>CM002492.2:23016927-32499427 GCA_000573905.2 Oryza punctata
TTTCCTGCGGTGGTTTGATTAAAATAAATGGAAAAGGTTTTGGAAGCTTGGGGTTGTTTTGGTAAGTTTCTGCCGACTCGGTAGTTGCCTGGCGATTTCTTTTCATTTGTTCCTCCTACTTTTCTACGGGTGGTTTTGTGACCTGTGAGAGGCTGAAGTGTGGGGCCCTGTGGTTGCGTGGAGGCGTGGAGAGCAGGTCGTGGTCCCTACTTCGGTTACTATTGGCCGCATTTTAGCGCTTTCTTTAGTTGTCCTTTCTACTATTTGGGCCAAGCAGATGTCTTTGCTCTCTGGTTTGTACTCCGGAATAAGTTCATTTAACGCCCCATAACTTTGACAGTGAGCTCGATTTTCGTCCTTGAACCGCAATACCAGATACAACGGGTTCCTTAACTGTCAAAACCAGTGCACTATTGGTCCCAAGGTGGTTTGGATGATGGTTTCAGCTGACGTGGTGCTCACGTGGTTATTTGACTTGGTCTTTATATGACGTGGCACATGAAACAAAATTTAACAATTTAATAAATAAAACAAAAAATATGGGCTCATGTGTCAGTCAAATAATAAGTCTAAAAAACAGTGGGACCCACATGTCAGTGGACCCACTCCCTCTACCTAATCCTCTCTCCTCTCCGTATCCTCCCCCTTATCCTTCTCCCCTCCTTCCCCAGCGCGACGGATGCGCAATGGCATGGAGAGTGGCGACACGGCTGCAGCTATGGCTGCTGCGGTGGCTGCGTAGATGGTGGGGGCGAGGTGTAACGCCCCGCTTTTTGCGAGACGTTAAAAACTAATTTAACAAAACCCTATTCGTGAAAAGTTCGTTCTTTTTATGAGAGTCTAAGTCGTACCATGGATCTCAATTTAAATCTACCCTTGTCCCTCTACTCGATATCAAAAATCATCTCCGTTAAAATTCCTGTTCCAAACAAATCCCCGAAATTTGATCTTCCTCTCCTTTGAATTCTCGCCGAATATTTCCCTCAAATACAAAAGTATTCAAATTCCTATTTTGAATCTTTCCTTTGACTCCGTTGTATTTTCCCGAGTTCAAATATATATTTTGAATTCAATTCCGGCATCAATTACCCTTCAAACCCCTTAAACAAATATTCTCAGCAAAAGTCTTTGCCTCCCTCATTCCTCTTTCTCTGTCATCTCTCTCGGTCTCCCTCTCTTTTCTCTCTCTCTTTTGCTTCTCTCCCGGAATAATTCTCTCTCTCTCTCCGCCAAATTTTGCCGCCGGCGCCGTTTGAACCCGGCCGCCGCCCGTTGCCCGCGCGTGCGCGCGTCGTGGTCGACCAGCCCGCCGCCTGCCACCGCCTGCGCGCGCATGCCTCCAAGCATCGGAGCTGCCACCGCTTCCCCCTCCTCTCTCCTCCTTCTCCCGAATCGGCAAGGAGCAGAGCTCCTTTCTCTCCCTTTCTTTCCCTTTTTCCCCCGCCAGCATCGCCTCTACTGCCGTGCTTGGCTGCTTGTGCCGGTGGACAAGCAGCCCGTGATGCCGCCCCCGCGCTCGGCCCCTATAAGAACCCGCACCCTCTCTCATTCGGCCTCCCCACCCTCTCCTCCAAGAACGCCGCCGCCGCTGCTTCCCTCTTCGCCGCTCGCCGCCGGGCGCCACCGCGGACGCGCGGCGCGGAGCCCACGCCGGCCGTGCTGACTCCCTCCTCCTCCCCAGTCGCGCCTCTTCCCCAGCTCGGCGTCCCGCTTCCCCCTCGCGGTAACCTCTCCCTGCCGCCCTCCTCCTCCTCTTCTCCCCTCCGCCGCCGCGTAGGGGCCGCCGCCGCCGCGTAGTTGCCGCCGCTGCCGCATTATCGCCGCCGGCCGGCCGCGCCATGCGCGCCTCCTTCCCGGCCGCGCCCCCTTCTCCATCCCGCGCCGCTGCCGACCCCGGCCCGGCTCGGTGCCGTCCCACCACCGGCCGCCGCGCCCCCTCCCCCTCTCCCCTTGGTCGGTCGGTGAAGGAAGCAAGAGAAGGAGAAAGAGGAGAAGAAAGAAGAGAAGAGGAAAAGAAGAATGAAGAAAGAAGAAGAGGAGAGAAGAAGGAGAAAAGGAATCCGGTGGGACCCACTGTGGGCCCCACCCTTGACCGGCGCCCCTCCCTCAGCTGCTCTCTCACCCCGCACGTGGGCCGCCGCCTTGGTCCGGCCACTCGCCGCTCGGCCTGCCCACCAGCCTCGCGCGCCAGCTGGGCCGCCCCCCCCGCCGGCCAGCTCGCCCGCCTCTCTCTCCCCGGCCATCAGGCCTTCCCTCCCCGAGCGCCACGCCCGGCCATGGGCCGTTTCGCCCGTGGGCCATTTCGCCCTTTCTAAGCCGGCCGAAACAAGTCCAAAAGCAGTCCCTCATCCTTTTTCTTTTTCCAGGGAATTTATTAATTCCTTTTCCTTTAGACAGAAAATCCATTAATCTTAGAAAATTCATATCTCTTGATCCGTGACTCCGATTGACTCCGTTCCACTTCCAGTAATTCCGTAAAATTGAGATCTCTCTAATGGCACTATTATTTAGTCTAAATAGGGTCCTTCTTTTGGTCCTTTTATAGGTTTTCATTGTTCGCGTATAGTCGCGGATTGCGGAATTTCGTTCGAGTGCAGATTTCAAGAAGCTTCGTGAAGACCTTGAGCAAGGCAAGTCACCCTTGATCATATTGCCCCTATAATTGAAAAGTCATTATTATTTTGTTTGCAACATGCATTATTAGGAGTACACACTTAACTTGCTTGGCCTCGGTTTGCGTGCCAAACCGACGGACCTACCTAGTAGTCGCACTACTTCCTATAGACCGATATACCCTGATTCCTTGTCGCTCCACCTTTGTGGTACTTCGGTATCCGTGCTCTCTGAGCACGAGTACCAATTACTCCACATACACCGTTGCTTGTTGAAAACTTGGGAAATAGGTTTGAGAAGCCTTGAAAACCCGACACGTGGTGTCGGTGAGTTTGAAAATAAAAATGATTGTGAAATCTCGCGATGCGGGTGTCGCGCCTGTGTGGTGTTGTTCCCATACTCGCATATAAGGACCGATTCCTGTGGGAATTACATCCGAGCATAGCAAGTGCAACCACATGGTGGAATGGGACACCCTAGCTAAGTAATTAGCTGCTTCTGGGAAATCTTGTATGCCAATAGGGGTGGAAAGCCAGGATGTGGCGGTAGAGACATCCTGGGAGTCCTAAACAGAGGAAGGCAACCGGGAGTCCTGTATGGAAAGCCGGAGTTGGCCTGATGTTTGTCAGGGAGACCCTCTATGTGGCATGAGGTGACCTAGGATTAGCTTTGGAAATGTTTTGTCATGAACCTCCGACACCGGCCAGTGTCTGGAGTAAGTTCGTGTTATGTGGGTAAAGTGTACCCCTCTGCAGAGGTTAATAAACTGTTCGAACAGCTGTGCCCACGGTCATGGGCGGATGCAAGGTGATTCCCGTTGCGTAGATTTGTTTGCCTGTGCTTTGTGAAAAATATTGTGGGTTGGTAATCGTTACCAGAATCAGCCTATGTGGCAGATGGATGACCTGAGTGGTCAGAAACGGGTCTGTGTGATTCGGGATGTCTGAGGGCATCATAGACTAGGCTTCCCGGGTGGAAGCAGAATGTTGTGCTGTGGAGCAGCAGGACTCTTGGAGTCCGAGAAAAATGGAAAGGGCTCAGGGAGCCGCTTAATCAAGTGAAATGGTTGTGTGAGCCTGAGAATTAATGAACTGACCTGGGAAGTCGGGGCATTACCAGTTGAGTTGTTGAAAAGCATCTCTTAAGTCGATTTGAGACGCAAGTCTCTTTTCGACCTAAACTTAAAAAGAAGAAAGTCACTTAGTGGTTTCAAAATGTTCCCAAACAAAGGATTTGCAAAACAACCTTTCCCCTCTTTCAAGCTTGCACTAAACACCTAAGTTCCCCTGACTTGCTGAGTACGTAAGTACTCACCCTTGCTCTCTATATATATAGTTCCTCCATTCAGAAGGCGAAGTCGAAGTGAAGAGAAGATTAGGGTTTCGTCCTGGTTCCCAGCCGTCGCCTGTGGTGTTGGGTGTTAGTTCGTTGATTTCCGCTGTCGTGGTCTCTGATGTTGCTGCTTCCGCGTCGTCTGTTGCAATCTCGGGTTCCCTCGAGAGCTGCAACTTCAGTTAAGGTAAATAAGTCCCCTATTTAAATTAAGGATTGCAATGATTCATAATTATCACCGTGGGTACCAGCGCTATGTCCTGGGACTGGTACCGGTATCGCGGTCTCGTAGGAAGCGGTTCGCGCCGTTTCTCCTACGACGCGCCCCTGTCAGGTGCCATTGTACGGCGGTGCCGGATTGGGGTGTGACACGAGGTGGCAGTGGTGGTTGTAGTGGTGGGCATAGCGCGGGGCCGCGACGGGAGGAGGCGAGCTCGTCGAACTCGACTATGTCGTTGTCGTCGGCGTCCGTGGCGGCGATGAGTGCGTGGATCTTGTCCCTGGCAGTCAGACGAAGGCCAAGCGAGTGGAGAACCGCAGTGAGCTCCAGCTTGGTGAGGCTCCAATTGTGTCGAGGTTGAACTAAAGGAAGATCCCCAGTAGTCGCGCGCGCCTTCCCCTTCCTCTCCTTCCCCATCTCCCATCGATAATGTCGTTACCGCCTGTGTCTGGAAGGCGGGCACGGAGCTGGGGTCCATGAGGTGGGGAAGGAAGTCGCGGCAGATGAGGCATGAATGGTGGTGGAGTTGCGCCTGCATCTGGAGGCGGCATATGAGGCATGAATGGTGGTGGAGTTTGTCACGCCCAGAAATTCCCAAACGGGGTTCCAAGCAGAATGTGTATTAAAACCCCTGTCCAGGACCAGCCAGGGTACACAAACGATAAAGTTGATATACAGATTACAAACATATAAAAGTCTTACATAAATACAGTGGAAAAATAAAGCGAGATTAATCTAAACTAAACACTCGCAGCGTGGCGACTCCACTCCACGGGCATCCCTTGACGGCAGCAACAAAGTCTACTCCTCCGAGCAACCTCCATTTGAAATGTACTCCAGCTCTAGTGTGGGGGAAGATAGAGCAAGACTGAGTACTACCCACTGTACTCAACAAGTCATATCGGAATAGGAGGTATGATGCAAATAATTCCAAAGAAGGCTAGGGGCTCATTTGCATAAAGCAGGTATTTAAAGATAGTAGTTGAAAGCAGTAAAACTGTTGTAGTGATTAATCAGAATTAAATCATCACCGCCCAACGCTACACCACGTTGCGACTGGCCTAACCATCCACCTGAACTACACCAGTTCCATTAAGTCAAATTATTAATAGTTGGACTAATCACGGTGAATCTGGTTGATCGCCCATAACGGCGGGTACGGGTATTCGAATAGTTTTACTCTGATCAGAGGTGTACAATTGTACCCACAAGACATAGCCCACAACATGTTTCCGTGTGCCGGTATACCACCACGGTACACCGGAAAGAGACTGTGATAGGACCCTTCGCATAACCCTCCCTAACCAAGCGCACCACACCTCAGGTTTCGCCCCCCACCTTTTAGCAAAGGCAGGCAGCCCCCTCTCGTGCCTAGGTAAATCCGGAAGTCGATCAACGAGTAAATCCCCACCGACCCAACCCCATCACGCCATCACGCCCACCCTTGCCTGGATGCGTCAACTAGGAAAAGCTACACTACAAGCCCAGTCGTTGTCCACGCTAGCTTATACCCTACCAATGATGCACTCCACGCCACACCAATGATGCAGACGTGCAACGGAAGACAAGGGAGGTTTGTGGCTATTTGCATAAAGGCGGTTGTAGACATTTATAGTTGAAAACAGTAAAACAGTTGATTAATTAAGGCAAGATTAAATCTCCATTGAACAATTCTACACCACGTTTCACAGGCCCAACCCTTCCACCAGAACTAAACCAGTTCATTAAGTCACGTTAATTAATATAGTGGGACTCATCACGGTGAATCTGGTTGATCGCTCATAACCGCGGGCACGGGTACTCAAATAGTTTTACACTGATCAGAGATGCACAACTGTACCCACAAGACAACCCACCGTCATGTCACCGTGTCAGGCCAGACACGTCACCATGCCGAGTGATTGTGACAAGACCCTTCGCATAACTCCCCCTATCCCAGCACAACACATCTCAGGTTTCACCCCCACCTTTAGCCAAGGTAGGCAGCCCCCTCATACCTAGGTGAATCCGGAATCCGATCAATGGGTAAACCCCCACTGATCCAACCCCATCACGCTCACCCTTGCCTTGGAACGTCGGAAAGGGAAGAGCTATATTACAAGTCCAGCAGTTGCCCATTCTTACTTGTGGTAAGCATGGTAAGTCTTCCAGGGATTCCCGAGAACCGCACCTTAATTTCCATGGTTGCGACTAGCAAAACCATACACCCACAGCCCACCATTAAGCCATATTTTACTTGGATAATTACGACCAATAAAACATGACTAGATGTCACGAGCATGCAGCTCATCAAGATACTAAATGTACACAGTGTAATTATCCCATATTGTGAGCTAGTGGTAATTAAGCATGACTAAGCAAATGTAATTCTAGCTAGATCGCATAAGTAACATAAGCTAGTCAAAATATCACCCAAATTTAACAAAGGACGGGTAACAAGTAAACATGGCACAAACGAGCAGATAGGTAATTTCAGAATCCCATGTTATTGGCAAAACATGCAACTTTATTTGCAAACGGTAAAACATTTATAAAGTAGGTTCATCATGCTCAAGGGGAATGTGTGACTTGCCTTGCTTCTTCACTTTAGTCTTCCGAACCCTTCTCGTCACGACCGCGATCTTCTAAAACGACGCAATCTACACGCTTGCACGCAAAATGAGGAAAAACCCTAATAAAAACCAAGTAAATAGTACATGCAAAGTAAACATACATGTAGAGCTTAATTTTAGATGAATTTTGCAAGTTGAATGCCTCAATTTGAAGTTTGTATGAATTAGTTATGAATTTTTGAAGTCTTAACCAATTAAATGAATTTATGAAATTATAACCGATTTAAGACGCAATTAATAATTATTTTCTCAAAGGAAAAGGTAGCCACTGACATCATCAAAGGGCGTCGGTGCCGACACGCAGGTCCCACGAGTCAGCCAGTCAAAGGGAGTCGGCGCACGGTCGAGATGGCATTGTGGACCAAGTCCACAGGCGGCCCATTGGCATGAACGGCCCAGATCACCCCGAAGCGGATCGGGCAGCCCACGGTGAAAGGGGGCGACGCCCGCCGGCCAGTCGGCCGGAAGGTTGCGGCGCACGGCGCGAGGGTCACCGCCGACGAGGAGAAGCGACGGGCGGGGCGACGCTGGAGGCGGCGACGCACGACGGGGCTCAAGGGTGACGGCGGCCAAGGCGCAGGCTTGGCCCAAGCCGAGCCGGTCGGGTAGGCGCGGCGGTGACGCACGGCCACCGACGGCAGCCGCCGGTGACGCGAGGAGTGGTGGCGCACAGTGCTGGAGGCAGCGACGAGCAGCCGGAGGGCGGCGGCGCGCACGGGCAACGGTGAGGGAAGGAAAGGGGAAGGGAGAAAAACAGGAAGGAGAAGCTCTTCACCGAGAGCCGGCTGGAGTGGAGGAAGATGATGGCGATGGTGGCGGTCCGGTGGTGGATTATGGGCACGAGGCAGAGGCTTGGGATGCGGTAAGGTGCGGCGAAGCCAGTGACACGAACGACGCGGCACGACGGTGGCTAGGACGGCGGTGGCGCGCAACCAGAGATGACGGCCGGCGGTGGCGATGGGAGTTCGCGCCGTGGAGGTTGGTTTTGGGCGTGGCGAGCTCGGGAAAAGAGGGGAAAGAGAGAGGGGGACACAGGGATGGTTTTTATGGTGCTGGGAGGCGAGTTTGAGGCCGAGAGAGGCAGGAATGGCCGGCAACGTGGGTGTGACATCGTGGGCACGGCGGAGCTCGATTCAGGCGTGATTTTTTGGGGAAAGTGGGGTAGTGGGCACGGGAGCGAGCGACGTGGTTGGCCCACGCACACGCGGAAACGGGGCTGGTGAGCCGCGTGTGAAGCGGTCGCGCCGGCGTGCTCGACGTGGAGGTGAAGGTCCCGGCCGGAGGTTGAGGACGGCCCCGACAGGTGCGCCCCACCTGTTGGCGTCCGGGAGGAGGTGAGAAAGGTGGACTTTGGGTGAGGGGGAGGCGAGCGAGCTGGGCCGGGAGAGAGGGAGGAAGGGAGGAAAAAAACGGGCCCGGGAGGGAGAGAGGAAAGAAGGGGCGCGCGGGCCGAGGGAGGGAGAAAGGACTTTGGGCCGAAAGCGGCCTAAAGTAAAGGAGGAGGATTTTAATTCGTTTTCTTTTTATTTAATTGATTAAGTGACGTTCGTTTGATTAAAATTATTTCTTGAGCTCCGAAAATTCACGGTAAATTTCAGAGAGTATTTTAGGGCATGGAGAATATTATAAAAATATTTCCGGCCATGATTTTGAAAGGAAATTTTTAATTCCCTCATGAATTCACTTGATTAATTTACTTTAAATTTTAAAATAAATTCTAGAAGTGCTTTATTTAATGTTTTTAATCCCGATAGAAAATCGGGGCGTGACAAATCTACCCCCTTACAGGAATCTCATCCCGAGATTCTGGGGTGGCTAGAAAGAAAGATGGGGTGTTGGTGGTGCTGGACTGGCCTGCTAACTCCTGGGGTTTCTTTCTGTCTCACACTGACTGATTGACCAAATTGACACAACTGACTCGACTAACATCAAACTGGGTGTTCTGTTGCCTCACAAAACTGAGCTAACGGAATCCCCTGATCTGACACTGATCTGGATTGCAAGTGCGCTTAGATCTCACTTCCTTAGTTGAGTCATTAATACTGACACACTTGATAACCTTCATGGATTGACTCTTAATGCTAACATGTTGAAGGGCCTGAGGATTCACCACGCTGACTAGGGGTTTATGGTGCTTTTCCAAAACCTTGCATGACTTTTGGTGAACCCACCAGTTCTGAATTGGCTTTGAACTGCCCTAGGTCAGAACGACAAGTCTCCCAAGAAACTGCCCAATCTAACTTTTATTTGGGTTGCGGTGTTCTGAGTTGCTGCCTCTCTAAGGTGAACTGCCAACGAGGTTGCTCGGGGTACCTTAGAATCCAACAAGTTAACTTATGATTGTTGTAGCTCCATTAGCACCTTGGACTGACTTTGGTGGGGCCATGGACTTTGAATTTGCTCGAACTATTTTGACCCGAATAACAAGCACTCTAGCCAACTGCTTGACATGCCTTTCTACGGGACTGTGTGACTCTAGGTCACTGCTTTTGTAAGCTGAACAATTGATACGATAGCTCGGGTATACATGAGAACTCAATATGATGGCTTGAGGTTGGTGAGGCTCTATTTAAAATTCGCAACCGACTTCTTTAGTTACAACTCATTTTGCTTTACTCAGTTGGACCTCAAAGCGGAATGGCTATGAACTAAACCTCCTTTAACCTCGAGCTTATTTTATCAATGTAGTTGCGCTTTCGCCTGTCTAAGAACAATGAAACTACCATCCTTGAGAGTGACCAAACTTCTTTGACTTTCAAAGAACCCTGGTTTTGAAAACTCGATGCTCCCTCGGTCAACCCAAAGGAAGCAGTGACGGTGCACTTCCATTCCAGGAAGGCTTGAAACATAACACTTAGTTGATGATAGGAAGCTCTGAGCAAAAAGTGACTCTCATTCAACTTTTGAACATACTGACTCTTGACTAACTTTTCCATCCGTTCTAATTGCTGACTTGACCGTTATGCTTCTGTTCTGACTCCGGTGTCAACTGCCTGAACAGGTCGATTGGTAGATGTCTGTTGAAACAAGCATCGATCACTCACCAGATCATGCCCACCAGAGTGTTCTGACTGCTTCCCATTTCACTTGCTCGCGCACGATTAGCTAACACTTTTGTATTGAGGAAACAAACTTCGCTGTTGCTTTCATACCAACATCAGGACATGAACGACTGCTGAAAACTACCTTTGAGGCTGCCAAGGCTATCTGCTTATTGATTGTAACCGGTTTGCTTTCAATCCTTGAGTAGAGATGATTCCACTGAGAAGGAATCTCCATCGCTTACTATGCCGACTGGACTTTCTAGCCTGAAGTCCGCATCCATTTACTACGGGCATATGTGAGGGAGCAATTCCAATGGTGCTTTCCAAGAAACTTTGAGGTCGTTTCTGTCATACTCCCTGCTGGCTATACCATTCTGGCCTTGACTCTTGTACCCATTTACTTCAAACAGAGGTGATGGAGCAATTCTCTTGTTGGCTTCAAGAAACTAGCGATGATTGCCAAGGTGGTACATATGTCTTCCAAGGAACTTTGAGATGGTTCCCAGAACAATAACGGTTGCCTTGAACTAAGGAAAACCATTCTTGGTCCATCTTTACACCACTAGGGTGCTATTACCACTTACTCATTCCATAACAGGCTTCTATGGTTAGAGAGTTCCAATATTTCTTATATGACGTCACTCTCAAACATTTCATCATTTTATTCATCCGCTTGAAGTACCACTTATATTGTCCCCTAGAGCGATCTCATCACGTCGAGTGTTACTGTGGTCTAACCATTCTCACTTCGCTAGTTAGCCCTTCCTTCGTTGGCTGACAATTAGGTCTTGAGGCTCAACAAAACCGCGATGAGCTTGAAAAGAAACGCTAGGTTTCTTGTGACACTAACAGATATGACAACAGATATGACAGTTAACTTGCTTTTGGATACTCAAGATGAATCATAAGAGAAAAAAAAGTTGTATGGCTCATACTTTATTCAATATTCACTTTTCATTATATAGCTGCTATAAAACGTCTATGCACAAAGAAGAGTACTACAAAGCTAAACACTTGCAAACTGTTGTAGGCCTTGACTAGCAGAAGTCTTGACTGGTACGACATTTGCTCATGTGACTCTGACCTGGTTGACCTGTCCTTTTATTTCTTACTGGGTGTGGTTTCATCAGAAACACTGCTTTGCACGCTAACCCTCTAAGGAAGATTAGCAACACTATTGGCAGCTATAGTAGGTAGGACTTTCTTGCTCGAGGTGACGCCAATCTATGATTTGCTGGTGGACATCAGGATAGGAGCAACACGAAGTGCGTTGCTAGAGTTGATGGCGGTCTTGTGAACTGGTGCTGGAGACACTGGCTGCGCGGCACTGCTGGAGGAGTATACTGTCTCTTTGCAGTTGGGGCAAGCTGTTATTCTCCTGGCGTTGCTTGCCCTGTTGGTGCTGGCTCCATAGGTTTGAAGCGGTTGCTGGTGGAACAATGCGACCTTTGATGGTACCCCTGACAATAATTCATTGTGGTGGAGGCTTCACGTTCAAGTGACGACTGTTATCACTTGTTTTCCTGGTGTTCTTTCGCTGAATCAGGCCACTCTCTATAGGGGCTGAGGCAACTGGAGGAGTTAGGGTGCTGCAGACACTGCTTGCGATGGCTTGATGAGATTGGCGCCTCGGCATTGGACAACCTTTGGATAAGTGACCTCTCCCCATAGTTGAAACAACGACGGACTGCTGTTGTTGATCTCGGAAATGGACATTTATTAAGGCAATGCCCTGACTCAAGACAGTTGAAACAAATCACGCTGGGTTGCTCGTAATGTTTATTCTCCTGGGCCTGCACACCCACGACTGAAGCAGGGCGAGTGGGGACTCATGAACCTTGTCGGCGGTGCTTCTGCTACCATTGATAACCTCAATTGGAGTTGGAGCTGGTTGAAGATCAGGAGCGGTGCTATTGTTAGTGTATGCCATAGGTGGACAAACAGGTTGGAGAGATGTCCTTTGGTCTTCCTTGGTCTTGGCTAGGACCAAGTTTAGCTGATAGTCCTTAGGCACATGATCTGTTCCCTCGCACAAGAAACATGTGACCTTCCGCATAGGGCATTCATCTGGCAGGTGGGTGCCATCACCACATAAGCATGTCTGAGTGCATCAGTTCGCTATGTGTCCAACATCTCCACAGCTAGTGCATGCTTTGAGCTCCCTTTCTTTTTCACCAAAACTTTCAAGGATCTCATCATCATCATCATCCTCAAAGAGCATCTCCTCTGGTTCATCACATCCGGGCTTGGGCGGACCATACCATTTGAGGTGTTGAGTTAGTTGACGGGCACCACGAAAGGTATTTCCTCTTAGACGCTTGGGTATCCTTGCTGCATCTTCTGGAGTAAATTATGAACCAATGATGGTCACGGTCCTGCCATCGTCCATCTACCATACTATTGTCCTTCTCTTCTTAGGGTTGGATTGTGGTGTACCATAATTCATGCTAGCAAATCGACTTGGAGCTTGGTTCTTCTTAAGCACTACATCTCATAGTTTGTCGGCTTCCTGGCATACACGTTCCAGGGACAATTTGTCGCACAATGACCTTGTTCTTCACAATCCTCACAGATAACATTTGCTTCCCTCCAGTATGAGAGTGACTGAGGTGCACTTGTCTTGTGGGATCTTAGCGGTATACCGACAGGAGTCGTAGATGCTTGTATTGGAAAATACTGACTTTGCCTCTGGTTCAAGTTTTGAGCTTGTATCTGGACCTGCATCTGCTGCTGATGGTACTGTCGTTGCATCTGCTGCATCATCATAGCCATCGTCTGGGTCTGATTAGCCACCACTTGTGCTAGAGTTGGATCCCCAAGAGGCGGAACGCTCATAGGATTGCTCTCATTTACTCCATGAATCTGCTGGCATCCTGACCCACTGACACTGTCCCTAAGACTGACCATCTGTTGTAGGCAGAAGAGAGGAACAAAATGAGAGGGGTTGCTCTATAGATAAGGCCTTAACCCACTTACCTATTGATCTGATGTGTGTAGACTTTTATTGTTCAGGTTGATTAAGCAAACAACCTAGTAGACCATCGACTAACCCATAAGCAGCAACCTAACACATGGAAACTAACAAGAAAATAAACCTACTAAAGCAATGAAACTAAGGTGATGAGCCTACGGTCGGTGGAGTCGTAGTCGGCCTCCTGCTGGTCTCCTGGCTCCTCTGAATGGCTCCTGGAGTCGGCCATGTCGGTGTCGCCGCTGGTTGGATCTGAGCTGGAACCACTGCTGTTGCTGCCACTGGGTGTAGCACGCAACCAACCTCCACTGCCATTGGCTGCACCCTGGTAAGTAGACGCCGGGGCGAAGCTGATAGCAAATGCTAGAGAAGAGGTTGGAGCTGGTGCAGCGACTGGTGAGGGTGGAGGAGCTGGTGCTGGAGCTGCAGCTGGCGAAGGCGGCGGGAAGAGAGGAAGCCGGTTCGGGAGCCGGAGGCGGGTTCCTCGGTGCAAACTGGATGCGCACTAGAGCTGTAGTGGTCTTTCTTCGCATCGTGTGAATCCTGGATCCACCCGGTGCTGGACGTCGGCATTCTTCACCTCGAGACGAGCGACCTCATCCTGCAAGCGAGCTATCTTGACCAACTTCTTGTCGTTGAGGGCCTTGGAAGCCTTGAGAAGATTAGCGTGCATCTTGTCCAGTCCCTTCATCACGGTGCACATGCATCCAAAAGTGGTGTCGTTCTCCCCTGGCGTCGGGCGGAAAGTGTTGATGCTACTGCTCGCAGCACGACGAGGGTGGTAGCGGTAAGCAGTGGCGCAGAAGATGTAGGTGTGCCTGTCACTAATCCTGGTCATCATCCTGTAAGCAACCTCCTGACAAGCGTGCACTGCAGTACCTCCCGAAGTTTCGACCACCATGTTGGGGAGATTGGTGCCCAAAATGCCATGGACCTCCAAACGGACTATGTGCGGGAACTCGCCACTGAGGGGCTCGATAGCAGTTTACTCTAGCGCTTCAGGGTAACCCATAACCAATGTCATGCGGGCAAGCTCGGCCACGAAACCATCCATATCCTCAGCACAGTGCGTAGGGGGAAAATCTGCCATCTACAAAAGACAAGGGGTGGGTATGAATGCATGCTCAAATCCAACTTAAAGAAAGAAATAAAGGACTCAAGTAAAAAAAGAGTAAAAGCAAATTTTTATGCAGAGAATATTTTGCATGAGTCCAAATAAGCGCGATTACAATACTAGACAACAAAGTAATGTGGGAAAAATAAGAATAAAAATAATTGTAATAGTATTAATAATAGTAGTAGTAGTAGTAATAATAATAATAATAATAATAATAAGAACCATCATAAATAAGTTTTGCAACCCATGTACCTTAGTTAGGACCTAATGCATATCTTTCAATAAATTCCCATCCGACCATCAAATAAATTTTCATATAAATTCCAAAACTAACCATCCCAAAGTTTCTAATCCCTAGACTAACTCTAGTCAAGAAATTGCCCATTGAATAAGCAACCAAGATTTTTCCCACATCCCGGTGAACAAAACTCCGAATTTTTCCCTAAACAAAACGCAGAAAGAGCATATGCAGATGAAAGAGTTTCAGGGGGCTCCTAGGGTTCCTGTTGGTTTGTCCTACGGTCAAGGTCGGCTCTGATACCAACTTGTCACGTCCAGAAATTCCCAAACAGGGTTCCAAGCAGAATGTATATTAAAACCCCTGTCCAGGACCAGCTAGGGTACACAAACGACAAAGTTGATACAGAGATCCACGTCTTACAAACATATAAAAATCTTACATAAATGCAACGGAAAATTAAAGCGAGATTAATCTAAACTAAACACTCGCAGCGTGGTGACTCCACTCCACGGGCATCCCTTGACGGCATTAACGAAGCCTACTCCTCCGAGCAACCTCCATCTGAAACGTACTCCAGCTCTGGTGTGGGGGAAGATAGAGCAAGACTGAGTACTACCCACTGTACTCAACAAGTCATACCGGAATAGAAGGTATGATGCAAATAATTCCAAAGAAGGCTAGGGGCTCATTTGCATAAAGCAGGTATTTAAAGACAGTGGTTGAAAGTAGTAAAACTGTTGTAGTGATTAATCAGAATTAAATCATCACCGCCCAACGCTACACCACGTTGCGACAGGCCCTACCATCCACCTGAACTACACCTATTCTATGAAGTCAAATTATTAATAGTTGGACTAATCACGGTGAATCTGGTTGATCGCCCATAATGGTGGGCATGGGTATTCGAATAGTTTTACTCTGATTAGAGGTGTACAATTGTACCCACAAGACACAGCCCCACAACATGTTTCCGTGTGCCGGCATACCACCACGGTACACCGGAAAGAGACTGTGACAGGACCCTTTGCATAACCCTCCCTAACCAAACGCACCACACCTCAAGTTTCACCCCCACCTTTTATCCAAGGCAGGTAGCACCCTCTCGTGCCTAGGTGAATCTGGAAGCCGATCAACGAGTAAACCCCCGCTAACCTAACCCCATTATGTCCACCCTTGCCTGGATGCGTCAGCTAGGAAAAACTACACTACAAGCCCAGCCGTTGCCCACGCTGCCTTGTGGAAAGCACGGTAATTCTTACAGGGTTTCCCGTGAATCGGTCCTTAATTATCATAGGTGCGTCTAGCAAAACCATGCACCCGCAACTCACCATTTAAGCATGTTTTAGTTTAACTAGTGCCATGGTGGAATATAATTCACAGTTGCCATCATAATATCTAAAGTAGTTACATGAGATGAATCCCTTAGTATGCTACTTGATCTAAGGATGGCTAAGTATCACCTAAACCAACAACTAATCATATTATTTCCCAAGTTAACAAATGAACATGATAATCGAAGTATATGGCCGAGTACAATACGTAAATAAGCCATAAAGTGCTTTGTAAAACAATGCATTATTTAAGGAAAAATAGGACATTCACAAAATAGGTACAATATGTTCAAATGAAAAGTATGACTTGTCTTGCTCCGGTGCTGGTGCAACCTCTGCGACAACCTCGAAGTAATCGGGAGCGTCGAAAATACCGGAATCTAACGACAAACAAAGAACACAAGCAAAACAGAATATAAGTCTACTGAAACAGGGAATAAAACAATTTTTAATGGATTCTTGACATTTTTGTGAATTTACTGCAATTTGAATAGATTTAAACGGAGCTCGGATGAATTAGTTATGATTTATGAAATTTAGAAGATTCACTGGGTTTTTACTATAAACAGAAAAAGTCCTTAATCAACTATTACGCAATAAACCCAGGGATGGTGTCAGCAACAGGAAGGGGATGGCGCTGGCAAGCATGCCCCACATGTCAGTGGTACAAGGCCCTAGTCCACGGTGGACTGAGTCCACACGACCGAAGAGGGGGCGGCGCAACACGTGGCGCACGCGTGGCGTCGACGTGGCGACCACGGGGCGGTGAGGCAATAGCCAGCAGGCCATGGCTAGGCACGATCCGGCCCCGTCGTGCGGTGGCGGGCGCGTGGCTATGGTGATGGTGAGCGGGGAGGAAGAGGAAGGAGATTTCCTCACCGGGAGAAACGACTGGCGTCAGGGAAGACGACGGCAACGGTGGCGACGTGGCGACGACGACCAGCGGACGGGCGGTTCCCGACCTCGCAAGACCGACGACAGTGACGGCGAGGCGCGGTGGTGATGCGAGCAGCGATGCGAGCGGCGGCTAGCGGCGGCCGGAGATGGCGGGAGGCAGCGACGCACGGGGTGTACGGTGTGGTGGCGCTAGGGAGCACGGGAGCGAGAGGCGGATGGGGAAAAGGAAGGGAGGGGAGCAGGGGTGGTTCTTATAGCGGAGGGGAGCTCGGGCGAGGCCGGTAGGCGGCGGATTTTGCGGCGGAGCGGGGTGGAGAGAGAGATGGCCGGGATTCGTTTTTTGAATCCCGCGCTCTCCACGAGTGTGGCGCGGGTGGCGGTGTGCGGGAAGTGGGCGGGGTGGCGCGCGGTAGGCGGGGGAGTAGGCGAGGTGGCGCGGGGCGTACAGGAGTGGCGGTTGCCGGCTCCGGCCCGCCGGCCGGAGGTTGGGGACGGGTCCGACGGCCCCACCTGTCGGTGACCCGGGAGGAGGAGGGAGAGGGTTCTTGCGGGCCGCGGCCATGGGCCGGCCCGCGAGAGGAGAGCGCGCGCGGGCACGTGAGGGAAGGGAGCATTGGGCGGGCGGCCCAAGAAGAGAAAGAAAAAGGGAAAAGAAAAGAAAAAATGATTTCCTGGGATTAGATTATTGCGGGGAAGGAATTTCAATTGGTTAAAATTATTTCTGGGCTCTGAAAATTCCGCTAAAAATCCTGTTAATGTATTTCGACATGGAGAACACAAGAAAAATTTCACCATGCCATTTCCACTTCTTAAATGCATTTATTAATTAGGGGGTTTTCTCTAGGTTAAATAAATAATTTCTTTAAGCAATTTATTAAATAGAAAAGGGAACCTCAGGTGTGACAGAGAAGCGCCTACATCTGGAGGCAGCGGGAAACGGTGGGTCGGGGCAGGACAGGAGGCCGCCGCCGCCCCCACCATCGAAGACGGCGGCGAAGAACTCAGCGGCTTCATTGTCGTCAAGGAAGAAGAGACTGCGCGTCGTAGTCACCGATGAGACGACGGCGACGATTTTCTTTCGTTCAGACGCGACCAACGACGACGACGATGACCCTAACCCGGCGGCCTTGTTGCTGCAGCGGTGACGGGCGAGTGGAATCAAGGGTTGGAGGCGGTGAAGACGGTCGTGGCGTGGCTGCGGGAGACGGCGGAACGTGGCTGGACAGTGCACCCACATGTCGTGTCCCCGAACACGATCTGCTGCTGGTGCACCCGCGTCTTCTTCGTCACCACTGCCACTGCAGTCCCACCACGGCACCATAGGTCTGGGGAAGGAGGAGGGGAGAAGAAGCGGAGGATACAAAGAAGAGAGTGGATGAGGTGGAGGAAGTGGGGCCACTGACATATGGGTCCCACTATCTTGACTGACATGTGGGCTCATATATTTTTTAAATTGTTAAATTTTGCTTCATGTATCATGTCAGTGCCACGCCAGATAAAGATCGAGTCAAATTAGCCACGTAGGCGTCACGTTAGTTAAAACCACCGTCCAAACCGCCTTAGGATTTATTTTGCACCGGTTTTGATAGTTGAGGGACCCGCTGTATCAGGTATTCCGGTTGGACGAAAATCGGATTCATTCGACAAGTTAAGGGACATCAGATGAACAGATTGAGAGAGGAACTCTCTCCTTTTCAATACTTGAGTAGGGGATAGTAATTGGGAGAGAATTGTTTCTTTATTTTATCTAAACAAATCTCAACCATCCAATCTAATCTCCAACTAAACTACCTATTAATTCTCACCACCTCTACTGAACAATAGATTGGAACTAAAAATCAAATTTCTATCTTAATCTCACCGTTAATTCCCTTATCTAAACTCTCAATCCTCTTCCCTTAAATTGCAAATAGGCCGTGAAAGATTTTTCTTGTATTTTCCCTAGTTAATTCGAGGGTCAATCTTGGTCAAGAATGTATAAATTCAGTTAGGAGTAGTTTCTGCATCCAGGTGATTTATGACCTGCAATCTCTTCTGAAGTACTCCTATATTGGCCAAAAGAATTTGAAGTCTTCTGTTGACAGTGGTGGGAGAAGGGTCGCGGCGAGATCGCCGGTGACGGTGACGGTTAGCAGCTTAACGCCGGTGAAGTGCGGACTACGGAGCTCGATCGCCGCCAGTGACGCCGGATCGCCTATCGCATCTTACGCGGCCCGCTGGATATATAGAAAGCCCGGCATGCAGTAGCAGACAGCTGAGTGGTTATTGGTAATTTTCTTTTTGTTTACAAGCAAAAGATGCTTTGTGCAATTGTTTATCTGCAATCTGCGAACGGAGACTTGCTGAGCAGATGCAGTGTCATTGTCGAGTGAATCAAAGCATTGACAACTTCTTTTGCGTCCATGGCTTCGAGTGGAATGCCTTTTCAATTCGAGTACATCATTTTTCAATCTCTTGGTAGCTGTCCGTACCACTTGATTTATTCTTGCGGTTATGAGACGATTGGAAGCGGTGGGTGTGTTGAGTGCAGGTCTCCAACAGAGCTTGAAATATAATGCCTGTAATTACATTCGCATTTCATATTAAAGTCATTTTAGTTTTATTTTTAGTCAAACAGCATTAAATTTGATTAAGTTTATAAAATAAATATTATATATATGTATATATATATATATATTTTGAAACTATTTAGTGTTATAAATATTACTATTTTTTTATAAACTTGATTAACTTAATGAGATTTGACTTGGGACATACGTCGCTCACTTAGCCCTGTCCTTGAATGATCTGATTTTTTTTCTTTTGCACGATTTCTACAGCTTCATAAATATTTGATTCATTCATTTATACGTTCAAACAGCAATAAAAAGATTAGTTTATCCATCTATTTCAGTTATCTCAACGGGCCTTGTCGCCATCCCTTGAGTATATGGTGTTATTTACGCTTGCACCCTTTATTTTCGCGAAAAGAACCTTTCTTTATCTTATCATCCAGGTAGGTAATCTGGCCATTTATAATTCTTTCATCCGGCAAGCAAAGTACAGCGCCAGTGCAGCACAAATCAGGCAATTCCAGAAGCCTTTTTGCGCCTCCCTCTCCCGCACAGAGACAGCTCCAATCAACCAACACTTAGCATGCTCAATCGCCTCCCCACACAAAACCACACTGACATGTGGGCCCCACCTTCTCTTCGCCCCACATGTCAGTGACTTGCCCCCACGCCCAACCCCACCTGCCGCAAGCAAGCAACCGCCTCCCCTCGTCGCCCCCTCTCCCGGCTCGCGCCGTCACGCGACGCGACGCGCAGCTAGCTCGCCGCGTCGTGCCGCCGCCACCCGTACGGCGAGCCCTCTCGCCGCAGGGTTGTGAAGGTAGGTAGCATAGCGGAGGCGGGCGGCATTCGGGCGGGCCGATTTGGCGAGCTGGGGGAGCCGGCGGATGGGAGATCTGGCGGCGAGGGAGGAGGAGGAGGTGGTGGTGGTGGTGGTGTCGAGATGGTGAGTGCGACCTCTAGCCGCGGGGGAGGTGGCCCCGCGCGCCACGTCACAAGGGGCGGCGCGGGGCCCGGGAGCCCGCGGGTCTCTGCGCAGCGAAGGAGGTGGTGGTGGTGGGCGGCGCCGCCCTCTGCCTCGAGCGCGTCGCTGGAGCGCGTGGCGCTCGCGTTCTTCCTGGTCTCCGTGGCGCTCGTGCTGTCCTGCGCGCTCTACCTCTACGTGTTCCGGTACGTCGGCCGCGGGAGCGCCGTCGCCGGCTTCGTCGGCGAGAACCTCGAGCCCTGCGACGTGTTCGACGGCGCCTGGGTGCCCGACGCCGGCTACCCGCTGTACAACAGCTCGCTGTGCCCGTTCGCGGAGCGCGGGTTCAACTGCCTGGCCAACGGGCGGAGGGACACCGGGTACCTCAAGTGGCGGTGGAAGCCGCGGCGGTGCGACGCGCCGAGGTTCACCGCCCGCGCCGCGCTGGAGCGGCTGCGCGGGAAGCGGGTCGTGTTCGTGGGGGACTCCATGAGCCGCACGCAGTGGGAGTCCTTCATCTGCATGCTCATGGCCGGCGTGGACGACCCCAAGACGGTGTACGAGGTGAACGGGAACGAGATCACCAAGACGATACGGTCCTTGGCGGTGAGGTTCGCGTCGTTCGACCTCACCGTGGAATTCTTCCGCTCGGTGTTCCTCGTCCAGCAGCGCCCGCCGCCGAGGCATGCCCCGAAGAGGGTCAAGTCGACTCTGCGGCTGGACAGGTTGGATAATATCAGCAGGAAATGGGTGAATTCAGATGTGTTGATTTTCAACACCGGCCACTGGTGGACTCCGACCAAATTGTTTGAGATGTAAGATCTCTTTGTTCTAAGCATCATATATGTCTATTTTTGGTCTTGTTAGTGTTAGACCCAGTGTTTTTCTTTAAGTATGTAAGTGTTTGGTACTGTTGAATTGGCAGAGTGAACCATTGCTAATACAGAATGTTCTATTTGCTGGATGTTATGCATCTCAACACGCATGTTTTCCTTTCCCGTTTTAACCTGTAACTTGTTCACTGGTATCAGATGACATTAGGAACACACCAATTTTATCATCTATTCATCTTAAAGTAAGATTATTACAAAATTCACTTCAAATTACTTTCTCGTTGTTACAGATGATCTGAATGGAGTTTGTCATACCTACATTCCCCTTTATATTTTACATATTTATTATATTTTGCTGTGAGAGTTAAGTGCAATGCAATTGTTATTATAGCATTTCTGGTTTGGTCTTGTGCAGGGGTTGTTATTTTCAGTCTGGACGAGCACTTAAACTAGGAACATCTGTCGAGGCTGCTTTCAGGACAGCATTGGAGACCTGGGCTTCATGGGTGGAAAAAAGAGTCGATTTAAACAGAACTCATGTTTTCTTCCGAACATATGAGCCATCCCATTGGAGGTTTGCTTTCTGAATACAAACAACTGCTATTTCCTGTACAACCTGTTTTTCGTACCATTTTATGAGCATAATTCGAAGTGAGTTTATAGCTGCAATATTATATGGATGCAGTTTAACTATGTCAATTTGAAATGAGCATAAATTAGTAAATTTGTCGATGGATAGCCAATCTATAAAATGTGAATTCAGTAGAAAAACACTAATTATTTGGCATATGAACTCCATATGTTGAAATCAGCATTTATATCCATAATCCAATGCCCAAGTAAAGTGCACACATAAATTTAAGTCATATTTGGCGTTATAAATTTTATTTGGTAATGAGTATAGATGGTCGCAGCGATTGATGATTATGGTATATCCATTTTGTTATGCTAAGTTGGAGTCCTTGTCCATCTGCATCTCATCAGTGATCAATCCAATTTCGAATCTTTATTTGACCTGCATTCTGATTTAGTTGATTGTAATTTGCTTCTTGCACTTTATCACCTTGGATTCGATAACCATATTCCATTTTTGTCAAAGAGGGGTCATGTCTGTACAATTCACTGACAATTTACATTTACCATTTCAGTAAACTGTCAGCCCAAATTGTAATCCTGATCAGTTTTATTAATAATACACTCTCTCTTTCATGCAAAAAAAAGAAAGAAACTTCTAACTGTTTCCAATATCAACTGTAACTATATTATGTTGGGTCCTGGGTCCATCTAGAAACTCCAGCCTTGCTCGGTTGTGCACTGCACTTGTGCTAGCTGCTGTGCAGCTACAGTACCAGCATCAGAAAATCAGCTGCTGCTTCCGCTAGCTAAGCCGAGCACCCTCTTCATCTGTTTGCGCCTTATCATTTTACGCTGTTAATTTTTTACTGCTAAATGTCAGCATTATCTCTTCAATTCTTAGAACTATGGTATAATTTGAGACAACTATGTCTACCTCAAAACTAGCATTTCCTGACATTTTTTCTACTTCTATTATTTCCTCTATATGCATGTACATTTGGCAATATCAATTATGTTCTTTGTTTCCTCTTCTGTAAGAGCTAATTAAAGAATTATTTCACCTTTACAGTGATACAAATCAAAAGGTATGTGAAGTAACAGAACAGCCTTCATCAGAGGCCAATGGAAATGATAAGAGTGAATTTGGGACTATACTTGCTGATGTTGTGGCAAACATGAAAGTTCCTGTCACTCTACTAAACGTGACTTTAATGGGGGCATTCCGAAGTGATGCTCATGTTGGCACCTGGAGTTATCCTCCCACTGTACTTGATTGCAGCCATTGGTGTCTCCCTGGAGTTCCTGATGCTTGGAATGAACTGGTATTTTCATACCTTTTAACCAATGGTGAGTTACGATAATGGCTATCTTCATTTCTCTATCCACAGAAAGGCAAAACTATGTACTCCTATTTAAGAAGTATCACTAGATTTGACCAGCTTTTCATATTCCAAATTCACAGGTTGGCGAAAGATGGCTCGGTGACTGCTGACTCTTGACAGTATACTCAATATAATTTTTTTCAGCTTGAGTATTTCGAACTTCAGTTTTGTCTGCTAAAGAAAAAGAAAACATGAAACAGTGTATTTTGCTAGGTTGTTTACTGTGCTGCTGCATTTTTTTTGTCCTCTTGTACAAGGTGATGCGTTAGATTTGGGATGGTTTCATTTGTCTGTACCTAGTGATAATTCATTCTATACGTTGTAAAATAGTACAGTTTCAACCTGTATGTACTACTGTACTAACAATTCACTTCATACGTTGTCATAATATCTGCTCTGTTCCAACAAGTAATGAAGCTCGCAAAGCTGGTAATACTTGCAAATGTTTTGTTTTACTACGATGTTTATTATGTACGCTTTTCAATCATGAACATTTAAGACGTACAGCGTACTACACAATTGGTGTAGTTCACTAAGAGCTCAGGAATGTTTCTGCACTATCCTAATTCCTAGCAATTGTTAACTGCGTTTGTAGTACAAGAAAAGCTTTACTTCCATTATAACCAACAAAGGACAGTCTCTCTGTGCAGCATCTCTTTCTCGCAGAAGTACTCAGGTTTTTCATCAAGGAATTTACATGTGCCATAACTTATTAGCTAAACCAACCCGAAAGAATTGTTAGCCATCAACAACGCAGCGAGACAGAGCTGCAGCCATGATAGCAATGGAGGGTGTTGTATTTTTTTTTTTTTTTGTGTTGGGAAGGCCTAAGCATATGGCAACCTACACAAGCTGTTTCTATGCATGTATAGTGCTATATAGGATGGATTTTTGTGTACTAATAATATCTTGAGCTATCTACAGATCATGAGCTTGATCTTGTCGCTGGCACAGGGTTGTTGTTCGTCGGGTTCTTCTCACCCCAATGCAGCAACATGCTCTCCCAGTAGCAGAACTTCTCGAAGCAGATATTCAGTCTTGGATCGGTGATATTTCGCCGCCAATGTCCATCGTCCAGGTTTGCCTTCTCAGCCTGCCTCCGGTCCCATTCCAGCCCAGCTTTCAGCTTTGATCTCAGCAAGCAATAGGACTGAAGCTTCTCAGGCATATTGTCATGCACCTTCCACCACCGGGTGTGCGCGACATCGCTTGCGAATTCACGCATCAGGGGGATGTTCCAGTTGCAGTCATAGTCTCTGAAGCACAGCCATGGCTTCATGCCCAGGTAGTGGAGGACATAGAGGATAGGTGGGTCTGCACCAAACAGCTCAGTCTTCTTCGCCTTCGCAGAATCATCATCACCCTCCCAGAAATGCTTCAAGAAGTTCATGTGCTTGGGGATGCGGTGCCACCATGTGAATATCTCATTCAGGTATCCTTGGTCACCACCGTTGTACGATGTTATCTCATTGATGTGATCCATCAGCAGTTGGAATGTGCAGTTTGACGGCTCAATGACCATCACACCGGAGTTGAAGAGCGTCGCGTTGTTGCCAGTTGCGGTGATCTCTGGCATCGCGAACAGGAAGTCGACATTCCTCAGGATAAGGAGATCAGCATCAATGAATATGATCTTGTCGTAGTCGGTCAGCTGCCACAACCTGAACTTGCTGTAGTTCCACTCGTTGTAAGCATCACGCTCAGCTTTTGGATTCCTGATTCTTTGGATTACCCTGACCTTCCAGCCTGCAGCCTCCAATCCTTTTCGGTGGTGATCACTTATTGTCTCATCGACAAGGATAACCAGGTCCCTAGTTGACCCTGCTTGGCGAATGCTTTGAGCTGCTGATATAGCACCACAGACATACTCACTTGCTGAATGCAGTATAGTAGCATACGCTTCTCTTCTTCGGTCTACCGAGTAGAGTCTTGCTGCAGCAATACAAACAAATGTTAGCTACTGAAAGTTTCTAATTCAGTTCAGAAAAGACTAAAAGATGAAATTAACATGTGTTTAACCACGCCAAACTTGTCATTTATAACGTAATATTGGATGTTAAATGTGCAGAAAACAGCTCTACTAACATTTTTTAGTTAATGGCAGCACCGCTAGATAGCCTGATTCTTGGCATGCATATCAATTGATCTAGATAATCCTGAGTGGAATAAGATTGAAAACTCTAGGCTAAAATCTGTTAACTAAAAAGGCAGCTAACCTTTTGCTTTGAGCGGAACAGCAAGCTCGCAGGATCCAACTGGAAGCCTGAGCTTTTCTCTTAAAGCCTTTAAGTCAGGACTATACAACCAAGCATTGCCTTCATGTTTCACAAGGTTCTTGCACGGGAAGAGATTAGGAATAGGAAAGCAGTCAGTTACAAATAGCACATGGACCTTCCGGTTGCCTTTCGAAGAGGTCACAGCCAATTTCGCTGCTGAGAGCTGCAAATGGAGTCGTGCAACATCTCTTGACCAACCGCCCACCCGAGTGCAGGGAAGTTTCACAGCAATAACATCAAAGTGTGAACCCTTTCGAACATCAGGATCTGGAAATGATGGACAAGATGGTATATCAGTTTCTTCCTCCTCATCGATCCATTCAGGATACAGCATGTCCCAAGTAATACTGTCCTTGGCATGCTCAAGTCTTATAATGGAAACAGCACTTCCTGGGAGCAACTGTGTCCAAGATCCATACTCAGTGCTGTTAAAATTTAAGAGTCCAACTTTGAGCTTTTGGCTACCAACATTGAGATTTTCCAATGCCCTATATACATCCTCCCACTGAACATCAACAGATGATACATATCTTGGGTCATAACTTGGTTTGTCCCATATCCAACCAACATCCACATACCTGCAGAGAAAATGACTTCACATGAGACGATAATAACAGTCTAAAGGTATCTGCCTTTCCTTTTACCCTATAAGAAAATTCAATGAGACTTCTCTGAATAAGTTGTGCTCACCGAGAACTTTGTAACTGATGCTCGTAAAAGGTTGGAGTTAGGAGGGTAAGGAATGTTGCAGAAGTGATAGCTAGCAGCAAATATCTCAATGTTTTGAACTTGCAACCATAGTTCTTTTCAAGGACAAGAACTCCAAAATTCTCGACATCTTTGTAAATCCGACTTTTGGGGGTCCTCCTCTTAGTTGTGTCATCACTGCAGAAGGCAGAAACATACTCAGTATCAAGATAAGACACATTCAGACATCAATGGACTAGTTTTGCCAAATAGGACTTAGTTAAAATAAATGTTTTTCTTAGCCTAGAATGCTAGCGAAATAAATGATAGCTTAGCTGCAGATCCCACAATATGTGAATTTCTGAACTCTCTATGACTACATGAATGCATATTTATGTCCTTTTTATCCCTTTCACTTTCATTTGGGTCACAATCACAGACAAATAAGTGCATGATCACTACAAAGCAAAAACTGGTTTCTGCATGATAGAGGACCTCTTTGTAGGGCACAACTTGGAGGATTCTCATAGGAAGCACATATGCTTTAACTAAAAGGTTAGAGGCACAAATGGAAGTTTCAGTGAACCAAATCTTGCATAAAGGTACCCCTAAAAACTGCAGCAAGGATATAGCAGCTACACTCGTAAAAATAGCACTTTCAGGTACCTACTTTCCCCTAATGATTAGCTCAACAAGGTAGATAGGGAATAACTTTTATATTCAGAGAGTGCTATTATATCATCCTTTGAGTATGCTATAAATCTCAATAAGTGGAGTGTTGAGAACATCAGGCACTTGATTACAAAAACACAGAGCAATGCCAAATTAAAGTATCCAAAAGTGCGTTCTTCTAAAAAAAAAGAGAGGAGAAAATGCAGTATATCCGCTAGTTGGATGTGAAAGTGAGATACACTAAAAGATGTTTCCCAAAAAAATAAGGAAACCGAAACAAAAGCAGAGTCCTCAGCACTAATAAATATTCTTTAAAAAAATCATGTGGACATCTATTTCACAACCTTCTTGCTTCACTCATCAGGCACTTCTTCTAGGAACAGAAAAATCATCACTACATAATCACAAAGGCGACCGCTTTGCACCAAACACACTCACATGGCTTCAATCAACTCAAAATTCAAAGTAGGATCAGCCGTCCGACACCCGTTGTGACACACGAATTAGAATTCGCAACCATGACAACCAAAAAAACATAATCCTGACAAGCATTAAAAAAAATTCAGGAGCCTAACCACTCAACTACTACTAGCACACAGGCAATGAGATGATCCAAAGGACGCTGAGATCACCCGACGGCAACACACACTCTAGCCTGCATCTCCTACACGTCACGTAGTGACAATCCAGCAGTAGTCGCACAAGTTTTTTTCTTTTTTTTTTTTGAAACAAAACTAGTGGCACAAAGTCAGACTTGCATATCCAACAAGAGTCATTCGCCGACCAGGTCATGCTATGCCATCATCAACAATACCGGGGCACCGGCGAATCAGCCATTGCATCATCCAAGAGATTCAGCGGGCAGTCCACGAAGAGGTCAAAACGCCATTCGTGATGAACAGGTTATTAAGCAAGGGGTCCATCGCTTAATAACACTCGGGCAAATTCGCCGCGCAATCGATCGCATTAACAAATGCGAGTGCCACTGTCCGTGCGTGTGTTCATCGCAAGATTTTGGAATTTTCCCCCAAATCCTCACCCCTAATGCGAGGTCGCTCGCGAAAGGGCTTAACCACCAACCACTACACTACACTACACCACCAGCAAGTGAGTAATAAAGGGGAGACGGCGGCGAGCGGAAGAACCAAGACGACGTCGTCGTCGTCGTCGTCTCCCACCGTCTCCACCGGCCGGCCGGCCGCGGCATGCACCGTCGGCAAGAACGGCAGCGCGAGGAAGAAGAAGAAGAAAAAAGAGGGATCTTACGACGGCGCTCCGGCCGGCCGGTACCGCGTGTCCAGCGATCCCATCGGCGGTCGCGCTTCTTATTCTTCTTCTTCTTCTTCTCTCTCTCTCTCTCTCTCTAGAGAAGAGAATCACGCCGCCGCCGCCGAGGCGCCGCTTCTCATCTGCAATGACAACAACAGCAGCAGCAGGGCAATGTCATATAAAACATGCAGGCCACCGGCACAAAGAACACATATAAGCAGATGGAGAAAAAAAGAGAGAGAGAAAAAGATGAGAAAAAGAAGAGGAGGAAGAAGCGAACACGGACACATAGTACACACCATGAACAGGAGAGGGAGAAGCTAGAACGGTGGAGTCATCAAGAAAAAGAGAAGAGAAAGAAAAAAAAAAAGAAAAAAAAGAGGCAGAGTTGGAGACCCAACGCAAACATGAAGTCTGACACCACCCACAGCCTAGAAAAAAACCAAGAAAAAAAAAAGAACCCCAATAAACAAAACCAATCTACTCTCTCTGCCGTTGATCAGAGAACCAAAATCAACACGAACCAAAAAGAATAAAGAAAAGGTGGGGGCAACAACGAATCAACCAAATGCCGGTGCCATCAATGGAACAAACTACAAACACTCAAGAACCAAGAACACAACCAAACCAGAGCCCTCTGCAACCAAGAACACGCCACGAAATCAAAAGAAAAGGGGTCGCCATGGTTACCTGCAGCGGAGGCGAACCTGAATCGGCGAAGCGGGAGGAAGACGAAGAAGATGAAGAAGAAGGCAGGTGAGGTGACGGCTATGCTCTGCTCCTCCGCCTCTGTATCTCTCCACAAAGGCTACTCCTATATACTACGAGAGCTCATGAGGAGAAGCTCGTTTATATATATAGAATTTGCGTCTCTGTATCCCCAACAGAGACGCCCACCCCACGCGGGGAGGACGACGACGCAGGAGCAACGCGAGCGAATGCGCGGCGCACTGAGCAAACGAACGCGATGAGCCGCGGCATGCAATGGCGATTATTGATGGATTTCTCTTTCTTCCAATTATGAGGTTATACGTACAGTGGTGTACTTCGGGTCAAGGCCAAATCTTTCGAGGGGGCCATACGCATTGAGAGAGAGAAGAAAAAAAAATAACATTTATACGGTGCGAGTTCTTATCTAAGAAAAAAGGTCGAGTCTTTAACCCGGGGGGACGAAAGCGAGCACTGAAAGCACTTCCTTCCTTGGAAGAAAGTACAGGGATTTTTGCTTAGCGTTGCAGGAATTTAATGTGGCTTTTTACATTTTGTTCTCTACCTATTTTGCTATGACGTGTGTTTATTTTGGAGTGGAAAAGAATGCTGCTAAAATAACTCATATTTGTCATGTGTACCTGAATAATTATTTTAGTCACGTTGTTTACTTGTTTATATAGCTATATATAGCTAAAAGTAAGATCTTTTCGAACGGAGGTATTACTTTAGCAACACATAAACCAAAAAAAAAAATTAGTTTTCACTTTATTTTTTTCCCTAAAAATACATAGAAGACGTGTTTACATACGTTCTCTAACGTGCCATTTTAAGGAATGTATAGGAGATGGATACCAGGTATTCAGCAGATACCTACTCCTACCTAAAATGTATTCTCTTGTGATTATAGGTAGCAGTATTTAAATTTCGATAGATAATGTTATACACCATTAATCGACTACCAAAGTTGGTCTTTCTTATCTGTTTTTTCATTAATGGAGTAAGTAAAATTAGAAAAAATATCTTGGGGATATATTCCTACTTGTCCCTTTTTTAAAAAAAAAATGTTTCCCCGTTGTTATCCAAATATCCGATACACATGTTGTCTGTCAGGCCATCTTTTGACATAAACTTATTTTTTTTCTTCTTTTTTTTAACATATAACTTATTTCTAACATGGACTAAAGATGTCAAATTTCATCTAGCATGAAGGTTGATAAACAGCTTGTTTACACACTCCACACAACATAACTTAACATCATCTATAATTGTCAAGATATAATAAATTATTATAAAAAGTAAATAGTTAGTCGATGTAGCAGAACAACGACTAACATTCTCGTGATCGGGAAGATTAGTATCTGAAATTTTTATAACGTAAACAACCACTCCATCGATTCGATGTCCTATAATTGCGATGAAATTGATCATGCATATACATACGGACGACGAATGAATTCCCCTTGCCGAAATTGCGATATCAGAGAGCGGTGGTGAGGGAAAGGCCATGGGATGGAAGTCGATCTAAGCCACCCATGGCCATGATCGGAGTTAATCGGCGTGGGTACACAACATTACTTAACAACATCATCTATACTTGTCAAGATATAATAAAATATTATAAAAAGTAAAACGTTAGTCGATGTAGCGGAACAATGATTAATCTTCTCGTGATCGGAAAGGTTAATCTCCAAAATTTTTATAACCTAAACAACAACTTCATCGAATCGATATCCTATAATTATGATGAAATTGATCATGCATATACATACGGACGATGATGAATGAATTCCCCTTGCCGGAATTACGAGATCAGGGAGCGGTGGTGGGGAAAGGCCACAGGATAGAGATCTAATACGCCCATGGCCACGATCGGAGTTAATCGGCGTGGGTCCTAGCTCTTCGGTGGCAATTTGGAGTTCAATGCAGTGGCGATCGCTGATTGAGGAAGCTGAAGAATGCAGTGCTCTGTGTTTTATCAGATGATGATGTGATGGACTGATGGTGCATAATGTTTGGGGCCTCTCTTGGATTTGGGTTTGCTACGGAACATTCTTAGTGCAGGTAGATTCTTTTTTACTGGCGGTTCACTGGTTGCTGAACAAGGTCACTTACATCGTCTGTTTCTTGACTTATCGGCTATAACTAAAATTAAAACTTTAAAACTTTAATTTTCATTTTAGTGTTATTTTTATATTAGATTTTAACTGAAAATTATATAAATATAAATATTTTAATAATAAATATATTTTGATTACTTCATTTTATTTTGTACTACTTATCCACAATTAAATCGGTTAAACTAAAAAGGTGGGAAATTGGTTATCGGTATCCCTCCGATTCAGGAAAACAAATGGGGTAATTGCACATCTAACCCTGTTTGAAAGGCTGACAACCCATTTGACCTTATTTTATCAACTTTATTCATTTAACCCTTCTTTTCAAAATTGAAGATAAGATTTGACCCTATTCTGTTAAGAGCATGTAATGGTATTAACTGTAGCATAAAATGTTTGTTCTGCCCTTGCTTTTGACTTTTTTTTCCAGCTTTTAGTTAGTTTGGAATTGTTTTATATGGTGAAATATTGAGAAAGATTTAAGATAAATTTGTGCATTTACATAGTTTTACCGATTTGTGATAAGTTTGAATCAGATTTTCATCAAATTTGACCTATGTTCTTCAGATTTTTTTGGGTCAAATTTAGTTCAGTTTGACAAATTTAACATAGATTTGAAAAAAAATAAATAAATTGAACAAAATTTTGGACAGCAATCCCCCCAAAATACATGTATTGAAGCAAAACCCAACAAGATGCACCTCCCAAAATACACATATTGAAGCAAAAAGCCACGAAGATGCACGTCGTCGATGCATGCAACTTGTGGATGGGACTAGGGAGAGAGGAAGAAGGTTTTGTCGATGCAGCCACCATCCTCCTTGCCGCGTTGTCGTTGTCGCCATCATCGACTCGCCGGAGCTGAGTTCCGCCACCACTGTGTCACCATTGTCAACCCGCTGCCACAGGATCCACAGCCCGCACACCTCGGTGAAGCTGGATCCGCAACTGGAACACCCAGTCACCACCGGATCCGTCCGCCATAGCCCGAGCTTCATCGCCCGAGCCCACCGCCGCCACTCTTCCTCATCGTCGCCGAGCCAGCGTTGCCCCTCACCCGTCGAATCCACCCGTGCAGCTCGACCTCCACCTCCCAGGCCCGTCATCACCGCTCTTCCTCTTCGTCGCTGACCCGCGCCGCCGCCGCTCCTTCCGTCCGCGCGTAGCCACTGTCGCCGCTCTTTTTCTCTGCTCGCCGCTGTCGTCGCCCCCTCCCTCCTTCCATGTGCCGCTGCCACTCCCTTTCTCCGCGCGCCACCACCGGGGCTCCCTCCCTCCTTCCGCTCGTCGTCGCTTCAGATGCGTCGCGCCAGCCGCCCCCTTCCTCCTTCCGCACGCTGCCGCCGTGATAAACCCTGAGCTCCACTCGATGCGCTCAAGGCTATGATTTGGCCCGATCTTTCGGTGAGTTGAGATAACTACGATTTTGGAGACACGTTGATGATCCAACTACAACCGTACGAGACGTTCTGTTGCGCCTTAGCGATCGATACACCTCTCCGTGGGTTGTTGATCTTACCGGTGCAGATCAACCTTATTCCTGCAAGCAAATCGAAGAAACAAGTAAGAACAAGATAAAAGCAATCTGAGTTGCAAATAGGAACTAAATACAAATGATAAGTTGGGGTTCCAAAAAACAAGCAGACGGACGGTCTAGCCGACACGCGCGCTGCAAGCAAGTAGCAATGGCTAAACTTTAATCTAACAAAACCCAAGAAATCCTGAAGGGGTACCTAGCTATTTAAGGTGGTGGGAGGATGACCAAGGGAGCCCTAGGGTCGTGCTCCACCTAATTGGAGCGCACCCCACATGGGCCGGGGTCCCAGATGAAGTTACAAGCCCATAGGCCCATTATAGGTGACGCAGCACCTTGTTTCTGTAATTACGACCAACTGATATGGAATTTGGAGATGAGGCTGGATCTATTGGGAAGAGAACTCCGAGAGTTTTCCATTAAGTACTCACGGGCCGAAAACATAGCTCGTATGAATATTTGGCAATCATTTGAAGCCAGCACTGTAGTAGGTGGCCGACTTGGATTCCAGCACTTGGACAACTTGATCTTGATGTGAGCAATGGTTTTATCAATGGTAGCCATCGTCACACCACGCCGGGGCTCCCTCCCTCCTTTTGCTTGTCGTCGCCTCAGATGTGCCGTGCTAGCCGCCCCTCCCTCCTTCCGCACGCCACCACCGCTCCCTTTCTTCGCCCGCCACCGTCGCGGCCCCTCCCTCCTTCCGCCCGCTACCGCCTCAGATGCGCCACACCAACCCAGTGTGTGCGAGCTTTTGTGCCGAGATTTGGGCGCCCAGAGATAGGGTTTGGAGAGAATGAGTGGATAGGGTTGAAGAGCCATGAAGGGTATTTTGGTCAGTTTTATTAGTAATTTTTATTTTATTTTTCCTAAGTGAAACTTAACGGTGTAGTGGAAATAGGGTCAGACGGTATATTCGATTTTGAAAACGGGGTCAAATGAGCAAACTAGAAAAAGTAAGATCGGATTAATAGTTACATAGTTGTCTCAAAACAAATTGTCTTGTACCTTGTATAGTTGTACGGCGATGGAGATTGACCAACTTATATATTTGTAAGTTATTATACAGCATATGCATATATATATGTACGAATGCAATTGTAGAGTGCATGTATGTATTATATTTCCTCTGGCTAGATTTTTTTTCTAAAATATAACAACCTCACATTGATATTGCTAGAGTGTGTCATACGTATTAGATTACTATATTTTATAGGATGGAGGAATAACTTACATGCAAGCAATTATAGGAACTTTTTAAAACTACCCATAACTCAGTAAATATACATTATTGGCCTTCTAAAATTGCCCATGCCCATGTAAATATAGCATTATTGGTTACCAGGCATAGGTACCCATATTTTTGCAATATCTTCATCACATAGAACTGTACAATTAAAGATGCAGACAAGTACTTGCCAACAATGTGCTTGGTGGGACCGGGGAATAATAGAAGTATAAAACCATTTGGGTTTGCTAAAAAGTCAGCTTGGATGTGAATTTGTTCATCTTTGGATGGTCCTCGATTATACCACTTGAAATTTGGCACCAGCATTTATTTTGGTATATCAATCGAAATTAATTAATGAATGTTATAAACTTCCAATATTCTTCATTCGTCTTGAAAAAATCTAAGCTAAGTGGGGATGTGATCCAACTTAATACTCCCTTCTCTCATTTTAAGTGTAGTCACGAGTTTTCGTATCCAATTTTGATCGTCCATTTTATTTGATTTTTTTATAATTAGTATTTTATTTGTTATTAGATGATAAAATATGAATAGTACTTTATGCGTAACTTATGTTTTTAATTTTTTAAAAGATTTTCAAATAAGATGAACGAATCAAATTGGACACGGAAACTTATGTTCATGCTTAAAATGAGACGGAGGGAGTAGATAGTAGTACTAGGTTAGGTTTTTGGTGGATGAAGTATAGCCAAAAGAAAAAAAACACATGAAAACAGTGGGTTCGATATACCAATCGTCAAATAAAAAATAATATTTTTTGACTTGGATTTATGGTGAAAATGCTATTGCTCGTGGCAATAATGTTGTTTTCAGCCAGGTGGGCAAGATAAGCACAAACAGAAACCTACAGAATGAATTATTTGTCTTGTACCTAAGAATTCCTAGGGCAACCGCTTGCCGCTGATGGTTGAAAACTACTAGTTGCAAGTGGTGACAAGCGCACATGAACAGATGCTACAAATGCGACTCACCTCTCGTCTGTTTTTCTCGTTCTGGTTCAGGTTTTTTTTTCTGATGCAAGTTAATATAATAAGTACCTAGTACCAGTAGCAAATAATAACTCAATCATAAATATTTGTAGGCCAAATTTCAAAGCAAATAGAAACTAGGAGATGATAGAGAGCCTGCAGTTTTTAACTATAAGTAGCTTATTTGATCGTGCTTTATCCATATTTAGAATTATGCAAGGCTTTTTAAGTTTAATAGTACTATTAATTAGTCAAGATATCTTAGTAACAAATTGGCAAAGACTACAAAAAATCAAAATGGGAACACTGATTGTCTATCGCAAAAATATTTTAAAATGAAGCTATTTTTGTAAGCATCTCCTCATCTCGACCAGTTTTAATCATTCTCTATTAAAAATTTTCACATACTTTTTCTTCTCAACTAATCATATTTTTTCTAATCATTTTAATTTTTTAATATCCGTAACCAATTTTAAAAATACTACTATAGTCAAAGATGAAACGGCCGAGCTGCTTTGAACGCCAGAACCCATACTGAATTACTGATACATATTCAGGCTGGCAAGAAGAGATACGAATCCATTGATTTGACGCTGTGAAAGACGCTGGTTTTTCTTCTTCTTTTCTTGTGCCAAGAGAAGCAGGCAAAACTATTTTAATCTCTCGAGGAATATCCAACTCGTTTACTTAAAAACCATCTAAACAATTATGAAAAATTCTAAAAAAAATTAACAAAACTCATATAATATATCTATACAACTTTATAAAATCTTAGATCCAAACTCAACTCACGCTTCGAGATATAAAAGAACAAATTCAGCGTACGAATAGTAGCGTTCTGTTCATATCTGAATTTATCTTTTTTTTTTCTTGATGTGTAAGTCGAATTTGAACTTGATTTTTGGTATACATATAAATATTACAATACTTAACATTGTTAATTTTTTTATAATTTTTCACAACTATTTATATCGAATTTAGAAGAAAAAGGTATACGAGGGGACATCTCCTCGAGGGATTAGAATCCACTCTCGGCAGCCCAGTGTACTAACCTAATCATGAGATGTTCAGTTTTTTTCTTTTGGATGAAAGTTTCATATATTCGTTTATGCAATTATGCACACTAGTGAGTATAGTGAGTGGTGAGTAGGCAAGTAGGATGTGCGCAATTCTGAAGTCTGAACATAGTTGGATGCTTCTGCCATGTTGCACCGACGGTTGGTAAAATGGTAAAGAAAAGAGAGTAAATTTTCAACCATATCAGGATGCTGCATCAGGCAAGAACAAGTCACGTACTATATAATTTCAGCTGAATAACTACCCATACTTGATGGAATATGTAGTGGAGCTTTATAGGCAATGCAATCTCATTATCAGCACAAAAGTGCACAAGAGGCATCTATATCATGAAGCAATTCTAAATATTTGCAGTCCCACTTCTTCTATTTTCTTGCCTTTGAGACTGCTGACACTAGCTTTCCGGATGAATATTTATGACATCTGAGGACAGGTGTTAAATCCAAAACTTTCTTCAGGAAAAAAGTTCTGAAGAAGAACTGAGCCTGCATTGGGCTATTGTCAAAAGGAGGAGAAGCATATACAGATATGCTTGAGAGAAGTACAGTGATTCATACTCTAATATAGTAGGATGGCATCTATTGGCCATGTTTCATAATGGCCGGTGTAACTCCAGTCCATACATCTCTTCAAGATTGGGTGCACATCACCATGGGTGGTGGTGTGTTATATTCATGACTTGAATGCGTGCTAACTACTCCTCAAGCCAGTTTTCTGTTGAAAAACGTTTATCCGAAAGAGACTAGATGATTCAGTATTTTTGAACGTTACAATGTTCAATCACAATCCCTCTTGTTTTCGTTTGTTTTCTCCTCCCTGATGCTTAAAAATTAGCTCCGCTGAGGTTATTAACTCATAGTTAATCTCAATTGCTAAATTTTAGGTTTTGATCGGTTGAGGTTGAGCTGAGGCTATAAGAAAACATCTATCATCCGGCAGCGACCGGGTTCTATTTTTTTAGAAACCATAGGCTACGCTAATAAGCCAAAGCATTGACAAATAATTAATATTAGGATCCATTTTCAAGAAGAAAATCTATTGCATTCGTAGTGACATGTTTACTATAACAATGCAAATTTTGCGATAACAAGGACATGGTAACGGAAAATAAATGACGAATACCCTCCTGTCATAATCACACGCAAATTGTTGATAGCTGATATGAACAGTTGCTTTCGCATAACACATCGGATGAAATTCCTGCCGGTTCTGTCAGTAGCAAAGCACAGTGGCTACTTCTGGACTTACAAGTAGGAAGCAACTCCACATCACACACAAGAATTTTTCTTCTCTGGATGGTCAATACCAAACAGAATATCAAAGTCCTAATTATTACGCACTGCGGCTTATTGGTGGCGGTTGGAGAGGTGTGGGCAAATTAAAGAGTCTGAAAAGCGTCATGAAAGCATGATGTGCAATGCTTGCCATTTAAAAAAGGGCAGAACCATACACGATTCCAACGCAAGCCTAGAGAGATTAGTAGTATAATATGATGACAAGCTAGTAGAAGAAGCTACTAACTCCAAAGCCATGCAAGCTCAAACTTTCAGTTGTTATAAAACATACTGAAAGTAGAGTAAATTTACACAAAAAAAACTTTCAGATATTCTTTTCAAATGGTTACAAGTCCAGTTTTTGTTTGGTGAGTGGGGAATATGTGCTAGTAGTATATTGTGTGTGTGCGCGCGCGCGTATCATCATAATCTTATCTTAGTATAGCTGGCCAGGCATCTTCAGCAGCCACATCTTGCTGTTTGGCCATTGGTTTCTTCAAGATTTATACGAGTCCATGTCCCACAACTGTGCCCTCTCTTCTGTGGTTCGTACTTATTCTTGTCCTTCACAGCATCCGACGATGCCCCCACACGAGCAAATGCATGCCCTGGATTTTTATTCTTGGAATTTTTCTGGCAAAATTTGGTCCTACTGGCTTTGCACAAGTTAGACCAATTGTTCATGGTATCCCCACAAATTATGCTTATTTCGGTCGTTGTTTGATTTTGTCATGCCCAAACTCGACGTGTTTTCACATTGTTGCGTGGTGCGAAATGCGACTATGCAAAGAGTGCTGGGTGTTGTGATTTATGCCCATTCTAGTGGATGATAGATGTTTTCATACCGAATACGGTGTGTTTTCACATTGTAGTGCCTTGCAAAATGTGAGGGGAAGAGTGTTGGAATGCCCATGAATATGACATTTGCCGCACCATTTTTGTTTTCAGCTTATTCACCGAATTATTTGATCCATGCTTTCAAAATACGTTTTCTAAAAAAATTACTCCCACGGTGTTGTTTAGACCACTTGTTCTGATCCATTTATTAAATTTATTTCTTTAAGATATTTAATTTTTCCTATGATCAAGTTTTCCTGGATAATCTGTTTCAAACGCTACGGGGGAATTCCCTACAAGTTTTTCCTGAAATTTCTCAAGAGTAGCATTGTATAAAAATTCTGGAGACATTTTTACACATAGGAGCAAACAGTTCATCCCAACATGAGTGGACTGGACGGTCCTCCATCTCTAGCAGCAAAAGAATTGCCCTTTGCCACTTGCAAATGTGAAGAGCATTGGTGGTGTGTGTGATCCTGGTCAGATCACTAACTCAGCTCAGCCTCACCTCACTCACACTAGCTAGCATCAACCGGTGAATTGGTGATGCATAAGGGCGAGGGTACAAGGGACCATGTGGCCGGCCTGCCCTACGATAGGAGGAGACAAAACTATAGAGCTGTGCAATAGTGCCACACTTCGCAGGGTTGCCTTTCGGTTGGTGCAGAATAGGCAAGCGGAGCCACCGGGTGAGTCATCGCTCACAATGGAAGAGGATGGGGGAGATATGATCTCTGTTCTTTCGGGAAAAGAACAAGCTGGCAATGATGTATCATGTTACTTTGCGCAGCCTATTGCTCATGAAATTGTGAAAAAAAAATCAATGATGGAATATATAAACTGTTGGAATTTTAAGCAAGTTAACGCTTCTAATAGGTTAAACTTTAGTATTGAGGAAACTAGTTGTTACGTAAAATTACATACTCTCGGACTCTAACTGAAAGATGTACATAACTATAATAATGGTTGCAATGACACGTGTAAACATAAAGAAAACAACGAACTAAAAGACAGTCAAGTAGCCACTAAAGTTGAGGTATAAAAAAATAAATAAAACAAATAATTTATAGGTACAAATTTTATAAATTTTATATCTAAATTACTAGCATTTTAAAAGATAAGATTGAAAATAGATTACGATGAAAAAAATCAACTCTAAATTAAATTTTAAAATATAAAAATTGGTTGCGGCTGGTCAGCTAACAAGCAAATGATGAAATCTATAAAGTTGGTGAAGTAAGCTTCCCTGGACATATGTGATATTTTGGGTGGAATGGATGAGTAAGTAAATTACTTGTGATGATTATTCGCTATACAAATGAAGTGTACTTATATTATAAAGTTAAAATAGATTTATTATAGTATTTTAATAAAGTTATATTTATATTTTTCTAACAAAAAATTCATGGTTTTTAGAAGTTCGAAAAACACGCGTTCATCTTTCATCTCTTGAAAAAAGAGACAGGGGTGCTTCCTATTGCGGCAACAGGGATCAAAACCATTGGATAACCTGCAAAGGATTTAATATTGTGTTCATCACGTTGGGGTTTAATATAATAAGGACCAAATGATTTGGAGATCATGTGTTGATGCTTGGATTGATTGGAATGGTGTTGAGAAAGACGTACGTGCCTAAAAGGAAATGAGGAACCAAAGCGTGCTAGTGCTAGTGTTAGTGTGAAGTACTACAATGTTCTGTGGCACTTTATTTTTTCTGTTTTGCAGGAGTTGCAAGGGTTCAGCATGGAAACATAAGCTGTACAACATTATTCTCCATGGCTTTTGGGACAATGAAGATGTGAACTGAACAGATGACCGACACCAAGCCATACATATACAGTGGGCATATTTAAGGATGCCTTTTTTTACCTCCTGCCTTAAGTGGTGAGCATCTAAACAAGAGCTAGTACATTGATGGCATGTACATGCATGTACACTGCTAGAAAATGCACATGAATTGAACTGTTTATACCATCATTCTCTGGTTACAAAATTTGGACACATTTAACAGGAGAAATATGGTGATATTTTTTTAAGATAATGAATAAATAGAAATATATTTAGTATATACAAATGGATTTCCTTTCCTGATTCTTGATTTTGCATTTTTTGTTTGCACGCTTTCCAAGCATCTAACCGTGCGTTCCGTGCAGAAATTTTCTATATATAATTTTCTTGGAATACTTTTTTAAAGTAACTTTATAGTGGTTAATTCATTCGTTTATACTCTCAAATAGCTATCACAAAAATCAGATTATCCATCATTTCAACTATCTCAAACAGAACCAAATTAAAGCAAAGAAACATGGTAATATGCCCAAGGTAAAAAAAAGCATTAGAATGGCCGTGCCCCCCATGAAGTCGACAACACATCTTTTTTACTTTCAAAGAAAAATGGTGTTGGTGTCTATATTGTGCGCTCTACACTCACCCCCTCCCTGCTCAAGAATAATATGTTTGTGAGTTCCTTTTCTTTTTTTTAAAAAAAAGACAGCATTATTTGAAAAATGGTACATGTATTTGCCATATTTAGTACTGTAACACGCTGGCACTACACTTTGTAGGGGTTCAAAAAGAAAGAAGATGAAGGGTTTGTAGACGGAGATCGGTTGGCTGGATTCCACGATAAGATGATCGTTCTCATGTGGACTCCAAACAGCTAGCTTAGCCACCAAACCTGAATTAAAGGCAAACCCCGGCCAGATGGGGTATGGATTAACCGCAAGCTCCTTTAATGAGTGTCCTCCTTTCCAACATGACGTGTGTGATCTTCTTAACAAAGTCTTATTTTTCAAAGTGAAATGAATCGATGACACATGTATATAGCTATGATAGGTATGATCGCCACCATGTGTATATCAACTTCTTTCTGATAGGCCCAATCTCCGTATTATAGTACGTACCCAACGCTGATTAATTGAATATGTCGTTGCCGTAATCACCGTTCAGGTTAGCAAAATTTACACTCGTCAACTCGAGCATGCGCATGAGTGGAGGTATCACTAGCAGTACACACAAATATGCACACCTACATGTAGGTAGGTAGGAGTAGTACCATATTTGTAAATCAGGTATTTGAATAAGTTGCTGTTTTATACTTACTAAAATTAATTGGGTATTGTTGGGTTTCATGCTATACAAGCATCATGCACCCTCTATTGTACTATGCTCCTTTATTTGGTTTCAAATTATATTTAGCAAGAGTAGTAATAATAATTTTTTTTTGTTAGAGTTTGTATCGAATATGTGTATAAGGTCGATTATAGTTTAGGATTTAGAGTTGTGCTAGGTGTTAAAAATAAAGTAAGAGTGATTCTATCCTAAGCTCTTATTAAATAGAGATGCAAACATGTTGTAATTGCATGATGACTTAGTATGAGCGAGAGGGAGCGGTCGCCACCGGTGTTGGATCAATGGTTGTTGTAATTATGCGCTGTAATTATATTGAATCGTGGGGAGGAGCGTCCGTAATTAGTGCTCTTGAGATGTAGGTTTCGATTGAATTTCGTGAACAAATATTGTGTCTCGGTGTTATTATCTATTTTGTTTTGAATCTTCTAGTGATGTTTTTTTCACATTTGATTTCTGAGTGTGATTTCGGAGATGGTTTTAATAACATTTTGCATTGAAGAAAGCAAAGGGAGACAAACCACTCTGGCACTCTGCACACGTGACAGTACCGCCAGCTAAGCCAGCCAGCACCAGGGAACTCGCGTCGCACGCGAAGCAATTGGTCGATCAGCGGGTCGGTTTCGTTATGATATGATCGAGCAAATTAACACTCGCGCTTATCGCGCCATTGATTGAGGTTCAATTAATGGTTGATCGATCTGTTTTGGAGCCGTCTTTGTTCGAAAGTCAGACGCGCGATCGATCGATCTCGTCGCGCACGTACGTCACAACTAGCGATGTCAAACACGTACCGTACGTAGCCGGCCTGATTATTGCCAAACCCTCTTCAGTTTAGTTTCCAGGAAACGTATGTTCTTCTCTCTTGCTGAAGAAGAAATAATATATATGTATACTAGTAGTAGTAGTGTGTGAATTGTGATAATTCTCAAGAAGCAGTGGTCGCTTCCAGCAATCCCGGGCTCAAAATCGTCCAACTGTCCAAGTATATATACCCGGTTTAATTAGTTAGTTTTAATTAGCTAGATGCATGCGTGCCGTACATGACACGCACGCGAACAAATCGATGAAAAGCCTGGTGCAACGCACTACATACATAGATACATATATACATATATATATATATATATATATATATATATATACATATACATATATATATACATATATATATACATATACATATACATATACATATACATATACGTATATATATACATATATATATATATAGCCATTTTCAGCCAAATTGTGAAACTGGTAGTTAGTGCCGTCAACCAACGTACTGGAATTGCACGTTTACCCGACGTTCGTACGCGTGCGAAAGAGACTAAAACGGAGATACATCACTACATGCAACAAGTTGTAATACCTCGTACCTAACGCACCTCACAAGTCACAAGTGCATACGGAAATCCTCCCCATGCAAGAGGTACATCCGCGACCATTTCTCCTTAATTATAATCTTTATACATTCGTTTACGTCATGATATACTATACTCCAGAAAGAATTCTATAACCGAAAAGAAAAAAAAAACTATGTTGATTTGATTCCAGAAAGAAATGTTCAGTTATGGTTGATCAGTTGATCTGCAAGGCAATTTGGAACAGTGAACAATCCACCGTTTGATTCACACCTGGCACTAAAAGAATAAGCACGTGTCATCTACAGAGTTATCTAGTCTCCTGACGTGCAAAGCCTGGTTATAAACTGCCACCTGTATCTGTTTGGTGCACCGTACACTTCCGTGGTCATCCATCCGTATCTCATCGATCTTTCAAGCTTAAAGAAACAGTCATTTTTGGCGAAACGTACAAATCAGAGCCCCCGGCTAACCCATCTAGGGAATTGAATTCCTCGAGACGGTTGAACTGATTATTATGAAATAAAACGTGACAAGGTTGGTTGGATGTATGTGTGACTGATGGGTATGGTCCCTCTCCATCTCCCTTACTTTCCATCCTAGTAGTACTAGCGGCGACCAGCTACTGTGTCACTAGTTTAATCTGAAGCTGCAGTGCAGTGCAGATCATATTGATCCATCAGAGATCAGAGTCTCATCTAGTTATATAAAGTATCATGCTAATGATCAACACTGATAATATAATGACTGTCCCCACATGTTGATGAGACGTACGATTATGTGATGTGCCTGAGAGGAATCAGAGTAATTAACCATGTGATTAGGAGCAATTAATGAGCACCTTGTGTGTCGGTCGTGATAGGTTAGGAGGTAGCCGAGCGTATAGAGCACCTGTCTGTCCCGTTGTAATCGTTAGCGTGTACAGCGACGTCGTAGCTGACATGGCTTGTTTGATTTATATTACTCTCCGATCTGATCCTATCAGGTCTCTGTACGTAGGGTTTGTTCCTTTGTTTTCGTGGAGGATTTGCATTTTGCCTCCCAGCAGATTTCTGGAGAGGAGAGAATCTGCTTTTATTATAGTTTTGTTTTCGGTTTAGTTGGAATGTCATCATTGTTTTGTGCACATTGATTAATTATTGCGGGCCAATGGAAATCGAAATTTTCGCGATTGGAATTATTGCGTTGATTAGCCCAATTAATCAAGTCTTCAGAAAATAGATGTTGCGTCCAATTCAGAGTTCAGACCGCCACGTAGTACTGCCTGCCTACTTCGACGTCACACAGCTAGAACTAGCTTAGCCCCCCTAATTCTGGATATTGAGTGTCACCAGGTAGAGTCCCAAAATGCAGCATTGATCACCACCGGGGCTTCATCAGGTCCCCATTATTTCTAAGGCACACAGATCACAACCGGGCCTTGAACTTGTACTGCTACTGCTACGGCGGTGCTTCCGTTATTCTAGGGGAAAAGAGGAAGAATCCGCGCGGTGACATACTGACATTGGCTCAAGGGTGTAATAAATGGTTAACTCGCGAACACTTACATATCAAAATAAGCCGCGAATCTATTTATTTTGATTTATAAATGTGTTAGCGAGTTACTCACTTACATCGTGCACAAGCGCTCGCCTGCAAGCCGAATCGCGGCCGATCCGCCGGCGCGGCGAACGCTACGCGAGCCGTGCCTTTGCGGTACGGGGTGGTAATGGTACGCAGCATGTGGCCGCTCAAATCGGCGAGGCGGGCGAGAGCGGCGTCAGCTTCTGCTGCGTGGCTGCCTGCCTGCCTACTCATGCAGTTTTTGTTTGTGTTTGTGCATTGTGCTCGTGCTGCTCCTCTGGCACAGAGATCAGATGTGAAAAAAAGGTTTTAGCTTTGACCGACCGTGGCCGAGGATGACCCAGTGTGTAGTGTGGATTGTGGAATGGGAGGCCACGTGAAAAGTTGCAGTCGAGGAGGACGGGTGATTTCACCCCGATACGTTTAACGTGTGGGCTGCCTTGGAACGGGTCGCTCTAGTGCTACGTTTGTGTTGGCTTGCGAGGTTTGGATTCTGACGAGCCTGACGTTGTTCTGTACTGATCGTGTCTGCATCTTCTGACGACGGTGCGAAGCTTTAAACTCGCAGTTTAGCCGGTGTTAGCTGTGGTACAACTGGTGGCCTAACCTGACGTTGAGGGCAGCAAGTACCGGGAGGATTAATTAGCGGCTCCATGGGGACAAATAACTACTATACTAGTACTACAATCAAGACACAAAGGATTAAACCAGTCGACTCCATTCATCGTACACCAGGGACGGTATCGACCGTACCGCGCCGTCTTCTCCCTGTCTGTTCTCCGGTCCGTGCAAAAGCGGAGACGACGGACACGACACCTCTGTGACAAAAGGGAGAGATTGATTTCCTGTAGCACGTCGCGTCCGTTTTTATCTTTTTTGGCAGGACTTACTCGTACTCACCTTAGAACTGAGCTTGCCATGTGTTTTCAACCAAGTACCACTTAGGCTGTGTTCTTCTCCCCCTCTTCCCAACTCCTCTCCCTCGTTTTCCGCACGCACGCTTTTCAAACTACTAAACGGTGTGTATTTTGCAAAAAGTTTCTATACAAAAGTTGCTTTAAAAAATCAAATTAATCCATTTTTAAAAAAAATTTAGCAAAAACTTAATTAATCACGCGCTAATGGATCGCTCCGTTTTCCGCAAACACTGTACAGGCTGGGAAAGCAGAGCTGCGAACGCAGCCTTATTATAAAACTGATCCTAAAATTATCATTATAAACTAAATATGAAAGGTACCCACAATATTATAAAAAACCAGGTAGTAAGCACTAAATCACTACTTACTACCTGGTATTAAACATTGTGAGAGTGGTGCATAGTTAGAACCGGGTAATAGCACTACTACCAGAAGCAACGGAATAAAAAATTAATATGTACGCAGAAATCAGTTCATGAACATAACTCACACGTAAAAAGGTTTCTGTTAGAGACGTTTTTTAACCGGTGGACCCCACCTGATTACCCATCTCGCACAAATAAACATTGTGGAGGGTGTCTTCTCCTACTACCGCCTGTGGCATGGGCCCACACTAATACCCAACCGGTAAACAAACGTTGCTGATGCCCTAAGAGATCCAAATGTGATGATGACAACAATACATCATATTTGTTAACGAGGTTTAGCCGAAACCTATTTCCCTAGAATACTGATTACGGATGCTCTTCTATGATCCAACATAATTACAGCGTATCAGAGTTAACCATTCCTCTCACATATGCTAAGTCGCTATGCGATTATAACATGTGTGCCTTTTTTTTAAGAAAGAGCCTAAGGTTAGAGTCCGCTTCTAACTATACCATACACTTCTTAAAGTGTAACCGACTATATACACATATTCGATACAAACTCTACCAGTACTTACTCTATCAAAGAAAATACACAACTCATATCATTGTAAGGAGCATTGTAAGGTGAGGTTAGGGAGGAGGAGAGAAGACCAAAATCTTCATTAATTGTACAATAGTAGTATCAGTGGATGGGTACATAAGAGTTATTGAAGGGATACAAATTTTTGATTTGTGAAGATAGGTACTTCACTAGTCAGTTTAACACTAAGAACGTAGAAGTTAGAACTTATTCTAAACACAGAATTATAAAAAAGAAGGAATAGAAAAATCACATAATTCGGATATAAATGCACGTGTAAAACAAAGAGTTGAGAAACTCGTGAAATTTTAAATAGGGATTGTAAAACATGTATTCGGACAAGACAAAGAAAGAAGGTAAGAAATGAAACAAAGGGTTTGAAGTGGAAGAAAAATTTTCTTTGCTTCTCAGTAGGGTCCATAGGAAAGGAATTTTTTTCTTTGGATTTCCATAAGATCAATTTTTGTGAACCGAACTATGTTATACTCATCAAATTCTTACGAAGCCAAAACCTTTATATTTTCTTTCATTTTTCTCCAATCCAAATGAGCCCTTTATTTATTTTGGGACAGTTTGAACTACAGGAGTTAATTTATTTTGAACGGAGAGAGTCCTGGTATTAACCCATAACAATTTTGAACCGAAGAAACGAATTTTATATGGAGTACACCCTCCATCAAAAGAAAAATTATTTTCACTTTACTAAATCTCAATGGAACTATTCATCTCTATCTATCCAACGTATTTATTTCTACTTTCCTAAACTCTGATATAATTATTACTAAAAATAAATTTATTGTGGGGGTAAAAAGGAATGGCCGAAAATAAACTTAATTTGAGATGTAAAATAGACGAGCATATATGAGGTTTGGTGGTGCGTCCCAACTGGATATATTCTCCCAGAAACTGGCAGTCGTACGATATTTATTCAATGCCCATCAATTAAACATGCAATTATTTTTCTCTTACCTCTGTTTCGGCTTTACGATCCTACCATTTCCATTGAATGAACTCAACTGATAAACAGCACGGCAAGCAAGTGTACAGGAACCAAATCAGCTTATCGAAAGATGTTCATACTTCTCCCGTCCCATAAAAATAATCTAGGATGATATGTGATGTATTTAGTACGAATTTAGAGATATCTCTATCTAGATTTATTTATACTATAAAATATCACATCTCATCTTAAATTAGTATTTTACGAGACAAATAGAGTATGTTGGAAAGAAATGTACGACCAGCTTATAATCCAGTTGGCGTAGCCTGAGCTGGAGGACATCCTGGCCAACGCGACAACTGACAAGCCATGAACCCTAGTACCTCTGATCTTGTTTGTTCTGTAACGCTATAAAATCTAGCAGCAGATAATCGCAATATTCATAAAAGTCGATCGATAGGTGTGTTTAGGGACACATGGAATAAAGCAGAGTACGAACCGAAATCTGAAAGGGCATGCAGAGCAGCGGCCGGTAAGCTAAGCTAAGCTTGTTGGGTGTATGTACAGTGGATTAGTGGGTGCGCGCGCTCGTGTTCTTAATTCCAACCAAGAAAGCAAGCAAGCTACTCCTACAAGGAAAGGGCACTTGTGTGTGCATGGCCACTCATCAGTCAGGCAGCAGCCAACCATAATCCAACTGAAAATACGGCGGAAACTTTCTGTTACGCTAATGATTAGGGGCCCGGGTTGTTCTCGGCGTAGAAGTAGATTATGTACGTGCGGCTAATGACGACTCCCATGATGAACCATCATCTTGGATGTGGCTCTTTTTAGGTTATCGATGTAACTATGTAAGGTTTGAACAAAAGTAGGGCTACTACTACTCGAGTAAAAAGTCTTTGCTGAACGATGCGGAAAAAACGAAAGGGGAAGGAAGCAGTTGGGCCCTGGAAGAGCCGAGCGGGTTTGGGCCGAGGTGCGAACGCGTGAGATGCGACCGAAAAGCGCAACGCACCGAGGGCGGAAGCGGCCACATACGGGAATAAGTTCACCTGCTGTCCTTCAACTTTACACCGAGTTTATTTGACATCCTTATCCTCAATACCAAAAATCTTCACTCCTAAACTGTACACAACCGTACAATTTAGATCCTATAACAGTATATATGCCTAGTTTCACTAACGTGGCATCTTAGTCAGCAAAATAAAAATAAATAATATGTGGGTCCCATATGTAAGAGAAGTGGGAAGAAAAAATGTGGGGCCCACCTATCAGCCCCATCTTCTTAGAGAGGGAGGCCAACCGGAGGGGGGGCGCGCCGACAGTAGAGGGGTAGAGGGAGGGCGCCGGCGGGAGAGGGGGAAAGAGGCGGCTGACGCGTCGGAATCGGCGGGAAAAGGCACGCCAGCTCGCCGTAGCCTCCGCCAGCAGAACGGCGGGAACCAGCAGGGGAACACCGTGCAACGCTGCCCCCGCCGCTCGGCGTTCTACAGCATCTCCCCGTTCGGCTGCGAGAGAGGGGGAAAGAGGATGCTGGTGTGACGGTGCCGATGGGAGAGGGGGAGAGAGGCGGACGGTGTGCCGGCGCCCTGGAGCACCTCGTCCAGAAGCTCCGCTATCCTCCATCGACAAGACCTCCGCTATTCTCCTCCACCTCCGTCGAAGCTGCCGAGGACCAAGCCGCATAACTTGCCGCCATGCGACAGGGTTTCGCCAAAGCGGTTGCCTCCACTCCCAATATCTAAAGAGCCGCCTCCACCTCCACCTGCCTCAGCCGCCTCTGCCTCCCGCCGTCGCGCTTGCCCGCCGCCACGGTGAAGGGAGCGCCTCCGCCCGCTGCCGCGGTGAAGGGAGGTGAGCCTCCCGGTGGCGGTGAAGGGAGTGTCCACATGCGACTCCAACCGGAGGATGGCCGTGGATGCAAGCCGCCGCTTGGGAAGAGGGGGGCGGCGGCTAAGGGGCGGGTGCCGTCGGCACGCCGATCCAGCAGCCCGCCGCCATCACCACGCCGGCCACCTCTCCCCTCCCCCATCTCCCACTGGCCGTCCATCCCCATCTGTTGACGTAAAACACGACGGCCCGAGAGATTTGCTTTACTCTAGTGCAGGTCCAAAACTTGCTTTCGGGTTTAAGGGCATGCCAGTTGATTTGATCTTGCAATCAACAAGATGAAACATGCAAGCGATGTTAGTAAACGATAGCTGATCGAACCCGATGTCGTATCGTAATGTAACCTAGCCGATGCATTGCAAGGTGAATCGGCTGTAAGGCATATTTATAATAATAAATAAATCATAAACTTGGTTCATCGGCTGTAAAGATCAACATCATATAGTCTATAAATCAATATTACTTTAGAAATCAATAATTGGGATAGATCGGACTTAACCAAGACAGTATAAATTGCTTAGATCCAAACTAACATGAAATAACGACTGCATATGTTCATGATATAGCCGATGTCCAAATTTAAGCATGTATCGGCTATAGCTCCGATACTACTTTATACTAGGATGTCATCTTCAAGTAAATATATTAAACTAATACCAATTAGATCGATGATAAGCTTGATATATTTGTATTAGTTGAAATCCCAATATAAGGGGCAGATACAATATATTAAACAACACATAGATCTATGTAAAACAACTATATCAGATAAGATCGGTTGAAACCCCGATGCTATCCTTATTAACAACCATAAAACATGCTAGAGATTATGACTGTAAACACGACTTAGTAGATCAAACTTAACTGATGCAGCACTAAGTATGAGAGGAAGCATAATATCTAAACAATCAAGCCGATGGTCATCTTTTCGGGATGGTGGATATATTATATAATCTAAGTCAATAAGTCAATCTAGCCATTATCAACAAAACCCTAGAAAAAGGTGAGCTGATGTAAGTAGAAAGAGTTATCGATTTAGATTATACAATGCATATGATAATTCGGTGATTCACAATAACAAGATTAGAGTGTCATGAAGATGTAAGCACTAATCCCGATGATGCAAACCGCCATAACAAGTTTTACCTCTTTATCGAAGATCAAAACCGATGCAGCTCGACTCGAAAGCAAAAACTCGTCGAAATAAAGTAACAAAAAGGTTGGCGATGCGCTATCACACCCCGATTTTCTATCAGGATTAAAAATCATTAAATAAAGCATTTACAAAATTTATTTTAAAATTTAAAGTAATTTAATCAAGTGAAATAATGAGGGAATTAAAAAATTCCTTTAAAAATCATGGCTAGAAATATTTTTGTAATATTCTTCGTGCCTTAATATACTCTTTGAAATTTCCCGTGAATTTTCGGAGCTCAATGTCCAATTTTAATATTACAAAGTTCATTTAATCAATTGATTAAAAAAAGAAAACAAATTTAAATCTCCCTCCTAGTCCTTGGGCCATTTTCGGCCCAAGTCCTCTCTCCCTCTCCTCTCGCCCCGCTCACCTCCTCCTTCCTCTCCTCTCTCCTCTCGGGCCGGCCGCCTTTTCTCCCCCTTGGCCCAGCTCACAAAGTCCACTTCGCCTCCCCTCAACCGCCCTCCTCTCACTCGCCAACAGGTGGGGCCCGGCCCCACCTATCAGCTCCTTCTCCCACTTCCAACCGGTTGACCGGCCAGACCCGATTGCCAACGATTCCGTGCCACCCCGCCTATATCCTCCACCCCGCGTGCTCGCCGCCCACATCCTCCACCTCCCCTCTTCCCCTCCCCGAAAATCCGGCCACTTCGCCGCCTCCCGCACCTCTCTCTCTCCCCCCATTCCGACGGTCGTGGCCACATCTCCCCAGCCTCCCCGTCGCCACATCGAGCTATAAAAACCCTCCCCGTGCTCCCTTCATGTTTTCCCCAACTCCCTTGAGCTCGCCGCGCCCTCTCCCGTGCTCTCCGCGCCGCGCCGCGCCCTCTCTCTCTGCCGCTCGCCGATCCTCTCTGATTGCTAGCCACCGCCGTACCGCACCGTTCGCGTCACCGACTTCGCCGCACCTTGCCGCATCCCTGCCTCTGCCCCCTTTCACCATCGGCTGCCCGATCCCCTTCGGGGTGATCTGGGCCGTCCATGCCTGTGGGCCACTCGTGGACTTGGTCCACAGTGCCATCCCGGCCGTGGTGGAGCGAGTCCACCGTGCACCGGCTTCCTTTGACCGGCTGACTCGTGGGGCCCGCGTGTCGGTGCCGACGCCCCCCTTTGATGATGTCAGCGGCTACCTTTTCCTTTGAGAAAATAATTATTAATTGCGCAATAAATTGAATATATTTCCAGAAATTGTTTTAAATGACTCAAAATTTCTAAAATTCATAACTAATTTATACGAACTCCAAATTGAGCCATTCAACTTGCAAAATTCATATAAAATTGAGCTCTACATGTTTGTCTACCTTTCATGTACTGTTTATTTGGTTTTTATTAAAGTTTTTCCTCTTTTGCGTGCCAATGTGTAGATTCTGTCGTTTCGGAAGACCGCAGTTGCGACGAGAAGGGTTCGGAAGACTAATGTGAAGAAGAAAGGCAAGTCACACGTTCTCCTTGAACATGTTGAACCTATCTTATAAATGTTTTACCGTTTGCAAATAAATTGTATATTTTGCTAATTAATGGGATTATGGAATTACCTCTCTGCTCGCTTGTGCCATGTTTACTTGATATCCATCCTTTGTTAATTTGGGTGATAATTTAACTAGCTTGTGTCACTTATACTGATCTTGCTAGAATCATGTTATGCTTAGCCATGCTTAATTACCACTAGCTCATATATTGGGATGATTACATTATTTCACTCTAGTATCTTGATGAGCTACAAGCTCATGACATCTTACCATGTTTTATCGGTCGTAATTATCTGTCATGGTTACGGATAAGACATACCTCTTATACTACGACTTATGGAATATAGGAATATAGTATACCTTTGCGTATACGGTTTGTTTCCGTATATAATAAAGTGAATTGCCGAAAGATTGTGGAATTTACTCTCACGAGCAAGTGATTAACGAAGTCCTACTAGGAGAGAATCAGGTTTGTACCATATCGTGCAGGGTCCATAGTCTTCGAGTCCTACTTGGAGATTAAGGTGATTCACGGTATAAAAGGTGCACCCCTGAGGGGTTTAGGGTATCGAATTCTACGCCCAGTACAACCACCATAGTCCATAAGAGAGGAGAGAGAAAGAGTGGGAGGAGAATGACATGTGAGTCCTATTTAGAGGATGAAGAAATGTTTACACGGGTCTTGTTTATAAGTGGTTCCATTGGAGTTTTTATTTTTATTTTCTGTGTTGCCATGTAAGCAATATCACATCAAATGTAGATAGATCTAGTCAACAAGTCACGTAGTTTTTTTTTCTTTTTTCACTTTACTGTGTTGCCACGTAATCAGTGTCATATCAGATGTAGATGGATCTAGTCAATGTGTCACGTAAGATGAGACCACCGTCCAAATTAGGTAAAGTTCCTGGCTAGGTGGCGAATTGTGGTAGAAAAAGTACACCGAAGGTCCCTCATCTTGTTACCAAATTACAAAATCATCCTTGAACCATAAAACCGAATACAACTTACAAAATCAGTGCAAATTAGGTCCCTTAGCGGTATTGTCCTACGTGGTTTTGGCTCCTTTGACTAGGTCTCCATCCGATGTGGCATTGACGTGGTACTTACGTGGCAATTCGATCCGGAAAAAGGCCCACATGTCAGTTGCACTAAAAGTAATAAAAATGATGAGGGTCCATGTGGGGCCCACATGCCATTTTCCTCTTTCTCATTTTCCACTTTTGTCTCTTCTTTCCCTTTCGGCAGAGGAGGGGCGGCTCCGAAGGAGGGCGGCAGCGAGGCGGGAACAACGGTGAGGTGGCGTGCAGCGGCCATGCATGGGTGGCATCCAAGCCGTGCTCGGGACCCTGTCGGCGATGGCGCGGGGGTCGTGGAAAGTGAGCCCGCCATGTCTAGGTTCGTCGAGGCTCGGGTTGTTGAAGACGAGTGTGCGCTCGCGTGGGTCAGGAGGTGGGGGTCGTCGACGACGGGCGCGATGCCGTGGAGGTCGCTCACCTCGCCACCGCCGGGGTCTCCATCCTCGCGCTCGCGCGCGTAGCGACTCCCTCCCCTTCTCTCGTGTTGTCATCGTCGCCGCCTTCCTCCTCTCCCGCCTCGCCCTACTAGCCTCCTCCCCACCTGCCGGCCGGTCTACCCAGAGAAGAGTGAGAGAGAGGAGGAAGGGAGAGAAGAGGGGGAAAGAGAGGGTGATGACGTGTCGCCCTGACATGCGGGGTCCACGTGGGTCCCACGCTGACTGAGCTGCCACGTCGGACAAAATCGGGTCAAAACCGTCTGAGGATTCAAACTGACCTGATTTTGTAATTGAGGGATGACATATATCTGGTTTTTTGATCGGGGATGATTTTATAATTTGGTGATAAGATGAGTGATCTTCAGTGTACTTTTTCCAATTGTGGCCTCGTGGGGGAGCAATGCGGCCCTGCGGGCCTGGCTTCTCCGCGAAGGGCAGCTCCGGCGCGGCGCGCGCACGCCGCACGTTGATGGCCCGTCCTGTTGATGGGCTCGGGTTTTTGGATTGAATGGATTGGTTGGGGCCGAAGAGGGAGTGCGTGTTTCTCTTTCCATTTCCGGGCATGCATGTTGCATCGTGAATCCCCGTCATGGCTTGGGCCTGCAACGACTCTGTGTGCAGTGCCTTCGTGCAATCAGCTTCGCCGTTCGCACTCGAATCCGTGGAACAAAAATGAAAAAATGAGCGTCGACAGCAGGATTCGAACCTGCGCAGGCAAAGCCCAACAGATTTCGAGTCTGTCTCCTTAACCACTCGGACATATCGACGTCGTTGCAAGAGGATGTTTTAAAAGAATTTAATGGCAAAATTTGGGTCAGAAATGAATTGTTCAGGCCGTACTGTTCATTTGTACAGGTCGCATTTCTTTCGACTAATTATTCCATCTTTGCACCGATGGACGTTGCCAACTTGCCATCCTTTCTTTTCTTGCTCTTTTTGTTTCATCCTCTTTTCTTATCTCTTCCTCAAGACTACAAGGTGGTGGTAAAGAAGGGGACACGCAAGGCCCCCCGCACATGCATGTGCTGATGTGCAGTTTCTCTCCAACTTCATCTCCGAGTAAAAAAACAGAACAAAACGCGACGAGGAAGGGACCCGCTTGCTCCTCTTTTTCACTAGATATAATTAGCAGTAGATATAATCATCCTCAGACTTGATTTGATGTGTTTTTGTGCAGCAATTCAGAACCGATCGATCGATTAAATGCCCGCAACCAACCAATCCAGTCTAATCCTCCTGTCCACCCCCAAACCCAAAGTGTTCTCCTGCTCGTGTGACAATCTCCATTCTTTAATTTCCTCTTGGCTCCATCCGGTCTAGGCTTTTGCCTAGCACGTCCTTCTGTCATGCCTCGCCTTTGCATGATCATTTTTGTTAGGCTCATCTATAGTCCCATGCATTGAGAACCATCTCCTTTTTTCTGTGCCCAAAACTTGGCTGATCTGATGATTTCTTCATCTTTCTTGGAGGCATCCTTGCTGTTTTCTCTTTATTTTCCCGTATGCTTTTCTCTGTGGAGGACTGCAGATTGCTTCTGCTGGGATACTAGTGCAACGTAAAGCTGGAGCAAGGAGTCCATATTACGATTTGGTTTAGTCTCAACAATTAGTTTGGATTGATCTTTCTTCCATTCCTTTGCTTCTTGGGTGATCAGTGCTACTCGCAACAAAATCTGCATTCCCAAGAACAGATACGTTCAGGGGATTATATTATACATTTCGATCAAAGATGCACGGAAGTGTATGTTCTTTGAGATTTGTAAACTAATTGTTGCACATGACTAGGGAGTGTATCTGAATATGGCCCTCATTGATGCTAGCTAGTATTTGTCCTCGTGAACCAGTGCTCTCCAGGCTAAAGCAATTGGCGTGCTGAGATTTAAGTAGTGGAAGCTGCACTTTAATCGTGCCTCCAATTACTCACTTTGGAGGCAAGATTATGAAATTACAGTAGCCTTTCCTTATTTTATCTAGATATACTAGATGTTGTTCAGTGAGAGGAGACAATGACAAAGCAAGCTCGTACAGGAAAGAACAATGCTATGATAAGGATGGTAACTTCAGATTTAGATGCCTAATCATCAGTTACCAACTTACTAATCACCCAGGTCAGGTGCAGTGAGAATCACCCAATTTGAAGGACACTATACTCACTTTACCAGTAGACACAACGCCGTCATTGTAGATGTACTGATGATTACCACGGTAGTAGCTTCGTTGTAAACTACCATTTCTGAAAAGCAGAACAACTCAGATTAAGCATTCCACTGACACAATTGACACACAACTTTTTGGGCGGATCTGATGGTTCCAAGGAGGATCCTAAGTGAGATTTTTGACGCATCTGAATTGCACATTTCCATGGGGATGGATTTGAGCAGCATGGGCTCCGAGTATCTTACTGTTCAAGTATCTTGGAACTGAAGACCAAGACTTGAGGAGGGCTGTCCAGGAGAAAACTATACCCAACTGAATGTGCGTTAGTTTTATAATCCAAAATCTAGTTGAATGTTGGTTAGGAGTTGGAGTCCTGGGGCACCATGCACTTACTTCCACAGACAAAGTTATTGACATGTTGGGATGCATCCTCCATCTCTTGTGGCAGAAGGCTCATGTGCCTCTGTGCGTCAGAGTACAATCTACTTGCATCGTCTTAAAATAAATCAACTCTTATACATAAATCTTGCATTTTACACGTACTTAAGGCATCATACAAGAACCGTCAAGGCAATGGCATTGAAATGATTGAATGATAGATATGCTTAAAGTTGCATCATTTTTCTTCACCTGCTCTTGCAGTAATGCTGATAATTAGATCATGCATGGTACTGGTAGTATTTGTCTGTCAAAATTAGTATACTCCAGTTGAGGTCAGAGATTCAGATGGACTGAAACATGAACAGATGAGGAGTGTACAATGACCATGTGGTTGCAGATGATCCACAGAGCTGCTGGCAGTAGGGCCCCGGTTGCCTTGGAGTCTCAAAAGGCCATGCTTCCCTGTCTTCCTCCTCCCATCCTACCACACACACTCACTCACAATAATAAGAAGCATCTCTTGCTTCCCATCACAACAAACATTACACTGTGCTGGGTTTTTTCCCCTTGGAAGCAAAGAGAGGTTCTTTGCTTATCCATCTCTTTTCTCTCAAACTCAGCACAAAACTCCCTTGTCAATTCTGAATATGTAATCACATTGTATTCTTAACCTTATAAACTGACATCACATCAGACGCAAACTTGCAAAGAGATGTGGTGCTAGCAAAGAGATATGGTGCTAGAAATGGATGAATTTTTGGCAGGGACAGTACACTGCCAATTACCTGAATGACCTGACATGCACAATTATTTGCATATCTGATTGGATCCTGCACAAGGCCAGAGTTTCATTCTTTTTATGTGCTGCTTTCTCCCTTTTCCTCCCTTTAGCTTTGCCTTTTGCTTGGGCCCTTTGAATCATTTCATCCTCCTCCTCTCCTCCTACATCCTCTCTTCACAAGGCTACAATTACAATGGTCTTAGGATCATGTGGGCTGCTACAGAGTGAGTGTGCATGGGGGTGAGTAGCCACTCTTTTGAGGTGCCCAAACATGATTCTGGGATTATTTTTTTGCCCCATTCTTGCAGCTTTCCTGCCCATCAAACTGTTGCTGAAATCTCTTTTTATCATCTGCTGTGTTTTTCTGTAGAAGGTTTACATATCCCCCACACTCTTTTTGTTCTTCCACCTTTTCCTTTTGCTCCTCCCCCATCTTGACCACTCCACATTCCACAATGCCACCAGCACCACACCACCATTTCCTCAGTGGCTGAGATCTCCCTTTTAAGTAGAAGAGACAGCCAAGGCATTGCTCATCTTGTAGGTTCTTGTCATTTTGAGGCAAACACTAGTTGGGCTCAGGCATTGCAATAGGTCATTGCTGCTTCAGGGAAGGAAGTACCAGTGCTAAAGGTGAGCTTCTTTTGCCTGCAATTTAGGTACTCCTGACTACCACTGGGTTCACGAATGAGTACCCGGGTTTCAGACAATTCCTCCCGCTTCTCTGTTCTTTCCATTCTCCTCTTTTTCAGAATGCTTTTCAGCTTTACTCTTCATGAACAATGCATTGTTGATTTTTCTTCTCCCAAACTGATCCTTTGATTATTAACGTCCTATACATTAAGACCTACGTGGTGATGACATTAGCGTTGTGGTTCAGATAGACACAGGGCAATGCTTGATTAGTTGCTTGTCCAACCACGCATCATATGCTGCATTTTATTTTCTTTTTTTCGTTTCTGTTGGCTCTTCACATGTACAATGTGACATCTCTTTCACAAGCGGCACATGCGCGTGATGGTCAGTTTTGGGCAAAAGCCCAACCGTATCTGACGCCTGCATTTCCTCTACCAGCCAAGGCGTGCAGGTGCAGCGCAACGACGAGCTCCGATAAAATTCGTGGAAAAATCAATCCAAGAATCGACGCACGAGCCAGCGAGAGCCATGAGTGGCTTCGCGGGGCAGAGGTCGAGGCCGTGGATGGGGGACGCCTCCGCCGCCGCGGCGTCGGACCAGGCGGCCGGCGGCGGCGGAGACGTCAGGGACGACGGCAGCGGCGCCGCGGCGGCGGCGAAGGGACTCGGCGACGCGTCCACGAACGCCAGCGCCATCTCGTTCGGCTTCGCGGCGACGGCCATCCTCATCTCCATGTTCCTCCTCATGGCCATCTTCGAGCACCTCATCAAGCCCAGCCTCTCCTCGTCTTCCTCGTCCTCCTCGTCGTCTCCCTCCTCCGGGGCCTCCCACGGAGACGGCGACGGGCACGGCCAGTCGTCGTCCCACCACGCCACCGCCGCCGCCGCCGGCGTCTCGCCGGACAAGCTCTTCTGTCCACCGGCCAAGGTAAGAAAGAATGCAGCTGTAAGTTTCACGGGTGTCACGCTCACGTGCACCGTACTTGTCAGTGGAAGACGACACGTACGTGCCCCGCGTCTGCCACGCTCGTGCCACAGCAGTAACGGCAGCGTACGCCGGTGGCTGCACGCTACAGTGCCAGCATGTATTACGTACTACGTACCTAAGTCGCTGGCTACAGTGCAGCCGTGCGCAGTCCACCTGCTTGCATCACCTGAAACTGAAAATCCTCGGATGCCGATGTTTAGATTCGTAGTCAGTAGTTACATTTTACAGGGGCAAAACCAGTAATTTGATAATCGTAGCATTTTTAGATTCTCACAGGATGTTTATCGGAACGGATCCTAAGGGTTTATTCGGTTCAAAGGATTTTCACATCATAAAAATAAAAAAAAGTAAAAGATTAGAATATCTTACGTACTCGAATCCATATGAATTTTTTCAAGAGGTGTTACCTCATGTTAGGTATCCATAGAGGAAAAAGTTCCGGTTTCAGTTCCTACAATAGTTCTTTTGAAAATCCTTTGAACCGAACGAGGAGGCCTAATTCTCTCTTGTGGGTTTTGGTGGTGCAGATGGAGGTGGTGCAGGCGGAGGATCTGACGGTGCTGATGCCGGGACAGCGGTATCCGACGTTCCTGGCGCAGCCGGCGCCGCTGATCCCGTGGCCGAGAGAAGGCGTGCGTTGGCCTCCCCATGGACATCGTCACTGCTTCGTGCCACTGTGAAATTATGCTTTCTTTCAGCAGGGAGCTTAGCCGTGCTTTGCTTGTCTCTGAATCGCTCGCTGTATGCCTGTATAGATGGCAGGATGTAAAAATGCAGGAGTTGTTAGTGTGTGATTCATATCGGAATTGTTGCGTCGATGGCGGTGAAAGTGCGTGACGTTCTTAAGCCGTTGATGGGCAAATTCGTGTCTGAAGTGGTAATACTGTCTGCCAATGCCATTGTTGTTCATCCACTGTCGCGACAGGTTTTGTGAGTAGTTTGGATGCGTGCAAATTGCAAATTGCAGTGGTCGGCTCTGGGCTGGGAAGTTACAGCTTCATTGTCATGTTCGGCTGTAGCATTTTGTAGATTATCTGCTTTTGGCCCAAGAAGACTGCTCATTTTATTGGGCCGTTTACCCCATTGTAGCCTGCATCTCAGCTGGGTTTGGCCCAAGCAGACGGCTCGTTTCAGACGCAAACTCTCAGAACACCGGTGTTCTGCTATTCGACGATAGATACAGATCATGGCGATGAACTTTGTCCCTGTCTCCAAAAAAAAAAAGAAAGAAGACGACAAGAAAATAAAAGAAAAGAAAAGAAAAGGAAAGTAAAGAAAAGAAAAGAGAAGGAAAGAAAAGGAGACAGAGGACCTGAACCCTGAAGTCATGATCGCTGACTGTCTTCCTTCATTTGAGCTCTGTTTTCCACTCTGCTCATTGACAATTTGACATGAGTGCAGTTACATTTTCCTTCCCCAATTTCTCGGTTAGTGTAAACAGTAAACATATCGGCATGTGAGTTCTGACTACGCCGCTGCCTAGAGTCAAAGAACAGTACGAGCAAGAAAACTATTAAAACCACCAGAAATCATGTGGCCACGCAATATAAAATCAGCTGGGCATCGCACTTGCCTTGGCTAAAATAGACGGACCATTCGTTCCGTCTCTTCCAACAGACAACTCTCTAATCCACGAAATATTTTAAACTGAAAAACCTGACAACCCTGCTCCTGTTTAATCCTCCCGTAATTAACCCCTTTGCACCGGCCAGCCGGTCATCACCTTCTCGTTTTAACAGTCAAAACAGAATTAACAGATAAAATCTTTCACCAGGAGTTCTTGGTATATAAAGGTAGCAGAAATTACCATGCATTAGATACCCAGTATTTACATTTGATCAGGTGACAAGAGGTGAGTTTGTTTTCCTGTCCAAATCTTGGATGCTTCCACAGGGTTCACCTACTCAATTGTCCATGGTTTTATTGATTTTGTCCTACCGATTAGCGCGCACACACACACTTTCTTGCTCTCTGTCTCACCCCAGCTGCTCCATTTGCGAAGCTACAAATCGGAGCTAAAGCTAGCCAAAGGCCCTCATCAAGAGCCCCAGATCTCCAGCAATTTTCGAGATGCACGGCTACTCCAACCTCGCCTGCTCGTCGTCTCCTCCGATGGCCGCCGCCGGCAATGGCGGCGCCGCCTGCAGGGCGAGGCGATCGCTGGAGCTGACCAACACCAAGGAGACCAACGCGTGGGAAGGGCTGGCCATCGGGGCTGTCACCCTGGCCAGGACATTCTCCACAGGCTCCCACAGGATTACCTCCTCCACCATCTGCAGGTCCGGCGCCGGCGAGAGGGTTGGCAAGCCGGCCGGCGGTGGCCTGCCCGGCGCGGTGAGGAGGGCCTTCTCCATGCGGAGGCACCCCGCCGGCCTCGGCAAGGGTGACGGGTACTACTGGAGGATCCACGACAACATGGACGGCGACAGTGACGACGGCGACAATCCGGCCGCCGCCGCCGCCGCCGCCGGCGAGGATCGCGAGGAAGAAGAGAGGAACAAGAAAGAGCAGCTAGCCGAAGCCGTCGACCAGAAGAAGAAAGAGAAGCTAGCCGAAGCCGCCGACGAGAAGAAGAAAGAGCAGCTAGCTGAAGCCGCCGACGAGAAGGAGTCGGCGACGGCGACGGTGACGGCAAAGAAGAAGAGGGGCGGCAGAATCATGAAGGCTTGCAAGAAGCTTCTCCGGCTGTAGTAAATAATCAACGGCAACTCCTCGATCGAGCTTGTTGCGTGTGCGTGCGTGCGTCAATCTGCAAACCTTGCTGATATTACTGCCGTACGTATGTTCCGATAATGATCTCGTTTTGGGTTCGTCGAGGCGACGAACAAATTAACGAAGTTAAAATCAGATGATGATGATGATAATCCTAGGACTGATCGATCGAGATGCTGAGCTGAGCTGCGCATGAGCCGGTACGGGCGCGTGCCAGCAGCGATGGGAGCATGTGGGTTTAGTGAGATCTTGACGAGACTTGGGGACGACATGTGGGGCTCTGCCGTGATGCGCGCGGTGATGGTGATGGGGTGGGGACGGTCGCTTGTCACTGTGGAATTGTGGTGGTCTGATGCCATCGATCGCCGGACGACCGGAGTCAATGGAGTCGTGGGTGTTCGTGCGCCATTTTCTCCATCCATGGGCTCCACCGCTGTCGCCTGTCGGCTCCTTACGTTAGCTCGTCCAAGTTTGTGAAGCTGGGCGCATTTGGGCCAAACACCAGAGGCCCATCTAATTCTCAAACAATATCAACTGGGCCTAAATTCCCGGTTCATATCTCACTCTGATCTCTGCGTGCGCTTGCATTCAGTAACAACAGCCAGAGCAGGTCGTTGTCGACTTGTCCTTGACTAAGCCACCGGTTACTAGTAGCATCAGGCATCAGCGAGCGAAGCCCTGTTCTCAAGTGCCATGAGACACAGGCGGTCGACAAAATCACCAGTGTTGACTAGTCTTGGACTCCATATGCCCGTAATCTGCAGGGTAGAGACGCGAGCGAGTGCCTAACTGCCTACCTAGCCCTAGTGCTAGTGCCCTCACGCGGAGGTCGCAGACGGGATCAATTCGTGTTACCGAGCCGATACGCACCCTGTGCCCGATTGGCACGTACGTCCACAAGCCCACGAGCGTAGTACGCACCTGTCCCCGTCTCCCCCGAATCGGTTCAACGCAACGGCCCGTACCAGAGTTGCAATGTAAAAACATCACGCGCGTACCACACCGCGTGCCCGCGCGCACGCGGCGCCCGTCAGTTCGGCAACAGGCGCCGTCCCAGAAGGCCAGAAGCCCAGAAAAACCGAGCACGCAACGCAACCGTGCGATGCGAAGACGAATATCCTCTCGCGCGAGCCGCGACCAGGAGGGACTTTTATACGAGCCGGCAGGAGAGACACACGACGCGGGGCGGGGGCCGCGGAGAAGTGGGGGAAGGAAAGAAGGGAAATTAGCGGCCTCCCAAACACGCCGGGAATAGCCCCGGCTCCCCCAAATCCAGGGCCCCGGTGTAAATCCATCCAGGCAGCCGCCGTCCAATCCCAACCCTACCTTAGTTCCTCCTCCGACGACGAGGAGGGGAGATTGTTGGTCAGCTCTCTCTTCCTTTCCTTCTTCCTGGATAGAAGATTGATCGAATCCCGCAAAGGATTAGGTTTTCTTGGCGGGTAGTAGTCTCCTCCTCCCCCCAAATCGTTTTGGATTCGGTTTGGTTTGGGTTGAGTGAGTTCATCAAATCATTCATTTCAAGAACAAAAAGTTATTCTCGGCGGTTTTCTTCGTCCGCCGTCAGTTCTTGTGTGGATTGATTCTCTCTCCCTCTCTCTTCCGTTCGTTCTGGTGAGTCTGATTCGGTTTCTTCTTTGCTTTCAATCGATCTAGCTTCTCGCCCCGCTAGTGCTGTTCTTGTTCATCCCATCTGATGCTGATGTGTTGGTTTCTTACAGTTTTGGTTTCAGAATCTGCCGTTCGTCGTCGGCCCGGCGTCTCTCTGAATCCCATCTGAGGAAAGGTATCGGCGAATCGCTCTGGTCCGAATTTCGATTCATCGCTGTAGGGAAATGCGCAAAAAAGAAAAAATTCTCTTTTATTTTCTTGCTCTTTTCGTGGTATCGAGAAGGATAATGCCGTAGCGATAAAGGCCATAACTTGCAAGGCTGGCATCTCATGTGCTGTCGCTAACTCCATGGGTGTGATTGATTGCTCTGCCAGCCCAAAAAAATCCCTTCATAATTCGTATGGCATTTTCGTGTCTGCACGGTTGATGGGAAAGTACTAGGTGTTGCTTTCGGAATCTTTCTTTCCTACGAGATTGCTTCGTTGACCATTCTCGTAGTAATCTACTAATCTTGTCTCATACGGGCAAATTTGTTCCCACGAAATGGATTCATATTGAAGCACTATTTGGCCGTGTGCTTAATTTGCAAATTGCAATGCAGATTCTTCTGAGTCAACGACACGGAAAGAGATTAAATTTTAGATTTTTTTGACGGTTATTTGTGGTGTGCGATGAGAAACGTGTTGCTCTTGGAATTCTTTCATGGATGGTTCGTCGTAGGAGGTTTCTTTGTTGTGTGCATTGATCGAATTTTTGTGCAGGTTCAAAATAAATTCAGAATTCAAGCTCTCTCTGCGTGCTCTTTGCCTGGTTGTCTCCGAGTGGAAGCTATGGCTGCGCGGCCAACGACGTCGGAGTCCGAGGGCACGACGACCGACGAGGACGTGCATCTTTCGCCGACCAGCATCTGCAGCGGCGGCGGAGGTGGAGCCTGCGTCGGCGGCGGCAGCCGCATCAAGATACTCTGCAGCTTCGGCGGCCGCATCATGCCCCGGCCCTCTGACGGCGCCCTCAAGTACATCGGCGGCGAGACCCGCGTCCTCGCCATGCCCCGCTCGATCCCCTTCCCCGGTGCGTGCTCCTGCCTTCTCCTCTCGAACCGGCCGCGTCCTGTCGCCGTGATGTCGCGCGCTCAAGAAATCTTTCTCGCCGTGTGCAGATTTGAAGAAGAAGGTCGAGGAGATGTTCAGGACGGACGTGGCCGCCATCAAGTACCAGCTCCTCGCCGAGGACCTCGACGTGCTCGTCTCCGTCACCTGCGACGAGGATTTGGCCCACATGCTCGACGAGTACGACCGCCTCGACGAGAAGCGGTCGCCGTCGGCGTCGCCGCGCTTCCGCGTCTACATCTTCGCCTCGCAGCCGGTGACCGTCGTCTCGTCCACCTCCCGCCACACCGGCTACGCGCCACCGACCTCGCACCACCAACCCCATCACCTTCACCACCTCCACCACTTACAGCCGGACCACTACGTCGCCACGCCCAACGGGAGCCCGCCGTACGCCGGCCACTCGCACGGCGCCGTGTCGGCGGGCAACTCCCCGCGCGCCGACGCCGTGGGCTCCGACCACGCCGTGTTCGGGATGAAGATGCAGCGCGTCCGGAGCACGCCGAATCTCGGCAGCCTGGACGCGTCGCCGCAGCACTTCCACCAGCTTGCCGGGGACGGCGGCGGCGGCTTGGCGAGCTACATGAGCGGTAGCTCGCCTGGGCACGCCGGCGCCGGCCACCTCGTCTCGCAGGGCGGCTTCCACAGCTACTACCACCCGCACAACCAGTACGCTCCGGCGCTCGTGCCGGTGCCGCTCCACGCCGGCGTGGGCGGGGGGAGGTACGACACGCGTGGCTACGTGCGAGGCAGCAACTACGTGGCGCCGCCGCCGCCGATGATGCCGGTGGCGGTCCGGTCCGGCCGGCCGGTCTCGCGCGGCGGGGGAGGGCCGCCGTACAAAGAGATGCACACGCCGAAGAATGCGACGACGATATGGGATTGATGGCCTTGGCCGCACGCCCGTACGCCGGAGCTTGCCGACGTTGTGGTTTTTGCAGGGAGAGACGAGTAATTTGAGCAGTCGAGATGTAAATAGATGGATGGATCGTGGATGCACGCGGCGTCGCAGTAATCATGTTAGTTGTTTTTGCTGATGAAAAGAGGCCCAGTTTGCAGTAGAATTATTGTTGTTCACACCGAGAAAATTAATCAAAACGTTCTTTCTCCCAAATATCAACTGCAGCCTGAAAAGGTGGGTGAGTTAAATTACTACCAGGCCCTGGGTTTTGGGAAGGTAATTAATTGAGTTTTAATTATTAAAAGCTTTAAAAATTGATTTATTTGATATTTCAGAGAAACTACTAAAAAGGTTTTCTTACAAACATACTATCTCCATTCTAAAATATAAGTATTTTTTAAGGTAAAGTACGGATATTAGGAAAGTAGGTGAAAATGATTGGAGAAATGATGTGATTGGTTGAAAAATAAATAAATTAATTAATTAAATAGAGAATGGTTCTGACTAGTTGAGAGGAGGGGTACATGGAGAAATAGCTTTATTATGGGACAATGCATTCTGCTACAAGTAGCTACATTCTCGAACGACGGTACTATTGTTTAACCGTTTGAAAAAACGTGCTAACAGAAACTAAGATAGAATCTTCATCTTAACGGAGTAGTCGACACCCACCTCCTATAGTTGGCCAAAAGGCCCGGACCCGATGGCCCGACCCATGACACGGGGTTTTGGCTCGGCCCAAGCATGGCACGATCCGACTAGTGTCAGGCCCGTGCTGGCTCAGCCCGAAGGTCAGGCTGTACTTGGGCCTTTGCCTTCGCAAGATGGGCTGGCCCAGCACGACCCGGTCCAACGTTTAGGGAGATAAAATAGATGAGGGAGCCAAAATAGACTTATTCCATCCATATAAGGCATGACCCAAAGAGACGAGAGATGCAAAATAGGCTTATTCCAGCCATATAAGAGGCGGCCCAAAGAGACGAGGGAGGAAAAATATATTTTTTCCAAGGAGGAGCACGGTGGGCTTTCGTGCCTTCGAGCTGGCCCGAGTCTTATTGGGTCATGTTTGGGCCGTTCGTGCACCAAGTGGGCGAGCCTAGCCCGACTGATCTCCCGGCTCGGGCTCGGTCGTGCTCGGGCCGTGCCGGGACGGGCGGCCCATTTGGTCATCTATACCACCTCCTATCCACCATCCCTCGCTACTGCACACGGATTTCTGGTTGTGGGGCTTTATACCTTGCCTTCGTTGAGCTCTTGTAGACAGTGGCGACGACTAGATGGCACCGCATCCAGAACCGTGGTGGATAATCTTGGTTGTGGTGTAGGGGTGGCCAGCTCTGACCTTGTGAAGGCAATATGGCCACCGGTGTTGTTAGGATAAGCTAGAAAGATGATAAGATGGCTAGATGAAGAGTTGCTCGTGTTGTCCACCCTAAGGGCGACCTGCCCCCTCCCCCCAACGGTTCCTCTCTATCGCCTTGCCCACCCTATTGATGCAAAAAATACACACTAGTTTGAGAGATCTGCTTAACACTAGTGCAGGTCCAAAATCTCGCTTTTGGGTTCTAGGGCGTGTTAGTCGGTTTGATCCTGCAACCAACAAGAAACAAAATAAAGAGTTAAATCCATAAATGATAGCCGATCGATTGAAGAGTCGATGACATATCATCTTTACCTAGCCGATGCGATCTGGACAAAATAGGTTGTAAGGTATAAAGATAAACTATAAAAAAGGTAAAGATAATGTATCGGCTACTACTCCGATACTGCCCTACACAAGTAAATCAATCTATATAAATATATTCAATTAAGAACTAAATATATTTATGTATATTGATTTACCCATATAAGGGGAGAATACAATATGTAAAACATGATTAAGCAAGTAAAACATGTCAGAACAACTATATTAGATAAAATCGGTTGAAACTCCGATGGTACCCTTATTATAAGAAAGAGTAGGTTAGTTTTTATGATTCTGATCACGGCTAGCGATGATGCATCGCAAAATATAAAAAGAAGCATAAAGTCTAAACAATCAAGCTCTTGATTACTTTTCGGGGTGGTGGATATCTTAACTAATCTAATCTGGCAAGATGATTTAGCTGATATCACCATGAAACCCTAAAACAAATTCCAGCCGATATAGATAAATCAAACTACCAACTTAGATTAACTAAGATATATGATAAATAATAGTTACATTAACAAGATTAATACATCTAAAGCAACATAACAACCTCGATAACGCAAACCAATGGGACAAGCATTACCTCTTGTCGAGAGATCGAAGCCGATGCCCTAATTCGAAGTAAGAACTCGTCGAAAACGTATTAAAAGAAAAGGTGGCGATGCGCCGAGAGTATGTTGAACTGTTGTTAATTATTTACATGGTCTTGGGCATATATTTATACCCGTATACATAACTTGTCCATAACGGACACGACTCATACTTTCCTAATACAATTCTAAACCGACGAACAAGTCGCTTAGGCAGACTCTTACTGAAATATCTATAAGTAAATTACATAATATCCTAATTAATAGATACAATTGCCTAACTTGGACTCTATCCTCGTCTGGCAATACCATTGAAGCTCTTCATTTGAATCCTACATTGATCGTTTAACCAATCTTGCCAATATCGGTTGTATATGCTAACCGTGTTGAACTCAATATCGGCCAACCACCTCAACTCGGACTCGGCCGATATACCTTTAGCCGATGCGTACTCTGTTTCCCTGATTGCCGCTTATCCTTCAAATCCTCTTCGAATTGGTTCTCGATTCCGATTCATGCTTTACCAAATTTCATCTCTAACACACTCGTCCTCGCCAAAAGTCTGTGCACCCGCTAGGACAATGATGGTGTTGGGGCCTTCTTCCTTGGGTCTTGGTGGTCGCCAGTGCCAATTTTGAATATTGCTAAGCTAGTCCCCATCAATGGTGGCCAAATCCACCTCCTGTCCAATCGGATGTACAACTTCCTCGTCCTCCTCCCTTGATTCTCATTCTATTGGAGTCGAGGAAGATGTCGTGGTCGGCTACTAGATGATTTGATGTCACGAAGTGGGCTTGGAATCCCTCCTGTGGTAGTTGTAACTTTACATTGGGGGTTGAAAGTGCATCTAGGACCCCTAATTTGTTTTGGTGTTAATGACAACACAAATAGAGGTTACACTAATGTTTTGTTGAGGTGAATCCAACGATGGAAAGGAGTAGAACATTGATTAAGAGCTTAGCAGCATCAGATTTGTGGTAATCATCTTGTGAACCCTGTAATTCTTATGTTCTTGTGTTTAGTATGCCGTACTATTAAGAGAGATACCACATGCATATAATTGGTAGAACACTAGTGCTCAAAATCTTTTCTTTTAAGTGTTGCTGAAATTTTCCTATCAGACTACCGATCACTTTGGACTATCCGATGCTCAGACTATCCAAAATTTCACAGAACTTCGCTCTCTGTCCTTGGACTCAGTATTTGATTTAAAAACATCGGACTATCCGATGTGAGGTCGGATTGTCTGATGCATCGGACTATCCGAAATTTCATAGAACTTCACTCTCTGTCTTGAATTGAGTATTATTCTTCTTGAGTGAATTTTTCTAAGTACCTATCGGACTATCCGATGAACCAGAAACTCCGAAGTTCAATGGAACTTGAGTCTCTGTGAGAGGATGAAGTTCTTGGTTCAAAAATATCGGACTATCCGACATGACTTCGGACTATCCGATCGATCAGACAATCCGAAATTCTTCAGAACTTTGTTCTCTGTCTCTGGCTTACATGGGGGTCAAAAACATCGGACTATCCAATATCATCTCAGACTATCCGAGGTGTGATGAAAAGATTCTCTCCCAACGGCCACATTTTAGGGGATCTATAAATACCCCCCACCTAACCCTTTTCTGGGGTTACCCAACTCATTCAACTAACATTCACTTTGGGTTGAGCTTGGTGCTTAAGTGCTTTGGATCTTTGAGTTCTTTTTCCCTCTCTCAAAAGCCTCCTCGTTCTTTGTGTGGTGGATCTAGGTGGTTGTGGATTTGGTGTTTGAGGGTCTAGTGTGCGTTTCACTCGATCTTGAGCACTAGGGTTGTTCCAAGAGTTGTGTGGTGTTTGTTACTAATTGTAGGTTGAGGACACCTAGACGGCCAGGCATCGCTCTTGAGCCACCGATCTACTTGTGGTGAGCCAAGAGAAGTTTGTGAAGACCGGATCTTGCCTCCGCAAGGAAAGAGACACCTCTAGTGGAAGGAGTGCTTTGCACAACCTTTTGAGGAAAGGGTTAGCAAAGACCCGGCTCTTTGTGAGCTGCTCAACGGAGAGTAGAATCCCCTCAAGGATTTGAACTCCGGGAATTACTTCAGCAAGAAATCTCGGTGATATTCACTCTTCCCTCTCCTTTACTATTTGCCTTGTTGTAACTCTATAACCTAGCTGTTGTTTGCGCTTATACTCTTGCTTGTGTAGCAGATCTAGTGGTTGCTTGTATCTCCCGATCCAAACTCAGACTATCTGATCACATCGGATAGTCCGACTGTGGATCAAACTATCCGACCTTGTTTATAGTTGTAGCTTCCGTGTTTAATTTTAAGTAGCCTATTCACCCCCTCTAGGCTTAAGTGACCCTTTCAAGGGTGCTGCGGTGACTTCCCTCCCAGATTTGCAGTGGACTTCCAATGGGCGACGTGGTGATGGCCGAGATCCTAGCAGATTGGCCATGGTGTTTGCTAGGACGATGATGTCCTTGTGCATTACCTTCTTCCTTGGAGGAGCCGTCGTAGCACCTCTGGTCCATTTCGCTTAGGAGGCTTGGGTGAAAACATTCATTTTGTTTAACCGTATGAGTGATGAGTGGCATTTGTCCAATATCATCCCCCTTTTGAAGGTATCGCTTTTAGAGGTTCCCTACTACAAATCACAATGCCCTATTCATACTCTACCCCTTTCCCTTCTCTGTTTGCTCAATCTGAATGCATTGTTTCAAGTTAGCTCGCATTTGCAACATGCTGGCATTGTCCGCTGCTGGTCGTACTCCTACCCTCTTGCTCAATGCACACATCCATGATTGGTGTTGGTGTCACTTTAGCCACCGGCCATAGCCTTGCCACGACCTACGTTTCCCGTATTTGTCATTTAAGAGTTCGCTTGTGCCTCGTACCTCACTTCCTTCTCCCAAGAACATCGGCGAGCGCTAATCCATATAGCAACATGACATAGTTAGACTCTTTATGGCTTTATGCGGGTGGTCTTTGATAGTACAACATTTCGGTCACCGGAACTTCGAGACAACATGTGTGTGGTAGCAAAGGCCGCTCAACAATCTTCAATTTATGGTGCTTCAAGTCTGGTGTTTAGCAAAGATTAAGGTTGACAAGAAAAATCTCTGGTGCCCATTATTAAATATTTAAATGATGGATGATTTAGGATGAAAGGTGGCTTCTAGATAAGAAGGAAAGAGATTCGAATGAGAAGTGATTGGTGAGATAAGTATTGCTCTATGAATTTTTATATTTGTGAAAAAATTTGAATGCTTGTATATATGGATAGAGAGAATATATGGGTGTGTGACATCCCTACTTTGTAGTCCATCCATTAATACTCCTTACCTTCCGAACTATTCCACCCTAAAAATAGTGTATTTTTTAGCTTTTGGATTTGTCTCGCAAAGAGTATCTTTTTAGCTGTAGGATTCACTAAGCCTCTTAATACCAAAATATCTCTTTTTTTTCCTCTTGTTTATCTCTCCTTGTTCTCTTTGCATTAATGGAGTGCATGGTAGTCTTTTGATCTCTTTCTTATATGTTTTTCATTATGTAAAACGATAGTCTTTTAAAGGGGGAACAGTACTCCCTCCGTACAATAATATAATGATTTTTTTTTCTTTTGAGAGACTATTGCTGAAGAAAAAACAACTAGGGCACCCCTATTTACGTTGAGAAGAACTTTGAATTAGAGTTGACTAATGTGACAATTAGAATACCAAAATCTTTTATATTTAAAGACAAACTGTCAATGACAAGATCACTTACCCACGGAGGAGTATTAACGAGGCTCATTTCATCTATTTCTCTCAACTAAAGTTTTTTTAGAATATTAGAATTACTATATCCGTTATAAAATGTTATATGTTGTTATATTTTATAGCAAAGGGAGTACTATTTTAGGACACAGATGGAGTGAATCGCCGCCTGAAAGTTGTAACTACCCCTTACAGTGCAGACCGACCGGACGCCACGTCTGACTATCTAACATTCTAACACCTCCATGGTTCATGAACCAAGTGAATGATTAGTCCATGTCTAATTATGAGACCCACAAAACAAAACAAGGATAAATTAGGGGCTAGCTAGAGCTGACCCTGCCTTGTGGCTAGCTAGCTAGCTCCTCCGCACGCTGCTAGCGTGTGTACGTACCATACGTACGTCGCCGCGCGCGAGCGTTGCAGTACGCATCATGCGGCGGCGGCGGCGAAGTTGTTCCGGACGGCGCCGTCGCCCTCGCCGCATGCGCTGTGGATGGCCCTCATCCTGTCGACGGACTTGCAGATGCCGCTGCACGACCAGTCGAAGGACGCCGCGCACACGTTCCCTGCCTGCCTCTTCCACTCGCAGTCCGGCGGCGTCGCGCAGCACAGGCTCCGGTCGTCCACGTGCTCCACCTCCAGCCCTATCAGCCACGCCCCCAGCGACACGTCCTCATTCGCGAACCGGTGCAGTATCGGCCTTCACACAAAAAAAATAAGAAGAACATTCCAAATCACCGTTCGTTTCCACTCGATCGAGGCTATACACGAGGAAATTAAAGTAGTAGGAGATGCGGTTGTTTCTGCTTACTGGTTGATGGAGATGTATGAGGCGAGGTCCTTGGAGATGGCGTAGATCTGGCCGGTGGCGTGCCGGAAGTACCGGTTGCCCTCGTCCCCGAACTTCCAGTACTCCGGCTCGTGGTACTTCACTCCCCTGCCATGCACGCAGAACCCAACCATCATCAACACGCTTCGTGTTAATTAACATTTAGTTTATCTAAATTAGTATAGTACTATAATATTTCTTATTTAACTAAAACTCTTTATATTTATGTTTAAGATGGATGGGGTAATTAGTTATGTAACGAGTGCCACGACGAAAATGTAACGAGTTTCTCGCGTGCCTACTTCTGTGACAGAACCGGGCCGGACTTCATGCAGCCCACGTATACCCTCGGCCTCGTCCTGTACCTCGCCAGCCTGCTCGTCAGCATCCCTGCATGACCGAATTGCCCCCGTCAGGGAAATTACAGTAGAATTAATCCCTTCCCTGAAGCATTGTGAATGGAGTGAGCGTGCAGATGTGTATAAATCAACCTAGGTTGACGTGGACGTCGTCGTCGACCTTGACGTAGAAGTCGGCGTCCCAGGTGGCGACGGCGGCGGCGAAGTAGGTGCGGGTCTTGGAGGAGAGCTCGTGGTAGCCCTCGACGTGGTCGAGCCGCATGAAGTCCCGCGTCTCGGCGTCCTCGACGTCGATGGCGCGGTCCAGGGCGCCGCCGGGGGTGGCGCTGTGGCCGATCACGAACCGCACCACCACGCCCTTCTCCTCTAGCCGCCGCAGCCTGTCGCCCCTCGGCACCCACGTGTCGCGGAGCGAGTCGCGGCGCTTCTTGCTGCTGAACGCCGTGTTGATGCCGATCACCACGAACGCCTTGGGCGGCCGCCGACCCTGCTTCGACGGCACCGCCGCGCCCAGCCCGCCGTTCTGCTTCGCACGCTCCACCGCTAGCTCCATCTCCAGCGACGACACCGACTTGTCCAACGACCTAATAAGCAACAATTCGATCACGATTACTGTGTCTGTGTACATGTAGTGTACTGTAAACTTGATTGTTTGCGTTTCGGACTTACTGGATTGCTTGGTGAGTTCTTGACACCTCGTTCATGATGTCGTTCGGGTTGCCCTCGTCCAGTTTCTGCAAATCCAGAAATTCAAACGAGTGTTCAGTTGTCCACTATGCAATCCTGTAAAGATTTTGGTCGAAATGTGTGTGCATGGATGTATGTACTTACGTGCCGGTGCGCGCAGTCGTCGGAGAAGAGGGAGAGCCTGGAGCCATGGCCGGAGGACACGACGCTGCCCGACGGCGGTGTCATCAGAAGCGTCATCCGGCCGCTGAGCAGCAGCCCGACGAAGAAGCTCGTGGCGCACAGCACGACGACGGCCTTCGCCGACATCGGCCTCGCCCTCGCCGCCTTCTTCTCCGACTGCGGCTGCCGCTCGGTCAGCGCCTGAATCAAACCGATCGACATTAGCAACCACCCAAAACTAACCACAAAACACGCATTCAATCAAACGCACCCGTATGTATACAAACCATCATTGCAGTGAACGTTTCGAGCTAGCTAAGCGAACACTGATTTGTGTATACGGAGGAGATGGATGGAGGAGGCGGCAGGGAAGATGCCGAAAACGCCGGCTATCTATCCCGGCTCGGCGAAGCGGTTCAGTTAGCAAGGCGCTTCGTGTGAGGAGGGGGAAGCTCATGCTGGCAGTGTGAGCCACCGGGCAGTGGACGGATGGTACGCACAAGCGGGGCGGCGTCGATCGTTTGATACGCTAAGAGAAGTGAAGAGAGAGATGCTCTCACAGCTGTGGTGGTGATGATCTGACCTGCTCACAAATCCATGCATGTTGTTGGCGTCTCGAGTGATAAGTTTGCTAGTTCTGCTTTTGTTTGAGTTGACTCTTCCAAGGAAAAGCAGGCAGGCGACAACAAAGCAAGGTTCCAACGAACCACAAGCTCTGAAAAACTCGATGTTCCTGACATTTTAATTCTGCACTGAGCAATACAGAAAAGTAGTACATCTTCCTATGCCTAAACAGATTCCAATGAACAGCAACCACTATATAAACAAACAGACCAAAGTTAATTGGGATCAGCTAATACCCTTCCTGAATCCTGTGGATGTCGAGTTTGTAACTTCTTCAATCCTCAATTATCTCGGAAGTCAATGAAGCAAACTTCTCCAGATAAACCGCCTGATGCTTACAAACTCCACAACTTGAACAGTAGCTCACCTTAGATATGTGCAACTCACAAATCGCACTATCTTCCGAATCAAAATTACCCACCTTCAGTATCCTCCTTCAGTCTTCACAAACTGACTACACAGGGAACAAAACTTGCTTGACAGGGAACAAGTCCATCTTTAATTGTTGTTGGAGTTAAGAACATTATAAATTTTCCTAATAGAATAATTCGGCAACAACGGCACCCTTGGACTCGTAGCAAGACAAGTAAGTAGGCATACCATAAGATTGCTGTTGTCTGTTGCAGGTGAGCACTAGGAAATGCACGTCTCCATCACTCCAGAGCCAGAGGCGGCCAATGCTGGATCCAGAGTGATGATGCATATTAATGCCTGTGACTACCATAATAAAAATATTGCTCAAGACGAACAAGTCATCTAGAACATCTATCCATGTTCATAAATAAACATTAAAGTCCAGTAGATTTCCTTGTGTTTTTTAACTAGTAATCAATGACATTATCCTTTGGTGATGTCCAACATGATACAGATCCAACTTTGATGAGAAGCACAGAATACAACAAGAACTCCAGCCCAAACTAGGTCCCACTATAACACAAAAGCAATAACTAACATCACTTGATCAAATACTAAAACACGAATTGCCAGATATCCCTGCAATTAGACTAAGTCTTGGTACAGCTGCATTGGTGTAGGCAAGATGCTATCACTAGGGCATGGCATGGGAGATAACCAGCAGGCACAAGTCTGACTACAATGTTGAGAACAGAACAATGGAAAAGATATGCATTGGCCTACACGACTAAGCCATAAGACATATTTACATGCATGTAATGCTGAATACATAGATGACATTACAGATGGGCTGAGACAACAAACATTGGCTTCACTGGGATATTCTGTTAGCATACCATGTTCTTCACTTGGACCTCAATATGCTAGTAGGACGGATATGGAATTGGTTGCCTGTCAGTACGACGGCTAACGTCATTCAGAACAGAACCAAATACACGTCTACTATATTCATATGTACCATTGCTTAATCCTCTACTCGATATTCCACTTGGTGCTGGACAAGAAAAGGGAATGATTAGATTTAATTTAAAAAATACCATGTCTTATATTTTGAAAGGAATAAGGAAATTATCTCACCGTCAGAGTGCGCACTATAAGAATGGTTTGGAGAAATACCAGCAATCCTGCCATTTACCACTGTATGTTGTGATATGGGAGTATCACTAGATCTCATTAGCTGACCCGGCTTTGGTGGTGGTATAGGGTTCAGTTTAGGTGTTACAGGAATATTTCCATTTGAAGATTGCTTGTCTTGTCCAGAAATCTGTAGAAAATAGGAATAAAGCGCTCAGCCAGAATCACTTCACAACTAGTCAACCACAATAGGTCAAGCAAAAACTTAGCCAACCGTTCACACATAGTATCATACAGTGCATAATATTAAGTTATTAACAATAACAGACCAAATGATAAGAACAACAGAACATGATTCAGTTACACTAAAAGAAGATATATAAATAAAGGGGCATGAAGAAACGCACCGCAAATCTAAGTGTTTTATTATGAAGACGAACAAGGCCAGAAAATAGCTTAACAGCATACTGGGCAATCTCCTCTGTTTCATACTCAGCAAAAGCATAACCTTTGGAGCGACTGGTTTCCTTGTCACGTGGTATGTGTAGGTCTACAACACGACCTACCTGAATAAGAATCTCATACAAGACCCTCTCAGGTACCTTTTCATCCAAGTTACCTATTTAAGAAAAATAAGAGTGAACAAAATTATACAGCTTATTGTAGCTGAAGACAAAAACAAGAGAGAGTAGCATAAGCACAATCAACACCAGCGAACTACAGCACAGTTAGCCATGCCACAGATCTGCAGCTGACAAGCATCAAATAAAGATGAAGCTACACATAATGCTGTTGAAAAGACAATAAATCAGCTATAGTACCAAATTAAGAAACTGACAAGCCAAGAACACACATAATGCAATCAAAGAACATGGCGATGGAGGCTGACTTGCAAAGGACTTTACTGATATTCCTTACTTGAAGGTAAGGATTATAACACCTTAAGTAACTGATGTCATAATGATACGACAGGCACAATTAAAAGCTTCTCCAAATCTGAACCCCTACTTGGGATGAATTAACATGTTAGAATTCAGCCTAATGAATGTCTATAAACATATATCCAATATGATCCATTTAATGCTTATTTTTACTATATCCATCTCCATCTTTAAAGTTCCCAACTGCCACTCTGCCAATCTCTAAGACAGCTTGAAAAGAAGGCATCAGGTTTGCTCTAGAAGCCTAGAGAAATATATCATTAGATCATGGTGGATCTAGAGTATAATGGTGTTGATTGATTCATATAGTTATATACTCCCTACGTCCAATAATATACGAGTATAATGGTGTTGATTGATTCATATAGTTATATAGTAACACATCCTAGTACTAGGTATCTCGACACACATCCCCCCAAATCCTTTATATTTTGGGACGGAGGGAGTACAAAATAACGAACGAACTTATGAAAACATAAGCAAAATAGTTGAATAATACAAAATAGGAGTATAATTGTATTTAAGGAAAGAGAAGAGAGATGATGTATATCAAATACAATACTTCTGTATAGCTCCCGCAAAACTGTGCGGGAAGATCCGCTGGTTATGCATAAATGGCAGGGGACATGTGACACCCCGAAATGGTATTTGGGCAGGTGGAGATTGTGTTGTTAGAGCGCTAAGAGAATACTGATACAAGCACCAGCCATTGACGTGCTAGGTTAAATACGAGGGTAAATACAAAATAAATCAACGGTTCAAACCCTAATCCTAACTGGGGACACAACATCCTGCTCAATAACATATACTACTAGTCTAGGGAATTCCACTGCAGACCATATACATCTCTCCATGGAGCACAAAAGCATGACATATGAAATGCAAACCAGTCGCTGATTGAATCCAATCGACAGGAAACCGCATAGCCATCGAGAGAAAAAAAAAAGAAAATCCCAATTTGGGGTCGACAGCAGCAGCAGCCTCAGCGACCAATCAATCCGAACACGAGCAACACAGATGCTCCGAAATTACGAGCCGGCCACGCCTAAATCCCCACCCCCAATCCCTACCCAGCCCAGCAGGCAGCCACAGCCCACAGAGAAAATTGGGATTTGGGGGGGAAAGACCCGCACGAACCAGTGTCGGGGCTCGGACCGTAGGCGGGAGGGGAAGAGGAGATCTCATCTCACCTATGAAGACGGTGCAGCCCGGGTTCCTCGACATGGCGCCTCCGGATCTGGGTAGGCAGACAAGCACCGCTCTGGTCTGGAGGGAGAAAGCTACGAGAAGCCCGCGAGACGCGCCGACGCCGCGGGCAACGCGCGGAGTCAAGGTAAAGCGCAAGCGACCGACCGCGCGACGGACGATGGGGGGAATTCGTTGGCAATCAGCTCACGGCGGCGCGCGGCGTGGTGTGATGCTATCTATTTGTAGGCGATGACCCGACGGCTCGGCTGGGCTGCCGACGCCGAGACGGCTTTTTTGTCTTGCGGCTGACGGTGGGGGACTCGGTGTCAGTGAGAGGGAAAGAGGGGGGGGGGGGGGGGGGGGGGGGGGCACGTGTGGTCCGGTCGTCCAGAGCGCTCCTGATCTTTTGTGGTGGATATGCTTTTGTTTTTGTGGAGTTTGGCTTGCACCGGGGTGGGGCTGTGGGGTGTGGCCTCCGAATCGGTGCGACACAGTCGCACAGGCACGCAGCCACGCAGAGGCTACTCTCCTCTAGGGAAGGTCGGCAAGACGGCGCAACGACAGGAAACGAATGAAACGGCCACAAATTGCGCACTGGTTTTCTTTGAGCAAAAGAAGGGACAATCCCTTCCCATTTCCATTGGAGAAATGACGGGCCATAACCCATAAATAACATTGGCTTACCTCACTAAAATTTTAAGTCTCGTCGGTCAAACTGGCTACAGCTGCGCTCGCAACGAAAAATAACACTATCCGTTTTGATTGGTTGAAAATATATGGATTTTTGTGTATTGAAATCAGTACCATAGAAATACTTATATTGTGGTGCAAATTTTGAATCCCATAAAAATTTATATTTTAAAACTGATGGAATAGTTGCTATAGAAATTAAGATAGAAAAGCCAGCTACAACCAAAAAATATTTTTTCATGGCTAGCACATCACATCCAATCGAGGGATCAACCCTAGCCGTTGAAAACACCTCTTCTGTCTTCGATACTAATTGTAGTGTTCGTCTTATCACTCTCCTCGATAGAGCGTGCCTTCTTTGTGCCACACCATTCATTATCTTGAGCCATCAGATCCACTACCCTCAATCCCCTCCTAATCATTATTTTCACCGGCTTCACCACCTCCTAGGCCATCTATCAAGTCTCTATATGATCATCGTTTGCTTTTCCTCTCTCTAACCCCCTCCCTACCTCTATATTAACCCTGAATCCTAATCCAACGGTTATGGTTGTGGTCATAGAATGAGTGTGGTGGTCACCTCATAAGAGTAGATGGTAGCTAAATGTAGTGCTAGTTGGAGAAGAAGGGTGCTAGCAAAGAGAAGTATTCTCTAGAGGATGAAGATGTACATGTGTCATTTGATAGAGGGGTGTAAGCGGGCTAGCCCGCAAGTCCACATATAGTTTATTCTCATGTTTGGGCATGAGGGTCAGCCGGCTTGTATCAGGTATTGACTCTAACACTAAAATTAGGTCTTGGGGATTTAAAATTTTCTCAACCACTTGAGAAAATAGCAAATATGGAATCAAATTAGGATGCAAGTATATAATCGACGAATTTGCTTACTCTAGTTTCATAGAAAATCGTAGAAAAAATCTTACAAATTTTAAAAAGTCTGATTCGATTTTGGTAGTGCGCCAAGCTTCCTCTTCTCCAACTCTGGCATCTCCTGCAACCTTGATGACCTCCAGCAGCAATCCTATCAAAATATATTTTTGAGGTTAGGCTAGGAGACGAGGGGAGGTTGGAGGGAGAGGCGGGCTTTGATAGAGGGAAGGGTAGTGGAGGAGATGTAAGTAGTTGGGAGTTGGATAGTTGACGGTGGCTATGGTGAGGACACAACGATGTGCTCAACAATGCTACAGAAAAAAGGATGATGGGAAAGAGGGGCATAATGGAGGTGGAGGAAGGAAATGGTGGCGCTGACGAGGATCTTAGGGGTGGCATGCGGAGAGGAAGTGGCGGCGGCAGCGCAAGAGGTGGCTTCGTTGCTAGGTTTGGATAGGGTTAGTGTAGGTGGGGTGGCTTATATAGTAAGTGGTGGATATATCTGAACCATTGGATCTAATCTAAAACCGTTGGATCTAATCTAAATGGGGGTCTTGTATTTTGACTAATAGAGGGGATAGAATTTTTGTTATATGTTGTTTCAAATCATAAAAACTCAAATTAACTTATGACTGAAACTTGTCAAACTTGGAAATTTCAGATTTTTTTTGTGATTACACGGTAGATGCATACACTACTACGAAAACCATCTTTCGTGGCAGCCATTTTGGGTCTTCGCTGGCGGTATTTGGCACCGCCACAAAGCAAAGGCCAGTGAAGATCAAGATTTTCACTGGCGGTTGCGATCCGCTTGCGAAAATCAATTTTCGCAGGCGGACCCTTAAGAGGACCGCTTGCGAAAATCTATTTTTGCAGGTGGATCTTTAAGAGAACCGCCAGCGAAAAGATTTTTTTGCAAAAAAAATAATAATCGACATCCAGAGTAGCTGCATTTTTTCAATCCAAATTCAAAATCAATTCAAATCGGCATCAGATCCATACTCAAATCCACATACAGAGAACACTACATCAATTTTTCACCACATTTTCAACAAGCAAACATCAAAATATGCAGATGAAATTGCCAAAACCGCCGGCCATGCGTCGAGCCGCCCGGAGCCACCGCCGTGCCACCCACGACCTGAGCTGCCACCGAAACCCGCCTTGAGCCGCAGGCGTGTGGACGGATCCGCTGCTCGGGAGTCTCTCCGTTGCCGGATTTGTCGCCCGCGCGCCGCCGCCGAGCCACCCCTCCCCCACCACTTCGTGCTGCGAATCGAGAAAGAGAGAGAGAGGGGAGGCCGGATCTGGGAGTGGAGAGGAGGCACCGGATCCGGCTCTCCCCACCATCACCGCTGCCGAATGTGGTCGTCGCCGCCGCATGGAGTGGCTGCCAGTGGGGAGGCATGAGGAGGCACCAGATCCGGCTCTCCCCACCATCACCGCCGCCGCACGGAGTCACCGCCGGTGGGGAGGTAGGAGGAGGCGCCGGATCCGGCTCTCCCCACCATCACCGCTGCCAAACGGGGTCTCCACCGCTAGAGAAGAGCCGAGCCGCCGCTGGTGAGGAGGGAGGGAGGCGGTGGGTGGAGAGGAGGAGATAGAGGAAAGAGGTAGCGGGTGGGTGGGTGAAGGAAATATCTCGCGCGCGTGGTTTTAAATGCTGTCAAAAAATTTTAGTGTAGCTTTGTTTTTCGCTGGCGGATCTCTTTAGTAGCCGCCAGCGAAAACGTCAATTTTCGCTGACGGATATTTAAGAGGTCCGCCTCGAAAAATAGAGTATTTTTATGGCGGACCTCTTAACGTGGCCGCTAGCGAAAATCGGTTTTCGCTGGCGGTCCTATACCCCCACCCCTCCTTACGTTGGCTGGCGGTTTTAGCATATGACCGCCAGTGAAAATTATAGTGTGACGCTATGAATAATTGTTTTTCTAGTAGTGATACGCACACACACCACTACACACGTAAAACTACACTCGCACCCTACAAATACGCCCCTAAGGCATGGTATAAGAGACTGAAATTAGCAGCTTATCTATGATCTTACTAAATTCTCCCATCTGCAACTCACACATGTGAATCCGCCCCCTTAACACATGCTCTTATAGATGAAAACAGTGGCTTATCCCTGATCTCACCAAATCTATCTATCTACTATATTATTAAAACAGCTCGAAAAGAAAGCACCATATTTGCTGTGGAGGCTAGAAAATCTCACATTAATAAGAAAAAAAGAAAAAATAGAGTTCAAGTAGGATTATAATTTAGCAATAAGCTGAAATTCGAAATAAAAAATAAGGAAAAATGAAAGAGGAGTCCATCTAGGACACAACACGAGATTAATTAAAAATGAGAGTAAAAAATATAGTCAGAAATAAGATTTTCAATACGAATTTCAAATAAACTTAAAAAATCATTAAAACTTGGAACAAAAAATTAATAAAAACTCACTGTGAACGCTAGAATTTTGCACAAGAAAAAAATATATTTATTAACCGTACGATCATAACAGATACAAATTTGAACAATTAAGATTTATTTGAGACATGTATAATGATTCAGTATCCTTCTACAATTTGGGAAGTTGAAAGAAGAGATTTTTGAATCGAACGCATTGTACTTGCCGCATGCCATCCTGACACATACATTGGAATCAAAACTAGTCATATGCATTCTTGATCGGATCGATGTATGAGAGTATCCTAGACGTATTAGCTTTTGTATTTAGCCCAATGTTGACGAGATGTATAGATCAGTACATACTTAAATAGCTTTATAGCTCTACCACGTACTTAAAAAAAAACTATTTGTTTCAAGTAAAAAAAGAAAAAAAATAGTGAGAAGTTGCATACCACATTATTCGATGACAATTATAGGGAGTAACTGGGAGTTGAGACTGATTGGTTACCATCTTTATTTACTAAGAGGATTGTAAGTTGACGATAGAGACGTGGCAAACAACCAAAGCTGACTAACAGTTTAATGTATATAGCTAACTATTAACTATTATTAGCTCACAATAAAGCTAACATGTATAATCGATTAACTATGGACCGACTCTATTTTTTCTTTCCTCTCTCTTTCTCCTTCTATGTATTTAATGTAAATGTTTTGGGGTAAGTGTATAGCTACCTTTTGCATGAGAGCCAATACTTCTCTCTTTTCTTTATCTCTCTTCCACATAAGCTTACGGTTAGCTTATAACTCATTATTATCCTTGCTTTAAGCCGAACAAGATATGGATGGACGGGATCCGGATCAGCTGTAGGCACAATATTAGCTGCAACTTAAACACTAGCATGCATACATAAAAATTCAAAATAAAAAATAAAAATAAATTTTGAAATAGGATTTCAACACTAATCACAGACAAACTTAAAAAATCATGAAAATCAGACTATAATAATAAATAAATAAATAAAAATAACATATCAACGAGAGTACAAGGTGGCAAATGACAAGAAAGAGAGGGAGGGGGCAGCGTGTGGGTCGTAATGGAGTAAGGTGGTTATGATTGATGGGACATTTGAAAACTATGAAACAGATCCCAACGATGATCATATTCGATTTTTAAATCCTAACGACAATAAGAAAAAGAAAGGATGACGGGCGAGTTGTAAAGCAGTAGGGTTGTGGTGGTTTACCGGACTTCTAGAAAGTAAAAAAAAAATCCAATGATAATCAGATTTGATTTTTAAATTCCAATAACAACAAATAGCAGAGGGGGCAGCGGACTATAAAGGAGTAGAGGTGGTTGTGTTTAAAGGAATCTAGCAAGACAATAAAGCTCTCAAGGAGAATGAATAGAATCCATAAAGAATTGGACAAGTAAGTAAGTGAAGGTGTGACAAAAGAGTAATAAGTGATTGGTGGTGACTTCTAAAAACTATAAAATTAGAAACCTGATGATGGTAATATTCGATTTTAATTCTAAGACAAAATTTTAAAAAATAATATGTAAAAAAATTTATATAATTTTATATGGACGCTAGCCGCGTAATTGCGCAGGCTATCATGCTAGTTCATGTTAAAATGCATATGGATAATATTCGTGGACACCAGAATTTGAACCATGGTGGGTAGAAATCATGCACCCACAGCTCCACTACCACACTAGTTGAAGCTTGCTCCAATTGTCTAGCAACATCCTAATTATATCCCCTGCTTTTGAAGCCTGGAAGTCAAATTTTAAGTAAGAATTTCTTCTACTTTGTTTTTATTCATTACAACATTTGTAATTCTGGTTTTCTCTTTTTTTTCTCCTATGTAAATAACTTTTTTACTGAAAATTATACAGTGATCCCCCCCAAAAAAAACATCCTAATTCCTTAGTAAGTATATTGTGATAATTAGGAATTCTTTCCTTATCTTTCCTGTTTTTGCTGCTTTTGCTTGGTTCGTGTACAGACCAAAGCTGGTTCAAACACTTGAAAAAACATGATTCATATTAATCCGACTTCTGATAATTATAAAATTTGCAACAATTATGTTTGCGTGCTCATGGCACGAAGAATTCTTGGCAATAACAACAAAGAAATGCAAAAAAGAAAAAAGAAAAAAATGTATCGTCACATGAAAACATCATCTTCAACCTTCGGATTCTACTACCATCGCTTCCCCCAAAAAAATTCCGCTGTCATTGATGAATCCACTGTTCAGCAGATTGGCAAGGGCGCGCCGTTCCACTCCTTGAGGCACTCGAGCAGCGGGTCGATGTGCTTGCCCTGGTTGATCGCGACGAGCACCTTGTTGAGCTCCTCGCCGGGCGACCTCGTCTTCTCGCCGGTGAGGTAGGCGGTGCCGAGCTCCTCGCGCACGAACCGGTAGAGCGGGTACGAGCGGCACTCGGTGATCCTGTTGGGCGCCGCCGCTGTGCCGTTCTCCACGGCGGCACGCGCGGCCTCGACGGCCCTGGGCAGCGCTGCGCGGAGCTCCTCCTCGAACTGGGCGACCTTGGCGAACACGGAGGTCTCGGCGTCGAACTCGGCGGCGCCGTTGGCGAGGGCGCGCTCGACGAGCACGTTGCGGAGCTTCTTCATCAGCGGGTAGTTGGCGCTGCACGGGTCGTCGGCGTACGCGAACACCGCCTCCCGGTCGATCTCCTTGAGCAGGTCCTTCTCGCAGAAGCGGGCGACGTGGAGGCCGCCGGTGGAGTTGGTGCTCAGCGTCTTCTTGGCGACCGTCATGACGCAGGTTTTGACGGCGCCCTTGACGTTCTCCTCGATGTGGCGCAGGTCGATCGCCTGGCAGAGCGCGACGAGGAAGGTGGAGGACATGAGCTTGAGGATATCGATGGCCTCGGCCGTCTTCCTGGAGGAGATGAGGCCGAGCGAGTTCACGTCCTGGTTGTGCTGCTCGGCGCTCTGGACGTGGTTAGTCACCGGGTTGCCCAAGAACTGCAGCTCGGAGCAGTAGGATGCCATGGCGATCTCAGCGCCCTTGAAGCCATAGTCCAAGCTCGGGTTCCGGCCGCCGGAGAGGTTGGAGGGCAGGCCATTGTTGTAGAAGTCGTTCACCAGCTCGGAGAACTGCGCGAACATGAGCTTCCCGATGGCGGCAATGGCGAGGCGGGTGTTGTCCATGGACACGCCGATGGGGGTGCCCTGGAAGTTGCCGCCGTGGAGCGCCTTCCCGCGGGAGACGTCGATGAGCGGGTTGTCGTTGACGGAGTTGATCTCGCGCTCGATCGACTTGGTGGCCGCGCGGATCACCTCGATCTGGGGGCCGAGCCACTGCGGCGACGTCCGGAGCGCGTACCTGTCCTGCTTCGGCTTCATCAGCGGGTCGAGCTCGCCGAGCCTCTTCGCCTCCTTCATGTACGAGCTGCCGTCCAAGATGTGCTCCATGATGGCGGCCGCCTCGATCTGCCCCGGGTGGTGCTTCAGCTTGTGGGTGAGGTGGTCGGTGTACTCCGGCTTGCCGTTCATCACCTCGCAGAACACGGCGGAGAGGACCTCGGCGAGGATGGCGAGGACGTTGGCCTCGAACAGCACGGTGGAGGCGAGGCCGGAGCCCACGGCCGTTCCATTCACCATGGCGAGACCTTCCTTGGGCTGCAGCTCGAAGAACCCGCCCTGGATGCCGGCGATCTTGAACGCCTCGGCGGCGTTCACCTTCCTGCCGTCGGGCGCCACCGCGAGGGAGTTCTCCCGGCCGGTGACGAGTCCGGCGATGTAGGAGAGCGGAACGAGGTCGCCCGACGCGGTGATCGTGCCCCGGAGCGGCAGGCACGGCGTGACGTTGGCGTTGAGCAGCTTGGCGACCGCCTCGAGGATCTCGAACCGGATGCCGGAGTAACCCTGCAGCAGGGTGTTGATCCGGACGAGCATCGCCGCGCGCGTGGCCTCCGCGGGGAGGACGTGGCCGTCGGCGCCGTTGCCGAAGGCTCCGGCGTTGAGGAACCTGATGAGCTCCCGCTGCAGCGCGCCGCCCTCCTTGGTCCGCCGGTGCGACGTGGCGCCAAAGCCGGTGGTGACGCCGTAGCTGTCGGTGCCGTTCGCCATGCTGTTCATCACCCAGTCGCTGCTGGCCTTGACGCGCTCGCGCGCCGATTCGTCGAGCTCCACCACGGCGGCCTCGCCGGCGCCGGCGGCCACGGCGGCCACCTGCGCAATCCTCAGGCTGGCGCCCTCGATCCTCACTACGGGCTGACGGTACTCCGCCACCATCCTCTTCACCTCGTCGAGGTGGCTCCCCGCCATCTCCTCCGCCGCCTTCCCCCAGTTCAGCGGGTCGGCGCGGGGCACCTCCATGCAGAGACCACTGCCATTGGCAGCGGCGGCAACGTAGCCATTCTCGCACTCCATTGCCGTATCAGAATGTGAGCAGAGCGAGTGATCAATGGAAGCTTTGGCTTCTCGATTAGCTGCTGCTGCTGCTGTTGGTATGAAGAAGAAGAAGAAGAGCTGGGTAGTGTGGCACTCTGGATTGTGTGCTGCTCTTCTTGGAGAAAAATGGAGGAGGAGGCCGGGTTTAAATAGGTGAAAGGTTGGTAACTCGGTGGTGGTGGTGGTGGTGGTGGTTGGTGTGAGAGTGTAAGGTGTGTGTTGAGTCAGTTTGGCGTGCGGGTGTGCGAGCGCCCGCGTCGCGTGTCTCGTCTCGCGATTAGTAGCGGAGTAGGTGCGTGAGGATTTGTGATTGTGAGGCCAATTGGCAAGCGCGCGTGGAAATTTTCGTGTCGTGGTCGCCGTTGCGGCGTTGCGCGCGACGCGAGCCCCGGTCGCGGGAGCTGTGGTTGGTGTGGTGCGCGGCACAGGAGGGGACGTGGGGTTGGTGAAATGGTGATCACCACCGGGCTCACGACCGCGCGACGCATTCCTCGGCTGACCAGTGACCTGCTCGTCATTCTTTTTTTCTGCAGCTGCAATAGAAAAACTTTCTCGTGGACCGAAAAAGCAACTTTGAAACATACTTAACTATAGTATACCATGTCAGAATTGCTAATATTAACCATAGTACAACAAATGAAGAACAGAGTAAAAAAAAAGTGGGGTCTTAATAATATAATCGAGATTTCTTGCATGTGAAATGTGACGGATTCAATTGGCATTGTTTATATGATGGCTGCTAGATATCTTATCGTTGCATGCATTTTCTAAGTGAGACCAAATCTCGATTATATAATTCCAAGTTGCCTGATGGATGTCTGGTAGGAAGTAACCTTTCCTTTCCAAGAGGGGTGGTTACAGGTTCTTGGAACGGTCATCTGATGATCAGCAACGAAAGGGTGGCCTGCCTAACCTTCTCGCTTTCTCAGGATTCAGGGAGTAGCTGGTCAGAGCTGCGGTAGTTGGGACAACTTTTTTTCAATTCGCAGGTATTCGTAGTTTGGAACGTGGTGGTTCAGAACAAAATTCGCTGAATTTTTCAACGAGGCCTCGAACAGTGAAATACTATTGGGCTGACGGGAGACTACTGGTCAAAATGCAATAGAAACAATTGCCCTCTTAATTTCTGTTTTGGTGGAATAATAATGGGATTAGTGTAGTCAGCCTGCCGCCACCAACTGCGTTCTCCATACTCCATAGCCGCCATTGGCACTTTAGCAGTATGGTGGCTAGTATAGTACTAGCTCAGCTGGCTCCACCACTGGGCTCCTTTGGGCACTGTCGCATTGCATTGCAGCATCACATGGTATCGTCATTTCACATTCTGCCATGTGGATTTCATGGCATGTGTAAACAGGAGTTTGGTCAAGTCCTTGGTCTCCCCTGACTTGATTTGAGTCTTCTGCAGTCAGCCTGGGGCGTTCCTATGTCTGGTCATCAGCATATACACTGTCACACTGATTAAACTGAAAATCAATTGCCTGGAAGCTGAAATGGCGCTTGTTTCTTTTAGTCACCATTTGCATGAACATTCCACAATGCTAAGCTTCAGCACATCTGTGAAACTTTGCAGGCACGGAATGAATTTGCATGTCACCATTCAAGTATTCATGCCTCTTTTTCCTGTCAAAATTTTAATTTCTCCTGTCCTTTTCTTCATTCAGTTATTGCATACGAGCTGATATCCACATTGTCTAAATTATGCTCCACACAAACGAGCGAACAAACCATACAGATACAGCTAAGCTGAAATGGAAGCCAGCCATGGACCACAGCAAGAGCCAAGAGGCCTTTAATTTGTGAGGTTATGAGAAGAACAAGTCGATGCTTTTGGCTACATGAGGCCATGAGAACATCTTGGACGTATAGTTAAATGCCAACATGACCGTAGATGTGCATATGAGTATAAACATGAAGGTGACAAAAACCGGTACATAACACGGGCATTTATGCTCGTAAGGCCCATGCGAGTAAAGAGTGAATGTTCAGTCCATGGAGGCATGGAGCTCAGATGTTAAGCCCTAAGGGCATCATCTATACATTCATCTATACGCACTCCTTTGAAGTTGTCATGTACGATAACTTGTGTCTTGTATTTTGCCCCGTTGTACACCTGTACTCCTCTCCTCTTCACGTTGTTCGTGAGTTGTGTTACACATCAAACCGGTCACGGTCTCACGGAAGACATCCTTCCTTGCAGTCTGGTACCGGACTGCTTCTCGGCGCATTTGTGGCTGTCATGAAAAGCGGGCTGAGCTAGCGGCCCAAAATGTGCTCTTGGTCATCGTGAGAAAGAATAAGTTCTTGGGCTGAGTTTGAATCGACGAGGGAGAGGCCGTCCGTTTCCCGAGACCAGCGTGGAGCTTGAGCTCGCACGAGGTGGGCTGGACGCTAGTGGCGCCGCCCCCGCCTCGCACTCACCTCTCCACCACCGGTCCTATGCACGGGTGTTCCCGCTGATGAGGTCGCAACCGCCTCAGCCTCCACCTTTAGATCGTCTTTGGCCCCGTTGGCCACCTTCCTGGAGAGCACCGGGATAGAGAGGAGTGGTGCAGCGATAGGGAAGAGAGGAGAGTGGGGAGCAGGAAGAAGGTAGGCACTGCCATGTGGACCCATTAACTCAGGAGGGTTGACCATAGTCAATTCGTCACATCCACCGTAACTAGGCACAATACTATCATGAGACATCGGATACTCCGGTAGTGCAAGTTAATGGACATGTATTGCTGTTCAAGGACACGATTTAAACTCAATATTAAGATGAGGGATCTAAAGTGATCTCAATGTATTGCAGATTGGGGTTGAAGGTCTATTTGCTGCTCTCCTTGGCCGTCACCTGGTTCGACTCCTGAAGCAATTGAGGTCCAGATATACATGGCAGGTATTTCTCATTCTGTCTAGTATTGTGATTTATGCATTTGGTCAACATCCCACGGTATCTCGAGTGAACGCAGACCTGCCTTGGCAAAATCCACACTACCGGGACGGATGTCTCAGCCACGGAGATGAAATGTCTTGTATTTACTTGGAGGAATTCATTGTGATCGAAGCAGTATTTTTCCATACGTCCAATAGCGAAGACACTGTTTCTGTTGGCCTCGAGGCTGAAATTGATGTCCGTTAATTAGAGAGGATAGTTGCAGCAATTACTTTTGTTTTTCTTGTGCCCTCAATTGTCAATTTGTCAGGCTTCACCTTGTATCTCTAGTATTGCAAATTCTATTTTGCTTTGTCATGAAAACTTTTTGCATATTTCTGTACTATATAAGTTTAGAGAAACATTTATTTGAAGGTATGTTTCTTCTTCTGTAAACCTGTAATTATCATTTCTATCTCTATCATTTGTCGTAACACATTATTTGTCGCAATACAGGCTAGGGCGCTTTCCCCCTTCTTCCCCATTATTTCTGCATTCTTCCCCTTCTTTCCCTATCTATCTATCTATCCTTCTCAAGCCGACAATTTACCGGCTTATCATTGAACCACTTGGTATCCTTCAAATTTGAGATAAATCTAACCATTGCTGATGTAAAAAAAAAAAGAAAAACACTTGTGCTGCAACGAAAACAAAGAGAAAAAGATAAGAAGGGAGGAATCAAGAACTTTCTCAACCGTGAACTTAAATAGATATATCTAGAACCTTCAAAGCATGAACAACTCCTTTCCTATTCATTCCAATACAGAAACTGGTAACAAATATTCACAGGGAACATAAAAAAAATCAAAAACGGGTGAAAAGAATCATAAATTAGGAAAATATTTATAGAAATGTTACATCTGTCACTCCAAAAGTAAGGAACGGGCAAATCCAAGCCCAGTAAAAAGAAAGGCAAGAACACTGAGATGATGACCTTCTCCTAGTGCTTATGCACAGAGAGCATGGTCCTAATTCTTCGGGATAATTAAAGGTCAACGAACGCTGGTACATTGACTTTGCACGCGCAACTCTGAGTGCATACACGCGACCATGGAGTGTCCGTCACCCGCCACACACCACATCATAGTGTAATGGAATATTTGAGGGAGTATGGGAGTTGGGAGATTGTAATTGTATGAGAGTAAGGCAGAAGAGAGTCCCAGAGTGCAAATGAAAGTCCAAACATGATGAAATATCTGCTGAACAAATTTTCATGTATTTGCTATCTTACTCCTTCACAGGTTCATATAATTTGGTCATTGATAGAAAAATAAGTAGATGAGGAAAAGCAAGACTAGAAAAAAGAGAAAAAAAATATAATTATTTTGTTTTCAAAATACAACTTATCTCACTACAGCATCACAAGTTACTGATTATATTGAAAGCTAAAATCACATTAAGAGGTTCTTTGAAAAATTAATGCCCTTTAGCAAATTTATAAAAGTTTAGAAGCAACTTATTTCTCTAAAGCATATGTATATACAATGGACTTACACATAAGGTAGATGCATGATGGAACATATAGTGGGCGCGCCAAACAGGCGCGCTGACTTTCTGAATTTCTGGTTATTTCTGTTTTCTTCCCCCTTCTTCCCTATTATTTTTATGTTCTTCCCGCTTCTCTATTATTTATATATTCTTCCCCCTTTTTTCCCAACTCATCTTCCTTGTTTTTCGCATATACGTTTTTCAAACTGCTAAACGGTGCGTTTTTTTAAAAGTTTGCTATTGGAAAGTTGCTTTAAAAAACCATATTAATCCATTTTTTAATTTTTTAAGCTAATATATACTTAATTAATCTTTCTCTAAATCACTTGCTTTTTTTTTCGTGTTAGAAGACAATGTTGGGAACCTTGCCTTCCGAACTCAGCCCAAAGCAGTTTTGACCAGGGTTCACGTTATCGTGAATCGCGGTTACCGCGCTTACCGCGGGGGAGGGGATCGGTTACCGCGGTTAGAGTTTGAGAAATTCTAAGTAAATTCAAATTTTCGGAAAAAATAAAAAAATCCAAAAAAAGTCATGGATGTAGTTCTTTATTTTTAATGGTAGATGGTGAAGGAAAGTTTTTGAAAAAGAATAAGATAAAATCAAATTTGAGAGCAAAACCGAAAATTGTTTAGGAAATAGAAAAAAGAAAAAATGTATTGGGCTTCATTTTTGTATTTTACATCCACAAGCTAGGAGGTTTACATGTATCTTGTATATTCTTCCCTAATTTCTACCCACATTTAAATATTTTTTATTTTTTTAGATTTTTTTCATTTCTTCATGTTTTTTACAAATATCGCGGTTACAGCACAAATATCGCGATTACCGCATCAAACCATACAGTAACCACGATAGACCTCGTGGTAATAACGAAACCGTCAAATTTTTGAATTCAAATTTTTTGAGGTGATTTTTGTGCGGTTTCCGGTGGTTATCGCGCGGTTACCGCGGTTATCGCGCTGCCGTGGAGGTGCGGTAACCCCAATCCAAACGATAAGGTAAACCCTGGTTTTGACGGTGCGGTTCTGTTTTTTTCTTTTGTTTTTTTTTTTTTACCGATGCTGTTGTTCTCTTTACTGATTTTCCTACTATTAGAAAACCACCCGCATAATACAGTCCTACTAACTCAACAACGATTCACCTATAGGAGCAAACCCACCAAACCGTGATGTTGCAACTGGAGCCGCCCGGCCCCTGGATGAGAAACAGCGAGGAACTACTAGCCACTAGGTCGGGCGAAATCCTGGAACACACGAAGAAGAACAATGTAATAAGCACATCAAATTTGTTGACGACCGAGGATTGACAATGTGCTTACTTGTGCAGCGTCGAATTCCTCGCCTACTCGTGCAACAGTCTGCACTGTGTTACAGAGAGCAAAGGCGCATCCTGCTGCAACAGTCTCTTCCATACAACTTAACTGTGATATCGGTCACACCGGCGGGAGGTTTGGGGGTTCCCTGTCCCTGTCACGCCATCAGTCCATCATGGGAGGCGGCCGGCCCGATCGGCCTTCCTGTCACTGACTCACCGCTCCTACACTCGCCTGGCCCATACATGGCCCAAATGAGGAAAACTCTTTTGATTACTGCCCGTGCGTTGCAACGGGAAAAATCACACCGAGTGAAATGATGTTAAATAATCATTGAATGTAAATCGGATGTAACAAAAACCTTAATATAGAACTAATAATAATTGTCACATATTTATAAATTTCACATCTTCATAGTATTCACATGCTAGTACCACATATAACAAAATTAATGAATGGAACGGAACATTAACGACCACATATTGATACACTTTATATTTTTCACGCACTACTTAGGAAAGTTTATCTATAGTTTCATCTGCTTCTCATTCCTAATGCTTATAGACAGTTGCTAATCATATATGTAAAAAATAAATGGTACCTAATCCTTTTGGAAAGGAATGGATCTGCATTTGCATGCTGAGAAGCAATGGTTAAAGTTGTTTACAAAATTCTACACAATGGTTCTCATTCCATAGCAAAACAAACAACAGAATGGTTCCCATGGAAGATAGGATTGTTGCGGAAGAAGTTTGGTGCTTGACAATTGCCTCAACACCCTCGTTTCCTTACAAAGCCAGCTCTGCATGGCCAGCAACTAACACATACAACTCAACAAGTCAAAGGCTTCATATATTTGTATTTTTTTCCTTCATGCCAATATACCCATCTCAAAAGTTTGAGTCCCTGGACAAACAAGACAACTTTGAGCTTAAGGTCTAAAGGTCATAGTAATGTTCATGCAAAGCATTTTAGTCTGTCAACCTCTTTAGTTCTTCAAATTTTGAAAATACAGTATGTAACTAATATCATTGTCGAATAAACAATATGTGCTTTCTAATATAGTGAAACAAAAAAAGAGAAACATTTCAGTGTGTTCTGAGACCAAGTAAAGAAATATACAATCCCATTCTGAGACCAAGTAGGTTTTAAGTCATAATGAAAAATCATGTGTTGTTGAGGAAAAATCTAATTTATCCAAGAGCCACCGGTGTCTACCCAGCCACTCTGTCAGAGCTGCAACAACCATAAGTTGATGACTGAACATGGAAATATAATCATGTAAAATAATTAAGCAAATTGATAAAAACCAAAAAGTTGTATTGTGCTTAGCATTTTCAGGAAAACCAATCAAATTAACATACGATCACCCTACCGTGGACCAGCAGAACGTTGCAGCGCTTGCTGCTGCCCTCACTCTCTCATAGCTAGCACTGAGCCATTATGCCACCAGTGGGATGTTGATGACCAACTGACCATGGCAGCACTTGCTGCTCCCTTCACCCTTGTGCACCACACCGCTACTTGCTGCCCAAAACACTGTACCGGACCAATTCATTAGTAACGCTGGAGCAATGATAGACTTAAATCCAGATTTTAATCTCTAGAGAAGGTATTGGCTCAGTTATTAGAAGTACAACATGAAACAAACAGTTTTGAGAGAGCATGATGAAAGTACTAATGTATTTGATCCAAACAAAAGTTCAGCTTGTTATCAAGACAGGCTCTTTGTGAGTACAGGGGTGAAAATGTTAGCAAAGAAACTATTTTAAAAGTAAAATAAAAATGAAATTTTCTTTTAGCATGCTACGCAGAAACAAGTTGAGTAAAATATAGCCTGCTTCTACAAATCATCCGAGACAATCCTGTTAAGCTAGCAAACTTCCATAGTGCACTACATGTACAAGTTCCTCCATAGAGGACTACCTGAATCATGTCTGCGTAGTAAATATCCTGGTAAATTCTTCCTGGTCAAAATATTGGCATATCACCAGGCTATATTAGCAAGGATTAACACCTAAGTGGTTTCCCTGAACATCACAACTGCAACATCTAAGCAAGTATTTTGTCGAACACCTTTTGGGCATGGAGAGCATTAGCGTATTACCTACAGGCCTGCAGCTTGCATTTATGTCGTTGCATCGGGCTAGCGAGGGATTTCCAGTGGAAGAGGGCGGGATTGGCGACGAGGTGGAGTCCCAAGCTGCGCCAACGAGCACCGTGGAGTAGCGTGAGCGTGCGTGGACTTGGAGACGATGGCGGCCAACAGCGACCCCGACTCTCTCCTCTTGCGCCCGGCTCTCCGTCCTCTCGACATCGGCTGATTATAACCATAACTTTTGATTAGTAAGAAATTTACCAACACTTTAATTACTAACATTGCAACTTAGATGGGCTGAGAGAGATTATAACCAGTATGAAGACTATAACCAGAACAAAAGCAACAAAAGATTGATTAGGCAAGTAGTTACTAATTACCTGACCAAATGAGGATTGAACGATGAAGAAGAGACGGATCTCAAGTGCCCCTTCTCCTTCCAGGGCAACAGGTACATATCGAGTATTGGCAGGCTTAGAGATGGATTGAGTTCGATTGGGGACGACGGTCGGTGACATTGGTTGGCTCCAAACGGATGTGCAACAGTGGGCTCCGAACCGCTTTGGATGCTAGCTACCAAGGCTGCAGATCGAGCTCGGTGATGGGAAGCTCCGGATTGAGGTGGCGATGGGCCTCGGAGAGGGTATTTCATCCCGAGTGAATCTTAACCGTGATGGAGTGGCCTCCATATCCGATCCATCTCTGCCTCAGGTAGTTGGGCGTGAGCGGAGCATGGTCGGCACGGAGAGGTGGAGGCGTGGAGCAGAGCGGAGCTGCGCGTTGCGACCGGCACGACGATGGCGACGGGGACCCAGCGGCGGTGGGTGCCGCGAGATTGGTGGTGGCCAGGCGGAGATTGACGCGGTGGTTTGCGCGGCGACTGATGGGGAGAGGAGGGGCGATGATCCCCTCACTCTCGGCGTCCGATCTGGAGGAACCGGCGGTGAAGGCGAATATAGGAGGAGAGGGAGGGGGGTGGGACGGCGAGATGCGGGATGGCGCCGAGAGAAACGGTCGAGAGGGAGGGGAGCGGTGATGAATGGGGGAGGGGAAGATGGGGCGGCGATGAATCTGGCGTTGCGGTGGCGCAATGGAGCGGCGGCGGCGCGTCGGGGTTCGACGGTCCGGGGAGGAACGATGAGCGGCGACGGCGATTCGATGGGGGTGGCGACGAGGCGCGACGAGGGGATGGAGCGGCGGCGGCGGCAGTTGAACGGAGGCGGGTGGATCAGGAGAGCGACGTGGGTGAGGTCACTCACGGGGCGGAGGTGTGGTGGCGGCACCGAGGGCGGCGGATTTGGGGGTGGTGGCGGCGATAGGAGAGGAGGAGCGAAAAGAGTAGCGCGCCGATACGAGATAAGAGGAGGAGCCCGAATCGTTAGATGCAATGGGAGGATCTTTCGAGCAATCTCAGCCTTTGATTATTCAGGACTCACCACCACCACTACGTTTTTTTAAGTAGTAGAGATGTAGGTGGACTCGCGTGTTAACTAAATTATTATGATTTTTTTAAAAAAACTTGACAAACTAGATTAATATATAATATATCACTTCACGAATATACAAGTCTAGAAGTAGAATATTGTCAATGAACAAACACGTTTGCCGAAGGGCCTGCTTCACTCAGTATGTGGGGAATTAAGTGGTAAAATGTATTGATTTCTAAAAAAATTGGATCCCTATTACATGTTGTTTAGGGTATATTTATAGGTTTACAACCTGAGTTTGTAACCATAGGGTTTTGGTGCACAATTGAATTTACACAAACACTCTTGAAACACTTTTATGATAGAAATATTTACAGGAGTAATAATGGTCTTTTGATCCAACTGCTCGGGCCATGGCCTTGAGAATCCCTTCATGTGTTGTTTGTTGGGCCTTCTTAACTAATAGGCCCGTTGACTGTCGTATCGGCTCTACCACCTCGTGGTGCTTCACCGACTGATTGGAGCAATCCTCTGCAATTGCTCCACCACTCGGTGATCGCCTTCCCCACTTACCAGCACTTCGCCTCGGCCTCTTGGTCATCGGCCCTTACCTCGTGGCTTGGCGCATGTGTGTTTTGGTAGGTTCAGTCGAAGGTCCTCGTGGCTACACTTCTAACATAAATTTTGATTTTGTATGTTTATTGAATTATATATCTCATATTAATTTATCTTAAACTATTTTTTAAAGAAAATTTTATAATTATTCCAGTTGGTATGTAATAAATTGGTTGGCGTCTACCGGAGTGATTCGAATTCTTCCCCGCAAATGAGTGGTTCCGGCTAGATTGCATCCGGCGCGGCCCGCCTGTCTCGCTGTACGTGCACACGGCCGCGGAACACTAGGCTCCCCCTCCTCTCCGCAACACCAAAGTTGTGATCGATCGGGAAATCGGTGGTTGCGCTCGATCGGCGCCTCGGCTGGTGGCCGCCTCCTCCGGCGCTGTGACGCACCGGACGCCAAATCGCCGACGCCTTCTAACTTTTTTTTTTTTGTCAAGTACTAGTACGCATGCACGCGCGGGCCGCTACCGATGGATCAACGGCCACGTACCCTGTTAGCTCGCTCCAGTCCAGTCCAGTCCAGGACGAACATATGTACGACGCATGCATGGCTCTACTATTGGCTTGTGGTTGAAGGCAGGCTCCGATCTCCCCGACCGATCGAACAAGATGGCACAACGCAAAATCTCCTACAACTCCAGTTGATTGGGTCGCTGCACTCAGCCCGGCCATGGCCCCCTATTTGCACCACATGAACTGCCTGTTCATCCTGCATTTTTTGAAAAATAACCAAATGTTGTATTCACGATATATATACACACACGCAGACACACATGCAAACACACGCCACGGCCTCGCACGTACGATCTAGGGGTGGACAAAGAGCTCAGGCTCGTGAGCTTGGCTCGAGCTCGCGAAGCTCAGTTCGGCTCGAAAACTAAACAAGCCGAGCGCGAGCTGCCTCCATAGCTCGTTTGTACATCGAGCCGAGCCCAAGCTAGCTCACAAGCCGCTCGTTAAGCTTGTCAAGCTTATGAAAAAAAGCCTGGCCCATTAACATTTAGTGTGACCCATGAAAAACCCTAACCGTTCCTTCTCAGGCCCACTCCCTCGTCGACTCGTCGTCTCTCCTTGACCTCCCACGCCGCAGTCAGCCATTCACAATCACACACTGAGTCCGTCGCCTTTCAACACACGCGCGACAGGTGAGGCGACGCTGCTCGACTGCTCGGCGCCGAGGGCGCGACCGCGCAAGGGTGAGGCGCTGCACGAGACCCCCTATGCTACCTCGCTCCCTGCGCCACCTCCTGCCCGCGTCCCTGAAACCCTGAGTCGACACCGTCCATCACCTCGAATCACTTGCATTACTTGCTGTTGCTACTCAAATCATGAGCTGGCTCGAGCTTTGAAACGAGCCGAGTTAAAACTGCTATTTTCGCTCGTTCTATCAATCAAGCCAAGCCGAGCCAAGCCTGTGCTGTACCAGGCTTTCACGAGCCGAGCCGCTAGGCTCGTTTCCACCCCTAGTACGATCTGATAGCCTATTAATTTGGATCAAAACGCAGGGTGCTCTCTCTACAGCCAAGCTACGGATCAAAACGAAATGAATGAAGCGATGTGAAAGAAAGAGCAAGGCGCCAAAACGTACACATAATTGCGCGTTCGACCTTGTTCCTGCAACCATCCATCCGTATTTATATACGTATGCGTCAAAACGGTCGCTCAGATCTCATACTCAAAACCACCAAAGAAAAAAACCTCTATGTACAGCGACAGTGATCTTTATGTACTCATCACCAGGGTGATCGATCCGTCGCTAGTATAAACACCAAAAAGGAAACCAAAATTTTCTACACGAGTAGAGAAAAAACTTGTAAAATGTATACTACTATACGTGTGGTTCGATCAGGGACAGGCTCTGAGGATGCTGGCGAGGCCAGCGCGCTGCTCGCCGGTGAGGTTCTTGGGGAAGACGACGTCGAACTTCACCCGGAGGTCGCCGCGCGCGCCCTTGGTCTCGCCGCCGGCGACGGGCATGCCCTCACCGGCGACGACCTTCTCGTAGCCAGGGGAGATGACCTCGTCGCGGAACGCGAAGCTCATCTTCTCGCCGCCGATCAGCCGGAAGGAGAAAGACCAGCCGGTGAGAGCGCTCACCAGCGGCACCTCGGCCTTGAGCACCAGGTCGTTGCCTTTCCTCTTGAACACCTTGTGCTTCTTCTCGGAGATGGTGAACACGGCGTCGCCGGGGAGGCAGCCCGGCCGCTCGTCGCCCATCCCCTCGAACGTCACCTTCATCCCCTTCTTCCACCCCGGCTTCACCCTGATCGTCTTCGTTTCCTCCTTCTTGGAAACCAACCTAAACAATGCACACATATATTTACACAAGTCAGATAAATATTTGATGTTTTTATAAAATTTGATCAAACTTTTAAAACTTTAATTTATATGAAAATAAGTTTATAAAATCTACTACCTTTCTTCCAAAATATCTATCGAAACACGCAGAAATACTTTTATTTTGTAATTAATGCAGTTAGGGTCTCATGAGTTCTTTCACAGTTATATCTAGCATTTATATATTTTTAGTTAAAAAAAGTAGAAACTCACCCCACCCCATTCTAGATATTAGCTCTTAAATTTTGTTGGCTAAAATGGTTCTTTACCACCCCTAGATGTAGTAGTAAATACTAAACAAATTTTACCGTCAACATCATCAAATGTTTATGACTAGAGGGAATATTACATCTACCTCTGCATATACTAGACGCATATAACCAACAATCAATTGAACTAGTTTGAATTGAAATCCGATAGGATAACGATGAACTAACTCCATCTGAGAGCCACACACTCAGAAAAAAAAAGGGAAGTACTAAAATATATGAAGCCTGTTGCTAGTACATGCAGTAGTTGCATGATCAGTGATCAGTGGTGTAAATACGTGAGCTTAATTATCGGTAAGCAGGCAGTCCAATCAGTGGTACAACTAGGAGAGGAGAGTCCAAGCAGAAAGGAAGTGCAGAGTCACTGTCTCCAATCCCTGCTACACCAGCAAACCTCACATGCAGGCAGAATACATAACACACCACCTAATGCCACACAAACACAAGGACCACTTTTGATAGGTGATATCCTCCAAAAGAGAGGCATTTCATCCCCAACAAACATGAGCCCTAAGAATTGTCTACTCAAGATAAGGCCTAATCCCTACTACTACCTGCTAAGGAATTTTCTTTCTCCAATTGCATGCATGCCTTGTTGATGGTGTTAGGTCTGGATAATCTTTTCTTGCAATAATAGGGCAGCTGCAATATATAATGCTAGGTAGATGTATATGCAGTACATACAAGGACGGGAGAGGAGGCAGACAGCAAAGGACGCATGAGTTAAGATTTCATGTCTGCTCTAAAGGAAAATCTAAATATTCTAGTGATAAATGCAGCCTGTGGTTGGCTGGAAAAAGGAAAAAAAAACTCACCTGAAAGATTGCTGTACTAACGATGTTAAAACAGTGTTTCACTTAATGAGCTAGGAGATGGATTGTTGACAACTTACTTTCCTAGAAGTACAGCACATAGTTGGCCTAATTAAAAGTGCATTTGGTTTCACAGTTACAGTTCTGTTTGCCCAAGTCTGAAGATTTTTCTTTTTCATTTTTCTGAAAAGGGCACCTAGGCTAAGGTTTCAAACGTACTATGATCCTTCGTATGTATATATTTATTTTTCAAAAGTAGGCACTCGTTTATATGAACACAAACATTAACATTTTCTTTATAAATTAACACTAGCATTGTCAGAATGGAAATTCCATTTCCACGCTGGAAAAAGTTTACCACTAAAACTAAATCTCCTTTCTAAATGCAGATGCATGCATGATAATACCATGTGTAGTAAGATATATACAAGTAGAAAACAATCTGTCATCTGTTTTATGTCAAGTTATGAATTATGAATGTCTAGTGATCAATGAAACCGCAATGATGCTGTCGCGAATGAGTTAAAACTGGACGCATACGAACATTGTTTCCATGTATTTGTTGCGAGATGCGCGATCGATCGATCAGCTGCCATTCCTAGCAGGTCGTAGGTAGCGACAGCTCAACTTACCCGTTCTTGGCGACGACGTCGCGGGTGTACTTCACCTCCTTCTTGCACCCGCTGCAGAGCTCCTCGAGGGTGCACTCCACCTTGCGCTCCAGCGGCGGCGCCTTGCGCACGACGTAGCTCGAGAACTCGGCGAAGGCGCGCCGCCGCCCGCCGCCGCCGTCCCCGATGTCCGTCGAGCTGTACAGCACCGGTTTCTTGAACTCCCTCGCCGGCGTGCACGGCGCGGTCCTCGGCGCCGCCGGTGAGGGTGCCTTCTCGCCCTGCGCCCGCGGCATTGTCGGCGCACGCCCGCCGCCGACTCCGCCGGTAGTGGTTGCGCCGCCGCCACCGCCGCCGCCGCCGCCGCTGGCAGCAGTCCTATCTCTCTTCTCGTCGACGACGTCGAAGTTGCTCCGCGCCCCGAACGCCGCCCTGTTCTCCTGCTGGTCCAGGAGCGCCTGCAACGAAAGCACAACACATCCACCGTCTCATCATCGCCATCGCCGTCGCCGTCGCGTCGAGATCAACCATACAAGCAGAGAGGAGGAGGAGGAGGAGGAGGAGGAGGAGGAATTGGCGTATCACCTCGTAGGCCTCGGTGATGGCCTTGAAGCGTGCCTCGGCCTCGTTCTTGGACGAGGGCGGGTGCTTGTCGGGGTGCCATTGCCGGACCAGCGTCTTGTACGCCGCCCTGATCTCCTTCGGCGACGTGTCCCTGGAGATGTTGAGGATCTTGTAGTACAGCTCCGGCGGGTTCCCCATCGGCCGGCACAGCCGAAGACGACGACGACGAGGTCCAGGAAACGGGAGGAGCAGAGAGAGTGAGAGAATTCAGGAGGGGTCGCAACGACACACACTACATGTCACTGCTATAATAGGCGTGTAGAGCAGAAACGGGGCGAGCTATGCGTGGCTTCTTTGTAGGGATAGTTCGGACCAGAGAAGCAGAGAGAGAGAGAGGGAGAGAGCGATGGGTGGGGGGGGGGGGGGGGGTGGTTGGTGTGAAGTGGAGGTTCAGTGGCAGTACATGTAGGCCAAGGTGCCACGGGGGACGCACACATGGAGTTGGGTGCGAAAGGGCACATAAATTTGGTTGTCAAAATGCGAATGGTTAAACTACTGACTTGACTCCACCCACAGGATTCAAATGTAAATTAACTCATATTGCATCTTCTTAGGATTGATACTAGAACTAATTAAGGGTGTAGGTGGCTAACCCGTAAAACCTACTTATAAGTCAAAACAAACGGATTCACGACTTATTTTAATCTATAAGTGGATTTGTGGCTTACCCACTTATACTCCTTAGAACCACTAACTAGCTCTAACTAGGTATTTTTTCTATGAAAACTATAAACAAATTGTATAGTCTTTGAGCAGGGAATGTACCACATTTTGTAATACTCCGCCGTCCTATTTTGTTAGATGTTTTAGTTTATCTAAAGTCAAACTTCTAAAACTTTGATCAAAACAAAAAAAAAATTAACATATACTATATGAAACATATACAATGTTAAGATAAATTTCACAATGGATTTTAACTAAACTAATTTGATGTTTTAGATGTTAGTGAATTTTCTATAAACTCATTTTTACGGGTTGTTCTTCACCCCTTGTGGATGCATAGATCAAGTCATAAAAACTGAGGGCCACATGGTCCTACACCCACACATTCTGTCCCAGAACTCATCTAGGGCAATATCACCAATTTTGTAGTATCCGAAATAGTGCCACCGTACCAGATAATCCTAGATATGCAAGTTCTTCATTTCTGATCCAACGCTCATGAAAGAAACACATGGTAGGGTAGCGCTGTGAATTTATTACCTGAAAATGTGAGATTTGTAGCACAGCATTTGCACACTCAATATGATGATTCCAACTTTTGGGAGGATGGGGCATAGGAGCAAACGTTCCTCCAGCTTTCCAAGAATTGGTTGAGATATTATTAGTGTGAGAAAGAACAATCACAGGTGAGTTGTGAGGCAGGTAGGGGCCCTCTCATGTGTTTCTGCCATTGTGGAGATCACCACAAAAGCCTCCCGAGCGTAGTGACTCATGCTACTAACATTGGCTGCATGCACTGCTTGCTTTTTTAACTGCTTCCATTTACTCCACAAGAGCATAGATCTAGAACATGCTGAAGCCATCTGGACCTAAATGCAATAAAAGATTCTCCAACAACGCCAGATCAGATGGTGTCAAAAACTCCTCAGTAAAACAGAGAAGGGTTGCAAGACATGGCAGAATCAAATCAATGGACGATGAGATATCCAGTCCGTGATCAATCGAGTTAACCACGGCCGTGAATGTGCTGATCGAGGTCGTACGTGCAAGAACAGTTGTGATGCTGTCCGTTTGCAATGATGTACTTTCAGGTATTAGCTGCTGAAGCTATGCAGCAAGTATATATATGCATGCAATGCATCCAGACTCTGCAGTAAAATTAGGCAGCAACGAGGCATGGTGGCCACTGGCCAACTTGATTAGGAACCGTGTTCTTGTGATCATGGCTTATCTGCTGTGAAAAATAATATTAATCGTACGTGAGGCAAACAGTTGGGAATTGTTCTTTCATCCGTACTGACATGTACAACAGCTAGGTGTATTGATTGTGTTCATAGACGGTTTAGTTTTAGATCTAAATCATCAAACCAAACACAGTGCCACATTAGTTATTGATTCTCTGTTGGTGTCCGAGAACCAACACTGTCCTAGTGCAAATTTGGATGCATTTAAGTATGTGAAAACTGTATATTGTACATTTGTACCTATTGAATTGCCAGTAACTTCTGTACTTTTGCGATGTTCATTTATGATCCAAGAATCTCTATGTTCACGCCGAAAGTGGAGAAGTATCAGGGGCAGAAAATAAATACCCACCTCAACTCCGGAAGTGATAACTGAGAGCAATTCTGATCCTTCTCAGCTTAGCTTGGCAGGTCCATTTCCATCAACTGTTCTCCATCAAAATACAGTTGCAAAAAAGAAAGGGTTTCATATAGGGCAGCAAGATAATGCCAATTATAAAAGAATGCACCCATACAGTTCCGAATTTGGAGTCTTGTTTTATGTCTGGAAATTGAAATTTTTAGATGTTGTGGTCAGAGAGAGCAACATGATAATGACAATTAAAGAGAAGGGCCGAGAAAGGCCACTGCTTGTAGGTAGGGGGTCACTTTAGACTGACAAGAATGCCAAATTGGAATCATGTAATCACGATGAGTTATACAAGTTTTTATTTCTTGATCCAGATCCATCAGGTGTTGTCAGCTTACACGTCGAGCTTATCCTCCTGGAGCCAATTTGTACAACCAACATAGGGAAATATGGCTGCAAACGCATTTCAAAAAGCAGAAGGAAGCTACTCCATTGGCAGTTGATAACTTAATATACACATAACTTGAGCAAAACAAAAATGGATTCCTTAGATAGTATGTAGGCTTAAGAAACACAAATCCACTTTTAGGTTCCTAAAATGGCAAAGCTTTTGCCTTCCTTCAAAAATATATTAGGTTTTACCTTATGAAATTCAAAGATCCTGCAGTCTTGCTTATTCATAATGCCTGAGATATTCTCTTCTCTGCTTTGCTCTCTGCTCCAAGATATGAGATTAGGATTCGCTCATTTGAGTGATGTCTCCCATTTTGTCCTTGATACTCCCAGATGAAATAAATCAATAATAGAGTAGTAAATACCAATTTAATTATTGTCACTTGACAATGATGCAGGTCAGCAAGAACCGGATTAGACGACAGATTACATCATTCTGAAAACTAATACAGATGAGGGGGGAATGTGATGACAGTTTGGCACGCTCCTGCAGTCAAAATCATGGCACTATCAATTCCCAGGTAATTAATTAATTGAGTGGGGTGAGGAGTGGCCCTGGATTTTTTTTTCCTCAGTTCCTTGAATTGGTTTTATTTTCTTATGTGCAATTTGTTTTTATGTTCCTAGGTGTCCTTGTTACTTGTTAACATCAGTGAAACGACCTGATGTAACCTCAAGATACGACCTCTGAAATAAGATCATTATTGGAGCAGCAATCTTTGATTGTGAGCCGTTGAATTAAGACCTATGATATGTTCATGTATCTGGAGTGTCGGCAGATGGTGAAAAATGAAGATTTTTGGCCCCCCAAAGAAACCCAGCTGAGCAACTTTTTCACCGAAAGAGATTTCTAAAACATCATCAACAAAAGTTTGAGCCTTCGAGACAATTAGCATACAAAAGTCATTGCTAAACGATTTTTTTTAAGGGATGGGTTGCCTCATGTAGTCATGTTATCCAGGAGCATGGGTGACGATCTAATCTACGAATTGATAGTCACTAATTTCTATGTTTTTGTTATGAGGTTTAGTTACATCCTTTTATTAGCTGTGTGCATTTTATGCAGAGGTTAGCGGTAGGCTCAATTGGAAAGTATCATCTGGGTCTATTTGATTGAGTTATAATAAAACTTCCATTATCATAAAAAAAGTCAATGTTGCCTATTGGTCCATATGAGAAGGGCTGTGTGTGTACAACAAAAACAAGCAACCATCCGAATTAAAATTCTACTGAAGCACAATTATGTAATTTGGTCTAGTAATTTCCTTTTGTGTTGCACTACTATCTTCTCTGACGAAAGGAAAAAGAAAATTAAAAGAGAGGAGATAAGAGCGTTTCAGTTCACCCTTGCCGCTGATCCGTATGTGTTAGGGGAAGAAATACACGAAGCAAATCAGACTGAACACTTGATGCAATCAGATGCTGCCACTTGCTTTCCGACAAAACCTGCACGAAATCGTCCAAAACCCAAGTGGAGTTCCGAGTTAACCTGCAGAGGAGCACTGCCACAAAAATACAGACAAGATAGATAACCTTGCGCCGGGAGCGCCCGCCTCATCGAGCCGAATCGGCCGGGTCGACCACTCGACCCGCATCTGGCAGCGCCTCCCCGTCGCGCCGTTGGGCGGCGGGCGCACACCTGACCGGAGGCGCTTGGCGGATGGCGATCCGTGAATGCGGCGCGGCTGATCAACGGGATGGCGAAGACGGATTCACCGCAGCGGCGGCGAAAAGGACGGAGGCGGCGGCGCTGTGGCCGGCCGACTCACCAAGTGGGCGGCGCTGGAAGCCATGCCAGTCGCAAATATTTTGCAAACGTAGTAGGGGCTAATTTATAAAATCTACTAGATGTCGATTAATTAACTATTTCGAATTTATAAACGTACAAACTAAGGGACTATTTTAAAAATAGTTATGGTTTTTCAAAAAAAAATATCAGGAAATGGAATGGTAGAATTGGAAAAGTAACGATATCGGTATAATCGAAAACGAACAATATCGAAGCAAATAAACCTATATCGATAGGAGATCGAAAATTTATGTTGGAAACAACAAACTGTGATACTATACATTTAACTATACGTGACCATGACCATATAATTTCATCCTTATATCATCATGCAACATAATATCGTATGTGATGATCAATGATTTGGAAATAAGATCAACAAAAAATATAACCAAAGTTCGAAGATAGATCGTCGACTGTTCACCATGATAAGTTCAGACCAAGATTCTAATAACTGTCCAGAGGACCACAACCGCACAACAGTACAATCCTCACGGACTTCCTGATGAGTTAGGCCGGAGAAGATATGGACCTGTGAAATTTTTACAGAAATTACTGGATAAATATGGATACCGACAAAAGAAAAAATCCTCTCCCACTTTCGTAAAGTTCCGTTTACGGAAGACATTATCGTTTCCTTTTTCGATTTCAACCATCAACGAGGTCAGTACAAACCGGAAATGGCAGCAGGTACAGGTCGATAATTTCGGTACCATTTAGATCCATGCATAACGTAAGTAATTATTTTTAAAAATTAGAGAATTGTTTGTAAAGAATAGAACGCTACCGGTGCTTTCTATGATTCTATCCAAATAAAACGAGGGACTATTTTGTAAATCATAGGGACCGCGAATTTGCAAATACTATTACAGCGATGCACCACAGCATCCGCATCCGCGGCACGAGGGACTATTTTGCAAACTGAGCCGCATCCGCGGCGCGGTCTGTTCTGCCACAGCATGCCGACCTCGCGGCCGCCGGGGAAACGCCAAACCGCCGCCGCCGCCGCCGTCCGACCAGAGTACTCCCTACACGCTGACTCAACACCGGCCGCCTCTTCCCTCCACAAGGCGGCGATTACGCTGAGGATGACCTACTACTCTGAGTTCCCCTCCCGAATGCCGCCGCCGCCGCCGCCACCACCAATGCGAGGCTGCGACGAGCTCTACTCGCGCCCCGGAAGAGAAGGAGAGAGGGGAGCAAGATCAGCTGCCTGATGGTTGTCTGTAGAGCTTCAAGCCAGCGGTTCGTCGCCGCGCAAAGGTATTCGGCGTCGTCTCCACGCCCTATGGTGACACACTCACACACATACACTGCGGGCTCGCCGCGACAGTGACCCATGCTTCACTTCTCCGCCGTCGAGAGCTCGTCGGTGAGCATCGCCGCGTGGTGGGGCGCAGGAGGACCGAATCCAAGCGGCAGCGAGTTGGTGTTCGGAGTTTCAGTCTTTCAGAAGTCCAGAATATTCAGAGTTGCAGTCATCTGAATGAAGGTATCACACTACTGCTCTTGAAACTAATGGTACTTATATTTCACATACAATCAATTTACAGAAGAATTTACATGAGAGGTGATTATGCCTCAATTTTATTCGCAGCTTGATCAAGAATAGTAGGATTGCTTATTTTGATTTTGCTTCTCCTATATTGATATTTCGATTCCCCATGATTACTTTCCTGTGTTGCATCACCTGCAATCCGCCACAACTAGAAGACTTTTTTGGATTCCGGGGCACGGGTCACCTCCAAACTTGGCTGGCATTACGGGAATAGAACATCCCCTCCTGCCTATGCAAGACTGAGAGAGAAACAAATAGTTAGATTGCTAATTAGAGAGCACATTATAACCTTGTGTATATAGTGTACAAATGATAAGAGGCTTGTGTTTCTATACCTGCTTTACAACGGATTCTGATGATTCTGCATGGCAACTTCCAATTCTAAAGCTTCGGCAGTCTCCCACGGGGTTCCCATAACTTGCAAACTCAATTGATGAGATACGTTTGCCTCCCTGGCACCAGATACGCACTTTTGGAACCTTTCCTCTAGACTGGAGAGGGGGGACGGAGAACTCATCGGCATTTCCACATACTGTTGTGACAGACATTGTATTCACGGTAATCTGTATCGGGTCGCCTCCCATTTCCTCAACAAGGACGAGGAGATTATCTTTAGGTGTCAGGAAGCCTCGTGGTATATGATACCTTCAGAAATGCATTGCAACGATGATTTTGTTCATAAGGTTATAGTGAATAGACAAGAGCTTTGTGTTGAGAGGCAGAGGATTGGAGCTGGCTCTACTTACAGTGATTGAGAGGGCTGCCCACTTGGAGCCTTGAAGGAGACCCAATACCGTCCGATGCTCTCTCCGTTGACCCATACTTCGCCCTTTCCCATGCTAGTAAGGTTTAGTGTCACTGCATCATTGCCCAGTGGTGTGGCAAAGGTTGTCTGGATCACAAAATAAACGATGTTAAGGTGTAGTTTAATGTTATAAAGAGGAAATCGAGTTTGCTATTTTCTTTACCTTATACCAAGTAAGCGGATGATATGTCAAATTGTTGATATCCATCCATCGAACACTGTATGTTCCTTCTTGCGTGTAGATACTATCCTTTTCTCCAAATAAGCCAACCTGCAATTAATATTTCAGCACAGGATTGAGCTTGTGATATTTGCTCTCTTTGTTTAAATTCCAAATGGATTGACTTATTTACTTGGTATCCCCATAGGTCGTTGTTGAGGAGATGCATTGGCTGTTGTCCCTGTTGTATACCCACTGTCTGAATCCCAAATGTTCTTCTTTCCATGTAGGCGCCAGAGTCCTTCCAATTAGCAGATAAAGCTCAACTTTCATGGATGACTAGGTAGCTCACTAAGTAAGAGAATGAATATTTATTATACAAATTTATGGTACTCAGGCTCGGTGGTTTATGGTTTGAAAATTATGGAATCTAGAAATGTTAACACCCATGTGCCCACAAACCAAACACATCAAAAAACCAGGCAACCATCTCCCATCCAGCCCCATCCACCCAACCAAACACACCCTTACTCAATTTACTCTGACCGCAACTTGTATATAAATATATACATGTCACACCAGCACAACTTTCTCATTTGTTGAAGGCCCTGTTTATCTGAACATAGTGGCTTCCTCCATCGCAGTTTCTGCAACATTTTTTAAATTACCATGACAGATTGCAGGGTTCTTACCGGTGATCCAACCATTACACTAAGCAATGATATGGTGTTATCTCCTTCCTTAAGAGAAATGTGCGTGTTGAGAACTATATTGCGAGGTCCATCATGACTGCCATGTACACTCCCTAACCAAATTATTGAGGGCAGTTGTTCAACATTAGATACAAGTGAATTCTGATAGGAGCAATATAACGTATCATACATAAAATATAATGGAGAAAATACCATTATCTGAGAGACAAATATAGTGCACATTTAGTTCATGGCAACATATTGTCTAGTTATTGCTGTTAGTTTTCATAAAAAATATATATACAGAAACTTGGGGGACGACATTTATCTAATAGGATACTTACCTACATATTCATTGTTGACAAAAGCATGCAATATATGTGCTAGTGACTTGACATAGAGACGGGCAATCTGGTTGCCATCACTTGCTCTATTTTTGTAGCTGCATTTGAGTGAATTCCCCTTGTCATACAGTTATAATGATTGAAGACAAGCAAGTAAAAGTAAATGATGAACACTAACTTCGAAGCTTATTTACCTGACAATGTACCAGAGATAATCTGTCTCATCTTTAGTTGTTGTGAGCTGTTCAAATAGTTGGTTTCCAGTGTACATAGACTTGCTCAAGTCTTGAGGAACTGGCTCTATGAATGCCTTCCAATTATTAATGTCATTGAGAGACTGTACTGCATTAGCTGTTCTTGAACCATGCTGAGCATTTACCTGTGATGAAAACAAATAAATAAATGAACATGAGGAGATGTGTTTGTGTTTACATGTGATTCAAAAACAGAGGATATTCCTTAGTAGATCACTCACCTTGGCTGTTTCAAAAACTACACTTCGGCAATCTGAGAGAACACTGATGGACTTAGGGGCCAGCTCCAGAGATATATTACGGAATTCTACCTTTGGTGTGTTATGCTGATCGAAGTTTACTAGAAAAGCCACACACTTGAAATCTGTTTCAAAAACATGTGCCTGGAGTACATCCTAAATTATGTGCTTGTATTGTGGAATTTGTTCAAAAATGAAGAACCATAGTTCTTTCAGTAATTTCACCTCTTGTTGTTGGCCTAATGAAAAATTGGAGTAGCTCCCAAATAGTAATGGTTCTGATGATTGCTTTACTGCAGCATGCAATTCTCTAAGATGACCCCATGTAGGTTGCCATATTAGGCCTTGAGAAATAAGAAAGTTAAAATATAATATTTTTTCGGGAAAAATATAATTATTGTTAACTGGTATATTAGTAAATGTATTTAGCATGATTTGTTTTGCATAAAAAGGATTTACCATATTCATCAAGAGGAGCTCCATCATAGTAGCTTGTTGTTACATATGAAGCAGCAAACCTCCCAAAGTTTGTCCCTCCATGGTACTGCATCATAAATTCGTCATCAACAATGAAATACTTGAATTTTGTACTTTTTCCTGACGAAATGTAGCATTGGAAAATGTTCAATGTGTTTCCTCTAAAGTCCATACCATGTAGTAGCTCACATAGCTACCTTTCTTCCTTGCTATAAAAAGTGCAACTGCAAATGCAATATCTTCTGGAGCTCTCATTTTTGTATCATTACCATATATGGGGTAGCTGAATGCAGAATTGTTTCGATGATTAGACCTTATTCCATCAGAACAAGAAGATACATGGAAATCAAAGGACAAGTGCCATTTCAACATACCGAGATGTCCAATTTTCTGTCCACAATGCAGGCTTGTTAGGTGAGTTTGGTCCAACAAATGTTTCTCCACAAATGAGCCCATTGCAGGTATTAATCTAAAAATGAACTTGTCAAGGTTTTATTCCTTTCAAAAAAAGATTGACAGTATGTTTAGTATTTTCAGGTAGCTATGTGGAAAATCATGTGAAGTGCTGTAAGCATGACACTAACAACTGGATCTGGAGCATCATTCTGCTTGCACATCATCCATGGAACACCTGTTTGGAGACCTACAGCCATTGCAGCTGCCCAACGGACATAACGTGGTCCACTTGCACCAAATGCAGGCTCAATCATCTGGTATTCATTCTCAACCTACATGTCAATTGATGTAGTTAGATGTAAACTAAAAAAACTTGAGGCAACTATTAATTCAACTTAACATTTCTAACCTGAGAAATGATGATGGGGCCTCCTTGTGGGTAATAAAGCCCTTCATGTTTCATCATGGTTACTATCTTTGTGACAAAATTTTGCATGTGTTGCTGCATGGATAAAAACATGTAACGTACTTTGGTGTAAATGACTGGAAAATGGAAACAGTTTTAAGATTATGGGATTGAAGAATTTTATCTTGTATGCACTTACTTTAAAGGGTTCATTGTCACTTCGGAAAGTAATGCTGGGAACATCATGTAGCCAAAATGGAAACCCTCTGTACTAACAAAGACTTGTTAAGGTAGTTTATGAAAGATGAGAATTTGTATGTTGATTCGAACATATTTGCTTCCTTGAGTTCTATAGACCAGAGCATTTCTTAAAAGAAAACCTCTTATCTGCATAGGAAAATATTTCAATTTATTCATACCCGTACTTCCATTCTGCTTCTACGAAGGGACCAATCCTGAGGCTTACATAAAGCCCTTGAGCTTGAATTTCTCTGATGAATTTTACAAGATCATATCTTCCCTCAAAGTTATACTGATACAATGGTACATTTTAAGCATATCTTAGTTATGGAAATTCTTTTACTGAATATCTTCAATGCTCTTTTGACAAACAAGCATATCAGACTGGAAAGAGTGAATACCTGACCCTGGATAGGCTCATGAACGTTCCAGAAGACATAGGTTTGTATCACATCGAGGCCACCGCTCTTTGCTTTTGTTATGAGTTTTGGCCACATCTGCCAATTTATTGTGCACAAACATCCTAATAAATGATTTATGTGATGATTGGAAAGTTTGGCATACCAGAGAATTGCTCCAAGGAAAGCCGGAAATGCTATCGAAGTTCATAGTAATTGTTGCTTGAAAATTGTCCCAAATAACCAGACATTTATATAGGCTATCTAGGGTGCATGTTTTCCATGACTCAAACGCTGAGTGTAATTATTTGTGCTTTCCACTTTATATAACACGCTGATCTAGGATGTAATTCTGGGAAATAGATGTATGCCTCAAAACTGCTAGTTCTCTGGAAAGAGGAAACCAATATATATTAAACTGCTAGTTCTCTGAAAAGAGGAAACCAATATCTATTCACCCTCGTCAATTTAAGATTCCCTTTGTTAGTAGATATTACACCTTTTGGAAATCACAGGTCTAATATCAGTTTTTTCCCCCTGATGACTCAAAGGTGTGGAAAATTGATGTCTTACCAAGGGGCCGAGACTTTCTATTTATAAACCAAGAAATTATTTTTATTGCGGGAAACCAAGAAATTATTTTAACAGAAGATATAATCCGAAGGATATGTGGAAGGCAAGGCACAAAACCACAGATTATAGTTTTGATATAAACGTGCACAAGGGTGTAGTGGCATTCAAGTTATTTACTTGTTCCTCGCAAAAAAAGAAAAAGTTATTAACTTGTTAGGAATCGTTCTTCAGAACAAGTTCATGTATGTTTCTCTTTTGTTTTCTGTAAGGTCATGCATGCTTAAAAATTGAGAAGTATAGTGTTAAGCTCTTTAATTCTCCCTTTTCCCTTCGATTTTCATCACCAAATTCACTTAGAAAATATAGATGACAACTATAGTAGCACCTAGATGCACTACAAGTGTGAACGTATCATGTGCGCATAAATTTCAGGTGTACACACCAATTTGAAAATTTTTGAAAAATTTGTACGTGTACACCTAATAATATTACATCTAGGTGTAAAGTCTCATGTTTAAATTCATCAAAATTTTTATTTTCCAAGCTAAAATATAATGAATTTAGAGTTGAGATTTTGCATATGTGTGTAATATTATTTATACATATATAATTTTTTCTAGAATTCTCGGTGATATTTGTTAGTTGGTGCATAACTGTATAATGAAGTAACAAACAAAAGTAGATGTTAGAACTTCTTTTCTCCTCCCCACACCCCAAACCCGCCCCTCTCTTATCCCACACTTGCAATAATAAAGTCAAGTAGCTATGAAACGCGACTAAATAACAAACATGATGCAGACATTTGCAGTTGAGCATTTTTGCTCCTAAGTCCTGACATTTGTATGGGCCTATATATTGAGAACCCAGAGAATGATACAAAACTTTGCATGTGTCTTGAAGCCACTATTAAATATTGTATCAGGGGCTACATGGTTCTTAGCGTTCTGTAAAATGAATATAATCTGGTAGTACGGTATGACTGACTGCCAACTAGGGATGAAAATGAAAATGATCACTGAAATTCCCGATCGGCTGAGCCCCGTTTTCGTATAAGGGGCACCGTTACCCTTTTGACTATATATAAATTTTAATTTTATTCTAATTTTTTTTTCATCGTATATATGTCTATGCTGAGTAGTTTAAATGATAAATACGATCAATTACCGATCGATCGAGCATCGTTTCTGAAAAGATGCTACCGATTCCAACCATTTTCAACCCTACTACCAGCCAGTCCTTAGTTGTACTACCTCCGTCTTAAAATGCCTTCATTTTTTATCCATTTAATACATACTAGTACAAGGAAAAAACCTAGAATACCCTACATTTTAACAAATCCTAATGCAATTGTTCCCTGCTTTAACATACCTCAATGCATTTATTTCTCACTTCTACAAACTCCAATGCTATGATTGCTTAAAATAAGAAGTTATTTTGGGACAAATAAAACAATAAAAAATAAGTTGTTTTGGGACGGCCGAAATAGTAACTATGATTTATACATCACCATTGATCAGAAATAGTTGCATTCATCCATATCATTAAGCACTGAGAGTAAGCCATGAGAAGCTCATGTGAACAGGTTATTCTTTTCAATAATAAAAAAATGAAAACAAGGAAAGCACACACTATCCATCACCTCCATCGCTGTCAAAGAAAAACTGGACAGCCGAACCTAGTTTAGCACTTAAAACCACACAACCATGAATGAACTCTGTGAGCCAGTAGGCTACCTTGAACGTTAATTCAATGAAAACCAGCAACTAATTCTGTTTGCAAAATGTCAATGAAATGCAGCTACCTCAGGGGTGCTCCTGGCGTAGTGCATATCACCGGAGAAGAACATCCTCCGTGCGCCACTCACCACCAATGCCCGGCCATCATATGTCACCTCCCTTCCCACCTCCGCCCACCGGCTCTCCGCCGCCGCCGCCGCCGCTGCGACGACGACGAGCGCCGCCGTGATGACCATGCTTCCCCGCATGTCTGATCACTGACTGAATTGGCCGGCCTTTTGCAGTTTGTTCTCAGCTTTCGTGATCTCTCATGCCACCTTTGTGGAGGCATGGACTTCGGGTAAAACCGGCAGTTGGGGAGGGAAATATGTGTGTATGTATCGGTGCTAGCTAGTTCATAGTTGCCCAATGTGTGATTAAGGGTATGTTTAGGGGGGCTTCTAGCTACAGTAACTTTTTCCAGAATCAGAAACTCCCTAAAACAGTCTAGCTTTTGGTCCAGATTTTAAAAAGTTGCAGTTGTAGAATTTGAAAAATGAACTGAAAATCAGAAGCTGAGAAACTCAGTTTTTCCATATTTTCAGGAAACTGGCTACCAATCAATTGCTAATTGCTTCTTAGGATTTTAATCCCTTCCAAACAGATCTAAATTTGCTTTGTTTGTGGCGGTTACTTGGGTGTAGTTGGGTGGCTACTGATAAAACTTATTATGTACCACAAATCCAGTGCAGAGCTAACCTTAAATTTTAATTACAGTGATCACGGATGATCAGAGTAGTGGTTTTGACGGTCATTGTTTTTGGTTCATGTCACGTACTCGTGCCTGCCTCGTTTGGCCAACGACGTGACCTATTTTCACCGCCAAATTACGTTGTATATATGTGGTTCGATACATCTAAGAAAACCCACGTGATGCGAGTAGGGTGGTAATAGGCCAGGGTCATGGGTCTTTTCACAACCTATCTCATCCATTAAATATTTTTAACTTAAAATCTATTAAATCTTAATCCAACTCATTTTAAGTTCAATTCTTATATTTCATAAGCTAAAATGTTAACCCATTACCATCCTTGAATGCGAGGACATCGAACGGTATGCGGCCGCCATTGATTTAGCACTTTGTTTAGTGTACCTGCTAATTTATTTAGCCCTTGTGTGTTTGCTCTACGCACCGACACCATGCCCAATTTTCAGTTGGGGATATCCCAGGACGAAATGCTTCACACTTAACACGTACGCTACCACTTTTCGGTGATCATTATCGTCTATCACCAACTGAATGATCAAGAAGGGCGTGTTGTTCTGCTGCTGCGACATGTTCCTTTTTCGTTGAAGCTTAAACACAGTAATTACTGGACATTGGTGTAGTAGCAGTCACCAGCGTAAAGAGCCAGCTCTCATGTAGGTTGGACGGTCACCCAGCTCCACCGCCAGCAATATTACTAGTTTACTACTATCCCCGGAGCGGATCATTCCAACATAAGGAGCTGAATAAATTATATAAAATTATAACCCCTTTTCTAATGGATGTATGACGGAAAATTTTAGTGGAGATTTCATAGTTACAACACCGGTAGTGGGGACTCGAGACCCCACAGCCCCATGGTGGATCCGTCACTGACTATCCCCGATCAACAACACACGTACACAATTCTAGGTCACTAGTAAAACCTCTTCGTTGTCGGCTAGCTCCGTCACTCTCAACCACTAATATGAAACTGGACATACTATATATAAATAGCGGCTATTGCACCAATAAGACTATATAGAATTCCTGTCCTCAAAACCAATGGTAATATAGTGTATACGAGTTGTGATGTCAGTGGTAATAGTTGTAGCTAGCATAGATCGTCATAAGCACGTAGAGATCTCAAGTTCATTTCGGATTACACAACCTCTAAATTAAGGAAGAAACTGATGGAGGCAGATCAAACCTCGGGAAAGAGACAGGTGACAAGAGAGGTGACGTGTGCCTAGTTGTGTCCATCTGATCAGATGATCAATTGTAGTATCGTGAAATGAACTTTTTGAGTTATAGCTAATGTTAGGTTAGATTTTTATCTAGAAAAACGAAATATAACTTCTTGTTTATATACCAATTAACAATACATACAACTATATAGATACTATGATCTAAATCATGTTAGGCTGACTCATGCACTCGTGAGTCCATAATACACCAATGTTGCTTTCCTTTTTAAAGTTGAAAAACCTTGCATCTACATTTTAAAGTTGGGTTTTTATAAGTTGAAGTTATCCCATAAAAAAGGTAGAAATAATCAAACAAAGCTAAAACTCTAATTTCAAATTTGAATTTTATTTCAATGTTTTGATTTATTTTTTATGTCTCAAACTATGAGAGGATATAAAAAATTATGTAAATTAAATTCAAAGGTGGAGACTGACTGATAAGCGTTTCTGTATAGATTTATACATTCTTATGTCACCTCCTTACGATCTTTGTGTTGGAGGCACCAGTAAACCACCCTTCGGAAAATAATCCTAACTTTTCCGTGGCCGTGGACAAATTTTCTACTGGTTTATATACTCCATATAGTATATCTCATATTTTTGAGAAAAACTAGTAAACTTATTGTTGTTGGAACTTCCGCTATATATTGGGCTATATGGTTGTTAGAAATAATATGATTTTTGATAAATCACCATATGTATCTTATATGCAGGTTCTTTTCAGGGCAGCCTACTAGCTCCGGTCTTGGGCCCTGCTACTAAAGTGTGATGAAGATATTAAGTTAGTAAAAGTTGCATGTCGTAATAGTTGCATGTCGTAATCTTGAATCAATGGTTAGGCAGTTTGTTTTATCAATTTTGGATGGAGATTCACAAATAGAATTCAATAATTTTGTGGACCTTCTATATTGTGGCGTCTTTAGTAGTTGGTGTGTGCTCCTGTTTTATTTGGTGTGTGTTCTTTTATCTTATTGAACTGGTGTAATAATTGACTGTAACTCTTTGAGTAAAGGTCGGGATTCTATTCTATTATTAAAAAAATTACCGTGGCTAAATTCTCAAGTATATTTAAAGCAATAAAAGGATTCAGTGACTGCTAGGTGAGGGGAGAAATACTCAAATGACGCCTGTCAAATCCTAACATTTAATTTGTAGTTTGAGAATGTCAGTGACAACTCAACCACACTCATGTAGTTTGAGTATATTACTTTTAGTACCACAGTCCTGAGCCAAAAGGAAGCTTGCACCAAGCCACCAACATAAAGGTCACTTGAGTCCAAGCCACTAACGGAAGTGTAGAGGCGTGGTCTGAGTCGGTTTGTACCTGGGACATAACTGTGTGATATTTTATTTCCACTGCTGCATATTGTATTTTTGTACTTTTCATACTATTGGATAACTGAACTGATTGTAGGAAAAAAATATATTGCACAATTATTTAACAATGTGGGACTAAGATGGTGCTAGCTACCTCCATCCCCAAAATGTAGTTGTTCTTTTTAGTTATGAATCTAGATACTAGAAATATATATATATATATATATATATATATATATATATATATATATATTAGGATGGTGGTGGTATTCATTTTTGGACAAGGAAAATGCCACCTCATTGGATTGCAGTAATTCAGTAGAAATTTCATAGAAAATGAGAAAACCCCAGGTATTTCAAAGGAGGTTGAAATTCCTATGGAGAATTTGAAATGGACTACTCTTAGGAAATTAGGATAAAAATAATTCATTCCTCCTCCTCTTGTTTTATACTAAAGCATTTTTCCGTGTAATATCCAAGCAGCAATTTTAAAAAGTTTTCCATGTTTTGGAATTATTTAGGAATTCAGATAACTTCAAATTTAGGTTATACAGTTATTTCAACTACATTTGTCGAATAATTGTCACCGTTGACTACAGCCATTTCACTCTGTCCATGAATTACTTTTGATTGATTCTATTATGATATGAATGAAAATTGTATTGTTATATTTATAACACTACAAACTTTGATAATATAACATATTTTTGAGCATTTATAAATTTTATATAAAAAAAGCGATTAATGTTTAAACTTAAATATTATCGATGTCAATTATACGAGAACAAAAGTAGTACTTATATATGTTCTAATTATCTTGTGCTTTCATGAGTTTCTAATAGAAAATGTGTTGTACGCTAAGGCGGCGAGAACCAATGAAAAACTCACAAATTCAAACTCCATAAACCACCGAACCATATATAGAACAAATTAACCAAAGGAGTATATAGAGAAAATAGTAATTTCCAATGAAACTAATTATGTAGCATAATCAGTGAATGCGATCACTTACCTCAGGGGTGCTTCTGGGGTAGTGTATCTCCCCTGAGAACAGCATCACCCTGCTGCCGTTAACGATCAAGGCCCTCCCATCATACGTCACCTCTCCTCGCTGGTCATCACCGCCTTCTTCCTCCTTCGTCCCCGCCGCCGGCGGCCACTCGCATCCCGCCGCCGGCGACGACGACGACCACAGCGCCACCCCGATGAACAACACCACGGCGAGCACAGCAGCCTTCATGACGGCGGCTATGCTGTCTCGTCGTCTGGTCGTCTCAAAGCTCTTCTTGCATCATTCGCTCTCTCTACTTTAGATGCAACCGTGCAATGGCAACTTATATATAGGTCGCTAGAGTGATTGGGTATCTAGCGACGGACATGCGAGTGAGAAAGGGATCGCGTTCAGGCGAGAGATGGAAGAGGATTAGGGTCATGTATATTGATGCCTTAATGATGTTGGCTTGATATGTTTATCTGCAGTATAATCACGCCTTTATTAACGTAGAGTGCACCACTAAACCACTTGATCCTCGTCTAGCTCCTATAGTAGGTAAGGGGACTATTATAAGCCTCATCTCATCCATTGATTAGTTTGGTAGTGCAACTTTTAATTACCTCGTATTCATTATTTGCCTATAGCTGAATATGCAAGCTGCCAAATCTTTTCCAATCAAGCAAGCAGCTTTTGGTTGCAGATGATTACCCCTTTTCTGCATTATGTGACAAAATGGACGATATGTTTATGGTAATATATCCACAGTGTGTACAAGGCCCGGTTTAGCCACGTTTTATTAATTAATTTCCAGCTCGACGCATGCCGTTCAAGTGAACAGAGTGCACAACTAACATGTGACTTTCTGGTGCAGGTTTCACGTCATTCAGCTTTGCAGGTTTCACCGCATTCAACTTTCAGCTCGTGCGAGTCCGTTTCCGGCCAGTGATCATTGATCAACGATCGATGAATTGACGATGAACGAACGGCAGTTTGTGCCGCTGGTTACGTTGTGTGTGGATTAATTTTCCGGGCCGTAAAGCAGCAAAAGCATTGGTCCTCCAGGCTATAGGATAGCCACCGTGCAGAAACCTTAGTCCACGCACTACATAGGCAGGCCCAGCCCGGGGGGTCGAGCTGGACCACCGACCACCGCACTGGGTCCCCGAAATGAAGAGATCCAACTCCATATATACTGTACATAATAGAAAACTTTTAAGAGAAAGAGACACACATACATGGTCGATCGTTACGGTTCATTTCTTAGTGTTATATTAAAGGATCATCTTTCTAGCTTCGCTCTAGATCAGATAGGTCTGGACCTGTACAAAGCTACCATTATACCGGCTTCGATCAAGCGTGCACGCACGTTGTTCACGCGCGTAACAGTCTATGGTTTGTAGATGTATATATGGTCCCTAAAAATCTGTCTGTGAGCCTGGAAGCGGTTTGTGGTGGCTGAGTGTTTGGGACAGCAGTTCACGATCAGCATATCTTGGGTTTTCTTTTTTTTTTCCCTATTGCCTATATATAACTTGCAAGTTTTTTCCCCCAAATCTGCCTATATATAATTTTCTTATTCTTTAGTTCTCCTTTAATCATCTCAATGTTCCTCGAGAAAAAAAATCATCTTAATGTTATCGTCTTCTCTATCCCACCTTCAAGTGCAAGATCCATTCGGTAACTAAAGATAATACTTCCTCTGTTTTATATTATAAATCGTTTGATTTTTTTCTAGTTAAACTTTATTAAGTTTAATTAAATTTATAGAAAAAATTAGCAACATCTAAAATGTCATATTAGTTTTATTTAATCTAACATTGAATATATTTTAACAATATTTTGTTTCGGGTTGAAAATACTAATATATTTTTATATAAATTTAGTTAAACTTCTCTAAGTTTGATTAGAAAAAATCAAACGATTTATAATATGAAATGGTGGGAGTATTATTCACATTGTGCTTTGAGTTTTGCATTAGATGTGGTTATTCGGTAGACATGGATGTGGCTACAAACAGCAAGCAACTACATTGCCGAACACAAGATCTCTACGGCATCAGTTGTTGCAGCTAGGACAGCCGAACACCGGCCCCTATGGTGATTTAAAGTAACAAAGTAATGTATTTACTGTAGCAATGGTGCTCTAAAAATACTTTGATTTACTATTGAATATCCTTTGTAGTGCAACACGCCACTTTGGACCGTCCGATGAAGATCTCTCGTCCAAAAACATAAGCTAATTGCATGTGTGATGTAACACCTCTGCATTTTCTTCTTCGATGCAGAGGATCTCATTCCCCACCTTTTACACAGTATATCTTCTTTGTTGCCTCACGTTACTCGTTTGACCACCTTCAGCACCCATGAGGCCATCTCTAACCTACAACTAGGACTGTCAACGAGCCAATCTCGAACGAGTCTTCCCATCTAAGGCTTAGCAGCTCGAGTCGAGTTTAATTTTAGTGTGAGCTTGTAACTGTGTTCGAGCTCAGCTCGTTCAAGCCTCGAGCTTTTCTTGAGCTTACTGCTAAACATGCTAGTACTACCCCGTTATATGCGTGTATCAAAATTTCCTAAGCTCAAGCTTAGAAATAAATTCAACGATAGTGCAAAAGGCATCACCATTTAAGAGAAAAGGTAGAACTGTGCTGATTAGATAGGGAAAAGCACTGCCAAATCACGTTGGAGTACTATACATTGACTCATTGAGGCATGCATAGCACAGTCTTTACACACCTGGTACCAGCCATGCATCTTTTTTATTGGGAAGTAAGAAAATAGTACAACAACAACGATCTAGGGGAGTTTGCTGGACATTGAATGAGGAGAGAGGCCGAGGATAAATATTAAAATGAATAGAAACACCAGCAGACGAGGCTCGTCTAGCTACTTGAGCTCGGCTCGACAGGCTCGCGAGCTCAGGGGCAGGTTTGAGCTCCGTTTGACTCTAACACGAGTTGAGCTCGAGTGGAGCTTTTAACGAGCCAAGCTCGAGCAGCTCGCGAGTCCCGAACTTTTTTGACAGCCCTATCTACAACCCTTTTCTTCTCATGCACTACTATATCGGATTTTCTCGGAACAAACACCTCCTACTACTCTTTTGCGATTCAGAATTTTTGTCAACACCAAGGCCTTCTCTCCGCATGGCCTACACACACCACACCCAATGCACACGCAAAATGTCCTTAAAAAAGTCGTTCCTCTCTCGCCTCAACCCTAAACCTAAGGTACTTGGCACGATCAGAGGTTGGTGCATACGTAGACACGTACCGTGCGTGTGAGCTGAGCGAAAAGTAATAAATTCACAAATATATGTCTTTGACTTTCATCCGGATGTTGGGTAGCATTCTGGTTTTACGAGGAGGATATCTCGGTTTCCCTTGGAGCGGTCAGGACTCAGAGCTGACTTCACTTCAGCCGTCAGGTCACGCGACCAAATATATTGTAGGATCAGGCCGCCCTCGAGCTGGAACATCCCGGGTCGGCGGCCCACACCGCAACAAGGCCAGGTGTGCATTCCACACGGCCCAAACCCGTGGGAAGGCGGGAAGCTGCCAGCCCGCTAAGCCGGCCCCGTTTTCCTCCTCGTCCACGACCCGCAACGTGGAAATTCCGGTGGAATCACGCCCACTGCGGTGCGGGCCGTACGATGGAATCCGGAGTATTTCCCAGCCTCACCCGCAGCGCAAATGCGCGGGGAATCCACGCTTTTCCTCGCCTTCCACTCCGCCGAAACCACGCACGCACGGCACGGCTGCACACGAGCACGAGTGCACGAGCTCCCGTGCGGCCGTGAGCCGGGTGCGGGGGGCTCGCGTTGCTTCGTCGTGTCGCGTCGAACGCGGCGGAGTTGGGCTCCCGGCGCCCGTGAATCCGCGTGCTGGTCGATCGCCACTTTTCCCTCCCGCCTCGAGTACGTCAACTCGCGAAGCAAGCACCAGGTGATCACTGACCATTTCATGACAAAAAACAGACGATGAACCAAAATGTCTTGATTCCTACTGCCAATTTCTTTTTTCACGAAGCAAAAGAGAGAGAGAGAGAGAGAGAGGAACTGATCCTGGATACCGATCAGGCAGGATTGAATTGCGAGTACAGTGGAACGGTTGAGCCTTGAACGCCCACGAATCATGATCCATGATGATGGGGCCTGCCTGCGCCCGTGGGAGCAAAAGCCTGCGCGGCTGTGTGCCTCCTCCACTCCTCCAGTGGAGCTGAGCTATGAGATCGCTATGAAGTTAATGGCACAATAGTAGCATTGCCCAGTCAGTATAAACCATGATAGCACCGAGCTACTCCTACACTGCACTGCCCGCCTTTTAGTTTTACCATTTCCATCGCCATGATGAATGATGCATGCTTCACCGGCAACCACTCTAGAAGATTCAGTGCGACCAACGTTGGCCCCTCTCATTCAGTTCTTGTTGGGTTAATACGCGCCGTACAGATTGTGGCCACTTGGTGACCATGTTGGTGACGAAGTTAACTATGGAATGGTGCAATGAGAAGAGAGTTAGAACATGGGAGTGAGAGAAGACGGTTGGTCAAACGCCACAGATGATACTAGGCATACAAACAAACACACCGCATAATACAAATTGTAGAGTACTTACTACTTTATGCACCATACCGTCCTGCTCAAAACAAACAAGCAGACACTCAGAGAACAGCACAGGATTACAGGGAGAGCGGGTCAGCTTTTTTGGCTTCTTTACAACAGCAAAGTGAGAGGCTACAGCTAACCAAAGAGGATAGAATCAAAGAACACACACAACACACCATCACACTGTCAAACACACACACACACATGCATATGCACACATACACACAGACGACAGCACACATGGGCTTTGGGGATCAAGTTATTCGTGTAGTTACTAGTTACTGAACTTATTGATCTCTTGTAGTGGAGTAGGACAGGAGCTCGCCTTGGCAGTAAAATTTAGTCAAGCCAGCAGCCAGAAGTTCTTCTGCCACCGGGTGCTGATGAGGTAGCCGCCGACGCCCTTGCTCTGCCGCCTCACCGCCAGAGTCAGGCAGTCGGCCCTGTTGATGCACTCCTCCACGAACTCCTCGCCGCTGCTCCTCATGAAGCTGCATTCCAAGCACACAGGGAACAAACAACAAAAAATTCTCTTTAATCTCAACAAGGACTAGCTAGCGTACTCCGTAAATAGCAGGTGCACAGCGTGCCAGTTTTGAGTTCAATTGCACTTGGTGAAAAGGTAACTTTCTCTGAGTAACTTTTCACTTTTCAGAGTAACTTTGCAAGGTTTTCGTGGAGTTTTAAAACTTCAGATGTTCTTACTGATACACTACTACTACTACCACCAAGTAGTACGACAGCAGCAGCAAATCAGGCAGTGGTCAGGGCCTCAGTGATACACTACCGCACAGTACTATTATCATGGTTCTTGCTGCTTGATTCATTTTAGGAGAGTTTAAGCTGCCTGAAAGGACATCTTTGACTACTACGAAAGGCATCTGTGATTTAAGGATGGTAATGGCAGTATGGCACATGTCTCTTGCTGTTGATGAGTTTTCACACAAAAGGCAGTGACCCCATTCCTGGCCTACTTCCTGATAAACTTTCTTCCCAAAATGTCCTGACTATACCAAATAGTGTAACCCTATATGTTACATTTTAGAAACACATCTTAAGCTGCTAAAATATTACTCGGAGGGACCTTCAGACATGACCAGCTATTAAAGTACTAACATTTTGCTTATAAAGAAACAAGGGACTTGACAGTGCGATGAGCTGTGCTACTGTGCCAGCTATGTTAGATTCTCTCTCTTTCACCTTTGTGCAGAACTACTATTCTGTGGGCATAGATGGGGGATTGTGATGCATGCATGCATGCATATGCTTAGATGTGGTAGTACAAACTTTACCAGCAGAAAGGAGATGGCTTGCATTGGCTCAGCACCAGCACAGATGCATCCAGCTTCTTCACCTGGCTGAGGACGGTGCCCAGCTTGGGCCCTTGGATCACAAGCGCCTCAACCTCCACCTAACATTCATCCAAACCAGATTTGTAACATTGCAGAGTACAGTGAGAATGTGAGATAACTGTGATGGATGAGCCCTCCGTTTTCACGGGCAAAAAATTGAGGAACAGTGCATGCATCCTCTGCTAAACAAAACAAAGACAAGTACATTCACAAATAAAAGAATGGAGATGTGAAGTACACTGGGATGCTGGTTTTTTATTCGTGCAACAGGGTCACAAACTCACAAATGAGTTCTTTACATTGTAGCCCCAGAAAGGACACGGATTTTGCATTAAAGCCCTTTGAAATGCTTCTGGAGAACTTTTGGTGCAGTCCTTAAAGGCCATCAAATTTTTGATAATTTTGACTATATGGTTATGAGAGCATCTAGATGGGAACCCCACAATTTTCTTCTTTATTAGTATTACCCTTGCTTTTATGAAGTTGAGGCCTTTAGGCTTTAGCTTTAGGTCTGCCATGATCCATCAATGAAAAGTTGGCTATGATTCTTTTTCCATGAATGTTCTGATCCGATCTACTCCATCTACCTTGCATAACTCTTGGTTCCAGGTTGCCCAAGAACCAAAGGCACATGTGAAAAAGCAACCAAAAACAACCGAAGTTCTCTTAATATATGCTTAATGAGAACAACAGAGCACTTTCTTGAAAGCAAGGAGAACAATAACCTACAACCAGTTCACTTGTTACAGTGTCAATTAAACCAAACATTTCCCATTCATAGTTCATACACTGTATGACTTATGTTTCCGAGCAAACTAGAACGCCCTTTACTGTAGTTTGCCACTTAAGCTCGGAATGCAAAAAGTAAAGCACCTTAGAATGGTAAGCTCAGTGTGCCACTCAAGTTCAAAACGATAAGCACAGTGTGCCACTTAAACTACTACGAGTAGTATACTAGCTAGTAAAAGAGAATGCCAAGAATCGTCCAAAGATATAGGAGAATGTGAAACACACATCACATTGTGCACTTCATAAGTTCAAAAAAGAAAAGAAAACAGTTTGCAGTTCTGCACGACCAATGAACCTAATACACTAGAAATTGAAGTATACTCATTCCTAAAAGAAATTAATATTTGGGTTTGCATGATTAGAAAGCTTGGTAGCTTTAAGCACGCACCTCGGGCTTGCAAGCCTTGCAGAGTGAGCCGAGGGAGTTGGCGAGCGCGGAGGCGTCGTCGCCGGCGCGGCCGCCGCCGCCGCCGTGGGGGAGGACGTGGAGCAGGGTGAGGAAGTCCCCCTTGCTGGCGACGTGGGTGAGCGCCCACATCATGGCGTGCTTGGCGCCGGAGCTCTGGTCCACCACCACCATCACCCGCTTCCTTCCCGCGGGGGTCTCCTCCCTGCTCCTGCAGAGCCCGCCGCCCCCGCCGCGGCGGTGGTGCCCCCTCGCCTTCTTCCTGGACCACCGCCTCGACCCTCGCCTGCCGCCGCCGCCGCCGCCGCCACACTCGGCCGCCGCCCACTCCTCCCCCAGCTCACGCGGCAGCGGCGCCGCGCCGTCGCTCGCGCTGAACTGGCGCAGGAAGTGCTCGCTGCTGCCCCCGCTGCTCCCCATCGATGATCTCCTCTCCTCTCCAGTGACGGTGCACTGCTCGGCGCGTCGCGTCGCGGTGCTTGCTGCTGCTGCTGCCGCGCTCGTGTGTTTGGGCTCTGGTCTGGTGCTCGCGTGTGCGTGTGTGATGTAACGTTGTCTCCCGTTTTAAAGCGGACACATGCACGCACTGGATGACTAAGCTACTTCTAAAATTTTGGGCTTTTTTCTTCTAAAATTTGATAATGCTAAATGGAGCGACCAAAATTTGGTAAAGTCAAAGAATATGAAGTTCGTAAGGTTATGATGGCTAAATTGTGTTTAGTTTATTACCCAAATAAAATTTTGTAATACCAAGTTGGTCACCAAATAGGTCATTTGTCTCAGTTTTTTTTTTACTTTATGCCACCAGAAAGTGTACTCACGAATGATACTCTCCCAAAAGATTTTGATTGTTTGTTATCTCGGTTCACTAAATTATTTTTATTTTACTATTTTAGCTAATCAACTCAACAATCTAGATAAGAAATGGCATTGCCGCCCTCGTCTTCTTCGTTTTGCGGCTTGCCTATTATAGAGGAGAAGCCACGAAGGAACAACATCGGTGCAGGTTAAACGGCTATGACCCGAGTTCCGACGACTCTAGATCAGCGCCTCCACATCGTTCGGTGGTGTGGCGTCTCGATCTCCAACGCCTCCAAATCAGCTGGCGGCCGATTAATGTCCCGAGCTCCGATGCCTCCAGATCGACGTGGTTCCTCATCATTGATTCCCTCTAGCACGGTTAGGACAAGAGAAGAGATGGTGTTGGTTTAGCTCACTCGGAGGGGCGATGACAGGAGGGTTGTCGGTGGTGCTCCAGCTGGCTCGGAGTGGTGATGGCAAGAGGGGGAGCAGGCGGTGGGCTAGCTTACTCAGAGCTGAATTGGTGCACCTAGAGGTATCGTTGCCACATGGCTACCGCGCCCACGCAACCTTGACCACCATGAACACCTCCACAGGAAGACGACCTGGTTCCAAGATAGCTAGGTTACCTCCACCTCTATCGTTGGTTACCTCCACCTCCATCGTTATCTCACCAACGCCCTGTCTCCACCCAGAGTGACAAGGTCGAATGTAGCCATGGATGAGCTTCTCATCCTCGATCCCCTTCGCACCACGATAAATCTAACCAATTGAGTTACGCTTAGTTCAGGTTAACGTTTATAAGATCGTAGACACTAAGATTTAAACATTGTTTTTGAATAAAGTCATGCAATCATATTTTCACCATAAAGATATCTAGTGTTACTCCTTATCATTTCGGAAATGCACAAAATTTAGTAATTTTATTTGTTTTTCAGTGTAAAGTTGGAAAAAATTCCCATGTTACAACAGAAGACTCCAGTAAAGTTGTACTACGAGTATATATGATACACTCCTTGATTATTTTTTTTAAAAAAAGAATGCATCGAACTAAATAGTTTTGTTCAAGGGTGAACAGTGATTTGTATGTAGAAGGTCAAGTAGCTGATCAATGCTGAGAGAGAAGGAACAGATCCGTGCACCGTGCAGGGAGAGGTACCAATTTAGGTAGGTTGGTGCCCTTGAAACAGTAGGACGGTGCTACCGGGCGTAAAGTGGAAGTTCGTACGCGTTTCACGTACTTCTTGGATAGTCATTCCGTTTTCAGCTTCGTATGATCGTTCCGTGGACTGCAATGGCTGAGCTACAGGTGACAGGTTTGGCTTTGATGTTGCGTGACACCGGCCTTTCGTGCACTGTGCTGGAGGGTGACTCGTCCTACGATGACTGTTTCTCTCGTGAGCACCGATGTGTTGTGTCCGGTTGTTGCAGCAGTATACTGGACTGGAGTACGGAATACTTATTAGATTAGATGGCGAATATACTAGTCTTAGTTGGTTACAGTTGGATTTAGAGTTGTAATAGGTGTTAGGACTAAAGTAAGAGTCGGACTCTATCCTACGATCTCTCTTAAATAGAGAGGGGGTACCACAATGTAACTATGGCGACTACAATATAGCGTAGACACGCAGGGAGATGATGGCGGCATGGCCATGGACTCGTAGCGGCTAGGTGTTATATTGATTGGGGAGGAGTGCCCATAATCAAAGCCCCGAAGATGTAGGCTTCGGCTGAACTTCGTTAACAAATATCGTGTTTTCCTGTATCGTCATCTGGTATATCTTGGGTGATCAATGACTGAAGCGATCGAGAAGGTTAGTCGTCGTTCCGCTATATCGACTGACTTTTCTAACAAGTGGTATCATAGCTGAAGTTTTCAGCATTGGATCAAGAAGACATGCGGAGGAGGAAAAACGAGGTGGGGATCGCGCATCGACAGGAGATCCTCAGCCGTGGCGATGAGATTGATGGCGAAAACGAGGATGTTGCGGAGGCGACAACCTCGCTCGCGATCAGACTGGCGATGGCGGAACGTGACCGGAAGATGGGGCCAGGCGTGGCCGAAGGCGACCGGAGAGATCGGAGGGGTAGCGCTATGGATGGCGCGCCTGACGCACGCGGTGGTTGCGGATCCGCGGTGGCAGGGAGGCTATCAGCGGAAGGGCGAAACCGACGAGCGTGGCGCGGCGCGGCGGACGTGCAGGGCCGAGGACGACGTGGTCGTGGACGGTGAACACGAGGGCTGTGACTGCGGTGCGTGCGATGGCACGGACAGTGCATATAGAGTATGTGCTATACATGTATACAAGCGCATGGTGACTGAGCAGGAAGCCATGAGCAGAACTAGCGAGCAAAGAGAACGATTGCAAACAGAGATTGCAGGGATGTCGGAGATGAAGTCGGTGAATCGGATCAGGACACGGTAGTGCAAGCTCGAAATCGAATCAATCTCTAGGAAGCTCGGCTAGGTTCTGTGGTAGACTGACTTCGGATGGCTACTGAGCTTACTTAGCTGCATGCAAGAGGTCACATGAATAGCTAGCAAGATGCAGTGTTTGTGCGGTGGTGTTGCAGGTCAGCGGGCTCACGGGCATAAGACGAGAGGCATGGTGCGGCTATGTGGTGATCAAGGTGATGCAGTGAGTATATGGTTCGGGAGGAGGTGCGCGAGGTGTGCGTGTGTGACGGTTGGACTGGGCCGACAGGGTGATCAGACCGACGGACTGGTTAAGACTACGAAGCTTGGACAGTTAAACCGTGTTGTAGCTGACGGGTGGTTTGCTACAGAAGCTTGTAAACAGATTCAAAAGAAGGGCAAGAAGGCTCTACAAATGGATAGTTTACAGGTGAAAAGGGCGAGTAGACTGGTGGCAACAAGCTAGTCGGGTCGCATATGGAATTATTTGGCGGAGACATGATATATCTGGGACTTGACGAGAGAGGTTGAGATATATGGAGTTAGGCCAGAACTGAAGAAAAGATCCCGGGCAACAACGGGTCAAATATCGTTGATGGGGTCAACGATACTGTTTGGCAGTACAGGATGTATCCAAGATATGCAGGTCAGCATGATGGGGATATATGAAATCTGCGTCACTGAAGAGGAAGAGCAAGCGTTATGGTGTAATTTCTTCGATGACTCGAGGCAATGGTGAATTTCTCAAAATATCATGGATTTAGTCTACGGATGTGGAAAGCGTGGATGTTGGATGTGTTAGCTCGGTTCATAAGACTACAAGGAAGAAAAGGTTCTCTTCTTATCGGTCTGGTGGTTTTGATTTATCTATTTGGTGATGACAAGGGTTATCTACCATGGATTAGATAAAATCAAATTAGAGATAAGATGAAGGTGAATATGGTCTTCGAGGAGTCTATGATGTGACAGCTAAGCATGAGTCCAAATTTCGGTTGGCAAGACGACTGAGATGATAGGTGAGAAGGTGGAGCACTATTGCAGGTGGAGTCCAGAGGAAGAAGTTACAGGGATAGCGGAGTCTCTTGAAGGCGGTGAGTCAGGTGCAGACTCGTCGGGTGACTCGTGGTGAAGCTGCAAAAGGAGACAACTCAAGTCTGGTGGACAGGTGGATCGACATGGTGATTCTACGACTTCTAGGTGGCGTATATTCACCAAGGTGGAGTTTGTTAGAATAGGTGTCGAATATACTAGTACTATTTTATTACAGTTGGACTTGGAGTTGTAATAGGTGTTAGGACTAGAGTAAGAGTCGGACTCTATCCTATGATCTCTCTTAAATAGAGAGGGGGCACCACAATGTAACCATGGCGACTACAATGTAGCGTAGACACGCAGGGAGATGATGGTGGCATGACCATGGACTCGTAGCGGCTATGTGCTATATTGATTGAGGAGGAGTGCCCATAATCAAAGCCTCGGAGATGTAGGCTTCGGCTGAACTTCGTTAACAAATATCGTGTTTTCCTGTGTTGTCATCTGGCATATCTTGGGTGATCAATGACTGAAGCGATCGAGAAGGTTAGTCGTCGTTCCGCTATATCGACTGACTTTTCTAACAAGTGGTAGAGCTGAAGTTTTCAGCATTGGATCAAGAAGACATGCGGAGGAGGAAAAATGAGGTGGGGATCGCGCATCGACAGGAGATCCTCAGCCGTGGCGATGAGATTGATGGCGAAAACGAGGATGTTGCGGAGGCGACAATCTCGCTCGCGATCAGACTGGCGATGGTGGAACGTGACCAGAAGACGGGGCCGGGCGTGGCCGAAGGTGACCGGAGAGATCGGAGGGGTAGCGCTATGGATGGCGCGCCTGACGCACGCGGTGGTCGTGGATCCGCGGTGGCAGGGAGGCTATCAGTGGAAGGGCCAATCAGCTGACAAGCCGATGGAGTGACTCCAGCCGATACCGATACTAGCTGATATCCAATATAGATCTTGATACTCGAGTAAATAATGATATAAAGATAATCGGCTGATGATAATGTAGTAAAATAATAATATAATCCAGTAGAAACCAATCAGCTAGTAATGATAGATTGAATAAGCACTGACCCGAAACATACATCGGCTGGAAGTCCGATGTCAATAAATCCAAACAATTAGATAAACAGTAAAATATTTGTTGTCATCGGCTAAAACCAACTTGTAACTTGTAAGTAATCCTTGTAAGCCGATGCAACGTCCAGATAATACATCAACTGAAACCCCGATGAAACTCTTATTGGCAATCAAGAAGCAGGCAAGAGATTATGGTTCTAAGCACGATTTAGTAGATCAAACTTAACTGATGCAGCACTAAGTATGAACAGAAACATAATATCTAGACAATCAAGCTTTTCACTGATTTTTAGGGTGGTGGATACATTATATAATCTAAGCCAACAAAGTAATCCAGCCGATATCGACAAAACCCTAGACGGAGATCGGCCGATGCAAGTATAAATCATTGTCAATCTGGATTATATAACATATATGATAACTCATCGGCTAACATTCTGATAAAACATCAGCATGAACCTATCGGCTTAACAAGATTTATATTATCAACAACAATCTAGTAGGTCTAACCTAACCGATACAACACGAGATTATATATGATAATCTAATATTTGATAAATCGATAGATCTGTCTAATGTGATGGATATAACAAATCTATTTAAAACGACATTGTGATTGTAGAGATATATCGGCTAAGACAGAAGATCAGACCTAACCGAGATAGGCCCAACTAAACCGATGCGTTTCTAAACACAATACAATTAAAATAGAATTGAAATATCAGGTAGGCAAATATATCAACCGAACCAGAGCGATCCAAGAGATCGAAGCGATGCAGCCTTGAACAACACCAATGTAGCTGATACAATTGCTAGGGCCCGACGGAATGTAGGACTTACCCCTTCACTGGAGATCGAAAACCGAGGTAGCCCGCTTCAGGTGCCAAGTTCCGTCGGTTGATAAGTAAAACCTCGGAAAAGAGGGTGGCGATGCGCCGAGAGTAGTTTTATTGATTGAGAGATAATTTACAGGGACCCTAGGTGTACATATTTATACCCATGGACAGATACTAGTCCATATCGGATACGACATAAACTTTTCTAAAGATAAAAGGAAAAACATAAAGTACTTATCGGACCCTAAACACACTTTCCTAAAGATAAAAAGAAACTAACATCTCTGCCTAATTAATAGATAAATTACCATATCATATTCTCATTGAACTCGGACTCTTCTGGATAAACTTGCTTTAATTAATTAATTTCCTCAACCGAATCCATGAAGAATACAACTGCTGGTGATTGATAATGCCCATCGGCCGATTCCAGAACTCTGAAGCCGATACTCACTCTAGGCTGATGATGACTTCGAGGCTTACTAAATTTCGTCGTTAACAAAAAGTAAATATTTGATGTCCTTCAACTTTTAACACCGAACGAATTAATACTCCCTAACACGATTTTGAACGGTCTTCGAACACGTTAAGTATAAAACGTGACAATCCATGCATCACACTTACCTGTCATATCTCTTTCTTCACTTTACCTATGTGGCTATGCCTTTATCCAATCCCTCCCCCCTGCCCTCCTCTCTCTCTCCATGATAACCAAATTGAGACAAAATTTAAGCTCTAGAAAGACAAATATTTTAGAAAGTATTACTAAAAGCGCAAATTTCACTTTGGATCACCTTTATTAACCAAAGTTTCACAATGGATTAGTGCTAGGTTGATAATTTTACATAAGACCGCATATAATTACATTCTTTTGCACTTTGATCTGGCTTCACAAAGTTGCAAGCAACAAAGACTCCATCCTGCTTGATCGACTATTTCAAATTGTTGATTTAAATTTCAGATAACTCAATGACCTGCCACTTTCAAGAATTGAGTCTAATTAGAGGTGCGACGATGAAGGGTATTCAGTTTCAATATTTTGGAAGTAATATTGAGTATCCCTCCGTCCCAAAATAGATCAATCTAGGATTGGATCAAACCTTTCGTCGTACTACCCATCCAATCCTAGGTTGGTTAGTTTTGGATGGAGGGAGTATTTTCTAGTTTGAGTACTTCATCAATTTAAATGCTCTCAATTTTCAAGGCTTGGTTCTTTTCTTCAACTTGAAACTCTAACTTTCTTTTAACTTTCTTTTCAGTTAGGATGCTTTTCAAACTGTTAAATAATACATTTTTTTAAAATATAGAAGTTGTTTAAAAAATTCAAATAAATCCAATTTTAAGCTTATAATTATTAATACTCAATTAAACATATGTTAATAAGCTTTTTCCGTTTCATATGCGTGGAAAAACTCTCTTCAATTCAAGAGAAAGAACGTAACCTTATGATTTGTGAATGTTCATATGTAGCAGTGAAATCCCATTTTCTGTGATAGGGTTCTAGTATGACCTGACATCAGCTGTTCTTGTGCTAATATTTGTACTCTTAGTTCAAGGTGCAAAGAATGGTAACTGCCCCACTCCTACATGGTGTCATATAAGGTTTGGTCCTAGATTGTAAAAACTTTAGTGCTCCCTCTGTTTCATAATATAGTAAATTAGGATCGGATGTGATATTTTATAGTACGATGAATTTGATACGAATTCGTTGTACTATTTGATATTTCATCTGATCTGAGATTATTATATTACAGGAGGGATGGAGTGATAATAAAGATGTTTCGAAAGTACTGTATTCCTCTATTTACAGTCTACTCCTAAGATAACATAGGAAGATCAGAGCAACGCCACGCCATGACCCACCCCACGCTAGAGCTAGCAGCAGCCTAGCACTGAAGATTCTCACCTCAAATCATGTCAGCAGCACCCCTGCTCGTCGGCAGGCAGGAACCCCAGCAGCCGAGAGCCCGAGACAGACAGGGACAGAACCTACCATTTCCTGTAGATACCCCCTCTCCTCGCGCTGCGCCGCGGCGTCGTACGTGACGCGTCTGGATCCACGACGCCGCTGCCGCTGCCGCTGCCGCTGCCGCCAGCTAGCTAGCGCTGCAGCGGCAGCGATGGCCGACCGATCCTTACCTGGGCGTATGGCCGCGAGGCCGGCGATGCAATGCGCTGCCGCTGCGCGCTGCCTGAACATACGCTAGCTCGTGCGACGTACGACACGGTGTGTTTGGTCGCACTGGAGATCATGTCATCAATGAAAGGACACGGTGTTTTTGACCCAGCATGCTCGTGGTTTCAGGCTTTCAGCCGAGATGACAGATTAGAAGGCCACGTATACATGCAACCAAAGTAGCCAGGGGTTTACCTCTTGTCTCTCTTTTAAGAGAGTGTATTTGCGTGTCCGTGTAATAGAAAAAAAATCAGTTGATAGGGTTAGTCAGGTTTACTGGTGATTATGATTGGCCACACGGTTTAAATTTCAGCATGTTTCCGAGGGTCCGTGCGATTTGCTGAGGGGTTCCAACTTCCAAGCAAGTCTTAAGGGAAACAATTCTCAAGCCCTTAAACCCTTTATGGACGGTTAATGTGGATCCTGTCGAAGTAGGATCAGCATGATATCATCAGCATGGAATAGTGCAGATGTAATGTGGAAATCATGGGTTCCTCATACCCACTCGACATGGTTATCCGACTAGTTATAGGGGATAGCTTAGATCTATATAATATGTAACAGATCATGACTTGGGTATTACGTTTCCTTATGTATTATGGAACGGCTTAGAGTCTTGGTTTGGTAATATTGTAAAGTAGAATTAGGAAACCAATACCGTATTGGTTAAGGTTTCTATCTTGTAATCATGCCCCCCATCCTATATAAGGTGGGTAGGAGGCCCTCTAGGGGCAGAAGCACACAATAGATCGTCAGATCAATACAACACCCGGCGGATACAATCCCCAAACAGGAGTAGGGTATTACCTCTTATTGAGAGGGCCTGAACCTGTCTAAATCCTTTTCTCCGCATCCATCCACTTTTCGGTCTCGTGCGCTACCCCCTTTTCATATTGCCGAAATCATGTTTCGACAGTTGGCGCGCCAGGTAGGGGTACGCCGAGTTCCCCATCAAGAAGTGTGATGAAATCAACTTCATGAGTCGCCGGTTTTCATCTTCGCTTCACCAGCTTTGATTTCCTTGTCGTCGACAACTTCAACAAGCTCTCTCTCTGACTTGATTTCAAATCGGTCGGAGGAGATTCAATCAGAAGACAACAACCACTCTACCACAGCGAGTCTTAGATCCAATCTACCATGGCTGCTACCAGCATCACCTCCGTCATCCCCAGGATCCAATCTACAATAGCTTGGACTTCATCGCTGCCACCAAAAATCAGCCATGGAGATACACGAACCCGAACAAACAGCATACACCGGATCTGGAGAGACCTTATATCGAAGTCAGCCATCCACACAGCCTTGCATCAGGTTATCAAGGTCCCGCTGCGGCTGTTCCAAGTCGATTTATATCTGCCGCAGGAGTTCCGGCTGTTAAGCCTTAAATCAAGAGTTTCTGTATCACAAATCTTTATCAGGTTTATCGTTTCAATTTTCTTACACAAGCTAGATTAAAACTGATTCTTCTAGCCATCTTATTCACAGATCTCTAATTTTTGTTTGATCTGTTATTTTGTATGCACGTACATCGGTTGCCTGCATCGTCACCGACCGGTGTCCTCGCCTACACGGTTGGTTGGTCACACCACCGTTGCTGGGTGTCTACATCTTCACCACCGGCTGCCGTCATCGTCGCCGACTGGTGTCCTCGCCTACACGGTTGGTTGGTCACATCGCCGTTGCTGGCGTCTACATCTTCACCACCGGCTGCCGTCATCGCCGCCGACTGGTCTCTTCGCCTGCACTGTTGGTTAGTCACACCACCGTTGCTGGGCGTCTACGACTTCACCGCCGGCCATCGTCATTGTCGCCGACTGGTTCCTCCGCCTACACAGTTGGTTGGTCACACCACCATTGCTGGGCGTCCACGACTTCACCACCGGTCCGTCTTCGTCGTCGCCGACTAGTGTTTTCGCCTACACGGTTGGTTTGACACACCACCGTTGTTGGACGTCAACGTCTTCACCACCGGCCACCATCATCGTCACCGACTGGTTACTCCGCCTACACGGTTGGTTGGTTACACCACCGTTGCTGGGCGTCTACGACTTCACCGCCGGCCATCGTCATCGTCGTCGACTGGTTCCTCCGCCTTCACGGTTGGTTGGTCACACCACCGTTGCTGGGCGTCCACGACTTCACCACCGGTCCGCCTTCATCGTCGCCGAGTGGTGTCTCCACCTACACGGTTGGTTGGTCACACCACCGTTGTTGGACGTCTACGACTTCACCGCCGGCCATCGTCATCACCGCCGACTGGTTCCTCCGCCTACACGGTTGGTTGGTCACACCACCGTTGCTGAGCGTCTACGACTTCACCACCGGTCCCCCTTCGTCGTCGCTGACTTGTGTCTCCGCCTACACGGTTGGTTGGTCACACCACCGTTGTTGGGCGTCTACGTCTTCACCGCCGGCCATCGTCATCGTCGCCAACTGGTGTCCTCGCCTACACGGTTGGTTGGTCACACCACCGTTGCTGGGCGTCTACATCTTCACCACCGGCTGCCGTCATCACCGCCGATTGGTCTCTTCACCTTCACGGTTGGTGTGCTCCGCCGCCGCTACTCATGGCGACATCATCTTCACCACCGGTCCGCATTCATCGTCGCCGACTGGTGTCTCCGCCTACACGGTTGGTTGGTCACACCACCGTTGATGGGCGTCTACGTCTTCACCACCGGCCATCGTCATCGTCGCCGACTGGTGTCCTCGCCTACACAGTTGGTTGGTCACACCACCGTTGCTGGGCGTCTACATCTTCACCACCGGCTGCCATCAACGCCGCCGACTGGTCTCTTCGCCTTCATGGTTGGTGTGCTTCGCCGCCGCTACTCATGGCGACCTCATCTTCACCGCCGGCCATCATCATCGCCGTCGACTGGTCTCTTCGAATATACTGTTGGTTAGTCACACCACCGTTGTTGGGCGTCTACATCTTCACCGCCGGCCATCGTCATCGCCGCCGACTGTCGCCTCAGCTACTTCCATAACTGGTGTTTTCATTGCCATTGATGGATGACCTTCTCCCCACATCGGCCACTTCTGCCGTCACCGCGGGGAATACAACAAAGCTAAGTCATCATTAATCTATTCTTCATATGATATTTTGCTTCTCCTTTGTCTCACTACACCAATTGGTTTTCCATTGAGTAGTGAGTCGGGGGCTACAGATGTTATATCATATTTTTTCAAAAACTTTCATAATATTTATCTTGATTGCTTGCGAGATAATCCGAGTAAAAAGTACCGATCGAGTTACAAAGCTCTATTTCCCTATGCTTCCCATTTGGTTTGTCGATGGATAGTTGCCCTTGGGCCGATTCCTAGCACCTGGGGGCTCGTTGGATGGAGTATATAACGCAAGGTGCTAAATATTACTCGGAACAAATCAAAAGCATAGAGATAATATAATTTGCTTTCTGCTCTTAACAATTGTAAAAGTACCAGGGTAGTAAACTCCAATTCATGAAACTTTGTTCCATTAATGACGAACTCATGTCAATGACTAGTCGGGCAGAGTGTTTAATTGTGATGAGTCATCTACTCGGGGAAATCAAAATAAATAAGAGGAGAAATACATATTTATAAATATCTTAAAATGCTTGAATTTTTCTCAGGTATTCTATTTGCATCAGATGCTACTCATTCTATATGTTTATACTGCAGGATCCAAATCCAGATATGCATAGTGGGGATTCATGGCTCTAAGCTTATCTCCTACGCTTTGGGAATGGATCAGTCAGAACATCACCGCCGGCCAGCCTTTGCCGCCGCCGACTGGTGTCTTCGCCTATACGGTTGGTTGGTCACACCACCGTTGCTGGGCGTCTACGACTTCACCACCGGTCCGCCTTCGTCGTCGCCGACTGGTGTTTCCGCCTACACGGTTGGTTTGTCACACCACCGTTGTTGGACGTCAACGTCTTCACCACCGGCTACCATCATCGTCGCCGATTGGTTTCCGCCTACACGGATGGTTGGTCACACCACCGTTGTTGGGCATCTACGACTTCACGACCGGTCCGCCTTCATCGTCGCCGACTGGTGTTTCTGCCTACATGGTTGGTTGGTCACACCACCGTTGATGGGCGTCTACGTCTTCACCGCCGGCCATCGTCATCGTCGCCGACTGGTTTCCGCCTACACGGATGGTTTGTCACACCACCGTTGTTGGGTGTCTACGACTTCACCACCGGTTCGCCTTCATCGTCGCCGACTGGTGTCTCCGCCTACACGGTTGGTTGGTCACACCACCGTCGTTGGGCGTCCACGTCTTCACCGCCGGCTATCATCATCGTCGCCGACTGGTTTCGTCGCCTACACGGTTGGTTGGTCACACCACTGTTGCTGGGCGTCCACGTCTTCACCACCAGCTATCGTCATCGTCGCCGACTGGTTCCTCCGCCTACACGGTTGGTTGGTCACACCACCATTGCTGGCGTCTACGACTTCATCACCGGCCCACCTTCATCGTCGTCGACTGGTGTCTCCGCCTACACGGTTGGCTGGTCACACCACCGTTGTTGGGCGTCTACGTCTTCACCGCCGGCTCGCCTTCATCATCATCGACTGGTGTCGTCGCTAGGCGTCTATGTCTTCACCACCGACTGGTTTTGCCGCTGCCGACTGGTGTTTCTATCTTCATGACTACGCGTCTTCACCATTGGTTTGCTTTTGTTGCTGCCGACTCGTGTCCACATCATCACGGCAGTGCAACTCTATCACCATTGTGGGGCAACTTCATCTTCATTATTTTCGGTACCGGTAAACTCTACTGCTACTACTTCGAAAGATTCACATCATCAACCACGACGTCTCCAAGAGCCTCGACATCTTTGCATATGATGCCGAGCTAATCTACTACAACAAGTGGCGTTCCAATCTTCAAGATTTCTACTCGGACATCCTCAAGGCGTATCTTCACTCAAGCAATGGCTGCTCAATGACAAGCTACAGTTCTCGACTCTATGTTCAGTTGCTTCCCAACTAACCAAAGAGTCGGGGGCTACACAAAAAGAAGATTCAAAATTCACAGACACTACGTCAAGATCAAGCAATCAATTAACCAGCCAATGAGTCAACTTCGGAAGTCATTATCTTCGTCTTCAACTCAGAGCAGGCGTTCTACTTCAGCAACATCAATTTTTTATCGGCAATTTTGGTTTCTGGATGCTGCCACAATTTATTCCAAATCTCTCAAGTATCAAGTTCAAGATTTAATCTACATGTCCGGGAGTTTGGAGTTATCAACCAATCAACTCAGATTCAGTGAGTTGGACAACAACATCTGCTTTCCTCCAAGTAAAAGCATATGCCACAGCTACAAGATCAACTTCTACTGCCATCATCATAAATCAACGGGCATTGCATCAATCTTCGTCATGCAAACATTGGCGTCAAGGAAACTACTCGAGCCTCGATATATTTTCAACAATTTGATGGATTATTATTACTGAAGTCATCATCAGCAACTTCTCCATTGATATAACTATGATTTCTGGTCAATTACCATCAACCAAGGAGTTTGCTTCGAGGGTTCAAGCTTAATCAACACTGAATATCCAACTGGATCATTTTTCGTCGACTTCTTGTTGAGCCTCCTTGGTATCACCTTTACTTCATCGGCCCTGACATCGCTACTATCATTAATGGATGATTATGTCTTCACCTTCGGTTGCCTCTGTCATCGCCGACTTGTTATTCTGCCTTCACGGTTGGCCTACTACGCCACCACTGATGGGCAACCTCGTCATATCATCGGCTGCTACACCGCCATTGACTGGATCATCAACATCATCGTCTTCATCAACATTATGCTATGCCTCTCCTGCCGCACCTATTCTGTTGCCATGGATGAGCAATTTCATCTTTACTACCAATTATGTTTGGCATTACCGACTGGTTTCTTCGTCTTCAGATACGACTATTGCCGCTATCACCAGTTGTCATGACCGTGGGTATATCAGCTGTCGTCAACTGGTTTCTTCATCTTTATGATCGATGGATTTCATTATCGCTGCTGATGGGCAATTTCGTCTCTACTACTGACATCTTCATCACTTCTGATTGGCGATATCATTCTATACATTGGTCATCTCGCCTTTATGCCGACTACATCAACTACTACTAATTGACGATTTCGATTACAACATAATGACAAGCTATATGCTCAGGGGCTTCATCAGCTCAGGCTTAAGGATTATACCTTTGATTTGGCTTTGTTCAGGATACATACTCATGGCCGTGAGCTTATCCCCTATGCTCAAGGTCTGGATCAATCTTTATTCCCCATGAGGGCCATCGATTGAGTATTTACGCCAGTCGGGATTCAATTATCATTTTTACTTCATTATACCCCATGAGGGATAATTATTTGGACCAGAAGCTACTCGGATGAGATGCACTTGGTCTACATTACCTGGAAGATTTATTACTCGGGAGCATGTCAAGAGGCATGTTATATGCGTCATCCTTTTGAGGGTATCGAAGGCATATTTTTTTTTGGTCTAGGCCTAATATGTCTGCAGCCCATATTTCAGGTGTGGCCAGTCATGTTCTTTAGGGACTTAGGCATTTTTTGCTTAGGCAAAAGTGCGCGTGATCGAGTGCCCAATACCTTAAAATCCTTTTATATCGCTGTTACTCAACTTTTAGGAGTTGGTACAATGCACTTTAAAAGGTGACAAACAGTGAAGCTTTATATAGCTGCCCCGCTGACTTCTTCATATATATAAGTCAAGGCACTGTTTGATCTATAAAGCAATCGATTAGATATAATATCGTTGCTTTTCGCCACGTAAGTGTGCACTTTCATTGACCAATATTATGGCTTAGGCTGATTATATATTTTGGTCATTTTTCAGGCGGTTGGTAAATCCTTTATGAGTTTTATTTACTCGGATTTTATACCACATATGCCTTATGTTTCCAAGTATGGTAAAGCCATGCGTCTTTTAGGGACTTAAGCACATCTTTAAAAACAGTGTGAGCATGGTGAATACTTAATGCTTTGGAAATTTCTTTATTCACGGCATACAAGCTTTTTTATAGCTGTTTTTGCTATGTGAGTTTTCAAAGATGTGGTAACTTAGGTTGCATGCATCATATTTTCACAAAGCAGTCGGTCTATCACTTGAGTTTTATTTACTCGGGAGTTCATACCGTATGTGCTATCGTTATGCTATTTAAGTGGCTTAAAACCACTCAGCTGGTTAATCTATTTATTCCTTGACTATATGCTTAGTTTATTCAACTAACCACATAGTCGGGGGCTACACCTATCAGGTGCATCTAGTCGATGCACCTAAATCTATATTTTATCATTTTTCAGCCCTCCACAGTCTTCTGATTTGGTAAAAGTATTCATGAGATTATGGCGAGGATGATTGAAGCACTCGGCTTTGAAGTAAATTGGTTCAAGAGAAGATTATTTTTTCGACTGTGAAGGTCTCAGGGGCTACTGTGGAAATCATGGGTCCCCCATACCCACTCGACATGGTTATCCGACTAGTTATAGGGGATAGCTTAGATCTATATAATATGTAACAGATCATGACTTGGGTATTACGTTTCCTTATGTATTATGGAACGGCCTAGAGTCTTGGTTTGGTAATATTGTAAAGTAGAATTAGGAAACCAATACCGTATTGGTTAAGGTTTCTATCTTGTAATCATGCCCCCTATCCTATATAAGGTGGGTAGGAGGCCCTCTAGGGGTAGAAGCACACAATAGATCGTCAGATCAATACAACACCCGGCGGATACAATTCCCAAACAGGAGTAGGATATTACCTCTTATTGAGAGGGCCTGAACCTGTCTAAATCCTTTTCTCCGCATCCATCCACTTTTCGGTCTCGTGCGCTACCCCTTTTCATATTGCCGAAATCATGTTTCGACATGTACCTTCTCGTTTGATATTGGCAAATGCTAACTAACAATATTATCATATAAATCATACCGTCAGGTTTAAAATGGTTAACTGGAAGTATTTAGTTTGTTCTGTCTCTTCCACATTAGAACTAGTAATACCTCCACTTCAAAATATTTACATAAACCAATATAAAACCAAAAGTATTATAATACACGTACTTTATTAAATCTCAATGTAACTGTTTTTCACTTTATCTTCTCTCAATATAAACTATTCTATACTTTTATAAACTTACTCTAAAAAAACTTATTTTGAAATAAATAAAAGAAATTAGAAATGAACTTAATACGTGGCAGAGGAATCACATAATTTGATGGAATTAAGCAAGCCCGATAAAACACCTTCTTCAAGTGTGCTATACTGAAAATCTTTCCTTGTACGACCACGTGACCTGACCTATGAACAAACATATCAAAAAGGAAGGGATTCTTTTTTGGAAAGCACCGAATAAATCGTCACATCGCACGCAGAAACGATCAAGCGTCCTGTGAACGTTTAGTCAGCTCAGCCAGCCACCCAACATCGATCATGCCACAGCCTGAAGATCAGGTCCTGCCCAAACTGAACACGAATTAAGAATAACACATGCAAGATTCCCATTCCGTTACGCCACTTTGACGCTGTACCTGCAGTAATCGTGATCTAGGAGTAGTTAATTTTGTTCGCCATTAGGATGTCAGCACAAAAAAAATGCGTGGGCCTGGACTGGACGCAGCACCACTGTAATTACTGCATCACTGCAGGGGTGAACTGCCTGAAAAGGCGAGTAATAATCAGTTTCAGGCCAGCTTGCAACTGGAGCAGTGGTAAAGGATCTTGTCTTTACGTGAGAAGCGACTAGTTGCAGTACACCACCTTGTCATCATTTCCAGAGTGAAACGGCAGCAATGTCAATTGTAGTTCGATGTCAGCAAACAGCAGCAGTAGTAGTTACAATGTACAGTACCACGCGTACAAAGTGACGGTTGTTTTTGAAATGGAAATATTTGGGATTGGACTATTATAATCCATGGTACTCTAGTTAGTATAGTTAGGAAACAAGAGAGACTACGTAACGGTATACCATTTCAAGGAATAGTATAATATTAGCACGATACCCTATAGATACCGGATATGATACCCCGCAGATATCAAATATGATACGTATATACTATACTGATATCGGTATGATACTGTAGATATGATACTTCATGAGTATCATACTGATATCAACTATTTCGTTAAAACGGTATAATAATCTGTGGTATTTCTGTTAGGAAATAAACACGCATTTTTAATACGCTTCATTTAGACTTCGATTTTGGGCTTTGGAATGACGGGCTTTTGGGCCTTGAACTGAGGAGTACGATCCATATGTGTCTATCCATCGGGTCACGCACTCACGCGTGGGAAGGAAACTCAAAATAGTGTCCGCAGAGGATTCAGAGACTGACACAGTGATCAGCTGAATTCAATGCTCACTGGGTCTTTATCCCGCTGACTTCCCCCTTCGACAAGTGCCACCACAGCTTGTCCCCACCGGCTCCATACTGCTCACTATAGTCCCTCAAAACAAAAGTTTTACAATTTATCATTTTTACTTTTAGCATTTAACATGTCACTTATATATCTAGAACACGTAGGTTCTTATTTGTATCTAACACAAATATAAGGCTTTTTAGGTTCCTTTAGATTCCGCTAGTTGGATGAGCTACTTTATCGGTTTTCCATTAGTATGTTTTCTAAATTGTTAAACAATGTGTTTTTTCAAATATATGTGTGTGTAAAAGCTTTTTAAAAAATATACTCAATTAATTATATGATAATGACTCATAAGCTAACAACTATAGCTCGTTAGAACTTAGAACAAATCATTAAAGTTAGAATAGGTTGTGCGAGTTGCTTTGCCTCATTATCAAGCTCGAGTTGCACCGCCTCGTCACCGACCCTCTTCTCTCTAGATTTAGGAACCGCCACCGCCATGGAGCTCCTCCCAAGTGGTGGTGCCGAGAACCGCGGAAGCCTAGTAAGCCGGAGAGGTGGAGGCAAGATCGAAGTGTAGGCCACAGTGATCAGATTTGGTGGAGAGTTGGGTGGTGTTAGTGGCAATGAGGAGGAGCTTGAGCGACAAGGTAAGCGAGGAAGGAGCTCGAGCGTCAACCTCTCTTGAGTCCGATGTGACTGGGCGCCTTTGGTGCGGCGGGCCTCTCCCGAGCGGCCATTGGTGAGCTCAAGTGCTCGGAGCTCCACAGCTTTGAGACGCCAGATAGACGGTGGTCCACGCTAGGTGTCGCTTCCCTAGCGGTCCCAGATCAGCGATGGGATGGTTAAGCAGTGACGATGTCAAAACCTCTCTCAGAACAGTCTAGGAAAGGTCAACTGGTCCAGTTTTAATAATTAAGGGCGCCTCTATACTTGGTTTTACAGTTTGAAGATGCGATCAAACTCAACCTATAGTTGAGGGATGCAAGATGGACTTATTCCTAATTTTTCACATCTGTTGTTGATTCTTGGTGCTTCATCCCCATCGATGTATGTTGCACCTGGGTTTGAAACAGCCAGCTGAAAAGGTTCATCCTTACTGACCAGGTTATATATACTGCATAACAGGAAACCAGCCCGGATGGATTTCCATTGGAAAAAAAAAACTAAGCGCTTATTTATGGCTGCCAACATTACATCGAATTTTCATTCTTGGCAGTTTCTTTCTTCCCTTGAATAAGTATAGAAACTACAATTGCAGAAAGTGGAGGCTAGGTGTGCCGAATAACTTGTTAGGGACAATTGGTGCATTTTCTTCAGAAAACTTTGATAAAAAAAAAAAACTAGTCTGAATTCGCAGCCCCAAAAGCTCACCTTCTGCTTTCAATTGTTATCGGTAAGATTTTAATCCAGCAAGACGCACAGCTCTAAGAAGAACACTATCAAATTTAAAGGTCCTTACGTTTTTGTTGGTCCTTTTAGGGCTGTTCAGCCAGCCAGCTTAATTTAGGAATATTAATTAACAACGTGATAAGATTAGAATATAGAGGAAAACACGCTTTCGATGTAATACAAAAATACTAATATATTTGTAATAGAACTGTTTGCCTAGTGCAATTGGAAGAGCAGAAAGACATAGGTAGAGCCTCCACCTTTTGCGTAAAAAAAAAAAGAGAGAAGACGAAAACGCACTTTTGATCCAACTATGAGTGAATACTAATATATTTGCATTAGAATTGTTTGCCTAGTTATACGACAAGAAAAAAAAAACTTAGATATATAGTTAGTGAAACAGGAGCTAGACAGCTAGAGCTCGTCGTGGTCATGCTCGTCGTCGACGTTGCCATCTTCCGGTGCACCACCACCGCCGGACCTCTGGTACACCGCCGACATGACGGGGTTGCACACGTCCTCCAGCTCCCTCAGCTTCTCCTCGTACTCCTCCTTGCCGGCGTCCGGGTTGCCGTCCAGCCACTCGTACGCCTCCCTCACCGCCGCCTCCACCATCTCCTTCTCCTCGCCCTCCATGGCGTCCGCCATCTTGCCGTCGAGCGTGTTCTTGATGTTGTAGACGTACGCCTCCAGGCTGTTCCGGGCGTCCACCTGCTCCCTGTGCCGGCGGTCCTCCTCCGCGAACTCCTCCGCCTCGCGCACCATCCGGTCGATCTCCTCCTGGCTGATCTTGCGGTCGTCGCCGGAGATGGTGATCTTCTCCGACCTGCCGGTGGCCTTGTCGGCGGCCAGCACGCTGAGGATGCCGTTCGCGTCCACCTCGAACGTCACCTCGATCTGCGGCGCCCCCCTCGGCGCCGGCGCGATGCCGGTGAGGTCAAACTTGCCGAGCAGCCGGTTGTCCCTCGTCATGCTCCGCTCGCCCTCGAACACCTGGATGGTCACCGTCGTCTGCTTGTCCTTGTACGTGGTGAACACCTGCGTCTTCTTCGTCGGCACCACCGTGTTGCGCGGGATCAGCTTGGTCATCACGCCGCCGGCCGTCTCCAGGCCGAGGGTGAGCGGCGCGACGTCGAGGAGGATCATGCTCTCCGTGTTCTTGTCGACGTGGCCACTGATTATGCTGGCTTGCACGGCGGCGCCGTACGCCACGGCCTCGTCGGGGTTGACGCCGCGGTTAGGCTCCTTGCCACCGAAGTAGTCCTTGAGCAGCTGCTGCACCTTGGGGATCCTGGTGCTGCCACCGACGAGGACGATCTCGTCGATGTCGTCCTTGCTCAGCCTGGCGTCCGCCATGGCCTTCCTCACCGGCACCATCGTCTTCTTGAAGAGGTCGTTGTTGAGCTCCTCGAACCGCGCCCGTGTGAGCGGCTCCGAGAAGTCGACTCCGTCGAACAGCGACTCGATCTCGACGCGCACCTGGTGCTGGTTGCTGAGCGCACGCTTGGCGCGCTCGCACTCGCGGCGGAGCTTGCCCAGCGCGCGTGCGTCGCCGGTGATGTCGCGGCCGTGCTTCCGGCGGATGACCTTGACGAAGTGGTCCATGAGGCGTTGGTCGAAGTCCTCGCCGCCGAGGTGGGTGTCGCCGTTGGTGGCAAGGACCTCAAACACGCCGTTGTCGATGGCGAGGATGCTGACGTCGAACGTGCCGCCACCGAGGTCGAAGACGAGGACGTTCTTCTCGGCGCCCTTCTTGTCGATGCCGTAGGCGATGGCGGCGGCGGTGGGCTCGTTGATGATGCGGTCGACGGTGAGCCCGGCGATGACGCCGGCGTCCTTGGTGGCCTGCCTCTGCGCGTCGTTGAAGTAGGCCGGGACGGTGACGACGGCGCGGGTGACCTTCTCGCCGAGGTAGGCCTCGGCCGTCTCCTTCATCCGGGTGAGCACCATGGCGCTCACCTCCTCGGGGCTGAACACGCGGACGTCGCCGTCCTTCACCTCGACGCTCACATGCGGCTTGCCATTCCGGTCGACGACGGCGAACGGCAGCAGCTTCATGTCGCGCTGCACCTCGGCGTCGGAGAACTGCCGGCCGATGAGGCGCTTTGCGTCGTAGATTGTCCGCTCTGGGTTGGCCGCCGCCTGGTTCTTGGCGGCCTCGCCGATGAGCCGCTCGCCGCCGTCGGTGAAGGCGACCCACGAGGGCGTAATCCGGTTTCCCTGGTCGTTGGCGATGATCTCGACATGGCCGTTCCGGTAGACGCCGACGCACGAGTACGTCGTGCCGAGGTCGATCCCGATCACGGTGCCGCCGCTCTTGGCACCACCTTTGGTCGGCGGCGGTGGTGCGGCCGCTGCCAGAGAGCCGGCCGGCGACCACGTGAAGAGGATAAGCACGGCGAGGAGCAGCCCCAGCTGCGTCGTTGCAGTTGACGCGCGCCGCGGCCGCGCCATGGTCGTCGTCTTTCGCTTTTGGTTTGTGTCGATACGAGGCGGGGGAGCGTCGCGATATATATAGCATGCGGTGGCCGAGGCCGACGTGGTCACGTGGAGACGGGAGCCCGACTCCGATATGATGTGTGTCGCCCAATTGGAGGCGCTCGAGGCAGGGCGTACACGTTAGCGGCGTGATCTGGGCCGTTGGCTAATCCGATGGACGGTCTGGGTAGAGTATGCGACATGTTAATGACGTGGCCCGGTGGTCGTGCGTGTAGCGCATCGTGTTGTGTCTCGGACTCTCGGTTTCATCTTCGTACGTGGACCGATACGGACTCTCAACGGTTCTAGAGAATTGGATCGTCTCATCGAGGTTTTGTTAGACTATAACACTAACTAACTAGTACTAAACGTAGAGTCCCGTTTCTTTTTAAGAACTAGTCTCCAACGGTTTGAACTACTTAAACTTAAGAAAAAAAGCTATATGTACTAACTTTTTCTTACTGAATTCGTACTACCACACTGATGTGCAATGCTATGAGTGTATCTGGATTTTTTATAATTTCTAAATATTTAAATCAAACGATTGAGATGATTGTTAGTACAAATTTATCAAGTTAAATTTAGTACGTGTAAGAGCGCTCTATACTTAATATAAATAGGTGTGGATTGGATCTCGAAATTACGAATTAAATACTGGTAAGAACTTAGATAATAAAAATTCTAGTTTGTTACGAACTTGCATTAACCATATCCCAGATAATGCATCATTCTACAAAAATGTTAGGCATATTTTATTTTTTGTTTTTCTTTTCCAAAATAGGTTGTCAATTTATAGTGCTAAATTAATTGTTGTCTGGAATCTCATTAGTTGTATGGATGCATAAAATTATTCGTTGGTTTTGTTACATGAGAGATAAGTTAATACTTTCTTGATCTAGGTGAAAAAAATAAATATCTTACATTTTTTTTGATCAAGGGAGTATATCGAAAGATATGTGTAACAATAACTATACAAAATCTTGTAGCATCCTAACAAAACAAAGAAAAGGCAATGTCAATGGTCCTCTCTTTGCTTCGTATTATAGGTTACTTTGATTATTTTCGAAGTCAAAGTTATATAAGTTGAATCAGATTTACAGAGAAATGTAGCAACTCTTATAGCATTATATTAATTCTATTAAATCTAACATTGAATATATTTTGATAATATACTTGTTTGGTGTTGAAAATATTGTTGTATTTTTCTATAAACATGAATAAATTTAAAGAAGTTTAACTAAAAAATCAATCATCTTATAATATAAAACAAATGTTGCATAATTTTTGAAACAGAGGTAGTACAATTTATGAAGCCTGTTTGTGGCCTATCTATCTCCTAATCCAATACTCTAGAAAACCATAAGTCACTTCAATTATATTGGCACTTCTCATATTTGTTGGATTGTTGCTAATAAAAAACTCGATTAGACTCTATTAGGTTAATCCTAAAAAGAAGAAATTCAAGGAGATCTGTTTCACACTTACTGCGATGCAAAATCATTCCCCTCAAACCTCTCCAAACCGAACAAGACCTTATTTAGCAAAGTCAAATATGCTATGATCCACTCCATCGATGTTACTTCTCTCATATGCTCCTCGGTCACTATGAACAGCTTGTCGTTGTCCCGGATCACGTCGATCGAGTTATTCTCCGCTCCTTCGTCATTCACGATCAGTGTCTTCCTCGCCTCGACTTTTAGTTTCTCCTCTGAAAAGAGAAGGAGCACAAATCATCGGTTGGTTTGAGCTACACGATCTTGCGATTGCAGAAAGATTCAGATAATTGCTTCTACATGGTTTCTGAATTTTATCTATGACGGTTTTGAATTCTTCCATGGTGCCGGTCAGGTTGATCAGCTTGCCGGCTTCTGAGCTACGGTTTCTGATGAATGGATGGCCCCTGTATATGCTAACCCGTGGCCAAGTGCGCGTCGTCTGATCTCGTGCTCTGGCGCCGCCCATTCCGGCTGTCCCCCGGCGAGCCGACCTCCCGAATGACCGCAGCGGCGGCATGTGACGGCGTGTCGACGATGGTCACTGGGTGTGCAAGATCGAGCTTCTTCATGAGCTCCCGCAGCTCTTCGACCGACACCGCCGCCGTCTGCTCGTTGTGGTTGGCCTTGTCGTCGCTGGCGCCGTTGAGGACGAGGAACCTGGCGACGTCGGCGTGGCCCTCGGCGAGCGCAACGCGGAGCGCCGTGGCACCATCTCGGTCCTCCGAGTCGACGGCGAGGCCGTGCTTGAGGAGCTCCCGGAGCGTGTCGAGGTCGCCCCGGCGCGCCGCGAGGCAGAGGAGGTCGCCGGTGGCGTGGTGCGGGCTCGAGACGCGCGCGAAGTGGTACAGGATGTTGAAGATCTTATGGTGCCTCGCCGCGATGGCGATCCACACCGCCGTGTTGCCTTTCGCGTCTGCAGATCACATCATCACATCACGCCATTGGTGGCCTCTTTCTTGACAAGATGAAACGTGCTAGGAATAAGGTGACCCCCGTCCCTCAACTTTACACCGACTTTGTTTGACATCCCTAATCCCCAATACCAAAAATTTTCACCCCTAAACTATACAAAACCATGCAATTTAGATCCCATAGCTGTATAGATGTTCGGTTTGCTGATGTGACATCCTAGTCAGAAAAAAAGTATGTGGGATCTACATGAGAGAATATGATATGACCCCACATCTCTTCTTTTTTTCTTGGGAATTGCTATATAATAACCGGCTATTTTTTTGGATTTATCAGCCGAATTGTTGATCACCAGATCATTTCAAGATCTGTGCAGGTGTTATTGGGACGCATGCCAATTTGGGTTTGTATTTTGTCAATGCTTGTCACATTTGTATTTGTGTTTGTTTTTCTGTCATTTTTTTATTTTGTTTTATCAGTTTTCAAAAGAAGTGGTTTTGTCATATTCGTAATTTTGTATTTGTTTTTGTGACCGGTGCGAATAACCGATGGAACGTGGCACAGTGCTGGGTGTGACGGCTGCACGCTGTTATGTACGCTGCACGTCCCGTTGGATCGCATCGAGACTATGGGAGCCGACTTTTGCGCTCTAATCCGGCCAGAGTTGGTAAGCCAAGTGTAATCACATGGCGCACGCTGGTGTGTACGGGTGGAGCACGTAAGTCTCCGATCATTTAATGAATAATGATGCACGGCGTCACATGCGAATAATGGGCAGCCTGACAAGGGTCAAATCGTCATTGTGGAGCAGTGGACTTCTGCCCCAAGCAACAACGTGGCCCTTGTTGGTAAAAGAATGTTTTCTCCTTTTCTCTAAAATGTAACCTATTGGCTCATGTGGTATCCCCTTGGAAGTATAAAAGGAGCCCAAGGCCTAGAGAAGGGGGGTGGGATCCCTCAGCAAGAACACATATAATCCACCACACACAGGAGTAGTGTATTACACCTGTCACGACTCAAATATTTTTTTCCCGTGACAGTCTGCTGTATCCTTATACGCATATATACTAATATTTATATATGTCCATAAGGATACAAGGCAAGATGCAATGTCTAAAAACTCCAACAGTCACGACCCAAATGTTTTTTTTCCTGTGACAGTCTGCCGTATCCTTATACGCATATACACTAATATTTATATATGTCCATAAGGATACAAGGCAAGATGCAATGTCTAACCATCACAACTGGAGCTTGGACACCTACAACAGTGGTTCCATTTATTATTTTTTTTACCAGCTACCCTGCATATTACATCGGTTAGTTCCCTGACCAACCTATTGTCACCAGGATGATATCCTAAACCTAGCATGCAGGTATGTCCTCTGGGATGCCTCTAAAGACTAAGTAGACCACCCTCTCCACTAGGTCTGCATGTCACCATTTCCCTCTGACATCTCATCTTGACTAGTTTCTGCGCACATCAAATAGTAATAATAATATATGAGTATGTTAGATTAGTACATATAGCTCTATATATATTTTTCAAAGACAAGAAAATACTACTACCCATATATATTAACAGCCAATAAATAATAAAGGACATTAAATATAGTAAATGAGTTAAATCCACACTGCAGAGGTATTAAAATAATCGTCGTAGTCTCGTTCCTTCAACCCATTTTTCTCTCCAACTAGTGATACCCTCATCTGAGAATCACGCCGCCGGCTTCCCTACTTGTGTGAGGCATTCCTCATCTCACACTGATATCAGCCGACCCGATATCGTTATTTCAGGTATCGGCCGTCTCAGGCTAAGTATCACAATCACGTTATTATTCTCACTGATAAAATCACCAATCCATTATTCAGGTGTTCATAAAACATTCTGTTAGATTGTTAGTATCACCATTTCAATATAATACTGGTAAACAAATTTAGTCAAAGTAAAATAGTTGATGGGCGCAGTCTTGCCTTGTCTTCTGTTGTTCTTCCTCTGCGTTCCACCTAATCAAATATGCAGGTCTTCGGTATTAATTTATATCTATATTTGTCATGCAGGACATTAGCTACTGACATCAGCTACTAGCACCATAGATAGCTGGTTGATGTGATTATACTAGAGAAAGAAAACCAACATGGAGTAGTGTGTAGGTGCTTGCATGCATCTAGTGGAGTGGGCAGCACTGCATGCATGCATATAGCATATAGTACAGCTGCTTGCTAGTAACTCCTAGTCTCTATACTAGCCACTACAAGTACTAACCTTTCACACTAATATATCTACCTCCTGCTGCTGCATTTAGTACACAGGATAATGAAAGGCACCCTAAAAAATATGGTAAGTGTAGCAGCCTACTAGTACTACACGAAATTTTTGCTAGTCTAGCTAGCTTACTACTTGCTAGGTCTGAACACTATTAAAATGTAACAATACACTTACCTGCTTGCTCTGTGCAGCCTTGTGCTCACGCTGGCTTCTATGGTGCAAGTAGTATTCCTAGGCTTTGGGAGGCTTTTATAGCAGCAGCTTCCTTCAAGTCTAAGGAGACACCTACCCAGTTAGGAGAGGGATGGATAGCTTTCATCTCCTGGATATTTATCTGTCCATTTTTTTAATTGGTCCCTACGATCCTATCCACTGGTGCATGTCTATCCTACCCCCTTTGGTCAGTAAAATATACTGCCCTCCCCATTCTCTTCCTATTTCTATCTTTCTCACACCTTAAGTTCACAAAATTATTATTATTATTACTACTACTACAGGCTTCCCTCCTTTAGAAATTTCGTCCTCGAAATTATTATACCTTGGTGATGGAAAAACTGAGGATAGTTTTTCTGGAGATCATCTTCCTTCTGCCATGTGGCCTCATCCTTGGTATGATGACTCCATTGTACCTTTAAAAATCTAATTGTTTGGTTCCTTGTTTTTCGATCTTTAATGTCCAGGATACGAACAGGATATTCCTGATACGTCAAGTTGTTCTGCAACTCAGCCATAGGAATTTCAACCTGATCACTTGGCCTCCGAAGGCATTTACGAAGCATGGAGATGTGGAATACATCATGTACCCCAGTGAAAGCATCTGGTAGCTTTAGCTTGTAAGCCGCTTCTCCTATTTGCTTGACAATTATAAATGGTCCAACATATCTGGGACTTAATTTTTTTCCAAGTCCGAATCGCTTAATTCCCTTCATAGGTGATACTTTTAAATATACCCAGTCACCTATATCAAAGTGAAGATCCCTTCTCCTATTATCTGCATAACTTTTTTTTTTGTCTATTTTGAGCTGTTTGCAGCCGTTCCCATATCAGTTGTATTGTTTCTTCTGTCTATTGTATTATATCCGGTCCTAACATTTTTCTTTCTCCTACTTTGTTCCAGCAAACAGGTGTTCTGCACTTCCTTCCATATAAAGCTTCATATGGAGCCATTTGTATACTGGATTGATAACTATTATTATATGCAAATTCCGCTAAGGGCATAAATTCTTCCCATGATCCCTTAAATTCTAGAATGCATGATCTTAACATATCCTCAATAATTTGATTCACTCTTTCAGTTTATCCATCTGTTTGGGGGTGATACGCTGTGCTAAAATCTAGTTTTGTTCCCAGGGCCTTGTGTAGGCTTTTCCAAAATTTGGACAGAAACCGGGTGTCTCTGTCTGACACAATCCTTACTGGAACCCCATGTAAAGATACTATTTCTTTGACATATAGTTTAGCTAACTTTTTCAAAGAAAAATTTCTTTTAACCGGTATGAAATGGGCAGATTTTGTTAGCCGATCTACTATTACCCAAATACTGTCATTTTCGGCAGGTGTGGTAGGTAATCCTTGAACAAAGTCCATACTAATTTCTTCCCATTTCCATAGTGGAATACTTAAGGGTTGTAATAGTCCTGCCGGCCTTTGATGTTCAGCTTTGACGCGCTGGCAAATATGACATTCTGCAATAAATTTGGCAATTTCCCTTTTCATGTTATTCCACCAAAAAGACCTTTTTATGTCATGATACATTTTAGTACTTCCTGGATGTATGGTATAGGGAGAGGAATGTGCTTCTTCTAATATTTTCTGTTTTAATTCAGGATCGTTAGGCACACACAATCTATCTTTGAAACGTATAGCGCCATTATGATCAATTCGAAATTCAGACACCTTCCCTTCTTCAATATTTTTCTTTGCCCTTTGTAATTCACTGTCATCTCTTTGTTTCTCTAGAATATTTTCTTCTAAAGTAGGCTTTATCTGGAGCGCTGCCAATAATACTCCGGGTTCATGGATCTTTAATTCCACATCTAATCTTTCCAAGTCCCTAAGTATATGTTGATCCTGTGTGATCTGAATAGCCATATTACAGAGAGCTTTTCGACTTAAAGCATCTACCACAATGTTGGCTTTCCTAGGGTGATAATTAATATTCACATCATAATCTTTCAATAATTCTAACCATCTCCTTTGCCTCATAATTCCTTCTGAGTAAATATGTACTTTAAACTTTTGTGGTCAGTAAATATTTCACAATGCTCACCGTATAGATAATGTCTCCAGATTTTCAAGGCAAAAATGACAGCAGCTAATTCCATATCATGGGTTGGATAATTTTGCTCGTATGGTTTTAATTGCCACGAAGCATAGGCAATTACCTTACCTTTTTGCATGAGAACACAACCTAATCCAATTTTTGAAGCATCACAGTAAATAGTAAATTCTTCTCCCATTATAGGTAAAGCAAGAATAGGTGATGTGGTTAACCAGTTCTTCAATTCTTGGAAACTTTCCTCGCAAGTCTGAGTCCACTCATATCTTACTCCCTTTTGTGTCAACCGGGTTAGAGGAGCTGCAATTCTAGCAAAGTTGCTAATAAATCGACGGTAATATCCTGCCAACCCAAGAAAACTTCGTATCTCGGTTACCGATGAGGGCCTTTTCCACTCTGAGACAGTTTTGACCTTTTCAGGATCCACTGATATACCTTTACCCGAAATAACATGACCAAGGAAAGATACTTCATCCATCCAGAATTCACATTTCTTTAATTTGGCAAATAGTTTATGATCTCGCAATGTTTGTAGTACTATTCTCAAATGATTTGCATGATCTTCCTTAGTCTTGGAATATATCAAAATATCATCTATGAATACCACTACAAATTGATCAAGATAAGGCATGAATATACGATTCATTAAATCCATAAAAGCTGCCGGTGCATTAGTCAAACCAAATGGCATTACTAGGTATTCATAGTGTCCATAGCATGCACGGAAAGCAGTCTTGGGTATATCACTAGGTTTAATCTTTAGTTGATGTTAGCCTGATTGAAGATCAATTTTTGAGAAAACCCAAGATCCTTGTAGTTGATCAAATAAATTGTCTATCCTTGGTAAAGGATATTTATTTTTGATAGTCACCTTATTCAATTCTCGATAATCCGTACATAATCTCAGGCTCCCATCCTTTTTCCTGACAAATAAAACAGGAGCACCCCACGGGGAGACACTAGGACGAATAAATCCTTTATCTTCCAATTCTTTTAATTGTACCTTTAGTTCCTTTAACTCCACCGGTGCCATTCGGTAGGGTGCCTTATAAATCGGAGAAGTTCCTGGTGCTATTTCAATACCAAATTCAATCTCTCGATCTGGTGGTAACCCTGGTAATTCAGCTGGAAAAATATCTGGAAATTCATTCACAACTGGTATTCCTTCCCAACTAGCTTCCTTTCTCATGATTTCTGCCACTAAAGGTCTAAGTAAATGGTTTTGATCTCCATAGTAAATAATTTGGTTTTGATCCCATGGTTTAAGTGTAATCTGTTTTCCATGGCAATCAATATTTGCTTTGTTCTTACATAACCAATCCATACCAAGTATAATATCAAAATCATGCATATCCAAGGGTATGAGGTCAGCAGTTAATTCCCATCCCTCAATAGTAATTGGACACAATTTGCAAATTAGATTAGTTGTTTGGCTATCCAAAGGAGTTTCTATGCAAATTCTTTCGTTTAGCTGACTAGTAGGGATGGTGTATTTTCTCACAAAGTTGGGGGAGATAAACGAATGTGTGGCACCAGAATCAAATAAAACTTTACCAGGATAAGAGCAGATTAGGACATTACTTGTAACCACGGTATTGGATTCTTCAGCTATGCTCTTAGTTAAGTTGTATACCCGAGCACGATTCCCACCTTGTGAATTATTCGACCGTATTCCTAGTGTAGTATTAGTATTTGCAGGTAGCTTTCCTTGATTTGGCCCATGATTATTTGCTGAAGATGGTCCAGGTAAATAAAGCGAGGGTACTGGAGTATTTGGCTGAGTAGTTGAACTAACTCGATTTTTACCCTTCTGTAACAGTGGACATTGGTACCTAGTATGTCCTGCTTCTCCACACTCAAAGCACCTTCCCCAGCGATTAGGACATATTGACGGAACATGGCTACCCTGACATATTGGATATTTTCTGCCTTGATTTTCTAAAGATCCCCCCTGTATTTGCCCAGAGTAGTTTCCACGGAATCTTCCCTGATTTTGTTGATTATTGGTCTTGAATTTCTTTTGGGGTTGTCTGTGTGCTATTCTTTGTTCATGATACCCCTTCTCAAGAAGTTGTGCTTTACTTACTACCTCTCTGAATATGGTTAATTCAAAGGCTTCAACGCGCCTTTTGAGAGGTTGACGCAATCCACTTTCAAATCGCGAGCTTTAGAATTATCTGTTTGCACAAATTCAGGAGCAAATCTTGCAAGTCTCGAAAATTCTATTTCATATTCTGCTACAGATTTATTACCTTGCTTAAGCTCTAGAAATTCCTTCTCCTTCATTCTCTTCACACTTTCTGGAAAATATTTCTTGTAAAAAGCTTCTTTGAATAATTCCCATGTAATAGAGATACGTTCAGAATATGACTTTTTGTGAGCATCCCACCATTCAAAAGCACTAGATTGAAGCATATAGGTAGCATATGTAATCTTTTCTTTATCTGTACAACCCATAGCTTCAAATGCCTTTTCCATGGCTACAATCCAATCTTCCGCTTCGAGTGGATTGGCAGTTCCTGAAAATGTTGGTGGCTTCAATTTCTTAAATTCCCCAAGTCCATTCCGGTTAGCATCACTTTTAGTAATACGTTCTAAAATCTCCATCTGTCGTTGCTGGGTTTCCTGTTGCTTGCCCAATATATTTGCGAGTAAGTTAGCCCAAGGGTCTTGATTACTTGCACTAGGTATTATTAATCCAATGCCACCATTACTAGTATTATTTCCATCCTGACTAGTACCATTGCTGTTGTTGTTTTGCTCCATCTAGCATATTCAACTCATTAGCCAGAATACATAAATGATCATTGGATGGATCTCAAAATGATAAGAAAAATCAGATTTACTATAAAACAAACAATATAGGTAATATTAAAATAAAACTATTTAGTTATATTATCATCATTATGCTTTTCTCTTCTTATTTTAGTCTTATCATCATTCTTAACATGCACCAATTTAAAAATAATAAAAAGTAGTACAAACCACAAGCACCACGGCAGTACTGCATTACTTCAACGAAAAGAAAGGGCAGGAGACTATCCTGCTACACAAACACTAAGGCAAACACTTACTGGTGTACTACTGCCACATACAGAGCTCTGGTTTTTACACAAGATGTCTAGAAAGACATCACCATGAGTTATGATGTTAACTCCTCAGTTGTAAAAGCTCCTTTGGTTGTCTCGTAGCCCATCCACACATGCTACTGATGCTACAAGACTTATTATAGTGGAGTACATCCCATCCCAAGGGAAAACAAAACCCATACTGACACCACTTCCACATCTCACACACTGCCACTAGAGCTGTCACTACCCCCACCCCCACGCTGCAGAACAGTAATGGTTTCACTCAGGTAGCGGACGTGGTGGTACAGGCGATGGGTGAGGTGCTCCAGAAACATAACTTCATTCTCACTGGAGCGAACAATAGTCAGCAGTTCTGCACAGAGCTTCTCAGCCTCCACCACCCTACCACGCAAGCACGTCACCTGACGACGCAGATGCTGCACCTGGGGGTAATTGACATCCCTTATCTCAATCTGGCGCTCTGCCGCTAAGGCGTGTATAGTCATGAGTGAAGCAGTTTGCTCAGGTTCAGCTACTATAGTCTTAGCTACCTCATAATAAAGGTAGGGAACACGATCAGCTGGACCAAGGTTAACCTGCACCCCCACAACATGCAGTCCAGTGGAACTATGCCTCCCAGTAATAGTCCGTGGACCAAGGTCAAGCATGCGTGCAAACTCTTCTAAAAAGACTTTAGCAGGAACCTCAATGTACTGCGCCATACCTGGAAAAACAATGATACAAACAATTTATATTTTTAACCCTAGAAAGCTGACATGTATCATCCTGACCTAAGGCAATATATGACCCGTCCAAGAAACTATCAACATAGGGTCTCACATTTTAGTGCACCAGTTCAACTGGACGACAACTAGTCATGCATTAAGGTCTCTTATCTTAATATGCACTAATTTTATCTCCTTTCTCAATTTATGTTATTGTCTAATACTAAGCTAATTCTAATATGGAACCGGGCTCTGGTACCACTCCAACTGTCACGACCCAAATATTTTTTTTTCCCGTGACAGTCTGCCGTATCCTTATACGCATATATACTAATATTTATATATGTTCATAAGGATACAAGGCAAGATGCAATGTCTAACCATCACAACTGGAGCTTGGACACCTACAACAGTGGTTCCATTTATTATTTTTTTTACCAGCTACCCTGCATATTATATCGGTTAGTTCCCTGACCAACCTATTGTCACCAGGATGATATCCTAAACCTAGCATGCAGGTATGTCCTCTGGGATGCCTCTAAATACTAAGTAGACCACCCTCTCCACTAGGTCTGCATGTCACCATTTCCCTCTGACATCTCATCTTGACTAGTTTCTGCGCACATCAAATAGTAATAATAATATATGAGTATGTTAGATTAGTACATATAGCTCTATATATATTTTTCAAAGACAAAAGAAAATACTACTACCCATATATATTAACAACCAATAAATAATAAAGGACATTAAACATAGTAAATGAGTTAAATCCACACTGCAGAGGTATTAAAATAATCGTCGTAGTCTCGTTCCTTCAACCCATTTTTCTCTCCAACTAGTGATACCCTCATCTGAGAATCACGCCGCCGGCTTCCCTACTTGTGTGAGGCATTCCTCATCTCACACTGATATCAGCCGACCCGATATCGTTATTTCAGGTATCGGCCGTCTCAGGCTAAGTATCACAATCACGTTATTATTCTCACTGATAAAATCACCAATCCATTATTCATGTGTTCATAAAACATTCTGTTAGATTGTTAGTATCACCATTTCAATATAATACTGGTAAACAAATTTAGTCAAAGTAAAATAGTTGATGGGCGCAGTCTTGCCTTGTCTTCTGTTGTTCTTCCTCTGCGTTCCACCTAATCAAATATGCAGGTCTTCGGTATTAATTTATATCTATATTTGTCATGCAGGACATTAGCTACTGACATCAGCTACTAGCACCATAGATAGCTGGTTGATGTGATTATACTAGAGAAAGAAAACCAACATGGAGTAGTGTGTAGGTGCTTGCATGCATCTAGTCGAGTGGGCAGCACTGCATGCATGCATATAGCATATAGTACAGCTGCTTGCTAGTAACTCCTAGTCTCTATACTAGCCACTACAAGTACTAACCTTTCACACTAATATATCGACCTCCTGCTGCATTTAGTACACAGGATAATGAAAGGCACCCTAAAAAATATGGTAAGTGTAGCAGCCTACTAGTACTACACGAAATTTTGGCTAATCTAGCTAGCTTACTACTTGCTAGGTCTGAACACTATTAAAATGTAACAATACACTTACCTGCTTGCTCTGTGCAGCCCTGTGCTCACGCTGGCTTCTATGGTGCAAGTAGTATTCCTAGGCTTTGGGAGGCTTTTATAGCAGCAACTTCCTTCAAGTCTAAGGAGACACCTACCCAGTTAGGAGAGGGATGGATAGCTTTCATCTCCTGGACATTTATCTGTCCATTTTTTTAACTGGTCCCTACGATCCTATCCACTGGTGCATGTCTATCCTACCCCCTTTGGTCAGTAAAATATACTGCCCTCCCCATTCTCTTTCTATTTCTATCTTTCTCACACCTTAAGTTCACAAAATTATTATTATTACTACTACTACTACAACACCTCACCGGCGGTCCGAACCTGTATAATTCCTTCTGTCACGATCTCTCTCGTGCTAAAACACTCTACACCCCGGTGCACCGGAGTGCCGAATCGCGTCTCGCGCCCCAGGCCGAACTCACAAAGTGGGGCCCTCATAGTCCCCTGTTGAGGAGCTTGTTCTTTGTTAACTAGCGCGCCAGGTAGGGGCGCGTATACGCGTTCTCGGCTCCCACTTCCTTCCGTGTTCACCAAGTTTCACCGAGTTGGCCTCATGGCTGAAGATGTAGTGGTGTACACCCCCAGTTCAAGTGCCAGCGATGACGGCGGAGAGCTGCATCCTCGCCGTCGAGCTCACACCCCCTCGCCGCTCCCTCGCCGGAGTCATGGGTGGGGAAAGGCGCCAGAGATGCCGGAGGGCTCTGCCAACTCACCGCCACCTGGTGACGGAGGGCGGTGCCGCCCTAAGGCGTGCTGCCATCTGGTCTACAGCGACGGGGGCACCCCTCAGGGCGCCTTCCAGGCTGCGGGAGCGCTTCTGTGCCACCCGCCCATCGCTTCTGACCCGGAAGCCTCAGTCCAACGCTGGTTGGACGATGTGACCAACCTGGTCAAGGTGGCACAGCAGCAGCTGGACGCCGGCGGGCGATCGTCGGCGGCTGGATCGTCCGACACCTTAACGGCTGCCTCTTCGTCTGCAAGGCGAAGAGCTCGACGGGCAGCGACCAACGCCCGTCGTTCGTCCCCACTCCCCTCGTCGGTGCCCACACCCATACACGGGCATCACGAGAGCATGTATGGTGGGCCGGACGCCCGGCTTAGCATTGAGCGCCGGCGCGACGAGCGCCGCGCCACCCAAACGGGGGAGGGCGCCGCCTCCTCGGCAGCAACGCGCCCCTCTAGGTATAAGGGCCGGCCCCCCGTATCTCCCATCGTTGGGGCTGGGTGCCGGGCTTTTGTGGCGAGCCTTCGGAATATCCGATGGCCCCCAAAATTCCAGCCCAGCATTCCCAAGAAATACGACGGCAGCGTCAACCCCACCGAGTTTCTCCAGATCTATACGACTGGAATAGAGGTGGCGGGGTGTGATGATAGGGTCATGGTGAACTTCTTTCCCATGGCCCTAAATGGCCAAGCGCTGGGTTGGCTCATGAATCTGCCACCTGCCTCGGTCCACTCCTGGGAGGATTTGTGCCAACAGTTCACTACGAACTTTCATGGCACATATCCGCGCCCAGGAGAAGAAGCGGACCTGCACGCAGTGCAGCGGAGGGACAATGAGTCCCTTCGATCATATATTCAGCGGTTCTGCTAGGCCCGCAACACCATCCCCTGTATCCCTGCGCACGCGGTTATAGCGTTTAGGGGAGGCGTGCGGCACAACCGCATGTTGGAGAAGATAGCCTCCAAGGAGCCCCAGACCACCGAGCAGCTTTTTGAGCTCGCGGACCATGTGGCCTGAAAGGAGGAGGCCTGGACATGGAACTCCTCCGGCTCCGGTGCGACGGCGGCGGCTGCCCCCGAGTCCGCTGCCCGTTCCGGGCGGCGGGAGAAGAGGAGGAGAAAAGGTCAGCCTGCTCCAATGACGAGGGCCACGTCCTCGCCGCTGAAGGCACTTCGTGGCCCCAGCGCAAGGAGAGGGCCGCGGGCGACGGGAGGAAGGACATCGGCGCTCCCAGCCGAGAGCGCCCGGCGGGCAAATGGTGCTCCGTGCACAACACCTCCCTCCACGACTTCGCTGACTGACGCGCGGTCAAGTGCCTGGCCGAGCGCGTCAGGAAATGGGGGAGGAGCGGCAGCAGGGGCGCCGTGAGGGCAAGGCCCTGACGGCTCCTGCCCGCGACCGGTGAAGTGAGGCCAAGCAGAAGGCCCCCGCCGACAATGGTGATGACGACGACTTGGGCTTCCAGGAGCCCGAGGTCATGCTTCCCGCCGCAGCTTCAAGACCATGAAGCGTAAGCTTCTGGCTGCGGTCCCCACTCACGAGGCTGCACGACGGGCGTGGTGGTCGTAGGTCTCGCTCACCTTCGATCAGACCGACCACCCGCGGTGCGTCGCCCGGGGTGGGCAAATTGCGATGGTGGTTTCCCCCACCATCTTTAATGTCAAGTTGAGGCGCGTTCTGATAGATGGCGGCGCCGCCCTCAACATCCTCTCCCCCACGGCCTTTGATGTTATCAAGGCCTCGGGGATGAAGCTCCGGCCGTCCCTGCCGATCATCGTCGTGACGCCGGGACACACGTGGCCTTGAGGCCACATCGACCTCCCGGTCACCTTCGTTGGCTCCGACAATTTCCGCTCCGAGCGGATCAACTTCGATGTGGCGGATCTTAATTTGCCCTACAACGCGGTGCTAGGGAGGACCGCGTTGGTGAAGTTCATGGTGGCCACCCACTACGCCTACTTCCAGATGAAGATGCTGGGCCCGCGTGGGCCCATCACCGTCCACGGCGATCTCAAGATCGCGTTGGCCTGCGCGGAGCAGCGCGTGAGCGACCTCGCCGCGGTCCCAAAGCCCGCGGGTGGGGACGAGAGGCCCGAGGCCTCTCCGTCTCATGCCCCGAGGAAGCGGATGACCTCAAGCGACGAGGTCCCTGTGAAGGAGGTGGCACTAGTTGTTGACCCGTCCAAGAACGTCAAGATCGGCGGTCGCTTGGACGGCAAATAGGAAGACGCGCTCGTCTCCTTCCTGCAAGCAAACGTTCATGTCTTCGCGTGGAAGCCGTCAGATATGCTCGGGGTCCCCAGGGAGGTGATCGAGCACCGTTTGGCCGTGCGACCGGATGCAAGGCCTGTCCGACAAAAAGTACGGCGACAGGCCCCCGAGCGCCAGGCCTTCATCCGACGGGACGACCTCGACTACCCTGAAGAGCGAAGGCGGCGCGCTGCCCTCTGGGCCGCGCATTACCAGCATAGCTTACGGTGCTATCATCAGCGCCATGTCCGGGCCTGGTCACTCAACGTAAACGATCTCGTCCTACACTGCGTCCAGACGCATGCTGGACTGAGCAAACTGTCACCCATGTGGGAGGGGCCGTTTAGAGTGATCGGTGTCCCCCAACCGGGCTCGGGACCAGGCTTTATATCCGAATGGCTGTGACCAGGTTGTTTTTCCTTGACGAATGTTTTCGCTTAAGCCGGGGTGCTCGTACTCGTTTTGCTACCCGTGACTTGGGTCACCTAGACGCCAACGGGGCCTAGACCGAGCTGTGCCTCGCGACACGGTGAACCCTGGGGGAATCGGCAATGATCCACGAACGGGTCACCACTAACCCCAGGTCATCGTGTTCCCGACCTGGCCAGTCTCGACACGTGTAACTCCCCAAGTGCACTAATCCCGGCCCTTGTCGTTTGGAGTAGCAACCCGGGCCCGAGCCCTCGCTCGAGCCAAAAAATCGAACAGGATATACAATGCGGTCCAGCCACCCCATATGCACAACAAGCAAACTGACATGAAACTACGAAACATTCATTGCAGGCAAAAATTAAAGCAGAGTGTTCAGACACGAAGCGAATGGAATAAGGAGTGCTGGTTATTACAAGGTCGGCAGAAGGCCTTATGAACATGATGAAGAAAAAAAAGAAGAGGAAGGGAGGAAGAGGTAGCGTCTGCTGGGTTCGGCCCGCTTGGTCACGCCTCGTTGCCGCCATCGTCATCACCGTCATCCTCGTTGTTGGAGGCCAGCGCGAGGGCAAACCGAGGAGCCGTCCCCTCGAAGCTGTGGACAATCTCCCAGGCAGCCTCCCGGACCTGGGCACGCGCAGCGGCCTCGGTCCCCGGTGGGAAGTCGTCGAAGACTGCCCACAGCGAGAACTCGGGGTCACGGGCCTGGAAGCTTGCTAGCACCAGCTCAACCGCCCCTCGGCGAGGCCCCTCGAGGAAGACTTGATGGTCTCCTCGATCTCCTCGGGGAGTGTTGACGATCAAATTTGGTAATTCAAACATCGGAGATCAAGATGGAATCGAAGAGGGTTGAAGAGATAAGATCGTATCGGAAAGCAGAGTGAGAATCGGCTGTGGTCCGAATCGGCTGTGAACTGGATCGGCAGAGTCAGAGTCGGACTGGGTTAGCCGATTGAGCCGATTTCGGTAATATAACTTGGTGTACGTCATCAGGTTGTATTAACGTGTTTCATATGGATTGCCATGCACGGATAGAGTCCTGAGGAGGCAATTATATCTATTAATTAGGATATTTTATGTAATTTCCTTATAGATATTCCCGGTAAGAGTCCGCCTAAGGGACTTGTTCGTTAGTTGGATTTGTATTAGGATAATATGAGTCGTGTCCGTGGTGGACAATGTTTGTATTTCGGGTATAAATATAATCCCGAGGTCTTGTAAATAACAACAACACATGTTCAATCAATCTCGGCGCATCGCCAAACCTTTGTTTTCTACTGTCGACAAGTTTGTGCTTTCGAGTCGTGCTGCATCAGTTTGATCTTCGGCAAAAAGGTATATCTTGTCATGGCGAGTTACATCATTAGGGCTAGTGCTTACATCTCTATGATACTCTAGTTCTTTGTTGTGATTCTCCGAGTTATCATATATGTTATATAACTTAGAACGATAATGCAATCTACTTGTATCGGCTAGATCCTTTAGGGTTTTATCGATATCGGCTAGATTACTTTGTTAATCTAGGTTATATAACGTATCCACCATCCCAAAAAGGCAACCATTGGCTTGATTCTTTAGATCTCATGCTTCTATTTATACTTAATGCTGCATTGGTTCAGTCCAACCTATTAAGTCGTATTTAGAATCATGGTATCTAACCTGCTTCATGGTTGTTAATAAGGATAGTATCGGGGTTTCAGCCGATCTTACCTGATATAGATGTTTTACATTGTGTTATGCTTTGTTTAATATTCTATATCTGCCCCTTATATCAGGATCTAATCTAATATAAATATATTAAGCTTGATATCAACCTAATTGGTTATAGTTTAATATATTTATGACTAGAGAATATCCTAGTATAAGGATGTATCGGAGCTATAACCGATACATACTTAAACCTAGATATCGGCTATGACATTAATCTGCATAATCGTTATTTCATGTTATCTTTAGACTTGGGCAATTTATACTGTCTCGGTTCAGTCCGATCTATCCCAATTGCTTATTTCTAAAGTAATATTGATTTAATGATTATGTAAACAAGTGAAAGCCGAATCAAGTAACGAGGAGTTGCACACATTACAACAAGATCGCATCGATTCGGCTGTTCACCATGCCTTAGTCAACCAGTCCGGAGTGCTTGTCAACACCTTGACAAATACGATCAAGTCGGTAGTCGATGGGACAATAGCTGAGGAAAAGGCTAAAGGACCTATTTATCTACCAGACGGCACGTTCCCAGCATATAGAACCGTGAAGACAGAGATTGGCGGGAATCAGACAAATCAACAAGTGCTCCAAACCCAGGTTCCATCGGCTCCCTTCTCAAGTTCAAACATTCCATCAATTTTAACCAGATCACAGCCGATCACTGGGGGGCAAGTGCCACCTCAATTGACACCAGAACAACTGATCAACATTCTTCATCCAAAACCACCAGCTGTTGACACATCTTACCAAATTCCTTCGGTTCCACAACAGCCGATTGGAATTACTCAGCCGATAAGCCAGCAATACAGTACAGAACAACTTCCTTATGTGCCACCACAAGGCATATCGGCTGGCTTCAATAATCTTTATCAGCCTCACTCACCACGACCTCAGCCGATCCAATACGGCCAGACGGATCCACTACAGCAGCAGTAAGCCCTGGGCCGAATGATCGCTGACGTCATGAGGGAGCAATTCGGGCTTAAACCAAAGGATAATGGCAACATGTATCGGCATCCATATCCAGAATACTTCGATCGAATTCCATTACCAAACCGATACAAGGTGCCAGACTTCTCCAAGTTTTCAGGGCAAGACAATATATCAACTTACGAGCACATTAGCCGATTTCTAGCTCAGTGTGGTGAGGCATCGGCTACAGAAGCTCTCAGAGTTCGTCTGTTCCCACTGTCACTATCTGGATCAGCATTTACATGGTTTTCATCGTTGCCATATAATTCGATCAGGAGCTGGGCCGATTTGGAGAAACAATTCCACAAGTACTCTTTCAGTAGAGTTCAAGAGATGAAGCTATCGGACCTCACAGCTATTAGGTAGAAATCAGACGAATCGGTTCCAGATTATATTCAACGATTCAGAGACGTGAGAAATAGATGTTACAGCCTATCTTTATTAGATTCTCAACTAGCCGATCTGGCCTTCCAAGGTTTGCTGGCGCCGATCAGGGAGAGGTTCTCGGCTCAAGACTTTGACAGTTTAGCACACTTGGCTCAGAAGGTATCGGCTCACGAGACAAGGTTTCAAGAGGCTAGGAAATTCATCAAAAAGGCTAACAATGTAAATAATGTCTACAATTATGATTCTAACTCTGAAGATGAAGACCCAGATATCAATGCAGCCGAGTGGGCTAGGAACAAGAAGACGGTGGTCTGTTAATGGGTTAAGAATTCGGGCACAGAAGAAAGGTTTGACTTCGATATTACCAAGGCCGATAAGATCTTCGATCTCCTTCTTCAAGAAAAACAGATTCAACTGCCGGCAGGACATGTCATCCCATTGGCTGAAGAGTTGAAGAAAAAGAAGTACTGCAAATGGCACAATACAGGATCTCATCACACTAATGACTGCAAAATCTTCAGACAACAGATCCAGTCGGCTATTGAACAAGGAAAAATTAAGATTGATGGATCCAACATGGTGAAGAGGCCGATGAAGATAGATGGACATCCTTTTCCAATTAACATGGTGCATCCTGGATACAACCGGAATACAGCTGATGGAAATAAAAACTACACCAGGAATATCAGATCGGCTGGCACGATCGGCAAATATCAAGACAGGAGTCAACAGGAGGAGGAATCATATCCTGAGGAAGAAGAAAGATATTTTGACCCTCATTGGAGCTGTGAATTCTTCAGGTTCTGCTGGAACGAAGGTATGACGCTACCATCTATCGAAAATTGTCCTGGCTGTAGTGATCCTGATATCCAGCTCATCCAAAAGCCAAGCTGACGACATGCAATTACACATCGGCCAAGTCAATCAAGGCTGTCAGTACATGAAAGACTTGGGCCGATGCGACAAGACAACGATGAAGATGACTCACGTGGAGAATCCAAGCCAATGCATCCCCAATGGTGTCCTTCTGGGATATTTACCAAGAATCAAAAGAGAAGAGTTCAAAGGATGAGGAACAGAGAGCAATTCCAGGAGGTTGAAGGTGCAATTAAGCATCGGCTGCGGCAGAAAACGAAGAAAGTATGGTGAGTGAAGAGCAAGGTGGTGCCAGCCGACGAAGTCAGAGCCGATCGCAGCAAGAATCAACAACGCAAGGGCAAGGAAGTGATGTCATCTGACATAAATATGGTCTTTATATTGCCAGCCGAATATGCAGTAGAGCAAGTTGTCGAGCAAGAAGAAGATCTGCCATCGGCTAAATTGATGTTATCTCCACAGCAAGCTATTTTCGAGAAGCCCGAAGGAACAGATCATCGGCACCTCAAGCCACTCTATGTTAAGGGATTTGTCAATGGTAAGCCGATGTCAAAGATGCTAGTCGATGGAGGGGCAGCTGTTAATTTAATGCCTTATACAACATTCAGAAAGCTTGGGAAGAACTCAGAGGACTTGATCAAAACCAACATGGTTCTGAAGGATTTTGGCGGGAACCCATCGGAGACCAAGGGAGTTTTGAATGTGGAGCTAACCATCGGCAGTAAAACAATTCCAACCACGTTCTTTGTTATTGACGGGAAGGGTTCCTACAGTCTGTTGTTGGGAAGAGATTGGATCCATGCAAACTGTTGCATCCCTTCAACAATGCATCAAAGCTTGATTCAATGGCAAGGAGACCAAATCGAAATTGTGCCAGCCGACAGACAACAGGAGATGGAGAGCCCCAATTCTTGTTTTGAGGGTGCTGTGGAGAGTTCCAATTTATCCACAGAAGATACTATTGATGATCTCGACGGCAAGCTTGGGCAAGGTTTTATGTCGGCCGATGAACTAGAAGAAATCGACATTGGACCAGGTGATAGGCCTAGGCCGACATACATTAATAAAGGTTTACCAAAAGAACTTAAATGTAAATTAATTGCACTCTTAAAGGAGTATAGAGATTGTTTTGCTTGGGAATACTATGAGATGCCAGGACTTAGCCGATCGATAGTTGAACATCGGCTCCCTATCAAACCAGGCTATCGGCCGTACAAGCAACCCCCAAGACGTTGTAAAGCTGCGATGTATGATGCTATTAAGGCCGAAATTACAAGACTCTATGATGCTAGCTTCATCAGACCATGCCGATATACCGAGTGGATTTCCAATATAGTACCAGTTATCAAGAAAAAGGCAAGCTCAGGGTTTGTATTGATTTCAGAGATCTAAACAAAGCTACACCGAAAGATGAATATCCAATGCTAGTAGCCGATCAACTTGTAGATGCAGCATCTGGACATAAGATTATCAGCTTCATGGATGGCAATGCTGGTTATAATCAAATTTTTATGGCTGAGGAGGATATTCACAAGACTGCTTTTAGGTGTCCTGGTGCTATCGGCTTGTATGAGTGGGTAGTTATGACTTTCGGCTTGAGGAGTGCTGGTGCTACATATCAGAGAGCCATGAACTATATTTTTCACGATCTCATCGGTGCACTAGTGGAGATATATATAGATGATGTGGTGGTTAAATCCAAGGAAGTTGATGATCACATAGCCGATTTGAAACAGGTCTTAGAAAGAGCAAGGAAGTATGGGTTGAAGATGAATCCTACCAAGTGTGCTTTTATTGTATCGGCTGGTCAGTTTCTTGGATTTCTGGTTCATGAGAGAGGAATTGAAATTCCTCAGCGGAGCATTGAAGCAATTAAAGATATCAAACCCTCGGAAGATAAAACCAAGCTACAATCATTGATCGGCAAGATTATTTTTGTTCGGCGTTTTATATCAAATCTGTCTGGCCGAATAGAACCATTTACTCCTTTGCTAAGATTGAAAGCTGATCAAGAATTTGTCTGGAGAGAGAAGTAGTAGCAGGCTTTGGATAATATCAAGGAATATCTGAGTACCCCTCTAGTTCTTATACCACCACAGAAAGGGATTCCATTTAAACTTTATCTATCGGCCGATCAAAATTCTATTGGCTCAGTCTTGATTCAAGAGGTTGAAGGAAAAGAAAGAGTTATATTCTATCTCAGTAGGCGCCTGTTGGATGCAGAAACAAGGTATTCACCTGTGGAGAAGTTATGCTTATGCTTATATTTTTCTTGCACAAAGTTGAGGCATTATCTACTATCCAATGAGTGCATTATAGTTTGCAAGGCCGATGTAGTAAGATACATGCTATCGGCACCAGTGTTAAAAGGACGAATTGGGAAGTGGATCTTTGCTTTGTCAGAATTTGATCTCAGATATGAATCGGCTAAGGCAGTTAAAGGGCAAGCGATAGCCGATTTCATAGTTGAACACAGGGATACCAGTGTTGATAATATTGACATCATGCCATGGACTTTATTCTTTGATGGATCAGTTTGTACTCATGGTTGTGGTATCGGCTTGGTGATAATATCGCCTAGGGGGCAAGTTTTCAGGTTGCTTTTACTATTAAACCATACTCAACAAATAATCAAGCGGAATATGAAACTATTCTCAAAGGCTTGCAGTTATTAAGAGAAGTGGAAGCCGATGCTGTTGAGATCATGGGTGATTCATTGTTGGTGATAAGTCAATTATCTGGGGAATATGAATGCAAAAATGATACCTTAATAATCTATAATGAGAAATGCCAGGAGCTGATGAAGACATTCAAAATGGTTACTTTGAAGCATATTCCTAGGGAGCAAAACGTTGAAGCCAATGATTTAGCTCAAAGCGCCTCAGGATATAGGCCGATGTTACAAGGGATTGAAGTAGAAGTGGCCTGTATTCCAGTCGATGATTGGAGGTTTGATGTTTTTGAGTATCTAAAGAATCCTTCAAGATCGGTTTCAAGGAGATTAAGGTATAAAGCTCTTAAGTATGTTCTGTTGGATGATTCATTGTATTATCGGACGATTGATGGAGTTCTGTTGAAGTGCTTGAGTATGGAAGAAGCTAAAGTTGTCATGTGTGAGGTTCATGAAGGTATTTGTGGGACACATCAATCGGCTCATAAAATGAAGTGGTTACTTCGAAGAGTTGAATATTTTTGGCCGACAATGCTGGAGGATTGTTTCAGATATTACAAGGGTTGTCAAGATTGTCAGATGTTTGGAGCAATTCAGCGAGCGCCAGCATCGGCTATGAACCCTATTATCAAGCCGTGGCCATTCAGAGGTTGGGGTATTGATATGATTGGCCAGATCAATCCACCATTAAGCAAAAGACATAAATTTATATTGGTTGCGACTGATTATTTCACTAAGTGGGTTGAGGCAATTCCTTTGAAGAAAGTTGACAATCAAGATGCGATCAATTTTGTCAAGATGCTTACATCTCTATGACACTCTAGTTCTTTGTTGTGATTCTCCGAGTTATCATATATGTTATATAACTTAGATCGATAATGCAATCTACTTGTATCGGCTAGATCCTTTAGGGTTTTATCGATATCGGCTAGATTACTTTGTTAATCTAGGTTATATAACATATCCACCATCCCGAAAAGGCAACCATTGGCTTGATTCTTTAGATCTCATGCTTCTATTTATACTTAATGCTGCATTGGTTCAGTCCAACCTATTAAGTCGTATTTAGAATCATGGTATCTAACCTGCTTCATGGTTGTTAATAAGGATAGTATCGGGGTTTCAGCCGATCTTACCTGATATAGATGTTTTACATTGTGTTATGCTTTGTTTAATATTCTATATCTGCCCCTTATATCAGGATCTAATCTAATATAAATATATTAAGCTTGATATCAACCTAATTGGTTATAGTTTAATATATTTATGACTAGAGAATATCCTAGTATAAGGATGTATCGGAGCTATAGCCGATACATACTTAAACCTAGATATCGGCTATGACATTAATCTGCATAATCGTTATTTCATGTTATCTTTAGACTTGGGCAATTTATACTGTCTCGGTTCAGTCCGATCTATCCCAATTGCTTATTTCTAAAGTAATATTGATTTAATGATTATGTAACGTTGATATTTTCAGCCGATATACTAGTTTTAGGGTTAATTTTATCATTGACTATACCTTACAGCCGATTCATGCTTTATTGCATCGGCTAGGTCACATACGATATGAAATCGGCCCTATGGCCGATTGTGTATCGTTTACTGATATTCTTTGCATGTTTTTCTTGTTGATTGCAGGATCAAATCAACTGGCACGCCCTTGAATCTGAAACCCTAATTTTGGACCTGCACTAGAGTAAAGCAAACCTCTCAGGCTAGTGTGTGTTTTTTGCATCAACAGGGAGCCTCCCCAGGTCATCGGCCATGTCAGCGAGGCGGTGGCCGACCCCGGCTTCAGTGGCACCGAACTTGTGTTGCTGGCCTTGCCAGACGCCTGCCCGATACCCGGCGTGCTCCAGCTTGGTGACGGCGTCTTGAAGCATGCCGGGGCCCACCTCGCTGGCTAACCTGAGAGCCTCGAGTTCTCCGACTCGGAGTCCAGAGCCCGCTACAGCTTTGCGACGGACTCCTCGGCCGCAACGAGATGGTCAGTGTAGACCCCCGATTTTGGAAATCGGAAATCTTATGTGTTTATCCGTACCAATCCCTGGATCAGTAGTTGGTACACACATACATAGCCGAATCACAACATATCACGAATGAATTCAGGCTAAAGGGGTTAAATGCTTACATTAGGGCCAGGCAGGCCAGCAACTATCAGAGAACAACAGCGGAAGACAAAACAGTGCAAGGGCCCGGTTGACATGCCACAGGCAGCCGACTGGGGAACGAGACCTAGAACGGGACCGCACTCCGATCATCCTGTTAAGTACGCAAGCGTACCAACAAGGGCTTCTCTTCAGGCACTCTGCTAAAAGATATATATAGAGCAACAATGAGTACAAAAGTACTCAACAAGCCATCACACAAGAATGCATATGATAGAAGATATTTCAAGGGATGGCTTCCGGTTCTTTTGCGTAAAGCAAATTTTGTAAATCCTTTCACAAGCCTAAGACCTAGCATAGACCGATCAAGTTTTAATACCATAGTTCATTAATCAACGACGGTTCTGTCCACCATCCATTGTCATCCAAGGATAGCTTCCCGCCATTGTGTCGTCATGGTTTTCTGGGGTCTACCCCTTCTCGCTTCTCGAGAAGTTGAGCCACCAGCACATAAAAGTCATTATCCGCGAGCTTCCCAATCAGTTTAAGAAGTTGAGCTTCCCAATCAGTTTAAGAATTTAGAGTCTAGCCAAGTGTAATACATGTCCCGGTGCTCAATATCCGCGAGCACGGCTATTCGAATAGATTTAGTTACTCACACTGCAGTGGATGTACACTTTACCCGTACTCCGTAACTTGCCCAACAAATGAGCTGAAGTCCCAACGAATGAGACGCGTCACGGCAAAGCCTTTCAATAACCTCACATTGGCAGTACCCGCTCCATGAACTTACATCGTCATGCACTCTAGGCGTACACGGTTTCTAGCAGTGAGAGGAGTTCTGGCGCTCCCGGGAAGGGAAAAACTCACACATGCATTAAGTTATATTAAAATTTAGGTTCACACGTGGCGGTCCTACCGGTGGCTACCCCACCGTAGGCCCCGCCCTTCATACACACTAAGAAAACCACTATGCAGGGATACTGCCTCCGCTCGGTTACTTACTCCGCTAGGTCTATACCCATCCGAGAAGTACGGTTGTACGAGGGTCGTTTCATGCTTAGCTTCATGGCTCGGTCCTTAATTGACCGGGGACGGTGCTAGCCTTTTCCGGATACCACCCAAATCCACCATCCGCCCCAGTCGAAAACAATTGTTTAATTTTTATTTTCCTTTCACAAATCATGTCATCAATGTCATGGCAATGTGGCGCTCATGTCTCCACATGCCGCATCTCAATTACCTTCCCAAGGTAATTGCCCAAGCATATAGCATTTGATAAATATGAGTATGCAAAGTTCTAAGATAGCATTACTAAGCATCTGTCGTAATTGACTAGGGACTCATACGTAACATGGTTACAAGGGGATATGGGGTAAACAACATTCAAGGCATGGCATAACAACAAGTAGGATGTTTATCATTGCATGCATCTTTATTTGTAAACAAAGTAATTTCGCAATTGGGATCAACATGTTCAAGGGATAGTGATGACTTGCCTTGCTCAGGATAGTCCTTACTCTACAATCTTGATCAACCTTCTCCTCCTGAAAGCTGTGCACGTTGCCTCACGACTAATCGATACACCAATACTATAATATGCGAGAAAAACCAATATTCAACCAATCAATCAATCATGCGCAAACAAATATAAATGTTGAGGTCGCAACCAGGGCCGCTCATATTACTCGCTCCTATCTAAATATAATGGTCATAGTATCAAGGTCGGATTAATGAATTACTTCGGCGAATTATTTGATTAGTTTATCAATCGAGCCATTATTTTAATTATGGATAGATTTTTCCCGACGTTATAACAGGTTAATAATTATCCAAGTTTTATATGTTAGATTTGTGAGGTTGTTAATATTAGATGTGCGGATTATCTTATTACATAATGTCATAATGGATAATCCTAATCCACCGTTGGGCTACCATTATATGAGGCCAAGATTTATAATTAGTATTTTCTCTATCTTAGATATTTTATCGTATAATCTATAGTTTAATAGGTGCAACCATAAGTGACCGTGTTACCGTATGTGTAAATACGGATGTACCGCACATGCGAGTCAAGGATGTATTAATATTGGATTATTTTCTAAACACTTGCCTCCTATTAGAACTGTACAGTATATGTGTGCAAGAATATCCATGGGTTCGATTGCCTATTGTCCATGAGCTTTTCAATACAACTTATACCGCATATGCAATTAGGATGGCTCTGTTTAGTTAATTAATGGATGACAACCAAATTATATATACACTACCCCATACAATATGAGATTTATTAATTTCGTGTAGGTGATTTAATAGCATTAGCGCTGTTATTATTTCTCGTAAATAAGCTATGAATTGACCTAAGCGTACTCATGTTTTATCTACAAAATTACAAGGCTAAACTTTATTTAAATAACCTATAAGTCATGGGTTTAATCATATTTGGACATAGTTTAATAAATGGCACTAGTATTTTCCTACATGCTCTAGCAAGTTTTTGAAGTAATACTTCCGATTAGTTAACATGATTTTTATAGTGAATAAACATGTTAGAGACAAATGTTATTATATCTACCTTACAGAACAATATCACTTTTATTTATTAGCATATTTTTAAGTTAGTTATTTATCTAATCATTTGATATTAATTATTTTATAGATACAAATATATTTTATTAAATAGTGAATTATATATTTATTGGAAAGTTCATGAATTTAGATGAATTTAGGTTCAAGTCTCACACAAATCGGAGCTAAAACGAATAAGTTACGCTTGTTCAAATATTCAAATTATTTTGAGAAAATTGTGAAAATGTACTGTTCATAGGTCATTTACTCTTAATCCATTTTATCCTAATAATTTTCCGTTAGCCGATTAAGGTATTAGTTTATTTCAATTTACGCGATTCCGAATAAATTGGACTCGGATAAATAATAGTTAACCCTAGTCCGAAATAAGATACTCTACATATTTAATACTTATTTAATACTTAGGTTCCGATAATAATCATCCCTAACCGATAAATAGTTGGCTAAATAATGGTAACGACTAATTTCACGTATAATCTAATTATTGTGAAAAAAAAGTAACTAAATACCAACTAAATAGATGTTTTAAATGATTAACGGACAGTTGCGTACATTCGATAGCAATTTAAAAATGACCGGTAATTAATTCACCGATTATATTTAATCGATTTAGCGAAACTTTAACGAACGAAAATCTAAACAATCGGCTAAGTACCCCGCTAAGGAGTAATTATTTAAACGAATAATCTAGTTAGACGAATAATTTAAATTGTAAGTAAATATCCGATTTAATTTTTACTTGTCTCTAAAATAATCGACGGCGACGAATATATTGATTTCCCTAAACAAGTATTTTATATTAATCTAGTACGTGTGCTCATAAATTAGATGAATAAAAATTAAATTCCTAATCCTCTAATTTATCTCTCCCTATTTTATTTTTATTTTTCCCCTCCTTTTCTTTTCTATTTTTTTTTTCTTCTTTTTCTTTTTCTCCTTCTCCTTCCTCGGTTCTCTCTCTGCTTGTTTCTCTCCTCTCTCTCTGTGTACAGCCGGCAGGGAGGGGGGGCTTACCAGGCGGTGCGGCGGCGAGGGGCAGCGGCGCGGCGGCGAGGGGCGGTGGCGCAGCGGCGACCAGGCGGCGGCGGCCGGCCGGCAGAGCGGCAGCCGAGCGGCGGCTCCTAAGCAGCGACGGCGGCAATGGCTGCCGGCGGTGGAGAAGAGGAAAAAGAAAGGGGGGCGAAGGGATGGGGAGGAAGGGAGGAGGAGGGGGGGTTTTATAGGGCACGGCCGGGGAAGGGAGGCGCGGGGAGGCGGCCGGCGCGGGGCTCGAGCGGCGACGGCGACGCGGCGGCAGCGGCGCGGCAGGCGGCGCCGAACGGCGATGGGATGGCGGGGCAGCGGCGCGGCTCGGGGCGCGAGGGCGCGGCAGGGGTGGGGCTCGAGGGGAGGGGGAGCGGGGCTCCAGGCGCGCCGAGCGGCGGCAGCGGCGCAGGGCTAGGGCGGTAGGCAGCGGCAGGCGGCGGTAGGTCGGCAGAGGTTGAAGATAAACAGTGTTTTTTTTTTTTTTAAGAGTTGTTTGATTCCACATTTAGAACTTTCCCAAAATTAATAATGATTGATATTAAAACTTATAATAGATTTAATAGTTCCTACTTTCCGGGGTTTCTAGGGTTAGGGAGGAATTTAAATAGGAAAAAATAAAAAGGGTTCGATCCGTAAATTTCCTCGGCAACCAAATTTAATACTAATGTCTAAAAACCTAAATTTTGCTCATAAGTTGTGATGGTGCAAATGTATTTTTATTGTGTTAATTAAATGATTTTAGCCCCAAAATTAGTCTAGATAATTTGGAGGCTTTCGATATTTCTAAAACTAATTAAAATATTCTAATGAGACCGCTATTAATATAGTGACACCTTGGTTTAATTTATTTACATATTAGTTTATTTTATATAGGGGGATTTGACTTATTTGGTTTTTATTTCATGAAGATATCCATAGACTCGGTATAATATTGATCCCAATATTGAATTAAATACTCCCATGAGCCTATTTTACATATAGAGGTCAATTTAGTTATATGACCAATTGTTTTTATATGAGCGAATTTTATGCGACGGGAGACTTGATAAATTGTTTTAAATATTAATTTAAATATTCCAACGAAACATTCATATATAATAGGGTCATTGTAGTAGTGACCATTATTTCATGCGTACTTATATTTTATGACACTCATCACATAGTTAAAGTATTTATTATTTGATTTGTACTTTATATTACAGAAGTTAATAATTATATTGCACTTTATTTGGCTTGCTTTCTTGTGCAAAAATATTTATAGGGTAAATAATAAATTATGTATTCTGGTACATTATATTCATCTCTCGAATATAAATCTTTACCTTACTTTCATTGTGACCTTTTATAGTTTTGGCAGACAACAACAACCATAACATCCAGCATGATGCAAAAGTTTTAAAAAGTTCGAAATTTTAGTGATTTTTATTGCCGGAATTTTCAGGGTGTTACAGTCAGCTTGGCCACTCTGGGCCTTGGCCGCCCCGACGCCTCACACCATCCCACCTATTTCGCCCGCGCCTCGAGCTCGGCGGTGCGCTGCTCTAGAGCATCCCTCTCGGCGGGGGTGTTCTCGAGGTACGCAAGCTTGCGCGCCGCCACGGCCTCCTCACGCTTGGTGAGAAGGCACTCGCGGGCGCTTCGCAGCGGGAGGCCTCATACTCGCGCTCGGCAATCCTGGTTGCGCGCTCCACCCAGGTGCGCAGAGTCTCGGCCAGTCACCAACTCGTGGCCTCGGACTCCACGAGGGTGCGGGCCTGCTCGGCGACGACTTCCTCGTGAAAACGGAGCACGGCCTCCATCTCCGTGGCGACGGCCTCGTGCATCGCCAGGGTGTTCTCCCGCACCTCCAGCTCGTTGGAGCGGACTCGTAACGTCCTGTTGCTTGCCACCAGGCCCTCTTCGCGGTGGCGTAGAGCAGCCTCAGCCTCGGCCGCCTTCCGCTCTCGGGCTGCGGTGGTGTCAAGAACCCCTCACGCGGTGTCGAGCCGGTGCGAGAGATCATTGGACTGGGCCTCATATTGGAGGCGGAGGTCATCGGTGTTCTCCTCCATGGCCGCGGTCGCGGTGAGCGCTGTGATCCTCTCCTCCTACACCTCCCGGGTGACCTCAGCCAAGGCCTCGGCGCGGGCGTCAAGCGACGCGAGGCGGGCCGCGTGGGCCTTCCGTTCGGCCTCCACCATAGACTCGACGGAGCGGCGCCCCTTGGTGACCCGCTCTCACTCCGCCTCCAGCTCGGCCCGCTCCCCCAGCAGGGCCTGCATTTGGGCGTTGAGCCCCTCCAGAACAGTAGAGTTGGCCGTCGCCAAGGCCTGGAAGAGGGGCTCTGCGCCTAAGGGGGTGGATGCGGAGAAGGAGGTCTGGCGCCCCTGACTCAGCGGGGTCTTGGGCTCGGCTTCGGGGGCCCCACAGAGGTCTGGCCCTCCCCCTGGGGTCTGTTTGGCCTTGGGCCCCGACGCGGCGTCGAGCCCCGGGCGCCGTGTCCCCGAGCCACTGCTCGCATCCCTAGCGACCAGCACCGCCATGCAGCCGGGGGCCACCTCGACCTCCCGGCTTGGCTTGCCGCGCGCGGGCCACCTCGCGAGCGGCCTCCTCGGCTTCCTGGAAGCATTCCTCGGCTGCTTGTCGGTCGACCGCTTGCCGTAGCGCCTCCTCGGGCGCTGGTCCCTCGGCCTCTCCCCCCGCGGGCCGGCCGGCTTTGGATTGGCAGGAGGCACCACTGCCACGGGCGCTCCGGGGCGGGAGCTCACTAGACAAACAGACCAAAAACAGTGGACACATGAATAAAAGGGGAAGAAAGAGGTGACCGCTAGTGGTAACGAGACCGTACCTGCGGGGTGGACGGTTGAAGGTCCACTTTTGGGGCTTAATGAAGCCCCCCTTGCTGGGCTCGGTCCCCCCACCGGGCGCGGTCTCCCCCAGCTTGCGGAGCCGTCTTTTCTTCTTTTCCCCCTCGGGCGGAGGTGTCGGTGAGCCACTCACCGAGCGCCTCCCCGAGGCATGCTCGATGCCGCCTCCTCGGGGTGGAGATGGGGGAGGGCTCTCCCCGGCTTTGCGCTTCCCCTTGGCATCACCGGGCCGGCTGCCCCCGGAACTCCCGATGTGTGGCCCTCACCGAAAGAGGGCCGCTCTCCTCCTCCGCTGCGATCGCGGTCGGGGTCGGTGCAGAGGGGAAGGATCCCTACTGGGATCAGGGATGGCTCCACCATGCTGAGGTTCAGCACGCGCTAGATCACCACCCGGAGGTCCTCCGGACCCTAGTCCCAGTTGCGGCCCGGATGCGACCTAACGGGGTCCTCGGAACCGGTGTACGCCCAGGCGCCCCGAGCACGTCGCTAGCACGGGGTGATGCGGCGGCGAAGGTAGTCCCCGAAGACCATGGCGCCAGTGAGGGCCTGGGCGTGCAGGCCGGCCAGGCGGTCCAGGACAGCGTCATACCCGTCCTCGAGCGTGACGGTCGACCGCCAGGTTGGTTTTTTCACAGGCGGTCGGCTTGGGAGCCGGAGGCGGCGCTCGTCGGAAGACCGGTGTAAAACCAGTCGCTCTTCCAGTCGTCCCACTTCTTGCGCGGGACGCATGGGATATACCGTTGCGCTGCCTGCGTGTGTGGTTGGGAGTAGCAGCCGCCGACCTCCGTCGCCGGCGACATGGACTGCACGGTGAAGAACCACCGGAACAGCCTGAGATTAGGCCGCACCCCCACGAACATCTCGCACAAATGTGTGAAGATGGCCAACGTCATCACGGTGTTGGGGGTGAGGTGCACCATCTGGAGGCCGTAGTACTCCAAGACGTCCAGGAAAAAGCTTGAGAATGGCGGGATTAACCCCGTCATGGTGAAGGAGAGGAAGAACACCGACCGGTGGGGATACTGCGGCGCCGGGCGTGCTTCGCCCTGCACGACCACCTCCCGGTCGGGCACCGCCGGCATGAATTTGCACGGCAGGCTGGCCACCCTCTCGTTGGTAATACGAGAAGGCAGCAGCACGCTGCCGTCAACTGGCGACGAGCCTCGTGCCATCGCACTGGAAAAGGATGGGCGCGAGAAAGAGAGCGAGCGGCGAAGAGAAGTGCAGGAGAACGAGGAAAGCTAGGGCGCAAGGAGGCTGTGTTGGGCAAAAGTGGCGAAGGAGGGGATGAATCCCCTCCTCAGCGTCCTTTATACCCTGGTCGCCGCCGCGTCTGGCTCCTCGTTTCCCACGGCCACTAACTCGCCCCCTCGATTATCGCGCGCGCTTCCTCCACTAGCCACACTACCCCGTTTCCGGCGCGCGTGCGAAATCCCGCTGCCGTCCCGGTGGTAGAAAGGCAGATCGCGTCCGCATTAATTGCACGCGATTACCGAAAGATACGCCATCATCACAATATCGGATGGATGGACAGATGGACGTGCCCCGGTTTGCGTGCCGCCCCGGATAATTGGGCCATTACGAAGTGATGGCCCATTATCGTTGAGAGGCGGTTTTCCCCTGTGTAAAAACTGCGGCCGTTCATTTTCTCCAAGAACCTGGGCCCACGTAACACCGGACCGAGAGGATGGCATCAAGCCTGGTCTCCCCTTGAGTGGGCCTCGCAGGCCTTACGTCGGGGGCTACTATCGGCGTCATGGGCCCAGGGATATGCTGACTTAGGGCTTGAGGCAGCCCCTTACACGCACGTGGCCATCCCCGAGGGTGGATCGGTCCGGAGGGTGACGTGGCGGCCACCCTCTCTACTTCCCAGTGCGTCCCGCTTACTACTGTAGCAGGGGTCGGGCTCCCCCGACCCCCTCGCGCTACCACCACGTATGCCGGAGTAGGTGAGTGCTCCCACGTATGGCGATACAGGCGAAGTGCGCCTGCGCGTGCGTGTCGCATTAAATGCAAATAGACACGCACGCGCACGTCTAACACCGGTCGTGGCCGGCTGACCGGTCTGTGATCGGTGCGAATGACCGATGGGACGTGGCACGGTGCTAGGTGTGACGGCTGCACGCCGTTAGGGACGCTGCACATCCCGTTGGGTCGCATCGAGACTATGGGAGCCGACTTTTGTGCTCTAATCCGGCCAGAGTTGGTAAACCAAGTCTAATCACATGGCGCACGCCGCTGTGTATGGGTGGAGCACGTAAGTCTCTGGCCGTTTAATGAGGAATGATGCACAGCGTCACATGCGGATGATGGGTAGCCTGACAAGGGTCACATCGTCATTGTGGAGCAGTGGACTTCTGTCCCAAGCAACAGCGTGGCCCTTGTTGGTAAAAGAATGTTTTCTCCTTTTCTCTAGAATGTAACCTGTTGGCCCTTGTGGTATCCCCTTGGAAGTATAAAAGGAGGCCCAGGCCTAGAGAAGGGGGTGGGATCCCTGAGCAAGAACACAAATAAACCACCACACGCAGGAGTAGGGTATTACGCCTCATCGGCGGTCCGAACCTGTATAATTCCTCGTGTCACGATCTCTCTCGTGCTAAAACACTCTACACCCCGGCGCTCCGGAGTGCCGAATCGCGTCTCGCGCCCCAGGCCGAACTCACAAAGGGGGCCCTCACAGTCCCCTGTTGAGGAGCTTATTCTCCATCAATACTGGTTCAGCCTCCTCGTAAGGTAATAGCCCTAATCCAGTTAACATGAGATTTATATGGAAAACCACATAGTACAATAAGAACCGATGATTCCGATGTTACCGGCGAGATCCTTGTAGAGATGATTCGATGAGATCTTCCAACGAGTAAGTTTCGTGTCCTCCGATTTGTAGACTATGATGGATGTGTTGGTAGTAGAATTCGATGATCTAAACCCCACAAGGGGTGTACCTTTTGTACCGTGAATCATCTTAGTCACCAAGTAAGACTCGGAGACTACGGATCCCGCACGATATGGTACAAGCCTGATCCTCTTCGAGTAGGACTCTGTTAATCAGTTGCCTGTGAGAGTAAATTTCACAATCTTTCGGCAATTTACGTATTATATACGGAAACAAATCGTATACGCAAAGGTATACTATATTCGTATATTCCATAAGTCGTAGTATAGGATGTATGCCTTATCCGTAACCATAATAGTAACCCCCGACTTCAAGTCAAATGAACTCACGTTGTCATGCACGACTTCTCTATCAACGTCATCACTCTCACTGGGCCGTTCTCGATGGAAATCGAGAAGACATGGAGTATTCGACATAACTGAAAGACAAACAATGGTCCACAAATGAATTAAAATTGAAGTCTAAACAGCCGCCAACAACAGGCCTTAGAAAATCTCGGCGGGAATCTCTCTCCTTTCCTCGAAATGAAAACCATCAAGTAGTGTGCCTATAAAACCTGATTTTGGGATTCATTTCAAGTCTGGCTACCCAAAATTCCCTTCGTCTTCCTTGCGCACTACCTTCCTATTCCTTCCGCTCCCAGAGAAACAAAAAACCCTAATCCCTTTCCGATCATCTCAAGATCAACTTTATGGATTTGGGAAAATCCACCGTCGACACCGCTGAGATGAATAAACTGTAGGTAGAGGGGCTCCATCCCTGGACGCAGCACCATGGAGCATTTGGCGTGAGGTACTGAACCAACACCCGCTTTAGGACAAATTATCGTTGTAGAGGATTTTGTTCGGTGCGGATTCTTGCCTCCCCCTCCGAATTCCTTCTCTTGATCCTGAACTTCTATGACCTTCCCCTTCTCCATCTGAACCCCAACTCCATTGCTTTCCTGAGCATCTTTGCTCATCTTTGTGAGGCCTACATCGGTGTAGTGTCGTTTCTTGATCTTTTCCGCTACTTCTATGAACTCCGGTGGATGGAGTCCTGCAGAATCTCAGGATGTTGTGGATTCCGTCTTCGAGACAGGATGAAGACGGAATACATCCCCTTCGACTGCCCTTCTTCTCGAAGCGGCTAGAGGTCGAGATGGTTCTACCTCTATGTGGACGAGCTTTCTTCCGCTCTCGTAGTGCCTGACGAGAAGCCAGAACGCTCTTCCGATTGGACCTCTAAGGTCCCGCCAACCCCTTCTCTCTTGGCCTTTGTCGAAAAAATCCGCAACCTCCAAGATCAGGGATTGTCGGGTATGAAGTCACTGCCGACTTCATACGTCGCCGTCTTCAGCCCCTTCAAGCTCGTGTTCATCCTGCATATGATTACGCTGGGATTGACAACGAGACACGGATCTCTGATCGGGGTATTCGTTCTCGCAGTCCTCTTGTCAGCGATCCTCCTGAAGGCACTTGCTCTCAATTTTTAATCTCATGTTTCATTCGTAGGTCTTAATGACAACACCGTGGCCACCAGGGTGGGTCAAATCGTTGTCAATGCTCCGTCAAGAGTTGACAATCCCCCGGCTCCGATCTGCGAACTAGCTGCAGCTGACAAGAATGTGGCCATTAACGTAAGTGATTTCGCGGTACTCTATCTCTTCAATCCTTTATGATTTTGAAGACAAAGTGATCTAATATTTCACAAGCTCTCCCTCCCACGGATGCCATCGGACCTCTCACGAACCATCAGGCTTCTTCCTCACTCAAGGAGGTCTCGTCGGAGACGATCGAGGTCGCCATTGCACTAAGCGGCAGTGGGTCCAAACCCTCCAAGAGGAAATGGGCTGGTCTTACTCCGAAGCCAGCTTGCGCGCCCAGTCGAGTGGCTCTGAGGTTAGCATGATGTTTTCAGTAACAACTGCATATTGCACGATAACGAGTTCTTACTTGCCTTCTTACTTAGGCCACTGTCGGTGCACCTCCAACCTCGAGGAGAAGACTTCTGAAGGGAGGCAGGGCCAAGTAAGTGAAGTCTTAGACTCTAACGCCACTTTTGTATAATGACATGATTCTAGGACCTATCATTAATCCCATTGACATCAACAGAGTTTCACCAGCATCCTCTGCACACAGCGAGGACCGCATGGCGACAAGCCCTCCTTTGCCGATGGTCATGACTCGCGTGGTTGATCCGATTGTTGCCCCTGCTCCTCCGCCGCCACCAGCTTTGGTGTCTATGTCGGGCGTTGAGAAGCTCGCCGAGGCCCGTCGTCTTATCAAAGCTAGTACCCAGGAGGTACTGGCCGAGATGGCTCGCGTGGGTGCAATCACCTCGTCATCAGACGGGCGAGTAGCCCAACTCGAGAACGATCTCGAGGAGGCGCACGAGGACCTTAAGAAGATGAGGGAACTCGTTGCCGGGCACGATTGACAACTGCGGGGACTGGAGGCACAAATATAGGAAATCACCAGCCGCTTGGTGTCGATTCAAGATGCTCTTCACCAGAACTACACGCACCTTGACCAGTTGGCATGAAATCTTGGCGCGAACATCGAGATCCCCCCGTACTCCGATGAGACCACGCTGGTGGCCACCCTGGTGGACCTTTTCAAGGAACTGGAGAAAGTTCCTGGTAAGCACGCTGCCAAGGTTGCGAAAGACACCTACACTGGTTTATGCACAAACGCGTGTCATGTTCTTGCGTGCATCAGGCTCACGCACCCGGAGATCGACCTCGAGGAGGTCCTTACCAAGGGTGGTGCCGATGACACGCGCGAGGACGTGATATCGTAGGTCGCGGAGTTGGGGGAGACTATTCTTCCCTTTTATGAAGAGTAATTTATTTGTGTCCTACTGTTTTAACCTTTAAGTGTAATGTATTGGGTCCGTGTTGTCCTAGTGTAGAACAATCCCCCATTTGGTACACTTTAAGTTTATTCGTAGCATCCCTATTTTTTGTAGATCTCTCGATGATGAGGACGTCCAACAAGGGGGACGTCCCGATATTCTCGATGTCGCGGCCACCCCTTCTGTCCAGCCGCCCGTTCCAGATACTAGCGAGAACGCCATGGTCACTGTGAATATCGATGATGTCCTCGCTCCATCCGGTTCGAACTTGATCTCTCTCCTCCGACAAAATCTAGGTTGGGTTGTGGGCCCTCAGATCACTTTCTTCACTAATGTTGTGAAGCCGGATTATTAGAGTTGGTCCTTTTTATAGATCTTGAAGGTGTACTCGAGGAGCGAGAACGCCAAGCACAGTATTGGAGGACAATGTTTGAAGTGGCGGAACTTCAGCGGTCCATCGAGATCGCCAAGAAAGAACGTGATGTCGAGATGCTCCGAGGACGTGTGGTCTAGTTTAACTCATATCTCAAGAACTGTTGCGACGTGATGTCGGATCTCTGTAAGGAGTTGCGAGTCACGCGCCCTGCACCCGAGGAGTCCATGGCAGGGTATATCTCGTGGATGAAGAGGTCCTGCGTCCGCTGGAAGGGATCGGCAAGCGGATCGACAACAGCCTTAAACAGGAGTACTGTCGAGCGAGCCGGTATGCCAGCGGTCACGTCCTTGCCTGCATCCGAGATCACCGCCCGCAGATGAACCTCGACTTCCTTAAGGAAGGGTTTAGGCACACGCAGATGTCAGCAGACGAGATAGATCGCCTAGCCCTGTCGCTAGCTCCTTTAGCAGAGAAAGTTTTCCTCTCCATCGACTGGCAATGGCCATCATGATAGAGTTTGTACCTGAAAGTATCTGAGAAGATTCTGTAATATAAAGCTATTTACTTTAACTTTTCCAGTACAATTGAAATCTATGCCCTAAGCAATTTGTAAATAGAATGTGTACAAGTATTCTCATTTCAGGCTGTCCTTAGCTTTTTTCGAGTCAGGTACTCCCCCTAGCCCCTAGCCTCGTTCTCGGAGAAGTCGTTCTCAGAGAAGGAGGCTTGAAAACCCATAACCTGCCTAGTTGAAGCTACGGTTTACCTAGCCCCCAGTCGTGAAGTTGGAAAAACCAATTTCCGATTACACGGCTCAGTTAATACACATCTAGGGAGCACTCTGACACGACCAATTATGACCTGGTCATTTGGCTCTGAATCATCTGACAAGGTCTTATCAGCTCTGGGCATCCCCAGCTAAAATCCTCTTAGGTTTCTCGGAGGCATTGTCAGAATAGCGTAAAGGGAAATTAGGTTCGACTTCAACTCAAGGTGTTAGTGTGGTAAGGGATCTCTGGGTGAAACACTGGTAAAATAAAGTCGGAAATATTTGGATACCTCTGAATATATGTATTTATTTATTGAACTGTAAGAAAGACTTACAGACTTGGATACATTGATGCTATACATAGAATTTACGTAATTGGTCAATGTTCCAGGAATTTGATAACTCGTGGCCTTCGCCGTCTGCTATCTTAAACGCGCCTGGCCTCAAGACTTGAACCACCGTGCACGGTCCCTCCCACTTTGGTGAGAGCTTGTTTCACCTTGCTTGATTTTGAACTCGTCAGAGGACGTAATCGCCGAAGGCAAGTGTGCGGGCACGTATGCGCTTTTTATGATGTCGGCGCAGGGCCTACTGATATGCAGCTGCTCGAATAGCAGCTTGCTCATGATGTTCCTCGAGAAGATTCACATCGTCATTTCGCCTTTTCTCTTGCTCCTCGTTAGAGTATTTTGAACTCATGTTGACCGATGTCGTAGCTCCGTAGGGACCATGGCCTCAGATCCCTACAAGAGAGAGAACGATGTCTCTTTGTTGGACAAAGTTGGTGTAGTGCGTCCAGCCCACAAGACAGATGGGAGTTCTTCCACCCAGCGTGTATCATAGGACATAAGCATGTCATATACGCGAGTTTTGATCCCTTGGAGCACAATACCGTTAGCCCGTTCGACTTGTCCATTACTCTGTGGATGGGAAACTGAGGCAAAGCAAATCTTGACTCCGAACTCGATGCAGTAATCTTGGAAATCACCGCTTATGAATTGCGAGCCATTCTCTGTAAGGATGCCATGAGGCAATCCGAACCTGCAGAATATCCCTTTGATGAACTTGATAGCGTTGTCGACTTTGATTTCTCGCGTGAGTTCCGCTTCAATCCACTTGGTGAATTTGTCGATTGCCACGAAAAAGACCTTGTCCTTGTGGGAATGGTCCAAGTATATCGAGCCCCCAGCATGAGAACGACCAAGTAAGAGGGATAGTCTGGAGCGCTTGTGCTAGCATCTTGGTGTGTTTGCTGTGAAATTAGCAAGCTTCGCATCGCTGTACCATGTAGCAAGCGTCTTTGAGGGCAGTTGGCCAGAAAAATCCTTATCAAAAGGCTTTTCCTACCAAAGTGCACCCGCTGGCATGTGATCCGCAGATGCCTTCATGGATGTCAAGAAGCAAAGCGTTGCCGTCGTCGGTCGAAACGCATTTTAGAAGAATTTCATTTGGGGCCTTTTTTGTAAATATCGTTGTCGACCAAGCAATAGATTTTGGCTTGACGGGATAGTTTTTCTACCTCTGCATTGTCCTCTGGCAACTTGTCGGCACCCAAGAAATTGATGGGCGGAATTCGCCAGTCTTCTGTCATCTAGATGCCGGCAACAACGTTCTCGACCTCTGTAGCCCCCGAGTTAATGTCGATATTGGCTGTGGTGCCTTCGTTGTGCGACTCCTTTATGGATGGTTTTGTCAGGAAATGTAGAAAGTTTCCTGGTTCGAAGGGTTCTCTTCTAAACGCGCATCGTGCCAGGTCATCGGGCGCGATGTTATCCTTGCGGTAAACATGTCGCACTTCGATGCCATCAAATTTCCGCTCCAGCTTTCTGACTTCAGCGAGGTACTTGGCCAACTTGGGATTGGAGCATTTGTAGTCCTTGTGTACTTGGTTCGCGACTAATTCTTAGTCCTGTCTCACAATCAGTCGCTTTACTCCAAGTGTTGCGGCTGCTCGAATTCCTGCGAGGAATCCTTCGTACTTGGCTATGTTGTTTGTTGCCCGGAAATTGAGGTGGATTGCATTTTTGAACTGATCACCAGTCGGAGATGTCAAAATGAATCCTACTCCTGCTCCTTGGTTGTTGAGTGAACCGTCGAATGCCATAGTCCATGTCTCATCATCCGTCTGGTTGGCGGTGCTATTTTCAGGAATAGTCCTATTGGCTACGAAGTCAGCAAGAACTTGGGACTTGATGGCTGTTCTCATTACAAAGTGAACATCAAACTGGCTGAGCTCGACTACCCGTTTGGCAATGCGGCCGACAACGTCCTTGTTCCTGACAACTTCTCCCAAGGGAAAAGAGGAGACAGCTGTGACTTTGTGGGCTTGGAAGTAGTGACACAACTTTCTTGATGTCATGATCACAGCGTAGAGCAATTTTTGAATCTGCGGGTATCTGGTCTTGGCATCGTGGAGGGCCTCACTAACATAGTACACCGGATGTTGTACTTTTTCCCTCTCGACGACAATAACCGTCCTCACAGAATAGGGTGTGACAGCAACATAGAGAAAAAGCTCTTCATTAGGTTATGGGGCTAGAGTACAGGGGGGTTTGACCAGTAGCGCTTGAGCGCGATGAACGCGTTCTCGGTCTCTTGAGTCCACTCGAACTTTTCTTGCTTTTTGAGTAAAGCAAAGAAAGGTTGTCCTCTTTCTCCCGTCCTAGCTACGAAGCGGCTTAGTGCTGCCATGCACCCTGTTAGTCTCTGGACTTCCTTGAGTCTCGTGGGTGACTTCATGTTCTCGATGGCCTTGATCTTCTTAGGATTTGCCTCGATGCCTTGTCCGGAGATGAGAAAACTAAGTAGTTTGCCTGATGGTACTCCGAACGTGCACTTCTTCGGGTTCAGCTTCAGCCTATGTCGTCGGAGATTGTTGAATGTTTTCCTGAGGTCATCGATCAGTGTGTCGCCCGTCTTTGTCTTGACGATAACGTCGTCGACATTTAATCCTCGATGTTTCGTCCGATTTGATCACCAAGGGCTCCCTAGATCTCGTGCTGGAACGTGTTGCCTGCGCTGATCAACCCGAAGGGCATCTTGTTGTAGCAGAAGACACCGAAGGGCATGATGAATGTTGTCTTCTCCTCATCCTCTTTGGCCATGCTGATTTGATGGTAGCCGGAGTAAGCGTCGAGAAAACTCAGCAACTCGCAGCCGGCCATTGAGTCCACCAATTGGTCTATTCGAGGAAGGGGGTAGTGATCCTTGGGGCACGCCTTGTTGAGATCGGTGAAGTCCACACACATTCTCCACTTTTCGTTGGCCTTGCGAACCACGACTGGGTTGGTGAGCAACTCTGCATGGAGAACTTCTCTGATGAAGCCAGCTTTGAGGAGTTTGTCCAACTCTTCTCGTATGGCTTGCTTTTGGTCAGGTGCAAATCGCCGCAAATTTTGTTTAACTGGCTTGGCATCGGGTCGCACCATGAGTTTGTGCTCGATAACCTCCCTGGGGACTCCGGGCATGTCTGACGGCTGCCACGTGAAAATGTTTGCATTGTCGCGGAGGAGGTGATGAGCTCGAGTTCCTATTTGCTGCCAAGCGTCGCCTCGATCTTGACAGTCTTGTTGGGGTTAGTGCTGGTCAGCGGGATGATTTTGGTCGTCCTGTCCGGTCTTGGCACCCTGTTTGGCTTGCTCACTTTCGCAGGTGGCTCAGTTGTGGTGGGAGGTGTGGGAGTATGGTCGACCATGTCGAGGCTCCACTTGTTGCACTGCACCGCTAACTTCGCGTTTCCCTGGATAGTGATTGTCCCTTTTGGTTCTAGCATCTTGAGCAATTGGTACGCATAGTAGGATGTCGCCATGAACTTCGCGAGTGCGGTCCTCCCTAAGATGGCGTTGTATGCCGTGTTAAATTCGGCCTCATCGAAGGTGATCTGCTCCGTTCGGAAGTTGTCAGCCTGTCCAAAGGTGACAGCTAGCGTAATCTTGCCCAATGGCTTGGACGATGACTCTGGTGTGATTCCGTGAAAGGGCTGGTCCGAAGGGACTAGCTCGCTTCGTGGAATTCCCATTGTGTCCAAAGTGCCACCGAAGAGGAGGTTAATTGAACTGCCGCTGTCGACGAGAACCCGTGCGACTTTAATGTTCTGAATAGTGGGCTCAACCACTATCAGGTATCTCCTTGGGATGGTCATAGTCGTCGGGTGGTCCGCCTCGGAGAACTCAATCTTCTGCTGGGACCACTTCATCTTGGCAGCAACTCCTTGTGACATAGAATAGACTTCGCGCTCTATCATCTTGTACTCTCTCTTCAAGGAGTACGTTGTAGAGCCACCGAAGATATGTGTGACATGAAAGTCGAAATCTGGCAAGATGAGTTTGTTGTCGCGCGCGGGTACATCGGTATCTGCTTTGACAACGCGTACTTGTTTTCCTTTTTCTGCTGCCATCTGTCTCGCTAACGCCATCTTGAAGATGTGGCATTCTTCCAAGGAGTGAGTGTTGGATTTGTGAATTAGGCACCATTGTCATCGCGAGTCATCACCTTGGGGGTCTGGGCGCTTAGGTGGGTCTGCCTGTTCTGTGGCGAGAACCTCTATTGCCACTTTGCGTTTCCCGCTCTTCCTCTTTTTCTTCTTGCTAGACTTTTGGTGCGTCCTTGTTGATTTTTTTCTTCTCGTCACCAATCTTGCTCTTTCTGTCCTTTCGCCTCAGGGCGTTGGGCGCACCTGTCCACGATCTGGAACAACATGCGTGCGGAAGTAATCCGTCTTGTTGCCAACTCCTGGGTAGTGTGGCGATCTTGGACACCCGACTTGAACACATGAATTATAGAAGTGTTGGTGATTTTAGTAATCGTATTTCGGCATTCGTTAAAACACCGAATATAGTCCCTCAAAAATTCACCTGGGTTCTGAGTTAAGGCGTGGAGGTCGTCCTCGATCGCGTGGCGCTTGTAAGTTCCTTGGAAATTGGCGACGAATTGCTGCCACAAGTCTTCCCATGAAGAAATCGAGCGGGGCGGGAGATGAACTAGCCATGATCGAGCAGCTCCCTTCAACGCAGCTGGCAAGTAATTTGCGAGTGCATTGTCGTCCGCCCCCGCAGCGTAGATAACCATGGAGTAGACATGAAGGAACTCTTCAAGATCAGTACTTCCATCATACTTCTCTATCGCTCCTGGTCGGAATTTCTCGGGCCACCGTACTTCTCGTAACGTTGGCGTGAATGCTCTGCATCCGCCTCCTGGTACGAGAGGTGGTCGGTGCCCGTGTTGTCGTTGAGGCGGCCTAGTGGATGATAAGGAATATGATGATGACGACGAGGGATCACTTGGGTTGGGCGTGTGACCCCTGGATCGACGTCCTCATTGTCGATCCCATCGGGAGTCTGGAGAACGCGAATCCCAACGTCGTCGATCGTTGTCGCCTTGTCGCCGTCCTTGACCGTAGTCGCCCTGAACTTGCCGCCTGCGATGAACTTCATCGTGGGGGCTTTGGCAATCCCGTCAGTGTCGGTCCTCGCTGGGATGGCTCCTTGGTCAGCATTGTTGTTACATCGTGGTGGAGAACGACGTTGATAATGATTTGTGTTCTCCTGATCTCACTGCTCCCGTCGGCGCTTGTTCAGGTGGTCGCATAGATCGCGATTGTCCTTAGGCGGTGGGGTCTGCTAGCGAAGACCACGCGGTGAGGTGTTGCGGGGGTTGCGACCTGGATCACGGTTTGGATGTACGCTGGTGGCCTCGACATGGTCGTCGAGTTGAACTGCTTCTCCTCGAGCTGGAAGACAAGGAGGGTCTTGAGGCCTTGGTCCCATCGCCACCTCCACAAAAGCGCTACAGGTTCACCACCATTGCCCGTAGTCATTCGACCCATTGATCGCCGTCAGGGTGCAAAACTGGGTCAAAAGGGCTTTCTCTTAATATCGAATTGATGATATTCAGATGTTGGGTAGGAGTATGAGTAGTATTCATAGTCGCCCGAGCAACTGTGTGATTGGCTCTCTCTCCCTCGATCACGTTCATGTCATGTGGAGTGTGAGATGATGACGATTCTCGATCCTCCAGGCTGTGTAGAACCGAAGGCTCGTGGGGGTTGATACCAACGAATCCCATGAAACGGTCAGGGGTTTTCTCCGAGCTCTGTTCCTCTGCAACGTTCCTAGTATGAACTCGTCGTTGTTGGTTCTGAGAGCACGGAGTCTTGATGGCGCTAAGAAAGACCTTGTAGCTCGAGAGCTCATGTCCTCTTGTCTTGTGGGGACACCAGGTGATATTTGTTGATGAAATGCATTGGATATCTGTTCATGCAAAAAAACACACACTAGCCTGAGAGATTTGCTTTACTCTAGTGCAGGTCCAAAACTTGATTTTAGGTTCGAAGGGCGTGCCAGTTGATTTGATCCTGCAATCAACAAGAAAAAACATGCAAATTTATTAGTAGATGATAGTCAATCGGCCAATTAGCCGATATCATATCGTGTTGTAACCTAACAGATGCAATATAGCATGAATCAGCTGTAAGGTATAGTCAATGATAGAACTAACCCTAAAACTAGTACATCAGCTGAAAATATTAGTATTACATAATCTATAAATCATAATTACTTTAGAAATAAGCAATTGGGATAGATCGGACTAAACCGAGACAGTATAAATTGCCCAAGTCTAAAATAACATGAAATAATGATTACATGTACTCATGTCATAGCCGAAGTCCAGCTTTAAGCGTGTATCGGCTATAGCTCCGATACAACCTTATACTAGGGTATTCTCTTGCAACAAATATATTCAACTAATATCAATCGTATTGATAGTAAGTCCAATATATTTCTATTAGATTAGATCCTAATATAAGGGGTAGATATAGCATATTAAACAAACCATGAACTTATGTAAAACATCTATACCAGATAAGATCGGCTGAAACCCCGATACTATCCTTATTAACAACCATAAAGCAGGCTAGAGATCATGATTCTTAACACGACTTAATAGATCAAACTTAACTGATGCAGCATTAAGTATGAAAAGAAGTATGATATCTAAACAATCAAGCCGATGGTTATCTTTTTGGGATGGTGGATACATTATATAATTCAAACTAACAAAGTAATCTAACCGTTATCAACAAAACTCTAGATAGAGATCGGCCGATATAGACAGATAACATTGTCGATCTAAATTATATAACGTATATGATAACTCGGAGATTTGCAAGACAGAATTAGAGTGTCATAAAGATGTAAGCACTAATTCTGATGATGCAAACCGCCATAACAAGACTTACCTCTTCGCCGAAGATCAAACTGATGCAGCTCGACTCGAAAGCATGAACTTATCGAAAGTAGAAAACAAAAGGTTGGCGATGCGCCGGGATTGATTGAACGTGTGTTATTTTATTCGTATGACCTCGGGTCTATATTTATACCCGAAAATACAAACATTGTCTATCACGGACATGACTCATATTATCCTAATACAAATCTAACTAGCAATCAAGTCCCTTAGGCGGACTCTTACCGAGAATATCTATAAGGGAATTACATATATTCCTAATTATAGATACATTTGCCAATTCTGGACTCTATCCTTGCCTGGCAACATCGTCACAAACTCTCTATCGAATCTGATACTGACTTCACATGCAATATCGGCTACATCGGCTATTCCAGATCGGACTCAGTTCCAACCGATACGGTCTCCAGCCGATGTGCACTCTGCTTCCGAGAATTCCGCATATCTTCGAGTCCACTTCGGATTGGATCTTGTTTCTGATTCATAAGCCTGCCAAATTTCATCGTCAACAATATCTCGTTCCTTGCAGGTTTCGAGTTCAGCTTTCACGTGTTGTACCACCTTGCAATCCACAATATCTCGTTCTGAGGAGCTGTCCTCATCAGCGCCAGATTCCCAACGGGTAGATGGGTTCTGGCCGCTTGAGGTTGCTTCTCAGATCTCGTTGAATCGGCGCCCTCCTCTCCATCAGGACAGGAGAAGCAGCTAGGGGGATGTCATTTATCGAAGTCATGACTACGCCGTTCTCATTCCCGATAGAGATTGGGCCGGATGAGATCGGCATTGCAGCGTAGACCAGAAAGACAATGGATCCGACTTGAGTCCACATCAGCGATGTCTGGGTTGGATCTCCTGGGCCAAAGCCGGTGTAGACGCGATCGTCGGAGCGGCTCGAAGTCATGTCGGCAGAACCTTGAGCACCAAGCCCCCTACCTGGCGCGCCACTATCGACGGGTGATACCCGTAGACTGGATGTATATGGTATTGGGGTACGTTGATACTAGGATCTACATGAATCGACATCAAGCAAACAAGGAGATAAAAGATTATACTTGTTTAGGTCCATCGTAAGGTAATAGCCCTAATCCAATTTATATGAGATTGATATGGAAATCACAGAGTACAATGAGAACCGATGATTCCGACGTTACCGGCGAGATCCTTGTCGAGATGATTCGACGAGATCTCCCGGCGAGTAGGCTTCGTGTCCTCCGGCTTGTAGACTATGGTGGATGTGTTGGTAGTAGAATTCGATGATCTAAACCCCTCAGGGGGTACCTTTTATACCGTGAATCACCTTAGTCTCCAAGTAAGACTCGGAGACTACGGACCCCGCACGATATAGTACAAGCCTGATCCTCTCCGAGTAGGACTCCGTTAATCAATTGCCCGTGAGAGTAAATTCCACAATCTTTCGGCAATTCAGTTATTATATACGGAAAGAAGCCGTATACGCAAAGGTATACTATATTCGTATATTTCATAAGTCGTAGTATAAGAGGTATGCCTTATCCGTAACCATGACAATACTTAATACTTAGTATAAATAGGTGTGGATTGGATCTGGAAATTACGTATTAAATATAGGTAAGAACTAAGATAATAAAAGTTCTACCTTCGTTTCATGCTATACGTTTCACTTTTTACCTAATCAAACTTTTTTAAGTTTGATAAAGTTTATAGAAAAAAATAGTAACATACAAAATAAAAAATTAGTTTAATTTAATCTAATATGAAATATATTTTAATTATATGTTTATTTGAGTTTAAAATGCTAATATATTTTTCTATAAACTTAATCAAACTTGGAGAAATTTAACTAGTAAAAAAGTCAAACAACTTATAATATGAAACAGAGGGAGTAGTTTGTTACGAACATGAATTAACCATATTCCACATAATGCATCAAAAAATGTTAGCATATTTTTTTTCGTTTTTTCAAAATAGATAGTCATATTTATAGTGCTAAATTAATTGTTGACCGGAACTACTCATTAGTTGTATGCATGCATATAATTCATTGGTTTTGTTAAATAGAGATAAGTTAATCTATCTATTATATTATTAAGATAACTCGAAAAGGAGGCACCATGTTCACTGTGGAGGCTAGAAATTCTCACGTTAATCGAAGAAAAAGAAAAGAAGAGTCCAAATAGAAATACAATCTAAAAAATAACTGAAATTCGGAATTAAAAATAAGCAAAATTGAAACAGGAGTCTATATAGAGATGCAAGCGGGCCAACCCGCAAACCCGTTTATACATCAAATAAATGGTAACCCGCGGGTTCCCATGTTATGGTCCGGTTTGCCGCATCTGGAGATATAAGTGGGTTAACTCATGAACTTATTTATAGATTAAATTAGTACATAACCCGTGAGCAAATCCGCGGGTTATGTAATAATTTTGCCTATAAGCGGGTTCGCGAGTTGGCTCACTTGCATCCCTAAGTCTATATAAGAATCCAATACGTGATTAATTAAAATTTACAATTTTGAAATAACTATAATTTGGAATAAAAAAGATATATTGAAACAACAATTAATCCATCTATAACACAACATGAGATTGCTTAGAATTCGAAATAGATATAAAATAAATTAAGAAATTAGAAAAATAAAAATAAGAGTTCAACTAGAAATACAATTTATAAATAACTAAAATTCGTAATAAAAATAAAGACTATTGAAAGAGTAGACCATCTAGAACATATGACGAGATCAATTAAAATTCGGAATAACAAATAAAATAAATTTCGAAAATAGAAAAATAATATAAGATTTCAAGTAAGAATACAATTTACAAATAAAAAATTAGAAAAAATATGGATTTTTCAAAAAAGAATAGTTCATCTAGAACACAACGATATCAAATGACAATAAAGAGGGGAAAAATAATAGGCCCGTAAAGAAGTAAAGTGGTGACAGTTGATGGGATATATGAAAAATATAAACATATAAACAAAACCCCAAATAGAATACCAATGACGATTAAGAGAAGTGATGACGGACAAGCCATTAAGCAGCACGGTCGCGGTGGTTGGCGGGATTCTAGAAAGTAAAAAATAAACCCTAATGATAATCAAGTTCAATTTTTAAAATCTTAATGACAGTAAAAGAGGGGAGGCAACGGGCGGGCTGTAGAGGAGTATTAGTGGCAAAGCCGCTGACAGTTTAGCGAAACTTCTAAAAAGTAAAAAATGAACCCAAACGATAATTGTGTTAGATTTTGAAAGTCCTGTTGACGATGAAATTTGGCAAGCATGTGAATCGGAAACGAAGTCCAATTCGAGGAGGATTTGGAGATATGCAGGATTCTCGGAAACACGTGCATCGGCTGGGAAACCGTATCGGCTGGAAACCGAGTCTGATGTGGATAGCCGATGTAGCCGATATTGGATGCATGATCAATATCGGGTTCAAGAAAGAGTTTGAGATAATGTTGCCAGGCAAGGATAGAGTCCGGAATTGGCAAATGTATCTATTAATTAGGATTATATGTAATTTTCTTATAGATATTTTCGGTAAGAGTCCACCGAAGGGACTTGTTTGCTAGTTGGAATTGTATTAGGACAATATGAGTCGTGTCCATCTTGGACAAAGTTTGTACTTTCGGGTATAAATATAAACCCGAGGCCTTTGGAATAAAATAACAACAGTTCAATCAATCTCGATGCATCGCCAACCTTTTATTCTTTTATTTTCGACGAGTTCTTGCTTTCGAGTCGAGCTGCATCGATTTCGATCTTCGACGAAGAGGTAAGTCCTGTTATGGCGGTTTGCATTATCAGAATTAGTGCTTACATCTTTATGACACTCTAATTATATTTTGTGAATCTCCGAGTTATCATATACATCATATAATTTAGATCGATAATGTTATCTATTCGCATCGGCTGATCTCTGTTTAAGATTTTGCCGCTAACGGCTATATTGCCTTGTTGGTTTGAATTATATAATGTATCCACCATCCTGAAAAGGCAACCATCGGCTTGATTGTCTAGATATTATGCTTCTTTTCATACTTAATGTTGCATCAGTTAAGTTTGATCTATTAAGTCATGCTTAGAATCATAATTTCTAGCCTACTTTATGGTTGTTAATAAGGATAGTATCAGGGTTTCAGCCGATCTTACCTGATATAGTTGTTTTACATAGTTTTTTGCTTTGTTTCATATACTATATCTGCCCCTTATATCAGGATCTAATCTAATATAAATATATTTGACTTACCGCCAATCTAATTGTCGACAGTTAGATATATTTGTTGCCAGAGAATGTCCTAGTATAAGGTTGTGTCAGAGCTATAGCCGATACATGCTTAAATCTGGACATCGGCTATGACATGAGTACATATAATCGTTATTTTATGTTACTTTAGACTTAAGCAATTTATATTATCTTGGTTAAGTCCGATCTATCCTAGTTGCTGATTTCTAAAGTAATATTAATATATAGATTATATAACACTGGTATTTTCAGCCGATGTCTCAAATTTAGGGTTAGCTCATTATTGAATATACCTCATAGCCGATCCATGCTATAGTGCATCGGCTATGTTACATCACGATATGATATCGGCTACCTAACCGATTGATTATCGTTTACTAATAAACTTGCATATTTTATCTCGTTGATTGTAGGGTCAAATCAACTGGCACGCCTATTGAACCCGAAAGCAAGTTTTGGACCTGCACTAGAGTAAAGCAAATCTCTCAAGCCAGTGTGTGTTTTTGCATCAAGTCCCAAGGATAATAAAGAGAGGAGGCAGAGGAGTGGTCGTACAGGAGTACAGTGGCGGTGTTTGATGGAACTTTGAAAAATTTATAAAAACAAAACCCAACAAGACAATGAACTCTAAAAACAAAAAGGTCTAATTTTAGATTTCAAGGAAAATAAATAGAAAAATGATATATCGACAAGCAAATAAAGGACTGACAAATGAGTAAGGGGTAGTGACCGAAACAACTTTTAAAAACTATAAAATTAGAAACACGGGGATGATAAAGTTCGGTCTATTAAAATCCTAAGACAACAAGATATATTTAATAAATTTTAAGTAAAATCATATGTAAAAAATAGATAACTTTGTATAGGTGCTAGCTGCACAATTGCGTGGACCATCCAGCTAGTTCTTTATTGATATTGGTGATAAAATAAAAACCTTATATTTTTGGATGAAGAGAGTATATTGAAAGACACGCGTAACAATAACTATACAAAATCTTATAGCATTGTAACAAAACAAAGAAAAGGCAATGTCAATGGTCAGCTTATTTGTTGATTGTTAATCTCTCCGTTTCATATTATAGTCGCTCTAATTATTTTCAAAGTCAAAGTTATATAAGTTGAATTAAATTTATAGAGAAATGTAGCAACTCTTATAGCACTATATTAGTTCTATTAAATCTAACATTGAATATATTTTGATAATATACTTGTTTGGTGTTGAAAATGTTGTTGTATTTTTCTATAAACATGAATAAGTTTAAAGAAGTTTGACTTAAAAAATCAATCGTCTTATAATATAAAATAAAGGTTGCATAATTTTTGAAATAGAGGTAGTAGCAATTTATGAAGCCTGTTTGTGGCCTATCTATCTCCGAATTCAATACTATAGAAAACCATAAGTCACTTCAATTATATTAGCACTTCTCATATTTGTTGGATTGTTGCCAATAAAAAACTCGATTAGACTCTGTTCGGTTAATCCTAAAAAGAGGAAATTCAAGGAGTGCAAAATCATTCCCCTCAAACCTCTCCAAACCGAATAAGGTCTTATTCAGCAAACTCAAATATGCTATGATCCAGACACCAACTCCATCGATACTACTTCTCTCATATTCTCCTCAGTCACTATGAACAGCTTGTCGTTGTCCCGGATCACGTCGATCGAGTCAATCTCCGCTCCTTCGTCGTTCATGATCAGCGTCTTCCTCGCGTCGACTTTCAGTTTCTCCTCTGAGAAGAAAAGGAGCACAAATCGTCGGTTAGTTTGAGCTGCACGATCTTGCGATTGCAGCAAGATTCAAATAACTGCTTGTACATGGTTTCTGAATTTTACCTATGATGGTTTTGAATTCTTCCATGGTGCCGGGCAGGTTGATCAGCTTGCCGGCTTCTGAGCTACGGTTTCTAACGAATGGATGGCCCCTGTATATGCTCACCCGTGGCCAGTGCGCGCCGTCTGATCTCGTGCTCTGGCGCCGCCCATTCCGGCTGTCCCCCGGCGAGCAGACCTCCCGGATGACCGCAGCGGCGGCATGCGACGGCGAGTCGACGATGGTCACCGGGTGTGCGAGCTCGCGCTTCTTCATGAGCTCCCGCAGCTCGTCGACCGACACCGCCGCCGTCTGCTCGTTGTGGTTGGCCTTGTCGACGCTGGCGCCGTTGAGGACGAGGAACCTGGCGACGTCGGCGTGTCCCTCGGCGAGCGCGACGCGGAGCGCCGTGGCGCCGTCTCGGTCCTCCGAGTCGACGGCGAGGCCGTGCTTGAGGAGCTCCCGGAGCGTGTCGAGGTCGCCCCGGCGCGCCGCGAGGCAGAGGAGGTCGCCGGCGGCGTGGTGCGGGCTCGAGACGCGCGCGAAGTGGTACAGGATGTTGAAGATCTTGTGGTGCCTCGCCGCCATGGCGTTCCACACCGCCGTGTTGCCCTGCGCGTCTGCAGATCACATCATCACATCACGCCATTGGTGGCCTCTTTCTTGACACGATGAAACGTCCTACGAGATGGCGCGAATAATTACGATTTTTTTCTACTCGTACCTTTGATGTTTACGTTGCACGCGTGCTTAAGGAGAACCAGCACGCAATCCTCGTACCCTTTCGATGCCGCTATATGCTGATAAGAACAGCGCACAGATTAGTAATCCCGATTCAAATTTCGAATTCAAGTTTTAAATTTGAAAATATGAAATATATTTTTTTGGTCGTGACAGGTCAATTTTGCCATTCCTTTTTGTTCAGCAGCCGTGCCAGTACTAATTCTCTTTAAGTCTTACCAGTGCTGTTCTTCCCTTGGAGTCACCGACGTCAGGATCCATTCCAACTTTCAGGAGATCCTCAAGGAAGCTGCTGTTCCCGGTGGCTGCCACCGTCAACAGATTGCACGGTATATTGCCGTGGTCGTACTCGCCGGCGTCCTCCCCGAGCAAGTCCTCGACCTTCATGTCATGCATCTCGATCTGATGCTGCACGCAACGACGACGACACAGCAACCACATCTCAGTTCAGTTTGCTCGGAATCTATGGAGTCTGAACCGTGGACGATGTGTCACCGACCTTGAGGAAGTTCTTGATGATGACGACGCTGTCCTCGGGCTTGCTCTGCATGGCCTCCTTGAGCGCGGCCTGGCGCAGGCGAAGCAGCTGGCTCAGCGTCCGCGTCCGGAGCGTGAAGCTCTGCGGCCGGTCGCTGAGCGCGCTCACCTCGCCGAACATGTCCCTCGTCCCCAGCGTCGCCACCACCTGCTCCCCCTCGCCGTTGAAGTAGATCACCTCCACCTCGCCGGACACCACGATGTACACGTCGTCCGGCGCCTCGTTCTGCACGATCACGTCCTCCTTCGGCGGTATGTACTCCGGCTTCATCTTCGTAACCTACACACACACAAACACGAATTAATCCTCACTGTTTGTCTGAATCGAATTAACTTCTGTAAATAATGTGCGTGATTACCATGAGTAGGAGCACTTCTCTTGAGACACCCTTGAAGAGGTAGACGTCCTTGACGACGGGGAGGAAGAGGTACTCGCAGATGCCCTTGCAGATGGACTTTGGGAGCTGATCCATTAGCTGCTGCTGGTTTAGGCTCTCTGCCCTGAACTTGAGGCACATGTAGGCCAGTATCTGCTGCTTCAGCCTCGGCGGCAGGTGGTTCCGGCCTACAAAGTTCGATGCAGCACGAATGCTGTTCCTCTGCATATAAAAAAAAAAGTAATTGAACTGGTCGGTACGTGCAACTCAACGAACATACACGTGGGTTAGTGTAAGAATTTTACGAATTCCATGGTGCGGCGGGTGCCCTCAACGACGAGGTTGGTCATGTTGCCGATGAGGTAGGCGGTGAGGCCGAGGTTGAATAGCATGTAGAAGATGTTGAAGATCATCTCGACGGTGTTCTGGGCGTGCATGTCGCCGTAGCCGACGGTGGTCATGGTGGTGATGGACCAGTAGACGGAGGAGGTGTAGCGGATCCACAGGCTCGCCTCCTGGAAATCCGGGATCACCGCGCCGATCCACGTCTTCTCCCTGTGCGGGTACCTGTCCGCGATCAGGTAGTACAGGCACCCCGCGCAGTGCACCAGGAACAGCGTCACCTGCAAAGTTCAGACAAAAGTCATATTTTTTCCCCTTGAAATTTTTTTTTGACTGAAAGATCAGAATGGGCATACGGAATGGATCGATGTTGCTCACCGCGATGAGCCGTGCGCACCGAATCCAGAAGTAGTTGAACCTGATGTCCTTCTCTAGCCTGATTGATCAAATCAACTGCGTGTGGTCAGTTAGATTTCGTTGTGTATTTGTGTGCCATTGGGACACATGTGTTAGCTTTTAACTCTGTTTAATTTACCTTGTGAAGAACTGCTTGACCTTCCTGAGACGCCATAGTCGGAGGATGCCCAGGAGGCTGAAGGCGGGGCTCTCCCTGACCTCACCGGTGACGATGTAGGCAAGGCCTTCGAACGGGATCGTCGAGGCCACATCCATGATGAAGAACGTCGACAGATATCTACACGTGCACAACAAGTTTGCATCATCGCGGTGTTCAAATAATCAAAACGACCAATATTTTTTTTTCTTTTTCAAACAAAAAACTTATTGTCTGTGTGACTGTCGGCAGAGAATGAAGATCGATGTAAACTATTTTCATTATTTAATTAAATCAAAACGACCTAACATAGCAAGAAACAAAAGGAAAAGAAAATGAGCATTTCTCTAATCACTTTCAGACTTCAGTAGAACAGAAATTCTAAAGCAGTGGGCATGTCAATGATGCTGGGCATCTCTCTCTGATGGACCATTATCGTTGATCTGTAAAGATAATGTAGCTAACTAAAATCTCTAATAATCCATCGAAAGGAAACAGAACCCACTACAGATTTGATCACGGCATTATCCATTTTGGCGTATCCTGAAGCTGCACACGCATGAGTACATGACACATGACTTCTCAGCACGTAACTACTACTACTAGCTGCTCGTGTTTTTGCACCTTAAACTTCAGAAATCTCAGTCAGTACGATGTAGGGCCCAGTTGCACTATTGTCAATAATGCAGTCATAAAAAAGAAAAGAAAATGTAATTAATGATGCAGTTTGGTTTGGGTCCCGTTCTGATTTGAGGACCTTTTCTTGCTGATATAGTATACTAATTTGTACTGTATTTCTGTAGCAGCTGTTTAATTCCTTGATCAAAGTGTTGCCACGTTAGGTATGCCGTGAAACTTCTCTAGCATACTGTCACGATTAGGAAATTAAACCACAGCATCCGTCATAAATACTTGATGTAGCGACCAGTGAGTCAGCGACCAGCTAGTATGGAACTTCACTCAGCCGGATGGCTTTGCCTTAACGGCACGAGCTATCCCCATCAGGGCAGTAAATGATCAGAATGAAAAATTGGTGACTAAGACTGATTGGTACTACCTCCGTTTTAAAATGTAGTTATTTTTAGTACAGCACCTTATTTCAAAATAAAGCTATTTCTCCACCTACATCCTCTCTCTCAACCAATCACAATCATTCTTCTTAACTTACTTTCTCTTTTCAACCAATAGCGCCCCTTCAATCATTCTCACCTATTTTCTTAATACTCGTGTTAATCCTAAAAATATCTAAAATCATGGAGGAATATTAATCACCACGTAATGCATTTGCCATTTTCTCACCAAAAGGATAATGCACGAGTAGAACATTTTTAGATAAAAAAAACATGATTATGACTATCAGATACCTCCTGCCTGATCTGCATCTAGTATGCACGAAGAATACTGAAACAAGCATAGCAAGAGTAACATGGCTATCTACCAAATGTTGCGAAGCTTATATTTTTAGGTGATGAGATATTGAGATGAGACAGTGAGACGTGCGTTACCTGGTGGCTATCCTCCGCCTGTCGCGGACGAGGAGCTGAGTCCTGGAGTCGATGTAGGCGACGAAGAAGGTGAGGACGATGTCGACGGCGAAGAAGAGGTCGACGACGATGTCGGCCACCTCGAGGCCGCCCTTGGGTGACGCGTTCATGAACGCCACCTCGAACGGGTACACCCACGCCGAGTACGCCACCAGCACCACCATGAACGTGTCCCAGCACCTACGCAAGCGCACACCTCAAGTTGAGATGAGATTGATCATCCATGGCGAAGCATGCGAAGAGATGGCCAGGCCAGCACTGAGACCTGTATCTGGAGTCGAGAGGCGAGATGACCCGCTTGTCGTTGGGGCCGGCATGGCCAGGCTGAGCGTGGCCGCCGGCCGGCACGCCGAGAGGCGGCAGGATGAGCTTGGACAGGTTACGGAGGTTGAAGGAGCCGGAGCCGCCACCGCCGCTGCTACTAGCGCTCTCAAAGCCCGAGGTCTTCATTGCTAGCAGAAGACGTACGTTGCACACGGTGCAGCTAGCAAGCTAGATGGCCGGCCAGGGAGAAGGAGAAGAAGAAATGAACCAGATATATACACCGGGATGGAGCCAAAGAAGAAGGCAAAAGGCAAAGCGAGAATCAGATCAAAGCTAGGCGCATCTCCAAGCAAATAATGGAGGCGGACATGAAAGCATCCAGCATCCATCCATCCATCCATCAATAATGGAGAGGGAAGGTAAAGCGGGGGAGGGTGCAGTGGGTTACTGTCCAGGAAGACAGTGACCAGGCTAAGCTTAGCTCAGGGCGCGTTGGTGCATGCACCGTGCAACAACTGGTGGCGCTGCGCGCGTAGAGAGGCAAGCGACCCGACCAGTAGTGGTTGACTGGTTGTGGGCTGGGCTTGTGGCCAGAGAGGATTTACAGCGTGTTTGTTTGGGAAGAATTGTTAATGAGAAATGGGAGTTTGAGGAACTGTTAAGTTTATTGGTTAGTGGATGTAAAATTTAGAGAGGTTGGAAATGAGAGTTTAAGAGCGAACTCTCACTTTCTGATAGGGGTAGAAAATTAGGAGAGAATTCTCTTCTAAGTACGACAGATAATATGAATCATACAATCACTTGAATTTTAATTTCTTATTTATATTCTCCATGATTTTTATCTTTACTATTAAATAAAGGACCGAGAGAAAATGAAACTTCCAGGACCAATTTCTCCACCTAACTTCCAATCCCCTTCTCATCTCTTATTATCACATCTTATCAAATAGGCCGTGATTTCACCGGGGGGGTTCGGATGCTGCAGTGTGCGAGCGAGTGAGCTCGCTGCCGTACGTAGCAGGCTGTGTACACGGAATGCATGTTCGCCGATGTGGAGTGATGCTTCAGGTTGGGTATCCGTGTACACCTGTAGGTATCAATACTCTCTCGTGTATTCTTTTTTCCAATTGGAGTTTTGCGTGTACACATGTAGGTATCAGTTCTCTCTCAGGTCTTCCTTTTTTCCATTTGGAGTTTTGCGGATGAGGAATTGATTGCTGACAGTGGAGTCTTGTGGACTATGATATGAAAACACACTCTGGATCCTCGAATTGAAAGAGAGTGAGAGGATCAAGAATCCTAATTCTCGCTATTTGGAATGGATCCAGTTCTATTACAAGTGCAACTTCATGTGTAGTAGCTTCTCCCATGTTTATCATGATTCACAAATGATGGCACGGCGATCGTCAGCAGATCAAAAGAGCTGCTTGTTTCGAGGGGATGAAACTCTACCTCTTATGGTAATTGTGTCCCGCACTATGTCCGTAAAGATCGAAAATGTAAACCATTTCTATTATCTAAAACTATCCTGAATTCTCAGTGCTTTCCGTAGTATCAACCGACGATTGAAAAGTTCTCCACTTTGGATGTATTTCGGGCTAGCTTTGTGGTCATCAAATTAGCTTTTGTGATGGAGTAAGACTGCGAGAGATATAAATTGCTTGTTCAGATCCCTGGCTTGGCATGGTAGGTGATAATGTGGTGGTTTCTACTTATGCAAAAGAAGTTGAACAACCTTGCTGTTTTCCACAGTCAGGATTACCGACGACGACGATTAGGACGCACTGCTGAGAAACCGATCTTTAGTCCTGGTTTGTAGCCCCTTTTAATCCCGGTTGTGCAACCAGGACGCACAATCTAGGACTAAAGATGGGTATTTTTAGTCCCGGTTAAAATAACTGACTAAAAATCGATCTTTAGTACCGGTTGATGTTACCAACCGGTACTAAAAATCGATTTACTTTTTTTAATGTTTTTTGTTGCTTGCTGTTTTTTTATACATATGCATATATATGTATAAATACATACATATTTATATTCATGTATATATAAAATATATACATGTTAATATCATAAATATATATATATATTTATAAGTACATACATATATTCATGATTATATATACTTAATAATAAATATATGTCTTCATATATATAAAGACGTATATATTTATAATTAAGTACATATATACATGCATATAGCTACATAAGACAAATAAATAGAACTAAAACCATATAAGTTGTCACATACACGTGTGATTAATATATACAGACATAAGTAAATATATACACATATAATTGCTGGTATGTATATATATATTACAATTGTTGTTAATTTCTAATATTCTATCGTATATTACAAAAGCTAAGAGGAAAGGCGAGGATGAGGTGGAATAATAGGTCTTCCATCGTCGTAGAATTCTTCCGCGGGATTAATAAGCTCATACATGATAAGTCTCATCAGTTGTTCTTGAACAACCTTTATAAATTCCTCGTAGGAGAGTTCCTCCCTCATCCAAATAATCTATCATTTGAAAATATAAGATATAAATATATGAAATCAATAAGAAATCGAGACATAATATTTGAATGATGTTTACGTAATTGCAAATCCTTGTCACTGTTGATTTGATGTGTTATGGTGTGAATATAGTTACAGACATAGTAGCCGCACAAGTTGATCCCCTGCTCCTGTTTTGCACACTAAATGAGAAATGAGATATTTAATATACATTTCTATTTTAGAACAAATGATTTAATATAATTTTGGAGCACGTACTTACCGGAAATTTCATCCTCAAACCCAGTTTTTCTTTCCAAACCCCGCGAATGGTTGTACGGAACCGTGCCCATGCCCTATGTATAGTTGTGCCCTATGTATAGTTGCAAGCTATGATCAGGGTTGCCCTTACCGTTTTGAGAGGGGTTACCGCCTCCCCCCTCCCACGGTAGGGCGGTTACCGCGATAACCGCGTGGTAACCGCCAAAAACCGCATAAAATTCATCTCCAAAATTTTGAATTCAAAAATCGGCGGTTTCGCGGTTTTGGCGCGGTTATCGTGCGGTTTCTAGCGATAACCGCGAAATTCGCGCGGTTATCGCCGGTTGTGTAGCAGTACACATGAAATTGAAAAGCCACTAGAAAAAATCAAAAAAATGCTTAAATGTATGTAGAAATTAGGGATGATTGGAAGAATATGTAGGATACTTACAAATCTAACTTTTGGGTGTAGATAGGTTATTCACCTGATCAGGCTTGACAAGTGGTTCGTCGAGAGGACCTAACATTTGCTCCCTCGTAAGATTTGTCTCTTTCATAAATTGTTGTATATCGAGTTCTTTGGATAGCATCGGTTCAACCGTTTGTTTTGCTTGCTTTCCGAGCTAAGGGACATCTTTGGACTTACCTTTAGCCTTTTTAAAATACATGGTCACGTGGTCTGATGGCCACATGTTTGGCGCCAGTTCTGTATGCTGATGGCCACGTGGTCCCTCACGATCCAACCATTGTGTGACACAAACTTTCTAGCAGCATCGGCAGGGGTAACTGGTTGTCCATCTAGTTTTACTTCGGTTATAACATATCTCTCCTCTACCTTCCTCGCGACACCTCGCTGTCCGTGTGTCCTCTTCGAACCAACGTTCGGTTGGCTATCACTATGCTCCTCTTCGTTCAAGTATTGGTTGGGGTCCTCATTCCCCTCCTCATCCGCCCAATATTAGTTGTTGCCCTCTGTGATCGTCTTCAAGAGGATCTGCTCATCATCGCGATCCACTATCTATTCGTACCATTAAATAATACACATCCACATTATCAACAACTACGAAGAACTTCTAAATTTCACTTAATTAAGAAATATGCAACCTATATGTGTAGTGTTATATATATCGACATTATCGATAACTATGAAGAACAACGTAATTCCAGCTACTTAAGAATTTTATATTGTCGCAGCACCTCCCCTCCTCCTCGCAATTTTTTGCAGCAATAGCTCGGACTGGAGGAAGAAGAGGATTATATAAAGAACATGATCTTTAGTACCGGTTAGTGTTACTAAGCGGTACTAAAGATCAATATAATCTTTATTACTGGTTGGTGAAATCAATCGGTACTAAAGTGTTGATCTTTAGTACCGGTTGGTAACACTAATTGGTACTAAAGATCCCATACAACCTAATAAGACCTAACAAAAAGTGAACCGGGACTAAAAATAATCACACCAACCGGTACTAAAGATCATAACGAGTCTTTAGTACCGGTTCGTTAGAGAACCAAGATATTTATGATTTTAGCTAATCGAGTAAAGATCGGTTCTCTAGTAGTGACGGTTTACCATGGACTCCAAACATTAGAATCCAAACATTAGAATGTGACTGTTGAGCCAATATTAGCCAAGAGCCCAAAAGGATGATGCAGCCAGAAGGCTCAGTACACTGGAAGAAACTCACATGCTGGCTACAGAAGTGACTCACTTTGTTCATGATAGCACTCCGAGATAGGAAAATGTTTTCATACCTCGAGCAGATATCCTCTCGTTTTAGTTTTATGCAAGTCATCTAAATAGTTATTAAAAAATTGAAAAAAATTGACAAGATAGATTAATATGAAATATATCAATCCATAGATATGTAAGTTAAAATTCTACTTCTATTAGTTGTAGCAAAAATAATAAATATAGCTACAAATGTACGTTAACTATTTTCAGTTTAATTTGTTCTTTTTGGTGCGCAACTTGTAGAAGTCAAATTTAATTCTACATGTTTATGAAGTGATATATTTCATATTAATTTATATTGTTAATTTTTTAAAAAAATTGGTAACTATCTAGATATGCAGGCAACGAGGGGAATCCCACCATATATTCGTTCAGGCATTCAGCTGATCACTTTCAGTCCCGCTGGTGATGACTCTTCTCCTGTCGGCGACGCGCCAATTATTGCTATGTTTGCCTAAATCCATCGTCATTTTCCTGGCCCGATTTGTTATCCCGCTATTCAAGGATTCAACCAAGATAGTAGTAGTAGAGTAGATAGTATGAAGGCATTTTTCGAAAGAAGAAAAAAAAAATAATTCCTTCAACCATGATTGATAGTATGAAGGCATAAACCCAATTGCATCAGATAGCATGGAGCAAGTTTTGCCAGAACTCAGAAGATCATAAAACAATTAAAGATTTGTGCAATACTATGTGTTTGAGTTAATTGGAGCAATTTCATTAAATTACAATTGCACTGTCAAAACTGTAAGAAACTGCAAACAGAGTAAAAACTGATTGGACTCGAAGTTGCAGTTACACGATAGTTTGGCGACAAATTTACTCTGGGAATTGAGATTTCAGCAACAATCAAAAGTACGACTGAACAATCACCTAGTATTTGATTACCGTAAAGAATCTACAAATCTATGGTAGGCTAAATTAAAGATGCAACCATACAGGAAAGTTAATTTTTACCTTAGGTTCAGGAGTCAAGATAACTTCACTCACAAAGATTAAATACCTTCTTGAAATGGAAAAGATGAGAAAAATCTACAGGTAAACATGGGGTAATTTATGTCCCCATCAGAACAAGGGCGTACTACACACATTCTGCCGCAATAATAGAAGTTCTGCAGCTCATATGGAATGGAAAATTGCAAGGTACCTAAGCAGAAAAGGCAATGAAAGATGACAACAATCAAAAATATTATCTCACGTAGCAATCTATATAATGAAGTGCAATAAATAAAATTACATAAGCAACAGTCCTGTACAAAATTGCTCGAGAGAGGAGATTGAGATCAACTTCCAACGAAAAAATGGATTTCCTAACTTGATGCTATGATAACTCGGCTTTTTATACATTACCTCACTTGTTCAAACATGTGTCAAGTTGCAAATGATATCTGAACCATCCTAAGGTGCTCTCATTTATACATCAAATCCCGGCATGGCAAATTGTAAGGCAAATGTCTCCACCTGATTCCGGAGTTCAATAATGTCATTATTGTTCTCCAGACCCTTCAAAAAATCCTTCTGAAGCTTTCCATGCTCCTTCAAAACAATACTTGCTATATGTGCTGCCCTCATCAGGAATTCGGCCATTATCTCGAATTCACTCTCCAGGCAACCTCTAGTTGTCATGGCAGGAGTTCCTGCAGCATGGTGATGAGCACAGGAAGAAATCTATTGTCATGTACATGTCATAATACAGCATTAAATGAACAATCAGTGTAGCAAGAACTAACCAATCCGCACACCTCCAGGAGAAATCGAACCATTATCTCCATATATTGGTGTTTTATTAAGAGAGATACGACATGCCTCACAGACCTTCTCAAAGTTCTTCCCTGTGCATATTTTAAGGAGCATGGTTAGGTTAGAACTATGGAGACAAGCAAATAGCTGCACACTTAGGCTTAGTTGACACTGTTGTGTTTTTTCCTTGTTATATTCTGCCAGAAAGCAGAATTTGTTGATCTGAGGTATCTGATGAATTTTGTCTGTTTAGTAAGTACTAGCATTATATCAACATACAAAGGTTACACCAACACATACTCTTTCAGGCTAAGCACCTATTCTGATATTATAACTGAAAAATGTGACATGGTTTTCCAATCATTCATAATGCTATTATCTTAAGAACATAAGTAATTAACGAGCAATTTGAAAACATAATGTTAATTGTTTTTAGTCACATTTGCTCATATCCAGTAGTTTTTCCCTACAAAAATGACTCTTTACAGGGTTCACTCTAGCTAATGTAGCATTTTAGCTAAACAACTTAACACTGTTGTAAGCATTGGTGACCATAATGCTTTCAGTAAACAGCGCGTGCATGCTGCAATGTTTTTAGCCTGTGTTATGTAAACCGCATAACATAACCATATATAAATATTTCAGTTTTATGTTATAGTGATAATGAAGTTCCAAATGTGCTGTCATGGAGATAATACCTGTCAAGCCAAACGTTCTTAGGTCCCAGAGCACCAAGTGATTATCTGTGCCACCAGTAACCAGTCTGCATTTCCTCCTGAGCAAGGCCATGGCCAAAGCTTGGGCATTTTTCTTGACTTGTTGTATATATGCTTTGAATTCTGGTGAGGCAACTTGTTTTAGAGCTATAGCCAGAGCAGCAATATGGTTATTGTGAGGTCCACCTTGCATTGAAGGGAAAACAGCAAAATTTATACGGTCCTCAAAGTCATACTGATAGTTTTCGATCACTTGAGATAAAGATCCGCTCCGTTTCCTTAGAATTTTCCCTTTCCTAAAAAATATTATACCACCTCTAGGACCCCTCAAGCTCTTGTGTGTGGTTGAAGTAACAATATCACAGTAGTCGAAGGGATTTCGACATTCCTACAAACGAGACAAGTAACAAAATACAATCATCAATAGAGATTTATTTCTCACTATCTACACATTATCAACTAGTAATAGCATAACTACGAATAACAATTGTTCACAAATAACAATTGTTGTCAAAGGCACTCTTACTTCTTCACCATTGGAAGTTACTATGCTACAAGAAATCAAAACCTGATATTCCCTTCCGAATTCCTCTATGCATATGCATTCTTGAACAATTAGGAAGTTACTGTGCTACTCAAAGCAACCGAAACACCTGATATTCCCTTCCTATGCATATGCATTGTAGTAACTGTTGTTCGATAAGATACACAACAGATGCACTTAAATGTTGAGCAAAACCAGTTACACTAACAATGTGATAAATGAATTTTACCTTAGCAGCCACAAGACCACTGATTTGTGCCATGTCGCACATGAGTATTGCGCCACACCTATCAGCAACAAGCCGCATTCGTGCATAGTCCCAATCCCTTGGATACGAGCTGGCACCGCAGATAAGAATCTTGGGGTGGAAATCCACGGCCTTCTCCTCTACCTTATCGTAATCAATGTACCCGGTGTGCGGGTTCACCCTGTAGGAGAGATTCTCGAAGAAAATGGAGGCGCCGGAGACCTTCTTGCCGCTGGGTGTGTAGTACCCGTGGCTGACGTGGCCGCCGGACGGCGAGTCGAGGCCCATGATCCTGTCGTTGGGGAGGAGGAGCCCCGTGTAGACGGCGAAGTTGGCGGAGGTGCAGGAATAGGGCTGCACGTTGACGCCCCAGCGCGCGGCGTCGAGGCCGAAGGCGGCGAGCGCGCGGTCGCAGCAGAGGCGCTCGATGGCGTCGATGTGCTGGTTCCCGCAGTAGTAGCGCGCGCCGGGGAGGCCCTCGGAGTACTTGTTGGTGAGGTGGCTGCCGAGCGCGTCGAGCACCGCGCGGCAGGCGTAGTTCTCGGAGGCGATGAGCTCGATCCCGCCCGCCTGCCGGTGGCGCTCCCGCTCCATGAGCTCGTGCACGTCCGGGTCGGCCTCCGGGAGCGGCTGGCAACCCCACGCGCGCACGGCCGCGCGCCGCGCCTCGAGGCCTCCCGTCCCCATCCCCGCCGCCGCCCGCCGCTTCGCCGCTGGCAAGAGGCATGAGGAGGAGCAGCACGGGGAGGAGTCGTCGTCGACGTCGTCCCCCACCCCGCGCGCGCGGGGCGGGCGCGGGGGCCGCGGCCGCTTGAGGAAGAGCGGCTGGCCCATGAGGGAGAACCGCCCCTCGCCGCCTTCGGCCTCCTCCTCCTCCTCCTCCTCCTCGGGCGGCGGCGGCGGCGGGGCGCGCGGGTGGAGGGCGAGGGACAGGTCGGGCTGACCCATCCCTTCGCCCGCGGCAGGGCGCCTGGTCGCGCGATCGAGCATCAGCAACAGCGGCGGGGTCGCGGCTGCGGCGGCGGCGCGCGCGGCATTCGATTTGACGACGTCGCGTGATTTCGTGGGGATTTCGCGGTTCGTTTGCGTCGCGACTCGCGATGCGATGCGTGGCTTTGGCCTGGGCCAACTTGCGGCGTTATTGGTGGGGTGGCGACAGGGTGATGACTTCAGTGATGAGGTGGCGAGGGGGGGTTTCGATTTTGGCAGCGACGGGGCCGGGTCCGCGCGGAGATTGTCTGCGGCCGGCGGCGGTGTGCCCGTGGACCGAAGTGGAGAGGAAGGGGGAAAATTCGATTTGACGATGATGGCGATGGCCGATGGATTCGTGATCAGATCGAGCGTTGTCTCTTGAATATGGCCGAGAGGCATTGTCCTTTTGTGTGGAATCTACAGAGAGTATGTCAAGACTTCTCAGAGCTCAACATCCTGTGATAGAGGAATTCTATTTGACTGGATGATACCTCGCCGCGTTGCTGCCGAACATCTATGTGCCAAATAGCTAAGAATAGGACATGGTAATGTATAAAGGAAAGCATTAGGTATCTTGATGCATAACATGGTGATAGCTAGATAGATTGACATAAGCATCAAATAAATGATGATACAATGCGACACCTAATCAACAAATGAAAAAAATGGCAAAAAGTTTACTTGTGCAAATCATGTGGATACTAATTTTGGTTGTTCTTTTAAGTACCATCATATTTTTAATAGACCCTAGATGTGGTAGTCCAATTTTTATTATATTATGAGCCGGGAGAACATGGTGGTCATATAAAGGGCTTATAATATAAAAAAGAAAGGTAAGTATGGATAATAATCTAGAGGGGAGGACCTGTTGCTAGCCACGTTGTTCATGTCTCGTGAGACAAAAATGAGAAGATTAGCATTGCATTGTGGTTTTGCAGGCTGAAAATTTTTATCTTAAACAGGAAGAGAATGTTGTTGGATGAAAATTTTATCTTGAAATAAAATCCTAAGGATAGTAACGTTGTATTTGGAAACAATAAAAAATATACAGAGACATCGCCAGTTTAAGAATAAGAAATGAAGATATATATGGGTCACCTGTATACTGTGAAGAGGAATATCTGCATCCATGTGTAGTATAAAAATATTACATCTGATCTGAAAGTTGGACAGTTGCCTCAGACCTGGTCGAATATTAGTGGCATACTGCCAAAGGGGATCTATGCATTTGAGCAAGGCAATTGCTTATGCAAATATGGATGAACAACATAGGATAAAAGAGAAAAAGATGATGGGAAAAAAGGACATGTGCAGTGCAGGAGTATATATACCGATAATCTGATATACTCTGATAAAAGTTGCTTCAGTGATTTATTTCTTAACAACATGTGGTACGTACTAAAACCTGTGGGTCATAGATGTTTTCCTGGGAAAGAAATGAGGACAATCCCTGCGATGCATAAATACTGATTTGGAAGAGATAAGACTGCCCAATTAACTATTGGTGAGAAACAACCACCTTAAAGTGGTTCTACGGCTACATCATTGGACAACAAATTCAAAGGTTGTTTGCTCAAGACCAGAAAAATGGAAATTTTAATCGTGATGATGTCTGATGCGGATGCTACCTGTATACCTGAGATATATGAGGCTGACACACATTGGTTGGAGAAATTTACCTCAGAACACTCGGTTCAGCTGCAGGGACAGCCTGAGAGATCCTCCTTCTTGATTCACGATTGACATATGCAGGCATTGCAGGGACGCAAGTGAGGAAGCAAGAAATACAAACAGCCCGTGACATCCATCCAAGCAAGCAGAGTTGTCCCAATAGATAGGTGGATGGATTATAAAGCTCTTGATTTTGAGAAAGACAATAACTACCACATTAGATATTGGCAGCAGTTTCTTTGAGTAAATTCAAGGGATTATTCAGAGCGGGCTCAATGGACAATGGGGATGGAATAGCTGTTGGATGGTTAGGACATCCTATCTTTAGAGATAAAAGAAGGGCACGAACCTTTTGTATGTCGTATGCCTACTTTTTTTGAAACATTTCCGGTTGTTTTGGTAGATGAAGAGGGAATTGTGAGAGCGGACGTTTCTTTTAGAAGAGCAGAATCCAAATATAGTGTTGAACAAGTAGGCGTAACGGTGGAGTTCTATGGTGGCGAACTTAATGGAGTAAGGGAGAGCGCTACGACCCGGATGTCCGATACTGCACCAAATATATATCGGACGTCTACCCCGCACTGCTGCTTCGTGCATGTGTGGATGCTTGCTGCGTTGGTTTGTCTTTGCTTGCTCTTTCCTTTCCCCTTGGTATATGTACAGCTAAAGTTGCATGCATATCATTGTTGTCCTTTGAATGCTCTCTCTGTCATTCTCTTATTTGATTATATTTCTGATAAAATTTATAAATATGATTATATTATTAATTGAAACATCTTTATATTATACGTGAAACAACCACTCATAATTATTGAAACATTAGAAAATATTCATTGAAACATCCCAAACAACACGTGCAACATTTATAAATGAATTAGTGAAACATTAGAAAATACTTACTGAAACATCCAATAATACCACGTGCAATATTCACAAATATACTAGTGAAACATCAAAAAAATATTTATTCAAACATCGAAATAATGCCATGTGCAACATTTTTAAAAGATCCATGGCAACATAAAATTCAAAATGTGCAACATAGTCAAATTCTGATTGAAACATTTTTTTCTCACACGTGAAACATCCAATTCCATCGGTTGAAACATATGTATTGTTTTCATCAGAATATAATCATGTCATATCTTGTTATAGAGATTTAATTGCAACTAATACAACGGTGCAATCGGATCGTAAATCGGATAAATAACTTTCGTGGAAAAATCTTTTAAAGCTTAGAACTAGAATCTCATGCATGCACACACTCTTGGACTACATGAAACCCAATAAATACTAGCTGCATGCAAGAAAGAGACGCACATTTAATAAAAGGATGCATGCGAAAAGAATCATGCAGAGTCTGAGCCATCAGTTGGGCGTCCGATTTTTCGTGGTGCGTCGGACGCTTGATCACAGGCATTCTCGCAAATTGATTTGCAGAGGGAGGCAAACCGACTCATATTACATTGCAGTTTGCGGGGAGTCCATGAGGTGTCCGGCGGTTGAACTCTCGGAAGGTTGTGGTAGCGTTTGCTTGTGCCGCTCCTAGGGGGAGATGACGGGAGATTGATGAGACGGCCCAAATGCATTGAGTAAGGTGGGGTGGCCTGTGGGGTGGAAAGGAGATGCAGAAGAGAAAATGGTTGCGTGAATCTCAAACGTTGAAACTTAATCCAGTGATCAGGTTTAATTGGGGTGACGTGGCTTCACCACATGGCTGGAAAATATCATTGATCGTACTTAGTGGGATCAATTGTATAGGTATATAGGATATTGCTATCGACGGATACGTCTTCTGTAGGAGTGGATAAAAACTCAGACTTGTGTGCTCGGTTCAAGCTTAGCTCAGGCTCAACTGACTTGGTTCGGCTCAAATGGTCAACGAGGCGAGCCCGAACTGGCTTGCGAGCAACTTGATCGCTCGTTTGGCTCAAACAAACTAGGCTAGGCTGACTGATCTATTGGTTGTGTTGGGCCATCAGCCTATCTACTAGGGAACATAATGGGGAAAACACTAACACTCTTGTGATCCAACACATCTTCGCATGTCACGATCATACGTCCATCGCATCTCACATATCATGCCGCAACGCATCATCTCCATATCTCACATTTTGCCACCGCGTGCCTCAATTGTGACCTACCCAACCAGTCATGAGTCGGCTCCCATCACTTTAGTCAGGCATGGATTGGCTAGAGCTAAGAGGCTGGGCGGTTCTGGGAACAAAGGGAGGGCAAGCTTGTACATACCTTAAACACAGAGTAAGACTTAGGAGAAGGAAGAAGAAGGTTGAGCATGAATCACGAGAGGGAGGTGGTGCCATTGTCGGTGTCATAATGGTGGGCATGAGGGGCTCAAGAGCTTGCAAGCGTCAGCTCCTATAGTCAGCCTCGTTTGGGCCCCTTACTGGGTCACCGCCTCAAGTATCTGTTGAGTTGCCAACACGCCCCACCCCATGACACTTCAGCGGTCACCACCTCCATGCATGTGTTCATGCTCTACAGTTTTACCTCTCTCGCCGCTGCAAACTTCTCCCGTGAGCTGTTCTTTCTTTTTTGTAGGCTCTCAAGCTAGCTCCAGTTGACTCGAGCTTGCAAACAAGTCAACCCGAACTTACATTTTAGCTCATTTATCCAATCAAACCAAGCCTAGCAACTATCATTCCACCCCTAATTGCTTATCCCTATGTAGATAACTAATCATAAATGTATGTACATGGGCCAAGTTTAAAACCCGATTATATATTCAACCATAAAAAACTTTAACAAGTTGAGTTCGCTCATTCTCGAGGCACCGGTGAGTCGATGATGTAACTTTTAGTTAAAAATGTATGGATGAAGATTTAGCATAAGACTGCTTCATTATTATTATTATTATTGCATTTAAGAGCTTACACATAATGAAATCCAACTTTTTTAGATGCGAAAAAGAAGTTGTGGCTGGAGGCTTTGAGCTGAAGGCCGAAATATTTCCATTATGTCAAAATTTAAAATTATTCTCCGATTTCCTCAAGAAAAAATATATTGAAAAAAGGGAAATTTTATCGTAAAATCTAAAACGAGAAGCCTCTCGTTTTAGTCCTATTGTGCGACGCGCTTCAAAGCCATATGATCCCCTTCTCTAGCCCTATTCAGCTGACGTTATCACTTTCTCCACTCTTTTAATCACAGGCAGGCACACATGCACATAGTAGGAGCATCCGAGGGCAAAAAAGAGAGAAGTACTATTACACATCTATACATTCATGTCTTCTTTATTATTGTATCATACATGTTTTTTCCTTTTTATAAAATTTTCTCTTAAATTACTTATCCGATCTAAAATCCGATTACACCATTGTGTTCGTTGACCTAGCCGATGCAATAAAGCATGAATCGGCTGTAAGGTATAGTCAATGATAAAACTAACCCTAAACTTAGTATATCGGCTGAAAAGATCAACGTTACATAATCATTAAATCAATATTACTTTAGAAATAAGCAATTGGGATAGATCGGACTGAACCGAGACAGTATAAATTGCCCAAGTCTAAAGACAACATGAAATAATGATTAAGTATACTGATGTCATAGCCGATATCTAGGTTTAAGTATGTATCGGCTATAGCTCCGATACAACCTTATGCTAGGATATTCTCTAGTAATAAATATATTAAACTATAACCAATTAGAGTGATATCAAGCTTAATATATTTATATTAGATTAGATCATGATATAAGGGACGGATATAGAATATTAAACAAAGCATAACACAATGTAAAACATCTATATCAGGTAAGATCGGCTGAAACCCCGATACTATCCTTATTAACAACCATGAAGCAGGTTAGATACCATGATTCTAAATACGACTTAATAGGTTGGACTGAACCAATGCAGCATTAAGTATAAATAGAAGCATGAGATCTAAAGAATCAAGCTGATGGTTGCCTTTTCGGGATGGTGGATACATTATATAACTTAGATTAACAAGGTAATCTAGCCGATATCGATGCAACCCTAAAGGGTTTAGCCGATACAAGTAGATTGCATTATCGATCTAAGTTATATAACATATATGATAACTCGGAGAATCACAACAAAGAACTAGAGTGTCATAGAGATGTAAGCACTAGCCCTAATAATGTAACTCGCCATGACAAGATATACCTTTTTGCCGAAGATCAAATTGATGCAGCACGACTCGAAAGCACAAACTTGTCGAAAGTAGAAAACAAAGGTTTGGCGATGCGCCGAGATTGATTGAACGTATGTTGTTATTATTTACAAGCCCTCGGGATTATATTTATACCCGAAAATACAAACATTGTCCATCACGGACACGACTCATATTAACCTAATACAAATCCAACTAACAAACAAGTCCCTTAGGCGCACTCTTACCGAGAACATCTATAAGGAAATTACATAAAATATCCTAATTAATAGATACAATTGCCTCCTCAGGACTTTATCCGTGCATGGCAATCCACATGAAGCACGTTAACACAACCTGATGACGTGTACCAAGTCATATTACCGACATCGGCTCCATCGGCTAACCTTATCCAACTCTGACTCTGCCGATCAGTCCACAGCCGATTCGGACTCCAGCCGATGCGCACTCTGTTTCCGATATCCTTGCATATTTTCAAATCCGCTTCGGACTACGTTGTGTTTCCGATCCTTGTAGATAGATTTGCTTACCAAATTTCATCGTCAACACATGCCCCCCAATTCCGAAGTATTTATAATGCAACGGAATTATCTCTTCTCAACCGCAAAATTCTAGGGTTACCCCCGTGACCGTTACGCACCTAATTCTTTAAATACCAACGGCTCCTTCGGATATTTCACGGCGTTAACTCCGCTTTCACCGCTTAAATCACCAAATTTTTCCGTGAACTCCGGCGAACTCCTTCTCTCTCCACTCCGGCGACCAGAGCAACAAATCCCTTCCGGCGACGACCTCTGCGCAACAATGGCCACTTCGCCAAATCCACCACAATCCGCCGCCATGGAATATGCCGAGGTAAGTTCCCCATTAACTCCAATTTCTTCCTTAAACTTCTTCACTTTTACTCTGCCTTTATCCACCTTTTTCTTCTTCAATCTGTAGCATCTAAGTCATCAAGTAGCCGTCCCAAAACTCAATGAACCCAACCACTTCTTCCTGGGTCCGATAGGCGATTTAGATCCCACCGATATCATCAACGCAGAGACAAACAGAATCCCTTTCAGACAAGCCAACCCGTCTCTTTCCCATTGGACTAAAACTTTTAGGTCTTGGCCTTCCCAAGTTGATAAATGGACAGATTGGTATAAAAGAGTCGCAGCTAGCAAGCAAGATCACTGGGACGAAATAGGGATAGCCCAATGCCTGTCCTTGTCCATAGCCAATATGAAGAAAGATGAGCCGATGCTGTCTTCGGCTGCATATTTTTGGTCAGACACCTTAAACTGCTTTATGTTCAACCAAGGGCCGATGACTCCCACCTTGCTGGACATAATCATGATCACGGGCTTAGATATAACCACATTGGCCAATCCCATCAGTATGAAGACCAAGTGCACTTATAAGTTCAAAACCAAAAATATTGGTGGCTGGTCTGGTTTTATCTCTGACAATATGGGAACAGGACCTGTATCGGCTAGAGAACATGCCGCCTTCCTGATGATGTGGTTAGATAAATTTCTATTCTGTGGATCCACCTGCGGCCCAACAGCCAATTGGCAACACCTAGCCGAAGCCCTAGTCTTGAAAAGAGAATTCCCCTTGGGAAAATATTTGCTAGGAGCAGCATATCAAATGTTAAGCCAATCATCGGCTAAACTGATAATGGATTCCAATGTTAACACTGGCGGCCCATGGTGGTTTATCCAACTTTGGTTAACCCTGCACACTTTGAAAGTTGCAAAAAGGCCATCACTCTTAGAAGCTGAGTTCCCTTCTACAGTCGATTCTGAAAATAATGATGAATCAGACCAAATGCGCCGATGCATGTCATTTGGAGAAGCAGCTACCAGTTATGCTGGACATGGACCATCGGCTGAGCACTTCCATAACTGGTTCGGCAACTTTTATGATGGATTTCCTAGGGACAGCCGAATCTGGTTTGCCTATGACTCCTACCAAAACTTTGAATTGCCAACTGACTTTAGGCTGAATGAAATCAATGATGAGAGATTTGAAAAACCCAGGGAAATCATGACTGCTACAATCTCACCTTGCATACTTCCAGTTGGCATATCTCAAGGCAGAAATGTTCAACCATCTTATGAGTTTTACTATCCAGCATCGGCAGCAAGACAACTTGGCATGGGCATACTACCCATCGGCTTATACTATGCTGACAAGATTCAGACCAGAGGTGATATTGTATCGGCTCTGATGATGGATAAATTACTCAACATCCCTGGTCCCCCTCTCGGCAGCATTGACAAATTCAATATCATCTTGATGAGGAGCATCCAATTCGACAGATGGTGGTCAGAAATAAAAAGTCACATATTCCATCTGCCAGTTGACTCATATCTCACTCGAATTGTACCAAACTTGGCACCTCAGGTAAATTTCTCCTCTCAAACTGTTGTAATTTATTACTATCAACTGCTTAATACTCATAGTTTAACAATTTTCCTTGCAGACAACAGACTCTTCTCCTCCTTCAGTTAGCCGAAGTGGCAAGCCCATAGCATATGCCATAGCCAAACTCCCAAACAGCAGTGGACCAGCTCCATCCATCATCGGCTTCAACGCCCCAAAAACTGCCACCTTACTTCAAGGTCAACTCAGAGAGCCGATGCAAACTGGAGACAAAAGAAGAAGGACAAAACAAGCTGCTGTAAAACCAACACTGCTGAAGAAACCAACCAAAAGGCAGAAGAAAACAGCCGATGCAGACATCTCCCAGGCCCAAGAGATAGAAGATATCCTGAAAGATATTGAGATGGACGAGGCAATCAATGAAGCTGCTGCCCAAATCAGTGACACAGCCGAAATTGCTACACCCCAAGCCGATACACCTCCTGCAGTACAATCTCAAACTGCAAAAACTCCAAGTCCTCCAAAACCTCCTCAAAAAGCACAAGTAAGATATTCCAACTTATCATCATTTATTTCCATGTTTCAAATTCTCTCAACTCATCCATCTCAACCTTAATTTCATCCTTAGCCGATACTCACTATTTATTATCTTTATAGCCTCCCCAGGTAACATCACCTCAACAAGCATCCAGTGAGCATACTCAATCAGCCGCAGCTAGCCGACAGGATGATGAGATTGCTACCATAATTCCAGCTCCCCAGATTCCTGTAAGCACTTTCCATATTTACATCTATCGGCTCATACTTAAGTCTATTACTTATCAACTTTTTCCTATTTCAGTTATTAGCCGATATGTTCTCCTTTGATATAAATCAATTCCTGGATGAAGAAGAAGAAACAACTAGCAAAGCCATCTCCCCAATTTCTGAAGACTTAAGAAAGAGCTTAGCTGATATTGCCGATCGGCTAAGTGCTTCCCTTGATGCACTAGTTGTGAACTGTGGGCCGATCAGGTCAAGGTTTGAAGAAAACCAAAATCAAATCCCTGATGAACTTATAGAAATGATCTCTCCTACAGTATTTCTTGAGCAACATCGTTTCAAGTTAGAAAGGGCAAGACAAAGAATCTCAGATCGGCTAGAACGTGCTGCCCTCGAAGCAAATGTCCAATCCAGCCGCCAACAAATCACTGAGGAGAAATCCAAACTAGATGAACTAGAGACTGGACCAAACTCAACTCAACAGAAGATTGAAAATCTGAGAAAGAAAGAAGCCGATCTTCTGCAACAACTTGAAGCTTGCAGAGCTGAAATCACCACCGAAGAACAAAAGTTGGCCGACTTGCCCAAAGCTATCGAAGTCCAAAAACTCAAGCTCAAGAAATCTATTAAACACCTTGCTGCCCTGAGTAAAGCTCTAAAACCAATCCCAGGAACCGATGCAGCCGATGCTCAAGCCATTGAAGAAGTAGAACAAATCAGGCAAAGAGCTATATGAGCTATTCAAAAGTACTTGGCTTGATGTAACTCAAACTATAAATTGTCTTGAAACATTTTTGCTGTAATATACGTTTTGGCCATCGAGCCGATTTTATACTTAGCCAAATACTGGAATTCCTTATGCTATTGAGATACCTTTTGCTGTCAACCGTTGAGCCGATTGTATAAAATTTTGCTCAAAAATTCCCAACTTTAAATTGTCTCCTCCATGCCCCCCAAGTTTGTAGTAGGGAACATAATGCTGCAAACTTATGTGTCTAAGGGCGATAAAAATATCGGCCATCTAAAGGCTATGTAAACACATCGGCTATCATTCACAAACCGGTAAACCACAGTCGATTATGAACCAATCCAAACACTTGGGTAGTATTTCTTCAAATATTTTCCATTAAATGATCTTCCAAATACTTCTCCATCAAGTCCTTTTAACATATAGGCCCCTTTAGAAACACATTTATGAACTTGAAACGGTCCTTCCCAATTCGGTGACCACTTGCCGAATTTATTGTCTCTAGCCTCTATCGGCAGCACTAATTTCCAAACCAGCTCGCCTTCCTCAAAAGATTTGGGTACAACCTTCTTGTTATAATGCCTAGCAACTCTCTCCTTATCCTTTCTAACTTTCTCAAGAGGTCGCAATCGTGCTTGAACCAAATCTTCTGACTCATCAACCATCAAATTATGATAATCATCGGCTGTTAACTCATCTTGTAAAGAAATCCGCCGAGAGCCGATGTTGGTTTCCCATGGTAATACAACCACATGCCCATAAACCAGTTGATAAGGAGGTACCTGAATTGCACCATGGCAAGCCATCCGATAGGACCATAATGACTCAGCCAGAATAGTATGCCACTTCTTGGGATATTCGGCTATCTTTCTTTTGACCAACTTAATCAAACTCTTGTTAGACGCTTCGGCTTGTCCATTGGCTTGTGCATAATATGGTGATGAATTCAACAACTTAATTCCCATGCTATCAGCAAACCGAACAAACTCATCAGATACAAATATAGAACCCTGATCAGTTGTAATTGTTTGTGGCAAACCAAATCTGTATATAATATGCTCTTTGACAAAATTGATCGTATCCTGACTGTCTACCTTCTTCAAAGGAATTGCCTCAACCCACTTAGTGAAATAATCAGTCGCAACCAATATGAATCTATGTCCTTTGCTTGATGGTGGATTGATTTGGCCGATCATATCAATACCCCAACCTCTGAACGGCCATGGCTTGATAATAGGGTTCATAACCGATGCTGGCGCTCGCTGAATTGCTCCAAACTTCTGACAATCTTGACAACCCTTGTAATATCTGAAACAATCCTCAAGCATTGTCGGCCAAAAATATCCAACTCTTCGAAGTAACCACTTCATTTTATAAGCCGATTGATGTGTCCCACAAATACCTTCATGAACCTCACACATAACAACTTTAGCTTCTTCCATACTCAAGCACTTCAACAGAACTCCATCAATCGTCTGATAATACAATGAATCATCCAATAAAACATACTTAAGAGCTTTATACCTTAATTTCCTTGAAACCGATCTCGAAGGATTCTTTAGATACTCAAAAACATCAAACCTCCAGTCATCGGCTAGAATACAGGCCACTTCTACTTCAATCCCTTGTAACATTGGCCTATATCCTGAGGCGCCTTGAGCTAAATCATTGGCTTCAACGTTTTGCTCCCTAGGAATATGCTTCAAAGTAACCATTTTGAATGTCTTCATCAGCTCCTGGCATTTCTCATTATAGATTATTAAGGTATCATTTTTGCATTCATATTCCCCAGATAATTGACTTATCACCAACAATGAATCACCCATGATCTCAACAGCATCGGCTTCGACTTCTCTTAATAACTGCAACCCTTTGAGAACAGTTTCATATTCCGCTTGATTATTTGTTGAGTATGGTTTAATAGTAAAAGCAACCTGAAAACTTGCCCCCCTAGGCGATATTATCACCAAGCCGATACCACAACCATGAGTACAAACTGATCCATCAAAGAATAAAGTCCATGGCATGATGTCAATATTATCAACACTGGTATCCCTGTGTTCAACTATGAAATCGGCTATCGCCTGCCCTTTAACTGCCTTAGCCGATTCATATCTAAGATCAAATTCTGACAAAGCAAAGATCCACTTCTCAATTCGCCCTTTTAACACTGGAGCCGATAGCATGTATCTTACTACATCGGCCTTGCAAACTATAATGCACTCATTGGATAGTAGATAATGCCTCAACTTTGTGCAAGAAAAATATAAGCATAAGCATAACTTCTCCACAGGTGAATACCTTGTTTTTGCATCCAGCAGGCGTCTACTGAGATAAAATATAACTCTTTCTTTTCCTTCAACCTCTTGAATCAAGACTGAGCCGATAGAATTTTGATCGGCTGATAGATAAAGTTTAAATGGAATCCCTTTCTGTGGTGGTATAAGAACTGGAGGGGTACTCAGATATTCCTTAATATTATCCAGAGCCTGCTGCAGCTTCTCTCTCCAGACAAATTCTTGATCGGCTTTCAACCTTAGCAAAGGAGTAAATGGTTCTATTCGACCAGACAGATTTGATATAAAACATCGAACAAAATTAATCTTGCCGATCAATGATTGTAGCTTGGTTTTATCTTCCGGGGGTTTGATATCTTTAATTGCTTCAATGCTCCGCTGAGGAATTTCAATCCCTCTCTCATGAACCAGAAATCCAAGAAACTGACCAGCCGATACACCAAAAGCACACTTGGTAGGATTCATCTTCAACCCATACTTCCTTGCTCTTTCTAAGACCTGTTTCAAATCGGCTATGTGATCATCAACTTCCTTGGATTTAACCACCACATCATCTATATATATCTCCACTAGTGCACCGATGAGATCGTGAAAAATATAGTTCATGGCTCTCTGATATGTAGCACCAGCACTCCTCAAGCCGAAAGTCATAACTACCCACTCCTACAAGCCGATAGCACCAGGACACCTAAAAGCAGTCTTGTGAATATCCTCCTCAGCCATAAAAATTTGATTATAACCAGCATTGCCATCCATGAAGCTGATAATCTTATGTCCAGATGCTGCATCTACAAGTTGATCGGCTACTGGCATTGGATATTCATCTTTCGGTGTAGCTTTGTTTAGATCTCTGAAATCAATACAAACCCTGAGCTTGCCGTTTTTCTTGATAACTGGTACTATATTGGAAATCCACTCGGTATATCGGCATGGTCTGATGAAGCCAGCATCATAGAATCTTGTAATTTCGGCCTTAATAGCATCATACATCGCAGCTTTACAACGTCTTGGGGGTTGCTTGTACGGCCGATAGCCTGGTTTGATAGGGAGCCGATGTTCAATTATCGATCGGCTAAGTCCTGGCATCTCATAGTATTCCCAAGCAAAACAATCTCTATACTCCTTTAAGAGTGTAATTAATTTACATTTAAGTTCTTTTGGTAAACCTTTACTAATGTATGTCGGCCTAGGCCTATCACCTGGTCCAATGTCGATTTCTTCTAGTTCATCGGCCGACATAAAACCTTGCCCAAGCTTGCCGTCGAGATCATCAATAGTATCTTCCGTGTATAAATTAGAACCCTCCACAGCGCCCTCAAAACAAGAATTGGGGCTCTCCATCTCCTGTTGTCTGTATGGCATCATCAGAAAATCTTTAAGTAATCTCCTTGCCAAACTTTGCCAGATAAACAATCAATTCCTTCCATCTCCCAAATAGACAAATCGGCACAAGCTACATTGACTGACCTGTCGGCTGACACGATTTCGATTTGGTCTCATTGCCATTGAATCAAACTTTGATGCATCGTTGAAGGGATACAGCAGTTTGCATGGATCCAATCTCTTCCCAACAACAGACTGTAGGAACCCTTCCCGTCAATAACAAAGAATGTGGTTGGAATTGTTTTACTGCCGATGTTAGCTCCACATTCAAAACTCCCTTGGTCTCAGATGGGTTCCCGCCAAAATCCTTCAGAACCATGTTGGTCTTGATCAAGTCCTCTGAGTTCTTCCCAAGCTTTCTGAATGTTGTATAAGGCATTAGATTAATAGCTGCCCCTCCATCGACTAGCATCTTTGACATCGGCTTACCATTGACAAATCCCTTAACATAGAGTGGCTTGAGGTGCCGATGATCTGTTCCTTCGGGCTTCTCAAAAACAGCTTGTTGTGGAGATAACATCAACTTAGCCGATGGCATATCTTCTTCTTGCTCGACAACTTGCTCTACTGCATACTCGGCTGGCAACATAAAGACCATATTTATGTCAGATGACATCACTTCCTTGCCCTTGCGTTGTTGATTCTTGTTGCGATCGGCTCTGACTTCGTCAGCTGGCACCACCTTGTTCTTCACGCGCCATACTTTCTTCGTTTTCTGCCGCAGCCGGTGTTCAATTGCACCCTCAACCTCCTGGAATTGCTCTCTGTTCCTCATCCTTTGAACTCTTCTCTTTTGATTCTTGATAAATATCCTAGAAGGACACCATTGGGGATGCATTGGCTTGGATTCTCCACGTGAGTCATCTTCATCATTGTCTTGTCGCATCGGCCCAAGTCTTTCATGTACTGACAGCTTTGTTGACTTGGCCGATGTGTAATTGCATGTCGTCGGCTTGGCTTTTGGATGAGCTGGATATCAGGATCACTACAGTCAGGACAATTTTCGATAGATGGTAGCGTCATACCTTCGTTCCAGCAGAACCTGAAGAATTCACAACTCCAATGAGGGTCAAAATATCTTTCTTCTTCCTCGGGATATGATTCCTCCTCCCGTTGACTCCTGTCTTGATACTTGCCGATCGTGCCAGCCGATCTGATACTCCTGGTGTAGTTTTTATTTCCATCGGCTGTATTCCGGTTGTATCCAGGATGCACCATGTTAACTGGAAAAGGATGTCCATCTATCTTCATCGGCCTCTTTACCATGTTGGATCCATCAATCTCAATTTTTCCTTGTTCGATAGCCGACTGGATCTGTTGTCTGAAAATTTTGCAATCATTAGTATGATGAGATCCTGTATTATGCCATTTACAATACTTTCTCTTCTTCAATTCCTCGGCCGATGGGATAACGTGTCCTACTGGCAACTGAATTTGTTTCTCCTGAAGAAGGAGATCGAAGATCTTATCGGCCTTGGTAATGTCGAAGTCAAACCTTTCCTCTGTAGCCGAATTCTTAGCCCATTGACAGACCACCGTCTTCTTGTTCCTAGCCCATTCGGCTGCATTGATATCTGGGTCTTCATCTTCAGAGTCAGAATCAAAATTGTAGACATTATTTACATTGTTAGCCTTTTTGATGAATTTCCTAGCCTCTTGAAATCTTGTCTCGTGAGCCGATACCTTCTGAGCCAAGTGTGCTAAACTGTCAAAGTCTTGAGCTGAGAACCTCTCCCTGATCGGCGCCAGCAAACCTTGGAAGGCCAGATCGGCTAGTTGAGAATCTGATAAAGATAGATTGTAACATCTATTTCTCACGTCTCTGAATTGTTGAATATAATCTGGAACCGATTCATCTGATTTCTGCCTAATGGCTGTGAGGTCCGATAGCTTCATCTCTTGAACTCCACTGAAAAAGTACTTATGAAATTGTTTCTCCAAATCGGCCCAGCTCCTGATTGAATTATATGGCAGGGATGAAAACCAGGTGAATGCCGATCCAGACAACGAGAGTGGGAACAGACGAACTCTGAGAGCTTCTGTAGCCGATGCCTCACCACACTGAGCTAGAAATCGGCTAATATGCTCGTAAGTTGATATATTGTCTTGTCCTGAGAACTTGGAGAACTCTGGCATCTTGTATTGGTTTGGCAATGGAACCCGATCGAAGTATTCTGGATATGGGTGCCGATACATATTGCCATTATCTTTAGGCTTGAGTCCAAATTGCTCCCTCATGACGTCAGCAATCATATCGGCCCAGGGCTGATGAGGTGTTGCTCCACCATACTGCTGTTGTAGTGGATCCATCTGGCCGTATTGGATCGGCTGAGGTCGTGGTGAGTGAGCTGATAAAGATTATTGAAGCCAGCCAATATGCCTTGTGGTGGCACATAAGGAAGTTGTTCTGTACTGTATTGCTGGCTTATCGGCTGAGTAATTCCAATCGGCTGTTGTGGAACCGAAGGAATTTGGTAAGATGTGTCAATGACCGGCGGTTTTGGGTGAAGGATACTTATCAATTGCTCTGGTGTTAACTGAGTTGATGTTTGCCCCCCAGTTATCGGCTGCGATCTAGTTAAAATTGATGGAATGTTTGAACTTGAATAAGGAGCCGATGGAGCCTGGGTTTGAAGCACTTGTTGATTTGTCTGATTTCCGCCGATCTCTGTCTTCACGGTTCTATATGCTGGGAACGTGCCGTCCGGTAGATAAATAGGTCCTTTAGCCTTTTCTTCGGCTATCGTTCCATCGACTACCGACTTGATCATGTTTGTCAAAGTATTGACAAGTACTCCGGACTGATTGACTAGCGCATGATGTACAGCCGAATCGATGCGATCTTGTAATGTGTGCAATTCTTCATTGCTTGATTCGGCTTTCACTCGTTTATCTTTTTCTTCTCCTGATCCGGAAGTACTTGGGTCTTGCTTCACGATCGTCGGTACTTGGATTTTGGTCCTTTGGATAACCGTGCCTTGCCGGGTGACTGTGAACGAGTGCAAATACTGATTTTGGAGTTGGTTCAGCATTTGTTGCAATTCTTCTTTCTGTTCGTCACTCAGCTGCTCGGGTGTAACCGCAACGATGTTGTCCTCCGCAACTTCAGTGATGTTTGGAGACATGATGACACGAGTCCCACCGGGCGTGCCAAAAGCGTGTTGATGCAAAAAACACACACTGGCCTGAGAGATTTGCTTTACTCTAGTGCAGGTCCAAAATTAGGGTTTCAGATTCAAGGGCGTGCCAGTTGATTTGATTCTGCAATCAACAAGAAAAACATGCAAAGAGTATCAGTAAACGATAGACAATCAGCCATAGGGTCGATTTCATATCGTATGTGACCTAGCCGATGCAATAAAGCATGAATCGGCTGTAAGGTATAGTCAATGATAAAACTAACCCTAAACTTAGTATATCGGCTGAAAAGATCAACGTTACATAATCATTAAATCAATATTACTTTAGAAATAAGCAATTGGGATAGATCGGACTGAACCGAGACAGTATAAATTGCCCAAGTCTAAAGACAACATGAAATAATGATTAAGTATACTGATGTCATAGCCGATATCTAGGTTTAAGTATGTATCGGCTATAGCTCCGATACAACCTTATGCTAGGATATTCTCTAGTAATAAATATATTAAACTATAACCAATTAGAGTGATATCAAGCTTAATATATTTATATTAGATTAGATCATGATATAAGGGACGGATATAGAATATTAAACAAAGCATAACACAATGTAAAACATCTATATCAGGTAAGATCGGCTGAAACCCCGATACTATCCTTATTAACAACCATGAAGCAGGTTAGATACCATGATTCTAAATACGACTTAATAGGTTGGACTGAACCAATGCAGCATTAAGTATAAATAGAAGCATGAGATCTAAAGAATCAAGCTGATGGTTGCCTTTTCGGGATGGTGGATACATTATATAACTTAGATTAACAAGGTAATCTAGCCGATATCGATGCAACCCTAAAGGGTTTAGCCGATACAAGTAGATTGCATTATCGATCTAAGTTATATAACATATATGATAACTCGGAGAATCACAACAAAGAACTAGAGTGTCATAGAGATGTAAGCACTAGCCCTAATAATGTAACTCGCCATGACAAGATATACCTTTTTGCCGAAGATCAAATTGATGCAGCACGACTCGAAAGCACAAACTTGTCGAAAGTAGAAAACAAAGGTTTGGCGATGCGCCGAGATTGATTGAACGTATGTTGTTATTATTTACAAGCCCTCGGGATTATATTTATACCCGAAAATACAAACATTGTCCATCACGGACACGACTCATATTAACCTAATACAAATCCAACTAACAAACAAGTCCCTTAGGCGCACTCTTACCGAGAACATCTATAAGGAAATTACATAAAATATCCTAATTAATAGATACAATTGCCTCCTCAGGACTTTATCCGTGCATGGCAATCCACATGAAGCACGTTAACACAACCTGATGACGTGTACCAAGTCATATTACCGACATCGGCTCCATCGGCTAACCTTATCCAACTCTGACTCTGCCGATCAGTCCACAGCCGATTCGGACTCCAGCCGATGCGCACTCTGTTTCCGATATCCTTGCATATTTTCAAATCCGCTTCGGACTACGTTGTGTTTCCGATCCTTGTAGATAGATTTGCTTACCAAATTTCATCGTCAACAATTACATTATGATGAAATATTATTTATGTTTGTAAATTGCTTTTATTATATATGTAAGTTACTTTTATCTTTATAAATTACTTTCAGATTTGATTAAATTACTTCTTGTATATTCATAATTCTCTGAGTTTGATCAATTCCATAATTTGTGTTGATTAAATATAATTTCTAGATAAACTCATAGTTTTATCTCTATAACGGATTTACTTCTAATGTTGGAATAGCTTACTTTCATTTTGTGCTAAGTTAGTTTTATGATTTATATAAATTAATTTTAGACTTTATTGAACTTACTTTCAAAATGTATTTACTTGAAAATTTTCTCTACACTTTGCTTGGGAATTTACTCTACATAGTATCTTACTACAACATAGTTATAATGTAATTACTTCTAATGTTAGAGACAATTATTTCTATGGCATATCTAAGTTACTTCTACAATTTAAATAAATTACTTTAAATTAATAAAATGTTTAAATATATTCAATATAGATCTCGTTTTGTCACATATTTTTTTAGAGTACAATGATGCAAATAGATCTTAAAATTAAAAATAATATGTGATTAAAAATATATATCATTAAAAGGGGATTTATATATGGGATGAAGTGGTCTCCGATTATAACTAAGCATTACCGTGCACTACCTCATCTCAAGATAATAGAGCCCTTTTGCTGAGTTAAACATGCACCTTGAGATCAGGCCCACATATGGCAAAACATTCTGGTAGATACGGCCATACACCGGGAACTCATGTTCCTTCGATCGAAAAGTGTTAACCTATAGGAATAAGTGCACTATTTATTCCTCATCTTTTCATTAAGTTTAAATTATATTCTCAAACCACAACACAGAATCTTAGCCATCCCACTTGCAAAACCAGATTAAATTAGATCCTCCAGTAGTATAGATGACTGACTTTGCTAACGTGACAAATAAGTTATCGTGAGGTTCACATGTAAGTCATATGAAAAATATAAAGAAAAACTTCTCTCCCACCTCTCCCCCAACGCACGGCGGCGATCGTGCAGCTTCAATTCGGCAGCAGGGCGCAGGAGGCGAAGGCCGAGGATGGCACGACCAGCGAGGTCCCACTGTTGATTATCTTCGTGCAGAGCGTGACCCGCTCCTCGTCGGTGGGCACGGCGTCGGCCCTCGACGCGGAGGTCGAGCCGATGGAGTCGAGGTACGAGTACAACGCGCTGACAGTGGGGTCGAACGGCGACCCGGCCTGCATGTCGCGGACGATGGCGCGGCGTCAGTTGATAAGCAGGAGCACCGTGTCGCGATCTGCTCGCGGTGGAGCACGATCGCCTCGAGCTCCTCGTCGAGGTCAAGCAGGACGCAGAACATGCATGGCGAACCGAATGTTGCAGAGCACCCACACGGATGCCCCGTCACGCTACGCTGCGGCCTCGGCACGCACACACGCCACGAAACCGCTCCATGGCGCGCAGCCTAGCCGACCTAAACTCCCGGAAACCATGTTCCGCCGCAGCGACCTCAATTTGGGGTCGTACACCGCCGACTTGACGGTGAACTCGCGATGGAGAACTCGGATGGGGCTCTCCGCCGGCCTGATCACAAACTCCCGGCTCTTCTCGACGAGCGCCTCAGGCCTCGATGTAAACTTGCACGCCTCAGGCCTACTGACCCGCTCAACTCTAACTGGAGCGAGCCCACGAAAACAGGAGATAAAAACAAACACCTAAACGTGCATGGAAAGGAACCTATCCTAACTGATTTAACATAATTTGCAGGCACAAGTTTATAGATAACTAGAAAAATACCCATGCGTTGCAACGGAAAAAATAATATTATCATATTAATCTATCTATAAGGTAATAGAAAAAATAATTAATTCTCATATTAGTTAGAGTGAAATAAAAAAATAAGGAGAAATCATTGTAGATAAGGACTTTTTTATTTTATTTTAAAAAAAATCATGTTATATATGTGTATAGTCCAATCGAACACCTGTATGGAATAATTTTTTTTCCAAGTAAAAAATTACCTAAGCTGATAGAATAATCTCTCTATATAAATATTACAAATTAATACAAAGTATTCCTATTTTTTATTTTTTGTTGAATACAATTTAGAAAAATAAATGAAATTTGAAATTAAAAAATAAGGAATATTGAAAGATGAGTTTAGAGTCTATTTACAAATAAAATTTATAAATAAAAAAAATTATAAAATAAATTATATTGGATGAGGAGTGTAGAATATTCTCAAAAAGGGCTAGAGTGCATATAGGAATACAATTGAGAAAAAAATGAAATTCTAAATAAAAAAGAATATTGAAAGGAGAGTTTAGAGTCAATATGGAAATACAATTAGAAATAATGAAAATAAATCCATAGCATGAGAAACATCTAGCAAAATTTCTTACTGGTTCAATTTAGATAGAATTAAATTAATAGGCAGTCATAAACAATTTAAATGGTATTAATGCTATTTTCGAAAATAGAAAAATACTTAAAATAAGAAAAAACTGATTTAAGCTCGGGCCCAATAGCGCGGCCCAATACTCGGCCTTCTTTTGTGCTTCGTATGCGTAGCCCATGGAATGGTCCAATAGCGTCGCGGCCTGAAACAGCATCGGCCCAACGCGGGAGAAGCCAGGACCGTCCGATCTGATGGACGGTCCCGATTGACCCTGATCTAGATAAATACCTGAAACCCTAACCCCAACCCTAGAAATCTTTTCCCGCGATCCTCTTTCTCTCTCTCTGGAAAAGCGACGGCGGTGGCACCCTTTCCCCCCGCGTGCGACAGTGGCGGCACCCTTCCCCCCGCGAGCAGCAGCGGCAGCAGCGCCCTGCCCTCCTGCAAGCGGCTGTGGCGGCGCCCTTCCCCACCGCGAGTGGCGGCAGCAACGGCGCCCTGCCCTCCCGCAAGCGGCGGCAGCGGCACCCTACCCCATCGCGAGCGGTTGCGGCGGTGCCATCCCCCACCGCGAGTGGCGGCGGTGGTGGCACCGCTCCCTCTCCCCACTGGCGACACCTCTGCCCCCTCCCCTCTCCTCTCCCCGTTGGCGACGCCGCTCCCTCTCCCCGCCACCAACCAGCATCGCCTCTCCCCCTCCCTCTCTCTCTTCCACCGCCAGCTCTTTCCCACCTCGTCGGGCAGCGTAGCCGCCCCGCTGCTCACCAGATCTGGCGGGTCGGTGGCTCTCCAACAGCGCGGCGGCTCAACATCTGGCTCCTCCCTCTCCCTCTCGGCATCCAGTGCAGCGGCGGGTTGGCAATTCCTCGGCGGCGCGGCGGATCCCCGGCGAGGAACAATGCGCGGTGGCCTCCCGGTCGCCCCTCCCTCTCCTCTCATAATCTCTTGCGTTAATATTTTGGATATTTTTTGATGATTCCGATTTGGATTTGGACTGGGATTTTGCTTTTGGTTTGGATTGTGATGATTTGAGATTTGTGGAAGAGGTGTGCGCGATGTGGTCAATGGATCAAAATGGACGAAAATCCTATACCGGAATCCTTACGTATTTTTTAATTAGGTATATATATAGATATAGACGTGCAACAGCCTCCTCATCCGATAGCCAATGCCTAGAGGCAATGTCCATGGTTATCGGCATGTTCGCCGCGCTCGTCAACCTCGTCGCGAAGCCGGACTCACCGCAAGCCACCAAGACCGCACTGGTCACCGCCTACTACCTCGTCAAAAACGTCGAACACCCCGCCTCACGCCTCGTCGACCTCGGCATGGTGGAGCTCCTCGCTGAGCTGTTGGCCGACGCCGACAAGGGCACGATGGAGAAGGCGCTCGCGGTGCTCGATACTGTCTTCGTCACGGCCAAAGGACCCCGCAACAGCGCGTACGCGCACGCGCTCGCCATGCCGGTGCTCGCCAAGAAGATGACGCACGTGTCCGACATGGCGACGAGTTCGCCATTGTCAGCGCTGTGGCGGCTATGGCCGTCCGCCGGTGCCGTCCTCCGCCTTTCTCCCAGTGCGCCGCTACCGAAACTGCACGATCGCCGCCGTGCGCTTGGGGAGAGGTGGGAGTGGAAGTTTTTCTTTTATATTTTTCGTGTGATTTACATGTGGAGCCCATGTTTGACTCATTTACCGCATCAGCGAAACCAGCATTCTATACTATCGAAAGATCTAATTTAATTGTGGTTTGAGAATGTAAATTAAACTCGATGGAAAGATGAGGGATATCATGTGGACTTATTCCTAATAGGTGACGCCAATCCATTGGATCTGCTTGGGATATAGACGGGCCGTTATTGGTACCGCCCACCACTCTAGTTGCCCAACCGATCACACTCACACAGATGGATGAAAATGTTTGATCCGTGCTCGACGCAAAGCCCTCTGCGTTCTTCTGTGATTGCACAACTGGCATCAGGGATGCTCCATCGTTTTCTTATCAGTGTATCCGCCGCAGCCAAAATTTAAAATTTGAAGTTGATTTTAAGATTTTAAATCATTGAGTTTTAAAGTGCTGAGAACAAAAATATAAAGTTGTACGCATAATTTCTTACAATGTTTTATTTTCCCACCGTAGCGAAACCGTTTCAGCGTTCACCCATCACAACAGTGGGTTGTTAAAGATCACGTCAACCAAAGAGCACGCGCAATTCGACCAACAGCTTTCCAAAAATCAACATAGCTTTTGTATGCGAGACACCCGGACCGGGGGGCGCTTGCAAAAGCAGCAAAATTGGGCGAAAGGCGCAAGATTCTCTCTTGTCACCGTTCTTTGTTTGATTGTTTCGGCATTTTGATTCCATCACATCCTGAATGTGATGTAGAGTACTTTGCTCCCTGGAAAGGGGTTATGTATTACGAGGTGCAGTATAAGAATTCCCTGCTGCTTTTTAGATCTCATTGTTTACCCTATGACTTAAAATCGCTATCACAATTTAAATTTTAAAATTAATTTTGATGCTTTTTCAAAGTAGTTTTCTTTTTCAGCGTTGACTTTTAATAAATCGTTAAGAACATAAATTAGAATTTTTATCCATATTTTTTTAATCACTAATAGGCCTTTACGGCTTATAATACGTTATGGGCAACCGATGGGGTCCTTGCTATGCACGACAGCTTGAGCACTGTTGCCATCACACCAATCTTTTTTTTCTCTCTATACATTTTGTTACAAGGCAAATTCATCAGCTTTTCTCTAATCCACCTGCTTAGAACAAGTTACTGGCTAGCCCTGTGAATCTAAAATCACTCTTGTATTTCTCTGAAGTCTGAACTACTGTCCAGTATCCACAATGATTTACTACTTCAGTTCTTCCAACAACCAAATGTGACCTCGATGTCCATTTTGCCTGTACACATTCATCTTTACGGTTCCCATCAGGCCCAAGATACGAAAATTTTGCGATGGAACGGCATCATGTTGTGCTACCTCGAGACCCAAGGCCTGAATCCTGGAGCTTTGATTGTTTTCGCATGCGCGTTTTCACATGCGTCCAGTGATTGAACAGAGAAAACTTCGCAAGGTCCAGCCTTTTTGTTTAGTCAGACAGCAGAAACGAGAAACAAATGAGCAGCTTCATCTTCAGAACAGCTCCCAGACCCAAGTTTTCATTCAACAATGAATAGCCATATGTATGGCATGGCAGTATGCCAATCTTAAGCTAGTAATTAATTTTTGATCGATGACTGACAGAGAAAATTACAAGGATTTGATGACTGTCAGTATTTGCTAGTAGAGCCGTTTGGCAAAAGAGAATACTAGCAGCGATTGTAGCTTTTCCTGTTCCCAAAACGAGCTTGCTTTTGAGTTTTCCTTTTTCTTTCCCGTTACCAATCATTTCGATTAGTTGTATTTCTGCCTTCCTTTTGCCCCATTTCTTTCTCTTTCTCGTCTCCTTTCATCAGGTTTTGACAAAAAAGCGAGAAGCTACAACAAAGAGTTGCTCTGCTCAACAATAGGCTGGCAATGGCTGCTAGTAACTACTAATAGGAATGGACTTCAGCATATTTACCAATCGAAATGATTAGCCTGGTAGAGTCAATGAGTAGTAATATGTCGACCTATCCACCTTATCATCATGAGTTGTGATACTTATGTTTCTACTTCAACCATCACGCTAAAGCCAGTGGTACATATTTCACCTCTAATCTTACCCTTTCTAGTTTAAAAGGTTCTTTTATGTAATACTTTCGTTTAAAAAAAACTTAACTTTTATTTTTTAAATTTTGTTTAAAAGAGTGGATTTCTCCCCCTCTTGCCTAATGCAATTCAGTAATCGAGAAGTTTTATTCCTCCAACAACCTTTATCAACTTCTTACCTCCCCTTAGAAATAGCATTACTTTCTTGTTAACGAGGGACACTCCTCATCACTGATTTATCAACCAATAGCTAAAAATTAAGTCTTATTAGGACAAAGGGAGTAGTACTAAACAATTTCAGATAGTGCTAAGCTAGAGTTTTGCTGAGCTGAAACCATTTTTATCCCAAAACCCCAAAACATGAACTGAATAAAACTGAAAACAGTTAGAGCCAACAAACACCATTTTCACCAAGTCATATGCTAATCAAGTATTCCGCAATTCATTTCAGTAAAACCTAACTTAAAATACGTTTTAAGAACAGCTAGCACATTTCATGATCCAGATAACCACTTCAGTGTTAATGCATGGTTCATCGGTGATTAGAGCATGACCAACAAATATATACATTTAATCCCTATATCTCCTTTTCATAATCTCTAATGAGAACTCAGGACATAAAAACATTCTTCCCTCCAACAGATAGCCCATATTTAAATTCCTAGATAAAAAAGTAGGTCATCTTGAAAAAATGCCAACAAAATGGTTCTCTCCTCTCTCCTGGCAGGCGTTAGATCTCCTTCAGTGTGGCGCGCGACATGGTCTCGACAACCAACTTTCAAAATTATAATATTGTGCCAAACAATCCCCTTAAAGACTATAACGTGCATAATATTTGACGTGGTAAAGTTTGACAACAACTTACATCTCCCTAATTAAACTCGAATTCACCCTATTATACGATAAAACCCGCAATAACAATCGTAATACTAATTTGAAACTCTAGAAGAGAAAATTGTATGGTGAATCTAGATGGATATTCTATCTAGATTTATTGGATTGAGATGGATCTCATCCCGTATCTACTTTGAGACGGATATGAAGTAAATAAAACGTGAGATATCTCTAAAATCAGGAAAAAGTTTTTTGTAGGGATGCTTGGTCGAGCTCAAGTCCACACACGACACACGTTCGTCGCACCTGCCACTATAATGTGTAGCTTGTCCTGTCACTAGTACGCAGTTAATTCATCTGGACAAATTGCTCTCCATTTCGCTCAGATCCCACCAAGACACGGACAAACACGGAGCACCTGCAAAGCAATGCAAGAAGGACCAGGAGTTGCGAGAGAAGGATCCAAGGCACGGGCACTGGACAGGCCGAAGGACCACAGAAACGTGCCGGTTTCCACCTGTGCCAACGAACCAAGGCCATTAACTCCCCTACCCACCGGCCACCGCCACACGGCCGGCACCGCCGCCGCCCGACGGCCAAGCCGGTACATTCACCGGAGGAAGCCTTCCAGATTTCAGGTCTCATTTGGAACGAACACAACTTACAAAAATTTTAAAGGAATTAGACTGATCCCTTACTAATATGAGTTGGATAACGAGCGGTTTGAGCTCGTTATCTTAACGAGTAACGATTCGTTAATTTTAGCGAGCTAAAAATCGTAGCTCGGCTCAGCTAAGAACCGGCTCTTTTATAAGTTTTATCCCATTTATACCACTTTTATACTTTTAAATTTATCACTTTATCGTATATTATCATGTGATAATAACCACTGACTAATAAAGAGCTCACTAAATGTAAATAATTTGGTTGTAATTAAAAAATTACATACTAGTAAAGAATCACTAAGTATATTTACATAATGATCTTTTATACTAAACAACCAGATAATGAGTTGGCTCGTTAAGCTTACAGTGAAAAATCTAGGAGCTTGGCTCGACTAATTATGAATATGAGTTAAAAATCATCCAAGTCAAGAGCTTCGAGGGTTTCTTTTTTCTCTCCCCGAAACCCCACATAGATATACAGGTGAAGATTTTCTACCATAATATCACTACCATTACAGTCACTGGCATATGGGTTCCACCATTTTATTATCTTATAGGTCAATATTTATAATGGTAGTACCATTATGACAGAATATGTAAATCCATAGATATACGTTGTTGCTGTAATTATGTCGACACATTTTTTTTGGTAATCGCAATCGATTTTCTGATCAACTGATATCCGATGAGATTTGTGCTAAGATTGAAATACCAGTGCAATACGGGAGATCTTTGCTTGTTGCAGCGTAAAACCAAACAATTAAACTTAAAATTCTCATCTCGTGTTATGTCCTGACACACTCACTTTTTTCACTTTTTCTATGGGACGGACTGATGAAGAGATAATCATGTTTTTTTTCACTACTGTTGTAATTGTATGCCGGCATGCTATACTAGTAGTCAAGGATAGAGTAAAATTATACTATAATTACATTATAATTACATTAAAGTTACATTATACGTACATTATAATTACACTATAGTTACATGAGTAATTGCAATGTAATTTTGGTGTAATCTTTTAGATGTTGACTGTAAGTTGTTTGAAACATGTTTATACGAATTCCCTTCGAAGATGTTATTATCGTATATGCCAGAGCTTGTTTATAAAGGCCCATAGTTTCCAAAGGAATATCACTCGTCAGTCATCACATCATTCATAGATACAATCATACAACTATAAACCTGTGCTCTACTTAGACCTACTGCTAATAAGGGTTACACGGATTAAAGCCTAAAGTAACTGCGTTGGTGTATTTCTAGCCGTAGAGTAAAAAAAAAATCGATTGAGATCATTTGAAAAATGTGTCGACATTGCCATAGATAGACCCAAAAATAATAGGCAGAAACAAACGATATAAAATGGCTGAGATGCCCAATTGAAAACAACCCATCAAGATGCCTCTCAACTTGCTGTGCACCTGTTATCAGTTGAAGTTGTTACTTCTCTGAAACATTTATGGGAGACACCCTATATGAATGGCAAGATAGGATACACCGAGATCCTTCCTGATCGCAAACCGTACCCCGACCAGGCCATATGGATGAAACCCTACTACAAGTGGATGTCACCCACAGACACAGGCATGGCAAGTGAGTGACAATGGGGCTTGTCCATGCAATGAATGATGAGGTTTCCTTCTCCTCTCCCTGATCATTAACACACCCTTCCGCTCCTAGGATAAAGATGTGGCAACAACACACAGGTTGTCCCTGGAAAGACCACAGTAACAAATGTCCCCAAACCTCTCTCACCACATCACTTTGCTAGTACCAGCCTCCATTACTCTCAATTCAGATGGTGGAAAGGATTCTTTCCAGGTACAGAGGGAGATCATGGCCAAGCTGGACATGCACAATTATGTGGCGACTTGCCCTTTTGGTTTTTATAAGGCCTAGTCAAAAGGAGAGTTCTTGCACTGGCTTGCTGGCTGGCAGGCACACATTCTCTCATCTCCTTTGGATTTTGGATTGCCTTCTTTAATTGTATATCTATCTATCTATCTACAGCTTGCTTACTTTGCCAAATGCCATGCCTTTGCTTTACTTTGTTTGATGACCTTTTGCTAACTGCCTGCGCCAGAGAAGCAGCATGGTTTATGCCCATCATTAGCAGCATGAACGCTTGGTAGTACTTGTCTGCTTTTGGTTTGGCCTGCCGCCCGCAGCCATGCAAATGAGATGTAAAGATGCATTTTTATGCCTAATTAGGAATAGCATCAGTGTCTCAGTAAAAATGGGCAAGCAAATGGCTGAGATGGGAGGTAAAATATTTGTCCCGGCATGGCGCCGCGTGACCATTAACCAAATGCAGAGTACTATCAAGAGCAACGACAAAACGGAAGGAGCAGATGAACATGAAGAGTAACATGGTTGCCAATGATGACGACAAAAACGAAATGCTTCTCTTCTAAAAATTAACATGTTGCTGAAAGAGAATCCATGGATGCAATGTACAGACAGATATACAGATCAGCAACAGCTATTCTTCAGTTCTTCCTTCCACAGTTCCCTCCCTCCTGTCCTGACCTCAAGAAGACAAGAAACATCACCATCTCATACTCCTACCCCCACCTTCTCCCAGCTCTCTCATAGAACAAGCTCACTTTGGTTTTAAGTAAACACATACAAATGTGAACCCCCCAAAAGAACAGCAAGCCAACAAATTAAAGAACAAAACCACAAAAGACCACCTAAAAATTTTATTGTTCTCTTCTATGATGCAACATGTTCAAATGGTGGTGGTATGGACCTGTGGACCTTGGTTGGTGATCATATCTATAGAGCCAAGTATCTCGAACCTTAGGCAGATTCAGCGGAGCTCTTGACCTTGAATCGGTAAAGAAGCTGCTTCTTCTTCTTGGATGCTGCGTTGTCGACTGTGAGGATGATCTTGCCAGGCTCGCCGACCTTGAAGCTGCCCTTCATGATCGGCTCTTCATTGGCGGGCACCTTCCTTGTCTTCTGCACAATGACAGTGTAGCCACCCTCTGCATCAGGGGTGAACTCTGCACCATAGCTCACTTCCCATCCAAGCACCCGAAGCTCCCACACAACCGTGGAGTTCTGCAATTATAGCACATTTCACACAGACCAAACGATTAGTATCTGTTCTCTAATTGCATTGTGAATTCTGTAAGAAATTCAGGAACAAGAACAAAGATCAACCTCAGTAGCAGGAATCTCAACAGTTTCTTTGGATGAAGGCTTGATCGTAAGCTCGGTGACGGCATCTGAGGTGGAGAACTCAGTGTCATCCTCTTTGTAGAGGCCTCCGAATTGGACAGGGACTTGTTCAGGAGCAATGTATCTGTATCAAATAAGATAAATCAAGCAACACACTGTAAGGAGATAGCATTTGGAAGTATAATGACATGATAACTTAATTGCCTGTCATGCCAACCTGAAAAGAGTCTCTGCAGACTTTGCTGCGGTGCAAAAGATGATCTTGCTCTTGGTGCGTTGCGTGAGGAACGGACTCACCATTTTGTTAGCTGCAATGTACCACCATGGCACGTTGATGAAAATCTGCATGTCATCCACAAAACCAGATCAATGAGATTGACCCAAATTCAGTTCATTCAACTCCGCAAACATTTGAAAAGCCACTCCAATATCACCACAAATGTACACTCGTGTACCATTTCTACACAAGGAGCATGCAGATCTGTAATAACAGGGCAAGGAGGAAAAAGGTCTAAAGGGAAAAGATCCCTATCTTGATTGCACATTTGCACAACCATATCCTAGTCTAGTTATCACGAGACAGACACTAGTCAACTTCCACCCAGGAATCGTCCAATCAACGGCATATATATAGAACTAAAGATCCTACTAGCATCTTTAACCAAAGTACATTGAGAAAACTAACTTTGAGCAAAGTGATTCAAGTATATTTGAGCAAAGTGATTCGAATTTAGCGCTGATAATGATAAAACGATTCAGGAATGCAACGAAAGAAGTTAGGAATTAACCTTCTTGGCGATGAACTCAGGGTAGTTGTCCTGGAGCAGGGTGAGCGCCTGGCGGGTGACGGTGCGGTGCTTGCCGAGCATGGGCGGCGAGTTCTTGAGGTCGGTGACCTGCACCATGGAGCAGATGCCGCTGGGGGAGAAGTCGAGCTGGTCGAGGATGCCGCGCTCGAGGAGCTGGATGCGCCACTTGAGGAATCGCTCCCGCTTCTCCTCGTCGCCGAAGGCCTTCTCGTAGAGGTCCTTGTCCTGGAACTCGCCGTAGACGTTGTAGCAGACGGGGTGGCCCTCGCGGTCGGCGCCGCGGTAGAACACCACGTTCTCCAGCTCCGGCAGGCCGAGGTCGGCGGCAAGGACGGCGTCGATGCCGAAGCGCTTGCGCCACAGCACCGCCGCCTTGAGCATCGCCATGGCCTCCTTCACCTTGAACTCCCTGGCGCGGAGGAACTTGAGCAGCACGGTGTCCGTGCGCTCGTCATCGCCGGTCAGCGGCACGCCCCAGATCAGCTCCTCCTTCGGCGCCGCAGCCTCGGCTTCCGCGGCCGCGGCCGGCTCGGACGCGGCGGCGGCGACGGTCTCCTCGATGGCCTCCACCGTCTTGGTGATGCCTTCATCCTCGGTGACCACGACGGTCTTCTCCTCCGTCTCCGGCTCGGCCGGCTTGGCCTCCTCCTCCTCCGCCGCCGCCGCCGCCTCTGCCTTGGGCTCCTCGGCCGCAGCCGCAGCCGCCGCCTCCGCCTCCGCCTTGGGCTCCTCCTCCTTGGCAGGCTCCTCGGTCTTGGGCTCCTCCTGGGCCGGGTCCTCAGCCTTGGGCTCCTCGGTCGCGGGGGCCTCGGTCTTGGGCTCCTCCGTGGCGGCGGCCTCGGCCTCGGCCTCGGGCTTGGGCTCTTCCGCGGCGGGGGCCTCGGCCTTGGGTTCCTCCTCCACCTTGGCTGGTGGAGGCGGCGGCGGCGGGGGAAGGTCAAACTCCCCGGAGGCGAGCGCCGCGGCGACGAGCTCCTTGAGCTGGGCGAGCGCCGTCTGTTCCGGGTCGGGGAGCTCGGAGACGAGGTTGCTCTCCTCCTTGAACGAGCCCGTCCCCTCGATCACCGCCGCCTCATCTCCCCCCGCGGCCTCCTCCGCCTCCTCTGCCTTCTTCTCCTCCTCCTCCTGCTCCGCCGCCGCCGCCGCCGCCGCGTCGACCTTCTTCTCCTCCGCCTCCACGGCCTTCTCCACCGCCACCACCACCTCCTCCGCCTTGCTCTCCGCCACCACCTCGGCGGCGGCGGCGGCGGGGGTCTCTTGCTTCGCCTCCTCGGCCATCCCTGACAGCTACACGGATCGAACGGCGCGCGTGAGAAGGCGTCAGGAGAGGAGAGAGAGAAGGACGTGGAGGTGGAGGAAGAGAGAAACGGGGGGAGAAATTTGTAGAGAGAGAAGGGGGAAGGCGGCGAGGCAGCAGCTGGTGTAGCTAGCTGGGTGTCAGCTTGGTTTGCTGGATGGAAGCGTGAGCTAAGCAAAGGCAAGCTGTAGTAGGAGGAGGAGGCGACCAGGTACAGAGAGACAGACAGGTCGGGGGAGACTGGGAGGTGGGGCCCACATCGTGCATGGATTAGCATGACGCTACTTTTGCCCTCCTCTCACCCCCTCTCTCTCTCTCGTCTCTACAGTGCTCTCCAGTAGTAGTATGCCTTTGCCCTAACGTTATGATTAGCATTGACAAAGCAGGACAATAGCTGATTAAACAAGTTTAACAACAACACCAGATCGTGTAGAAGCTGGAGAAAGGGAGGGGAGTCAGGGAGAGGATGCGTTGGGGATTAGTCGTCGGCTTTGCCGGGGTCACATCGGCAAAGTATGTGGCTGAGCACTGTCAAATTGCCCATCTCTTGTAGTATTAAAAAATCACTGTCGCGGTTGTCATCTACCACTCGTGGGCCATGACTCATCTCATCTTCATTATCCAAGCTGCAGGAGCAGGAGCCAGGAGGCGATCTAGACGACAACCCAGCTGGTCCAGGAAGCATGCAGCGTGTTTATGATTAGCGTCTTTCTTAAACCAGTAAGATCAATTGCAGCTTTGAAAGTGGCGATGAAATTGATAGAGGTAGTCATAGTACAAATTAAGTACGGACAACTGTTGTTAATCGATGGATCAGTCTCGCCGACAGATAAAAGAAGGCGGCGAATTTGGGAGGGGTGAAAACTGCGCTTCTTCTTTTCCGTGTCACGTCTACTATGGATTAATGGAAGAAGTTGCGATTTCATTTTCTGTCATTTTCCACCATTTTTTTCTGAAGAACAGAAAATGGTCGGAAGCTTTCTATCCTCTTTCCTTTTCTTCGTATTTTGCTTTGTGTTATCACCAGAGACGCTAACCTTTCATATGGTCATCCGGCCTCATTTGTACGAAATTACTAGAAGATGACGGGGAAGTGTTTCTTCTAGTGTTGTGAATAATAACCTCCTGTTATACAAGAAATTTGTCAAAAATATTCCTCAGTGCTCAAAAAGCTGCGCTGAGCTATCAAAATTTGGAGCCAAGCACAATTATTACCCCCCAAAATGACGCAGAATTCCCACGAAAACTGAACCTTACTTTTAAAGAAGAGTTTTGGACCTTTTCGTATTGTATGGGACAGAGGTTTGACAAGTTCCGCAAGAACGAAGCCAAACAAACACTAGTCCTAATTAAGCTACAGTACGATGCCCAACCGAACCGATTCTCCGTCTGATTGACAGATTAAAAAAATGACCACGTAATTAATAATTAAGAACAGTCATCAGCGAGACTGATTAGAACAGGGTTAAAATAAGAACAGGAGGACCCTCGCTTCGCTGTAATGTCTACTGCTGCGGGTGATCACCACAAGGCTGAGGCTCTCTCGCTTTGACCCTACTGTGGAATCCAAAGGCCGCCGCACCTTGGTCGGCGCCGGAAACTGCGCCTCGACTCGAGTATATTTGGTAGTACGCGTTAAGTCGTAAACTGGGCTTCTAGCTGGGTGCTGAGACATAAAAATATCAGCTAAATTTTAGTAACTTTTTAATATATAACATTGTTTAGTTAACGATGCACGATGTATCATTCGTTTTATTTAAAAAAATTATATAAATACAATTTAATACAAATTACAAATAAATCATAACAAAACAAATGGTAATTACGTAAAATTTTAATAAGATGAATGATTAAACATGTATTTAAAAGTTAATGACACCGTATACTAAAGGAAAAAATCCAAGAAATATCATTAACACATTAACACAAATTCAATTTCAAGAAATGTTATCGAAAAATACGAGTCACATGAAGCATCATGCAAGTGACTTTATCTCAAAAAATACTATCATCGTTAAGGTTCCATTAGCAGTCATCCGTTAAGTGATATAGGATGAACAATGTATTAAACAACGTGGGATGGATAAAACCTTAACGGTGATAGAAATTTTTAGATAAAATTGCTTGTACGATAGTATTTTGTTGAATTTGCATTCATTGTTGGTATTTTTTGAAATTGACGTTTATCAATGTATTTTTAATTTTCTTTACATTAAAAGACGGTGTAGTAATAAATTTTGTCCGGTTTTTCACTGGGCTACTACTAGCACATTCCCATTAATTTTCACGAGTCCATCTCATTTCGGCCATTGCTGATCGCCGCGTGTTGTTTTGTTCGCTACCAATAGGAGAAACATGTTGCGCCATGTTCCGGTTGGTGAAGATGATACATTTTTTTCTTGTCTTGCTTTGTTTCACGTCATGCTTTCCGTTCAGAGGTCAGCCACAGCAATATGGTGAAATGTTCATGTGGCATGGCTCTCTCTACCGTTGTAGTACCACAGTACTAGTTGGCTGGTTGCGTGTTATTGGTTTATTTATTGCTAGTCCTCCAATACTCTGAGGCAGGAAGGAATAGTATGGGGCATGTGGAATTAAGAGGGTGTTGGGATACAAACAAAATTTTGAGCAATTTGATTTGTATACTTGCTTGAACTGCTTTCTCTCCGTTTTTTTCCATAATATTGAGTTAGCTTACACCAATTGGTAGAAGTTACTCCGTATTAGGTATATGCAGGCTCGATCAATTTCCTGGGATCGAGAGCTTCGATTCGTTTTCTTGATCGATGATTGATCACTCCACTCGACCGCCTGTTAATCATGCTGCACGAAATAATTTGGTACAATTTTTTTATGTTGCATGAAATAAATTATGGATTTATATAAATTGTTAGTATCATTTTATTTCGTCGGTTACTAAGGCTTAGTTAGGATTTATTACATGGATTGAAAATTTCACGGGATATCCTGTAGCCTATCTACTCTCTTCATTCTAAAATATAATCAATTTAAAATGAATGGAACATATCTTAATATAATAAAATAAGAGATCGATGGGATCGGTTATCTTAATTAGTTGTGTTTCTAGGCGAGACAATTGCTCTGCTGCTTGAAGAATGCAGATCCCATACCGATTCTGTGCTCGCGCAACGGCGTGAGCTGTTGCAGCCTTTGGCACTGGGCCCATCTGTTAGAGCAAGGATAATAACAGTAGAGCTCACTTCCTACTATTAACCTATCTTAAAACCAACATATATAATAGATTAGCTATAAGGTTAACTATAATTTTCTTCTCCTCTCTCTATCTCTCACTTATATATTTAATGTATTTATCTTGGAGCTTGTGTTAAGCTAGCTCTTGCATGAGAGCTAACATCCTTACTTTTTGTTATCTCTCTCCTTCACATAAGTTTATAGTAAGCTTATAGTTTATTATTATACTTGCTCTTAGATATCCCCTCCGAATCTGGCAACGGTTGCGGCTTGGGCATGCAAGCCGGGGTTAATTTTGGTCCAATAGCATTTTTTTTCTCCTACCAGAAAATGATCGGTAAAAGCTATAGTAAAAAGGATAGCAAAACAGAGGTAAAGACCGGCGGTACCACTAGCTGGGTACGAAACGCTGACATATGCTTGTGCTTAATTAATTATTTGAGGATCACTATGTTTCGGATGACTGAAATGTGAGGATTTTGTGATGGAAAAAAGGGTCAATCGTGTTTTTATCCTTCCTTTGAACTGTAATTATTATTTTATCCTTATTTTTTTAGTGTTTTTATTCTACCCTCATTTTTTTAATCGAAGCTTCCGTTTACCCTATCTTAGATGGCTGTTAGGTGGGACCGAACTTAGTGAGTAAAAAAAAAGAAAAGGAAAGAAAACGTGATCTACAAAATACGATAAGACCACTGTACCCTTGGACCAAATGTCCTTAGTCCTTACAGGCCACCTCTTCCCTAGCCCATTCCAATCCCGGCAGAATCAGTGGCGCCGTGGCGGCGAGCAGGCGGCGGCGCGAAGCAGGTTGCGAGTAGGCGGCGCAGATAGGTGGCCACGAGAACTGGAAGGCGCGTCACAGATGGCATGGCGAGCAAGAGAGGCAAATCAGGCAGGGCATGCAGCGACTCCAGCGAGCAGCCTGCGCGGGCAGGGCGCGCGAGTATGAGCAGGCGGCCGTGTGCGGGCATGCTGGAAACAGGACCACGAACAGGCCACTGCATCTCGCTGGGTGCTCGTTAATTTATCTTGTCTTTGGCTCGATTTCGATTCGGTTTGGTTCGTCTATTGCGTAGGATTACATCTCCACTGTGTTCGACAACTTCATTGCCAATGTCTCTGGACGGCAACTTGATTTTTCCTCTAGTGTTGCTGCTCATTTGTGCCTAGAGAAAAATGTGGACGCTTTGATTCGTGTTCATAAACAGGAATAAGCAAAAAAAAAATATGCAACGGCTGTAAAACAAAGGGGCCAAATATGTAAGAATATACATGTTTTTTTATTTCGTAGTTAACATCGTTAAGTCATCTTAACAGAATAGGGGTAACCCTGAGCTTCGTTTCGAAAAAGCGAGGGTAAAAACACAAACCCAGAAAACGATGGCAAAATCACAATTGCATTTAAAAGTAGGGGTAAGAACACAATTACCCAAAAAACGGAGGCACTTTTATTTTCTAAAAAAGGACTGAAGTACTTAGGAGGAACTTACCATCTAGATTTCGTAATTGAAAAAATAAACAGAGGAACTTTTATTTTTAAAAAATGGTTGAAATACTTAGAAGGAATTTACCATCCATTATTTATAGAGAGGATTTGAACCTAGGCCGATGCATTGCTCCTCTGCCAGCCGAGCTAGTTACCATTCTTAAAAATCAAATCCAGGTGGATGTGTTGCTCTTAAGAATTGTTGAACTACTAAGGAGAAACTTAGCATCCATTATTTAAAGAGAAGAAAATAGTGAGGTAATCTACGACCGAGAGAATTTGTACCCATACTAGTGCGTTGCTCCTGGCAGCTATCTACCAGTTGAGCTAGTTGTCATTCTCTTTTTCCGAAGGATTGAAATGTAAAAAAAAAATGTGAGGATTTTTAGTCACCTTCATTGTCTAGATTTGGGGAGGCTGGAAGAGGGGACATAGAGTCAAATGGCTAGTCAGCGGCGACAGCGATGATAATGTGCTCAACAAGCCTAAGGGTCGGTGATACCTGAACTCCGACAAAGAATCTACTGGTTACCATTTTAGTGTTGGGAGGGGTGGTGTAGAGGGATAGAAAGACAATGAGAACGGCTTTAGAGGGATGGCCGACGGTGGGCATAGTTAATGGTGTGGTGAAGATAACGAGAGTACTTAGTAAGCAGGGACGATAGAAACAGATATGATAGCACGAATTGTTGAAGATGGAAAAGACCAGAGGGGAAAGGACCTCATGTTGTCATAGCTGGAGAAGAAAGGGCAACAGAGGGGGGGGGAGAAGAGGATGGCGTTTCTTGCTAGGGGCATTAGATTGTGCCATAACCATGTATAGTAAACCAATGAAAAAAAAGATAAAACTAAAATATATTTTCTCACTATTACCTCATGATAAAATCATTCTATTTTCGTTACACTGGCTATCCTAACCTTATCGCGTCATTATACCTTGAACATATGTAACTTGTGTTACTTATAATAGGTAAGTATATATTGACATTCTAAAAAGTGTGTTTATTGGGTTAAAATGCCTCTACTCATATAAATTTTAAAGTGCTCTACAAAATAATTTTATAAAATGTGTTCAAAATGTCAATAACGTGTAACTACAATAAAAATATTCTGTGCAATTTTTAAGCTACCTCTAAGAAAAGAAAAGTGCCTCTACAACTCGTTGTAGATCTGGCCTATGCGCATGCAACTTCTTCTTCCTTAATTCCCTTGCGGAAGTTGAAAAGGAGAGAAGAAAACAATATACCAAACCGCCGATCCAATGAGGAACTATTTCCAAACTGGATCGAGAAGCTAGAAGTTGGCAATATCCTCGGACCAGTTCAACCATTTCACTCCATCAGATGCCTTGCTATCAGCTTGTACGACACATTGCTCTATTAATTAAGTAAACCAAGTGGCTACCACATTATAATTCCCAGGTCCTACATGCGCATTATCATCTTGCAATCCCATGAACCACGTATTTTAAGCGAAAAGCATCCAAACAAATGTGATCAGTACGTAGCTCCCAGCTCCTAAAGTGATGTGGAGCAATGATTGATCCGGGCATAAAAAGAAGGCCGGAATTGAGACTTTGTAGATCACCTCGGATTGTGACAGGTGACAACGAATTAATTAACAACGGGATTAAGCTAGCTAATCATGCTAGGTATCAGTTGGGAAGAATAAAGCCGTAGTATACCAATTACACGCAGGTTGCTTAGCTGTTCTATGCTCCAGGGCAAGCCATCTGCTGCATTTTCGCATTTTCTTTCTGCAAAATGAGTTCCAACATGGTACAGTATTGTGGTTTAGATAATCTAGTACAGCTACATGCTAGCTAGCGCATACAGCATTACAGCACACACTAACCTTAACCTTGATTAGTTAGCAATTAGCAGCACATTACATTATTTCTTCATGTATGTACTATGTATACGATGTGAACTCCACTAGCTACTGAAAGTCTGAAACCCTGAATAATCATGCAATGCATGGGCTAGCCTGGCCCCAAGACATGTATATTGCTCCTATCTACTACAAAGTGCTAATGATCTCTAGCTAACGTCTAATGCGTTGTGCCGGCCATGAACACAACCACCGAGCCCACATGATTCATATCTCCAGCTCTGGATTCCATGCGTTTTTTTTTTCTCACCCCAACTACGCCATTGCAAGAAGCAGCTGGCTGCTGGGGCAGCCAGAGCAATAGGAGTATATGCTAGCCAGCCTGTGAGGCTATGACTAGCTCTGTTTCAGCTGCCATACTTGAAGAACATATACAGTTCTCAGAGCCTCTAGATATTTAATCTAATCGCTATCAGTGTGCACAAGTTAGTATTTATTATGTTAAGACAGATGATTAAGCACTGTGAGTAGTACAGATACAGCATCAGCGACGACTTGTTTATGTATGACAGTGATATCCGTGGATTTAGCTAGGTAGGTCACACCGTCACACACACTGGCGAAATGAGTCTGATGAAGTGAATTGCTGCCTGCAGACAGAATTGCAGATGGAAGCGGATGTATATCCGTTTAACTCACTGGGGTGAGCGTTTAGTCGTCACTCCGAGGTTGATGTCAATGGCGGGTTTGAAGAAGTCCATCCTGGTTAGGTTTAGGCGTTACGCAACATCTAGGTGGAAATTAAACTGACGGCGAAATACTAGTTTCAGATAAGAAAAAGATGGACAACGATGTTTGTAATTGTGCTATTGCTCCTGGCTTCGTCTGACCTACACCTGCAGGCTGCAGATTTTTCTGTCACAGGAGTTGGTCAGTTGGCGGCATCAACGACTACTCGAAAATCAGCAGAGCTTAATTTCTACTACAGAAATGCGGCAGCCGGCTGTGGCAGGCAGGCCCAGAATTCTTTTTGTTCCTGTACTGGAACTGAAAGGAACGATATTAGTAGTTGAGCCATATGGGCCGTACGGCCCGTCAATTCTTTGTACACTCTGCAGAGTAAGCCCACATGGCCTGTAAAGTCAGAACGGCCCGCGAATTCTTCAGCCTTTAAATGATCTCTTCCTCCATGTGTGTAGAACTCTGAACGAGCTCCATCGAACTCCGGTGAGCTTCCGAGTGGTTATGGTCGGGAGACAATTGTAGAAGGGAGTGAGAAAGATATGAGGTGTTTTCCGGTTTGGAAGGATGGTCGTAGCAGCGGTAGTCCGTCAGTGGCCGGCGACTATGAGAGGGCAGTGAGGCAGCGATGACGTTGTCTCGACCACGAGGAGTGGGCTAGTATTGGTGACGGGAAAAGCTCTGTCGTTGGAGTGGTTGCAGAGGTGACGACAAATCTGGTGATGGGAGCCAACAGAGATAGAGAAGGATGGCGGCGTGGAGGCACATGAGTTAGGGAAGATGAAGAAAATGCATGGTAAATTAGGGTTACAAGGATGCACTATGCATAGTTGCATGCGCTAGAGGTGATGCTAGAGAGGCGATGTGTGGTGTAGCACGACACAGTGGAGGTGGCAGGCGTGATTCTGCTTCGGGCGTGCGACATTGCGGCCTAGGGCTTCACTGTGTCGAATAAAATGAAGGGGATAATAAGGAAATGAAAGGGATTCTGGATGTTTCAGTTTAGATCCACTAGTTAAAAAGATTGGAATTGATGATTGTTATTCGATAGAAAATTGAGGCTAAATCATGCAGATTTCTAACCTTAGGATTTGAATTTTGGTTCGTGCTCCGATAACCCTAGCTCATTCTCCAACTCTAGCGACCCCTTCTCTTCTAAGCCTAGCGAAGCGCCAGTGATTGGTGACAACCGAACAAAATAGGGTTTAGGGTCCCAGGTCAGGGTAGGGTGTGGGAGATCGCAGGCTTGGAGGGACGGTCGTGGGAGACGGTGGCCCGACAGTGGGAACCGCAGGGATGGAGGCAGACAGTGCACCAGCGTTGGTGGTGGGAAAAGTGAAGAAGTGGTTAGGAGGATGGGGCCGATGACGGAGAGCTGCCGAAGATAGGGAAGATGGCGGGGTGGGGGCACCTCATCGGCGCCCTTGAGGAGGAGAAGAGGGAAGAGAGGGAGGAGGCTAGTGGTGGCGACGTACTGGTATCATGAAGATCGAGAGAGCGACTGGTAGAATGAGCGAACGATGCCATGATAGGAATGGGGAAGAGGATAAGGTAGAATTATTTTAGGAGCACTAATCTTAAAGTATTCGAATAGTCCAAAATTTACAAGATTGTAGGGAGTTTTTCTAACAAACTATTATTGCATGTCTCTGTGTTGTAATAGGCCAGGCTTACATAAATAAGGGTATGATATAAGTGGGATTGGAGGATAAAAGATCCGGTGGTTACGTATGCTATGTATGGACGGATTGGACGTGTTGCGCACGATGGCATGAGAGAAAGGAAGGAGAGCGATTTTGCTCTTAAGGTAGTAGAGATATCACACATAGATTGTTAAAAAAAGATTTGTGTTATTTTCGGAGAGAAATAAGAGAAATATGCCTGCGTGACATATGGAAAGCTCCAATCCAAAACATGAAACGAAGCATGAACTCACAATACTCAACTACTCATTGCTCAAGTATATTTTCTTCCCTCGAGGGGATATCCTTTCGTTTCGTGCATATCATCTAAATAGTCATCAACAAATTTGAAAAAAAAAGATAGATTAATATAAAATATATCACTCCTTAAACATGCAAGTTAAAATTTAACTTCTACGAGTTGTAACAAAAATAACAAATATAGTTGTGAATGTATGGTAATTATTTTCAGTTTAATTTGTTCTTTTTGCTGTAACTTGTGATTTGATCTTGTATGTTTGCGAAGTGATATGTTTCATATTAATATATGTTGTCAGGTTTTTTCAAACTTTTCAATAATTATCTAGATAATATACAAGCACCGAGAGAACATCCTCGAGGGAATGAAAATCCATATCGCAACACGTGCAGGCGGAAACAACTACGAGCGCATTACACATTTTAACAAGCAGTAACATACTCATCACAGTATAATACTAGAACCGTGTGCAATGTCTACGAGCGAACAGTTGAAACGGAATGATGATGATCAGGCGAGCAGGTGGTCGTGGAGCCACCCCCGCAACAGCGCGAACGCGTCCTCGGCGTCGCCATCGTCCTCCAGCGACTGCGGCCGGTGCGCGAACCCGTGTCCCCTGCCGGCGTACACGACGGACTTGGCGCCCCTCGCGCGAGCCTCCAGCTCCCGCACCGTCTCCACGGCGCACAGCGGGTCGCCGTCGCCGCACACGAACAGCACGGGCGCGGCGAGCCGCGGCGCCAGCGACGCGTCCATCCGGGACCCGTAGAAGCATACCCCGGCGCTGTAGCTCGCGCCGCCGTCCCGTGCCAGCGTCTCCACCAGGCGGCCACCCCCGTAGCAGAACCCGATCACCCCCAGCTTCCTCGACACCCCCGCCGCCGTGAACTCGTCGACCAGCCAGTTTGTGCACGCGTCGATGTCGCCCGACACCCTCTCCGTCGCGTGACTGGCGAGCCACGCGTCGAAGCCGTCCCTATCCGCCGCCTTCTTCCACGGGCTCCCCCGGAACAAGTCCGGCACAAGAACACTGCATGCATCGAGTGACGAGCAACGAGAGTTGAAGGAAGCGAGGAATTGATCAATCCGCGAGGAAGAGAGGGAGGCGGCGCGGCGTGACGTGATTACTTGTAGCCGTGGCACGCGACGCGGTAGGCGAAGTCCCGGGTGGCGGAGTCCTCGAAGCCGAAGACGTCGGAGAGGAGGAGCACGCCGGTGCCGTTGTTGTTCTTGACGGCCTTGAGGAGGTACGCCCGGACGCCCTCGCCATCGCCGTCGCCGCCGATGACGAGGTCCGCGCCGCTCACCAGCTCGCACGCCTCGTCGTCGTCGACGCTCGCCACCTCGGTCCGTCCGCGGCAGCGCGGCGGGGCGACGTCCTCCCAGCTGCTGCGGCGATGTCTCTGCACGGGAGCTGGGAAACCGTTACCGTCAGAGCGCGACAACCGCGATCTCGTCCACCCGTTGCACAGAGTGGATAAGAGGGCGAAACACGGGGGCTCGTAGTACTACTACTCACAGTCACAGAGGGCGAAGACAAGCGTGCGCCCGGCGCGAGCGCGGCCCAGCGGACGAGCGACGAGAAGGCGGCAGCGCGGTGCCCCCGCCGCGGGGACGCGCGGGGGAGAGATGGTGGCGCGGTGACCGCGGCCGCCATCGCCTACCAGAGGAAGTCTCGGGAGGAAGCTGGAACGGATAGCCCGCCCAGTCTCGGCACAGCCACGCGTCCAGATATTTTCTTCCCTCGCGATCACTCCCGCGCGCGCGCGCGCTCTCGAGCTCGTCGGTGTCGTGCTCGTGGACGCGCGTTCGCGTTGCGATGGCGAAGCGGCTGCGCTTCAGATATGGATATGGGAGTGGGGCCGGCGAGAAATCCGCAGTGGATTCCCCTCCGGATGCTGAGGATTGGAGTAAGTTCACTTTAGGTCCTTCAATGTATCATCAAGTCTGAAATACGTCCATAAACCAAAATACTAGATATAACGAGTCTCTTAATTTATAAAACCAGATCACCCGAGGCTCTGGGCAGTGTATATCTTCGGGTGGTTTGATTTTGTAAATTGAGTGATCCGTTATATCTGAGATTTCGGTTTATGCACGAATTTCAGACTCAGCGATAAATTGAGAGATCTAAAGTGAACTATTTCCACAATGACTTCTTGCGTTCTAATCGAAGGAAAAAAATCTGGCCCAAAATAGTTGGGCTTGCACTGGCCTGGTTGTGGAACATGGCCCATATAAGATATCTTGGGATTGCGAGTTGTCACAGGCCGAGAAAGAAGTTCAGGGCTGTACTGGGGATGCATCATTGTACCATGACTACGGTCTACTGAACTGACAGACAGAGACAGACAGTGCGATCGATCGGTCGATCGATGCACGTTGCATGGTCTTGGGTCAGTGTACCTGTGCACGACACATCACGAGTATTTGGTGAACTAACATAGGAGAAAGGGGACCCCTATAATGAAATTATTTGGCTGTTGCCTTGTTGGTAAAAAGGGAAAAAAACAAGAAAAACAAACGGGGCGTCAGAATTCTACAGCTCTAGATTATCAATTTCTCATCACCGATGCATTCTAGTTCGATCGCTTTATGGACGGGAACGCACTCTTGCATTGGTAGTTCAGGCCCGTAAGACTGGTTACCGAGCAAACTGAAACCAACTGGTTTGCCCGCGGTAAGCCTGGGTCAGGCAGGACTCATCCTACCATTAGGCAGACAAGTAGACAACCAAATCCACATGGTTCATGCAGAGCAGCAAAGCGACCTTCTCACACCTGTTTTTTCCAACACCTTCTTGGCAATTCAATTGGGTCTCAATCTCATGGACCAGCATTCTTTTCGTACCCGCTGGTCCTTGGTCAATAGCTGTCCAATTTCTTTCTTGCAGTCAGTTGCGTCGGATACGAAACAGACGCTACATTTCTGCAGCGGACCACGGCGATGAAGACCACCACATCACACTGGAATATGGCAGAGTTAATGTAGCAAAATCAATCTGTTGCAAAGCCAAAACGACAATAAAGTTTGATGCTAATAAACACCCGCACCAACTTCAGCAATAATAAACATCGCAGCCTGAGAAGTACAACTTCAGCAAGAACTGCATGAGTGCATGACCACTGAAAAAGAAAGGCGAGTGCTTCAAGAGGAATAAGCACACAGAAATGCAAAACATCATCATTCGACAGGTAGTACATGCTTACATGAAGAAAATAACAAAACTGGCACAAATCCATAAACAAAACACACTGAAGATCAGCTTGCGCCTGCCTATTGTTCTTACCCCAAGACACACGACATTAACAAACTCTGCCCCCCAAAATTCGAACGGGTCCAGTCAATCCCTTCTTTCTGCCTATCTGAGCAAATAACATTCCAATGGACAACTTATTCCCTGGCCGCTAACTTGCCTCTAATTTACCAACTCCTTAAGTATATTCACATCTGCTCTGATGCTAATCAGTAGATAATTGAATGGAAGAGAGAAACAAAGTTACAGGGTTTCCTCCATTTCTCTTGTTCTCAATGCATTGTGCTCAAAGGAGCATATCAGACTTGGCAGGCAATCTCCTGTAGAAGTTGAAAGGCACAGAGGGCATCCTGCTGCGGAACCGGGGGTGGCGCAACAGGTATAGCATTGCAATAACCAGCAGAACCTGAAACGGCGTCACATACAGCACAATGGCAACAACCAGGGACAAGAATATGAAGATGGCGGTGGCCCGAGGGTCTCTCCAGCTAAGCAAAGCATGGGCTCTCTCACCTTGTGTCGCCAGGTCACCAACCACTGTCTGCACACGACCTCCGACACTCCTTAGTCTATCATAGCGCATTCTTACAATGTCTGCCGGCCTGCTGCTCGGGAATGAGTCAAACTCCTCATCAAGCTCATCTTGATTTGTAAACTCAGCATGACATAGCTTAGTGTCCATGTAAGGTGGATGCCTTGGCCTGTAACGGTAATTCCATAATCCAATCATGAACATGTAGAGGAAGATGGTAGGCAGGATGAGCTCTGGGTAGCAGATCAGTATTAGAAACAACATATGCACCAACACTGTTGTAATTGGGTTTCGCCAACTTCTGATTCCATCATACCACTTTGCTGTCGCTGCAAAACCACAGAATAGCGAGGTGATACGGTAGAAGTTGGCCTTGCTGCGGCGGAGACTGAACATGTGCGATCCCACATCGAGCATGTACTCCACAACCTCCCTGCGAAGTGGAGGCTCAGCACGGCTAAGCCTCGCTGCGACAATCTGCATTGCCTGGTGCCTCAGGTAGTCCAACTGCATCACTGAGATTGGTTGTGTGTAGTGCATCTTTGGTAGCAATGGACGACCATACAGCGCAATCATGTTCACCCATGCCGTACATGTAAATCTAACAGCCAAATGCAGTTCTCCAGTCTTCTTAAGGCCACTGGGCTTGAGAGCCAACAAAGGGTAGAAATGGGTGTACACCCGGTCAGTCTCCAGTGTCGAGAGCCTGATTCTGACCTTGCCGATACTCTCATCCCGGGCATCACCATTCTTGCCAATCTGGTTATTGTCAAACACCACCACTGTGATCACCGTGCAAGGATCAAACACCTCCCAAGTATACTGCTCATTCCATTGCGGATTCAGAGTGTTGAGAATGGTTCTGGTGCGCACCCACTTCGGTCCATACTTGGCAACACAGTAAGCATCGGTGGTGCGCCCATCTTTGCCCTTCATTGGTATCAAGTTTCGTGCTCCAAGAATCCCCAGCTCAAGGATCCCAATGCTTGGCTTCCGTGTGTGCTTCGAAGATGGCTGGAGATCACTACTGTAGTAGGTGGACTCATCAAGAACATGGTACCCAAAGTCCAGCGACATCCGAAGCTGTATCTTGCTCGCGAACTTGCCTTCCTTCTTGTCAGGATCGTCGCTGGGGCGCGCGAGGCTGTACCACCGCGGCTCCACCGGCTTGCCGAAGTGGTCATGGCGCGGCATTGCGGCGTTGAGGGGCAGCATGATGCGGCCGAGAGGCTCGTCGCGGCCCGGCCCGACGCGGTCCTCGACGGTGACAAACAACGGCTCGTCGAAGGGCTCGGACACGACGAACATGAACTCCTCGTTCCAAATCGGGTTCAATGTACCAGGCGGCGCGCCGGGGCGCGTGCGCCGCACCTGCCCAGCGAGCTGCAGCTTGACGCAGGCGTTCGCGGGGCGCGACGCGTCCAGCGGCACGAGGTCCTGCGCTCCGATGGCGGCGACGCGGAGGTACACGAGCTTGGGGGAGAAGTATACCTTGGCGCGCGTGGAAGCGACGGCCCCCGGGCCGGCCGCCGCATGGGCATCGGAATGCCAGGCGTCAGGGAAGGCCTCGTCGGCCTGGGTCCCCAGCCACACAGAAAGCATGATCTCGCCGCGGGTCTTCTCGCCACGCTTGTTCTCGAGCCGGTACCACTGGGGAGCAAGCGGGGAGTCCGGCGGCACACGGATCGGCACCTCGGAGAGGTCGAATCCCACGCGGCCGATGAGGTCATCGCCGCCGGCGAGATCTTTGGCCTTGACGGCCACCTCGAGCACGTGCGCCTGGAGGTGCGTCGCGGAGAAGGCGAAGACCTGCTGCCAAGCCGGGTTGTGGTTGCCACCGAGGACCGGCGTGGTGCCCTTGAAGTTCCCGAGCTTCACCTCCACGAAGGGGTCGATGGTGCCGGCGGCGGAGACGGCGGGGAGGTCCCGCGCCTTCACCACGTGCACGTAGAGGAACCGCATCGACTCGACGAGGTCGTAGGTGGACGCGATCTTGCCCGCCGCGGAGGCCGCGGCGGCGGAAGGGTGGAGCCCCGGGATGTTGAACCGCGGCCGCAGCACCGCGGCCAGCGGCGGGCGCGTCTCCACCAGGCCGAACTGCTGCGGCGGGGGCATCGGGCCCCCAGGCCCCGGCATCATGAACGGCCGCGGCGGCATTGCTCCCTTCATCTCGTCGTCGGAGGCGGCGGTTTGCTGCTGCGTGCTCGGTGGGAACGCGGCGTGGGGAGCGTGTCCTGGGCCTCGCCTCTAGTGTGGCATTCCGCCGAACAGTTGCTTGGTGGTGGCGTCGGGAGCGCCGCAGTGTGGGTTACTGCTACGGAGAGGAGGAAGCGTACGGCGCAGAGATCTGTACCACCATCACCAACCAACTCTACCCGTTGGATCCCCATCCAACGTCCCACACCCAACCCTACGTTTCCAAAACCTGACCCAAACCCACTCACCAACATAGTTTCCACCGCCCACCCACCGACAAGCGGGCCACCACAACGGTGGGCCCGGTCCGTCAGTGGGGAGGTAGGTACGCTGCTCCTGGTACATACGTGTGGGGAGGGGTGGTGGGGCCCACGGCCTCGGTTCGCAGCAGCAGCAAGGGGCGGCGATGTGGTGGACAGCTTGATGCGTTGGATCCTCTGTGTCTGCGCGCTGCGATCCATAGGGAATTTGGGCTCCCAGTGGTGGGGCGGCTGGCCCGCAACGTGAGCGTGCTGTTTCGCTTTCCGAGCGGCTCGCCCCCCTCTCCCACGGGACGGACGGGGGCTAGACTCCCCGCTAGAACGTGTAGAGCGTGCATGCGATGGTCTGCCTGCCCTAACCATCCGAGCTGCTACTGCTACTAGTGGCTAATTTTTTTGGTGATTTCCTTTTCTATCTCGTGTTACTGCTGCAATGGAAAACGGGGGGCCACCTGAGAGATGATTGGAGATTTGACATTCCCTGTGGCAGGAGGGTGTAAGTATCCCCGGAAATCATGGTTCGTGCGAATTTAATGGCCGCATTGGTTGTTGACTGAAATTGTGTGGTTATGATAGATTTCTATCCTTGGGTGACTCTCAAATTTGGAGAATCTCCTAAGTATTTATAAATACGTGGAACCAAAATGTAATTGCGGATTTTCTGCTATATTTTAAATAATCTTCTGTTTGTATATACATGAAACATTTATTAGTAAATTTTGCTATATGTTATCGCGACTTCGTGGTTTTACCTCTACAACACCGTACAAAGTTACTTTTTAGGGAACACACTATGTAAATGTGTCTTTATCTATGCCACACATTTAATCAGTGTTTTCATGTGTTGACGTAAAAACACGACGGCCTGGGAGATCTGCTTAGATCCAGTGCACATCCAAAATAATGATGAGATGCGGGCGTGCCAGTCAGTTTGATCCTGCAACTGACAAAGATAGCCGATCGGCTGACAAGCCGATGGAGCGATACCAGCCAATATAGATGCCAAGCGATGTCTATAAGGTTCTGAACTATTGGCGATATGTCCAATATAGATTCTGACACTTGGATAAATGATGATATAAAAATAATCGGCTGGTGATAATATAATAAAAATATATTCCAGTAGAAACCATTTGGCTAGTAATGATAGATAAAATAAACGTTGATCCGAAGGTTAAAGCATTCATCAGCTGGAGGTCCGATGTCAATAAATCCATGAGATTAGATAAACAATGAAATCTTTGTTGTCATCGGCCAAATCCAACTTGTATGTAATCCTCGAGAGCCGATACAACATCCAGATAACTCATCGGCTGAAACTCCGGTGAAACCCTTATTGGCAATCAAGAAGCAGGCTAGAGATTATGGTTCTAAGCACGACTTAGTAGATCAAACTTAACTGATGCAGCACTAGGTATGAAAAGAAACATAATATCTAGACAATCAAGCTTTTGACTGATTTTCAGGGTGGTTGATACATTATATAATCTAAGCCAACAAAGTAATCTACCCGATATTGATAAAATCTTAGATGGAGATCGACCGATGCAAGTAGAAAACATTATCAATCTAGATTATATAACGTATATGATAACTCGACGACTTACATGAACAAGATTAGAGTGTCGAAGCGATGAAAGCACTAATCCCGATAATGCAAGCCGCCATAACAAGCCTTACCCCTCGTCGGAGATCGAAGTCGAAGCAGCTCAACTTGAAACAAGAACTCGTTGAAAGTAAAAGGGTAAAAGGTGGCGATGCGCCGAAGTTGTATTGATCAAGAGATAATTTATATGGACCCCGGGTGTACATATTTATACCTATGGGTAGATACTAGTCCATTTTGGACACGACTCAAACTTTCCTTAAGATAAAAGGAAAACATAAAGTCCTTATCGGACACTAAACACACTTTCCTAAAATAAAAGGAAACCAACAACTCTGCCTAATTAATAGATAAACTGCCATGTCGCATCCTCCTTGAACTCGGACTCTTCTGTATAAATTTCCTTTAATTAATTAATTTTCTTAACCGAATTCATGAAGAATACAACTGCTGGCGACTGACAATTTCCATCGGCTAATTCTAGGACTCTGAAGCCGATACTGACTCTAGGCTGATGATGACTTCGAGGCATACCAAATTTTGTCATCAACATCATGCTGGCAAGAAGGTACACGACATGAACAAATTGCTCCCGCGTGTTGTGCTCATATTTAAGCTGGTTTGGCTCGAATAGACCTCGAGCCAAACAAATTTCAAGTTGACCACTATTAGAGGATGGATCTCCTCAAGTGGGGAAGCAAGAACATGCCTACCCACCCACGCCCCCCTTTCATGATTTGGCCAGGGGACGAGTTGAGATCGAGCTTGCTCGTGTGATGAACTCAAGACACAAAACAAGTATACAGGTTCAGACCGCTCAGAAGCGTAATACCCTACTTATATGTTACAGAGTGAGCTTATAGTAAGATCAGCTAGGGTTCTAACTCAACTAGTTCTTTCAATGATCCAATCCTTTTCTAAATAGTCGAACTCCTCCTTTTATACTCTAAGGAGAGCCAACGAGTACATTCGTGCATGGGGAAGCGACCAGCTTAGTCTAGTCCTTATTCCATCAATCACATTAGTTTGAACGTAATCATTGCTGCTGATCGAGCCTATGCTTGTGCCCCGGAAGGACTCAGTAAGGGGCCCGGGAAAGCTGGAGAAGACTCCTCACGCCACATGTCCTGAAACCGAGCTTAGTGGGCCCAGGTAAGAATGACGTAGATTGGTTGTCCGCCTTCTTGCTTCATGTTGAAGTCATGTACCGCTCAAAAGCATGCGACACGTTGCCTTGCTACTGTTTCTTTGAGTGGCGCAACTAGCTTGATTACTTCATATCTTGCCACATCCTTCTTGCATGTAACTTGAGCTATATTTCTCAAGGTTCTGCTCTGCTTACTGGCTTAATGCCACCACTCATTGTCCAATCATCGGGCCCACCACCCTACATAGACCACCAGGAGGAGATCCCGAACTAAGCCCGAGGCAGCGGGTGCCACCAATGAAGTTCCTAAGTCGACCTCAAGCAACATGCATCGCCATGCTCACTTTTCAAGACAGTAATAACATGCCTAAATCTTATTTTGGAGTTCATTCCCCAGGCATGGCCCGCACTCGGGACATGGTCCGTGCCCTGGGCCCTCAAGTACCTCTGGGGCCTCGCGCGCTCCCATGCGGTTTGACAAGAAGTCTTGTTAACTTTAACAAGCTTCTCGAAGATGTTGTTAATGAAGGAGTTCATGATGGACATAACCTTGGAGGACATGCCACTGTCCAAATGTATCTACTTCAGTATCTTGAATATGTAGAACTTGTACGTTTTCACACTCTTCTTGATACCTTGTAAATATAAATCTTGTATGTCTTGACACTCTTCTTAAAGTTTTCTGAATGAAAACATTAACTGGGATCAGTATCCCAGGCCCCATTTGGATACGGGCCAGGATTCTCATTCCTCTCCTGTTGTCTTCTTCCACTTCCATGATTTATGATGTGGCAATGGATTATATATGTGTGGTAGAATACGATTTTGTGGATCCACGGTATCCCAGGGCCCCGGAGGAATGGGGACCCCAATTCCCGTTTCTCCAACAACCACCGACGCCTGCGACATGAATTTGGCTTGGTACCCCGACAGCAGCGAGGAGGTGAAGATGGATTTTCTATTAGGTGACTGGATTTGTTCGTGAATTTTATGTGTTTTATAGTGCATGCATATGTGTTAATTACATTGCAAGCATCAAGCTCAACTTGACTTTGTTGCGTGTGTAAACCCATATTTAGTAGAACATATGGTACTACCTCTAAGCTTGCTAAAACACACAGGGACAATTTGGTCATACCGTGTAAAAAAGTGGGTGTCCTCTCGCCTCGTCAGCAAAAAACTCTAACTTAATGGGTGCAGTGTCCCCGATAAATAATCACATTTATAAAGTGTGTTCTCCCTAAAGTGATTTCGTGCAGTGTTGTACAACTAAAACCACGAAGTCGGGAGGTCCTGTAGAAAAGTTCGCCAAACTTTTGGCCTATTAAAAATTTATAATTGAAAAATTATGGAGTTATAACGTATAATTCGGTCAGGCTAGAGCAGTGGTCACTTTATTGATTATTTCTCCTATTCGTGCCTAAATATAATTTATAGAGAAAATCCAAGAAATGTAATTGACGAGTGTAAGTTCTATAAAATGCCATTGTATAAGCGATTTTATCCTAAAAATATCATCGCCGTTAAGGTTCCGTCCATCTCACGTCGTTAAATACATTGTTCATCTTATAGCACTTAACGGAGGGTTGCTAACGGAACCCTAACGGCGATGGTATTTCTGGGACAAACTCGCTTGTACAATGGCATTTCATAGAACTCGTACTCGTCGATGGTATTTCTTGGAATTGGGTATTTATCAATGGCATTTCTTGGATTATCTCTGATTTATATTGATAACGTGACTTATGATTGCCATCGCAAAGATGTATAAATATGAAAATTCACCTCAAGTAGATATGTGCCACATAGTCAGAACAAACACACATATTTTTTCATCACTTTACTCTATCTTTACTCTAACAGGTGTGATTGATGGCTTGTTCTGTTTATAGCGCAAACAAACCGCATACAGAAATAACGACAATGTCTTTTGCTTTTGCTTGTTGAAGGATAAATAATTAGTCACAAGTAGCATTACGAAAATTTCATCATAAACCAAATACACATGTATAGATAAATTTTGGGCATTCCCCAAATTTTAGCTTTACCGGTTTTTACAATCAAGCTCAACCTCACTCATTAGACAGTTCTACTAGCAGCTCTGTGGTGCGCAAAGATAAGGGCCACATACGATCTCGCACGTCGCAAACCAAAGATACGGGGGTTGTTGACATGATGTTAGGCTCGGTCCTTGTCATTCCCAGAAATTTTTGTTGTCGATAGCTTCACGCCATCATCCGTGCAGTTCGGACTTTGCCACAGGTAGCCGTTGTTGATTCATTCAAATTTCATTCACCAATCACCGTGACGCAAAATTGAAATTCGCACCCTTTGTACTACTCCAAGGGTTTATTACTCTCCGGCTTTTAATTTGTTTCCTCTGTGTTGCTCGCTTCCGTCATTACATGTGCAGCCACACCGTCTGTGTTCATCAAGCAAGCAGCAATTGTACCATGCGTTTGCTTTGAATTCTCAATTTAAATGGCGCTTTTTGTGATGTGCAACAGTGTACTATAAAACATTTTTGATAGAAGTACTACTACTGCTTTTTCGAAAGCACCTTTTTCTTTTATTAATTAAATAAAGCAAAGCCCTTATGATGTGTTTCTGCGAAAGTTGCCAGGAAGATTTATCGTTTTGGGGCATAGCTCCAAACTGGGGTGAGTCAGCCGTGTAGTGCCCAATTTCGGAAAAAAGAGAATCTAACGGTACTAGTGAAAGGTACGTGCGTTTCAAATTCTTTCACCTGGTCTTTGCGACAATTTGGTAGGTACAAACTGGCGATTGGATTGTCAAATACTTTGGGAGGAGATTTACGTGCATTCAAAATTTTTCACCCGGTCTTTGCTCGAACAGGTTACTATAGGTGTTTAAAGGAATAAAGGGTGATCGCTATATAAATAAAGTAAATTGCTAAGGCAGTAGTGAAAAGGTATGGTCTTCCAAATGATCTTTTGTTGCGTGTGTTTTTATAACTCTCTGGTTATTGTTAGGAATTATTAGTGCATAAATATGTACTGTAAAATGAATAATAATGGTGGTAGATTTTGTAAAGTAATGGCCGTGTTTTTTATTAGGGACCCAGGACGATATAAAAATTAGGGCCCTCAAAAACTCTAGAAGTACTAGCTAAGTGAAAAGGCTATGCTAAGTTCACTTTTTTCGTAAATGTTAATGGAATAATGTAGTTGATATTCCCTCAAACTTTTAATGTTCTTGTCATCAATATTTTTATCAAATGCTTAATTTGAAAATAAAATAAAGTATATGCATAGATTTTTCTTGAAAAATGAAGTGATTGGTTAAAAATATATGATCAGATTGAGCATATTACATGTGGAAATATAAGATTTAGTAAGTTATAACCGATAATTTATTTTTCTACAATATTACCATAACAATAGGAAAATATAAGTAGAGTAACGCACGTACTATAATCGCAGACAATATTTCTACTACTAGTAGTACTCTAAATAAATTCATTGAGGAAAGTGTCAATATTATTTAAGTATTTGTGGGATCTAAATCAATGTAAATGATCCCTTCTTTCAGTAATCATAGAGAGCCATGCATGCACGCTCAACCAATCAACTTATTTTCTATACTGAGTAAACCAACTAACGATGAAACAACTAGTATATATAGTTATACATACACTAAGTAAATTAACAAACCGTCGCACCGTCCGCCCCGCCCAGGGCCGAACCACCCCGTAACATACATCTTGACATCTGGTAATAGTTACAACCCGGTAGTATGCTTACTACTAACAATAAACTACTAAATTAAATCATTTTATTTGTGTACGTCTCACAATCTCTTCACATGACAATTAATGTGGACTCCACCTTACATACCACATTAGGTATTAATATTGTGAAGTTTATTAGTAACAACTAATGCCTTATACTGAAACCCATATTACTACTAACTTGATAAACAAATATTATGATTACCCTCATCTAGAAAATAGTGAAATGATAACTTGAAAAATCAAAACATAACGAACCGTTGTGAACTCTTGGTGACTTGTTGTGTAAGGATTGTGGTAGCAGATGGTCTCGTGCAACGGGGCAGACGTTGTGGAGTGGTTTGGTACTACGAAAGAGTTCTTACTGTAACTTCATCTTTCATTTTTCTTTATAGGTCAGAGATCAGGTTTGCATCACCTATTATCGTTCATTGACCTCGCCTGTCATCAACACTTCTATTTAAGTCATCGTGTTGTACCGCGTGTCATCACCTTGATCATCCAATCGAGTGGATCGTATTAGCCATGCCATCAAACTTCAACCGTATTAGTCTTGCGTTGTCACCTCTGGCCGCAATTTCCTTGCTTATGCTTCACATCCATTGTTGATACGATGTCAAAAAAATGTCTTCCTTGATGTACCTTTGCCGCTAGTGGATCTCATGCAGCTACATCATTCCCTTGGCTTGCGTTGTGGTCGCTTGTCATCTCTAACACCCTTTGTGCATCAATGTTTCATGATCATCCACATCAGTCATCATCAACCACTCTGATTTTTCTTTGCCTACTTCAAGCATCGCTTCTGCGTCTTCTTCAAGCTACCACTGTTGTTACTTTAGGTCAACGGTATAGTTGTCCCTGCATTAGCTATTGATGTCAGCATTGGTTTTGTTGCTTCGTTTTTATCTTCATCCATCACATGCATCCATCCGATACCCTTATTCTGTATTTCTGAACACTGGATGGTAGTGCCAGTGCACGCTATTTGCTACATGATCTATGGCCAACGGACTAGTGGCGGAGCTATATCGAAGGCCATGGAGTCAGTTAACCCTATAGCTTTTTTCATAAATACCACTGTGGATATTTTTACATATAAATCTATTACATTTTTCAAAAAATAAAGCAATGATATTTGATCCTATAGAGTAAAATTCATGGCTCCGCCAGTATCAACAGTGAGTCGTGAATGTGATGAACGACTACAATCTCTACCGCTCATCCACATACTCGAAGGGGTGGGCATTTGGTCAGATCGAAAATTTCCATCTCGATCTTCGATCTTTCGGTAAATTCAGTCATTGAAAAGTGAAGAGCGAATTTCAATGCAAAAATATCACGACCGGCAAATTTGGTCTCGGTCTCAATCATGACCGAAATTCAACAATAATCTATTAACTTATTAAAGTAATAGAAAAAGTAGCCACCACGTTTGCTCTCATGGTCTAGAAATTCTCATATTAATCGGAGAAAAAGAAAAAAATATAATTTACATAGAAATACAATTTAAAAATAGTTGAAATTCGGAATTAAAAAAATAAGAAATATTGGAATTGGAAACTAGAGTCCATATAGGTATACAATTTAGACCCAATTGAAATTCAGAATTAAAAAAATAAGAAAGGTTAAAATTAGAGGTGAGAGTCCATATAGAAATACAATTTAGAAATAACTAGAATTCCAAATTAAAAAAATAAGGAATGCTGAAAGAGAAGTCTATAGTACATACAGAATATAACTTAGAAAAACACTGAAATTCGGAATTAAAAAATAAGAAATATGGATAGATGAGTTTAGAGTCCATATTGAAATACAATTAGAAATTACAAAAATTTGAAATTAAAAAAGTTAAGGATATTGAAAGAAGAGTCTAGAGTCCATATAGGAATTTAGAACAAACTAAAAGTCAGAATTAAAAAATAAGAGTTGAGTTTTTTTGTCCATATACAATTTAAAAATAATTAAAATTCGAAATTAAAAAAGCAAGGAAGATTGGGAAAAGAGTCTAAAGTCCATATAGGAATACATTTGATAAATAACCGAAATTCAAAATAAAAGATAGGGAATATTGGATGAAGAGTTTAGAGTCCATATAGGAATTCAATTTAAAAATAACAAAAATTCGAAATTAAAAATAGGAATATTGGAATACTAGAGTCTACATAGGAATTTAGAACTAGCTGAAAGTCAGAACTAAAAAAAGAAAATTAAAAGTAGAATTTAGAGTCCATATATAAATATAATTTAAAAATAACTAAAATTCATAATTATAATTATAAAAATAAACAAGATTGGGAGAAGAGTCTAGAGTCCAAATAGGAATACAATTTATAAATAACATAAATTCGGAATTAAAAAATAATAAATATTAGAAAAAAAATCTAGAGTCCATATAAGAATACAATTTGTATATAACTGAAATTCGAAATTAAAAGAGGAATATTAGAAGAAAAAATCTAGAGTCCATAAAGAAATACAATTTACAAATAACGAAAATTCAAAATTAAAACAAGAAGGAATATTGAAAGAAGATTTAGAGTCCATATGAAAATACAATTTACAAATAACTAAAATTTGGAATTAAGAAAATGGAATATTGGAAGACGAGTCTATATTCCATATAGAAATAAAATTTATAAATAATGGAAATTCGAAATTAAGAAATAACGAATATTGAAAGAAGAGTCTAGGATCTATATATAAATTAATTTTAGAAATAACTAAAATTCAAAGTTAAAAAATAATTAATCCCTATCATGTAGTACAGTATGAATATCATGCATGGATTAGTTTGGTCAAGTTTAGTACATAATTTAAAATTATGAAACCATTTTAATATATTTAGTTATAAAATTTGAAAATATTTAAGCTATTATACGAGAAAAAATATAACGATAGAAGCAGCGCAATCTACGCGGACCACCATACTAGTTTTATATATGCAAAGAAATCATAGAAATTTCCAATACAAAAATCAAAAAAAAATCACAAGCACATATGAGTAAATGTTTTTATTGGGTTGCATGCCTATAAGGAGTAGGGATGTGAAAACTAGAGTTTAATCCAATTGAATATAGTGGACTGTAGATTGCATTTGGATTTTTTTTTTAATTCGGCCGTTCCAGTTAGCCGAGGATAATAACCGAATTTAATCGAACAAAATTCAGTCTTCTACCTAGAATCAAATTAATGATTGATTTTCTCGGTCTCGGTATCGGTCTTTTATTTTTTTTTGGTTTTTTTTCCCAACCCCACATACTCGGGTGGAATATGCATCCGGACATGTGCCGTCCGGGACTGAAAGTAACTGAGCGAAGTGCAGACCTGCTGAGTAGTGGACTGGCCAACGGCTCTGCCATGCCAAGTGGAAACGCCGGATAAAACACCGAGCCGCTGCCTCCTGTCCTCCCTGGCTCCCTCTGTCCAAAAAAACCGGTGATTTTCTAGCGGAGGCCAAGGAGATCGAGGAGAGGCAAAAGCGCGCATGAGATCCCCAATCCCGCGGCACATGGCGTTACGCTACGCGATCTCTCCTCACGGCCGCCGGCTATAAAAAAAACGCTCAGCGCGGAACCCGGTTTGAACCGTGCTACGGACTTTGACCGTGCGTGCGTAAACTGATGGCTTTGATTGATTCCATATTTAGGTTTTTAAGCATATACGAGCGCGCATGACGCTGATCAAGATGAATCCACGCTAAACCTTTCTCCCGCGAGGATACCGAGGCAGACCGCAGGAGATAGAGGACTTAGACCGACATGTGGGAACTCTGTCATTGAAAAACAGTGAAAGGAAACACGTACACGGCGGCCTGTCATGTGCGAGCCCGAGCGGTTCGAGGCGAACCAGAAGAGATAAGAATTAAGATGATGAGATCTACGTGTGCCCATGCGAAGTTGGGAACTGAGGTAGTGAGGTTGGCCAAGTAAACAATGCGGCCGCCCGGCTATTGTTTGTCTGCCCCACTCGTCACATGGCCTCTATCTCTCCGGGTCGGATGAATCATCAGCGAAAAGTTGGAGCAGCAGCTAGCTAGCAGAGCATTTCTTTCTGTAAACTTCGGGTGTAAGTAATTAACAAGACGAAGCGAGAGACGAGACGGAGAAAAAACAAAAGCAGGTGAGAGCTAGTGTGTGTGTGGAAGCAGTAGCGTAACAAGGGGACCTCACCTCAACGGAACACCTCGCCGGGAGAGAGAGAGTGTGTGTGTGTGTGTTTTTACAGAGGGATAACCGCGGAGAAGGGATCGATACATCCACGGGCGCCTCGCGATTGGACATTTGGATCTGTTCGGTCTTCCGTCACGCTTCCCCACAGCGTGCGGACAAACGCGTGGCAGCAGTAGCAGCAGCGTATGCAGCCGCTGGGACGTAGCCTTGCGACTTGCGTGTCGACGGCCGGAGACTGCAGTAAACCGGCGCCGCAGCCCGTAGTGGGGAAGGGCGGCGAATGTGATTTTGAGACCTCTTTGTCCTACAAATCGATGGATGCGTTGCGCGCAGACCAACTCTGCGCTCTCGTCGACTCGTCGTGCTTCATGTGGAATTGTGGATCCCGTATGCACCGTGTCCAGCCCAAGCGTTTTGTGGGCCGGATGCGTCACTGCGCACGTGGGAATAAGTTCATTTGAGGTCCTTTAAGTTGACATGGAATCCGATTTTCATCTCTACACCGCAATACCAGATACAAATGGTCCCTAAACTGATAAAATCAGTGCAAATAAGATCCTAAGACGGTTTAGATAGCGATTTCGGCTGATGTGGCATCTACGTGGCAGGTTTGAGTTTGTCCTGGTCCTACATGGCGGTGATGTGACACTGGAAGCAAAATATTAAAATTAAAAATTAAAATTAAAAATGGGGCCCACGTTCATCGAGTGTTTTGTTAAAAATAAAATAATTACAGTGGGACCCACGGCCACTACTCTTCTCCCCTTCTTTTTCTCTCCCCTATCCTCCTCGTCGTCACTGTGAGCGAGGAGACGACATCGACGGTGAGGAGTAAGCTCGCGGGCAGAGCAGAGGGGTGGGCGGACGTCACGGTGAGGCGGAGCGGAGGGGCGACCGAGCATCGCGGCGGGGCAGAGCGGAGTGGCGTGGTGGGGCGGAGCCGAGTGGCGAGCGGGCAGAGCGGCGAGGTAGAGTGGCGTGGGTTCGACGACCACCCCCGGCGCGCGTGTGCCGCTCTTCACCGACCTCAGATGCATGTCCTCCTGCTGCGATGACGAAGACCCGATGGATGGGGAGGCCGCCGTCATATCGACTTGGGCGCTGCTGCTTGTGGCGCTGGAGAAGGTCATGATGCCGGGCAACGTTGTGTGCAGTTGGCATCGGCGCAGGAGCCAGGAGGAGACAGTGCAGCAGTTGAAGAGGTGGTCGGGGGAGTGAATCCAGAGGCAGGAGGGGTTTGCGGCAACCGATGAGGCAGGAGGGGAAGGAGTTCTTGGGGTGGAAGACGTGGACGGGGGAGGCGGGGAGGGAGGAGCAGTTGTGGCACTGGTAGGAGGAGGTGCAGGGGACCCATGAGAGGTGACTACCGGTGTTGAGGAGGACGGGGAGGGGCTGCAGCGGCGTGCCGACTTCTCCCTCTGCTTCCTCCCCCGCGATGGTTGGTTGGGCGACGGTGGCACCGTGGTGATTCTTGGACTACCGCAACGACGGCGTCCTATTCCAGAATCGCTGAATCGGGGGTCGCAGGAGCTCGCCGTCGCCGACCCGTTGGCCCGAGGCTATGCTCCCTCCCGCCGCCCCCCGCCGCGTGCGAGTTGTGTTTGGCCTCGTCGTCGACGATGGTGACTCATCAGGGTTTCGGGTGTTCTGCATTGCGCAATACAACGATGGCTTCTGCGTTGACGTGTGGGGCCTCCGCGGAGGGAGGACGGTGTGGATGTGGGTGGAGCTCTTCCATCTCCTTCCTCTTGGCATCGCGGCACAGACGGCGGAGAATGACGAACTCCACCAAGGAAACCTCCTCGCATCGCTGTCGCCGACTCCGGCGGCTGGGGGTCCCTCCTTCCTCTGCTCTGGACCGCCGCCGGCTGCCGTCCTCCTGGCCAGGCGCGCTACTGAGATGGGAATAAAGGAGGAAGAGAGAGGGGGGTGAAGAGATAGAAGTGAAGAGGTTTGACATGTGGGACCACGCTGACTCATCGCGGTTAAATTATTTTTTTAGTTTTTAATGTTGCTTCATTTATTTTTTTCGAATCAAACTGCCACGTAAGCGCCACGTCACCACCACGTAAGATGAAGACCAAGTCAAACCAGCCACATAGGCGCCACGTCAGCCAAAACCGATATCTAAACTACGGAAGGATCTCGTTTGCACCGGTTTTATAAGTTAGGGGACGGATTGTATCTGGTTTTGAGGTTAGGGATGAAATTCGGATTCGGTGTCAAGTTAAGGGATCTTAAATGAACTTTATTCCGCGCGCGCGCGGCTGGTTCACCAGCCCAAGCCGAGTGGCCGCTGCCTGCTGTTTTTCCTCTCGGCTGAGGCGGCCCGAGGGCTCCGTCCTCCGGGTGAGGCAGGCCCGGCTAATTTCGGCGAGGAAACCGACTCTCCCTGTCTCGCGTATCTCGCCGCAAAGCGTCCCAGGCATCATTTACCCTTTTCGTTTTTTTTTTCTCGATGAATACCCTTTCCGGTTCGCATGATGACTCGCCCAATTGAACAATGTGCAAAACATGCATGGACTCGTGGAGTCGAAAAAAGATCGCGTATCAGTCTGCCACTACACAGCATGCACGGCAAGTTAGCGGGTCAATATAGAACAACACACGCACGCACCAATTTGCTTGCCACCCTATATAGCTATCTTGCTGTTTGGCACACAGCCAGCTCATGCTGCCATCGACTGGATATATAACACCAGAATTAGTAACACTAATGTACTGTTCAGAATTTCATGTACTATTCAGATATTACACACATCTGCTGATAAATTCATTCGCTAATTGACTCCTCCCACCAAGGAACATCCATTCCCATATTCCCACCAGAATTCTTGTTGCACCTAACGTATCCCCCTACATCCATCCCGGCCAACATTCTGTATTCTCGCTTGCTATCACCACCACCAATCCTAGCTAAGCTACTACTAGTTGTCAATAATGACCATGGATTGATTATTGCTGAGCTTCTCATCAAGAGTCGTCACATGCTCTCAAGAGATACTACTACACGGGTGCAGAACGCTCAGCAACTGTGGTCCATATGACAAAACAGAAGGTTGGTAGGTATAGCTACTGTAGCTCGCAAGCAAGGATGTGCAGGCCAAACAAGCATAATAATACTATCAGTCCATCACCACAGCAAGTTGATCATATCACCTATCATCTGATGCTGCCTGCCTGCCTGCCTGTCTGTCTGTACAATGTGCGCTCCTGTGTTCTTCAGTGAAGCAAGCACTTTGGCTCACTCACTCACACACTGACACTGTTGTACCCAACTTAACCACCTGCAGTTCCTGCACATAACATCAGAGGATAATAACAATAATAATAGGAGAGGAATCCTTCTAGATGCCTGGCTGTGTGTGTCTTCGTGGGCTTGTGGGGTGTATGAGTGTGACATTGCCGATGGAGGGAGAGCTGCGTCGGTTGAACAGGAAGAGAGATGGGGTAGCTGCCTAACGACCTTTTCGATCGATTGGCATTTCCTTGAGTTGGGACAGCGACACAGCCCACACAAGACAGGCATTCCATCATTCCATGGGATGCAATTGTTCCAACCGAGGAATGAAAGAGAACTGCCCAACTGCCCTTTTCCATGAGCAATTTTCGGTTGATCCAACGCCGGTTGTGGCACCAGCTCGGAAGCAACTGCATACGTGCTTCCACCACACCCGCTCCTAATATATTACTACCTTCTCCTCAAAATACTTCATCCATTTCATATTATAAATCATTTTAATTTTTTTCTAATTTACTAAAAAAGTAAAAAAGTCAAGATGTTATAATATGAAAACGGAGGGACTACTAAGTCACATGGACCTTTTTTTTTCTTTCGGTTTTTTGTTTTTTGTATTTTGAGTGTTTATTTTCTATGATGCGGGATGTGTAATGTGATCCGGGAACTTTGATCCAGAAGTCTTTCCTTCGTTTTTTTAAGTGTTTTTTCTTAGGATGTGGAACGGATGAACTGTGCTTTTTTTTATGTGGGATGGAATGGAAACAGGAGGACCATTGTGCTAGTAGAGATACACTTCTATATTTTTCAACGGGATTATAGAAGATACGCAAGATTAAATAGGATTTTCGTGATTTGGTTGAGACGTGTAAGTATATCGAGAAATTAATGAGGTGGACATGATTTGTTGAGATGACACAGTAGTGAAGAAATAGTTATATTTTTAGTCGAAAGGAGTAACTTTGAAATGATAACCAAACAACTGTCAAAAAATATTGAAAACACTTGATAGCATTGCCACAATATGTTTGTATTATTCCACAAAATTCCATACTGAACTTGACAAGTTTGACCCTCAATTGTATTGGCACTGTTTGTAATCAGTTTTTTTAATCTTATATATAAAATTAAATTTAAACTTGCATGTTCATGAAGTAATAAATGCCACGATAATTTATATTCTCAAATTATGTTAAAAAAGAGGACTGTTTAAATAGCACACAGAGCCTATGCTTTAGGGCGAGTGATTTTGATAGCTCATCTTGCAGCACGCATACACAAGTTGAACTTAAAACCAACAAACTTATCAACTTACGAAACAACCTCTGTGTAACGTGACAGAAAACATTTTCCAGTGATGGATGGCAGGAATCTTCATGGAATTCCATATATTTAATTAGCAGCAAAGCTTACCCGGTTAAGTAAGGTAATTAGGTATGCATGTACTCGGTGATGCCATCACACTACCAACCTCCAGCTACCTCCTCCCGATTCATGCCGTCCCGTCCAAATTCTTTCCACTTCGATCGAAATTTATTGCTGCCATCCAACCTAAAATCAAACGCATGATGGTATGTGTCCGTCCGGAGATAGAATATTGTGGTGTCCTTGGCGGCTAGAGGCCCCTCTAAATTAATCGTATTGTCGGTTGGGAAGTTCAGTGGATTACAAGTATCTGGACAGAGTATAAAGTAGAGTCCTAACGGGGTTGTGATTACCTGCTTTAATTTTACGTGTTATTATTATTGGTATTTATAAATATTAAAATTTTAATCGTGAGTTGAATACGTTGCTTATTTTTCAGAATTATAGTGATTTTACTAAAAAATAGTATTTGTCAGTTACAACCTGCTAATAATTAATTTCAAGTCTCAAAATTAAATCGATAAAATAGACACAATTAAGGGTCGATATGGGTATAACTCTATATTTATTAGCACTGAATACCAAAATTATTAAATTTTGAAGAAACTAATACTCCCTCCGTCCCCAATTATAATATCATCTTCAATGATATATTTTAACTATTAATTTATTTCATATTATGTTCTCAATAAATATGAAATTAGCATCACATGAAAGTATTTTAAAGTATGAATCTAGTAATATAATATTATAATAGCTTAGCAATATATGGTTAGTATGATTATTAGTAAAAAAACGAGTTTGATTTTCCTTGAAAAGAGGTGCCTTTTAATTTAGGATGTAGGGAGTACTAAAGAGTAAATAGTATTTGCAATGAATGTTCTATCTATACTACTATAAAAGACATTTGTACAACCACCACCACTACTTTTGTACTCGTTTCATATTATAAGTTATTAGACTTATTTTTTTGTCAAACCTCTTTATACTTGATTAAGTTTGTAGAGAAATATAGTATTATTTACTATATTAAATAACACAAAACAAACATGTTATTCAAATATATTCAATGTTAGATTTGATGAAAGTAATTTTATATTTTAAATGTTACTAAATTTTTTATAAACTTAATCAAAACAATATTTAACTAGGAAAAAAAGTCAAACAACTTGTAATATGAAACAGAGAATGTACTTTTTACAAATTAGTACTTGGTTTTCTAATATTATACAATAGTCTAATATTTGTTTGAATCAAGTATATTCAAATAAGCAAACATGTCTATAACATATTATTATATATTTTTTTTACCGTAGCAAAGCACGGGTATTTTGCTAGTTTAGTATGAATTCTTAATAGTATCTAGATAATAATTGACCTAATCAAAATCTTGACTTTGTAGGTAAATATGGGAGTTCTCTCAGATTGCTTAATTAGTGTATTATCGGATTTCCGAAATTGTAGCCAGTTGCTGATTGTGAAAATAGCTATCATATTATAGCTTTCCTCTTGTTTAGTAATTCCGATTATTAATTCCATTTCCATTATTAAAAAAGTAATTCCATTCATTGGTGAAGGAAAGGTAATAATTCTGAACATGTTGCTTTCGGTTGCACGCCATTACTTGTCTGTATCCTGTCCTAATTAATTTCATTGAGATACATGTGCCAAATCTCTTGGCTAGCAGCTTTCAGAGAAGGCAAGTTTGGGTACAGAAGCTGAAATTTTCTACTCTACGAACCTAGCTACCACGTACTCTCGTTTTTGTTTGAGTGTGGCGATACGAAGTAGAGATATACCAAGGAGCTGGAATTAATTAACACTCGAAGACTTCTACAGGAGTAATCAAAACAACTAGTAGCAACAAGATCAAATTAACATGCTCACGAAGTAAACCCTTACTCCATTCGTCTTAAAAAAACAGCCTATTACTAACACATCCTACTACTACGATATATATATTCGTCTTAAACTAACATTTATTTAAATTCATAGTATTAGAGTATATTATTAGAATGTATCAATATTCAGTATTATGTTAGTTTTTTTGGACGGTAAAAGAGTATGTGTGTGTATATATATATATATATTAAATTTGTTTGGTGCTCTATGGTATCCGGACTCTATGTTTCAAATTAAGCAAAAGATTTGTCACTTGATGCAATATCTCTTTCTGCCACAATTAACTTGACGACACGCCTAGTTTAGCTGTACCCATTGAGATGATATGCCAATCCAGTCTCCATACGTGATCAATTCGATCAAGTAGGTGACTACACTTCGATCCTTTTCTACCAAAGTGGGGCATGCACTTTGGCAATTAATGGAAACCAAACAGAACAGTGAAAGTTCAGAGCAAATCGCAAGAAAATGAGTACTACTACTAGTAGTGAAAATTCATAGCAGGTGAAGGTGAAGGCTGTAGATTAGGATAGCACACATGCATGAGTGACCTGATCAAAATGATCAGTGATCATTGCCCTTTTGCATGAGGAGTAGACTATTCAAGGTTTTCAAATCTCAGGAGGCTCAGATCCAACTCTTCCTGCACTGAATAAATCAATGCAGTGCCTTGAATGATCGGGGAGATATATGATATGATGGGCTTCATCTTCAGATAGGAACATCCCAAATTCCCCACCCGAATTCTGACTTCAGACAGAGCTGACCTTACGAGCATGGTACTGCACAGTAATGGCTTTGACGGGTCTACTACTACTAGATTGTATCATCAAATGGGCGTCTTGCATACGGGAGAAAATTTTGAAAAAAAAGAAAAGCAGTAGCAATCGACGTGTGCTGTTTGCTGCTATTGTTGCTATGGTGATGTTTCCTGGATCTAGTGCATGCCGAATGGACAGACAGAAAGAGAACCCTGAGCAGTTGACACTAACGCCACACGATTGATGAACTTTTGGACCAGGCCCGGCCGTGCCATCGTGTGTGTGCGCGGGTTTGAGTGTCTCCAGATTGCAGCGATCTTTTGTGCCCAGCTGAAATGCATCTTTACACAATGGCAGGACAGCGACGCCACATCGCGTCACAGTGCAAAAAAAGACCGGGCTAAAAAGGATCATGCGGGTCGTCCAAGAAGCTAGAGAGAGAGAAGAGGGAATAGCATGGTCAGTTTCAAGAGATATTTAGCAAGATATTTTTGCAGCTACTTTGGATCGACGCTCCCTCCGACTTGATTATTTAATATATGGCGTCATTATTTTTTAAAATAAGTTTGATCATTCATCTTAATAAAAAATATGTAATTATAATTTATTTTATAGTGACTTGATTTATCATCCAATAAACTTTAAGCATGACTTAAGTTGTTTTTATATTTTCACAAGATTTTGACGAAAAAGAATGGTCAAATATTTATCAAAGAGTAAACAATGTTTTATATTAAAAAAGAGATAATAATATTTATTGTCATGCCGTTCTTTTTTGTTTGTTATTAAAGAAATAATCATATGTTATGTGTATTCTAATTATGTAGAGATTGAGAGTGTTCTTATAATAATTGTATGATTTTGACGTAATTGTCTAAGATTATTAATGCTTTCTTTTTATTTAAAAACGTTTTGCACGTAGGAATAATAACTGTAGGATCGAACAAGACCAAACAAACCTAACAGAAGGGGATCAATGGTAGGGAAACCAAAAACCCAAAACTTTTTGCGGAATAAAAGATTTATCTCGAACGGAGTAGATGACGAAGCCTTGTCGCCGCCGGTCACACCGCCCGCTTGCCACCGGTCACACCGCCGTTGTCTGACCCGTTAGACCGCGCGGGCACCTGCGGTTATACAGCTGCACTCCCGCCGATTAGACCGCCACCTTGCATTCGGCCAAACCGTCGGGACCCAGAAAACACTGCTAGATGACAAACTCGAATATGTAGATTGAATCTCTCGACTTTCTTGCATCAACTAGTGTTTACAAAGTGCACCAACAACACTTCTCACCAAAATCTCGAACTAAACTCGAAACCCTAACTTTCTCTCAACTCACCTTTCTCTAAAACCGATACCGGGAGGTCACATCCTCCCTCTCTATTTATACACGAGGTAGGCTGTGCAAAGCCTACGAATCTAACACAAATTAGGACTCCCAACCACGTGGAAAACCCTCTCTTACAATTACCAAACTCATCTCTTTCCTTATCTTTATCAATCTTCCCGAATTTGGACTTCCTTCCAAATTCGACTCCTCTTTTCATACGCACACAATACGCCATATGGATTTTTCATCACCACGCGCATTATTCTCTAGCCTTTAGTATCCTGCGTGATCTCTTGATCCCTGGACATATACTTCTCCCAAGTTGACTCCAATCTATAACCGGCAACACTCTCCCGAGGCCTTAAGCAACACCTGCACATGCAACAACCAAGAAAACATATTCCGATCACAAGTTCATCCCAACTTAACTCACATTAGCATAACAATAATATTCATACGTATAGAAATCATCTACTTATAGATGGCCATTTGGCCCGCCCGGCACGGCTTAGCCCAGGCACGGGTAGGCACAGCCCGAGAGCGGTCGGGCCGACACGGCACGATCGGCACTTTGTGCCGTGCCGTGCCTGCCCACGGGCTGCACGTTAGGCCTAGGCACGGCCCAATAGCACTCGGGCCGTGCCGGGCCGGCACGAAGGCACGATCAGCCCATTGGGCCTGGGCTAGCCCAGGCACGACTTAGATTGTGATGCCTTGATCAGCTCAGTTTTGCACAACTTCGTTGAACATGCAAAATTTAACCGAATTTGACAGATCACACATTGACAATTTCACCAAGCTCATGACAAATTCACCAAGTTCACAGTCATATATACCAATCCCCTAACAATTTGATTAACCAAGTTTATTCATATATCACTTTATTCACCAAGTCACAAATCATAGTTTGCATTATATCTCACAAATCACAGATACAGAAAATTTCACCAAGTTTCAGTTCTAGATACAAAAAATTTCACTAAGTCAACAATTACCCAAAATCACAAACTTTCACCCAAATTCATAGCAATAATTTTGACACAAGTATTTCAATGAATAAAGTAGCTGTGTAGTGCAATGGCTGCCTCGTTAAAAACCTTTCTAGGTAAAAACTCACACCTCGTGAGAAAACCCTAGAAAGGAAAAAAGAGTGCAGCCCACAGCTTTCATCAAATGTTCATAATAAAGTCCAAGTCCAATACAATCATCCAATCCCAGCGGTAGTGCTAATGGTTACATCATCAAGATACAAATTCTCAAAAGATTTTATAAGCTCTAAATTCTTCATGGTATGTTGCATCTTTGCATCTGCTTGCTCCCAATCTTTGATTAGCGCCAAAACTTGCACCATGTTAGGAGCTAGACGCCGTTGTCGCTCCTCGATGATCCTCCCAGTTAAGCTAAAAGCAGATTCCGATGTTATAATAGAAACAGGAACAGTCAAAACATCTCTAGCTAATATGGAAAGAATAGGATAGGTGCGTTTGTGCTCATGCCACCAGTTAAGGATATTGAAGTCATCATCGTATTGATTGACAGTGTCACTGTCAAGATAGGCAAACAACTCAGATGCATTCATGTTAGCAGTAAAAGAAACAGCCTGAATCAAAGCGGTAGCAGAAGTTTTCCTTGAAAATGCAACAGCACCAAGTCCAGATCCTGGACTGGCACCAGCATCACCAAATCCAGAACCTGGACTGGCACCAGCACCAAATCCAGAACCTAGACTAGCACTAGCACCAGCATCATACCCATTACCAGCACCAGGTCCAGCACCAAGACTGGAACCACAAGCAGCAGCACCAAAAATTTTCCCCCAAGCTATCTTTTTCTTACCAGAAGAAGTGGTTGGGGTTGCCCTTTGTAATCTCACAGCACCAAATTTACTTTCATACTTAGTAAAAATGTCAGACAATGCAGCCCTAACCTCATTTAAATATGCAGAGTAATCACCACTCATAAGTTGTCCCATAATTTGGAGAACATTGCTAAAACCCCTGATCTTGGCCCTAGGATCCTAGATAAAATCAAATGAATACATAAATGGAATCTCAGACCAGTATGACAAGAACTTAGTTTTCATGGGAACAACAACATTTCTAAGGTTCCAATCATTCTCATAAGTATTTAGATGTCCAGCAATATCAAGAATGTGATGCATAATTAATGGAGATGTTGGATAATAAACACCAGACAAAATAACAGTTGAATCATAAAATTGTTCAAGGAATAAAAGAACAGTTTCAGCAATTGTCCAGTGTAAATCAGTCAGTAATGGCTGACCATCAACCATTGGATGGTGAGATGCAATAAACACTGAAAAAATCTCCCTATGTGGCAAGAGATTCTTAAGCATTAGATAAGTTGCATTCCATCTAACATCCATGTCCAAACCAAATTTACGAGGACGAATACCTTTAGCAATGCAGAAGTTTTTGTATAAAGCAATGCGCTGATTAGATGCATTCACAAATGAAATAGCAGTTCTAAAATCTTGAAGCATGGCTTTGAAGATTTCTAGACCAGCCTTAACAATTAAATTGATGATATGACATGCACAACGCTGATGTAAATATAAATCACCAACATAACTAGACAGAGCAGGTTTAAGACTATCCATTGCTTTAGAATTAGCAGAGGCATTGTCCAGAGTAATAGAGAAAATCTTATCAGTCAAATCATATTCTTGAACAACAGAAAGCACACGTTTAGAAATATTTTCAGCATTGTGTGACACATCAATTAGCACCAGACCCAAAATCCTCTTCTCTAATTGCCAATTAGAATTAACAAAATGGGCAACAACACTCAAATAATCCTCCTTAGCATTACCAAACCATATATCGGATGTCAAAGCAACAGAACTAACAGACTTCAAAGTCTCAATAAGCATAGCACGACTCTTGTCGAAGACCTTAAAAACGTCCCTACTGATAGTTTGCCTAGAGACAACACGAAATCTAGGGTTGTGAGCATTCTAAATATACTCCTCAAAAGCCGCAGATTGACCAAAAGTAAGTGGAAGATTCTCTCTAGCAATCAACCTAACCAACTTAGTTCAAGCAACATCAGGATTATATTCCCATTGACTAACAGAACCATCAGCATTAAACCTAAGCATGGACTGAGACAAAGCACCAACATTTCTAGGTTTGCACGACTTAATATGGCTAAGCAAATGTCCAGTACCACCAGATGAACGAGCAGACAATGTTTTATGGCAATAATTGCATTTAGCAGAAATGCGAACCTGAGAGCCATTGTGTTCTTCCAAGATTTCTTCAAAGTCGTCCCATACCTCAAATCTGGACCTCTTGTTGCTAGCACTTGAGCCAGACGGTGCAGCGTTGCCACCGGCAACGGTACCATCATCGTGTGGCTCCGGCTGCGACCGATCTCTCAGAGGTGAAGCAGTGTTGCCAAACACCTCAATGCGTTCCTCCTCCAAGTCATCTTCGTCATCACCCCGCATCCCCATCATCCTCAACTCGTGGTTGCATGAGGTTGGATCATCATCCATCGCAGGCACTCCGGTTCCTCAACGGTGGCTGCCGCTCAGCGACCTGCAAGAACAAATGAAACAACGATGAGAGTAGAGAGTAGTTAGGGATCTTATCGAATGGAGAAAAAATAAACTAAAAAAAGCTTGTACCTGCGCATCCGGAGCACCGGAGTTGCCGTTGATGATAGAGATCCACGAATCTATGAGAAGAAGAGAGCAGAGACTAGATTTGGGGGTGGATCTGACGAAGAGCTGACGGAGCAGTGTTGAGGGTTGCAAAAAAAGTACAGAAGGGAGAGGAAATCGAGAGCGCGACCGTCGATCCGACGGCTAGAGACGAAGAGCTCACGGTCACGGATCAGCCAAAGAGATGAAAGAAAAGGATAGAGAAGAGACGACCCTCAAGCCCCCAGCGGGAGCCCGCTGACCCTTGGTGATAGATCCGGCGAGGCATCCATCGGAGACGCCGATGAAGAGGGATGGAGGTGTGTAGCCGTGGAGGGCTCAGGGGTCAGGGCTGGAGCCTGGAAGTGGAGGCGAAACGGCCAAGCGACGGTCGGCGGATCGGTCGAGACTCGAGAGAGACTGAGGTGGCTAGGGTTAGTGTTGAGAGAATGGGGATTGGGGAATATATATTCGCCCGGCGTAACAGGCCTCGGCCGGGCCGTGCCTGCCATTGGACCGTGCCGGGCCGTGCCTGCCGTTGGACTGTGCCAGACCGTGCCGACCCACCGTACCGAGAAAGCAGCCCAGGCACGGCCCGCCTGTCGAGCCGGGCCGTGCCTGGGCCGGGCCAAATTGTTGTGCCTTGGGCCGGGCTATCGGGCCTCGGGCCAAATGGCCATCTATACATCTACTCCCTCCGTTTCATATTATAAGTCGTTTGACTTTTTTCCTAGTCAAACTTCTATAAGTTTAATCAAGTTTATAGGAAAATATATTAGTATTTTCAATCCAAAACAATCATATTACCAAAATATATTAAATATTAGATTAAATGAAACTAATTTAATAGTTTAGTTGTGATTAATTTTTTCTATAAACTTGGTCAAACTTAACGAAATTTGACTGAAAAAAGTCAAACGACTTGTAATATGAAACGGAGGAAGTAGAAGTCAAATCCACGAAGGAAACATCCAAAACCAACGAGACAACCCGAAATCGACAATGAATAGAACTCTACCGATCAGACCGTCAGCAGGCCAGTCTGACCACCACATGACCTGCGGTCTGACCGGTGGCACCGAGCTGGTCTGACCGCCTGAGCCAACAGTAATAATCACTTCACAAAACCAATCATCTGTTAAACTCCGAAATCTCATCACAAGAAACTAATCTTTCATATAAGAAATTTCACAAACCACTAATGTTTTCATCGTATAAAATCTAAATCAACTTGTTGATTCTACGATAACAAACAAAGCTGATAAAAGTAAACCTAGTGCAACTACAGCCTGTTTAATTGGTCAGAGGCATGCATGGCTAGACGTAGAAGTTTCAACTCTGACTTATGTTCAGAACTTAGTGAGAATCTACACGTTGTGTTTGTGTTTGACTCGACCACTTGATGTCTTGGATTTAATATTCGGCTAAGAGTGATGTTAAAATGTCAAACAATACACTTGATCACACGTTTGGACTCAGGACAACTGGTGGTGCAAGATCCAGGATGCTACAGAAAGAAAGGAGAATTCTGAACAAGAAGGACGAGCAGGTGCCTGCAGCAAATACACCGAACCCATCTGCTGCTAGTACCAGTTCAGACTTCAGAGTTCATGCACTCATCACATGACACCCTCTTCTCCTTTGCACTTTTCTGAGTTGTAAAGTCCTTTTCCTCGGTACTATGTAAGATTCGGCTACCTACCAAACCCAAACAAAAACGCATTTGCGTGTGCCGCCACAGGCAGATTCTGCAGTGGATCAGTCTCTCTTTTTTAAAAAAAATCGAGCTGATTCCAGCTTGCAGTCTTGCACTGTGAATTCTGGACAGTAACCTTGCACTTTGAATTCTGAGCAGTGATCTCTTCTGACTTCTCAGGGTTTTTTCAATATGTATTCCTTTGCATGACACATCGTAGCACGTGAAATTTTTGAGAATTCCGCTACTCCATCCTGCTATCAAACAGTTTTGTTTGAACAAGAAATTGAAATAAACTTCTTTAAACCTTTGAGATGATCAACCTAGAGAAAAAAGAGAGACGATCTGCGTAGAAGGCTATTGTTTTTCGAAGCTGGAGCTTCTATGGAAAAACAAAAGAAAGACGGAGGGTCTAGCCCCTTTCTTTTCCTCCCGCGAACACACAAAAGCACTACATGTCATATATTACAAAGAACAAAACTAATATGGGGTTACTTCCACTTGAAATGAAGGGTAGTAACCCCAACGTAATGAGTATTAGGAAAACCTGAAAGAGCAAGCAGACAATTTAAGGAAGAAAGAGAAAGAGACTTTCTTAATACTCCCACAAAGAAAGATGTGGGAAAAAGCACGAGAATAGGAAAAAGAACATGAAACATATGACATATCTATTGAAACCCTACAAAACTAAAATGCCAGTAGTTGATAAAATTGACATTTGATTACCCTGTATAACTTTTTTTTTGAGACAATTGTCTCAATTAGAGAAGAGGAGAAAGAAAGGGTGAGATTGACTTGAACTTTTTGAGGATCTCTTTTCATGAGGTTAAAGTTCATGTGTGCAATCCTCTAAAAAGCAGAAAAAAAACCAAAGGCTCCTACGGCATTCCTACAACCAAACTCCCAGTTCCAAATACTCCCAAAATAGCATCTCAACGAATAATTACCTGCCCAACGTTCCCTAGTGCCTAACTCCATACCATTTGAAGTCCTGAGAATTTGTGAAGTAGAAGCAAAGAATACTACTGGTACATATATTACCTACCAAAAATAAAACACATGATGTCTTTGCATAATATTCACATGATCCAAAATGCAAAGAGCTAGCACTAGAATCAGATGCTCAACGATTCCTCCCTTTTAGCACCAACCTTAGTCCACTATCTGATTATTATCATCATCTAGGAATATTTATCACTGAATAACATCGACCAATCTTTTTTAGAGGAACCAACATGAAGTTAGTTACAACAAAGAAAACAATAAGAGAGAGAGAGAGAGAGAGAGATTGAAGTCATGAAGATTGGATAATAGTAAGAAATATGAACAGATTAGAGCCTTTTTCTTTACCATTTTTTCTCCCTGAAATTAAACAGTATTGACGTCCACTAGAAAAACTCCCTGTGTTACACATTGTTGGGAATTGAAGCTAAGCCATCTCATCTCATGGTCATATCTCATATGTACTGGCCTTGTTCCAACGGCCTGAAATATCTAAACTCGTGTGGGCCCTTGCTGTCAGCCTGACAGCTGCACGCCTCCCCGCCGCGGAAGCCGAGGTGGTAGCAGAGGCAGACCGCCGGCCGCGCGCTGGTGGGCGTCTCCGCCGGCGGCGAGCTCGGCGTCGGCCCGACCGAGAGCTCGAGGTTGAGGTCGGGGCACCGTGGCTCCCCCGTGCTCGTGGTGCCGCTGCTGCTGCGGCCGCCGTCGTCCGAGGAATCGACCGGGCGCGGCGGCGGCGGCGGCGGTGGCTTCGTCACGGCGAAGATCGCCGCCTTCGCCGGGACGGATATGGGATGCGGCGGCGCCGCCTTGTTGCTCGTGGCGATGCCGTCACCGCCGCTGAGCAGGGGGCGATGCGTCTGCGGGTCGATGCCGCGGGCGAGGAGCTTGCGCTTGATGTGCGTGTTCCAGTAGTTCTTTATCTCGTTGTCCGTCCTCCCCGGCAGCTGGCCGGCGATCAGAGACCACCTGCAACAGGAACCAAACCGAATTGCGAATTACGAGGAATGAAAGCTCCATCGATCGGTGGGCGGAGACGGAAACGGACTTGTTGCCGAGGAGGCTGTGGAGGCGGATGATGAGCTCGTCCTCGTCGTCGGTGAAGTTGCCGCGCTTGAGGTCGGGGCGGAGGTAGTTCATCCACCGGAGGCGGCAGCTCTTGCCGCAGCGGAGGAGGCCCGCCGCCTTGGGCAGCGACCGCCAGCAACCTTCCCCGTGCGCCCTGATGTACGCGATGAGCCGCTGGTCCTCCTCCTTCGTCCACGCCCCCTTGTTCGTGTGCGCCTTCTCGCAGCACGGCGACCTCCCCATGGCCGCGCGCTAGGCTCTAAGCTACAAATCTACAACCACCGCCGCCGCCTCGCTCTCTCGCTAGCTAGCTCGCCGCGATGTCCAAAATCTGCCCCGTTCCAGCTGAGCCGCGCGGGGTACAGAGTACAGACAGGAGGACACCGCGCGAGCTCACACCGGTATATATGGCGGGGAGAGAGCGCGCGCGCCAGCGACGAGAGGTAACTGAGCTCACGCGTGTGTTGACCCGGGCAGCGTGTCGTGAGTTTGACCGCGGGAGAGGTGGTTTGGGTGGTGGGCCCCGCGCTCTTTTATTATTATTATTTTGTGTTGTGTTGGGCTTGGTGGTTTGGTAGTTACGGTTACTTTTCCTCCTCGTGGTTTTCTTTAATCGTAGGCGTTGGAGGTTACGGTTGGACAATGGATGGCCGTAGATACTAATAGCAAGTTTATTATATGGATGGAGTATTTAACTAGTTAGGTGCTCCGTGCAATTACACGACTAGCATTCATATAAAATTATCTTCTTTTATAAATGAGTTTACTTAAAATTTGTTAAGATAGAAATTTGTTAAATAACTATCTTGTTATCTTAAGAATTGAATCTCCATGTTTCTAATTTTATATTTTAAAAGTCACACCAGTCACAACCTCTTACTCTTCAGTCACCCATTTATTTGCTTGCTCAATCTACTATGACTTATATTCATCCTCCTTGGTACTTTAAAATTGGACCATATAAATTTTAGAGTCATTATCTCGTTGACTTTCATTTTTATAATTTTTAGAAGTCCCCGTCAAACACCCGCCACTCTACTCTTCTACGGCCCTTCCGCCTCCTCTTCTCTATATTGTTATAGGGATTTTAAAAATCAAATATAATTATCGTCGGTATTCATTTTTAACTTTCTAAAAGTTCCGCCAAACCATCAACGACATCGCTATTATACTCTTCTACGGTCCGCCCGATGCATTTCCTTTTAATTATTATTGAGATTTTAAAAATCGAATGTGATTATCATTGTGGTTTATTTTTTACTTTCTAGAAGTCTCGCTAACCTCTGTGATCATGTTGTTTTAACAGTTTGTCTGTCCTCCCTTCTCTTAATCATCATTGGGATACTATTTGAGGTTTTGTATATACTCCCTCCTTCTAAAAGTCTCAGTCGTATTACGTTTTGCCTTTTTTCCAGATGAGATCGGCCGCATTCTCTTTGCATGCATGAATTAAAACCATGCATTGATTCTGGACTCTTCGTTAACATGCATGGATTTAATTCCTCTCGCTACCCGAGCAGTTTTCTTTGCATGCATGCAAATCCATCCGTTACCATTGCCGTTACCTATTTGCACTGCATCTATACCTCTTTCTTTTTAAGCAAAGCTTGATGCAGCTGCCATTGATCCATCTTGTGTCGTTCTATCCACTATGCTCCATTGCGGTGATCAAAAGCAAGGATGGAAGAAAGGCTCGGGCACTACGTGAGCTGGGCACCGGATTCCGCCGAGGCCACCGTGGCCGACGACGATCATGATGGCAGCCATGAAGCAACGGCCGCCGTGTTTGAGAGTGAGCACGAGGGCAGCCATGAAGTTGGGGCACCGTGTCCGAGGGCGAGCGCGAGGGCAGCCATGAAGCAGCGGCTGTCGTGTTCGAGGGCGAGCATGAGGTCAACCATGAAGTTGGGGTCACCATGTCCGTGGGCGAGCGCGAGCGCAGTCATGAAACGGCGGTCGTCGTGTCCAAGGGCGAGCTCGAGGGTAGCGACGAAGCAATGCAAGAATCTGACTCTATTTGGTACGTGCTTGATTCTTTTGCCGCGAACACAGAAGTTCCAGATTCTCCATTCGATCTGTCCCTTGTGGATCGCGACGATTCTCAAGTCGCTGATATGCATGAAGCAGTCCATGCGCTTGAGCACCTTGCATCAATCAGAGATTTTATTTTCAAAATCGACAAGAATGCACATGATATGGCCAACTTAATGTTGCCTATCATGCTTCCTTGCTTGCACGGAGAGCACGATGAGGATGTCCTTGATGCAGCAAGGACTCTACTTTGGGCCGGGCATGGTTACTAATGAAGTTTATGAAGTTGAGTAACAATGGATTTTTCTTTTGTTTCATGCAAGATTAATCATTTGGTTCAAGCTATTGTAATCATGCAAGTGTAAGGAATGAAGCAATTGTATTGACTCAAGTTTGTTTCATGCATCATGATGTTAATCATTCCATTAAACATAATTTTACATAGCAAAGACCTCCAAATATTCTAACACATGATAATCTAAGCAACAAATTGCAATGCATCATTGTAAAGCTCTATAGCACAATGTAAGCTAGTGGGAAGATCGCCCTGTGTCTCCAATGCTTGCTTCTTCATGTGTGGAATGTTGTAGTGTTGCCCACCATTGTGCCTCATGATTTCAATCATGCATGCCTGCTGCGTAAGAAAAATCCTGTTAGCCTTTACAACCGGGTATTGCTCAAAAGATTGATCAACCTTGGCCACAATTTCATTTATATCCTTTGGAGTTTCCTTCTCAAACAAAGCCTGTATTGCAGCAAAAAATCCAAGATCTAACATATTCAAATCAAGAGAGTTAGGAGGCTGGCATGTCAAGCATATGTCCCAACCATCCGCTTGGGCAACTTGGACAAATTGTTGGTCGTCGATGGCAATGTGCGTCTTCGCGTTGTCTTGCTGGATGAATATGGGAAATCCCCTTTCCTCTGGTGGCCACTTCGCCTTGATAGCCGGCAGGACCTTGTTTACAAGGAATTGTCGGCTAGTTTCCTTTGTAACTATCAAAGTACCTACATGCAAGCAATTAGCATAGGTTGAATAATTCAGTTAAATAATGATATATTCTTTTGCTGCATATCATACCTCTATCCCTATTGTGGCTCCGTCTCTTGGCTTCCTCTACATACGTGAAAGGAAATATGCCAATTTTCACATTAAATGTGCAATTACCATGATCATCAAATCTAGATCTAGTAACTGCAGCAAGAAACATAACCTTCTCGATGAAATTTTTGCTTTAACTTCCCTTTGAGGTCTTGGTTCCATGAGGTGCAAATAGTATTTTTGATTTCGCCTTGTCATGTAGAACCATTTCTCATCAATGTACACGATGTTGTACATTGATTTGAATGTAGGATTGTGGGGGATGGTATGTGGTTCTAACATGGACATACAATATCGCACACGAGCCTTTTTGTTGTCATCTGTCAACGTAAACTTCAAATCATTGGTGTGGCGGCGAAATTTCCCTTCCTTCAAACGATTATGTAGGGTACTCTTCTTCACAAACATCGCCTTGGCGAGATCATGGATGATTGTGCGCTGCCTTAAAGGGATGGTTTTTATGATATGAATATCTATTTCAATTCTTTTGCGATCACAATTTTGGGAATACTTGTTTCTAACACCTTCTATGCCCGCAATCCCCTTACCATTTTGCCAAACGCGCTGAACAGTTCTGAGAGGCATACCGAATTTTTTTGCAACCTCCTTTGACACTCCTCGGTGCAGCACGGGTGGATCTGTTTTCGCCAACAACTCAAGAAATATGGAGATCTTTACATCATCAGGGTAGCTCCTTTTTTTCACACGCACAACTTCAAAATAAACAGCACCATGTCAATCAGTTGAAGATAGAGAATCTGATCTCATAAGTTACGAAAATAAAGAATTTAAACTTAAGATGTTGACTTGATTGTAACATTCAGACTTTGTATTCATGAGAAAGCTCTGACAAGATTTTACAAAAATAAATTGGATTACCTGCAGATTATATACTGAACAAGTATGAAGTTAAGCAGTAGCTCAGATAGGATGAAGTTCTAAACAAGTTTTGAACTCGAGGTGAAATTCTGAAACTCAATTTGTTCAACAACTTCACTGGACAAAAAAGAGACCAGAGCATTATCAACTAAATCTAAGTCATCTTGCTATAATTGACCAATCTACGTAAGAGGAGAAGGATGGTACCAGCATCAATATCGAATGGAGCACCATCTCCATGGCCATCACCACCATGATCATCTTCATCTACACCAACGAAAAAAAAGAATAAGTCAGAATTGAGAGCAAAGATAACAAACTGAAACTAAATAAATTATGAAAAATTGATCATCACCTTCATCGCTATCATCCCAATCAATGGACTCATTTTGGTCCCAATCGGGTGGCTCGAGGTTGAGGTCAAAAGCTTGGGCAGCCATTGTTGTTCTACATCTAGAACATGGACTGTGGAGGGAGGCGGAGAATAGAGATGAGCAAAGACGAGGCAACTAGCATATATAGGACCAGTGCAATCAAAATTTTCAGCCAGTTTGCTTCACGCGCGGGTGATGGAGGCCCCACGCACGTGCGGGCATATTTGAAAGATGTTTCCCGAATGTGAAAATTGAATTTCGAGCAAATAGAGGATCCAATTTGCATGCATGCAATTTCGTTCGAGTGGGAGAAGGCTTCATGCAATTTGTTGCTGGCGAGGGCAAGTGCGTGCGGACGCGTGCGATGGGCGAGAGGGAGGAGGCGAACGGTTGCGCGAGCGCGCGGCGGGTGAGTGCGAGGGCCCGCGCCGTGCGAGCGGACGGTTGCGCATGCATGCACGCATCAAGCGAAGCGTCGCTCCCTCTAAATACATGCACATGCAGCGATGATTAAATGCATTGGAGGATTTCTTTGATCTTGGTGTAAAACGTAATACGACTGAGACTTTTGGAAGGAGGGAGTAGTTCTTAGATGTCCCATCAACCACTATCGCCTTATTCCTTTATGAACCTATTGCTTCTCTTCTCTGTATTGTTATTTATCATCGTTATGTTTCTAGATAAATTGTGTTTTTTGAAAATTCCATATATTTTATTCCGGTATTATGTTATTTAGAAGTTGTATTCCTACATGAACTCCTATAATTATTTTTTATATTTTCAGAATTTAATTTATTTTTTATTCTAAATTTTAATTATTCTCATATTCGGTTCTATATGGTCTCTTCTTTCAATATTGCTTATTTTTAATTCCGAATTTCAGTTACAATTTGACTCTCTTTTTATTTTTTTATTAATGTGGGAATTTCTAGCCTCCACAACGAACGTGATGCCTTTTTTCAAGGCTGTTTCAATAATATAATAGATTATTGACTATTAGCTCATAATAAAACTAACACGTAAAATATGTTTGACTCTATTTTTTCTCTGATCTCTCTTTCTCTTATTATGAATTTAATGAAAATATATTGGAGCAAAGTGTAGATCTAGCTCTTGCATGACTTCTCACTTTTCTTTATCTATCTCTTCCACGTAAATTTATAGTTGACTTAAACCCACTATTACCCTTGCTATAAGGGTAGTCATCGGTATTTAGCACCGATCTGTTGGATTGAGCCAGTTGACTGGTGTATTAAGAAACAATGCCAGGATGGAGGGGTAGTGGTAGTACACCGTACACACTCCGTATGTGTGCAAGAATATCAACTCAACTCAAGTACATACGATTGTGTAAGGGAGAGGTTTTCTAAGAAATTGCAATAGTCATATGGTCGTAAAAATCTAGTAAAGATCCATGAAATTTAGACTCGTAAATTATACTTTATAATAGCTGATGGTGCATGAGTCGACTTCAGGGGATTATGACGGATCTATATTTATGTGAGGGGTTGTTTGTTTCTTACTTACATTTAACATGGGTAAGTTCAATGATTTTAATTTTTTTATTAATGTATTTTGGTTCGAAGCCTCAATATGATAGGGTGACACGCTATCATGGCTAGAATCGTGCTCTGTAATCGTAGGCTCATTTAGTAGCTAAATTTAATAAAACTATATAGCAAACTTTTTAACCAACAAAAAATTAAAATTGCGGCCAGTTTCCACGCTTGTGACGAAAAAACTTTGTAAACTATGATTCTAAGAATAAATCTAAACAACCTCTAATACTTATATTTTATATTTTCTTGGAGCTAGTGTAAGCTCACAATCAAATAACTCTGGTACGCAAGAGTATTTATGTTCCAAGCACTTGAGAGCATAAATACTCTTAGCGTACGCAGATACATATTAAGAGAGTATTTTTATTGGGTTGTTTAGATTTAAATCATTAAAAAATGTTGTTTTTATGACAAAATTAACGTCTTGGTTTTACAAATAAAAACATGTTTAGACGATACACCTCAACGGTATCTTTCTTTAAGAACAGCATCTTTCGAATGAACGAAGTACAGAACAATATGCAGCGCAACCAACCACTGATTAGCTAACTCTCCTTTATTTATGAGTTGTAGTGGCACAACATCCTACCCTATTGAAGTAAGCAATTATTATAGGGGGTTGATTAGGTGACGTGTATCTGGTTAGCAGTTTAGGTTGAGGTTGGTAGCTAGCCTCTGTGGGCTCGAATAGGATAAAGAATCGACTAAAGCTGTCCCGGGTCAAAACTAACATGCCAAGCTTCCCTTTTCGTTGGGAACTACTTTGGTTTTGTTGGGTCGGGTTGGGTCCCAAAAAATTGGGTCGGATACCAGAAACATTACATGAGTTGATAAAACAAAAAACTTGAGTACTTTATGGAAGAATCTCACTAGCTATTTTCTCCTCTATGCATTGCAGACGGGACCGATGTGATCGTAACAGTCTGCTTGGAAGCCAATTTTAGGTTATAACTTATTGTCCGAAGACTAGGGAGTGAATAACGAGATAGCTGGCTAGGTCCGGCTAGTGAGCTAAGTTGTTATATATGCTCCTTGGACTTGTGTAACAGCCCAGCCCTCCCTCCAGAACCGTGTAGCCCAGCCCATCAGACGGGCGGGCCCACTTACACATACCACCCCACTTACACTTTCGTCCTCGCTTCGTGTAAAAGGGTTAACGCAGGAGTCATATGGTTGGAGGGAAAAGATCTTATAAGTTGGTTCCACCCTTACTAAACTAGCAAAGTTGTACTAAACATGTGCACACAACTCTCATGGACCACACATGTCTGATCTTAATTGGGTCAGGATGTCACAACTTGTTAAGAAGCTTTGTGTTATTTATATTACCTTAAAATTTATGAATTTATTATATGTTAATATAATAATAAACTCTAGTAACTTGTGAAAAAAAACTCACTAAATACAAATGTTTGAAAGTAATTAAAGGGCTAACTGCTAGTAGAAAAATTACGATAACATTCTATACTAATGAGCTATCAACGAGTAGCTCATGAGCTGACTCATTAAGTTCGCAAGCTAAGAGCTCAGCTGAGTTCGACTCGTTATATCCTTGGGTTTGAGTCGATCCGAGCCACGAGCTTCAAACTATTTTTCCTCCCCTTTTTCTTCGAAGACATGTGCCATACACTCATTTGGGAAAAAAGGTTGCGACTAGTCCGAACACTTGTGCCTAAAATAGTAAATAGTAAATTTGTAATGTCTGAAGCAATAAGTCGTAAATAGATGTCTAAAGGCTTCTATAGTTCTAACTTTAGCGGTCCCGAGCTAACACCAAGTGACGAAAGCAACGAAAAATTAATCTAAAATTAAGTTAAAAAAAATTAATCGTGGCTTGTAAGTCCAACTTGAAACAAGCTGACCCTGGGCTTGGAAGTCAAACATTGATTCATCCTATTAAGTTACATGAGAAAAATACAGATTGAACATGAAAGTCGAACGGCCCTACAAGAAAGTGGGTTTTAAACCCTTGATAGTATGTTCTGTTCTATCGCTTGATGCATTTGTTTAGGACAATTATGAAATCTTTAAAAAAATTGACAACATTGAACACATATTGTCACGTATTACCCATTGACAATGAAGGATCACATCCAATCTAAGTTCATAGAAATAACAGTAACAAATCCATCTGTGTCGTAGTTTGCATGTTTATGTAGCAGTGAATCCAACTATGATCTGTGTTGTTGAGTTTATTTAAATGTTTTTGTAACTATTTGTACTCATACAAGAAACGATGGCATTGGTCCACGAGGGTTCGAAAACACCTTCAACCCTGTTAGCTTATCTCACTCTCTTTTTATTTTTGGACTACCTAAAAAATTACCATAAATTTTTTAACTGAAAAAATTATAGATATAACTATAGTATTTATAATATAATTTTACTTAACTATATTACAACAACAATATAACATATATATAATTATCAAAAAATATATGCAATTTTTTACCTATATTATATAGAGGTTATAATATAATTACAATAAACTACAATAATACACTGTAGTTACGATTTAACTTACAACTGATATGTAATTAATAGAAAAAGGTATATGATGGACGAGCATGCGCATGCACGAACCTCCAAGAAATATGATGGAGTACAAACTGCAAGTTTTAAGGGGAAAAACTTGCGTAAGAAATCTAGCAATTCTGATTTTTTTTTAATGAGACCTCTGGTTGCTAATCTCGATCGGAAGCTAGCTATGAATTCTGGAATTGAAGGATACGTTGAGACAATCACTGTGAATCCGACATTCCAATTGCACCTTGCAAAAAATTAAAAAAAAACAACGTTTTACAGCCGTAGCGCTCCGCGTTTGTCTCTTCATTTGGCTTTGCTCGGTCAACGGAATCAGACGAGTCGTGAATGAATTTGGAAGTCTCAGCGACCACATATCCCATGTCATGAGAAGGAATCTTTCAGTTCCGGCGACCAACCTGCGTCTCTGCAGCCTGCAGGCAGATATGCATCCAACAAAATCTGCAACGGGCGAGCTTTGTAATTTAGTTTAACTACGAACTGAACACGCAGTAGTAGAACGTTTCTCTCTCGTTGACTCTGAGCACAATTCGGACCCTCTGAGCAGCGGCAGCAACAAGACAACAACAACACACTGTAGATAACTACCACCGTTTTCTTGGTCAACCAATTAACAATGATAATTAAGTCGCATATGCATATCCCCTGACATGATACCCGATCGGCCATGCGTCTTGCCCGTACTAGCGTACCGCATCATGCATGCAGCTTCGTTGCTTGTGCAGATCGAAGAACGGGAGAGCTTAATATTAAAGGGATTTAATTACGTGCAGTCGCAAATTTGGACGTAGAATATATAATGATCGATCAGCCCGATCGATCGACATGGCATATATGCTGTGTTCGTATATACACTTGATCAAGTGTACTGTGTCCCTTGACATGTGGGCAGATCGATCAATACATCGCAATTAATAAAAGAAAAGAAAAGAAAAATCTGATCAAGTGTACTGTGTACGTACAGTTGTGACACCGACGGCGAGTACGTCGGCCGCGCCGCCGATCGAGCTCTGAAACGATCGAACGCGCGCTAGCGAAAAAAAGAGGAGCTCGATCGCCTCGCCGCCGCGCGCCACGAGGGCGTTTTTGCGGCGGAAAATTAAAAAGCGCAAAAGCGAGCGATCAACTTGGGACGAAGCGTCGAGGAGATATCACGGGAGATTCCGGCAACGCAAGCGGAGGCTTCGATCAATTCTTCTCCAGTTTGTGTCATGGTCATGGCCTCCAGTGGCGGCTGCTACTAGAGACAACAAGTAGACAGCGACGAGAGGTACGTAAGCTAGAGAGAGTCAGCGGTTGGGATTACATTGATTATTCTGCAAAATCCCCTACATTTTCTTCACAAGGAATTATAGCTACCCAGAATTGAAGTCTTCGACAGTTAAGCTCATCAGTCTGCAACTTGCTCGGAGAGCTCAGTTTGTCCGGGTAGGTGCATACATATGCTGTGCCTTGTGGTAACTGTAAGTACTGTTCAACTTGCGGCCAAAATCTACCGTTGCGTGGCCGTGTGCATGCTTATCACCGGCAAGAAGGAATATCATGGTCAAGCAAATAACCTCCACCATGCAGGGATAAATGGATAATATCAAAAAATATTCTAAACTCTCGAGAAAAAAATCTCTTCGTTGTTTGCATGTAAATTAAATGGTTATAACGAAAAATATTGAAAAGACTCAATATGATCAATTAATATTTGATAGATCGCTTCATGAACATATAAGATCAAATTTAACTTTTACATATTGTAACGAAAAAAATCCCGATAATATATGAACGATCGAGAGCTTTTCTACACACACTATGTGTTCGGGAGGTGGAGTTGGGAACTCCACCTCTCCGCACGGAAACGAAATAATTCATTAGCGCGTGATTAATTAAGTATTAGCTTTTTCTAAAAATGGATCAATATGTTTTTTTAAAACAACTTACGTATAGAATTTTCTTTTTGTAAAACACACCGTTTAGAAGTTTCGAAAACGTGCATATGGAAAACGAGGGAAGAGAGTTGGGAACTCTAACACAAGAACATAGCCCACAGGATTGCTTAAAAAAAAGTTACTCGCCAAAGATGTAAAAAGGAATGGAGGAACTTTTCAGATAAGTGGGGTCAGAATGAGGCAGACGGCAGGCTTGGAAGCAGGCGACAACGGTTAACTTATCTTTCAGTTTCCAGCGGATCTAGCTTGGCATACTGGCATCGTCAAGATAGCACAAGTGCTTGACGGCCAAGCGAGTGAGTGCGCAAGCAGGATGGGAAAAGGGACTCGTGCAAGAGGATAGCTGATAAGAAATATTGGTTGAGATTTTTCTTTCTTTCTCGATTTCTACTACCCCTCCGTTCTAAAATATTAAAACATGCATTCAAAATTCTCTACCTATTTCACCATCTAAACCAATTACAACCATCTTTCATTTTATTTCTCCTTCTAATTCTCATCTTAACTAATCACACCCATCATCATTTGATTTCACCTCTCTCCTTAATTCCCATAAAAAGTTATATTTTAGGATAGAGGGAGTATTCACAGTATAATTGCTAGCTTTATCTCTGAAAGAAAAAAAATCTAACAACCTTATTGGTTGGCCAAGAGCTAATTATATACCAAACGATTTATTAGTAAACAAAAATCATTTATGTGTAAAGCTTTAATGTATGTGTCCTTAGAGACTTAAAAACCAATACCGGTACGTTGAAAATAACTGTTGACGTAAAAACACGATGGCCTATGAAATCTGCTTAACTCCAGTGCAGGTCCAAAATAATGATAAGATGTGGGCATGCCAATCAGTTTGATCCTGCAATTGACAAGATATGTAAACAACAGATAAAACAGCCGATCGGCTGACAAGCCGATGGAATAGTTCCAGCCGATGTCGGTACCAGCCGATATTGATACGGTTTTGAACTATCGGCTATATGTAGATAATGATATAAATACAAGCGGCTAATGATAATGTAATGAAACAATAATATAATCCAACAGAAACCAATCAACTAATAATGATATGATAGAATAAGTAATCTGATGGTTAAAGTATATATCGGCTGGAGGTCTGATGTCATTAAATCCAAATGATTAGATAAACGGTGAAACCTTTGTTGCAATCGGCTAAATCCAACTTGTATGCAATCTTTATAAGCCGATGCAACGTCCAAATAACTCATCGTCTGAAACCCCGATGAAACCCTTATTGGCAATCAAGAAGCAGGCTAGAGATTATGGTTCTAAGCATGACTTAGTAGATCAAACTTAACTGATGCAGCACTAAATATGAAAAGAAATACAAATCTAGACAATCAAGCCTTTGACTGATTTTCAGGGTGGTGGATACATTATATAATCTAAGCCAACAAAGTAATCTAACCGATATCGATAAAACCCTAGATGGAGATCGGCCAATACAAGTAGAAAACATTGTCTATCTGGATTATATAACGTATATGATAACTCGACGTCTTGCATGGACAATATTAGAGTGTCGAAGCGATGGAAGCATTAATCCCGATAACGCAAACCGCCATAACAAGCCTTACCCCTCGCCGGAGATTGAAGTTGATGCAGTCCAACTTGAAACAAGAACTTGTCGAAAAGTAAAAGGGTGGCGATGTGCCGAAAGTAGATGTATTGATTCGTGGAGATAATTTACAGGTACCCTGGGTGTACATATTTATACCCATGGGTAGATACTAGTCCATATCGGATACGACACAAACTTTCCTAAAGATAAAAGGAAAAACATAAAGTTCTTACGGACATTAAACACACTTTCTTAAAGATAAAAGGAAACTAACAACTCTGCTTAATTAATAGATAAACTGTCATACCACATCCTACTTGAACTCGGACTCTTCTGGATAAACTTCCTTTAATTAATTAATTTCCTTAACTGAATCCATGAAGAATATAACTACTGGCAATTGATAATGCTCATCGGCCAATTCCAGGACTCTGAAGCCGATACTCATTCTAGGCCGATGATGACTTCGAGGCGTACCAAATTTCATTGTTAACAATAACCTAAATCAACTCTAAAATTAAGTTTTAAAATTTAAATTTTACCAGTGACTAGTACGTCGTATGGCAAACAATGAGGCTCTATGCAAGGAATTCTATGGATAGATTGTTTCCCGTGTGGATCCAACAAGGCTTGCAGGAAAAACATGTAGTGTACTAGAAATCCCTAGGTTACCTAGAGTTAAAATTCTTTCCTTGATAGTGAATTAGTAGTCCAAGGGATAATATGTTCCCTAGGTATGCATTCTAAATTTTAAGGGAAATAAAAATGTCCCCTACAGTTCCATCCAATTCCTAGGGAACTATTGCACAAGAGTCGAACAATCCAAGATAGCATGAAAAGTATGGCAACATGGAATTTTTTCCTATGAAAGAAACCATTCTGAGCTAAACCATAGGGAATACCAATTTCATTCCCTCCATATTTTTGGCGCGAAAATTTTCACCTTTGCCCTTTTATCCCCAACTTTTCTCTAAGTACTTCTTAGTCCTATCTCTTACCTCCCCTTCTCTTGCCTCCCCTCCTCAAGTTTGGTTTCCATTCTAGTGCACGACCGCGGAATCCATCAACACCGCCATGCTTCTCCACCGAGATGGTTCTGGCTGGCCTCGTCTCTTCCTGGCGTCAGTCCTCTTCTTCAACCCCATGAAGACTCTCAATCCCCCCCCCTCATCTCCTCCCCCAATTCATCTCTTGATCCTAATTTTGTCATCCCCACTAGCTGCACCAAATTTGTGCTGGGCTACCCTAGATCGTGAAGTGCTCGCTCCTTTCCTGATTACTCTTGGTTGATCGCAGCGAGAGGCACTGATTTTGACCCCAACTTTGGTCAATATGTTCTTTCCCTAGTATAATTCTTACTAGGGAACATAGGAATTTCTAGTAGGTCATGTTTGGTTTAGTTCCAAATATAAATAAGAATAAAACCCACGTAGGATAAAAAAAAGTTAACTTAGAACAAAGTAAAGAACATATGTAAATCTATAGTCCCTCGTAGAAGATACTTTATATTTTATCTTGAAATAAAAATCTTTTAATTTGTGAGTAGTTCTCTAGACATTTTTTTTCAAACACGCAAAAACTTAGTGTGTCGATATATTAAAAGTTGTGAAAGTTCATTTATATAGCCACTCTATGCTACCAGCATGTGTCAAGAGAATAAGTGAGTACACGGTATCTAGCAACTATGTATGTAAAACTACATCCTATAGAAAGAAAAATGAAAGGAAACTGAGAGAAAAGTCAAAATCATTGAGTTCCTCCACACACTAGTGCTCCTTAAAGCCAGCTAAAGTGTATTGTTTGCGGGTTGATGCTGATCATAGTCTGAACTAACGATAGAGCGTCATCAAACACAAGGATTATTTGGCTCGATGGTAAGGCAAGAGAGATACCATCGGCGGCGATAATCTTACTCTAAACTTTCCGCGAGAAGGCAAAGACAATCAAGATGTGATTGATGTCCTCCATCTCCTACCCACAAAGGGGGCACGATATGTGGGTGGGGAGCCGAGGATGCCTAGCTCAGTAAGGCGAGCAGGTGTACATTCAACAACATTTGTGGATTGTCAGCTAGATGTAGAACTTGCACTTTATCGCTGTCATTCCCATTGAACATTGTACCAAAACTAATGCAATCACAACACATTGACAACAAAATACATAGCAGTAACTAAACATGTCAAAGAGTTATACCGGAGGCTCCTTTCTGTTGAACAATGTAGAAACCTACTTGTACCTGCATGTCACAACCTATTCACTCCATCCTAGATTTATTCAAGTTGGGATTACACACATCCTAATATGTTCAAATTTATAGTGCTAAGTATTAAGATAGAATTAGACATCCCATCTTAAATTGTTATATTTTGGGACGAAATTAGTAGTACGTTTTAGATTGTCGAAACCTATAGGTGTAGTATCAAATGCAGTACACAGCACTGCATTCGTCGAACGGTTCTGATCACCCCCCAACTGAATTCACTGAAGTTAGCCGATCGGCATGCAGTAATACATCACTCCATCTACAGCAGTCGCTCTCTCAAACTGTCAAACAGCCAACCAAACCAAACCAAGCAAGCAGGCCAACGAAACGCATGCGCGCCCGAGCGCATGCGTGCCCAATAAATGGCGGGAAGCGCCGCATCAGCCATCGCCGTCGTCCCGTCCGGCCGTCCGTCCACCCATCCCATCCGCCTGCAATGCAGCTAGAGGTAGGTGCAGGTTGGTCGGTTTCGCGCGCGACGCATACATAATTCTGCAGTTTGGTGACGGGTCAAACTGGTGGCCGGATCGAGCATGCATTGCAACCGGATCATCATTAACCAAGCTGACTGGCCCCTCTCTTCCAATTGGCTCTCGAGCTCTCGTCTTGCAGGGTTCGTAGTTGTAGTTGCCGCCTTGCAGGTGGATGGATGCATGTTTGCTGAGCTGCAGAAAACGAGAGCAGAATCATGGCGATTGGTGACTGCACAACAACCAGAGAGAACACGGTACTACGTACTACTCACAACCGCACACACACGTACGGGAGAAGAGAAGAGTTATACATTGCTACATTAGCATCCACTTGCTATAAACATGGCTGAGTGCTCGAGGACGGCAAGTACAATGCAGGCAGATATACAGTTGGATGGATAGACTGAAGCTAAGTATACTATAGACTACAGTGTATTTCATTAACATTTAGGGCTACCAAACTATATGGTGGTTCACGGCAGATGAGCCTCTTATTGGGGCTTACCAGAAAACAGTACCGAACATATAGCCTGCCTACCAACCAGCTTGCAATTGCTGATGATGATGACTGTGTTTTGCTATGCCAACACGATCCGTTGCGGCCGTCGACCTGTTCGATCTTGTTGTTTTGCAGCATTTGGAGGATGGATGTATCTGTGGGGTGTGAGGTGTCGTGTCTGACCAAATCATCATGACAGGATAATGCCATGTACTGTGGTGTGGAATCATACGCGTGGGCTTGTGATCAGTTTGGAGTAGTATATATATATATATATATTGCTTTCCAGAGAATTCTTCAGCTTGAGAAATTGCTAGTGGAGATATAGTTTGAGTTTGATTAATTCTTTGGCCACAAGTCTTCTGCCAGTGCCTCATTATAATCTCTGTCTAATGGTTCAGAAGCCATAAACCAACCGTCGCCATTTGCCCATTTGGAATGTTTGCTACTACCGACTACTGAATGATTATGTGCTTATCATATTAGAAGCCCGGTGATTTTCAATTTGTTCTTCTTGTGTGAATGGGCGAAATTACATAACTTCGTCTCAAAATTGAGTTCCAAGTACCAAGTCCACGCTTGCGATCACGGACCTACAGTCAGAGCTGAGAGCTCTGGTCCTCTATCCTCTGACGCGGAGCTGAACAATTTTTGTTGCTTGGCACAGCGCTTCATGATCACAATGTGACAGAACACATTTCTGGTGATTCTTGCTCAGCGACAAACCGTCCAGATCAGACGAAACAACATTGTTTGTCTCCTTTCGGTTTCCTTTGCCACAGTCAAATCGTACATTGTGCCTTTTCTTAATTTCGAAAATATATCTCCACAAAACTACGGTAAGTTTATTAAAAAAGACTATAGTTTTTTAATCCACGGTACTATCATAAATACTACAGATTTAGCTCATAATCTACCGAAAAACTATATACTGTAGAGATTACATGGTTGCATTGTTATCTCAAGCTGCATTGCCATTTGCCACAATTGCTGAACTTCATGGGCCAATTGCACATTTGAGCTAGTTTCCTTCTAAACACCCATGGTTGTGGCTTTTGTGGGCTCTATCTGCAAAGAAAGAAAATTAGAAATATATTTTTTTCACCGATTTTACATCAATGTACACGTTTAAAAAGAATTAACAAAAAAAATATACCTTTATCACGTAGCAGGGGCGCGAACTCGCATCGACATACAACTTCGCTCGGTGGGGACGCGAACCCGCTGCCCGCTCGGTTGCGATGCGAAGTCGCACGGCAGCGAGTTCGCAAGGGAACTAGCGAACTTGAGGCTTAATCTTTTTGTTAATTATGGTGCCGTCAAGTTAAATAGTAATTAGAGTGCTAATTAAACCGTGTTGTTATAGTTAGTTTTGTTGATTAAGATACTAAGGCTGTGTTTGTATTGATGGGTTGAGAACCCTTTCTGCTATACACGTAAAACGAAGCAACTGTTTAATGCATATTAATTAAGTATCAGGTAAAAAACTTGAAAATAGATTAATATGATTTTTTTAAGTAACTTTTCTATAGAAAACTTTAAAAAAACACACTATTCAAAAGTTTGAAAGCGTGCGCGTGGAAAATAAGAGAGGTGAGTTGAAAATGAAGGGGAAAAACACAGTCTAATTACGCTAATGAATTAATCGATTGATTAAAGTGATGGCCACCTCTTTAGTTCGCTCCGCAGGGACGCGAACTCGTAGTAATTTTGCATCCCCCTCCGCGTGGCGAGCTCACGCTGGCCATTCTCGCTAGTGCCTGCGCGAGTTTGCTTCTCTCCGAGCGAAGTCACACACCCATCGTGCGAACGTGATGACATCACGAACACGTCACGAGTTCACGTACTCACCGTGCAAACTCGCAGCTACTTCGCATCCCAGCTTCATGACAGCGGTATACTCCTATCAACTCCTAAACTTGTATATTCATGTAAAACCGATAAAAAATATATTTTTTTAATTTTTTTCCCAATCTGCACCCACCTAAGAACGTGTTTGTTTGGGCTTGAAAACCCTTTATCGAACAAAAAGGAACGACGGATTAGTGCAAGTTAATTAAATATTCACTTAAAAAAACTTTATAAATAGGTTAATATGTTTTTGTAAAGAATATTTCTGTATATAAATTTTTTTAAAAAATACGCATTGTTCAACGGTTTGGAAAGTGCGCGTGAAAAATAAAGGATCCTTGTGTTCGCAGCTAAGGGGTAGAAATTCTTTACTGTAGCACGTAAATGAAAACGATGGATTAGCTCATGATTAAATGTTAGCTTAAAAAAACTTGGAAATTGAATTAATATGTTTTTTTTAAAACATCATTCCTACTTTTTTTAAAACGGTGTACCAATTAGCGATTTGGAAAATGTGTGGAAAACTAGATGTAGAAGTTGGAAGAGGGAAGATAGAAAGCACCCGAAGAGCATCCACAACAACCTATCCAAATTTGATCCTCCATATCCTTATATGGATGGTCACTGAAAAATATTCATTATCCATATTACTCTTCACTTCAACAGATTATTCATATTACATATTCTATATAATGCTATCCTATATTTTATTAATATCTTGCAACTACTGTCAGTTTGTATTATTTTTATATGTGTAAAGCATACCAAAAAAATTCAAATTTATCGTATTACATATCTATCAAATACTAATTGGAAGATAAATAATACTCTACTCTCATTTTGTTCCTCCTTTATCATCTATGTCCAAGTTCTCTAACCCACTTCTCTACCTACCGACAGGCAAGAGAGAGAGAGAGTAACAAAGAAGGGCTGACGATGTGGGTGGCGTGGGTGGTGGCGGTGTGCCGTACAGTTGGCGCGGGTGGTAGGGCAATGTAGGCAATGGGGTGGCGCGGGTTGCAGTCGGCGGGCAACGCGAACGGTGAGGCCTCCACTCTGGTGATCTATCTGTCAGATCCGATGTCTCTCCACCTTTACTTCGGCGTTCTCCACTGCAAAATCTGGTATGTCGTCCTCTCTATTCCCGTTGTTATGTAGTTCGGATGGTGGCATTAGTTCGTGGGAGCTAGGTAATTGGGGAATGGAGTGAGGAGAGAGAAACACCAAATTTAGCATGGAGAGGGCTCGGTTTGGAGGACATCCTAGAAATGGTGTGTGATGTAGCTCACTCCACTGGAGCGTGTTTTTTCACCTCCATACGCTAAACATAGGATGGATGGCTGAATAGAAGATCCGTTGGGCATGCTCTAAGAGCAAGTACTATAAGCCCTAAGTACTTGCTCTCCAAGATGCCACATAAACTCATAAGGTGAGGTGGAGCAAAGAAAAAAGTGAGAGAGTAGGAACCACCCCTCATGAGAGGGACAACATCCACACAAACTCCAAGAAAAAGGAAAGAAAAGAAAAATTGAATTGGATAAACAAATAAAATAAAAATATTGGGGTTAATGTGGTAAAATTAGTGTAGAGGTGATGTCTTGCGCAAACCACCTCTTAGCTTATATGAATAAAATTAGACCTCTATAAAACTTGTTCTAAGATTGTGTTTGATAGTCAACGTTTCCAAATTCACCTTCCTCGTTTTACGCGTGCGCACTTTCTAAATTATTAAATTGTGTGTTTTCTGCAAAACTTCTCTATAGGAATGTTACGGTAAAGAATATATGTTTGTTTAAAAACTGTAAAAAATCATATTAATTCATTTTTCAAATTTATTTTAACTAATATTTAATCAATCACGTGCTAATTCATTGCTCCATTTTACGCATCGGTTCCCAACCCTCACAGATGCAGAATGCAGACGCCGGCAGAATGCCGACCATTCCGTTGCTGCTGCCTTTTCCGGTGAGGTTACAAGCGCCCGACCACTGGTGGCGCACCACCACGACCCGCGCCGCGCGTCAAGTCTAGCTGGAAAGCCCGTCTCCGAAGCTCACGATACACCGGTTCCACCGTCCAGCGACAAAGCCCACGCCCACGCTCCCCCGCGAAAGGCAAAAACAACTCGACGGCCCGTACTCCCTTGTCCACGACCACAAAAAAAGGGGCCTACCCGGCACGCACCCACCACCACCAGCCCACCGCAACGCCGGCTGCGCCCCCCGCTCCCGCTTCCCGACGACGCCTCGCCTCGCCTCGCAACTCGCAAGGGGAAGGATAACACCAAAACCCCCACTCCAAACCCTAGCCCCCATTGATGACCTCCGCCTCCACCTCCACCGCCGCCGTTGTAGATGCACAGGCTCTCCCTCCTCCAGGCCACCATCATTGACGCGCCGCTGCTCCTCTCCTCCTCCTCCGCCTCCATGGCCACCGTGCCGGCGCTCCGGCTCGGCTCCCCCGCCGCTCTCCTCGCCGCGCGCCGCCCGCCGCGGTGGCTGCGGTGCGGCGGCGGCGTTGGGGGAGGACCGCGGAGGGGGATGGCGTGCTCCGTGGAGGCCTTGGCGAGGCGCGGTGGGGACGGCGAGTCGGAGGATGAGGAGGAGGAGAAGCGGAGGGGCCGGGCGGCGGAGAGGAGGCTCAGAGGCGGCGGGAGCGCCGCGGCGGCGGTGGGAAGCGGGGAGCTCCTCTCCATCCCCGGCGTCGGGCCTCGCAACCAGAGGAAGCTCGTGGACAACGGATTCGAGGGCGTCGCGCAGCTTAAGCAACTCTATCGGGATAAGGTGCGTGCTCTTCGTGTATTTTGTACTGCATTGATCTGTTCTATAGCCAACAGGCGCCTGGAATAGTGGAATTGCTGTATTGTTTGGTTATTCTGCATAAAAACTACACGACTATAATGCAGTAAGTCTAGCATTTGAAACACTGAATGAACTTAATAAACTCGTCCAACAGTTCACATTTTGTTTTACCATTTATATTGACAGCTCCTGTACTATGCTTGTCGTAATAAGTTCACTTTTTTATATACCACAAAAAAATGAATCCTATGCTGTACCTGTTAACTGTTTCAAAGCCTTAGCAGACCATCATAGTAGAAGATTATTAACTGATTTAGTGTTAGAAAGGGACATGTATATACGGAGTACTGACTTGTTTCTCTAAAGCATTTCTGAAACATAAAGGCAGCTGGAAAGGAATGTGTCATAAAAGCAATTCTGATCTGATGTATTTTTTTTTTAAAAAAATGGTAGCCCATGATATCCGATTTGGTCTCTTTTTTTTTTCATGTAGCCCATTCATGAATTGCCTATGCGGCATTGCAGCTATGCATGATGCCACAAGCCCACACTGTTCATTTGGTCTATGACAGTTTTCTCCAATTATGATAGTGCCAGTCAATCTACATCTTTGTATATTAAGTCATGCGTTAGATGCTGTAACTCCAGCGATTTATTTTTTCTTGTTTTGGGTTTAGTTGCAGAACACTATAACTGTCGATTGATAATACAAGTACCCAATCTAAGTTCTCAGTATATTTTCCTGACTAATTTTTCTCTGGTGCATGTGCAGTTCTTCGGAAAGTATAGTGAGAAGATGGTTGAGTTTTTACAGAGCTCAGTTGGCATCATTCATAAGAACCATGCTGAGAGTATAACTTCTTTCATTAAAGAGAGTGTTGATGAGGAGCTGAAGGATGCAGACTCATCTAAGCCTTCTCAGAAGAAGAGGCTCACCTTTTGTGTGGAAGGGAATATTAGCGTTGGGAAGTCTACCTTTCTCCAAAGAATAGCTAATGAAACCATCGAACTGCGTGATCTTGTAGAAATAGTGCCTGAACCTGTTGCTAAGTGGCAGGATGTTGGCCCTGACCACTTCAATATATTGGATGCCTTCTATGCTGAGCCACATAGGTATGCCTATACTTTCCAAAATTATGTGTTTGTGACAAGGGTCATGCAAGAAAGGGAATCTTCAGGTGGAATAAAACCTCTGAGACTGATGGAAAGAAGTGTTTTCAGTGATAGGATGGTAAGTTTATCGTACTTGCAAATGCTAGTTCAGCAATTGAACAGAGCACTGTAGTTTCCTTCTGGTGCAGTTGTTTTTTTCCCTCTTATGTGTGACTAAACTATTCTTTCATTATCCACTAGGTATTTGTTCGTGCTGTTCATGAAGCTAACTGGATGAATGAGATGGAGATCAGCATTTATGACTCATGGTTTGATCCTGTTGTATCATCGCTCCCAGGTCTGATCCCTGATGGATTTATCTATCTAAGAGCTAGCCCAGATACTTGCCACAAAAGAATGATGCTCCGGAAAAGAGCAGAGGAAGGTGGTGTTACTCTTGACTACTTGCAAGGTTTGCATGAGAAACACGAGAGCTGGTTGCTTCCTTCAAAAGGAGGAGGTACTGGTGTGTTATCTGTCAGTCAGCTGCCCACACATATGGTAGGTTCCTTGCCTCCAGCAATTCGAGATCGTGTCTTTTACTTGGAAGGAGATCACATGCACTCGAGCATCCAGAAGGTATTTTTGCTGACCTTAGCTTGCTCTGAGAGCTCCAGTATCAAGCATCATAGTTACACAATGGTGCCTTTTTTGCTATATGTAGGTCCCTGCTCTGGTCTTGGATTGTGAACCTGACATTGATTTCAACAAAGATATAGAAGCTAAACGGCAGTAAGTTTGCAAATTATCGTAACTGTCATCCATAACATTGATTTTTATCTTCTAAATAACTAACTTTGAGAGGCTCTGCGCATTTGTTTATGTTTCTATGTAGCTTTGTTTTGATCTTTATAATGCAGTTATATTTATCTGTTATTGGATGCCAACATAAAAAAGTAGGCAGTTTAAGGCCTTGCATATTCATCTGAAAAATTTCAGCATTCTCATTGACTTGTTTGCCTACACAGATATGCTCAGCAAGTTGCAGAATTCTTTCAATTTGTGAAGAAAAAGAAGGAAGCTCCATCTGAACAAACAAGCACTGACAAGAACCGTACCAATCCACAGATCATGCTTCCTCACAAAGGTGGATTATGGGTTCCTGATGGAAGAAACCCTTTCTCAGGATCTGCTATGAATCTGGACTTCAGAAGAGCCATGTCTTCCTATCTCTCGACATAGGATCTCAGCTCCAGAATGAACTTAGGATCTCACAAAACCCACTCTCACTGACCTTGTAAATGGGCCTATGCGTTAAGTTAAACCTAGGTATGCTAGCCACTGATGTAAGATAGTCTGCCACCGCATCTCCATTTTGTAAATGATCGTCTTCCACTCTATCTGAGTTCCCTGTTCTGTAGTAGCGTCAGCTTCCGTTTGTCTGAGTTCTGGTCAGGACCAGTTTTTGTATCGTTATGTTGGTTGCTGACTACATTCTGTTGGATGATCTGGAACTCTTTGACATTTCTGGGAAAGATGCTTCAGTACTTGCCGTTTGTTTGCCATCAAGGTTGCCATGATTTGTCATGCATTTGTTTTCCTGCTGCTGGCTTTCTTTGTTCTCAAGAACAGTGGGGTTTTGGTTTAACTTTGGAAAAGAAGGAATTTCAAAGGAAGAGAAAGGAAGATGACCAATGAACGGTGCTGTTTCATGGGCTCAGGCCAATTTGGAAAGGCCTATCAGGCTATCACTTGGAAAATATTTGGGCTATCCTAAAATATTGCATTGGTGATTGGCCCGAAGCCATAATTACTGTGCTTGGGTTGGTGACATTCCTGTGAAAAAGAATGGTCCTGGCTCCTAGTCACATAAGCAAACATATTATTCAGTTCAAGCTCAACCCTTCTCTGGCCTATGGTCGTATCATCTGATATTCTGATACCCTGTGTCCATGGGGGTCTGTAGCAATGTTCCACATCGTTGGTCTCAACCTCACCGGTCAGCCACATGTTTTGATTCCGGGCTTCTGGCTGGTCGTACCAGTTAACGTACAGAATGGTGTCCTTCAAATCTTCAATTCCTCCTCCATCACCTTGTCCGTTCAATGGCGGGTAGAAAGCAGCCGGAGAAAACGACCGGCAAAAACCCCAAAACACGGCAACGGCAACGGCCAGAAATCCGATGCCGTCATCGCTTTATTTCCTTCCTCTACGTACGTACGCTAATCCATTCATCCCATCGCGTTTGCATGCAGTTTACAGCTGATTTGGACATGAACGGGCTAGCTTCTTAGAAAGTGCACCACGAATATGTTTGAAGGGCTTTTGACAGTTGTAGTTTTTCTTTTTGGAATCAATTTTTTTTCAAACATTTCAGTTTTTCATTCAAATTCTGATAAATTAAGTTATATAATCTAGAAAATAAACTTTTAGATTAACCTTTTCAACTTCACATAGTTAAATAAACTATAGTCATTCAAATTCACAACTTTTTCAAATTATTAACCTACCGTTTCTTGAAATCTTAACCTTATTCAAACAGAACCTACAACTACCACTAGTTTTCACTCAACCAAGCGAGCTCATCGGTCGCAAAAGCTCAAATTGTAAAAGATAAAGGAGAAAGATAAATGATAGGATGACCAAGAGCACCCGACCATTGTTGACAGTCGCTGACCATGTGACCGAATGTTCAGAACAGTGATCATGGAGCCGGTCAATGCAAGCTAGTTTCGCGCCTTTTTCTCCTCGAAAGGTGAATATTCTTTTACAATGTCCCTGTTTTCTACCTCGAGATCTCTTCTCCTTTATAAAATGTTCTCAGGTCGGTCTCCACTATGGTCTCTGCACGCATGCAGCACGTTTTCTCCATATTTCAAGTTGATTAAACACAGTGGCACGTGCTAATCACGTTCGTTTAGGGAAAGTGACTGTTTAGTCGACATGTGCCAAGCATTGTTGGCGCTAGCTCTTCATGGCCATCTCCTTAGCAACCATGTGCCAAGCATTATATTGCTCGCTCTCATCATCAACGCAGGATCTAGGCGCCCAATTAAAGACTAATTAAGGGCATTCAGCCCGACGAGAGAGACATGAGATCACATTTAGTAGTACTGTACAACTGAAATTATAGATGGCAGCCTATTTTGTGCTGGGAATATGCATTCTCAACTTTTTAGAAACGCTATAAACACACGCAGACTCTATCCCTATAAGTATTTTCAAAAGACTCAACCGATATATTTGAGATTGATAAAGTCATTGTGGACGCTTCACTGTCGATGGGTACGTCACCACTGAAAGAATAATTAACTGTAAATACGAGCATCCGTGTCAAGTTTAGAACTTGAACCTGTGTGATATTAATTTCTTTTTTTTGCCAAATCTAGAGCAAATGTTAGATGAAAAATTAACCAACAGTTCACTAACATCATAGAGTATGTTGCAAACGACGTTGTGAAACAATTACCAAATATATGACAACCAAACTATAATTGATTTGTAGAACAAACTACAACGATTTATACTTCTAGAATTAAATATTTGTTTGCACAATATGAATATTTTTTTTGGAGCATTGATTTTAATGTACGGAAATCCATATGTTTTTATCCAGTTATAAGCTTGGAGCAAATACAATAGCAGACTATAGGTTAGCTAAAACATATGTGAAGTAGAGAGAAGAAAAATGACTACAGATTTATAGTAAACTGTAACACGGACTCTAAGATATTACGTGTATATAAGAGGTGTACCTATTAGTAATGATGTAATATATATTTATATAAAATTATTGTATGGGTAGGCTATAGAATGGCTGCAGATAATGTGTTAATTTTTAGAGTTAGCACTTAACTATACTATTAAACTTGCTCTTAGAGGGGAAATCTAAGAGGGGAAATCTAAGGTTGTGTTTGACTGAGAGTGAAAGAGAGAATTTTTTTCTCGTTTTCCACATGCACGCTTCCCGAACTACTAAAAGATATTTTTAAAAATAATTCTATAGAAAATTTGCTTAAAAACCATATTAATCCTTTTTCAAGTTTAAAATAATTAATAGTTAATTAATTATATGTTAATGGCTTACCACATTTTACACATTTTATGTATTTTCTCTTTTTTTCCCTCTTTTCTCAATCATTCAAACACGCTCTAAGTAATATAAAATTCAAAATTTAACTATTAATGTAACCGAGAGGAAATATTTTTTTCTTAACCTTAGTATTTGCTATTAACCTAAAAGTCTTATATATTTTAAGATGAAATAGTACCTTTTTATTTTATAATAAGCATAGTACAACATAGCACAACAAAACCAAACTAATCAATTCTATTATCTATATAGATGCATAAATTAAACTTAGGGCTTATTTGAAACAGCTTCAGCTCCAGCTCCACCTCTCAAGGTAGAACTTGGCTAAATAATTTCACCTCCATCTAAAATAGGAGTGAAGTTGAGTGGAGCTCTCTCACAAAATGAACTAGAGAGGTGGAGCTGGATTTAGACTGCTCCACAACTCTACTCCAGATCCAACTTATGGAGTTAAATTTAGGAATTGGAGCTCTACCAAATAGACCCTTATTGATCTATCGGTAAGGCGCTAGCCGCCGGCAACCACTATTCAAATTTCAATCGACAATTTTCTGATTTAAAATTTATTATTTTTATATCCCATAAACGAAATCGAGTTTGATCAATATTGTTTATATGGTTGTGTAACATCATCTCATTTATATGTGTGATTTTCTTTAATTTAGATAACTTTTTATCTAAGTTTACACCGAGTTTTCAACTAAATTGAGTTTTCACGACATATTTACCCGTTATCTCTCATATTTCTTTTGCGTGGCAGTAGTATCATACACCCTGTGGTTTTGTATGAAGATGCTAACATATGTTTAACCGTTCATCTTATTAAAATATTACATAAATATTATTTATTTTGGTGTGATTTGTTTTATTTTAAACATACTTTAAACATATATTTTTTATATTAATATAAAATTTTTAAATAAAATGAACAATCAAATCTATTTCCAACATTCAACTCTGTTGTACTCCCTCTGTCCTTTTTGGCTATATAATTGTATAGTTAAAATCTCTTATATTATGGGACGGAGGTAGTAAATTAACTATATGTGGGAGTAGTTTACACTGACAGGATCTTATTCTTAAGACAAAAAGAAGAATAAAAGATAAAGCTTACTGCTGAGCTGCGGGTAGGGCTGTCAGAAAATAAAAACAAAAAAAGAAGAAGAAGCTCGAGACTCGCGAGCTACACGAGTCATCTCGTGCTTGGCTTGGTATCGAGCTCGGCTCGATATCCAAATGAGCCGATCCCGAATACTAGGCTCGAGTATTCCCGAATACTCCAGCTCGAACTCCGGCTCGCTGTCAGTTGCGTGTACTTGGTGTTTGGGTGGCAGTAGCATTATTCCGGCTTGACTTGCTGCGCCGCTGGTGGAGTTGGGTAGACTCCGCTACTTGCTTCCCCGGCTCACCGCAACAGCACAAAAAAAAAAAAAAAAGAAGCTCTCTGTCTTCTCCTCTCTTCTCATTCCCAAAATCCACCAAATCACGACTGCAAGGCGCGATCTTTGGCGCTTCCCCGATTCGCGCGATCCCCGATCGGTCCGCGCCAGGTTTGTTGCTGCCGCTTTTGCCGCTCAAATTACAGGGAAAAATCTCAATCTTTTGCTGATGACGAATTGGGCGGCTTCTGCAGGGCGCTGGTTTCATGGATTGGAGTTGCTGGGAACCCTCTTCGTGGAAACCCTCGTGCTGATCTGATTATTTCGGGCGTGGTTGATTTGGGTCTTGTTTTGGTGGAACTTTGAGTTCCTTTGCGGTGGTTCTTATAGGCTGTGATTGGGGAATCCTGGAAGGTGTAGAAATGGGATTAGCTAGATTGCTGTAAATAGAGGTGAAGACAATTCTTTGAGATACTAATTTGGTGCACAGAAGGTGAAAATTTTGGTTAGTACTAGGTGGAGATCAGGATTATTGTTAGGGAAGGGGATGGGTGGCCTCTGCTCAAAGGTTTCAGCGGTAGACAAGTCCCCGAGTGACACCACGCTTGTTCGGGACCAGATAGTTGATCCTGAGCCTGCCTTGACAAAGCGGGCTAAGTCGCCTGTGGTTGAAGAGGCAACGGCGAAGCGCGTGGAAGAGCAGCAGCAGTCTTTTGCGTTTTTGGAGAGTGTTGTTCCTGGGCTTGCTGTTTACAATGGTGCAGATGCTGGTCAGGCCGGGTCTAGGACACCACAACTGGCCCGGACTCTTTCGCAGAAGGCTGGTTTGGGAAAGACTAAGGCCGGTGCTGCAAAGGTTGGAAGGATTCTTATGGCATTTATTTAACTTACGATGAAGTAGTCCGCAATGTAGCACATTTTGTTACCTGCCAGTGTGTTAGGTTGCAGTGATATTTGTTATTCCTGTGGTGTTATAGAGATATCAACATAATTGTTGTCATTCAGTTGGTATATAACTATCCCTTGACCATTTTTTACCTCTGTATGCCTCTCCTTCTGAAGTTGGAGCACTCATTGACCAACCATAATTGTGAGTTGTGACTAGTGGTAATTACTGACAAAGTGGCAATTAGTTGCAATGTTCATTACAACCATAAAAAGATCTCAATTAGCTAAACACCATCTCAGCATATCCTGCATGTAAGTACCAAAACAACTTTCATGTCATCTCATACAGTAAACTCAACACCATGCAGAATCTGTTAATTGTTCCCACACTGTCCCAAAACTGTTCTTAATTTGCCCTTATTTGAACTTCGAATGGTCTATTGGGATTACTTTTCTAGTCTGCATATGTTCCAATGAAAACAATCCAGCTATTGTTTTGACAATGACTATTGTATATATATCCGGAAAAGATGCGGTTTAAATGATCCTGTTCTTGTTATGTAATTTGACAGACTATTCCTTATTGTACATTTCCCTTCAAGTGCTTGAATCTTGATTTGATGACAGATTTTTTATCTACCATTATTAATTTTTCAATCTATCATTCTTAATGGTTTTTATCTAGAAAAAAATCATTCTTAATGGTTACTTGCTAAACAGGTTTCAGAAGTGAGCTCCCTTTTAGGCAGGGCTGGCACTGTTGGGCTTGGAAAAGCAGTGGAGGTTCTAGATACGCTTGGTAGTAGCATGTCAAGTTTAAATACTAGCAGTGGTTTTATATCGGCAGCAAAGGGAGACAAAATATCTATTTTGGCTTTCGAGGTGGCAAATACTATTGTTAAAGGTTCCAATCTAATGCGTGCACTCTCAAAGACCAACATAAAGCACCTCAAAGAAGTGGTGCTTTATTCAGAAGGTGTTCAACACCTTATATCCAAAGATATGGATGAATTACACAAGATCGCAGCAACTGACAAAAGGTTAATAATGGTTTCGTGCTCGCTAATCTTTTCTGTCATGCCGTTGTAAATATTATCCTATGATTCCTACCAGATATGTATCCAGATTACTGTACTACAACCTTTCTTTTAATGTTGTAAGTTGTATCAAGTGCTAATTGTTTGGTTCTAACAGGGAAGAGTTAGAAATTTTTTCAAAAGAAGTTGTTCGATTTGGAAATCGTTGCAAGAATCCTCAATGGCACAGCTTGGACCGCTACTTTGAAAAGTGCAGTTTGATTTCTGCCTTGTATTTAATGAAGATTTATTTTAGGGTACTAATTTATTTTTTGTACTGATTATACTAGATTGGCATTGGAACAAACTCCTCAGCATCGCCTGAAAGAAGATGCAGAATCAGTGATGCAGCAATTGATTATTTGTGTGCAATATACAGCTGTAAGGATTAACAACCTATTAGAAAGATTGCATATGTTCACATTTTGCAGTCTCAATTTAAATTTTGCAGCCCCAAAGTAATTTTTTAGCTCTAAAGTAAAAAAAAAAACTTTGTAGCATTCTCTGCCAGATTTTTGTTTCTTTTTGGCCGAGGCTCTGTGGGTCTTTGTGGTTGTTAACACTTATATTTGTTCCATAGCTCAGAGTTTTGCAATAAGTTTGGTATTTTACTGCTACAGTCCTCTGATTCTAAACGCCATTCATCCTAGAAAGGCTAGAACAGATGAAGAAACCCTTTTGGTTTTATCCATCATGAAATACACGTTTATTGAATGACTTTTGAGTTTGCAACAGAACATTATGGTGGATAATAGCACTCAGTAGTAGTATCTGCATTCTTTTTTGTTTTACATCCTAACTTCCTAAGAATGGGTATAGTGAGTATTTTTAACTTGGACCACTAATATTAGTAATAGTAATATACACGAGGTCATTCATTCATGTCACATGAAAATGATACTGATAGATTTATCACCATATTTCTTTGTTAGCATCATATCCTTAAATTTCAGCATGCTTCCATTTAATTAGAAACAAAAAAGACGTCCAAACACGGCTATTTGAGATTGTCGATGTTGGAAATGACAAAGTAGAGGCAGTAGCACTTTTATTTGGACCCTAACATCCTTAATAAGATTGAGATTTGTTGGCATTTAGCACCTTTTGCCTTCTGTGCACTGATTCATGTTATTTCTGGACTTCTGGTTATAGATTTCACATTACTTACTCGCTTCTCTTTCTTTCTTTTCTTGTAGGAATTATATCATGAATTGCATACTTTGGATAGATTTGAACAAGACTGCCGTCGTAAACAGCAAGAACTGGATGGTTTGAGTTCAAGAGGTCAGTTTTGTTTGTGTTTTATGAACTGTACTTAAACTCATGTGGCCTGACTGCACTATAAACAACTTTGTGTGTCATATGAAGCACTCAGCTCCAGTTCTTTAGTTATTTGAGGAGCAAGGCGGTTATATATTTATGCTCCCTTTTGTGAATAGACAGTTATAGTTTTCTAGTTCAGTAATTCTTATGTTGTCATCTATCAGACCACTGTTCCTTATCCCCATGGTAGTCCTTTGCTTTTTCGTTTTGATGAATATAAGTTAAAACATAGAACTTACAATGCACGTCAAGGATTTGTAAGTAGAACTAGAATTACCTTACTTGTAATGACTGTATGGATAAATTGATATTTTTTACTTTGTTTCTAATGAACTAAGGTAGAAATTTCTGTTCATTTTCAGGTGATAGTCTGCATATGCTAAAGCAGGATGTCAAGAGTCAAACTAAGCATGTTAAAAGTCTGAAAAAGAGGTCACTTTGGTCCAAGAATTTGGAAGAGGTTTGTAGTAGTTTCTTTGTTTATAATATGCTGGTTCAAGGAAGGCATCGGGTACTACCACGAGTAAATGTTTGAACACACTGACCTCACTACGCACATATTCTTTTGTCATATCATTCTTTCACAGGTGATGGAAAAGCTCGTAGACATTGTTCACTTCTTACATCTGGAGATCAATAATGCCTTTGGCCTCATTGGTATAATCTTTATTGTCACGTTCTTCGCAAAAGGCTTTATAATTATTAGCATTACATAATTACATTTGTTGTGACAATGATATAGAAGCTCTTGCTAATCTGACTGCAGACAGTGAAGCACCACAAGAACCAGCTAAACGACAGAATAGATTGGGACCAGCAGGCCTTGCATTGCATTATGCAAATATCATCAATCAGATTGATACTCTTGTAAGTTCACAAAATCATTGATACTCTTGTAAGTTCACAAAATCTGCTTAAGATTTTAAATTTTTAAGTACTATTTTGTCATCTACTCCGTAGAAGATAAATCAACCAATATTTCAACACTAGCAATGTCATGAGTTGCCAATGCAAATATACATGTCAAGTCCCTTGTATGAGTAAAGATTCTGTTAGAGAATTGAGCCTTACTTTTACAATGATCTTAAATCAATTGTAATTTTCTTATGAAATATAATCAATGGCAATTTGCAATATTTCAATCTCAACCATGTATGCCAACTCATCTTCATGTGGTTATTGCCTGGACTTTTTGTTGGCAACAACACTGTAACAAGGATTGATCAACTGGCAGGTTTCTCGATCAAGTTCGATCCCTCCCACTACAAGAGATACACTATACCAAGGTTTGCCGCTGACTATCAAATCAGCTCTCCGTTCGAAGCTACAATCCTTTGAAGTCAAAGAAGAGGTATGCTAGGCAGGTTAACACTTGCAGATTGCTATTATTATGTGTATATATATGTCTGACATGATAACATGGTTGTGCTAAATGGATGCAGCTTACAGCTTCTCAAATCAAAGCAGAAATGGAGAAAACTTTGCGATGGCTTGTCCCTATCGCGAATAATACAACGAAGTAATATATCCTATCCTTGCATGCTTGTGACCTCGTTACTTACAATTGCAAAAACTATCCATTTCTTACTGAGAATATGATTGTCTGTTCACCCCAGAGCACACCATGGCTTCGGTTGGGTTGGAGAGTGGGCAAATACAGGGTTCGTGTCTGACTGCAAATGTTTTGAATAAAAATGAAGAAACTACTACTTCTCAGTGACAATCTGATTGTTCTATGCAGATCTGAGCTGAACTGCAAGCTATCAGGGCAGATGGACTTAACTCGAATTGAAACACTATATCATGCTGAGAAGGAAAAGGTTGATGGACATATCCTTGAGCTTGTCGTGTGGCTCCATCATCTCATCAGTAAATCCAAAAATGCCAATGGAGGTGTAAGGTCTCCCATCAAGTCTCCCGTCCGTTCACCAACACAAAAGGGTATCACCTTGATGCCAGACAAGTCTAACAGTTCATCGCCAATCCTCACACAAGAGGATAAGGATATGCTGAAGAATGTCAAGTTCCGGAAATTCGTCCCTGGAATAAGTAAGAGTCAAGAGTTTGACACAAAGTCAAGACATAGCAAACAGATTAGACTGATAAAGAGCAACAGTCAATCTCCAACCAGTGGCAGTAGGAAAGACTTGCTTTCAGTCAGGAGATCATCCATGCTTCCTGTCATCGACTTCCAGATGGATAGGACCAAAGCTTTGGACTTAATCGACCGACTTGATGGTCTGAAAAAACAATGAGGAATCATGAAGCTGTTTAAGAACATGAACCTGAAAATGGGCAGTCGTCTGTCTATCTTGAAATCCATAGCCCCCGCAAAGATGTCGAAAATTGGCGTTAAACTGCAGCAATGCCGCCCGTGTGAGGTGAAGAACAAGCAGTATGCCAATTGCCAATTTCTTGGCGCTGTGAGTAATCAGTTGTAGCTAAAATTGTATCATATACCTTGTACTGAAGAAAAGGAACTGCTGTACAAAACATTTGTTTAGTTGATTATGCCTGTACAAGAAATGCAAGTTTGTTGTTCTTTTTTTTTTTTTTAACAAGATAAAGGATGTCTGCGATCTGGAATTCATGTCTGACCAATTCTGGTGTAAAAGTGTATAGTAAACTGCACATCACCGAACAAATTTCACACTCCACAGGTACCAATGGTTTAAGCAGGAAATGTCAATGACGCTCTAAACTAGAGATCCACACATGATATTTTAGCAACCTACAAAGATCTTCGTACAAATCAGCTCAGTTCATTTACATTCAAATAATTACTACAGTACTATACTACATTTCCTCTAGACAGAGGGGGCCATATTGCCAATTCATTTCGCATCCTCGTACATCTGAAAGTTCGTGCTGTGACGGTTGCTACAAAGGACACTGTAATTGTTGTGTGTTGTACTATGAACAAAGAGCAGCTATAACATCTAAGAATATCTGAGATCTCCATTGGCTCATGTTGGGGGTCTCTCCAGGGCCACCCAGCCAAATTTGCCTTTCCGGTAGTCGGACAAGATGCGGAAGGCTGCTTGGCTGGCATCTCCATTGAACAAGTGAACAGAGAGCTTTGTAACAAACCTGAAACTTGTCAAGTATTCCATCAGAATATTGTCCCAACTTCTACTATCATTGAAAAAAACTATAAAGGATTGAACCGTACATTTTACCACAATCGCTGTCCATGTCAAGCCTATAGCGTCTTCGAAACGCTTCAGGGCCTGTATCAGAGCCATTCAGAAAATATATATCACGATGACATACTTTTGTTCTTTGAAACTAAACATTGATCTTTGGAATGCATTATAATCAAAACATATATGCACGGGAGTCATTAGCTTGTCAGAGCACTGACCTACAGCTGGATGTCTCACTAATAACTGCACGAGAATCGCTGCCACATCAGCAAAGTCGTACGACCTTTCTCCAATATCATCACATATAGCAAGTTTAATTGCAGCTGTCTGGTCACTAATTCGCATTGGCAAAATGCCAGGTGAATCTAATAGCTCTAAATCACTTCCAAAACGAACCCACCTGTTAGTAATTCAAATGTCAGAAATGTAGAACTGGAACCATATTATTTGCAGGATGAAAATTTATAAAATATTGAATTTCTGCAAAAAAGAAACTAAAAATTATATACATCTATGCAACTGAGTAGCTTACTTCAGCTCTCTTGTAACACCTGGTCTAGGCGCTGCTGGACACATTCTTCGTTTTAGCAAGCGATTAATTAAGGAAGATTTGCCAACATTTGGATATCCAACAATTCCAGCTCGAACCTTCATGTACAAGGGAAACATATAAACAACAAAAAAAAAATAAACAAGTTGTGCTTGATCACTTAACCAAAGAATCAGTAGTTCTTTTTTGGATTTCATGCAAGTGCATTGAAAAAATGTATTATAACAGAAAGCACCAACATACTGCTACTGAATCATTCATTTCAGGAAGCAAATGTGCTACCAACTGCCTGATTCAATTAAAATCTATCAGAAAATTAGAGTTTTATATTAATCATTCAGAAAGAACACATATAAACATACATCGTGGCAGCACAAGCAAGTTGACGAATGCGTTGTCTTACAAACGTTTCCAGAACAAGCTAGTTTGCACACACAAAACAACAAAACAAAATGAAGCAATACAAGACATAACAAGGAATCAGATGGATTACCGCACGAGGAAGTAACCCCTTCTCTCTTCGCTTTGTGTTCACAGTAGATGCTAGTGATTTTGCCATTCTACCTAATTTCATTGTACCCTGACCGAGAAAGAAATTGGAGAAAGCAATTATATCATGTCATAATCCAGAACTGACCTGGCCAATGGACAACAAAATCTACATAAGGATCTTACCATGCCCAGCTGTCCATTTGAGTAAACAACTTTGGTACCCTGATTAGCAAAGTAAGAGGCCCATGCATTTCTGTCCTCATTAGACACCATGTCTTCGCGGTTCATGACTATGATCCTTTTCCGATTACCTAGCCAGGCATCCATCTGATCATACAAAACAACACTCATCAGCACCATCCCACCATGTCACCCGTTTCACAGACATAAACAAGAACAAACCATAACCTTAGGATGGCTGGTTGCCAAGGGAATCCTAGCGTCGCGGACCTCTATGACAACATCCATAAGCTTCAGCTGTTCTTTCAGTTCCTTCTCCGTTTTCGCAATATGACCAGGATACCACTGAATGGTAGCAAAAGAATGGAGAAAAAAGTGAGCATACATTAAACACTAGAGCTAGTACAAGATTACGCATATATGCTTGTTAAATTCCACTAAAGCACACCTTATATGTACCTGCACTGGGCGCAGGGATCTGGTCCAGTAGCGCAAATCCGCATCCAAGTTTTCCCAGAACATCTCCTTGCTCGACTCCTCGTCAGCATATAGCGAGTGGCCTAACCTCTCTTTCTCATACAATCCCAGCAGCGTGTCACCATAAATCTAATCATGCAAGCATAAGACGATCAAATCAGCGAAATGTCAGGATGGTACTACTCACGAATGAGCTTTGCTCCAACCAAGAACTGCCATAAACAGGCGCAAATTAGTAAAAGAAAGGGTAAATGGAAGCGGGACAAGACCCCGGACCCGGAGCTAGGGATTCCTCCACAAAATAGACATCGAACCAACCCTAATGCTGGCACAGGAACCAAATCAAAAACAAAACAGGAACCACTGGAAACAGCGGTTTGTTAAACAATTGGGAGCTTGGAGTGGTCTACGAACCGAGGAGGATTCGCTGGCCACCCTGAGAAACACGCGCCCGGGAGGCCTACTGGAGATCAAAGGCATCGCCGCCGCCGCCACCGCCGCCGCCTTAACCCTCCCCGGCGCCGGCGCCGACGAGAAGGAGGCGGTGGACGGAGCCAAGGAAGCGGCAGCCATGGCAAGGGGGGAAGCGGAGGAGATAGCGGAAACGGGTGGGCTCCAATTAAACAAGTGTAGTGGATATTTGCTCCCATCCTGACCGTTGGATCTCCGCCGAGATGTGGATTTCCTTCTCGTCCTAGATGGGCCTGTATGGGCCGGTCCAGGGCCGAGCGGGCCGTCGTATTCCGAGCCAACAACGGGCTGCGCCACCTTCTCCACAAGAACTTTCCAATTTCCACTTGAGAAGTGAGAATTCGCAGCTTGGCGCAAAATCGAGTCGGAGTCGTGAAATTCCCCGAGCTTTGTGGCTGGCGATAAATAGGTGTCAAAACTGATTTCGGCAATATAAAAAGGATAGCGAAAAAAATAAAAAAATAGATGGGTTATGAGATAAAAGATTTAGACAGGTTTAGGTTTTCTTGAAGAAGTAATACCCTACTCATGTTTAAGGATTATATCCGCCGGATTGTGTATTGATTTTACGATGTTATTATGCTTATGCCCGCAAGGGGCACCCTGTACTCCTTATATACACGGAAGACCAAGGTTTACAAGATAAGATTTATCCCCTTACGGTTCAAATCTTATATAACTAATTTACAATCTTAACAAACCAGGACTACAACCTTGACTTGATAACCAAGTCAACATTATACCCGAGTCCTAGTATTGTACATATTCTACATACATTACGTATCCTCCAATAACAAGTCGGGTAATCTATACTTATACCTATAAGGTACCCGTAATATCCACAGTAACCCCTGAGATCTTTTCAGTCGACGAGATAATCTTCTCCTAAATTAAAATTACCAACTCCAAGTGCTTCAATTATCTCTGCCATAGTCTCCCGAGTGCATTACCCAAATCTCAAGACTGTAAAGGGCTGAAAATTTTTCAAAAATATTACGAAAAATATACCCAGGTGTATCGACTAGATGCACCTAATTAGGTGTAGCCCCTGACTATGTGCTTAGTTGAACAAACTAAACATATAATCAGAATCAAGAAAAATCAACCAGCCGAGTGGTTTATTAGCCACCTAAGTAGCAAAATAATAAACAATCCTAAGATTGTTTTCATCAAAAATTTCCATAACAAAATCAGCTATTAAAAAGCACATATGTTATGAATAAAAAAGTTCCCAAAATATTCAGCTCATGCCATGTACACACTGTCAAAACAAATGTGTTATTAGCCCCTAAGGATCCATGACTTCACCATAGTTGGAAAAATAAGGCATATGTGGCATTTATCTCATATAAGATGTACCAACCGCCAGAAATAACCAAAGTATTTAATAAGTCGAAGCGATAATACTTAATCAATTTAATATGCTCACTGACGTAGCAAAACTCTCACTGTATACACTCCAAAGAGTTAAACCACAACGATATAAAATATTCCAAACATATTCCTTTCTGCTCATCACAAAAAGGCTTAAGCCCCTAAGGACATATGTCAGACTTTTCACGCCTCACAGGCTACAGTCAAGCTACAGTTCCCGGCCCATTTATCACACAGGAACCAAACTCAACTGCCGCTTCATCTTCCTCGTCAAAAATCCTCAAACCGTGCACAATAACTGCAGTCTAGGGTTTCAAATCCTCACATGCATAGCCCCCAAACTTCGATTCCCCACATCAAACTCCACAGCAGATCAACTCCACTTGAATCTTGCCTCTTACTCTCCCACAAAAATCTAGCCATTTTGCTCATATCCATTCCGCATCCATGGCTGAAGAGAGAGAAATTCCTTTCGAGCAATGGGCAAAATCTGATGTAAAGGAATCAAATCTTCTGGAGATGGTGAAGGATGGCGTCCTTCCACCCAAGGAGATCATCGGATGGCGCCCCGCCTATGGCGAGGATTTTCCAACCCCGACACCAGCGAAATAGTGGTATTTTCTTCCTTTTTTTATTTCGGCTTTGCTCTTCCAGCCTCTTCTTTTTTCCGTGGCCTTCTGGCTTTTTACAAAATCCAGATATACCACTTAAATCCCAACTCTATTCTGCACATAGCCAACTTCATTCACCTCTGCGAAGCTTTCCTTGGCATCCATCCGCATTTTGCTCTGTTCCGTCGCATTTTCTACCACAAACCACAGCCTGACAAAAACAACCCCTGTGTCATCGGCGGGTCTGGATTTCAATTTGCGAGGAACCCTTACTCAAAAATACTTTTCTCTTCCATTCAAGACTTCCAATAAGGGATAGCACTCAAATTGGTTTTACATCTCCAATCCAACACCGAGTCTCCCTGAATTTGTCGGTCTCCCTCCTATTCCCCAAGAGAACTGGAGAAATTTCCCAGACGACGACGAACTCGCCCAGGCCAATGAACTACTCCTCCGACTGATGGAAATCAAGCAACAAGGCCTCCAGGGAGAGCAAGTTACTCGGCACTTCATCAAGTGTCGACTGGCTCCAATCAAGGAGAGAAGTAAACCGGCTTATGAGTATGAAGGGCAGTCGGATCCCAACCGAGAAAATCCAGATTCTATCGACTTCAAAATCATGTGCAACCGGATGTATAAGGTCTTCTCCTCGGGGATTGCGATCGACTACAGCCACAAGCTTCCAGTCATTCCTTACGGTCTGGTGCGGCCAGCTCCAGAGGTAAACATCTGTCAGCTTTCTAATGAATATTGTCATCCATTTAATTATTTAACTTTTACCAAAAATCCTTTTGCCAGGACAACAAACGCTTCTTCTCAAGTGTCACGTCCGGAATTTCTATCCAAAATTCCAAACGCTTACATGTGTGCAAAATCCCCATCCAGGAATTAGCCGAGGCACACAATAACAAATTGATAGAAGAGTACATGTCTTTATCTAATTATTAAACGAGTTAGTAAAATTATTACAGAGGTAGATAGTTCCTCTCAAACATTAAAAATTTCTAAAGTAGCGGAATAAATAAATAAAACTAGCGTAGGCGACTCCAATCCACAAGCAGCTTGACCAGACCATAGCCTAATCCTCCAGAGCATCACCTTCATTGTAGAACTCTTCTTCTGATGATGATAATTATTGCAAGGTGAGTACATAGAATACTCAACAAGCCACACAGCAAATATGCAAATGCACAGGATTACAAAGGAAGGCACAATACAGGCTGAATTACACAAATAGCATTTAATAAAGCTTTCAGAATTTATAAAATAGTAAGTTAATATTAAACAGTATTAAATCCACACTATACAACATTCCCGTTGTATAGGCCCAACCATTACTGGACAATCGTACCTGATTGCACAGCTCTAATCTCCAAACCAGGAGCTAAACCAATTATTACCATTTATCACCTTGTATTATTAATGAGTAGTGTGAGACTAATTACGGAAAACATTGTTAGACCCGCCCATAACCGCGGGCACGGCTATTCGAATAGTTTTACTCTGGCCAGAGATGTACCACTGTACCCACAAGACACAGCCCCACAACATGTCACCACGCGCCTCAATACCACCACGGTACCTCGGAAAGGAGATGTGACAATACCCTCCGCATAATACAACTCACCACAGTGCACCGTTCCCGGATCATAGTCACCCCCTTTTAGCCAAGGTATGGACTCCCCAGCGACCCCCGTGGGCTTATCTCCGCCACTTCACAGTCTGGTAACCCCGCAATGAACCACGCTATACAAAAGATAAAGCCGTTGCCTACGCTGGCTTGTGGTTGGTACGGTAAATGTTTCACAACAGTAGCTCGTGAACCGGTCCTTAATTGCCATGAGCACGACCATCAAAACCATATGCTCACAACCCACCATTATCAAGTTTTAGTTGGCAAATTAATTAATTAACCCAACACGATTGACCATCGTGAGCTACCATTAGGTATACATCAATGAGACGTAAGTGAGCATTAGTTATCCCATTAGTGAGCTAATGTTTCTAAGCATGGCTAAGCATCCTAACAGCTTTAACTAAAATAGATGATGTTCTAGTTAATCATATTATTATCCCATTTACAAAGGACAGGTAATCAATATCAAAAGGGCTTAACAGAGGATATAGGATAACCTTCCCGGTGTCATTCAAAAATAATGCAATAGTTAAATAGAAATAATTGCTTTAAATAGGTACATCATGCTCAAAGGGGTGTTTGGGATCTGTGTGACTTGCCTTGCGGGTCTTCGTAAACTTCCGAACCTTCGTCAGCGTAAACGGACTCTTCGGGTATGTCAGGAACTAAAGCAAATACACAAAATCAACAAAACAGTACATAAACAAGCATAAACAGTACATGTGGATATTTTTAATAGGTAGATTTTGATTTTAGAAAAATTTAGAGACTTGAATCACCTAATTCCAAGCTACGGTGAATTAGTTATGAATTTTCTAAGATTAATTAGATTAATACTTATTTCTGGATCACGCACGGCGCTGATGTCAGCAATGAAGATCCGGATACCACCAGTCTACCGGTCAACCAGTCGAAGAAGGCTCCTACCAAACGCTCCAAGATAATATCTAGTACGTCTTCTTGCTGTATTCCAACTTTCTTTTTATGTTATGTTTCAACCATCTCAAAACTTTGCAAACCAGGTCCTTTGGTTGATGAAACCGAAGAGGAGATCTCGAGGATAAAATCGGTCAAGGATTCCTTCCCTCCGACCAAACTCCAATGGAGGGATCGGGACGATATTTTACAAGGGATAGTAATAAACCGTCAAAAAGAAGACGAAGAACTCCAAATGCTGAAGAAGAACCTGACCGAGTCCACTCGGCTAATGAAGGTAAATCTTTCTATTTCTGTATTTGATAATCTGCTCTAGCTATCCCGCTGACCCATCGTATTATTCAGAGAATTCATCTTAGGAATGAGGCTAAGACGAGTGCATTAGAGAAACTCGTGCCTCATCTTGAGACCCTCGAGCGAGTCAAAGCTGAGCTAACACATACCCGAGAGGATGCCCAGAGCAAAGAGAGGAAACTGAAGGACCAAATCAACCAGCTCATGGACACCAGCTTCAATTATCGAGGCACTATTGGAGGTAAGGATTACTTCGCCATAAACTCGTCGCTTATCCGACTAGTCCAACTGACTTATCTGTCTTTTTGCAGCTCAAACTACGAGGATTGAATCCTTAACCGCCCAAGTGAAGAAGCTTGAAGAGGCTAATGCCCGGCTGGCGGCCAACAAGGTTAAAGCTGAAGATGCCCTCGAAGGTATTAGTCCGTCTCTCTCTTTGTAAGTGAAATCATGTTGTATAGTCGGATTCTGTCTCTAACTTGCGAAGATGCAGAGCATAAGGTGAAGACCAAAGCACAATTTGAAGTCTTTGCCGCGAGAGTAAAAAAGGTGGAAAGCGTCCAAGACGATATCGCCAACGCCGCTGCCCCAATCCTAAATGCAATATTTCAAAACGGGCTTGGAACTAGTCAGGAGGACGTAGTCCAGATTTTTGAAGGGCTCCGCACTGCTCCGGAAAAATACTTCAGCAATATTAAGGACGCAGCTGCGATGGGTGCGAGCTAGGCCTTGGCAATCATCAAGTCCTTGTATCCCCGAGTAGAAGTTGATGCTGTCGGAGATGGGTTTGCCGACGGAACGACTGATGAACAGGACCTGGAGCTGATCAACCAGGCTCAGGACTCTGCTGAAAAAATTGCCTCATACGTGTTAGAAAACTTCCAGTCGTAGGTGTCTGTTTCCAAGTGTGGAATGAGATATAAAGTACTCTTAGTGTTGTATAGTGACTCATTTATGTCATGCAGTAAATCGTAAATCTAGTTTCAAATTTCTTAAAATTTTTGTCCGACTGCTTCAAGCCTAAAGCTTGTTACGGCCATCGAAAAATTTTTAGTCCTTATCTGCTAGATCTAGACTTAAACAGGGTCAATGACAAGTCAGATGAACAAAACTGATATCGTACTCCGTTATTATTGATAGCCCCCGACTGGCCACTCGGCTGAGACAGGTGAGTGGGCAGTTTAAGGGAAAAGATTACAAAAAAGCTCTTAAGTATAAAACCGCTGAAGATACTCTATATTCCATGAGTTGTCCACAATGGTTCCATCTTCACGTTTCAGTCGATAGGCTCCCGGGCCAGTGACTTCCGCTATTATAAACGGCCCTTCCCACAAGGGGGACAATTTATGCCTATCCTTAGTCGTCTGAATCTTCCGGATTACCATGTTGCCAACTATAAAGGCACGTGACTTGACGTTGCGATTGTGATAGCGTCGTAGACCTTGCAGATATCTGGCCGACTGGATGAGCGCTGCTTCCCTGGCTTCTTCCAGTCGGGTTAAATCATCAATCCTATCAAGCTCGTGGTGTTCTTCATTGAAGTTGCGAACTCGGAGGGACTCGAACTCCATCTTACTCGGCAACATAGCTTCTGCGCCGTATACCAAGAAGAAGGGTGACTGACCGGTAGCACGACTCGGGGTAGTGCGCAATGACCATAGTACTGAGGGCAACTCCTCCGTCCATCGGCCGGTGTACGGGTGCAATCTATCGAAAACTCGAGTCATGATTCCTTGAAGCACCATGCCATTTGCACGCTCAACTTGTCCATTACTCATTGGGTAAGCTAATGAGGCATAGCAGATTTTGATTCCGAAGTCCTCACAAAAGTCCTTGAATACGCCACCAGTGAACTGAGTTCCATTGTCGGTTATGATTCGATTTGGCACGCCGAAACGATGTACAATGTTGATGAAGAAGTCGCGTGCTTTGTCCGCGGTGATAGTTGCCACTGGTCTTGCCTCGATCCACTTGGAGAATTTGTCTACTGCTACAAACAGGTGAGTATATCCACCTTGCGCCCTTTTGAAAGGGCCTACCATGTCCAGTCCCTAGACCGCGAAAGGCCAAGAAAGGGTAATAGTCTATAATTCCTGGGCTAGCAGGTGGGCCTATTTGGCGAAGAACTGACAACCTTCACACGTACGAACTATTTTGTCTGCATCGCTGACTGCTATAGGCTAGAAAAAGCCCTGTCGGTATGCCTTCCCGACTAAAGTTCGTGCTACCGCGTGATTGCCGCACACTCCCGAGTGAATATCACTTAAGAGCTGTATGCCTTCTTCGAGAGAGATGCATCTTTGTAGTATTCCAGATGGGCTTTTCTTGTATAATTCTTCTTCTACAAGGGCGTAGGTCTTGGAGCGGCGGTGAACTCGTTCGGCTTCATTTTTGTCAGGAGGCAACTCTTGATGTTTTAAATACTTAATGAACGGTGTCCTCCAGTCGGTGTCAAGTAGTAATACTTGTTTTTCAGCTTCCTTTTCAGTATTTGAGTTGCTCGAAACGGTTGGTTGGTGAAGGTGATCGACGAAGACATTTGATGGGGCGGCTTCTCTTTTTGATCCAAAATTGGCCAGTCAGTCGGCCGCTTCATTGTTGTGTCGGAGGACATGAGTTAATTCCAATCCGTCAAACTTATCTTCCAATTTGCGGACTTCCTGTCGGAAGGCTGCTATGTTGTCGTCGAGGCATGACCAATCTTTCATCACTTGGTTGACCACAAGTTGAGAATCTCCTCGAACGACTAACCTTAGAAGTGCTTCATACTCAGCGACGTTGTGAGAGACCGGAAAGTGAATCCATAGGACATAGCTCAGGCGTTCTCCAGTCAGGGAGATCAGGACTACTCCTGCCTCGGCTCCAGAAATTCTCTTTGACCCGTCGAAGAGCATCATCCAGTATTCCGTCTTTTCAGCGGGTGCCTCTTCTTGGCACTCGGTCCACTCGGCGACGAAGTCGGCAAGCACCTGTGACTTGATAGAAACTCGGGGCTTGAAAGTGATGTCCAAAGCCATCAGCTTTAGGGCCCATTTGGCGATGCGGCCTGTGACTTCCCGATTACGAAGGATTTCACCGAGTGGAAACGATGTGACCACCGTGACTGGGTGTCCCTGAAAATAGTGGGCCAGCTTTCTGACAGTGATTAGGACTCCGTATAACAACTTCTGCACTTGGGGATACCGAGTTTTGGAGTCGGCGAGAACTTCGCTCACAACGTAGACCGGCCGCTGAACTTTTTGAGTGCGATCGTCTTCTTCACGCTCAATGACCAGAAGTGTACTCACCACCTTTGAAGTTGCCGATACATAAAGAAGCAATGGCTCTTGTGGCTGTGGCGAGGCTAACGCCAGCTGAGTCATCAGGAAAGTTTTGAAGTCTTCAAATGACTTTTGTGCTTCCGAGGTCCATTGAAAGTTATCATTTTTCTTGAGTAGCTTGAAGAAAGGCATCCCACGCTCTCCAAGTCTTGAAACGAACCTGCTAAGAGCAGCCATGCACCGGGTAAGCTTCTGGACATCCTTCTGAGAACTCGGGGGTTTCATTTTTAATATCGCATTGATTTTCTCCGGGTTGGCCTCGATGCCCCTATGAGACACCATGAATTGAGTAGTTTCCTTGACGGTACTCCGAAGGTGCATTTCTCGGGATTCAATTTCATCCTGAAAGCTCGTATGTTTGCAAATGTCTCCTCTAGATCTTGTATCAAGTTGTCCTTCTACTTGGTCTTAATGACGATGTCGTCGACGTAGGCCTCCACATTCCGTCCAAGTTGGGTTGCAAGGCACCATTGGATCATGCGTTGGTAGGTAGCCCCTGCATTCTTCAGTCCAAAGGGCATGGTGATGTAGCAATATGCTCCGAACGGGGTGATGAATGAAGTCTTCAAGCAGTCGGATTCTTTTAGGCCGATCTGGTGGTAACCTGAGTAGCAGTCAAGAAAACTGAGTAGCTCACATCCAGCTGTTGAATCTACCACTTGATCTATCCGGGGTAGGCCGAAAGGATCTTTGAGGCAAGCCTTGTTCAAATCTGTGTAGTCGACGCACATGCGCCATTGACCAGTCTTCTTGCGGACCAGGACCAGGTTGGCGAGCAAGTCGGGGTGATATACCTCCTTGATGAATCCTGCTGCGAGCAGCTTAGTTAGTTCCTCCTTGATGGCGTCTCTTCTGTCTTGTGCAAATCGGCGAAGTCGTTGCTTGATAGGTTTAGCGTCTTCTCTAACATTCAAAGAGTGCTCAATCACCTCTCTAGGAATACTAGGCATATCAGATGGTTTCCACGCAAAAATATCTTTATTAGCTTGAAGAAAGGTGATGAGAGCGCTTTTCTATTTGCTATCTAACTCAGCACCTATTACAGCAGTTTTAGAGGAATCAGAGGGATCTAAAGGAATCTTCTTGGTCTTGGCGTCAACTTCTCCAGTCTTGGCCGTCTTCTTGGCTGGGATCTCGCCTTCTTGTGATGTTGATGCAGCCAGTCGGATTTCTTGTTGGCCGACTGATCTCTCACGAGATTGGGCCAACTCGCAGCTCTCTTTGTCGCAAGTGAGGGCTTGCTTGACGTCGCTTCGCAGGGATATGACTCCGCGTGGTCCTGGCATCTTCATCATCATGTAGGTGTAGTGGGGTATCGCCATGAACATGGCTAACGCCGGGCGACCGAGGATGGTGTGGTAAGCCGTCTCGAAGTCGGCTACCTCGAAGCTGATGTTCTCTGTCCTGAAATTCTCCTTGGTCCCGAAGATCACCGGGAGAGTGATCTGGTCGAGTGGAGTCGAAGACAGCCCCGGGATTACTCCGTGGAAAGGGGCATTACTCGGCTTCATCTCGGATCGAGGAATCTGTATCTCATCCAGGGTCTTGGCGAAGAGGATGTTGAGCGCACTACCGCCGTCAATGAGGGTGCGCTTCAGCTTGACGTTCCAAACGACTGGGTCGCCCCGGGTGGACCACTCAGTCAGGATGATCCGAGCGGTCGAACCTGATGGGGATCTCCGACCAGCAGATATTAGGGGACTGCAGGTTGTGCCGCGTTGACTTCTCTGTCGGTGATTTTTTGTTTTCTCTTGGACTCATAGGCAAGCGGACCGCCGAAGATGTGATTGAGCTCGCTTCTGGGATCTTGATACGCCCCTTGGCTTGGCTCGTCATCGTTCTTCTTCTGCGTAGAAGTTCCTTCTCCTTCAGTCGGCTTCTTGAGTTGGGCATCGTATTTTTCTGCAAACTGTTTGTAGATGAAGCAATCCTTGGCCGCGTGTCCCTTGTTAGGATGGTGCATGCAAGGGCAGTTCATGATTCTGTCGTAGGAGGTGACTCGGGGGCATTGGCCTTGGTGATTCGAAGTGGTGGCGACTAGATCTTCAGGCTTACGCTTGCGATCTTTGTGCTTTACGTTGCTTCCACTGGGCCCTGCCATGGTGTCATTGTCCTTCTTCTTCCAGCTTTCCGCCGACTGCCTTGATGCCTTGACTGCGTCATCTGACTTAGCGGACTCATTTGCCTTCTCGAACATCTGCTTGACTGTCTTCGGTGGTTTGCGGCTGAATTTCCCGATCAATAGATCATTGCGGAGTCCTCGTGTAAATGCGGCGATGATGTTGTCATCGGTGACATCAGAAATCTTGTTGCGCTTCTCGGAGAAGCGCCGTATGTACTCGTTGAGAGTTTCGTCTGGCTTCTGGACGATATTGTATAGCTCAAAGTGCGTCCCGGGGCGCTCGAAAGTGCCTTGGAAATTGGCGACGAGGTGATCGCAGAGTTTGCTCTAGGAACCGATTGTGCCTCGCGGTAACCCGGTGAGCCAGTTTTTGGCCGAGTCAGTCAATGCCACCGGCAAATAGTTTGCCATGACCTTGCTGTCTCCTCCTGCTGCACGAATTGCGAGCGTGTAGACGGTTAACCACGACTCAGGGTCGGTTTTTCCGTCATACTTATCGATACCAGTCGGTCAATTCACTCGACGCAGGTCACTGGTGAAAGTCGGAACCCCATCGCAGTCGTCGTTGTCTTGAATTATGATGCCTCTTTCTCTTCGTGGCCTGCAGGCGACTGGGCCGACTGATCTCGGCGTGCTCCGCTGTGGTGGTTGGCACGCGAGTTGGTCCTGCTCTTGCTGTCTCTTACTCTTGATGGAGGTGCGCGACTGCTGCCTGGTGCTCTTGATGTTGACTCGCTGGGTCGCCGGCTTGCTTCGGCATTCGGGATAGTTGCTGTAACAAGAGTCTTGACTTGATTGATTAACGATGTAACATGGGCTGGAGCTGCGCCGAGTAACGCGTCAAGGAGGGTGACTGCCCCGACAGTGTTTTGTTGCGGTGTGAGGAATACATTTGTGTTGTCGACGACGGTCTGCCCGATCGCGTTTCTCGCTCTTCGTCCTGCCGCAGCCAGATCTTTGTTTATGCGTTCTTCATCTTCCCTGCGTCTTGCATCTTCAGCTTCCCTGCGTTGACGCTCTTGTTCTGTTTGGGCTTGCCGCTCTTGTTCAAGTCTGGCTCTATCTTCATCCAGTCTGGCACGTTCTTGTTCTAGTCGGATCCTCTCTTGCTCAACTCCAACTCGAGCTGCCTCTTCTGCTTGCAACCTTGCGGCCACTTTGGCATCGGTCTCGTTGTTTGCCATGAAGACGCCGTTGAAGACCGGTGTGTAGTCATCGTCGAAGTCGGAGTCGTCTGCAGCCTCAGCGTTGGGTGGGTTGCCGTGAACGCTCTCCTCCGAAGAGCTGGCGTAGGTGGCAAGCTCAGTGGTGGAGCAGGATCCAAGTTTGGGTAGCACAACGTTGATCTCCCTGAAGCCAGATCTGATCTTGAACGAGATTGGATCAGATCTCATCCCACAAAGGGACGGAGACCTTGAACCAGAAATCGTGAGCAGATCTGTTGGTAACTCCATGGCGATCGTCGAGTAGATTTGGTCGTCTCGAGGTAGGCTTGACGTAGGAAGTGAAGTTGGTGTAGACGCCTTTCCCGAGTGACTTGGAGCCATCTTATGGGAAAGTATTCTGGCGCTGGTCCTAGCCGTGTTCGGTAAACCGAGCGGCCAAGAGATGCGATCTCCTCCCGACTGGCTTGACGCCAAGTCAAGAAGAGTGATCTTGCCGAAGTTATCGGTGATGAAGTCGAGGCTGCCAAAGCGGTACGCCTGTCTTGGGGGGAAAGCATAGTTGTCGATGCCTGACGATGATCCCATCTTACTTGATCGGCGATGAACTTGATGCTCCCCTACCTGGCGCGCTAACTGTCGAAACTAGATTTCGGCAATATGAAAAGGGGATAGCAAACAAGATGGAAAAGTAGATGGGTTATGAGATAAAGGATTTAGACAGATTCAGGCCTTCACGAAGAAGTAATACCCTACTTCTGTTTGGGGATTATATCCGCCGGATTGTGTATTGATTTTATGATGTTATTATGCTTATGCCTGCAAGGGGCACCCTGTTCTCCTTATATACACGGAAGACCAAGGTTTACAAGATAAGATTTATCTCCTTACGGTTCAAATCTTGTATAATTAATTTACAATCTTAACAAACCAGGACTACAACCTTGACTTAATAACCAAGTCAACATTATACCCGAGTCAATATTATACCCGAGTCCTAGTATTGTACATATTCTACATTCATTACGTATCCCCCAATAACAAGTCGGGTAATCTATACTTATAGATATATGGTACCCATAATATCTACATTAGGATTTGCCGCCATCAGTTCGTCGTTCGTCCACAGCTCTCGCGCTTCGCCGCTGGTCTCTTCTCCGCGATCCGTGTCCGTGGAGAGAAGCGAGCAGGCGAGTTCTTGGTGTTCTTTGATTCTTTCGATCGTCGCCGACCAGCGAGATGGAACGCTCGGAGCAATTCGTGGCGGCCGCCGCTCTCCGTGCGCTGCTCCCGACGCCGCCAAGGAGCAAGATGGTGCCTCTGCTCCCGACGCCGTGCCTCATCATCCTGCCTGCCTCCTCCTTCGCCTCGCCGTCCAAACCCAAGCCCGGCCGCGCGGACGCCGTGGAGCGGTGGGAAGCGCACAAGACAGGCGCCGGCGGCGCGCCGCCGCAGCCGCCGCCGCCGCCGACGACCATGCGACGTGATGCGGACAGAGGCAGGGGACTCTGCCGCGCGGACGCGTGCGATCGCTGGGACATCAACAAGACGGCGAGCCCGAGCAGGAGCAGCTCGTCGTCGCCATCTTCGTCGTCGAGCGAGCCGTTCCGGCGAGGAAGCAGAAGCAGTAGGAGTCCCGCCCGGTCTTCGTCGAGCCGCGCTTCCTCTGACGAGCGCTGGGACGTTCACAAGAAGCCGCGGCTGCAGGCTGGCGCGCTCAACGGCGAGAAGGACCGCAACGCCGCCATGACCATGAGCCTGACGACAGACAAGGAGATCAGCAAGCCACGGCACGCGGTGTTCGCCGGACCGTCCTTCGTCGCGCCGGATCCGTGCATGCTTCCGCTCCCAAAGTTCTTGATGGCTCGCTAGCAGCCGATCGGATGCAAGCAATGAAGGACTTAGGTTTTTGTGTCTGTAACTGTAATTCTGTATATGTTCGAAAAGAGTCTTCAGGTTGTATTTGTAATGCAGTTCAGCAGTAGCATCTGATTTGCATAGGCAGTAGATTTTTGTTTCCTACGGCAAGTATGTCACTATTCCTGTAAGCAGTTTGATGTAAGCTCACCTATTGGTTGATTCTTATTTAATGAAAAGAAATCCAGAATAGTTTCTGATCAATTGGGATGCTATACTTGAGAAAGAAATGTGAAATGGTATGTCTAATGGAACACTCACTCCAATTCACAATTCTATTGTACAACCATAAAATGGGGAAAACTCTTTTAAACACTCGGGTGAATGTCCTCCCTTTTTGCATGTCAAAAAATGGCTCTGTTTACACACATGTACTTCAAAGCAACTATGTGCATTTGCATTGTACGTCCATTGTCATAAGGAGGTGGCTGGCTTCATAACATTCTGTAGATGATTATGTGTTTTCTTATTTGTTGTGCCTTCGATGCAGATCCCAGAGCAACCTAAGAATTTAACATGATCTCAAACTGCTGATTTATATAGGTGGGAGATAGCTTTATCTTGAGATATTCAAATTAGACTGTACGATACACATGAGCAAACACAATCAGAAACTGAAACGCCAAAGAAGTCAGACTAGCAAAGTAGCAAGAGCAAAACTACAAAACTTGCTCCTCGAATATTAAACACGAGACAGTTCATTTGTTGTACATGAGCCAGATTTTATGGATGAAAATGAACAAAATTCGACTGTACATATCGAAAAAGCTTAAATATGCCTCCAGTCCGGTGTCAATGTAATCCATGGATCGATGGCAAAAATACAAACCATGTTAAAGTTAAAATATTGCAGTCCGGTAGATGACTTTATTATCTATGTTATAAAATCATTTTCATTTTTTTTCATGATACTAAGCAGGTACTTCTGAATATCAATGCTTAAATTTTAAGTGTTTTGCTCCAAAAAAAATTAAGTGTTTTTGACCTATGCAATTTGTGATTAATATTTTTGAAAAATATGAAATAAGACAGTGCTACCTATCATCACAAAGAAAAATTAACTTGAAATATGACTTGTATAAATAGCAAAAATACAAGAGACTTGGGGGAGAGATAGTGCTCCACTTGGTTTAGCTATAACTAGATTTTGGATTATCGAGCGGATAATTCATGCTACGTTTCCAAAAGTATGATTTCTTCACCACCTCTCTTAATCGACAATGCTTAGATTATTAGTTTAAAGCAGGGTTTTCAATTTTGATTTCAACCGAAATGAAATTTAGGGATTTTCAACACTTTTTGGACTGAATTTTTTTGAAATTTTAAAATTTGACTAATTTCGCAAAAAATAAAGAAAAACCGAAAATTTTGGCCAAGATAATCACTTGTGCGCGTGCGCGGGGGGTGGGGGTGGGGGGTCTCGGAAATTTTAGACCGAAATTGCAATCACTGGTTTCAAGCTATATATTGAAGGTTTATGTTATAGAATATTTAATTAAACCCTATGAACGATAGATCATTCATTGTCCACCGGCCACCATTTCGGTTGTTTCAAACTGGTCCTAAGTACCGTGACAGAGTCGTGTATACGTGACTATATCTGCTCATCAATTTTCAAAACTTGGATACACAAATACTTTTAGTAGGAATTCGTACTAACATTAAGTGTTAAACATTAACGGATTTGTCCTTGTGTGCACCTTCCATGTGATTGAGAAAATACTCCCTCTGTTCTAGAATAAGATCATTTTTGACTCTTTCCATTTGTTTCAAAATAAGTTTATTTTTGAACAATTAGTGTATCGAAGTTTGTGAAAATATAGAATAAATGTATTGTGATTTGATAAAACGAAGAATAATTGAATTGGAATTTGATAGAGCGAGAGTATTTGTCTTTTCTTTTTTGTGTTGATATGTCTGTGAAAAATAAATTTATTTTGGGATGGAAGGATTTTATAGAAAATTAAAGAAACTTGATCGCACCGCCCTTGCCTTCAACCTCGAGCTGTCGACGCCACCAGACTCATGTCTCTTACTCAGTCATTGCCTCTTCCAGAGTCCTCCAACCTGGTCTGTTGGTCATACTTTTCATACATTCTCTCTCTCGCCAAGCACGAATCCAGAAACAGTATGCATCTTGGAAGTTGGAACATCCCATCTAAGAATATATTTGTGTAATTAATTTGATCCGAGTCGGAGACCACCGCTACCCATTCGTGTAACAAATGACCGCTACCCATTCGTGCAACAAATGTTGTTGACTCCTAAACGTACTCGTCGAGCAGTAATTATTCAAGGCTCCTACAAATCGGGCGATGTTTCACCGCTACTAGAAAAATATTTCACCGCTAGATAGAAAAATGTTTCACCTTGTTAGAGTGCTGAAACACATCAAATCACGACTGAAACATTTCATTCACATCAGTGAAACATCAAATTTCAATTGGTGAAATATCAACAGATCCGTTTGCATCAAGGAGCGAGTTATGAAACCCTCTAATAGAGAAATGTTTCAGCGCTAAGATAAAAATGTTTTAATGTATTAAAATGGTGAGACAATGTTAGATCAAAGATTGAAATATTTTGTTCTTCACTAATGAAACATTAAGCTTCAACCACTAAAACATCTATGGATATGCAAGAACCGAACAAAAAGTGAAACAATATCAAAATACCCCGTGCAACATTTTGATCCAACTGCAAGAAGATCAAGAAAACATTAGCTGAAACATAGGAAATCACGAATGTTACCAGTTTAGATCTAGCTTCTTCCTCCTCTTCGATGAGGACCGGCTCACTTCAGTCTCATCCGCAAATCCAAACCAAGTCGTCGGTGATGGATCCATTGGTCCCACTATTGCCGATGCTAGATCCACCTGTTGGTCGGCGCGGCTTCTTCCTTGAAAGGGTCGGCGTGGCGTCGAGTCATCGGAGTCCCCCCTCCCGGTCACCGTCGTCGTCCAAGCTGCTCCCTCCCCGGAGCACAACAACCTCCTACCTCCCTTGCTGCTGCTGCGACCACCACTGGCCCACCAACAACCCCCGTGCCCCACCGCCCTTCCCCGTGCTCCGCCGCCCTTCCCCACCCCCGCCACCTGCAGCAGGTCCTTACCTCGAGACAACAAGTAGGAGGGGCTTCGGGGTAGATGGCTGGAGGCGGTGGAGATGGCGGTCGCTAGGGTGGAGGAGGAGGAGGGGAAGAGGAGAGTGAGCAGGGTGGGAGAGGAGGCGACGCGGGCGAGGGAGCTCGGAGGAGAGGAGGCAGCGCGAGCGAGCGAGGCGGGGGAGAGGAAGCGGCGTGGAATGAGACGGCGCCCGATATTTCCCTTTCTTATCGGGCGCCCTAATTATTACATGTTAGGAGTTAAATATGAAAGCAGCAGAAAAGCTTAAAAAGCTACTACCTCCGTCACATTATAAGCGCAGCCATGAGTTTCCGTGTCCAACTTTAATCATCCGTCTTATTTGAATTTTTTTAAAACAAGACTAATAATTGGACACGGAAACTCATGACTGCACTTAAAATGGGACGGAGGGTGTAAATACTTGCTCAAGATTCTCAATGCTATACCAATGTGCACTATAACAGCAGAGTTTCACACTCTGCAGAGCTAATATGGTGAGAACCCGCTAGTAGGCTACATGAATGGTTTCAACCTCACCACAAGAGGGTACATCTAACTTCTTACATTCATTTAGACTGTACAATATACATGCATCATCAACAGATAAACCTCAAAAACTAAAAGCCAAAAATATCAGTCAGACTAGCAAGAGTAGCCTCATAAACTTGCTGCTCGAATCAAAGGAACAGATACACAACAGATCATGCCACACCACCTTGGTAAACAAGCAGAAGATCCTTCTGTCACGCCAACGAGCCGAAAGGCAGGCTGCTGGGATGCTTCTTTGGAGGGTGTTGGCTTGGATGCAGCATGATCATACACGAGCTAATCCTATAATGCCTGCAAAACTTTGCAGTTGATTTGGTCTTGTCACTGCTGAAAGACGATCTTGAGGAGATTACCGAGCATTCAGGACGGTCTCTATTCTTTAGACAAAGTAATCTTGTCGCACCACGGTGATGAAGTCAGCAGAGAGTAAATCATCCTCTTTTTGTTTCACTGTCTCACCGTTCCCTTGGATATGCCAGTATATTGGGGGAAGAGGAGTATAAAGGTCTGTAGGGAAAAATAAAAACAGGAGATTATTACAGTGCCATTCTAAATATATGAAATCAGTATTCGGTAATATACGATATCGTAGGCATTGTGAAATGCTAGTAATATCTTGAAGAAATCCCATTGCCGTTACTTTTCCTTTTTTAAAGAACATGCACTAAAAGAAGTGAGGGATTCCTGGCACTGTATAACTATCTAGAGGCAAGCCTTAGATCAGTTGAAAAGGACAGATATGTCAAGATATCATAAATAGTAGGCCTGATTAATACTTTTCAATCCACAGGCCATTTCTTCCTTGATCCATAACTATGAAGACAGTGAGTAAAACCTATGACAACTACAGTTAACAGAACGAAGTCTATCTCCTTGAAGCAAAATACTAATCGACTTTTGATTCAAGCGAATTCACTGCTAAAAGAATCTAAACAATTTCAGTAGGAATTGTAAAACTGGTAGTGATTTTAATACTAAAGTGAAGTACCAACTCTCAACAACCACAACTTACACCAGCTTTGTTACCACAAGGCTAGTAAAAGAAGATTGACAACTCAAACTGCAGTGACTAAATCACTTCAACTTTGGGAAATCTACTTATGCATTTTTGCATAAATAATACTGTGAGCATGACGTCCATGAATGCTTGTGACGTACCACATAACAAATATTCGTCTTCTCAAATAAGAATAGCCAAGCATTGATTGACTAAAACTCAAATATGATTACCTGGGGAAATAGTTTGATCATATTCTCTTGTAGAATGCAAAACGACGGTACCAGAAAGCACAGTAAGAAATCCACAGATCTCAGAAGCAATACTGCTTATACTCTGTCCAGACCAATCCTAGAAACCATAAAACATATTCTCAAATTTTTATACTAGTAAATGTACTGAAAGTAACTGGCATTTGTGGAACTTATTAAACCCTGCATACCTTGAACATTATGGCACTTGCTAAAATAGTGAGGGATGTGAACATCGCATAATAGATGGGAGATACAACTGCGGTATTGAAAGTGTCCAATGCCTGAAAGTTTATCACGATGTGAACATGCAAGTTAACATCAATATTTATGTTACCTAAACAAAATGACTACAGATGTACCTTGTTCAGGTAAATCAACTGGATAATTATGCATATAGCTGAAACAGTTGCAAATAACCAAGTTTGGAAATAGCCAGCCTGGTTTATGCCCTCAATTGTAAGCTTGATTGCAATTCCAACTGCCTTTATGCTCATTACCTAGCATAACAGAAATAAAATAAACAACCCAATTAAACACCAGACCAAAAGTTGACAACAAAGGCATTTTCATAGTCCATAGACATCACTTACCGTCAAAGATCCAATCACAGAGCAAATTCCTATATACACCGCTATGTTGGTCTGCCCATAGCGGGGAGCACAATGCGCCATCAAGATCAGTGAGACCACCAGTGCAAAGACCACATAGCAAAGAAAGGCTGAAGAAAATACAAAGTACAATTGTGATGACTGAAGATAATAAAGTACAAAGGAAAACTACAAGGATATACCAGGTTGCGTCGCCAAGTGCCAAATCTGCTCCATTGAGCTCGGTGTCTCTTCTTCAGGAGCATGAAGGATGATAACTGTTGATCCTACTATACAGAGCACGCAGCCCAGCACTCCCATCCGTTGCAGCTTCTCATTCAGGATGAAATGGGCTAGAACAGCACTGTTCCACAAAGGTTACCAATTCATCACGCGTATGCATGCACAGATTAAAACTAATTCGAACCATGGGTTCTAACCAGGAAATTTTACAAGCAAAGGGAACACATCCCAGTTCTACCTGACAATTATGCTGAGAGCGCCTAGGGGAGTAACCAGAACAGCCGGTGCGAACATGTAAGCCACGAAATTTGCAATCTCACCAATGAGCACTACAAAATTTGCATTTTTTTTTGAATAATTTTGCACGAGGCCCACCAAGAAAGAAAGCAACCTAAGAAAGCAAGAACTTACTTGTAATCATCCCAACCCACCATAGCGGCTCCAAAAGGTATCCATAGCCTCCAACACCTGAAATTCACCACGAACAAACAATGATTACATCGCATCGTTGACGAAGAACACCAGATTGGCCATAAAAGAGGCGCCTTTAAGACATTCCTCGCCCAAAGAAACCAAAAGAACACGAGGCGCTCGCTGCCAAAAGACTGCAAACCAGGGGAACCAAGAAAAAAATAAGGCGCGGACCTGCGCGGGGGCCGGCGGCGCCGGCGCGGCGGAGCCCCTTCTTCTTGACAATGAAGCTGACCCCGATGAAAGCCGAGGAGGCGACGGCGAGGAGGGAGCCCTTGAGGTTGGCGGCGAAGAGGTCGCCGGCGGCGTCCGGAGGGGCGCGACTCATCGACGGCGTGCTGCGGCTGCGGCGCGCGTCGTCCGCCGGCGCATTTGGGGCGTTGCCCGCCTGCGCGCTTCGAATTCTTTGGCTCAAGGGGATCGGATTTTGGATTTCCTCTGTGTTCGATCCCCTGCGCTGTCCGCCTGACGATATTTGAGGATTTGTGGCGTGTTCGTACGTGTGCGGGGTGTCCGGGGTTGGAGGGAAGGGGGAAATGGGGGGAACAAGTGTAATAACTTGGACAGAAAGAGGTGGAAATGAGTATCTTATTCTTGATTTGCATGGACATTTGCTTGGTGTACTCACGATGGGCACCAAGGACAGAATGCCGGAGGGTAACCGGGTTTAGAACAAACCTGCTAGAATACTTTTAAATAAAAAAAGTTTAGGTAGAATTTTGTATATGTGCTCTTAGTGACTTAAAATCTAATATAAAAAACTACGTTGAAAATATCTTAAAATTAACGTTAAAATTAAGTTTGAAAATTCAAATTTTAACTTTTGCTTTTGATTTATTAGGCCAACCGATGAGCCCGTTAACTTTTTTCTATGTGAAACACAATACAGAAAAAAATTATATTAAATTGTATAGCCTCATGTGTCGTTTTCAAATATATTGTTCCTCATACCTTGTCACTCTCTCAGCAGGAAAATAGGAAGAAAACCGGAATCTATCTGTAATTAAAATATATCTAGTGGCCAGTTCTGTGTAATTTACGTAGTACTAATAATGTAGGTTTATAATTTTTGTTTTATTTACAAGTATGTTAAATGCATTTTTTTGAAACATAACAAACCTAGGTGCCCACAACACATTTATACTCTCTCCTATGAATGCCGCACGCACACCCTATCCATATGAGCATATATTTTGATATTGACGAAGTCACCACTGGTGCTTAGCTATCGATGGGTGTGTTACCTATCACAGAAAAAATAATTTTCCGTAAATGCGAGCACCCGTGTGAAATCTAGAATTTGAATCCAGGTGAGCTAGTTCCACCACAAGTAGCCTAACCAATTGAGCTACACTTTTATGAACTTGTAATGTACTGGTTTATGGAGAAAAAACGCATTTAGCCATGCTGAAAGTTTGAATCCAAAATTTTAATTCACAAACTTGGTAACTGGGCAGTGATTTGTTTATGAAGACTTGAAGAGTTTATAACATTTTTTATTGGACTTTTATATTCTTTGAAAAGCTACTCAAAATTAGAAGTAGAAAAAAGCACGTTTACCGGTTTGGTAGCTCGGTTCAAAATTTCTTTGGTTGGTCAAGCTTTGGTTCAGCTCAACTTGGCCCATTAGCTCTTTAGCAAAAAGTCTCAAATGAAAGGGAAAAAACAATAAATCATAATAAACTATTTTCCAAAAAAAAAAAGCTTGATAAAATCCGTAGTTAGCTCAACTTTCACCCTACAGAAAACCTCGATGGGGACACATATATTCCGCTCATAATAAGGTTGGTCAAAACTTTAGTTTCCTGTGGTGCTAGAGAATAACTTTTTGCCTAGTTTTCCATTAATACCCGATAATGCCAAATTGTGGATGGTATTGTTGCTCTAGCTGACCGAAATATACTGGTAATGTGCATCTGTAGGCCAGTGGATTGAATTAAATGGATGTTGATCTTAAATTCACCTCAAAATTTAAAACATCTGACCTAAAATTGTCCACAAAGTTTGTTAACCAAAGTGCATGCTATGGAACCAATGGTGGGGGTGCACAACACGATCAGGGGGTGGCATGTGCGCCTTTTTAACTATTGGCGTTCCCCTCAGTTAGTTGACAAGGAAAAACATTCCCCCCGTCCTCAACTTGAGTGAAGGCGGTCATTTCGCGATATTGTGTCCGGATCGAAAAGCTTCGACGAGACCATGCACGGCCCATTAATGGGCGGGCCTCATTCAAAAACTTGTGTAATGGCAATGTGGATTCCCCTTAATTTATAAAAGGAGGGCCCATGCCAACGGATAGAGGGTTCTGATTCCTAGCGGCTAGCACATTTGCAAAGTTTCATCTCATTGTAACTCATCCACAATCATCCATAATCCACACAGGAGTAGGGTATTACGTATTAGTGTGATCCAAACCTGTATAATCTCCTATGTTCATTACTCTTTGACTGGCAGTGGTGGAGCTTGAAATAAAATCAAGCAGGGAACAACTTCTATAGAATGAAACAACAATATTAATTGAACTACGAGTTCTCAAAAGAAAAAAATATAAAACAAACTTTTTTTTCTTATAAGAGCTATAGGAAATTTTCAAAACAGAAGAAAAAAAATGTAAAAAACAAAGGTGTTCTTATAGAAGCTATATGAATCTTTGCGAAAAAAAAGAAAAAAAAGGGGTCTGTGTGATTTGAACACGAAACCTGTAGGAATGGAAATCCACTTGCTAACCAAATCACTAGAAAAATCTATAATTTCAAAATCATTTTACTTAGTATACATGTGCGATCATTCAAACCTCTGGGAGCCAACACCCATGTTCACCTCCACTAAAGCTCCACCCCTGCTGACTGGAATCCGGACTTGAATTGCCCCCGGGCCTATACGTTTCCGCTAGAGGAGTTTCACACTCTAACAGCTAGGTTCTCATGTAAAGGGATATCAGGCGATACCATGAAACACACCCGGTGGAATTTCGATAGACACGAAAGTTCTCACCCTACATATTCTGTTTTTCTTTTACGGGTTATGTGTTCTGTTTTTACACATGGATGTCAGTGTGCCAGGGCAGCTACACTACTTATCAGTATGACACGGTTGGGTGCGCGTAGCGGTGAGCAGGAGAGCAGCTTACTGTTTACCGAACAAATTAGAATGGAGCGTGGTTAGCTGGGATCCACGGTGAAGGATGGCACGATCAGCGGACGGCTCCACCCCGCGACAGCGCACGCACGCACGCCCCCCTCACATGCCGCATCCTGCGCTCCCGCCTCTGCCGCGATCCAGATCCCAATTCATCCGTAGGCCCCCCTCCCTCCCCCACCCCGGCTGGGCTGGGCTGGGCGGAACAACCTGCACTCTTCAATTGTGATGGACTCCTCTCCCTCCCGCGTGGCCGCCTCGTCCTCCCGATCGCTGGGCGCGGGGCCCGCGCGGTCTGTGCGCTTGGCCTCTTGCGCTGCTGGCTGCTGCCTAGTGTTTTTTCATTGGTCTCCCGGATTCGTCACTTGCCGATTGGTCGTCACTCTTCAGGGTCGTCTTCTGGTCTTATGATGTAACGGTAGTTGCTTATTTGCTGGTGCTTTGTGTTCGTCTCTGCGCCTTGCTGCCTCGTGCGCTTTATTTTCTCTCTTTCGTCATTCACCTTCTGATCTTCTTCGTTGTACTGGAGTGTTTTTTTTTCCTGCATTTGCTAACGTGGTGTTTGCTCCTCCTCGTCCCTTCTTGTTTTCCTGTATTTGCTAACGTGGTGTTTTCCTGTATTTGTTCTTCTGCTTCCTTGGACTGGAGTGTTTAGTGTGTTTCCAGAGTTTCAGTTAGTGGTGGTTAGAGATGTGATAAGGTAAAAAGTGATGGGGCTGACGGGCATCTTTGAGTTTTCAAAAAAAAAAAAAAGGGGCATCTTTGCATCACGGCATCCACCTCCTAGGGGGCTCAACGTCATCTTGCACTTTACCTGAGGGGAACTGCAAATCTGCAATCTGCGACTGTATTCGAGTCCATCAAACGAAAAATCAAGCCGAGCCGTGACTGTCTCCGACAAAGCCGCCCAGCCCACAGTAACTCCGGTCCAAACGGAGGTCGCATGGCAGCCCACAGCCATGAGTGTGTGTCCATACAGCCCACAGTAACTCCGGCCCAAATGGAGGTCGCATGGCAGCCCACAGCCGTGTGTATCCACTGAAAAGTCTGAAACCGACACGGTAACGTAGACCCCACCCTGGACCGGAAATGGACCAGCCGCCACCATATGCCGACCTGCACACGGCCTGGTCAATCCACTAGCGCTCGAGGCGGCTACTACTCCATAGCAGGGCCCACCCATCAGTGGCCCATTCTCCTCGAGCCTCGAGCTCAGCCACTACGTATTCAGAAATTCCTTTTTTTTTTTCTTAGAGCAGCCGGTACACGTACGAGATACGATACGGATACCGATACACGTACGTCGCATCCTACGGCGGAGAGACGGCGACCAGCAAAACCCTCTTTAAATCCCGCCCCTTGACCTCGCCCTCGGAGGGGAACCCATCCATTCCCCCCAATCCCTCGCGCCGCTCCTTCCCCCACTCACCAATGGCCGCCGCCGCCGCCGCCGCGTCAACGTCGCGCCTCCTCCTCCACCACCACCGCGCCGCCGCCGACGGATCGAACCGCGAGCGCCACCAGAAGCAGCAGGAGCTCAGGTATTCCCCCAACCGGTCTTCTCTCGCTCTGCTCCGCCTGCGCCACGGCGGCCGCTCTGGTGGTTCCCGCCTTTTGCCGCCGGCCGGGGCGCTGCTGCCCGACCGGGTCACCCCGTTCTCCTATGAGGAGGACGAAGAATCCGACGACCACCCGCGCGAGGAGTGCGGGCTGGTCGGGGTCGTGGGGGACCCCGACGCGGCGTCGCTCTGCTACCTCGGGCTGCAGAAGCTGCAGCACCGCGGGGAGGAGGGTGCCGGGATTGTCGCCGTCGGGGGTGACGGGAAGCTCAAGTCGGTCACCGGGCTCGGCCTCGTCGCCGACGTGTTCGGTGACCCCGCCCGGCTGGCGTCGCTCCCCGGGCCCGCCGCCATCGGGCACGTGAGGTACTCCACCGCCGGCGCCGCCGCGTCGCTGCGGAACGTGCAGCCGTTCCTGGCCGGGTACAGGTTCGGGCAGGTGGCCGTCGCGCACAACGGCAACCTCGTCAATTACCAGGCGCTGCGGAACAAGCTGGAGGCGCGGGGCTCCATCTTCAACACCTCGTCGGACACGGAGGTCATCCTCCACCTCATCGCGACGTCGCTGTCGCGGCCGCTGCTGTCCCGCATCTGCGACGCGTGCGAGCGCCTCGCGGGGGCGTACTCGCTGCTGTTCCTGACGGCCGACAAGATGTTCGCCGTGCGCGACCCGCACGGGTTCCGCCCGCTGGTGCTCGGCCGCCGCCGCAACGGCGCCGTGGCGTTCGCGTCGGAGACCTGCGCTCTGGACCTCATCGAGGCGACCTACGAGCGCGAGGTGGAGCCCGGGGAGGTGGTCGTCGTCGACCGCCGCGACATGTCCGTCTCCTCGGCGTGCCTCGTCCCGCACCGCCCCCGCCGCTCCTGCGTCTTCGAGCACATCTACTTCGCCCTCCCGAACTCAGTCGTGTTCTCGCACGCCGTCCACGAGCGCCGCACCGCCTTCGGCCGCGCGCTCGCGGAGGAGTCCCCCGCCGCGGGCGCCGACGTGGTCATCCCGGTTCCCGACTCCGGGTTCTACGCCGCGCTCGGGTTCGCGCGCGCGTCGGGGCTGGAGTTCCAGCAGGGCCTCATCCGGTGGCACTACAGCGGACGCAGCTTCATCCAGCCGACGCAGGCCATCCGCGACCTCGCCGTGAAGCTCAAGCTGGCACCCGTCCACGGCGTGATCCGCGGGAAGAGCGTGGTGGTGGTGGACGACTCCCTGGTGCGCGGCACCACCTCGAGCAAGATCGTGCGGCTGCTCCGCGACGCCGGCGCGCGCGAGGTGCACATGCGGATCGCGAGCCCGCCGGTGGTGGGCTCGTGCCTGTACGGCATCGACACGCCCAGCGAGGGGGAGCTCATCTCCAACCGGATGGACCTCGAGGGCGTCCGCCGCGAGATCGGCAGCGACTCGCTCGCCTTCCTCTCGCTCGACAAGCTCCACAGCATCTACGGCGCCGAGGCAGAGGACTACTGCGACGCCTGCTTCTCGCGCAAGTACCCCGTGCTGCCCACGCTGCCCGAGCCAGTCATGGAGCTCGAGGAGTGAACTGGTCACACTGATGAGTGAGTGATCGAGTAGGTGAGCTCTGCTCTACGGCTTCTCTGCATCCGTCGTAATGTTAGGCAATCTGGTATGGATCAGAATTTGTATGGACATGGGAATTTTGGTGCTACTACTTCAGTATAATTGATGAGGAAATTTTGTGACGGTGCTGAATTACTGATGAAGTTTATCTTTCGACAGGGGATAAAGCTCCTGTGTCTTTTGAGTTTGTGTTTAGCTCCAGTGCTTTACACGTTTATGCCGACTTGCTGTAGTGGCTTGATAGTTGAGAACATTCAGATCAGATGCTTGTGTGCCTTGAGCTACGGGCAATTATCCCCATCAATTTCTGAGACTTTGCAACTTTGCCATGATTGAAGGAGTCTCCACGAGATTATTTTAATCTTAATGCTGAACTTTCCACGATTTAAGACTTCTTTTGACCCATGAACAATTTGTTTGGGACACAACTTTCAGCCAAAAGAGTTCTTTTCGAGCTTTATGCTTCCTTTCGGATCCTGTTCTCTCAGACCAGAGAGGCAGAGACCACTTCTGTTGTCCTGCATTCCTGTTAGATCACTTCTGCTGCTACTGCTGCGAGAGCAATTCATCGTACCATCGAACTGGGAATGAGATACTCTAGGTGCAAGATAAAAATGTTAGGGCATATTGATGCCAGTAACAAGTAATTTGGGAAATGCCACGAATGATTCAGAGGCTTTTCCGATGGTCCAGGACTCCCAGGAGGCGCCAAGCTACTAAGCTAGTGTCTACGTTCTAACTTAAAAAAGCACACGGAGGGAAGACATTGACGAACTCGAGGGATTCTGCTCCACCACTTTGCAGATAGTAGAAAAAAAAAACGCCATTAAATCCAAGAATCAAGATTCATGTTGTGTGCCCGTGTTTTTTAGTTTGTAGCCATTGGACTTGCTTGTCCTGTTGTCCATATATACTTCTTTTCCCCCCCTAGGCCCCCAAGACGGGCTATATCACGTTCCTCGGTATTTGCTTGAACGTGGTGGTTCGCTGCAGTTGTCTACTTATTACCACTAAAATTGTCACATGAGAGGGCACAAATCAGCATTGATCAGATTAGGCCGATTAGTTGTTCAACATAATTATCAGCTGAATGGTTTTTATCTCCGGGCCAATCCAAGGGAAATAAGTTATGCGTGTATGTTCTACTACGGTTTAAGGAGCGGGCCAACAAGAGTGCAGGTAATGGATTTTGATTTCTTACTTCGTTATTTGTAACTATAAGGAAAATAAAGGTAAATAGGAAATTTTGCACCAGAAAAGAACCAACAGTTTACCCCCCGGAATTTCCATTATATTCTTATAACCTTGCTGAATTCAGCAGGTTATTAATATATAGATATACAAGTGCAATGCGTGCATCGATCCATGGATCATTGAACATCGACAACCTTTCTCCTGTAAATATAAGACGTCGAGAAGTATATGTAAGCAAGAAGATCCAGCATGGTGAGCGCGGCAAGAAGCAGGTAAAAGTAGTCGAGATGTCCCCGGTTGAGGTCGTCGTCGAACCAGCTGGTGCCGCCGTCCTTCCTCGTCACGCCGTCGATGATCGAGATGAGGAAGCTGCTGATGAAGCTGCCGACGCCGAGGACGCTCAGGTAGAGCGCCAGGCCGAGGCTCTTGAGCGCGCCGGGCACCTGGTCGTAGAAGAACTCCTGCATTCCGACCAGCGCGAACACGTCCGCCGCGCCGAACAGCACGTACTGCGGCACCATCCACCACAGGCTCATCGGCACCACCGCGCCGGGGTCGGCGGCGTCCCTCGCCGAGATCAGCCGCTTCATCTCGACGAGCGCGGCGACCAGCAGGGTCACCACGCACAGCGCGATGCCCGCACCGATCCGCTGCAGCATTGTGATCCCCGAGGCGACGCCGGTGACCCTGCGCGCCACGGGCACCAGGACGTGCTCGTAGAGCAGCACGCAGGGGATGATGCTGACGCCGAGGAAGCTCTGCAGCGCCGCGGGTGGCACCTGGAACGACGACGACCCGATCCTCCGGTCCAGCGTCGCCGCCTGCTTCGTGAACAACGTCGGCGGCTGCGCGAACAGCACGCCGTAGAGCAGGCACGTCGCCCATATCGGGAACAGCCTCGCCATCCCCCTCACCTCCTCCGCGAGCTCGTCGTGCTCTGCCTCAACCGTGGCGCCGCCGCCGTCTTCTTCTCGCCGGCTCTTCCTCCACGCCCTGATGGCCTCGCCGACGCTGGAGAACGTGCCGGAGCCGCCGTCGTAGAACCGGTACGTCCTCGTCCCGAGCAGGAACACCAGGAGCCCGAGCAGCATCACCATGCACGGCACGCCGAAGCCGAGGCCCCAGCCGACGTTGTCCTGCACGTAGCTCATCACCACCACCGTGACGGTCGCGCTGGCGCAGAGCCCCAGGTACCACCAGTTGAAGAAGGTGCTCCGCGACGACGACTCGCCGGGGTCCGTCGCGTCGAACTGGTCGGCGCCGAATGCCTGGACGCACGGCTTGTGGCCGCTCTGCGAGATGGCCACCAAGTAGAGAGAAACGTAGAAGAAGACCGTCTGCACGGAGGAAGACCGGCAAACTTGCGGGCCATCGCCGGAGGAGCTGCATTGTTGGCTCTGAGGCGACGAGAATATGGACGACAATGCCAGCAAGCCTAGTCCCTGCCGTTTGGCCATGTTGAATAGGTGAGCGCAGTTTGCAATATCAAATATTTTTAGGTTCTGTTTGGAGGAATTTTCTCATGCGAAACCATAATTGTAACATCGGTATTTTACCGGATTCAAACAAGAATTGAACTGATCCACGTGAAATTCATGTGTTCCAAACATACATTAAGATGAAGAACTCCTCCAATTGCAATGGGGCTACATCTACTTGGATCATATTACATCGATGGGTCCGCGACCTTCGTGGCTCCTTGGGCGTCCAGGCAATACCTGTAGATTTGGTCGATGTTGCGATCAACGATTCTCTCCGAGGGCCAACCTGATTCCTTCCTTTGGAGGTGGGACTGCTCGGGGTCGTACTCCACCCGCTCGGCCTACCTTGCCCAATTTTCGAGTCGGATTACGTTCTAGCACCTACCTATCTGGCGTTCTTTCGCCCCACCTTTGGCTGGTCGCTCATCGGTGTTGCTGGACGGCTGACCGCTTGGAGAGGCAGGGTCTGCCGCACCCAACCTGTTGTGTCTTATGTGACTAACAGGACGAAACAATCGATCACATTCTAATTGGGTGCCCCGAGTCCCTCTAGTTGTGGTGGACCGTCCTCTCGAGTCTCGGTCTCCTTCATCTCTTCCCCTCTGGTGCTGTCTCTTTCCACGAGTGGCACTGCTCCTGCCGACTCAAAGTTCCGAGGGAGTGTCACCGTGGGTTCGACACGGTCGTGACCCTTGGCGCGTGGTCTATTTAGAAGGAAAGGAACAACCGTGTGTTCAACAACTGTTCCCGGCCCTGGTCCGAGGTGGTCGTAGACATGGCGCAAGAGGCTTCCATTTGGCATCTTGTCCATCCTCTATCACCAACGCTTCCATTGTAGCGTGCTAGGTTGTTTGGTCGTCCCATTATAAGCACGAGAATAGGTCTAAGTCCTTATTTTCCTTTTCTTCCTAGGCCCCCTCTTCTTTTTTGTTTCACCGTCTGTGTAAATTTTATTCCTCTAAATATAAAAGTGCGCAATTCTTTTACGTATTCCCCAAAAAAATACTACACCGAGGTGGTACATAAATATTTGAGTGATTTTACGATCGTACGTCTCCGTACATGGTATCTCTCAAGGACTATAAAATTACTCTAAATATTTTCTGCAAGACAGGCGGTGTGATCCTATCAGTAGACAATGCCATGAAAGATTATTGATGTGGCGGGCTCTTACTACCCTGTTCCTTCGAAAATGGACTATTAACTAAACTGAAAGCAACAACCCGATAAATGCAGAAAACAATATTTGGCGACTATGCAAATAAACACATGCATAGTACTCCGAGGACCGATCGTGTTGAGCACGATCATTACCGGCCACTGAAAACGACACAGCTCAGGCTATAAATTAACCAATTGAACTGAAACTTCTCCCGGGACGTCATGACATGCAGTTTACGTGCAACAATATCAACTGAAAAACCATGCCCATTTGACTTGGGGCACAACGAGAGAGCAGCTGCACGCAAAGTCTTGTTGAATTCAGCAAATCACAATTCAGAACGAGTTCGCTTAGGTTTGCGTGTTTAGTCACTTCCCATCCGCAGCGTAAACGGAAAACGCTTCCAACCAATCGCGTGCGGATTGATGCCATTGCGTGGGAGATCTCTCAAATCCTTGATACGAGTACTATATCAACTCTGCGCAAGATGCACGCGGGCGAATAAATATTTTTTTTCGAAAATAAAAGCTGATAAATTATGGTAAGGATCACTGTATAGAGGAATTGAGTAGGTTAAACAAATAAAAAAAACAGTTTAATGTAGAAGTAGCAAATGTACGGAGGAATTGAGCAGGTAACAGGTTGAACAAAATCCCCAAAAAAATCGCGGCGATGAGATCGAGAACGGAATGGATAAAGCTGGAGGTGACGATGTTCGGTTAGCATCTGAACTGACCGTGATGTAGAGCACGGAGGAGGCGACGATGGTACGGTACCGGCCCAGCCATGAGTCGGCGACGGCGGCACCGAGGAGCGGCAGCATCGACGCGGCGCCGGACCACGCGTTCACGGCCGCGGCCGCCGCCGCGGTGGTCTCCCCGAGAGGGCCGGTCAGGTAGTTGATCAGGTTCGACGAGACGCCGTAGTAGGCGAACCGCTCCGCCACCTCCACCCCTACAACCCCCAGCCAACCCCCACAAGAAAACAAGCAGAGACGAATCAAGCAGAGCCCCGCAAGCAAAGCTTCGATCGAGGAGACGCGATGCGGGGGTAGCATGGCAGCTTTGCTTACAGATTATGAACAGCGCAGACCTCCAGCCGCCGGTGGCGGGGCGGCGGCGGGCCGCACCGGCGCTGGGGAGGAGGGGATCGGAGGAGCTCGACGCCATGGCTGGGCGAGCACGAGCAGTGGGATACTGTTCGGAGGCGTTTGGCGGTGGTGTGCGCCGGTGTCTCGCTGTCTCGCTTTGTACTGCTTTTTCGCAAGTTTCAAAAAAAAAAAAAAATACTGCTTTTTTGCAGTCGTTTTGATTGGTTCTTGTCTGGTTGTTGGGCCGACGTGTTTACGTCCAACAATATCAACGGAAACACGTGCCTCGTAGGCGCGCCAACGCGTTTCTGGCCATTCTACTGTAGGAGCGCGGTTTTATACGCGATTAGTAGCTCCCTGGCGTAATCTCTGTATTTATTACGTATACCCCCTTGGTCAAAAAAGCAAGGAACAATCACTTATTTATCCTGTTTCGAAACTATCAATTTATCCTGCTTTTCTTAGTTGCTTATTTAATCTTACTTTTTTATTCTGTTTCGAAACTATCCATTTATCCTACTTTTCTTAGGTTGCTTATTTAATCTCACTTTTAAAATCGAATATCTGTCTGACCTATTTCCACTACACCATCAGGGTATTAAATTTTTCTTACTAAATTCTTATTAACACTGATATATCATGACATGATTGTATCTAGATTTTTTATAATTTCTATCGGTGTCATGGGCCCAGGGGTATGCTGACTTAGTGCTTAGGGCGGCCCCGTTCGCCCACGTGGCCATCTCCCGAGGGGGGATCGGGCCTAAGGGTGACGTGGTAGCCGCCCACTCTAAGTCCCGGCGCCCCTCGGGGGCTGCCAGATTAGGGGTCGGGCTCCTCCGACCCCCTCGAGCCGCCGCCACGTGTGCTCACCTACCCCCATTAATGGCGGTGCAGCCGGAGTGCGCCTGTGCGCGCGCGCGTACCGCATTAAATACGGAATGACGCGCACGCGCGCAGCTGGCACCGATCGCAGTCGGCTGACCGGTCTGCGACCGGTCCGAATGACTGATGGGACGTTGCACAGTACCTGGTGTACCGTCGCACTCCCGGTAGGTATGCTGCGTACCCTGTCAGGTCACATCAGAATCATGTGAGCCGGATCGGCTCACTCACCTCACCGGAGTTGGTGCGCCAGTTCTAATCACCTGGCGCACATCGCCGCATACAGCGGGACAAGCAAGTCCTCAGCCGTTTAATGAAGAATGACGTGCGGTGTCACGCACGAGGATGTGCAGTCTGACAGGAGTCGTGCCGGCGCTACAGGACGGTGGACTTCTGCCGCAAGCCACAGTGTGTCCACCGTAGCGGCCCATGTGGACACTGTCCTCCGATAATTGTAAAAGATCTTTTTTCCTTTTCTCTAGAACATAGCTTGTCCGACCCATATGGTGTCCCGTTGAAGTATAAAAGGAGGTCCAGGCCTAGAGAAAAGGGGTTGGACTCTCTTGAGAACAAGAACACACGGATAGTCCATCTCACAGGAGTAGGGTATTACGCCTCGCCGGCGGTCCGAACCTGTATAATCTCTCGCGGCCACTGCCCTCTCTGGTGCGAAACTTTTTCTCTACTTTTCCATCTCACCAGCTGTTGACGACCAAATTTGGTAATTCAAGTATCGGAGATAAGGATAAAATCGAAGAATCTCTCAAGAGATTAGATCGTATCGGAAACAGAGCAAGAATCGGCTGGCGTCCGAATCGGCTACGGACAGAATCGGCAGAGTTCGAGTCGGACAGGGTTAGCCGATTGAGCCGATTTTGGCTATACGACTCGGTACACGTCATCGGGTTAAGTTAAGGTGCTTCATACGGATTGCCACGCACGGGTAGAGTCCTGGAGAGGCAATTGTATCTATTAATTATGATATTTTATGTAATTTCCTTATAAATATTTCCGGTAAGAGTCCACCTAATGGACTTGTTCGTTAGTTGAAGTTGTATTAGGTTAATATGAGTCGTGTCCGTGATGGACAATGTTTGTATTTTCGGGTATAAATATAGACCCGAGATCTTGTAAATAAACAACACACGTTCAAATCAGTCTCAGCACATCGCCAACCTTTGTTTTCTACTTTTCAACAAGTTCGTGCTTTCGAGTCGTGCTACATCAATTTGATCTTAGACGAAAAGGTAGGCCTTGTTATGGCGGTTTGCATCATCGGAGCTAGTGCTTACATCTTTATGACACTCTAGTTCTATCTTGTAAACTTCCGAGTTATCATATACATTGTATAATTTAGATCGACAATGCAATCTACTTGCATCGGCTGGATTCTCTTTAGGGTTTCGCCGATATCGGCTAGATTACTTTGTTGGTTTAGATTATATGATGTATCCACCATCCCGAAAAGGCAACCATCGGCTTGATTTTCTAGATGTTATGCTTCTCTTTATACTTAATGCTGCATCGGTTAAGTCCGACCTATTAAGTCGTATTTAGAATCATGATATTTAGCCTGTTTTATGGTTGTTAATAAGGATAGTATCGGGGTTTTAGCCGATCTTACCTGGTATAGATGTTTTACATTGTTTTATACTTTGTTTAATGTTCTATATCTGCCCCTTATATTAGGATCTAATCTAATACAAATATATTGGACTTGCTACCAATCTAATTGGTTATAGTTGAATATATTTGTTGCAGGAGAATATCTTAGTATAAGGCCGTATCGGAGCTATAGCCGATACATGCTTAAATCTAGATATCGGCTATGACATGAGTTTACATAATCGTTATTTCATGTTATTTTAGACTTGGGTAATTTATACTGTCTCGGTTCAGTCCGATCTATCCCAATTGCTTATTTCTAAAGTAATATTGATGTATTGATTATATAACACCGATCTTTTTAGCCGATATACTAGTTTTAGGGTTAGTTCTATCACTGACTATACCTTATAGCCGATTCATGCTTTATTGCATCGGCTAGGTTACATACGATATGAAATCGGCTGATTGGCCGATGGACTATCATTTACTAACATATTTGCATATTTTTTCTTGTTGATTGCAGGATCAAATCAACTGGCACGCCCTTGAACCTAAAGAACTAATTTTGGACCTGCACTAGAGTAAAGCAAATCTCTCAGGCCAGTGTGTGTTTTTTGCATCAACACCAGCGCACCGGAATCGGAGCTGGGAGTGCCTCTCTTTTGCGCCCTGGGCCGAACTCAAAAGGGGGACCTCCACAGTCTCCCGCTGCGGGGTTTATCCTCCGATAGCTGGCGCGCTAGGTAGGGGCGCGTAGACGCACTCCTCGGTTCCCACTCCTTCCGTGCGCGCCAAGTCTCGCCAAGTCAGCCCTATGGCTGCAGAGGCGGTGATCCGCACGCCCACACCGAGCATCAGCGACGACGGCGGAGAGCTGCATCCTCGCCATCGAGCACATACCCCATTCCCACCTCCGCGCCGGAGTCCTGGGCGGTGGAAAGCGCTGGGGGACCCGGAGGGCTCTACCACCTCCTCGCAGCCCAGCGACGAACGGCGGTGCCGTCCCAAGGCGCGTCGCCGCCTGGTCTACAGCGACGGCGACACCCCTTAGGGCGCCCTCCAAGCGGCGGGAGCGCTCCTGCGCTACCCGCCCTTCGTCGTGGACCCAGAGGCCCCCGTCCAGCGCTGGCTGGACAATGTGGCTAACCTAGCCAAGGCGGTGCAGCAGCAGCTGGACGCCGATGGCCCCTCGTCGGCAGCCGGATCGTCCGGCACCGGACTGCTGTCTGTTCATGCCCGCCGCTCGTCCACACTTCCCTCGTCAACACCCATGGCCACTCGCGGGCGTCACGAAAGCATATATGTTGAGCCGGACGCCCGGCTCAACATCGAGCGTCGGCGCGAAGAGCGCCGCACCACCCAGATGGGGGACGGTGCCGCGTCTACGGCCGCGGTGTGCCCCAGCGGCCATAAGGGCTGGGCCCCCGTTTCCCCCGTCATCGGGGCTGCATGCCGTGCCTTTGTAGCGAGTCTTCGGAATGTCCGATGGCCCCCAAAGTTCTGGCCCAGCATCCCAGAGAAATACGACGGTAGCGTCAACCCTACCGAGTTCCTCCAGATCTACACGACTGGAATAGAAGCGGCGGGGGCGACGACAGGGTCATGGCGAACTTCTTTCCCATGGCCCTAAAAGGCCAAGCGCGGGGTTGGCTTATGAACCTGCCACCCGCCTCGGTCCACTCCTGGGAGGACCTGTGCCAACAGTTCACCACGAACTTTCGGGGCACATATCCACGCCCAGGAGAAGAAGCTGATCTGCACGCGGTGCAGCGGAGGGACGATGAGTCCCTCCGGTCATATATACATCGGTTCTACCAGGTCCGCAACACCATCCCCTGTATCCCCGCGCATACGGTGATATACGCATTCAGGGGAGGCGTGCGGCATAATCGCATGTTGGAGAAGATAGCCTCCAAGGAGCCCCAGACCACCGTGCAGCTTTTCGAGCTCGTGGACCGCGTGGCCTGAAAGGAGGAGGCTTGGACCTGGAACTCCTCTGGCTCTGGCGCGGTGGCTGCGGCCGCCCCCGAGTCCGTTGCCCGTTCCGGGCAGCGGGAGAAGAGGAGGAAGAAGAGGACTACCCGCTCCGGTCACCAAAGGCGTTTCGCGGCCCCCACGCAAGGGGAGGGCCGCGGACAACGACAGAAGGAACGCCGATGCTCCCGGTCGAGAGCGCCAGGCGGGCAAATGGTGCTCCGTGCACAACACCTCCCTCCACGACCTCACCGACTACCGCGCGGTCAAGGGCTTGGCCGAGCGCGTCAAGACGTGGGGGGAGGAGCGGGGCCAGGAACGCCGTGGGGGCCAGGGCCCCATGGCCCCTACCGCGACCGACGAAGTGAGGCCAAGCAGAAGGCCCCCGCCGATGATGATGGCGACGACGACTTGGGCTTCCAGGAGCCTGAGGCCACCGTCGCCACTATGGATGGGGGAGCATGTGCTCATGCTTCCCGCCGCAGCTTCAAGACTATGAAGCGTGAGCTTCTTGCTGCGGTCCCCACTCATGAGGCCGCACGGCGGGCTCGGTGGTCGGAGGTCTCACTCACCTTCGACCAAACCGACCAACCCCCATGCGTTGCCCGGGGTGGACAAATTGCGATGGTGGTTTCCCCCGCCATTTGCAACGTCAAGTTGAGGCGCGTCTTGATAGATGGCGGCGCCGCCCTCAACATTCTCTCCCCCACGGCCTATGATCTCATCAAGGTCCCGGGGATGAAGCTCCAGCCGTCCCTGCCGATCATCGGCGTGACGCCGGGGCACACATGGCCTTGAGGTCACATTGACCTCCCGGTCACGTTCGGTGGCCCCGATAATTTCCGTACCAAGCGGATTTACTTCGATGTGGCGGATCTAAATCTGCCCTACAATGCAGTGCTGGGGAGATCCGCGTTGGTGAAGTTCATGGTGGCCACCCACTACGCCTACCTCCAGATGAAGATGCCGGGCCCGCCTGGCCCCATCACCATCCACGGTGATCTCAAGATCGCACTGGCTTGCGCAGAGCAGCGCGCGAGCGACCTCACCGCAGTCCCAAAGCCCGCGGGCGGCGACGAGAGGCCCGAGGCCTCTTCGTCCCACACCCCGAGGAAGCGGATGACCTCGGGCAACGACGTCCCCGTGAAGGAGGTGGCGTTGGCTGGTGATCCGTTCAAGACCGCCAAGATTGGCAGTCAGCTGGATGGCAAAAAGGAAGACGCGCTCGTCTCCTTCCTGCGGGCAAATGCTGACGTCTTTGCGTGGAAGCCGTCGGACATGCCCGGGGTCCCCAGGGAGGTGATCAAGCACCGTCTGGCCGTGCGGCCGGGTGCAAGGCCCGTCCGGCAGAAAGTACGGCGACAGGCCCCCGAGCGCCAAGCCTTCATCCGTGAAGAAGTGGCGCGTCTTCTGGAGGCCGGATTCATCCGAGAGGTCATGCATCCGGAGTGGCTCGCGAACCCGGTCATCGTCCCCAAGGCGAACGACAAGCTCCGGATGTGCATCGACTACACCGACCTCAACAAGGCATGTCCTAAGGATCCTTATCCCCTGCCACGCATAGATCAGATTATCGACTCCACTGCGGGGTGCGACCTTTTGTGTTTCTTAGATGCATACTCAGGGTATCATAAGATTCGCATGGCTAGGGAAGATGAGGAAAAAACTGCATTCATTACTCCTGTAGGCACCTATTGTTATACAAATATGCCTTTCGGTTTAAAGAATGCAGGCCCTACTTTTCAACGTACTACTCGTATTACTTTGGGTAGTCAAATAGGGCGTAATGTTGAGGCGTATGTCGATGACTTGGTTGTGAAAACGCGCAACCAAGAGACATTGCTCTCGAATCTGGTGGAGACCTTCGAGAGTCTCCGCTCAACGCGCATGAAGCTGAACCCCGAAAAATGCATGTTCGGCGTGCTTGCGGGCAAGCTTCTCGGGTTCTTGGTCTCAGCCTGAGGCATAGAGGCCAACCCCGAGAAGATTAGTGCAATAAATAGGATGCGCCCCCAGTAAACTTAGGGATGTCCAGCGCGTCACCGGAAGCATGGCCGCCCTAAACCGGTTTATATCGAGGCTGGGAGAGAAGGCGTTGCCCCTATTTAAACTCCTCTAGCACTCTGGGCCGTTTAGGTGGACGGAAGAGGCTGAGCAATCCCTCAACTAGTTGAAGGCTTATCTTAGCTCCCCCCAGTCCTAGTTGCCCCCGAGCCCGAGGAGCCACTGCTGCTCTACTTGGCAGCAACCCCACAAGTAGTCAGCGCAGCGCTAGTGGTGGAGCGCGCCGAGGAATGCCCTCGGCCCGCGCTCCACCGACCCATGTTGATACAGCCCCGGCCAGAGGCCAACGAAGGAGCCCATCAGCCAGGCGAGGGCCCCGGGGCCCCCCAGGTTGACGAAGGCCCTCCGTCCCCTCGTCAGGCGTCGTTAGGTGCCCCTGGTCCCCAGGACGGCCCCGAGGCCACTGCGGGGAGGAGTGGCCCGACGATTTCTGACCCCGAGGCTACCGGCATGTAGATGGAGTTGGCCCAGAGTGGCCCCTCCCATCATCTATGTGCGGGATCCGATGCCCATAGCGAAGAAGCTAGGCCCCGCCGAAAGGTGCAGCGGCCAGTTTACTTCGTTAGCGAGGCGTTGCAGGATGCCAAGATCCGGCACCCTCAAGCCCAGAAACTGCTCTACGCGGTTTTGGTGTCATCGAGAAAGTTGCGCCATTATTTTCAGGCGCACCGGGTCACAGTGGTGACGTCCTATCCCCTCGGGCAAATCCTCCGTAACCGCGAGGGGACCGGGCGAGTGGTCAAGTGGGCCATTGAACTCTCAGAGTTCGATCTCCACTTTGAACCGCGCCATGCAATTAAGAGTCAGGCCCTCGCCGATTTTGTGGCAGAGTGGAGCCTGACCCCCGAACCCGACCTCGGGTTCCCCGACCCCGAGGCCAGGGCCGATCCCTCACAGCAAACCACCAGCCCTCATTGGGTGATGCAGTTTGACGGCTAGCTCGCCCTCTAGGGTGCTGGTGCTAGGGTCACTTTGACCTCACCAAACGGGGACGTCCTCAAATATTTGGTTCGCCTTGATTTTTGGGCAACCAACAATATGGCGGAGTATGATGGGCTACTTGCGGGACTTAGAGCGGTGGCTGGAATGGGGATCCGCCGCCTCTTGGTTCTTGGCGACTCTAAGTTAGTCGTGAACCAGGTCTCCAAGGAGTACCGCTGCTCTGACCCGCAGATGGAGGCCTACGTCCGCGATGTGCGGTGTATGGAGCGCCATTTTGACGGGTTAGAACTACGGCACGTGCCCAGGCGAGATAACACGCTCGCCGACGAGCTGTCATGACTCGCCTCGTCACGCGCCCCAACCCTACCGGGTGCCTTTCAAGAAAGTCTTACCCAGCCGTCGGCGCGTCTTGATCCCCCGGGGGACTCAGACGCTGCCACGCCACCCTCGGGGCCCGAGGGAGTCTAGGCCCCGAGGCCCGATGGGGTTGAGCCCGACCCCCCACAACAAATCACCTGGATGGCTGAGATCCAGGCATTCCTCAAAGATGAGACTCTCCCCGAGGATCGCGAGGGGGCGAGCGAGTCATCCGCTTCTCCAAGAGGTACGTGTTGGTAGAGAGGGCCCTCTACCGACGCGGTGCCAATGGAGTCCTCCTCAAGTGCATCTCTCGGGACTATGGCATCGAGCTCCTCGCCGATGTCCATGAAGGCGAGTACGGCGCCCATTCCGCCTCGTGCACCTTGGTCGGTAAGGCCTTCCGACAGGGTTTCTACTGGCCCACTGCGCTCCAAGACGCGGCCGATCTGGTCAGGCTATGCAGCGCGTGTCAATTCCATGCCAAACAAATGCATCTGCCGGCCCAGGCCCTCTAGACCATCCCGCTCTCATGGCCCTTTGTGGTCTGGGGGCTGGACATCTTGGGTCCATTCAAGAAGGCCCTGGGCGGGTACGAGTACCTCTACATCGCCATCGACAATTTCACCAAATGGCCCGAGGCCTACCCGGTCATCAAGATCGACAAGCACTCGGCCCTCAAGTTTATCAAGGGCATCACTGCCCGATTCGGGGTGCCTAACCGTATCATTACGGATAACGGCACCCAGTTCACAAGTGAACTGTTTGGCGACTATTGTGAGGACATGGGCATTAAGCTCTGTTTCACCTCTCCCGCCCACCCCAAGAGAAATGGTCAAGTGGAGCGCGCCAACGCAGAAATCCTCAAAGGCCTCAAGACCAAGACATACAACATCCTCAAGAAACACCACGACTCGTGGATCGATGAGCTACCAGCGGTGCTATGGGCCAACCGGACTACCCCGAGCCGTGCCACAGGGGAAACACCGTTTTTCCATGTTTACAGCGCGGAGGCGGTCCTCCCATCCGAGCTCACCCTGGGATCTCCGCGAGCTGCCCTGTACAACGAGGCAGATCAAGAGCACCTCCGACGGGACGACCTCGACTACCTTGAAGATTGAAGGCGGCGCGCTGCCCTTCGGGCCGCGCGCTACCAGCAGAGCCTAAGGCGCTACCATCAGCGCCATGTCCGGGCCCGATTGCTCACCGTAAACGATCTCGTCCTACGCCGCGTCCAAACGCGCGCTGGACAGAGTAAACTCTCACCCATGTGGGAGGGGCCGTTTCGAGTGATCGGCGTCCCCAGGCCAAGCTCGGTCAGGCTGGCCACGGAGAATGGCACCGAGTTGCCTAACCCGTGGAACATCGAACACCTTCGTCGCTTCTACCCATAAAGGATTCGTTGTGTTGTACCTCGGGCATGCCGAAGTTGGCCGGGGGCTCCCACTATCAATATACTCTCCTTCCGCATTTATTTTCTAAGTAGTAGTGTTCTTTCTTATATATTCGTTCGATCCAACTATGATTTCTTCTTCGCATGATTGGTTGGGTGTTTTATCTTAACTTGGGATGCTTGTGTTCGTGTCGCCCCTGGTGGTTCGCACCGTCTAGACGCCGACGGGGCCCAGAGCGAGCCGTGCCCCGAGACACGTTGAACTCCGGGGAACTCGCCAATGGCCCACAATCGAGTCCGCACTTACCCCGGTCATCGTGCTCTCGGCCTGGCTAGTCTCGATATGTCGAACTCCCCAAGTGCACTAGCTCCGGTCCCTACCACTTGGGATAACTACCCGAACCCAAGCCCCCGCTTAAGTTAAAACACCGAGCCGATTAATAAGAAAAGATCCAGTCGGATCATAAGACAAAGCAGCAAATTAACGCGAACTTATGGAATATTCATTGCAGGAAGGAAAAAAGCGAACATAGGGAAAAATGTCGATTATTACACAATCGGCACGAAGGCCAAATATACAAGCATAGCAAAAAAAGAAAGGCGGAGGGAGCTGCCAGCCGCAGGCCTCGGCTTGTGCGATCACGCCTCGCCACCGTCATCGCTGTCGTCGTCGGTGTCATCGTCGTCATCGCCCTCGTCGTCATCGTCGGAGGCCGGCGGAGGGGCGAACCAGGGGGCCGTCCCCTCAAAGAAGTGGACAATCTCCCGGGCAGCATCTCGGACTCGGGCGCGGGCCGCTACCTCGGTCCCTGGCGGGAAGTCGTCGAAGACGGCCCACAGGGAGAAGTCGGGGTCGCGAGCCTGGCAGCTAGCCTGCACCAGCTCCACCGCCCCCTCGACGAGGCCCTTCGAGGAGGCCTTTATGGTCTCCTTGATCTCCTTCGGGAGCCTCCCAAGGTCCTCGGCCATGTCGGCGAGGCGGTGGACGACCCCGGCCGAGGTGTCACCGAAGCTGTAGATGCGGCCCTGCCAGACGCCCGCCTAGCGCTTGGCGCGCTCCAGCTTCGCGACGGTGTCCCGGAGCATGCCGGGGCCCATATCCTTGGTCAGCTTGAGAGCCTCGACCTCCCCGGTGCGGGCCGTCAGGAGTTCCTGCAGCGTGGCGGCGGTCTCCTCGGCCGTGGCGAGGCGGGCGGCGAGGTCGCTCTGGGCCTCGGGCGCCCCGATGCCCCGCGCCATCTCCTCGACCTCCTTGGCTCGCGCCTCGAGCTTGGCGGCGCGCTTGTCCAGGGCGGTCCTCTCGGCGCGGGCGCTCTCCGTATGCGCGAGTTCGTGCGCCACTACGGGCAACTCATGATGTGAAACCTCTGACTCACGCCCAGCAATCCGGACTACGCGCTCCTCGTGGACGCGCAGTCTCTCGGACAACTGCCGGTTCGCAGCCTCAGACTCCGCGAGGGCTCGGGCCTGCTCGGTGAGGGCGGCCTCGCGGAGACGGAGCGATGCCTCCATCTCCGCGGCAGCGGCTTCGTGCGTCGCGGCGTTGGATGATGGCCTTGGCCTCGGCCGCCTTCTGCTCCTGTGCCGCGGCGGTGTCGAAGACCCCCCGTGCGGCGTCGTGCCAGCGAGATAGGTCGACGGAGAGCGCCTCGTATTGGTGGCGGAGGTCCATGGTGCTCCCCACCATGGCCGCAATCACGGCAAGCACCGCGACCCTCTCCTCCTCCACCTCCCTGGTAATCTCCACCAGGGCGTCGGTGGCGCGTCGATCGACGCGAGGTGGGCGGCGTGTGCCTTCTGGCCCGCCTCCACCATGGCCTTCAAGGAGCAGCGCCCCTCGGCCAGCCGCTCCCACTCCGTGGCCAGTTCGGCCCGCTCCCCTGCCAGGGCCTGCAGCTGGGCGTTGAGCCCGTCCACCACGGCGGAGTTGGCCATCGCCAGGGCCTGGAGCAGGGGCTCCGCACCCAGCGGCGTGGAGGCGGAGAAAGAGGTCTGGAGGCCTGGCCCCAGCGGGGACTCGGGCTCAGCCTCGGGGGCTTGGTCGGCCTCGGGCCCCGAGCCGCCACTATCATCCCTGCCGGCCAGCACCAGTTGCCGGAGCCAGATCGCCTCGGCCTCATCCCAGGCCCGGGCCTCTTCGGCTTCCCGGGCGACCGCCTCGGCCTCCCAAGCACGGGCCGCCTCACGAGTGGCTTCTTCAGCCTCCCGCAGGTGTGCCTCGGTCGCTCGCAGGTCGGCCGCCTGTCGGGCCGCCTCTTCGGCTGACCGCCCATCGGCCTCGGCCCCTACAGGCCGACCGATCTTTGACTGGCGGGAGGCGCCCCAAGGCGGGAGGTCGCTGGACAAGAGGAGCAAAAAAACAAAACACATATAAATAGAGTTAAAGAGAAGAAGGGGAGGCGGCTCCTGTGGGGAACGGGACCGTACCTGCTAGCTGGACGCTTGAACGTCCACTTCAGGGGCTCGATGAAGCCCTCCTTGCTGGGCTCTGTCCCCTGGTGGGGTGCGGTCTCCCCCAGCTTGCGGAGCTGCTTCATCTTCTTTCTTTCCCCGGGCGAAGGCGACGGCGAGCCGCCCGCCGACTGCTTCCCCGGGGTGCTCTCGGCACCGCCCCCTCGGGGTGGAGATGGGGGGAGCTCTCCCCGTGCTTGCGTTTCCCCTTGGGGTCCTCGGAGCGGCTGTCCCCGGAGCTACTGCCGTAGGGAGCCGACGAGCGACCCTCGCCGGAGGAGGGCCGCTGTCCTCTTTCGCTGCCGCTACCGCCAGCACCGTCGTGGCCCCTATCCCCTGAGGCCCCGACGGTGTCCATGATGGCCCGGATGCTGTCGTGGTCGGGGTCGCAGCACAGGGGGATGACCCCCGCAGGGATCAGGGATGGCTCCACCGTGCTGAGATTCAGCACGCGTTGGATCACCACCCTGAGATCCTCCGGGTTCCAGTCCCAGTCGTGGCCTGGGTGCGACCGGTCGGGGTCCTTGGAGCCGGTATACGTCCAGGCGCCCCGCATGCGTTGCTGGAGCGGAGCGATGCGGTGGCGGAGGTAGTCCCCGAAGTCCATCGCGCCGGTGAGGCCCTGGGCGCGGCAGGTCGACTGCCACGTTGGCCTCTGCGTCTACGGACAGGTCGGGAGTCGGAGACGACGCTTGTCAGGCAGGCTGGTATAGAACCAGTCGCTCTTCCAGTCGTCCCACTTCTTTCGTAGGACGCAGGGAATGTACTGCTGCGCCGACTGGGCGCATGGCTGAAAATAGCAGCCGCCGACCTCCGTCGCCGGTGACACGGACTGCGCGGTGTAGAACCACCGGAACAGCTGGATTGTGGGCCTCACCCCCACAAACATCTTGCACAGATGTGCGAAGATGGCCAATGTCATCACGGCATTGGGGGTGAGGTGCGCCATGTAGAGGTCGTAGTAGTTCAGCACATCCAAGAAGAAGCGCGAGAACGGTGGGATGAGCCCCGCCATGGTGAATGGGAGGAAGAAGACCGACCGTTCAGGGAACTGCGGCGCCGGGCGCGCTTCGCCCAGCATTACCGCCTCCCGGTCGGGCACCTCCGACATAAATTTGCACGGTAGGCTGGCCATGCTGTCGTTTTTGATGCGGGATGGCGGCAGCACACTGCCCTCGACTGGCGAAGATCCACGGGCCATTGCACCAGAGGAAGAAGGACGCGAGAAAAGAGTGTGAGTGGCGGAGAAGGGCGCTAGGAGACGAAGAAAGCTAGAGCGCAAGGAAGCTGTGTTGGGCGAAAGTAGCGAAGGAAGGGGAAAACCCCCTTCTCAACGCCCTTTATACCCTGGCCGCTGCCGCGCCCGGCTCCTCGTTTCCCGCGCCCACTATCTCGCCCCCTCGATTATCGCGCGCACTTCCTCCATTATCCCCACTACTCCGTTTCCAGTGCGTATGCAAAATACTGCAACCGTCACGGAGATAGAGGGATAGATCGCGCCGCCTTAATGGCGCGTGCGGTTGCCGAGAGATATGCCATCATCACAACGGACGTGCCCCGTTTTGCGTGCCGCCTCGGATAGTGGGGCCGTTACGGGGTAATGGCCCATTATCGCTGAGAGGTGTTTTGCACGTCGCCCCGGATAATGAGGCCGTTACGGGGCAATGGCCCATTATCGCTGAGAGGCGCCCTTCCTCCGCGTGAAACTGGTGACTGTCTATCTCCTCTAAGAACCTGAGCCCACATCACACCGGGTCGACGAGGTGGCACAAAGCCTGGTCGTCCCGTAGTAGGGCCCCCCACAGGCTTTGCGCCGGGGGCTACTGTCGGTGTCATGGGCCCAGGGGTATGCTGACTTAGGGCTTAGGGCGGCCTCGTTCGCCCACGTGGCCATCCCCCGAGGGGGGATCGGGCCCAAGGGTAACGTGGCAGCCGCCTACTCTAAGTCCCGGCGCCCCTCGGGGGCTGCCAGATTAGGGTCGGGCTCCTCCGACCCCCTCGGGCCGCCGTCACGTGTGCTAGGGTAGGTGGGCGCTCCAAGCGCTCACCTACCCCCATTAATGGTGGCGCTGCCGGAGTGCGCCTGCGCGCGCGTGTGCCGCATTAAATGCGGAATGACGCGCACGCCCGCAGCTGACACCGGTCGCAGTCGGCTGACCGGTCTGCGACCGGTACGAATGACCGATGGGACGTAGCACAGTACCTGGCATACCGTCGCACGCCCGGTAGGTATGCTGCGCGCCTCGTCAGGTCACATCAGAATCATGTGAGCCGGATCGGCTCACTCAACTCACCGGAGTTGGTGCGCCAGGTCTAATCACCTGGCGCACATCGCCGCATACGGCGGGACAAGCAAGTCCCCGGCCGTTTAATGAAGAATGACGTGCGGTGTCACGCACGAGGATGGGCGGTCTGACAGGAGTCGTGCCGGTGCTACAGGACGGTGGACTTCTATCGCAAGCCACAGTGTGGCCCTTAATTGTAAAAGATTTTTTTTTCCTTTTCTCTAGAACATAGCCTGTCCGGCCCATGTGGTATCCCATTGAAATATAAAAGGAGGTCCAGGCCTAGAGAAAAGGGGTTGGACTCTCTTGAGAACAAGAACACACAGATAGTCCATCTCACAGGAGTAGGGTATTACGTCTCGCCGGCGGCCCAAACCTTTATAATCTCTCGCGTGCCACTGCCCTCTCTGGTGCGAAACTTTTTCTCTACTTCTCCATCTCACCAGCGCACCGGAATCGGGGTTGGCAATTCCTCTCTCTTGCGCCCTGGGCCGAACTCAAAAGAGGGACCTCCACAGTCTCCCGCTGCGAGGTTTATTCTCCGACAATTTCCATCTTCCTAAATCAAATAGTTAAGATGATTATTAGTACAAATTTAATAAAAAATATTTATTATATATAGCAATGCTCTTTAAAAAAATATAAATTTTTTTTCTATTCATACAAACCAAAATACCCTCCAAGAACTCCTATCCTTTCAACCGAGTCTCTCTCTCTCTCTCATGCATCCACTGAGTGTGAGTGGCGGCGGCGGTGGCACACGGAAGGGGATCTGCGGTGGCGGCGATGCGCGGAGCTGGCAGCGGCGGCGGCACGCGGAGAAGGGGATTTGCGATGGGTGCTGACGCGTGGAGGGAAGGAGCGCCGGCGGCGCCGGCGCACGGAGGCTGGGAGCGGCGGCAGCGACGACGCGCAGAGAAGGAGATTTGCGACGGGAGCCGACGCGTGGAGGGAGGAGCGGTGGCGGCGCCGGCGCGCGGAGGCTGGGAGCGGCAGCGGCGCCGAATCGCGGAGGAAAGGGAGGGAGGATGCGCCGGTGCGCGGGTCAGCGATGGCTACGGACGGCATCGATCAGGCGTGGCGGTGGCTGCTGCACACGGCGATGGGCACTTGCGCAACCACCGCGCCGACCCCTGCGGCACGGCGTGTTGCCGTTGGCTGATGGGCATCGATAACTCCTACATCTGTCAGGCCATGTCCTACATCCCGGTGTTCATGAGCAGGGTCAAGCACGCCATCAAGCTCACCCTGGTGCCCGACTGCGACGTCTCCTTCGAGTGCGCCGCCTCACTGATCGCCGGAGCACAGCCGGCGGTGGCGGCCATGGGTATTTCTCCCAGCGTTTTGCATTCCCAGCTGAAGGTTGTCTGCCATGAATTCACAGAAGAAATATGTACTCCTGTTCTTCAGGTACCGCATCATTAGACTACTACTTCTACTACTACATGATGTTTGTATTAGCGTAATGCGGCTATGTTAATCATTTGGAATTTTTAATTAATTCCACACTCAGAGAAGCAACGTTGGATACTATTCTTCTTGTTCACTGTTGTCCTATTGTCCAAAAAAAAACAATATGCTATCATAATTATGTCAAATTTATTTTATTTTGTCAAAAATCTGTCAAACTTGTCAATAATATGAAAGATATGTCAAAAGATTCGAATATATACATATTTTAATATAACATGATCAAATAAACAAGATATAAAATATGATCAAATAAACAAGGGCAAAAGGGACTATTTACCCATGTTAACTCGTCTTAACGGAATATGTCGGAAAATATGTTCGATTTAGAAAAACAGGAATAAAAAATAGAGTTAAATTAGTAGTTAAACTTCGAAACAAGGTCAAATAAGAAATGGCTCCTAAAAAAATGTAACACATTCTAATATTAATTTCTATCGATTCAAATTCATAGTAATAGTTCTAAGATTTGTTTTTTTACGGATGGAGTGTTGACTTGTAAGTCTATGCAAAATTTGCAAAACGACACTTAAAATCTGGTATTTACAAGACATCCAAAAACACGTATTTATTGCATGACATCATGAAACCATAGTAAGGCTTTGTTCTTCTTCCCCTTTTCCCAACTAACCTCTCTTGTTTTCTGCGTGCACGCTTTTCAAACTACTAAACGGTGTGTTTTTTTAAAAAGTTTCTATACAAAAGTTGCTTAAAAAAATCAAATTAATCCTTTTTAAGAAAAATTAGCTAAAACTTAATTAATTACGCGCTAATGGATCAGCTCAAACGAACACTGCCTAAGTACCAATTGAGCACTGAACGTATTATTTTATTGTATCCAATATAAACGAAGAGATTTATTATATCCAATATAAACCAAGAAGAGAGATAGCATGGAAAATACCAATTCACCCCTGTGTCCATTGGCTTCTAAGGCGATTGAGACTGGTTCGAACAAGACCTGGATGATTATCACTCTCTTTATTCGGTCCATTCTCACTCCTCTGATTTGGGTCCGGTTTGAAATAGATCTGATCGGATTAAAAAAATGTGCCCCATAGGTAAACTTATCTTTTACGAAAGTTTAATTTTCTATTTTCATCAGATATAATAAAATAATATATTCGGTATCCAGCAACTAATCATAATATTCTGTAATAAATACATGTTCTTTAGATAAAGACCGTAAACTTTATGTGTGATTAAGTGTGATGTAGCAAAATTTTCCATAAGTCTACAACAAACAAGTCTGGTGGTTAGTCCGCTTCAACAAGAAAATACGAACCATTTGATTATCTTTAAAGTGAAGTCTTACGCTGCGTTTGAATGTGCTACTGTTTGTGGCTTCTCGCTCGTTTTTCTTTGACGTGTTTTCTACGAAAATTTTCTATAAAAAAGTTTTTATTAAAAATTAAATAAATTTATTTTTAAGTTTATATTTTTTAATTAATCATAGACTTATCTCGCTAAGTGCCGGTGATAATCTTTATCCTACAATATTTGAACGGAGCCTTAGCCATCGGATACATTACTAGGCCCTGCTTCTTTAGGATATATCAGGTGACATAATCTTGGTGCGGGCGTCTAAACTATGAGCATAATTGGTTGCCGTAATAAATCAAAGGCAAAGCCAAATTAAAATTTCAAACATAATTTTGAATTTGATTTAAGATATTTTAAGATATTATCAACGTAGTTTTTTCAGTATCTATCTATCTATTATATTATTAAGATAACTCGAAAAAAAGACACCACGTTCACTGTGGAGGCTAGAAATTCCCACATTAATCGGAGAAAAATAAAAGAAGAGTTTAACTAGAAATACAATTAAAAAATAACTCGAAAAGGAGGCACCACGTTTGCTGCGGAGGTTAAAAATTCCCACATTAATCGGAGAAAAATAAAAGAAGAGTTCAAGTAGAAATACAATAAAAAACTGAAATTCGGAATTTAAAATAAGTAATACTAAAATAGGAGTCCATATAAAAAACCAATACGTGATTAAATAAAATTCGGAATAGAAAATAAATAAATTTCTGAAATTAGGAAAGAAAAAGAAGAGTACAAGTAGGAATATAATTTTAAAATAACTAAAATTCACAATAAAAAAACATTCAAACAATAATTAATCTATCTATAACACAACACGAGATTAATTAGAATTTGAAATAAAAAATAAAATAAATTTAGAAATTAAAAAAACAGAAATAAGAGTTCAACTAGAAATACAATTTATAAATAACTAAAATTTGTAATAAAAAAGACTATTGAAAGAATAGACCATTTAGAACATACGACAAGATTAATTAAAATTCGGAATAACAAATAAATAAATTTTGAAATAGAAAAATAATTATAAGAGTTCAAGTAGGAATACAATTCACAAATTAAAAATTATTAAAATTAAAAATATGGATCTTTTTGAAAAGAATAGATCATCTAGAAGACAACGATATCAAATGATAATAAAGAGAGGAAAATAGTAGACCTGTAAAAGAGTAAAGTGGTGGTAGTTGATAAGACATATAAAAACTATAAACATATAAACAAAACCTCAAATAGAATCCTAATGATGATTAAGAGGAGGGATAACAGACAAATCATTAAGTAGCACGATCGCAGCAATTGGTGTGATTCTAGAAAGTAAAAAGATAAACCCCAACGATAATCATATTCAATTTTTAAAATCTCAATGATAATAAAGAGAGGAGACAGTGGGTGGGTCGCACGTAGAGGAGTATAGTGGCAAAGCTGCTGACGGTTTAGCGGGATTTCTAAAAAGTAAAAAATGCCAAACGATAATTATGTTCGATTTATAAAATCCCAACGATAATAAAGAGAGGAGGCAGGGGAAGTGCCGTAGAGGAGGCAGCGGAGGGGCCGTAGAGGAGTACAGTGGTGGTGTTTGACGGAACTTTAACAAAAATTATAAAAACAAAACCCAACAAGATAATTGTAGCACCCTTAAATTTCTTTTCATTTATTTAAAAATCTCATCATTTAAAAAATTGGAGTTTAAATTTGGATCTTATTTAAGTTTGTGCCAAAATAGATCTCAAATCCTCTGTTACAAAGATCCCTTCAACTTTTGTCAAATCCTTGGTCCAATTCAAATTCAAATCCTCCAAATTTTCCCACAAATTCCAATTTTGAAAATCCCAGAGAAATTACGAAATGTCACTGTTCATTTAGGTCCTTTTCTCCTTTTTCTTTCCCTCGACCCAACTCCTTTTCCTCCTCCCCATGTCCTTCTCTTCTTTCTTCCCGAGCAAGTCAGCCCAGCCTCTTTCTTTTCCCTCTCTTTCGGCCCACGGCCTGGCCCAGCCCGTCTACTATTCATCATCTTCCTCCACGCGCCTGCACGCCACCTGTTTGACTCAATGCCGCGCCCGCGTCATGCTCGTGTCGTGCCGCACCGCTTCCACCTTCCCGTTTGTCGCGCGTCGCGCCAGGACATCGCCGCGCCGTGCCGCGTCCTCGTCCCATCGTTGTGCAATGCCGCGCCCACGTCCCGCACCGTGCCGCATCCTCGTCCAATAGCCGCGCCGCAGTGCATCCTCGTCCCATCACCGCGTCGTGCCACGCCCATGTTCCGCGCCGCGTCGTGTCCTAGTCCAATCGCCGCGGCGCGCCATCCCGCGCCGCGCCCACGTCCCATCGCCACATCGTCCCTCGCCGCACCGCGTCCTTGCCGCACCACGCCCACGTCCCATCGCCGCACCACGTCCTTGCCGTACTCCGCCTCCCAGTGATGCCGTCACCGTGGAGCCTCGCTAGAGACTGCCACCGCTTCACCCAGCCACCGGTCACCAAGCCACGTCTCGCCGCCGCGGCACACTGACGCGTCGGGACCGAGCGGAGCAAGAGGAGGAAGAAGAAGGAGCCCGAGCAACTAATAGCTCGGGCCCACGTCCCCTCCCCTCCAATAGCTGCTGACAGGTAGGACCTCCTTGAGCCGTCCACTTAAGCAGAATATTTGAACGGAATATTCCCTTGCCGTTAGATAAATAAAAATCCAGAAAAATCTTTTAATCTTTAGAAATTCCTAGAAAACCGTAACTCCGTTTGACCGCGTTCAACTTTCCAAATTTTTCTAAAAATGAGATCTACACGGTGGCACTTTGTTTCTCTGATTTGAGCCTGTTTTATTGCCTTTTGTTTGTTTATTCTCCTTTCCGCGTATAGAGCACGAGTACGAGGAAGCTCCAGACGCCGTTTTCAAAGGAGAAGACCCGCATCTTGTGCAAGGCAAGTCCCTTTGCTCGCATTGCCCCTAAATTTGCAAGATATGTTGTTTGAAAAATGCATTGTTTAGAGTACACGATAAACTTGTTTAGGCATCGGATTGTTTATGCAACCGACGGACCGACCTAGTAGTTGCACACACTTTACATAGGCTGTTGATATTTCCTTATCTTTGATAGGTCCACAGACGTTTGCACCGGTATCGCTTTCCATTAGGTACGATACCGAGGTAGTTTGCTTAGCCGTGCTTACGTTTGTATCGTCGTGTGGGAAACATGGGTTATTCCAAATTTATGCTTAAAAATCCGGTACGTTGTACCGATGTGTTGCGAAATAAAATGGGTTGTGAAAATGGTGATGATGCGAGGGCATGTCTTTGTGGTTTGATCGCGTATTATCGTTAAGGACCGTTTTCTTTGGGAAATCCATCCAAACACGTTACAGTGCGACCCCACAGGTATTCATGGGATACCTCTATCTAAGTAAATGGTTATCACATGGGAGTTTGGTGTGCCAATGGTTGTGGGATGCCGAGGATGAGGAGACGAAGTTTTGGATCTTTATAGTCCTTTTTGGGTGTTCTAATGCCTCTAATGTGGCACACGGTACCAGTAGGAGTAGGAGACATCCTCGGTATTCCTGAGTGGATGACGGTTGATCTTGCCTGATGCTCGGCTAAGAGACTTGGTCCAACTAGGTGGCATGCGATTTTCGTGGGTTAGCTTTGGAAAGGCCTTGTCACGAACTTTCGTTGTCAACGGGTAAACGGTGTCAGTTTCATATCGTGTGGGTAAAGCGTACAACCTCTACAGAGCTTAATGAACTGTTCGAACAACCGTGCCCACGGTCAAGGATGAGTGTAAGGTGTTTCTCATAGCGTAGTTTTGTTTGGCAAATGTTTGATGAAAATAGTTGGTGGGAAGGGAATCGTTTCCAGAGTTCCCCTGTGTGGTAGACGGCTAACCTTTGTGGTTAGGAACAAGTTTGTGTGACCTGGGGTGTCATTAGGCACCAAGGTGTTGTTAGGGCCGAAAAGGTGTTGTTGTGCTAAGAAAGCTAGGATAACTATGAGAAATAGTGTTGTTGTGATTAACTCTTTTGTGACAAGTTGTTGCAAAGCAACTTGTGGAATGGGAAGAGGCGTGAGCTTCCCCCAGATAACTAAAATTTTTACATCACTAGAGGTTTTGTGAAATAAATCACTTTTGCCAAAAAAGGCTGCTTTCGCAAATAAAACCCTAGCCTCCTTGTTTTAACCAAACATGTCATTCTTTCCCTGGCTTGCTGAGTACATAAGTACTCACCCTTACTATATATATGTGTATATATATAGAAAGAGAGAGCTTGAAGATGAAGATGTCGACCTAACTGCCGAGGAGTGTCTCCTGGAGGAAACCGAGTATGAAGACTTCTAGAAGTTTCGTGCCTAGCCCCAAACCTCGCCTGTGAAATAAGTTAGTTACCTAGCTAGTTGCTTCGCCTAGTGCCTAGTCACTCAGTCGCTTAGTCTCTCGCCGCTTTTAGCTTCCGTGTTGTTGCTCTTGTGGCTTTCTGTACTGTTGTGTTACTCATCTATGGGCCTGTCCACGATGGTAACTTATGTAAGGACTAGTTCCAGTGATGTAATAAAGTAGTTTACTTTGATTCCATGTTTATTCGGTGTGTACCAGCTCGAGTATCCTGGGATGGTACTATCTCACAGGTAATGCGTAACACCTCGGCATGAGTTAGCTGGTGTTTGTAGCTAACGAATATCGGGGCGTTACAATAATAAACTATAAAAACTAAAAGGTCTAATTTTTACAGGTTTCATGGAAGATGAATGGAAATGGTGATAGATCGACAAACAAATAAATGACTGACAAATAAGTAAGGGCAACGACCGAAGCAACTTTTAAAAACTGTAAAATTAGAAAGACGCGAATGATAAAGTTTGGTCTTTCAAAATCCTAAGACAACGAGATAGATATTTAACAAATTTTAAGTAAAATCATATGTAAAAAATAAATAATTTTTATGGGTGTTAGCCACGCAATCGCGCGGGCCACCGAGCTAGTTATATTATTAAGATAGCTCAAAAAGAAGACACCACATTCACTATGGAGGCTAGAAATTCCCACATGAATCGAAGAAAAAGAAAAGAAGAGTCCAAGTAGAAATACGATCTAAAAAATAACTGAAATTCGAAATTCAAAATAAACGATAATGAAATAGGAGTCCATATAAGAACCCAATTTGTGATTAATTAAAATTCAGAATAAAAAATAAATAAATTTCTGAAATTAGAAAAAATATAAAAAGAGTTTGAGTAGGAATACAATTTTTGAAATAACTAAAATTGAAAATAAAAAAGAAATATTGAAACAACAATTAATCCATCTATAACACAACACGAGATTAATTAGAATTAAAAATAAAAAATAAATAAATTCAGAAATTAGAAAAATAAAAACAAGAGTTCAACTAGAAATACAATTTATAAATAACTAAAATTTTTAATAAAAATAAAGACTATTGAAAGAATAGACCATCTAGAACATGTGACAAGATTAATTAGAATTCGGAATAGAAAATAAAATAAGTTTCGAAAATAAAAAATAATTATAACAGTTCTAGTAGGAATATAATTTACAAATAAAAAATATTAAAATAAAAAATATGGATTTTTCAAAAAGAATAGTTCATCTAGAACACAACGATATCAAATGACAATAAAGAAGAGAAAAACAATAGGCCTGTTAAAAATTAAAGAGGTGGTAGTTGATGGGACATAAAAATATAAACGTATAAACAAAATCCTAAATAGAATCCCAATGATGATTAAGAGGAGGACCACGGACAAGCCATTAAGCAGCACGGTTGCGGCAGTTGACGGGATTCTAGAAAGTAAAAAAATAAACCCCAATGATAATCATTTTCAATTTTTAAAAATCTCAATGATAGTAAAGAGGGGAGGCAGCGGGCGGGTCGCGTTTAGATGAGTACAGTGGCAAAGCCGTTGACGGTTTAGCGGGACTTCAAAAAACTAAAAAAATCAACCCAAACGATAATTATGTTCGATTTTTAAAATCCCAATGATAATAAAGAGAGGAGATAGCGGAGGGGCCATAGAGGAGTACAGTGACGGTGTTTCATGGAACTTTTAAAAATTTATAAAAACAAAACCCAACAACACAATGTACTCCAAAAGCTAAAAGGTCTAATTTTAAAGGTTTCATGGAAAATGAATAGAAAAAGTGATAGATCGACAAATGAGTATGGGGTAGCGACCGAAACAGCTTTTAAAAACTATAAAATTAGAAATACGCGGATGATAAAGTTCGGTCTTTCAAAATCCTAAGACAACGAGATAGATATTTAATAAATTTTAAGTAAAATCATATGTAAAAAATAAATAATTTTATATGGGTGTTAGCCGCGCAATTGCATGGGCCACACAGCTAGTTAGCTTTTAAGTTCCTAAAAACACATATATAAAAGTTTTACCTATAAAATATTTTTTATTTCCTAATAAGTTGTTTTGGCTTATTAGGAAATATGAGCCATCGATGAGGACCTATGTGTAAAGAGTTTCCGATGGTTGTAACTTTTCCTAGAATCCTAACCTTCTAAAAAGTTCAGATCCTCATTTAATTCTGAGAATTTATAGTTGACGGAGAACAAGCTCCTCAACAGGGGACAGTGAGGGCCCCCCTTTGTGAGTTCGGCCTAGGGCGCCGAACGTGTTTTCAGCTACCCTATGCGCAAGAGATCAAGAAAGTCAGAAAAGCCGACCTCAAGAGAGAGCTTGACACAAGGAGTTATACAGTTTTGGGCCGCCAGAGAGGCGTAACACACCCTACTCCTGTGTGTAGTGGATTAGATGTGTTTTTCTCAGGGATTCCCCCCCTTTTCTCAAGGCCTGGGCCTCCTTTTATACTCCCAAGGGGACACCACATGGGCCAAGCAGGCTCCTTTTTTAGAGAAAAGGAAAAAATCTTTTACAATTAAAGGCAGCCCTGTTGCTTGGCGCAGAAGTCGCCTACACCGTAATGATGACGCGACCCTTGTCAGGCTACCTATCAACGCGTGCGACTTGGTGCATCATTCTTCATTAAATGGCCGGAGACCTACGTGCTCCTCCCGTACGCAGCGGCGTGCGCCATATGATTAAACTTGGCTTACCAACTCCGGCTAGATAAGAGAGCAAAAAACGGCTCCTATGGTTTTGATGTGACCCAACGGGACGTGCAGCGTACATAACGGCGTGCGACCGTCACACCCGGCACTATGCCGCGTCCCATCAGTCATTTGCACCGGTCACAGACCGGTCAGCCGGTCATGACAGCTGTCAGACGCGCGCGTGCGTGTCTATTCGCATTTAATGCGGCACGCGCGCGTGCGCAGGCGCACTCCGCCTGTACCACCATTAATGGGGTTAGGTGAGCGCTAGGGGCGCTCACTTACCCCAGCGCACGTGGCGGCAGTCCGTGGGGGTCGGGGAAGCCCAACCCCTATTACAGCGGTGAGCGGGTGGGAGCCAGGAAATAGGGAGGGCGGCCGCCACATCACCCTCGGGCCGAATCCCCCTCGGGGGATGGCCACGTGGGTGCAAGGGGCCGCCTTATGTCTTAAGCCAGCATACCCCTGGGCCCATGACGCCAACAGTAGCCCCCGGCGTAAGGCCTGCGGGGGCCAACTCAAGGGGCTACTAGGCTTGACGCCATCCTGTCAGTCCGTGTCAAATGGGCCCAGGTTCTCGGAAAAAATGAACGGTCGTAGCTTTTACGCAGGGGAAAAACCGCCTCTCAGCGATAATGGGCCATCACTTCGTAACGGCCCCATTATCCGGGCGGCGCGCAAACTGGGGCACGTCCATCTATCCATCCGGAGTTGTGATGATGGCGTATCTTTCGGTAACCGCGCGATTTGCCTCTCTACCGCCGTGGCGGCGGCGGGATGTCGCACGCGTGCCGGAAAGGGGGTAGTGTGGCTAGTGGAGAAAGTGTGTGCGGTAATCGAGGGGGCGAGTTAGTGGGCGTGGGAAACGAGGAACCAGGCGCGGCGGCGGCCAGGGTATAAAGGGCGTCGAGGAGGGGTTTCATCACTTCGTTTGCCACTTTCGCCCAACACAGCCTACTTGCGCCCTAGCTCTCCTCGTTCTTCGGCACCTCTCTTCGCCGCTCACTCTCTTGATCGCGCCCATCCCCTTCCAGTGCGATGGCACGGGGCTCGTCGCCAGTTGACGGCAGCGTGCTGCCGCCTTCTCGCATTACCAACGAGAGGGTGGCCAGCCTACCGCGCAAGTTCATGCCGGCGGTGCCCGACCGGGAGGTGGTGGTGCTGGGCGAGGCGCGCCTGGCGCCACAGTATCTCTACCGGTCGATATTCTTCCTCTCCTTCGCCATGGTGGGGTTAATCCCGCCGTTCTCAAGCTTTTTCCTGGACGTCCTGGAGTACTACTACCTCCAGATGGCGCACCTCACCCCCTACACCGTGATGACGTGGCCATCTTCGTACATTTGTGCGAGATGTTCGTGGGGGTGCGGCCCACTCTTCGGCTGTTCCGGTGGTTCTTCACCGTGCAGTCCGTGTCGCCGGTGATGGAGGTCGGCGGCTGCTACTTCCAACCACGCGCGCAAGCAGCGCAATGGTACATCTGGTGCGTCCTGCGCAAGAAGTGGGACGATTGGAAGAGCGACTGGTTCTACACCAGCCTCCTCGACGAGCGCTGCCTCCGGCTCCCAAGTCGACCGTAGGCGCAAAAACCCACCTGGCGGTCGACCGTCACGCTCGGGGACACGTACGAAGCAGTCCTGGACCGCTTGGCCGGGTTACACGCGCAGGGCCTCACCGGCGCTATGGTCTTCGGGGACTACCTTCGCAGCTGCATCGCTCCGCTCCAGTGTCGCGCCCAGGACGCCTGGGCGTGCACCGGCTCTGTGGACCCCATCAGGTCGCATCCGGGCCGCAACTAGGACTGGGGCCCGGAGGACCTCCGGGTGGTGATCCTGTGTGTGCTGAACCTCAGCACGGTGGAGCCATCTCTGATCCCGGTAGGGATCCTCCCCCTCTGCAGCGACCCCGACCGCGACAGCATCCGGACCATCATGGACGCGGTCGGCGCCTCGGGGGAGCACCCCCCACAGGGCCATGATGGCGCTGGTGGCAGCCGCAGCGGAGGAGGAGAGCGGCCCTCTTCCGGCGAGGGCCACACATCGGGCCCCCACGGCGGAAGTTCCGGGGGCAACCGCCCCGGTGACACCAGGGGGAAGTGCAAGACCGGGGAGAGCCCCCCTCCCTCTCCACCCAGAGGGGATGGCGCCGAGTGTGCTTCAGGGAGGCGCTCGGCGAGCGGCTCACCGACGCCCCCGCCCGAGGGGGAAAAGAAGAAGAGGTGGCTCCGCAAGCTGGGGGAGTCCACGCCCAACAAGGGGACCGAGCCCAGCAAAGGGGGCTTCATCAAGCCCCCAAAGTGGACCTTCAACCGTCCACCCAGGCGGCTTGGTGGCCCGCCTAGTCGCGGCCGAAGAGTCCACTGCGGATCTGCAGCAGGCCCTGGACTCACAGGCCGACGAGCTCGAAGCCCTCCGGCTGGCGAGTGAGGTGGGCCCCGGCATGCTGCTGGATGCCGTCACCAAGCTTGAGAAGGCCGGACACCGGGTCGGCATCTGGCGGAGCCGGCAGCTTAAGTTCGGCGCCACCGAGGCCGGGATCACCCACCGGCTCACCGAGATGGCCGAGAACATGGGGGCGCTCCCCGAGGAGATCGAGGAGATCGTCAAGGCCTCCTTGAGGGATCTCGCCGAGGGGCGGTGGAGCTCGTGCTGGCGAGCTACCAGGCTCGCGATGCCGAGTTCTCGCCGTGGACGGTCTTCGATGACTTCCGACCGGGGACCGAGGCTGCCGCTCGCGCCCGTGTTCGGGAGGCTGCCCAGGAGATCGTCCATAGCTTCGAGGGAACGGATCCTCGGTTCGTCTTCATGGCCGTCTCCGACGATGAAGGCGACGCCGGCAACGACGGTGACGGCGATGACGGCGAGGCGTGACCCTGTAATAATAAGTACTCTTTATTTCATTCACTTTGTGTTTGAACACTCTGTTTTGCCTGCAATGAATGAATAATTTTAATCCCATGTTAGTTTGTGATTATGCCTGCGAAGTGGCCGGATCACTTTGTTGATCTGTCCGATTTTTTTGACTCGAGCGGGGGCTCGGGCCCAGGTTGCTGTCCCAAATGACAAGGGCCGGGTCTAGTGCACTTGGGGAGTTCCACGTGTTGAGGCTAGCCATGCCGGGAACACGATGACTGGGGGTTAGTGGCAACCCGTTCATAGGTCATTGCCGATTCCCCCCGGGTTCGCCGTGTCCCGAGGCACGGCTCGGTCTGGGCCCCGTTGGTGTCTAGGCGGTCCGAGTCATCGGGAGCAAAACGAACACGAGCACCCCAGGTTGAGTCAAAACATCGGTCAGAAAACACAAAACAATCACAATCGTTCGGGTATATAAGGAAAATGCTTTGTTATTTAGGAAAAAATGACAAAGGGAGTATATTGACAGTGGGAGCCCCCGGCCAACCCGGCATGCCCGAGGGGGCATGCGGGATTGGCCCGAGCCCGAGGGACGACAGTGACTTCTCTACGGGTAGAAGCGACAAAGGTGCTCGATGTTCCACGGGTTAGACAATTCTGGGCCATCTTCCGTGGCTAGCCTGTCCGAGCCTGGCCGGGGGACACCGATCACTCTAAACGGCCCCTCCTACATGGGTGAGAGTTTGCTCAGTCCGGCGCGCGTCTGGACGCAGCGTAGGACGAGATCGTTTACGCTGAGTGACCAGGCCCGGACGTGGCACTGATGATAGCGTCGTAAGCTCTGCTGGTAACGCGCGGCCCGAAGGGCAGCGTGCCACCTTCGTTCTTCAAGGTAGTTGTTGATGCAAAAACACGATGGCCAGGGTGATCTGCTTAGCTCCAGTGCAGGTCCAAAATAATGATGAGATGCGGGCGTGCCAGTCAGTTTGATCCTGCAACTGACAAGATATGTGAACAGCAGATAAAACAGCCAATCGGTTGACAAGCCGATGGAGTGATTCCAGCCGATGCCGATACCAGCCGATATCCAGTATAGATCTTGATACTTGAGTAAATAATGACATAAAGATAATCGGCTGATGATAATGTAATAAAACAATAATATAATCCAGTAGAAACCAATCGGCTAGTAATGATGGATTGAATAAACACTGATCCGAAGGCTGAAGCATTCATCGGCTGGAGGTCCGTTGTCAATAAATCCAAATGATTAGATAATCAATGAAACCTTTGTTGTCATCGGCTGAATCCAACTTGTATGTAATCCCTATGAGCCGATACAACGTCCAGATAACTCATCGGCTAAAACCCCGATGAAACCCTTATTGGCAATCAAGAAGCAGGCTAGAGATTATGGTTCTAAGCACGACTTAGTAGATCAAACTTAACTGATGCAGCACTTATGCTAAGTATCACGACGCATAGTTGACATGATGTTGAGGTTGTGTCTTGTGGGTACAGTGGTACGCCTCTGGCCAGAGTAGAACTATTCGAATAGCCGTGCCCGCGGTTATGGGCGAGTCTAACAATGTCTTTCGTGATTAGTCTCACACATCTCACCATAATAAGTGATTTTGTAATTGGTAATAATTTGATTAGCTCCTGGTTTGGAATGGCATATTCCTGGTTTGGAGATAGGTCTGTACAGCCGGGAATGGTTGTTCAGAATGGTTGGGCCTGTGCAACGGGTGTGTTGCATAGCGTTGGATTAATATTGTTTAATTAAATACTTTACTGTTTTGCTAAATTCTGTAGTATTTATTAAATGCCATTTACGCAAATGAGACTATATTATGCCGTCCTTTGTTATCCCTTGCATTTGCATATTTGCTGCGTGGCTTGCTGAGTATACCATATACTCACCTTACAATCATTCATCAGAGGAGGAGTTCTACAGTGATGCTGAAGGTGTGGAGGATTAGGCATAGCCCTGGTCAAGCTGCTTGTGGATTGGAGTCACCTGCGTTATTTATTTTATATTCCGCTGCTTAGATCTTTATTGTTTGAGAGGAACTATCTACCTCTGTAATGACTTTATATTCGTCGATTAATTAGATAAATATTGCACTCTATTATCAATTTGTTATTGTGTGCCTCGGCTGATTCCTGGACGAGGGATTACACACATGTAAGCGTTTGGAGTTTTGGATAGAAATTCCGGGCGTGACAAGTTGGTATCAGAGCCTCCTTGACCCTAGGTTATGCCAAATGGCTACCCATAGAAGCCCTCTAAAAATATTGAAAAAAATAGGTCTGTTCTCCTCTCTTTCTCTTTTAATTAAACCAAGCTAATAGCACATGCAGATTATAGTCTCTTTAATTGTTCTCATTCAAAATTTATTTATTCCTGTGTTGTTAGTACTGTACATCTATTACTGTACTAATGGCCCATTTACCAGCAAAAGTGTTACAACATTATTTTTATTTATCTAATTATGTTGCAATTAGTATGCTGGATATATAACTCTATTTTCTTTTATTTTGAAAATCTGTTATTCAAAAGTGCAAAAGTTTATAATCCTGTTTCAACTTTCTCATCTTATCTGCAAGGCTAGTTTACTTTATTTATATTTCGCTTTGATTTTCTAACTCTATTTAAATTAATCCAAAAACTTGTGCTATTAATTGGATAAATGTCTTAACTCTCTCCTTTCATTTGTCTTTAGATGCGGCTCTTCAAGCCTGAATACTTGTTCGGTTTTGAGGGTTTTGTTCGGGAGCTGCGTACAATGTCCTTCGCCATAGGATTTGTGACTGCCCCTTTGTATGCCCAGAATTCCCATGATCGCGATGAAGAGAAGTGCCGCGTCAGGGTTACCTTGAACAGTGATCGTGAGGATATCCCATCGGTGATGTTTGAAGCTGGAGGGAAAAGCTATCCTCACGCTTGTCAGGAGGTGGCAAGGATCGCCATAGGAGAGCTTCGCGACCGCTACGATGAGCAGTTGGCCGACACGGAGTATCGCTACCATCCCTGTCAGCCCCAGGGAAGTGACCGTGCCAGCTACGTTGATCCTGAAGGACTTGAGAATGATGCTACCACAAGACATTTGGTCGTGATGCTTTGGGCCATGGATGAGACCCGCGCTGACATCGCGTTGGCTGCTCAAGCTCGTGAAGACCGGAACCGTGGCAAGATATGTAAGCTGTAGGACAAGGTTTATCGTCTGGAAAAGGAACTGGCGGAATTGAAGGGTGTAGCGCCACCCCAGAAGGCCAGGGTTCGTCTTACGGCAAGGAAGAGAGCCCTTTTTGTTCCCCGCTACCAGCTGGCGCCCAAGGTTCGCGTGGTGTCAAGCGAAGCTGTCCCAGTCCCAGCGGATCCTCCGGTCATCATTCTGAGTGATGATGAGGAAGAAGGCCAAGAACGCACTCATTCAGAGGTCGAGTGGGGTGCTACTCAAGACGACGAGGAGGAGCCGAACAAGCCTTCATTCAACTTCGATGCCAGGAAGACCTAGACGTTTTAAGTCGTTGCCTTAGTTCGTTATGTTAGTTTGCTTGCTTAAGTTTGGTTGTGTGTGTGGGTCTTGCATGTGGTTTACATCGTTGGTGGGATGTAAAGGCATGCATTTGCTTGCTTTTGAGTGTTAGGAAGTTGGTGAGTTAAGTGGTGTGAGAGTCTTCAGTTATATGTAATAATGAAAACTCAGTTCAGATCAATAAAAGTCAAGAAGAGATTAGTTCCATGTCCTAAGTGGTTTTCCCCCATTGCTTCCCTCCTTATGCTCTTATCTCCGCCAGATGGTGAACACTCGCAGCAATGGAAATGGGTCTAACAACAACAACAATGGCGAGAATCCCACACTTGCCCAAGTCTTTGCTCAACAAGCTCAACTTATGAACATGATGATGCAACAACTCCAGAACCAACAGAACCAAGGGAACAATCATGCTCCTCCCCAGAACAAGTTAGCAGATTTTCTTCGTGTGAGGCTGCCCACTTTTTCCAGCACTACCAATCCGGTTGAGGCTAGTGATTGGCTGCACGCCATAGAAAAGAAGTTGGACCTGCTTCAGTGCACTGACCAAGAAAAAGTCTCCTTTGCTTCGCATCAGCTTCATGGCCCTGCCTCTGAGTGGTGGGATCATTTCCGTCTCAATAGAGTTACTGCTGAACCAATCACTTGGCTTGAGTTTACTGCTGCTTTCAAGAAGACTCATGTACCATCGGGAGTGGTGTCTCTCAAGAAGAAGGAGTTCAGGGCGCTCACTCAGGGATCTCGTTCCGTCACCGAGTATCTGCATGAGTTCAATTGTTTGGCCCGTTATGCTCCAGAGGATGTCCGCACGGACGAAGAGCGTCAAGAGAAGTTCTTGGAAGGACTGAATAATGAGCTATCTTACCCACTGATGACTGGGGATTATTCTGATTTCCAGAAGTTGGTGGATAAGGCCATTCGCCAGGAAGATAAGTACAACCGTATGGAGCAGAAGAAACGCAGGATTGCTCACTTCAAGGCTCAGCAAGGGAATAGTCAGAGGCCACGTCTTACTATGGGACCTCAGGCAGCACCACCAGGAGGATCTTCATCGGTTGTTCGCCCACAGCGCCAGTTCTACAACAACAATGCTGGCAATAACAACCGTAACCAAGCTCCACATCCTACCGCAACCCCAGTCCAGCACCAGTCTGTCAGGAGGGAGCAAGGAAACAAGCCAGTAGTGTGCTTCAACTGTGGCGAACCAGGTCATTATCCCGACAAGTGTCCGAAGCCTCGACGTGTGAAGATTGTTCCTGTGCAGAATAACTCCACAGCACCAGCATCAAAGGCTCGTGTCAACCATGTTGCTGCTGCAGAAGCCCAGGGTGCTCCAGATGTGATTTTAGGTACGTTCCCTGTTAACTCAGTTCCTGCAACAGTGCTTTTCGATTCTGGTGCTACACATTCCTTTTTGTCTATGAGTTTTGCGGGAAATCATGGGATGGAAATAGAAGATCTTAGACGTCCTTTGATGGTTAGTACTCCCAGTAATCAAGCCCTCTCATCACAACGTAGCCCTTCTGTCAGAATAGAGATTCAAGGTGTTCCATTTCTGGCCAACCTTATTTTGTTAGAGTCCAAAGACCTTGATGTCATCCTAGGGATGGACTGGTTCGCTAGATATAAATGTGTGATAGACTGTGCCAATAGAAAGGTAACTCTCACCAGCAGTGATGGTCAAGTTGTAACTGTTCACGCTTTGCCTTCCGAACCTTTAAGGTCGAGCTGGAACCAAATAACTTCGCAAGAGATTCCCATAGTACGGGACTATCCTGAGGTGTTCCCGGATGATTTACCTGGTATGCCGCCTAAGAGAGATATAGAATTCAGAATAGATCTGGTACCAGGGACAACCCCAATTCATAAGAGGCCTTACAGAATGGCAGCCAATGAATTAGCAGAGGTGAAGAGGCAAGTAGATGACCTGCTACAGAAAGGATACATTAGACCAAGCTCGTCTCCATGGGGAGCTCCAGTCATTTTTGTGGAAAAGAAGGATCATACTCAGAGGATGTGTGTGGATTATCGTGCATTGAATGATGTGACCATCAAGAATAAGTACCCTCTGCCTAGAATTGATGATTTGTTTGACCAGCTTAAAGGTGTCACCGTTTTCTCCAAGATTGACCTTCGATCCGGGTATCATCAGTTGAGAATCAAAGAGGAAGATATACCTAAGACGGCCTTTACCACTCGGTATGGGTTGTTTGAATGTACTGTTATGTCTTTCGGACTTACCAATGCCCCTGCTTTCTTCATGAACTTGATGAATAAGGTGTTCATGGAATATCTGGACAAGTTTGTGGTGGTCTTCATTGATGACATTCTCATCTACTCCCGAACCAGAGAAGAGCATGAAGAACATCTTCGCCTTGCACTAGAGAAGCTACGAGAACATCAGCTGTATGCCAAGTTTAGCAAATGTGAATTTTGGCTGCCTGAAATAAAGTTTCTTGGGCACATCATTTCAGCCGGAGGAGTTGTCGTTGATCCTAGTAATGTGGAATCCGTAACTAATTGGAAACAACCTAAGACCGTTTCAGAGATTCGTAGTTTCCTGGGTCTTGCAGGCTACTACCGGAGGTTCATAGAGAATTTCTCCAAGATTGCTAAGCCCATGACTCGTCTGCTTCAGAAGGATGTGAAGTACAAGTGGTCAGAAGAATGTGAGCAGAGTTTCCAAGAGTTGAAAAATCGCCTTATATCAGCACCCATTTTGATCTTGCCTGATCCAAAGAAGGGTTTTCAAGTGTATTGTGATGCATCTAAGCTTGGGTTAGGTTGTGTTTTGATGCAGGATGGGAAGGTGGTTGCCTATGCATCTCGTCAGTTACGTCCCCATGAGAAGAATTACCCTACCCATGATCTTGAGTTAGCTGCAGTGGTTCATGCCTTGAAGATTTGGCGCCACTACCTCTTTGGTACTCGTACGGAGGTGTACACGGATCACAAGAGTTTGAAGTATATCTTTACCCAGCCGGATCTGAATATGCGACAGCGGAGATGGTTGGAACTGATCAAAGATTATGACATGGGAATACATTATCACCCAGGGAAGGCTAATGTTGTAGCAGATGCCCTTAGCAGGAAAGACTATTGCCATGGTACAGAAGGACGACAGTTGCCGTGGGAGTTATGCAAGGAATTTGAAAGACTGAATTTGGGAATCGTCAGTAGAGGTTTTGTTGCAGCTTTAGAAGTGAAGCCCACTCTCATGGATCAAGTTAGAGAAGCTCAAATCAACGACTCTGATATTCAAGAAATCAAGAAGAATATGAGGAGAGGAAAGGCCATCGGTTACTTAGAAGATGAGCAAGGAATTGTGTGGTTGGGTGAAAAAATTTGTGTCCCTGACAACAAAGAATTAAAAGATACAATCCTGAAGGAAGCTCACGACACTATACTCCATTCACCCTGGTAGTACCAAGATGTACCAAGATCTCAGGGAGAAGTTTTGGTGGGCAAGTATGAAGCGCGGGATAGCAGAGTATGTAGCTGTGTGTGATGTATGTCAACGAGTCAAGGCAGAACATCAGAAACCCGCAGGTTTGCTGCAACCCTTGAAGATACCAGAGTGGAAGTGGGAGGAAATTGGGATGGATTTCATCACTGGTCTGCCCAGAACATCGTCTGGCCATGATTCTATTTGGGTGATAGTCGACAGGCTTACCAAAGTTGCTCATTTCATCCCTGTGAGGACAACATATTCCGGAAATCATTTGGCGGAATTGTATATGGCAAGGATTGTGTGTTTACATGGTGTTCCTAAAAAAATAATATCCGATCGAGGTAGCCAGTTTACTTCAAAGTTCTGGCAGAAACTTCAGGAAGAGATGGGTTCTAAGCTGAATTTCAGTACAGCATATCATCCGCAGACAGATGGATAAACTGAAAGGGTGAATCAGATTTTGGAAGATATGTTGAGAGCTTGTGTTTTAGACTTCGGTGGAAGTTGGGATAAGAATTTGCCTTACGCAGAGTTCTTATACAACAACAGTTACCAAGCTAGTCTTCAAATGGCCCCTTACGAAGCGTTGTATGGTCGGAAGTGCCGTACTCCACTTTTATGGGATCAAACGGGGGAACGTCAGGTTTTTGGAACTGATATTCTTAGGGAAGCAGGAGAGAAAGTAAAGATCATTCAAGAAAGATTGCGTATAGCCCAGTCTCGTCATAAGAGCTATGCTGACAATCGCCGCAGGGATCTGAGTTTCGAGGAAGGGGATCATGTGTACCTTCGTGTCATGCCTCTTCGGGGAGTTCATCGTTTTCACACCGAAGGGAAATTGGCACCACGTTTTGTCGGACCTTATAAGATTGTCAGTAGAAGAGGAGAGGTCGCTTATCAGTTGGAGTTACCTCAGTCTCTGGCAGGTGTCCATAATGTGTTCCATGTGTCGCAGCTGAAAAAGTGTTTAAGGGTACCCACTGAAGAAGCTAATCCTGAGCAGATAGAAATCCATGAGGATCTGACCTATATCGAGAAACCAATTCGTATCTTGGAGACAGATGAGAGAAGAACCAGGAATCGAGTTATTCGTTTCTGCAAGGTCCAATGGAGTAACCACTCGGAAGAAGAAGCTACCTTGGAACGAGAAGATGAATTAAAGTCAGCTCATCCGCATCTTTTCGCCAGCTCTTCCGAATCCGCATCTTCCGAGAAGATGGAAGGGGGGTAGGTTTGTCACACCCTAAAAATCTCTAAATTATAAATTGTTGTTTAAATGGAATTAGAAGAAATTATTTTAAAAGCCTAGAAGAAAAGATCTAATTTTAGTTAATAAATTCCAATATAAAAGTGGGCTAGATAAAATTTTAATAAATAATTCTCTTGTTTCAATTGTTCCTAGATTTTTCTGGGATTTATTTGAGCCAAGAAAGTATTTTTTTTAATCAATGGAATTGCATTTCATGCAACACATAAAAAGAAAAATAGTTAAAACCTCTCTCTTTAGGTTTTGGGCCAAAAGCCCATTTTCTTTCCTTCCCCCCCTCCTCTCTTCGGCCTGGGCTGCAGCCCACCAGCCCACCAGCCCACCAGCCGCCGCCCCCTCCCTCTCTCTCTCTCTAGCGCCTGCAGGAGGGCCCCCCTTGTCGGTCGTCTTCTTCCTCCAGCCGCAGCAGCCGCCTACAGCCGCCGTGACAGAGCGCCATTGATGCCAGCGCCCCCTTCCAAATTCCTTCGATTCTTGCCCGATTTGATTAAATTGGTAGAGGGGAAATAATCCCCTTGATCTCCTCTATCTCTTCTCTATAGAAAGTTTCGTCTAATTCGTTTGGAAATCGCCGGATTCGAGATCGATTCGGACTCATTCTTTCCTTCCTAACCCTAGGTTTTCCTTCTCCGTTTCCGGTTGCCTTGCACCGAGCCGCCGCCCCTGCCCCTATAAAATGGATCCCCCTGGACCTCCTCTATCCGCCACTGCCTTCGCCCCAGCCCCTCGTCGACTGTGGAGCCCTAGCCGCTGTTGCTTGTGCGCCGTTGTCGCCAGGAAAAATTTCAGCCGTGCGCCGCCGTCGTTCCTGTCGCCGCCGTCGCTCGGGAAAGCCACCGTTCGGTTCGCAGCAATGAGAGGAAGCCCGGCCACCAATTCATCTCCACTGAAAGCCATCGGAAGTCACCACCACCGCCAACCCTAGCTGCTGCTCGCTGTCGGTTCGTCGCCGGCGTTTTTGTTTTTTTAGGTGAATTTTGGTTAAACTTCGGAAATTCATAACTAAATCATCGTAACTCGGATTCAAGTGGTTCAAGTTGCTAAATTCGTCTAAAATCGAGATCTACATGTTAAAAATATCCACATGTACTGTTTGTGCTTGTTTTTGTACTGTTTTATTGATTTTGTTCATTCACTTTAGTTTCCGACGTTTCGGAGGAGAGCGTTTACGTGGAGGAAGGTTCCGAAGTGTTTCACGAAGCTCAAGGCAAGTCACCCAGATCCTAAATACCCCTTTGAGCATGTTGATCCCATTTAAAGCTATTGTTTTTATTCAACTACTGCATTTATTTTTGAATGCCATCGGGTGGGAACAACCTATTGTCCTTGCTAAAGCCCCTTTGTTTTGATTACCTTTACTTTGTCACTTGGTTAATAATTGGATTAGCTAGAACATTATATGGTTTTAGCTAAATTAATTAGGATGCTTAGTCATGCTTAGAGACACTAGCTCACATGAATGGGATAATTAATGCTTCACTATTATTTGATGATGGATTAATGGTTAGATTATGATGGTTAATCATGATAGGGTGATTAATAAATATGCCAACTAAAACTTGATAATGGTGGGTTGTGAGCACATGGTTTGGATGGTCGTGCTCATGACAGTTAAGGACCGGTTCACGAGTTTCGGTTGTGAAACATTAACCGTGCCAACCACAAGCCAGCGTGGGCAACGGCTTTACCCTTTGTGTAGTGAGGTTCATTGTGGGGCACCGGGTTGAGAAGTGGCGGAGATAAGCCCACGGGGGTCGCTGGGGAGTCCATGCCATATTTTATAAGGGGGTGATTATGATCCAGGAATGGTGCACTGCTTTGAATTGCATTATGCAGAGGGTAATGTCACAATCTCTATTCGGGTACTTGCTAAGTATCGCGACGCATGGTTGACATGATGTTGAGGTTGTGTCTTGTGGGTACAGTGGTACGCCTCTGGCCAGAGTAGAACTATTCGAATAGCCGTGCCCGCGGTTATGGGCGAGTCTAACAATGTCTTTCGTGATTAGTCTCACATCTCACCATAATAAGTGATTTTGTAATTGGTAATAATTTGATTAGCTCCTGGTTTGGAGTGGCATATTCCTGGTTTGGAGATAGGTCTGTATAGCCGGGAATGGTTGTTCAGAATGGTTGGGCATGTGCAACGGGTGTGTTGCATAGCGTTGGATTAATATTGTTTAATTAAATACTTTACTGTTTTGCTAAATTCTGTAGTATTTATTAAATGCCATTTACGCAAATGAGACTATATTATGCCGTCCTTTGTTATCCCTTGCATTTGCATATTTGCTGCGTGGCTTGCTGAGTATACCATATACTCACCTTGCAATCATTCATCAGAGGAGGAGTTCTACAGTGATGCTGAAGGTGTGGAGGATTAGGCATAGCCCTGGTCAAGCTGCTTGTGGATTGGAGTCACCTGCGTTATTTATTTTATATTCCGCTGCTTAGATCTTTATTGTTTGAGAGGAACTATCTACCTCTGTAATGACTTTATATTCGTCGATTAATTAGATAAATATTGCACTCTATTATCAATTTGTTATTGTGTGCCTCGGCTGATTCCTGGACGAGGGATTACACACATGTAAGCGTTTGGAGTTTTGGATAGAAATTCCGGGCGTGATAGACATCCAGGTGATCTGTCGTGGGGGGTCGGGCTCGACCCCCTCGGGCCTCGGGGCCTGGACTCCCTCGGGCCCCGAAGGTGACGTGGCAGCATCTGAGTCCCCCGGGGGATCAAGACGCGCCGACGGCTGGGTAAGCCTTTCTTCAAAGGCACCCGGTGGGGTTGGGGCGCGTGACGAGGCGAGTCTTGACAGCTCGCCGGCGAGCGCATTGTCTCGCCTAGGCACGTGCCGTAGTTCTAACCCATCAAAATGGCGCTCCATACGCCGCACCTCACGGACGTAGGCCTCCATTTGCGGGTCGGAGCAGCGGTGCTCCTTGGAAACCTGCTTCACGACTAGCTGGGAGTCACCAATTACCAAGAGGCAGCGGATCCCCATTCCAGCCGCCGCTCTGAGTCTCGCAAGTAGCCCTTCGTACTCCGTCATGTTGTTGGTTGCCCGAAAATTGAGGCGAACCAAATATTTGAGGACGTCCCCGTTTGGTGAGGTCAAAGTGACCCTAGCACCAGCACCCTAGAGGGTGAGCTAGCCGTCAAACTGCATCACCCAATGGGGGCTGGTGGTTTGCTATGAGGGATCGGCTCCGGCTTCGGGGTCGGGGAACCCGAGGTCGGGTTCGGGGATCGGGCTCCACTCTGCCACAAAATCGACGAGGGCCTGACTCTTAATTGCGTGGCGTGGTTCAAAGTGGAGATCGAACTCTGAGAGTTCAATGGCCCACTTGACCACTCGCCCGGTCCCCTCGCGGTTACGGAGGATTTGCCCGAGGGGATAGGACGTCACCACTGTGACCCGGTGCGCCTGAAAATAATGGCGCAACTTCCTCGATGCCACCAGAACTGCATAGAGCAACTTCTGGGCCTGAGGGTACTGGGTCTTGGCGTCCTGCAATGCCTCGCTAACGAAGTAAACTGGCCGCTGCACCTTTCGGCGGGGCCTAGCTTCTTTGCTACGGGCGTCAGATCCTGCACATAGATGATGGAAGGGGCCGCTCTGGGCCCACTCCATCTCCATGCCGGCAGCCTCGGGGTCAGAAGGCGTCGGGCCACCCCTCCCTTCAGTGGCCTCGGGGCCTTCCTGGGAATCGGGGGCACCTAACGACGTCTGACGAGGGGACGGAGGGCCATCACCAACCTGAGGGGCGGGGCCCTTGCCTGGCTGACGAGCTCCTTCGTTGGCCTCTGGCCCGGGCTGTATCGACAAGGGTCGATGGAGCGCGGGCCGAGGGCATTCCTCGGCGCGCTCCACCACTAGTGCTGCGCTGACTACTTGCGGGGTCGCCGCAAAGTAGAGCAGCAGCGGCTCCTCGGGCTTGGGGGCCACTAGGACCGGGGGAGCTGAGATAAACCTTCAACTGATTGAGGCCTTGCTCAGCTTCCTCCATCCACCTAAACGGCCCAGAGCGCTTGAGAAGTTTAAATAGAGCAGGGCCTTCTCTCCCAACCTCGATATAAACTGGCCAAGGGCGGCCATGCATCGAGTGACGCGCTGGACATCCCTAAGCTTGCTGGGGGGCACATCTTATTTATCGCGCTAATCTTCTCGGGGTTGGCCTCTATGCCTCGGGCCGAGACCAAGAACCCGAGAAGCTTGCCCGCTGGCACGCCGAACACACACTTTTCGGGGTTCAGTTTTATGCGCGTGGAGCGGAGACTCTAGAAGGTCTCCGCCAGATCCGAGAGCAACGTCTCTTGGTTGCACGTTTTCACAACCAAGTCATCGACATACGCCTCAACATTACGCCCTATTTGACTACCCAAATTAATACAAGTAGTACGCTGAAAAGTAGGGTCTGCATTCTTTAAACCGAAAGGCATAGTTGTATAACAATAGGTGCCTACAGAAGTAATGAATGCAGTTTTTTCCCAATCTTCCCTAGCCATGCGAATCTGATGATACCCTGAGTATGCATCTTAAAAACACAAAAGGTCACACCCCGCAGTGGAGTCGACAATCTGGTCTATGCGTGGCAGGGGATAAGGGTCCTTAGGACATGCCTTGTTGAGGTCGGTGTAGTCGATGCACATCCGGAGCTTGTCGTTCACCTTGGGGATGACGACCGAGTTCGTGAGCCACTCCGGATGTATGACCTCACGGATGAATCCGGCCTCCAGTAGACGCGCCACCTCTTCACGGATGAAGGCTTGGCGCTCGGGGGCCTGTCGCCGTACTTTCTGTCAGACGGGCCTTGCGTCCGGTCGCACAGCCAGACGGTGCTCGATCACCTCCTTGGGGACCCTAGGCATATCCGACGGCTTCCACGTGAAGACTTTAGCGTTTGCCCGCAGGAAAGAGACGAGCGCGTCTTCCTATTTGCCGTCCAGTTGACCGCCAATCTTGACGGTCTTGGATGGATCGCTGGCCACCGCCACCTCCTTCACGGGGACCTCGTCGCCTGAGGTCATCCGCTTCCTCGGGGCGTGAGATGAGGAGGCCTTCAGCCTCTCATCGTCGCCCGCGGGCTTCGGAACCGCGGCGAGGTCACTCGCGTGCTGCTCCGCGCAAGCTAGCACGATCATGAAATCGCCGTGGATGGTGATGGGGCCACGTGGGCCCAGCATCTTCATCTGGAGGTAGGCGTAGTGGGTGGCCGCCATAAACTTCACCAACACGGGCTCCCCAGCACCGTGTTGTATGGCAGATTGAGATCCGCCACATCGAAGTCAATCCACTCGGTGCGGAAGTTGTCGGGGCCACCGAACGTGACCGGGAGGTCAATGTGGCCTCGAGGCCATGTGTGCCCCGGCGTCATGCAGATGATCGGCAGGGACGGCTGGAGCTTCATCCGCGGAACCTTGATGAGATCATAGGCCCATGGGGAGAGGATGTTGAGGGCGCCGCCGCCATCTATCAGGATGCCCTCAACTTCACGTTGCAAATGGTGGGAGAAACCACCATCGCAATTTTCCTACCTCGGGCAACGCACGGGGGTGGTCAGTCTGGTCGAAGGTGAGCGGGACCTCCGACCACCGAGCCTGCCGTGCGGTCTCATGGGTAGGGACCACAGCCAAAAGATCCCGCTTCATGGACTTGAAGCTGCGGCGGGAAGCATGAGCACATGCTCCCCCATCCATGGTGGCAACGGTGGCCTCAGGCTCTTGGAAGCCCAAGTCGTCGTCGCTGTCATCATCAGCGGGGGCCTTCTGCTTGGCCTCACTTCGCCGGTCGCAGGTTGGGGCTGTGGGGCCCTGGCCCCCATGGCGTTCCTGCCCCCACTCCCCCCCCCCTCCCCACTTCTTGACACGCTCGGCCAAGCCCTTGACCGCGCGGCAGTCGACGAGGTCGTGGAGGGAGGTGTTGTGCACGGAGCACCATTTGCCCCCCTGGCGCTCCCGACCCGGAGCGCCGGCGTTCCTCCTGCCGTCGTCCGCGGCCCTACCCCTACGGGGGGCGCGAAGCGCCTTCGGCGGCGAGGAGATGCCCCTCGTCACCGGTGCGAGCAGTCCTCTTCTTCCTCCTCTTCACCCATTGCCCGGAACGGGCAGCGGACTCAGGGGCAGCCGCTGCCGCCGCGCCAGAGCTGGAGGAGTTCCAGGTCCACGCCTCCTCCTTTCGGGCAACACGGTCCGCGAGCTCGAAAGTTGCGCGGTGGTCTGGGGCTCTTTGGAGGCTATTTTCTCCAACATGCGGTTATGCCGCACGCCTCCCCTGAACGCGTATATCACCGCGTGCGCGGGGATACAGGGGATGGTGTTGCGGACCTGGCAGAACTGCTGTATGTATGACCGGAGGGACTCATCGTCCCTCCGCTGCACTGTGTGCAGATCAGCTTCCTCTCCCGAGCGTGGATATGTGCCCTGAAAGTTCGTGGTGAACTGTTGGCACAGGTCCTCGCAGGAGTGGACCGAGGCGGGTGGCAGGTTCATAAGCCAACCCCGCGCTTTGCCTTTTATGGCCATAGGAAAGAAGTTCGCCATGACCCTGTCATCACCCCCCACCGCTTCTATTCCAGTCGTATAGATCTGGAGGACCTCGGTGGGGTTGACGCTACCGTCGTATTTCTCCGGGATGCTAGGACGGAACTTTGGGGGCCATCGGATATTCCGAAGACTACCCACAAAGGCACGGCATCCAGCCCCGACGACGGGGGAAACAAGGGGCTAGCCCTTATGGCCACTGAGGCGCACAGCAGCCGTAGACGCGGCACCCTCTCCCGTTTGGGTGGCGTGGCGCTCGTCGCGCCAGCGCTCAATGTTGAGCCGGGCGTCCGGCTCACCATATATGCTCTCGTGACGCCCGCGAGTGGCCGTGGGCATCGACGAGGGAAGTGTAAAATACTTCCCTCGTAACTATTTTTCTTTTTATGTGTTGCATGAAATGTAAAATACTTTCTTGGATCAAATAAATCCCAGAAAAATCTAGGAACAATTGAAACAAGAAAAGTATTTATTAAAGTTTTATCTAGCCCACTTTTATATTGGAATTTATTAGCTTAAAATTAGATCTTTTCTTCTAGGCTTTTAAAATCATTTCTACTAGTTCCATTTAAACAACAATTTATAATTTAGAGATTTTTAGGGTGTAACAAACCTACCCCCCTTAAACAGAATCTCGTCCACGAGATTCGGAAGAGCTGGCGAAAAGATGCGGATGAGCTGACTTTAATTCATCTTCTCGTTCCCTGGTAGCTTCTTTTTCCGAGTGGTTACTCCATTGGACCTTGCAGAAACGAATAACTCGATTCCTGGTTCTTCTCTCATCTGTCTCCAAGATACGAATTGGTTTCTCGATATAGGTCAGATCCTCATGGATTTCTATCTGCTCAGGATTAGCTTCTTCAGTGGTGTTGACGACGAAATTTGGTAAATCATGCATCGAATTTGGAGTTAAGATCGAAGCAGATTTGGAAGGAAATCGGTAACAGAAACAGAGTATAAATCGGCTTCGGAACTGCATCGGCTACGGTGTGCATCGGCTGATATTGAATCGGACAAGGAAGCCGATGTAGCCGATTCCAACAAGGGGATATTGGAACCATCGTCGGGACCGTTTAAAGTGCTTCATGAGGATTGCCATATATGGATTGAGTCCGAAAAAGGCAATTGTATTTATTAATTAGGAATAGTTTGTTAGTTTCCTTTTATCGTTAGGAAAGTGAGTTTAGTGTCCGATAAGGACTTTATGTGTTTCCTTTTATCTTTAGGGAAGTTTGAGTCATGTCCGATATGGACTAGTATCTACCTATGGGTATAAATATGTACGCCCGGGGTCTATGTAAATTATCTCTCGATCAATACAACTTCGGCGCATCGCCACCTTTTACCTTTTTACTTGCGACGAGTTCTTGTTTCAAGTTGGGCTGCATCGACTTCGATCTCCGACGAGGAGTAAGGCTTGTTATGGCGGCTTGCATTATCGGGATTAGTGCTTCCATCGCTTCGACACTCTAATCTTGTTCATGTAAGTCGTCGAGTTATCATATACATTATATAATCTAGATTGACAATGTTTTCTACTTGCATCGGCCGATCTCCATCTAGAGTTTTGTCGATATCGGCTAGATTACTTTGTTGGCTTAGATTATATAATGTATCCACCACCCTGAAAATCAGTCAAAGGCTTGATTGTCTAGATATTATGTTTCTTTTCATACTTAGTGCTGCATCAGTTAAGTTTGATCTACTAAGTCGTGCTTAGAACCATAATCTCTATCCTGCTTCTTGATTGCCAATAAGGGTTTCATCGGGGTTTCAGCCGATGAGTTATCTGGACGTTGCATCGGCTTACAAGGATTACTTAAAAAGTTGGTTTTAGCTGATGACAACAAAGGTTTCACTGTTTATATAATCATTTGGATCTATTGACATCGGACCACCAGCCGATGAATGCTTCAACCTTCGGATCAGTGCTTCTTTAATCTATCATTACTAGCCGATTGGTTTCTACTGGATTATTTTATTTTATTTTCATCAGCCGATTATCTTTATGTCATTATTTACTCAAGTATTAAGATCTATACTGGATATCGGCTGGAATCACTCCATCGGCTTGTCAACCGATCGGCTATCTTTTGATCTTCAATTTATATATCTTGTCAGTTGCAGGATCAAACTGACTGGCACGCCCGCATCTCATCATTATTTTGGACCTGCACTGGAGCTAAGCAGATCTCCCAGGCCATCGTGTTTTTACGTCAACAAGTGGGTACCCTTAAACACTTTTTCAGCTGTGACACATGGAACACATTATGGACACCTGCCAAAGACTGAGGTAACTCCAACTGATAAGCGACCTCTCCTCTTCTACTGACAATCTTATAAGGTCCCACAAAATGCGGTGCCAATTTCCCTTTGGTGTGAAAACGATGAACTCCCCGGAGAGGCGTGACACGAAGGTACACATGATCCCCTTCCTCGAAACTCAAATCCCTGCGGCGATTGTCAGCATAGCTCTTATGACGAGACTGGGCTATACGCAATCTTTCTTGAATGATCTTTACTTTCTCTTCTACTTCCCTAAGAATATCAGTTCCGAAAACCTAACGTTCCCCTGTTTGATCCCACAAAAGTGGAGTACGGCACATCCGACCATACAATGCTTCATACGGGGCCATTTGAAGACTAGCTTGGTAACTGTTGTTGTATGAGAACTCTGCGTAAGGCAAATTCTTATCCCAACTTCCACCGAAGTCTAAAACACAAGCTCTCAACATATCTTCCAAAATCTGATTCACCCTTTCAGTTTGTCCGTCTGTCTGCGGATGATATGCTATACTGAAATTCAGCTTAGAACCCATCTCTTCCTGAAGTTTCTGCCAGAACTTTGAAGTAAACTAGCTACCTCGATCGGATACTATTTTTTTAGGAACACCATGTAAACACACAATCCTTGCCATATATAATTCCGCCAAATGATTTCCGGAATATGTTGTCCTCACAGGGATGAAATGAGCAACTTTGGTTAGCCTGTCGACTATCACCCAAATAGAATCATGGCCAGACGATGTTCTGGGCAGACCAGTGATGAAATCCATCCCAATTTCCTCCCACTTCCATTCTGGTATCTTCAAGGGTTGCAGCCAACCAGCGGGTTTCTGATGTTCTGCCTTGACTCGTTGACATACATCACACACAGCTACATACTCTGCTATCTCGCGCTTCATACTTGCCCACCAAAACTTCTCCCTGAGATCTTGGTACATCTTGGTACTACCAGGGTGAATGGAGTATAGAGTGTCGTGAGCTTCCTTCAGGATTGTATCTTTTAATTCTTTGTTGTCAGGGACACAAATTTTTTCACCCAACCACACAATTCCTTGCTCATCTTCTAAGTAACCGATGGCCTTTCCTCTCCTCATATTCTTCTTGATTTCTTGAATATCAGAGTCGTTGATTTGAGCTTCTCTAACTTGATCCATGAGAGTGGGCTTCACTTCTAAAGCTGCAACAAAACCTCTACTGACGATTCCCAAATTCAGTCTTTCAAATTCCTTGCATAACTCCCACGGCTACTGTCGTCCTTCTGTAGCATGGCAATAGCCTTTCCTGCTAAGGGCATCTGCTACAACATTAGCCTTCCCCGGGTGATAATGTATTCCCATGTCATAATCCTTGATTAGTTCCAACCATCTCCGCTGTCGCATATTCAGATCCGACTGGGTAAAGATATACTTCAAACTCTTGTGATCCGTGTACACCTCCGTACGAGTACCAAAGAGGTAGTGACGCCAAATCTTCAAGGCATGAACCACTGCAGCTAACTCAAGATCATGGGTAGGGTAATTCTTCTCATGGGGATGTAACTGACGAGATGCATAGGCAACCACCTTCCCATCCTGCATCAAAACACAACCTAACCCAAGCTTAGATGCATCACAATACACTTGAAAACCCTTCTTTGGATCAGGCAAGATCAAAATGGGTGCTGATATAAGGCGGTTTTTCAACTCTTGGAAACTCTGCTCACATTCTTCTGACCACTTGTACTTCACGTCCTTCTGAAGCAGACGAGTCATTGGCTTAGCAATCTTGGAGAAATTCTCTATGAACCTCCGGTAGTAGCCTGCAAGACCCAGGAAACTACGAATCTCTGCAACTGTCTTTGGTTGTTTCCAATTAGTTACGGATTCCACATTACTAGGATCAACGGCAACTCCTCCGGCTGAAATGACGTGCCCAAGAAACTTTACTTCAGATAGCCAAAATTCACATTTGCTAAACTTGGCATACAGCTGATGTGCTCGTAGCTTCTCTAGTGCAAGGCGAAGATGTTCTTCATGCTCTTCTCTGGTTCAGGAGTAGATGAGAATGTCATCAATGAAGACCACCACAAACTTGTCCAGATATTCCATGAACACCTTATTCATCAAGTTCATGAAGAAAGCAGGGGCATTGGTAAGTCCGAAAGACATAACAGTACATTCAAACAACCCATACCGAGTGGTAAAGGCCGTCTTAGGTATATCTTCCTCTTTGATTCTCAACTGATGATACCCTGATCGAAGGTCAATCTTGGAGAAAACGGTGGCACCTTTAAGCTGGTCAAACAAATCATCAATTCTAGGCAGAGGGTACTTATTCTTGATGGTCACATCATTCAATGCACGATAATCCACACACATCCTCTGAGTATGATCCTTCTTTTCCACAAAAATGACCGGAGCTCCCCATGGAGACGAGCTTGGTCTAATATATCCTTTCTGAAGCAGATCATCTATTTGTCTCTTCACCTCTGCTAAATCATTGGCTGTCATCCTGTAAGGCCTCTTATGAATTGGGGTTGTCCCTGGTACCAGATCTATTCTGAATTCTATATCTCTCTTAGGCGGCATACCAGGTAAATCATCCGGGAACACCTCAGGATAGTCCCGTACTATGGGAATCTCTTGCAAAGTTATTTGGTTCCAGCTCGACCTTAAAGGTTCGGAAGGCAAAGCGTGAACAGTTACAACTTGACCATCACTGCTGGTGAGAGTTACTTTTCTATTGGCACAGTCTATCACACCTTTATATCTAGCTAACCAGTCCATCCCTAGGATGACATCAAGGTCTTTGGACTCCAACAAAATAAGGTTGGCCAGAAATGGAACACCTTGAATCTCTATTCTGACAGAAGGGCTACGTTGTGATGAGAGGGCTTGATTACAGGGAGTACTAACCATCAAAGGACGTCTAAGATCTTCTATTTCCATCCCATAATTTCCCGCAAAACTCATAGACAAAAAGGAATGTGTAGCACCAGAATCAAAAAGCACTGTTGCAGGAACTGAGTTAATAGGGAACGTACCCAAAATCACATCTGGAGCACCCTGGGCTTCTGCAGCAGCAACATGGTTGACACGAGCCTTTGGTGCTGGTGCTGTGGAGTTATTCTGCACAGGAACAATCTTCACACGTCGAGGCTTCGGACACTTGTCAGAATAATGACCTGGTTCACCATAGTTGAAGCACACTACTGGCTTGTTTCCTTGCTCCCTCCTGACAGACTGGTGCTAGACTGGGGTTGCGGTAGGATGTGGAGCTTGGTTACGGTTGTTATTGCCAGCATTGTTGTTGTAGAACTGGCGCTGTGGGCGAACAACCGATGAAGATCCTCCTGGTGGTGCTGCCTGAGGTCCCATAGTAAGACGTGGCCTCTGACTATTCCCTTGCTGAGCCTTGAAGTGAGCAATCCTGCGTTTCTTCTGCTCCATACGGTTGTACTTATCTTCCTGGCGAATGGCCTTATCCACCAACTTCTGAAAATCAGAATAATCCCCAGTCATCAGTGGGTAAGATAGCTCATCATTCAGTCCTTCCAAGAACTTCTCTTGGCGCTCTTCGTCAGTACGGACATCCTCTGGAGCATAACGGGCCAAACGATTGAACTCATGCAGATACTCGGTGACGGAACGAGATCCCTGAGTGAGCGCCCCGAACTCCTTCTTCTTGAGAGACACCACTCCCGATGGTACATGAGTCTTCTTGAAAGCAGCAGTAAACTCAAGCCAAGTGATTGGTTCAGCAGTAACTCTGTTGAGACGGAAATGATCCCACCACTCAGAGGCAGGGCCATGAAGCTGATGCGAAGCAAAGGAGACTTTTTCTTGGTCAGTGCACTGAAGCAGGTCCAACTTCTTTTCTATGGCGTGCAGCCAATCACTAGCCTCAACCGGATTGGTAGTGCTGGAAAAAGTGGGCGGCCTCACACGAAGAAAATCTGCTAACTTGTTCTGGGGAGGAGCATGATTGTTCCCTTGGTTCTGTTGGTTCTGGAGTTGTTGCATCATCATGTTCATAAGTTGAGCTTGTTGAGCAAGGACTTGGGCAAGTGTGGGATTCTCGCCATTGTTGTTGTTGTTAGACCCATTTCCATTGCTGCGAGTGTTCACCATCTGGCAGAGATAAGAGCACAAGGAGGGAAGCAAGGGGGAAAAATCACTTAGGACATGGAACTAATTTCTTCTTGACTTTTATTGATCTGAACTGAGTTTTCATTATTACATATAACTGAAGACTCTCACACCACTTAACTCACCAACTTCCTAACACTCAAAAGCAAGCAAAAGCATGCCTTTACATCCCACCAACGATGTAAACCACATGCAAGACCCACACACACAACCAGACTTAAGCAAGCAAACTAACACAACGAACTAAGGCAACGACTTAAAACGTCTAGGTCTTCCTGGCATCGGAGTTGAATGAAGGCTCGTTCGGCTCCTCCTCGTCATCTTGAGTAGCACCCCACTCGACCTCTGAATGAGTGCGTTCTTGGCCTTCTTCCTCATCATCACTCAGAATGATGACCGGAGGATCCGCTGGGGCTGGGTCAGCTTCTCTTGCCACCACACGAACCTTGGGCGCCAGCTGGTAGCGGGGAACAAAAAGGGCTCTCTTCCTTGCAGTAAGACAAACCCTGGCCTTCTAGGGTGGCGCTACACCCTTCAATTCCGCCAGTTCCTTTTCCAGACGATCAACCTTGTCCTGCAGCTTACATATCTTGCCATAGTTCCAGTCTTCACGAGCTTGAGCAGCCAACACGATGTCAGCGCGGGTCTCATCCATGGCCCAAAGCATCACAACCAAATGTCTTGTGGTAGCATCATTCTCAAGTCCTTCAGGATCAACGTAGCTAGCACGGTCACTTCCCTGGGGCTGACGGGGATGGTAGCGATACTCCGTGTCGGCCAACTGCTCATCGTAGCGGTCGCAAAGCTCTCCTATGGCGATCCTTGCCACCTCCTGACAAGCGTGAGGATAGCTTTTCCCTCCAGCTTCAAACATCACCGATGGGATATCTTCACGATCACTGTTCAAGGTGACCTTGGCGTGGCACTTCTCTTCATCACGATCATGGGGAATCTGGGCATACAGAGGGGCAGTCATGAATCCTATGGCGAAGGACATTGTACGCAGCTCCCGAACAAAACCCTCAAAACCGAACAAGTATTCAGGCTTGAAGAGCGGCATCTAAAGACAAATGAAAGGAGAGAGTTAAGACATTTATCCAATTAATAGCACAAGTTTTTGGATTAATTTAAATAGAGTTAGAAAATCAAAGCGAAATATAAATAAAGTAAACTAGCCTTGCAGATAAGATGAGAAAGTTGAAACAGGGTTATAAACTTTTTCACTTTTGAATGACAGATTTTCAAAAGAAAATAGAGTTATAAATCCAGCATACTAATTGCAACATAATTAGATAAATAAAAATAATGTTGTAAAACTTTTGCTGGTAAATGGGCCATTAGTACAATGTTGTAAAACTTTTGCTGGTAAATAAGCCATTAGTACAGTAATAGTTGTACAGTACTAACAACACAGGAAATAAATAAATTTTGAATGAGAACAATTAAAGAGACTATAATCTGCATGTGCCATTAGCTTGGTTTAATTAAAAGAGAAAGAGAGGAGAACAGTCCTATTTTTTCAATATTTTTAGAGGGCTTCTATGGGTAACCATTTGGCATAACCTAGGGTCAAGGAGGCTCTGATACCAACTTGTCACGCCCGGAATTTCTATCCAAAACTCCAAACGCTTACATGTGTGTAAACCCTCGTCCAGGAATCAGCCGAGGCACACAATAACAAATTGATAATAGAGTGCAATATTTATCTAATTAATCGACAAATATAAAGTCATTACAGAGGTAGATAGTTCCTCTCAAACAATAAAGATCTAAGCAACGGAATATAAAATAAATAACGCAGGTGACTCCAATCCACAAGCATCTTGACCAGGGCTACGCCTAATCCTCCACACCTTCAGCATCACTGTAGAACTCCTCCTCTGATGAATGATTGCAAGGTGAGTATATGGTATACTCAGCAAGCCACGCAGCAAATATGCAAGTGCAAGGGATAACAAAGGACGGCATAATATAGTCTCATTTGCGTAAATGGCATTTAATAAATACTATAGAATTTAGCGAAACAGTAAAGTATTTAATTAAACAATATTAATCCAACGCTATGCAACACACCCGTTGCACAGGCCCAACCATTCTGAACAACCATTCCCGGCTGTACAGACCTATCTCCAAACCAGAAATATGTCATTCCAAACCATGAGCTAAACAAATTATTACCAATTGCAGAATCCTTTATTATGGTGAGATGTGTGAGACTAATCACGAAAGACATTGTTAGACTCGCCCATGACAGCAGGCACGGCTATTCGAATAGTTCTACTCTGGCCAGAGGCGTACCACTGTACCCACAAGACACAACCTCAACATCATGTCAACCATGCGTCGCGATACTTAGCAAGTACCCGAATAGAGATTGTGACATTACCCTCTGCATAATGCAATTCAAAGCAGTGCACCATTCCTGGATCATAATCACCCCCTTATAAAACAAGGCATGGACTCCCCAGCGATCCCCGTGGGCTTATCTCCGCCACTTCTCAACCCGGTGCCCCACAATGAACCTTACTACACAAAGGGTAAAGCCGTTGCCCACGCTGGCTTGTGGTTGGCACGGTTAATGTTTCACAACCGAAACTCGTGAACCGGTCCTTAACTCTCATGAGCACGACCATCCAAACCATGTGCTCACAACCCACCTTTATCAAGTTTTAGTTGGCATATTTATTAATCACCCTATCATGATTAACCAACATAATCTACCATTAATCCATCATCAAATAATAGTGAAGCATTAATTATCCCATTCATGTGAGCTAGTGTCTCTAAGCATGACTAAGCATCCTAATTAATTTAGCTAAAACCATATAATGTTCTAGCTAATCCAATTATTAACCAAGCGACAAAGTAAAGGTAATCAATATAAAGGGGCTTTAGCAAAGGCAATGGGTTGTTCCCACCCCGATGACATTCAAAAATAAATACGGTAGTTGAATAAAAACAAATAGCTTTAAATGGGATCAACATGCTCAAAGGGTATTTAGGATCTGGGTGACTTGCCTTGAGCTTCGTGAAACACTTCGGAACCTTCTTCCGCGTAAACGCTCTCCTCCGGAACGTCGGAAACTAAAGCGAATGAACAAAATCAACAAAACAGTACAAAAACAAGCATAAAAAGTACATGTGGATATTTTTAACATGTCTCGATTTTAGATGAATTTAGCAACTTGAACCACTTGAATCCGAGTTACGATGATTTAATTATGAATTTCCGAAATTTAACCAAAATTTCACCTAAAAAAACAAAAAGGCCGGCGACGAACAGACAGCGAGCAGCAGCGGCTAGGGCTCCACGGTCGACGAGGGGCTGGGGCGAAGGCAGTGGCGGATAGAGGAGGTCCAGGGGGTTCCATTTTATAGGGGCAGGGGCGGCGGTTCGGTGCAAGGCAACCGGAATCGGAGAAGGAAAAACTAGGGTTAGGAAGGAAAGAATGAGTCCGAATCGATCTCGAATCCGGCGATTTCCAAACTAATTAGACGAAACTTTCTATAGATAAGAGATAGAGGAGATCAAGGGGATTATTTCCCCTCTACCAATTTAATCAAAACGAGCAAGCATCGAAGGAATTTTGGAAGGGGGCGGCAGCTTGTAGCGCTCTGTCTCGACGGCTGCAACGGCGGAAGGAAGAAGACGATACCGACAGGAGGGGCCCACCTGCAGGCGCGCTAGAGAGAGAGAGGGAGAGAGGGGCGGCACAGCCTAGGGGCTGGTTGGGCTGCAGCCCAGCCGAAGAAAGGAGGGAAGAGGGAAAAAGAAGATGGGCTTTTGGCCCAAAACCAAAAGAGAGAGGTTTTATGTGTTGCATGAAATGTAATTTCATTGATTAAAAAAATACTTTCTTGGATCAAATAAATCCCAGAAAAATCTAGGAACAATTGAAACAAGAAAAGTATTTATTAAAGTTTTATCTAGCCCACTTTTATATTGGAATTTTTTAACTTAAAATTAGATCTTTTCTTCTAGGCTTTTAAAATCATTTCTACTAGTTCCATTTAAACAACAATTTATAATTTAGAGATTTTTAGGGTGTGACACTCATGAAGGAAAAAACCACAATCTGACTGACGAAGAGGTACGGCACCTTCAAAAACTCACGAGAAAGGTAGGCAATGGCCAATCGACCAAATTCTGGCGTGACAATTGGACTGAGTCGGGACGTTTCCTCACAGCCTTCCGACACTAGCATCCTTTCCTACCAACCTCAACTGCACAGCTTCGTCTCAGTTTGCTGACAACACCTGGCCAATCGAGCTGCACCCAGTTCTCTCCAACAGAGCACAGATGGAACTACAACTGCTTCTGGACACTCTTGGCAAATCAACAACTACAGCCGGACTTACCTGACGAAAGGATTTGCACACACACCTTGTCTGGCATCATAACATCCGCAATGCCGCATGCTACAACCTACTGACCTATGACGGTATGTCGTGGAGATCAGCAGCCTTCATCTGGTTGAAGGCTATCCCAAACTCATGTAAATTTTTCCTCTGGCTGGCCTTCAGAGACAGACTGAACACAGACAGCAACAGAGCTCACAAAAACTGGTCCTCTAATCCACCTTATTTTACGGTGCAAGCTAGCGGATATACTAAGGATAAAGGGTTAATTGGATCCATGCCATTGCAACTTTACCAAATTAAAAAAATACCACTACTATTCGTAATATCGGCTGGATGCCATATGTATTTTGCAAAAATTCAACTGTGCCACTGTATACGTCTCGGACTCAGTTGGACCAAGTTTTTTCATACCGTATTTTCGTACGGATCAAAATATCCTCAGTCCTTAGAGGATGACAAGTGGGATCCACCTTATCATACTTATCTTCACCCTTTCTTCCCAGCCATTATCTTATATTGTTGCAGTTGGTAAGCAGCGGTGACCGGTGGAGAGCGAGCGACGGTGGGTGGAGCAAGCGGTAGTAGCAGTCGCGAATCGAGCAGCAGCAGTCGCATCAAACGGCACAGCAAGCAACAGCTGTGGTGGGAGCCGGCGGGAGGTGACGGATTCAGTGCTAGCTCAAACAAATCCGCCGTCGGTGGTAGGTCTGGCTGGCAGTGGAGGGAGCACATCCGACGATGGCAGCGAGCTCGTCGCAGTGGTGGTGGGTCTAGCAGCAGCATGAGCAGATCCAGTGGCGGCGGCAGGTCCGGCTATGGCTCGACGCGGAGCAGTGTGAGGACGCCCGACGGTGACGGCGGCGAATACTCGAAGATGACAGTGAGATCCATCCCCATCCTTCTCGAAGACGATGACGGTGGTGGAGTGAACAAGACTCGAGGACCTGCCTGCTACCGTCGTCCTTCTCGAGCTCCTGCACATGGCCTGGCCTCATCAAGCTTCCTGAATTATCGTCGGCCTGGTGGAGCTCCTGCAAGCCGCTGGCCTCGCTGAGCTAGAGAAGGGCTGAGGAAGAAGATAAGTATGATAAGATGGGTTTCACTCGTCATCCTCTAAGGGTTGGGGATATTTTGATCCGTACAAAAAACCTGATCCAACTTAGTCCGAGACGTATATAGTGGTATTGTTCAAATTTTGCAAAATACGGATGGTATCTAATCGATATCGTGAATAGTAGTGGTATTTTTTAAATTTGATAAAATTGCAATGGTATGGGTCGAATTAACTCAAGGAAAAAACTCAATCCGTATGAACAAGCTGTCAGCAGTTCCAACATTCTGCAATTCGTGGAGGCGATCACGATGTCGGCTGACGAGCAACTCAAACCCGACTGGCCGATATGCTTTGTTGCCTGCTCGCACGGCCTTTGGAAATACATGAATAGCTTGGTTTTCAGACAAATTGAGCTCAGCTCGCAAAGTCTACTGTACCACATCAATGACTGCCTTGCAATCTGGGAGCACAGAGTCAAGCCGAGCTTGTGTTCCAACATCAGAAGCTGGGCAAACATGCTGGCCAAAGTCGTCTAGGCCTAAACACCTGTACCCGTTTTCCTCCTCTTTTGCCATGTTTCTGCTTAAGTCCCCTGTTTCTCTTTTTCTTCTTTTGTTCTCTAATCTTCTGTCCGCTTGTTTACGTATTTATCTCAATCCTCTAATCTTCTGTCTCCTTGTAAATAATAACTCTGTTTTTTTTCACCTGCTCTATCAAATATATATGAGACAAAGCTTTTGCTCTCTTTAAAGAAAAAAAATTCTTGGGCCGCTTGGCGGCTTGGCCTTGTTTCACCTGACACACCATTCCCCTCCCTTCCCACCAGCAAAAAAAATATATGTTCATCTTTACTGTGATTGATCAAAGGCTGATCTCCGAAAAATACAAATCACATAATTAAGAACATCTCCCCATGGTTTAAATATATATGTATCCAGCTGATTCATCTACCGTATATATACCTAAAGCACAATTTGTGTGCATCATCAACAGGACGTAGAAGTTGCAAAGAGAGCTCCCTTGTTCTTGTACTTGAACGTGACGGCGAAGTAGCTGTAGGCGAGCAGCTCGAGCGCGCTGAGCGCGGCGATCAGCCAGTAGAAGTAGTCGAGGTGGGCGCGGTTAAGGTTGTTGGAGAACCAGCTGCCGCCCCTTGCCGCCGTCGCCCGGTCGATCCCGGACACGAGCCCGCTGCTGATGAAGCTGCCGACGCCGAAGATGCTGAGGTAGAGCGCCAGCCCGAGGCTACGCAGCTTGTCGGGCACCTGGTCGTAGAAGAACTCCTGGAGCCCGACCATGGTGAACACGTCCGCCGCGCCGAACAGCACGTACTGCGGCACCATCCACCACAGGCTCATCGGCACAGGGACGCCCGCCTTGTCCACCAGCCCGGCGTCCCGCGCCACCCGGAGCCGGCGGGTCTCGACGAGTGCCGCGATCACCATTGACACCAGGGACAGCACCATCCCGGCGCCGATCCGCTGCAGCATGGTGATGCCCGAGGGGACGCCCGTGTAGCGGCGCGCCAGCGGCACGACGACGCGGTCGTAGATCGGGATGAAGGCCACGATGGTGATGCTGATGAAGCTCTGCAGCGCCGCCGGTGGAACCTTTACATGGTCGCCGATGCGCCGGTCCAGCGTCCCCGCCTGCTTCGTGAAGAACGTCGATGACTGCGCGAACGCCACGGCGTAGATCAGGCACGTCGCCCAGATCGGGAACAGCCGGACGATGCCCTTGGCTTGCTCGACGAGGCCCGCATTGCCCATCACCTGTTCGTCCTCCTCTACTTGCGTGCTACAAAATTGCAGACAAACATCATGTGATCGAACACCATATGTGCAAGATTACCAGATGCGTGAAGACGCATTGCAGCGAGCATTACTGGTTACCTGAACTCCGTCGCCGATGTCGCCGTTGGATGTCTCTCCTGCGAAGCCTGCGGAGGAAGGGGGCTCGACTTCCCCCTGCTTCGCCACGCTGCGAGTGCCTCGCCGGCGCGAGCGGCCACCTTCTTGCTTCCGGAGATGTAGTAGCGGTACGTCCTGGTGCCGAGCAGGAACACGGCGAGGGCGCACGCCATGACGACGCAGGGGATGCCGAAGCCGAGGCCCCAGCCGATGTTGTCCTGGACGTAGCTGAGGAACACCAGCGTGACGGCGGTGCCGCCGCACATGCCGAAGTACCACCAGTTGAAGAAGGAGCTCCTGGAGACAGACTCCTCGGGGTCGCTCGGGTCGAACTGGTCGGCGCCGAACGCCTGCACGCACGGCTTGTGCCCGCCCTGCGCGACGGCCACCATGTAGAGGGAGACGTAGAAGAACGCCACCTGCAGAGTCGACGGCGGGCAGGTCTTGCCGCCGGCGACGGTGGCGATGCTGCATTGATGGCCGCCGGTGGAGAGCAAGGTCGAGAAAGCTAACATGGCCAAGCCCTGCACATAGAATCGTGCTGATGAGTGATCTTCCGAGTCTCTCAGGCGCGCGCGCGCACAGATGGCGGTGAGAATGAGAAAAAAAATACTCCCTGTGTTCCCATATATTCTAAAATTATTAAGATCTAAAATTTGACCATTTGTTTTTTTAAATATGAATACTTAAAATTATGCCATATTTATCAAAGTGTGGTATATCTTAAACATAAGCATTAGATCTTCATTTATCGTAATCTAACCATTTAAAAACTATTAGTGGTCAATGTTAAAACAAAACCGCTTAATTGTTTCAAATATTTAAGAAAGAAAAGAAGTTACGTCGTAGTAGAAAGGAACAAACCATTCTGTATATAGAAAAAAGTGCTTGCCCAAGTTATTATGCACATTTTCGGCCCAAAAGTTCGCCAAATCGTATAGCCCATCACCAAGCAAAGCAGATGGCACAATGGACCAGTGCAAACAAATGATAAGTAGTAGTACGGTTTCCCAACTCATTATCCTCGTTTTTCACGCGTAATTTTTTCAAACTCCTAAACAGTGTATTTTTTTAAAAAAGTTTCTATACTAAAGTTGACTTAAAAAATCATATTAGTTTATTTTTTAAAAAATAGTAAATATTTAATTAATCATACGCTAATAAATCGCTCTATTTTACGTGCACACAGGAGGTGAGTTCCTGACCTCACCAAACGAACACAACCGTAAGCTCTCATCTAAGAAGTGAGAACATCACAAAAGTTGAACTCCTGAAATACCACTTTTGTTATAGCACATAATTTCAATGGTGATTTTAAGGAGATTTATTCCACTCCTAATACTGTGGTGGAATTATTTCCTTCAATCTCGTCCCATCCCTTTATTTTGGATTAACTGAACAAGCTTTAAGGGGTTTTTCATTTTTGTTGTGTCAATGGTTAAGGCTGTGTTTACAATCCCATGTTCCCAACTCCTCTCCCTCGTTTTTCGCGCGCACGCTTTTCAAACTACTAAACGGTGTATTTTTTGCAAAAAGTTTCTATACGAAAGTTGTTTAAAAAAATCAAATTAATCTATTTTTGAAAAAAATTTTAGCTAAAACTTAATTAATCACACGCTAATGAATCGCTCCGTTTCCCGCGTTCACTGTGCGGACTGGGAACAAGGACATGCGAACGCAGCCTAAGTGGGGATTGAATGATTGATCATTTTATTTCCATCTAAAAAAATCAAAATACTTGAGGGCCTTTATCATAGAAAGAGACCCTCTTCGTCGTGTTCCAAGATCAATGAGTAGGTTTAGACGATCCCCGACGAGACGACACCAACCACTTCAATAAATTTCGCGATCTGGCTTAAAAATATCTTCACGCGAGCTAGCCTGAGGCTAGACTGGCAACGTGGCCACGGGACAAGAACCAATTCCAAGCCCATCTATGTTCCGCTGACACGTGGGTCCTACCTATCCTGAGATCTCGCCCACGCGTGAGCCAACGGAGAAACAGACGAAAAAAAACAAACAATGGCGTTTTGTTGGTATTTACCAGGATGTAGAGCAGCGAGGCGAGGAGGATGGTGCGGTAGCGGCCGAGCCAGGAGTCGGCGAGGGCCCCGCCCAGCAGCGGCAGCAGCTGGGAGACGCCGTTCCAGGCGTTGATGGCCGCCGCAGCCGCTGCGTTCCCTTCCCCGAGGGGCCCCGTCAGGTAGGTGATCAGGTTCGCCGACACCCCGTAGAACGCGAACCGCTCCGCGATCTCCACCGCTGCAGATCCAATCCATGTGCACCAACGTCAAATTCACCAAATATTATCATCCGCCGACGCCTCGATCCTCACTCAGCTCTGTTCCGCCAGTTGAGCACCCTGTGACTACTAGTACTTGCCTATGATGAAGAGCGCCGACCTCCATCCGCCGGTGGCGCCGCGGAGGGCGAGGCGGCCGCGATGGTCCACGGGCCCATCCGCCATGCCGTCGTCCAGCGCGAGCAGTGGGTCGTAGGCGCCGGAAGGAGGCATCGTCGACGGGCTAGCGAGGATAGGTTGATATATATACGTGGGTGGGGGGGCGCCGATCTCGGCCGGCTCGCTCACGAGCGACAGCCGGAGATGAGCTTAGCTGGGATTCCCAGAAGTCAGAGATGGGAGGAGGAACCAGCAAGTTGTACACTCTCGCTCGCACTCCGCAGCTCTCTCTCTCTCTCACACACGCAACCAACCAACCGCTCGCTCGTCCGCGACTTCGTGGCGGCGGCTAAAAATAGGCAAATCAGCGTGAGAATCCCCGTAAGGCCGTAACAAACCATCCGTGCCGCGCCACATCGGACAACGGCGGCCGTCCGTTGCGCGATCCGACGGTGGTCTGGTCTGGGAGGTCGCAGTCGTCACGCGTCGCGCGTGTTATGCGCACGGGTGGGTGAAGCGAGCGGCCAGTTGGCCCGGTGGCCGGTGATGGGAGGCCGTGGGCCGCCGGGCGTGGCTCTGGCGTTGGCGGTGTTGCGTGGTTTGGACTTTGGACTCCCGAGCTGAGGCGGTACTCCTGTCAGTGTCAGCTGCGGTACGTTGGGTGCCTCGGTTCGCGACCACGAATTTGGTAGAAAGAGCGGATATGGGCTGGCTATTCTCGTTTCCAACGTTCTTTTGTACCGATAGAAAGGTCAATTGGGCTGTGTATCAGTGTGCGTACACTACTCTACAGTGGTAGTACTACGTTGTACCTTTTCTTTTGAGAGGACGGTACTCCTACCGCGGTGTACATCCTCGGACAAGGGTTCCCTGGGCCTAGCCCTCTTCTTCCACTCCCGCACCTGAGTTCTCTTTCCCCACCGACTCGACTCCACCGCCTTAGGCACCTTCCCCCCTTCCCCAGCTCTCTCCCCACAGTTGCCCCGGACTCAGCTCACCACTCGTCTTGAGAAAAAGCATTGGGTAGAGATGAAAAAAAAAAAGTAACCGTACCTCACTAACACGTGGGTCCATTGTATTTTTCCTCTTTACTATATGTTTCAGTGCCATGTGTTCTAGAGTCATAACTTGCCACATCAGCGAAAACCACATCAATATTGTCACGTGAGTTATTTTATACGGTTTTAGTAGTTAGAAGAGTCATACCCGGGTTTACGGTTAAGGGGGTATTAATCAAATTCGATCTATAGAAGCAATTGGGGCTGGTGGTTCCCACTATAGAATGTACCAGCACAGGATCAAAGAGGCCTGCTAGGTGAGAGCCTTTCATAGAATGTGCCGAAAAGGCTATCGTATCAACTTACTTAATTGAGAGAGTTAAATTGGACTTTTTCCAACCATGTCAGGCCAGACAAGTCTTTTCAAGGCCTTGCCTGATCCGGTCTACGAATATAGTCTCTGCTTATGAGGCCCATATTTGGCCTCATGCTGATCAGCACCACGAATATAGTGGATGCCTATTTTCTCTTATTGTTGCCCTTTCATTTGCCTTGCCTCCTAAATTGATTTCGGCCGCGATTATTAAACCTTCTGACGGCAGTGATGTTAACAGTATAACACCCAGAAAACATGGCCAGAACAACACCCGTAACAAAAGTTCAGGTGTTTGGCACGCTTAAAACCAAAGGTAAACTTGCTGAAATGGTGAAACCACATGATACATTTTCATTCAAAAGATCTATTAGTGGAGTGCATTACGTTGATGGAGTATTATATCTTTGGCCAAAGTGATCTCAAATCTCTCCTTTCAGCAGCGGGGAGCGTGTAGACTACAGCACGCCATGCAAGTTCGTCAGTGCTCGTCCGCGAACTAATCACTAATCAGCCGCTGGTTTCTCAACAAAGGAAGTGCATTATCAGTACCTAATTAAAATTCTTTGCGCGCTAATCTGATCACAGAAGCGACCGATGCATGCAAGGTGTGCGACGTGGAGAGTCCAACACGGAACCACCAAGGATGGAGGGCGCACGCAGAGCTTGCTGTGCTGCGTGCTGCTGCTGCATATGCGTGCCTCCTGGAATACACCGTGATCTGGCAGCCTCATCCGGCCTCTCGCCCTATAAATTGGCTACCGGCCGGCGTCTCTGGTTCATCGCTTCCTCCTCGCAAGCAGAACCAGTACTTGTACCTTGCAAATTCAGTTGACTTCGGTTCGTTCAGGTTCAGTCGTTTGATCGCCATGGCCAGTATGGCCAGGTCGCTCTTGTGCCTCTCGCTCGTCGCCGTCCTACTCCTCGTCGAGGTAATCAGATATATCGAACTGATCTTTTACCCTGCGTAAACGAAACGGTTTCCTGAATTGTATATTTCAGTTATGTACTGATCCAATCCTGTTTCTTGTTTGATATTATTCAGACTACCGCTCCACATGGACAAGCTTACGCCATCGGTAAGCAATGCGTGATCTAGTTCAGTTTGTTTTTTTTTCTGATCTGTGTGAGTGTGATGAACAAGTGTATGTATCTGGTGTAGATTGCGCGGGGAAGTGCGGGTACCGGTGCAGCAAGTCGGGGCGGCCGAAGATGTGCCTGAGGGCGTGCGGCACCTGCTGCCAGCGCTGCGGCTGCGTGCCGCCGGGAACCTCCGGCAACGAGAACGTCTGCCCCTGCTACGCCAACATGACCACCCACAACGGCCGGCACAAGTGCCCTTGATCACATCTCGGTCTCCGCCCTCCGCCGCCGTCGCCGCTGTCGCCGCCGGCGCTTGCTATCCAACCAACCGGTGATGATACTACTACTATAGCAATGGCAACCGATCTTGTGATGATATGCATGCTAGCTAGCTAGATATGCTACCAACCTACGGTACTGCAGGCTGCAGCCGTCCGTCGTGTGTCTCTGCATGTAGCTTGCTAATTGCTATCGCGTAATATGTATGATGTGTGTGCATATGTGTGCCGTGCCGTGATCGATCGATCGACCGTGTACGAGTGAATAAGTAATATAATGAAGTAATCTGCTTTATAAATTGCGTAGCAACTTTTCAGTTTTTTTTTTGCCTTGCTATGCTTTGAGAAGCTTGGGGGTAGCACCGCAATAGCAAATTACTAGCACCGATGCACGAAAACCATTTTGTGTGTGCGTGCGTGCGTGCATGCCAGCATGACAAATCATTGACACGGCTTACAAGGGAAGATTGCTCGTACGTACGCTAGCTACTCGATCGATCACACGGGTGCATTGTAGCTTTGGCACTTTGCTGCATGTGACCAATATATGGCAGCAAATCTGGGTGAAGATGATGCAGGAGAAGAGTAGGTGAGGCCAAAACACGGTCGGCGTCGTCAGCCACCACCGTCTGACAGTGCTAAGCCAAACTAAACCACAACTTAAACGACGACGCAGAAGTGACCGTCCCGTGCTCATGCGTAGGAGGGCTGGAGGGTCCAAGAATGCATTGACAAAGACAGAGGTCTCATCCATCAGGTCCAGCCCGGCCCGGCCCAGCTATCAAGGGAGGTGAAAACGGTGATAAACTCAAAAACAATTTGCCCTTTTTTGCTTTTTGCTGAGACCCGCTTATTTCCTAGGAGTACTACTTATATACACTGTTTTGAACCAAAGAATAAATTTCACCAAAAAGGTAATACTACTTTAAACTGAAGTAAATTTAGTAACACTAGAGATATTTTGAACAAACTATTATAGAACTACAGATTTAAATTGACATATCACAAAGTTATAGATTTAGAACCAAATTTATCACGGAACTACATATTTAGGATGAAATATCACAAAATTACATTTATTAAAAAAATTATCATAAAACTATAATTTTGGTTCCGATTTAATTAAAAATTATAGCATTTATAGCTCCAACATAATAGTAGTGCTAGAGATTAAGTTGTAAAATTTGTAGTTTTGCGATAACTTTAATATTAAATATGTATTTTTTTGATATATTTTGGTGCTAAAATTATAGTTTTGTGATATATATTTGATGTAAAATCTGTAGTTTTGCAATATTTTATCAAAGTATTTGCAGCTTTATGATATTTACTCTTAAATTTGCACAAAACTACATCATTAACGCTTTTTTAGCTAATCTACTCTCTCCGTACAAAACTGTAGGGTGTATTTTATTTGGAGTATAGATCTTCAAGGCAAATTTTTGACCATTGATTGTGCATAAACATATTTATAATCACCAATGTTTTATGAATGCTCTTTGGAAGGTGAATATGTACGTATAACTTTGTATGCAGTAAATATACTTAATTGCCATTTGACTAACTGTTGGTCAAAATTTACTAAGTTTATCTTTCTAAAATATTATACGCCCTATAGTTTTCTAGGAAGGGAGTAACTTGCTAACTTGTATGTTTGCAACTCATGTATAGAGTGTTACACAATTTGTAAAATTGGGTTGCAACTTGGTAAATTTTGTTACTACGAAAATGGTTTTTACGGTAGGATAATATCAATCTGTAGAGACAGTTAAGCTGAATGCCTCTACCAAAACGTATGTGGAAATGCATAGGCGGGGAACCCGCCGTTTGTGGAAACAATTCCTACACAAGGTCCACGTAAGGATCTGCCTATGGTAATCCATATGCACCCTATGATAATCCCATTTTACTTGTAGTTTATTGTGTCAACCACAAGAATCCAATCTACCGCGGACGGCACTGCACTTTCCAAGCCTCACTCCTCGGGTCCTTCTCCGTTGGTGCCGAGAAAAAGGGCGTGAGGACCAAACACTATACCCTTGAGCTTGGGACCACTATACAGTGGGCCTGAGCTTGAGAGCCCGCTACATCTATCCGTCGTTGCCTACCAAAAGAGAGGAGAGGAGAGAAATAGGCACCAAATAATAATAATAGGTGATCGTTGGATGAGAGGAAGAGAAAAAGAGATGGACTTAGGAAATTAGCTTGAAGGAAAAGCCACATGTGGAGTTTATCATCATCGTCACACATCTAGAGCTCTCATTGTAACGGCACTGCCACTTTTCACGCCATCACATCCACCAAGTATCTAACCGTTGTCCCTGCCCCTAACCATTGTCACTGTCCCTGTATCCACCAAGTATCAAATAAAATTTTTAACGACAGATTTTTAAGTCTTTCGTCTATGAAAACATACTCATTTCTAGAGATTGTTGGCTAAAATAAGTTTTCGCATGCGGTTTGCAACGTCGGCACCATCTTGACGTGTTGTATAGGTGGATTTTCTCACGTACTGCCTATGCAGTAGAGTGGTGTATGTGAAAATAGTCTCATAGGATGTGTTCGGATGTTGAAGTTGGGATCTAATCCCTCGCGCACGTAAAACGAAACGACTCATTAGCGCATGATTGATTAAATATTAACTATTTTTTAAAAAATGATTAATATGACTTTTTAAAGTAACTTTCTACAGTTTTTTTTGCAAAAAAATACATCATTTAATAGTTGCAGGAAACATGCGCATGAAAAACGAGAAGGTGAGTTGGGAACCTCATGAAAGAATTCATCGTTAGGCTTCGTTCGATTTATGGATAGTAGAGCATATTTCCCGTACACGCGAAATGGTAAATCTCATTAGCACATGATTAATTAAATATTAATTACTATAAACTTGAAAATTAGATTTATTTGATTTTTAAAACAAATTATATATAGAATTTTTTTTAAAAAAATACACCGTTTAGCAGTTTGAAAATCGTGCTAACAAAAAATAGAAAAACAAGGAAGTTGAAGTTTGGAGTTGAGTATAGAATTGGGCCTTAGTAGTGTTTTGGATGGGATTTTAAAACTCAAAAAAAGTGAACTAAAAGATAATTGCTAACTGTGTGATTATGTGGAACCTGGATTTATGTGTAATATATCAAAAGCCCTATAGTTTTTTGTAAAATTCTAATGATAAATAAAAGTTCTGTAAAATTTACTCTCATTTGTATCTCAAGAGAATTTGATCTGCACCATTAGAACTGCAGTTGCCAGTTGCCAATTGCCAATTGCCAATTGCCAATTGCAATATTGCAATGCACACTCCTTTTTTCAGTTGCGAAGGGCCATTGATTACGACAAACCATAGATCAGAGATCCAACGATCAACTACTTCACTAGTTCCACCTCCTGCTTCGACGCCCCATCGAGTGCCGGCCTTTATCTCTCACCTTTCGCAAATCACAACTGGCCGCGGCGGTAGCAAACATCTCCTTCGTCTTCCCCACGCATCCACCCGAAAAAGAAAAAAAAAGAAAAAAAAAAAGAAGAGAATTATCCCCACTTTCACCTCCAGAGTCCAAACCTCCCCGTCCATGGCGACGGCGAGCTCGATCCGGCCGCCACGCGCGGCCCTAGTCCTCCTCCTGCTCGCGCTATCCTTCTCCCTCTCCCTCGCCGCTCACTTCGAGGGCTTTGACTCCGACGACCTCAACTCCGCCCACGCCGACGCGGCCTCAGCAGACGATGAAGACGACGAGGGGCTCGACGTGGAGCTCACGCCGCGGCCGACCATCTCCCTCTCCACTTCAACTCCTTCCCCTCCCGTCACCACCACCACCACCTCCGCACCAAACCCTAACCCCGATCCAAACCCGACGCTGACCCCTCAGAACCCCACTGCGACGCTGGATCTCTGGGATGAGGACGAGTTCGAGGGTATTCCTGTGCCGGAAGCGGCCTCCTCCGACGAATCCTCCACGCCCGCCGAAGCCGCCCCGTCAGATCCCACCTCCGATGCCGCGGCCGAGGCGGCGCCGGCTCCGCCGAGGCGGCCAGCGGAGCTGCTCCGCGCGTATACCGTCGAGATCGCGTGCGTCAGCTTCTTGATCTGCTTCCTGCTCAACTACTTCACCGGGAAGCGGCAGAACGAGGCGATCGCGCTCGCCTGGGCCACCAGGTTCGCCACCAGGGACTCCATCTTCGACAAGAACTTCAGCCTCCTCGGCACCGGCGACGGCAAGGACACGCCGCTCCTGATGAAGGAAGGGCAGGACGTGTTCAAGTTCTACGCGAGCGGGAGGCGGTACTGCCAGGGGATGCTCGCCACCATGGAGATGCGCGCGCGGCACGACCTGCTGTCCAAGCTGGTGGAGCTGGTGTTCCCCAGGAAGGACACCATCACGTTCGAGGTGGTGATGAACGAGGAAGCCATGGACCATGTGATGCTGGCCGTGGCGAGGAAGAAGGCAGCCAAGACGATGCAGAAGGAGGAGAGGGATCTGCAAAAATTTGCTGGGGTTCTTACCTCGGCACCCGCTGGGAGGAGATGGGTTGCGGATGAGCTTGCGGTAGTGGCCGAGTCAAAGGAGGTTGCTGGGGATATGATTACTGAAGCCGTGCTGGACCAGGTGATGATTTAACCTGCTTACTTATTTTTAGAATTACTGTTTTTAGCTTCAGTGGAACTGGGTAAATGGTTTCTTCTGGTATTATTGTAGAGATGATATAGTGAGATCTCCTGGTGCTGTTGATTCTTTTATGAAAGTAATATAGGTAAATGTCTTCTAAAATGAAACGGTATATATTACGAATTATCATTTGAAAGTGTAAGGTGCAATTTTCATCTTTTGAGAAACTTTTTACTTAGTTTAATTATATCATTAATCACTAACTTGGAATATGGATGAAGTGTGAAGGAATTAAATTGTGAATTGATCTGATTTTCTTGCTTTTGGGGAGAATTGGCACCAATTGGATTCAATTATATTAATAACTATTCTTGTAACAACATTTTCCACAATATCAACTGTGACACACTATTAATATTTGATGATTGTTTGTATTAATATTTTGTTATGTTTGTAATTTAATAATTGCTGAATGTAGAATCACAATGATGGATTTTGCATAAGGTAGTGTTGATTTTGAACATGCCATATTTGTCTTGGGAAAGTATGGTACTGTTCCTAGCTGTTACCTTTTGTGCATTTTGATAGGGAAGGACTGAAGAAGTACCTTGAATTTTTAACTGCTAGATTTATCACAAATCACAAAATTTTAATCACAAATTCAAAGCCACAATTTATCGTTTTAATGACTGAAGCGAAGTCACTGGGAACGTGGAACTATGCCACGTTGCTTGTCCCGGGAACGCCGTTCCCGTGCTGGGAACGTGGGAACAATCTCGTTTCCCCGTGTTAAAACATCAAAAAAGTAGCGTCCCACATTCCTCGATCCTATTCCTCATCCTATTGATCTGGGAACTTTTGTGACATAGGAACTTTTGATCTGAAAAATTGGTGGAAGGTTTGGTAATTAACTATCGACGTAGCTTTGTTCAGAATCTTGTCATAAGCCGGCTTAATATGATCTGCATGTCTTTAGTAAGAATGAGCAATGCTATACTGTGGCATACATATATAATATTCTACAATCTGTTTCTCTGCAGGTCCTTGGTGACAAAGCTTTCGAGAAATTTGGGAAGTGGTTCATCTCACTTCATTTTTCAGATCAACTGGCAGGCTCCTACAAGAAAGTGCTTTCTTTCAAGTTTATACTGCCAGATGCGAGCAACATGGCTGAGATGACAAGATTAGTTGCTCTCGTGCCGTACTACATTGATTTGGTCGGGCGTTACAAGCTCAGCAACCATGTCAGTATTTCCTCTATCTTTGTTTTAGGTCACAATCATTTTTCGGTTCCAGTGTCTAATCATTTTTCGGTCACAATCATTATTCATGGTAATTGTAGGCTCGTTCCAAAACTGAAGCTGCAAGAACAAAAGCTGCCCAGGAGGCTTTCAGGGAACAACAGGGTCTAAGGCAGGAAGCCCTTCAAAGGAAAAAAGCTGAGAAGAAAAAGCTTATGGAAGAGGCAGAGGCCAAATTGAGTGCCGAGGCGCTCCGCAAGAAAGAGGAAAAAGAAAGGGCCCGTCAGATGAAGAAGTCCATGCCCAAAGTTAAAATGCTCCGGTCCTAGTAACATCAAGGATATATCGTAGCATTGGCTTTAGCTATTCAGTTGCTGATTAGCTTATAGTTCAGTGCCTCTGCTAGACTCTTTTATGTTCGAATTTGGGCCATCAATATTTCTCTGCCCTTGGGATACAAGCGAAAGGAAAGAAGTGAAGATAATCTTTTGCTGTTGTTTCAGCTTGTCGCTTGTCGGGGGATTAATTTGAAACGCTGAGCTATGCCTACTGCAGGCTGTTTTCCTTGTATAAGACGCAGGCTGGAACGGCGACTAGTTCGATTTGCCCCCACGGTCGTTCATTTTAGTTCATCTGAATTTTTTTATGCAGCAGCTCGTTTGTAAGAGAACTCCATGACTTGCTGTGTAATGCGTTTATAGATACATTGCCAGAAACTCAAGGACTACACATAATTTGAGTCGATTTATGAGTTAATCTCATTTGTATGCATGTCTTACTGGTTGAAGCAATAATAGCTGTTGGGAACTTGAGATTGTCATATGTGCAGCAACTTTTAACAGTGTCCTACTATACTGTTACTGTGTTATGCGGCGTCAAATATGGAGATCAGGAGCTAAGGTATCTCTAGCTTCAGAAATTCTTGGAGTTGGAGCTAGGGCAAGGTCGTTATGGAAAGAAATTTTGTTCACACTTGAGTGTAAAAATAGACTAGATTTCTTTATTTTACATAGTAAACTTATCTTCTGAAAGAATCCAGGATTTGCATACTAAACAGAGCCAAAAGTGTGATTTTTTTTAGAAATAATACTGTTTTAATAAAAATTACAAAAATATACATCGGCCGACTAATTCATAAATTTAGCACCAGTCGAACTACCAGAACTACCATAGTTACCATAGTTTAACAAGGTACATATTGAACGAGCCTAATACGAATAGCTATGAATATATCACACTTAAATAGTCTATCGAACAACGCTTGTTCGGCATGTATCCTGTCGAACTTGTAATTTAGTCATGGCATTAAATTTGTGATTTAGTCAACCAATCTCTATTATTGCAATTTTCCATTTAAATTATATTATTTCTAAAAAAATCCCAAGTGTTTACCATGTGTAAGACAAGAGATTTGCCTATGCGTGTCATTCAACATCTCTATGGTAAAATTTGGAGAAAATTTGCCACTGAACACAGTGGTAATTGGTAAAGGTTCAAAAATGCAACTGCACCAAGATATGCACACGCAACAACTCTCAGCAGCGCATCTCTCTTCTTCCTCTCTTCCTGAATATTCTGGGCCAATCTGCCGCCCTCAGCCGCCGCGCCATCCGATGGAGGAGGTGCAGGCCGCCGTGACGGCGCACCTGGACCAGGTCTCGGGCCTCGTCCAGGCGCTCTCCGCCGAGCTCCGCCGCGGGATCGTCCCCGCCGCCGACAGCCTGCTCGCCTTCGTCCGCGCCGTCGACTGGACGGTAACTCCCCGATCCCCAAATTAGCGGAGATCACCGATTTCCAGCCGCCGCGCCGCCTCCTTTCTCTTTCGCTGATGATTCGCGTGCCTTGTGCTTGTGCCTCTGAGGCTGTTTCAGGAGCCATGGCTGATTTGCTTGATGGCATTCCATGCGACTCTGTTGCTCACGGCCGTCGGGTTGAGGAAGAACGCCAACTTCCAGCTCTTCATGCTGTTTCTTGCCTGTGAGTTTTCTTGTTTCTTTTGCATATTTTTGCAGTATGTTTGGGACTGTGAAACATTGTCATCGGAGAAGAGAGGCTAGGGTAATAATACTTTGGTACTACAATCTTCCATTTGCATAAACCGAACCTTGTCGTAGCAATTGGGTCATAGCAACTAACAGTTTAACCGAGTTACTGCATTTGCTTAAACTTTGGCACATACAGCACCTCTCCTAGTTGTTGCTTTGAGCACAAAGGAGTTACAGCAGAATTGACCACTAAGCCTTTCTAAATATGTGCCTTGGCAGTTGGCACAAGACAAATATTCAGGTATCACAATGCGAACTATGATAAGGGTTTGAGCGGAAAGAATGTGACAAAATTATGTCAGGAGGCTAAAACTTGTAACGTGAAAGGAATGCATAAGGCTGAAACTTGTAATATGAAACAGAGTGAGTACACTATAAATTATCAACATTTTATTATTCTGTCAATAATGCAGAATTAGAGTATTCTTGGTGTTTGCTAGTGTGCCACTCAAAGTCTACAGAAGAGCTTGAGTCTGTGGCTATTGTTAGTTTCTATAATTGGTATCTTCTCAATTCTGATATTTGGAAGAGACAACGGATATCTCAGGATGTTAGGTGGCAGTAAATTATCTAGAATAAAAACCTGGTTGTTTGATTGATCAGAGTAGGCTGTTTGGTTTGATTAATTGTCTGATTGGTTCCGTGGTTGCCTATCTGCAGATTCAGGAGTTTATCTTGCTGAAAAGATAAATAGCTATATGGCAGAGCACTGGAAGAGCATCGCCACACGAAATTACTTCGACCATGCTGGAGTTTTTGTTTCTGTCGTCTGGTCGGGTCCCCTTATCTTCATATCTATGGTCATTGTGGTTAGTAAAAGACCTTGCATTCCCTGTTATTAAAGTCCTTACTAATTAGTTGGTGTTATGCTCTCTATCTATTTGCTGTTCATCTTGCATGTATATTGAACCCTTTTTTACTATTCCAGGTTAGCTCCCTTATTGCATTATGTCGGTTGATGGTGAAATGGAAGAGAGCAGAACTAAGGCATCGGGCTCAGCTTGCTCGTGACAAACAGGATTGACTGAAAGGTTCCTTAGTCTGGTAGAAGAAATGATTAGAGACATTCGTCATTTAGAATTGTAACTGCTTTGTTTAATCACCTAATGTTTTCAGTTGCTTGCTGCTATTAACTTACTACATCGGTTATATTCTGGTAGTCATGAACTCTAGTAACTGCTAAAAACAGCAATACTAGACCCAGTATCTGATTTCATCATGTTTTGGTTCAGTAGCCACGAACATGGATGTGTAATTTTATTTAAAATCGATTGTGATAAATTGCAAACCGCATCCTTGTGCTAGCTGTATTTACCGTGAACTTATATACATGGTGACCTCTTATAGTTATAAACTAAATAAAGTCCGTACCTCTCCACTTCCATCCCTACCTCGCCACAGAAGTTTCACGTAGCTAAATCCCTCATTGATCCCCTATAAACATTGTAAATGTAGTTAGAATAACAAAGTAGTGCAGAGTAGAAGAAATGCAGAACCAGTAAAATACTGGGAGATGTTTAATAATTCCAACCACAGAAAATTACAGAGGAATTTAATCATTGCATGACAGCATGTTACACCTATATAATTTATTTTCTTAGGAACTGATACACAAATATGAACTTAACTGTTGTTGCCAGCATTTTACATACTACACGTGAAACAAATATGTGTGTGGACTGTAAGCATAATTGCTTTAGTTTCTTAACCATTTAGCAGGCAAAGAATTCCTGAACTTTTTCCTAAACAAGATAAAACCCAGGGCACCAAGGAAAGGCCAAGATGTTACAAAAGCAATGTAAGCAAGCAACCAAACAGATCTCCCCTGCGATCGAATGAGCTGATTAATGGATTTCTTTACAGGAGCAATAGCATCCTGGATTTTATCTATGTTTTGTTTTGGCTGTTCCTGTGATCCTACAGAGCCTTGGGCTGGCGCCACATTCTCTTGCGACCTGTTACCGTCACACTCATTCTGTATTTCTGTGGCGATTCCATTTTGTTGCACACCAACCATGCCATTATGGAGTTCCATTTCATTAGAAATCGGATTATCCGAGTCACTATTGTTGGCCTCATCATTTGTCACCGCAGTTACCATCCCATCTTCCATGAAATTCACATATGGGCTTTTATCAATGGATGATTCCAACGAAGTGTGCAAACTATGTTCTTGTGCCTGCATTCAATGACATGTTACATCATGTATTCATGCTATCGTAAGTCGGTTTGCGATTTAATAACCTCTACCTTTTGTCGATGCATGCAGGGGCTATCATGTAGAGCAAGTAGAAACTCAGAAACAGCTCCCACCCACCTACCAAATATTCATGAAGATACACACTGAATTAATCACTATTGGATGACAATGTATATTGAAGATCACAAGTGAAAAAAAGAGGTGTGAGTGGAAAGCGGATTGAAGAATTGTCTTCTATCCCTGCCAAATTATATCCCACACAAAATATAATTTAGGCGCTTGCACCTCCAAATACAGAATTGTTGTGTTTATAAATGTATATTACTTCTATTTTAACTTAAATATGCTACAAATTGTCAAATTCAACTAAAACAAGTTTTACCCGGGAATTGCAATTTCTTACAAATATCTATTTGCAAGTTTCTTAAACCATGAACAGAAAAGTAACGACGCTTTTGTCCCTACTACCCGTAGGGGCAAACAACATACCACAGCTTTCCAGCAGTTAGCCCTTGAAAAAAGGCAAGATGGCCACCGTTATGTGTAGTTGCCAAAACAATGTTTTTATTTGCCCTGAATCACACAATGTGGACCTCATCAATACACAATAAAACTTTAGGATGGTGATCTTTTGAAAGAAAAATAACCTTACCTGCATTCATCCCAGGGAATGGCCTCCCTTGTGCAAAGTGGGTCATCAAGAGCACTGATACAAAGCAGGGGCACTGAAACATTACTAATGTAATTTGCACTGCTGCACCGACGGTAGAATGTGTCCACTGTCTGACAAATTTATATTGATGCAAGTTAGAGGCTTACTGGTGTTAAAAATCGATTAAGAGGCTTACTGGCAGCTCAATTTGAATTTTGTTTATTTGTTACAGAATTGGATTTGATGCACTAGCTTATGGTCAATTCTGATCACATCCCTTTCCAAAGCAAACATGGTAAATTAATTTGGTCCTTTTATGTTTGAACCAAACAGTTGTGTGTTGCTTTGCCTGTCCACCTCTACCTTCAAATGTAACTGGAACAACGCAATGCTATTTGATCTAACTCATGATATTAAGCAACGCTAAAACATTCAGCTTGCTTTGGTTAAATGAAGTGCAGGTACTAGCATTAGAAAGAATACCTCATATTTTGCAACCACACAAGTGGCATGACGGTCGAATTCCCTGATAGATCGTGACTGATAAAATGAAACAGAAGATGATAGGATAAGTACAAATTTGTGCAACTACCCAATTAATTTAAAAGTAATATACCGTAGCCTCTGTGAACTACAATATATAACCCTTTTCTATGGAAACTGAAACAACACTCAATACTTTATCATGGTTCACAGGGAAAGTTACAATGTACAGACTATATACACGAGATAATAGATCAACTGGGTCAGTCAGTCAAAGTACCTTTCTAATATCTTCCCAGTTAGCAAGTCTTGCCAAGACGGGTTGGTGTCTGCAAAAACAAAATGGGGGGAAAATTCAGCTGTTGAGAACGAAGAAAAAGTGCATTCACCATCTTTGGTTGTCATTACACAGCATGGGCTTATACTACATCAGTTGCTCTGGACGATGGTGCGAGACTGTGAGGCCTAAACATTTTATCAGGACGTTTGCAAATTCGGTATATTATGTATCAATTAAATCCATTAACATTGTTAGAAATTACAAAAAGTAAAAAAAAGCTGAGTAAATGCAGATGAAAAAGGGTTTAATGGTCTGAATGTAAACATGTACTTCAAGCTATTGTGCTCTGATAAGATGATCAGTAAATGGAGTGTACGTTCTGCAGTTGTGGCACTTGTACTAGAACTGAGGATGATAACTACTCGAGAGTTAGTGCTGCAAGAATTTGCTACAAGAGCTAATATCTTCTTACAGCACAGATCAGTTACAGATCACAATATGAAATACCCAGATTACTCCAACCATCACATTACTATGAGAAAATTCCTTCAATGTAGTCTGGACCTCGCTAGAATAGTCGAATGCCTTAACAGTTGAGCTAGCAACAAGTATTTGCTCATCAAGTATCAGATCACAAGTTTAAGCAACAATTCATTAGAAAGGTCCAAACATTTCCTTAGGGTTCACATGGGATTGAAACTCACCAGTCACCATCAAAGCAAAGCCATAAGGGAGATGTGGTCTACAGTAAATTTCTCAAGAGTAAGACAAAAGAAATGCAAAGAAACAACTGTTCAGGCAACATAAACTTCATATTTACTCATTTAATCACTTCTTGGTTGACTGCAAGCAGAGGCTCTTTACTGGACGTCCCACCCTCTCCTCATTCTCTAATTTGGTACTATTTGTCAATTACTGCTGGTTTCTCTCCTACTACTTAACAAAGCCCTCTTGACCCTCTAAATCCCCATAAGACAGCACTTGACAATAAGCAATAAGTGAGACCATTATGTGGGTTCTGTCGCAATGAGCAAGATGATCACAAAGCCACACTAATCAAACTACTTGTACCTGACATCTAAACTCAACCCAGGATACTAGTCCACAAGATTGTATGGGATGCAGGCCCTTGATACCATGACTCCATGAGCTCAAAAATAATGTCTCGTCTTGATTTGTCCACAATGAAATTAATTTTAACAAGATCATAAATACACATTTCAATTGATATAGGCAAGAACTTGGATCTTTAGCTAAAGGTGCAAAATGCAAATCATCATTGCCATTGTATGTTGTTTGAAATGCAAATCAAATCAATGCAAAAAGGATTTATTTGGTAATCACTAAACCTTGATTAGAACAAAATATAGGAATTCTATGAATAAAGGTTGTGGCAAGTTGTATACAATGTTAGTCTTGTTTAAATGCTTAGCTGGTAAAGAAGCCTAATGAGAACATACAGTTTCGCATATCCTTTCAGACCAATTGCAAGAGCTTTGTCATAACATCGTTGCACAAGCTTGCGCTGAATAAATCGGTTGGTCACCTGCAATATTGATTGATATAACAAAATATTATGATAGATGTAAGAAAACTATTAAGAAGTATTGGTGTGAAATGAAGCACTAGGAGAGGATATTATTTGCTATTTGTTATTTCATTGAGACAGAGAGCAAAATTGTTAGCAAACAAAAATATAGGTATCATAATGCAAAATTGTGTTTCAAAACAATTATTTATGCATAAAATAATATCTATACAACCATAAAACAAAAAAATCAAAAAAAAACTGTAGACGCTGACCAGCAGATCCCAGGGTGAGCAAATAGATACAGCACCAGCCACAGGGGTACCCTCACCTTCTTCTCCGAGATACTTAACCTAAAAGGGCAACAGATGAAAACAACATAAACAAATTGCAGCTCACTTTTACAATATCAACTACAGTATATAGCAAAGTGCGTGCACGCATGGAGCGAGAGCAAGCAAGAGAGATTATGCAAAACAAAACAGAAGATCTTAAGAACAGACAAAGTCTACCAGAATATTGGCACCTATGCTTGTCCCAACAGCAAATAATGGAGCCTGTGGATACTTCTGATGAAGGTAATTGACAATCTCACGGAAATCTTCTGTCCATCCAGCATTGTAGAAGCAATCAGACTGCAAGAATAAATACTAGGTTGAGGAACAAGTACCACCTGAACATTTTTCATCAACTGCTACCAAATTGATGATTCTGGGACATAATTTTCCTGGTGTCAGAACATGTATTCAAGGATTTTCTAATTTCCACATCCGCATCATTGGTTGAAGGTTTAGGCCTAACTCCATTTCACCCATTTTCACTTTCATGCACATATCATGTAATAGACTGGGAATATGGACCACATGGTTCAAAAGCTTAATAAAAAATGTTCAAGTGGTTCAAAACAGGAACCGTTTTTACATTTGCTATCAATCCTAATATCTACCTTATATGACATGATACCGTTTCAGAGAACAAACATGAATCATTCAGCTAACAAAATTTAAGGGAGCACAAGGAACAAATGTGCTTTCCACCGTATTTAATCTTATGACACTGTCTAATTAATTGCTTATGTCGTCATACGGATGGTGCAGATCAACAATAAGCTTCAGCAATGCCTCTCTCGAAACTTCTGCCCTGTAGTTCATTTTATCATCCTTTTTTCTTTAGACTTTAGTTTAGACAAGCATGGCTATTAAAACCAATCAGTTAAAGCAGATGACACCATCGATATTTCAATGCTGTATATCATTATAGAATAGGAGGAAACTTACAGTTATGGAGATGCCACCCAGACCCCTATGATTGCCTACAACAATATTCCACCCTTTGCTTGCCATAGAAAAGACCAAGTGCTTCACATACTGCAACAGACCGCTGCATCTTGTTTAGAACAAGTAGGGAAGGTAGCTCAAATACCTAAAATGGATTTTATGGAAAATTCCAGATTGTGTTTAAACCATAGTTTGGTAAAGAAATCATAGGGACTTACAGCAGCAGTAGAATCACTAGTTAATCCAGGTATCACAACAGCAAGAGGCGTCGAATCATCCCTAGAGATAACTCCATCACAAAAACCAACATCTGCTTCTGCAACATAGAACTAACTATCAGGCATCTCTTGCTAGCCTATTGATCTGAAGCTATCCAAAAACATCAGCACCTTCACAATCAGAGGCTAGTAACCAATCCAAAGCAATGGTCCCACCATCGCGAACTGTGTACAGCTGCCTGCATTATAGAGAGTTTAATGAATATGGGAAACTAATTTCATAACTAAGAATTTAATAAATATGGCAAACTAATGTCATAACTAGCTGCAGCACCGTTCCAAGTTTAATTTGTAATGACCAACCTAAACAGAACACGAGTCTCTACCTTATAGTAGCTCATCTTACTGAACTTGGAACTGGAACGCATGAGAATACTAATATATCATATATTCCATCCGTTTCATATTATAAGTCGTTTGATTTTTTTTCTAGTTAAATTTCTCTAAATTTGACCTAAGTTTATAGAAAAATATATTAGTATTTTCAACCCAAACCAAATATATTATCAAAATATATTCAATGTTAGAGTAAATGAAACTAATTTAATATTTTAGATATTGCTAATTTTTTCTATAAATTTGGTCAAACTTAATAAAGTTTGACTACGAAAAAAGTCAAACGACTTATAATATGAAACGGAGGTAGTAATAATAAAGGAACAGCATGCCGCAATTCTGCATATACCAGATTTCACATAAAAGTGTATTATTTACTATTTATATACAAAATGGTGGTGCTCAACAATCGTAACTTCATAGGGGAAAAAAAGAAGCTAAAACCGCACAAGCATATCCATATTGAGAAGTTTTAAGTGATACTGTTAGGCCATTGAGCCATCAGAACAGTCCATTAACATCTCATACCAATGTACAATCAAATACTCACGTTAGTGCAGAGAGACTGTAGACAAATGCAACAAAGTAAATGCACAATTCTAAGACATCGGATTTACTCTTACCTCCTATACGTGAACGAAGGGGGTCTCCCAGAGATGCTCAGGAACAGTGTCTGCAAATGAGGGCTCGCCAGCCACGGCGTCGCCAAGTACCTACGCGACCATCGTTCTCAATGTTAGCGGTGACATCGCAAAAATATTTCAGACGAATCCTCACAACTCGGAGCTCTTGTCTCACCTGCCGTGGAGGGAGCGGCACTTGGATGCGACGCGGTGGTAGACGTGGGAGGCGGGGTGGAAGGTGAGCGCGACGCGGCCCCCGCGGAGGCCGCGGAGGAGGTCGCCGATGAGGTGGAGCTCGAGGAAGCGGTACAGGAAGGCGCAGGCGAGGAGGAGTGCCGCGAGCGCGTAGTGCGCCGGCGGCACCAGCGCCGCCGCGCGGAGCAGCAGCTCGGCGGCCGAATCGCCGGCGGACGCGTTTCCCATCGGGTTGGGGGGGAGGGACGGAGTTGGATTGCAACCTGCGAATTGCGAATTGCGATTGCGAGCGATGGTCAGACACGTGAGCCCGTTTCGTCGGTTAAGAAATGGGCGTTTGCTGGGGCCCACCTTGCGAGCGAGAGCCGAGAGGCATTCCCACTGTGCGGAGCTGGGAAGAGGATGACTAGTGGGCCCATGCGTATTTTTGTCGTGAACGATGCTAGTTAGTATACTCCTGTATATATGAATACAGAAAGCAAATACGGAGACAGCGAAGCTCTTCCACAGGTGCAAACTCGGCAACATCAAGACCCAAAATTTTAAAAGAGCATAACATTAGATCAACACATAGTTTTATATAGTAAAACAATCTTGTTATACATTAGTGCATTACAGGCATTTTTTTAATACTCATTACGAACTTCGGATACAAGCTAAAAGATCATTGTATCCACTGGGGATGTACAGGTGCTGCATCTTTTATTGTTACTACCATATAGTATTACAACCATGCCATGAGATGCACACACCAGAAACACTTGCATTACACTACCTCATCAGCTTGGCCAGTGTACATAACTACAGAAGACCCACGGTGTTCATTGTGCCAATGCCAGCCCCGGGTCCATGGAGCTGGTATGTCTGGCTTGGTACAACCTGAAGAACACCTGGTTGCTCTGCAACAATAGAGGCAAGAGCCAAGTCAGACGGAAGGGTACAAACAGAAGTGGGCATATGGGCATGTACATCAAAGGCCCTAGTATTATTTCCTTACTGGCGACTTTATCATATGTACTTGAGAAACTTTACCTAAGCCCAAAAAAATCATGTGCGATTTCATTAGTCTATAGCCACATGACATTGGCATGTACATTAGAAAGTCTTTCTCAATTGATGATGAGCAATGGCACACTAAGAAATTTGGTATCTGTATGGGCATAGGTGGACTCTGTGTATGATCCAATCATGTTAGAAATATCAGTTCAAATGATATTTCATACAACCCACAGCAAAGTTGAAAGTAAAACCTTGGTATATCTAATCCCAGAAAATGAACATATGTAAGTCTAGTTCATAAGGAATAGGTTTTATTTGCAAACATCTTACAGGTTTGGAAAACATATCTGTCAAGAACAGTTGAGATTATCAGAATTCACAATTATCATTCAATAGGAGTGTTCACGCTATATGGGATAAGTAGGATGCAAGTTGATACATGCTGGTCTCCAAAGGAAATATTGGACCAAATGTTACATGATAAATATGATCGAAGCTTGTTATTGTGATGTGGGGCAATGAAGCACTAGTAATAGTTCTAATGTGCAATCCTTCGAACAGGTTCTTAGTAGCTTACTAGTCTGTGATTTGCAAGTGTGAACTTAAGCCTGAAGCTGGGCTTGAGAGAGAAAATAGCGACTGCTTTCGCACCATCATACCTAAGTCCAAGTCTAAAATCTATGTTTAAGGATCATGCTTAATTAGTTAATTTTACTCGACAAGATGGAAGTTATTCAGTACGGCCAAATGATACATTTATGTTCCAATAAGAAATTTGAGACCCCTGATGTAATGGTTTGGTGCAGCCAAAAACCAGAATTATCCCTCTCTATTCATTTTCCAGATATAGCAGAACGGTAAAACGAGGAATAATTTCTGAAAGAAAAGCAGAAGAGAGTACTCACTCTTGAGCTCCTCGACCTGCTGGGGAGTAAGTTTTGCAGAGAAACCGCTTGCGGCGTGCTTATAGTGGTAGAGAACCGCCTCCTTAGCCTTCTCCTCACTGCAATCAACCCAACCCACAGATCAGCAAATCGCCACACAATCCACACCTCCCAGAAAACCCTATTTCTATCTCAATCGAATCCCTGAAGTCCAAACTCCTGCAACTGGAGCACCACAGATCGCACAAAGTAGGAACAACCAGGCGGGGGATCCGAATTCCGCGGTACCTGCCGAGGACGGGGGCGAGGGTGCGGATGTGGAACTCCTCGGGGTCGGCGTCCGCGGGGCGGTCCACGTAGACGATCTGGACGGTCGCCTCCTGCGCCGCCGCAGGGGCCGCCTGCTCCGGCTGCTCGGCCGCCATGGCGATCTGGGGAACGGATGCTGCTGCTGCCGCCGCCGCCGCGAGGAGCAGGATTAGGAAGGAGTTGCTGAGAATACTCGAGGATTTGGTCTTCATCACCGTGGATTCCAAGGTCGCTCTTCTCGTCTTTAATAGCCGTGTGATATTCTCATTCTCTTCCGCGTTATCTTGGCTTGATTTGCTTTTCCTTCTCGGCGAAGTTTATTTTTTTTCTCCCCACAAGTTTTTAAGTTTGCCTTAACAAGGCTGGTTTATTTGAGAAAATGGTTTTCTTATAGGGTAAGAAAAGAAAAAAAATATGTACGTCAAAGCAAAAGCTATAGATCCAATTTTGTCAAAGAAAAAATATGACGAAATAATTATAGCAAAAGTTTTTTCGTATATTGGCTTATTAGGTAGGCTGAGTCACTGTTGATAAGAGAAAGATATTTTTTTTCAAGGGATAAACACATACATTTTCATAAGTACTCTACATGGATTTGAATATTTGTGAATGAAATTATGTACTTACGGCGATTACTACACTATCGATGGTTTCATCGTACGCATCATATTGAATTCAGCATCACCCATGTACTCTCTAGCTTTGATTGTATGGTTCTTTTGCTTCTTTGTGGAAATGCCAATTGGTACATGTTCGACTCTAGAAATTGGTTTAAAACAACAATACATACTTATTTTATTTTGTTACAGCTTGATCATGGTAACGACCTTACTAGTTTTTTTACAAGTGGCTCAATAACACTCGTCAAATAATAAACAATACAAATCTTACGCAACCTGATAATAAAAGTGTTAAATGAATCTCAACCTTACCAATTTTTTTACTAATTACTCAACAACACTCATCAAATAGAAAATAATACAAATCTTACCCAACCTGATGGCATAAGTGTTGAATGAATCTGTAATTGGAGTGAAGGCAAAAAAACGTTCCGTGCAAAAAAATAGAAAGGCAAGTAGGCGATAATAACATGACGCAAAATGGTTGAAGAGCAAAATATTATTGGAGAGTCACTGATATGTAGAATTGCGCGCAAGAAGCTTGCCGTCGAAGAAGAGCTAAATTTTCTCTCCCTCGCTAGTGAGCTTTTCCTTAGCTGTTTCAGGTTAGTTTGTCTCGAGAGCTATGTTTTGATGGTTCCAAACGACATACCTCGCCCAGCCAGACTAAGTTGGTCCTAGCCTGAGATTCAAACGTACCCCTAGTTTGCTTAGGCAGTTATACGCCATGTTTGACTTCCTGTTACAGTTGCCTCATCTGCAGCAGCAAGTCAGCACAAACTATGGATATGTTTGGGGAGCTTCTAGCAACAGTAACTTCCCATATAATTTATGAAACTCACTCCGGTGCTCTCTACTGGTAGTAGAAAACAGTCTGAACCGTTGATCTTATTTGATCGAAGGGTTCAGATTGCTTTCTACTACTACCCTAGTTAGCGGTAGTAGAAATGTGAAGGGATATTATTGTCCCAAAAAGCAGTGGCTATATTTTTTCTTCTTTTTTAGCTTTTTAATAGAATATGAGTAATGCCAACATAATGAATAACCACATATTGATCTAGCCGGGAAAAAAACATAAATGATAAAGTTATTTATAATCATTGTATTAGTAAATTACTAATTTACTCTTAATATTACTGGTAGTATAATACTACAAGTAAAGAGTACCGGAGAATCACTCATAATTTATAGTTCCCCAAACAATTTAGATTATCACCCGGATTCTGAGAATCTATAGTTGTAAAATCTAGAAAATGAATTAGAAACCAGAAGGTAGAAAACACAGCTTCTATGTGTTCTCGGAAGCTATTTACCAATCAGCTTATTCTCAAAATATTAAGCTCCTTAAACATACCCAATGTTTATGCCTTTTGTTAACTGTAGTGCTACTACAGAAATCTCATCTGAACAAGCTCATAGATAACAGTTTATGCTTTGCTCTCCCTTTATGCGCATCGTTCAGCTGCAACAACAATCTGGTACGAGATTCAGAAATTCAACCACATCTATCTATCAATATCCCAAGACACACACACTCTCTCTCTCTCTGCGTGTATGTGATTTTTTTAAACCACACGATGAGAAGAACTATACAGTTCATTTCAAGAAGATATCACACGGATCTCCAAGGGAAACACCAACATAGCCACCCAAGAACCACCGGGATCTTTAGGTATCCTCCTTAACCTCAGAACTACCGAATGACGAAAAAAAGAACATTATAAGCTTCTAAATCAATGTGAAAAGACTCGTAATAACCAGGTTCATATACCGATATACGGGAAGAGTATAGCGCGTACTGGGCCCAGCTCGGCTGCTTCATGGGCCGGTGGAACCATCCCATTCGCCATTGAAATCTCGAACCATATCCACTCGTTCTAATCTAAACGGACTACGACTAACGGTGGTCGGAGAAGAAATTCCGAACCTCACCAACCTTCGTAACCGCCTGCATTGGTCTACCATTGGCAGCTTGCCCGCCGTCGTGATCGGCACCGAGGAGGTATATCCTGCTTTGGTTAAAGACCACAATGGAGAGACTATCTTCAGGTCTCAATGGAGAGACTATCGCTTTCTGCGATATAGTAGCAAGTATATAAGGTTTCATGGTATCTTTCTACAGGAGTGGAAAAATTCAGATATGTTTTGGATCGTACTTTGCTGTTCTCATTATGATGCTGAATTAGCTACTGCTAAACAAGGACATCGACAATGAGTGGTAAGTGGTAGCTGGTTTCTTGGTTTACGGCTCATTAAATTTCTGAATCACTCGATGATACAGGTGAGAGTCTCATAACGAGCAGGTTCAGACGCAGAGAGTAAGAGCCAGCTTGCCTACCAGCATCCCCCAATGAAAGTAATAAAATCAATATGTTTGTGTTTACAAGTTAATGAAATCCACTCGTTCTGTTATTTGATTGGAAACAGACCTGAGACAGGATCACAGGAAAAAAACAGGGCAGTGCCATGCCTATCAAAAAATGAGGCTAATATGAAATATCTCGTATCCAAAACAAACAGGGGCTAAAATGCAGATTTAAGGATGCGTGACTGATCCTGCCATCCATTACGAGCAGAGGCAATCGACGACCGTTTGATCATGATCTCGGCGCCCAGCTGAGGTGTGAAAGGCTATGGAAAGGCTGCCTCATGGCCCGTGAAACAATCCCTGTCGCCATCGATGCCCCGAATCTTAGCCGCACGTTTCGATCCGTTTCAATCCAACGGTTTGTGACCAGGGTCGGAGAAGAGAACCCCGACCCCCGCCCCATCTACCTTCCCAAACGCCGGCGTGGTCTCTCGTTAGTTAGGCTCTATACGCATCAACATCTATCCTTGCAGTAGTGCCTCCAACATCTATATTACGCCAAGAGATTTATTTCTAAGGCCATGTAAAATATTTACCTACTATTTTTCATACTTGCTTGACATTGCATTGCCATATGCATTTTGAAGTGCTTTGGTTTAAAAGGAACCAAAAAAAAAAACAATCTGGGATGGGTCGATCCTACTGTGGTCATGCCAACCATGATAGCGAGTCAGCGACCATTTCAGATGGAACAGAAAACATGGCAGGGATCTTCTTTAGGCTTTTAACCAGGCAAAAGCTAGGTTGATGCACAGACGCACTCCAAACTATCCAAATTAAGGTAAGAGATAGTTTGCCGCACACAAAAGAAAATCTCTTTATCCAAAAGATAACCGAATGGTTGCCATGTACAGAACATCTCTCCTTCAGAATGAATCTTAAGATCACACATACAATTAGACTCAAATTATGTTACAGGATGCAAAAAGGCATAATTTAGATTTTAGACTACTCTGTATCTGCAGCCAGAATTGCACACAACCTACCAAACGCAAACTACATAGCGAGGCAATTAGCAATACGCCCCAAACCTTACAAACAGCAGCGTCTAGCCGATGCTGAGTGCTTTCATATTCAGCGTTTCCTTCTCTCGGACCTCCCTTAGAATCTTGTCACGTTCATCTTCTTCCTCCTCGTTCTCTTCTGGCCCCTCATCTTCCTGTGTTTCTTCCTCATCTGATCTGTAATCGATATAACCATCGCCGAACGATTTGGGTATTCTCTGCGCTTCTTCCATGATAGTCATGATTTCTCCACTAGTTTGGTCTGAGAAAGCAGGGACATTGTCGTTCTTCGTGAAGTAGACAGACTGTGCCTCTTCAGTGAGCTCCCTCGGCAAATTCTTCAAGAACCACGGATGGCTCTTTATTTCCTTCATGGTGATTCTCTATACAGGAAAAGAAATCGCCACATCAAGCAAAGTCACTTATGGACATGTCGATAGGGAAATCCAGATAACTGTGTGGACTTGGGGTCATTACCTTCGATGGATCGCTGACAAAGATTCGTGATATGAGTTCTCTGCAATCAGTAGATATGTGGATTTGCTGTGGTATCTCATATTGAATTGCTTTTATAAGCTGCAAACAAAGATAACCGGCCGGAATTCATGAGTGTAAACAAGGTGGCAAACGAATACTCATAGAAAGGCCAATGAAGTATATCCATGAGATATAGGACTGAGCTATCACCTTGACAGTCTTCATAATATTCTTGGGGTCATCCTTGTCTTCAAATGGGTAGGCCCCCACAAGCATGACATATAGAGTAACCCCACACGACCATACATCTGCAAGCTACAGTATCAAAATACAACTATTTAATTAGCTGTGCTATCTACCAAATAGGAGTACAATTGTAAAGTAAGAGATATTATCTTCTATCTGAGTTTTCAAGTTGTGATAACAAAATATGCAACCAATCAGTTCAATCATTACTTAAAGTTCACTTCAGCTCTGGACTGCTTATCTTTCTAAAACTGTGTAACTGTACTATGAATTAAGAGATCATAGTAGAGTATAGCACACTAACACTGGCTTAACTTCTCTCTCATTGACAATATTACTCCAAAATCATCTTCAGGAAGAATATAAAAGGAAAGAGGTAACTGATTTGGTCAGCTGTGATATCTAACATGCTACACAAACCTGGCTCAAAGGGAAAAAGATACACAATGACAAAGACATGCACAATTTGTCAATTTCAGTTAGTGTCAGTGGTACCATGATTCAATCAATATTCTGACTGTGTTAAACTAGTAATGATAGCATAGTCTGTGCATTACTAATGTGATGGTTCTTGGTACATCAAACCATATATGCGCAACAGTCTACGCTGATTGGGCAATGCCAAATTTCTTAGAAAGTAAGAACTCTATATCTAAATAATCAACCAATAGTACTTCCAGTTCCAGGTTTGCTGACATGGAAAGTATTTATATGCATGCCATCATGAAAGCAAAACAGGAAAAAAAACATATATGATACCAAGATGAATGACATGGTTTTGAAAAAAATATTACTACTAATGAAACATCAAGTACATACATATCACAGATAAACAATAATAAGCTATTTAACTCACCTTCCCATCATACTCCTGGAGGTTTAGTATCTCCGGTGCAATATATGCCGGAGTCCCAACTGCTGATTTGGGCCTTGAATGCAACATTGATGACTGTTAGAAAATGGCAAACAATTATTCCTGAGCAAACTCACAAAGAACTAAAAGCCTGAGCAAACTCTGAATAATCGGAGACAACCTTGGAGTACCCAAAATCACATATCTTCAGGCGCGGAGCTGCGCTGCCATCCAAGAGAACATTCTCCAGCTTCAAATCTCTATGGCATATTTTCTGGAAAGTAGTGAAGATGATTGCAGAATTTAAGCAATTTTTCCAGGTCCCACTACATTATTTGAGAAAACATACTGGTAGTTTGTACTACAGAGCAAGATGTGAACTCTAGATTACTCAGTGTGCAGCTAAGATAAGACCAATTTATTGTTTATCCATACCATGTGATGGCAGTAGCTTACACCACAGATCAACTGCTGGAAGAAATATCTAGCCTACATTGAGTAGAGGAAACAAACTTTAGAAGCATAGAACTCTAAAATATTATTCCTTCTACAGGGATCAAAATCAGAGATTATATATCGTGACCTCATCCTCACTAAATCGCTCAAGATCAACAATTCGATCAAAGAGTTCTCCACCGGCCGCATACTCCATCACGATTGCAAGATGTGTGGGAGTTAGGATCGCCTGTGAACATTGAAAACAGAGCATCTCTTATATTGTTCATTTTGGGACATACTCCGTACAAAAGGGTATAGGATAAAAATGAGTTCAAACTAAAATGCACACACAAAACCCAGATTAAACCTTAAAGTAATTAGAGTGTAAGGAGAAACTGAACACATTCCCCGCAATTGTCACCTTCAAATAGAAAACATATAATCGGATCCATCCCCATTCATTAGTCATGCCCCAGAAACTAATAAAGCACGGCATAGCAGACAAATAACCCAAGCGGGCGAAACAATTGAGTAGACAATCCCTGATTATCTGCTCCTCATTTTTTAAATAAAAAATTCATGCTCCTCATCAACAACAACAGAAGCGCACCTCTATGAACTGGATGACGTTGGGGTGCCGCAGCGAACGGTGGTTGATGATCTCCCGGTACGCGCTCTTGTTAATCTGCGCAAAAAACCAATCCAAAGCTCCATCAGAACAATCGAACGCTGGCAACCGGATCCACACGAGCAAGACCCGCCAAACCGCAGCCCCCCAAAACCCTATTATTCCAGTGAAGAGGGTAGAAGGACTCGGACCCGGTGATCGCCGCGCGCGATGGTCTTGACGGCGACGAGCTCGCCGGTGTCGCGGTTGCGCATCAGCCGCGTCACCCCGAAGTTGCCCGACCCGATGCTCCGCACCTCCTCGTACTTGTCCATGCCGGCCGGCGCACGCGGCCGCACGGCCGCACCTACCCGGTGGTAGCCGAGCACTCTAATCAGTCTCTCACGCTCGGGGAGGTCGCGCCGCCGCCGCCGCTTGGGAGAGGAGGAGGGCTCGACGAATCGGTGATCGATTGAGGGAGACAGGTGGAGGCGGCGTGTCGCGCGCGTCGCTTTGCGGTGCCCGGTGTGGCGTGCCTGGCGCCCGTGTGCCTTATATATATAGGCACTGCGCGTGGGGCCCACTGTCAGTGCCACTGGCGTGTAAAGGAAGGAAGACGCCGACGACTGGTTCTGTGGCACACGACGAGTCCACAGCAGATGCTTCCGAAACTGCTACTGTATGCAAAGTATGTACAGTACATATATAGGGAACAATAGGGCGTGGTCAGGATTTTATTTTTCTACTCAAACTAGGTGGTTTGGTTCTACGAATAGGATTATGTTGATGGGTCGATTCGGATCCTACCGGCTCTACCGATCATGTTCGTGTTCGGACATGGATTGGATACGAATTTTCATTAGAAACTACTATGGACGTGCATTTTATACATTACTATGGAATCCCGCTGGAATGTCTAGAATTTTCATTTGGGAAATCATCCCCACTGGACGCTCGATGCGGACATAAGAATCCCCCCACCACCGGGCGCATTATTAGGGAAAAAAGAAATTCAAGAAGATTAGTCATTAGTATATGATTAGTGTAAAATATATAGTTCGAAAAACGTGCATTCATTTCTTCCAGTCTACTAGGAAAGAACATAACCTGAGAATGGAAAGCTAGATCCGATGAATCCGATCACCAGATTAGAGGAAAAAGGTGAATACGGTCACAGTAGTAACGAAAAAAAAAATGAACAGCGGACTTATTCAGTCCATTTGTTTTGTTTCTCTCGTGACACTTTATTTTATACAGGTGTTTTATCCCGTTAATCGGATGGTACACATGATAAGTTACACGTTCTACAGTTCTTTTATCTTCCATATAGTGCTTTTTTATAATTTTTTATTTGATATAAAGTTTCTTTTGATGATCTAGCATTTAGTTTTATCATCATATCTGTTCTCTTCGCACTATTACATTATACTTCTGATGACGGTTGATAGTGAGCCCCATCGATTGGCCTAGTAATCTAAAACAAAAACCAAAATTTAAATATTTAAACTTGATTTTAAAATTGGTTTTAAGACATTTTCAACGTAATTTTTTTAATATTAGTTTTTAAATCGCTACGAATAAATATATAAAAATTTTTACCTATAAATTAATTTTTACCGTTTTAACTTATTAGAAAATATGGACTCGTTTCGTATAGTAGTTTGTCCTACTGTAATTTCTTCGAACTCGCGCCTGCCTGAGTAAAACAACTCTATTTCTGAAACCACGCGCGCACAGGTTGGAAGTTTGTCAGCACCTGCGGCGGTGGCAACACGTATACCGCGCGGCGTGACGGTGCCAAACTGTGGAGACGACGCGCGGTGCGATGTATGGGGCAGGTACACTGCAAATCGGCGTTTGGCCGGTCGATTAGAGCAAAGGAGAGGAGCTGGATGCAGGTGCTCCACGTCCCAATCGACGCCGACCCGCGGGGATCAGAGCGCGACGTGCATGCCGTTCGACCGAACAAATATGCGCACGTAAACGTAGCCGTAGGCAGGCAGGGGAGCTATGCAGCAGAAAGGTCGTCCCTGTCACGGACGCTGTACGTCCACTCCACACCATGGGAAATTGGGAATGGTTGGTCGTTTGATCGTTCAGTTTCGAAGCACAAACAGGCCGTGGATGGCTGGGTGCAGTGCAGTCGTGCAGAGGCGTTGTCTGTGACACTCTCTAGTCACTGCTCATGCTATTTGTCTTGCGACCTGCAGGCGTGGTGGGAATTGGGAGAACAGCTGAAACGACGGGTCTGTAACTGGGGAAATCTCTGTAGCCTGGTGGAGTGACTGGGCCTTGGCCCAAGCGGAGTGATGGGCGAGGCCGTGCAGGGAGAGGTAGCCTGGGCGAATTTTATTTTAGTGAGAGTTGAGAGTTTGAGACCACACCTGCAAGTTGCAGCTTGATTGCAGGATCTGGCGATCATTCCTTGGAGCATCTTCAACAGCGTCTGGACATCTGATTCTTTAAGTATCTATTTAACCAGCCTGCTAAAAAATTAGAGAGTTAAATTTATCTTTCACTTCAATAACATCTATGTTACCTTATCCAATCTTAGAGTAGATCGCGTATGTCAATCTCTACCTTTCTTTTTTTTCCCTCTCTCTCCCTCCACATCTTTCCATTCCCCCACCCACCCGGTGGATGAGGAGGTGGCGGTGGTGGTGGCGGCGGCTGCTGCTCGAGGCAAGAATGGGAGCAGGCGATCGATGGCGCTGTTTCACGTGACAAATCTGTGATGGCAGCTGTGAGCGTGATGAATCCGTGACCGAGACGGCGGCTACAAGCGCATCTAGTGTCTCCTTTTCCATTGTGGGTAGATCTAACGACGATGACGACAGCTGCAACCTCGGATGGCGACCCTGACGAGGACCAGCGCTAGACGACGATGACGATAACCGCAACAATTGGCGAATGGGGTCCCTCCAATCCGCGCCTCGGCTAGCGTGCTCGAGGCCACTGCTTGCTCTGCCGCCGCTCCTTGCTGTGCCACCGCCGTTGTCGCTCCTTGCTCCGTTATCAGCACCGTCGCTGCCGCTTGATCCGCCACCCTGGTGTCGCTGCTTGCTAGTGGATGCCCGATGGAGATAGAGGAGGAAGGGGAGGAACCATTAGGAGGGATGGGAGAGGTGATGGGACCCACCTTTAGCTAGTGGAGGAGGCTAGCTACATTTGGTTATCCGTAGGAGTGATTTGGTCATCCAAATGGAAAGTTTGTTGGAGCTTTTTTTTTTTCGTTGATCAAATTTTAATTCAGAGAGTCAAATAGATATTTTGTTGGAGATATGCTCTTACCTAGTCATTGTGAAAACAATACGTGCACTTATGCCTGTAAAAATGCCTTGGTCAACTCATGCGCGGCTCACACTTCACGCGCTCTCGCAAGAGATTAGCAAATATGCTTTGTGATCGTGGGGGCATGTGGTGCAGCGAGGTGACTTTGGACATCGATTCCTTCAAAAGTAGAGCCAACATCTCTTGCATATGTACAACAATCAGCTGCCAGCGGGGAAGGAATATGATCTGTGTGGTTTATCCCCCATGAGCTATGATAGCTGCATGTCCGACGAGAAGAGAGTCAAATCTCCTATAGTATGCCAGACATACCCACTCACGACCTATCTTAATTAATATTCCATCAATTTCAAAATCAAAATATACTAAACTATTACTAAATTATATTATACATAACTTAATACTACGAATTTAAATAAAGATTTTACTACTACAAATCTAGATATGTACCTATTCAAATTCATACTATTTGGTTGTCTAATCCAAATACTAAATTACTACTCCTAATCTCTCACTATCATAAAATATAATAACTTAGTACCGGATTGGGGACACATTCATTTAATACAAATATGAACAGGGGTGAACATGAACAAATCCTTATCTAGATTCATAGTAGTAAAATTAATATCCGGATTCGTAGCATTAGGAGTAATACTAGGTTACTATTTTGGGATGGAGGGATTGAGTAGCTATCTATATCAATTATATTAATTATTTAGCCTAAACGAACATGGCACCTTGCACGTTCGCTGTAAATGTTCTTTGCTGATTACTAACTAGATGAGAAGATCCCCTGCAGCTCTGTGGTAATACCTTGATTCATTAAACAAAGACGCATGCAGCTGCTAATCCCTGCTAACATGCCCATGGTAAAACGGACATTTGGAAACGGAGGCATAACGCCGAAGTGCCGAACGTGCCCAGAACATGCATCATATATGCCCCTCATGGCCTCATCCTGTTCGTTGACATAAACCATGTGCCGATCGAACCGTGTAGTTAGTTTATCTCTATATAAGCTCACACAAATCTGATCAATCTCCACGGATAAAGATCGGACAGAGAGGTGTGACCGTGTGAGACGAAGGATGTCTGGGAAAATGGACAAGACGGTGATCGTCGTCTCGGCCGTCGTAGGGACCCTGGGGTTGCTGAGCGCCATCCTGGGATTCGCCGCCGAACGCACAAAGATCACTGTAAGCTCATTGTCCCATTTTCTTTCCTGGCCCCAGTAGCGTTCTTGCGTCACTGTGGGTATATTAATTCGTACATGATGCATTCATGCATATATGTGGCGAACAATTGATAGGGAATGATCGATTTGCAGATTTCGGACGTACGGGTTTCCGGCGACGAGTGCCTGTACCCGCAGAACCCCTCGCTAAGGCTGGGACTCTGCGCGGCCGTATTGCTGCTTATGGCGCAGGTCACAGTGTCCGCCATCGGCGGCTGCTGCTGCTGCAGCAAGCCCCACGGCATCCCGTCCTCCGAGACCAACCGGGCCGTCGGCATCATCTGCGCCGTCGTCTCATGGTGAGCAAAGCCTGTCTTAAGAAAATAGATACACAATAGAAACACGAATTTAACGTGGAAAACTCTTACGAGAAAAAATCGCAACTAGCGACGACCGCTTCATCCGCAATTTCGTCCGTTCCTCCTCGGTGTGGTCTCATGACAAGTGCCGCGTGCGTGCGTGCAGGATAGCGGCGGTGATCGCCGTGGTGCTGTTCGTGGAGGGCGCGGCGTGGAACGCCAACGTGGCGAGGGACACCGCGCCGGTGTGCTACTTCCTCAAGGACGGCGTCTTCGCGGCCGCGGCCGTGCTGGCCCTTGCCGCCACGGTGCTCGGGGTCGCCTCCTACGTCATGCTCCGCAGGCTGCTGCCCGACGACGACGAGGCACCGGCGGGCGCGGTCGCGTCCTGGAGGCAGCCGCTGCTGCACGCCGGGATCGCGATGGGCCACCCGCAGTTCCCGCCGCATCCTCAATGGCATTCGCAGGTTTAGCACGGTGATCAACCGCGGCTGAATCGAAACAGAGGCCTACGCGTGAAGTCAAACCAGAGGCTTCAATCTGAATCGAGCTGGAGGCTGAGCTAGAGAACTACTGATTCATACTCGACTGCGGGTCCATCGACTTCGAGCCAAAAATGAACAGTAGTAGAAATCTAGTAGTCGATCAATTTCCTTCTTGGAACTTGTTGCTTGATGTATCAATTACGCTACAACCACAAGTCCATTAATATCGTAGAAATTAAAGGAATCCTGATGGAGAGATTTGATAATTTGAAGAAAGACACATTATAAATCTCTGTTGTAAAGTATAGGTCGCAGGGGGAACCCAACCTTGGCCCGAGACCCGGACCAGCCCATTGCACTTTTGGACCAAGCTATAGATGGTGAAAATCCATACTTCACAGTGGACTTCCATTCCCAGGCCTCCGGCAGTGGCTTGGGTGGTCTGAGGTCTTGCTCCGTTCTTGATAGGTCCCGATCTGCATAGGGTTTATTTTTTTAGTAGGAACAAAATCATTACGATGTAACCTATTCATTCCTCCATATCTGTGCATATTTTTTACATTTTGGTGTGACAGTATAAAAACAATATAAATTGCTGGAAATGAGTTAATTAATACACTCAAATGATTGTTGAATTGACCCTCCCAAGCTGTACTTATTACATTGACCGTGGAACTCCGACTTTGGAGTCTTGAATTTCACTTTGCCACTATTTCAAAAAGAAAACTTTCTCACATCGACCATCTCCAAATTACCGTACAAGCTCTGCTACTATGGGTTACCATCAGCATTTTCGCTAAAATTATAATGAGACCAGACCTCAAACCATATAGGTCATGGGCCAAGGCCTAGGACCAAAAGATCACATAACCGCTACCATATTCTTCATATTGTTAAGATACTAGCCCAACTCAGCGGGCTAGCTAGGGGCTCAGTTCAATCTTTGAGTTCACCCTTAATTCGAGTGCATGCGCCATTATATTAAGTTGCTTACGTGCCGCGGGAAATTCGGACCCTGATCCAAAAAATACTCTAGGCCTTTAACTTGTGCCTCAAACTTTTATTTAAAAAATCACAAATGTTCATCTTAAAATAAAATCACAGAACCTTCAATCCCGAAATTTAAACTTTCATCTCAAAAGCACAAAACATCTAATTAATCAATATCTGAAACTTTCTTCTCAAAATCACAAAACTTTTATCTTAAAAATCACAAAACCTCAACTAGGGAAAATCAAATAACTTTCATCTAAATACTCAAGCCTTAGACGTCTTCACAATTCCCCCCTTTTTTCCTTTGGCCTCAGCTGTCACTACCTTCCTGGTTGCGGTCCCCAGCTGCCACCCAAGGCCGTATCGCTTCTTCCTGCATGCGGAGGTCACGCAGTCACGCTTGTGTCACCGTGTTCACGCGGAGGTTGCAATGTCATCCCTGATCAGCGTCGCCCTGTGTTCTTGCAACTTCACCGGTCATTCTCTCTGCCCGACTGTTTGCCTACCTTTTTCGGAAAAGGCGTCATAGCTCGTCGGCTAGTTACCCTTTCTTGTCTAGGCTACTTGTCTCATCATCTATGGAGAAGATGATGTTGTACTTTGCCGGCTGCCTGTCCTTAGTGCTACTCACACCGCTGCTAACTCAGGGGTGCGGAGACCCGACAAGGGCAAGGACGGGGATTGTTTTGCACCCAATCTATTGCGGGGCCAGGGATGGGGGCAAGGGCATTCTTGCCCAACCTAGTCCCAACCCGCCTCGTTGCCACCCCTAGCTAGGGTTGAGGAGCTAGGGTGTGGTGTTGCCGCATGGCTAGAGAAGCATGATGGATGGAGATGGAGGAGCTAAGGGTTACCAAGCCACATCAAGAATGGAGAAGGAGATGGAGAGGGATGGACAACGATCAGGGGTGGAGATTGGGACAAGGACCATGGCTAGGCATCGGTGATGAAGCTGATGGATGGGCGAGGGCGAGCCCCTCTGTGGCTCTGTCAACAATAGAATCAGAAGTGTGGGGGCACATTGAGAAGTCAAATGGGAATGAGAGGAGAGACATGGAGTAGAAGATAACTGATCAAGAATCTTTGATCTCTTTGGACCATCCATAAAAAAATCATGTGTCTAACATGATATGGTTCTTATGGGCTGAGTATGTGCCCCTGCATAGCTACGTCAAATAGAAATATAATTTTGAGTAAGAGTCATAAGAAGACTTAAACTTTTAATAGTGTGGGAAGCTATGAAATTTCTTAGTTTTGGACATTCACCTATTCATTTTTTGGTGAGGATTCAGCGGTGCGGCTTCGGCCCAAGACTCCAAGAGGAGGGAAGGCAAAAGGAATAAGTTCACTTTAGGTTCCTCAATTTGTCGTCGAGTTTGAAATTCATTCCTGCACCACAAAATCGGATACAACACATCCCTAATTTACAAAACCGTGCAAACAAGATCTCTCAGCAGTATATCTCCGGTTTGGGTTGACGTGGCGCCTACATGCCTCCTTTGACTAGGTCTTTGTCCCACGTGACATTCACGTGACAATTACGTGGTAGTTTTATCAAAAAAAATATAAAAGGAGCAAAATTTTAAAAGAAACTTAAACATAATATGTGGGGCCCATATGTCAGCCAAACAAAAAGATAAAAAAAATAGTGGGACCAACATGTCAGTGGGTCCCACTTCCTCCCCCACCTCTCTACAGCTATCTCCTCTCTATCCGCTAGCGAGCGTGCGTAGAAACGGAGTAGGTGAGGAGGTTGGAGGCAGTAGAGGGAGGCCGGAGGCCGAAGGCTGGACTCCCACAGGTGCTGACGGTGAGCGTGCCGATGTCCGCCGAGCGTAGACTGAGCGTCCGTCATATTTGCGAGAGGGATGACTGGCGTGATGGACTATCTCACCTTCGAGTGCGCCATCGGCATCAACTTGGAGCGCATGGACTACCTCGCCTCCGAGTGTGCCATCAACATCAACCTGGAGCGCACGTCGCCGCCGGAGGAAACACCTACGTGCTACTCCTCACGACGACCTACGTTTCCATACCTAGTTGTTAACGCTAAAATTTGGTAAGCCTCGAAGTCGTCATCGGCCTAGAGTTAGTATCGGCTTCAGATTCCTGGAATCGGCCGATGGGTAATTATCATTCGCCAGCAGTTGTATTCTTGATGGATTCGGTTAAGGAAATTAATCAATTAAATGAAGTTTATCTAGAAGAGTCCGAGTTCAAGGAGGATGTGGTATGACAGTTTATCTATTAATTAGGCAGAGTTTTTAGTTTCCTTTTATTTTTAGGAAAGAGTGTTTAGTGTCCAATAAAAACTTTATGTTTTTCCTTTTATCTTTAGGAAAGTTTGTGTCGTGTACGATATGGACTAGAATCTACTCATTGGTATAAATATGTACACCAGGGTCCCTGTAAATTATCTCTCGATCAATAAAACTATTGGCGCATCGCCACCCTCTTTTCCGAGGTTTTACTTATCAACCGGCGGAACTTAGCACCTGATACGGGGCTGCATCAGCTTTTGATCTCCGGCGAAGGGGCAAGCCCTACGTTCCACCGGCCCTGGTGAATCTATCGGCTACATTGGTGATGTTCAATGCTGCATCGCTTCGATCTCTTGGATCGCTCTAGTTTGGTTGATATATTTGCCTACCTGATATTTCAATTCTATTTTAATTGCATTGTGTTTAGAGACGCATCGGTTTAGTTGGGACTGTCTCGGTTAGGTCTGATCTTCTGTCTTAGCCGATATATCTTTACAATCACAATGTTGTTTTAAATAGATTTGTTATATCCATCACATTAGACAGATCTATCGGTTCACCAAGTATTAAATTATCATATACAATCTCGTGCTGCATCGGTTAGGTTTGACCTGCTAGATTGTTGTTGATAATATAAATCTTGTTAAGCCGATTGCCAATATGTGCTAGCCAGTGAGTTATCGTATACGTTATATAATCCAGATTGATAATGTTTTCTACTTGCATAGGCCGATCTCCATCTAGGGTTTTATCGATATCGGCTAGATTACTTTATTGGCTTAGATTATATAATGTATCCACCACCCTGAAAATCAGTCAAAAGCTCGATTGTCTAGATATTATGTTTCTTTTCATACTTTGTGTTGCATCAGTTAAGTTTGATCTACTAAGTTGTACTTAGAACCATAATCTCTAGCCTACTTCTTGATTGCCAATAAGGGTTTCATTGGGGTTTCAGCCGATGGGTTATCTGGACGTTGTATTGGCTTACAAGGATTACTTACAAGTTGGTTTTAGCCGATGACAATAAATGTTTCACTGCTTATCTAGTCGTTTGGATTTAACGACATCGGACCTCTAGCCGATGAATGCTTTAACCTTCAGATCAGTACTTTTTCAATCTTTCATTATTAGCCAGTTGGTTTCTACTGAATTATATTATTGTTTCATTACATTATCATCAGCCGATTGTACTTATATCATTATCTACATTGGATATATAGCCGATTGTTCAAAACCCTATCGACATTGGTTAGTATCGGCATCGGTTGGTATCGCTCTATTGGCTGATCAGCCGATCGGCTATTTGGTGATCTTCAATTTATATATTTTGTCAGTTGCAGGATCAAACTAACTGGCACGCCCGCATCTCATCAATATTTTGGACCTGCACTGAAGCTAAGCAGATGTCCTAGGCCATCGTGTTTTTACATCACCGTCGAGCTCCCCAGCTCCCATACCCTCCGCTCCGTCGGCGCCGTGTGAAGGGATGCAGCCATCGGTGCTGCCGACCTGCTGCTCCCCTCCACTCCCCCCTCTCTGCCCTGAGCTTGCCGGCGTCGCATCCATCTCTCTCTTTCTCACCACCGACGCGAGCACGACGGATGCCATGGAGACTCATTGTCGCCCCGTCCACATCCTTCGATCCGCCACCGTCGTCGCCTCCACCTCGGTCGAGCCATTGAGCTCCCCAGTTTCCATACCCTCTGCTCCGTCACCGACGCGTGAAGGGATGCAGCCGCCCGCGCTGCTATTCCTCTCTTCTCCACGGTCACCGCCGTGGAGAAGAGTGTGTTTGCACGGCAACGGGTGCAGCGTCGCCATGCCGGCTGTCATCGTCAGGATGATCATCCCCGGCGGGATCCAGGTGGCACCGGTGCCGGTGGAGGAGGAGACGGAGATTCAGGAGGAAGAAGAGAGAGAGGAGAGAGAGAGGGCATGGGGAAGAAGGGATGAGTGAGATGACATATGGGGCTCATGTGAGCCCCATCATTTTTAATTATTTTCTAGTGCACCTGATATGTGGGCTCATGGTTTTATTATTTTCCAGATTAAACTACCACATAAGCGTCACATCAGTACCACATGTGATGAAGATCTAGTCAAATGAGTCACGTAGGTATCATGCTATCCAAAACCAAGACCAATACTACCGAGGGATCTTATTTGTACTGGTTTTGTAAGTTAGGGGATACGTTGTACCTGGTATTACGGTTAAGAGATAAATTTCGAAATGACCGACAAATTAAGTAACTAAAGTGAACTTATTCCAAGGCGGAACTACCCCAGAGAATCCGGAGACAGTTTTAGCGCAATCGGAACTCAGAAGGTAGGCGGCAGTAACGAGTTTTCACAAAACGACCAGCTAGGCAGCTGAAGCTCGCGGTCGCGCTGGTGCACGGCGCACGGCGCAATCGCGATACGCGAGCCCTCGCCCGCGCATGTATAGCCCGCGGCACACGGGCGGTCGGGTGCCGCGCGGCCACTACTACGCGCGCGAGGGTCAGGCTGTTCCGAAATCCAAGGTCGTCACTAAAGAGTCGGTTTTTTTTTTTTTTTTCCAAACCGTGCGTGGCGCAACAGCGATGGACTCGATCTACTGCTCCGATGGACCTTAACACGGCTGGTTCTGGTCAACGCAGAGGTACAACGGAACGGAGGATCGCAGCTAATGGGTTTTCTTCTCCCAAAATTAGTTGGTGCCCATTATAGTGGCCGTTGAGACAACGGGATATATCAGAAGCGCGCCGTAACAGGCATGATATGGGGCATTGTCAAATGTATGCACGGTCTTAAAAATATAAAGGTCAACTAGATAGAAGAAGCAGAAGCTATGTGCGCTCTAGCTGCAACTGTATCTAAATAAACTCCTTTCCATACATAAATAAAAAAGAGCAAACAGAATGTATTTAGCTTGCATAGAAAACTGGGTCAACTCATGCACAATCCTAACATTAACAATGCTTGTGATCGTGGGGAGCCATGTGATGCCTCTGGTGACTTTGGACTTGGTCCATGTAGTATATTTTAAGTTTGACAGTGGGGATGAGTTATAAATATTAAGCTTTATATTTCAGCCAGCTAGTTAGCATAAAGTCTATGATAGCGTAAGTGAATTACTCGTTTCCCTCGTCAGTTTAAGCATTGGCAGATTTGACCATAGGACATCGTGAATATGTGATTTTAGCTCTCTGACACAATAAAAGTTAAGCTTAGAAAGTCATTCTCAAAACGTGAGTTGTTATGAACACCAACCCACTAGAATATTTATTTTCGGTTGAATAGAATAGAGAAATAGTGTAAAAGTTAGAAATACACTTCTTCCTCCCTTCTCTAATCCTCTTTATCCATTGCACCGCGGCTACACAAGCACCAACAACCGCCACATTTCTTGGTGTTGCGAGTATGATCTGCCTTTGCTTGCTGTCGCCTCCCCTGCTCTATGATTGTGATGGATGCATCGTCCATTGCCGCATCCATACGGATGACCATCCTGTCCTTCATGGAGAAGGAGGAAGTGGAGAGCATATTATCTGAGAGAACGTCCTTTTGTTTTCTGCGTGATATCTAAATAGTCATAAATACTATTTAACAACATAGTCCATATATATATTTATATTTATAAAGTGGTATATAATTATTTAGATGATATGGAAAACAAGAAGAACCATCTCCCTTATTGAACGTAGATTAATAGATGAAGAGCTATAATGCTAATGCCAGTTACTATAGCTATGTGTGTTGATTTGTTCGTAGCTAGTTGTCGTTGATGTCAAATATCACTAGACGTGTGTTGATTTGTTCGTAGCTAATTGTTGTTGATGTCAAATGCCAGCTCAACTTGGAAAGTACTACACAATATATATTGTGTTCATGTTTTAGATCAAAGGTAAATATATAGATAAACAAAACATCCAAATTACCCTTAACTATTGTGCTACTTTATCAATTTTATATTATAAATTATTTTTATCTTTTTTTTTCTATTCAAACTTTTATAAGTTTGACCAAATTTATATAAAAGAGCAACATTTGTAACACAAAATGAATATATTATCAAAATATATATTCAACGTGATAGTTAATGAAACCAATTTGGTATTGTAAATGTTGCAAAATTTTTCTATAAGCTTAGTTAAATCTAAAAAAGTTTGATAAAAAAAGTTAAAACGTATAATATAGAATAAACGGAGTAGTCTGGTACTCTGATCTCTGATTTACTCCCTTGAATTACAATACTAGACAAAAGCACTCCTTCAACCTTTTAAACTCTATGAATTACACTCGTCAACATATTTAACAGGGTGGTTTTAATTTGTTCCTACGTGGCATATATGTGGTATTAATTTGATTAAGTTGCACATATTTAACAGGGTGGTTTGGCCTTGTTCCCAAACCGCTGCCATATGCACTATGTAGGTTCAATACCGCCTTAAAATTAATTTTTCAGGGGGATGGAGTGGGTTGTTAATTTCTCCGTTGTGATAAGTTTGGGGTGTAGAATATCTGCTATTAGAGTTTTTCTGGGCAATTTGAATCGTTGCAAAAGTTAAGGGGATCATTTGGACTTCTATCAATAGGTAATAGTTAATAAGATAGCGTATTTTATTCTTGTAGCGAACTTTATAATTGAATTAAATTATATATTTAATGAATTGTTCAGAAGTTTACAATTTTGAAACCGAGGCTATGACCTAAAGAAGCCGTCGATCCAAAACTTGAAGAATACAAAAAAATTTGGTAGAAATTAAAAGGCAACAAAAAAATGTATGGTGGAATTAAACAAACTGTGAACCCCCGCGACCTTGCCTATGTACAGGGAATAGTTAATGAACCAGTCAAGGACACGTTACTTACGCCAACATGGCCACAACCACAACAACGTTTATGCATCGTGCAGCATGGTTGTGTCATTATATTACGAGCTCCTCCCGTATATTCCCGTTTGTAGTGTGGCATAAATATGTGCCACTCGAACTGCGTCAGAGTGTGTAATCGAGCTCGCGAGACCTCTATATAAACACACGCACGACGGCAGCAACATTGTCTCTGCCGGGAAGAGATCAAGAATCCGATATATGGGGAAAAAAGCGGAGGCGGCCGCCGGCTCCGGCGCCGGCACCAGCGCCGGGCGGGAAGAACCTGTCGTCGTCGCGATTAAAATGGACAAGACGACGATCATCGTGTCGTCGGTGGTTGGTTCCCTGGGTGTGCTGAGCGCCATCCTGGGGTTCGCTGCCGAGGCGGCAAAGCTCACTGTAAGCATGCACGCACACTGCTCATCTGATCAAATCTCTAGCCCAGTGTAACATTGTTCTATTGTACGTGTACATGTTGTTGGACTGTGATACGTAGATGACGATCTTGTTGTCTTGTTGAACATCGTGAGTAGATCTTAGTCATCAGCGAACATGATGTTACGTACGTGTCTTTTTTGCAGGATTGTGCATCATCGCTCGGGCTGGCGGTCGCCGCGACCATCTTCCTGATGATGGCACAGGTCACCGTGGCGGCCGTCGGCGGCTGCTGCGGGTGCTGCAAGTCCCGGGCCGTCCCGTCCGAGACCAAGAGGATCGTCGGCGTCGTCTGCGCCTCCATCTCATGGTGAGTCCTCACCGCTCTGGTGGACAATGATATTATTATTTTTTTAAGGAAGGCAGCCTTGTATACATTAATAGAGCAGAAGAAAGTTACAGTGAAATATATACAGGTTTAGAAGAAAAAAGAAACAAAGAAACCCGTAAAAGGAGAGGCCAAAAGCAGGGATTAAGTGATATCTCCCAAAATTCCGAACTCCTGCAGGATTGAAAACCCTGCTTTGACCCATGCTCTCCCTTCCTCCTTGATCTTTGCTAGAATTGAGGATGACGCAGATGCATTGTTACGGAAGATTCTTGCGTTCCTTTCACACCAGATTTCCCACGAGATTAAAATCACCAGGGTCCTAAGAGGTTTGCGTGGGGCGTTTGGAGATTCCGTTACGAGTATCCACCATTGCTCGACCGAGTGACAGTTACAATGATATATCTCATTGCATACAACAAACGACAAATCGTTGCATTGCATTGAGCTCACGCGCTCACTGCGTCTTTCTTACGTACGTGCAGGGTGGCGGCGGTGATCGCGTTTGCCTTGTTCGTGGACGGATCAATCGGCGCGGCGGTGGCGTGCGTCGGCCTGGTTGGCGAATTCGCGGGCGCGGGCGTGCTGGTCCTCGTCGCCACAGGCCTCGGGATCACCTCCTTCATCATGCTCCGTATGAATCCGCAGGCCGGCGAGGCGGCGGCAGGGGTGGCCCCGCGGGAGTACGACGAACCCACGCCGATCGGGACCCCGATAGACATCCACGGGTTCCGGCCGCCGATGCCTCCGAATCCTCAGGTGACTGAGCCGTTGCCAAATTATCCACCACCACCGTACTCTCCTGCTCCTGCTCCTGCTCCGGCTCCGGCTCAGGGAAACGACAATCAAGCGCCCAACCAGCAGTTCGCGCCTCATCCACAAGGGCATGCGCAGGTGTAGGTGTAGCACCGTGACGCATATATCATCATCCGGTGTTGAACTGAATCGAGATTAAGGCCTAACGCGACAATGCAATGCCCTTGATCGTACGTGCTGCCGTGTTTTGATTGTTTTTATTGGTTTGATTTCAATGATTTGTGTGCGTGGCATTTATCTATGCACCAAACGTTACTGTTCACCTTTTTTCCGAGGACTGTTCACCCTTTCAAGCTAGGAGATTAGTTTGAATTTCATTGGAGTTCCACGATTTTTGGAGATTCATGCCAGGATGTACAACTTGTTGCTGTGAAGTACCTGCAAATGCAATAAACATGTTACTACTATTCCCTTTATTTCATGTTATACTCTCTCGTAATATAAATCACTTTGACTTTTTTTTAATCTTTTTTACGTTTAACCAAATGTATAGATAAATTTAGTAATATTTACAACAACAAATTAGTTCTATTAAATATAAAATTAAATATATTAGTTGTATTGAAAATATTATTAACTTTTTATAGAAACTTAGTCAAACATGAAAAAAGGTTTGATCATTAAAAAAATCAAAACAATTTATAATATAAAACAAAATGAGTAGTTTATATGAAAAATTTAACAACATCATGGTGAAAAAAATATCTGCATAGGCTTTTATTCCCAGGCTCAGGCCATGACCAAGGGTACGTATCCAGAGTCAGAGTCTTCTTTATACTCGTGCGCTACCTTCCTACCTACAATAAACCGTAGAATGCAGCCTAGATAAACCGTAGAATAAAGAACGATCCATTGAGTCATGTAGAAATCACGCTGAGCATGGCCATATCCACGCATCGCGGTTTTTACAAGGTTCTCCTGTTGGCTGTAGCATATAAACCGTGTGCCCATACTGTGTCAAGGTGTGACCGAGCTCGGGAGCCCTCTATATAAACACACGTACGACGCCAATCTTGTATCAGCCGGGAAGAGAAATAGAGTCCGATATGGTTAAGATCGAAGTGCCCGCCGGCCGGGAAGAACCGGCCGCCGTCCTCGCGATTAAAATGGACAAGACGACGATCATCGTGTCCGCGGTGGTTGGGTCCCTGGGGTTGCTGAGCGCCATCCTGGGATTCGCCGCCGAGGGTGCGAAGCGCACTAAGGCGAGTTCTTGCTAACACTAGCTTCTAGCTACATATTCTAGTGGCAGATGATTACAGCCTTTTCTTTTAAACGTGATGATTACTTCCTTAGTGATGTAGAGTATGTGTTTTCCAGCGTTGCGAACTCGACCTGTACGACTTGTCTGTCTCGTCGAACTCAACAGCGGTCGGGCTGGGTGTCTGCGGGGCCATCTTCCTGGTGATAACACAGGTCACCGTGGCTGCCATCGGCGGCTGCTGCGGGTGCTGCAAGTCCCGCGCCATCCCGTCCGAGACCAAGCGGATCGTCGGCGTCGTATGCGCCGTCTTCTCATGGTGAGTCGCGCGCGCGCGTACGTACGTGCTCAGATTGCGCACTGTGTTGTGATGTCACGTCACGAAATCGGCAAGTTGCCGCTGGTTGCATACGTACGTGCATGCAGGATAACGGCGGTGATCGCGTTCGTGTTGTTCCTGGACGGCGCGATCGTGGAGTCCAACTGCATCCTCGTCAGGGGCGGCTTCTTTGCTTCCGCGGGCGTGCTTACCCTCATCACCACCGGCCTCGGGATGACATCCTACTTCATGCTCCGCGCGCAGCCGCAGCCCAACGAGCCCGCGGCGCCGGCGGACGGCGATGAACCCACGCCGATCGTCGGGGTCCCGACGGTCCCCGGGTTCCCGCCACCAGTGTCTCCTAATCCTCTGCTGGTGCCTGTAGCTGCTCAAGCGCCGAACCCGCAGTTTGCTCATCCGGCTACTCAGCCACAACAGGGAGGAGGGACTGGAGGGTACGGCCAGGCGCCGCCGCACTCGCAGTTCGCTGACGCAGCTGTTCCTGCTCCTGCTGCTGCTCAAGGCTATGGATCGCAGGCGCCTAACCAGCAGCGCTTCCCGGCTAATCCTCAAGGGCATTCAGAGGTGTAGCACCGACTTCACTGTGATCATCCCGTGTGTTAGGGGCTACATATACTGTTCGTGAAGTTTGTATTGTGCTTTTCTGTGTGTGGGTGTGTGTGATATATATATGCACGTGCATCTCTGTGCTGTGCGTACGTGCTTGCTTTCTGATGTTTGGAAAGTGGCCCTTGATTTCAATTTCAATAATTAATTATGCATCCAAGAGCTACGGGCGGTTGTGATTTTTTTTAACGACTGCCTAAAAAACTTCTGCAATTTTTTCACGGGAAAATTTTCAGATGCAGCTATAGTGTATATAGTTGTAATTATATTTTTTTAACGAACCGATACAAGACAGTGCTAATTGCATTGTATAGAGTAGGAGTAAAAGTATTTACATGGAGTCCGGACAAGAAAAATAACTATAAAAGTGTTTTAAAGGAATTAGGGTAATATTTTTGCATGTCTTTTCGCTTCCACTCGCGTCTAGGTTTTTCCTTCCTCCTTTATCTTAGCGAGAAGCCATTGGGAGCTCTCTGTAGTGGAAAATTTGTTGTTTTTTTTTCAAATCTCCTAGGACGCTAGCAGAATAAGAGATCGCATCCCAAGTTTGGATATAGTACTTTTCGTGTGGCAATTGCCTCCCACCATTTTCGATCGTGTTTATCACCTCACATGACCCTGATCTTAGTTGTTCACATGCAGTTTAAGTTGTGAGCATGTCCCAAATTCTTTTTTTTAATATCTACAATCCGCTAGTAGATAGAAAGAAGTTTCAAACGCGTGACGATAGAGTAGACAGTATGTGTTGTACGGTCATCCCCTTATCGCCAAGTGTAATTACATTGTAACTCTATTGTAATTGTATTATAACTTATATGCAACTAAGTATAAAATCAAGTAGAAACCACATCTAGTCGCTTGGCTAGCCCCACACCCTTGCGCATGAAGTGGCAGGTTCGAACCCTCCTCAGCGCATGGCGCAAAGAATTCTTCCCCACCCCTTGCATGAATCTTGTTGCAATCTGATGGTACAAATTGAAAGTATTAGGAGGAAAAAACTGTCAAAGGTTGTCTAGCAAATCCGATTTTTTTTAATTGCACAGAAGAAACAACCACTATGCACGCACGCTGTACTCACGTATATCCATTAGTGCCTCTTTTAGTAACACTTTTATGTTTATATACGTCCACAATCATATGCCACACCCCTTATCTTGATGTTTTTTCTCCATATCACCTGTTAGAGCAAGGTGAATACTATAGTCAATAGCTAGCTATAAAAATTGTAACATCATCTATAGTTAGTGATAGTAGTTTAGTTATACATTAGGCATGTTATAATATATAATTCTCTAGTCTATAGACAAATATGGTAATATGTCGTTGCCTAGAAAGTAATTGGCCTCACTTTTTGGTCTTGGGAGCGTTGCAGTCTGGCTACAGTAGTAGCCTACAATTCTCTATCATCCACCATTACAAACTTAACGATGTAATTCTTATAGCATGTTGATGTAGGTTTATCGTAAAAAAAAAGATTTGTAGAGAGATATCTCTCTAAATATTTTTTAAGAAAAAAATTATGAGCGTGTTAGAGATTGAACATAGTATCTCGGGGTTAAAATCATACTTCTCTTATCACTGCACAAGATCTCGAGGTAAGCTTGTTGTATTTGCTCAAATTAGTGTATTAGATAAATAGACAGAACCGAGCGTATAGTAGCTAGTAGATACAAGTTAGTCTACACCACAGGGTCAAGCACGAAATACCGAACTGTAGTTGCAATTAATGTATTGGGCCACTTGATGACACTTGTTTTATCTATGGCTTCCTACCCGCAGCATCAACTAATATAAGCGAGATAGTTATGACTTAGGAACTGATCAAATAGTACTATAGTGATATAACTGTTTCATCGCCACGTAGGGCACATAGTTCTTATTAAAGAATCGATGCTTAATATCATTATGGTTGTCCAAGCTAACCGATATATCTAGCTTGCAACCATCTATATGCTCATCACATACATAATCGCATTATAGAAAGATGGCTTAATTTGTTCAATGATTTGACTAGCTATGAGTATTTATAACATCATAGTTGGCTATATGTCTCCAATAAAAAGCTCGAGAGTGCGTCCATATATAATAATTGGATGTGACTACCATAAAACTAGATTGTTATAACCATCGACCTCACTCTCAAATCCGATTGCTACTAGTATACCCAATAGTACATGTCTTTTTTTCTTCTTATAAAATTTTCTAATAAAATACTTATTTGATTTACGATCTAGTTACACTATTGTATTCGTTGCAATAAAATCCTTATAACAAGATCTCACAAGATTATATTCTGATAAAAAATATATGTGTGTTTTAAATTACTTTTATCATATATGTAAATTACTTTTAGATTTGACTAAATTATTTCTGAGAAATATATGAAATAAAATTCAACAAAAGCTAAAAGTAATTTATATAAATCAAAAAATAACTTAGAATAAGATGGAAATAAGTTATCACAACATTAGAAGTAAATCCGTTATAGGGGTCATTTGCATCATAAATATTTTTTCATCATAATATAATAATGTAAGATCTTGTTATAAAGATCTAATTGCAACGAACACAATGATGCACTCAGACTGTAGATCGGATAAGTAATTTAATAGAAAATTCTATAAGAAGAAAAAAAGACATGCACTGTTGCCGGATTTGATAGACGCGTACTAGTAGTTCTCTAACGTATGGGTGTGTTGCTCGTTAAGACTAAACCGAGAGTGCTCTCAGTTTGGATTTTGCCATAATATTTACGAATTTTAAAAAAGCACAAGGTGTGTCCATGCACTAGTAGAGAAACGGGATCTAGTCCCGGTTGGGAAAACCCTTCAATCCCGGTTTCCCAACCGGGACCCCCATCCGGGACTAAAAGGATACCCTTTAGTCCCGGGTGGGAAAACCGGGACTAAAAGACACCTTTAGTCCCGGTTCGTAGCTAGAACCGGGACTAAAGGTCCCCCCGGGGCCGCACGGGTACGGCCTTTAGTCCCGGTTTTAGAGGGGCTTTTAGTCCCGGTTTGAGTTAAAAACCGGGACTAAAAGTTTTTTTTTTGCTTTTCGGTTATTTTATTATGTTTCAATTTTTTTGTTTCTTTACGCTAATATCTAACGTACTATACATTTCTTCTTCGTATACGTATATGTACATATATATATTACATACTAGTAATAGACATCTTGCATGCAGATATGTTTAATGCTCTTGTTAAGCAATATTATATAAATATTAGCACAAAATATTATATGTACAACCACATTTATATAATGTTCCTGACCATCACACCGCACCTAGATACATGGAGTTATTCGAAATTTGGATCATCCAAATTTGGACCCTACTGAGTAAATGTTTTGGGATGCAAACGACCATCGAAGTGGTACGCTCCCTCGGGATTTATGACACTTGGTCATTAATAAACCCTGCTAATGATTCTTGAATAGCTTTTATCTGGTCATCTCGTATGACCCTGTCCTTCTTCCATTGAAGCTATGAATAAGAGAGTGAAATATAAGTATATTATTAATGTATGTATGTATGTATATATTATTAATAAGAGAGGGAAAAATAAGTTGTGTGTTTATACGTACGTCTATAGATTTCTCCATTTTTAGTGAATAATGCAAGAGGCGCTCGCAAACGCAGTATCCACATAAATTGGTATTCTTTGGCTGCTGCAGACACCACTATAAGAGAAAACCATATATCAATCAATTAATCTTATTAGTTTGGAGAAAGAGGTGGGCCTAGCTAGTTTACTTTGTGTGGGTTTATTCGAAGAGGCACAGTCCATTGACCAGGATGTTCTCTTTTTAACATTGCCACACACAAATATTCTCTCTTAGTACTCACAATATTAACATTGCCACACACAATCAAATATTGACCATATCATCATCGAGCTATACCATGAACTAACTAAATAAAAACAAACCACAAATTTCTCGAATTTAAACCGTAAAACGAGCAACACTATCAATATATCGCATGAGAAGGATGTTGCTAACCTTTCAACAAGAAAGAATGGTCGGACGAATCGAAGAAATGGGAGAACGCAAATCTTCACAAATGGAGCCGCCGGCCGGAGCAAAAATACCAAGGTCAACAATGGAGCTCGGGTTGGAGGAGCTCGGGCTGGAGGTTGAAGGAGCCGATTTTATACTGGAACTTTTAGTCCCGGTTGGGGGCTGCCCCCAACCGGGACTAAAGGTCCCTCCCCCGCCCGTCACTCGACTAGCCGTTGGGGCGTGCACGTTTAGTCCCGGTTGGAGAGCTCCCAACCAGGACTAAAATATCCATTAGTTCCGGGTTCTATTTTAACCGGTACTAAAACTAAATTTCAAAGCCCTGTTCTCACTTCTGTTGGAGTGATCCTATCAAGGTTTAACGATTGTGACTGTGGGTAGCATAGCGTGGTGTGACTTATTCTATCCACATTAGCTTCGATCGGATGCTATTTCTCATATTGGTTATGATCACGCGAGCTATATATTCTTGGCTTCTCCTACCTTTTATAAGCGTCGGTTGCCAATTCTGCTCGTATAGATTGTGACGCGAGCTATATGTCCTTGCCTTTTGGTGCATCTTGTAAACGAAGGGCTAGATACCTTAATTTATTTCAGTTGTATGCTATGAAAGATTGGGCGATTTGTCGTCGAACTATTGATCTTACCTCAAGGTTCAATCTCCATAATTAGTTCTCAGTGGTGAGAGCAACTAGCTAGACATTGAATGTTGTGTTTGTGTCGAGCGCTATTTGATCTCCCTTCAGCGCACGTAGAAGGCACACGCAAGCTAGCATGTGTTTAGGTACGTAGTGGTGTACGAGCGGTTTAAGTGGGTGTTTGTCGATGAAGAAAGTTCCGATTATACTATTCGTCTATAAGAAATTCGACCAATTTGAGATGCAAATAAAGGTGTAGCTAGAAAGAGCCAAACGATAAATTTTATAAAAGTTTAATTTAGTTTCCTTAGACATGGTTAATAGCACTACGTCCTATTTATATTTAGAAATAATTGCTTATTTGATGCTGTTCCGAAGTCTAACTACCAATTTGACCCTACTTTTTTATTTTAATTATTTGATCCTACTTTTCAAAAACGAACCTACTATCTGACCCTATTCCATTAAGGTGAGTCAACGGTGTTAAGTAAGGGGTAAATAGTCCATTTTGCCGTTGCTTATTTGACCCTGTTTTATATTGCATATTTGACCCTATTATGTCATACCGTGTATATGTTCGAATATTTTAACATATTTGTAATAATTTTTACATTTGTTTCACACTGAAGATAAGTTTGATAGATTTACCATAAATTTGATAATTTTGATTCATTTTGACAAATTTAACTTCAATTTGATACAATTTTGACAAAGTGAATTGAACAAAATTTGACACAATTATGGCAGATTTTGTACAAAATTTCGACAGCATAACATCTTATTTTTTCGATCCCAAATTGCATTCAATGAAGCCCCGGCCCTCCCACCGCTATGCCGCGCACCAGCTGCCACCGCTGCCCTCGATGGCGCGCGCAGCTCCACCGCATGCCGCTGCCGCCGCCGCAGGGGAACCGTGGCCGCCGTCGAAGAGGCTCGGTGCTGCTGCGCCGCCCCCTTCCCTTGTGAGCCAACGCCGGCGCGGATCCCTCTGGCCGCTTCCCTCCGCCGCGGCTCCTTCCCTTCACCAGCGAGCACAGGCGCAGAACCCCTACGCGCGCATCCTGTCACCGTCCCCCTACCTCCACGCCGCGCGCTTCCCGTCGCCGCCGCCACCCCCTACCTCCACGAGCCGCCGCCGCCGCCGCAGCTCCACCACGCACCGCCGCCGCGAGCGGGCACCGGCGCGGATCCCCACCGCACGCTTCCCGTTGCCGCCGCCGCCGCTGCCGCAACTCCACCACGCACCGCCGCCGCGAGCGGGCGCCGGCGCGGATCCCCGCCACGCGCTTCCCGCCGCCGCCGCCACCCTCTACCTCCACGAGCCGCCGCCGCCGCCGCAGCTCCACCACCGCCGCCGCAACTCGTCGGCACGAGAGAGAGAGACAGAGAAGTGTGGATAGGGTTTTCTGGAGGGTAGTTTGGGTATTACGATTTTTAATTACATTTCTTTCTTTTTTTTAAATCAAACCTTAACGGCATAATGGAAACAGGGTCAGATGGGAAGTTCGTTTTTGAAAAGTAGGGTCAAATAAGCAAAAGTAAAAAAAGTAAGGTTAAATTAATAGTTAGACTTCAAAACAGGATCAAATAAGAAATTATCCCTTATATTTATTGATACGGGAATGCGGGAGTAACTAACTCTAACCCATTCTACTAGCCTGACGAGAGAGGATCTCACTGGGATTGTCAGCCGGTGGTTATTTTTGGATTCCCTTGGATATCATGCTCGATGTGTCTTGCGCTCGCTTGAGATACTATCTCATCCCGACCTAACGCCACTGTCGTCAGATAGGGCATACCATGGAGGACAACGGAATCAATTTAGAGAATGCAACCACAGTTTTTTAGATAGTCCTTTTTTAAAAAAAAAAATTCTCCCAAACTGATAAATGCACCGTATGAATAAGTGGATGATTAGATGGTCAACGCAATGAAGTAGTTCAGTAAGTACTACCACTACTGGGGATACTCACTTTAGTCCTGATTTGTAGTTCCGATTGAAATAATTGGGATTAAAAATGGATATCAAGTGAAAAAATGTATGGAATGTGGGATTCAAACTCAAGATCTCTCACCTCAGTCCTCACGTGTATTACCATCTCACCTACTACACACATCTGACTTAGATAAAGATGCTTTGTTTTAAACTAATCCTAGAGGTATCTTTAATCCCAACTGGTAACAACAAGCGAAACTAAAAATATCTTTAGTCCGGGTTGTTGTTACCAACCGGGACTAAAGATCAATTTTTAATCCTGGTTGGTAACACTAACCGGGACTAAAATTGTAAAATGTTGTTGGTTTTTGAACCGGTGCTGAAGATAACCTTTAGTACCTGTTACTATTCGAATCGGGATATATGTGTTTTCTAACAACCGATTAAAAATCAGTAGTTCTTCAGTAGTGTACATTTATGCATGGCAAAGTACGTATATCTCCTCACAATAGGTAATTCGCACATTGACCTCCAGGACGACAAAGGCAGCCCTTTATGTATCACCGAAGCCAATGGTAAATTACTCCGCGTAATTAACAGTCGTAGTCCCTAGTTGACCTGATCATGGTGGACTTTAATCAGCTGATCCCGGGCTAATTTCCTACGACCGAGAGGTTGTGTTTATTGTTGACCTGGTCCTTAGGACAAGTTCAATAATTGAGATCCGTGCTATTTCCTTTTTTTTAGATAATGATCCGTGCTATTTCCTAGTTTGTGTTTATTGTTGTGAGATTTTTTTTTTTTTTGGAATGGAATTGTTGTGAGATTTTTGGACTGAGAGATTATCTCTGTTGGTTTTATGTAGAAAACAAGTAGTAGTTGTTAAAAAAGCAGAAATGAACTCAGCCTAAAATTTATTAAGGCTGATTTCACAACAAATTAAACATGCGCTGGTTTTATTATTGAATTTTTATGGAGCAAATATATAACATAATAACAACTAGGGCCGCGCAATTGCGCGACTAGCACTCATACAAAATTATTTATTTTTTACATATGATTACTTTGTTAAATATTTATTTCATTGTCTTAGGGTTTTGAAAGGCCGAACTTTATCATCTGCGTGTTTCTAATTTTATAGTTTTTAAAAGTCGTTTCGATCACTACCCCTTACTTATTTGTCAGGTCTTTATTTGTTTGTCGATCTATCACTATTTCTATTTATCTTCCATTAAACATTTAAAAATTAGATCTTTTAGTTTTTAGAGTTTATTGTCTTGTTGTGTTTTGTTTTTATAATTTTTTTAAAGTTCCGTCAAACACCGGCACTGTACTCCTCTACGGTCTCTCTGCTGATTCCTCCCTTTATTATCATTGGGATTTTAAAAATCGAACATAATTATCGTTTGGGTTCATTTTTTTACTTTTTAGAAGTCCCGCTAAACCGTCAACAGCTTTGCCACTGTACTCCTCTACGCGACCCGCCCGCTGCCTCCCCTCTTTATTGTCATTGAGATTTTAAAAATTGAACATGATTATTATTAAGGTTTATTTTTACTTTATAAAATCCCGCCAAATGCTCCGATCATGCTGCTTAATGGCTTGTCTGTTGTCCCTCTTAATCGTCATTGGGATTCTATTTGGGGTTTTGTTTATATGTTTATAGTTTTTTTATGTTTCATCAACTACCACCACTTTACTCTTTTACAGGCCTATTATTTTCCCCTTTTTATTGTCATTTGATATCGTTGTGTTCTAGATAATATATTCTTTTCAAAAAATTCATATTTTCATTTTAATAATTTTTTAAATTGTATTCCTACTTGAATTCTTATAATTATTTTTCTATTTTAAAATTTTATTTTATATTTTATCCCGAATTTTAATTAATCATGATATATGTTCTAGATGGTCTATTCTTTCAATACTCTTTAATTTTTTATTAAAATTTTAGTAATTAATAAATTGTATTTTAGTTGAACTCTTATTTTTATTTGTCTAATTTCTGGATTTATTTATTTTTTATTTCGAATTTTAATTAATCTCGTGTTGTGTTATAGATGGATTAATTGTTGTTTCAATATTTATTTTTTTATTCTAAATTTTAGTTATTTCAAAATTGTATTCCTACTTGAACTCTTATTTTTCTTTCCTAGTTTCAGAAATTTATTTATTTATTACTCCGAATATTAATTAATTACGTGTTGGGTTCTTATATGGACTCCTCTTTCAATATCACTTATTTTTAATTCCGAATTTTAGTTATTTTTAGTGTATTTCTATTTGGACTCTTCTTTTTCTTTTTCTTCAATTAATGTGGGAATTTCTAGCCTCCACAGCGAACGTGGTGCCTTCTTTTCGAGCTATCTTAATAATATAAAATATAATATAATAGATAGATAGATAGATAATAACTAAAAAATATAAACATTTATATAGCGTGTAATAACAGATAAATGCATCAACATCAAAGTTGTAAATTGACTTTCTCGATCTAATGTACTACATGAATCCTCGGCCGCCAACTTGCTTGGATGCATGTTACAGAATGGAACATCCATGAAGGCATTATGGCGAACACATGGCCTGTTGCATCAAGGCCGTTTTATTATAAGCTCCGATCCTCTCGTTGGCAGTAGCGTAAACCTGCCTATGCCGTCATGCCGATCGAACTGCATCAGCATGTGAGTATGTGACCGATCGAGCTCGCGAGCCTTCTATATAAACATACGTACGTACCATCGTACGGGCACAACGCCACTCCGTTTAATTTCTCTGCCAAGAAGAGGAGATCGCGATCGATCGTGAGGCCGATCAATCGACATGGGGCAAAATACTGTGGCCGCCGGGGCAGGGACAACCGTAGTCGCGATCAAAATGGACAAGACGACGATCATCGTGTCCGCCGTGGTCGGATCCCTGGGGCTGCTGAGCGCCATCCTGGGGTTCGCCGCCGAGGGCTCTAAGCTCACTGTAAGCTAGCAATGCGGATGCAGTACACAGCTCGTCTTTGAATTAATTCTCCGTCTTCTTTAATTTGTTCTGGATCTTATCTTACTATCTAAGTGATCAGACAATGTCATGATGTATACGTCGATCGACGGGAATGTGTCTTGCAGAGTTGCCTGTACTCGTCGACGAACCCATCGGCGCTCGGGCTGGGCGTTTGCGCGGCCATCTTCCTGGTGATGGCGCAGGTCACCGTGACGGCCGTCGGCGGCTGCTGCGGCTGCTGCAAGTCCCGTGCCATCCCGTCCGAGACCAAGCGGATCGTCGGCGTCGTCTGCGCCGTCATCTCATGGTGAGTACTCGTCGTCGGCGCCGATCTAGCCAAATCAAATACTATGTAATTAACCACGCGCACACTGCGCACACGACACGTGATCGCGTCGTCACTCGTCACCATGATCTCACATCACGTACGTCATGTACGTTCGTGCTCGATCTGCACCAGGATAGCGGCGGTGATCGCGTTCGTGATGTTCCTGGACGCCGGGATCGTGGCGTCGGCGTGCTTCATCGTCAAGGAAGGCTTCTTCGCCGGCGCGGGCGTGCTGGCCCTGATCGCCACGGCGCTCGGGCTCACCTCCTACATCATGCTCCGCCCGCAGGCCGACGCGGCGGCGGCGGGGAGAGGCGAGCCCACGCCGATCGGGATCCCGATGGACGCTGTTCCCGGGTACCCGCCGAGGCCTCCTCATCATCCTCCTCCGGCTCAGGGCGGCGGTCAACCGGAGCCAAACCAGCAGGTCTAAGCAACGCGTCCGTCGTCGACGACAGTATTTATCAGTAGTTGCTGGGTGTTAATTCAAATCAAGGGCCGGTTTAATTAGTAGCCTAACGCGGCTACTCTTGAAGTTTGTGTTTTTGTACTGTTTCCTTTCTTGGTTCAAATAGTATTATTATATTTCTATCGTGAGATTTTATATTCTTTTTTAGAAAATGAATTAAAACCGTCTCTACGTACATCCAGAACGGATGTATATAGCCAAATGTATACGTGAGATTTATATCTATGCAAGCAAGTTGTATATGTAACCTTAATTTGAAGTCTAGCTATACAATTGGAACGTGAATTTTTTTTTTGTCATATTCATGCAAGCGCAATTTTGTTTGAGTCAATCGTGCGCTAGTAGACTTGATCTTGGACTGACCGCTGATCACGGGCTGATCCAGGACTTTAAGTTACTTAGATTAGATTAGCATTATCAGTTAGTATTGACCACATATAAAGTATGCACCGTTATAACTCGAATCCACAAGATATACTAATATCGCGCTAGATTAATTTATTCACTTCTTTACTCAGTGAAGAGAAACTTTAGAGCAAGCATAATAGTGTGAGCTATAAGCTAACTATAACATTAGGTGAAAGAAAAAGATAAATAAAAATAAAGAGTGTTAGCTGTCACGTAAGAGTTAGCTATACAAATACTTCAAGATATTTACATAAAACTCGTAATGAGAGAAAGAGAGAAGAAAAAAATAAAACCAACCTTATACAGTTGACTTAAGATATATACTAGCTTTAATACGAGTTGATAGTCAATAATTTACTATACTTTTAAACTTGTTTAAAAAGAGAGAATGCTTCATTGAACGTACATCGGGATCCGAAATTGATAATTGGTGATAAGGTGCACGCTCCCTGTGCGCAATCACCTTCTGGTCCATCAAATTTTCTACTTTTTTACATATATGTACAAAAAGTTGATATGTATGTATGCATACAAAATTGATACACATATGTATATTTTTATTACATTCAAAGTATATACGTACGTTAATACATATACAAATACTTTTATAGATACATATATAGAATTTATACATATAAACTTTATATATATACAAAGTTTATATGTATAGAAAAAGAATATACGTATAGATGGGGAGGTGACCGGTGAAGGTGTGTGGTTAGCCACGTACCAGCATCCTCATGGGGATCGCCTCTTACGTCATGCTTCGGCAGTCAGCCGCAGCCCGAATGATCAACAGGACGGTACCTCACCAATCTCCGAATGATCAATCTTATTACTCTCTCCTCCACCAGCTCCGACAAACGGCGATCAAATGCTGACTACTCCGCCACCACATGCAAGCTGGCTACGAACGATTACTGAACCCTCCTGGCTAGTATGACGTACAACTACACATGCGCCAAACACTCCGGTATACTTTCTCTGTTCCAAAATAAACAAACTTAGTACTATACATGACCACGACTATATATGCACCATCCATGGTCTATATGTAAACACCAATTTTTTGGAATAAAATACCTTTCAAAAACTAAAAAAAATTAAAATAGAACGCTCATTTATCTTACACTTCCATTCTTATTTCCTTACGCTTACTTCGTTCTCTCCATTGCTCGTAGATACCAATTGCTTTCTCGCTCTTTGCAAGAAGAAAGAAAATTCTAGTGCAGTAATCATTCTCGGTGAGTTACACTAACTCCAATTTAAATTTTTATATATGTTCGTAGTGATTTAAAATCTAGTGTAAAAAATAAATTATGATATAGAAATTCCAAAATCAACTCTTGTGATTTATAATTTAAAAAAATGACAACAACTTATAAGCTGAAAGCCAAACAATGGGATGTGGATTACTATTCAACTTATAAGCTTAGGGTCGGTTTGGATGGGGCTAAATTTCTCTAGCACATATCACATCGAATGTTTCTACACTAATTAGAAATATTAAACGTAGACTAAAAATAAAACTCATTTCATAACCCTGAACTAATTCGCGATTCGCGAGACGAATCTATTAAGCCTAATTAATTCATAATTAGTCTATGTGATGCTACAGTAAACATGTGCTAATTATAGATTAATTAGGCTTAAAAAATTTATCTCGCGAATTAGCTCTCATTTACGCAATTAGTTTTATTATTAGTCTATATTTAATACTCTTAATTAGTACCCAAACATCCGATGTCCCTGGATCCAAACACCACCTTAGAACTGAACACCCACCTTAGGACTGAAAACCCAGTAGGATAGATATTTTTTTCACTATGTAATCATTATGTAAGACCAAGCATGCAGTTTTTATGGGCTAGCCCGAGCCTTAGGTCAGTTTTGGGTCTGCTCCTGTTGAATGGAGTTTGGAAGAAACCAAGAGTCAAACTATGATTCCACGACAATTTCTCCAAATCACATAAAAATTGCATCATTTTGTAACAGATCTCATTCAGATTCTAAAGGTTTAAGTGGTACCTCTCACCTTTCCATGTGAAAGGCAAGCAGCGTGAGCGCAGCGCACTGTGAAAGCAGCTAACCGAGGAGGGCGCCCGAGGCGCTGCTCCTCTGCCATTGCTCGACAGGAACGGCGTTGTCCGGGCGCTCGCTGGTCGGCAACTGCAGAAGGCTGCCCTATGCCGCCATGCCGCCCATGCGGCCGCGAACCTTGCCTGACACCATACGACCCTGCCGCTGTAGTCAGTCGACGCAGGCCGCAGTTCCGGATTTCTAATAGACGGCAATATGTTGCTATAATTTGGAGTTTTTTTAGAGAAAATATATTTATAGCAATTATACATGCCTAAACGTTTCACTAGAAACTCTCCATAAAAAAAACCGGTGAGAAATTAGATGCTTTCTATAAAAAAGTAGAAACTTTGTATAAAGAGATGGAACTTTTTCCAGCAATTACATAAGGATAAAAATTCACTTCGAATTCTCTGTGGCAAAGTTTATATGTAAATTTTTCATTCACAATAAATTGTATATGAAATAGGAAAAAAATATAGGACATTGAAAAGACTTTCGTATTAAAGCTATAAAAATATCTCTTCAAAACTGAAAGCTTACTTTACTAGAAATTTAAGTTAAAAAATATCTCCTATAGAATTAAAAAGAAACATTTTCAGTCAAATTACTTAAAAGCCAAAATGAAAGATTGGTACAGGGACATCAAGCATGAAAAATTGGTACAGGGACATCAAGCATGCAAAGCGTGCATTAGGAGTTAGGATTATCAAACGGATCACGTGATCGGGTAGTATACACCAATTTTGCCTTTTTAGTGGTGATGGGTGACCTGGAATATATTATATTTAGGTGGCAAACTGGTAATATGTTACCAAATTGCAAAAAAACCAGACTGCATTCATAAAAAATAAGCACATAATGGAAGGAGTGGTAGTTATGCATGAGATCTTGAACACAATCCATTTGAAAAAAAAAAGTGGCATTCTATTCAAGGTGGATTTTGAAAAGGCATATGATAAGATTAAATGGGAGTTTATTTTTCAAATGCTTAGAGCAAAAGGCTTACCAGACTTGTGGTGTGATTGGATCATGGAAACTGTGAGGGGAGGAAAGGTGGCAATAAAAGTCAATTATCAAATTGGACCCTATTTCAACACCTTTAAAGGGCTCAGACAGGGAGACCCAATGTCTCATTTGCTTTTCAATCTTGCTGTTGAGGCTCTGACCATGATGGTGCAGAGAGCTAAACAACATAATTTATTGCAAGGTCTGGGGTTAAATTAAGAAAACAAAACTCCAATACTACAATATACAGATGACACAATCTTTTTACTCCAAGATAAGGTGGAATATGAAAAAAAAACCTGAAAACAATTTTGTGTGTGTTTGAACAACTGTCTGGGCTCAAGATAAACTTTAATAAAAGTGAAGTCATTTGTTTAGGGGAAGAAGCCGGTAGACAAGAGGTGTATAGCCAAATTTTCACTTGTAACATAGGGACTTTGCCTATGAAGTATCTGGGAATACCAACTGACAAGAAAAGAATCCTGAATAGAGATTGGAAACAGACTAAAGGGAAGATGGAAAAAAAAGTGGCATGCTGGTAAGGCAAATTACAATCCATAGGAGGGAGAGTGACCTTGATTAATGCTAGTTTAATTAAGTGGCACTCCCATGTACATGTTATCCTTTTATAGGTGCCTAAAGAGGTCAAAGAAAAAATGGACTTTTATAGAAGAAGATGTCTCTAGCAGGAGGATCAGGGGATCAGGAAATATCATTTAGTCCAATGACCAATAATTTGTTCACCTAGAGAACAAGGGGAGCTAGGGATACTTGACTTAGACATCATGAACAAAACAATGTTAGGGAAGTGGCTCTGAGATTTAGAGAACACAAATGGAATTTGGCAAAAGTTGTAGAGAGAGAAATATTTAGAGAAAAAAGTCTTAACAACACAAAAAGTCAGAAATGGGGATTCCCATGTCTGGCAAGGACTGATGGAAGTCAAAGAGTCTTTTATGCTTTTTATCAAGAAAAAACCTAGGGATGGGAAGAATATTCTTTTTTGGGAGGATAACTAGATGGGTGGTACACCTTTAGCTAACCAATTCCCCCATATTTATAGAATTTCTCAATCCAAAAACATCACGCTAGCTTGGGTCAAGGAAAAGGGGTGGAGGGCAATGTCCTTTAGAAGGAATATGACAGGGGATAGACTAGTGGAGTGGAATAAAATCAAACATACCTGTGATAGTATCAATTTAACTACCCAAAAAGATAGTCTGGAATGGATATTGTCCAGTAATGGTGTGTTCAGTGTTAAGTCCTTTTATAGGGCTTTGAAAATAAAGAAATGATCCCAAGAACTTTGGGTGATCAGAGAGGAATCTGGAAAATAAAAGTCCCTCTGAAAGTAAGAATTTTCCTGTGGCTGATGATAAAAAATAGTATTATGACAAAAGACAACTTGTTTAAAAGAGGTTGGAGAAAAGGAACTGAATTATGTCAGTTTTGCAATAACAAGGAAACAATACAATATTTATTTTTTGACTGCCCTGTGGCAAGAATCACCTGGAATGTAGTGACATGTGCTTTTGATCTAAAACAGGTCAAGAACCTTCAACATGCTTTGGGAAAATGGGCAAAGAATGGAGATAAGACAATCAGTCAATTGTTACTACTTGGGGATAGTTGTGGTTCCATGGTCAATTTGGAAATATAGGAATAATGCATGTTTCAATCATGTTATCCCTGATGACCCAACTGACATTTTTTCTGTGCATGTAACTGGATGTCGAATTGGGCAATCCTATAGAGTTCGGAGGAAAAGCAAAGAAGATTGCTTTGGAAAGTTCAGCTCCTAAAGCAAGTCACAAATGAGGTCTTTGTGTCGCGACATGACTAGAGAAGATATGTACGAAGACTAGAAGGCTGAAAAAAAAAAGAAGATGAAGAAGATATGCATCTACAGGTGGGACGAGAGAAGAAGAGGCTAGGATCTTGAATGGAGTCTTTTGTATGCAGATCAAGTTACTTTCTCAGCATCTTTGTTCTTAAGGGAAAGAGGTGGGAATCTGGAAGTTCTTTTGTATAAGCCTGATTAGTTTGTTTTTTTTTCTATCTTTTTTTTTGGAGGCCTCGTCTTTGAGTCCATAACCTTGCTTTTTTTTTAGCTTCATCTCATTTCTCTTAATGGAAATGGAGGGTATATCTTTTGATAAAAAAAAAGTTTACCAAATTCTAAACTGGTAATAGTGTTGCCTGCTGGTGTACCTTAAAAGGTCACAACAAATTGTGAATCCCCGCCACCTGCCTCTATATATACAGTGCATAATTAATAAACCGATCGTGGAGACATTAGTATATACAGTAATAATGTTAATTTATGCATCATGCAACATGCAAGGCTGTGTTAATTACTACGACCTCCTCCAGTTCTCCCGTTGATATATAGCGGCATAAATCTATACGCCACTGCGACAGAGCCCTACCGATCGAGCTCTTCATCTTCAGATCAACCTCCATATAAACAGACGTTTCGAGAATCGACTGCAATCATTCTCTACCTGGAAGGCAGAGGGTCCAATATTGGAAAGAAAAAAATGGCGGCCGCCGGTGATCGGTAGAAGCGGCCGGACACGTCGTCGCGATTAAAATGGACAAGACGACGGTCATCGTGTCCGCGGTGGCTGGTTTCCTGGGCGTTCTCAGCGCCATCCTGGGGTTCGCTGCCGAGGCCGCAAAGCACAGTGTAAGCTGATACGCGTGCGCACACTCTGCTCATCTCTCAATCTCCTTTTATTTTTCTCCTTCTGTAGAGTGTTCTTTGTAGAACACTGATAGTCCGATACACTGATACCTACATCTTATTGAACTCAGGTGAGGTGGCAGATCTTACTATCTTAGTTTTATCAGCGAACATGAGGGGATCGATATATATATATATATGTGTGTGTATGTATCCTGCAGGATTGCGCATCAGCGCTTGGGATGGTGGTGGCCGCGTCCGTCTTTATGATGATGGCGAAGGTCACCGTGGCGGCCGGCGGCGGCTGCCGCAAGTCCCGCGCCATCGTCCCGTCCGTGACCAAGCGGACCATCGGCGTCACTTGCGCCGCCATCTCGTGGTGAGTCACCACCGATCGATCTGCTCGGTCAGGTAAACTGCACGTGCACTACGCGTGATCGATCGATCGTCCCCTTGATCTCACGCGTCACGTACGTGTGCACATCCACCCCCACCATATGCTCCGTGCTACAGGATTGCGGCGGTGATGGCGTTTGTGATGTTCCTGGACACCGGCGGCATCAGCGTTGATCACGGCTCGTCGAAATCAGCAGCGGCCGAGCTGGGCATCTGCGCGGCCATCTTCCTGATGGTAACACACGTCGCCATGGCTGCTGCCGGCTGCTGCTGCCGCAGCTGCTGCATCCCTTCCGAGACGGCGCGGGTCGTCTGCGCCGTCGCCTCATGGTGAGTGATCCATCGACACGCCCTCCGAGCCTCTGATCGATCATGGGCTGATCGTCACGCGCCGCTTGTTGCGTGCAGGATAGTGCCGGTGATTGTGTTTGTGTTGCTCCTGCACGCTGCGATCGAGGAGTCGGATTGCGACAAGATCCACGAGGGCGTCTACGCTGTCGCCGGCGTACTGGTCCTCATCTCCACGGTGCTCGGGATCACGTCCTACCTCATGCTCCGCACGCGGCCAGCGCCAGAGGACGATGAGCCCGGGCAGATCGTGGTCCCAATGGTCATCGCGTTCCAGCCGGTGTATCCTAATCCCCTTCTGGTGCCTGTGCCAGCTCAGGGAATCGGCGCCGGTCAAGCGCCGCCGCCGAACCAGCCGTTCGCTCATCATCCGGCTACTTTGCCGCCACAAGGAGGATGGTACGGGCAAGCACCGAACCAGCAATTCGCGGCACCAGCTCCTGCTCCTGCTCAAGGCTATGGATGGCAGCCGCAGGCGCCGAACCAGCAATATTTCCCGTGCGCAGGTGTAGCACCGTGAGTGCGTGACCCACTCAACCATCTCCGGAAAATATATATAGCGGAATTCACATATGTACTAAAAATCTGGAAATTATCGATTGATAGAAAATGGACTCAGCAAAAAAAAGTTTTACTATTGAATAAATCTTATACGTTCATTTTTGGATTCAACGATAATTTCAAGGTTTTTAAGTACTTATATGATTTGCACCGTATATTTTTTCGAACCATCTCAGTATATTGCACTGTGTTGACTCGAACCAAGGGCCTGCTCATAAAGTTTGTGTCGTGCTTTTCTGTGTATATGAGATGCACGCACCTGCATCTGTACTGTGTACATGCTAGCTTTCTCAGGTTTGAAAAGTGACGATTTTACGAGCTACTGTCGGTTTGTGAGTGAAGTAGTATCTGTTAAATACAATTGTCGCATTTCTCATTAAACCATTTAGTATTTTTTCCGTCCCAAAACAGTTAAAAAATCAACCATTTAGTATTTTTTCCGTCCCAAAACAGTTATTATTTTTTAAGTACTATCTACCTGCCCCATCAACTATCTCCCATTTAAATTTAGTATGTAAATAAATTAGAAAAAATGGAACCTTATCGATCTCTACCAAAAATTGGTACAATTAAAAACCTTCCACTCACACAACACCATCAAAACCTAGTAAGGTTTTAATTAAAACCTATCCACGATAATTTTCTCAATAGTGTTTTGAGTAAATCTAGGGTTGTGAATCTATAGACCCTCCTCCTCTAAGAAGATGACCAGACAAATCGCATACTCCCCGTTACATATTATAAATCATTAGTCAAACTTTTTAAATCTAATTAAATTTATAGAAAAATATAGCAATATTTTTTATTAAAAATGAACATATTATCAGGATATATTAATGTTAGTTTTAATGAAAGTGTTATAGATGTTACTAATTTCTTTTTATAGAACTTGATAAAACTTACAAAAGTTTGACTAAAGTTTGATTAGTAAAAAGCCAAAGTGACTTATAAAATGAAACGGAGAAACTAGATTCTAGCAAGTAATTAATTATATACTAGTCGTTATACCATCCAAAGTGGTACAAAGGATCATTGGTAGCAATTAGATTCTACCAATTATAAGAATGCATTATTGTGCATAGTAGGTGGTTCCTTCTAAAGACCAAATATGAAGCAACTGGTAGACATGAAAGATAAAGTGCATATATAGCTATGTAGAAGGATAGATGTATGGCTGCGCTCTTTTGTTCGGTTGAGAGTTATTTCCTCATTTTATCTTGAGCATGTTTCTCGAACCGTTAAATGATGTGCTTTTTTAAAAAAAACTTTGTATATACAAGTTTCACAAAATAAAAAATATTTTTTAAGTTTTTCATAGTTAATATATAATTAAGGTCATCCCTAACCCAGATACTATCAAGTAGTTTACATACTTACCATATCATATAGATACTATGTATAAAAAGTATATCAAGTAGTTTACATACTTACCATATCATATAGATACTATGTATAAAAAGTATATATCCAATAGATAGTATCTTCAAAAATAATTCTCATCCAATCACCTCTCATTTCTATCATTTTATCCGCATATCTCCTTTTTTCATTCTTGGTTCTCATGTAGAGATGGTCTCTTTCACGAGAAATAATGTTTTCATCTTTTTACCTCTCTTCTAATTAACTCTCTTACCCCATTAGGTTTTTACTTGTATTTAATGCTATGGACACAAAGGTGCCACCCGCCGCTGTTGCCTTCACTCAAGACGCCACCCGCCGCTGCCGCCTCCACCCAGTGGTATATCTAGGATTTAGGATATGGGTGGTCTGATTTAAAAAAAAATCTAAACATCGTAAATATAACCATAATAATATATACAATACAACTATATAGATAATACAATAGACCAAACGTGTACTTCAACATCTTGTTCTTGAGTGTACTCATTTACCATAATCGGGGAAGAAGATAATCTAGAAGCATTCTTCTTTGCTGCATGTTTTTGAAAAAGAGATACAATATCTTTATTTTTTTCTTGTTTCAATAATAAGCAATATACAATGTAGTACTACAATTTAATATCACAATGCACAAGAATTAAAATTTAAAAATGAAAATTGAAAAGCTACACAGGTAGAAGACCTAAAACAGATCGTTGATTCACTGGTCAGAAGTGGCGTCGATAACTCGATGTCTAGTGCCGACGGAGGTCGTCGCTCGGTCGTTGAGGCTGAGACGTTGTCGCTCAACGCTCAGGACAGCGTGACTCATTTGTCGACGATGATGACGGGAGGAGTCACACGGTCACGGTAGTCGGCTCACCGCCGAGGACGCTGAGACGGAGGGAGAGTCACAGAGACGCGGGCATGCGGCGTGGACGGGCGGACGGCGGACAGCGGACTCGTCGTCTCGTCTCGTCTCGGGCGGCGGCGGCGGTCGGCAGCTGGCGCGGGCAGTGGCGGCCGGCAGGCGGAGCTCGCGGAGTCGCGCCGTCGTGCCTTGCGGACTTGCTTCGCTCTCTTGTTGCGGGCGGCGAGCGGCAGGGGCGGCGAAAAAAGAGGAGTCAAGTTGATACCGCAATGCCGCGTGCGAGCTGCGACGCTTTGTTTTCCAAATTAAAGGTGCGTGCGATAATTGGGATCAGATTTTTCTTTTTTTCTTTTTTTAATGCCGATATATATAGAGAGAGGTCCATCGCTATTTGTTTTGACCCATCAGATCCGCCCTTGACTCCACTGCACGTCGTTGCCACCTTCCCTCCCGCCGGAACTGACAAGGGGAAGGTGAGGCCCGCTACCGTCGTCTCCATTCCAGCTGCTGCCCGCTGCTACCGCCTCCACTCCAGCCGCCGCCTCCCCTGCAGTACGTTGGTGGGGAGGGCGTCGCCCAGCGGCGCTCATGGGTAGGGAGGGTGGCGCCGTCGGAGCTTGCAGGTGTGGAGGATGCTGCCGGCGGCGCTCGCGGGTAGGTAGGAGAGGGAGAGAGAGAGTTGCGAGAGAGAAAGGGATAAGCACGGGCGACGTCTCACGCTCCTCGCGAGGGGGTAAGGACGGGCATAAGTGGATAAGACGCGGTCGGCTCAGCACGATTTTTTTTAGGTGTTGGTTTTCTCGCAAAACGTTTCTGGGTGACGGACGCTCGTGTGACGGGAAAAACATTATATGTGTCGGTTTTATCTCTTCTGCCACCCGTTCTATATGTACCTTTTTTACTAGTGTAGATAATGAGGGTTGGGAATAGTCTAAAACATCAAACGTAATTTGATTCTTATTATAAAAAAATACTTTGATTCTTCAAAATATTAGTTGATGTATCTTTGTGATAAAAAAATCTAAAGAAAATTAGAAGACAGTCAACTGCGTGAAAGTCAAAACAGACGATAAATGCGAATCCCCGCCAACTTCAACTTGCTTATATGTTACAGATCCAGCCGCCGGCGGCGGCGGTGGCGGCAGCGGGCGGATGTAGATTTTTTAGATGTTTTTTGAATGTGGATGATTTTGTTGTTGCATTCGATCTGTGATATTAATTTTGATAGTTGTTACATTCAATATGTGGTATTGGAAAAAATAATTTTGATGTTGTTGTATTCGATCAGTGGTATTGGAAAAAATAATGAAAAAAGTATGCAAGCAGAAAAACAATGGAGAAAAAAACTTTAGTCCCGGTTGTGTTACCAACTGGGACTAAAAATCTAAATTTTAGTTCCGTTTGGTACTACCAACCGGGACTAAAGGCGGATCTTTAGTTTTGGTTATTTCAACCATCACTAAAGATGGATATCCATCTTTAGTTTTGGATTGGGTATCCCGGTTTATAATCCAAGATTAAAGGGGATTATAAACCGGGATTAAAGAGGGTATCCCAACAGTGACTGCTCATGCAGCTGTCACAATTGCTTCTCTTCGAGTGTAGTATACCTTCTCATATATATGCATCTTGCAGAATTGCACGTCAGCAGTCGGCCTTGGGGTCTGCGCGGCCGTGTTCCTGCTGATAGCGCAGGCCGCTGTGTCGGTCGTCGGTGCCTGCTACGGCTGCCTCAAGTCCAGGGGAGCCACCATCCCGTCCGAGACCAGGCGGCTCGTCGGCGTCATCTGCGCCGTCGGCTCATGGTGAGCCAGACAGCCGGCTAAGTCGATCACCGCGCTCTCTTATCGACACAGAGATCTCACTCAATATGTATACGTGCAGGATAGCGGCGGTGATCGCGTCCATGATGCTCCTGGTCGGCGCTATCCAGGCGTCGTCGTGCGGCAACCACTCGATGGGCGTCGGTGCCGGCATCATCGCGTGAGCCGGCCTGCTGGCCCTCCTCGCGACGGGCCTCGGGATCGCCTCCTACATCATGCTCCGCAGGCAGCCGCTGCCGCATGCCGGCGACGGCAACGCGGCGCCTGATCAGCAGCAATCGCCGGATTACCAACCGTGCGACTCTCCTCCGGCGCCGGCTCAGGGAAACGGCGGTCAAGCGCCGGCTGCTCCGCCACCACAGGGAGGCGGGCACGGACAGGCACCGAGCCCGCAGTTCGCTGCACCGCCACCTGCTCCGGCTGGAGGCTACCAATCACAGGCGCCAGACGCTCGGGTGTAGTGTATCACTAGCAGTCTAGTACCGTGCGTGACCACGACCACATCTGCAGCCGGTGTGTTGGATCCAATCAATTAATGGCCTATACGCGTGAAGAGATCCATCTGTGTGTGCGCGCGTGTTGTGTGCTTTTCTTTCTTGGTTTAATTAATTTGGAACTAGCTGGGTGACCTGGGCAATTACGCGGTTATTATCCGTATAAAATTATCTTCTTTTATATATGAGTTTACTTAATATTTGTTAAATAGCTATCCCGTTATCTTAGGACTTTAGAACCTAATCGTCTCTATGTTTCTAATTTTATAGTTTTTAAAAGTCGCATCAGTCGTTACATCTTCTTTATCACCTCTTTATTTGCTTATTTATTTGTTTATTCGATCTAGTACAATCTCTATTCATCCACCTTGGAACTTTAAAATTGGATCTTATAAGTTTTAGAGTTAATTATCTTGTTGGTTTTCATTTTTATAATTTTTAGAAGTCCCGTCAAACGCTGCTATTCTACTCCTCTACGGCCCGTCCGCCACCTCATTTCTTTATTGTCATTGGGATTTTAAAAATCGAACACAATTATCATCAGTGTTCATGTTGAACTTTCTAGAAGTCCCACCAAACCATCAATAGCATTGCCATTATACTACTCTACGGTCCACCCGATGCCTTTCCTTTTAATTATCATGGAGATTTTAAAAATCGAACGTGATTATCATTGTACTTTATTTTTTACTTTCTAGAAGTCCTACCAACAACCGTGATTATGCTGCTTAACGGGTTGCGCACCATCTCTCCTCTTAATCGCTCATTGAGATTCTGTTTAGGGTTTTGTTTACAGTGCCCGCTATCTTCCTATTTATTATCATTGAGATTTTACAAATCAAACGTGATTAATATTGGGTTTTATTTTTTACTTTCTAGAAGTCCCACCAACCACAGTGATCGTGCTGTTTCAACGATCCGTCCATCGTCCATCCTCTTAATCGTCACTGGGATTTTATTTGGGTTTTTTTAGTATTTAAATATCACATCAACCACTGTCACCCTACTTATTTACGGTCATGTTGTTTATCCCCTCTTTATTATCATTTTGTCATCGTTCTGTTTATAGATGGATTGTGTTTTTTAAAAATTCCATATTTTTTATTCCGATACTATGTTATTTATAAATTTTATTCCTATTTGAGCACTTATAATTATTTTTATATTTTCAAAATTTAATTTATTTTTTATTCCGAATTTTAGTTATTTTTAAATTGTATTCCTACGTGAACTCTTATTTTTATTTTTCTCATTTTAGAATGTATTTTGTTTTTTATTCCGAATTTTAATTGATCTCGTCTTCGGTTATATATAGATTTTTCTTCCAATATTTATTATTTTTAAGTTCTGAATTTCAGTTATTTTTAAAATATATTCCAACATGAACTCTCTTATTTCCTTTTCCTAATTTCAGAATTTATTTTATTTTTATTCCGAATTTTAATTAATCTCGTATTAGGTTCTTATAAGGATTATTTTTCTAATATTGCTTATTTTTAATTCCGAATTTCAGTATATTTCAAAATTGTATTCCTACCTGAACTCTTCCTTTTCTTTTCCTAATTGCAGAATTTATTTTATTTTTATTCCAAATTTCATCTAATCTCGTATTGGATTCTTATATGGACTCCTCTTTCAATATTGCTTATTTTTCATTCCGAATTTCAGTTATTTTTTAGATTGTATTTCTATTTGGATTCTCATTTTTCTTTTTCTCTGATTAATGTGAGAATTTCTAACCTCCACAGCGAACGTGGTGCTTCCTTTCAAGGCTGTTTTAATAATATAATAGATTAGTGTTGCTACACGAGTAAAACACATTTCTTAATTCTGAATAGGCATTTCTCACTCGATGTGTGGTCGATATTTTAGTTTTGTTTAGGTAACTAAAGTTGCATGCAAAAATTTAATCTGGTATCACTAGAACAGTAATTACCATCTCAATCGAGCGGTAACCCCCATCTCAATCGGGTATGGCGTCCGTTACAGCCTAGAGGTGACAGATGTGAAAAGTTATCTCAATCGGGCAAACGGTCGTCACGGATGAAGCTATCTCAATCGGGTCTTAATTAAAGTCCATCACTGATAGTTTTGACCCAGACGACCAGTCAAACTATAGCCCGTCACGGATGACATATCTCAATCGGGCCACAACTAGAGCACATCACGGATGACACTCATCTCAATCGGGCCTAAACTATAGCCCGTCACAGATGACCATTATCTGTGACGGGCCTAAACTATAGCCCCGTCACAGATGAGTATAATCCCAAAAAAAATTACGGATGACCTATCTCAATCGGGCCACAACTAGAGCACGTCACGGATGACTCCCATCTCAATAGGGCCTAAACTATAGCCCGTCACAGATGACCCTTATCTGTGACGGGCCTAAACTATAGCCCGTACTGTGACGAGCTATAGTTTAGGCCCATAACAGATGAGTATAATCCCCAAAAAATTTATTTTTTGGCTAGTCTCAGGCCTTTATTAGCTATGTGATGCAGTCTCGCCTCTCCCAGATGGGTCTTTTTTGTCCTCACTCGTGTGCACCCGGGAAGAACTTCCCGGTCGGTCACCCATCCCAGACCAAGCACGCTTAACATTAAAGTTCTTTGGAGATCGGCTTCCGGAAAAGTAGTTGTAACTTTTCGGTATGAGTATTCTATTAATCCTATTAAGCCTTGGGCCAGGATGTCACACCCCAATATCCCCAATTCATATACATTCATTTACATACATAACCATCAATATATTTAACACAACCACATTCACATAACATCCATTTTGATCACATATTTCACATCCCCCGATTAAGATGACCTATCTCTATCGGGTATTAAATAATGCACGTCACCGATGAGTATTTTTTATTTTCCATATGAAATGTTTATATTCAATTTATGTAGTATTTTTATTTTCAATTTATGAGAACTTTAAATTTAATTTTAGGACAATTTTTGTTTGTCAGATGTAAAAATCCTAAATAACAAAATTATATAACTCATTGATATCTACAACTATTGTATTGGTCCTTTGTACAAATAAGTTCATTGGAACAATTCAAATTTTGAATTTTCAAAATTTGACAACTTCGAATAAAAATTGGGGTTAATAAATGATTTCAAATGGAAAAGTCACCAAAACCAAAGTTGTAGAACTCATCGAGGTGCAAAAGTTTTATTTTGGTCATTTCTCCATCTGACTCTATTTGAACAATTTGAAATTTGAAATTCAAAGTTTGAGAAATTCAAATAGAATTTTTTTGTTAGTGAACGACTTCAACTGAAAAAGTCATCAACAATAAAGTTGTATAACTCATCAAAATCTATAACTTTTATTTTGGTCATTTTTCTATATAACATTTTTTGAACAGTTTGAATTTGAATTTGAAAATATGACAACTTCAAACAACATTTTTCAAATACTAAATGATTTCAACTGGAAAAGTTATCAACAACAAAGTTGAATAACTCATCAAGATCTAAAACTTTTATTTTGATCATTTTCTTCATCCGACAAAGTGATACTAACATTGTTCGCAAAATTAACGTATCTCTTATCTGGTTTTATAAACTATAACACATATATGTAAAATTTGTGAATAATATTACTAACAGTTTATCGGATGAAGAAATGACAAAAATAAAAGTTTTAGATCTTGATGAGTTATACAATTTTGTTGTTGATGACTTTTTCAATTGAAATCATTTAGTATTTGAAAATGTTGTTTGAAGTTATCATATTTTCAAATTCAAATTCAAACTGTTAAAAAAAAATTTCAAATTCAAATTCAAACTGTTCAAAAAAATGTTATATAGAAAAAAGATCAAACTAAAAGTTATAGATCTTGATGAGTTATACAACTTTGTTGTTGATAATTTTTCCGTTTGAAATCATTTACTACCCATAAAATTATTTTGACTAATAAAATGAATTATTATACTACAGTTAAATATTTTGCTATAGTTCAACTTACAAATATAGACATTTCATATGAAAAATGGAAAAAATACTCATCGGTGATGTGCTTTAGTTAATGCCCGATAGAGATTAAGTCATCTCAATCGGGCATTAGTATATAGCCCGTCACTGATGAGTCATCTGTGAAGGGCCTAGTTGTTATCTCAATCGGGCCTTAAGTTGGTGCCCATCACGGATGATGGTCATCTGTGACGGGCCTAAACTATAGCCCGTCACAGATGAGGGTCATCTGTGACGGGCTATAGTTTAGGCTCGTCACAGATGAGGGTAATTTATGACGGGCCTAGTTGTTATCTCAATCGGGTCTTAAGTTGGTGCCCGTCATGGATGATGGTCATCTGTGACGGGCTTTAACTACGGCCTGATTGAGATATTTGAGGTTATCTCAATCGGGCCCTAGTTTAGGCCCGTCAAAGATATGTGTCATCCGTGACGGGTTTCAGTTCTATGCACATTTAACATGTCTCTCCGACCATATCTCAATCGGCATCTTTTTAGGTCCGTTTGAGATGTATTCTTTGTGATGGCCCGCAAAATCTAGTTATGTTACAGCCCGTCACAGATGAGAGGATCTGCACTAGTGCATGTTTCACAAAAAGAAGAAAAATTGCGTACAAATTAGACGCATATTTTGGGATCTAGATCATGTGTTGTTGCTATCGTGACTGAAAATTAAGCAATCATAATACCACCACAGAATCAGAAACAAAGGCTAAAATTCGCATTTATATATAGTAGAACACAACAGGTGATCTACACTTCTACAGCCAAGACCTATAGCTATAGCGACCATTTGGATCCACTGGATCACCGAAGATTATAGCTAGAAACTTTTTTTAATAAAATCTAATAAAATTAAATTTCTGTCAAAAAGTTATATATTAATAAAGTAACCGTTGGTTAAAATCCTGTCCTAACTAAATAAAATACACTAAATGAATACCTGAAAAATGAGTAGCAAAAATATACATATACATGTAGTCTCAACTCTCAATCGTGTCTTTGCATGCTATGTCCCAAGTCATATGCCATCTTCTTGGTGTGATTTTTTCTTTCATTCTGAACTTTAGGATTCTTTTCACGTAGTTCTCCTTCAAGTGTAGCCTTCAGTATATTATATAAATATTACTACAATGTTTTGAATTTGAACAGAAACCCAGGTGTCCAGCCACAAAGTCAAGCACGAATTACCTCACTTTGTTTGCAATTAATACAGATCTTGGACCACGTGGAAGCACTTGTTTATCTATGCCTCTTTCCCAAACACAGAGCTATGCATCAACTAATCCAGTGCTATCCATCTATACAATCAAGAAAATATCAGTTCTATCCCCATCCCAAAATATAAGAGATTTTGTTCATGTAACAACATGCGCAAAATCCATTATATTTTAAGACGGTGGTATAACTGTTTTATTGCCACTCCTCTAACCATTAAAATCGTGCAATACAACTCTCTCAACTGTTTTGAGGGCGGTTTTCACTAGCATGGCATCTACATGACAACCTAGTAAAAAAGAATTAAAAAATAAAATTAGTCCCACATGTCATCCCTTCTCTCTCCCATAGTCTTCTTGTTGCAACAGGGCGGCCGCTAGCAGCAGCAAGCGATGAAGGTAAAGTAACTAGGTGAGCACGCACGGTAGCGGTAGCATCCCCTAAGCCTCATACATGCGGGGGCCGACTTCATCCCCAACACCTAGTCATGGCAACTCATCGATGGCATCTCCAGTGTCAGTCATCCTCGCCAAGAAGAAGACCAGGTGGAAGAGACGGTGCTTCCTCGAGCGGAAGAAGCCCCTCCGCCCTCTCCATCCCCTCCTCATCAGCTCGCTGCCCTATGATGGTCGTCCCGAGCGCTTCACAACTAGATCTGACCGGTGCAGTCCCACCAGTGGTCGTAGTCAAGGGGAGGGGAAGGAGTCGATACGGTGAGGAGACCACAACCGGGGTGGTCGAGGGCGATGGTGGCGGTGACGCGGAGTCAGAGTCGAGCTCGGTGGTGGCATCGCACAAGTCTAGTAGCTTGTCATCGGCGACGACAACGATGGCGTGGCTGGTGCGCCTTATCACCACCGTCGCCGTACATCTTCCTCAAGCTCCGCCACCATCGTTGCGCTACCTCCGGCCGCCGCTTCTCCTCAACCTCCCGCCACCCGAGTGCCACACTGCCCACTTCCCCCTTCTCCTCGAGGCTACACCGCTGTTGTCCTCGAGTCTGCTGCGCCCCAGGTTGGTGGAGAGAGAAGAAGAGTGTTCGCCGCCAACCGTCGTCGCTTCCCCTTGTCGTCCGCCATTGCCACCACTGTGGAGAAGAGGAACAAGAAGAGCCAGCCAGGGAAGGAAGGACCGAAGGGGGAAGATGAAGGAAGAGAAAGATAGAGATAAGGGAGGGGAGAGAGGGGGAGGAAGAAGGAAAGAAGAGAGAGGATGACATGTGGGTCCTGCATGCTAACTCAACCGGTTAGACTAGGTCAACATGTCACGTTAGTGAAAACCACCCTTAAAACTACCAGGAGAGTTGTTTTGCACTAGTTTTAATAGTAAGGGTCAAGATATCTATTGTTACAGTTGAGAGATATGAATCAGATTATACATATATTTTGAGGGGGTAAAAGTGGACTTTGTCCCATTGAAATATCTTCAGAGTCTTGTGGCGGACTATCCATGCCCATCTCATGTACTCTTGTGGGCCATACCTGCTAGCCTGCTAATCCCATGGACGACGTTTGGTGATAAGAAAAAAGTTCACTCGAGGTCCCACATCTTGTCGTCGAATTTCAAAATCATCCTTGAACCGTAAAACCGGATACAACGCATCCCCCAACTTCCAAAACCAAACGAGATCCCTTGGTAGTATTGTCTCCGGTTTTGGCTAACATGATGTCTACATGACTCCTTTGACTAGATCTTCGTTTCACGTGACATTAACGTGGCGGTTACGTGGAAATTCAATCCAAAAAAATTTTAAAAACCATGAGACCTTGTGTTAGTTACACCAAAAAATAACAAAAAAATATGGGATCCATGTGGGACCCACATGTCAGCAACCAACCCTTATTAGTCCTCTCTCTCTCTTCCAACTATCTACAAACCGGCTTCGACCGGACGCGGGCAGTGGAGAGAAGGGTGAAGGCCGACGGGAGAGAGAGATGGGGTTGGTGGCCTCCTTCCTCTACTCGCCTCTCCTTCCCCATATGCGGCGGGTGGCGGCCAGCCTTCCCACCCCCTTGTCGGCCTCCCTGCCTCCTCTCTCCACGTGGTGAAGGTGTTGTCGGCATCGGCGGATTTCGACTCCCACTCCTCAGCATGCAAGCAGCCGATGAAGAGGACAACTGATGCCACCCCGCTCCTTTGTGAGCTCTGCCACCACTGCTTTCTATTGGATCTCCTGCTCCAGGTGACGACTTGACTCATGCGGGAACAGGAGGATGAAGAGGAAAGGGTATCCCCCATCTCTACGGCATTGCCGTGGTTCGATTCGGCAGTAGTCGTGCCAATCGGATTTGAACCCCCTCCTTCCTCTTTCTTCCACCATCTCATCCGTGAGAAGATGGCTGCGGTGGAGGGCGGAGGAGGATCCAAGAGCCGCATGTGTCGCGCCGATGAGGATGGCGGCCGAGACGTTGGCGACACTCATTGGGGGATCGGTAGCAATGTTCGCTCACCGGAGAGCCTCGCTGGCCTGAGAGGACTGGGGAAGGGATAACATAAGAGATGAAGGAGAGAAGAGAAAATGAGAATGAGGATGATATGTGGGCCCCACTGTTTTTATTATTTTCTGGTGTAGCTGACACGTGGGCACAATGTTTTTTATTTTTGCTAAGATTAAATTGTCGCGTAAGCGCCACACCAATACCTAGTCAAAGGAGCCACGTAGGTTCCACATCAACCCAAACCGGAGATAATACCGTCGAGGGATCTCATTTGCACTGGTTTTAAAAATTGGGAGATGTATTGTATCCGGTTTTATGTTTCAAGGATGATTTTGAAACTGAATGACAAGATGAGGGACCTAGAGTGAACTTGGGGGATGCTGTGCTCCAGGCTTCGGCTGGGCCGAGTTACGTGAAATCGTCCAATTTGATCCGTATTGGGAGAATGCTCTTCCGATGCTGAAACCGATTGCCGCCTCGTTATCATCGCTTCCTTTTTTCCTGGGGAAATAACAATAGACCGTACCAAGATTTTTTAAAAAAACAATACTGTAGAACGTACCGTTTGTAAACACATTCAAGCACAGCAATTTGATTGGTCGATGCAGTTACCGTGCCGGCAGCTCGATGTAAACAAAGACGCCCGCAGCTGTCAACAGCCCCTGCCAACTTTGCCTAATCAAGCCTGCAGTTTCTCGTTACCAGCTTCCTCCCAATCAAATCTGGTGATAGTCGTAGAAGGGCGGCAGCTCGTTCGCTGCATATAAAGGCAGACACGCACGGCGGCACGGGGCAAGGCTTGGGAAGACTTGGGAGAAGGAATGGCCGGAAAAATGGACAAGAAAGTGGTCATGGTCTCCGCGGCCGTCGGGTCCCTGGGGTTGCTGAGCGCCATCCTGGGGTTCTCCGCCGAGGGCACAAAGATCACCGTAAGCACATTGCCGATGTCTCACTTTGTACAACCTGTGCAAATGAGCATGCGGTGCATATGCGTGAGTAGTGGTATCAGTGTATGACGGCCAACGATGTTCTTGCAGATGACTGATGTACTGTTACTCGGCGACGAGTGCCTGTACCCACAGAACCCGGCTACCGCGCTGGGGGTCAGCGCGGCCGTCTTCCTGCTGTTGGCGCAGATCACCGTGTCGGCCGTCGGCGGCTGCTGCGGCTGCTGCAAGTCTCGGTCCATCTCGTCGGAGACCAAGCGGATCGTCGTCGTCGTCTGCGCCGTCATGTCATGGTTAGTCACCGCCGGTACGGTGTGGTATACTCGACGAACCGTGATCCATGCCGAAACTGATCGACTGTGCGTGGGAACGGATATGCAGGATAGCGGCGGGGATCGCGTGGGTGCTGTTCGTGATGGGCGCGGCGGGGAACGGCGACGGCAAGCGGGCCACCTGGCCGGACTGCTACGTCCTCAAGGATGGCATCTTTGCTGGCGCGGCCGTGCTGGCCCTCGCTGCCACGGCGTTCGGGATCACGTCCTACGTCATGGTTAGCAGGCAGGCCGACGAGGCGCCGGCCGAGCAGCGGGTCGCCATGGGCAACCCGCAGTTCCCGCCGCCGCCGCCTCCTTCACATGGGCCAACCGCGTGGTAGAACAAAACCTGTTGAACATTTTTACGTTCTTGAAAATGGATTTTTTTTTTAAGCCAACGAGGCTGGACATGTGCCCTCGTTTAGTCGTTTATCAGTATGCGGTCTTAATAATTTTGCAAAAAAATTCTGATCAAAGTTAGAAAGGATATAATATTATGTTTTCAAATTTAAATCTCTCTATGAACATATCAAATTCGTGCGAACGTCTTGCGCCTTGTCGCGGGCCGTCCACACGCATCTCCGTTTTTCCTGTGGGCCGGGCTACTGGCCTGCTAAGACCATGGAGGCTTACCATGCTTTGGCTGGGCCGACCGACGTGAAATCCTTCTATTTGAAACTATATCACAGAAGTAGCCCGTATGATATATACTGGACCGCCATTTTTTTTTCATCAGAGATAAAAGCTTTGTCTCGTATATATTGATAGAGAAGGTTTAACATTAAAACTTTTACAAATATACAAGACTTCTCCCAAAACAATTAACTCTCTTAATCTAGAAGCGCCAGCTAAAACCCACATGACCGCCAATATGATCGATGGCCTACAACAAAGTTGCTGCTTAGTCTCAATCCAATATAGGCCTCAGCCTGTCTACCAGCCATCTTCCTAGGGGCCTGTCTGGGAAGTTTCTTTCAAGCTGCAGTTTCTTCTATAACTCCAGCTGTCAGAAGCTCTCTCAAACAGTTCAGATTTTCTCTTAAATTTTGAGAAGCTGTAGTTGTAGAATCTAGAAAATGAACTAGAAGCCAGAAAATGTTTCTCAGAATTTGGGTTTCCCAGCTTCTCAGGATTCTCACTAGCTAACTTTTCACCAGCTGTTTCTCAGAATTTTAAGCTCCCCAAATAGGACCTAGTCTCAATCCAATATGGAATTAACTCGCTACGCGCCCCGAAGAAATCAAAATGTGAAAAATCCAGAAAAGCTAAAGAGGACTGTCGTGACCTTGAGTCATGGACAAGTTTAGGGATAGATGGGAGAGTACGTTTTTCCCGCCTATTCTGAGAATGAGCTCGAACACAAAATGCGTTGTAACAGTAAAATGATATTTCTCTCTTATCCCCTTGCTACAGGATTTTGGCCGGTTTATATAGCTTACAGCTGTACATGTGAGGTTACAATTTTACCCTTGTGGGTCCTTGTAAGTTTACCTTAATATACTTACTGACTTAACAACCCTAGAGGCATTTTAAGTTTATTTTGGATGTGTTTAAGGTCTTTTACCGCTAGCTGGCAAAAGTGGTTGAGAGTGATCCTTATGAAATCTTCTTATGGTATCTTCCTTGTTCAAGTGGTATTCTCCCTCGAGTTCCTTGGTTGGTTGGTAAAACACTTTTCCACCTTGAGGGTTTGTACATTCCTTCTTACTTGCTGGCTTCTCGGAATTTACCTATCACAACTAAAAGTAAAAAGGAAAACTCTCAAGTAGGACAAGCTATTTGGGTAGCACAAGTTCACTCGAATAGAACTCAGCTACTTGAACAGAACTTAACCGATCGAACGGAACTTAACCACTCGAACAGAACTTAACCATTTGAGCAGGGATTTTCCAATCGTAAGGGTCTTTTCTACGTTAGGTAGTTGGAATTCTCAATACCTCATGTCCCTTGATGTTTTGACCGAATAAGAGGGATGATGTTTATCCCCTGCTACAACAAGGATAATGGAACATGGAATCAATAGGACAAAAAATCCGAACACCACGTGTAAAAAATAAAATCCGAACACCATGTCAAAAATCTGCGATTAGCCTCCAACTCGATAAAACATCCGAACACCATGTCAAATCTGCGATTACCAAGGTGCATGATACGGAGACGTTCAAATAGTTTTGCTCCAAAGCCTCCAAGTCGATATCATAGCTCTCTCGGGGGAGAACAAGGGAGCAATGCTATTCTGTTTGTAAGCACATCCGCAGCAAATTATCGATGCAGACACATATTACCGTCCCGGCAGGGTCGGTGTAAAACAAAGACGCATGCTGTCGATATGCCTGCAGCCAATGCAACTTGCTTAATTATAGGGATATCCATGGAGAAATTACGTTCGCATGCCTCGATCGAACTGTGTCAGCGATCAGCGTGTGCCCGAGATAGCTCACGATCTCTGTATATATATAAACGCCACCAAGCGTCCAAGACGAGGGAGAAGGAATGGCCGGAAAAATGGACAAGAAAGTGGTCATGGTCTCCGCGGCCGTCGGGTCCCTGGGGTTGCTGAGGCGCCATCCTGGGGTTCTCCGCCGAGGGCACAGCACACAGTGCGTGTTCTTGATCTCTAGTAGATTTTGGTGCGCTCGGGGTGTATTGTATATGCATGTGGACTTAATTAGTGATCAGTGAGCATGCGTGACAAACGGGGAATGATTTGTTGCAGATTTCGGACGTATTGCTGATTGGCGACGAGTGCCTGTACCCACAGAACCCGTCGTTCGCGCTGGGGATCTGCACGGCCATCTTCCTGCTGATGGCGCAGATCGCCGCGTCGGCCGTCGGCGGCTGTTGCGGCTGCTAGCTGCAAGTCCCGCGCCGTCCCGTCCGAGACCAAGTGGATCGTCGGCATCGTCTGCGCCGTCGTTTCATGGTTTGTCGACGTCACCGCGGGCGCCGATCTCACATGCCACCGTCGCCTTGCCGTACGTTACCCGCCAGTTCATGCTGAAGCTGATCGCGTGGATGTGCAGGATAACGGCGGGGTCGCGCGCGTGGGTGCTGTTCGTGGTGGACGCGGCGTGGAACGCCAACGTGGCGAGGGACACGGCGCCGGTGTGCTTAATTACGTCCTCAAGGACGGGATCTTCGCGTGCGCGGCCGTGCTGGCCCTCGCCGCCACGGCGCTCGGGATCGCCTCCTACGTCACGCTCCGCAGGCAGCCCAACGAGGCGCAGGCGCCCAAGCCGGGAGAGCAGCCGGCGCCAGCGGCCGGGATCGCGATGGGCCACCCGGCCCAGTTCTCTCCTCCTGCTTCTGCCCCGCCGCGGCGCCGCCACAGCAAGGAGGGGACGGACGAGCACTGAACCCGCAGGTCGCTGCCGCTTCTCCTGCACGCTCCTGATCAAGTCGGCTCACACGTGCTGGATCGGGCGTTGTGTTAGAATAGGTGTCAAATATACTAGTCCTATTTAATTATAGTTGGATTTGGAGTTGGAATAGGTGTAGGATAGAGTTAGAGTCGGACTTGGCTCTCTCTTAAATAGAGAGAGGTGCACCACAATGTAACCATGGCGACTAATATAGCGTAAATATGCAGGGAGATGATGGCGGTATGACGATATAGCATAGCGAGAGGGAGTAGCTGCCGGCGGTGATCGGCCGTGAGTCGTTGTAACTCTGATACGCTGTAATATGCTGGATCGGGGAGGAGCGCCCATAATCAGTGCCCGGAGATGTAGGCTACGGCTGAACTCCGTTACCAAATATCGTGTCTCGGTGTCGTTATCGTGTTTGGATTTCCTATGGTGTTTCTTCCGCGTTTAACTATCGATGTCGATTTCAGGACTAGTTTTGTAATAAGTGGTATTAGAACCTGTAGGAGATCTACGGTAGAGACACGAGAAAGGTGCTCCACGTCGTGATGATTACACAGGACGACGCACCCGACAGGAGGGCGTTGCCTCCTCATCCTCCTATAGGGGATGCTCAGGTGTAGCACTGTAAGTCAGTATGTGACGGTGAACCTATGCGTGATACTTAAATAGTTAGATTCATGCAAAAACTAAATATGCTGCCCGATTGCTGACTTGCTGTAAAGAGTCTCTCGTGTAAGAATGTATATACTCCAAATGACATCTCATTCTACGTATGGTTGCGAAACCATTCTAAATGAGATCCTCTCGTTATTTGTATTTTATTTAAATGATTATGATTAAAAAAGATATATGTAATATATCACTTAACAAATATGAAAGATCAAATTTAACTTATATATTTGCAACGAAAAAATTAGTTGTAAATACATGTTTACTAGTTGTAGTTTTTTGTTTGTTACAACCTATAAAAGTTTATTTTAACATGTTTGTGTAAGGAAGTTAATACATCTTTTCAATTTTTCAATCTTTTTATAACTATTCAAGTAGTATGCAAACAACGAGAGAATATTCATCGAAAGTTTAAAATACAATCTGGTTTTAGTTTGGGGTTAAGTTACAAAGATCATGTGCCTTAAGAAAGGAGAGCCAACCGTGATCACACTAACAAACAGATCGAAGGCCATCACTAACAGTTCAAGAACGGCATCCTATGTTGCCGGTTTTTTAACAACAGTAGGCTGGCGGCCATGTTGCTCAACTACAATCACAGATACTTATTTTGAGAAAAAAAATCAAATGATTTATATTGATGCCCAATTCATATATGTAATGACCCCCGTTTTGCAATAGGAATCGCTCGTGTATTCTGTGCCATTTCCCTGGATCAAGTAGTTTGGCACACACGATACATAGTTGAATTATCAAAAGCGAATACATATACGTCGAGTACGAATCATTACATCATAGGCCCGAAGACATTGTCTTAGAAAAAAGGACCAAACGGTCCGGAATACAGTCCAAAAACATAATGTAGATAAGCAGCGGAGCGAAGGCAGCGGCATCACCATTGCCACAGGCAACGACCGTTCCTAGACCTAGTGGGCACCTTCATCATCCGCATCCTCCTCGTAGTAGGTGTATGGATCCACCGCGGTGTCATCTTCGGCTTCTGATGGAGTTTATAATTGCAAGGGTGAGTACCAACCGTACTCAACAAGTCACCACGGCAACAATGCATATGACAGGTGTCATCCAAGGCAAGGTATAGGTTTTGTTGCATAAAGCTAGTTTTGCAATCCTTTTCACAAACCTAAGACCTAGCATGACTGATCAAGTTTTATTGCCAGAGTTTATTTTATACAACGACGGTTCTGTCCACCATCCATCATTATCCCAAGGATAGCTTTCCGTCGTTGGTTCGTCATGGTTTTCTGTGGACGTCCATCTTCCTTCTGCTCAGGAAGTGGCTCCAACAGCATAAAATCCATCATGCATTATCCCATCCCACACAAGTTAAGAATTTGAGAGTCTAGCCAAGTGTAATGCATGTCCTGGTGCTCAATATCCGCGAGCACGGCTATTCGAATAGATTGTTTTACTCACACTGCAGTGGATGTACACTTTACCCGTACTCCGCGACTACCCAACACATGAGGCTCGTCCCAACACATGAGACGTGTCACGGCAAAGCGTTTCGATCACCTTGCATTGGCAGTACCCGCTCCATGAACTATCATCCTCGTGCACTCTAGGCGTATCTGTTTCTAGCAGTGAGAGGAGTTCTTGCGCTCCCGGGGAAAGAAGTCTCACACACGCACAAAGTTTATAATTTAAGTTTAGATTCTCACTCTTACACACGTGGCAGTCCTACCAACGGCGATACCGATGTAGGGTACGCATCGCGTCCCCACCTCAACGGCTGCCCCGTCGTAGCGAACTTGCCTCACACACTAGGGCGAACCATCTATGCAAGGATACTGCCTCTGCTCGGCTATCTAGTCCGCTAGGTCTATACCCATCCGAGAAGTACAGTTGTACGGGGGTCGTTTCATGCTTAACTTTATGGCTCGGTCCTTAACTGACCGGGGACGGTGCTAGCATTTCCCGGATACCACCCAAATCCACCATCCGCCCCAGTCGAAGACACTTGTTTAGTTTTATTTCTCCTTTCACAAATCGTGTCATTATATCATGGCAATGTGGCGCTCATGTCTCCACATGCCGCATCCCAATTACCTTCCCCAAGATAATTGCCCAAGCATAAAACATTTGATAAATATGAGTATGCGTGATTCTAGAATAGCATCACTAAGCATTTGTCATAATTGACTAGGGACTCATACGTAAGCATGGTTACAAAGGGACTCATATAGGATAAACAATAGTCAAGGCATGGCATAATAACAAATAGGATATTCATTATTGCATGCAACTTTATTTGTAAACAAAATAATTTCGCAACGTAGGATCAATATGCTCAAGGATTAGTGATGACTTGCCTTGCTCGAAGTCCTGCGGGTCTTGATCCTCGGTCGGACTCACAACTCCCTCGGTGTCTAGAATTACGTGCGAAAGAAATTGAATTCGCTTAGAATTCACTTAAAATCCAACAAAATCTGATTAAAGGAATGGATCGAACGTGAGCGTCGAATGTTGGTTTTTGCTTCCATTATTATTTCTAAAATGGTTCTATTCCGATTTTTAATACTTTTGTCCTAAAATATTAGCGTTAGCCAATTAGAACATTTATCCGGTTTAATTTACGTGACTCAGATAGGTTAGATCCCGATAATAATATTCAACCTTTGGTGATTAGTAATTAACTAAATAATTGCAACGGCCACTTAAGCGTATAACCTAATCAACGAGTAAAATTAAATAGCGATTAAATGAATATCGCAATAAACATTAAATGGCAATAATTAATTTAGAAGTTCTAGAATTAACCAGTTAATATACGCGCGAGCTGGTAAAACCTAACAAATGGAAATCTAAATAATCGACTAAACATCCCGCAGAAGAATAATCATTAAATGAATAATTTAATTAAGTGAATATTTGCATTTAAATAATCCGATTTAATCCCTTGTACGAGTTTCTAAAATAATCGACGGATTTTATCCTAAATTTCCTATCCTAAATTTCTTTCCTCCATTTTATTCTCTATTCCTAAATTTTCTTCCCTAGGTCTAAATTTTTATTTCCCTATTTTTTTCTTCCCTTTCCTATTTTCTCTTTCTTTCCCCTCTCTCTTCTTTTTCCCTTTTCTCTTTTTCTTTCTTTCTTTTCTTTTCTCTCTCTTCTTCCTCTTCCTTCCTGCTCCTTCTTCCTTCCTCTTTTCTTCTCTCTCTGCTCACCGGTTCTACTCCCTCTCTCTCTCTTGCGGCCGACAGAAGGGGAGGAGGGGGGTAAGGGGGCTCACCGGCGGCGGTTCACGGGGCACGCGGCGGTGAGGTGGACTTGGGGAGGCAGAGGGAGGTGGGGGAGGGGGAGGAGGAGGAATGGCCGGCGGTGTGGGGAGATGGGGGCGGCTTTTATAGCGCGGGGTGGGGAGCAGCGGCGACGTGCGCGCGGCACGGGCGACATGCGTACGGCGGCGACGTGCGCGGCGCGGCGGCATGGGGGCGCGTACGGCGGCGACGTGCGCGGCGCGGCGGCATGGGGCGCGTGGCGGCAGGCGGCGGCGTGCGGCGCACGAGGCACGAGGCGCGCGGCGGCAGGCGGCGGCGGGCGGCGCGGGGCGCGCGCGGGGGAGGGGCCTGGGCTGAACACCTGGCGGGCTTTGAACAGTGCCGCCAGGGTTGATTTGGTTTTTAGGGTAGTTTTCCCTCCGAAATTCATTTTAAAATTTTGTAAATTCAACCCAATCAACGTGACCAATGTTTTTAATGTTTCGATAATTTATTTATTATTTTTAGATATATATATACATTTTTTTGTTTACCCATTATTCTCACATATTCATACGTTCGCTTATGTATATCTATACCTAGGATTTATATCTAGTCCCCTATGTCTATATACATATTTATATATTTGCAAAATATATCCGCTTGAATTTGTGTCACAATATTTCATATTTACAAACATTATTCACACACATATATGTATATATATTTATTTGCATGGGCATCGATAATTGCCTATACATGTGTAACGTTTCCTATTAAACTTATATTACCCCGATTAAATTCGTGTCATTTGTATGGGGCGTTTTCCTTACTATATTATTGCCTCGCCACCTATTTTAGTTTAATTTTCCTTGATTTGTGCACTTGGTTGATTTTTGGTTTTTAGGGTTCATGCTAGGATGAACTTGATAAATCCGAGCTTCACAATTAACGATCGACTAAACGAACGATTAAGCATGGCATGATGCAACTTAATTTAAAAGTCTCTTTGAAATTTCGTATTTTAGTATTTGCGTTCGACGGTCGAGTTTTCAGGGCGTTACAATATCTGTACAGACATTTGCAACATTTGCAAGTAATTCGTCTGCCAATTCAACTTTGCAGGAAAAAAGAGAAGGAAAAAAATACGAGGGATCGCAGCCGAATTGATTATCACAAATTTAATTCAAGAACAATTTGCACCACGCCTACAGATCATATCCACTCATCATCGAGGCACCCGAGGCAATCTGTAACACCCCGTCGCCATCACCACCAAGAGATCAGAGAAATGGGAGAGATCTAGAGGAAGAAGAAGAACTTGACTTGGAAGAGGAAAGAAACTTTGGGAGAGATGGATTCCTTTACTTTTACTTTTCTGAGTTCTCTCGAGATTACAGAGTACTGTATTTATCTCGAGATTACAGAGTACTGTATTTATCCAGTAACGCAGCACACAGGACACACCCGCAATCACTCTCTATTACACGGCCCACCGATCCAATACTTAGTTTGATTTAATTCCCGCGCTTGTACTCGCTTCCTCTGGCACACTGCCATCATCAGGTGTGACACAATCATGACTATATCTGCCCACTGCGGGAGGGCTCGAAGCCCATGACGCCAGATTCAACAGCAGTTGCTCCACTCAAGGGTCAACCTCCCATGCCTCCATGAGGCCGCTGTTGCCTGGCTCTAGCTGCCACTAGCCCACATCATATTCCTCCACGCCTAAATCTACAAGAAATAGGGTGTAACGTCCGATCCATCGCGGTGTTAGCAGCAGGGGAAAACCTATTTTAATAAAACCCTAATTCCGAAAATTTGTTCTTGTTATTGTCTGTGCGCGTGTGCCAAGATCTCGCTTCCCCTCTATCAAAATCTCGATTCAAAATCAAATCCAATTTCTATTATCCCCAAATGAGTTCTCTCTACAAAAGTCTACCTTGCCTCCCTCCTAATCCTCGGGCCGAAACCCTTGGCCGGCCCCATCTCCCTCATCCTCCCTCCCCTGTCGCCTGGGCCGCTTCCTCCCTCTCGGCCCAACCTCCCCCCGGCCCATCCTCCCCCTCCGGCCTACTCTCTCTCCCCTCACGGGCGTCGCACGTGCCCGCCCGGAGAGAGAGAGCCGCGGTTCTCTCTCTCGCTCACTTTTCTCTCTCTCTCTCGTTTCTCTCTTGCTCTTTCTCTCTCCCTCGCCGGATTTTACCACAGCGCCATTCAAATCCGCCGCACGTTGGAGCCCGCGCCCATGCGCGCGTCGAGGCCGACCGACCGGCCGCGCCGCCGTCACCGCCTGTCGCGCCCTGCCGCCCTTGCTCCCATGCTACGCCGACCCGGTCACCACTCGTCGTCACCACCGGCGTCAGCTGCTTGGCCCTACGTCGCAGCTACTCCCTTCTCTCCTCCGTTCTATCAAAACAGCAAGGGGCAGAGCCCCCTTTCTCTCCCCATTTTTCTCTTTTCCCCCACCGCCGGTGTCACCCTCTACCGCCGTTGGCCGCTAGCGCCAGTAAGCGCTAGACCCGCGCGCGCACCCGTGAACCACCCGTCCTCGCGCGCTCCACGGCCCCTATAAGACTGCGCCCCTCCCCGATTCGGCCGCTCCCCTTCCGCCACCAAGCGCCATCGCCACCGGTCGTCGCTCGCGGACGCGTGACGCGGACTCCGGGCGCCCTCTTCCTCCTCTTCCCCGGCCCGAGGCCGGAGCGATCAAGCCCCGTACCGTCGGCCTCTCGTCATGGTGCCCTCCCCATCGCGGTAGCCCTCCATCTCTCTCCCTCTCTCGCACCTTCTAAGGTAACTAGCTAGCTCACCGCCGTTCGCCGCGCGAGTAGCCGCTGCCGCTCGCCATAGTCGACCCGTGCCGGTGAGCACTAGCCCATTGTCGCCCCGCGCCACACGCAGCCGCACCGCACGTCCCTCCCCTCCCGGAAGCGCCGCCGCGGTCCTTCTCCCCCTCCCCCTCGCTCCCTCGCGGCGCCGCCCCTTCCACCGCCACCGCCACATGGGCACGTTGTGCTGCCGGCCACCATCGCGCCATCTCCCCTCAATCCGCACCGGAGGACTGATTCGCCTTCTTCTCCTCTAACCGTCGGTGCCCTCCTCCCTCTCCACCTCACCGCCGTTCGCCGGTGACTCACGGCCGCCGTGAGCTGTCCCGTTCGGGCATGCTCCTCCTCCCCTCTCCTGCGCTGACGTGGCCATCCACGTGGGCTTGACCGGGTCAAGCTGACCCTGGTCAACGCCTCCTGGCCTGCGCCCCCGCCACGCCCACGTGGGCCGCGGCAACCTCCGCAAGCCGGCCTCGCGCACGCCATGTCCGCGTGGGCCGCGCCTCGCCGCGTCAGCCGCTCGGCCTGCCTCACGCACACGCCGCGCGGGATATACCCGGCCGGCCCATCCATCCCCGGTCTGTCTCTCCCGCTCGGCCACTTGGGCCCTCTCCCCCATTCGGCTTGCCTCACGCGCGCCTGCGGGCTATGCCCCACGGCCCATTTCGCTTAAGCTGCCCCGCCCCTATCCCTGAGCTGGCGCCAATCAGCCTGGTCCGCTCGCCGCGCCCTCGGCCTGCCTCGCCTGCGCCTCTTGGGCCGCCTCCCTCGCACGCCGGCCCATTGCGCCACGCTTAACTCACGGGCCGCTTCCGGCCGCCCGAGAAAGTCTAAACAATGCCCCTTATCTCTTTTCTTTCCAAGTGAATTATTAATCCCCTTTTTCTTTAGACATAAAATAACATAATCTTAGAAAATCCGTACCTTCTCAACCGTTCATCCGATTGACTCCGTTCCACTTCCAAAATTTCTCAAAAATCGAGATCTACCTAATAGCACACTTAGAGGTCATTATTAGGGCTTTCCTTTCGCCATTTGTTGAGTCGTTTCATTTTGCGTGTAGTTTCGGAGCTCGAAGACTCGCAGCATGCGGAATTCGAGGAGCAAGCACCAGATCTCGAACAAGGCAAGTCTCCTCTGACCGTCTTGCACCCATAATTTAAAACTAAGTATTTCCATTTCGCAAACTATGTATTAATAGGTCGCACATGTCGCACTTGGCCGCGGTTTGCGAGATAACCTGCTGGCCCAACCCATTTGATGCACATACCCTCCTTGACTATTGAATGCCTGTATCACCCTTGTCAACTGCCGGTTCCCGATGTTCGAGCCCTCGGGCATGTACATCGGGGACTCTCTCAAAATTTAAAAACTTCCAACGATGGGTAAAACCTGGGTTTACAAAACACTTGGAAAACCCGACACTTGGGTCGATGCCTACGAAATAAAACGATTTCTAAAATCGCAGTGTGGGGAACGTACCGGGAGTACGCTTTCTCGTTCTCGCACTTAAGGACCGATTCCTTTGGGATTTCATCCTAACATAATTAGTGCAATCACATGGGTGAAATGGGACACCCTTGGATGAGTAACTAGCTAGACCTAGGAAGCCTTGATGCCAAGGGACAAGTGGATTCGCCGGGGTGGTGTCGGGGAGGACCCCTGGGCTTCCTAGCACAGCATGGTCTAGGTCCTAACCTGTTGTTGGTCCGGGTGACCCCTCCCGTTGGCATATGGTAACCTTGTGTTGGCTTTGGAAATGTCTTGTCGTGAAAGCCTCATAGTCACCAGACGTGGCTGTGCTGCACGGGCTGAGTGACCCAGGCTAGTAACGTCGTGTGGGTAAAGTGTACTCCCTCTGCAGAGGTTATCAAACTGTTCGAACAGCCGTGCCCACGGTTATGGGCGGATGTGAGGTGATTCCTAAGCGTAGTTTTGTTTGACTACTGCTGATGAAATTGACTTGATGGGTTGGATATCGTTGTTTTCAAATGTGGCTGACGGGTTCAGCTGGGCCAGGGAGGCCGTAACAATCGGTTGGCCAGGAGCCAACCCTTGATCCTTAAAAAGATTGATACATTGCACTACTCCGACCGGGCATGATGCACTGTCAGGCTCGTGTCGTTGAGAAGCACTCCCTTAGAAAACATTTCGAAAAGTTTAAACCAAAATCAATTGCGAAAACAAACAGCAGTTCTATGAAGCTGGCAATACACACATAATTTCCAAGACTTGCTGAGTAATCCTTGTACTCACCCTTGCTCTATATAAATAATCCCACCCCAGTTCTCGAAGAGGAGGAGATGGATCCCGCTGACGATTAGTTCTTCCAAGAACAGTCTGGCTTCGAGCAGTTTTAGGGTTTCATCGTAGTTCCCAAGTTATGCTTGTGGCCTTGGGCCAGTCTTCGCTTCTGTCTTTCCCTTTTGTGTTGCAGTTGTGAGCTTGGGATCTGTCCATAGCCTAACATGACTGTAAGATTACTCTTAATAAAGACCGTTGTTGCTGTGATATTTCGTCTTCCTGTGATACCAGCGCTATTTCCTGGGACTGGTATCGGCACACAGGTTTATTTGGAGCGTCCCGCTCTAGTTCCCATCTAGGGCCAGATTGTGGCGTGACACAAGGACAGGAAGGTTTAGAGGGGGCGAAGATAAAGAACTGACTCACAGCCTCCACTTCCCTCAGATATATCCAGTGACACTCGTGTCCCTTGCCTCCAATCAGTCGGATCTGTCATGCGGAAAGACCAAACTGAATGGCCTCCCCGATGGCAGGTGTGATGTTCTCTGTGAGAGAGCAGAGGTGGCAACGGGGGAAAAGATTTCATGCGAGAGAGACTTGGAGAGTGGGTAGTGGCAGGCACCGATGGATGGATAAAGAGGAAGGAAAGGAGAGGAGCAGATCAAAGATAGAGGAAAGGGGAAACAAAGTGAATGGAGGAAATGACGGTTGGGGAGAAGGGGAAACTTAAATTTTTTTTGTCCCCTTCCCCGCTGCTAGTCAACGCGTTGGTCAACTGGGTTTTTTGCTTATTCACTTCAAATTATGAGCAGTATTATTATCATTGCCAATTCAAATTTGGTATAAAGTGAACAGGCAGTGATAGAATATAACATATCGTAACATTTAGGGTTGTCCCTCTGAGGTAGGGATGGCAATGGGCCAGGTCGGGCACGGGTAAAGCGAATCCATGCCTAGTGAGGGTTTAGGGTTAAGGTGCCCGTGCCCGACCCACGCCCGAACTGTCTATCGGACAAAACCTCATGCCCGCGCCCATGCCCGTCGGGCACGGGCATGCCCGACGGGTACCCACTGGGTATCATACTAAATATCTTAAAACTTGCCACTACGAGGATCCAAAGACGGATTGGATGTAGTGCGCTGCTGCATGCGCCCGCCACCCATTCGCCGCCACCTTGCCTATCACCCGTTCACCGCCGCCTCACCCGCCACCTAGGCGGCGGCGCCTGCGCTTGTTCACCACCGCCTGTGTGCAGTGTGTCGCCACCCCTACTCCCGTGCGTCGCTGCTTGCTCCTTCCCGTGCACTGCCACCGCCATGAGATTAGGGTGAGAATTGAGAGGAAAGGTGGTGATGGGCGATTGGTGATAGGGTTAGGGTTTCGGTTTCTTTGCGAATATATATATTGTTGCATGTAAATGGGCCGAATGGACTATTGGGTCATGAGGGGAGGTGAAGGCCTGATGGACATATATGGGCTACAAAATTTTCAGGTCGGACATGGATTTATCCGTGCACGAAATATAAAACCCGGCTACGCCTGCTATGTTCGCGGGTATCAGGTTGGGCGTTGTTAACGACGGAATTTGGTAAGTCTCGAAGTCATCATCGGCCTAGAGTCAATACCGGCTTCAGAGTCCTGGAATGGGCTGATGGGCATTATCAATCGCCAGTAGTTGTGTTCTTGATGGATTTGATTAAGCAGATAGATCAATTAAAGGAAGTATATCCAGAAGAGTCCGAGTTTAAGGAGGATGCGGTATGGCAAGTTATCTATTAATTAGGATATTATGTAATTTCCTTAGAAATATTTTTGGCAAGAGTACGCCTAGGGACATGTTTGTCGGTTAAAGTTAGGAAAGTGTGAGTCGTGTCCAATATGGACTAGTATCCACCCATGGGTATAAATATGTACACCCAGGGTCATTGTAATTTATCTCTCGATCAATACAACTACTCTTGGCGTATCGCCACACTCTTTTTTGAGGTTTTACTTATCAACCGATGAAATTTGGTACCTGACGCGGGGCTGCACCAGCTTTCGATCTCCGGCGAAAGGGTATGCCCTACGTTCCGTCAGGCCCTGGTGAATATATCGACTACATTGACGTTGTTCGATGCTGCATCGCTTCGATCTCTGGGATCGCTCTGGTTCAGTTGATATATTTGACTACCTGATATTTCAATTCTATTTTAATTGTATTATGTTTAGAGACGCATCGGTTTAATTGGGACTGTCTCAGTTAGGTCTAATCTTCTGTCTTAGACGATATATCTCTACAATCACAATGTTGTTTTCAATAGATTTATTATATCCATCACCTTAGACAAATCTATCAGTTCATCAAGTATTAGATTATCATATACAATCTCTCATACCACATCGGATAGATTCGACCTATTAGATTGTTGTTGATAATATAAATCTTGTTAAGCCGATAGGTTCATGCTAATGTTTTATCGGAGTGCTAGCCGACGAGTTATCATATAAGTTATATAATCCAGATTGACAATGTTTTCTACTTGCATCGGCCGATCTCCATCTAGGGTTTTATCGATATCGATTAGATTACTTTGTTGGCTTAGATTATATAATGTATCTACCACCCTGAAAATCATACACGTGCACGCCACCTGTTCGACCCGGTGCCGCGCCCGCGTCATGCTTGTGTCGCGCCGCAGCGCTTCCACCTTCCAGTGTGTCGCGCGTCACGCCAGGGCATCGCCACGCCGCGCCGTGCCGTCCCATCGCCGCGCCCCCACCCTCTCGCCGCATCCCGATGCGAGCACGCCACCTATAAAAGGCCCCCCGAGGCCCCCGCTCTCACCACCCCTCGCTGCCATCTCTCTCTCTCCCTCTCTTCTCCTCTCTCTGTGCCGCCGCCCCACGCCACCACATTTCCCCTCTCGGCACCGCCGTCATTGGCAGAGCCTGGCCAGGATCCGCCGCCGCTTTCCCCGGTTGCCTGTCTCCCTGCCGGTCGCTTCGCCGCTGCGGCACACCGGTGCCCGTGCCGAACAGAGCGAGCGAGAGGAGGAGGAAGAAGACCCCCTCCCCAAGCCGCTGATAGCCCGGGCCCGCACCCCCATCCTCTCCCTCGGTCACCGATAGGTGGGCCCTCCCTTTGCCGTCAGCTCTAGCGGAATATTCCCTCGCCGCTTAAATAAATAATAATCCAGAAAATCCTTTAATCTTTATAAATTCCTAGAAAATCAACCGTAACTCCGTTTGATCCCGTTCAACTTTTCAAATTTTTCTAAAATTGAGATCTACAGAGTGGCACTATTATTTCTCTATTTGAGCCTGTTTTATTGCCTTTTGTTTATTTATTCTCCTTTTCGCGTATAGAGCACGAGTACGAGGAAGCTCCGGACATCGTTTTCGAAGGAGAAGACCCGTATCTTGTGCAAGGAAAGCCTCTTTGATCACATTGCCCCTATATTTGCACACAATAAACTTATTTAGGCCTCGGATTTATGCAACCGACGGACCGATATAGTAGTTGCACTCACTTCACATAGGGTGTTGATATTTCCTTATGTTCGATAGATCCACACATGTTTGCGCTGGTATCACTATCCATTAGGTACGATTACCGAGGTAGTTTGCTTAGACATGCTTGCGTTTGTATTATCGTGTGGGAAACTTGGGTTATTCCAAATATATGCTTAAAAATCCAGTACGTTGTACCAATGTGTTGCAAAATAAAATGGGTTGTGAAAATGGTGATGATGCGAGGCCATGTCTTTGTGGTTTGGTGGCGTATTATCGTTAAGGACCGTTTCTTTGGGAAATCCATCCAAACACGTTACAGTGTGATCCCACGGGTATTCGTGGGATGCCTCTGGCTAAGTAAATGGTTATCACATGGGAGTTTGGTATGCCAATGGTTGTGGGATGCCGAGGATGAGGAGATGAAGTTTTGGATCTTTATAGCCCTTTTTGGGTGTTCTATTGCCTCTAATGTGGCACACGGTACCAGTAGGAGTAGGAGACATCCTCGGTATTCCTGAGTGGATGACGGCCGATCTTGCCTGATGCTTGGCTAAGAGACTTGGCCCAACTAGGTGGTATGCGATTTTCATAGGTTAGTTTTGGAAAAACCTTGTCACGAACTTCCGTTGCCGATGAGTAAACGGTGTTAGTTTCGTGTCGTGTGGGTAAAGCGTACAACCTCTGCAGAGCTTATCGAACTGTTCGAAAAGCCGTACCCACGGTCATGGGCGAGTGTAAGGTGTTTCTCATACCGTAGTTTTGGTTGACAAATGTTTGAGGAAAAATGGTTGGTGGGAAGGGAATCGTTTCCAGGGATCACTTGTGTGGCAGATGGCTAACCTTTGTGGTTAGGAACGGGTCTGTGTGACCTGGGGTGTCGCTAGGCACCAAGGTGTTGTTAGCGCCGAGAAGGTGTTGCTGTGCTGAGAAAGCTAGGTTAACTATGAGAAATAGTGTTGTTGTGATTAACTAAGTTGATGTAAAAGTGAAAAGGAACTAATAGAGAAAACAAATTAATTATTGATTGTTACTCTTTGTGACTAGTTGTTGCAAAGCAACTTGTGGAATGGGAAGAGGCGTGAGCCTCCCCCGATAACTAAAATTTTGATTCACTAGAGGTTTTGTGAAATAAATCACTTTTGACAAAAAAGGCTGCTTTCGCAAATAAAACCCTAGCCTCCTTGTTTTAACCAAACATGTCATTTTTTCCCTGACTTGCTGAGTACATCAAGTGCTCACCCTTGCCATATATATACATAGAGAGAGAGAGCTTGAAGTTGAAGACGTCGACCCAACTACCGAGGAGTGTCTCCAGGAGCAAGCCGAGTATGAAGACTTCTAGAAGTTTCATGCTTAGCCCCAAACCTCGCTAGTGGAATAAGTTAGTTGCTTAGGCGCTCGCCTAGTGCCTAGTCGCTCAGTCTCTCGCCGTTTTTAGCTTCCATGTTATCGCATTGATGGCTTTATGTATTGCTGTGTTGCTCATCTATGAGCCTATCCATGATGACAATTTATGTAAGGACTAATTCCAGTGATGTAATATAGTAGTTTACTTCGATTCCATATTTATTCTGTGTATACTAGCTAGTGTATCCTGGGACTGGTACTGTCTCACAAGTAATACGTAACATCTTGATATGAATTAGCTGGTGTTTACAGCTAACGAATGTTTGGGCGTTACAGTAGATCTCTCAGGTTATCGTGTTTTTACGTCAACAGACGTGCCCACGGATGAAAGAACGCGCTCATGCCCGTACCCATCAGGTCGGGTATCCGTGCGTGGATACCCGAACCCGTTAGTATTACTGCCATCCCTAATCCCGCACGGATACCCGAACACGTTAGCATTACTGCCATCCTTAATCCGCACTGACCTTTTTTCTTAAACAGATCGTTTAACCATTAGAGATGACCATTATGTTCTTTGTGTTCATTGTACAAAGCGTCTCTCTGATCTGGCATTAATTGACCGATCACTTTCCCAGATGATGGTCGAGGAATCCGCCGGCTAATCAGGTCGCTCTGCGACTGCAAACATACAGACCTGTAAAGGAGAAACTCTTTTAAGTATTCGGTGACGTTCACCCACTTTTTACGTGGTAAAAAAAATTAGAAAAATTTGATAAGATAGGTTAGTATATAATATATAATTCCACAAACATTTATAAATATACAAGTTTAAATTCAACTTTTACAAATTATAATAAAAATAACAAATTATTCCCTCCGTCAAAAAAGTCCGATCCTAGCTATGAACATGTGTATGTTCGTAATTAGGATTTAAGTTTTTATGGAACAGGGATGTAGATTGTAAATATACGTATGCTAGTTTGAGTTTAATTTTTATTTTTATTATAATACGTAGAAATCGAATTTGAACTTGAATGTTTCTAAGTGATATATTACGTATTAATTTACCTTATATTTTTTTTAAAAAATTATAACTATTTAGTTTACGAGGAAGAAACGGACGTGTACCGGAAGATTAAAATCCTTCTCCACCCATACAGCCACATAAACCTATACACAGCCTCAGAGTTGACGGATGCACGTCTTGCGTTTCGAGCTGACTTTGACTCAACGGCAGGCGATGCTCTAGCTACCTGCTCATTCCAAGTTTCCAACTGATGTTCTCTGTGGTCAGTTTCCTAGTAGTACTCTCTTCAAGAACATGGGCAGGAATTGCGGGAAATACTTTTAAACTGACAAGCTATATCACTATATTATCCATGCAATCAGATCATGATTAACCAGTAGGTGTCAGCTCGTCAGTGTGAAGTCAAGTTGGTATAAGATAAACACCATGCTGTTCAGTTCTAGTAGTTATTTATGTTATCAGGCTTGCCCCCAGTTTGCTTCGTTTTTTTTCTTTTTGTCCAAAGAAATAGTTCATGTGTTTACATGTGCGTGTCTTTTTCATCAGCTCATAATGTTTATGTTTGTCCTAGGTTAATTAGGCTGCATGTTTATAGAACTCGAGCGATCAGCGCGCCGGCAAATGCCAGATGGTAGGGAGCTGGCTAGCTAGCATTCAGAATGCTACTAGCTAAGCTGTCTCATGAATCTTGTGTTTTCTAGGGTCAACGCAATCATCGAAACTTACCAACTGCACGTCTGCACAGATAGTAGCTAGCACAAATTCAGAATAAAGTGATCATAGAAATAATAGCTTCAGTACCAGACGCTCAGTACGTATATATACGGTGCATGGCAGCATCGCTTCTCATCTCAAAACAAGCTAGCTAGAGACTAGAGAGACGACGACGACAGGGAGAGAAATAGGCATTTCAGCATTTGAAAAGAGATGGAGGCCGGAGTGTTCGTCGTGTCCGCCGTGGTAGGATTGTTCGCGGTGGCGAGCGCCGTCCTGGGGTTCATCGCCGAGGAGAAAAAGCTCAGCGTAAGCACGCACAGCTGTTTCTATGCTATATACTGTCATACATCTATCTGCACTGCAGTACTAGCGTTATGAATTCTGGGATCTGGATGAGCATATTGTTTCGTTGTTGCAGCCCGATGACATCGACGTGTCGAGCGGCGAGTGCGAGTACCCGGCGAACGCCGCCTTCGTGCTGGGGATATGCGCGGTGCTCCTGCTGGCGGTGGCACAGATCATCGTCTCCTCCGTCGCCGGCTGCTGCGGATGCTGCAAGCCTCGTGCCGGCGCTTCCGAGTCCAGGCGAGTCACCGGCATTGTCTGCTGTGTCTTCTCATGGTGAGTTCCGAGTTCGTACTTGCACCTCTCTCACCAACAACCTTGTACCACAGTTGGTTAGACCGATTTTACGATCCTTGAGTAGGTATAAGGAGGCACCACATTATTTTAACGTACTCTCGATACAAATGATACTGGTAGAAGGTATCGAGATTTGCATTAAAAAACCTCTCAAGGTATTGAGGTGCAAATCTGATCTTCCCCAAAAAAATATGCGAACAGGATAGCGGCGATCGTCGCGGGTGTGTCCTTCGTGCAAGGCGCGGCGTGGAACGCGCCGGTGACGCGAGACACGGCGCCGCTGTGCTACTACCTCAAGGACGGCGTCTTCAGGCGGGCGGCCGTGCTGAGCCTCGTCGCCGCCGTGCTCGGGATCAAGTCGTACATCATGCTTCGCGCGGCCGCGGCGATCGAGCCTAAGCCCGACGGCCAGCAGCCGCAGCAGCTGGCCCCCGCCGCGGCGGTCGCGACAGGATACCCGCAGCAATACGCTTATCCGCCGCAAGGATATGCGAGTAACCAGCAGTTCCCTGCTGCTGCTGCTGCTGCTCCTGATCAATTATATGGGCAAGGGCCGAGCACGCAGTACCCTCCTACCAAAGGTTATGGCGAAGTGTAAAAGCGTCCGTGGCCGGCCCGCCCAGGTTTTGCAATGCCGAGGTCCATCTCTTGATTTGGTCGTCTGTGTCCGGTTCCGTGGTAAAAATGTGTTACCATTCCGTAGTTTTAGGGGCTGTTCAGTTGGTATGGTTTAAAATAACATCAATCTGAACAACTCCTTAATTGCTTCTTTTACTACTACCAACGTGTAAATCTGTTGTTCCTATTCTTCTTCCTTCTTGTTGTTGTTGTTCAGAGTATAAGAATACCACTAGTACCATGTAGGAGTAATTTGCAAATGTAATGTAAAACATGTTACATGTATTTCAGACTGTATCAGTGAAAATGGTAAAGTTATACACTTTTGCGAAAGGACTTGCAGTGATTTAAGTAGCACATAAATTCTAAGTTCAAATATTCAGACGAGCGAGTAAAAAAATAAAAATATGTGATGACTTCACTTGATTACTTGTTTTGCTAATCTTCTTGCCAGTAGTTTACAAGGAGCTCGTTTTACATCTACATTCAAAACACTCATCACGGCTTACTGCTAACAAAAGCAAGAGGCCATACTGACGTGTCGGTGTCGAGGAGAAACCCATCGCAGATTGCCCTGCGGCGTTGGTGGGCATCACAGCGCGGAGCCGCAGAAGGGGCAGAACCGGAACTGCGGGTCGGCGACGGCGCGGTGGCACGCGCCGCACCGCGATTCGCGGGGAAAGAGCGGCGGCCCCGTCCCCGGCTCGCCGTCGCCGCCGCCGAGGGATCCCGGAGCGAGGAGGCCGCACTCGCGGCAGAGGTAGGCGGGGTCCTTCCCGGGCCACCGCTTGACGGGGACGAAGAAGAGCTTGAGCACCTTCTCGGTCTCCACCAGGTCGGCCGCGCCGCCGCACCGGAGGCACCGCCCCGCCGCCTCCTTCAGCACCCGCCCGGCGCCCTGCTCCACGCCTCCCACGAAGAAGAAGAACATCGTCAAGTCCGATTTCGACTGCTCTCTTGGCTCGATTGCCTGATCCAATCGGATCGGAGGCAGTGATTGGTGGTTTTGCTCTGCAAACGCGCCTGGTTTGATCTGGGTTTGGTCGGTTTTGTAGCGGAGAAGGGGGAGAATTCGAGTTTGCTCTGTTCTAGAGAGGTCGGATTGGGATCAGAAAAATTCTGGAACCTGCGGGGCTTAGAATGAACTACTAGTGGAGTTTGGTGGGCCTGCTTTGCTAAATGGGCCGAAAGACATCTGTCGATTTGTTTTTATTTTTTTAATAAGTATTTAAAATATATATTTTGGTTCTAAAATTTTACAGTTCTACACACTTAACGCCCTTATCTCACAGGGCTTTCTATAACGTGATACACGGTTATTGGCACATGCTAATGACCGTTCGATCAGAGGTAGCTATTTGACAAGTGGTCCTAGAAAACAGAAAACTAAATGAGGCCACCTATAAAATCTCATTTTGAACCATTTTGCTGGTGGCTCCTTATTATTCTATAGGAGACCGCCTACAAAATGGCTAACCACCCTACAGATGGTTGTTAGCACGTGTCTATGATCGTCTGTCACGTTATAAAAAATATTTTTTTAGCGTGTTAGGGTATGAGTTTATAAAATTCTGAAACCAATTTATGTAAATATTTTAACAAAAAATAAAAAAATTGACATGTGTTCGTGTTAGTTTTTTAAGAAAACTTACTACCAGGGCTTTGCCTAGTAGTATATTTTTATTAAAGCAAAATACAAAGTTATTTACAACGAATCTGGAGAAAATTATATGGAGAAAATTATAAGGATTGTAACCAAATAAAAACTAATTGTTTTAAAGGAGCATTCATTCTGCACATATGCAGAAAAACCTTGAACAATGATCTCTAAGGCTTCAAAGGATGGAAGAACACCTTGAAAAATTAGCCCATTTCTCTGCTTCCAAATGTGTCAGGATGCAATGAAGAAAATTTCAAGAAAACCTTTCTAACCAAAACGCAGACGAGCCAAGACGATCATTTAGAAGAAGTTTAAGCCTGGACTTCAAACGATACCAAGATGTCACCAACGTCCCCAGCTTAAAGGGCAAGTGAAGAAAATGTGTAATCTGGTTTCTCTATGCTCTCCTGAGCATAATACACCTACAAAGTCATCATTCTCTATGTCCGTTGTTAGTTGAGTTAGTTCAGGGTTTGCAATTTTGGTAACCACGAAATTTTTGAAATTCAGTGGTTGCCGAAATTTCATAATTTTTTTTGGTGTTTCTTTACAAAATTATTTGAAATTTTAACATATTTTGACTGAATTTATTTGACCAAATTCATAAATATTTAAAAAGAGGAAAAATTTAGGGGAGATTTGTGCTGCTGGTGGGATCCGCAATTTCGAACATGGGTTAGGTTTATATAGACCTGTTCTGAACACATCATTTTAAAATTTTATTAATCAATTTACCCCATTTTAAAAATTATTCATCATTAGAGTACCTCCAACAGCATCTCCAAATCTCTCTCAAAAAACCCATTTAGCCATCTTGCCAAAAATTGGAGAGTCAAATTTGTTTTTTACTCCAACATCTCTATTATCTTCTCCAATCTGACGGTGGGTCCCACAAGTCAATCTCTACCTTCTTCCCCTCACTTCCTCCACAGTCCACATCTTTCCCCTTCCCCATCCCCACCCACCCGACGGCCTTCTTCCCACCCGACCAATGAGGAGGCGGTAGCTCGGGGCGATGGGGAGCGTGGATGAGGAGCCGGCAGCGGCAACGCCGTTTTGCGCAACGAATCCGCGACGGCGGCGACTCGGTTTCGACGACGGGCAACAGAATCTACGATGACGCTGATGGCTCTGGTTCACGCGTTCGTCCGTGACGGTGGCGGTGGCGGCTCCGTTTCACGCGATGATGGTCGGTGCCAGACGACGATGACGAGCGCGCGAGGCGTAGACAGGCGACGAACAATGACGGTGACAGGTGCGTGAGGCGATGGCGACAGCGATAGGCGCGTGAATCTGCTCCTCGCTGGCCTCCCTCGCCGCCATGCCCTCCATCTCTCGTCGTCGCGCTCCCTCCCTCGCCGTCGACAGTGCACACCGGTTCTCCCCCGCAGACGACGGTGCACAACAGCGGGTGGCGGCACCCTCGCTCCTCCCTTGCCACTATCGAGCCGCACCGATGCCACCGACGACCGGTACCGAAGAAGGAAGGCAATGACGGCAGGCGGGGCGACGACGATGACGAGCTAGCAAATAGTAGCGAGCAGCGGTGGTGGCACCGGGCTGACAGGTAGCAGCGAGCAATGACGGCAGATACGAGAGAGAAGAGCGAAAAGGAAAGCAGCGGCATCGACAAAGTACATGGGTCCCGTTAGGGAGGAGGGATGCACATGGGACCCACCGTTGACTGGTGACTTTGGCTGGTCAAATTTAACTAAGGGAGGGAGGGTTTTGGCTAGTTAGATGGTTTGGTCATCCAGTTGGAGAGGTTGTTAGAGGAATTTTTTAGTTTGGAGAGATGCTCTTAATTTCTTTAGCCACCAGATTTGAATTCGAGGATTTCACCGAGCAGGGGAAGGTCAAACCTTGGCTGAGATCCCAAAGCTCCACTAAAACCCCTCTCCACCTGGCCACCTCGGCCCCATCGCGCCGCTTCACTGCACGTTCCCCTTCTGCACGCTTCCACTCTGCTCATCGCCTCGTCCTCACCTCTCCGCAGCAACAGCCAAGCGGGGCGGGCGCCAATGGAGACCGCAGCGATGCCAAGATCTCCGTGCTGCTCCCTCCCCTCCGCTCGTGCTCTCGCCTCCCGCCTTCCCCTGAGGCCCCGCCGCGCACCGGCTCTCTGGGCCCCGGCCGCCAGGCCGGTCGTGGCCCGGTGCGCCGGCGCCGGCGCCGGCCACAGGGGCGAGGGTGAGATGCCCATAGAGAAGAGTCGGTACCTTCTTCGCCTTGTTGTTTTCTCCTGTTTGTGTTGCTATTGGAATTAATTGTTTGGGTCATTGGACTGATTGCTTGTGCTTCTGGGGTGGTGATCTCTCTGGTTCAGGGTTTCCTCCTTTCCCGGCTGTGATGGACATCAACCAAATCCGTGATATCTTGCCACACAGGTGAGTGGTTTTCTCTGTGTTACTGTTTGTTCTTTTCTTCTTTAGGTTGTCTATTTAAGCATGAGTACGTTTTTAGCTTCGCTTGAATTGATCATGTAACTCGCTTGAATTGAACATGTAACATTGAGCCAATTCCTTAGTTATATAGTACATGATTGTGGCATGTAATCGAGCAATTCACTGTGTAGCACTTCACTGAGGGAAACTTCTGATGCGATTGTAGGAATTAGAATCTGATTAGTTCTCTACTAGGTCCATTACCATTGGTTACATTATTTATATGTCGTGTGCCGCTTTGGAAAGGTGATCATCTGGAGTGCAGTGTGTATGTTGACCTGAGTTTCTCTAGCTATAGACCTGATCATATTGTGCATAAAAATTGTATCACTGCCAAGAAAACAAGAGAGGGTAATGAGAAGAAGAGTGGTTTTATTTCTCTTTTCTGAAAAGAAGAGTGATTTTACTTTTTCCTTGCTGTAAAACCTTCCAGAATGCTAATAAGCAAACAGCATCGCATTGTCAGTGAAGGGGTAAAGAGCATTATTTTGTTGTGGATTTGCTATCACACATATATTTGATCAAGCATACTTAAATTTTGATTTAGTTCTACTAACTAGTAAATTTTTGGATGTGTGTGTTAGGTTTCCATTCCTTCTGGTTGATAGAGTTATTGATTACAAGCCAGGGGAATATGCTGTTGGAATCAAGAATGTTACAATAAATGATAACTTCTTCCCAGGGCATTTTCCGGAGCGGCCTATAATGCCTGGTGTTCTTATGGTGGAGGTATACATTGATTATGTTTTATCCTTACCAATACGTTTGTATTCATATGTTACTTAATTAAGATATAACAATCGTTAAGTTGTTGTTACATAACTAGTACTTCCCATGAACTATAATCAACTGGCCTCGTTTCAGCATTTCAGGTTTTCCTTGCTCATTCTTTTTACTACTGAACATAATGATGTCATAACTAAGCTGAAAAAATAGGCATGCTTGTTTAAGTTTGCACAATGGATTGAGTGCCTGAAGAGTTAGTGAACTAATGAGTCAATGAACTGAGTGGACTGTCTTGGACTACTGTAGTCATAACTGGTAGTGGTAACCGGGTGGGTGGTAGCAACACTCATGCATATCTTACATGAACGTTATGCTACATAGCAATCATGACCTAATGATCTGCATGTTTTTTTCTTGATGCATTGAAATTAAAAGGTATAAAAGGATTTTAACAAAATCTGGTATTTGATGTTATTTGTTTGGCATCCTCCTTAAGGCATAGATTGAACTTTTCCTTTTCTTTCTGTTTGCTGAGAACAGACATACTCGATGTTACATATTTCTTCTGCTCTATCATCAACAATACAACTTCCTTCCTAGTGACAAACTAGTTTTCACCTTGATGAGCATGCAGGCAATGGCCCAGGTTGGAGGTCTAGTTATGTTGCAACCTGAAGTTGGTGGATCTCGAGAGAACTTCTTTTTTGCAGGGATTGATAAAGTGAGATTTCGGAAGCCTGTAATTGCTGGAGACACCTTGATTATGAGAATGACTCTGATCAAGTTGCAGAAGAGGTTTGGAATTGCAAAGATGGAAGGAAAAGCATATGTTGGAGGCGACCTAGTATGTGAGGGGGAGTTCTTGATGGCAACCGGATCTGAATAAGGTACAAGGCCATGGTGCAGCTTCATTGCCTACCACAATCAAGTTTTGGACTATGTTTGTAACAGTGTACTGCCGCTCCTATAGTCTAGTCTTGATGGTGATGCTTAATGCCGGACTGCAGAGCTATAAAATGCTTTTATGCTGACGATGGTAAAATTGAATTAACCAGATAATAAAATATGTATATGGACGAGGTCGTTGCTTCTTGAAAAACAAGCATGGTGGCCCGCGTAGATTGCGCGGCTAGTATCATTATATTTTCCTTATATAATAGCATATATGTTTTTATATTTTATCATTAAAATGGTAGCATAATTTTTAGAGTAAATTTCACAAAACTCCAGGTTTTGTGTAATTGTAACACAAAATCCCAAGTTTTACTATTTGTTTCAAGAAACCCCATGTTTTGGGTAAAATGTTTCAAGAAACGTCATATTTACTCAAATACTCATAATTTAAATATTATATATGATTTTTAGTATATGTTTACATTAGTAGGCATCAAATGCACATCTCATCCTATGTAATTTATCTTTTTCCTCACTCTTGAGTTGTACGATTGATAAAAACGCAATAGAACCTCATTAATAATAACACAGTAACCTATTATTTATATACATAAATAATCATACTACCAATGACCTATGAACATGAAGCTAACATTTATATATACTCAGAAATATCTCATATTATTATTTTTTTCAATTATTATGCATAAATATATTAGCCAAAAACGATGATATAAGCTTAAACATGGGGTTTCTTGAAATATTTTATCCTAAAACCTAGGGTTTTCGAAACAAATCATAATACTCAGTGTTTTGTGTTATAGGTGCCCGAAACCTAGGGGTTTCTGAAATTCACTCTAATTTTTAATTTTGTACTAACTTAACCTAACATGATCAAACTAACTAACTGATGTGTAATATTTATATTATATTGTATATACATGATATTTATTAATTATTTTAAAATACTAAATTTTAGTTAATTCTAAATTGTATTCGTATATAGACTCTAAACTCATATTCTAATATTTCTTATTTTTCAGTTCCGAAGTCATGTTATCTACAAATTTTTATTCCAATATGGACTCTAACCCCTTCTTTCAATATTCCTTATTTTAAAATCTCAAATTTTAGTTATTTCTAATTTGTATTTCTATATAAACTCTATACTCCTTTTCCAATATTTCTTATTTTTTTAATTCCAAATTCTCTTGTTTATAAATTTTATTTTTATTATATGAACTCTAAACTCATCTTGCGTATTTCTTATTTTTTAATCCGAATTTTAGTTATTTCTAAATTGTATTCATATATGGACTTTAGACTCTTTTTCTAAAATATATTTTTCATATTCGAATTTTAGCTTCTTCTAAGTTGTATTTCTATATGGACTCTCGATTCTTTTCTAATATTTCTTATTTTTAATTTTTGAATTTAGTTTTTCTAAGTTGTATTTCTAAATGGACTCTTAATACTACTTTTATTTTTTTAATTCCGAATTTCAATTAGATCTAAATTGTATATATATTTCTATATGGACTTTAAATTTATCTTTCAATATTCCTTATTTTTAATTTTGAATTTTAGTTATTTATAAATTGTATTCATATATGAACTATACTGTTTTTTTCAATATTCCTTAGTTATTTCTAAGTTCTATTTCTATATGATTTCTAACCTCTTCTTTTAATTTTCTTCTTTTTTATTCCAAATTTTAATTAGCTCTAAATTATATTCCTATATGGACTCTAGTCTCCTCTTCCAATATTCCTTATTTCTAATTCTGAATTTAAACTGTTTTTAAATAATATACTTTTTCTTTTTCTCCGATTAATGTGGGAATTTTTAAGCCGTGAGAGCAAACGTGAGGTTCATTTTTCTATTACTTTAATAAGTTAACTAGCTGGGTGATCCGCGCAATTGTACGGCTAGTATCCATACAAAATTATCTTCTTTTATATATGAGTTTACTTAAAATTTATTAAATAGCTATCTCGTTATCTTAGGACTTTAAAAGACGAACCTTATCATCTCTATGTTTCTAATTTTATAGTTTTTAAAAGTCATATCAGTCGTTACCTCTTCTTTATCACCCTTTTATTTGCTTATTCGATCTACTACAACTTCTATTCATCCACCTTGGAACTTTAAAATTGGATCTTATAAATTTTACAGTTAATTATCTTGTTGGTTTTTATTTTTATAATTTTTAGAAGTCCCGTCAAATGCCGCTACTCTACTCCTCTACGGTCCGTCCATCGCCTCACTCTTTATTGTCATTGGGATTTTAAAAATCGAACATAATTATCGTCAGTGTTCATTTTGAACTTTCTAGAAGTCCCGCCAAACCATCAACAGCATTGCCATTATACTCCTCTACGGTCCGCCCGATGCATTTCCTTTTAATTATCATCGAGATTTTAAAAAGTCGAACATGATTATCATTGTAGTTTATTTTTTACTTTCTAGAAGTCCTACCAATAACCGTGATTGTGCTGCTTAACGGGTTGCGCACCATCTCTCCTCTTAATCGCTCATTGAGATTCTATTTAGGGTTTTGTTTACAGTTTTTACGCCCGCTACCTTCCTCTTTATTATCATTGAGATTTTACAAATCAAATGTGATTATCATTGGGGTCTATTTTTTACTTTCTAGAAATCCCATCAACCACAGTGATCGTGCTGTTTCAACGGCCCGTCCATCGTCCCTCCTCTTAATTATCTTGGGATTTTATTTGGGGTTTTGTTTATAGTATTTGAATATCCCATCAACCGCTCTCACCCTACTTCTTTACGGTCATGTTGTTTATCCCCTCTTTATTGTCATTTTGTCATTGTTGTGTTTCTAGATGGATTGTGTTTTTTGAAAATTCCATATTTTTTATTCCGATACTATGTTATTTATAAATTTTATTCCTACTTGAGAACTTATAATTATTTTTATATTTTCGAAATTTAATTTATTTTTTATTCCAAATTTTAATTAAACTCGTGCTCTAGATGGTCTTTTCTTTCGATATTGCTTATTTTTTATTCCGAATTTTAGTTATTTTTAAATTGTATTCCTACATGAACTCTTATTTTTATTTTTCTAATTTTAAAATGTATTTTATTTTTTATTCCAAATTTTAATTAATCTCGTATTCGGTTCTTTATGGATTTTTCTTCCAATATTACTTATTTTAAGTTCTGAATTTCAGTTATTTTTAATTGTATTCCTACATGAACTCTCTTATTTCTTTTTCCTAATTTCAGAATTTATTTTATTTTTATTCTGAATTTTAATTAATCTCGTATTACGTTCTGATATGGACTATTTTTCTAATATTGCTTAATTTTAATTCCGAATTTCAGTATATTTCAAAATTGTATTCCTACCAGAACTCTTTCTTTTCTTTTCCTAATTTCAGAATTTATTTTATTTTTATTCCGAATTTTAGCTAATCTCGTGTTGGATTCTTATATGGACTCCTCTTTCAATATTGCTTATTTTTAATTCCAAATTTTAGTTATTTTTTAGATTGTATTTCTACTTGGACTCTTTTTTTTTATTTTTCTCCGATTAATGTGGGAATTTCTAGCCTCCACAGCGAACGTGGTGACTTCTTTCAAAACTGTTTTAATAATATAATAATAGATAGATAGATAGATAATCCTGGCAAATGTTCGCAAGCTTGATTTGTAGTGCAACTTGTTATACATAAGTCATCTATTGGATTCAATTCTTTTTCAGTTTTCAAGGTGATGTATTGGTTCAATTAGGGGTGTACGGTGGTTAGACACTTTAGACCATCTTAAGGCCGCGTTCGGCAACTGGAGTTAGGAACCCACTCTTCTCTTTTTCCGTGCGCACGCTTTTCAAACTATTAAACGGTGCGTTTTTTTAAAAAAATTTCTATACAAAAGTTACTTTAAAATTCATATTGATCCATTTTTTTTTAAAAAAATAGCTAATACTTAATTAATCACACGCTAATAGACCACTCAGTTTTCCATGCGAGAGGTATTAGTTCCCATCCCTTACTACCGAACGCAGCCTAAGAATCCCCTACCAGGGGCGGATCTACCATAGGGGCGGGGGGGTCTCGAGACCCCACTACCGTCCCCGGGACCATGGAGACCCTCCTAAGCCCCCTCTAAAAATTTCATCCATAGATACTCGGGATGTGGGTGCTAGAGGCTCTTACTAGTTTATTCAGCCCCCACTATTATTTTTTTCTGGATCCGCCCCTGTCGCCTACAGTTCACATTTACCGTATGTAATACGATTGTCCTTTGATTGATGTTTTTAATCAAAACATATATCTTTTTCCTGGATGTGTAGATTGTTTAACGTAAACATCTTATCATGCTTGAGAAAAATAATGTTTCAGCAAACTTCTAAATGTAATGGGGTACCCAATTGCTGACAACAAAAAGATGCATGAATCACTTCTATTCTAGTACTCTTGAGTCATAAGTCTATGACAAGGGCAAGGGCAGATGGTCCACTACTTCTATTGGAATTGGGATCCAGAAGAACTCCATCATGAACATTATCAACAGCGTATTGCTTGGATCCATTGGCATACCTACAGACCATCTTTGTGCCACTCCTAATTATTCGACTCTCACGGGATATGGTCGACTCAGACCTAACAAATGATTGCATAAAAAAAGATGAGGAAAATGTGCTCCACTTTATCCTTTTGGTCTTTCCATCATCAAACAGAAAAGAAAAGAAGAAAAAGTAATGAACTGTTTCGAAAACTAATAAATTGCATACACTATCATCTTGAAGAATCTAGCTAACCTCCAATATTATCATTTCAAGTTTTTCTTTGAACAGATCATTTCAAAAGTTACAACATCTAAAACCGTTTCGTATGCTCTGCCGCTGACACAAGTATTAGTTGCTTTATTTGTCCTTTTTTTTTCCTTTTAAGTTGATGAACAGATATGACTTGTGAGAATGAGAACGTAATCTAGTCACTGTGCAGGTGTCCTATAGCGGAGACGAGCTCGCCGTCGTCGCCACGATCGGGCTCCTCACCGTGTACTTTCCGGCGTCGTGCACCCACGTCAACGACCCATGGAGCACCTCGTCGGTCTTGTTCTTCATCTGCCCGCGGATCACCACCGTGTACTTCTGCGTCTCGTGCTTCCGGCCGAACACCAGCCTCTCCGGCGAGACACTCACCGTCAGCCCGCCCAGTCCCTTCACCTTTGCGCTGTAGCTCGCCGGCGCGTCGCCGACGTTGGTCACTGCCCTGGTGAACGTCCTCGCGGCGGGGGCGGGGGCACCCGGGTCGAAGAACGCGATGAACGACGGGTAGTTGAGGTCCAGCGACGCGCCGGCGCAGTCCACGGAGGAGGACGGCGACTGCGCCACGGTCTTGATCTGCGCCGCCGTGTAGTTCATGGCGCACATGAGCTTGACGTAGTCGTCGGTCCCGGCGTCGTAGACGAGGCCCGGGTCCACGGCGCGGTTCGGGTCGATGTGGCCGGAGCCCATCGCCAGCGGCGTCGCGCCACGGTTGGCCCGCCCCATGTCCTTGATGGGCGCGTTGGTGTTGTCCACCGCGCTGGCCGTCGTCATCATCGCCGACCGCACCGCGGCGGGGCTCCACTCCGGGTGCACGGCCTTGATCAGCGCCGCCACCCCGGACGCGTGAGGGCACGACATGGACGTGCCGGATATGACGTTGAAACGGCTGTACAGCTGCTGGTTCCCAACGGTGGCGACGCTGACATTCTCTGGCCACGAGGCGAGGATGAGAGAGCCCGGCGCGAGCACGTCGGGTTTGAGCACCGTCGGGCAGCTCGCCGACGGGCCGCGCGACGAGTACGTCGCCACCACCGGCGCCGGCTTCGTGCCCAGGATGGTCACGCCGAACTTGATCGACGCCTTGGGCGCGCGGCTCCTCTGGATGTACTGCAGCAGCGCGGGGCCATCCTGCGGGCTCAGTATCACGCCGGGTAAGGTGAAGTGCTCGGAGAGCTCCCTGAACGAGTCATTGGAGAGGAACAGCCCGGCGCGCGCCTTGGCGTCCTGCACCGCGAAAATGGCGGCGTTGAGGGAGTCCGTGGCGTCGCAGAGCACGACCTTGTCGCGGTTTCTCGCGAGCGCCGTGTCGTTGTCGCATGCACCGAGGAAGACGAGCCCGGAGCTAGCTATGGTGCTTGGGCTGCCTGGGTACATTGACTGGCCAATGACGGTCGTGCCGTCGCCGAGCCTGACGATGCCGGAGAATTCGCGGTCGGCCGTGCCCGACGCGACGGTGAGCGTCCACGGCGTGCCGTTGTGGAGGAAGCCGGGGTCGGGCCCGTCGTTCCCGGCCGAGGTTGAGACGAACACGCCGCGTTGCATCGCCGCGAAGGCGCCGATGGCGATGGGGTCTCGGTAGAACGGAACGTCGTTTAGGCCAAGGGAGAGGGAGAGGACGTCGACGCCGTCGGCGATGGCCTGGTCTATGGCGGCGAGTATGTCGGACGGGTACGTGCCTTCGTCCCACAGGGCCTTGTACATGGCCACCCTGGCGCGGGGCGCCATGCCGCGCGCGGTGCCTGGCGCGTAGCCGAAGAACGACGCGCCCGCCACGGGCGAGCCGGCGGCCGTGGACGACGTGTGCGTGCCGTGGCCGTCGGTGTCGCGCGGGGAGTTGACGGCGATGGTCAGGTTGGTAGCCGCGACGAGCCCCTTGTTGAACTTGCGCGCGCCGACGAGCTTCCGGTTGCACACCTTCCCGGCGTCGAACGCCGTGCCGGACTCGCAGTAGCCCTTCCACCTGGCCGGCACCGGCGGGAGCCCGTCGTCGCGGAAGCTCGCGCTCTCGGGCCACACGCCCGTGTCCACCACGCCGACGATGACATCCTCGCCGTACTCCGACGCCTCCCACAGCCCGCCCGCCGCGCTGACGCCGAGGAACTCCAGCGTGTGCGTCGTGTCACGCCTCACCGCCCTCGCGTCGTCGGGGTAGCACGACACGAAACCCCTGGACCCCCTCAGCTTCTCCAGCTCCGCTGCTGTCACCCGCACCGCGAAGCCGTGCATGGCGTTGTCGTACACGTAGAACATGTCGGCCCCCGGCGCCGCCGCGGCGAGGGTGGACTCGTACCAGCTCGCTTGGCTGGCGTACGCCCTCGGCATGGCCGACTTGTCCATGTGCACAATGTACGCCGGCGTATCGGCCGCCGACGTCAACCCCGGCGCCCAGCAATACAACACGAGAAGAAGCCACATCAACGCCACCATGCGGCAAATCCCGGCTACGACGGCGGCCGCCATGTCCGGCGATGAACTCCGGCACGTCGACTCGACGCGACCGTGGTACACCGTAGTATGTAGCGCTGCATGCACCGGCTATTTAACTAACTCGTACTACCGGCGTACAGGTGTTACAGGGGATCGGGGCGATGATCCGAGACCCGATTGGTGGTTGCGTAGTCCCTGTAAGACCAAGCTAGTGCAAGCTAAGAACCGCAATGGCCTCGTGGTCATGATGTTAGCCGGCGATTATTTGCGATCCGAACCACGCGTGGTGCAGGACGTGGCGTCGTGTAGTGCAGGGCCGGGCAATTGGAAAGTAGAGTATACTTTACAAGTGTATGATAGCGTATCATGCATCTACCGTTGGTCCGTTGCCCTGTCTTCTCTGCACATGCTACAGCAATCTTGTTAGTTTTTCAGTGTAGGTTCTGCTCGAAACTGTTGGCTAGTACGGACAAACGTGAGGGAAAGAAAACAGGTACCCTTTGGACTTGTCATGTGTTCAGTACGCAGATAGAACATGGAAGTTCATAATTGTGAAGTTTGTTCCCACACGCGACTAGATTGCCAGAACGAAACGAACCCAATCATTTGCATATTAACGCATCCGCCATTCGCTTGTGCGGCCATTTCTTCTATTTTTGAAACAGCATTTATGATGCATGTTTTTTCTCTAGAATGGAAAGCAGGGAGCTCTGCTATCGCCTATTCATCAGGGAGAACCATGAAGTTGCAGAGATTCGGCAATACGGCTCAAGAGCATGCAGCAGCTGTTTACAGTAGGGTGTGTCTGTTTTTCTCGATTCCTTCACTGTAACCCTGCAACTCATTTTCCCTGTTTTTATCTTTTCTGTAACTCTGTGTTCTGAAAGACTCAGACTTTGTTTCTTCCTATCTTAACGGACTTGGGGGCCAGCTATCTTGCCTCGCACTTGGCCACCTCTAAAAAGAACACTAGCCAAAAAAGCACATAGCTGAACTATTCCTGTGTTTGCATCTGTAAATCATGCTGTCATGGTGACTTTTCAGTGAAATTCTTGCGAAGAGCAGATTAAGCAGGCTGCACAACCGTCGGCGAGAAAATAACTGAACACACATTATACAGGAGGAGACTTCAACGCTTGATCAGCTCGGCTAGCAACACTCGCAACGTGCATTGTCGGATGTCGGTTCAGAAATGTGACGCTGCCTCTGCCTTCCGGAGTTCAGAATCACTAGACAGTGATTGCTATCCGACAGGTATGAAGGCACGTTTAGCCCCCCTTCATGGCGAGGCTGCCCCCACGGTTCCTGATTGGTCGAGGCGTACGTGTTGGTTAGTACCGGTGCAAGCAAACATCACATGCATTTACTCTTATCAATATACAGTATGGACCAAGCGTCCAATCAGAGAATCAAGCCAATGATCATTGATTAACCAGGCAAGGCCGTGGATTATCCTGCGATCGGATTCCAAGTACAAAGATCAAAAGGCAGATTGGCATTATGGTGCGTCCATGCAGCTCGATCTGTCTAGATGCTTAAGTTCTCATTATGTAATGTGAGTGACCAGTGACCCACTGCTAGCTAGGAGTACTTAGCTTAGCTGGTGGCCAGTGGCTAAGGGCTAATGCTTGACCGCGACATGTGACCTGTGACTCGATCTCACGTAAGACGCAACAGTGTCCCCCGCATTCACCGGCTGCGCATGCAGGCATGGAGCTAAGCCAGCGATCGATGATTCCTCGCCGGGAAAGGGACACGGCTGGCTCGTTGCTGTACATCGATCGGTCGAGGCGATCCACTGCTCTCTCCGGTGGCGCGCGGTCCGTGTATGGTGCCGTCGCCACTGTCGCCGTGGGTGGGAGACGACCCAACTCGATCGATCTGCGGCGTGGCTAGGCTGGTGAAAGCGGCGGAACGATGCCATGGTGGTTTCGTACAATGACAACTGACGAGTGTACTAGTACTAGTAGTATAAGGGTTCAGATCTTCTTTTCTCTCGGCTGTTAGTGTGGAGAAAATGTTGTTGTCCAGAGACCAGACTCGACTCGAGACACGCATGCAGAGCACTGGCCGGATTGCCGGTGATCGAGATGGGACTTCGGGAGTGGTCGCAACGGAGTTGCGGCAACTCACGGGATAGCGAGGAGGTCCATTTGAGAATTTCCTGTGTCGGCAGCGGCGGCGGCTGCAGCGGTGCAGCCGCCGGCAGCCGGGAAAACAGGGAGTCCCGTTACAGGTCAACACTGATGGAGTCATGGGCTGCACGCGGCTGTAATCCCGTTCCCGCCCAACCGCCCAACTATTATGGGCTTCACGCAAGTGCGAGTCACGTTCCAGCCCAACTGACCAGACGTACGTGGTAATTGGAATGAGTTTAGTTCAGGTCTCTTGTCTTGATGCCAGGTTTGAAATTCATCCCTGAATCGCAATACTAGGTATAGCCCGTCCCCGAACTCGCAAAACTGTGTCAACTTTCGTCCCAACGCAGTATGGCTCCCGGTTTCGTTCGACGTGACGCTTTGACTCCAGTTAGCTGTGTTGAGTCAGTGTGGGACACATGAGAACCCCACATGTCAGCAGCCAACTCTTTCTTCCTCCCCCCTCTCCCCTCTCTCCTCTCTTCCCCATCCTCACCAGGGAAGGAGGTAGGCCGCGGGCAGCGTGGACAAGCGGCGATCAACGAGGAAAAGGGTTGTCCCATCCTCACCAGGCTAGGAGGCAAACCACAGGTGGCGTGGACAGGTGCCGTGGCCGACAGAGAGAAAGGCAGCCCCCGGCATCCGATGGGCTCATGGGGAGAAGGGTAGCAAGACACAACGAGGGAGCTCCATAGATTGCGCACAGCCGACAGGGAGAGGGGCAGGTGCCAGCGGGAGGCGGGCGACAGGGAGTAGGATGGCCCAACACGACGAGGGAGCTCCATTGACTCCGCGCGATCGACAAGGAGAAGGGTGGCTGCTGGCAGGAGGTGGGGCGAGAGGGCGGCCCAACACGATGAGAGAGCTCCACGTCAGCCTCGCCTAGTCGACATTTGCCATGAGCTCCGCCAACTCCGCATGGTTGACGGGAAGAAGGGCGGCCGCTGGCGGGAGGCGAACTAGAAGGGCTGAGGGCACTAGGAGGCGGGCCCTCTCAGCTCCCCACAGATATGATTGTTGGGCGATGGCGCCTGAGTGGAGAGGTTAGCCAGAGGTGGCCCGGCTGCTCGCGAGGCTGCAATGACGCGCCGTGATATCCAACAACGATGGCCTTGGCGAGATCACCATCCCCGTCCTCCTCCTCCAACGTCGACGCCCTCCTCGTGCGCCTACACGACCATCCTGCTCATGCGCATGTCCCATTCAACCCATCTCATCCCGGCCACAAACGCCATCGAGAAAAGGGTAGAGAAAGGTAGAGAGAAACAGCGAGAGAGAAAGAGAGGATGTGTCACTGATAGGTGGGATCACCTATTTATTTTTAAAAAAATTAAATTGCCCAGAAATGTGGGTCCCATACTGACTCAGCTGTCACGTTGTTGATGCAAAAAATACACACTGGCCTGAGAGGTTTGCTTTACTCTAGTGCAAGTCCAAAATTAGGGTTTCAGATTCAAGGGCGTGCCAGTTGATTTGATCCTGCAATCAACAAGAAAAACATGCAAAGAATATCAATAAACGATAGACAATCGGTCATAGGGCCGATTTCATATCGTATGTGACCTAGCCGATGCAATAAAGCATGAATCGGCTGTAAGATGCAGTTGATGATAGAACTAACCCTAAAACTAGTATATCGGCTGTAAAGATCAGTGTTACATAATCAATATATCAATATTACTTTAGACATAAGCAATTGGGATAGATCGGACTGAACCGAGGCAGTATAAATTGCCCAAGTCTAAATATAACATGACATAATGATTATGCATATTGATGTCATAGCCGATATCTAGGTTTAAGTACGTATCGGCTATAGCTCCGATATAACCTTATGTTAGGATATTCTCTAGTAATAAATATATTAAACTATAATCAATCAGATTGATATTAAGCTTAATATATTTACATTCGATTAGATCCTGACATAAGGGGCAGATATAGAATATTAAACAAAGCATAACACAATGTAGAACATCTATATCAGGTAAGATCAGCTGAAATCCCGATGCTATCCTTATTAACAACCATGAAGCAGGTTAGATACCATGATTCTAAATACGACTTAATAGGTTGGACTGAACCAATGCAGCATTAAGTATAAATAGAAACATGAGATCTAAAGAATCAAGCCGATGGTTGCCTTTTTGGGATGATGGATACATTATACAACCTAGATTAACAAAGTAATCTAGCCGATATCGATGAAACCCGAGAAAGGATCTAGCCGATACAAGTAGATTGCATTGTCGATCTAAGTTATATAACATATATGATAACTCGGAGAATCACAACAAAGAACTAGAGTGTCATAGAGATGTAAGCACTAGCCCTAATGATGTAACTCGCCATGACAAGATATACCTTTTTGCCGAAGATCAAATTGATGCAGCACGATTCGAAAGCACAAACTTGTCAAAAGTAGAAAATAAGGGTTTGGCGATGCGCCGAGATTGATTGAACGTGTGTTGTCATTCTTTACAAGACCTCGGGATTATATTTATACCCGAAATTACAAACATTGTCCATCACGGACACGACTCATATTATCCTAATACAAATCCAACTAACCAACAAGTCCCTTAGGCGGACTCTTACCGAGAATATCTATAAGGAAATTACATAAAATATCCTAATTAATAGATACAATCGCCTCCTCAGGACTCTATCCGTGCATGGCAATCCATATGAAGCACGCTAACACAACCCGATGATGTATACCGAGTCACATTACCGAAATCGGCTCAATCGGCTAACCTAGTCCGACTCTGACTCTGCCGATCCAGTCCATAGCCGATTTGGATCACAGCCGATTCTCACTCTGCTTTCCAATACGATCTTATCTCTTCAATCCTCTTCGATTCCATCTTAATCTCCGATATTTGAATTACCAAATTTGGTCGTCAACACACGTCAGCCGGAATTGGGAACTATATTGCCCTAGAACTTCGGGTGCTCAGATTTTACTAGTTGAAGGGCACATTTTATCTTTTTCCTTTTCAGATTACATGGTAGACGCACACCCGCACACACCACTATACACGGAACACCACACTCACACCCTAAAACATGCTCTAAGAGACGGAAACCAACGACACATACCCGATCGATCTTACTAAAATCATTTTGAAAGTTCACTATATGTGCGTAATATTCGTGGGCACCAGGATTTAAATCCTAGTGAGTGAAGTCATGCACCCACGATAACACCACACTATTGATACTTTATCGGGAAGCATTATATATGATATTATGGGTTTATAAGGACATGATTCAAACTCGACTCAAAATAAACCTAAAATGAAAGCACTCCGATTCAACTATATGGCCTGCACGTGGGAGAGTATCACGTTCCGGCCCAACTATAATGGACCTAATTGTACTTGGTAATTATCTGATCCTCTCACACTAGTTCAGTTTTTTAATACACACGATACTCCATTTGTAGCGTTCAAAAATTATACTATCATAATTCACAGTAATACATGGTAGAGATGTGTATCAGTAGGGACTGCTGTATGACATTAAAAAAATCCAACAAAAAATATATCAAATGTAACTATATTACAATTATATTATTTTGTAAATATCGTGCGTGGTCCTTTTCTTTTATTGAAAACTCGGGAAGCTTGAATCATTCATCTCTCGTTCAGTCGATGCGTGAACATGCATGGTAGCTAACACATGGATGATGAACAGAATATCGAATCACGGTCCAAAAAGAGGTATTTTGTCGTACACGTTGATACTGACCTGCCGCTCCCCGAACCTCTCACCATGAACAAAGGCGCCGGAGCCCTTCTTTCCGTCGATGTCGGAGCCGGCGGAGGCCGCAGGGCCACCGGCGCCGGCGAAGTTGGGATCGCCGAGAGGCAGAGAGTCGAGGGTGTTGGGCCAATTGCCCGCAGATACCACCCGCATGCCCACCGGCCGCCACATCCTCTCCTCCAAGACGCGGGCACCGTGCGCCCCCGAGACCGCGGCCGCCATGGCCGCGGCGACGAACACCGCTGCGGCCGCGACGGTGACGCGGCCCATTTCTCTGTGGCCCTCCTGGTTGTGTTGTGCTGAAGCTAGGCTGCTCCGCTCCGGTGGTGTTTTGAACTCTGGATTCGTGGAGGTCGTCGTGCTTTTGTCGATCGAGAGCGTAGGAGACGTGGCGTGGTAAATTCTAGTACTGGGGTAACATCTAAAGGCTTTTAATGTCGAGAGCTCAACGTAGTAAGAGCTGCTTTTAACCTGTATCTATCTTAGCACGTATCTCCGACGTTTTTGGCGTACCATTCTGACCATTCCAACCTTTTCCTTTTTTTTAAAACAACAGCACAAAATACAAGATAGTACGACGTTTGGTATTAAGGTTATCCCTAACCCTCCATGTAATTTAGTGTCCATAGTATTTAATACATTATCACATAAGTAAAAATCTGATGTGACAATAAAGTTAATGAGAAGAGAGGTAAAAGGATGAAGTACACAAGAATCAAGAAGAAAAACATTGAGATAGGTGGATAAAAGGAGAGATAAGAGAGATGATTGGAAGAGAATTTAATCTTAAGACACCATCCATTGGATACATAGTTTTCATACATAGCATCTATATGATATGATATGTATGGAAACTAGTCGATAGTTTCTGGGTTGGGGATAACCTAATAGAGTTGGAAAAAAGTTATAAGGCTATAGCTAGAAAAAGAAAAAATAACCACACCACACATTTATAACAAGGAACTCGCTACGAAAGAGATATCCGCGTCATTTAGAAAATCCTTTTTCCAGACTATTCCAACCTGTTGACATGTGAAATTAATCCTCTTAATCCCCTCTATTCTATTTCTCATGGGACTAACCGAACAAACCCTCGTGCAGAAATGAAACTGTAGATTGTCGATTGAGCGCTATTCACAGGCTGGCTATTTCGCTATGCTTGCTGATTGAACGCTGCTTCTAATACGGCCGTTTCTGTACTGGCCGATCTAAGGACTTTTGTACTGGTCAATCAGACTTCCGCTGCTTGGCTTCATAGTTTATTGGTTTGATTATATAGTAAAACTATTTTAAGAAATTTTACGGTATTTTAGAAAGTAGCTTGGTATACCTAAATTTTTTCACTGAAATTTTTTGTCAAAATAGCTCATACATATTATCAAAATATTATACTTCCCATCCTCATACCTTCTCAAGAATAATAAAATTATCCATACTAATTTACTGGTTTGCTAAACAAAGCTATTGATAAGATTGTTTGCTTACTTTGTGAATCATGAACATTGAGCACTGTACAGAGCCAAGTCCTATTTGATTAAGGTTCAATTATTCATATTTTGATACTTCATGTCAAACAAAAAGATATCCCTAGGTCGCGACCGCTCCAGATGACCTTTGGTTTGTTTGTATGTATACACTCTTGATTCATTACATAAATAAACCATACATCAAATAGATAGACTAATAGAACCATGTTAATCGAGTATATCCTAGACTGACAGTACTACTATAACAAATTTAACATACTTAACTTAGTTAAGCATACTGCCAAATTATCTTCAAGAGAGTTTGCAGCAGCACGCACAATAGGTAGATGATACGTGGTTCAAAAAACCTTATTCGTCATCCTTCTATGCAGGATTTAAAGGCGAGGGTAACCGATTACTAGTGCACGTTGCCGAGAGGGACAGAGTAACTACATGTAGTATTGTAGACTTGTAGTGAGGTACTACATGGAGTAGTACATTCTGTAAAAGTAACAAGGTAATACTGCCTACAAAAATAACAAGGTGATACTGAGATTCTAATGTTTCCCTCTATTTGGTGGGCTTCAAAAAAATCATTTTCAAAACTATATGGGTTATGTCTATATAATTCTAAAGAGCCCTATTTTAAAAATTATGTTAGTTCTTAGTCACATGAAAGTATTTACAAATTTCAATCACTTTTGGATAACTCATATCAAGATTCATGCCAACATAATAACCTTATCCTCTTCCTTTCCACCAGGCCTCGCCTCGCCTCGCCCTTCCCAAGCCTAATCGGCCCCATCCCCCAACGCTCCTAACCACTCTGACTACCACTCCATGCTTCCCGTTCATCATCGTCCTCCTCCAACCTTGCAGCTCTAATGACACTATCGTTGTCTCGTCATCCACCCTTATCCTTTGCTCACTGTCAACCTGTCACCGTTCAGAAAATTTTTTGAAAATAGTAGCGTTTTCCATCGGAATTGCAAGAATAATTAGTAGCGTTTTCCATCGGAATTGCAAGAATAAACTGATTAGGGGCGGATTAGCGGAATTATACTGGCGTCGCTCTTTGAAACAGCGAGAGCGCGATATCGCGTAATATACGCGCGAAAGCGGCGGCGTTATCGCTAATTGAGCGAGATGGCATCGGTATCGCGCTCGCATAGCGCGAGAGCGAAGCGGTCTCGCAGCGATACCGTGGGCCATCCGACGCCGCCTGACGCACGCGGGGCACGATGCGCTCTCGCTCTTTGAGGGCGCGATAGCGCATGCGTTATCGCGGTCGGCTTGCGCGAGACCGGAGCGGCGTGGCCGGACTGACGCATGTGGGCCCCGAGGTAGGACCGGGGCGGTCTCGTGCTACGAGGCAGCGAGAGCACAACGGTATCGCGCTTTCCTAGCGCGATACCGTTGCGGGGGCAGGCAACCGCGGCTTGGTCTCGCTCTTTCAGAGAGCGAGACCGCGAGCTAATTGCGCAAACTGCTAATTTAATCCGTTGTGCAAATCGCTAATTTAATCCGTTGTGCAAATCGCTAATATTTCATGTCGCCGTTGCTACGTACTCCCTCCGTCCCATCAAAAAACCAACCTAGTACTGCATGTGACACATGGTAGTACTAGATTATTTTTTTCCGGGACGGAGGGAGTAGAAAGTATAAATTTTTATTATGTGTGCAACATATATAAACATAAATGAACATAAGAAATATGTATATATTGAAAATAGGCAAAGATTGTGTACGAGGCTATGAGAAGAAAAATAAGTATCTTGGAATTTTCAAAATAATGATGTAAGTTACAGATACAGATAGGAAAGAAACAATATACGAATTTAGAATATAGGAAAAATATATAAAGGATTAGAGAGATAATTCGGATCAATTTTTACTAAGTTGACGAAGAATAGGAATTTAGAAAATGTCATATTCACAGGGAAAACCACCTTTGCATATTCATATACTCGGTCTTGTGACAAGAACCGGTAGCGAGTTAACGAATTACTCAGTTCTTGCCACAAGACCGGGCCTAAGAATATATATACCCAATTTATGAATTTGCAGTAGTATGTCATATTCACAAACGGATGTTGGAACTTGAAAAAAAGAGTGGGTGTAAGAATGTATTCAAAAAATCACATTTGTATATTCACAGACTCGATCTTGTGACAGGAACCGTGTTGCGAGTGAACGAACAACATAGAGCGAGTTCACCAACTACCCAGTTCCTGCCACAAGATCGGGCCTAAGAATATGCAACACAAAGTTGGAAGTAGCAGAACGTTTATGAAGATGAGATGTAGTTGTGTGCTAGGTTTGGTTGTTATTTATAGTGGATTGCAAGAAGCTGCAGTGACAATTATTACGAAGAGACGACGGTGCGTCGGACTGTTTCACTCGTGAAGTGAATAATTATAAAGGGACACCGTCACATGCCGCGGCACATGCTGTTTAACTGTTTGATTTAGTAATTACTACGTGACGAAGGCACTTTCGGCGGGGAGAAATCTTCACTGTTTAATTATGAAGGATTGATTCTCGCCCACTGTCCCGTGATTGGAAATATAGTATGTAAAAAGTAATTTTAGGTGTATGACTGCATTTTACATATGATTGCATGTCCCGCCATTTTAGGTACGTATGATTGCATCTCTGTACAAATTAATTAGTGTGTAATTTAAGTATGAGAGTATGTAAAAAATAAAAGTAATATCCAATTTGAACCGCACGATTAGCATCGAAACTGCACTATTAATTTAGTTTGTGACACTATTATTTTTGTTAGCTCTCGTACGAATAATTAGTAGTTAACCAAAAATCATATGTGTGAACTGCGTACAAAAAAGGGCGTACAAATATGAGATATTTATGAACTACTTCACATCGTACATAACATGAAGATTAACCAGTACAAAGAAATAATGTTTGTGAATAGTAATAGAAAGCCACAAGCATAGCAAGGTTCAGACAGGGTTGCCATTGAACATGAAGACATTATGTTAACTTCTACTCGTCATCATGGTCAGTCATAGTCCTAGATGTGTCAGCTCGCATACTTGTAGTTTTTTTCCTTCGTCCTGCGGCATGTCGAGGCCCTGAGAGTGACAGATGGTTTGGCTCATGGCGCTCACGGTTAGATCTACGCGGGTCATTGTCGTTTCCTTGTAAATCGCCATCGTCTGGTTGTGTGGGTTGTGTCATCTGGGGCGCATCATCAGTTTGCGAAGCCCGAAACTCATTGGGTACCGATGACGACCCTCCACCGAAGCTGGACATGTCGCCATACGATGCAGTGTAAGGCCTAAACCCTGCCATTAGTTCAGGGCGAAATGACCCTACAGAAGCAATGTAGATATCAATGAAATTATCAAAGCTGGAGCAAACAACAGTAACACAAAAAAATCCAAACCTGTTGACGGTGCTTGCATATATGGAATTTCATTATGATGGGATGGATATTGACCAAATAGCCAATCACCTTGTTGCAACAAGTCCATATAATCCTGTACTCCAGCACCAAATGACGTGCCTTGCATCCATATAAAAAGTCACGGAGCTATTATCGTTTGTTGAAGTGGGAGTCATGTAAGGCAGGAAAGTGCCATCGATATATGTGTATACATAATGATGGTTGTGCATACCACCGTAATCAATGGATTGTCCTTGCCATGGGTTGGTGCCATATGTAGGTGCATGCAGTGGAACCGACTGAGTAGGCCCTGTTAATAACAGGAAATAAATAGTCAATAAGGCTCCTACACATGAAAAATTAATAATTTTGAATAATAAATACGCGAAATTAGATGTAAGTGGAGACTGACCGCCTAACGACGTAAACCCTCCTTGACCGATATATTCTGCTTCCACTCGCGGTATGGTAGGGATACCTTGGCTAGTCCCTGTATACGCAATTCATTAACAACAAGTAAAATTTCCAGTTGACATATGCGTGACAATATGGTACTGAATGTACACGGACCTGCAAATGGTGCAAATCCCCCTTGCCAGTGTGAGGTTGGCACATCGGGAGTCATTTGAGGAATCATATGTGGCCTTGCATGAGGCATCTAAGGCACGGGACGGACCATTCGCGTTCCCTCTATCATCAATTGGAAAACATCATTTAGTCATTTCACATAAACCATTGGGAAAATAAATCAGTCTATTTATGAGCTATCCCGTACCAGCGAACGCCGCAAACCCACCCTGGATTTGAGAAGTGATGGGCGCAGAGCTATGTGGGGGGGCGTTCCGGTTGTGCTGCGAACAAATAAATTAGTCTTTAATATAAATGAGACTTATTTTGTCAATGTGTAATAACATATTTTACCTTGGGTTGGACCGAAGCCTCCTAGGCGCTCCGACATTTGAGTGATTTCTGGGATAGTCGGAATAGTTGGTGCCTCACGAACCGAAGTTGACCTTACTGCAGCACGACCATCAGTGGATCATCGCGCGGAGGCTGAAGGGCGGGCTGAGGTGGATGGCCGGGAATAGGTGGATGGACGCTCCGGCACTTGCTCAAACGTTCTTCTTGATGTTGCCGTAGTATAGACGTCCGAGGAATGTCGGCACGACGCGAGCCGCATGATTCGCTTACCTTTTCTACGGAGGGAGTCGACCGCGGCCATGACTTCCTGGTTGGTACCCGCGATACCATCTCTAAGCTTCTCTCACAAAGTTTTCGCCTCCCTTACTAACTCCCCTGCAATGTCGGTCTGCATGGAACGGAGCAACAGTGTTAGAAATTGGAACCCCGTGTGTAAGGAGAAACCGATGCTACAAAATAATTAAATGCGAGTAGTACCGTCAAGTGAGCGGGGGGTGCGTGCTGCATATCATATATTTGCTCAATATTCGGTGGACCTCGCTCGTCGGGATCCTCAGGTGCAAACAGCCGGATGCGAGTCTGCGATGAGTACCAGGCCATGTATTGCTCGTAAGTGTTGTGGTCGTATGCCCTTGTCTCGTAGACGACATCATTCAATGCTTGCGACCACGCCTCTATCCAGGGGGTCATCCTTAAGTGCATAGATCGACGATACCTATTGTCAGCTTGCCTCTTTTGCCTGAAACAAAAATACAACAACTAGATGTTAATTATATCTCGCAATGTTGGAGAGCACATAAATTAGAGCGATGTAAAATAACAACATACGTGTGCATATCTGGTGGAAGGTGAAGTCCAGTAGGCACTGGGACTTGCTGGTACAATCCCATCTGACGCATTACCCTTTGAACATTGTACCCCTCGACAAATATGTCGTACACCAGCATTTTTCGTGTCATCCAGTACGCTTCATCGCAGTAGCATAAGATGCTAACTCCATTTGGTGCACGCAAATTGGCCTCTTCGTTCGTGTACGGAGTCCACCGAACTTCGTTTTCCCTAAGGCTTTCGAACGACTCGGTGAAGTACTCGTACACATTGTGCACCTGGATTCTCGCCCACTGTGGCTGCACGATCGGAGATTGCAGACTTAGTTATGCAGTATCATTGAATTGACTGAAATATTTCTTTAATGCAAGCATACGTACCAGTCCATAGCACCAGCGAGTACCGAAGGTAGGACGATCATCAACTGCGTCGGTGTAATCGTCCTGCTGGGCCACGGCCACGCTCATGTATGGACGTCCGAACGAGAAGTGTTCGTACGACCACAACTTGACCAAAAGTGGACACCCCGTGAAAATCGCCTCCTTATGTGCGGTCTTAAGACAAGTGTCACAGAATCCACGGTATGTGGCTGCAAGGACGACTGATCCCCAGCTGAACTGTGCAGATGGCGCTACATTACCTTTAGCAATTTGCCTAGCAAGGGGGATAAGCCTGGCGTCCACATTGTTCTCGTGCGAGCCGGTGAACATCACCCAACCAAACAGCCAAAGTAGATAGGCCTCAAGGTACAACGTCAGTTGGTACTCCTGGACATCATCGGGCATATATCGCACCTAACAAAAAAACAATGTGTTGTGACACATGTGAATGTGAACGGATTATGCCTTAATTAAAAATATTCAATTACCTCAAACTGTGACAACCACTTCAATGTGGGGCCATGAGTTTCCTTTTCAGAGAAAAATATTTTGTCCTTGTTATCGTCTGTATCACCGGTAGCGTACTGTGGCAGAATACATGCATATCGTGATACAATATCATCTCTCCAATCTTCCGGAGGGTCTGGAAGTACAATTGCCTGGCCGGCTATGGGCAACCCCGTGAGCATAGACACATCCTGCAAAGTTATGGTCATTTCTCCGCACGGTAGATGGAATGTATGTGTTTCTGGCCTCCACCTATCAACCAGTGCCATAAGTAGGGACTTGTCGATATTTTGTCGTCGCTTTCTATGCGCCCCCATTTGTTTTTGTTTAGGTTCTCTAGCATCGTAATACATCCTTGCCTGCGTCATCTGAATGAAGGTAAGAAGACCTGTAGCTGACAACCTATGATGAAATTTATTAGTCACATTGCGATATGTGATAGTACGATATCATTATGTTGTGAACTTTACCCATTTATGTACCTCGGCTTCCATCGTGGATCAATACCCTACCATCCGGCTGTACGCGGTATCAGGACAAAGTAGAATAAGAATTTCCATCAGATATCTTTTTTGCACGATGTCATGCATCGATCTCTTTGCTAAGCAACGGGTAAGGCCACTCCTTCATTGTGAGCAAGGGTAAATTAGAAATTTCATCAAGTGCATATACGAAAAAATACATAATGCATGAAATCAAGGAATAAAATTTTCTCAGAGTACGAATACAAACTTGGTAACACCTTACAATAAAATACTACAACATTACCAGAATAAAGTAAATATTACACATACTTATTGACTAACATATACCAATCACCTATTGAACTACAACGTAATGCAACACACATATCATGACCGAACATACATAACCAGATAGTGTAGATGATAACTACTGCAGGTTTCCATCCTCCCTATCATGAGCCCTCTGAGAGCCCCTTCTATTCCTCCTCGCACGTTACTGTCTAGGTTCCATGCTAGAAGATGTGTCCTCCTTGTTGTTCTTGCAGTCTTTAGTGCGGTGCTCGTACTGAAGACAGTCCTCACATCGCCGCACAGGCCCTCCCGCTTCGGATGCATCCATATCATTTCTTAAGCGTCGTGTTTGTCTTCTACCCTTACCAGCCTTCAACAGATCCAAGTCTGGCACATAGATCCTTTTATCACCCCCACTTTCAACTAGGTGTTGGAGGGATCTCCACCCGAGGATCTCAGCACTCCATGCATTAAGCACTCTATCTTTTAGGTAGAACGTCGACACGTACGATGTTGAATCAAGCTTAATTTTAGCGCACGCGGCCAGGACATGGCTACATGGCATATGAAGAAGTTTCGGCTTATTGCAAGAGCATGAACATGTGTTATCAGATTCGTGCCCTAGAGTAACTTCATGAGTCATGACTCCAGTAGAAGATCCAAAACCCCCTTTAGTGCGACATGTGACTTCCCACCTTCGTCTGACGTTCCCAGTGGTAATGACCGTGTGAAATCTTGCCTTGTTAGCCTTCTCTTGGAGGTACTCTGCCATCTTTTTGCAGAAAGGTGTTTGTGCGTTAGACATTTGTTGCAACGCCGCGGCCCGCCTCGTCCTCATCCACATCATTGTCCTGTGCATAATGCTTTCAACAATAGCAGTTAGAGGTAAAGGCCTTAATTTGCGAAGAACCGCATTGTACGCCTCTACAAGATTAGTGGTCATTATGCCATGCCTAGCCCCATTAGTGTCATGCAGGAGTGCCCACTTATCATTCGGCTCGCACTCAATCCAATGGGTGAAACATTTGATATTCTGTGACGACCTACGCTTCTTTCCATTTGATGGAATAAGATCATCCATTGGTTCCAGAGCCTGGGGGACATGTACATCGTGCGGGTTGTTGTTGCTCTACTTTGACCGGATTTGTGTCCTTGTCCCTTCGTCAAGTTGTTTCCAAAGCTCATCGAACTTTGTAGACTGATTTGCCTTGCACAACCGCTTGAACATGTTCATCAGCCGCCGTCTGTTGAATTGCTTGAAAAAATTGGCTCCCATGTGCCGCATGCACCAACGGCTATGCATGTCAGGCCAGTAGTATGCACCGTAAGCATCCTCCTGGAGCTCTTTGATTGCCTTCAACAGACCGGCATTCCAGTCATGGATGATGCATATCGATGTGCGATTTTGCACCACTCCCCACTTTAGGTGTTGCAAGAACCACAACCAGCTTTCATAGTTCTCGCTTTCAACAAAAGCGAAAGCTATCGGAATTATCTAGTTGTTCGCATCCGTTCCAACGGCTGTTAATAACTGGCCTCGGTACTTCCCAGTTAGGAAAGTACCGTCGACACACAGCACCGGCCTCGAGCACTGGAACGCATGAATGCATGCTCCGAATGCGAAGAATGCCCGCTGCATGACAAGATAATTGGGAGGCCGAACTGACTTCCGATCCTGCACAGCAACATAGGTCCCAGTGTTCCTGCTCTTCAGAATGTGAAGCATCTGTGGCAGTGTGTCATATGCTTCTTCAAATGTCCCATATCTTTTCTCCATGGCCTTCTGCTTTGCCCTCCAAGCCTTGTGGTAACTAATTGTGTACTGTTCACCTTTATCCACCAGTTTTATTATGTGCCGCACAGGCAGGTCACCACCTTCAATAATTTCCTTGTAGTACTTGTTGGCGACGTATGCGGCGGTCAGGTTGCGGTGGGACTCCCTAGTGTTCCGAAGCAAACAGGAGTGTTCATGCAGTTTAGACACAATCCAGTAAGACTCGTACTTTGGCACGTGACCATGAAGACGGAAGGTGGACCGTGTACTCACTCTTGCTAGACCTGACAACCCTGAACTGCCTTTGCATCTGGAATGACCATGACTTCACTGCGTCTTGCAAACCAATTTTGTCACGAAACATTGCGCCCAGATTGATTTGGCCATCCCCGTAGAACCATATTGAATCATGACAAGAGTTTTCTGCAATATAACCAGGGTCTTGAAAGTTCCACGAAGCAGGCATAGGTACTTCCTCAACTTCTTGGTCATCTTCATCATCATTCCCTTCAGCAGTGAGGTTTTCCTCATATTCGAGTGCATGTCGGTCCACCCTCTCAATTTCTTCAACTATAGCAGGTATCTCCTCCCCTTCATCGGCTTCACCAGTAGGATGGCGGTTGACCACATCATCTCCTTGTATGCATAGATTTTGAATGTCAGGACCAACATCGCCACCACGATGGGGAGCCACAACTTCATCTTCTTCGTGTGAACTAGATCCCAACTCCCCCCGGTTGCTGGATTGCCCCACCGCGCTCTCCGTGGGGACTCTTCCTTCACATGCCTGCACCAGCATGACAAATTCATATCCCCGTCTCCTACAGCCAACGAGCCAATCCTGCCAGGCCTTACTCCGTGTCACATTTTTTAACTCCCATCTTATGTTGTTGGTCGATCGGCTCCACATAACCCTCACGTTAACACTATGTATACCCGGATCTAAAGAAAATGTGCAGGTTAACCAATACCAAACTTCGGGCATGGTAAGGGTGTCTGGATTTGGATGGTATAGTGTGCATTGCCTAAAGTTGCTCAGATCGACACCACTTTCATTTTCCATAATTTCACCTTCACCAAAATACACTCTAAATGCCGACATCTCTGCCATTGCAGACAACACGGACTACTCCGTAAGGAAGTCTTACAGAACAAACGTGTGGTATTCACGACTAAAATTAGTTTACACGGATACTGTTTTTTTCGTTACAAAATTTGTAATAATAACTAATAATTTATATTTCCATATTTTTTTAAAAAAATCATGTACTTGTAATAAAAAAATTAATAAATAATTACATAACCATAAATTATTTACTTACAAATACATGACAATGTGATAAATTATTTATATTCTTACTACAACTTCCACATTAAAAATAAACACATGATAATAAAATTAATACAGATTAATTAACACGTAAGTAATAATAACTATTGCAATTAATTTAAGTATAAGAGTATGTAATACTTAAAGAACACAACCATATCATATTGTACATAATTATGATGAAAAAATATTTACATGCGTTTATCAGATCCCGCCTACTCCTTTCTAACCAGCTTGCTCGTGTAAAATTTGCGAAATCAAAGTTTATTACTACTCCTTTTTAACCAGCTAGATCATATAATAATTGCTACCTCGATGTTTTTTTCACTGCATAATCCACATGTTGAGGTGACAATTAATTATACATATCAATTAATTTTAATACAACAAATGACTACGTGCACCGAAGAAACATTGACGGCAACTAAGTTAAAAATCATTTTGGTTAGCTCTTTCTATTATTTATCCGATGAATTCTGTTTGTACCTACTTAGATATGACCTCTGAAACAATACAACTATTGCAATTTTGGATGAGTTCATTTAATATATTGAAACTTAAACTATAAATTATGTAATGGACCGTAACTTTACTTTCTCACAGAGTAATAATTGTTAGACAATCAGGTACTACAAAATTATCTACAAAATAATCATAACATGATTAATTAATAGAACTAAGTTCAACTTCACTTTATTAATTACACAATCAAATTAATCATAACTACCAATTTATTATACTACAGAATTAGTTGCAGTGACATAAATTTATTTAACTGCACTTTCATTTCGATACCAAATTAATTACAAGGAATCTATTAATTACAGTAACATTTTACTACATCTTCCATTATACATTATAGTACCGTACCTTGTCTTGCCTTCTCCTTTTCAACCAATTTTCTCATATAAAATTTCTGTTACTATATGAAACCTTATATATGTGTCCTACAAATAGAACTATCTTCTATTTCAGTTTTTTTCATTTGTTACATATAATATTGGCCGTATATATAAAATTAAACATCACATGAACTACTAATTAATTATAACTTATAATTACTACTACGTACAAACTAATTACAACTTCTATTATACTTTTATACCTTACAAATTAATTATGTCTACCTATTTTTTAACCCTAATCGCCTCTATTAACTTTCTACATTTCTATTTTTACATGTGACCTAACAAAATATAATGTAGGAACTAATACGTACCTCAATTTTTCTCTAACATAATTAAAAACAAATATTAACTAACACTAATAAACTACGTGAACTAATATTTTCTATATCCTCATCGTACTAATTTTTGCTAATAGAAAACTAATCAACTTACAAATCAATTTTTCCTCCTCTCCACTGCCTCCTATCTCCACTGCCTCCTAGCTTCCCTTGCTCTTCCTCTCCTCCTCAGTTCACTCCCGTCTTCCCCTGTGAGGACCATCTCCTCCTCTCATTTTATGCGTATCGCGCATTGGATTCGAACTCGGAGAGCGGTTTACAGCTGAGGAGCTGAAGAAATAGCCGGCATGATGTGACTGCAATGTCACCTTTCCTAAAATGCAAAAAGAAAAAGAAAAAAAAAGAGAGAGGGGAAATAAAGTTGTCGCGCAGCAAAGAGAAAAAAGGCGTCGGTGGGCATGCGGACGGCGAGACCGAGAACGGTCTCGCGCATGCGGAGCGCGACACCGAGGACCGCCACCGGTCTCGCGCGCTAAAAGCGCGACAGTGCTCGAAACCGCGAACGGTATCGCTGTCTAAAAGCGCGACAGCGCTGGCCCACTGCGCTCCCCCACGCCTTCCCGCTCTCGCGCATGCCGCGTCACCAGTGTCGCGCGTGCAGAGCGAGATAGAGCGGCTCGTGCTTTCGGACAACGATACCGACCGCGGTCTCACGCATCGAAAACGCGACACCGATGGCTAGATCTCCACGTGCCGCTCTCGCGCCATGGGAAAGCGATACCGCAACGGTCTCGTTGTTCGATTGCGCGATACCGCCAGCTCACCATCGTTATCGCATGTTCAAATAGCGATTACGCCCCGACATCGCTCTTCGCAGGTGCGAACATCGGTATCGCACTTCTAAAGAGCGATACCGATGGTATATTTCCGCAAATCCTTCGCTGTCCGGTATATTTTTATAAAATCATCCGATAAACAGTATATTTTCAAAAAATTTTCTCACCGTTCATAGCCATCCCTCTAAACCTGGGAAAATCGTCCCTCTTCCCTCCTCCCACACCAAGCCCTACATCAAACCCTAATCCATAGGCACTTTGCTAGAATTCGGGTGTTGTCGGCGCTAGAGAAGAGGAAGAGCTGGAAGAAGATGGCCATCGTCATCATCGCTGATAAGTTACTCCCTTCTGTTTGAGGTGACTAGCAATTCCAGTCACTTGAAACCTAGCAATCACATTTCCTCGGTGAATGATCTTAAAGGCGAGGATAACAAATTACTAGTGCACGCTAATAAGTGGGATAGCGCAAGCCTATGCGGCGACATACAAAAGAGCGCTAACAAAGATGATATTTAAGTGCTTCCTTTCATACGGTGGCCCCTTGATTATTATTTTTTGAAATTATTTTCAAAAAATAGAGTATACCCATATAATTCTAACATAACCATATTTTCAGGGAAAAAAACATGTTTTATCGAATTAACAGTACCGTACTCGCCGCACGAAACAAACCGAGCAAAACCGAACTAGCATAACACTGCAATGCAGGGGTGTCGCACAGCGCAGATCTGCGCCAGGTCGATCACCATTCACCAAAAACCATACGCGGCCCGATCCGGATTAAGTGCGAGGAAGGCTAGAAAGGTGTTTCTTGTCCCCCTCCTTTCGTTCCGAGCTAGGCCAGCGACTTCTGTTCACGCGGAAGCACATGGAGCAGCACTGCACTGCAGCTCCTCCTTTTTTTCCCTCGGCTGATCATTGCGACCCCGCGGCTCAGCGTACGGAGCGTCCGATTGATTTGAGCTTTGACCAAAGTGGTTCGATTCCATGGGATGTTTAATTAGTTTGCCATATCTATCTGCCTGTCTGTCTATCTAAAACATTATTATTGGAAAAGCCCGTTGGCGTACATTAGTTAGAAAAAAAATATAAGTAAGAATACAATTTAGAAATAACTAAAATTCGAAATAAAAAATGAAAAATATTGAAAAACAGTCAATGTAGAATACAAATATACAATATAAGCTTAATTGAAATTCATAATTAAAAATATAAATTCTAAATTAGAAAAAAAGTAAAAAATAGGAATATAATTTGGAAAAAAATAAAATTCGAAATAAAAAATAAAAAATATTGAAAGAAGCGATCATTCAGAACACAATACGATATTAATTAAACATTAGAATAAAAAATAAAATAAATAAATAAATTATAAAAGTTAAATAAGAGTTCAAGTAGGAATACAATTTATAAATAACTAAAATTCAAAATAAAAATCAGGAATATTAAAAAATAATACATATAGAACATAATACGAGATTAATTAAATTAAAAATAAAATAAATTCCTATATTAGAAAAAAATAAAAATTTAAGAATACAATTTAGAAATAACAAATAATAATAATAATAATAATAATAATAATAATAATAATAATAATAATATAATGAGTTTTGAAAGAGCGGTTCATATAGAACACGTGGTGGAAAATGATAATAAATAGAGAGGAGGGCTGGGCGAACCGTAAAGGAGTAAGATAGTAGCAGTTGATATGATATCCAAAAACTATAAAACAAAACCACAATGACAATTATATTTAAATTTTAGAATCCCAATAACAATTAAAAAAAGGAGCGGCGGACAAGCTATAAAGGAGTAGGGTCGCAGTGGTTGACAAGCTTTCTAAAAAGTAAAAAAGAACCCCAACATTCGATTTTTAAAATTCCAATGAGAGTCGGTGCAGCGGGTGGATCGTAAAGAAGTACAATGATAACGTTTAACGAGACTTCTATAAAAGTTAGATAATGAATTCTAAAAACTACTATGTTCAATTTTCAAAGGTCCCAGGAAAAATTATAAAAACTGTGGCAGGACACGCATGCAAATAAGTAGGTAGTAAAGTACTAAGCGATGGCGGCTGACGTGATAAAAAACTATTAAATTAGAAACAATGATGATAAAGTCCGATATATTAAAATTATAAGAAAATAGATTACTATTTAACAAATTTTAAAGAAAATAATGTGTAAAAAATTAGATAATTTTGTGTTGGTACTCGCTCAACTAGTTCATAATATTATTAAGGTCTTTTTTTAGGCATCGTGGAGTACTTAGAACAGTTGTACGGCCAGCTGATTTGAATGCTGATCGATGTGTTCCGATCCCATGGGAATGTTTAATTAGTTCGCTACTGTTTCTCACGTTAATAAATTTTTTTTGGCATTATCAAGTACTAAGAACAATTCTACCTAACACATGCGTATCCTACACCTATGTCTGGAACGTATCGATCATCTTACTTACCTAAAAAAGCCTACCCAAAAACACAAACTTATCGAACACAACACTAAATTTGGTATACCACTCCCTCGGTCCCTAAATGACCTTATTTTTACCGTCGGTAAAAATTGATAAACCATACCCGCGATAAAATTTGGTATATCATCAAACGGAACATACCTTCGGAAACATCTTACCCCCAAAAAATGGTAATATCATTTCCTTTTTTCAAACGACTAGAGCTGGTATTTGGGGAGGCGTGTTTCCACAGTTGACAGTTCTACGCAAGAAACGTTGAACGGACAGGTAAGATATGAACAATCAAAAGTCCAAACTCCAAACTGCCAGAATCGCAAGCATTATCTATACAGCAGTCGGCCGGCAAGCTATGTCAATCCACAGTACATAGAGCGTTCAACAGCATGAATGGAAGGCAAATGCAACCAACCACAGCTACCACCACACTCGCACAAAATTTACGCACCAACCGATCAACACGAATAGCACAATCGGAGCAAACGACACGGACAAAAAAAACAGGTTACAGCGCTAGCTAGAGGCCCTGATGAGGCCATCGATCTCCCATCCCATGCTGCCTATACTGCACAACAAAGCACAGTCATCAACTCAAGCTCTCGTGCAATCTGGATGGCGTACTGGCAGCTGTGGTGGTGTTGCCCTCGTCGCCCGATTCCGTCACCGGCTTCGCATATGTTCTTGCTCTGTCCAGCGGGCTAGCCCGCGGAGTCCGACGATCCTGCAGTGTGGATAGGCAAAAGACAGTGAATTTTAAGGTGACAAGAATATTGTTTTCTTTCAGGTCCAAGTTTCTGAATCTTCTGATGCCATGTAAAACGACAGATTGACGTAGAACAGTAGAAACATGCTACTCTGTTCAGAAGAAATCTATTAGCAGCATCTTTGTGAACTAATGTTTATGCAGGTCGTACTGATTGTACCAACTAGGGGACTAAATTAGTTAATCAAGAGAAAAATTAATCAAGTCTGACGTGGTGATCTCGAGGCCATTAATACTCCTTTTCGAGATGACAGTGTATTAACATCTCGTAGAGAAGTTCAGAGCACAGTCAGGTAACATGGCAGTAACATAACATAATTGGACTCGATGATGCTGCGAAGAACAGTCGACCGAGGGTCAGACATGGAGCCTGTAATCAGAGCCAACAGTATACTATTTTAATCCTGATGCTCCTGCCCCGTATATTTTAATCCTGATGCAGAGCGTGCCACCATTTTAATATCAGCAAACATTTACATAGATTAATCGGTAGCACATAATTTAGCATTTTAGGACGGTAACCCGACAAATGCGTGGATTCCACAATATGTGACTTGGGATTGGTTTAACATGCACATATAGTATGATCTGAAGAGCAAATGAGCAAATATGATTGACTTCAGAGAGATGTAAAGAACAAGAAGGCTCACTTCTCGGTATGGGAAGTCATCGACTTCGAGCATATGGATGACATGCCCCATCTTCGGCCGCTTCTGCGAGTCGGGATCCACACACCTCAGAGCAACCAAGAGAGCCTTCTTCAGTGCCTTTGAGGTAGGCTTCTCTGGCAATTTTGGGTCCAGAACAGCTTCATAGTCCCTGTTGCTCACCATATTCTTGAGCCATTCTACAAGGTTAACCTGAAATGCACCCACAGAATTTAAGGCTAAGAAGCACATTGTACACCCATTATGAGCTTGTTTCAGTATTCAACCAGATGAAGAGCCAACCTCTCCTGGAGCTCTTGCGTAATCGACTGGGCTTCGACCGGAGATGATTTCCATTATCAGGATCCCGAAGCTGTACACATCGCTCCTCTCATTCAGCATCCCGGTGCTCGCGTATTCCGGTGCTACATAACTGCAAATACAGAATCGATGGCCAGAGAGGCCTTAGTGTTCAGTACTCATATCTCATATTTCACCGGGCCGACACAATTGAGAACCTCACATCCATCTTACCCAAATGTTCCCATGACTCTCGTGGTGACATAGTTGCTGTCTGAACCGAGGAGCTTGGCGAGGCCAAAGTCCGAGACCTTGGGGTTCCATCTCTTGTCCAGCAGTATGTTGCTCGACTTGATGTCCCGGTGCACCACCTTCGGCTCCAGCCCCTCGTGCAAATATGTGATCCTGAATCATGTCAACCCCCAAATTGAGATGCATCACAATTTCACAAAAACCAATCAAAGCTGCAAATTAAGAAGATGCATCAATGCATGACGAGAAAATCGGAAGCATTGATGATAGTTCACCCACCCTTTCGCTGTCCCAAGCACGATGCTCATCCTGATGTCCCAAGACAGAGGGCTAACCGGTCCAACGTCGCCATGAAGCCACTGCTCCAAGTTGCCATTGTCCACGTACTCATACACAAGTATCCTGATATCACAGGCAAGAATGGTAGGAGTAGGTAGGTAGGAATGATCTGGTAAGAGAAGTGCCAAAAAATGAAAAAAAAAAAAAGAAAAGGCGATTTGGCAATTGCGTGTACCGGTGAGCTCCCTCCGCGCAGTAGCCGAGCAACCTGACGAGATTCTTGTGGCGGACGCGGCCGATTGCCTCCACCTCCACCTTGAACTCCCTCTCCGCCTGACCCCTGCCGCGAGCAGCAGCAACAACAAGTGTGTGAGATGTTTTTGTCAGCAACGGACGGGGCCAAATAATGGCAATGGCACATGCGAGCGAAAAGATGCGATCTCTGCGCGGCCGTGGCGTTCGCGGCGCGCACCTGTTGTTGAGGAGATTCTTGACGGCGACCTCGCAGCCGTCGGCGAGGACGCCGCGGTACACGATGCCGTAGCCACCCTCGCCGACGACGTGCTCGGGTGCGAAGGCGGCGGTGGCCTCCTCCAGCTCCCGGAGCGTGTACCAGTGGCCCCACCCGAGGTGCGACACCTCGGGTCCCACTCCCACCGCCACCGCCTGCGCCGCCGACGCCGCCAGGTCGGACGCCACCGGGCCCACCTCACCGTCGGCGTACGCCACCATGCGGCGGCCCTTGCCGGCCTCGATGTGCACGCGCTGCGACCCGTACACGGTGGAGCCACCCAGCGAGTCGCCGTCGACCACCGCGCCGCCACCGCCGCCGCCCTCCTTGAGGAACGTGGCCCCGGCCTCGAGGTAGTGGCGGAGGGAGCCGACGTGGACGGCCACCTCCTGGATCTCCTTCGACACGGGCGGGATGGTGGCCGGCGACAGCGGCACCGCCGCCCCCGGCGCCGCCGCGGCGGACGCCCGCTTCGTGGCCGGCTTCCGCCGCCGGGTCTGCGCGAGGTGGAACGAGATGACCGCGAGGAGCAGCAGGAACGCGGCCCCCACCGCGATGCCGACGAGCACCCACAGCCGCAGCCCCAGCACCGCCGTCCTCCTCGACAGCTCGTTCCTCAGCACCGGCGGCGCCCTCGCCGGCGGCGGCGGCGGCGACATTGCCGCTCCCGCACTCGCACACCTCCTCACTCTGGCTAGCTACCAGCCTAGCTAGCTCTGCATGGTAGTACTGCCACGAGCAGCTCTGCAGCAGCCGCGGCATATAGTGGGAGGAGTGACCGACTGCGCGAGTGAAGGCTGGGGTGGCTTCTTCTGTGGGCCCGGGAGTCAGTGGGGTTGTCCGTTTCTGTGCGCGTGGGGCCGGCCGGTACGTGGCAGGGTGAAGCCTGGGTTAAACTGACACTGGAGGGAGTAATTAAGATGGGAGCTAGACTTTCCATGATAAATTACTCTCCTAGTCTCCCACTGTTGCAGTACTAAATTCCATTTGATCCACCAACCACAAAAGTCAAAACGGGGTGGTCACGTACGTACTAGGAGGTTACACCCTCGGTTTCATAACATAGCAATCTACAATATATTTAGAGAGCTTCTAACAACTCCAATTTTTAGCAATCTATAATATATTTAGAGAGCTTCTAACAACTCCATTTTTTTCCAAAATCAGAAATTCTTCAAGTAACTTTTCGTTCGGAGAAGATTTATAATATAATAATCTAGAACCTGTTTAGGAAGCTTTTAGTAGCTACAGCTTCTTCCAAAATCAAATCTTTATCAAAATTCTAACAATATTCATAATATAGCAATCTAGAGTTTGTTTGAAAAACTTCTAGCAATTACAGTTTCTTTTAAAATCAGAAACTTCTCCAAACAGTATAATTTTTTGTTTAGTTATGAGAAAATGTAGTTATAGATTTCAGAAAATGAACTAGAAGTTAGAATTTGGGAAACCCAATTTTTTCAGATTCGTTGAAATTATTTATCAACTACCATGTTTCTTAAAATTTTAAGCTCTCTCAAACAAACTCTTAGTATTAGATACGATATATAGTAGTACTATAATTCTTGCTAGTGTAAATTTACAGTAATAGGACGTGAGTATATTTTAAGAAGGGAGGCAGTATTTACGTCGGGGATAAAAATTCCACGCTACTGTGCCGGGTGTACCTTCTGCTCGCCTTTCCCGGTGGGCACGAACAGTGCACGAGTGCGACGCATGAAAAGTTTGGGAGGTCTCTCGTGTGCGTCCAGATTGATCTGAACCGTCCATCGGTCGATCGGATGGATGGCATTGTCTGAAGGGACGATCGGGGATCGGGTGATATCTTTTGGTAACAGCGAATGGCAGGGGAATCTCTGGGCTCTGGGCTCTGGCCCTGGCTAGGATCTCAGACTGCCCGTGTTCGTTAGGAGGAGATGGGAACAAATATTATGCGTCCGAAAAACAGAGTAATTCATTAGCATGTGATTAATTAAGTATTATCTATTTTTCTTTAAAAATGGATCAATATGATTTTTTAAGCAACTTTCGTAAAGAATTTTTTTAAAAAACACACAGTTTAGCAGTTTGAAATGGGTACACGCGGAACATGAGAAAGAGGAGTTGGAAACACAACCTACAGGTTCACGAGGGAAAACGGTGAAATTTCCCAATAGTTTATTTACATATCGAGAGTTTTAGGAGGTACTAGTACTACAATGTGGGAAACTATCACGTTTGATTTTTTATACCAAGTTTTATGAAAACTTTAAAAGATTTGTTTGAAAAATATAGAAATGGTATTGTATAAAATTGTCTTCAATACGAGACTGAACATTCAATTTGGGTTCAAGCAGCGACGCATCTAAGGCCCGGCAATCTCAGGCAGCCACCAGGGCTCGTCGACGGATCACACCACAATAATGTATTTCTAGTGTTCAATAATATAAAAAAATCACACGCAGATGTGCGTTTGAGATTTGTCCACGTTACCAACTTACCATGAGTACATTTTTTACTTCAAGGAAAAAAATACTCATGATTAAATCTAAGAATAAAAATATTACTCAGGGTGATAGATCTCAGTCATCCATTTGCATATCCTGTGATATTTTCCATGTTTACACTAATTCCTAGTCTATTCATCGCCTCACCAACGCAATCGGTAGTATGCAAGGTTACTATCTGGTTATATCCAATAGCAGTGATTGTTCTCAGCCTCGTTATAAACATGTCTATATGGTAGTGAAAATTTTAGTACTTCTTAGTATCAGAGGTATCGGGATTTACCTAATTTTACATTAAAAAGTGTGTAACTCATGGTAAAAAGTGTGTAACTCATGGTACCTCTCAAAAACTGTAAAATCGCTCTAAATATATACTCCCTCCATGCAATTTTTAGCTACAAATATGAACAAATATTTTAGAAGGTTCTACATATTGGCATGATGGATGGGATGAAGGAAGTATATAACACATTTATCATTTCTTGACAGTGTGGCACATAGTTTTTATACTTGCTATGGTGTGAGATATTTGACAAGTAACCTTTGCTGAGAGCTTACCATACCAGCTTCATCTACTTTCTACTGTCGGATTGTTGGACGGCCCTATGGGCTATTTTGATTTGATGTCAAAATATGCGGCATTTTGATTTGATGTCAAAATATGCGACATTTTGAATAGTACTTATTTGTTTTGTTATTATAATATACCAACAATACACATAAATCGTAAAAGAAATTGACACTATTAAAATTTACTTAGATTTTGACATTGCAAATATCTTGGCATGGTGTGTGAGGTGTACTTTTTTTATTTGAGATTGTCGAATGTACGAAGACAACAGCTCTGGTGACAATCTGATAACACTGGCTGATGAAGGTGCTTTACGCACTATCTCGTACCATCATTTTGGTCAAGAGCAATTTACTAGGTTTCCAATAGATCCATCCTTCGTTTGTTGGCTTAAGTCTTGACAACTAGAGACAATATTAATTTTTCAAGTCTCTAATTTTAGTTTTGAGGTTTTTTCTTTTTTATTTATTTTTTAACATTGGCTTTTAAGTTACTAAGATCACATGTATAAAAGTTTTGTTCATAAGTTATTTTTAATTGGTTTACTAGCAGGAGCAATGCTCCGGTACTCTCTACCTGTAGTATTATGCTACCTGTAATTTTAAGGGTAAATTAGTAATTTACTAATATAATGATTACGAGTAACTTTATCATTTATATTTTTTCTCAGCTAACTCGATACGTGGTTATCCATTATGTTGGTATTGCTCATATTTCATAAAAAACTAAAAAAAAGGAAAAAAGTTTAGTTACTGTTAAATGACAATTATACCCCTTATTTTTTAATAATAATACTCCTCCACATTTCTACTAACATTAACTAAGGTAGTAGTAGAAAGTAATCTGAACCCTTCGATCAAATGAGATCAATGGTTCAGATTATTTTTTACCACTAGTAGATAGTACCGGAGTGAGGCTCTATCAGCAGAGGAGGAAACAATAAGGGTAAAACTCCATTAGTGTTTTCAGTGTGACGTGAGCACCTATATGTATACCCATAGGACTAAGCTGAGACATTCCAAAATGAAGAACGGGACCGATGACACCGGGTATGGTGACATACTACTCACAGAAACACTAATCCATCACCAACCATTCTATTTGGTTTTACACTTTTGTTTCATATTGCAATCACTGAGAAACTGCTAACCATGCACTGTACGTATGCAAGTGCTATGACCTTCTAATCAATGGATAACAGGTTGGTGCCTCTTGTCTTGTACTACCACTAACTTTACATATATGGGCAAATCTAGTATAACATTTCCCTCTTGCTATAAACACGGAGAAGCCAAAAGGATGAGAAAAATGCCAATCTTTTCTCCTCTCACTTTTCTCCCTTTGTGAAAAAAACTCCATGTCACCATGTGCCAGCAAGCACAAAGCAAGCTACCGACAATCTGTGCAGCTGTGGCGTTGATGTGAAATGAGTAACCTTGCGCCCTAAGTGCCCTTCTTTCTTTCTAGCGTGCCATGACCCGTGACTAGGCATCACAATAACCTAGCTAGCACAAAAGCTCGATCTCCATGAATGAATGAATGAATGATCAGAGAGACAAGGTGAGAGAAGAAATGGAGGTCGCTTCTGTGCCAAGATTCCAATATAATGCTCGTTACCGGTGAGCAATGAGTAGAAGCATTTGGTGGCAAAACTGAACGGTTAATTACAAGTGGATCAATCAGTACCAGCATAAATAGAGCATGCTGATGCATTGCAATGCAACTTGCAAGCATATATCGATCCGTCAGATAAGTTTTCTTTCAAATGAAACATTTCTTTTCCAGATCCATCTGTTACTGTCTAGTGATAAACATGCTCAATGCAGAGAATGATATACTATGCATCCGCTAGCATACCCTTTCATGCGTTTATAACGATTTCCAGGACGGCTCTGATGATCGTCCTCTGGGGTGCAAATTGAAGGCTGCCCGATCGAATCGCTGCCGAATTATTATTTGCGATAAACCGGATACGATCATATGTTAATTTCTCTCTCATGCGATAGATCTGAATAATCAGTACGTACCAGAAGACGGGGAGTAATTACATGCAGAGAGGACTCGATCTCCTCTGCTTTACACGCTACTGGGAATGAACGTGACATGGATCGCACAGTTGGAGGAGCTTGGAAGTGCAGCTGCTTCCAAAAAGCGGCGAGCTGGCAATGATAGCTAGGTCTCCCTCGGTGACGGATCACCGTGATGAGATGGCCCCATAGCTTCAGAACCACCACCACAGTGCAGCCATATAGTGATACAGGTATAGATCAGCTGCAGCCTACCTCCAAAATCTGTTGCTTATGCAACCGTGATACGTTGGGAGAAAAATCTGAAGATTACAGCTGTTCAGAGAACTGTACTGCATGGGCGAACGGCCGGACGGCCGGCAACAGCTCTAGCCTAAGGGTTTTTTTGATTTGTATGAAAAACATAAGAATTTTGAAGGATTTCAGTTCTATAGGAAAATTTTCTATGAAATCATTTGAAACAAAGAATTGAATCATATTATATCCTTTGAAATTCCTATGAAATGGACAATTCTATAAAGATTTTTGAAGGAAACTTAGCAGAAGCCTCAATATCTTGGAAATTTTTTTTTTTGTCTATCTCTCATCTGATTCCTGAATTTTTCATGCGATCTAATCAAACGGTCATTCCTACGTTTTTCTCGTGTTTTACAATACTCTGTTTTGCAGTTAAATTCTTGTCAGAATTCAATGTTTTTTCCATTTCTCCATTTTTTCTATTCGTGCAATTGAACCTGAAGTTTCAGTGTGAATGCAGGCAGGCATGGCGACACACACACGGGCAGGGAGGCGGCTTGCTTGGCATCAAAGGATCATTTTGGGTTTAAATGCTCGTGCACTTGTGCTCGCCTCATCTCGGTGTGATGCTGCAATCGAGTAGTAAGCATTCAATTCGCCATTGCAATGGAGATCGGTTACTACGAGTACTGTACTGCTCCTTCGTGTTCATGGCTTGCAAGTACTGTACTACTCCTGCGGCTGTGATCTTAAATAACGGCGGAGATGAAGAAAAGGAGTAGGAGTAGTAGAGTACAATTGAGTATGAACCGAAACTTCTTTGCTGTCCTGTCCTGTGGCTTGTCGATTGTGCCTGCCTATTTATTGGCGTGTTCCCTTGGCCTCCCGGGTAGGTGCATGCATCGCGAATCCGCGACTAATTATCATCACCTCCAAGATTTGCAACGGAACGTGAGGAGTGAATAGAAAGAATGGAAAGATCCTTTGGGTAGCTTGAGGTCAGGGATTCGCAACGCAACGTGAGATGACTCATGAGTGAGGATATGTCATGCTTGCAAATCTGCACAGCTAAGGCCCCGTTTGGTTTCTTCCCTGAAATAAAACACAGAGACGGTTATGCCTCGCTGTCATGTCCAAACAGAAACTTCTCGCTCGTGAGGAAATCAGGAAAAATCTGTTCTCCCGATAGTTCACCTTCAGTGACAGACTTTACAGTACGGGACTTTCTCTTAACTACTTATGAGACATTAGTGCCACTACTACCTGATAGTTCCTGTTAATGAGAAAGCGGTAATAAGATCCGCGAAATATTATTGCATTCGGCGGCTCCCTGATGTTCATGTTCATCCAAGAATTGCAGTTTGGTTGAATGGGACAGCACAGGCCACCGAAACCAGAGCGCCAGACACCAGTGCATGGGCAAGAGACTGGAGCCGAGCTGCAGGGAGGGTCAGTCAGACAGTTAAAGAGGCGACGAGATGGCAGGTGGCCGGTGTTCTCGGTGTCAGCACCAACCGAGCCGGTTGATGGTGCGATGCGACGGGAGTGAGGTGAGTGACAGGGTGATACTACAGTATAATACTACAGTGGTGTAGCGTTCGCGAGGGAGATGTGGACTTGGAACGGTGATGGATCGTGTCGTTGTTGGCCATCAATTCCTCACCGTCACCGGCTGCGTGGCCGGGGCGACGAGCGGGCTAGCCGCTAGCAGAATCGGCACGAGGATGGCTGTCTGCATGCGTGGCGCCGCCGCCCGTACTCCCGTACTGCGGCTGCTCGCTCCACGTCTTCGTCGTCGTGGCCTTGCGGTTCCGGGGTCAAACAGGGGGTGTCGGATGGCTGGCGAGCCGAGAGCCTGAGATGCCGCGGAGATCGCTGTTTGTGGAGGCGGTGGGCGCTGTTGTCGCGCCATGCCGCGCGACGGCGACGGCTCCCGTGGCCGTGGGCGCGAGCGCGCAGCACGGCGAGGAAGAGGCGAAACAGGCCGTGGTTTTGGGGTGGTCGATACTGATTGGTACGATCCGGGAAGGAGAAGCCCATCTGGCCACTGGCCTAAGCCCAAGGGGCAAGGTGCAAAGTAGGGAATATATTTATTTTTAATTTTATTTATCAAAACAGTAAATAAATTTCATTTGTTACAAATTAAATTTATCTAAAATACTAAATAAAATAAAAAATCCAAAGTAGGAGAAGACGAGTAGTACATTATCGTTATCTTTACTTACTTATTAAAAGATTTATATTGCTTTTGCTATCACATCTCTTTATCTCTACTATTATAAAAACTAGCTGGTGGGCTAACACCTATACAAAATTATCTACTTTTTACATATGATTTTACTTAATTTTTTTAAATATCTATCTTGTTATCTTAGGATATTGATAGATCAAACTTTATCATCCCCGTGTTTCTAATTTTATAGTTTTTAAAAGTAGCTTCGGTCGCTACCCCGTACTCATTTGTCAGGCCTTTATTTACTTGTCGATCTATCATTGTTTCTATTTATTTTCCTTAAAACCTTTACAAATTAAACCTTTTAGTTTTTAGAGTTCATGTTTTATAAATTTTTCAAAGTTCCGTCAAACACCGCGACTATACTCCTCTACGACTCCTCCGCTGCCTCCTCTCTTTATAATCATTGGGTTTTAAAAATCGAACACAATTATCGTTTGGGTTCATTTTTTACTTTTTAGAAGTCCCGCTAAACCGTCAGCGGGCTTTGCCACTGTACTCCTCTAAGGCCCGCCCGGTACCTCCACTCTTTATTGTCATTGAGATTTTAAAAATTGAACATGATTATCATTGGGGTTTATTTTTTATTTTCTAGAATCCCGCCAACCGTCGCGACCGTGTTGCTTAATGGCTTATTCGTCGTCACTTCTCTTAATTGTCATTGGTATTCTATTTGGGGTTTTTGTTTTTATGTTTATAGTTTTTATATGTCCCATCAACTGCCACCACTTTACTCCTTTACGGGCTTATTGTTTTTTCCCTCTTTATCGTCATTTGATATTGTTGTGTTCTAGATAAACTAGTTTTTAAAAAATCCATATTTTTATTTGTAAATTGTATTCCTACTTGAACTCTTATATTATTTTACTATTTTTGAAATTTATTTTATTTGTTATTCCAAATTTTAATTAATCTCGTCATATGTTCTAGATGGTATACTCTTTCAATAGTCTTTATTTTTTATTACGAATTTTAATTATTTATAAATTATATTTCTAGTTGAACTCTTATTTTTATTTTTCTATTTTATCAATTTATTTTATTTTTATTTCAAATTCTAATTAATCTCATGTGGTGTTATAGATGGATTAATTGTTGTTTCAATATTTCTTTTTATTCCGAATTATAGTTATTTCAAAATTGTTTTCCTACTTGAACTCTTCTTTTCTTTCCTAATTTTAGAATTTATTTATTTTTTATTCCAAATTTTAATTAATTACGTATTGGATTCTTATGTGGTCTCCTAGTTGGGTGGCCCGCGCAATTGTGCAGCTAGCACCCTTACAAAATTATTTATATTTTACATATGATTTTACTTAAAATTTATTAAATATCTATCTCGTTGTCTTAGGATTTTGAAAGACCGAACTTTATCATTCACGTATTTCTAATTTTATAGTTTTTAAAAGTCACTTTGGTCGCTATCCCTTACTCATTTTCCAGGCTTTTATTTGTATATTGATCTATCACTATTTCTATTCATCTTCCATAAAATCTTTAAAAATTAGATCTTCTAGTTGTTAGAGTTCATAGTCTTGTTGGGTTTGGTTTTTATAATGTTTTAAAGTTCCATCATACACCGCTATTGTACTCCTCTACGGTTCCTCCACTGCCTCCTCTCTTTATTGTTATTGGGATTTTAAAAATCGAACATAATTATCGTTTGGGTTCATTTTTTACTTTTTAGAAGTCGCTCTAAACCGTAAGCGGCTTTGGCACTGTACTCCTCTACGTGTGACCCGTCCACTACCTCCCCTCTTTATTACCATTGAGATTTTAAAAATTGAACATGATTATCATTGAAGTTTATTTTTTACTTTCTAGAATCCTGCCAACTACCGCGACCGTGCTACTTAATGGCTTGTCTATTGTCCCTCCTCTTCATCGTCACTGGGATTCTATTTGGGTTTTGTTTATATTATAGTTTTTATATGTCCCATCAACTACCACCACTTTACTCTTTACATGCTTATTATTTTTTCCCTCTTTATTGTAATTTGATATCGTTGTGTTCTAGATGAACTATTCTTTCAAAAAATCCATATTTTCATTTTAGTATTTTTTATTTGTAAATTGTATTCCTACTTGAATTCTTATAATTATTTTTCTATTTTTGAAATTTATTTTATTTGTTATTCTGAATTTTAATTAATCACGTCATATGTTCTAGATTGTCTATTCATTCAATAGTATTTTTTATTATAAATTTTATTTATTTATAAATTTTATTTCTAGTTGAAATCTTATTTTTATTTTTCTAATTTATAAATTTATTTTATCTTTTATTTCGAATTCTAATTAACCTCTTGTTTTATTATAGATGGATTAATTGTTGTTTCAATATTTCTTTTTTATCTAAATTTTAGTTATTTCAAAATTGTATTCCTACTTGAACTCTTCTTTTTCTTTCCTAATTTCAGAAAATTTATTTATTTTTTATTCCGGATTTTAATTAATCACGTATTGGGTTCTTATATGGACTCCTCTTTCAATATTGCTTATTTTTAGATTGTATTTCTACTTGGACTCTTCTTTTTCTTTTTCTTTGATTAGTGTGGGAATTTCTAGCCTCCACAGCGAACGTGGTGCCTTCTTTTCGAGCTGTCTTAATAATATAATAGATTAAAGGTGTTTATGCCATCCCACCTCTCTATCTCTATTATTATAAAAATTAAAGGTGTTTTTGTTAGGTGCTTGTTACGCCTTCTATCTTTCATACGTATTTATCGTCTATCTTTTATGCTATCCCACCTCTATCTCTACTATTATAAAAATTAAAAGTATTTTTTGTTAGGTGCTTGGTACGTCGTACATCTTTCATACGTAGTTGTCGTCCGTTTTTCACGCTAGCCCTATCATATATATCACATATATGGGTCGGCAGATAGGATGAGATTTGGGAAGGCCTGATGGAGTAGCTCCCAGGAAGTCCATCAATCGTGCAATACTAATCTCTGTCATAGTCCGCCCAAGCCTTTCTTTGACTTGGTCATGCTCGGACACCTGTCGCACACATAATACCTTCCACGAACACCGCCACCGAACGGACTATCGCACTCGCGCCTCATGTGGCCTCATGACTTACGGATATCCACGGAGCACGTTGCGCATGCCCCGCCAGCATCGAGACCTCTTGTGCTCTAACACTAATGGAATCCGTTACCTACTGATGGACACCATCAACCATCCAGGCACAAACCACGGTATATATGCCCTTGATTGCTTAGCCTTCTTCCTTTCAGAATCTACAAGCTTAATAACAACGTAGGTGCGTAACATATAATTTTCATTGATTTGTATCTTTTCTACTTATATACTTATTAATTTACTTATATGTTATATTAGCAATAATTAGAGATGTTATTGAGTTGAGTGCTATTCATGATCCATATGCTTCGTTAGCTGATGTATTCTAACAACATACCCAACGTATGCTTCATGATATTCTTGGACATGTTTATATCATGCATTTTTTTTCCAATTTTTATATTAATTTGTGTTTCTCTACTATTATATATATTATAGTTTTGAAGATGCTTCTGCCACTACTTTGGTACGTTGGTCGTATTTGAATTGATTTTTGCGTTGGTATATGTTAGGGTTATGGGTAAGGCATACCCCATAATCGTGAGTTAAGCTCGACAGGGCCCAAAGTATACCAAGTCTTATATAAAATCATGCCTCATATACGGATGTGTTCTGGATAAGGAAGGATAAGCAGAGTTCAAGTTGGAAACTACAAGGACTACTCGGATCGTATCCATATTTGTCTCTCTAGTTCTATTTGGATAAGAGAACATCTGTGGGTATAAATACAAGACCCCTAGGAGGAGAGGGGACACGCTGCAAGCCTAAACAGACCCCATCGGGAGCCACAGAGGCCACATGAGGGATCTAGCGCTATCCTCTATCTCGCCGAGTTCGTATTCAAAGAAGAAGACCACCTTGTCTTCGACTATGTGTGGAGATCCATGCCGTCAAGTCAACAACATCTACACTAGGTTATCCCAAATATTGTACTCGTGCGATATTGATATATAAAAGCAACACCGGCTTCGGCCAACAAGAGTAGGGCTATTATCTATCAGTTGAGGGGGTCCTAACCTACAGAAAAATCCTTGTTTCCCGACTCTTTACCTCAATGTCGCGTATACGCTGGTATCAACGATCCCCATACCATGCAAATACCATAGTCGTGATCCACACCATCGACGGTATACATTGGTATATAATTGGTTTTTCCAAATTCTGACCAACAACAACGTTATTGAAATTGTTTCAGTTTAGTCCGTTTGGTACGTCACGAGTCCATTCGCGACTTCGCTTTATCCGCATACGTGGCTCCGTCTAGCATCGTTGTCCATCCACTAATTATATACTTTAGCATACAATTAAAGAGTTCGATTAAATTATGTTTACGCTTGTCATCTATTTTTTTGGTTTAATCTACGATCGGCCACCATCACATGAGTAACTGCATAATATACATACATACGAGTTGCTAATTTAGAAAATAAGTTTCCAATCGAAAATAATATACATACGACGCTGTTGTCCAACTCCAGTGTATAACCAAAGCAATGATGAAAACCTCACATACGATAGATGGTTCAGGCCGTGATGAATCTTGGTGTGCATCTGTTAGCTGTGCCCACACCGTAACATGGTTAGACAACAAACGGACAGCTTTGTAAGAATAGTTGGGTTCATTTCAAATATAGTTAATCATGAGGTGGAATCATTACCATATTTTTTTTCCAAACCCGTTGTAACGTACGGGTACCTCAGTTAGTATATAAAAAAAGAGGTAATTTATTTCGGAGTATTTATTGATTGCTAGTAGTAAATTCATTTGCAATAGAAAAAGGATCAGAATAGAATCAACGAAGAAAATGCAAAGTTAGCATAGTACTACAGCAACATAATACGTTGGGAATACAGAATACAGATACATATTCCTACGCAAATACAGTACGCGAGCAGACACGGACGAGACGAGCGCCCAAAGCCCTCGCTGGCAGGAGGTGAAGAAGGGGGGAAAAAGACGCGTCAAAGCCATCAAATCAACCAGATCGATTGATTCATCCATCCATCGATCGATCGAGGGATCCAACCGAGGTACACGAACATCCATCCATCCCCGCTTCCCTTTCCTCCTCCGATTCGAGATCCATGGCGGGGCCTCTGCCGTGCGGCACCTCAACTCCTCCTCAAACCCTCTCCGTCGTACTCTTTGTCTGCAGTTCCAGTGCGCGCGCACCGGCCGGCGAGCAGATCTGAAGGCGCGGCGCGGCGCGGCCGACCTCCTCCCGCCTACCTCCGTCTCGTCTCGACTCGAATTGAAAGGTCTTGCAAAACTACTTCTCTCGTAGATTGCAAATTCATCAGGGCTTGATTGATTGGTCTCCGTCCAATTAAGCCGTCGAGTTTGTTCTGAATTTATTTGATGCGTGGTTTAGTGCTAATAGCAGCTTGTGTTTCCAACAAAAAAAAAATCGTTAGGTCCGTAAGCTGTGTTTATGGTTTGGTTGTGGGGGTAGAGCACAGTATTGCTCGCAGATAGTTTTAAAGTGTAGAGAAACTGGAAGCTGAAATCTTGCTTAGCGTATTATTGACCTTTCGTAAACCATAATTAACTCATGCTCTTTTATATCTCAGCAGGGACAATACCGTGAAGTTCCTGGGTTGTTGCTTCGTTATTTTCGTGGATAAACCTCGAAACTTCAGAACGAATCTTCCTGACATTTTCCGTGACAATGAAAACACATGAGAGAGCTGCCAATTTGGCTCTTGCAGGTACATTTACGTGTTCAATTCAGCCATCACGGCATTGGCAATGTTCATAACTAACTTTTTTTTTTCCTTTGGACAAACTGAATATTTTCTGAGCTGCAGTTCTATGTATTTTACACTGTATGCAGGTTTGAGCTTGGCTCCACTTGTGGTTAAAGTAAACCCCAATGTCAATGTTATATTGACAGCATGTCTTGCTGTTTATGTGGGTTGTTACCGTTCTGTTAAGCCAACTCCACCCTCTGTAAGCAATATGCTTGAACTTGTTTTATCCATCTGCTGGGCACTAATGTGATAGGTTGTTCATCCAACTTCCTACATGTAGCTCTGAATAACTTAATTTTTGCCTTTGTCGTATATAGGAGACAATGTCCAAAGAACATGCTATGCGGTTTCCTTTGGTGGGAAGTGCTATGCTTTTGTCCCTCTTCCTTCTATTCAAGTTTCTCTCAAAAGATTTGGTCAATACTGTTCTCACTGCCTACTTTTTCATTCTTGGCATCGCTGCTCTCTGGTAAGTTCAAATCCTATCCTGAGAAGAGTTTTTCCACACATGTAACTACTTAATACTGTTTTTCTGATATTAAGAATGCTTATGTTTTTCTCTTGCAGTGCAACATTGTTGCCTTCCATAAAACGATTTCTTCCAAAAGAATGGAACGATAATGCCATTGTTTGGCGTGCTCCACTTTTCCACTGTATGACTCACACCTCATCATTGCCATCATGTATCACGTCAGATTGATATATCTATGTACTCCTATCTATTAATAGTCTACTATATGAGGGAACTATTTGGTTGCATCTCTAGTATTGCCAATTTACCATACACCAAATCAATGTTGTGGTGACATAATCCATATACTTATTGCGTATCATAGCTAGAAAGGATTTGGTTTTATTTTTGGGAGCATTGTTTTTTTTTCCAGTAGACCAGTTCATCCTAGAGCAGAACTTGAAACTGTCTGTAATGTATTACAAGATCATAAATACATGATATTGCTTAATACAAACAAGTAACACAACTTACTCAAAAGTTGTTAAGAGTAAAATTAGAGTATTTCAATTGTTCCTAAACAATTAAGGGGCATCTAAATATGCTTTCATTAACAGCATGTTGCATGGATAGGGGTATCCAGTTTTCCTGAGTGAACCATATAGATATACGTTTTGCAAAAATTGCAATGTCATGGTGCTGTTAATATGGCAGTTCCTTTTGTTAGGAAATTATTGAAATGGCAAAAAAGGATCCTCCTTTCAATAACATTGGAATTGTATCATGCTAGTCGCTTCTTTACAGGCTCAAGTCTTGGTAGTTTACTGGTCTTTTAAGTTCATTCACTTCTTATTTCAGCGCTTTCGGTGGAGTTTACCAGATCTCAAGTGGTTGCATCGATCCCAGGATTTTTCTTTTGCATATGGTATGCTGCAAAGAAGCATTGGCTAGCAAACAATGTTTTGGGGATTTCTTTCTGCATTCAGGTTTGCTCTTACTGCCATTTTTGAGATATAATGTTAATATGCATGAGTAAATTAATTACGGTATGAAAGCTTCGTATATATGTTTTTTATCCCACCAACTTTACTTGTAGAGAAACCTGAATCCCTGATTCTCTTTGTCATCCAGGGAATTGAGATGCTATCACTTGGATCATTCAAAACTGGTGCTATTCTCTTGGTATGGATTGTTTGTACTGAACTGAAACTTATTTTCTGTTGGTACTTGTCAAAACCCCTTTTATTATTTCAGCTGTTAAAATCATTACTAGTTGAGCATGGCAATGGCAATTTGAAATTTCTGATATGCTATAATTTATGGTTGCCTTTCTTTTGCCTGCGAAATTAAAATCCATATTTGTGTACACCACTATACTGTGTAAAGCATTTTTAATTTGTAACTTTTGTGTATCATGGTATTCCCTTTTAATTCAGGGTGGACTCTTTTTCTATGATATTTTCTGGGTCTTCTTCACTCCAGTTATGGTCAGTGTTGCTAAGTCATTTGATGCTCCGATAAAGGTTAGTATTCCTTGAATTCACTCTTGTTTCGATAACCATTCCATTTTTTTAAAAAAGGTTAACCTAGTTCTCCTTTATTGCACAGCTTCTATTTCCTACAGGTGATGCTGCACGCCCGTTCTCTATGCTTGGCCTTGGTGACATTGTAATACCTGGTTAGTAATAAAATCTTTATATTATTTATTTCAACTTTTATTTGGCCTGTGATTTTTGCTTGAATAGGGTCATTCAGGCTGTCAGCTGCATTAGATTGAGAACTTGTTTGAATTTATGATCTATAGCATGCTGTTAGTTCAACTGGGTTGTTTGTTGAAAATAGTAACCCGATTCAAAACTGTATCTGTTAGCCACATCATTTGAGTTCCTTTTTTTTTCCTCCTGTGGTTCTAAAGGGGCGTATGCACGTAGCTGAGAAACAAATCAACTATCATAAAATAATGTAGAAATAATTTGAGTTCCTTTTGCTGGTAATAGGAGTATAGGTACGTGTATTGCCAGAAAATAATTATAAATTCAGCTGCTTTGAGTTGCTTGTAAAAATGTATTCCGAATTGGAATTCTGGCTCTGTTATCCAGATGAAGCCAACAAGGTTGGCTATTTGTCTTCAAACTACTTAGTTGTATAATGAGGATATATGTTGGTTTTTGGCTATGATATTACTTGTTATAGTTGAATCATACTAGTAAATAAAATGAATCACTGAATCATTTGCACTACCCTGGTTCGTTAATTTTTTCCAGGGATTAGTTTAGTTGGTTGGTTAGAGTATGCATGTGGGCGCCTTCTTCTGAATGATGCATTAAGCTCCTTCTTGTCTTTATTAGCACTAAAGTACGAAGAACTTGTTGTTGCTAGTTGCTACTTGCCACAGATCGTTTGTCTTTCCTTAGCAGTCTCCACACCATTAAAGATTGTAAATCATGAAATTGTCACATATTCTGCAAGGTGCAACTCTTGTATGACACATAATATGCTCTTCTACTTTTGGTTCCAGGTATATTTGTGGCACTTGCGCTGCGCTTTGATGTCTCAAGAGGAATTAAGAACCGTTATTTTAATAGTGCATTTTTGGGTTATACCATGGGTCTGACTGTGACAATAATAGTGATGAACTGGTTTCAAGCTGCACAGGTGAGTTCTGTTACTAAGGATTTTCACCATCGTGTTGCCTCTTTTTTCCCCAAGGGAAACAGTGAGGGAGAGCCTACTCTATGTAGATTATTTTAAACAAAATGAACTGTTGTACATACATAAATAAAAGGGGCAAAAAGAAGGTAATAGTGTTGGTGAATCTGCCACCTCTACACCACCTCCACCCTGTAAATTTGTAGTAGTACAAAGGAAGCTATAAACCTTGTAAAAGGAAAAAAAAAAGAATTACATCATGACCCAACTGTTACTCCAGTTATAACAAGAAAAGAAAGTTGCCTCTGATTTCTGTCATCTCTGAAATATTAATGCCCTCTTCTTTCATTGTCTTTATTTTCTCATCATATGCAGCCTGCTCTGTTGTACATTGTTCCTGGTGTGATTGGTTTCGTTGCTGTTCACTGTATGTGGAATGGTGAAGTAAAGCCGGTAAGTTTGTTAACTCTGACCATGGTATTTCCCAACTTGTCCATTGTCCTGAAACTTGAGGGTAGCTCAAGGAATATCCATCATCAAATTTGTACGCTGCGTTATTTATTCTGTTGAAGGGCCCCCTTTTTTTTTGTTACATTACTAAAAACTCAAAAGTAATAGCCTTCGTTCATGCTTCTTAAATGCTACTGCAAATATGTGGGAGTGGCAATTTTTTTTATGTGCAATACAGCAATAGGGAGGGTTGTATGGTTGATATAATTTGTTGGAAGAGTCACTGCATTTTGCAATCCCAATATTCTGATGTTAGTGTTATAATGGTGTTGCTATGGTTAAGTTATTATGTATCACATGCGGTTAAATATTTGATTTTCTAAGCTGTGAGCAATGCCCGTACCATTTATACATGAAATGGCTTGTACACATTGTTAGAGATTATGCGATTCAGGTGCTGAAAGGCTGAGAACATGATGAACTTTTGAACATGGATGATATTTTTTGTTGCTAACATCAAATTATTTTTTCAGCTAAAAATCACTAGATTATTTTCCTTCTATTTTTGAGGACCAAGCGTGCTTGGTTTGCTGGTTCACAGTGGAGTGAACAGCCAGGCATGGGCTCAATCCTTATCATTGAAATCTGTGCCTCAGTGGGGAACTTTTTTTCCTACTCCATGGGATTGCCTCTAGGGGTAGGATTGGATACACCTGTGCTCGTTTCCTGCATATAAATATATCTAGTTTGTATGTGAAAGCGGATGCTCGCCGGCGTGTGTGGAGTGGGAGTGGGAGTGGGAGTGGTTGGGTTGTTTCTGTTATGCGTATCCTTAGTTTTACCCTCTGAAAACACTAATCTACCCTTTCTGTTGTCGTATTTTATTGTGACTATACTTGCTAACATTTTATTACATTGCCAGCTCCTTGAGTACAACGAGTCCAAAGCGGAAGAGGAGGAAGCTTGTGAAGAAGATGCAGATAGCAAGCAAAACAAAAAGGAAGAGTAGTAGCTCTAACAAGTAACGATCATACCTTGAGGACTAGAATATTCAGAAATTTTATGCAAGGTCTTCGGCATCTAAGTAAGCTGGATGACCTTTGGGATACAAGCTCACTTAGAACTTAGAAATGATTCACATGATATAATCTTTCTGGTTTTGAGAATTGTTTGGTCTGGTGAGTAGATGAGGATCCTAAGAGGTTTAGCAATACTTTAACCGGTACCTTTTGTTTACCGACTTATTTATTCTGGTGGTTAAGGAAGGATTTTTCCTGAATTTTGGTATGGCAAATAGCGCTCTGTGATACTTTCTTGGTACCCTGTCGGTGTCTGAAACGAGGGATCTCGCAGAAATTCTTCATATGTGCTACACTCTTTTCTTGCAAAATACTTGTGCCATTCGGATCTTTACATCCTCCCGTGTTTCACTGTTTCACTGAATTTTGATTACTCTTCTATCTAACAACTTCAGTCCTTCCTGAGAATCATGCATGCTTTTACACGGAATTTTTTAATTTTATTTATTAAAATATTTTAAAAATATATTTTTAAAAAGTTTTATATCCCTGACGTCTTACTATTGGCACATGCTAACATTCGTGTGGACGACTGACTTTCGTCCTAAAGGAGGCTACCTGTAAAATGAATGATATGGGACTGCCTCTAAAATGGTTAGCTTTGCTCGACCATTACAATATACCCACGGGTGGACGGTAGAAGTGTAGATACTAAAACTTTAAAACAAAAAGTATTTTTTAAATGTTTTAATAAATAAAATCACGAGGGCCGAAAGGTTTGCTCGATGAGCGAGTGCGCGATGGAATAATTTCTTACATGTATTACCTTATCCACATGGGTTGGGACACCAACCGTAGCAGCCCACTCCACTAAAATTTGTCCTTTTTTAATGGATGGCGCGCGCATGCCGCGGTGGAATGTGAGGCAGCCCATATGGCCCAGTACTGGCTTATCTTGGGCCTTTGGGGTGGATCTCTTGGGCTGGCCTTGGGATGCACACCCTGGGCTGTGGGCTGGGCTCTGCTCGTGCGTTCGCGCCCTTCGTTGCCGACGGCGGCTGCCGGTGTTGCCGGGGCGGTGCGGGTGAAGAAGGTGGAGGTGGAGGCGACGCGCGGCGAAGAATCCCCACCAAGGCACCGTCCGCCGACGCCTCCCTCTCAGACGGCGGCGGGAGGGCTCTGACTCCGGCGCCGCTCCGATCGAGTCCCCCTTAAATCACCCTCGTCGCGGTTGTAGGTTTTCTTTTTTCCCCTAAGCCGCCGCCGCCGAAAGGGTTCGAGATGGAGGGGATCCCTGATCTTAACAAACGGATTCGATGTAGAGAATGGAGCCGAACCAAAATTAGGGGTTGCTTCCCGCTCTGCTGCCCAATTCGCGAGTTCGAATGGTGATATGGGTAAAAAAAAAAAATCCAGGCGAGGAAGCCAAGCCGTAGGTGGATGCGAAACCAGGGTTGATGAAGATGGCGAACGCGGGAGGTGAAGAAACCAATTAACCATGGTTTTTACTGATGATATTGATGATACTCTTTGTTAACCTATGCTTCCCAACTTGTTTTTTTTTTTGGTGTGATATTGTGTTCTTCAGGTTGGTTGAACATGAGGGCAAAAGAAAGCAAATTGGCCATTCTGGTTGCTCACCTGATGAATGGCAATTTCGTTACGATTATCTCAGAAGGTATTACTTACTCCTTTATGATTATAACATGGGTATAACATCGCTATCAGGAAGGATCTACTTCCAACTAGTAGTTCAGAGAAAAACTCTCGAATCTCTCCAAAACTGAAACTGAACATTTGCAAACCGGCATTGTCCTACATATTTTATTCACATACGTCTTCGCATTCTGAGAAGCTGAAAGCAGATTTTGACAACTGCTAGCTGGATTGACAAATGACAATGACCATTACTTGTCAGAGCAGGCTCCCACTTTTTCATATTCCTGTCTTTGCAGTTTTGCACACTTCAATAGTACACGTTCTTGTTGTACTGCTACGATTGATATAACTGCAGAGCAGTCCTTCGAAACCTGCAGCCTTCACCAAGTAGAAATAGGTTCAGAATTCTTCAGAAAAGAATGAGAACCATCTAATGTGATATTTTTCTTTATCCATTGTTTTCAGTATCACACAAGAAACAATGGAAGGGAGTGATTCAGGATTGCGGTTGGGACATTTTCTTTCCGAGGAAAGAGTTTGCAGCAGTTGGTCTTTGCATCAAAGGAGTTACGCGGATACAGAAAATCCAAGGTAGATATGTGTTTGGATTAGATTCAGTAGAAGAACCTTGCAGTTTTGGCCTGATGGCCGGATTGCAGCTTTCTATGTACCTCTTTTTGATGTTGACAAGATTCCTGCTGAAGTAGTATCTTGTGTTGTCGGATTCCCTTTTGAAATATGAAAAAGAAAGAAAAGGAAGGTGATGCGATGTGTTGCACTACTTGCTGATGAACAATATGGGACAGATTTTCGACCAGATTGTTACATTAAAAATTTTATGCAATTGTTTGCTTTGAAATGGTTCTTTTAGTTTTGAGCCAACAACAATTATATTGTTACATATTGAGTGAAAGAACATTACCGTAGCAAACTCACATGTTGTAGTATTATACTCTTTCAGTAAATGTACTTCATGTAACAGATTCTGCAACCTGTAAACATGCAAACTTTGTTTCGTTCTTCTATGGTATGATTGATAAGAGTTATGTGCTCTGTGAACTGTGAACTCATATAGTCATATCTAACGAAATTATGTTGCAGTTTTTAGATATTATCAATCTCAAAGATGGAAAGAGAAGGAAAAACAGGCATAAAGTAAAGGTGTTTATTCCATAAATGAGTCGGTTCTTCAGGTGTTCTTTGCTGGTCACTCCCTTGCCACCTGACTTTCATGCTTTTAATTTTTTAGATGTGACTAATACATCATACTACTACATAACAGTGTTAGCGGCAATTTGGCTGGGACATGCACATTCCAGGCATTGACTTCTTGCCTTTGTTTTGCTCTCTTGGTCGAGCTATCACCTTCATTATCCTGTACTACCAGTCTGGACCACGGAAGCCGCCAGTTCAGCATTGATGCCATCCAACCCATATTCCAGCTAACTCCTGCTGTTGTTCTAATGCCATGGCAGTTAAGCAGAAAGAGGTCAGTACTCGGTACTCCTTAATGTTTTACCTTGTTCCTATTCCCATTTATCTCTCGAGTGAGTTTGATCGTTCTGAAAGCCTTAAGGAATTTGCATAATGTAACGCAATGTCCATCTTCCCACCTCTGCTATCCATGAACAGAATGAATGTCGGTTTGATTTTTCTAGTTTCATGAACAGAATATTACAGGGAAAAAATAATGCTTGGTTAAAATATTGAACGCTACAGAAACATAGAATGCCGCAATAAAGTGCAGAAATCCGCCTTCAAACAAAATAAAGGGGAATGATTTATTTTGATTGGGGACAAGGCTAGTAGCGATCGATCAAAGTTTTGTCTAGGTTCCATCCAGCGTGTTTTCTCCCCTCAGATTGTGTAGCAATGAGATCTAAAGTTGATTGTCCTCCCCTGGTTCTTGACAGCTGAAAAGGAGCTTTTTTTTTCATAGGATTCCAAACCCTCCAGATTTCCTCTAGTTTTCTCCTACATTCCACATCGGTGTTGGATGGCATAATGCTGGTGTACCATGGACAATCTTTCTTTGCCCATGGTCTTACCTGCTAGGTTGCCAACTCTTTCTTACTATTTTCATCTTAAAATAAATTTATTTTTCATACATTCCATACATAATAATATAAAACCAAAAAAAAACTACGATACCCTATTTTATTAATCTCAATGCAACTATTACTCACTTTATCTACTTTTAATATAGTTATTCCATATTTTATAAATTTCGATGTAATGATTATTCTAAAAATAAATTTATTTTAGAACAAATAGAAGTGTGCCGGTTCAAACTGAACTAAGAGAGTTAAAAATATGTTTTGTGTCAGTTTCCTTAGTTTCAGATCCTGATTATACAATAACAGTGGAAGTTTTTATGATTAGGAAAAAGAGTAAATATGTTCTTGTCGGTCAAACAATATGATTGCTATCCTCTGTTTGCGAATGGATTGGTGAACACACGTGCAATTATAATCAACTCTTGAGCAAATCATTACCATAGCCCTTTGATCGAGTAGTCTAATGCATGAAAGTACCCTAGCGTCGTAGACTCTCTTCTCGTGTCTGTCCTCCTGGCCCCACATGCCTCCCTTTGATGTTCCTAGCAGGAGGAGGGACTTCGCTGGCTGGACCTAGTCCACCGTGCAACCAACACTGTCCCTGGCTGTTTGACCATACGTGGACCCCGCAGCGACCTGCCAACTCCCATCGTAGACTCGGTGCAGGGACTAGTGAGCATTTCCTGCCCTTTTGCTTTTGTTTGCTTGCCTGGCTTTCTTTGCGCATAGCCCTTGCACATTTTTGGATTGTTTTAAGAATAGTTCTTTGAAGTAGAATATTTTTTTGGAATTATTAGAAAGAGAGAAGCAACATGTTCCTGCCTAGAATTTAGAGTAATTTGGAGGCAAGGTTTCATCTTTAAGTATATTTTGATCATGCTAATTACTCACAACTTAAGTCACAACACTTTGTTCTTTGCCAATAGGCTATGCAAATGAGTTCAATTAATTGTAGAGTGATTTAATGTATCATCATATGAGTGAAATGGGAGTACATACTGATATAAAGACATACAATCATGCAAGTTGTAGTGTGCTCTGTCCAACCTATTTGTATTGAATGGTGCTTTAAAATGATATGAAAATTCTGAATTGCTCTTTAACATGTATTTGTTCCTAGCGTACACCTTTTTCATATAAGTTTTTATATAAAAGCTCTTCGATGAATTGTTTTTAAAGTTTTTCGATAGAACTTTTTTGGATGGAAGTTCTAGGAAAAAGTGTGCGATGAGAATGCATGTACGCTAAATAGCAGTCCTTATGTAATTTGGGTTTTTTCGTGAGGCCGAGTTAACGGTAGTGTTAAACCTTCGGTATGTTTTGCGGCTACCAATTTCTTTGCTGCTGAATGCTACATGTGTCGTTCCTGTAAAATCGAAGGTTTTATCTGCAAAAAGATCAATAGAGCACGCAGCACACTCCTCCCTCTTCTTCAGCAGTTCACTCCAGCAGTCCAGTTCACTTTGCCAGCTTGTCTATCTGATTTTATTCTCTTTTCTTTTCCTCACGCAGGGAAAAAGGCACTCGTTGTACACCTCACCTCACGCTCAAAGGCAACGCAAGCACGCAGCTTTTCTTTCTTGGCCTCGTCTCGCCTGCCCATCTCCCCTCCCCCTCGATTCCTCGACCTCTGCTCCGAATCTCCCTTTCCGCGTGCGCGCGTCGATTCCTCCGTGCTCACCAACCGATTTGGGGCCGGTCTGAGATGGGGCAGTGCCACTGACCGGAGCAGGGACCTTCGCCGACGCCGCCCATGGCGCAGCCGCAGAAGCGAGTCTACGAAGCTTGGAAAGGGAATAATGTAAGATCCTACCCCCTGTTTCCCTCACCTACCTCTGTTCATCTTGCTTGTGCCTCCTCTTCTTGAGCTGTGGAATCTTGGGGTGAACGATTGGTACAGTCTCTTTCTCGGGAAATTCTGTTTCTTGCTGCCTCTCTCTTTTCTTGAAACAAAAAAAAAAAAACCTTTTTGATGCTTCCAGGTATGAGCAGTAGTAGATTTGCTGGGCTGCTCTGTCTGTGTTGACGCCTGTTGCATATGTCGGAATGCAATGCGATGTGTCGCTGCCCCTGACAATGGTTGGTTCGCTTGGTATATGCAGAGGTTCTTGTTTGGTGGGAGGTTGATATTCGGACCCGATGCCAAGTCGCTGCTCGTCTCTGTTTCGCTCATCGTGGTGCCTGTTCTCGTCTTCTGCGGGTTCGTCGCGCGGCATCTCCGGCATCAGTTCTCCACCTACAACGCAGGATACGCGATTCCTGCGGTAGCAATACTCTTCATGATCTATGTGAGTGCAATGTTTTTGATTCCTTCAGGTTGTAGCTACATAGTACTGCATTTTGAGCACTCGGCTGAAAACGGCTTGTTGTCCTTCTTTTTGTGTGCATTTGCAGGTACTTACCTTGTTGTTCATCACCTCAGCTCAGGATCCTGGCATTGTGCCTCGCGCATCGCATCCACCGGAGGAAGAGTTTGCATATGGCAATCCGTTGAACGGGGGCACACCAGGGAGGCTGCAGTTTCCCCGTGTAAAAGAATTAATGGTTAATGGGATGCTTGTGAAAGTAAAGTATTGTGACACCTGCATGATTTACCGGCCCCCTCGGTGTTCGCACTGTTCAATATGCAACAATTGTGTCGAGCGCTTTGACCATCATTGCCCTTGGGTTGGACAATGCATTGGGCAGGTACAATTTCTTTGTCTGCTAAAAGCTATTCCGGTTTTCATGAAAATTGATGAACTCAACGGCAAGTCAGCAACCATTAACCTGTTTACATTTAAATGGCTATTTCTTGGCACCTTGAGGACTAATAAGTATACCAAGACGTAACCCATACACAATATTTGTAGTTTCTGGGGTTAAATTTAGTTGTTTTAAGAAATGTATTTTCCTGGCTATGACTTATACATTCAATTTCATAAATACTGTTATAAGCAACACACTAGCAGTATAATTATTAGAGTAAATTTCAGAACACCCCATGTTTTATGGTCAAACTTGCAGAAAACTACAGGTATTACGGCGTATGGCACATAACCACATGTTTTATGGTCTTAATGTTTTATAAAACCCCACCTTCATTAAAATCTTCATAAAATTTCAGCATATCTTAAACAATTTTTTGAAAGAAATAAAGAATTAAGCTATCAACCTTGGTCAAGAACTTAATAATTTTAAAAAAATCATATACACTATGTTTTAGATTTTAATGTAAATTCGCGCTCAAAATGCATGAGGGTGGGGTTTTGTGAAACTTTAAAACCATAATATTTAGGGTTAAGTGCCACGTGTCATAATACATGTGGCTTTCTACAACTTTGACCATAAAACATGGGGTTTTCTAAAATTTACTCTAGTTATAATTGTTTAGGGAAATCGCAAATAATTGAGAGCATAGTAAGGAGAAAACTCGGGATCTCACAAGGATCCTTCCAAAGAGCTGAGAGAGGGATGATTAGCTTTATATGCATTGTGAAAGATAGGATTAATTTCGGTCTGGATGATGGAATAAACTAATTTGAAAGAGCACAATTATTAATAAATGGGTCAAGATAACAATTGGAGCATGGCATGACTGTTAGCATAGTCCACACAACAAGGCATGGTTAACATGATTGTTGCTGTCTACTTATTATAGAGCATTAGCCACTTGTAGTTGAAGTTGGTTAATGGATGCATCATGCATAACCTATCACTGAAGTTGGTGTGATCTTTAGGCCTTTCATGCCTGACCAGTCGTGCAAAATTTGCTGTATGATGTGATTGGAATTATTAATGATCTATTTCATTCTAGACTGCTGTGGCTGTACCTTTTTAACCTGGTTTCAGTTAATTTTGCATAGTTCTGGTCTTTATATCCCAATTTAACACCAGTTGGCAGGACATGCTTCTGTTCCAACTTATACATGCATATAATAAGCCCACAGTTGTACTTCAATTCAGGGGAATTCCACCATGACTAATTTCAGATATGCACATAACTTCAGTACATTTAGGAACCACACAAATTAATTATTAATACTCTAGGTTTTATGCACTAGCAAGAAGCTATTAATTTTATTCTGAATCCTGTAAAATCTCTGCCACATCACAAGATCCACCAATTGAAACATTTACTACCTGGAAAACATATCTGAAACTCAGAGATATTGTTTTAAGGAATGATTTCTTGAAATCTTATTGTAAGTTTGATTTCACACTGTCTCTTACCGCTTTGTTTCCTGACCATTTTTGTTTCATTTCTACATTGTGCAGCGCAATTATCGATACTTTTTCCTGTTTGTTTCCTCCTCGACTCTTCTTTGCATTTATGTATTTGCAATGTCGGCATTATACATCAAGTTCCTCATGGAGGAGGGCTATCCTACAGTGTGGAAGGCTTTGAAACACTGTCCAGCATCTTTGGTGCTTATGATATACTGTTTCATCGCCCTCTGGTTTGTTGGTGGACTCACTGGATTTCATTCATATCTCATTTGCACTAACCAGGTTAGTTTTTTTTATACAAAATTTAGTGATTTATTTGTCTAGTGATTACTTTTGTTCGTGAACACAAGGTTTTGTTTGCCTGCTTATTGAACTGAATGTTAAATAGAAGTGTTAAAGCATGCCAAATTGCTAATATGATAAATAGGGTTGTGCTGGCTTACACCAATGCTGGATTAGAATTTAGAAGTGATATACTATATGTTCTATGCTCAACAAGCTCCAGGAAGGCCAATTTTCCGATTGCTTCTATGGAAAATAAAAAAAACAAAAACATTATAGCATTATGAGTTTATTTGTCATATGCTCGACCCCCGAGGTTTCTTGTCCCATTAAAGTCATGGTACATAACTCTAATGTGATGTTTTGATTTTGCAGACCACATATGAGAACTTCCGATACAGATCAGACAACAGGCCTAATGTCTATGATCAAGGATGTCTGAATAATTTCTTAGGAGTCTTCTGTAGTAAGACAAAACCTTCCAAACACAAATTCAGAGCCTATGTACAAGAGGAAGTACGAACCCCAGTAGTTAACTTTGGCAGGCAGATGGAAGAAGAGCCAGCTGGTGGTCCTCGGGCAAAAGTAGAAGATGATCTTGAGATCGGTAGTGATCTCCTGCAGATCTCTCAGCGGCGCAACTATGGGGATGTTGATCTTGAAATGGGAAGTCAGGACTGCAGTGAGATGGAAGGCATGCCCAACGCCAAACTTGTGATAGGTTCTGAATCACAGATTCCTGCAATTGGAAGTGAGGTACGAGTACGGCACTCGAGCTGGGATCGTAGAAGTGGGAATTGGGACATGTCATTAGATGTAATTGGAAGAAGTGCATCAGATGTAATTAGAAGAAGTGCGTCAGGCAGTGAGGCTGCACCTCCATTTCAAACAGAAACTCACTAGTCAGTTATTCGTGCATTTAGAAGATGTGTCAGAAACTTGATACTTGGATTTCAAGGTTGTTTAACTGATGATGACACATACCCAGAGAGCATGAAAGAAGAATGCGCATGACGCATTTTGACTTTGACTGCCGTGATTGGTATTTTCAATCCTTTTTCATGTATGAACAGTTACTTTAGTCAGATTCCGTGCGGTTGGGGTCACATATTTGTTTTTCCTTTTTGTGTGGCAATCTGATCTCACAGCGTCTTCATGATTCTTTATGTAAATTACTATCGCATGATAGTCATCCACCTGTAATTCCTCTGCATCTTCCTTCAGGAATTTTTCTGTTTATCTCCATTAGCTTTCATTATGATCTTTTACCTTCCATTATGGTCAGTATATCACCTTGATCAAAATGTTGTTTGATTATATATTCCATTTGGTCTCAAACCTCAATGGAGTTGAATCCTATCTTAATGCCATGTTTGGTACGCAAAAAGTATCTACCAGAAGTCAATTACTTCATGTGTGATTGGTATTTTCAAAATAGGGCCATATTCTAGCAGGCCAAAGCATCCAACCAGGGATCAAAATTCATAGCACTTCGGGTTACCAATCCAACTGGCAATGACCGGTAAGAGGTGATTCCAGACAATTTTTTAGTGCAATGTTGAGGCTAATAATTTTAAAAGACTGAACAAACACAACACCATCAGAAAATGAATTAGCGAACCCAAAAAGGCTGAATGATGCCGGGTAACTGCATGGTAAAATTTTAATATCCATTTTTTTAATCCTTGATCCTTGATCCATTATTTTTTATTATTTATTTGCGATTTTGATCTATTAACATTTTGTCATCTTGTTTGTTTGCAAGCATAGCAAACACTCACTGCTTTTTTCTAGAACATGCTATTTCAATGTTGATATGTCCATTTGTAATTTTGTGGAAATTCCATTCTCAAGGGCGAGTGCTGCTTCTGTTGGCTGTTGGATTTTGACTACTGCAAAGGACTCTACTGGAGGACTAATGCATGAATTCTGATAATGCCAAACCAGGCGACTTCACAGTTCTTTGGGTCCATTTAGACCAGAGCATGTGACCAGTGAATACTTGGCTTTTGCAACGGCTCTTTCAATGAGCTTATGTGGAACTCAAAATATCATGTTAGTAGGTTGATCTTTTTAATCATTGGTGCACTGATACTGATTCCCACTTGAAGAGTTGCTCATCTTTGTGTATATCAAGTCGGCAAAGTCCACTCAACGGTCAGTCGGATATATAGTAAGCCATATCATTACTTTGATCTTGACTATATTGGTGATTAATGTGCTGCAATTTCTGAACCTGGTTGGTTTGATACGCTGGCATATCAAGCGGTGGAGCATACTGGACCCAAAAAAATAAAATCTGAAATTGGAATGGTAGAGCAACCACATTTAATCTGCTTGATAATTGGAACATTTGTAGTCATCCATGCAGGTTTGTTCTTTGCTTAAGTAGTACAGTACCTTAGAAAGAATCCTCTTTAGTAATCCTTTTTACTGATCATTACAGCATTTTTTTAATGCAAAAAGATTCTGCTGCTTGTGCTACAGTCTCATTTCATCTGTAGGAATCTTGTGCTGGAAATTAGTCGTTTCATACACTTTTTTTTATTGAACGCTGACTTTAACGCGTTTTCATCATTTCAATCCTCACCAGTCATCACTGACTAGCTATGCTTTTTGGTAGTGATCAACTTATCATTCCATGAAAGCAACCTTCTTCAGACTTCAGCGACGAGGACTTCGCAGTGCACACCAATTGCTCGATCTCCACTGTCCATTTCGAAACAAATTCAGTCTGCTGGTTCGCATGTCAAAGCTTATAATAAATTCTTCAAGTGGGCAAATCCACTACAGAATTCTTCAGCATTAAATATCTACTAGCACTCTTTCAGAAAACACCAGGAGGAGGAGCAGATCGAGGAAGGCGAAGACTTCAGCAATTTTTGTTTCGTTGACCGGTGGAATACACTTTTGTCCCTTTGGAGCTTCAGTTTTGTTCGCTTGCGTCTTTTTCACATGCATCGAGCAGAGGAAAATGGTGTTATCCATGTGGTTGTGATCTTGTGAATTCTGGCGGAGAATGTGGGTTGATCAAACAAACAGGTTAGCGTTGAACATGGCATTGATGGATGGGTATGTAGAAATGGCGGCGGCGCGGCGCTGAAGGTCAAGTTGACTTGGTTGGTTGGGAGGCATTGGCGTACATTCCTTGCATTGGGAGGCTTAAACGGGTTTTGTCTATTTCATGAACATTCGCTAGACAAGATTTCAACATGAGGAAGGCCAACTCGATCACTAAATGACAGTGATCGTGGAAAATAGCAAAGCATAATTATATTCCTAGTTGAAAACCCAGTAATAGAGCTCATCAATATATTCATATATTTTGACATAACATAACAGAATCATTTTCAGCCTATTGTATTACTGTAGCAGAACATACACATAACAAAACATTGCAAAACGCTTAGCAACTGGCAATACGATTGCTTAGCAATTTTGTGTTAATTGCAGCTCTCCTGCATGCATGCATGCACACAACAGGAAGCCAACGCGAATACTTCGTTTGCTAGTATTAGAGGAAGCCTAATATACTTAATTGCTTTAGATAATTATATACCCTCTCCGCTTTTTAATATGTAACGCGGATAACTTTTTAAAAATATGTTTGATCAAAATGTCTTATTTTTTAAAAAATATCATTTATTTATCATTAAATATTTTTTAAGCATAACTTACATTTCTTTATGTTTGCACAAAATTTTTAATAGAACGGATAGTCGTTAAAAAGTCAGTATCATTATATATTAAAAACATAAGTAGTACTGTAGTTACTTAGCTGGTACTTAAAAGAAACAATTTTGTTGGGGAGTCCTCCGCTGGCCCCTTGGCTTAAAAAAGTTTAGGGAAGGACGAACTTGACACATCACCTGTGAGATCAGTTTGTTATGTGCAAATTAAGGACGCAATGATCTGCATATGGGACACATCTAGCATCCACACCACAACAGTACCTCAATCCAAGATAGTTCCTCCTACTTATTCTTGCTTTTAGAGCACAATCGATCAACGCCCATGCGAGTGAGCCCTCGCATGCGAATTTGATAGGAGGTGGCAATAATCAAGGGCCATCTCTTCCACTAAATGCACTTCATTGGAATTACAGGTGTCTCAATTGGAGTTACATTATTGGGGCATCGAGACATGTTCAACCATGAGGAACTGTACAATACTATATATCGCTAATATAAGTGCTATGAGACATCTCATTAATTGGTGTTATATTACCTTCATTTTTCAATATATGATGCAACTGATATTTTTCTCAAATTTTGACCAATAATATCTAGTATTCAATTACTTAACTAAGAGAAAATAGTAACACTAGATTAGTGATTAAAAGGACTGTAAGAATGTTTAACATGTTTATCTACTTGCAAAAATATTTTAGAAAAAATGAATAGTTAAATAAAATTTGAAAAAAAAGTCATATGTATCGTATATTAATGTACATGAAAAGTACGAATTACCCCCTTACACTATCGCGATCGACTGAATTATCCCCTGAATCTGACCAGATATATTAAACCTTGAACTATTAAAACCGGACGAATTACCGCCCTGACTCAATCCGGAGCGGTTTTGATCCTACATGGCGCTGACGTGGAAATCCAATCAACAAAAAAAAATAATATAGGGCTCACATGTCATATTAACCCCTTCTCTCTCTGTGCTGTTGGCGTTTGAGGCGAGCGGCTACGGGTGCGACTAGGTGGATCCGGCCAGCGGCAGTCGCGGGCGTGAGGGGAAACCGATCGGCGGCAAGCGACGGCAGGTGCGTCTGGGTGGCTCTAGTCAACGGCGGGCACGATCGTCGGGTGGTTGGCGCACATGGAGGCACGTGGGGATGGTAGTGGACCGCAGCGCGGGACGCGAAGACGGGGTAACTCTTGGAGGGAGCCGGAGTGGTGGGCGGTCCCCGCAGCGGTGACGAAGGGGGGAGGAGGATGGGAGGAGACGGAGGCGGGGGCCCACCACTTCGACAGTCGCGGTAGGGAGGAAGGCGAATGGGCGGGGTCCACTAGGAGGCAGCCGCACGAACGGGACTGTGCTGGTGCCCAGTTGGCCTCCGCCTCCGTCGTCGGCCGCCCGGTCCGCCTCTACCACCGGCCACCCGGGCGAGCTCTGCCTCAGCCGCTAAGCCTGGTCCGCCTCTGCAGCCACCTGCCCGAGCGCGTGCGTGGGAGAGAGAGTGCGACCGGGGAGGGAGAGGTATGGCAGGTGGGCCCAGGGAGGTATTTTTATTTTTTTGACTGGATTGCCACGTTGACGCCACGTGTGCAAGCTCAAGTCAAAATCGCTCAAAACAGTGTCAGGGGGTAATTCGTCCGGTATTAAAAGTTTAGGGTGAGCAATGTCTGGTTTTCGGGTTCAGGGGTAATTCGGTCGATCACGATAGTTAAGGGGATAATTTGTACCATTTCCTAAAATACAGAGGTAAGAGGTAATGCATGCTGTCAGACCAGTATGAAGTTTCACCCCTCTGAATTATCTTTATTTGCCTCTCACTTTTCTGTGATTAGGAAACGATATCAATAACGAGATGGTCTCAGGAGATGATCTTCATGTTGTAGACTGCTTACTAGTATGAAAGGCATCTGCACAGTCTCCTCCAATGTAATATCAGTCCATAGATAGGCCCCTCAAATGTCGGGCCTTTTGACCTTAGACTTAGCCGCGTTTGCAAGTCTTCCTGATGCAATCGCTAAAACAAACAGTAGCTTTGTCAGGGAATGCAATCGCTAAAACAAACAGTAGCTTTGTCAGGGATAACGCATGCTCGACAACCATCACCATGCATGGAGTAGCATCGTCAAAAGGAATGTAAATGTAGCTTTTATTTTGTATTCTTAATTTGTCGGTGTTAAAAATCCACCAGTTTGGAAGTTTTCATTATTGCTCTGTCGTGCTGGCTTGCTGCAAAGGTATTATTCAACATTTTAGTACATTTGACAAGCCAACCATTGCCATCAGCTTGTCACATCTTTTTTCATCATTGCCCCTGAGATGCCCCACGGTCTCATCGGTTAGCTTATTTCCTAATAAGCTAAAATAGCTTATTAGAGAATAAAAAATAATTTATAGGTAAAATTTTTATATATTTATTCGTAACGATTTAAAAGTCAACGCTAAAAAAAATTACGTTGAAAATATCTTAAAATCAACTTCAAAATCAAGTTTGAAAAAATTTAAATTTTGGTTTTTACTCTGGGTTATTAGGCCAACCGATGGAGCTGCTAATTCTGCCATGTGTGTTTGGCAAAGCCTTTGCTTTGTTAATTTTCTGAAGACAAGATTTGCGCCTTTGGTAGTTTTTTAGTGCCAAAAGTACCAATTCAATCTTGAAGTTTGAAACAGCTGTAGTGTGAAATCGATATAACTGACAAAACCAATATGTCGTTTGACACTGTCAGGTACATACCGATATACCATATCACCTTTCTCTTAATCTTAAGGCTGATTTGAACTCTTGCCATTGGAGGAATAAAGAAACAAAGAATAAATCAGTAAACCATTTAGCTCACGTTTTTCGTCGTCATCATGTCCTTGGATCAAATGCAAGTAACGCGGCCACACTCTGCATTGTCTTTCAGTGACATACCATGCGATTTTTCTCAATGATGTGATTTTTTTAACTCAATCCGTACAAATGTGATTGATCAGGCATGCAAAACCAGGAAGAACTAGGAAGAACTCAATCCGCTTGACGAAATGCTCGCGTGCGGCTGCTTTTCCCGGGCAGGCACGCATGCCCCTCCTCGAGCTAAGAAACTTGACCTCCTCAAACCTCCCAATCCCTATGCACTTTGCCACTATCTAGAAGCTCTCGTGACATTTTTGTATTAAGCAAAGTTCAGAGTTGGAAACCTTAATCACATTGTGGATTACAGATTAAGCCAAATCAATTTTTTGGATTAATCAAACTTTGGTCTGACGTCTGTGCTTTTAGTGATAGCGCATAGATGCAGATTAAGTCAAGTGGTCAGCCGGCCGTCAGACAGCAAACACGCTGCCTTTTGGAAATTCCCTATTAAGATAGTACTACTATTAACGCTGGCAGAGTTCATGAGTTCTGGGTAAATCAGCACATTAACACCACTTCTGCGAATATCTAGTCAAATTCCCTAAATCAAAATTGACCTGTTTAATACTTCCAAAAGATTTCAGCTGAGTTGCCTTGTTTTTTTTTCCGTAGACAGCTAAAACTAGCACCTGTTTGTTCAGTTACCAACATGGAGTTGCATTTTGCATGCTAGAGCCCCCCCCCCCCCCCCCCCCACCCCACACACACACACCCTATTTCAGTCAAAATCGACCTACCTAGTTTTTGAGAATCGGCAGAATCTGTTGTACATCTACTCCTCTAGTGTCTGCACTGAAAAAAAAAATGCTACGTACTAATTATTATGTTTTTTGTAGCAGAAAATGTAGAGGGGAACTAAAACATGGCAGAGTTTAGAGGTCATGGTAGTTAAAAGTTTATGGCTTATTTAGGCACCATGTTATATGGTACTAGAAGAATATATATAGGTCGCTTGGAAACACCAAGGTCACCAAATAAACCATAAATATTGTAAACCGAAAATAGTGATGATATGTAGGGGGAATTTGGAAAATACCATCATTAGGGTTCGTGAGTTGCAAGATACCATTGAACGTGAGAATGATATGTGGAGGTTTGGACCCATATATCAATGGCACATATGATGCTATCTTTTAACTCTATGATTATTACGATGGTACCGGGTAAATTGCCCTATAGTAGGGTAAGGTACCGTGGTAAGAGGTGGTAAGGACAAGGATGCTTGACGTTGTCTGAAGAAGGCCGATTTAGCCATTGTCGTGTCTGTTGTCCTCCTGGTGCTCAATGTCCTCAGCAACGGTGAGTGGTATCCGGTTGGCTTATGTTGACTCGGCAATGGCAACTTGGGGAATTGGTGGGATCTAACATGGTACCGACAACGACAGAGTCAGATGGATCCGGCCTAATGGCTAGTTCTACTACCTTTTGGGTGAACGAGGGAGTGACATCGACAAGGCAAGATGGTGGGCTTGTTAGCGGTGCCGGTGGCGACTGGATGGATTTGGTATACTTTTGGTGAGCAAGACGACTACAGTGGGTTAGTTGGCAGTGCCGGTGATGGCTGGGCGTGATGTTGATTATAGGGCTTAAGTGCCGCTAGATCTTAGGTGTATGTGCCTGAATACGTTTGTATAGAAGTAATGTCCATTGGAGAGGCTTCTTCTTTTCTACTTCCACTCGATGGCATCGGTGAGAGAAGGCACTAGGGGCTAGGTTTTGCCATATTTGGATCGGTTGGATCTGGTTGATGGTAGGGGCAGTGTGGATAAGGAGCTAGTCAGAGGTGGATGGGTTGTGGATGAGGGATGCAGAGGTTCGAGGTGTGTCTCAAGATCGACTCTGTGCGGTTTTTGGCACGACAAGGCTCATTAGACAGGAGGAGGTCGAAGCATAGTCTTCTATTTTTTTATCTTGTTGATTTTCAGTTATGAGACCTGAATCTAAGCATTCCGATAACATTTAGCTATATATATCCACTTGCGGATATAGAATCCAGATTTCTATCCACACTACTACACGAACGATTTTTATGTACGAGACCCTATGATTTTTGCACACGGACCATAACTTGCCGCGTCTGGAAAAATCGAGCGGCATTTTCGCATACGGCTCCTTAAGACGCCCGTGTGGAAAAATCCGTATGCGAAAATGCCGCTCGATTTTTTTCACTCCTCTAGATCTCTTTCCCTCCTCACCACTTCAAAATTTTTCAACATCTCCTTTATTTCTCTCTCTCTTTCTCTCCTCTTCTCTCTCTCTCTTCTCTCCTCTCTCTGATGGCATCGACAGCGGGCATGGATCCGGTGGCGCCGTCCTCGGAAGGGCCAGATCCGCCGCCCTAGGGAGGAGCTCGGCGCTCGGCGGTAGGTGACGGATCCGGCGACGGCAGCGACCTCCTCGGCCCTCCCCCATGCGGATCCAGCGACGGGCTCGAGCGGGAGGCCAGCGGCGGCTCTCCCCCGCCCTCCCCCGTGCGGATCGGCCTCGCGACGGGCGGCGGGCGACGCAGTCGACGGTGAAGGCGACGGCTCCCTCGCCCTCCCCTCGTGAAGCTCCGGCAGTGGCCGTGAGCGACGACGACGAGGAGGAGGCGGCCGGGAGTGGCGCTGCCGGCCCCGCGCGCACGCCTGCCAGATCCGTGCCGCCCCGGCCGACGAGGACGAGGCGGCCGGGAGCAGCGCCGCTGGCTCCGCGCGCACGCGCCGGCCAGATCCGTGCCGCCACCGCCGGATTATAGGGTTTCCTTTTTTTGAATTTTTTTTCTTTTGGAATTTTTTTTCCGTGCAGGCAACACAACCTGCCCGCACGTGAAAATCCGATTATCCCGTGCGGTCCACTTAACCCGACCGCACGGGAAGACGGATTTTTCCGTGCGGTTGGGCCGCCCGCACGCGAAAATATTTATTTTCGCAGACATCTGGGTGCAGACGGGCAAGATCTCCGCACGGAAAAATCCTTTTTGACCGCACGAAAAAAAATTTTCGTAGTAGTGCCGTTATCTAAAAATTCATGGCATTTATATACAATAGTAATAAACCTGTGTGTTTTTATATTTAAAAATATGAGTTATTTCAAGATTTACTAATTCTAAATTAATAATTAATAAATATTGAGTTGTATTTGGTTTGGAGTCTCAGTTATAGGTTTTCCATGTTTTGATAAGTTTGAAATATGAGATTGATAAAAACTGAGTTGTATTCAGTTTAGAGTCTCAATTATGAGAATGTGCAAAATGGCTTATCGTGCCTCAGGATGTCAAATGCAGATCTACAATCATAGTAATACGATCTATCTCATCAATAGCCAGATCTTTCTGGTCAACTGGAGAGCTCTACAATGTGCTCGGATAGTATAGGTACAGATGGAGACATGGTTAACCGTTAGGAATAACTTCTCATATGATATTTAGAATACTCATATGCTAAGTGATCAATCTCACACAATCTACTTTTGGGGGCATTTGCTAGTATTATATAGCATTTTAGGCCCGAACAATTCAATTGTGTTTAAGGCATATATTCACATGTAATTCTTTTTATAATTTAATCCTTTTTTAACAATTATTTTACAAATAGACCATCGCACATCACACAACTTTTTTGCAAAAATGTGCCAAAGACCCAGCACCAAAGTTGAGTAACATCTCCGCACCAAATATCATAGCACTAAAACCCTACACCAGGTAAATAGTTGACAACAATCTCTTCGACGTTGAGGGCCAGCACCAACCTTCAAACAAACTATACTTCTTTTCCTCTAAATGTTTATGGGAAGGTCGGTGCCAATAAGGCTGCATGAAAGGGCCTTACAATACTCAAGTAAATTTCAGGATTGAATAAAAGAAAAAAATACCATGGGTGCCTCTCCCCTCACTGTTTCTGGTAAAGAAAAAAAAAACCCTTGGCTGCAAAGACACTGTGTTTACCCATTCACATCATCACGCACAACGGACTCCATGTCACTAGTGTCAGGGTGTCATCACTAACATCATTTACACCAAGATATTTAACCTTGGCACCAAGGACTTCGGTGTCCAGCGTTGGGTCCATCTCTAAAACAAGGTCTTTCAAGGGATCTATTTACAAATAATATTTCAAAAGGGCTAGAACGTAAAAATCCATTGTATTCAAGATTTTGCCGATTCCTCAGCGTTGGACCAGTAATTGGCCTGTTAGTGGTCACAAGTTTTCACTGAACAAATATTGAAATTTAAACTTTTTAATTCAAAAAACCGGTTATCGGCCAGAAAATATATGGATGGCTAAAGTGCATTTTCATAGACCCAAAAAAGACAGAATGTAATATATTATAGATATATCAATATCAATATAAACATGCATAACAAAATATTGTACAATATACAGTCCACCAAAATATAACAAAAGGTGAAGCTTTAAAATTAGTCATTTTTCCTCTCCATTTTTCCCTTTTGAAATATATATATTTAGCAACATATAACCTTACCAGAGAAGATGGGATTGATATAAATTCATATTCGATTCAAGTTATTTTGTAAACCTTTGGTTGACTGGTTGTGTTGTAGTATCATATGGACCCAATATGTACACTACTATTCTAAGCACTGTTAGTTTCAAGAAGGTACTGAGTGCTGATATGAATCAATGAATGTATGGGACCTCGTGCCTTACCCGGAAGGACTAGTTCTCGACGTCGTGGAAAAACGATTGATGAATTTTCGGTTAGCCCGGGAAGAAATGTAGCCAAATTCGGGTCAGGACGACGAAATTTTGCAATCTGGAATACCAAATGAAGAAACTTCGTGGACCAGATAAGGGACAAATATCTACAATTCTGTTGGGTGCATGAACCACACGCCACTTGGTCGTTGCATTACTCGGTGCTAGTTTGACCAATGTCAGCGTAATTAAATAGTGGGTGCATGTGCGTCATTTGTTCCCAAATGACGCACTTTGATCGCCCGTTATTAGTAAACAAATGTCAATTCGGCAACGGTTATACATTTAGTAATATATTAATTATTTTCAAGGAAATAGATCAATAACAGTGTATATAAGATTGAAGTGCGGATAACCAAACTTCCTACTTAATTAGAGGCCGATTTGGACAGATACTAATTCAAAGTGTGTCATGTCATTTTTTTAAACTTAAATTGTAATTGGGATAGTTTGGATTGAAACTAAATAATTGGTATCGCTCATACTCTATTGTATCATATTTTAAAATTTTCTTTTCACCATATTAAGATTTGGCTTCCTACTGATAGCAAAACAAACAGTAACTGCACAACTTAAGTAATTTTACTATATAAAAATAATAATACAAAAATTTACCTAGAATATGTTACATAAAGTGAGCGTAGTTAATTAATTAGTTTTTTTTATGATTAGCAAAAATGCTTCTGTGTTGCAACAGGTGAAAATAATGTTCACAATTGATTAAAAACTCCATCAATTTACACAACAAACCGAAACAAGACAACAAAACAATGGCAAAACAAAGTCACAAATCATATATAGCATTGTACCCGGTAGTGCTCGCTTCATGTGTCATCACACGAAGAATCACTTATGTACATCTTTACATAGCCTCACAAATCGATAGGGTGGTTATTTCATAAGTTGAAGCATGGGCATTTTTCGATATCTCATCGATCAAAGATTGAAATTTTGATTATGGAAAGTATTTGCAAAATAACAAGCTTGTCACATATATATCTTAAACAATGATAATTTTCAAAGAAAAATATTTATGAAAAGAGAAATTTGGAAGAGAAAAAAAGAGGAAAATGAGAAAATGAGGAGAAAAGAGAGGAGATTGGAAGGAGAAAGAGAATCAGGATGATTGGGAGAAAGAAAAGAGGGAGAGAAAAAAAGTTGATTGAGGAGGGGGTGCGAGACGGGGTAGGCTGAGAGATGAAAAAGAGATTTGGAGGGAGAGTTATCCCTCCAAATATTTTTTAAGAAGAAATTGTGAGCATGTTTGGAAATGAATATGAGAACCACACATCTTCTATCACTGCCCTATCAAGGGCATATCTGGGAGAGGGGTATATAATATTTATTCTACTCACGTCGAATTGGATACAGAGGACGTACAACAACTAAAAACCAACTTAAATACGGATGACATACCGAAATTTCGACGGAAACATTTCAAATTTTATAGTGGGACTATCTAAAAAATTGTCGCAAGTTTTTTTTGTTATAAAACTTTCAACTGTAACTAGGGTGTAATTACACTATAACTCATATGTAGTTGTAGTGTAACTAGGGTGTAATTACACTAAATCATATGTAACTATAGTGTAACTAAGGTGTAATTACACTGTAACTCATATGTAACTTATATATAACTGGAATAAATCTATCAAAAAATGTATGGTGCGGTGGTAGCACTCTTCCTTAATAAACTCAAGGGCGTGAGGTTGAATCCTAGCTGCTGCACTTGCCAATTTATTTTTTTTCATACTTGCTAACATGAATCTTAGAGTAAATCTAATGGTCCAAAAATTAAAAGTTTTCCCCTTAAAAATCTGTCGTCAGTAATCTAGCAATTCTGTTTTATAATAGCAGAGATAGAATATATCCATTAGTTAGGTTTTTTTATGATGGAAATGTCCACCGGATTCGAGACATCCATCGATCTAGCAATAATCTATGATCCAGGAGATCGATGACTACTTAATTATTAACTATAATTACCGTGGTTAATTAACTGATCTTGGAAGAAGCTAGCAGTAGCCCGAGTGAGACCGAGTCTAATCTGAACTGCACCTTTTTTTAGGCGGCGGCTATAAGAATTCTGAAGTGCTGAACACATATTTTTCCTTCCTTTTTCACAGTCTATCTGTATATATAACAATCGTCTCGTCCGAGTCCGCCTCGTGCAAGGAATTAACGGATCGGACAGCACTCTGAACGGCTCGATCCCAGTAACAATTTGAGCTTTGATCAGTGCGCGCTAGCTACAGTGCATGCGAGCGCGGCGGCGCCGGCGGCATTGCCTCTGCAGCTGATCGAGTTAGCGCTGTGCGACATGGCGGACCAACGCCGGAGATTTCACGGCGGCGGAGTGGACGACGGTGGCGAGCTCGAGGCCGCGGCGGTGGCCGGTGGATCGGTGCTGTCCGGGGAGTTCCAGGCTCAAGAGATGTCCACGATGGTGTCGGCGCTGACCTGGGTCGTCGCCGGCCACGACGACCACGGCGGCGGCGGCGGCGGCGGGCAGTGGACTGGCCGTGTGGACGTGCCAGCGACGATGGGCGGCGGCGGCGGCGGTGGCTACGTGCATGGCGCACAGGGGAGCTATTATTACTACGGCGCCGCGCTGACGTCGACACCGGAGTTCGCAGGAGGTGAGGATCATTTCCTTCTCTTCTCTTCTTTTTCTATTTTATTTTTAATCTTATTAAGAATGGTTGCATGCTTGCATCATTAGCAAGTTAAGCGACAGTTTGCACGTCACGAATTCGCACTCACACGCTTTTGTTTTTATTTTTTTCCGATTTTCTTTTTCCGGTGAAGTTTCTTTTTCTCAACGCTCTCGTGTTTAGCATGTGTTACTCATGTTACGTGGTAGAATCAAATTAAATAAAGGTTTATGCTAATATTGTCCCGTTTCAACGAATATTTTGATTTGGTTCCAAAGAGAGGAGTGCTACGTGTCGACAGAACCAGCCATTATTGAATTTATATATTGCATTGCCAGCTAACCAAAGTTCATTCATTCATATATAATACACTGCATGCTTGAAATTTTCTTTATTCAGCAAGGAACAATGGAACAGGGCAACTTGCCCTGTTCGGACTTCAAACCCGATTACTTTGTACAATTCTTCGAAGAAAACTCGACGATGAGTTTGCTCGATCGATATAAATCCAGTTTTCTGTCCATTTGAATGAGCTAGCTGATGCCATCTATATGTTCGTTGGTGTTTGAACGCCCGACCATTTGAAGAAATCTGCAATTGCTTACCTCGAAAAAAAAAACAAATCTGCAATTGTGCACAACATAGTACATGCAAATGAACAACCCTCTGCACCTGCATACATGGGGATGTGGAAATCTAAAGAAAAATAGGGGAGAAAAACAAAATGGCAGGCAAAACTCAGATAACCCTCTCTCTTCCAAAAGTCCCATCAGGCCATCACAAACACAGACCTGCGTGCATGTGGATCTCACAAAGATAATTGACATTAGTTTAACTCTTCCAATATCCCACCAAGAAAAATGATTAGACAACTTCACATTTAACTATTCACAAATACTCCTCCGTCCCATACAAAATTAATTTAGAACTGAATGTAATATATTCTAGTAAAACGAATCTGGACAGAAAATGTATCACATCGGTTCTAGATTGATTTTTATGGGACAGAGGAAGTACCCGCCAAACACACTTACTACGTACTCCCTCCATTCTCTTAATTTGTTGAATAATAGGTATGCATCCAAAATTTAAGCTTGTTTATCAGAACAGCAAAAATAATTTTTTTTCATGATATTAGTTGGTTTTTCATCTACTGAAAGTACGTACCTCCAAATATCTTAAGTTTAATTATCATAGAACTAGAGATAATGGTACGTATAGGACAATAAATCATTTACATATAAAACAAGTAGAAATAAAATAGCATGTACAATTTCACTAACACTGGTCAGTAAAATTTCTGGCCTTGTGACTCTAGCAATGACCATGTTCTCCAACAAGCACCGTTGCACGTACTAAAAGATTAAATTCTACATAACTCTTACGAATAAAGCTCTGGATTGTTCGATTTTACTAAACGGGATCGAGTCATAGGAAATCTAAATTTACTTTGCCACATCAGTTTTTATTAAAAGTTTTATAAGAATAATTTTGTGCGTATATCTTTTCCATCTTTAATTAGATGGAGGCGGCCGGTGTGTGATAGCAGCCTAACAGTAGGCGCTGCCAAAGTTGCGGTTTTGAATTCAATTGTTAGGTGTCAAGGGGTGGTAATGCATCTGGCATTGCTAGCTAAGTAGCTATAGGATAGGAGATAGAGGAAAGAGAGTTCCATTTTGGGTAGGTAGCGAAAATGTATACGAGACATATATACGGGGTGATGCATATTGTGGTATTTAACGGTCAGGTGAGGCGTTAAGAGAAATCATAACTGTGGGGGGATCGAAGAAAGGGTAATGGCGAGGGGAGTTGGGCGTTGGAAGTCGTTAAATTTGATTAATTAGATCCAACTGCTATAAAAGGACGATACCTTATTTAGGGAGAAAAATATGCGCATCCAAATATACCCTAAATCTTGATTTGTTCACAACATTCATGCAACGGAACAAAGATTACCAACCTTCCCACGACGATGGGTACATAGAAATGCAATGCACAATATTGCGGTTGAGTTTGATTTAGCATTTTGGCTGAGCTAATTCCTCGTTCTCCATAAACAAGTTTTCTAATTTGCTAAAATATGTATTTCGTGAAAAAAATATATATAAAAGTTTCTTTAAAAAATAAAATTAATTAATTTTCAAGTTTACCATAGTTAATTAATCACTCACTAATAATTTTTGTGTGAAACAGAATATAGCCCATCCAAACTGTATATGTAGTTCGAACTAATTAATTTCATTGCACCTGGGTGTGAAAAAATTTTGTCATACATGTATGCTTTACTAATCAAACACAACATAAATAATTAAAATATTTTGACAATGTGGACCACGTGGCGTTTGAACTATAAATTCAATATACTATTCTGTAAGATTTTTTAGATTGTTCTAAGTCAAACTATCCTAAGTTGAACCAAGTTTGTAGAGAGAAAGGTATAAACATTTACTATTTCAAACAAATAAACTACGAAATTATACAATGCTCATTTGATATTGTGAATATTAGTATCTATTTAATAAAATATGATCAAATATAGAATAGTTGTGCTGTTTATATTTTGAAATGGAGGGTGTAGAGTACGTACGTTTCTCGCAGCCGGTCGACAGAGATAAGATGCACATTTAATGCATGGAAACAAAGTGTCAAAGTGAGTACGTAGCCTGCGTAGCGCGAGACAACGGAGTCGTCAAATATGATGCACTATATACGTAGAGTTTTTCTAGAGCTTAGCTTAGCTTCAATTCTCATCGAGATCCAATTCGCTCGCGCGCAGGAGGGCAAGAGCAGCTCAGCTCCGACGTGCAGCATCAGGGCGCCGGCGCCATGGACGAGCACTCGCCCACGTACACCGTCGAAGCGTCGTCGTCCGCCGATCAGCATGGCGGCGGCGGCGGCCGGCGGTACCGCGGCGTGCGGCAGAGGCCGTGGGGGAAGTGGGCGGCGGAAATCCGCGACCCGCACAAGGCCGCCCGCGTCTGGCTCGGCACGTTCGACACCGCCGAGGCCGCGGCGCGCGCCTACGACGAGGCCGCGCTCCGCTTCCGCGGCAGCCGCGCCAAGCTCAACTTCCCCGAGGACGCGCGCCTCAGCAGCCCGCCCGCCGGCGCCGGCGGCGCAGCCACCGCAACGGCGCCGCCGGTGGCGGCCTACCCGGCCAGCGCGGTCTCGGACTACTTGCAGTACCAGATGCTCCTACACGGAGGAGGAGGTGGCGGTCGCTATCCTCTCTACTACGGCTCCGGTGCCGGCGCCGCCGCTGCCATGAGTAGCTCTTTGGGACCCTACTCCTCCATTCCCACCTCCTCGGTCACCGTCGCCTCCGTGCCGTCGTCGTCCTCTGCTGCTTCGTCCAGTTCGGGTTACGGCGCATCGGCGGCGGAGCACGGCGAGGCGGTGCAGTGGACCAACTGGCCGGACGGTGGTGGCTGGACCTATCCGGCGACGACGAGTTCTTGGTCTGGTTCGAGCCAGTATCCGCCGCCACCTCGGCCTCCTCAGCAGTAGTTCTTTCTTCGTTTCTTACTTCTTCCATGGCAAGTGGTAGCTAAGCTAGAACGTAAGGTTGAGGATGAAGAGATCATAGGTTTCTAAATATTATCTTACCTATATTCTTGTTGTTTTCTTACTTAGAGACTAAGAGCTTGTTATTTTCTTCCTTAGAAACCAAGAGTCTTCAGTTTGTAGCCAAGATGAATAGGTGATGATATGGTGGTGTTGTGTGTTCAAAATGCATCCACACAAGAAACCAAAGAAAGGTGCATGGCAGTGCCACTGTTGTATTTGTTCTTTATTTTGATGGAATTGCTCTTTTCTATCATTTCCTTTAGTCAATAAAACAAAAATAACTATAATCTTGACGTCTGATCTTGTAACTAAACACGGATAAGTGCGCAGCAAAACCACAGAAAGAGTGCACGATGGCATGCATTTTTTACGTGGAAAATTGAATGGAGTAACAAAATAATTTATATGTAAAACCTTTATACATTTATTCTTATTAGGAGATTTAAAAGTCAATGTTAAAAAATATAATAGAAACCTCAAAATCGACTCTAAAACTAAGTTCTAAAATTTAAAATTTGAATTTAGCTGATAAGCCAACAAGCAAAAACGATGGAGCTCCACTATTTACGTTTTGTAATTTTCGTGAGGATACTTTTGATAATTAGTTTCTACATCGAAATGAAAAGGTTACAGCTAACTTTTGCGTTTGTGTAATCTTTACGAGGCTTATCTTGATAATTAGTTTCTATCATCGAAATTGAAAGGTTACAACTAACTTTGATTAACATATAAAGAGTATGGCAAAATCTAAAACGAGAGGCATCTTATTTTAGTGCTAACGAGCGATGGGATATTCACTGAAAAAATCTGCTTAACATCTAGTATAGTACTAGTCCGTTAAGCAAGTAGAGAAATATATTCCTACCACCTATGTTTCAAATAAGACTTTCTCATCCGATCAACGATTCGATTACACCATTATGTTCGTAACAATTAAATCTTTATAATAAGATCTCACATTATTATATTTTGTTATTAAAAAATACAAATTACTTTTATAATATATCTAAATCAGATTTCATTGAATTGCTTCTTACACATATAAAAGTAAATTCAATAAAGCCTAAAAGTAATTTGCATATATTATAGAAGTAATTCTGTTGTGGGGGTAAAAACATGAGTCTATCTAGAAATTAAATTCAATCAGCACAAAATATGGATTTGAGTAAAAACGATAATAAAATAAATAACTCACAACATTATGAATGTATAAGAAGTAATTTAATCAAATCTAAAAGTAATTTACATATTTGATAAAAGTAACTTACACATATAATAAAAGTAATCCACCACATAGATATTTTTTATCAAAATATAATCATGTAAGATCTTATTGTAAAGATTTAATTGTAACGAATACAATGGTATAATTGGATTATAGATCGGATAAGTAATTTAAGAAAATAATCTAAAAGCAGAAAAAAAGACATGCACTATTGAGTGTACTAGTAGCAAGCAGAGTAAGGTCGCTGAATATAACTAACCAGCGACGATCTCATCGTAGTCACTTCCAAAAAGTATATAGGCCATAAACCAAAGTACCCAACCAAACAAGGAATAAGTTCATCTGAGGTCCCTCAACTTGTCAACGAATCTGATTTTCGTCCTTCAACCGGAAAACCAGATACAATGGGTCCCTCAACTGTCAAAACCGCTGTAAAATAAACCCAAAGGTAGTTTGGATAGCGGTTTTAGCTGACGTAGCGCCTACGTGGCTAATTTAACTCGGTCTTCATCTGATGTGGCAGTGACGTGGCACATGAAGCAAAATTTAACAATTTAAAAAATAAAACAAAATATGTGGGACCACATATCAGTCAAACAATAAGACTAAAAAATAGTGGGCCCACATAATTACAGCAAAGCGCCCGAAGAGCACCGTAGCTCGCGATGGTCTTCCCTGACGACAGCGGCCATGCAGCTTGATCCATGCTCTCTGGCCTTCTCTTCTTTGAAACGACCAACGATTTAACCGCACCTCGGGGTGGTGGCGAAGGCCTCTTCTTTGCTTGGTGGCTGGTGGCCAAGGCTGCTCTGACTAGGCACGACTCGAAGAAATCATCCTCATCATCTTCATCGTCGTCGATCTGTCTAAGGTTGTGCTCTTTCACGTTGCTGAAGGTGATGGAGCTGATGAGCTTCTTGTCGTCCTCCTCCAGCTCGGCTAATGCCTCCCCACGGTCGTCGTCGGCGTCGGCGCGACGGTGCAGCGACCCCAGTAGCTGCTCCGGCATGACCCCGACGTGCCTCGTCTTGAGCGACCACATCTCCTCCAACGCGGTGTCCACGCCCATCTCGTGCCTGGCGTTGCGGCACCGGTCCTCGAGCGCCCTCATGGTGTTACCATCGTCGCTGCGTTCCTCCCACCTCATCGCTGCCACCGACGTGGGCCACGGCTCGTAGGAGGGGCGGATGGCACCGGACTCGAGCGCATAGTCCGCGTTCGCGGGGTCAGTCCTGAAGACGATCTCGGCGGACCAGTGGGAGCAACGGATGTAGAAGCAGAAGACCTGGACGGCACCGAGGTACCTCTTGCCGACGACGTCCTTCTTGCAGGAGTTGAACTTGGTCCCCACTTGATCCCCCTCCCGATGTACTCGCCGCAGGCGGCGCAGCGCACGGTCATCGGCAGCATCATCCGCCCCACAATCTGCCGGCCATTCTTGTGCTGCCACAGCCGCCAGTGCAGGATCTTGGACGGGTCGAAGTTGCCTAGTCCCTCCGCCTCCTCTACACCGCATCCCACCTCCTCATGTAGCGCGCCGCGCTGGAAGGCTCCTCCCGCGTCATTGCCACTTCCTCCACTCCGCCGCCCCGCTCCTCATCATCGTCCGCTCCATCCCCCAGGAGCTCTCCCCGCGCTTCCTATGGGCCCCCGCCTTCGAGCTCCTCACCGATGACCGCGACCACCCCGCCTCCTCCCTTTCCACGCGGTGGAGCTCACCGGCAACGGTAGATTTGGACTTGGGAGGAGTCCGACCTCCCCGCGCCTCCACCGATTCCGCCTCCGCCGTGCATACGCTCTCACTCGCTCGTCGGCCTCCGCCGTGCCTCCACCGATGCTCAAGGGGAAAAGGGGAGAAGGAAGGAGAAGGGGAGGAGATATAGAAAAGAGGGATGAGGTGGAGGAAGTGGGGCTCACTGACAGGTGTCCTGTCCCAATTATTTTTTAATCTTATTGCTTGACTGACATTATCGATGTTCTAGATTACGACTACAGTATTTGCATGGTATGGGGATCGTTGGTACCAGGGTATATGCGAGATTGAGGTGAAAGAAACGGAGACAAGGATTTTTTTACAATTTCGGACCCCTTATCAGTCAGGTAATAGCCCTACTCCTGTTGGCCGAAGCCGGTGTTGTTCTTATTCATCAGAATCACTCAAGTACAATATTTGGTATAACATATCTAGTCGTCATAGATATGGCGGTATGGACCACCACCCGTAGTCAACGACGAGTAGTCTTTATCATTGAATACGAACTCGGTGAGATCAGAGATAGCACTAGATCCCTCTTGTCAGTCTCCACGGGCACCAGATTGGATATTTCTAGGCCTATCTCTGATGTCAATGTCTGGCGGCATGTATTGGTATCTATTCTGACTGTTGCGTGCCTCTCCCCTCTCTTCCTAGGGGTTCTTGTATTTATATCCATAGATATCCCCTTATCCAAGTAGAACTAGGAAGACAAGTATGGATATGATCTGAGTAGTCCTTTCAGTTTCCATATAGAACTCTGCTTCTCCTCCCTTATTCGGAATACTTTCTGGATATAAGGCATGATTCCGTATAAGACTTGGTATATGGTGGACCCCGCTGAACATAACCCAAGACTATTGGGTATACCTTATCCATAACACTAACAGACATGTAGGCTCATATATTTTGTTTTATTTTTTAAATTATTAAATTTTGCTTCATGTGCTACGTCAGATGAAGACTGAGTCAAATTAGCCACGTAGGCACCACGTCAGCTAAAACCACCATCCAAACCATCTTATGACTTATTTTACACCGATTTTAATAGTTGAGAGACCTATTGTATCTGGTTTTTAGTTGAAGGACCAAAATCGGATTCGTTGACTAGTTAAGCGATCTCAGATGAACTTATTCCCCACACAAAGCAGCAGTTTTATGCGTTATGCCTCATGTTCTAACGAATTTTTTTTATTTATACATTTTTTTATTAAAATATTTACAAAAATAATTTTTTGTTTCGAAAATTTACAAATCTAATCGCCTGCCGCCCTTTGAGAGGGCGATTTTCTAAAAATCGCCATTCCAGAGGGCGGCAAGGGACCTAAATGCAAATTTTCCAGCACAACTTGTTAGCTCTATGATTTTACAATTTAAAATTATATTATATAAAGTCTGATGAAATAAAACTTTATATCAAAATTGTAGAGCTCAAGGAGATCTACAACTTTGTAGTTAACAACTTTTTTATTTAAGATGTTTTAGATATCCAAATATTCGTTACAAAATATAAAACACATTTTAAAAAATCTCAGATCTACATCTCAAACGATATTGGATGGAGATAACCTTTATATAAAAGTTGTAGATCTTGATGAGATCTATAACTTTGTAGTTTATCACTTTTTCATTTAAAATCATTTGGAGTATCGAATAAGCATTATTAGTTTTTATGCAATTAAAACCGGTGGAAAGGGTTTGAACACAAATAAAAATTTTGCATTTAGGTCCGTTGCCGCCCTCTGGAAGGGCGATTTTTAAAATCGCCCTCCCAAAGGGCGGTAGGCGATTAGATTTGTAAATTTTCGAAACAAAAAATTATTTTTGTAAATATTTTAATAAAAAAATGTATAAATAAAAAAAGTTCATGTTCTAACACTAAACTGGACCACTGACAAGTCTACTGGGCCAGAGCCGAACGCAAGATAAGCGGCCCAAAACAATCCACCCTCGTCAACCAACCCTGACCTTTGACCTAGTCCAGGTGAAACCGTAGCCGACTCGTCTTCGTCTTCCAGCTCAGCTGCAGCCTGCAGCCGGCGGCCGCGCGGGCGGATAAAACCACGGGCGGGGCGACCACGGCGACGACCGCGCGCCGGCTTCTTCTTCTCCTTCTTCTTCCACCCCCGCGACCCGCCGCCGCCCTCGCCGAAGCTCGTGGCCTCCACCGCCGTCCCGCTCCGCCCCAACCCTCACGTGAGGCAGGCTACTCCGCGCGGGGCCCACGGGCCAGTGGGTGGTTGGGGCCCGCGGCCCGCACCGTCCCTCGGATCGCGCGGGGCCCACCTGAGGGGCAATTCCGTCTCCTTCCTCCTTTCGCTTACGAACTCCGCTACGCTACCAACTGCTTCCTTTTCCTTCTCCTGCTGCTGCTGCTGGTGGTAGACAGCGAAGCCGGCGAACCACCTCGGTTTCGTTGGCTTCCTCCAGGTCCCCACAAGGCCAGCAGCGAGAAGCTTCCGGAAGCTTCGGGAAGGAAGCCCCCGCCCCCCCCCCCCCCCGCCTTGCTGGGCCCGCAATGCCGCCGGAGGAGAAGGAGTACGCGCCCGTGTCCCTCGGCCAGGCGCCGGAGGCGGTGGACCCCGAGGACCCGGTCAAGTCGCCGCCGCGGCCCAGCTCGCCGGCGACCTCCACCCGCAAGGTCTAGATCGGTCTTACCCTTCCTTCTGCCCTCTACCCCCTCCTGCCGGACGGATTAAACCCTAATGGTTGGTTGGTCCTTCCTTGCTCGGATCTGGCCGCGCGCCTGTGCTCCTGCTGCGTTTTGATTTTGATCTTCTACTTGGCTGTTTGGGACGTTGACCTGGCCTGGCGTTCTGCGGCTTGATGGGATGGACATGGCATGCTTTTTCTTATAGCATAATGCGTCAATGCGCGTGTTTTATTCATGGATTTTTATGCCCTTCAAAACACTTCCTGGTGATGGTGATGCTTACATAGATTTCGACATAGTATTGGATAAAATGCAAATTCTGGCTGTTGTAAACTAGGTACGAAATTCAAACGAGAGGATTTAAATTCTGGAGTGTTGATGTTGGATAGCTTGTGCATTAGTGTGTGTAGGAGTGCCCTCTTGCACATGGATTTAAAGTTTAGATAATTCTTGGGCTAACGGATCATCCGGGTTGTTTTATTGACTTATAGTTATTACTGTTTCTACTCATTTGGGAATTGTCTACCTTAGTACATGCCTTAAACACTTTTTTTTTGTCATAAGCAGGGATTGCATATGCTAACTAACCTAAAAGCATATGATGGAATATGTGTCTGAGTAGGAATTTGACAATGGCACTAAATTTGCCCCTACACGTTGGTCCCCAAGTCAAACTAGTTTTGTATATGCAGTCTGATCATGTTTTCCATCTTGAAGGTTTATTTCTTATTTGGTAAATATTTGATTCTGTTGACATCACTGGGCAAATTAGACAAAACTTGGAATCCAGAATTATTGCATTAAAAAAAATTCTGTTTTCAACCAAATGAGTTAAGACTTCTTCTGTCCATGCATGTGCTAATGTGCTAGATTATCTTCAAAATACTAGCTCTGTGATTAACCTTGTATGCTTAAACAGGCATGTTTTGCTGTTCTTCAAAGTTGGGTGTCAAGAAAATTTATGACAGGATGGTATGTTTTTTCAAGAATTAATCTAGACACATCACAAAAGCTACAGATTATATCCAAGCCTATTAACCTGTTTTGTCTCTCTTTTCGTTTGCAGTGTAGTTCTTTTCCCTGTTGCTGTCACGTTCTTCATCACCTGGTGGTTTATTAAGTTTGTTGATGGATTTTTCAGTCCACTCTATGCAAAGCTTGGATTTGATATATTTGGTAACTGTTGCAAAAATGCTTCTCTCTTGATATGTGTACTTATTATGGCAAAATTCTAGACTATAATAGTAGAGAAATAGCAGTCTGAACATTTACTCTTTTTATATGCAAGCTGTGTATATTAACATAAGTAGACTAGGATATATATTTTTTCCTACTGGTTTTTTATTTGTATTTGATCTAGATTTAACCTCAAAAAAATGAACTCGGATTTGCAAATGTGGGTGCAAACTAATGTAGTTTAGGTATTTTAGTCAGGTAATTTAGTTTATGCTGCTTTCTTTATATTGAATAGAATGTTGATCCTGAACTCCTGATAATGCCAATAGCAATGACAATTTTTAGCCGGATGGTATGTGGTGCAATAACAACCATGGTTTGTTCTTTGTGAGTAATAAAAGTTACTTCTTGTATTATATTTTGTTTATGACGAATGGTTATCACATCTTTTCAGGCCTTGGATTTTTGACTTCCTTGCTATTCATACTCCTAGTTGGAATATTTGTTTCTTCATGGGTGGGTTCAACTGTCTTCTGGATTGGAGAATGGTTTATTAAGAAAATGCCTTTTGTAAGGCACATATATTCTGCATCGAAGCAAGTTAGCACTGCTGTTTCACCAGGTGATTCATACATACATGCAACTCTATGTGCTTTGAAATATTCCAGCTATGTTATTTCTTTCATTATCTCATTCAGGTTTTTCACTTTGAGTGAATGACACATTGACACTGTTTCTGAAACTGAAATTATAGTTGCAACACCATGTTTCTGTCCACTTCATGTCTTCTTGTTGTGTTTTTGTAGGTTATATAGGTTAATGTATCATTTCAATCATTATATTACAAGTTTCCAACTTTGTTGTAATTCATCTTTTAAAACAGATTTTTTTTCTTATTTCTTATTGACAGATCAAAATACAACAGCATTTAAAGAAGTTGCAATAATTAGTCATCCCCGTATTGGTGAATATGCATTTGGATTCATAACATCAACGATGATCCTTCAGGTACTTTTTTATACATATCGCATGCTCTAGAATGACTAGGATCTTGAATTCTTGATGGTTTCAGTCTGCACCTGCCTAGATGGTTACCTACAGATGCTTCATTCATAGATTCAACTTCCTTCTTAGCTGACTCCAAGAAGCTTTTTTTTTAAAAAAAAATTAGTTTGTTGATTTTCATATGCATGTGTTTGGATGCTTCAATTAGTTATGGTCATCTGAGTCAAAATAATGTTGGGTCACAAGAAATTTTACATAACCTTTATTAGCTATCTATTGGACTTGTTGATTATATAAGCAAGATTTCTTATTAAAAGATTTGCTAGTAAGCCTATGCAAGGCCAAATAGCAACACAAAGCAAACATTTGCAATCGATCAGTAAAATTGCCAAGATCTGTAAAATTGATGCCTTCAACTTTATAGAAATTGGTGTACATTTTGATTTATCAAGCTGCACTCAAATACTATACTTGGTTACATATTAAGTATATTACAGAGGCCCATACTTTATTGCTCTGTGCAACTTCATGCCACCATTAAATCATCTATGATTTGACACTTTTTTCGTGCACTCTGACACGATCATTTTATACTGCATTACAGACTGACAAAGGTGATGAAGAACTGTGCAGTGTATATGTGCCAACCAATCATCTATATATTGGTGACATCTTCTTGGTTAGGTCTGAGGAAATTATAAGGCCAAATTTGTCCATTCGAGAAGGGATAGGTTTGGTTCCTTTTCCAGACTTTGTAGTTATCCTTCGTATGCTAGATTTTTTCACCCATCCAATTCAGTTGTTTTATCCTAGTATATTTCTCCTGTTCATCTAATCTTATGCTCTTTGTACTTTCTACAGAAATCATTGTTTCTGGAGGAATGACCATGCCGCAGGTGATTGCAGCACCAGGACAAACAACCCATAAGGGTCAGAGCACCCGTTTAAACAGAATGATGAGTGCGTGAGACATGAAGGTGCTCAGTACATCAGGTAAAATCTGCAGAGGCGATAAGGGCATGTAAACCTGTCCCAGGCGGTTGCCAATAGATTTCTGATCCATGGCATTTCAGTTTCAGCAGTTCTGTTGAATATTGCTGGCGGTAGATTAGGCAGATCAAAATACGAAAGTCAGTGTTGACTATCGTCCGCATCGCTTAGGTTTATCCGCTGAGTGAAAAATTGTGTAATCTTTCATGCACGCCCCAAATGTATACCAGTACTGTGACCAATAGTATTTATATACTCCTTTCAGAAGAAAAAAAAAAGATAGCATTTGTACTTGTTTACTTTACTGTGCCCCGGTTATTTTATGCCTTTCCAACTAAAACCAGGGTCACGGTTCTTAAGCACTTCAACTGAAACCACTCATCTTGAGCTCTGGTGTACCGTTTGGTCCTCTTGAGTCGATTCATATTAACAACTACTCAGTATAGAAGCCAAGTTTTTTTTTTTAAAAAAAGAAATTTATTTATTATTATTTTTTTACAAAATTTGTCTAAACTAGCATTTTGCCTATGCGTTGCGACGGGAAGAAATTAATCTTCTCCCGTGTAGTCAGGATTCCATGACAATACTGCTGAAGTCCAAGTTGAGTCGGGGTCTCAGGGATGATTAAGCAGAAGTAGATTGGATTGGGCATAGGGCCGCCATGGTATCTGATGATCATCTGTCTCGTACGCAACTCGTTGTTGGGTGGTGCTTGATTCGATAGGTAACAAACCTAATTACAATTAACCTGCAAGCATGCAATAATATATTTCGTGTGAGTAGCTTGGGCAAAGTCATAGGGTCTCGTACAAAACTGCTAGTCGGCTCAGCTTACTTAGAAATGGAAGACTGTGATATCATTTTAATCCGGATAGGAAAAGATATAGAAATACAGGTTGTGGTGGTTTGCATGAAGCATACGCGTGGTCTGCGGTTGGACTGGCGCTAAGAGCATAAGAGATGAGGTATCCATAATATAATGTCTGAAATAAAACAAGTGACTTTCAGTTTCACTAATTCACAAGCATTAAAAAGATATACACCAAAGCTTTTAGAATAGCCGGTCTAGTATATGAGTATATATATAACAATACCATATGTGAGCATGAAAGCATGCTTAATTTATTACTGAATAAAAGGTTGGTGTCGTAGTGGAAGTGAGGGAGCAGTCTGCAGCACGGTCACCACTGAAAGACCAGCTGCAGCAAACGTTCAGACCTGCCTCAGCAGCTTCGGCAATGGCGATGTTGAATCACGAGGCAGCTTGGGCACTGCGACGGCGATATTCCTAGACGTTCGTGGGTATCAACGGCGGCACGGTCGTGGCCGACAGGCGACGATTCGTGGACAATGGCATGGTCGTGGACGACGGGCGGTGAGTCATGGAGTCATCGTGGTCGAAGGGGAATCGACGGCAAGGCCTGAGATGCCGGCAGCGATGGATCGCGATAACGACACGACGTGGTGGAAATAGGCGGAGGCTAGGAGCGGGCGGCGATGCGGTCTTCGACGACGGTCAGTGGCGACGCGGGGGGGATCGGCGGTGTCCGTGAATTGGGGAGGGGAGGGGGAACAGGAAGAAAGGTAGGAGGTGGAAGAGATTAGGGGAGGGAGCGCGCGTGAATTAGGGATGAGATCAGGGGATCGTGATTAGGGGATCCGAACCGCTGTCGCTTAAAGGGCAACCCCGATACGGACTCGGCGACGATGCACGAAAAATTGTATGGAAGCTTTACGTTTTTTTTAAAGTAAAGTACACCGCATATTATCACTTAGGTTCATGATCTTGTAAAATCGATATTAAGATCCATGAACTTGTTTAAGTGAATTATTGTGGTTTAAAATATGTTTGACTAGGTTGACTGTCCTACGTGGTTGTCCAGTATGACCGCATATTTGCAATTAGACCCTTCCATTTCGCACCACCGACCTGGTCGGTAGAATAGTCAGGGCGTGACAAACATAGCGGCGAGAGGGGGACAAGGGGCATGCGGACACTGGCCATCCTAGGACGCATGCGGGCACCGTTCCGCGTGCTTGTACCTGTGCGTGATCTGTACGTGAGCTGGATGGCGGCGTGCGCGGGTGGTGGCGGGAGAGATGCGCCGGTGTGGTTGGTCATGATGCCACGGGAGACAACACCAACAACGATATTCGTGAGCTGATCCGCCTAACCTCACACGCCCTAGGTAGACCTAGCCCACACGACTGAAATGGGGGAAATATTAGAGGCAAAGAGAATGGGAAGTGCCTATGCCACTGTCGTCACCATCTAGTCCGTACCCATCTCCCTCACTTGACCCATCCATCGCCGCCGTCTTCCAAGAGGCCGGTCGTCGTTGCCTCCCTCACCGAGCTTGTCGAGCACGGAGGACCACCTTGGCGCCTATCACCGCCGCTGGCCATGGGTTGTGAGTTTGCACCGCGGATTCCGCTTCCCCGCCCACCAAGTCATCGGGCGTCGTTGAGCTGAAGAGATAGGGGTGACCTCCACCACGCCCCTCTTCCTCGCCTAACTCGTCCATCGTCGTTGTCACCGTCTTCCAGGATGCCTCCTCCACCTGGTGACCGCTACCTCCCTCACCGAGCCAGGCCACAACCGTGGCTGCCTTCTTCTCCGTCGAGCTCCCAATGGCCACCTCGTCAAGCTCGAGCTCGGCGGCGGCGGCAAGAGGTCGAGGGCACGCAGGCAGGGGCCACCACGGTGACGACGATTGAGGCAAGCTCACCGGCCAGCTCACGTGCAAGGCAAATGACAGGGGTGCATTGGTTGAGAGGAGGTGAGTGGCAGCCATAGGGATCTCGTGGGTGGTCATCAGCGGCAGTGAGAAGAACCGAGAAAAAAGAGAGGAGAAGAAAAAGGAAAGGATTTGGGGGAGAAGGGGATGGATTGGGCAGGGGGTCTAATTGCAAATATGCGGCTACGTTGGACAATCATGTAGGATGGTCAACCCAATCAAACATGCTTTGGACCATAATAATTTACTTAAATAAGTTCATAATCATGGATCTAAGTGAAACCACGCTTCAAAGGACCGAGAGTGCACTTTGCTTTTTTTTTTTAATTAGGTAAAGATTTTATCTGTGAAGGTTATCGAAGAAATAACAACGTGAAAGGTAATCGGTGATAAGTCCCATTTAAAACCCCTGGTTAAGCAGGTAACTCTTCTTTTTTTTTTCTTTTCTAGCACTTTACCTGTTCTGGTTAGTACAATGAAAGAAGAGAAGAAATTCGTAAACAAGCAAGAATCCTGTGGCCTAATCAAATACCTCCATAATAACATAACTTTTTAAAGATCAAACAGGCACGATTTGTTCATGGCAGGGCAGAACTCTCACTTAGAACAGCACAATATCCAGACACAATCCTTTGGATGCCTAAAAACAAGGGAAAGAAGAGAAGCTTAAACCATTTGGTGCAGCTAAAGGCCCCAACGTCAAAGCTTGTTCAGTCACAGAACTCATAGCATGATACAGCAAAGACAAAGCATCGGCCTACAGGAGAGGATAGCACAGGATTCACATCTAAAGTTCAATGCTTTCCTAAATAAAAGTTGCTACTCGTCATGTCCGATTAGCTGGATAGCTTCCCCAGAATGAGTTTCTATATGCTCTGCATCTGGGAGAATGAAATCCGGATCGTGTTACCCTCCAGCGAGGTGGCATGTTTCGATACAAGGGCTTCGGTCGCCTCCTCTTCGCTCTCGAACTGGAGGAGTGCTTGCCTCTTGCCGTTCACCTCAAACAGCTTTGTGTTTACAACAGAACCATGCTCGGAAACATGGCTAAGAATCGCGTCCTCCGTGACCTCTTGCGGGAGGGCTGAAATATGGATCATTTTGGTTGGAGCACAGCAGTGTCGGTAGTTCTTGATTACATTGCTGTTGAACCTGTTAAGACTTGAAGTCGTGTAGTCATGCGCATCAGGAGCAGTTGTTATATTTGGGTACTTTGAGTAGTTAACCTCAAGCTTCTTTGCAAATAGCACTGCCCCCTGTGAAGAACATTGGCATCCCAAATGTGATAAAACAGTAATCATACATATGAACAATAGAAAATTAGTTTTACTCAATGGCTCAATGCAATATGAGTACCTTTAGATAATGCACAGCTAGCTCAGCCTGAAACCCATCAGCCATTTCAACAAGGGCATGATCTGGTTTATTGCGCAGTATTTTGATTCGGACTATGTTCCCATATAGAGAGAACAGATTGAAAAGCTTATCTTCATTTATTTTCTGCAAGGCAGATGAGTTAATAACTAAAGATGCCAAGGTTTAAGGCCAATAATATCTTTCACAAAAGCTTGAATGACTTGAAAATTGGCACATCAGGCTTTGGTTCATCGAGTTTTCACTAAAGGATCGGTTCGGTACCTACAATCTAAAAAAATGCCAAATAGATCCTTATTATTCAATACTCTGGACAAAGAATGGCCTAATCCTGATATTCATGCCAACAGCTTGCTAGCTTGAATCGTACTCAAGAACCTCTATACATGATCAGGGAAGTGAAATCTCTTTGCCGAGCACCCCACTAACACACCACACCAGAGCCGTGCATCTTTGATGCTTCTTTTCTAAGGCCAGCAGAGACAGCAAAGTGAGCAGGTAGCATTCTGCATTCATTTGCTGACCCTCCTTATGGGGCATGACTAGAGAGAGGGATGAATGCACATGTTGCTCCTTCACCTACATTTGACCCTATTGCATAACAGATAGGCGACAAGCAGCTGCTTTATTCCAGTTTGGCCTCGAATTGTTTAACTTACTGATGATTTCATTGACTGGGATAGCTCACATAGGTGATTATACACGACTTAGTGACACTACTTGATCTCCACTTAAGCCGAGTAGGACTTAATCCACAAGTGTAGTTGGCATAACTTTGATTAGGTCCTCTGGCTTTATGTTCAAAACATCATGGCCCTCATCGGACTTCTTTAAAACGCCAAGGACCAAAGCTACCTTTTAGTGAAAACTCAGCGACCAAAGTGTTCACTCAAAACAGCTTAAGCTTAGAAGTTTATGAATAATGAATCTAAGTGGTAAGGTTAAGGTAGTCTTGCATGATACAGAACAGATGGAGACTTACATCAGTGTTCAAATTACTGACTATAAGCGTGCAACGTTCGTTAGTACCAGTCACACCGGGGGGTAAAGTTCCACCAAATGCAGCTGCGATCATTGCAGCTCTTCCCATCTGATATGAATCAAATGCAAAAAAAATTTATGAGAACTTATAGGGTTATTATCCAAGTATTTTCCACAAAGTGAAAGACATATCACTGGAGACACTAACCTGTGCATATGAAGCTGTACACACAAAGAAAATTAAATCAGGAACTTTTGCAAATATCAACAATAAATATTTGATTCAAACAAAACTGAAGTGTGCTACCTCCTGGTTGTTGGAAGGCATAAAGACCACCTGGATCTGGATAGCCTTGCTGCTTCAATAATTTTCAAATAATAAAATTCTCAATTTAGTTTCAGAGCAAAAATGGGTCCATGAAACAAGTGATGTGATGACAAAAGGAACATAAGCACACTCTAACCTGAGAGGCCTTTGGACGCTGTTCTGTAGGCAATGATGGGTTTGTGAAATCCCTGTATAAAGGATACAATTGAGAGCAGGCAACGAGATGATTAAGAAAAAGTCAAAAGAAAGAATGAGTTGTGAACTGAAGTTAAATGCTACTATAACTTTTAAAGACAAGAACAACTCATTAAAAAATATTGATGCTTACAAATTGTCCAATAATGTCATTTGTAAGGACTAAGCATGAGAGGTTAATTTTACCTAGAACGATCATTGTTGTAATGGACTTGCAGTTCACTGAGACTGAAATTCAAGGAAACAAGAAAATTAGATTGAGAAAAATAAATAAATTTCAACTAAGACTAGTCATGGATCATACTTTGAATATTGAATGTCTAGCTGGCAGCAACCATCATATATGTTCCTTCCCTGGAATATTTTGTTTGTAAGAATGAAGACATCAGAAATGTACACTCAAGGACATTAAATAAACAGTAAAAATATTACATGCAAAGCACCAAATGCGTCCATAGCTTCTTGGAGTGACTGATACTGGATAAGTGCTTGAAAACCTGCATCAAACAAAAGAAATGCAATAAATATACTTTGCAAGCATTATCGGTGGGACATTTCATACTTATTTATCCCAGTGGGAGATGAATATTTACCAGTAACTAAAAGATCAAGACTATTTACTAGGACAGATAAACTAGGCCGCTTGGAAAAAATCAAGCTGTCACCCACTTTTCTTTATGGAGAACATATGAATTTGCAGCAATTGGATGAGAGGCTGATATCTAATAATCTATATGCTTCTTCTATAATTTAGCCATGTTGTTGCTTCCATTTACTACATGCATGTATACATCTGTTGCTATATGATACGCAATGCTGCATCTACTGTAATCAATTGCTATGCACTACAACATTATTGCTGCAACAGTTGGCATAAACGCTTTTGTAACCAGGTACAGCGTAGTAATACCCATATTGGAAATTATTGAGTTTATAAAATTGATAAATCAGCCTTGCCATTCACATGCATCTGCTAAGTAACATACATATCAATTATGCATGTGTGTGTGGAGTGAGAGAGAGAGAGAGAGAGAGAGATGGGGGAATCTGACCAGCTGACTTCTGAAATGTGACAATCTTCTCAACATATCCATAAGCTTTGAAAACTTGATGTAGAACCTCCACAGTTATAGGATACATCATGTGGTGAATAGTAACTAAGAGGATTCGGTTGGGTTCTGACTCCTGAGGCCCAGCAGATAACAAGCACCAAGAAAAGAGAGAGGAGAGAAAGAAAAGAATAAATAGAGAGGAATACGCAGATCTAGTTGTAACAATAAGATACAGTAGATATGGTATGCAGTTTAACTCAACTATCTGAAAGATGAGAAGAAATTGAATAGCTAATCACCCTCCCAGTTCTGACACAACAAATGTGTAATATAAAATATTCAAAGTCAAATATTGCCACATTTCCATTATGAGCAGTGATTCAAGTTTCCGGTTTTCGCAGATTAATATTGTTTTCCGGTTCTAGAATACACCTATATTGCATAGTAACTTTTGGCATCTTAAATCATTCCATTTGAGAAGAATTAAACTGGAGCACTTGAGTGCTGGGATTGGAGGAATGGAGGGAATTAAAGATTCCATTGAGTAAACCAACAATGGCCAGCGGATTGTCCATCACAAGAGTATTGTGCAACCGAATAAAGTCTTGTGCATTTTTTTTTTGCATCCACAAACAAGTTAAAAATCGTAAGTGGTTTAAGAACTTAAGAATGAGGACCTTTAAGAAAGATCAATAATTAAAACTCATGCAGACTTCATAGCTCAAACATAACATTATCCACTTTTGGCCATCTTGAAAAGCTTAAAGTAAGTCCTAAAGTTCAGAAAGGAAAAACCTAATGTTGGATAGATGTGCGTGCATACCTGATCTGAATTTCGTCCATGTGAACTTTGGTCAGTGGTAAGTTCTTGGTGGGACGAAAATTGCATGTACACATTCCTTCCCCTAAAATAACACAACAGGTGAACCACATGTGAAATGAGACGATTTAAAATCATGAAGGACAGTAAGATTATCTTTTGTGTAAAAAAGAATGTAACACAATAAACTCGGTGCATTAACAGTTTAAAACTTGCCAATAAATAAAAAAATCACATAAAACAGAACCCAAAACCTCCTGGCTTCCATAAATGTCCAGGAGGAGCCCATGTTTCAGCAGCAGCTAAAATAGTAAAACCTATATAAAAAATCTCTCCTTTTTTAAGAGCTATACTTGCATCCAAAACCATCACATGCAAGAGTAGCATTACCTTACGCTAGGTTGAACGGTACTGTAGTATTGCAGCGCACTCACGGAATTATGCAAGTCTTGCATTTGGAGAAGTGCCTGAACCACCAGAAACCACCCCAAAATAAACATAAATCAGCACACATCCACCTAGCAGCTACAGGCATAGCAGGCAACAACGGAAAAGAAAACTCGCCTGATTCTTGGCACGCAGCATGACGATCTTGGACACATTGCCAAACGGCTGCAATAGCTGCAGCAGATCAGCCTACAACAACAACAACAAAGCAGTGAGCGAATAGGCCGTAAAGGTAAAATCTTTCACAGTAAAACCAAACCATCTAAACAGATAAGCACGAAATCCAGAAAGGAAAAAAAAAAGATCCACGATTTAATCCTTCCTCACCTCAGCGATTTCGTGCCCGACGTTCCGGATGTGGATCACTTTAGACGGCTCCGCCATCGTCCCGCACTGCACTACACCACACCACACCACAGGTCTACCTGTTAACAGTACTAGGGTTAAGGCGAAAACGAGAAGCTTCCAAACCACGAAGAGGAGATAAGATTAAGGCGAAGAGGAGAAGGAGCGGATAGAGATGGATGAGGAAGGAAAAGGATGTCCGTACGGGTGCTCACCGGCGGCGGAAGTAGCAGCACTCCGGCACCGCCGCTGCTCGCGGAGATGGAGATCGGCGCAGAGGCGGCGGGTGAACTCGCGTGGAGACCTCCGGAGGGTGGAGGCCGAGGAGAGGGGACAGGGAGATCGGCTAGGGCCGGCGCAAGCGCAAAGGAGTCGAGTCACAGGCCCATTACGGTTAAAATGGTAAAGTTATTGGAGGTATGGGCACTCTCTGTAGCGGGAGATTTGATCGTATACTATCTCGTATGAAATACAACGGCCCTTTAAAAATAAATTTACTTGGGACTAGTTATATATTTATCGATTAATTTTCTTATAAAAATTTATCAGATATAAATAAAGTGTAATTATAGTGTAATTAAATAATAACTTGCATGTAATTATAATACAATTTTTATTTAACTTTCAAACATTCCGTTTTAATACGTTGTTTTCACGACACAGAGGTAACGAGACCGAATCTCCTCACCCGTGTGTGCGCTATGATTTTTTTTCCAAATTACACGAATCTTGAAGTAAATCTAACAGTTTAAAAATATGTGAAAGATACATATAATTTACATTGTAGTTACATGCAAGTTACAATATAATTACATTACAATCACATTGTATTTGCATTTTACAAATTTATGGGATAGAAAATCTATCGATAAATATATAACAAAATCGAATTACTTTTCTATGTCCAAATTTATGGGCTTGTTTGGTTTGGATTCAAGTTGCATGTTTCCAAAATTTTGGTAGTACCAAAAGTTACTAAGGTTGTGGCCCTACCAAATCTGGTGGTATACAATTTGAACTAGTGTGCATAAAAGTTGGTTGCAATTCAAACTTCTATTTGATACTATTGAATTTGCCAAAAATTTAGTAGGGAAAAATTTGGCTTCAAACCAAACAAACCCTATGTACAAAAGTGTCTCTAGATCTTGAACACTAGGGTTTATTCAAGAGTTGTGTGGTGTTTGTTACTTGAAGGTTGAGAACTCCTAGATGGCTATATGTTGCTTTTGAATCATTGATCTACTTGTGGTTGGTCAAGGGAAGTTTATGAAAGCCAGATCTCGCTCCCAAAAGAAAAGAGATACCTCTAGTAGAGGAGTGTATTTGTGCAATCTCTAGAGGATATAGTTGAAAAGAGATACCTCATTATGACTATTGACGATAGAATTTGGTAAGCATGTGAATCGGAATCGAGATCCAATCCGAAGTGGATTTGGAGATACGCGGAATTCTCGGAAACAAAGTACGCATCGGTTGGAAGTCTGTATCTGCTCATACCGAATTTGATATGGTTAGCCGATACAGCCGATATTGGTTAAATTGGTTACGTGATCAATGTCGGATTCAGAAGAAGGGCTTCGATGATATTGTCAGACAAGGATAGAGTCCAAGATAGGCAATTATAACTATTAATTAGGATTTTATGTAAATTTCTTATAAATATTTTCGGTAAGGGTCCGTCTAAGGGACTTATTTGTCGATTAGAGTTGTATTAGGAAAGTATGAGTCGTGTCCGTTGTGGACAAGTTTGTATATTCAGGTATAAGTATAAGCCCGAGGTCTTATAAATAATTAACATCAGTTCAATCAAATTTCGGCGTATCGCCACCTTTTCTCGTTACTTTGTTTCGATGAGTTCTTGCTTTTGAGTCGAGCTGCATTGGTTTTGATCTTCGATAACGAGGTAATTACTTGTTATGGCGGTTTCCATTCTCGGGATTAGTGCTTATATCTTTATGATACTCTAATCTTGATCATGTAATCTGTCGAGTTATCATATATGTTATATAATCTAGATTGACAATACTTTCTGCTGGCATTGGCCAACCTTTATCTAGGGTTTTATCGATAACTGCTAGATTGACTTGTTGGCTTGGATTACATAATATATCTACCATCCTGAAAAGATAACCATCGGCTTAATTGACTGGATATTATGCTTCTTTTTATACTTAGTGCTGCATCAGTTAAGTTTGATCTACTAAGTCGTGCTTAGAATCATAATCTCTAACCTGTTTTATGGTTGTTAATAAGGATAGTATCAGGATTTCAACCGATCTTACCTGGTATAGTTGTTTTACGTAGTCTTATGTCTTGTTTAATATACTATATATGCCCCTTATATCGGGATCTTAACTAATATAAATATATTGAACCTACCATTCAATCTAATTGATGGTAGTTTGATATATTTGTTGCAAGAGAATATCCTAGTATAAGGTAGTATTGGAGTTATAGTCGATACATGTTTAAATCCGAACATCGGCTATAATATGATTACATATAATCGTTATCTCATGTTATTTTAGACTTAGGCAATTTATGTTGTCTCGGTTAAGTCCGATCTATCCCAATTGCTGATTTCTAAAGTAATATTGATTTATAGATTATATAATATTGATATTTACAGCCGATGGAATAAGTTTAGGATTGATTTATTATTGGGAATATGCCTTACAGTCGATTCACCTCACAATGCATCGGCTAGGTTACACCACGATATGACATCGGCTTCCTAGCCGATCGATTATCGTTTACTAATAATATTTGTATGTTTTATCTTGTTAATTGCAGGATCAAATCAACTAGCACGCCCGCATTTAATCATCATTTAGGACCTGCACTGGAGTTAAGCAGATCTTCCAGAGCAGTGTGTGTTTTTTTCATCAACAATGACCTCCTCAATGAAAACTATAATCCCCTCAAGGATTTAAACTCCAAGAAATACATTATCGTGCAAAACTCAGTAATATCTTCTCTCTTTACTCTCTTGTTGCATTACTTTGTATCGCGTTATTTTAGTTGTTGTTTGAGCTTTCTTACTAGTTTGTGTGTTGGATATAGATCTTTTAGGTTGTTGCTTGTTAGTGTTGATGCTTTGTTGGTCATTGACTCGAACTCTCTGACTCGATATCGGATGATCCAATTTACATCAGATTGTCCTACAAGGTATTGGACAATCTAATCCTGTTTTGCTTTAGCTTACTTATTTCATTTTAAATTGCCTATTCTCCTTCCTTCCCTCCAGGCCTATCAAGATCCTTTCAGTTTGTATCCAATTTTTACGTTACCAAAATTTTGGTAGTAGCAAAAGTTGCTAAGGTATTAGCAATACCAAATTTGATGGTATACAATTTTGTATTAGTGTGCGTAAAAATTGGTCCCAACTCAAACATACATTTGATACTATTGAATTTGCTAAACTTTGGTAGGGAAAATTTGACTTCAATCCAAACAAACCCTGTGTACAAAAGTTACCTTCTTTTGAGATGAAAGCAATATTGGTTTACCCTCATCTACTAATGACATGTGGGACCATGACTATTCGATGATACCACGATCTTGCCAAGCTTTATATGAGAAGGAGACAATTAAAGGTATAATATATATTTGAGGCCTCCTAGGATAAGAAGGCATCAAAATCTCAATAAGACAACATAAGCTACATTGAGTCGACATTCGGAGGAATCTCAAGGGCTAGCCGTCAACCATATTATCATATCTCACTGACATAGTTGTACAGCTTAAATTATTACTCTCACTAACCTTTTGTATTCAATGTGTCCATAAGGGAATACATGTAAATAGGATGTAGCTCTATTACCTACTCTAGGGGTTTAGATCTTTATTAAAATATATTTATATGTTGCTTTCTTGATACAGTTTTGTTTGCATCCTTATATCAGCTATATATACGCCATGCACACAGATACTGTGTATATGCCTTTGTCAATGGATAATATCCCGACTACAGCATATTGACAAAGGCATATAATCAAATTCCATCTAAAAGAAAGATATGTATGACCAGTTTTGTCTTATCTAGCTTAGAACTTGATACGAAACAAGGTAATAAATGTTGGACACTCCCAGAACTCAATTAAATTATTTCTCAACTAGCAAAATGCCCGGGGTGAAAATAATTTTAATTGTATTCATTAAATATAATTGGATTTAGGTTGTACAGTATTTTTAATTAGTTATTTATTCTGGATTTGTAGTCTTTTAATTTAGAGTTCATCTTTAAATTCACAAAGGCTATGGAATATACAGTATAAGTGTACTGTGTGTTTGAAGTAACAATGAGCCTTTACCACCCATCAAGTTATGTTCCTGGCCATATTTCAACTTTGGGCTATTTCAGTTCTAAGCTAAAATTTTGTCCTTAGATTAGAAACAATCTAGGCTCGACAACAACATTCACCAAATAATACGGAAGCTAGCTGCCTTAACGTGGTGCGTGTATTTACGTTGTGATTGAAGTATTATTATTGGACAAAGTGCATATCGTGTACGTCCCGTTCAACCCGGAAAGTCGTGTCTGCTTAGGCCTCTCTTTCCCCCAATGTTGTGAACTTGTGTTGTTTTGCAGATCAAAAACCTGGAGCGAGCATCGATCTAGCTAATTAGAAGCCATGATCGAGGATTCGATTAAATTCAGTGTAAAGTACTGCATCGGCAAAGCATGAACACTGTTAATTCGTTTTTCCTTGCCTTGTTATGGAAAACCAGATTTAAAACCGATCACGAGATCGAGGCTAGAGTATAACATCCATTTTTACAAAACAAAAAAGAAAACGATTGCTATCTACTACTAGAAATCTACAATCTTGAATCTTGCATACCTCTAACGATCGACTGAATGATGCGCATGAGCTAGAGTTTCTTGATCCTTAGCTCGAGCGACATGCTTGTCATGTATTGGCTACTTGTGCCGCTCGATCGATCACCTTCCCTTGCCGACCGCCGCCGCGTCGTTCGCCGCCCTCTTCTTCGTCGTCGTTGTCGTCGTCCTCTCGCCATCCTCCTCGGCCGCCCCGGCGACGACGACGACGTGGTCGTTCGGTCTCCTCGTCTCCCTGTACACCGCCGACAGCGACCGGAACCTGGGCCTCCGCCTCGCCTCCCCGCCGCCGATAACCACCTCGTCGACGTTGCCCTGCTCCTCCTCCCCAGCAGCCGCGGCTCTCTTCCTGCTACAACTCTCCACGGCCGCCGCTGCCTCTTTATCTCCCTCCATGCGGCCGGTCGCCGCCTTCTTGCCGCAGCGCTTATTCTTGCTCACGCTGTCCGTGCTCCTGCTCTCCGACTCGCCGCCGCCGCCGCTGTAGCAACCGCTCAGCTGGACGAGCTGCTCCGCCGCCTCCATGTCCAGCTCCGTCGCGCCGGCCATGACATCAACATCCACGAACATGCCCGATACCGGAGAGAGATCAGAGAGACGACGAACCACGGCGACCACAAATAGCCCTCGAGGAGGATCACCTCCGAGCCGTGGATGGCGCGGCCAGCCAGAAGCTTAAATATAGGATCGATTCCACCGCGTAGCGGGAGAGATCGATCGAACAGGGAGGGTGAGGTGCCGAGGAAAGACTTGGAAGGTGGCAGGAAGGAGATGACTCGTCCTGTCGTGTGTCTTGCCTCGTTTTAGCTTTTGCTTGGACTCCTGTATTTGCCTTGGCTAAGGGTGTGTTTTAGAAAAGAGGAAAAAAAGAATGTTGAAAAGAGACGTATAACGAGATGTGCAATTAATTAACTTATAATTTATTAAGTAGTACATCCATTTCAAAATAAGTACATTCCTCTAGTTTAAATTTAAACTAGAAGAGAAACGGAGGAAATATTAATAATTATAAAATTGAAAATGAATTAATATTATTTTTGTATAGAATTATTTTTAAGAAAAAAAAGTATTATTTAATAGTTTAGAAAGAGTGAGCGTGGAAAAAGCTCTTTCTGTTTATGCGGATCGCAGCCTAAGTTTAGTATATTTGTGTTGGCAACAACTCTCTGAAACTTGACCCCGTCCGATTACAGAAATGGAAGCCATAACCGGGTAAAAACATCACGAATTCAGAGGAATTCGTGTTCTTGTATCTTTGATTTTCATTGGAATTCAAAGGATTGCGGAAGCAACCGTAGTGACGAATTTGATCAGGACGCGTATTGTGTCGGCTGCTAGCAGTGGACGGAGGAGCACGTAATAGATTACATTGACCTTGAACGGAGAGATTTTGGTTAGCAGCGACGGCGAACGAATAGGTCTAAGTCTCTCAGGTTAAAGTATTATCATAATCGTGTACCGTACATGATCCATTTGACGCGTTGCCGTGTACTGTATTAAACTAGAGCACTTTCACTTGTGATCAGTAGTGCGTGATACTGTAATACTGTATACATACGTATCTAGCTCGTCTATGCTATACTCAGCCTTAAAGCAAGTCAGAAGTCATCAGCAAGTTCAGATTGGTCAGTCACACTGTCTGCAGAGTGGAGACGCAGAGTGGAGACGATGAGAAGTGCACATCATTTGCCAGTGGACTACTAGAAATTATGGAGCAACTCATATGCGACCAATCAATTCATTCACCAATTGTTTCATCAATTCTAGCCTGTGCCGATAAGCGCGGCTGTTTCAGCATGGCAGAAACCCGGAGTTACCAGATTTGGCTCATTGACCTAATACACAATAATCCAGTTGCATCAACCAAAAATGCCAGGAAACAGTCATGTACTGCCTAGGCAGGAAGTACTGTTGCTTTCAGGCTACTAGTTAGTTACCACCACCTAGCAGTCAAGTAAGAATACAGGATAGCAGAGCCGTGGCAACATGGCATATATGGTAGAACTAGAGTACCGAGCACAAGCCAATTCAAGCTATTTTAGATTGTGAAAAAAGATGAAAGTGCCTTTACAACATATGTACTTATGTATATTCTACTACGTTCTACTGGAGTAGTAGTACCCTACAGCCTTACAACTTCTGCTTATAGGAAAAAAAATCATAGCTGAACTAAAAGTCAGCAACAACGACAACAGGGACGTGTAATTAATTCTGTACGAATTATGATGCTCAAACGGGAAACAAAACTCAGGATTAGTAGCATAGCAACTATTCCGCCCTTAATCTATTGCGATGATAAGGAACCCAACAGAGACATACATAAGGAAGACAGGATATAGCGCCAACGCCTTTCTCCTTGGGTTAACAGCAGCACTCATGAATGGATATGCTGCCCAGGAGCTCCATGCTAATGTAACCACTACCGCAATGATCTTCAGCATTACATTATCCTTCAGCATGCAAATCAAAGCTCCAACATCCAAAGGGAACAGGCAGTATCCAAGAAGACTCAGGCTCTGAAAGAAGTTGATGTGCCCACCCTACAATGGAATGTTTTAGTTATTGCCAAGAAAAGAAAATCAGCTGGTTCTGAAGGGATTTGAGAATTTCCAAGCAAGCATATGAGAGAGTAAAAATACCAGGAGCAGCACATTCAGTGTGAGAATTATAGCGCCAGCAGCTAGTACAGCAAAAGCAACAGCAAACACTTCAGACTACAAAAGACAAAGCAAATAATCAGAATCAACAACTGATATATCATGTCATGCCAAAGAAGTAGAACAGCATCCTGAGGAAATTGAACTATTGAATATCCCTGGGATACTGGCTAATATGTTAAATCCCTGATAGGAACATTTACAAACTACAAATTTTATTGTAGAGTAAATTGAAATAGCTTCCTTCTAATGAGTGTGCTTTCTCTGTGTTACCGATGGAACATTGTACAAGCATTCAAATGCACAATTTACTAAATCTGGTTCTTATTGCTGCATCCATAATTTTATAACAGGAAATACATTAAAAATCTAATAGGAATATCTAAAACTACAGACTGCTGTAGAAAAAGGAAACTACTATATCCTAATAGGGGAGTTTTCTCTTTGTTAACCATGAAAACATGCAAGAGCACTCAAATGCTCAAGTTACTAAAAGTGGTCCTTATTGCTACATCCAGAAATTTTCAATAGTCAATCCTCTCATACTGTTTGTCAACGCAAACCTTACATAAGAACCTGGTAAACATTATAATCTGGCCAAACCAAAAATATACTCATGAATCAGACAAATATCCACAGAAAAAAAGATGATACTTCTTATTGATGCACACGATTGGAAAGGCTATGTGAAAATAAGAGTACAGAGAAGCATTAATTATAGACTAGTCCCCAATACTCTCTTCCAGTGCTCTAAAGATGGTCCTAGGTGGCACCAAAGCATTAGGAAATATCCTGCTGCTGCAGTTTTTGCCAAATCAGCTTGCTAGGCACCAGTGCTGTCTAAGCAGGTTCGATGGGCACGCCTAGGCAGGCTAGGCATCTTTCCGGGAATCCAACTTAAATGCACAATTCTTCAGACTACGAATAGTTTCAGTGCAAACATTGTATTACATTCATGCATGCTTGTACGGAGGAGATGTTCATAGATCAGGAATTGTCAGAATATGAACTATTAATAACACATAATGTCCCGGATATAAATTATGTACTCATCAAATTTGGCTAGGCAAACTAGATTTGAGTTACACCTCAGGACTTCAATAGTCAAGTTTAGCTCTTGGTCTCATAGTGATGGTGACTACTAAGCTCTCCTATACAAACTGATCCAGCCTTTTAACATTAAACTAAAGATGATGGAATTTACCTTGTCTGCAAGATTTAGCATGATATGCCTTGTTTGACATATTTAATTTAAGATGTGTCATAGTCTGTTGCAGCTACAATGGTGCAAAACAGTGAGAGAGCAAGCTAGCCTTCCATTAACAATTTGAGTAGAAATGGACACAGTCATACGCATCTGATAAATAAGTACGACATGTACCCCTTTCTTAAACTTCATGATGGCCAAATACTTAAGAGAGAGATACATACAGAGATAACTGTATCCAAAATTCCACATGAGATGCCTTGGAAGAAGCATGCGTTAGGGTAATGGGGCATAAAAAATTCTAGGAGGATGCTCCAATTTCTCCAAGTAATTACTAATGCATGGAAATAAAATTTATTGGATCATTCAACGGTTAGTCAAGCTATGATTTTGTAATTCACAGTTGTTTGTCCTGCAACATCTGTAATAACTGGCTATAGCTTCTTTGAGACAAAAACCAGAATGGATTCCATTATCTAAATAATTCAACGGCTAGTCGATGTATTTTCATCTGATCAATGTGATTTTGGTGATTCAAGTGCTCTAAAGGTTTACATAGCATTTTAGGTTTTGACATTAAAGGGTTGGGGAATCAACTAAATCTAATTGAACATGGAAAGAGATTGAATTTCACATAAGAATGCAGAAAATCAAATGCCCAGATGCAGTGGGTACCTTCTTGACGGAGGCTGACCAGGAGAGGGTGAGGCCGAGGAAGACGATGAAGAAGAAAGGGCCCCAGAGATCCCAGTCGCGCAGCGCCTTCCCCGGGTCCTCACGGAAAGGGTTTGGGAAGACGACGAGCTTGAGGTTGCTGACGATGCGAGCGAGGTCGCGCTTGACGGTGTCCCACACTGGCTCGGTGAGCGTGTTGGGCGGGGGGCCGAACCCGTCGTCGGCGATGCCGACGGAGACGGAGGCGGAGGAAGGGAACGGCGGAGATGACGACGACGCCGCCACGGACGAGGAGAACGCGGGGAGCTGCTGCGGCTTGGACCCGGCCACTGGAGGAGGCAGCAGTGGCGGCGAGCTGGAGACGGGGATCGAGGCGCGCGGTGGCGACGGCGGCCGCGCGGGGAGCACCGCGGCCGAGGAGGGCGGCGCCGCGTGGATGAGGCTCTCGATCTCGTCCATGTCCGACTGCGCCGACGAGGGGTGGAGCGGGATCGTGTCTCCTTGCGGGTTCGCGTGCGACATCGCGCCTAGGCCCTACGGCTCGGCGGTGGCCACCGGCGGCGACGGGAGGCCGGGAGGGCGTGGAGGGTGGAGACGTGCGCGAATTGCAGAATGGTGGTGGTGCGGTCGTGTTTTGTGCGACCCGACCCCGATCGTGATTTTCGCTGGTGGCCGTGGAATGGATCCGCGGCTCACGGGCGACTCGGACACGATGCGATGAGACCGTGAAACCGCGACTCCCACACACGGCCACACGCCGCCACGCAGGAAGCACAAACGGCTCACTTCGGCCGAGACCGAGAGAGAGAGAGAGAGCACACGCACGCTCACTCTCGCGGTCTCCCTCCCTCACGTCACGTCACACGCGTCGCGTCGCGTCGGTTTCGCTACTTCGCTTGCCCTTCGCCCGCCCTCGTGTCGAGCACTCTCTCCACTTTCCATTCCGGCTCCAACCAACCAACCACCCCCTCCTTCCCAGCCCAAGCCTCCCTCCCTCTCCCCCCGCGACGGCGAGAGCCGCCGAACAGGCAGCAAGCAAGCTGCCACGCGGCGCGAAGTCGCGAAGGCTCGGGGGGACGGCGGATGGCGTCGTCGAGGGTGATGGCGGCGGCAGCGTCGTCGTCGTCGCCCCCGCCCCCGCCGGCGGCCGCGGCCGCGGCCGGCGGCGCCGATCTCGCGCGGTTCAGGAGCAGCAGCGGCATCGGATCCATGAACATGGACGACATCCTCCGCAACATATACGGCGAGGCCACGCCGCCGCCGGGGGCCGCAGGCGCGGCCCCGGCGGAGGCGGCGGCGGCCCCCGTGGCGGAGGTCGCCGCGCGGCGGACGGCGGAGGAGGTGTGGAAGGAGATCTCGTCCTCGGGAGGGCTTTCTGCTCCCGCTCCAGCTCCCGCGGCCAGCTCTGCGGGTAGGGGTGGCGGGCCTGAGATGACGCTGGAGGATTTCCTGGCTAGGGAGGATGACCCTAGGGCAACGGCTGTGGAGGGGAATATGGTTGTGGGGTTCCCGAATGGAGCGGAGGGTGTGGATACAGCAGGAGGAGGAAGAGGAGGAGGCGGCGCTGGCGGTGGGAGGGGGAGGAAGCGGACGCTGATGGATCCAGCTGACCGCGCAGCTATGCAGCGGCAGAAGCGAATGATCAAGAACCGCGAATCGGCGGCGAGGTCCAGGGAGAAGAAACAGGTTGGGCTGGATTCTTCAGTGGGGAGAGAATTTGATGCATTCGTCAGTGGGTTTGGGCTGTTTGGCTTTGCACTGTCTTGAGTTCAAAACATTGTGCTTTCCATTTTGTTCTCAATGCAGGCGTATATCGCAGAGCTGGAGGCGCAGGTCGCGGAGCTTGAGGAAGAACATGCACAACTGTTAAGAGAACAGGTACTGTTTCCGTTCGCGTTTTCGGAAATTTTTGTGTGAAATGTTGAAATGGAGTATGGACACATCAACCTATTATACTCTTTTGCCGCTTTATTATGACTGAACTCTTTTTGGTAGTAATTTTCTCATGTTAGATAACTGCTTAGTACATTACATTATTTCAGTAAATCACCAGGGCATATCGGGAAAAAGGGACAGTGGCATTTGAACTGTCAGCAATTCATGATGTTGGTGTGTTCAAAATATAAAGTTGTCATGCATCTTAGGATGGTCGCTATATAATGTTAGTGTTTTTACAGCACGTAAGGCGATACTTGATCCATGGAAAATTCACAAATCAAACAGAAAATGTATTTTAGTATTAATATTCCAGCACCAAATATGTCAAATCTTTCACATAAGTAAAATAAGATAGTTTATATCCCTGCCATTTTCCCCTAATTTTGTTGAATGAATAAAAAAGATTAGCTTTGTTGGCCTTAGTGCATTTCAAGACTTTCATCTTGTTTCTTTTCTTGTACAAATAATTATGAAGTTAAAACATGTGGCTACCAATGAACTTTTGGTAGAGTCTAGTTGCTTATGTATTTCCCAGTGTGTAGTGTCATATGTAAACTGGTATATGATGTATTTATTGTTGTCATGTTCTTGAGGTAGATATATTTTTCCCATTACTTCATTCTTTAGTATGAGCATTTTGCTCCTTGCAGTGTCAAGACCAGGATTACCCCTTAAAAATTGTGTGCTATTCTTTTCAACAAATTAGACAAACAGCAAATTTCTAAGAAAAAACAAGTTTTCCGTGTACCTTGATATTGTGTTCTATCTCTTGTTCAGTTACATGGACTTCTACCAACTTATCTAATTTTACCATCTCTGTTGATTGCAGGAGGAGAAAAATCAAAAGAGACTTAAGGAGGTAAGTTTGTCTGTTTGACATAATTCCTTCTGTATCTTTTTTACTTTGAAACTTGATTTAACATCTACATGGTACAGTATCACAATATGTCCTTAAAGGTTTTCATTCTACTTGAGAGTTGATACATTTAATTGAGCTGCATATATGTTTCCATGTTTAAAGTTGGTGTGGTTTTTTGGACATTTAATACACTCTTTTGGAAAGTGTATCGCAGAACTGTTAAGATTTTTGAAATGAAGGCAGTCGTTATGTCAAATTGCATGCTTCCTTGGCCATTTTGATCTGGTTTTTCTTACAGGGGCTAACAAGCTTAATATCTCCATCGGTGTTTGGTACACTAAATAATTAATAATGCACTGATTAAACAAGTTTATCTAAACGCTATGTCAACTTGCTTGGGATTATTTATTTCATGTTTGGTAATACATGATTCAAATAGTTTTTGTTATTTAGAAGTGGTCCGTCCAGCAATCCTGACAACTATTTCTCATAACAACACTGCTAAAATTAACTAGTACAATATGTTATCGTTTTGTCACTATCGTTGGGGGTGGATAGTGCTTGCTGCATGCATATGACAGAATGAAAATGGTATCACATCTTCTATATAACAATGTTTGCAGCCCAAATCTAGTGCATTGAGATCGAGTCCACATTTTCTCCCAATCTAGTTTCTGTCCTGTTTTTATATTTATGTTGCTAAATCTGTTGATTGTTATTTGCTGCATAAGTATGTATTAAGCAAAACATTCCATTTTTTTACTTTATTTCTCAGAAATGGCCACATGCTTATGCAGATCAAGGAACAAGCCGTTGCAGTTGTCATAAGGAAAAAAACACAAGATCTTCGAAGAACCAACTCAATGGAATGGTAGAAGTAACCCAAGCTCTGTTGTTTCTCTTACAGCTACAGAGATTCTTCCGTTTTCTGTTTCCCCTAGATGATGTCTCAGGCGACTTGGTAGAATAGTCAAGGCTTTCAGGTGACATGAAGTCTTAAATGCCATCAGAAGGTGTAGCTGTGCGTGATCAAAATGTCACGCCATTCAGAATTGGTCTGCGATCTGTTATTTATTTGTCATCATGCTCATGCGGCTAACTGTGTACAAACAAGAATAAGCCGGTTTACATGAAAGGTAGATTGATGTTACAGATCTGATCCACCTGTGTTCTGAGTGTGTTTCTCTCTGCTTCTGTGTTTCCACGTCTGATGGAAAAGCCTTCAATTTGTTCTTCAAATAGAAGGGGGAAAAAGCAGTGTTGTCTATGAGCTGATTTGATTTGAGCTGCTAAATATGTGGGGCATCCGGGCATTCACTTCATTGGGCTCGATCGTCTCGTCCATTGTCAAAACAGTAGAGAGCATCTTTCCATTTAGGAAGTTGCGTGACGGAAAATTTCATCAGAACTGGAAAAGGACAGCATGAGTACGACAGTACCGGCTGTTTTATGGAAAAATGGTACGTCGGCATTTACTAGTAGTACAATTCACCTGCTAGCCTGCTTGGCTCTCTTGGATTATATTCCAATCCGCTGCAAATTTTTAAATTTCACAACTTCATTTTAAATATTAATTTTGTCATTCCGTTGTCTACCCTCTCCATCTCGTAATATAACTATGTGTAGCGTTCAAATTTTATTCTACAATATAGTTAAATCATCTATACCAATCATAAACATTTCTCGCTTAATTCATTTACTTCATCTCGATCAATCACAACTATCATGCATTTAATTTCATTTCTCTCCTAATCCTAAAACTTCAGAAGTGCTTATATTTTACGATGAAAGGTGTGCTTCTCTTCTTTAATGATAGCTAAATAAATATGTATAAAATTCTAGCTAAATTACACCTGAAATTCAGAGTTTAGAATTAAAAATTATAGTTGAATTATTCATTTGTTGATGGTAAAGTGCTCTACAAAATATATAGGGGTTAGAGCAACTCCAGCAAGACACTGAACATTGTCAAAACAGTAGAGAGTTTTTGAGTTAGAGTAAGAGAAAAAAAAACAAGATCCAACGTAACATACTAAGACCCTATTTGTTTCAACTTAAGATTATTGTAATCTAGATTATTGAGTCAGATTACTATAAACTGAATTATAATAAGCTGTAGTAAAATAAACTATGAGTTGTTTATTTCTATGGATTATGGTAGAATAAGGGTAGTGAGTCTTTAGCCACCCAATAATCTGAAAAAAGCACGTTTAGAGGAGATTACCAGATTATACTAATCTAGCTTATAGATTATCTATCATAATAATCTACCTGTTTGTTTCAGATTATTACTAATAATCTAGATTATAATAATTCTAAGCTGAAACAAACAGGGCCTAAGGCTGCATTCATTTGTGCTGGTTGGGCGAAAAGGCTAAAGCGCAATCGACCGCCCACGGCGATCAGTCCCCCTCCCCCACGTTGCTTTCTTTTTTAGAACCGCATTACTTTCCTGTTTTAGTAAGCTTATACATCTAAAGTTTGTACACCTCAAGCTTATGCATCTAAAATTTATGTCTAAAGTATATATACCCAAAGTTTACAGGTCAAAAGTTTATACACCCGATTCAAATTCGAATTTGGATTCAAATATTTTTTATATAGAATATTTCTATTCATAAAGTCTATACGTACGAAGTTTCTGTATATATTTATAAGTATAAAGTCTATACACATGAATATATTTTCAAGGCATTAGATTTTTTTTCTATTTTTATTTTTTATTTTTTTCTAATTTGTTTTTTTAAATGGTTTGAAATTCATGGTTTAGTAGGAAGGGATATAAAAAATTCATGGTGCGCGTTAGGGGAGGGACGGGGGTGCCTGATCGCGCCAGGCGACCACTCACCCATTAGGTCTCCCTAGGTGGAGCTTATCTCTTCGGCACGAAAAACGGAACAGCTCATTATTACATGATTAATTAAGTATTAACTAAAATTAATATAAAAATAATTAATATGATTTTTTAAAATAAGTTTTTTAAAAAACACACTATTTAGTAGTTTGAAAAACGTGCGCACGAAAGGGAGAGTAGAGTGGGAACACAGCCTCCCGAACACAACCTAAGATTTCTCGGAAAATGAAGGCCCCCCAATCCTATGAGCTCTAGGCCACGGACCCTATCCATTGTTTTCTATTTTTTTGGTAGCGGCAGACATAGTTATTAAGACCAGACCGGTGAATGAACCGGTCGAGCTCTCGGTTCACTGGTCCGGTGGTTCGACCACTGGTTAGGCTGGTTCAACCGTGGTTCGATGTATAATATGATGTAAATATATTGTACCGATAGAAGTGAAGAGATGCAGTGTTGGCTAGCGCGTGTTGATCTTAGCCATGCGATGCTAGGTCGAATCCCCACTCCCACATCCTTTTCTAGCGATTTTTGGTGGAGTTTGCTCAGTGGGCCTTCCCTTAGCCCATCAACAAAAGCCCAACAGCTGCCTGGTTCGATGGGTTTTCCCGATTGAATTGCACAACCGATCTTTTAAGAGGACCGGACCAGCCGAGCAGGATATTCCAACCACAACCCCCTTAGAGCAAGGATAATAGTGGGCTATAAGTCAACTATAAGCTTATGTAGAAGAGAAAAAAATGATTAGTATTGATTCTCATACAAGAGCTAGTTATACACTTACTCAAAAACATTTACATCAAAATCATAGTAGGAGAATGAGAGATGAGAGAAAAAAAATTAGTTAACCTATTGTACATGTTAACTTTAGTATGAGCTAATAATCAATAGTTAAGTCCGCAAAAAAAATAACCAATAGTTAACTATACTATTAAGCTTACTCTCAGCACATGCACCACCGCACCGCCAACCCTCTTCCAGCCGTTTCCGACCACCTCCCGAGCTCAATGCCTCCCCACTCTCCCTATCCTCCACCGCCTCCTGAGGTTGTTTTCGTTACTTGTAGTTAGGAGCAAATCCCATGCACGAAAAACAGAACTATCCATTAGCACATGATTAATTAAGTATTAGTTTTTTTAAAATATATCAATATGATTTTTTAAATAACTTTAGCACTTTGAAAAACGTACACACGAAAAAAAGAAGAGTGAGTTCCCAACTCTAGGTGCTGAACTCAGCCTCCTGAGCAAGCCATTAGTTTTCTTTGGAATTGTGGTGTTTGAAGTATTGTTAGTTTGAATATGGTTATTCTTTGCATGAGAAATAGTTAAACTATACACAACATAGAGTGCACGTTAAAATATAAAAGAAATAAATAAAGTTGCTAGAGTTGGAAATATTTTTAGGGTCCTCAGGAAATTAGACCAGCCTCCATTCAGCCTGACCTTTTCATTTTAGGGTTAAGGGCTTTAAAACGAGAGGCTATTGTCGGAGATGCTATTATGATTTATGAAACACATCGATAGTATCCATTCCATCTGAGCTTATTTTCCTTGAAAAAATAGGTAGAAAAGCTGTCAAATATAAGTATGAACTAGAAATTTCGATGTATTTCAATGGACCGTATACATGGATAATCCGAAGAAAAAATATCTTACTTTCAAACTTATCACAACGCTGTTTTCACAGTATGGTGTACAAACAGAGTAAAAAAACACGGTAAAAACACTCCAATGTGAAAAGGAACGCACTAACTTCATATATAGCCATCTCTTCTCCTCTCGTACGTCTGTATGACTTCGTATGGAAAGGCAGAGCGCCATAGTTTCCTCTGAAGTCCTCTGCAAGATTATATATTTGACCAAACAAATCAAATTAACGGTATAGGAATGAAAAAGGACAGCTCTAATCTCTCTAAACCACATGGCCACAGGATCATCCGCAAAGGCTTCTCAAATATAAACGAGATAACGAGAGCATCACATGTTACGAAATTTTTACATAAAGATACCAGGGAGGACGATCCATGGATGGACTTACCTCAAACAAACATGACAATGGTAAGAACCAAGAATGCCCTCAGAACTCATACACAAATGTCCATTGATGGTGCAGGAGACAGCCTCAAATTGTGAGCAAGGACCTGTGATGCTAAACCACTTCATGGGATGATGGTAAAGTACACATCCTTATATTTGAGGACACAGGTTGTACAAGCTAGGTAGCTGCGAATGTGCAGTCATGGGAATGATGATGTGTGCGAGTGGGGATGAAAACGGTCGGAAAAATGCTCAAACCATTTCGATTACCATATTTGAGACACAGAGACAGACAGGCAGACAGACAGACACACACACACACAGAGAGAGAGAGAGAGAGAGAGAGAGAGAGAGAGAGAGAGAGAGAGAGAGAGATCAATGGATACAGCACTTCCCAGGAAGCCAAACACCATCTCTCTATATCAAGTTTAATCACTGGGCTTCAAATCAAAGCATGGCACCTACGTAGTACTATTCTACTGCAGAAGGTACTAAACCTTGGTGAAACTGCCAATATCAATCAAATAAAACAATGATCCAATTCAGAATCACAAATACTGGCCAAGCAACAAACACAAAGATACTAGAGAGTAGAAACAGTTAATAAAACAAACCTACACAAGCCAAAACAAAAATGTACTAAAAGAAACGAAGCACTAATAATGTGATATTATAACAGAAAAGAATGCAAATGAAGAGTATCTCGTCAAGCCAACATACCCAAACCTGCAGGAAACAAAAAATCAAAAGTGCCCATTTAGATTAACCCCTCAACACTTTCCCAAGTCCAGGAATCGTTAACTCAACAAACCGTGGCCATTCAACATTACCCTCATAAATAGTTTCTTTGCTGCCCAGGTGGAATGGCCTATACTAAACTTACAATTATGTGCTAAGTAAGAAGTGCTCTCATCAACATGTTCACTTATACGCATTTCACCAGCATGGTTTTGGGCAATGGGGAGTTTGTAATGATTTTGATAGAACAAAGATGTTAAACATGCAATATTTGTAGTTCTGGGTTGCCGGGAAAGTTCAGGTAAAATGGCCAATAGTACAATAAAAAGAACATTGACAAAAAAATTTACAACTTGTGCATGTACAGGAAAACTCTATTGATGGCAAGTCCCTCTGATGCATTTCATTGATGGCAAAATATATGGTCAGGTCAGTGATTTTGCGTGCTAAAACTTGTGCGGTACGTGCATTCCAAACAGATCCTTCGATGAAAAATTCCCTACTCGTGCATGTACTTTGAGGGAGGGAGAGAAGACCAATTGCCATCTATGCATATTAAGTTTTTATCATTAGGCAATGCGTTTAGATATGCTACTACCAAGCAAAGCAACATTGTAAGAAATGGAAATATGAACCTGCTGGTAATCAAGACCATGGTTATCGCAGGCTCTTGATTCATCGTATTATACAGGAGGTAATAAAAAAAAGAAGGTGGTAAAGTAGATGACAGAAGGAATATCAACGAGATATGTTAACACAAAAAAGAAATAAACAATGTAGTGGCATAAGTTGAGGTATTTTGAACCTGCTAGGAATAGACAAGATGGAGAGATTTGCATTGTTCTGAACATCAATCACACAGACATCTGCAGCCATGATACATTAAGTGTGTACCTTTTTGCATGGCAATGGACCAAGTCCATCAGATAGTAAATCGCTGGGAGTTACATCAGGCTATTAAGGAGACACAAAGAGTCTGCGAGGCAAGCAACAAAACTAAAAGATCCAAACAAAAAGATCCAAATGGCCCTCAGATTTCACAACTTTGTTTTTCATCTTAGGCTGGCTAATGCAGCAGCTCTCAACACTGGCACTGGAGCATGTCTCAAGGGAACGGCAGAAGTGGATGATGATGATCGATGATGATGATGACGACTGCCACAGCGGTGGCAGGAGGGGAGGAGGACGAAGAAGAAGAGAAAAAGAAAGAAAGAGAGCTACTTTTCCAAAGCAGCAGCAGCAGCAGAAACAATGGTCCTGCCAATTGCACGGACCGACATCTCAGTGTCTCTCCGACCCCTGAGCATGCTTCAGCGCCCAGATAATTGAGGAGCCAACACCACACTAGCCATTTTCTGCTCAACCCATTGCAAATGCAAAGGGCAACCCCATTAGAGCTCAAGTCTGAGCCGATCTATCTGTCAATCGATCCATCAATCAATCAATCGATTGATAAGCGAGGGTCTTAGTCACAATCATCACTGGGCCAATGGCAAATCCAGGCAAAAACGAGAGATCAGAGGCACCAAGCCACAGTAAAAACAAAACAAACAAAATGCAGAAGAGACGGGTGCAACAGAAAAAGGACCATCTATGGATGGACTGCCCTCAGAACTCACATACACAGTATCCATTGATGGTGTAGGAGACAGCCTCAAATTGTGAGCAAGGAAATGTGAGGCTGAACGAATTCCTGGAATGATGATGGAAGGTTAAGTTAGCTAGCTATACATGCACAATCATTGGAAAGAATCATTCCAAATGATGACATGTGTGAGAGAGAGAGAGAGAGAGAGAGAGAGAGAGGACGGATGGATGGATGGATACAGATCATACAGCACTTCCAGGAAGCCAAACGCCATCTCTGTACATCAAGTTTCATCACTGGGCATTTAAATCAACTAAATCAAAGCATGGTACCTGCTATTCTACTGCATAAGGTACTAAATTTAGGTGAAATTGCTAGTCTGAATCAAATAGAACATTGGTCCAATTCAGAATCAAATCCAGATGCCCTGCAAAGGTGGGGAAACATATATGACTATGTGGTCTTGAACAAGGAAAACTGACCAAGAGAAAAGGAGGGGAAAACATGCAAGTGAGAATGTTTAAAAAAAAGGAAAGTCATAAAAAAGAGGGGAACAACAGAAAGGTCGTCACATTCTTGATTGATTGTATGAAGGGGATTAAGAAATGAAGCAAACGAGTTATTTCTCAAAATATCATGGCTGATAAGTGGATAGTGTTTTGGTTTTTTGATATGGACGACTGTCATGAAGTCCAAAAGGCACCACTTCAATACACTCTGGCTTCTTGAACAAAGCTTGAACAAACTAAATAACATGGCAATGAAAAAATAACAAAAGAACTTATAACAGTATAAATAAAGTAATAAACTAGTCAATCTGCAGAGTGAAAACCCTCAGAAGCTCTAGCCTAGAAAAGGGTTGATCTCATCACTTGGAGCACAAACACAAGCTGACTTACAATAAGTCAATAAGAGTATCTAGGAACCATCATCAGGGAAGAGCTGAAGAGTCTGCTCTGCTGGGTGTCTATCAGTCAAAAAGGAGACGAAAATACTGGCCAAGCAACAAACAGAAAGGTTAAAGTACAAACACAATAAACGGTTAATAGAACAAACCTACACAAACCACAACAAAAATGTACTGAAGGAAGTGAAACACTAATATAACAGAGAAGAATGCAAATGAAAAGCCTCTCCTCAAGCCAACATACCCAAACTTGCAGGGAACAAAAGTTTTGAAAGTACCAAGTCCATTTTGATTAATCCCCTCAACTCTTGCTCAAGTCCACAAGTTAACAAACAGTGACCATTCAATATTTGTACCCACATAAATAGTTTCTTTGCTGTCTAAGTGTGTTTTGAGTATTGTGTGAGGAGCCATGCAAATTTTTATTGTGCTGGTTGAGCATTTCACCAGGTCCACTGCGTCCATTTGTACGCATTTCACCAGATTGGTTTCAGCAATGGGGTGTGTTGCAATGACTTTGATAGTTCGTGGGTGTTGAACATGTAAATTGGGGTTGACCGGGAAGTTGAGGAGGTAAAAATGGGTGATAGTAGAATAAAAATATCGAAAAAACATACAGCTTGTGCATTTGCAAGGAATGTTATACCCTCAAGACTCACTTATGCATTTCATTGATGGCAACATATATGGTCTCTGATTTTCCCGCTAAAACTTAGTGGTACCTGTATTCCAGACAAACCCTTCTGATGGCAATTCCCAACTACTGCTGCTGCTGCTGCTGTCACATGAGGGGGGAGATAGAGGGGGGAGGAGGAGGAAACCATGTGCCATCTCTGCATAGTAAGTTTTCATCATTGGGCAATGCATCATCATGCTACTACCAAACCAAAGCAACATAGTAAGAAAAAAAGAATATGAACCAGATGGTAGTCAACATAGTAAGAAAAAAAAGAATATGAACCAGATGGTAGTCAAGACCATGCCAATCACAGGCTCTTGATTCATCCCATTATACAGGAGATGATAAAAATAATAAGGAATACAAAATGAGACAAGGATGATACACATAACAAAAATAAAAGTTGTCCTAAAATGAACCAGAACGTATGTGACAGTATGATCCTAATGCCCTCTGTCTTAAGACATAAATGCACTTCTGCATTTCAAGATGGCACAAGAGACGGGCATCCAATTTGTAAATCAAAATTAGACCTTGACGAGATATGTTAACACAAAAAAGAGACAAACAATGTACTCTAGTAGCATAAGTTGAGGTATTTTTGCAACTGCTAGCAATAGACAAGGTGGAGCGATTTGAACTGTTCTGAAGATCAATCAGTCAGACATCTCCATCCATGGCATATTACGTGCGTTGTTTGCACGGCAATGGATCAACTTCGTGCATTACATCAGTCTATTAAGTAGACACAGAGAGTCAGAGAGGCAAGCAACAAAACCGAAAGATCCAAACAAAAAGAAGGAAAGGTCTGTATTACCAATTGGCCCTCAGATTTCACAACTTCGTTTTCCATCTTAGGCTAATGCGGCGGCCCTCAACGCTGGCACTGGAGCATGTCTCAAGGGAACGGCGGAAGAGGATGACGACGACGACGACGACGACGACCGCCCCGCAGCGGTGGCAAGAGAGGAGGAGGAGGAAGAAGAGATAAAAGGAAAGAAAAAGAGCAAGTTTTCCATAGCAGAAGCAGCAACAGAAACCATGTTCCTGCCGCGTGGGCGGGCCCACATGTCAGTGTCTCTCCGACCCCGAGCATTGCTTCAGCGCCCAGATCATCGAGGAGCCAACGCCGCACTAGCCATTTTCAGGAGCTCAACCCCCTTGTAGAAGCAAAGCGCGACCCCCATTAGAGCTCAAATCCGAGCCGATCTATCCATCCATCCATCAATCAATCAATCAATCGATTCACGAGGGTCTCGGTCGCAATCATCATCGGGCCAATGGCAAAATCCAAGCAAAACGAGAGAGATCAGAGGCATAAGCCACGGCAAAATCGAAATGCAAGACGAGACGGTAGGGGAAGCGGATACGAGTAACCTCCCGCCGAAGCGGGGCCGGGGCCACGGTTGATCGGATCGGCGACCTCCCCGTGGCCGGCGGTGCTCCGGAGGCTCGGAGGGCACGAGGGATTGCGGTCTCTCCGCCTCCGCGAGACAACCCGAAACCCTGTTTTGCCCGTGCTCTCGCTTTCTCTCCCTCCTCTATCTTCTCTCTTCCCCAGGGGAGAGAGTTGCTGTTACCATGGCGCGACTCCAAAGAAGGCAGGCCACGCGGCAGCCGCATCGGCGCGGTGTGGTGATGTGGGCCGGGCCAATCGGCTCCAGCTCCAGTATCACAGTGGGCCTGGTTCGACGTGGGCGGCAGTTTTACACCATTTGTGCTTCTATATGGGCTGTAACTCTGTAAGTCACCTGGGTCATCATGTGCTCGGCCCATATTGTCTCCAAGAGCTTCCCCTACCAGCGGGATGCATTCCTGTATCCTAACCAAGGATTTAAATCTCCGGCTCGCTATAGCTAGAGATAGCTGCTAGAAACAACGGCCGTTAAGATATGCTTAATTTACCACTACGTTTTCTTTGATGCTATTAGCCGCTATTAACTAGAGATAGCCGCTAAGTGGGCTTCAATTAGCGGCCGCTACAATTTTTGGTTGGCTGAAATTTCCAACGGATGGCCGAACGGCCCATGTCAGGTGCACCCTTCAGCCCTTCTCTTCTCTTCTAACCTAACCCAACCTTTCCCCGTCTCTCTCGGCTCTCGCCCTCTCTTTCTCTCCTTGGAAAAAAAAGGCAATGGTGCTTGCAGCGGCGACCTTCAGCAGCGACGGCGATGGCTGCACCCGGGGCGGTGGCGGCGGCAATACCTCCCTCCCTCCCCCAAGCGACGGTGGCGGAGGAGGTTGCCGATGTGGCTGCGAACTGCAGCAATGACTACGGCTGCTGATCCCGGATGCGGCGGTGACGGTTGTTGCGCCTGGATGCGGCGGCGGCGGCTGCTGCTGCTGGATGCACCAACCCCTCCCCACTCTTCTCCCCCAAGCGGTGACGGCAGCGACTACATCCCGAGGTTCACTCTTCCTTCCCCCAAGTGACACCACTCCTAATGATCTCCCAGCCAGAGCGAGAAACAGGTAAGATTTTTGTAAAAAACTCACGTGTCATTATGTACTCATGTATGAACAATTTAGCTTCTGATTAAATATAATTAAAGTGTCTTTGACTAGTTGAACCGTATAAAAATTGCAAAATTTAGATTTAATTTTTGCAAAACCGCTAAATAGCTGATCATAGTTGATGAAGAGCCTGACAGCTAAAGAACTTACCCGGAGATTAAATCCTTAATCCTAACCTATATCCATTCCTATATAGTTAGTACTGCATTGCTATAAAGTAAGTCTCATGATGGGCCACATCATCATATTATTTCAGCTATTGTATCAACATTGTGCCACAAATTTCATTTAAATTCAGAACCGGTACAGGGTACAGGTAGTGCTGGATAACGTATGACTCATCATGTACTATAGCTCATATTATTTCCTTCAAATTGGATTCGGGTAAGTACACCTGTTTGTATCTCTAATTCATAGATATTAAATATAGAGAGGCAATTAAAGTGTTACAAGAGATACATGAACAAAAAAATATACTCCTTTCGTTCCAAAATATAAGTGATTTTAATCGGATGAGATATATCATAATATTACGAATTTGGACAGACTTCATATCTAGATTTGTAAATCTTTTATATTTTGGGATAGAGGGAGTATGTTTTGCATGTGAGCTCGTGAAATAGTGACTAACCAATCTTTTATCATATTTATTGGTAGATTCAAAATAGATTTGCATAGATGTTTTATAGTATGGGACATACAGACGGATACAACAATTCTCTTATTCTAACCTATATTTTTTATGTATTCGGATTTGAACTAAGATAGTATCGGTCTTATCGGTTATCCCATTTTGTCTTCCATATTCTTCCCTCGAGCCTCAAGTCGAACGGGTGGTCAAGAAATATTCGTCCCATTTTCAATCAGGGGGTAGAATGGTACAGTAACCGTGGGTAGAGTTTGATGAATTTTGTTTAAACGAAAAAAATCTATAAGTAGGACCTAATTTCTATTGCTGTCTAGAGGACAAAGTTAGTGAAAATGATGAAATTTACTTCATATTTTTTAGCTCCAGAGTATTTAAAATCCGTGCAGGTCCATTGCTGCTTCACTCACTCATCACGAATCCATATCAGCCACTTATCTCAAAAAAAAAAAGAAAAATCATATCAGCTACTCCTACTCCACTGAGCACAGGTTCTACCCGCTGTACCAGACTCGGTAAAGCCAAAGGAGGAGAAACCCTATTCTCTTCCACAATCCGCCGGTATCTCCTTTCCAGATTCGATCTGTGCAAGCGACACTGCTTACAGCGCGTGACTGCAGCCACAATGCGAAAGAAGATGATGAGGGGGGAATCGGATTACACCATCATTGCTCGTACTATGGGGGAATCCATTACGCTTCTCCTCATAGTGGGATTCCGCCGCGTCGTCCCATCATGCTGTCCAACGATTAATTCGATCCGGGAAAAAAAAAAAGCGAAGGGACAGGAACGAAATTCTTCCACCTGAATTATACTACTAGTAGTAGTAGGGAGGTAATGCTGGAGTATGCTCGCATCTGATGAACTAGGCCCCCATCGGTTGGCTTAATAAGCTAAAGTAAAAGCTAAAATTTGAATTTTCAAACTTGATTTTGAAGTTGATTTTAAGATATTTTCAACGTAATTTTTTTTAGATTTAGCTTTTAAATCGTTACGAACAAATATATAAAAGTTTTACTTATAAATTATTTTTTATTCCCTAATAAGCCGAGGCCGCTACTCTCCAGTCTCCACTAAACTGAAGAGACGAGAGATTAGATTTGGTTCTTTTCCTCCCTATCTGAATATGCAGTCAATATCGCTTCTCATGTCGATTAAGCTAGTGGCAAAATAACTCGCAAACACATGGAAACTTCATCCAGAAGTACTCCTATAAGATGCTCCCTTAAAACACCTGATTTGATGGCCTCTCCAATTACGTGCCACCCAGCGACGAGACCACTCGCCCGGCACAAGGCAAAGTGTAGGCATCACCACCATCATCAGATAGATAATGTGACAGTGCTGCACAATGTCACCATTATGGGAGCCATGAGAACTTCTCATTTGCACAAAGAAATGATTACCATGCACCATATATATTCAATTATTTCATTCACTCGTGCTCTCCTAGCAAGCCAACAACAACGTGTTCCTTGGAAGAAAGATGAAGGATTTCATTTCGGTCTCCAGTATGATGTGCATTCCAGCTCAATCACATTCTCCCATCTCAAGAAAAATATTCTTCTCATGCAGTCACATTCATCATGGGTCCGTCCATAAGTACTCATCCTTTTACTATTTTAATTGCTCCTCCTAGCTGTACTACTCATCATTGTTGTTACCACAGAAATGCGTATCCTCTTCTTCCTCTCCAATGGAAAGAGCTCAGCATAAGACACCCCGCTTTATTCACAGGAGATAAAAAGAAAGAAGAAAGCACAGGTACATGTGCTATGATTCTCCCATTAGTCACAACCACTGTATTTCGCGCGGCAAGCAAGGGGACATTTGTAAATGATGCCATGATGATACATAGTGGTTGTTGCCAACCTTATTAAAAGGGTAGTGGTAGAAGTAGTTCAAAGTAGGAAGAGTTATAATCTGAAAAGAACTAGGAAGGCTCCATCATGTGAGACAAGTCCAGAACAACCGGATGCAAGCATGATTCTGATCTTATAGAATAATGCAAGCACACATGCACAACAGCACAATAGTTGTAAAAGAATAGCCTTGAACCCACTCGGGCACAAAATAAGTGAAGCACTGAATCTTTTCTTTTTCTTTACCAGACCACAGGCATCCACGCAAAGCTCAACAAAGACATGAACGGATCCTTTCAGCTTAAATCCGGAACCGCATGTACACCACACAAATGGCACAATGCAATGCATGGATGCTGTTCCAAAGGAAACCTATCATGGTGCTACCAGGTGAAACATACAGGCTAAGAAATCCATTTCCAGGCTATAAGCAGAAATACAGCCAACACGACACGACAAAATGCAAACATGATCAAGAGCCCTAGGGCATTACATTTCTCGCTTTGCTCTCTGTTGCATTTCCAGTTCTGCCTCCATTACCAATGACTGTTCCCTCATTCGCAGGCCAATTTTGTGTCGAAGCTACTTAAACAGATCGCAAATGCCTGGAAAGCTGAGAGCGGATAGCGGTAATCCATTGTGAACATATCTTTTGCTACCTTACCAAACTGTAGAATAATCTTGTCCTGCTCTGGTGGAGCAGGTTGTGACGGAGTTGGAGCCCCTGCGGGAGGCTGGGCTGATGCAGCAATCAACTGGAAATTCTTTACCGATGCAATGGTTACACGCCCACGGAAATTGAGGCACCAGCATTGGAGTTGCTCATGCCACCTAGGGGCCTTATTGCGAAGCACTAGTGGCCTCTCCTTGTTTTGTCCCTCTTCATTACCATTTATGGTGCCTCCAGCAATGTCTGAAAAGCGAGCACTGCTGAAATCACGGGAACTACTGAAATCCATGGACCGATCCATGATGGATGACTTAGAGAAGGAGGTGGTGCTGCGAAATGACTCCTCTAAAGCTCGGGGCACAATCTGCTCAGGCTGTCCAGGGACAATGCCACCAGGCTCGACTGAGGAGGCAGGTATGGAGTGCATGACGCAGTGCATCCGCCTAGGGCCCCTGGTGCCAAGAACATTAAGCTCATATGTCACCTGAGCTATGTTGTAACTACCAGACGGCATCTTAGGAGACACTTTCTTGGAGTTGAATCTTCGGCTACTCCGTCCAACAGGAGGGATTACAGCCCCATTATAAGGGGGCTGTGTGTCATAGATTATAAATTTTGTGCCAAGGAAGTTGGACCTAAAAATGTAACACACAAGAAGGTTGGTTCGTACCATCAAATAAATGGAGCCAAAGGGAAGGCATAACATCTGCACACAAAACAATTACCTTAGTTTTCCAATGTAAGTGTTGTTTGATCTTGAAATGTTATCAGCGTCCATTGAGATAATATATTCTGTGCACGTTGTTTTGCGGTGCCTTTTAGCAGACAAGAGGAACTTGCCACTATCCGCAAGTACAGCTGATTAACAAAAATCAGCAGTGAGAAAACTCATTCAATCAGGTGAAATCAAATTTGCCAGTTGTTTAATCATTCCATAACAAAAATATTTGGAGAAAAAAAGCATGTATGTGCACACATAAATCACAGACAAAAATGGGGCTAGATGCTAGTAGATGTTTAACCAAAAAGATAAGGCCTTGCAATGTTGTTAACCAAATTAAGAAAAAAAATTCTACTCGTATGAGTGAAAGAAGCACAAGACATACCAGTACTCAGGCACAAGTAGAGATGATAAGTTGATTTAGATTTATCCCGCTTTATGAAACATTGAATCATTCCATCTCGAGGGCCAGGCTGAAAGTCAAAACAAGGATTATGAATCTGAGATGAATAAATGAATGAGCAACTACCACACTTGAAGGTTGCTATCACTAGGTACGGAAATATAATTCTTAACAACGGTCAGTTTAAGCTATGCTTTCATTAGAGGACGTGAAACTTTACCTGCTTTAGAGAGACTGGGAAGGTAAGCTTCCCACAAAACTCTGGGCTCAGCACAATCTCTTTACACATCTCCCTCCATGCCTTACAGACGGCAGCACAGGACACCACATCCTTGCGTGACGGCCAGGTGCTCTCACTAGCCTCCAGCCTTCGAATCACATCGCCGAGGAGCTCAGGAGGGAGACTAGCCCAACGACTCTCCTGGATTATGAGATCCGCATCACAGAGCTCATGAACTGTACTCTGAGACTTGCCTCTATGGTGGCCGGTGAGCCCAGAGAAACCAGCCAGGGTGACCTCAAAGCTTCGCCTCGAAAGGCTACCAAAACTATCCCTAACATCACGAACAATGCTGCGAAACGACATCTAGGCTCGTTGAGTTCAGCCAACTTGTACGGCGAACAAGAAAACTTGAAACTTAGCACACCCTATATATCAGCGAAGACCACCGATAATCTTCACAGCTGTGTTTCCACCTATGGTACAATAGTCACAGTCCCAGATCACGCTGCCACGGTAAGAATTACTGCTTTAGTTGTGTCTACGCACAAGCAATCAACAATCTATACCTGCGAGAAGAAAAGAATCTTGGTGAGAAAGCGTGCGAATCTTGGCATGGAGTTAGACCAGCAATATATGCTAAGAACAGCGAATAATAGGCCAATTCCAATTATAGCTCGTAACGACTAAATAAGAGTTTGTGAAAAACATATTATACTAGCAAACAAGGGAGTTGTGGAGAGTAAACAGCCTATACTTCTATCAGGGGCGGATCCAACTTGGGACATGGGGGTTCAACTTTTGGGGGAACAAACAAACTGTTACTTGTATTAAGGTTAAGGCTCTGAAATTAAGAGAAGTTTCAGATCTAGAAGATAAGATAGGGTTAACGCAAGCAAATTCCACAGAAAAGTACTCCCGGTGAGAAAGAGGATGTTGATGCTCACCAGGATCCCTCCCTTCCCCTCCCCTGCTCTGCTCGCCAGATGGAGATCGGCGCCCCTCCCCTGTTCAGGCGCGACTCGTCTTGGCGCAAGGAGCGGAGGAGACGACGAGACGGGAGATTTCTCTTTCTTTCGCGCAAGGGAAGGAAGGGAAGATACTTGAGTGCACTACCTTATATCTCAAATTTTTCACAATAAAACTAGCTATGTTATCCAATTTATACGATGGTTCACGTTCACATATCAGCAGTACTAACGAACCCGACCCGTTGAGCATTGTATTGACTGTAAACTACTTAAAACCACCAGCAACCCCTAGCTGCCGCTCTACACATCTCCACCATCGTTCCTCCTCTCCACATTCACATACGCAGTCATACCCTCTAGCCATCAACATATCTCTTCTCCTCCCGGTCATCATGCACACTATTGTTATGGTCATCGTTGCTATTATCATGGTCATCGTTAAGGTTGAGGGTGTCGGGCTTGCAGGGACTCGGGGAGGCAGGAGTTGACCCGATGGTGAGTGGAGATGCTAGATCCGGGTTCCTCCTTGCTGGATCTGATGGTTCCCCAACTGTCGGAGAGAAAAATAAAAAGGTGAGAGAGAATTAATATGAGAAGTGGTTGCAGAGTTACTGGACTTAGAGGTGGAGCGACGGAGGAGTCATTGGACGAGATGGAATAGAGCGGGGTGGTTCAAATCGAAACAAAAATATAAAGTCAGTTGTTGTTAAGTGAAAAGAATGGTTAAAAGATAATATAATATGAAAACTTTCAAGAATACATAGTACTTTTTTATAGTACAATTTGAGTTATCTATTAGCCGATAGTCTCGTGTTATGCTAAGCTCACTATAGTTTTATCGTCTCTCCACAATATGGCTGGATCGGTCTACTTAGTTACTACTAATAATCTCATGATATATTGATGCATGATTATACATATTTCTGCTAACACGGGTTGATCAATTATGGTTAGATAGATTCGAGTTAAAAAAAATAAAAATAATAACATCAATTTTGCTCGATAATAAAGCATTCGATTATACGTATATAACTACCTCGATAATAAATGCAGGATATATGATGACTATCTTTATTAGTATATATAACTATATTTGTATTTCCCTAACTCTTTCATATTGTTTTTGTATTTTTTTTACATATATGTCAATTTGAACTAATTTTTTTCTCATAATGAAATAGATAATAGATCGTTTTTCCATATTTGTCTGTAAAATGTGAGTAGTACATTGTGTAATTTAAAAATTATATTATAAATGTATATAATTTAATGTGCAAGATATGGACTTATAGCATAAGATTTGACTTTTTTTCCTGAAAATGCCGCACCATATGTAGTTAAGTGAACAACTATAAAAAGTATAAAGAATCCATTGTGTGCTACTGACTCTGTTCGCGTTCTACAATATGACACTGAGTTTGTCGAGTTTTACAATATGTCATCACGTTTTGCATAACTTCTACTAATATAGCATCACCATCCAGTTAGTCTTCATTAGTACTATATAATTTTGTCCTAATGACCAAAATACCTTTGGGATGAAAACTTCCAAATTTTAATAAAAAATACGAAATATAAAATTGTAAAGCTTCCAAAGTTTGAGATGGGCAACTTCTGTGATAGTTTACAATATGATATTTTGGAATGTTCTTCAGTCATTAAGATAAAATTATACGATACTAACTGAGGCTAACTAGATGGTGATGAAGTTAAGCAAAATACAATAACATATCGTAGAGCTTGACAAACATAGTGTCATATTATAGAACGGTAACAAAGTCAGTGGCACAAAATGGATTCTTTCTAAAAAATAATCATAATCAATTGTTTATTTATTTCATTCAAAACAAAATATTTCTTACCTAAATATGTTAGAAGAACTTCGAGCAAGGTAATAAAAAGGGAGGTTAGTCACTAACTCACATACGCGAGGGAAAAAACTGGTCACATTCACTTTATTTATACAACCAAGCAAAACATCATTTTGGATTACCCAAGTCCACATGATACACTCTACTTTACACCTTTCATTTGGAGCCAACTCAGCCTAATGGTTTATATGACTCATATAAGTATAGATTTTGCATGATACCATTATTTTGTGGTATCTCAGTTGCCATCACATCGAGGCGGTTCTTGGCCGTGGCCAGCTCAGCCCGGAGCAGCTCGAGCTCCTCGCCGAGCGACGTAGAGGAGAGCCACAATCTTCACCATTGGCCATCATGTTGTCGTATTGTTTGTCGCTGGCTATTCACATGCTGACAAACCTCACTGGAGAAGAGAGAAAGGAGGGAGAGAGAGGGAGAGAGAGAGAAAGGAGACGTAATTTGGTCAAACCATATCAAAAAGTGAACTCCTCTCATCTAGTTAGCATGAAAATATTAGTTTAATAAATAAAGTATCCCCTTTCAAATAATCATACTTACAAAGTGTGTTTTCCTAAAAACGATTTCATGCGGTATGCTACGGTTAAAACCACATAGTCACGACGTATTACAGTAAAATTTAGTTTTTTTTATATTTACTTTGAAGAGCCGTGCATTCCATTTCTCTTCCTCAAGTGCACCTTGTGCTACTTTGAGACTGAATTCCAACCAGTCGAGTGAGTACATGTTCACCGTGCCTGCATCGCCAGGTAAAACAGGGACAAGGCAGATTACCCCTTTTTTACATTTACAGCAGCAACTTTTAGGCACAAAGCAACACAGGTTAACTTTCTCTTTCACATTTGTCTTTTCCGTGCAGTGCAGCGTGTGCAGGCATGCTCTCCGTTATCCGAGAAGGGGAAAAAGTTCACTGCTGCTTTTGAGTCATCATCATCGATCGATGGCCGTTGCCGTAGTAAAATAAGCCCACGGCGCAGAATTTGTGCAGCCGAGGTCGGCGGACTGTGATGAGGGCGGTGGAAAGGCGCGCGTCGTCGGCGGCTCCGGCCCTGAGTTGTGACCAAAAGTTTCTTATCCTTAATTAAGAGCCGCCATTAACGGATGGTTATAGACAGTGACCACTCACCGTTCACACTGCCTTTAATTAATTAACCTGGCACTGTCAGTGTTCAGTTGCAAGCGCTAGTAGCAGTAACACGTGCGTCTCTTATGAATGGCCATGGCCGTTTTTGTTTTCTTCGAGGCCCTGAATACACTGGACTGACTACTGATGAGGTCTTCGACGGAAGCACCAAACGACCGAGTTCTCGCCTTCTCGGAGGTCACGGGGTCGGAGCTAGGCGCTACCGAAGCCGATGACTACGGGACGTCTGCCAATTTGCCATGTCGTACTACTCCACTGTCCACCTACCGAAGCCAGCCTGAGGCGAACCAAGCGAACGCCCGCGTGTGAGAACACGTGAGTTCGTCCGTGGCCAGCCACGGTGGAGCTGCAGCTCCGGTAGCTTCGGCTCGAGTCCGATGTGGCGAGTAAAAAACACCGGAGCCTGTCGCCCTCGCGGCCAGGCCGGGGTCCGGTCGGGCGGTCGGCAGCGCCGCGACGCCGCCACGTGTGTTGCGTGCGCGGCCAGGGACGCGACGCGGGCTAACCGGCTAAGGCGTGGGTCCCTTTTCTCGGGCGTACGTGTCGCGGGGCCGGCAAAACAGACGGGAAAAACGGGGGAATTTTCTCTGGGGCGTCGTCTTTGGCCTTGTTAGTTCCTAAATTTTTTTTCAAAAACATCGATACATGTATAAGAAACATTAAATATAGATTAAAAAACTAATTGTACAGTTTGCATAAAAATCGTGGACGAATCTTTTGAGTCTAATTAATCCATAATTAACCATAAATGCTACAGTAACTTACATATACTAATGACAGATTAATTAGGTTTAATAAATTCGTCTCGTGGTTTCCAGGCGAGCGGTGAAATTAGTTTTTTCATTCGTATCCGAAAACCCTTTCCAACATTCGGTCAAACGTCCCATGTAACATTCAAAGATTTTCCTTTCGCGAACTAAACAAGCCCTTTGCCCTCTCCGGAGTCCGGACTCTTCTGAACCGGTGTGACGTATCCACGATTAGGCGTGTTCATGTCGCATGAGTCTGCTCTACTTTTGTATTTTATTTTTTTGGTGGAACGTGGCATCCGAATGTGCAATCAGACGATAGCAAATCACTGGGGCAACCGGTGTCTCCTTAATTTGGTCAGAAAAAAGAACAACACTATGACAAGCACGCAGTCGCTGTTTCATTCATCTGCTTCGATCCGAAGAGTAGATGGAATTATGGAAATACATTATACATGAGCCGCCAGGTTGTCGACCGCAAGCTGCGGTGATCCGTGATCCAGGAAGAACATTAACCCCCTTCCTAAATGTATTGTCTTTTGGGCTTTGGCATAAACGTTAAAAAGGTAGATCAATAATAAGTATCTCGTTCTTTATTTGTACTACATTTAAAAAGATGGATCGCTTTTTGGTAGCAACATTTATCTATTTATTACCAATAACAAATGCGAGAAAGTGAAAAGAGGGATGGCCTAGTCGCCAGTCGGCCGGGGAGACGGCACGGCCTTGCAGGCCGGCAACCAAGCGGGCTAGGCTAGCCGGTATGGCGGCCCAAAAGGCCACGCGCGTGGGCTAGCGAGGCAGGAGCCGAAGCAGGCCAGCGCGGGAGGCAACCCAATCGAAGGAAGTTAACTATGACTCCCTTCCTAGTGACCGAATCTTATTCGTATCACTAAACCACAATACTGTATATCTTGATCCACAACTATAAAAACCTGTGCAATTTGATTCTCTTGGTAGTTTTGAAGGGTGGTTTTGCTAACGTGGTGCCTACGTGATGGTATTGATCTGATCTTTGTTCCACGTGGTGTTGACGTGTCGCTTAGGTGGCATTAGAATTAAAAAAATATGTGTGCGACCCATTTATCATTAAAAAATATGTGGGACCCACTGACATGTGGGGCCTACTCTCTCTCCCTTATCTCTCGTTCTTTCCCCTCCCTCTTATCCCTTATCCCTCCTCTCCTCGTCGTTCCCTTCTTCCTCCTCCCTTTCTCTCTCCCGCGGCGGGCGGCGAGAACCGGAGATGGCGGCGGGAGGGCGGAGATGAGGGCGTGGCACGGCGGTCCGCGAGTGGCAAAGATGCAGGAGTGGCAGCGGCCTGATTCCCTAGCTGTCGTCGCTCCCGCCCTAGATGAGCTCGACGCGTGGCGCCCTCGGTGGCCGGGCCGAACGGAGGGATGGATAGGGTCAGGGCGGTAGCCGGCGACGAGCGGCACAGCTCGGCGCTGGAGCCTATTAACGTCAAAATTTGGTAAGCCCGGAGTTATCATCGGCCTAAAATCAGTATTGGCTTCAGAGTCCTGTAATCAGCCGATGGGCATTATCAGTCACCAGCAGTTGTATTCTTGATGAATTCGGTTAAGGAAATTAATCAATTAAAGGAAGTTTATCCAGAAGTGACCGGGTTTAAGGAGGATGCAACATTACAGTTTATCTACTAATTAGGTAGTTTGTTAGTTTCCTTTTATCTTTAGGAATGTGTGTTTAATGTCCGATTAGGACTTCATGTTTTTCCTTTTATCTTTAGGAAAGTTTGTATCGTGTCCAATAAGGACTACTAACTATCCATGGGTATAAATATGTACACCCGGGGTCATTGTAATTTATCTCTAGATCAATACAACTACTCTCTGCGCATCGCCACCTTCTTTTCCGAGGTTTTTACTTATCAACCGGCGGAACTTGGTACTTGACGCGGGGGTGCATCGAATTTCGATCTCCGGTGAAGGGGTAAGTCCTACGTTCCGCCGGCCCTGGTGGATGTATCGGTTACATTGGTGTTGTTCAAAGCTGCATCGCTTCGATCTCTTGGATCGCTCTGGTTCGGCTGATATATTTGTCTACCTGATATTTTAATTCTATTTTAATTGCATTGTGTTTAGAGATGCATCGGTTTAGTTGGGACTATCTCGTTTAGGTCTGATCTTCTGTCTTAACTGATATATCTCTACAATCATAATGTTGTTTTAAATAGATTTGTTATATTCATCACATTAGATAGATCTATCGGCTCATCAAGTATTAGATTGTCATATACAATCTCGTGCTGCATTGGTTAGGTTCGACCTACTAGATTGTTGTTGCTAATATAAATCTTGTTAAGCCGATTGGTTCATGCTAATGTTTTATTGGAGTGCTAGCCGATAAGTTATCTGGACATTGCATCAGCTTACAAGGATTACTTACAAGTTGATTTTAGCCGATGACAACAAAGCTTTCATTGTTTATCTAATCGTTTGGATTTAATGATATCGGATCTCTAACCGATGAATGCTTTAACCTTCAGATCAGTGCTTTTTCAATCTATCATTACTAGTCGATTGGTTTCTAATGGATTATATTATTGTTTTATTACATTATCATCAGTCGATTATTTTTATATCATTATTTACTCAAATATCAAGATCTATACTGAATATATATAAAGTCGATAGGTCAAAACCCTATCAATATCGGTTAGTATAGGCATCGACTGGAATGACTATATCGGCTTGTCAGCCGATCGGCTATTTGATCTTCAATTCATATATCTTGTCAGTTACAGGATTAAATTGACTGGAACGCCTGCATCTCATCGAGTTTTGGACCTGCACTGGAGTTAAGCAGATCTTTCAGGTCAGCGTGTGTTTTTTTGCATCAATAGAGTCGTGCGACTAAATGTCATCGGCGGCGACCAAATTGACGGAGAGGGTGACCGCGGTCGAGGCTACCGTGGCCGGAACGAGGAGCCAACTAGTGTGGGGAGAAGAGGAGTCAGCTGGCACGGTTCCCACTTTGCCGTCGCCACCCTCCCAACCTCCTGTCGTCACCGCCTTCCGCTCCCTCCCCGCCTCTGATGGCCTCGCCGCCCCGACCACAGGAGAGACGGGGGAGGCCGCTCTTGTTAACACCAAAATTTGGTAAGCCCGAAGTCATCATGGATCTAGAGTCAGTATCGGCTTCAGAGTCCTGGAATCAGCCGATGGAAACTATCAGTCGCCAACAGTTGTATTCTTGATGGATTTGGTTAAGGAAATTAATCAATCAAAGGAAGAGCCCGAGTTCAAGGAGGATGCAACATGAAAATTTATCTATTAATTAGGAAGAGTCTATTAGTTTCGTTTTAACTTTAAAAAAGTGTGTTTAGTGTCCGATAAGGAGTTCATGTTTTTCCTTTTATCTCTAGAAAAGTTTGTATTGTGTTCAATAAGGACTACTATCTACCCATGGGTATAAATATGTACATCTGAGGTCATTGTAAATATCTCTCGATCAATACAAGTACTCTCGGCATATCGCCACCCTCTTTTCCGAGGTTTTTACTTATCAACCGGTGAAACTTGGCACCTAATGCGAGGCTGCATCGGCTTTCGATCTCCGGCGAAGGGGTAAGTTATACGTTCCGCGGGCCCTGGCAATTGTATCGGCTACATTGGTGTTGTTCAAGGCTGCATTGCTTCGACCTCTTGGATCGCTCTGGTTCGGTTGGTATATTTGCTTGCCTATTTATCATATATCTTAGTTAATCTAAGTCGATTTTTCAATTTACTTGTATCGGTCAGATCTTTTTTAGGGTTTTGTCGGTATCGGCTAAATTGTTCTGTCAATCTAGATTAACTAAGACATCCACCATCCTGAAAATTAGTCAAAGACTTGATTGTTTAGACTTTATGCTTCTTTGCATACTTTACGATGCATCATCCCTAGCCGTGCTTAGAATCATAAAGGTTAACATGTCTTTGATTATAATAAGGGTTTCATCGGGGTTTCAGCCGATAAGTTATATGGACGTCGCATCGGCTTACAGGGATTACATACAAGTTGGATTTAACCGATTGCAACAAAGGTTTCGCTGTTTATCTAATCATGTGGATTTATTAACATCGGATCTCCAACCGAGGTGTGCTTACCCTTTGGATCAAGCAATTATACTATTATATTACTATTAGCCGATTGTTTTCTATTGAATTATATTATTGTTTCATTACATCATCATCAGCCGATTGTATTTATATCATTATCTATATTAGATATATAGTCGATTGTTCAAAACCCTATCGACATCGACTAGCATTGACATCAGCTGGTATCACTCTATCAGCTTGTCAGCTGATCAACTCTTTGGTGATCAAAATATTTATTTATCTTGTCAGTTGCAGGATCAAACTGACTGGCACACCCGCATCTCATCAATATTTTGGACTTGCATTGGAGCTAAGCAAAACTTCCAGGCCGTTGTGTTCGTCAACTTAGTTTGCACTAACACAGATCTGGCACCATCGATCGAGCGTGGATTTTTCGTCAACAACTCCTCACCGCTGCCTTCCAGAGAGGATGGATTGCGGCGGCAAGTCACGGCTCGAGCTCGGTAATGGCGATCGACAGTGACCAGATTTGGGGGTTTCAGCTATGATGGCGATTGGGCGACAGCGAGGGGTGGAATGGGATTGCTGGGAGGAGAGGAGCTCGACTGTAGCGGTGGCTTGGTTGATTGGGGACTGAAAGAGGGGGATTCGAGCGCCCGAGCGGCGACGACCGACACGGAGCTCGGTGGTCGCGAGGGAACGACATCATCGTGGTGGCTCGAAGTTGCGAGCTCGCAAAGGGGATCCGGCCCTCGCCCTCCCGCCGGCGCTGGCCCTCGTCCTACGCTCATCGAAGGGAAGAGAAAGAGAGAGGAAGGACGAAGAAGAAAGAAGAGAGAGCATGATATATGGGCCCCACATGTCAGTGGGTCCCACACATACTTTTGGTGAATGACAATGGGTCCCACACATATTTTTTTAATTCTAATACTACCTAAGCGCCACGTGGAATCGAAGATCAGATCAATACTGCCAAGTAGACACCACGTGAGCGAAGCCGCCCTCCAAAACCACAGAGAGAGTCAAAATGCACTGGTTTTAATTCATATCCAGATATCCCTGAACCACAATACCGAATATTTTAACCCTAAACTATTAAAACCGGTGTAATTTATCTCCCTTAGCTATTTTGGAAGATAGTTTCGCTGATGCAACGGACTTGTTCCAACCCGCGGAGTCATCATGTGGGGCCCACATATCTTCTGTCTTTCTCCTTCCCTCCCCTTTCCCCACACCATCGAGCAGGGATGGCAATTGGCGGTGGTGCGACGGTGATGGGGAGCATCCTCCCCGCACACTGCTACATGAGATCGAGCGGGGACGACGGTCGGCAGCGGCGGTGACGCGACAACAGCTCTGTGGCCTCGTCCGCGACGTCAGCCTCCCCTCTCACCTCCCCCGCGGGGATGTGGAGGAGGGGTGGGCAGTTGGGAGGAGGGATAGGACAACGACAGGGACAGCTGAGATGGAGGCAGTGAGAGGGAGGAACGGCGACATCTGGCCGCTGCCTGCTGGAGTTGCTCGTGGAGCATTGTCAACCAGTGCGCCATCCTCGTTCGTGATTCCTTCTCCCCAACGGTGGTCCGGCGTGGAGTGGAATGAGGAACGGAGCGGTCCGGCGCCTATCCCTCTCATCTAGTTGCGAGCGTCGCCGGTGCTCGAGATCCCTACTCCACCGAGACGCACGTCGTCCGATACGCCGTTGCTGGCGGCGACAAGGCTCACCTCTTTACCGCCGGCAACGAAGCCCACTGCCCACCATGACTACATTCGTTTGGCAAATAAGGAAGAACAGCCAGCGGCCGCGTTGTTGCTCCGAGGGCTCGTCCTGCACGCATGTTGCTGCTAGATGGTCATTTGGCAAAGAATCAGCAACAACCGGAGGTGCTCGATGATGGTAGTCAGTAGCCAGCCACTTCCGACCGCGGCGTGGGAGGTATTGAGGTGAGTGGACGAGGTCGGCGAGGGGGGGAGGCAGCAGGTCGGCGATTCAGGGGCTTCCCTCCCCCTCGTACCGACTGTTAAGAGAATAGATGCACAACGGAGACATGAATTTAACGTGGAAAACCCTTGCGGGAAAAACCACGGGCGCCGACCAGCAATAATCACTATTGAGAAGTTGATTACAAACGTAGGGAATAACAGTGGGAACTTCTATCCCTTCCCGTACGGCTTACAAGAGTATATATAGGAGATATAAGAGAGAACACCTATAGGAAACAACAGGGAATCCTACTAGGAAACTAATCCTAGTCCTACTAGGAAACTAATCCGACTCAAATTCGGATCACATATTTAACAATCTCCACCTTGAGACGAATTTCCTCTTGTAGCATAAAAATCATCAATCTCCAAAAAATACCTCATGTAGGTAAAATCATCGCGCGCCAAATAGTCTCTAGGACTATACTGTAACACCAACCAAGCTTGAGCAAAACTCAAACTTAGTAGCAGGAACTGGCTTTGTCATCATGTCAGCTGGATTATCATGAGTACTTATCTTGCATACTTTGATATCACCTTCAGCAATCACACCTCGAATAAAGTGATATCTCACATCAATGTGCTTTGTTCTCTCATGGAACATCTGATGCTTTGTAAGGCATATTGCACTTTGACTATCACAAAATATATCAATGCAAGACGTAACTCCACAAAGCTCAGTATACAAACCTCTAAGCCAAATAGCTTCTTTACAAGCTTCAGAAATAGCCATATACTCTGCTTCAGTAGTAGATAAGGCAACAGTTGCTTACAAACTTGCCTTCTAACTAACAGCACATCCTCCAATAGTGAAAACATAACCTGTGAGTGATCTTCTCCTATCCAAATCTCCAGCAAAATCTGAATCCACATATCCAACAAGTCCATCTCTAGATCTCCCAAACTGCAAACAAGCATTAGAGGTACCACGTAGGTATCTGAAAATCCATTGAACAGCTTTCCAATGCTCTTTGCCAGGATTAGCCATGTATCTACTGACAACACTCAATGCATGTGATAAGTCAGGACGAGAACATACCATAGCATACATAAGTGAACCAACTGCACTTGAATATGGAACTCTAGACATGTACTCAACATCATAATCTGACTGTGGACATAAATCTGAAGATAATCTGAAATGTGCAGCTAAAGGAATACTCACTGGTTTTGCATCATGCATATTGAAACGACGAAGGACCTTCTCAATATAACCTTTCTGACTAAGATATAACTTGCCAGACTCTCTTTCTCTAGTAATTTCCATACCGAGAATTTTCTTAGCTGCACCCAAATCCTTCATCTCAAATTCACTACTCAATTGTGCCTTCAACTTTGCTATCTCTGCTTTGTCTTTTGCAGCAATCAACATATCATCAACATAAAGAAGCAAATATATAGCTGAACCATCAACCATTTTGAGATAAACACAGCTATCATAATTGGATCTTCTAAACTTCTGAGAAAGCATGAAAGAGTCAAATCTCTTATACCACTGTCTAGGTGACTGCTTCAATCCATAAAGAGATTTCTTTAACCTACATACTAGGTTCTCTTTTCCAGGAACAACAAAACCTTCAGGCTGCTCTATATAAATGTCCTCTTCTAACTCCCCATGTAAAAATGCAGTTTTAACATCCATTTGCTCTAGTTCATAATCATGCATTGCAACAATACTGAGTAATGTGCGAATTGAACTATGCTTCACAACAGGGGAAAAGACATCATTGAAATCAATACCTGGAATCTGGCTATATCCTTTAGCAACTAACCTTGCTTTGTATCTTGCCTCATCAGTTGGAGATATACCTTCCTTTCTTTTGAAGATCCACTTGCAACGGATAGGTTTCTTCTCCTTTGGCAACTTCACCAATTCCCAAGTACGATTCTTTTCAAGTGACTCCATCTCATCATGCATAGCAGTTATCCATCTATTGTAATCATCAGAAACAATAGCCTCAGAATATGAAGAAGGTTCTGCATTACCTTCAATTTCCTCTGCCACACTCAAAGCATAAGCAACTATGTTCGCTTCTTCAATATATCTTCGAGGAGGTTTAGTATTTCTTTTGGGCTTATCTTTTGCAATAGAATGTTTTGAAGACTGCTCAACAGTAGAAGAATCTGAATCTTCACTAACAGGTGCATCTTGGTTAATAGCAACTTCATCCTTTTCTGGTGCATGCCCTGAACTGATCAAGTGCTCCACCTGCACACTTGCTTTCTGCTGACTCTCAACAGGAACATTAGTAGAAGGTTTGTCATGTAACATAACTGATTCATGGAAGATAACATTTCTACTAATCACAACCTTTTTTGTTTCAGGACACCATAATTTATAGCCTTTCACACCAGACGGATAACCAAGAAAAATGCACTTAATAGCTCTAGGCTCCAATTTACCATTATCAACATGAGCATAAGCAGTACAACCAAATACTCTCAAGTCTGAATAATTTGCTGGGGAACCAGACCATACCTCAATTGGAGTCTTCTTATCAATAGCATAACTGGGTGATCTATTAATAAGATAACAAGCAGTGGAAACAGCTTCTGCCCAAAACTGTTTAGGCAAACCTGCATTAGACAGCATACAACGGGCCTTTGATATAATTGTCCTGTTCATACGCTCAGCTACGCCGTTTTGTTGAGGTGTATGAGGAACGGTGTAGTGACGCACAATGCCTTCAGACTTGCAATATGATTTAAATATCTTAGAACAGAACTCCATCCCATTGTCAGTACGAAGTATTTTCACCTTCCTTTCAGTTTGTCTTTCAACCATAGTCTTCCACTCTTTAAACGCATTAAAAGCTTGATATTTGTGCTTTAAGAAATAAGGCCAAACTTTTCGCGAATAATCATCGACGATAGTCATCATATAACGAGCACCTCCAAAAGATGTCTTACGAGCAGGCCCCCATAAATCAGAATGCACATAATCAAGAATACCTTCTGTAGTATGCGTAGATGTGTTGAATTTCACCCTCTTATGCTTGCCAAAGATGCAATGCTCACAAAATTTGAGCTTCCCGATGCCTTGTCCATCTAGCAATCCTCGCTTGCTCAATTCTGCCAAACCAATTTCACTCATATGCCCAAGACGCATATGCCAAAGATTAGTAGCATCAGCATTAGATAATGAATCTGAAACTGCAGCAACATTACCTAATATAGTTGTACCTCGCAGATGGTACAGGTCGGCAGTTTTAATATCAGCTTTCATCACAACAAGAGATCCTTTGGTTACCTTCAATATTCCGTCTCCACCGGAATATTTGTACCCTTTGCGATCAAGAGTACATAAAGAGATGAGACTCCTCTTCAAATTTGGAATATGCCGTACATCTGACAATGTTCTGATACAGCCATCAAACATCTTGATCTGAATTGTTCCAATACCCGCAACCTTGCATGGTGTATTATCACCCATCAAAACAGTTCCACCTTGCACAGGCTCATAGGTGGCAAACCAATCCCTGTTCGGGCACATGTGATAGGTGCAAGCAGTATCAAGAATCCACTGGTCACTAGTTTGTGCACAACCAGCATAAGCAACAAGCAATTCTGCACCAGGTTTATCATCAGTAATAACTGCGGCTTTTCCTTCCTCTTGTTTATTACCTTTCGGTCTATAACTTCCGATTCTCTTGTCTTTGTTCTGTAGCTTCCAACACTCAGAGATATCATGTCCATCTCTCTTGCAGTATTTGCATGACTTATACCTGCCTCTGGACTTTGATCTTCCACGGTAGCTACTTGAACTTTTATCTCCTGACTGGTTCTTTGTGTTCTTCTCCTGTTGCCTGCCCCGAACAACCAAGCCTTCTGCTTGTGAACTTGAACTTTCAGAGGGAACCATCTTTTTCATCTTTTCTTTGGCATGCAAAGCTTCATAAACTTCTTTCAAAGTTAGAGTATCACGACTATAAAGAATAGTATCCCTGAAGTTTGCATATGAGCTAGGCAATGAACACAATAGAATAAGGCCTAAATCCTCTTCATCATACTTTACCTCCATAGCCTCAAGGTCAGCAACAATTTCCTTGAAAATGGAGAGATGATCCATCACAGACTCATCATCTTGCAACTTGTGCAAAAATAACTTTTGCTTCAGGTGCATCTTACTGGTCAGATCCTTAGTCATGCATATCTGTTCTAGCTTTAACCACAGCCCACCGGCTGTCTTCTCCTTAAGCACCTCCTGTAAAATATTGTTAGATGGATGAAGATGAATATATGACATAGCCTTACGATCCCTTTTCTTCTCATCATCAGACCAATCTGTAGTCCTCTTGTTAAATCCAGATAGCGCATCATCGAGGTCTTGCTGTGCAAGGACGGCTCGCATCTTCACTTGCCATAGTGAGAATCTTGTGTCTCGGTCCAGGAGCGGTAGATCATACTTCAAACTCGCCATGGGAGTAGATCTAAAAACTCCTCGGTGCACAAGCTTTTCTTTTGCGCGATGTCGGAGGACGACAGATGATCTTGCCGAACGAAGCGATGAGACGATGACACCGGCGGCGTGGGTAGTAGTAGATCGGATCTCCAATGCTCTGATACCACTTGTTAAGAAAATAGATGCACAACGGAGACACGAATTTAACGTGGAAAACCCTTGCGGGAAAAACCACGGGCGCCGATCGGCAATAATCACTATTGAGAAGTTGATTACAAACGTAGGGAATAACAGTGGGAACTTCTCTCCCTTCCCGTACGGCTTACAAGAGTATATATAGGAGATATAAGAGAGAACACCTAATAGGAAACAACAGGGAATCCTACTAGGAAACTAATCCTAGTCCTACTAGGAAACTAATCCGACTCAAATTCGGATCACATATTTAACACCGACGAGCTCTGATCCAGCGAGCTACCCAATGCCTGCTTCCTCCCTGCCAGCGCCCACAACAGGTAAGGCAACGAGCTCCTTGCGTGCGCCCCCAATGGCCGTCGTGGGCACCTTGGTGTCAAGCCCCTTGACGGTGCCGCTGCCCTGCTACTTCTCGCGGAGAGAAAATGTGGGGGAGAGTGAGGAGGGATAAGGGACGGAAGTGAGGGTCAGTGGGTCAATTATGTGTGGGTCCCATAGGATGACTCAGCGGGTTGGACCAAGTCAAAACGCCACATCAATGAAACCGTCTTCCAAAACAGTCGAGGTGGCAAATTACATCGATTCTAATAATTTAGGGTCATGATATATGTATTGCAGTTCAGGGATATGAATCATATTGAACCTATATTTGAGGGAGTTAAAGTGGACTTATTCTAAAAGAGGAAGGGAACGGACTAGGCGGGAGGGAAAGAGGGGAAGGAAGGAAAGGCGAACCAACTAGAGAGAAGGGGTTGATATTTTCTTCCAAAGAATTACTTGTTGATATTTAGGTATTGATTTGAATATGAATTTGGGTTTGGGCCCATAAGAAAAATAGCGAGGGGTCGAAGGAGGGAAACAAGGTGGGATTTTATATTTTTGGAATGCATTGAATATTTGGCAAGGATTCAAATGAGGGATTGAATTTCAAAACTTGATTTTGGAATGGAAATTTGAAGGTGTCAATTTTTTATTTGAGGAAGGGAACGGAGGGACATTTAAATTGATATCCAAACAACTTACACTTTCACTCAAAGAACAATTTTCTCAGATATAATTTCAGTAAATTAGTGTTTAACACCGAGGCAAAAAAAGAAACGTTACATATGTGTAGTTGAAATTTTGTATGACTAAAATTAAAATTAAAATATATAACGTCATGAGAAATCCATATATCATATATCACATTAAAATAAATGAATTGATAAATACTTATGATTTTTTTTGACACAACACGTACAAGATAGTGGTACTTTTCATATTGATGGAGTAGAAAAAAAATTACTGGACTACAACCTAGGGAGGCTAAAATCAGGAAAAGAAAAAAAATCATACCACGCGTCTACACCCGGATCCCGCTATTATGAAATTTGTATTTAGATTCAAATTAGATGGCCCTACTACCACTGGTAGTAGATTATTGTAAGGTAAGAGTGCCCTTAATTAGTCATACATGCTCTACTGGTGTTTGTAATCGCGCCACGAAATTTGAGATGCTGCACCAAACAATACCCGCGTCAAAAGTACAACCTCACATTCATAAAAGTCGAATCCACAACGTTCATGACAACGTGCTCAGCATCGACCAGCATGTGCATCACGACTCCATGCATTTTTCCTTTTCCTTTTCATTTCTTTATTCTAGTAACGCTCCCATCACGATCTCAAAGCCTTTGAACGTCGTTCATTCCTCTCCCTCTTATTCGCAATTCCAGGGAGCCAGCTTAAACTGCATTTCCAGTGACAATCCTTTCCAGATCATGATTCGTGAGATCAGGTCATTACCTAAGGGAAAAAAAATGATCGTCAGACGAGGTTAGGCGACATGCTCGAACGCTGGCGCTGCTGCACATCTGCATTCACCATTTTAGGCACAGCACATCACCAGTTCACCACAGCTCGGAGCGACACTCACACTCAACGTGCGGCACTCAAATCACGCGGTGTGCGCGCGCGCAGGGGAAGTTTCCCACCGTCGCGCGGGCGCAGCAGCACCGGCACCGCACATGCCATCCGCCGCGTTAGCCGCGGCCCACCCCTTCCCCACCACCAACCAAACCGGCCGCGGCCTATATATGCCCGCGCCGGTCACCAACGAATCTACCGGCCGTAGTCTGTCTGTACGTACCAAACCAACCGAGGGGATCCATCGATCCCGTGCAGTTGAGATGAGCAGCGAGAACGGAGAGAACGGGCACGGCGCCGCCGAGGAGGTGGTGGAGGAGCAGCAGCAGACGCCGCGGCCCGCGCCGAAGCTGAACGAGAGGATCCTCTCGTCGCTGTCGCGGAGGTCCGTCGCCGCGCACCCGTGGCACGACCTCGAGATCGGCCCTGATGCTCCCGCCGTGTTCAACGTCGTAAGTGCCCTGTCTGTTCGTTTCCCCCGTAGCATCCTCCAGCTTCCGTTCTTTGCCGCCGGCGATGACAGCTTGCGATGTGTCCGTGGTGGATTGGCACAGGTCGTGGAGATCACCAAGGGGAGCAAGGTGAAGTACGAGCTGGACAAGAAGACGGGGCTCATCAAGGTCTTTAACGCTGCACGCATTTCCTCCCACGTCTCTAAAAACTTCGTCTCTCGATTGCATCATATGAGCTAAGATCCGGTCGCTTATTAATGTGGCTGAAACCTCTGACAGGTTGATCGGATTCTGTACTCGTCCGTGGTCTACCCTCACAACTACGGTTTCATTCCGCGAACGCTTTGCGAGGACAACGACCCCATGGATGTCCTCGTCCTCATGCAGGTGAACAGAAATGACGCCCTTAATTTCTGATATGATATGAACAGAAACAGGTTCACATTTTCTGCATTTGCTTTGTCTAACCAGGAACCAGTTCTTCCCGGTTCATTCCTCCGAGCCAGGGCCATTGGTCTTATGCCTATGATTGACCAGGTAAGTAAATCAATCCATTCATCTCTGCTAAGTCAAAACGTTTTTAGAGAGAAAAAACAACTTTTGTCATTTAAGTATCGGCAACAAGCTTACACTGCACCTGCATTTCTTTTCCATCTTTTTCATATCAGGGAGAGAAGGATGACAAGATCATAGCTGTCTGCGCCGATGATCCTGAGTACCGCCATTTCAACGATCTCAGCGAGCTTTCTCCTCATCGCCTTCAGGAAATCAGGCGCTTCTTTGAAGACTGTACGCCTGCTTCCTCAGCACATACGATCGTTACATTTTTATGCTTGGTATTGCACCTTGATTTCAATTGTTTTATTCTTGATCAAAATCTTTCAGATAAGAAGAATGAGAACAAGGAGGTTGCTGTCAATGACTTCTTGCCTGCTGCGACAGCTCGTGAAGCAATCCAGTACTCTATGTAAGTCCTAAACATTTTTGCACCATTGATGTGCATATTACCATGTTGGATTGTTGATGTTTGCTGATCCAATTTGTTGTGTTCTTTTCAGGGATCTGTACGCACAGTACATTCTGCAGAGCTTGAGGCGGTAGAGCGTATTCCAATTTTCTGATTAAGAATTCTTCCCGTGAGCTCAAGCAAAGAGTGGCTCTTCAGAACAGTTAAGATCTGATGCATGGCCAAGTTACACGAGTTATATATGTCAACAAATCATTTCCCCCCAGAGATGTATTAGTCTGTATTTCGGCATTACTCATTTGGAAATTTGTTTCAAGGCTTGTGCTTTGATCTATGTACTCCTATTTGTTCTTGGAAAAGGGGAATTAATATGGTGATTGGTGTTACTTCGCTATTTGATTGGGCTATTATTCTAGCCTGAATACTACATTACAAACCTTCAAATTTGTAGCAATAACTTTTTATTTGAGAAATTTTACGGGCTCTTAACGAGATACTGGGAGGTACCACATTTCCCTAGTGTAATGCACCGAGAACAAAAAAAAAGTGATACTCTCTTTATAATCCTTGAAAAACCGAGAGGTACCAAAATCATAACTTGGATTACTTATCAAGAGCTGTAAAAATGACCCTTGGAGCAATGGTATAATTATACTTTAAGACCAGAAATGATTTAGCCTAAAATTAGTGGGACATTTAACTTTCTGTCACTTTTAAGATGTGGCAATTAAAGATTTGCAACTCGCTGGGTCCTTGTGTATCTATGTCATGTGGGTTCAGTGATAAATCCTTTATCACCACTCGTAAGAGTGGGAAATAGTTAATTATTCCAAAATTAGCTATTGTAAGGAACTGAAAAGTTACTTATATTCCAATCAAATACTTCCTTCGTCCCAAAATATAAGGGATTTTGGGTGAATTCTGTTCAGATTTCGTAGTAAGATTGATCCAAAATTCCTTAAATTTTGGGACGGAGTGAGTAAAAATTATTTTTTTTTACTCTTTCATATTAGTGAAGCCATACCGTGTCAGTACAGGCTGATTTTTTTTACATTAACGCAGAAAAAATACAGAAAATAATGTCTATGCTCACAAGGAAGTGGGTGATTCATGCGTCTTTTTACTCTTCAGTAACACTGATCAACCGATGGTAGACTCTGAAGCGTACAATGCTTTGATATCCTCCACGTCATCATAGCTCCCCAGGAATATTGGAGATCTATCATGAATCTTTCTGGGAACAAGTTCAAGGGCCTGCAATGCAAATGCAGCAACAGCTCTTTACTTTGTTGTGGATGCCATTGGTTTATAAAAACTTTGAAATCTGAATGCTACATTTTTTTGGTTAAATCGTCTGTAAGATGAATGTGCTACTAAAACCGAAGTGAAATACAGCTCACCCGTTGTTTGCCTGTGAAAGCTTGTCCTCCAGCTTGCTCCATCAAGAATGACATTGGGAACACTTCATACAGAACACTGCCATGCCACATGTAGCGAACTTCAGCAATTTACATTTACTACTCTACCTTTGCAGTTCAGAGTTAGCATCAGCATACCGAAGTTTTCCGTTTGGGCTCTTCTGATCCGCAGGGTACAAAAATATGCCTCCATATAGCAAAGTACGGTGGACATCAGCAACCATACTGTGTGGAACATCCAGAAGCAGAGCAACAACATAACCAAAAAATGTTCAGTTCAGTGTAACAAAGAGCATTCAAATTCAAATAACTGTAAAGTGTAAACATATTGGCATGCAGCCATGTCGCCTCATCTAAAGCTCATTAAACGTGTTGCTTTCTGTCAGATTATATGACTGACCTTCCGATATATCTCAAGGATTTAGATGGCGAACCATCCTGGGGAAATTTACATTTCTCCACAAACCTGCAATATTGACTCGAAAATTCAGCTCAAGTACTTAAAAATTACAGATAATATTTCGTAAACGAAATTAAGGCCTTTCATACTTCGCTGTAGGAGCATCCCAATTTTTCGCATTCCCTTCGTTCACTGAATAGATCTTTCCTCTGTTTGGTATCTACACAAAAAGAAGAGTACAGCACAGGTGCCAAAAATGGTCATTGTGTTTTGATCCATGACCAATCCAATTAAGAACAAGAATTGCGTTGTTGAGACCTTGATGTTTGGATGAGTCAGAATGAACTCCCCAAGGGAGGGATCAAGGGTGAAACCGTTTACTCCATTTCCAGTGCTCAACACAAGCTGTCATAACAGAACATCGGTCTATTTATGAAGAGGAGTTGTAGTGATGTATTAAGGGGAAATGGGTTCAGACGACATAGTTACCGTGCATGAACTCCCGTACATGCAATAGCCAGCAGCAAGCATGTCTGTTCCAGGTTGTAGTACATCGTCCAAAGTCACGCTGTCCTTGTCTTTAATCATGTAAATCCCAAAGATCTGTAGAACAGAACAGAAGACTGCATTTAACCGACAGCTATTGTTGGAAGTGTTCCTCAAATTAATCACTAGTAATTAATAAAAAGAACCAGTGAAGCTAAGAGGCTGTTTATTGTGTTGATAACAGAGCCAGTTCAAATCGACTATCAGACGTCGAGTAAGTTCTATCAGCAGCCAACTTGTCATGTTCAGAAAACATGAAAATCTTATGATTGCTTGCAGATAACAGAGTACCAGACCATTGATTTTCTTCTATTTACAGTTGAAAGTTGAAACCAGAGGAGATCGGCTCTGTTAATGATAGTGACACTTACCGTCCCGATGGAGACTCCACAGTCGATATTGGAGGAGCCATCCAGTGGATCAAAACAAACGCAATACCTGAAGAGAAACGGAACCCGTGCAGCTTCTGATGAGACGAAACAGTCACCATGATCTTGTCGAACTCGTAACTGACATCAAGCAACTGACAAGAACAGGGTAGTGCTATTATAAATCACATACTTTCCACGGAGGGGAGCGTCGACGAAAATGGCCTCCTCGTTCTCTTCGGACACAAGAACACACTGCACAGAAAGGAATGGACTGTCACTGTCAAGTTTCAGAACTGAACTTATCTGTAGCAATTAGCAAACCGAATTTTTTATGAGCAAAACATGATCAAGTTCAAGTAAGGTACTAATCACTAGCTACTCCAGGGAGTATGCGTTGTTTTACCGTACGGCCGCTGCTGACGAGCGCCTTGACAAAGACTTCGTTGGAGAGCACGTCGAGCTTCTTCTGCTCCTCTCCCTGCACCTCGTACGTGTGACAGCGTGAAATTGAAGCGAAGAAACGAGGAGGGGCATCACATGGATTAATTTGTGTGGAGGAACAGTAGAGAGATGAGCTTGCTTGCCTGGACGTTGGTCTCGCCGGCGAGGCCGATGAGCTTGGCGAGGCCGGCCTTGTTGACGGCGGAGGCGACGAACTTGCAGCCGAGGACGATGTGGGAAAGCAGGATGGTGAAGTCCCCCCGCGACTCCGGGTGTCGGCCCTGCTCGTTCAGCACGTGCCGCGTGATCGTCATCAGGTCCGTCCGCTGCGCCTCCGCCGCGTGATCCATCGATCTCTCCCACCTCTGCTTCTTGCGCGGCGCGCGTTGGGCGGCGTGGAAGGAAGGAACAAAACGAACGCGAGATAAGTTGAAGCCTGGTGGTGTGACCGTGCGAGGAGGAGAGGAGAGATGAGGTGGTAGCGGCGGTCGGGAGGCCTTGTCCTGTGGCGCGAGGGGGACGGGGACGGGGACGTGCGCAGGCGAGGGCGACGCGGCGCGGGTGCAGATGGATTGGACGAATTCGGGCAAGCGCGTTAGCGAGCGGAGTGGCATCCGGTCCGCGGTTCGTCGGGGGATGGATGATGAAATATACCGGGGAGGTGGGGAGGCGGGCACGGAGGGGTGCGGATTCCACGTATGCGCCCGCATGGACGTGGTGCCGGTGCGGATATGTCGATACGGGGATTGCTTTGCTCGTTGGCAAGCCGCGCGCCGGAAAGAAGGGAAGGTCAACTGGAGTGCCGGACGGGATGCGTCCAGTTGGGGCAAGTTGGTGTGGTGAATTGGTGAATGGTGATCACCTCCCTTCCAACCTGTGCAGTTAAGCACGGTCCAGTTGGTGCGTGGGCACCTTTGGCCTTTGGCAGCGACGGAGCGGGACGTTTTTGTGCGATTCCGGTCGGTTTGGGGTGAAAAGCTTCTTTTGCCAGCCGTATATTCCTGGACCTGCTGTGGGTGGCTAGATGCGAACACGTCCAATTATTCGCGTAGTCTCAAATTGCAAAGTCCTACGAAAAAAGGATAAACAACATAAATATATAGCGTGCTACCAGCCTACCACTACCCTTTTAATGCTACCAAAAAAGAAGGAAAAATTGGTACCGTAACATCAAAAGTTCACTAACCCAAACGAGTTTTATCTGATGTCCAAATCTCTGACTTGTACTAATCTCTTTGTTGACAATAATAATGCCAAACAATCTGATGCTCTACAGTCAACTACGGAGTAGTAAATGATACTGGTAGAGAAATTGAGCTGACAGCTGCTGAACAATGCATAGCATGGCATTTCTGGCCAATGAGCTGCCGTTCTGACCAAATCAATTCATTGCACTTTTATCAACGTAGCGAAGAGATAATATTGGATTACGCCTTTGAAATGTTTCCACGGATTAACACATGCAATTAAAACCTTACCAGTAATCGTTACTAGCGATTAAATATATTTCAGCGTCCATGTAAACGCATTGCATTCGGTTGACTAATGTACTGAGGATAGGATGATGAGGTTTTGACATGTCACAACGAGGTAGGACAGCAGGATTGCAGATAAGATTCAGATAGCTTGAGAAAAGAAGAAACGCAACGGCTGTACTTAACGCTAATGTCATTGCTCATCGGCGGACAGCGGTACATGATGCAACGACAGGTATATAGGAGTAGTCATTACTGATCTGCCATATGGCTAGCAAATTCGAAAAGAAAACAATTACCCCAACATAGTATCTTGTTTAAAAGTCCTTGCGGTTGTTGGACTTATCGAGAAGGTACATATTCAAATTCATTTTTTTGCGGAGAAACGGCTCGGCAAATCGGACAGGTTTAAATATTCAAATTCATTTTTTTCTTTGCACAGTTTGTTTGAATTTTACTCGTTTTTCGTGGGTAACCGAATGATAATCAAGTTTATAAACGAAACCGTTGTGGGACAATTTTTGTTGACCGGACAATTTTGCAAACCGACTCAATTTCCTTCAAGATAAATGACACCATTCAGCACTAAAACGACTCTGATGGATAGGAGTCGCTTAGACACGTCAAAGAAGGACGTCATTTGCGTTCGCATGATATTTCAGTGTCACTGGCCTCGACTCCTTGATGACTGAGGCTCAAGGATTTGAGTATTTGTTTCTTCTAACATCTGTTCCACAAATAAACAACTCCTAGAATACCAATGCAAAATTAAGAAAGAGAATAAAAGACCATAAAAACTCTCAATAATAGCAAACTACTGCGTAGTATTTGTTGGTTAGTAAGTAAGGGATATTGAATCCATGGAGAAAAGAGTTGAATCCATGGAGTAAACCTTCAGAACTTCAGGCTAGTAAACATGTCTGATTATTGTACTCTAGATAATGTGACCTGTTCAGAACTTCAGATTCAGAGGCAACAAACCAGCTAATAACCTTTTTATGCAGAACAAAAATTAGAGACACGGATAACAACATTTTCCATTGCTGATGATAATGAGATGGTAACATCAGACGCTGCATAACACAAGAACACGACTGCAACAAGGAACACAGGTTAAAATAAAACTGGTAACATCTGATCTAACTCTACAACTCCAGTTCTGGCACCGAGGCAACATTCTACGCCCTCTCGCCACGGATGCGGCGGGCGAGCTGGATGTCCTTGGGCATGATGGTGACACGCTTGGCGTGGATGGCGCAGAGGTTGGTGTCCTCGAAGAGCCCGACGAGGTAGGCCTCGGCGGCCTCCTGCAGCGCGGCGACGGCGGAGCTCTGGAAGCGGAGGTCGGTCTTGAAGTCCTGCGCGATCTCCCGCACCAGCCGCTGGAACGGCAGCTTGCGGATGAGCAGCTCCGTGCTCTTCTGGTACTTGCGGATCTCACGGAGCGCGACGGTGCCTGGCCTGAAGCGGTGGGGCTTCTTCACGCCGCCGGTCGCGGGGGCCGACTTGCGCGCAGCCTTCGTCGCCAGCTGCTTCCTCGGCGCCTTGCCGCCGGTGGACTTCCTCGCCGTCTGCTTCGTGCGGGCCATCGGAACTGGACTGGCTACTGCTTGGAATTCGGAGGCGCGAGAGCTTGGAGGATTTGGGAATTGGGGGATTGGAGTGAGGTAAGGATGGTGATGGGCGACGGGGGTTTAAGTAGGCGGCGAGGGTGAGCGGGAGATCGGCGAAATTTTGAGTTTTCGGAGGTGGGAGGGCGGCGCCGTGGGCGCGGGATGGGTTTGGAGCGTCGGATTTGCGAGGTATGGACGGCGTGGATGGGGTTTCCTGGGGACGATCCGTGGGGCGCAGGATGGACGGTGTGGATGGGGTTTAGGAGGCGGCACGCGGATCGTTGATGGGAGTGATCCGTGGGGTGAGGCGTCCTGCGCTCTGATTGGTTGCCACCGCGCGTATTCACGTTTTGGCCAAATATGGATAATACGTCATACGGTATATTAGCAAAATAATAATAATTTATGGGTAAAATTTTTATATATGTGTTTTCAGTGACTTAAATAACAATGTTTGATGAAAAAATTTCAAAATCAACTTTAAATTTAAGGTTTAAAATTTAAATACTAGCAACAGGTAATACTGAATGGGGAAAACGATGACAGCCAAAATAGTCCCTTGTTTGAGTTGTTTCTTGGATAGAGCGGTAGCAATCTTAACTTTTTCAAAATCGTTCTACGAAATGGAATATTGGGTACTAACTCCGTTTCATTCATAAGTCATTTTGACTTTTTCTTATTTTTAAGTTTGATCAAGTTTATAAAAAATATATTAGTATTTTCAACTCAAAATAAATATATTGTCAGAATATATATTCAATACTAGATTAAATGGAACAAATTTGATATTTTAGATATTGATAATTTTTTTATAAACTTAATCAAACTTAACAAAGTTTAACTAGGAAAAAATTCAAACGACTTACAATATAAAATAGAAGAGGGAGTAGTATTTGGGTGCGAGTATTTACGATCTGAATTTTTGCTAACTAGTCCTTGTTCCCGTTTCCACGTTGAGGGGCTATTCGGTTTGGACGAAATTCATAGGAACTTTAAAATAATTGAACTGTTTCTGTGAAAATCGAATGAGCCCTGGGATTGCATCAGCCATAGCAGCATGATCTGATTGCATCAGGTTGCGAGGGAGCACTGGAGCGCAGGCCACAGCCATCAGGCATCAGCTGAGACCAAATGAAAACAGACGATGTAGACTGAACCACATTGCTGTACTAGCGAATGCAAATATATATGATTTGCTCCATTATTTCATACAGCAGGTAAATAACCGAGGTAATTCCACACCAAAAGAACAAACATGTTTTACGACATTGACTGCTCAAGTTTATTTATCTTCAGGTCATCAGAGTGTTTTTTGTTTCTTTTCCTGTGCCCTCTTTCTCTTCATGGTAAGATAGTCTCAACGTTCCGAGGAATCCTGGTTTGCCATGCCCAACGCTAAAAGCATATCTCAACTAACAGAGTACAAGTATATATTTATCTGGAAAAGCAGGTCTCCTTGTATACATATACCAACTAAGATTTCTCGATAACTCGAAGTACTGTTCTACAAACTTCGCAAGAAGCTCAGAAGCACTTCATATGGACAATGCCAGGACCAGATTCATCATACTCGCCCTTGGAGATCCACATCTGCCAAACAAATGTTATCATTGTCAGGGGTGATTCTGAGGATACGTGCCATAAATACTGATATGACAGCAGCTATTACACTTCCAGTTCTATATGTCTATTGCAAAAGCATTCTCAGCACATACTGATACTAATAATTCTAGCACAAATACTTCATGTAATGTGATCCTGTTTGTCTCCATTGCAAAAGCAACCCTAACACTAGCAATGATTTGAGAATAATCTCTTTTAACATGCAATAAAACTAGGACATGGAGATTTTCCCATTTATGTTGTATTGGATGCTAATTAGACAATTTCCTAAAACATTCCAGGTGTACTCAACTTCTTTTCAATAATTCAAAGAGGAGTATAAAGAATGAAACACTAAAAAACCTACTAGTACAAATTGCATCAAGAATTATGGATAAACTACAAACAAAAAAGTGAAATCTTCTAAAATTAAATAAATATTTTTCTGACATAAGACATCAGGAGTAGCATGTGCAACTTGCAGAGTTGAGAAAAAAATCTACCTGCTGGAAAGTGCTCAGAGAAGCCAAAATAGAACCACCAATCCAGACGCTGTATTTTCTTTCTGGTGGTGCAATCACTTTAACCTTCATACTGCTAGGAGCAAGGGAAGTGATCTCCTTGCTCATACGATCAGCAATTCCAGGAAACATGGTAGAACCTCCACTTAGGACAACATTGCCATACAGGTCCTTCCGTATATCTACATCACACTTCATGATGGAGTTGTATGTAGCTTCATGTATGCCAGGAGATTCCATACCAACAAGAGATGGCTGGAACAGAACTTCAGGGCACCTGAACCTTTCTGACCCAATGGTAATTACTTGGCCATCAGGCATCTCATAGCTTTTCTCAACAGAGGAGCTGCTCCTAGAAGTTTCCAGCTCCTGCTCATAATCAAGGGCGACATAAGCGAGCTTCTCCTTTATGTCCCTGACAATCTCCCGCTCAGCGCTCGTTGTGAGGGAATACCCTCTCTCTGTAAGAATCTTCATGAGATGGTCAGTGAGGTCTCGGCCAGCAAGATCCAACCGGAGGATAGCATGAGGAAGCGTATATCCTTCATATATTGGAACAGTGTGGCTCACACCATCACCAGAGTCAAGCACAATACCTGCAGATACAAGAAGTGTCACTGCCTCCAACACGTTGGATTTTAACAGGGTCTATTGCAAAGGTAATAATCATACCAGTTGTTCGACCGCTAGCATACAAGGATAGAACAGCCTGGATTGCGACATACATTGCTGGGCAATTGAAGGTCTCAAACATGATCTGTGTCATCTTCTCTCTGTTGGCTTTGGGATTGAGAGGGGCTTCAGTTAGCAATACAGGGTGATCTTCAGGTGCAACACGAAGCTCATTGTAGAAGGTGTGGTGCCATATTTTCTCCATGTCATCCCAGTTATTGACAATTCCATGTTCAATTGGGTACTTTAGAGTCAGGATACCCCTTTTTGCCTGAGCTTCATCACCCACATAGGCATCCTTTTGGCCCATCCCAACCATGACACCGGTGTGGCGTGGTCTCCCTACAATGCTAGGGAAGACGGCTCTTGGTGCATCATCACCAGCGAAACCTGCCTGTTAGACATTAGGAAGGTGATCCGTTAAGCTATGAGAAACATACCGCTTTGCTGAAAAGACTAAGTTCAGGATAACTACCTTGACCATTCCAGTGCCATTGTCGCACACAATAGGTTGAATATCCTCGTCGGCCATTCTTCAGATGTTCTGCAACAGAAATGTATGATGATTACACATCACTTGTTAGGCTCAGACTAAAGTACCAGAAGGCCAGAAGTCGCTGGGAAAAACCAAGTAAACTAATAACATAAACACTACATGTATACTGCTTGAGATGTCCAGAGTATATATTTTTTAAAAAATCCGCAAAAGCTACAGCTGATTTCTCTGAACAACGGGGAGATCATGATGCCCCACGACGGAAAACCAGTTCACCTAACCTGTATCCATGAGCTATTACACGTATCGGGGGGGCAAATATCACTAATCACTACACAGTACTTACTGGCATGAACAGTTACCAAATACAACACGATATAAAACCTGAAGAATTATGTTTGATTGTTCCAAAGGGGATCACCCAGCACACCAAACCAATCACCAAAATTCCATCGGTACAGCCGAGAGAAAAACATACGCAGTAATTACGAAGGAAATAAAATCATCAACCATCGCCGGTCAGAAAAAAAAAAAAGAAGAAGGTCATAAGGCGATGAATCCTAGAGCAACCAAAGCATAATCCAGCAGATGTTTCATTTTTTTTTCTTCTCAGATCGAACAGCTCGGAGGACCGAGGGGATCGGAAGGGGGGATCACCTGCTTCTGCTTGACGAGGCGTACGTGTAACGATCACTTCCTCCTCTCCTCCTCCGGAGTCTGGAGAGCTCGGCGGCGGCGGAGTAAAGTAACGAGCGAGGCGAACGGAGGCGCCGGTTTATACGCGTCCGTCTCAAGGCAAAGTACGCGGCCCCGTAGAAAACGGCTGCCTACCGCGTGCGACGTTTTGGGGACTCGTGATTTTTGCTCTTTGCCCCCACCTCCCCCCCCCCCCCCCCCCCCCCCCCCGGGTGGCAATCTACTACCGTATCCCTCGCGATCCATGTGAATGATTTACTACGTTACAAATTTGCGATCTTCCTTTTTAAACAGAATTTCATGGAAATACGAGTAACAGGTTTCGATTTTCTGCAAGACTGAAAAAAATTCGAGGCAGATTTGATTGATTTCGCGTTACGTTATTTGCAGATCAGTGATGAAGCTGTTTGTATATGCCCTCGAGCGTACGTGTAATACGGGCCGAAAGATGAGCGGGCCACGTAGGGACGGCTGCGGCCTGATGGGCGTAGCACGTGTACTCGTGAGTGGACACGTTGGGGTGCTTGCTCGCGAACTGGCACAGATGGACGCGTGCGGGACTCGTCTATCGCCGGAACTGAGAACCGGGACAGCAGAAAGGGTCCCGGGGAAACTAGAAAAGGGCTTAGACCTGGCCGCCCAAAAGAACTTTCGGTGCCCGAAGCGGCACGTCCACGTCGGCACCAGCGGGAGATTCGGCCGACGATTTGGACAGCAACCGTGCGGCCCGCGTCGATCGTCGGTCGCGGCTGACGTCGTCCGCCTCTACGGCCTACCAACCTTTTCATTCCCGGCGAGTTTTCGCACGGCACGCCGCGAGCTCGCGAGCTGGTCGAGCTACCAGTCCACGCCGCACGCACCGCGCGCTGCGCCGGATGCTCTCTTGCTCGCCCCCTGTGGAGTGGTGACCTCGGACCAGGGTTTACCTTTCCGTTGTCAACATGAAAAACTGACCCTCACCAATTTAACGAATATCTCCGAAACCCGATAAAAGTACAATGACTTTCGTTCATACGAAAACTAGCTGAAACTGATCGGTTTTCACGAACCGATACCTAGTGGTTTCGCGCAAACTGATCGGTTGGTTTTGTGAACACGGCCTTGGACTCGATCTTGTCTGGTTAGCTCTTGTTGTATGGGCTATTGACTCATCATCGTCCATTTTGCTTCTTTAATAAGAAATAGCAGGTGGACCACACAATTGCACGGGCAACACGGTTAGTACCAAAATAAAATTATATTATGATGCAAAGTTATCTATAATTTTTAACTTGAAATCTATATAATAATTAGAGTATTTGACTCGCTGATTATGTCTGGCACCAACCACATTGTATTGTACATCAACTGTATTATATAGTACAGTGAAAGCTTATATTGATTCAATGATATACTTGCTATGAGAAATAGTAAAAAATAAAGTTATTATAACATTTCCATTGCATCCCGTCTCTCCTCTTTATTTTCATTGCCGCCCATTAGATCGTTCTAGGTAATGGCTATCACTTCCTTACTTCCTTGCCACCCTCCATTAGATTGTCCGTATTTTTTTTCATTAGGCACATTACAATATCAAACCTTATCACCATTTGGGGTATGTTTCTATATTTTTAGACACTGTCACTCCCAACTTACTCCTTTGCTACCCCTCAGCTCACTCTCCCATGTTAAGTGGCACATCCCTACTTCTTTGCGCCCCATTGCTACTCTTAGTCATTTGGCACCTTACAAAATCGTGTCAAGGTTTCCTTTTTATAGTTTGTAGAAGTTGTCACCACCACCTTATTCACTTACCACCCCTCGACATGCTCTCCCATGGCAACGGCCATCTCCTTACTCATTTATCTTCCGTCCACCTGTCTGCTTATCCCACCATCTCTCATCTTTGTTACCGCCGACTCCTTATAAAATTGAACCATCTCTCATCTTTGTTACCACCGACTCCTTATAAAATTGAATCTTATCATTGTTGGATTTTCATTTTTATTGTTTTTAGAAGTTGTCGCCGCCACTTTACTACTTTGTTTCCCCTCGATCGCTCTTCAATGGCAACCATTGCCTTCCTGCTCCCTTGTCACCTATTGACTCGTCAGTCGCACTGTCTATTTTTTTCATTGTTGTCGGCACCTAACAAAACTGAATAGTACCGTCGCAATGATTATGTTTAAAGTCCCGCCAGCTGTTCCCACCACCGCATCCCTCTCTTACTCGTTTTTTTTGCCCATCAGGTCGTCCTCTCGCAGTCCCTACTCTTCGTCACTTGAAAAGCTTGCCCTCCCATGACCCTAGTCACCCTGATTTACGAAAACTTTTTCTAAAGCGTGGTGTGCTTTTTTAAATGTCAATTCTAGATTTTAGTTGTTTTGGTAATTCATATTAAAATCTAATTTGGGAATTTATTTCATTTTTATCCCAAATTTTAATTAATTTAGTGTTGTGTTCTAGATAGACTCTTCTTTCAGTATTTATTTTTTTATTCAGAATTTTAGTTATTTATAAATTGTATTCCTAATTGAATATTTTTATCTCCTATTAATATGAGAATTTCTAGCGTCCAGATCGAGTTTTATTATATTTTATTTCTAATTGTAATGATTTATAAGTTTATTTAGTATTTGTATTAAAAATCTCATTTCCAATTTATTTTACTTTTTATTTGAATTTTGATTAATCCCGTGTTGTGTTTTGGATGGACTATACTTTCAACATTTCTTATTTTTTATTTTGAATTTCGGTTATTCCTAAATTGCATTCCTACTTTATTCTGAATTTTTGTGTTTTTTTAAGTTTGTTTGGAATTGAAAATCAATCATAGAGTTTGTTTTATTTTCTATTTCGAATTCTTATTATTCTCGGATTGTGTTTTAGATGGACTTTTTTTAATACTCCTTATTCTTTTATTCAGAATTTCAGTTATTACTAAATTTTATTCGTACGTTAACTTCTTTTTCTTTTTCTTTGATTAACGTGAGAATTTATAGTCTGTGATGTGAATGCATGCCTTCTTTTGATCTTTGAATCCAATCAGCCTGAAAATATCGATCAACTCATGCAAGCTAAGGTATTCAACGGATTTTTTCTGGTCCTGCCTGTTAAAATTGTTTGTGGTACATCTTTTTTCTCGCTCCCGCAAACAAAACTATTGGTGCTCTTCAAATGCTTACGACAGGTTGGCAGAACTATCGTCAGCTCATCACCATTGCCAAAAATTTCTGATCGGGTATTGACGGGCTGTCGAGTGCCAATCTTTGATGGCATTTTCTTTTGTTCACCTATTTTTTATGGCTTGAATGTTTGACATGGAGCTTACCGTGTTTCAATTTTTGATTCACCATCAACTAATATTAGATACTATATTTTCTATCCACATTATACACGTATGCATGTATGCTTGCACTTCAAATAGAGGCCATGTCTTACTTTATATCTGTATAAAAGTTATATTCTCAATTTGTCAGGCCTTGTCCGGTTAGGAGTCTGGGCACATAGACCTATTTTAGTTTTGTTTCCTACTGCCAAAATGTGTCAATTTGCCATATGTCAAACCGAATCAGACATTGCATTGCTAACTTGTCCGTTTCTAATACTTTTATATTAATGCTCAGTAAATCTTAAGGGTTAACCGTTGAATCAGACTTTCCATGATCTAGGAGTCAATCCGAATTCCAGATTATTTCTAAATTGAGTTGAACTCTTGTTTTCATTTTTCTCTGATAATTGGTTTTATTTTTTATTTCGAATTCTTATTGATGTCGTATTGTGTTCTATATGGCATATTCTTTCAATATTCCTTATTTTTTATTTTTTATTTCAGCTGTTTCAAAATTGTATTCCTACTTGAACTCTCTATTTTATTTTTCTAATTTCGGATTTATTTTTATTTTTTATTCTGAATTTTAATTAATCTCGTATTCAGTTCTACGTGGATTCTTCTTCTAATATTGCTGATTTATAATTCCGAATTTCAGTTATTTCTAAATTGTATTTCTAGTTGGACTCTCATTTTTTTCTCCGATTAATGTGAAAATTTCTAGCCTCCACAGCGAACGTGGTACCTCCTTTCAAGGCGGTTTTAATAATATAACTAGCTGGGTGGCCCGTGCAATTGCGTGGATAGCATCCATACAAAATTATTTATTTATTACACAAGATTTTACATAAAATTTATTAAATATCTATCTCGTTGTCTTAGGATTTTGAAAGACCGAACTTTATCATCCACGTGTTTCTAATTTATAGTTTTTAAAAGTCGCTTCGGTCACCACCCCTTACTCATTTGTTAAGCCTTTATTTGCTTGTCGATCTATCACTATTTTTATTCATTTTCCATGAAACCTTTAAAAATTAGACATTTTAGTTTTTAGAGTTCATTATCTTGTTGGATTTTGTTTTTATTAAATTTTAAAGTTCCGTCAAACACCACCACTATACTTCTCTACGGTCCCTCCGTTGCCTCCTCTCTTTATTATCATTGGAATTTTAAAAATCAAACATAATTATCGTTTGGATTTATTTTTTACTTTTTAGAAGTCCCACTAAATCATCAGCGGCTTTGCCACTGTGCTCTTCTACGCGTGACCCACCCACTGCCTCCCCCTTTATTGTCATTGAGATTTTAAAAATTGAACATGATTATTATTGGGATTTATTCTTTTTACTTTATAGAATCCCGCCAACTACCGTGACCGTACTCCTTAATGGCTTGTCCGTCGTCCCCCTCTTAATCTTCATTGGGATTCTATTTGGGTTTTGTTTATATCTTTATAGTTTTTATATGTCCCATCAACTGACACCACTTTACTCCTTTACAAGTCTATTGTTTTCCCCTTCTTTATTGTCATTTGATATCATTGTGTTCGAGATAAATTATTGTTTTCGAAAAATCCATATTTTCATTTTATATTTTTATTTGTAAATCGTATTCCTACTTGAACTCTTATAATTATTTTTCTATTTTCAAAATTTATTTTATTTGTTATTCTAAATTTTAATTAATCTCGTTATATGTTCTAGATGGTCTATTCTTTCAACAGTGTTTATTTTTTATTAAGAATTTTAGTTATTTATAAATTGTATTTTTAGTTGAACTCTTATTTTTATTTTTCTAATATCTTGTTTTATTTCATTTTTTATTTCGAATTCTAATTAATCTCGTGTTGTGTTATAGATGGATTAATTGTTGTTTCACTATTTCTTTTTTATTCTGAATTTTAGTTATTTCAAAATTGTATTCCTACTTAAACTCTTCTTTTTCTTTCCTAATTTCAGAAATTTATTTATTTTTTATTTAGAATTTTAATTAATCACGTATTAGGTTCTTATATGGACTTCTCTTTCAATATTGCTTATTTTTAATTCTGAATTTCAGTTATTTTTTAGATTGTATTTCTACTTGTATTCTTGCTTTTTCTTTAATTAATGTGGAAATTTCTAGCCTCCACAGTGAACGTGGTGTCTTCTTTTCGAGTTGTCTTAATAATATAACTAGTTGGGTAGCCCGCGCAATTGCGCGGCTAGCACCTATATAAAATTATTTATTTTTACATATGATTTTACTTAAAATTTATTAAATATCTATCTCGTTATCTTAGGATTTTGAAAGATCAAACTTTATCATCCGTGTTTCTAATTTAATAGTTTTTAAAAGTTGCTTCGGTAGCTACACCTTACTCGGTTGTGAGGTCTTTATTTGTTTATCGATCTATCACTATTTCTATTCATCTTCCATGTAACTTTTAAAAATTAGACCTTTTTTTAAGTACGTAATCTTGTTGGGTTTTGTTTTTATAATTCTTTTAAAATTTCGTCAAACATCGCCCACTATACTCCTCTACGGTCCCTCTGCTGCCTTATCTCTTTATTATCATTGGGATTTTAAAAATCGAAAATAATTATCGTTTTGGTTCATTTTTTACTTTCTAAGAAGTCTCGCTAAACGGTCAATAGCTTTGGCACTGTACTCCTTTACACACGACCCGCCTGCTGCCTCCCCTCTTTATGTCGTTGAGATTTTAAAAATTGAACATGATTTTCTTTGGGGTTTATTTTTTTACTCTCTATAATCCCGCCAACTGCCGGTGATCGTGCTGCTTAATAGCTTGTTCGTTATCCCTCCTCTTAATCGTAATTGGGATTCTATTTGAGATTTTGATTATATGTTTATAGTTTTTATATATCTCATCAACTACCACCACCTTACTCCTTTATAGGCCTATTGTTTTTCCCCTTTTTATTATCATTTGATATCGTTGTGTTATAGATGGATTATTCTTTTCGAAAAATCCATATTTTTCATTTTAATATTTTTTATTTGCAAATTATATTTCTACTTGAACTCTTATAATTATCTTTCTGTTTTCAAAATTTATTTTATTTGTTATTCCGAATATTAATTAATCTCATCATATGTTCTAGATAGTCTATTCTTTCAATAGTATTTATTTTTTATTACAAATTTTAGTTGTTTATAATTTGTATTTCTAGTTGAACTCTTATTATTATTTTTCTAATTTCTAAATTAATTTATTTTTTATTTTGAATTCTAATTAATCTCGTGTTGTGTTATAGATGGATTAATTGTTGTTTCAATATTTCTTTTTTTATTCTGAATTTCAGTTATTTATTGTATTCCTACTTGAACTCTTCTTTTTCTTTCCTAATTTCAGAAATTTATTTATTTATTATTCTGTATTTTAATTAATCACGTATTGGGTTCTTATATGACTACTCTTTCAATATTGCTTATTTTTAATTCCGAATTTTAGTTATTTTTTAATTGTATTTCTACTTGGACTCTTCTTTTCTTTTTCTTCGATTAATGTGGGAATTCCTAGCCTCCATAGTGAACATGGTGCATTATTTTCGAGCTGTCTTAATAATATAATTTAATAATATAATAGATAGATAATAGATAGATAGATAGATTGCATCCCTTTTTTTTCTAGAAACAGAATATATCCATATTAATTACTATTTTTGTGTTTAATCCGATACGTCCAATATATGTATGCTGTTTTTACGGAGAACGAGACAGCCAATTGTTTTTTGGAGATGATATAAAAAGTCCAAGTAGTAGATTTGCTTGGCCCCGAGCCAATGGTAGAAAGCTTGAATTGATGTGGGAAAAGGTTTACTTTAACTCCCTCAAATATAGGTCTACTCGTATCCTTCAACCGTGATACCAGATATCTTAACCCTACAACTATTAAAACTAATATAATTTAACTCCTTTGGTTGTTTTGAGAGTAATTTTTGTTGACGTGGCTCGTTGACCTGGTTTAATCGATTGAATCAGCATGCGATGCCCACATTTCATCCTATCTTTCATTCCCTTCTTCCTCCTTCCTCTTCCCCTTCGGCCCTTCCTTCCCTAGCTGGTGGGAGGTATGGGACCATCCCGTTTGACTCGACACTACCCGATCACCATCTTCCTCCCCAAATCGGGTGCAAGGAGGAGAGGGAGGCACGAGGAGGGGATGATAGTTGGCGGCGACGCGACGACATCTAGCAATGAGGTTGCACGCAGCTTGGCCTGGGGACCTCCATCCCACAACTCGTCCACTGTGAAGGTCACCGTGCCGCTCGCCCACTTGGTCGCTCCCCACCTCCAGCTACACCATCCAACCCCTCTAGCCTTGGCCACGCAGCCTCGCATGCCTCGTGCTCTGTTTCTCGACCCCGCCCCTCGTCATTTCGCCTTCCTCCACGTGCCCATCTACGCATTCCCACTGCTCCTCTCCTGACTCCACGTCTGCGTCGTCGTCCCCTCCCCCTTCCCCTCCCCCTCCCCCTCCCCCTTCCCCCATCCTCTCCGCTCTCTGCGCCACCAACCTCCCCGCCTTTTTCGACCACCCCTTTGTGTCCCTGCTGCGCTTAGGAAGGATGCTCCCTGACTCGGATGAAGAGGTCTGGTGTTCATCGACGCTAGAGGGGAGAGGGGAAAGGCGACAGCCAGCGGCAGCAGAGCAAGGGAGCCGGGCAGCAGTGGCTTGGAGGTATGTCTCGCAAAGAAGCAACAAACAACAACCGGTGATAGAGGAGCCCACGGGCTACGGTGGTGGGCTACTTGTCATTGCTAGCTCCTTGTCGCGTCGCTGCCGCCATCGACTGCAGTTCTGGCTCGACCTCATGTGGCGATGTGGGGGAAGGATGCTCCTTGTCGCTGGATATCGTTGACCCGCCGCCGACTATCGTCCTACTAGAGCTCATGTTACAGTGTGGGAAAAGGCCAGCCGGTTGGATTGGGTCAACAAGCCAAGTCAGCAAAAATTGTTCTTAAAACAACTGAGAGAGTTAACTCACTCTGGTTTTCATAGTTGAATATTACAGTTAAGTTAAGGAATACGCATCAGATTAGATTTATATTAAAGGATGTCAAAGTGGACTAATTTCAATCGTTCTGCCTGTATCTTTGCACAATGGGCTCAGCAGGTTTACAGGCCCACAGTGCACGGCCCAATTCGATCATAGGAAGTCATGAACTTGGTTGGTAGATGGGCTTTGCTTATGAACTCGATCGGTTTCCTTTTCAGATTTTATTTTAGCGAGGTTCCAGCTTTCTTCGCTTGAAATAAGTCTTCAACATGGATGGCACAATATATATGCTGTACAATATGGAGCATTTATTTGGCGAAACATATGTTTTGTGTGCACGCAGATATGTAAAATTACTAGTACTGTAGTAAGTTCTGTATGATCTCGTAAACGGGTGACAACGCACGTATGCCCAACTAGGACCAACAAACAGACTGAGATAGCATTCACAATGCAAATTTTACATGCACATATACAAAGGGAAAAATGTGTAATGCCTGTTCTTTGTCACCGCCTCACAGGATATGGTCTGTTTTTCTAAAAAAAAAAGTGCTTGTCACAGGGCCACAGGCTGATAGTCCACAGAACTCGGCGGATTGCTCCCATTTCGCCTCGATTCGGCTTCGTACCATTGTGTCCTGCGTGCAATATGCATAGCCCCGAACACTTGTACCCCCCTAAACATGCCATCCATCGCCACTTTATCAAGTGTAACGGCTTCGAAACGTTTGCCGATTCGGCGACACACGCCAAGCCGGCAACGCACAGTATAATACAGTACACTGTACTAGCTGTGGACACCGTGCCGCTGCACACGAGGCGATCGACCACGGCTAGCTCATGCCACCATGGGTACCAGCTATTGACTAGTGAGTACTATCACTCGCACCCCCTGCACGGCCCTGCACGGCCGCCGGTGCAGGGTCCGGCGCGACGGGCTCGGGGGCGGCGAACGGCGCCTGCCTGCATGTGGGGCACGTCGGCCGCGCCGCGAGCCACCGGTCAATGCAGCGCTCGTGGAAGCCGTGGTTGCAGCTAGGCAGCACGCGCACGTGCTCCCCGCGCGCGAACTCGGCGAGGCATATCGCGCACTCCGACCGCGACGACCCGGCCAGCTCTAGCCCCTCCGTGTACGCCACGCGCGGGATCGTCTTCGACAGCGGCGGCGTCCGCTTCCTGCCCCCTCCTCCTCCGCTGCCGCCGCCGCCGCCACCCCGCCTCGCGCGGCCTCCTTCTCCTCCTCCTACAGCGGCGGCGGCGGCGGCGGCGGTCTCCGCACCGTAGCACGCGCGCCGCGTGACGCGGAGCGCGCACTGGAGGACGACGTGGAGCGCGACCGCGGCGACGAGGCCGCAGACGAGGAGCGCGAGCAGGACGATGGCGTTGGTGTTGAACGACACGGCGAGTGCACCACCGCCGCCGCGGCCATTGTCGGCGGCCGGCAGAACGCCGTTGAGTCCAGGTAGCACCGCCGCCGGCGCGGGAGACGTGCTCGGCGCCGCCGTTGGCGCCACGAGGAGGAGCGCCCTGGCAGAGTAGTGCAGCCGCGCGTCCATGAGCAACGAAGCTTTAGCAGCTAGCTTAGCTCGCGCGATCACGTCGGAGCTAACAGTGAGCTACTCTGTCACTTGTAAGTTGTACCGTGGGCGGTAAAGCATGCAGAGGCATATATAGAACGTGACAGGAGTGCAAGTTAACGGAATGGAATGTTGCAGGGAATAAATTAGTCAGAGATATTTGGAGGTCGTTGTCTTTGTAATCTTGTTTAGTCGGCCAATTAAAAATGATCCTAATGCTGGTGTGGCTTATATGCTGGCCTGGGGTAAGATAAGATGCACGTCGTCAAGGGGCATAAAAAGGAGAAGAGATGGAGAGAGACGCACATCAAGCCGTCAAGGTGCAGAATCATGCATGGAAGTTGCGACTAATGAGCAAATTAATGCAAACATGCTAGAATTGACCTCTTTTAGCACTAGCACAATAACAAACTCATCATATGTTTTCTCTCGGGAGAATAGCCTATTTGGTCCTTCGACTTTTGCTCTGAGGTCAATATGGTCCTTGGTATTTCATTTTGTTCGAACTGATCCTCAAAGTCTATCTTTCAGTCTACTATGGTCCTTGCACCCATCAGAAACGCCACGTAGGCATGCCATTTAATCATCTTATATAAATCTATCATGAACTGCCTAATATACCCTTACATACAACATAAGAGAAAAAAAAGAAAAATGTCACACACACTTACATTTGCAAATACTCAAATATATCGATTTGTCTATCAATACATTTAACATAATCAATTTTGTGTATATATCAATCACTGGGATTAGATTAAATTATCTAATCATATTAAATTAATTAGTTATAGTTTTTCGTATCACATACAAATGGACAAATTAGACATTCACCATCCATTTTTAATAAGATGATGACATGGCATGTCTACATGGTGTTTCTGGTGGGCCTAAGGTTTATATTGGATCATATGACAAAGTTTAAGGATATAATTGGACAAAATAAAAAATCAAGGACCATATTGATCTTAAGGCGAAACTTTAGGGACCAAATGGTCTATTCTCCCTTTACTCTCCAAAGATGTAAAAAAAGAAAAACAAGTATCTTGAAAGAGAGAAGAAACGTCTGGTGTCAATGTCATCAGCTGAACACATGAATAATACAACCACAGAGCGATTTAACAAAACTGATGAAGACAAGAAATGTCAAACGGATGCTCGTCACTATACACAATCACACCAATGCATGACAAACACAACGAGCATATCCATAAAGTAGAGTGTCCTTAATCTAGAGTTTTCCATGGCCAAATCTTAAACCCACAATTTATCCACCATATTCCGATGTGCTCAACAAGGACGTAACTCTGCAAAGGGGGTCAATCAGCGTCGCGATGCGCACCTAATCGGTCCCATCAGTTTCTGCGACCAAAAGAACCCATCAGGAGCCAGCAATTTGGGTTCAGTAGTTGAGCCTCCACTAACTGCGACTCGTAGGCTCACGGGACGGCTCCACGTGGCAGTGAGGCGGCCAGGGAGTCGGTGACTTGTCAACGTGTGAGTGGTTCGGCTGAGCCACCTGGTTCCACGCAGGAGTCCGACTTGTCTGTACCTGGAGCTCTGAACTGAGCAGCCTGAGTTCCTCCAGCGACGTGGCTCTGTTCGTTCAATGGGCTGAAATGGGCCGCTACTTTGGGCTAGATATGGTGGGCATCAACGGAGTACGGATGGATTAATATTATTTAGTGATGTAACTAGGTAGTGTACGGTACGGCTTCATCTCATATATAATATCTCTTTAATGACATATTATTTTTAAAATCTATTTACATTATTGTACTCTACTCAAAATATGTGATAAAACGAGATCCATGTTTGAATATATTTAAATATTTTATTAATTTAAAAGTAATTTATTTAAATTGTAGAGGTAATTTAGATATGTAGTAGAAGTAACTCTCTATAATATTAAAAATTACATTATGGCTGTGTTGTAGTAAGAAACTATATGAAGTAAATTCACAAGCAAAGTTTAGAGAAAATTTTCAAGTAAATACATTTATGAAAGTAAATACAATAAAGTTTAAAAGAAATTTACATAAATAAAAAAAGTAACTTAGCACAAAATGGAAGTAAGTTGTTACAACATTAGAAATATATCCGTTGTAGGGATAAAACATGAGTTTATCTAGAAATTAAATTTAATCAACACAAAATATGGAAACTAAAAACAATAATAAACAATCATAAAGTAATCAACTTAGAACATTATAAATGTATAAGAAGTACTTTAATCAAATCTAAAAGTAAATTATATATATGATAAAAGTAACTTACATATATAATAAAAGTAATTTACAAATATAAATATTTTTTTATCATAATATAATCATGTAAGATCTTGTTATAAAGATTTAATTGCAACAAACACAACGGTTTAATCGGATTGTAGATCAGATAAGTAATTTAAGAGAAAATTTTATAAGAAAGAAAAAAAGACATGTATAACATAATAATAGCGAAGAAGACATTCATATCTGTTGATGTGTTTCCTGATGCATGTGGCGTCTCACATTAAGCCTATATTGAGAGCCTCTCGATTTAAATTTTACCATTTTTTAAATAATTTACAAAATCATTAATCTAAGTATTGTATTGTTTTGATTAAAATATATAAATATTTCTTCAAATGTTTTGTTCTTTTTGTCGATGTTGTAGATCACGACTATGGTATTAGCATGGTACGGGGATCGTTGGTATCAGGGTATATGTGAGATTTTTGTACAGGTTCGGGTCCCTTATCTACCAGGTAATAGTCCTACTCCTGTTGGCCGAAGCCGATGTTGCTTTTATTCATCATAATCACACAATTACAATATTTGGGATAACCTATCTAGTCGTTGTCGACACGACGGTATGAACCACCACCCGTAGTCGACGACAGGATAGTTTTTATCTTCGAATACGAACTCGGCGAGATCCCTCTTGTCGGCCTCTGCAGCACCAGGTTGGGTATATTTAGGCTTATCTCTGGTGTCAATGTCTGGCGGCGTGTATTGGTGTCTATTCTGACTATTGCGTGCCTCCATTCTCCTCTTAGGGAATCTTGTATTTATACCCACAGATGTTCCCTTGTTCAAGTAGAACTAGGGAGATAAATATGGATACAATTTAAGTAATCCTTATAGTTTTTATCTAGAACTCTGTTTTTTCTTCCTTATCCGGAATACCTTTCGTATATGAGATATGATTTCAGATAAGACTTGATATATGGTGGACCCCACCGAGTTTAATCAAGATTATGAGATATGTTTTATCCATAACACTAGCACTTTTCTTCAGAAGAAAAATATTTTTTTCTTGTTGGGCTTCTTGGTATAGAATGGCCCGGACTATTCCATATTCAGCCGTAGTTGGATTGCACGGCTGCACCGAAATCTCTAAACTAGCTAAACAACATATTCTATCTCAAAATATAATAATTTGAGGATGAAAGTCGCTAATTTGACCAAGGCTGTCTCGTCCAAATTCCATGAGGCCAAGCCATGTAAGATTATCAACTCAAGATCACATTGTTTCCAGTAACCACTCGAGTACTGACACACCATCTCGTTCGGCGGCGTTGCGGAACAGCAAAGAGCGCACCAAACACTATAGCCATGAACGTACCATAACGATATATAAAACTTTATTTCTTCCTTATGCATATCTCGTAGTCGACTAGCATTTTATATTGGTCGATAAAAGATAGAAAAGAAAGTTGACATGCACATGCAAACTATATGTTTGAGGTTCAACTGGGAGCACATGAACAAAACAATATTTGGAGTGAGAGTTCTCCAAACATTTTTTAAGAATAAATTATTAATGTGTTGAGAATAAGATTTTAGGGTTGAAATCCGGCACTGCATCTCAACTAGGAGCACAAACATGCTTGAATTTAACCGTCCTTACAAAATTACAGTTGTATTTCGAAGGAGGAACATCACCTATCTTATAAAGATATTAAAAAGTTTTAATAAGATATATCAATGTGTAACATATCACTTTACAAACACACAGATTTAAATTTGATCTATACAAGTATAAAAAATAACAAATTTTGTTCCAACTTATATAAGTCAAATTACACCTGTGTATGTTTGTGTGACATATATCATATTGATCTATCTATTATTTTTATAAAAAAATATGTTGATAACTATTTAGATAACATTGAAAAAGAGGAGATATTTGATCCCTTCAAAAATGAAAATACTTTCTCGTGTAGTATTTCTCAGTAGACCTACTAAGGCTCCGTTCTTTTCTCCAACTCCAAACTTCAACCTACTCATTTTCCATTAACGCGCTTTTCAAACTATTAAATGTTGCATATTTTACGAAAAGTTTCTATATAGAAGTTGTTAAAAAATAAATAAATCCATTTTTCAAGTTTATAATAGCTCGTTTTGTGTGCATTACAAATCTTAATTAACCATGTGCTAATAAAGTTCTTCGTTTTGTGTGCATTACAAATCTCACTCCTTTGGAGTGGATCGAACGAAGCCTAAGACATGTTTAGAAGAGCTTCTAATAGTCGCAACTTCTTTAAAATAAAAACACCATAAACCGTCTAATCTTTCATCCACATTTTGAGAAGATGTAGTTACAGAATCTAGAAAAACGAACTACAAAGTAAAAATGGATTTTCTAACTTCTCTAGATTGTAACCAACCAGTTGTTTCTTATGATTTTAAGCTTCACCAAAGCCTAACCGAGGCAGTGGCTGCCTTTTACGTCAGAGAGGGAAATATGCAGATGTTGTTTACCGTTCACAAACCAACCGATCGAGAGTGATGGGCTATAGCGTCAATCTCCCATGATAGAGTTGTCGAACCCAATCTCCCATGTAGTCAGGGGCGGACATTGGGTGGTATGGGGCGACCGGACCAGCTATAGCTTGTGTCGCCCTACATCTCTGTCGATGTTCTAGATCACGACTACGGTATTTGCATGGTATGAGAATCGTTGGTACCAGCGTATACGCGAGATTGAGGTAGAAAGATAGGAGACATGGTTTTTTATACAGGTTTGGGCCCGCTCATCTGACAGGTAATAGTGCTACTCCTGTTGGTCGAAGATGGTGTTGCTCTTATTCATTAGAATCACACAAGTACAATATTTAGGATAACCTATCTAGTTATCATCGACACGGTGACATGGACCACCACTCGTAGTCGATGATGGGGTAGTCTTCATCCTCGAATACGAACTCGACGAGATCAGAGATAGCGCTAGATCCCTCTTTTCGGCCTCCGCCAGCACTAGATTGGGTATATCTAGGCTTATCTCTGATGTCGATGTCTGGTGGCATAGATTGGTGTCTATTCTGACTGACACGTGCCTCTCTCACCGGGCTCTCCTTGTCGGCCTCCGCAGGCACTAGATTGGATACCCCCTCTCCTCCTAGGGGATCTTGTATTTATACCCATAGATATCCCCTTGTCCAAATAGAACTAGGGAGATAAGTATGGATACGATCTGAGTAATCCTTGCAGTCTACACGTAGAACTCTACTTCCACTTCCTTATCCAGAATACTTTCTGTATATGAGGCATGATTCCATATAAAAGTTGGTATATGGTGGGCCCCGCTAAGCTTAACCCAAGAATATTGGATATGCCTTATCCATAACACTGACAACATGGCCGCTGGACTCGCTCGCTATGGCTGTTCTGCCACCAACCTCGACCGTTGCCGCCTCTGCTCCACCTCCCGAGACAGCTCGCCATCACCTACCTCGCTTGTCACCGATCTCCCTGGACCCAGGGCTCCATTCGCGGAGCACCATAGTTGCCTCCGTCTCTGCCTTGCTCTAGGTCACTGCCGCGTCGCGTCGAGCGACGCCCACTAGCGCGCCGCTTCTTGGGCAACGGCCGTCAGCTCCGCGTCGACTGCTCCTCACCCGGCTCTGCCGCCCGCCGCCCTTTGCCTCCACCGTCGTTGCACCGGCCGCCTCGTCGCGCTGCCTCTCCCCCACTCGTGCACGCACGCGTGAGGAGAAGGAAAAGGGGATCAGGGAGTGAGAGGAGAGAACGAGAATGAGAGAGAAGAAAAGATAAGGAGCGGAGGAGGTTAGGCGCTGACAGGTGGGACCCACGTGGGCTTCACAATTTGTTAATCCAATCAGCACAGTAATTACCATGCTAATCTCCCTTTGTTGTATCATTGACATGTGGGACCAACCGGGATTATTTTTCTTTCATTTGACCTCCTTTTAATACTCGGTCACTTACTTGTGAGCCCATCTTATCCATCCGTTCAGTGTGACCGAGTCTGTACCCGGTCCACGTGCGCCAGGTCACTGACCACCTGGCCCCACACGCGCTGACCCACGAACCATGAGCCCGCTCCACCACTTCGCCTCATCACGCACTCGGTAGACCTGGTCTACCGTGGGCCGGTGCCTGTATGTCGGTGACAATGGATCCCGCGAAAAGAAACTCATTTAAACCTTTAGAATATTTCTTTCCAATAAAAGAAACTCTTTTTCCATTGAATAGAAATTCATTTAAACCTCAAAAATTCATATCTTGCAAATCGTAACTCCGTTTGACTCTGTTCAACTTCCACAAATTTTCTAAAATTGAGATCTGTCCAATGGCACTACTAGTTTATAATAGTTATTATTTACTTTATAGGGTATTGGATGGTTTTCTCCTTTTCGATCGCATAGCAGATGTTCCGGAGGTTCAACGGACGCTGATTTTTGTCGATGTTTTGGAGACCAACAACTAAGGCAAGCCACTCTTTGATCATATTTCTCCTAGTTTATAAAATTTGTTGTTTGAATTATTGCATCCCTAGCGTACACCACTAATTTGATCGGCCATCGGTCTATGAGCACATGGCCGATGGACCAAGCTAGTAGTTGCATTATCTTCTGTAGGTTGTCGTTACACCTAACCTTTGTCGCTCCACCAAAGTGTTACCTAGTGTTGACGATGGAATTTGGTAAACATATGAATCAGAGCTGAGATCCAATCTGAAGCTGATTTGAAGATATGCGGAATTCTAGGAAACAGAGTGCGCATCGACTGGGAGTTTGTTTCGGCAGATACCGAGTTCGATATGGTTAGCCAATGCAGCCGATGGTAGCAAATTCGGTTATGTGATCGATCTCAGATTCGAGAAGAAGGCTTCAATGGCATTGCTGAGCAGGGATAGAGTCCAAGATAGGCAATTGCATCTATTAATTAGGATTTTATGTAATTTTCTTATAGATATTTTCGGTATGAGTCCGCCTAAGGGACTTGTTCATTTATTAGGGTTGTAATAGGAAGTATGAGTCGTGTCCGATATGGACATATTATGAATTTTGGGTACAAATATGTACCCGAGACCCTGTAAATAATTAACATCAGCTCAATCCAATTTTAGCGCATCGCCAACCTTTTCATTACTTTGTTTCGATGAGTTCTTGCTTTCGAGTCGGGCTGCATCGGCTTCGATCTTCGACAAAAAGGTAAAGCTTGTTATGGCGGTTTGTATTATCGGGATTAGTGTTTACGCTTTTATGACACTCTAATCTTGCTTCTGTGAATCACCGAGTTATCATATATATCGTATAATGTAGATTGATAATGCTTTCTACTTGCATCAGCTGACCTTTATCTAGGGTTTTACCGGTAATGGCTAGATTGACTTATTGGTTTAGATTGTATAATATATCCACCATCCTGAAAAGATAACCATCGTCTTGATTGTTTAGATATTATGCTTTTTTTCATACTTAGTGCTGTATCAGTTAAGTTTGATCTACTAAGTCGTGCTTAGAATCATAATCTCTAGCATGCTTTATGGTTATTACTAAGGATAGTATCGGGGTTTCAGCCGATCTTATATGATATAATTGCTTTACATAGTCCTATGTCTTGTTTAATATACTATATCTGCCCTTATATTAGGACCACAACTAATATAAATATATTGAACTTATTGTCAATCTAATTAACGATAGTTTAATATATTTGTTGCAAGAGGATATCCTAGTATAAGTAGTATTGGAGCTATAGCCAATACATGCATAAATTTGCACATCGGCTATGATATAAACATATATAATCATTATTTTGTGTTATTTTAGATCTAAGCAATTTATACTGTCTTGGTTAGGTCCGATATATTCCAATTGCTAATTTCAAAAGTAAAACTGATTTAGAGATATATAATTTTGATATTTACAGTCGATGGATTAAGTTTAGGGTTTATTCATTATTGGGAATATGCCTTACAGCCGATTCATCTCATGCTGCATCGGCTAGGTTACACCACGATATGAGAGGCTTTCTAGCCGATCGATTATCGTTTACTAATAATATTTGCATGTTTTATATTGTTGATTGCAGGATCAAATCAACTGGCACGCCATTGAACCCGAAAGAAAATTTTGGACCTGCACTAGAGTAAAGGAAATCTCTCAGGTCAGTGTGTGTTTTTTTGCATCAACACCTAGGAGCGTAGGCACCCACCAACACTACATTCACCATTGTTCTGTCGATATGGAAAAATTGGGTTGCGAAATGTTGAGAAAAACCCAACTCGTGAAGTTGGTGGGTTTTGGAAAAGGAAAAGAGAGTTTGCAAAAGCTCGCGATATGGAAGCTCACCTAGGTGGCTTGGTTTCGTATTCGCATGTAAGGAACGATTCCTTTGGGAATTCCATCCAAGCATTTTATAGTGCGACCACAAGGGTATTGTGGGATACCCCTGGAAAGGTAAATTGTTACTTCATGAATATCATGTGTGCCAGTGGTTGTGGGACACTAGGGATGAGGAGATGGAGTTTTGTGTTATGAGATTTGGCCTTCGTGGCACCGGTCTCTATAGTGGCGATGCGGTACTTATAGGTGTAGGAGCATCCCTAGTGTACCCTGAGTAGATGATGGCTGGTCTTGCCTGATGCTTGTCACGCGAGTTGACCAAATATGTGGAATGGGATTTTTATGGACTAGCTTTGGAAAGGCCTCGTCACGAACTTCTAGTACCGGCTAGTACTCGGTGTAAGTTTCGTGTCGTGTGGGTAAAATGTACAACCTTTGCAGAGTTTAATTAAACTGTTCGAACAGCCGTGCCCACGGTCAAGGGTGAATGTTAGGTGATTCTCTTAGCGTAGATTTGTTTGCCTGTACTTTTATGAAATATTGTTGTGCGGGATGGGAATCGTTGCCAGAGTCGGTCTGTGTGACTGACGGATGACCTGAGTGGTTTTGAAACGGGCATGTGTGACCTGGGATGTCGAAATGGCATCATAGAGTAGGCTTCCCGAGTGGAAGCGGAGTGCTTTAGGAGTTGGACGGCTCAGAGAAGCTGAAGAAAGGGATGGAAGGAGAAGTCCCTGACCTGAGGTGAAGTTTGAGATATCTGATGAGGATAGATTGAGAAATGGAAAGAAACTAATAGAGGAAAATTGATAAAAAGGAATAAAACTAAAATTTTGCCCCTTCCGCCCGAGGTTTTGCAAAGCGACTCACGGTAGGATCGAGACGGTATGTCTCCTTCCACTGTTTTATAAGATTCCACACTTAGAAATTTCAAAGATTGTAAAAATAAACATTTTGCAAAATGAACCCAATCTTACCTTGAAGCTTGCATTTTACACATTTCCCAGTGGCTTACTGAGTACAAAAGTACTTAATCCCCCATTTTGTTGTTTTCCACTCTTAGCTCAGATTGAAGATGGTGAAGGATACGGTTTCATCCCAAGCCGCTGCCCATGGATTGGAGTTCTAGCTACGCTACGTTCGGCTACTGCTTTTTGATTGAAGGTTGCCTTTCAGGGATTATCCTAAGATGCCACATAAAGGTATAATTTATTATTAGTGTTGCAATGATTCGTTATGTTACTGCGGGTACCAACATCTGTATCCTGGGACTGGTACCGGTAAACACGGTTCCGTAGGAGGCGGTTCGCCACTCCCCTGTGACGCACCCTCCTTGGTGCTGCACTGTACGACGGTGCCAAGGCGGGGTGTGACAACACATGGTGAAAATAGGTCTGATATAACTATAAAATTTTCTTGACTGGTTCCTGGGCACTCCTCGATACTCTAGCTCCGCCCCTGACTTTGGCAATGTAGTGTTGATATATGGCTGGGGAAGTATGTTCACACATCGAGGGAACATCCTTTATTTTTCCACAAAATACATGTCAATTAGTTATAGAAGATTCCATCATAATTGTCTTTTTTTCTCACTTTGTATATCGACTTTAGACTTGATTTTTAGTATAGCGGTATATGTCAATATACTCTATATTCTCATTGATTAAAGTTATTTTTATGGCTGTTGTATTGCATCTGAAAACTAGATTTAAACGGGGGACATCGATCAAGTTAAAGAAAAACATTTCTACGGACATGTATAATTAATCATGTGTGCATATAAGAAAGATTATGCATAGACAACTTATGCCTCCTTGTTTCGGCTTAGATTTATTGACTCAGGCTTCTAGTGACCTTTTCTTTCATGGATTATAAGCATGTACTCCCTCCTTTGCATATTATAAGACGATTTGATTTTTTGAAAGTCGAACTTCATTAGGTTTGATAAAATTTATAAAAAATATAACAATATTTTTATTACAAAAGCAAAATGAAACTAATTTTATGTTATAGATGTTGCTAATTTTTCTACGAGCTTGCTTAAAGTTGCTTAAAGTTAAAGCAGTTTGAATAGGAAAAAATAATCAAAGTGGTTTATAATACAAAACTGGCACAAGTAGTTTTCATCGAGACTTAAGTGTAACGATGAGGTCCTATTTTTAGTTCACATAAGTCAAAGAAAAGCTATTCAAACTAAACCTTTTTTTAAGAACGATTGAAACTTAACTTTTGGTTTAACAATGTGGGAGTGATTTAGGACTTCTAAAACAATCCAACGAAAAAAATCACCTGTTTGTTTGGACTTAAGCTTTTTTCTATAAGTTGGCTCATAAGCTCTAACAAATAGGACCTTAATTAAAGGGATAAAGTTTGATACAACTTGACGATGTTGTGTTGATTAATATAAAACAGAGGGAAAACTCCACTGATATAATAGTGGAGTGGTGGAGTTACGGGTCCATCACGATATATGCATGCACCTTCAATATAATTGGAAAAAAGAGTTATTAGAAGCCATAGCAAGGAGACACAGGTTGGGAGTTATATATATGTGCAATATACATGTCCTGTCTTATGGGCTTACCATTTTTCCTTGGAATTTGATTTAGGTCTCTCAATTTGTCGTTGAGTGCATCCTACCATGGCACGATCAACGTGCTTGCTGTCGTGCTCGTTCTCTACGCGGTGCTCGTGTTCATCCTAAGTCTCCGTTTGTGTCGATGTCTTTGTCGGTTGGTGGTGGTGGGGGAGGAGGAGGTGGTGGCATGAGGTACCCGTGGTTCACCGGCGCCGAGGTGCGCACGGTCCCACCTAGCGTTGGTCTTCAGGCCTTCCGCCCATGGTTGGCCCCTCTCGGGGATGGTATCTGGCCTCGACCTTGGCCTCCTCAACTCATCCCACGTCGACCCACTCTACCACCGATCGTCGGTGCCGTTAAGATTGGTGCGCGCGCGTTCAACGAACTCAAGGACCTCGACCCCGCCTCCTTCGAGTCGTCGTCAGCCGAGGAGGCGTGCACGCAGTAGGTCGTGTGCATCATCGACGAGTTCCACGGGGGAGGGCATGTGGTGGAGCTGTCGTGCGGCTGACGCTAGGATCCCACATCAACGTGGTCGCGACACCCTGGTCGGCACACTCCGAGTGAGACCCTAATATATCGGTGCTGAGGGAGGGGGATTGAGGATCACGATCGTTGATGGCGAGGACCCGTCGCGCATCCTCCACTTCAATCCCCCGCCTCTATCTCGCTAGCTTTGCCACCACCACTACTGTTGCCGACGATGCCATCGAGGAGGAAAGGGGGAGAGAGGAGGAATGAAGTTATTTTAACCGAACCCTAACTGACATGTGGGTCCCTTGTTTTTCTCTGACTTTAAGTGCCACATCAACATCATGTAGGCGCCACGTTAGATAAAACAGCCGTCCAAACCATTTTGGGACCTTATTTGCATTGGGGTTGGGAGTTGAGGGGTGCGTCATATCTGGTATTGCTGTTCAGGGCAAATCTCAGACTCGGGGACAAATTGAGGGATCGGAAGTGAACTTATTCATTTTCTGTTGACGGAAGGCCATGCTTCAATGTCACACAAATATCGGGCCATAGAGTGAACAATGCAGGCTGTACGTGTCCGGCCTGCACAATATCAGCCCTCCAATTTGTCAAGGCCCCGCTATTTTTACGTCTTCCTCAGAGTGCTTCAGAGTCCGCCCCTTTCAGATGCGAGAGAACTTGAAAGAACCAAATTGCTCTGAAATAATGAGCTTATTTTCCCCCTCTCATTTCATATATGTAATTGCCAATTTGTCATCAAATTTTTGTCAAATTTGCATAAACCGTACAGTCTGAACCAGTGAAATCTATATCCTCCTCGTCGTTTGCAAGGTGAGAGGCCAAGATGTCCAGAACGCCAACAAGGCCTCCAAGTTCAGAGCTCAGATCCTCTCCGGCGACGAACTCTCGCACCACGTTGCCCACCTCGATCAGGCTGCACCCCGGCTCCTTCCTCATGCTCCTGCTCCGTATCACCTTCCTCGTGCTCGCCACGTCGCTCCACCGCCTCGCCGCGGCGTACACGTTGGCCAGCATGACGAGGTTGCCCACGTCATCCAACTCAAGCTCGACCAGCCGCTCGGCGGCCAACACGGCCGTGTCGACGTCGCCGTGGCTCCGGCACGCGCTGAGCAACGAGCCCCAGACCTTCGCGTCGGCGGGCACCGGCATGTCGCGCACCAAGTCCAGCGCGCGCCGGATTTGTCCCGACCGGCCGAGGAGGTCGACGATGCAGCCGTAGTGCTCGACGCCGGGTTCGACGCCGTAGACGTCCTTCATCTGATCAAATTGGCTCAGCCCTTCGTCAACAAGCCCAGCGTGAGAGCAGGCTGACAAGAGCCCGACGAAGGTGATGCCATTAGGCCTCACCTTTCCCTCCTTCTCCATCTCGGTGAACAGCCGGACGGCCTCGTGCGCTCTCCCGTGCGCCGCGAGGCCGCCGATCACCGTGCTCCACGAGATGACGTCCTTCTCGGCCATGCCGTCGAACAGCTGCAGCGCTTGATCGATGCACCCGCACTTGGCGTACATCTCCATCAGCGCGTTGCAGATGTGTGTCCTTCTCAGCATCCCGTGCCTCTTGCAGTAGGCGTATATCCATCTGCCTAGCTCCAGAGCTCCCAGCTGGGCACATGCCGGCAACACCGCGACGATGCTCACGTCGTCCGGCTCGAAGCCTTCCGTTTGCATCGACCTGAATGCCTCGACGGCGCCCGAGAAGTCCCCGACTGCCGTGTATCCAGAAACCATTGCGGTCCAGGTAACAATGGTCTTGTCAGGCATGGAGTTGAACAATGCCTTTGCTTTCCACATCTGGCCCAGCCTCGCGTGTGCCGATATGAGCGTGTTCCAGGAAACCACGTCCCTCTCCCGCATTCCATCGAACACCTTGTGCGCGACCGCCAGGTCGCCGGTGCGCGTGTACATCTCGATCAGGGAGTTCTGCACGATGGCACTGGACTCGCACCCGGATCTCACCACGTGCGTGTGCACCTGCTTTCCCAGCTCAAGCGTCGCCATTCCGCCACAGGCCTTGAGCAGGAACGGGTACGTGAACCGGTCGCCGCCGGCGTGACCATCCGGAGGGGATGTGGGGCACCTGAGCATGCGGACGTAGACCGCGACGGCGTCGCGGTGCTGGTGGTTCTGGGCGTATGCCTTGATCATGGCGTTGTGGAGGTGGAGGTTTGGGTCGCGCACCTGGGCGAACACCCGCGCGGCGTGGGCGACGCGGCGGTGGGCGTTGCAGAGGTGCACGATCTGGGTGGCGAGGTAGCTGCTCTGGGAGAGGCGGAGCTGCACTACGTGCCCGTGGACGCGGAGGAGGTCCCGGAACTTCACGCAGGCGCGGAGCCTCGCCATGACTGCATCCTCCAGCTGCCGAGGCGCGCTGGATGACGCCGGCGGCGGCATGGTGTTGACAGACAAGGTGTTCGACGAATTGGCTGTGCGGTACGTTGGGCAAAGCGTTGGTGTGCTTTCGCTGGAGGTCAGAGACTTGACCGTGTTAGCATCAAACCGAAATAATGATGGGTTTAGCTTGACTGCTTAACAGAGGGATTAATCTAGGGTGTATAATCCTAGGATAATTTTCTTTTTTGACAACTTTCCTAGGGTAATTTGGGCCTTCTTTGGAAGACAAATTGTTGTCTACACTGTCCACTCATCAGCAGCCATTTCTGACAAACGTGTGTAGGAACTGATGTTGACTTAAATTGTAAGTAGCGTTGAACTATTATTGGATAGAGATGGTGAGTGTGAAAACTAGCACAGATGGGTCATGGGTGGAAATATGAGCGATTGTGGGCTTCTTCTAAGAGAGTTCCCAACTCACTTTCATCGTTTTTCACGCGCACGTTTTTCAAACTACTAAATGGTGCGTCTTTTACAAAAAAATTCTATACGCTAGTTACTTTAAAAAATCATATTAATCTATTTAAAAAACAAACAGTTAATTAATCATGCACTATTGAGTCACTCCGTTTTACGAGGTGAGTTATCAACCTCACCAAATAAACACAACCTTAAAATCTAAAAGGAAATTATCTCTTTTGGGGAAAAAAATCTTAAAAAGTTGGGGCTATCTATTTATCGAGCGATCGGTTTTTTCCTAATGCATATCAAGCATTGTTTTTATACAATCTACTAAATCAACAACTCACACTCGTTCACACTTATGTACTCTCTCTATTTTATATTATAAGTCGTTTTGATTTTTATTTTAGTTAAAAAGTTTTAAGTTTGATCCAATTTATAGAAAAAATATAGTAGTATTTTAATCACAACACAAATAAATTATCAAATCTAATTAAACTAATTTGGTACTGTATTTTAGATGTTGCTAAATTTTTATATAAATTAATTTGATCAAACTTAACAAAATTTGATTAAGAAAAAAAAGTCAAAATTACTTATAATATGAAACAAAGGGAGTATATTTTTTCGTGTGGTGAAGCAAACAATGTTCTAACCTAAAAAAAGCTTTGATGTAAATTCTCATAAGTATGAAAGTAGAAGTTATGATTTATATAAGCATAATAATGCATCTATATTTGTCGATAAAATAAATAACAAATCAAACTGAAAGTTGCAGTTCATTTGCAAGTTTAGAAAATGACTCGTGCAAGTTTAGGCGACCAATTGATAAAAAAAATAAGGCGATTGATAAATAGCAAGCTAAAACAAGCTAGTACTCCTTTGAATTTAAATACACTTTATTTGTTAAACTTTTAAAACTTTGAACATCTAACAATTCTAAAAAAAAATAGTTCGAAAACATGAAAATCGTGCATGTAGAACTACATGCCCATAGAGGAGTGCAGGCTGTCACCAACTCACCATTGCTATACCCATACTAGGTTGGGTTGGCTTAAGTAAGGCTTAGGCTTAGGCCAACCCAACTCACACTTGTTCACACTTGTCCATTCTAGAAATCTCGATCGATAGGTCGATAGTCGTAGGGGATAGGTGAAGCACAATGCCACCTAGTAATAGAAAATGAAATGCTCACTTCCAAGGTGTATGTCGATTTTATTTTATCCAATAATTAGTTAACTTACAAGCATATTTAGTACATTAAGTTTATAGCAATAGATTGATACTTGACATAGTGACGAGTCCTTATAGCTTTTCTAGAGAGAGGCGACAAGAGAGGAGAAAAAAAATCTCCCTCGACCCCTCTTCCCCCTCATCTCCGGTGGCTCACCGCGGGAGGGGTCGGGCCTCTTCCTCTTATTAGTTTAGTACAACCTAGTGTCGGTTTTCCCTAGTCGAGCTTTCCGGTAGGTCGAGCTAGTCTCGTTTTTACTCTCCTCTTCTCCGGCAGTGCTTCCATGGGAGCTTTAGCGGGAAGAGGTGGACCTAGCAGTGCTGGTGGTCGAGGAAGGTGGCGTTGGTGGTTCTATTACTTAGGAGCGATGGATCGGCAAGCTTTTGTGTCCAAATTGGCTGGATCCAGTCTTGTAGGTTGCCGGGTACTGGCTTGGTGGTCTCCGCATGAAGCGGAGGCAACGTCAACACCCAATTGATTGCTCAGGTGTCGTTGCTTGTCGGGTGGGTTTCTACTTGAGGTGGTTGTCGGGCATGTTGTTTCCGACGGTGGATGACAAGTGCGGACTTCTTCGGCGGTGGTTGTCGATTGCCTAATATTTCCCGATGACCATGGGGGAAAATGGGCATTCCTTCTTTCCGGCATCGCTTTTCGCACCTGGTCGGAGGGGACCATGTCGTGGGTTGCAGCACTCAACGGTACGCCCGTCAAGCATGGTGCATTGGTGTGCTTAAATGTGCAGGATCGGCAATTTAGATGGTCATCCGATGAAGGGATTGGTGGCTGGAAGGCTAGTCCTTGCCTTCAGCTTCACTGCTACCTCAAAACACCTAAGTGTCCACAGGTCATCTCTTCCTCGATCCACTCTGCTATGCGTTGGTCAGAACTAGTAAGGCAGCAGTTCAATCGCCAGCATCTTAATTCTTCTACTATTGAAGTTATCTAGATGTTGGAGATGGCTTCCCTTTCGTTGCATTACAACAGTAACTATGCAGGGTTTATCGTTCAGGTTGAGCATGGATCACATGTGCAACCTCGGTTGATAGAATTGCAATCTGTGCTCCTCAAATTTGACGATGAACTCCGTGGAAATTATTTGCTTTGAGTCCGGTGAAGCTTACGCCAAAATCTACGACTCAGCAACAAATCTCTTCATTGTGTCTTTTCCGTGGAGGCAGCTGAAGGGGGATTACCGATCTGTCAAGAGGTGTGCATGTTAATAGAGGCCTGGAATGTAGTCGTCGCGGCAATACCACAGCTCCATGTTGATTGCATCTTTTGTTGTAGTATGGTTTCATTAGAAAGTATGTTTTCATAGTTCAGTTTGTCTTCCTTTCGGCACTATCAGTGATCATATTTGGCGATGTATCTGGGATTATTCCCCTGAACTCTGTCTCCCTTCAATAAAATGTTTTTGAGTCTAAAAAAAACATAGTGACGAAGTAACGTTACAACTGTAGGATCAGCTGCCCGCACAAGTTTTTGCAAAATGCATCTTGAGCATGTGAAACATAATGAAAAAAAATACATAAAACAATGGAAATTTGTACGGATTAACCTCACACAGTTGCATATTAATGCATTTTGACCCCACAAGGTTAAGAACCTGGCTCCACCACAGTCACTTGACAGTACTTTCACACGATGTGGAAAGTATTTCGTAAATTAATGAGCCAAATTTGATTTTAAATATTTCTAAAATTAAAATACGGCTTATAAAATGTACATAAAGAGTAATAATTTGTCCGTGCACCAACTATGACCAAATTCACCTCCGTCCCGTGTCGTTCCACTCCTAGGCAACACGGGCAACGACGCCAGCCCCGCCGCCAGCTCCCCTCCCTCGCCTCCTCTGCCTCGTCGCCGCTCGAGCAGCCGCTGGCAAAGTCAGGTGGCGGCAAGGACGGCGGTGGCGGGGCCTTCTTCTCCCTCGCACCACGACCCGGCAGATGGAGCACTGATGGGGAACGGGTGGAGGGCCGGAGATGGTGGCCTTTGACGCCGCCGACGGTCGGAAGCGATGGATCCGTCACTGTCGAAGGCGGATCTGGCCCTCTGGTGGCTAAATCGGGAGGGAGCACCGCTAGCTACGCTACATCGAAGGCCGGCGGAGGAGGTCGAGGCGTAGGCAAAGGAGGTCGCGGTGCCGATGATCATGGTGGTGGCGGGGCTGAGGGTTTGTGGCGCCGGTGACTGGTGGTGAAGGCTGTGGTGTCCCATCCAGATCCGACGCCCTCCTGACCGGATCTGGCGGAGTGGCGGCTGGTGGCAAGGCGGCTGGCGTTGGTGGCGGCGGTGCCGACGATGGCTGGCGGCAGTGACGGGAGGCCAGCGTTGTGGTAGACGCGTTGGGTTGACGGTGGAGGCCGGTGAGGTGCGAGGAGGCGTGGCCGGTGGTGGGGGAGGCCGACGCGGCGCGAGGAGGTGCGGCTGACAACGGTGGAGGCTGGCGCGACGCGATGAGGCGTGTGCCGATGCGGCACGACGAGGCTGGCCGACATTGTGCAAGGAAGTGTGGCCAGCGACGGCGGTGGTCGACGCAGCAGGAGGCGAGGCCGGTGAAGGCGGAGGCCGGTGGCAGCACGCGGAGACTGGCCGGCGGGGGGCGCCGGTGCAGTGGTGCCCACGCGCTAGCGGAGGGTTAGATGGCGGTGGAGAAATACAAAATATCTCTCATTTCCGACGCAAATAGTTTTTTTTTGAATTTTCCGCCATTTGGACAGAAATGGAGTTGTGAAGTTGGGGTCCTGGGTAGAAACAAGCGATATTTTAGTAGGTTAGTGCATCAATGGTAGATAGGCAGGTGGTGGACGGCGGGTGAAGACTCAGCCCAGCCTTGGCCAGGCCAGCAACGATGGTGTTTGAGCGCCACTCCCCTCCTGAGGGCGCTGTCGTGTCGTCTCATCCCCTCTAGTGTAGCTGCCGGGTGAAAGCCCAGTCTCGATTCTCTTTGATACCTTGACGGATGGTGGCAGCGCTTTCGTCGCTTCTCTCCGTGGAGACATCGTCTAGGCATCCCCTTGCCAAAACCTCCCAAGCATTTGGTGCAAGCTCGCTCTAGATTCATCCTCTTGTGTCGGTGTCCTAGCTGCTGCAAGTTGGTCATGTCGGAGGGTCTAGGGGGAGAGTGGTTCCATTCTTCTCTCTCACCCTCTTTCCCTCAATCCCAAAGATTTGGATAGAGCGGGGTTTTGTGTCGGTTGTAAGTGTGGGGTTTTGAGTGATCTCGGCATGTTCCGTTGTTGGCTTAGCGGTGGTCGGTCATGTTTAGCAGCGACCGGTCTAGTGCTAGCCTTCTCTTGGGTATGTGTGTTGGCGCTATCGGTGTGTGGGTGGTGATATATTTTTTTCGTTTTATTGGTTACGACCTTCCAAGGTTATAATCTTATAATTTTTTCCTACTCTATCAATATGAACTTCGCATTGTCTTGTGTGAATCATCAAAAAAAATTATCCGTGCAATACACATAACACGATAATGCAACTATACATTCATATCTTGCCTCTATAGGAAGAACAAGGGAAAGGTACTTTAAAAAAAGAAGAACAACAAAAGGAGTCCCGTCTCAAGACAAACAAGCGTAGCATATCTCGTTTTCTTCCATATTCTTGACTCCCCTTTACCATCCTGACGCCAACTTTCGCCAAAAGGCGGATTCCCCCATCCAGATCCAATTTAGCACCCTAAACAAGGTATCCGAAGCCATTATTATCACCGGAATGTTGCTCCAAGCCTAGGTCAATTATCCTCGTCGCTGAAGGATCGAGAAGCTGATCATGATCGTGGTGACCTCCGTTGAAACGATGAGGTCGCCATGCCGCTGCCGGCGAGAGAGGACACGGTGAGTGCGTCGCCTTTGCCCTCGCTTTTAATTTGTCGCGCCGATCAATCATGCCGGCTTTGGCGGATTCCACTGCGTGAAGCTTTCGGGAAAAGAAGTGGCCACATTTCCAGCGTTCTTGTGGCTCGCGGCAAAGCGGCACAGGGGCACCCGGATTCCAGGTTCCAGCTGATGTGCACGTACGCACGCTTTCTCCCAGGCTTAAAGACGGATCAGAACTGAAAACTCAGTTCCGGGCTCAAAGAAAGTGTGATTAGCTTTGGACAATTGGGACTCGTGGCTTTTGCATGCATGCATCTTCAAGTGGCAAAGTACGTGTTAGGGAGGGGGAAATTCGGGCTTATGATGATGTGTTTTCCATTGCAGGTAGTAGTGTTTCTTCCGGTTTCTGTACTGTGTCCGTGGTTCCATCCCGGTATCTCTATGCCTCCCTTTTCAAAAAATGATGTTTTTTTTTTCTAAAGTAGATTCTTATCTTTCATAAAGTTTGACCAACTTTTTTAAGCCTGCTCAAAAGATTTTCAGGGGAAAATGTATTAATATTAATTCTTAGTGGCATTAGTTGCTTGCCTCAAATCGAGGACAAAATTTGTTAATTTGTAAGTTATAACAACTCCACTTAGCAGTAACCTTTCACTTAAATTTGGCAAACTTTGCTCCTTAAACTAATCAAGACAGCTATTTGCTCGCCCACACCGTTCAATATGATCATCACCATAGGTAGATGCATTCGAACTTACCTCTCACAACATTTTTAAATTTTTTATCACGATTTGCATAGGTTAGAAGCACCTAAGATTTATTTAAATATCTTGATTTCAAATGCCAAGAAAACAGTATTAGAAAAAAATCTAAAAATATTTTAGAATTTTAATGGTGTCATCTATGGTTCTAATAAATTTCAGCTCAAAATAAAACTTGTATAAGGAGAAATAAAGAACAGAAATTCTAGTAAGGAGTAAATTGAACCATTTCTATTAGTTTAGGGGGGGATAAAATGAGTTAGGTGATCCAATGAAATAACTCGGTGGGGTAAAATGTTTTTGTTTTCTTTTAGAGAGTAGTAATTGGACACATACGACTCGTACACTTCTCTTACACATGCGTAGATGTCCTTTACATATGCTTGAAACGATGATGGAGGTATCAAACGCCTTTCCGGACCATGGGAACACACATGCCCATTTATTGCACACTGGTGTATGTACTCTTAACATTGGCAAATACTAGTGCCAATATAGGGTTTGAATTAGGGGTGGCAACAGGGCGGGGCGAGGGCGGGTTAGGCAAGAACGGTTCCACCCCCGCTCCCTGCTTTTCTCCCCTGGCCCCGGCCCTGTATTGCCAGCCGGGTGGAGAACCTAACCCGCCCCTACCCCCCGCCCCCGCAATGGACCCGTGGGTGAGCGGGGCCCCGTAACACCCGGCTAGATGCGGTGACGACGGGCGAGCTATATCGGGGCGTCGGCTTGGGCGACACCAACTGAGGGCGGTGACAATGGCTAGGCGCAGCGATGGTTGGATGGCCACCGACTGCCGCTGCGTCGCTAGGATGACGTCGGCTAGGAGCGGCAACGGCGAGACGGCCGCTGGTGGGTCACTGGAAACCGTAGGATGACGAGCGAGGAGCAGCGAAGATGCGTGGTGATGAGGGGCACGACGTCGAGGACGCGTGCTGATGAGGCGTCTGGTGAGGAGGGTAGGTGGTGATGATGGGATGAGGCGGACGACGTCGAGGCAGCACTGCGACGTGGTGTTGAGGCAACGCAACGGTGAGGAAGGTAGGAGGCCGGCATAGTGTAGGGCACGAGTCAATGGAGATGAGACCACATGGAGGAGGAGCAGATGACGGTGGCCTGGCTCCTAGTGATTTCCTATGCGTCGGAGATAGGGTTGGGGGGTAACACACATCCCCGAGGCCCCAAGGTCACCCGCGGGTTGATTTAAGTCCCTGCTCCTGTCCTTGGAAATTTGCAGTGCCCCGGCCCCACTCACTCGCGGGTCGAAAATTCCACAAACCCCCGCCCCCATAGGGATGGATCCCCGCTAGGTCCCCAGCCCCAACGGGGAAATTACCACCCCTAGTTTGAATCCCTGATAGGCTACGTGCGCAACTGCACCATTTACCATATGCCATCGAGGATTTTTATAGTTGGATACTTTGAATTTTATATGTTCCATGTTGTTTAAGTATGGAATTGAAAGCGTAAACCTCTAGACGAGAATCCATCCATCCATCTATCCATCTATAAGGATAGCTCTAAAATGAGCACCACATTTAATCTAAAAACTAGAAATTCTCACATTAATAAAAAATAAAAAGAAAGAAAGACGAAAGTTATGAGTTTTATATCAAATCCAAAATCTACTCTTAAAATATATTGTATAATTTACAACCCAAATCTACTTTATAAAATATTATATAAAATCGTAAGAGTAGATTTGGGTTTTATATCCAAATATATTGTAAATTTGGGTAAGACCGTAAGAGTTGTATATAAAACCCAAATCTACTTTTTAAATATTATATACAAATCACAAATGTATGCATGAAAAGAAAAATATAAGAGTTGTATATAAATCCAATTATATTTTCAGTACCTCAATTATATTTTTAGAAACAGAAGACAAGAGGTTTTCTACTCTGATAAAAAAATTATGTGGCAAAATTCACTAGTAATTGTAAGATGGATTTTTATTCACTGGTTATCTGAAGAACACACACTAAAACAAATCGTGCTTAACTCTGTTAATATTTCTTCTCCTCCAGATATATTCAAGTTCCTACTCAATTAATTATTTGATCCCGACGGTATTTTAGGTTTTTTTCCAAGCAAGGACCTTAGTTTCGCTACCTTATTAAGTTTTTATATTTTGTACAAACACATCCTAACATCCTAGCACTATTTTGAAGACTTGTTTTTATTTCAACGGAACATGATTTTTACACCAAACCAAAGAAATTATTTCATGACACAAACAAAGTTTTCCATAACATAGTAATCTAGTATCGTACGGTATATATCCCAGAACTATAAATCTGAATAAAAGATTAAAAGATTATTCAGATACATATCTCGTACATTATTATATATGGAAGTGGTAGCATATAACGACCAGCCGCTACCGTTCCTGATGAAATTTTGACTGCACGCACGTTGGAAGAAGATGGCAAGGAGCATGGGGCCCACGCGGCCACACAGAAAACTCTGGATTATATTGGCATCTTTTCTTTCGTCTCGTCCCCATCCTTTCCATCCTCACCTCGCTTGTTTTGTTCCCATGGCAATGGGGCCCACCCCCGTCGTTGTCCAAAGAAAACGTCAACACCACCATCCCCACCCACTTGACTTTGACCGTTGACTCGCTGACATCACATCCACCATTCTTAAGGCCCCCACTCCCACTTCGCCTCCCTGCCCAACGACTGACTCATCATCATCATCCCTTCTGGGCAATCGCCATGGACGCGGCGGTCGCCGGGCAGCACGCGAGGCGGCGGATCCGGCCGCCGGAGCCGCTGGTGATGGCCGGGTCACCGTCGACGCCCGCCGCCTTCCGGTGCCCGATCTCGCTGGAGGTGATGCGGTCACCGGTGAGCCTGCCCACCGGCGCCACGTACGACCGTGCGTCCATACAGCGGTGGCTCGACACCGGCCACCGCACGTGCCCGGCCACGCGGCTCCCGCTGGCCTCCACCGATCTGGTCCCCAACCTGCTCCTCCGTCGGCTCATACATCTGCACGCCGCCACGCTGCCGCCCTCGCCCTCCCCGGAGGTGGTGCTCTCGCAGCTAGCTGCGGCGGACGGGGAGCCCGCAGCGGCGGAGAAGGCCGTGCGATCGCTCGCCGCGAAAATCGCGCCGGAGAAAGGGAAGCGGGCCTCCGTCGCGTCCGCCGTCGCCGCTGATCTTGATTCCGCCGTGCCGGCCCTCCTCTCCTTCGCCAAGGGCGGGGCGGGCGCCGACGCGCGCGTCGACGCGGTGAGGATCCTGGCCACGGTGGCTCCGGAGCTGGTCCCTTACTTGACCGGAGACGGGACGGAGAAGCGCGGGAGGGTCAGGATGGCCGTCGAGGCCTTGGCCGCCGTCTTGTCAGCGGACGGGGTAGGCGAAGACACCAAGGAAGGTCTCATCGCGGCCCTCGTAGCCGGCGATCTGGGTCCCATCGTGAACACGCTCATCGCCGCGGGGGCTAACGGCGTCATGGTTCTTGAGGCGATCTTGACATCGCCCGTGCCGGACGCCGACGCCAGGACGGCCATCGCCGACAGGTCAGAGCTGTTCCCGGATCTGGTACGGATCCTCAAGGACGCCGCATCGCCGGCGGCAATCCGCTGCATGGCCGCGGCTGTGCAGGTGCGAGGGCGGCCCGCTCGCTCGTCGATGGTCAGGGCAGGCGCCATCCCGGCGCTCGCGCTTGCCGTCGCGGCAGCGCCCACGGCCGTGGCGGAGTCCGCCCTGGGGCTACTAGTAGAGGCCGCCCGCTGCACCGATGGCAAAGCGGCCATCGGCGCCGACGCGGCGGAAGTAGCGGCAGCCGTGATGGGGCGGATGATCCGGGTCGGGCCGGCGGGGCGGGAGTTCGCCGTGGCAGTGCTGTGGCTGTCCTGCTGCGCGGGAGGCGGCGACCGGAGAATGAGAGAAGCAGTGGCTTCCGCGCCGGAGGCCGTGGGGAAGCTGCTCGTGGTGATGCAAGGGGATTGCTCGCCGTCGACGTCGCGGATGGCCGGCGAGCTGCTCCGGGCGGTGAGGATGGAGCAGGAAAGGAAGGGCCTCGCCGCCGCCTACGACAGCCGCACAATCCATGTCATGCCTTACTGAAACTAAAAACCACACCTTGTACTCCACTCGTGTAATTTACTTGGTACTAAGCTAACCCCGCTATAATGCCGTGAAAAATCAAAACTCGGGGTTTGCTATGAATTGAGCGCAATTTAGGGCATCATCTGCTTGCAAAAATATACTATATATGCTGCTTCCGTTCGAGCAAAGAAAAATCTCTCTAGAGACTCGAATAACAACAAGTGTTTGATGTCACATACTAGTACGTGAGAGCGTACCATTTTTTGGCAAGATAGTCAAGCCGACGACTAAAGACAATTAAATTTGTTCGAACCTGTGACTATAATTTGCACGTTTTTTTTGTCCCCTACTGACGGCGCTGTGGAGTGAGGATCACAATTTTGCGTGCTTTGTGGAGTACTACAAATTAATTGATAGTAACCGCCATGGGAAGCGGAAGACGGTGCGAGTCAACTGAAAATCTATTATTGACAGTAACTGCCGTGAGAAGCAGTTTATTATATCAGAAAAAGGTGCATCTGTTTCTGTTGAGATCAAAATCGGGTTTGAATTTGATCGGGGTGCACCAGGCGCAGCGCAACGTCGCCAATCCGGTCCGATTCGTGTGCTTCCGTTCCGAAACGTCAGGTCCAGATTCCAATCCAACCACGACACGACTCGGAGAGTCCCCTTCCTTGATCGTATCAAAAGGAGTCGCTTCTTTATAAGGGTAAGCAATATAAATCAATAAACCAAAAGGCGTAGTAGATTCGATAAGTACGTGATTGATTTGCTCATCTCGTAGCCGCATTGTTTGTTCGCTTGGCCGACGCCGGCGCCGCAACAACAGAGAGGTTGGACAAAGCAAGATGGCGCCGCCCCGGCTGCTCTTCGATCTCAACGAGGCGCCACCGGAGGAGGACATCGAAGACCGTGTGGCGACGGCTTGCGAGGACTCGCAGCCGCAGTCGCATCTGGATGTCGACGACGGCGGCGAGGGCGATGGTTCCACGGCGTGTGGTCTACCGTCGCCGCCGCCTACCAAGGATGACAGCACGGGCGATGCGTCGACGGAGAGTGAGCCGCTCATGCCGGTGTTAGACCTCGACGCCCCTCTGTCCCCTCTCGACGACGACGAGGATGACGATCTGCCTCGGCCGCCTGATGATCCCGACGGCGGGCGATCCCCCGGGCCATCTCACACCGAGAGGATGGCAAAAACCGATCGTTCTACAGCCGTCCACGCCGAGGCGGCTACGGTGACAACGCCGCGCAGCCACGCTGAAGCCGACGGCGTGGAGGGTCCGGTTCACGCGAGTCAACACGGCGTTACAACATCGCCGAGGACGACGATGTCCTTGCCGGACTGCCACGGCATGAAGACGCTTATCTCCCCGGCCTTTTCAGCGCGGTCGTCGTCGGAGACTGGGGCGGCAGCACGGGTTCATGACTCTCACATGCCACGACGGGACAAGCCGCCGTCCGTGCCACGCGACGGCTACGGCGAATCGTCCCAGGGCGGGAGCCGCCTCGCCGGATCCCCTTCCACGAGCCACCACGAACGGGACATGAGAAGCCATCCCTACGCAATGCGTAGCGAAGGAACTCCTCGCAACAACAACCGGCGGACGCCGCGGCGGCCAATGCGTCAGGTGTACAACGGCCACGATCAACGGCAGCTGGCGTACAATGGCCACGATCAACGCCAGCAGGTAAACAACTACTCCCACGATCAAAATCAAAGGCAGGTGTACGGCAACGGCCAGGATCAACGGCAGCAGCTGAACAACAACGGCCGTGATCAACGGCATCAGGTGTACAACAACGGCCACGATCAGAGGCAGCAGGTGTACAACAACGGCCAGGATCAATGGCGGCAGGGGCACCACGGTTACAGGACGCCGGAAGGTGGTCAGGGGCATGGCTACTCGGCGCCGAATCGGAAACGGCAGCACCAGCACCAGCAGGGGTATTCTTCCGGCAGGCCGTCCGCCGGAGGTCAGTACGCCGGCGAGGACTCCTACGGTAGCCGGCAGATTCCGGCGAATCAGCAACAACCCTTACGTGAACAGCAGCGGAACGTCGTCAAGCCGTACCACCCGTACGCACGGGGCTTCGAAGCTTCAGACGACAGGGCCAACGCCGGGAAGCAAGCCAGGTACGAGCACCCGGAGCAGCAGCAGCAGCAGCAGCACCGGGCCTACCAGCAACACCGGCGAAACACGCAGAGCACGACAGGAGGAGGACCTGCTCGCCGCCATCAATATTATGGGGACCCGTATAACTGAGCGCCCAGTCCCGGCCCAATTCGTTCGAAAATACAGAAACCTGAGACTTCATGTTGGAGGGCCTGTTTAGTAATGAATTGTCTTCTGCCAGTTTGAAAGATTGTGTGTTAACAACGGTGGCATGAAGCCCCTGAGTTTCCAGGTCGGCCCAGTACTTTTCTGATCGATGCAGCACATCTCAGTCGGCTGCCTGATAAGCACGTATTGTGTGAAATCCTCCGCTTGGTGATCTGTGGTCTGGTCACTTGGGTGCACGACGCGTCGGTGTCACGAACCGTGTGCCTGATACCGGCGATTGAGCGAGCGAGCTAGCGCGCGGCCGCGGCCTCACCAGCGGTGGTACTCCGCGCGCGGGCGAGCACCACCAACCATGGCCCCGGCCGCACCATCGGCACGCCACCAACCGCACGTATCATGGCAGCGGGAGCACATGGGCAATAGTCCACCCGGTGACCTCTCGTGTTGCATTATTCGCCTATGATCAGATGATTCAGATCGGATCATCGCGGTCGTCGGCAATTCAACGGATGGTCCTCGTACGTATTACATCAGCTGATCCAGGAAACGAGCTATAGCCAGAAGCAGCTAGCAGGTACGGACGCTCATGGGTCCTCGTACTGCCGCCAGCTTCTCGATGAGGCTAGATATATAGCTGCGAGAGATCGTCAACGTTGCTAGCTGCGTCTAACAATTCTGTAATCATGATGTCGTTATTGCTGGCCTGGCCTGGTTGTGTCGACCGACCGACCGATGGAAGATCTGTTTAGGCCGCAGTGTTTGCCTAGGTAGCTTGATTGCTTCTTAAGATAGAACCGAGGAGGATCACGTAGTAGTCTGGGACGTCATCTCCCCTGTTAAGATAATAGATGCCCAACGGAGATACGAATTTAACGTGGAAAATCCTTACGGGAAAAATACCACTTGTTAAGAAAATAGATGTACAACGGAGACACGAATTTAACGTGGGCGCCGACCGACAATGATCACTGTTGATGAGTTGATTACAAACGTAGGGAACAACAGTGGGAACTCCTCTCCCTTCCCGTACAGTTTACAAGAGTATACATAGGAGATAAAAGGAAAGGCACCTAATAGGAAACGACAGGGAATCCTACTAGGAAACTAATCCTAGTCCTACTAGAAAACTAATCCGAATATATTGTGGGCTCAAATTCGGATCACATATTTAACAATCTTCACCTTTAGACGAATTTCCTCTTGTAGCATAAAAACATCAATCTCCAAAAAATATCTCATGTAGGTAAAATCACTGCGCGCCAAATAGTCTCTAGGACTATACTGTAACACCAACCAAGCTTGACCAAAGCTCAAACTTAGTAGCAAGAACTGACTTTATCATCATATCAGCTGGATTATCATAAGTACTTATCTTGCATACCTTGACATCGCCTTCAGCAATCACACCTCGAATAAAGTGATATCTCACATCAATGTGCTTTGTTCTCTCATGGAACATCTGATCCGTTGTAAGTTATATTGCACTTTGACTATCACAAAATATATCAATGCAAGACATAACTCCACAAAGCTCAGTATACAAACCTCTAAGCCAAATAGCTTCTTTACAAGCTTCAGAAATAGCAACAGTTGCTTGCAAACTTGCCTTCCAACTAACAGCACATCCGCCAATAGTGAAAACATAACCTGTGAGTGATCTTTTCCTATCCAAATCTCTAGCAAAATCTGAATCCACATAACCAACAAGTCCATCTCTAAATCTCCCAAACTGCAAACAAGCATTAGAGGTACCACGTAGGTATTTGAAAATCCACTGAACAGCTTTCCAATGTTTTTTGCCAGGATTAGCTATGTATCTACTGATAACATTCAAAGCATATAATAAGTCAGGACGAGAACATACCATGGCATACATCAGCGAACCAACTGCACTTGAATATGGAACTCTAGACATGTACTCAACATCATAATCTGATTGTGGACATAAATCTGAAGATAATCTGAAATGTGCAGCTAAAGGAATACTCACTGGTTTTGCATCATGCATATTGAAACGACGAAGGACCTTCTCAATATTACCTGTCTGACTAACATATAACTTGCCAGACTCTCTTTCTCTAGTAATTTCCATACCGCGAATTTTCTTAGCTGCACCCAAATTCTTCATCTCAAATTCACTACTCAATTGTGCCATCAACTTTGCTATCTCTGCTTTGTCTTTTGCAGCTGTCGGTGTTCTGGGCCCAGGGGTATGTCGACTATGGGCTTGAGGCGGCCCCGTCTGCCCACGTGGCCATCCCCCGAGGGGTGAGAAGGCCCTAGGGCAACGTGGTGGCCGCCCTCCCATGACACGCTACCCCCTCGGGGGGAGGCCCAGCAGGGGTCGTGCTCCCCCGACCCCCTCGGGCTGTCGCCACGCGTAACAAGCGGTGAGCGCTCCCAGCGCTCACCTACCCGCATTAATGACAGGGCAGGCATAGTGCGCCTGCGCCGCGCGCGCGTTCCGCATTTATTGCGGAATGACGCACACGCATCTGACACCGTTCACCGTCGGCTGACCGGCATGAGACCGGTGCGAATGACCGATGGGATGGCGTGCGGTACCGCGCGTGCCAGCGCACGCTCGGTAGGTATGATACGCTTCCCAATGGCCTGCACCAAGATTGCGAGGGCCGATCCGGATCTCACGCCACATCAGAGTTAGTGCGTCAAGTCTAATCACCTGGCGCATCGCACAGCTTACGGTGGACTACCGGATTCCAGCAGTTTAATGGAAAGTGACGTGCTGGGCCGACCGCCATGATGGGCGGTCTGATCGACGCCATACTGGCACTATAGGAGCGGAAAGCTTCCGCTCCAAGCCACGACATGGACTTCATCTGTAAAATAGTTTTCTCCTTTCTCTCTAGAAAACAGCCTGTCTGACTCCTGTGGTGTCCCCTTGAGATATAAAAGGAGGCCCAGGCCTAGAGCAAGGGGGTTCGGTTTGGCTTTTTGCTTCTACTCCCTGGATTGCGACTAGCCAAGTCCAACTCCGGAGAGCTAGAATCCACATAGATAATCCACCACACAGGAGTAGGGTATTACGCCTCATCGGCGGCCCGAACTTGTATACTTGCTCGTGTGTCACCGTCCTCTGTCTTGCGATCTTCGATTCTCGCCGGCCTCACCGGAGCCGGGCCTGAGGAAGCCTCTTTTTCGCGCCCCTGGGCCGAACTCAAAAAGTGGGTCTGCACAGTCCCAACGCTGCGGAGTTTACCATCCAACAGCTGGCGTGCCAGGTAGGGGCGCGTAAACGCTTCCTCAGTTTTCCGCTCCTTGCGTGATCGCCAAGCTTCGCCAAGCCAGCCCCATGGCTGAGGAGGCGGTGCTCCACACCCCCACACCGAGCACCGGTGACGACGGCGGCGAGCTGCATCCCTGTCACCGGACGCACGGTCCGTCACCGCCTCCCCGCCGGGGCCCCGAGCGGGAGGAGGCACCCAAGGAGCCAGAGGGCTCCGCCACCTCCCAGCGGCCCAGCGATGGGCGACGGCGTCGCCCCAAGGCGCGCCGCAGTCTGGCCTACGGTGACGGCGACACTCCTTAGGGTGCCCTCCAGGCGGCAGGGGCGCTCCTGCGCCATCCACCCATTGCCGCGGACCCAGAGGCCCCTGTCCAGCGTTGGCTGGACGACGTGGCCAACCTGGCCAAGGCGGCGCACCAGCAGCTGGACGCCAGCGGATGCCTATCGGCGGCTGGATCGTCCGGCACCGCGACTACAACCTCTTCGTCCGCAAGACGAAGAGCGCGACGAGCGGCGGCTCATGTACGTCGCACGTCCTCACTGCCCTCGTCGACGCCCACGGCTACTCGCGGGCGCTACGAGGGCTTGTACGGTGAGCCGGATGCCTGACTCAGCATCGAGCGTCGGCGTGAAGAGCGCCGCGCTACCCAAGCGGGAGAGGGCGCCGCGTCCACGGCCACCGTGCGCCCTAGCGGCCCTAGAGGTAGGCCCCCCGTTTCCCCCGTCGTTGGGGCTGGATGCCCTGCCTTTGTGGTGAGTCTCCGTAGTGTCCGATGGCCCCCAAAGTTCCGGCCTAGCATCCCGGAAAAATACGACGGTAGCATCAACCCCACCGAGTTCCTCCAGATCTACACGACTGGAATCGAGGCGGCGGGGGGTGACGATAGGGTCATGGCGAACTATTTCCCCATGGCCCTAAAAGGCCAAGCGCGGGGTTGGCTCATGAATCTGCCACCCGCTTCGGTCCACTCCTGGGAGGATCTGTGCCAACAGTTCACTACGAACTTCCAGGGCACATATCCACGCCCAGGAGAGGAAGCCGACCTGCACGCCGTGCAGCGGAGGGACGGAGAGTCCCTCCGGTCATACATCCAGCGGTTCTGCCAGGTCCGCAACACCATCCCCTGTATCCCCGCGCACGCGGTGATATACGCGTTTAGGGGAGGCGTGCGGCACAACCGCATGCTGAAAAGATTGGCTCCAAGGAGCCCCAGACTACCGTGCAGCTCTTTGAGCTCACGGACCGTGTGACCCGTAAGGAGGAAGCGTGGACCTGGAACTCCTCCGGCTCTGGCGCGACGGCTACGGCTGCCCCTGGGTCTGCCGCCCATTCTTGGCAGCAAGAAAGGAGGAAGAAGAGGAGGACTGCCCGCTCCGACGATGAGGGGCACGTCCTCGCCGCTGAAGATGCCCCGCGGCCCCCACGTAACGGGAAGGCTGCGGAGGGCAACAAGAGGAGCGCTGCCGTCCCTAGTCGAGAGCGCCAGGCCGGCAAATGGTGCTCTGTGCACGACACCTCCCTCCACGACCTCACCGAGTGCCGCGCGGTCAAGGGATTGGCCGAGCGCATCAAGAAGTGGGGGGAGAAGCGAGGTCAGGAGCGCCGTGAGGGCCAGAGCCTCACGGTCCCAGCCCGCGATCGACACAGTGAGGCCAAGAAAAAGGCCCCCATCAACGATGATGGCGACGACGACTTAGGCTACCAGGAGCCTGAGGCCACCGTCGCCACCATGGATGGGGGAGCATACGCTCATGCTTCCCGCCGCAGCTTCAAGACCATGAAGCGCGAGCTTCTGGCTGCGGTCCCCACCCACGAGGCCTCACGGCGGGCTCGGTGGTCGGAAGTCCCTCTCACCTTCGACCAAACCGAGCACCCCCGTGCGTGGCCCGGGGAGGGAAAATCGCAATGGTGGTATCCCCCACCATTTGCAATGTCAAGTTGAGGCGCGTCCTGATAGATGGCGGCGCCGCCCTCAACATCCTTTCCCCCACAACCTATGACCTCATTAAGGTCCCGGGGATGAAGCTCCTGCCGTCTCTGCTGATCATCAGTGTGACGCCAGGGCACACATGGTCTCGAGGTCACATTGACCTCCCGGTCACAATCGGTGGCCCCGACAACTTCCGCACCGAGCGGATAGACTTTGATGTGGCGGACCTCCATCTGCCCTACAACGCGGTCCTGGGAAGGTCCGCGTTGGTGAAGTTCATGGCGGCCACCCACTACGCCTACCTCCAGATGAAGATGCCGGGCCCACGCGGCCCCATCACCATCAACGGCGATCTCAAGATCGCACTGGCTTGTGCGGAACAGCGCGCAAGCGATCTCGCTGCGGTCCCAAAGCCCGCGGGCGGTGACGAGGGGCACCACGCCACCTCGTCTCACGCCCCGAGGAAGCGGATGACCCCGGGCGACGAGGTCCCTGTCAAGGAGGTGTTGCTGGCCGGCAACCCATCCAAGACTGTCAAGATCGGCGGTCAGCTGGACGGAAAATAGGGAGACGCGCTCGTCTCCTTCCTGCGGCAAACGCTGACGTCTTCGCATGGAAGCCGTCAGACATGCTCGGGGTCCCCAGGGAGGTGATCGAGCACCGTCTAGCCGTATGGCCGGGCGCAAGGCCCGTCCGGCAGAAAGTGCGGCGGCAGGCCCCCGAGCGCCAAGCCTTCATCCGCGAGGAGGTGGCGCGCTTGCCTGAGGCCGGATTCATCCGAGAAGTCATCCATCCGGAATGGCTGGCGAACCTGGTCGTCGTCCCCAAGGCGAACGGCAAGCTCCGGATGTGCATCGACTACACCGACCTCAACAAGGCATGTCCTAAAGACGCTTATCCCCTACCACGCATAGATCAAATTGTTGACTCCACCGCGGGTGTTGATGCAAAAAACACACACTGGCCTGAGAGATTTGCTTTACTCTAGTGCAGGTCCAAAATTAGTTCTTTAGGTTCGAAGGCGAGCCAGTTGATTTGATCCTGCAATCAACAAGAAGAAATATGTAATTTTATCAGTAAACGATAGTCCATCGGCCATACAGCCGATTTCATATCGTATGTAACCTAGCCGATGCAATAAAGCATGAATCGGCTGTAAGGTATAGTCAATGATAGAACTAACCCTAAAACTAGTATATCGACTGTAAATATTAGTTATATAATCAATACTTCAATATTACTCTAGAAATAAGCAATTGGGATAGATCGGACTGAACCGAGACAGTATAAATTGCCCAAGTCTAATGTAACATGAAATAATGATTATATAAACTCATGTCATAGCCGATATCTAGATTTAAGTATGTATCGGCTATAGCTCTGATACAACCTTATACTAGGATATTCTCTAGTAATAAATATATTCAACTATAACCAACTAGATTGGTATCAAGTTCAATATATTTACATTAGATTAGATCCTAATATAAGGGGCAGATATAGAACATTAAACATAGTATAAAACAATGTAAAACATCTATACCAGGTTAGATCGGCTGAAACCCCCATACTATCCTTATTAACAACCATAAAACAGGCTAGAGATCATGATTCTAAATACGACTTAATATGTTGGACTTAACCAATGTAGCATTAAGTATAAAGAGAAGCATGACATCTAGAAAATCAAGCCGATGGTTGCCTTTTCGGGATGGTGGATATATTATATAATCTAAACCAACAAAGTAATCTAGCCGATATCGACGAAACCCTAAAAAGAATCCAGCCGATGCAAGTAGATTGCATTGTCGATCTAAATTATATAATGTATATGATAACTCGGAATTTTACAAGATAGAATTAGAGTGTCATAAAGATGTAAGCACTAGCCCTGATAATGCAAAATGCCATAACAAGATATACCTTTTCGTCGAAGATCAAACTGATGCAGCACGACTCGAAAGCACAAACTTGTCGAAAAGTATAAAACAAAGGTGGCGATGCGCCGAGATTGATTGAACGTGTGTTGTTATTATTTACAGGACCTCGGGACTATATTTATACCCGAAAATACAAACAATGTCCATCAAGGACACGACTCATATTAATCTAATACAAATCCAACTAACGAACAAGTCCCTTAGGCGGACTCTTACCATGATAATCTATAAGGAAATTATATAAAATATCCTAACTAATAGATACAATTGCCTCCTTAGGACTCTATCCATGCATGGCAATCCGTATGAAGCACCTTGACTCAACCCGATGACGTGTTCCGAGTCACACTTCCAAAATCGGCTCAATCGGCTAACCCTGTCCGACTCTGACTCTGCCGATCTTGTCCGCAGCCAATTCGGACTACAACCGATTTTCACTCTGTTTCCGATACGATCTAATCTCTTGGATTTTCTTTGATTCTATCCTTATCTCTGATACTTGAATTACCAAATTTGGTCGTCAACAGCGGGGTGCGACCTTTTATGCTTTCTAGATGCATACTCAGGGTATCATCAGATACGCATGGCTAGGGAAGATGAGGAGAAAACTGCATTCATTACTCCTGTAGGCACATATTGTTATACAACTATGCCTTTCGGTTTAAAGAATGCAGGCGCTACTTTTCAGCGTACTACTCGCATTACTTTGGGTAGTCAAGTAGGGCATAACGTTGAGGCGTATGTTGATGACCTGGTTGTGAAAACGCGCAACCAGGAGACACTCCTCTCGGATCTAGTGGAGACTTTCGAGAGTCTCCGCTCTACCTGCATGAAGCTGAACCCCGAAAAGTGCGAGTTCGGCGTGCCTGCGGGCAAACTCCTCGGGTTCTTGGTCTCAGCCCGGGGCATAGAGGCCAACCCCGAGAAAATTAGTGCAATAAATAGGATGTGCCCCCAGCAAGCTTAGGGATGCCCAGCGCGTCACTGAATGCATGGCCGCCCTTAACCGATTCATATCGAGGTTGGGAGAGAAGGCGCTGCCCCTATTTAAACTTCTCAAGCGCTCTGGGCCGTTCCGATGGACAGAGGAAGCTGAGCAAGCCCTTGATCAGTTGAAGGCGTATCTTAGCTCCCCTCCGGTCCTAGTTGCCCCCGAGGCAGAGGAGCCGCTGCTGCTCTACTTGGCTGCGACCCCACAAGTAGTCAGCGCAGCGCTGGTGGTGGAGCGCGCCGAGGAAGGTCTTCGGTCCGCACCCCACCAACCCATGTTGGCACAGCCCGGGCAAGAGGGCGACGGGGGAGCCCGCCAGTCAGGCGAGGGCCCTCGGGCCCCTCAGACTAGCGATGGCCCTCCAACCCCTCGCCAGACGTCATCGGAGGCCCCCGGACCCCAGGAAGGCCCGGAGGCCACTGGGGGAGGAGCGGCCCGATGATGCCTGACCCCGAGGCTACCAGCGTGGAGGCGGAGAGGGCCCAAGACAGCCCCTCCCAACATTCTCACGCGGGATCCGACGCCCGTAACAAGGAAACCAGGCCCCGCCGAAAGGTGCAGCGGCCGGTTTATTTCGTTAGTGAGGCGTTAAGGGATGCTAAAACTCGGTATCCTCAAGCCCAAAAATTGCTCTAAGCAGTTTTGGTGGCCTCAAGGAAATTGCGCCATTATTTCCAAGCGCACCGAGTTACAGTGGTAACGTCGTACCCTCTCGGGCAAATTCTTCGGAACCGGGAGGGGATAGGGCGAGTGGTCAAGTGGGCCATCGAACTTTCTGAGTTTGATCTCCACTTTGAACCACGCCACGCGATTAAGGGTCAGGCCCTCACCGATTTCGTGGCGAAGTGGAGCCCGACCCCTGAACCTGACCTCGGGTTCCCCGACCCCGAGGTCGGAGCTGATCCCGCTCGACAAGCTGCCAGCTCTCATTGGGTGATGCAGTTTGATGGCTCGCTCGCTCTCCAAGGGGCTGGCGCTGGGGTCACTTTGACCTCGCCTACCGGGGACATCCTCCGATACTTGGTTCGCCTCGATTTCCGGGCAACCAATAATATGGCGGAGTATGAGGGACTACTTGCGGGACTCAGAGCGGTGGCAGGAATGGGGATCCGCCGCCTCCTGGTTCTAGGCGACTCTCAGTTGGTCGTGAACCAAGTCTCCAAGGAGTACAGCTGCTCCGACCCGCAAATAGAGGCCTTCGTCCGCGAGGTGCGGCGTATGGAGCGCCATTTTGACGGGTTAGAACTACGGCACGTGCCCAGGCGAGACAACACGCTCGCCGACGAGCTGTCGTGCCTCGCCTCGTCACGCGCCCCAACCCCACCGGGTGCCTTTGAAGAAAGGCTTACCCAGCCGTCGGCGCGTCTTGATCCCCCGGGGGACTCAGACGCCGCCACGCCCTCCCCGAGGCCTACGGGAGTCCAGGCCCCGGGGCCCGAAGGGGTCGAACCCGACCCCCAAGACAAATTACCTGGATGACTGAGATCCACGATTTCCTCAAAGATGAGACTCCCCCCGAGGATCGTGAAGGAAGCGAACGCGTCATTCGCATCTCCAAGAGATACGTGCTGGTAGAGGGGGCCCTCTACCGGCGCGGTGCTAACGGAGTCCTCCAATGCATCCCTCGGGACCATGGCATCGAGTTCCTCGCCGATGTCCATGAAGGCGAGTGCGGAGCTCACTCCGCTTCACGCACCTTGGTCGACAAGGCATTCTGACAGGGTTTCTACTGGCCAACAGCGCTCCAGGACGCAACCGATCTGGTCAGGCGATGCTGAGCGTGCCAATTCCACGCCAAGCAAACACATCTGCCGGCCCTGGCTCTCCAGACCATCCCGCTCTCATGGCCCTTTGCGGTTTGGAGGCTGGATATCTTGGGTCCATTCAAGAAGGCATTGGGAGGATATGAGTACCCGGTCATCAAGATCGACAAGCACTCGGTGCTCAAATTCATCAAGGGCATCACTGCCCGGTTTGGGGTGCCCAACCGTATCATTACAGACAACGGCACCCAGTTCACAAGTGAACTGTTCAGCGACTACTGTGAGGACATGGGCATCAAGCTCTGCTTCGCCTCCCCCACCCACCCAAAGAGCAACGGTCAAGTGGAGCGCGCCAATGCGGAAATCCTTAAGGGCCTCAAGACCAAGACATACAACATCCTCAAGAAACATGGCGACTCATGGATCGACGAGCTACCAGCGGTGCTATGGGCCAACTGGACGATCCGAGCCACGCCACAGGAGAAACACCTTTCTTCCTGGTTTACGGCGTGGAGGCGGTCCTCCCATCCGAGCTCACCCTGGGGTCTCCACGAGCAGCCCTGTACAATGAGGCAAATCAAGAGCTCCTCCGACGGGACGACCTCGACTACCTCGAAGAACGAAGGCGGCGCGCCGCCCTCTGGGCCGCGCGCTCCCAGCAGAGCCTAAGGTGCTACCATCAGTGCCATGTCTGGGCCCGATCACTCAACTTAAACGATCTCGTCCTACGCCGCGTCCAAACGCGTGCCGGACTGAGCAAACTCTCACCCATGTGAGAGGGGCCGTTTAGAGTGATCGGTGTCCCCCGGCCGGGCTCGGTCAGGCTGGCTATGGAGGATGGCACAGAGCTTCCCAATCCATGGAACATCGAACACCTTCACCGCTTCTATCCATAGAGGAGTCGCTGCGTTGTACCTCGGGCTCAGACCAAGCCCGCGTGCCCCCTCGGGCACGACAAAGTTGGCCGGGGGCTCCCACTATCAATATACATATCCCTATCTTTTGCATCCGTTTTACAACAACTTTATATCTGGTCAAATTGTGGTTTTCCGCTTGCGGGTTTTGTTGGGTGTTTTTGTCTTCACTCGGGACGGTCGCGTTCGTGTCGCTCTTAAGTGATTCGCGCCGCCTAGACGCCAACGGGGCCCAGAGCGAGCCGTGCCCCGAGACATGTTGAACTCCGGGGGAACTCGCCAATGGCCCACAATCGGGTCCACACTTACCCCGGTCATTATGCTCTCGGCCTAGCCAGTCTCGACATGAGGAACTCCCCAAGTGCTCTAGTCTCGGTTCCCATTACTTAGGACTGCGGCCCGAACCCGAGCCCCTGCTGAAGACAAAACACCAAACAACTCGACAAGGGGAAAAACACTTCGATCACATATACGAAACAGCAAACTAACATGCAAACCATGACATATTTCATTGCAGGAAATCGAAACCAAACTTAAAGCAAGATGTCATTTATTACAAGACCGGCCTGAGGGCCGAATATTTACAGCTACAAGCAGGAAAGAAAAAGAAGGAGGAGGGGCGACGCCCGCACGCCTCGGCTTGTGGAGTCACGCCTCGCCACGGTCATCGCTGCCGTCGTCGGCGTCGGCGTCGGAGGTAGGCGACATAGAGAACCGAGGGGCCGTCCCCTTAAAGGCGTGGACAACTTTCCGGGCAACCTCCCGGACTTGGACGCAGGCCGCTGCCTTGGTCCCCGGTGGGAAGTCGTCAAAGACCGCCCGCCAAGGCCTCGGGGTCCGGGGCGCCGCTGCCATCCCGGCCGGACAGCACCAGTTGCTTGGGCCAGGCTGCCTCCGCCTCTTCCCGGGCACGGGCCTCCGCCCCCTCCTGTGCTCGCGTCTCCCTAGCCCCTCGGGCAGCAGCCTCGGCCTCCCGAACGCGAGCCGCCTCCCGGGCGGCTTCTTCGGCTTCCCGCAGGCGCGCTTCGGCCGCCCGCAGGTCAGCCGCCTGGTGGGTCGCCTGCTTGCCCGATCGCCCCGTGGCCTCGGCCCCAGCGGGCCGGCCGGTCTTGGTTTGGCGAGGGATTCCCCGGGGCGGGAGATCGCTGAGTAATGGACACCGAGAGCAGAGCAAAAAATATATAAGAGAGTAAGACCGAAGGGAAGAGGGAAAGCACCCCTAGTGGGGGAAGATATCGTACCTGGCCGGTGGGCGCTTGAATGTCCACTTGGGGGGCTCTATGAAACCCCGCTTGCTGGGCTCTGGCCCCTGCCGGGAAGCAGCCTCCCCCAGCTTGCGGAGCCGCTTCCTCTTCTTCTCTCCCCCGGACGGTGGCGGCGAACCGCGCACGGATCGCCCCCCCGAGGTACTCTCGGCTCCACCCCCTTGGGGTGGAGATGGGGGAGGGGAACTCTCCCCGTGTTTCCTCTTCCCCTTGGCATCTTCGGGGCGGCTGCCCCCGGAACTGCTCCCGTGAGGGGCCGGCGGGCGGCCCCCGCTGGAAGAGGACTATCCTCCTCCCCCGCTGCGGCTGCCCCCTGCGCCGTCGTGGCCCCGACCCCCCGAGGACCCGATCGTACTCATTATGGATCGGATGCTCTCGCGGTCCGGGTCACTGCACAGGGGGAGTACGCCTGCAGGAATCAGGGATGGCTCCACGGTGCTGAGATTCAGCACGCGTTGAACCACCACCCGAAGATCTTCCGGGTTCCAGTCCCAGTCGCGGCCAGGGTGTGTTCGGATGGGGTCTTCGGAGCCCGAGTATGCCCAGGCGCCCCGCCTGCGTTCTTGGAGCGGGGCGATGCGGCGGCGGGTGTAGTCTCCGAACACCATCGCGCCAGTAAGGCCCTGGGCGCGCAGGCCGATCAGGCGGTCGAAGACGGCGTCGTATCCCTCCCCGAGGGTCATGACCGACCGCCACGTCAGCACCTGCTGCGGCGGTTGGGTTGGGAGACGTAGGCGGCGCTCGTCCTGGAGGCTGGTGTAGAACCAGTCACTCTTCCAGTCATCCCACTACTTCCGAAAGATGCAGGGGATGTAGTGGTGGGACAACTGCGCCCGCGGCTGAAAATAGCAGCCGCCGATCACCGTCGACGGCGACACCAACTGAATGGTGTAGAACCACCGGAACAGTCGGAGCGTGGGCCTCACCCTCACGAACATATCGCACAGGTGTGCGAAGATGGCCAATGTCATCACGGCATTGGGGGTGAGGTGGCCCATCTGGAGGTTGTAGTAGTTCAACACCTCCATGGAGAAGAAGGAGAAGCGAAGGAAGAAGACGGCCCGCCCCGGGAACTGCGGTGCCGGGCGCGCCTCGCCCAGCACCACCGCTTCCCGGTCGACCGCCGCCGGCATAAACTTGCGCGGCAGGCTGGCATACGGTCGTTGGTGATCCGCGACGGCGGCAGCACGCTGCCCTCGACTGGAGAGTATCCCCGCGCCATTGCTCTAGGTGAAGTGAGATGCAAGAATCAAAAGCGTGCGGCGAGAAGGGAGCTAGGGAAGCAAGGAAAGCAAGGGCGCTGAAGGGCTGAGTTGGGCGAAAGTGGCGAAGGAAGGGGGAGGCCCCCTACTCGACGCCCTTTTATAGCCCAGCCGCCACCGTGTCCGGCTCCTCGTTTCCCGCGCCCACTATCTCGCCCCATCGATTCTTGCGCGCACTTCCTCCATCATCCCCACTACTTCGTTTCCGGCGCGCGTGCGGGGCATCGCTACCGTCCCGGAGACGGTGGGACGAATCGTGCCCGCCTTTAGGGCGCGCACGTCCGCCGAGAGGTACGCCATCATTATCACCCTGGGCAGAGGACCGAACCCCATTTTGCTTGTCGCCCCCGGAAATAGGGTCGTTACGCAAAAATGGCCCATTTCCGTTGAGAGGCGTTCTGGGTTACGCCCCGGATAATGAGGCCGTTACGAAACAAGGGCCCATTATTGTTGGGAGGCGTTTTCTCCCAACACGCAGAACCAACGGCTGTTTATCTCCCATGAAAACCTAGGACCACTTCACACTGGTTCGACGAGGTGGCGTAAAACCTGGTCGACCTGCAGTGGGGCCCCACCAGCCTTTACGCCGGGGGCTACTGTCGGTGTCCTGGGCCCAGGGGTATGTCGACTATGGGCTTGAGGCGGCCCCGTCTGCCCACGTGGCCATCCCCTGAGGGGTGAGAAGGCCCTAGGGCAACGTGGCGGCCGCCCTCCCATGACACGCTACCTCCTCGGGGGGAGGCCCAGCAGGGGTCGGGCTCCCCCGACCTCCTCGGGCTGTCGCCACGCGTAACAAGCGGGTGAGCGCTCCCAACACTCATCTACCCGCATTAATGACGGGGCAGGCGTAGTGAAACTGCGCCGCGCGCGCGTGCCGCATTTATTACGGAATAACGCGCACGCATCTGACAGCGGTCGCCGTCGGCTGACCGGCGTGAGACCGGTGCGAGTGACCGATGGGATGGCGTGCGGTACCGCGCATGCCGGCGCACGCCCGGTAGGTATGATACGCTTCCCAATGGCCTGCACCAAGATTGCGAGGGCCGATCTGGCTCTCGCGCCACGTCAGAGTTGGTGCGTCAAGTCTAATCACCTGGCGCATCGCACAGCTTACGGTGGACTGCCGGATTCCAGCCGTTTAATGGAAAGTGACGTGCTGGGCCGACCGCCATGATGGCCGGTCTGATCGACACCATACTGGCACTATAGGAGCGGAAGGCTTCCACTCCAAGCCACAACATGGAATTCATCTGTAAAATAGTTTTCTCCTTTCTCTCTAGAAAACAGCCTGTCTGGCCCCTGTGGTGTCCCCTTGAGATATAAAAGGAGGCCCAGGCCTAGAGGAAGGGGGTTCGGTTCGGCTTTTTGCTTCTACTCCCTGTATTGCGACTAGCCAAGTCCAACTCCGGAGAGCTAGATCCACACAGATAATCCACCACACAGGAGTAGGGTATTACGCCTCATCGGCGGTCCGAACTTGTATACTTGCTCGTGTGTCACCGTCCTCTGTCTTGCGATCTTCGATTCTCGCCAGCCTCACCGGAGCCGGGCCTGAGGAAGCCTCTTTTTCGCGCCCCTGGGCCAAACTCAAAAAGTGGGTCTGCACAGTCCTACGCCGTTTTGTTGAGGTGTATGAGGAACGGTGTAATGACGCACAATGCCTTCAGACTTGCAATATGATTTAAATATCTTAGAACAGAACTCTATCCCATTGTCAGTACAAAGTATTTTCACCTTCCTTTTAGTTTGTCTTTCAACCACAGTCTTCCACTCTTTAAACGCATTAAAAGCTTGATATTTATGAAATAAGGCCAAACTTTTCGCGAATAATCATCAACGATAGTCATCATATAACGAGCACCTCCAAAAGATGTCTTACGAGCAGGCCCCCATAAATCAGAATGCACATAATCAAGAATACCTTCAGTAGTATGTGTAGATGTGTTGAATTTCACCCTCTTATGCTTGCCAAATATGCAATGCTCACAAAATTTGAGCTTCTCGATGTCTTGTCCATCTAGCAATTCTCGCTTGCTCAATTCTACCAAACCAATTTCACTCATATGCCCAAGACGCATATGCCAAAGATTAGTAGCATTGGTATTAGATAATGAATCTAAAACTGAAGCAACATTACCTAATATAGTTGTACCTCGCAGATGGTACAGGTCGGCAGTTTTAATATCAGCTTTCATCACAACAAGAGATCCTTTGGTTACCTTCAAAATTCCATCTCCACCGGAATATTCGTACCCTTTGCGATCAAGAGTACATAAAGAGATGAGACTCCTCTTCAAATTTGGGATATGCCGCACATCTGACAATGTTCTGATACAGCCATCAAACATCTTGATCTGAATTGTTCCAATACTTGCAACCTTGCATGGTGTATTATCACCCATCAAAACAGTTCCACCTTGCACAGGCTCATAGGTGGCAAACCAATCCCTGTTTGGGCACATGTGATAGGTGAAAGCAGTATCAAGAATCCACTGGTCACTAGTTTGTGCACAACCAGCATAAGCAACAAGCAATTCTGCATCAGGTTTATCATCAGTAACAACTACGGCTTTTCCTTCCTCTTGTTTATTACCTTTCGGTCTATAACTTCCGGTTCTCTTGTGTTTTTTATGTAGCTTCCAACACTCAGATATATCATGTCCATCTCTCTTGCAGTATTTGCATGACTTATACCTGCCTCTGGACTTTGATGTTCCACGATAGCTACTTGAACTTTTATCCCTTGACTTGTTCTTTGTGTTCTTCTCCTGCTGCCTGCCCCGAACAACCAAGCCTTCTTCTTGTGAACTTGAACTTTCAGAGGGTACCATCTTCTTCATTTTTTCTTTGGCATGCAAAGCTTCCTAAACTTCTTTCAAAGTTAGAGTATCACGACTATAAAGAATAGTATCCCTGATGTTCGCATATGAGCTAGGCAATGAACACAATAGAATAAGGCCTAAATCCTCTTCATCATATTTTACCTCCATAGACTCAAGGTCAGCAACAATTTCCTTGAAAGTGGAGAGATGATCCATCACAGACTCATCATCTTGCAGCTTGTGCAAAAATAACTTTTGCTTCAGGTGCATCTTACTGGTTAGATCCTTAGTCATGCATATCTGTTCCAGCTTCAACCACAGCCCACCGACTGTCTTCTCCTTAAGCACCTCCTGCAAAATATTGTTAGATAGATGAAGATGAATATATGACATAGCCTTACGATCCCTTTTCTTCTCATCATCGGACCAATCTGTAGTCCTCTTGTCAAATCCAGATAGCGCATCATCAAGGTCTTGTTGTGCAAGAACGGCTCGCATCTTCACTTGCCATAGTGAGAATCTTGTGTCTCGGTCCAGGAGCGGTAGATCATACTTCAAACTCGCCATGGGAATTATCCTCTGGGTGCACTTCTCATGTGCACGTAGCAATGATCGGGAATCTCCTGGTAGATGACTGTGTGTGCGTAGCAATTTTGCCTTGAACGAAGCAATGAGACGATGACACCGGCGGCGGGGATAGTAGTAGATCGGATCTCCAATGCTCTGATACCACTTGTTAAGAAAATAGATGCACAACGGAGACACGAATTTAACGTGGAAAACCCTTGCAGGAAAAATACCACTTGTTAAGAAAATAGATGCACAACGGAGACACGAATTTAACATCGAAAACCCTTGCGGGAAAAACCACGGGCGCCGACCGGCAATGATCACTATTGAGGAGTTGATTACTGATGAGGACATCCTCCATTATTACCCGCTGGTAAAGACGCAACAAGATGGGCCGAGTGGCCCAGTTGTAGTCGGGCGGCGACCGTGTGAGCCTCTGAATAATCCCACCTTGCTTAGCTTGAGATGAGGAAGTCACCTTAAAAGGGAGAGCCACCCTTCCCCTATCAGACTAGTCTTTTAGGGTGATTGGGCCTTTCCTCGAGTGGGTGCGTCGGAGTTGCGGTGCTAAGATTGCGGGGTTTGGAAAAATCCGGATCAGTGTGTCGTGCTTCGGGCGTATGGTGCTAAGATTGCGGGATTCGGGGAATCCGGATCGGTGTGTCAGGCTTTCGTCCAACCCCACCTGGGCCGGACTCATCATTTGGTATCAGAGCTCTAGGTTCACCGTCAGGTTCGCTCAGTTTCTTTATCCTAGTTTAGTTTTTGATTTCGCCGTTATCCTAGAATCTACAGAAAGGCCAAAAAAAAATTATAGTCGATAGTCTCTCCTTAACCTAGACCGTGTTTAGCCTTTGCATGATCCTTTTCAGAGTCCGTAGTGTTGAGTTTGAGTCCTAGTTTAAGTTCTTGTTGCTGGTTTAGTTCGTGTTTTAGACTAGTCGTGTGTTTTCCTTTGTAACCCTAGCCACCACCATCTTCACCCTGTTTGTTAGGGTTCAACCTTCGAGAAACCGTTTCCGCCATCATAAACACTTACCAAGATCACCACGCAACACTAGAACATTTTTCCAAACTCCGCTGCCACCATATCCATCTCCACTGCCAAAACCGATTAGGTTATATCCCCTCTGGAAAACCTAGTCGGAAGCCACAACTTTAAACAGCCATAATTTTTGCATATGGACTCAGAATCAGGCAGAATTTAACTTTTCGACGGGTTTGGCGAAATCAGATTTCCGAAATTTGGCTTGCAAAATTGTTTGTTCGAGCTCTCAAGTTTCCGCACTCCCTTAATAGTGGTTTCAGAAAATTCCATAGGCCACGTATCAACTCCGATTGAGCTGTAACTTTGTGGCGTCCCTATTTTTGTGCTCTTGGAAAAGAAAAAAATAAAAGAAAAATAAAAGAAAAAAAGAAAAGTTGATTTCCACTAGTGCCTCGAGCTCACGACATGCTCCGTTGAGCTTATCAGCCTTACGGTTTTGCTGTTTTTGCTGAAACTCGCCGAAACTTGCATGTCCGTCTTTCCTAGCTGTTTACCAGTGACATATTCCTTTGCGCCATCATTGGTACCACTACTGTCTAGGACACGAGTAGACCAGCAACTGAGGGCAAGTGACTTGGGATTTTTTATTCAGCGTTACTATATGTCATTGGATTGTGTACCACTCACATATATTTGGCCTTCCTAGCTCTACATATTACTTCTGAACAGCACAGGTTCTTGATCCTTGCAATCGCTAACTACGCCTTCCAGGTATCCTTTGCTTTGCTGGTAAGAACCTTATAAGGGCTTGGTAAGGTGCTCCATATTGCTGAGTTGTTGAGAGGCACCACTACACCTGTGTAGTAGATTATTAGGGATAACCTTCACCGTTGGTTGCTGCTTTGGTGTTTCTATGGCAGGAGACGATGAGGAGATGACTCCCAAGGATTTTGCTGACTGTGTCAGTCAAGAGCAACTAAGAACTGTTGTAGGAAATGTTCAAAAAGAGATGATGGAGGCAGTCACAAGGGCTGTCCAAGAAGCCATCATTAACCTCGACCTCGCAAACACATGGAGAGGTTGGACAAGCGGGTATCTACGCTAACTGATCGGGTTGCTGGTTTGGAGACTTGACAACCATCCAATGAGGAAGTGAACGGCAACAACACCAGTGGACATCCAGAAGACACGGTGTACGATTCCAATGGTAATGTAGATGAACAAGCTACACGACAAGCACGGTTACGACGTCGTCTTCGCTTCAACATGACAGGTATGGGTGGCGCTCAATGCCACCACCAACAAGGTAATCATAATAATAATCGTGTGCCCGATGATCCTTATGCTAAGGTTAAGTTCAAAATACCTACATTTTCGGGTTATTATGATGCTGAGAAATACCTTGATTGGGAGATGACAGTAGAGCAAAAATTTAGTGCCCATCTTGTGCCTGAGCAACATAGAGTTCGACAAGCCAGTAGTGAGTTTAAAGATTTTGCTATCATTTGGTATCAGAGCTGGGCCCTTGTTAAGAAGGGGAGAATGATGAGGACATCCTCCATTATTACCCGCTGGCAAAAACGCAACAAGATGGGCCGAGTGGCCCAGTTGTAGTCGGGCGGTGACCGTGTGAGGCTCTGAATAATCCCACCTTACTTAGCTTGGGAGGAGGAAGTCACCTTAAAAGGGAGAGCCACCCTTCCCCTATCAGACTAGTCTTTTAGGGTGATTGGGCCTTTCCCCGAGTGGGTGCGTCGGAGTTGCGGTGCTAAGATTGCGGGGTTTGGAAAAATTCGGATCAGTGTGTCGTGCTTCGGGCGTATGGTGCTAAGATTGCGGGATTCGGGGAATCCGGAATGGTGTGTCGGGCTTTCGTCCAACCCCACCTGGGCCGGACTCATCAATTACAAACGTAGGGCTTTCGTCCAACCCCACCTGGACCGGACTCTCCCTTCCCGTACGGCTTACAAGAGTATATATAGGAGATAAAAGGAAAGATACCTAATAGGAAACGACAGGGAATTCTACTAGGAAACTAATCCTAAACTAATCCGAATATATTGTGGACTTAAATTCGGATCACATATTTAACATCCCCGACCCAGCCATTCACTGGCGCTCGACTATGATCGATTTATGTTGTGACAATGAGAGGAACAGTTTCTTTCTTGCAATGTATCTTCCCGGTGTAAATGGGGATGAATAGTAGACAAGAGTTTTGTTAGCTCTAACATCAAATTTGAGCTTTCCCTGGCAAGCATACGGCTTCATTAATAGTAAGTACTAGAACCTTCTCACAACTATTATTGTCACCGACCACCAACTTGGTTTGTGGGACCAAAAAATGGCTTTGACAATGTGTTGGTACTCCATATATATAGAGGCCTGGACAGGAAAATGGGCAAAAGACCCCGAAACGCTCTCATCTGAGCTTGGTATAAGCACTAAGCATGCATGAAGTGTAGTTCTTATTAATTGGAAAAATTAAATCCTTATTACTTGAAACGCACATTCACATTATCATCATGAAGCACATTTCTTTGAGGTAACCTTGATTATCATCAAACACTTATCAAAACCGAAAAAAAATCACGTTCTAGCTGACTTAGTGGAGCAAATAGAGAGAGGGAGAGAAATTTGAAAAGAAAAATGAGTGAAGAAATCCTAAACATATAAAAAAAGCACTGAAGATCTGGAGCCTTGTGTGGTCGCTCATCTTATATGTTTCGAGGAACAGTCATGCGTCTCCCATCTACATATCTTGCAGAAACACAACGTGACCGTCATAATACTTTGGATTGGCTCCATGTCCCACCAATACCCTATAAAAGGAGAAAAGACTCGCGTGACCACACGAGCAAAACAATCTCCTGCATGACCCTCTGAAAATCCTAATATATTATATTATTAAAACAGCCTTAAAAGAAGACACAACGTTCGCTGTGGAGGCTAGAAATTCTCACATTAGTCGAAGAAAAAGAAAAATGAGAGTTCAAGTAGAAATACAATCCAAAAATAACTGAAATTAGGAATTAAAAATAAGCAATATTGAAAGAGGAGTCCATATAAAAATCCAATACGAGATTAGCAAAAATTCAGAATAAAAATAAAATAAATTATGAAATTAGGAAAAGAAAAGGAAGAGTTCAGGTAGGAATATGATTTTGAAATATACTGAAATTCGGAATTAAAAATAAGCAATATTAGAAAAATAGTCCATATAAGAACCTAATACGAGATTAACTAAAATTCAAAATAAAAATAAAATAAATTCTGAAATTAGAAAAAGGAAATAAGAGAGTCCATGTAGGAATACAATTTAAAACTAACTGAAATTTAGAACTTAAAAATAAGCAATATTGGAAGAAAAATCCATATAGAACCGAATACGAGATTAATTAAAATTCGGAATAAAAAACAAAATACATTCTAAAATTAGAAAAATAAAAATAAGAGTTCATGTAGGAATACAATTTAAAAATAACTAAAATTCGGAATAAAAGATAAGCAATATCGAAAGAAGAGACCATCTACAGCACGAGTTTAATTAAAATTTGGAATAAAAAATAAATTAAATTTTGAAAATATAAAAATGATTGTAAGTGCTAAAGTAGGAATAAAATTTATAAATAACATAGTATCGGAATAAAAAATATAGAATTTTTAAAAAACACAATCAAGCTATAAACACAACGATGACAAAATGACAATAAAGAGGGGATAAACAACATGACTGCAAATAAGTAGGGTGGCAGCGGTTGATGGGACATTTAAATACTAAAAACAAAACCTCAAATAAAATCCCAATAACGATTAAGAGGATGGACGATGGACAGGCTGTTGAAACAGCACGATCACTGTGGTTGGTGGGACTTATATAAAGTAAAAAATAAACCCCAATAATAATCACGTTTGATTTGTAAAATCTCAATGATAATAAAGAGGAAGGTAGCGGGCATAAAAACTGTAAACAAAACCCTAAATAGAATCTCAATGAGCGATTAAGAGGAGAGATGGCATGTAACCCGTTAAGCAGCACAATCACGGTTGTTGGTAAGACTTCTAGAAAGTAAAAAATAAACTACAACGATAATCACGTTCGATTTTTAAAATCTCGATGATAATTAAAAGGAAAGGCATCGGGCAGGCCGTAGAGGAGTATAATGGCAATGCTGTGGTTTGGCGGGACTTTTAGAAAGTTCAAAATGAACACTTACGATAATTATGTTCGATTTTTAAAATCCCAATGACAATAAAGAGATGAGGCGGCGGACGGGCCGTAGAGGAGTAGAATAGCAGGCGTTTGACGGGACTTCTAAAAATTATAAAAATGAAAACCAACAAGATAATTAACTCTAAAATTTATAAGATCCAATTTTAAAGTTCTAAGGTGGATGAATAGAAGTTGTAGTATATCGAATAAGCAAATAAAGGGGTGATAAAGAAGAGGTAACGACTTATGTGATTTTTAAAAACTATAAAATTAGAAACATAGAGACGATAAGGTTCTATTTTTTAAAGTCCTAAGATAATGGGATAGCTATTTAACAAATTTTAAGTAAACTCATATATAAAAGAAGATAATTTTGTATAGGTACTAGCCGTGCAATTGCGTGAGTCACCCTGCTAGTTTTAATAAATCTGATCTTGAGAAGACGCTGTGAGGGACGCGAAGGACCATTTCTAGGTCCATTGCAGGATGATCCACATATGACTGTTGTTGACGCCGATGAGCTGGTGGCCTTCTCCTTCCTCGTCTACGCTCTACACCAACCTCAAGGAGGAGATCAACTTTCCTTCAGTAGTTGTGCTTGTGGCTTTAAATAATTGGTGATCATGTGTTAGTCATCTGTTTTTAGGGTTTGTTTGGTTTAGTGCCCTACCAAAGTATTGGTAGTGTTAAAACCAAGATATGTTTTAGCACTACCAATAGTTTGGTCGGGTAGCATTTTAAGTGAGTGGATTTGGATCGATACTAATTAGAAACCGAATTTTATATTATGGTGAAGAAAATTCTAAAGTTGTGCCAAATTAATCATAGGTATTACTGGTCCTAGACCAAACCATAACATTTACTATTGAAACTACCAAAAGATAGGTAAGGCACATTTTAGCATCAATCCAAAATAACCCTCGTATACGAGATTGAAACTCACATCAACGATATTCGCTTAAGTAGTCTATCCTATCTTTTGTTTTTTTACCATAGCTCACAGTGAGATACTTTCTATCAGATATGGTCTGATATGGCACATCATGCCACAACATTATCGTCCGTACTTGCTGGAACCTCCGTCAATCATCTGTTGCAATAGGGTCGATCTTCCCATCATGTCTCCAGCTATAGCTACCGCCCGGCCGTACCAAAATCAAATTAAATTGCTAAGCTAGCTTTCTTCTAACTTGTGTATTACAGTAACAACGAACAGTACTACTGGTACTCCCCCCGAGATCAGCCAAAGCTAAGTGCCTGTTTGGGAAACAGTGACTTATTCCAAGTCCCTGTCACATCGGATGTTTGGACACTAATTTGGAGTATTAAATATACACTAATTATAAAACCCATTCCATAACCTTGGACTAATTCGCGAGATGAATCTTTTGTGTCTAATTACGCCATGATTTAACAATGTGATGCTACAGTAAACTTTTCATAATTATGGATTAATTAGGCTTAAAAAATTCGTCTCGCAGATTAGCTCTCATTTATGAAATTAGTTTTTTATTAGTTTATGTTTAATACTCCAAATTAACATCCAAACATCCGATTTAATATGAGTTAAAAAGTTTTAGCTCCATCTAAATACACCCTAAGCTAGCCGATTGTTCAGGTGAATTCACGTCGAGCGCGGCCCTCAGCGTGGTCGGGCGCGCCATCTCATCAGTATGAGCGCATGAATGCACGAAGGTCATAGTCACAGTACAGCGTCAGCAGACGTGCTGTTGCGCGCTTACCTATATACTCTCTTTATTTGAAAAAATCTTGAATTATAGGATAAATCTAGACACTGTCTAGATTTAAGGATTTAAAATTTTTTATAAAGAGAGTATGCGTGCAGATACTATTGATCCACATGTATCCCATGTACATGCTCCCAAATAAAATCCTAGTAATAAATATAAACATAGTATTATCTAGATTTGTAGTTACGATTTGATTTTTTTATTTTTTTTTTGAACGAAGAGAATACGCAAGCCTCTCTAGACTATGCCTAAGTCGATAGCGATAGCTCTATCGATCACAATTCTGGCCTGTCATTGTCTGCCGGGCCAGTTTCTTTTCTCCTTCGTCGGCGCGTGCAGCCGATTGGGCGATTGGCTGCCCCCTCCTCCTAGCGGCGGTTGTTGTTCAGGCCATGCATTTATGCCCGCGGGGCATGCAGTTGTATGGTTCGCGGATGGCCTGGCCTGGCGTGCGAGTGAAGCGATCTATCGATGGAGGATGGATCAGCGTTCGTCGAAGCTACTAGCACGTACGTACGCCTGGCCCGCAGCCTCTTGCTAGGTTGCTTAATTGCTATGAGTAGTTAATCAAGCAGCAAACTTCTAATCCAGTTTTGGCATCATAGATCTCAGGAGTAGTTTGGAGGCGTATGTCGCTAGCTCGAGTGATTAATAGTTCATGCTTCTAATTGGATGGATGGGATTAAGGTGTCGTGTTGTGATCTTGAGGATATGTATGGACGGGATCAGCAATCGACAGGGCTTTTTTTTTTGACAAATTAAGTACTAAGCTAGCCCAATTTCATAATATAAGATATACGAGGGTTTAGATTTTATCAAAAATATAAGAAATGGAGTAATGCTACTTTTCCCCGTCAACAACTATTATTTTTTCAAATTTCTTCCCACAATACTCTCACCTATATTGCACTTCTCACAAATTAACTCCTCATTTAATTGGGACTATTATAGTCTTTTCTTTTCTCCTTAAAATCTCTAAAATAACCAGAATCCCTTACATTACGAAACATAGATAGTATTGTGTTATGTATGAACCGGATCAATGATAGGTAGGATTTCGTGCATATGCTTTTAGAATTCAGGCTATAAATGGAAGTACAACCACAAATAGACTACTGACTAGCAACCTATCAAATCCATTAATTTCATTGCAAAACTAGCTGAGAAGCCTCACAGAATTTCCACAGTAATTAATCACTTCATTTTCTGGAAGAAATAAATATGATATCACTGCTGATTTTACTTGACACCACAAACAACTATTATGTAGAAACACAGTTGCACTAAAGGGCATGCAGTTATAATATATTGTGCCCCTGGGTAAAAAATATACCACTCATTTTCCCAACTCCGCTAGGGCCTCTGTAAAAAAATCACAACCCAAATCTCCCTAGCTACCTCTACTTATTGATTCTATTTGATAGTAATGTTTTTATTGCATGTATTTTGATGATGTTTGTGTTAGTAATGCATTTACTTTATTTTATTGGGACAAAAATATATAGTTTTTGATAAATACTTTTTTACATCTGCATAAAAACCCATTAATTTAGATATTGTCTCCACCAACTTGGTGGAAGGTGATGGCACTACAGTAGGAGGTTCTAGCTAGTCAAGGTAGTGCCAACGGTGGCGGCCTATAGACCTATGTAGAAGAAGTGAGGATGACCCTAGCAACGACATGCTCTGGGCGGAGTTCAAGTAAGGAGAAAGTGAGGGTAGAGCCTCATCGGCAATGACTAGAAAGGAAATAGGGTCGGAGAGGCATATCCGAGTGGAGATAGAGATGACCTGCTCATAGGCTCGCCGAGCGGTGGTGCCAGCAGAGGAAGGTTTCGGATGGCGTTGAACGACGAACGCCAGTGCGGCCTAGCTTATGTACAGAGTCGGTAAGTGGAGCTAGCGGTTGACAGTGACGAAGGCAAGGTTCTACGTGGTAGCAGGGGGACCGGTGTAGAAAGAGCATATCAATGATTAGCATTGACAATGCCTATTTTTTCATAAAGGGAGAATAGGGGTGGTAGAGGAGCATACCTTAGTACTAGTTCTATACTGGAATGATAAAAATTACTTGTGACAAATAAAATAAAAAAATATTTATCCTCCACACTAATCAAATCAATGAAGACCGACTCCGTACTCCTGATCTACCGATCTTTGTTCACCCTTGTGTGGATTCGCCTTCCACGTGAGAGCATGACTGCATGATCAGTCTTCCGGTCCCGTGACATGACAGAAACCGTTCAAACACAGCTATCAAATACTCGTCTTCATGTCTAAGCACTTTCTTCTCTTGTTTTCCAATGATAACAGTATAGGGAAGGACGATCCTGCTTACTCTACGTGATATGGAACCTCTGAAGCAGTATAGTAATGTAGAAATTAATTGCTAACCGTAGAAAGGAGCATCACTTATTAGGCTGTTAGGCACTTGTTCTCTCGCTAACTGTTTTGAAACGGATGCCCTTGTCGTTCTCCAAACAAACAGAGGCCGGGAGAAAACACAGAGTGGGGGCACTCACTGCCACAGTGCAGGAATAGATGAAACAAACGGAGGCCCACAACGTTTGAACAGTCATATGGCCCAAATCTGCAGAGCATCGAGCTCACGGTGCACGTGGTTCTGGCAGGCAGCGAACCAGAGCCTCGCGAGGGCCCACGGCGAGCGGATGGTCGGATGGATCACGTCAGGAGCAGCGGATGCTGTCAGATTGTGAGATTGATCACCGGTAACGCTGCAGATGCGCACAGTGAAGAGCGGCAGTGCAAGCTGTGGCGTGCCGCTGCCGAAACCTCGGCACGGATAGGAAGAGATCCGATCCAATCCTTCTGGAGTAGGAGTAGACAGTTTTTGATCTTAAACCTGTACAAGCAGGCCCCAAGTTTACACGAACAAAGTGCTAAATCCGCAATACAGAATCGTTTGTACTCTAGCCGACTCTCAGAAGACAGAAGTAAATGTGTAAATGTGCACGAATGCACCCACTCACAACAGTTTTGGACATTGGAGGGGGACTGTTAGAACTGTTCCTTTCTGAAAAAAGAAGCTAGACACGGACGGCACGGCACCGGCTGAACCGCACAATCTGCTGAACCGGCCCGGCCACTTCGCTTGCTACTAGCCACTACTTAGCCGGTGACAAAACATGTCATCGATCGCCAGCACAAAAACGGATCGCCAAACACTCACTCTGGAAGTGCACGACACGACGAGAGGAATGGACCAAATTTCGTTGGGGAGGTTATCCGGAAAAGGATGGACCCGCGTCCAGGTCAAACGCCCGGGGGTTCGTTGGCTTGCCCGGACTAGCGTCGCAGCAGCTCTCGTAGCCAGTTTCCCATGGTCCAGGGCTCGCGCCCATGTGAGGCGTGGCTTTCGGGCGCTGCCGCTGCCTACTGCCATCGATCGCACTCCGCCCGATTCAATACGCACTCAGCTCGCTTTGCGATCTCCTCCCACGAGTACTCCATTCATTCTAAAATAAACAAATTTAGTATAAGATAAATGTAAGATATATCTAAATTTTTATAGTATCTCATATTAGATTTGTTTATTTTGATAGGAGAGAGTGTGCTCACGATGGGAGTTCCGAACGTGGAAGACAACCACGGTTACGATGAACGATCGATGGATGGATCTATGGGCAAAACGACACGGCCGAGGTACGGTACGCGCGCACTGTGCGCCGCTGCAGGGCTCCAAAGTCGCGGGGGGACATAAAACCAAACTTTCGCGATGGTGACCTGACGCCTGCAAATCTTACCGCTAATTAAATCCCCCACAGCTCAGGTCTTTCTTTAATTTTATATGATTTTAGTGTGATTTGTTTTTTATTTCTACGTTCCCATCAATGAAACGCACTTGCGGTTGTTATGGCGCCCCGCCATAATAAGAGGTATCACCACTGCTCTGTGTGCAAAAGAGACTGCACAAGCACTGGTTGTTGGGCATGGTACTTAATTGGTTTGCCAATTTTTTTTCGTACTTAAAACCACTGATCATAATTCATACTACATGTCATCAGACTACCAGAGTGGTACATCCTCCAGGTCTAGGCTGTCTATAGCAGTTAGCAACTCGAACCACATCGATGTAATTAACGCATACTGGTTGCATGCACATGCGCCGTCACCAACCGAAGAAAACATCTCACCCTAGCTAATCAGCTGCTGGTAATTAACTACTAGCTTAGCTTCCCCCACATATATGCACTGGACCTCTCTCTCCCTGCTCTCTCCTCTCATCAGATGAAGCTCTCAAACCCTCTCACATCATCACTGCATCCTGCGTTGTTGCTTTCCTTATCCAGGCAGATCGATCGATCTCCCTGTTGATCTAGCTATAGCTAGAGCTCGATCCTATACCTGTCTTGATCGATGCTGTCTTCTCACTGTGAGAGCATGCTGGCGTACGCGGCGGCGGCGGCCGGCCGGCGAGCGGTGGTGGTCGACCACCACCGGAGGTACAGGCCGAACGTGGAGGTGGCGCCGAACTGTCCGCGTTGCGACTCGCCCAACACCAAGTTCTGCTACTACAACAACTACAGCCTCAGCCAGCCGCGCTACTTCTGCAAGGGGTGTCGCCGCTACTGGACCAAAGGCGGGTCGCTCCGGAACGTGCCCGTCGGCGGCGGGTGCCGCAAGAACCGGCGTGGCAAGGCGGTGCGCGCCATGGTCGTCGCCGACGCGTCGGAGACGCGCGGCGGCGCCGCGGCGTTCTCTCACCGGTTCCACGGACCCGTCCGGCCCGACATGCTCCTGGAAGGCATGGTTGGCAGCACGGCCTCCGCCGGCCTCGGCCAGCAGCAGCCGCGTGTGCCGGACGAGAAGCCCGCCGCGGCGGACGGCTCCACGATTGATCTGGCCTTGCTGTACGCCAAGTTCTTGAACCACCAGCCTATGGCGGAGCATGGCGGCGCCGGCCTGCCGGAATCGGTCGACACCTCGAGCGGATCATCAAGCGATCACACGAGCCCGGCCGGCGCGCAGCCGGCGGCGGCGTACGGCCCAGGGCAAGATGGGCTCGGAGAGCTGATCAGCACGGAGCACGGTGCAGCAGCCATGGCGCAGTGCGCGCAGGCGCTCGGGGAGCTCAACTTCAGCGTGGACCAGAGCTGCTACACCTCGCTGGGGTTGTCAACGGACGGCGGAGATTTGATCCTGCCGTCGACGCTGGATCAGCACGCCAAGTACGAGCCTTTCGATTCGCTCCCCGAGGACGCGCTCAGCCTCCACGACATCATCTCCGGCGACGACGATGTCTGGAGCAACGCGTTGGGTTGCCAAGGACTGGAAGCAGCTCTCTGCAGGCCATGATTGTTTTTCACTCCTCTCCTCGTTGATTTGCTGCTGTTCTTGTTGCAATTCTATACCAGATACTTCATCTTCTTTTGATCTTGTTCAGAACTATAATTTATATAACCATATAGCATATATGTCTTCCACAGAGTGAGACCATTCATCGAAGTAATCAAACCATGGAGGAGTAAGGGGTATACAACTATACTTGTGAGATAGAAAAAAAGATTAATGTAATAAAGTCTGATGTCTTATTGGTTACATTAAACAGCAGGTTTCCTTTTCGGAGCGATCTGTTCAATTATTCAGAGTCCATTCATTGAAAACATTTCCTTTTATACGTGTGTACCAGTGTGCAGCGTACATGTTGCTAGATCGATGATGCTTTGAAATTTCAACGTGTCCTCGTGGTGGATATGTTGCTACACTTGCTAGCGGTGTACTATAGATATCACCGACTGCACATGGGCTACGATCCGATCGAGAGAATGAATTTGGCCCATGATCCGAGAAGCTCTGGCACCAAGCATTTCTGCCTCTACCTTAATTTGCAAGTTGCTTTAGATAGGGTAAATCAGATCAGGATCAGGAATTCAGGATAATCATAACAAACCAGCATTTTAAGTTTTTAACATAGAAGTTCGAGTGGGGAAAAAATGTTATTTTGCGGTTATATGAATTCTCAAACAAAATTGCAGTTTTCCCGTCCCAACTCCCAATGAGGCCATGAATGAAAGCTTACCTCTGCAGCCCAATGAAGTGGCTCAGGTCCGGTGAATTTTTTTCCCACTTACAAGAAAACTTCTCCTAATGAAGTGGAATTATTGCCGTAAAATAAGAGAGCTGCCACAACCTTGTGTTGCAAATCGATAAGCACCACTCTTCATTCTTCAATGTTTCATACTTTATACAACAGTAGAGAAGCCACACACGTAACAGTTGATGGCAGAAACAGGCACAACATTTTTCATTGTTTACACAGATATTGCTGAATGGGAGGATCACTCTGGTACACAATTTCAGCTGATATTTGACAACGAATTACATACATAAATTTAGCAGCAGAAGGTCTGGAGTAGATCTCTGTGCTGCACTGTGCACTCTAAGCAGCAACTGGTGCGGCCACGGCCAGACCTTGGGCTTCTGCCGGAGCAACCAGCTGACTGATGTTCTCCAAGGCACGAATCCTGCCACTCGCCAGGCCAGCAGTCAGGTCCTCCACTTCCACTTTCAGCACATCCCGCCGGTTGCCAATGTCAGCTGCGTACCTGCTGGCGCAATACACCCCAACGGCCATCACCGCCATTCCATAGATATTCGTGGTTACAAGGCGGAATGGGGTTGAAATCACCGCAGCAAGAGGACCACCGATGATGGAGATGGCCTGCCCACTCTGCCCGACCACACCTTGCTCTGCGACAAGGAGGCCCGTCTTGCAGTATATCGCGAAGTCCTCACAGTTGCTCTTGAACAGGTTGTAGCACCTGAAACCATTGCTGAGCAAGTGGTTGGCACGGCGCACAACTACCTCGTCTGGATCAGTTGGGGCAAGTGTGCACGTCCCTCCTCGCGCTTTGGCAAGGAAAAGCGCTGGGTTGACAGCATACTCGAAACGGTAGAGGGCGCCGCCTGCCAGGAAGCAGTTGAGGCAAGAGGATACCACACCATTTGTCTCCGTGTTGGTGGTGGCACCTTCATTGTTGCATATTGAACATGGAGTGTTTGTATTAGGACCAGAGCTCACAAGGAGGAGATCAATGAAAGTTCCTGTTCCGACCTCCTGGCCCCTTCCTCTAGTAAAATGGATCACCTTATCATCGCCTACATAAATTCCTGCATGAAAAATACAGTTATATCTGAAAAAAAACTACGAGAAAAAAGTAGCACTTTGAACTGAATACCCAAGTGTTTTACAACAAATGGCAACAACTGCAGGTACAGCAAGATCTATTAACTGCTATTGCAGTCGTCTCTCTGGCATTTAATCCTGTAATAAAAAACCAAGGCATGAATTTTTCCTTTTTCTTTCTTTTTGGTTTTTCTTTCTTCCTGGGCTTGTCTTGTGCACATGTAAAGTTCTCTTCCCTAATAGTACAATATATACTCCAGATCTGCTGGCCTTTCCTCCCCCCACCCCCCCCCCCCCCCCCCCCCACCACCAAAAAAAAAAAAAAAACATCTGCTATTAATCGCCCAAAAAAAATCTGCTGTTGCAATTTCCTCATTCAATTTTCAGGTAACTTCTCAATACCTGAGTATCATATGTGCAAGTCTCTTAACGCGTTCCCCCAAAAAATTCAGGTAAGTTACCTCACATGCCTGATAATCAAATCCAACTCATATGCCTCCAAGGCTTCAACATATAGAATCAAAAACATGTTGATCGACTATGCACAGAGCAAACATATATACTCCTACTACACATCTAATTCCCCCATAGAATTTGCATGATATCCCTCAAACCGGTTCATGACGACCATCTGTTATCTGGAAAATCAAGCACCAAAGAGCATGTGGATCTCCTAGTTATCTCAAACTTCCAAATCGGTTATTCAAATGTTTTGCAGACATAGATTGGGTTAGATACTCTAATTAAGTCTAAAAATCCCTTGTTCTAACTCCATTTGTTGGTCCAAAAGACCCAGACAGCCATCAAACTCAAAAAGGTAACGTAACCTGATTCATCTAATCAAATCAAAACTTAAAAGAGGGGAAAGGAACAGACGAGAGAGATTCCTAACCGTGATGCGCGTAGACCCACGCGGCCCTCCACGAGTAGATGTGATCCCCCGCCTTCAGGGTCTCCTTCCCAATCCTAACCAAATAAGAAAAGAAAAAAAGGGGCTAAAAATCACCAAAAACTACAGCGCTGCAGACAGCAAACCTCGCACAATGAACTGAGAAATAGCACTAGCAGCGCAGCAGGGTAGAAGATCCAGGTAATGGAGGTGGTTGAGAGATGAGGAGAGAGAACCTGTTCGAGAGGAGGCCCATGGCGGCGGGGCGGGAGCGGATCGACTCGGTTGGCGCCGCGGCGGATGGCGAGAGAGGCGGAGGACGAATGGAAAGGGATGGAAGCAAAAGAAAGCGGACTTGCGTTTTGGGGTGCAGCACCGGAAAGGGAAGAGCGGGCGGCCGTAGGATTGACGGGACGCCGATGTCACGTCCCCGCAACTGCTGGCTTCCAGATTCCAGTCCTGAATAATAAGTTTTTGCTACGGAACCCCTTGGACTTCAGAATATTTGGGTTAACTGAAAAGAGAGCCGGAGTAATTTTCATAAAATCTATTAACTTAAATGGTGGTCCGCGTAATTGCGCAGCTAACACCCATAACAAGATTATTTTTTACATACGATTTTACTTAAAACTTTATTAAATATCTATCTCGTTGTATTAGGATTTTGAAAAAACGAACTTTATCATTCGTGTGTTTTTAATTTTATAGTTTTTAAAAGTTGCTTCGGTCATTACCCCTCACTCATTTGTCAAGTTTTTATTTGCTCGTCGATCTATCATTATTTCTATTCATTTCCATGAAACCTTTAAAAATTAGATCAATCTTGTTAAGTTTTGTTTTTATAATTTTTTTAAAGTTCCATCAAACACCATCATTGTACTCCTCTACGGTCCCTTTGCCGTCTCCTCTCTTTATTATTATTAGGATTTTAAAAATCGAACATAATTATCGTTTTGATTCATTTTTTTACTTTGTAGAAGTCCCGCCAATTATCGCGACCGTGCTGCTTAATGGCATATCTGTTGTCTCTCCTCTTAATCATCATTGGGATTCTATTTGAGGGTTTGTTTATATGTTTATAGTTTTAATATCTTATCAACTGCCACCACTATACTTCTTTATAGACCTATTGTTTTATCCCTTTTCATTGTCATTTGATATCATTGTGTTCTAGATGGACTATTATTTTCGAAAAATCCATATTTTTCATTTTACTATTTTTATATGTAAATTCTATTCCTACTTGAACTCTTATAATTAAATTTTTTTATTTTTGAAATTTATTTTATTTGTTATTTCGAATTTTAATTAATCTCGTCATATGCTCTAGATGGTAATAGTCTTTATTTCCCATTACAAATTTTAATTATTTATAAATTATATTTCTAATTGAACTCTTCTTTTTATTTCCTAATTTCAAAAATTTACATATTTATTATTCCGAATTTTAATTAATTACGTATTGAGTTCTTATATGGACTCTTATTTCAATATTGCTTATTTTTAATTCGGAATTTTAATTTTTTTTGTATTTTATTTCTACATGAACTCTTCTTTTCTTTTTCTTCGATTAATATGGGAATTTTTAGCCTCCACAAGGTCCGTGCAATTACGCGGCTAGCACCCATACAAAATTATTTAATTTTTACATATAATTTTACTTAAAATTTATTAAATATCTATCTCGTTGTCTTGAAAGACCGAACTTTATCATCCGCGTATTCTAATTTTATAGTTTTTAAAAGTTGTTTCGGTTGTTACCCCTCACTCATTTGTCAAGCCTTTATTTGCTTGTCGATCCATCACTATTTCTATTCATCTTCCATGAAACCTTTAAAAATTATACCTTTTAGTTTTTAGAGTTCATTGTCTTATTGCTTTTTGTTTTCATAAATTTTTTAAAGTCCCGTCAAACACCGTCGCTGTACTCCTCTACAGTCCCTCCGCCGCCTCCTCTCTTTATTATCTTTGGGATTTTAAAAGTCGAATATAATTATCGTTTGGATTTATTTTTTACTTTTTAGAAGTCCCGCTAAACTGTCAGCGGCTTTGCCACTATACTCCTCTACGCGCGACCCGCCCGCTGCCTCCACTTTTTATTGGCATTGAGATTTTAAAATTTTAATATGATTATGATTGGGGTTTCTTTTTTTACTTTCTAGAATCCCGCCAACTGTCGCGACCATGCTGCTTAATGGCTTGTCCGCTATCTCTCCTCTTAATCGTCATTGAGATTCTATTTGATGTTTTGTTTATATGTATATAGTTTTGATATGTCCCATCAACTGCCACCACTATACTTCTTTACAGACCTATTGTTTTTCCATCTTTATTATCATTTGATATTGTTGTGTTCTGAATGAACTATTCTTTTCGAAAGTCTATATTTTTTATTTTAATATTTTTTATTTGTAAATGTATTCCTACTTAGACTCTTATAATTATTTTTTATTTTCGAATTTTAATTAATCTCGTTATATGTTCTAGATGATTTATTCTCTCAATAGTCTTTATTTTCTATTACGAATTTTTGTTTTTTATAAAATGTATTTCTAGTTGAACTCTTATTTTTATTTTTCTAATTTCTGAATTTATTTTATTTTTTATTTCGAGTTCTAATTAATCTCGTGTTGTGTTATAGATGGATTAATTATTGTTTTAATATTTCCTTTTTATTCTGAATTTTAGTTATTTCAAAATTATATTCCTACTTGAACTCTTCCTTTTCTTTCCTAATTTCAGAAAATTATTTATTTATTATTCTAAATTTTAATTAATCACGTATTAGGTTCTTATATGGACTTCTCTTTCAATATTGTTTATTTTTACTTCCGAATTTCAGTTATTTTTAGATTGTATTTCTATTTAGACTCTCCTTTTATTTTTCTCCGATTAATGTGGGAATTTCTAGCCTCCACAACGAACGTGGTGCATTCTTTTCGAGCTATCTTAATAATATAATAGACAGATAGAAAAAGAAACTCCACGCTTGCTCTTGCGGTCTAGAAATTCCCATATTGATTGGAGAAAAAGAAAAAGTAGAGTCCCTATAGAAATATAATTTAAAAATAGTTTAAATTCATAATTAGAAATAAGGAATAGTGGAAGAGTGGAAGAGTAGACTAGAGTCCATATAGTCCATATATTAATACAATTTAGAGCTAATTAAAATTCGGAATAAAAAATAGGAAAATTAAAAGAAGAGGTTAGAGACCATATAGAAATAGAACTTAGATATAACTAACGGATATTGAAAAAAGTCTATAGTCCAGATATGAATGCAATTTAGAAATAATTGTAATTCAATATTAAAAATAAGGAATATTGAAAGATAAGTTGAGAGTCTATATAGAAATACATATACAATTTAGATCTAATTGAAATTCGAAATTAAAAAAAGAAAATTAAAAGTAGTATTTAGAGTCCATATAGAAATACAACTTAGAAAAAAACTATATTCAAAATTTAAAAATAAGAAATATTAGAAAAAGAATATAGAGACCATATAGAAATACAACTTACAAGAAGCTAAAATTCGAAATTGAAAAAAAATAAGAAATATTAGAAAAAGAGTCTAAAGTCCATATATGAATACAATTTGGAAATAACTGAAATTCGGATTAAATAGTAAGAAATATGGAAAGATGAGTATAGAGCCCATATAATAAAAATACAAGTTATAAACAAGAGAAATTCGGAATTAAAAAATATAAATATTGAAAGAAGGGTTTAGAGTCCATATTGAAATAAAATTTGTAAATAACACGACTTCGGAATTGAAAAATAAGAAATATTAGATGATGAGTTTAGAGTCTGTATAGGAATACAATTTGGATTTAACTAAAAATTAAAATTTTAAAATAATTAATAAATATCACGTATATACAATACAATATGAATATTACACAACAGTTAGTTTGGTCAAGTTAGGTTAAGTTAGTACAAAATTAAAAATCATGCTACCATTTTAATATATTTTAATAATAAAATATAAAAATATATATGCTATTATATAAGAAAAATATAACGACACTAGCCGTACAATCTGCGCGGGCCACCATACTAGTTAAATATATTTTAACTAAACTATTGCAAAACTACAGATTTGATAGATGATTTGTATCATAGAACTACTGATCTAGTGTCAAATTTGTCGCAAAAATTTAAGGAACCGTACCACAGAATTGATATTTGGTGATGAAGTTATCAAACTATAGATTTTATATCCATCCCATTATTGAGGTTACAAAAGTTGTAGTTTCATGATAAATTGATAATTTGTAGTTTCTGATATGATATTTTAAATATGTAATTCCGTGAAAAATATAGTATTAAATCTATAGTTTTGTGATACAAATTTTAGAATCAGTAGTTTTGTGATAGATTGATCAAAGATCCTGTAATTTTGTGAAATTTACTCTTTCGAAAACTATAAAATATTTTTAATAATATTATAAGCAAAACTAACATATTTAATACCTAATTTATTGTTAGTACAAACCATAGATTTAAACCACAAAATAGAAAAAATATAAATTTGATAACAAACTTATCTAAACTACACAAATGTTACATACCAGACACTTGCCAATCCCTTTTTGTCAATAATAATTTACTCGTCCGTACAGTAATGGGAACAAATATTGAAGACTTTGGGGTAGGAGATGCATAGGGAACTTTATCGTTAAGTTTTCTAAGGCTATTACTAACCCTCCATGTCCCCTAGTGTCCGTAGTATTAAATATATTACCAATGTCCCCTAGTGTCCGTAGTATTAAATATATTACCACATAAGCAAAAATCTAATGCGGTAAAAAAGTTAATGAGGAAATAGGTAAAAAGATGAAAACATTGTTTCTCATGTAAGAAACTATTTCTACACAAGAACTAAAAATAAAAATAAGAGGTTATATGGATAAAAAGAGAGAAGAAAGATGATTAGATAAGAATTTAATTTAAAGACACTATCCATTGGATATATTTCTATACATAGTGTTTGTATAGTGTTTATATGACATTACAATTATAAAAACTACTTGATAGTTTCTAGGTTGAGAATATCCTTAAGGCTATGTTTGTTTTGGTAAGTTGAGAACTCATTCTCTTCGCTCGGAAAACAGAGCGACTCATTAACACATGATTAATTAAGTGCTTACTAACTTTTTTGAAAAATAAATTAATATGATTTTTTAAAACAACTTTTGTATAGAAACTTTTTGAAAAAAATATTCCGTTTTGCAGTTTGAAATACGTGCGTGTGAAACACGAGAGAGTGAAGTTGGGAAAAGGGAGTGGAGTTGGGAAAAAAAAAGTACGGAACACAGCCGCATCCTTCTAAAAAGAATGTGCAAGCTTTCGTTGTCGGTCGGTGCAAGGTTGCACGAGCGCTGTCGGCAGTAGCCGCGGCGGAAGCGCGTCTCTACTCGGGAATTGACGTTGACCAGAGAATTTCAGATAAACCCACCTGTACAGAATTCTTCAAGAACTCCGGGCACGCAAGCAACCGAGCAAAATTTTTGCATAGTATATGCAGCCATACGACGAAGCAGTTCACCACAAACACACGGACACAGAAAGAAACCGCCTCGACAGAGATAGACGCATCGAACCGCTGAAAAAGCATTTGCGGCGCGTATGATTGCTGTAAAAATCATCGGAGATAAGTCGATGACGCAGGTGGAATATGGTTACATGGAGCGAGACGACAGCCGCAAATCACAAGAGGATGCATTCCTTCCAAAGAGCCACTTCCAGAAAGGAATTTGATTCTTTCTGGCATTTCTCGGCAATGTGACCAGCTTTTGCAACAGATGGACGATTCATTCACTGGATGGCAAAGCAATTGGATCACCTACAAGAGTAGAAGTAGTCAGATTGAAAATTTACCTTCCAGTAATGCTGTAGGCAGTAACTGGTCGAGTGATGTGGCAGCAGGTAGTATTCCTTGCTAGACAGCAATTCAGACTTGGCACTGGTTTCAGAGTTGCCACTGATCATGCGCTTATATAATACAGGTGGCTGTAGCCACTAGCCCCAATGCTCCATTGCATGATCAAACATCCCATGGAGAAGTCTTATCTGTTAGTCAGAATTACTTATTAGGCGCAGCAATTGAGGTCCACGAATATAAGCATATGGAGGTAAATGATGGTACAGCTTGATAAGATGTATTTACAATACCAATATGAATTGAGAACTTGGGAATCAAGGGATCATGAAAGGAACAGGCACTCGAATATTAATCCAATGAATTTATGTACTTTCAGTAAAAAGGCCATAAGAATAGACGGTGCAATGAGATGAAATTGAGGTTCACGGGCAGTCGCATCTAAAAGAAATGGATTTCTATATGTCCTTCAAGAATGGAATAGATTCTTTCCAGCATTTCTTCATGATGTCCACAACTCTCATGGTGTATTTCTCATCCTCTGGATAATAGGCGATTGGGTCATCAAGCAATAGGGCTTGCAGATTCAAAACACCTTCTAGTGTTGCGTGTAGACAATATGCTGAATAGCTGATGTGATAACCCCCTTCCTGCACGATCAATATTTGACCATTGCTGTATTGATCAGCCATGCCTCTCATTATTTGCCCAATTTTCCGATAACCATCCATGGTTAAGCACTGTCTTCCATTGGGATCAAACTGCATGGGAATAATAACCATTAATAGGTCTGTTTCATATACAATTTAAAACTTATGCAGTTAAACATCATTCTGGATAGATAATTTCTCTTTGTAAACAATGTTGTAAGTATTACTGCTTATGAGTGGCGCATTATTCAGGGGCGTGAGGAAAAGGTGAAATTAGCTTTCAGCTGATGGGGTAAGGGTAACACGTTACTTTGAAGACAACATAATGATTACAGAATATACTAAAGCCAGATTATTTTTGAACTCTTTTAATAGTATTGATTTGGTTTAGATACATAATAAACACTAAATTAAAACTTTACACCTTTAATTAGCACCAATATTGTAATAAAAATGCTATTATCTTAGGTGATGGCAAAAAAGAACTTAACCAAATTTATTAAGGTTGGTTTATAGAAGTACATTAGACCTTTGCTTGTCAAACGAAACAATAGCTACAGTTGCATAAAAGAAAAGTGCTGTAATGATAGTGTGGAATCTAGGCTCTTAGTGAACGCAACATGTAATGGACTAAATGTAAAATAGACAAAAACTCGACTCACCGCACTAGAATCTTGACCAACAACAAAAACCAAAAGCTCAGGCTGGAACTTCTCTATGGCTGGAACGACCAATTCATTCATTGCATACTCATATCCTGCATCCCCACTGCCATTAGGCAAAGGAATATTGAGATTGTACCCAAGACCCCTGCCTTCACCAATCTCATCAACCGAGCCACTCTGGGGATGTGATGGACCCCATGAACCATGCTTCATGTGAAGAGAGATCGTCAGCACGCTGTCTGTGTGGTAGAAGCCCTCTGCAGTGCCATTTCCATAGTGCACATCAATATCAACAACAGCAACCTTTCTGCGTCCTGAATCCAGAGCCAGCTTCACTGCAAGCCCAGCATTGTTCAGAAAGCAGTAACCATCCGCACGGTCCGGTTGCGCATGATGCCCAGGGGGACGGACCAACGCATAGGCAATCTTGGCATGTCCATCTAGTATGTGCTTCATCGCTGATAAAGTTGTTCCAGCCGCCAGAAGCGCAGCACCCCAGGATCCAGGGTTCAAAAAAGTGCCTTCACACAGCTTCTTGGCACCAATGGCATTTGCTTGCACGAGCTCCTCTATGTATTCTGTCAACCATAACAAGATTTATACAAACTACTAAGTACACTAATCTTCTACGATTCCATATGTAAATGAGGATGTAACAATCGCCGTAACAGATAATCAATCAAATTCGAGAATGCTAACTATGGGCCAAGTCAATCAAAGATTGTTTCTATTTTCCCCCAAGATTTGAGATAGCGAGATTTGGGGCTAACCGGCGGAGTGGAAGGAGAGGAGCTCGGCGGCATGGGCGGGGCGGCCGGAGTGCCAGGAGAGGTAGCGTGCGATGGGGCCGCGGCGGAGGATGGAGACCATATTGCGGACGCGGTCGGCGTTCTCCGGGTGCTGGTCGAGCACGTCGAGGAAGCCCGGGTCGCGGCCCGAGTCGAACACGCCGCGGCCGGCGTCGTGGGCCAGCATGCCCTCGTGCCAGAACACCGCCAGCTGCTCCCCCGTCGCCGGCGCCCCCTCGGCCGGCGCCGAGGAGGAGGCGGACGATTCCATCGGCGACGCCGCGACGGGACTTTTCCTCCGGGGCTCCGTGAGTTCGTGCAGGCTCGCAGCGATGGAAAGGAATAAGTTCATTTTAGGTCCCTTACTTTACACCGAATACGGTTTTCGTCCTTAAACCCAAAACCAGATATAACCGTTTTTAATTATTTTTATACGTAGCTGACATGTGGTCCACGTTTTTATTATTTTTCCTTGGTAGAATTACCACGTAAGTACCATGTTAATGCCACGTAGGATGAAGACCTAGTTAAACTAGCCACGTAGGCGCCACGTCAACCAAAACCACTGATGGATCTCGTTTGCACCGATTTTAACAGTTCAGAGACCGGTTGTATCTGATTTTAGGATTGAGAGACGAAAATCGGATTCGGTGTAAAGTTAAGGAATCTTAAATGAACCTATTCTCGATAGAAATGAACAAGATATATGTGGGCCGTATAGGATCGAAATTTTGGTGGGCCTCGTTGTCCCACGGAAAACCTATTAAAGTGGGCCAACACTGCCAACATTGGAGGGCCAGCTGCACCATGTTGTGAATTTTTTTTATTTTTATATTTTATATTTAATATTTACAGAAATATTATAGCGCCGATAATATTTGTAGAAATAGACTCTGTCGTCCTCTATTTGGGCGGCAAGGTGACGTGGCACACGCGCGCGGGATAGCCGTTTTAGGGGTACTGTGAATTTTGCATGTGGCCCCCTTGCCGCCCTCTGCTAGGGGCGGCAAGGGGGCCGCGTGCAAAATTCACAGCTCCTCGCCCAGGGGGCTTGCCATTTGTAGGCGGCTCCCTTGCTGCCCTCTGCCAGGGCGGCAGGCCCCAGCGCCTATAAAAGGCCTGCCGCCTTGCAATTCCTCTTCATTCGCTGATCTCTTCCTTCCTCCTCTCACCTGCACAGTAAAAAAAAGGGAGAAGGGGAGGAGAAGAGAAGAAGAGACGAAGCCCTGCCGGTTTGAAACTCCGATTTCTGGTAATATTTTTAGATCATATACGTGATTAAATGTATGATGTTAACTAGGGTTTTAGTTGTATTTTTGTATAACTTTGTTTGAATAAATGCACTATATGAACTAGGGTTTTAGTTGGGGTACTATAGAACTTTGTATTGTTAGATGTAAGTAATTTAGTAGATCTGTAGTATTTATAGTTATTAGGTTTGTAGTTTTAAATGTTGTTGAGTAGCATTACAATAGCATACATAAAAATTGTGGTACGTTGCAAACAAGATATTATGTTGTAGTCGTTTATTACGTAAAATAGTGACCTAGTGATTTACGTTACAGATATGTCCAGTAAACTTATATTTCGGTCAAGAAAATGTCCGTTACAGGCTGACTGGGGTAGATCTGTCAGAATTTATTGTAACAATAAGGGGAATTGATAGACCAGCTGAGAGGAGTGTACCTTCTATAAAAAAAATGGTTGCTGAGGGGCTTAGGAGTTGATCCACAGATTAGTGACATTACAATCTATGTTGTAGTAAGTCGAGCAACTGAGGGTTTTTTATTGGGAACTAATGTCAGTTCAAAACTCTCGGATGTGGAGATGGTATGTGGAGAATGCATTGCAACGCGGGTGGCCTCTAGCTATGCTTTCGTATGTTCATCGGAAGGATCCCTATGTAGAGATGAACATGGATGATGGCGAGGGCCCAAGTGCTGAAGTGAATGAGACTAGAGTGGATCAGGTCAACGCACTAGAGGAAGATGGCGTAGTAGCTCCAGGAGGCATGCAACCTGGTGGAGTGGCTGACGAGGGTGAGACTGTCGGTGCCATTGTGGACGAAATGGAAAGAGAGGATTCTGACAACGAGCGTGTAGAGGAAGATGATGACGAGAACAATATTAATCCAGCTGAATGGGCTAGTGATGATTTTTCTGGTCTGGTCATCTCTGAAGGGGAAAAAGTGAGATGGGAGTACAAAGAGAATGAGGTTATTCAGGGAGCGAGGTATGGTAATGGAGAAGACATGAAGGAGGCGGTGAAGCATTTTGCAGTGTTATTTCAAAGAGAGTTTTGGGTTGCCAAGTCTAACCGGTCACAATACGAAGTTAGGTGTGTTAAGGAAAAAGATTGGTGTCTCTGGAGAGTGCACGCTTATAAGGGAAAATGGAACGATTACTGGACAGTGTCAGTCGTTACCAAGTATACATGTTATCTACCTGGTGTTCAGAAATACCATAGGAATATTACATGTGCATTTGTTGCATCTGACATGTATGCGCACGTCGTGGACAATCTGACATATGAACCAAAGTTAATAATCCGACATATCAAAGAGATTCAAGTATACTATTAGCTATGCCAAGGCGTGGAGGGCAAAATAGAAAATAATAGAGATGAGATTTGAAACTTATGAAGCCTCGTATGACAATTTGCCACGTCTGCTATATGTTATCCAACAAAGAAACCCTAGGAGCTCTTGTGCAATCAAGACATTCCCCTCAATTGAACATCTTGGCAAGACTATGCTGCAAAGAGCGTTCTTAGCTCTACATGTGTAACACCCTGAAAATTCCGGCAATAAAAATCACTAAAATTTTGAACTTTTTAAAACTTTTGCATCATGCTGGATGTTATAGTTGCTATTGTTTGCCAAATTATATATTGTCACACTAATGAGATAAATTGTGGATAAACGACTCGGTAATAAATCTAGTCTACAAGAATACATAATTTATTATTAACCCTATAAACATTTTTGCACAAGGAAGCAAGCCAAATAAAGTGCAATGTAATTATTAACTTCTGTAATATAAAGTACAGATCAACTAATAAATACTTTAACCGCGTGATGGGTGTCATGAAATATAAGTACACATGAAATAATGGTCACCGCTACAATGACCCTATTATATATGGGTGTTTCATTGGAATATTTAAATTAATACTTAAAACAATTTATCGAGTCTCTCGTTGCATAAAATTCGCTCATATAAATAATTGGTCATATAACTAAATTAACCTCTATATGTAAAATAGGCTCATGGGGATATTTGATTCAATATTGGGATCAATATTGTACCGAGTCTCAGAATATCCCATGAAATATAAATACACATGAGATAATAATCGTTCGAATAAACTAAGCCCTATATAGAATTGCGGGCGTATTTAATTCGATATGCGCTGCACCAAAATCCAAATTGCATTGGGAGATTGTAATTAAATATATCAAACCCACATAAAATAAACTAACCCATAAATAAGTTGAGGCAAATGTGCTATCGTATTGACAGAAGCCACCTTAGAATATTTTAATTAATTTTAGAAATATCGAAAGCTTCCGAACTATCTAGACCAATTTTAGGGCTAACCTCATTTAATTAATACGATAAAGATATGTTCGCACCATTGCAACTTTTAGGGTAAAATCCAAATTAATATAACACGAATTTATTTGTGGGTAAATGTAAATAAATTCCAAAACATAGGAGGTTTTAAATGACAAAACATGAAATAATCTATAATAAATATTAAATAATGCACAATAATAAATTTTGGTCAAGTTTACATTTTGGTGCCTAAATCTGTCACTCAAATGCCTAGGAGGAAATACAAATTTTAATTACGTTTTTTTTTATGGTTGAATCGACCGAAACCCTAAAAACCAAGAAAAATCGGAAACTACACTGTTCATTGCCCCCTATGTGTTCGACCAAGTCCCCTAGGCGTCGCCGTCGCCCCTGCGCGCGCCGCGCGCCTCGCGCCCCGCGTCGCTGCCGCGCGCACGTCGCCCCGCCGTCGCCCACGTCCGCCGTACCCGGGCCGCTGTCGCGCACGCCCCCGCGCCGCGCCTATGTCGCCGCCGTACTCCCGCCCACGTCGCGCACGACGTCGCCCTCGCCGCCGTACTCCCGCCCACGTCGCGCACGACGCCGCCCACGCCGCCGTACGTCCGTCGCCTGTCGCCTCGCCGCTGCACGCACCCACGCGCCCGCGCGCCTGTCGTCGTTGCCGCCCGCGTCGTGCGCCTGTCGCCATCGACGCCTTGAGCCCCTCCCGCGCCGCGCCCTGCCCCTCGAGCCCCGCGCGCCTCTCACGTTCCATCCGCCTCCCCGGCCGCCCCCTCTTTTCCCCCCTGCCGCGCCTATATAACCCCCCACCCTGGGCCACTCCCTCGCCGCGCCGCCATTCCCTCCGCCGGCCATGCCGCGCTCTGCCCCGCCTCCCTCTCCCTTCCACCGGCGACCCTGGCCGCGCCGCGCCGGCCCCGCCTCGCCGCCGCCGCCTCCCCTCGGGTAGCCCTCTCTGGAAGAGGGAGCAGGAAAGAGAAGCAGAGCAGGAAAGAGAGGAGAAGAAGCAGGAGGAAGAAGAAGAAGAAAAAAAAAGGAAGGGAAAAGAAAAGGAAGAAGGGAAAGAGAGAGAGAGAAAGATCTCAGGTGGGCCCCACCTCTGTTTTGTGCACAGTACATTTTCACAATTTTTGGATTTAAATCGAATCGAAACCTTTTAACGAGCGTAACTTATTCATTTTAGCTCCGATTTGGGTGGAACTTGAACCTAAATTTATCTAAATTCATGCTCTTTCCAATGGTATATGATTCACTATTTAATAAAATATATTTATCAATAAAATAAAGGTTAACCAAAATAGTGTGCTAATAAATACAAATTGATATTGTACAGTAAACTAGGTAGGAGAATAATTATCTTTAACATGTTTTATCACTGTAGAAACCATGTAAACTATTTAGAAATATTTTTTTTTGAAGCATAGAAGATACTAGTGCCATATATTAATCTGTCCAAATATGATTAAACCCATGACTTATAAATTATTTAAATAAAGTTTAGCCTTTTAATTTTGTAGATAAAATATGAGTACACTTAGGTCAGTTCATAGCTTATTTACGAGAAATAATAACAGCGCTAATGTGACTAAATCACCTACACGAAATTAATAAATGTCATATTGTATGGGGTAGTGTATATATATAATTTGGTTGTCATCCATTAACTAACTAAACAAGAGCCATCCTAATTGCATATGCAGTATAAGTTGTATTGAAAAGCTCATGGACAATAGGCAATCGAACCCATGGATATTCTTGCACACATATACTGTACAGTTTCTAATAAGTGGCAAGTGTTTAGAAGATAATCCAATATTAATACATCCTTGACTCGCGTGTGCGGTACATCCGTATCTACACATACGGTAACACGGTCACTTATGGTTGCACCTGTTAAACTATAAATTATACGATAAAATATCTAAGATAGATAAAATACTAATTATAAATCTTGACCTCATATAATGGTAGATCGACTCTGACTTAGAATTATTTATTATAAAGCTATGCATGAAGATAATCTGTAACTATGATATTATTGACCTTTTATAATGGCGAGTAAAATATGTCCATGATTAAAATAACGACTCCATTGATAGAATAATAATATAGATGGTGTACTATGGTGATTTGATTGATCCTAGACCTATCACATAGCAAAAACCAAACTTAAGCCTTTAGGACCTAGTCATTTTATTTTGATAGCAGATGATTTAGCCATCCTCCTATAGCCCAGTAGTTAGACTAAACCATATATTAGCAAAAAGGTATATCTCATATATTACGCTAGTTAGTATCATTGGAGCCGCCATGCTAATAGAGAAAATAAGAAACCTTGGACCTTAGCATGTTGGAATCCATTAGCAAGCCGGTATAGTATGAGCAACCCTAGGTGCGACCCCATCAATTATATTTGGTTGCGCACATTTGATTGTTGTTTGAATATTGGTTTTTCTCGCGTATTATAGTATTGGTGAATAGATTAGTCGTGAGGCAACGTATGCAGCTTCCAGGAGGAGAAGGTTGATCAAGATTATAGAGTAAGGACTATCCTGAGCAAGGCAAGTCATCACTATTCCTTGAGCATATTGGACCCAAATTGCGAAATTATTTTATTTATAAATAAAATTGCATGCAACGATGAATACCCTATTTGTTATGATGCCATACCTTGCTTATTGTTTATCCTTATATTTCTTTGTAACCACGCTTATACATGAGGCCCTAGTCAAATATGACAAATGCTTAGTAATGCTATTCTAGAATCATGCATACTCATATTTATCAAAATGCTATATGCTTGGGCAATTACCGTTGGGAAGGTAATTGAAATGCGGCATGTGGAGACATGAGCGCCACATTGCCATGATATGATGACATGATTTGTGAAAGGAGAAATGAAACCAAACAACTGTTTTCGACTGGGGCGGATGGTGGATTTGGGTGGTATCTGGAAAAGGCTAGTACCGTCCCCGGTCAGTTAAGGACCGAGCCATGAAGTTAAACATGAAACGACCCTCGTACAACCGCACTTCTCGGATGGGTATAGACCTAGCGGACTAGATATCCAAGCAGAGGCAGTATCCTTGCATAGATGGTTCACCCCCGTGTGTGAGGCAGGTGCGCTACGGTGGGGCAGCCGTTGAGGTAGGGCCGCGATGCGTGCCCTACGTCGGTGTCGCCATTTGTAGGACTGCCACGTGTGTGAGAGTGAGAATCTAAACTTAAACTATAAACTATAAACTTTACGTGCGTGTGAGACTTCCCTTCCCGGGAGCGCCAGAACTCCTCTCACTGCTAGAAACAAATACGCCTAGAGTGCATGAGGATGATAGTTCATGGAGCGGGTACTGCCAATGCAAGGTTATCGAAAGGCTTTGTCGTGACGCGTTCCATGTGTTGGGACGAGGCTCATGTGTTGGGCAGTTGCGGAGTGCGGGTAAAGTGTACATCCACTGCAGTGTGAGTAAACCAAATCTATTCGAATAGCCGTGCTCGCGGATATTGAGCACCGGGACATGTATTACACTTGGCTAGACTCTAAATTCTTAACTTGTGTGGGATGGGATGATACATGATGACTTTTATGCTGATGGAGCCACTTCCTGAGAGGAGGGAAGGTGGATGTCCTCAGAAAACCATGACGACTCAATGACGGGAAGCTATCCTTGGGATGACAATGGATGGTGGACAGAACCGTCGTTGACTAATGAACTATGGTATTAAAATTTGATCAGTCCATGCTAGGTCTTAGGCTTGTGAAAGGATTTACAAAATTTGCTTTACGCAAAAGAACCGAAAGCCATTCCTTGAAATGCCTTCTACCATATGCATTCTTGTGTGGTGGCTTGTTGAGTACTTCTGTACTCACTGTTGCTCTATATATATCTTTTAGCAGAGTGCCTGAAGAGAAGCCCTTGTCGGTACGCTTGCGTACTTAACAAGATGATCGGAGTGCGGTCCCGTTCTAGGTCTCGTTCCCCAGTCGACTGCCTGTGGCATGACAACCGGGCCCTTGTATTGTTTTGTCTTCCGCTGTTGTTCTCTGATAGTTGTTGGCCTGCCTGGCCCTAATGTAAGTACTTACCTCTTTTAGACTGAATTCATCCGTGATATGTTGTGATCCGGCTATGTATGTGTGTACCAACTACTGATCCAGGGATTGGTATGGATAAACACATAAGATTTCCGATTTGCAAAATCGGGGGTCGACAACATGCATGCAAGATGGCATTCGTGCACTGTCGTCCAGTTCTTTGCATTGATGGGAAATTCTTGACCAGGAAGTACCGGGGCCAGATACTAACAACAATTGGGGTAGATGGGAACAATTAGGTATTGCCCTTGGCATTTTCTTTTATCGAGAGTGAGAACACCGACAGCTGGTACTGGTTCCTCCATCTGGTTAAAAAAGAAGTTGTTGGTATGAGGCCCAATGTGTGCCTAATACATGATAGGCACACCGGTATGCTTCGAGTGATAGAAGAGTTAAAATTTGGGAGTATGGATAGAGGATACCCTGGTGAGTGGGAAGATGTACAGAGTAGGTGGTGCATGCATCATATGGGAGCTAATTTCTTCGAGCAATTCAAGAACAATGAGCTGATGAACATGTTCAAGAGGCTATGCAATCAGAATTAGGAGAAAAAATTGAATGAGCTTTGGAAGAGGTTAGACGAGTTGATAGCCAAATGCAGTGATTAGCATGCAGCGAGACCAGCGAGCGCCATTCCTGACCTTCCTCAAGCACTCGGAGCTCTCCCAACAGATAGTCCAACATTGGAGTCGATAGAGGACGTCCTCGGTCCCTCACAGCTGGGAGGTGCACCACCGGTGCATACGCAGGAGCAGTCACCCTCCACTTCGCTCCCAGACCCTCGTGCTACCCGCGCTGTCCCACCAGATCGCTTCACGTACTCCCAGGACCACATGTGAGCACAGGCCCGGAGGACCAAGAAGGGTCGCAGCGCGGGGCAGGGCCAGTAGAGCAGACTTCTGTTTTTTTATTTTCTTGACATGCTAGTACTATATGCTTGTAGACTGAATACATTGTTCATATTCAGGCTTCGCTTTCCTAAACTTCGCCTTTACTTTTTACAAAAGCACGATACCTTTCGGTGCATGCACGAGTACTTTCGGCCGCACCGATGCAGCCTCCTTTATTCGCGTGAAATACAACTGTGGAATGGCTGCTCACGCTCTTACACTTTCACAAACGTCAAATCTTCCATGTCACATCGGCATACGTCCAATCTTAATTTCGGCGTCATGCCGCCCTCTAAAAGGGCGGAAGGCCTTATTCCGCCCATATATAGGCGGCATGGTATACATCCGCATACGTCCACTCTTACTTTCGGCGGCAATCAGACCAACCCACCGTGCCTCATGATGTAGACATGTCAAGCTTATCACTGTGATTTTGGTGCCTATATAACGAGCAATGCGGCACAAAATTTCTTCATCTATATACTCAACAAGCGCTAGCACAACCCTTCATCCTAGCAGCTTTTGGCAATGGCTGGACGCTGGGGCGTTGAGGATCCCAATTGGCGTCGCGACCCTTGTGCATACCTATTCCCACCTTGGTGCCAGCGGCCTCTCTGCCTTTGCAGTGACCGATGCCAACTAATGGCTTCGCGGAATCCAGACATTCGAGGAAGGCGCTTTTTTAGGTGCCCTAACTATGACCATGAGGTATTTCATTCTCGTGCACTATGCTTATTCAGTTTTCATGAGCGATTGTTTATTCGTCATCCTACTCTATTCGTCAGACCCGCGCTACGGCTTGTGGATACATCGAGTGGGTCGATACAGAAAATCCGGTTCTCGACCTCACCATTTGTTTACAAGAACGACGCTGGTATTTCTCATCAGAAAGTACTGAGCAATACTTGCAGAGAAAGGCAGCTTACGAACGCCAACATCGTGAACAACAGTGCGACTGGCGGGTGCTAACGGGCGCACTCCCTCCATGGGAAGCCCGTCCAAAATGCAGATGCGGTGATCGTTGTCAGATTCTCCGTTCCACAAAGCCTAGTACTTTGGGTCAAAGGTTCTTTGTTTGCCCAAATATTCTAGACAACGATTTCATGGTAAAAATATTTTGATTATCATGAATCCTTATTTTATCACAAGATTCACTAACTTTGTTCGCTTCAAATCTATTCGTTTCTCCCAAGAACCGCCAAGAAGATGTCGATACGGACAATGGATAGACACCACAAAGGTTCTAAGTGATCCAACTTCCCGTGTGGTGCAGCTTGAATTGCCAGAGCAATACAGGTTTACTAAAGCGCAATTTGAGAGGGGAGAAGGATGCTCACATAGGGGTTAACTATTATCAGACAACCTACCTTACTCAAATATGTAATGTCATGTTTCGTTGTCCCATTACTGTATTGTCGTCGTGTTCAACTCTTGCACTACCTTCCTTCTAGTTCGAATCTATTCTCATTTATGTAATCGCAATGGAACCAGATGTATCCTGTTCAAATTGTACTACTACTTATTTACGTAACATAATTCTCCTTGTTTCAACGCATATAATGTTTCTGCGACCGAGACTACGATAGGACAATATGAATTTCGTACATTAATACCACATATAAGTTACAACATCAACTCTTACTTAAAATATGAAATTGCAAAACAACCGACTTCAATAGAATTTTCAAAATATTATCAACAAGCTTTATCAACAAAAAACTATTTAAGTGTTATCAACAAATCTTACCTCATTGTAAAAAAATAGGTAAGGCCTGCCAGCAAGGGTTGTACTGCAAATTAGCCACCTTGCCACCCTTGCATAGGGCGGCAAGGGACCTCAATCATCGTTGCACTAAGGCCTGCCGGTAAGGGCCTAAATGCAAATTAGCCACCTTGCCGCCCTTGCAGAGGGCCGTAAGGGACGTAAACGCAAAATGCGCACACGGCACCATGTGCCATGTCACCTTGCCGCCCAAGTGGAGGGCGGCAGGGTCTATTTCTGCAAATATTTTCGGCGCTATAATATTTTTGTGAATATTAAAGAAAAAATATAAAAATAAAAAATTCACCATGTTGTATACTTGTAGTTATACTAGTCCGTGCGTTAGAACGGGTAAAGATGTTTTTCAATGATACAATAGAGTAATAAATTAAAATATTAGGATCATTATATACAAGTGGATCTGCAACCTAACTAGCACAGCCACGGTTGCCTCCTCTCGCTGCCAAGTCATACCCATGCGCTTTAGTCGCGTCTTCAACCTCTGGACGATAGTCCCGTGCCCATACGATGCCGAAGCCGATCCTCCCCATCAAATCCGGGTGAATCTTTCTCGATCTCTCAAAATTGGTTAAGGGTTTTTTATCCACTCGATCTCCTCTTTCCGTTTCCCCCTTAATCGACTCGAATCTGCAAAACTCAAGATAAAAAAGGCTCGGGGAAGCTCGCCGGCTAGCTATCATTGGTGATCATTAAAAAGAGATTAAATCCATTGAACTAAAACTGAATTGAAATGGAAAATCATGGTGAAAATGATGAGGGAGGAGTAGAGAATCGATTTTTGCAATCAATTAGAAGAGGAAATGCACGGGAAAGCATATCGGCGACAACGCTAGGGTTCAGCCCGGGTGGCGTTTGAAGGCGCCTTGATAAACCCTGAGCTCCACTCGAATGCGCTCAAGGATATGATTTGGCCCGATCTTTCGGTGAGTTGAGATAACTACGATTTGGGAGACACGTTGACGATCCGACTACAACCGTACAAGACGTTGTGTTGCGCCTTAGCGATCGATACACCTCTCCGTGGGTTGTTGATCTTATCGATGCAGATCAACCTTATTCCTGCAAGCAAATCGAAGAAACTAGCAAGAACAAGATAAAAGCAATCTGAATTGCAAATAGGAATTGAATACAAATGATAAGTTGGGGTTCCGAAGAACAAGCAGACGGACGGTCTAGCCGACACGCGCGCTGCAAGCAAGTAGCAATGGCTAAACTATAATCTAACAAAACCCAAGAAACCCTGAAGGGGTACCACCAAGGGAGCCCTAGGGTCGTGCTCCACCAACATGGGACGCACCCCACATGGGCCCCTCATGGGCCGGGGTCCCAGATGAAGTTACAAGCCCATAGGCCCATTATAGGTGACGCAGCACCTTGTTTATATAATAGCGACCAACTCGGATGGAATTTGGAGACGAGGCTAGATCCATTGGAAAGAGGACTCCGAGAGCTTTCCATCAAGTACTCACGGGCCGAAAACGGAGCTCGTATGCAAATTTGGCGGCCGTTTGAAGTCAACGCTGCTGCAGGTGGCCGAATTGGATTCCAGCACTTGGAGGACTCGATCTTGCTGTCTTCTTGTTGATCCATGATGTGAACAACGGTTGTATCCATAGTATCCATGGTCACATCACGCGTGCAGCACGCATGCAGTGGATCGACTCATAAAAAAAAGGGAATCCTCGTAAAAAAAATACGGAAACGTTACGCATTTTTTTAATTAGGTATAGATTGTTGATGGTTGTACCAAAGTCTATATGTTTTTTTTCTTTAATAGTACTTCCTCTTTTCATATTTCTATAAGATATTTTAGGTATTGAATAGATTTATGTAAAGATTTATGCATGTTCTTTAGATAAGTACCTAAATTCATATGAATGCTAGTGAATCGAGACGATGAATGAAGATGCGAAAACATCTTAAAATGTGGAAGAGGGAGTATTTACTTATTCGGCTGAACAACTAAGCTCCATGGATACATGCATAATCTAGGATGTATCTTTATTTTGGGACGAAGGAAGTATATTGGTAAATAATTAATAGCGAATCGGTCATGACCTCCAGTACCGGATATAGGACTATAGGAGCTTCCGCCATACATTAAGGGGACTGAAGCTTTATCTAGTTTGATTAGCCCCTGTTACTTCTTTTTGATCTCCCTGCAGGTAAACGATGGTACAACTTTACACGATAAATACAATACCAGTGAGAATTGAGAACTTAGAGGTCGTTCATGAGAGGGGCAAGCATTTGGATGCTGCTCCAGTACATATGTACTTTAAGGCGAAAGACCATGAGCCTAGACACTGAGGCTTGGAATTCTATATATCCTTCAAGAATGGAATAGATTCTTTCCAGCATTTCTTGATGATGCCCACAGCTTTCATGGTGTTTTTTTCATCATCTAGATAAAAGCCCAATGGGTCATCAAGCAATGGTGCCTGTAGATTCAAAACACCTTCCAGTGTTGCATGAAGAAATATGCTGAATAGGTGATGTGATAACCTCCTTCCTGGACAATCAATATTTGACCATAGCTGTGTTGATCCGCCATGCCCCTCATTATTTGTCCAATTTTCCTATAACCATCCATGGTTAAGCACTGTCTTCCATTAGGATCAAACTGCATGGACATAAACAACAGTTAATTAGTCCGATTCATGTATAATTTAAAACATAAGCAGCTAAAATACCATGTAATGCACCAAGGGAACAGTCTATAGTGCTTATGGATGATGGATAAACTGAGTTTATAACAATTGTTCGATGAAACAAACAAATCAACTATATATTATAAAGTTGGAAAGATGGTTTTAAAAATTTTCCAAAGAAACGCTGAAGAAGATTTTTTTTTTAACAAAAAAGAAAGCGTGCCGGCGATAATTCGTGTCTTCGTGATCAATTGTCTAAAAGAAACATGGAGTGTAAGACAGACTACAACTTGACTCACCGCACTAGAATCTTGGCCAACAAGAAAAACCATAAGCTCAGGGCGAAACTTCTCTATTGCCGGAACAACTAATTCATTCATTGCATACTCATACCCTGCATCCCCACTGCCATTAGGTAGAGGGATATTGAGATTGCCCATGCCATGATTTTCAAATCTTTTCTACTTGTACCCAACGCCTCTGCCGTCACCAATCTCATCAACCAAGCCGCTCCGGGGATGCGATGGACCCCATGACCCATGCTTCATGTGAAGAGAGATCGTCAGCACGCTGTCTGTTTGGTAGAACCCCTCCGCAGTGCCATTTCCATAGTGCACGTCAATATCAACAACAGCAACCTTTCTGCGTCCCGAATCCAGAGCCAGCTTCACTGGCAACCCGGCATTGTTCAGGAAGCAGTAGCCATCGGCACGGCCCGGCTGCGCATGATGGCCATGGGGACGGACCAACGCGTAGGCAATCTTGGCATGCTCGTCTAGTATGTGCTTCATCGCTGATATGGTTGTTCCAGCCGCCAGAAGCGCAGCATCCCAGGAACCAGGGTTCAAGAAACTAAGTGCATTCACATATCTTGTTGGCACCAGCAGCATCTGCTTGCACGAGCTCTTCTATGTATTCTGCGAACCACGACAAGAGATTCATGGAGACTACTAAGTGCACTTATTCTTCAGAAATTCCTTTTGCAAACGGCATGTAGCACTCACAATAGCAGATAATCAATGATGATAATAAGGCAATCCGAAGTTTATTTTTCAGGATTTAATTGAGACTACAAGATTTGGGGGCTGACCGGCGGAGTGGAAGGAGAGGAGCTCGGCGGCGTAGGCGCGGCGGCCGGAGTGCCAGGAGAGGAAACGCGCGATGGGGCCGCGACGGAGGATGGAGACCATGTTGCGGACGCGGTCGGCGTCTCGGGGTGCTGGTCGAGCACGTCGAGGAAGCCCGGGTCAAGGCCCCTGCCGAACACGCCGCGGCCGGCGTCGTGGGCAAGCATGCTCTCGTGCCAGAACACCGCCGCCACCTTCTCTCCCGCCGCGTGCGGCCCCGGCTCCGCCGCCGTCGCCACCACCGAGGAGGACTCCATCGGATGATCGATCGGTGAGTGCCGGGCTGATGGCCGGACGGGCTTTCTTGGTGCCGCTTCGTGTTAGTGGGAAGACGCGGAGGACTCTATCGGATGATCGAGTTTTTCTCTTTGTTTTCTTTCGTGGGATTTGACAAGGGCGCACCGCATCCGCCACAGCAGTCACGCGCACGCGCGTGGCGTTTCGTACACACGCTTGGACAGGAATTTTCTAAACGACCCACCGTACGTTACAAAGTTTGATATAGAATGGAAAAATATAAAATTGTAATCCTAAAAATCGTAACTAGTAAGGAAACAAACATACCACCACTGAACGTTGGCAGCTTCTGAGTTCTGACACAACCCAAACGAAGGCACTAAACCTAAAGGGAGATCGCATACGCCCCCGCCTAGATTTTTCACATTTATCTTTTCGAAAAACTTATTCTATAGATATATTCTTAAAAAATATTTCTAGAAATGGTTCTTTTCGTGGTGCTACTGTCATTGGTACATTGGTACCGTGATCCAACATGACGACGCCAATGATGTTGGCATTGTCTCCCTAGTACCCGGTGGAAGCTAAGTCACTAATGTGAAGAGGGACGGTGCCAAATACATTGGCATCGAGAAGCAATTTGTAATTTTTTTTAAAAATGACTTATTTATAATAAAAGGGATCTATTTGTAATTTTTTTACAAATAGGTCCTCGATGCCAGTGTTATTGGTACCGAGGATCTATTTGTAAATATTTTTTTAATTGCAAATAGAACCTTTTCTGCTACAAATAGATCCTTCTAAAAAATTTTACAAATAGATCATCAACACCAATGTCATTGGCGCCCTCCCCGTTCATATTAGTGACTTAGTTTCCACCAAGAGACTAGGTGAACGGCGCCAACGTCATTGGCGTTGTCATGTTGGACCACGGCACCAATAACGTTGGCGCTGCAAAAAGAACCATTTTTAGAATAAGATTTTTTAGGGGTTTATTTGTACAATAAGTTTTTTAAAATGACTAAAAGGTGAAAAATCCTGCCCCCCCTCCCCCGCACACTGACTCCGCGCAAAAATTATCGACGAGTTTTCAGATATTCTCACATAAAAGGGTTGAAGATAGGGAGAGAACGAGAGAGAAGGAGATTCACTTGTCCTCGCAACAATGTGATGATGATAACTATGAATCGTCGGCGACCAAACCGAGAGAAGATGTTAAAAGCGAGAAACAAAACATTTTAGAACAGAAATTGGAGTCCCACTGCACAGATAATGTTTCACGCTTGTCTGTGCCTATAGGGCTCCATCTGGTCTAATAAAATAAAGAAAAAACTAAAATTTAAAATTTCAAACTTAATTTTAAAATTAATTTTAAGATATTGAACATAGTTTTTTTATATTGGTTTTTAAGTCGCTAGAAACGTATATACAAAAGTTTTACCAATAAACTAATTTTTATTTCTTAATAAGCTGCTTTGAATTATTAATAAATGTGGGTAACCGATGAGAGGCTATTAGTCTAGTCGAGAGTAAGATCTTTTATACTAGTCTTTGGTTATTCTTGGATTAGTCTGGTGAAAAGCTAGGAAAATCCACTGCGTGAGTATTCACGCACCGGCTGCTCGCGCTCCGCTGCGAACGTACGAATTTTTTTTATTTATACATTTTTTTATTAAAATATTTACAAAAATAATTTTTTGTTTCGAAAATTTACAAATCTAATCGTCTACCGCCCTTTGAGAGGGTGATTTTTAAAAAATCACCCTTCCAGAGGGCGGCAAGGGGCCTAAATGCAAAATTTTTATTTGTGTTCAAACCCTTTCCACCGGTTTTAATTGCTTAAAAACTAATAATGCTTATTCGATACTCCAAATGATTTTAAATGAAAAGTGATAAACTACAAGTTTATAGATCTCATTAAGATATACAACTTTTATATAAAGTTTATCTCCATCCAATGTCGTTCGAAATGTAGATCTGAGATTTTTTAAAATGTGTTTTGTATTTTGTAACGAATATTTGGATATCTAAAACATCTTAAATAAAAAAGTTGTTAACTATAAAGTTATAGATCTCCCTGAGCTCTACAATTTTGATATAAATTTTTATTTCATCGGACTTTATATAATATAATTTTAAATTGTAAAATCATAGAGCTAACAAGTTGTGCTGGAAAATTTGCATTTAGGTCCCTTGCCGCCCTCTGGAAGGGCGATTTTTAAAAATCGCCCTCCCAAAGGGCGGCAGGCGATTAGATTTGTAAATTTTCGAAACAAAAAATTATTTTTGTAAATATTTTAATAAAAAAATGTATAAATAAAAAAAATTCGCGAACGTACCAAGTACCTTGCAACGTTGTCGACCGAGTTTTCTCGGGAGCCCTGTGCCTCCGTGAGTTGGTGCAGGCTCGCAACGCTGGAACTTTGGAAAGGAAGATGTACGTGGGCCGAATAGGATGGCAACTGTTGATTGCGATCGAAATTTAGTGGGCCAACGTGAGCCACGTCTTCTGTTGGAGGACTAGGCTAAAACAGGCCTATATGTTTTGATGGGCCATGTGGATCGATACAAATTCTGGTGGACCTAGTTGGGCGTCTCAGTTTTGTTCGCAACCGTATTACCGAAGCAAACGCAATCACGACGGTCTATCCTATCCTCAGTTGCATCCTTTTTCCGTAATGAAGCTACTTCCCGTATGCTTAGAGAAACGGCGTATGTATGCGTATGGACTAGTATACCCAAATATGGACTGCGTGAAGGAAGCTGTCGACTTCTCGTGCTCTTGTTTTTTCCCATGCATTTTGCCTTGTCTGACTTCGAGTAAAATCCAAGATGACTTGAGCTTCATGCAGACACGCACGGACAAGTCGACTGGCTCATTCGAATATAAGTCCTGCCTGTTCATGATGGATCAATTTCAAATAAAAAATGTCATCATTACAAGTACCCTTATGTTTCGGACCAACTCCAAACTTCTAATCCACAAGTAAATGCTCACTGACAACTTGCTATAGCGGAAAGAAAAAACGACAAGAAGCTAACTAGTTTGCTCCCAGTTGATTAATTAGCAAAGGCAACTGGAGTCCAGACCAGTTACTGGACTAAACTACTAACAAAGCAGTTAACCCCTAGCGTGCCGATCTGGATGGGTAAAAGCGCCATCCGCAGTTGCGCATATGCACCCAACGTGCCACTGCTCCCTCTCGCGAATACAACCTCCCCGTGGCCCACGCGGTGGCACGTGCACCCCGCGCGCGCGCCATAGCTTAGCTTGTTGCTTGGCCGATCGATCGATCTATTATCTCTCGCGGAAGTCTCAGCGCGCTCATGTTGCGATGTTAGGGTCAGGTTCGCTTGCGCGTGTGCGTCCTGGGTCACACGGCGAGAGATCGAGCGGAGCTGTATGTGGAAGCGCTCCCGTGACCAACAGCATGCACAAGATCGATCGATCGGTTCCGCCCCCCTGGTACCTGGTAGTTGTCCCTCGGTCTGTCTCGTCGGTTAGCTATCCAGAAATGTAATTCCTCCGTTTCATCTTATAAATCGTTTCACCTTTTTACTATTCAAACTTTACAAAATTAATCGTTTCACCATTTTACTATTCAAACTTTACAAAATTTAATTAAGTTTATAGAAAATTTTTGCAACATCTAACATATCTAACTAGCTTTGATAATATGTTTGTTTTATATTGAAAATACTATTATATTTTTCTGTAAATTTAATTAAATTTAAGAAAGTTTGATTAGGAAAAAAATCAAATGACTTGTAATATGAAACGGAAATGGATATAGTAACATTTCATTTCAGTCGCCATGTTTGGAGTGACTGCAACACGGGGCCGTGGGATTACAGCAGCAGTAGCTGCAGGTTGAAATCGTACCGGCGTTCTTCTCTGTATGTGCGTGTGGGACATAGACAAAGGCCTTTGCAGTAACACATGAAAACTCTTTTAATCACATCCACTCGTTTATTATATATGTAACTAATTAATGGTAATAAAAATTTTTTAAAAAATGATAAGATAGAATATTATCTAATATATCACTACACACAAATATACAAGTTCAAATTTAACTTCTATAAGTTGTAACAAAAATAAGAAACATATTAAACTTTGATAAGTATACATATATTCACAATCAAATATGTTATTTTCTACAATTTATAAATTTGTAGTTGCATATTTATGAAGTGATATATTACATATTAATCTATATTTTTATTTTTAAAAATATAACAATTTAGTTGACGTGCAATGAACGAGTCAACGTCCACCAAGGTGATTAAAATCCCTCTCCTATGTATACTACAGTGAAATAGTACACATCATACCGAACGTACTATGCCATTCGTATTGATATTTTTTTCGAAACATGATATAGATCACGTAAGCTCTTATATATACAAGCGCACACTCACTCTCCTATCAACATGTATATGCATACCATATTCCTATAAGTATCTCTGAAGACTTAATAGCATACTAGAAAAAATCCACGCGTGGTACAATGAGCATGGCCCTTTGGGCCTAGTGAACAGGTAACAAATTAATAAACATACAAACAAGAGCAAGATTAATAAGTAGAGATAAAAGCTTATATTAAAGCTTATAAATTGATTATAAGATTATCAATATATTTCTTCTCCTCTCTCTTTATTTTACTTATAAGTATTTAATGTATTTACTTTGAAATATGTGTAGAGCTGAATTTTACGTGAAAGCCAACACTTTTTTATCTCTTTCCTCCACGTAATCTTATAGCCTATTATTATCTTTGCTATAAGAGCAAGTTTTATAATAGGGGTGATTACGACCTCTAATTTATTCACATCATCAACTAATTATTTAAGATGTAGCATACGTAATAGATTATCTCTAACATACTGATTTCAATTTGCATCCAATCCACACCCTTCTTTTCTTGGAGTTTGCGAAGATATTGTACCTTGAATGAGGAAGTGGTTATTTCTCTTTCCTCTCTCTTCCACCACATCATTTTATTCTATGTGGTATCTTAGGGCTTTTGTTTAAGGGCTTAGAGCAAGTTTAATAATGTAGACAACGGTTAGATCTTTAAAAAGAGATATCATTTACATCTAATCTAATAATTTACACTTACAATAGTTTATATAAATATATAGTATATCATAATACTTGACCTACCTCTAATCCATGCATACTATCTTGAAACCCGTGCAGCAACTAATTCGCTTTTCTTCTTTCCTCCCTTGTTCTATAGTTAGATTATAGTCTTATATTGTACTTGCTCTGGGGCTACATTCCATAAAGGGAGAAACAAGGAAATATCTATTTTTTTCGCTCGTCTATCGACGTGTTTTTTTACATATTTATATGTGTAGAAAAGTTACTTTAAAAAAATCACATTCCTATATTTTTCAAGTTTGAAATAATTAATTATTGAAATAATTAATTATGCGATAATGGCTAACATAAAGCGTACGTAAAATGAGAAAATCATTAGCATGTGATTAATTAAGTTTTAATTATTATAAATTTGAAAATATTTTTATTGATATTTTAAAAATTATATATATAGAAATTTTTTACACGAAACATATCGTTAGTAGTTTTAAACTAAAATGAGAAAAGAATAAGTTATGGATGTGACAGTTTATGCATCGATCAGCATGCCCCGGGTGTTTGCATGCCTACATGTATGCATAGTATTTCGACTCATCCACGTAAATCCGGATCTCTGTAGAATCACCCAGGATAGGGAAAAGTCACCGTAGGTCCCACAACTTGTCATCGAGTTAAAAAACGTCCTCCAACCGTAAAACCAGATACCGAAGGTCCCTCAACTAACAAAACCGTTCGCTTAAGGTCCCACGGTGGTTTTCAATCCAGTTTTGTCCGACGTGGCGGCTGAGTCAGCGTGGGACCCACGTGGACCCTACATGTCAGCCGGCCACGTCAACCTTCTCTCTTTTCCTCTCTTCTCTCCCATCTCATCTCTCTCTCCGAGGCTGCTGAGGCCGGCAATGCTGAGGAGGAGGGCGTCGGTGACCGGCGGTCAGCGACGTGGTGGCGGGGGTGGGGCGGTGCGCGGACGGCCGGGGGCGGAGCGAGCGACGTGGCGGCGGCGGCCCGGGCGCAGGCGGGCGACGCGGCGGTGGGCTCGGACGAGGAGGAGGAGGAGGGCGGCGACAGCGGTGCCCGCCGGTATGAATCCCCCCACCGCGCTGCCATGTCCTCCTCCCGCGGTGGAGGCGGAGTAGGTGGCGAGTGCCACCGCCGGCCGGTGAGATGCGCCGCGCGAAAGGAGGACATGGCGCCTCCCCCCGGCCGCCCGCGCGCCGCCCCACCCCCGCCGTCGCGTCGCTGCCCGCCGGCCGTCGGTCGCCGCCGCCTTGCTCCCCTGCTCCCGCTGCCGCCTTGCTCCCCCACCGCCCGCGCGCCGCCCCTTCCCCGGCCGCCCGCAAGCCGCCCCACCCCCGCCGCCGCGTCGCCGGTCGCCGACCACCGGTCGCCGCCGCCTTGCTCCCCCGCTCCCGCTGCCGCTGCCACCTTGCTCCCCCGCCGACAGAGACAAGAGTGAGAGAGAGAGGAGGAAGGGAGAGAAGAGGGGGGAGAGGGATGAGGCTGACGTGGCCGGCTGACATGTGGGCCCACGTGGGTCCCACGCTGACTCAGCCGCCACGTCGGACAAAACTAGGTTGAAAACCACCGAGGGACCTTAAGCGAACGGTTTTGTTAGTTGAGGGACCTTCGGTATCTGGTTTTACGGTTGGGGGATGATTTTGTAACTCGATGATAAGTTGAGGGACCTCCGGTGTATTTTTCCCCAGGATATTCTTCTGCAATCACACTGCATAATTTGCACGGGTTAATGAGCCATGGCCCATGGGGGCCTGATTGCTCGATCAACACATTTGCTAAGAAATTTTTGGACGCTCGGTGCACGCGCTCTGCACGCATGGACACAAGATCGTCTCGTACGTCGAGCCTCTTCTGCAAAACTGGTGTTGCCACATGGCACCATTCTCGTTTCAATTATTTTGCATTGAATTCGTATTATAAGATGTGATCTTATCGTGCAAGGAAAGAAATCTTGTGGTGTTGGTACTGTAGCAACCAGTATAACTCTTTTTTTAAAAAAAAACTGGGTTGGTTGTACTCTAACTAGTTTTAAATACAAGTCATTTTAACTTTGACCATAAAAAATATTTAAAATATAAATTTTTGGTATATGAAAATGTTATATTCATGTTTAGTATAATAAGAGATTTCATAATATTATACTTATGTAACTTTTTAAATTTTATCCTAAGAACTATATAGTTGTATAATGTTGATTTTGGAAAGTCCAAAATGACTTGTTTTTTTATACCAGAGGGAGTATAATGTTACTTTCAATTTTCTATATTAAGACCTTCAATGCATATCTTTATTTAGTACTATAGTTGTTTTAAATGTACGAATTTAACAAAACCTTCGTGTAAAATAGCATTCCGATGGAGTCCAACAAATGTCACTTTTAGTTGCATCTTCGTGTTTACAGGCATGCGGAAGTAACACTACCTTTTTGAGGTAAATGCATGGAGGAGTAGGCACTGATTGCTTTTGAGTTGTCATTACGAGATATATATGATAAAAGCAATTACAGTGTTGAAGTATTGCGCCTTTGCTGACGAAGAACACTCTACACGTACCGACAGGGTTCGGTTTAGGTAGAGACTGACAAAACCGGTCTCTGAGTCTCTCCCGAGTCCAAAATCAACAACCGAGAGAGAGCTTGCGCATGCGCGCCCTAATTAAATCGTTAACCAGTCACTAATCAAACTGCACGATGGAATCATCTAGCCAACACAAGCGAAACGTCCCCGTCGATACGGCCGCTCCAGGCCGTGTCGCCTCACACATCCACCCACACGGCCACACCACACCACACCACACCACACACCTCTCGCTTTTCCTCCAATGATTTCTTTTTTCCAACAAGCTAAGAACACTACTATATATTACGTCTCCATCGCTAATCAACTTTGGTTAAGAGAAAATCAAGTCTTAACCTTCTCTTCCTAACCAGGTCTCTCGCAGTCTTCGCTGGCCCGGCCGGCTCCGTTTGTAGCTTTCCGACGGTGTCCTTCAGTGGTTGTGCCGTCCTTTCTAACCGGGGGTTTCTTAAGAGCCGGGATAATATTCCGAGAGGCTAAAACTGCAACAGCAGGAAGATTTTGAGGGCCTCCCATGTCCCCCTGACGCCAACGGAGCACCTACCTTGGATGGGCTTCGTACAGCTTTTTCTATTCGGATGCTGTCAAATTTTGTTATGAAAAATGTGGCGTTTTTCCCTTTGGGGATTTGGGTTTGGAAAAACATGGAAAGGTCGACGTGACATGTACTGTGTGTTTTTGCAACTGTAATTAACTATAGAATCATATTATTGCGAGCACATTATCGTGAATTGCATCAAACGTACAAGGTTATCATATGTGATAATCTTTTAAACAACAGTAAACTTTACGATAATTATGATTTTTATGATAATTGTATAACTATCATGATAACTACCTTACCGTGAGACGACGATAATCTTATTCGAATCGGTTCGGTGAAGACCAGATAGGAGGCCAGGAGGGGGGAGCACGGAGAATCAGTGGCACGGCGTCGCGTGCCGTGTGACCTGCGATCTGACTGACACGGAGACAGACAGACAGGTCAATGCTTCGGTTTGGGCGAGTGAAAAGCCAGAAAACCCCCATGGTAATGAAAACTGCACAGGAGCGGCCCAACAAACAGAACGTCACGTGCCGGTGCGACGTTTTCCGTGCCCACTTATCTGCTCGTCGTAGCCTTTGACGGACAACTCGGCACATCCATGCATGGCGTATTTTGCTGTAGATCTCTTTGCTGCAGAAGTTGTAGCTAGATTTGCTGAGCGTGGACAGGGCCCCACTTGTCAGTGGCTCAACAAGCTAGTAGCCGTTTCTGCGAGATGTGTGGAGTTGGCGGTGCAGTATTCACTGACCCGGAAGATCACGTTACTCTTGCTTCGGAATTTAGTTACCGTCCTGGTCTCCTGGAGTTGTACTACTGGTGCTAACGTAATCCCTTTGCTTATTAATGTGGAGTAGCTGCGTAATGGAGTACTACCAGTTAATGTGGCCATGAAATTGGCCCACAGATACTCCTTAACCAGAGGCAAAATCATATCTCAAGTTAACCATCTGCTACTTTCTCATATTCTCATTGACCTTAGACAAAGTAATCGCCTGTACAATGCAACAAAATGGACTGGCCAGGCAGAGTGTGTGTTTATATATGTAGAATTTTCAAATAGAGAACTTAGCTCTTAAATAAGTTAATCTGAAATTTGTTTTTACGGAGATTTGAACTCAGGATTATATATACTACTCAGGTCACGGTAATCACTAAGCTATATACCTTTTTACGGAAGCGTATATATATCAAGAAGAAAACAAAAGACGAGCACAATGAGGCATACAGGCGAGCGGTAAATTAACCATCTGTTTGTTTTGTTGCTCATGCCATGATGCCAAACAGAAAACAAGATGTGGGACAATGTCTGACGCAATGCGTCACGGTTTCTGCCTTGGTTCAGACATCAATTCGTTCTGTCTGGATGGTTGCTGGCCGCACATATTTATAGCAGTATATGCGACCGGAATACCGGATCCTAATCATCAATTTTGTTCATACTAATTAATCTTCCGTGCAAGAATCGCGTCAACCAAGTTGATGAAGGTTGGAAACTCAAATCAATGGCCCTATGATCGAACTCTGGAGAATCAAATTCGTTATGGGAAATAATAAGAAAATTTTGAGTGATGCTTCACCATGCAAAACTGCAAAAGGACGGGAGCTTCACCAAACAATGGTAGAGCGAGAAGAGATCAAGAGAAAAACAGGATATTGCCTAATTAGAAGTGTGACAATCTGAAATTGCATCCTATACTACCTAAGAAAAACTTATAGAAAAGAAACAATGCAGGAAGACGTATAAAGACTACAAAGCTACTGGATTTCTAAGCTAGTAGTCCAATACCTTTTGAGTTAAGTATTAAAAAAATCTCTAAGCACCACTTAAGGCTGAGTTTGTTAGTGGAGGAAGACTAATCCCTCCAGCACACAAAACAAAAAACAAAGTGACTTATTAACGCATTATTGATTAAGTATTTATCCAGATTAATATGCTTTACTGAAACAACTTTCGTATAGAAATATTTCGCAAAAACACACCATTTAATAGGTTGAAAAACGTGCGCATAGAAAACAATGGAGTTGAGTTGGAAAAGGTGGAGAAAAACACAACCTTAAGATTCTAGGGTAAAATAAACTCCTCCTACTGCTTATTTCGCCTTAAATCTTCGACCTGGCTTTTACACCCTAGAGTGCAGTGTTTACTCCCTTACTTCCAATTAAATTTATTCATAAAATGATTTTTACACATACTTCTGAAATATAAGCATTTGTGATCAGATTCGTAGCTAAAAATACGTTTCAAACAAAAGTTGTACTTAGGATAGAGCTATCTGGTTAGGCAATGACACACAACGGTGTATTCATCTCCTAGGCTAGTTGAGCAGCCACCGAGGCTTGTTGTTTGGCATGCACCATATATAGCCAGGCACATACCCGAACAATATCTTACAATCATTTGCCTCTCATCATCTGCTCTATAAGTAGATAAGTTGTTAAAAAATGAGCGTATCAATTAAAAGTAATTTATAAGTAATTTTTTATTTTTATTTTTAGTGATTTAAAAGATAATGCTGAAGAATAAAATATAATAAAAACTCTCAAACTCAACTCTTAATAAATTTTTAAAACTCAAATTTTGGCTTCATCTGACAAGCCAACCAGCGAACAATGGGGCTGAGCTCTTTACTAATGTATTAATGGAGCTGAGCTCTACCTAAACTCCCTGGTGCTGCTCGCTTTGCCACTGACATCATGTATTAAAGTACTCCCTCTATCCCATAATATAAGGCACGGTCAAAGTTGGCACAGTCTCCAAAACTAATCTTTAGTTTATAATTTCTCATATACTATAAGGTTTGTAGCAACGAAATTATAACCATATGAAAATAAATTTAAATGTCAATCCAATGATATAATTTTTAACAAATAAAATTCATTTCATATTATACTAAGCGTTGGTCAAATGTTTTAAAGATTGAATCTTGGAATGCGTGCGCGCCTTATATTATGTGGGATGGAGGGAGTAATGTAGTAGTATTGCGGTGTTAGAATAAATGATTCTCTATTTATGCTCATCATTAAACAGATTTATATAATAATTGACTGTAATTCTTGGAGTAAAAGCTAGGATATTATTCCATTATATAAAAAAATCAATACGTTTGATCGTTCTCCAATGATAATTCCTTGTTCATTTGAATTGCTCAACATTTTTAAACGGAAAAAAAAGACAACTTTGGTTCACCAGGGGCGATATCTCTGGGTTTTCTACTTTTTGTTACCCTACCTTGGTTCATGACAGCCAATTATACTGTATACTCCAGTATATAACAGTAATTAGTGGAAGCCACACTCGCAAAGCCCCGTCGAAGCCAATCACCTCCCTCGCTTTTTTTACTGTTTTGCCTTTAGGCTTTTAACCCCAACCCATCCCGTCACCACCGCTCGCTGTTGCGGCGATGCCACGCCGTATAAAAGCCAACCGAGCAAACTCCGTCGCCCACACCAACACCGTTAAAGCCAAATCAAATCCAGAGCCAGCGGGGAGGAGGGAGGGAGTTGCCCTGCCCAAGCCGCGACGACCACGAGAGCTCGTCAGCTCGAGAGGCGCCCCCCGGCGCGTCAGCGGGGCGGAGATCTCGCCGGAATCCCGTGCCGCCCGCCGCCGACATCGCCGGTTTCTGGCGGAAACGGAGGTGAAGCGCCGCCGCCGCTGCGCTGACTGGCCAATGCTGGTGGCGGCTGGAGACCCTCGCGGTAAGGCCCCCTTTGTCGTCGCGCGCGGTTGGTAGGACTTGGAAGGGAACACTGTGCAGCTTGCCGGACGGTTGCTGCTTGCGGAATCGGCAGATTGCTGCTACTATTTTGGATACTGATATTGCGGTGACGCTCCCTCTGAGGATGCGCTAGTTTTTTTTTTTTTAATCCCAATTAGTAGTTCATCGATGGGCGTGTTTAAACCCTTTCCTTACGCAATGGCGTCTTGCCCTACATGTTTTGGATTTGATTGGATGGCACGTGAAATGAGTACGCTTTGATTAGAAGCTGCTTGGCTTATGTGAGTGTGTCTATGCCTTTGCAGAAATCGCATAGGTGCAGTGGAGGTGTATGAGGTTGCGCTCGGCCCGCAGGAATGCGATTCATCTGGGTATCTAGAGTCGACTTGCTGCTGTGAAGCTGTGATTGTTCTGTTAGGGATTTGGGGCTCATGGAGTCGCGGATGGATCAGTACGAGATCATGGAGCAGGTTGGCCGGGGCGCTTTTGGTGCTGCAATCCTTGTGAATCATAAGATTGAGAGGAAGAAGTGAGTAGCATACTCTCTTTTTATTTTCTTCTTTTTAACAACTTGATAACACTTATGTTTCCTTTCATTAAGATGAAGAGTTTGATTTTGCTGTTAATATTAGTCACCATATGTTTATATATGCTTGTGTTGCACAGGTATGTGTTGAAGAAAATCCGGCTTGCAAGGCAGACAGAGCGCTGCCGCAAGTCTGCTCACCAAGAGGTTAGTGGAATGTGGAAGTGGAAACTTGCAATCCCTAGGCTATGTCTGTTCGTTTGTTTGCTAGTGGTATTATTAGGAAGTTGATCACGAGGAAAATAATTGCAGATGGCTCTGATTGCTCGGTTGCAACACCCTTACATTGTTGAATTCAAAGAGGCTTGGGTTGAGAAGGTTATATCTTGCTTATTTGGTTTATACTTATTTAGTTGACATGGGTCAGTAATGCAGGGTTGCTATGTCTGCATTGTCACGGATTAGGAACTTATATCTTGCTTATCTGGTTTATACTTATTTAGTTGACATGGGTTAGTAATGCAGGGTTGCTATGTCTGCATTGTCACGGGCTATTGTGAAGGTGGAGATATGTGAGTGCGATTATGCTTGTAGATTAGTTTTTCAATTGTCATTTTGTATATTTTGTTGTATCTCAGTTTTCTCTTTTATCACAGGGATGAATTGATGAAGAAATTAAATGGTACTTACTTCCCAGAGGAGGTATGAAATGACTTATTTGTTTTTGTCAGAATGAAGGGAAAAAGGCATCCAAATATGTGCTAATAATACTGCATGTTTCTCAGAAATTGCTGAAATGGTTTGCGCAACTGGTATTAGCCGTGGACTATTTGCATTCGAACTATGTCTTGCATCGGGACCTAAAGGTAACTTCAGAACAGATAATATCATTTTCTCTTATTTAATTGGTAGATGTCAATATTCTTGTCATAATTGCAGTGCTCCAACATATTTCTCACCAAAGATCAAGATATACGCCTAGGTTAGTTCCTTAATAATAAACTACTACAGGTCTGGATGGTGCCATATTGGTTTATCAAGTTACACATATTCCTTGCCTTTGCATGCAGGAGATTTTGGGCTAGCTAAGACCTTAAAGGAAGATGATTTAACTTCTTCGGTACGTTCCTTTTCCTATTTCTATGGTTGGTCTCTGGTAAAAGAATTGCATCACCTTGCTTTTCCCCACAATGATAAGAGCATTACATTTATTTAATTTTTGTAACTTTTTAATCATTGACACTGTCAGACACACCGATGCAGTACACCATCAAAGATACTAACCATGCTGTTCATCATGTGCATATCCTTCATTGTTTATAGTCATCTCTTACACACACATTTATCTGAATTTGTAAAATAGGTAAAGTTATTATTATTTTTCTATGCTCGAACTGACAGCATAATGCTTTCTTTAGGTTGTTGGAACACCGAATTACATGTGTCCAGAGCTTCTCGCAGATATCCCTTATGGATTCAAGTCAGACATCTGGTCTCTTGGTAACTGCCTTTTTCTCCTCAGGTCTTCTACAAGTTCATATTACTGCATATTTATCTTAATTTAAGTTACGCTTTCTGTATAGGGTGCTGTATGTATGAGATGGCAGCTCATCGGCCTGCTTTCAAGGCTTTTGTAAGCTATCGGGCTCTTATCATATATTCTTGCTTTATTATATTGTAATATACAAGTTTAGCTTTCATAGGGTCATATGAGTTACGGTTTTCTCTTTTCGTGTCACATGTTGTCAAAAAGGTTCTTGCCTTATATTTTTATCTTGATTTTAATATTTGATAAACTGGAATATTATGGTGGAAGTAGTATAAATTATTCCTAACTAACTGTCCGGTTTCACATCTTTATTCAATTTGAAAATGTTTGTTTCAGAAATTATATTACGAACAAGAAGAAAATTTTTAACTTAGTTGGTAAATTTATTGGTATGTAAAGATATGATGTTTTTTAAACAACACGCACAAGATTGTGCGACGTTTCATATTGATAGAGCAGAAAAAAAATTACAAGTCTATAGCCTTGGAAGGCCATAGCCAGGAAAGAAAAAGACAACTACACCACGCATCTACAACTGGAACCCGCTACTAAAAGATAGGAGAATGACATCCCAAAGGAAAAGGATCTTCTAAACGATGCCTTCAGGAAGGGTACGACACCGAGTGCCGCCACCGCTCGTCCTGGGGTTCAGGATGTGGTTTTCACCTAGAGGAATCCATTAGAGGATAGGAGAGATCACTCAACAACGCCCATAGGGGAAAATGGCACCCGCAAGCGTCACCATTGCTGGCCTGGAGAGGCTAGGCTTTCGCCCGTAATCTTCCTGCACCTCTGTGTCAAGTCTCCTGCTGGACATAGAAGCCACCACCAACCGCACTCCTTCAACGCGCAGCCACCGCGCCAGCGCCCCGTTGCCGGTCGGCCATCAAGTAGGTGCTTGACATCCGATGCGTTCCAATCCATCCACGCAGTTAGGTTGGAGAGGGAGAGGGAGGGTGAGAAAAAAGAATAGATCCCCTCTCCCCTGCACTAGTCTGCCAACGTGGCCATCTTGTGGCGGCAAGGCGCCACCACAAAAGGACTAACGTCTGGATCAGAACCCGTCGTAGGCCTGCAACGCCCACCTCATGGCGACACCGTCGTCGCCGCCTCGACTGGACTACCCCTGTACGACCTGCAACGCCCACCTCACGGTGCCACCGTCGTCGCCGCCTCGACCGGACTACCCTGTCGCCACAGGCCGCCCGTCCGCATCGCCGCTGCCTCAACCTATTGCCTCCTGCCGCCACCAAAGCTCTGTCCAACGCGCCATGCCATGGCACGCATGCTGTCCCCGCATCGGCCTTCCACGCTGTCAGCCAGGCTGACCTCCCTGCCATTGCCCGCAGCGACCTCTCGCGTCGCCGCTCGCTCATCGCGCCGGCCTCCCACAGTCCAGCCGCCGGAAGATATGATGTTTGAAGATAATGCTGAAAGGAACTTTGGGCCAGGTTACAGAAGCAGACAACCTACAGAGTACGGACCTGCCATTGCCCACTGGTAATTGGTCAGGTTGAGTCGACTAAAATTTCAATAAAACTATTGGGTATAATGATGTAAAATTGCAACCATTACTTGCACGTGCACCTTGATCTTCAATATGGTCTTCTGTAAAAACATGCTACTGAGGCATTTACATGTAGAACTCTAACGCAATAATTTGGAATATATTGTGTTGTCCACAATAATTGTAGAAAAGAAACTAACAAATAAAACTATATAAGTCAATATATCTATTTGAGGTTTGAACTTCGCCAATAGAAAATATGGAACATTGGAATTCTTGTGTGCTATTTAACAATGCTACTATTTGTATTTGCCTTTTAAGTTTCAGTGGATTTATGCAATCAACAATACCTGCAGGATATGGCTGGATTAATAAGTAAGATAAATAGGTCCTCCATTGGTCCCTTGCCTGCCTGTTACTCTTCTTCTATGTAAGTGCATTTATTGCATCGAAGCCACATTTTACTTTTTCATGCCTAAAAGTGATGTTGTAAGTAATTTCAATGACAACAGAAGCAAGTCATCGTCTTATTTTTTACAACCAAGTAATGTTTTGGCAGGAGATACATAATAGATGAAATTGACTAAAGGCCTAAGACATTTCTATTTTAATGCAAGTTGCTTCTAATTGCTGCTGTGTACAGGAAAACTCTTATCAAAAGCATGTTGAGAAAGAGTCCTGAGCATCGACCTACTGTAAGTTACCACAGTTCTTGAAATCTTTTACGAGTATATAATAGCTTTGTTTCTTCATCTGGATTCTGAAAACACATGAAAAATCTTGTTAACAGGCATCTGAGATTCTGAAGAATCCGTATCTCCAACCTTATGTTAATCAATGCCGTCCTCTTTCTGATGCTCCAAATCCCATGCGCATGCCAGAGAAACCATTATCCACTTCACGGGGTAATCAGAGATGCACGTCTGAGAGCCAAGGCAGTAGCATTTCTTGTAGTGATATCGACAGTACACAATCAAGTGACAGAAGCACATCAGGGGGCGCTCCTAGCACTGACAAAAAGCTAAACGATATCAGAAGCATCCAAGATGCAGACCGAGCTGATTCAGATGAAAAATGTGTAACACCAGAAGATCATAGAGGCAGCAAGAACATTTCTGGTGCTGAACTGAAAAGACAAGATTCCTCAAAAGGTGTACATCAGCATCACAGGGGTGAGAGTAAGCAGCCAAAAATAATTGAGAAGATAATGACAACTCTTAGAGAGGAGAGTAGGCTTAGAGAAAACAATTCTCCTGTAAGTTCTAGTGGTGTAAAGCTGACTTCTGCAGTTAGCAATAAGAATCAAGCAGAGCAATCATCAGAGAGCTCAAGGCCTCACAGTGGTGTTTCATACAGTTCAAAGTTTGGTGACATTTCATCTAATGGATGGACTAATACAAGCGATGAATGTGTAGATCCAGTCCAGGCACCATTGCAATTGAAACAACTGGTATGAGCCTACATTTCTTAGCATGAAATGTCCATTTCTTTTTCTACTTCTAATAGGTTTTGCTTGGTTCTGGTTTTGCAGTCACCAACTGTTGAGCATTGTCCAAAGTTAAAAAATTCCGGGTCCTCAACTCCTGAACCTGCCAAACAGATTGCAGAAAATGGTTTTTCAGCTTCAGGAATGAGTAAAACCAAGTCATCCCCTAGTTCTAGTAGACGGCCTAGTCCTCAAAGACAAACAGGAGCAGGAAATCCAATCGTGCCATTCTCTGTGCCAAAACGAGCTCATATCAAGGCAGAGAGTGAGAAAACACCGCCGCGACCTGCTCATAGCCCAAATAATTCTCTCCATAATCTCCCTCCTTTGATACCGATATCTACAAATCTGTCAGAAGAGAACATCAAGCTGGCTAGTTCTCAGGCAATGCCAGCTCCTCTGGAATTCGTGACTGCAGCATCCAAGGAGGACATCAGCTTTTACTCAAATACTGTAGTTGATTGTGTTGAAAAGGCCGAGCCATCTGAACTATTTGAATCTAATTCTCCAGCCTACCTGACTCCACCGTGGACAGGCCCAGTGCTTGACGCCAAAGGAGAGAATGGCCTAACAGCCATATCATGTTCAGAAATACACACTGGCACATTGCAGAAGAGTATGGCTAGTAATGATGATTCAAGCCTGAGCTCTCCGTTGGATACATTTTATCTTAGTTTTGAACAAGAGTTTGTTTGCAAGGATGATTGGCAATCCAGCAAGCATGGACACAGTGCTGTCACACTACTAAGTGATGAGGACAAATTTACTGTCCAAGAACTTCTTGCATCTACACCAGTTATTTCTCCTTTTGTTTCAAGCACAAGTAACACCCTGCCAGAGGATAAAAATTCTTACCAGTCGTTGAAGAGACAAGCAGATTCACATTCGGGCCCTCCAGTTGACGATCCTGTACAGACTATTAGACTCAGCAGTTTCCTTGCTAGTGATGAGTGGCCAACATCAGAAACAGTTCAAGGGGAAGCTCGGGACACGGATGCCAGCAAGCTTCTGAATGTGGTAAGAGAAGATTATGATGTAAGAAGCAGCTCATGCCCATCAAGCGCGCTACCTTCTGGACAAACCCCAGTTAGATCCAAACTCAACGTGCCTGAACCTAATCTTGCCAGTAACATATCCATACCATCCATATCAGAAGCAGTGAGATTATCTGCCGTCATGGACGTTAAACCGTACACGTCCGAGGCCAGCAATGGAGTCAAGGAGGAGGCGTCTCCTGCTAAGGAAACTCTTGATGTTACGTCATTTAGGCAGCGAGCTGAGGCTCTAGAAGGTCTCTTGGAGCTTTCTGCGGACTTGCTGGAAAACAACAGGTTGGAGGAACTCGCCATTGTTCTACAGCCTTTCGGGAAGAACAAGGTCTCCCCGCGAGAGACCGCAATTTGGTTGGCCAGAAGTTTCAAAGGGATGATGAATGAAGAAGGTGGCCGCCTGTCGATGTGAGTATCTGTAACCTTAGAAGGCCTTTTCATTGCTATCCCCTTTGCTTTTTGAGTAGCTCAAAGTGGGCTTGACTTGCTGACAGCGTGATGTGTACGTGTTGCCCGGTTTTGTTTTGTGTTTGTTTTGATTCAACCATTCTTTTTGGCGCATGTTGTAAATAGCCAAGACTTGTAAACACTAATAAAATTTGCCTTCAGTTCAGAAAATTTTGATAAGATCTAGCTAATAGTAGAAGGATTATGCCTGATCAAATGCCCACGCTAGTTGCCCAATATTTGCTTCGCTCATTTTCAAGCAATTATAATTGCACAGGTTGCCTACACATCCATCCTTCTAAAGCTGGCATGTATGATTGTGTCATGCCAACTGATTGGTCGAGCAGTAACCAAATAATCCGATGATATGGCCACATGGGAAGCAAAAGGAAGAAATAACACGGATCATTAGATCCCATATTCCCATTTCCTCTCACCGTCTCATCGATATCTTATGCTTCACGTGCAGTTTGCACTTGCGCATTCACAACAGAAATAGCCAAGTGCCACTTGGGCTGAAGCCACATATCAGCTTCTAAAGTTTTCTACCTTAGGTTTCGTATTATTTTAATTCATATATTTATACTACTTTTAAAAGACTAATGATAATAATGAAGAGGATGAATCTGCATTCACCTATCGGTTCGTCTAATTCGCGATTGACCACGCATTTCCCTGGCGCATGTGGTCGCAAAACAACAAAGTCGGTAGTGTTACTGCGCGTGATCGCGAAACGATGAAATCAACACCACTCACATCCCTCTCTCTATTCCCTGGTGAGTCCATGAGTGAGGCAATCTAGAGAATAAGGTCCATTTATGTTTCCTGTTCTGTGGGTTACAACCTATAGCTAACCCTCGTTTTCTCTCTTTGTAGTTATATTTTATACCAAAATATTTATACATATAAATCGTACAAACTTTATACGTAAGTACTTTATTGCACGAAAACTTTGTATTAATATATAAAAACTTTGTAAAGATAATATTTTTGCATATTAATTTGAAAGAAATACAACAGTATATCAGCTTTTGCCCGAAAAAAATTATATGAAATTTTTTTGTGTATTTATACATATAAAAAAATTATGCATAGAAACTTAGTACATAAGAATTATATACCTATGAACTTTGTACATCTAAATTTGAAATGGGTTCAAATAGCAATTTGGAAAAACAAAACGAATATTCACGTGGGACACAAGGCCTAAGTGACTGGTCTAAATCTTGTTGGATTTGGCCTGGTATAGAAAAAATGCCAAAGCCTAATAGAAACGGGAACGGATAAAAAAAGAAAAAAAAAAGGAAAAAAGGCCCGGCCAGTGACTGGCAAAAAAAAGGGAACATGGCATGATTCGTGTGAGCCGAAAAATTGCAAGTTTGAGTGGACTGATTCGATCGTGTGCGAGCGCCGAGCAGGCACTACTTGGTCAATTAGCAATTTCATTCACATATTCCCACTATTGACATGTGGGACCATTAAAACAGTAAGCATTTATTTGACCAAAGTAATATAACCTAGTGTGTTATATATATATAAAAAGCAATAATAAGTGAGTTATATATAGGAACATTTAAGGAGAAAGATATCAAATTCCAAGAGTAATATGAATTCTGAAAATTTGAAATAGCAATGATGTGTGATTCTTATTTTTAATTCCGTTGTATCTTACGGATATTCTGCACTGGTAAAAAGCCTCACCTAAATCCAATCCCCCACCCCAGATCTAAAAGTCGGTCTCTTCCCTGTTGCTGCCTACTTAGTCTCTCCTTCCTCCTTGTTGTTGCCCTCTCCTCCCTCACCATTGCTCCACCCTTCCATTCTACTATTGGTGTCTTCCTTTCTTCTCCTTCCCCCTCGTAGTCGCTGCTACCATTGCCTCTTCCATCACCGACGAAGTACAAATCGAGAAAACCTCGACCCTTCTTCTCTTCCTTGACCGTCCACTACTCCGCCTCTTCCCCTTTGCAAATGAACTCCACAATGGAATTGTGAATCTGGGAGGAAACACACACACTCAAGCTGTGCGGTGCTTTCGTGTTAATTATCTTGACTGGAACAGCCCCAGCCGTGGCTTACATAGAGTAGTTCAGATCTGCTACAAATCAGGAGAGATTACGTTGTCTAACAACTCTAACAAACTAGCGACCCTGATCTCTAATCTATCCAGCCATTATCACACGCATGCAGCGGATAGGATAGAATAGGATAAACCTCCAAACTAGTTTAACACCCTCTCTCAATCATAACCTCGTGAGGTTAAGATTGGTCTTGAAATTTTCCAGCAGTCGACTTGAAAGCGGTTTAGTAAATCCATCTGCAACTTGATCATCAGAAGAAACAAAGTCTATTTCTAATAATTTCTTACTTACCCGTTCTCTGACAAAGTGATAGTCAACCTCTATGTGTTTTGTCCTTGCATGAAACACTGGATTTGCTGACAAGTATTTGGCTCCAAGATTATCACACCAAATTTTGGCTGCTTGAGGACTCTCAATTCCCAGTTCTGCTAGTAAAGTCTGAACCCACATTATTTCTGCTGTTGCATTTGCTATAGCTTTATATTCAGACTCTGTGCTAGATCTAGACACGGTGGCCTGCTTTCTAGCATTCCATGATACTAAATTTGAGCCTATAAAGATAGCAAAACCTCCTGTAGACTTTCTGTCATCTATACTGCCAGCCCAGTCTACATCAGAGAATCCACTCACAAGAGTAGATCCTGATCTATGTATATTAAGCCCCATTCTAGTACACTGTTTTACATATCTCAATATTCTCTTAACAGCAGTCCAATGTACTGTGGTAGGAGCATGTAAAAACTGGCATACTTTATTAACAGAGAAAGCTATGTCTGGTCTAGTGAGAGCTAAATATTGTAATGCTCCAATATACTTCTGTATTGTGTTGCATCACTGGGACCTAATAGTGACCCTTTTCATGCAAAGATAACTTCTCACTAACTGATAAGGGAGTAGTAGCAGGTTTGCAATTCATCATACCAACTTTCTTTAACAAATCAGTAGCATATTTATCTTGTGTGAGAATAATACCATTATGTGCCTTACTCACCTCAATACCAAGAAAGTAGTGTAACTCACCAAGATCCTTTAATGCAAACTCTGCCTTTAAATCCTGTAACAGTGCTGTTGTTGCCCTCTCTGATGAACTGGCTACAATTATATCAACATACACAAGAATAAAGATAGTAATATCTCCTTTATGCAGAAAGAACAGTGAGGTATTAGCCATTGAAGCACTAAACCCAAGTTCAACCAATTTCTTGCTCAGTCTAGCAAACCAAGCCATTGGTGCTTGTTTGAGACCATACAAAGACTTATCTAGCTTACATATGTAATGGGGTTTAGTGGTATCCTCAAAACCTGGAGGTTGTTCCATATAGACTTCTTCTTCTAGATGACCATGGAGAAAAGCATTCTGAACATCTAGTTGTCTAAGACTCCATCCTCTAGACACAGCTACAGACAGAATTATTCTAATAGTTGCAGCCTTGACAACTGGACTAAAAGTATCTTCATAATCTATTCCATATCTTTGTTTAAACCCCTTTGCTACCAAACGAGCTTTATACCTGTCTAAAGAACTTCACTGTAATCTTTATATCTTTAAACGAGCTTTATATCTTGCACACACGGCTGAGATGACTTCACTGTAATCTTCACCCAACCCAGTAATTATGTACTGAATCAGCTCTTCTTCATCAATTGGCCGACCAGATGCGATTGACATTTCATCTCCAAGAGCTCTCATCTTGGCGAAGAACTCCGGGAGAGAGAGGTTTCCTTTATTGGTGTTTGAGAGCGCAATCCGAGTGTTGATGGATCGCGCCCTCGTGTGGGTGGAGTACATCTGCTCGATGATCTCCCATGCTTCCGCCGCTGTTTCACACGTCGCGACTTGCATGAGAACATCCCTTGAGAGAGATGACAGGAGATAGCCAAGGACCTGTTGGTCCGTAGCCTCCCAATCTTCGTACTTCGGATTGCTTTGCTTCTCCGACTTGCCGTCGCTGGTGACGACGATCTCCGCCTGGGGCTTCTTGGTTGCGCCGGTCAAGTGATCCTGGAGGCGCGCGCCGCGCACGGCTGCGTTGATCTGAGCTTTCCATAGCGCGTGATTAGTTTTCCCGAGCTTTTCACTCACGGCATGACCTTCAAAGGGATTTGTGGCGCTGCTGGATGAAGACACCATCGCTTTTTTACGGTGGTAATTTGGATCAACGCTCTGATACCATGTGAATCTGGGAGGAAACACACACTCAAGCTGTGCGGTGCTTTCGTGTTAATTATCTTGACTGGAACAGCCCCAGCCGTGCCTTACATAGAGTAGTTCAGATCTGCTACAAATCAGGAGAGATTACGTTGTCTAACAACTCTAACAAACTAACGACCCTGATCTCTAATCCATCCAGCCATTATCACACGCATGCAGCGGATAGGATAGAATAGGATAAACCTCCAAACTAGTTTAACAGGAATCGGGAGGATCGAGCGATGATCTTGATAGTGAGTCGATGATGCGGCGAATGGAGCAATGACCTTGACCCCTAACGAAGCTATGATCTCGTTAGATCTAAGCATCTAACTGCGAGGACTCGCTGTTGCTTAGGTTGATGCTTGACCTTTACCATTCCTCCCTCTCTCTTCTACTCATGCGACGTGGCTAGAGAATCGTGCACGAGTGACCTTCCCTTATAGGGTAACCATGCTCTCTTTAGGATACGAGAAGCCTCTATAAGATATTCACTTTTTCTCTTTTTCTTTCACGGCAGATCGCTTCTGATATGTTTGAGCGAGACCACACGTTACTGTAGAGTGTTGTAAATGGCTGGACGAGTACTTATTTAAATTCATCCATATAAGTTATCTTTTTTTAAGGGAGGGAGTACGTGACAAATGCAGGATTCACTGAATAAACTTTTCTGGTACTCCGGTACTCCTCAATTACTCTCGCTACGTTTGCTCAAATTATTGCTCGAGACTGAGCGAGCCAACGGACGAAGCTCCTCACTCTACAGAGAGTGTAGCTTAGCTAGCCGCTTGTCCTCGTGCAGTCATGCTCCCTGTTTCGTTAGTCAACTCGAAGCAGGCTTTCTCCTTCACGTACTACGCCCTGTGCCCCTCGTCACACCTGCCCATACGATTTTACCGGTGGTAAAAACCTGTCTCCCTCCGACGCGTCAAATCACACCATCGATCGCTGGTTGCAGTACATCCATGCTGCTGTCTGCACGCTGTCTGCACGGCCCGAACGATCGATTCGCTTTACTGCAACACCATGATTCGTAGGCTCATAGCGTTGCTAGCGTGCGGGTGCGGCTACTGTTAACGGATATTTAGGATCCGATCTAAATTTTTTTCAAAACATCTAAGGCTGCGTTCGCACGCGGCAGTTCCTAGCGCGCACAGTATTTACGAAAAACGGAGCGATCCATTAGCACGTGATTAATTAAGTTTTTGCTAATTTTTTTTTCAAAAATGGATTAATTTGAATTTTTTTAAACAACTTTTGTATAGAAACTTTTTGCAAAATACCCCCCGTTTAGTAGTTTGAAAGGCGTGCGCGCGGAAAACGAGGGAGAGGAGTTGGGAAGAGGATGCAAAGAACGGGGCCTAAGATTATCAGCTATGTCAATTAGATCAACTTGAGCGAAAACAAACAAGTTTTGATTCATCACCTCGGGACAATGCGACTAAGAAACGTTTCAGTATCAAACGGAAAATATCAGAGTCATAGTTCTCATTAATAGTCATATAGATGATTTATCAAATAAGCATTATGCACTAGATCAATACCCATGGTTCTCCTACGTGCTTGATCCACAATTTTCCTTTTGCACTACTCTATACCATCAACAAGAACAAGGCAAATAAAACCACAAATTGCATCGGGTGTGCGTATGTATACATACAGAGTAGATGTGCCATCCCGCATTTGAACTCGGGCAGATTTTATCTCGTTCACAATCTGCAGCGGCCAAAAAACAACAATAGGATAGCAGTTAGCACCAAACCTCACACCGTTGTAGAACCCAAAACTGTAGCCGGGGACGATGGGGACGCAAGGGCGGACTGTGGAGAGGCGGAGGCACCTTGGGAGTTGGCAAGACAGTAAGTCGGCGCCGGCGCCGGCACGCCACACGGCCGCAGCAGGCTGTAGGCCAACAATAGAGCAGTTTCGTGCGGTAGTAGCGGTGCCTCTTCGTTTTCCTCGCGGGTCGCAGCGGCGTCGCACGGTGGCGGATTGGCGAGGCGTCAGCCGTGGGCGTGCGCGGGCGTTGCGGCTGGCGGGCGACGGGGCGAGCGGCAGCTCGTCCGTGAGCCGCGAGCGAAATTAGCGAACTGCCGTGTACTGGCGATCGGCGAAAAACGAAACGCGGAATAGTCGATCGCGATTCGCGAGGAAGAGAGGCGTGTGTGAGTCCACAACGCTTCGGTTTCCATCCACAAGTGCGCGTGCACTGCGTTCAACGATCGCTAGTTTTTTTTTTTAATTGTAGTATCAGTCGCCACTTTTTTGGGTGGTCCGCTGTAGATCCGTCCATAGTTTCACCACACGTGTTTTTACTGTTTCACTTAGCTCACGCTCGAGTCACAGTGAGGCCAGCCAGCTTGGGTGACGATATAAACTACTCCTCTCGCGTTCGCTTCACGTCAAGAATTCCCTCAGCTCAGTTGTCGGCGGAGGCATCAATAATGGCGCCAATGTCAGGGAGTGGTGATGGTGGTGGTTCCACTCGGCGCCGCCCGCTGCGGCAGCCGCCGGTGGTGGACGACGACGACGACGTCGGCTGCAGCTGCCCCAAGCAGAGGCTGCTCCGCTCTCTCCTCTCCTCGCTGGTGTCCCGCGCGCGCGGCGCACTAGGCGGCAGGGCGGTGTCGAGGCCCAAGTCGTCCGCGCCGTCTTCGTCGGCCTCCACCATCACCACCGCCGCCGCCTTCACCTCCACCTCCAGCACCGGCGCCAGCGCCACTACCGTCGACTCATCCGTGGAGTCGTGGGGACCTGCAACGTACGCCGCCACCAACACGCTCTACGAGGAGTACGAGAACGAGGAGAGGCGGCGGCAGAGGAGGAAGGACAGGAGGAGGAAGAGGAGGAGGGCGGCGCGGGAGGAGGAGGAAGGAGCAACGGCGGTGGCGGTGGAGGTGGAGTCGGCGGTGCCGTACGAGGATTTCAGGGAGTCGATGGTGGCGATGGTGGTGGAGAAGGAGATGTACGCGTGGGAGGAGCTGAACGCGCTGCTCCACCAGTTCCTGACCCTCAACTCGCCGCGCCACCACGCGATCATCCTCCACGCCTTCGCTGACCTCTGGGCCCCGCGCTCCGGCCTCTTCTGCGCTCCCTCCCCGTGCCAAGCCCTCTGACGGTCTGGTCCCACCCACCAGCCGCAAAGCTAAGCCGATCTGCTACTTCCTTGGTCCCAAAATATTATTAGATAGAATATGATGAGATGAGATACTTATCTAGATATGCTCATTTTATTTATATTCTATATACTGAAATGAAATGAATGTTAGGTGGTAATATTTTGGGATATAGTTAGTATGATCTAGTCGTAGCACAGATATGTATTATATGTTAACTAGCTACTCTAAATGGTGTACATGTGCGTGCGAAGCATATCGTTGCGTTGCATTCCATGTATAGTTATGTGATATATTTCAGTATTACTATCTCTATTGTTTTATGTATGTTTATATTTATGGACCAAATTTTAAAATTTATAACTTAATCTATAAATTGTTTTTTGATTTTTTTCATCGAAATTTATTTTGCAATACCTGTTTTCAATTACCAAGAACATGTATTTAAAGGTTTATAAAATATTTTTTTATGTTGGTAATAAACAGTTCAAATAAGCATATACTGAAGCGAAGCGAAAAGATGAGCCGTGTACATATGTGATGTCAAAGTGATGTATGTGAATGGGGTTATAGAGTATAATCAGTCTAGTATGAGAACGTTGTATGTATTGTGCTGTGAGTGGGATGCCGAGAAGTGGTTCTTTTCTGGGTTCGCGGTATGAAACGGCGGTGTATGTAGTTAGGTGTGCTTGAGAGGAGTAGGAAAGAGAAGATACGTAAAACGAGGTGAGCTATTAACACATGATTAATTGATTGAATATTAGTTATTTCAAACTTAGAGAATGGATTAATATAAATTTTTGAAGAACTTTTCTATATAAATTTTTCAAAAACACACTGTTTAGCGATTCGAAAAGTATATATGTATACGGAAATATGGAATTCATGTTTGGTGTGCGGCAACGCTCGGTGCTGATTCAGTCCGAATTGGAGATGTGCACGGGTCTTCGCTGCAAATCCATATCGGGACGCCGTAAGACCCTTCTACTCCATAAAGGTGGGTAACTATGGCTCCCCAAGCCTTCGACATCTGTCAACTTCACCTCCCACGTATGTAAAACGGAGAATACATTTTCTTATGATTAATTAACTATTTACTATTTTTTAAAAAAATTAATTAATATGATTTTCTAAAGCAACTTTCGTATATAAATTTTCCTATAAAAAACGTACCGTTTAGAAATTTAGAAAGCATGCGTGTAGAACACGAGGGAGAGGAGTTGGAAACATACCGGAAAAAGAACACAACCAATCTTCCTCCAACTTTCGTCTGTGCCGATGTTTGGGAAGGAGCCTCATATTTTCTTATCCGGCTGACAGACAGTAGAAAGAGATGGGAGTTCGGAATAAGTGTCCAGGAGAGCGCCCAGTTATTTCTTTTCCATCGGTCAACCCACACAAAGCATTCTCTGATAAGTTTCTATTTGAAAGTAGTATCCACAGCTTTTGATATTTTATATTTTTTTCATTTCTATATATTCTTAAAAATTGCAATGGAGACCTTTTAATAGAAAATTTCAACTCGAGATCCACTTTTTACTAAAAGTTTGTAATTTTATACTCATTATTTAAAACTTTCAACTCAAATTTCCAAAACGTTCAACTAAAATTTTAAAAACTTCAACTTAACTATTTATTCAACATTTTATTTATCCTCCCCTGCGTGCGACCTGCGAACTACTCCATCTGTTCAAAAATATAAAAATTCACACGACAATATAAGTAATTCTAAGCCACTGATTGCAATGCATGGAAATCTATAATTTAATAAGATGCTTGGAAAAAACAAAGCAATTTAAAATTTAAAAAGTTGACCACTTAAGTGAAAAAAGATTTTTTTTTCTACCTTAATTTTTGCTAAGAGAAACCTAAAAATGCTTTGTATATTTGCTATTTAAAAGGAGTCAGTCCTACTTTCATCTTCTCTTTATAGAACATTGCTATGATATCTGCATACATAACTGTCGGATCCGTTATTTTATTCTCAATTACTCTTCTAGTTTATTTTTAATAATTATTTGAGTCAGATCCGTTGTAACTTGTAAAGTGTGGAGTGTGTTAGAAGGAAATATTTTCCGTATATATGCCGTATGTTACATACGCTGTACTCGCGATAGACCTGTGCGCAGAATTCATGTAAGAAGGATAATAGTGAATAATAGTGAGTTATAAGCCTACTATAAGCTTATTTGAAAGAAAGAGGTAAGAAAAAATCAAGAGTGTTAGTTCTCATGCAAGAACTAGCTTAACACAAACTCTAAGATTAATACATTAAATGTATAAGTGAGAGAGAAGAAGAAAATTGTAGTCAACCTTATAACTAATCTATTATATATGTTAGTTTTAGGATGAACTGATAGTAGGAGGTGAGTTGAGTTCTACTATTATCCTTCTAGAAGCGTGTTCCATGGGGGGAAACTAGCCAGTTGGCAGTTGCCAGGTGAAGACATTTGTGTGTTTTGTGAAGCACCACCTTGACGGCTCGATCCTCGAATAGACGTTTCTTGTTGGACTGCTTGGGCAGTTGGGCTTTCCTTCTTTGTAGGCCCATGTCTACTCCTCCGTTGCAGTTGGGCTTTACCAATTTCAGACCCATGTTTTATGGTGGTTTCAGTTTTTAAAACTCTTAGTACTGTCAGTATTATATTTTGAATGAAAATAGCTTGATGCAGTGCATCGGCGCCTGCCTGTTTATTATTAAATGACTTATCTTTCAAGTTCCAACTAATATTCCCAACAAAGTATAGTGGGATATGTGTATAATGCAAGAGGTACGAGTAAGTTTCATGTCAATCCATCTATCTATCTATATATGTAAAGCTGAGAGGCCTGGTCGTTTTGAGCGTTATAGTTGCGTAGTTGACCCATGATGAGTTGGAAAGCTGGGCACACGCCGGCCAAGAGCAAACTGTTCAGGGCACAAAGATAATTGCTGGTTGATGTGTGGTGCTCTATCATTCAGTCATTCCATATTTCCATTCAACTTCGTCCAGCTACCTCAAAAGGGCAAAATGACCAATCGCCCAGCATCTCAACTTTTGCAAGCTCAAGATGATGAAACATCGTCTTACTCAAGCAGTCAAGTCGTACTAACAACCAAGTTGCGAACCGATCGATCGGTACGTAGCACTAGAGTTGAGAAGTACAAGGACGTGCCGGTAGCATCCGTACATACGTGTGCGCGCGGATGGGAACAAATGAATGCAACGCAAATGCTCATGCGCCGGTGCGCCAGTAAAGCTGCACTGCAGCACCGATCGAGAACGCAAGCAAGCTAGCTCACAGAAAAAGGCTCGCAGAGGCAGAGAGCCTGGACCACACCGCGCGACGCGCCGCGCGGCTGGCTCTTCTGCCCCTGCTCGCTGCCGCCCGCAGGCCGCAGTGGCTCACGTTTATTGCCGTACCCTGCCTCCCGCCGTCCGCAGCACATGAAATTTTTACAAGAAAAACGCAGCAGTAACGTGCAGCAACCCGGCCGGCCATGGCATTCGCATGCTGATTCGTTAATCACCCAGCAAACTTTGCTTATACAACTACAAGCCTCCAGTTACCAAAGTTATTTTGTTGTTGTAACTGCATGAATGAGGTGGTGGTGGTAGTAGTAGTAGTACTAGTTCAGCCCAGTGGAGTTTACACTGTTGAGTGTATAGTACGATGAAAACCTGCAATATATAGCCTCGTGATGGCATTGCCCACAGTGGATGACGCATCGAGCCCACAGCCCACTGGTGGCGATGGCGCAGGTGGGGCTAGAGAGAGTATAGGAGCCAAAGGCCGTGGACCATGGGGGCCAAAAGATTCTTTTATGGAAATGGTGCCGTCCGTTCTAAAATGAGCATGAAGCTCTCAATGACTCAAACTATTTAAGGGAGACGGACAAGCAGCAACAGCTGCCACACGGCGGACCGCAGCTCTGGTTGGAGCAGACAAACACAAGCAGCAGCTGCCCCCATCCACGTGAGGTGGTGAGAGTGAGGCTGGGGCCTCCGGCCAGCCGTTAAAAGGGCGTTGCATTGAACAGTACCCACTAGTAGTGATTGTGGTAGTTTCTTTCCACCTGAAAACGCTTGGGCAGGAGAAACGGGGTTTGGCGGTTTGCAAAGTGTACAAATATAGTACTCGCTTTGTGTTTTGGGACATGGCGCGGTTGCAAGCAGCCTTCAATTTTACAAAGATCTGAAAACCAACTGTTAGACGAAAATTAAAAAATTACACACTATTTAACTTTCAAATCTACAGACTATTAATTTCAAACTTGGGACTGAGTTTAGATAAAATGAGTTGGATGATGTGTTGATGATTAAGTGATATTAGAAAAGCTAAAAGTGTTTTGAAATCTATACAGTTTATATATGATTTTTCAAATATTGTAGAAAAATTCCCACTTACCGTTTGAATCATTTATATCCTAGAGAATTTTTAAACGAGCAACACAAGTTATAATTCTCCTCAAAATATGTTTAAAACAAATCCTAATGTGCACAATTATATACCGAGTAAGGAGATCTTTGGCACAACTCCAGATCCAAGATATATTAGAGTTAAGTATTCGTAGCTCCACAAATAAATAGACCACTGTATTTGTTATTATGTTGATAACATTCGAATAAATCAATTTGCTCCCATCTTAGATGAAATTTGAAATTTTAAACCACTACAATTTAAAATACAAACTTTTAATCCATCATGGATCTAAGATCTGGAGTTACGTCAAACAGTGACTAAGATACTTTGGCGGATCTATTCATTTGTATGGGTGTTTGTGCTTCCTCATAACTTAAAAAAAAACAACTTTGCTGGTGAGAGTAATGATCACCAACTCTGTGGTTTCAATCCAATAACCAAGGAGTTGTCTTCATTTTCTCTAGTGACAATGCGAGCTTAGTAGCGACACAACTCTTGCAAGCCAGGAAAATGAATGCCCGACAACCATGAAAATTTGGAGCGGGTGCTAAGTCAATTCTCATCCTAGTATCCTTGGACATATGGAGGGAGAGGAACAACCAAGTATTTAGAAATGAGGAGCTACCGCTGCAACGAATCATAGACTGGGTGACGGACGAGAACTGGTTATAGTGTGTGGATGGAGCAAAAGGCATCAAGTCCCTGATGCCAAATGAACAAGGAGGTACTACCGATAATTTGTAACAAAGCAATTGTAAACTTGGGCATGTTGGACATCTCGAAGTCACTCCCCTCCCTTTTTTCTTTCTTTTCTTTTTTTCTTTCATGTAACTCGTAGCCCCCCAAGGCTATTGTGTAGTGTTCCCTCTTTCTTAATACAAGTACATCCTGATGGTTTTTTTAAAAAAAAAAACACTCCTGCAAGCATGCCGGTTAGTGTCGACGGAGGTGAGAAGGGGGAGGCCATAGGGAGTGGAATTAGGGCATTGGGTGGAGGGTGCTGTGGAGACGTGCGACGCATCAGAGGTGATTGATAAGGGGAGATTAGGCGTCGGGCACTCAATATGATGATAAAAATCAGACGTTCAAATGCATTTGATAAAACATCAAGTTATACGTCGTGAAATATAAATAAAATTTAAAATATTTGAAAAATATGTGAAACACAAAAATATTTCACTCTCGCACATGCCTGAAACATTAATTTTTAACAATTAAAACATATGTATTTTCTTCGTCAGAACACAATGACGCGAAACTTGTTTTAAAGATCAATTAATACCAACAATACGTTGTAATTGAATAATCAGATAATTAAGAGTTAGCTGAAAAAAAGTCATTTGAAACTTGCTAATAGCCTCTTAGTTGCATGCATGGAGAAGAAGGGCAGATTTTGTGATTAATTGGAGGGCAGCGAAATCTGGTCGTTAATTAGTATATGCAATGGACATTTGGGATTGAGGAAAGAAGCAATCTTTGCCTTCATGGTCCAAACGCTGTGTCATACAGCGTATGTTGTGCGTGCAGATCGAGAGAAATGGGAAACGTCGCATGCAACAGTGTCCAATGGGACTCCCGATCGAGTCCAAGCATCCTCTGATTGATAAATCAGTTGTGCACGAATATTAGAGCAAAACCACCTAAAAGTGACCGATCTGATTGAGAGGGTGCTTGGATACGTTTTAGTCCTATAACTAAAAGTAGTGGGACTAAAACTTGCTAGTCTCACCCATACTTGGATCCAAAATACTAAAGAGACTAAAATCAGTTAATGAGCATTTATTATCCTCCCCCTCCCCTAATCCTCCCTTTCCCTCCCGCCAACTAAATGAGGAGAGAGAGGACTAATCCACATTTTTAATAGGGGTTCTCCTGACTAAAGAATTTTAGTTGCAAGGCTAGTTTTAGCTCCTCTTTAGTCAGGGGTGCTTGAAAGTTTAGCCTCTCAAAGAAATTAATTTTAGTCAGGCTAAAATTATTCCCATGAATCCAAGCACCCTCTGAAACTAAACACATATGATGGACAAAAAAACGTACACACAGCTGGGCCCAAGCTAGCCAGGAGCTAGCTAGTACATTCGACTACACGAGCCATTGGTAAAGCGCGGCCCGCGCGGCTAGCTGCACCCGCCATCCGCCGGCCGGTCGATCGGTTCCAACCGGTACGGTGTATGCCCCCCGGCCCCCGCCGCCCCCGCGCGCGCAGCCAGCCGATCGATGGAACGATGCCGCTGCCGCATCAACGTCACCGCCCGGGCGGGCTCCGCGTCGTCCGTCCGTATCCCCCTCCCGATACCGATCTCGACGGCACGTGCATCCCCGGGGACCAGGACGCGCGCGACCCCCACCGCCCGCCCCGGCCCGGCCGCCCAAACCGCTACCGATAAGACGTCCGCTGTTCGTCTCACATGGATCGCGTACACCCAGCGCTCGTACGCTCGCTGTCGCCTCTACTGCTCTGAGCGAGCCGTGCCTGCATGCGCATGCGCCCGCGCGCGCGCGCGCCGCCCGCGGCTCCATGGATCGATCGATCTCGCACCTCGCGCGCCTGCCGGCTCCCGGCTAGATCCAAACCCCGTCGTCCCTTGTCCGGCGCTGCGCTTGTGTAGTTCCTCTCGCCTCGCTGGGTGTCACTTTTACTGCAAAGTACTGTGCTACGTTGGTCACATCGCTGTCACTGTTAGCTGTTACGTCCACATGTTGCACGTACGTACCGGTAGTCCGGCAGTTAGCTATAGCTAGCTTACTATAGCTACCACTACAAGCTGCAAGTACTTAATTACAAACTTAGTTACACTCAATATTACAATTTACTTGATTACTTCCACTCATGCAAGCTTGATACACGATGGGTAGGAGGAGTCATGTGCATGCGTCTCATGGACGGGACGATCGGGTAATCTGGCATTGATCCATGATTATCCGGAGGCTACCTTAGCTACTGCGTCAATCAATTGGAAAGTGCTACTACAGTTTAGCACAAAGACAACAAGAATCAATATTTAACACGCGCACACACACGTACGTAGTTAGCCCTCATTTTTCTGTGGGCTAGCTAGCTTAGTTATTAATTTTACCTTAGCCTGAAAGAGATATGGCCGGCGGCGCCGCCGCCGGCGCTGCTACTCTCCAGGTCGGTCCCGGCGAGAGTGAACGACGAGTGGCGGGAGGAGCTGGAGCCCCTTGCGGCCGTGGAGACGACAAGGTCGACGAACGCCGCGACGATGGCGGCGTGTGTCTCCTTGCCGTTGGCGCGGAGGTACCACCCTAGCATGGCCTCCAGCCAGCCCCAGTCGCCCATGCCGTGCGCGGCCAGCATCTCCGCCATGGACGCCCGGAAGTCCTCGTACGGATCCTCCGAGTCGAACGCCACCGCGACGCCGCCGCCGAACGACGCCGCGTCGTCGCCGCCGGCGGCGCGGCGCACAGGCTTCTTATCGAGGATGGAGCTGGAGGGCGCGCGGGGCTCGAAGAGGAGGCGGTCGGACCGGAGCCCGCGGACTATGGCGTCGGCCATGTCCTCGGGCGTGGCGGAGACGTCGGACTCGGTGGAGAGGCTGTCGGAGGCGCAGTCGTGGTGCATGCGCGCGGATGAGATGGCGAAGGAGGACTCGCCGGAGTCGAGGAAGATCGACGCGATGGTCTTGGCCTCTGCGGCTGCCGTGGCGGCGGACGGTGAACGGAAGGAATGAGCTCTAGGGTGCTTGCAAGAAGGCCACATCCATGCCGGTGGAGTGGCCGCCGGAGGGGGAGGTGACGACGGTGGCGTATCTCTGGCCGAGTTGATGGTGTAGAAGACGGAGCTTAGGGGCAGCTTCCTCACCATTGGCGTGGCAGTTGAAGCGAGTGCAGCCGCACTAGGAGGGTGTTTGTTTGTGTGTATGTGCGCCTTTGAAGTCGGGTTTTCTTCGGTACAAGTTGTGCAGGTGTTAGTTTGATTTTGAAGTGTCCTACGGGAGTCGGGACAGAAGAGGACGTGCATGATAGGGGGAGGAGAAGATTTTCTGTGGCTATATATTGATCAGTTCTTATAACTAACAAGCTGGGTGATCCGCGTAATTGCGCGGCTAGTATCCATTTTTCCAAATTTTTTATGTGATTTTAATAATTGAACCTTATCATCACCGGGTTTCTACATTTTATAGTTTTCAAAAGTTGCACTAACCCACCTCTTAATACTTTAATGCCTCTTTATTTGCTTATCAGGTTTACCATGGTTTATATTCGTACTATCCATGGGACCTTTAAAATTCAGATCTTATCGTTTTAAGAGTTTATTACCACGTCAGGTTTTATTTCTATAATTTTTAGAAGTACCATCAAACGCCGTAACTATACTCCTTTACGCTGCATCCCTCATTATTGTTATTTGGATTTAAAAAATTGAACTTGATCATAAACCTTTACGACCCTCGCGCTGCATCTCTCTTTATTGTTATTTGGATTGAAAACATTGAACATGATCATGTTTGGGTTCTTTTTTACTTTCTGTGAGTCCAGTCAATCCAGTCAATTGCTATGACCCAACTCATTCACCGTCTACTCATTGTCCCTTTTTTAATTATCATTGGGATTCTAAAATTTGAACCTAATTTTCATTGAGGGTGTTGTTTTATAGTTTTTAGATATCCAATTAACCGCCACCACCATACTCCCCACCATACTCCTTTACGGGTTGCCCATACCTCTCTCTTTATTGTCATTTGTCCTTGTTGTATATTTTTATTATAGTTAGATTGTTTTTTAATATTCCTTAGTTTTATTCTGAATTTTTGTTATTTCTAAATTGTATTACTGTTTGAGCTCTCATTTTTTCCCTCTAATTTTTATTTTTTATTCTGCATTTTAATTAATTTCATATTGTGTTTTACATGAACAGTTCTTTCATTATTATTTTTATTTTAAATTTCAGTTATTCCTAAATTGTATTCCTATTCCTATTATCTTTAAAAGTACATCTACAATACGTCGTTATCTACGGTTAGCATGGCAAGAGATCAAATACAAATATGATCGTAGAGCATCAAACCGATCAGATCTTGCCTAGTTCGACTCAACCACGTATAGGAGAGCCAGCCTCTTTACCGTTTAACTACTTTGATATATGAATATCTAATTAATCTAAATTTTTATTCTTATTTCCTTTCTTACCATTAATTTAACTGCAACTTTCGGCCCCTAATTTTTGTTGATGTGTTCCCGTCCATGTCAAACCTGAATGTTGCAGTGATACGTGCTAGTTTTTATAGAAGCATATATATGTATAACCTAATTCATACATAACTTCATTTGGCTAGCAGAAATCAGACAATTCATATTGAGTCTGTTACGTACGTTTGGCTAGACCGAGTTCGATTTCAATTCCGCAAGGCTGCGTGCCTTTGAAAATTTATTTTTACAGGAACCATTATACGTATAAGTGTATTTGGATTTTATACAACTCTTAGTTTCTATAGATATACAACTCTTAACTTCTATTTCTGTAGATATAATTGTATCTTATATACGACTATATCAATCAATCTATACCGTTATAATCTGGACCCACTTTGATCTAACGGTTAAGATGTTTTTCTTTTTCTCTGATTAATGTAAGAATTTCTAGTCTCCACAGTGAACGTTGTGGCTTGTATTTTAAAATTATATTTCTACATGGACTCTATTTTTCTTTTTCTCCGATTAATATGAGAATTTTTAGACCGTGAGAGCAAATGTGGATGCTCCTTTTTCTATTACTTTAATAAGTTAATTTTTCTATTACTTTAATAAGTTAATAGATACTCCATATATAAGAAGGGGATTGCTAGTTTTAATGAATTTCTGCCACCTTTTACCTACCGATGCTCTTTGTGTGTTCGGGCGGGGGGTGTGACCATCTTCTCTGGTGACGGCGACACCTTAACTCTGATGAAAGAGATACAAATTAGGGTTTTAGGTTGGGGTGTGGGTGGAAGGATGGGTAAGGAGAGGGGGAAGGGGGGGTTTCCTCTCGGATTAAAGGGATGATCTTGGGCGACGAGCGGTCGGCGATGACAATAAGTGGGTGGTGGAAGCCAGCAGTGGGCACGGTTGGTGGCAGGGTGGATCTGGTGGTGAGGCGGGTGGTTCACATTGCCGAACTTGCAGAAGGAGGGAGGAGGGGGGAAGGGGGATGAGACCAGTCTAGGCGGGCTCACTAACGCTATCGCATATTCTGACCAGCAGGTTAGGGGCGACGTGGTCGGGTGAGGGGAGGAGGACAGCGCTAGTGAGCTGCGGAGCTCTCATGCGTGCACATGCATGTGAGGGGGAAAGAAAAGGAGAAGATGATGTTCACTATTCTCACATAAATCTCAACGCAATCTAGTTCATCCAAAAAGTTGACTGGAATTTGGTTTTTGTTTTTGTTAACTGATCACGAGAGATTGAGAAATCCCTATTGGTCTAACACGACTTAGAAAAAAACACGAAGTCATCAAGAAGGCCCACAAAGAAACCGCACAATTGTGACAGCGGAGAATTATGGATAGTACCATGCATTACCATCATATTTCACCCACTTTGTTAACCTTCGTTTTGGTCAGAGAAATATGGTAGGAGTATTTTCTTTTAATTAAAATATGGATAGAAATATAGCCTTCCTGATGTGCCATGAGTTCTCTCTTATAGCCCCATCGTTGTTTTCTGAGTCTCGCTTCATCTCTGCGACACTTCTTAGTCCTAACCTATCGATTTAATGGCCTACTTGTGTATTCCATTAGTTTACCATTAAGTTTTTTTTAAATAACCATATCACCCTTTTCTCTACTTATATCCATAAGCATATATAGGCCTCCCCTGATAAATCAAAACACCCAGATTCCTCAATCATGATTACGTAATCGAGTCCTATAACTTGGAGGAACATCTGTTAATCCAATAAATCAAAACCAATAAAAATCTGAGTCCTGGGAGATATTCTAGGAACATCCGCTAGTTTTCATAATTTAACTCGTAAATTAGATGAGTGAACTTTTATTTTTAATGAATGCTTATATTGGGAGCACAGTTGTCCAAATCATCAAATCTTTCATTGATACCCAACTCACTAAAATTTCAATACCCGCAGCATGAATTTGAAAAAAAATATATTAATATTTGGTTGAAATCTATATGATTTTTTCATTATTAGGTTTGTTTTTTCACTTTGCATGCATTGTTAGGGATTTTACGTATTCAGAAATTTTTCCCTTGATAGTTTAATATTGGTAGAGATTATTTTCACTTAGTACTGTGAGCAAAGGGTATTATGGTCGTTTTGTTTTTAATAAAGGACAGTTAACTAGTAGAATGGGAACAAGGTATTTAAAATGAATTTTGAGAAAATATCCCATATTGAGGCAAAGCCTTGAGGTATGGAAGGGATTCAGTAAGAGAGTATTGAATTATATTTCGACTTCAAAGAATTGTAAAACTTCACCAGGGTTAAATTTCCAAATTTGGTTTTTTTTTTCTTGCACACAAGAAATGTTTAATGTAGATGTTGATGTTAGTGAAAAATACCTAGAGATTTTACAAACTAACAAAAAACACTTCAAAAAAGGTGGGTCGGGAGGGAGGGGGCAATGGTCACTTCATACCCTAAGTCGTTGAAAAGGCGTGTACATATATATTAATATATGTGAAAAATTAGTTGACATCGTATCCAGTGAGTACTCTTTTAACTAAAGTTATAAAAAAAATTTATCAAATCTTTTATTATTGAGTCATTCCGTAGGAATTTTAAAAGGACGTCAAACCCTTTAAAATTTCCTGTTTATAATTTAAATCTGTCAAAATTTTCCCCTAAAACCTTTATCCCAAGCAGGCCTCCATATTCTTCGTGCTGATCGGTATTAATTCTACTATTTCATATCGGATTGTAACTTCCGTATCAGCACTCTGCAGCCTCCACTGATTCGGCGTAGCTAGCTACCTTTACTTTGCAAGTCTCCCGTGCATGCATCTCGCCGTTCATTTATACATGATCGCGATGTTGGCAAAGTTAGGAATCAAGAACATGTGTCTGTGAATGCCTCCTGCTACCTACCGTCCCGGAGATTTCATGCACTACGAACTTCAGATTGCAGGGCGACCCAGCTTACCCATCGTCCTCTTTCGTGCATATGCGTAGTGCCCCTGTCGCAGCGTCGCCTGGACCATCCATGTTTCGCATTATTTTCACTCATCTGGGGGATAGGATCGTGGTGCCTAGCACTAATTACTTGCAGCTTGCACATAATCTGGTACGAAATTGACAAAGTGCACATGACTAGCTGATGAATTAACCTCCAAATTAGCTCACCCTAGAGCTCCATGCAGTAATGCAGTGAGACAAGCAGCTAGCATAGTGTAGGGCCATGGGGTTCTTGACCAAGAGACCTAGCTCAATTCTGATTTCTCTGCAAGTGATCGAAGCACTGGTACACACAGCTAGCGTCCCAAGCTTCAGAAATAGGAGTAATCAATCTCTCAGACAGCTCTCGCTATGGACGGTCGCCTGCCTCTCGAGAGGAAATCACGCCGAACACCGTGACGTGTGTTTGCAAGGAAAATGAAGGACAGAACAGCGCTGCTGTTGCACGCAAAGATTACGTGCAGAATTTATTAGTTGGAAACGATCGAAGGCCAGCTTTGCTTCTTACCAGCTAGCTGGATCGTTCGTTCACTGGAAAGGAAGATGACCAGGGAGCAGGATACGGACATCGGGACGGGACGTACATGTTCATGGATGACCTAGGACCATCTTACTATATGATTGCTTGCCGCAATAATGCATTTGCTAGATCTCGAGACCCCACTTATATATTTTTCAACAAAATACATAGATAAAAAAAGTGTGCATGTATCCGCAATCAAGAACAAAGCCAGTACTTAGAGATAGAAGGGTGCAAGCCATTATGGCTTATAGAAGCAATTTCGTTGGGCCACTGACTTACTGGGGGTTGTTATACAGGCAGTGTGGTGTCTTAATTTGAGTCCGAAGGATTAGTAGTGTTTTTCGATGATCGATCATTTTTCTCGAACACCGACACTATGTATAGTAGAGACGTCAACGGTAGAGCTCGGGCGACCACCCGACCTGCTCGGTAGCTGACTCTGTCACTAGACAAGGTTGTTGCCGAAGGGGAAGAAGATGATTAATAGTGTTTTTGTGATCGACCAATTTTTTCGGATGTCGACAACTATATGTAGTAGAGGCGTTAGTGGCGGACCCTTGTGGCCGCCCAACTTGCTTAGTAGCTGGCTTTGTCACTCACAATAGGCAAGGCTATCACCAAAGGGAAGAAAATTAATTTATAGCTCAAGCGGTCACATGGCATTAAATGTTGGAACACAAGAAAATAACTAGGTCTAAAAAAACCTGGTTTTCTTCCATAGCTTGTAAAAGCAATTACAGAGTGGGTATTGGAATAACTCATCTATATCAGTTTGATAAGTGAGCAAATGAAACGTGGTTGGTGACCTATTCTATTACACAAAAAATGCACATAGACATCATATGTGTGCATGCCCGATCTCACCTGGTCACCGTTTTTGGGATATCAGGTTGTAAAGCTCGCCCTAGTGATGTCGATAGTCAAATCGACACTTAATTTGTTTTTTTTCTGTTTTTGTTTGATTATCTATGTGAAGTTGTGAACAAAGCATATAGGTCGGTGACATTGGCGATATTACTTTCGTACAATCGAACGAGAGTCACACAATGATTTTTGATCCAAAATGAAAACCTGGGGACCGGACTCTGATCAGACGTCAAGACCAAAATCAAGCCTCCAACGAAATTTGAAGGACCAGATTGACTGTTTAGCATATTTTTTCAGTGATTAATTACGAACAAAATAAGAAGCAACATGCATTCTGCAACACGCAAGAATCAAGGGTACTACTTAATAATATATACTCGTCCTGTTGCAATTAATGGATGGTCGTGCATACCAGGTTACAAACAGACTTCACACTTTCCTGTTCACTTATAAATGATGAGGATACAAACTAAACTAGGTACAGTAGTACTAATTAATGAGTGCAAAACTACCTGCAAGTCTGCAACTTAACTGGAGCCATGGAAGTTGTTGGATCAGCTCATGTGAAACTGTACTAATTGAGCACATAAAAATTTACGATAAAAAATAGCCCAATGATGAGTAGGCACGGACAGCGTCAACACGATGTGCCCCAGAACTCAGATTTCACTGTGGGGAGCGTAATACTGAAGCTGCCATCTTTGGACGTTGTCCAACGCTCTCTGCTCGCCGGCTCAGGGGACTATTTACCATGATGACCAGGAAAGTTGTACGCATTCGCCTGTAGCATATCATCGCACACTGTGTTGCATGCACGCTGCGATCGAGCCTGCAACGCAGCCTGCCTCGGTTACTCGCGATAAAAGCAACAGGGTCGCATGCAACTTTTTTGATCGATCATCTGGTCACACACACGCTCTGGTCTCTGATCCTAAAGTTGCATGCATGTATATATGCATGCCTAACCTGGTTGCAGTGCAGCGTAAAGCTAAGCACTCTCACGCTTTTTAACGTCAAGACAAGGGAAAAACTTATGCGTGTGGCGTGTAACAATTGTTGCTTTCTGAAACTTTTCTGCTGCTGTCGCTATATTATCTTCAACAGATGTTGTACTATAATGGCAGCAACAGAGAGAAGCAAAGAGCAATCATGATAACAGTAATTTCTGGTGAAGATTACTGTGTTATCTTTCTTGGTGACCTGGTTATATATACTCCTAGAAGATGTAGTAAAAGAAATTAAATCTCTGGTGATGATAACAGTATTTTTTTCACTTCTAGTATCTTCTACAGCCAGCTGTGGCAAATCCACCGAAAAGATCGCCACAGTTTACATGGATATCATCCTTGTCTTGAGTGGCACATTGCTATCAGAGGAACAGCAACTGGACGGTCAGAACATTAAATTTAGTACTGTTCCATTTCTATACACACGCAACAATATTTTCAACACCTCATCATCTTCGATGCATGAACACGTCCGGCCGACATATCCATCATGATTACCTTGTTTGTTGTCTCCATGGACCAAAACAGTACTCCACTACATGGAGAAGAAAATTGCAGCAACTCCGGAATCCAAACTCACGAGCAGGATGCACCATATATAGAATGCAATGGGATTTCAAAACTTTTGTCACGGGGTTTTTCTCTTGCACCATTGCAGGATGTGCAAATGGAGGGAGAACAAAATCGAAAAGGTATAATTATTGTCCTTGCTGTCTCGTTTAAAGTTTGGCCCCTTAACGATCTAAAACTGTGTATTTATTTAGGTTGTGTTCTTTCCCCCCTTTTCCCAACTCACCTCTCTCGTTTTCCGTACACACGCTTTTCAAACTGCTAAACGGTGTGTTTTTTACAAAAAGTTTCTATACAAAAGTTGCTTAAAAAAATCAAACTAATCCAATTTTTAAAAAAATAGCTAAAACTTAATTAATCACGTGCTAATGGATCGTTCCGTTTTTCGTGTTCACTGTTCAAGTTGAGAACAACCGCAAACGAACCAAGCCTTAGTTGATATGAGCTATAATTCGAAGCGTCATCTTTAACTCTTATAAGGTATAATCAATCTAAGTTACTTAGTTGCTATGATGCATCTCTGTTAACTGCGGGTATCAACCCTGTATTCTAGGACTGGTACTATGATTGCATTTCTGCAGGAATTAGTTCATGCCGATTTTCTGCGGCGCACCTTTCCGAATGTCATTAAAGATGATGCCAGGACGGGTGTGGCACTAGCCCCACCCACCGTAATATAGGACGCCTCACAAGGCTTCAGCTCCTACCTCCACCGCATCGACACCCCTCCACCAACACCTTTGCACGCCGGAACCTTGCAACTAGGCCTAGACATCCAGGTAGGGATAAAAGTGAAATAGGACACACTTATCAAGATCATGATTAGATTGGACCTAGAGCGAAAATAGATTGGAATCCGATCGGAGTGATGTGTGGTAATGCTTTTCTTTAAATGGTATGTTTGAATGCGGATGGCACTACCTAGATTAGGATACGGAAGTGTTATTCTAAAATCCAGCAAATCTGGATTATTCAACGAAATTTTATTCCCTCTAATCATATATATTTGATGCTTAGGATAAGTTTTGAACACACTTTTGAAGTTCAAACCATCAACAAATTTTCAAATGCTTTGTTTTAAAATGATTTGCCTAAAAAGTATCCTAGTATCATTAGGTTTTTGGATTTTATAAAGTTATGTTAATATGAAAATAATGGTTGTAGTTTTAAAAGTTGGACCGATTTAATATAATCTTGTTATAAGCGTCAAATACTGGGTGGAGTATTACGATGATTCAATTTTTTTGAGGTCATACACTACACATATGCTTGGCTCATACAACATCACAACCATCTTGTGGCTTGGTTTAACTTTAGTTTTTGATAACTTTGGTTCATTTTCAACATAAGTTCATTCTAACACGGTAGCATTTTTACGTCCATATCCCATGGAAAATATATGATTTACAATATGATATGTTTGCTGGTTTTGCAAGTTAGGGAACTAGTTTTAACCTGATTAACTTAAAATTAAGCGATGAAAAATTGAACGGACAAAAGAAAAAGTAGAAGACACGGAAGAATATACTAGAAGTATGAAATAAAAGGGAAGCAGCAGGCGTGCGTCAATTGTCGCCGTTGGCCCGAAAGGCAATTCAAAATATAGGATCAGGAGTTGCGAGAGGAGCAGGGGTACACACATGTGGTATCCGGCCGGTACTGTAGATATAGTCATGCAGTGAATTGCGTGCAGGGCAGTATAGCGTAGCTCTGCGCCACTTCGTCTGCGAAATATGAGAAAGAATTTGTTTATGTAATGTATCTTTGGAGCAGCAGCTACTACACTGTGTATTCCCGGGGCTTTCCCGTCTTCTTCTCAATAGGGTGGTGTCATCTCAAAAAGAAAAGGGAAAGGCGTATCATGTAGTGGTGTGAGTGGCTCGTCTCTACAATGTAATCCCCTCATGAGTAGTAGTCGTGTTGTCTGTTGCAAAATGCCATACGTACGCCTGCCCGTACTTCAGAGCACTGATCTTTCGTTTTTTCTTTTCGCAGAATTTTCAAGCTTGATCAACCTTGGTTCCTTTGAAAACAGTTTTGTGAAATATAATTATAGTATAATCATAACTTGTATATAATTATAACGTATACTTGTATGCAATTTTCATGTAATATTGAATTGTTAGATTTACTTCATGATTGGTGCGATGATGGAATAAATCATAGTATGTACATAGGTGCTTCATGGAAATTGCATGTTATCGTAGGACTTTGAAAGTTATATACAAGTTATATCATAGTTGCATATAAGTTATGATAAATACACTGTAATTATATTATATTTATATGTGTCCAATTTTTAGAGAAAATTTAGTCCTTTGACAATCTCGTTGCTGATGTTGTTGTACTTGTGCAGTTTGTCAGCCCACAGCCCATCAGCACTGCCTGCATCGGTGCTAGTCCATCCGGTACTAGGCCCAAGTTAGCCCCATATAGACGTCGCTCATAGGCTTTCACTTGACCGATGGGCTTCGATAAGCCGGACAACCTACGCCTTATGGGCATTGCAGTTTCCAAGTATGATGGTCATTTGGAGAAAGTTTATTTTACCTCACTTAAATATAGATCATTCTTCTTCCTTAACCGTAAAACCGGATAAATAGACTCCCTCGACTCTTAAAACCTTAAAACTGGTTTAATTCGAGTGCCTGAACGGTTTTGATAGCTGTTTTGTTCTACGTGGCATTAAAACTAACAAAGAAAATTAAAAAAAAAGCAGTGGGCCCCTCACGTCACTAAACTCTCTCTTTTCCTCTCCCTTTAGGCCTCCACGTATTCTAATCTCGGGACGCTAGCTTCTCTACCGACATGGAATGCTTCCTTTGCCGGCAGCTCGTGTGGGGCGCTAGTAGAGGACAACAGTGGTAGAGAGATAGGTGACCCCTTTTGCGCCTTAAGCCCAGCCGCATCCGCTCGTTCCCAAGCACGGGGAGACGCTGACTCCAACGGCGCTCCAGCAAATGGTGGGAAGTGGGCTGCATAGCAGGTAGAGGCATGTATCTACGACTCTCCGCGGCATGATGGTGGTGGTGCAAGGACTAGTAGCGTGCTTGCGTTGGTGACTCCTTCCCTTCCCCAGCCTTCCGCCTCCTTGGCCGTTCTCCGTACTTGTCCATGTTGGTGACCAGGCAACAAGCGCGAAGCATGGGGAACTTCATCCCCGACCACCAGTAGGACAATGGTATACAACTCGTTGCGGCAAATTCAATTGGTGGCCAGGGCGGCGTCCCATGAAGGAGGATGGTGTTGTGGTGGCGCCCATCTCCTCCTCCATCTTCATCTCGAGTGATCGATGATGCCTGGCCCAACATGCCCAACTTAGTGTGAGGTGACGGTGAGAATTGGTCGCTAGGAGCTTTGAGCTCCTCCTACCCGTAGGCTCCTCGGGCTAGCAGTTGAAGCACGGAGAAAGGACAGATCCAATGAAAAACGTGGTACGAGAGGAGGTGTCTGAGGAACGAGGTGGCGAGCGGTAGAGCAGTTGGTGACGGATGGCGATGAGGCAAAGTCTTGAGCAAGGAGAACATGTGCACTGACGAGCCCTCTCCTCCCATATCATATCGCTATGCCCTTGGATCTTTTCACCAGGCCTTGGGCCACTGGCATGGTTGTCACTGAGAGAGAAGAGAGAGGAGGGAAGAGAAAGAGAAAAAGGGGAATAACATGGGGACATTACCAAATGGGCCTTGTTCTATAGGAGGAAGAAAGGGTTAATATTACTAGCATGTGGTCCCTTTGGGGTTTTTATTTTTCATTTTTCATTTTTTTGATTGAAATGCCATATGAGCGCCATATTGGTACTACGTCAGTCAAAGATCAAGTCAACATGTCACATGGGAGCCATATAGGACAAAACCATTATCAAGACCGCTTGAGGAATCAAATTAAACCTGTGTTAGAGTTGAAGGAACTTATATCTGGTTTTACAACGAGGGAGGAGAAGTGGAGAACCCATCAGGGGCTATAGTAAGGGACGCGAAACAGACTTTATGACAGGCCGTGTTGACCAGCCCAGGATTCTCCTTTCCCTGGCTTGCTCCGTAGTTTATAGCGGAGTAGTATGAATTTAGCATTAGAAAACCAGAAATGACATTTTGTGAAACCATGCTTTAGTTGTTGGCACAGTTATGTTTCGAGATGAAAAATTGGCAATGCTAGTGCATTGTGAGTAGTTGGCAAAATAGGTTGGATTGCCTCTCTTGCATCTTTAACTCATGCACATTTCAAATAATGTGGGGTGCGATGTTTGTGTTCGAAACAGGAAATTATTTTTGAACTCTCGAGGGGACATCCCCTCGTTGTTTATATGTTACCTAAATGGTTACGAAAAAATTTAAAAATATTCAACAAGATAGATTAATATGTGATAAATCACTTCAAAAACATACAAGATCAAATTTAACTTTTACAAGTTGTAACGAAAAAAATAAATTAGCTACGGTTTAATTTTTTTCGTTGTAATTTGTAGAAATTAAATTTGAATCTTATATTAATCTATCTTATTAAATTATTTTAATTTTTTTGTAATTATTTAGGTGACATGCAAACGACGAGGGTGTCCTCGAGATATTAGAATTCACTCCGGTTCCGGTTCGAAACTGTGTTTGGTTTATTGGTGTGCAGGTGTCTCGAAGTCGATGCTTGATAACAACGGATGGGACTATATGTGTGTGATCAGCTTGTAGCTCGTGGGCCTTCTCAACTTATGGAAGTGCACAAGCATACCCTTTGATACGTGTGGACGTGGCCCAAGGTGAAGGATGCCTCGCGGCTGGCCCATGAAGCCACCCGCCGGCCAATCTTCACACTTTTTTTTAGGGAACTTCTCATTTTACTACTCCTACATGTTTTGCAACACAACAACTAGCATGCCATTTTGCCACTTGGTAATCGAGAGAACTGGTCGTCAACCCATATTTTACACTTGATATTATTAAATATTAAAAATTTAAAATTATGTTAACCGTGTTTGTTGGCTATAAAATATATTGCTTATATTAACAAGAAGAGTTCATGTTAGTTACACCTTACTAATTATTAATTTTAAATTGTAGTAGTAAATTAATAAAAAGTAAATTGAGAGTTCAGATGTACGATATCATATATACTAATTATGAATTTTAAAAGTGTTAAATTAGAGTTTATGCTATTTTGTGTTGCGTGATTTATTTAACATGTACAGTGTCAACGTGATTTACGCGACAATACAACCGATCGAATTAATAACCAGATCTTTTTGCTTAACTATCAGCTACTAAAGAGAGTCCAATCAGCAATGGTAAAGTCAGAAGGATTTTTAAGTCTGAACAAAATTCTATGAACAATCCTTTCAACAGCTAAAATTTCAGTGGAACGTTTAACGGTGAGGCAGGGCGGCTGCCTGTGGTAGCCGGCGTTAACTCCGCCGCTGCCAATTAGTATAGGGTATAGATTGACCTAAAGAAGCAACGACCGAGAATCTAGGAACCAACAAGGAACAGTGATCTTTGGGCCATATAGCTGCAGTGTTCTGATTCCAGTAGGAGGTGGAGGTTAGGAGTAGCTAGCTAGCAAATGGAATGTGGCGAGTGACACGCAGGGACCATTGACCCCATAAATATATAGCGATTTTGCGCAACAACTTTGCGAGCTGTATTTGTACACTCGCGTATTATCAACTACGACAGTTCTGCTGAGGTGTGGTTGCACCCACACTGCTTAATTTGCCCTTAATTATCCCCTTTAATATGGCATGCATGATCGATACATACTGTCAATTGATCTAGCTGTACATATGTTCCTCTTGTCGATCATATCAGTCCTTAATTCCATCGCACTTGTGAAACCTAACTTCATTAAGGAGCATCGTGTAATACATCTCCGTAAATTCATTCATCCCCAAAACCCGGGATATGGAAATAGTAACGGCCTGGTAATCCGATCAAATTTTTAAAAAAACAAACATTTTTTTATTTTTATAAATTTATTATGATAATCGAGTCGATATATCATCTAGAAACAGTAAGAAAAACCTGGTCGCACACAGGAGTCCCAAGCTTCTAGATGGCCACACATTTGAGCAATGCCAAGTGGACTACTATATACGACTGATGATCAGTTAGCATTACTCACTCGATCTCTGGCATTCATTCATGTCAGCATTTGCATGTCGTGGACGTTGGGGCGAAGGATGGGGTGGATCCATGGGAGAAGAGAGCTAGGTCGATCGTCCAACACACAGTACAGCTCAGTTTGGAGATCAGCATTGCAATGCTGGCTAGCTGTAACCCTGGCCAAGCAACAACTCTTATTCATGAGCACTTAGTACCCCGTACTATTGTATCTTCTCTCCAGGCACTATGTGGCCTTTAATTCCCGTGAGGTTACGAGCTGATCTTTTAGGAGGGATCGATCGATCAGCTGGGGTTTTAAGGGGGCGAGTGGTTGGTCGACCTTGATTGCGTTGCGTTTGCCCCCCTTGTTCGCTTCATCACATGGATGCACCATGCATGCATGGATGGAATATAATGGACACACTTACACCTACTCCTTCACATAGACAAATACTGTGTTTCCGTTAAACGTGTATTCCTGTAGTACGGTGCACCTAGCTATAGCTTGGCAGAGTTTACCGTACCGGGGAGGAGAGGCTATTTTACCTGGTGACAAGATCGGTAACCATGCTACCACGTTGAACATTACGAAGACCAGGCGAAATTTATAAAAAAAATATTTTTTAAACTTAAATTTCTTTTGAACTTATCGGATACCTACCGTTATAGTACCTTGGTAGTAAACTTGATTACCATGATAACCGGTACGAAGTGAACATCTACCATTAATTTATCAAAATTTTGTCAAAAACATTAGGGTTTTTTTTGTTTATTATGCAGTTACCATCATAAACAATAGGAAAACCGGACAAAATTTATAAAACTGTATTTTATCTATATAAATATTTCAAAACATATCGGACACCTACTATTATTTGCAGCACAAGCCCGATTATCGTGATAACCAGTAGTAAGGGAAGCAGGACTTGCTTGCTAGCTGCACATCTGCATGCCCTTAGAGTTACTACCTCCGTTTCATATTATAAGTCGTTTAACTTTTTTTTCTAGTAAAACTTTATTAAGTTTGACTAAGTTTATAAAAAATTAGCAATATCTAAAATATCAAATTAGTTTCATTTAATCTAACATTGAATATATTTTGATAATATATTTGATTTGAGTTGAAACTATTAATATATTTTTCTATAAATTTGATTAAATTTAGAGAAGTTTGACTTTAAAAAAATCAAACGATTTATAATATTATAATATTATGAAACGCATCGAGTAGAACTTAGGACATACTAACGAACAGTAGGTCGTGGCTTGACGGGCACTTGGACAGTGCTAATTCGTTGGCTAAATAGAGGCGCGTTTGCATGCATGCAGAGCAGAGCATGCATGAAACGTCTCACTAGTTTAGCCCAAACGCCTTGGCTACACCTGCTCCTGATCACTGTACGAGCACTGGTCCTTAAAATGATGACGCAACAACCAACAGGCAACACAATCACTAGTTCTTAATAACGGGAGTGGATTCTAATCCTCTTTAGGGATATACCTCGTATAATTTTTTTTCTAAATTCGATACAAATAGTTATTAAAAAATAAAAAAATTAATAACATTGAGTATTGTGATATTTATTTGTCCACTAAAAATCAAGTTCAAATTCAACTTAACCATCAATAAAAAAAGATAAATTCAGATATAAAGTTTATATCTGAATTTATCTTTTTTTATAACTCGACATGTGAGTTGAGTTTGGATATAAGGTTTTATAAAGTTGTATAGGTATGTTGCATGAGTGTTGTTAATTTTTTTTTAAAATTTTTCATAACTGTTTGGATAATTTTTAAGCAAACGAGAACTTGTGATCAAAATAGTTTCCCCTTAATAGCTAGCCATGAAGTAATCGATCGATCGATGGTATAATTCCCAATGGTAATACGTACTACTACTCCAGGTACCTAGCTGTGCCTATGTGTTGACTACTGGTACAGGCACCACTACTCCACTAGGCTATAGCATTGTATTTGCTCGATCAATTGCTGCAGAGGCAGAGAGTCACGGAGCAACATACTACTGGGCTAGCTAGCTAGCGAAGCAGAATGCTGAACACAACAAGTCCAAGCTAGTGGCAGTACTCCTACAAAGCATTTAGTGGCTGGCTGGAACTGGAAGCAGTGCGCTTCAATTCGACCCTTAATTTGCAACAATGCATTGAAGCGACAAGGTTGGCATGAACTGTGGTTTCATCACCCTGACACAATCCCCCCTTCTTATTGCCCTCAGCTGTCTCCAATTACTCGTGCATTTATTTGGGTTTAAAAGCGAGTTAATCCGCAATAGTCTCCCCTTTGAATGATCCTAACCACCCAGCATCTTCCTCACCCAGCCTCGTCGATCCTAAGATCACCATCCGTCTCGCCGTCCGGACGGTCAGATCGAGTGCTACCTGGCTGGGCTCAACTCTGCGCCTGCAAGCTTTGCATATATCTGCTATCTGCTTCCTTTGCTTGTCAAATTAAGAATCTGAAATACTGGAAGTCTGAAACCATATTTGCGGGAAATCATGCATGCATGGTCGACCTGTATCTGGATTAAATTAGTCTGAAAGAGACCGCAACTACTACCTCTGGCTTTAACTTGCGACAGTTTTTTATAGTCTCCTTAAATATATGATACTGATGATTTTGTTAAATTCATTTGACTATTCATCTTTTGTGTAAATAATCGTGGAAATAGTCTAATATATATACACACATATATATAGACTATGGGTGTGTTTAGAAAAAGGGAAAGGAGAAGATAAATAAAAGGAGATAAACCATTAGTACATAATTATAATTAATTAAGTAGTAATTATTTTAAATTTGAAAATTAAAAGCAACTATTTTATAGAAAACTTTTAAAAGAAACGTTCAGGGAACGTGCGCACACGAAAAACATGAGACTCTCTCTTTTGTCGTTGAAACGAACGCTGACTAAAAGATCAGGCGGTGGTACCCTATTCATGTTACTTATAACAAAGTATAACTGGGCAAATATTGTTGTCCAATTTAGAAGAAGCAGTCCATTATATATATTTAAAACAGGAGGGAGTCTATATGTGCGCGCGCGCGCGCGCGCGCGCACACATATATATATATATATATATATATATATATATATATATATATATATATATATATGATATAATATACCGTATTCGGGGTACACTCAACGTATATTCCGGTCTTTTGATCAATTAATCCTGGCTTCCTGCCTTCATCTGCATTTACGTTCCACTCCATACATGCATTATGCATATATCAGATGTACATGTACTGACTACATAGATACGCGGATATATGCATGTATTCAGAAATTCTTTCTGCCGGTATACGTATTTATGAAGTACTTTGCGTACAGTCGGGTTCCAGCTAGTGCTACATAGCTAGCTACAGTGCTAGCTAGAGATGGCAACGCACTCCTAGTAAAACGATTTTTCCTACCGTTTGAAAAATCTTTTTTGCTCGGCTACGAGATGAAACCGTCAGTGCAAAAAATAGGGGGGTGAGGGTCACGGGCTGCCAGCGAAAACCTATCTTCGTTGGCGGTCAGCTTAAGTTGACCGCCAGCGAAGATATAGTATTTTCTCTAGTGGCCTTCTTAACTTGACTCCAGCAAAAAAAACCATATCTTCGCTGGTGGTTAGGTGACGTGGCCCGCCAGTGAAGATACCTACATCTTCGTTGGCGGCCCACTTAAGCCGCCGTCACCCCTAATTGTTTTCTATGGCGGTGCATCGCAACTGACATATGTTGACCGCAAGGTAAAATGGTATCACCTATATCAGCTAGCAGCCATGGTATTTGAGCATGATTTTCTCTCTCTTATAAACACATAATAGGGGGAAGATTTTGATCTCCAATCTTTTGAAAGATATATTGCACCAGAGGTTAGTTATACTTTTTCCTAATCTATTTGTCAAGTTTTTTTTTCATTTTTATTGGTTGTATGTTGAGATTTTTTTCATTTTTATTGGTTGTATGTTGAGATTTTGCATAGCAAAAAAGTACGTGACACGGGGAAGAAAAGTATGTTTTATTTGTTATTTGGAGCTCAAAATGGGTAAACTTTGTAAGAAATATTGTGCATGATGATATTCCATATATATATATATCTAGTTTTCATAGGTTTATTTGTATCAAATCTATATATTAGTTAACTGCAGAGAATATGAAGAAGAAGAGAAAATGGGTAGTTTGGTAATTTTTCTAGTTGTATGTAGTTTGTAGATTTTTGGCTAGCTTTAATGTGACATACTATTACAAATATTTAAACTAATTAAGTTGTTCTTATTTTTCGCAAATAATGCATAGATGGTGGATAGAGCATGGATGTATAGAGAGAGATACCGTGCGTTATACATTGAAGGAATCAACATATTCATGAAAGCTACTAAGAAGAATGCTGCATCTAAGAAGACAAAGGAAATTAGATGTCCATGCTTGCGCTGCAAAAATCAGAAAATTTGGATCGATCTATCTGTAATCGAGCAACACTTGGTGACGCATGGATTTGTTGCACGCTACACAAATTGGTCACATCATAGAGAGATCCCAAGCAAATAAGTTCCCAACCAGGCGACAGTACGGAATGTGTTCAACTGGGACGAGAATTTGATGGTAGAAGAAGAATAAGAAGAAGAAGAGCTAAGTCTTTTAAATTTAATTTAATTTTAAGAGCTAAGTCTAGAATAAAGTTATAGAACAACCTAAATTCAGCTCTACCTCTTGTCGATATTATAGATCACGACTACAGTATTTGCATGGTATGGGGATCGTTGATACCAAGGTATACGCGAGATTGAGGTAAAAGAGGCAGGAGATAGGGATTTTTATACAGGTTCGAGCCCCCTCATCTGACATGTAATAGCCCTACTCCTGTTGGTCGAAGCCGGTGTTGCTCTTATTCATTAGAATCACACAAGTATAATATTTGGGATAACTTATCTAGTCATCGCTGACACGGGTGGCATGGACCAGCACTCGTAGTCAATGACGGGGTAGTCTTCATCCTCGAATGCGAACTCAGCGAGATCAGAGATAGCGCTAGATCCCTCTTGTCGGCCTCCACCGGTACCAGATTGGATATGTCTAGGTTTATCTCTGATATCGATGTCTGGCAGCGTGTATTGGTGTTTATTCTGGCTGTTGCCTCTCCCCTCTCCTCCAAGGGGTCTTGTATTTATACCCATAGATATCCCCTTGTCCAAATAAAACTAGGGAGACAAATATCGATACGATCTAAGTAGTCCTTATAGTTTTCATGTAGAACTCTGCTTCTCCTTTCTTATCCGGAATACCTTTCGTATATGAGGCATGATTCCATATAGGACTTGGTATATGGTAGGTTCCACCGAGTTTAACATAAGACTATTGAGTATGTCTTATCCATAACACTGATATCTCTCTAGTTTAGTTTGTAAGAATACTTCATTCTACTCCACTGCTTTTTTTGTTGGAGCTGAAACTATTGACTTTATAATAGAGTTATAGCTAAAACTCTATCAAATAGGCTTACTTCTAGATTCTATTGAAGATTCTATTGAAGAGAGTATCGAATGAGGTAAAATTAATTTGTGGATAGTTATGATTAATTAAGATGAGTAAGTATATGGATAAATTAAATAAGTGGTAGCTGGTTGAGATATATAAACAACTAGGTGAAAAAGTAATTATATTATGGGAAAAGAATTTAAATAATATTGTGGGACAAATTTTAAATGTTAGAAGTGCCTATAATATACTCCCTCCGTCCCTAAATATTTGACGCCGTTGATTTTTTTAAATATGTTTGATCGTTTATCTTATTCAAAAACTTTTGTAAAATATGTAAAACTATACATAAAAGTACATTTAACAATGAATCAAATGATAGAAAAATAATAATAATTACTTAAATTTTTTGAATAAGATGAACGGTCAAACATGTTTAGAAAAATTAACAACTTTAAATATTTAGGGACAGAGGAAGTACATGTGAGCAGAGGCAGTAGTAAGCAAATCTGCAAATAGTGAACCTCTCCGCAGGCTGTGCGCACCGAGCTAGCTTGAGGGCAGGTCCATCTTATTCCTAGTACTCTCTGTCCAAAAGAACAGCAACTTATGAACCAATTAATAAAAGCTAGAACTTGGTTTTTTCTTTGGACGAGGAAAGTAGCATAGTAGATTACATAGATATATATTCGGCTAAGTCCATCCACATGGGACGTACATTCTGCAATTGACGCACATCAGTACAGACGATCGAGCTGGTAACAACGACAAACATTTTTTTTTTCTAGAGCTTAAATGACACACTACGATTGACCTCCCTGCTCTAGCCCATATAATTGTCTGAATCCTGGATCATGTAGCAAGTACGTACTCTTTACCGTTTCTATTAATAGAAATGGGGTGAATACCCCTTTGACAAAAAAAAAACTACGGTTGACCGCTAGTTAGCATCGTCAAATATCGATCGGTATAGTGCAACATGACCTCCCTCATGTAAATATGGTGCGCACGCAATTTCTCGACGGTGTACGTTTTCCAGGGTCGTGAGGTCATCGAACCCTAGTTTCGTCGAAGACTAGCTTGTAATTAAGTTAGCTAGGATTGGCTAGTTATTCGCATGAATCTCTCCAATGAGCTTGATCAAAACCCTCAAGCTTTTTTTATCGGGAAACTCTAATCATCTCTTAACGGGATATCCTCTTATTTTTTATATCGCTTAAAAAGTCATCAATAAATTTGATAAAAATTAGTAAGATAAATAAATATGTGATATATCAATTCACAAACATACATGTTAAAATTCAACTTATACAATTAATGTGTAATTCGCGGTTAAATTTGTTATTTTTGTTTCGAATTGTATAAGTCGAATTTTAACTTGTATGTTTGTGAAAAGATATATCATATATTGATCTATCTTAACAAATATTTTCAAATTTTTTGATGACTTTTTAAATAACATGCACAAAACGAGGGGATGTCCTCTCGAGGGATAAAAATACATCTCCTTTTTTATCGACCTCCTACCATAAGTTGGAAAATATGACTTAGTTATCATCGTATCAAGCGGGTTCATAGTTAGAAGCCTTGCCAAGTTTTTAAAAAAATCAAACTAAAATTCAACTTTTTTTTGGCAAAGTTCTCCCGAATTTCATTGGTTTTTGTTAATTAGCTAGTAACCCTCAGTTATCATAGTTTCCGACGAAACCGCTGGAAGGTAGAAATTTTCAGCGACCAAACGGTGGTTTTGTATAAAATCCTACTCCGTACTTCCTAGTTCCCAACTTCTCATCCAAGGTATGCAAGTGCGGGGCGAGCAAGCGGTTTTTATTTATCACAATTCTAGTTAACTTTTTTATTCAAAATTTATACTAGTAAATACTACCTCCGTTCTAAAATAAGTGCAGTTTTACACTGTTCATGTTTAACATTTGACCATCCATCTTATTTGAAAAATTTTTATGATTAGTACTTTTGTTGTTATTAGACAATAAAACATGAATAATACTTTATGTGTGACTATTAATTTTTTTAAAAAATTTTTATAAATTTTTTAAATAAGACGAACGGTCAAACGTTAGATATGGATATCCATAGTTGCGCTTATTTTTGGACGGAGGTAGTAAGAAACATGTTTGTTTTTATGTAGGTAGGGGGATTCCACTTACATCCCTACGTACGAACAATGAACGGTGCATCTGCAGTAGTATATTGCACCGACCGCGCTCTGTTCCACTGCACCGAATTTACACCGTGCGCGCGTCAAGCTGCATGTTTCCGCCTGGCGCGGAAGGACAGGGAGCATTACGTTCCGTGAAAATCCCCCGAGACAAAATCTTAATCCGTAGCAGTAGTACTGCCCCGTACAGATCTTAAATCATCGACGATCACTTTCAGTGATCACCAGGACATGCGTACGTACAGCACGCTACTACTACAACACTATCACCACCACGACGACAACGCAGTAAACGCACGCGAAATTATTACCTAGACCCGTTCCATTGGCACCACCCAATGATCCATGGAAGAACAGGTCTACGTGATAATTCCGTTTTTGATCAACTCACACTGTCACACTCACTCACAGACATACGAAAGAACACGAAGACGCATGCAGTAGAAGCTAGCTCGGCGACGATTGGAGTACTGGAGATAAGGTCTAAGCTTTTGGAATGTGATTAGCTAGAGCGTCATGCATGGCGACCACGGCGGCCAGGTCAGCTAGCTCGGCTCCGGCCGGCGGCGACGTCACGTACGCGCTCGAGGTGATGATAGGGGGTGTTGTCAGCCGCGATGCTTGCCCTTGCTCTTGCCGGCGCCGACTTGGCGCGGGTCGGCGGCGGCGGCGGCGTCGTTGAAGTCGAGGAGCACGGTGCTGTGGCACTTGGGGCACTTGGGATCCTCCCTCGACAGCATCACGTACATCATGCACCGGGGGCACCCGGCCAGGATCATCCCGGACGACCCCCCGCCGCCGCCGCCGCCGCCGCCCGCTTCCGGGCTCCCCTCCGACGACACACACGAGCTCGGCGGCGACGCCGTCGACGACGACGACGACGAGAGCCTCCTCGGCGAGCTGCTCCCTCCGACCACCCCCGACGACGTCCCCCCTCCCCCGCGCGACGGCAGGTTCAGCCGCTCCTCCTGCAGCTTCGCCCCCTTTCCACCATTGTTCCTGCTCATCTTGCACCTAGCTAACGTCTTTGTCTCGGCGATATGTCTCTGGCTAGCTCTTGCAGCACACATGCACTGCAAGCACGCGCGCGAGGCTGGGACTTTGTGCGTGCCTGGGTTTTTGTGGGGTGGTGGTGCAGCTCCCGTTTGTGTTATATAACGAGGCCGAGGCTTGCATCGATCGATCGATCGCTAGGGCCGGCGTTGAGGTGGAGGTGATGGTTTTCTTTATTGCCCGAGATGAGCAGCAGCAGCTCGCATTTACATCCTTGCTTGCTACGAATAGCTAGCTCTCATCACTACACTCCCCGCACACTGTATTCCGATGCTAGCTAGCAAACAGCTGCTTGATTGATTCCCCATTTTGGATTTAAAGTAAGCACACTATGACTACACTACACTTCACACAGCTAGCTCCTTCTCTTTCCTGTGGTTGGGGGATTTAATGTATTAATTGGATTGCGAAATTAATCGGATGGGAAGAGTCATGCGAACATTACGGATGATATAGACTCGTATATACGTCAATATATGCATTCGTCCATGCTGATAATTTCATCAGTGTTGAAATGGAAGTAGTGAGGTGAGGATAGGGCACGCATGGTGCGTGCATTGCATGCATGGCCAGGTACGGAGGATGCGTCAATGAGCTAGCTGGATGTACGGCCCATTGGTGTTACTGTCTGGACTAACTGTGCCTGCAGTAAATATTTACCTGGTAGAGCATATACCGGAGCTGTACGTTCAACAGAAAGTCTGCAACTGCATTCAGGGGCTAGTGCAGCGCGTGGATCCGTACTATACTGGAGTAGTATATCATCTTTCGTTTTCCATGCATAAATAATTTCTGTTGCTTCCTTTTCATACAGTTGCTAATTCAGATAAGATCTGTACACTTTACGTAGCACTTGCTTGCGACTTGCGAGAAAAACGTAGTGTTGGCCTCTGAATATTCCCAGCTGTCAAATATTGAATCTCTCAGCTAGACCCTCTGATCTGCTATTGTCTTATTGATTTGGTTTCTAGCTCTTCAGTGTTGTTCATTTCCCTTCTTGCTTGTGATTTCCCTAACATTCATGCATCCCCTGTTTCCGCGCGAGTTAGCGAAGATGCAGCCAGGCTGTTGACTAACAGATTGCAGTTTGTGCAGACAGAAGTGGTGATGCAATCGTGCGATTGATTTCAGTTTCAGTAAGACTTTGGCATAGACTCTGGCTCAGATTAAGAAGCTAGGAAAGTTCTTAAAAAAGAAGCTAGGAAAATGTTACTGATAAAAAATACTATTAGTGTAGAACTTGCCCAGCTGTCCCCAAGATGTGCATGCACATCGTCCGCATGATAAAAGAATTACCATGTTCCTGGCACGCTTCTGTTTTGGCGAGTTAATGGCTTGCGTACAAGCCAGTTAAGAACGAAATTTAAGTCAATCTGCATGGAGTACTAGCTACTAGTAGGAAAAACAGCAGTATATTATATTGACACATGATGAGGGTACATCAGGGTTTTACTTTTACCACTGCTAGGTGGCATACACCTTTCAGGGAAGCTAGAACAGCACGCTGACTGTGAAGAGGTGATTGCGTAGAAAACAATCAACAGAAACTGAATAGTTCCCTGAGGCAGAGACATTTGGCCAAATTGAGTTCAGCAACATCACCATATTGCATCATGTCTGTCCCCGACCGCCGGGGAGGAATTGACTTTGTGCTGACTCCATCATCGTTGGCTCTCTCTGCTTCTTCCTTGTCAAATTCGGGACCACGCGCGAGACGATTGGAATTATATTGGATTTTGCAACGACGATGAGCACGATCTGCAGCTCGCTCGCGACCAGTCAGAATTCACATCCACATTCACGCAGGTCCTGGTTTCTGAAAAACGCAGGTCGCCGCGAGCGAGATCTCCATGGGATAATCGGGTTCAGGCCCTGCCTCCCCCTGGTGAACAGGCCATAAATAAAATTCAGTCCGAATGCTTCCGCGCCAATACGCCTCAACATAGCGTTGTCACTGAGGCCCAAAAGGGGAGTGTACAAGCACATAAATGGCACTGACGTGGTTGTCATTACCGGCCACAGCGCGCAAGCAAACACACCATCACTACTGCCGCCACGTACTATACATAGCAGCAGCCATGCTCGCTCGCTCTTACTTAATGGAGGTGCATAAATAAGCTTGCGAGATAGTGGTTGGTGTAGTATTTGGTATTTGCAAGCTCGCCATGTGCCGGCCTTTATGTCACGCCAGGAATCTTAAGCCGGACACGAGTTGATGAGATGCGTGATGGATGCTTTTGCTGCTGCTGTGTAGCATCCCGGCAGCGAGAGGAGCGTACAGTGTGACTCAGCGTGTGAGTAATCATCATCATCCACTGATCCTGAAACCATAATGCGACTTGAGCTGGCGAGTTCGAGTGACGAGGAGATCGGATGGGCCATAAGCCCGTCATACGTTAATTGAAGGAGGCTATTCCAATGGCCCAGACGCGGGTACCATTTTTCTAATTCTGACCCCGTTCTCGTCTTGAAACGGAAGGCTTTTACTAGTACCCATTTTTTTCGACAGATGTGAAACGGTCCGGTAAAATGGAGAGGTGAAACGGAACGCTTTGACGCTAACGGTTCCCAAAACCAGAGAGCTAGCGCGGTAAAAAAAATTGCTGGGCACCTCTTCGAGAATTAAAGTAGGAGGCTATCATTATAAACAATGAGTAAACTGATTTTCATACTTGGGTAATAATTTTTTTTTGAAAGACAAACCTCGAAACAAACCGATGTCCATGCAATTACCACTCCCTCCATCCCAAATAAGAAACTAGAAGAGAACATTTTTTTGAAACGGAGCGAGTACTTGTTAGAACAAAGCTACTAGTGGACATGTACCTCATTATTTCCAAGGTGAGAAAGATGTAGAGTATGGCAAACGAGTGCTTCAATTCTATCCTTAATTTGCAACAGTGGAACTCAACACTACTGCTGATGATAGTGTTGTTTCAAGATATTAGTCTATAATAAGTCCCTACTTATTAGTGTAATAATTATCCATACAAAAATATGACCCTTGTTCTAGGGATAAGACTTTATATGGTAATCCCACCCAAGTTAATAAAAAAACATGTTTATCATCATATATAGCTTTTTTCCTTATCAAGGAACATGCCGAAACAAGAAAATAGGTAAGTATAATATATGATACAAGCGAAGTGAAGGGGACTCACTATCTAGTGAGAGGGCACACTAGATTTGGAATGTTGGTCACAAACACCCGTTAATTTGACAAGGATAGCTTATCACTTTCTTCGAACCAATGCACACTAGCCTTAGCCTTGAGAAAATCATACTGGTACATAAATCCTTATAAGTACATGTTTTAAATCTTGTATAGATACCAGTTCTAAAACCGGTACGACAAAATCGATACTAATACATGATTTCTATATATGCTACTCTAGTGAGACAGGTTGCAATGTGCGAGAAGTAATATAAACAGATAACTAACAATTTTTACTATACTTGTCATTACGATGATTTATGGATGTATTGAAAAGATGACAGCTGAATGTATAACCCCATATTGCTCCTAACAAGCTAGTATCAAACATGTGCAGGACAGCTAAGTACTGCTCAACAAGTAGACAAACTACTATCGCAACACTTGATCTCGGGTTCCAGCCAAAGCTTAGCTTCAACTATAGCCTAGCTATACTTTACACAATGCGACATGAACTAATGGAGAGGCCCAATGATTAAACTCCCTTCATTCTCTCCTCGTTGAAATGAGGTTGAAAGCTCCTTGAGGATTGGAGCAAATGCGACTAAAACTGGACTGGACCGGATCCCGCTGCATATCCTTAATCGGACCTTGCACGCATTACGGGGCAGTGATGTCGTGGATACTCTTGCGCTTGGAGTCACTGCGGCTGCCGGCGCTAGCCTGGCGGATGAAGAACTTCTGCGCATGGCTCGCCACCTGCGTCGGCGTTCGTGTCTTCACCGACCAACGTGAGATGTTGCGCCAGTCGCCGCGCCCATACTTCTCCAGCCCTTCCAGGAACAGCCTACGCATAATAATAACAAAAAAAAAAGGAGAAAAGGAAATTAGCCGTAATCCGATGTAGTTGACATATATAGTACTAGGTTACTATAGCCATGGGGGTATTTGGGCCCGTATGTCCGTGAGACGGGTGGTGTGGGCCAAGGAAGTAATCCGACAAGGAAAGAATAGGAAAAGTATCTATGACCACAAAGAGCTCGCCGAGAATAGCAAGGGAAAACGACACAAAAAAAATCCCATGGAACAAGGCCGAGATTTGATGGCGTGGATCGGACGCGTACCTGTGCTCCTCCTCGGTCCAGGCCACACCTCGACGGCACTCATCCCCGCCGCCGCCACGGCTGCGGCCGCCCTGCGCCCCAACACGGCCGTCCGCGTCATCCCAGTAAACTGGGGACGCGACCATGCCACGCTCGATGAGGTTGACGTCGTCCACGAGCACTTGGTAGTGCTCCCAAACGTCGTGCGCCGAACGCCCTGGGAGCCGCGACGCCACGAGCGCCCACCGGTTGTGCGTGTGCTCCAGGAACGTCACGAGCGCGCTCTCGAACACCTTGTCCTCCACCTTGCTCCACGGCCTGCTGCTCGGAACTGGCGGCGCCGCCATCATAGCCGCTGCCCACGACGATGACGAGCCACGCATGCTGCCGCCGTAGAACGCCATGCCTTCGTCCGTGCTACTAGTCTCTCTCTCACACGAAGATTCACGTGGAACAACTTACAGTGCTCTTGCGGAGGCGGCTGTTTGCGGATGCCAGTGCTTTGCCTTGGATCTTGTGGCACATCGGGAGGCAATGGGCGGCTTATAATGATTTGGAGCGGGTGGTCAGCCCGACCCGGCACGCGGGAGGTGTGGTCCGACACTGTGCGTGCCCGTTCCGGCGCACCACGTTTTGGGCATGAGAGCACCGTGGTGTGGCACTGGATAAGCTTACGCGTGTTGCATGATGGAATGGCGATGATATCTAAACTAACCAATTTAGGAATTATATTAAAGTGTGACTAAGGGGAGTAACATGAGGATTAGTCATTTAGGATAAACATTAATTAGAGTAAATCTGGCACACCAACTTTGTGGTTAGCTGGGTTTTTAGGTTGTGTGGACTAGTCGATTGAAGGGAGTACGGAGTTCCAGTCATTTCATATGGCCATTGATTTGACGATGAAATTGCATAACGATCGTCTAGGAATTCACTTTTGGGAAAATAAAAAATCTTCTTAGTGATGGATATAAGTACAATGAATTTTCTTCTTCTCATATTGAACAACAGTCATGCAACTAGGAAATATATATTTGTGGCTTTTTTTCTTGTCTTATTCATAACAAAAAAGGAAAAAAAGTCATATTCATAACAAATATTCATAACAAAAATCCTTTTTTTCTTGTCTTATTCATAACAAAAAGGTACTAGTTATTGCAACTGAAACCCCCGCGTCGCCTCCCACTCGGGCGAGAGAGGGGGGGAGGCGGAAACCTAGCCGCCGTCGTTGCCTTTCTCCACATCTCCCCTCCACCTCGCTGCCGCCGAAGTGAGTTTTGGCCAGCAAAGCCAGGGGCTTGCTAAGATGGTGGTGGCAAGGCTCATAGCGGCAGCCACCCTTGACCCGGCGCGGGCGGATGTGAAGGTAGAGGCCAGCTAGAGCGACGCCGGCGTCGAGGCCGACGCGCGGGACTGTGGCAGCCGGAGGTGGAGGCGGGGAAGGAGGAGATAGGCAGCAGGGCTTTGGCCACGGACATGCGCGGGGTGTCCTCATCCGCGCGCGTGGTGGTGGCAGCGCCGGTGGCGACGAAGAGGCCTCCATTGCATCGGGCTTCAACGGATCCGCGACCAGAGGCGCCGGATCTGGAGCTAGGCGCGGAAGAGGAGGAGGCTGGTGGTGGGGTCGCAGTGGCGGCAACGGCGGCGGGGCGAAGACAGTGGTGAGGCAGCAGTGGCCACGGTAGACGCTGTCGGATTTGGGAGCCCCAGGCTAGATCCGGTGGTAGCAAGAGCGTGTGGCGCAGGGTGGTGACAGCGTTGCGCGGGGTGGTGTCGACCCTACGAGGGAGAGCGGTTGGAGGTGGCGGTGGAGGCCTTCGTGGCACCTTGAAGGCGTGACTGGTGACGGCGGGGGCCGATCCGGCACTTAGGCGTGGCCAGCAGCAACTGGAGGCCGTCAGGGAGCACGGAGCCGAGACCGGCACAGAGATTCAGCCAGTGACGGTGTGAGGCCATCGCGGCACGTTGAGGCTCGGCTGACGTGGACATGGAGGTGCAGCCAATGGTTGTGGGGGGCTAATCGGCGGAGGGCGTCGGTGCAGTGGTATCCACGTGGCCTATAGAGGAGGCCAGTACGGCGCGACGAGGGTAACACACGGAAGCTGGCCGACGGGGGGCGTTGGTGCAGTGTTGCCCACGCGCTGACAAAGGTTTGACGGTGGTGGATCAATGGTGCGTTAACTACGGATAGGCGGGCGGTGGGCGCCAGGTGGCAGGTGAAAACCTAGCCCGATCTTGGCCGGGCCGGCAACGATGGCGTTTTCGAGCGTCTCTTTCCCTCTTGAGGGCGTTGTCATGCTGTCTCATCTCCTTTAGTGGGGCTGTCGGGTGAAAACTAGTCTCGGTCTCCTTGAGACCTCGACGGACGAGCAGCGGTGGTGCTTTCGTCGCTCCTATCCCTGGATAGGTCATCTAGGCAACCCCACTTGCCGAAACCTCCAGACAATCGGTGTGATATCGCTCTAGATTTCGGTCCTCTTGCGTCAGCGCCCTAGTTTATGCAAGTTGGTCACGTCGGAGGCCTACGGGGAGAGCGGTTACATTCTTCTCTCTCATCCTCTCTGCCTGAATCTCAAAGATATGGATACAGGGGCGGAGCTACATGGGAGAGGGAGGGTGTCTAGGAACCCGATCAAGAAAATTTTTTAGCTATAGTTTATCTATTTTCACCATATGTGCACCCCCTCAATCTAAACTCATGCACTCGTATCAGTCTAAACTTGGTCTAAAGTAAAGTAAAGCAAGCGAGTGGCACCTTTCTCCATTTCGTTCTAGCTCCGCCCCTGTATGGATAGAGTGTTATTTAGTGTCGGTTGTTAGGATAGGGCTTTGGGCGATGCCGGATGTAGCTCCGTTGTTGGTTTAGCGGTGATCGGTCCGGTGCTAGCCTTCTCCCGGTTTTGTGTTTTGGTGCTATCGGTGCATGGGTGATGGCTTTTCTCTTCATTTTCTTGGTTACGACCTCCTAGGGTTATAATATTGTAATTTTTTTCCTACTCTATCAATATGTATTTCGCATTATATGGTACGAGTCGTTAAAAAAAATAACAAAAACAGTGATAAACATTGATGAGGGAGACAAGGTAAACATTGATGCAACCAGAAGTACACAGCCATATTAGATGCAATGCCATCACACTTTGAACACAGCGTAATGTCCTAGGGAATGCCTACTTTTTTCTTAACAATCAATTTATTATGATTGAAAAACAATGTATATGGTTTTTTAATACATGGTTTTTTAATATTGAATAAACCGGCCGTTATATGTTCGCTACACAAAGCCACTAGTGGACATGTACCTCGTTTTTGCCAAGGAGAGGTGTAAATAAAGTATGCAAAACGAGTGCTTCAATTCTCTCCTTAATTTGCAACAGTGGTACTCAACACTACTACTGACGATCAGTGTTGTTTCAAGAATATCAGTCCATAATAACTCCCTACTCAAATAAGGTTAGGTGTAATAATTATCCATATGTAAGTATGACCCTGGTTCCCGGGATAAGATAGCGTTCCATACCTAACCTGACTTAATACAAACCATGTTTGTCATCGTATTTAACTTTTTTTCTTATTAAGAAACATGCAAAAAGAGAAAATAGGTAAGCATGAAACATATAATAGAGGAAACAAAGGGAGGTGACGAGGACTCACTATCTAGTGAGAGGGCACACCAGACTTGGATGTTGGTCACAAACGCTCGTTATCCCAACAAGGATACCTTAGCACTTTCTTTAAACCAAAGCAAACACTGGGCTTGCCCTTGAGTAAATCATACCGGTACAAACATTCTTATCATATCAGTATTCATTTCAAATCTCGTATAGGTCTCGGTTGTAAAACCGACACAAAAACACTAACATCATGATTTCTTTATATGCTTGTCTAGTGAGATGGGCCGCGGTGTGCGAGAAGTAATGTGAACAGACATCTAACAAAATTTAATAAACTTATTATTACGATAATTTATAGATGTATTGAAAATATAACAGATGAATGTATAACCCCATTGCCCTTAACAAGTATCAAACATGTGCATGACTGCTAAACCCCTTTCAGCAGCTAGCTTACATGTCACACACAGTGAAATTAAACGGATACATATATTATTCGATAAGTCCACAAACTACAATTGCAGCACTTGATCTCAGGTTCCATCCAAGTAGCTTCAGCTATGCCTAGCTACATTTTGTACAACGGTATAGGAGCTAGCGAAGTGGGCCGATGACAAAACTCCACTTGTTTTGTCCTCGTTGAAATGAGGTTGAAACCTACTTGGGGATCAGAGCAAATGTGACTACACCTGGACTGGACCGGATCATGCCGCATTTCCTCAATCGGACCACACATCACAGGGCAGTGATGTCGTGGATGCTCTTGCGCTTGGAGTCACCGCGGTTGCTGGTGTTGGCCTGGCGAATGAAGAACTTTTGTGCGTGGCTCGCCACCTGCGTCGGGGTCCGCGTCTTCACCGACCATCGCGAGATGTTGCGCCAATCGCCGCGCCCATACTTCTCCAACCCTTCCAGAAACAACCTATGCATAATCTATCTATATATACCTATTTAAAATATATATAGGGTTTCCGTAAGAGAAAGTTTTCGTCCGTCACTAAATTTTCCGTCCGACTTGCGTGTGACCACATCACACGCACTAGGCTTGTTCTAATGATCAAGATTGATTCAGGATAATTTGATTCAATTGTGTCCTATCTAACCACGTGTTGTCCCACGCAGAGACCGGGTCAGATCAATGATGATATATTCTGCAGCTGCTCCTCCAGTGACAACTCAACAACAAGCTTTCGTCCTACTGCTTCTCTTAGTGACGAATAACAATTAGTACATACACCTACATACAGTAACATAGTAACATAGACTTGTACAATGTTTTTTTCATTTTTAATTTTTTAAGGCTTATCAAAAATATATCGGGGTTTAATTTAGTTTTAAATTCTAGCTAGCGATGATAATAAAAATATACATAAAAATATACATAAGGCTTCCTATTTTTCTTCCTCCGTCCCTCTTTTGTCGCCGTTATTTTCCCGATCAGTTTTTTTTTTTCACTTGGAAGGGTTTTTTGGTGCGCATGTTTATCCATCCGTTTTTTCCATAGATGTTTTTTCCCGCTCCTGTCCGATCCAATCCGCTGCACACGCGCAGCGTGCCTCCAGTCGCCGTCGGCCCGAACCCTAGCACCGCCGCCACGTCGATTTGCTTCCCCATGCGTTTCCTCCTCCAATTGATTGCAAAAATCGATTGTCCATTCCTTTCTCATCATTTTCCCCATGATTTCTCCTTTCAATCGGCATCGAATTTGATCTCCAATTTAATCATTGCCGATGATGGCCGACGGACCTCGCCAACCGTTTTTTTCTCGAGTTTGCGGATTTGCTCCGATTTTGAGGAAAACGGAAGGAGGAGGTCGAGAAAGATTCAACCGAATTTGATGGGGATGATTGGCTCCAGCATCATACGGCTCGGGACAGTCTTTTGGAAGTTGAAGACGGCAAGTCAGCTGTGCGAGATGGCCTGCTCCACATGTAGGCTAGCCGAAGAGAGGCATGCCAAGTGGATGGAGGTATTAGACTGGGCTAGGGCTAAAAAGGAAAGAATGAATGAGCTTTCAGTCCAAAACCCAAGGAAGAATTTTCATTAACGTTTTCAATTACAATGTATAGTGACATCAATGTTTAAATTTATTGCTCACCTATCACTGATATAACCTCTTTACCCGTTGCAATGCACGAGCATTTAAAAAATAAGTAAAGCTTCAAGTATTTTTTTGGTCCGTCCTTTTTTCACTGTTTTTTGCCCGCTCACGCTTCGGTTTTTATCCATTCGGTTTTTTCTCATAGCCAGTTTCTTTCCGATCTCATCTGATCCTTTGCATGCGTGTGCAGCGCGCCTCCTGCCGCCACCGGGGCAAACCCTACAGCCGCTACCGGGACAAACCCTATCGCCGCTACCGGGGCAAACCCTACCGCCGCTACCACGTCGATCTATCTTCCCATGCGTTTTCTCCTCCAATTGACTGAAAAATCGAGTCCCCACTCCCCTCTAACCATTTTCCTCACGAGTTCCCCTTTCAATTTGGCTTTAATTTAGTGAATTTAATTTCAATCGCCGATGAAGACTGGCTAACGAGATTCCCCGGCCGTTTTTATCCCGAGTTTTGCGGAGTTGCTCTGATTTTGGGAAAATGGAAAGAGGATATGAGTGGATCAAAAGCCCTCAACTAATTTTGGGGGATTGAGAGGATCGGCTTCGGCATACGGGCACATGATTGTCTTCCAAAGGTTGAAGACAACGTTCGGTTGTGCGAGCTGGCAGTCCGAAGAGAGACAGGCCGAGTGGAGGGAGGTAGCGGACTGGGCTCGAGCTGAAACGGAAGGAAAGAATGAGTTTTAGACCCAAAACCAATGAAAAACTTTCATTGTCTTTTTCAATTATAATGTAATATAGCGATCCTATGTTTCAAATTATTGCTTAGCTCATAATAGTTGTTGTATCACTGAAAAAATATTCTTTACCCGTTGCAACGCACGGGTATTTTTTCTAGTAATAAAAAAAGGGATAAAGAAAAATTAACCGTGATCCGGTGTAGTAGATGTATCTAAGGTACTATAGCCATGAGGAAATCTGGGGCCCGCGTATCGGTGAGACGGGTGGTGTGGGCTAGGAAAATAGTCCGACATGGAAAATAAGGTGAAGTATCTATAAACACAAAGAGTGCGCCGAGAATGGCAGGGAAAAGGAAAAAACACCTATGGAACAGAGCCGAGATTTAACGGCACGGATCAGATGCGTACCTGTGCTCCTCCTCTGTCCAAGGCACGCCACGGCGACGCTCATCCCCGCCGCGGCTCGCGCCCTGCGCTCCGCCACGGCCCGCGCAATCATCCCAGCAGCCCGGGGAGGCGACCATGCCACGCTCGATGAGGTCGACGTCGTCCACGAGCACCCGGTAGTGCTCCCAGACCTCGTGTGCCGAGCGTCCCGGGATCCGCGATGCGACGAGCGCCCATCGGTTGTGCGTGTGCTCAGGAAACGCTACGAGCGCGCTCTCAAACACCTTGTCCTCTGCCTTGCTCCACGGCCTGCTGCTGGGCACTGGTGGCGCCGTCCACGACGACGACGAGCCACCCATGTCACCGCAATAGAACGCCATGCCTTTGTCCGTGCTACTAGTCTCTCTCTCTCACACACACGTAGGTTCGCGTGTAACAACTTGCCGTACGTGCTCTTGTGGAGGCGGGTGTTTGCAAATGCTGGTGCTTCGTTTTAGATCTTGTGGTACACTGGGAGGCAATCCGCGGCTTATAAAGGTTTGAAGCGAGCCTCAGCCGCAAGGCGCGCTGCATATCGGCGGCGGCGCACGGCGGGTGTGGCAGGACGCGAGGCCACGTTCGTCGCATGGCTTGTTATTTCGACCGGAGATTAATCCAAATTGCGTACAGCTCTTGTGCTCCCTAACCATAGCTAACAGATTCCCCCGGTCCAAAAGTAAATTTGATGATGGGGTAGCACAGAATCAACTTTTTCAGCAAATCTTGAACGAAGCAGTGACCAGCTAGAGAACCGTTCCGATGTGCTGCGAACCGCGAGAAAAATCCTACATTCCTTTGGCCGCGGCCGGCCGAGTGCCGACGAATCAGCCGGTAGTGATCAGTCGCTTTCTCTCCCGTTAAACCCGTATCGAACTATCGATCACAGGAATCTATACAGATTGGACACAAAAAGTCAAACATACTCCCTCCATTTCCAAAAATTTGACACCGTTAACTTTTTAGCACATGTTTAACCGTTCGTTTTATTCAATTCATTTTTAAAATATGTAAAATTATATGTACACATATAAGTATATTTAACAATAAATCAAATGATAGAAAAAAAATTAATAATTACTTGAATTTTTTGAATAAGACAAATGGTCAAATATATTTAAAAAAGTTAACGGCGTTAAATATTTAGAAACGGGTACCGTACAATCCGGGGCATACGGCTGTATAACCTGTAACACATATGCACGCGTTTCTTCTCGATTTGACGTACGTTGCGCGGTTGTGTTACTGTACATGTCCCCGTCATGTTCATCGGAATCTCTCGCGCTGTCATGACATAGTAGAATCGGTGGCCTGCCGCTGTCACTTTAGCCGTGATCGATCGATCGCCTCGACGTGGGCGTGGGGGCCGCGCACGCGAGCGAGCATCGGATTCAGATCAGCCTCAGCCGGCGGCGGCGCGGTGGGTGGCAGGACGCGAGGCCACGTTCGCCGCGTGCGTGGCCCACGCAAAAAGTGCGCGCGCGGGCCGGCGCGGCGTCCTCGTCCCAGCCGGCTGGAGATTTTTCGCACGCGCTTGCACTGGGCCGTGCTTATTCTTATCCAGAACACGGCCGAGCTCCGTCGTCGCTCATCCGTGATCTCCCCTGTCGCTATCTGTTTTTCTGGAAGTATGTTGCTGCTGAGTGAGAGCCTGATGAGAGAGTTGGATAATGTGAGTGTTGTTGTTGGGTTTGGACGTGTAAAAGGATTCCTTAGATAATCAGATGCTTTTGTTTGTGGATAATGATGCATCATCGGTCAGATATGCCGAGCTGGGTAGTTGAAGCCCACTCGAGAGACACGAAGCAGATTATTCTGGGAGTAAGTGTGTGCGTACGTGCGTATAGCAGGGGGGCAGGACTGCTGGAGGCATTGCCGTCACGTGCATTGGTGAATTGTGGATCTTTGATGCGTACCGCACTTACACTAGGAGGAATAATTTGTTAGAGTATCTCCAGCAGACTATCTAAATCAGACTCTCCAAATACTCACGTAGCCAACTCTTCAAAGCCAACTCTTCAATTGATTTAGCAGATCAAACTCGTTGCTCGCTCCAACAGATTCTCCATCTATCATCTCTATTTTAAGTCTATAATATTGGGACCCCATATGTCAGTCTCTACTACCCCTCTTTTCCCTCTTCTTTCTCCCCCTCTTCTTGTTCTCCTGCTGCGGCATCCCCGAGCTCCTCCTTGGCCCCCTCTCTCTCTTTTGCGGAGACGATGGATGGCGACGGTGGATGACGACGACATATCCGTGCAGGCTTTGCCGCTGCCCCACCGCCGTGCCCTACCTCCCTCGCGGGTGTTGGTGGCCGACGGCGACGAATGAGGCGAGCGGGAGGCGACGGTGACAAGGGCTCGATGTGGACAACGCGATTTGGCCATTGGGGTGGCAGCGTCGGTCCTGGACGGGGCGGAGGTGATGGGTAGCGACGTGTGAGGATGGTGCGCCGAGAAGACCGTGCGGCCGGTGCCGACACCGTCGCGGAACGGGGTGGTGAGCGCGAAGCCAACCGTGTCCGGGAGGAGCGAGGCGGAGCCGAGGAGCGTGAGGTTGCTCGCCCACGAGATGCGGCGGTAGGAGGCGCCACAGCTGGCGGGAGGCCACGACCTGGCGGGCAGGCTTCAACGACGCGGAGAGGCGGCGACCCGCGGGCGACAATGGGGCCGACGACGGGGGCCAAGACGATGACGCCTCCCGCTCCCTCCTTCCTCCACTCCGGTTGGGACAAACGACGATAATGTCGGTGGCCAGATCGGGGCCGTGACGGCGGTGCCGCTCGCTCGGATCAGAAGTGTGCTGGGAGAGAGAGGAAGAAGATGTGGGCCCCACGGATAGCAAGCCGGCTTTGGCTAGCCAAGTTTGGTCGGTGAGGGAGCCGGTTTGGCCAGCGAGATGCTTGGCTATCTAGATAGCAAGTCTGTTGGAGTTTATTTTTAGTTCAAAATTGCTAAATTTTGGCTTAGAGAGTGGGATAGCAACAATCTTAGAGATGCTCTTAGATCGAGTCCTTCCGTACATGGAAACGTCAGGATTTGGCCGTGGGACGGAGGATAATGCGGGGATGGCCGCACGCGCTCCCTAGTCCCCTTCCCCTTATGGCCTTATCCTGTAAGTATATAGTTTATATGCGTACGTATAAACTTTGTATTTATACGTATAAACATTTATATATGTATATATGAACTTTATATTTATATGTATAATCTAAAATTTAATATATTTATGTATATACTATGTATCTTCTGAATGTGTATACGTATACATTATATATAGGTATAAATTTTGTATTTATACATATAAAGAAATAGTTGTACAACTTTGTATTTATATTATATGTATATGTACATTCATTATATGTAAAAATGTTTATACATATATGTACAAAGTATAAATACAAACTTTATATAAACTTTATATGTATATATATAATGTTTTTAATATATACTAGAAAAAATACCCGTGCGTTGCAACGGACAAACTAGAATTATAAAAAATTATAAAAATTTTAGCTTATTAGGGTTTAGTTTTTCATGATATGAGCCCTTTGAAAATATATTCCTAAATAAAGAAAGAAAGTTAAAAAAAGAAAGAAAACAATTTTGTGCAATTTTAAGCTATTAAAATGGTACTGATGTTATTTCTGAAAATAAAAAATACTTAAAAATATTGACAGAGAGAAATCAACTAATTTTAGCCCGGTCCACGAACTTGAGGCCAATGAGGCGGCCCAACTGCGAGGCGGCCTGGGAATATTGCCGGTCCAAGTCGGGATCGATCCGAGCCAGTCGTTTTGATGGACGGCTCGGATCGAGTCCAAATCCATCAAAATCGTGCATACCCAAATCCCTAACCCTAGTTCCCCCCACCCCACACCGCAGGCTGCCTCTCCCCCTCCCAACCGGCGGCGCCGCTACCTCTCCCCACCGGTGGCGCCGCTCCCTCTTCCTTCCCCTCACCAGCATCGTCGTCTCCCTCCCTCTCCCCCCCACCAGCGCTCCATCTCCCCATCTCCCTCCCATTTCGCCGGCATGGGGCGACAACGGTGAGGGCTCGACGCGGTGCAGGCGATGGTGGGGGTACGACGCAGAGACAGTGGCGATGACCATCCTCCCCCTCCCCCTCTCTCTCGCCTCCCTCCCGCGACGGCGGCATCGGCGGCAGCTGCGGGTGGATCCGGCCGCGATGGTGGCGGCCGAGGACGGATCCGGCAGCGGCGGCTCCCTCCGCCCCCTCTCGCCTCCCTCCCATAACGGATATGACGGCGGTGGCGGCGTCGGAGATGATTGCATGTGGTCTGGCGGCGGTGTCGGCGGCTGCCGCGGGTGGATCCGGCCGCGGTGGTGGCGGCTGTGGACAGATCCGGCGGCGGCTGCTCCCTCCACCCCCTCTCGGCTCCCTCTCGTGGTGGATCTGATGGCGGTGGCTGCGTCGGCGGCGACCGCATGTGGATCTGGCGGCGGTGTCGGCGACCGAGGGTGGATCCGGTGCAGCGGTGGATCCGGCGGCTGCTGCTCCCCCTCTCCGGTGTGGCGGCGATGGCTGTTTCCCTCTCCGATATGGTATGTTGATTTTAGTAACCATAGTACGAAGGATGTTTGATTTGGGATGTTGATTTTGTAGGGATTCTTGATTTTGATCTGGGATTACAATTGAGTGATTTTGTGATTTTTAAGATGGACTTGGACTCAATAGAGGACGATGGATGAAACGGACGATCGGAAGCTTTACGAAATTTTATATTAGATATAGATAGATGTATGGAACGTGATCGTACACGTACGACGGTACGAGAGCGCGTTAGCGTTTTCGGTTTGGACTGACCCAAATAACAACCATCAACTAATTACTTTCCATTTATCTTGTTTATCACTTTAAATTTAGTGATATTGAGCATATGACTTCCTACTGGAAGGTTGCCGTGTGCAAGAAGTAACGTGAACAAACAACTATCACAATTTAATAAACTTGTCATCTATTAACTTAATAGAAAAAGAAGCCTCCATGTTCGATCTCATGGTCTAAAAATTCTCATATTAATTGGAAAAAAAGAAAAAAAAAAGAGTCCACATAGGAATACAATTTAAAAATAGCTGAAATTCGAAATTAAAAATAAGGAATATAAGAAGAGAAGACTAGAGTCCATGCCGGTATATAATAGATGTAATGGAAATTCAGATTAAAAAAATCTATTAAGTTATTAAAGAAATAGAAAAATAAACCTCAATGTTCGCTCTCATAGTTTAGAAATTCTCATATTAATCGGAGAAAAAGAAAAAATAGAGTCCATATAGGAATACAATTTAAAAATAGCTAAAATTCAGAATTAATATAGGAAAAGAAGACTAGAGTCTATGCCGGTATACAATAGAACTAATGGAGATTCAGATTAAAAAAAATAAGAAAATTAAAAGTATATGTTAGAGTCCGTGTAGAAATACAATTTAGAAATAAAAAAAATTCAAAATTAAAAAATAAGGAATATTAGAAGAAGACTATAGAATCAACAATTTAAAATTAACTGAAATTCGAAATTAAAAAAGAAACATTGAAAGATAAGTTTAGAGTCCATATATAAATACAATTTAGAAATTATAGAAATTAGCAATTAAAATGAGGAATATTGAAAGAAGAGTATAGAGTCCATATAGGAATTTAGAATTAATTAAAATTCAGAATAAAAATAATAAAATTAAAATTAGATTTTAGAGTACATATAGAAATACAATTCACAAATAACTAAAACTAGAAATTAAAAAAGGTATATTGGAACATAGTCCATATAGGAATTAAAATTCGAAATTAAAAAATAAATAATATTGAAAGATGGGTTTAGAGTCCATATAGAAAAACAATTAGAAATAATGAAAATTTCAGAATTAAAAAAATAAGCAATATCAGAAGAAGAGTCTAGAATCCGTATAGAAATACAATTTATAAATAACGGAAATTCAGAATTGAAAAATAAGAAATATTGGAAGAGTAGTCTAGAGTTCATATGGAGTATAATTTAGAAATAACTAAAATTTTGAATTTAAAATAAGAAATATAGGAATAAAATTTATAAATAATAAAAATTCATAATTAAAAAATAAAGTGGAAGAGGAGTCTAGAGTACATACAGAAATATAATTGAGAGATAACTAAAATTCAGTATAAAAAATAATTAATAACTATCACGTATATACAACACAATATGAATATTACACATTGATAGTTTGATCAAGTTAATACAATTTTTAAATTATGTTACTATTTTAAAATATTTTAATAATACGATAAGAAAATATATTTGGTATTATATGAGAGAAAACGTAAGGATACTAGGTGCGTAATTTACACGGGTCACCATACTGGTTACAATGATGAGAAGATGATAGTTGAGTGTACAACCCTATTGCATGCCCCTATTAAGTATCAAACATGTACAGGCCTTCTAAACCACTTTCCGAAGGTAGCTTACATGTCACGCACACAAGGTGAAATTAGACGGATACAAATATTATTCAAAAAGTACACAAGCTATTATCACAACACTTGATCTCAGGTTCCAGCCAAGCTTAGTTTTAGCTATTGCCTAGCTATATTTTGCACAACCGGAGATAGAGAGGAACTAACGGGGACGGCCGATGACTAAACTCCCTTCGTTCTCTCCTCATTGAACTGAGGTTGTAAGCTACTTGGGATTGAAGCAAATCTAGACTGGACCGGATCATAATGCATGTCCTCGATCGGACCACACATCACGGGGCAGTGATGTCGTGGATGCTCTTACGCTTGGAGTCGCCACGACTGCTGGCGTTGGCCTGGCGGATGAAGAACTTCTGCGCATGGCTCGCCACTTGCGTCGGTGTCCGCGTCTTCACCGACCAGCGCGAGATGTTGCGCCAATCGCCACGCCCGTACTTCTCCAGCCCTTCCAGAAACAGCCTACGCATAATAAAAACAGAAAAAAAAAGGAGAAAAGGAAATTAGATGCGATCCGATATAGTATAGATGTGTAGTAGTACAAGGTATTGTTTCCATGGGGAAATCTAGGGCCCGCGTGTTGATGAGACGGGTGACGTGGGACAGGGAAGTAATCCGACGTGGAAAGAACAGGAGAAATATCAAGGACCTCGTAGAGCGCACCGAGAATTACAGGAAAAAGGAAAAAACATGGAACAGATCAGCCAAGATTTGATGGCACGTATCGGACGCTTACCTGTGCTCCTCCTCGGTCCAGGGTACCCCGCGGCGACGCTCATCCCCGCCGCTGCCGCGGCCGTGGCCGGCACCGTAGTTGCCGTCGTCCCAGCAGCCCGGGGACGCGACCATGCCACGCTCGATGAGGTCGACGTCATCCACGAGCACCTGGTAGTGCTCCCAAACCTCGTGCGCCGAGCGCCCCGGGAGCTGCGACGCAACGAGCGCCCATCGGTTGTGCGTGTGCTCCGGGAACGCCACGAGCGCGCTCTCGAACACCTTATCCTCCGCCTTGCTCCACGGTCTGCTGCTCGGCACCGGCGCCTCCGCCATCGCCCATGACGATGACGAGCCACCCATGCTACCGCGGTAGAACGCCATGCCTTCGTCCGTGCTACTAGTCTCTCTCTCACACGCGCAGATTCGCGTGTAACTACTTGATGTGCTCTTGCGGAAGCAGCTGTTTGCAAATGCCGGTGCTTTGGCCTTGGATGTTGTGGCACATCGGGAGGCAATGGGCAGCTTATATAGAGATTTGGATCGACACTCAACCATGTACACACGCTCAAGTACACATCATTCGGTTCTGTTACATTTGCCTTGATCAGGATGATGATAAGAAAGGAAGAGATTAGCTCAGAAGATAGTGATGATGAGCGAGAGCAACGGAGAATTGGTAGTACGAGCTAGTTCCTTGTCGCGGTGCGGGTCTAGTAGGCGCCATGTGTCCAGCCGCTTTTTGGATGGATTCGGTGATTCGGTCGCGTGGCGCCGACCTCTTCTCTCCTTGGCCGCAGGCCCGCAGCCAAACCAACAGTGCGGGAAAGGGAGTATGAGGATGATTGAGACGGCTGATTCCGACGCCACGAATCAATCGGCACTTGGGGCCGGGGGATTATTCCCAGCCCGTATGATATGGGATCCGCACCCGTACTCTCCCCGCAAGCGCGTCGTATCTGCTCGTGCCGTGGCCACGCCAAAACCAGAAGAAGCAAGCTTGCTGGTTCGGGCGGATCGTTGGGCTATTTAGATTGGAATATTTTCTTCTTTTTTTTTTCTTTTGAGGGGATTGGAATATATTCCTAGTTCTTATGTTACTATAAAGTTATCGTATGTTCTTTTAAAACACCAAAGCTTATCAGTTGCATTTTGCAACACCAATATTTCCATTCACTTTTCTTATTTCTTATGCACATGTTTGGGCTACATTTTGTCTCGCGCATCTTCTGATCACGGGGCGATCGCGCGCGTGCCTTTTTCCACAGGAACGTTCCGAATGCGGGTGCCAAATAATGCAGCTGCAGGACCGCGCGCGGGACGAGAGGAACAAAAAAAAAAAAAAAATCGGTGGGCGTTGGGCGCCGCCCACGTTTGGATTCCCCCGCGCGAGTGACGCGAGCGCCGGCTGGACCCATCCCACCACCGGATCCCAACCGCCGGCCATGGGCCGCGTGCGTGGGCCAACGCAGCGGGCAGGATAAGATCATGCAGCCCACAAGAATTACCCGAGCACCACTCGTCTCCTCTTCTCCCCTTTTTTGCCGCTCGACACGTCACGCTCACGGCTCATCCGCGATGCCAGTAGGAGTGTCTGGGACCCAACCATTCTTCTCTCCCGTGTCGTGTGTGATCTCTTGTAAAGGCGCCGGATCTGCCTGAGCTCTGGATAAATCTGTGGCACGTATATGTGCACGCCTGTGCGACGCACTAGTTTACCTTATCCGCGGGCCTGATCAGGCAAGTTGCATGCTTGCATCCAGAGCGGTGGTTGTGCTGATATGGTTCTTCACTTTCAGCCGTACGCGCGTGTATGCTGACAGGAAAGGGAGATCCATCGATGGATCACTCCTTTTTTTTTGTTAATTGGTGTAGTAGTCGTTTAGCCAACCAGTTAACGTTATTTGCAATGATTAAAAAAAAGGAATACAAGCACCGTGATCGAGATGGAATCATGGACTATTACACGGTGCGTCATCCTAAGATGCGATCAGCAATCGATCAACGTGCGTATTTCGCCTCACCGTGATTCGTTCACATTTCTGGCACAAGCGTGCATTGCAAAGCAGAGAGGAATCATCATTCGCGTTCGCAGCCGAAAGAGCCTAGATCCCTTTCTTACTGACGAACGTGTGCACGTACGTGACGTGCCAACTCTCGATCGCAGCCGGTCATGTAAACTAAACCTTGGGGCGTGTAAAATCAGGTCTATCTGCACTGCAGCTGTGAGTTAAACTGGATGTCTGCATGCATAGCTGGAGACCCGAAGCTTCCTCATCGACCGGTGCCGATTGGTGCATGCCTAACCTTTCGCGATCGTTTCTCTTTTGTGCGCGCATGCTCAGTATGCGTCTGGAATCTGCACGCAGAGGCAGCAAGCATGCTCTCGATCGATGGATGGCTCGAGAAGATGAGGTGAAGGTTCGGGCGTGGAAATGCAGGTCGATTCGGTCGGAATCTGATTCCAGAGTGCCGTGATGATCAGGATCCATCCAGCGAAAGAGCTCGGTGGACGGTGACTGCTGAAATGCCTTTCGGCTCGGAAGTTGCCGAGCAGTGCAGCTAATTAGGCCGCGCCCGCTTGTCGATCTGCACGACTCTGTGTGCTCGTGTAGCCCAAACGAGGTGATCCGAGTCCAAAGCTGGCCCATCTGGATGAAGCCTGCAGTCTATCTTTGCCATGGTTCATTTAGGGTTTCTTCCAAGGAACTGCCTCGCTGTTTGTCGATAAATTTTTAGGGGAAATCAACCAGATTTTTTTAGCACTTAGATCTACATCCAATGAACAGGAAAAAAACATACTAGAAAATAAACATTTTTCGGACTGGACCAAATCAAATTAGGAAAAACAACAATATGGGCTAAAAAAACAAGCCCAAACATCTCGATGAAATAGAAAAATTAGTCACGGAATTAAAAAAACATCACAAAATTAAAATCCCAATACAAACAAAACATTATAGCAACCCAATAAACATCAGAGCCCAACTTGGCATCCAAGAAAGCTGCGAAAAGGAAAAAAAAACCACACAAGAGAAACAGATCACACACACCACCGAACAGTAGACCAGATCGATTAGAAAAAGGCGACCAAGCCATGGACGGCGAGGAGAAGGAGAAAAGAAGAACAAACAAATTGTAACCAAGAAGATGGAGATCAAGATGATGAATTCAACAAAAACCAAACTCCCAGGTAAATATGAACCTACTACTCATCCATTCTTGCCTTATGACTACAAATTTCAACACAAATAAAACACTGTCTGCCTTCAACCACAATCTTCAAAATAACAAAGAAAAACAAGTCAGATTTCTAAATCTTGGTCAGATATGAATGAAAGTGGGGATTTATTTAGATTATGAAGTACTAGGTCTATTATTTTGGTACCTCACACACCTCAATGCCAAAAAAAAAAGATTTCAGCTACAACAAAACTGTTAACATGTTCTTCAGTTTCTAGATAAGCACATAATCCAGATCTGGTCAAGTAATTGAGAACTCAAGAATTCTTCTGACTAAAACACAACATGCTTATCTTGAAAAAAATACTTTCACGAAACTACATTTCCACAACCAGTGATAAAGATCGAGTTAGAGTTCACCCTGTCTCCAATAAATCTTCAAATCAACAAGAAATAATCTCCCAATAAAAATATACCTACCACAAAATCCCACTGGACCTTTTTGCTATTGATTTCACTAGATCTGCCATCCATATTCAAAATCAAACAAAAACAACTCAGATTTGAAAAAATCTTGGAGGAAAATGCATGGAATTGTGGATTCCTTTACATCAAGTAGTACTATGTAGGGAAACATGATGTGTGAATCAAAAATCCTTCTAAGCTGTAAGTTTTAGATGAAAATAGGGAAACATTATGTGTTATAAGCTTCAATTGGAAAAAATATGACAGCATAGCGCATCAAAAAAAAAAAACTTGGGTAGGATTATCCTAACAAGGGAACCCAAAACAGAAGTGCATACAACCTACAATACAAAGCACACATTTCTAACTTTTGCATGCACAAGTGACCAAAAAAATGAAAATTTCATTAGGACACATCTAAAATTAGAGACATGATCTGGTGTATATTTTAGAAATGTGACAATCTTCATCTATATTTTAGAAATGTGACAGTCTTCATCTACACAACAGAACTAAAAAAAAGAGTCCCTAGGGTTCCCTAAACTACAAGTGTCCTAGTTTTCACACAAATCACTAATAAACCAATGTTAGTCAGTTACAATCCAACTACCAACAATCAGTTACAGGAAGAAATAATAAAGATTACAAATGTAACCGAGGTATATTTTCACTTGAAGTAAGTGGTAATGAGTAGTACTGTAAGGATGTTCTAAGTTATAATTATTGTAATTTCAGATTGTATGAAACCTAAAATATTGAGTTGTTTACTTCAATTGACTTCACTTCAAAACTGAGTTGTTTTCATTTCACAATTTTAATTAACAAGAGCAACATGAGAAACAGGAAAAGCCTACCTAACACTAATTTACATTTTAGCAAGACTAAACGTACAAATGTAAATAAGGCATATTCCTGTTGTAACTACACTATTAAGTAGTGATGAATTGTACTGTAAGTGGATAGAAAGTTAAACATATAAAAATCTAAAACTGGATGAAACCTTATATGAAAAATAAAGATTAGGAGAAACTAAAATTCAACAATAAATAGAAATCTTCAGAATTAGAAAGATAAATTTAATACACAACTCATCGTGTGTGTGTGTTTGATAATAAAACAAGAGAAATTTAACAGATAGAAATAACTAGAACTAAAAATGTAACTGGGTAGTAATATAGTTAATTGTTTGTATGATGCTCTTAAGTATACATGCTTTCTAATATTTTGAAACATATCTTGCAGGATTTATATCTGATAGTGAAACTATGAAGAATAGCAAGTTGGAGACCCAGGAAAAAGAACAAAGGAAGATTAAAAAAGGACAATCAGGTATGGTCTATGCTTTGAGAAAAATGTATTTTGCTGTGAGTTTTTTAAAAAAAGAATAACTTATCATTGATTTAATATTGTTGCAGATAAAGGAAAGAATCAAATGGAAGATGAAGGCATAAAGAAAATAGAATTAAAGAGAAGAAAAATTGAAACAACGCGACATCAAGACACCAAAGCAAACAAGAAAAGTATCCCACGTCAGAATTTTTAAAGAAGATACCATAAAAATAGAAATAAAGTAGTCTTAATGAAAATTTACAATAAGTTACACTTTTGTGAGCTTATGATGTTTTTGTTTTCAATACTAGGATCTCAATAGCTACAGGTTTTTGAAAGAAGCAAAATTCAATCAGGAAAAACCTATAATGCAGAAACAAGCAATAATGTTGCACATACACTGTAAGATCAGTACACATTGCTGAATGAAGATGGAAATCTTGTAAGAAAAAGATACAAGCTCCTGCTCCATGACGGCCCCCTCGAGGCGGGAGATCTCTGCTTCGAGACCAAGGATATGGGCCGCGCGCTCCTCGCGGACGAGCAGCTCCGCGGACAGCCGCCGGTTGGCGTCCTCGGACTCCGCGAGGGCTTGGAGCTGCTCGGTGAAAGCGACGTCGCGAAGTCGAAACACGACCTCCGCCTCCACGGCGGTGGCTTCATGCGTCGCCGACGTTTCCTCCCGCGCCTTGAGCTCCTCGGCGAGGATGCGGTTATTTTTGGCGCGCGCCGCGACGCCGTCTTCGCGCCGCTTGATGGCAGCCTCCGCCTCAGCTGCCCTCTGCTCCCGGGCTAGGGCGGCGACCTGCCGACGCGTCAGGTCGTCGATGAGGGCATCGAGCCGCTCGCGCAGGTCCAAGGCGCTCATGTCCATCGCCTCAGTCGCGACGAGCACCGCGACCCTCTCCTCCTCCACCTCTATGGTGATCTCCGCCAGGGCTTCAGTGCGCACGTCGATGGACACGAGCTGGGCGGCGTAGGCCTGCCGGCCCACCTCCACCATACTTTCTACGGAACGGCGCCCCTCGGCCAGCCGCTCCCACTCGGCGGCCAGCTCGGCCCACTCCTCCGCCAAGGATTGTAGTTGGGCATTGAGCCCATCCATGACGGCTCGCTAACGCCATGGCCAAGGAGTTGACGGCTCCCTCATGGAGCTGATGCCATGGCCTGGAGCAGGGGCTCCGCGCCATGCGGGATAGCCGCAGTGGAGGATTACCTGCGGCCCGACCCCAGCGGGGTCACTGGCTCGGCCTCAGGTGCTTGGCTAGGCTCGGGGGCCCGCCCGGCTTCGGGGGCGTGGCCGGCCTCGGGGTCCGTGGCGCCGCTGCCATCCCGGTCGACCAGCAGCAGTTGCCTGAGCCAGGCCGCCTCCGCCTCTTCCCGGACGCGGGCCTTCGCCCCCTCCCGTGCGCGCACCTCCTTGGCCCCTCGGGCAGCAGCCTCGGCCTCCCGGGCGCAGGCCGCCTCGCGGGCGGCTTCTTCGGTTTCCCGCAGGCGCGCTTCGGCTGCCCGCTGGTCGGCCGCCTGGTGGGCCACCTCCTCGCCCGATCGCCCCGCGGCCTCGGCCTCGGCCCCGGCGGGCCGGCCGATCTTGGTTTGGTGAGGGATTCCCCGAGGCGGGACATCGCTGAGTAACGGAGACCGAGAGCAGAGCAAAAAATATATAAGAGAGTGAGACCAGAGGGAAGAGAGAGAGCAGCCCCCAGTAGGGGACGAGGTTGTACCTGGCCGATGGGCGCTTGAATGTCCACTTGGGGGGCTCTATGAAACCCCCCTTGCTGGGTCCTGACCCCTGTCAGGGTGCGGCCTGTAAAATCAAAGGTTTTTGATTATTATTCTGTGATGAACAATTGGTATTGGAGATTATTGGTTTTGATATTTGGAATTTATTTGCGAAGTGGTTTTGGAGATGATTGGATTTTAAAGGTGATATACAGGTACTGCTGGATTGGGTCCGGTAAGACCGGGCAGTGGTTACCGGTCAGACCGGCGTGTATTGCGCGGTCAGACCGGCGCAGCCCGCGGTCTGACCAGCCGACGCTGTGTTGGTTTCGGTTTCGGGTTGTTTGTTTGGATATCCGTGATTGTTTCATGAATATGACTTCTAGATGGATACTATGTGTATGTGATACCGTTGTTTGCTAACAATGAGTTAAGTTGGGGATAGCTTGGTCTCGGAATATGGTTTCTTTGTTTGTTCCATGTGTAGGTGAATTAATGCCGGGAGAGTATTTGCGGTGATGGACCGGGAGTCGACTTGGAGATAAGACGACGTCCAGGGTGGTCAGAGATCATGCGGAATTCTAAGGCTAGAGTTCAATGCACGTGGAAGGTGAAGGTTCTATATGGCATAAGATGGAGGTATTGTGTCTGTATGGGATGCAGAGTCGAATTTGGAAGGAGTCCAAATTTGGTGGAATTGGTTATGTAAAGTTTGTTTCTTGTACGAGAAGGTTTCCTAGGGTGATTAAGACTTCTAGTATGAGTTTGGTTCGTGGCTTTAGACTGCCTACCTTGGGTATAAATAGAGAGGGAGCGTGAGGCTTCCCGGTATCGTTTTTGGAGAGCAATTGAGTTGATAGGTTTGTTAGGGTTTCGAGTTTAGTCGAGATTTTTGTAAGGAGTGCTGTTGGTGCACTTTGTAAACACAGAGAGAATCAATAAAGTCGTCATCTACTTTAAGAGTTATTCGATTTGTGTTTCACCGGGTTTCGGCGGTCCAACCGGCGACATACCGGCGGTCAGACCGATGCAAGGCAGCGGTCAGACCGGCGGCAGATTGGCGGTCAGACTGGCGGTGTCAACAGGCAGAGGCAGGCGATCTCAGCGGTTCGACTGGAGTTCGATCTCGGTCAGACCGACGTGTACTAGGCGGTCAGACCGGCGCAACACTTTCGGTCAGACCGCGATCCGTCGAATTTGAGGGTAAGTTTTATTTCCGCTAAAACTTTTGGTTTTTGGGTATACCAACCATTCACCCCCCTCTGGTTGGCTTAGTTCTTGCTGTTCGATCCTACAAGTGGTATCAGAGCCTTGTTCTCTTCTTTGGATTTTAATCGATATAAAGTTTTTGCCATGACTGCTAATAGGTTTTCAACTAAGCCTCATGTTTTCGATGGAACGGATTTTTCTCATTGGTGTAGTAGGATGCAGTCTTATATTATGGCTGAGGATTATGATATTTGGAGAAAAGTTTCTCATCCTTATGAGATCCCTGAACAAATTAATACTGCTGTTTTAAAAACTGAGTTTGAACAAAATTGCAAAGCTCGCAATATTCTTTTGAGTGGGATTTCTCGTTCGGATTATGATCGTGTTTCTCATCTTCAAACTGCCCATGAGATTTGGATTGCTTTGAGTAATTTTCATCAAGGAACAAATAACATTAAAGAACTTCGTCGAGATCTTTTCAAAAAGGAGTATATTAAATTTGAGATGAAACCTGGAGAAGTTTTGGATGACTATCTTTCTAGGTTTAATAAAATTTTGAGTGATCTTAGATCTGTTGATTCTTCTTATGATGTTAATTATACACAATCCGAGATTTCTCGCCACTTTTTGAATGGTCTTGACATTTCTATTTGGGAGATGAAAGTTACATCTATTTCGGAGTCTGTTGATATGTCTACTTTGACTTTGGATTCGCTTTACACAAAACTGAAAACACATGAGATGAATATTCTTTCTCGTAAAGTTGATTCTAAGTCAAGTGCTTTGGTATCTTCCTCAACTTCTTTTGATGTTGATGCTTCTTCATCAAAGTCTTCCCTATTTGCCTTGTTTAATGCCATGTCCGATGATCAACTCGAACAGTTCGAGGAGGAGGACTTGGTTTTGTTATCTAACAGACTTTCTCGAGCTGTGACTAATGTTAGGTACAAGAAAAGAGGTGGTCCAAATCGTTGCTTTGAATGTGGTGCTACGGATCACTTTCGTTCACGTTGTCCTAAGCTTGGGAGAAATAGGAGGGAAGATAATGGTGATGAGAAGACCAATGACAACAAGCCAAAAAGTACAGTTACAGGAGGAAAGAAGATCAGGGAGAGTCTCAAAAAGGCTTTTGATCAAGTCTACGCTGCGTTTGAGCCACTAAGCGATGTAGATGGTGAGAGTGGAGATGATGATAAGGGAAAGAACATTTCCGGTGTTTGCTTCATGGCGCGTGGTGAATCGGATTCAGAGTGTGAAGACAATGAGGTAAGTGCTCTTGAGGAAGCTATTAATATTTTGAGTGCAAAAAATATGAAGTGTGAGAAGATGTATAGAAAACAGGAGGTTATCATTGAATCTCTTAATTCTGAAATTGATAGATTAGAATCTCTTATTCCTAATGATGATGATTGTCAAAGTTGTGAGGTTTTAATGAATGAAATTTCTAAAATTAGAGATGTCAATGCTGCACATGATTTGAAAAGTAAATCTTCTTTTGGTCTTAGTTTTGCTTTGCACACACGCACTTTGGATGATTTGACTTTAACTAAAAAGTTGTTGCAATATCAAATTGCCTTTCATGCTAGTTTGATGTTTAACATGATTTGTGCTAAAAAGTTAAAACAACTTCATGATGTTTTGGATTGCTCAACATGTACTTTGAATAGGTTGAAATTAAAAGATGCTTTAGGTCGTGTTGAGTACATGGAAGATGTTGTGAAAAACAATGAAGTGCTTTCTTGCCCCAAATATCGTAAAAGTAAAGGTGTCATGATAGATTGTGAAAACTGTGCTATTTTGGAAAAAGAGGTTTCTTATTTGAAAAATTCTTTGCTAAGATTTTCTGATGGTAAAAAGAACCTCAACATGATACTAGATCAATCTAAGGTTAGCACACATAACCATGGTTTAGTTTTTAATGCTTATGCTCATCATACTAGACATCCTCCTGTTGTGTTAGGTGTTGGTGCTAGAAGTGGTGAAATTTTGGTTAAACCTGAAACTAAGAACACTGTGTTTAAATTTGCTGGCATCATGTCTACTTTGAGTGCATCTTCTTCAAAATCCAATGTTGTGCATGCAAAATCTCCTGTTGTTGCTTGTGTTGCTAAGTCATCTGATTCTACCAATGTTTCTACTCATCGTGAAAAATATACTTGCTCGTTTTGTGGCAAAGATGGACATATTGTTGGTTTTTGTTTCAGATTAGCTCATAAACAGAAAAAGGAGAGAGATTGCTTTTGCAAAATCAAAGTGGCGAAAATCTGTTTTTCCCTCGAGGAAACCGGTCAGACCGCAGTGGGTCCCGCGGTCAGACCGGCGACCGGTCAGATCGGATACTGAGCGGCGGTCGGACCGGGCACCGGTCAGACTGGCGGTACAAAAGCGGTCAGACCGGCCCCCGGTCAGACTGGCCACTGTACCTCGGTCAGACCGGCCTCGGAGAAATTTTTCTGAAAATTCTCAAACTGTTTTTGCACGTGGATATATGCCTATTGGATCTTCTGGTCGTGTGTCTCAGTACTGGATTCCTAAGTTTTTATTATCATCTGACCCCAGTAATGAGGCTTTAAGTTCTGCTTGTGTGTAGGCGTTGGTGGCAAGGAAGGAGAACTTGTGGATCGTGGATTCCGGTTGTTCACGGCACATGACCGGTGATATAAATTGGTTCTCCTCCCTCAAACGGGCATCCAAGACTGAATCGATTATCTTTAGTGATGCTTCTACTAGTGCTGTTCTCGCTATAGGTTTGGTTAAGGTAAATGACAAATTTGAATTGAAGAATGTAGCTTTGGTTGAGAACTTAAAGTATAATTTGCTTTCAGTTTCACAAATTCTTGATGAAGATTTTGAGGTTAATTTTAAGAAAACTGGAAGTAAAGTTTTTGATTTTCGTGGTGATTCTGTGTTGAATATTTCTCGCTATGGTAGAGTGTTTAAAGCCGATTTTGAAAATCCTGTTTCACCTGTGATAACATGTTTGGTTGCTAAGTTTAGTGAAGATGTGATGTTTTGGCATCGTAGACTTGGACATGTTGGTTTTGATTATCTCACGAGGTTAAGTGGTTTGGATCTTGTTCGTGGTTTGCCTAAACTTAAGAAAGATCTTGATTTGGTTTACACACCGTGTCGTCATGCTAAGATGGTTGCTTCCTCACATGCTCCTATTGTTTCTATGATAACTGATGCACCAGGACAGCTTTTACACATGGACACTGTTGGTCCAGCTAGAGTGCAATCAGTTGGAGGAAAGTGGTATGTGTTGGTTATTGTTGACGATTTTTCTAAATACTCTTGGGTTTTCTTTATGGCAACTAAGGATGAGGCGTTTCAACACTTTCGTGGTTTGTTTCTTCGATTGGATCTTGAATCTCCTGGTTCTTTGAAAAGAATTCGAAGTGATAATGGTGGTGAATTCAAAAAGGCTTCATTTGAACAGTTTTGCAACGAAAGAGGTCTTGAACATGAATTTTCTTCTCCTCGTGTTCCGCAACAAAACGATGTTGTTGAAAGAAAGAATCGTGTTTTGGTTGAGATGGCTAGAACGATATTGGATGAATATCACACTCGTAGAAAATTTTGGGCTGAGGCGATTAACACCGCATGCTATATTTCAAATCGGGTTTTCTTGAGATCAAAACTTGGAAAAACTTCTTATGAGCTTCGATTTGGACATCAACCCAAAGTTTCACATTTGCGTGTTTTTGGTTGCAAATTCTTTGTCTTGAAATATGGAAATTTGGATAAGTTTGAGGCACGCTCTACCGATGGAATGTTTCTTGGTTACCCCGCACACTCTCGTGGCTATCGTGTACTTATTTTGGAGACTAACAAAATCGTTGAGACTTGCGAAGTTTTTTTTGATGAGGCTAGTCCAGGTACTAGACCCAATATTGCAGGTACATTGTCATAGGTTCAGGGGGAGGATGGTCGTATTTTTGAAGACGAGAGCGACGACGACGATGAGGTTGGCTCGGCCGGTCAGACCGGGCGCAAGGCCGGTCAGACCGCCGGCACATCTCCGGTCAGACCGGCGCAGGACGTGTGGTCAGACCGGCCAGGGTCGTCGGCTGAGGGTTCTGTTGACGCTGTTCGAGATGGTCCTCCAGAGATTTCAACTTCGACCGGTATTGATACAGAACATGAATCAACTTCAGAAATCGCTGCTCCTTTGCGCATTCAACAACGACATTCACCAGAACAAATCATTGGTAATTTAGGTGAGCGGACTACTAGGTCTAAGGTAACGACTCATGATGTTTGTGCAAATTCTGCATTTGTTGCTTCTTTTGAACCCAAAGATGTGTCACATGCATTAACTGATGAATTGTGGATTAATGCCATGCATGAAGAACTTGAAAATTTTGAGAGAAATAAAGTTTGGACTTTAGTTGAACCACCTTCTGGACATGAACCAAGTGGGTTTTCAAAAATAAACAAAATGAGGATGGTTTGATTGTGAGAAATAAAGCTAGACTTGTTGCTCAAGTTTTTACTCAGGTGGAGGGTTAGGATTTTGATGAAACTTTTGCTGCTGTTGCTAGAATTGAGGCAATTAGACTTTTGTTGGCTTTTGCAGCTTCAAAAGGTTTTAAATTGTATCAAATGGATGTGAAAAGTGCTTTTCTAAATGGTTTTATACAGGAGGAAGTTTATGTCAAACAACCACCTGGTTTTGAAAATCCTGATTTTCCCAACCATGTTTTTAAATTGTCTAAAGTTTTGTATGGTTTGAAACAAGCACCTAGAGCATGGTATGATAGGCTTAAGAACTTTTTGCTTGCGAAAGGTTTTACAATGGGAAAGGTTGACAAAACGCTTTTTGTTCTTAAGCATGATGATAATCAACTGTTCGTTCAGATTTATGTGGATGATATTATCTTTGGTTGTTCGACTCACGCTTTGGTTGTAGAGTTTGCTGAGACTATATGTAGGGAATTTGAGATGAGCATGATGGGTGAGTTATCATACTTTTTGGAATTGCAAATTAAGCAAACACCTCAAGGTATATTTGTGCATCAAGCGAAGTATACGAAGGATCTTTTGAGACGGTTCAAGATGGAGAATTGCAAGCCAATTTCAACACCAATTGGTTCTACAGCTGTGTTGGATCCTGATGAAGATGGTGAAGCTGTTGATCAAAAGGAGTGTAGAATTATGATTGGATCATTGTTGTATCTAACTGCTTCTAGGCCAGACATACAATTTGTTGTGTGTTTGTGTGCGCGCTTTTAAGCTTCTCCTCGTGCTTCACATCGTCAAGCGGTCAAGCGAATAATGAGGTATTTGAATCATACACTTGAGTTTGGAATTTGGTATTCTACTTCATCTTCTATATGCTTAAGTGGATATTCAGATGCTGATTTTGGTGGTTGTAGAATTGATAGGAAAAGTATTAGTGGAACATGTTATTTTCTTGGTCATCATTGATTGCATGGTCTTCTAGGAAACAATCTAGTGTTGCTCAATCAACTGCTGAATCTGAATATGTTGCTGCTGCTAGTTGTTGTTCACAGATTCTTTGGGTTTTATCTACTTTGAAAGATTATGGTCTTACTTTTGAGAAAGTACCTCTCTTTACCATCATTTAAAACAAAAGAAATTGGATTGCCTTACTTTTGGACTTGTAGGTTGACAATTACTAGGTCCAGCTTCAGTGTTTATTTGAGAAGAAAAATATGAGCTTCATTCTGATCTTGAAGTGATTGAAATTAATTTGATTCAGCAAGTAAAGCCAATATAGAAACCAACACATCTTCACAAGACTCGCTATCAATTACATGATGACTACAGAAATGAGTACTCAACATTTGAGAGATTTTGTCCTTGAGACAATCTGGAATCATACAGCCAATAGCTGAATCAAGTTGAGCTCTAATTGAATTTGACCTACAAAGTGCAGGTTCAGGCTACAGAAATAAAACATAACAATCAGGGAACTATATTGCAGAGCATAATAGCTAGAAAACATCAAAACAAAAAATATGCAGAAATACCTGGAAATAACTTGCTGCCTAGAAATCCTTGAGAGGTCTTAGTCCAAAGTTGTTATCATCTATTTTGTCTAATTCAGAGAATACTGAAATCATGTCATCTTTCCGAACAGAAATTTAGAGCAAAAATTATACAAGAGAACTTACAGCCCAGTAAAACAAGCAACCTTCCAAGGTATTGTTCTTCTGAAACTTTTTAATACATGTCAACAACCAGTCATAAAAAAATTTGACCAATCATAGCATTTCAAGCAATTAACATCCTCAAAGATAGTCAAATACTTGATACTTGGGATCAAATATGAATTGGGACATAAAAAGCAAGCCAAGGCAACAATAAGGAAAGAAGTGATTATTTGATATTCAAACAATTATTTCTGCTGGATCAGTTGATCTCCAAAAAATTTAACAAAAGGAATTGAAACCCGACCAAACATAGAGAGGATACATTGCTTGCCTGTTTCATAATCTTTACTGAATTCTATTCCACATAGAGGAAGACCAAGAATAGCATGCACTGATTCAATTCTGACTGGGATAATTTTGTTCTTTACAATTATTTCGGAAGTCTTAACATCAACATTTTTGGTAATCCAGGTTGCAAAGTTGATAGGCACACAGTTGCTTTCAAACAATAACAAATAATCAAACTCATATTTGTGGATGGACTTCTGATATTAAGATAAAGAGGAAATAACTTCCAAAAAATATCTGGCAGAGAATCTTGTGAACGATGGTTCTGTGTTGGCACGAGCTTTTTGTTTCTTCACCTTTAAAAAATTTGAAACAAAAAAATCTATCACAACGGACATCAGTTTCTTCATCATATCTTGAACAATCTACAGAAATTTAAATATAAACTGTATCAAACAGTAACAAAAAAAGTAACACTGTAATAGATATATGTGTGTGTGCATGTCTGTGTGTATGTATCTATGCATGTATAACTACATACCATCTTCCTGTGTACTCCAAGAAGGAAATCATCAAATTTACTACAATCATGTTCTCGATCATCCTAAATGAAGAAAAAATATAATACATAATTTTAGTAATGGTAAGAAATCGATAAAGCGTGTAATAGTGACTTACATCATCAGATAGATCAACATCAATATCGTCAGAATCATCAGAATCAATAACAATAGGAGCTTTGCCCAGCCTTGATTTATGAATAGGAGCCATCTTAGAAAAGGACTATAAATTAAAGAAAACAATTCAGATTCATCACAGTCTGACTAAATTTAATCAGTGTCATAAAAAAGTTGAACATTAAAGCAATACAAAGAACTCTAAAAATTAAAATAAGCAAATTAGTAGAAATTTAAATGGGGAATTCAGTTTAAATATGCAATACCAAACAATATAAGAGAAATTTGCATGACTTAACTAACAAAACAATACACACTATCAAAATTGTAGCTGTCAGATTAAGCTTGAATCCCCTCATGGCACAACGCATGTACATATATGCTACATAGGAACATTATGTTTCAAATAGCCAAAAACTATCAAAACTGGTGGCATAATACGCTTCCAGGATGTTGTACACTTGTATACTACAGTAAAAATAAGAATCTTATAGTGATAATGATAACAATACCAGATTGTCATCACTTGTATAAGCAAAAAACCAGAGCTTCTATATAATGGAAAAAAACTGAGAACTAACATAACCTACAAGCTCAATATAGTGCATATCAATTCAGTCCTAGTATTAGATTAATGCTTATAGGGGAAGTTAAATCAGTTAACATTACAACATACAACTAGAACCCTGAGATATTAAAAACAACTAATCAGGGGAAGTTTAGCAAAAAAGAGACTAAACCTAATAAACCTAATATATGGAAAACAACTACATATAACTTGAGAGATCAGAGGGGAAACAAACCTATAACTCAAAAAACTAGGCGCAGAAAATTGCAGCTAGCGTGGAGCTTTAGCTATAAATCAAAATATCACAGGGGAAACAACCCTAAACTTAATGAACTAGCCACTAAAAATTTCAAACAATGTGGAGGTTTAGCTATAAATCAACAGATCAGAGGGACTACTCACCTAGAACTAAACAAATTCACTAAGCATATTGCTATGTCAACAGCATCGACACTAATGCACATACAAAAAAAACAGATCCAAGGAAAAATACAACAGATCTGTGGGAAATTTTTTTAAAATAAACCATTGATAACTAGTAACTAATAAACCATATCCATTAAAATCAACGTGTGAATTCAAAATAAAGGGGAAGTTTACCAATAAATCAACAGATCATAGCAACATCAAACATACATATTAAAAAATTCAACAAGCTAACTGTTTCAAGTTAGGGAGCATATCTAAAACTATAACTAAAACTACAGATCTAGAGTCAACATAATCAACTACTACTTAGTAATCAGGTGGATTTACGAATCTCATCAATTTGACATGCAAAATTAACAGATCAAAAAACCTAGAACTCGAGAATAATAAGCAGAGAAACTTAAGTACCCTAAACTCAATCACCAAAAACAAGTAAATCAACCATAAATAAACAACACGATTTACGATAAAGAAACCAACCAAAACTGTAAAAAAAACATCACCAAGGCAAACTAGAACCCAACTATGGCGACGAAGATTCAACTTACCGATTTTTACTCAACCGGGAGAGAGATGTAAAAAACATCACCAAGACAAACTAGAACCCAACTATGGCGACGAAGATTCAACTTACCGATTTTTACTCAACCGGGAGAGAGATCTTTTCCGACGAGCTCTATCTCCCTCTCCCTCTCGGCGGAGAGAACTAGAAGAGAAAGGAGAAAGAGAAAGCAAAGGAGGAGAGAGAGAGAGATGAAGGCACCAGCGAGAGGAGAGAGCAAAATTGTCATGGTTACATATAAGGCATACCTTCTATACTACGACTTATGGAATATACGAATATAGTATACCTTTGCGTATACGGCTTGTTTCCGTATATAATAAGTGAATTGCCAAAATATTGGGGAATTTACTCTCACGGGCAAGTAATTAATGGAGTACTACTCGGAGAGGATCAGGTTTGTACCACATCGTGCGGGGTCCGTTGTCTCCGAGTTCTACTAGGTGACTAAGGCAACTCACGGTATAAAAGGTACACTCCCTGAGGGGTTTAGATCATCGATTTCTACTACAAACACATACACCCTAGTCTACAAGCCGGAGGATACGAAGCCTACTTGTCGGGAGATCTGGTCGAATCATCTCGTCAAGGATCTCGCCGGTAATGTCTGAATCATCGGTTCATTTGAGTTCATTTGAGTTGAAGTCGGAGGGTACTGTCATGGTTATGGATAAGGCATACCTCCTATACTACGACTTATGGAATATACGAATATAGTATACCTTTGCGTGTACGCCTTGTTTTCATATATAATAAGTGAATTGCCGAAAGATTGGGGAATTTACTCTCACGGGCAAGTGATTAATGGAGTCATACTCAGAGAGGATCATGTTTGTACCATATCGTGGGGGGTCCGTAGTCTCCGAGTTCTACTAGGAGACTAAGGCAACTCATGGTATAAAAGGTACACCTCCTGAGGGGTTTAGATCATCGATTTCTACTATGAACACATCCACCAAAGTCTACAAGCCGGAGGATACGAAGCCTACTCGCCGGGAGATCTGGTCGAATCATCTCGATAAGGATCTCGCCGGTACGTCGGAATCATCGGTTCTCCTTGTCCTCTGAGGTTTTCCATATCAATCTCATATAAACTGAATTAGGGCTATTACCTTACGAGTAGTCTGAACTAGTATAATCTTTGTCTCCTTGTTTGCTTGATGTCGTTTCGTGTAGATCCTAATATCAATGTACCCCAATACCCTATACATCCGGTCTACGGGTATCCCCTATCAACAGTGGTGCACCAGGTAAGGGAACTTGGTGCTCAAGGTTCTGCCGATATGACTTCGAGCCGCTCCAACGAACGCATCTACACCAGCTTTGGCCTAGGAGACCCAACCTGGACATCACTGATGTGGACATAAGTCGGATCCATCGTCTTTCCGGTCTACGCTGCAATGTCGATCTCATCTGGCCCAATCTCTGTCAGGAACGAGAACGGCGCAGTCATGATTTCGAGAAACGACATCCCCCTGGCTGCTTCTCTCGTCCTGATGGAGGGGAGGGCGCCGATTCCAGCGACATCTGAGAAGCAACCTCAAGCGGCCAAAACTCATCTACCCGTTGGGAATCAGGCGCCGATGAGGACAGCTCCTCAGAGGTCTAACACTTGGTGCATCATCCATAAGATGGCCAGTCACTCCCTTGTGGATTGCAAGGTGGTACAACACGTGAAAGCTGAGCTCGAAGCCTGCAAGGAACGATATCCAACGTGCTTCACCAACAAATATCACCTGGTGTCCAATCCACAAGACAAGAGGACATGAGCTCTCGAGCTGCAAGGTCTTTCTTAGCGCCATCAAGACTCCGTGCTCTCAGAACCAACAACGACGAGTTCAGACTCGGAACATTGCAGAGGAACGAAGCTCGGAGGAAACCCCTGACCGTTTCGCGGGATTCGTTGGTATCGACCCTCATGAGCCCTCGGTTCTACATGGCCTGGAGGATCAAGAATCGTCATCATCTCACAGTCCATGCGACGTGAACGTGATCGAGGGAGAGGGTGCCAGTCACACCGTTACTCGGGCAACTATGGTTAGTACTCATACTCCTACCCAGCATCTGAACATCATCAATTCCATATTAAGAGAAAACCCTTTTGACCCAGTTTTGCACCCTGACGGTGATCAATGGGTCGAACGAATACGGGCAACGGTGGCGAACCTCAATAGCGCTTTTGAGGAGGTGGCGACGGGACCAACGCCTCAAGACCCTCCTCGTCTTCCATCTCGAGGAGAAGCGGTTCAACTCGATGGCCATGTCCAGGCTACCAGCGAACATCCAAGCCATGATCTAGGTCGCAACCCCCGTAACACCTCACCGTGTGGTCCTCGCCAGCAGACCTCATCGCCTCAGGATAATCGCGATCTACGCAACCACCTGAACGGGCACCGACGGTAGCAGCGAGATCAGGACAGTGCAAATCAACATTAGTGTTGTTCTCCACCACGATCTAACAACAACGCTGACCAAGGAGGCCATCCCAGCGAGGATCGATACCGACGGGATCGCCAAAGCCACCACGATGATGATCATTGCAGGCAGTGAGTTCAGGGCGACTACAGTCAAGGTCGGTGACAAGGCGACGATGATCGACGACGCCGACATTCGTGTTCTCCAGACTCCCGCGGGATCGACAACGAGGACGTCGATCCAGGGGTCACACGACCAACCCAAGCGATCCCTCGTCGTCATCGTCATCTTTCTGGCTCGATGACAACACGGGCAGCGACCACCTTCCGTACCAGGAGACGGATGCAGAGTGTTCACGCCAACGTTACGAGAAGTATGGTGGCCCAAGAAATTCCAACCTGGAGCGATAGAGAAGTATGATGGAAGTATTGATCATGAAGATTTCCTTCATGTCTATTTCACGGTTCTCTACACTGCAGGGGCAGACGACAACGCACTCGCAAATTACTTGTCAACCGCATTGAAGGGATCTGCTCGATCATGGCTAGTTCATCTCCTACCCGCTCGATTTCTTCATGGGAAGACCTGTGGCAGCAATTCGTCGCCAATTTTCAAGGAGCTTATAAGTGCCACGCGATCGAGGATGACCTCCACGCCTTAACTCAGAACCCAGGTGAATCATTGAGGGACTATATTCGGTGTTTTAACGAATGCCGAAATACGATTCCTGAAATCACCCATGCTTCTGTAATTCGTGCGTTCAAGTCGGGAGTCCGAGATCGCTAAACTACCCAGGAGTTAGCAACAAGACGGATTACTTCCGCACGCAAGCTGTTCGAGATTGTGGATAGATGCGCCCATGCAGATGACGCGCTGAGGCGGAAGGACGGAAAGAGCAAGACGAGCGATGAGAAGAAAATAGTCAACAAGGATGCACCAGAGTCTAGCAAGAAGAAAAATAGGGAAAGCAGGAAGTGCAAAGCGGCAACAGAGGTTCTCGCCACATAACAGGAAGACCCGCCCAAGCGCCTAGACTCCCAAGGTGACGACTTGCGACAACAATGGTACCCAATTCACAAATCCAACGCCCACTCCTTGGAAGAATGTAACATCTTCAAGAAGGCGTTAACGAGACAGATGGCAACGGAAAAAGGAAAACGAGTACGCGTTGTCGAAGAAGATACCAATGTGCACGCGTCGGACAACGAACTCGTCTTCCCAGATTTCGACTTCCATGTCACACATATCTTCGGCGGCTCTACAGCGTACTCCTCGAAGAGAGAGTACAAGAAGATAGAGCACGAAGTCTGTTCTACGTCACAAGGAGTTGCTGCCAAGATGAAGTGGTCCCAGTAGAAGATTGAGTTCTCCGAGGCGGACCACCCGACGACTATGATCATTCCAGGGAGATACCCGATAGTGGTTGAGCCCACTATTCGGAACATTAAAGTCGCATGGGTTCTTATCAACGCGGCAGCTCAATTAATCTCCTCTTCGCTGGCACCTTGGACGCAATGGGAATTCCACGAAGCAAGCTAGTCCCTTCGGACCAGCCCTTTCACGGAATCACACCAGAGTCATCATCCAAGCCATTGGGAAAGATTACGCTAGTTGTCACCTTTGGATAGGCTGGCAACTTCTGAACGGAGCAGATCACCTTCGATGTGGCCGAATTTAACAAGGCATACAATGCCATCTTAGGGAGGACCGTACTTGCAAAGTTCATGGTGGCATCCCACTATGCGTACCAATTGCTCAAGATGCCAGGACCAAAAGGGACAATCACTATCCAGGGAAACGCGAAGTTGGTGGTGTTGTGCGACAAGTGGAGCCTCGACATGGTCGAGCATACTCCCACATCACCCACCACAACTGAACGAGCTGTGAAAGTGAGCAAGCCCAACAAGGCACCAAGACCGGACGGCGCGACCAAAATCGTCCCGCTGACCAGCATTAACCCCGACAAGACTGTCAAGATCGAAGACGGAACCCGCAGCATCCTGAGATCCTGTGGGACTCCATCCACCGGAGTTCGTAGAAGTAGCGGAAAAGATCAAGAAACGACACTACCCTGATGTAGGCCTCACAGAGATAAGCAAAGATGCTTAGGAAAGCAATGGAGTTGGGTTCAAATGGAGAAGGTGGAGGCCGTAGAAGTTCAGAATCAAGAGAAGAAATTCGGAGAGGCGAGGCAAAAATCCACAGTGGACAAAATCCTCTATAACGACAATTTGTCCTAAAGCGGGTTTTGGTTCAATACCTCCTGCTGAGCGCTCCATGGTGCTGCGTCCTGGGATGGAGCCCTCCACTTGCATTTTCTTCATTTCAACGGTGTCGACGGTGGATTTTCCCAAATCTATAGGGTTGATCCAGAGATGATTGGAAGCAGATTAGGGTTTTTTGTTTCTCTGGGAGCGGAAGGAACAGGAAGGTAGTGCGCAAAGAAGATGAAGGGAATTTTGGGCAAACGGACTTGAAATGAATCCCAAAATTAGGTTTTATAGGCGCGCTACTTGACGGTTCGCATTTTGAGGAAAGGAGAGAGATTGCCGCCGAAATTTTCTGAGGCCCGTTGCTGGCGGTTTTTTAGACTTCAATTCAAATTCACTTGTGGACCGTTGATCTTCTTTCAATGATGTCGAATACTCCATGTCTTCTCGATTTTCATCGAGAATGACCAAGTGAGAACGACTACATTGATAGAGAAGTCGTGAATGACAATGTGAGTTCATTTGAGTTGAAGTCGGAGGGTACTGTCATGGTTATGGATAAGGCATACCTCCTATACTACGACTTATGGAATATACGAATATAGTATACCTTTGCGTGTACGCCTTGTTTTCATATATAATAAGTGAATTGCCGAAAGATTGGGGAATTTACTCTCACGGACAAGTGATTAATGGAGTCATACTCAGAGAGGATCATGTTTGTACCATATCGTGGGGGTCCGTAGTCTCCGAGTTCTACTAGGAGACTAAGGCAACTCATGGTATAAAAGGTACACCTCCTGAGGGGTTTAGATCATCGATTTCTACTATGAACACATCCGCCAAAGTCTACAAGCCGGAGGATACGAAGCCTACTCGCCGGGAGATCTGGTCGAATCATCTCGATAAGGATCTCGCCGGTACGTCGGAATCATCGGTTCTCCTTGTCCTCTGAGGTTTTCCATATCAATCTCATATAAACTGGATTAGGGCTATTACCTTACGAGGGGCCTGAACCAGTATAATATTTATCTCCTTGTTTGCTTGATGTTGTTTCGTGTAGATCCTAGTATCAACGTACCCCAATACCCTATACATCCGGTCTACGGGTATCCCCCGTCGATATAAATAAAGGAAAGAAAAAGGAACGGCTACGGACAAGGCACGCGGATATCGAAAATTTCAGACAATGAGACCGGGTCACGTTGACTCCAACGCACCCATCCAGCACAAATCGTAGCGCACCATCCTACGGACACAAAAAGTCAAATATTGAACAAAAAATCACTCGACAAAGAAATAGCAAAATCGTTCTTCGAAATATAGGAATTTTAAAGGAACAGTTCAATTCCTTTAAAATTCTTGTAAAATTTCTCCAAACCAAATAGACCCTTAACCGTGGCAAACGAGGAATCTGTTTGGTTGGATGTGATGTACTGCCACTAATTGTTTCATAGTGCTAAATTTTCAAACAAATTTGACACTAGTATGGCACGCGAACAGAGATTTTAGCCACACAATCTGCAGTTGGTGAACTGAGATGCCAACCAAAAATACCCCCACTAATTATTCTTTACATACTAAGAACTTTGATTTGTGCAAAATTTTCAGAAAAACCTTGCATACGAAAGATGTTCGCAGCGAAATTAGGGGCTGTGCGTGTGCCTATGAATGGACAAAATGATGCATCATGCGATGAAATGGACACGGGAATGTTTGCGTTTTATCAGCAAGCGGAGTTCAACGGATAGTCAGCGTGGGAAATTTATGACAAATGATGCATTGCGTCATGTTGGGTATGTTTGGTACGACGCAAACGATTAAAATAAGATGTCACGATCGATAGACGAATCTTTCTGTACGCATGGCCAAAGCACAAGTTGCATTTCATTAGTTATATATTGATGTAAAATGAGTTGGACATGTTTTTTGAGCTTACTCATCGAATTATTGAAATGAATTATTTGTTCTATATTTTTAAAAAATAAAATGCATTGCTTAATTTGACCATATAGTTTAAGCTATTTGTTAAGTCTTCTAAAATATCTAATTTATTCTAATAATTAACTAGATAATATGGGATAATAATTTACTCAATAATGTAAATCAAATAGGCCGGGCCAAATTGCTCGACTGTCGTTTGAAAGAAACATTTGAACGGTATGAAGGATAAATGGTTATATTCATTTCACAGAGAGAGAGAGAGAGATGTTTTTGTATCGCAGACCAAAATGCAAGCTGTACTGTGTATTCTCTTGCATTATGCATGGACAGAGAGAGAAAGAGAGAGAGAGGGTTTTGTATGGAAGACCAAAATGCAAGCTGCACTGTGTATTCTCTTGCATTATGGTTAGTTCCATATGGAAACATATATCCACGAGTGACTAATTGGTGGACAAACCCGAGAATAAATTAGATTTTCTGACGTTTACTTTTCCCTTATTAGTGAAAAAATGTTCTTAATTATGACATGCACAAATTTCTAAATGGCTCCTAAATATTAACCAATTAATTGCTTTTCAAAACTTCTTTTCTCAGCCTAAAACAATCTTTTCAAAATCTGCAGCAAAAGGTTAGTACCGAAATTTTGACAAATTGATCCTTTTAGAAAACTTATTTTAGCATTGAACCGTGTCAAAAACTAATTGGAAAAATAAACCGTCGGCTCAGCACCATCAAGTTGGCGCTGAGATATAACATTTCAGCGCTAGTAAAATTAGCGTTGAGATACTAGCTGCAGCTGGCAACAAAGTCCAAGTGGCAGGGTGTAACGCCCCGACAATCGTTAGCCGTAAACACCAGCTAACTCATACCGAGGTGTTATGCATTACCTGTGAGATAGTACTAGTTCCAGGATACACTGGTTGGTACACACAGAATAAATATGGAATCAAAGTTAACTACTTTATTACATCACTGGAATTAGTCCTTACATAAGTTACCATCATGGACATACCCATAGATGAGCAACACAACAGTACAGAAAGTCATCAAAGTGACAATGCGGAAGCTCAAAGCGGCGAGAAACTAAGCGACTGAGCAATTAGGCACTAGGCGAAGCGCCTAGGTAACTAACTTATTTCACAGGCGGGGCTTAGGGCTAGGCACGAAACTTCTAGAAGTCTTCATACTCGACTTGCTCCTGGAGACACTCCTTGGCAGTTGGGACGACGTCTTCATCTTCAAGCTCTATAGATATATATAGGGGGAAGGGTGAGTACTTTATGTACTCAGCAAGCCAGGGAAATAATGACATGTCTGATTTAAAGAAGGAGGTTAGGGTTTTATTTGCGAAAGCAGCCTTTTTGACTAAAGGGATTTATTTCACAAAACCTCTAGTGAGTCAAAATTTTAGTTATCGGGAGGAGGCTCACGCCTCGTCCCATTCCACAAGTTGATTTGCAACAACTTGTCACAAAGATTAACAATCAATAATTAACTTGTTTTCTCTATTAGTGTCTTTTCACTTTCACTCAACTTAGTTAATCACAACAACAATATTTCTCATAGTTAACCTAACTTTCTCAGCACAACGACACCTTCTCGACTCTAACAACACCTTGGTGCCAAAAGACACCCCAGGTCACACAGACCCGTTCCTAACCACGAAGGTCAGCCGTCTGCCACACAGGCGAACTCTGGAAACGATTCCCTTCCCACCAACCATTTTCCTCAAACATTTGTCAACCAAAACTACGCTATGAGAAACACCTTACACTCGCCCGTGACCGTGGGCACGGTTGTTCGAATAGTTCAATAAGCTATGCAGAGGTTGTACGCTTTACCCACACGATATGAAACTAACACTGTTTACCCGTCGGCAACGGAAGTTCGTGACAAGGCCTTCCCAAAGCTAACCCATGAAAATCGCATGCCACCTACTTGGGCCAAGTCTCTTAGCCGAGCATTAGGCAAGATCAGCCATCATCCACTCAGGAATACCGAGGATGTCTCCTACTCCTGCTGATACCGTGTGCCACAATAGAGGCATTAAAGCTACCCAAAAGGGCTTGTAAAGATCCAAAATTTCATCTCCTCATCCCCGGCATCCCACAACCATTAGCATACCAAACTCCCATGTGAAAACTATTTACTTAGCCAGAGGGATCCCATGAATACCCGTGGGATCGCAATGTAACGTGTTTGGATGGATTTCCCAAAGGAAACAGTGCGTAACGACAATACGCGACCAAACCACAAAGACGTGGCCATGCATCATCACCATTTTCGCAACCCGTTTTATTTTGCAACACATTGGTACAACGTACCGGATTTTTAAGCATATATTTGGAATAACCCAAGTTTCCCATACGACGATACAAACGCAAGCATGGATAAGCCAACTACCTCGGTAATCGTATCCAATGGATAACAATACCGGCGCAAACATGTGTGGAGCTATCAAAGGTAATGGAATATCAACACCCTATGTGAAGTGAGTGCAACTACTAGGTTGGTCTGTCGGTTGTATAAACAATCCATAAACAAGATTATCGTGTACACTAAGCAATGCATTTTAAACAACATATCTTGAAAATATAGGGGCAATGTGATCAAAGAGGCTTGCCTTGCACAAGATGCGGGTCTTCTCCTTCGAAAACGACGTCCGGAGCTTCCTCGTATTCATGCTCTATATGCGAAAAGGAGCTCGAATAAACAAAAGGCAATAAAGCAAGCTCAAATCATAGAAACAATAGTGCCACTATGTAGATCTCAATTTTAGAAAAATTTGGAAAGTTGAATGAGGTCAAATGGAGTTACGGTTGAATTTCTAAAGATTAAAGGACTTTTCTACATTTAGGGAATTAATTTATTGACAGGGAGGGAATATTCCATTGGAATATTCCGCTAACTCGGATGGCAAAGGAGGTCCCACCTGTCGGTGGCTACCGGAGGGAGAGAGGTGTGGGCCCGGGCTGTCAGCGGCTCAGGCTCCTCTTCTTCTTCCTCTCGCTTTGCTCGATCCCGGGGCAGCGGTGCACCACGGCGACGAGGCACAGCGAGGCACAACAAGGCGACCGGTGGCTGGGGAGGCAGCGGCGGCTTCCAGCAATACTCCGCTGGCAACAGCGGCGCCGGGAGGGGGAGGTGCGGTGGCTCTAGGTGGCGGCACAGAGAGAGGAGAAAAGGAAAGAGGAAGAGAGATGGTGGCAAGGGAGTTGGGATGGTGTGGTGAGCACGGGGGCTCGGGCTCCCTTTTATAGGCGGCGCGGCTTGGCGGGATGCGGCGGTGAGCTGGAAGCTAGGCAAGGGGGTTCCGAGGATAGCCGTGTAGGGGCTAGGGACGGATTCCCGGACGAAGGAGACAGCGGTGCGGTGGCGCGGTGTCAGCGAGGTCATAGCGAGGTGACGCGCGCGGCAACGCGACGCAACGGCGACGGCGCGACGCGAGGAGTGCGGCGCGATTTCACGGCGATAGGACGAGGGCGACGCACGGCTGACGGCGGCTATGGCCTGGATTCGCTCGGGGAGATGGATGGGCGACGGGACGGAAGAGAGAGGGGTGCGGCCTCATTGACATGACGTGAGAGAGAGACGACGATTTCTGATGGAACAGGGGTGACGCGCGGTAAACGGTGGCTACGGCTGGGGAAACGGGTGGTAGGGCGACGTCACGCGACGGTGGCGACGCGAGATAGTGAGAGAGAGAGACGCGGCTCGGTGGTTTCCTGGGAGAAAACAGTGACAAAACGGCGGTGCGACGGGCGAAGTGACGCGTGTCCGCGGGAGCTCGAGATAGGAAGCGCGACGCCGTGTCTCCTAGAGGGGGTCCGGAGCGAGGGTGCGGTGGGATTCGCGGTGAGGTGGCGTGATGCGGGGCGGCTGTGGCACGGCGTGGACTTGGCGCGACGTGTGGTGCACGGAGGCAACGGATGCGGTGCAATGCAGCGTCGCCACAGCTCGGCGTCCCGGGTCGGCCAAACGTCGAGCAGGTGGTGTGCGTGAGTACAGCTGGCCTGAGGAAGCAGATGAATAGGAGTGGGTCAGGCCAAGCTGTGGACCGAGAGGGAAGGAGGCCGGCCTGCTTTGGGGAAAAAGAAGAAAATGAGGAGAAGGGGAGTTGGGCCGAGGGGAAGAAAAAGAAAAGGAAGGCCCAATTGAACGGTGCCTTTTCTCATTTTCCTTGGGATTATTCAGAATTGAAATTTGAGAGAATTTTTGGAGGATTTGAATTTGAATTTGACCAAGAGTTTGACAACAATTTTGGGGAATCTTTCTAAGAGAGGATTTGAGGTCTATTTTGGCACAAACTCAAATAAGATTCAAATTTAAATCCAAAATTTTTAATGATGGGATTTTTAAACAAAACAAAAATTTAAGGGTGCTACACAGGGGTCAACACCAGTGCATTTGGCGCTGACCCCATGTACTAGCATTAAAACAGTGCCTTGTACTACTTTGTTTGGAAAGAAATGAGGTAGTGGTTCGATGGTTTGGTCGCCTTGCATACGCAGGGTCCTATGTTCGATTCCCGCTGGTTACTAGGTAAGCCATTTTCGCTATTTTTTACCTCTTCTCTCAGTTGTTTGCTTTTCAAATAAAATAAATGTGTTCTTTTTTTATTTTCTCAATGGTTTGCTTTTTAAATAAAATAAATGCAGCACTGATTCAAACAAATAGAGAGAAATAGACCAATGTAAAAATAAAGAAAAAAAATTGTATAGTAGGGGTTCAAACCCAAAATGTGTTGCATGCGAGAGCTTACCTCCCACCACTAGGTTATACTTGCATAACTACTTATTGTTTCTTTCCTTTATAACTGATATATTAGGTCAGCACCAAAGTATTTCACCGCGTGGAATTCACCACCAACTCATGTAGGATCTTGGCATCAACCTTACCAGTACTAACACGTTATACCTCACCGCTGAGTGACAGCTCATTTTTGCAATTAGTTTTTAGCACGAACTAATCTTAAAATAAGGTTTCTTAAAGGGTCAATTTGTTAAAATTGACCAGGTTAGTCGGGACGATATTTTCTGGTGTATGGTGGTAGAGTTGTAGATGCATATAACTCCTGCCCTCTTTTAGTATTGTGGTGGTGGGTTAAGATGATCTCGTTTGGTGTAGCAACTTTAGAATACCTTGGTCTTTGGTAAACTGCATTTATTTAAATATATATATACGCAAAATGGTAATATCATATACTATAAAGATATATAACAATTATGGAAAATATGACAGTTGGAATAACATATTTTATTTAACTATTATTCAACTCATAAAACAATGTAACAATATTAGTAGTACAAGTTCTTTTTTCACAATAATATAAAAAGATAAGTAAAGTAACAACATCTATGAAAATGTGTTTCGGTAGAAATTAATTGTGTGATAAATTGAACTTCAGATCTAATATTGAGCGTATGTTTAAGGGTCTGAACAAGTCATCACATAAATATAGTCTACTCCGTATGCATTTCTTGTCTCGCCTGTCCATATCACACCAAAAGTTGATAAGTATATTTTGTTGGATTTTACAGTCTGTTCATGGCAATGATTCAATTGCTCTTGTCAAAAATTGCATCAACTATTAATTCAACAAACGCTACAATTTGATTTTCAGCAGGTTGTATTAGTTTCCGTTATCAGTACAAATTTGTCTTTGAGCAGCTGAGCTGCACCTGCCTGAAATCTCTCTTAAAATTTACCGTTTGACTGCTCAAAATGTTTTTTTTTTTGGTCGATACGAAACTTTTTAGATGAAATTAAATTAGCAACAAAAATTGAAGATCGACCGCCGTTTTCTTGAATTACGACCGACCTTAAAATCGAATTCCTACATCAAATCCAGTCCAAAAGATCTGCCCAGTCCGTCATGTTGCACTCTACAAGCTCCTCATCGGTTCCTCTCTGCCTCAGCTGCTGTCGCTGCAGCATAGAGCCATCGCCGCCGCCATTGTCGTCGTTGGATGAGGTGCTGTCAAGCCTGTCATCTGGTGCGCTCCTTTTCCTCTTCTGACCCTTCCCGATCGCTTCAGCATCATCCTCGTTGGCAAACGCAGCCGCGGTGGATGACGGTGGCGCCGCCCGGTTCTCGCTGCCACCGCCTGCCACCGACGAGGTCGGCCGGCGATCGAACTGCCGGGGGCACCCTGACCTGGTGTACAGTCGGCACAAGCTGAACTCACTTCTCGTCTGCGAAATTAACAAACACAAATTAACGATTTATATTCCAAGTTGTAGTTTCCCTGACGGCTCGTGCGTCTACAGTAGCTAGCCTCTAATCAGCTAACTAGCATAAAGGGGTATGTTTTGTTTTGGCATGAGAAATGATTGAAGTTGCAACTTGACCATGATCATGATGTTGGGTTTCTTATATAGCTAGGATAGGATAAAAAGAGGCATATCTTGAAGTTTAATTTACCTGGAGATAATGGTTTGGTGCCGGAGCAGCGGCGTCTGCGTTGTCGTCGTCTTCCTCGAAGGCCCTGTACTCGTTCATCTTCCACTTGGTCTTGGTCCCCGCCGGCGCACGGCCGCGGTAGAACACCATGGTCTTCTTGGTCCCGATGGGGCGGCCGTCGGAGGAGTAGATCCACCCCGGCGTGCCCGCCGCCTTCCAGTACCCCGACGGCGTCGTGCGGCTCGGCCGCCCGCCCCGCGCCTCCCTCTCCTGCCGCGGGCAGAAGTAGAACCACGGCTCGCCGTCGCCGGTCCACGCGCCCTGGTGCGCATCTGCGCAGACGTATACGTACGCACGCGACCAAGCAAGAACCCGTTAGCGGCGGCGCACAAGCATTGCACGGCTCTCAAGGTGTAAATCTAATTAGCTGCAAGGACGACGACGTGCCTGGGAGCTGCCATGGATCGAGGGAGCAGACGTCGGCGACGGGGATGACGCGCTCGATGTCGGGGACGCGTCGGCCGTCGAGCTTGTGCCGGAGGTAGAAGCACACCAGCTCCTCCTCCGTCGGGTAGAACCGGTACCCAGGAGGCAGCTCTCCCATGTCCGCCGCCGCCGCCGATCGATCGATCTCAGAAGCTCAGCTGTCAATCAATCCACCCCGTGCGGCCGGCCCGCGACTATGTACGTAGGATGGTCTCTCGTGGGTAGAAGCTCGTATAGAATGATGAGTACGCTTGTAGGGTAGTCGTGTGCCGGCCGCGAGGCTATATAGGATGCGGGGGAGGTGGTCGTCGGTTGACATGGCGATCGGTAATTTGCGCGGCTTATTTGGGGAGAAATTTTCAGCAGATGGTCGTCGTGGATACTAAGCATTTTAGAGTGTTGGGGGGTTGCATACTTGCATGGTGCGGTGGAGTACTACTACGACGTGTGTAGTGACCGCATGGCGGGGAGGAGGACTGGGTCAGTCTTATCATCCTCTGAATTTCTTTTGTTAATAACTAGTCATTCCAACCATTAGATTAGGGCTTTAACGATCGACGAATTTAGCTCGATCGGTCGCTTTAATTTCTCCCTTCGCTATCCTTGCCGTGACATCAGATGGTCGACGCTGCTTGTGGCACTGCGCCACTGCCCCACTGGCATCGCAGGAGTAAACATGAGGACAAGCATATTTGATTTTTGTGGTATGCCTTTTTACAGTTGGAACAGAAAAGAGTGTAAAATGAAAAAAAAACAGAGACATCCCAAATATTTTCCATACTAATTGTACAGTGTAGTGCTAAGCAAGGACTCGATTAGTTTTTTTTTCAAAAATTTAAATGATGATTTAATCAAGGGAATAGTTATATTTATGGCGCCATATTTTTCAAAAAAATAGTGATCAACGTTGTAAGCCCCTAAATTATATATGAAATTTTAGTGTATTTTCAATGTGAGTTCCAAAATTACATACTAATTACATATGTAGGTGGGATGTAACTACTAATTTTAGTGTATTTACAATGTAAGTTTCAAAATTACATATGTAAGTCCCAAAATTACATACTAATTATATATGTAGGTGGGGTGTAACTACTAATTTTATTATATTTACAGTGTAAGTTTCAAAATTACATATGTAAGTTCGAAAATTACATACTAATTACATATATAAGTGATGTGTAAGTGGAGTGTAATTACAGTATAAATTTGTATAAAGTATATAATTATAAAAACAAAGAAAGTTGTTTAGCACACCTAAACATACGAAAATCAAATGGTTTAAAATCTGATCGATATTTTAAAAAAATATATCACCACAAATCTAGCAAAACCGAAAAAGCATGTAGTCTTTACTTTCCAGGAGAAGATCAGGAGAAGAAATCGAACGGTCCGAACATTCATAGCCGAAGATATGTAGTCTCGCGGGCGCGCAGCAATCAGACGGACAGTAAAGCCGACTGAGATCAGCCCGAAAATCTGTCATCATCTTTTTAGCAAGTCCGTTTAATTAATTACGAAGGATTTCAACATGGAGGCAATTAACCTAGGGCCCATCAAACTCTGGTTTCCCTAGACTTGTTTCTGCCCTTGATTATATATCCTCTTGATATGGACTCTCCAAATGGGAATCGGTGCATAGATAATGACCAAAATGAAATATAACCCTATGTTTTAATGTCAAAATCAACCTTATAAAATAATGATATTATTAGTTTTTGATATATCAAAAAGTTATTAATAATTTTCCGGTAAGTTTGTAGTATGTGATACTATTTTTGATTTGATGTCTTAGCAAATTCACTACTAGAGAACTCATCTTTTATCCAATATCCTAAACACACAAATATCTCAGATGGATTAAGAGTTAGTGTTATCTACCGGTATTAAAAATGCATATATATTATCGATTGGTAGCACCAATCGAGACTAATGCTAGTGGATTTTTAATCCCGGTTGGTAAACACCAACTGGTACTAAAGATACTTTTTAATCTCAGTTGGTATTACCAACCGTTACTAAATATGCCTTCAGATAGAGTTCAAAAGAAAAACATATCTAGTCAAGTTAGATGTCTAGAGTAGGTGGGATGGTAATGCGTGTGAGAACTTAGATGAGAGATCTCAAGTTCAAATCCCACATTCTACTTATTTTTTTTAACTTGGTATATATCTTTAGTATCGGTTCTTTTAACCGATAGTAATGATCAAGATCTGTAGTCTCAATTTGCTAGTCAGGGTTGCTATAACTGAAATTAATAGGGGTTCTTAACCGGTATTAAAGATGATTTCTCTACAGGTGAGCAGTGTGCTAATGTACACCCTTGCACACAAAAGTTACAGTATAAGCAGTGTGCTAGTGTACATGAACTTTGGCTGTTCCTGCTAGGTCTTTGTTTCTTTGACCTATCCACCTTGATGGTATTCTACTATAAATATTATCACCAACAGAAGTAGTATTAACCCTTAATTAAGAATTCTACTATAAGCAGAAATTATTCTACCACCAGTAATGCGGCAGTACAAAGTATATATGATCAGAATAAACGGTTTAAACACCTCATTAAAATATATGTTAACTTATTTCAAATAAGCCATAATGGTTTGCTTGGTTTAGGCTAGCTATGTTCTTTTTCTGATTCTGGATTTTGAATTCTCGTTTGCACACCGGCCTACTAATTGAGTTCCTAAACAACAGTGTGTTTCGTATAAAAATAATTTATATAAAATTTCCATGGAATGATTTTCCAAAATAACCTACTAATTTTGTAGTAGTTAATTAATGCATTTAAACCCTCAAATAGTCATTATATATAAAAATAAGATTATGCATTGATCCATCAATTTCAGCTGTGTCTAACTGCAATCAATTAATACATCACTTTCAGCTATGTTCCCACAGCATCGTTCGATCGATCACAGTTTACCTGCCTGCTGATGCGGTACTTGTATGTACAAATAGTTTTGCCATCGTAGCTATTTATTGGGTTGAGGACTTGAGGCACCATCAAACAGTTGTTGTGTTAATTATTACTAAATCTGCTGCAATAAACAACCCGCAAACTTGTTGATTTCTTGACCGCTTCAATGATCCATACTCGAGTAGGGATACGGTTTGTGACCTGCTCTCTAATCAAGATCTTGCCGTACAGCAGCAAAGAGAAAAAGAGAATGACACGAATCAAATGCACTAGTGCTAGGGTGCTAGTAGACCGCTACCCATTGAAAGAGACGTCACCGAATTCCGACACACAGACCGACCTCGCGATCGGTAGGAATATATTTTGACTTCAACGAATTTAGTTTTGGCCACTGATTTTCTAAACACTACAAAAGTGAATATTGGTAAAATACTTTTGTCTAACAATACCACTTTGATGCACCATAATCATATATAAGGAGGAAGACTACGTACCGGTATATCATTCTAACGAAATAGCATGACATCAATACGATACCCCATAAGTACCGCACATGATACCTCGTAGGTACTAGATATGATACCTATATACTATACTGACATCAGCGTGATATCATAAATATGATACTCCGTAAGTATTATGTTGTTATCAGTTATTCCGTTGAAACAATATACCGTTGTGTAGTATTTCTGATTTCAAAATTATAGTTGATAAAATCATATCATTGGTTGATCGCTAAAATATATACGCATATATTTACCGACCGAGGGCCCGTTTTCACTTACATGTTTTCTTTAACCTGGGAAAAAAAACTTTATATGATCATTTTTCTATGGTATGTGACTTATTTTACCCTTCGTGTATTGCTTTTTGTGTATGCAAGTCAATGATAAGTATTGTTTTGTGCGCTAATTATTAATGTATTATAGAGGCTAACTGACAATTATGTAAAAATGAAGGGGCTAGTTATTCTTTTTTACATCAGAACAATTCATTTATCTGATGGGTTGAATCCTTGGCATAAGTTTCATAAAGGCATAAACTACATGGTACATGTTACCAAATCTTAAATCGCCAACTCGTTTACCCAACGAAACGCGTAAAACGGTCTCTGTCAACCCTGCTGCGCGCTTTGGTTGTACTTATCGATGGAAATTGAAGGGACTACGGGACGAATAAAGTGAAGTCCACGCGTTACAAAATCAGCTACGCTGCTACGACACTGACTACTGTTCCCTTTATTTTTCTTCGTGCGTTTCCTTCTTTTTCCAGTTTTTAAAGAGTCATACATGACAGTCCAAATCATCTAGTACTAAGTGAAGCAGTGGAGACATCAGGCATGGCAATAGTACCATAATGCTGCTCTCCAACAACCATACGGATCGCTCGCTTAGTACCGGTTTCTGCATTAAGGTGGTGTAACAATGATGTTACTTCCTATGCCGTCCGACCTTTCTCTCTCTCTTTTTTTTTTAATTACACAACGTAGACACTCGCAACACACGTACACTCACCCCTATAAACACGCACGCAAATCTTACCTCTATAAGCATGTTCGAAGACCGGGCTAGCAAATCCATGAGATTGACGAAGTCATCATAGGCGTCTCGCTGTCGACGGGTATGTCACCTACCACTGAAAGCACAATACCGTTAAATCCTGAAAAAATCGCTTCCAGGAGGAGTCGAACTCAGGACCTAAGGTGCTAGTGAGTCTCTTGTAACTACTAGGCTACACGTTCTTTCGTGTCTGACATTTCTCTCTTGTTTTGTTGGATTTAGGTTGAGTTATTTTCCTAACTTTCCTAACTCACCTTCTTCGTGTTTCGTGTGCACACTTTTAAACTTAAACAGTGCATTTTTTGTAAAATTTTTCTATTTGAAAGTTGTTTTAAAAAATCATATTAATACATTTTTCAAAAATAGTAAATACTTAATTAATTATAAGAAAATACGTCACCGTGCGCGGAAGGTGAGTTTCCAACCTCATCTTCTGCACACATGCTTAGTCTCACATTTCTATCTCTACTCCTTAAAAAGCATCAAATGTTTCTGTCATAGATAATAGAAAGGGCAAAAAAATCCGATTCCATGCTGAGCGGCAAAAAAAAAACAACGTCACAACAACCAAAAAAAAACTGGAAAAAAGGTCCGGTTTGGACGCAACAAAAAAACGTAAAAAAAAGGTAAAAAAATGATGTCCAAAAAATGGCGAAAAAAGCCCAGAAAAAACGGTGCAAAAAGGGGGCGCGCGTAAAAAAGAATAAAAAAGGCGAGAAAGCCAAAAATAAGGCCGGAAAAACAAACAAAAAAGGGCACCTGTAAAGAAGAATAAAAAAAGGCGAAAAAAGGGCACGCATATATCCAGTTCGCCATCTGTTTCGAGATTTTTTGTCCGTTGGTACAGATCACATCCATCGCCCAAGATCAATCATATCGGTGCCAATCATATACGACACCCACAACCCACGAAATTTTCCTTGAGCTGAGTCCATGTCAAATAAAAGCAACAAGCAAAACTTCATTGGGACCTAAACTCCTCTTGCCACCTAGCTTCTTGCTACCACCAAGCGATCAAAACCAATCACCGTGAGCTCGTTACATGATCTTGACGATGGTCCATGGGAGACTCGAGGCGAGATAAAGTTTTCATGCATCTAACTGTTTGAACAAGCTTGGCAAGGCTCAGGCCTTAAGAGCATGCCCAAGGGATACCCAATACTACTCCCAATCCTAAAATTTTAGAGTTTTGCACAGAAAATTGCCTCCAACAGACCTCCTATCAACATCCCAAAAAATAGAAATCCCATCTCCATTATTCTTGTTCTCCACTTGTAGGGGAGACCCCTGACTCCCAATCCGTCGATCACAGGAAATTCACGCACGCCGCTGAAATTTCCCGCGGCTGTCACGAGCTCGTTCGCCGCCGCCTCAATTTGCGCTATCGTCGGCTCCCGAGGTTATCCGCTGTAGTCCAGAGCTCATATGTCGCCGGCCCATCGTGATGTTATCCACCACCAGCACATCGCAATCGATGACCAATTCGTGTCGTCGTCGGCTCGATTCACGCTGCGGCCAGCCTCTGAGCTCGTCTGCCACCGCCTCGATTCATGCCTCCGGTGAGACCCGCTTCGTGTTGTGGCCAGTCTACAAGCTCGCCCATCGCCACCTTTGATTCGCACCTCCGCCGAGCCCCTATTCCCACTGCCGGACAGCGGGAACCTCCCACCGCCGCTGCCAAAGCGTCTCGCTGCATTGCTCGACCGTGTGTGCGAGTTCGTCTGACACTAGCTGTCACGACTTGTCCGTCGATGAATTGGTTCACGCCACCGCCAGCTCGTTCGTGTTGCCAGTGGCCCCCGATTTGCACCACGCCAGTCCATCACGAGCTCGTCCGCCACCATCCCCCATTTGAGTCACCACTGGCCGTGGCGAGCTCGTCGGCCCACAAATTGGTTCGCTCCGCCATCAGCTCGATTCGAGCCACAAGTGGCCCCAGATTTGTACCATGCCGGTCTATCGTGAGCTTGTCCGACGTCAGCCTCTGATTTGCACCACCGTGGGCCTCGCGTGCTCATCCGTCGCATACCCTAGATTTGCGCGATTCGCACCGCGCTGGTCCTCGTGAACTTGTCTACCACCAATCCTCGATTGGTGCTACCGCCAGCCGTCGCGATCTCATCCGCTGCTGGCCACTGATTCATGCCACTACTAGCTCGTGTGCGGAAGAACGAGAGAAGATGCACAGGAGGAAGAAAAGAAATGAAATAGGGACTGACAGGTGGGCTCCACCCGTTATAGTCATTATATATCATGAGAAGGAGAACTGTTAGTAGTTTTATATGTGGTCCCACTTATAGAGAGTTTGTTTACCTAATCTGTTGGAGGGGAGGATATTTTGAACCTTAAATCCTATTTAGAAATCTCTAAAAATTATTTAGGGAGTTGATTTATTGGGTATCTCTTGGTGACACTTTAATGCCTTTTTTTTTCAAGCCCAACCCAAAACCCGGCTCAACCTGTTTGAACAGGTCTAGGGTAGGGCTGTCAACGAGCCGAGCTCGAGCGAGCTCGCCTACCTAGGCTCGAGCTCGATACAAGCTCGAGTCGAGCTCGAGTCAAGCCTATAAAATGTACGAGCTTTCAAACAGGCTCGGTTCGAGCTCGATCAAGCTCGAGCTCGACTACCAAGTTTGATTTTTAAGTATAACAATGTATACTTCAAAAATAATCTTTAAAAAATAATTAATTTCTAGTTTATTGTATTAATAGAAGAGGGAAAAGAATAAAATAAATATACGATGCCAATACAAGGTATACAAATAATATTTGATCTCCTAATTTTATTAAATAACAACAAAAATCATATATTACTAGGCTCGTTGGAAGCTCGAGCTCAGCTCGATAAAGCTCGCTAGCTTTGGGAGAGGCTCGGGCTCGGCTCGTTTGGAGCTCGAGCCGAGCTCGAATCGAGCCTAGGTCGAGTCGAGCCCGAGCAACTCGTGAGCCTTGAGCTTTTTTGATAACCCTAGTCTAGGGACAATAGACTTATCCTAAGAAATTATTAAGCTTGGCACCGAGGAGTGTTATTAAGTTCATTTGCCCTATGTTTTAGGCAAACCACGGATAATCTCGGGCTAACGAGCATATTTGAGTGATACTTAACGGATGCGAGTGACCTCGACGTGGTCGCTTGCCTCCGGCGCTGCACACGCGGCGGTGGGAGGACGTACGCCCGCCCGCACTGCTCGCTCGCATCCCACTCGGCTTCCACCGCGAGACAGCTAGCGAGGAGGACGGCGTCCGTGCATCCGTCCAACCGCGGACGCCGCGACCCGGTCACGGCTTGTGTTACGGAGTGCGCGGCTCACCGCAAAAGCGGAGCACCGAGCTGCATATGCTCGACTCGATTTCATCTGATTCTCACCTACCCATGCGGCCCGCGAATTCCCGTGTCGTTATTAGCAGGGGACAGCTCACGGCCTGGACCGCGACCCACGCGTGCGGGGGGAAGTACTAAAAAGTGCAGTACTTTTGGCCTTGTGCGCGTGTCCAATGATCATGTGTGACCCAGTCTACGTCGCCCTCTTGGCTTCTTGTTTTGTGTGGAGTTTTGGAGTCAGCGCGTTGGTTCTTTTTTCCCTGTTATCTGTTTTTGCCGTTGTTACTAATTTTTACGTACTAATCCGCAGGCAGTTTCTGTTTCTAAAAGAACTGATTCACTCTACATATCGATCGGCCGAGATCTTACGCAGTACTTCCTCCCTTTTATATTGATTAGGAAAAATATCCGTGCATTACAACGGAATGTAAATGTTTAAAGTTAAACAAGAAACCGTTGTCAACATTCGTCTGATCAATCTGTTGGTATTCAATGGCATAAGTAGGTAGCAACATACTTAAATCGGAGTATTATTTAAGGGACTACTAAAAAACTTTCGTTAGATTCTAGCAAATATACCCGTGCGTTGCAACGGAAAAAAAATAAAAGTCAAAATAATTACCGTATGATGAGGTTTATTTTTTTAGTATGAACTCTTTAAAAATATATTCTTCAAATGAACCTAGTAATCTTAGGTGCAAGTGTGCATGCGTCTACTAACATGAGTCAGGTCATAAAAAATCCGGTATAGATTTAGGAGGCTTGGAGTAAATCTTAGTGCATATCGAGGACTCAGACTAAATAAGGGTAGAGCTGAAAGACACATGGTAGATTGACACCATGTAGAAGGAATGATGTAACATGCAACTAAGGTTGTGTTCGGTAGGGAGAGTTGGAAACTCTACCTCCAAACACGTAAAACGAAGTGGTTAATTAGCGCGTGATTAATTAAGTATTAGCTAATTTGTTTTTGAAAAATGGATTAATATGATTTGATAACAACTTTTGTATAGAAATTTTTTCCAAAAAAAGTACCGTTTAGCAGTTTGAAAAGCGTGCGTGCGGAACACAATGGAGCGGAGTTTGGGAAGTCATACAACCAAACTCAGCCTAAGTGGTGCACCAGGTCCAAAATCATGAATAAAAAATATTTTATAAAAATGGAAAGAGAAGAGGTGGAGAAAACAATCTATTTTTGAAAATCACCGAGGGGACAATATTTTTCACCTCAGCCACTGTATGACACTGTTCACACGGGAACTGTTTATTACCAAAGAGTTGAAAAGCTTCATGATTGGTGTTGATAGTCAAATTTGGCATTAGGATAGTTAATGTGCTGATTAGCTGAATAACTGATTAAGCTAATTAAATTCGGCTTTAGCGTTCCTATTATATATTTGCATTGGCATTAGTATAGTTAATGTGTTGATTGGCTGAATGACTGATTAAGCTAATTAAATTCGGCTTTTAGCATTCTTATTATACATTTGCATTGTGTAAATTTTTAGCGTAAGCAATTGTTGGCTTGGGATAATAGACCATCTGGTCTAAGTGGGCCATGAATTCACGATCGGTCAATCCAACGAGCTAGCCCAGATAAGGTCCGTGGGAAAAAGGCCGGGCTAGTCCAGCGTAAAGCGCTCGTGTAATGCCATGCTGAAAACGGAGGATGTGCGTTGTGTAAAAATGTCAAAACCGATGCGGTAATGGAGTAGAGGACGGACGAAATTATTTTTAAGTACAGAATCATCTTGAATTTTTATAATAAGTAAAGATATTTTTCCATGAACCAGCAGATATGCCCTTTGCAACGGGAGAAAATAAGAGAAGATTTAGAAAAGAGAAAAAGTACTTGATAGACATTTTAGAGTGAGGCAACAACACCCTCATCGCTACCCTTCCTTTCATTTTGTACGGGTTAAATGAAATTATTTTGATACCTATGTCATCTTATCAGAGTTGATCTCTCTGATGATGATCAAATTAATGCCGCCACTCTATCATTTTTTTCATATTCTCTTTTGCTACTGTTATTTTTTATTTTTTTTCTTTTTAGAGATAATGCTTAGTTTCTACGTGTCCTTAAATTTCCAAAAATGGGAATAGGCTTAGTTTTTCTGCATGTTTTTTGTTGAAAAAGAAAAGAAAAGATATTTTCCCTAGAAACAGGGATAGAAAAATTAGATCAGAGCGTATGATAGGACGTGCTACCTCATTGGGGTTCCCTTCTGCGGAAAAAAAAAGGTTCAACCCGTAGCTCTTCTGTTTTCTCCAGCAGCAATGAAATACCGGTACGCGCAGGTACATTGTTGGCACCATGAACCCATAAACCGCTGGCTCCTCCCCCACAAACACCATGCAACATCCGCACGGCACATCCACCTGCTCGTCCGGTTGGTGTCATTCGGACATCGCCGCTGCTCTCCTCGATGATAACCCCACTCGCGGTCTCGCCCAGTCAGTGCCATCCACCATCATCGGTGGAAGCAGGACCCTTTTGTTGCCATCATGGTCATAGTTATCAGTGGTGAATTTAGGAAAAACAGGAAAAAAATCACCAGTATTCTATACATATCTTAACACATAATACTCTTGTTTTCAACCTATAATGTAATTAGTGTAGACTAAAACAAAATTCTAGCTGGACCCTAGCTAACATACGGTAGGAACACCACTTATTGTTACTATCTGAAATGGGTGGGCATCTCTTTGGTGTTCTGATGGAAACCATCATGGTGTTCATAGTTTCTCGGACGTCATTGGCAATGGCCATGGATCTGCTATGCCTCTTCGGGTTTTGAATAGGAAATGTGACCCATAATCAAACTCGGACCAAAAGGATAGAGAGATAAAGGGCATGTTTAGTTTGATGCCTAAATCAACGTAACCAAATTTTATTAGTGTCAAATTTTGGTATTGCAAATATTTGGTAAGGTTAAAACGTACAGGTTGTATTTAGGGCCTGTTCAGATTACTGCCAAAATGACTTTTCCAAAATTTAACAATGCCAAAATTTTGGTATATTGACAATATTTTCAAATTTTGGTATAATAGACTAATGTGTTGCTGCTAAAATTTCGTCTGCATTATCAATGTTTGGTAACAAAATAAAAGCATCCACATATTTATCAATTTTATAAAAAACCGTATGGTTTAAAGCGGCACCAATCTGAAAAGGCCTAAGTTTACCATATTTTGTCAAGTTTTTGTGAGAAGAAGATTCTAAAATTACCTAAGTTTGGTAGTGTAGCCAATTTTTGATAATATTTATATTGTTGTCTTTGCCAAATTTTGGTAAAGCTAAAATTTGCTACAGTTAAGTTAGCAACAAAGAGAGTAGCTCCTAAAGAAAAGATGGTTCGCATGTCCAGTGTCCGTATCTGCACATACATATAAGTACTCGATCTAACAAATAACAAATTCACGATGTGGCACCACGATAAAATACCTTAATCAAAACTGATCAGGAAGTCAGGAGGCGAACCGACAGTGCAGATGCACGCGCATCGGAAAGCTCGTCTTGTTTTCTGATTTCTCTCTTCCTCTCGCGTGAACGTACTCGCTTTGGAGTCAAGCCAAGCGAAGGGGGACTCGGACTAACCACCGAGGTGACGGATGAAAAACTTGTTAAGTATAGAATCATCTCTAATTTTTATAATAGGTAAAGAAAGATTATCATACGACCAAAAGTCAGAAAATTCAAAATTGATCAGTATATAATCCTATCTAATCCTATCCCCTTTGTCTGTTTGCGCCGTTGTTTATTTTTACTAGTACTAATCCGCAGGCAGGTTCTGTTTCTAAAAGAACTGGCACACTCTGCATACTAGTCGATGTACTCTCCCTGTTCGTGATTACTCCATCCTTCCTAAATTAATCATCCCATAATAAAAATCAAAATTTCTTAAATTGATTATCATATAACAACAAGAACACCATCAGAGTATAATTAATACAACATATAAGAATGTGTGGTGCATGCTAAAAGTATAATTATGCATGTGAGTTGAGTTTGCATGCATGTAGGTAGGCATTTGGGATAGTAAAGCTCTAGTTTCTTGTGCACAGGGAAAGTTAAAGGAAGCATGTTTCTTGATTTTCCCCATCACATACAATATTAAACGAAATATATGAAAGTTAAGACTCCCTTGGTCTTGGTCTTGGTGAAAAAACTTATATGATAATTAATATGGAACGGAGAAAGTAATACAGAGAGGAATTGTTTGCATAGTAATTTGAGTACATGTGAAACATATATTTTCTTTCCTCAAGAGGATATCCTATTATACATATCAGAAAATATTTATTAGCTTTTTAAAAAAAGTTGGAAAGATAAATCAATGTAATATGACACTTCGTAAATATGCAAGTTAAAATTTGATCTATACAAGTGGATACAAAATTAACAAAATTCATATCGATCAATCATGTTACATATTTTTATTTTTTATTACCACTAAAATAATATAAAAAACGAGAGGATATCCTTAATGATGAAATACTCTCCCATCTATGTGAACAGATATTAGCAGTAGTACCGTAGCAAAACTGTAGCAACTGTACCCAATTTACTGATCTAAAAACACTGACGATTTTACTGCATTTCGTTATTGTAGCATCAAATCGAGTCCATTCATTTTTGTTCAACCGTGTATAGGACGGGCTAATGCCCACCACCACATGCCTCTCCATTAGTCCTTTGTAATGCAGAGGATTCCGAATCGTACGGTTTGGTGGAACTGAGACCCAGTACGACTTTTTGTAGCTACAAGATTCATCTTGGAACAGATCGAGTGCGGATGAAAACGGTAAAAAAAAACTCTAAGCCTTTTCTAGAACCATTTATTTTCTAAAAAAACAAAACCGGAACGGTAAAGCTAGAAGAAAATGACAAGAAAAGATTGAGAGGTACTACTAGAACGTCAAAAAACATATTGGAAACGGAACTAGCAGAATAAAGTCTCTAAAACACCGCACTACAATGACAAGCAAGTTATAGGCATGTTTAGGTGATAAATTTACATCATATGCAACTATATATATTTGTGAATATTCAAAGTTGGAACTTGCTAAATTGAATACTTTATAGCCATTGATATAGCATCAACACTAACAACATCCAGAATTCCGGGGTTATGGTTATATTCCCTCTGTTTTATATTATAAGTTGTTTTGAATTTTTTAGTTAAATTTTAGGTTTAATTTAGTTTATAGAAAATTTAACAACATATACAATATCTGATTAGTTTTATTAAATATAACATTGAATATATATTAATAGCATGTTTATTTTATATTAAAAATATTACTATATCAAACTTTAACTTAAAAAATTAAAACAACTTATAATATGAAACCAGGAGTATTTCTGATGATTTATCGGTTCTACTGTATGGCACTTTTTTAAGAAAATTCCAGATCAAAACCGTATACTACTAAAACGGTCGGAAAAGAACTCCGTCTATCCGGACAATATGGTTAGTAAAAACGAGAATGATACTCTGTACGGTTAGGAATTTATTTACTGTTTTCGCCCCTAGAACAGCAAAAATTTCGACGCAGAACATTCTAGTTAGATCAGACGGTAAATCATTGAGTGCCGTAATATCATTCCATATATGATATAGATATTTTGGGACCACTAATGGGTGGGTGGTCGTCCACAGCAATCACCCCCATCCCTCCCTAACAATCTCCTCTCCCCTTCCTCCCCCTTCTTCTCTTCCTATTACACCATAAATTTTAAAAAATAAAAAAGTTTAAAAAAATTAAAAACAATAAAAAAATCTAATACCTTATTTATGTACGTAGACTGACTTTATACCGTAAACTCCGCACGTATAAATTTTATGTATAGAAATACTCTATAAAAAAATATTTGAATTTGAATTCAAATTTGAATTGGATATATAAACTTTTGATTTATAAACTTTTGTTCTACAAACTTTACATGTATAAAGTTTAGATGTGTAAATTTTGAGATGTACAAACTTTAGGTGTATAAACTTACTAAAACAGAAAAGTAACGTGGTACCAAAAAACCACGTGGGGAAGGGGGCTGATCGCCCGGGGCGAACGATCACCCTTTAGGATTTTCGGACATTTTGACAGCTACCACCCGCGGTAGAAGACATCACAAAAGTATCACTTAACTGTACCTATTGTTCTCTTGTGCTAAATTGACACTTCTCAAAAACTTATTTAACAAAAATTTATTTAAAAATAAACTATGATCTCGACATCACGTCACATGGCGTTAAGATCCAACAGATCAGTGCCACATATTTTGGCACTGACATATGTGCTGAGCTAGCACATTTTCCAGACCATTAGGAGGTCATGCTGACCTGGAAAATATGCTAGCTTGGCACATATCTTAGCATCAAAATACGTGCGCTGATTTATTGGATCTCAGCGTCATGTGGCGGTTCATTTTTTAAATATATTTTTATCATGGTTTATTTTGAAATAAGTTTTTGAGAAGGATCAATTTATCAAAATTACGGCTATTTTGCTCATCTTCACGCGAGCGAAGCACTGCAGGGATATTCGAAAGTGATACATGAAACCGATGGGAGAAACTACCAGTCTGCCAGACGCGAGTTTCATCAAATCCCAATCAATCGGACGGATGGCAATCGTCGTCGACCGATCCGACGGCAGAGAGGAGCATCGACAATTCGATATATTGGGTTTTCTGAAGAGAAGGTGCGTGTTGACTGATCGACCAATAGATGGTTGAGGGCTTTTGCTGCGTCAACGACATATATACAAGGTGATACAACTGGCAGCTTGGAGCAAGCGAGCGTCAAGCGGTTGACCGTGGAGATCGAGCTAGAGCTAGCAGCTTGACAAACCGTGGAAAAGTGTAATTCTGGTGATGATCCGGCGGCAGACCGGCACGAATTCTACAGTACTTGACAGCTGTGTCCTGGGAGGAACTTGACGTTTGACGCGATTGTGTCTAAGCTAGCAGTCCAAAACAAGCTACTCCGTATATCTCTACCTCTATTTTACAACTTTACAATAAATGTATTTATAGAATTTAAATTTATCTTGTACATAGTGTATTTTTAAGTGTTGGTTGTTCATGGGTCACCGCTCATTTAATTTAAATTTATTTTATCCCTGACTATCCCCTACTTTTAAGCATCACCTTTTCAGCCACCTGGATAATATTTCTTCCCTAATAATTTGCGCTCTAGATACTCCACCCATCCTAAAATATAACCACTTTTAACACTTAGGATTTATCTTAAAACATAACTTCTCCACCAACATTCTGTAAGGACCCCCGTTTTTAACAAGAATCGCTCGTGTATTCTGTGCCATTTCCCTGGATCAAGTAGTTTGGCACACATGATACATAGTTGAATTACCAAAAGCGCATACATGTGTGTCGAGTACGAATCATTACATCATAGGCCCGAAGGCATTCTCTTAGAACAAAGGACCAAACGGTCCGGAATACAGTCCAAAAGCAGAATGTAGATAAGCAGCGGAGCGAAGGCAGCGGTAACGCCATAGCCACAGGCAACGACCGTGTCTAGACCTAGTGGGCACCCTCTTCTTCCGTATCCTCCTAGTAGGCGTATGGATCCACCGCGGTGTCATCTTCGGCTTTTGATGGAGTTTATAATTGCAAGGGTGAGTACCAACCGTACTCAACAAGTCACCACGGCAACAATGCATATGACAGGTGTCATCCAAGGCAAGGTATAGGTTCTGTTGCATAAAGCTAGTTTTGCAATCCTTTTCACAAACCTAAGACCTAGCATGACTGATCAAGTTTTATTCCAGAGTTTATTTTAAACAACGACGGTTCTGTCCACCATCCATCATTATCCCAAGGATAGCTTTCCGTTGTTGGTTCGTCATAGTTTTCTGTGGACGTCCATCTTCCTTCTGCTCAGGATGTGGCTCCAACAGCATAAAATCCATCATGCATTATCTCATCCCACACAAGTTAAGAATTGAGAGTCTAGCCAAGTGTAATGCATGTCCCAGTGCTCAATATCCGTGAGCACGGCTATTCGAATAGATTGTTTCACTCACACTGCAGTGGATGTACATTTTACCCGTACTCCGCGACTACCCAACACATGAGCCTCGTCTCAACACATGAGACGCGTCACGACAAAGCCTTTCGATAACCTTACATTGGCAGTACCCGCTCCATGAACTATCATCCTCGTGCACTCTAGGCGTATCTGTTTCTAGCAGCGAGAGGAGTTCTGGTGCTCCCGGGGAAAGAAGTCTCACACGCGCAAAGTTTATAATGTAAGTTTAGATTCTCACGCTCACACACGTGGCAGTCCTACCAACGGCAACACCGATGTAGGGTACGCATCGCGTCCCCACCTCAACGGCTGCCCGTCGTAGCGAACCTGCCTCACACACTGGGGTGAACCATCTATGCAAGGATACTGCCTCTGCTCGGCTATATAGTCCGCTAGGTCTATACCCATCCGAGAAGTACGATTGTACTGGGGTCGTTTCATGCTTAACTTCATGGCTCGGTCCTTAACTGACCGGGGACGGTGCTAGCCTTTTCCGGATACCACCCAAATCCACCATCCGCCCCAGTCGAAGATACTTGTTTAGTTTTATTTCTCCTTTCACAAATCATGTCATTATATCATGGTAATGTGGCGCTCATCTCTCCACATGCCGTATCTCAATTACCTTCCCCAAGGTAATTGCCCAAGCATTAAGCATTTGATAAATATGAGTATGCGTGATTCTAGAATAGCATCACTAAGCATTTGTCATAATTGACTAGGACTCATACGTAAGCATGGTTACAGAAGGGATATGGGATAAACAATAATCAAGGCATGGCATAATAACAAGTAGGATATTCATTATTGCATGCAACTTTATTTGTAAACAAAATAATTTCGCAACGTAGGATCAATATGTTCAAGGAATAGTGATGACTTGCCTTGCTCGAAGTCCTGCGGGTCTTGATCCTCGGTCGGACTCACAACTCCCTCAGGATCTATAATTACGTGCGAAAGAAATCGATTTAAACTCGGTTGGAATTCAATTAAAATCCAATAAAATCCGATTAAAGAAAAGACCGAGCGCGAGCATCGAGTTTCGGTATCTATTCCATTATTTTATGCAATAGTTATATTCCGATTTTAATCTATTTATGCTAAAATATTGCGTTAGCCGATTAAAATATTAACTCATTTTAATTCATGCGACACCGGATAAGTTAGATCCCGATTCATAATGATTAACCTTAGTTGATAAATAAGTGGCTAAATATTCGCAACGAATAACTAAATGGATAACTCGATTAACGGGTAAAAACTAACTAACGAACCAACTAATAGACATCTAAATAGTCAATAGATCGCCGCGGTTTATTTTGTAGACGCTTTAGAAAAGACTGACGATTAGTCCCCCGATTAATATGCATATATATATAACTCAGTAAATAATTATCTAAATAAATAGCTTGTTAAATAACTTGCTAAGGGAATTAATGATTAAATGAACTAATCGCAAATAATCTCGATGTATTTTTCTTGAAACCCCTAAGAATGATCTACGACTAAATCACCAACTAATGGATATATATATATATACGTATATATATATTAAAATTTTTCCCTCCTAACTTCCTAAATTTTCTTCCCTAGGTCTTAATTTTATTTTCCCTTTTTCTTTCCTTTCCTATTTTCTTTCTCTCCCCTCTCTCTTCTTTCCTTTTTTTTTCTCTCTCTTTTTCTTTTCTTTCTCTTCTTTCTCTGTTCTGCCTTTCTGCTTCTTCTTCCTTCCTCTCTTTTCTTTTCTCTCTCTGCTCCCTCACCGGTCCACTCTCTCTCTCTCTCGGCCGACAGAAGGGGAGGAGGGGGAGTAGAGGGGGCTCACCGGCGGTGGCGGTTGGCGAGGCGCGCGGCGGCCTGGGGCGCGGCGGTGGCGAGGGGAATTTGGGGAGGAAGGGGGTGGGGGAAGGAGGAGGAGTTGCCGGCGGTGTGGGGAGATGAGGGAGGCGGGGGCGGCTTTTATAGCGCGGGGGGGGGGGGAAGAGAGGCCGGCACAGCGGCCGCTCGAGGCACGCGCGTGGCGTAGGGGGGGCGGCGACGTGCGCGCGCGAGGCGGGGGTACGGCGGCGACGTGCTCGCGTGGCGGGGGTACGGCGACGACCGACGACGTGCGTGAGCGGCGGCGGCACGGGGCGCAAGGCGCGGCGCGGCCGAGGCGTGCGCGCGTGCGTCGTGGTACGGCGGCGACCGGACAACGTGCGCGTGTACGGCGTCGCGCGCGTGGCGCAAGGCGCAGCGTGGCCGGGCGTGGGCGCGTACGGCAGCGTGGGCGTTGGCGACGTGCGCCTGGCGCGGGCGGGCGACGTGCGGCGCGGGGCGCGAGGGCACGGCGGCGGCAGGCGGCGGCGTGCGTGCGGTGCGGCGCGCGAGGCGCGCGTGGGGCGCGAGGGCGCGGCGTGGGGCGTGGGCGCGCGCGGGGGCGCGAGGGTGCGGCGGCGGCTGGTGTGCACGTGCGGCGTGGGGCGTGGGCGCGCGCGGCGGGTCCGGGCCGAACACCTGGCGGGCAATGAACAGTGCCGCCAGTTTTTTTTTGATATTTAGGGTAGTTCTTCCACAAAAATTCGTCTAAAATTTTGTAAATTTAACCAAATAAATGTTGACCGATGTTTTTAGTGTTACTAATTATTTTACTCTAAATTTCCATGTTTTGATAATTTATTACATATTTTTATATGAAATATTTAAACGATTCTCATGTAGGTCTATATATGTTCATACCTAGGGTTTATACCTACGCCCTTATGCATACACACCTACATATATGCAAGGACACCCCTTTGGGTTTATATCACCCTATTTTATACCTATTCACATTATATACATATATTTACACATGCTTATATATATGTGCAAGGGTGGATATTTGTATATATATACGTGAAATCCCCCATTTAAATTTATTTCACCCAAATACATTCGCGACGTTCATTTAAAATATTTTCCTCACTACAATCGTTCCTCACCACATATTTTATTTTATTCTTTTTAATTGTGCACCTAGTTGACTTCGTTTTAGTGTTCACGCTTAACTCGATTTGATAAATCTGAGCCTCGCAATTAAAGATCGAATAAACGAGCAATTAATCGTGGCATGATGTAACTTAATTTAAAAGTTTTTGAAAGTTCGCATTTTAGGGTTTTGTATTCGACGGTCGAATTTTCAGGGTGTTACAAACCTACCCCCCTTAAATAAATCTCATCCCGAGATTTCTTACCGGTTGTCGAATAGATGCGGGTACTCGGTCTTCAAGAACTCCTCGCTTTCCCATGTAGCTTCATCCTCTGTGTGGTTACTCCACTGTACTTTGTACATGCGCCACACTTTGGTTCGGGTTCCTTTTTCGGCCTTATCCAAGATCTTCACAGGGTGTTCCGGATACGTGAGGTCATTTTCGATGTGGATTTCTTCTAACGGGGCTTGCTCTTCTGGTGCCCTCAGGCACTTCTTTAACTGGGAGACGTGAAAAACCAGGTGTACGTCGGAAATGTTCTCCGGTAGTTGAAGCTGGTAGGCAACTTCTCCTCGTCTAGCGACTATTTGGAACGGTCCTACATACCTTGGTGCTAGCTTCCCTTTGACTTTAAACATTTTTGTACCTCTCAGCGGGGAGACCTTCAGGTATACGTAATCTCCTTCCTTAAATTCTAGGTCCCTTCTTCGAGTGTCCGTGTAACTCTTTTGGCGTGACTGTGCCACCTTTAGTTGGTCACGGATTAGGCGAACCTTCTCTTCAGCCTCTCTGATTATATCCGGTCCGAATACGGCACGTTCTCCGGTTTCGGACCACATCAATGGGGTACGGTACCGTTGACCAAATAATGCTTCATTTGGCGACATCTTTAGGCTAGCTTGGTAACTGTTGTTGTAGGAGAACTCAGCGTAAGGTAGACACCTTTCCCAGTCCTTGCTAAAGTCCAATGCACACGTTCTCAACATGTCCTCTAAGACCTGATTCGTCCTTTCAATCTGGCCATCGGTTTGGGGGTGATATGCCGTGCTAAATGCGAGGTAGCTTATGAGGGCTTCATGCACTTTTTTCCAGAAGTGTGATGTAAACTGTGTATCTCGGTCGGATATGATCCTTTTTGGCACGTCGTGAAGGCATACTATCCTAGACATGTATAACTCGGCTAGCTTGGCACCACTATAGTTTGTCTTAACAGGGATAAACCTCGCAGTTTTGGTGAGTCGATCTACGATCACCCAAATGGAATCATAACCCGTTGCGGTCTTAGGTAATCCAACAATAAAATCCATACCGATCTCATCCCATTTCCATTCTGGGATTCTGAGGGGTTGTAGCAAACCTGCCGGTCGCTGGTGTTCAGCCTTCACTTTCTGGCATACGTCGCAGAGCGCCACGTATTCTTCCACATCCCGTTTCATGTTGGGCCACCAGTATTCCTCCTTCAAATCCTGGTACATTTTCGTACTCCTCGGGTGTAGGGAATAAGCCGATTCATGTGCTTCCTTTAGAATTAGCTTCCTCAATCCTCCTTGCTCCGGCACGTAGATCCTCTTTTTATACCGTAGTATTCCCTCCTCGTTAACCGAGAACTCCTTCGCACGCCCTGCGGCCATGCGCTTCTTTACTTCCCGGATTTCTTCGTTATCCTTCTGAGCTCCTTCTATTTGTGTCCTCAGCAGGGGCTGTATTTCCAGGGTATTTATCTGACCTCACGGAATTAGATGTAAGTTCAGCTGGGCTATTTCCTTCCTAAGCTCAGGGGCTATGCCTCCCATACCCAGGTGATTGCAATGGCTTTTGCGGCTTAGTGCGTCGGCTACGACGTTTGCCTTTCCTGGATGGTAGTGAACCTCCAGGTCATAATCCTTGATCAATTCTAACCACCGTCTCTGTCTTAGGTTCAGGTCGGGTTGCGTGAAAATATATTTCAGACTCTTGTGATCCGTGTAGATATCGCAATGATTCCCAATCAAATAATGCCTCCAAATTTTCAGTACATGAACCACTGCGGCCAACTCAAGATCATGGGTAGGATAATTTTCCTCGTGCGGTCGCAGTTGTCGCGAAGCATACGCCACGACCTTTCCTTCTTGCATTAACACTCCTCCCAGCCCTTGTCTCGAGGCACCGCAATATACCACAAAATCCTTCCGGTTATCAGGGAGGACTAGGATAGGGGCAGTGGTTAACTTTTCTTTCAATCGTTCGAAACTTTCCTGACATTGCTCAGTCCACTTAAACTCCTTTTCCTTCTTTAGTAGCTGGGTCATGGGTCGGGCTATCTTAGAGAACCCTTCGATGAATCTTTGGTAGTATCCGGCCAATCCCAGAAAGCTTCGGATCTCTGTTACTGACTTGGGTGCTTTCCATTCGGTAACCGCCTCAACCTTAGCAGGGTCTACTGCTACACCACCGGCTGATATTACATGACCTAAAAATGCAACTTCCTTCAACCAGAATTCGCACTTGCTGAACTTTGCATAAAGCTGATGCTCCCAAAGTTTCTTTAGTACCAAGCATAGATGCTCGGCATGTTCATCTTCATCCTTGGAGTAGATGAGGATATCATCGATAAATACTACCACGAACTTATCCAAATACTCCATGAATACCTTGTTCATAAGATTCATGAAATAAGCCGGAGCATTGGTCAATCCAAAAGACATCAGGTAAATTCATATAACCCGTAGCGTGTCGAGAATGCAGTCTTGGGAATGTCTCCAGCCCTGATCTTCAGCTGGTGGTACCCGGACAGAAGATCGATCTTAGAGAATATCTTGGCTCCCTTGAGTTGATCGAAGAGATCATCTATTCACGGTAATGGATATTTGTTCCTGATAGTTACCTCATTCAACGAGCGGTAGTCCACACACATCCTCATGCTACCATCCTTCTTCTTGACGAATAATACTGGGGCTCCCCAGGGTGATGAGCTGGGGCGTACGAATCCTTTCTCTTGTAGTTCCCTAATCTGCTTCTTGAGCTCTTCTAACTCATTGACCGGCATCCGATATGGCCTCTTGGATATGGGGGCAGTTCCGGCCATCAAATCGATGACGAATTCAATGTCACGATCGGGTGGCATTCCAGGTAGATCTTCAGGAAACACATCGGGAAATTTCTGAACCACCGGCATTCCTTTCAGGGGTAGCATGGTGAATATACCACCGGCACGTTTAGGTAATCTGGGGTCCTGATCCATAGTTGCTCTCATCGCTGATCCCCAAGGTGTGGTCAACGTAACTTCTCTATGGCTGCAATCTATGATTCCTCCGTTCCTTGTTAACCAATCCATGCCTAGTATGACGTCGAGGGTTTGCGACACAAGGACCATAAGATTTGAGGGAAACACCACATCCCTAAGACGGATGGGTACGTCGACACAGGCTTGGTTCACATTTATCTCCCCTCCCGGTGAATGTACTATCATGGGTTTCCGCAGTTCTACTCGGGTTAGGTCGTGTTGTTGGCTAGCTTTTAAGGATATAAATGAATGCGACGCGCCTGAGTCGAAGAGAACTTTGACTGGAGTAGAATTTATAGAGAACGTACCCATTAGCACGCCCTGATCCTCCTGGGCTTCTTCTGCTCGCACGTGATTCACTTGCCCGCGTCCAAATCCGGTCGCGATCCTGCCGGTCTGCGGTGTCCTGAACAGTCCTCTCCCGGCTGTCGGGGTAGCAGTCCCTTGGATTGTCGTGGCATTAGCTCCGGTGCGGATAGGCGTCTTGTTGGGATGCGGGCACTTGTTGGCGAAATGCCCATACTCTCCGTAATTGAAACAGCTCCCCGGCCTTTTTATCCCTGTAGTAGCCTGGTTTGGCGCAGGTGTGCGGTTCTGGGTAGCAACCGGCCTGTTGTAATTGCTAGGTGTAGTAGGGCGATTGGCCGTCACTATCGCGGGTTTCCATCCTGACGAGGTAGCTCCTTTGGGTCACTGAGATGCAACTTGTGGCGGGCGGTTCATAGCAAGCCTTCTTTTGCGGTTGTGCTCCACGATCTTCCGATCGTTTTCCAATCTAACCACCTTGTTGATGAGACTCTGGAAACTGTCATGATCTTGCCCTATCATGGGTCCACGCAGCTCATCATTTAACCCTTCAATGAACTTGTCAATCTTTTCTTCCTCATCCGCGAGATCTCCAGTCGCGTAGCGGGCCAGTTGGATGAAACGGTTCAGGTATTCCTGTACCGTGGTATTTCCTTGACGCAGTCTCCTGAACTCATTTTTCTTCATGCGCATCACTGCGGCGGGCACGAAGTTGTCACGGAAAGCGGTAGCGAATTCCTCCCAGGTTGGTTCACCAGCATCTTCTTCTCGGGCCTCCTTATAAGTATCCCACCAATCTCCGGCTGGTCCTTCCAGTTGGTTTACTGCGAAAATTACCTTATCAGCTTCCCGTACTCGCACGAGGGTCAGCTTCTTCTCGATGATACGCAGCCAATCCTCGGCATCCATGGGCTCTTCTGCTGTGGCGAACGTGGGTGTCTTGGTCCTCATGAATTCTCCAAAGTTTGATCCTCCACGATTGCCTTGATTGTTCGCGATGGCTTGCAGAAGTTGGGTCTGGGCAGCCATAATTCCGGTTAAGGTGTTTAGGTCGGATTCGGGGTTTCCCTCATTGTTGTTTGTTGCCCGGCGTCGGCTGGCCATCTGTGTAGATTAGTTGGGTAAGTACCCTGATATTCGAACCAACCCTTATGGTTCTATCCCGATCAGGGAGTTGTTTTTGATGTGAACTTTGTTTAGTAAGCACGGTGGAATAAACTCATTTGCAACACAACAATAATATATCATAAGTAACATCGTAGATTTCGCAAATCAAGATACAACAACTGCATACGTAGGCAGCCCAAATGAAGTTCAAACATTACAACATCAAACTAAGACATCGAACTACTCGTCAACATATATAGGGGAAGGGATGTCTCGCAATCCAAAAACCATCCAAAGCGAGATCGGAGCCGTAATGGGTCTCCAGTCTAGTCGTCCAGCCATCCACAGGATCCTGGCGCAGCAAGTGGGTAGTCGCTGGCAGATGCGAACCTGAGCTCGCCCGGCTCGGAGGTGGTAGCCTCTGGGTCTGGCTTAGTCCTCTTGTGCGGTGGTCGCGTGCTCTTGCGGGCCGTGCTGTGGGTGCGAGGGCCTTCGGCGAAGGTGATGCGGTAGGCCGGAGTCTCGTCCTCTGAAGGGTCAGTGACGTGTGGCTCTATCTCCTCTGGGTCGTCCTCGTCCTCTGCCCCGGAGTCAACCTGAATCGGGGTCTCTATGCAGGACCCTGGTGGTGGGGAAGTAACAGGAGTCGGCTCTGCAACTGGCGGCTGCATCACTGTCGGGTCCACCAGGTAGGGTCCTGACTCAGTGGCTAGGGCATCAACCAGTGAGTGAAACGCTGGCGGGTACGGTGGAGTGAGGAAAAAGTAGCGATCCCGCCCAACTACTGCAGAAGTGGAAGCTCCAGTGGCACTGACTGTGGTGGCTCTGAGCTGCTCTGCAAGCTGACTAACGTGCTCCTAACTCACCCTCAGCTGCTCCTCAAGTGTATCCCTCATCCTGCGACACATCATGCTGGTCCGATAACTGCTGGAACTGATCGCCGCGGGCTTGGAGCTGTGTCTTCAGTGAGTCTATCTCACCGCCCCTGGTCTGGTGCTCCTCCTCAAGCTGTAGGTGCTGCACTGTGAGGTCAGTCACCTCAGTCTCCAGCTCTACCAGACGCCTGTGCTGCTCGTCGATCTCCAACAGAGCTGTCTCGTAACAGTCGTCAACAGCCTCCGCCCATCGGGACAGTCGGGTCACCATCGGGTTGTAGCAGCATGGTGTGTCCTGGACGGTGCACACGGAGTTGCCCTCCTCTCGGTACGGGTGATGGGCAAACTCGGTGGTCGCCAACTCAGATCGGTGGATCGAGCTGAGTCGGAGGAAGGCCTCCCGAGCAGCATCCTGCATCGCGGTCTCAGGTGAGTCGCGACGATAGCGTGTCCTGAACCAATGGCCTGCCTCTGAAGGAACTCGGGACTCAACCACAACTCTAGCCTCCCAGGCTGGTCCAATCTGCCTCACCAGGTAGGTAGGGATCCTCGGGTACCTCAGACACCTCATCATCCTGTGCAACTCCATAACATATCCCTCTGAATGGGGTAGGTCCATCTCCCATGATGCACTCGAATCCGCCATCTATTTTTAAGAAAGTTCAAGATCAGTAAAAGTAAAACTCGTTTTGCAAAGAAATAGATATGGGTAAGGTCAAATGCGTTTGGTTTTATGAAAGTAGATTTTATGAAAATATTCCTAGCTGGGAATCTCTCCCTTGACCATCTACATTGGGGTGGGGCGCCATTTGGTCTTTCCTACAGTCGTGTGGCTCTGATACCAACTCTGTAAGGACCTCTGTTTTGTAACAGGAATCGCTCGTGTATTCTGTGCCATTTCCCAGGATCAAGTAGTTTGGCACACACGATACATAGTTGAATTACCAAAAGCGCATACATGTGCGTCGAGTACGAATTATTACATCATAGGCCCGAAGGCATTGTCTTAGAACAAAGGACCAAATGGTCCGGAATACAGTCCAAAAGCAGAATGTAGATAAGCAGCGGAGCGAAGGCAGCGGCAACGCCATAGCCACAGGCAACGACCGTGTCTAGACCTAGTGGGCACCCTCTTCTTCCGCATCCTCCTCGTAGTAGGCGTATGGATCCACCGCGGTGTCATCTTCGGCTTCTGATGGAGTTTATAATTGCAAGGGTGAGTACCAACCGTACTCAACAAGTCACCACGACAACAATGCATATGACGGGTGTCATCCAAGGCAAGGTATAGGTTTTGTTGCATAAAGCTAGTTTTGCATTCCTTTTCACAAACCTAAGACCTAGGATGATTGATCAAGTTTTATTCCAGAGTTTATTTTAAACAACGACGGTTCTGTCCACCATCCATCATTATCCCAAGGATAGCTTTCCGTTGTTGGTTCGTCATGGTTTCTGTGGACGTCCATCTTCCTTCTGCTCAGGATGTGGCTCCAACAGCATAAAATCCATCATGCATTATCTCATCCCACACAAGTTAAGAATTGAGAGTCTAGCCAAGTGTAATGCATGTCCCGGTGCTCAATATCCGCGAGCACAGCTATTCGAATAGATTGTTTCACTCACACTGCAGTGGATGTACACTTTACCCGTACCCCGCGACTGCCCAACACATGAGCCTTGTCTCAACACATGAGATGCGTCACGGCAAAGCCTTTCGATAACCTTACATTGGCAGTACCCGCTCCATGAACTATCATCCTCGTGCACTCTAGGCGTATCTGTTTCTAGCAGCGAGAGGAGTTCTGGCGCTCTCGGGGAAAGAAGTCTCACACGTGCAAAGTTTATAATGTAAGTTTAGATTCTCACGCTCACACACGTGGCGGTCCTACCAACGGCAACACCGATGTAGGGTACGCATCGCGTCCCCACCTCAACGGCTGCCCGTCGTAGCGAACCTGCCTCACACACTGGGGTGAACCATCTATGCAAGGATACTGCCTCTGCTCGGCTATATAGTCCGCTAGGTCTATACCCATCCGAGAAGTACGATTGTACTGGGGTCGTTTCATGCTTAACTTCATGGCTCGGTCCTTAACTGACCGGGGACGGTGCTAGCCTTTTCCGGATACCACCCAAATCCACCATCCGCCCCAGTCGAAGATACTTGTTTAGTTTTATTTCTCCTTTCACAAATCATGTCATTATATCATGGCAATGTGGCGCTCATGTCTCCACATGCCGCATCTCAATTACCTTCTCCAAGGTAATTGCCCAAGCATAAAGCATTTGATAAATATGAGTATGCGTGATTCTAGAATAGCATCACTAAGCATTTGTCATAATTGACTAGGACTCATACGTAAGCATGGTTACAGAAGGGATATGGGATAAACAATAATCAAGGCATGGCATAATAACAAGTAGGATATTCATTATTGCATGCAACTTTATTTGTAAACAAAATAATTTCGCAACGTAGGATCAATATGTTCAAGGAATAGTGATGACTTGCCTTGCTCGAAGTCCTGCGGGTCTTGATCCTCGGTCGGACTCACAACTCCCTCAGGATCTATAATTACGTGCGAAAGAAATCGATTTAAACTCGGTTGGAATTCAATTAAAATCCAATAAAATCCGATTAAAGAAAAACCGAGCGCGAGCGTCGAGTTTCGGTATCTATTCCATTATTTTATGCAATAGTTATATTCCGATTTTAATCCATTTATGCTAAAATATTGCGTTAGCCGATTAAAATATTAACTCATTTTAATTCATGCGACACCGGATAAGTTAGATCTCGATTCATAATGATTAACCTTAGTTGATAAATAAGTGACTAAATATTCGCAACGAATAACTAAATGGATAACTCGATTAACGGGTAAAAACTAACTAACGAACTAACTAAATAGACATCTAAATAGTCAATAGATCGCCGCGGTTTATTTCGTAGACGCTTTAGAAAAGACCGACGATTAATCCCCGATTAATATGCATATATATATAACTCAGTAAATAATTATCTAAATAAATAGCTTGTTAAATAACTTGCTAAGGGAATTACTGATTAAATGAACGAATCGCAAATAATCTCTATGTATTTTTCTTGAAACCCCTAAAAATGATCTACGACTAAATCACCAACTAATGGATATATATATATATACGTATATATATATTAAAATTTTTCCCTGCTAACTTCCTAAATTTTCTTCCCTAGGTCTTAATTTTATTTTCCCTTTTTCTTTCCTTTCCTATTTTCTTTTTCTCTCCCCTCTCTCTTCTTTCCTCTTTTTTTCTCTCTTCTTTCCTCTTTTTTTTCTCTCTCTTTTTCTTTTCTCTCTCTTCTTTCTCTGTTCTGCCTTTCTGCTTCTTCTTCCTTCCTCTCTTTTCTTTTCTCTCTCTACTCCCTCACCGGTCCTACTCTCTCTCTCACGGCCTACAGAAGGGGAGGAGGAGGAGTAGAGGGGGCTCACCAGCAGCGGCGGTTGGCGAGGCGCGCGGCGGCCTGGGGCGCGGCGGCGGCGAGGGGAATTTGGGGAGGAAGGGGGTGGGGGAAGGAGGAGGAGTTGCCAGCGGTGTGGGGAGATGAGGGAGGCGGGGGCGGCTTTTATAGTGCGGGGAGGGGGGAAAGAGAGGCCGGCACAGCGGCGGCTCGAGGCGCGCGCGCGGTGTGGGGGGCGGCGACATGCGCGCGCGTGGCGGGGGTACGGCGGCGACGTGCGCGCGCGGCGGTGTACGGCGGCGACGTGCGCGTGTGGTGGGGGTACGGCGACGACCGGCGACGTGCGGGAGCGGCGGCGGCACGGGGCGCAAGGCGCGGCGCGGCCGAGGCGTGCGCGCGTGCGTCGTGGTATGGCGGCGACCGGACGACGTGCGCGTGTACGGCGTCGCGCGCATGGCGCAAGGCGCGGCACGGCCGGGCGTGGGCGCATACGGCGGCGTGGGCGGTCAGCGAAGTGCGCGCGGCGCGGGCGGACGACGTGCGGCGCGGGACGCGAGGGCATGGCGGCGGCAGGCGGCGGCGTGCGTGCGGTGCGGCGCGCGAGGCGCGCGTGGGGCGCGAGGGCGTGGCGGCGGCGGGTGTGCGCGCGTGACGTGGGGCGTGGGCGCGCGCGGCGAGTCCGGGCCGAACACCTGGCGGGCAATGAACAGTGCCGCTAGTTTTTTTTTTAATATTTAGGGTAGTTCCTCCACAAAAATTCGTCTAAAATTTTGTAAATTGAACCAAATAAATGTTGACCGATGTTTTTAGTGTTACTAATCATTTTACTCTAAATTTCCAAGTTTTGATAATTTATTACATATTTTTATATGAAATATTTAAACGATTCTGATGTAGGTCTATATATGTTCATACCTAGGGTTTATACCTATGCCCTTATACATACACACCTACATATATGCAAGGACACCCCTTTGGGTTTATATCACCCTATTTTATACCTATTAACATTATATACATATATTTACACATGCTTATATATATGTGCAAGGGTGGATATTTGTATATATACGTGAAATCCCCCATTTAAATTTATTTCACCCAAATACATTCGCGACGTTCATTTAAAATATTTTCCTTACTACAATCGTTCCTCACCACATATTTTATTTTATTCTTTTTAATTGTGCACCTAGTTGACTTCGTTTTAGGGTTCACGCTTAACTCGATTTGATAAATCTGAGCCTCGCAATTAAAGATCGAATAAACGAGCAATTAATCGTGGCATGATGTAACTTAATTTAAAAGGTTTTGAAAGTTCGCATTTTAGGGTTTTGTATTCGACGGTCGAATTTTCAGGGTGCTACACATTCTCTTCCCAACCAATTACAATCCTCCACCATTCGCTTTTCTCACCTACCCTTACTTCTTAACCAATTACAATCTCTTTCCATTTAATTATATCTATTTTCTCAGTAATCGTGTTTAACTCTATAATTTTTTATATTTTAGAAAAAAGAAAGTACTATAAATATATTTATAACGAGACGGAAATATAGCAGTGACTTTATATAACTACTCCTACCGTTTAGCTGTTGAGATCCTACTGCTCATGTCTAAAAGCACATGTGAACTGCATTAAATGAAAGTTAAGGAATCGTGCTTTGACTATGCTTTTTTAGTTGTTGAGATCTCCTGATCCCAGTCCATTAATGAAGGAGATCGAGTTTTCTTTTCAGAGATCCTAAGAGCAAGAATAATATTGAGCTATAAACCTACTATAAATTTATTTAGAGTAGAAGAGGTAACAAAAAAAATTAAGAATGTTAGTTCTCATGTAATGTAAGAGCTAGCTTAACATAAGCTCCAAAACAAATACATTAAATGTATAAGTAAGAGATAGAGGGAGGAGAAGAAAATTGTAGTCAACCTTATAGCTAATCTATTATATATGTTAGCTTTAAAATGAGCTAATAATAATAGAAAGTGAGCTCTACTATTATCCATGCTCTAAGGTCATCTAACTCAAAATCTATTAACTAGTTTCCATACTTACTATATCATATATCATATAGATACAACGTATAGAAACTATATATCCAATGAATAATATCTTCAATTAAATTCACATCCAATCATCTCTCTTCTCTCCCTTTTTATCCATCTATCCTCTTGTTTTCATTCTTAGTTCCTGTGTAGACATGATTTCATACATGAGAAATAATATATTTATTTTTTTACATCTCTCCTTATTAACTCTTTTGTCACATCAAATTTTTACTTATGTGTCAATGTATTAAATACTATGGATACTAGCACTACTAAAAAAGCACATAGATCGGCACTGTAGGTACCGGAACAGCTAAAACCGACATCATGGACAGAAAACACATAAAACTAGCACCTTTAAGCAATTTAGGTGTCTGTTCTAAAGAAAACCGGCACCTATACTATAGGTGCTGGCTTTTAAAAAAACAACGACATCTTTAATATATAATAGGTGTCGGTTTGTTAAAACCCGACATATATACCAAATCGAGCCTAGCCGACGAGCTGATTGGGCGCCGGCCTTATCCATATAAGGTATCTTATCCCCTCCCGCACTTATCCTTCTCGATCTCTCTCTCGCCTCTCTCTCTCTCGCTCTTTCTGTCTCTCTCTCACCTCTCTTTGTCTCAGCTGTGACCTGGCGGAAGCGGAAGCGGCGACAGCGGCGGCGGCCCGGTGGAAGCGGTAGCGGTGGTGGCCAAGGCGATGGGAGGGGAGGCGGCGGGATGAGAGGCCGCGGCGGCCTCCGGTGATGGTGACATCGATGCCCGCTCCCTCCCCTCCACCAGATCGGTCTCCGAAGGTGGCAGACCTCGGCGATGGCAGCGATGGCTGTCGTGCCCTCCCCATGTGGCGACGACGGCAGCGGTGGAGAAGGATGCTGGTGGCTGGGTGAAGAAGCTGTATTTTGATGTTAATCTTGATGTTCTTTTTGATGTCGTCGTGTTCATGTGTTCATGGATGATGTTGTTGATGTTATGTGTTCATGTGTTCGTTAATCTTGAATCTTGTATGTGTTCTTTGATTTTGTTAGGATGAAGTGTACTTGCTCGATAAATCAGCTCGATTCAAGCCGATGCATCGAGTCGCTTTTGTTTTGGTTCCTGAAGCCTTAAAGGTATCGACTAATGGGTGCCAGTTGAAAAACTGGTATCCATGGGGGTTTCCCAACCGGCACCTATAGCTCTTTCTGTAGTAGTGTGTACTCCCTCCGTTTCATATTATAAGTCGTTTAACTTAAGTTTGACTAAGTTTATAGAAAAATATAGTGATATTTTTAACATAAAATAAAGATATTATTAAAATATATTTAATATTAGATTTAATGAAACTAATTTAATATTTTAGATATTACCAACTTTCTTTAGAAATTTGATCAAAATTAATAAAGTTTAATATAGAAAAAAATTAAACGACTTATAATATGAAGTGAAAGGAGTGGATGATACAAAGGGTTGAGGTTGAGGATGATCAAAGGATCATCGGTTATTAATGAAGGAGAAGTCGTTGAGATCCTACGGATAGTACTAAGTATGAAGAATCGTTTTTTGTTTTGTTATTTTTCATGAAGTTTCCTGAGACCCCATGGAGGGTGGGTGATCCCGCGTGATCACCCACGCGTGATCGCGGTGGCGTCCCTTGGCTCCACGTCCCCTGGCTCCACGCTCGCGCATGTCACACTCCTAGCGCACATGGGCAATCCTAGATTGATTTTGAAAATAACTTTAAAACAACAAAAATACAAATAAAATAAAAATATTCTGTTTAAAATATTTGTCTCATAACTTCCTTAAGTTAAGACCGTGCTTAAAATTATGAAGCTAGCATGCAATGCATTTGTAAAACCATCTGCAACTTAATTAATCATGAATCCAAAGTTGATTTTGAAAATCTCTGTAAATACCCTCTCTCAAACAAAATAATAATCCACTTCAATTTCAGTATGTTGTCCTGGTGTACACCTTATCATCTTGTCATTTAAATATATGTGCGGAATCTTTTAATATAGCAACATTATATATATAATATTTGAATCCGAATCCAAATCCAAATTTGAATCGGGCATACAAACTTCCAATGTATAGATTTTGGGTGTATAAAATTTAGGTGTATAAATTTTTGGTATACAAACTTTAGGTGTATTAATTTACCAAAAGAAAATTGCACGGTGCAAAAAAAAGGAAAAATTTTCTTTTCAAATCGCCAGAAAAGATAGTGGGTAAGAGAGAGACTAGCAAAAATTAAACTGTTCAAAATGCAACAAACTCATTTTCTTTTTCGGCTGGGGGCGCTTCGCCTCCCACAACCAACGCCAATCATGAGCCGAACCGCGCGAAAATTGCAAACGGATCGAGCCCGTTGTTCCACAAAACACACAGGCACCCCTGCATTGCTAAAAGGTGGACAAAAGAATGAACCGAAAAATGCACTTGGGCAAAAATGGTGGGGCGGATCCGATCGCGGATGCTATATAAGCCACGCAACTGATCACCAAAGAGTCGTTTCGCCCCATGGATCCAGTCAACTAATTAAAGGAAATAGTTGAGATCCCATGGATACTAGTCTATCAGTGAAGAAAATCATTTTTTTTGTTCTTCTTATATTTCCCTAGAACATAAGAATGGTATGGACAATAAACCTAAGAATGCTATGGACAATAGTAATTAATTGCAGGCTTTTAGAGTTATTAACAAGATAAGTTTACTGATGTGGAAGAGAGTGGAAAGAGAAATAAACATCATTCTTAAGCTTAACAACTGTAAGAGTTTAAATTAATAGAAAGTTTTGTTGCATGATGATGGAGAAATTAAAGGAAAGAAAGATAATAATAAAATGTTTTAGTGCTTGTTCGAGCCTTTTGTCTTTTAACTGTAAGAGTATAGTATCTAAATAGATTACAAGCCTACATCGGTCTCTACCTTTAAACATGAACATGTTCTTACTCTGAACTTCATTCATGAAGGAAATCATGTTCTTTTTTTTTTATCTGAAGTTATCTAAGATCCTACGGCTTCTAGTCTATTATGGTGTAAAAAATGGTGCGGCGTCAACCTCTTTCTGAATCTGAAGTTTATTGGTGTGAAATCAGACTCTTAATTTAAAGTCTAATGAATAAACTTTAGGAAAATGTTTCTTTAATGGCCTCACTAAATTTTTATTGTAAGTGGCAAATTTCTCTGTTTTTTCCTAAGCTTGTTTATGTAAAGAAACCTTTTAGCCAATCATATTCATGTAAATAACTTAGGGGCTGTTCGGTAGCCTGTGATGCAGTGCCCTGGGCTGCACTGCACAGCCCAGCTGTTCAGCTACAGCAGCGAACAGACCAAGAAAAATGCAGAGGACAGCCCTCTTCCCGTTCCCCTCCTCCACCGCTCCAGTATCCAAGTCCACAATGATATCCGTTAGAAATTTAGGCATATTTGACCTTACCATCATGAGCTTACCAATCTTTACTAAAAGAGCTATCCTCCAACACTCTCTACTTGTAAAACTCACTCACAAAACAACACTAAAATATATGGTAAGGTCTCAAGCCAAACAATATCTTCACATTGTTGACTTGTCAAAATTTAGCATTACCATCTTTAGCTCTACCAGCAAATAATGATAAGATTTATTTTGACAACGAACCAACATTAGCTTATTGATTAACAAATAAAAGTTAATTCTTTTCACAGCGATGAAGTTGCAAACTTGCAATCTTACAAGCTATTCACGACTCATGAGCTACGACGATGGAAAAGGCTTTTCCTCTTGTTGGGTTATACCGGTCTCGTATTTTCGCTTATGCTTATACTTATTAGCTAAAATTTAAATTTTCAATATTAAATTTAAAGTTGATTTTAAGATTTTTTCATCGAAATTTATTTTTTAGTACATGCTTTTAGAACGCTAAGAACATGTATATAAAATTTTTATTTATAAATTATTTTTAGTTTGTAAATATATCGTTTAACTTATTTCACAGATAAGTGAAACGATGGGACCAACGAATTCGAGCGCTGTAAGCTGAACAGATCGTTTGTACGAACGGGCCAAACTTCTAGAGGTAGGTGGGGGCCGCTTTGCACGAACGGGCCAAGATTGTACAGGCTTGGCAGGCCATAAGAAAAGGTATTCATTTCAGCAGCTAGCCTGCTTTGGTGGGTAGAAGCCCAGCAGGCATGTGCTGACAGGTTTTTCTTTCGAAAGAAATTTATTCAGGATAATTCAAGAGGGTTACTAGAGCACGGTGTTCCGTTTCAACGGGATACTTTATGAATTTAATCCCCCACCTCCTGTCTTCCCCAATGTTCGAGCTCCCACGTTGCAAAGAAAAGAAGCAGCGGCACCTTAGCTCCTTGCCCCCACCGGTCACAGCAACAATAGAGGAAGGATGGATGTGTCGAGAGGAAGGGAGAACAGAAGATGAGACAACGACAGGTGATTTGCCGGTAAGCCAGACAATGACAGTGCACTCTCATTCCCCATGCATTGATCCGGTACCTGATTCCCTAGATACCAGACCCGATACCTAATACCTGATACCATTCATCTGGTACATATGTGTACCGGCTAATACCTGAGGTATCAGGCATGATACCCTGAGGTACCAGATCCTGGTGCCTGGGTACCAGGCACGATACCCGAGGTATCAGGCCCTGGTACCCTTCCCCATGCCTTGATTCGGTACTTGATACCCTAAGTATCAGACCCGATACCTAATACCTTATACCATTCACCTGGTACGTATGTTTACCGGCTGATACCTGAGGTACCAGGCATGATGCCTCGAGGTACCAGATCCTAGTACCTAGGTACCAAGCACGATACCCGAGGTATACCAGGTATGATACCCGAGGTATTAGATCCTGGTATCAACCCTCTAATACCTAAGGTATCAGCTGTGATGTACCTGTACACAACACCGGCGAGTAGAAGTGATGGGCTAGCAAGGAGCGTGAATAAACCAGATGACCTCTCATCCACTTCATCAACTCCAAAGGTCGCCATCTACATTGAGACCAGCCTCCTCCACCTTCATGTCGATGCTCAGAACCTCATCCCCCTCGGCCTCGCCGCCTCCCTTTCCTTCTGCTCACACATGACAACCTCCAACCTCACAGCCATAATTGGCTCCCTCCTTGGCTATAACCCCCATACCCTCGTCAACCTCCACTCTTTCACATGCTCTGGATCCGGTGTAGGAAGGGAGAAAAAAAGGATAGGGGATATCGTCGGTGTTGGAGATAATGGTTAAGGAGTCGAGGAGAGGGGAGAGGAGGATGTCCACTAGGGCAAAGGAGTGGATGGAGGGAGGAGGAAGATGAAGCTCTGCTACTCAGTGGGGGAGAAAGCGAGCCGATGCAGGAAACGGATTTGGGAGAAACGGATCTGGAAGATATGTAACACTCACCCCCTGTTTCATCATCCCGTGGCCTCGTGCCCCCATGGGATTCCGTGTATTAGTTTTTCTATAATTCAAACATACCCACTTCAACTGGAGTATAATATTTGTCTAAAAACACCTTTCAACTCCAAAACAGGGTATTAAACCCCCTCAACCCCTAAAACCGTTGAGCAACCAGGGTGATTTTCACCAAGATGGCTTAAATGGTGTCCGGTGTTAAAGTGGCAGATCATGTATAGATAAGGATAGGCTAGTGTTCAGTTTCTTTCTGACCTATTCTTCCGCCACACTCAGTCCACGATCCACTTTATCAGAAGTTCGTTGGTATCCTTGAGCTGCACTGGTGTATATATGTACACTGGATGTGATCAATACATTTTTGTGTTGCATCTCAAACTCTCCCATTGTATCAGCTTTCTCCCGATCCTAATCATCTTCCGTTGCTTCTCCCTTCTTTCTTCTTCTCTATGGAGCCGAGCACTGTCTCCTCCGATGATGTCAACCCCTTCGCGGCAGGCTCTATGTCCATCTCGGCAGCAACGGCGCAACTTATCAACATCAAGTCCCACGTCCACGTGATCCTTGATCTCAGTGACTCCAACTTCGGCACCTGGCGCACCTTCTTCACCATTGCTTTCATCAAGTTCGGTCTCCTCGATTACGTCGATGGCACGACCGATGCTAGCCTCAAGCTCGACGACACCGAGTGGACACAGATCAACACCTGCATCGTCTCCTGGCTCTACGCCACATTCTCCCCCGACCTCCTCTCCATTGTGATCCAGCCGGACGACGACGGCAACATCGCCTGGACCACCATCGGCTCCCAGTTTCTTGACAATGTTGTTCAACTGTTGATGCAAAAAAACACACACTAGTCTAGGAGATCTGCTTAACTCTAGTACAGGTCCAAAATAATAATGAGATGTGTGCGTGCCAGTCAGTTTGGTCCTGCAACTGACAAGATTTATAAATTGAAGATCAAAAGAGTTGACCGGCTGACAAGTCGATGTAGTCATTCCAGCCGAAGACTATACCAGCCGATATTGATAAGATTTTGAACTATCAACTATATATATATATCCAGTGTAGATCTTGATACTTAAGTAATTAATAAAATAAAGATAATCGGCTGATGATAATGTAATAAAAGAATAATATAATCTAGTAAAAACCAATCGACAAGTAATGGTAGATTGAATAAACACTGATCCGAAGGTTAAAGGATTCATCGACTGGAGGTCTGATATCGTTAAATCCAAACGATTAGATAAACAGTGAAACCTTTGTTGTCATCGGCTAAAACCAACTTGTAAGTAATCCTTGTAAGCCGATGCCACGTCCAGATAACTTATAGCACTCCGATAAAACATTAGCATGAACCTATCGGCTTAACAAGATTTATATTATCAACAATCTAGTAGGTCGAACCTAACCGATGCAGCACGAGATTGTATATGATAATCTAATACTTGATGAGCCGATAATCTGTCTAATGTGATGGATATAACAAATCTATTTAAAACAACATTGTGATTGTAAAGATATATCGGCTAAGACAGAAGATCAGACCTAGTCGAGACAGTCCCAACTAAACCAATGCGTCTCTAAACACAATGCAAATTAAAATAGAATTGAAATATCAGGTAGGTAAATATATCAACTGAACCAGAGCGATCCAACAGATCGAAGCGATGCAACCTTGAACAAAACCAATGTAGCCGATATATTCATCAAGGCCAGCGGAACGTAGAACTTACCCCTTCGCCGGAGATCGAAAGCCGATGCAGCCCCGCGTTAGGTGCCAAGTTCTGTCGATTGATAAGTAAAACCTCGGAAAGGAGGGTGACGATGCGCCGAGAGTAGTTGTATTGATTGAGAGATAATTTACAAGGACCCTGGGTGTACATATTTATACCCATTGGTAGATATGAGTCCTTATAGGACAAGGCACAAACTTTCCTAAAGATAAAAGGAAAACGTAGTCCTTATCGGACACTAAACACACTTTTCTAAAGATAAAAAGAAAACTAATAAACTCAGTCTCTTATGGTTAAGTTTCCTTTAATTGATTAATTTACTTAACCGAACCCATCAAGAATCCGACTATTGACGACTTGATAATTCCCATCGACCGATTCCAAGACGCTGCAGCCGATAGTGACTCTAAGCCGATGATGACTCCGGGCTAACCAAATTTCAGCGTTAACACCAGCGCAATGTCCAGTCCCGGCAGGTGTTCCACGCTCTTCACCAGGCCGACATGACCATCACCGAGTATTGCAGCAAGATCAAGGTTCTGGCGGACACATTGTGCACCGTTGGCTCGCCTCTCACGAAATAGGAGATCGTTGTCAACCTCCTGAGCGGGCAAAACGACATGTTTGCCCACTACGTCTCCACCATCTCCGCGGCGTGGCCACCCATGACATTCCTCCAAGCGCGGTCCTTGCTCCTCCAAGAGGAGGTCTGGATCGCCAACCAAGCGCAAAAGGCCGCATCCACCGCCCTGCTTGCCACCTCACGCTCCGCCGGTGCCTCCTCCAACGAGCTCGCCACCAGATCCACGATGCTCGCTTCCGCTCCCTCTGCCAGCGGTGCCACCGGTGGAAACTGTCACCCCCGCAAACGCAAGAAGCAAGCTGGTCGCATCGACGACCACTCCAGCGTGCCCATGGCGTCCTGGGTCAACCCCTGGACCGGTGTTTTTCAGGCCTGGCCCATCACGCGGCTTCCTACCACTCCGTCCACTCCTAGCATTCTCGACTCTCGCCCTGGTGCCCCCCCGCAACAGTCCATGGTGGCGCAGTAAGCTCCGGTCAGCACGCTTCCTCCGACACTCTACCAGGCTCTGACTAGTCTCTCTTTGCAGTCGACTCCGCCGAGCGCCACCGATTGGGTCTTCAACACTGGGGCCTCGACTCACATGGTTAGCAACTCCTGCATGCTCTCCTGCACTGCCCCCTCTACTTCTCGTATCATCGTCAGCAACTGTGCCTCCTTACCCGTGCAGTGCATGGGCACGGCCACCGTCGCCACTCCTTCTTCCTCACCTCTGTATCTTCGTGACATTCTGTTTTCTCCATCTTTGATCAAAAATTTGATTTATGTCTGTCATCTTACTCGCGATAATTTTATCTGTTGAATTTGACCCTCTCGGTTTCTCCATCAAGGATCTTCATAGAAGGACGGTTCTCCTCTGTAGTGACAGCCCTCGTGATCTCTATCCATTGCATTTTGCTGCCACGCCACTTGCTTCTGGCTTCCACGCTTCCATCGACCTCTGGCACGATCGCTTGGGGCATCCTGGCCAGCCGGCGCTCTCCCGCATTTTGAATAATTTTAATTTTTAGTTGTAAACCAAGTGCTCATCACACTTGCAACTCGTGCCGTATTAGCAAATATGTTCGCCTCCCGTTCAGTGATCCTCTAATGTTTCTCCGTTTCCCTTCTCTTTTTTGCACTGTGATGTGTGGACCTCGCCTGTGTTGAGCCATTCTGGTTTCCAGTACTATCTCCCACTACGTATGGACATTCCCACTGCGTCGCGAGTCCGATGTCGTGTCCACACTCCTCACCTTCCATGCATTTGTTCAGACGCAGTTCCGTCGGCCGATCTTGGCATTTCAGACGGACAATGGACGCGAGTTCGACAACTGTGTTTTTCGCTCGCTCCTCATCGCACATGGAATCGTTTTCCACCTCACCTGCCCCTACACCTCTCAGCTAAATGGCCGAGCTGAACGCATCCTCCGCACTCTGAACGATAGCGTACACACCATGCTTCTGCACGACCCCATGTCGCTATCATTTTGGCCTGACGCCCTGCACACAACTACCTATCTGCTCAAGCGCCGAACATGCACTCCTCGCAGTCACGCCACACCTTTTTTTCTCCTCTTCGGCTCCGAGCCCGACTACTCTCATCTTCGCGTTTTTGGGTGCTTGTGTTTTCCAAATACCACTTCCACCACACCGCATAAGCTCGCACCACGCTCTGCTCCATGCGTCTTTCTTGGCTATCAGGACAATACCAAGGGCTACCGGTGCTATGATCCTATCACTCGACGCATACTAATATCACAGCATGTCATTTTCAACAAGATCGTGTTTCCTTTTCGTCAGGTACCCTCCCCGTTGCCACCGGCGTCACCCGCGTCACTAGCTCACGTAGAGCAAGTCCCCGTCGTGGCACGGTCACAATTCCAAGGAAGGGCACCACCTGCAGCACGAACGTGACCAACGGGCTCTTCCTCACCGACGACACCATCAGGTGCTCCCACTGACTCAGCGCCCTCTTCGGTGACACCGCTGCTTACTCCGTCGAGTGTTGTGCCACCCGCGGCCACACCTCCCTCTGCCTATGACGCGCCATCGCTGACATCACAATCGACCCCGCACAGATCTTCGGCACGCGAGCTTCCTCGACAGGCGCCCGCTCCCCCAGTAGGCCACCCCATGGTGACACGATGGAAGGCCGGCATTGTCCAGCCCAATCCTCGCTACGCCAACCTCGCCATGGCTAACGATGTACCCGCTACGGTGGTCTCCGCGCTTCATGATCTAACATGGTTTGCAGCTATGCAAGACGAGTGTCGATATGTGTCCTCCAAGTCCAACAACTCCCTATTCGTGCTACGACGCGGCACCGACGAGGCACATCTTCTGCTGTATGTTGACGACATCGTTCTGGCTACCTCATCGCACCGCCTTCTCCAGCACATCATCAACCATCTACAAGTTGAGTTCGTGATGAAGGACTTAGGCCCAGTGCACTTCTTCCTCGGCATCCAAGTACTCCGCATGGCCGATGGCTTCTTCCTTTCACGAGGGCAGTACGCCAACGACGTGCTTGACCATGTAGGTCTGGCAGACTGCAAGCCAAGGCCGATGCCTGTGGACACAAAGGCCAAGGTCTCCAGTACAATAGTGTAGCCCTGCAGTGATCCCACGTTCTATCGTAACATTGTCGGGGCACTCCCGTACCTAACGTTCACGCAGCCGGACCTGTCTTATGCTGTGCATCAAGGGTGTGTTTGGTTGCTCGCATCCCTCTAACCTGGTCCATCTCTCTCATCCAGGTTGAGTTTGGCCTGGTTGAGGAGATACATGTGCTTTTGTTTGGTTGATTGTATGAGTTCAACTTGCCTAGCATGAGACTTTGTTTCGTTGCTTGTATGAGAGATACAGTTTAGGGGAGATTTTGTTTGGTTGGTTGTACGAATTTAAGTGTGCTTACCTTTTTCATTTGGTGAGGTAAGGTTACCACCGTAACATATCATATGAAAAAAAAAAGATTAACCGACGAGTACACGAACAATTTATTTTATGAAAATAATAATAATGGTGTTTAAAACCTCTGAAGCATTTTCTACATGTAGACCTTTTAATAGGTAACCTGAACAGTGCAGAGAAAAGAGGAAAAAACAATCATTAGTTTCAAAATATGTGCACATTGCACAGCATCGATGCAGGAGTACTTTATTATTTACCCATGAATAGACGGAAAAAAAGAAAAGAAAAAAAGAAAAAGAAAAAAGAAAGACAGAACGCATGAGCATTCTCCGCCCACAGCACCGCCCCCAATGCCTGCAGCTCAGCTTGCCCGCAGCGCCGTCCCCGGTTCGCTTGCGCTGCCACTCACCATGGAGCTTGTCACACGCACTCCGCGCAGTCCTAGCCTCCAGATCTGGTGGCTGCTCGTTGGATTTGGTTGCTGCTCGTTGCTCGCGGCCTCGCCCCCCAACCATGGTGTCTCGCCGCCGCTGGAGATAGGACGTTGTTATGTCCAACAACCATGAGCTCTACGCTGGCGGATCTACCGCTTACGAGCTTGTGGGCGCCGGATCAGCTCGGTCTGGCCGCTGGAGAAAGGAGGGGAGGAGTTTCCGGCGGAGAAGATGATGGCGGCTACAACGAGAAGAGGAATGCTCCAGCGGCTGTGCGGCGATGAAGATGGCAACGAGTCGAGCAGCGGCCAAGCGAGCAAATGAGGGGGAGGGAGGTGAAGGGAGCATGACCCCTCCTGCCCTCCTGCATCCGCGCATCCCCGCGCGTCACGCCGCCTGCACGAGCGCAGCCTGGATGGGGAGCGAAGCTCAACTTGGGCGTTTCTCGCGGGCCTGGCTGCGGAGGCCATTTTGCACGCGTGGATCCAGGCCCCGACGGCCGTGCAGGCAACCAAACAATATCCTCTTGCACCTGCACATGCGAGCCACCCTCCATGCAGGTAACCAAACACCCCAAGTGTGCCTGCACATGCAGTCACCGCGGGATGAGCACTGGACGCTCGTCAAGCGCATGTTGCGTTATGTTCGTGGCACGGTGCAAAAAGTCCTGCAACTCCAGCGATCTTCCACACCGTCGCTCACCGCGTACTCTGACGCGGACTGGGCCGGTTGCCCAGACACACGCTGCTCGACATTCGGCTTCTGCATCTTTTTCAATGACTCATTGATGTCATGGTCCTCCAAACGGCAGGCCGTCATGTCTCGATCCAGTGCCGAGGCTGAGTACCGGGGCGTGGCGAACGCAGCTACTAAATGTTGCTGGCTCCGTCACCTTCTCGGCGAACTTCATGTCAAGCTCAACAAAGCCACACTCGTGTACTGCAACAACATATCTACCGTCTACCTATCCAAGAATCCAGTTCATCATGGTTATGCTAAACATGTGGAGCTGGATGTACACTTCGTCAGGGAGAAGGTGGCCGTTGGGGACATCCGCGTCGCGCACATTTCGACTCGACAACAACTCGCCGACATCATGACGAAGGTTTGCCCAGAACATTGTTTGAAGATTTCCGGTCCAGCTTGTGCATCATCAACGACGCACCAACTGCTGGGGGTGCCAAAGTGGCTGATCATGTAGATAAGGATAGGCTAGTGTTCAGTTTCTTTCTAACCTATTCTTCCGCCACACTCAGTCCACGATCCACTTTATCAGGAGTTTGTTGGCATCCTTGAGCTGCACTGGCGTATATATGTACACTGGATGTGATTAATACATTTTTGCGTTGCATCTCAAACTCTCTCATCCAGTTAGCCAAAAAAGAAAAACAAATGTGGGACCCATCTCCCCCCAACCAAATCACACTTCGCACACAGGGGATGGCCTAGCGTCAACGGGGGATGAGGTTAGTGGCGAGCTCCAATGGAAGTAGGTCTAAGTCAGCTAAGAAGCACTCCCACTTCTTCCTCTCCCGGTCATGGTCCAACTATGGAGACACTAGCACCACCGCTGGCATCACATTCTCTTCTGCTCACTATCACCAGACCCTATGTGCTTGCTTGCTTCTATGTCTCTTGCCCACTCCGTTGTGGGATAAGTAAACTGCACTCCGTTCAGCATCCTCGACCGCGGCGCTGTCTTAACATCCCCATCATGCACCACTTCGACATCCTTGCCATCTTCGCCACCACCTTATCTATGAGCTCCTTCATAGTGATATCACTTGCATCATTGCATCCTACCCAAGCTGGGCTCTGTCGTACACACCAAGCTCTCTCATTGAACATATTACCATTCCCATCGCCCATCGAGATTGCTAGCTCATCTTCATCCATGAGCCCGCATTCCTCTTTGCTGCGGGCAAAGGGAATATGTGAGCTCAACAACACCCCACGAGAGAGGAGGTGGAGAAAGAACAAGGAAGATGGTGTATGGAGAGCTTGAGTTAGCATGCCACGAATGGATGCGGAGCTACGAGCAGCATGGCCAAGGCAGTGGTTGCCAGGTGGGCTAAATCTGTGCTCAGTGGGGCTTAGGTGATATTATCAGGGCAATAACGGGATTCTCCCCAACATAGAAAGAAGGAGTGGGAGGAGGCTTGGCTAGTGACGAGTCACCTTGAGCACGCGACAATGGCTCTATCCTCCTCAAGGTTGTGGACTGACTACAAGAGGACCATCAAAGATGCCTCGGCCTTCTCTTGGCATCAAGATGGTGGCATGGACCGGCTACAAGAGGACCATCAAAGATATATTGGTATTGGGTCGATTGACCTTCCTCCACCACCACCGATCCAACTACCTCCACTTGGCGTCAAGATGGTGGCATGGAGTGGCATCTATATATCTCACGGTGAAGCTCCACCTCTTATGCGCCTCTCCTCGAGAATAATGGTGAGCTCAGAGAGCACTCTACCACCACCCTCTCCAAAAGCTGCCTCCTCGCCAAGCTCTAACTCTACCACTGGCTTCACCAAGATTGGTCACCACCTTCTCTGCCTCCCAAGGCGTTGCCACCTCCTCAATGTCAGCCACTGCCACCATCATCATCACCTTTGCTGCCTCGACTAAGGAAGCAAGAGAGATGGGCTGAAAGGGGAGGGAGAGACACTAACATTTAGGGCATGCATTTTATTTATGTTTTTCTTTATGATTGGACTACCGCGTAAGGTGTCACTTAGTTAAAAACCACCATGGTTTAGATCGAGATGAGTAATTTGAACGACATTAACAATTAAGAGTGATGGTCAAATATTTGATATTAGAATTAAGGTGTGTTTTAGATAAACGTGCGTGGTAAATACAAACGCAACAGAGAACTAGATTAACATCAATCTAAATAAGAGAACAGAACTTACAAAAAGTTTTAGAGTCTGCAGAAAAAGGGATACGAGTCTTTTAATTCTATACCCTGAGCAACTTCCATAAAGCTAAGACGATACAAAATTAATCAAGCGACAGTTTGGCCGAGTGGTCTAAGGCGCCAGATTTAGGCTCTGGTCCGAAAGGGCGTGGGTTCAAATCCCACAGCTGTCAATTTATTTTTCCTCCAGTGTTATATATTTTGTAGAAATTTTAACTTGGCCCTTAATAAGACTTTAATTCTTTTTCCTCCAGTGTTATATTGTGTACAAATTTTAACATGGCCCATATAAGACTTCAATTACTGCCATCTAAATTCGATACAACTCACACTAGTTACAAGGCCAGGGCTACGACTGGGCTAGCGATATACTAGGACTATATTACTACCTAGTACGGTAGTACCAACACAGGTTCGTCATCCTCTGAATCGTTACAGCACACACAAGTCGAGCGGTCCAAGATCACGTTGACGCCCAGAAATAGCTCGGATTTAACCTGGAAACAAATGCTACCCAGCTATACGCCAATCTCCGGGACCAGGTGGGCAAACAGAATGCACATCAAACCATCAATTCTGGCCCCGTCTCATGCACAGATTTTCCGCACGAAAACTTCGCCCAGGATGATTCAAGCAAATGCACAAAAAAAGCGCGACGAGGAATCAATCAAATGCTCCATCAAGACCTTCCGCGTCCGCAACGGCATCAATTGCTCGCCTTCTCCGCGCATTCGCTCGCACGCCTCCTCTATAAACGCGATCCTACGAGCCGTGCACTGGGTGATCACCAGCTTCTACGCGCGTACACTGCCATTATATTCTTATTACGATTACTTCAGCTCGAGCTAGCTAATAAATCCATTATATATTATCGAGGTGAAGTGAAGCTACGGTCCGGTCCATGGCCTTGTCGATGTCGAGGGCTCACTTGCTCTTCTTGTGCTCGTTGGTGGTGGCGGCGGCGGCCGGGGCGCTCGCCGTGCCGGCGGCCGAAGTGGACTGGGCGCGTCAGCTCAGACACCACCATGGTGCGTCTCCGGCCCGTGACGCTCCGGCGCCGTCGCCGGCGCCGCTGTCAACGCCCGAGCTATGCCGTCCCGGCGGGCCCGTGCCGGCGCCGTCCTCGTCGCCTGCCGGAGCAACAACGATCCCCGGGCGGGCGGCGCCGGACGCCACCGCGCCTGCTCCGTCGCCCGAGGCGGTCGGCAAGAGTAATGGTGCTGCAGCTTCGCTGCCGTTGATCACCTGGCCGGCCGTGCTCGCCGGTGCCGCCGGCGTGGCTACGACGTTGATTCTCTGAGCGTCTGAACGCGCCATTGATCACCTCGAACGTTCGAGGTCTACGTACTTAGCAAATTATCAGGAACTAAGCATAGGAAATTACCGTACCGTCTGGTCTGTGCTGCGTGTTCGGAGTAGTTTGCCTTCCAAATCTTCTATTTGGCGAGTTCTAATCTCTCCCCCTTTTGCTATGGTTTGCCAAAAGAAGCAAGGATTATATATATGATGATGTTCTCCTTGTGTTTTGAATGGTGCCATGGTTTATTAATCTTCTGTGGACAATTCCCGGGGCACTTTGTTGCACTTGCACATTTTCATCTAGCTTGACAATGTCGGGGGAAAGAAACCATATGAACTCTACATATAGCATGAGTTAATCCATGCCGATCATCATTGCTTCCAACAGAAAAAGGAAAGCCAAAAATGAGCCGGAACCAGAATCCATGGTATACAAATACGGGTAATTCTTTATTAGTCGTTCCTTATACTGGGATATGAGATAGTCCTGGGAACTTGAACAGTATATTATTAGTCATTTTACTTCTACTGTAAATCTAATAATGTGTTATCCTTTGCATGGCTGTGTTCCGTAACAAAAAGAGTAAAAAATAAAAGAGCTACTCCGTACCGGATATACACGACATGCCAGAAAGTTAAGCTACTGACAGTGACACTAGCAACCATGATGCCAGAAGATCCCCTCCCCTTTTATTGCTCCAAGGCTATATATCTATGTGAAGGAATGAAGGCTAAGAGGAATTCATACAATCTACACCATGATTTTGGAGCTGAATTGTGCTACGTCTGGAACTAGATACTACTTTCTGTTTCGATGATGTCTGTTGCAGCATGCCTGATGCTCTCACGGAAGGATACAAACCCTTTACCAGTTGTAAAACCTGAACCGTCAACATCTTGCTCTTCAATAAGATACCTCTCAAACAAAGCTGAATCTTCTCGTCCTCCATGGATAAATGTCAGCTTTGGTGTTATACACCTGCCCTGCTTCAACTCATTAATCATGGTTCTCAAAAGACCTACATGATATGTAAAGTTATGAAACAAATAAGCAGATGAAGCAATCAAGTGAAAAAAACAAAGCACATCATGAAAACAGTGAAATGGTGTACTTACAGTCATGTGGTGGAGGAAAAGGAAGTGAAGGATCAGCAGACGGTGAATAGTAAACAATAAGGTTCGTAAATGCATCCAGAAGAAATATTGGGCTCTCACTCATGACTAGAGCAGCCCGGCTCAATGTATGCCGAGGGAATGCTTGCTTGTCGGGTGACGAGTATGAAACTAAAACTGGGTATATAGCTTTGGCTAGAGATGATGGTTCCAGGGCACTGTAGTAACAATGGAAAGGAGTTCCAATAAAAACTATTGAAAGAAACTTGTACACTTGGAAATAGAAAAATGGCTTCAATTCACAATAAAGCAAAATAGATCCAAAGCAGTAGCAGCAATTTATTCTTATCTTTTCTTTTTAGTTCTCAGAGCGGTCAATATTTTGCCTTTCTTACAGTACACATGATTATAGAAAATGTGTACAATCTTGGGCTTGTTTGGTTCATAGCCATTCCTAGCCTTACCAATTTTTTGGCAATGGCAAGAATTAGGCATTGCCAATTCTTTTCTGGCAAAAATTGGCTAGGCACTCAGTTGCTTTACTACCAAAGTTGCATTTGGCCTTCACCTAAGCCAAATAATTTGGCAATGCCAATTTTTTTAGCTACAAACGAAACAACTGACTATTTTTTTGGCATTGCCAAGATTTTGGCTTGGTTAAGTTTGGCTACAAACCCCTTGTGTTTCTTACAGTATACATGATTATAATTTTTACCAAAGTTTTTTTGCTAGCGTGCATATTCTAACATGTATAACATCTATGATTCTTTAAAGTAATTGTTAGTGCAAATATTCTAAAACATCATTCTTTTAGATGCTTTTTTTAATGAACAGTGTACAAAAGCCCTAAATTTGGATTTCGATTTTCCCACCTGAAAAGGCATTGCAAATATATCCTGTAATCTGGGTGAATGCCTTCTTCGTGCAACTGAAGAAGAGGGTTCCTTAACAATGCAAACACAAGCTGAGGTAACATTTGCAGCTGTGGGCACTGTAAGAAGTCAACATCAACATGTGATTCTGGAATTCGTGCATCAGATCTCAATGCCTGATTATACCGAGCTATAAGGAGAGCCAGCCAATCATGTACCAAACTTCTGCCCTCTTTAACTCCTTTATCCAATGAAATTAAAATAACCTGATGCCAACATTCCAGAATAGACTTAAGTTAGGAGGGCAAAAATAGTAAAAGTATAGAAATCAAAGTTAATTTAGGGCAAGAAAGAAAAGTGATATCTCTCACAGGTGATGTTAGTTAAAAGGCGTAAACATGGAACTCCAAGAAAAACTTGGATGATCATTCAACAAAATTGTTTTTAGAAAAAGCTACAAAAAACGTCTTCTCAATGATTTTCATACAGAATTCAATCTACAGAGTAATCTTCCTTAAATAGAACCTTCATCAATTGAAATCCATAGCACACTATTTTAATGGTCTTGAGTTCACTACATTTCTAATCCTGACAACATATCATGCAACAGAGTAACCCAATGAACCATAAGGATTTTTCTTTTCAAACTGCAGAACATCTTGAAATGAAGTGGTATGGTTTCAAGAAAACTGAACATGGTTACCTTATGTACTAGAATATGTAGGAGAGTCTCTGGATCAACACTGTCATAGATTTCGTTGATATTTTTGGCTGGTCGATACTGCAATGTCCTTATTCTCAACCGCCTCTTTAGACAAAACATGTTACTGTAGGACGTGACATTATAATTAATCAACTTAATAATTAGACGTATCACTTGACCAAAAGCACAGCAACAAAGATGAAACTGAAGAAGGAACAAATGAAGCTATGTAACATTGCTATACTCATGTATTATTAATCGTTGTAAGCACAGGAACTGGTAGTGGCAAAACAAAAATATTAAATGTTAATAGCACAAGAGGCTTGGCATGTTCGGACAGAAAAGAGGTTAAGTAACAAGGCATGGAACAGACTAACTTAACAGTAAACTAAGGAATGCCAAAATCCTGCATACCTTGTAGATGATCGTGTTTCATTCTCTGATGTATGCTTGACAGGTTCAATAACACTACACTGAAATGCAATTTGTACAACAGCAGGATCTGTGTGCCTGTGAAAAATGTAAAACGTATTATCTGATCACTGATGGCAAGTATCACAATGTCTTCACTAAATTGATAGGATCAAGCAAGAAGAAAGTTTATTCGTATAGTAAAGTTGAAAGTTTATTCGTATAGTAAAGTTGAACCAACATGTATATATATATTTTTTGTTACAGAACATAAGTTCCCTTCTACACTCTAGGTGATTGTGTGAAGAAAACAATTTATCCCTTTGCATTGGTTTCTCTTTCATGTCATCATATTGTTTTTGGCTTGTTATTATATTTGATCTTATAGTCCAAATGAAAAATGTTTGAAAAGCATGTTATGATGGATTGCTGGTTACAAGCTGAAATTTTCTTTTTTTCGTACTTGTTTTCTTTATCGCATGGTAAAAAGAGCTTTACGAGTTACTGAATCAGATATTGCAACGTAGAATATAAGTGAAACATTTTATCTCAATACCGGGCTGTGGATTAGTGATAGAACACATGGTCATGTCAACGCAGTGGCTTCAGCTTGTTCGTGGGATGGTTTATATTTTGGAAGATGCTTTGGACTGGAATGCAGATCAGGTTAGTAGAGGTGGCTAAGCTCTGCCCAGCTTTCGGTGTGCTCGGGCTCAAGCAGTTTATCAGGAGCTTGGTGTGGATGGCAAGAAAACAGATTCTATTGGAAGGATCATTTTCCCTTTTCCTGTCTGCTTGTATGGCAGCGGCACAATCAAGCTTCTTTCCAACTGCACTGACATCCTCCCATGGTTTTGTCTTGTGACACAACAAATGGATCAGTATCAATCCCTTGGACAGCAGCAGATGGCATGCAGCCAGGAGGCAGATAGACCATGAATAATGAGGCATGCAGCATTAGGTTGCTGACTCTATCAAGGCAGAAAGTTGGACAGTTCCATGGTTGAGGTGAAATATATACTGAGATAAAAAAAATCATACCTGGAAAAGCCCTCAGGATGTGAAAAATTAAAGTCATATGCATAAGTAGCAAATGAATCGCAGCAGATGATATGTTGCACATGTTCATATTGAGGATCAGGGAAGAAATGGCCATACTGCAAAAAGGACAGATGCATTAGATATTGACTTGACAGTAAATCAAAGTTATTAAACATAAATAGCATGAATTCTTACAGAATTGCCAGGTTCAAAATCTGAAGATGTTCTCAACCTTAGAACACAACCAAATGCATAGGGTCTACTCAACAAGCGATATCTGTTAGAGGAAAAGGCAAACCAAGGGGCAAAGGCCATTCACGTGGATCAGAAAATTTGGAAGATGGTATTTGAATGAAGTGCAGAAAAGTAAAAAAGAAGACAAACAAATGATCAAGCTCACATGTCCTGGGGAAGTGTTGAATCGTCTGTATTTGTATACAGAAATAATGAGCCACCACTTTCAATACTTAAAAACTTCAACGAAGCCAAATCAGTGTATTCATCGGTTATAGCAAATATGTCTATGCATACTCCTGCTTGAACGGCGACAGCTGCCTGTTTCAGATTTTCAATAAGGTTGACATATGACAAACATGTTCAACCAAAAACGTAACTTCTTTCCCTCCAGAATCATTCGGAGCTTACCAGGTCTTTATAAAATGGTATCTGTTCAGGAAGTAATGCGAGGTCAGGGTCTTCCCCTTTGCTAGCATATTGTTCACCGTATCTCCTAGTGTCTAGTTGACCATCTCCATAATCAGGAGCACCGGACAGAAAAGCAAATACCCTAGCTGTTTGTTTTTTTAAAAAAAAAAGTAAGTTATTAGGCTAAAGAGATTGAATAAAAATATCAGCAAGTGCATCATCTTATCTTAGAAAAGTAATGCATGACTGACAAGAATCATTTAAAAAAATTGCACATTGGGAATATATGTTACCCTACCCAAAGCAAAAGTAGTTCCATACTCTGAACTTAGGTAGTCAGTTAGAGCAGACATGGCTGTTCCAAAACCTCGGCCACCAAGCAAAACAGTATCAGGTTCCTGCCCAGAAGCAGCACCTCGCTCCCATGAAGATGTAGGTCGCAATGTATCAAGGGCAGCAGCAATTCGATCTTTGCATGTGTCGATCTGCTCATAAATTTATACTGTCATATTACATGTTCAAAATGTCTAAGCAAACTGTAACACTTCTTATAATATCATAACATACAGGGGCCAAAAAAGAAAGTAGGGGCATGGCATCTTCAAGGGCAACAGGCAGCCCATCTTCTTCTGTGTCTGGAGGGATGAAAACATTTTTTACAACTGGAATTGGACCTTGTACATCATACAGTCCAATCTTATGACTGAACGTCATAAGCCCAAACAGGGAGCCTGGAATCAGAGCTGTTGCACAGACAAAAAGCCAACTGAGGAGCAACATAAATTATACTCGCTCACAATTCACCATTCAAGCAACCAATAATTCAGTAAGTTTCAAGTGTTCAAAACAGTAACCTTCTAGTGCTGCCAGAAGCGCACTCTTAATAAGCTCCAGGAACTCTTCAGAACCTGAATACATTCAAACAGTACAATAACAATTCTGAAAATAAATCATATAAGCACGAACTGAGGGGACTGTTTGAAGATGCAATGCAACTAAAATTTAATCATCGACTGCTCAGCTTCAAGACTCATACCTGCAGATATTATCAAATAACAGCATACAAATTTGAGCTACACGATTTCATTTTTTTTCTCTCCTTTATCTATGTTTCTCATCTAGTTGGGTTACTTGGGTAAGATTCCATTATATAACAAGCAAAATTAAATTCCCACCACTACACACTACAAAGGGGGATGGGAGAAAATATGCATATAATTCCATGATCACGGTGCAATAAGCGAAGGATTCCACTTACAGGCAAGATCCACCGCTGCCACATACACAGGCCGCGCCTGCACGCTATCTCCTGCACCCTCCGAGCCATCCACTGCACAAACCCAATTCACGGGTTACACTTCTACCACGCTGGAGGAGGAAGGAAAAAAGGTAATACAACCTTGGATCTCGAGGTCAACGAAGGAGGAGGTGAGCTCAGGCCACGCTTCAGGGTGTTGGAGGCGGCGGAGCGCGTCGTCGTCGAAGCCATTGAGGATGCCGCAGAGGGCGCAGGACCAGCCCCAACGCTCCATGTCGCAGTAGCTGTTCAGGTAGGCCCAGCAGTGCTCGCAGCGCGGGACCCGGTCGCCGCCGGCGCCCGTGACCGGCGCCTGGCCGCGCTCGTCGGCGGCGGCGAAGGGCGTCACGGCGATGCCCCACTGCACGGCGCACGCCTCCAGCGCCTCCGCCGTCACGGGGAAGCGAGAGAACGTCGCGCGCGCCGCCATCGCGAGACCGAGGGATTCAGGCCGGCGACGGCGAGGTGGGGTAGGGTGGGGAGTACACGAGATGGGCGCCGCGCGAGCCGCGACGATCTGACACAGGCTCGGTCGCACGAAGCACGCGGAGTCGCCGAGTCGGGGAGACTGGCTTGCTGCCAGCCACCCCTCTTCACCGGTGGGAGATTAATCTGAACCGTACATATGTGATCTGACGGTGGTGAGGAGCTCAACTTACGTCACCAGGGTAGTCTATCAGGACTTGCAGCCACTACAGCCCAACTCCGGACTCGCACCACTGCCCAGCCCGCCGAGAAAAGGAATAAGTTCATTTTAAGGTCCCTTAACTTGATAGCAAGTTCGATTTTCATCCTTCATCCTAAATACAAGATACAACGGATCCCTCAAGTATCAAAACCAGTACAATATAAGTCCTATAGCAGTATAATGGGTGGTTTTGTCCAATGTGGTAATCTGACTCAAGTCAACAACGCTGATTCAGCATGGTCCCATATGTCAGACCTCTTCACAAGTTCACGCCCCCTCTCTCTCTTCCTCCCATATTCCCATCTCAGTAGCGTCTGGCGAGGAGGACGACGGACAGCGGCAGTCCAGAGCAGAGGCCGAAGGAGGGCCCCCAACCGCCGGAGTCGGCGAGTGATGTGGACAAGGGTTCCCGATTTTCCGAAAGGTTCTGATAATCAACGATTTGGTGGAGTCGCGACACAAATCGATCCGACTTCTTGAACGAGCACGTTCCCGAACCCCGCAATCGCAGCACCACGTCTCCTCTGGTTATCAACCGTGCCGAAACCCGGTTGACCTCGCCAAGAAGGCTAATCCCTACTTGCGAATCGAAGAACACAAACAAGAACAAAGAATATTGCAACCAAAATTGCAGATGAATGATTAAGCTCACAAGTTGGGGTCTTACAAACCGATCTAGCGGCGAAACTGTTCTTGATAGATTAATCCAAACAAAATCCAAAAACTAAAGATGGCGACAGCTACTGATATATGGAGTTTAGGGTCGTGCAAGCACCCATTGACGCAACCCTAATAGGCTCCAACGCGATATACGGGCCAAAGGCCTGTACAAATACGGCGTCGCAGCGCCGGAATAGATTCTGGATGTCAACTTGTTTGGTCAATTCCCGATGACTCGTAATGAATTTGGACATGGGACTAGAACCATTGGAAAGGTTATCTTCTTAGCTTTCCATCCATATAAAGAATGTCCCAATCCAAGCACGTATGCAACCTGGGTGTCTGTTTTAGTGCAGACTAGTCCTGGACTCCGAAACAGACTCGAAGTCGACTTGGTTTGGGCCTCCACCTTGACTTGAACGTCCTCGCTGATCCTCCACGACTCTAAGTCCTCCTCTAAGTGTTTCCTTATCCTCTCCATTGTTCCTAATCATAATATAATCATTAGGTAGCAATCTATTCTTAAAATCATATAAAGAAGAATTTAGAAACGAGCTCACCTCTAAATTCAATTATCGCGCGCGAGCTCTTGTGATTGGAACTTGAATGACCAATGGAGGATTGTTGTGTATATCTGAAAGAATGATGTCTGCATCATCCTCCCCCTCTTGAATTGAAGCCGTCCTCGACTCAAGCTCATCTTCTTCTTCCAAGTATGGCTTCAAATCTGAAATGTTAAAGGTGAGACTAACCCCAAACTCGGGAGGCAACTCAAGTTTATATGCATGATCATTAATCTTCTCAACAATTTTGAAAAAGGACCATCAGCTCTAGGCATCAACTTAGGCTTTCGCAATTCTGGAAATCTATCATTTCTCAAGTGCAACCAAACTAAATCACCCGGTTCAAGCTTCACTTCTTGTCTACCTTTGCTACCAGCAATTCTATACTTTTCATTCATCTTTTCAATGTTGTGCTTAGTTGTCTCATGCATTTTCAAAATAAAATCAGCACGTGCATTAGCATCATTGTGAACCCTCTCACTAGTAGGTAAAGGCAAAATATCAATAGGAGCACGGGGGTTGAAACCATACACTACCTGAAAAGGACTTGGTAGTAGAATGTGTTACCCGATTGTATGCAAATTCCACATGTAGCAAACATTCCTCCCACATCTTCAAATTTTTCTTTAAAATAGCCCTCAACATTGTGCCCAAAGTGTGGTTGACTACCTCCGTTTGTCCATCTGTTTGTGGGTGACATGGAGTAGAAAACAATAGCTTTGTACCGAACTTGTTCCATAGCGTGCGCCAAAAATAACTAAGGAATTTTGCATCACGATCTGAAACAATAGTATAGGGCATACCATGCAAACGAACAATCTCATGGAAAAGAAGGTCAGCAATACGAATAGCATCATCACTTTTATGGCATGGTATGAAGTGTGTCATTTTAGAAAATCGATCGACCACAACAAAAATATTATCCCTCCCCCTCTTAGTCCTAGGCAATCCCAAAACAAAATCAATAGAAATATCTGCCCAAGAAATAGAAGGAACAGGAAGAGACATATACAAACCATGTGGATTCAAACGAGACTTAGTGTAACACCCTGCAAATTCCGACTTTGAAATACGAAATCAAAAATTCGGAATAATCAAAAATCTTTTTTTATATACATTCATGCCGGGATTAATTTACTTCGATCTGACGTTTTTCTTCTATGCATGGGCTAAAAGGACGGACGACTGAGAATATGCTAATATTTTGATTTTAGAAAAAAAATTATTTATTTACGGAATCATAATTAGGAGATAATTACATATACCAAATATTTTCTTATAAAACTTTCTCTATGTATTAAACCCTCCGATATATTTGCTATCTAAATAAAATTATATATTACTATTTTGGTTGGACACCCTCCGCGGGAGAGTTCATTAAATTGAATAATATTTTACAAAGGAAATATTGCTTAGATTATTTTCAAAGATTATTTAAAAAGGAGTAAGCCCTTTGGAAAATAACTTGCAAATAAAATCTATCGGTAAACTATTTATCGGAATTCTATTTGTGAAAGGACTTCCTCAAAGATTGTTTTTAAAGTAAATGGCACTCTCAGTTAAAGTCTGCTTTTCTCCTGGAAAGGCCTAGCTTAGTTTGCATATTAGAATTTGCTATTTATTTGCGTGTGTAGGTTTTCTGCCAAATATCTCGATTTAACCTTATCTCTAAAGAGGTTATTCTCTGTTCGACGACCTTCCTTCCCTCATTCTTTCCATCTGTTCCATTTAATCGTTTTTGTACTAATCAAATTAAAGTCCCGAAATTCCTTTCTTCGCAGTGATACCTTTCCTTCAAACTCTCGGAATCCTAGGGTTAAATTTAAACTACTTCATCGTTTCAAACACGATAATTCCCTCGGATATTTAGAATCGATTGGCGTATTTATCTATCGCGCGTCGATTCGAATACCACTAATCTTATTTCTACCGCGACGGTTGGATTTGAATGCCATACGTCATCCTAGAAATTCTTTTTTTTGATACAGTCAGAGCGCTCGCAATAAAATCCTAAATCTAATTCTCAAGCCACTGAGCGACCGAATTATTTCACCTGGAATCAAACTAAAAACCCAACAACCAGGGAATAGCCCATTTACATAGCTCAATCCCAAAATCGACTGCGCCATTTATACAATCTCACCCCGACATCCAAATTTAATTCAAAAGTCCATATGTACAGACCACATACAAAATCAAATTTAAAAATCCCAAATAACAGTCCAATTATACAAACCAATTACATCCAAGTATACCAAACTCAAACGTCTCAATTTATACAGTCCGATTATCCAAGTTATAGTACAGTACCTGTTCAAATACAAAATACAGACCTAGGTAAAATATAAAAGCTCCTGTTACATGAGCCTCTCTCTCACTGTCAGCCCACTACATCTAGTTTTCTCAGCCGAAGTCTGCATTGCTTCCCTCTGCATCAAAGCAGTCACCACACATGCACAGAACTTGTTCGATGAAGTGCCTACAAGCCACAGCTTTGAACTGAACCAAGTTTTGCGCTATCAAATGCATGGGACACCGTCACCAACATTTCAACAACATGCAGCCACAACCAAGCCTATAAAACCACCGCCAAAGCTCAGCACCACCTTGCCTCTCCATTTCATTCTTCCTCTCCCTGCTCTTGCTCTACCATTGCCCTCTTCCACCATGCGCATTAGCAGCCACTCCGCTGCGGCTGGCCACGAGCCGAGCCTCGATTGGGCAAGCGGGATTGGAGTGGCTGTCGCGCCGATTAGTGAACCTCCTTGCACAAACAAGTGAACGAACAAGTAGAACTCAAACCCGAACGAGTAGAACTCAAACCTTGGACGTAACTAACTAAAATGGAAACTAAAATTGAAAAGAACGGACCTCTGTGAACGTGTTCGAGTGCCTGGCATGCAAGGATGAACCGCGAGCCGAGCCGCACCCCGACGTCCGTGCTCGGTTGCCGCTACCCGGCTGCCGCGAGGTGAGCATTTTCCTCCTCCCTTGTTTTCCCTTCCTCTCTGTCCCTCTTTGTTCGCTGTGTTTCTGTCTTGGGCGATACTGCCATCGCATGCAACGTTGTCGCATTTGGCCGGAGGACCGTCGAAGCCGTCGTCGCTGCCACCTCCATCCTGCCACGGCGTCCACCGCACTGTCGTGCCCCGACCCCTTCCCCACTACCCGGCCGCGCGCCACCTCGCCGACCACACCGGCCGCGGCCAGCGCCGGTGCCACGCCAGGCCGCCGCCCGCGTGCGCCCGACCGCAGCCGCGCCAGCGTCGCCCCTGCCCGAGGCCGCCTCCGCCCCAGCCGCCGGCATCCCCTCCACGGCCGGCCGCCACTGCCGCGCGCCCGGGCCGGCCGCAGCCGCGCCGGCGTCACCCCTGCCCGAAGCCGTCGCCGCCCAGCCGCCGGCGCCCCCTCCCCAGCCGGCCATCGCACGCGCCCACGCCAGCGCCGCGTCGGGCCGCCACCGCACGCCGCCTCCCCGGTCCCCACCGCCGGCCACCGGCCCCCACGCCCAGCTACCGGCACCACGCCCCGGCCCGACCGCCGCCTCCACTCACCGCCGGTCGCAGCCTCGCGCCGGCGTCGCCCCCAACCGGCCACCACCAGCCGCGCCCCTCCTCCCCTCTACCGATTGTGTGGGTGAGAGAGAGAGAGAAGGAGAGGAAGAAGCAGGAAGAAGAAAGAGAAAAAGGAAAGGAGAGAGAAGGAGGAAGGAAAAGAAAAGAGAAAGAAAAGGAAAATAAGTGAGGCCCACCAGTGGGTCCGCACTCTAGATTTTTCCTGAGATCTCTCCCTCTAAAGTCTACATTTCCTCCCCTACATTCCCTGGGCTACCGTCCAAAAAGTCTGTATGGAGTCCCTCATCTTCCGTTGATCCAAAGCCCACCAACGGTCTGCCTCCTTACCAAAAGTCCATGACATATCTCTCTACACACTCAAGCTCACTTAAAGGAAAGTCCAATATACCTCCCTCTGCTCACTCCCACAGCGAAGGAATATTTTTGGAAATATTCCTTTCAATTTAATAAATACATTTCCACATTCCATAAAGTCCATTGATCTTCCAAAATTTGTATCAATCTAACCGTAACTCCGATTAACTCCGTTCAACTTCCATCATCTCTCTAAAATCAAGATCTATTTATTGGCACCATTAGTTTGTATTGAATATTATTTTATTTTATTTTAAGGATTTTGTGTGGTTTTCTTCGGTCGTTGGTTGGACGTTCGGATTCTCCGGTTATTCTTTGATCGTGGATATTCCGGTTATTCTAACTGTTGCGGATTTCTCGAAGATTATACGAACCTAAAGCGAGGCAAGTCACTATGCCCCTTCCTCGAACATATTGATCCTATTTTATAAATGTGTTGATTGCAAATAAAATTGCATACTAATTATAAAACGCGTACCTACATTTGTTTAAGCCTTACCTTTGATATTGTTTACCTTTATGTACTTATACACCTTTGTTACCTGAGTCTATTATTTATGCGCGTTTAATTATATATACTGCTTAACGTTGCATATGTGTAGACGTTTGTACACTCCATACTTATGATATATGGCTATGGATGTGGATGTGGCGATCACTCGGTGGGAGTGATTGTCGGATATGGGTGGAGACATAAGCGCCACCCGCAACATTAAAACCTTTGCGAAAGCCAAAAACTTAATAAAACAAAACTATTTTTACTGGGCTGGCATGAATAGGGTATGGGTGGTTCTGGGAACGGTAAGCCGCCGACCCTGGTCAATTAAGGACCGAGTCAAGAAGCTATGTGAGAAACGAACAGAGTACGACCGCATTTCTCAAGTGGGGTATGACCGGTGGACTTGGAAATTCTCGTGGGGTGGCACCCCAGACATGGTAGGTTCTGGACATTCGTTGTTGTGTTGATGAAGTGTTGTGGTTTAGATCGCTTGGGTCGATCTGTTGAACACCGACAAAAACTTAAAATGCACCCTAAGTATACATTATGTAACCCCCCTAAGATCTCAGGAGCGCCAGGACTTCTCTCACAACCGGCTCGAGGTAGGAATGTGGCGCCGGGGGTGCAATGGGGATTCATAGTCCTTGGAGAGGGTGCCGCCATGCGAGGGTAACTGAAAAAACCGGGTCGTGACAAGTCTCATGTGTTGGGTGCGTCACGGAGTGCGGGATTAAAAGCGTACACCCACTGCAGTGTGAGTAAACTAAACTATTCGAATAGTCGTGCTCATGGATATGAGCGCCGGGACTTGTATTACTCTTGACTAGCCTCATCAATTTTTAATATTGCTTAAAATATGATTGGAATTGACGGTGTGACCTGGCCCGATGTGCGGGAAGGTCGTAATGGTGAAAACTGTGGAGATTGGACGTGAGGGTAAACCGGACTAAGCGAGGCTTGGAAATGGTGGATGAACTCTCGCATGTTAAGGACAACTTCAACCTAACGATCGTTTTCAGTTAAAACTGCTACGTCATAGGCTTGTGAAATAATTTGCGAAAACTAGCTTAATGCAAATAAACCAAGCCATCCTTGAACCCTATGAACATTATATGCATTCTGTAGTGGTGGCTTGCTGAGTACGGTTGGTACTCACTCTTGCTTATTTAAATCTTTTAGGAAGGTATTGGTGTCGACCTGTACATGTGCTATGCTGGCAAGGAGTTACCAAGGACGGCGGAATAGGGACCTAGGTTCACCAGTCGATGCGTGTGGGATAAGATGGACCGCCACTGATTCGTTTCCGCTACCGCATTTATTTCTTTGGTATTCTGTGTTGTTGACGACCATGCTTGGTCTAATTGGGTCCCATTTGGGTTACCCTTATATTATTAATTTACTGTAAGACCTGTATGACGATGTAAGCTTGAGATATACAACTGTGTCATGTGTGTACCAGCTACTGATCCAGTGAATGGTATTGGAATACACATGGGGTTTCCGGTATATAAAACCGGGGACCTACACTTAGTTTTTTGACAAGTGGTGCAGCGTGCCACAAACCTCTCAACATCTCTCCTCATCTTTGGCCAAAAGAAATGTGAAGCTAAAACATCCTCCGTCTTCTTTGCTCCAAAATATCCCATCAATCCTCCTCCATGCGCTTCCTATATCAACAAAAAACGAACGGACCCAACTGGAATGCATAGACGGTTAGCTCGAAACACGAATCCATCATTGATTACAAATTTATTCCAAGTACGTCCCTCTTTACAATTCAACATCACTTCTTTAAATTCAGGATCAAGCGCATATTGTTCTTTAATTGATTCAAGTCCAAAAATCCGACAATCAAGTTGGGACAACAAAATATAACATCTAGACAAAGCATCAGCAATCACATTATCCTTCCCTTTCTTGTATTTGATGATGTAAGGAAAATATTCAATAAATTCAACCCATTTAGCATGTCTACGATTCAAATTATTTTGAGAGCGAAGATACTTAAGCGATTCATGATCAGAATGAATAACAAATTCTTTAGGCCACAAATAATGGCGCCACATCTCTAAAGAACGTACAAGAGCATACAATTCCTTATCATACATGGAATAATTCAAAACAGGGACATGCAACTTCTCGCTAAAGTATGCAACAGGTTTATCATCTTGCATCAAAACACCTCCTAGGCCAACTCCACTAGTATCACATTCTAACTGAAAAGTCTTACCAAAGTTTGGCAGTTGGAGCAAAGGTGCGTGCGTAAGCTTGTCCTTCAAAGTGACAAAAGACTCGTCCTGTGTTTTTCCCCAATGGAAGACCACCCCTTTCTTCATCAACTCATTCAAGGGTGCCGTGTCTTCTGGATGTCCACTGGTGTTGCTGCTGTTCACTTCCTCATTGGATGGTTGTCAAGTCTCCAACGCAGCAACCCGATCAGTTAGTAGACACCCGCTTGTCCAACCTCTCCATATGTTTGTGTTGACGTAAAAACACGATGGCCTGGGAGATCTGCTTAGCTCCAGTGCAGGTCCAAAATAATAATGAGATGCGGGCGTGCCAGTCAGTTTGATCCTGCAACTAACAAGATATATAAATTGAAGATCAAAAGATAGCCGATCGGCTGACAAGCCGATGGAGTGATTCCAGCCGATGCCGATACCAGCCGATATCCAGTATAGATCTTGATACTTGAGTAAATAATGACATAAAGATAATCGGCTGATGAAAATAAAATAATATAATCCAGTAGAAACCAATCGGCTAGTAATGATAGGTTAAATAAGCACTGATCCGAAGGTTGAAGCATTCATCGGCTGGTGGTCCAATGTCAATAGATCCAAATGATTATATAAACAGTGAAACCTTTGTTGTCATCGGCTAAAACCAACTTTGTAAGTAATCCTTGTAAGCCGATGCAACGTCCAGATAACTCATCGGCTGAAACCCCGATGAAACCCTTATTGGCAATCAAGAAGCAGGCTAGAGATTATGGTTCTAAGCACGACTTAGTAGATCAAACTTAACTGATGCAGCACTAAGTATGAAAAGAAACATAATGTCTAGACAATCAAGCCTTTGACTGATTTTCAGGGTGGTGGATACATTATATAATCTAAGCCAACAAAGTAATCTAGCCAATATCGACAAAACTCTAGATGGAGATCGGCCGATGCAAGTAGAAAATATTGTCAATCTAGATTATATAATGTATATGATAACTCGGTGACTTACATGAACAAGATTAGAGTGTCGAAGCGATGGAAGCACTAATCCCGATAATGCAAGCCGCCATAACAAGCCTTACTCCTCGTCGGAGATCGAAGTCGATGCAGCCCAACTTGAAACAAGAACTCGTCGCAAGTAAAAAGGTAAAAGGTGGCGATGCGCCGAAGTTGTATTGATCGAGAGATAATTTACATAGACCCCGGGTGTACATATTTATACCCATGGGTAGATACTAGTCCATATCGGACACGACTCAAACTTTCCTAAAGATAAAAGGAAACATATAAAGTCCTTATTGGACACTAAACACACTTTCCTAAAATTAAAAGAAAACTAACGACTCTGCCTAATTAATAGATAAATTGTCATGCCGCATCCTTCTTGAACTCGGACTTTGATCTATCTCATTAACCGAATCCATCAAGAACACAACTGTTGGCGATCTGATAATACCCATCGGCCGATTCCAGAACTTTGAAGCCGATACTGACTCTAGGCCGATGATAACTTTGAGGCTTACCAAATTTTGTCATCAACAGTTTGTCAAGATCGAGTTTAATGATGGCTTCTTGGACAGCCCTTATGACTACCCCCGTCATCTCTTTTTGGACAACCCTTGTGACTGCATCTCCTACAATAGTTCGTAGTTGCTCTTGACTGACACAGTCAGCAAAATCCTTGGGAGTCATCTCCTCATTGTGTCCTGCCATTGAAACACCAAAACAGCAACCAACGGTGAAGGTTATCCCTAATAATCTACTACGCAGGTGTAGTGGTGCCTCTTAACAACTCAGCAATATGGAGATGGATATGTTGGTAGCGGAGTATGGGAAGGTGTTCTGGTGTTGCGTGGTGATCTTGGTAAGTGTTTATGATGGCGGAAACAGTTTCTCAAAGGATGAACCCTAACGAACAGGGTGAAGATGGTGGTGGCTAGGGTTACAAAGGAAAACACACGACTAGACTAAAACACAAATTAAACCAGCAACAAGAACTTAAACTAGGACTCAAACTCAACACTACGGACTCTGAAAAGGATCATGCAAAGGCTAAACATGGTCTAGGTTAAGGAGAGACTATCGACTACAATTTTTTTGGCTTTTCTGTAGACTCTAGGATAACGACGAAATCAAAAACTAAACTAGGGTAAAGAAACTGAGCAAACCTGATGGTGAACCTAGAGCTCTGATACCACTTGATGTGGACAAGGGTTCCCGATCTTCCGAAAGGTTCTGATAATCAACGATTTGGTGGAGTCGCGACACAAATCGATCCGGCTTCTTGAACGAGCACGTTCCCGAACCCCGCAATCGCAGCACCACGTCTCCTCTGGTTATCAACCGTGCCGAAACCCGGTTGACCTCGCCAAGAAGGCTAATCCCTGCTTGTGAATCGAAGAACACAAACAAGAACAAAGAATATTGCAACCAAAATTGCAGATGAATAATTAAGCTCACAAGTTGGGGTCTTACAAACCGATCTAGCGGCGAAACTGTTCTTGATATATTAATCCAAGCAAAATTCAAAAACTAAAGATGGCGACAACTAATGATATATGGAGTTTAGGGTCGTGCAAGCACCCATTGACGCAACCCTAATGGGCTCCAACACGATATACGGGCCAAAGGCCCGTACAAATACGACGTCGCAGCACCGGAACAGATTCTGAATATCAACTTGTTCGGTCAATTTCCGATGACTCGTAACGAATTTGGACATGGGACCAGAACCATTGAAAAGGTTATCTTCTTAGCTTTCCATCCATATAAAGAACGTCCCAATCCGAGTACGTATGCAACATGGGTGCCTGTTTTAGTGCAGACTGGTCCTGGACTCCAAAACAGACTCAAAGTCGACTTGGTTTGGGCCTCCACCTTGACTTGAACGTCCTCGCTAATCCTCCACGACTCTAAGTCCTTCTCTAAGTGTTTCCTTGTCCTCTCCATTGTTCCTAATCATAATATAATCATTAGGTAGCAATCTATTCTCAAAATCATATAAAGAAGAACTTAGGAACGAGCTCACCTCTAAATTCAATTGTCGTGCGCGAGCTCTTGTGATTGGACCATGAATGACCAATGGAGGATTGTTGTGTATATCCAAAAGAATGATGTACGCATCAGCGAGGGCGGCGGCCACGCCATGGGCAATGCGAGGAGGGTTGTTGTGGTGGAGCTCGTCGTCGTCCACCATCGGCGCCGCGATGCCAGGACGAAGGAGATGGACGAGCTCTACCCGCATCCATGTCAGCTCGTCAGTGCCATCCTCCCTCCGTGTTGGCCCACATCTCGACGCAAAACCCGCGCATGGTGAGCAGGCAGAGCGGCCCACTGTCGTCATCTTCCCCTTTTCGCCTTTATCTCCCGGGAGCCGGAGAGGTTGGGGCGGTGGGGGTGAAACAATGACATCGGCCCAAGAAAGCTCGCCGGATGAGAGGACCATTGCGCGTCTCGGAGACACCACTGTTGCTGTCTTGCGCAATCCAGAACACCCGGAACACCGATGAGTCGCCGTCATCGACGACGAGGCCAAACCCAACGATGTGCACGGTGAGGAAAAGCGGGAGGTAAACGTAGTAGCGCATTCTTGTTTGCAGGAATGTGAAGTTGTTAACACTAAAATTTGGTAAGATTCTTCAGTGGATTCGGTATGGAAAGAAGTCGACCAGCCGATGGAAGCCTATCCAGAAGAGACCGAGTTCGAGGAGGAATCGTGCAGACCACGGCATGGCAGTTTAATTCTACCTATTAATTAGGCAAGATTTAGTAACTTTGCTTTTATCTTTAGGAAATATTTATCTAGTGTCCGATCAGAACTTGTAATTTTCCTTTTATCTTTAGGAAAGTGTGTTTAGTGTGCAATCGGGACTCTTAACGACCTATGAGTATAAATATATACAATCGGGGTCATTGTAATCTATCTCTCTATCAATACAACTACTCTTAGCGTATCGCCACCCTCTTTTCCGAGGTTTTACTTATCAACCGGCGGAACTTGGCACCTGACATGGGGCTGCATCGGCTTTCGATCTCCGCCGAAGGGGTAAGTCCTACATTCCGCGGCCCTGGCAATTGTATCGGCTACATTGGTGTTGTTCAAGGCTGCATCGATTCGACCTCTTGGATCGCTCTGGTTCGGTTAGTATATTTACCTACGTACTTATCATATATCTTAGTTAATCTAGTTTGGTAGCTCGATTTGCTTGTATCAGTTGGGATCTGCTTTAGAGTTTTTGCCGGTATCGGCTAAATTGTTTTGCCAGATTAGATTAGCTAAGGTATCAACCATCTTGAAAATTAGTCAAAGACTTGACTATTTAGACTTTATGCTTCTTTGCATCCCTAGTCGTGTTTAGAATCATAAAGGCTAACCTGTTTTTGATTATGATAAGTATTTCATTGGGGTTTCAGCCGATGAGTTATATGGACGTTGCATCGGCTCACAGGGATTACATAGAAGTTGGATTTAACCGATGACAACAAATGTTTCATTGATTATCTAATCGTTTGGATGTTTTGACATCGGATTTCCAGCGATGCATACTCTAACCATCGGATCAACACTTATTTTTTCATATCAGTATTAGTCGATTGGTTTTTATTGGTATATATTATTGTATCACTACATTATTATCAGTCGATTATATTTATATCATTATGTACATATAGTCGATAGTTCAAAACCCTATCAATATCGGCTGGTATCGATACCGGCAGGAATTACTATATCAATTGGTCAGCCGATCAACTATCTGGTGATTACATATTTATCTATCTTATCAGTTGCAGGATCAAACTGACTAGTACGCCCGTATTTCATCAATATTTTGGACTTGCTTCAGAGGATCAAACTGACTGACTAGTACGTCCGTATTTTGGACCTGCACTGAAGCAAAGCAGATCTTCCAGGTCATTGTATTCGTCGACTTAGTTCGCGCCAACACAAATCTGGCACCTTCGACCGAGCGTAGAATTTTCGTGCTAAATTTTCAGAGATACAAGCACGCTACTCTGCATGCGAGTAAGTGTTGCATCATTCTTTCTATGTTGTACTAGCTTGTCCACTTGAATTCAGTCTTATAATTTGCAGTAAGTACGCGATGATAAATTAGTAAATTGCTAACCTTGAACTCGGATTGATGAATTCTGAACCTGTGTTAAGTCTCCTGTCTTGCCTATTATATTTTTCATGCGGATAAACTCTGAAATACTGATTACAGAAGATACATAATTTGTGACTTTGTGTATCATGGCACATAAAAGCTAAATAGACACGATTTATACTTTATATTATTTGCCTTCTTTAAGTTGGCCTATGATATATAGCATCTATAATTAGAATTACAGCAGGTGACTTTTTTCCTACTCTGATAGTTTTCCAATCAGGACAAGTTTGGTAATAAAATAGTGTTTTGCTGTCTAGCAGTGAACTATCTTAGATTTTAGAAATTGTTGTATGAGAACAATTAGCGCCGCTTCCACCTCCAGCCACGGTGGTCGGTGGGAGAAGAGTGGCGCGGCGGTGGTTGTGGTGGTGGTGGGCTCTGGGAGCTTCTGCTGCTTGTGGCGCTGGAGGAAGAGAGAGGAAGATCGACCTCCGTGCCGCAGGCTGGCAGGCCGATGTGCCGACCGCCTCCCATCCATCGGGTCTTCGTCGCAGCAATCGCCGTCATCGTCACTAGAGTCTGCCGCGAAGCACTGATGGCGGGTGGAAGAAGGCGGAAGAGAGATAGAGGGGAAAGGGAGGGGGTGATGATGTGGGTCCTACTTAAATCTTTTATTTTTAATTGTACACTCATTTACACGTGGGTTCCATTGTTTAAGTGTCACGTCAACATCACGTAAAACCTCTATCCTCGGACCTTACTTACACTAGTTTTGAGAGTTGAGGGATGCGTCGTACCTAGTATTACGGTTTAAGGATGAATTTTAAATTCGGTGACAAATTGAGAGATCTAAAGTGAACTTATTCTCAACCCTCTGCCTGCTAGACCTGGGAGAGGGGAGGGGGGTTAGAGGAGCCCGACGGTGGTGGATCCGTGCCCCCCCCACGGCCCCGTGACGGCGGATCCGTCCTTCCTGCAGCCCAGTGGTGGAGCTGTTCTCCTCGCCATCGCCTTCACCTTCGCGAACCCCTTCCTCTGTCGCTAAGCCACCGCCTGCGCAAACCGCCGCCGGAGCTACCATCGCCTGCGAGCCATCGTCGCTGGAACGCCGCTAGTAGGGAGGTTGGAGGAGAGGGGTGTGGAGGAGGAGAAGACGAGGACGAGGAGAGGAGGAGGAGTGGGTGGCGGTGGGTGGCCTTTTTCTCATGTCACCTTTTTTTAGTGAGGCAATATTTTTCGCTAGTGGTGCTCTTTAGTAGCCGCCAACGAAAATTTGATTTTTCACTGGCGGCCACTTAAGAGATTCGCTTGTAAAAATAATGTTATTTTCACAAATGGATGTCTTAAGTGACAGCCAACAAAAATCGATTTTCGCTGGTGGTTCGTGACCTGAATCCCTCCAATACAATTTCAAAAGCGTGTGTTTATATAATCGCCAGTAAAAATAAAATGGTGGTGTCATGAAAAATGATTTTTCTAGCAGTGCACCTGCACTAGGAACCAAATGAATAGACTATTAAACTTACTGTTTTTTACAGCAATAATAGAAGCAAACAAAAATACTATCACTCTATCAGCTCAGTGATGTGAATCACCACAGCTACACAACAAGTCACGACCACCTGTGTTCCAATTTAACTATGGCTTGAATCTGACTCCTTGGCGAAAACGAGTTCCTGTGTAGGCGTGCCTATGACATGCATGACCCTTGTCCTGTGCTGTATGATTACAATCTTTAAAATCCACATTATAGATGAAAAATGAACCCTGCTATCCTGCATTAGAAATGAATGGAGCAACATATTGTCAGGAGCTATATTGGCTGGTTGGCATGAAAAATAGCAGCATAATTGCAGATTTTACATGTAAGTTTCAGACAGAAATTTGTTTCCCTAGGCTTGGTAGAAATTAAACTGGTCTTCAAAATAAACTTGTCATCTTGGTGGAGCATGCCATACATGAAAGCAAATAGGGGCATTGTCTTGTTTGGTTTTTTTTTTAACTTAAAGCAAGAGAGCTACTGATTATTCCTTCCATCCCAAAATATAACTTCCGTTCATATTCATAATACTATGTTCATAATACTATGATGTATCTAATCCAATACTAGATTATTATATTTTGATATGGAGAAAGTAATTGATTATAAGCGAATAGATGACAAAAGCAGGTAAAGTACAGTCTTGTTTGATCATCTCTACTATACAATGAATGAAAATGCTGTCCTCACCTATATTCTACATTTTGTCAACTTAGCGACAGAGTACTATTCTTACTCCTACATAATACATAATTCAAATGTGAGGAATAGTAAGAGATCTGCCTAAACATCCATATCCTAGAATGAAAAAAAAGTATGAATTACCTATCACAACTATCGCGGTCGACCGAATTACCCACCTATATCAAATACAGGATATTTTATAGCCACAATTATTTATACTAGACAAATAATCCTCATGAGTATTGTTCTGAGCAGTTTTGATTTGAGCTTGCACATATGGTGCCAACATGACAGTCGAGTCGAGTCAGGAAAAAAATTAAAAAAACCTCATGGGTCCTCAGCCTCAACCCAATCCCTCCCAATTCCTCCTTCTCTCTCTGCCCATATGGCAAGAGAATTAGGCTCGTAGGTGAGGGAGACGGCTGCAGAGCTCGGCGAGCCCCCGGCGTGGAGCTCCGGTTTCAGTGCCACTGTGTCTGGATCCGATATCTCCGTGGCAGGAGGAGTTGACGCGACGGGTGGTGATGGGTGGTCGGCAACGGTAGAAGTAGGAGGTAGCGCCCCTCTGCCCCTCCTGTGGGGGGAAGGAGGAGACTCCGCCACCGATGGCCTCCCTGAGCATGCTCAAGCTCCGCTGCCGGCTCTCCTCTGACTGAGTTTCACCCACACCCTAAGCTTTGCGTGGATCCGCCTCCTTGTCAACCACTCGAGAGAGAGAGAGCAGGGGGACTGGGTTGAGGCAGAGGGATGATAGGTGGGTCCAGGGAGGGTTTTTTTCTTTGCTGAGTGGATTGTTACGTTGACGTCATGTGTGCAAGTTCAAGTCAAAACCACTCAGGACAGTGTTGAGGGGGTTATTTGTCCAATATGAATAGTTGAAGGTGTAAAATGTATGGTATTTAAGTTTAGGGGGTAATTTGATCGATCATGATAGTTTAGGGGTAATTCGTACTTTAAAAAAAAACTACTAAATTTCTACAACAAACAGCCAATTCTTTCAAGATTCCACAATTAAGATAACGAAGTCAGAAAATGATTGAGGATTTAGCTTGTTTAATGCTCTGTTCATGACGGAATGAACAATCAATGGCTTCTGAATAATGCCCACTTCTGCGCCAAATGCTTATTCGATTCTTGCCCATGACGCAAACTAGAATCTTCTCGTTGGGCGTTCGTTGGTCGGTCAGTTTAGAGTTCTGAAGATATGGCCAGAGCTAGAATCCTAAAACATGCAACAACCGATCAACCACCGGCCTACCTCCCTGGGGAATTGCGCTAACGGAACGACATCCTTCACATGACGCACCAGATGCAAAAATGTCCAAACATATCTTGCCACTGAGATAGGATCGACCCATCACCTACCATTATGTCTAAAGATTTATGCTGAACTAATCAATTTCATGGCTAACACAGTAACACTGCACCTCCTTTCAAGAACCTAGCTGTAACTTGTAAGCTGGTAATTTTACTGACAAAAAGCGGTTCTGAAAACTGTATAAGCAACAACTGAACTAGAACATGGTCAAGACAAGCTTACCTCGAGGTTAGAACAATGTATCTGCTTCCTGTGCTATGCAACCAACCACAAATCGAACTATATCGGTCAAAAAAACAATCCCAAATCACTCGTGCAATATACTTGTGGAGAAAATTGTCAGAGGACGAATGTGGCGAGTAGGACAACCACCCCCATCAGAAATGTACTCTGCAGAACGAACACAAGCAAAATAATTGCAATTAGAAACCTACAATTATTGATGGAATAAAATTGTAAGTTTCCAAGACATTAAGCAGAGAGAAGACATGACCATTACAATACATGTTCTCTTTGCTCTATGAAACTCAAATTTGCATATTCAAAAATTTCAAAATGGAATAAAATTCAGAACAACTTTCTGTGTGTTACCGTTGGCCGGGAAGAGGAGGAAAACGTGGACGTCGTCGGCGACGGGCTGAACGACGCGGCGTCGAACCCGATGTTGTACACCGGCGTGCCGTTTGGGTAGAACAGGCCGTAGTTCCTCTCCGACGACTGGCCGGGCTTCATGTCCTCGTTGAACAGCGCGAACACGAACACGTCGACGGGGACGCCCGGCTTGAGCGGCGTCCCTTCCCCGGCGGCGATCCGCTTCATCAGGTTGCCGTTGTACGCGGCGGCGTTCTGCGGGGTGGCGCCCACCTCGTCGTCGTCCCCCTTGGACGGCCACCCGGTCTCGGAGATCCTCACGGTGATGTCGGCGTGGCCCATGGCCTTCATGGCGGCGTACACGGCGTCGATCTGGGCGTAGAGCATGTTGTCGTAGGTGAGGTTGGTGGCCGGGTCGCGCACGCCGGGGTTGGGCTCGAACAGCACGTACGGCAGCGAGACGCTCGCCGGGCTCGCCTTGTAGGCGAAGAACGGGTAGGCGTTAACGAGGAACGGCGAGCCGACCTCGGCGTGGAAGTTGAGCAGCGGCTGGATGTACTGCGCGAGGTCCTCCCGGAACGCGCCGGCGGACGGCGGGTAGCTGGTGGCGAGGACGTTGACGGAGTGCGCCGTCGAGACGTTCACCTTGCCGGCGAGGCCGAGGTCGAGCAGGGCCTGGTGGACGGACTGCATGGCGGGGAGGAGGCTCTGCATCGCCGCCGTGTCCTTGCCGGAGAGCACCTCGTTGCCGACGGTGACGCAGGTGATGCGGGTGGCCGGGAGGAACGGCTGCACGTGCTGCGCCACCCAGGCGCGGGCCTTGCGCGCGTCGGTCAGGTTGTGGAGGTCCTCGTTACCGACGATGAACTCCACGCCCGTGCCGGCGAAGGCGGCGAGGACGGCCGGGTCGGCGTCGTAGAGCTTCACCCGGTTGACGCTCAGCGACTGGAGGAGGCCGGACACCTGCGTCGGGTGCGGCAGGTTGTTCGCGATCTGGCCGTAGTTGATGCCGAACTTGAGCGGCGACGTCGCCGCCGACACGACGACGTCATTGGCTGCGGTGATCAGCGTGGAAGGAGGCAAAATTTAATATATTAAGATTAAGGAGGGTTAAAATGACAAATATCTTCCAGTTACAGTTAAAAGCTAGTTTATGTCAAGGAAAGGGAGCTTATAATATCTGAATGTGGGGTTTGCCATTGCAAACTGGATAATTTACTAATTAGCATGTAATTTGAAATTCCAAATTTTCGGAAGACCAGTCATTTGAAATATCGTGGAGATCAGAAGTTAATCCAGGGGGAGAATTAAATGAGTTTCCCTGTCACATAATTAAACTACATGCAATGCTCTTGGGTAGGAGGTCGTTTTCGGCGAACAGAAACACGGAGCTTGCAATCAAAGGGAAAAAAAATCAAACAATGTCAAATCAAATGGCCGTGAAAATTTTCAGCAAAGGGATCAGGATCACCGCATGGTGCGGAATATTCAATGTTTTCGCTATCCAGTACACGTCGGACCAGCCGCCTGAGCATCTCTAAGGTTGAGCTACTTGCATTTGCCAGCTTATGTCTAATTGATCGAAGAAAACGACCTCACAGACTCACACAAGTCATATTAGAACAACTGCATCATCATCAATTCACTGTTTCACTTCGTGTAGATAACACTAGCACAGCTAGTTTGCACGATAGTACAAAAGGCCGCATTTCTCATTTTGTCCACGCTCAAATTTACCCCTTTTTGGGCATAAACACCCTTTGAAAAACGGAAACTGCACTCAAAGTCGTCAAATGGTCTGTTCCTTCTGTCCGAAAAGAAACGAGGAGGAGAAGAAACAGAGAACACACGAGGAACTAACCATCATCCTTGATCCACGTGTCAGTCTTTCACATCATCCGCACTGACAAAAACAAGCAAGAAACCTAGAGCTACCAATGAAACGAAGGAGCTAGACAGCTATGCTAGCTCCTAGATGTGTATGCCTACCTGAGAAGAGGAGGAGGAGGGAGAAGGCCGACGAGAAGAAGATGGCGCAGAGCTCCATCCCCCTGCTTGCTTTGCTGCTCTTCACGTCGCCTTGGCCCTTGAGTTGGGCTGTCTCTCTTCTTCTTGAGGCCGCTCACGGCGACTGGTGGATTGGATATGGGAGAGCAGTTACGCTTGCATTAAGGTCGAGCGTTTTCTCTCCTGCCGGAGGCCGGCTCGCGCTACCTTTCCATGCTCTTTATAGCAGTGGCCCCTCGCATGCTCTTTTTTTTTTTTTCTTTCGTAATCTCTTATCTTTTTGGCTTTCCTAATCTCGTTTCTTTCATGTTATCAAATCGTTATGAAGATATTTTTTAAAACACAGAAGAATTAATATACGATATATCATTCCATAATATGTAAGTTAAAATTTTGATTTATAATTGTTGTAAAAAAATAACAAATTACGCATACTAGTTTAATTTCTTTTTTTTAACTTGCTTTTTTAAGTAATATATCAAGAGTTTAATTAATCTACAAGTTTATATAATATGAAAAAAAGGATACGTCGAGGGATGAAAATCTATCTTCGTATACGGGTGCAGTGCTACCTTCCTGTCACAAGGCCCAAACTGTTTTTGGACCGCCTGGCGACGTCCAAACTGTAGAAAAACACATTAAATAGAACACATGGATTTGAAGAAAAATCCTGGAAGCAAAACGACGCAACGACGAAGAAAAATAAATGTTTCGACGGAAGAAATCCACATCACATCTTCACATGTATGTAACGGAGACGAAATGGTGAGCCCTTTGTCATCCGCACGCCGGGTCGGACTGCCGCCGTCAGCCGCACGCGCACGGCGGCGGTTGCCACCTTCCCCGGCGGCACACGGCTGGTGGCGGTCGCTTACCGGTATTAAAACCTCCACGTCAGCACGTCACGTCAGACGGTGAACCGGAAAACGAAAGGCCCCTCGCATGATTAGGGGTGGTAATGAATCTAATATTTTACACTAAAAAAATTTAAGGGTTAGGTTGAAAATAGGTAGGACTTAATTTTTATATATTTTTTACCGAAAATTATTTGAACGCTAGATAGGGTTGTGAAGGAACCTATAGACCTTGACCCATTACCACCCCTGCATATGATCCAATGAAAAGGTTAGCTACTTTATTACCTCATTCGTCCTAAAATATAAGAGATTTTGATTAGTTGTGGAGTATCCTAGTACTATGATCCTTTATATATAAAGGTTAATTTGATCCATGCCACTGCAAATGTGGCAAATAAAAAAAATATCACTCCTATTCACGTTATTAGCTGAGCGTCACTGAAAATTTCAAAAATTAGAATCATGCCACTCCATCACGTTTTCCGTTAGACCCCTAGACGTAGGACCCACATGCCAATTCCATCTTCCTCCATCTTCCCTTTTCTTTCTTCCCTATCTCTTCCTCCATCCCTGGCGATGACGACAGCTGCGGCGGCGGCAACTCCCGAGCACTCCCGCCGCGGATGGCGTCGAGGACAGCGGCGGTGGTGGGTCCCGAGGACAGCGCCCGCCGCGGATAGCGTCAAGGACGGCGGCTGCGGCAGCTCCCGAGATCTCCCGTCGCGGATGAGGTCGAGGATAGCGACGGTGACGGCGGCTCCCGAGCCCTCCTGCGCGGATGGTGTTGAGGACGGTTGCTCCCGAGCCTCCCACCGCCGATGGCTCCCAACCGCCGCAAATGGGGTCAACGATAGCGGCGACGACGATAGCTCCCGAGTTCTCCGCAGAGGTGGTCAACGACGGCGGTTGCGATGGTGGTGGTCGAAGACAGTGGTGGAGAGAGAGAAAGGGGAAAGAGAAGAGAGGGGAGGAAGGTGAAGATGGATCTGACAGCTCCCACGTGCAGATGGGGTTAACGGAGATTTTTGATGGAAAACGCGATGGAGTGGCATGGTTTTAATTTCTGCAAATTCCAGTAGCACGTAACTGATATTGTGAATAGTAGTAGCATTTTTTTATTTGCTACATTTGCGGTGGCATAGATCAAATTAACCCCTTTTTTTTTTCTTGTTCAACGGTGGATGAACGTGCATACATATGGGCTTATGAAAGCAACTGATGCAAGTATACTTCAACCGTGTAGGTTACAAATCCAAATTGTCGTATATAATCCAACCTATGACTCCTTGCAGGGCGGCAGTTTGATACGGCATTTGCTGCATTGGTTACAAGTTTACATTTACAATGAGTAAAATTTGACTTTGCTTCATCATTTGCAGTGCATATTGGCATATTGCGAATTCAACAGTTCAGATTCAGTATGGGGTGATGCTTGATATTTGGGGAGCAGAAATATGTACCTCGGTGCAAAATACTGGGTTGGTGCTGCTTCAGGGTCTATGTGTAAGTAGCTCAACTGAAAGAACGAATGCTCAGTCTCACAGAACCACTTTAGCCAATTAGCATTGATCACAGTGTTAGATAAACAGTTCAACATATCCAAATAAATATGGAGAAATTAATAAGTGCCAGATTGACAAGTTCTAACCTGACCTCCACAGTCTGAAACATCAAGAAATAGTGAGGCGCAGCCATACAGGAACTGTTATAGGCATCCCAGCTTTCAGATGTGCATATTGCAGCCTTCAGGAACATATCTAAATAGAAAGTTCTACAATATCTGAACTTCTGATTCCTCTTGCATTATACTAGGAGTAGCATGTAGAGAAAGGACAAGTCAAATTTTCCTACTGGAAGTGATCCACAATTGTACCATTACACAAAACTTCTGATAACATGTCATCTTTGGAAGTTGGACCAGCTGTAAATTGAACAAACGCAGTTTGAAATGCTGAACAGGACTACAACAATTATTGTAACAACTCATATGGCACGGTCCCATCAAAAGACTAATACAAAGATATGGCCATTTTTAGGATAGCAAAAACTAACTGAACAGCGAATCCACTTTGAAATCAGCAAATGTGTCACAGAAGCATAAAAAGAGCGACCTAGTAGAGTTCTTCTTCCTTGTGGGTGTGAATGACGCAATCCGCCTTAGGGTACGAAATGCATGTCAGAAGGTAACCCTCGCCCATCTGGTTCTCGTCAAGGAAGGATCCTTCCGACTGATCAACTTCTCCTGATGACATCTTACCCGCACATGTGGAGCATGATCCAGCACGGCATGAGAATGGCAGCTCCACCCCGGCAGTTTCAGCGGCCTCGAGAATGTAGGTATCTTCAGGGGCTTCAAACTCGTGCTCTACACCGTCCGGGCCTATGAGCTTCACCTTGTGCACGGCGGTCGCGGACACCCTGAACTTGTTGGAGGTCCTTAGACCTGACATGTTCAATGTTTGCTTCGCGTAACCAATGAAGGAAGGGCTCTTGGTCGCCGGAGCAATGGCCCGGGAACTGGCGCCGGATTTAGGAAAGCACAATCTTGGAGCCGTTGCAGTTGCCATCTTGATAGTCCTGATAAATTAGGAAGAAAGCACAAGTGTGAAATGCAAAGGAACACAATTAAATCATTGCAAAGTCACGATTTTACACCATGTATGCTGATGGCATTTGGTAAAGCTAAGCAAACAAAACTAATTTAGGGGGAAACTGGGGTTTTGCCAAGGCAAAGAAGTGCATTTCAGTACGGACAACACACCAGTATCTTTAAGCTCTACTAGCCAGCGGATGATCCCCCTTATGGAAGATCCGCAACTAATCCCATCCAAAATTTCTCGCAGACCAACTCTAAAAATTGAAAGCACCTATCCCAGTTCATCCTGCAGAGTTAAACTTTGGACAAAGTTCCTAAAAGTTGACCCCTACTACATACAAAAGCCTCTCCTCGTTTGAGTGCGTGACACTAACACTAGTACGGACAGAATCAGATCCGGCAAAGCGCACCAGGAAACACCAGGAGGGGGCAGGCAGGAGGAGGAGGCGATCTCACACCTACACGGAGATCTCGCCGCCACGATCAGGGATACAGGCAAGAGCGGGATCAGAAGTGGGGGTAAGAGAGAAGGTGGCGGATCAACCGAGGCGTACCTTCTCCTCTCTCGACGAGGCGGCGGCGGCGGGTCGGGGCGCTCTGGATCGCGAGGTAGGTTGGGTTGGGTCGGGTCGAGTGAGATGGGTGGTGCAGTGCAGAGTCGCACGGAGCGGCGGCCGTATTAATAGGAGGCGCGTTCTGCTCTGCCCTGCCCGGCTCCGGCTGGCTCACGCCTCGACCTCGCGTTGGGCGGTTGGGCCGTTGACGTGGGGCGCCGCGGCTGGCTGCGTGGGCGAAAGGCCGTACAGCACCCAAAAGGTGTCTTTTTGTTGAGCCTAAGACAACTTGATTACCTTCCTTTTTATCATTATATCTTTTTTTTTAAGGTTTGGCTAATTGGCTTACGCTGTGCCTGTGCGTGCGTGCGTGCGCGGCGCGTCCCTTGGTAGGGCGGGAGGCCGCTATTGGCACTGGCAGATGGGCCCCAGTGTTCCCTTTGTGAACTATCTGACAGGAGGACCCACGCGCCGGTGACCACAGTTACCTTCACAGCCATCTCACTGATCTCTGTCGAATTCTGCTTTAAAAGAATTTTCGCGATCGCGAAAAGGCGATAGCTCTCTGCTTAGCGCGTCGAATGAACAAAATGCAAAGCGAAACTTATTAAGATGAATCGACATCATGGTAGGAGTACTAGAGTGGAGTTGCACGCCCATTAGCCAGAAACAAGCAAATTTAAGAACCAGAAGATAGGGAGTTAGGGACAGCCACGAGCCCGCCAACTTGTACATTGAATCCAGTCCGATTCAAGTGCTGCAATTCTTTTTCGCAGCCAAAGACAAAGTTGCAGGTTCAATCAGGGAATCAAACTGGAACACACACAAAATAGCACATCTGACATCTCCCGTGGATCGGAATTAAGAACTTCACCAGCTACAGAGCCGCTTGGTTATGCTACAGTGGGCATTACATTAGAGTGCACCTTCCTCTGGGTAGAATTATATTAACAGATTGCTACCGTAAAAATCTGGAGACAGACTTTGTCATCTCACTGATCTGGCAATGGTTGATTACTTCATTGTGTAAGTATCACAAACAAGCCAATACAATACATCGTGTATTCACGTGGCAGTTCTGAATAAAAAATTTGGATTTGTGGAAAATCACAGCACACGTCAGTGCTGGTCCAGGCTACCTAGGAGCAATCAAATGACGGCAAACCTATGTCTGCCTCGAATGGTGCTCAATAGCACACGGATCCTCCTTCATCAGGAACTATGAAAACAATTGATTGGTACAGTGCAACATGGCGATTGGCACATACACAACAGGGACCAAAACTGGATACCGCTCCCAGTCATCTCACATGCAAAACCAGCAAGCCTGCAGCATGTGCAAAATCATTTCAGATGGAGAACCTTACACTTCATTAAAAATAGTATCCTGTTTTGATGCAGGTTATGAAATTATGTCAGTTGACTACAAAATAAAAGATGTGATACAGAATGTCCATGGTGATAGAGTTTACAACCTTAGTGCTTGCATTTCCAGTTTTCAGGTTATCAGGTATGTTACCACTAACTATTGCAAAGATTTGAACAGAACGTTATGGACACCAAGAGAAATACTAATTGGATGCATGGACTGAAAGAAACCACCAAACAGTTCCATTTGTTTTTTTTCAGGTATTAAAACTGCCATACACTGTGATGCGAAACATAGTTTGCTACTTGAAAGTTGAAAATTATCATATTTTTTTTCCAATAGCAGAATGGTCAATCATCAGAAATGCTCAAAAACAGACGGCTTTGGCGCAACTCACCAAGTACAGCAAATGCAATTAGTAGTACTGTTGCTGAACGGACTTGAAGATGCTTGTGATGTGTAGAAAAATTAAATTTACTTAATCTCCTCTTGATAAGCTCAGGCCAGAAATATATAGCCTGAAGAAAAATATAATGGTTATTAGTTATTACATGAGAAATTAAAAGAAACCAATATTTCTTATATGAGTACAACCTTGTTATTATGCTAAAATAGTAGATAGATTGTGATATGTTGATATATAAGCAACCAGAAAGTAAAGCAAATATAGGATATAACACACCCTTCCAGATGGAGGTAGATTGAATGAAGGTAATGTACTTCCATTTCTCAAGCTATCCATAACTTCTCCATCTTTCCTCCTCTTTGTAAAGCTCTCACGTCCTCTATTTGTAAACCATAAATTCCGCATAAAACTGTGGTATTTCCTGCTCAGTTTGCTCTTGAAATGATGCTTCCTACCTATTGAATCATCAGAATCCAAACTACGCATACTGGAACCATTATGATCTCCTTGACATGCACTTTCCCCACATGAGCATTGAGGCTTGGCTGCTCCTTCCACATCTTCTCCTGAATATCTGAATTCACATGATGTACGTTCTTGAGCGGAATGATAACCATTCACTGTAGGAACACTATCAAGCTTGAGCTCAACAATTTCATCTGTTCCAGTGGAATAAATCACATGATTATCTTTTCTGTTACTACCAGAAAGAAAAGATGCCAACTCATCTCCATCATGTTCAGTCGAGTATGAATGTTTTGGTGTTCTAATGGAATCATTCCTAAGACTCTCCAAACTATCTTCCACCTGAGAAATTTGCTCCGCTATAGCTCTAATAAATTGCCTGAATTGTAAGATGGCATTTTCCCTTGAATTTGACGTATTAGACAATGCCGCTGCATTCACTTCTCTCTCAAATTGCTCCAACTGCCAGTTTTAGGAGAATAAAGACCTTAGAACTTTAAATGCAGAAGCGGACAGATAACCCGAAAAACATATGATATATGGATAAGAATGATTAAAAATATGTTAATATGCAACCTGCCACTTTGTTGTTCCAAGAGCAGTGCACACATCTCTCTCATACTGCATTGATACACGACGTTTTGTATGTGAGGTATCATCTTGTATCAGTTTTCTTTCATGCAAGAGCAAGCGGTAGACACCCTCCATCCTGTAGACCAACCCAAAATTATGGTTATAACTTCTTGTAAGAAAAGGATTTGCATATATTACTTGTAGGGTCAGTAACTTACTAATTGCTCTTACATTAACCAAGACAGAAAATTCATTATAACTCGACAGAAAATTCATTATAACTCTTAGCTTGATCAAGACAAAGAGAGAAAAATCTATACTGTTTGCTTGACAGTGCAAAAAAAGTGCATATGGAGAAAGAAGCACTTAGATTTGGCTGGTACGGCGGTACCATGTGAAGGCGTATAGGTTACCTTTTATTAGAACTAAAATACAAAATTCAACTCCCATAGAAATGTGGAACGTAGACAAATGAGCTGATGGCTAGTATTTACTATTTACCACGGTAACAAACCAGGCTTTGCTATCAAGTAAATGATAATCAAACACAAGACTAGCACCAAAACGGCAAAACCTGATTAATTCAATGTATACAACTCCCATTTATATGGAAAAATGTTTTAGGCACCTGCTATCATTATGCTATGCTCTTGCAACAGAAAGACAGTCATTCATGCATCCAGAAAGGCGTGCCTCAAAATAAGAGAATTTTCTCAAAGCTGAGTGAAGTTGCATATTATTCCCCAAACAATGGTTAAGCCCAATCCTGACGGAGCGTGCCGAACCAAGCTGACATCTCCAGAATCTCCCATCCAAGACGGCCATGAAACTCTGGGAAACAAAACGTTGTTTGCCATTTGCCACCAGTTCCCAGCCTAGCATCTCCTAGTCGCAGAAGCCAATCCTGAAAGCCACGCAGATTCACATGAACGGAACAAACCGCATCGAAGAATTCCCGAGCTCCAGAACAGGAGTCACGTAATCCCATCGAGCACGCAGCGAATTCTTCCAACTTCACATTTCTTGGCATATTCGCCCCGAGATTTGTAAACCAAAGTACGCGCATAATTCTAGCAGAGAGCCAGATCGAGAAACTGAGAAAGAAAGCAAGGAAAGGAAAAGCACACGGACCTGTCGGCGGAGTCCTGCACGCACTCGGCGGCGGGGAAGAGCGGATCCGCCTCCCACCGCCCGAAGCCCTCCGCCATCGAGCGGGATCCCGGTTCAATCGCCGCCGCCTCCGCCGCCGCGGCGCCAATAGGCAATAGCGCCCCCCGAGCGGATTCAAATCCGCAAAGGGGAAGAAGGCGAACGACGCACGCGACGCGACGCGCGCGCGTCGCAGCGAGAGAGAAATCTCTCTCCCTCTATTTTCGGTTGGTAACTTGGTGGCTTTCTCTCGTCCTGGACTTCGCTTCTGTTGCGTTCCTCCTGCTTTCCTTCGCTTTCCTCTTTCGGGCTGGTGGTTGGTTCATGCTGCCAGACCAAGCCAACCTTCCTGGTCAAAGTTTTGCAGATTAGTCCCTGTGGTAGTTGCTAATTCTGCTCTTCTGCTTAATTGATTTTTAAAAAAAAAACAGCGCCCACGCACTCACTCTTTAAAGAAGTGAGTGAGCAGGCTGTGACAGTACTGTCATATATCAACAAAAAAATGATTAACTGTAAATACGAATACAGAGTGTTCAAAGTCTAGTAGAACTTGAACCTGATTGGACTAGTTCCACTAAAAAATCTTACAAGTTGATCTTTGATCTGATGATTAACATTACTGGTAACGGTATTACATGCAGCTCAATACTCAATCGTACATCAAAATTCAGTGCAGCAGCCATGTGATTTGTGGGGAAAAAGAAGAGAAGAATGCCAGTTTATTCAGGAAGCACAGTATCATAACATTATCATCTAAAAATCTTGCAAGTTCAGGAACTACATTCAAATATCTGCTCATAACATTACCATCTAAATCTTGCAGCAAAAAAACATATCGAACTCCTAACAAAATTATATAAAAAAAGGAAAGCGTGAGAAACAAAGCTGGTGCGCTAAACTAATGAGAGTTCTAAGTTTTTTTTTCTTAAAGCCGAAGTTTCAGCCTCTAGAAAACCCTGAACGCCCTTTCCTCTGCAAAAACTCTGGGATCTGCAATGTTGGGCCTTCCTCCTGGGATGACGAAGAAAACCAACTGCTGTGGCTCCGGCTGTTCTCTCCACCAGCCTGACAGTCGTCGATGTTTGACACAAGGGAGAGTAGAAAGAAGAACATCAGAATACGTAATCGCAATGGGCTTAAAGACTTCAAGTAGGCAAAACAATGTTTGAGGATGTACCTGTCGACTCTCAGCCTCCTCCTGACGCTTGAATCCAGTTGCAATCAGGGTTATGCTCACCTGAATAAAGGATAATACTGTTATTTGGCAATAGCGTGGCGAATTTCAATATCTCAAAACATGGGTGACATAATCACCGGTGTAGCTGTGTTATATGTCTGGGTGACATGGTGAGACTAGAGGTCGTGCTGTGCAAAACCATTTTGATCACAAAAGGAGGAGGTTTGAGATTTGATTGCTTACTTGACCAGTATATGATGGATCAATAACGGAGCCAAAAATCAGATTTGCTCCAGGATCAACAAGATTGTATATCACTTCAGCTGCTGCATTCACCTAAAACATGGAATACCAGTGGAATTTAGCACAATTAAATAATTTAAGAAGTCATCTCACGATTCTGTGATGTGTTGTGTCATCTTAATAGTCAGCATAAACTGAAGGTAAGGCCTATTTATTACCAAACTTAGAAAATGAGGTCTGCTACGTGCGGTTAGCAGCTACTCCCTCCGTCCCAAAATAAACCAACCTCGTACAGGATGTGACACATCCTAGTACAATGAATCCCGTACGATAGTGGTTTATTTTGGGACAGAGAGAGTAAACTACTTAGCCATTAAAAAAATCAAGATCTAACCAAATAAGCAATCTGTACAGGAAGAATGTAATAGCAAACCACTTTGCAATACCTCCGTCAAGGTTAGATCATTCCCTCCAGTGATATTCCATACAATTCCTGTTGCTCTTTCAATGCCAATATCAAGAAGAGGAGACTGTATAGCATTAAGCGCAGCATCCCTGGCACGTGTCTTACCTGCAAAGAAGGCATAAGGATCATCAGGGGAAAAACAATTCAGAGATCAAGGGTGTCATGTTGTGTGTGTTGGGGAAGGGCACTATGATGATCGTAAATATTGCCTCAGCAGGAGTAGGAGTTTAGGACTAAACATAGATGCAAGAATCTGTACAAAGATCCCATAAAACCTTATATCTCTTAGAAGTATCAAATAAATGCAGCTAACATAAAAATTATAACTACACATGCTTGGGAATTCTGTAAGCACTGTAATTCTGTAAATGAACCCATGCGGTACAAATATATGTGATGTGCCCCCTTTTATGCTAATTGATGCTGAAGCCGAACACATAATGCTTTCTGAAATCCAACCTGTTGCAGTTCCAATGCCCATCAAAGATGACCCTGCATCCGACATAACTGATCGGACATCAGCAAAGTCAACATTCACCAAACCTGGCACCTGCAAGCAAAATAATATAGCAGTAAATTGCCAGTCTATTTGAATATATCACGTGAATTGTCATGGGTGAACATATTGGCAAAGGGGTAACCTACAAATTGTTTAAACTTTCAGACCCATGAGCTGACATTGCAGATAGCATGACTAACAGTGAATGACTAATATAAAGGATAGCCTGGGACAGGACCAAGGAACTTATCACAATAGTTATAACTGATATTCTACTCTCACTCGTATCGGTACCAGAAAATTAAAGATAATAATTAGAATTTAGATGATTACTCTCACTTGCAGTTTAGACTGTCGAAATATAGGCATCAGCGACAACAAACCATTGGGACATCAACGTGGCTAAGGAAACGGAAAATGTAACAACTCTAGCACAATTTCAATATGTAACAAAAATGTACTTCATGGGAGTTGATTTGTTAATGTGCAACATATTTGCTTACAGTGATTATATCTGAGATTCCACGAACACCTTGCCGAAGTATATCATCTGCCAAATTAAATGCTTCTGTCACAGGAGTATTTGGAGAAACAGCTGTCAACAATTTGTCATTTGGAATTACAATCAGTGTATCGACATTGCTTCTTAAGGACGCAATTCCTTCTTGCGCTTGTAGTGCACGCCTTCTTCCCTCAAATGCAAATGGAGTTGTCACAATTCCAACAGTTAATATACCCATGGACTTTGCAATGCCTGCTATAACTGGGGCCCCGCCTGTGCCTGTCCCTCCTCCCATTCCAGCCTAAAAGTGAATTCAAAGGATCAATGAAGAGCACAACATACTCTTTCCAACCAAAGAAGAGAAAAGTTTATATTTGGGTACATGGAGATAATCAAACCGAAGATATTGTCCTAGCATATTATGACTCAACTTGCATACATAGATCAATTCATATATGCGCTAAATCTCCAAAAATACCAAGAGAATCATGCCATTCTTTATCAATCAAGCAACAGAAAATAATATAATTTACATGAGCAGCACGGACTTACAGTCACAAAAACCATATCAGCACCAGAAACTGCTTGTTCTACCAACTCCTGGCTTTCCTTGGCTGCATTCATGCCAATTTCTGGGTTCCCACCAGCACCAAGACCTCGTGTTAGCTCCTGGCCGATCTGCAACTTATTATCTGGATCAATAGGTGACATTCTCATAGCCTGAAAATCAGTATTCACGATCCAGAATTCCACCCCCTTCATATCGCCCTCAATCATCCTGTTCACAGCATTGGATCCACCACCTCCAACACCAATGACTTTGATCCTGGGCTCACTGTAGCGGTGCGTCGCAGATGCATCTTCCAGCCTCTCGGCGGTCTTGTCAATACCCTGCTCCTTGCCTGGGGCAGCAACTGCACCATTATCCTCTCCATACAGCATCGAGATCTCAGGGTGGAGGTCATACAAGGCATCCTTGGTGCGCCGTGGCCCAACTCGCCGCGAGTTTGCAGAGCATTCGAGTTTACTAGGGCGGGAATAACCACCAGAAAAACACTTCTTTCCCTGAAGATGTCCTGCACCGACGCCCAGAACCTCTTTCCCAAAATTGTTCCGCGAAATGCGCAATGGGCATCCGCCATTGGAAGCAGTGGGAAACACTAGCTGCGTAGACATCCTCAATTCAGTATGGTCGGCCGGCGCTGGTGGATGCGGTGCCTCAAAATTCCCAACAAAAAAGAGCTCACGCCTCAAAATTTGCCAAAATTCAGGAAGTTGGATCCCCTCCTGATAAAGTGACAAGACATGGGAAAAAACCACCAAAAGTAAAAAAAAAAATGCAGAAAACATAAGCGAAATGCCGCAGATTGCTGTTAGATCTCCTTTCCCTTGGGGTTTGGGAGGTGAGGGTTTTTTACCTGTGGGGTTTTCGCGATGGGCTGTTGACTGTTGCGTGCTCGCAGAAGAGAGGGGAGAAGCGGAATCGGCGGGCGCCCGCCGGCGAGGAGAGAGCGTAGAGACGAGGTGGAGTCGTGGAGAGGAGGAGAAGCTTTCCCGGGTGGTCGGAGCAGCCGGTTGACGGCGACGGCGACGAGGTTAACCAAGGATTTGGTTTGTTAAACCTTGGTGCGAACTCGTCCGGCTTCTTGGGAGATACATGTTAGGCCCATCGAATCATAGATGGGCCGTAAATTAAATTAATATGGGCCGAATAAATATGGGCCTGAGGGTCTCTCACTCCCAGATAAGGCCCGCGTACTCGCCCAACGGGCTAAACCTGGGAACTCTTCTTCGAATTTTTCTTATTTTTAATTTTTGTTATTAAAAGTTTTGCAAAAACAATTTTTAGTTTGAAAGATCTACGAAAGTAGTCTCCCGCCGCCCTCTTAGAGGGCGATTATTAAAAATCACCCAACCAACGGGCGGTTTTTGTGACGTGGCAGACGGCCGTTGGCTCTCTGCCGACGGCCGTCTGCACATTTTGCAGGCGGCCCCCTAACCGCCAACCTAGAGGGCGGTTTTTACTGTGCTGGGGGCCGCCTGCAAAATGGCGGCGGGGGGCCTGGAATTTTGCAGGCGGCCCCCTTGCCGCCCTTTGGAAGGGCGGTTTTTAACCCCCCACTGAGATTAGGGTTTCCATACGTTTTATTATACTTGTTATCGAAATATTCGGTAAAAAATTTTAGTAATCCATCGACTTGAAAACTAATAAAAGAGGTGTAATGATTATAAATTTCTTTGATGTAAACTATGATATTTGGATGAATAAAAGTAGGTAACACGCACTGTGAGAAGAGAAAAATCAGGTATATTTTATAAAGGTAAAGACTAGGTGAAATTGTCGATCGAGGATGTGGTGTGTGATTTTTAAGCATTAGGTTAATGATCTTGTAGAAACAAGAAGAGTATGTAAAATTTAGTAAGTACCAGATGATATATTGTTAGGTATTTGTACTGCGTACAATTGTAAGGAAAGGATCGTTACGGGGCAGCAAAGAACCATGTTAATATATCTGATATTTTTTATTTGTACGCATGCAATACACCATCATAATTAAACATCGTAATGATAAGGTAGGAAAAAAGTGCGATGGATACACGATACAAATTTGTCGCTCAGAGTGGAGATTGCGTCATCCTACTAGCCCCTTCTATCTGAGTCAATATGCGTTGCATTTTCATGGTCCTTCAATCGTTGGTACTCTCTTTCTGTTTCAGAATCTGTTATCTGTTGGCCATGATAGGATGGAGTAACAATGTCGATCCACTGAGTAAATCGACACATCCTTGGATTGCCCTATGAAATTATTGCAATTAGTGAGTAAGGGTAGAAATATTGTGCAAATCGAAGGGCAATTTGGAAAAAGTTAGACATACAACGAAATCGTTGTCTACATTGGGGCAGACAAAATATCTCCTGCCAAATGTTTGTTCTGCAAAGGAGGTAGCAACCTGGCAGCGATCTCGACAACAACACTTGGGACGCTCCGACCATTTAGGTAACCCTAATGGATTGTTCCTCCAATCTAAGCTTGCAATTTGTACCCGACGTTCGTACTCCATCCAAGCATGAATGAATTGTGTGGTGGGTTCAGGTTGTGTTATCGGCCCGCCGTTGGAAGTAACTCTGGCCGTGTCGATCCATTGTATGAATTGACATTTCCTTACATCCTCCTACGTACACACATTATGGGGATATATAAGGCCATGATAAGAGTGATGCGCGATGAAAAGAAAAATTGCACTTACGACAAAGTCATCATCGATAATGTTTGGACACGCGAAGCATCTTTGTCCGCGAGTTCGGTGCCTTACGGACCGTATGACCTGACAACGGTCACCACAATGACACTCTGGACGTTCACGCCATGTCGGGAGTCCCAGGGGATTGACTCGCCAATGTAAAGTTTCAGCAACAATTCGGCGTTCATATTCATCCTTCCGTCGTAGGTACTCCGATCTTGTTTCACTACGTGGGTATGGACGTGTTCCATCCGATCGTGGGTTCTCCATGTCTACCCACTCAATGAAGTTGCACAGTGTAGAATATGACTGCAAAATATGTTACGATTATGTACAGATTAGTTAGTGTTCTATCTAGTGGAACTGCGAGTAGACGAACCATACCTGATCAACGTTAGCGCATTGGAAGAATCTCCTGCCTCGAGTTTGTGCCATGATGGATGACTTCAGTATGCATCCATCCCCACAATCGCACAAAGGACGGTCACACCATGGGGGAAACCAACCGGCGAAAGGATCGCTTCGCCAGTTCAGACGCTCAAGAAATGGTGGTTCCATTACGGGAATTTGTGCGATAGGTGGAAGAGCTGGTATGGACGGGTTGCCCTCGACTGGTCAATTATATAGCCCCTCACGTAGTGCAATATATCTGCACCTAAAAAAAGTTGTATAGTTCAATCGATGTGACAAGACGAGCATGCACCAACTCGTCTCACTTTATGACAGTATGCAGCGCCGAAAGTTGATCGTGACAATTCGTGTTGTGGTGGACTGTGCGCTTTAGTGGAACTGACAGTACCGTGTTGCGCCGAAAGTGTGTTGTCGTACGCATAATTTATTGTACCATGGTACGAACGATAAGGACGATAAAAGGGAGAGAACCAAATGGAGTAGTAAAACCAATAGTAGTACTGATTAACAGGTACAAAAGGCAAAAGACAAGTAAATCACAAGTAATAAAGTGGTAGTACACTACTGACGAGGCCTCTTGCCCCTGTCCCTCCTACCCTGCGCTCTAACGTGTCCCTGAGAGTACGTTAGCCGGTCCGGTGGAACGGCACGGCCTACTCTCCCCGCCTGAGCTGGTGTGACATCCGGCTGCTCCTGGGTATGCGCCTCTGGAGCTCCTCCAAGCTGAGAGGAACCTAGTATGTCCTGGTCCTGCCCTCCCTCCAAGTCGTCGTCGTAGAAATGGCCAGTAGGACCTGACCCACCGGCGTGAGAGGAGGAGGCACCCGTACCGAAGATCCCTGCGTGAAACCCTGTAGAAGAATGACCATCATTTTCATATAGGTATTTACTAGTACTAACAAAGATTACATTACCGTGTGGCCAAGGGATCGACGATCTGGTGGAAGAGCTGGCGAAGGCACCAGAAGTGTCGGTGAACGCGCCCGTCGTGCCGGCGAACGCTGCGGCCGAGCCTGCGAACGCGCCGGACGTGCCTCGGAATGCGGAGGTCGTGCCTGCGAAGCCCGTGTCGAAGCCGGCGAACCCGCCTGAAGGCATACGAGGTCCTGCGACGATGGAATGTTAGATCACGATGTAGTTATGTCTTTCTACAAAATCAAGAACATAATAGAACTAACCTCTTGTGGGAGCAGTACCATGTGAACCCCCCACTGTAGGTCGTGTGGGACCGCCCGCAGAGGCGCGTGGACGTGGCTGTACAGGACCACGTGGAGGAACGACGGCGAGTGCGCTGCGACAGGAGAAGACGCGCATGACCGAGCGCATCTTGCCCCTCATCCGGTCGAAGACGGCCCTCTGCTCAGGCTCAGTCAAGTACAAGCCTGCGTCCAACCTCAGTGCAATGGCATTCATATCTGCATTGATAGCCCGTGCGGCATCGGCCTATTCAACGTGAAAGTAAAAAGTGCAGTTCGTGTCACTAACGGCATAAGACAAATTAAAGAATTGAAGAAAGTTATACAATGGCGACGTACCCCCATGAAGTAGTCTCGGTCACGGTGCGTGGGATACACGTCCGTCACAGCGGGAAGGTGCGGCTCAGGGACGGCAGGAGTGAATGTGACACGCGCACGGGTGCGAGGTAGGTACCAGCGGAGGTAGTCACGGTAGTGCTCCTCAGTGTGGACGAAAAGCTCATCGACCACCTCTTCTGTAGCAATCACCCAGTCATCAATGTAGTGCTGTACCCGGGGAGCCCAAAGTGCGCCTGCTTGCTGTCCTCGTCGAGTCAACCTGTCGAGAAAGGTAAATTTTACGGCTCGATGAGTTAAGTAAAACATTGCAATTTTAAATATTACTGTTGGCACTCACGAGTGGTCTCCGTGCGGTACGGGGGGGTTCATGTTGCCCGGGAAACCCTGCCGCAAACCAAACTGTCTCAGCACACGCTGCGGGCAGTGAGGCTCGACGCAGATGTCGAACACCAGAGGCACCGTCGTCAGCCAGTAAGCCTGGTCGCGGGTGCACAACGACGAGAGTCCTAACGGTGCTCTCGCAGCAACGGCCTCAGCTCTGTAAGGCTCCCAGATGACGTCGTTCGGCTGGAGACGGTCGAACTCGAACACGAACTCCGGGTAACTACGTCTGACCTGGACGTGAGCGTACCGACGCTGCAACATACGGAAGATCAGATTGTAACATCACATTGAGACATGTTATGTGCTTACAAGAAAGTAGTATGTAAAGAAAACGATTCAAATAGTTTGGTTTACACGTACCGTACGTCGACACCAGTACGTCCCCATGGTGGGTCCGTCCTCTGGCCACTGCGCGCTGGGAGCAACTCCGAAGGGTGCGGGGTCTACCACAGGTCGTCCTATGGCAAACCTCTCAGCGGCCCATAGCTGAACCAACATAGGGCAGCCAGGGAAGATCGCTCCCGCGTCGGTCTTCCTGCACGACTCACACAGCGCACGGTACGTCGCCGCTAGCACGGCAGATCCCCAACTCCACTGGGGCACCTCCTCTGGCTCAGAATCCGCGATGGACCGTGCGTAGTGGACCAGACGGAAGTCGACTGCGTGCCCGTGTGTGTTGGTGAACATCACCCAACCGAAAAGCCAAAGCAAGTACGCCTCAAGGGCGCGTCGTACCGAGTACTCATCGGCGTCAGGGTCCAGCTGGTCCATCTGCAATTAATAATCAAATGGTAGTATAAACCGATATGTTAATTGCTAAATCATATAGAAATGTACTACTCGTGTACTTACAGTGAACTGAAGCAGCCAAGCCTTGGTAGGCCCGATGGTAGTGTACGCTGGAAGGGGGTTGGGCCCTCCTAAACCTGGACGGCGCATCACGTGCGAGAAGCGCGCGGTGATATCCTCCTTCCACCCAGCACCACCATCGACGGGACCTACGGGGTCTCCAGCGAGTGGTAGCCCAAGCAAGAAGGACACGTCCTGCAGTGTCGGAGCCATCTCCCCACACGGAAGATGGAACGTGTGCGTCTCCGGTCTCCAGCGGTCCACAAGAGCAGCAAGGAGTGACCGATCCACATCCCACCGCTTTCGCCGGGTCACGCTCGTCCGCTCCCGCATCGACAAGCCTACAAAGCGGAAGAAGGCCTGCCGCACGCAACCTGCATAGATTACATTGTAAGCATTAGTACAGAACCAGATATCGTACATACGCCTAAATAATAATCGCCAACAAATATTTACATAGACGTACCAAGGAATGTGCCGTGGGTCGATACGCAACAACTCTCGTCCCGTACGTGGACGGAAGGTGCTAAGCTGTGCACCCTGGACTGCAGACAGCCACGAGCGGTGGTTCCTGTCAATCCCCCGGTCGAACAGCTCCGGTGTGTCGTCCGCCATACCTGCATCATAAATAATTATCGGAAAGAAAGAAATTATTATTTCAAAATACCTTACAACAGTTCATAACTACATAACTTACAATTATTAACAAATATGTGAAAACATATATTCTGTGACAGTACAAAATATTTCGGCTTCAAAATAACTGCAAATACACAATACGAGTACCAGTTACGAGAACTGCAACATAAAAATGCAAATACCACTGTCGCCAGTCCGAATACACACTGCAATTACAATAATATTGTACTAACGCATTACAACAACCTGAATTGAAATGTGACGGCAGAAGTACATACTCCGAACACTACAGATAACACACGAGCAGTCTAATTCGTAACTCGATAGCTATGTTACACCATGGAATCGCCTGGCACTCGAGAACGCCTTGGCCGTGGATGCCTGCTTGTTGTTCCTTCCCCTGGTGGTCGCCTTCCATCACTTCCCTGTCCAGACGGGCTAGCATCAGCGCCGCTAGGAACTTCTGCATCCTTCGGGCATTTCTTGTACGTATGGCCACGCTCGTCGCACCTGCTGCAGCGTAGAGTCCTCCCACCTGCCTCGGACTCATCCATGTCGTTCCTGATGCGTCTTGTCTTACGCCGACCCTTCTTCACCCTTAGCTTGGATGGATCAGGAACGTAAAGAACTTGGGGCCTCAGAGTTGTGTACGTCCCAGAGATGCCGAAGCCATATATCTCCTCACTCCATGTATGAAAGATTGCTTCTTTCCTAAAATAATGTGATACGTACACATCGGGACATATGCCACAATCACCGGCTGCGGCAAGTACGTGTGAGCATGGCAGGTGTCGAAGCTTAGGCTTCATACAACTACAGCTACATCCACCATCCGCCTTCAGGACACATTCCTGCACTGCTTGCTTACGATAGATGCCACGCCTGCTCCTATCAACACACATTACTTCGTACCGATGAACTTGTGTGCCTTGAGCAACAACTCTATGCCTCCGTGCCTTTTTGATTTTATCTTCCATGTACTTAGTCACGACGTGGCCAAATACTACATTGTTATTACTCATTGATGGACCAATTTTCTGGTAACGATCCCTGAAGTATGCCTGTGTGCCGTGAAGGATGAATTCAACAATAGCAACCAATGGAAGTACCCGAACTCCGCGCATTACCCAATTGTATACCTCAGCCAAATTAGTTGTCATTATGCCATACCGAGATCCATCAGTGTCGTACAACAATGACCACTTCTCCTTAGGTTCATTCTCAATCCAATGTGTGAAACATCTGATGGATGACCCCGACCTCCTTCTCATTGTCGGTGGGTCGTCATGTAAAGCACCAAGAGGTATTGGAGTCTCGTCACCTTCAACTTGTGATCGGCGAGATTGCTCGTCAGTTTGCTTCGTTGTCAACTCATCCAACCTTCTCCACAGCTCATTAAATTTTTTCTCTTGATTTTGAGAACACAGCCTCTTGAAAAGATCCATAAGATGCTTGTTCTTGAATTGCTTGTAGAAGTTAGCACCCATGTGACGCATGCACCACCGACTCCGAACATCATGCCACTTTGCTGGTAGTCCCTTCTCATCCCAACCATTCTGCAAGTAGTCAATAGCCCGCAACATGCCGGCATGACGGTCATGTATAAGGCAAACATTGGGTCTCATACGTACAACTGCTATGCGCACTCTCTCTAGGAACCAGTACCAGCTTTCAGTGTTCTCACTCTCTACAAATGCAAAAGCCATAGGTAAAACCTGATTGTTACCATCACACCCAATTGCTGTCAATATCTGACCACGGTATTTACCAGTTAAAAAAGTTCCATCTATGCATAGAACAGGTCGACAGTGCACAAAAGCGTTTATGCAAGCACCCAATGAGAAAAAGGCTCTTTGCAACACCATCTTCGTTGGATCATTAGCCAATGGAAATGTGTGGAGGTCATAGTAAGTATTACTATTCCTCTGGGCAATGGTTGATAACAGACGAGGCAAATTATCATACGATGCTTCAAATGTTCCATACCTCATCTCAAGAATTTTTTGTTTAGCTCTCCAGGCCTTCGCATAGCTTATCGTGTACTTCAATTTGTTTTCAATGTGGCTGATAATAGATCTTGGTTCAAAGCCAATGTTAGAAACAACACTACCGTACATCTCACTTGCCACGAAAGCTGATGTGATATTCCGGTGATACTTTTCCACCCCTTGTAAATAGCACTGGTGCTCGGTCACAATGCTAACTTTCCAATAATCATTCCATTTCCCCTTATATGCATGCACACGCCAGGGACAATCTTCCTTCATGCACCTCACTTCATACACATAGTTCGTTGATTTGACCACCCTAAACTCTCTCTGCAAGGAAACTGCCCAATGCTTGACCGCCTCCTTCATCTCATCCTTATGAGCATACCTAGCACCCTCAATTACCTCGTTCTCCTTATATTCCCACGGTACATGATGACCCTCTGAGATAACTAGTCCAGAGAAATCCTCGTTGGTCCAATCAGTGGACATTACATCACCTTCCTCATCGGATGATGCGTCGCCCTCCGCTTGCTCATTATCCGAATCTTCCCTCTCCATTTCATCAACGATTGTATGGACCCTCTCCCCCTCATCTGCCATGCCCATGGCCTGCTGTACCCTTGTTTGGTTTTGCTCACTTTGCATCGATGGTCCAACGACATCACCCGCATTGCTAGGACCCTCGACATCATCGGTTCTCACTGAAACATTTGCATCTTTTTCCTTAGATGTCATTACAAAATGCGAAACAAGGGTACAGCAGGCCATGGGCATGGCAGATAAGGGGGAGAGGGTCCATACAATCGTTGATGAAATGGAGAGGGAAGATTCGGATAATGAGCAAGCGGAGGGCGACGCATCATCCGATGAGGAAGGTGATGTAATGTCCACTGATTGGACCAACGAGGATTTCTCTGGACTAGTTATCTCAGAGGGTCATCATGTACCGTGGGAATATAAGGAGAACGAGGTAATTGAGGGTGCTAGGTATGCTCATAAGGATGAGATGAAGGAGGCGGTCAAGCATTGGGCAGTTTCCTTGCAGAGAGAGTTTAGGGTGGTCAAATCAACGAACTATGTGTATGAAGTGAGGTGCATGAAGGAAGATTGTCCCTGGCGTGTGCATGCATATAAGGGGAAATGGAATGATTATTGGAAAGTTAGCATTGTGACCGAGCACCAGTGCTATTTACAAGGGGTGGAAAAGTATCACCGGAATATCACATCAGCTTTCGTGGCAAGTGAGATGTACGGTAGTGTTGTTTCTAACATTGGCTTTGAACCAAGATCTATTATCAGCCACATTGAAAACAAATTGAAGTACACGATAAGCTATGCGAAGGCCTGGAGAGCTAAACAAAAAATTCTTGAGATGAGGTATGGAACATTTGAAGCATCGTATGATAATTTGCCTCGTCTGTTATCAACCATTGCCCAGAGGAATAGTAATACTTACTATGACCTCCACACATTTCCATTGGCTAATGATCCAACGAAGATGGTGTTGCAAAGAGCCTTTTTCTCATTGGGTGCTTGCATAAACGCTTTTGTGCACTGTCGACCTGTTCTATGCATAGATGGAACTTTTTTAACTGGTAAATACCGTGGTCAGATATTGACAGCAATTGGGTGTGATGGTAACAATCAGGTTTTACCTATGGCTTTTGCATTTGTAGAGAGTGAGAACACTGAAAGCTGGTACTGGTTCCTAGAGAGAGTGCGCATAGCAGTTGTACGTATGAGACCCAATGTTTGCCTTATACATGACCGTCATGCCGGCATGTTGCGGGCTATTGACTACTTGCAGAATGGTTGGGATGAGAAGGGACTACCAGCAAAGTGGCATGATGTTCGGAGTCGGTGGTGCATGCGTCACATGGGTGCTAACTTCTACAAGCAATTCAAGAACAAGCATCTTATGGATCTTTTCAAGAGGCTGTGTTCTCAAAATCAAGAGAAAAAATTTAATGAGCTGTGGAGAAGGTTGGATGAGTTGACAACGAAGCAAACTGACGAGCAATCTCGCCGATCACAAGTTGAAGGTGACGAGACTCCAATACCTCTTGGTGCTTTACATGACGACCCACCGACAATGAGAAGGAGGTCGGGGTCATCCATCAGATGTTTCACACATTGGATTGAGAATGAACCTAAGGAGAAGTGGTCATTGTTGTACGACACTGATGGATCTCGGTATGGCATAATGACAACTAATTTGGCTGAGGTATACAATTGGGTAATGCGCGGAGTTCGGGTACTTCCATTGGTTGCTATTGTTGAATTCATCCTTCACGGCACACAGGCATACTTCAGGGATCGTTACCAGAAAATTGGTCCATCAATGAGTAATAACAATGTAGTATTTGGCCACGTCGTGACTAAGTACATGGAAGATAAAATCAAAAAGGCACGGAGGCATAGAGTTGTTGCTCAAGGCACACAAGTTCATCGGTACGAAGTAATGTGTGTTGATAGGAGCAGGCGTGGCATCTATCGTAAGCAAGCAGTGCAGGAATGTGTCCTGAAGGCGGATGGTGGATGTAGCTGTAGTTGTATGAAGCCTAAGCTTCGACACCTGCCATGCTCACACGTACTTGCCGCAGCCGGTGATTGTGGCATATGTCCCGATGTGTACGTATCACATTATTTTAGGAAAGAAGCAATCTTTCATACATGGAGTGAGGAGATATATGGCTTCGGCATCTCTGGGACGTACACAACTCTGAGGCCCCAAGTTCTTTACGTTCCTGATCCATCCAAGCTAAGGGTGAAGAAGGGTCGGCGTAAGACAAGACGCATCAGGAACGACATGGATGAGTCCGAGGCAGGTGGGAGGACTCTACGCTGCAGCAGGTGCGACGAGCGTGGCCATACGTACAAGAAATGCCCGAAGGATGCAGAAGTTCCTAGCGGCGCTGATGCTAGCCCGTCTGGACAGGGAAGTGATGGAAGGCGACCACCAGGGGAAGGAACAACAAGCAGGCATCCACGGCCAAGGCGTTCTCGAGTGCCAGGCGATTCCATGGTGTAACATAGCTATCGAGTTACGAATTAGACTGCTCGTGTGTTATCTGTAGTGTTCGGAGTATGTACTTCTGCCGTCACATTTCAATTCAGGTTGCTGTAATGCGTTAGTACAATATTATTGTAATTGCAGTGTGTATTCGGACTGGCGACAGTGGTATTTGCATTTTTATGTTGCAGTTCTCGTAACTGGTACTCGTATTGTGTATTTGCAGTTATTTTGAAGCCGAAATATTTTGTACTGTCACAGAATATATGTTTTCACATATTTGTTAATAATTGTAAGTTATGTAGTTATGAACTGTTGTAAGGTATTTTGAAATAATAATTTCTTTCTTTCCGATAATTATTTATGATGCAGGTATGGCGGACGACACACCGGAGCTGTTCGACCGGGGGATTGACAGGAACCACCGCTCGTGGCTGTCTGCAGTCCAGGGTGCACAGCTTAGCACCTTCCGTCCACGTACGGGACGAGAGTTGTTGCGTATCGACCCACGGCACATTCCTTGGTACGTCTATGTAAATATTTGTTGGCGATTATTATTTAGGCGTATGTACGATATCTGGTTCTGTACTAATGCTTACAATGTAATCTATGCAGGTTGCGTGCGGCAGGCCTTCTTCCGCTTTGTAGGCTTGTCGATGCGGGAGCGGACGAGCGTGACCCGGCGAAGCGGTGGGATGTGGATCGGTCACTCCTTGCTGCTCTTGTGGACCGCTGGAGACCGGAGACGCACACGTTCCATCTTCCGTGTGGGGAGATGGCTCCGACACTGCAGGACGTGTCCTTCTTGCTTGGGCTACCACTCGCTGGAGACCCCGTAGGTCCCGTCGATGGTGGTGCTGGGTGGAAGGAGGATATCACCGCGCGCTTCTCGCACGTGATGCGCCGTCCAGGTTTAGGAGGGCCCAACCCCCTTCCAGCGTACACTACCGTCGGGCCTACCAAGGCTTGGCTGCTTCAGTTCACTGTAAGTACACGAGTAGTACATTTCTATATGATTTAGCAATTAACATATCGGTTTATACTACCATTTGATTATTAATTGCAGATGGACCAGCTGGACCCTGACGCCGATGAGTACTCGGTACGACGCGCCCTTGAGGCGTACTTGCTTTGGCTTTTCGGTTGGGTGATGTTCACCAACACACACGGGCACGCAGTCGACTTCCGTCTGGTCCACTACGCACGGTCCATCGCGGATTCTGAGCCAGAGGAGGTGCCCCAGTGGAGTTGGGGATCTGCCGTGCTAGCGGCGACGTACCGTGCGCTGTGTGAGTCGTGCAGGAAGACCGACGCGGGAGCGATCTTCCCTGGCTGCCCTATGTTGGTTCAGCTATGGGCCGCTGAGAGGTTTGCCATAGGACGACCTGTGGTAGACCCCGCACCCTTCGGAGTTGCTCCCAGCGCGCAGTGGCCAGAGGACGGACCCACCATGGGGACGTACTGGTGTCGACGTACGGTACGTGTAAACCAAACTATTTGAATCGTTTTCTTTACATACTACTTTCTTGTAAGCACATAACATGTCTCAATGTGATGTTACAATCTGATCTTCCGTATGTTGCAGCGTCGGTACGCTCACGTCCAGGTCAGACGTAGTTACCCGGAGTTCGTGTTCGAGTTCGACCGTCTCCAGCCGAACGACGTCATCTGGGAGCCTTACAGAGCTGAGGCCGTTGCTGCGAGAGCACCGTTAGGACTCTCGTCGTTGTGCACCCGCGACCAGGCTTACTGGCTGACGACGGTGCCTCTGGTGTTCGACATCTGCGTCGAGCCTCACTGCCCGCAGCGTGTGCTGAGACAGTTTGGTTTGCGGCAGGGTTTCCCGGGCAACATGAACCCCCCCGTACCGCACGGAGACCACTCGTGAGTGCCAACAGTAATATTTAAAATTGCAATGTTTTACTTAACTCATCGAGCCGTAAAATTTACCTTTCTCGACAGGTTGACTCGACGAGGACAGCAAGCAGGCGCACTTTGGGCTCCCCGGGTACAGCACTACATTGATGACTGGGTGATTGCTACAGAAGAGGTGGTCGATGAGCTTTTCGTCCACACTGAGGAGCACTACCGTGACTACCTCCGCTGGTACCTACCTCGCACCCGTGCGCGTGTCACATTCACTCCTGCTGTCCCTGAGCCGCACCTTCCCGCTGTGACGGACGTGTATCCCACGCACCGTGACCGAGACTACTTCATGGGGGTACGTCGCCATTGTATAACTTTCTTCAATTCTTTAATTTGTCTTATGCCGTTAGTGACACGAACTGCACTTTTTACTTTCACGTTGAATAGGCCGATGCCGCACGGGCTATCAATGCAGATATGAATGCCATTGCACTGAGGTTGGACGCAGGCTTGTACTTGACTGAGCCTGAGCAGAGGGCCGTCTTCGACCGGATGAGGGGCAAGATGCGCTCGGTCATGCGCGTCTTCTCCTGTCGCAGCGCACTCGCCGTCGTTCCTCCACGTGGTCCTGTACAGCCACGTCCACGCGCCTCTGCGGGCGGTCCCACACGACCTACAGTGGGGGGTTCACATGGTACTGCTCCCACAAGAGGTTAGTTCTATTATGTTCTTGATTTTGTAGAAAGACATAACTACATCGTGATCTAACATTCCATCGTCGCAGGACCTCGTATGCCTTCAGGCGGGTTCGCCGGCTTCGACACGGGCTTCGCAGGCACGACCTCCGCATTCCGAGGCACGTCCGGCGCGTTCGCAGGCTCGGCCGCAGCGTTCGCCGGCACGACGGGCGCGTTCACCGACACTTCTGGTGCCTTCGCCAGCTCTTCCACCAGATCGTCGATCCCTTGGCCACACGGTAATGTAATCTTTGTTAGTACTAGTAAATACCTATATGAAAATGATGGTCATTCTTCTACAGGGTTTCACGCAGGGATCTTCGGTACGGGTGCCTCCTCCTCTCACGCCGGTGGGTCAGGTCCTACTGGCCATTTCTACGACGACGACTTGGAGGGAGGGCAGGACCAGGACATACTAGGTTCCTCTCAGCTTGGAGGAGCTCCAGAGGCGCATACCCAGGAGCAGCCGGATGTCACACCAGCTCAGGCGGGGAGAGTAGGCCGTGCCGTTCCACCGGACCGGCTAACGTACTCTCAGGGACACGTTAGAGCGCAGGGTAGGAGGGACAGGGGCAAGAGGCCTCGTCAGTAGTGTACTACCACTTTATTACTTGTGATTTACTTGTCTTTTGCCTTTTGTACCTGTTAATCAGTACTACTATTGGTTTTACTACTCCATTTGGTTCTCTCCCTTTTATCGTCCTTATCGTTCGTACCATGGTACAATAAATTATGCGTACGACAACACACTTTCGGCGCAACACGGTACTGTCAGTTCCACTAAAGCGCACAGTCCACCACAACACGAATTGTCACGATCAACTTTCGGCGCTGCATACTGTCATAAAGTGAGACGAGTTGGTGCATGCTCGTCTTGTCACATCGATTGAACTATACAACTTTTTTTAGGTGCAGATATATTGCACTACGTGAGGGGCTATATAATTGACCAGTCGAGGGCAACCCGTCCATACCAGCTCTTCCACCTATCGCACAAATTCCCGTAATGGAACCACCATTTCTTGAGCGTCTGAACTGGCGAAGCGATCCTTTCGCCGGTTGGTTTCCCCCATGGTGTGACCGTCCTTTGTGCGATTGTGGGGATGGATGCATACTGAAGTCATCCATCATGGCACAAACTCGAGGCAGGAGATTCTTCCAATGCGCTAACGTTGATCAGGTATGGTTCGTCTACTCGCAGTTCCACTAGATAGAACACTAACTAATCTGTACATAATCGTAACATATTTTGCAGTCATATTCTACACTGTGCAACTTCATTGAGTGGGTAGACATGGAGAACCCACGATCGGATGGAACACGTCCATACCCACGTAGTGAAACAAGATCGGAGTACCTACGACGGAAGGATGAATATGAACGCCGAATTGTTGCTGAAACTTTACATTGGCGGGTCAATCCCCTGGGACTCCCGACATGGCGTGAACGTCCAGAGTGTCATTGTGGTGACCGTTGTCAGGTCATACGGTCCGTAAGGCACCGAACTCGCGGACAAAGATGCTTCGCGTGTCCAAACATTATCGATGATGACTTTGTCGTAAGTGCAATTTTTCTTTTCATCGCGCATCACTCTTATCATGGCCTTATATATCCCCATAATGTGTGTACGTAGGAGGATGTAAGGAAATGTCAATTCATACAATGGATCGACACGGCCAGAGTTACTTCCAACGGCGGGCCGATAACACAACCTGAACCCACCACACAATTCATTCATGCTTGGATGGAGTACGAACGTCGGGTACAAATTGCAAGCTTAGATTGGAGGAACAATCCATTAGGGTTACCTAAATGGTCGGAGCGTCCCAAGTGTTGTTGTCGAGATCGCTGCCAGGTTGCTACCTCCTTTGCAGAACAAACATTTGGCAGGAGATATTTTGTCTGCCCCAATGTAGACAACGATTTCGTTGTATGTCTAACTTTTTCCAAATTGCCCTTCGATTTGCACAATATTTCTACCCTTACTCACTAATTGCAATAATTTCATAGGGCAATCCAAGGATGTGTCGATTTACTCAGTGGATCGACATTGTTACTCCATCCTATCATGGCCAACAGATAACAGATTCTGAAACAGAAAGAGAGTACCAACGATTGAAGGACCATGAAAATACAACGCATATTGACTCAGATAGAAGGGGCTAGTAGGATGACGCAATCTCCACTCTGAGCGACAAATTTGTATCGTGTATCCATCGCACTTTTTTCCTACCTTATCATTACGATGTTTAATTATGATGGTGTATTGCATGCGTACAAATAAAAAATATCAGATATATTAACATGGTTCTTTGCTGCCCCGTAACGATCCTTTCCTTACAATTGTACGCAGTACAAATACCTAACAATATATCATCCGGTACTTACTAAATTTTACATACTCTTCTTGTTTCTACAAGATCATTAACCTAATGCTTCAAAATCACACACCACATCCTCGATCGACAATTTCACCTAGTCTTTACCTTTATAAAATATACCTGATTTTTCTCTTCTCACAGTGCGTGTTACCTACTTTTATTCATCCAAATATCATAGTTTACATCAAAGAAATTTATAATCATTACACCTCTTTTATTAGTTTTCAAGTCGATGGATTACTAAAATTTTTTACCGAATATTTCGATAACAAGTATAATAAAACGTATGGAAACCCTAATCTCAGTGGGGGGTTAAAAACCGCCCTTCCAAAGGGCGGCAAGGGGGCCGCCTGCAAAATTCCAGGCCCCCCGCCGCCATTTTGCAGGCGGCCCCCAGCACAGTAAAAACCGCCCTCTAGGTTGGCGGTTAGGGGGCCGCCTGCAAAATGTGCAGACGGCCGTCGGCAGAGAGCCAACGGCCGTCTGCCACGTCACAAAAACCGCCCATTGGTTGGGCGATTTTTAATAATCGCCCTCTAAGACGGCGGCGGGAGACTACTTTTGTAGATCTTTCAAACTAAAAATTGTTTTTGCAAAACTTTTAATAACAAAAATTAAAAATAAAAAAAATTCACTCTTCTTCTCCGGTCACTCGGATTGTCTCGCGGTCTCGCCGACCCTCCTTGCGTGGCCGCGGCCGGCGGCAGCCGGCGCCCAGCGGCCCGCCGGCGGCCGGTACTGCTGAAAAAAGGTGAAAAACCACACGCTAAACACCCTGCCGCTTCCGCCTCTCGCCGCAACCGAATCCACCGCTGCTCTCTTCCACCGCCGGCGGCGTTCGGCTCCGTCGATCGCACGGCAAAAGGTACGGCTCCCTTTCCCGCAAACCCCCAATTACCGTTACAGTTTTCTCGTTTATCGAGACTCGTGTGAATCATTGTGATTTTTGAATCCTCTTCTTGTACGAACTCGATCACGGATGCTGCCGGTTGAGATTTTTTGTTTTTCTCCCGCTTCTGCTTTGTACTGTACAATTTTTTCTCCGTTTGCGAGATTAATATTCAGGGAAGATAGGAGTGCTAGATTAGTAATGTAGCCTCCGCTTTGTCATGAATTTACCAAATTGTAGGTTAATCATGGAGATTCCCCGTTGGGCCTGTTTGCACTGTGGAAACCGCGTCCTGATCTTTGTTTGTCCTGCTGAACCTGATGTGTGTGGTAAATTGGCCTAACATTTAAAGCAGTCAGTGGAATATAACTTTTGTTACGAAGTGGAGTAGGTGCAAGTGAGCAACTTTGAAACGATTTGGGCCTGCAAGGGTCCTTTCTGCATTTGAGAATTTGGCAGAACTATGCCGGATGGCAGTGCGAGTACCTCACAGTCTCACAGCCTCACACTGTCACACTATGCAGCCTTGGAATGATTGCAAGTTACCATGCGTCCGTATATCACAAAGAAGCAGGCCATTCATTGTGCTCGTTGAGTCTAGCAAGCATTTGAGTAGAACAAGATGGTACTCTCACCGTTTCAAAATATACGGGGTGTTTTGTTTTGTTAGGATGATACTTTAACCAACAATTACTCTATTAGAGTATCATTTATATGATACAAAATTATAATTATAAGTAAGTACTTTTGAATATAAATCTAATAAAATTAATTTTAGAGTAATCGTTGGTCAAAGTCTTATCCTAATGAAACAAAATATATCCTATTTTTTGAAACGGAGGAAATAGCAAGCTACCAAGCTTAACCTCATTTTAAGATCTCTGAAACCGTTGTTATTTCATCAGCTTCAACTAAACCATGCCTTACTTCAGTTGAGGTTCTTTCTATGTTGTAAGGTTTTCGTTTTGGAATTCACACATGCTTTTCAGCTTGACTTGTTATTTACAGTTCAATTTCTGCCATATTTTCCCAACAAGATTACGATATAATGCAGCCCTGCAGACATGCAAATCCACTCCTTTTGGGCCCTTTTTCTCTTGTTTGTTTCCATTGTCTCTCATGTCCTTCTGACTGCTACCCTCTCTCTGGTCACTAGCTTTCAGTTTTATTGAGGTGGATCTCACTGTTCACTAGGGCTGCAAATTTTGGCCATGTATGGACCACAATAGTTATAGCCCTACAAAACTACTTATTTTCTTTCTGGTAAAAAGAAACTGCTTGTTTTCTTATCTAGTTCTATTTTTCAAAATCAATGCCTATATTTCTTTGAAGAATAGTAACTGTATTAATTGTTCGAGACTTCGAGTTCATTTATATTGTTTTAATTTTTCGTAACATCACCTCAGAAAATTTTGTTAAGGCGCTTAATCTCATGAAAGAAGGGCCAGGTATTTTTATTTGGTTATTCTCCAACAAAATCTTATACATACTAGCTTTTGTGCTCCTTATAGCTACCGATGACAAATAAATATAAGTTATAAAATTTGTAACGTGATTAATTCAGATAAAGCCAATGACATAAACACATGCAAAGTTTGCCGTTTTTTCAAATAAAATATTTACACAACATTACATGTTTAGCCATAGAATTTTTGTGAGTACTAGGTCTAGAAATATATTGTCAGCCCCAACTCCTTTCATAAGATGGAAAATAATATGGAAGAGTAAATATCTGATCACCATGTCACAATCCCCAAAAGTTATTTACCGACATCAAACTATACAACAAAAGGAAAATATATCGTCAAGTTGACATTTACTAAGCTTGTAAGCCCATTTTCTGATGCTAAAACAGAGTCCAATGAACATTTAATATAAAGTATATCATAAAGAAAAGAGTATATCTTTAAGAAAAGCATATAAAAAGTATATCATTTTCTTTTCCTTTAAACCCATTCTTTTGCTTTTAATATAGGATATGTCTCTCATGCCCTCGTGCCATCCTTTGGCTTTATCCTTATCAGTCCATGTAAAGAAAATAAGTTACTGACATAAGGAATGCAGTCTGCAAAAGCAGGTTAGAAGTAGTTGAAATTATACTTTTCTGTTAATCTGTTACTACCTCCGGACGATATTATTTGACACTTTGGACAAAGAAAATGACTTGCGCTTAATAGGTTTTGGCTGTTGGAAACGTCAAATAATCTTCACCGGAGGGAGTATTATGCATGATGATCCCTCCTTTTATCTTTGGGTTAATTGGATATATACCACTACAAATATGCTGATTCAAAAAATACCACTACTATTCGTGATATCGGCTGCGTGCCACTGAAATTTCGGAAAATTGGAACCATACCACTCCATCATGTTTTCTATCAAAAAACTCCGTTAACCCCAACTGCATGTGGGACCTGGCTGTCAGTTCCATCTTCTTCACCTCTTTCCTTACCTCTCTCCACTTTATCTCCGATGGTCATCATCCTCCACCACCGGGAGGGCTCGGAGCCGCCGCCATCGTCGAACCCATCCACGCCAAGAGGGCTCGGGAGCCACCGCCGCCGCTGTCGTCGATCCCATCCACGGCGGGAGGGCTCGGGAGCCACCGTCGACGCTGTCATCGATCCCATCCATGGCGGGAGGGCTCAGGAGCCGCCGCTGCCACTGTCGTCAACCTCCACGGTGGGAGGGCTCGGGAGCCACCGCCGCCGTCGTCGTCGATCCCATCCACGGCGGGAGGGCTCGGGAGCCGCCACCGTCACCGTCATCAACCTCCACGGCGAGAGGGCTCAGAAGCCACCGTCGTCGCGCCACCATTGATCTCCTCCGCTGTCGTCTTCGACCCCATCGGCCACCACCGCCACCACAGTCTTTACCCCATGCGTGCCTGTATGGTGGTTGGGGCAGTGGCGGCGCGCGGTCGCCGTGGAGGGGTGGCTTGGCGGCGAGGTCCGGTTAATGGGGGTGCTGCCGGCACCGTTGCTGGTGGTGGTGGTGGTTGGCGTCGGTGCCGGAGATGGAGAAAACGTGACAGAGTGGCATAGTTCCAATTTTCCGAAATTGCAGTGACACACAGCCAATATCACGAATAGTAGTGATATTTTTTTGAATCAATATATTTGTAGTGGCATGGATCCAATTAACCCTTTATCTTTTTTGGTTTACATTTTTGAAGTGATTGTTTAAATTGTAGCCAAAATAAATCTTACCAAATTTTGGTCATGCCAAAATTTTGGCAACTTGTCAATATTTCCAAGTTTTGGTATGATTTCTTATGTATTTACTAAAGTTTGGTAAGAAGCTGAATGGATGCATATATATGGTTTTACCAAAAAAATGTGTATGGTTTGAACTGACATCAATCTGAACTACCCCGAAGACTCCTGTTTTACCATTTAATGATGAAACGCATCTTGCAGCTCTGAAGTCTGAACCCTGTGATTAGATGAGGATTGTGTTGGCTTTCTAACATCATATTCCTATCTTAACGCCCACAACTTCAGTTTCAATAATGTTGATCTACTAGAGTCTAGAGATCAATGCAGTTTACAGGCTGAGATGAACTTCAAATTTCTACAACTTCGTGTGAAGTGAAATGGTTAAGATGCAAGGTTTGATCTCTTGTGTTACCTTTTTTGTCGAAAAGAATATCCTATCTTGTGCATAGATACACATGCACATTGTTAGGTACTTAGGTATGTCCATGAGGAATTTTGGTTGGAAGTGTTTGGGAATTTATAGAACTTTACAAAAGTTTACCACCTCTTATGCTGTATTTAAACAAAAACTCAAAAGTACAAGTCTGAACAACAATTGGCTGGTCTGCATTATACATTTACCGTTATTATGCTCAGGTTATTCATCATTATCCACAAAATATGTTTTTTCTTTGCAAATATTCTCCTTTTCCCAGAACCGCATTGGACTCCAATACAAGAGTCAGAGGGAGGAAGCAAAGAAATCGTAGTAAATGATCTCTACTGGCCTATGTAGCCAAAGGATTCAGCAAATCTGCGCAGACCTCACGAGTCAGGAGCTTTCCAGTGAGTATAAATGCATCTTCGCTTCACCGCACCACACTTTCTCTCATATGTATACTCGAGGCCCTACTTTATCCAAAGGGTCAAGCACTAATAAGTTAATTAAGACGCAACTTGGTCACTACACATATTCTCATAATCGATAGTGATCCATAGCATTTCCAAACAGAGAAACAAGGCCATTCTGGAATGAAGCTTCCTTTTGACAGGAAAAACTTCAGTATTTGGTGCATGACAAGGTGGAGATGCATGGATCCTCATGGACAATTTGTTCTTAGGAAAAGGAAGCCCCTAGGCCTCTCATTCATCTCCCCCTTTCCTTTCCTTTCTTCAATGATCATTTTGCTGAGAGTACTTGCTGTCTCAGAGGGAAGGCCAGAGAGGGCAGCCAGCGAGAAATGAAAGGTGGTTACAAGCGGTAGAGTAGGAGACAGAAATCCTGACAGAGAAAAGGCCTACAAAGCTACTAGCTAGGCTATCACACATCTTACTTCTCTCTCTCAGTGTAGCCTGTGAAAACTGAAAAGATAGAGAGGCAGGCTCGTAGGGCATGTTCAAAAGGACACAAGATCTTCTTTGTGGTACCGTAGTAGATGAAACTCCAAGGGGGATTCGATTTGCCAGTGTGGGAGAAGACAAACAGGAAACGAAGCAACATCCTATCATGTGGTACTTATATATGCTCTTCCCTTCCTCCATCTCCCTTCTCTTGAATATACTAGCACACTTGAATGCATGGTGCATGCATGTGTGAACCTAGTTCACTAGTCTCTACTGCTGCTACTAGCCTCTTCTTTGTAAGTTGAGAGTTGTGCTCATTGGCATGGTGCAAGGTGAGGGGAGTTCTTGGAGGATGGCACATGATCATGATAGAGCAGTACCACACAGCCAAGCAGTTGCATATGGAATCCAAGGCCATGCTGTTCTTGCTGCACCACCTGCCAACTTCCTGTACCGCCGCTTCCCTCTCTAGTCTCCATCTCCCTATCTACACTGTTCTTCTCTTTCAACTAAATAGTACATGCAAAGACAACACAGTAAAGTTCTTTTACAACTAGGTACTAGTAGTTTTCAAGCCCTGCAGTTGCTTTAAAGTATCGTTTCTCCTTGCCTCTTTTTAACTATCTTTATAACCAACTCCCCTGCTATATATATATATATCCAAGCTACCTCTCATTGGATTACACCTCTTCTCGCAATCCAAATAGTTTCTTAATGCCTAAGGCCTGGATCCTGTAAGTGATTTGCTTACCCTCATCCTGCATATCTTTTAGCTCTCATCCTTATCTGCCTTCCTCTAACCTCAGAGGCTCACACCCTCAGTGCTTGCCTTTACATTCCTGGAAAGTTCAGTTTTTATCTGTTCATCCTTATATTGCATATGGCTATTGGCTACCACTGGTGCTGAGTGCTGTGCTCTACTGCTTGGTCCAGGGAGTTGCAACCTGCAGCTGCTGCTTACTTTGGTGAGTTGGAGAAGGCCCTTATCCATGGCACCAGTGCTGGTAATGGTGTCGATCCTGGCATGATCCAAAGTGACGCGTACACAGAGTGTAAGACTGCCTTTTCTCTACACCTCTTATCTTTCTCTTTCTCCAAACCTTAACCACCTACAGAAAGGTTCTTTCTTTGCTTCCCTCCCTACAGCACCACATATAGATAGGCACAGCTTGTCTTGCCTTTTTCCTTGCCATACACAGTCATGAACACTGGTTACATACATGTAACTAGGAGGCAGCATAAATGGTGTGATCCCACAACTCCCCTACATCTTGCTTCTGTCTTCTTTCTTTGTCTACATTTTTGCAACCTCTTGAGGAAAGGAGAACGATTGACAAGGCCTTTAATTCCATTTGTATGTATGCAGCAGCAGGATATCTTGCAGCTAGGCCCCCCACACTGGAGATCTTCCCTTCATGGCCAATGAGTCAGCTACAGGAGCCATACAGTGTAAGCACTGCTTCTCTTGATCAGTAACAGTCTCCTACAGTTTCTTACTGACTACAACAGAAAAAAGGTGTTCTTGCTTAATTAGCTGCTCACTGTCTGCACCTCTTGTTTCTTTGATTAATTGCTTCATAGCAGAACTCGCAGTCAGTAGGGAGCACCACTGACTCTAGCTCAGCTCAGAACACAATGTCACAGGCCGAGTTGGTGTCCCCAGCGAGCATGAGGTCCGACTCTGGGCAGGAACAGCAACAGCAGGAGGTATTGATGGTGACCATTGATGATTACAACTACAAACAAGGACTTGGAGCAGCAATAGCTACTGCACCAAGCTTTCAGCAACATGCAGGAGGCCTAGACATGGTAACAGTGACATTCTGATACTTTGTCGATCTTGTCGTCTTCGTGTATTGAACCAATGCAAACTGGAGCTTTTGTTAGATTCAGCTACCACGATTTGATTGTAGAAGCTTTAATTTGGCTTTCAGCCTTTTTAGCTCATGCTTTCAGTTCCAGACATGCCTTTGAATAGAGCATTCATGTTGTTATTAGAAGGAATATAGAATTTTCTAGGACGATTATAGAGTAGGTAATAGCATATGTTAAGCATGGTCCATGGCAGACCCCCCATTATGATGATCCAGGTGGTCCTAATGGTTCGATGATCCACAATTTCCTGGCGATGATGGATGGAAGCAGTATGATTTTATCCATTAACTGTAACTTTTGGAAAGAGAAAACGAAGCAAACCAACATAGCTCATGCAGCAATATTTTAGAAATAGTTACTCTTGTTATACTACTAGAAGGAAAAAACAGGTAAACAGTTGTGAAAAGGTAGTATAGTAACACCGAACAGGAGTTTTAGCTCCAATATAGTATGTCGGAAAAGGTTTCTCACTGTATATCTAGCATTTCACACTGTTCTAACTACCCTTGGTGTGCTTGGTGCAGAGGAAGCATGGATCCACTAGAAAAGACGGAAAACTGTTAGATGCCAAGGTGTGATTGTATTTGGTGTCAGAGCTATGCCTTGTTTGGACCTGCATTTGTACCATAATCTAACCTGTACAGTTCCATATCCTCAGACTGAAAGGCGATTGGCTCAGAACAGAGAAGCTGCAAGAAAGAGCAGGCTGAGGAAAAAGGTCCGAAACAAACTCTTAACAAAGTTAAAATTTCTTTTTTTTCAAACCATGTTTGACAAAGAATTTACACATATTTTGCAGGCTTATGTGCAGCAACTTGAGACTAGCCGCATAAGGCTTCAGCAGATCGAGCAAGAGCTTCAGAGAGCACGCTCACAGGTTCCAACTCTCCGGAAGCCTCACAAGATTGCAACGTCTAATAATACTATAGTTACCAAAGGTTAGCTTACGGCCTTATGCTATGAGACTCCAATTATTGCAGGGCTTGTTTCCTGGAGGATGCAGTGCACCTGGAGATATGAGCTCGGGTAACCACATATCATCCGTACACCGGCAATTACCAGCTTCACGACGTTAACATATTTTGGTTGAGGAACTCGTTTTACCTTTGCAGGTGCTGCAATGTTTGATATGGAGTACACCCGATGGCTAGACGACGACAGCAAATGCATGGCAGAGCTCCAGGGCGCGCTACAGGCGCAGCTCCCCGACGGAAACCTTGGCGCCATTGTCGAAGAATGCATGCGCCATTACGACGAGCTCTTCCATCTCAGGGCCGTGCTCGCCAGCTCCGACGTGTTCCACCTGATGACTGGCATGTGGGCGGCGCCGGCCGAGCGGTGCTTCCTCTGGATGGCCGGTTTCCGGCCTTCAGAAATTCTCAAAGTAGAGACACAACATAAAAAAAAATTTCAGAAGCTATGCACGATTATTAAGGCAATGCTAAATGCTGGGCCATTTTTTTGTCTGTGATTTGACCTTTTTACCAGATGCTGATACCTCAGCTCGATCCACTGACGGAGCAGCAGCTGATGGGGATGTGCAGCCTGCAGCAGTCGTCGGAGCAGACCGAGGAGGCGCTCGCGCAGGGGCTTCACCAGCTGCACCAGTCACTGGCCGACGCGGTGGGCGGCGGTCCTCTCAACGACGGCGCAGATGTTGCCAACTACACCGGCCTCATGGCTCTAGCACTTGGCAGGCTTGAGAACCTCGAGAGCTTTTATCGTCAGGTCAGTATTTCCTCTTCTTCCTGGTCCGTACATCCTTGCTGTCACCATCGTTGATTGCAGGATGATTAACCCTTTTCTGAACATTCACAGCAAACTTACTGCTTTCGATGTGCAGAGTGATAATCAGGAAGATAAAACTGTAGTATCTGAAGCTTAAAATTAATTTTAAGTACAAATATATTATATGTTTCTCTTTTATTTTTTTTAAAAATGTAGTTCTATCTCTTCTATTTTACTAGAAATATGTAATGGTGTAAAGCTATACCATGGCTAACCATGTGTGATTAACGGGCTAAAACATGAAGATAAGCGCAATTAGCACCTTGTATAATGGATAATTTTTCTATTTATGTACTGCTATGCTGCTATAGTATGATGTTTGTGGTGCTAATTATTTGGTGTTAAATCTTATCACGTAAAACAAATGTCTCCCATATGCATAAACACATACCACTTTCTAATATAAAGCCAAAGTAGGTATTATTGGTCACTTGGCTTCTTGTAGAAATTATTCTGTGGGCTATACTCATTTTTCTGGTCATATTTCTTGATTAAAACATAGCCAGATACACAAACATATGTATGAAAAGTTGTATTATGGATGCCTATCTGTTCAATTCGTCAGTCGTAGTAAAGTAAAGAAAAGGACACAATCGCCTGAACTTCCAACACTTGGAGATGACTCAGAGGTTCCTTCAAGTAAACTAGTATGAACGTGCGTCATCAAAGGAGTATTAAAATAGGCAGTTCTGTCTTTTTATTTGTTCTGTTCTCTGTCCCTTAAAAATTCGAATAAAAGGTGATTAGGACCTCCAATTGCCCCCACTTATTTTCTGATTCCCCTTTTCAGATATATACGAAATAATATTCTACTCCCTCCGTTTCATATTATAAATCATTTGACTTTTTTCCTAATCAAACTTTATTAAGATTGTTCAAGTTTAGAAAAATTAGCAACATAAAAAATATCAAATTAGTTTCATTTAATCTAACATCGAATATATTTTAAAAATATGTTTGTTTTGAGTTGAAAATAATAATATATTTTTCTACAAACTTGATTAAATATAGAGAAGTTTAACTAAGAAAAAAGTCAAATGACTTATAATATGGAACGGAGGGAGTAATTTTACAATATGCAACATTGTATTTGGCCTCTTATTATCATGCTACCATTGCCATATCCACATCTGTAAACTGATCTAATATCTCTTTCTCCCCATATGCCATTGCAAGCGAAGGCTGATAATCTGAGGCAGGAAACGTTGCATCACATGAGGAGGATTCTCACAACCAGACAGACAGCTCGGTGTTTTCTTTCCATTGGAGAGTATAATCGCCGTCTTCGTGCTCTCAGTTCCCTCTGGGCTTCACGTCCTCGCGAGTAAGTAAACAGTTTCTCTTTATTCACCCGACAGAACACACATGAGTCATGGCTCATTTCAGCCATTTTTTTGCATCGCATCTTATCTGGTTCGCTGCATTTTCATCCCACAGAAACCTCATTGCGACAGAGAATGTCAGCCCGACAGGAACTGAATTTCAAGTTATTCAGCAATCTCAGCAAAATCAATTCTCCGGGTTCTGAGGCCTCTCCTCCGGGAGGGTACAAATTCTGCATTTCTGCCAGTAGCGAGGTGAGAGAGAGAGAGAGAGAGAGAAAGAAAGAGAGCGAATGCAATGTTCTATCATTATGATATTGAGAAAGGAACACCACTAGGAAAAAAGATGGGAGAAAGTTGGAAACTGGGGCGGCTCGATCACTTGCTATGTTCCAATGGCTCTTGAATTGAATGAAGGGTTAACTCTAAGCAAAAGAAAAAAAAAGTTTGGTGCAAAGCAAAAGAGACTAAAAGAAAAAAGCTCTTTACTGGCAATTCGATTTGGGAATTAATTAGGCAGTGAAATGAACCATCTAAGGCCCAGAGTTGTGTAACTCCAGCCTAAGCCCAGGTTCCCTGGGATTAAGCCGAATCTACAGAGGATTTGAGGTATTGGGCCTCAACGACGGCCCTGCCAGACTGGTGGTCTCCGGCCGTCGCCTTCGGCTCGTGTCGTGTTTGATCCGTTCGAGGTAGGTAGATTTTAGCTGGCCTGCCGCCTTCTCGCCTACCAAAGTCTGGTCTCTCTGAATTAACCAACCACTCGATCGCTATAGCAAACTAGTCCAACCAGTGACACCACGCATCGACCAAGCCGGACCTTCACACGCCACACATCAGCACATACATGCATGTATCGCGGATGCACTGTGGACTCGAGTTTGACATTGGCTCGCTCGATCGTTCGGTCGACGATGTATATATCGCCGGTCTCGGCTGCAGCCTTCCTGAGTTGCCATTATTTGTTCCGTTGCGTTGGAATAATACTACTTGTAGCTACTCGATCCAGACGGTACTGCGACCTCCACTACGAGAGAAGAGAGGCCCGTTGGTTCATGTGTAGCTCACCAAGTTTGAGCAACCGGCCGGTCCACTTCTAGATGGACTCAGTATTCATTTGCTTAGCGGATGAATGAATGTGCACGTTTTCTGAACTCCTAGATGATGGGAATTAAGCTTCCCAGGGGCAGGAGTCCCTGTGCGCTCGTCAAGGGCGACACAGGCGGCGACCGACGCCATCGCACCTCCACCCCACCACCTCCCTCCCTTCCCCCTCGCTACCGCCGGAGCCAACCGTCGAAAACCGCACGGCGGCAAGGATGGTGGTGGCGGGACCATCTCTGGACCGCACAGTGCGGTGGCGTCGCGAGGAGGACGGCAACGCGGTGGGCGGGTTCAATGCGGGGGATGGCAACGGCGTGCGGATCCGGTAGGGAGGACGGAAGCTGTGAGCGGATCCAGTGTGGAGGGCAGCAGCAGTGGGCAGATTCGGTAGACGACATTAGCGTCGCAGCTGCCGGCGGTGACGGCGCTGGCGGCCGCGGGTGGGGCACCAAGGTAGCTAGGGGAGCACCGCGCCCGTCAGGTCTAGGTCTCCTCGACCAGATCCGGCGGTGTCTTGTGATGACGGGGGCGATGAGGGGAGCTCAGCGGCGAGGTGGGTGGCTGGATCTGGCTCCCCGTTGGCGTGCCCTCGACGGGATACGGTGCCTCTCTAGCGCGAGGGCTGCACAGGGAGGCTGAGCTCGGCGGAGTTGGGGCTGCGCAAGGATGCGGCTAGCGGCGCCGGCGATGGTCGTTACTGGATCACGACAAGGCTAGGACCGCACAGTGCGGTGGCGTCGCGAGGAGGACGGCAACGCGGTGGGCGGGTTCAATGCGGGGGATGGCAACGGCGTGCGGATCCGGTAGGGAGGACGGAAGCTGTGAGCGGATCCAGTGTGGAGGGCAGCAGCAGTGGGCAGATTCGATAGACGACATTAGCGCCGCAGCTGCCGGCGGTGACGGTGCTGGCGGCCGCGGGTGGGGCACCAAGGTAGCTGGGGGAGCACCGCGCCCGCCAGGTCTAGGTCTCCTCGACCAGATCCGGCGGTGTCTTGTGATGACGGGGACGATGAGGGGAGCTCAGCGGCGAGGTGGGTGGCTGGATCTGGCTCCCTGTTGGCGTGCCCTCGACGGGATACGGTGCCTCTCTAGCGCGAAGGCTGCACAGGGAGGCTGAGCTCGGCGGAGTTAGGGCTGCGCAGGGATGCGGCTAGCGGCGCCGGCAATGGTCGGCCATCTGGATCACGACGAGGCTGGGGGTAGTGACGCCAATGACTGCTGAGGGGAGGGTGTGGCATCGGAGGCAACTCTCTCTCTCCCTCTCCCCTCATACTTTCTTGCCGACGGTAGGAGATGGAGCATGTCGGCGGCAACAGGATTGGAAGGAATACCAGCGTTGGTGGTTGTTTCTTTCTCCTGTGTTTGGCTGCCAGCGACGGCTTCTGAACGGATGGTGGGAGCAGGGTTCAACGATGACCGGGTGCGGTCTAGGGGGCTTGGCGGCTGTTCCCGGGTGTGATGGCGTCGGCTGCAGAGGCCACCGGCTGATGGCGGTGTGTAGGGAAGCAGTTGGGCTCAGCAGCGACTCGTCTCCTTCTTGTCAGCCAGGCATCCTTCTGTCCTTGGAGCTCCTCCCCTCTTATGTCCGGACCGCTCTAGGTTTGGTCATTGGGAGCTCCAGGGGAAGGGTGGAGGCGTGTCTTGCACAATACAGAACGGTGATGGCGTGGAGGTGGTTGCTTCCCCGTTAGATTTGGCCTGAGACGGCGGGTGGTGGCTTGGGCTTTGGAGGAACGATTTTGTTGTTTGTCGGTGATCAATTCACGGGCTGGTCTTGTGGTGCTGGTCGGGGAATCGCCGGTGAAAGTCGTGCTAGGACATTGGCTAGCTTGATGACGACAACGTCTTTAGACATCGTTTCTCTCTTGGAGGTATTGTTATGTCATTGTTCTTCCTCCCCTACATCAATCTCCAAGTGAAAACCTTGTTCTGGTTTCCGGACGAGCGGTGGTGGCGTTTCACGTCGCATCTTCCTTGGGGGCACCGCTTTGGAGAACCTTACTCGTGGTGGCTATTGGTGGACTGCTACTCGAAGCTCTCATGACCTTGCATGCTTGACGAGGCCCTTGTCTTCTTTGCTTACCTTCCTTCTTTGTGATGGACGATCACTACTCTTTATTTGACTTTGTGTTGACGGTGGAATTTGGCAAGCATGTGAATCGGAAACGGGATTAAATTCGAAGCGGATTTGAAGATATGCGGAATTCTCGGAAACAGAGTGCGCATCAACTAGGAGTCTGTATCGGCCAATACCGAGTTTAATATGGTTACCTGATACAGCCGATATTGGTTAAACTAGTTGCGTGATCAATGTCGGATTCAAAAGAAGGGTTGTGATGATATTGCCAGATAAGGATGGAGTCCAAGATATGCAATTGAATATATTAATTAGGATTTTATGTAATTTTCTTATAGATATTTTTGGTAAGAATCCGCCTAAGGGACTTGTTTGTCGATTAGAGTTGTATTTGGAAAGTATGAGTCGTATCCGTTATAGACAAGTTTGTATATTCGGGTATAAATATAAGTCTGAGGTCTTATAAATAATTAACATCAGTTCAATCCAATCTCGGTGCATCGCCAACCTTTTTCGTTACTTTTCTTGCTTTCGACGAGTTCTTTCTTTCGAGTCGAGCTGCATCGGTTTCGATCTTTGGCGAAGAGGTAAAGCTTGTTATGGTGGTTTGCATTATCGGAGTTAGTGCTTACATCTTTATGACACTCTAATTCTATTTTGTGAATCACCGTAGTTATCATATATGTTATATAATTTAGATTGACAATGCTTTCTACTTGCATCGACCGATCTCTATCTAGGGTTTTGTCGATAACGGCTAGACCGACTTGTTGGTTTAGATTATATAATATATCTACCATCCTGAAAAGGCAACCATCGGCTTGATTATCTAGATTTTATGCTTCTTTTATATTTATTGTTGCATCAGTTAAGTTTGATCTACTAAGTCGTGCTTAGAATTATAATCTCTAACTTGCTTTATGTTTGTTAATAAGGATAGTATCGGGGTTTCAGCCGATCTTACATGGTATAGTTGTTTTACATAGTTTTATGCTTTATTTAATATGCTATATTTGCCCCTTATATCAGGATCTAAACTAATATAAATATATTGGACTTGCTGCCAATCTGATTGATAGTAGTTAAATATATTTGTTGCAAGAGAATATCCCAGTATAAGGTAGTATCGGAGCTATAGCCGATACATGCTTAAATCTGAACATCGGCTATAATATGAATATTTATAATCGTTATTTCATGTTATTTTAGATTTGGGCAATTTATACTATCTCGGTTAAGTCCGATCTATCCCAATTGCTGATTTCTAAAGTAATACTGATTTATAGATTATATAACACTGATATTTACAGCCGATGGATCGAATTTAGGGTTGATCTGTTATTGAACATGCCTTACAGCCGATTCATCTAACAATGCATCGATTAGGTTATATCACGATATGACATCAGCTTCCTAGCCGATCGATTATCGTTTGCTAATAAAACTTGCATGTTTCATCTTGTTGATTGCAGGATCAAATCAACTGGCACGCCTTTGAACCCGAAAGCAAGTTTTGGACCTACACTAGAGTAAAGCAAATCTCTTAGGCCAATGTGTGTTTTTTGCATCAACACTTTGCTGGATGGAGTCGGAGTTGTTCCGTTGGGTGTGACGAAGCTTGGCATCAATGACATCATGCATCCTCTTTCTAAGTGTGTTGGTGCCCGCAGTGTGTAGGAGGTGGTGCATTGGGGGCTTTGCCTGATATCCAATGGAGGAAGCCGGAGCTACTTGTTTGTTTTGGCGGTGAGTTTGGTAACGATGACACGCCTGTTGTGAAGTCGAAGCTTTGTGTCGCTAGGTGGCAAACTTGGCAACGATGACACTTTGTTGCGAAGTTGGAGCAACCCTGTCGCTTCTACAACGAGCTTGGCAACGATGCCCGCGTTGGGTTCCGTCATGTTAGCGGGCTGGTGTGGGTGTTGTTGGTGGTATGTTGTGGTAATCGTGGTTTTTGCCTAGTTTTCTCTAATTAACTGTGCATTGTAAGGTTTGGTCTCGTTTCTCTTTAAAATGAGACACCTTCTTCTTATATATAAAATGTTGGCAACAACTTGACCGTTCGAAAAAAAAAGATGATAGGAATTTTGTAAAACCCTTTTACATATGAATTTCTTAGAATATTGATTTAAACCTATTATCCAACTGAAAGGACCTAGATGTCGCCTAGACGGGGTGAATAGGCGGTTTAAAGATAAACGCGGAAGCTAAAACTAAACAGGATCGGATTGTCTGATACTGGATCGAATAGTCCTATAGATCGGATTGTCCGAACTGAGATCAGACTATCTAACCTACACAGCAACAAACAAACAAGCAATAACCTAAAAGCTCTAGATCCAATCCACAAGCAAGGAGGTGAGCTCAACCAACAACAAGATTAGTGTGGCACAAAGCAATGCAACAAGAAGATAAAGAGAGAGAGGATATCACCGAGGTTTACGCGACGATGTATCTCCTGGAGTTCAAATTCTTGAGGGGATTCTAGTCTCCGTTGAGGAGCTCGCAAAGAGCCGGGTCTTTTTCAACCCTATCCTCGTGAGGTTGCATAAATGCACTCCTGCTTCCACTAAGAGTATCTCTTTCCTTGCGGAAGCGAGATTCGGCATTCACAAACTTCTCTTGGCTAACCACAAGTAAATCAGTGGCCCAAGAACAACACCTAGCCGTCTAGGAGTCCTCAACCTCCAAGACTAATAAACACCACATAATTCTTGGATAAATCCTAGTGCTCAAGATAAAGAGAACCACACACGAGGCTCCCAAACTCCAAATCCACACTCACAAAGATCCAAGTCACAAAGAACAATGGGGATTTGAGATAGAGAGGGAGAGAGCTCAAAAATCCAAAACACTTAGCACAAAGCTCAATCCAAAGCAAGATTGGAATGAAATGAAATTGGGTAACCCTAGAAAAGGGTTGGTGGGGGGTTTATATAGATCCCCCAAAATGTGACCGTTAGAGGGGAATTTTTCAGCCCACGTTGGACAGTCCGATATTTTAAACCTCCAAGCCAACGCGAGATAGAGAATGAAGTTCCATGAAATTTCGGACTTTCTGAGAAATCATACTATCTGATGTGAAATCGGAGTGTCCGATATTTTACAAATAAAAACTTCGTCCTCAAACAGAGACTTAATTTCCATGAAATTTCGGAGTCTATGTGTCATCGGACTATCTGATCTAAAATCGGATACTCTGACACTTAGAAAAACTCACTCAAGAGTATTTTTAAAAATCAAGGCAGAGAGTGAAGTTCTGTGAGAAATCGGATAGTCTGATACATCGGATATTCTGATTTCAAATTAGATGGTCTGATGTTGATTAAGTAAAAAGGCAATAACTTTTTACTCCGGAGTCTGATTTCGAAGATCTTGAACTCTATGGAAAGCTTGTTTCATAGGCTATCAAATCCACCATAAAACATGAGCCAAAACCTTCAAGAGATGTTGAAAAACTTGCAAAGAAACTCGGTGTAAGTGTTGTGACATGTGAAACAACCCGGAGTTGAAATTTGGCTTAAGTTTTCCAACTCACACAAAGATGAATTATTTTGAGCACTAGTATTCGACCAATTATATGTATGTGGTATCCCTCTTAATAGTACGACATCTTAAACTTAAATGTAAAAGGGAAAGTTATACCAATAGGAATACTTTCACATCATTTTCTTTCTTCACTTGGAGAGTTACCAACGTCAAGATCATTTGATCATCAGGACATTCTCAAATCTCATCTTCTTGATCTTTAACATTTCATCTTCCATATCTCAAATGATTGATGTGGATAACTCATGGCTTCAAATGGCCTCGCATGATCCATCACGACAAAGTCTTCACTCGCCTTTCACCACCGGTTTCGGTTCATCGGTGCCAAGCCCCATGCTTGCCCTTCACCACCGCATGGTCCATCATAGCTGAACATCGCTTGCGCTTCACCGTCTTGCCATAGGTAGTCACTTCATACCCTGCATCTTCAATATCTTCTCTTTAATTCTCATCCATCGATAAGACCATCTTCTAGCTTCTTCATTCGACTAATCACTTGCTTATACACTCAATAAGATCATTAGTCCCTTAATCATTTATCATCAATTAACCAAAACCCACTAGGGGCATAGATGCTCTTTCACCAACTATATAATAGTGGTGGGAAAAGCTAACAACACACCAGGGTCCCAAACAAAGGGATTCGATCCCTAGTCCCCCTAACCTCTTGGAAAATTAAGGAGTCAAGATTTTGGGCACTGGCGGGAGCCAAACGCCTAGCTGAGATGTTACCATGCATAGAAGGTCGCTTTGTTTGTAAATATCTCCTTGTTTTGTTTACCTGTAAATAACACTCCTCTATTCAATGAATGGGCACCCTGTGTCTTCCGTTAAAAAAATTACTCCCTCCGTTTCATATTATAAGTCGTTTCACCTTTTCGTTAATCAAACTTTATTAAGTTTGATCAAGTTTATAGAAAAAATTAGTAGCATTTAAAATATCAAATTAGTTTCATTTAATATAATATTGAATATATTTTGGAAATATATTTGTTTTGGGTTGAATAAACTTGTTGGTCAACTTAGATAAGTTTGATTAGGAAAAAAGTTAAACGACTTATAATATGAAACGGAGACGGAGGTAGTATACAACGGTTAATTCATTTATCTATATTTTTAAATAACTATCACAAATCATCCATCTATTCAGTTATTCAGCACTAAAGAACACGCACGCCCACGTACATGTATAAACTACTAGCTAGCTGGTACTGAACTTCTTTTTCTCTCGTACACGCACATGTGGCATATATGTCAACCGTGAGGCGCGTACTGCATACGTAGTACAGGTTCTTTCTTGACGGAGTCTGATGTGAAATTTCGACAGGCAGATGCATGGTTTGTTCTAAAGCAGATTCTAAAGCGGTTAAAGTTGCACCTGAGGTGTGACTAAAGTGCCGGTGACTTGAATATTATCAGTTTTTGCAACTTCTCGTCCTGAGGAAAATTTAATTAGAGCTCAAATTAATACCATGAATTTTAGATGGGTCAGTGCACGCACGTTGATTATTAGCGAACATGCCAAATTTATAGTGGTTCTGGTATGTGTAGGCCTCACAATTTCCTTTTTGATGGATAGGCCGCACAATTAACCTGCAGGGATACATAAGTATATATAGTCAAAAGCTAACAGCTTGGTTAACGACGGTCATCATATAACGATAATGATATGCGACCGTTGTGCCTAAATTTGATCAACACACAGAACACAAAAATAGTACTGGTACTTTCTCCGTATAAAAATGTAGGGCACATACTACATTCGTCCTCAAATAAAGATTTCTAGAATTTAACTTTTGTTAATTTCTTCACTCTTACATACATAAGGCACAAATCAAGAAGATTTATCGTACTATGAATACTCCATTTTACAGGCAGCCAGCTAGCCGGCCCGTGGAAGAGCATGCATGTGTGTATGAAAATGGCTATTTTCATAGATGGCCAGGCCGACCACATATGAAAACCTATTTTCTCAGGTAAGCCGTCTTATCCACGCGTATGTGAAAATTGTTATCATGAACAACAATGCATATTTTTTAAAATAATTTTCACATACCGCTCTTACCTAGTTGCTCTTTACACACGTGGCACGCGCCTCCTCAACTCTTCCTCCCTCAAAGACCAAACTTATCATAGGCATACTTTCTCACGACCCACCCCCGATCCTGTATGGGTAATCCGTGATATTTCTTTTAAGCAGTTATCCTTTAATACCTCTTATCGATCTACCCACCAATATTATTACTTTCCTATTAATAAAAGGCACTTAGTCTTTTTTTCTTTCCTTACTAAAGTTTTCTCGGTATGCGAGGTACTTTTTCATTTTAGGGCTGAGGGAGTAGTTTGCCTATTATGCTAAGAAAACCTGTTTGTTTACTCAAATACATGTAACGTTACATGTATTTATAACCTACTAGCTAAATATCTAAGTGGTGCTATGGATAAATATGAATTATACACATGTTAATATTGTTTGGAACAAATTAGCTATGAGGTTTCTAAAACAATTCGGCCCTATAGATGTGTTTAGCATAACAAATTTGTATTTAAAGATGTAATAAGACACACTCTAATATGGAGAAGAACTACTCTAGTAGTTGGTAAAAAAATAATACAATAGAGTTGGTGGGTGATAGATTAACTACCACCAACATTGTTTTCTTAACAACCACCAGTGTTTTCTTAACAGGAGTATAGATAAGGTATAGAGGCATTAAGGGTAAATATCCTATAAAAAGAAACGACGAAAAATGTGTGCGCTACCTACATTCTTTACAAAAGCCATAAATAAATAATCCTTACATTTTTATACGGATGAAGTACTGTTCTATTAATTTTGTTTCTCTCAGTTCTCTCGAAGGTGTGAAAAATCCACCCACAGTTCCACAATCTAGCTTGTTAGCTACCGATGTGATAACTTTGTCTACATGTTAGAAGAACTCTTTGCATATATTGTTAACTTCGGTTATTGGGATTCAAAGCCCTAAACTATTATATTTTGTTGCTTATACCAATCCATTAACGGGTATATGCTTGCGAAATGAGTATATAACAGGAGGGGTATGGGAGGGATCAGAACGTAAATTCGAGAGTACAAAATGGATCAAGAAAATTTCAGGAGTACGGAAGAGATTAGGTGCGTTTTCATGGGTACAAGGGATTTTCTCATATATAATCGGCTAAATATGATTACACCAGCCAAGGAATATTCTCTATGATCCTTAGGAGGTGTAGGATTCTCAACCGATTATTTATTGGTACCCACAAAGAACTATACAAAATAAGATAATTATAGTCAATTATCCACAGTGCTCACCATGCAAAGCAGCCCCCTTCAACTATGGCTCGATCTCCTCTTTTTAGCCGGATCCAACTATATGGGGACTTGAGAGCTAATCACATGGTTTTTGGACACAATTATTCACGGATGGGTTGGCCTAATTTTTTGGGTTTGGGCCTAGGTAATGATCACATACACACCCAGTAAAGCCCAACAAAAGCATTTCTCCACTAAAAAAAATGCCGGAGTCAATTCCCTTAGCTAATTTGATTATTACAATTTCATTAGGTGTCACACCACCCACATGTGTATCATTGACCTGTGAGTCCTATGCAGTGACGGATCTAGGATTTAGAATATGAGTGGTCCGATCTAAATTTTTTTCTAAACACAGTAAATCTCACGATGCTAACAAATACAATACAAGTATAGATAATATAATAGACAAAAAGTGTACCATGATATATTAATAAAGCATCTTAAAACATATAAAATTAGTAATTAACTAAAATTTTGATTTAAAGAAGCTTATATGGCTATAAAAGTTTAATAAAGATTACCATACTACTTTTTCTTCGTATCGGGTCTACGCCTTCTAATGGTCATGAAAGTGTTCATTATATCTTCTTTATCCACTTTAAGAAAACATCACGCTCAATGAAACCATTGAACTGGCAATCTCTATTTCCAATTTTTCTTTTCTTAAAATCATGCGCATAAGGTTGAAATGGACCTTTAAGAATATATGCTCTCCGAACCGCATCTTGATCATTGGCAAGATAACTTACAATGGGTAGTTTTTCCCCTCATCATATGAAAAGCGGTCAATGTTATAAACCGACGGTGACGGTGGCGGAGGCGGTGGTGGTGGCGGCGGTGGTGAGACATCTTCCTCAACATCTTGTTCTTGAGTGTGCTCCTCTACCACAACGGGGAAGAAGGTAATTTGGAAGCATTCTTCTTTGCTGCGTGTTTCGAAAAAGAGATGCAATATCTCCATCTTTCTTCATAGTTCAACAATCTACAATCTACAATATTGTACTATAATTTAATATCGCAATTCACAAGAGTTAAAAATTTTAAAACTGAAAATTAAAAAAGGTTCACAAGTAGAAAACCTAAAAAGTGGGCGGTATCCGCCGTACTGCAGCAAGTCTCCATGACTTTGTTTTCCAGTTTTCCTCGGCTCGACGGCTCCTCACGGCGACGGACTGGCGGCCTGGCGGCAGACGCTGAGATGTGCGATCGTGTCACGTGGCGTGGGCGGTGGACCGTGGGCATGTCACGCCGCGCGTGGTGGGCTAGGCGGCTGGCGGCAGGCAGGCCAGCGGCGCTAACTGCCGTTGTGTGCCGTGTGGTTGTTGGCTTGTTGCGGGCTTGCGGGTTGCGGCGGTGTGGTTCTGGCGGAAAAGGAGGAGAGGAGGCCGGTTGATCTGATCGCGTTGCTCGTGAGGAGGCGAGAGGCGCGCGCGGCGTGATGCTTCGGCTCCGGGATCGCTATTTATTTTATATATAGCAGCGTTAGTCGCTACTTTTTTGTGGTCCGAGGACCACCCGGACCACCCTATAGATCCACCCCTAGTCCTATGGTCCATATATGAGTGGTATGAGTCGGAATAAACTCTGAAGACACATTCTTAACTGTAGCATTGGTTGATTGACATGGTAAAGTAACTAAAAACAATAATTTGCAACAATTAACTAATTATAGAAAAACATTTATTCCAAAGAAAAAAACAAAATTTAAGGTTTACCAGGCTAGCTAGGGCTTTTGGAAGAAAGCCCAAGCCTGCTAGCATCATATCATCACCTGGCTTGGCACACCAAGAAGCTAGTTTGGGTGTTTGAGGCAAGGGGACAATATTTTTTATACTAGAGAAACGATTTTTTATCATAGGCCCCAAACCACAAATATCTCGGTTAGATTAAAAATCGGTACTAAAGATACTTTAGTACCGGTTCTAAAAGTTTCAAGTCCCTAGAAACATCTTTTATCCCGGTAGCTGGTACCAACTGGTACTAAAAATGTACACCAACCGAGACTAAAGATGGAGGATCTTTAGTCTGGCTTGGTGTCATCAACCGGTACTAAAAATATCTGCAGTGTTAGTATAAAAAAAACATCTCCATTCAAGTCATATGTGTGTAGTAGGTGGGATAGTAACATGTGTGAGGGCTGATGTGAGAGATCTTGAGTTCAAATACGTAAAGACCCCTTCTCTAGCAATGACACTATTTCCTCCGTCCCAAAATATAATAACTTGAGATTGAATAGGACTTATCCTAGTTCAATGAACCTGGACAGGGGGCTGTCCAGGTTCATTGAACTAGGATATCTCACATTCAGTTGTAGATTATATTTTGGGACGGAGGTACACGTAGTTATGCACACACACCAGAAATGCAAATGGTTGAAAACGATATCATTTTTTTGAAAAAGTTTCTTGACCGGTCAGGAATTTTCATGTTTACCAACTTAACTATTTAGTGGCGATTGTAAAACTGGCGGTGGGAAGAAATTAGAAAAACTAAATGCTTTAAACGGCAGAATCGAAAATGGTCAAAATGGCACCACTTTTATGAAAACAAGGTCAGAAATTTTCATATTAACCCATTTAATTATTTAGTGGCTATTGCAATACGACACTGGACTTTTTTTTATAAAAAACATTTTTTTATATAAAGTCAGAATAGAAAACAGTCAAAAAATGGTACCACTTATAATCGATGACCAGTCAGTCAGGAGTTCCCGTCACCATTTTCATTCGCTAACGTGAACTCCATATTTGTCACATGCGCAAATAGAACAAAACTTTCTCTGACTGCACGACGACACGGGGCTAAATTAATGTTTGTGCTTCTAGCTTATATCGTTTAATTAAAACACGCATACACGGTGATAATTAAAGTTTTCCTCTTGGCGGTACGTATAAAACAGAGTGTATACTGGTTTTACCTTTCCCAGCCAAACATCGACTCGCGCGTAGCTGTTTTTGGTAGTTGGCACACGTTTTTTTCCTCTTTCTTGGGCCACTAGTATACTCGAATTGACCTGACTTGCGCTCCCACTTACTCCTACTACGTTTTTATAGTTTACCAGAAAAGCAGAAACAGAGAACCTAGTATATCTCCCCCTCGCGGCAACGACACCGGCCGTCGCGCGCGCACCACATTCCCCGACCTAGCTAGCGCTGTACTACTGTCTCATGCAACATGGGCATCACTGTGCACGACGCGGCTGGATGCCCATGTTGATGCAGCTCTCGCGCGCCTGCGTCCACACGCCAGCACGCGCGAGCTCGCTCGCGGCGCGGCGCGGCTGTGTGTGTTCGCTCGCTTACCTCAGCCAACGCTGACCACGCGCGACAAGTTGTTAACCTTCGGAATCCCAAAGGGACAAGAGAGCCTCCGCCCGCCGCGCGGCGCTGCAGGCAGCACGCACACACGCACAGCGCGAGGGCATCTCATGCATATAAGGAGAGCAACACCAACGACGCAGCAAACTCTCTCCGTCTCGATCGATCCTTCCATCTCTCATCTTCAAAACCGTGGCATGCACGGCTTGGCATAGACGCTCTCGTCGTCGTCGTCGTCGTCCTACTCCTCGGCATAAAGCAGTCTCCACTGCAAACCAGCTAGCTAGCTCTCAATTTGTAGGTGAGACCGACGCGCATCGCCGCGTCTACGTGTGTATATAGAGGGGGAGAGGAGCCGATCGAGCTGAAGGGATGGTGCTGAGGGCGTGCACAATGGTGGAGGGGTCAGGTTTCGGCGGCGGCGTGCCGTTCTTCGAGTGGCTCAAGCCGCGATCCTCGCCGCCACCGTCGCCGTCGCCGTCGCCGTCCTCCTCGTCGACTACGACGTCATCGTCCCTCACCGCCCAACAACCGCGTGGTTCTGCTGGTACCATGCTGTGCTTGCCTCTTCTTGGCAGGCTCGGGGAGGAGCCCGTTGCTGACGATGACGGGGCGATGAATAATCCTCCTGTCAAAGAAGAGGTGAGCAATACTACCGACGACTATGCCGGTGTTGATCTCAACATCGGCTTGCCGGCGACTGGTGGATGTAGCTCTGAAGATGCGCCGATGGATGAGGATGAAGAAGACGATGATGACGACGATGAGGAGGAGGAGGAGACGGAGGATGATGAGGAGAAAGCAGCTGGGCATGATGGGTGCAAGGTGGAGGAAGAAAGAGAGCAAGTACATAGTGAGGGATCGAAGTATTACGTGTCCGTGGGAGGGGAAGATCAGAGCAGCAACGCCGGCGATGTCGATGCCGGCGCCTGCCGTGGCCGGCGGTATTGGATCCCGACGCCGGCGCAGATACTCATCGGCCCGGTGCAGTTCGTCTGCCATGTATGCAACAAGGCCTTCAATCGTTACAACAACATGCAGGTGATTGATCGATCGATACACCCCTGCATGCATGCATCTTTTGATTAATTTGGATGCATGGTCTCGTCCATGACTCCATTTGTCTTCTTTTCTAAATTATTTTGATCCTCTTAATTAACTAATACTTCGAGCTCGAGCATCTCTTGGAATTCTTCTTTTCTTTTTAGCAGTTGCGTCTTGCGGATGCTTTCAATTATGCATCGTAATATTAGTGCAAATCACGCGCGTGCGTGCTGTGTGTACATATGAGAATGCTTATTAGTTGCTTATCTCCTTTTGCTGTTCTTCATTCCTGTTTATACCAAGCAAGTATTTCATGTACCCCACATGATCCGCAAGGAATCCAATCCAATTAATGCATATCAAAGTAAAGAGAAACAAAACCACGCAATTCACACGCCTTTCCTGATGATACAACAAACCAAGGACAGACAAGTACACACTAAACACTAGAACCTGCCTAGAAACTCCATGTTGCATATTGCGCTGCATGGTTAATTGCAAAGCACGTGTTGATAATTTCATGCCAGGTACTTATCCAAGAGATCGACTAAACTAATTTGGTGTGATGCATGGATGGTGGATGCAGATGCATATGTGGGGACACGGTCGGGAGTACAGGAAGGGGCCGGAGTCGCTCAAGGGGACGCAGGCGACGGCGACGCTGGCGCTGCTGAAGCTGCCGTGCTACTGCTGCGCCGCCGGTTGCCGGAACAACGTCGGCCACCCGCGGGCGCGGCCGCTCAAGGACTTCCGCACGCTGCAGACGCACTACAAGCGCAAGCACGGCGCCAAGCCCTTCGCCTGCCGCCGCTGCGCCAAGCCCTTCGCCGTCAAGGGCGACTGGAGAACCCACGAGAAGAACTGCGGCAAGCGCTGGTTCTGCGCCTGCGGCTCCGACTTCAAGCACAAGCGCTCCCTCAACGACCACGTCCGCTCCTTCGGCGGCGGCCACTTCCCCGTCGCCGCCACCGCCGCCCCCGCATGTGCAGCGGCGGCGCCGCCGCCCAAGCAGCAGCAGCGCATCATACGCTTCGACGACGCAATGGCGACCATGCATGGCGGCGGATTAATGAACTAACAGTGTTAATTATTCTTGATCATTAGCTAGCTATAGCTAATTGCATGTATACTTCGATCTCCCCCTTAGTTACAAACACCCCCACACAAATGCAATAAGATCATGGAGCTAGGTTGCCGAGGAGAAGCTAAAGGCAGTGAAGCAGCTGAATTTTCTTCCGGATGATGAGCGGAGTTTGCATGCATGCGGAGACTGACTGATCACATAATTAAGGTTAGTTATCCGTAGCTTGGTAATTTGCAAGGAAGAAAATTTGTCAGCTTCACAGCCTAATGCTGGTTTGGCAGCCAAATGTATCAATGATCTGTTAATTAATCAGTTGTCAGCATCTAATGATTAATTGTTGCTGTTTTTTGCAAGTTTCTCTATGGTCGATTTTATTATGTTTGCATGGATCATACGTTTCTTGCAGCATAATGTATGTATCCCCTGTTTCGTCCATATATGCGTTATAATATATTGTTGTTTTTATGGGTTTATTAATGCACTGACTTGACTGTTCCAAAAGTTAAATCACACTGATATCTGTCCATTTGGACCATTGTGGTGATATCGTTATCAAGGAAACTAAAATGAGCTGTAATATATGTTGGTCAAAACCTAGGAGAGGCACTACTGACCATATCCCTGCATATATAGTGTATCGCCAGTAAACAATTATGGATAAAAGTTATCAAATCATGAACTGCTCCACACCTCGATCAGGTATTTGAATACTCTATACAAATTAATTAATGCACAATAATCTGAATAGAGACTGCAGATCAGGGTAGGTTTGCTTTCTTCAGGTTAATTAATCAGTAGGAAGGTTGATCTAGAGCTAACTGCATGCTATGGTAGGTTTGGTTTGTTCAGGTTAAAGTAAGAGCTGAGGGTTCATCTAAGGCTATATATCTGCTAGATATGAGGGCCAATGTACATTCCCCATTGATTTCAAATTACATATATGCCATTTTTTAGATTGTTGTACATGTAACCAAAATAGCACAACTTAGATTAAGAAAAAATGTTTAGATTCATCAATACACTCTTGCTGCGCTTCAACAACAACAAAAAAAAAAGAGCTTCATCAGAGCTTCATCACTAGAGTCTCCAATATATTCCTAATAATATATTTATAAAAATTATTTAAAATACAAGTACACAGATAGGATTATGAAACAACACCTGTTCAGGAGTATACAACTTTCTTCCTTTCCTGTGGGTGCACGCTTGTATGTCGTCATTCATGAATAAATTAGTCCCAAGTTTCAACATTCGCAAAGGCACAGATATTGGAACTTTTGGAAGTCAAGAAAACGACGAATGCATTGCACGCTCGCGGATTAGACATAAATTACGTTAAAGGATAATTTACACAAGGACTGCACTACTTAATTAATCAGCTATCCGGATTGTGCATGCACCAACAGGGTCCTAAAAAGAGTTTTCAAAAGATATATGCATTTGTTGTGCAGGGAAAATTAGTTAAGTGAGCAGAACGACATGCCTTTTTCCACAAAGTCTTTTATAGAAGAGGTAGTACTAATCTTTCGACTAAGTCCAACTTTGGGGCTCTTTGGACTCTGAACCAGATCACACGTTACTTGATACATTCCAACCTTGACGTACTGAGTTGATCTAAGTGGGGTGGTAAAAAAAGGCCGAAAGGAGGAAAAAAAGTTTTAGAGATCACTAATTGCATATGTTGGTGCGCTTGGCCAGGTGAAAATGCTATTACCTCCTTCATATTTAAATATATAATATTGTTAATTTTTATTTGATATTTGGTTTTATAACTTTAATTATTATTTTTCTATTAAATATAACTATGATATCTATAACAATTATAAAATTGTAAAGTTACATGTATAGAAAAATCTACCTATATAGTTTTTATTTTTAAATCAAAGTTACAGAATAAAATTAACAGTATCATATATTTGAATACGCAATATGCAGTATTATATCATATGCTAGAATGTTCATCCCTAAGTTTTCAATTGAAATTAGTCTAAAACTAGTAATTGGTCACCCGTGAGTTAGCACATGCTATTTATATTACATATAATGTACTATATAAGTAAGTTATTTCAAGTACTTGAGAAAAGCTATTTCAATTTTATTAACGTGACCAAATTAAAAAAAAATAGTGCTTAGAGAATTATATATATAATATACTCTAATACACTTTTATGTTGCTATTTTATTTTAATAATAATTCCAAGATTTATCATTTGTCTTTTTTTTACTTTTTCTTGATTAAACAATCAGAGATATGCAATACAATCACAAGGTTATACTTGTTTGCAATCTCAATTATATTCTTTATATTTTAATAATTCTGAAATTTAGCCTCCTAGATGGGTGGCTGAATTTATTCATCATTTCTTTTATGAATGTTGGAATGTACTCCTCTTCGTTTCAAAATATAAGCATTTATAGAATTCAAAATATACCTCTTTCAGTAAAAATGTACAAACTATTTCTCACCTTAATCTTAATTTCCGCTAAAACTCTAAGAAATGCTTATATCGGGCGGGAGTAGAATATATAATTTTTATTATTTAACAAAAATAACTATTATCCTCCACCTACCAATGCAACCCTCCCCTTTTTCGTTTTACGCTCTAGCATGTACTAGTAGGGTGTAAAAATAAAAGTTCGAAACTCACGGACTAGCTCATTTTTTGTTTTTTATTGGCTCAATCTCATGTTGTAGGTGTGCGAAGCTGGGTTGCTTGTTATGCGCACATATCAAGCCATGGAGAGATACTTGTTAAGCTCATTTGTACGTAAAAAGATGATTCTATCTTTTATATTTAAACCTTAATTCGAAATGTGTTAACCAATTTTTTCTATAAAAAATATTGACCTTAATTTAAGTTTATATGTGGCTATTTATTTAGTCCGTAAAAACTATAATAGAATCAATTTCACTATATCAAAACAATATATAAATGCTTCCTAAAAAACAATATATAAATGGGTTGAATTTATCCTCGGGCATAGTAGAAATAACTTTCTTCGTCGACACTTTGCATATACATATGCACACGCAAGCATTCACATCGGCCCGAAACTACTGAAGTATCCGAAGGACGATGTCAGCATATGATCTGTGCACCATATATATGCTTCGTACTCTGGCCTGGATACGTGTCCACCGCACCCTCCGTCTGAAATTAGCGGCTTCTGCATCCGCATGCGCGAGCAACACACGGCATATGATGCATGCTGTCTTGGGGATAAAAGAGGGAGGGAGACAGATTGAGACCGAGGGGTATAAGGCTAAAAGCAACCGGAGTAGTGGAGTGGACGCTGATATTTTGACACTTTGACCCTCCACAAAAACTTATTTGATGAATAGATCCTGCAAAAAACTTTAAGTAAAAAGAACTCGCCCTGAGCACCATTGTTTTTGGTGTTGAAGGATAACATTTTAGCGTCATATATTTCGGCGTTGAGAACGTTACCACGTGGTCATAGAGTGCAAGTCACCAGGGCTCGATCAGTGCCAATATAATGCTGCTGGTACTAACCTCAGATAGTGTTCAGACAATTTTTCTAACCAAAACATATTTCAATTTGAATTATACCTACAGCTGAGGAAAAAAAAGGCTTTTTCTTTTCCAACTGCTTTTTTCCACCAGCAAATAATAGAAGTATAATCTATTATATCATTAAAACAGTCTTGAAAGGAGACACCACGTTCACTGTGGTGGCTAGAAATTCCCATAATAATTAAAGAAAAAAGAAAAGAAGAGTTCATGTAGAAATACAATTTAGAAATAACTGAAAGTCGGAATTAAAAATAAGCAATATTAGAAAAATAGTCTATATAAGAACCTAATAGGAGATTAATTAAAATTCAGAATAAAAATAAAATAAATTCTGAAATTAGGAAAAGAAAAGGAAGAGTTCAGAACAATTTTGAAATATACTGAAATTTGGAATTAAAAAGTAAGAAATATTAGAAAAAGAGCCCATATAAGAACTCATTAGAAGATTAATTAAAATTCGGAATAAAAATAAAATAAATTTTGAAACTAGTAAAACAAAAAGCGGAATACAATTTTAAAATAACTAAAATTCGGAATAAAAATAAATATTGAAACATCAATTAGATGGATTAGTCCATCTAGAGCACTACGTGAGATTAACTAGAATTCGAAATCATAAATAAAATAAATTCAGAAATTAGAAAAATAAAAATAAAATTTCAACTAGAAATATAATTTATAAATAACTAAAGTTCTTAATAAAAAATAAAGACTATTGAAGAATAGATTGACCATATAGAACATATGATGAGATTAATTAAAATTCAGAATAACAAATAAAATAATTTTTTATAAAATTTCAAGTAGGAATAAAATTTATAAATAAAAAATATGATTTTTTTCTAAAAACTAGATCATCTAGAACACAATGATATAAAATAACAATAACGAGGGGAGAAACAATAGACCCATAAAGGAGTAAAATTGTTGCAATTCATGGGACATATAAAAACTATAAACATATAAACAAAACAAAACTCCAAATAGAATATCAATGACGATTAACAGGAGGGATAACGGGCAAACCATTAAGTAACACGGTTGCGGCGGTTGGCACGATTATAAAAAGTAGAAAAATAAACCCCAATGATAATCATGTTAAAATTTTAAAATCTCAATGACAATAAAGAGGGGAGATAGCAGGCGGACCGTAGAGGAGACTAACGGTTTAGTGGGACTTCTAACAAGTAAAATATGAACCTAACCGATAATTATGTTCGATTTTTAAAACCCCAATGACAATAAAGAGAGGAGGCAGCGGATAGATCGTAGATGAGTAAAGTGGTGGTGTTTCACGAAACTTTTAAAAAGTTTATAAAAACAAAACCCAACAATACAATGAACTCTAAAAACTAAAATTTCATTTTTTAAAGGTTTCAAGAAAGATGAATAGAAATAGTGATAGATCGATAAGCAAATAAAGGGCTGATAAATGGTAAGGGGTAGCGACCGACGTGACTTTAAAAGCTATTAAATTAGAAACGCGGGATGATAAAGTTTGGTCTTTCAAAATCCTAAGATAATGAGATAGATATTTAACAAATTTTAAGTAAAATCATATGTAAAAAATAGATAATTTTGTATGGGTGCTAGTTGCGTAATTGCGCGGACCACCCAGCTAGTTTTTTAAAAAAACAAACGTACAAAGAGATGAGTCGAACCCTCGACGTTAGTATGGCCATCTCACCACCAATATACTCATCATCTTGTATGAGATGAAGCACATTCACCTTTGATAGTGTAAGGTTAGTGCCGATACCACTGGCGCTGACTTTGGATTGTATGCCAGTGCCCGACGTGATGAACACTACTACAAAAAAGATTTTCCAGTACAAACACCTCCTTAGATTGCAGACGGACCATAACTGGTCGCGTCTGCAAAAATCGTCCTCCATTTTCGTGTGCGGCTCCTTAAGAGGATCGCACGAAAAAATCGATTTTCACAGACAGACCTCTTAAGTGGACCGCACGGGAAAATGAGTCTATTTTCGTAGGCGGACCTCTTAAATGGACCGCACGCAAATTTTTTATCCCTTCCTCCCTCTCTTCCCTCTCACTCACTTCAAAATTTTCACCTCCTCTCTCTTCCTTTCCTTTTTATTTTCACTCCTCTCTCTTTCTGTCCACTCTCTCTTCGACTCTTCCTCTCCTCCCCTCCGAGGGTGCGGGGTGCGGGAGGCATCCGGCTCGGTGCCGCCGTCGATGAGGCGACAGCCAGGAGCGGGTGGGAGGCGGCGCGGTGGTTGGAGACCAGCGGCGCTACTTCGGACGTTGGCGCGGCGGCTGGAGATCAGCGGCGTGATGGCTGGAGACCGGATCCGTGCCACCCTGCCGCCGCTGACGACAACGACGAGGAGGAGGCCGTGACTGTCCTCTTCGCCACCTCGCGCGCGCGACGGCCAGATCTGCGCGGCCGCCGCTACCGCCGACGACAACGAGAAGGCGGCCGGGAGTGTTGCCGCCCTCCCCACGTGAGGCGGTGGCGGATTTGGCGGTGGTGAGGTACGGCGGCCGTCGCCCGCTCAGATCCGACGGTGGCCGCCATTCCCTCGCGCGGCGGCGGCGGATCCGGTGACGGTGACGGGAGCGGGTGGACCCGACGACAGCAACGAGGACGACGGCGACCACGAGGAGGGCGGCAGCGACAGCTTCTAGGGTTAGGGTTTCAGATTTTTTGGATTTCGTTTTTTTTTCATTTTATTATTTTTGCGTGCAGGCGACATAACCACCCGTACGCAAAAATCTGATTTTGGTGTGCGGGTGCGCCACCCGCACACAAAAATAGTGATTTTTCCAAACCCTTGGGCGCGTGCGGTCAGCCCTACCACACACGAAAACCTCTTTCGGGCCGCACGGGAAAATCTCTTTCATAGTAGCGGAAGTTCTCAGCACTAAAGTGCATGGCACCAACATGTTAGTATATTTTAGCGTCAAGGACTATCATGCTGATATCGGGATCTATTTTTAATTGAGGTTTTGTATAGGGTCCATTTTACACATAAGTTTCAAATGTCAAAATTTCGGGGAGTGGACGACCTGCAAGCATGGCAAGAGAGAGTCTGAACGCTTTAGAAGACGCGCTCGGCCAGGGGCGGTGCCGCGAGGGGAATTCCGTGGCGAGGAATGTCAAAAAGGACGACGGGGGAGAGAGAGATAGATAGCTGGACGCATCATATGCATCAACTAGCTCTAGCTGGGCTCTGAGAGCGAGCGATCGATCGATCGAGAACGCTAGCTTGTGGTCGTTAACGCATTTACGTTCGTGCGTTGCCTGCGGTTTTTCTTCTCCCTATATAGCTAGTTTGCATCGTGTTGGGAAGGGAATATGTACGTGTTGCCATCGCGCCACCACCAGAGCTTGTCTTGTCGGCCGTGCGCGCCCGCCCGCCGTCGCCGACGTCCACTTCGATCGCATTTAGCCCCATTTGCTCTGGCCAACATGTAGGCATGTAGCTAACTGAACTAGTACTGACTAGTTGTGATCAGTGACCAGTGTACGTAACTGGACACGTTCAACACACTCATTTAGCTTTGGAGAACGTACGTACACCTGGGCTTAATCAGTTGGTGGTGTCACACTACTACAGGATTGATTATCCTAGACGTCACCCCTTTTTGTTTCCATGCGGTTCGTAAGTGAAATCGTACAGAAAAATAGAAATACCGGTGTTGGGTTATCGCCCGCACGGAAAAATGCATTTTCCCGTGCGGGCGTCTTAATCCGACCGCACGGGATAAGAGGATTATCCCGTGCGGTCGACTTAAGAGGACCGCACGGAAAAATCGATTTTCACGTCCGGGCTTTTTAAGTCGACTGCACGGGAAAATGTCTCCCTCGTTTTCCTCCCACCCACTTCAAATTCTCCCTCAGTCACTCCTCTCTCTCTTTATCTGCCTTTTATCTCTCTCTCCTCTCTCCCTCTGCCTCTTTCCTCTCCTCCCCTCCCCACCGAGCGCACAGGGCGTCGCCGCCGCCGTCGCCGACGGTGCGGGAGTCAGCACCACGGTGCGGCATTGACCTCTTCGACGGCCCGCTCCAACACGCGACGTAGGCTGCCGTTCTCGTCGTCGACCACCCGGTGCAGCTCGGCGAGCTCGGCGTTCTCTTGCCCGGCCGCGTGTGCCTCGTCCTCGGCCGATCGGACGCGCGCGAGCAGCACCTTCTCCCTGGCGCGCCACGGAACGGCGGCCGTGAGGGGGGCACGGCGGAGGCGAGGCCGATCCCGGCGGCGGCGGAGGAGGGGGCGGCGAGCCCTAGCAGCAGCGGCGCGCGCGGCGGCAGGCGCACGGGCGCGCTCCTCAACGTGGCTCGATGGCCGGTGCGCACGGAGTCGCGGGCGGGGCTGAGCGAGGCAGCCGGCACCTAGATCGGGCGCGGAGCGCCCCTCTCCCGCCCTCCGCCGCCTGGATCCGGCGGCGGCGCGCCTCTCCCACCCTCCCCCGCTCGATGGCGACGACGACGACGTTGCGGGCTTCGGCGATGACGATGATGCGTTGCCACAGCAGGGCGGCGGCGAGCAGGTGGGCGCGCGAGCAGGGCGGCGGCCGTGGCTGGTCGCGGCGGCGGCGCCCGGTCCTGATTTTTTTTCGCTTTTTTTGGGTTCCGTGCAGGCGGTATAATTTGACCGCACGGGATAATCAATTATCCCGTGCGGTCCACTTAATCCGACTACACGGGAAAATAATTATCCCATGCGGTTGGGTCGCCCGCACGTGAAAATATTGATTTTCCCAGACACCTGGTTGTAGACAGGTAAAACCTCCGCACGGAAAAACATATTTGACCGCACGAAAAAATCTTTTTCAAGTAGTGTCAGTGAGTTCACAACCATTCAATCAATATGATAATTATGTAATGCAAGCTGGGAGATGAGATCGGAGATAATCAGATAGGCACGCCCGCTAGCTGCATAGAAAAACTAGAGATCAAGCAAGAAAGATGGCGAGATAAGGCAAGGCACCGAGACATCAGCCAAGTACTAGTACGTAGTAGTACTACATTACTACGTTTGTAGAGTTTTTCTTTTTTGGTACACACATTTGTTTTTTTGGATCAGCACGTACTGAATCTCAAGCTTTATATGATCGTTAACGCAGAGAATCAAATAGACGGCTCATCTTTTCTGAAGGTAGCTGTTCTCAAAGTGGAGATAAGGCGATTCCCTTTCTAAGTTTCTCCCCGATGCAAAGGAAAGCATCCTCTTTGTATATGCCTCCTGGTTTGTCTTGGTCTGCCGATTGGACGGACGGCACAAACAATGATCAGCTTCTGTAGCTTTCACAGCACAGCCAGCTTCCTCTTGCTGTCCCTACATGCTGGATCAATTATACTCCCTACATCTCATAATATAAGATATAAGACATGATCAAAATAGTCACGGTCTACAAAATTTATCTCTAACTTATAATTTCTCACATACTATAAAGTTTGTAACAAGAAAATTATAACCATATGAAAGTAAATTCAAATGTGAATCCAATGATATAATTTTTAGTAAATAAAATTTAATTTATATTATACTAATTATTGATTAAATATTTTACAAGTTAAATATCAAAATACGTGTCTATCTTATATTATGAAAATAGAGGGAGTAACATATGCCTCGTCTACATCAGGGTTACGTGAAACTGGTTGATTCCTGTTCGATGTGTGAACATTAAACAAATCAAATCTGCCATGTTGATAGAGCAATATAATGAGAAACGGTTAAGTGAATGATCACTACAAGAACAGATGAAATTCAGAGGGGAGAAAAATTTAGGAGGAGAAGGTTGCAGGTAGCGTCACCAAAACCACCAAATAAACGGCATCGTTGCAACTGGGAATTTCTTACCAAAGTGAGGTGTGCGTGCGTGTGTGTTCTTGACTGCAGCTGGTGGCGGCAAGCTGCCACGTACAGATGATTACGGCGAATTAGTAATCAAAGAGCAATTTATTAACGTTGCACGCTTGCCGCTGGATTAATGTAGTATACTATGCCCTTGCGTCAGACACGGGATATGATTAAGTTATTGAAGAAGATAATTATTGATTAAATCAATCCAAGTACGTCTCCAACTCCAAAGCATATCCAGTCTACAGTGTAAACGGCATAAGCGGTGCGCCGGCGCGTGCAATTAGCTGCAACGAACTGGGAAATGGAATCATGTGCCCTGACGAAAAAACTGTTTGTTTACTGCACAACAATCAGCATCACACGGATGGCTGATTAGGACGCCGTGTGTTTCTTCCTTTGCTGCTACTTGCCACGCAAGTGACACAACCTGCATAGTAATTGCCTTGATGTGCCCAATACCTTAACAAAATGAGCCGGTCTATGCACTCTGCAGGTGTGTCATGTGTATAGTGGAGTACTAGTTTCGTGTTACCTGTTTAATTAAATATGGAAGTCACAAAGACGCAAGGGAGACGTGTGACTTATGTCATCTGATCATCTGGGCGAGGATATGAAACCTGGCCTTGCAAGGCTCTCTGGACGTTCAACATTTTCGCCTGCAGTTTACTACTGCTGTGGGCACCAAGATCTCGATAATAGCTACTGCTCGACATGCGCACCTGCTACTGAATCGGCTATGCCTTGACCGAAGAATTTGATGGTCAGTTCTACGGTGCAGAACTGCATGCAGACGCGATATGAATGTGATAGACCGGCTAACTGTTTGACCCCAAACTCGAGCAATGCTCGCGATTCTGCATGGGACAACTGGACAAGCTGCCTCTGTCTGTTGCACACTTTTGACAGCGCAAGATGTTCAGAAGAGTGCACAGAGGTTCAACGCGGAGACAGGATGCGACGATGGGCTGCACGAGCAAACGAGGATGATTTCAACGGACGGAGTGCATTCTGCTCTTGGCCTGAACTCTTAGCAAAGGGGAGAGAAACCCTGTTTGTCGGCAACAACAGTTCAAGTGCAACATGGTTGAGAGAGACATGTCTGAAAAATGCATTGGATGTATCTGCAGCTGCAATGGCGTAATGTGGTGTTGGCCAGTGCTGCTTGGAACCCTGGCACATCCAAGTTGAAAGAGAAACCAAGCGATACTTTAACGTATTCTCCACATTTTGGTAGAAAAAAAGGTGAGCATCGAAATGGACAGTTTCACTCGCAACTTATAAGGCGAGAATAACACAAATTGTTCCAAGATTCTCTCACACCTCAATATCTTTCACAAATCTGGGTAATTACCCTGGTTTTAAACAAGCTTAGCATCGTACTATTTTTTAAAAAAACAATTAAGACACATACTACAACCCACGGGCTCTACAGCTTAAGATGCGTCATAACAAGCACCGTGCGTCAGTACACATGCTTGAGGTTCTATAGCCCTAGTAGACAGCAGTGGCAGAAGCTCTAGGCCCATTATAAAGTGCCAACTGGCAATTTTCACCATGAGGCCCAAACTACGCTGGCCTGTATGGGCCTTGGTCAATTGTAATGTCACACCTGGCACGGGCCAGGCCACATGGCCCAGGCTCAGTGAAGTGGCATAGTGGCTTTGTCAAATTATAAACAGTACTAGCTTGAGATAGAGAGAGGGGAGGGTGAGTGGCCGAGGAAGAAGGTTATCACTTACAGGTGGGGCTCAAGTATATTTTTTAATTTCTTTAATGATTAGCCTGTCACGCGGATATTATGTCAGCAAAAAACCGCTCTCAAAACAATCTGAGAGAATTGTTCTGTCCGATTTTAGTAGTTGGATAGGTTGATTTACCTGGTTGGTTTTCGGAGTTAAATTGGACTTCCCTTAAGGTGGTGTTTGAATTTAGGGACTAAATTTTAATCCCTGTTATATCGGATGTTTGGTGCTAATTAAGAGTATTAAACATAAACTAATAATAAAACTAATTGCATAAATAAGAACTAATTCGCGAGATAAATTTTTTAAGCCCAATTAATCCATAATTAGCACTGTTTACTGTAGCATCACATAGGCTAATCATGGATTAATTAAACTCAATAGATTCGTCTTACGAATTAGTTCAGGATGAAATAGGTTTTATCTTTAGCTTACATTTAATATTTCTAATTCATGCACAAATATTCGATGTGATAGGATTCGTGATCCAAACAGCCCCTGAGATAACCAGGAGGATTGGCCTGAACGAATGGCCCAAAAAATAACACGGGAAAGGTCAACTGTACTGCAACTTGCATGACGTCCATGTCTGCATTAACTCTGTGCTGCATTTCACATCATGGTTACCCCAACCACAAAGGTACGACACGAAGAATCAAATTAGAACCTGATACTCACAATCTTTCTAGACAGCCTCCACGTGAAACTTGGTATTCTTTATCTGGTATAGATCTCTTGACGCAGCAGTTCTATTATTTGGTTTTTAATTGTTGCAACATGCTTCTGATAATCCAAAGCAGCACACGAGACCTACTGAATCATTTGGGCCCATGATGTTTGCACTATAATATATTCCTTCTGTTTAAAATATAGCAACTTAGTATTAGTACTTATGTACGTACTCTCTCCGTTTTGAAATACTTATCATTCTGACTTTATCCTAAGTCAAACTTTTATCTATCAATTTTTAAAAATCTATACAGTTTAGTACTATAAGAATTATATTTTAAAGATCCACTATAAGAAATACTTTCATAATATTGTTAAACTATACAAAATTTAATTAATAGTTGAGAGTCAAAGATAGAATATTTGACTTAAAAAAACAACTCATTAATGAATGGAGTATCAAAATATAGTAATTTTTTCACATATTTTATCACCTTAACCAGTCACATCATTTTTCATTTAATTTCTCCACCCATTTTCTCATCTAAACCAATCAAATAACTTGTAAAATTAAGGACTTGGTTTAGATTTTATATGATGAAAATATTGGTGGTTTGCGATATTTCATATGTGAAAGATTGGTTTCTTATGATGAGATTTCGGAGTTTAATAGATGATTGATTTTGTGAAGTGATGGTTGCTGTTGACTCGGGCGATCAGACCGGCTGGGTGCCACCGGTTAGACCGCAGGTCATGCGACGGTTTGACCAGCAGGGTTCCTGTTCGTTGTCGGTTTCGGATTGTCTTGTCGGTTTTAGATGTTTCCTTCGTGGATTTGATTTCTAGATGGTTTCTATGCGTATGGATATTGTTGTTATGCTAATGTTAGTCAAGTTGGGATGAACTTGTGCTCGGAATATGGTTTCTTGATTGTTGCATGTGCAATTATTACTTGAGTTCTCGGGAGAGTGTTGCCGGTGATAGATCAGAGTCGACTTGGGAGAAGAGTAGACATCCAGGGATCAAGACACCACGCGAGATACTCAAGGCTAGAGAACAATGCACGTGGTGATGAAGAATCCATGTGGTATACAAGAGAGATTGTGTATGTATGGAACGAGGAGTTGAATTTGGAAGAGAGCCCGAATTCGGGAAGATTGATAGAGATAAGGAAAGAGATGAGTTTGGTAATTGTAGGAGAGGGTTTTCCACGTGGTTGGGAGTCTTAATTTGTGTTAGATTCGTGGGTTTTGCACAACCTACTTCGTGTATAAATAGAGAGGGAGGGTGTGACCTCCCGGTATCGATTTTAGAGAGAATTGAGTTGAGGAAAGTTAGGGTTTCAAGTTTAGTTCGAGATTTTGGTATGGAGTGTTGTTGGTGCACTTTATAAACACTAGTTGATGCAATAAAGTCGAGAGATCCAATCTACATATTCGAGTTTGTCATCTACCGGTGTTTTCTGGATCCTAAAAGTTTGACCGAAGACAAGACGGCGGTTTGACCAATGGGAGTGCGGCAGTCTAACCGCAGGTGTGCACGCGGTCTGGCCGGTTAGACAATGGCGGTCTGATCGGCGGCAAACGAGCGGTGTGACCGACGACGACATGGTTTCGTCATATACTCCGTTCGAGGTAAATCTTTTATTCTGTAAAAGATTTTGGGTTTTTGGTTTTCCCTACCATTCACCCCTCTGGTAGGTTTGTTTGGTCTTGTTCGATCTTACATAACTTTTTTTATTTAATTTCATCTCAATCCTCATCTTTATATCTTTTTCTAGAAATATATTTTGAGAGAGACTTTTTAAGCCAATTGAGGCACAAGATATTCTATTGCAAATGACGAGCTGCTTAGCTAATGACAAGATGTCAAGATCCAGATCAACAATGAGAGAGAGCGCGAGAGACTCCCTCTTTCTCTCTCTGTGCATAGATGAAAGAGAAATGCACATGATGCTCTCGAGCTCAACTAATCATTGCTTAGTTAATGGCACGAGCCCCACCTGACAGTCTTGCACTCACCTTCCATTCTTCTCCTGCTAGCTCCAGAAAGCTTTCCTCCTCTTTCGCAACCGTATAAAATCTCGTCTCTGAAATCGAGCCCGATCCGAGGCTTCCGCAGATGGTGCTCACGCTCATGGAGGCCAAGGGGAAGGATGCATGGGGGCTACTGCTCGTGCTCCTCCTTGGCCAGCTCGTCGCCTTCTCCATGGCCGTCTCCAGCTTCACCTCCTCCCTCATTGCCACACTTGGTACGTACTCAAATCACTCACTCATCTCGGTTAAATACGCACAAAATTGACAGTTTCTGATGAACCGATTTGGTGACTCTTGGAGGCAGATCGATACCATCTCATTCTGATGAGTACATGCTTGTGCAGGAGTTGATGCGCCACTCACGCAGTCGTTCTTCGCGTACTTCTTGTTGACCTTGGTTTATGTTCCAATCCTCTTGAAACGACGGCAAAGGCTGCAGGTAAGCATAGCTTCACAAATCACAAGAGTCACAGGCAATGGAAACTGTTGTATCCTCGCTCCGTCCCAGAATATAGCAACCTAGGATTGAAGGAGACTCAACCTAGTAATAAATCTCAGGTTGCTATAATTTGAGACGGAGGGAGAAAGTCATATCTAGCAGTTTCAGCCACTGAGATTGGGAATATCGTCTTACAGATACCTTGGTATTGGTACCTAGCCTTGGCCTTCATTGATGTCCAAGGAAATTATCTTGGTGAGTACAGTTTTCTCTGTAAATCCAAAACACCAAAACTGTTCAGTTAGACAGTAAAATGTGATTCTGCTAGCTCCTGGTGAATGGTGATGAATAACTCAACATTTTGTCATCCTGCAACCAGTTGTCAAGGCGTACCAGTACTCGTACATCACCAGCGTAACACTGTTGGATTGCTGGACTGTTGTTTGGGTCATCATATTCACCTGGTATGCATTGGGCACAAGATATTCTTTCTGGCAATTTGTTGGGGCAGGGACCTGTGTGGCAGGGCTTGCTCTTGTGTTCCTTTCAGATTCAAAATCAGCAGATGCACAAGGTAATTGGAAAATAGCTGCTTAAAAGCTCAGTACAGTTGATGATATTAGGATGTCGTTTCTAACCTATTAAAAGGAGATAAAATTAGAATTTCAGCAATGTAATAAATAATGTAAGATGAAGTTTCTGAGAATAGGTAGAGCCCAGACTTGTGCTTCATCTTTTGAACAAAAAGTAATGACAGTAACTTAGTGAACCTCACATGATAAAATCTGCTTCTGAATTTCTCTAGACTACCTATAAGACAGATGAATACTGCTGAAATTTCATACCAAATCTTGTGTGAATATGAATAAACTAATCTTCTGCAGATCCGAGTAAAATACCACTTCTAGGAGATGCCCTTGTCATTGCCGGGACAGTATTTTTCGCATTTAGCAATGTTGGTGAGGTTAGCTATACATTATTCCTGTACTCCTATATATCCAGCTGACTCCAGCAATATTTTCTCATAGTTCCTAACAAGCATTTCATCTTCCTTAAAATGTGTAGGAATACTGTGTCAAGAAGAAAGATCGAGTTGAATTTATTGCCATGTTTGCACTGTTTGGGTTGCTTGTCAGTATAATTCAGATGTATCCTTTCAACAAAGCACAATTCACTACTCTACTTGTTACAAATAATCATTGCACTACCATGATCATCATTTTATATTTTCTCTTGTTCTCACAAATAATCGCGTTACCTTGAACTAACGAAATATAGATTAATATTTGAAAAGAAGAACTTAGTTGCAATTGCCTGGTCTCCAACAATGGTAGGTAAACTACACTTGCAAAGTTAGAAATAAACTCTTTTAACTGCAATACATTTGAACTGGTTGAACTCACTCTTGCTTTGTCTTTTTTTTTTCGCAATTTTCAGTTATGTCTGTTCGCAGGATTTGCAGTGGCACTATTTATGTTCTACAGCATCACTCCTTTTGTCCTTAAGGTTAAGTTTCTCCATAATATTAGGCAGGAAATGGTCGCATGTACGGATGAGTTAGGAAGGAAATTCGTAGGGGATCACAGAAAAAACATAGTATGGTCTAATCAAGTAATTCCTCCATTTTATGTTATACGTCGTTTTGTGTTTATCCTAAATCAAACTTATTTCAGTTTGATCATATTTATAAAAAAAATATTGCAGTATTTATATTATAAAATAGATATACTACAAAAATATATTTAAAGGTGGATTTAATGGAACTAATTTGGTTTTGTAGATAGTGCTATGTTTTTTCTATAAATTTGGTTAAATTTGAAAAAGATTAGATTTAAACGTCTTATAATATTAAACTGTGCAGTAGTTGTCATTTACTTGAATAACCTGATCATATAAAGAAGAAATAATATTACCTAGCTAGGATGCAGAAATCAATATCAGTCAGAAGGCCCTTTCATTATGATTTTACAGTAAATCGGACTTTAGCTCTTAATTACTGACAATCATTATGCCTGCAGATGAGTGGATCAACATTGTTCAACCTTTCACTCCTAACATCCGACATGTGGGCAGTCGCCATTCGAGTTCTATTCTATCACCAACAGGTGAAAAATTCTGCCACAAACCTGGACGAGATTATAATGTGTTACACTTTATGCTAACATGTTTCAGGTATGAACCCACAGATAAACTGGCTGTACTATATAGCGTTCGCAGTTGTGGCCATTGGATTGATCATCTATTCGCTGAAGTAAGTTTGCTCATATCTTTCTAGATAATCTATTCATGTCGTAGAAACCTAACAAATTTAATTGTGGAATCTATGAAGTGACCATTCTTCGGACAGTGGAACAAGAACAACTGCAAGTACAGAAGCAGCAGCCCAATACCAGCAACTTCCAGGAGAGGATAATTCAACAGGAATTGGTTCCAACGACAGCCAAGAAAGGAAACAAGAGGAGGAAATTCATATCTGTTAGTGGGGGTCAATATACAATATCACCTCCCGGTGTTGGATTTGGGCATAATTACATATGGTTACAAAGGAAAAGAAAAGAATATGTTGGGGAAAGCACCGGAGTTTTGTTACCCCTCTATAAGCAGTTGATAATCCTTTGTCATCTGCCAGCCACCAAGGTCCAGCTGTCTTAAGTGTTTTGTGAGAGATCTTCTTTTAGAATCCTTGTATATATGTTTTCCTTTGTTTTTTGAAACCCCTGCTTTATCAATAGGGAGTATTAGGCAATTTCTTTTCCCTATATATCCTTCAAAAAACAAATGTAAGAAACAACAAATTGAACATGTTAGGGCGTGGATACATATACAAGTTTTAGTTTTTTTAAAATGAAAGTATAACTTTCGATCTCTGCATTGCAGTGGGTAGAGTTATGGCACAAACCGTACCGATAATGCTTCCCACATTATAGTTGTCGGTGTTGTAAATAAATAATTGAAAGATATAAAAGAAGTTACCAAAATTATCTGAGCTTTCTAGCAATTGGTGTAATTTGCTTCCTCAATTCATATAAGAGAGGCTAGGGACAATCTATCTAATGCCTTGTTTGGTTAACCCCTCCCTCTACAGGATTGAGGAGGATTTGTAGGAGATTTCTTCCTCACCTATTGAGGTGCAAAATTAATCCCCTCAATCCCCTAGAATTCCTCCCTCTTGGGAACTAACCGAATGAGCCCTAATAAAGTCATACATTCATACTCGTATGAATGGATGGCTCGGTCCTAAGTCCTAACATCTGCAACATGGAGCTAGCAGTACATACCATGCTTTCGAGCGCACAATATTTTTTTCATAGTGTGATCAATGTGCAAGTACCATTAGTGCAGTGGTAGAGTCGTGGGTTCCACCAACCCGGATTTAAATGTTGATATCCATAAATATGGTGTATACTTGTGTGCATTTATAAAAAGAAAGAAAAATGAAAAAAATGGGTGCACTATTTGGTTTAATCGTGTAATACTGCCCATTATATCAGTAGACTAACAACGTGACGTGAAAAACGAGTGCTACCGCGGAAAAGGCAAATGACAGCAAGATGTCCCTACCCCGCAAGTCTTCCCTATCCCACTGGAGACACCACCATCACTTCTACATCCTAACCATTCTAGATCTCATGCCTCAACCCTGGGAGGCAAGTAGGAGGGGGGAGGGAGGAAGGAGGGGTAAATTATCAACAATGATGACAACAGCCATCTTCTTCTAGCTACAGCTAGTTCCTACTCTTCACCTATGTCGGAGGCATCTGAATTCTGACAGAGGACCTACATATTAGATTTTGGGGTTGATATCATGATGGGGGATGGTGGTTGGTAGGGCGAAGAGGGACCATCTATATACTTAGAGGGATGGTCATGGGTTGTGGTGGATCGGCATTGGGCGACAAACAAGGCCACGATATGATCCAGCACGAGATGCGGAATGTGGGGAAGATGGTAGGATGGGGGCATCTACCCAGCTTGGAGAGGAGTAGAGGGAAGAGGCGGGGAGGTGAGAGAGAGGAGGCCGGTCAGATAGGCTTGTCGGCACCAGTGAGGCCAAGGGAGGCGACACTAGATCATCTTGTTCTAGTTACAGGAAGGACGGGGAGGAAAGAGGATAAGATCACTGTGCTTGTACAAATCTTGTATGATCTCAGCCGTTTAAAATGGCTAAAATTGATGGGTATTTTCAACTGACTTAAAATTAAAACTAGACACTCTAAACTATTATTGGTAGGTAAAACTATAACTTATCCAACATCCACGCGCCGTACTGTCAGCCTCTCAAGTTTTTTCTCCTATGCTTCTCTAATCTTTCTTTAATTTTGGTTCGCTGGATTATTCAGCTTATTTATAGGATTATTAAAACGGATTATTTGTTGCACGCTTCGAAAAATAAATTTTGTCAAAAAAACCTTTCTACTTATATTGTTGGACCACTTGTTTTAAAATATTTTATTACATAGATTTCTTAAAATATTTAATTTATCCTACAGATAATATGCAACAATAATTCTAAAACTGACTCCATCTTCAACCCAAACGGCTAAATCTCTTCCTATCTGCCGTCCACATCATGCCACCATCCATGCCTGTAGGCTGGTTGCTGGCACACGTGTCAGCAAGATAATAATGCTTTGCTGGCTATCACGCATATCACGAAGCAACAAATTCGGTGGCCTCAGCAGCCTTACCTATCCAGCTAGCAACCTCGAATGCTTTGATAGACATTTCACGTTAGCATGGCCTTGGTGAGAACAACATCATACTGCATTGATAGACACTGACGCTACAAGGCTCAAGAAGAGTCAAGTGTCCTTGCTTGCGTGACAGGGCCATAACAAAAATAAAGGCACACGCAAATCGACCAGATCTTTTTACATTTTTAAAACTTATTTGATCTCTAAACAAACTTATTCTAGGAAAGAACATTTTTCTCAGCACCGACAAAAAGAATCTATTACTAAAATAAGTTTTTTCATAGATTTATTTATTAATAAGTTTTTAAAAATGACTAAAATGTAAAAAAAAAAATCAGGCAAGTGAACCATAACAAAAGACAAAACCACATCCCGGGGGTCACCATTCAGCAAAATCAATGTGAATCTTACTCCGCTATCGTGCAAGAAACCCATAGCCATTACTACGTATGTCAACTCGTCAAGCAAGAGCATCGTGCATAAGAAACACATTTGCAAAGTGTTGTTTCAGAGGGAAAAGGTGTTGCATTTTGTCAGAATGTGAGCTTTCAGCTGTTCGGTACCTTGGATCGTTTGAGATTTACCTGGGCAATCCTTCTCCTGCGGCTGATCCAAAATCGAAAAAATTCCTTAGTTTGTGGAAACATGGCTGTGGGATTCCTCTAGCCTGTAGAGTGGTTACCAGTTGGACGGCTGCCGACCTGCGGAGCACAGAAAACCTTGGAGTATACTACATCAAAGCATTTGTAATATACCAACCACTCGAAACTCCATTCTTCCCCCTGTTCACAGCACAAGCCTCCTGCCATTGCAGCATCGCCTTACATTGTGTTCTGTTCTTCTCTTCTCCTAAAACCAAAGGATTTTTTTCCCCGCGAAAAAAAACCCAAAGGATTTTCAATTTTTCATTAAGACGTAGCTCAGAAGGCTGAGAAGATCAGAAGAAGTAGAAAGGCTATAATACCAGAGGGTGTTCTTCACCATTTCCTTCCTCCTCTGAAAGCAAAGGTGTTCTTCAAAGAAGCATGGTCAAAGGTATATCATGCTTTTCTGAACCAACTCTAACCTTGGATTTCCTTGAACCGTACTCAGACTCATGAAGACCAAGAGCGGGCCATGGAGCATGCTTTTCCTAGTCTTCCTCGGGCAGCTGGTCTCCTTCTCCATGGCAGTATGCAGCTTTGTTACATCTCAGATTTCTAGCCTCGGTACTGAATAATCCATCCTTCTCACCGGTTTAATCCATCACAAAGTCATTTTATAAAGCTAAATCTTGACCCTCATTTGCAGGAGCTGATGCACCATTTACAGTCATTCTTTTCGTACCTTCTGTTGGCCCTGGTTTATGGACCAGCTCTCCTGCTTCGACAACAAAAGTTGTTAGTAAGCATGGTTGCACACAAGAATGAATTCTCAATTGTTACCATGATTTATAGATGATAGATCGTAACTCGCTGATTTGTTTATCTGCCCTGCAGATGGCATGGTATTGGTACCTTGCCCTGGCCTTCATTGATGTCCAGGGAAATTGTCTAGGTAAGTACATTATGCATGATAAAGTTTGAACTTTTGTCACCAAATGGCAGATATGTACAAAAGAACTGTTTAATTTCTGTAAATGCTTCACTTATCTGAATAATCATCATTGAAAAACTTGTAATTCAGCGATCAAGGCATACCACTACTCATATATCACCAGCGTAAACTTGTTGAACTGTTGGACCATCACATGGGTCATGATCCTCACCAGGTTTGCACTGGGCACAAGATATTCTTTGTGGAAATTTGTAGGAGCAGGGACTTGCATGACTGGCCTTGCCCTGGTCCTCCTCTCGGATTCAAATTATTCAGATGTGCAGGATAAGTAGGCACTTCTAGCTTCTTAGAATGTGAACTACATGTGGTTTTCTGTAATTGATCATAAAAGAAATGTCAAGAAAACAATATAGGATGTGATGAGGCAAAAAACAATTATGAGCCTTATGAGCAAGGAATGTTGTGTCCGATTTCCAGAGAAAAGTTTACTACAATAAAGGTTGAGTAACAAAAATTCCTGCAGATGAAAGTAGAAGACCACTTATGGGGGATGCCCTTATCATTGTGGCGACATTTTGTTTTGCATTTAGCAATGTCGGGGAGGTTAGTGGTGCCAATATATAAAAGTCACAAATATGTGTGCCAATTTCTCATGATTTAAAACAAAATCTTCTACCTTGATGTGTAGGAATACTGTGTCAAGAATAAAGACAGGATTGAATTCGTTGCGATGCTTGGAATATTTGGGATGCTTGTCACTGGAATTCAGCTGTATCCTTACCAAAATATCATTTCTTAAAATTGGCATGAATAGGTGCAGGAGCAGAACTATTTTTTGTTTTTTCATTAGTTTAATTGTCACGACAATTTTGCTGGATCAACAATCTCATGAAGCAAAGTTCATGTTCCCCTATATAAATAAACCTTAGATCTCTTTTTGAGAGGAAGAATATAGATGCAATTAATTGGTCACCAACAATGGTAAGAAACTAATAACCTGTCGTACATTTATTTACGAATCATGCATTTGATTGATTTGATCGGCATGAAAACGCAACCCTTCTCTTTGTTCCAGATAGGTCTCTTCGCTGGATTTGCAGTAGCATCTTTAGTGTTCAGCTCCATTGCCCCTTTTGTTCTTAAGGTTAAGTTTCTACAAGCTGTTCAGACCTCAGACCTTTTTTAGTGATGAAAATGACATCTTGAGACATATCGCATCCCCAATTACTAGTTCAAAAAGGCTTCCATTGTCATCTAACAGTGTCTCACTTAGCCATTCTGAATTTCTGATAGCACACCTCTTGCAGATGAGTGGAGCAACTATGTTTAACCTCTCACTTTTAACAACTGATGTTTGGGCGGTCGCCATTCGAGTTTTCCTCTATCATCAGCAGGTGAAAATTTTCCAGTTCTGAGTATGTGCAGGGTGAATTAGATGTATAATGCATCAACATTGTTATGTGCAACCGCAGGTTAATTGGCTCTACTATCTAGCGTTTGCAGTGGTAGCCATTGGACTGATCATCTACTCCATAAAGTAAGTTGGATTCAACTCTCCTCAGAGTGTTTATGAATGTGGCGTTCAAACTAATCAAACCTAATGCATCTTATTGCGTGTGGTCTATGAAGTGAGAGTTCAGATGATGAGACAGCTGCAAGTACAATGGAAACTGAAACTCAGTATGACTATGAACAACTTTCATATGAATAAACTGGTGGTGCTGTTTGGGACTGGCAAACAATCAGGAAAATCACAACTATTAATGGGTTAATAAAGAAAAGTAAGCTCCGGGAAATGGAAAATGTTATTTTGGAAAATTCAGATGTGATGACAGAGTATATATTAAATACTGTAACCATGGATCGGTGAAATAGGGCCTACCCCTTGAACCAAGCAAGTTCATGTGAGAAGTTTTCAGTCGTTTTCCAGCCATTGTTGCTTCTTAAATTTTGCCAATTATTATTTTTTTTTGAAATTGGACAGTAGCATATGCATTATATTGAAGTGTGAGGAAATAGGATCGGAGGTGCACCAGGCCAAAGTTTAGGCCAACTCCAATTTCCCAAATAATGATTGTAAATAGTCCATATATGTATACATGTGCACATTTAAGCATATTGTTGAAACAAACATGTGATACATATTTGAACATAGGACAATAGGAATCATATCGTAATCAATAATAGCTTTTTGATGTTCACATCTAATTTTCCCTGCTTGCCCCTGTCAACCCTCCAAAGTTAACCTGAAGCAAAAGATACAAAAAAAAAGTAAAAAAAAAAAGAAGTCTACAGCGGAAGAAACTATATTTCTACTGCAAACAAGAGCATCGAAATATATGTACAAAGAGTTTTGTCAAAGAAATTTAATACAGCTGAATATGTGATTATCAATGTACTCTATCCTTTTATTTATATATACGACATTGGTTGGTTCAAAATTGAACTAACAAATGTCATATAAGATGTAACTTTTGTAAACAGAAAATCACTCAAGTTCAAACATATCTGCAACAATAAAGATGAAGCTAAGATGGTGTGGAACACATCTGATGGTTCATTGAGTTATAGAGATGCTATTACTATATAATTGAATTTGTATCAATTTTTCCTATATTGAAAATCACATATTGTGATGGACAGGTTTGATTTCACTCCCACAAAGGGCACTTGCATATGAATGCTAAATTTGGTTAATGCTAGGGCAATGTTATCAGCAGTAGCATTCTAATATCTTAAATTAACAAACTGTACTAACACAATCATATACGAAATGTACATGCATGTTGCAAAATAATATACCTCCAATAAAAAAAAGTTCATACATAATTCACATCAAATCAACCGGTTAAATGCATATAAGCATACGTAGATAATGCAATCCTTACAAAAGATACTGCGAATAATATATGTATGCATGCTTGGATCCATAAAAAATATTAAAAAAGATCTTCTGAAGTGAAGGGGATGGAATAGAGCATACTATCGCAAACTACTCCTTAATTTAAAGGACCAAATATTCCAATTCTTTCCAAGAGGACAATAACTTTAGATGTCTCACATGCATTCTACTATTCTAGACAACTCACAGCTATACTTTGGAGGCAACAGCAGCTATAGAAAAGCACAATTGAAGCCTCCTATAGGAGAAACTGCCATTGCAATGGTTGAGTCAGATAGAAAATGTGGATTACCTGGATCTGACTGGTCACAATGAAGTTGAGCTTCTGGAGGTGCTTTCTCATGAGTTTGTTTATCTCCTGTTAAAAAGATGTTGCAGAGATTACTGTATGGTATTTTTGTTAAACCTACCCTTGTTGAATATAGTCCATCAGTTTACAATGCCCTATCTTGTTATTGAGGCCATCAAATTCCCAATACATTAAAAAAAAGGACAGTTTTGTTCTTCGCACAGGCATTGCTGAGCCACTCCAGTATTAAAACACAAATAAAAGTGCTTGTTGTGGATTATGAATGCACAACTGAGCTAGTGAAAAGAACATGCTTTGATGAACGGTTTCACTTCATCAAACATAGAACCACAAAAAATGAGAGCAAGCTTATTACTGTTTCTGCACAAAGCAATTATACCACTTGTGGCAACCTGAATTTCACTGGCAATGCTAACAAACCAATGCTCTAGTATTAACACTGATCTCTGCTTTTACTAGCAACTACAGCACTATTTGTGGGCTTGTACTGATATCAACTATAGACAACCCATTACTCCAAAGTCAACTCGCAGTAAGATTGTTCAAAATGGCACTGCCAAGGTATGCACTTTACCCAGTCAGTTTGTTATGTCCTTCACTCACCAGAAATCACCACAGGAGCAGGCACCAGCATTGAAGTGGTGGAACCTGCTGCAGTCCCGCATGATGATTTCCCTGTCCTCAATCATCGAAACCACCTTCATAACCATATGGCAGTCCCCACACACCCTTAGGTTTTTGACAATCTGAAGGGGTGTTCCCGGTGGTGTAGCTGTCAGGCCAAAGGCAAGAGCTAGCCTCTCGCTGTGTGCAACCAGCATGGCTTCTTTCTGGTCTTCTGCTATGTCATGAAGCACAAAGCTTGTGTTTGGAGAATAACATTCTTGCTTCAACCTGGTTATGATTACCTCGAGCTTTGCATATATCTGGTCTGACATAGGATGTGACTTGTCAAAGGCTATAAAGGAATGAACTTTGTTCTTGATCTGCATCCAGCTGCGTCCAGCTTCTTTCTTCCCCTTTCTAGAGTCCATGAGCTTCCTCACTTCATCCCTCTCTTTCCACTTCCCTGCAGCTGCATAAATGTTCGAGAGAAGCACATATGTAGCTGAATCATGCGGCTCAAGTGATAGCAGCTTATCTGCAGCAAACTTCCCAAGCTCAACATTCTTGTGAACTCTGCGAGCACCTAGCAATGTGCGCCATACCATTGCACCTGCAGGGAATGGCATGTCTCCTATAAGGTTTATTGTCTCATCCAGCTTGCCTGCACAGCTGTAGAGATCCACCATGCATGCATAATGGTCCATGGTGGAACTGATCTTGTGGTCACTGACCATCGAGTCAAAGTATTGCTGGCCTTCTACAACAAGACCATTATGAGTGCACCCCATAATAACAGCAAGGAATGTGATCTCGGAACGGATTGGGCCATATAACCCTCAGAACGCATCCTGAAGAAGAGGGTGTCATGACCAGCGAGGGCACGGATCAAGGCGCGGAAAGCTGAAGCGTGTAAATAGGCTTGGGCCTGCGTGCCGAAAGTAAATCGTGTCCTGTGAGCCCATAATGCGTGTAGCCCAGTAGTCCACGTTGTATTCAGATATATTGGGGACCAGCGGCACGACTGTAGCCAGTCTGGCAAATGAAATCAATCGCAATCTCGAACTATCTCTTCTCTCTCTCGTTTCTCTGCTTCCTCTGTTCTTCTCAATTCAAATCTCTCTCTCTCTCTCTCTCTCTCTCTCTCTCTCTCTCTCTCTGAATCCCTCCTCTCCGACCAACTCTCACCGGCGGTGATCTTGCCGACGGTGGGTTGTCACAGAGGGCCATGACCTCCGAATGCATCCCTGCCTGGGCACAACCAGTAATCAACAATGTCCACGTGACGACGTTCTTCTTAGGCATCCCTTCAAACACCTTCCTCCCCTCACAGACACTACAACACTTCATGTACATATCAACAAGCGACGTACCAACACTGACCTCACCTCGATCATGCCCACACTTGACGCACAGGCAATGCAGCTGCTCCCAAGAACTTTGTCCAGCACCGACCCACAAACCTTGAGAACACAGGACATCGTGGCGCCGTCAACGGGCACGCCGCCGCGGCGCAAGGAAGTAGAGAACTGATCCAATACCTCAGGGACCATCCCGCGCCGCGCATAATCCAAGAGCATGTCGTTAACGCCCACCTCGGCATCCCAGCGAGGAATTTTCTCGAACGGGTGGCGGGCACCGGGAGGATCATGGAGACGGTCGCCATCCTCCAGTCGGGCATGTGACGCGAGCGTAGCTAGCAGCTTCGGGACCTGCTCTGGTGCGAGGTTCGCTGCATTCTTGCCACGGAGTAGACGACCTGACAGCGTCGTCGGCCGCCGTTCTTGGTGTCATGCTACTTAGAGCGTGGACGTGTGGGCGTGAGGTGGGGATATGTCAGTGGAGATTACATTGGATTGGATTGGATTGGATTTCTACACTGCGTGTGCAGGAAAAATGCCGTGCGCCAGGACGGCGCGGCGAGGTCATGGCACATGTGGCGGCCGGCCGGCGGCGAACGGGCGGAGGATCGCGGCGAGGCGTGAGCCCATCGAAGACAACGAACGAATGACTAACGATTTATATATTAACCCTATAATCTTTACGTCTTCAGACTTCAATACAGTTGCAGTCTTGCAGAGCTCACCAAGCTTACGCCTTCAAAAGGAGCTTGCGTATAACCTTTCTACGCGTGCCTCAGTCTTCTCTTCAGGAGATATTTTTAGTGGACCCAACTGTCTCGGGCTTAATTAAGCCCAGTACGAATTTGAGGAGTTAGGCCAGACTAGGTTGGGGTAAGTTCATTTGTGATCCCTTAACTTTACAGCGAATCCGATTTTCATCCTTGAACCCTAAAACCAAATACAACCGGTCCTGAACTTGTCAAAACCGGTGCAAACGAGACCTCTCGGTGATTTGGAAGGTGGTTTTGACTGACGTGGTGCCTACGTGGTTAAGTTGACTAGGTCTTCGTTCCACGTGGCATTGACGTGACGCTTACGTGGTAATTGTATCCTGGAAAAATAATAAAAACCGTGGGCCCACATGTCAGCTACACACAAAATTAATTTAAAAATAGTAGTGCCCACGTGGCCCCACATGTTAGCTAAAAAAATGGTGTGGCCCACGTGGGCCCACATGTCATTCCCTCTCCCCTCCCCCTCTTCTTCCTCATCGCGCCGTCTTCGGGTGCTACTCCTCACGTCGCAACGCCGCCTCACGGTCATCACTGCCATCGTTGTCATTGTCGTCCTAGTCCCCGCTGACGCCAACAACGAAGAGGCGGGGGACGAGGGAGAGGGAACGGTCGGAGGGCAGCGCAGGGAAAGTGTTGATGCAAATAACACACACTGGCCTAGGAGATCTGCTTAACTCCAGTGCAGGTCTAAAGCTTGCTTTCGGGTTCAGTGGCGTGCCAGTTGATTTGATTCTGTAATCAACAAGATGAAACATGTAAATATTATTAGTAAACGATAGTCGATCGGCTAGAAAGCCAATGTCGTATCGTAATGTAACTTAGCCGATGCAATATGAGATGAATCGACTGTAAGGTATATCTGTAAGAGTAAATAAACCCTAAACCTGGTTCATCGGCTATAGAGATTGATGCTATATAATCTATAAATCGATATCACTTTAGAAATCAGCAATTGGGATAGATCGGACTTAACCGAGACAGTATGAATTGCTTATATCCAAAGTAACACGAAATAACGATTATATACGTTTATATATAGCCGATATCCAAATTTAAGCATGAATCGGCTATAGCTCCGATACTACCTTATACTTGGATATCATCTTAGAGTAAATATATTAAACCAACACCAATTAAACTGATAATAAGTTCAATATATTTATGTTAGTTGAGATCCCAATATAAGGGGCAGATACAGTATATTAAACAAGATAAAATCTAAGCAAAACAACTATATTAGGTAAGATCGGCTGAAACTCCAATACTATCCTTATTAACAACCATAAGGCAGGCTAGAGATTATGACTCTAAACACAACTTAGTAGATCAAACTTGACTGATGCAGCACTAAGTATGAAAAGAAGCATAATATCTAAACAATCAAGCCGATGATCATCTTTTCAGGATAGTGGATATACTATCTTATCTAAATCAACAAGTCAATCTAGTCGTTATCGACAAAACTCTAGATAGAGATCGGCCGATGCAATTAGAAAGCATTGTCAATCTAGATTATATAATATATATGGTAACTTGGTGACTCGCAAAACAAGATTAGAGTGTCATAAAGATATAAGCACTAATCCCGATGATGCAAACCGCCATAACAAGTTTTACCTCTTTGTCGAATATCGAAACCGATGCAGCTTAACTTGAAAGCAAAAACTTGTCGAAACAAAGTAATGAAAAAGGTTAGCGATGCGCCGAGATTGGATTAAACTGATGTTAATTTTTTACAAGGTTTCGGGTACATATTTATACCCAAAATACATAATATGTCTAGATCGGAACGACTCATACTTCCTATTACAACTCTAACAGACGAACAAGTCCCTTAGGCAGACTCTTACCGAAAATATTATCTATAAGGAAACTACTTAATATCCTAAGTAATAGATACAATTGCCTATCTCGGATTCAATCCCTGCCTACCAATACCAATGCAAGTCTTCGATCAAATCTGACAATGACTTTGAAACCAATCTTGTCGATATCGGCTGTATTGCCTAACATTGTCCGACTTGGTATCAGCCGATACAGTCTCCTAGCCGATGCGCACTCTGTTTCCGGAAATATCGCAATACTCGCCAAATCCGCTTTGGCTTTAACCCTAATTCTGATCCATGATTTACCAAATTTGGTCGTTAATAGGAAGGCGCCGCTGTCTCTGGGCTGGCTATCGGTTGCTCAACATCGTCCGCGGTGTCGACGCCGTTGTCGTCGTCCTCTGCCACCTTGCCCTCGCCTGTGTCATGGCCGCCGCCTGCTGGAGCTATGCGTGGAGCGTCGCCACGGTGGAGAGGGCAAGGAGCTCGCCCACTGCCGCCTGCTCCGCTTCGCCAGCTTACTTAGGCTACTGTCATCGTCTTGCTCATGCCGCCGCTCCCTCTCCCCACTGCTCCCTCTCCCCGACGCCTCTTCTTCCTACTCTCTCCCAGGCCTACTACCGGCAGCCGCCGCCCCTCTCCTCGTCGCTCACGGCGCCTACCTCCACCTCCACCGTTGGCATCGGCCTCCACGCTGCTCAACCTCACTAGCCCCCCACCTCCCCCGTCCCCATCCCATCCCCACTCGTGGGCCTCCTCGCCTCGTTCCTCTTTGTGCGCGCGTGCTCGCTGGCGGACCGTGACGTCCGCAGGCTCAGCAGCGGTGACAGAGCACAAAGAGGTCGGACCGGTGAAGCTCCTCCCTCCCCGTCACGCTCCCATTGGTCGGCCTCCGCTGATTCGGCTTCCTCCGCGCCACCGCCAATTCCGCCGAGGGCCAAGCCTCCACTCTCACCAGCGCCCGTGTGCATATGGGGAAGAAGGGGAGGAGATAGACAAGAGAAAGAGAGGTGATATGGTAGGGGAAGTGAGGCCCACTGATATGTGGGTCCCACTATTTTTAATCTTATTATTTGACTGACATGTGGGACCACATATTTTGTTTTTATTTTTAAATTTTTCTTCATATGCCACGTCAATGCCATGTTAGATAAAGGTCGAGTCAAACTAGCCATGTAGGTGCCACGTCAGCTAAAACCGCCATTGAAACCACCATAGGACCTACATTGCACCGGTTTTGGCAGTAGAGGGACCCGTTGTATCTGGTTTTCCTGTTGAAGGATAAAAATCAGATCCATTGACAAGTTAAGGGACCTCAAGTGAATTTATTCCGACTAGGTTCATCTAGGGGAATAAGTTCACCTACCGTCCCTTAACTTCATGTTGAGTCTATCTTACATCCTTTATGCCCAATACCAGAAATGTCTACCCCTTAAATATTCAAAACCGTGTAAAATATATCCCAAAGTAGTATATATATGGGTGGTTTCACTGACGTGCCATCCTAATTAGCAAGGAGGGATAAAAAATTTGTTGAGCCCACATGTCATCCTCAGTCCTCCCACTTTTCTCTATATTCTCTCTCCCAATCCACGAGCAGGGCAGGCGGGCGGTGTCGGGCAAAATGGCAGCACACAAAGCGGTGAGGCGGAGCCGGGCGATGGCAGAGGAGTGCATAGGATGGCGACGGATGGAGCTGGCGACGGATGTTGTAGGGAAGGATGGCGCGACGGACGGCGAGGACGACGATGACGCGGCGGGCGGAGTAGGCCGGGAGAGGACGACGACTCGACTTCCTCCTCTCCCCCTCTCCCGCCGGCCTCCTCTCCCCCTTCTCCTGCTGGCGCGGCCGGCTGGCTCTCCCCCTTCTCCTGCCGGCGCGGCTAGCCTCCTCTCCCTCTTCTCCCGCTGACGCGGCCGGTGGCCTCTCCCCCGTCTCTTGCCTGCGCGACCGGCCTCCTCTCCCCCTTCTCCCGCCAGCGCACCCCGCCGCCTCTCCCCTCTCCCGTTGACGCGGTCGACGACCGGTCGCCTCTCCCCCATCTCCCACCGGCGTGGCCAGCGCGGCCGGCGGCCTCTCTCCCCTCTCCCGCCGGGGCACCCGACCTCCTCTCCCCCTTCTCCCACCGGAGCCCCCCTCCCCCCTTCCTCTCCCGCCGGTTGTGCCGGGCTTGGGAAGAAAAGAACGACGATGGATCTGACATGCGGGCTCCACATTTTTTTCTATTTCACTTACATGTGGACCCCGCATTCTTTTTTTTTTGCTGATTAGGATGCCACGTTAGTGAAACCACCCATATATACTGCTATGTGATCCAAATTACAGAGTTTCGTATAGTTTAGGGGTGAAGATTTCTGGTATTGGATATAAGGGATGTAAGATAAACTCGACGTAAAGTTGAGAGATGGTAGGTGAACTTATTCCTCATCCAGGACAGCATTCAAGAATTAGCCCATTACGAATTTGATATGGGCTGGTCTCGGCCCATCGAGGCTAGCCATGCATGCAAGAATCAAAGGTTAACCCAACTATAAGCTTGTTTTTATTGTGCCCTTTTCTACTTTGATATTTTTTCAGGCTAAAAGAATCAAGCAGTGCTTCGTGTCCACTGAATTGAATGGTGATTCTATGCGCAAATTAAGCTGCAGCAGATCAGGCTTGAGGTTGAAATTAATGCTAGAGACATCTAAGGCATTCCCTTCAGCGCCCCCCCCCCCCCCCCCCCCCCCCCAAAAAAAAAAAAAAAAAAGAAAAACAAAACATCTAAGGCATACCGAAGCTTTATGTCAAACCGGCGTTGTCCAATTTCAGTCCACTGTTGCTTTGATGTTTTAGATGATTATTACGTATGTTGACATTTCCTCAATAACGAAAAGAAATTAGTTTATCACCCACAGCTGAAAAGAATATGTGTCAAATGGTGACAACTCATCCCCCCGTCCGGCCGTACGTCCCTACGTGTTTTCCAAAATTTTCCAAAGTGGCAAATGATGTTGTACAAGGTATACGTACTCGTACGTTTACCACGTAAGTACTCCATAGAGAATATATATATGCAGGCGAAGTTATATAAATATGTTACACAAAAAAAGAACGAATAAGGCTCGAGGCCGTAAATATCACAAGATGCTCCAGCTTTGTCGCTGACAGTACTCTCTGATGTTGTCTGCTTTTCAAACAGTGCGCCCTCGTGACAAATGGACGCAATAATTACGGTGTCCCGGAACCGCGACGCACGCACAGGGGAGACACGACACAACCGGCCGGGCCGAAAACAATTGATGTCAGCTATAAATCGAAACCCGCGTTCAGAATGTCTTCACATCGACGGGGCTCTCCCTGCACGTCACATGCACAGGCCGGCGGTACGTACGAGGGTACGACACTGTCGTTGTCGTCGTCATCGTCGTACGATTCGCGTGGATCTTCGCAGCCAACGAGCGACGGCGCAGGGCAGCAAGGTACTCCCACTGTCCTACTATCTTGTTCTAAAATATTACTCCTTCCATAGATTTCTAGGATTAAATACGTGTATTAAGAAATTAGGTAAAATTAAATGAGAGAAGATTGTGATTGGTTGAGGAGTGATGGCACGTGGAAAAATTGAATGGTGGAGGGTTGTGATTGGTTGAAAAGAGAAGGTTGATGAAGAAATTATTTTATTTTGGAATAAATTTTGAATGCTAAAAATTGTTATATTTTGAGACGGAGGGAGTACTACCTACGAAAAATTTAATCTACCTTAGAACATTTCTATAGTTATAGGATGGATCAAATCCTATTCTAGATAACAATATTTTGAAAGGGAGAAAATATAATATAGAGATTCTACCTCTTCTAATCGTTTGACAGTATAAGTGTACTACTTATCACATCCACCAACTCCATTCAAATTTCTATCTATTTTAATCCCAACTACCTACTCATCTACAACCAAATCTCAATCTTACTTAATATGGGTATTCTAGTCTTTTATTTCTATCCTAATCTCAACAATAAAGGAATAATCTCATATATTATGGGACGGGGGACCCTTTGTCATCCAAATAAACACCTTAGTATGGAATGATAATCCTAACACTACAAATCTAAAAAAAATAGATTTACTAGCATATTACTTTTGCGTTGCAACGAGATTTTAATTTTTTAAAAAAATTACTAACATGTTATTACCATATCATAATTGTTAATCATGTGTGCCACACAAATCTTTTTTTCTTTTCCAAAAAAGTAGAGAGTTGGTAAAAATAGTTGATATGTGAGGCTAGACATGTGTCACTTTTTCGAAAGATGAGAATCACGTCTGTTCCAAAATATAAGAGCGCGTGGTTGGATGAAACAAATCCTAGTACTATGCTGGATAGATAGTCTAATTAGATTCGTAGTAATAGAATGTGTATTATTTAAAAAAAATTATATTTTAGGATGGACGGAAACGTTATATCCGTATTAAGTTTATTTGTCGAGGACGGAGAGATTAGGTGGTGGAGTACGAGTGGTACGTAGCTTTGCTCCAACCGATCGAGCCAGCCGAGGCATCCACTGTTGCGAGGTCAACCGCGCGTCGAATCCTCGGCCCAGCGGCTCACAGTGCGCCGCCGTACCGTCACCCCTCACCAAATGGCGCAAATGGACCAGCGGCCCACCGCGCCCCGGAACCAACAGCGAGGCGTCACCTTCTGGCGCGACCCCGCGCGCGAGAAAATCCAAGCGAGATGCCGCACATGGCCGAGCACAGAACACATGTGTTGATGTGTAGTGTGTTTACCTAGTACTCCCACCTTATCGGCTTCTCCTTCTCCTCCTCCTCCTCCTCGTCCGGTCCTCGGATCGCGCTAGCTCCTCCGATCCAACTCGTGCAACCTTGCACCGTTTGTCTGATGCTAGTAGCTAGCTTAGCTAGGCCGGCCGGAGTCGCTGTGGGTTGCACAGGCCGCTGCGTCCCGTCTCGGCTGAGAAAGTCTCGGCGGAATCACCCACTCGCTGCTGCTGCTTCTTCTTTCACCGCTTTACCTGTCAAGTTGAAAGCTACCCGCAGGTAAAGCTGATGCTGCTGCCACTTCTTATTATGTCCTGTCCGAGGGGCCACACGACATAATAATGATGATGACGGTGAACTAAGATGTTGTTGATTGATGATGATGATGATGATGCGTTCATCTCTTCGCTTTGCCTCGAGTTGTCGACAGATCGAGCGCACCCGTGCGTCGTGCGTCCTAGCTCGCTGCGGTTCGTGTCAGACGCCAGTACGGTTCAACTGCAAAAAGACGCTCTACTTTATCGGTCTCAGCCACCTCTGAAAATGGAGTTAACTTTTTTCAGTTCTTCCAGAATGAGGTGATACCTACAGTCTACAGACTACAGTAGGTGGATGCTCTCCTACACATCATGCGAAAAGCTGATGAAACGCTTGTGTTTGGAAAGAGTCATCCGTGTATTGGTATAGACCATGCACGTCCCGTATCGCAGCGTCTGTAATGGTTGGTCGCTGCTTGTAGGACGGACGATGCTGTATCTGAATGCGACGCGGACTTGTGGAGCTGCGTTGGATTACAGCGTGCGATCGATCGAGCGAGCGAGTGGGCACTATGCCAAGCCACTGTCTCAGGGAGGGACGGGGAAAATATCGTGGGCAGCAGCCGAGCCGCCCATGGTTTCTCTCGGAACGGATCGGTGAATCACTGCATTTCGACACTTCGTCCCGGATGGTTTGCAACTTGGAAGCCTAGTTGTGGTCTAATGGGTTGTCGATGATGTTCAGTGGACAGAGTTTTTCTTGTTCAGGTACTGCTTACTGCAGCCAGGGACAGATCTAGGAGTGTTTGGTGGTGTCACAGGACACTAATAAATATTTATAAACTCCATTATAAATTGATATTTTCTAACTGCAAGTTGTGGCCTTGTGGATCGTCGATGTTCAGTGGACAGAGTTTCTTGTTCAGGTACTGCAGTCTGCAGGCTGCAACTCCGGGCTACGGCATGTCTCTTTTTACTGATTTGACATGATGAAAATCCCATTGCATCTGAGAAAAAGCATCGACCGAGCGAGAGCAGATGACCTGGATTTTTCACCTTTTTAGTCATTTTGAAAAACTTATTCTACAAATAATTCTTTTCGTGGCGCTAACGTTATTGGCACCATGGTCCAATATAACGGCGCTAATAACGTTGGTGTTATCCCTTTCACTCCCGGGTGAAAACTAAGTCACTAATGTGAAGGGGAACAGCGCCAATATCGTTGGCGCCGAGAACTTATTCATAAAATTAAAATAAAACCTATTTTAATAAAAAGGATCTATTTGTAAATACTTTTTATTTATAAATAGTTTTTTTCAAAAATATTACAAATTGGTCCTCGGTGCCAACGACGTTAGCGCCATCCTCCTTCACAATAGTGACTTAGATTTCACCGGGGGTTAGGGAGATGGCGCTATTATGTTAGACCACGACGCTAATAACGTTGGCGTCGCGAAAAGAATCATTTTTAGAATAAGTTTTTTAGGAATCTATTTTCAGAATAAGGTTTTTAAAAGGATCAAAATGTGAAAATCCAGATCAGATGACAGCCTGACCCTGACTCCCATCACAACATTCCAAAAGTATATTGCCCAATATTGGATCTACACCATTATAAATGTGTTATATTTTAGATAAATGTTACTACTATTTAACTATTTGTATCTATTCGTCTATTCATATCTATGATATCGAGATCATTGGAATACGCACAAAATTCTAGAGGTGTTTTGGTATGTATGATGATAGAAAACGTGACAGTGATGGTATAGTTCTAATTTTGTGACGAATAGTCGAAAGTAATGGTATTCATCTAAAATGATAAATTTGTAATGGCATGGTCCAATTATCCCAAGTATGTACCCCTCTGTTCTTAAATACAGAGTAAATGGCATTGGCATTATTCAAATTTAAATTTAAACAACTCGTATTTTTCAAAAATAAATATAAATACTTGAAAACTTCTATTGTCGAAGTATGTGGTGTCACAGATATAACCATACAACTTCCATTCATTATAATATAAACATTTAGAATTAGTTTATGGTCAAGTGAGAGGACAGTTATTTGATAACAGAAGTTGCATAGGATGACTGAAATGATAAGCCTTAGATGCAATTTGATGTACTCCCTCCGTTTACAATTATAACTATTCAAAGTGTTTTAACTTATCCATAAATACATTCTTCTCTCATTTAAATATTCATTTTGTCTTTATGCCCTATTACCCTTTCATGGGGTAGAAAAAAAACTCGAAGCTCATGACACGGGTGACACGGATCGAGTTGTAGTGGGCTCAGATTGAATCGTCTTGAATTTGGAGTGATAAAAAGTCAAGCTTAGTGGCTTTTAGCTCGTGAGCTTAATGAGCTAGCTCGCTAGCTGCTCGTCAATATAAAATATCACCGCATCTTCATATATTTAATGTTTTTAAACTAGGATTTAGCATTTTAATTACAATAAAACTATTTGTATTCAGTGAGTTCTTTATTAGTTAAGTATTATTATGATGTAAATATAGAATAAAATAATAAATTAAAATTACAAAGGTGATATAAATGAGATAGAGATCATTAATGAGCCTAATGAGCTAGCTCGCGATTTGAGCTAGACTTGTGCCCATTAAGGTTAACTAGTAGAGCCAAAGCTGGCTTGTTAGAATAAGGATCTTAAAAGAGCCGAGCTAACTCGTTATCTACCTTAGTTGCATCACATCCATCCTTCTTTTAATGAGGAACACCAAAGTCTTTATTCTCAACTCTAATCTCTAAACAACCTTGAAATGCACAACTTTGGATGGGTCACTTGCTGTACTTTCGAGACAAATTATGAACCCTAGACGTTACTTTATTTTGTTTTGAAAGGGACGGAGAAATAGCTAGGAGGGTTTTGCTAGGGGGTTGGCTTCGCCCCAACACCGCCAACGGTTCATCGCTCCAAGTACCGGGCCTCCGGGTCATGCTCATGCTCCGGAGAGATGGAGGAAGCTCCGGAGCATCGAAGGGGAGAGCCCCAGGATCTCACGGGTCCTTCCTCCTGGGAGGCTCCGGCCTCCGGGGTCAGACTCCGTCCGACCTCCGGAGGTCCCTTCGTCCGAAGTGCCAATGCTGGTCCCCCGCTTCAAGGTAGCAGGGGTAGAACTCAGCCATAATGGTGCAATAATGTTGCCACCTACCTCTCACATTAGGGCACGGGCCGCGAGGCAAGCTTTAGCCCGATGCAGCCTCGAGCAACGCATTCCAGGAAACCCGGATGCTTTAGGGATGTTGCATTGATGAGCGCAGCCATCCCCGGTCTGCTAGGGAATGACCGCTGTGTCCATCGGTAGGGGCCACATGTCAGCCCAGGGAGAGAGAGGACTAGTCAATAGGGTTATCATTATAATTTCCCATGCTCCTGAGGGACTATAAAAGTTGTAATACCAACCCCTAATGAGGAGGTAGATTCTTTCACAACAATTCGATACTAGTTGGTCTGTTCCAACAGGTTTAATTTCACAGCTAGAAAATATAAGGCATATTCAGTTTCTACATGGTCTCCAATATTATATTTTGACCATTACTTTCCTAACATATTATCAACTACTAACATACTATCAACTACTACAAAATTATCATCATATGGAAATACTTTCAAATACCAATCTAGTGAAAGCAACTCTAATAGTCGAGTCAACTATTGGTTATATATATTGCTATATCTTCTATAGCCAACTTAAGAGGCTACCCATATAATACATTTACACTATTAATACTCGGCTCTACCTTATTCTCTTACAAAGCTTCTTTGAGGTAGTGTTGTAGCTGGCTATCGATTTGTATCCCGTCTTTTCTTCTCTCTCTCCTCCAACTCAGTACAAATCTGAAGTGGTGACAACTCCTTTAACCCACTTACATTATCTTATCATACATGCTCCAATACTACATGTATGGAGTGGACACATATTTTTTTAATTTATTTATTAGTCCAACAATTTAAATATTGAGTTTGCGAAAAAAAAAGATTTCTTATAAGTTTTGAAGTTCCAGTCTAGCTTTTAGCCCCTTTCTAGTCTTTCTTTTTTGATGTTGCAAAGTTGAAACAAAAAATATAAATATATGTTACTTTCATGAGGTCAATGCACGCATGTACCTTTCATGGTTTTTCCAACTTATTTTTTTATACTCTACTTTATCTATAAGATAAATGATAAGAAACGTCATCGATTTCACGTTTTGCCATTAACGAATGTACGTTCTAAAAGATATCATCGTACAAGCGGGTTTGTCCAACAATTATCATCACCATCAATTTCTAGTTAGCAACCATCCATTAAGTATTAAGAAAAACACACTCGATCAACATGCTCAAAATCCTCAACACACAGATATATTCAATTAGGTAAGACATATATGTATACAAATCTAATGATACTTGAGCTATATTACAAGGAACATATACATTGCACACAAGCTTCCCATGCACACTCTATGCACACTAACTAGCAAATATCACAGAAAATTCTAGAAAAAATAGGACACGTACTTTCAATAGTATTACATCTATCTATGAAATCTCATATTTAAATTCATTATATTTTAGCCGGAAAAAAACAAAATTCTGATAGATTTTTAATCTCAAAACTATCAGATTTTTCACTTTTATGTTACAGTTAAAATATAATGAATTTGGATATAAGACTTTGCAAATATGTATAATTAAGAGTGCATGCCAGATTTTTTCTAGAATTTTTCATGATATTTGTTAGTTGGTGTGCACGGAGTGTACACGGGAAACTTATGTGCATAGGATATGTTTCCTATATTACAATATGGTCCTAACCGATGCATGCTTTTGATTAATAGCAGCATTAGGTTGGGGTCCCATCTACAGTTGGCTTTAAAAAAAACTCGACATAAGAAAAGAGACATTCTGTTAAGAAAATGCTGAAAGCCGCTTCTTATCTCTATAGGACTCCACCGTCATAGGCTATATATCTTAAGCCACATTTTAATAGGACATATCGAGGATATTTTTTTAAAAGAAAGATGAACCCCGATTGATATTGTCATAACTGAAGGACTTAAGGGGGTGATTGGTTGCATACCACAACTTACCACGCTTAAGGTTAGTCGAGCTATATGTTTTTAGGTACTTATTTGGTTGATGACATAACTGTGACTAGCCACACTTTTTCTCTATATGATCCACATGTAATAGACTTACATTTTTTATTTACATTTTTTATCAACTTTGGCTAAGTTGTGGTGTGGCAGCCACACCTTGCCTAAGGTGTGGTTTGACAAAAGTTAGTAAGGGGAGTGGATTCTAAACATCTCCTTACCATTGTTCTACAAACACATTCTCTCATGCCTACGAACTACAGTAATATAGCCTGAAAATTTAAAACTCCTTAAAAAACGAACTTATTAAGGGGGGGAGGGAATCAACCCTTACTGAATGTATATCAATGACCCGTCCCCGCTCTAATTTATTGGAAGATTACACATATCTAAAGAAATACATTACTCTTACCGATCTTGCAACAAGTTCAGGACCTTCGCCATGTGGGGGAGCATGACAACATGGTTACATGGCATTACCAGTCAAGTCTGTAACCGAGTATAATCACGAAAAAAAAAACGGTAAACAGTGCCTCTTTCAATATCTGGTAGGGGTAGCTGCGAATACTGCTCAAAGCAAGGCTGATTTTCAGTATATCCATCTTGACATTGCAACTTCAGTCCAAGGCTATCCGTTTTAATTATCGATTGCACAAATGCCTAGCTAGTAGGAGTAGCGAGTAGTTAACTGTTGCATATCCCTCCTTTGATTCAGTGAATCAGTGGTATCTAGCTTGTGGCTTCGCCTATAAGAGGCTATGATCCTATGAGCTCGTGTGTGATTGCGGGCTTTGTGGCAATAACGAACTGATACGTCGTTAGCCGTTTGGGTCAAGGAGAAAACCGCATCTTGTGTTCCAGGCAGCAGACATGGATGGAAGAGACAGCACGGCATATGTGCAAATCCAATGCACCAACGAATCTGGCCATGTCAAGATAGCAATGTTTGATAGCAAAACTACTAGTCCGCGAACCTTGATTGAGTGGTAGAATTGCATCCACCTGCATTACTATCCATCATGAAGGGGCATTTCAATTTCTTTTTTTCCAAGTGTTCATCAATTCTTTTTTCTGGGAGAATCATGGCCACTCTTTTTCATTTTTAACAGTTGGATACAGAGGTAGGAGACATCCCACCCACTAGGATTTCTTCATTGCCACTTTAACAGGAGAAACATTAACAACTTTTCTTTCTTTACGACGAGTCTAATAACCTGAACTGCAATTAGACATATGTTGTTTGGCCTGAGGGGGCAAGTCCTTTATACTCTCATTATCCTCTTTAATTGATTAATTGATTGGCATAGCTTATCTCCGGCCTTTCCTTTTCAACAAGAAAAGAAATATAAAACCAAACATTTCGACTATACATGATATGTGTGGGTCATGAATCAAGGGTACCTTAAAAAGTTTCTCCGCGCGCGAGACAAGAAGATGGCATTCCCATCTCTAGGGAGAAGAACAAGTCTTCCTCAAAAAGCATTTAGCAGCTGTGGTTTCTAACCATTTTCATCCAGGACATGATGTGCCATCTCAGCAAAAAATCATTCACCAGTTCTCAATCATGCAGGAGTTTAGAATAGCTACATTGTCTACACATGTGCAATTATCTATTGCAGAGTTTTGTATGTTTGAGTTGATAGTTCTGCCCTTTGAATGGCTGAAAGGCCAAGGCACGCACTAGAGAGATAAATACCAGGATGGATTCGTTCGGTACTAAATTATATATACGGTAATCGGGTGTTAAGGTTCTACAGTACTTATGAAGAAACCTTTTTAATCACCCAAGTGGATATCCACCCGTTTAATGCATATCATCTAAATAGTTATAAAAAATTTTGAAAAAAATTGATAAGATAGATAAATATGTAATATATCACTGCACAAACATGCAACTCAAAATTCAACTTCTATAAATTGTAACAAATAATAAATAAAACTCAAATTAGTATACATATATTTAAATTTGTTGTTTTTGTTACAACGTGTAGAAGTTGAATTTGAATTTGCATGTTTGTGAAGTGATATATTACATATTTCTCTATCTTATCATTTCTTTTGAATTTTTTCATAATCATTTAGTTAATATGCAATAAACGAGTGGATGTCCGCCTGGGTGATTAGAATCCGTCTCCTACTCATGGAAGCATGAATCCTCCACTTAACAAGAACCAATCAATTCATGGAAAGACCCAGGACCTGAGAAAGAAGAAGATATTTCACAGCTATGGAGCGGCAGCCATCAATTGTCAGGGACTCAGTGTGCTCTTCAGTAATGCCACTGGCTTCTCTCCATGAAAGGACCTCGGAATATCTTTGTCCAGGAAAAAGGATTGGGAGAGGAAACAATGTGTTGCCCATACTTTTCATTGATACAAGAGTAGGGGCAAGTGACAAGAAAATTGGGGAAAGAAAAAGGAGTGATCCAGATCCTACTCCATATCACACGAACAATCTTTGTGTTTGTAACCCCCTACAGGTGGGACCAGGATAATAATCTCTGCTCATCACCGGGGAAGAAGAATATGGTAGTAGTAATTCGCAGAACAAGAAAAACTGCAAGAATCACACCTTGAGCTTATAAATTTGTGAAACAAACCAAATACTTTGATGCCACTTTTTGCGAAAATTCACTAGTTGTGATCGATTTGTGACCTCTGTAGATCAATTATATCAATATTTCACTAGTATGTTATATGTGTATTATTCAATATATCTAATGAAAAAAATATCACGGGACATCCAAGAGAAGCAAAATAGGAGTATGTAGTATCCCATTGATTATCAAGAAATAAATATAAAACATTAGTGATAAGTATTTGAAACCAAAATGAATAGTATTAAAAAGGTACTGAGAAGTATAAGATGTATCATATTGAAATGTATTAAATTTTATATTATAAAATATGATACCCCCAGTATAACTTCTCTTGGTTGCTTGATACACTGACCCATTGCATGTTTGTAGTACGTTAGCAAAAATTTAATAAAGTTCTTATGATTCTCTTCCCCACAGCTAATAAAATCGTGTCAGTTTACCCGAAAAAGGTCAACAAGGCAAATGGGCACTTGGGCAGTTATCTGCTCAATTTCTTCGGTTCGCCCCTAGAAAAAAAAAACAATGTAGAATGGCGAGCGCGCATGCATATGCAACGCTTGCAACCGTTGCACGGTCGACACGTAAACAGTCGCCACGTATTCCCGCACGTGCCGCGGAATTTTCCTCCGCCTTCCTGTCTGATCGAACATCCTTATCCGAACAGTACCTCGACACTGTCCAGCTAAGCTGAGGCACCCGTAGAGCAGCTGTAGCCTAGCCGAATCCGGTGCCCGAAGCTATAGCCAGCGCGCGCACCGAATCATCATGCATGGCGCGCCTCCCTATACCCTACGTACGCTACGCGGTGGAGTTATCTCCGTCCCACTCGGAGCTGACCCGTGACGGAGGTGTGAGCCCCTCGCGTACGGTGGAAAGCCGGCACGCGGCGCGCCCGCGTGGGACGCACCGGCCGGCCGGGGGTCGAAGCGCGCGCTCTGCGAGATCGCTAATTAGCATCGTTTTTCTTTTTCACCATTTTCTTTTTTTTTCACCATAGTTTTTATACCTAAAATTTATATACCTAAAGTTTATACATTTAAAATTTATATACCTAAAATTTATATATCTAAAGTTTACGCACCTAAAGTTTATATGTCAAAAGTTTATATACCCTCATTCAAATTCAAATTCGAATTTAAATATTTTTATACATATTATACGTACGAAGTTTACGATAAAATCTATGCACATAAATATATTTTTGAGGGTATTAGATTTTTTTTATTTTTTTCTAGCTTGTTTTTTTTTTATTCTTATGATGCTGTTGGAAGGGAAGAAGGGAAAAGAGCGAGCGCGTTAGGGGGAGGGACGGCGAGATCATCTCGCATGGAAACGTGATCGCGCATATCTATCGATCGCCGATTAGACCTACCCCGCGCTCTGGCCGCGGTCCCCGGGCGGATCATCAATCAGTGCCCGCGTTCGCGTCAGTGCGGCGGTTGATGCATGCGCGGGCGCGCGCCCGGACCATGCGGGATATCGCCGGTGCGTGCGGCCAGGACAGTGGCCACGCCACGGCCTCTCACGACCTACGGGCCGCGCGGGGGAGCACGTAGGGCCGGCCGGCGCGGGGGCGGGCGGAGGCAGCCGCGGGGCATGGCGCGGAACGTGCAAACGACCCGCGCGGGACTCGGCGCGCGGGGGCGCCATGCCGATCGGCCGGCCGGCCCCGAGGGCCGGGACGTGGTGCCGGGGTGGCAGCCTTGGTTGGCAACTTGGCAATTTGGGGTGGTCTCCCCCAACCAACTGAACCAAGTGCGCGCTGCATGCGGTCTGCACGGTGGCTCGCGGATGGGGGTGGGCTTGGCTTTCGTTGGCTGGCTCCCGTGACTTTTTTCACGCAGGTGGTGTTGTGTCCACGTTGTAGTACTTGCCGACTGGGGACTTTTGCCTGACAGTACAGCGGTCGCCTTTGGTTCGTGTGGGACATTTCGGCACGAGGATCATGTTTTCACGGACAGGAATCAATCGATACGAAGCTTCCTGCCGAGGGAAAAAAACGAGAGGATTGTGTTAAGTGCCAAGAGCTGTATACGTTATACTCCTTTTCTAATTACACGGAAGATAATACAATATATTCACACACCAGTGAATAAAGTTTATTTTACCTATACGTTCAACAAGCCCACTGATAAATTTATGAGCTTCACTAAATTTATATTTTAGTATACTTAGTAATTGTAGTACGTAGGTATCAAATATACAAATCCCGAAATCTTTTGTCCCTAAACTATTCAATTGGTCAATTCTGGAACTTCAAAGGGTAATATGAGCACTTGTCTTTCACTATTTTTCTAGAGATTTTGGAAAAGTACAACTTAGATGTCACAAAACTATTATTATTATTATTATATGATAACATTAATAACTAACTTTAGTGGTTTTGCTACTCATCACGTGACCCTACCTACTCTAGCCATTAGATTGAGACTTATGAAAGGGAGTCGTCTTTCACCTCTTACCAGCTAAGAGAAAATGGATATGGCATAGCAGTGGACGGAAGTACTCATCTATTGTGAAGTCTTATAGTGATGTGACAACGGACGACTGGTACTTCAACATACATCATAAATTAGGATATTTCATAATTTCATTAGTACTACAATAAATGGTGACAAATGGGTACTAATGCAAGAAGTGGTGGCTTATCATGTCACCATTTTGGTGGGTTAACTTATCCCTAGGTTAAGGGGATTACAATATCTTTAGAATAGAGGAATTTGTAGAGCTTCCACATGAAATTATCACACTCCAAAGGTGTCCTAAGTAGTTTTAATTATATTAAATAAGCCCTTGCTAAACCTTGGTTTTCAAGTAGATTAGACCTGCAACCTATTTCCTAACCTTGTAAAGGGGCAGCTTAAAGATGAAAACTGACAGATAAAAATATAGGTATGCTAATTGAGCAATATAAGGAAAAATAAAAAAATCTTATAAATAGTGAATAAATCAAGTTCTTCATTTAGTTGGGACAAATAGTTTTAGATTAAGACTAAGTTTGTGATTGTAATGTTGTGCTACTCTGTGTTATCTTTTAGAGAAAATTTCTTATATGCCACTAAAAGTTCATTTTGTTTCCTTATATGTCATTGTAAATTAGCTATTCCTGTATATGTCAACAAACGAAATTTTCATTCACCTATATGCTATCCACGTCACCCAAGAGTAGAAATATTGTTAGCTTTTTTGAAAAATGATAAAATTGCCCTAACTCTCGTTTCTGCTATGTAAAGAACAAATCAGGACGATTTGCAGTTGAAACTACGACTATAACTTTAGCAATCATTATTGATTCAACACATAACCAATGACTGGATGCAAAGTTTATTTCTCTTGCACTTTTATAATTAATTTATAGATTATAGAAAGAATTAGTTCGTATTCTTTTTTAAATGGCACTAAGAATAAAAAATTAATTAGTTCTAATCTAATGTATCTAACTGGATGTAAGCATTCAATTTAAAAAAAAACAAAGCAATCTCTCAGCTTAGCAAACTGATTGTGTGCCTAATTTATTCATAAAAATAGTTATGCTTAACTTAAAAAGCTACGTGCTTAATTTAATCTCACTATGGAAGTAAGTAACTTCATGATACCGACATTAGTTGATTAACATCAAGAAATACATCACCTTTGTTTATTCGTAGTAAGAAAACCAAGATAAAAGAAGGAAAGGATCACTAAGGGTAATTTTGTACTTTTCATGCCAACAAAAATGACCAGATGATGTGGATGGCATATGAGGAAATGAAAAAAAATCATTGTGGGAATAGCAGATTTTCAATAGCATATGAGGAAACCGGTGAACATTCAATTTCATATAAGAAATTTTCTCTATCTGTTATGTTGCTGTGGAAATAAGAGAATTATAACTTGTAGTTTTGTTCACATTTCAAATTATTGTTGGATAGTCTATTTTAGTTGTTTTCCATTTTTATAAATATTACATTTTCATACCAAACACCGACATATCCAAAAGTTGCTTCACCAAATATGATGATCATAATCCACTAAATTTCAATCAGAGCCAAAAATAAGAGTCTATGTCATGTACATCAAAATAATTATTAATTTACTTTCAAAATTATTAAATGAAAATTAATATTAATTAAGATATGAGTGCAACTCGATAATTATTAATTTGTATATCAAAATTGTTAAATTTATGACAATAATATACTTAAGACTCCAAATTCAACAAAAAAAATAATTATTTCTAAAATTACGACATTATTTAGAAAAACTCGAATTATGAGTGCACATGACAAGTGTAACTTCTAATTATCGAAATTAATAAATTAGGAAATTAGAAAGCAAAGGAATATGTTTTAGGCTAGATTCGACATAAAAATATTGTTTTATTTACTAATTTTTAATTTAGAGCTATTAACATATAAAATGTTTTATTCTGAGTAAAGTTCTTTTTCGTGGGGATTAAAAATAAAGTTCACATCTACTCACTTTTAGCAAAATTCAATTGCAAAGCATACAATAGAAATAGCACGTCGTACGACTGCACCGTTACCAGCTTGCATAAAGGCTAAAGCGGACGAGATGTCAAAACTAACCATAAAACAGGGGTACAAATCCCGGGCCCTCTCGCACGCATCTACGTACAATTTCTTAACAGTGAAACGTTCGATATAAAAACGGTGTGCGCTGAGAATGGCACAACTCTGTTTCTCACACGCGCACACCGCTCGGGCAGGCGCACGCGCGCGCAAAAAAAAAAGAAGGATCGAGAGAGAAAATCCGTCGTTGTTTGTTCTTCGTCATGGGCGCGGACGCCACCACGTTGCACATCGCGGTTCACGCCCTAGCGAGCTCCCTGCAGCCGCAGGTGGCCGCCGTCTTCTTCGTCTCGGCCGCGTGCACGGTGGCCCTCGCGCTGCTCCTGGCCTCGCTGCGGCTGCGGCCGCCGTGGTGGTGCGCGTGCCCGGTGTGCGAGGCGTACGTGACCGCGTCGTGGGCGCGGGAGTTCGACAACCTCTGCGACTGGTACGCGTACCTGCTGCGCCGCGCGCCGGGGCGAACCGTGCACGTGCACGTGCTCGGGAACGTGCTCACCGCCAACCCGGCCACCGTCGACCACATGCTGCGCTGCCGCTTCGACAACTACCCCAAGGGTGCCCCCTTCTCGGCCATCCTCGCCGACTTCCTCGGCCGCGGCATATTCAACGTCGACGGCGACGCCTGGCTCTTCCAACGCAAGCTCGCCGCGGCCGAGCTCGCCTCGCCGGCACTACGAGCCTTCGCTGCGGACGTCGTGGCCTCAGAACTGCGGTGCCGCCTCATCCCTCTGCTTCGCTCTGCCTCCAGCTACGGCAGCGAGAGGCTGCTGGATCTCCAGGACGTCTTCCGCCGCTTCGCGTTCGACTGCATATGCAAGATCTCCTTCGGCCTCGACCCCTGCTGCCTCGACCTTTCGCTGCCGATATCGGCGTTCGCGGACGCGTTCGACACGGCGTCGATGCTCTCAGCCCGGCGAGCGACGGTGCCCATGCATGTCGTCTGGAAGTTGAAGCGGCTTCTCAACATCGGCGAGGAGCGGGAGCTCCGCGACGCGATCCGTCTCGTTGACGCGCTTGCCGCCGAGGTCATCCGGCAACGCCGCAAGCTCGGTTCCGCCGCCTCCGGTGACGACCTCCTGTCGCGCTTCATGGGCTCCATCAACGACGACAAGTACCTCCGTGACATCGTCGTGAGCTTCATGCTCGCCGGCCGCGACACTGTCGCCTCAGGTCTAACCGCGTTCTTCTTGCTCCTCTCCGACCATCCCGAGGTGGCTGCCGCAATCCGGGACGAAGTCTTCCGCGTCACCGGAGACAGGGACCCCACGGCCGCCTCCTTCGAATTCGACAAGCTCAAGGACATGCACTACGTGCACGCGGCGCTGTACGAGAGCATGCGGCTGTTCCCGCCGGTGCAGTTCGACTCCAAGTTTGCCGCCGGCGAGGACACGCTCCCGGACGGCACGTTCGTGGCCAAGGGCACACGGGTGACCTACCACGCGTACGCCATGGGCCGGATGGAGTCTGTCTGGGGCCCCGACTGCGCCGTGTTCAGACCGGAGCGGTGGCTCAGCGACGGCCGGTTCGTGCCGGAGAGCCCGTACCGCTACCCGGTCTTCCAGGGCGGGGTGCGCGTCTGCATAGGCAAGGATCTCGCCATCATGGAGATGAAGGCCGTTATCGTCGCCGTCGTCCTTAGCTTCGACGTGGAGGCGGTCGACCGGAGCTCGCGCCGGCCCAAGTTCGCGCCTGGGCTCACCGCCACGTTCGCCGGGGGCGTGCCTGTCAGAGTGCGCCGGCGAGCGCAGTGCGCGCCAAGTTAGTTCAATCAAATACGTCGCGTCGCCACGCGCGATCGACCTATTCATTTTATTTTATTTTTCTTCTTCTTCTTTGAAACGGGAAACATTAGTCTATGTCAGCATGCACATGGAAAGCTGCACTGATCTATGTGTCACTCGAGTCAACAGTCACCACTCAATTTGGCAACTGCGCTGGGTTCTTATCCTCCACTCAAGATTCCTCTGTAGACCATAATTAAAGATTTTTCCGATTACACAGAAGATGCTCAAGAACACATAGTAGATCACTACAGTCTACACATACATACACCACATGAGTACGTCTCTTTCATACGTACTAGGCTGTGTATAAATATAGTGTAAATGGATTTTCATCCCAGGATATCCACTAGTTAAATAGTTATCAAAAAATTTGATAATATAAATTAAAATAAAACATATCACTCCGACCAAATTCGATTTCTACAGGTTACAATAAAAAGAATAAATTAAATTAAAAATAATTATCATACATTCATAGTTGTATTTGTTATTTTTATTACAACTTGTAGAAATTGAATTTTAACTTGCATGTTTGTGAAGTAATATTTTATATTAATTTATCTTATCAATTTTTTCAAAATTTTGATAACTATTTAAGTAACATGCACGAACCAAAGAAAATATCCATTCGAGAGATAAAAACACTCTCCCATGTAAGCTGGGAAAATTAAAACCTGACAAGCAAAGTCCTATTACTCCTATGCACAGCTCGTACTATTTTTTTCGGCCACTGAATAAAGGAGGAGCCGTCAAGGTGCGAATGTATATAGTTATTTCGGCCCGGCGTATATATTGTTATTTCGAACTTCAAAGCACGATTCGTACTTCTGATGCCATTCTTGAGAATTTCTTTGGCAGATTCTCAATGTTACAGAATACACACCTAGATGTTCTTCCGTGTGGCCCTCTTTTCATACGGACAACATCAATTATTGCAAGATGGTCGGCCATAGAATTAGAAAACTGTAAAGTGTTTTGATCTCCATAAAGAAAAATGACTAGTACATGGATAAGTGATGACTGATGAGGAGGTGCAATGGTGATTTATGACTGCAAGCAAAAGGTTCATTTTCTGCTGTCTGTGTCAACAGGATAATCAGGGGGAATTTGTCTGAAGATGACTCTTTTCCATACATAAGAAACGATTTTGAAACGTAGAATGTACTCTTGTCAGACTGACGAGTGATGAGATTTTTTTTTAAAAACAAAGCAAGTTTATTATATCAAAGATAAATTTTAGAAGACTAAAATCCCATGTACATCACCTGATATAAAAGATCATACAAATCAGGACCATCCTTTCAAAAAGAAAGGGTAAATGAACTAGGAAAATAACTCTACAAATGTCACCGCACAATAGCAATAGATGAGATCGACAAGGGGGTTACGGTATTACCGCGACGACTCATCCACAAGTCTCTACTACTAACGGGCACACCGCTTAACAGACCGGTGACCCCTGAGGCTGCCTACACAGGAAATAACATTTTTCGAGGTTTATTGTTGAGACGTAGATTTTGCGTGAGCTTCGCCGGTCTCAACAAAGATTTACCATGGATTCCACTGTTAAATCTAAGGAGACGAGCGTCGCACAAGCGGTTCGTGTGCTCAACCCGAACAGGGTGATCAACATGATTACTGCTGCAAGCTACAGATGCAAAGAAAAGTTTCGAAAGCCAACCATCCTCGTGCATATTAGGATTAGGATAGCGGGCATTGAACTTATGTCTTACAAGATCAAACTAGTTAACTGCAAGGGAGGGTGAAGAGAGATAAACCTGTGGGAAACTCAATCCATCAAGCACCAGATCTTGGAGATTTGGTTCACAGCAAACTAGTGCATCATGGAGTCCACGACAAGCTTGACATGGAACAGCACCCACAAAGGCCATCTGCTTGACCACAACTCCCCACAGGCCAGCCGGTAAGAGACAAATCCATCAAAGGATGTTGTTAGACTAGTTGTAAGGATTAAACAGACGGTCTGCTCCATGTGGCAACTCTTTCCAGTAGATGACAGTGCATTTCTTGACATGGCTGTGTTCGGCAGCATCAGACTGAGGAAACCTTATTCGTTTTTCACGTACATATTTCTTAAACTGCTAAACGGTGTATTTTTTTAAAAAATATATTATAAAAAATTATTTGAAAAAAATAATATTAATTTATTTTTTAAATTTAAAATAATTAATACTTAATTAATATACGTTAATGGTTTTATGTAGATTCTCAATCCTCTTATTCCCTTTTTCTCAAACACACATATAACATTCAATGGACATTTCAGCAGCGGATCATAATTCAAAGCAGTTTTAAATTTGAAAGTTTGTTCCTAAAATTAATGTTACATAGATTTTTTTGCATGTCTTCTTATCAATCATGAAAAGAGAGCCAAAGAGATAAAGGACACATGGTAATTTTTTCCTGATTGGCCCCTTGGTCATAAGATGTCGTTGGTCGTGTTTTGACCAAACAGTTTAAGAAAATGAAGGACCCATTTAGAACTCAAAACATGTGAATTTCCGATTGATAATTAGAACGGAAATAACTCCCAAAAGTTTTAGGTGAAGATGGAATTTTTGAAGTCGTAGGCCGAAAATTTCTGTAAGCACGCGTCCACCAAATCGCTTCACGATTCTAACTATATATAAATTTTGATTTTTGTAACGTTTGTTATCATCGTATTAAAGTTATCACTAAATAATTAAATTGGTAAATATGGAAATATCCGGACCAATGGAGAACAATTTCTAGGGATTTGATATTGTTTTCCACCGTTTTCATCCATCGGAACTAGATGACACTCAGGAAAGGGAACCATGCACATGCTCGAGGGTCTCATGGGAGGTGGGATTGCCACTGTTGGATCCCCACTACCTTTCAAGTACCTTGTACAAGTGCATTCTCCCGAGCCCTTGCCAACTACCTGCTATTGCGATGCTCATGTGCTCCAATTCTTTATGGCAGCTTCGTCTTCTTCATATTGGTGCGGTGGGGAGCACGTTTTCTTTAGCACGGAAAGTAACCAAGAGAACGGAAAACAGAAAAAGAAAAGGAGAAGGGGTATGCGTCAGTCGCCATGTGTTTGGTACTACATTCGTATGCATCAGTTGGATGCAGGTTCAGCTGCTCTATCCATTTATGCTCAAAACATGTTGAAAAGTCGCTGCTTTTTGAGAATTATTTGATAAAAAAACATTATAGTAAACACGTCTCCTGCGATTAATTACTAACTTAGTGCTCATCATACTCTAGCTAGTACCTATATTCTCCTTTCACATCTACTCTATCATAAAATATGTTAATTTAGTACTATCAGATTACATTAATGTATAGTAACTATTCAAATCAATAAGCCCCTGACTAGATCTCAACTAGAGTATCTGTAGCACTATGACATATCCTATCATTGTTATATTTTTGAATGGATGAAGTTTCATCTGAAGCAAGTTTACAAATACGACTGATTGTTGATTGTCAATGGTTGTTTTATCATTAACCATGGTAATTGCTCAATCATTGAAGGAAACCGGTGAAATTCACACAATCTATTAACTTATTAAAGTAATAGAAAAATGAGTCTTCATGTTCGCTCCCACGGACTAGAAATTCTCATATTAATCGGAGTAAAATAACAACAGAGTCCATATAGAAATACAATTTTAAAATAGCTGAAATTCGGAATTAAAAAAATAAGGAATATTGAAATAGGAGACTAGTGTCCATACCGGTATACAATTTAGAACCAATGAAAATTCAAAATTAGAAAATAAGAAAAATAAAAGTAGAGGTTGAGTCCATATAGAAATACAATTTAGAAATAATTAAAATTCAAAATTAAAAAGAAATATTGAAAGAAGAGTATAGAGTCAATATAGAAATAAAATTTAGAAACAACTGAAATTTGGAATGAAAAAAATAAATAATATTAAAAGAAGTGTATAGAGTCCATATAGGATTACAATTCATAAATAATTGAAATTCGGAATAAAAAAAGGAATATTAGAAGAAGAGTATAGAGTCCATATAGGAATTTAGAATTAATTAAATTTAGAATAAAAAATAATAAAATTAAAAGTAGAGTTTAGAGTCCATATAAAAATACAATTTACAAATAACTAAGATTTAATATTATAAAAAATATACTAGAAGAAGAGTTTGAAGTCCATATAGTAATACAATTTATAAGTAGAGTCCACATAGAAATAAAATTATAAATAATAAAAATTCAGAATTAAAAAAATAAGAAATATTGAAAGAAAAGCCTAGAGTTCATAAATAAATACAATTTACAAATAAAGAAAATTTAGAATTAAAAAAATATTGGAAGAGGAGTCCAGTCCACATAGGAGTATAATTTAGAAATAACCAAAATTCTGAATTTTAAAATAAGAAATATAGGAATAAATTTTATAAGTAATAGAAATTCAGAACTAGAAAATAAAGAATAGGGAGGATGAGTCTAAAGTCCATATAGAAATATGATTTAGACATAACTAAAATTCGATATTAAAAATAGTTAATAACTATCACGTTTATAGAATACAATATGAATATTACACATTGGTAGTTTGGTAAAGTTAGTACAAGATGAAAATTATGTTATCATTTTAATAATAAAATAAGAAAATATATATGTTATTGTATAAGAAAAAATATAAGGATGTTAGCCGTGCAATCTGTACGGGTCACCATGCTAGTACTTTTTAAAAGACTAAAAAATACCTGTGCATTACAACAGGTGAAGATAATTTTTACGATTGATAAAAACTATGTCAATTTAAACGACAAACAAAAACAAAACAATAGCAATACAAAATCAAAAATAATATATAGCATATGAACCCAATTGCGCTCGCTTCATGCATGATCACACGAAGAATCATATACACGAAGAAATTTTCATAAGTTGACGCATGTGTATTTTGCTAGACCTTATGAATCAAAGATTGAAATTTTGATTATTCAATTATAGAAAAAGTTTTTTTTACCATCGATGGAAAATATTTGCAAAGAAATAAACTTGCCGCATAAAAGAATATTTATGATGAGAGGAAAAGGAGGAAGAAAAGGAGGAGAAAACATAGGAGATTGGAAGGAGAGGCAAAGGGTTAGGATTATCGGGAGAAAAAAAAGGATAAAAAGAAAACGAAAAAGAGAGAGAGAGAAAAGACGCTGATCTAGGAAGGGACGCGCAGGGAGCTAAGTGGGGGCGCGCGGGATGGTATGGACCAGTTGGGTTGGACTGGGATAGGATAGTATAGTATATGATAGTTATTCTATACTCACATCGAATTGGATAGGGTGACATATAACCAACTCAAAAAGGATGACATATCTAAATTCTAACAGAAACATCTTTAATTTTTATAATAGTAGAATATGTATAAATGTAATTTGATCATGCATGTTGAAAAGTAATATATGTTATTAGCCTAGCGAGGTAGCCATGTGTAGTAAAATAATATCTAAATCTCTACTAAAAATTACGATGTTTTAATTTTCGATCTATAAAAAGGATGTTTTATTTTGAGAAAAGAACTGTGTATGGATTTGTCATATATTAACAAGTACTAAAATCAACGGACATGCACACAAGCCAAGTCATCCGTACAAAATTCAATCTGTTTTATATGCTGTCACGTATTGTTGCTTTACACATGATTAAACTATTCCTAATTACTCTAGTTCTGAGCAATAACTAATTAGTCGCACCGGCCGCCGGGCACCTCTGCCACCAGCAGAGGCCTAGCCATGAGATTTGCCGTCCGCTTCTGCTGAATTTATTCGTGGATTAGAGTCCAATTCACTGATAAATCGAAGTTCCCCTGCTTTTCCTGGTTGGCACATGCGAACGACTCGCGAGGACTTGAAAACGCCGGAATTGCAGGAGTCGGATATGAACGAGCGATGGTGCCAAGCTAACGACGCGAGGCGCAAGGGAAAGTAGGAATCTAAGTCCAATAACGTACCAAGTAAAAAACATCTTTAATTTTTTATAATAGTGGAGAAGTGAAGAGATGACATACCAAAATTTCGACGAAAACACTTTTAATTTTTATAATAGTAGAGATATATTTTAGTTTAGTTTCCTTAACCTTATCGGTTTATTGTGTGAACCGGCTTGGTAAATACTAATAACCACGATACCGTTATAATTTGAAACACTGATATGGAGTTGGTGTTCAAGCATCTAGGCCTCGTTGTTAATTTTGGTAATTAATGACAAGCGTTTATTGTGGACCAACGATTCTTTTGAGTTACAAATATTTGAGTTAGGATCACATAATATGAGTGCATGGATAATCACTGAGGACGTTTTACGATGGTGCAAAGCTAAACGATTGAAGACGGTAAAACTAGCGGTTTATTTTAATTGATCGAGAAGTTTGGGCGATCAAATTTCATAAAATTCATTTATAGCTTTGCCGTACTATCAAGGGGGGTAATGACCTAAGCAAATAGATGATTAAAATGCCACATTAGGTCATTAGCATTTAGACTTGGCTCGCTAATATTTTCTTGCAGCTTTCTGTCCAAGGCCGATCTGACCGAGGCTTTGCAACCGGTCTGACCGGTTCCTCAGGGAGGTCTGACCGCAGGCCATTGGATGATTTGACCGGTACTTAGCGGCGGCTGACCGGACTAACTGCCTCCGGTCTGACCGGCCTCTGCGCCAGTCGATTGATTCCCTTTGGCCTGGCGATCCAGAGCCGCCAGAGCCGTAGTCGGTCAGACCGAGCCGATGGCGGTCTGACTAAGCCATGGAAGGTCTGACCGGCCATTTGGTCGCCGGTCTGACCGGACCCCCTGCTGTCAGAGCATTAAATGCACTGTAACAACTAGTTTTCTAGCCGTTACACTTTGAGGCCGGTCTGACCGGCCACCCTTCGCCGGTCTGACCAGCAGGCAACAGAGTTGGTGGATTTCGTTCCCAACGGCTAGTTTTCTTTGTATGGGGTATAAATACCCCCATTGGCAGCAAGGGGACCCTCTTGGCACCCACTACAATTGCATACACCCCTTGCCTCTCCTCTCACACACGTTTGAGCTAGTGTTTATCCATTAGGTGTGTTTGAGTGTTGATTTGCCAAGAGTCATGTGCATTTGCTTCCTTGTTGATTTAGTGTGGCACTTGATCATCTCCGAGCCGGGTCACTTGTTACTCTTGGAGGTTGCCGCCTCCTAGACGGCTTGTGGAGGTGCTTGCCCGGTGACCTCTCCGTGGAGATTGTGGAGAAGGCCCGGTGCGGTTTGTGAGTGGTTTAGAGTTCACCACATTTGGAGTGAAGGAAGAACTACCCTAGTGATCGAGGCTTGGATAGTTCTCTCCATGGGCCGGCTCCCATCTTGCCCACCCCTTGATGAAGGGGGCGTTCGGTGGCTTCGTGGTTGAGCGGTGGAGTTGGGCTCGCCTCAACGGGGATTAGGAAACCGGTGAGTTTCCGAACCTCGGTGAAAAACTTTTTGTCTCATTGTCTTCTTTACTTATTGCATTTATATTTGTGCAATTTACATTCTTAGAGATATACTTGAGCCACTTTCACCCTAAGATTGCAAAACATAACTTAGTTGCTTAGTTAGACTTATCCCTCACTGAGCCTAGCAACTTAGGTTAGTTTTGATTATGTGTCAATTATTTTAAAATCGCCTATTCACCCCCCTCTAGTCGACATTCTTGATCCTACAGGTGTGTAGTACTTCCTCCGTCTTAAAATAACTCAATCTACTTTTGTCCAAATTCATTATTTTAAGAGGGGTCATATCCCCTCGTAAGTTAAGTTATTTTGGGAGAGAGGGAGTAGTTGCTACCTTGCTATAGGTGTTCCTGGAGACTAAGGAAAGTGATAAGTTCGGATAGAGCAGTAGTAACCTCGATCGAACAATGTGGAGAATATCCATTTGACGATTCATGCAAAACAGAGCAGCAATCTGCATCTAAGTCAATATTTTTTTTAGAAAGAAAGAGTTGAGTCGAGCAGCTGGCCGGTCGGCTCGCGCGGTTCATCAGAATGATGAGCTCAATATATATTTAAAGATCTCTCTCGTTAGCTTTCAGAAAGGAAGAATCTTGCAATAGATCTGCAAGAGTTCTCTTTGTTTCCAGAGAACGAATTTTATATTTTATCTGACGTCTACGACTCGTGATATCATTGCCTATCTCACTTTCTCGTGTTGTGATTTCAATGTCAGAATCCATATCTTTTAAACCGAAATCTTCTATTGTTTGAGCATCAGGTAAGTGCGTTTTCTTGGGATGCATCAGATAAGTGTCAAGTACCTTTTATTTAGTAGTAAATTGTAAAAATTATTGATCTTTTGTATGAGCTAGCATTATCATATAAGAGCATTCACAATATGGTACAAAAGTAATCTATAGCTAATATAATATTTCATGTAGCCACGTAGTAGTATTGTGCCCATATAGGGGTTACAAGGAATAAACAAATATATTCTTCATCTCTCCCCTTATACTCTACTCTCATAAAATATAGGGTCCACCTTAATATCAACTCTTTACTATATATATATATATATATATATATATATATATATATATATATATATATATATATATATATTGTGTAAGTGATAATATACTATAGTAGGATCCATCTTGACCAATGTGAGCCTCAAGGGCAACAACTATGTATATAAAAAAAAAAGTACAATTCATATAGTGGAGACTCACATATATGAGTTTTAACTATTGTAACTTTCACAATGTATATAGATAGCAAGTAGTATTAGGAGGAGAGAGGAATCATAGACAAATAATATATTTTATTCTATATGGACAGCCCATATGCTTATGGGTGACTTTTGCTATTTCCTTGCTATGTACTAGTTCCACAATATTGCTAAGTGGCTGAATGAAATATTATATCACTTATGGACTAGTTTTACACTACATTGAGAATGTTCTTAGTGCTAAGATTATCTAAAGCATGTATAGTCATATTTCGTGTGAATAAACTAATCTTCTAAACCTTATTTGTTTGTAGCGTGAAAATTTCTAAATCCTACTAGATAGAACAATTTTTACAATAACTTCATAAAATCAATATTGTTTTTATTTAAAAGGATACCTTAACTAGCTAGTTAGTGGCTTATGGTTGGAAGCTCTTCAGCTAAAGGTTATGACTTATTTCCGTTATTTAAAATAAAGTTAGTGGTTTATGGTGCTGGAGCTGCTCGCACGGACACATCTACATTTCTCAAGCTGGCCGGTGACCGGCCAGCCTATTGGTCCACGAGTCATAGCTAAACACTCAGATAAATATGGTAGGAAAAAAAAAGCTAAGCCCGGTAAAAACAAATTCAGCATCCAGAAGCTTCCAACTGTCACTACGCCAGAACACTACATCTGTAACGGCACACCAGTGACGGGCCTATGGATTGGTCACAGATGACCATCATCTTTAACGGGTCGTTATGTTTACCGTCATCGGTGAGACATCTGGCTGCGGCCCGTCACAGGTATCACCTCACCTGTGACGGCTTGGAGCCATAAGCCGTCACAGAAATACCAGTGACGGGGATTCTCCCTGGCCGTCACAGGTATCACCTCACCTGTGACGGCCAGGGAGTTAGAACCCGTCAAAGGTAATTAGCGTCACCTGTAACGGTTATTACTTCCAGCCCGTCAAAGGTATCTTGTTACCTGTGACGGGCGACTGAGTTGCGGCCTGTCAAAGGTATGGCCGACACCTTTGACGGGCTGTATTTATTTAACCCGTTTGAGGTGAGTTGGATCTATAAATACCCCTCAACTACCAACTGTTTTCCATCCCGACCAGTGCACTGTTCACAATTCAGTTGGGAAGGCAAGGGGGGTGAATTTGTGCTGAAATTAAAGGTAAAAAATACATTATTCTCCCTTCATTCCCAATTGATCATCATATAGTTTTCTTCCTATGTCGTTGATTGCAGATGAATCGTAGTTGGATGTACCATGTTCATCGTTCGTCTAAAGAGTACAGGGAGGGGGTCACTGAATTCGTCACATTTGCGGACAATGACAGAAAAAGCAGGATGACCATGCACATATTGTGTCCATGTAATGACTGTAAGAATGAACAGATGTTCCATGATAGTTCAGATGTGCATTCTCATTTGATAAGGAGAGGTTTCATGGAGAAATATACATGTTGGAGCAAGCATGGAGAGCAAGAGGCACCTGATGTCGCAGCTGAAGAAGTGCCGGATCAGGATGTAGTGAACGCCGCTGTAGCTCGAGAAGGCATGTTTGTACCTTCTCCGTTAGGCGAAGAGACCATAGGTTTGGACACTCAATGTTTGTCTGAAATGTTGCATGACGTTGAAGACGTAGATGACAACGACAGAGATTTTGAGAAGTTTAGTAAGTTGGTGGAAGATTGTCATATGCCTTTGTATGATGGATGTAAGTCGAAGCACAGCAAATTGTCATGCGTGTTGGAACTCATGAAGCTTAAGGCAAATAATGGTTGGTCCGAGAAGAGTTTTACAGAACTTCTTGAGCTGTTAAAGGACCTGTTACCAGAGGGGAACAAATTACCGCATACGACATATGAAGCAAAGCAAGTCTTATGTCCGTTGGGCCTGGAGGTGAGAAGAATTCATGCTTGTCGAAACGACTGCATTTTGTATTACAAGCAATACGCTGACTTGGATGTTTGCCCTGTTTGTGGGGCTTCTGGATACAAATGAGCAATAAGTGAAGGTGAAGGAAGTAAGTCAAAGAGGGGAGGCCCCGCAAAGGTGGTGTGGTATCTCCCAATTACAGAGCGCATGAAGAGAATTTTTGCGAATCCGGAACAAGCTAAGCTAGTGCACTGGCATGCCGAAGAACGGAAAGTCGATAGTAAGCTGAGGCACCCAACAGATTCAGTACAGTGGCGGATAATCGATAGGATTTACCGCGAATTCTCAAAGGACCCAAGAAACATGCGTTTTGCCATGTGTATGGACGACATTAATCCATTTGGTGATTTGAGCAGTCGTCATAGTACTTGGCCAGTTCTTCTTGTGAACTATAACCTTCCTCCCTAGTTGTGCTTCAAAAGAAAGTATATTATGCTTGCCATGCTCATTTAAGGACCGAGACAACCTGGCAACAATATCGATGTGTTCCTTGAACCGATAATCGATGACTTTGAAAGGCTATAGAATGAGGGCACACGAACATGGGACGCATATGCACGAGAGTATTTCAATCTCCATGCGATGTTCTCTTAGTCATCGTACCTAAATGGAGTAGGGTCTACTACCTTAACTCAAATAAGGCGAAGGATTATAATTTCACTGAAATCACCAAGGCCTTAAATATGGCTTGGGGCCCATATGTGGAAAAGGGTGGAAGGTACAAGGAGGGCAAGGACCAACTTTATCATGACACCAATTTTGCATGCGCACAACAGATCGGGGACCAGTGTGGTTTTCACGTGTGCCACAATATGTCAACACTTCTAAGAGAGGTGAAAGATTTCGACCCTGAGGTTGTTGCTAATGGCAAATTCGATGATTTCAATACCAATATTAATCTTATAAACATGCTAACTTCTGTATTATTGAACAGAAAGGTAGAGCTGGCTGGAAGATTTCACCCATCAACCCTCCTACTATCAGAGGCGAACTGTGCGCCTTCATTCTTGCCGAAATAATGAACAAGAAAGGATGTTTTCACGTCAAATAGACGATTGAACTAGGCTAGATGTGATGTCATGAACAAAACAGTTATCTAATTTTCTGTGATGTAAAAGCAGTTGTTTCTATGATTCTGTGGTACGGAATGCAATGTAATTTACTTTCATATGTGTAATACTTATGGGAGTTTGCCAAATTGTCATCAAATTTGATCAACTACGATTTACGTTGTACTATTCAATTGATTTCTCTATTTTTTAAATGACACGTCTTCGTGGAGGTTCAAAATGAATAGGATAAAAGAAAGTTTGGTAAGTTTGCGGTTTCATGAGCAAGGTCCGAAATTTGTGGCTTAAATGGGGTATGAATTTGCTGGGCAGAATTGTGGTATTTGACGGGCATGTATCTGTGAATTTGTTGTGCAAAATTGTGGCTTTCATATGTGAATGATGTCAATTTTGAGATGCATCTCTATTAAAACGAGAATGTGATATTGGGGGTGCCTGGCATGTATCTGTGATGTTTCTGTTTTTCAGAGGGCATGGCTAGCAAATCCTGAGGCTAGCCAATATTTAGCATTTATTTTTTTCGGGATTTAACACATTAGTGACGTGTCAAAAAAAAGACGTCACAGGTTGTAGGATCAAAGATGTCGACTAGAGGAGGGTGAATAGGCGATTAAAATAATTGACACCTAATCAAAACTAACCTAAGTTGCTAGGCTTGGAGAGGGACAAGTCTAACTAAGCAACTAAGTTATGTTTTGCAAACCTAGGGTGATAGTGGCTCAAGAATGTCTCTACGAATGTAAATTGCTCAAAAGTAAATGCAATAAGTAAGGGACAAGAGACAAAGAAGTTTTTCACCGAGGTTCGGAAACTTGCCGGTTTCCTACGTCCCCATTGAGGCGCCGGTCAGACCGAAGGCCAAATGGCCGGTCAGACCGCCGTCGGCTCGGTCTGACCGGTTGCGGCTCTGGCGGCTCGGGATCGCCAGGCCAGAGGCGGCAATTCCAGCCTCTAGCCGGCCGGTCAGACCGGCGACAAGTGGCTGGTCAGACCGCCAGGAAGGGCCGGTCAGACTGGATTATGCACTTCGGTCAGACCGCAAGAGACAGTCAACAGGAGAAAATAAAGATGCAAACCAAGTCTTAAGTGCAAATGACCTAATGTGGCATTTTGATCATCTCTTTGACTAGGTCATTACCCCCTTGATAGTACGGCAAAGCTATAAATTAATTCTAGCAAATATGATCGCCCAAACTCCTCGATCAATTAAAATAAAACCACTAGTTTTACCGTCTTCAATCCTTTTGCTTTGCACCATCGAAAAACGTCCTCGGTGATCATCCATGCATTCATGTTGTGTGATCCTAACTCAAATATGTGTAACTCAAAAGAATCGTTAGTCCACAATTAACGCTTGTCATTAATTACCAAAATCAACCGCGGGGCCTTGATGCTTCATTCTCCCCCTTTTTGGTAATTGATGACAAACACCACCAATATATAATAGGCATGAATCATAAGGACACAAATGATCTAAGAATAGTATAAGCTCCCCCTACACATGTGCATACCAACCAAAGGGGCAAACAAATGACATAGGAAATTTATACTATATTTTGCACCTTTCAACACATCATGTCACAAATAAAACATCGATTTGATGAACACCATACATAAATCTCATACAAGCATAGGATGATCACAAAAGAATATCACAAAGACAATACTCATCCATTATAGCATAGAGATCACGAGATATCTATAAAAACCGTCAAGACATATAGAGTTCATCCAAGGATCATCCAGTCCACAAATAAAAAACTCTAAGCTAATACAAGACCACGAAGGGCCTAAATCTCACAAGAGTTTAAACAAAACGATAAAAAAGACACGCAAGATAGATAATAGTAGCCCATTACATATAAATATCCTTCCCCCTTAGCCTAATAGAAAAGAGGACTAACCTCACTAAATCTAGTCCCATCCCACCTAAGATATAATAAGTCCTTTCTTCTTTCCCTTTTGGCATCAAGGACCAAAAAGTTTTACTCTTGAGGGGGTGAAGGAGGACGGGAAATAGGATAGTGAGATGGACCGGAGGGACCATGGCGTCGAGAGTATACATGTGGATGAGAGTTCTCCAAAGTAGTCATACGCCGGTTGAAAGTACTCATGTGTTGAGACATCCTGCCAACCTCAGATCTTATGCCCCTCACATCCTCATACATGGCCTCATGCCCGGTAGATATTCTCTGAATGCTATCACTTAGGGCATTGATGGCCCCAAGCACTGGGTTGAAGTAGTCCTATGGAGGCATCCCAAAATATGCATATGAAGGAGTGAAGTACTCATTGATACCTTAAGGAGTAGGAGGTGGTGGAGGAGGTGCTGAGCTGGAGCTTGCCCCATGATGGAATGTGGGTTGTCTCATCCTAGGAACACGAGGGGTGCCAAGCTGAAGTCGAGACTTGTACTGCTTGTGCTACTTAAGATTGTTCCGGCACGCCCAAGCTTCTCTTGAATCAATCTCATGATGTAGGGCGCATAGTAGATACCTTGACCAAAAATGTCTTTAGATATAGCAATCTCTTGCATCATGAGATTCACCACATCAAACTGACGACCCTGAAGGATGGCATCAATCACATGCCAAGCCACCCCCCTGATATCATCATTATTCCCACACCGAGGGAGGATGGTGGCTCTCACTATTCTGTTCACAACACTGGGAATAGTCCTCAACCCTGCAACTTTCCCATAAGTGTGCTGCCCTCCATCTTCATAGAACTATGCTAGGTCATCAATGGAGAACGGGTTGTGGGCGTGCTCCTCATGCAGATCATCCCCATAATCAAAACGGATGTTGAGCAACCTCCGGAACATCCTCCTAGAGATAGTGCACTGGAGGGTGTCAGACATCCACTTCATTTCAGAATAATCTCCAGCAACCCATACTGTAGCATAGAACTGGCGAATTAAGTCTTCATCGTACTCTTGCTTGAGGATAGCAGTACGGTCAATGCTAACAGCCTTGAATAGATCCTGCAAGCCCGCAAACTCCGGGGTCTCATTTATGTTCCTCCAAGAAATCCACTTATGTTCAGCAAAGGCCTTCCTTCTGTAAATCTGCTCATACACGGTCTTCTGGAAAGCTGTGTAAAAGCGGGGATCTGTGGTGTCTCTAGGCCTCTTGAACTGATCATGATGTCGCAAAATAGTGTATTGAGTGGGATTCCTGATGTTGAGCACAAACTGGATAGAGGGATCTATCTCCATGTCATCTCCACTTCCTTCCTCCTCACTCTCACTACCATCTCCATCTCCACTTTCCTCTTCCTCTTCTTGTTGTTCTTCATCCACTTCTTGCTCTTCTTCCTCACTTTGAGCATATTGACTTCCACTAGACTCCTCATGCTCGCTCTCTGATTCTTGCACTTGAGCTTGACGGCCACGGCGAGTGCGAGGAGGTTCCACTAGACTCCTCATGCTCGCTCTCTGATTCTTGCACTTGAGCTTGACGGCCATGGCGAGTGTGAGGAGGCATCTCTGAATCCAAAAGAGCAGAGAATAGGATATTAGCAACTCTTTAGAGAGCACTTGGACATGTGGAAGAAGAGGTGTGCATTGCCTGCCAGGGGTGGTCAGACCGCTGGACAATAGCCGGTCAGATCGATGGCATCAGGCTGGTCAGACTGCAGGCAGACGGCCGGTCAGACCGCAGGCAAGCAGCCGGTCAGACCGCCGTTTAGCCTTCGGTTAGACGGCCGGGCAACAGCCGGTCAGACCGCCCATGATAGGGAGCTCAAAACACCCAAATTTCCCACAATCACAAAGTGTATCTAAACATGCTAGGACCAACGTTTGCACAAGATAAAGAGCAAGAATAACAAAGGATAGGTCTATTTCATCAATATTTGATCTAGAGGGAGGAACTACCCTTAACCCTAGAAATTTAAATAGACCGATTTGAAGTGCACAAGATGGAGAAAAAGAGATTACCGGTTGAGTGAGATGATTTGCACCAAGAACAACCCCCTAATAGTGCAAATCCAAGAGCACTCTTCCTTCACGGTGGAACCAGAGAGAAATCCACGGTTAAACCGGTGGGATTTGAGGGAGAGATGAGTTAGGGCTTGAGGGGAGAGAGAGAGTTCCTTTTTGGGTAGGGGAAGTGAGGGGATGAGAAGGAGAGAGAAGAGGTTGGGTAGAAGAAGAAGGGGTCAAAACCCTGGGCCCACCTGACAGGCCGGTCAGACCGGCGGCTAGGTGCCGGTCAGACCACCCCACCTGGCCGGTTGGACCGCGCATATAGCGCCGGTCAGACCGCCAGGCCCCCTGCCGGCTGTGCACAACCCTTGTGCAAGCCGACAACTCCCACACAACAAAATTCAATAAAATTTTAATTTTTGGAGTAATTTTTAAATGTATGAGTTGAAATAATGCTAACCATGCATAATAATTGAAAATTATGATGATTTGTAACTTAACTCACTTAAGTGCTAGGAGATGACTTTTTATGGTCTATGGGGGGTTTTTGGGCTAAAAGGATTTGCAAATAACCTTTGAAGTGTTTGGTTTTTGAATATGATTTGAATACCAAAAACATTTGAATAAGTTTTCTCTACACACTTTTCTCAAAATCCTTCTCAAACTCATTTTGGAGGTAAAGCTCATTTTGGCCAAAACTAAGAATCTAGTTTCTTCAAAAGAGGACCAAAAGGTCATTTTGAATCAAACTTCATTTTTCTTGCAATGTGAGGCTTGGAAAACATATAGGGAGCCTTTTCAAACATTTTTCAAGAGATAGTTTTGAAATTACTTTGATTTTCCAAAAATTTTCACTAATGTTGACTTGGGCAATTTGAAAACTCTACTAGCACTTGTATTTGATTGATTCACACCTAAAGAGTAGTAGAGCACATGTAGAAGTGCAATACTCCCCCTTAATGTGACAAGCTCCATTTTTGCAAAGAAGAGCCAAATAGCAATAAATCTCAAGCATAAGAGCAAAAGACAAGCAACTAGGCATTATGAACAAGAAACAACCATGGTGCATGATATCAAGCAACATTTGAGAAATCTATGACATTTAACTCATTCCTCAACTTGCAAAAGCGGGTTTCATCAAGAGACTGGGTAAAAATGTCGGCTAGTTGATCTTCGGTTCTTATGTGGCTAATGACTATGTCACTTTTGGCAACATGGTCTCTTAGGAAGTGGTGGCGAATGCCAATATGCTTGGTTCGAGAGTGTTGGACCGGGTTGTTGGCTATCTTTATGGCACTATCATTATCACATAGGAGTGTGGTTTTGGTGAAGGTAATGCCATGGTCCAACATGGTTTGTTTCATCCAAAGCAATTGGGCACAACAACTACCCGCCGAAACATATTCCGCCTCGGCGGTAGAGAGGGCTACGGAGTTTTGTTTCTTGGATGACCATGACACAAGCGATCTACCAAGAAATTGGTAACTACCGGATGTACTCTTTCTATCCACTTTGCAACCGACATGATCTGAATCGGAATAGCCAACTAGCTTGAACTTAGCACCTTTTGGGTACCATAAGCCAATAGTTGAGGAATACTTTAAATATCTAAGAATCCTTTTCACGGCCACTAAGTGACACTCCTTGGGGGCGGCTTGAAACCGTGCACACATGCAAACACTAAATATAATATCCGGCCTAGATGCGGTAAGATAAAGCAAGCTACCAATCATAGAGCGATAAAGCTTTAAATCTACCGGTTTACCTCCCTCATCAAGGTCGAGGTGGCCATTGGTTGCCATTGGAGTCTTGATAGGCTTTGCATCCTCCAAGCCAAACCTCTTGAGTAAGTCCTTGACGTACTTGGTTTGGCTCACAAAGGTCCCATCCTTGAGTTGCTTGACTTGTAGTCCAAGGAAGAAGCTTAACTCTCCAATCATGGACATCTCAAATTCCCTAGACATCATATCACCAAATTCCTTGCAAAAATCTTTATTAGTAGAACCGAATATGATGTCATCAACATAAATTTGACACACAAAGAAATCATCACCAATTATTTTAGTGAAAAGAGTTGTGTCAACTTTACCAATTTTGAAACCCTTTGATAAAAGAAAATCTCTCAATCTTTTATACCAAACTCTAGGAGCTTGTTTCAAGCCATAGAGAGCTTTTGAGAGTTTGTAAACATGGTTAGGATTTTTAGGATCTTCAAAACCGGGTGGTTGCTCAACAAAGACAAGTTCGGCAATTTCACCATTTAGAAAAGCACTTTTCACATCCATTTGAAAAAGCTTTATATCAAAGCATGATGCAAATGCAAGTATAATGCGAATGGCTTCAAGCCTTGCCACGGGGGCAAAAGTTTCACCAAAATCCAAACCTTCAACTTGTGTGAAACCTTGAGCCACCAATCTTGCTTTGTTCCTTACCACCAACCCGTTCTCATCTTGCTTGTTCCTAAAAACACACTTTGTCCCTATGACATTGTGGTCTCTAGGTCTTTCAACCAAAGTCCACACCTTATTTCTTGCAAAGTTGTTGAGCTCTTCATGCATAGCATTTATCCAATCCGGATCACCAAGAGCTTCATCTATATGTTTTGGCTCAAGACAAGAAACAAAAGAGTAATGCTCACAAATCGAAGCGACACGAGATCGAGTTTGAACACCCTTACTAATGTCACTCAAAACTTGATCAATTGGGTGATCCTTGGAGAGAGTGTTGTGAATTCTTGGCGGCATTGGTGCATCTTGTGCCTTGTCTTCCTCCACATCAACTTGAGCTTGGCTTGGCGTAGCGGAAGTAGTTTCCTCAACTTGAGTGGAGGTGGAAGGCTTGTCTTCCACTTCAACGGGCTTGATGTCTCCAATAGACATGTTCGTCATCGCCCTCATCAAGCCCTCATCACCTACATCATCCAAATTCTCGTGCCCCTCTTGGGAGCTATTAGTTTCATCAAATTGAACATCGACGGTTTCTTCCACAATACCTTTGTTCTTGTTGTAGACACGGTATGCCTTGCTATTTGAGGCATAACCTAGAAGAAACCCTTCATCACACCGACTTTCAAATTTGGTTAGTCTAAAATCTTTTCGATAAATGTAGCATTTGCAACCAAAAGCTCGAAAATAGGCAACATTAGGCTTCCTCCCAACAATTAGCTCATAGGAAGTCTTTTTCAAAAGGCGATGCAAATAAAGCCTATTGGTTGCATGGCAAGCGGTGTTTATGGCTTCCGCCCAAAAGGAATCGGAAACACCATATTCATCTAGTATAGTCCTTGCCATCTCAATTAATGTGCGATTTTTCCTCTCCACTACACTATTTTGTTGAGGTGAGTAGGTAGCGGAAAGCTCATACTTAATACCAAGATCATCACAAAAGTCCTCGATATTGGTATTTTTAAACTCCGAACCATTGTCACTTCTTATTTTCACAAGAGTGCAATTAAATTCATTTTGGGCCCTTTTTGCAAACTTCTTGAAAAGCTCAGCAACATTGGACTTGTGATGCAAAAAGAACACCCAAGTATAACGAGAATAATCATCGACAATGGTAAGGCAATGACTATTTCCACCAATGCTCTTATAGGTTGTTGGGCCAAATAAATCCATATGTAAGAGCTCCAATGGTCTAGATGTGGACATGATGCTTTTGGAGGGATGAGAGCATGCAACTTGCTTGCCGGCTTGACAAGCACTACAAAGTTTGTCCTTCTCAAACTTCACATCTTTCAAGCCCACAATTAGATCACGTTTTGCAAGTTTGCTCAATTGATGCATACCAACATGGGCTAGCCTCCTATGCCAAAGCCAACCCAATGAAGTTTTCGCAACCAAACATGTTTTTCAAATTTGCTTCACTAGAGTTGAAATCAACCAAATAAAGATTTCCATAACGAAAGTCTTTGAAGATGCAAGATTTGTCATGAAGGCTAGTAACAATCACATCTTGAGGATTAAAGGTACATGACAAACCAAGATCACAAATTTGTGCAACCGAAAGCAAATTGAAATTGAATGATCCAACAAGAGAGACATTTGTAATTGATAGATCATTTGTGATTGCAACTTTACCTAACCCAATTACCTTTCCTTTGCTATTATCACTAAAAGTGACTCTCTCTTGATTTTTACTTCCTACTTCAATTGTGGTGAACATGCTCCTATCACCGGTCATGTGTTGAGTGCACCCACTATCAAGCACCCAATGGCTTCCATCAGTGTGATAGTTCACCTACAAAAGAAGATCAAGCTCTTTTAGGTACCCAAACTTATTTGGGTCCTTGAAGGTTAGAGACCAAAGCCTTGGGCACCCAAATGGCATTCTTTTTACCACCAAGTATAGGGGAACCCACATATCTAGTATAGATAGTACCATCATGAGCTTTCCTAAGCATATAGTGAGAATCAAACATGCAAGTCTTAGGAGGCTTACCACCGGTGCAATCATTAGCCATATGCCCAACCTCACGGCACTTATGGCAATACTTACCATTGCTCTTGACAAAGCGAGGAGCACGGTGAGAAGATTTCTTACCCTTCTTTGGAATGAATCCAAGTCCCTCCTTGTTAAGGATGCACCGTTGCTCACTCAAGATTTTGTCAAGAGTGTTCCTACCCTTGAAGCACTTTTCCAAGCTTTTGTTGAGCTTGGCCACTTGCTCCTTAAGCTCATTGTTCTCAACAACAAGTGAGGCATTACAAATAGAAGCACAAAAGCTAGAGCTAGGCATATGTATAAGATCATCACAAGAAGTAGATATGCTAGATGATGCAACATGAGCAATATGACAAGAAGTACTATCATCAAGCAAATCACAAGATATGCCAACATCAATGTGAGCTCCATGTTATGTAGTGGTAAGGAGAGTGTCATGAGCTTCCTTAAGCTTCTCATGAGAAATTGTGAGTCTCTCATGAGAAGTCTTTAGCTCCTCATACAAGGTCTTCAAAGAAACATAATCCTTCTTTAGAGCCTTGAACTTGGAAATCTCCTTCTCACTATAAGCATGGAGCTCCTCAAACATGCTCACAAGCTCATCATAGGAAACATCATCAACATCATCATCACTTTCACTATGACTACTTGATGTTACCTTGGCGGAGCCCTTTGCCATGAGGCAAAATGGAGAGAAGAGTGATGGAACCTCCTTGATAGCAACTCCGGCCATGTTCTTCTTCTTAGAACCTCCATCATTATCACTATCATTGTCGGACTCGGATTGAGAATCGGAGCTCTCAACATTTGAGTCCCATTGTCCAATGAAAGCCTCAATCTTCTTTCCTTCCTTCTTAAGCTTCTTCATGAGCTTGTAGCCTCCAGTCTTCTTCTTGGATGACTTGTCTCCATCATCACCTTTTGACGAACACTTGGAAGCAAAGTGCCTTTTCTCTCCACACTCAAAGCATCTCAAGTTGGAGAGAGTCTTGTTGGGTCTTCTATTTCTTCTTCTGTTTGAGTTAGAGCTCTTTCCTTTCTCCTTTCTTCTTCCCAAAAGATCATTGAATCTCCTAGCAAGAAGGGCAATCTCTTCCTCTAAGTCATCATTGCCTTCACTAGCTTTTGCCTTTCCCTTGTCTTCCACCTCGGCTTGAAGAGCAATACTTGTCTTCCTTGACGGTGAGATTTCCTCCATCTCCTTCTTCTTCAACTTGTACATGTCGTTTGTGTTGATCTTGCCCAAAAGGCTAGCGGGTGTCATTCTTGACATGTCCGAGTTGATGAGAAAGGTGACTAAGTTCTCATACTTGTCCAGTAGAGCCTTTAGCATCTTTTGAGCCAGCTCAAGGTTTGTGTAGATATCCCCAAGCCCTTTGAGATCATTGACTATCACATTTAGCCTCCCATACATATCATTGACACTCTCATGAGGCAACATAGAAAAAGTCTCATATTGGATCTTGAGGAAATGAAGCTTAGCATCTTTGTACTCACTAGTGCCCTCATGAATCTCACTCAACTTGTTCCATATCTCATAGGCGGTTTCAAGGTTGATCACTCTATCAAACTCCTCTTAACTCAATGAGTTGAACAATGCATTCATGGCTTGAGCGTTGAGTTGGAGGTTGCGGTGATCACTTTCCGTCAAAGGTGTACCGGTGATGGCAAAACCTTCATCCACAATACTCCAAATATGGAAGCTCATAGCCTTAAGGTGAGTAGACATTTTAATTTTCCAAGTGGAATAATTAGTGCCATTGAACATGGGAGCGTTCCCTAAAAGGTTCACCTCGTTCGACATCTTCTCTCTAGGCGGTGAAACCCAATCAAGAGAGACCAAGCTCTCACACCACTTGTAGGATTAAAGATGTCGACTAGAGGGGGGTGAATAGGCGATTAAAATAATTGACACCTAATCAAAACTAACCTAAGTTGCTAGGCTTGGAGAGGGACAAGTCTAACTAAGCAACTAAGTTATGTTTTGCAAACCTAGGATGATAGTGGCTCAAGTATGTCTCTAGGAATGTAAATTGCTCAAAAGTAAATGCAATAAGTAAGGGACAAGAGACAAAGAAGTTTTTCGCCGAGGTTCGGAAACTTGCCGGTTTCCTACGTCCCCGTTGAGGCGAGCCCAACTCCACCGCTCAACCATGAAGCCACCGCACGCCCCCTTCGTCAAGCGGTGGGCAAGATGGGAGCCGGCCCACGGAGAGGACTACCCAAGCCTCGATCACTAGGGTAGTTCTTCCTTCACTCCGAAGGTGGTAAACTCCAAACCACTCACAATCGGCACCGGGCCTCCTCCACAATCTCCTTGGAGAGGTCACCGGGCAAGCACCTCCACAAGCCGTCTAGTAGGTGGCAACCTCCAAGAGTAATAAGCGATGACCCGGCTTGGAGATGATCAAGTGCCACACTAACTCAACAAGAAAGCAAATGCACTTGACTCTTGGCTAATCCACTCTCTATCATACAAAAGGATGAACAAAAGCTCAAGTGAGTGTGAGAGAAGTGCAAGAGGTGTATGCAAGTAAAACAAGTGCAAAGAGAGTTCCCTTGATGCAAATGGGGGGGTATTTATACCCCAAACCCCAAAAACTAGCCGTTGGGGACGAAATCCACCAACTCTGTGTATTGCCGGTCAGACCGCCGTTGTGTGGACGGTCAGACCGAATTACTTTGCAACGGCTGGAAAACTAGCCGTTGGACTGCATTAAATGCACTGGGATCAGGGCGTCGGTCAGACCGAAGGCCAAATGGCCGGTCAGACCGCCCACAGCTTGGTCAGACTGCCGTCGGCTCGGTCTGACCGGTTGCGGCTCTGGCGGCTCGGGATCGCCAGGCCAGAGGCGACAATTCCAGCCTCTAGCCGGCCGGTCAGACCGGCGGCAAGTGGCCGGTCAGACCGCCAGGAAGGGCCGGTCAGACCGGATTATGCACTTCGGTCAGACCGCAAGAGACAGTCAACAGGAGAAAATAAAGATGCAAACCAAGTCTTAAGTGCAAATGACCTAATGTGGCATTTTGATCATCTCTTTGACTAGGTCATTACCCCCTTGATAGTACGGCAAAGCTATAAATTAATTCTAGCAAATATGATCGCCCAAACTCCTCGATCAATTAAAATAAAACCACTAGTTTTACCGTCTTCAATCCTTTTGCTTTGCACCATCGAAAAACGTTCTCGGTGATCATCCATGCATTCATGTTGTGTGATCCTAACTCAAATATGTGTAACTCAAAAGAATCGTTAGTCCACAATTAACGCTTGTCATTAATTACCAAAATCAACCGTGGGGCCTAGATGCTTCACAGGTAACCATATCTGTGACGGATTCGTAAAAAGCGGCCGTCACAGCTGACTCTCCTGTGACGGGCCTTTACTTTCTTGCCCGTCACAGGTAGGCTAGCTGTGACGGCTTCTAACTACCGAGACTGATACCTCTAACGGCCTTTTGTTTTGTTGTCCGTCAGAGATGAGTCACCTGTGACGGGTTGTAACTGGTCCTAGGCTAGCGGAGACCAACACCTCTGACGGACTTCTAATAATTTGCCCGTCAGAGATGAGTGTCACCTCTGACGGTCGGCCACCCGTCAAAGGTGACTGGACTCACCAGTGACCACTGATCACTGACCAAGCCTAAACCCGTCAAAGGTGAGGGTTTGGGCCCGTCACAGGTGACCATATCCAGTGTAGTGTGTACAACTCTTTGCAATAAACATGGAGACTTCTGGAACCAATCAAATATAAATCAAAATATAAAATAAGTATAGTTAAAGAATTTAGATCCATAGACTTAGAACTATATATTTAGATTTTAGCCTTTTGCAAAAACATCACTCCCAGATGCATTCAATAAAAATATGAGCAGCAAGCTCCACCACCATCACTGTACAGCACCAAGCCAACCAACCACTTCAATTTCTCCATTTTCCTGATTCATGTGTTTTTCCTATCTTGCGAATCAAGGAGTGTTAAGGCTGTGTTCGGTAGGGAGAGTTGGAAACTATCCCTCCAAACACGCAAAACGAAGTGGTTAATTAGCACGTGATTAATTAAGTATTAGCTATTTTTTTGAAAAATGGATTAATATGATTTTTAAAGCAACTTTTGTATAGAAACTTTTTGCAAAAACGCACCGTTTAGCAGTTTGAAAAGCGTGGCGCGGAACACGAGGGAGAGGAGTTGGGAACTCATACAACCGAACTCAGCCTAAGTGTACTTCCTCCCTCCACAAATATAAAATATTCTAGATCTTTTTCTTAAGAGAGATCAAGTAGAAGTGAAAGAAAAACTATAATATCCCTTATAAGATATGGTTAGGAAATGAGAAAATGGTTGGAGGTAAGATGTGAGGCATTCAACTATCTGAACGAAGAAAAATCAAAATTATTAAGGAGAAAAAAAAGAAAAATACAATAAAAATATGAGCACTAGGCTCGTCTGCTACCGTCACCATGTAGAACGAAGCCAACCGACCACTTTAATTCCTCGTGCACGTGTTCTTTATATCTTGCAAACCAAGAGGTGCTATGTGTACTTCCTCCTCCACAAATATAAAATATTCTAGCTCTTTTTCTTAGAGCTATCAAGTATGGAGTGAAAAAACTATAGTACCCCTTATCAAATAAAACATGGTTGGGAAATGAGAGAATGAGTGGAGGTAAGATGTGAAGAAAATTAAATAAGAGGTGATCGATACGATACATACTGGTTTATTTGGTAGTGTTAATGATGAAATTTGATAAGCCTCAAAGTCATCATCGGCCTAGAGTCAGTATCGGCTTCAGAGTCCTAAAATCGGTCGATGAAAGCTATCAATCGCCAATGGTCGGATTCTTACCAAATTCGATTAAGGAAATTAATCTATTAAAGGAAGCTTATCCAAAAGAGACCGAGTTCAAGGAGGATGCGGCATGGCAGTTTATCTATTAATTAGGAAGAGTCTGTTAGTTTCCTTTTATCTTTAGGAAAGTGTGTTTCGTGTCAAATAAGGACTTTATGTTTTTCCTTTTATCTTTAGGAAAGTTGAGTCATGTACGATGTGGATTAGTATCTACCCATGGATATAAATATGTACACTCGGGGTCCATGTAAATTATCTCTCGATCAATACAACTACTCTCGGCGCATCACCACCCTCTTTCTGAGGTTTTTACTTATCAACGGGCAGAATTTGGCACCTGACGCGGGGCTGCATCGGCTTTCGATCTCCGACGAAGGAGTAAGCCCTACGTTCCGTCGGGCCCTGGTGAATCTATCGGCTAAATTGGTGTTGTTCAAGGCTGCATCGCTTCGATCTCTTGGATCGCTCTGGTTTGGTTGATATATTTACATGATATCTCAATTCTATTTTAATTGCATTGTATTTAGAGACGCATCGGTTTAGTTGGGACTGTCTCGGTTAGGTTTGATCTTCTACCTTAGCCGATATATCTCTACAATCACAATGTTGTTCTAAATAGATTTGTTATATCCATCACATTAGATAAATCTCGTGTTGCATCGGTTAGGTTCGACCTACTAGATTGTTGTTGATAATATAAATCTTGTTAAGCCGATAGGTTCATGCTAATGTCTTATCGGAGTGCTAGCCGATGAGTTATCATATACGTTATATAATCTAGATTGACAATGTCTTCTACCTGCATCGGCCGATCTTTATCTAAGGTTTTGTCGATATCGGCTAGATTACTTTGTTGATTTAGATTATATAATGTCTCCACCACCCTGAAAATCAGTCAAAGGCTTGATTGTCTAGATATTGTGCTTCTTTTCATACTTAGTGCTGCATCAGTTAAGTTTGATCTACTAAGTCGTGCTTAGAACCATAATCTCTAGCCTGCTTCTTGATTGCCAATAAGGGTTTCATCGGGATTTCAGCCCATAAGTTATCTGGACGTTGTATCAGCTCACGAGGATTACATATAATTTGGATTTAGCTGATCGCAACAAAGGTTTCACTGTTTATCTAATCATTTGGATTTAATGATATCGGACCTTCAATCGATGTTTATCTAAACTTTCGGATCAACACTTATTCAATCTATCATTACTAGTCGATTGGTTTCTACTAGAATATATTATTGTTTCATTACATTGTCATCAGCCGATCATCTTTATGTCATTATCTACATTGGATATATAGCCGATTGCTCAAAACCCATTCAATATCGGCTGGTATCGGTATCGACTGGATTTACTATATCAGCTTGTCAGCCGATCGGCTATCTGGTGATCAACATATTTATATATCTTGTCAGTTGCAGGATCAAACTGACTGGCACGCCCTCATCTCATCATTATTTTTGGACCTGCACCGGAGCTAAGCAGATCTCCTAGGTCGTCGTGTTTTTACGTTAACAGTAGTGCACTAGCTCCAGCTCCACCTTTTATAGAGCTGTAGCCCAACAAAATAGTTTCAGCTCTATAAAAAAGAGAGCGGAGTAGATTAGAGTGATCTATAAAAATGTACTAGAGGGGTGGAGTGAACCTAAAGGTTGCCCCAAGCCACAACTTAACTCTAGATTAGGAGTTGGATCCTGCCACCAAATATTTGTGGACATCGAGAGTATTATGGATTATCGAGGACAACTTTGTAAGTTTACGATTTTCCCATAACTTTTTCACCTACCTTCTATCTTTTTTTATTGGAACCCTTCTAATATTTCACTCGACCTACTTTCTACTTTCTTAATATTTTCTAATATTTAATTAACTCAAGTAATTGTTACAAACTCAACATCTATAATCAATCATTCATCAGAAATGTAGAATACAGACAATCCCAAATTAACATTACATTAGATTATGCTCATAGAGTGATATGCAAGATAATACAATATTTGATGAAAGTTGAAGTAATTATTAAAAAAATCTTATAAGATTTTCATGTTCCAAACACGTGCTGAACAATGTAACGGGTTATAAAGTAAGTGTGCCGACCAGCACACTAATTTTCTAGTATATAGAGAGAGGTGGTAATGGATCATATAATTATAGTTAAAAAATGGATAGGAATTAAGTCTACCCAAGTTATTTACACCGATCTCGTAAAATTTGTAGGCTACAATGTTAGGCCCTCTACCAGACACACTAACTGGTGTGTTATATTACCACTAATGCAGAATATATAGAGCTGATAAAACGTGATGCATATCAGGCATCGTTTTGCCTACTGACCACGAGATAATGATCCAAGCTAGCTTTGGTCTAAATTGTTGATTTTTTTAAAACCAAGAGACATAAATAAGGCCAAACGTTATAGAAAATGAGATGATGAAGATTAATTTGGAAGAGCGAAATTCCTTTCGAACCTAAACATTTCCTTTACTTGGTGTGTAGAGAAAGGATATGGATCCCTTGTGATGTCACAAGAGAAATGGGGAGAAAGGGCAACGGGTTGTTGGAAGGCTTTGGGACACAACTTGTTTTAGATCTTTTGCTTAGGTAGTTCTTTTGTCAAGGATGAATGGCTAGCTGTGTTCGTTGTAAGTTCTTAAAAAAAGTTGTGTTTGTTGTAGTTTTTCTTTTGGAACTATGTATCACCCGACATATTTTGTTATTGAAATCACATGAATATAACCATAATATAAAATATAATGTAATTACAATGTAACTAGTAAGTCCTATATAAATAAAATAATACCAAAAAAAATTATCTCTTCTCTCACCCATCGTCTCCTATCTCTGTATGTTTCTTGATCTTGATAGTCAGAAACCAGGGGGGTAGAGACAAGGTTAGGATAGTTTGGGCTGTAGCTCATAAGGTTAAATGTGACAGCGGCAAAATTGTGCAGAACGCACTAGCTTAGCCTTAGGCTTGAAAAATTTTTTTAGCTCCCCCACTGGAAACTAGCTAAGAGGATTTGAATCGGGTGCAGTTGGTAGTATGGACCGCAACTTATGCAGTCCATGCACTGCCGCCTGTTAGATCCTGATCCGGTGGTTAAAATGCATCATGATACTGTAGCTTACTGTAGTAATTTTTTTAGCACTAATATCGATATTGAAGCAAATGATTTGGTCGTTCACTAAAAAAAAATGGATAGCTCCTATTACATGCAATAGCTTAACTTGCAGTCCCTATAGAAAACTGCACCTAATCCCAATTCTAGTTAAGATGTGTTCTTCACTCACCTTTCTCGTTTTCCACGCGTTCATTTCCTAAACTACTAAACAGTGTATATTTTAAAAAAAAATTCTATATAAAAATTGCTTTAAAAAATTATATTAATTTATTTTTCAAGTTTATTTTAGCTAATACTTAATAAATTATGCATTAACCATTACTCAGTTGTGCGTGAACCCTCCCTCCCGGACTCAGCTTAACTCAGCATGCATCTCCTATCTCTGCATGCATACATACATGATACATCATGGTAAATTGATAATCGAGTAGCCGCAGCTGCCAGCTAGCAACAAGCGTCGTGGATAAACAAACAAGTGAACGAGCCACATGCAACTAGACTTCACGTGGGAACGACGACACAAAAGAAAACACGGATCTCAAGGCAAAATCTAACGATTAAAAACTCAAATGATTTTAGAAAAAAAATACGTCGACGCATACATAACAAAATTGTTTCCTTATAGGTGAAAAGACTGATACGTTTAGGCTTTATTCGTTACCTCCGGTTCCTAACTCCCCTCCTTCATTTTCCGTACGCACGTTTTTTAAACTACTAAACGGTATGTTTTTAAAAAAAATTTATATACGAAAGTTGCTTAAAAAATCATATTAATCCATTTTTGAAAAAAAATATAGCAAATACCTAATTAATCACGTGCTAATCGCTGCTCCGTTTTTCGTGCCAGGGAGACCCTCACTCGAACATAGGCTTAGGCTCTGTTTTAAAAGCCTGATTAATATATGATCTGTATGTCCTAACAAATAAGGCCAGAAAGAAAAACATGCAGGACTGAACTCCGGTACGTACAAGAGAACTCTCTATTACAGCTGGAGTGAATACTTGCCCAGATAATGTTCAGAGAAAGAAATGCGCTTTAGTTACATGCCGCAGAGAGAAATGTATGTGGTTTCCACAGTATATTTTCCTCTCGAGGGAAATGTATGGTCACGTGTCACATGCGCGAAAAAGACACGGGGGAGAGGTGAACATGCGCTGCAGCTTTTCACGACTTCACGGTGGCAGCCGCGCGTGATGAACCGCTCGCACCAGAAGCCCCAGTGCCCCACCCAGGCGGTGGCCACCGACGCACTGTCGCACTGAGAGTTCGTAGCCATATGGCCCAAATCCAGCCGTCCGCCACCTGCTGCGCTCACGCAGACGGCCCAGCGGAGGCGCGTGCGCGGAGACGGCCCCCCAGGCACAGGACAAAGCGGCCAATGGCACGCCCGCGCCGCCGACCCGAACCGCGCGAGCTGTGCGTACGTTGCCTCGCCTCTGTCACTCGTTTTGCTCTTGTTCGTTCCACCGTTTAGCGCGCGGGATCAGAGGAGATCAGATCAGATGGGGGAGCCGATCTCCCATGGAAACGGCGTGCGGGCCGCGGGGATGGCGGGGTGGTGAGTGCCTGATACTGACATGCTGCGTTTGGCACCACGGTAATACGTGATGATATGATACGTCGAGCTGATGTTAGTTGGAGGAGTGAGTGATAGCTTCTCTTTTCAGGTTGTGTGGAGAACTATGGATGAGAGCTGTCAACTGTCAAGTGTTCGGTTTATATTTTCTGCGGGCTCATCATATGGTCATATTAGTGTGGTGGTCGATGCTGCATGCAAACGTTATTTCGCTGGCGTTCCAAAGAAGATGATTTTATTTTGTAACCCACACACGTCCATTAGTTATTGGAGTATATAACTGACGAAAACCAACTACTTTCAGTTCATGTTCAGCTACTACCCAAAAAAAAGTTAAATGATGTGCACTCTGCGACGAAACTGATAGTACCGTATACAGGCGTGCCTACGTTTTTGTATACTTTTGTGGCCGGCGTAACGTGCTGGAGGCGGCGGTCATCACACTTGAGGTAGTAGCAGAATATCGCACCGTTTGGGCTGTTTCTTATGGGCTTATAAGATTCTGGCCCGTTGTATGGCCTGAGAAGCCATGCAGGTGGAACCCGCGGACGCGGGGCGAGGGCGAGGGGCCTGCCGCTTGATGGAAACTACTATATGCTTCCAGCCCATGGGACGTGGGCCTCCGCTCCCCCTCCAAGGGCTGTTGATCTGAATCCAACGGTTAGAATTCACCTTTCCTGGGAGTGCGAACATCCCAGCCGTTCCGTCTCGCTATATATAGAAGCTGCTTTGGCACATCCGGGAGAAACCCTACGAGCGCACGACCCTCCTCTCCACCGCCGCCGCCTCCGCTTCTTCCCCATTCCTGCTCTTCGAGGTGATCTAATCCCTTCTCCATCTCAATTTTCGACAGTTTGCAGACTAATTTTGGTTAGGTCTTTGTTCAATTCAATACATCTTCTAGAAATGTTTGGATTTTGTTAAGTACTGCGTGTATTTACATCCTTTTGGTGGTGGTTTGTTTGTATTCTCGATTGTTTCCTGTAGATTTGCACCGTATAGTATCCTAATCTGAGCCTGGTAGCTCTTTGGACTATGCGATCAGTAGACGTTTCGTAGCAACCCCAATTTCACATAAGTGAGCTCGGCGGTATGATCTTAATTCGACTTATTTCGGCTTAGTCTAATGGGGAGAGGGTAGATAGGAGTAACTATGTGAAAAAACGCATCCGCTAGCAAAATATCCCATTTTTCTCTCATAGGCAGCGAAACCTGAATCTTCCATTGATCAAAGGTAATAATAAAAGCACAATTCTTGTTTACATTAGAGGAAGTGAACAGAGAGCTGTCATTTTTAATCCAAAGTGCACGAGGAAGCCAGTCTTGCTTGCTATTTTATGTTACATGTCTGTTCGAAATGAATTTTGCATGAATGATTGCATATGTTTTATTTCCTTGTCTATTTTCTCGCTCAAATTCCTGATAGAATTGATAAAATGGATGTGTTTATTATAGCTTTTATATATCGCAACTGCAACTTCTTTCTAGTCTGCTCTATTCATATATTTTCATCCGTAGTTAGCATATACTGAGCTGATTCTGTGGTTTACCTGTGGCTTATTTAAGGCGTTTTTCAACTTCACAATGAAGCTGATCGCTGCCTACCTGCTTGCTGTTCTGGGTGGAAACACCTCTCCATCTGCTGATGACATTAAGAACATTCTGGAATCAGGTATTTCTGTTGTGCTGCTTGTAAGCATCATTGTTTCAAATTCTTCTAAAAGCATACTTTCCTTGCTCTAGAAGTTCTCAGTCAGCATGATGATAGTTTTACTGGATGTAGCATTGACGAATCCATACTTCTTTTTATTGTACAAATTCAAAACAGCTAGAACTTTGGCTGTCCCTGTGTATATTCATATTGTTATGATCGATACTATATGAGATGGTTAGAAATATGCAAGACATTTACATAATATGCTTACTACTGGAGAACTAATGTAAAAAAATGTAGTCTTGTTAACCTATACACATTATTCATGGTGACAAATGTTTTGACTTTACAGCTGGTGTGGAAGCTAATGATGAGAGGCTGGAGTTCCTGCTCTCAGAACTGGAGGGCAAGGACATAACAGAAGTGATTGCCGCTGGAAGGGAGAAGTTTGCTTCTGTGCCCTCAGGTGGTGGTGCCATGGCTGTGGCAGCTCCTACAGCTGCAGCTGGCGGGGCAGAACCTGCTGAAGAGGCAAAGAAAGAGGAGAAGGTTGAAGAGAAGGAAGAGTCTGATGATGTAAGTATTATCCACCAGGCGTTGGCGCCGCATGTTAATTTATTTTTGCGCATTGGCTGCTTTAGAACTAACTTATAGCAGATATTCAGTTTATTCACAAATCAGTAATCCACATAGCACTATAGTTTGTTACCATTGCCAGAAGTGCCTTCTGTGTGAAAATTGCTATTTCTGCAACTATCATCACTTCATTAGACTGGGTATTGTACATTCATAAGTATTGTGGATCCTTCATTACTTGCATTAACTCTTAACATGAAAAATGTAGTTTATGCCATATTATTTGTTGAGCTATTTAATGCATTTTGTTCTTGTGTGCAAATTACTGTCATCTTACTGATTGCTTTTGTCAATGAACTTACTGCAGGACATGGGTTTCAGCTTGTTCGACTAAGTACCTTCGGCTGCATATTTGCCCATGTTTACCCCAGTATCGTTCTGCATTGCTTGCTTTAAACACTATGTGCAAAAATGAGCAATGTGGTGGCTCTATGTGTTTCTGCTATTTTTGGTCGAGACTGTATATGTCTAGTATCCTAAGAAGTTTAATGTAAAATTTGAGGAAACTGGTCAAAACATGTTTGCTATCGTGAGCTAGCATTATCACTCACCACAATGTGCTGTGCTGATTTCTATTTCATTTGGATGACGCTAAATTGGTTCGTCATTAATTAAATAACCTTAAAGAGTCCTTGAAAACGCCACGATGATGAATCAAAAGCTGTTGCTATGATGAGGTTTGATACAACCTAACACCATTTAACTTGTTATTACTATAGTATGCCCTTATTACATTATGAAGAGATGCGGCGTCGTCAATAATAATAGTAACACTAGGACTAAAATTTATTATGTTAATCACGAAAATAAAGATACATTTGTTCATGATGGGTTACGACAGTATTTGTGGGTAACTGTTACTCATTTGGTCATCAAACAGTTGTTGCTACCTTCGTCTTACAAGAGAGGAGAAACAGTTGTTGCTACCTTCGTCTTACAAGAGAGGAGAAAGGTAGTGCAAAAATTAAGTGGGGGAAGATTACAATTGGTTGAGAAGAAAATATAGATGAAGAAGTTAGATATATTTAGAGATAAAATTTAAATGTTAGAAGTTATTATATTTCTTATAGGAGTATAAATTTCACAATTTATTTGATACTATAATTATCTATATAACTAGATGAAACCTAGTGTGTCGCTACGATGATAGTAGAAATAACAATGTAATATAGCTGGATGATATAAGCGTATTTTTTTTATCAATCATTGGAAAATGCTATAAACCCTTTAAGTTGATGTGGTTTATAATAATTTAAATAATATATAGATTGATAATTCAAAAATAAAAGTTATTTCTACTAATAAGGTGATGTGACTTTATGAGAGAAAAAAATAAGAAAAATAATTTGAACTATAGATTAATTATGAAAACAATTGAGATATGATTTAATAAGTGAAGACAGAAAATATTAACTAAGTAGAGATGAAGTACATATGATATTGTAGAAAATGATAGAGAGGTATGTTGAAATATTATGTAAATTATGTGGAATGATGATTTAACATATTTGAATTTTACAACTTTAGAATATAATAAAATATAGATGATATAGTATGTTTGCAAGAGGATCAAGATTTTTTAATTGCTAACGAATGATGATGAGATATATTTGCGTGTTGAGCTTTAGAATGTAGTGGATTATAACTTTATAGATAATATAGATTTACTCTCTTATTCTTCTAAAGAGTGCACTTCATTGAGTTATCATAAAAGATTTGAATTGACCATATTTAATCATTTTTGTTGTGATTGAGGAGATGGTGTGAGTAGCTGATGTTGCAGGCTAGAATTTGAGGTTGTTTGGTTGCTACTCTGAGCAACACGCCTGAGGTTTTTTCATTCTTGAGGGTAGTCTGAGCTTGATTAGCCAAGTTGCTTGACTAGGCACATGTAAAAACCTAACTAGTGTTTGGTTGATGCCACGAGACAGTGTTTGGTTCTTTTTGACGATAGAGTACACTCATCATATGTTTGAGGTGTGGTGAGATTACCCTTACATATTGTTTGCAAGTTCTTAGACATGAACATCCACAAAGCATCATACATACAGAGATGTGCAAATGGCAATACAGAAACACTTAAGTCCTACCAAACAACTGGTGCAAATTGTATATCCTCTTGTGTCGGCGTCCTAGCTTATACAAGTTGGCCACGTTGGAGGGCATAAGGGGGAGAGCGGTTCCATCTTCTCTCTAACCTTCTCTCCCTCAATCCCAAAGAGGTGGCGAGAGTGGGGTTTGACGTCGATTGTTAGGGATGGGTTTTGGGTGATCTTGGCTATAGTTCCTTTGTTGGCCTAGGAGTGACCAGTCACGCTTAGCGACCACCGGTTCGGTGCTAGCCTTCTCCCGGGTTTGTGTTTGGTGCTGTCGGTGCGTGGGTGGTGGTTATTCTTTTATTTGCTTTCCTGATTACGATCTCCTAGGATTGTAATCTTGTAATTTTTTTCTCGCTATCAATATGAATTTCGCGCTGTCTATTGCGAATCGTTACAGAAATACTGAAATAATATATTTACCATTACACATCCAAACTGGATCATTATACATCTTTGTTGTAGCCAATAATGTGTTAGGTTAGAGACAACACAAAAGTAAAAGCCACAAAGTCATCGGGGTTATCAACTGCTAGAGCACGACTGCTAACATATTAGCATGTCACAGGAGAGAAAACATGTTGATTCATTGAGGATTTGTAAAAGAACTTGAGCCTTCACTAGCCTTCACTCTGCTAGCTCGAGCAGATCACAAGTACGAGCCAGCTAGCTTGAATATGTTGAATGCAGTAGGATTTTAGCACAGTATTAAGAAGCTCATCCTGCAGCCATGTTGATCCCGACCATCATCCTGCAGCCATGGAGCAGATATTGGGTGTGATTTGCTTCTGTGAAGACTTTGATAGTAGAACTAGGTGGAGAAAGTGGCCCCCAGTTTTCTCTTCTTGAGTAGGGGGGAGGGGATTATACCCATGCGAGTTGGAATGGCTGGCTTAAATGGCTTAGGCGACCGATTTCCATCGCCTGAGTCAGGCGTGTGAGCTCATGGCACCAACCAAACACACCTCAGGCAAATGCCAGGCATGAGCTCAGGTCAGGCTTCTAAGCTCAGGGTAGCAACCAAACATCCCTTTAACGAGTGGCTGGTACTTATTTTTAGCCGGATTCGGACTTAGGCAACATAGCTGCACACTCAACGAGAAAATTTATTAGATATAACTAATTAATTATTAATCATTACAAATTTAAAAAAAGATTTATTTGATTTTTAAATCATGTATATATAATTTTTTATAAGAAACACATCATTTAGTGGGTTTGGGCAGCATGCTCACAGAATACGTCACTCTGTCAATGAATAGAGCCATAGCAGATCGAGCCTGTTATAGCAAAAGCATGCATCACTAACAACATATGCAACCTTAATTGGCCTCTTATTACCTAGGCTTTCATTGACATCATCCATCTTAAAAATTTTATATTTTGACCCTTTTCTACAATTTTTTTTCACATATCTCGAAAAACTAATCCAAAAATGGACATGTATTTTGGTGCTAATTGTTTGGCATCAAGATACATGTCACAACACCATAAACCTTAGCATTGATGATTGATACCTTGTTGATGACGAAATTTAATAAGATATGGATCGGAATTGAGAATCAATTCGAAGCGGATTTGAAGGAGATGCGATATTTTCGAAAATAAAGTGCGCATCGGCTGGAAGGTGTATCGACCGATTTCGAATTGAATGCAGTTACCCGATATGAGTAGAGTTCGAAACGGAGAGTCGATACAATCATTGTCGGTTTCGAGATGAAGGCTTCAGAGATATTACCGTGAAAGGATAGATTCCATTATAGACAATTGTATCTGTTAATTAGGAATATTAATGTTGATTTCTTAGAGATTTGGCAAGAGTCCATCATAAGGACTTATTCGTATGGTTTTTGTAACTTAGGAAATGTTGAGTCGTGTCCAATATGGATAAGTTTGTACTGTGGGTATAAATATATGCCCAGAACCCTGTAAGAAATTAACACACGTTTAATATACTCTCGGCGTATCACCACTTTTCTTTTAAGTTACTTTAGACGAGTTCTTGCTTCAAGTTAGGGCATTGATTTCGATCTCTCGATAAGAGGTAATACGTGTCGATATTGTAGATCACGACTACGGTATTTGCATGGTATGGAGATCGTTGGTACCAGTGCATACGTGAGATTGAGGTAAAAAGAGACAAGAGACAGAGATTTTTATACAGGTTCGGGTCCCTTATCTGATAGGTAATAGCCCTATTCCTGTTAGCCGAAGCCGGTATTTCTATTATATCAATATCACTCGAGCATAATATTTGGGATAACCTATCTAATCGTTGTCGACACGGCGGCATGAACCACCACACGTAGTCCACGACGGGGTAGTCTTCCTCCTCGAAGGTATTAATGTCTGGTAGCGTGTATTGATGTCTATTCTGATTATTCTGTCTTTCCCTTCTGACTGGGCCTATCCCCTCTCCTCCTAGGGGATATTGTATTTATACCCATAGATATCTCCTTGTCCAAATAGAACTAGGGAAACAAGTATGGATACTATCCGAATAATCCTTATAGTTTCCATGTATTATATTTCCTTATCCAGAATACCTTCTGTACAAGAGACCTAATTCCGTATAAGACTTGGTATGTGGTGGACGTGTTGATGTAAAAAACACACACTGACCTGGGAGATCTGCTTAACTCCAGTGCAGGTCCAAAGCTTACTTTTGAGTTCAAAGACACACCAGTTGATTTGATCCTGCAATCAACAAGATGAAACATGCAAATATTGTTAGTAAGCGATAATCGATCGGCTAGAAAATCGATGTCATATCATAGTGTAACCTAGCCAATGCAATATGAGATGAATCGGCTGTAAGGTATATTTATAAAAAGAAATAAAACCTAAACCTGGTCCATCGGCTGCAGAGATTGATATTATATAATTTGTAAATTGATATTACTTTAGAAATCAGCAATTGGGATAGATCTAACTTAACCGAGATATTATAAATTGCTTAGATCCAAAATAACATGAAATAATGATTATATACGTTTATATCATAGTTAATGTCCAAACTTAAGAATGTGTCGGCTATAACTCCGATACTACCTTATATTATACCATCTTAAAATAAATATATTAAACTAATATCAATTAGATTGATAATAAATTCAATATATTTATATGAGTTGAGATCCCAATATAAGGGGTAGATACAGTATATTAAACAAGACATAGATCTATGTAAAACAATTATATTAGGTAAGATCGGCTGAAACCCCGATACTATTCTTATTAACAACCATAAAATAGGTTAGGGATTATGACTCTAAACACGACTTAGTAGATCAAACTTAACTGATGCATCACTAAGTATGAAAAGAAACATAATATCTAAACAATCAAGCCGATGGTTATCTTTTCAGGATGGTGGATATATTATATAATCTAAGTCAACAAGTTAATCTAGCCATTATCGATAAAACCCTAGATAGAGATCGGCCGATGCAAATAGAAAGCATTGTCAATCTAGATTATATAATATATACGATAACTCGGTGATTCACAAAAATAAGATTAGAGTGTCATAAAGATGTAAGTACTAATCCCGATGATGCAAACCGCCATAACAAGTTTTACCTATTTGTCAAAGATCGAGACTGATGCAGCTCGACTCGAAAGCAAGAACTCGTCGAAAGAAAGGAACAAAAAAGGTCGGCGATGCGCAGAGATTGAATTGAACTGATGTTAATTATTCACAAGACCTCGGGCTTATATTTATACCCGATCATACAAAATTGTCCATAACGGACACGACTCATACTTTCCTAATACAACTCTAACCGACGAACAAGTCCATAAGGTGGACTCTTACCGAACATATCTATAGGGAAATTACATAAAATCCTAATTAATAAACACAATTGCCTATCTTGGACTCTATCCTTGCGTGGCAATATCATTGAATTCCTTCTTCTGAATCCGACATTGATCTCGTAACCAATCTAACCCATATTGGTTGTATCGGCCAACCATACTAAACTCGGTATCGGTCGATACAGACTTCCAGCCGATGCGCACTCTGTTTTCGAGAATTCCGCAAATCTTCAAATCTACTTCGTGTTGGATCTCCATTCCGATTCATATGCTTACCAAATTCCATCGTCAACACATGTCCCCCAATTCCGAAGTATTATATAATACAACGGAATTATCTCGTCAATCCCGTAAATATCTAGGGTTATCTTTCTCGACCATTATGCACCTGCTTTCATAAATACTAACCGCTTTTCTAGAAATTTCACGGGGTTAACTTTGTCTTTACCGCTCAAACAGAAAAAATTTTCCCCACCAACTCCGGCGATTTCCTCGACTTTTCCGGTGACTCATATTGCAACTCTGCTGCTCGACAACGATCTCCCCTGCTTGCGACGATGAGAACTCCCTGAAGCGCACCAAGTGCATCACCCGCCAAATTCCCTGAGGTAAATCTTTCCATCCGTTAATTTCCATAATCGGCTTGCTCTCACTTTACTTTTTCATCCTTTCTCTCTTTCTTTCTGATTGAACATCTCCTTTATTTGTAGCACTTAACCCACCAAATAGCCATCCCAAGCTTAAAGGAACCAAACCACTTTTTCCTGGGTCCGATAGGTGATACAGATCCTACCACCTTTATCAATTCTGAAACCGACAGGATCCCCTTCAGGCAAACCAACCCAAACTAATGCCATTGGACCACTACCTTCAGATCTTGGCCATCTCAAGTCGATGGATGGATAGATTGGTATGAAAGAATGGCCGCAAGCAAACAAGATCATTGGGATGAGATGGGAGTAGCCCAATGCCTATCACTCTCAATAGCCAATATGAAGAAGGATGAACCAATGATATCGGCTGCCGCCTATTTTTGGTCTGACACCCTCAACGACTTCATGTTCAATCATGGGTCGATGACCCCTACCCTTCTTGATGTAATCATGATCACTGGTTTGGATATCACGACATCGGCAAACCCCATTAGCCTGAAAACCAAATGTGCTTATAGATTCAAAACCAAAAGTATCGGAGGTTGGTCAGGCTTCATCTCTGACAACATGGGTACAGGTCCAGTATCGATTAAGGAACATGCTGCATTTCTCCTTATGTGGTTGGACAAATTCTTGTTCTGCGGTTATACTTGCGGTCCAACAGCAAACTAGCAACACTTAGCCGAGGCCATATTAGTAAAGAAACAGTTCCCTCTGGGCAAATATCTCCTTGGTTCAATATATCAAACTTTGAACCAGTCATCGGCTAAAATCATTATGGACACAAGCATTAGTATCGACGGTCCTTGGTGGTTCATGCAGCTCTGGTTAAATTTGTATACCTTAAAAGCAGCTCACAGACCGGTACTGCAGGAAGCCAAATTCCCATCTTTAGCCGATCAAGAAGATGACGATGAATCAGTCTTAACCCGCCGATGCATGTCTTTTGGAGAGGCAACTTCCACTTATACTGGTTCAGGACCATCGACTGAACACTTTCAGAATTTGTTTGGAAACTTCTACGATGGATTTCCAAGGGACAACAGGATCTGGTTTGCATATGAATCTTTTTCTGAATATGAGCTGCCAACCGATTTCAGGCTTGATGAAATTAATGATGAAATATTTGAAAAACCAAGGGAAATCCTAACTGCAGCTATCTCTCCTTGCATCCTCCCAAAAGGCATTTCTCAAGGTAGATATGTGTAGACATCATACGAGTTTTACCATCCAATGGTTGCTGCACGTCAGCTTGGCATGGGTTAGCTCCCCATCGGTCTATATCTCTTTGATAAAATCCAACCCAGAGGAGAAATTGCATCGGGTCTGATTATGGAAAAGCTTCTCAACATCCCTGGACCCCCTCTCAGCAGTATTGATAGATTCAACATGATCCTGATGAGAAGCATCCTCTTTGATAGATGGTGGTCTGAATGGAAAACACATAATTTCCATCTATCGGTTGAAACATACTTGACAAATATACTATTCGATTTAGTCCCTCAAGTAAGTTATCTTCTCTAACACCTCTCATCATACTTTAATACTAACAATCATCCAATGTTTATAAATTCCTACTCATGCTTGCAGGAATCTGATTCACCTCCCCTTCATGTAAGCCGAAGCGGACAGCCGATTGAATATGCTGCTGCAGAACTTCCAAATGGCTGTGGCATAGCCCCTTACATCATCGGCTACAATGCTCCAAAGGTTGCCTCTCTATTTCATGGCCAAGTCGGAGAGCCAATACCATCAGGTGGAAAACGCAAGAGGACCAAACAAGCTGCTATCAAGCCTGCTATTACTAAAAAGAAACCCACCAGTAAGAAGTCTAAAACATCAGGGGATGAAGATATGCCCTTAGATCCAGATGTTGAGGAATATCTGAAGGGAATTGAGATGGAAAAAGCTGTGGATGAAGCAACGGCTGAAATGAGTGAAACAGGAGAAGCTACAATTGAACCCCCTCGAGTCGATACTCCTCCAGCTGATCCATCCAACCCGTCAACAACTCCAACTCCTTCAAAGCAACACCCTCGTAAAGCACAGGTACTTACTCTCCTCTTTATGATTTGTTTGCAATTCATGCATAAGAACTGACAAAGAATCCCTTTTCAGCCGAAGAAAAAGCTAATCAAAAAGAAACAACCAACTCCACTTGTATCGGTACTCCTAAAACTCTTCTAATATTGTATTCTAACCCCTATTGTCCAATGCTAAAAGCTAATTTCGTCTTATCTTTTTCAGCCTCCTCCAGTGCCATCACCTCCTCAACATCACCAGTCAAGTGAACATACGCCATCGGCTCAAGGAAGCCATCACAAAAGAAGCTACCATATTTCCAACTCTTCAAGTCCCTGTAAGTATACATCCGAATTCCTATATATCGGTTGTCACGCCCAGAAATCCACTAGTAATTTTTGAACTAATTTGTGCATACAATCCTCGTCCAGATATTAGCCGCGGTACATAAATCGATAATTTAATATACAAATCCATCATCATAATAGAGTTAAATACTTACAAAAGAAAAGAAAACAACAACGGATAAACGATCTAGCGATAGCTCCAACTCCATTCCCACAGGCAGCTCAACTAGGGTATAAGCCAAACATCTTCTCCTTCGTAACTTTCTTTAACTGAGGTTTGATTGATTATTGCAAGGGTGAGTACATGGAATACTGAGCAAGTCACACAACAAATATGCAAGTGCACACGGATACCAAAGGATGACAAAAATATAGGGTTCATTTGCAAAAGTAGCATTTAGCAAGCATTTAAGAGTAGTAAAACAGTAGAATAATTAGTCATCAATATTAATCAACACTGAACAGCACACCAATACTGCACAGGCCCAGGGCGGCAAAGACCGGGGTGACGGCTAGCAGCGGCTGGAGCGGCGACCGACAGCGGAGAGAGAAGACGAGCACGGGGAGAGGGTTTCCAGCGACGGCGGAAGAAGGGGGAGGTGGCAGCTGAAAGAGGAAGGGGATGGGGCTCTATTTATAGGCACGGGAGGGAGAGATCAAGCCTAGCACGAGCCCAAGGTTGCCGAAAAAAGCTAGGGTTCGGTTTGGAGAGATAAGGTTGATCCGAGCTCGATTCCGCGTCGATTTCTTTGGGATAAAGTCCGATTCTTGGGGGAAACGGAAGAGGAGGATAAGGGAAATATTTCCCCACAACTAATTGGACGCGGGTACGAACATATGCGCTGGATTTGGAGGGGAAAGCAGCACCGGATCGAGCACTGGAGCTCTGTGCAGAGGTTAGGGACGGCACTGTAGCGAGGGGAGGTGGAGTAGACTTTGTGGACGGCTGGGCCGAAAGAAAAGAAAGGAGCGAGGGACAGGAAATAGACTATTTCGGGACAGAAGGAGACAGGGAAAGAGGGAGAATGGGCCGAGGAGAGGAAATGGACTTTTCCAGTTTCGGTCCGAAAAGGAAAAGGGAATTTTAATTACTTTTCCAAATAAATTAATCAATGAAATGATCTTTGAATTTTGAAAAATACCTCCAATGCTCAAATAATTCCAAGAAAAATCTTGAAAATTCTTGGACACTCAAAGTATTTAAAATAATTATACTCTTATCATTTAATGATTAATTTATTATGTAAATAATTACTGTAATGTTCTTTGTATGATTAAAATTAGTAATTTAGCTCTGAACAATCTGAGAAAATTCCAGATAGTAGAATTAACCATGGAGAATTTAGTAAAAATTAAATCCAGCCATGCTTTATTTAGGAAATTTTATTTCCCACATTTAACTTCACTTGCAAATTAATGAACATTTAATATAAATTCTAAGAAATAATTTATTAAACAATTTATAAATCCTGAAACTAAAATCAGGATGTGACAAATCCAGCCCCTTACAAAGATTCGGAATGGCTAGAAAGAAAAGGGGTATGGGTAAAGTCTGTCTTATTCCATAAGTGTGATAATTATTCTAAGGCCAAAAGAAAACTACTGCTTTGAAGCTTGAGACTGAGCTGGATCACTTGAAGATGCAACTGGCACTGCATTGGCTCCTGTGACAACGATGTTGTTGACTTGACCCTGTGATTGCTAACGCTTTGGCTTCGGACACTCTCTTGCAAAGTGACCTGGCTCATAGCAGTTGAAACACACAAGTTGATTCCTTCCATTACTATTGTCTTCATGAGACTGATCTTGCTGAACTGGCTTTGGTTGAGAAGCTTGCTCATTGTTAACTTCATTGCTTGCATTAGTCTCTGAATTGATCTCACCACCGGTGTTGAACTGTTGCGACGGTTCTTGAGAGGTAGAAGTTGATTCACCAACTTGGAGTGGCTTGATACGTTGCCTCTAGCTGATACCTTGTGCTTCCTTGAAAACCATCATTCTTTTCTTACGGCTGTCCATCCTGTTCTGCTTGTCTTCCAGTCTAATTGCTTTGTCAACCAGCTTCTGAAAATGATCATAGTCTCGAGAGATTAACATAGCTGATAACTCATCCTTCAGTCCTTCCAAAAACTTATCCTACCTTTCTTCGTCAGTACGCACATCTTCTGGAGCATAACGTGCTAGACGGTTGAACTCATGGAGATACTCTGTCATGGTACGATCCTTTTGCTTCAGTGTCCTAAACTCACGCTTCTTCAAAGCAACAACTCCTGGAGGTATGTGTGTCTTCTTGAATGCTTCAGTGAACTCAACCCAAGTGATTGGTTGTCCTTCGACTCTATCCATCTGGAAGTGATCCCACCATTCTGAAGCATGTCCTTGCAACTGATGCAAAGCAAAAATGACTTTCTCCTGATCCGTGCACTGGAGCAGTTCCAACTTCTTCTTAATAGCATGCAGCCAGTCACTGGCTTCAACAAGGTTGGTAGTGATAGAAAAGGTAGGTGGCCTCACACGAAGGAAATCAGCTAGCTTGTTCTGGAGCGGGGGAGGATTGTTGTTCCCTTGGTTAAGCTGATTCTGCATCTGCTGCATCATCATGTTTATGAGCTGAGTCTGTTGAGCTAGAACTTGAGCAAGGGTTAGGTTCTCTTCATTGTTATTGTTTCCACTTCCACTGGCACGAGTGTTCACCATCTGTAGCAGATTTGGAGAGATAAAAGGAGAGATGTTACACTAAAGATGAGACCTTAACCATGTTACCACTGTTCTGATGTTGGTAGACTATTATATTGTTTAAGTTGATTAAGCAAGCAACCTAGTACAGTTACATGCTCATCAATGAACTACATCACTGACGGGAATGCAACCATACCTACACACAAGCAAGCAACAAACGTTCTACCCTACTAACTATTCTTCAAAGTCACTTTGGTGGTATAGGTTCTAGGCACGATTCAAACTTCATTCCATCTTGACAGCTTGACACCTAGGCAGACCACCATCTTCTTGCTCCTTGATCCACTCGACTTGACCTCTATAAGTAGACAACATCGACGTCTTCAAGTTTCTCCAACAATTTCAACAACTACTCAAGTTGGAGGAAGGGGAACATTGATAAAATAATTTGCAAAGAATTCTAGAGAAGGAAGAAAGGAAAAATTTTCACAAATTCAGTTTTCGGAAAATTTGTCCTTAAGATTTGACCATTTGGCTTATCCTACAGTCGAGATGACTCTGATACCAACTTGTCACGCCCAGAAATCCACTAGTAATTTTTGAACTAATTTGTGCATACAATCCTCGTCCAGGAATCAGCCGAGGTACACAAATCGATAATTTAATATACAAATCCATCATCATAATAATGTTAAATACTTATAAAAGAAAAGAAAACATCAGTGGATAAACGATCTAGCAATAGCTCCAACTCCATTCCCACAGGCAACTCAACTAGGGTATAAGCCAAACGTCTTCTTCTTCGCAACTTTCTTCAACTGAGGTTTGATTGATTATTGCAAGGGTGAGTACATGGAATACTCAGCAAGCCACACAATAAATATGCAAATGTACAAGGATACCAAAGGATGGCAACAATATAGGGTTCATTTGCAAAAGTAGCATTTAGCAAGCATTTAAGAGTAGTAAAACAGTAGAGTAATTAGTTATCAATATTAATCAACACCGAACAGCACACCAATGCTGCATAGGCCCAACCATCTCTGAAAAACAAATCCCAGTTGCATAGATCTAAACTCCGTAACAGGAGTTAACAAATTATCATCACCAATTATTATCATTAATGAATAGTGTGGGACTAATCACAAAAAACATTGTTAGACTTGGCCATAACCACAGGCACGACTATTCGAATAGTTTTACTCTGGCCAGAGGTGTACCACTGTACCCACAAGATACAACCTTATCATCATGTCAACTATGCATCGCGATACCGGAAAAGTACCCGAATAGAGACTGTGACAAGACACCCAACATAACACAACTCAATGCAGTGCATCGCTATCATAGTCACCCCCTTTTAGCCAAGGTATGGACTCCCCAGCAAACCCCCGTGGGCTTATCTCCGCCACTTCACAGTCTTGCACTCCACATTGAATCGTGCTACATCAAATGTCAAGTCGTTTCCCATGCTAGCTTGTGGTTGGTACGGTTAATCTTTCAAAATAATAGCTCACGAACCGGTCCTTAATTATCATGAGCACAACTATCCAAATCTCATCTCCAACCATGTGCTCACAACCCACCATTAGTCAAGTTTTAGTTGACAATTTAATTAATTTATAAATCACGATTGACCATCGTGAGCTACCATTAAATATCCATGAATATATGATAATGAAGTATAAGTTATCCCATTAAAGTACTAATGTTTCTAAGCATGACTAAGCAATTATACTAATATATCTAGCTGAACCAAAATATAAAGTCCAACTAGTCAAATTTATAACCCAAGGTATCAAGGAATAGGGTAATCAATGCAAATTGGCCATAGACAAAGGAGTAGGTTCACACCACCCGGTGACATTCAAAAATAAATGCACATTTGAAATTAATAGAGAATTTAAGTATAGGATCAACATGCTCAAAGGTTTGTGTTTGGGATCTGTGTGACTTGTCTTGCAATAATCGGTCCTCAATTAGTCTTCTGGAACACTTCCGACGCACTCACGAACCTTTGAAACGACGGAATGACAAGCTAACACGCAAAATGAGGAACAAGACTAAGAAACTCCAAATAAACAGTACAAAGAGTAGAAAAACATGTAAATCATGATTTTAGATGAATTATGAGGCTTGAACGGCCTCATTGCAACTTCGTATGAATAATTTATGAATTTTACAAGATTTAATCCAATTAAGCCTATCAAAGAAAAGACTATTCCAAAGTAATTAAATAATTTATTAATAATTTATAACTGAGAGAAAAGATTAAAAACATCCTCCAGAAATTATAGGATAAAATTTGGTAGATAACATATGGCAAAAAGGGTTAATATGTCATTGAAAAGAGAATGATATGATCTATATTGATTTTGAACGATTGAGATCAATTGACCGGATTTTGACATAGATCCGACAGATGAGATCAATCCTGATCTAGGGTTTTGAGGTGGCTGCCACACGGGAAAGGAAGATGACATGGCACTTAGGTGGTGGCTGGTGAGGCGATGACGTCAACAATGACGTGGCGACCATGGGACAACGGTAGCGACGGTGAACAGCGGCGCGGCAACGGACAAAGGGGACACCGGGAGAGAGAGCATGGGACAACATTCCTTACCAACACGGTAGCGATGATGAACAACGAAGAATAGCGGCCGGCGACGAGCTTCAATCGGCGATGAGGTCGGGTCCAAGGCGACGATGGTGTTCCAGCGATCTTCAGCGGCAATGAAGGGTGGACGGGCTTCTCCTTGCTTTTGCGAATCCAAAGGAGGTGGCAGCGAAGCTTGGCGATGACGCGAGGAACGACAAGGCTTCGCCGGAGATCAAAACATGGCGGGGAACTCGGCCTTCACGGTGACTTGTACTTCAGATGAGATTCGGCGTAAGGGAACTGGTGGTCGTCGCAGAGCTCAACCATGCTAAGCCGGAGGAGGTGGCGGCACAGGGTGGCGTAGACCGGGGTGATGGCTAGCTGTGGCTAGAGCGGCGGCCGGCGGCGGAAAGAGAAGGCGAGCACGGGGAGAGGGTTTCCAGCGACGGTGGAAGAAGGGGAAGGTGGCGGCCGAAAGAGGAAGGGGAGGGGGCTCTATTTATAGGCACGGGAGGGAGAGATCGAGCCCAGCACGAGCCCAAGGTCGCTGGAAAAAGCTAGGGTTCGGTGTGGAGAGATAAGGTCGATCTGCGACGATTTCTTCGGGATAAAGTCCAATTCTTGGGGGATATGGAAGAGGAGGATAAGGGAAATATTTCCCCTCAACTAATTGGACGCGGGGACGAATGGATGCGCTGGATTTGGAGGGGAAAGCAGCGCCGGGTCGAGCATTGGACCTCTGTCCAGAGGTTAGGGATGATACTGTAGCGAGGAGAGGTGGAGTAGACTTTCTGGACGGCTTGCCGAAAGAAAAGAAAGGAGCGAAGGATAGGAAATAGACTATTCTGGCACAGAAGGAGACAGGGAAAGAGGGAGAATGGGCCGAGGAGAGGAAATGGACTTTTCCAGTTTCGGCCTGATAAGGAAAAGGGGATTTTTAATTACTTTTCCAAATAAATTAATGTTGATGCAAAAAACACACACTGGCCTGAGAGATTTGCTTTACTCTAGTGCAGGTCCAAAGTTAGTTGTTTAGGTTCAAGGGCGTGCCAGTTGATTTGATCCTGCAATCAACAAGAAGAAATATGCAAATATGTTAGCAGACGATAGTCCATTGGCCAGCTAGCCGATTTCATATCGTATAGTTACCTAGCCGATGCAATAAAGCATGAATCGGCTGTAAGGTATAGTCAATGAAAGAACTAACCCTAAAACTAGTATATCGGCTGTAAAGATCAGTATGACATAATCAAGATATCAATATTACTTTAGAAATAAGCAATTGGGATAGATCGGACTGAACCGAGATAGTATAAATTGCCCAAGTCTAAAGATAACATGAAATAACGATTATATAAACTCATGTCATGGCCGATATCTAGATTTAAGCATGTATTGGCTATAGCTCCGATACAACCTTATACTAGGATATTCTCCAGTAATAAATATATTCAACTATAACCAATTAGATTGGTAGCAAGTTCAATATATTTATATTAGATTAGATCCTGATATAAGGGGTAGATATAGAATATTAAAAAAAGCATTAAACTAAGTAAAACATCTATACCAGGTAAGATCGGCTGAAACCCCGATACTATCCTTATTAACAACCATAAAACAGGCTAGAGATCATGATTCTAAATACGACTTAATAGGTCGAACTTAACCAATGCAGCATTAAGTATAAAGAGAAGCATGAGATCTAGACAATCAAGCCGATATAACTCAAAACAACAAAGTAATCTAGCCGATATCGACGAAACCCTAAATAGAATCCAGCCGATGTAAATAGATTGCATTGTCGATATAAGCTATACAATGTATATGATAACTCGGAGATTTACAAAATAGAACTAGAGTGTCATAAAGATGTAAGCACTAGCCCCGATGATGCAAATTACCATAACAAGACTTACTTAGTCGTCGAAGATCAAACTGATGCAGCACGACTCGAAAGCACGAACTTGTCGAAAGTAGAAAATAAAAGGTTGGTGATGCGTCGAGATTGATTGAACTTGTGGTGTTCTTAGTTACAAGACCTCGGGACTATATTTATACCCGAAAATACAAACATTGTCCATCACGGACACGACTCATATTAACCTAATACAAATCCAACTAACGAACAAGTCCCTTAGGCGGACTCTTACCGTGATAATCTATAAGGAAATTACATAAAATATCCTAATTAATAGATACAATTGCCTCTTCAGGACTCTATCCATGCACGGCAATCCATATGAAGCACTCTAACTCAACCCGATGACGTGTACCGAGTCGTATTTCCAAAATCGGCTCAATCGGCTAACCCTGTCCGACTCTGACTCTGTCGATCCTGTCTGCAGCCGATTCGGACTAACAGCCGATTTTCACTCCGTTTCCGATACGATCTAATCTCTTGGATTTTCTTCGATTCTATCCTTATCTCCGATACTTGAATTACCAAATTTGGTCGTCAACAATTAATCAATGAAATGATCTTTTAATTTTGAGAAATACCTCCAATGTTCAAATAATTCCAAGAAAAATCTTGAAAATTCTTGGACACTCAAAGTATTTAAAATAGTTATACTCTGATCATTTAATGATTAATTTATTATGCAAATAATTACTAAAATGTTCTTTGTATGATTAAAATTAGTAATTTAGCTCTGAAAAATCTTAAAAAATTCCAGAGAGTAGAATTAACCATAGAGAATTTAGTAAGAATTAAATCCAACCATGCTTTATTTTGGAAATTTTATTTCCCACATTTAACTTCACTTGCAAATTAATGAACATTTAATATAAATTCTAAGAAATAATTTATTAAATAACTTATAAATCCTGAAACGAAAATCGGAATTGACACCGGCCAACTTGAACCCATTATTCATAATTTCTCTCTTTGACTGCAGGCTTTAGCCGATATGTTTTCTTTTGACATAGGGCAATTCCTAGATGAGGAGGAAAATAATACAACAAGTAAAGCAAAACCTCCAGTGTCTGAAAACTTGAAGACAAGGCTAGCTAACATAGCCGATTGGTTGGGAGCTTCATTGGATGCTTTAGTTGCAGATTGTGGACTGATCAGAGCAATATTTCAAGAAATTCAATATCAGATTCCTGATGAACTTGTTGATATGATATCCCCAGTAGTTTTTCTTGAACAGCATCAATTCAAGCTTGAAAGAGCTAGAAAAAGAATTGTTGATCGGTTGGAACGCACATCACTTGAAGTCACAATACAAACCATATCCCCAGTAGTTTTTCTTGAACAACATCAATTCAAGCTTGAAAGAGCCAGACAAAGGATTGTTGATCGGTTGGAACACACATCACTTCAAGCCACAATACAAACCAGTCGACGACAAGTCAGTGATGAAAAGGCCAAATTAGATGAATTGATGGCAGGCCCAGACTCAACTCAGCAAAGCATTACCAATCTGAAAAAGTAAGAAGCAGAGTTGATAGCAGAGTTGGAAAAATGGAGGGCTGAAATTGCTGCCGAGGAACAAAAATTAGCCAATCTGCCGCAAACTATTGAAAGGCAAAAATCAAAGTTCAAGTCTTCCATCAAGCATTTAGCAAGCCTGTTGATGCAAAAAACACACACTGGCCTGGGAGATCTACTTAACTCCAGTGCAGGTCCAAAACTTGCTTTCGGGTTCAAGGGGGTGCCAGTTGATTTGATCCTGCAATCAACAAGATGAAACATGCAAGTTTTATTAGTAAACGATAATCGATCGGCCAGGAAGCCGATGTCATATCGTAATGTAACCTAGCCGATGCAGTATAGCATGAATCGGCTGTAAGGCATATTTGATGATGAACTAACCCTAAACTGATCCATCGGCTGTAAATATTAGTATTATGCAATCCATAAATCAATATTACTATAGAAATCAGCAATTGGGATAGATCGGACCTAACCGAGACAGTATAAATTGCCCAAGTCTAAAATAACATGAAATAACGATTATATGTACTCATATCATAGCCGATGTCCAGATTTAAGCACGTACTGGCTATAACTCCGATACAACCTTATACTAAGATATTCTCTTGCTACAAATATATCTAACTACCACTAATTAGATTGGTAATGAGTCCAATATATTTATATTAGATTAAGTCCTAATATAAGGGACAGATATAGCATATTTAGCAAAGCAAAGAACTATGTAAAATAATTATACCAGGTAAGATCGGCTGAAACCCCGATACTATCCTTATTAACAACCATAAAACAGGCTAGATATTATGATTCTAAGCACGACTTAATAGATCAAACTTAACTGATGCAACATTAAGTATGAGAAGAAGCATAATATCTAGACAATCAAGCCGATGGTTGCCTTTTGGGGATGATGGATACATTATATAATTTAAACCAACAGGACAATCAATCCCGGGTTTATATTTATACCCGAAAATACAAACTTGTCCATTATGGACACGACTCATATTGTCCTAATACAAATCCAACGAACAAACAAGTCCCTCAGGCGAACTCTTACTGAAAATATCTACAAGGAAATTACATAAAATCCTAATTAATAGATACAATTACCAATCCTGGACTCTATCCTTGCCTGACAACATCATCTCAAACTCCTCCTCGAACCCGATATTGATTATTGAACCAATATCGGCCAGATTGGCTATCCATATCAAACTCGGTTCCAGCCGATACGATCTTCCAGCCGATACGCACTCTGTTTCCGAGAATCCCGCATTCCAAATCCGCTTCGAACTGGACCTTGTTTCTGATTCATATGGTAACCTAATTTCATCGTCAACACATGCCCCTAATTCCGAAGTATTATATAATGCAACGGAATTATCTTGTCAATCCCGCAAAAATCTAGGGTTACCCCTGTTGACTGTTACGCACCTACTTTCATAAATAGCAACCGCCTTCCTAGAATTTTCACGGCGTTAACTCCGTTTTCACCGCTTAAGCCACTAAACCATCTTCACCTGCTCTCGACTATTCCGGCGACCAAATCGGTGACCATCATCTTCCAGCAGCAACAACTCTTCTTCCTTGATGGCGGCATCCACAGACGTCCCCCAGGTAATCTCCCACTGCTCTCATCTCCTACTCATATCGGCCACCACCTTTTCATCAAATTTCTATGTCTTAATCAATCCCGATTGATTCAATTTGTTTTCTCTTTCTCTGCATATCTTTACAGCACTTGAGGAACCAGATTGCCATCCCGATTCTTAAAGAACCAACCCACTACTTTCTCGGGCCGATGGACGATGAAGATCCAATCTCCTTTATCAACGCCGAGACCCACCGCATCCCGTTCAGGGAAACCAAGCCCAACCCAAGTCATTGGCCTAACTTCTTCAGATCGTGGCCATCTTCCGTGGATGGATGGAAAACATGGTATAAAAGGATGGCCGCAAGCAAGCAAACCCACTGGGATGAAATAGGTGTATCCCAATGCATTTCTCTTTCCTTAGCCGATACTAAAAAGGATGAACTAATGCTATCGGCTGCCTCTTACTTCTGGTCCGATACGCTCAACGCCTTTTTGTTCAGTCATGGACCTATGACCCCCACCCTGCTAGATATACAGATGCTAACAGGCCTAGACATTTCCTCATCGGCCAACCCCAGGATCTGTCTCCCCTAGAGAACATGTTGCTTTTCCAATGATGTGGATGGACAAGTTCCTATTTTGTGGCTCCACCTGTGGTCCTACTGCAAACTGGCAACATCTGGCCGAAGCCCTAATATCCAAGAAATCAATCCCACTAGGCAAATATCTCTTAGGAGCAGTGTATCAAACTATGAGCCAAACATCGGTCAAACTCCTCCTGAACACATCGGCCAATTATGGAGGCCCTTGGTGGTTTGTTCAAACATGGTTAAACCTATACACCATCAAGGTTGTCAACAGAACTCCACTAGACGAGTTAGAATTTCCTTCTCTGGCCGATGCTGATGATGAAACAACAATACACCGATGTCTGTCATTTGGTGAAGCAGCATCGTCCTACCCTGGATCAGGAACATCGGCTGAACTTCTACAATGGATTTCCTCATGACTCCCGAGTCTGGTTCCCATATGAGAACTACATCAACTATGAGCTGCCAACAAATCTCAGGCTGACGATCTAAACAATGAAGACTTCCCAGGAATAAGAGATATATTTATATCGGTCATATCTCCTTGCATACTCACAACTGGTGTCTCCCAAGGTTGATATACTCAAACATCCTATGAATTTTACCACCCCATGATCGCAGCTGGACAACTTGGCATGGGACAACTACCCATCGGCTTGTACTTCACAGATAAAATACAAACAAGGGGTATTGTTCCATCGGCCCTCATCATGGACAGGATCCTAAACCTTGAAAGTCCTCCCTTGGGTTCCATCGGCCGAATATCCCTGAACAGAGAAAGAAGCCAACTCTTTGACAGATGGTGGGGTGAATGGAAAACCCATCTCTTCCTAACTCAATCGGCCAACTTTTTCCTAACCATCATGGATCGTTCCATGCCCTTAGGTAAATTTATAAATCACAAAATACATATTTTTGTTTCTGATCATCTCTTAATCCTCTAATATTCTTCAACACATGCTTTTCAGGCTGGCAATTCTCCTCCTCCAACCAAGAGCAAAAGTGGCAAAGATATTCACTATGCATCGGCCAAAATACCATCAGGCAAAGACCTAGCTCCTTCTTCTATCGGCTTCGATGCTCCTGCCAGCAAGGACTTGCTCCAAGGCCAGATCAGACAACCAATCACTATTGCAGGCAAACGTAAAAGAACTAAAAAGGCCGCCATCAAGCCTAATGTTACTAAGAAAAATGTGCCTGCCAAGAAACAAAAACCCTCGGCCGATGATACCCCCATTGATCCTGATGTGGAAGAATATCTTAAGGAGGCAGTAATAGAAGAAGAAATTGATGAAGGCGCTGCACAGATCAGCGAGAATGAACAAGTTTCCAGTCCAGGATCTCCAGCCGATATACCTCAAACCGATCCCCAAGCGTCGGCTAGAACTCCAAGTCCCCCTAGGCGTCGGCCTCGCAAAACTTAGGTATTTGCTTCCTTCAACCTTTTCTTTATTAATATTTATCAATCTTCTTCCAATATTTAACAAATTTGTAGCCTTCTCGAGCTCTGTCAACCCCTCAACAGCCAGCATCAAGCGAACACACACCATCGGCTGCAGGAAGCCACCATATAGAGAAAACAGCTGTTATAGTATCAGCCTCTCCAACCCCTGTAAGAACATAGTCAACTATTCCTTATATCGGCCATCCTAGAACCTTTACTTACAATCAACTCTTTCTTTACAGGGCTTAGCCGATATGTTCTTATTTGATATAAGACAGTTTTTGGACGAAGAAGAAGAAGATGTAACTAGCAAGACTAAATCTCCAATGCCTGGAGATTTAAAAACAAGACTAACCGATATTGCTGATCGGCTTAAAGCCTCACTGGATACCTTAGTCACAGACTGTGGCTCAATCAGGTCAAGGTTTCAAGAAATTCAAGATCAACTCCCAGAAGACTTGATTGATGCCATCTCTCCTGCAATCTTCCTTGAGCAGCACAGGTTCAAACTTGAGAGAGTGAAACAAATACTTGCTGATCGGCTAGAACACAAATCTCTTGAAGCAACCATTCAAACCAGCCGAAAGCAAGTAAATGAAGAACAATCAAAGATGAATGAATTATCGGCTAGCCCAGAGTCGACTCAGCAAGAACTAGACAGACTCAAACAAGAGGACTCTGATCTCTTAGTCTGGCTACGCCAATGCCGAGTAAAGATCTCTGAGGCAAAAAAGAAACTAGCCGATCTTCCTCAAGCTATTGAAGAACAGAAATCCAAACTCAAATCTTCAATCAAGCATTTAACTTCTCTCAATAAATCGCTCAAACCAATCCCTGGAAGTGACGCTGCAGATGCTAAGATCATAGACGAAGTTGAACAAATTCGCCTGCATGCGATCTCTGCAATCCGAAATATCGGCTAGACAAGTTCGTATCGGCTCGATGGCCGATAGCAGCATTTACATAAGTTAAAGTTTACACCGGCTCGATGGCCGATAGCAATATATTACAATAAAAGTCATTGTTTGAGAGACACTTGGTTGGATTCATCCTCAATCCATATTTCCTTGCTCTTTCCAAGACTTTTCTCAAATCAGCTATGTGTGCATCAATCTCCTTAGACTTGACCACCACATCATCAATGTAGATTTTAACCAACAAGCCGATAAGATCATGAAATATATAATTCATTGCTCTCTGATATGTAGCACCAACACTCCTCAATTGAAAAGTCATAACAACCCACTCATACAAGCCGATTGCATCAGGACATCGAAAAACAGTCTTGTCAATATCTTCTTCAGCCATAAAAATTTGATTATATCCTGCATTGCCATCCATGAAACTGATAATCTTGTGTCCAGATGCTGCATCAATCAATTGATCGGCAACTGGCATCAGGTATTCATATTTTGGAGTAGCTTTGTTCAAATCTCTAAAGTCGATGCAAACTCTAAGCTTGCCTTTATCTTGATCACTGGTACTATATTTGAAATACACTCAGCATATCGGCATGGTCTGATGAAATTAGCATCATAGAGTCTTGTAATCTCGGCCTAAATAGCATCGTACATCTCAGTTTTACAACGTCTTGGAGGTTGCTTGTATGGCTGTTGATGCAAAAAAACACATACTGACCTGAGAGATTTGCTTTACTCTAGTGCAGGTCCAAAGCTTGCTTTCGGGTTCAAACATCTCAACAAAACCCCATCAATAGTCCGATGGTACAATGTATCATCTAACAAAACATATTTAAGGGCTTTATACCTTAATTTCCTGGAAACCGATCTAGAATGATTCTTTAAATAGTCAAACCTCCAATCATCGGCTTGTATGCATGCAACTTCAACCTCAACATCCTTCAACATCGGCTTATAACCTGATGCTCCTTCAGCTAGATCATTGGCCTCAACATTTTGTTCTCTAGAAATATGCTTTAAAGTGACTGCCCTGATAGCCTTCATCAACTCTTAGCACTTCTCATTGTAAATCATCAAAACATCATTCTTGCATTCATATTCCCAGACAATTGACTAATCACCAACGAATCACCCATGATTTCAACAGCATCGGCTTCAACCTCCTTCAATAACTGCAACCATTTTAAAACAGCCTCATACTCAGCTTGATTATTAGTAGAATAAGGTTTAATAGTGCAAGCAAATTGAAAACTTGCCCCCCTAGGCGATATAATCACTAAGCCGATACCACATCCATGAGTGCAAACTGATCCATCAAAAAATAATGTCCAAGGCATAATATCAACATGATCAATTGAACTATTCCTGTGCTCAACTATAAAATCGGCTATCGCCTGCCCTTTTGCTGCCTTAGCCGATTCGTATTGCAAATCGAATTCTGTTAAGGCAAAAATCCACTTTCCAATCCTTCCCTTTAAGACTGGAGTCGATAGCATATACCGCACCACATCGGCCTTACATACTGTAGTGCACTCATTGGAAAGCAAATAATGTCTTAACTTTGTACAAGAAAAATATAAGCATAAGCATAACTTCTCCACTGGTGAATATCTGGTCTCTGCATCCAAGAGCCTTATGCTTAGATAAAATATAACTCGCTCTTTACCTTCAATCTCTTGGATCAGGACAGAGCCGATAGTGTTCTGATCAGCTGACAGATACAACTTAAAAGGAATCCCTTTCTGTTGTGGAATGAGAACTGGAGGAGTACTCAAATATTCCTTTATGCTGTCCAACGCCTTTTGCTGCTTCTCTCCCCAAACAAACTCCTGATCGGCCTTCAACCTGAGTAATGGGGTAAACGACTCTATTCTACCGGATAAGTTAGATATAAATCGTCTAACAAAATTAATCTTGCCGATCAATGGCTGCAACTTGGTCTTGTCTTTTAGGGGTTTTATTTCTTTGATAGCATTAATACTCCGCTGAGGTATCTTAATTCCCCTCTCATGTACTAAAAATCCAAGGAATTGTCCAGCCGATACACCAAAAGCGTACTTGTTTGGGTTCATCCTTAATCCATATTTTCTTGCCCTTTCCAAGACTTTCCCAAATCGGCTATGTGCTCATCAGCCTCTTTTGATTTAACTACCACATCATAAATATAGATCTCAACCAATAAACCGATAAGATCGTGAAATATATAATTCATTGCCCTCTGATATGTAGCACCAGCACTTCTCAATCCAAAAGTCATAACAACCCACTCATACAAGCCGATTGCACCAGGACATCGAAAAGCAGTCTTGTGAATGTCTTCCTCAGCCATAAAAATATGATTATAACTTGTGTTGCCATCCATGAAACTGATGATCTTCTGTCCAGATGCTGCATCAACCAATTGATCGGCAACCAGCATTGGGTATTCATCTTTTGGAGTAGCTTTGTTCAAATCCCTGAAGTCAATGCAAACTCTAAGCTTGCCATTTTTCTTGATTACCGGTACTATATTTGAAATCCACTCAGCATACCGGCATGGTCTGATAAAGTTAGCATCATAAAGTCTTGTAATCTCGGCCTTGATAGCATCATACATCTCAGCTTTACAACGTCTTGGAGGTTGCTTGTATGGTCGATAGCCAGGTTTAATAGGGAGCCGATGTTCAACAATCGATCAGCTGAGTCCTGGCATCCCATAGTACTCCCAGGCAAAACAATCTCCGTAATCTTTTAGAAGTGCTATTAATTTACATTTACATTCCTTCGACAAACCTTTACTAATATATGTCGGCTTAGGTCTATCGCCTGGTCCAATATCCACTTCTTCAAGCTCATCGGCCAACATGAATCCTTGTCCCAGTTTGCCATCGAGATCATCTACAGTATCCTTTGTGTAAAAATTGGAACTCTCCATGGCGCCCTCAAAACAACAATTGGGGCTCTCCATCTCCTGTTAGCTGTATATCGTAATCAAAAACTCTTAGATAATCCCCTTGCCAAACTTTTTCAGATAAGCAATCAATTCCTTCCATCTCCCAAACAGACAAATTGGCACTAGCTACATTAACTGACCTGTCGGCTGGTACGATTTCTATCTGGTCTCCTTGCCACTGAATCAAACTTTGATGCATAGTCGATGGAATGCAACAATTAGCATGGATCCAATCACTTCCCAGCAAAAGACTGTAGGAACCCTTCCCATCAATAACAAAGAACATAGTAGGGATTGTTTTACTGCCGATGATCAACTCCACATTTAAAACTCCCTTAGTCTCAGATGGATTCCCGCCAAAATCTTTCAAAATCATGTTGGTCTTGATCAAATCCTCTGAATTCTTTTCCAGCTTTCTAAAAGTTGCGTACGGCATTAAGTTAACAGCTGCTCCTCCATCGACTAACATTTTTGACATCGGTTTGCCATTGACAAAACCCTTTAACGTATAAAGGCTTAAGATGCTGATGCCCGGTCCCTTCCGGCTTCTCGAAGATAGCTTGTTGTGGGGACAAAAGCAATTTAGCCGATGGTGGTTCGTATGCTTGTTCCACAACATATTCTATATCGTATTCAGCCGGTAGCATAAAGACCATATTTATCGAAGATGATGTGACCTCTTTTCCCTTGTTCTTAGGAAGACTTTTGTATTTATCGGCTTTGACTTCATCGGCTGGAACGATCTTACTCTTGACGCGCCAAACTTTTCTTGTGCGCTTCAACTGATGTTCAATCTCATCTTCAACTTCTTGAAACTGCTCTCTGTTCCTCATTCTCTGGACACGTCTTCTCTGACTCTTAGTGAAAATTCCAGCAGGACACCATTGAGGTTGCATAGTCTCAGCTCTTGCTTGCGATTCATCTTCGAAGTAATTCTGCCGAATCGACCCAAGCCTCTGATGAACCGGCAACTTTTGCTGAGTCAGCCGACGCACACCATTGCTTTGTCGGCTTGGTCTCCCAACATATTGCACATCAGGATCGCTGCAACCAGAACAGTCCTCGATAGATGGTAATCTCATTCCTTCATTTCAGCAAAATCTAAAGAATTCACAACCCCAATGAGGATCAAAATAACCCTCATCATTGCAGTGATATGCTTCTTCCATACTTTGATGTCTCTTCTGATACTTGTTGATCATACTAGCCGAGTTGAGACCCCTTGCCTGATACTTGCTCTTATCGGCTTGGTTCCTACCAGCTCCAGTATGAAACATGTTGATCGGAAAAGGTTGACCATCTATCTTCATCGGCCTTTTAGCTTCATCGAATTTTATCCTTTCTTGCTCTATGGCTGATTGAATTTGCTGCCTAAAGATCTTGCAGTCATTGGTGTTGTGTGATCCTGTATTATGCCACTTGCAATATTTCCTTCTCTTCAACTCTTCAGCCGATGGTATCACATGTCCTATTTGCAACTGAATCTGCTTTTCTTGTAGAAGAAGATCAAATATCTTGCCAGCTCTGGTAATGTCAAAGTCAAATCTTTCTTTCTTCCCCGAATTCTTGACCCATTGGCACACCACTGCCTTCTTGTTTCTAGCCCACTCAGCTGCATTGACCTCTGGATCTTCATCTTCGGAGTCTGAATCGTAACTATAGATGTTATTGACATTGTTTGCCTTCTTAGCAAATTTTCTGGCTTCCTGGAATCGTGTCTCATGGGTCGACACCTTCTGAGCTAAGTGTGCTAGAATTTCAAAGTCTTGAGCTGAAAACCTCTCTCTTATCGGTGCCAATAATCCCTGGAAAGCCAGATCGGCTAATTGTGAATCGGTCAGTGCCAAACTAAAACACCTGTCCCTTGCGTCCCTGAATCTCTGAATATAATCTAGCACCGTTTCATCTGATTTTTGTTTGATAGACGTGAGATCTAACAACTTCATCTCTTGGATTCCACTGAAAAAGTATTTATGGAATTGTTTTTCTAGATTGGCCCAATTACTGATGGAATTATAAGGTAAGGACGAAAAGCACGTAAACGCCTATCCAGATAATTATAGTGGGAATAATTTGACTCTAAGCTCTTTTGTAGTCGATGATCCCCACATTGTGCCAAAAAACGGCTAACATGTTCATAAGTTGACACGTTGTTCGGTTCCGAGAATTTTGAAAAATCTGGTACATTTTATCGGTTGGACAGTGGTACCCGGTCAAAATACTCAGGGTATGGATGCCGATACATGTTACCATTGTCCTTAGGCTTGAGCCCAAATTGCTATCTCATCACATCAGTGATCATGTCGGCCCACGGCTGCTGCGACGCTCCTTCACCATATTGTTGCTGTGGTTGATCATACTCACCATATTGCGTTGGGTATTGGAGTCGTGGAAACCCCTCAGGCCGATACTGGGCTCGTGGAGAATGAGGCTGATATTATCGGCTAAGATTGGCTCCTAAGCCTTGGGATGAGACGTACGGTTATGTCATGTACTATTGGCCCATCGGCTGGGTAATTCCAATTGGCTGTTGTGAAACCGAAGGAATATGATATGCTGGTTCAATGACTGGCGGCTTTGCATTGAGTATGTTGATCAAGTGTTCCGGCATCAGCTCGGTTGAACTCTACCCCCCAGGGATCGGCTGTTGTCTTGTTAATATTATCGGGATATTTCTGTTGAGCATAGGAGCCGATGGAGCCTGGGTTTGAACGGAGTGATGTTTCCTGCCAATTTCTGACTTCACAGTCCTATAACCTGGAAAGGTATCTCCTGGAAGATATATGGGCCCTTTTGCTTTTTCCTCGGCTATAGTGCCATCCACCACTGTCTTGATCATATTTGTTAAGGTATTTACGAGTACACCGGATTGGTTAATGAGGGCATGATGGACTACCGAATCAACACGATCTTGCAACGTGTGGAGTTCGTTGTCGCTTGACTCGGCCTTAGCCTCTTTGCCTTTATCATCGTTTGTTCCAGATATACTAGGTTCTGTTTTCACGATCGGCGGCAACTCTACTTTGGTCTTCTAGATTATCGTGCCCTGACGGGTCACCGCGAATGAGTGAAGGTACTGACTTTGGAGTTGATCCAATAGTTTCTTCATTTCTTCCCTCTGCTCCTCGTTCAACTGCTCGATCGTTATTGGTAGAATGTTGTCCTCCGTGACTTCAGTAATGTTGGACGTCATGATGACACAGAGGTCCCACTGGGCGTGACAAAAGTGTGTTGATGCAAAAAACACACACTGGCCTGGGAGATCTACTTAACTCCAGTGAAGGTCCAAAACTTGCTTTCGGGTTCAAGGGTGTGCCAGTTGATTTGATCCTGCAATCAAAAAGATGAAACATGCAAGTTTTATTAGTAAACGATAATCGATCGGCCAGGAAGCCGATGTCATATCGTAATGTAACCTAGCCGATGCAGTATAGCATGAATCGGCTGTAAGGCATATTTGATGATGAACTAACCCTAAACTTGATCCATCGGCTGTAAATATCAGTATTATGCAATCCATAAATCAATATTACTATAGAAATCAGCAATTGGGATAGATCGGACCTAACCGAGACAGTATAAATTGCCCAAGTCTAAAATAACATGAAATAACGATTATATGTACTCATATCATAGCCGATGTCCAGATTTAAGCACGTACTGGCTATAACTCCGATACAACCTTATACTAAGATATTCTCTTGCTACAAATATATCTAACTACCACTAATTAGATTGGTAATGAGTCCAATATATTTATATTAGATTAAGTCCTAATATAAGGGACAGATATAGCATATTTAGCAAAGCAAAGAACTATGTAAAATAATTATACCAGGTAAGATCGGCTGAAACCCCGATACTATCCTTATTAACAACCATAAAACAAGCTAGATATTATGATTCTAAGCATGATTTAATAGATCAAACTTAACTGATGCAGCATTAAGTATGAGAAGAAGCATAATATCTAGACAATCAAGCCGATGGTTACCTTTTTGGGATGGTGGATACATTATATAATTTAAACCAATAGGACAATCTAGCCGTTATCAGCGAAACCCTAAATAGAGATCGGCCCATGCGAGTAGATAGCATTGTCAATCTAGATTATATAATGCATATGATAACTCGGAGATTCACAAGACAGAATTAGAGTGTCATAAATATGTAAGCACTAATTCCGATAATGCAAACCGCCATAACAAGTTTTATCTCCTCACCGAAGATCAAAACTGATGCAGCTCGACTTGAAAGCAAAAACTCATCGAAAGTAAAAGTAAAAGGTTGGCGATGCACCGAGATTGATTGAACTATTGTTGTTTTATTCATAAGATCCCAGGTTTATATTTATACCCAAAAATACAAACTTGTCCGTTATGGACACGACTCATATTGTCCTAATACAAATCCAACTAACAAACAAGTCCCTCAAGCGGACTCTTACTGAAAATATCTACAAGGAAATTATATAAAATCCTAATTAATAGATACAATTGCCAATCCTGGACTCTGTCCTTGCTTGGCAACATCATCTCAAACTCCTCCTCGAACCCGATATTGATTATTGAACCAATATCGGCCAGATCGGCTATCCATATCAAACTCGGTTCCAGCTGATACGATCTTCCAGCCGATACGCACTCTGTTTCTGAGAATCCCGCATACTTCCAAATCCGCTTCGAACTGGACCTTGTTTCTGATTCATATGCTTACCAAATTTCATCGTCAACAAAGCCTCAACAAATCTCTGAAACCAATTCCTGGAACTAATGCTACCGATGCCCAAGCAATAAATGAAGTAGAACAAATACGTCAACAAGCAATATCAGCTATCCAAAAATACTTGGACTAATATAACAGAAAAAAACTCCTTATACTTTTGCTGTAATATATATTTGTATTGGCCATCGAGCCGATTTGGTCTTGATATTGCAAATTGTATTACCATCCATTTTTGCGTTTTAAGTCCCAATTTTTTATGTCCCTTATGCCCCCCAAGTTTGTAGTAGGGAACATGCTACAAACTTACAAACTGTCTAAGGGCGATAATTCATATCGGCCATCTAAATGCGATGTAACAACCATCGGCTATCAACCATACATCGGCACAACTCAGCCGATTATGAATCAACCCAAACACTTGGGTAATATTGCTTCAAATAATTGTTATCTCTTGTCCCTATCGGACCCACAAACTGCCATACAAGTTCCTCCTCCTCAAAAGATTTTGGTACAAGCTTTTTATTATAATATCTAGCAACCCTTTCTTTATCTCTCTTGACTTTCTCTAAAGCTCGTAACCTTGATTGAACCAATTCTTCTGACTCATCAACCATCAAATTATGATAATCATCGGCTGTCAACTCGTCTTGTAAAGAAATTCTCCTTGAGAGTCGATGTTAGTCTCCCATGGCAAAACAGCCTCATGCGCATAAACTAATTGATATGGTGGAACTTGTATAGCACCATGACACGCCATCGGATAGGACCACAATGCTTCGGCCAATATAGTATGCCACTTTTTTGGATGTTCAGCAATCTTTCTCTTAACCAACTTGATCAAACTCTTGTTAGATGCTTCAGCCTGCCCATTAGCTTGTGCATAATATGCTGAAGAATTTAATAATTTAATCCCCATGCTATCAGCAAACTGAACAAACTCATCGGATATGAAAATAGATCCTTGATCAGTTTTTATTGATTGTGGCAAACCAAATCAATATATAATATGTTCCTTGACAAATTCGATTGCATCTCTAGTATCCACCTTCTTGAGAGGAATAGCTTCAACCCACTTGGTAAAATAATTCGTGGCAACCAATATAAATTTATGTCCTTTGCTTGACAGTGGATTGATTTGATCGATCATATCAATTCCCCAACTTATGAACGGCCATGGCTTAATAATTGGATTCATAGCCGATGCCGGTACCCTTTGAATAGCTTCAAATTTGTGACAATCTTGGCAACCCTTATAATATCTAAAGCAATCTTCCAGCATTATTGGCCAAAAATACCAAACTCTCCCGATCAGCCATCTCATCTTATGGGCCAATTGATGAGTACCACAAATTCCCTCATGCCCTTCACACATTACCACCTTGGCTTCTTCAAGATTTAAACGTTTTAACAGAACTCCATCAATTGTCCGATGGTACAGATCATCATCCAATAAAACAAACTTAAGGGCCTTATACTTCAACCTCCTCGATGCCAATCTAGAGGAGTCCTTTAAATACTCAACTATCTCAAATCTCCAATCATTTGCTTGCATAGAAGCAATTTCATCTTCTACATCTTTCAACATCGGCTTGTATCCCGATGCACCCTGAGCTAAGTGATTGGCTTCAACATTTTTCTCGAGGAATATGCTTCAAAGTAACCATCCCGAAGGTTTTCATCAACTTTTGACATTTGTCATTATAAACCATCAAGACATCATTCTTACATTCATATTCTCCAGACAGCTGGTCGATTACCAATAATGAATCACCCATGATCTCAATAGCATCGGCTTCAACCTCTTTTAGTAATTGCAAACCTTTCAAAACCGCCTCATATTCAGCCTGATTGTTGGTGTAATAAGGTTTAATAGTAAAAGCAAACTGAAAACTTGCCCCCCTAGGCGATATGATTACTAAGTCAATACAACATCCATGAGTACAAACTGATCCATCAAAAAATAACGTCCAAGGCACAATCTCAACATGATCAACTGAATCATCTCAATGTTCAACTATGATATCAGCTATCACTTGCCCTTTAATTGCCTTCGTCGATTCATACCTTAAATCAAACTCTGTTGAGGCAAAAATCCACTTCTCAATCCTTCCCTTCAAAACTAGAGCCAATAGCATGTATTTTACTACATCGACTTTACAAACTATGAGTGCAAGAAACTAAATAATGTCTTAACTTCGAACAAGAAAAATACAAACACAAACATAACTTTTCCACCGGCGAGTATCTGGTCCCAGCATCCAAAAGTCTTCTACTCAGATAAAATATAACCCTCTCCTTACCCTCAACCTCCTGGATCAAAACAGAGCCAATTGTATTCTGACCGGCCGATAAATACAGCTTAAAAGTAACCCCTTTTTGTGGTGGAATAAGAACTGGAGGGGTACTTAAATACTCCTTTATACAATCCAAGGCCTGCTGTTGCTTATCCCCCAAACAAATACTTGATCGGCCTTCAACTTGAGTAACGGAGTAAATGATTCTATCCTGCCAGATAAATTAGAAATAAACCGTCTCACAAAGTTGATTTTTTCCGATCAAAGATTGCAACTTTGTTTTATCTTCTAGGGGCTTAATATTTTTGGTAGCATTAATACTTTTCTAAGGTATTTCAATTCCCCTTTCATGTACCAAAAATCCAAGAAATTGTCCAGCCAATACACCAAAGCACACTTGGTAGGGTTTATCCTTAACCCATATTTCCTTGCCCTTTCCAAAACTCATCTTAAATCGACAATGTACTCATGAACTTCTTTTGATTTAACAACCACATCATCAATGTAAATTTCAACCAACAAGCCGATGAGATCATGAAATATATAATTCACCACTCTTTGATATGTAGCACCAGCACTCCTTAATCCAAAAGTCATTACAACCCACTCATATTAGCCGATTGCACCAGGACACCTAAAAGTAGTCTTATGAATATCTTCCTCAGCCATAAAAATTTGATTATATCCCGCATTGCTATCCATGAAACTGATAATCTTATCTCCAGATGCTGCATCAACCAATAAATCAGCAATCGACATTGGGTATTCATCTTTAGGAGTAGCTTTATTCAGATATCTAAAATCAATACAAACTCTAAGCTTGCCATTTTTCTTGATCACCGGTACTATGATTGAAATCCATTCAGCATACCGACATGGTCTGATAAAATTAGCATCATAGTCTTGTAATCTCGGCCTCAATAGTATCATACATCTCAACTTTACATTGTCTTGGAGGTTGTTTATCTAGTCGACAGCCTGGTTTAATAGGAAGTCGATATTCAACAATCGATTGGTTGAGTCCCGGCATTTCATAATATTCCCATGCAAAACAATCTTTATACTCCTTTAGTAACTCTATTAATTTACATTTAAATTATTTTGATAAATCCTTACTAATGTATGTCGGCCTAGGTCTATCTCCTAGTCCAATATAAACTTCTTCTAGCTCATCGGCCGACATAAACCCTTGTCCAAGCTTGCCATCAAGATCATCTACAGTATCCTTTGTATAGAAATTTGAACCCTCCATGGCGCCTTCAAAGCAGTAATTGACACTCTCCATCTCATATTGGTTGTATATCATAATCAGATACTTTTAGATAATCTCCTTGCCAAACTTTGCCAGATAAACAATCAATTCCTTCCATATCCCAAATAGATAAATCGACACTAGCTACATTGACTGACCTGTCAGCTGGCACGATTTCTATTTGGTCTCCGTGCCACTTGATCAAACTCTGATGCATAGTTGAAGGAATACAACAATTGGCATGGATCCAATCTCTTCTCAGCAGCAGACTGTAGGAATCCTTCCCATCAATGACAAAGAATGTAATAGGAATCGTCTTACTTCCGATGGTTAATTCCACATTCAGAACTCCTTTAGTTTTTTATGGATTCCCTCCAAAATCTTTTAGAACCATGTTGGTTTTAATTAAATCCTCTGCATTCTTGCCCATCAGATTAACAACTGCTCTCCCATCAACTAACATCTTTGACATCGGCTTGCCGTTAACAAATCCCTTAAAATACAATGGTTTAAGGTGTCGATGCCCAGTCCTTCCAGCTTCTCAAAAATAGCATGCTGTGGTGATAACATCAACTTAGTCGATGGTTTTTCGCATATCTCTTCCATAGCTTGTTCTGCACCATATTCGGCTGGAAGTACGAAGACCATATTTATCGAAGATGAGGCAATTGCTTTTCCTTTGCCTACAACAAGATTCTTGCTCTGGTCGATTTTGAGCTCATCGGCTGGCACAACTATGCTCTTAACACGTCACTCCTTTCTTGTGTGTTTCAACTGATGTTCGATCTCTTCTTCTACTTCCTGCAATTGTTCTCTATTCCTCATCTTCTGAACACGTCCTTTCTGGTTTTTGGTGAAAATATCAGACGGACACCATTGTGGTTTCATAGTTCTTGATTCTTCCCTAGGTCCGTCCTCGAAGTAATCTTGATGAATCGGCCCAAGCCTATGATGGACAGGTAATTTTTTCTGAGTCGACCGATGCTCATTACTAACTTGTATGTTTGATCTAACAATATACCTCATGTCAAGATCACTATAACCAGGATAATCCTCAATAGATGGCAGCCTCATTCCTTCATTCCAACAAAACCTGAAGAATTCACAACTCCAATGTGGATCAAATCAATCTCCATCACCATATTGATATATCTCCTCCTCCCTCTGGCGTCTAGCCTCATATATGTTAATCATATTAGCCGATTTGAATTTTCTTACCTCATATTTGCTTCGATCGGCTTGATTCCTATCGGCTCCAGTGTGAACCATGTTTACCGGAAAAGGATGTCCATCAATCTTCATTGGTTTTTTGGCTTCATCAAACTTGATCCTGCCTTGCTCTATAGCCGATTGGATTTGTTGCCTGAATATCTTGCAATCATTAGTGCTGTGTGATCCTGTATTGTGCTACTTGCAATACATTCTTCTTTTCAAGTCTTCAGCCGATGGTATCACATGCCCTACCGGTAGTTGAATCTGTTTTTATTGGAGAAGTAAGTCAAATATCTTATCAGACTTAGTAACATCAAAGTCGTATCTTTCCTCTTTTCCAGAATTCTTAACCCATTGGCACACCATTATTTTCTTATTTCTAGGCCACTCGGCTACATTGATTTCTAGGTCTTCATCCTCGAAATCAGAATCATAACTATAGATATTATTGACATTGTTGGTCTTCTTAGCAAATTTCCTAGCTTCCTGGAATCGTGTCTCATGAGCCGATACCTTTTGAGCTAGGTGTGCGAAGCTCTCAAAATCCTGAGCAGAAATCTTTCCCTTATTGGTGCCAACAATCCCTGAAAAGCTAAATCGGCTAATTGTAAGTCAGTTACTGCCAAGCAATAGCACCTATTCCTTGTATCTCTGAATCTCTGGATATAATCCGGTACTAACTCATCCGATTTTTGCTTGATGGATGTAAGAGATGATGACTTCATCTCATGAATTCCACTAAAAAAATACTTATGAAATTGTTTCTCTAGATCGCCCAACTCCTGATGGAATTATAAGGTAAAGAAGAAAACCATGTAAATGCTGATCCCGAGAGTGATAACGGGAACTATCTAACCCTGAGAGCCACTGTAGTCGATGCCTCCCCACATTGTGCTAGGAATCAGCTGACATGTTCATATGTTGACACATTATCATATCCCGAGAATTTTGAGAAATCAGGTACCTTGTATCGATTTGGTAGTGGCACTCGATCAAAATACTCAGGGAATGGATGCCGATACATTTTACCATTATCCTTAGGTTTGAGTCCAAATTGCTCCCTTATCACGTCAACAATCATATCAGCCCACGGCTGCTGTTGTACTCCTCCATATTGCTATTACTGTTGATCATACTGATTAAGCTGGGTTGGATATTGAAACCGTGGTGAACTTCTGGCCGATATTGGATTTGTGGAGAGTGAGGTTGATATTGATAGTTAAAATTGCCTCACAAACCTTGCTGTGTCACGTGTAATGGCAGTTCTGGTATATACTGTTGTACGGTCGGTTGAGTCATCCCTATCGGCTGCTGCAATGGTGGTTGCGGTGCCACAGGTTGTGCTGCTAAAGGGATGTGAGAAATTAGCTCAGCAATTGGCGGCTTCATCTTTAACATGTTGATTAGCTGATCTGGTGCAAGCTAAGCTGAACTCTGTCCCCCATGCATCGGCTGTTGTCTTGTTAGTATTGTCGGAATAAGCCCGCTAGACATGGGAGCCGATGGAATTTGAGTTGAAATCGTTTGTTGTTTCCCGCTAATTTGGGTCTTCATAGCCCTATAACCTGGGAACGTATCTCCTTGGAGATAAACGGGTCCTTTCGCTTTTTCTTCAGCTATGGTGCCATCCACCATCGTCTTGATCATGTTTGTTAACGTGTTGACAAGTACACCGGATTGGTTAATCAAAGCGTGATGTACTGCCGAGTCGATGTGATCTTGAAATGTATGGAGTTCCTCATAGTTCGGCTCAGTTTTAACCTCTTTGCCTTTGTCATCGTTATTAACAACGAAATTTGGTAAACCTCGAGGTCATCATCGGCCTAGAGTGAGTATCGGCTTCAAATTCCTGGAATCGGCTGATGGGCATTATCAATCGCCAGCAGTTGTATTCTTCATGGATTCGGTGAAGGAAATTAATTAATTAAAGGAATTTTATCCAGAAGAGTCCGAGTTCAAGGAGAATACGGTATGGCAGTTTATCTATTAATTAGGCAGAGTTGTTAGTTTCCTTTTATCTTTAGGAAAGTGTGCTTAGTGTCCAATAAGGACTTTATGTTTTTCCTTTTATCTTTAGGAATGTTTGTGTCGTATCCGATATGGACTAGTATCTACCCATGGGTATAAATATGTACATCCGGGGTCTATGTAAATTATCTCTCGATCAATACAACTACTCTCGGCGCATAGCCACACTCTTTCTAAGGTTTTTACTTATCAACCGATGGAATTTGGCACCTGACGCGGGGCTGCATCGGCTTTCAATCTCCAGCGACAGGGTAAGCCCTACGTTCCGTCGGGCCCTGGTGAATATATCGGCTACATTGGTGTTGTTCAAGGCTGCATCGCTTCGATCTCTTGGATCGCTCTGGTTCGGTTGTTATATTTGCCTACCTGATATCTCAATTCTATTTTAATTGCATTGTGTTTAGAGACGCATCGGTTTAGTTGAGACTGTCTCGGTTAGGTCTGATCTTCTATCTTAGCCGATATATCTCTACAATCACAACGTTGTTTTAAATGGATTTGTTATATCCATCACATTGGACAGATCTATCGGTTCATCAAGTATTAGATTATCATATACAATCTCGTGTTGCATCGGTTAGGTTCGATCTACTAGATTGTTGTTGACAATATAAATCTTGTTAAGCCGATAGGTTCATGCTAATGTTTATCGGAGTGCTAGTCAATGAGTTATCATATTATTGACGATAGAATTTGATAAGCATATGAATCGGAATCGAGATCCAATCCGAAGTGGATTTGAAGATATGTTGAATTCTCGGAAACAGAGTGCGCATCGGCTGGAAGTCTGTATCGGTCGATACCGACTTTAATATGGTTAACCGATACAGCCGATATTGGTTTAATTGGGTACGTTATCAATGTCGGATTCCGAAAAAGAGCTTCGATGATATTGTTAGATAAGGATAGAGTCCAAGATAGATAATTGTATCTATTAATTAGGATTTTATGTAATTCCCTTATAGATATTTTTGGTAAGAGTCCGCCTAAGGGACTTGTTTGTCGATTAGAGTTGTGTTAGGGAAGTGTGAGTCGTGTCCATTGCGGACAAATTTGTATATTCGGGTATAAATATAAGCCTGAGGTTTTGTAAATAATTAATATCAGTTCAATTCAATTTCGGTGCATCGCCACCTTTTCTCATTACTTTGTTTCGACGAGTTCTTGCTTTCGAGTCGAGCTGCATCCATTTCGATCTTCGATAACGAGGTAATTACTTGTTATGGCGGTTTGCGTTCTCAGGATTAGTTCTTACATTTTTATGACACTCTAATCTTGATTGTGTAATGCGTCGAGTTATCATATATGTTATATAATCTAGAGTGACAATGCTTTCTACTAGCATCGGCCAACTTCCATCTAGGATTTTGTCGATAACGGTTAGATTGACCTGTTGGTTTAGATTGTATAATATATCTTCTATCATGAAAAGACAATCATCGGCTTGATTGTCTAGATATTATGCTTATTTTTATACTTAGTACTGCATCAGTTAGGTTTAATCTACTAAGTCGTGCTCAGAATCATAATCTCTATCCTGCTTTATGGTTGTTAATAAGGATAATATCGGGGTTTCAGCCGATCTTACCTGGTATAGTTGTTTTACATAGTTTTATGCTTTGTTTAATATACTATATTTGCCCCTTATATCAGGATCTTAACTAATATAAGTATATTGGACTTACTATCAATCTAATTGATGGTAGTTTGATATATTTGTTGCAAGAGAATATCCTAATATAAGGTAGTATCGGAGCTATAGCCGATACATGCTTAAATCTGAACATCGGCTATGATATAAACACTCATAATCGTTATTTCATGTTATTCTAGATCTGGGCAATTTATATTGTCTCGGTTAAGTACGATCTATCCCAATTGTTGATTTCTAAAGTAATACTGATTTATAGATTATATAATGTTAATATTTACAGTCGATGGATCAAGTTTAGGGTTGATTTATTATTGGGAATATGCCTTACAGCCGATTCACCTTACAATGCATCGGCTAGATTATATCATGATATGACATCGGCTTCCTAGCCGATCGATTATCGTTTACTAATAATATTTGCATGTTTTATCTTGTTAATTGCAGGATCAAATCAACTGACACGCCCGTATTTAATCATCATTTATGACATACACTAGAGTAAAGCAAATCTCTCAGGCCAGTATGTGTTTTTTTCATCAACACAAGACCGCCGCTGTCACGACCATCGTCGTCGTAGAAGAAAATGACGCAGGGGAGGGAAATGGAACGGCTCGGAGTATAGCTCTTGTGGCAGAGAAGAGACGGCATAGAAGCATTTCAATCTAATCACCATGAGAAAGAGGCAAAAATATTTCGGAAATCACTAAAACAGTGATAATGGCAATCCGGTGAGAAGCACGGGCTTGAGGTTAGCATTTTACTGAATAACGTTTTGAATATGGTATAATAGCGAAACTCAATTTTAAAGAGGACCAAATGTTCATTTTCTCTGTAAACACTCGCGCCAAGCTAGGGGTTTATTTTTGAAATTAGTTTTTCGGAGGGTGTATATGTGAAATAAGTTTTAGAAAAGGGCCAAAAATGTAAAAAAAAAAAAAAAAAAAAAAAAAAAAAAAAAAAAAACCAGCATCCTCCAGGCTCCATCCGTCTCCTTCCTGCGCCGTCGCCGGCTCGCCGCCGATCTCCATCGCCTGCCACTGCGAGCAGCGGTGCCGGCGTCTTGCTGCTTCCGCCGCATACTCTCCCCTCTGAATCCTTGCGCCCAAGTCAATCTCCCCGTCCGTCTTCTAGGCGTCGACTACCGTTTCGTCGGTAGTTCGCCCGCCGCGCCGCCTGCGCCGATTTCAGTCCATCCCGCGGAGGGGAGCAGCGGTAGGTGCCGTCGTCCTGCTTCTTGTGCCTCCGGTGAGCACCCGTGACGACGCACGCTCATCCTCTTTCTTTGGAATTTGCATGAACCTTATCTTTTCTAGATCTGGAAGCTAGATTTTTCTCTTTTTCCTAGGTATTTCACATGTTCGTGGTCTTCTATTAGGTATTTAGGTTAGTTCGTTGAGACGATATGCCTAAGATAAAGACAAGCCGTGTCAAGTATCCTGAAGGATGGGAGCTTATAGAACCAACTCTGCGTGATTTGGAAGCCAGGATGAGGGAAGGTAAGCACATATTTGTAATCTGTAACAGTTCGTCAATTTCTTTTCCCAGTATATATATTGATATTTATTATTTCCTACCACAGGGTGGTAATGATGTGATTTTCTGATTGCTAAAAGATAATGTGATTTTCGGATGCAGCCGAGAATGATCCACATGATGGGAAGAGGAAGTGTGAAGCTCTCTGGCCAATCTTCCGTATTTCTCATCAAAAGAGCCGTTACATATATGATTTTTACTATCGAAGAAAGGAGATATCAAAAGAGCTGTACGAATTTTGTTTGGACCAAGGTCATGCTGATAAAAATCTGATCGCGAAGTGGAAAAAGGTAGGCATACACGGTCTAGTGCATGCTTTATTTTGATTTTTTCTCACTGTTGTAGGAATGCCTTCCGTCTTTTGGGTTGGGTGGGTCTTTAAACTTTTGACTGTACAGTTTATGCTCCAATTCTTGTATATATATCATAATATCTGAACTTAGGTCATCCTTATGAAAAAATAGCAAGAGCAATGCTAATGCCATTCCAGATGTACCTATATTTAACACTATGTCTCTGTCACAGTAATGCTGACAGAAAAAAAAGGCTGGCTTTCTATTTGAAAAATGAGACTAAAGAAAGCAATGGGAAGAATTGCAAATGTACCACTACTTCCAATCCCTAACTCGAAAAAGCCATTATAAAAACACGAATTGCAAATTTGCCACTAAAGTTGGTCTGCGGTGCTTCCATATGCCATTGCCGTTCAAACTGGTGTAATTTCTTGAACAAAAATAATACATAAATCTTAGGTTAAAAACAAGGTAACTTAATAATACCGTTTCACCCTTAGCTACAGTTTATCTCTTCCATAGGAACCCAGATCCCAAATCCTCTCGTACCCTCCAAATCGAGCAAATAAACTAGAAATTGGTTGCAGTGGACTGGGTGATTGCAATGGAAGAGTTCGTGAAGATCGAATTTGGCGAGTAGGGCAGCAAAGCGACGACGGCTGGACATCGGCGATGGTGGGCGGCAGGTGCAGCAGCAGGCGATGACGGGCGACGTCGGTGGGTGCAGCACAAGCAGCAGCAGGCAGCGGCAGCAGGAGCAGTACTGCAGCAAGCGTCGGCGGCAGGCAGCAGCAGCAACACCACCACAACAGCAACAGCATAAAGAAGACTATGGAACGGTGATGCAGCACTACATCAACAACTGCAACATCGTAGCTATGTTCTACTATTATGTAGAAGTCATTTAGATGTTGGTTGTGAACCTACTAGAACATTTCCTTTCTTCTTCTTTTTCTCATGATGTATGAATTGTTCAGGCTTCTTGCAATTTTGTGGTAGGGGCATACTTGTCCTAGTTTTCATGAAAACAGACCACCCAACGCTGTTAGTCCAAGCAGTCAATCCAATGGCAGGTAGGTTGGGTCCAAACTGCTTTTAGTGGCAAATTTGCAGTTATAAATTTTTTAATGGTAAATTCACAATACCCGTTCAATCTAGTGGCAAATATGCAATTGGCCAAAACAATGTGATCACCCTCAATATTCGTTTAACTTCTGAATGCATTTAATGGCACACACCTATGTAATGGTAGAATTTGTCTGAAGATGTAAATCATTTCATGTGAATTTATAACTGCAAAGTGCACTCTTTAAGATATGCTAGTTTAGTTAAAGAGAAATTTGGGTATATATCCCCGAAAACCCAAACTTTAGCTATATATCATGAAAAGAATCTGGCTTCACTATATACAGCCAAAAGATTCAAGCCATTGCCACAATCTTCAAAATTTTGATTCTCACGTACACAATCTTTTCTTAAATCTAATTCAACACAATCGAACAACTGAGACACATTATTTGATTGTGCAAACTGCAGCCAATGTGATGTCCCATTTCCTTGTACAAACAGAACAAAATATGATTCACCAAAACAGCCATAAAAGTTTTTAGAACATCTGGATATGCTACGTCTTTTAAGGCTTTCCTCTTCAAAAGTTTACTCAGGATCTCGTAGGCTTCACAATGAGCCTATAGATTTCAATTAACCAGCAAAGAGCACATCTATAATGCTTTACTGAGAACACCCACATCTACTAAAAGAAAACATCTCGTAACACTGTCTGCATAGCGAATGGATCACAGACATAAGTCACTGATTTGGACATGATTAGCATGAAGAGATTGCATACCTATTCTCTCTAAAATATTGTAAAGGTTGTGGTTTTATGAGTATCCTGATGGGCGATAGCCCAGCTGCTATGAGAGATTGCTAGGCTTTGAGTTCTCATTGTGCAATCCCTCTTTATCTGAACTTCTTAACAATGACATGACAACTTCATTAACGGGATTTTAGTGTGCTCAACTATTTGGGTGGTATATAGCTAAAGTTTTTTGTAGGGTAGTATGTAGCTAAAGTTGAGACAATTGAGTGGTATGTCCTTGAATCTACAAATGAACATTCTGATTGCTCACTGTATCCATCTTTTTTTCTGAAACATTTGCAGCCAGGTTATGAGCGACTTTGCTGCCTCCGATGCATACAAACACGAGACCACAACTTTGCAACCACTTGTGTCTGCAGGGTCCCCAAGCACCTCAGGGAAGAAAAGGTTATAGAGTGTGTCCATTGTGGGTGCAGAGGGTGTGCCAGTGGTGATTGAAATCGCCGTCCTGTGGCTACAAATAATCTGAGACTAATCGCTCGAGATGTTTCATTGTGTTTGATCTCCGTTAAGACAAGCACCATATGACCATATAGTCAGGCGATTCGTGTGTGTACTGTAAACTCTTGGGCATAGCATGTGTCTGGTGAGTGGTGACGATTTCTCAACATGTTGAGTTCGCAAATGGTTCAGTAGGAACTAGCTGTAAGCTTGATGGATTACTGTACCCTGATAGAATTACTTGCTACTGTATGAACACTTCTTTGCTACAGAGGTATCAGCATATCTGTACTACACATGTTGAGTTATCAGGTTTTCTGTAACATACTGTATCACGCTTCTTGGTTCTTGTTTGTGATTTGACTGCATCACATCCACTCCACAAGTCCATCGGCTGCCTGGATAACAATTGGGTTTAATACCAAAGGTCATTTCTTGCAGTCCTGCCCCGGTCTCCCCATGTGTGCAAGGCTTGTGTTCAACTCCCTCCGTCCAATTTTAAACGCAATCAAACATTTTGGTGTTCAACGTTTGACCATCCGTTTTATTTGAAATTTTTTATAGTTAGTATTTTTATTACTATTTTATGATAAAACATAAATAGTATTTTATACGTGATATTTTTTTATTTTTTTATAAAATTTTTAAATAAGATGGATAATCCATCGTTAAACCTAAAAACCGATAACTATCTGGTATTAACATCCTTAAGCAGGAGGTTTCAATTGGCAACTACGGAGAAATCACACCACAAGGTGTCAACCACGGACTGCAATAGTCTTGGTGTCCTGGGCACCTGACGTGAGATGTGTAGACGGTTGAACGAAACTTGCAAACAACGTACTACTAATGCACATAGCAAATAAATGATGCCCCGTACGACCTCAAGAGATGTTTAACGAGTCTACTACGGCCGTAAATGGCGTTTAGCTTTCGTTTTGTGCGCGGAGGGCGAGCTGACTGGTAAAGACCATTACATGGTGATAATTTGCTCTCATCAAAGACAGCCATCAAGGAGATTTAACCAGCCATCAAAGAGTTTTTACTCATTCGTAACACCCACAATTATTGGTTTAAAATCACCTAATTATCATGCTTAATGCCTAGAATCTTAGGCTTGTAAACCTCCCTATATAAGGGACATATTAAGATCAATAGAAATGTGGGAATTCACTAGTTTCACTGTTCATTCTTTTTCACATTACAACACATTATCAGCACGCTCTACGAGCAAGAACGGTGAAAAACTCACCGCACGTGAAGGGTAAGATGGCTCGCCCCATTCCTCTCAATGCCGAATCCTCCCTTCCCCGCAACCTCTGTCGTCTCTTGCAACAGCTCAAGAGGATTCTCCGGACTCTGGTGCGCCATCCTCGACGCGGCATGCACCGTGGTGCCGGCATTGCCAGCCGTGGCCCCCGTTCTCCTCCCTCTAGCCTCGCTAGATGTGGAGGACGACGCCGCGACGACGGTGCCACTGCTCGCAAAACCACCAGAGCCGGTAGCACAACTCCAGCACCCTCGCAACTCGCCGAGGGCCTCCGGTGATCTGCACGGTGCCGGAACGGATCCTGGTGGAGTCACCGCACCATTGCGAGTCCCATGGGTGGACAACAAAGGTGCGGACGCAGCAAGAGATGCTCGACGTGGTGATATCCTTTTGTCCTCACCACGGTTGGACAAAACATCTCCACCGCGATATTTCTTCATCACCGTCGCCGGACTACTCACCGGCACACACCAACACCAGCCGATCCACCGGAGTTCCTCCTCAGAGGCACCATCGCCGCACGCCGCGGAGCCCCGTCCTTCTACATGGCAGCGGCGGCTCCAGCGGCTCTGTGCCCACACCTCCATCCCCACCAACAGTGCCTCCATTCCCCGGTCGCCCGACCGCAGCCGCGGCGGCAAACGCACGCCCCAGCCTCCGCCGCATCAACAAGACCGGGCATATCCCGGCTAAGACGAGCGGCGGCGGCAGCGCCAGCCATCTCCCACCCTCGGGTGAGGGGGAGGCCTGAGTATGTGGAGTATCGAGGTCTAGGAGGTGGAGGGGAGGGGTACGGGGTGGTGGCGACGGCGGCAGATCGGTGGCATGGCGGTGGCGGCAGATTGGCGGCGAGTTGGCTGCGTGGTGGCGGCGGCAGACCAGCCTCCCGGCCACGGCAACCGCGCCCCAGCCGCGTCGGCCTTCACACGGCTGCGCCAACCTCCTGCGGCAACCGGCCTCCCTGCAGCGGCGGCGACGGTGCTCGGCCTCCCCATGGCGGTGGCGGCAGCTGTGGGCGGTGGCGCTGGCGGTGCGGCGACGGCGGCTGCAAGCGGCAGTGCCGGCGGTGGCGGCGCCGCCCGGCCCCTCCCATGGCGGCGACGGCGGCGGCACCGGGTCCCGCCTCCCCCCACGACGGCGCGCGGCGGCGCCTGGTCCTCCCTGAGGCGGCTGCGGGGGGTGGCGCCCGGCGCATGCTGGCGGCAGCGGCTTGGAGGGAGGAAGGGTTAGGGTTTGCCTAACCCGACCCCCACCTCCCTTAACCGGATGGGCCAGGCCGACCCATTAGCCGCCCCTGCTAATGGGCCGCCACCCCGCGCTAGCCACCAGGCCAGGCCGGCCCGTGCGTCCCCCCTCCCCCCTCCCCCCCTCAAGGCCTCTTGGACCAAAAGAGGTGGTGGGCCGAAACTGAGATTGTTTCAGCCCACCACCCAATTATCTTTATATTTCTGAAATTTACTTTTTATTACCTGACCTTTGGTCAATTTACTTTCAGCAAATAAATAGAGAATGTACACATGCTCTTAGCACCCTGTAATTCTCTGTTATTATAAATATGTGTCTATTTTCAGCACTCTATGTATTTCCATGTCCATTATTTCACGATTACTTTGCAATATTTATTTTATCGCCCTAATATTATTATTACTACTATTATTTTATTCTATTTTAATGCAAATATACCATAATTTCTCAAAATTTTGGCTATCACAATGTAGGTGAGATGGCAACCAAAGAGTTTGATATTCTCACTCTCGATGGTTCCAATTTCCCTTCTTGGACGATGGATGTCAAAGTAAATCTGTCAATAAATGGACTATACAGATGTATAGATGAAACAGCTGAGGGAAGCGTTACCCCCTCTAACATGTCTAAATTCTCCGCCTTAAAAGTGATAAGGAATCATATCCATCAGAATTTGAGAATGGAGTACATGTATGAGGAGGACCCACGTGCTTTGTGGAAAGCTCTCAAAAATCGATATGAACAGCATAAATCTATCCTCCTCCCAGAGGCAATGCATGAGTGGAACCACCTACGCCTACAGGATTTCAAAACTGTAGATGAATTCAACCATGTTATTCATAAGATATGCTCTAAGCTCCGATTTTGTGAGAAAGAACCTTCTGAAGCGGATAAAATTGAAAAGACTCTGTCTACAATGCTCCCATCAGAACGGATCATTACTCAACAATACCATGAGAAGAATTGCACAGTCCATTCTTCACTCATTCACACATTGAAACAGGTAGAAAAGAACCATGAACTCACTGTATGGAACTCGAACCAGCGCCCGTTGGGCACTGCACCATTGCCTGAAGTACATGCGAATATAAAGAAAAATATCCCGAATGGGAATACACAGACTGGAAATTCCTCTGGCAAGGGCAAGCGCAAGAGAACCAAAAAGTCACGTGGGAACGCCCAAAAGCGGAAAGGCAATTCTAAGCCCAAAAACGATAGTGGCAACAAAACCACCTGCTTTAGGTGTGGTTGCTACAATCATATTGCTAAGAAGTGCAGGAATCCTAAACACCTTGTTGATCTGTACATGAAGTCCATGGGTCATACACAGAACACCCAGAAGCATGAAGCACACTTCACCTCTCAACTAAAGGAGACTGGAGCTATGGACCACATCCCTAATGGAGCGGGACCGAGCAAAACCAAGACTCCACCAAGTGAAGAGGAAGGCTCTATGGACATCGACGACATGCTCGTGGAATACGCTTCCAACGACATTTTTGGAGACCTCAAATAGGCTCTATAGCTTTAATTTAAATTTGCAAAAGTAATCATTGTAATAAAGACATGATGTTGCTACACCATTTATCAATTATAATAAAGCACCAGGCTATCTTAATATATTCTATGTGTTTTTATATATTTTGCCTTTATTCTTACGAATTTAAATTATGCATTATATAGATTATTACGGGAGTCAATCCAATGGAAGAAGAGATGTGCCTAGTGGACAGTTGTACCACTAACACTATACTTAGGAAAGTCAAATTTTTCCAAACTCTCACAAAGAGAGAAGGACAGATTTTGACCATCGCGGGACGCGATGCTATGATTGTCGGTTCTGGTAGAGCCACTATCATACTTCCAATGGGTACACAAATAAATATTGAGGAAGCATTATTGTTTCCCGATTCAACACGTACCCTACTAAGTTACAGAGATATCCGGAAAAATGGGATTCATGTGGAAACATATGAAGAAAACAATGAGGAGTTCCTCCTCTTGACCAAAGATACTAGATATGGCAAACAAACACTTGAATGGTGCCTTCTCTCCCGTCTGGATTGTACTACACATACATCAAACCCGTACTTTATGTTGCATACAAAGTGATTTTTCAGAATGTAGATGCATTCAAAACTTGGCATGAACGCCTTGGCCATCCCGGCATCGGGATGATGAGAAAAATCATGAGCAGTTCAAGTGGACATGGTATGAGCAACAGAAAATTCACGGAATCCTCAGATTTTGTGTGCACCTCATGTGCAACTAGGAAATTAATTTTGAGACCCTCACATCTTAAAATAAAAGTTGAACCACTAAAGTTTCTTGAACGCATTCAAGGTGACATTTGTGGCCCCATTCAACCATTGTCTGGACCATTCAGGTACTTCATGGTTCTAATAGACGCATCCACAAGATGGTCTCATGTGTGTCTATTATCGACACGGAACCATGCCTTTGCGAAATTGATTGCACAAGTCATCAAACTCAGCGCAAGTCAACCTGAACACCAGATAAAATCAATCAGATTGGATAATGCTGCAGAATTTTCTTCCAAAGCCTTCAATGATTATTGTATGGCTCTAGGAATTGAAGTTCAACATTATGTACCATATATTCATACACAGAATGGTTTAGCTGAATCTCTTATCAAGAGAATAAAGCTTATTGCCAGACCACTATTGCAAAATTGTAACCTACCAACCTCATGTTGGGGTCACGCAGTCTTACATGCTGGTGACTTAATACAATTGCGTCCAACTGCATACCATACAGCTTCCTCGCTGCAATTGGTTCGTGGTGATCCTCCTAATATTTCTCATCTGCGTAAATTCGGTTGCGCTGTATACGTACCGATCTCACCACCAAAGCTTACATCAATGGGCCCTCACAGGAAAATGGGGATCTACGTGGGGTATCTATATCCCTGGAGCTCCTTACAGGGGATTTACTCACAGCCCGGTACGCTGATTGTATCTTCAATGAAGAACATTTCCCGGCATTAGGGGGAGAATTCAAGTATCACACTGAATGCCCGGAAATAAATTGGGATGCTTTAGACACCCTAAAGGAGGATCCTCGTACCACAGAATCTGAACTTAAAGTTAAAAGAATCATTGATTTGCAGGTTGCTGCAAAAAATTTGCCAGACTCATTTATTGTGAGTAAAAGTGTCACAAAATCATACATTCCTGCAAGGAATGTGCCAGAAAGAATAGAGGTACCAAATAAAACTATTCAACTCCCTTCCTCAAAAGAGAGTGGGAGAAGTACGGCAAATCCTCGCAAGCGCACGAGGAAACAGAGGAAAGAATCCTCTGACACAGTAAATGAAACTCAACCTCATGTTGAGAGACACCAAGTGGATCTATCCAATCCACTACCCACATCAACAGTGCACTCAATTTCTGATGATGGGACATTGGAACACCCCGACACAGTCATATTGGGAAATACTGAGCCGACAACTGGGGTACATGAAATTTCCATAAATTATATTGAATCTGGAGAATTATTCGATCGTAAGACTACAATTGTCGACATATACTTTGCCTCATCAGTTGCAGACACCATCCAAAATGATCCAGATCCAAAATGCATGGTAGAGTGCAAGAAGCGCTCGGACTAGAACAAATGGAAGGAAGCAATTGAAGCAGAGTTAGCCTCCCTCAATAAAAGAGAGGTATTCTCATCAGTAATACCTACACCTCCACAAACCTTCCCTGTGGGTTTCAAATGGGTTTTCGTCCGGAAGCGGAATGAGAACAATGAGGTGGTGAGATATAAGGCGAGGCTTGTAGCACAAGGGTTCACGCAGAGACCCGGCATTGATTTCAATGAAATATATTCTCCAGTCATGAGTGGAATTACGTTCCAATATTTAATATCACTGGCAATTCAAGCGTCTATCTATGCAGTTGATGGATGTCGTGATAGCATATTTATATGGGTCACTAGATTCGGACATATATATGAAGGTCCCCGATGGGATCCCTATACCGAATGATAGCACAAATCACAATATGTATTGTGTAAAACTCAAAAGATCATTCTATGGTCTTAAACAGTCGGGTAGAATGTGGTACAACCGACTGAAAGAGTACCTTCTGCAGAAGGGTTACTCAAATAACGATGATTGCCCGTGCATTTTCATCAAAAGATCCTCCACAGGATTCTGCATTATATCAGTGTATGTAGATGATTTGAATATCATTGGCAACACTCAAGATATAGATGAAGCTCGCAACCATCTTAAGACGGAATTTGAGATGAAGGATTTGGGTAAAACCAGATTTTGCTTAGGTTTGCAAATCAAGCATCTTCACTCGGGAATTTTAGTACATCAATCTGTCTATGTCCAGAGATTATTGGATAAATTCAATATGGACAAAGCATACCCAAATAAAACCCCCATGGTCGTTCGATCTCTCGATAAAGAAAATGATATTTTCCGACCACGGGAGGAAGGAGAAGAGATATTAGGACAGGAATATCCCTATCTCAATCTCATCGGAGCACTCATGTATCTTGCAAATAGTACCAAACCTGACATTGCATTTGCAGTAAATCTATTAGTGAGATATAGTGCTGCCCCAACTAAGCGTCATTGGACCGGAGGAAAACAAATTCTTAGGTACCTGAATGGTACTAAGGATCTTGGCTTATTATTTCAGAAAACTGATGACCCTAGCTTGGTTAGATATACCGATGCTGGCTATATGTCTGATCTCCACAATGCTAGGTCACAAACAGGATTAGTGGCCACCTCATTGGAGGAACTGCCATATCATGGAAATCATCTAAACAAACATTAGTGGCCACCTCCACAAATCATTCTGAAATCATCGCACTATTTGAGACATCACGAGAATGCGTGTGGCTCCGCAGAATGATAAACCACATTGAACAATCTTGTGGTATTGGTTCCTCAGAATCACCTACCATTATCAATGAGGATAATGCTGCTTGTATTACGCAGATGCAAACAGGCTACATCAAGAGCAACATCACCAAACATATTGCTCCCAAATTGTTTTATCCCCATGAGCTTCAGCAAAGTGGAGAAATAAACATTTTACAGACAAAATCTTGTGACAATCTAGCAGATCTCTTCACTAAATCCCTACCCGCTTCCTCGTTCGAGAAATGTGTTGAGGGAATTGGAATGAGACGGCTCAGAGACTTACAAGCTTCAGGGGGAGACTCCCTAAATGATGAGCCTAGTTAAACGCTTCACATTGTACTCTTTTTCCTTTTATAAGTTTTTACTATCGGTTTTTCTCATACAAAGTTTTTAACGAGGCAATGGTTAATACAAGCATATGTCTTATCTCATGTTTTCCCCACAGGGGTTTTTCTAGAGATAAAATAAGGCATTGATTACTCCTTAAACCTTGCAGGTTTATGTTAAAGAAATCACCAATCAAATTATTCCTATTTTTTCCCACAAGGTTTTTCGAAGGAATTAAAAGAACAAGTTGATCTCAAGATGGACTCGATCAAAAGGGGGAGTGTTAAAGACCATTACATGTGCTATTACATGGTGATAATTTGCTCTCATCAAAGGTAGCCATCAAGGAGATTTAACCAGCCATCAAAAGGTTTTTACTCATTTGTAACAGCCACAATTATTGACTTAAAGTCACCTAATTATCATGCTTAATGCCTAAAATCTTAGGCTTGTAAACCTCCCTATATAAGAGATATATTGAGATCAATAGAAATATGGGAATTCAAATAGAAATATGGGAATTCACTAGTTTCACTGTTCATCCTTTTTCACATTACAACACTGACCTTGACTATCTGAACCAATCAAAGCCCCCTGTAGAACGAATTCTCGCCTCCTCGGATCCACCGAAGACGCGTCTCGTCTCGTCCCAGTGAACAAAGTCACAAACACACCGGAGTTTGGTAGAGTTTGGTACCGCTTGCCCGTAGCCGAAGTGCGTCTGCACGGGTGGAGCCTGTACCAGCGCACCCGTACTGCACGTCGCGGGCCTTGCAAGGCACGCGCTCATGTCGTCAGATCGGCGGCACACTGCTTGGTGGAGGCATCGGTCGCCACCACCAGTCGCCACGGCACGCGATTTCGCCGAGTCGTCACGGAGAAAGGAGGCGCGGGGGCAAGGGGTAAAGCGTAGTACGGGGGAGCAAAGCACACCGTCACGTGACCGCGTGGGGGCGCACACAACCAACGACACCGCGCACGCACCCGTCGCGGCACGGCAGGGCGGTGAATCACACTGCGCGACAAAAAAAAAAAAAAAAAAAAAAAAAAAAAAAGAGCGAGAGGCGCCCCGGCCGGTCTTGCACAGAATCACACCGCATCGCGTTGTCGCCGCGGACCGGAGAGGCGGGGCACTGTAATGCCGTGCTGAGAAGGCAGCGGCGAGGAGAGGAGAGGAGGGTTCGAGTTCGAGATGGCGGCGGCGGCGGCGGACGCGACGACGGCGATGACCATCGACTTCCTCCGCGCGCGCCTCCTCTCCGAGCGCTCCGTCTCCCGCGCCGCCAAGGAGCGGGCCGACCAGCTCACCAAGCGGGTGCGTGTGCTGCAGCGCCGTCGCTAACTCTCCCTCTCTCGACCGCATTTCTCTCCGGCTCACGGTATCCGCTGCTGCAGGTGGCGGAGCTGGAGGAGCAGGTACGGGCGGTGATGGCGCAGCGACGGAAGGCGGAGCGTGCCGCGGGGGAGGTGCTCGCCATCCTCGAGTCCCAGGGCCTCGCGCGCTTCTCCGACGCCGCGGATTCTGGTTCCGGTTCAGGTTCCGACGATGAGGACGGCCTCGAGTCCACCGAGAGCGGCGGCAAGGCTCGCGGGGAAGCGGAGGATGCAATGTCGGGGTCGGAGCTGGGAGGCACTGCTACTGCTGCTGCTGCGGCGGCGGCGGCGGCGGCCGGGGGGCTGTCGTGGAAGGGCCGCGCCTTGAGCCACGAGTCGCAGAGGCGGCAGCAGCAGCAGCAACTGAAAGGCAGGCATCTCAGGCAGAGGCATAGCCATAGGAGAGGCTACTTTTACTTGCTGGCCGCGGATTCGTCGCCCAAGTACCAGCCGGGGCAATCGTGCCGGAAGGTCAAGAGGAAGGAGCTGAGGTCCATGCACTGGAAAATTACCCAAATTTGCGATAATTGTTCATCCCTATCTGCGCATTGCTAATCTGACATAAATGTAGCTGTACTGCATTTTCAGGTTTCATACTGAAGGAGACGAGGGGAAGGACAATGCCATGGAAAGTACTGAGGAGGGGCAGGAGAGATCAGATTGTACTGTCTGTACTGACGAGCAGCCTGATATTGATTGTGAGGTGAGCCAAGATGGGCAGGGTTCTTGTGGCGATGGAAGAGACGGAGATAATGACGATCGATATACTGTGGAGTATGAGAAGGATGGGGAGATGGAGAGAGTTCTTGAAAAGCAGGCAGAGTTAATTGGGCAATATGAGGCAGAAGAATATGCTCAGAGGGAGTGGGAGAAGAAATTCAACAATTGCCGAGATTCAACTGCGGTATGCACTGTCCTTAATCACAAAATGCTGTTTCATATAGGCATAAGATCTGCTTAACAAAATAACAAAATAGCATGTTTTTGGTGGTTCAGTGGTTATTTTAGCTTCTTAGATGGTTGCCGATAACTATATAATTTCTTTTGTTAGAGATACTTGCTGTCGATGTTTTTATCTGATGGTATACTTGCTGTCAATATAGTGAACCAAACAATTTTCCTTAACTTTGTTTTTCTCGAAGCTGTTGAACTTGCAGTTGACTGGATAAAAATTAAAAAATCTAAAATTATTGTTATTTTGACTTGTACATTTGTGTTCTGATTTCCAGGGTGATGTTGAGCTAGGCAATAAGCTAAATCAAATTGAAAAGGCTTGTGAGCAGAGGGACAAAGCTGCTCAGATCAAAGATAAAGAAGTTTCTGAAGTGGGAGGGTCAAGTGACAAAAATCTGTTTGCCAATGACAGTCCCTCTGAATGTTTGTCAACTGATTCTGTTTCCGGACTGCCCCCAAATGCACCAGAAGAAAATGTTATTAAGCATTGCAAAGTTACTGAGTGTGATCATGATTTTGGGGAAGCTACTTCAACAGTTGTTTCAGTTGATAGTGGCCCACTGGTTAGGAAGGATGAGTTGGTAAACAAAAGTTTCACTGAAATTATTGAAGGAAGTGGAAATAATATAGCGAACTCGTCCTCTTCACTACAAGGAAACTACGATAGCAGCCAAAATGCAAGGCATAATGAAGATCAAGTAGATGAAAGCTCAGACGGTGGTCCAGGCTACCATGTAAATGCTTGCTCTTATGAGCTCTACATCAACACACCATCAGTCGCAAGCCGATCAAGTGACACCCCTAAAAGCAAAGTCTCTGAATGGAGCTCATCATGCTTTCACAACCACACTGATAACCAGATTGACACACAGATCCATCAACCTTCAAGTGATGGTGTGGGAGGTGTTCTGGAGGCCCTTCAACGTGCCAAGATGTCCCTTAGAGAAAAGCTGAGCAAACCAAGTCCACCTAGCCAGGAAATGTTGGCACTTCCAGCACCAGAGTATCACTACGCAACGGAAGATTCGCCAGTCAAAGACACAGAACTTTCACTTTGCATGTCAAGGCTTCCCAGCCAGGAAATATTGGCGCTACCAGAACCAGCAGAGTATCGTAGCAGGATCATACCTCGGGATGACGTGAAATTGCCGGTGGGCCTTGCTGGTTTGTTCCGATTGCCAACAGACTCCTTTGCTCAAAATGAGTTGGGTTCAGCTGTTGGCTATCGTTCAAGGTTCACTTTGACAGCAACAAGTCGGCAAAACCTCTCAAATCATTTCAGGGCAAATATGTCACTTTCACGATATGGCTCCGAGTTCTCACCGGATCCTTGTTACAGCGCTCGTAATTCTATGTTGCTGTCAACACCAACTTTTGGGGGATGTAGCAACCCAGTGTCAGATTTCAGAGTAGGCGACGCTTCTTTCCTCTCTGAAGTTCCAAGGTTGGCAATAGAAGAGTGATGCCTTCTGGAGATCAAGGGATGCTGTTCCATTATGCTGGCGATTACAGCTCGAATAAGTGGACGTTATAGCTATGCATCCTTAGAAATCATAGTATAGTCTGAGTAGGATGCTTTTTGTAGTATCAATTCTGCCTACGGATTAACAGTAATGTATCACATGCAGTATTCCAATCTATGAATAATTTGTGCTTATAAGCAGCAGTTTTGTCTGATACTCTCTGATATGCCCTCGTGACAAGGTACTCTGATATCAGTAAAGTTCAAGATGACATCATTTTCCTCGCAAATGAAGCTTTTTCAGAGGATGGATATATGCATCCAAACAGGGGGAAAAACCGATAGAGACTCTGATACTGCCTGGCAATACCAATCCATCATGGCAGGTATTTTTTTTCCTCTCTCCCCCTTGCATTCATGTGCTTTTATGGGTTTTTTGTCCTGTAGATCATGTGGTTTAAAGGTAAAGGGAGCTGTTTCATGATACAGCACCCGCTTGCTTGCTTCCCGAGCAATTTTGATTTGCTCGTGTAGCAACTCATGACAGTGTTAAGACATATTTTGTTTCACAACCGTACACGTTGCTGGTCATTATTATTGCAACACCGCGCTGATGTTGATCATTGTCATCATGGTTTTGGCCGACTGGAAAACGTCAAGTTTGTTAGCTATCATACACTAATGTTCCCTTTCGTAAAAATGGAAACCTCTCAGAAGAACTGATGGCTGACCAGATAAATTAATCACCATCCTAATTAGTAGTACTTTTCTTTTGTCATCCCCACTAGCATATGATATGATATTTGTATGCCACAAATAAGTAGTGCTCGAAACGCCAGTGGATAACCCCCCTGACTAATTGAGATGCTAAAATGACCAATGCCATTCGTATATCCCAGACAGAATCTAGCAAACCAGCGTGAAAAACAATTGAACAACATTATGCCATTTATCTCAAATCACTCCTAGACCCACTTCTTGCTGAAAATCCTGTTGATATGACGGTCTGTACTCTGTAATCTGTATACAGGGAAGCAGCAAATAATGAAAATCAAAGTCATATCAGCAGTAAGAAGGTACCTGCTATAAGTTCTGAAAAACTAACCTTTCATGAGAACAAATGGTATACACTATACACAACAAGAAGATACCGTTACATTGACAAGGTCTCTTGGCAAGCTAGTTGAATGGATAAAACAAATGATAAGTTAATAAGATACACCAAAGCCACAGGAAAAAAAACGGAATGATATTCTACACCCAGGTTAACTGATAGATGATGATTCGCATCCGACCTGCCCCAGAGGTGCATATGAAATATTGGTGCTTTCTCGTGCCCAATTGGCTCCCACATCTTAAAATTAACTGTTTCCAACTCCACTGTTTATTTCCTAGAAGAATGGCTATCGTCCTGCAGGAACTAATATGACCCATGCACAGATCGAGAGCTGATGTAATCACCATCAACATTATTTTATAGAATTGATATGTCCTTGTTGAAATCAGTGTGTTTGCTCAGTTGCTGCTGTTTTAGAGGATCTTCGCAGTTTGCTTGCTGCAAGGTGGAAATGGGGGCATAGAGGCCTTGGTGCCCTAGTTTCCATGTCGAATCCTCTCACACAGACAAATCCTGCAGTGAATTTTGGTACATGTTAATGAGACACCATATAAAGTATAAGAATAACGCACATTTTGGTTTTAGCCTTTTCCACTGCTGAAATGAAAACCCCAACAAGAGGATATGCCCTAACTTATATATCTACATCCTGAAATGACGACCTTTACCACCTAACTGAACCAATTTGGAAGCAGCCAAAGCACTCATGTAAAAAAAATGCAACCATTCTTTTGGAGCTATATGTATGCTAACACCCTTATTAACTCAGAAAAAAGGGGTTATTGTAGCAGTATCTTTTGCCTCTTTGGCACCATATAACTTACCAAATACATTACCAGTCAGTTATATTGGATGCTGGTGATTAATAACTGGAGACACCTTTATTTATTTATTGAAGGAGGACACCTTTATCCGTAGCACTAGGAATTAAAAATGGACTCGGATATAGACTCTAACTGAACCTAATATTCAGGCTCCTTTTAGACCTTTAATACTAAGTTTGTGTGAAAAGTGTGTAGACACCTTGACACAATCACACGAATGCTGTATAATTGTACAAACATATTGTGATTATATGATGGCATCTGCATTCTGAAACTTGTTTGATCATATGAGGAAACAAGATATGTCCCAAAGGAGAATGCGCTGAAACAGCAAGTGAAAAAAAGTACTGTTAATACCTCTCCAGAAGCAGTGCTGTATTTCTTCTGTTGTTAGACCTAGAGAATGAAAATAACAGTTGTCGGTAATGTTACAGATAGGATTTCTTTGAGTCCTTGTATGGGTGAATGGTCGTAACCTTTGAATATGGTTGGCACTGAAGTCCCAAAGTAAACCATACGCCTATGCAAGTTCCATAACTGCTCCCTTGGGATATTTATGGGGTTGTGGCTAGAACTGTGATCAGCAAAAACCTGCAAAAACAAATCCAGAAATCCTAAAGTCAACTCTATAAAGGCCCACGGATAGCAACTCTCCACTATCCTACTCATACTTTGACAGACATAACTCGGCATACCTCATTAACTTGAAAGTAAGTGCCATTAAGTGGAAAACTACCTCTCATGGCTGTTCGGCAAGGAACCTGTACATGTTCCAGTAACCGTCATTTGTCAAGCAATACTTGCAACTTCACAAACCAACAATGCATGATTATATAGGAAACAGTACGTTTTGCAATATTGAACTTTTCTGTTAGTTCAGAAACAACCCCAAAGCAGAAAACTGGACACAATTCAACCTAGAATCTGAAGTATCAAAACCATGCGCTTTTCAACCTTGTCCCAAATTTAGAGTGGTTTTGGATGATGTGTCCCTAATGTGGCAATATGACCCAAGGCTGAACCAGGTTTTCAATTTTAAAATTAGTAAATGACATAACAAAATTGAAAAAAAAATATCTCACTTGCACTACAAAGTATTATAATGTCGACAAGTACAAGCAAAATAAGGTATTGCAAAACAATAGTGTTAATTCGATGCCCACCAAATTGATTATAGTTCTAAGTAGTCCAATTGTTAACAAGAATTTTCCAGAATCTTGAGTCATTCAAAAATTCTAAGCATGCAACTAACATTTCAATCTTGCTATGTTTTTTGGATTTTAAAATGTACTAAAAGACATCACCACTTATAGCCTAGATAAAATGGGGCAGAGTTAAATAAAGTTTAATGGGATAGTCGAAAAAATGTTGTCTAGTTTCGCACACTAAATTTCGTGAGGACAATAATACTTTACTTCAATCTTACCGATTTTATCTGGGTTATAAATACTTCACAGCGAAGTAAGATTATTCCAGAAATTTTTAAGTTGCCTACTAATATAAAGGAGATGAAAAAAAATCTTCAGTCTTGGATCACATCACCAGGTTAAGAAAAAAAATCGCCCAAAGCTAATTCAGAATGACATTGAGAAGTGATCGATTTTGATTGTTGGTTAAATAGTGTACAGTTTAAAGGTTCAGAGATTCTCTTTTAGACTTTCACAAAAGTTCATATTAAGATGTGTATAGCCGAAAACCCAAAATCTATGCTATTCTTATTCTTTAAAGTGAAGACAGTGGGCTATTTCATGCAAGAAAAGAGATTACACAGACAACAGAACAGCTTTGCTTGGCACTTTATAAGCACTAGTTTCATTAATAGTCATCTTTAACATTTTCTTGAATTCCTGAATTCATTCCAATGTTTGGATTATAATGAATATTTTGTTTACTAGTTGACTAATGCAGAGGGTTCAGCTCTTCAATGTTGATGATTGCTACATAATGTTGGTTGCTTTACCAGAACCGTGCCTCTGACGTATCTATATTGGTTTTCTCGTTCGGATACACAGTTGTGGCACATCTCATTGCTGCATAAGCCACCTTCAGTTTGAGGATTGCCGCATGGTTTTGGTGCCTCCCTTGTGACATTTAGTTCATCTGCACAGTAGCCACATGACTCGACAAAAACCAACACACACACAGACAGTTATAAATTTAAAGAAAAATGCACTTACCTGGTGTCCATATGGCCAACAGGTAAGGACTTGGATCATCAGGCTCCCGTTGGTCGAGTGCTAGCTGTTAGATCATTTGCAATCAGGAATAATTTCTTGAAGTGCTATAAAGAAAGATGGCACAATTTCTCGTGGTCTCACCTGTTGCATGAGGGGATGTGAATCTGGAAGTTCGTAACTGCGAGCAGGACCTTAAGTCAGTACTAGAAATTAAAAAATATTTTTTCTGGATGTATAGAACTACTTAGATGGTGGGATCTATAATAATTGTAAGTTTAAACAGGTATTTCAAGCTAAATAAAAGATCAGTTCAACACTTACACATAATGTTCTGTCCGAAGTCTATGCACATTCTTTAGTTTAGGTACAGGAATTGAAGCCGCTTCATTGCTGATAGTAACCAATGCTTTTGTAATATCATCAGATTGGAAATCCTTATTGCTTTCTTTTATGCAATTTTCCAAGTTTTGAGCAAAAGCTTCCATGTTAAGTTTTATTGTTGGGATTTCATCAGTATCTTCATCAAAATCTTCAATATCATTCTCTAAAAATTCTCGGCATTCTTCCTCTCTTGGACTTGCTGGCTCCTCAATTATTGGATTTGAGTTGTCAGCATGAACATCCCTTGCATGGATACTCCCCTCGAGCTGAGGCAGAGGAGTTGAATTTGGCGTGGGCATTGTACCATTCTGGAAAGCAAATTGATTGCTCAGATTCACCAACCTTTTGTCCTGGGGAGAAGGAAGTGCAAGTCTTGCACTTCATTTAAAAAAGTCAAACAAAATATAAAAGAATTAATAAGGAAAAAATAACAAATGAAGAAATATGTTTTCAAAATGAAGGCTCCCAGGTAAGGTCAACTGAAAGCGCAAGATATATCAGGTGTGTGCGCGCACACAAACAAAACAAGATAGTGGAACGAGGAAATACGTGAACACAAAATTCCCAGGTAAGATAAGTGAAAGCGGCAAATATATTTTGTTGCAGACAGAGACGTACACAAAGTGCCATGACGGTATACTAGAACCATGTACTGATCTTTCTCCTAGCATATTTTCCCTTTTATTCTTCAAAAGCACTATTTTGCGCTCTTAGTGGTCATATTATGTTAATGGAGCTAATTCGGTCTCTCCACCAACGGAAGGGCATCCCTCTCATGGGTTTTGCTGTGCACTAATTAAGTGACTACTGGAGCAAATAGTGTTTGTTTTGTAAGTCTCTTTGCAGCCAGAAGGCTCCCATTTTCTGCTCGTCATAAATATGTTAGTATTCTGAACGAGCATGACAAATGCCATAGTACCTTGCAAAGGCACTTGCAAAATGCTTGCATTCACTCCTCATTGGACATGCATTGCAATTCGGCTTGCTTTTGGTACAGAACACCTGCATTTGTTATGATAATTAATATTTACTCCTCCAAAAGAGAATGAATGTGTCGGTAGATGCTAATGAAGAGAACAAACTGATGCTAATGAAGTACCTTTCCAAAAGTAATCATCTGATAATGTAACTCATACCTGTGAAAACCATGAAACTCTGTTAATAATTCCTTATAGTTATAAATTATGTTATTTACTCATTGCCTTATTTATTCATGATTCCAAATACTGTAATTTACATGAAAAGGAAATAACCTAGAAATTACACAGACTAATAAAAAAGGGCAACTATGAGTGGGTATGGTTAATTGGTTATAACTCACAGTGTTTGTTGATCAAGTTTACACAGACGAGGCCAGAGGTACTTTTGTATAGTCTCCAGGACAGGATATCTTTGAAGGCACAAACAAAATTGATATATTTAAATTGAAACATAATCATATAAAATTTCAGAGAGTATTTATACAAATGTAGTAGACAATGCAACATTCTTACAGCTCCAGAAGGTGTAACTGAAGAGATTCAGGAAGGGGTTGAATTGGCACCCATCCCAATCGTACACATATACGACCAACATTAGTATCAACCTGAGTGGCAACAATGTAGTGTAAATTTCAAATTTGCTGCAGGTGAAGTAGAATTAATCCAACAGAAACTTACTGGAAATGCAAGATGATGTAATGTCAAAAGGCGGACACACTCAACACTTTTGAGCCCCAATCCACGTATACTAAGCAGATAATCCCTGAAATAATTCGAACACATTGTAAGTGACATACTTCTCACCTGTGAAATAAATAGGGTTCATGGAATTTTCTTTCCTAAAAAAAATCCTTCACTGCTTCGATCATGTGTGTCATACATTGTATAGCCTTTTCTGTTACGCTTGCCCATTTCATAGAACTTCTATGCTCATAGTATTTAATTCTAGATATTAACTGGCAAGTTCTTGCATCAGCTTGCTCCATTTAAGCGGTTCACAAACTTCTTTGATACTTGATTTATCATTTCCAGAACTAGAAAAATCTCACCAGCAGGGTAAAGGGATTTGTAAATACTAAATACAGGCGTAATATCTTACTTTGCTGAGTCTGGGGGAACATCTCTTAACCACTCAAGATCAATGCTCCCATGATCGGTGACCAAACGATTCAGGAATTTCTGTGAATCATCAATTGACGTGAGCAAAAACTATACTAGAGGCCATGAGATTTCCTAGTGCTACAGAATATATTTCCCTAAGGGTTAAGGAAATAAGGAATATCTGCCAACTCTATAATACAGCCTGAACAGAGAGAGACAAATGTAAAACTTTCAAGAAAAATATCAAGTGGTCCATGCATGCCTATTAAATCCTAGCAATTGTTCTACCCTAATGTTAATACAGGCATACAACTTAATGAGAAAGGAAAATCTTATCTCCAACAAAATATCAAGTAGTGCAAACCTAGAAAATCATGAGCAGTGTTCAATTGGTAACCTATCAAGAACTTGTACCTGGATACGCTCTGCTAAGACATTATTCATTCCTCGTTCTCGAATGGCATGAGAAATTCTTTGTACATCTGCACACCTTACTGCTTCCCAATCAACAGAATCTCTTCGGTCAAAAATTCTTTCCTTCATCTGATAAGTACCACAAGCCTGTCTTCGTAATTTATCCCAGTCAAAATTCTCACTGTTCTTTTTACTTGTGGTTCTTGGTTTCTTTGGTTTTGATGCATGTGCTTCTGTATCTGGCAATCCATTGAAGGAAGCAAAACCAGATTTTAAGGTTGAATCATCTACTCTGGTTGCTGTTTCTGGTATCGCTCCACCAGTGGCATACAGTGATTCATGGTCCTGAAACTCTGATGCTTCATAACAACTCCTTTTGCCACAATGTAATAATTTGACTGCATGGGCATCCAGTTTTTGTCAAGCAACTAACATATAACTAATAAGTGTTAAATTAAGTGGTAGAGAAAAGAGATGCTTGCTGACCTGGAAGCTCTGTGCTTGTCAGTGCCGAGCTAAGATTTGTGTCAACAATCATATTTCCATTCCTCTGCGCTAGATGAGCATCAAATGGCATGAAAAGAGAACTGTTCTCCTCAGTTGTGCCAATTTTAAAGTTCGATGATGCAGAACCTATAGAACTATTAGGAGAGGTAGAAGAAACATGTGTGTCATTCCTCTCATCTAGTTGATGACAATCAATAGCGGAGAGAAATGGATACATGTTGGAACCAGAAGGAATCCCAGGTTCATCTACAACATAATTATTTGTTTCTGCTGCTTTGATTCCATGGTACTCAGTTTCATTGGCTGTGACATCATTTCCTGTTAATGATTTTCCATCATCAAAATTGCTTCCCACCTGCTGAGAGGCTGTGTCACTAATGCTACCAACAAAATTTCTAAGAGCATGATCCATCCCAGAACTCAAAGGTAATCCTGGTTGAAGAATTGACTCTGAAGTTACAACACTTTGGGATAATGATATCTCCTTCTGGAACTGTGTCGCATGTAGATTTTTCATCCATGCTGTTAATTCTACTGAGGAGAACTCTGAAATTGATTTTGCTTTATGATCTATTCCTGTCTCGTGGTCACAAAGACTTCCAGCTGGTTCTTTACAATGAAGAGAATAATTTTCACCTTTAGTTAACTCACTAAAAGTAGTATTGTCCTTTGGTTCCATGTGGATCTTCTCACAGGCCATTGAGAGCTCCTCAAAATTTACTCCTATATCTGGTCTTGACCCATTATAAAAGAATTCAAATGTGCCTCTGTCTCCTACTGCACTCGTGCTAATGATTTCTTCATTGTCCTGACCAGCAATGCCATCATTACAATTGCCATTGACTGACCCAGGAGGAAAGCTTGCGGCAAGGGCCATGTATGCAGAGCTGTATATTGCGAAAATAATTGTCACGACGAGGTCCTGGTACATTCAATTCCTTATTTCAAAAGAATCAAGAATTTATTAGAAGCACTCTGATTGTGAATATCATACCTGGAAAGATGATCAGCTACATTCTGCGTGAGGAAAACTCCTACTACAGAGTCCACTACTGATCCTTTCCAAGGAGAAAAACGCCTGTCACCTGATAAACAGGCAAATGCAAGGTTAGCTAAGAACGTTAATCCTGGATATAAAACACGGAGTTTTATATAGCAAACTTTACACGCTCGCAGTTCTATTTTTTCCTGTATACTGTAATGGCCATACGAAGATTACATTACAAAGTCTAAATGGTCGTGATCACATTGTTCAACACTGTTAATGAACATGGAAGATTTCCTTCCGCTCTTTGGAGATGAAGGCCTGAACTCAGGTTTGTAAACAAGAGGTTAGCTCGTCAAATTGCAAACTGTGAAGTTTGAATGCTACCTATAAGATTAATAAAAGACAAGTATATATGTTTGATTATCTAATCACATACATACGATTATCTCAAAAGTTCCTTTGCGTACTTATTTCCTCATGTTGAGCAGTGGAGTTACTTCAGCATAAGAGATGCTTTTGTAATTCCTCCTCCGCCAAGTTGTAAGAACAGCGCATTTAAACACATTCTTTAAATTAGGTTGTTTAATAATGGATCAAATAACCTGACAACATTTCAAGGGGTTCTATATGGCTGGCTGGGGCTTTGCCCTTTGTTTCTAAAGAAAATTCTATATGGCTGACAAGCTCCTGAGATGGTCATCTCAGTAATAGACAAGGTAAAAAATAGGTTCACGGAAAACGAGCTCAGCATACCATGGCTTCAAGAAAGGATTTACACCAGCGCTAAAAGTACCTTGAACTAGGCGCATACGTGCTATGAATGAATTAGCACGACCTTGAAAAACTTCTCTTTCTTGTTTCCACCATCTCTCTTTATCAACGTCAGTTCCATCTACAGGGTCAGCTGCTTTACCCATCAAAAGGTTCCAAACTCTCGTTGTTTCAAAATCCAAGTCAACCTTAGCTCGAGGGCGTTGCTTCTTGACTAAATGAAACTGTGTCTGATATGGAACCACCGCCCCACCAACATATGGGACTAGAGCATTCGGCAGATAATTTGTTGCTCCTAAAGAAGAAAGAGAGGACATGGTTTGAGATAAATGCATCTCACTTCTATGCACCTGCTCAGTGTTCAAATCAAAGCATCTAAACTTTGATGCAACTCCTTGAAGGTAATCCATATATGGTGGCGCTGATGTATTTGGTGAGCTTTCTACTGGTACTTTGCAATGAATGTCAAGGTTGATCCTCTTATGATCTGGAATCTGAGGTAAAGTTTGCTGGAAAGTTTCCTCTGATCTTCTCCATCCATTGAATCCACCAGAAAAAATGGTTCCAGATGAAAGACTGTTTTTCTGATCTATATTTGGTTGAATGGAATTGGGAGAGTTGAGCCGTGCCTTCTGTGAACGTTTCTTGGTCATAAATTTTATGCAGGAACTCTCATACAGGGCCTCCATGCATGACTGCGGCAATCTTGTTGAGTCTTGTGAAGTATTCTTCTCAAGATCCATAACAGAAAGAAAGGAATTCCTGCGGACTCGGGCCGATCGCTTCTTTTTAACCCCACAAGCTTGGTAAACTGCTAGCATCTCAGCTGCAGTTCTCATGATAATGGAGCTCTGTGTCCCAGCTAGGGAGGATTCACCTCCATAATGTCGTTTTTGGTTCTTGTCCATTTTTGATACCCTAGTCATATGGCCCTTTGTGGAGTCCATTTCTGGTAACAAACTAGCCGAGCAATACATCTGAAAACCATTTGTGTTAGAATAGTTCAGGTCTAAGTCCTTTTTGCTCCCTTCCGTTGTGATCTGACCACTCCTTTCTATATTACAACTTGTAGAATCAGGATCATGAGTGTGTCTCACATCATCTTGTTTCCTTGCTAGTTCCTCGCTAACATGACCAGAAGCAGCCAGTGGGACTTCCTCTGAAGGTTTTGGTGCGGCTTCCGGCAAATGTATGTACTCATCTAAAATTTTGTTCAGTTTGGAGTTGATGCCAAAAAACAACCCTTCTGATGAATTTCCCACGTGTAATTCCAGCCCATGTTCAACCTGCACAGACGATTTAGTCACTGAGCACAAAGAACTCTGAGCATTAACAGGTTTCTCCTGGTTTTGGTACCATGAATTGGTCATTGATGATTGGTCCCTCTGCACCCCGTGCTCCCCGAACTCAAATTGCAGCCTTCTTCGAACTGATGCAATGCTGCTTCTAACAGTAGTTCTGGATTCTCTAGAAATTGAATGGTCACTAAAAGGCTCTGCACACTTCTCCAAAGAACTGGGGTTACTATTCTTCCGCACATATTTTCTTTTGGGTTTCTGATTGAGAGGTTTTTCTTTTGATGTTGTGGCCATTTGCTTTTTGGCTGGCTTGTCCTCGCGGATTACCTTGGGCCTGTGCTTTCTCCTTCGAGTCTTCAGCTTTTGTGCTTCAGTTTTCTCAGCATCTGTAATCTGCATCTCTATCTGAGTTAGTGTTTTTTCCTTGCATGCAGATACAGCTTGTGTTGGTAAGTCTATTTTGTCACTGTGAGTGATTTGTGTCCTGGCCCTTTTTGCTTTCTGATGGTACTTGTGAATGTTATCATCAGCGGAATCCTCTGCAACCAAGCCAATTGATTCTTGAGGATTTTGACCCTGAGTTTTCTCCATAACCGATTCCAACTTACTGTGGCTGTCACAGATAACAGCTCCTGCTGATTGTTGCAGTTGGCTAGCTTCTCTTTCACTTTCAGTGTATAAACCATTTGGCTGAAAATGTATAGGTGCATGCTCTGAATTGTACCCATATGAAGTGGCCAGTTCTGAATGATTCATTGCCATATCACCTGCAAAAACTTCAGATGGACCTCCAAGCGACAAGAAATCACTTCGAGGAATCGGCACAGAAGCTCCATCTGCTGAAGAATCGGAAACGGCAGTCAGTCGACCGTGACGTAAATTCATCCATAACACCATATGAACAACCTTAAAAGAAGAACATCAAGAAATGCTCACCCTCAGAAACACCGGACAGTGCAGGAGCTGGCAAAAAACTACGAGATTGCGGCGGCAACCGACTCCTGGAGCCCCTCCCCGTCAGCCTCCTGTGGAACACCAGGATACTTATCGGCACCTGCGTGCATCCAGCAGGAAGGTTGTAGGATGGCCGTACGGGAGGCGCACCATGTTGCTCATCGGCGCTGCTCACGGAACCCGACACCAAGGCTGCCTGTGGAAAGGAGCCCTCGTGCATGGCGTTCAGCAACGCCGTCGACGACAGGGAGGATCCCGGGAACAATGTCGATGACGAGCAGCTCCGGCCTGCCATGGCTGTCCCAACGGTGCCCCTCCCAACTTGTGTCCAGCTCTCCTGGTTCTCAGCAGGATTCGCCTGCAGGTTGAGCCCTGAGGGATCCATGGCTGCTTCTTCCACAACCTACACGAAGAAGGAGAAGATGATGAAATTGTGCGAATTAAGTCAAATTAACACCGTTACACAGAGAGAAGGCAGCAGTGAAAAGGGAAGGAGAAAAACCTCCCCAAAACCCAGAAAATAAGAGGGGAAAAAAGTCAGCCACTGACCTAACGTGTATCGCTGGGTTCAGCTGAACCCCTCAATTTTTTGTTGGAAACAAAAGCCGTGTTCGATTCGAACCGAGACGGAGACAGATGGAAGGAGGTTGGCCGCGTCGATCGATCCGCCCTCCAAACGTCCTCGCCGGCCGTGCGCACGCCGGCGCCAGGCCGCACAGACCACGGAGGAGGAGGCTACGGGCGGAATCGGGAAGGGGAGGACGCCGTACACACCGCCGCCTGCGCCTTCTCGCCGAGGCGACGCCTACCTGCAGCTCGCACTGACCATTGGAAAGGGAAAGAGAGAGCGGAGGATCAAGGGTGAAGACACGGATGCGTGAAGAGAGAAATATCAGATGGAGGTAAGACGGGCTCTCGTCTTTCGCCATTTTCTAGCTAGAAGACGTTACATGCGAACCGCGCCATTCAGTCGTTAAGTAGGGATGAAAACGGATCGGATATATATCGATAAACCGTTATAAATTTTAAAATTTTAGTGGCGTTAAACCAATCAATAATATAAATATAATATTTTAAAGATATATTGGATTCGGATTATCCGTGTAAGAATTGTTACGCGTATTTGCCCTAAACGCAAGGATAGCGATGGATACTTAATCTCGATAAGGAAAAATCCATTAGATGTTATAAATTAGCCCTCATCAGGTGAATGGGATCCAGGGACATTCGTTAGTACCTCATTTATAGATATTAACCTACTTAGAAATAAGTAGAATAAATCTTAACTACTTAAAAATCGATATTTTTTTGATCATCACATGCACGCTTCCCTCGTTGCGTGACGCATAACATGCAATCGATCACCATATTTTTCTGATCGTCACACGCACGCTTCGTCCCTCGTTGCGTGACGCATAACGTACGATTGATCACCAGAGTCCTTATTTGATTGTATTTTGTTTGTAGCTATATGGAATCCATTCCCCTTCTGTTTTTTCTTATATGCTTCCATTATATTATATTAGGGTGTCCCGTGCTATCGCGCTAGCGCCACGCCACGCCGCCGCTCTATCCTCCTCCCCATGGGCAGTTGGCACCTCCAACTTCCTTCAGGCTTGCCAAACCTTTCGTCCCCCACTATTGTCGTTGCTGCACGCCCGGGTGATGGAGAAACCTGCTTGCTTTTGTTTTCAGTCCGATTTTGTTTCTATAATCATACACCAGTACATGATTACATGAAGCGACCCTTTCCGCAATGGCAACTTTGTCGAGCACTCCAGCCCCGTGTCCTTGCTGTTCTTGAAGAAGTACGTAGTTGGCTTTGCGGAGATCCATCACCGCCACCCTGTCATTGCCCTTGAACACCAGTGTCACATTGGCTGCATGCTTCGTCTACGACAAGCACGGCCGCTGCGGCATTGCCGAACTTGATAGCCCACTCCGGTAACAACGGACGCGCTGGAGAGGTCCCCTTTAGTGATATTGCTGCAGCTGATTGAACAACTTGAACATACATGCATTAACAAAACTGAAAGTGGCAAGAGATGAAAACAGGAATATGATTGATCAACAAATTCTAGAAGAGAAGGATGCAGACTCGCAGAGAGGCTTAAGGCTGTGTTCTCCTCCCATTTTTCCCAACTTACCTCCCTCGTGTTTCGCACACACACTTTCCAAACTGTTAAACGGTGTGTATTTTGAAAAATTTTCTATACGAAAGTTGTTTAAAAAATCATATTAATATATTTTTCAATAAAAAAATAGTAAATACTTGATTAATCATAAGAAAATACGTTGTTCCGTTTTGCGTGTGCGGGAGGCGAGTTCCCAACCTCATCTCCCGAACATAGTCTAAACTAGGTTTCGAAGAACCAATTCATCAACGAATTCATTGAGAACTGTACTCCGAGTACCACAATTTACAATATATTTTTTTAAGAACCAACTTATAGGACATAGATTTTGTTCTTACTCAATAAGGTTCCGTTGAAATGTACGGGTATATAGGTACCCGATGCAACTCTGCATTTTGCTAGTACAAATAAAAAAAGATCCTAGCTTTGCTCGTAGAGTTGTTTGGTTGCTAGCCACATTTTGTCATAGTTTGTCACATCTAATATTTAGATATGTTTGACTAACTTGACAATTGTTTGGTTATAGCTACAGTTGTAGCAGGATTCACTTCTCCCACAAAGTCAATAACTCAAAAGGTGTGGCACAAGAGTTCTTTAGGCCTCATAAGGTGTGGCTAAGAATCCAATTGCTTCAATTTACGTACGTGTGGCAACTTTTTTGGTGGATGGTTGCAAAGTGTGATTAGGAACCAAACAAACTTGTACTCCCTCTCCCGGACTATCCTTTTTGCACGCGCGCACGCCGTTGCCACCTCTGTGCCGAGTGCCTCCTCCTTTTCCTTCCTACCATTGTCATGGCCCCCACTGCTACTTCGCCGTGCCGACTTCGTCTCTTTCTTCACGCCACATCCATTAGTGTAGGAAGCCAGGTCTTCTCATACTATTGTTGCCTTCACCATCACTGTGTCGCACCGGCTCCGCCCCTTCCTCCAGTACGCCGATGTTGTCAGATGTGGAGAACTCGACATATGCCCCTGACTTGCATAACAACAAGGATGGGGAAAAACTACTCCCATATGCCACGAAAGAGATAAGGATGGATGCTTTTCTTCACTCAAGACAAACGGACATGACCGATCGGGTGCAACCATGTTAATATCTATGGGACCATTTAAAAAAAGTCTCCATAGTTTGAACCCTTTGCTTGTTTGAAATAATCATAAAGGACTAGGAATTAAGAATATTTCTTTGAGAAAATATAATATAATGAAACACCAGTATTAAATTAATATAGAGGAAAGAGATACCTAAATTGAGATACTTACACCACACCTTTCACAAAATAAGCTAGTCTTGGTTTATAGGACATCCTGATTGAACGTGCACATGACACCTTTTATACCAATTGAAAGATCAATTTGGAAGCTCTGAGCCAAGTAAAAGTGCCTAATGTCCCCTAAGGGGTGGTAAATAGGTGTTTCTAGCAACAAAAACTTGCAGTGACACCTGCAGATAGTCCGACAACACACAGTGTTGGACAATCCGATAGCAACCGGATGATCTAATCAAACATAGAGAAAAAAGGAACTCACATACTACAGGTATAGACCTGGATAGTGTCCGACGGTACCAAACGTCAGACAATCCGACCACGACAGGACGATCCGGCTTTTTATAGAGAATATGAAACCTATACGACGTATAACATTTGCACACTAGTTTTAAACTATAACTAGGAGGTGATCAAAAGATTTAAGCATGCACAATATGATCACCAACAATCTCAATCATCAAACCATAAGTGCAAAGTAGAGAAACACACCGATTTGTTTACTGAATTCGGATCTAACCAATCCTACATCTCTATTGAGGAGCTCTGAAGAGTCGGGTCTCGATTAACCCTTTTTCTCTCCAAGCTACCACCTCCGATAGTGCCTTGGTCTCTTCAAGCAACCACCAAGAGCAAGTTCATGCTCCAAGGTCCAAGCGACCCACTAGGTTCCAAGCTTGGACGCCCCACAACTCTCCTTCGATGAAGCTTGCTCTACCAAGCACCCACCAAAATGTAGCTTGGTTTCCACTATTACCTTTCCCTTCTGGAGATGACGCATCAACCTGCCGCGAAGAGAGGATGATGGGAACGAGTAGCAACTGCCAGCTCTGTTCACCTTGGCTTACTCGCGGCCGACAAGGTCTCTGCGACCGTCACCTGGCATCCTCGACCGCCCTGATGCCTTGGCTTCTCCACTAGATCCTTGGAGCTTGCCTTCATATACAACGGCTATGCCACCTTCTCGAGGTCGCCTCGAGCGCACACTTCCACTATGTCCTTAGGGTCGTCGTCACCAAGAACCACCACCTTTGAGCGGTGTCGGCCCCGAGCTACCTTCGAGCAGAGAAAGTGGAAGGGGAGAGTGACGCCGGCAGTGGACTGTGGGAGAGTGGCGACTGTGGTGTCGAGCGATGATGGGGGAAGGAGAGCAACGTCAGCCATGCAATGAGGGAGTGGGAAAGGGCAATTTTTTATTTGTTTCTGATTTTCAAAGTGTTCGGTGCAAATTATTGGAGTTTCCTATAATTTATCAAAACACAAGGACTAAAATAAATAATGACAGAGACTGACATGCAAAATGAAAGACACCACTTGAGCTACTTTGCAGTGTGAAAGAGGAGGGTGGTCTCAGGCTATGTGGCATGTTCTCTTTGTTGTAGAAAAATGGTTAGCGGTGCCTTGCACAATAGCCTTAGGCCAATAGCGGTGCAGGTCACTCGTTTGTTCGGCCTCACATGCCATCTCAGCCCAATCCACAAGTAAGATACTCCAATAACAGTGCAAAGAGTTCAGAAAGCCTGATGCCTAAGAAAAGTAATACAAGTGTCAGCGAGAAAATGAAAAATGGAGCTCCATAGTGCGAAAAAATTTGAGTTGTGAGCAGGTGTCAGCGGGACGTGTCAATGGGTCGCTGGGACACGAGAGGCATCATGGGGACGCGCATGCTGCAAACGTGGAGGAGAATATCCTATATGGCACCTCAAAGCTGAATGCTATGTAGGAGCACTATGGCTGCTCTTAGAAACAAATTTTCTTTGTGCACCTGAAGCATCTAGGCCCCCACGGTTAATTTTGGTAATTAATGACAAGCACTAATTGTGGACTAACGATTCTTTTGAGTTACGCATATTGAAAATAGAATCACACAACATGAATGCATGGATGATCACGAAGGACTTTTTTCGATGGTGCAAAGCAAAAGGATTGAAGACGGTAAAATTAGCGGTTTCTATTTTCAATTGATCGAGGAGTTTGGGCGATCATATTTGCTAGATTATATTTATAGATTTGCCGTACTATCAAGAGGGGAAATGACCTAGTCAAAGAGATGATCAAAATACCACATTAAGTCATTCGCACTTTAATCTTGGTTTGCATATACTAATTCTGCTGTTGGTTGTCCAGAGCTGGTCTGACCGAAGTGCCCCAGGAGGTCTGACCGGCCTTATCAGGCGGTCTGATCAGAGTACTCCTGGCGATCTGACCGGCCAGGCTTGGCGGTCTGACCGTCCGACTACCTCCGGTCTGACCGGCCGGCTGGAGGCTGGTTTGCCGCCTCTGGCCTGGCGATCCCGAGCCGCCAGAGCCGCAATCGGTCAAACCGAGCCGATGGCGGTCTGACCGAGCCGTGGCCGGTCTGACCGGACCCCCTGCTGTCAGTGCATTTAATGCACTGTAACGGCTAGTTTTCTAGCCGTTACATTTGAGGCCGGTCTGACTGGCAGGCAGCAGGGTTGGAGGATTTCGCCCATAACGGCTAGTTCTCCTTGTGTAGGGTATAAATACCCCCCCATTGGTAGCAAGGGGACTCTCTTGGCACCCCTTACAATTGCATACACCCCTTGCATCTCCTCTCACACACATTTGAGCTAGTGTTCATCCATTAGGTGTGTTTGAGTGTTGATTAGCCAAGAGTCAAGTGCATTTGCTTCCTTGTGGATTAGTGTGGCACTTGATCATCTCCAAGCCGGGTCATTACTTGTTACTCTTGGAGGTTATCGCCTCCTAGATGGCTTGTGGAGGTGATTGCCCGGTGACCTCTCCGTGGAGATTGTGGAGAAGGCCCGGTGCGGTTTGTGAGTGGTTTGGAGTTCACCACCTTCGGAGTGAAGGAAGAACTACCCCGAGTGATTGAGGCTTGGGTAGTCCTCTCCGTGGGCCGGCTCCCATCTTGCCCACCCCTTGACGAAGGGGGTGTGCGCTGGCTTCGTGGTTGAGCGGTGGAGTTGGGCTCGCCTCAACAGGGACGTAGGAAACCGACAAGTTGCCGAACCTCGGTGAAAAAATCCTTGTCTCATTGTCTCATTTACTTATTGCATTTACATTTGTGCAATTTACTTTATTAGAGACATACTTGAGCCACTTTCACCCTAGGATTGCAAAACATAACTTAGTTGCTTAGTTAGAAATATCCTACACCGAGCCTAGCAACTTAGGTTAGTTTTGATTAAGTGCAAATAGTTTAAAATCGCCTATTCACCCCCCCTCTAGTCGACATCCTTGATCCTACAGCACCTCAATCCTATCTTCAACCACGATTGCCACTGAGAGTATTAAATTTGTGAGAAATGGATAAGAGTTTTCTGGTAAATTGGAACATTAGATATTTACAGGATCTTACCGTTGTTTTCTATTCATAAGTTCGTACATAAGTTCAGTCATATCACCGCCGCCACCACAATCGTCACCGCGAATAGTCGTACCTTATCCCGTACTAGTACCGTACGATTGGTCTTTCCGTCCAACATTGGTAGAACCGAACCCCTAGACAAATAGCAACCCACTATGGCACTATGCTCACAGCCAGCGATGGGACGCAACTCACGGTTGAGGCAGGGAAAACCTACAAGAAGGTTGGTGAAAGAAATGAATTGGGCATCTAATGTGATAGAAGAGGGTGGCCTATAAACCGGGAAGAAGTTAAGAAGCGCCCTGCAGGGTTGTCTATTCCTCTTTGGCGCAACAATCTTATTTCTCCATAGTGTTGATTGAATTCACTCGCTGCCAAAATCATCCAGAAACACAACGGACAAGTCAATGAATGCAACATCATTTCTGAACTTGTATGATCACGGCAACACAGTGGGACACACGATGAGAAGCCGCAAGTGCATCCCCAAGAACCTCGGGGGGCCCAGGCCTGTTGGCAGTTGCCGTCCCGCGCGATCGAATAACTGCCTTCCGATGGGGTCTTGCTTACCCACTGCAGCAGAGCGTGGGACCAATCCCCATGCCCGAGCGCGGATGGATCCCACTTGTCTGTCACACCGTCTCGCTGGCCTCTCCGTCGCCAGCGAGCGGGTCGCCACTCCCCCTCCCAAAGCGGGTCACGCCAAAGGCGACCACCGTCTCTCTTCCCTTCCCGAGCGAGTCCCCGGGGTCCACCATGACTAGGAATGGGTGCCTTGCATTATCTCTTCATCTCTCGTAGCGATCTTTTTATTTTTTTTCCATTTTTTTCCTTGTGCCCCGGCACTTTTTCTCACCTACTCGAAGTAGAACGGCATCGTCTTTTTTCAGCTCGGTGACTCTGCCTATTGATGGCCACAACGAGTAGTACGACATCATCTTTTTTCAGCCCTGTGACTCTGCCTATTGATGGCCACAGCGGCCAATAGCATCGCTCTGCAGTCCTGGCCCTAGCGTGTCAGTGTGTTCATCCGTCTAGTTGTCGTGCTAGGCATAGTGGCATGGCGTGGCATATGGCAGCGGCGGTGAGGTTGACAGGTTTCGTGGCCTCGACTGCCTCGGGAGTGGAGCCGAGCGAACACCGGTGAACGTGGAGGAAACCGCGGAGGAAAGTGGGAATCTCCCCGCACGAAACGTGCCCTGCCGTGCCGCTGGCATGGTGAGAGAGGTGGCGGCGTCTGGTGGCGAGGCAGGGTGTTAGCACGGCCAACACATGCCGTTTGGCTTTTGCAACGCGCCGGAGGTGCTCCCCACCTACCATCTAGTTTGGAGCTGTGCAACGAGAGGCTTCCAGCTTCTTGCTCCCTGTACGATGTACCAGAAATTTTGTGCTTGTGAGTTGTGACATAGTACAAGCAAATTTGTTGCTTCAGGAACCAGGAACAACATGCAGGATAAAGCGACAACGAAATGCTGTTTTAACAGTTGGACACTCTGTGAACCACATATTCTTCTCATTTCAACACCTGCGGTCCTTTAGTTTCTCAAGAAACAGATGCGCTACTCTTATGTAGAATCATGTGTAGAAACCAAACGACTTGCGCTATACCCTTCGTCCCACAGTTTATGGATTACGGAGTTCAGTGACAGACAACGAATCGGCTGGAAAAATGTGCCATGCCAGCCTCCAACCTGAACCCACCAGAATTCGACAGCGAATCGATGAGCATAAACATGTTATTATACCTTTAAATGGTTGCATTGCTCTATTATACGTCTAAATGGTTGCATTGCTCCCTTGGGACAGAATTGCAGGCAAACTACAGGGAATAAACCATGCGATCAGTCAGCTCCTTTCCTACAACTTTCACGTATTTGCTCAATTGCCTTTCTAGCTGTTCGAGGTGCCTCCTCTCGATTCGTCCAACGACTCCCTGAAGATCCTGAAAGCGAAAGTAAAACCAATGTTGTATTAGATGAGCAAACTAAATAGCAGTATTAGAAAACATCAGTTAATGCATTCTGCATAAATCAACACGTGATGATTATGATACGTCGAGCTGATGTTAGTTGGAGGAGTGAGTGATAGCTTCTCTTTCCAGGTTGTGTGGAGAACTGTGGATTGTGGATGAGAGCTGTCAACTGTCAAGTGTTCGGTTTGTATTTTCTGCGGGCTAATCATATGGCCATATTAGTGTGGTGGTCGATGCTGCATGCAAACGTTATTTCGCTGGCGTTCCAAAGAAGACGATTTTGTTTCGTAACCCACACACGTCCATTAGTCATTGGAGTATATAACTAATGAAAACCAACTATTTTCAGTTCATGTTCAGCTACTACGAAAAAAAAGTTAAATGATGTGCACTCTGCGACGAAACTAATAGTACCGTATACAGGCGTGCCTACGTTTTTGTATACTTTTGTGGCCGGCGTAACGTGCTGGAGGCGGCGGTCATCACACTTGAGGTAGTACCAGAAAATCGAACCGTTTGGGCTGTTTCTTATGGGCTTATAAGATTCTGGCCCGTTATATGGCCTGAGAAGCCATGCAGGTGGAACCCGCGGGGGTGGGGCGAGGGGCCTGCCGCTTGATGGAAACTACCAGATGCTTCCAGCCCATGGGCCGTGGGCCTCCGCTCCCCCTCCAAGGGCTGTTGATCTGAATCCAACGGTTAGAATTCACCTTTCCTGGGAGTGCGAACATCCCAGCCGTTCCGTCTCGCTATATATAGAAGCTGCTTTGGCACATCCGGGAGAAACCCTACGAGCGCACGACCCTCCTCTCCACCGCCGCCGCCTCCGCTTCTTCCCCATTCCTGCTCTTCGAGGTACGCTTGCTCCGATCTAATCCCTTCTCCATCTCAATTTTCGACATTTTGCAGACTAATTTTGGTTAGGTCTTTGTTCAATTCAATACATCTCCTAGAAATGTTTGGATTTTGTTAAGTACTGCGTGTATTTACATCCTTTTTGTGGTGGTTTGTTTGTATTCTCGATCGTTTCCTGTAGATTTGCACCGTATAGTATCCTAATCTGAGCCTGGTAGCTCTTTGGACTATGCGATCAGTAGACGTTTCGTAGCAACCCCAATTTCACATAAGTGAGCTCGGCGGTATGATCTTAATTCGACTTATTTCGGCTTAGTCTAATGGGGAGAGGGTAGATAGGAGTAACTATGTGAAAAAACGCATCCGCTAGCAAAATATCCCATTTTTCTCTCATAGGCAGCGAAACCTGAATCTTCCATTGATCAAAGGTAATAATAAAAGCACAATTCTTGTTTACATTAGAGGAAGTGAACAGAGAGCTGTCATTTTTAATCCAAAGTGCACGAGGAAGCCAGTCTTGCTTGCTATTTTATGTTACATGTCTGATCGAAATGAATTGTGCATGAATGATTGCATATGTTTTATTCCCTTGTCTATTTTTCTCGCTCAAATTCCTGATAGAATTGATAAAATGGATGTGTTTATTATAGCTTTTATATATCGCAACTGCAACTTCTTTCTACTCTGCTCTATTCATATATTTTCATCCGTAGTTAGCATATACTGAGCTGATTCTGTGGTTTACCTGTGGCTTATTTAAGGCGTTTTTCAACTTCACAATGAAGCTGATCGCTGCCTACCTGCTCGCTGTTCTGGGTGGAAACACCTCTCCATCTGCTGATGACATTAAGAACATTCTAAAAGCATACTTTCCTTGCTCTAGAAGTTCTCAGTCAGCATGATGATAGTTTTACTGGATGTAGCATTGACGAATCCATACTTCTTTTTATTGTACAAATTCAAAACAGCTAGAACTTTGGCTGTCCCTGTGTATATTCATATTGTTATGATCGATACTATATGAGATGGTTAGAAATATGTAAGACATTTACATAATATGCCTACTACTGGAGAACTAATGTAAAAAAATGTAGTCTTGTTAACCTATACACATTATTCATGGTGACAAATGTTTTGACTTTACAGCTGGTGTGGAAGCTAATGATGAGAGGCTGGAGTTCCTGCTCTCAGAACTGGAGGGCAAGGACATAACAGAAGTGATTGCCGCTGGAAGGGAGAAGTTTGCTTCTGTGCCCTCAGGTGGTGGTGCCATGGCTGTGGCAGCTCCTACAGCTGCAGCTGGCGCTGCAGCACCTGCTGAAGAGGCAAAGAAAGAGGAGAAGGTCGAAGAGAAGGAAGAGTCTGATGATGTAAGTATTATCCACTAGGCATTGGCGCCACATGTTAATTTATTTTTGCGTATTGGCTGCTTTAGAACTAACTTGTAGCAGATATTCAGTTTTTTCACAAATCAGTAATCTACATAGCACTATAGTTTGTTACCATTGCTAGAAGTGTCTTCTTTGTGAAAATTGTTACTCATTTGGTCATCAACAGTTGTTGCTACCTTCGTCTTACAAGAGAGGAGAAAGGTAGTGCAAAAATTAAGTGGGGGAAGATTACGATTGGTTGAGAAGAAAATATAGATAAAGAAGTTAGATATATTTAGAGATGAAATCTAGTGCGTCGCTATGATAATAATAGAAATAACATGTAATATAGCTGGATGATATAAGCATATTTTTTTATCAATTATTGGAAAATGCTATAAACCCTTTAAGTTGATGTGGTTTATAATAATTTAAATAATATATAGATTGATAATCCAAAAATAAAAGTTATTTCTACGATGTGACTTTATGAGAGAAAAAAATAAGAAAAATAATTTGAACTATAGATTAATTATGGAAACAATTGAGATGATATGGTTTAATAAGTGAAGACAGAAAACATTAACTAAGTAGAGATGAAGTACGTAGGATATTGTAGAAAGATGAAGTACGTAGGATATTGTAGAAAATGATAGAGAGGTATGTTGAAATATTATGTAAATTATGTGGAATGATGATTTAACATATTTAAATTTTAAAACTTTAGAATATAATAAAATATAGATGATATATTATGTTGTAAGAGGATCAAGATTTATTAATTGCTAACGAATGATGATGAGATATTTTTGCGTGTTGAGCTTTAGAATGTAGTGGATTATAACTTTATAGTATAGATTTACTCTCGCATTCTTCTAAAGAGTGCACTTCATCGATTTACCATAAAAGATTTGAATTGACCATATTTAATCATTTTTGTTGTGATTGAGGAGATGGTGTGAGTAGCTGATGTTGCAAGCTAGATTTAGAGGTTGTTTGGTTGCTATCCTGAGCAACATGCCTGAGGTTTTTCATGCCTAAGGGTAGTCTGAGCTTGATTAGCCCAGTTGCTTGGCTAGGCACATGTAAAAACCTAACTAGTGTTTGGTTGATGCCATGAAACAATACATAAGAGGATATAACACTTAGACAGTGTTTGGTTCACACTCATCATGTGTTAGAGAGGTGGTGAGATTACCTTACATATTGTTTGCTAGTTCTTAGACATGAACATCCACGAGCATCATACATACAAAGATGTGCAAATGGCAATACAGAAACACGTAAGTCGTACCAAACAACTGGTGTAAACTCGCTCTCTAGATGTATATCCTCTTGTGTCGGCGTCCTAACTTATACAAGTTGGCCACATTGGAGTGTACAGGGGGAGAGCGGTTCCATCTTCTCTCTCACCCTCTCTCCCTCAATCCTAAAGAGGTGGCTAGAGTGGGGTTTGATGTCGGTTGTTAGAGATAGGTTTTAATCTAGCTTTAACTCTAACTGTAGATTCATATATGTGCCTGCTCCACACACAGCTGAAGTTATATGTGAACAATTTTATGAAGCATTGGTGGAATGGAATCTTGCTGAAGTTATATGTGAACAATTTTATGAAACATTGGTGGAATTGAATCTTGGTGAGAAGATCTCAACTCTGACTCTTGATAATTGTACCACAAATGATAAGGCAATCACCGAACTTGGTAAGAAGATTGGTAAACCTAAGTTGATGTTGGAGGGAAAATTGTTGCATATGCATTGTGCTGCCCATATTCTTAACTTGATTGTGAAGGATGGTTTAGAGGTGATAAAAGATTCAATTGCAAAAATTCGTGAAAGTGTTGCTTTGTGGACAACCACACCTAAGAGAGTAGAGAAATTTGATAAAATTGCTAAGCATGTCAAAGTTAAAATGGATCACAAGTTAGGCCTTGATTGCAAAACTAGGTGGAATTCAACCTACAAGATGCTTAGTATTGCTTTACCTTGTGCACGTGCTTTTGATCGTGCAAGACGTGTTGAGAAGCTCTTTGATTGTGCCCCTAGTGAAGAAGAATGGGCTTTTGCTACAGAGGTAGTTAATAGGCTCAAATTGTTCAATGATATCACAGAAATATTCTCTGGAACAAATTATGTGACTGCCAATGTCCAACTCTTGAAAATTTGTGAGGCTAAAGAGCAAATTAGGCAATGGGCTGCATGTGGCAATACTACTATAGAGGAAATGTCAACTGAGATGATTGCAAAGTTTGATAAGTATTGGAAGGAGATCCAAGGATCGATGGGATTGGCCACCATACTTGATCCTCGGTTTAAGACAGATTACCTCCTTGGGTTCATTGAGACCATTACTAGTTCATTAAGTGAAGAGTGTGCAGACAAACTTGAGGTGGTTAAAAACGATTTATATGATCTCATGGAGTATGAAATGGAAGAAGATGAAGATAACACTGAATCTTCAGCTCCTTCACTTGCTAATTCAGGTGTATAGTTTTCAATCAGGGCACGTGTTGCTAGAAGGAGGCCACCAACAATAAGATTTAAATCTGATCTAGATAGGTACTTGGAGGATGAGCTGGTCTCAATTAATATGGAAAACTTCAAGATTCTTGATTGGTGGAAAGTGGCTGGCACACAATATCCTACATTGAGAAAAGTAGCACGAGACATATTTGCCATTCCAGTTAGCACATTTGCATCAGAGGCTGCATTCAGCACTAGTGGGAGGGTTCTTAGTGAGCACCGCAGCCGACTCACTTCAGATATCTTGGAGGCTTTAATGTGTTTCCAAAATTGGCTACGGAACAAGTACAAAGGTGTATATGCTGTACCATTCATAGATCGTGTGTCCATTGATATTTTCCAATGTCATGGTTGCATAATAATCATTACAACTATTTTTTTGTAGATGCTGATAATGAAGAAGCTGCAAGCTTTTGGAGATGTCTTCAAGAGTTCCAAGATAAGATGGGGGTATTGTTTTAAAACTGAAAATAATTGACTAATGCAGTGTCACCATTTCCTTGCTATCAAATAATTGACTAATGCCTATATATTTTGCTTATTTTGCTTGTTCTTGCATGCAGGGACTTGCATTGGTTTGAAACATGAAGACAATGCCTTCTAAGCTAACTCATTTAGTTGGTGGTACTTCTATATTTGGGTCATCAGTCTAGCATATGTGTTAATGATGCTTAGTAGTGTATTCTGTTTATTGTGATGATCCATTGGAGGATGGGGTCCCACACTCATATGTTGCTGTCGTTTTGTGAACTGTGATTATTTGTGAAACTAATATCAGCCCCATATTCTATCAGTTTGTGACTCATGTGATGCTTATTTGTGTTTTGCCTAATGAAGTGATGATGAATGAGAATGAATAAATGATCCTATGACTGTGAGTGTGATCTATACTTTGTTGATTTATTGAATGGAGCATTTTGGATATATATTGATATTATGTACTGCTCTCTGCTGATTTATGATCTATAATCTACATTTTGTTGAGTGGATTATTTTGGAAATATATTGATGTGATGTACTGTTGAAGTGTTGATTTGTGTTCCATTGCATATATATATATATACACATATATATGTGGTTTGGATTTTGGAGATGAACCTGTTGTTTAAGCGGGGACGGGTAACCGCGGGGATAAATGCACCGCGTGGGGATCGGGTCTGGAGAAAATGTAGCCTGTCGTGGTTGACGGGGGCGGGGAAAGTGAAATTTTATCACCGCGGGGACGAGGACGCGTATGATACCCCCGACGGTGAATTCCCCGTTGCCATCTCTGGTTATGTCGCATCCTCCTTATGTCGCATCCTCCTTGAACTCGGACTCTTCTAGATAAACTTCCTTTAATTGATTATTTTCCTTAACCGAATCCATCAAGAATAACACCCCTGATAATTTCCATCGGCCAATTCCAGGACTCTTAAACCGATACTGACTCTAGGCCGATGATGACTTCGATGCTTACCAAATTTCATCGTTAACACCCCTAGTATTAAACCGTTGTCGGCCTAATACAGGGAACACCCACACAACAAATATTGTATAAAAACATGCTCTAGGTAAATATAATAAATTATCAATCTGAAAATAGGTACGGTAAATACATGCCGAATGTATCTACGAAATTAGTGGATTAATTTAAAAAACCAATCTACCAATTACCTTAACACGTACTCGTTCAACATCATACGTATTTGAAATCTTCTGAGACGCTACGTGTCTTGAAGCTTGGATGATCTCGATAGATGGAATTATTGGCGACGATGATTCTAATCTAGTCAGGGAACGTACTCTAGCTGGGTCAGATCTCTCAGGGCAAAAGTCGTTGAAGTATTCCTCGTCAAAAAATCCTCAGCAGCGATGACTTGACGAAGCTTGAGATGACGAAGGTCCCAGTTCATTGGAGGATGCACTTCGATTGGGTCGTTTCTCTCACAGTCGAAGTCGTTGAGTTGTTTGTTGTTGGAGAATCCGTCTTCTCGAAACCCATCTCGTCAAAACCTTGAAGCACCAAAGCCCTACCTAGCGCACCACTATCGATGTTGTACATCACGACTACAGTATTTGCATGGTGTGGGGATCGTTGGTACCAGGGCATACGCGAGATTGAGGTAAAAAGAGACAAGAGAGATTTTTATACAGGTTCGAGCCCCTTATCTGATAGGTAAAAGCCCTACTCCTGTTGGCCAAAGCCGGTATTTCTATTATATATCAATATCACTCGAGTATAACATGTGGGATAATCTATCTAGCCGTTGTCGACACGGCGGCATGAAACACCACATGTAGTCGACGACGGGGTAGTCTTCCTCTTCGAATATATCGATGTCTGGCGGCGTGTATTGATGTTTATTCTGATTATTCCCTCTTTCCCTTCTGACCGGGCATGTCCTCTCTCCTCCTTGGGGATCTTATATTTATACCCATAGATATCCCCTTGTCCAAATAGAATTAGGGAAACAAGTATGGATACGATCCGAGTAATCCTTGTAGTTTTCATATAGAACTCTACTTCTCCTTCCTTATCTGGAATATCTTTCATACATGAGGCCTGATTCCGTATAAAACTTGGTTTGTCATGGGCGCCGCCGATATTAACCCATGATCATAGGGTATGCCTTATCCATAACCCTGACAATACGTGTCACAGTGGTTTGAGTTGTTTTGGTTATTATATCGTTTTAGATGTGTTAATATTGTTAATTAGATCACTCGTTATCATATATCTTAATTAATTTAAATCAATGATTCAAGTTATCTGTATCAACTAGATGTTTCTTAGGATTTTGTTGGTATCGGCTAAGTTGTTTTGTCGATATAGATTAGTTAAGATATCTACCACCCTGAAAATTAGTCAAAGATTTGATTGTTTAGATTTGGTGTGGGCTCGGGTGGCGTCGGAAAATCGTCGGGCAACGGTGGAGCAAGAGGAGGATGTGGTGGTGGGCGACCGTCGCCGCCGTCTCTTGCAACGCCGCCACCGTCTCCTGCAGCACCGCCGCCTCCTCCTCCCCTTCACCCATGTCATCACCACCAATCCCTCCTCCAACTTGCCGCGCAGCGCCGCCGCCATCACCTCCCATAGCGTCACCGTCTCCTTCGCCGCCTTCACCCCACCACCACCGCAGATCTCAGCGAGGGGGATCTGGTGCGGTGGCGGGAGGGAGGCTAGGAACAACCTCGCACGGGTAAGGAATCAGAAGGCGGCGTCGTGGTCGAGGACGACGTTGAGCTCCGGAACATGACGGGCAGCCTCCGGCTCGATCGGCGCGACGCACGGACTGTTCAGCTTCTTCAGGAGCTTCCTCCGTGTTGATGCAAAAAACACACACTGGCCTGAGAGATTTGCTTTACTCTAGTGCAGGTCCAAAATTAAGTTTTTAGGTTTGAGGGCGTGCCAGTTGATTTGATCCTGCAATCACCAAGAAGAAATATGAAAAGAATATCAGTAAACGATAGTCCATAGGCCAGACAGCCGATTTCATATCGTATGTGACCTAGCCGATGCAATAAAGCATGAATCGCCTGTAAGGTGTAGTCATTGATGATACTAACCCTAAAACTAGTATAACGGCTGTAGAGATCAATATTACATAATCAAAACATCAATATTACGTTAGAAATAAGCAATTGGGATAGATCGGACTGAACCGAGACAGTATAAATTGCCCATATCTAACGTAGTATGAAATAAAGATTATGTAAACTCATATCAAAGCCGATATCCAGATTTAAGTATGCATCGGCTATAGCTCCGATACAACCTTATACTAGGATATTCTCTAGTAATAAATATGTTAAACTATAATCAATTAGATTGGTATCAAGTTCAATATATTTATATTAGATTAGATCCTGATATAAGGGGGCAGATATAGAACATAAAACAAAGCATAAGATAATGTAAAACATTTATACGGGTAAGATTGCATTATCGATCTAAATTATATAATGTATATGATAACTCGGAAGTTTACAAGATAGAACTAGACTGTCATGAAGATGTAAGCGCTAGCTCCGATAATGCAAACCGCCATAACAAGATATATATCTTTTCGTCGAAGATCAAATTGATGCAGCACGACTCGAAAGCACAAACTTATCGAAAAGTAGAAAATAAAGGTGGCGATGCGCCGAGATTGATTGAACGTCTGTTGTTATTATTTACAGGAGCTCGGGACTATATTTATACCCGAAAATACAAACATGTCCATCACGGACACGACTCATATTAACCTAATACAAATCCAACTAACGAACAAGTCCCTTAGGCGGACTCTTACCGTAATTATCTATAAGGAACTTACATAAAATATCCTAATTAATAGATACAATTGGCTCTTTAGGACTCTATCCATGCACGGCAATCCGTATGAAGTACTCTAACTCAACCCGATAACGTATACCGAGTCGTATTTCCAAAATTGGCTCAATCGGCTAACCCTGTCCGACTCTGACTCTGCCGATCCTGTTCGCAGCCGATTCGAACTACAACCGATTTTCACTCTGCTTCCGATACGACCTAATATCTTGGATTTTCTTCGATTCTATCCTTATCTCCGATACTTGAATTACCAAATTTGGTCGTCAACACATGCCCCCAAGTCCGGAATATTTGGTAATGTTTTCGATTTGCCAAATCTTATCTCCGAGAGAATATCGCACTTTCCGTTTTTTACCGTTACCGCATTGATTTAAATACTAACCGACAGCCCCGAGAAACTTCACACCGTTTTACTGTTCCACCGCTTTAGCAATCCTCATCTTCTTTCTCTCCGGCGATCTCTTCGGCGCACCAAAGCAATCTCCAAGCAACCCCCTGTCCGATCAACTTCCGCCAACGGGAATGGCGTCTTCATCCGCTCCATCCGCCGCTCCATCAGTCGAGTACACAGAGGTAAGTTCTCATCGGCTAAATCCCCTTTTCATACAATAGATTTATTTTTCCGCGATCTTAGTCTGTTCTCTCGCTCTTTTGCTTCTTTGTTGTAGCATCTCGCCAATTTAATTGCCATCCCTAGTCTGAACCACGAGAATCATTACTTTCTTGGACCAATCGGCAATCTGGACCCAACTGAATTTATCTCTACCGAAACCAATAGAATCCCTTTCAGGCTAGCGAATCCCAATCTAGGGTACTAGAAAAATACCTTCAAGTCTTGGTCGTCCCTAGAGAAAAGTTGGCCTGTATGGTATAAGCGTGTATCGGCTAGCAAACAAAGTCACTAGGATGAACTCGGAATCGGCCAAGCACTAGCTTTAACCCTGACAAATTCGGCTAAGGACGAACCACTGATGGCTTCTGCTAGCTACTTCTGGTCCAATACCATTAATGCTTTTATGTTTAACCAAGGGCCGATAACTCCAAATCTGCTAGATATCATTATGCTCAGCGGATTAGATATCACTTCATCTGCCAATTCTATGATCTTGAATTCCAAAAACAGATTTGACTTCAAAACTAAGAGTATAGGAGAATGGTCTGGTTTTATCTCAGCCAACATGGGCCAAGGATCTGTCACCCCTCGAGAACATACAGCCTTCTTGTTGATGTGGCTTGAGAAATACCTCTTTTGTGGATCTAGCTGTGTCCCACCTCCAACTGGCAACATATAGCCGAAGCCCTCGAAGAGAAGAAACAGTTTCCCTTAGGAAAAATCCTGCTCGGCTATCTCTACCAGACCCTGAGCAATGCATCGGCTAAGCTAGCCGTTGGCTCTGTAGTCAGTGCAGGTGGTTCTTGGTGGCTACTCCAATCTTGGCTAAACCTAGTGGCCATGAAAGCTGTCAATAGGCCGAGTCTGACAGAGGCAGAATTCCTAAGGCTTGAGCCGATCACCGATGAAGATGGAGAAGAAATCACCCATCGAAGGTGTACCTCTTTTGGAGAATATACATCTACACTAGCCGATGCTGGAGCAAAGCTGTCGGCTGAATTACTGAAGGACTGGTTCTTCAGCTTTTATGATGGCTTCTAGAAAAATGCCAGAGTTTGGTTCTTTTATGAGGACTCAACCAGCTTTGAACTGCCATCGGACTTCAGATTTGAGGAAATCAATTATGAAAAATTTCAGAAGTCCAGAGAAGTCTTTGCTGCAGCCATAAGCCCATGTATCCTTCCTGTCGGCATCCACCAGGGCAGAAATATCAAAGTGACCTATGAATTCTACCATCCAATGAGCTCAACTCGGCAATTTGGTTTAGGTCAGCTGCCAATCGGCTTATGGTTTGCTGATAAAATCCAGTGCAGAGGAGAGATCTCTTCATCTTTGATGATGGATCGGCTGCTTAATATTCCAGGACCCCCTCTTGGCAGTATCGAGAATATTGAGCTTGGTATGTTCAGGAGTAAAACTTTCACTGCATGGTGGGCTGAATGGAAACAACACCTCTTCCATCAATCGGCTACCATCTACATGACAGACTTATTTCCTGACATGATCTCTCAAGTAAGCCTCTCTACTTCTTCTGTCAATTCCTATTTTAAACTTATCAGTCGATTCTATATTTAACTTTATATGCTATCTCTGTTTCTACAGACCACAGATTCATCTCCTCCACGCACAAGCAAAAGCGGCAAAGATATTGAATATGCTGTAGGTCTTTTGTCAAATGGATGTGGCCTAGCTCCATCTAGCATCGGCTACCATGCCCCCAAGACTTCAAGCTTACTCCAAGGGCAGATAAGGGAACCAGCCGATGTCGGCAAGAAAAGGAAAACCAGGACATCGGTTGCCATACCATCGGCTACCAAAAAGAAATCCAAGAAACAACCAGCTCAACCAGCCGATGATATTGAAGAAATCTTAGATGAAGCAACAATTGAACAAGCCATTGATGAAGTTGCAGCCGAATTAAGCAACGTAGGAGAGAAAACACCAACGGCTTCTCCAGCCCCTAAAAGAACTCCTACAACTCCTGCTGCTCCAGCAGTATTCTCTCGGTAACCCAGAGTAAGACCATCTCTTTTATTACAAAATTTCTTCATTTATCACCGATCTCGCTATTCAAACTTTGTACTTTGCAGAAGAAAAGACCAGCCAAGAAGAAGAAACCAGCACCAAAACCGGCTAAACCAACCATTCAGATTCCTCTGGTAACTCTCAACGTTTTCCAACTGCATCTTCATTTTAGCCGATATCAACTAATGCTTATCAAACTTAAATATTTTGACAGCCTTCTCCTCCACCATCACCTTAGGCGCAACCGATTTCAAGCGAACACACCGCATCGGCTGTAGGCAGTCACCATGTTGAAGAGGAAGAAACTGCTGCTCCTGCTATCCCTGTAAGTCTCATATCCCTAACAAATTCAAATCGGCTATATAACGTGCTCTGTTACTCACATCCTTTTAATTTTCTCTTTGTAGACCTTAGCCGATTTGTTCTCCTTTGATATCAAACAGTGATAATGGCAATCCGGTGAGAAGCGCAGGCTCGAGGTTAGCATTTTACTGAATAACGTTTTGAAGTAGCATAATAGCAAAACCTAGTTTTGAAGATAGCTAAATGTCCATTTTCTCTTTAAACACTGACGCCGAGCTAGGGGTTTGTTTTTGGAATTAGTTTTTCGAAGGGTGTATATGTGAAATAAGTTTTAGAAAAGGTCCAAAAATGTAAAAAACCAGCATCCTCCAGGCTCCATCCGTCTCCTTCCTGCGCCGTCACCGGCTTGCCGCCGACCTCCATCGCCTGCCACTGCGAGCAGCGGTGCCGGCGTCTAGCTGCTTCCGTCAAATACTCTCCCCTCTGACTCCTTGCGCCCAAGTCCATCTCCCCGTTCGTCTTCTCGGTGTCGACTCCCGTCTCGTCGGTAGTTCGCCCGCCGTGCCGCCTGCGCCGATTTCAGTCCATCCCGTGAAGAGGAGCAGCAGTAGGTGCCGTCGTCCTGCTGCTTGTGCCTCCGGTGAGCACCCGTGACGACGCACGCTCATCCTCTTTCTTTCGAATTTGCATGAACCTTATCTTTTCTAGCTCTGGAAGCTAGGTTTTTGTCTTTTTCCTAGGTATTTCACATGTTCGTGGTCTTCTATTAGGTATTTAGGTTAGTTCGTTGAGACGAGATGCCTAAGATAAAGACAAGCCGTGTCAAGTATCCTGAAGGATGGGAGCTTATAGAACCAACTCTGCGTGATTTGGAAGCCAAGATGAGGGAAGGTAAGCACATATTTGTTATCTGTAACAGTTCTTCAATTTCTTTTCCCAGTATATATATTGATATTTATTATTTCCTACCACAGGGTGGTAATGATGTGATTTTCTGATTGCTAGAAGATAATGTGATTTTCGGATGCAGCCGAGAATGATCCACATGATGGGAAGAGGAAGTGTGAAGCTCTCTGGCCAATCTTCCGTATTTCTCACCAAAAGAGCCGTTATATATATGATTTTTACTATCGAAGAAAGGAGATATCAAAAGAGCTGTACGAATTTTGTTTGGACCAAGGTCATGCTGATATAAATCTGATCGCGAAGTGGAAAAAGGTAGGCATACACGGTCTAGTGCATGCTTTATTTTGATTTTTTTCTCACTGTTGTAGGAATGCCTTCCATCTTTTGGGTTGGGTGGGTCTTTAAACTTTTGACTGTACAGTTTATGCTCTATTTCTTGTATATATATCATAATATCTGAACTTAGGTCATCCTCATGAAAAAATAGCAAGAGCAAGGCTAATGCCGTTCCAGATGTACCTATATTTAACACTTGGGGCGGATCTACCTATTAGGCAGGGTGAGTCGATCGACCCAGCTACGACACGGGTCACCCCACACCCCTAAGACCCCCCTACACTCTTATAATAGTCATGGGCTATCAAAATTAAGTATAACAAGGCGTAAACGTCCAACAGATTAGTCTGTATCTTCACAACGCATGTACGTAGTTATACGATTGAACTATAAATATGATATGTGTTGTGTTCGATTACACTTATCGAGTGAACATCTCCGTTCTTCGCTCCATCTATATATTAAAGCTGCGTCCGCCATTGTTTAACACTATGTCTCTTATCATAGTAACGCTGACAAAAAAAAAAAGGCTGGCTTTCTATTTGAAAAATGAGACTAAAGAAAGCAATGGGAAGAATTGCAAATATACCCCTACTTCCAATCCCTAACTCGAAATAGCCATTATAAAAACACGAATTGCAAATTTGCCACTAAAGTTGGTCTGCCGTGCTTCCATATGCCATTGCTGTTCAAACTGGTGTAATTTCTTGAACAAAAATAATACATAAATCTTAGGTTATAAACAAAGTAACTTAATAATACCGTTTCGCCCTGAGCTACAGTTTATCTCTTCCAACCGTGAAGAACTCGTTCCCCTTCTCTCTCCCCATAGGAACCCAGATCCCAAATCCTCTCATACCCTCCAAATCGAGAGCAAATAAACTAGAAATCGGTTGCACTGGACTGCGTGATTGCAATGGAAGAGTTCGTGGAGATTGATTTTGGCGAGTAGGGCAGCAAAGCGACAACGGCTGGACATCGGCGATGGTGGGTGGCAGGCGCAGCAGCAGGTGATGACGGGCGACGTCGGTCGGCGCAGCGCAAGAAGCAGCAGGCAGCGGCAGCAGGAGCAGTACTGCAGCAAGCGTCGGCGGCAGGCAGCAGCAGCAACACCACCACAACAGCAACAGCATAAAGAAGACTATGGAACGGTGATGCAGCACTACATCAACAACTGCAACATCTTAGCTATGTTCTACTATTATGTAGAAGTCATTTAGATGTTGGCTGTGAACCTACTAGAACATTTCCTTTCTTCTTCTTTTTCTCATGATGTATGAATTGTTCAGGCTTCTTGCAATTTGTGGTAGGGGCATACTTGTCCTAGTTTTCATGAAAACAGACTACCCAACACTGTTAGTCCAAGCAGTCAATCCAATGGCAGGTAGGTTGGGTCCAAACTGCTTTTAGTGGCAAATTTGCAGTTATAAATTTTTTAATGGTAAATTCACAATACCCGTTCAATCTAGTGGCAAATATGCAATTGGCCAAAACAATGTGATCACCCTCAATATTCGTTTAACTTTTGAATGCATTTAATGGCACACACCTATGTAATGGTAGAATTTGTCTGACGATGTAAATCATTTCGTGTGAATTTATAACTTCAAAGTGCACTCTTTAAGATTTGCTAGTTTAGTTAAAGAGAAATTTGGGTATATAGCCCCGAAAACCCAAACTTTAGCTATATATCATGAAAAGAATCTGGCTTCACTATATACAGCCAAAAGATTCAAGCCATTGCCACAATCTTCAAAACTTTGATTCTCACGTACACAATCTTTTCTTAAATCTAATTCAACACAATCGAACAACTGAGACACATTATTTGATTGTGCACACTGCAGCCAATGTGATGTCCCATTTCCTTGTACAAACAGAACAAAATATGATTCACCAAAACAGCCTTGCTGGTTTGTTCCGATTGCCAACAGACTCCTTTGCTCAAAATGAGTTGTGTTCAGCTGTTGGCTATAGTTCAAGGTTCACTTTGACAGCAACAAGTCGGCAACACCTCTCAAATCATTTCAGGGCAAATATGTCACTTTCACGATATGGCTCCGAGTTCTCACCGGATCCTTGTTACAGCGCTCGTAATTCTATGTTGCTGTCAACACCAACTTTTGGGGGATGTAGCAACCCAGTGTCAGATTTCAGAGTAGGCGACGCTTCTTTCCTCTCTGAAGTTCCAAGGTCTGGCAATAGAAGAGTGATGCCTTCTGGAGATCAAGGGATGCTGTTCCATTATGCTGGCGATTACAGCTCGAATAAGTGGACGTTATAGCTATGCATCCTTAGAAATCATAGTATAGTCTGAGTAGGATGCTTTTTGTAGTATCAATTCTGCCTACGGATTAACAGTAATGTATCACATGCAGTATTCCAATCTATGAATAATTTGTGCTTATAAGCAGCAGTTTTGTCTGATACTCTCTGATATGCCCTCGTGACAAGGTACTCTGATATCAGTAAAGTTCAAGATGACATCATTTTCCTCGCAAATGAAGCTTTTTCAGAGGATGGATATATGCATCCAAATAGGGGGAAAAACCGATAGAGACTCTGATACTGCCTGGCAATACCAATCCATCATGGCAGGTATTTTTTTTCCTCTCTCCCCCTTGCATTCATGTGCTTTTATGGGTTTTTTGTCCTGTAGATCATGTGGTTTAAAGGTAAAGGGAGCTGTTTCATGATACAGCACCCGCTTGCTTGCTTCCCGAGCAATTTTGATTTGCTCGTGTAGCAACTCATGACAGTGTTAAGACATATTTTGTTTCACAACCGTACACGTTGCTGGTCATTATTATTGCAACACCGCGCTGATGTTGATCATTGTCATCATGGTTTTGGCCGACTGGAAAACGTCAAGTTTGTTAGCTATCATACACTAATGTTCCCTTTCGTAAAAATGGAAACCTCTCAGAAGAACTGATGGCTGACCAGATAAATTAATCACCATCCTAATTAGTAGTACTTTTCTTTTGTCATCCCCACTAGCATATGATATGATATTTGTATGCCACAAATAAGTAGTGCTCGAAACGCCAGTGGATAACCCCCCTGACTAATTGAGATGCTAAAATGACCAATGCCATTCGTATATCCCAGACAGAATCTAGCAAACCAGCGTGAAAAACAATTGAACAACATTATGCCATTTATCTCAAATCACTCCTAGACCCACTTCTTGCTGAAAATCCTGTTGATATGACGGTCTGTACTCTGTAATCTGTATACAGGGAAGCAGCAAATAATGAAAATCAAAGTCATATCAGCAGTAAGAAGGTACCTGCTATAAGTTCTGAAAAACTAACCTTTCATGAGAACAAATGGTATACACTATACACAACAAGAAGATACCGTTACATTGACAAGGTCTCTTGGCAAGCTAGTTGAATGGATAAAACAAATGATAAGTTAATAAGATACACCAAAGCCACAGGAAAAAAAACGGAATGATATTCTACACCCAGGTTAACTGATAGATGATGATTCGCATCCGACCTGCCCCAGAGGTGCATATGAAATATTGGTGCTTTCTCGTGCCCAATTGGCTCCCACATCTTAAAATTAACTGTTTCCAACTCCACTGTTTATTTCCTAGAAGAATGGCTATCGTCCTGCAGGAACTAATATGACCCATGCACAGATCGAGAGCTGATGTAATCACCATCAACATTATTTTATAGAATTGATATGTCCTTGTTGAAATCAGTGTGTTTGCTCAGTTGCTGCTGTTTTAGAGGATCTTCGCAGTTTGCTTGCTGCAAGGTGGAAATGGGGGCATAGAGGCCTTGGTGCCCTAGTTTCCATGTCGAATCCTCTCACACAGACAAATCCTGCAGTGAATTTTGGTACATGTTAATGAGACACCATATAAAGTATAAGAATAACGCACATTTTGGTTTTAGCCTTTTCCACTGCTGAAATGAAAACCCCAACAAGAGGATATGCCCTAACTTATATATCTACATCCTGAAATGACGACCTTTACCACCTAACTGAACCAATTTGGAAGCAGCCAAAGCACTCATGTAAAAAAAATGCAACCATTCTTTTGGAGCTATATGTATGCTAACACCCTTATTAACTCAGAAAAAAGGGGTTATTGTAGCAGTATCTTTTGCCTCTTTGGCACCATATAACTTACCAAATACATTACCAGTCAGTTATATTGGATGCTGGTGATTAATAACTGGAGACACCTTTATTTATTTATTGAAGGAGGACACCTTTATCCGTAGCACTAGGAATTAAAAATGGACTCGGATATAGACTCTAACTGAACCTAATATTCAGGCTCCTTTTAGACCTTTAATACTAAGTTTGTGTGAAAAGTGTGTAGACACCTTGACACAATCACACGAATGCTGTATAATTGTACAAACATATTGTGATTATATGATGGCATCTGCATTCTGAAACTTGTTTGATCATATGAGGAAACAAGATATGTCCCAAAGGAGAATGCGCTGAAACAGCAAGTGAAAAAAAGTACTGTTAATACCTCTCCAGAAGCAGTGCTGTATTTCTTCTGTTGTTAGACCTAGAGAATGAAAATAACAGTTGTCGGTAATGTTACAGATAGGATTTCTTTGAGTCCTTGTATGGGTGAATGGTCGTAACCTTTGAATATGGTTGGCACTGAAGTCCCAAAGTAAACCATACGCCTATGCAAGTTCCATAACTGCTCCCTTGGGATATTTATGGGGTTGTGGCTAGAACTGTGATCAGCAAAAACCTGCAAAAACAAATCCAGAAATCCTAAAGTCAACTCTATAAAGGCCCACGGATAGCAACTCTCCACTATCCTACTCATACTTTGACAGACATAACTCGGCATACCTCATTAACTTGAAAGTAAGTGCCATTAAGTGGAAAACTACCTCTCATGGCTGTTCGGCAAGGAACCTGTACATGTTCCAGTAACCGTCATTTGTCAAGCAATACTTGCAACTTCACAAACCAACAATGCATGATTATATAGGAAACAGTACGTTTTGCAATATTGAACTTTTCTGTTAGTTCAGAAACAACCCCAAAGCAGAAAACTGGACACAATTCAACCTAGAATCTGAAGTATCAAAACCATGCGCTTTTCAACCTTGTCCCAAATTTAGAGTGGTTTTGGATGATGTGTCCCTAATGTGGCAATATGACCCAAGGCTGAACCAGGTTTTCAATTTTAAAATTAGTAAATGACATAACAAAATTGAAAAAAAAATATCTCACTTGCACTACAAAGTATTATAATGTCGACAAGTACAAGCAAAATAAGGTATTGCAAAACAATAGTGTTAATTCGATGCCCACCAAATTGATTATAGTTCTAAGTAGTCCAATTGTTAACAAGAATTTTCCAGAATCTTGAGTCATTCAAAAATTCTAAGCATGCAACTAACATTTCAATCTTGCTATGTTTTTTGGATTTTAAAATGTACTAAAAGACATCACCACTTATAGCCTAGATAAAATGGGGCAGAGTTAAATAAAGTTTAATGGGATAGTCGAAAAAATGTTGTCTAGTTTCGCACACTAAATTTCGTGAGGACAATAATACTTTACTTCAATCTTACCGATTTTATCTGGGTTATAAATACTTCACAGCGAAGTAAGATTATTCCAGAAATTTTTAAGTTGCCTACTAATATAAAGGAGATGAAAAAAAATCTTCAGTCTTGGATCACATCACCAGGTTAAGAAAAAAAATCGCCCAAAGCTAATTCAGAATGACATTGAGAAGTGATCGATTTTGATTGTTGGTTAAATAGTGTACAGTTTAAAGGTTCAGAGATTCTCTTTTAGACTTTCACAAAAGTTCATATTAAGATGTGTATAGCCGAAAACCCAAAATCTATGCTATTCTTATTCTTTAAAGTGAAGACAGTGGGCTATTTCATGCAAGAAAAGAGATTACACAGACAACAGAACAGCTTTGCTTGGCACTTTATAAGCACTAGTTTCATTAATAGTCATCTTTAACATTTTCTTGAATTCCTGAATTCATTCCAATGTTTGGATTATAATGAATATTTTGTTTACTAGTTGACTAATGCAGAGGGTTCAGCTCTTCAATGTTGATGATTGCTACATAATGTTGGTTGCTTTACCAGAACCGTGCCTCTGACGTATCTATATTGGTTTTCTCGTTCGGATACACAGTTGTGGCACATCTCATTGCTGCATAAGCCACCTTCAGTTTGAGGATTGCCGCATGGTTTTGGTGCCTCCCTTGTGACATTTAGTTCATCTGCACAGTAGCCACATGACTCGACAAAAACCAACACACACACAGACAGTTATAAATTTAAAGAAAAATGCACTTACCTGGTGTCCATATGGCCAACAGGTAAGGACTTGGATCATCAGGCTCCCGTTGGTCGAGTGCTAGCTGTTAGATCATTTGCAATCAGGAATAATTTCTTGAAGTGCTATAAAGAAAGATGGCACAATTTCTCGTGGTCTCACCTGTTGCATGAGGGGATGTGAATCTGGAAGTTCGTAACTGCGAGCAGGACCTTAAGTCAGTACTAGAAATTAAAAAATATTTTTTCTGGATGTATAGAACTACTTAGATGGTGGGATCTATAATAATTGTAAGTTTAAACAGGTATTTCAAGCTAAATAAAAGATCAGTTCAACACTTACACATAATGTTCTGTCCGAAGTCTATGCACATTCTTTAGTTTAGGTACAGGAATTGAAGCCGCTTCATTGCTGATAGTAACCAATGCTTTTGTAATATCATCAGATTGGAAATCCTTATTGCTTTCTTTTATGCAATTTTCCAAGTTTTGAGCAAAAGCTTCCATGTTAAGTTTTATTGTTGGGATTTCATCAGTATCTTCATCAAAATCTTCAATATCATTCTCTAAAAATTCTCGGCATTCTTCCTCTCTTGGACTTGCTGGCTCCTCAATTATTGGATTTGAGTTGTCAGCATGAACATCCCTTGCATGGATACTCCCCTCGAGCTGAGGCAGAGGAGTTGAATTTGGCGTGGGCATTGTACCATTCTGGAAAGCAAATTGATTGCTCAGATTCACCAACCTTTTGTCCTGGGGAGAAGGAAGTGCAAGTCTTGCACTTCATTTAAAAAAGTCAAACAAAATATAAAAGAATTAATAAGGAAAAAATAACAAATGAAGAAATATGTTTTCAAAATGAAGGCTCCCAGGTAAGGTCAACTGAAAGCGCAAGATATATCAGGTGTGTGCGCGCACACAAACAAAACAAGATAGTGGAACGAGGAAATACGTGAACACAAAATTCCCAGGTAAGATAAGTGAAAGCGGCAAATATATTTTGTTGCAGACAGAGACGTACACAAAGTGCCATGACGGTATACTAGAACCATGTACTGATCTTTCTCCTAGCATATTTTCCCTTTTATTCTTCAAAAGCACTATTTTGCGCTCTTAGTGGTCATATTATGTTAATGGAGCTAATTCGGTCTCTCCACCAACGGAAGGGCATCCCTCTCATGGGTTTTGCTGTGCACTAATTAAGTGACTACTGGAGCAAATAGTGTTTGTTTTGTAAGTCTCTTTGCAGCCAGAAGGCTCCCATTTTCTGCTCGTCATAAATATGTTAGTATTCTGAACGAGCATGACAAATGCCATAGTACCTTGCAAAGGCACTTGCAAAATGCTTGCATTCACTCCTCATTGGACATGCATTGCAATTCGGCTTGCTTTTGGTACAGAACACCTGCATTTGTTATGATAATTAATATTTACTCCTCCAAAAGAGAATGAATGTGTCGGTAGATGCTAATGAAGAGAACAAACTGATGCTAATGAAGTACCTTTCCAAAAGTAATCATCTGATAATGTAACTCATACCTGTGAAAACCATGAAACTCTGTTAATAATTCCTTATAGTTATAAATTATGTTATTTACTCATTGCCTTATTTATTCATGATTCCAAATACTGTAATTTACATGAAAAGGAAATAACCTAGAAATTACACAGACTAATAAAAAAGGGCAACTATGAGTGGGTATGGTTAATTGGTTATAACTCACAGTGTTTGTTGATCAAGTTTACACAGACGAGGCCAGAGGTACTTTTGTATAGTCTCCAGGACAGGATATCTTTGAAGGCACAAACAAAATTGATATATTTAAATTGAAACATAATCATATAAAATTTCAGAGAGTATTTATACAAATGTAGTAGACAATGCAACATTCTTACAGCTCCAGAAGGTGTAACTGAAGAGATTCAGGAAGGGGTTGAATTGGCACCCATCCCAATCGTACACATATACGACCAACATTAGTATCAACCTGAGTGGCAACAATGTAGTGTAAATTTCAAATTTGCTGCAGGTGAAGTAGAATTAATCCAACAGAAACTTACTGGAAATGCAAGATGATGTAATGTCAAAAGGCGGACACACTCAACACTTTTGAGCCCCAATCCACGTATACTAAGCAGATAATCCCTGAAATAATTCGAACACATTGTAAGTGACATCTCACCTGTGAAATAAATAGGGTTCATGGAATTTTCTTTCCTAAAAAAAATCCTTCACTGCTTCGATCATGTGTGTCATACATTGTATAGCCTTTTCTGTTACGCTTGCCCATTTCATAGAACTTCTATGCTCATAGTATTTAATTCTAGATATTAACTGGCAAGTTCTTGCATCAGCTTGCTCCATTTAAGCGGTTCACAAACTTCTTTGATACTTGATTTATCATTTCCAGAACTAGAAAAATCTCACCAGCAGGGTAAAGGGATTTGTAAATACTAAATACAGGCGTAATATCTTACTTTGCTGAGTCTGGGGGAACATCTCTTAACCACTCAAGATCAATGCTCCCATGATCGGTGACCAAACGATTCAGGAATTTCTGTGAATCATCAATTGACGTGAGCAAAAACTATACTAGAGGCCATGAGATTTCCTAGTGCTACAGAATATATTTCCCTAAGGGTTAAGGAAATAAGGAATATCTGCCAACTCTATAATACAGCCTGAACAGAGAGAGACAAATGTAAAACTTTCAAGAAAAATATCAAGTGGTCCATGCATGCCTATTAAATCCTAGCAATTGTTCTACCCTAATGTTAATACAGGCATACAACTTAATGAGAAAGGAAAATCTTATCTCCAACAAAATATCAAGTAGTGCAAACCTAGAAAATCATGAGCAGTGTTCAATTGGTAACCTATCAAGAACTTGTACCTGGATACGCTCTGCTAAGACATTATTCATTCCTCGTTCTCGAATGGCATGAGAAATTCTTTGTACATCTGCACACCTTACTGCTTCCCAATCAACAGAATCTCTTCGGTCAAAAATTCTTTCCTTCATCTGATAAGTACCACAAGCCTGTCTTCGTAATTTATCCCAGTCAAAATTCTCACTGTTCTTTTTACTTGTGGTTCTTGGTTTCTTTGGTTTTGATGCATGTGCTTCTGTATCTGGCAATCCATTGAAGGAAGCAAAACCAGATTTTAAGGTTGAATCATCTACTCTGGTTGCTGTTTCTGGTATCGCTCCACCAGTGGCATACAGTGATTCATGGTCCTGAAACTCTGATGCTTCATAACAACTCCTTTTGCCACAATGTAATAATTTGACTGCATGGGCATCCAGTTTTTGTCAAGCAACTAACATATAACTAATAAGTGTTAAATTAAGTGGTAGAGAAAAGAGATGCTTGCTGACCTGGAAGCTCTGTGCTTGTCAGTGCCGAGCTAAGATTTGTGTCAACAATCATATTTCCATTCCTCTGCGCTAGATGAGCATCAAATGGCATGAAAAGAGAACTGTTCTCCTCAGTTGTGCCAATTTTAAAGTTCGATGATGCAGAACCTATAGAACTATTAGGAGAGGTAGAAGAAACATGTGTGTCATTCCTCTCATCTAGTTGATGACAATCAATAGCGGAGAGAAATGGATACATGTTGGAACCAGAAGGAATCCCAGGTTCATCTACAACATAATTATTTGTTTCTGCTGCTTTGATTCCATGGTACTCAGTTTCATTGGCTGTGACATCATTTCCTGTTAATGATTTTCCATCATCAAAATTGCTTCCCACCTGCTGAGAGGCTGTGTCACTAATGCTACCAACAAAATTTCTAAGAGCATGATCCATCCCAGAACTCAAAGGTAATCCTGGTTGAAGAATTGACTCTGAAGTTACAACACTTTGGGATAATGATATCTCCTTCTGGAACTGTGTCGCATGTAGATTTTTCATCCATGCTGTTAATTCTACTGAGGAGAACTCTGAAATTGATTTTGCTTTATGATCTATTCCTGTCTCGTGGTCACAAAGACTTCCAGCTGGTTCTTTACAATGAAGAGAATAATTTTCACCTTTAGTTAACTCACTAAAAGTAGTATTGTCCTTTGGTTCCATGTGGATCTTCTCACAGGCCATTGAGAGCTCCTCAAAATTTACTCCTATATCTGGTCTTGACCCATTATAAAAGAATTCAAATGTGCCTCTGTCTCCTACTGCACTCGTGCTAATGATTTCTTCATTGTCCTGACCAGCAATGCCATCATTACAATTGCCATTGACTGACCCAGGAGGAAAGCTTGCGGCAAGGGCCATGTATGCAGAGCTGTATATTGCGAAAATAATTGTCACGACGAGGTCCTGGTACATTCAATTCCTTATTTCAAAAGAATCAAGAATTTATTAGAAGCACTCTGATTGTGAATATCATACCTGGAAAGATGATCAGCTACATTCTGCGTGAGGAAAACTCCTACTACAGAGTCCACTACTGATCCTTTCCAAGGAGAAAAACGCCTGTCACCTGATAAACAGGCAAATGCAAGGTTAGCTAAGAACGTTAATCCTGGATATAAAACACGGAGTTTTATATAGCAAACTTTACACGCTCGCAGTTCTATTTTTTCCTGTATACTGTAATGGCCATACGAAGATTACATTACAAAGTCTAAATGGTCGTGATCACATTGTTCAACACTGTTAATGAACATGGAAGATTTCCTTCCGCTCTTTGGAGATGAAGGCCTGAACTCAGGTTTGTAAACAAGAGGTTAGCTCGTCAAATTGCAAACTGTGAAGTTTGAATGCTACCTATAAGATTAATAAAAGACAAGTATATATGTTTGATTATCTAATCACATACATACGATTATCTCAAAAGTTCCTTTGCGTACTTATTTCCTCATGTTGAGCAGTGGAGTTACTTCAGCATAAGAGATGCTTTTGTAATTCCTCCTCCGCCAAGTTGTAAGAACAGCGCATTTAAACACATTCTTTAAATTAGGTTGTTTAATAATGGATCAAATAACCTGACAACATTTCAAGGGGTTCTATATGGCTGGCTGGGGCTTTGCCCTTTGTTTCTAAAGAAAATTCTATATGGCTGACAAGCTCCTGAGATGGTCATCTCAGTAATAGACAAGGTAAAAAATAGGTTCACGGAAAACGAGCTCAGCATACCATGGCTTCAAGAAAGGATTTACACCAGCGCTAAAAGTACCTTGAACTAGGCGCATACGTGCTATGAATGAATTAGCACGACCTTGAAAAACTTCTCTTTCTTGTTTCCACCATCTCTCTTTATCAACGTCAGTTCCATCTACAGGGTCAGCTGCTTTACCCATCAGAAGGTTCCAAACTCTCGTTGTTTCAAAATCCAAGTCAACCTTAGCTCGAGGGCGTTGCTTCTTGACTAAATGAAACTGTGTCTGATATGGAACCACCGCCCCACCAACATATGGGACTAGAGCATTCGGCAGATAATTTGTTGCTCCTAAAGAAGAAAGAGAGGACATGGTTTGAGATAAATGCATCTCACTTCTATGCACCTGCTCAGTGTTCAAATCAAAGCATCTAAACTTTGATGCAACTCCTTGAAGGTAATCCATATATGGTGGCGCTGATGTATTTGGTGAGCTTTCTACTGGTACTTTGCAATGAATGTCAAGGTTGATCCTCTTATGATCTGGAATCTGAGGTAAAGTTTGCTGGAAAGTTTCCTCTGATCTTCTCAATCCATTGAATCCACCAGAAAAAATGGTTCCAGATGAAAGACTGTTTTTCTGATCTATATTTGGTTGAATGGAATTGGGAGAGTTGAGCCGTGCCTTCTGTGAACGTTTCTTGGTCATAAATTTTATGCAGGAACTCTCATACAGGGCCTCCATGCATGACTGCGGCAATCTTGTTGAGTCTTGTGAAGTATTCTTCTCAAGATCCATAACAGAAAGAAAGGAATTCCTGCGGACTCGGGCCGATCGCTTCTTTTTAACCCCACAAGCTTGGTAAACTGCTAGCATCTCAGCTGCAGTTCTCATGATAATGGAGCTCTGTGTCCCAGCTAGGGAGGATTCACCTCCATAATGTCGTTTTTGGTTCTTGTCCATTTTTGATACCCTAGTCATATGGCCCTTTGTGGAGTCCATTTCTGGTAACAAACTAGACGAGCAATACATCTGAAAACCATTTGTGTTAGAATAGTTCAGGTCTAAGTCCTTTTTGCTCCCTTCCGTTGTGATCTGACCACTCCTTTCTATATTACAACTTGTAGAATCAGGATCATGAGTGTGTCTCACATCATCTTGTTTCCTTGCTAGTTCCTCGCTAACATGACCAGAAGCAGCCAGTGGGACTTCCTCTGAAGGTTTTGGTGCGGCTTCCGGCAAATGTATGTACTCATCTAAAATTTTGTTCAGTTTGGAGTTGATGCCAAAAAACAACCCTTCTGATGAATTTCCCACGTGTAATTCCAGCCCATGTTCAACCTGCACAGACGATTTAGTCACTGAGCACAAAGAACTCTGAGCATTAACAGGTTTCTCCTGGTTTTGGTACCATGAATTGGTCATTGATGATTGGTCCCTCTGCACCCCGTGCTCCCCGAACTCAAATTGCAGCCTTCTTCGAACTGATGCAATGCTGCTTCTAACAGTAGTTCTGGATTCTCTAGAAATTGAATGGTCACTAAAAGGCTCTGCACACTTCTCCAAAGAACTGGGGTTACTATTCTTCCGCACATATTTTCTTTTGGGTTTCTGATTGAGAGGTTTTTCTTTTGATGTTGTGGCCATTTGCTTTTTGGCTGGCTTGTCCTCGCGGATTACCTTGGGCCTGTGCTTTCTCCTTCGAGTCTTCAGCTTTTGTGCTTCAGTTTTCTCAGCATCTGTAATCTGCATCTCTATCTGAGTTAGTGTTTTTTCCTTGCATGCAGATACAGCTTGTGTTGGTAAGTCTATTTTGTCACTGTGAGTGATTTGTGTCCTGGCCCTTTTTGCTTTCTGATGGTACTTGTGAATGTTATCATCAGCGGAATCCTCTGCAACCAAGCCAATTGATTCTTGAGGATTTTGACCCTGAGTTTTCTCCATAACCGATTCCAACTTACTGTGGCTGTCACAGATAACAGCTCCTGCTGATTGTTGCAGTTGGCTAGCTTCTCTTTCACTTTCAGTGTATAAACCATTTGGCTGAAAATGTATAGGTGCATGCTCTGAATTGTACCCATATGAAGTGGCCAGTTCTGAATGATTCATTGCCATATCACCTGCAAAAACTTCAGATGGACCTCCAAGCGACAAGAAATCACTTCGAGGAATCGGCACAGAAGCTCCATCTGCTGAAGAATCGGAAACGGCAGTCAGTCGACCGTGACGTAAATTCATCCATAACACCATATGAACAACCTTAAAAGAAGAACATCAAGAAATGCTCACCCTCAGAAACACCGGACAGTGCAGGAGCTGGCAAAAAACTACGAGATTGCGGCGGCAACCGACTCCTGGAGCCCCTCCCCGTCAGCCTCCTGTGGAACACCAGGATACTTATCGGCACCTGCGTGCATCCAGCAGGAAGGTTGTAGGATGGCCGTACGGGAGGCGCACCATGTTGCTCATCGGCGCTGCTCACGGAACCCGACACCAAGGCTGCCTGTGGAAAGGAGCCCTCGTGCATGGCGTTCAGCAACGCCGTCGACGACAGGGAGGATCCCGGGAACAATGTCGATGACGAGCAGCTCCGGCCTGCCATGGCTGTCCCAACGGTGCCCCTCCCAACTTGTGTCCAGCTCTCCTGGTTCTCAGCAGGATTCGCCTGCAGGTTGAGCCCTGAGGGATCCATGGCTGCTTCTTCCACAACCTACACGAAGAAGGAGAAGATGATGAAATTGTGCGAATTAAGTCAAATTAACACCGTTACACAGAGAGAAGGCAGCAGTGAAAAGGGAAGGAGAAAAACCTCCCCAAAACCCAGAAAATAAGAGGGGAAAAAAGTCAGCCACTGACCTAACGTGTATCGCTGGGTTCAGCTGAACCCCTCAATTTTTTGTTGGAAACAAAAGCCGTGTTCGATTCGAACCGAGACGGAGACAGATGGAAGGAGGTTGGCCGCGTCGATCGATCCGCCCTCCAAACGTCCTCGCCGGCCGTGCGCACGCCGGCGCCAGGCCGCACAGACCACGGAGGAGGAGGCTACGGGCGGAATCGGGAAGGGGAGGACGCCGTACACACCGCCGCCTGCGCCTTCTCGCCGAGGCGACGCCTACCTGCAGCTCGCACTGACCATTGGAAAGGGAAAGGGAGAGCGGAGGATCAAGGGTGAAGACACGGATGCGTGAAGAGAGAAATATCAGATGGAGGTAAGACGGGCTCTCGTCTTTCGCCATTTTCTAGCTAGAAGACGTTACATGCGAACCGCGCCATTCAGTCGTTAAGTAGGGATGAAAACGGATCGGATATATATCGATAAACCGTTATAAATTTTAAAATTTTAGTGGCGTTAAACCAATCAATAATATAAATATAATATTTTAAAGATATATTGGATTCGGATTATCCATGTAAGAATTGTTACGAGTATTTGCCCTAAACGCAAGGATAGCGATGGATACTTAATCTCGATAAGGAAAAATCCATTAGATGTTATAAATTAGCCCTCATCAGGTGAATGGGGTCCAGGGACTAGATATTAACCTACTTAGAAATAAGTAGAATAAATCTTAACTACTTAAAAATCGATATTTTTTTGATCGTCACATGCACGCTTCCCTCGTTGCGTGACGCATAACATGCAATTGATCACCATATTTTTCTGATCGTCACACGCACGCTTCGTCCCTCGTTGCGCGACGCATAACGTGCGATTGATCACCAGAGTCCTTATTTGATTGTATTTTGTTTGTAGCTATATGGAATTCATTCCCCTTCTGTTTTTCCTTATATGCTTCCATTATATTAGGGTGTCCCGTGCTATCGTGCTAGTGTTGATGACCAAATTTGGTAATTCAAGTATCGGAGACGAAGATGGAATCAAAGAGGATCGAAGAGATTGGATCGTATCGGAAACAGAGTGAGAATCGGCTATAGTCCGAATCGGTTGTGAACTGGATCGGCAGAGTTAGAGTCAGATGCAGTTAGCCGATTTCGGTAATATGACTCGGTGTACGTCATCAGGTTATGTTATCGTGTTCCATATGGATTGCCGTGCATGGATAAAGTCCTGAGGAGGCAATTGTATCTATTAATTAGGATATTTTATGTAGTTTTCTTATAGATATTCTCGGTAAGAGTCCGCCTAAGGGACTTATTTGTTAATTGGATTTGTATTAGGTTAATATGAGTCGTGTCCGTGATGGACAATGTTTGTATTTTCGGGTATAAATATAATCCCGAGGTTTTGTAAATAATAACAACACACGTTCAATCAATCTCGGCGCATCGCCACCTTTGTTTTCTACTTTTCGACAAGTTTTTACTCTCGAGTCGTGTTGCATCAATTTGATCTTCGACGAAAAGGTATATCTTGTCATGGTGATTTGCATCATTAGGGCTAGTGCTTACATCTCTATGACACTCTAGTTCTATGCTGTGAATCTCCGAGTTATCATATACGTTATATAATTTAGATCGACAATGCAATCTACTTGCATCGGCTAGATCCTTTTTAGGGTTTCGTCGATATCGGCTAGATTACTTTGTTGGATTAGATTATATAATGTATCAACCATCCTGAAAAGATGATCATCAGCTTGATTCTCTAGATGCCATGTTTCTCTGTATACTTAGTGCTGCATTGGTTAAGTCCAACCTATTAAGTCGTACTTAGAAACATGATATCAAGCCTGCCTCATGATCGTTAATAAGGATAGTATCGGGGTTTCAGCCAATCTTACCTGATATAGATGTTATACATTGTTTTATGCTTTGTTTAATGTTCTATATCTGCCCCTTATATCAGGATCTAATCTAATATAAATATATTGAGCCTAATACCAATCTAATTGGTTATAGTTTAATATATTTATTACTAGAGAATATCCTGGTATAAGGTTGTATCGGAGCTATAGCCGATACATGCTTAAATCTAGTTATCGGCTATGATATGAGTCTATATAATCATTATTTCATGTTATCTTTAGACTTGGGCAATTTATACTGTCTCGGTTCAGTCCGATCTATCCCAATTGCTTATTTCTAAAGTAACATTGAAGTAGTGATTATATAACATTGATCTCTCGAACCGATATACTAGTTTTAAGGTTACTTCTATCATTGATTATACCTTACAGCCGATTCATGCTTTATTGCATCGGCTAGGTCACATACGATATGAAATCGGCCCTAAGGCGGATGGACTATCGTTTACTAACATTCTTTGCATATTTCTTTTTATTGATTGTAGGATCAAATCAACTGGCACGCCCTTTAACCTAAAACCCTAATTTTGGACCTGCACTAGAGTAAAGCAAATCTCTTAGGCCAGTGTGTGTTTTTTGCATCAACACGCTTTTGGCACGCCCAATGGGACCACGTGTCATCATGTCGCCAAACAACAATGAAGTTTCGGAGGATAACATCTTCCCGGTTACGATCGAACAGCTGACTGACGAGCAAAGAGAGGAGATGCAACAGATGCTGAATTAACTCCAGAACCAATATCTACACTCATTCACAGTTACGCGGTAGGGCACAGTTATCCAAAGAACTAAAATCAAGCCGCCAACGATCGTAAAGCAAGATCCAAGCACTTCTAGGTCAGGAGAAGATAAGGATAAACAGACCAAAGCCGAATCAAATGATGAGGAACTCCACACATTGCAAGATCGCATCGACTCGGCTGTTCATCATGCTTTGGTCAACCAATCTGGAGTGCTCGTGAACACATTAACAAACATGATCAAGTCGGTAGTTGATGGAACGATAGCCGAGGAAAAGGCTAAAGGACCCATACATTTACCAGACGGCACGTTCCCAGGATACAGAACTGTGAAGACAGACATCGGCGGGAATCAAGGAAGTCAACAATTGTTTCAAACCCAGGCTCCATCGGCTCCTTACTCTAGCTCAAATATTCCATCTATTTTAACCAGATCACAGCCGATTGCTGGGGGCAAGCGTCAACTCAGCTGACACCAGAACAATTAAGAAGTATTCTTAACCCACAACTGCCAGCTGTCGACATGTCTTATCAGATCCCTTCGGTTTCACAACAGCCGATTGGAATTACTCAGCCGATAAGTCAGCAGTACAGCACAGAACTCCCGTACATACCGCCTCAGGGTATATCGGCTGGTTTCAATCATCTGTATCAACCTCACTCACCGCGACCTCAGCCGATCCAATACGGACAGGTGGACCCACTTCAGCATCAGTACGGTGGAGCAACACCACATCAGCCCTGGGCCGATATGATCGCTGATGTCATGAGGGAACAGTTTGGGCTCAAGCCAAAGGACAATGACAATATGTATCGGCACTCATATCCAGAATACTTTGACCGGGTTCCATTACCAAACCGATACAAGGTACCAGACTTCTCCAAGTTTTCAGGACAAGACAATGTATCTACTTATGAGCATGTTAGCCGATTTCTAGCTCAGTGTGGTGAAGCATCGGCTACAGAAGCTCTCAGAGTTAGATTATTCCCACTTTCTTTGTCTGGATCGGCATTTACCTGGTTCTCATCTCTACCTTATAACTCAATCAGAAGTTGGGCCGATCTGGAGAAACAATTCCACAAGTACTTTTTCAGTGGGGTACAAGAGATGAAGTTGTCGGACCTCACAGCAATCAGGCAAAAGTCAGATGAATCAGTTCCAGATTATATTCAACGATTCAGAGATGTGAGGAATAGATGCTATAGTCTATCTTTGACAGATTCTCAGCTAGCCGATTTGGCCTTCCAGGGTTTGTTGGCGCCGATAAGAGAGAGGTTTTCGGCTCAAGACTTTGAGAGTTTAGCTCATCTAGCTCAGAAGGTATCGGCTCATGAGACAAGGTTCCAGGAAGCAAGGAAGTTCATCAAAAAGGCAAGCAACGTAAACAATGTCTACAATTATGATTCTGACTCCGAAGATGATGACTCGGAAATTAATGCGGCCGAGTGGGCCAGGAACAAGAAGACGGTGGTCTGTCAATGGGTCAAGAATGTAGGAAAAGAGGAGAGATTTGACTTTGACATTACCAAAGCCGACAAGATTTTTGACCTCCTTCTCCAGGAAAAACAAATTCAACTGCCAGTAGGACACGTCATTCCATCGGCTGAGGAGTTGAAAAAGAGGAAATATTGCAAGTGGCATAATACAGGATCCTATAGTACCAATGATTGCAAGATTTTCAGGCAACAGATCCAGTCGGCTATCGAACAAGGAAAGATTAAGATTGATGAAACCAAGAAGCCGATAAAGATAGATGGACACCCTTTTCCAGTCAACATGGTGCACCCTGGATACAATCGGAATACAGCCGATGGAGATAAAAACTACACTAGGAGTATCAGATCGGCCGATAAAGATAGATGGACACCCTTTTCCAGTCAACATGGTGCACCCTGGATACAATCGGAATACAGCCGATGGAGATAAAAACTACACTAGGAGTATCAGATCGGCTGGCATGATCAACAAATATCAAAACAGGCACCAAAGAGAAGAAGAGTCATATCCTCATGAAAGTGAAAGATATTTTGATCCTCATTGGAGTTGCGAATTTTTCAGATTCTGCTGGAACGAGGGAATGAGGTTGACATCTATCGAAGATTGTCCCGGATGCAGTAATCCCGATGCACAGTTTGTCACAAGCTCAAGCCGACAGAGTGCAACTATACATCGGCCGATTCAATCAAGGTTGTCAGTTCGTGAGAGACTTGGGCCGATGCGACAAAATAATGATGAAGATGACTTACCTGGAGAATCCAAGCCAATGTATCCTCAATGGTGCCCTTCTGGAATATTCACCAAAAATCAGAAGAGAAGAGTCCAAAGGATGAGAAACAGGGAACAATTCCAAGAGGTTGAAGGGGAGATCGAGCATCGGCTGAGGCAGAGAACGAAGAAAGTCTGGCGCGTGAAGAGCAAAGTGGTGCCAGCCGATCAAGTCAGAGCCGATCATAACAAGGATCAACAACATAAGGGCAAGCAAGTGATGTCATCTGACATAAACCTGGTCTTCATGTTACCGGCCGAATATGCGGTTGAGCAAGTCGTCGAGCAAGAAGAAAATCTACCATCGGCCAAATTGATGTTATCTCCACAGCAAGTCGTTTTTGAGAAGCCCGAGGAAACTGATCATCGGCACCTCAAGCCACTATACGTTAAAGGATTTGTCAATGGCAAGCCGATGTCAAAGATGCTAGTCGATGGAGGAGCAGCCGTCAATCTAATGCCATACACAACATTCAGGAAACTTGGAAAGAATTCAGAGGATTTGATCAAGACTAACATGGTTCTAAAAGATTTTGGCGGGAATCCATCTGAAACCAAGGGAGTTTTGAATGTAGAGTTAACCATCGGCAGCAAAACAATTCCTACCACGTTCTTTGTTATTGATGGGAAGGGTTCCTACAGTCTGTTGCTAGGAAGATATTGGATTCATGCCAACTGTTGCATCCCTTCAACAATGCACCAAAGTCTGATTCAATGGCAAGGAGACCAGATTGAAATTGTGCCAGCCGACAGGTCAGTCAATGTAGCTAGTGCCGATTTATCTGTTTGGGAGATGGAAGAAATTGATTGTTTATCTGGGAAAGTTTGGCAAGGAGATTACTTAAAGGTTTCTGATGATGCCATACAGCCAACAGGAGATGGAGAGCCCCAGTTCTTGTTTTGAGGGCGCTGTGGAGGGTTCCAACTTCTACACAAAGGACACTATTGACGATCTCGACGGTAAGCTAGGACAAGGTTTCATGTCGGCCGATGGACTAGAAGAAATCGACATTGGACCAGGTGATAGGCCTAGGCCGACATATATTAGTAAGGCTTTATCAAAAGAATTTAAATGTAAATTAATTACACTCTTAAAAGAGTATAGAGATTGTTTTGCCTGGGAATATTATGAGATGCCAGGACTTAGCCGATCGATAGTAGAACATCGGCTACCTATCAAACCAGGATATCGGCCATATAAACAACCTCCAAGATAGTAAAGCCGCAATGTATGATGCTATCAAGGCCGAGATTACAAGACTTTATGATGCTAATTTTATCAGACCATGCTGATATGCTGAGTGGATTTCTAATATAGTACCAGTCATCAAGAAAAACAGTAAACTCAGGGTTTGCATTGATTTCAGAGACTTAAACAAGGCTACACTGAAAGATGAATACCCAATACCAGTAGCCGATCAACTCGTCGATGCAGCATCTGGTCACAAAATCATCAGTTTCATGGATGGTAATGCTGGATATAATCAAATTTTCATGGTTGAGTAAGATATTCACAAGACTGCTTTTAGATGTCCTGGTGCTATCGGCTTATATGAGTGGGTAGTTATGACTTTAGACTTGAGGAGTGCAGGTGCTACATATCAGAGAGCCATGAACTATATTTTTCACGATCTCATCGGCGCGTTGGTAGAGATATATATTGATGACGTGGTGGTTAAATCTAAGGAAGTTAATGACCATATAGCCGATTTGAAACAAGTCTTAGAAAGAGTAAGGAAGTATGGGTTGAAGATGAATCCTAATAAATGTGCTTTTGGCGTATCGGCTGGTCAATTTCTTGGGTTTTTGGTCCATGAGCGTGGGATTGAAATTCCTCAAAGGAGTATTGAAGCAATTAAGGATATAAAACCTCCAGAAGACAAGACCAAGTTACAATCATTGATCGGCAAAATAAATTTTATTCGGCGTTTCATATCAAACTTGTCTGGCCGAATAGAACCATTCACTCCTTTACTGAGGTTGAAAGCCGATCAAGAATTTGTCTGGGGAGAGAGGCAGCAGCAAGCATTGGATAATATCAAGAAATATCTGAGTACTCCTCCAGTTCTTATACCACCACAGAAAGGGATTCCATTCAAATTGTATTTGTCAGCCGATCAGAACTCTATCGGCTCAGTTTTGATCCAGGAAGTTGAAGGGAAGGAAAGAGTTATATTTTATCTTAGCAGACGTCTCTTGGATGCAGAAACAAGGTATTCACCCGTGGAGAAATTGTGCCTGTGTTTATATTTCTCTTGTACAAAGTTGAGACATTATCTACTGTCCAATGAGTGTATCATAGAATGCAAAGCCGATGTGGTGCGGTATATATGCAATTGGCTCCAGTTCTGAAAGGGCGAATTGGGAAGTGGATCTTTGCTTTGTCAGAATTTGATCTCAGGTATGAATCGGCTAAGGCAATTAAAGGGTAAGCGATAGCCGATTTCATAGTTGAACACAGGGATACCAGTATTGACAATATTGATATTATGCCATGGACTTTGTTTTTTGATGGATCTGTTTGCACTCATGGTTGTGGTATCGGCTTAGTCATTATATCACCTAGGGGGGCAAGTTTTCAGTTTGCTTTTACTATCAAACCATATTCTACAAATAATCAGGCAGAGTATGAAGCTGTTCTTAAAGGGTTGCAATTATTGAGAGAAGTCGAAGCCGATGCTGTTGAAATCGTGGGAGATTCATTATTGGTGATAAGTCAATTATCTGGGGAATATGAGTGCAAAAATGATACTTTGATGATATATAGTGAAAAATGTCAAGAGCTGATGAAAACTTTCAAGACAGTTACTTTGAAACATATTCCTAGGGAGCAAAACGTTGAAGCCAATGATTTAGCTCAGGGTGCATCAGGTTATAAGCCGATGTTAGAAGGGATTGAAGTAGAAGTGGCCTGTATTCCAGCCGATGATTGGAGGTTTGATGTTTCTGAGTATCTGAAGAATCCTTCTAGATCGGTTTCAAGGAAATTGCGATACAAAGCACTTAAATATGTTCTTTTGGATGATGCGTTATACTATCGGACGATCAATGGAGTTCTTTTGAAATGTCTAAGTATGGACGAGGGAAAAGTGGTCATGTGTGAAGTTCATGAGGGTATTTGTGGGACACATCAATCGGCTCATAAGATGAAGTGGTTAATTCGAAGAGTTGGATATTTTTGGCCGACAATGCTGGAGGATTGTTTCAGATATTACAAGGGTTGTCAAGATTGTCAGAAATTTGGGGCAATTCAACGAGCACCAGCATCGGCTATGAACCCTATTATCAAGCCATGGCCGTTCAGAGGTTGGGGTATTGATATGATCGGCCAGATCAATCCACCATCAAGTAAAGGGCATAAGTTCATATTGGTTGCAACTGATTATTTTACTAAGAGGGTTGAGGCAATCCCTTTGAAGAAGGTTGACAGCAAAGATGCAATTGATTTTGTCAAGGAACATATTATCTATCGATTTGGTTTGCCACAAACGATTACAACTGATCAAGGTTTTATATTTATATCTGATGAGTTTGTTCAGTTTGCCGATAGCATGAGAATTAAGTTATTGAATTCTTCACCATATTATGCACAAGCAAATGGATAGGCTGAAGCATCTAACAAGAGTTTGATTAAGTTGGTAAAGAGAAAGATAGCCGAATATCCCAAGAAGTGGCATACTATTCTGGCTGAATCAATGTGGTCCTATCGGATGGTTTGTCATGGTGCAATTCAGGTACCCCCTTATCAACTAGTTTATGGGCATGAAGCTGTGTTACCATGGGAAACCAACATCGGCTCCAGAAGGATTTGGTTCAAGCTAGATTGCGAGCTCTGGAGAAAGTTAGAAAGGACAAGGAGAGAGTTGCCAGACATTATAACAAAAAGGTTGTGCCCAAATTTTTTGAGGAGGGTGAGCTTGTTTAGAAGTTGGTATTGCCAATAGGAGCCAGAGATAATAAATTCGGCAAGTGTCACCAAATTGGGAGGGGCCGTTCCAAATCCATAAATGTATTTCTAAAGGGGCCTACATGTTAAAAGGGCTTGATGGAGAGGTATCTGGAAGAGCACTTAATGGAAAATACTTGAAGACATATTACCCAAGTGTTTGGATTGGTTCCTAATCGGCTATGGCTTGCTGATCTATGGTTGACAGCCGATGTGTTGACATCGCCTTTAGATGGCCGATATTTTTATCGCCCTTAGATATATAAGTTTGCAGCATTGTGTTCCCTACTACAAACTTGGGGGCATGCAGGAAGCAAAGTTGGAAATTTTTGAGCAAAATTGGAAATTTTTGAGCAAAGTTGGAAATTTTTGAGTAAAATTTATCTGAGAGTTTGGTTAAGTATAAAATCGGCTCGATGGCCGATACATATGTTATAGCAAAAGTATTAATCGGCATAAAAGATATCAAAGTATGCATTACAAGACAAGTGTTTTTAGCCGATTACAAAATTGGTTACAAATTTTTCCTAAGTCCCTACTACATGAAATCATTGAGAGAGGTAGCGCTGGATAGCCGATAGTGCCCGTTGTCGAATTTCTTCAACTTCTGCGATTGCTTGGGCATCTTGTGCATCGGTTCCAGGGATCACCTTCAGGGACTTGGTCATATTGGCTACATTCTTTATAGCTGATCTCAGTTTTGCTTTTTGTTCTCCAATGGCTTTTGGGAGATCGGCTAATTTCTGCTTCTCTAATGCAATCTTAGCATTGCATTCTTCTAGTTTGGCCAGCAAATCAATTCTTTCAGTTTCTAGTTGATCTATGGTAGCTTTAATCGGCTCTTCGGCTAGTTGGTCAAGTTTGTTCTTCTCATCATGCACTAGCTGCCGATTTGCTTGAATTGTGGCCTCAATGTTTTTCTTCTCCAGCCGATCGGCTATTCTCTGCCTTGCCTTTTCCAGCTTGAATTGATGCTGCTCGAGGTACATAGCTGGGGTAACGATGTTAGATAACTCATCTGGGAGTAAAGCTTGGATTTCTTGGAATCTTGCCCGGAGAGTGCTGCAATCAACCACCAGACTGTCCAAAGATGCCTCCAGCCGATGAGAGATGTCTTCAAGGTTTCTCTTTACATCATCGGCTAGAGGAGCTAAGGATTTGCTTGTTGCTTCTCCCTCTGCTTCTTTATCAAAGTAGTCCTTTATATCAAAAGAGAATAAATCGGCTAGGACCTGCAAGGAAAGAAAGATAAAGAGGATATAAGTTAAGGAATATGTTGTGTAGCCGATTTGATATTTTTGAGGGCTTGAAACTTACAGGAATTGCAGGGGCAACAACTTCTTCTTCTTCAACATGGTGACTACTTGCAGCCGATGCAGTATGTTCACTAGAGATTGGTTGTGTTACAGGCGATGGTGGAGAAGGAGGCTGGCAAATTTGGAATAATTATGCAAGTATTAGATAGTATCGGCTAATTTATAATTTTAGATAATTGAGACTTACCAAGGAAGCTTGGACGGTTGGCTTAGCCGATACTGGTGCTGGTTTCTTCTTTTCGGCTGGTCTTTTCTTCTGCAGAATACAAAGCTTGGAAATTTAGATTGGTGATAATTAAGGAGATTTTATGTTGAAGGAAATAGACTTACTCTAGGTTGCCGAGTGAAGACTGCTGGGGCAGCAGGGGTTGTGGGAGTTTGTTTTGGAGCTGGAGAAGCTGGTGGTGTTTTCTCTCCCACATCACTCATTTCGGCTGCAGCTTCATCTATTGCCTGTTCAATGGCTGCATCCTCCAGGTTTTCATCGATGTCATCGGCTGGTGGAGGTGGTTGTTTTCTAGGTTTCTTCTTGGCAGCTGGTGGCATAGTGGTTGGTACTTTAGTTTTCCTTTTTCTGCCTGCATCGGCTGGTTCTCTCATTTGTCCTTGGAGGAGACTTGATGTCTTGGGGGCATTATAGCTGATAACAGGAGGAGTCATACCACATCTGCTGGGTAGCAGCCCTGCAGCATATTCAATATCTTTGCCACTTCTGCTAATGCGAGGAGGAGATGAATCTGTGGTCTGAAAAGACAAAGATAGTTCATAAGTCAGAAATAAAATCGGCTAATATACTTAAAGCAAGAATGAGATAGAAGAAATAAAGGAGTTACCTGAGGGATCATGTCAGGGAAGAGGTCGGTCATGTAGATGGTAGCCGATTGGTGAAAAAGGTGTTGTTTCCACTCAGCCCACCATGAAGTGAACGCTTTGCTCCTGAACATGGCCAATTCAATGTTGTTTATACTGCCAAGGGGAGGCCTTGGGATATTGAGCAGTCGATCCATCATCAAGCTTGATGATATTTCTCCTCTACATTGGATCTTGTCGGCAAATCACAAGCCGATTGGGAGTTGCCCCATACCAAATTGCCTAGCTGAGCTCATGGGATGATAAAACTCGTATGAAACTTTGATGTTCCTGCCTTGATGGATGCCAACAGGGAGTATGCATGGGCTAATGGCAGTGGTATAAACTTCTCTGGACTTCTGGAATTTGTCATGGTTGATCTCTTCAAATCTGAAGTCTAATGGCAGTTCAAAGTTGATTGAATCTTCATAGAAGAACCAGATTCTAGCATCTTTTTGGAAGCCATCGTAGAAGCTGAAGAACCAATCTTTAAGCAGTTCGGCTGACAGTTTTGCACCGGCATCGGCTGGGGTGCTAGCATATTCTCCAAAAGATGTACACCTCCGATGGGTTATCTCTTCTCCATCATCATCGGTGATCGGCTCTAGTCTTGGGAATTCTGCCTCAGTTAGGGATGGCCGATTGACAACTTTCATTGCTACCAGATTTAGCCAAGATTGGAGTAGCCACCATGGACCACCTGCGCTGACTACTGAGCCGACAGCTAGCTTGGCTGATGCATTGTTCAAGGTCTGGTATAGGTAGCCGAGCAGGATTTTTCCTAAGGGAAACTGTTTTCTTTTCTTCAAGTGCTTCGGCTATGTGCTGCCAGTTGGAGGTTGGGCCATAGCTTGATCCACAAAATAAAAATTTCTCCAGCCACATTAGCAAGAAGGCAGTATGTTCTCTGGGAGATACTGAACCTTGACCCATGTTAGCCGAGATGAAGCCAGACCATCCACCTATGCTCTTGGTTTTGAAGTCAAATCTGTTCTTAGAGTTCAAGATCATGGGGTTGGCTGAAGAAGTAATATCTAGCCCAGTTAACATGGTGATGTCCAGGAGAGTTGGGGTCATAGGTCCTTGGTTGAACATGAATGCATTAATAGTATTGGACCAAAAGTAGCTGGTAGAAGCCATCAACGGCTCATCTTTAGCCGAATTTGCTAAGGTCAGGGATAGTGCTTGGCCGATTCCTATCTCATCCCAATGGCTCTGTTTGCTAGCCGATATGCGCTTAAACCATGCGGGCCAGCTTTTCTCTAGGGATGACCAAGATTTGAAGGTATTCTTCCAATGCCCTAAGTTAGGGTTTGCTAGCCTGCATGGAATTTTGTTTCTTTCAGCAGTAATAAACTCAGTTGGGTCCAGATTGCCGATTGGTCCAAGGAAATAGTTGTTTTCATGATCTAGACTGGGAACCGCAACTAGGTTTGCAAGATGCTATATCAACAAAGTAGAAGAAGAAGAAAACAAATTAAGATTGCGAAAGATAAGATTTGATGAATAAAAGGAGATCTAGCCGATGGGGCGTTCCTCTACGTATTCAGCCGATGGAGCAGTGGATGGAGCGGATGAAGAAGACATTCTGCACCGGCGGAACTTGGAGGAGCAGAGGGATGCTTGGAGATTGCCTGCTTGCACCGAGGGGATTGCCGGAGTTGAGAGAGATGAGAATCACGGAAGCGGTGGCAATAGTATAACGGTGTGAAGTTTCTCGGGGCCGTCGGTTAGGTATTTAAAGCAGTGTGGTAACGGTCAAAAAGGAAAGAGCGAGATTATCTCGGAGATAAGATTTGGCAAATCCGAAACATTACCAAATATTCCGGACTTGGGGGGCATGTGTTGACGACCAAATTTGGTAATTCAAGTATCGGAGACGAAGATGGAATCAAAGAGGATCGAAGAGATTGGATCGTATCGGAAACAGAGTGAGAATCGGCTATAGTCCGAATCGGCTGTGAACTGGATCGGCAGAGTCAGAGTCAGATGCAGTTAGCCGATTGAGCCGATTTCGGTAATATGACTCGGTGTACGTCATCAGGTTGTGTTATCGTGTTCCATATGGATTGCCACGCACGGATAAAGTCCTGAGGAGGCAATTGTATCTATTAATTAGGATATTTTATGTAGTTTTCTTATAGATATTCTCGGTAAGAGTCCGCCTAAGGGACTTGTTTGTTAATTGGATTTGTATTAGGTTAATATGAGTCGTGTCCGTGATGGACAATGTTTGTATTTTCGGGTATAAATATAATCCCGAGGTTTTGTAAATAATAACAACACACGTTCAATCAATCTCGGCGCATCGCCACCTTTGTTTTCTACTTTTCGACAAGTTTTTGCTCTCGAGTCGTGCTGCATCAATTTGATCTTCGACGAAAAGGTATATCTTGTCATGGTGATTTGCATCATTAGGGCTAGTGCTTACATCTCTATGACACTCTAGTTCTATGCTGTGAATCTCCGAGTTATCATATACGTTATATAATTTAGATCGACAATGCAATCTACTTGCATCGGCTAGATCCTTTTTAGGGTTTCATCGATATCGGCTAGATTACTTTGTTGGTTTAGATTATATAATGTATCAACCATCCTGAAAAGATGATCATCAGCTTGATTCTCTAGATGCCATGTTTCTCTGTATACTTAATGCTGCATTGGTTAAGTCCAACCTATTAAATCGTACTTAGAAACATGATATCTAGCCTGCCTCATGATCGTTAATAAGGATAGTATCGGGGTTTCAGCCAATCTTACCTGATATAGATGTTATACATTGTTTTATGCTTTGTTTAATGTTCTATATCTGCCCCTTATATCAGGATCTAATCTAATATAAAAACATTGAGCCTAATACCAATCTAATTGGTTATAGTTTAATATATTTATTACTAGAGAATATCCTGGTATAAGACTGTATCGGAGCTATAGCCGAACATGCTTAAATCTAGATATCGGCTATGATATGAGTCTATATAATCATTATTTCATGTTATCTTTAGACTTGGGCAATTTATAGTCTCGGTTTAGTCCGATCTATCCCAATTGCTTATTTCTAAAGTAACATTGAAGTAGTGATTATATAACATTGATCTCTAGAACCGATATACTAGTTTTAGGGTTACTTCTATCATTGATTATACCTTACAGCCGATTCATGCTTTATTGTATCGGCTAGGTCGCATGCGATATGAAATCGGCCCTGAGGCCGATGGACTATCGTTTACTAACATTTTTTGCATATTTCTTCTTGTTGATTGCAGGATCAAATCAACTGGCACGCCCTTGAACCTAAAACCCTAATTTTGGACCTGCACTAGAGTAAAGCAAATCTCTTAGGCAAGTGTGTGTTTTTTGCATCAACAGCTAGCGCCACGCCACGCCGCCGCTCTATCCTCCTCCCCATGGGCAGTTGGCACCTCCAACTTCCTTCAGGCTTGCCAATACTTTCGTCCCCCACTGTTGTCGTTGCTGCACCCCCGGGTGATGGAGAAACCTGCTTGCTTTTGTTTTCAGTCCGATTTTGTTTCTATAATCATACACCAGTACATGATTACGTGAAGCGACCCTTTCCGCAATGGCAACTTTGTCGAGCACTCCAGCCCCGTGTCCTTGCTGTTCTTGAAGAAGAAGTACGTAGTTGGCTTTGCGGAGATCCATCACCGCCACCCTGTCATTGCCCTTGAACACCAGTGTCACGTTGGTTGCATGCTTCGTCTACGACAAGCACGGCCGCTGCGGCATTGCCGAACTTGATAGCCCACTCCGGTAACAACGGACGCGCTGGAGAGGTCCCCTTTGGTGATATTGCTGCAGCTGATTGAACAACTTGAACATACATGCATTAACAAAACTGAAAGTGGCAGGAGATGAAAACTGGAATATGATTGATCAACAAATTCTAGAAGAGAAGGATGCAGACTCGCAGAGAGGCTTAAGGCTGTATTCTCCTCCCATTATTCCCAACTTACCTCCCTCGTGTTTCGCGCACACACTTTCCAAACTGTTAAGCGGTGTGTATTTTGAAAAATTTTCTATACAAAGTTGTTTAAAAAATCATATTAAAATATTTTGCGTGTGCGGGAGGTGAGTTCCCAACCTCATCTCCTGAACATAGTCTAAATTAGGTTTCGAAGAACCAATTCATCAACGAATTCATTGAGAACTGTACTCCGAGTACCACAATTTACAATATATTTTTTTAAGAACCAACTTACAGGACATAGATTTTGTTCTTACTCAATAAGGTTTCCGTTGAAATGTACGGGTATATAGGTACCCGATGCAACTCTGCATTTTGCGAGTACAAATAAAAAAAGATCCTAGCTTTGCTCGTAGAGTTGTTTGGTTGCTAGCCACATTTTGTCATAGTTTGTCACATCTAATATTTAGATATGTTTGACTAACTTGACAATTGTTTGGTTATAGCTACAATTGTAGCATGATTCACTTCTCCCACAAAGTCAATAACTCAAAAGGTGTGGCACAAGAGTTCTTTAGGCCTCATAAGGTGTGGCTAAGAATCCGATTGCTTCAATTTACGTACATGTGGCAACTTTTTTAGAGGATGGTTGCAAAGTGTGATTAGGAACCAAACAAACTTGTACTCCCTCTCCCGGACTATCCTTTTTGCACGCGCGCACGCCGTTGCCACCTCTGTGCCGAGTGCCTCCTCCTTTTCCTTCCTACCACTGTCATGGCCCCCACTGCTACTTCGCCGCGTCGACTTCATCTCTTTCTTCACGCCACAACCATTAGTGTAGGAAGCCAGGTCTTCTCATACTATTGGCGCCTTCACCATCACTGTGTCGCACCGGCTCCGCCCCTTCCTCCAGTACGCCGATGTTGTCAGATATGGAGAACTCGACATATGCCCCTGACTTGCATAACAACAAGGATGGGGAAAAACTACTCCCATATGCCAGGAAAGAGATAAGGATGGATGCTTTTCTTCAATCAAGACAAACGGACATGACCGATCGGGTGCAACCATGTTAACATCCATGGGACCATTTAAAAAAAGTCTCCATAGTTTGAACCCTTTGCTTGTTTGAAATAATCATAAAGGACTAGGAATTAAGAATATTTCTTTGAGAAAATATAATATAATGAAACACGAGTATTAAATTAATATAGAGGAAAGAGATACCTAAATTGAGGTACTTACACCACACCTTTCAATAAATGAGCTAGTCTGGTTTATAGGACATCCTGACTGAACGTGCACATGACACCTTTTATACCAATTGAAAGATCAATTTGGAAGCTCTGAGCCAAGTAAAAGTGCCTAATGTCCCCTAAGGGGTGGTAAATAGGTGTTTCTAGCAACAAAAACTTGCAGTGACACCTGCAGATAGTCCGACAACACACAGTGTTGGACAATCCGATAGCAACCGGATGATCTAATCAAACATAGAGAAAAAAGGAACTCACATACTACAGGTATAGACCTGGATAGTGTCCGACGGTACCAGACGTCAGACAATCCGACCACGACAGGACGATCCGGCTTTTTATAGAGAATATGAAACCTATACGAGGTATAACATTTGCACACTAGTTTTAAACTATAACTAGGAGGTGATCAAAAGATTTAAGCATGCACAATATGATCACCAACAATCTCAATCATCAAACCATAAGTGCAAAGTAGAGAAACACACCGATTTGTTTACTGAATTTGGATCCAACCAATCCTACATCTCCGTTGAGGAGCTCTTAGTTGGGTCTCGATTAACCCTTTTCCTCTCCAAGCTACCACCTTCGATAGTGCCTTGGTCTCTTCAAGCAACCACCAAGAGCAAGTTCATGCTCCAAGGTCCAAGCGACCCACTAAGTTCCAAGCTCGGACGCCCCACAACTCTCCTCCGATGAAGCTTTGCTCTACTAAGCACCCACCAAAATGTAGCTTGGTTTCCACTATTACCTTTCCCTTCCGGAGACGATGCATCAATCTGCCGTGAAGAGAGGATGATGGGAACGAGTAGCAACTGCCAGCTCTGTTCACCTTGGCTTGCTCGCGGCCGACGAGGTCTCTGCGACCGTCACTAGGCATCCTCGACCACCGTGATGCCTTGGCTTCTCCACTAGATCCTCGGAGCTTGCCTCGATATACAATGCTATGCCACCTTGTCGAGGTCGCCTCGAGCGCGCACTTCCGCTATGTCCTCAGGGTCGTCGTCACCAAGAACCACCACCTTTGAGCGATGTCGGCCTCGAGCTACCTTCGAGAAGAGAAAGTGGAAGGGGGAGTGGGGAGAGTGGTGACTGTGGTGTCGAGCGATGATGGGGGGAGGGAGAGCAACGTCAGCCACGCAATGAGGGAGTGGGGAAGGGCAATTTTTTATTTGTTTCTTATTTTCAAAGTGTTCGGTGCAAAATATTGGAGTTTCCTATAATTTATCAAAACGCAAGGACTAAAATAAATAATGATAGGGACTAACATGCAAAATCAAAGACACCACTTGAGCTACTTTGCAGTGTGAAAGAGGAGGGTGGTCTCAGGCTATGTGGCATGTTCTCTGTGTTGTAGAGAAACGGTTAGCGGTGTCTTGCACAATAGCCTTAGGCCAATAGCAGTGCAGGTCACTCGTTTGTTCGGCCTCACGTGCCATCTCAGCCCAATCCACAAGTAAGATACTCCAACAACAGTGCAAAGAGTTCAGAAAGCCTGATGCCTAAGAAAAGTAATACAAGTGTCAGCGAGAAAATGAAAAATGGAGCTCCATAGTGCGAAAAAATTTGAGTTGTGTAGCGGGTGTCAGCGGGATGGGTCGCAGGGACACGAGAGGCATCATAGGGACGCGCATGCTGCGAACGTGGAGGAGAATATCCTATATGGCACCTCAAAGCTGAATGCTATGTAGAAGCACTATGGCCGCTCTTAGAAACAAATTTTCTTTGTACACCTCAATCCTATCTTCAACCACGATTGCCACTGAGAGTATTAAATTTGTCAGAAATGGATAAGAGTTTTCTGAGAAATTGAAACATTAGATATTTACATGATCTTACCGTTGTTTTCTATACATAAGTTCAGTCATATCACCGCCGCCACCGCAATCGTCGCCACGAATAGCCGTACCTTATCCCGTACTAGTACCATATCTTCTCGTACGATTGGTCTTTCCATCCAACATTGGTAGAACCGACCCACTAGACAAATAGCAACCCACTATGGCACTATGCTCACAGCCAGCGATGGGACGCAACTCACAGTTTAGGCAGGGAAAACCTACAAGAAGGTTGGTGAAAGAAATGAATTGGACATCTAATGTGATAGAAGAGGGTGGCCTAGAAACCGGGCTGAAGTTAAGAAGCACCCCTGTAGGGTTGTCTATTCCTCTTTGGCGCAACAATCTTATTTCTCCAGAGTGTTGATTGAATTCACTCGCTGCCAAAATCATCCAGAAACACCAAAGACGAGTCAATGAATGCAACATCATTTCTGAACTTGTATGATCACGGCAACACGGTGGGACACACGATGAAAAGCCACAAGTGCATCCCCAAGAACCTCGGGGGCCCGGCAGTTTATGTCCCGCGCGATCAAATAACTGCCTTCCGACGGGGTCTCGCTTACCCACTACAGCAGAGCGTGGGACCAATCCCCGTGCCCGAGCGCGGATGGATCCCACTCGTCTTGTCACACCGTCTCGCTGGCCTCTCCGTCGCCGGCGACCGGGTCGCCGCTCCCCCTCCCAAAGCGGGTCACACCAAAGGCGACCACCGTCTCTCTTCCCTTCCCAAGCGAGTCCCCGGGGTCCACCATGACTAGGAATGCGTGCCTTGCATTATCTCTTCATCTCTCGTTGCAATTTTTTTTTTCCATTTTTTTCCTTGTGCCCCGGCACTTTTTCTCACCTACTCGGAGTAGAACGGCATCGTCTTTTCTCAGCTCGGTGACTCTGCCTATTGATGGCCACAGCGGCCAGTAGCACCGCTCTGCAGTCCTGGCCCTGGCGTGTCAGTGTGCTTGTCCGTCTAGTTGTCGTGCCAGGCATAGTGGCATGGCGTGGCATATGGCAGCGGCGGTGAGGTCGACAGGTTTTGTGGCCTCGAGTGTCTCGGGAGCAGAGCCGAGCGAACACCGGTGGTGAACGTGGAGGAAATCGCGGAGGAAAGCGGGAATCTCCCCGCGCGAAACGTGCCGTGCCGTGCCGCTGGCATGGTGAGAGAGGTGGCGACGTCTGGTGGCGAGGCAGGGTGTTAGCACGACCAACGCATGCCGTTTGACTTTTGCAACACACCGGTGGTGCTCCCCACCTACCGTCTAGTTTGGAGCTGTGCAACGAGAGGCTTCCAGCTTCTTGCTCCCTGTACGATGTACCAGAAATTTTTGTGCTTGTGAGTTGTGACACAGTACAAGCAAATTTGTCGCTTCAGGAACCAGGAACAGCATGCAGGATAAAACGACAATGAAATGCTGTTTTAACAGTTGGACACTCTGTGAACCACATATTCTTCTCATTTCAACACCTGCAGTCCTTTAGTTTCTCAAGAAACAGATACGCTACTCTTATGTAGAATCATGTGTAGAAACCAAACGACTTGCGCTATACCCTTCGTCCCACAGTTTATGGATTACGGAGTTCAGTGACAGACAACAAATCGGCTGGAAAAATGTGCCATGCCAGCCTCCAACCTGAACCCACCAGAATTCGACAGCGAATCGATGAGCATAAACATGTTATTATACCTCTAAATGGTTGCATTGCTCTATTATACCTCTAAATGGTTGCATTGCTCCCTTGGGACAGAATTGCAGGCAAACTACAGGGAATAAACCATGCGATCAGACAGCTCCTTTCCTACAACTTTCACGTATTTGCTCAATTGCCTTTCTAGCTGTTCGAGGTGCCTCCTCTCGATTCGTCCAACGACTCCCTGAAGATCCTGAAAGCGAAAGTAAAACCAATGTTGTATTAGATGAGCAAACTAAATAGCAGTATTAAAAAACATCAGTTAATGCATTCTGCATAAATCAACAACCTTAAACATGTTATCGGATAGGTAAGGTAACACAATCAGAGCAAAGAAATATAATACCTACACAATTATTATGCAGTTTCAATCTTATGCAGCATATATAGCTGTTAGCATGTTTTGTACAAAGGACTTGCAAAAGGATGGCAATTTAATAACAGCATGACAATTTCCAAAAGGAGATTAAAAAAGGAAAATTGCAGACTGCCTGATTACACGCCTCCGTTGCAATTCTTGTGAGTAGTAGGTCAAATTTTATGTATATGCAGTTTGCAGTACCTTATATTTAACTCGAGAACCATTCAGATCCATCATGACATCTTCAATATCAATAATGCTGGAACAATCCTCCATTACATCAATGTTGGATTCTGATCGAACCATCTCTTCATCAACCATCATGTCCGAGTCATCATAGGACAAATCTTCGTCATCCTCATCAATGGGAGACTCACAATTATCATTTTTTGATAATTCAGTATCAAGATGAGAATTCTGTGGCTGAGGCATCTCATCTTGTATTTGGGCACAATCAGATAGGACAGAATATAGGCTCTTATCTAGTAAACGTTTGGCAATGTCATAGCACACCCACCTGCACAAAGGACATAAATATCAGAGATGCATGGATAGTTTAGCAGCCAAAGAAAGACATAATAGTCATCCTTCCAAAACTTTATCATAAACGTTTTGTTTCAATAAGTAAAACAAACTACCGCCTAGAATTTGAAAGCCTGCAGTTTGAATACTTGGGTTGGAAACATAAAAGTAGCTACCACCCCTTTAAATAGTTATGTTTGTGATAATCTTTTGAGCAGGAGAAAGTATTGTATTTTTCATACAAGTAGTTGAATTGTAAACCGTGATTTACAGAAAACTAATGCAAATTAATTGTATCCTTAAGATTCTGCCTGTTAGGATGAGATGGACTCTTTTTGGGGACCTCAGTTCATACTTGAACAAAATCCTTCGAATTTGAATCAGAATCCTCAGATGCAGTTAGAAGGAGATACATCCTAGCTACTCCCTCCGTCCTAAAATATAACAACTTGTAGCCTTCAAAACTAGTCCCAAAATATAACTTCTCCACCTACATTCTCTTCTCAATCAATCACAATCTTCCACCGTTCAAATTCACTACCTACCTCCTCTTGTCAACCAATCACAACCTCCCCCTATTTAATTCCACCAACCATAAAACTCCTTGTATTTTGGGTCAGAGGAAGTTTTATTTTTCAACTATATAAGACTAAAACACAGAACACAATCGTGTTGCTTCCCTATAGAGCTTGTGCTGTTGCATTTGCATCATAAAAGGATACATGGACGTGTCAAAAATTAAGAGAAGCATCTTACTCGAAACGGACTGGACAGAGAAGTTCTGATGGTCGATACGCAGCTTTGTATCTCATCTTATTGCATGAATGTATATAATAACCAAGATAATAAAATTGAAGGTTGGGGCAGTGCTCCTGTGTTATCTTGACCCAATCTATCTCCTTCAGAGCTGTATACTTTCCAAGAGATAGGAAAGCAAAGTCAGGATCCCAGAACAAATACTTGCTTGACAAGCACTTAGGAAGGATATCAACTACACCAACTGCCACAAGTTTTCCATCAATTCTGTACTGCTGGTGAAATGAACCAAATCCACATGGTGGAACTGTATTATCACCACTCCGCGGGGGAACAAACACGATTGGTGTATCCACTAGAAATCTCTTGTATGAGCTTTCTGAAACTATCTTCTCCTTGTGCACTTTTGTCTGATATCTTTGATACAAAGCAAACTCCTCAGGATCAAAATGCGACCTTCTCATTTTAATTTCAAGCTTTCTTCTTTTCTGGGGAACTCTTACAGTATTTTTGTTCACAGAGCTTTGCTTTGAGCTACTAGATTTATCTGGAGCATGTGTAGACACAATGATACTGGTTTTGTTCTGCTTTGTCTTATTGGTGACTGAATAGAAGTTCAGATGGCCATTGCAGGCTTTTACTGCTAAACCAGCAATATCTCCATGGCACTCCATTGTCATGGCAAGCTTTTCTGCAATAGAGTTTGGAGAAATATCTGCTACTACACTGTGATTAGCATCCTTCTCCTTAGGCAATGCACGTCTGATTGCTGCCACTATTTGAAAGCTTATATTACATGTGTACAATAAATCTTGTACTGGTTCTCCTACTTTCTGGTCTTGTGATGCTCCTCCTACTTTCTTTTTTAATTGTGGTTTAACAGTCTTTACAACAGCTTTGGGGAGTTGAACATCAGAACCCAATGTACCAACTTGAAAGCACATACCCACTGCCACATTAATTTTGCTAGACAGGCAACTGATGAACTCATCTTCTTCAAATAAATTTGGACATTTGGCTGCTTGAAAATCATTTGTTAATGTCTTGGATATTTTTGAGACTGGCAAATTCATAGGTTCAGTGAGTGAATGTTTTGTAGGGCTAGTTTTATTCTGTGGACTTCCAACCAGTGGATCAAGCTCACCATCAAGGAACCTGTGCAATGATAGGGTGAAGACATGACACAGGACAATTTGGTGACTAAAGCTAAACAACATATGTTAACAATTCCACAGGTGCATATGCAAAATATCAAACAAAAGGTGTGTACCTTTGCATCTTTTTAAGTACACGACCTTGCTCCTTCGAACAAATGAAATCATTAGCCTTCAAGCGTATTGTATATTGAGGACAGCAAGTACGCTCCATCTCAGGTTTGTAAAGAAAACAGCCAGATCTCCTCCACCCACGGTCAAGAAGAGCTGTAAACAGTAGCCATAATTCCCAATCATTATAAAGTTATGCCAGCAAAAGTAATTCTTCTGTTTAAAAAACTATGAATATCCAATATTGCAATTATAAAATACTACTACTTCACCAAAAAGTCAGCTTATTCCACCTCACCTTTGCTCTAATTTCTATCAAATCTCTAGCTAAACTCACATCTTCCACACATGCATCCGTGTTCTCAATACACTTGTTTCATGGTATGCATTTTTTTTCTGTTGCAAATTGCTTCAATGCAACTTTAAGAAAACATCTTTGTTTTATAGATCTGATTTTAAGTCACAAGCTGCTGCTTTTACATATTATGGTTATGATATAATTTCTTTTTCCGTAGGTGAAATGGCAATAAAAAATAATGCAATATAATTGCTTTTTACTTGGTGAATATTGCGTAGCAAGCTGTTAAATTTCTGAATCATGTATACTATAGCAAAGACAACTATCAGCATGCTCATCACAACACATGTATTCATCCTGCCTCATGCCATGCATTTCATCTAAATAACTTGGTTATGCATTAAATGGATCTTGAACCTGCTACGGTGCCCTTTTTTTTTTGAGGGTTGCTATGGTGGCTTTCGAAGCACATGCCTGCCACGAACGGTCAGACATTAAAAAAAATAGATGGACAAAAATAAGACATGGTAGAACTTAGTGTTGCTAAATGTTCACATCCTAGACATCCTGATGGAATAAAACCGTGTCATCATGCACATGGACACTGAAAGCTTATCAAATCTCAACTAAAAGGCACCCAAAATAACCCGGTGTAGTTTTTCTATAAAGTTATCATGAATTTCCTTTAGCTCTGTTCAAGAAAAAACAGCTAGCTTTGTACAAATATACATTCAAATACCATAAACAGACCCCTCCCCCACCCAGATGCATAGCTCTTCAGCCAACTTCAGGAGCCAGGAGGCTGTATAAAGAACAAGTGTCCATAATCATCTGGGGTACCCAAGTCTTTGGTTAACAGAACCATTACCTGCCACTATTTACATCACACTCTATAACACAATTCAATGCTTGGACAGAACAATTAATAAAGAAAATACCAATTAAATTCCACTTGATTCTAGCTATCCAGTCATCGAAAATTCCAAATCCTTACAGTAATTATAAATGTATTCTTTCACCATATATGGAGTATTATTTTTTCTGAGACTTTTAAGGATGAGAACTGAAAGGCATAAATGGTATGTTCATATTACAAACTGCAAAGTATGTTGAAACATTCGACCTCCAATATATGTCCATGTATATGTCCATGTACCATCTGTAAAAAACTGGCTTCATTAGAATGACATCACTAAAATGGGCTTCGATAAAATGCCATGGTCGAACTGGGGGTGTTTGCTAGAATGTCATTGTGGACGGTATTGCCCTTGGATGTTCTCTTCCTCCCTCAACGTTGGCCGCTGGTCATTCCCCTCGGGGTCATGCCATCGTTGTCGGCTCCAGCAGCAGCTCACGACGCCCACCACCAGTGCCTGACTGCCAAGACTAGGAGCTTTGCTCCATGTTCGTGCTCGGTAGCGATGGCGTTCTGTAGGACTGCTGTAACCAATGCGTGTGCAGCGACAGCTGCTTCGTCGGATGCGCCGGGTTGGTGCGCTCTGCCATGGGACGATGACATGACGCGGAATGAATTGGCCAGCGTTAGAGGGAGGAAGAAGAAGATCAAAGGGCAATACCGTCCATTTGAATGATGGGATTCTAGCGAAACCAGTTTTTTTGCGATGGCACATATGCAAATTTCTCAATTTTACTGAAAATAGGATAAGAGAGATGCATCAATACCACCAAAATTTAAGTAGTACCAAGTAATACCATAAAAACTGTACACCTCCAAGAAATACCACCGGATAGGCTAAAACCTCTAAAAAATACTACTACCGTCAGCCAAGCTGTCTCAACTCGATTTTCATGATAAATGCCATAAATACGCCTAATCTTCTTCTTCATTGTCTCTGCTCCTCCATGGTTCCACTTATCTCAGCATGAACTACCATCACCCCAGATCACCACAACTCCATGAGAAGCTCCCTGCCTTGACTGCACGAAAAAACACCCAGATTTTATGCTTGCATCGAGCTTGGGCAAGGAGCAGCATAGGTGTTACCCGTCCACCATTGCAGCAGCTAACTGTGTGCAGAGAGCTCCTCCCTCACCTCTGGTCAGCACATAGCCACACCGCCACCAGCCCGCGCAATGAGATAATGATGGTTGAGACGCCACCCATGGCACCATGTGCACTGGAGTCAGAACAGGAAGATGACCACCACGAGATTGTGGAGGAGTTGGTTGGCTGTAAATATAGGTGGCCACACTGGCCATACAAGGCACAACCTAGAACAGGGGCACCGGGAACAAGTTGATGCAGTCCATGGGGATGGGACTGAGGATGTGGTGGACATGCAATGGAGGGATCTCCAGCAAATACTAGCGCAAGTGATGGAAAATCATCAGCGACAGCACAACATTCTGGTCCTTCTTAGAATTGCTACCCCATAAACTGGTGGTAGTGGTATTTTCGGTAGATTTGTTCGCACTTGGCGGTATAAATAGAGATGAAACATTTTGGTGGTGCTACTTGGTACCACTTCAATTTTGGTGGTCTCTATTTTAAATGAAGCATAGTTCCAGGTTACATACAGGAGGAAAAAATATTAAATTAAATAAAAGTAGTACCTTGATAGTCATCAGCTCTCAGGCTGTTAGCCCATAGACCTGCAAGATAAGCAGAATAAATAAGAATCCTAGTTAAAGGTTTGAAAATAGGCTTCAAGAGAAGAACTAAAAAATGGAGAAAAACAAGGATGAACTATCTATATAAATATGAGCAAATTTCACAAAATACCAGGTTTTGAGGCACATGTATTACAAAAGCCCAATATCATGTGTGTATCATAAAACCCTGCCTTTTTGAGACATATGTATCACATAACACCGGCTCCGCTATAACTTCCGTCAAATGACAGGTGGGTCCTGCATGTCAACCATGCATTTCTCCTTCCCCTTCCCCTTCCCCGCCTTCCATTGAGCAGATCAAAAGAGAAGACGACAGTGTGGTTAAGGATCCCAATGGCGAGGAGTAGGAGAGCGGCGAGGGAAATTTCTCCTGGTGATGAGCCAACATAGGGATCCTACATTAACCGTGCAACTCCCTCGTTCTGCTACTCGGTGGTGCGCGTATGAGCGCAGATCTTTTTTTTAAGACTGAGCTCAGATCTAGAGCAGTAGAGGAAGATGAATGCGGGGATATGGGATAGCTGAATGGTGACTGACCAGTGAGCCCTTCATGTGAGATGACAGGGAGCAACGTGTTGTTGACGGATGTAGGGTTCTGTGAAATGGAATGCCTCAAAGTATGGGGTTTCTTAACGTAAACCCCAAAACCTGGGGTTTGTGGTAATTATGTCTCAAAACATAGGGTTTTGTGAAGTTTATTATTATATAAACAACCTATGGTATTGAAGGCTTCCTTGGAGACCTTGAAAAATAAAAGGAAAAATACCATCACTAATCAAAAGAAACATAAAAGAATTTACAACACCTATTTTGGTAGGGACATTAACAACAGAATAATTACATCAACATATTACAACTATCACCATTGTATAACATATTTGTAGTCATAACCATACGGGACACGTCACAAATACAACTTTGAATAACCATGAAATTGCAATAGGCGTCTCTACTAGCTGTCGATAACATTATGTGTTCTATATTGATCCTATGACTGAGAGTAGACAGTAAGCAAGTTGATAGCATGATTTTCATCCCATTCCAAAGGCAGAATTGGATGTCCATCGATGTAAACAAGGTGAAGCGCAAAACTGAGGCATCAGAAACGCTCTAAGCCCATAGCTAATAAAGACAAGATCAGTGGTATACGCGAGTAAAATAAAGGGGGTCAAGATCAGCGTTGATAGGCTATGTGCAATTCTGCACACCCTGTAATTTGGTGGCCAAATGTTACTTCCTTGAGAGCATGGGCAGACCCAGGCCGCAACATTATAGGTGGCCTGCGTTACTAGCGTCCAACGATGCATATTACCGTCCACACATGTATTTGCATGGGCTGTAACAAAATTCCTGAGCTCGCCGCGGCTTACCAGCATAAGCTGGCATAAATGAAGGATCAACGATTCTCCACAACCCAAATTATGAGACATGGTGGCATAACGTGCTAGTAAATACATGGTACTTGTCAATTTCGTCGGTGGCAATATCTACACCTGAAATTCGTATGTTTCGGGGTTATCTAGCAATCATACGCATCGACTCGAACCGACGACAAACAACTCCGCACGCAGACAGAACCCCAGTCCACTAGTCCTCTATTTTATCTTTTTTTTTTCCTTTTCCTCCCTTTCACCAAAAGGGGGTTCTCCGGGATCGTACCGTGCGAGATGCTCGTCTGGCCGGTGGATCGGCAGTAGCCGCAGGTCGTGCGGCGCCGGCCGTAGTCGATCACCACCGACTCCCCGCCGCCCCCGCCGCCGGGCCCGGAGGCCGAGGCGGCCCCGCTGCTGCTGGCGCCGTCGGCCATCGCGCGGCGGGGCGTCGCGCAGGAGAACGGGATAGGGTCGAGGCGAGCGCTCGGTGGCGTGGCTGGGCGAATCGACTGGGTCCCCGGATCTGGTTAGGGTGAAGAAGAGCTGTGGAGCCTGGAAGTGGGATGCGGGTTCTCTCTAGTGTTTCAGAGAAGAATGGTCATTGAACAAGTCGCGTCCCTTGCGGTCTAGCGGAGAAGTCCAAAACCCATCCGTAGTTTTCCTCTCCCGTCTATTCTTTCTTTTTTTTTTTTCAAGAGAATAGGCTATTATACGTAACAAAAGTTTGTTACTACTTACTAGTACTTATTTTGTTGCCAGCACGGTAGCCGCAAAGTTATGTGCAATTTACAGCCCCTTACAAATTACTTTCATTTTAGCTTTGTACTATGGTATCTTTAACTATCAGTTTTTTAAAAAATTATATAGTTTTAACATCGTAACATTTATGTATTTGGATTTATTGTGATAAATATTTTCGTAATATATAATTCACATGTTATTAAACTGCACGAATCTATAAAAATTAATTATCAAAAATAGGAGTGTTTGAGTTAAAGTAATTTAAAATCAAGAGAATACATAAAATTCTTCAATTGGAAGGTGTTCAGATTCAAAGGGTATCTCGGACTAGTAAAAACCAATCATGGAAGGGAAGACATGATTTTGCATTGACCGAATGTTATGCAAAATTTTATTTATATAATATATATATATGCCAGAAAAAAAAAATATTAATGATGTTTGTCCTTTTATCCTCTATACCCATTTGCTAAGCAATCCCTTGTCAAAGTCTCCTCCTTAAGTAACTTCATGTTTGCTCTATTGTGCCCTACTTTCCCCCGTCCCACTTGCAAGGTCCTCCATTGCCACAACAAGCTCTTCTTGTGTTGTCGGTATCTATAATGGATGAATGGCTTACAATGCTACTTCGTTGTATATTTTTATCATGGCTCATCTACTCTGCTAACACATGCATGTCTTGTTGAGCGCATATCCTCTAATATAGGGAAGGTAAGTTACATCATGACTTCCTTTTGATACCAAGCATCCAGTAATAATGGACAAACCATTTTTTTCTTGTTTTTCTTCTTTCTTTCCAAAATGATCAACTTCTATCTCCTGATATATGTCCGTGACAATGGATAGCAGAGTTTGCCGTTTTGCACAAGGCTCCCCCACCTTCCTAGTTGCATTCTCGTTGAAATCCAAGTGTTAGTTCTTCTGTAGTAGCTTTTCACGAGCAACTACATAAAATATACTCCAATCCAAGAATATATGGTACTCCCTCCATCTAGTTTTGATCGTCACCTAAGGAAAATAAAAAAACGTCTAAGATTAATGTGTGATTTGGTTGTGGGCGATGCTTTTTCATACAAGCACGCAACAAATGTCTCAGATAGTTAATTCCTAGTCGCATGCATTCTTACAACAATCTATTGCATGCAGACATGCAGGTAAACCAAGTGGTGTGCGGAATGTAGAGTTAATGGAATATGGAGGAAGTTGTGTCCTCCTTGGTCACCATGCCAGAACCAAATGTGTCGATCAAAACTATACGGAGGGGAGTATTATGCTTGCCACAATTTGGTCTAGAAGATAAAACAAATGTGCATTCATTGCTTGCTTGCACACTTGGCATTCAATCATCTTAGATCGATTCCTGGACTGACCACCATTGGTCTCTTTGAGGCTAGAAGATAGAGATAGAAGAAAGACAATATATGTGAAAGTGAAATTGAGCGATTAATCTGCACGATTAGTTACATATGGATGATTGATAGAGGGTAAAGTTACGAGGTGACTTTCCTTCGTACGTCAGTGGACTTATACGCTATCAATTCAATAAATGGAGTCAAGTTGTCTGCTTATACTCTATTATATTTGAATGTTCTCATATCCTTGTCGTTTAAGGAACTAACCAGAAAAGGAAAGAAAGGTCGAAATATTATCATATCTTATAAAGGAGGATGCAAAAGAAGACCAATAGTAGCACTGATAAGAGTACTATGTTATATGGGGTGGATGCTATGTTATGGGGATATGGGGTGGATGCTATGTTACCCCCCCCCCCCCATTTCATAATACTTGGCAATTTTAACATTGTATTGTTTGGAGAAAATTCCTTACATGCCCCTGAAAAGTTTCACAAGCTCTTCTATACCCCTGTATTTTGCTTCATCCCCCACATGCCCTTGAGTTTTCATTTTGATCTGCCTATCCCCATTCCGTTAGTTGACCGTGAGTTGATCGTTAGATTGCTAAAATAACTATATTTCCCATTTCCCATACTTACCTATGCTACCTACTATATAACTCACAATGTGAAAAATTGTATTTCATAATAAAATCAAATACGATATAATTATTTGTTGTAAAATTTTAAAAACGAAATTTAAATTGTTGAAAAAAATATTTTTTGACAAAATCCATATAAGAGTTTTAGCTAAAAATTATGAACCAAAATTTTTTATTTATTGGGTTCAAATTTTGATGAAAATGGTGTACGAATTTAATAATAGTTAATTTGAAATTTATTTAAAAATTTTGGATTTTTTTTAAAAAATTGTGGTCAAATAATTATATTCCCTTTGTTTTTTACAAATAGATCTATTTCATATAATAATTGTGTTTTATCACTAAACTTTTTTTTGCAGGGGTGTTTTATCACTAAACTAGTACATAAGTATATGAGAGGGTCAATATAATCAATTTCAGAAATATTTAATGGTCAACTCATGGTTAACTAATGGAATGGGCATAGAGGAGATCAAAATGAAAACTCTGGATATGTAAGGGACAATGCAAAATTCAGAGGCACAAAAGAGATTGAGCGAATTTTTAGGGCACAGGGAATTTTTTTCGTTTTGTTTTAGTTTGGCCACTTGTATTTTTTAAATAAACTAGTAAATATTAAAAAATATGTCATATTATTAAAGTATGTTACATGGTAAATATAAGTAAAACTCTATTGATAGTTAAATCGTTAAATATTATGAAATAGACAACTCATATAATAAGTTGTCTATTTAGTTGTTTACAATACATTTGTATAATTAATGATTTGACTCTATGAGTGTGTATTAAGCCATCTATCACAATATCCTTTTCTCCCATCTTTATCTTTCTTCCGCATCATCAAAATCTTATTCCCAAGTGTTGAAGTCACACCATTGTTATATCATAATTATTATACCTTTATGATATGGTGACTTTATTTCTCTTCCCATGTAGAACTGTAGAGCCGGTGTCCTTAATTTTTTATTAATTAAAACATACAAGTTTTGGCAACCAATTTCAAGATTCTAAATTTCTAACAAGCCTTTTCACAGCGGAGAGCGGAGACCTTTGGAGTGGTATATACGAGAAGTTGTATTTGAGTCAGCACAGCTAGATGCATATCTTAAAATATATAGGAAATTTGTTAGGCCTAAGCTACTAATATGTTTGTTGTTGTCGTTGAAAAAGGGGTGTTACAAAAATCTTAGGTCCTCTATAGAACTCCAAATGCAAAAAGGCATCATGTTGTATAGATGGTCCACAGTAAAAGAGCACGTGAATTTAGATTGAGTCAAACACAGAGATTTTCCACGCGAGGGTTACCACCTCTGTTATATTTTCTCCAAAATTCAAATGGATCGAACCGTTTCATAGGGAACTCGTAGTAATATAAGGAGATCGTTCCTTTGTCCCAATGCCCTGTACTATGCCTTGAAAAATGCCGTGGTTATTCAAAATTGAAAATATTTGGCTTTGTCTACCGTTGTGAAGCTGATCTTAGGCCCTGTTCGAATCATTTGCACATGATTAATACTTATCAACTGTTATAAATTTAAAAAATAGGTTTACGTGATTTTTTTAAAAAAACTTTTTTAAATAAAACACAGCATCGCTTATTAGTTTAAGAAGACAGCACTCACTCAAGCCCGCACTTTCAATGACAGGCTATTCCAGAATCGGGATTATAACGCATCTGAGGAGAGCAGTGCAGCACAAATATCAAACTAGGATTTTTGAGCGATTCTTGTCAGTCATAATTCTCACGACAAGTATATATACCGCTGAAGTGCTGATGGATATCCCTTACATATGTTAACATCTTCATTGAGTTGAAATGTGGCTGCTCATTAGCTGAGAACAAACTTGACAGCTTATTGATGTTTGGTTCCAATCCCTTAGTAAACAGCATTTCTGGGAAATAATATGTACAGAACTGAATGCGGCAAACAATACCAGCAGACAGCAGCTGCTAGTCTTTACTACTAGTACTAAATCGATGGAAGGAACAGAATACATAAAGATTGCCACCTATGTACTGCAGTACCTGATGACTCGTTCATGATGTATCCATCTTGAAGCCCAGGTTCATGAGTAACTGCTGCAGGGCCTTCCAACCCCAAAGCAACTCATGTAAAAAAGCACCGGTCCACCGATTTTCTACTGGAACACCATCATCATCTGTACTTTCTACTGGAACACCGTCATCATCTGTACTTTCGGCATAACGGTCGTCAGCGCACGTTGCCACACTGCCGTTCTCTGGTTCTGCGTCTGCTGTTTCACGAAGTGCCAATTGAATTTGTGGTTCATCTATAATTAACTGGTTAAGAAATTGCACCGTATAAGTATGATAGCAGCACGGAGTGAGCAAGTAACATCTAACTATAAAATACAATAATATGCTCTAGACAGCGGCCAATGTCATGGGATATTTTGATGAGATGTAGGCACTAAAAAACTCACATTGTACACTAAAAACCACCTATGTTTTTTCAGATCCCCTGATTTATCCATCTTTACACCTATGTCACATCTTCTAATGAATGGATGATCTGATGCCTGATATTCAGTTCCTTTGCGCACTAAATACGTTATCAGGAAATAGGAATCAGAAATTATAGTAAACAGTAAACAGTTTTTATCATATGCAATCCAAGCAGTCACTCTTCACTAGCAAGTTGCATCATGACTCCTCTGAGCTAATTGAAATAAGAAAGCAGAGTAACTAATGAGATAAAAAAGAAACCAATTTTCGACCAGCAAGCATATAGAACTACTTATTTTCAGAAGAACAGTTAAGAAATATATAGAGTGCCTCTGGATTTTGGTAGAAAATAGACTTAACACATGAAGGTATTGGCAATGGATATCAAATTAAGCCATTACCTCTGGTTGGTTAGCTTCATGTACCTTCACTGATTCTGCTTGAACAGAAGTAACTGTCGCAACTGTTGATTTCTTGTCATCCTCACCAACACTAGATTCATTTTGTATTACCGCTTGATTGCCATCCACCTGTAGCTCATCTGCTGCAATAATACCATCTCTGCTTTCACTGTCATCTGGAACTACAGCCTCCTCCATCTCAACGGACACTTTACCCTCCTCCATCCCAACGGACACCTCACCCTCCTCTTCTATTGTCTGACTATTTGCATTATCCCAATCTTCATATACGACTAGAATGTTTGCAGTTTCACCTGTCTGTATACTTCTATTACACCCATTCTGCCAGTGCAACTTGCCCGACAAATCTTGCAGCACGAACTTGTACTCAATCAACCTGTTGGCTGGCAGATCCTGTACAGAGAAGAAAAGGGGTCATGAAATACCTCAAGTGGAGAGTACAACATCAAACAATGCGCAGAATGCAAGGCTCACTTTCTCCACAGTCCAGTCATGTCCTTCTGACCAATCCAAAGGCACTGCCTTCGACGGATCCCAGAGGCCGAGCGCCGGGTCGTCGCCGACAAGGTGGAAGCTCTGGCCGAACGTGCATTCCCTCTTTAGCACAAATCTAACACGCACCGTCTTCCCAAGAACTGAAATAACAGGTTGATAGACAATAAAACACAACATCCATCGCCACCATAGGTTTTCAGTTTTTCACCATTTCTACCGTTACACCATGTCCAAGCAGAGGAGCTCACCACCAGAGGGAGACGAGATTTCAGCGGAAGCCACATCCCCATGGAACTCCTGACCATCATCAGACTGCAGCAACAGAGTAACCAGTGTTTATCTAAATCGCAACGTGACGCTCCGAATGACCAAAACGAAGCGAGAGAAAATGGTTTCGACTTCGACGCAACGTACGTACCTCAGGCGCGGGTGCCACAGCGCCGTCCTGCGCTGGCGAGAGCAGCTCGAGGCGTTCCGGGACCGCGGCCACGAGCGCCCTCTGGCGGCGGCCGGGCGGGGCGGGGCCAGCGCCTACGACGCGCCGCTTGCCCTTGCCCTTGCCGGCGCCGCGGCCGTAGGCGGCGACCGCAGCCCGGACCTGCACCCGCGGCCCGCCAAGCGCGGCGGCTTCCATGTAGTACTACGGGAGAAGTGGAGATTGGAGAAGGGGGGATTTCGGCCTAGAGAGAGGGGCCGCGGGGCGCTTCACGAGGCGATCGATCGGGTGGCGACGAGGCGCGTCAGCGCGCAGGGGGTGGTGGGGCACGGGAGCACGAGGGTTTCGTGGGGGGGTTTTTGCGGTGGGGGAGGAAGTGAGAGTACTGAGATCCCCTGGCAGGCTGGCAGGGGGTCCCGCCGACGAGCCGACGAGGGAGTAGATGACAGTAGAGGACAGGTGCGGCGCAGCGAGAGGACGAGCGGGCGCAGGGACGGGGCGGGGCCCTCGTTTCGTCGTTTCGTCTCCTCGGCTTCGGCTTCCCGTTGGATCTCGCGCGTCGGTCAGGAGGAGAGGAGAGCGTCTCGGCGTTCGAGAGAGTTCCGCCGTTACACGCGGCCACCTCACACGGTTCCCGCGGCGCCAACCGGGAGGTGGACCTAGCATTAGCAAGGCAAGTCAGCTCGACCTTTTCCGGGTGTTTCCCAGCCTTTACGTGATGGAAATTTAGGCCCAGAGGCCCAAGCTTCCGCGTTTTGCATTGCAAAAGCCTCAGCCTTTTGTCAATGGAATAAGTTCACCCTACATCCCTCAATTTATCACCAAATATGATTTTCATCCTCAGTTCGGTAAACTGATACAACGCATCCACCAACCTACAAAACCATGCAAACGAGATCCGTCGATAGTATTAACTCTGGTTTTTGCTGACCTGACACCTACATGGATCGTTTGACTAGATTTTTATCTCACGTGGTATTAACGTGGTGCTTACGTGACAATTAGATAAAAAATAATAAAACCCATAAGACCCACATGTCAGATACACATAAAATAATAAAAAATGGTGGAGCCCATGTGACCCATATATCATGCTCACTACTTCCCTCCTCTCTCTCTCTTTCTCGTGCAAGACGGTGGGTGGTGGGCGGAGCGAGGCGAGCAGTCGGCGGCGATCGGTGCAGGCTAGCGGAGCGGAGCGGGGCGGGTGGAGCGGCGGCGACCGCTCCACTCCTCTCTCTCTCTTGCCCTTTTCGGCATGTGGACGGCGGAGGGCGTGGAGTGCAGAGCAGCGAGGCGGAGCGGCGGCGGTCAGAGTAGGACGGCGGAACGGAGCGGGGCGAGCGGCGGCCGACGGTTGCGTCTTGTTTGGGCTTCCACCATTTGGCTCATCGATCACTCCTCGTCTTCGAGCCTCCTTGTGCCACCGGAGCGGCCCTAGTTCACCGCTGGAAGGTGTTCTTCTCTCGTAGTCCACCACCGGCGCCGCCACTACTAAACTGGCAGCGTGTAGATCCATCCGTCTCTGAGGCTGTTGGTGAAGAACTGTAATTTCTACGAATTTTTCCTTCTCCCGGACCAATCTATTCATTTTGTTGCGGATTACTTTGTGCATGCCAAAATTTTCTAGAACATTTTGGGGATTCAGTTGGGTTTCCATGAAAACTCCTGTCGTTTGCCTTTCTTTGCTAGATCGATTATCCCAAAGTTTTTTTTACTTTGAAGAATATGGGCTATCTACTGATCTCCGGTCAATGATTTTGTTGCTGAAAACCACCACCACCACACACCACGCACCAACAACGCCTATATAGAACCCAGGAGAAGGTTAGCACCAGACCGACCGCCGCTAGACCAACAATGGAGCTACCGCCGAACCACCCAAAACAAAGCCTAACAACGAGCATCGTACTAGACTCTATCCATGCCCATGGGATTGGAGAGGAGAGGGTGAGAGAGAATGATGGAACCACTCTCCCCATAAGACCCACCAGCATGGTCAGCTTGCATTGGCTAGGGCACCGCTACAAGTGGACAAACGTCTAGAGCGAGCACGCACAAACTGCCTAATAGAGGTTTTGGCGCGGGGGGTGGGGGACTCCTAGATAACGTCTCCAGGGAGAAAAGCGACGATGAACACCAACGCGTTCATCGAGATCGCAAAGGACCAAGACAGGGCTTTCACCCGGAAACCCACCCGAGGGAGAGGGGCGACTTGACAGTGCCCCAGGAGGGAAAACGATGTCCGAAAACGCCATCATTGCCAGCCCGGGCAGACAGAGCTAGGTTTTACACCTGTCGCCCACCCCCTGCCGATCCGCCGACATAGTTCCAAAGCTCCACCACCGGCCAACCTCCGTCGGCACGCGGCCACTACTGTATCAACGCCCCACGTCAGTCAGCCTCGGCATGCCATGAGGCACACACTGCCATCACTGGCCTCCCGGCCACTACCACGCTGGCCTTCTTGTTGTCCTCGCATCAGCCTCCCGCGCCGTCGGCTAGGTCGACCTCCCTGCCGTTGCCCACGCCGACCTGCCAAAGCCATCAGCGATGGCCATCCTTAGCCGCCGACACAATCATATTGGCCTTCCGCGCCGCCGCTTCCATGCAGCCGCACCCTGTCACCTCACCGCCGTCGGTGACTCGGAAGCCGGCCTCCCCGCCGCCTCGCCACCACTACCAAAGGCGCCGCTGGGGCGTTGGGTTCGGGCATGGGGAGGTGGATCTTGCCACCTCGCCCCTAATCCCGGCACCATCTTTGCCTCCGCCATGGATGCAGGCCACACCGACCGCCCTCTTCGGGCGACATGGGGGCACTAGATCTGGTTGTTAGTTAGAGATCTCCGGGGAATTGGTCTCCCGATTCCCCACTCCACCTAACGCCCCCCGATCGGGGGTGCCGGCCAATCCATGGTTGTGGGCCCCCTCTCATGCAGCGCAATATAAAAGGGGGAGTCGCCGGGCACATAAACTAATGTTTGCCGTGCACTCGGACTCCCCACAAAACCCTAGAACCCTCCGATCCGGGAAGACGCTGAAGTGGGGGGAAATCGCTCAACGCCGCCCACACCGTCACCAAGGCAGCATTGAGCTCCAAGTCCGGCGAAGTTATGGGGCTCTATCTATCTCTCTCTCCCGTTACTTCTCCCGAAGAACACACTATCTATTATTTATGAACTAGAGATCAACCCCTAGATTGGCTCCTAGCGTTCTTAGAAATCTAATATTGGTATTAAAGCTAGACCTAGGAGTAGACCTAGGCGGGCTAGGAAGAAGAAAGAGGAAGGGGTCCTCGGATCCACGAAGAGAAGCTCAAGTTGAGACACAAACAAACAAAAAAAATGGAAAACCCTAACCTCTACCACCGCCCGTCGTCGCCGACGCCGTGCGGGAAGCCCTTAACCGCCGCTATCGGCCGTCGCCGACGCGCGTGGGAAGGGGATCGCCGGTCCGCTGTGGGATGGAGACCGTCGGCCACCGCGGGAAGACCGGGAGAGAAGCGTGCAGCTCCGGGCACCGCCGCAAGGACGCTCGACTATGGCGCACTCATCCTCGGGTTAGTGCACGCACCGGCGAGGGGGCGTGCGACGGTGCCGCCTCGCTCCACCGTGTGTGTGCGCTTCGGCGAAGGAAGAGAGGAAAGGGGCTAGGGTTTCGGCCGGCGGTCGGGAGGGATGGGGGTTTTGATCCCCCGATCTTGGTGCTCGGCCGTCCGATCGAAACCCTAAGATCGGACGACTGGCGATGGCCGAGCCGAAAGTGGCCCAAGAGGGGGCGCACGCGGGGCCGCTTTCCCGGCCTAGGCCCAGGTTGCGGCCTGTGGTGCACGGGAGCGCTCGCGCGTGCACAAAAAGGCCATGGGCTGACCGGCAAGGCCGGGAAGAAGTCTGATCCAGGTCACTCGTGGCTGAAGAAAAAGAAGTTTAATGTTAGTCCCTTAATTTTTTTATTTTCAGAAGCATTTACAATTCATAGTTATTGAATGGATTTATTTCTAAGCAATTTAAACCAATGAGAAAATTGTTTAGAGGGTAGACATGTGTATGAAATGCTTCTGAACATGTATGTTTTTTTTTCACAGCTGTAATGTATGTAATGTTGTTATTAAGACCAACGTTGTTAATAGCAATATTAAAATGTTGATTTCTTAGCTTTTCCATGCATTGATTCTATTTCTGCCCAACGGTGATGTAGGATCAATGTAGTAGTATATTGTATGTTTTAATTTTGACCAAAGTTAAATTAAGATGTGAAATAGTTTTTAATTTTTGATGTCTCTCAATTTCCTCTAATTTGCTTTCAGGAACCACTAACCCATTAGTTTACATCTCAGCCGTTGAGCCCCTTAACGGGAACAACTATGGCTCATGGCGAGAGAAGATAGAGATAACACTTGCGCTGTCTGACATAGATGAAGCTCTCACCGAGTCTCGCCTCACTGAGCCTGCTAATCCAATGAGGGCAGACGGTGAGAGCGAAGAGGATTTCAAAAGGAGGGTGATTGACCATGCACCAATAAGTTTGAAGTACGATGTTGATCGTGCGAACTGGGAGTCATCAAACCGCAAGTGCTTGATGGTAATTATAAGTTCCATTGTGGAGGCAATAAGGGGAGCAATCCCAGTATGTACCACCGCCAACGAGTACCTTCAGAAAGTGGAGAATTAGTTTACTCGTTCTTTAAAGGCCTATGCCAGCACCCTTATCAAGAGCTTAATAACCATGAAGTACACCGGCGGAGGGGTTAGAGAGCACATTTTGAAGATGAGTGGCATCACTTCAAAGCTCAAGAAGATGGACTTGGTACTCCCTGATGAGTTCCTAGTTCACCTTATTTTTGCCTCCTTGCCCCAATATTTTGAGGCTTTTGTTGTGAACTACAACTCATAGCCAGAAAACTGGGACATTGAGAAGCTCATTGCCATGTGTGTGCAAGAAGAGGATAGACCCAAGGCTCGTGGTGATTGCGCCAACTATGTGAAGAACAACAAGAAGAGGAACAACTACAGCCAGAATGCCATCTCTCCTAAGGCACAAGGAAAGGCGCCACAAAGTGATCCACATCCACGACCAAGCAATGTAGAGCTGGTGGACAGGGACACTTGCAAGTGGTGCAAGAAGAAGGGGCACTATCAAAAGGACTACCCCGATTTCCTGAAGCATCTCATGAAGAAAGGGATTCCGTACGAGGAGGATGCTACAAAGAGGAGAGATACATTAGAGTAGCAAATGGAGTCGAGGCTGAAGTTGAAGCAATTGGAGAACGTCCATTAGAATTGAATAATGGCTTCACACTTCATTTGCAGAATGTTCTCTATGTACCCTCTTTGAGTAGAAAATTGATTTCCGTTTCATGTTTAGCGGATGATGGATATAATTGCTATTTCAATAAAGAACTATGTTCAATTATATTCAATTATAAGTGTGTTGGTCTTGCTTTCCGACAAGACAAGCTTTATATGTTGCCTAAACATGCGAATATGAATGTTGTATGCAATAGCATTTCTTCCCCGTCTACGAATGTAAGAAATAAGTGCAAACGATGCAACGATGAAACATCTGCGAAATTGTGGCACTGTCTGTTAGGCCACACTTCAAAGGGGAGAATTGAATGGTTAATTAAACAAGAGATTCTGCATCCTTTAGACTTTACAGATTCAGAATATTGCATCGATTGTATTAAAGGAAATTATGTTAAACAAATAATGAAAGGAGCCATAGGAAGTCTAGGAAAATTGGAAATCATACCCACATACATTTGTGGTCCTTTTCCAATTAAGACTATGCATGGTTATGATTCATTTACAACATTCACAGATGATTATTCGCGCTATGGCTATATTTATCCAATTAAAGAACGATCGGAATTATTGGATAAATTCAAGATATTCAATGCTGAAGTAGAAAATCAGCATGATCTAACGATTAAAGTAGTAAGATCCGACCGTGGAGGAGAGTACTATGGTTGGCATACCCCTTATGGCCAAATACCTGGACCTTTTACAAGGTTTCTTCAGGAAAATGGCATAGTAGCCCAGTATTCCACACCGGACGAGCCTCAGTAGAATGGAGTAGCTGAAAGACGTAATCGTACTCTAATGGACATGGTCCAAAGTATGTTAAGCCACTCCACTTTACCAATAAGTTTATGGATGGAGGCATTAAAAACCGCTACCCATATTCTTAATCGAGTACCAAGTAAGTCAGTGTCCAAAACACTGTATGAGCTATGGACAGGAAAGAAACCCATGCTAAATTATGTACATGTGTGGGGTTGTCTAGCTGAGGCAAAAATATTTAACCCAAATATTGGGAAGCTAGATCCCAAGACAGTAAGTTGCCATTTCATTGGCTACCCTGAGAAATCAAAAAGTTTTTGTTTCTACTATTCTGATAGACACACTAAGTTCGTAGAAACGAGACACGTAGTGTTTCTGGAGGATGGGATAGTCAGGGGGAGCATGGTACCCCGAGAAATTAGTCTTAAAGAGAAGTGGGCATGCGTACCTACTCCAATGATTCAAGAACTATTTTCTCGATACCTGTTGCTGCTACACTGACAGCACAGATTGCTGCGATGTCAACACCTGTTGTTAGTTCCCCTGTAGCGACAATGAAAGAACAGGAGGAACCTATGGAACAGGATCCTACAGAACAAGTTGTCGCACAAGAGGAAGAGCAACATCAGCCCCAAATAGAAGATGTCACACAACTCAGAAGATCTCAAAGAGAGAAAGATAGTTATTCCTAGTGACTACGAAGTCCATGCTAGTGAAGAAGTTCAAACAGAGGGTGATCCCACCTTGTTTGAGGAAGCCATGAGAAGTGCTCATTCATCGAAGTGGCTTGAAGGCATGGAAGATGAAATAAGATCAATGAGTACCAACAAAGTTTGGGATTTAGAAGAAATTCCTAAATGAGCCAAAACAGTAGGCTGCAAATAGGTCTACAAAACAAATTGTGACTCCAAAGGGAATTGTTGGAGGCATGTCATGACACTCTTCGACCAGACCTGCCGAAACCAAGCAAGTAGCGAGGATTCAGACCCGAGGCGTCTGAGGTCCATCGGGGCGAAGCCCTATGGCGAAGACCATGGGGCGAAGGTGGTGAAGGGCGAAGAGTCACGTCGGGTCTCCGCAAGTCTAAGCGTGCCCTGGGAGAGGGCTGGATGGCGAAGGGCGCATGCCGAAGGGGAGACTTCGCCATGTCGACCCCTGCTCCAAGAAGGCCCAAGGGGCCAACCTAACCACTCTGGCCCGTTGGCCGGTAGGCCAACAGTTGCCAAATTGGCCCGTTAGAGGCCCATGTATCTTAATTACACTGTATACCCATACAGATGTCCCGTTCATAAGGGTGACCATCTAAATTCCCCTGTAAAACCTAAACCCTAATAGGGGGACCTGTAATAGGACTATAAATAGCCCCCTAGGGCCATGTAAAGGGGGGATCCCAAGAAAAATACTTAATTTAATACACTTTACTTTTCCCAACAACTGTTGAGTAACCACGTCCTTCGACGTATGCAGTTGTCGCTTCGACAATAGCTGGCGCCGACCGTGGGGACCTCCGAGCGAAACCACTAAGAGTGAATGCCACCGAAGAAGGTCATAAAGGAGAGGGTTGCTAACCCTAAGGAGGGCGCAGCAGGAGAGGCGATGCCGCCGAAGAGGGGGCAGAGCCTTCAGCGCCCACCGTCGAAACTGAGGTGACGCCATCGGCTTCGGCACCCGCGCCGCAACCATCGCTTTCGGCTCCGGTCGCTTCGGCGGGGCAGGCGCCGGAGATCCTTCCGACAAGTCAGCTGGTGGCTCCCCAAGACACTTCGTCACAACCAGCTACGACTTCGACCGCGCTAGCCGCTGTGCAAGCCAACCCCAACTTTGAAGCGCAAGCCGAAGCCGGCATGGAAGCCATGCGCCAGAATATGACACGACTTTAGGACATGCTTCGCCAAATGCAAGAGCAACAGTAAGCATACGAAGTAGCACGGCAGGCCAAGGTCGCTGCGGCCCCAATTCTCCAATATTCGGCGGGCTACATCCCACCTCAAGTCTACCCACAAGCGCCGGTTCAGGCCCTTCCGTCACAAGATGCGCAAACACCGGTGTACTTCGCTGGACAACCTTCGGTCGCAACAACACACCCGATCCCTGGTGTGCAGCCGCAGATTCGGCCGGTCGCGGCCCAAGTACACCCCTCACCACCCGGTCAAATGTCACAAGCAATGGCGGAGGGGGCTTCGGCCTTGCAGGCACAGCTTCAAGCTTTCCTTCAGCAACTCAATTAACCCCACAACATCTCAAGTACAACCCCTTCGGCCCAACCGGAGGGGAGCGCAGGCCAGGGCGCACCCGGTTGGCTGCTATCGAACCAACCTGGGTTGGGGGCTTCGCCACGGAGTCAAGGACCACAGTTCAACTTCAGCAACGCAACCCAAGCACCACCGTTCGGTACCGGGCCGCCGAACACCGTGGCCCAGCCACACACGCAAGCCATGACTTCACCCTTTGCCACGCCCTACCCACAGCCGAACGGGCCCTCGCTGCAGAGTGCCGTGGGCAAGGCAGGGGCGAAAAGGGGCTGCCGCTAAGTGGGGGATCAAGATTCGTCCAATCCCACCCTAGTTCAAGTTCCCACCCGTTCCACGATACTTGGGCGAAACAGACCCAAAAGAGTTTCTGTCCATCTACGAGTCCGCGATCGAAGCCGCTCACGGCGACGAAAATATCAAGGCAAAGGTAATCCATCTTGCTCTAAACGGCATCGCCCGTTCTTGGTACTTCAATTTATCAGCTAATAGCATTTACTCATGGGAGCAATTGCGCGATGTCTTTGTCCTTAACTTTCGAGGCACGTATGAGGAGCCGAAGACGCGGTAACATTTGCTCGGCATTCGCCAGAGGTCGGGGGAATCAATACGGGAGTACATGCGTCGTTTTTCACAAGCCCGGTGTCAGGTTCAAGACATAACCGAAGCATCCGTCGTCAACGCCGCTTCGGCTAGGCTGCTTGAAGGCGAACTCATAAGAAAAATCGCCAACAAGGAACCGCAAACTCTCGAGCACCTGCTTCGCATCATTGACGGGTACGCAAGGGGCGAAGAGGATTCCAAGCGAAGGCAAGCAATCCAAGTCGAGTACGATAAAGCCTCCATCGCCGCTGCCCAAGCCCAAATACAAGCACAGGTCACCGAACCAGCTCCTCTCACCGTTCGCCAACCTCAGCCGGCGAACCAAGGACAATCGTCAAGGCCGGGCCAAGCTCCCATGATTTGGAGAAAATTCAGAACTGATCGCACGGGCAAGGCTGTGATGGCTGTCGAAGAGGTACAAGCCCTCCGCAAGGAGTTCGACGCCCAGCAAGGAGGCAGCCACCAACAACCTGTTCGTAAGAAGGTCAGAAAAGGCCTATATTGCGCATATCATGGACGATCTTCGCACACCACCGAGTAATGCCGAAACATTTGTCAGCGGGGCAACGCTCATGAACAAAGGCAACGGCAAGGGGCTACTGTCGAAGCACCCCGCGAAGCTGTTCAAGAACAGGCACCCCCAGCCGAACAGCGCCAGGACGTGCAGCGCAGAGTAATTCAAGTGATTACAATGGCCGATCCATCGGTCCAACCGTCGAAGCGGCAGAGGAAGCTGCAGCTGCGGAGGGGCTCCGAAGTACTTGAATCAGCAAATCTCTTTTGGGCCGGAAGATGCCGAAGGAGTGCTCTTCCCACATCAAGACCCCCTGGTGATCTCAGCCGAGGTAGCTGGCTTCGAAGTCCGGCGAATTTTGGTCGACGTAGGAAGCTCAGCTGATGTCATCTTCGCCGAAGCATATGCCAAGATGGGGCTGCCAACCCTAGCCCTCACCCAAGCACCGTCCTCGCTTCGCGGTTTCGGCGGTGAAGCAGTTCAAGTCCTAGGCCAGGTACAGTTGGTGGTAGCTTTCGACACAAGTGGAAACAGGCGCGAAGAGCAAATACTGTTTGACGTGGTTGACATCCCATACAGCTATAACGCCATCTTCGGCCACGCAACCTTGAACAAGTTCGAGGCCATCTCCCACCACAACTACCTCAAGCTCAAGATGTCGGGTCCAACAAGCGTGATCGTTGTTAGGGGGCTTCAACCTCTGACCGCTTCAAAGGGCGACTTGGCCGAGATCAACAGGGCAGTGCACAATGTTGAGGTCGAACCGCATGCTAAACGCATGCCGAAGCCCGCCCCTCATGGTAAGGTGATCAAGATGCAAGTCGATGATGCTGATCCAGCGAAGTTTGTCCAGCTGGGGGGCGATCTGGGCGAAGAGGAAGCTGAGAACATCCTGGAAGTGCTCAAGAAGAACATTGACATCTTTGCCTGGAGCCCTGACGAAGTGGGAGGTGTTTCGACGGATCTCATCATGCATCACCTGGCGGTCAAGCCGGATGCCAAGCCAAGAAAACAGAAGCTGCGCAAGATGTCCGCCGATCACCAAGAGGCAGCAAAGGCCGAAGTGCAGAAGCTGCTCAAGGCCGGAGTGATCTGGGAGATCGACCACCCGGAGTGGCTGGCGAACCCGGTTTTGGTGAAGAAGTCGAATGGCAAGTGGCGCATGTGCGTCGATTTCACAGACCTCAACAAGGTGTGCCTGAAAGATGACTTCCCCTTGCCGCGGATCAATCAGCTTGTTGACTCGACAGCTGGTTGCGAACTCATGAGCTTCTTGGATGCGTACTCCGGTTACCACCAGATCCACATGAATCCGAGCGACATCCCCAAGACAGCCTTCATCACGCCGTTCGGCACTTTCTGCCACCTCAGGATGCCTTTCGGCCTGAGGAACACCGAAGCAACGTTCGCCAGGCTGGTGTACAAGGTGCTTCACAAACAGTTGGGGTGAAATGTGGAGGCCTACGTCGACGATATCGTCGTCAAAAGCCGCAAGGCTGTCGACCATGCGTCCGACTTGCAGGAGACCTTCGACAACTTGCGCGCGGCGGGTATGAAACTAAACCCTGAAAAATGGGTTTTTGGAGTTCGCGCGGGCAAGTTGTTGGGTTTTCTTGTTTCTGAAAGGGGTATCGAGGCGAACCCCGAGAAAATCGACGCCATTCAGCAAATGAAGCCCCCGTCGAGCGTACGCGAAGTACAAAAGCTCGCAGGCCGAATTGCGGCACTCAGTCGTTTTCTCTCAAAGGCAGCCGAAAGGGTTTACCATTTTTTAAGACCCTCCGGGGCGCGGGAAAATTTAGCTGGACACCTGAATGCCAAGTAGCGTTCAACGAGCTAAAGCAATATCTGCAAAGCCCCCCTGCCTTGATCAGCCCAACACCGGGAAGAGAAATGCTCCTCTATCTAGCGGCTTCGCCGGTGGCGGTCAGTGCACTCTTTGTCCAAGAGGCAGAGTCAGGACAGAAACCAGTGTATTTCGTCGCTGAGGCTTTGCAAGGGGCGAAGATAAGGTACATTGAAATGGAAAAGCTTGCCTACACCATAATGATGGCTTCACGCAAACTTAAGCACTATTTTCAGGCCCACAAGGTCACTGTGCCATCGCAATATCCTTTGGGCGAAGTGCTCCGGGGCAAGGAAATCTCTGGTCGGCTCAGCAAGTGGGCGGCGGAGCTATCCCCCTTCGACCTGCATTTTGTCGCCCGCACTGCCATCAAGTCCCAAGTCCTAGCCGATTTCGTCATCGAATGGACACCGACGTTCGCCCCCGAACCTCAGCCCGTCGAACAACCTTGGATAATGCACTCCAACGGCTCGTGGTCACACAGGGGGGCAGGCGCCGCGGCAGTACTCACTTTGCCAGGGGGCGTGCCGATTCGGTATGCCACAAGGCTGCAGTTCGACACGACCAACAACACGGCAGAGTACGAAGCGGTATTGTTGGGTCTAAGAAAGGCGAAAGCGTTGGGGGTTCGGCGTTTGCTCATCCGAACAGACTCCAAACTGGTGGCAAGTCATGTTGATAAATCTTTTGAGGCAAAAGAAGAAGGAATGAAGAGGTACCTGGAGGCTGTTCGATCTATGGAAAAGTGCTTCGCCGGCATAACGGTCGAACACTTACCTAGAGGCCAGAATGAGGAAGCAGATACCCCGGCGAAGTCCGTCGCCTGTGGAGGCCCGCATTCACCAGGCATATTTTTTGAAGTCTTGTATGCACCAAGTGTGCCCATAGAAAGCTTGGACATCATGGCAATTGACCAGACAAAACTGGGCGAAGACCCAGAGGACTAGCGAACTTCGCTCGTAAAGTTGTTGACGACCAAATTTGGTAATTCAAATATCGGAGATTAAGATGGAATCGAAGAGGATTGAAGAGATAAGATCGTATCGGAAAGCAGAGTGAGAATCGGCTGTGGTCCGAATCGGCTATGGATTGGATCGGCAAAGTCAGAGTCGGACTAGGTTAGCCGATTGAGCCGATTTCGGTAATGTGACTCGGTATACGTCATCGGGTTATGTTAACGTGTTTCATATGGATTGCCATGCACGGATAGAGTCCTGAGGAGGCAATTGTATCTATTAATTAGGATATTTTATGTAATTTCCTTATAGATATTCTCGGTAAGAGTCCGCCTAAGGGACTTGTTGGTTAGTTGGATTTGTATTAGGTTAATATGAGTCGTGTCCATGATGGACAATGTTTGTAATTTCGGGTATAAATATAATCCCGAGGTCTTGTAAATAATAACAACACACGTTCAATCAATCTCGGCGCATCGCCAAACCTTTGTTTTCTACTTTCGATAAGTTTGTGCTTTTGAGTCGTGCTGCATCACTTTGATCTTCGGCAAAAAGGTATATCTTGTCATGGCGAGTTACATCATTAGGGCTAGTGCTTACATCTCTATGACACTCTAGTTCTTTGTTGTGATTCTCCGAGTTATCATATATGTTATATAACTTAGATCGACAATGCAATCTACTTGTATCGGCTAGATCCTTTCTAGGGTTTCATCGGTATCGGCTAGATTACTTTGTTAATCTAGGTTATATAATGTATCTACCATCCCAAAAAGACAACCATCGGCTTGATTCTTTAGATCTCATGCTTCTATTTATACTTAATGCTGCATTGGTTCAGTCCAACCTATTAAGTCGTATTTAGAATCATGGTATCTAACCTGCTTCATGATTGTTAATAAGGATAGTATCGGGGTTTCAGCCGATCTTACCTGATATAGATGTTTTACATTGTATTAAGCGTTGTTTAATGTTCTATATCTGCCCCTTATATCAGGATCTAATCTAATGTAAATATATTAAGCTTAATATCAATCTGATTGATTATAGTTTAATATATTTATTACTAGAGAATATCCTAACATAAGGTTGTATCGGAGCTATAGCCGATACATACTTAAACCTAGATATCGGCTATGACATCAATCTGCATAATCATTATGTCATGTTATCTTTAGACTTGGGTAATTTATACTGTATCGGTTCAGTCCGATCTATCTCAATTACTTATTTCTAAAGTAATATTGATATATTGATTATGTAACACTGATCTTTACAGCCGATATACTAGTTTTAGGGTTAGTTCTATCATCAACTATACCTTACAGCCGATCCATATTTTATTGCATCGGCTAGGTCACATACGATATGAAATCGGCCCTATGGCCGATTGTCTATCGTTTACTGATATTCTTTGCATGTTTTTCTTGTTGATTGCAGGATCAAATCAACTGGCACGCCCTTGAATCTGAAACCCTAATTTTGGACCTGCACTATAGTAAAGCAAACCTCTCAGGCCAGTGTGTGTTTTTTGCATCAACACGCTTTTGGCACGCCCAGTGGGACTCGTGTCATCATGTCTCCAAACATCACTGAAGTTGCGGAGGACAACATCGTCGCGGTTACACCCGAACAGCTGAGTGATGAACAGAAGGAAGAATTGCAACAAATGCTGAACCAACTCCAAAATCAATATTTGCACTCGTTCACAGTCACCCGGCAAGGCACGGTCATCCAAAGGACCAAAATCCAAGTACCGACGATCGTGAAGCAAGACCCAAGTACTTCTGGATCTGGGCAAGAGAAGGATAAACAAGTAAAAACCGAATCAAGCAACGAAGAATTGCACACATTGCAAGATCGCATCGATTCGGCTGTACATCACGCGCTAGTCAACCAGTCCGGAGTACTTGTCAATACTTTGACAAATATGATCAAGTCGGTAGTCGATGGAACGAATAGCCGAGGAAAAAGCTAAAGGACCTATTTATCTACCAGACGGCACGTTCCCTGCATATAGAATCGTGAAGACAGAGATCGGCGGAAATCAAGGAAATCAACAAGTGCTTCAAACCCAGGCCCCATCGGCTCCTTTCTCAAGTTCAAATATTCCATCAATTCTAACCAGATCACAGCCGATCACTGGGGGGGCAAGCATCAACTCAATTAACACCAGAACAATTGATGAGTATTCTTCATCCAAAACCGCCAGCTGTTGACACATCTTACCAAATTCCTTCGGTTCCACAACAACCGATTGGAATTACTCAGCCGATAAGCCAGCAATACACTACAGAACAACTCCCTTATGTGCCACCACAAGGCATATCGGCTGGCTTCAATAATCTTTATCAGCCTCACTCACCACGACCTCAGCCGATCCAATACGACCAGATGGATCCAGTACAACAGCAGTATGGTGGAGCAACACCTCATCAACCCTGGGCCGATATGATTGCTGACGTCATGAGGGAGCAGTTTGGACTTAAACCGAAAGATAATGGCAACATGTATCGGCATCCATATCCAGAATACTTTGATCGGGTTCCGTTGCCAAACCGATTTAAGGTGCCAGATTTCTCTAAGTTCTCGGGACAAGACAATATATCAACCTACGAGCACATTAGCCGATTACTAGCTCAGTGTGGTGAGGCATCGGCTACAGAAGCTCTCAGAGTTCGCTTATTCCCACTCTCGTTATCGGGATCAGCATTCACTTGGTTTTCATCTTTGCCATATAATTCAATCAGAAGCTGGGCCGATTTGGAGAAACAATTCCATAAGTACTTTTTCAGTGGAGTTCAAGAGATGAAGCTATCGGACCTCACAGCTATTAGACAGAAATCAGACGAATCGGTTCCAGATTATATTCAACGATTCAGAGATGTGAGAAATAGATGTTACAACCTATCTTTATCGGATTCTCAACTAGCCGATTTAGCCTTTCAAGGTTTGCTGGCGCCGATCAGAGAAAGGTTCTCGGCTCAGGACTTTGACAGTTTAGCACACTTAGCTCAGAAGGTATCGGCTCATGAGACAAGATTTCAAGAGGCTAGGAAATTCATCAAAAAAGCTAATAATGTAAATAATGTCTACAATTATGATTCTGAATCTGAAGATGAAGACCCAGATATCAATGCAGCCGAATGGGCTAGGAACAAGAAGACGGTGGTCTGTCAATGAGCTAAGAATTCAACTACAGAGGAAAGGTTTGACTTTGACATTACCAAGGCCGATAGGATCTTCGATCTCCTTCTTCAGGAAAAGCAGATTCAACTGCCGGCAGGACATATCATCCCATCGGCTGAAGAGTTGAAGAAAAGGAAGTACTGCAAATGGCACAACACAGGGTCTCATCACACTAATGATTGCAAAATTTTCAGACAACAGATCCAGTCGGCTATCGAACAGGGAAAAATTAAGATTGATGGATCCAACATGATAAAGAGGCCGATGAAGATAGATGGACACCCTTTTCCAGTTAACATGGTGCACCCTGGATACAACAGGAATACAGCCGATGGAAATAAAAACTATACTAGGAGTATCAGATCGGCTGGTATGATCGGCAAGTATCAAAACAGGCGCCAACACGGGGAGGAGTCATATCCCAATGAAGAAGAGAGATATTTTGATCCCCATTGGAGTTGTGAATTTTTCAGGTTCTGCTGGAACAAAGGTATGAGGCTACCATCTATCGAAAATTGTCCTGGCTGCAGTGATCCTGATGTCCAATTCATCTAAGAACCAAGCCGACGACATGCAATTACACATCGGCCAAGACAATCAAGGCTGTCAGTACATGAAAGACTTGGGCCGATGCACCAAGACGATGATGAAGATGACTCACGTAGAGAATCCAAGCCAATGCACCCCCAATGGTGTCCCTCTGGGATATTTACCAAGAATCAAAAGAGAAGAGTTCAACGGATGAGGAACAGGGAGCAATTCCAGGAGGTTGAGGGTGCAATTAAGCATCGGCTGTGGCAGAAAACGAAGAAAGTATGGTGCATGAAGAGCAAAGTGGTGCCAGCCGATGAAGTCAAAGCCGATCGCAGCAAAAATCAACAACGCAAGGGCAAGGAAGTGATGTCATCTGAGATAAATATGGTCTTTATGTTGCCAGCCGAATATGCAGTAGAACAAGTTGTCGAGCAAGAAGAAGATATGCCATCGGCTAAATTGATGTTATCTGCACAACAAGCTGTTTTTGAGAAGCCTGAAGGAACAGATCATCGGCACCTCAAGCCACTCTATGTTAAAGGATTTGTCAATGGTAAGCCGATGTCAAAGATGCTAGTCGATGGAGGGGCAGCTGTTAATTTAATGCCTTATACAACATTCAAAAAGCTTGGGAAGAACTCAGAGGACTTGATCAAAACCAACATGGTTCTGAAGGATTTTGGCGGGAACCCATCTGAGACCAAGGGAGTTTTAAATGTGGAGATAACCATCGGCAGTAAAACAATTCCAACCACGTTCTTTGTTATTGACGAGAAGGGTTCCTACAGTCTGTTGTTGGGAAGAGATTGGATCCACGCCAACTGTTGCATCCCTTCGACAATGCATCAAAGCTTGATTCAATGGCAAGGAGACCAAATCGAAATCGTGCCAGCCGACAGGTCAGTCAATGTAGCTTGTGCCGATTTGTCTATTTGGGAGATGGACGGAATTGATTATTTATCTGGTAAAGTTTAGCAAGGAGATTACTTAAAGGTTTCTAATGACGCCATACAGACAACAGGAGATGGAGAACCCCAATTCTTGTTTTGAGGGCGCCGTGGAGGGTTCCAACCTATACACAGAAGACACTATTGATGATCTCGACGGCAAGCTTGGGCAAGGTTTTATGTCGGCCGATGAATTAGAGGAAATTGACATTGGACCAGGTGATAGGCCTAGGCCGACATATATTAGTAAAGGTTTACCAAAAGAATTTAAATGTAAATTAATTGCACTCTTAAAGGAGTATAGAGATTGTTTTGCCTGGGAATACTATGAGATGCCAGGACTTAGCCGATCGATAGTTGAACATCGGCTCCCTATCAAACCAGGCTATCGGCCGTACAAGCAACCCCCAAGACGTTGTAAAGCTGCGATGTATGATGCTATTAAGGCCGAGATTACAAGACTCTATGATGCTGGCTTCATCAGACCATGCCGATATGCTGAGTGGATTTCCAATGTAGTACCGGTTATCAAGAAAAACGGCAAGCTCAGGGTTTGTATTGATTTCAGAGATCTAAACAAAGCTACACCGAAAGATGAATACCCAATGCCGGTAACCGATCAACTTGTAGATGCAGCATCTGGACATAAGATTATCAGCTTCATGGATGGCAATGCTGGTTATAATCAGATTTTTATGGCAGAGGAGGATATTCACAAAACTGCTTTTAGGTGTCCTGGTGCTATCGGCTTGTATGAGTGGGTAGTTATGACTTTCGGCTTGAGGAGTGCTGGTGCTACATATCAGAGAGCCATGAATTATATTTTTCACGATCTCATCGGCGCATTGGTGGAGATATATATAGATGATGTGGTGGTTAAATCCAAGGAAGTTGATGATCACATAGCCGATTTGAAACAGGTCTTAGAACGAGCAAGGAAGTATGGGTTGAAAATGAATCCTACCAAATGTGCTTTTGGTGTATCGGCTGGTCAGTTTCTTGGATTTCTGGTTCATGAGAGAGGGATTGAAATTCCTCAGAGGAGCATCGAAGCAATTAAAGATATCAAACCCCAGGAAGATAAAACCAAGCTACAATCATTGATCGGCAAGATTAATTTTGTTCGGCGTTTTATATCAAATCTATCTAGCCGAATAGAGCCATTTACTCCTTTGCTAAGGTTGAAAGCCGATCAAGAATTTGTCTAGGGAGAGAAACAGCAGCGGGCTCTGGATAATATCAAGGAATATTTGAGTACCCCTCCAGTTCTTATACCACCACAGAAAGGAATTCCATTTAAACTTTATCTCTCAGCTGATCAGAATTCTATCGGCTCAGTCTTGATTCAAGAGGTTGAAGGAAAGGAAAGAGTTATATTCTATCTCAGTAGACGCCTGTTGGATGCAGAAACAAGGTATTCACCTGTGGAGAAGTTATGCTTATGCTTATATTTTTCTTGCACGAAGTTGAGACATTACCTATTATCCAATGAATGCATTATAGTTTGCAAGGCCGATGTAGTAAGATACATGCTATCGGCTCCAGTGCTAAAGGGACGAATTGGGAAGTGGATCTTTGCTTTGTCAGAATTTGATCTCAGATATGAATCGGCTAAGGCAATTAAAGGGCAAGCGATAGCCGATTTCATAGTTGAACACAGGGATATCAGTGTTGATAATATTGACATCATGCCATGGACTTTATTCTTTGATGGATCAGTTTGTACTCATGGTTGTGGTATCGGCTTGGTGATAATATCACCTAGGGGGGCAAGTTTTCAGTTTGCTTTTACTATTAAACCATACTCAACAAATAATCAAGCGGAATATGAAGCTGTTCTCAAAGGGTTGCAGTTATTAAGAGAAGTTGAAGCCGATGCTGTTGAGATCATGGGTGATTCATTGTTGGTAATAAGTCAATTATCTGGGGAATATGAATGCAAGAATGATACCTTAATAATCTATAATGAGAGATGCCAGGAGCTGATGAAGACATTCAAGATGGTTACTTTGAAGCATATTCCTAGGGAGCAAAACGTTGAAGCCAATGATTTAGCTCAAGGTGCATCAGGATATAGGCCGATGTTACAAGGGATTGAGGTAGAAGTGGCATGTATTCCAGCCGATGATTGGAGGTTTGATGTTTTTGAGTATCTAAAGAATCCTTCAAGACCAGTTTCAAGGAGATTAAGGTATAAAGATCTCAAGTATGTTTTGTTGGATGATTCATTATATTATCGGACGATTGATGGAGTTCTATTGAGGTGATTGAGTATGGACGAAGCTAAAGTTTTCATGTGTCAGGTTCATGAAGGTATCTGTGGGACACATCAATCGGCTCATAAAATGAAGTGGTTACTTCGTAGGGTTGGATATTTTTGGCCGACAATGCTGGAGGATTGTTTCAGATATTACAAGGGTTGTCAAGATTGTCAGAAGTTTGGAGCAATTCAGAGAGCGCCGGCATCGGCTATGAACCCTATTATCAAGCCGTGGCCGTTCAGAGGTTGGGGTATTGATATGATCGGCCAGATCAATCCACCATCAACCAAAGGACATAAGTTCATATTGGTTGCAACTGATTATTTTACTAAGTGGGTTGAGGCCATTCCTTTGAAGAAAGTTGACAGTCAAGATGCAATCAATTTTGTTAAAAAGCATATTATATACAGATTTGGTTTGCCACAAACAATTACAACTGATCAGGGTTCTATATTTGTATCGGACGAGTTTGTTCAGTTTGCTGATAGCATGGGAATTAAGTTGTTGAATTCATCACCATATTATGCACAAGCCAATGGACAAGCTGAGGCATCTAACAAGAGTTTGATTAAGTTGGTCAAGAGAAAGATAGCCGAATACCCTAAGAAGTGGCATACTATTCTGGCTGAGTCATTATGGTCCTATCGGATGGCTTGCCATGGTGCAATTCAGGTACCACCTTATCAATTGGTTTATGGGCATGAAGCTGTATTACCATGGGAAACCAACATCGGCTCTCGGAGGATTTCTTTGCAAGATGAATTAACAGCCGATAATTATCACAATTTGATGGTTGATGAGTCAGAGGATTTGGTTCAAGTAAGATTGCGAGCTCTTGAGAAAGTTAGGAAAGATAAGGATAGAGTTGCAAGACATTATAACAAGAAGGTTGTACCCAAATCTTTTGAGGAGGGTGAGCTGGTTTGGAAATTAGTGCTGCCGATAGGGGCCAGAGACAATAAATTCGGTAAGTGGTCACCGAATTGGGAAGGACCGTTTCAAGTTCATAAATGTGTTTCTAAAGGGGCCTATATGTTAAAAGGACTTGATGGCGAAGTATTTGGAAGAGCACTTAATGGAAAATACTTAAAGAAATATTACCCAAGTGTTTGGATTGGTTCATGATCGGCTATGGTTTGCCGGTTGATGGTTGATAGCCGATGTGTTTCCATCACCTTTAGATGGCTGATATTTTTATCGCTCTTAGACATTTAAGTTTGCAGCATTGTGTTCCCTACTACAAACTTGGGGGGCATGGAAGATGAAAAGTTGGAAATTTTTGAGCAAAATTTAGTATACGTTGGAATACAACCAAGTCTGCCAGATATAAAATTGGTTGATATGAAAGCAACAGTATCAATCGGCATAAGGAAATTAAGAGGTTATGTTACAAGATAAATGTTTTAGCCGACTACAGAATTAATTATAAAATTCTTCTAAGTCCCTATTACAGGAAATCATTGAGCAAGATATTTCTGGATTGCTGACAATGCCTGTTGCCGGATTTCTTCAACTTCTGCAATGGCTTGGGCATCTTGGGCGTCAGTTCCAGGAATTACCTTCAAGGACTTAGTCATGGTGGCCACATTCTTTATAGCCGATTTCAGTTTTGCTTTCTGTTCTCCACTGGCTTTAGGGAGATCGGCTAATTTCTGCTTTTCCAATGCAATTTTGGCATTACATTCTTCAAGCTTGGCTAGCAGATCTATTCTTTCGGCCTCTAGTTGATTTATCGAAGCTTTAATTGGCTCTTCGGCTAGTTGATCGAGCTTGGTTTTCTCATCATGAACTAACTGCCGATTGGCTTGAATGGTGGCCTCGATATCCTTTTTCTCTCGTCTATCGGCTATCCTTTATCTTGCTTTCTCCAGCTTAAATTGGTGCTGCTCAAGATACATAGCTGGGGTAACTATATTGGACAATTCATCTGGTAGAAGAGCTTGGATTTCTTGGAATCTGGTCCGGAGAGTGCTGCAGTCAACTACCAGGCTGTCCAGAGATGCTTCTAGCTGATGTGCAATATCTTCGAGATTCCTCTTCACATCATCAGCTAGAGGAGCAAAGGATTTGTTTGATATTTCTCCTTCTGCTTCTTCATCAAAGTAGTCCTTTATATCAAAAGAGAATAAATCGGCTAAGACCTGCAAGTAGGAAAGATGAAAAGAGTACAAGTAAGAGGATATTTTTATATAGCTGATTTGAGAGGTTTTAAGAATGAGACTTACAGGGATTGCAGGAGTAGCGATTTCTTCTTCTTCGACATGATGGCTACCTACGGCCGATGCGGTATGTTCACTGGAGACCGGTTGTGCTACAGGTGATGGAGGGGAAGGAGGCTGAAAATATTCATGCAAGTGTTAGATAGTATCGGCTAATGAAGTATTCAGAGGATTAGAAGGTTGAAACTTACCAGAGGAGCTTGAATGGATGGTTTAGCCGATACTTGTGCTGGTTTCTTTCTCTCGGCTGGTTTTTTCTTCTACAAAATGCAAGAGTTGGAGGATTAAGTTGAGGATGAGTAAAGAAAATTTGTATCAAGGAAGATGAATTTACCCTGGGTTGCCGAGTGAAGACAGCTGGAATAGGAGTTGTGGGGGTTTGCTTTGGAGAGGCTGGAGGTGTTTCTTTTCCCACATCACTAGATTCGGCTGCAGCTTCATCTATTGCCCGTTCAATGGATGCTTCTTTTAGTGTTTCATCTGCATCATCGGCTGTTGGAGGTGGTTGTTTCTTGGCCTTTTTCTTCGTAGCTGGTGGCACAACAATTGATGCTCTAGTTCTCCTTTTCCTGCCTGCATCGGCTGTTTCTTTCATTTGTCCTTGGAGCAGGCTTGATGTCTTGGGGGCATGATAGCCGATGACAGGAGGAGTCATGCCACATCTGTTAGGAAATAGTCCTGCAGCATATTCAATTTCTTTGCCACTTTTGCTGGTATGAGGAGGAGATGAGTCTGTGGTCTGAAAGAGCAAAGATAGTTCATGAGTTATAAATAGAATCGGCTGATATGTTTAAAACAGGAATAAAAAAAAAGAAGTTACCTGAGGGATCATGTCAGGGAAGAGGTCTGTCATGTAGATGGTAGCCGATTGGTGAAAAAGATGTTGTTTCCACTCAGCCCACCATGAGGTGAAGACTTTGCTCCTGAACATAGCTAATTCAATATCATTAATACTGCCAAGAGAGGGGCCTGGAATGTTCAGCAGCCGATCCATCATCAGACTTGAAGATATCTCTCCTCGGCATTCAATTTTGTCAGCAAACCACAAGCCGATTGGGAGTTGTCCCATGCCAAACTGTCTTGCTGAACTCATTGGGTGATAGAATTCATATGAAACCTTTATGTTCCTGCCTTGATGGATACCGACAGGAAGGATGCATGGGCTGATGGCTGTGGTGTATACTTCTCTGGACTTCTGGAATTTGTCGTGATTTATTTCTTCAAATCTGAAGTCTAATGGCAGCTCAAAGTTGACTGATTCATTGTAGAAGAACCAGATTCTGGCATCTTTTTGAAAGCCGTCATAGAAGCTGAAAAACCAGTCCTTGAGCAATTCTGCTGATAATTTTGCTCCTGCATCGGCTGGGGTGCTGGCATATTCTCCAAAGGACATACATCTCCGATGGGTTATCTCTTCACCATCGTCATCGGTGATCGGCTCTAGTCTTGGAAACTCTGCCTCAGTCAGGGGTGGCCGATTGACAGCCTTCATTGCAACTAAGTTTAGCCAAGATTGGAGTAGCCACCATGGACCACCTGCATTGACTGTTGAGTCGACACCTAGCTTGGTTGATGCATTATTCAGAATTTGATACAAATAGCCGAGCAGAATCTTTCCTAAAGGGAATTGTCTTTTTTCTTCAAGTGCTTCGGCTATATGCTGCCAGTTTGAGGTTGGGCCACAACTGGATCCACAGAACAAAAATTTCTCCAACCACATCAGCAAAAAGGCAGTATGCTCTCTAGAGGAGACTGAGCCTTGACCCATGTTAGCCGAGATAAAACCAGACCATCCTCCTATGCTCTTGGTTTTAAAGTCAAATCTATTCTTGGAGTTCAAGATCATTGGATTGGCAGATGAGGTAATATCAAGTCCAGTTAACATGGTTATGTCCAAAAGTGTTGGGGTCATCGGGCCTTGATTGAACATGAAGGCATTAATGGTGTTGGACCAGAAGTAGCTAGCAGAGGCCATCAGTGGTTCATCTTTAGCTGAATTAGCCAAAGTGAGGGTTAGGGCTTGGCCGATTCCGAGTTCATCCCAGTGGTTCTGCTTACTAGCCGATATGCGCTTATACCATGCAGGCCAGCTTTTCTCTAGGGATGGCCAAGATTTGAATGTGTTCTTCCAATGCCCTATGTTTGGATTTGCTAGTCTGAAGGGAATCCTATTTGTTTCGGCGGTGATAAACTCAGTTGGGTCTGAATTGCCGATTGGTCCAAGGAAGTAATTGTTCTCATAATTCAGACTAGGGACAGCAACTAGGTTTGCGAGATGCTACATCACCAAAGCAAAAGAGAAGAAAAGTGGACTAAGATTGCGGGAAAATGAAATTAGATGAGCAAAAAGGAGATCTAGCCGATGGGGCTTACCTCAGCGTATTCGGCCGATGGGGCAGCGGATGGAGCGGATGACGAAGACATCTTCTCGCCGGCGGAAGTTGAAGGTGTGAAGGATAGCTTGGAGTTGACTGCTTGCGCCGAGGGGATCGCTGGAGTTGGGAGAGACGGAGATTGCGAAAGCGGTGGCAACAGTAAATAACGGTGTGAAATTTCTTGGGCCGTTGGTTAGGGTATTTAAAGTAATGCGGTAATGGTAAAAAACGGAAAGAGCGAGATTATCTCGGAGATAAGATTTGGCAAATCCGAAACATTACCAAATATTCCGGACTTGGGGGGCATGTGTTGACGACCAAATTTGGTAATTCAAATATCGGAGATTAAGATGGAATCGAAGAGGATTGAAGAGATAAGATCGTATCGGAAAGCAGAGTGAGAATTGGCTGTGGTCCGAATCGGCTATGGATTGGATCGGCAAAGTCAGAGTCGGACTAGGTTAGCCGATTGAGCCGATTTCGGTAATGTGACTCGGTATACGTCATCGGGTTATGTTAACGTGTTTCATATGGATTGCCATGCACGGATAGAGTCCTGAGGAGGCAATTGTATCTATTAATTAGGATATTTTATGTAATTTCCTTATAGATATTCTCGGTAAGAGTCCGCCTAAGGGACTTATTGGTTAGTTGGATTTGTATTAGGTTAATATGAGTCGTGTCCATGATGGACAATGTTTGTAATTTCGGGTATAAATATAATCCCGAGGTCTTGTAAATAATAACAACACACGTTCAATCAATCTCGGCGCATCGCCAAACCTTTGTTTTCTACTTTCGACAAGTTTGTGCTTTTGAGTCGTGCTGCATCACTTTGATCTTCGGCAAAAAGGTATATCTTGTCATGGCGAGTTACATCATTAGGGCTAGTGCTTACATCTCTATGACACTCTAGTTCTTTGTTGTGATTCTCCGAGTTATCATATATGTTATATAACTTAGATCGACAATGCAATCTACTTGTATCGGCTAGATCCTTTCTAGGGTTTCATCGGTATCGGCTAGATTACTTTGTTAATCTAGGTTATATAATGTATCTACCATCCCAAAAAGACAACCATCGGCTTGATTCTTTAGATCTCATGCTTCTATTTATACTTAATGCTGCATTGGTTCAGTCCAACCTATTAAGTCGTATTTAGAATCATGGTATCTAACCTGCTTCATGATTGTTAATAAGGATAGTATCGGGGTTTCAGCCGATCTTACCTGATATAGATGTTTTACATTGTATTAAGCGTTGTTTAATGTTCTATATCTGCCCCTTATATCAGGATCTAATCTAATGTAAATATATTAAGCTTAATATCAATCTGATTGATTATAGTTTAATATATTTATTACTAGAGAATATCCTAACATAAGGTTGTATCGGAGCTATAGCCGATACATACTTAAACCTAGATATCGGCTATGACATCAATCTGCATAATCATTATGTCATGTTATATTTAGACTTGGGTAATTTATACTGTCTCGGTTCAGTCCGATCTATCCCAATTGCTTATTTCTAAAGTAATATTGATATATTCATTATGTAACACTGATCTTTACAGCCGATATACTAGTTTTAGGGTTAGTTCTATCATCAACTATACCTTACAGCCGATCCATGCTTTATTGCATCGGCTAGGTCACATACGATATGAAATCGGCCCTATGGCCGATTGTCTATCGTTTACTGATATTCTTTGTATGTTTTTCTTGTTGATTGCAGGATCAAATCAACTGGCACGCCCTTGAATCTGAAACCCTAATTTTGGACCTGCACTAGAGTAAAGCAAACCTCTCAGGCCAGTGTGTGTTTTTTGCATCAACAAAAGTACCTCAAGAACGGCTGGCTCCCAGAGGATGAAGCAGAGGCGAAGCGCTTACAGATCAGAGCCACAAAGTACAAGCTGGTCTCGGGGCGGCTATATCGCTCCGGGGTGCTCCAACCCTTGCTTCGATGCATCTCCTTCGCCGAAGGCGAGGTAATGGCCAAAGAAATACACCAGGGGCTGTGCGGTGCACACCAGGCCACAAGAACGGTTTCCTCCAAAGTGTTTCGCCTGGGTGTGTATTGGCCCACTGTGCTGAAAGTCTGTGTTGAGCAAGCCAAAAAGTGCGAAAGCTGCCAGCGACATGGCCGAAACCAGACTGCACCACAATATGAGCTGCAGCCTATCGCACCAGTCTGGCCTTTCTCTAGGTGGGGGCTAGACATCATTGGCCCATTCCCTGTGGCGCGAAATGGATACAAGTTCGCAATTGTAGCCATTGAATACTTCTCCCGTTGGATCGAGGCCGAACCACTCGCCGCGATCACTTCGGTAGCAGTACAGAAGTTCGTTTGGAAAAACATTGTTTGCCGTTTCGGAGTGCCAAAAGATTTCATCACGGACAACGACAAGCAGTTCGACGCTGATAAATTCAGAGAAATGTGCGAAGGACTAAACCTGGAAATCAGGTTCGCTTCGGTCGCGCACCCACAATCAAATGGGGCGGCCGAACGCACAAATGGTAAGATCTTAGAGGCGCTCAAGAAAGGGTTGAGGGGGCGGCGAAGGGTAGATGGCCAGACGAAATGCTATCCGTTCTCTGGGCCCTTCAGACGACCCCCACAAGGCCAACCAAGTTTAGCCCGTTCATGCTTCTCTATGGGGACGAAGCAATGACCCCAACAGAGCTAGAGGCTAATTCGCCAAGGGTGATGTTCTCTGGAGGCAAAGATGGGCGCTAGGTGTCGTTCGAACTCCTCGAGGGAGTAAGAGTCGAAGCACTAGAACACATGCGCAAATACGCCACAAGCACTTCGGCAACTTACAACAAAAAGTTCGTCTGACAGAGCTATTGCCCGGCCATCTCGTCCTAAGGAAGAAGGCGAACCCGGTAGCAGTCGGGAAGCTTGAATCGAAGTGGGATGGGCCGTACCTCATCAAGCACAGGTCAAGGACAGGCTCCTTTCGCCTAGCAGCACTGGAAGGCGAAGAGTTCGACCATTCGTGGAACGCTGCTTCTCTTAAGCGTTTCTATGTTTAGGAAGGGTGGCACCCCATTCGCCAAAGTGTAAAAATGTACATACTGTTATATAGTCCTTTCGGCATCTTCCATTATGTAAGCCTTTCGGCACAAAAATACAAAAAAAGGAGAAAATGAAAAAAGAAAAAAACTGGATGTAGGGCTATTATCCACCCTGGAGGCCTGAACCGGTATAAAATCTTTGTGTCTTTCGCCTTTTTTACTTGTGTACATGATAATTCGTGGAAAAACCTCAAGGCAAACGCCTGATCAGCGAAAACGCCAGGGGGGCGAAACGAATCGGCCGAAGCATCGCTCGCCGAACGTTGAAACCGCGACAGCTTGTTTCGGGAAATAACTAACCGAACACCGTTATACTCGATCCACATGAAAACGTAAGTGCTTCTCCCAGCGCGGAGTACCACAGATCGAAAACGGAAGACGAAAGCTGAAAAGTCAGCAGACCTATTTCGCTAATACACGCAAAGGTGCCGACACATTCCGACCTAACGAAAGCACGAAAAGTGACACTGCGAAAAATAGCGAAAAGGGAATAAAAACACATCTTTATTAACTTCGAAAAATAATCAAAGAATACATGCCATACAACATGGTATAGGCGAAAAGAAATACAAACAGGCTTTACAGCTTAGTTTACAAATAAATTACATCTTCGCCACCAAAACAACTACCATTCCCTAAGAAATGATCCAACGAACTAGGTTCGTCGTCACTGCTAATGTTATGAATTACCCTAAGTGGAGAACGGGGCGAAACACAAGCTAGACTATAACGGCGTTGGGCGATCGCTTCCTGCCGATCGGTCCTCTGATGATTTCGCCAAAAGCGAACCATGCCCTCTAGGCGTTCCGCGTGAACACGGTCGTAGTCTTCCAGGGTTCGCCCGGGGTGTGTTTGCATCCGGCTCGCAACTTTCACGACCTTGTAACTGTTGCCGTTTATGATCATCTCGCGGTAAATTGGCCGAAACGGATACCGGACCTTCGGGAAATCCTTTACCGCAACAAACTTCTCGTTTTTGCTTCGCCAATTCCCAAAGGGGGGCCGAATACACAATTTTCGGCGTAGACCCTGAAAAAACAATATAAAAAATCAAATGGCGAAATGGAAAACCAAAGCTAAAGCAAAACACGTAGGTTGGGCGAAAAGAGTGAGCACTCTTTCGTATGCGAAGCGATGCGAGCACAAGTGCAAAAAGCATCAAACACAATAATTGGCGAAATTTGTCATCTATTTCATATGTTAAACAGTCTACAATAAGATTAGCCATCGGCCATACTTACATCGTTCGCCCTCTACGGCGAACGCCCAAAAAAAAAGTAAAAGTAGAACTATCAAAATCTACAAAAGCGGGTGGAGGGCCTCACACCTCTGTGTGGTCTTGGGCATCGCCTCCACCCCTCCGGCTGGCTCTTCGTCCTGGTCCGCCGCCTCCGCCTTCGCCAGTTGCTCGAGCAGTCGTGCCTTGGCGGTGGATTGGTCGTCCTTCTGCTAGAACTGTTTGCGCCAGGCGCGAAGCGCGGGCGAAACGTCCTGGGCGCTGACCTCCCAGTCCCCCTTCGCATAGTCGGGGAACTTGGCGACGTGCTCGCACCCGGATTGCTGCAGCAGGCCCATAGCGAAGGCCGTCGACACGCGCGCACAGCAATCGCCGTACACGGTGGCACAGTCCGAGACCGCACCACCAGCCTGCTGAGTCCATTCTGAGAACTCAAAGGCAGAAGCATCTTCGCCCGGCACACCCCACACCTTCGCCCCCATGTCAGTAAGGGCGAGGCGAAGCGTGCGGCATGCGGTCTTGGCAGACTCGGTGGCTGTCACCACCTCCCGCGCAAGTCGCTGCGACTTCGCCTCCGCCTTGCTGGCTTCCAGGCGAAGAGCCTCCATCTTTGGCTCCGTAAGGTTATAGTAGTCCGCCAGGGCGGCGGAGTGCCCCTGATCCTTCTTGAGCTCAGCCCTGAGGCGCTCGATCTCCGCCTTCGCCTGGCTGCCCTTTTCCAGCTCGGCCTGGAGCCGCTTATTGTCGGCCTTTGCCTCCTTGAGGGATCGGGCGAGGCCTTCCATCTCTAGGCCCTTGCAGCCCAGTTCGTCGTCCTTGGCTCGAAGACGATTCTTCAAGCCGTCCAGACGGGCCCGCATAGTTCGCTCGGTCGAACAATGGGCCGCGAGGATCTGGTAAAAAAAGGAGGAAAGGCGAACGTTAAGACAGGTTGACGAAAATGATGATATATAAAAAAATTATCAATCAATCAACATACCCGGACCGCCAGGCTCTTTTCGGCGGAACAGCCCTCGTCGAACTCGTTCAGTTGAAGGTATAGCCATTGGTATAAACTAACCCTCGTCGAACTCGTTCAGTTGAAGGTATAGCCTTCTGAAACGTCGGTGACATTTGAAGACATGATGACACTTGGTCCCACCGGGCGTGCCAAAAGCGTGTTGATGCAAAAAACACACACTGGCCTGAGAGATTTGCTTTACTCTAGTGCAGGTCCAAAATTAAGCTTTTAGGTTCAAGGGCGTGCCAGTTGATTTGATCCTGCAATCAACAAGAAGAAACATGCAAATAATGTTAGAAACAATAGACAATCGGCCAGATGGCCGATTTCATATCGTATGTGACCTAGCCGATGCAATAAAACATGAATCGGCTGTAAGGTATAGCCATTGGTAAAACTAACCCTAAAACTAGTATATCGGCTGTAAAGATCAGTGTTACATAATCAATATTTCAATGTTACTTTAGAAATAAACAATTTTGATAGATCGGACTGAACCGAGATAGTATAAATTGCTCAAGTCTAAAAATAACATGAAATAACGATTATATATACTCATGTCATAGCCGATATCTAGATTTAAGCATGTATCGGCTATAGCTCCGATACATCCTTATACCAGGATATTCTCTAGTAATAAATATATTAAACTATAACCAATTAGATTGGTATCAAGCTCAATATATTTATATTAGATTAGATCCTGATATAAGGGGCAGATATAGAACATTAAACAAAGCATAAAACAATGTAAAACATCTATACCAGGTAAGATCGGCTGAAACTCCGATACTATCCTTATTAACAATCATAAGGCAGGCTAGATATCATGCTTCTAAGTACGACTTAATAGGTTGGACTTAGCCAATGCAGCATTAAGTATACAGAGAAACATGGCATCTAGAGAATCAAGCCGATGATCGTCTTTTCAGGATGGTTGATACATTATATAATCTAAATCAACGAAGTAATCTAGCCGGTATTGACGAAACCCTAAAAAGGATCTAGCCGATGCAAGTAGATTGCATTGTCGATTTAAATTATATAATATATATGATAACTCGGAGATTCACAACCTAGAACTATAGTGTCATAGAGATGTAAGCACTAGCCCTGATGATGCAAATCGCCATGACAAGATATACCTTTTCGTCGAAGATCAAATTGATGCAGCACGACTTCGGTAATATTTCTTTAAGTATTTTCCATTAAGTGCTCTTCCAAATACTTCCCCATCCAGTCCTTTTAACATATAGGCCCCTTTAGAAACATATTTGTGGATCTGAAATGGTCCTTCCCAATTCGGTGACCACTTGCCGAATTTATTATCTCTGGCCCCTATCGGCAATACCAATTTCTAAACAAGTTAGCCTTTTTCAAAAGATTTGGGCACAACCTTTTTGTTATAATGCTCAAGATGCCCAAGCAATTGCAGAAGTTGAAGAAATTCGACAAAGGGCGATATCGGCTATCCAGCGCTACCTTTCTCAATAATATCATGTAATAGGGACTTAGAAAAATTTTGTAATCGGCTAGAAAACTTCAATTGGTGTAATACATACTCTGATCTCCTTTGTGCCGATTAATATATTTTGCGTTGAAATCTCACACTTTTCATCTTGTATATGCCCCCCTAATTTTGGTATGTTTATGAAGCAAGGACAAAATTAAAATTTGACTAAGGGCGATATAACATATATCGACCAGCACATATCGGCACCGCACAGCCGATTATGACAAAATAAAAGTCTAAGGGCGATATGAACCATATCGGCCGTTGATAGGGATCGGCAGAACTTAGCCGATTATGATCCAATCCAGACACTTGGATAGTATTTCTTCAAGTATTTTCCATTAAGTGCTCTTCCAAATACTTCTCCATCAAGTCCTTTTAACATATAGGTCCCTTTAGAAACACATTTATGAACTTGAAAAGGCCCTTCCCAATTCGGTCACCACTTGCCAAATCTGTTATCTCTAGCCCCTATCGGCAACACCAATTTCCAAACAAGTTCACCCTCTTCAAAAGATTTGGGCACAACCTTCTTGTTATAATGCCTGACAACTCTCTCCTTGTCTTTCCTAAACTTCTCAAGAGCTCGCAATCTAGCTTGAACCAAATCTTCCGACTCATCAACCATCAGATTATGATAGTCATCGGCTGTCAACTCATCCTGTAAAGAAATCCTCCTGGAGCCAATGTTGGTTTCCCATGGTAAAACAGCTTCATGCCCATAAACCAGTTGATAAGGAGGCACCTGAATTGCACCATGACAAGCCATCCGATATGACCACAATGCTTCGGCTAAAATAGTATGCTACTTCTTGGGATATTCTGCAATTTTTCTCTTACCAACTTAATCAAGCTCTTATTCGATGCTTCAGCTTGCCCATTTGCTTGTGCATAATATGGTGAAGAATTCAATAACTTGATCCCCATGCTATCGGTAAACTGAATAAACTCATCGGATACAAAGATTGAACCTTGATCAGTTGTAATTGTCTATGGCAAACCAAACCGGTATATAATGTGTTCCTTGACAAATTCAATAGCATCCTTGTTGTCAACCTTTTTTTAAGGAATTGCCTCAACCCACTTGGTAAAATAATCAGTCGCAACCAATATGAATTTATGCCCTTTACTCGATGGTGGATTGATCTGGCCGATCATATCAATACCCCAACCTCTGAACGGCCATGGCTTGACAATAGGATTCATAGCCGATGCTGGTGCTCTCTGTATTGCTCCAAATTTCTGACAATCTTGACAACCTTTGTAATATCTGAAGCAATCCTCTAGCATTATCGGCCAAAAATATCCAACTCTTCGAATTAACCATCTCATCTTATGAGCCGATTGATGTGTCCCACAAATACCCTCATGAACTTCGCACATGACAACTTTTGCTTCTTCCATACTCAAGCATTTCAAAAGAACTCCATCAATCGTCCGATAGTATAATGTATCATCCAATATGACGTACTTGAGAGCTTTATATCGTAATTTCCTTGAAACCGATCTGGAGGGATTCGTTAAATACTCAAAAACATCAAACCTCCAATCATCGGCTGGTATGCAAGCTACCTCTACCTCAATCCCTTGTAACATCGGCTTGTAGCCTGATGCACCTTGAGATAAATCATTGGCCTCAGCATTTTGCTCCCTAGGAATATGCTTTAAAGTAACTATCTTGAAAGACTTCATCAGCTCTTGATATTTCTCATTGTAAACCATCAAAATATCATTTTTGCACTCATATTCCCAGATAATTGACTTATCACTAATAATGAATCTCCCATGATTTCAACAGCATCGGCTTCAACTTCTCTCAACAATTGCAATCCTTTAAGAACAGCTTCATATTCTGCTTGATTATTTGTAGAATATGGTTTGATAGTGAAAGCAAACTGAAAAGTTGCCCCCCTAGGTGACATAATTACCAAGCCGATACAACAACCATGAGTGCAAACAGATCCATCAAAGAACAAAGTCCTTGGCATAATATCAACATTGTCAATACTGGCATCCCTGTGTTCAACTATGAAATCAGCTACCGCCTGCCCTTTAACTGCCTTAGCCGATTCATACCTGAGATCAAACTCTGACAAAGACAAAATCCACTTCCCAACTCGCCCTTTCAAGACTGGAGCCGATAGCATGTAACGTACTACATCGGCTTTACATACAATAATACACTCGTTGGAGAGCAGATAATGTCTCAATTTTGTACAAGAAAAATATAAACACAGGCATAATTTCTCCACAGGTGAATACCTTGTTTCTGCATCCAAAAGTCGTCTACTGAGATAGAATATAACTCTTTCCTTCCCCTCAACCTCTTGGATCAAAACTGAGCCAATAGAGTTCTGATCGGCTGACAAATACAGTTTACACGGAATCCCTTTCTGTGGTGGTATAAGAACTGGAGGAGTACTTAAATATTCCTTAATATTGTCTAATGCTTGTTGTTGTTTTTCTCCCCAGACAAACTCTTGATCGGCTTTTAACCTCAATAATGGAGTAAATGGTTCTATTCGGCCAGACAAATTTGATATGAAACGCCGAACAAAATTTATTTTGCCGATCAATGATTGCAACTTGGTTTTATCTTCTGGAGGTTTTATCTTCTGAGGAATTTCAATCCCACGCTCATGTACCAAGAATCCAAGAAATTGCCCAGCCGATACACCAAAAGCACACTTAGTAGGATTCATCTTCAATCCATACTTTCTTGCTCTTTCCAAAACTTGTCTTAAATAGGCTATATGTTCATCAACTTCTTTAGACTTGACCACCACATCACCAATGTAGATTTCTACCAATATGCCGATAAGATCATGAAATATATAATTCATAGCCCTCTGATATGTAGCACCAGCACTTCTCAACCCGAAAGTCATGACCACCCACTCATATAGGCCGATTGCACCAGGACATCTGAAAGCGGTTTTGTGAATGTCTTCTTCAGCCATAAAAATTTGATTGTAACCAGCATTGCCATCCATGAAGCTGATGATTTTGTGTCCAGATGCTGCATCGACGAGTTGATCAGCTACTGGCATTGGGTATTCATCTTTCGGTGTAGCTTTGTTCAAATATCTGAAATCGATGCAAACCCTAAGCTTGCCGTTTTTCTTGATAACTGGTACTATGTTAGAAATCCACTCAGTATATCGGCATGGTCTGATAAAATTAGCATCGTAGAGTCTTGTAATTTCGGCCTTGATAGCATCATACATATCGGCCTTACAGCGTCTTGGAGGTTGCTTATACGGCCGATAGCCTGGTTTGATAGGGAGCTGATGTTCAACTATCAATTGGCTAAGTCCTGGCATCTCATAATATTCCCAAGCAAAACAATCTATACCAGCCGATAATTATATAGTATTGATTTTTTAAAAAAAAAAATTTTAAAACAATCTCGATATTCTTTTAAGAGCGCCACTAATTTACGTTTAAATTCTTTTGATAAACCCTTACTAACATATGTCAGTCTAGGCCTATCACCTGGTCCGATGTCGATTTCTTCTAATTCATCGGCCGACATAAACCTTGTCCTAGCTTGCCGTCGAGATCGTTAACAGTGTCCTTTGTGTAGAAATTAGAACCCTCCACGATGCCCTCAAAACAAGAATTGGGGCTCTCCATCTCGTGTTGGTTGTATGGCATAATCAGAAACTTTTAAGTAATCTCCTTGCCAAACTTTTCCCGACAAACAATCAATTCCGTCCATCTCCCAAACAAATAAATCGGCACTAGCTACGTTGACTGGCCTGTCGGCTGGCACGATTTCAATTTGGTCTCCTTGCCATTGAATCAAACTTTGGTGCATCGTTGAGGGAATACAACAATTAGCATGGATCCAATATCTTCCCAGCAACAGACTGTAGGAACCCTTCCCATCAATAACAAAGAACGTGGTAGGAATTGTTTTACTGTCGATGGTCAGCTCTACATTCAAGACTCCCTTGGTTTCAGATGGATTTCCGCCAAAATCTTTTAGAACCATGTTGGTCTTGATCAAATCCTCAGAATTCTTAACTCATTGGCAGACCACCGTCTTCTTGTCTCTAGCCCATTCGGCTGCATTGATTTCTGGGTCGTCATCTTCAGAATCAGAGTCATAACCGTAAACATTATTGACATGTTGGCCTTCTTGATGAATTTCCTAGCTTCTTGGAACCTTATCTCATGAGCCGATACCTTCTGAACTAAATGAGCTAAACTCTCAAAGTCTTGAGCCGAAAATTTTTCCCTTATCGACGCCAACAAACCTTGGAAGGCCAAATCGGCTAACTGAGAATCTGTTAAAGCCAAACTGTAGTATCCATTCCTCACATCTCTGAATCGTTGTATGTACTCTGGAACTGATTCATCTGATTTTTGCTTGATTGCTGTGAGGTCTGATAGCTTCATCTCTTGAATACCACTGAAAAAGTACTTATGAAACTGCTTCTCCAAATCGGCCCAATTTCTGATAGAGTTATAAGGTAGAGACTAAAACCAAGTGAATGCCGATCCAGATAGAGAAAGTGGGAATAATCTAACTCTGAGAGCCTCTGTTGCCGATGTCTCACCACATTGAGCTAAAAATCGGCTAACATGCTCATAAGTGGATACATTGTCTTGTCCTGAAAATTTGGAGAAGTCTGGCACCTTGTATCGGTTTGGCAATGGTACCCGATCAAAATACTCTAGATATGGGTGCCGATACATGTTGCCGTTATCCTTTGGTTAAGTCCAAACTGCTCCCTCATGACGTCAGCGATCATATCGGCCTAGGGTTGATGTGGTGTTGCTCCACCGAATTGCTGCTGAAGTGGATCCATTTGGCCGTATTGGATCGGCTGAGGTTGTGGAGAATGAGGTTGATAGACATGATTGAAACCAGCCGATATGCTTTGAGGTGGTATATAAGGAAGTTGTTCTGTGCTGTATTGCTGGCTTATCGGCTGAGTAATTCCAATCGGCTGTTGTGGAACCGAAGGAATTTGATATGATGTGTCGACAACTAGCGGTGTTGGGTTGAGGATACTCATTAATTGCTCTGGTGTTAACTGAGTTGATGCTTGCCCCCCAGTGATCGGTTGCGCTCTTGTCAGGATTGTTGGAACATTGTTGCTAGAGTAAGGAGCCGATGGTGCCTGGGTTTGAAGTAACTGCTGACTTTGTTGATTCCCGCCAATGTCAGTCTTCACGGTTTTGTATCCTGGGAACGTGTCGTCTGGCAAATATATAGGTCCTTTGGCCTTTTCCTCAGCTATCGTCCCGTCGACTATCGACTTAATCATGTTTGTCAACGTGTTCATAAGCACTCCGGACTGGTTGACTAAAGCATGGTGCACAGCCGAATCAATGCGATCTTGTAACGTATGGAGCTCCTCATCATTTGTTTCGACTTTGGGTTGCTTATCTTTTTCTTTAGTTATCCCGGACGTACTTGGATCTTGCTTCACGATCGTCGGCAATGCAATTTTAGTTCTTTGAACAACAGTGCCTTGTCGGGTCACCGTGAATGAATGCAGATATTGTTTTTGATGCAGCACGACTCGAGAGCACAAACTTGTCGAAAAGTAGAAAACAAAGGTGGCGATGCGCCGAGATTGATTGAACGTCTGTTGTTGTTATTTACAAGACCTCGGGATTATATTTATACCCGAAAATACAAATATTGTCCATCACGGACACGACTCATACTAACCTAATACAAATCCAACTAACGAACAAGTCCCTTAGGCGGACTCTTACCGGGAATATCTATAGGAAATTACATAAAATATCCTAATTAATAGATACAATTGCCCCTTCAGGACTCTATCCGTGCATGGCAATCCATATGAATCACTCTAACACAACCCGATGACGTGTACCGAGTCACGTTACTGAAATTGGCTCAATCGGCTAACCCTGTCCGAGTCTGATTCTGTCGATCCCGTCCACAGCCGATTCGGACTACAGCCGATTCTCACTCTGTTTCCGATACGATCTAACCTCTTCAGTTCTCTTTGATTCTATCTTTATCTCTGATACTTGAATTACCAAATTTGGTCATCAACACCAACGCTTTCGCCCTCTCCACATCCTTCCCGCGGAGGGGGGAGCAGTCCGACTCCGCCCCGGTCTCGACGCGCTCGGGGCTTGGAGTTGGGGTGTAGCCGCGCGTTCCGGAGCGGCTGTCTGCGGCCTCATCCGCGGCCTTTTCGACCGCGACCTCTGTCTCCCCCACGTCCTCCTACTCTTCGATGTCATCTTCGTTGTCGGCGTCAGAATCGGTGGAGGCAGGGGCCCTCCTCTTGCGGGGGGGCCAACTTCACCTGCCCACGCAACTTGCGGGGGGGCCTTGAAGGGCTTCGCTCGGGGGAGGGGGGAGCTCGCCGACGTGCACCCGGTTCGCCCGGCCAGCCGCTTGCCGCATTAGCAGTTGGCTAAACTCGGTGACCGACACATTGCCGATCATTTTTCGGGCTTCGGTGTCGGCTTGGGCGAGAGTCAACACTGAAAAAGAGAAATGTCATTATATTAGGTGTCGAACGAAAAAAAAGAGCGAAACACATACAAGTGAGAAGAGCGTAGACTAACCGTTCGCCCCCGCGGGCATGATGAGCTTTGGCAAGCCGTCGACCTCTTCGTCTCGGTCGACTTCGACCTGCCACGACCGGGAGAGGGGGAAGATGTGAAGCATGCAAAACACCTCCACCAGATCGCGGCAGCTCAAGCGGGAGCAGACCTTGCGAAGTAGGGCGAACCGCGCCTCCATAGCTCCGCTGACGGCAACCTTGGGCTTCCGGTTTAGCGCAATCGCCCCTGCGCCGCCACCGGAGGGTCTTCGCCGCCTCGGACCCGGCCTCAAAGGGGATGGAGTGGTAGAACCACTTCGCCATCCAGTGGCGATCCCACTTCGACATGGCGGCGTTCACCGGCCATAAATCGGAGCGCTCGGGGCGAACGTTGAAGTTCACACTCCCGAACGCTGTCTTCTTCGTCCCGGCCGGGGTAACCACCGTCTTCGAGCTCACGGTGGCGAAGAAAACGGCGCCGAAGAGCTCGGCGATCGGTTCGAACCCGGTGGTCCGGCACGCCCAGTCGAAAATGGCGATCCGGACAAGCGCCGACGAGCTCAGCTGGGGGAGCTCCACCTGAAAAAGGCGAAGGATCTCCGGCAACAATACGTTGCACGGAAATCGAAGCCCCGCCTCAAAAAAGACAGCGAATACCACCGTCTGGTTGTCGCTCGGCTTCGGCACCACGGCCTCTCCCGAGGCGACGGCCTGCCCTTCCGCCACCGCGCCAGAGCTGACCATCTTCACTAGCTCGTCATCATCCATGAGCGATGCCCCTAAGAAGGTGGTGGTATCATCATTGATTCAGCCGGGGTCAGGACCCGTCGCGGAGGCAGGGTTCGGCTTGTGAGGGGCCATGGCGAAGAACGTGTGTAGTGGCGAAAGGGTTCAATGACTCAGAGCGCTGCGAGTAAAGGATGAAGAAAGAGAGTGCTTGCGGTGAAAATGACGGGGGTAAGGGCGGTGAAAAGGGGGAAGGGGGAATATATAGCCCACCAGGCGACGTTTCGCCTTCCCACCCAATCACGAGCCGCCACGTGTCGCAAGGATAGGAGAAACGGTAAATTCCCATGGACCAGGCCGCACAGTGACGAGCCCCCGGGAAAAAAGCCCATCACTGTTCATTTCGGCCCAGTGAAAATAGTAAAGACAGCTTCGCCATTCGTGAAAGGCGAAAGCTACAAAAAAAACTAACCACAACAATACACGCACACATTCTTTGCAGGAGCACAAGGTAGGTTTCGGCAGGAGCATCGGTCGAAAGGGGGCGCCTCATACCATACCACATGGTTTGCACGGTCTCGGCCAAAGCTCCTATCTCACCCTTGCCCGTGAGGGGCTTGTTGGCGGTATGTCATGACACCCTTCGACCAGACCTGCCGAAACCAAGCAAGTAGCGAGGATTCAGACCCGAGGCGTCTGAGGTTCATCGGGGCGAAGCCCTATGGCGAAGACCATGGGGCGAAGGCGGCGAAGGGCGAAGAGTCGCGTCAGGTCACCGCAAGTCTAAGCGTGCCCTGGGAGAGGGCTAGATGGTGAAGGGCGCATGCCGAAGGGGAGACTTCCCCATGTCGACCCCTGCTCCAAGAAGGCCCAAGGGGCCAACCTAACCACTCTAGCCCATTGGCCGGTAGGCCAACAGTTGCCAAATTGTCCCGTTAGAGGCCCATGTATCTTAATTACACTGTATACCCATACAGATGTCCCTTTCATAAGGGTGACCATGTAAATTCCCCTATAAAACCTAAACCCGAATAGGGGGACCTGTAATAGGACTATAAATAGCCCCCTAGGGCCATGTAAAGGGGGATCCCAAGAAAAATACTTAATTTAATACACTTTACTTTTCCCAACAACTGTTGAGTAACCACGTCCTTCGCATGCAGTTGTCGCTTCGACAACAGGAATGTAGAAAGGTATAAAGCACAACTTGTGGCAAAAGGTTTTACTCAAAGAGAAGGAATAGATTATAATGAGACCTTTTCTCCGGTGTCATGCAAAGATTTCTTCAGAATTGTAATGGCACTGGTGGCACATTATGATCTAGAGTTATATCAAATGGATTTAAAGACGGCATTCCTTAACAGGGATTTATATGAGAATGTCTACGTGGCACAGCCTAAGGGTTTTGTTGTGGAAGGAAAAGAACGAATGGGATGTCATTTGAAGAAATCCTTTTATGGATTAAAACAGGCCTCCAGACAGTAGTATTTAAAGTTTGATGAAACAATAAGAAGGTTTGGGTTTAATGAAATGAGGAGGATAATTGCATTTATGCAAAGTTCAGAAATGGGAAATTCATCTTCCTTATCCTATATGTAGATGACATCTTACTCGCTAGTAGTGATGTTGATCTACTATTGGAAACGAAAAAGTTTTTATCCTCAAACTTTGATATGAAAGATCTCGATGAAGCCTCATTCGTTCTAGGAATAGAAATTCACCGAGATAGAAGAAAAAGGGTCTTAGAGCAAGTATAATAATGAGCTATAATCCTACTATAAGCTTACGTGGAGGAGAGAGGTAACAAAAAAGTAAGGGTGTTAGCTCTCATGCAAGAGCTAGCTTAACACAAGCTCCAAGATAAATACATTAAATGTATAAGTGAGAGATAGAGAGAGGAGAAGAAAATTATAGCCAACCTTATAGCTAATCTATTATATATGTTGGCTTTAAGATAGGCTAATAGTAGGAAGTGAGCTCTACTATTATCCTTGCTCTTAGGGCTATCACAAAAAGCATATCTGGAAAGGATACTAAAGAAATACAGTATGCATGCGAGTAAGCCTACACCTGCTCCTATAGTCAAGGGAGATAGATTTGGGAAATTTCAATGTCCCAGTAACCAATATGAGATCGATCAAATGAAGGTTCCATATGCTTCAGCTGTCGGAAGCTTGCAATATGCTCAAGTATGTACGCACCCTGACTTAGCTTTTGTTACCGGAATACTTAGTAGATATCTGGAAAATCCAGGAATAGATCACTGGAGAATGGTAAAGAAAGCTTGGTGTTATGTGCAAGGCACAAAAGGCCTCATGCTAACATACAGAAGATCTGATTCCTTAGAGATAGAAGGGTATTTAGATTCAGATTTTGCGGGAGATGTAGATGATAGAAAGTCCACATCAGGTTATATATTCACTCTCGCAAAAGGAGCCATTTCGTGGAAAAGCTCCAAACAAACCGTCATAGCATCATCCACGATGTATGCCGAGTTTGTAGCTAGTTATGAGGCCACAGTGCAGGCAAAATGGTTAAAGAAATTTGTACCCGGGTTGAAAGTGGTCGACAGCATTCAAAGACCACTCAAGATGTACTGCGACAATGAGCCAGTAGTATTTTATGCTCACAACAATAAGTCAAGTGGTACTGCCAAACATTGACATGAAGTTTTATGTTGTGAAATAGAAAATCTAGGATCATACAATTAGTCTCGAGCATATAAGAACAAAGTAACTGTTAGCGGATCCGCTTACGAAAGGCTTACCGCCCAATGTGTTCAGAGAACACTTAGCCAACATGGGTTTACGGGAAAGCCTATGATCCTTGGATTACAAAAAGGGCCTAGTGTTTATTTTGAAATGGAGAGGTGCATTGTAGTCGTTGCATCTGATGGTTCAGTGGTGATTGTCATGATGAAGCGTGCTCTATGCATTAATCTTTTTTAGAAATAAATATTAAGTAAGAGAAGTTAGTAAGGCGGAAATCAAAGGGGAGAATGTTAGTTAGAGATCTCTGGGGAATCGGTCTCCCGATTCCCTACTCCACCTAACGCGCCCTGATCGGGGGCGCCAGCCAATCCATGGCCGTGGGCCCCCTCTCATGTAGCTCAATACAAAAGGGGGAGTCACCGGGCACGCAAACTAACGTTTGCCGTGCACTCAGACTCCCCACAAAACCCTAGAACCCTCCGGTCCGGGAAAGCTCTGAAGAGGGGGGAAATCGCTCACCACCGCCCACACCGTCACCATGGCCGCGTCGAGCTCCAAGTCCGGCGAAGTTATGGGGCTCTATCTCTCTCTCCCATTTCTTCTCCCGAAGAACACACTATCTATTTTCGATGAACTAGAGATCAACCCCTAGATTGGCTCCTAGCGTTCCTAGAAATCTAACGCTGGCCGCCCCCCGCCGCTGCACCGAGCCCAGAGTCCGGTGCCGCAGGGATCCAGTCTCCCATGCCCGGGGGACCCAGCTCCGGTGGCTCTCCCCGCCGCTTACCACCTTGCTGCCCCGTCGCCGCCAGGACCTCCTCTTTTCGGCCACCACCAGCTTCGGCGCCATCTCCACGTCCTCTACCCCGCCGCCATCTCCAACGCCTCCTCCGTTGGTTCCTTCACCAGCTCCAGCAGAGGGGCGTGGATCTGGGTGCGCCACCGAGTAGCCCACGGTGCCTCGTCGTTGAGCTTCCTCGTGGGGAGAGCACCCTGACACCGCCATCCTTGCGACCGTCCGGCTTTGCCGATGAGCCGCTCGGGTGGCGGCGAGGCGGAGGGGAGGAGGAGGGAGGGGGGCGGTGGCGGAGGAGATTTCGCTGTCCGAGTCGCTGACGCGGACGGGAGGTAAGTTTGAAGCTGTATTTTATAACTCCCACTCTTGATAAGGCTTTAAACCAAATGCATCAAACTCTACAGCGCTAAACTACAACAAAATTTAGCTTGGTATGGTTGATTTAGGCGATAATCTAAAAATGACAGGTAGGGAGTATATTAGGCAGGACCGCATGAGGACGCAGCCATGCAAGAAGTGCAAATAGTCCGCTTGGCCTAGAATAGACTACATCTACACGGGAGAAAACCAACGATAAAATGTAAGGTACTTCAGTACATTTTCACTCAGTACTTACTTACTCGCTCATCGGGTCATTTTCATTAAAAAGATCGTTACATGCACATCGAGGACTATTGTGAGTGGTAAGGGACAAAGTTGAAGAAGACAAAGATCCAGAAATTCAAATTTCAAAGCACATGGAGTGATGGAGACATGGATAGCCAGACTTGAACCACCCAATATTCCACTGCTAGCAATACGAAGGAAGGATCATTGCAGTTCAGTTTTGGGGATATCTGTTTAGGACTTTTGGTGTGGGATCAATCTGTTTAAATCAAGCTTGCTTCGAACTAGAATCTTGCTCAACATCAGAAGTCAGCAGACTTCCAACAAACTACATATATCATGCACAATACTTCTCTCACTTTGAACACCAAAACAAGCAGCAGACTAACACCAAGCCTGCGGCCTTCCAACGAACTACATGTACCATGCATAATAGTTCTCTCACCTCTAACATCAAAACAGGCAGACATATATCAATGAACAGTTTTCAGCATGACAAACCTGTCAACAAGCTCTGTTGTAGGCTGTAAACTAATATCAGATGACAAAATATCAATGCTATCTTTAGGACTAACAAGAGTAAAATTTATTTCTACCTTCAACAAGCAGTATATTAATCAGAAAATATGAGGCTTCAATAGGTTTAAAACATTATGAAACAGCCTGCTTGTTAGCATATCCAATGCATGAAGTCATGAAGCCCTGAATATATACTAATTAGTTCTGACTTCTGACTAGAATTCTACTAAAACAGATTTAAAAATAAGGTGACATACCGCAACGTATAGTAACCATTAAGACTTCAGATTTCATGTACAATTAGAATCACGACGAACAAATATTGGAGAGGTCAGCACAACGCTGGTCGGCTGGGGCATCCACTCCAAATGACAAGATTAAGATCAAAGCTAAACATGCAGCTGAATACAGCCCAAACTTCAGTACTACTCCCTCCGTTTCATATTATAAGTCGTTTGATTTTTTCCTAATCAAACTTTTTTAGATTTGATCAATTTTATAGAAAAATATATTAGTATTTTCAACCCAAACTAAACATATTATCAAAATATATTCAATGTTAGATTAAATGAAACTAATTTGATATTTTAGATGTTGCTAATTTTTTCTATAAACTTGATCAAACTTAATAAAGTTTGACTAGAAAAAGAGTCAAACTACTTATAATAGGAAACATGAAAAGAAGGTAGTACTATACAATACAATTGCATCTGAAGTTCTGAACCATATTTCAGGCTCCCATTGGCGATAAACGAAAATCCCCATAACGAAAAATTAAAGAACTGAGTGCTTCAAAAAATTTTGCAACGCCGATGATCCAAGCCAGTAACTTCATACAGGATGAAACAAGTAAACATCAACCGAATTATGCTGTTGCAACTAATCCATAGTGTAAAAGAAGAACTAGCTACACGGTGAAACCTTGAACTTATTCTCAGGTAGCAGTCAATAATATACATATAACCAAGAGAAGAAAAGAACAACTAGAAATTCACAATTACTACTTAAGTAGATACAATCATACAATAGAGATGCATATTGAGAGCCACAGATATCACAGTGATCTTACGCTGACGGTTCACTCTCTTCGCTCGTCTTCGGCTCCGGCGCTGACGGTTCACTCTCTTCGCTCGTCTTCGGCTGCGGCGGGGGCTTGGAGTTGGGGCGGCTGTCGTAGTCGACGACCTCGGCATCGGTGACGGAGCGGGAGTGCTGGACGATGGATCGGCCGATGGAGTTGATCCACTCCTCCTTCTCTTTCTCGGAGTCGGCGATGAAGTACATGGTGTCGGTCGGGGTGGAGAGCTCGAAGGCGAACTGGCGGTTGATGACGTCCTCGGCGCCCTTGACGGTGAGGCAGGTGGCGACGGGGATGACGCCGCGGGGCACCGAGCCGCGCGTCACGGCGGCGTCCTTGAACCAGAACAGCCGCCCCTGCTTGAGCACGAACCACCGCCGCCGCCACGTCTTGATGTACTCCCCCTGCTTGTTCAGCCACCCCGTGCGCTCCCCACCGTGCCAGAACTCCACGCCGCCCCCCGCGTCACCGCCGCCCGCGGACGACGACGATGAGCCGCCGCCGCCCGCGCCCATCACCGCACGCCACAGGCTGACCGCCATCTCGCCTAGGGGAATTTGGGGGATCGGATGGGCTATCGCGCCGGGGGCGGGGCGGGGAGGGTCGGAGTCAAAGTGGGTGGGGGCTTACTCGCCGCTCAGCTAGATTCGGCCGGAAAGGAGCCTCATGTCTCATGATCTCATCGCCTCATCGCCATCCCCAACCGAGTATAGTAACTGATTTCTGGTCAAAGTAGTTACAATCTCACGGCCTATCACAAAATTCTACGAAATCGTTACCATAACGATTAAGTTTAGCTATCGTCACTCATCTTTACATCGTGTTTTATTTATATCTTAAAGTACAATACCAAAAATTTTCACCCTAATCTTACAAAACCACCTAAATCAAATCCTATAGTGGTACGAGTGCTTGTTTTGAGTGACATGACATACTAGTAAAAAAAATATGTGGGGCCCACATTTCCCCTCTCTTCCCCACCTCTTCTTTTCCTTCCCCAAAAACTCACCGGCGGGAAGAAGGGGGGTGGTCGGTGAGCCCATCCGCGCCTTCATGGGCGGTGCTAACAGCGGTGGGAGGTCGACGATGAGGGGTCCCAATGGTCCACCACGATAGAGGAGAAGAAGAGAGAGGCAAGAACCAGTGAGCTCGTACTCCTACGGTTATGCCCGTTGTCACCGAGGGATTGCTCTCACCGGACTCGGAGCTGCCAAGGAGATTTGACGCCATGGTGGCACAACGGCAGAGGAGGAAGCCCGGGCCACAGTCCGATAAGCCCACGAATAGCATATGAAGAAGCTGAATCGACGGTTCTGTGACCTCCATCATGTCCGCGTGGACAAGCCATCCTTCTCGCCGATGTCGCCACGTACTTCGGTTACCTCCACGCTTGCGTGGCCCGCCTCGAGGCCGACGCGAGGCTGGCTGCAATGGCGAAGTGGGACCCAAGTTTCGACGGTGGTGCCGCCCGCGATGAACCTGGCAAGGCGAGAGATTGGGGAGGAGGAAGGGGGCAGGGGCGAGAAGGCGAAGCGACGGAGGGGAGGAGTCCAATGGCGGCAGCGGCGGCTTCCTCGTCACCACTCCGGTATCCCATCCCATCCACGCCACACGCACGACTGGCCTTCTCGTCGGAGGCGTGCATGCGAGGACGCGAAGCGGCGGATGGGATGATCTTCTAGGGGGAGAGAGAGTAGTGGGAAGGAGAGTGAGGATGATATGTAGGGCCATTTTTTTCCATGTAAACGCCTAGTCAGCGCAAGTAGACTGAGTCAACTCTACCATGTCAGCAAAAACAACTATCTATACTACTGATGGATCTAGTTTAACCCGGTTTTGTAAGTTAGTGGATAAGATTTCTGGTATTGTAGTTTAGGGATACGAATTAAACTCGATGTGAAGCAGAGAGACTCCAGACTTACCTTACCAGAAAGAACTCTTTGTGGTGTACTGTTCTACATGGGCTAAAAGCCCAGTTTAGGAATAAACGAATTTGTTATTTTCGGCATGACAGAATGGGCTTATAAACGTGAAAATAAATTTGGGTGGCCATAGCCCACAATAGATCATCTTCGTTCTACGATAGTACAAATGAGCACGACACGAACACGGAACACCATTAGCATAACTCATCTACTTTTTGATTCAATCGTATTCATATGCTAGCATTTGATATTCGCATGTAACCTGAACAGAAGAACCTAAAAATTACGATCAAGTTCACATCCAACTCCCAAACAAAAGAGAACGACGCCAACAACACACATGTACCAATGACCCCGCAGCATACGGGAGCCCCTGCAGGGCGGGAATTAAATCTAGTCAATGACCCACGCGCTGTCCTACTATGTATGCTGCTGTGACACTCTAGAAGGGTGAGCGGGTTGTACACTACACAAAGGCAAGACGGCCGGGGAAGCTAGCTCCATGCCACCGGTCCGCGGCGTCGCGGCGTGCCACTCGGTTTTGGCTAGTGGCGCGGCGGAGCCGGCAGTGGCGCCCCAGCGTGCACCTTGGGTGGGCACTGGTAGCACTTGGCGAAGAGCCCGAACGTGTCGATCTGCTTGATGAAGTTGGTGATGCTGGCCCAGCCGCCGAGGCCGAACCCGACCACCAGCACCCACGCCACCACGAACACGTTCACCACGAACATCCCGCTCCAGCTCGGCAGGAACGGCGGCGGCTTCTCCGCCGCATTCTGTTGCATCAAAAAATCAAACACACGCTGTACGTGTTATCATAGGCAAGTTGATGTTAGGCAGATATGACCTTCACGCCGTGCTGCCGGCGAACTGCGTGATAAGGTACGGTCCAGGCGTACGTGCCGGGGGCCGGCACAGCCGGAGAAAGGCCGAACAGCGACAGCGACCCCTCAGCCCGGCTGCCCCTGTCCCCGCCGACCGATCGAGCAGGCGTACCCGACCAAGTAAACCGGCGCCGATACGCATGGCCGCGCCGGCGTTGTTGGGGGGCACCAGAGACTGAGCCTGTCGGTGTCTGGCCGGAGCAGCACAGGGAGAGGAGAGCGCTCTCGGCGTCAAGGGCGCTGTTCGCGACTTCGTGCGTGTGGCACTAGTGCTTTAGTGCCATAGTGGAAAAAGGCGACACTTACTTTGATCACAGTACTTGTGGGGGACTGGGGGCCATTCCATATCTGCACAGTGCCTACCAATAATCCGTGCCAATATCCAGCCACGCTGTTCATGCGTGTAGCATCCTAGCTAGCAGAAGAATGACCAAGTGTAGTGTAATGGTGTGTGTCTTTTTAGACCAAATAATGGTGTGTTTGTGTCACTTTGGCACTGGTGATTGACATCCTGATTTCTACTCAGATTTTCTCTCTCTTTTTTTTTAAAATGGACAACAGTAGGTGGCACGATGTTTCATATTCCCTCCATTCCAAAATATAAGGTACAGCTATTTTTTACATGTTTTATAATATAAGACATGCATGCATAGAAATAACTAAGTAGTACCTACTCTTCACTAAATTATTATTTTATAAATCCTTCCCTAAAATCTCTAATTCTATTGGGTGCATGTATTGTATTTATTAGGATGATTTAAATAATGAGATGATAATAATTATTTTTTGGTTTTTTGGTTAAGGGTGATTGTACTTGTATTTTAGAATGAGGGAGTATTGATGTAGCAAGAATCTACATGGGCCATTTAATGATAAGTAAAGAAAAACAAAGTTTGTTGCACACACTTACCAATCTGGCGGAGGCGGAGCGATACGTGAGGATGTGGGCGAGGGAGGGAATGATGTAGACGGTGAAGCTGACGAGGAGCGCGCCGACGGCGGAATTGATGGGGCCGAAGAAGGGGAAGATGATGGCGAGGAACCAGATGGGCACGACGATGGGGAGGCGGGCGAGCGCGCGGAGGAGGACGCTGCGGATGCCGTGCATGCCGATCGCCTTCTCCCACACGAAGTAGAGCGGGGTGCACGCGAACCCGAACGTGATGAACTGGTGGATCAGCATCAGGATCACTGCCGCGTCGCGCCACCCGGACCGCGGCAGCAGCGAGAAGGCGTTCGAGTGCGTCAGTAGCGCGTCGCCGAACGCCCAGTACATTGCCGACGCCGACGGTAGCGTCAGCGTGAACACGTACAGCGTCGCCACCAGGTAGATGTACTTGAACTTCTGCGGCTTCCACATCGCGTGCATGATCTCTCTGCACGCACAGATTTAATCAAATTTCGTCAACTGTTCAGACTTGAGACACGATTGTTCACTGTCAGCTTCGTTCATCGTGAACCGATCAACAGCACAATCTCTAATTCAGCATGCATGTACAGATTAGTTTATTACACAAAACAAGAATTTGTTCATCTTATCTTAAAAATATATATATCAATACCAGTAACATATATGAAGCGATCAGAATCAGCCATGCTTGGAACAAAACGTCCTAAACAGACATTTTTTCATACACATGCCAAATGATATGCAAGAACTTTACTTTAAGTTGATTGCATGATGAGAGATCAAGCAGGGGGCAAGGTAGTGCTTATCCTAGTCAGGATATTTATAAAGATTGGGACATGAGGAATCTCGCATTATCCCCAAACTTTCGCTCCATCATTCGTCTGCATACACGCCTCTGGTGATGCTAAGTAAACAGAGGGGGACCGACAAATACGACCAAATGAAGCTATTTGCCGATTACATTAAGCACGTAAAGCCCTGAATTGCTTTGGGCAAGAAATCGTGATCGATCGAGAAGGGTAATGTCAGACACTTGGGAGTAGGGAAGGAATTCTCAAAGTAGTCTTTCACTGCACTAATCAAAGGTTATCTCGAAAAGATAAAATGGAATCGTGAACCATAACCGATCAGTTATTGAATTGTCACGATCCGATATACTATGTCCTATCAGGCTATCACTGAAGTTGGGCGGGATTGGTTTATTCGATGTTGACTCCGCACTAGCTGGACTGAAACCAATCCACATCATCTACCCTCTGGAAAGAACATTTTTACCACTACAAAAAAAAGTAGCTGAATTTTAAAGACAAAGGACACAATATATAATACCAAAGTCTCACTCTGGTGCTGTAAAAAATAATCTGAACCATTGATCTCATTTGATCGAAGGGTTCAGATTACTTTCTACTACCACACCTTATTTAGCGGTAGTAAAAATATGGAAGGATATTATTGTTCCAAAAAATAGAGGTACAATTATCATTTAGCAGTGACTAAACTTTTTTTCTTCTTTTTTGTTTTTTATGGAATATGAGCAATACCAACATAATGGATAGCCACATATCGATCTAGCCGGAAAAAATAAATAACAAAGTTACTAGTAATCATTGTATTAGTAAATTACTAATGTACCCTTAATATTACTGTTCGTATAATACTACAAGTAGAGAGTATCGGAGCATCGCTCATAATACCAAGGCGTCTGAACATCTCACTGGTTCTAATTATTCCTAATCATCGCGATGCAAAGATCATCATAGCTGGTATCTTAGATTAAGCACAAGAAATGGACAACGGGAATAAAGGAATGTTCACTAGGAGTATTGAAATGCTTGGTGGTCATCATAGGACCTTGAGCAGAAGAGTGTAGTACGGTGATCGCCAACCTTAGTGGCTATAAGCTCCATTTCTTAGTAACCAATGGTTAAACAAGTTCTACTTATTAGGACCTGTTTCCCCCCACATGCATGCTTAACTACGCATCTTATTATGCCAAGGAGGGGACCAAAGATGGAACAGAAACCAGACCAGTAGTTGCTGATAACCATTCATGATAAATTAGCAGAGGCTTTGTATGGTTTATGCGTGCGTCACAATGTACAGTAACACAGAGTTCTTTAGTGCACTTACACAGTGACGGCGTGTCCGCCGAAAGTGTAGAGGATGTTGGTGGCGCCAGTGAAGTAGAGCACCAGCTTGCTCGGTCCCGAGTGCGTCACGCCGTCGACCTGCGACATCGATCAAATTCGATAAACGGCCATGCCGAATCATATACATCGTTATTAGCCCCCATCGAATCGGATCATATATAATCATTGCAACCATGCTCATAAACAGTGTGGTCAAGCATGTGCCGGCTGATGATCTATTGATTTATGGCCGACGATGGCGATGATCGAGGACTCAGATCACCTGGCCGTGGACGGCGGCGGCGATGGCGAGGTACCAGGCGGTGTAGGTGGTCATGCCGAGGCCGAGGAAGGACCAGATGCGGTAGTTGTGGAAGGAGGGGATGAACACCGTGGTGGAGCAGCACGCCCCGAATATGTACGTCCATGTCCTCTTGTCCAGCCGGTCGTTGATGTAGTATATGTTACTGCAATGCATTACAATTTCAGTGACATCTCCATGAACAAACCTTTTTTAAAAAATGAGTATATATGTTTGTCTCAAGAGCTCGGCGAACCAACCTTGCACACGCGATCAGCTGGATGACGGAGCCGAAGAGCAGGAAGGTGCAGTTGAAGGCGAGGCCGGCCGCCTTCCAGTACGGGCCCAAGAGCCCGTCAAGAACTTCGAACCACTGGTCGGTGGCATAAGAGAAACAAAAATAGTAAATATTAAGTTTAGTCTAATCCATATGCCAGTTTGATGCGTGTACTAGGCTGGAAGCAGTTATATATATGCATGCTGATCGCGTTGCAGATAAGGAACCTGGGAGGCGGAGACCGCGAGAGCATGCAAAAGCGGCTTTCCGTTGGACAAGCAACGCTCGCTCGCACGGAGGCGCGCTGCTCGAAATTCCGGCATGATCGATCACGGGGGATCGAATTGGAAAAATAAACAGTAGTGTGTGCAGTAAAAAAACCCGGAAACTGACGAAACTGAAACCGTCGCGAAGATGTGCAAGGAGGAAGGAGGGGATGAGGAGAGCTAGCCTGCCGACCTGGATGACGTGGTTCTTGAAGCTGACGCCTTCCTTCTCCTTGCGGGTGCGGTACTCGACGTAGAGGACGCTGATGAGGTAGGCGGTCCAGCTGCCCATGAGGCCGTAGAACACCTGCAGCAGCAGGCCCGAGAGCATCCCGAGCTGCGAGAAGGAGTACGGCAGCGTCAGGAGCACCTGCGCCACCTGCAAAATTCCAAAACGAAATGTGTCACCGTCATCGTCATCGTCGTCGTCGATGTGATGTGAGCGAGAGGCATGGCGATCGACGACGTCGGTCGTTCATGATGGTCGTACCTGGTTGGAGGCGCAGCTGAACCAGGCGTCCCAGACGGAGCCGCCGTGCCACAGGAGGCTCGTCATGCTGAACTTACCGTCCTGCTCGACGCCCTTGGCGCCCACCTCCGCCTCCTCCTTCCCGGCGTGGCCGTTGCCGACGTCCGCCACGATGGCCTCCTCCGCCTGGTCTCCTGGCACCATCCTCCTGCCCCCTGCCTTCCCGTCTCCACTCTCCAGCAGCCGCGCGCCTTCACAACAAAACCAAAGAGTACTCGAGAGTGAGGAGACTGGCAGGGGAGTGGAAGCATAAATACCGACACCGACCTGCCTCAGGAGAGGAAGCGAAGTAAATGGCCGTGGACGCGGCACGCTGCGCTGCACCACGCGCCGGCGGAATTTACTGTGCTGTCGATCGAGAGCCGAAACTGCAGAGCTTCTCGTGGTTCGAGAGGATCGGAGGGATTCAGAGGGCGCAGTTATTACTTCGCCGCGGGCTTTTCGGGATCCTGCAGATCCTGCAGACCCGCACGCCGCCCTTGCCCTGCCTCTCTCTCGGATCTTCCCAACCCCGGCCACGACTGCGCGCGCTTCCCGTTTTCCCTTCTCCGCGAGGAGTAATACTCTCTGGCACGGAGAGGGCCGAGCCGACGCGGGAGTTGGGACGGCGGGATGGTGGGAGTGCACCGTGTTTCACGTTGATTTGACGTGTGAATTTAGAGGGGGAACACGCACGTCGCAGTTAGCACTGCCACTTTTATAGTGCTTCGCTTGACACGCTAAGGGCATCCTCAATATGTGTTACCGAACTCGGTATTAACGTAGGCCCATACAGTAGTGGAGACTACAATGCTTATATGTAGGGGTGATGAATAAGGTAGGGGCCTGTTAACGCTAGAATTTGATAAGTCTAAAATCATCATCGAGTCAGTATCGACTTCAGAGTTCTAGAATCGGCCGATGAGTATTATAAGTCACTAGTAGTTGTATTCTTGATGGATTCGATTAAGAAAATTAATCAAAGAAAGTTTATCCAGAAGAATCCGAGTTCAAGGAGAAAGTGACATGGTTGTTTATCTATTAATTAGGAAGAGTCTGTTAGTTTCCTTTTATCTTTATGAATATGTGTTTAGTGCCCGATAAAGACTTTATGTTTTCCTTTTATCTTTAGAAAAGTTGTGTCTTATCCTATAAATGCTCATATCTATCCATGGGTATAAATATATACACCTGGGGTTGATTCTAATCTATCTCTCAGTCAATACAACTACTCTCGACGAATCGCCACCCTCTTTTCCGAGGTTTTTACTTATCAACCAGCGGAACTTGGCACCTGATACTGGGATGCATCGACTTTCGATCTCCGGTGAAGGCGTAAGTCCTACGTTCCGCTGGTCCTGGTGAATCTATCGGCTATATTGGTGTTGTTCAAGGCTGCATCGCTTCGATCTCTTAGATCACTCTGCTTCGGTTGATACATTTGCTTATTTACTTATCATATATCTTAGTTAATCTAGTTTGATAGTTCGATTTACTTGTATCAGCTGAGATTCGCTTTAGAGCTTTTGCCGGTATCGACTAAATTGCTTTACCATATTAGATTAGCTAAGATATTAACCACCCTGAAAATTAGTCAAAGACTTGATTGTTTAGACTTTATGTTTCTTTGCATACTTTGCGATGTATCATCCCTAATCGTGATGTGACCATGGCTACTATTGATACAACCGTTGCTCACATCAAGATCAAGTTGCTCAAGTGCTGGAATCCAATTCAGCCACCTACTGTAGTGCTAATTTCGAACAGCCGCCAAATATGCATATGAGCTCCGTGGGTCCATAAGTACTTGATGGAAAACTCTCGGAATCTTCTTTCCAACGGATCCAACCTCATCTCCAAATTCCTAGTGAGTCCTCGACAAATAGAGAAACAAAGTGTTGCACCACCTGTCATGGGCCTTTGGGGTTGTAACTTTGTTTGGGACCCCGACCCAAGTGGAGCCCATGTGGAGTGCGCCCAAACTAGGTGAAGCACGACCCTCGGGACCCCTTGGTCATCCTCCCATCTCCTTAAATAGCTAGGTAACCCTTCAGAGTTTCTTGGGTTTTGTTTAGATTAAAGTTTAGCTTCGCTACTTTGCCGTGTAATCCCGTGATCGGTTGGATCAACAGTTTGCTCATTACGTAACCCCAACTTATCATTTGTATTCAATTCCTATTTGCAATTCAGATTGCTTTTATTTTGTTCTTGCTTGTTTCTTCGATTTGCTTGCAGGAATAAGGTTGATCTGCACCGGCAAGATCAACGACCACGTTGAGGTGTATCGATCGCTAAGGCGCAACACAACAACATCTCGTACGGCTGTAGTCGGATCATCAATGTTTCTCCCAAATCGTAGTTATCAACTCACCGAAAGATCGGGATAACCAGATCCCTGAGCGTATCAAGTGGAGCTCAGGGTTTATCAAGTGGTATCAGAGTTTTCGTTGCACAGTGAGTTTTTATCTACCTATAACCAAAAATAGCCATAAAAAAAATTTGCATCCATTATCTAGCCATACTTGTGCCATTGAATTGTTCCTTTTAGTTTTTGCATTGTTGAGTTTTATGTTGCATCATCGTGTCATGTTGCTGGTTATAGTGTCTAGTCTGTTTAGAGTTTTGAGTTCTGGTAACATCTAGTACCACTGTCGCTGCCGCCGCCGTGTCTTCGTTGTCATCGGGATCTTCGAAAACAGAATCATGTCGCTGTTAGGGTTCCGTTTTTCTCGTTTCGGGCATTTTTTGTTTTTCGGTTTTGGAGTGGTAAATTGCTAGGGTTTCGGTCGTGTGATTGTGCACTTCTGTTTTGCACGCGTGAGGAAGGTGCAGGTAACGAGAGTTTCATAGATTATATATGCTGGAATTTGGTTCGATTATAATAAGGAAAGACCAAAAAAATAACAGAAAGGTGGTCTCGGTTTCCTGTTTTGTGTGTGATTTCCAACTGTCCGAGTCGGAGTCTGTTTCCCATCAAGTCAAGACTGACCACTTCAAGTCGTGTTCCTCTCCCACTTTCACCGTCTTGTTCTCGCTGAATTTTTGTTTGGTTTCGGTTTCGAGATCTGTTTGGAAAAAGGGAATCAGCATAATTTGAGCATCCCATTTTTTACAATTTTAATTTTAGGGTTTAGACTTTTACTTTTGAGTCCTTGTAATTTTCTTATTTACATTTGAGTCCCTATAATTTTACGTCGAGGTCCTTAAGTTGGTTTTTCTTTAAAAAATCAAATAAATACAGAAAGGTGCTAAAAAATGGAAAAGAAAAGGCACAAAAAAAGAAGAGAAGAAAAGAGCAAAAAAAAGAAAGAAAAAGAAGGAAGGAAAGGAGAAAAATACTTGTTATCTTTAAGACCGCTTTCATGTATCAGAGTTGTGCTAAATTGTGGTACCGTACTTTTTTTAAAAATGGATTAATATGATTTTTTAAAGAGACTTTCGTATAGAAACTTTTTACAAAAAAGTACCGTTTAGCAGTTTGAAGAGCATGCGCGCGGAACACGAGGAAGAGTTGGGTATACACCGGAAAGAACACAACCTTAGAGTAGTTCCTCTTCTATTCTCTTCTAAGTTAATTTCCAAAGAAGCTGGCTAAACATATTGAAGTCTCTCCTCAGTCACCTAGGATCCAACCCGATCTTCTTTGGCCCTGGCTCTCCCCTTATACTTTCTCTCAGACACATGACATGACCGAAGTTCGAGTGAATATTTTATTAGCATTATCATTAGATTGAACATGTCTTGTTAGCAACTCCTCTTCTAGCCCGCTCCGTGGCCTTAGAACGGGCCTATAAGGGTCCATTGTGGGATGGATGTGCTGAGCATAGTTAAAAACTGGACTGGCCACTGAACCGCTGGAGCCCTCGGCTCACTAGTTCAAGGGTTGAACCATCGAGGTGATCGGTTTGCTGCTAGACTGAAAACCTAATCTATCATGCATAACTCCACCTAAACAAGGAGCTCAAGTTAGTCGAGTGGTGGTAGTGACATCCTTGCACACAACCAACCAGGGTTTGACCCCCCCATTGTGCCACCTTTTTTCTCATTTTTATGGAATAAAATGCACTTGGGCCACCACAAGTCTAGTGGGCCTTATAAGGCCAGCCCATCTACTAGTCTAACCGCCGGTTTAGGATAGCCTGAGTCGCCTCACCTGGCTCACACCAGTTCAATTGCATGGGTGGTCTTTGAAGCAAACAGACCCAGCGAGAGTGCTGGTTTCGGTTTTTGCCGGTTCAATAGTCGATCCGGTTCGTGTTTTGTGCTATGGTGCCGAGAACTCGCCACGCAGACCCGCCCACTCCACCGGGGCCTCGGGACCACTTCGTGCGGGATGCAGCAGTTGCCTGCCACACACCCATGCTCAATCCACGCAGGCACCCAGTGAGTACGGTTTACCATGCTGGTTGGATGTGGGGTCCACATGTCATTGCTTGGTGAAAGGTAGTAAGAAATGCGGGTCCAAGCGGAGGCGCGATAGTCAAGCGCACACCCTTGGTTTCCTATGCCCATGTCAGACCTGATATGGTTGAAGCGGCGGGTGGCAGCTGCAGCAGTTACCACCCTGTCTTCCATGCTTTCTGTCTCGGGATAGATAATAGTTCCATCAAACTTGAATTGGGAAGTGTTATGGCCCTGAGTCTTGGCCTAGACGCGTTGCTCAGTCTCCACGTAGAAACTCACCTCAGGGTGCCCCGAGGCTTTTGTGCTTCTTGATTTGGGGTAGTCCACGTGGAACCGTCCAACGTTACTCAAGAAAAGGATGATGAGTCGGATGAGGGAACACATGGGAACTCCACGGCGTGGGCCGTTTTCTATAGGGACCTTGGTTCCTGGTCACTAAGAGATGATAGTTTTATATGATTTGACATGTGGGATGAAACTCTTACATGCTTACAGAAGTACTCCCTTCGTCCCATAAAATACAAACTTAGTACGAGATGTGACACATCCTAGTAATACGAATATGGATTGGGGGATGTGTCAAATCTCATACTAGGTTTGTTTTTATGGGATAAAGGGAGTATGGGGAATTGTTGATGTAAAAACATGACGGCCCAGTAGATCTGCTTAACTTCAGTGCAGATCCAAAATAATGATGAGATGCAGGCGTACCAGTCAGTTTGATCCTGCAACTGACAAGATATGTAAACAACAGACAAAACAGCCAATCGGTTGACAAGCCGATAGAGTGATTCCAGCCGATACCGATACTAGCCGATATTGATAGATCTTGATACTTGAGTAAATAATGACATAAAGATAATCGGCTGATGATAATGTAATAATATAATCCAGTAGAAACCAATTGGCTAGTAATGATAGATTGAATAAACACTGATCCGAAGGTTAAAGCGTTCATCGGCTGGAGGTCCGATGTCATTAAATCCAAATGATTAGATAAACAATAAAACCTTTGTTGTCATAGGCTAAATCCAACTTATATGTAATCCTTATAAGCCGATGCAACGTCCAGGTAACTCATCCGCTGAAACCCCGATGAAACCCTTATTGGCAATCAAGAAGCAAGCTAGAGATTATGGTTCTAAGCACGACTTAGTAGATCAAACTTAACTGATGCAACACTAGGTATGAAAAGAAACATAATATCTAGACGATCAAGCCTTTGACTGATTTTCAGGGTGGTGGATACATTATGTAATCTAAGGCAACAAAGTAATCTAGCCGATATCGATAAAATCCTAGATGGAGATTGGCCGATGCAAGTAGAAAACATTATCAATCTGGATTATATAACGTATATGATAACTCATCGGCTAGTACTCCGATAAAACATTAGCATGAACCTATCGGCTTAACAAAATTTATATTATCAACAACAATCTAGTAGGTCGAACCTAACTGATGCAGCACGAGATTGTATATAATAATCTAATATTTAATGAACCGATAGATCTGTGTAATGTGATGGATATAACAAATCTATTTAAAACAACATTGTGATTGTAGAGATATATCAGCTAAGACAGAAGATCAGACCTAACCGAGACAGTCCCAACTAAACCGATGCGTCTCTAAACACAATGCAATTAAAATAGAATTGAGATATCAGGTAGGTAAGTATGTCAACCAAACCAAAGCGATCCAAGAGATTGAATCGATGCAGCCTTGAACAACTCCAATGTAGCCGATATATTCACCAGGATTCGACGGAACATAGGACTTACCCCTTCGCCGGAGATCGAAAACCGATGCAGCCCCGTGTCAAGTGCCAAATTCCACCGGTTGATAAGTAAAAACCTCAGAAAGAGGGTGGTGATGTGCCGAGAGTAGTTTTATTGATCGAGAGATAGATTACAATGACCCCGGGTGTACATATTTATACCCATGGGTAGATACTAGTCCATATAGGACACGACACAAACATTCCTAAAGATAAAAGGAAAACATAAAGTCCTTATTAGACACTAAACACACTTTCCTAAAATTAAAATGGAACTAATTAACTCTGCCTAATTAATAGATAAATTATCATGCCGCATCCTCCTTGAACTCGGACTCTTCTGGATAAGCTTCTTTTAATTGATCAATTTCCTTAACCGAATCCATCAAGAATAGAACTGTTGGCGACTGATAATTTCCATCGGCCGATTCCAGGATTATGAAGCCGATACTGACTCTAGGCCGATGATAACTTCAAGGCTTACCAAATTTTATCGTTAACAGGAATTAAAGAACTTATGGAACCCACATGTCAGATTTGAGCTTAATTAGTCAATTGTGTGGTTTTGTGAAACACTAGTACCATAATACACGATGTTAGCTGTCGCGTGCCAAAACTTCATTGATTTTGTGCAACTTGAACGATAATATCCAGGTTTTTGTGCAATTTACTCTTCTTTTTTAGTAAACATGTTACTTTTTTAAATGGTTTAGATTGTGTCGAGATTCGTTCAACACTCTATGGCTAACCGGCTAACCCTCTCTGTCAAGGTTATGGAGAAGGCATACCTTATGATCATGGGTTAAGCTCGGCGGGACCCACCATATACCAAGTATTATACGGAATCAGGTCTCGCATACGGAAGAGGTATGTGAGATAAGAAAGGAGAAGTAGAGTTCCATAGGGAAACTACAAGGACTATACAAATCATATTCATATTTGTCTCCCTAGTTGTACTTGGACAAGGGGATATCTATGGGTGTAAATAAAAGACCCTCTAGGAGGAGGGGGTACAGGCACTACCAGAATAGACAGAATAGTCGGATCAGACATTAGTACACGTTGCCAGACACCTACATCGGAGATAAGCTTAGATATACCCAATCTAGTGCCTGCAGAGGCCGACAAGAGGGATCTAGCACTATCTCTGGTCTCGTCGAGTTCATATTCGAGGAGTAAGACTACCCTGTCGTCAACTACGTGTTGGAGATCCATGCCGCCAAGTTAACGATGACTAGATAAGTTATCCCAAATATTGTACTCGTGTGATTTTAAAGCAACACCGGTTTCGACCAACAGGAGTAGGGCTATTACCTGTCAGATGAGGGGGCCCGAACCTGTATAAAATACTAGTCTCCATCTCTTTTACTTCAATCTCGCGTATACTCTGGTACCAACGATCTCCATACCATGCAAATACCGTAGTCGTGATCTACAACATCGATACTCTCCCTACCTATTTCTCGATCTAATCCCATCACAACCATTCGCCCTCCGACATACGCTCCCTAAGTTGGCGCTTATGAGGCCCACCACCTACCTACTTTGTGTTACTACCGCTATCCATCTTCATCAACTTCGATGGTTTTCCCCTGATCGACCTCTCCCTATTTCAGACAGCTCACTCGTCAAATTTGGTGATGTTGTCCCCACTTCATAACCATATTTCATCCTTCGCCCGTGCCATCAACTCTACTCATTGTCCTTCTCCAACCGTGTGCCTCCAGCTATGGCACCGTCTCGTGTTCACTCTTATCCGCAATCCTACGATATGTCTTTTGCCAATCTTGAACCCAACCTTCCTATCCCCTGCTCACTGTAACCAATCGTGGAATCGTAATGTGGCAAAACTTACAGGGGTTCTAATGTGACCAATGTCAAGGGCTCACTAAGAAAGTTTTTTTGAACGATCAACACTAGACAATGCGATGATTCATCGAATAAAGTAAGAGAAAATTACAAAGCTAGAACCCAGGAAGGCAATAGCTAGGAAAGAAGAAAAAAATTCCATCACCACACACCGAAAACACCTACACATAGCTAAGGAGAAGGCTAGCACTGGACCGGCTCCTCTAAACCAACAAAGGAATTACAGCCGAGATCACCCAAAACCCAGTCCTAACAGCCGATCACTGAACTACACTCTAGCCACATATTTGGGATTGAGGGGGAGAGGGTGAGAGAGACGATCAACGAACTGTACTCTAGCCACATATTTTGGATTGAGGGGGAGAGGGTGAGAGAGAAGAATGGAACCGCTCTCCCTCCTAATGCCTTCCAACGTGGCTAACTTGCATAAGCTAGGCCACTGTCACAAGAGGATAAGACATCTAGAGTGAGCTTGCACCAGTTTTCTGGGAGGTTTCGGCAAGGGGCTTCCTAGTCGACATCTCCAGGAAGAGGAGCGACGATGGCACCACCGTCGCCGTCCATCGATGTCTCAAGGAGAACCAAGACAGGGTTTTCACCTGACAACCCCACTAGAGGAAAGGGGACAGCACAACAACATCCTCAAGAGGGAAAACGACGCCCGAAGCATCGTCGTTGCCGGCTTGATCAAGATCGGGCTAGGTTTACACCCGCCGCCCCGCCACCTACCGATCTGCAACTAACGCTCCATTGCTCCACCACCATCCATCCTTCGTCGACACGTGGACACTGACACCCCCCGCTGGCCAGCCTCCGCGTGCCATCACGCGGCCACCCACTCTCTGCACCGGTCTCTCACAGTCGTCGGGTCTCATCGCCGCCGGCCGCACCTCCTCGCACCACGCCGGCCTCCGTCACGTCTGCTCACGCCGCAGCGGCCTCCGCCTCCGTCGGCCTTGCAACCGCCTAGCTTTGTCGGTGGCTGCTCAGGAGATGGTGAGACGAAGGAGAGAAGGGGGAGGGAGGGGGTGGTGCGGCCGCTTTCACCACCCGTGTCGCCCTTGGGGTGGAGCGACGCGAGGGCCTCTATAGGGCACTGAATCTGTTTAACCACCCAAGTTGTTGCTGTGAATCTCTCACTAACAAAGTCACCGCTACTGTCATTGGTGACTCCTCCCTGCCACAATGCCACCCTTGCACGCCTCCTACTCAACACGAGGTAGAAGGCGCTTGACATGTCATCAAATCTTTACACTATTAGTTATGTGCACCATTTAATACAGAGACTGCTATTTTATTCTATTATTAGAAAAATCGAATATTTATCCTCTGTATTCACATTGATTTGGATACATTTAATAAGGCGTCATCAATCAGAAAGATTTGGATATATTCACATCTTTTGATTATTTTTTAGATAATGCAATAACATCCTGACCTTTACTCAACGAGTTACAACCAGTTATTACAAAGTGCACAAATAAATAAACTCAACACACACTATCATAACATAAAGCAAATACAAAATAAAATACCAACATACGATAAAAGAACCCTCAATTACTGAATTCTATTTGAGAATGTTCATCTGAAGTTAACGAAAAAGGTGCATAATCGTCGACTCAAGTTTTCGACATGCATTATTTATTAGCTTGATATCATCGTCATGCCTTTGTAGTTGAACCCGACACCGGAGTCAATATGTTGTCTTAAAAGTACCTACAAATAAGATTTTGATGGTGTTTTATCAAAAATCATATCATTTTTACTAAGCTAAAGAGCCCAACATATAGCGGAAGCTGTACAGTGCATGGTAGTGTATGTCAAGAAGATATGTTAGCTTTGGTCAGTACAAGAATAAATTCGTTGATTACATAAAAGGGGAAAATCATTGATTACATAGAGCGATATCTTTTATTTCTGGAAAAAAAAACAGCCAGACGCCCAGACTGATGAAATCCATTGGTGCCCATATATATAGCTCAAAAAGGAGCTGCAGACGTGTAAACTATGCAAAACAGCAAAAGGTAGTAAACGGATCACAATTCACAAATATTGCATTCTGCTTTTGCAAGCCTAATCTTGTCATTATTTGTGATCTGTCAGGTTCCTCGTGTGGTTTCCGATGGCAAATATTGCAAGACTATAAGACCTTACAAGTCTTCCCCCACGTGAATGTGATATGCTTCAAGTATGCGCATGAGACTAACCTTTGCTTGGGAAAATAGCCTACTCCGGTGGAGAGCACTAAGCACGCTCGAGCGTGTCTTTAGATTCGAATTTCCGAAAGGCTATGTAGATAGATTAGATGGGCAGGTACCGGCGAACATCATCATAATTTTGCCCGATAAGACATATGGCTAAGATCTGTCCAGTGATATCCTCGATGTTTAATTAGGTTTTAGTTAATGAAAAGAAGCACCTAGCCCTTGCAATGTCAACTTCTGGAGCACACCCCACGGAATAGCAGGTTTCAAGCAAGCTACAGGTATAGATCGAATGAGGATGATTTGCCCGGAACCGTTGCGAACAAAAAGTGAACTGTAAAAATACACTAGCAAAACAAATTAATTTTAGGAATTTAGGACATCAGCAAGAGGAGTATTTAAGTTGGAAAAATACCATTTCCATGGCCTTCTCCATCGTGAATTTTCTAGTGGGGACTCCTGATAATTTATAGCTAATTCGATCTATATTGTATATAATTTTATTTTCGTACTATATACTTGATAATTTCTTTATTGTTTCTTTAATGATTTTATATTTTCCTATCTCAGAATGTAAGTATTTTTTAGGTAGGCACGGGTACTAAGATAGTAGATAGAGATGATTGAAGAAATGTTGATTGGTGGAGGAGATAAAGTAGGTGAAGAAATGGTTGTGATTGATTGATAAGAGAGGATAGGTGAAGAAATGGTTGTGATTGATTGATAAGAGAGGATAGGTGGAGAAATAGTTTTATTTTGAAATAAGTTTTTTGCGCTAAAAATAGCTACATTTTAGGATAGAAGTTGTACTTTTTTTTATTTTCAACACCACGCTAATTCTTATTTAGGAAAATTGTAGCCAACCCAATATTTACTGCATATTAACCCAGGTTAGCGATGCTGATATTTTATATAGCAGAATAGAAATGCAAAATAGAAGTGGTGGCAAGATCAAGAGTAGCATTGTCATATTTGTGGACCCCAATAAAAAGCATTGACATATTTGGAAATTTATCTATGAAAAAGGCACTAATGACAAGATTGAATAGAGACCACAATAGTATTATCAAGAGCTTGTTACATTTATCAATAGTATTTTCGCAGCCCCTCTCTTTTGCAATGGTATTTTTCAACTCATTGTTCTTTGCGATGGGAGTGATCAAATTCGCTCTTTCAGAATCATTTTTTTTATTCAGTTTAGCAGAATTATTTGGGTCCATTGCGCTGTTCGATTTTTTTATAATGGTTGATTTTAATTTTTGAGAAATCTGGCTTTTCAGCGTGGACGGTTTTTACGAGAAAAAAAGTTCTCACGTGGAGGTGGAGGAGGACTCACTCTTTAGGCGGCGTTCATTCTTTTGGTTTGGAGGAAGATTTTCTACGCACGCGAAACGAGAAAACTCACTAGTACATGATTAATTAACTATTAGCTATAATAAATTTGAAAAATGGTTTTATTTGGTTTTTTAAATAACATCAGTATAGAACTTTTTTAAAAAACATATTATTTAATAGTTTAAAAAACGTGTTAACGAAAAACACGGATATTGAAGAAAAGAACTAAGCTAAGCTTTACAGTAGTAGAGAAAATGTTTAAACATGCGTCAGCCTTCCAGACAAAACAAAAAGATGAAGAGTCTGGATCTACATCCAGTTTTGAGTTCCGCTCTTCAGTCAACCCACCCAAAGCTTTAAGTTAATCAACATAATTTAATTTCTAGAAAACTTGATCAACAAAAGTAGGCAATGTACTTGATTTTTTGTTCAAGTTTTCAAGAGCATGTGGCTTTGTTTTTTTTTGTTGCAGTCCAAATATTTATAAAAGAATCTAAAACAAACAAACAAGTTAATAAACATCATAGCTAAATATGTCATCCATCATTACACAAGCATAAAATGTAGAAATCCATCTATACATGTAAAGGCAAATCACACTAAAACAAATGTCATATTCAAAGTTGGATTTTTTTTTTAATTTTTTGTTTCTTCATCTCTAGATCTAATTTGATCATGAATGTCGGCAGAGTGATGTCTTATAAATAATCCATATTGCTTTTTTTCCAAATTTTTTTGCAACTATTTGGATCGCATGACAAAAAAAACTATGGAACCTACTTTTCCAGGCATATCTTGACAAGAAAGCACTGAAATGTTGTTTGCCTTTTTCTTTATCTTTTGGAAAAGAGAACATTCCAAAATTTCAGATGCCTTTGGTATGTGGCTGGTACAATATCAAATGAAAATTTTGCAGCGACATGGTACGCAGTGTTGCTATCAAAAATGACAGATTTACTGTTTGGGAGAATCTGTAAATCTGTCATTTTTGAGATTCTGCCTAAATTCCACTCAGCTTCTCACAGCTTTGTTGCTGGAATCGGTTCCTAAATGTTAGCCACATGTACCAGTAGATAGGAACACTTTCTTCAGCCCTCCTGACGGAAAGCGACCTGCACCATGTATAATGGACATTATGGACTAATGGCTATGATGTTCTCTACCCATGTAGCTCCCACGACCGGATGCATAGGCATCTATTATCTGTCTATCTATTATAAAGAGCCGTGATAGTTAATGGGTAAAAACTCAAAATTCGGATAGTTGTTTGTATTTTTTTTCACTCAAATTAGAGCACGAATTCAATTTGTGAACACCTCCAAAATAAAAGCCTTGGACAATGACTGAGGCTTGATAAGATGGTTAATGATTAAGTAGAAGGGATGGGATTCTTACATTGAAGCTGAGCAAATTTAAGCGTTTGGTACGACCGTACTAGGGACAATTCAGTGTATTGGACTTGCACGTCATGATCAGTACATTGAATGATTAATCAAGTTAATTTAGTCGCGTCATTGAATTACTAACCAGGTTTTGGGTGCTTAGGAGTAGTACCAGTCTATCAGCAGTCAATCGAACGATCTGTGTAATGATTAAGCGGCGGATTTTGCCTGCCAAACTCTCAAAGAAGAATGTGTCGATCACCTTCCTCACATCTTATCATCTTGTGGGCGTGAGTCTAATCACCGATTAGTATATCACAACAACTTGATGGAACAATGCGGTGGTAGCGGGTAGCTACTATACTTTTTTGTGGGAGGGTTATTTGGTTGGCACCTGCACTGCTGACATAAATTGCCCCCACTACCCCAAACTATAAACTAGTAACTTACTACCTTCGTTCTAAAATACAGTAATCTGCAATCGGATTGAATCGGAATGTACATATAGTAGTCCTGTAAATTTATAGTAAGATTTATTAAACTAGAATGTATCCTATCCAATTCCAAATTACTATACGACGGAGTAGATTTTTAGGCAACTTTAGTTTCCCTCTCGATCTGTATAGCAACAGACCATAATTTGTCCTAAGCTGGCTGTATCATCATCGACCAAACTGAGATAGTGTCATGAATGGTGATGCAGGGAGCTACTAGTATATGATAAGATCGGAATATTATTGTTGACTCTTCCTCTATCAAACTTTCCGATATGGATGGCAAATCATGAATAGCATGCTCACCCCTTTTCTTGCTTTACTTGAAAACGTCATGGTGACCATGATTACCGCAGCTTAATTCAAGGCCATTATCATCAATCCGTGCGATGTTGGTTAAACGAACAAGTTGCGGACGGGGTCCAGGTGAAGTGCCAGGCGGTGGTGGCCTCCGGCCCAGTTAGTCACATGGTTTGAGAAAGGCATAAGTTCATCTGAGGTCCCTAAACTTATCAACGGATCTGATTTTCTTCCTTCAACCGGAAAACCAGATACAACGGGTCTCTCAATTAACAAAATAGGTGCAACATAAGTTCCAAGATAGTTTGGAAGGCAGTTTTGGCTGATGTGACATCTACGTGGCTTCTTTTATTAGGTATTCGTCCCACATGGCATTGACGTGACGCTTACGTGGCAATTCAATCTCGAAAAAATAATAAAAACTGTGGGACCCACGTATCAGCTACACACAAAATAATAAAAAAAAGTAGTGGGGCCCATGTGACCCCATATGTCATCCTCACTACTCCCCTGATCCCCTCTTCTCTCTATCCTCTCTTTCCCCTCTTCTCTCTATCCTCGATCTCTCTGACCGGTGGAACGGGATGGGCGGCGGGCGACTGAAGCAAGCGACGGGCAGGGCAGAGCAGGTCGGCGGCAAGAAGGGCGCCAAGGCCGCCCTGCCTGACGACGACGACTAATAGCCCCTGCGCCGCTACCCCACCTGGAGACAACGAGGATGGAGATTAGCGGTGAGGCTACATGGCGCTCGCTCCTCTCCAGTTTTGTGGTCTAGGGATGAATTTCGAACTCGGTGATAAATTTAAGGACCTAAAGTGAACTTATTACTTTGAGAAAAGCCGAAGAAAGTCCACTGAGGCTCAGGACTGGCCTTTTATGTCGTCGGCGGGCTTGGGCCAGGCTCTAACCTCTGACATTTTTTTTGGGTCGGCTCAATGTTTGAACTGGACTTTTGCCAGTACAAAGCACACTCAACAGATGTCTGGTGCGAAGCCTTCTTCTCGAGATTAATGTATAATCCCTGATATTGTATTATTGTTGTAAATGTTAATGGCCGGAAACTAAGGGACATGAGTGTATATATCTGCATATATATTATATTTTTTATTATTTCACGCATCCAATATATGTGTATATTATATCCAAAATTTATCTATTAGCTGCTATATATATACATACATATATATATATATATATTATCTCAAGAATTAATTTTAATATTTTAATCAGAAAAACCAAATATCAAATTTGATGGGAAAATTTAAATTTGGCGCTAACATTTTCACAAGCGGCCTTGCTTACAAAAGGACAACGGTGAAATTGATCTTCACAGTCGACCATTTGTAGTGAAGGTTGCCTAAATTGGTTTTTTAGGTGGGCGTCTTAATTGGTCCGCCTGCGAAAACCTATCTTTCCCGGTAGTCGGGTGTCCGCCTATAAAAATATTGTATTTTTGCAGGCCTTTAGTTATAGGCGGTATATTTAGCCGACTACTCTTTTTTCCTAGTAATGTATACCAGCCGCTGCTGCAACAAAGATCGCGTCGACTTGCATGATATGGCCCCGTGAAATACGTATATACTCCCTTCGTCCTAAATTATAGGGCACCCTCTTAAAATGAAACTCGATAACTTTTAACTAATAATTATATTAATCATATCTATGCCAAGTATTATACATGTTATATAATTAGATTTATATTTTAAAGTATTTTAATGTGATGCTAATTTTATATTCGTTGAAAACATTATATGAAATAATAGTCAAAATATATTATTTAAGATCGTGTAAAAAAATATAGATCTTATATTTTAGAATGGAGGTAAAGAATGGAGAGAGTAGCTCGCTATAGCTTAGGTCACATCGTCACGTATACGCCGTCCTGATCATCTCAGGCTCGCAGCCATCCAAACGGTTCATCTGTCGGATGAACAGATCATATATATAGAAGAATTTGCTACAACATATCTCAGGGATCATATATAGAAGAAGTTGCCCTCATGCCGGTTTTGAACGCTCCCTCTTGGTGCATTAGCCGGGATCATGGTGATCATGGTGTCATATGGGGGATTAATACTCGACCGCGGGTTCTTAATTGCTCCCTCAGGCTCCAAAGTGAAGGCACTTTCCCCGGTATTTTACATTGGAAGCACAAAACATGATTCGTGCGCTACGGCACTACCTCGTGTGTATGATGTGTTCAGGGCTAAGCATTTTATACCCAGCTTGAGACCATCTTACAGGTATGCAAACCCTCGCGATGATCTCCGCCTCGCATCGCATGGGACATTGACATGCCATGTGAAGCAATACTGCTGTCGGTTCTTCTGTTCTTTCAGCTGCGGCTTGGAGGCGCTTTCTTCCTTTGTTCGAAGAAATTGTTCGTGCTGATCGGGAGAGACTGTTACGGCTGTGCAGCCGCAGCAACAACACCAAACCCAACCAATGGCGAATGCAGAATGAAAGTAGAGGTGGTGCTCTAATGATAAGTGTTAAAGTTGGAAACTAGAATGTATAGATAAGTGAAGCAACCATCTCACTATGTTCGAAAAAAATCTCACTTTTCAAGCTCTAAGACCGCAAAACAAAGATTAGATCTTTCATATTTGCTGATATGCAATTAACGATGAAGAACTACATTTTCTGACTGGTTGATTTCAGACTTCTCCCTACTCATAAGTCCTCAGCCCATAACAAAAGCTAAATTATTTTCACTTGGGCCATATCATAGCAACCGTAGGTCTAGCTAAAAGATCGGTGAGCAAACATACCGGTGAAGACCCATTGAACTCGGCGGTTTTCTACAGAACCGGACAAAACCCGGAGGTGGTTCGACCGCTGAGGGTGTCACATGGAGGAGCAGAAGCTGCAGGCGTCACGTGGAGTTAGGGAAAATAAGAAAAAGGCTGCAGAACTAAGGGATCAAACCCAAGACCTCCTTATTCCCAGGGAGACTTTCAACCACTAGGCTATGCCACATGTTGCTCTAGTGTTGTAACACACATCTATTTGAACGGTTTGACCGGTTGAACCAATAAACCTTCGATCACCGGTCCGATCTTAATAACTATGGTAGCAACTGAGATTGGAGTAGAAGATCCAAACGAACAAAGCAGTACTCCATCTAGTTATCTTCTTCCTTAAAAATGACAGCTACACCAAACTACTACAGTACTAGGGGCGTAAGGGTACTTGCGATCCTGCGGATGGAGCTGGGGCTTGCGCCCCAACACTAAATTTGCCCCTGAACCCAACACCAGCAACAACAGCAAACCCAACACAATTTTTACTGTTGGCATTGTTCATACAGCACAGTAGCAGCCGCAGCCAGCTGCGAAGCAGCACAAACGATCAGCCTCATTGTAGGTTCAGCCAGCTACGCACACGCAGGTGTGCTTGTGCGCTCATATGAATTTAGTGAGATAAAATAATTACCGTTAGCCTCCTGTCTTTCGTTGCATATTTATGTCCATGTGGCATCGTTTCCGTGTGTGAGCTGCTTCCATTACATCGGGGGAAAAAAGGTTGGTCCCAAACTAAGCCCTCTCCCCAGCTATAGCGTAAGCTTCTTATTTGCTCCCTCTGATTCTAAAATCTAAATAGCCACTTTAAATTTATGCATAAGGACTAAAGTAATAACGCAAATAATTTTGTTATCTTTCATTTATACTATACCGAAAAAGATGGTTCAAAAGTAGCATTCATTTGAGAAGAATTAAGTGCCACAATAACTTACATTTAGAAAAAGGTTCAGAAGCATAAGACAACTTACATTTAGATATGGAGGGTTTAAATACAGCGTCATCAATTTGTACCAATTGATTTTCTTGCAACCAATGGTTAGGTGAACCCATCAATGACTCATACCACCAAATTTTAAACCAGTTAGCTCTGCAATATTACAACTTGGTCCTGGCCCTGGGAGAGGTGTCGATGCGCACGTAATTACATCCTCAGCCCAAGAAATTAGCATTCTCATCAATCCACTAACAAGGCAAAATCGGGCTAGAGAGCTCGTCAATGTGACCCTCATCTACCTGCCTAATATACATACAGACAACGGTTTCAGCATCATCTAAGCCCTTATTTTTCCTGTGGTGAAAGCTACATGAGAATTAGTTGTCCTCTCTAGTAGTCTCTAAGCTAAATCTCCTTTCTCTGTCGATTGGGAGAGATGCCGATCGGCGTAATGCAGAAGTCTCCTCAAGCGAAGGACCATATCACAATGGAACGGCAGGGCGCTTCGTCTCTCCACGTACACCGGGCTCACTGTCATCCATGAAAGGGAGTGGAGCTCAGCAGCCACTGCTTCCAACGCGTTGTGCATCTCCGTCTCATGATCACGACCTGCTGTTTCCTGAGTAAAGCTCCTCGTCTGCTTGCCAGAACCTCGGCTCATCTTCTCTTGAACAGCAGCAATGCTGCCTCCATAGTGATCAATGATGCTAACCGAGAGGACGGAGGGTCTGTCCTCATTGGCAAGGCGTGCAGAGTCCTTTCTTACCGGTGGGACGGCTTTGGAGATTACATAGCCCATTGCTAGGGGAATCGCTGTCCCTTTGCTGTGCAGTAAGTGCGCAAGAGGTGGAGACTCTGATGTAAGGCATGTCGGAAGCTGTAATGTTGCTGGCGAAAGGTATCGCATGCTTGGTGAGGGAACTAGGAGATACGATGCTGACATTGACCCAATAGACTTCACTGGAGTAAACCCTTCCAAGTAACTTGAAGGACCACTGCTACTTTGATTCCCTTCACCTGTAAAAGAGCATTTTAACTGAACATGAAAGGGATTGATAGGACACAAAACTCAAAAAATAGTTAATAATTTGATTCAGGTTGTTTTTGCTCATATATGTGTTTTTAGAAGGAGGAAGCAAAAAGGAAAAAAGTATACTATCTCAGTTTCTCTTTTGTTTCATGTTTTGGACATCGAGAGTCTCCAATGTGCATATGTTATCGTTACTTTCTAATACATATTTATATAACTTATTAAAAATATAACCATATGATAGTGTATTTCATGAGAAATCTATTAATATCATTTTCACATATCAATTCACAATACTTTTAATCTATTGATGAGGTTCGAGGTTTCACTGTATACATTCTAGGACGTCATTCTCTTGAGAACGGAGGTAGCACTAAACGATCATAAGTCATAGATGATAAGGTCATGCCGTAACTACTTACTGTTGTAAGAAGCAGAATTAAATAAACACTACATTAAACAGCCACAAACTTGTAGATGAATATATAAGGATGTTACAAGCACTACTTACCAGGAGTAGGTCTGGTCAACAGATCCGCTTGGCATGTGAGATGCAACGAATGATCTTGGGAAATTGCAACCAAACTGATGCTGCGAACCAAGTGCAATGAACCCTTCGAACTGTCCATTCCAGCTTGTTCCACTAGGATCTGCTTTTTGTTGCCTGATTGCCCAAGTGCACCTTTCATGAAGCTCGATTTTGCATGAGGGCTGTACAAAGGGCTTGGTGAGGATGGCATATTTCTGTCTTGCATTAAGCCCATATCTTGTTGCTGGAGTGCTGGCCCATTAGAATTTGATGGAATACCCTCAGGTATAGATCGGCGTAACTGCACAGGCCACTTCTTGACTTCATTACCACCAAATGAGTATATTGCTTTTTGCCATTCTGCATAAAAAATATATACCATAATGACACAATATAGTTAAGAAATAAAACTACAGAATTTATGGTAGAAGTGTTAAGTACCCTGGATTTCAAGTTCAAGGAAACCTCCAATACGGGTTATTATTACATCTCTCGGTCTTGTATTGCTAGACTCAGGTGCAGACGACATTATTTGGCAACCGTGCTGCAGAATTTGGATGAAAAGGCTTTGGAGAACTTTCGTGTCTTGACGACTACTAATACCACCAAAAGGAAATATTAAGCTGTCCAACAATTCTCCCTTAGAATCTGTCCAGATACATACTAACCATCGCCAGTCCTCAGTCCAGCCATAACAGCAATGAAGACTTGCAGCATTGTCGTTATCAGATCCTTCCAGTAAAGCACTTGCTCCACTATCAGAGCCACCACCTGAAATTGAGCTGTAAATTCCACTGCCACTAGCATCAACACCAGATTTTGAAGATTCCATTCCAGTACTGTAATCGACAGATCCAGGCTCTGCTAGTATGAAAAGTGGCTCAAAGGCATACTTCCTGTCATCTTGAACACATACATCTGGGATCTTATTTGGGTCCATGAATCCTCCAGCACGACCAGGCCATGAGTTGTCCCATGTTACTGATGACCTCATGGATGCATCAAACTCTGTTTCTCTAGAGAGAGTTGATCCAGACATTCGAGGAACTAAACATTCTTTCCAAAGGGTAGGACCAGGAGATGTAGCATGCATCATTGTGGACTGAGACCTACCCATGTACGCAGGTGACTGAAACATGTCACTTGTGCTAATGGCCTTTGGGATTCGACGAGCCTTGTTGTACACAGTGAATGCCATGTCCTTCAAAACAGCAAGCTCATTGTTTGGCTTATGGAGTCTCAATAAAGTTTCAATAGTAACAATCTGCAAGACAAGCTTAGGTATACTGAAACCAGAGAGCATCACAACATTAGATGCTGACGATTCATCAACAGAAGCATTGCAGTTTAGGGCTTTGGCAACCTGAGAATATAGGAATGATTTCCTTTCTCTCTCTGGGGATAACATTACCGACCCAAGAGCAACAGAACATTCTACCAGTGTCTCTAGGACAGCAGAAGGTTCGGGAAATGGACAGACTACATAAATTACCTGCATGGATAATAAGCCATAGGTGTTATCATATTGCCACTGTTGGCCTGTTTTCCAGCACAATTATAAAGAACGAACAATTTGTGTTAAAATAATGTATTTTACATAATGGCGTGTTAAAACAGTGTTTTCCAGAACTATTTGAAAAGAACAAAGAATGAAAATAGTAGAAGTACAATGACTAGAAAATAGCCTAGAAGAACAAATTATATACGAAATAAAGGTGATACTAAATTGTTATATTACAATTAAATAACTACCTGTCAAACAGTTATCTTTGCTTTTCATTTGAAAATCCTTCTGTACAGTTTTAATGTTGGGGCTTTCTATGTATCCCCTACTGTTCTTATGAAAAAAATTGAAGGGAAGAAAACAAGTGAATCTTCTGAAACTCAATGCTTAGGGCAGATGGACTAAAGAGAAAACAAATAAGAATAAATAGTGAGGTTATCTGTGCAAAGTGCAAACACATTACAGGAGAGAAATGCTGCTTTTGTTTTGTTAAATTATTTCAATTGAAAAGATGTGAAAGGAACAAAATGCAAAAAAAGGCCTTACAGTGCAAGGTCCACTAGTGCTTTCTTTCTGATTTGCCAAGATGCTTGAATTTAGTTTTATGTCCTTTATCACCCTTGTCAGAGATGTTACAAAGCTTTTCACAGTCCAGTTTTTTGAAAGAGCTTGAAGATATTCGCTTGTTGAACTGATAGAACTTGAGTGGCCGTTTCCAATTTTCACTTGATCAGGACACTCGATGAGAACGAGCCCTGAAGACAAATATTTTCCAGGGGATAGTTCCATTTGCCCTCCACTGTTTTGTGGAGAGTGAGAGCCCAGTTTGCAAACTTCATAAACTGTAGGAAAGAACAATCAAGAAGTGCAATAAACAATACTGAAAACACTTCCAGCACAATGAATTAGAATAGTGACTTGATTACAAGATTTATAAAATATGGCAAGCAACTTCAGCACCAAAAGATCATGGTAACATTAAACCTATATACTGTCACCAACAATGACTGGAATAAAATTTTCAAAGTCAAATAGACATATGATTTTGATGTCAAATATGTAATCTTAGAAGCACAGAAAAGATGAACTGTAAAAAAAATTTACGTACTACTATCATCTAAGCTTATGGATAACTACAATTTTCTCTCTTAATTTCATGTGAAGCACCAAGGCTATTATTTGGCATCCAGGCTATTATATTGAGGGAGAAATATACTGTTCTTCAGTCAAAGAAAATATTGAGGGAGAAATGGTAAATTAGAAACGGTTAACAGCATTACAGCAGTTAGCATTACTGCCTAAAGGTGTCAGTCTGGTTGTAGCTTCTCCCTCCATTCTTCTTCATCTTTTATCACAGAATATGTACCGTCCCAGGAGTTGAATATGTTGAATGGTAATTCAACCTCAAAGTGTTGAGTTTTCATTCCCTAACCAAGCAATGTCAGACTGCCTCCCACCATTCTTACTGTGACAAGCTCAATCACATTTGGCTGGGTGTCACACTTGTACAAGATCTTCACAAAATTGGGAATCCCATTTGCCAAAATTAGCTGGTTTTCTTTCGTTCTTCTTTTGGTTTATAAATGTACAAGTATATTCTAAACATTTGGCACAACCAAATGTGTAACTATATCATGTCAAACTGTCCAAACTAAATAGATTTTCAGAAGCCAGTGGAAACTGAAATTAGCTGACCATAGTCCATAATCCTGAATGTGCATTCCAATAACAATTGTACATCCATAGGTGGTAAGAAAAGCAAGAGGAAGAGGAAGAACTTACTTGTTCCAAGCTGCAGGAAAAAATCAGTGGCCGCAGAAGTAAGCATTTCAATATCAGGACACAGAGCATAGTAAGTAACCTAAAAGAGCACACAGATGAGAGATATATAAGTCGATAATGATTAATTAATTAAATATAAACCTTTATCAATTCTAGCAAGATTTCGCTGTTATGGCTACAAAAGCTATTATGGATTACAGTTACTATGCACTGATGTAAAGTAATTATGGATGAGAGGTGATGCTTTAAACAATTAATAGATCCAAAAGTATCAAACTTGTGGATTATAAGCCACCAAATCCAAATAATACTTACAGGCTTCGGTGAAGCATAAGGTTCCAGAGGAGCCTTCTCCCACAAGCTAAGACAATTAGCAGAGGTCTTTAACCAATCATCCTGGTAACTGCGGTTACAATACTTGAATCAGTAACTCACACAGACAATATGTTTAGTTAAGGCCAAAAATAATCCAGGGAAAATAAAATTAGGCTACCCGACAAGCAGAGAAGGCAAAGGGAGGACAGCAACGGTTGGTCTAACACGGTGATATCCCCTATGATGCTCCAGCTCCGAAGTGCCTGCATAGACATTTGATCTCTCGGATGAATCATAATTTCTTGCTTGCTCTGAAAAATTACTTTTGTGAAAAGAAGTATCAAGTGGGAGTACCTCGGTCATTAGATATAACATGGCTTGATTGGGGTGGGCTCATTGAATCTCCACCTATGGATATACTGCTTGAGGACTCCCGGATATCACCAGTTGGGTGCTGAAAAGAGTATGCATCTCCCATAGATACAGACTCAGGTGCATTACTTCGACCCCTGCACCAATCAGTCACTAATAATGGACCATCCATGCTGGCAAAGGCAGTTTTAAGAGCCGTTTTTACATCAGACTGTAACAAGCTAATCACGGACGAGTCTGAAACCTGTATCCAAAATAAGAGATTGGGCATAAACTTTGGCATAAGGAGAAAAGGTGCAATATATAATGATAGGAACATGAACAGAACCACATTTTACCTCTGCAGAAAGTGGGTCAACTAAATCAACACCAGCACAATCCTTTGAATGGCATGTTCCTAATATTCCGCCGCAGCCAGCATGAACCATTGAAGGATCACAAGAAAATCCACGTCTCTTTTGTTCATCCAAGGAAAGCCAGAAAAAAGAACCATCTCCATCATCCATATCAAGTGCAACATCAACAAACGAAGTAGATTGTTGAACTATCAGAGCCATGGCACTGAGAAGATCCACAATAGGCTGTCTTTTTACAGGCAAACCTTGGCTTGTACCAGTATACGTTTTAGCAGAAAAAGACTCGAGATGTGTTGGCCCTTTAGGTGTCCCCACAGGCTTCCAAACCCCAACATTTTCTAATGATCTGTCATATACTTCATGATCAACATCAATAGATAGCCTAGCTGGTATATTTTCTTTCCTTTTTATGTCATATTTGGGGACAAGATCTAACTTGTTGCTGACATCTGTATGCACAAGACTGGATAATGCACTTTTTAGCTCAGCAGATGCTTTGCTACTCAAAGACAATAGTGTATGCCTTATTCTACACATGGCAGCCTGGAACCTGATACATTCAATTTCAGTTGCAAGAGCAGTCTTCATAGATAGTAGAAAGTACCCAGCATTAAACATGCTGTCACTCTTCCTTTGAGAAACCACAGAAGAATCAAGTGAAGTCTCACCAGAAATAGGTCTTGATGCTTCCTCCTTGCCTGATTGTAAGTCAGTGTTTTTTAATCCTTTGTCACTTTCTTTTTTCCCAACTTGGACAACTGTGTATAAGTTTGATGAACCAATATCACGTGAAAGATTACCAGATGCTAGTCTAACAGACTTCTCAGGCTTGTCTTCTCCAGACTCCATTTGAGAACTTTGATCATATGAATAAACTCTTGAGTTAAAACTAGAACTCCCTGGTTTTATGGATCTGGGCTGGTAAGGATTTGTAAACAACGATGTTGGTGTCTCACCGGCGGAAATTTCAATAGCTGCATACTCGGGTGCATAAGTGAGCAATGCCTCAGCTCTGGTAAGATGACTAGATCTACCAGACGATAACACAACTGATTGGGAGCTTGAAGGCGATGCAATATCTTTCTGAGGCTCTTGAATCTTAGAAACAACATCGTGAATAGGTGCTACAGTTTGGTGGTTAAATACCTCCAATGATGAGAGACCAACTGGAGAAAATCTTTGTTCAGGTATATCCATAGCTGTCGACGGACTATCAGTGAATGTGGCATCCCCACAGTCAGAACCAGGGATCACCAGAGAATGTGATTCAGCAGTACCTGGAGGCTATATAAATTGGGCATTATTAATATGGATTAATATTGTAGGTAGGTTAGAACATTGCAACACTGAACCAAAATGGATGCAACAATCATGTTCTATTTCTAGTTCAAAGGAAAATGCAAGTATTGTGCTCGAAATTGTTTAGATCTGACAAGCAGAATTTCTTAATCTTTTCTGTTCATGGATAGTTTGACTACTGTCTAAACTAGAAGGCAAACATCATAAGGTTGTGCAGTAGAAGAAAATTCCTTCACAGGCTTTAGGTGAAATCGCAAGTTTCAAGGCATGTAAGCTGTGACGAATTCTATAAATGGTCACTCTTTGCAATTTATACATTTAAAAGGGCAGTACTGAAGCCACCTGTTATAATCTAGACTCTTAAAACAAGCAGTAGTGGCGGTTATAATCTAGAATCTTAAAACCACTCTTAACACAAGCAGTAGTGGTTTTTTGAGTAAATTTCACAAAATCCCGGGTTTTGGGGCATGCGTAATACAAAACCCCTTATATTGCGATTTGTTTCAAGGAACCCATGTTTGGAGGCAAAATGATTCAAGAAACCCTACATTTCAATTTATATTGTCTATTTGGCTAATATATTTATGCATAATAATTGTAAAAAATAGTACCGTGATATTTTTGAAGTATATATACACATTAGCCACATTTTCAACATGTGTTAATTATCGCAAGTATGAACCATTTTGTGTTTAGGTAACCGGTTAATCTGTCATCAACAGTGAGGATTGTGTTGAGTTTGTGCAATCAATGAGTGCGAGAGTGAGGAAGAAGATAAATTAGACATGAGGAATGTGCATTTTGAGCCTACTTATATGTGAATATATATTAAAATACCATATATAATAATGAAAATGAGTATTTTATATAAATCTGGGTTCCTCAAAACATTTTGCCCCAAAACATGGGTTCCTTGAAACAAATTACAATACTTGGGGTTTTTCGTTATGCATGCCCCAAAACCTAGGGTTTTGTGAGATTTGCTTTTTTGTAAAAGAAAAGGTTACGCAGCAGCACAAAATGCAACAGTAGGAACTACAAAAATATAATCTAGTTAACAGAATTTGACTAGTTCTATACTTGACAGAATATCTCAAAGTAGCATAGATTCACAGTATTATCATTAATCTGAGTAAATCCTTGGTTGATTGGTAAACTACAGGAAGATCATGGGACATGACAGCATACCTCACCAAAGTCTAACTCCTCTTCTTGAAAGAAGTCACTAAAATCTCCAAACTCTGATATTAGTAAATTGATGTCCATCACAACCCCCTCCTCATCCCAGCCCCAAGAACATCTACCTTGACCATTTGCCCCTTGATTGTTATCCACGGATTCTTTACCAGCACGAGAAGAAACTTCTGGTATTTCAGAACGAGGCCGCTTGGATACCTGGTTTCACAGGTACAGAACATAAAGATTACAGCAATGCCATTACGTTCATGTAACATGGGCACACGGCACAACAGTAGCATGATTGTGTAATATCATTTTCATATTGTTGCACAAAAGTTAAGAACATAAAAGGTGCAAGATGCAGAAAATGCATTCATCAGAGTAGAACTTCATCCACACTTGGCTTGCATGTAGGAAGAAAATATTTGATCTGATAGTTTTAGCATCAATCAGCAAATACATGGACATCTGTGTTTTAAGTGGACATAGGTATGGGTGGATCATATTTACTCACAAATTAGACACACACTGCTACACGTGAGAAGGTACATCTATAAGCTTCTATGAACTGCATAATGCGTCCTGTCATGTGCTAAAGGTCTGCTGGCATTTGGTTTATCTATTTCTATCCAGATTTTAATTTCATTTCTCCACACTTAATACCAAAACCACTTGTTAATTATAGTGATACCATTTACAGGAAAAAAAGAATATATTATGTCATAGTCCTCTAATTACATATTACATTAGATTAAAGCCTCTTGGGGGATGGCACAAAAAAAAATTGCACATCACCAATAGCATACATCATTTCTGTAGACCATAAGAAGGATGTAGCAACACATGGTTGACATGTCTTATGCGTTTCCAAAATAAATATGTTAATTAAGCATACCCTGCATTTGCATCTGTTCCTCATTAAAGATGAATCACCAAAAAGATCGTAAGAAGGATGGAAGAGTATACATATTATTGTGTTGGCTTAACTAGTGATTGAGAAACGAACTGTATTTTAATAGCAAAGTATAAAAAGGCTATAAAGCTATAGCGTATTAAGAAAGGTTCACTTTTTTCGGGAGGTAAATTAAGAAGGATTCTAACACAGTACCATCTTGCTACCAGCAATGTTGGATGGCAGATCAGACTGATGGCATGCCATGGAGTCTGCATCAGCTGAAAGGTCACCACCTTCAGCAGCAACTGCATGTTCACTTCCATTGGAAGTGCTACTAACACTACTGATACTACTGGCCATGCTGCTGTAATTGCTGTTCTTCTGTCTCCTTAGTCTTAGAAAATTAGAGTTCACTCCAAGTCCATGAGATGATCCAAGGCAAGAGCTGATACTGAATCACAACAACACAAGTTGGAAAAAATCATGGACAAAACAAAGTTAGCAATCAGGATATATTAAGAACATAAAGAACAGACATCATATAATAAGTGCAACTTATCTTCTAGTTACAATACCATAGATGGTCAATGAGCGCCATTAAATTTTCATGGCAGTTTTTTTAGTATAATGAACCATGGGTAATAAAAATATATTACGCTGTATATAGCTTTCATATGTGCTTGATAGACAGTGATATTTGCATTGCACAAAGGAAGTACTCTAAATATAATATAAGTTCATACTCGCAGTTCATGGGATATTTATTTTCATTTGCTATGCTGAAATAAGCACCTAGCTCTGGCCAAAAACATCGGATGTTGGTTCACATAAGTCATGTTCTGCTCCAGCTGCCAACTCAACTTAAGAAAAATGAATGATAAAGAGTCCGAATACTGATTCAGTTGACCAGCTCTAGTTTTGGCTACAAACATTAGGACAAAGCAGAATACAATTTTAACAATCAGGTGTAGCCAAGAGCCAATGCAAGCTTCTTCTCTGCCCAAGTGTTCATAAAATTGCATGCTGATGCATGATGCTGACTTCAGACTGGTCGTTCAACACTAGGTAGGCATGCTAAGCAAGCATGCAAAATGTGATTGGATAAATGAAATATCCATGAGATACGTTCACCCTAGAAATCTAAAACTAATGTTGGAAATCAAGACAATCAGGAAGTATTCAAGACTCACCTGTTCCGAAAGTAAGAAGATGGAGAAAAGTTCCAGAATGGCCATCCCTCCCATGATGAATTTCCCACACAGCCCTGTGAACACATTCTGCAAATAACATAATATGAAACATGCTCTGTCCAAATATAACAAGATTATGAGAGAAGATCAGCGGTAGTACCTTTTACTAGAAAAGCGAACAAATGCCTGATGGACCATGGGTACCATAACAGCCTCGGGTGGGTATATAAATGTCCTTTCGAGAACTAGAACACTATCGACAGATTCTAGCTTTTGATGTTCATCAGCACTTAACTGAGGATCCATCGCTGAATCTAATTCTTTTTTTATTTGATTATTTTCCGATTCAGGAACTTTGTCAGTTGTGGCAGCTGGAAAACCAAGGGCAACTTCAACATAGTAGCTTTGCCCTCTCAATTGGCATATGGTAGGTTGAGTAAAACCAGGTAAAGTAGCTGCCGATAATTTGCTGACATTGTTACAGAAATTTAACATAAACAGTCAGGACCAAAGTCCACTTCTTTGTGTATGAATATTTATTCATGTCAAATGTTCACCGAAAGAACAAAACTCATCTTACGTATTGATTTGATATGTGGTTTATGAAATACCTTGAATATACTTGTCTCACAAGATCACTTGGACAACAGCCAACAAGCCTACCCAACATTCCACTAGGAGCAACTATTACTGCAATATTTGATATAACAAACAATGATATAATGGCAGAGCATAATTTACGCATGAAAACAGCTGACAAAAGTAAAGTTAAAAATTAAATCTCATGTGCTTGGTCTAAATGTAGAATGTTCATTGAATTCAGTTAAACAATCTCAAGAAATCTTCCTATCCCAGTGGCCTGATTCAAGACAACACCAAGAACATAATGATCATAAGCCTATACTTCTATCTACACACACTGAAGCTAAACTTCATGGACCATATATGTTTTTCTTTTAATAGCTGAATGCCCTTGCGTTGCAACGGAATTAAAAGAAAAAACCATATCATTACCATTTCAAATATTAATCCAAGAATTCATATTGATGTAGGAATTTGATATCTTCCCCTTAAATACTTTGTATAGAATTCTCTTTATTATTGTTTTAACATAACACGGTAGACCAGTCGTTCATATCACTGTTTGATAGTCCCACGTGTCTGGAGATAGTGGTAGGTTAAGGCAGATTCACCATTCACCACCACCACTTGAGTCTTTTAAAGGAGCATAGAAAAGACTACCACATGTGTATATAGAACTTCCACCATCAAGCACTAACAAGTCTTACGATCATACTATCTAATACAGATAGGAAAAGGGAAATTTTGAAAACAAAACACATACAAGTGGCAAATTTACCATATTTGCATTTTTTCAACCAGAAATTACTGATAGGATTTTGATCGATTGCACTTTCAGAATGTTCCATACCGTAAATGGGACGCACTTTCATTTCTTCTATTCCACCTTATAGTGACTAAGTAAAAAAGAAAGAGGTGGGGAGGGGGGGCTTGTTTCCTAATCAGAAATCCTTAGAAGTGTTTCAGGTTTACACATAACAGCAAATTTATGTAATTTAATCTAAACTATGGATACACCAGTAGGAACTTCTTTCTTTCATGAAGAATAGTTTTTTTAGATGGAAAAATATATATGTTTTATAAGCACTGCAATTTATCCATAAATAAATTTGTAAAAATAGAATTGGGGAAATCGAAGAGCACCTGGAAGACCTTCACCAACAGAGCGAGGAGAATGTGTGAGAACTTTCTCTATATCATCACTGCAAAGATTCCTCATGTACCTGATAGAATAAACCATTGGCATATAAATAAAATGAAGAATGGAATAATAACGGGGCGTCATAAACATTGATGGCTTACCTTGCAGATATTACCACATGCACAAAGATTGCTTCCTCGGTGGCAGCAAATACAAATTCTATCGTAGGCTGTGCTCGCCTATCACAGTGGAAATGAGAATACGAGAAATCAAGAAAAACTTAGTAAAATTGCCGTTGGCAGAAAAGAAAAAGGAAAGCTATGAGACTGTACTGCCGGCTAGTACATTCAAATGCTCTTATACAAGATAAATAACCACATAATATACCTAAGAGTGTCATTACAATCCCATTATCATATAGAGGTAGCAACGGAAATGAGATATTATCGGAACCACTACAATGAAAAAAAATATTATTTATTCAATTAAGCCAAACCCCATCTAATGAACTGAACTATAACTGTTTTGTTACTAGGTAAGCAGGAGTCTATCGAAGCAAAAAAATAATGACAAGACTCCATTGCATCTCATACACTACATATTGTACTGCACAACTTTCTGCTTACAACAATAAGAATAATGATGAAACATATCTCCCAAGTGCCAAAAAACAATGCATGGAATTTGGGCATACTATTTATCGTCAAGTAATTGGCAAACATCATATAGAACTAACTAATGTGGAATGAGAAAAAAAATGAAAAGATGGCAATCTTCCTTAGTTAACAAACCTAAAGCTGTTCTGATTTCTTGTAGGGGGGTAATATTTTGTAAAGACATCACCGAATCTTGCATAAGATAGTCCTCGTAGTGTTCTGGACAAAAAAACATCAAACTAGATAATCATATATCAACAAGACAGATTGCAATTTCCATACTACAAGAGAAAAAAGGGAACCTTTCTAAAGAATTTCTTAGGGCCTGACAGAGTGCAGCTCCAACCTCTTCCAAGTTGCCTGGGGCTACCCATAAACCATTTGAAATAACTGCAAAACGGCATAAGCAACAGAAACCAGCAAATAAATAAGCACTGGACTAATATTTTATGTAATAAAAAATCCAACCACAATCAACCTCTTAATTTGGCTACAGCATGCTGAGCTATTTCAGGTACAGAAGAGTGACGGCCAGGAAGAAACAACCAGATCTTGATCTTCTCATCTGTCATTATGACCATTTTGATATGCAGTCAGCTTATGCCAAAGTTAGGTGGAACAATATATAGGTGCATGAAGACAGCACACACAAACTATTACCAGGGTTATGCTCTCCTTGGGATGGATCCCATGGACCAACAAATGAATTTGTCCAAGTACTTAGGAAACCTTCACTCTGTAAGTGAAGATGTGCTGACAGCACAATGTTGTTAAGAGCATCTTTCTGCTCAGCTTTTGAACTGAAAGAACAGCAATCCAAAGAAAGAATCAGTGCATCAGAACATAAGTAAAGGGTGACAAGGGCAACTAGAAGACATCACAAAAGGCCAATAACACCTTCTCTCAGAAGCTGTACTTGGATCTGGTTCAACAGGAAGAAACTGAAACCATGATACATTTTGGAGCTCCCCCTTTAAAGGCAAAACATATAAATTAAGATTAAAATACTATATATGATTCATGATTGTGGACAATCAAATTTTCTACACAATAAACAAAAAGAAAAAGAAACACACAAACCCTACCTGAAAAATTGCAAAGTTAACCCTACCTGGCTCTGGCAGACCTACCCAAAAATCAAACTGTGGCATCCTGGTCGGTAACAACTCTCACCTGTTTTAGGTTCTGACATTTGGCGGATGTACTCTCTAAAATTTCTAGCCAGGGGTTCCGTTACTTTATTTCTTTTTATGAGCTTTTTATTGCAAAAGAATCTATTTAAGGTATACCAGTGCAACAAAAAGAAAGTTTGATAGGACACAAGGTTACCAGGGAAAACAATATGTGAAGGATCTGAAGGCCTAAGCTGTAAATTAATCTGGCCATAATTACTCTTAAAGATCTCCATGATCCTTTTTTGCCATTACTTTTGTCACCGTATAATTGCGAAAGTTGAGGTATCATATTTATGTAAGCATATAGTACTCATGTCACAAATCCCATACATTACTATAGAAAGTGGCTAACCTCACACTAGCCAGGCAACAAGATTCTGTGTCTGAGGGGACTGAAACAGTATGAATGGGTCACTGGAATTTGGACCTTTTTGACACATGCAAGACCTAGGCATCGGCTATTAGAGATTTCTTCAGAGAGTTATTACACTTGGCAGTTACATTATTGGCTGAACAGGATAAGATAAACCTTCCAAGGAGATACTTCTAATCGCTTCAGATGGAGAAAGATGCTCCTAAAATCTAGAGTAAGTTGGAGTCACGGTGAAACTCATGAAATCAGCTGTCGACATTGAATGGATGTTGTTGGTTGACAGGTTGAGCAGCTTGTCCTGTTCTTTCTTAACTTTGTCAAGTTGTTTTCATTTAAAAGGTTTCTTGCTTTACCAGGGCTCTCCTTGATGCTGTCCCCAGAAAAAAAGGATCAAACAACAGAATAGTCCAACCTTATTCTATCAGAAATAGGCAAAAGTGACTACGATCTAATAGGCCAACCTTCAACTATTCTATGCAAGAGTAAACATAGCACCGAGGGTCTCTAATTAGCATCCAAAAACATCCGAAAAATTAATATGTACCAAACAAATGAAATCAAAACAATTTTATCTATTGCCAGGACTCATATAGAACAAAACTCGTTTCCCAATGACAATATCAGCAAGACTGGAAAGTTTGCAATCATGATGTGAATAAAATGGAGGAAGATACCAGATTCCCATGTTGTAAATGAAGCCCAACATAAACTGAATAGAGCAAAAAGGGGAAACAGGAGTGAGATATCTGACTTACAAGCTTGAAGATGTTTGTCCACATATTCAGTGTAGAAGTCAATGCTGCTGGTTTATGCGATTACCGGAGTTTCAGCCTGGAAAGTACAAGCCTACAAGATGAAGCATGCAACATGTACCTCTATCTGTGAAATGAGATATAATAAGTTTGGATTCGATCAGTATAACAAATGGAACCAAGGTTCTACATACATGCAAGAAAGAGCAATATCAGATGTGTGTGACATGCAGATAGTGGGGGCCTATTACTCTAAATTTTGCACTCCAGATCTAATGAGCTGGAACAAGTCACATTGCAATATCATCCGCTTAAGAAGCATGAGATGGTGCAAATGGTAAACAAAAAAAACAAAATGGTTCAACAAGAAATGCAAATGTTCTTAATGGTCATGCAGTGGCTGAGAATTGTTTATTCCCAATGCACAAATTGCAAAGGAGGGGGTAAGATGTTCAGTTTTCATGCTTAGGGGTCATTGAAATGAGCAACTGCTTTCAACAGAAGGTGTGACAAATGGCGGAGCCTCAATATCTTTGCTTCCTATGAGCAATTACTAACACAGGGAACAAGGTACAGATTTCCAAACTCCCTACCTCTGCCTCGTGCGAGGTGTAACTTTCATGCATGATTTAAGCTTCCATGACCTACTGCATTTTGAAACTACTTGATCTGGAAGCTGCCTAGTTAAGTTAAGCCCCTCCAAACACATCGCAATGATAGAACGACCTTCCCGTTACCCTACTCACATAATCTACTGCAGTCCACCATCCTAATAACATCTGCGAACAAGGCAAATCCGCATTGCAACACAGCCAGAGTCTTCCTCCCCGACCAAGCTGCAGAGAACCGGGTGCAAACAGCAGGGTGGGGCACGGGGATTCAGTTGAACCCCCATTTTTTTTTGGAAGCAAGCTGTTACTAGTAGTACTAAGGTTTTAAGGCAAAGAGAAAAGCTCCCGGATCTAGAAGTGAAGCTAAGGTTAAAGCGAGCAGAAAAGGCGTGGGTAGAGAGAGCTATGAGAAAGAGGATGCGCGTGCAGCTGCTCACCGGCGAGCGAGGATGCGGCGGAAGCAGCAGGACGCCGGCCGCCGCTGCTCCGGCCCAAGCGGCGGGCAAACTCGCGCCGCGAGGGGACGGGGAGATCGAAGACTAGGGCAGCAACGAGTCAGAGACCCAACTACGCTAGGATTTTTGCGGCGTGGGTACCCTTTCTAGTGTAGCCCGATCAAAATCGGCGGAGTTGGAGGGTTTAGAGGGCTCACCGGAGTAGCTGCTCGGTGGCGGCGTAAGAGGTCGCCGGCTCGCCGCCGGTTTGAACCGGAGAAGAAAGGGGGCGGTGGTGGTCGGGATCAGTTCGCTCCGCCCTCGACCTCGAGTGCCCCCGCTCCCCCACGGCCCCACCTCCTTGCTCACCGTGCGGTTCTGAGAAAAAGAAAAAACATTGAAGAAACAAACGAGTGCGCCCCCCACTGGATCAAGCCCAAGTGGTCACATAAAAAGGCCTGGGCCGTCCTGCAGGGAGGGCCGAACAATCAGATTCTCCGAGGCTACCCGCAGCGACAGGCTCGAGGGAGAGGAAGGGTTTGGAATAAGTTCTCTAGAGGTTCCTTAGGTTCTTTAAAACGGGTGTAATATATATCCCATGATGGTTTGAACAGTGGTTTTAATTTACGTGGTTAAATTGACCCAGTCTTCATCTGACGTGGCATTGATGTTGCATTGACGGGACAATTTGATTCGAAAATTAATAAAAAACAGTGACCCCACATGTCACTTACACTAAAAGAACTAATTAAAAATGGTGGAGCCCACGTGGGTCCCACATGTCATTCTCACACCTCCTCTTCTTCTCCTCTCTCCCCATCTCCCCTCCTTCCTCTCTCTCCCATCTCCCCTCTCCTCTCTCCAAGCGACACGGCGACGGCGGAGGAGCGACGGAGGTGGCCAGAGGAGGAGGTCACCAATGAGCACGGTAGCAGTCGAAGGAGGGGAGGACAGGGCCGCCTCCGGAGCACACACAGGTGTACGTCACCGTCCGCCACCACTACAGTTGCCGACGCCTGCGCCAGCTCCGGATCCGCGAGCTCCCCGTCTCACCGGTGACCTCCTCCTCCGGAGGCGGCCGCGTCCTCTCCTCCTTCGGCTGCTACTGCGCTCGTCGGCGCCTCCTCCTCCGGCCACCTCCGCCGCCCGCGGCCTGTCGCCGCCGCCACTCCACCGGCGGCCTGCCGGCTCCCCTTCCCCGCGCCGCCCAGCGCTCCCGCCACCGTTGTATCGCCGGCCGCCGCCGTGTCACTTGGAGAGAGGAGAGGGGAGATTGGGAGAGAGAAGAAAGAAGAGGAGGGGTGAGAATGACATGTGGGGTCCACGTGGTCCCATCGTTTTTAATTAGTTCTTTTGGTGTAACTGACATGTGGGGTCACTATTTTTTATTACTTTTCAAATCAAATTGCCACATCAATGCCACGTTAGATGAAGACTAGGTCAATTTAGCCACGTAAGCTAAAACTGTTGTCCACACCGCCATGAGACCTATATTGCACCGGTTTTAACAGTTGAGGGACCCGTTGTATCTGTTTTTCTAGTTGAAGGATGAAAATCGGATTCGTTGACAAGTTAAGGGACCTCAAATTAATTTATTCCGAAGTATTTCAAAGCAGACAGCGAGCCCCGCACGAGGTCGAGCTTGGCCGTGCACTCAAGGGAATGGAGGCAGCAATGGCGGTGGTGGGCGCTGCTCCGCAGCGCGCGTCCACGACACCGCTAGTCCCCATAACAGAGTCATGCCGCCCACGGGCAATCTAGGCCTGGCAGCGGCGAGACCTCCACGACTGCATCCGCCACGCTTGGCGCGATCCCGCATAGCTACACCAGTGGAACTGGAGCATCAGCTCATCCTCGTCGTCTCGAACCTGAAGCTGACCCATCTTCCTCGCCTCCCTCCACTTCTCCTCCGCCACCGCGGACCATTGGAGCCTTCTTGTCGCCGACCTCCCACCGCCGCTGCCGCCTTCCGCAGATGGGCTCGCCGGCCGCCACCCCTCTTTTTGTTAGTGAGCTCCTAGGAAGAGATTGGTACGGTGGGAGAGTAAGGTCCTGTTTGGGGATCTTCTAACTGCTGCAGTTTCTCCCAGAAGCTCCAGCTCCCCCAAACAGTCCAGATTCTCACCCCGATTATCAGAATCTGTAGTTATAGAATCCAGAGAATGAACTAGAAGCCAGAAGTTGGAAAACTCAGCTTCTCCAGATTCTCAGGAATTGACTACAAACCAGCTGCTTATCAGAATTTTAAGCTCCCCTAAACAGGGCCTAAGGGGATAAGGGGGTAGGGGAAGTCCACTTACATATGAACCCCATATTTTTTTTCATTAGGATGCCACATCATTAAAACCAAACATCTATAGTGCTAGACGATTTAATTTAACCCAGTTTTACAAATTGAGGGGTGAAAATTTTCAGTACTATGATTTAGAGATGTCAATTAAACTCAACTGAAAGATGATGGATGGTAAGTGGACTTATTCCGGGATTTTTTTCCCCCTTGTGGTGGGCTTCCCCTTCAAGACCGGGAAATAGGCCGGGATCCCGACCTTTTACACTCCTGCCAAACAAGTTCTTAGTCAGACTGCATCTAGCCCTGTTGATGCAAAAAACACACACTGCCAGAGAGGTTTGCTTTACTCTAGTGCAGGTCCAAAATTAGGGTTTTAGGTTCAAGGGCGTGCCAGTTGATTCGATCCTGCAATCAACAAGAAAAACATGCAAAGAATATTAGTAAATGATAGACAATCGGCCATAGGGCCGATTTCATATCGTATGTGACCTAGCCGATGCAATAAAGCATGAATCGGCTGTGAGGTACAGTTAATGATAGAACTAACCCTAAAACTAGTATATCGGCTGTAAAGATCAGTGTTACATAATTAATAAATCGATATTACTTTAGAAACAAGCAATTGGGATAGATCGGACTGAACCGAGACAGTATAAATTGCTCAAGTCTAAAGATAACATGAAATAATGATTATGCAGATTGATGTCATAGCCGATATCTAGGTTTAAGTATGTATCGGCTATAGCTCCAATACAACCTTATACCAGGATATTCTTTAGTAATAAATATATTAAACTATAACCAATTAGATTGATATCAAGCTTAATATATTTATATTAGATTAGATCCTGATATAAGGGGCAGATATAGAACATTAAACAAGGCATAAAACAATGTAAAACATCTATATCAGGTAAGATCGACTGAAACCCCGATGCTATCCTTATTAACAACCATAAAGCACGTTAGATGTCATGATTCTAAATACGACTTAATAGGTTGGACTTAACCAATGCAGCATTAAGTATAAATAAAAGCATGAGATCTAAAGAATCAAGCCGATGGTTACCTTTTCAGGATGGTGGATACATTATATAACCTAGATTAACAGAGTGATCTAGCCGATATCGACAAAACTCTAAAAGAATCTGGCCGATATAAGTAGATTGCATTGTCGATCTAAGTTATATAACATATATGATAACTTGATGAATCACAACAAAGAACTAGAGTGTCATAAAGATGTAAGCACTAGCCCTAATGATGTAACTCGCCATGACAAGATATACCTTTTTGCCGAAGATCAAATTGATGCAGCACGACTCGAAAGCACAAACTTGTCGAAAGTAGAGAATAAAGGTTGGCGATGCGCCGAGATTGATTGAACGTCTGTTGTTATTATTTACAAGACCTCGGGATTATATTTATACCCGAAAATACAGCATTGTCCATCACGGACACGACTCATATTAACCTAATACAAATCCAACTAGCGAACAAGTCCCTTAGGCGGACTCTTACCGAGAATATCTATAAGGAAATTATATAAAATATCCTAATTAATAGACACAATTGCCTCCCCAGGACTTTACCCGTGCATAGCAATCCATATGAATCACGTTAATCATAACCCAATGACGTGTACCGAATCATATTGCCGAAATCAACTCCATCGGCTAACCTTGTCCAACTCTGACTCTGACTCTGCCGATCCTGTTCACAGCCGATTCGGACTCCAGCCAATGCGCACTCTGTTTCCGATAACCTTGCATATTTTCAAATCCGCTTCGGACTATGTCGTGTTTCCGATCCTTGTAGATAGATTTGCTTACCAAATTTCATCATCAACACATGCCCCCCAATTCCGAAGTATTTATAATGCAACGGAATTATCTCTTTTCAACCGCAAAATTCTAGGGTTACCCCTGCGACCGTTGCGCACCTAATTCTTTAAATACCAACTGTTCTCCCGGGTATTTCACGGTGTTAACTCCATTTTCACCGCTTAAACCACCAAATCTCCCCGTGAACTCCGGCGAATACTTTCTCTCTCCACTCCAGCAACCTCACCGGCGACCATCTTTTCCAGCGGCAACAACAGCTCCCTGCTCCAATGGCGACCACCGCAAGCATCCCCAAGGTATTCTACTCTTCTCGGTTCCTGATTATATCAGCCATCACCTTTTCCATCCAATCTTTGAACTTAAATCATCTTTCACCTCAATTTTCCTTCTCCCTTTCTTCTTTTTCAGCACCTGAGAGACTTGATCGCAATCCCCATTGAAAAACAGCCAGGCCATTATTTCCTTGGGCCGATGGGCGATGAAGACCCCACTGCGTTCATCAACTCCGAGACCAACCGCATCCCATTCAAAGAATCCAAGCCCAGTCCCACTCATTGGCCCAACATCTTCAGATCTTGGCCATCGGCCGTGGACGGATGGAAAGCCTGGTATAAGAGGATGTCGGCCAGCAAGCAATCTCACTAGGACGAGATAGGTATTTCTCAATGCCTCTCACTTTCTCTAGCCGATATTAAGAAAGATGAACCCATGCTATCGGCTGCTCCCTATTTTTGGTCCGATACTTTGAATGCCTTCCTGTTCAGCCATGGTCCTATGACCCCCACACTGCTAGATATCCAAATGCTGACAGGTCTAGACACCTCTTCATCGGCTAATCCCTTCAACTTCAAAATCAAATGTGACCACAAATTTCAAACCAAAAATATTGGAGGATGGTCTGGCTTTATAACTGAAAACATGGGTACAGGATCTGTCTCTCCCAGGGAACACACAGCTTTTCTAATGATGTGGCTAGACAAGTTCTTGTTCTGTGGCTCAACCTGTGGACCAACAGCCAACTGGCAACACTTAGCAGAAGCCCTAGTATCCAAAAAATCCATCCCATTGGGCAAGTATCTCCTGGGAGCAGTATACCAAACCTTAAGTCATACATCGGCCAAACTCCTCATGGATACTTCCACTAACTACGGAGGCCCCTGGTGGTTTGTTCAAATATGGCTCAACATGTACACCATCAAGGTTGCAGATAGAACCCCTCTAGACAACCTATCCTTCCCATCTCTAGTCGATGATAATTCAACACGCCGATGCCTATCTTTTGGAGAAGCAGCATCGTCTTACCCTGGCATGGGCACATCGGCTGATCAGTTCTGTGAGTGATTCAAAAGGTTTTATGATGGATTCCCACATGAGTCTCGAGTTTGGTTCCCTTATGCAGACTACAGCAACTATGAATTACCAACCAACCTCAGACTTGATGAACTGAATAATGAAGATTTTCCTGGCTACAGAGATGTCTTTGTATCGGCCATCACTCCTTGCATACTACCAACAGGTATATCTCAAGGCCGATACATACAATCCTCATATGAATTCTATCATGCAATGATTGCTGCTAGGCAACTTGGCATGGGACAACTGCACATTGGACTATATTTCTCAAACAAAATCCAAACAAGAGGTATTGCTCCATCGGCTCTAGTAATGGACAGACTCCTAAGCCTTGAAGTTCCCCCTCTAGGATCCATCAACCGGATATCCTTGATTATACAAAGAAGTCAACTTTTTGACAGATGGTGGGGTGAATGGAAAACACATCTGTTCTTGTCCATGCCAGCCGGCTTCTATCTGACAATTATGAATCCATCTATCAGCTCACAGGTAAATCCTTATACCCCTTATTACATTCCTCATTATTATTTCTCTTTATCTTTTAAATATCCTGTTTTGCATTTTTCAGGATGGTGGATACATTATATAACCTAGATTAACAGAGTGATCTAGCCGATATCGACAAAACCCTAAAAGAATCTGGCCGATATAAGTAGATTGCATTGTCGATCTAAGTTATATAACATATATGATAACTTGATGAATCACAACAAAGAACTAGAGTGTCATAAAGATGTAAGCACTAGCCCTAATGATGTAACTCGCCATGACAAGATATACCTTTTTGCCGAAGATCAAATTGATGCAGCACGACTCGAAAGCACAAACTTGTCGAAAGTAGAGAATAAAGGTTGGTGATGCGCCGAGATTGATTGAACGTCTGTTGTTATTATTTACAAGACCTCGGGATTATATTTATACCCGAAAATACAGTATTGTCCATCACGGACACGACTCATATTAACCTAATACAAATCCAACTAGCGAACAAGTCCCTTAGGCGGACTCTTACCGAGAATATCTATAAGGAAATTATATAAAATATCCTAATTAATAGACACAATTGCCTCCCCAGGACTTTATCCGTGCATAGCAATCCATATGAATCACGTTAATCATAACCCGATGACGTGTACCGAATCATATTACCGAAATCAACTCCATCGGCTAACCATGTCCAACTCTGACTCTGACTCTGCCGATCCTGTTCACAGCCGATTCGCACTCCAGCCGATGCGCACTCTGTTTTCGATAACCTTGCATATTTTCAAATCCGCTTCGGACTATGTCGTGTTTCCGATCCTTGTAGATAGATTTGCTTACCAAATTTCATCATCAACAAGCCCAAACCAAACCGCATTACTATCAGCCCAACCTAGTCCGATGAGATGGCAATGGGGACCCATAACCCAAGACCCGTTGGGTTTTTACTCTATTAGGAGGTGAAAACAATTCTATACTTATACCCGTGAGTGTGTTAATGGGCAAAACCCCCACCCGTTGGGTGGGCGGTGTCTTAACCCATCTATAATCACCCGCACCCGTTAAACCATGGGTTAAAACCACCCGCATAGATAGGTGGTAGACCATCTCTATTTTTGGTTAACCATCAAAAAAGCCAGTCGCATAGGCATGCTCGGTTTTCTCAAGGTTGCAAGGTGTTAATGCCAAATTTTTGTAAGATTCTTTAGTGGATTCGGTTAAGGAAAGAAGTCGATCGGCCGATGGAAACCTATCTAGAAGAGACCGAGTTCGAGGAGGAATCATGCAGACCATGGCAATGGTAGCTTAAATTCTATCTATTAATTAGGCAAGATTGAGTAACTTTCCTTTTATCTTTAGGAAATATTTATCTGATGTCCGATCAGGACTTGTAATTTTCCTTTTATCTTTAGGAAAGTCTATTTAGTGTCCGATCGGCACTCTTAACGGTATATGGGTATAAATATGTACACCCGGGGTCATTGTAATCTATCTCTCGATCAATAAAACTACTCTCAGCGCATTGCCCCCCTCTTTTTTCCGAGGTTTTTACTTATCAACCGGCAGAACTTGGCACCTGACACGGGACTGCATCGGCTTTCGATATCCGGCGAAGAGGTAAGTCCTACGTTCCGCCGACCCTGACAATTGTATCGGCTACATTAGTGTTGTTCAAGGCTACATCGCTTCGACCTCTTGGATCGCTCTGGTTCGGTTGATATATTTGCCTACATATTTATCATATATTTTAGTTAATCTAATTTGGTAGCTCAATTTATTTGTATCGGTTGGGATCTGCTTTAGGGTTTTTGTCGGTATCGGCTAAATTGCTTTGCCAGATTAGATTAGCTAAGATATCAATCACCCTAAAAATTAGTCAAAGACTTGATTGTTAAGACTTTATGCTTCTTTGCATACTTTACGATGCATCATCCCTAGCCGTTCTTAGAATCATAAAGGCTAACCTATCTTTGATTATAATAATGGTTTCATCGGGGTTTCAGCCGATGAGTTATATGGACGTTGCATTGGCTTACAAGGATTATATACAAGTTGGTTTTAACCGATCACAATAAAGGTTTCACTGTTTATCTAATCATTTGGATTTAATGACACCGGATCTCCAGTCAATGTATGCTCTATTTTATCATATCAGTATTAGCCGATTGGTTTCTATTGGTTTATATTATTCTTTTATTATATTATCATCAGTCGATTGTCTTTGTTTACTCAAGTATCAAGATCTGTATTGGATATATATAGCCGATAGTTCAGAACCCTATCAATACCGGCTGGTATCGATATCGGCTGTAATTACTATATCGGCTTGTCAGCCGATCGACTATCTGGTGATCAACGTATTTATCTAAATTGTCAGTTGCAGGATCAAACTGACTGGCACGCCCGCATCTCATCAATACTTTGGACCTGCATTGGAGTTAAGCAGATCTCCCAAGCTATTGTGTTCATCGACTTAGTTCGTGCCAACATGGATCTGGCATCGTCGGTCAAGCGCGGATTTTTCATCAACACAATTAGATGTCATGTGCTACAGCTAAAAAGTTAAAACCTCTCAAAAATATAGGGATCCCTTTTAACCGCTTCACTCTAACTGTTACAAGATATTTCCATGGTGGTCAGCACCTCACTATTCACAATCCAATAGCAAGATCAGAAAATAATGGAATTTAAGAGGATACCTTCTGTTAACGCCAAAATTTGGTAATATTCTTAGTGGATTCGCTAAAGGAAAGAGGTCAATCAACCGATGAAAATTTATCTAGAAAAGACCAAGTTCAATAAGGAATCATGAAGACCACGACATGACAGTTTAATTCTATCTATAAGCAGGTTTTAGTAGTTTTTCTTTTATCTTTAGAAAGTGTTTATCTAGTGTCCGATTAGGACTTGTATTTTTCCTTTTATCTTAGGAAACTTGTGTCGTGTCTGATATGGACTAGTATCTACCCATGGGTATAAATTTGTACATCTGGGGTCTTTGTAATCTATCTCATAGATCAATACAACTACTCTCGATGACTACTCTCGATGCATCGGTACCCTCTTTTTTGAGGTTTTATTTATCAACCAGCGGAACTTGGCACCTAACGCGGAGCTGCATCGGCTTTCGATCTCCGGTAAAGAGGTAAGTCCTACGTTCCGTTGGCCCTGGCAATTGTATCGGCTACATTGGTGTTGTTCAAGGCTGCATCGCTTCGACCTCTTGGATCGCGTTGGTTCGGTTAATATATTTGCCTACTTATCTGCCATATATCTTCTTCAATTTGAATAGATGATGTAGTTTATCTATATCGGCTGGGCTTTTTCTAGGGTCTCATTGTTATCGGCTAAACTATACCTATCAGTTTGGATTGATTAGGGTATCTACCACCCTGAAAATCGATCAAAAGCTTGATTGTTTAGACTTTATGCTTCTTTTCATACTTAGTATTGTATTAGGTTTGACCTACTAAGTCGTGCTTAGAATCATAAAAACTAACCTGCCTTTGATTCCAATGAGGGTTTCATCGGGGTTTCAGCCGATGAGTTATCTAGACGTTGCATCGGCTTATAAGGATTACATACAAGTTGGATTTAGCCGATTGCAGAAAGAGCTTTATTGATTACTTAATCAATTGGACTTTATGACATCGGACCTCCAGCCGATGTATGCTTTAACCATCGGGTCAACATTTAATACTCTATCATATCATTATCGGTCGATTGATTTCTACTGGATTATATCATTATATAATTACAAATGCTTACTTCTTGTCTGATTGCTTTTATATCATTATTTACAAGTGTCAAAATCTACATCAGACATATAACAGATCGTTCAAAATCCTATCAACATCGGCTAGTATCGCTACATCGGCTTGTTAGCCAATCAGTTTTTTGGTCATCGATATATTTATATCTTGTCAGTTGTAGGATCAAACTGACTGGCACGCCCGCATCTCATCAAGATTTAGGTCCTACACTGGAGCTAAGCAAATCTCCCAGGCCTTCGTGTTGTTTTTCACGTCAACACCTTCCCAATGAGTTCAGAAAGGCTTGGTTCATGAAGGTTGAAGAAGATGTGACTATGATAATGCCTGTACATGCAAAATATACATAGCATGTGAGGGGTTAGAGGAATGGGGGCTACAAAATATACTGAGTGCGATTTGGAGAATTGTTGCTTAATCTTGTTCGTACAGTTTAGGTCCAATGATCCATGACAACTGTCGTGACCTTGGGTCACAGACAGAGGGGATAGGCGGAAAGTACTGTTTTCTCCAATTTTCCGCCTATCCTAAGAATGAGATGAACTCGAATTGTGAAGTCTAATATGTGTTATGGGATTTTAGCATTAGTAATATCGTGTGTTGCTGCAGTATTAGGACCGGCTTATATAGTCTCCGGAGGCACACATGAAGTTACAATCTTACCCCTGAGAGTGCACAGGAACTTATTACAATACCCCTATAAAGCTAGAAACGCTAAGGGGTATGATTGTACATTTGTGTGGTCCCCCGAAGCTTCTTGTGCTAGCTTGCAAGAGTGGTTGGAGCGGTCCCCGCGGTATCTTCACGGGGAACATTCTTCGTCCGACGGTGTAATCTTCAAGCTTCATCCACCCTGGTTGAATAGTACTTTCCGTCGAATGCTTCTTTCCAGACATAGATCATTTGGTATTTATATGTCATATTAAGTCGAGAAGTGTTTGTCATGAGCAGAAACCTCTTTGGTTGGTGAGTATAAGTCCAAAAGTATTTGCGATAAGTAAAAGCCTGGCCATAGGTAAAAACCCTATCATAAGTAAAAACGTACCTCTTTGATTGGTGAATATAGGTCGAAGAATATTTGTCATAAGTAAAAGTCTTGCCATAGGTAAAAACCTTGCCATAAGTAAAAGTCTTGCCATAGGTAAAAACCTTTCCATAAGTAAAAAACATCTTTGATTGGTGACTATAGGTTAAAGAGTATTTATCATAAGTAAAAGTCTTGTCATAAGTAAAAACATTGCCATAAGTAAAAATCTCTTTGATTGAGTACAAGACTACACGTTGAAGAGTATTTTTCATAAATAAAAATCTTACTATAAGTAGAAGCCTCTTTGGTTAGTTAATGAGAAAGTGTTTCGGTTGAATAGGGAATGGTGTTTGCCTACTGCTACAGCAACAACGTTTTTATATTTGGAGTACATATCGATCCAGCCATCCAACGGACAACGATACTTGCCAGTCGCCACCTCCTAACCCCTTGTATCTGAATTGCTGACTCATCCATTTGCTAACTCAGGCTCCTAGCCTCTCACTAAACCGGGGTATCATCAGCCACTAGGGAACGAAAGAACCATGGGACGGTACCCCCTTCCACTCCCATCAGCCTATTCATGCCATTGTCACCTTCCCCCTGCCATTACATGATCCTATCTACTAATCAAAACTCACATCGTGGAATTTTCCCCTTGGACAGGCCACGAGTCGCGAACCCTGGTCCGGCTGGGGAGCACGCACCGGATCAATCAGCTGGCGCAGAACGGCGGATCACATCACGGCTCAATCCCGACGTGATCAAGAACAGCGTCCCCCACGATAGGTTCAAGCACAAAAAACGTACGACCTTGGTCCAGCAGCACAGGGCGCGAGCATGTGCCGGCCGCTGATGCAGCAGAGCTCGCGCCGACTTGCATGATATAGTAAATACATTTGCTTGCTATAGCCTAGGTCGCATCGTCACGTACGCCGTCCTGATCATCGCAGCAGTCCAAACGCTTCATATGTCGTCGAACGAACGGATCATATTTCATATACAGGGGAGTTGGCAACAACACTACACTAGATCAAGGTGCCTTACCTGGTCGTTGCTCCCATGCCGGTTTTGGACGCTCTTTCTTGGTGCATTAGCCGGGATCATGGTGTTGGACAGGATAACCTATCATACAATGCACTGTGGATTTTGTACTCTTTTCCGTGATCTGACGCCAGGAAAAGGAATATCGTCCAGTGATTAGGTCGGTAGAGGAGTGCGATAGCTAGCTATGTAACGTAAGGTTTCCTGGTCAACGCTGGCCGCCGTGTGCTTCATCTCTGTAGGCTGTAGCACACACGGTCAAAAGAAAAGGTGTTCCGGTGATACCGACCGTGACACACGCAGCGCCCGTGAAAATCTGGTAAATATCGCGGAAACAGTAGTTTTCGGTTTTCGCGGATAATATGTCGATGGAACTTCAGTGGTCCCGTTTTTAAGCTGAAATGGTAGCACCGCTCCAAGGACTTTGCCGGTATCTTCCGTCTGAAATTCGTACAATTTTCGTATACCAGTCTCAGACGTTATGATATATCGGCTTGGTCACATGGGAAATGGGCAGGCCAACTCGCATCTTGGCACGAGAGGAAGAGAAACCAGCACATGATTCTGGTTTGTGCGGGAGAATATCCAATGGTCCTACTCTGCTCACTGGCTCACCCAGTCACTGCATATGGGCGCGTTGTACCAGAGCCCAGCATGTGTCCAAGTACTATATGGAGTGGAGTACTATGAATGCTAAATGATCGGATAAATGGTAAGTTGAAAACTTTGTCACTGGTCTGGTAGACGAATCCAAAATGAGCACTCCTTCAAGGTAACGTGGCTTGCATAAGCCCATTTTGCAACTTTGAGAAGCTTTGCACTGCGTGCTCACTAGTTCACTGTCCGAAATGTAGCTTGTGGCCGGATCACATGAACAGAGGTGTATAAGGGCATCCACAATTTGGTGTAAAAATAGTTCATAAATAATATAATATTTGATTCAGCTACCTATTATTATTGTGCAACTAATCCATACAGAAAAAATAATAAAAGTTACCCATATGCATATGGACTACTCATATGAAATAAATAATATTATCTATCTCTACTCCTCTCTCTTCTCCTACTCATCTCTCTTCTCCTAATGATACTTGTATCTATATATATATATATATATTGTGAGGATTACTATAGTTAAAATCTATTTACATAGATCCTATCCCTATGAATCACGTTGTCATATACATGGAAGATGCCTAACTGTATCGTGCGTATGTATATGCTCGATGTGCAAAGACCGGCTAATTTAGAGCTTGAGATTCGTGCACAGACGACATTCCCACTTGACACTTGATGATCCTTGGTCTCGATCTCAAAAACTTTGGCGAACGATTGCAAATTTTCCATGCCAAGTGGAAGTACCACTGGAAGAAGAAATGCATTAGATCCGAGGAGGGTTGCACCCAGATTAACATGATCTTTTTATTCACTTATTTCTTTTTGCTCAGTCTACATAATTACAGGACGCAAGTTGCTATACACCATCCATCCAGGCATCCACGCCACCGTGCCCCTGAGTCGTTGGCCGGCGATGCCAAACCGACAAGACCGTCGGGAAATGAGCTTGCACCCCCGTATCCGTCATCTTCCTCATTCCCGGCGAAATGCTCCCGTCGCCGGATTTGCGGAACGGGAGAAGCGGCACCGCACGCTCTCCCGTATCACAAGCTCACAACTCACTCCATTGCCCACGAACACCTCTACTCAAACCTACCTAAGTAAACGGAAGACATCATGCGTCAGCTCCACTCGACCACTCCGCCGCCCATGTCGCCGTGTGCTCTAGGCGTCTCGCCGCGTGGCCGCCCCCGCGGATGCTGCACGAACTGTACTTCTTTGAATAGATATTCTTTTTTTTTCTCTTCCTAATTTTCTGTCTGATTTTGAGTGGCCATTGTTGTGCCGGTGGCCGCGTCAATCGAGGGGGAAGCATGTGTCCTCACCTCCGGTGTTCCAGAGGAAATGCGCGTAGGCGGCGGCATGGTGCGCGTTGCCGGGGTCGGCCGCGATGGCCTCCTGGTAGGTGTCCTCCGCCGCCGCGAGGTCGTTCCTCGCCTTCCACAGGAACGTCGCGTACCGGCTCAGCGCCTCCGCGTCCGCCGGCTCCGCGCGCACCGCCCTCTCGAAGTACTGCTCCGCCCTGCGATTAACGGGAGGTTAGACAATGGATCACCGTGGCGCGGCTCAGATGAGATGAGCACGAAGGTCAATTCGTCGAACAGGTGGTGGGTGTAGGGTGAGGGGGCCTACCGGTCGTGGTCGTTCTGCACGAGGTAGAGGAACTGCGCGAAGTTGGCCAGGATGAGCGGATTATTGGGCTCCTCGGACACAGCGAGCTGGTACCGCTGCTCCGTCCGCGCGTACTCGGCGTGGCCCTCCGTCTCGAGCTCCGCCTCCACCGGCGCGACGAGGTTGCCAAGCACGTCCGGGTCGCTCAGCTCCTCTGCGCGCGCGTTCCCCTGCATGCTCGAGGCCTCCGCGACCATCCTTTCCCAGATGGCCTGCTCGTCCTCGGCCGGAGCCTCGGGCACGGCCATACCAGCTCCCGTTCCCGCCGGCGGCGCTGGTTGCTGTGGCGCGACACGGCTCAGCCGTGCTAGGGAATCGTCCCACCTGTCGTCGCCAGTGGCGCCCGCGACGGGCCGAACCTTCCCGCCACCGCCGTTGCTCCCGCCGACCGAGGCGGCACGCCCAATAGAGAACGTCTTGACCGAGGCCGCGTCGAACCGCGGGAGGGATGGGTCGGCGTGCTGGGTGTCGACCACCGCGACAGCCGCGGCGGAAGGCGGAGTGGGAGGGATGGCTGCGGCCTCGGCGACACTGTGACCCATGGAGTGGACGGTGAAGTTGGCGAGGAGGAGCATGAGGGAGACCATGAGAGCCGGGGTGCCGGCGAAGATGTGCTGGAAGAGCCAGACGAAGGAGGCGTGCATCTCGCCATGGACGCGCGCCAGGACGCCCTGCAGGTCGTCGCCCAGCATTGCCTCCCGCATCTGCTGCAGCGCGAAGCTCTGCAGCTCCCGTACGATGAGCACCATCGACGAGAAGGCGCGCCCCACCGAGTCGCCGGCGGAGCCCAGCAGCCGCTCGTCCCACCGCGTCTGCCGCGCCAACAGCCGCTGATGCTGCTGTTGCTTCTTCCGCTTCAGCATCCGGAGCGACAGAGGCATCCTGGCGCTGCTCGCGCTGCGCTCCACGCTCGCCGGCCACCCGCAACCCGTGGGCTGCACCCCCACCGCCGCCGCGAGCTCCTCGATCCGCCTCAAGAACTCCGCGTCCCCGCCTCCCACGCCATCCAAACTAGCGCTCAGGGCGCATCTCGCCGGCTGCCGCAACCCGCGGCGCCGCGCCATAACACCGGCGCCCCAATTAACCGGGGCGCGGGATCTCGCGGGCCCCGCACCGCCGAGGGCGGGACGCGAGGAGGACGTCGAGGGCGAAGACGAGGCGGAGGATCGCGCGCACGGGGATGGCGCGACGGCCGCGACCTGGAAGCCCATGGCTTTCTTCTTCTCCGCGTGTCGAGGGGCGCCTCTCCTTCCTTGCCTTGGGTTGGGCCCCGAGACCACCACCACCGCAGGGGAGGTGTGAAGATCGCGCGCGGCCGCAGAAAGAAGAGAGGAGGCCGCTGGCGAAGGAAAGGAAAGTGTTGTGGGGCTTTAATTAAGGGGGAGTCCTGGTCAGCCTCCGCACGCTGGCGCTGCTCGTGACTCGTAAGCGGTCTAGTGGTGTGCCACTGTGTAGTGTAAAAGAATGTCTACCTTTTACCGTATTGAAAAGCCACCAGGGCAGAAGTATTTTCTTACTTACCGCTACAATATCAAATCAGGAATTTTACATCAAAACAATCGAGCCTTATCACATAATCTATCCGAATTTCCCACTTAAGTGTGCATATACTCCATCTTTTTAGGGAGTGTGTAAATTTCAGGTGACCGAAATAAGTCGCTTTTCTCATCCTTTGATGGCAATCCAACAACTTTTATTGCTATAAAAATTACAAAATTACATGAAATAAATTTACGATTCATAAATTAGCAAAAAGAGAATTCAACTTGGATAAAATAATAAAGTAAATCATATGGTATGTAACAACTACATTATAATTAAAAAGAAGTAAAATCACACATATTAAATAATACTAAAATTTTAGGCACCTAAAATCTAGCAACATCCATCGTTTTATTATAAGTACTTAAGATATTTTTCTTTGGATTATATTGGAAATTGTTTTTTATTTTATTATGAATCGTGGGATATTTAAGTATGTGCCACTACCTTTTCCAGTTGTCCTAATTCTTTGTCACCGGAAAGTAAAACCTTTTTATTTTTTTGTCACTTTTGCACAAGTGGCGTGACACGTCGGATTGCCAGCATGTACATATGTGGTGGTATGATCCTTTTGCCCCTGGACTCTCCTCCCGTTGATCTATCCTTTCTATAACTCATGCTCATCCACCGAGCTCCGACAAGATGACAAAGGATCAACTTGGGTCCAATGTGGTAGTGATGACAATGATGGAGGTGCTCGGGCTGACGATGTGGTGATATTCAACAACTCGGCAGCATGGTACTGATATTTTGTAGACGTGGTTCAGGCGATAGCCTCTGCGAGCTTCGTATCGGTGTGGGCAAGGAAAAGTGGGTGCGGCTGTGGGCGCTTTGAGGGTGTGGAATTTGGAGACCGCTAACGTCGGCATGGGGAGCGGAGGTGGGGACACAGGGAGTCGATGAGGTGAGCGCGACGAAGACCATATCTAGTTGCCAAGAGATCGGGATCGTTGGATTTGGCCGACCCGAACCTTGGCAGAATCTAGCTAACTGTTGTGGAGAGTGAGGTAGTATCATATAGACGAAACGATAGGGAGAGATGGAGGCGGTGGCTGGCCAATGCTTGACAACGAGGAGGGAGTGGTGATGTCATCGTCCTCAACGACATGCTGACTTTGACCATGACAACAGATACTCTTCCTCCTCCTCATCGCATCCATCTCGTACCTGATCACCGCCGCTCGACTTATCGGGTAGAACAGACATGCCTACGACACCATGGCCTACACTCGCGGGGTTCACAAGGTGCAAAGTGAATATTTCACCCTTTTATTCCATATTGGCAATCCCACATATTATGTCATGTAGGCAAAAGTGATGATAAACTAAAGAATCTTTTCTCCAACAAAAAAAATATAGGAGCAGTTTTTAAAGTGATATTTGGAGAGTGGCTAGTTGTTAGACTAGCAAATGGCTATATTCCTCATGTGTAACTTAGTCCTTTGAGGTATAGATTGATGGGTTAATTCGATCCATATCATTGCAAATATATCATTTTAGATAAATGTGATTACAAAAATTTGTATATTCGTAGTCGTGTCATTGAAATTTTACAAAATTAGAATCGTGTCACTGTCATCGCATTTTCCATCTTCTTCCCCATCTACACATAGGACCCACTCGTCAGATTCATCTTCTTCCTCTGTAAATGAAAGGAGACGTTCTTCCCTAGCTCTCCTGTTCATCCTCTTAGCTCAATGAGGTTGGGGCTTTCCTCCACTCTCTAGACGCCAACGACCCCTTTCTGCTAGCGGTGATGGCGACTCCCCTCCCACGGCAGCGACGGAGACCCCTCCTCCCCACGACAGTGATGGCAACACCCCTTCCCGTGACATCAACTAGTCGACGACTAGGTTCAGGGCTTTAATTTCCTCCTCTCTCCTGCCGCTGTTGACCCCCTCCTGCAGGATCCATAGGAGCAGCAAGCCACCAGTCTCCCCTTGCCCAGATCCATACGCGGGGGAGTGGGAGATGGCTGCCTCGTCTAGCCTGGCAAAGGTCAAGAGTCCATGGTACAACAGTCACAACTCACAACACCAACGAGCAAGTAGAAGCAGTCGCGCATGAGCAAATTCGGTGCAAGACAAGCTCGTCGTGGTAGTGGCGATGTCTCAGTCCATCGTCATTTTTGGCATGGTGGGACAAGAAGCAGTCACGACCACTAACAAATCAAGTGCAGCTCCCTTCCACTCACTACCGCCTTGCCGTTCCGGTCGAGAAAGAATATGAACAAGAGAGAGGGACATCGCTCCCTCGTCGGTGCCCTCCTCGCCATCCGCCGAATTGGACTCAACAAGGTGGTGGAGAGAGATGGGAAAAAATAAAATGGAAGGATGAAGGAAGAAGATAAAACTGATGAGTAAGTCCCACTTGCAGATAGGAAAGAAGATGGAAAAAGTTACGCAATTTTAATTTCAGTGACACGGCTACAAATAGATAAATTGTAATGATATTTATATGAAATGGTATATTTGCAATAGCATGGATCGAATTAACCTAGATTGATAGTTTTCAAGATAATAGCTGTATGGTTATTTTTTTAATGCCACGAGAGAATATAGTTTGCTTCTTGCCACACGTGTATTCGATGTGCATTGGGCCTAAGCGATAAAATATGAACCCAAAATTATTAAATCAAGCTTATTATAAGTCCAAACTGCACAAGATAAAATAATAAAAAAAAATCAAATGGAACCCGAACGTGAAGAATCTATTGCCTGAGATCTAAGTTTGTTAAAAACAAATCCAATGCTTCTCTAAACAAATTGAGTACTCCACACCTTTACAAAATGTATCATCCGGAAAATTATTATACCAATTTGTAACCAACCCAAAAAAAAAACTCGAAATTCAAGTGCTCCCGTCTTTCGATTACATGCTTGAGCAATTTGAGCAAGTGGGGTAGTGGGTGAAAAGCGAGAAACAAAATTACTAGTAGTATCCCTTCTTTTTTTGGAGGACTCCAACTGCTATATATAAAAAAGCACCACTCCTACTCGTGTACAAGTATACAAATGTACCACTAGCAAAGTCCTAGAGCAACAGAACAAAACTAATCATACGATTCTGTGAACGTGATTGGCCGTTAAGAACTTGATAACAGCTAATAGTGCTTACCGACCCCAAAGCCAGAAAGGCGGCCGTCAGGTGCATCCCTCCAGAGAGTGACCGCTGCACGAAAAAGCTAACACGCTAACGATCGCGCACGGTGATCAGCCTTACTCTCCCATTGCTTTCTTTTTTACCGTATTACGTTCTTGTTTTAAGTAAGTTTATACACCTAAAATTTATATACCTTAAGTTTATACATCTAACTACATCTAAATTTTGTATAACTTCATATCAAAACTTTATATATCTGATTTAAATTTGAATTCGAATTCAAATACTTATATATAGAATATTTCTATACATTAAATCTATACGTATGAAGTTTCTGTATATATTTATAAATATAATGTTTATACACATAAATATATTTTCAAAGATATTAGATTTTTTTCTATTTCTATTTTTATTTTTAAATATTTTGAAATTCATGGTGTAGTAGGAAGGGGGAGGAAGGGGAGACATGTGTGTGTTAGGGGGAGGGACAGGGGTGCCTGATCACAGGGTGCCTGATCACCCAAGGCGACCAACCGCCTGTGTGGCCTCCCTCGGCGAGCCCTCACACTCAAGTTCAACGTAAACATGAAAATAAAAGTGAGTGTAGCTTAATTGGTTAGTGGTTAGATTTTTTGTGGTGGAACTAGCTCACTGGAGTTCAAATCATAGATTTAACACGATTGTATTTACAGTTAATTATTCTTTCAGTGATAGGTGATGTTCCCGTCGATAGCAAGGTTTTCTTGGTGACTTCGTTAATACTAAGATATACTGGTGTGCGTGTATAAGTTTATAAGTTTAGTGTACATGTTATGTGCGTCTGCGGTTGTATGGTGTGTTTCTAGAAAAAAGAGCCAACCTGACGTACTAGTGCCGTCGTTTCGCGGGGGTGCTCGCTACATGCCGAAGCGGTAAGAAAGCGAGGGGAAAAAATATCTCCGCGAACGGACGGCCGCCGGAGAGCGAGCTGCACCAGCAGGGCAGCAGGTGACCTGCAGGCTCCAACCTGGGGTTTTGTACGGATCGGCCCGGACAACTCGCGCCGGGAGGAGGAGGTCGACCTCTCTCCGCTCGTTGATCGGACGGCAGGGAGCGGATAGAGCGCTGATCGGACGGTGAACAGCGTTCGAACGATGGGTCCTTGAGGGTTCCGTTCCACGCGCGGCACATGCGTAAAATGCGCACGCGCACCGCAGCTGTAGCCTCTACAGTGTGTAGCTAGCGCGGTGGAGCCGTGTCTGTCAGGCGTGTCGTGTGCCGCCTCGGGACGCGGGAGAGTTAAAGAGGTGGGTGGTAGGCTAAGCTGGATCCCGTTCGCTGGGAGGAGTAAAAATTGGAGTTTTGTTCTTCGTTTTCTTGTTCTGTTTCGTCTTGGCTGAATACGGTGCACATTTGACGTTGAGAACACAATTTCGTACTTACTCAAAGATCTTAGCACGAGGAATGGAATCTGCCGAAGTTATTCGTGTAACTGCAAGTGTGCAATCCGAATAATCCACAAACGGCCAAGGCTCTTTGGAACGATGGATTTTTTATAGGATTTTTAAAGAATTTGAATCCTACGGGATCATTTCCTATGTAATCTTTAAATTGGTTTGTATGATGTGGTTGGAAAAATTCAATGGGAATCATTATTTTTATTTATTTATTTAGATTTTCAAACATAAACTCAAACCTTACTATTTGGATTCCTTTGGGAAGTCCAACATACCATCTCTCTACCTCTCTACTCTTGGATCCACTCTAATGGTATTTTCCAATAAAATCCTAGGGAGTTTCATCTAAGAATTCAAATGACCAATCCAAAAAATTTCTGGTTTCCCAATTCCTATGGAATTCCGTATGGCATTAATGCGACTCCTAATTTTTTTTTCTATTTCTGTTTTTCTCATTTCTTGAGACCTAAAGATGCCCGGATATCCTTTTGAAAGAAAGAAATCTACACTATTTTAAAAAAAGATAATGATGGTAACAGTGAATCTACCACCGAACCAATTCTTCTATATATTTTTAACCAAGTACTTCTTCATGTTTTTTTACCAAGTACTACTTTATGTGCTTTAATATTACAAAATATTTCTTCTATATATAATTCTATATATTTCATTCCTATAATACAAATTTATCATAAAAAGACATCAACAAGGATAAAATTGTGCCCAAAACATCACAATTAATTTGTTCCAAACAATATTAGCACATGCATAATTTATTTTAATTCATAGCAAAGCACATGTATTTAGATAGTGGTAAAAGATACAAATAGGAAAAATATAAAACTTTGCTAAAAATGCATATGTCAAAATAGAGGATTACAAAACATAATGAAAACATAGAAAATGTTTATTTGATTAGATCTTAGAAAAAACATAAGAATTGTATGAGAAAGATAGACTTTAAGAAATTTTTCGAGATGTTGAACTCTTGCTAAACTTGCTCCAAGATATACATGTATTAAGCCATTCCAAAATATTTTTGTATGACTTAGAAAGCTCCAACTATTTGTTTCAAGTGGCCAAATAGAAAAACTTGCTACAAGATTGAAATTCTAAAAGTCCCCACAAACCGTAGTTTCTCTAAAAATTTATAGCTTCTCTAAATAATGTAGATTTTTTTATGTAGATTCCAATAATCTATAGTTATACAATCTATAAAATAAAATAGAAGTTAGAAATTGAAAGATTCACCATTTCATATTCTCATAAACTGATCACCAATTACTCTAGTTGTTTCTCATTATTTTAATCTATCTCAAACAGAGCCTAGAACACCTTGTGATTAGCCTACCTATAACAATCAACTCCCTTTATCCTAAAATATAAGAAATTTTAGGTGAAAATACTCACTATTTAGCTTTATAGTAGTAGGATATATCACATCCATCTAAAATCTTTTATATTTTGAGGAGGGAGTAACAACCTAGGATTCTTAACTTTTCTTTCTACTTTGTTTTATATATTCTGTAGTTACCGATTTTTTAAAAATCTAGCTAGATAAGAAGCTAGATTAGTTAAGAATTGGAGATTACATCTACTAGCAGCTATCTAAACATGTAGATGATGCAGTAACTGTAGCCGCAATCCAAAAAGAAAACTGTGGAGCACTTGTAGTGTTCGGTGGCCTCTCTATATAGTCTCTCCGCCGTCCAGTATTTTTGACAGTGCCCCACACAATGTTCAATGATGTGAAGGAAGTCTGGATGGACGAACGAGGGCAATTGATCAGTTAATGATGTTGACGACTAATTAGCAAATTTTCATTTGATGTATATCTAACCAATACAGCACTAGATTTGTGAGTACAGTAATCAATAGAGTTTTGGGTGATATGTTGCATCAACCTTACTGGTGCGATTTACGGCTAAACATGCCATGCATGACAACCGTTTCAGAATATCACTCCTACTTAGTTTGTCTACGAGTATGTTTTACGAGTAGAAAGTTGGACGTGCCAACAAGTACGACCAAGCAAATTTAGTTTGTCTACATACAATCAACGTAAAATCCGTGTAGTAGTAATAACTTAAAAACCACACCAAATGGTGCAACGTACGTAAATTTAGTTGGGCAGAACTGAATTGAACAACGGGACAGCTAAAATGGTGCAAAAACCACACTAAACAGACCCCAAATGGTTGGAGATACTCATTTCTCTGCGATTTGAATGGACAATATACTAGGAGTATTTCAGACTCCAGCGGTCAGCGATAAGTTCTGCCTCGACTATCTTTAAATCGTGTGTCACGATACGATATATAATTTACTCGCAGTAAATTGCAATTGCATGTGCAACCAGTTCATTTTAGAAAAGAAGTCAAAGACTCATGGAGTGAGTTCTCAAAAAAAAAAAGGACACATGGAGTGATGGTGGACCATTGTGGAGAGGGTTGTTCAGATTGTACGCTTAAACGTAAACCGTCAGTTGTGTGTGTTCATACGAGAATATCCAAAATAGGTGGATGCGCTCAGTGTTAGCTCATCCTCCCAGGTACTACGTACTACAAAGGGGCAGAGAGCAACCCGCAATTTTGACAAAATTGACCCTTGTCAGTAGTTTATTTTAAAAATAAACCGTATCAAAAGTTTATTTAAAAAATAAACCACGACCTCAGCATCATACCTGACGGTGCTGAGGTCCAACATAAAAACTTATTTAAAAAATAAACCACGACCTCACCATCATACCTAACGGTGCTGAGGTTCAACATAATAGCGCCACATATTTTCGTGCTGAGATATTTGCCGAATTAGCGTGTTTACCAGGTCAGTAGGAGGTCAGCGTCAAACCCTCTGGTGCTGACCTCAAGCACACGTTAATAAATATTTACTTGGCCCATTTGGATTGAAGTTATTGCTTCATCGTAGTGGTGAAATTTTTTCTTTGCTACCATCAAGTCTCGGGTTTGGTGAAATTTTTTCTTTGCTACCATCAAGTCTCGGGTTTAATCCCTGGCTTGGTATTATCTTTTGGTTTTGTTCGTTCGCCGGAAAATGAGATAAAAAAAAGTTGAGCGCGGAAGATTCAAACCCACAACCACCCACAAAGTTACCATCCTCCCAAACCACTAGGCCACTTATCTGTTTATTTAATGATATATTATTTGTTTAACATGTGCTTGAGGTCAGCGCTAACACCTCTGGTGTTGACCTCCTGCTGATCTGGCAAACATGCTAGCTCGGTACATATCTCAACGCCAAAATACGTGACGCTGTTATGTTGGATTACAGTATCATCGGATATAGCACTGGGATCGTGGTTCTTTTTTCGATAAGTTTTTATCACGATTTATTTTTGAATAAGTCTTTGAGAAGGGTTAATTTGTGCAAGGGAGCGACAGTGCAGCAGGGGGCATGTGCAGATTTACCGATACCACCATACCAGTAACAGAGTAGTAACGCAAACTTTTCCCTCAACCTTGCCACTTCATTCATCAATAGATCAATCTCTCAATATTTCTGCTGTATCAAATGGAGCATACTAGAGTCCCCGTGCAGAAAACAGTAAAATCTTCCGTCATGTGGTGTTGGCCTTGGCATCTCCTGGGGGACCAGGCGAGAGTCGAGGCGCCAACGATCCGACGACACCCGTCCTTATCCCCTGCTCTGCTCCCCGATCGGTCGAGACAACTCCGTCGCCAGCTTCCACCTGCTGCGCCGCGCCGTGCCGTATCTCTCGTCTCGACGGTTTTCCACTCCCCCGCCTTATCCTCCCCGCATATTTGTTACCGTACGCGCGCGGCGAATCCAGACATCGCAAGCAACGTAACGCGCGCCTCACCGTAGCCGTAACATCTCGCTGCTGTCGATCCGTTCCGCACGCGCGGTTGATCGGGATCACCGAGTCACCCGCTGCCCATCACACCTCGACCGAGCCGCGATGTGGCGGAATCAGCGGAAAGGTGCCCGCGGCCTCGTTGTCGCGCGCGCTTTTGGTCAGCAACAGCAGGAGGGCGAGGACACAACAGGAGGTCGAGTTCTTCTAGGCTCCGTTTAGCAGCTATTTCAAACGATCTGGATTCACTAAAAATTAAAGCGAAGTGGGAGAATCGCTCTAAAAAATTTACTGTTGAGGTGGAGCGATGAAAACGTGGCTCCACAGCTACACTCCGAAAATAATTATAGCGCTAGCCATTCCCTTTATTCAAAATTACAGGAAAATACCGTCACACTACCCCTTATCCAGCCGAACCGCACCAGCGCATGCTCACCCACTCATCGCCCTCGGGCCTTATCGTGAGGAGAGAGGGAAGATGAGCAAAGCGGCGGCAACTGCTTGGTCGACTCGCGGCAGCGGCGACTATGGCGACAGAGGCTGCTCCCTCCCTCCCTTCTTCTCTTGTCGCCGTCGGACCTCGTTGCGACGAGAGTAAGGGGAGACGAGCAAGATGGTGACGACGACAGGGTTGGAGCACGGTGACAGCGGAGGTGTGCAAGGATTTTTCCATATCTATGTGTAAGGTATCCCAAACCCTAGAATTTTTCCATATCTATGTGTAAGGTATCCCAAACCCTAGAGAAACCAGTTTGATAGTTTCGTGGACTTTTGCTTTATATTTCAATGGTAATGCTACTAGTTATTATTACTAGACATTTATATTGCTAAATATATGTCATGGAACAACTTGAGTATCAATTTTTTGGAGTACCAATTTTTTGAATTATTTTAGAATTACTAAACATGTCAAAATTATTAACTAAAAGGAAAAAAATCACCGTGCTGAAATTACTATGGAAAGTACATATTATTTAATCCTACATAAAGTAAAAAAAACACAAGGGCAATATTGTCATCTACCCCCTATCCTCTTTTTCAGGATTTCTAGAGCTGATGAAGCTAGCCAAAAACTTTCAAGACATCTAAGCTAGCTCCTCTAGGAGCTAGCTCCCACTAGAGGAGTTGGAGTTTAGAGTTAAGATGTAGGAGTTGAAACTCTAAGGTCTTTAAGTCTTTGAATCCTGAAGCTAACTGGAGTAGCTTAATTAGGGTGCGTTTGTTCTTTTTGTGTTGGGAGTTAACCCTCCCATTACGTAAAACGGAGCGACTCATTAGCGTATGATTAATTAAGTATTTGCTAATTTTTAAAAATGGATTAATATGATTTTTTGAAGCAACTTTCGTATAGAAACTTTTTGCAAAAAACATACTGTTTAGCGATTTAAAAAGCGTGCGTGTGAAAAAAAAGAGTGGTAAGTTGGAAATTTAGAGGGAAGAACACACCCTCTAGTGTGCTAGCTTACTAACGAAACGCACTACAAGGATCGCAGCTCATGCGCGCTCGGATGAGCTCGCTTCTTTTTCCTTGGCGTGCCTGTTGCATGACGTGATGAGGAAAGGGGAGTCAAGGAGGAGGGTGTACAAGTTGTCGAGCACATGTTTTTATACGTGTGTGTCGCGCGTGCGCCGCGTTATCCAGAGCTACTCTACGCAACGGATCAGCAGAGAAGCGAACAGATAGATAGCGAGCTTAGCTAGCAGCTGCTCGTAGCACTGTGCGTTCATTTTTCCACCTCAGCTGTTTGTTTGGCTGTTCCACGTTCCTGAGCGGTCTGCCGTGTCAGCGTTAGCATGTCAATCCTGCTTGTGTGGCGCTGGCAGTGGCAAGTCGCCCAAGCAGGACAACATACGTATTCATATCTTCTGAATTTTGGGGGTGTCGTCTTCATTGCAGAAGATCCAAGAGGTGGACGTACATGCAAGGCAGAGCAACCGATCGAACTTGGAAAGTTCGTGCCCTATCTTGTCTTTATAGGGTGCTCTCTTCCTTTTCGCTATGTCAAGCTCAATTGAAATATTTGGATAGTGTATATCCCTACGTGGAGTGAGCACGCTAAGCGTACCCCCACTTTTCTTGAAGCTATGAAGCTAGGTACTCTCGTTTCGTCGTTGCCATCAATCTACCATGAAAGGTTAGAACAACTGCAGTACAAAACTATCCGATCTATCTATTACATTATGAAGATAGTTCGAAAAAAAGTACCACGTTCACTGTAGAGGTTAGAAATTCCCACATTAATTGAAGAAAAAGAAAAGAAATTCCCACATATACAATCTAAAAAATAACTGAAATTCAAAATTAAAAATATATAATATTGAAAGAGAAGCCTATATAAGAACCCAATACGTGATTAATTAAAATTCAAAAAAACAAATAAATTTCTGAAATAACTAAAATTTAGAATAAAAAGGAAATATTGAAACAACAATTAATCCATTTATAACACAACACGAGATTAATTAGAATTCAAAATAAAAAATAAAATAAATTCGGAAATTAGAAAATAAAATAAGAGTTTAACTAGAAATAAAATTTACGAATAACTAAAATTCGTAACAAAAACAAAGACTACTGAAAGAATAAACCATCTCGAACATACGATGAGACTAACTAAAATTCGGAATAACAAATAAAATAAATTTCAAAAATAGAAAAATAATTATAAGAGTTCAAGTAGGAATATAATTTATAAATAAAAATACGAATTTTCGAAAAGTATAGTTTATCTAGAACACAACGATATCAAATGACAATAAAGAGGGAAAAAACATACCTGTAAACGAGTAAAGTGGTGGCAGTTGATAGGACATATAAAACTATAAACATATAAACAAAACCCGAAATTGAATCCCAATAACGATTAAGAGGAGGGATAACAGACAAACCATTAAGTAGCACAGTCGTGGCAGTTGACAGGATTCTATAAAGTAAAAAAATAAATCCTAATGATAACCATGTTCAATTATTAAAATCTCAATGACAATAAAGATGTGAGGCAGCGGGCGGGTCGCGCGTAGAGAAGTACAGTGGCAAAGCCGTTGACGGTTTAGTAGACTTCCAAAAAGTAAAAAATGACCAAAATAGTAATTATGTTCGATTTTTAAAATCCCAATGATAATAAAATGTTTAAAGGTTTAAAGGTTTCACGGAAGATGGATAGAAATAGTGATAGATCGACAAACAAATAAATGCGTGATAAGGGTAACGACCGAAGCGACTTGTAAAAACTATAAAATTAGAACACGCGGATGATAAAGTTCGGTCTTCAAAATGCTAAGACAACAAGATAGATATTTAACAAATTTTAAGTAAAATCATATGTAAAAAATAAATAATTTGTACGGGTGCTAGCCGCATAATATTATTAAGACAAATCGAAAAAAAGATACCACGTTCGCTGTGGAAGCTGTAAATTCCCACATTAATTAAAGAAAAAGAAAAGAAGAGTCCAAGTAGAAATACAATCTAAAAAATAACGGAAATTCGGAATTAAAAATAAACAATATTGAAAGTGGAGTCCATATAAGAATCCAATATGTGATTAATTAAAATTCACAATAAAAAATAAATAAATTGCTGAAATTAGGAAAGGAAAAGAAGAATTCAAGTAGGAATACAATTTTGAAATAACTAAAATTTAGAATAAAAAAGAAATATTGAAATAATAATTAATCCATCTATAACACAACATGAGATTAATCGTAATTCAAAATAAGAATAAAATAAATTCAGAAATTAGAAAAAAAGTTCAACTAGAAATACAATTTATAAATAACTAAAATTCGTAATAAAAAATAAAGACTGTTGAAAGAATAGACCATTTAGAACATATGATGAAAGAATAGACCATTTAGAACATATGATGAGATTAATTAAAATTCGGAATGACAAATAAAATAAACTTTGAAAATAGAAAAATAATTATAAGAGTTCAAGTAGGAATAAAATTTACAAATGAAAAATATGGATTTTTCAAAAAGAATAGTTCATCTAGAACACAATGATATCAAATAATAATAAAGAGAAAACAAACAATAGGCCTGTAAAAGAGTAGAGTGGTGGCAGTTGATGGGACATATAAAAACTACAAACGTACAAACAAAACTTCAAATAGAATCTCAATAACGATTAAGAGGAGGGACAACGGAAAAACTATTAAGCTGCACGATCACGACAGTTGGCGGGATTTTAGAAAGTAAAAAAATAAATTCCAATGATAATCATGTTTAAATTTTAAAATCTCAACAAAAATAAAGAGGGGAGGCAGCGGGCGGGTCGCACGTAGAGGAGTACAGTGGCAAAGCCACTGACAGTTTAGCGAGACTTCTAAAAGGTAAAAAAATAAACCCTAACGATAATTATGTTCGATTTTTAAAATCCCAATGACAACAATGAGAGAAGACAGCGGAGGAGCCGTAGAGAAGTACGATGACGGTGTTTGACGAAACTTAAAATAATTATAAAAACAAAACGTAACAAGACAATGAACTTTAGTCTAATTTTTAAAGGTTTCATGGAAAATGAATAGAAATAGTAATAGATTAATAAACAAATAAAGACATGACAAATGAGTAAGGGGTAGCAACTGAAGCGATTTTTAACAATATAAAATTAGAAACACATGAATGATAAAGTTCGGTCTTCAAAATCATAACACAACGAGATAGATATTTAATAAATTTTAAGTAAAATCATATGTAAAAAATTAATAATTTTGTAGCAGCCAGCCGCGCAATTGCTTGCGCGGGTCACCTAATTTGTTTGATTCGATGAGAATATTGGATTCCGACCCATTGAGGCCATGGTTTGTGGGTTGGATACGGAGCAAAGTGACACTGGCGGGCAAAAATTGGGAAGTTTCTCTGTGATCGCAGTCTCGATGAGACCCATTTGCCGCGTGAATCGTGATTGCACAGTTGCACCAACCCATGCAGCCAGGCAGCCCACCGAGCGCGACAGCCCACTAATCTTTCAAATCCACATCACATTAGCACCGCATAGGACCAATCTTTAAAGCCTGTACGATGCGGCGGGCAATCATCGATCGAAGGAATAAGTTCACCTATCATCCCTCAACTTTACGTCGAGTCAGTACAACATCTCTAATCCCCAATACCAGAAATTTTCACCTCTCAAATATTCAAAACCGTCTAAAATAGATCCTATAACAGTATATATGTGTGGTTTCACTGACGTAATATCCTAGTTAGCAATTTGGACCCACATGTGAGTGAGAAGAAAAATGATGTGGGTCTGCGTCCCTTCTTTCCTCTCTTTTTTTCTTCTCTTTTCCTTTTCCTTCTTCTCTTTTCTTTTTTCTCTTCTCTGTTTTTCCTTCTCTTTGCCGCAGAGTGGGGAGCGGCAAGCGACCGAAGCAGGCGGACGAGCGCGCGACAGTCGGCAGAGCGGAGCGGCAACGACGGCGGCCGGTAGAGCAGAGCGGCGACGGCGGGCAAGCGCGGCTGCGGATCTGGAGCCACGCACGGCAGGAGCTCCGCCGCTGCCTCCGACCTGCTTCTCTACATGTGCGCCGCCTGCTCGTCGCCGTACGTGGCACTCCTCGTCCGCTGCTACTACATCACTGGGACGATGATGCCGAGGCAGCTGCGCACCTTCCTTGCACTCCCGTGCTCTCCTCCATCAGCGTCTCCACCTACTACAACTCACAGTACGCGCGGCGGTGGCCCGGGTATGCGGCGTTCGGCGTAGGGTGGCCAGCAGGCGCGGCGGGGCTTGCGGCGTGCGCGGAGAAGCAGCGGGTGCCTAGGGTGTACGGTGCGCCGCTAATGCCGTGGCTACCGTCCATGTCCATCGCCACCAATCTCTTCCTGATGGGCTCGCTAGGCACGGCGGTGTACGCCCGCTTCGGCATCTGCACGGCCGCCATGCTCGTCTACTAAGTTCTCTTCGGCGTGCTCGCCACCTACGACATCGTGCACTCGGAGGACGCGGTAGCCGCAACCTCGAGAACGGGAAGAGGTGGCCAGCCGCCTCTCCCCTATCTCCCCCATCTGTCGCCAGTGACCTCGCGAGAAGAGAAGCAAGAAGAGAAGAGAAGAGATGAAAGAGGAAGATGTGGATTGCACATACTTTTTTTTTTATTTTTTTCTGACTAGGATACTACGTTAACAAAACCAGGCAGTGCACGAGCAGTATGATCGATCAGAACCTTGCACGGTTTTGCACGGTTTTGTATAGTTTAGGGGTGAAAATTTCTGTTATTGATGATAAAAGATATCGAACAAACTCGGTGAAAAGTTGAGGGATGACACGTGAACTTATTCCTCGAGCGAACCCCCTTGGGTAGTAGGCCGTTGCCCGCGAAAGGGAGCATGGATAGGTCCAGGCGTAAATGCGACACGCACGACCCTCGGGCGTTCGGAATTTTTTTATTTTTAATTTTATTTATTAAAAGATTTACAAAAATAATTTTCTATTTACAAAAAGACCTAGGTCACCCTCCCACCTGCAAGGGTGCTGGGAGGGTGACCTGGGGTTTTTGCAGGCGACCCCCTTGCCGCTCTCCTAGAGGGTGATTTGTCGCTCAAGGGGACCGCTTGCAAAAGTGCTGGGAGGGTGGCTTCGGTTTTTTGCAGGCGGCCCCTTGCCGCCCTCCGAGAGAGCGTTTTTTCACTGTTTATTTTGTTTTAATTTTTCTCTTTTAAGTTAGTTATTATTTTGCATTGTTTCGATAACGAACGAAGCATTTACAATTGCAATGATTTATTTCTCACTAGGATTGGACCCCTAGGAGGGGTTTTTTTACATCTAAAATGTTAGTTACATAAGTTGCATATAAATTTCTCTTAAATTGAATCATGTAATAATGTGCACAAGTGAATGTAGAATTTAGGAAAATATAAACATTTCCTTAGAAATATGAAGGAATACAATGCATTGGGGTATGAAGGAATACAATGCATTGGGGTGTCAAAGGAACTTTCTAAACTGAAAGGATACAATCTCATTAATTTATAATTCGTGACGCATGCAATAACACACCATCATAATTAAATATCATTATGATAAAATAGTCCAGAACTATCATCGATACACGATACTATTTTGTCGGTTCCGACGAAGCGATCCCGTGGTTATCTACGGTCCCCTTCTGCGTTGCGTCTTTCATCGAGTACTGCATTTTCGTGCTCCTTCAATCGCTGGTACTCTAATTGTGTTTCACACTCAGTTACCTTTTGGCTATGATATATTGGAGTGACATTGTCGATCCACAAGGTGAATCCACACATCCTTGGATTGCCCTGAGAAATAAACGTAGTTAGTCAGTTAGGGTAGTAATATTATGCAGATCGTAGTGAAATTGGAAAAATGTAAGACGTACAATGAAATTGTTGTCTACGTTGGGGCAGACGAAATATCTCATGCCAAATGTTTGTTCTGCAAAGGAGGTAGCCACCTGACAGTGATCTCTACAACGACACTTTGGACGCTCCGACCATTTGGGTAAACCCAATGGATTTTACCTCCAGTTTAAGCTTGTAATTTCTACCCAATGTTCGTACTGCATCCATGCATGAATGGATTGTCTTGTCGGCTCAGGTTGCATTATCGTTTCACTGATGGGAGTCACTCTCACCTCATCGATCCACTGTACGAACTGACATTTCCTTACATCCTCTTGTTTGTACAATTTTATTAGGTACGGTAAGTGCATTAAACTAGTGGTTAGTGGTAAAGAAAAACTGGTACTCACAACGAAATCATCGTCGACAATGTTAGGACAAACGGAACATCTTTGTGCTCGAGTTTGTTGTCTTACGGAACTTATCACCTGACAACGGTCACCACAACGACACTCTGGACGTTCCCTCCATGTAGGTAGTCCCAGGGGATTTACCTGCTATTCTAAAGCTTCTGCAGCAATTCGCCTTTCATGCTCATCCTTCCGCCTAAGATAGTCTGATCTTGTTTCACTACGTGAATATCGACATGTGCCGTCGTTTTGTGGGTTCTCCGTATCTACCCAATCAATGAAGTTGCACACCGTACGATATGTCTGCGTAAGATGTCATGATGTTTTACAACAAGTTAATGTTTTATGTATTGACTAAAGTTAACTTAAGTTGGAAGACATGAATCAGATCTGATCAATGTTTGGGCATTGGAAGAATCTCCTGCTCCGATTTCTACCATGAGGGATGTCTTAAGTATGCATCGATCCCCACAGGCGCACAATGGACAGTCACACCATGGTGGAAACCAAGAGGCCAAAGGATTGCTTCGCCAGTTGAGATGCTCAGGAAATCCAGCTTCCATTGTCTGAATATGTGTGGAAATTTGAGAGATGATATGTAGGGCTTGTATTTGTCTTGTCTATTTTATAGTGGACCAACCAATGCTACAATTGGTTGTAACGATAGTGAGTTGTTTCAACGGTATATGACAACATGAGCACGCGTGAGCCGGGTTTACTTTAACTAATCAAGCAGCGCCGAAAGATGATCGGGACAACTCGAAGGCGGTACTGTGGCTGTCTATTGCGGTTCACTATGCGACCAAATGGACCCGCTGACCACGCGCCGAAAGTAGGCTGTCGTATGTGACAACACTAACACGCACGAGCAGGATTCACTTTATCAGAGTAAGCATCGCCAAAAGTTGATTGTGACTACTCGTACAGCTACCATTTCTGTGTATTGTGGTTTAATGTGCGATTGTGAGTAAAGTTGATTGTGACTAATCAAACAGGTATTGTGTGTGTATCGTCGAAAGTTTGTTGGCATATGCGTAAGTAGTCGAAACCAGTGTACATGGGACATGAACTAAGTTGTCAATGAGTAAAGAGAATGATACTGTAGTAGTAAGTCCTAATATAATACAAGGATAGAGTAATATAAACCAAAAGAACAGTTCGTGCTACAGTCGTACCCCTTTCCCTCCTACCCTGGCCCTAACGTGTCCCTGGGAGTACGTCAGACGATCCGATGGTACGACATGTTTTGCCCGTTCCTCCAGCACTTGTGTGACCTCAGCCTGTTCCTGCGTGTAAGGTGGTGGAGCTCCGCCAAGCTATGATGAGCCAAGTATCTCCTGGTCTGGCTCGACGTCCAAGTCATCATCGTAGAAAATGATCAGTAGGACCAGAGCCACCCGCGTGCGAGGAAGAGGCTCCTGCACCAAAGATCCCCGCCTAAAAGCCTATTGGACAAAGAACATAATGTTCATCAACTTAAATAATACTTGGAACAAACAATACAATTAGTATAAGTAACGAAAGACGCATGCTCACGGGGATAGAATCACGACTGCATCTCCGGAAGAGGGAACGACATTCGGTGCGAGGAACTGCTAGCCGCGGCGAACGCGCCTGAAGGCAGACGGGGACCTGCGAGGCATGCATTTGATTTGACGACATGTTCGTGTCATCGAGAATAAAAAAACACATTATGTAACTAACCTCTGGGCGGAACACCACCGTGAGAAACCGCTGCTGTAGGTCGCACAACTCTGGACGTAGGGGCGTGTGGGCTTGGTGGAGCTAGAGGTACCACATTCACCGCGCTCCGACACGAGAAAGCGCGCAGTACAACGTGCATCTTGCTCTGCATCCGGTCGAATGTTAGCCGCTGCTCAGCATCACTCAAGTGTAAGCCAGTATCCAGCCTGACTACCACCGAGTTAATATCTGCGTTGACAGCACATGCAGCGTCGACCTGTTACAGACAAAAGCCCTCGTGTTAGTAGAAATCGGAGATAAAATGAGTTAAATCAGCAGTAATTGAAGTTACGCCCACGAAGAACTCTCGGTCACGGTACGCGGGGTACGCGTCAGTGACAGTTGCAAGGTGCGGCTGTGGTGTAGGTCACACGGGCACGGGTGCAATATAGGTACCAGTGGAGGTAGTCACGGTAGTTCTCCTCTGTGTGCGGCCAGAGCTCGTTGAGGACATCCTCTGTAGCTAACACCCAGTCGACCACGTACTGCTGTACATGCGGTGCCCACAGCGTGCCAACTTGCTATCCCTAGCGAGTCAACCTGTCCGCAACACAAACTTAGTTAGCTCGATTAGGCAAACAAAAATCATATTTGTAATTTGAACACTTAGTATTTACGCATGGTCTCTAGGTAGGACGATAGGCTCCATCTCGCTGGGGTAAACCTGTCTCAAGCCGAACTGTCTCATCACACGGTGTGGGCAGTGAGGCTCGACGAAGATGTCGAACACAAACGACACCGTCGTGAGCCAGTACGCTGCGTCACGTGTGCACAAGGACGAAAGACCTAGAGGTGCTCTGGCTGCGACGGCCTGCTCGGTGTACGGCTCCCAGACAACGTCGTTGGGCTGGAGATGATCGAACTCGAACACGAAGTCTGGGTAACATCGTCGCACCTGCACGTGAGCGTAACAGCACTGCGCCGTAACAAAATATGGATTTTATGAGCTAACGCACCAGGAAATGAACGGTGCAACCAACAAAGCTTTCACTTACCCCTCGTCGACGCCAGTACGTCCCCATCGTGGACCCGTCCTCTGGCCACTGTGCGCTGTGTCCTGTCCCGTACGGTGCGGGGTCCACCACAGGTCGTCCTATGGCAAACCGCTCAACTGCCCAAAGCTGGATGAGTAGAGGGCAGCCAGCGAAGACAGCTCCCGCATCGGTCTTCGTGCATGCTTGGCAGAGAGCACGGTAAGTGGCTGCTAGAACTGCAGATCCCCAGCTCCACTGTGGCACGTTGCTTTCCTCGGCATCCGCGGTAGCGCGTGTGTAGTGGATCAACCCCTTATCCACAGTGTGCCCCGTAGTGCTGGTGAACATCACTGAACCGAATAATCAGACCTTGTACGCCTCTAAAGCGTGGCGAACCGAGTACTCATCACCGTCCGAGTGGAGCTGGTTAGCCTAGAATTGAAAAACAAATGTAAGGTTCATATGAATTGATTGGGGCAAAATAACAAATGTAAGGTAGGTGCATTTAACTTACAATGAACTAAAGCAACCAGGCCTTGGAAGGCCCGACGGTATTGTAGGGGGGAAGGGGAGTGGGCGGCGGTTGACCAGGAAGGCGCATCACGTGCGAGAAGCGCTTTGTGATATCCTCCTTCCATCCTCCACCACCATCAACGGGACCTACTGCATTTCCTGCAAGAGGTAGCCCGAGAAAGTACGACACGTCCTGAAGTGTCGGTGCCATCTCCCCACAGGGAAGATGGAAAGTGTGCATCTCAGGCCTCCAGCGATCTACTAGAGCTGCAAGGAGTGACCTGTCTGCATCCCACCGCTTCGCCGGGTCTCTCTCGTCTGCCCCCGCCTCCACAAGTCTACAAAGCGGTAGTAGGCCTGCCTCACGTAACCTGCATAAGGTAAGGTTCAAATATTACTAATGAAAAAGTATAGTCGAGTCAAACGTGCATAAGAAAATAGGAAAGACGCGTAGCACAGAACGTGTTGCGGGTCGACACGCAACAACTGTCTGCTTAGACGTGGACGGAAGGTGCCGAGCTGCGCACCCTGGACTGCAGACAGGTAAAAGCGGTGGTTCCTGTCAATGCCACGGTTCAAGAGCTCAGGTGTGTCGGCCGCCATACCTACATAATTCACAACAATGATAACAGTTAGAAGATATATTACAAGAATGTAATCAACAATAGTACAAATAAAAATTACTCCAACCTAGTTAATAACAGTACAAATTTAAATGATGCCTGCTACGGCGAATACAACAACATAATTAACAGGATTACAATGCAGAATCAAATTGTTCGCAGTACAATACTGGACTAATTAATGGTTCACAAACCAGATGCTTACAACGACATTCATCGAAATTTCAGAGTACAACTATTTTGGATTACATCATTAGGATACAATACCGAATTGTTCGCAATACAATACAATCATGTTTCAGAAACAATACTAGACCATGGACTCACTGGACGCACAAGGATGCCTAGGACATGCTCACCTTAGCTATCTTATCTTCCATGTAATTAGTGACTACACTGCCAAATATTATGTTGTTATCTGCCATTGAGGAACCAATGGTATCGTTGAGGATAAATTCAACAATACCAACCAATAGGAGTCCTCGCACTCCTCGCATTACCCAGTTGTACACCTCTGCCAAATTAGTTGTCAATATGCCATATAGCGAACCATCGGTGTCGAAAAGCAAAGACCACTTCTCCTTTGGTTCGTTCTCAATCCAATGAGAGAAATTTCTGATAGATGATGCCGATCTCCTTCTCATTGTGGGTGGGTCGTCATGTAGTGCACCAAGAGGTACTGGAGGCTCGTCACCTTCAACTTGTGGCCGGCGAGATTGTTCATCTGTTTGCTTTATTTCAACTCATCCAACCTTCTCCTCAACTTGTTAAATTTCCTCTCTTGATTCTGTGCACACAACCTCTTGAAAAGATCCATCAGATGCTTGTTCTTAAATTGCTTGAAAAAATTGGCATCCATGTGATGCATGCACCACCTACTCCACAGATCGGGCCACCTAGTTGGAAGTCCCTTCTCATCCCAACCGTTCTTCAAGTAGTCAATAGCCCTCAGCATGCCTGCATGACAATCATGTATGAGGCAAAAATTGGGCCTCATACGCACGACTGCACTGTGCACTCTCTCCAGGAACAAGTTTCAGTGTTCTCACTCTCCACAAATGCAAACGCCACAGGTAACACCTGATTGTTCCCATAGCTCTAATCGCTGTCAGACCCCTGTATTTACCGGTTAGAAATGTTCCATTTATGCATAGCACAGGACGACAGTGTTCGAAAGCGTTGATTCAAGCACCCAATGAGAACAAGGCTCTTTGCAGCATACTCTTGGTAGGATCATTAGCAGATGGAAATGTATGAATGTCATAGTAAGTAGTATTATTCCTCTGGGCAATGCAGGCTAACAAACGAGACAAATTATCATAGGATGCTTCAATTGTGCCATACCTCATCTCTAAAATCTTTTGTTTCGCCCTCCAGGCATTGGCATAGCTTATGGTGTAATTGAATTTGTCTTCAATGTGACTAATAATTGATCGTGGTTCAAACCCATTGTTGCAGACAACACTGCTGTACATCTCACTTGCAATAAAAGCTAAAGTTATGTTGCGAGGATACTTCTGCACCCCTTGTAAGTAGCACTGGTGCTCGGTAACAATACTAACTTTCCAATAATCATTCCATTTACCCTTATATGCATGAACACGCTATGGACAATCTTCCTTCACGCACCTCACTTCGTACACATAATTGGTTGACTTGACCACCCTAAGCTCTCTCTGCAATGGGACTACCCAATGCTTGACTGTCAACTTCATATCCTCCTTATGAGCATACCTAACACCCTGAATTACCTTGTTCACCTTGTATTTCCAGGGTTCATGATGCCCTTCCGAGATAACAAGTCCCGAAAAGTCCTCATTTGTCCAATCAGTGGGCATTACATCACCTTCCTCATCGGATGATGCATCGCCCTCCGTTTGTTCATTATCCGAATCTTCCCTCTCCATTTTATCAACGATTATTCCGACTCTCTCCCCCTCATCTGCCACGCCTATGGCTTGCACGACCATTGTTTGATTTTCCTCATTCTCCACATGACTGGGACCCTCAACATCCTCGGTTTCCATGGCAACATTTGTATCCTTTTCATGCACCAACACAAATATAACAAGGGGCCATGACCGTTCAAAAGCCATCTCGACATACCTTCTCCAACCATCAGTGTTATCCATCGGCATTAGTTTCCAAAAATAACCTTCCGTTGTACGACTCACTACAACAGATACTGACAATGTGTTCACTTCTGGGTCTATTCTAAATTCTCGCATCAACCAACTACAAATTGACTGAAATGTTCTTTCGGCAGGCCTATCAATGCCCTTCGATGTCATTCTAAAATCTGACAGATCAACACCATCTGGACCAAATCTAAGGTTGCCTTGACCGTGAACTAATTGAAATATGACCTTACTTGACATTGTGCCTGATGAAAAAAAAAGTAGGTCGATTAAGTTCATACTCATGTATATGTACTACGTCATAAGGTACAGTTTCTAGAAATATGTTGTCTGTCCTTGGTCTCAAATTCAACAAATAGGGTGTGCGCTTCAGATCTACCTTCTAACTAAAATATATTCTCAGATTTGCATTACGCCCTAAGTCCAAAATGCCTAAGTCGTAGTCCCTTGTTCTTAAATTATATACAAATATATCATGTGCTCCAGATCTACTAAAATATACGGTTCTAAAACTAAAACGCTACAAAATTTATAAACACAATACGGTACCATGTATTTACCTACGATTGAGTCAACAAATCGGCAGGGCTTCACCTCTCCCCTTCTGCTCCCCCTCACCTCTCCCTTGAGTGAATATAATGAAAAATCGGAGAGGGTAGAGGGCTTTTATACCCGGAGGGGATAAAATCGTCCTCCCAGAGGACAGCAAGGGGGCCGCCTGCAAAATGCCAGGCTGCCTTGCCGCTCTTTTGCAGGCAGCCCCTCCGCTCAGTACAAAGACGTCCTCCCAGAGGGCGGCAAGTGGGCCGCCTACAAAATGACCAAGGCGCCTGTTGACGACGAAATTTGGTAAGCCTCAAAGTCATCATCAGCCTAGAGTCAGTATCGGCTTCAGAGTTCTGGAATCGGCCGATGGGTATTATCAGATCGCCAACAGTTGTGTTCTTGATGGATTCGGTTAATGAGATAGATCAAAGTCCGAGTTCAAGAAGGATGCGGTATGGTAATTTATCTATTAATTAGGCAGAGTCGTTAGTTTCCTTTTAATTTTAGGAAAGTGTGTTTAGTGTCCAATAAGGACTTTATATGTTTCCTTTTATCTTTAGGAAAGTTTGAGTCGTGTCCGATATGGACTAGTATCTACCCATGGGTATAAATATGTACACCCGGGGTCTATGTAAATTATCTCTCGATCAATACAACTTCGGCGCATCGCCACCTTTTACCTTTTTACTTTCGACAAGTTCTTGTTTCAAGTTGGGCTGCATCGACTTCGATCTCCGACGAGGAGTAAGGATTGTTATGGCGGCTTGCGTTATCGGGATTAGTGCTTCCATCGCTTCGACACTCTAATCTTGTTCATGTAAGTCGTCGAGTTATCATATACATTATATAATCTAGATTGACAATGTTTTCTACTTGCATCGGCCGATCTCTATCTAGGGTTTTGTCGATATCGGCTAGATTACTTTGTTGGCTTAGATTATATAATGTATCCACCACCCTGAAAATCAGTCAAAGACTTGATTGTCTAGATATTATGTTTCTTTTCATACTTAGTGCTGCATCAGTTAAGTTTGATCTACTAAGTCGTGCTTAGAACCATAATCTCTAGCCTGCTTCTTGATTGCCAATAAGGGTTTCATTGGGGTTTCAGCCGATGAGTTATCTGGACGTTGTATCGGCTTATAAGGATTACATACAAGATGGATTTAGCCGATGACAACAAAGATTTCACTGTTTATATAATCATTTGGATCTATTGACATCGAACCACCAGCCGATGAATGCTTCAACCTTCAGATCAGTGCTTATTTAATCTATCATTACTAGCCGATTGGTTTCTACTGGATTATTTTATTTTATTTTCATCAGCCGATTATCTTTATGTTATTATTTACTCAGTATCAAGATGTATACTGGATATCGGCTGGTATCAGCATCGGCTGAAATCACTCCATCGGCTTGTCAGCCGATCGGCTATCTTTTGATCTTCAATTTATATATCTTGTCAGTTGCAGGATCAAACTGACTGGCACGCCCGCATCTTATTATTATTTTGGACCTGCACTGGAGCTAAGCAGATCTCCCAGGCCATCGTGTTTTTACGTCAACAGCGCCTCGCCGCCTTTTTGCAGGCGGTCTCCCGCACAATAAAAAAATCGCTCTCTGCGAGGGCAGCAAGGGGCCCGCCTACAAAAGGCGACTCCCTGTTGGCCGACCGTTAGCATCGGCCAATGGCCGTGTGCCACATAGAAAAACTCACTCTCTGAGAGGGTGATTTTTAAATATCATCCTCCTAGAGGGTGGTAGGCAACTAGTTTCATAAATTTTGAAAATAGAAAATTGTTTTGGTAAATCTTTTAATAAATAAAATTAAAAATAAAAAAAATTCGGGCGTTCGCTCGATGATGATACACCGTAACTCTTTTATCCCGAATTGATTTGAGATTCTAGAGTTGTCAAAAGGAAAAAAAAATGTTTCTAGAGAGTAGAGTACAATAGTTTGGTTGTTTTCTTTATGAGGACAAATACTCCAGACGTCTTACAATTGAATTCGTGTAGTAACCTTATTTCTTCTTCACCTTGAATGAAACTGTCAAATCCCCACATAGAAAAGGAATTTCATTGGCGTTTGAGAAAAAAAAACATGTTAATTAAGTTTGATCACGACAAAGCACGCACATCCTCGCTGTCTAATTTAATGTTCAACCCATCGAGCCATCGAGGCACACACATGACACAACCTGCTAATTTGCATGTACCCGTAGATCGGTCATATAATATTCCCTGCCATTTCTACTACTCCTTTTCGTACGAACACCCCCCGGCATTCTGCTGCTCCGTGTCTCCTTCGTTGCATGGTAAGCAACCAAGCATGGCAGCTAGGAGGTTCAAGCCGATCGAGCAGTGCTCGACGGAAGGGCGGTCGCAGCAGACTGTGGCCTCCGACCTCGATGGCACGCTGCTCCTGTCCCGCAGCGCCTTCCCGTACTATCTCCTCGTCGCGCTCGAGGCCGGCGGCCTCCTCCGCGCCGTCGCGCTGCTCATGTCCGTGCCCTTCGTCTACCTCACCTACATCACCTTCTCCGAGTCCCTCGCCGTGCGCGCGCTCCTGTACATCGCCGTGGCGGGGCTCGAGGTGAGGGACATCGAGTCGGTGGCGCGGTCGGTGCTGCCCAGATTCTACGCCGGCGACGTCCACCCGGAGGGGTGGCGGGTGTTCAGCTCGTTCGGCAGGAGGTGCATCGTCACGGCGAGCCCCAGGGTGATGGTGGAGCCGTTCGCAAGGGCGTTCCTCGGGGCGGACAGGGTCATCGGCACGGAGCTGGAGGTCAGCGAGGACGGCAGGGCCACCGGCTTCGTCGCCAAGCCCGGCGTGCTCATCCGCGAGCACAAGAGGAACGCGGTGGTGAGGGAGTTCGGCGACACGCTGCCGGACGTCGGCATGGGGGACAGGGAGAGTGACTTCGACTTCATGGCCATCTGCAAGGTACGCACACAAAAGTACAAAACTACACATAAACTACACTTGTGCATTGCCTCTTCCGTTAACTACTACCTCCATCCTGAAAACGAGTAAAATATATGATCGGTACTTACATATCGCTTAGTTCTGTAAACTAGAAAATTACATACATACATACATACATATATATAGATCTATGATTTAACGAACCATAATAGGTCCAAAGCACATTTGACCCGGCTGACCGCAAACATGGTGCTCTACGTAGACAACAAATTTGCATTCAGCCCCTTCCGTAGCATAGCGTTCCGTTAATCTTGCACTTAGCTCCTTCCATAGTATACCCTGAATACCCTCTCCCCCTCCCCCAAATCCCTTCCTTCCTCGTATTCTCCCCTCATATGATGCTTCCGAAGGAGAGCGACACGTAGGGCAACACCGATGATCATTAGCAGTGCGAGGTGATTTGAGCGTTGATTCGGGCTGTGCGACTGGAAGCGCGCGATGCGGCTCACTCGACGGTGGCGATGAACCTCAACTTTAGGGGAGAAGATGAACCGATGCATGTGTATCGTAAGTACCATATCTACCTTGCCACACTTCGTCCCTCCAACCTCTACCTCGTTGCACTTCGCTGCCTCTCACTGCACCTTCGCCACCTCCAGTTGCTACCCCTCCAAGTTACAACCATCAGGGGAGCTTGAAGGGGCTAAGTGCAAGTTATCACCACACTATGCTATGGTGGGGATCACATGTAAATTTGTTGCCTGCGTGGAACGCTACTTTGGCAGTTAGCCCCTATCAAATGAGGTTTGGACCTTTTTCGATTTATTAAACCAAGACCACAAATTTAAACGTGTATTTTTCAATTTTATGGAGCTAAGTAACACCACCACTCAACTTTAAAGGTCATTTACGTATTTCACTAAAAACATAATTTGCTTGTACACACGACTATGGATAAGTGTCTATCTAGATGTAGTAAAATAAACTCTTTTTAAAAAATAGAGGTAGTAGTCCGTTAACATTCTCTCGCTACGATTGTACCAATACACATTTTTATAGCATCTCTCTTAGTACTAATTGGTACAGTACACTTATGATGGCAAGTAGCTTATAGTGCAACCTTCACTCCTTAAGGCATATGGAATTTTGCGATGTGGCCGCCCAATTATGTACTTAGTATTTGGCATATATATAATGGATTAAACTGCAACAGTACAAACAATATATTAATTCCTTGTTGTACTGTAGTACACTGAATAGTACAACGAGTATGCATTTTGTTCGTTGCTATTTATGCTGAGGATAATTGTAGTATTATGGCACTAATCGATCTGGACCAGACCAATCTCTCCGCGTTAGGTGTCTGCATTCACCGGTGAGATGATCAGTTAATCGGGAGGTAGTTGTGTCATTAATATCGTCCACTGCTTTCTCGTTATCCTTTTCTGTAGGTGACTCTGAATCTAGCTCTCTTCACGGATAGCATGAACTGATCGGATATATTCTTCCCAAGTTCCCTGCATTCATGTCCTAGTATATGCTAACTGGCAATTAAGTAGCGGATGGCTCATATATAGCAGGGCAGCTGTCAGTGATCACTCCAGCTTGGTTGAATGGTTGAGTTAGCCTATCTGTTTCATGATATATGGTCCAGGTGCCACTCAATACCGTCTGGTTGGAATTTATACTTGTGATGTACTTATGTCCGACTTTTCGATGGAACCCATCGAGGGGAGCGACCAGGACACCGCCGCCACCGACGGCGCCACCGAACCACCACTGCCCAGGCTACTCCAGCCAGGACGTCCACCCCGACACGCCCTGCCGTCTCGCCGGACCGGTACCCTGCCTCCTCATTGGATCTGGCCCCGGAACAACTCGACTGGGATGAGGAGGATGAGATTAGGGAGGACTTGGAGGAAGGGGAGCTTAGTCTTTCACCTGTCTCCATCAACTCCGGCAAGGCGCTCGTTGTAGCTGCGACAGCTACCTCTGCAACCCCTGCGCCGGCCGCCCCTAGGCCGGTGCGGAGCCTTAACGCCTCCTCCAGCGCTGAAGAGGGGAAGAGCAGGATCCTGCTGTGCCGTGCAATTACTGATGCTGCCCCAAATAGCACCTTGTGCAGCACGGTGAAGAAGCCCGAGACCCTGCACCGGCTCAAGTCCGTCATCGTCGTGCCACCGCAGCTCAAGCCCATCATTCATGACCGTCTCGGCGCCCGTGCCACGCGAGGATCTTTCATCAAAATGGCAAATGGTGAAGCCAAAGTTTTGGTGGAGGAAGAAGAACCCACCTCAAATGGCCGGAGCTCCTTTACGTCGCTACGAGCCAACCACCGGAGTTATCTCGGTGCCAGGGAGCTCATCAGAGCAGAGCTCGCCGACCGCTGCTACAAATGCCTCGCTTCGGACCACCGGATCACCTCATGCTGTGACCCCGCTAAGTGGTACCGCTGCAAGCTCTCTGGCCACCTCTCCGTCGCTTGCCCTTCCCGGCAGCGAGGGACGGTACGCTCCAGGCTTGTCTCCCAACCGCTCGCCCCACAGCCACCACCACCATCCGCCTTCCCCTAGCTCAGCCGCCGATTGCCCCCCACGCCATCCACACCTCCACCTCCGCAACCCCCCCGCCTCCACCCCCCACCACCCCCCAGCCGGCATGGAGCATGTCCTGGGACTCGCGGCGCAGAGGCCCTCCCACGGATATGTGGCGGTTGACACTGATGGCGTGATCGGCATGGAGTTGCACCACCTACGCCACCACGGCGCGGTGATCTCGGCGCTGGACACCAACTACCGTGCCAGCCCCGGTGAGGTTGGCCGCGCTCTGCTCCGGCAGATCGACATCCCCACGGGCAACTTTCGCGTTAGGCGCCACCAACCGGAGGACTTCTTCGTCTTGTTCGACCACACCCAGCACCGAGCAGCCGCCCTGTTCCGTCTTCATCAGCGGCACCCAGTTCGTCATCATGGCGTGGCAGGAGGACCACCACGTCCACCACATGACGTGGCGCTATCGGGTGCGCCTATGCTTGGTGCGCCTCCCACTCTTAGCCTGGAACCGAGAGGCGTTCGACCAAATCTTGGGCGACATCTGTGTCCTGGAGAGGATTGAGCGTCGGACCATGTAGAGATAGGACACGGCACTCTTCTCTTGCTGGGCTTGGATGTGGAACCCCGACGAGCTGCCACGCTCAAAGATGGTCACTTTCTTCCCTCCAGGTGCTGGCCAGCAGCTCGGCTTCATTGGTGTACACCCGCCCTCGTCGGACGATGTGATCGAACCACCAGATGGCCGGATGGTTGAGCTGCTGATCCACCTTGACCCTATGGAGGACTGGACTCCACCAGTCTCTCGTGCACCTAGCTCGCGTGCAAGCGGGCTGCCGTCCTTGGGATCCTCCGATTCCGGTGGACCTTTTCTGGTGGTTTACACCTACCCCTTGTGCATGGGTCACCTGGACGGTATGCCTCGTGACCAGGCACGCGCGGAGGAGGAGGCTGAGTGTAGGACAGCCCCATCGTGCAGAAATGACAACACCGACAACCCGGACGGAGAGGATGACGACGGTGGCAGCTGAGGGAGCAACGGCTTGGGGAGAGGCCCAAACAGGCACGGGAGCTAGGCCTCCTCTCCCTCCCCCCGGTCCTGGCGCGATGCCCTCCTCGGCCGGGGTAGATCGATGGAGCAGCAACGGGAGCCGGACGGCCCGCGCCACTGGAGTCGCACTCCCACCCCTCTCGCACGTCGCCGCGACTGCGCCACCTCTGGGGGGATGTTGGATGCCACCGACAGAGAGGCGGAGCATCCCATCCCAGTGCCTAGCAGGGAGCGGTCGCTTGGGTGTGGGCGTCGCTCTCGCTCGGTGAGCCGCCGCCGCTCTCACCGCCGCTCCCGCCGCACCAGGTCGCCGTGGGCTAGGGCATCCCGCTCACACAGCCGCCGTGGTGCATCCAACAACCGTGTGGGCCCGGTCGCACTCCTATTTTTCTAAGGGAAAAAGGAAAAGGAGGACTGCTCGCTCCTGCTGCCTCGCCTGTGCTCACCCCTAACCTCTCCGTGCAGCTTTTCTTGCATGGCGTAGACCTCGCTGCGGTGGTGGACAGACTGCGGATGGATGCCACCGACCCCAAGGTGATGGAGGCGGCGCCGGCCATAGAGGAGGAAGCTGCCTCGAAGCTTCCTCCACCGGGGGGCAATGTGGCGGATGAAGCCGCTCCAGCTCCCGGCCTAGAACCGCCTGCACCGGGCCAGCATGGTCCGAAGGCCCACAAGGAGGAGGTGTTGACGACGAAATTTGGTAAGCCTCGAAGTCATCATCGGCCTAGAGTTAGTATTGGCTTCAGAGTTCTGGAATCGACCGATGGAAGTTATCAATCGCCAACAGTCGGATTCTTACCAATTTCGATTAAGGAAATTAATCTATTAAAGGAAGCTTATCCAAAAGAGACCGAGTTCAAGGAGGATACAACATGACAGTTTATCAATTAATTAGGAAGAGTCTGTTAGTTTTCTTTTATCTTTAGGAAGGTGTGTTTACTGTCCAATAAGGACTTTATGCTTTTCCTTTTATCTTTAGGAAAGTTTGAGTCGTGTCCGATGTGGACTAGTATCTACCCATGGGTATAAATATGTACACCCGGGGTCTATGTAAATTATCTCTCGATCAATTCAACTTCGGCGTATCGCCACCTTTTACCCTTTTACTTTTGACAAGTTCTTGTTTCAAGTTGGGCTGCATCGACTTCGATCTCCGACGAGGGGTAAGGCTTGTTATGTCGGCTTGCATTATCGGGATTAGTGCTTCCATCACTTCGACACTCTAATCTTGTTCATGTAAGTCATCGAGTTATCATATACATTATATAATCCAGATTGACAATGTTTTCTACTTGCATCGGCCAATCTCCATCTAGGGTTTTGTCGATATCGGCTAGATTACTTTGTTGGCTTATATTATATAATGTATTCACCACCCTGAAAATCAGTCAAAAGCTTGATTATCTAGATATTATGTTTATTTTCATATTTAGTGCTGCATCAGTTAAGTTTGAGCTACTAAGTCGTGCTTAGAACCATAATCTCTAGCCTGCTTCTTGATTGCCAATAAGGGTTTCATCGGGGTTTCAGCCGATGAGTTATCTGGATGTTGCATCGGCTTATAAGGATTACATATAAGTTGGATTTAGCCTATGACAACAAAGGTTACATTGTTTATCTAATCATTTGGATTTAACGACATCGGACCTCCAGCCGATGAACGCTTTAACCTTCGGATCAGTGCTTATTCAATCTATCATTACTAGCCGATTGGTTTCTACTGGATTATATCATTATTATATTACATTATCATCAGCCGACTATCTTTATGTCATTATTTACTCAAGTATCAAGATATGTACTGGATATCGGCATCGGCTGGAATCACTCCATCGGCTTGTCAGCTGATCGACTGTTTTATCTGCTGTTTACATATCTTGTCAGTTGCAGGATCAAACTAACTGGCACGCTCGCATCTCATCATTATGCTGGACCTGCACTGGAGCTAAGCAGATCTCTCAGGTCAGTGTGTGTTTTTTGCATCAACAGGAGGCTACGGTGACGGCCCAGGTGGCCGATGCTGCATCAAGCCTACTCGACGCGGGATGGCTCGACAACGATATGGCGGTCCGCGATGACGGCATGGAGGCCCGTGAGGAGTTGGGCGGCGACGATGACATGGAGGCCCGCGTGGGCGTTGGGGGCTAGCCGGCACAGGCCGCTCTTGTCACCCAGCCAGGATCGGGGGGAGGGAGAGGAGGCCTAGCTCCCGCACCTGTTTGGGCCTCTCCCCAAGCCACTGCTCCCTCAGCTGCTGCCGTCGTCCCCAGCGTTCCGTGGACACTCCGGAGAGAAGGCGACGCAGCCCTCCAGGCACAACGAACGTCAGGTAGCGCACGCCTTGTCGGTGCCCATCTCCAAGCGCGCGCAAGGCCGTCTCCTCAAGGAGATGGGTTTCATCGACTCCGAAGAAACCCTCAACGGCGAGGCCATCACGGCGTTCGTTCAAGCCTTCGACAAACCCCTACCACCGCACGTCATAGCTGGCCTCCGCTGCCCCATCCGCCTCGATGACTCAGTCGCCATTCCACCAGACTTCGCCGTCCAGGAGGGTGTTGCCGCCGGCACGGCCTGACTTCCACGTCGGGCAATTTGGTCCCTGCAGTCATGTGTCTCTTTCTATGTGAGTTGGTATGAAATATAAGCGATTAGCATTGGGAGAACAAGGGCGCTTCACGCCCTCTGCTTGCCCCTCCTTAGTAGTTGCTCTGTTAGCCGGACCGGGCCTTAAGCTCCTCCGGTTAATTAGATATAAGCAGTGCATGCTCGCTGTCCCCGAGTGGCTCTGGATGGAAACTAGCTGTCTACTGATTAGACACTGTACTGGTTCCTTGCCTGAGAATATAAGACGCTACCTATTCAAAGTAGTCTCTGGTTTTGTTGACGTAAAAACACGATGGCCTGGAAGATCTGCTTAACTCCAGTGCAGGTCCAAAATAATAATGAGATGCGGGCGTGCCAGTCAGTTTGATCCTGCAACTGACAAGATATGTGAATAGTAGATAAAACAGCCAATCGGCTGACAAGCCGATGGAGTGATTCCAGCCGATGCCGATACCAGCCGATATCCAGTATAGATCTGGATACTTGAGTAAATAATGACATAAAGATAATCGACTGATGATAATGATATATAACAATAATATAATTCAGTAGCAACAAATCGGCTAGTAATGATAGATTGAATAAGAACTCATCCGAAGGTTGAAGCATTCATCGGCTGGAGGCCCGATGTTAATAAATCCAAATGATTAGATAAACAGAGAAACCTTTGTTGCGATCGGCTAAATCCAACTTATATGTAATCTTTATAAGCCGATGCAACGTCTAGATAACTTATCGGCTGAAACCCCGATGAAACCCCTTATTGGCAATCAAGAAGCAGGCTAGAGATTATGGTTCTAAGCACGACTTAGTAGATCAAACTTATCTGATGCAGCACTAAGTATGAAAAGAAACATAATATCTAGACAATCAAGCCTTTGACTGATTTTCAGGGTGGTGGATACATTATATAGTCTAAGCCAACAAATTAATCTAGCCAATATCGATAAAACTCTAGATGGAGATCGGTCGATGCAAGTAGAAAACATTGTCAATCTAGATTATATAATGTATATGATAACTCGACGACTTACATGAACAAGATTAGAGTGTCGAAGCAATGGAAGCACTAATCCCGATAACGCAAGCCGCCATAACAAGCCTTACTCCTCGTCGGAGATCGAAGTCGATGCAGCCCAACTTGAAACAAGAACTTGTCGAAAGTAAAAGAGTAAAAGGTGGTGATGCGTCGAAGTTGTATTGATCCAGAGATAATTTACATAGACCCCGGGTGTACATATTTATACCCATGGGTAGATACTAGTCCATATCGGACACGACTCATATTAACCTAATACAAATCCAACTAACAAACAAGTCCCTTAGGCGGACTCTTACCGAGATTATCTATAAGGAAATTACATATATTCCTAATTAATAGATACAATTGCCTTTCTAGGATTCTATCCGTGCGTGGCAATCCATATGAAGCACCTTGATTTAACCCGATGACGTGTATCGAGTCGTATTACCAAAATCGGCTCAATCGGCTAACCTTGTCCGACTCGAACTCTGCCGATTCTGACCGCAGCCGATTCGGACTCTAGCCGATTCTTACTCTAAACCGATGATGACTTTGAGGCTTACTAAATTTCGTCGTCAACAGGTTTACAATGATTAGTGGGCAAATAATGTGTTTGAATGTGCGGGGTCTCAACAACTCTGCAAAAAGAGCACGGTCAACGAGGTGGCAAACACAAACTGCACCTCCATCCTATGCCTAAAGGAAGCCAAACTAGCAAACATAGATCAACATACATGTCTGGAAATTGGTGGCCCAGGACCTAGCAATTTTCAGTTCCTTCTGGTTGATGGGACTCGTGGGGGAGTGGCCATTTTTTGGGATGATGAAGTCTTCCAACACAGTGACTTAGACATGAGGGTCTACTCCCTCTCCATTCGCTTCACCCATCGATCCTCAACACACCCTTCCTCCTCACAAATGTTTATGGTCCGACAGAGGATGCAAACAAGGCTAACTTTCTCTAAGAGATGTGTGACGTGGCACCGTTGAGGCAATCCCCTGGCTGATCATGGGAGATTCCAACCTCATTTACGAGTTGAGAGACAAAAGAACCCTAAATCTGGACCGCCGTCTGATGGGGCAATTCCGTGCTACAATAAATCGGTGTGAACTCCGGGATTTGAAACTACAAAATAGGTGCTTCACTTGGAGCAATGAGAGGGACGCCCCAACTCTCGAGAAGCTGGATCACATCTTCTGTAACTCGGAGGGCGACATGCTCTTCTCCACTCATACCCTCCAGGCGCTCTCCTCGTCATGCTCAGACCACTGCCCTCTGCTGCTCTCCCTGATGCAAGCCAACCTTCCGATTCGAGAATTTCTGGCCAAGGCTACCAGGCTTCCAGGAGGTGGTTCAAACAGCTTGGTCGCAGCCTCACACCCGATGAAGCGCCTGAGCTCTAAGCTGAAAACTATGACCAAGGCGCTATGCTCCTGGAGCAACCGCATCCTCAGCGATAGCCAGATCCAATTCCACCTGGTAAACGAGCTCATTCTAAGGTTGGACATCACCCAGGAAAGCTGACCATTCTCGCCCCTAGAGCTTGCCCTTGCAGCTGTAGAGAAGGCGAGGAAAAGGCAATGCTCTAGGCTAACCTGGTTAAAGGAGGGATATGCCAATACCAAGTTTTTCCACCTAAGGATCAATGCATGGCACAAAAAAAATTTGTCCACAAGCTCCCACCACGACAACATTGTCCTGGAGACCCATGAAGAAAATGAACGAACTATACATGAGCACTTCTTCATGATGGGACAACGGATCCAATGCTCCTGTACCCTGAACTAGGAAGAGCTCCACCTCCCTAAGTGACACCAGTGGACCTCAACTCTCCTTTCACTGAGGAAGCAGTCTAGGCCGCCATCAAACAGATGCCTGCAGAAAAGGCACCTGGGCCAGACGGCTTCACAGGCACCATCTTCAGAAGCTACTGGGAGACCATCAAACTAGACATCATGGACCTAGTCACTAAATTTCACTTGTTATCAGGGGGAAACTTCAGCAGTATAAACAGGGCGACCTTGATTCTTATACCTAAAAAGAATGATGCTTGCACGGTGGGCGACTTCAGGTCGATCAGCCTAATCCACTCCTTGGCAAAGCTGTTAGCAAAGATCCCGGCAATACGTTTGTCCAAACAAATCAACAGAGTAATCTCGAAGCCCAAAGTGCATTCATCAAAACACGCTGCATACAGGACAACTTTCTCTACATCGCCAACCTAGCCAAAAGATGCACAGATCAAAGAAACCCACACTCTTTTTCAAGCTTGACATCGCCAAGGCCTTTGACGCAGTGTTTTGGGAAATACCTGCTCACGCTACTCGAGAAGATGGGGTTCAGTGTAAAATGGCGAGACTAGGTGGCCCTAATCCTCTCAACCTCCTCCTCCTCCAGAGTTTCCCTTAATGGAATTGAGGGGGAGAGTATAGACCACCGTACGGGGCTACGATAGGGCGACCCCCTATACCCATACCTATTCATCCTTGCAATGGACTCCCTCCACAAACTTCTCAAAATCGCAATCGATAGTGGCCACCTTAGTAAGCTCGCGGACTGCAGTGCACGCTTCAGATGCTCCCTGTGCACTGACGACAAAACAATCTTCATTAAGCCATCACACCAAGATGTGGACAGCCTAATCTCGATCCTAAACAACTTTGGTGGAGCTACCGGACTAAAGGTGAACCTGACCAAAAGCTCTGTGGTTCCAATAGGCTGCGACGCAATTGATTTGGATGAAGTCCTCCAAAACTTCACTAGCCCGCGTGCAACCTTCCCCATGCAATACCTTGGAATGCCACTCACAATCGATAGGCTTCGAAAGGTCCACCTTCAATACCTCATTGATCGAATCAAGGCACGGTTAGCTAACTAGAAGAAGAAGCTACTCTCGGCCGGAGGCAGAAGAGAGCTTGTCCTCTCGGTACTCAGCTCCTTGCTGATGTACGCCATGGCAGCACTAAAGATACCAAAGCAAATAATCCAAGAAATAGATAAAGCCAGAAGAAAATTCCTTTGGGATGGCGACGATGAAATCCACAGCGGCAAGTGTAAAGTAAATTGGAAACACGTATGCGGGGTGATAAGATACGGTGGCTTGGAGTATCCAACCTCCGTAAAATGGGACGGGCGCTCCGGCTACGCTGGCTATAGTATGAGTGGACTACCACCAACAAGCCATGGATTGGCATGCCAACGCCCTGTGATGACCAAGGCAAGGAACTCTTTGCAGCTTTAACGTTGGTGTCCATTGGAGATGGCGAAAAAGCATCTTTCTGGGAATCCCAGTGGGCATCCAACACTACACTAAAAGCAATGGCACCAAACCTCTACTGTCACTATAGAAGAAAGAAAAGGACAGTTGTTGATGCCTTGAGCAGCAATTAGTGGATCGATGACATCAGGCACAACCTGTCCACAACCCTCGTGACTGAATTCTTCCAGGTCTTCGTACTGCTCTGGACCTTAGACACCACCCTGACTCAGGGCGTGGAGGACAGCATACACTGGAAATGGACACCGTTAGGAACTTACACTGCCAAGTCAGCTTACCAAATACAGTTCATGGGCAACACACAGTCAGCATCAACGAGTGTAGTCTGGAAATGTTGGGCGCCATCAAAATGCAAGTTCTTCTCCTGGCTTCTCCTCTAGAATAGATTTTGGATGGCTGATAGGCTCCAACAGAGGGAGTGGCCCAACAACTATTTTTGCCAAGTCTACTTCAAAAACCTCAAGACAGCCCACCACCTTTTCTATGTATGCTTGATCACAAGGACAATCTGGGACTCCGTAGCGACAAGACTGGGGATCCCCCAACTACGACCGCAAAATTGGCCCCACACGGTATCCCTTGTGGACTGGTGGATCCAGACCATTTGTGCCATGACCAAGGAAAAAAGAAACAGTGTCAAATCAAACCTCATTCTACTCTCCTAGGAAATTTGGAAAGAGAGAAATAGCACGGTGTTCCGGAATATAGAAACACCACCACCACAAGGAATCATTAATCGAGCGACTGACGAAATATGGTTATGGCACGCAAATGGAGCAAAGGGCATCCAATCCCTGCTACCGGACACCTGTGGGAGTACAACCAACAATATCTAAATCAACCTATGTATCTCTAATCCTCTCGTCTAGTGGTCGCCACCCCTCACCCCTGTTCTCCTTTTTCTTTTCTTTTTTTTTTTTTTAATCTCCTAGCCTTTATGGCTATTGTACGTTGTTTCCTTTAATACAAATACACCCCACAGGGGTTTCAAAGAATATGAACGTGAGCAAATTTGTGAGTGCTAGATAGAGAAATCACCAAATTCTGGCCATGCATGATTGGGAGTGAATTTTAAACTCTTGAGAGAATATTGCCTTGTTGTTTACATATTATTTAAATAGTTATAAAAAATTAAAAAAAATTAAGAAGATGGATTAATAAGTGATATATCACTTCACAACCATAGAAGTTATATTCAACTTCCACAAGTTTTCTTAAAAAAAACAAATTAAACTTTAGCTACTTAACGTATATTCAGAGTTAAACTTGTTTTTTTACAATATATATAAGTTAAATTTAACTTTGCATATTTATATAGTGATCTATCACATATTAATTTATCTTATTAATGTTTTTTTTTAAAATTTCAATCATTTAGATGATATACAAACAAACATTGACAGATGTTTTCTAAAGAGATTAGAATAGTTTCCATGCACAATGTACACATGTTGTCTTGTTTCTTCCCTCCAACTTTGCATGGAATTAACACCGTTTTGCTTCACGGTGGGGCCATTTTGCTTGCAAGCTAGTAATGGTCCTGCCATAACTAGATCCCAAATTACCGATGGAGCATCACGATCACGAGCTTATGTATGTGCGTGCATTTCTGGTTGCTCTGATCTTGTATCACCTAATCGGTTATCAACAGATAGGGGCGCGGACTATATATTGTGCTGTTGGGGGCAACCGGACAAACATAACACACTTACACACCGTGCAAACTTTGGTAGTACAACATAGGGTTAATCTGTAGTTAACCATGCTGATATGATAAGTTAATCCTCTGCATGTAAATTCTAGTCTGCTAGCGTTAATTTTTACTTCTCCATGTGCCCATCGATCCATACAATATTATATTTCCGTTGCATCTCCACATATGCACGACAGCACGAGAACTGTGTATGACTTGATCTTGATACATCATGACCAATGTGTCGCGTGTTCGCATGCATGCAGGACGCGTACATCGTGACCACCTCACGGAAGCACCGGCCGGTGCCCGAGAGCCAGCTGCTGATAACCGTCGTCCTCCAGGACGGTCGCCTCGCCCAGCGCCCGACGGCGATCAAGACGCTGCTGGTCTTCCTATGGATGCCGTTCGGCTTCGCACTCGCGCTCCTCCGCGTGTGCCTCAACCTGCTCCTCCCCGAGCGCCTCCTCTTCTACGCCTACAAGCTTATGGGCGTCGGGCTCGTGGTGCGCGGCCACCCGCCGCCGCCGCCCGACGCGAACGGGAGCCCCGGCGTGCTCTTCGTGTGCAACCACCGCACCGTGCTCGACCCGGTCGCCGTCGCCGCCGCGCTGGGCCGCAAGGTGATCTGCGTCACGTACATCGTCTCTCGGAAAACGTACGGCAGCACCAGGCTGTCGGAGGCGCTCACGGCCGCGCCGATGAAGGCAGTCGCGCGGTGCAGGGAGCGCGACAGGGACGCGGATCGTGTCCGGCGGCTGCTCGAGGAGGGCGTCGACATCGTCGCCTTCCCCGATGGCACCACCTGCCGAGGGCCGTTCCTGCTGCGGTTCAGCTCTGTGTTCGCCGAGCTCACCGATCGCATCGTGCCGGTGTCCATCGCCACCAAGGAGACCATGTTCCATGGCTCCACCGCGCGCGGGTTTAAGGGCATGGACCCTTACTTCTTCTTCATGAACCCGCGGCCGGCGTACGAGGTCACGTTCCTGAGCCAGCTGCCGAGGGAGCTCACCTGCAGCGGTGGCGGCAAGTCGCCGGTGGAGGTAGCCAACTACGTGCAGAAGGTGCTCGCCGGGCAGCTGGGGTTCGAGTACACCGGCATCACGCGCAAGGAGAAGTAGCGAATGCTTGCCGGTACCGACGGCCGTGTGGAGTCGAAGGAGGACTAGAACCAGAAGCATATAGAAGCCACCCCACTATTATTGATCGTCCTTGTTAATTTCATATTTATTGTGTCACATAACAAGCTTCATGTGCTTATACAAGAACTGAAGCTGCAACGTAGCACTCATGTTGTTCGTTGTGGTATAACTTTGATCATCTCTCTCTCTCTCTCACACACACAAATCCAAGAAAGATAGTCATATAAGTTTCATACTGATATAAATGCTTTTGCTATAATAGATTTGTCTGTCATTTTCATATATATGCCCAGAACCTATATCCCAGACAATAGTTGTGATAATCAAAGTTAACTTATGTAACTTGTTAAGTTCTTAATAACTACATGATTCCCAAACGATACTTATCCGTGACTGGAGAAATAGTTATTTTGGCCAAGTGGTAGCTATCTTTTTTAAACTGAGAAGGACAACCACTATAAGCCTCAAGCAACCATCCCACCAACCCCATCCCTCTTTTCCTCTGAATCATTGTCGCTCAAGCGGCACACCGGAAGTCCGGGCAACCAGAAGGACAACGGCGACCTGGCTCTTTCTATCCCCTTGTGGGCGTTGTGGCGGCGGAGTCACTCATTGGTCATGGCAGCGGTTGGGTCTAGATCCAGACTCTCCATGGCCGGATCTGGCGTATCCTCGGTGATGACACCCGGATGCATGCATGGTGGTCAACAAAGGTGATAGTGAGACAAGTGATCTTGTATGGTGAGTCTGGTGGCAACTATGGGCGGTGAGGCTAGCAACAGTCTTGGGCAGGCATGCCCACAGGAGGTTGCCCTAGTTAGGATTGGCAATAGGAGAGGGGGCAGGGCAGAGCCGTGTTGGGTAGGAACGACCCTGCCCCTCCCTGCTAGCTTCTTCGAGGTGGAACCCTTGCCCCTGATGGGTCCTTGACCATTGACCGGGGCCAAACGTAAGAGCTGACGAAGTGTAGTGGAGGTGGAGGTAGTGAGATGAGGTGGAGGGGAAGGACGTGAGCTGCGTGCAGCAACAAAAGAGGTGGTTGTGTAGGAGCCACGATTGTGCGCAGGAGCGAAAGGTGGAGATGCGATGGGAGGCGGAGGTGCTAGGTGTGGTCTTCTCGTGCATCGCAATACAAGGGTTGGGACTCGATCTGTCAGGATAACTAGCGGTGGCATGGAGGGGAACCGAAAGTTAGGGTTACCTTTTGTTTTATACCCGTGGTGAATAGACTTGGGAGTGAATTTGGTCTTGCAGTGTAAATGGGCTTCTCTTGTGTTGTGAATTATTATTTGGTATTTTTATGGCCTTCCTACTTTTGGGGCTCGTGGGCACCTATGGGTGGGAATCGATCTCCGTCCTATCCCTACATGGGATTTGGGAGGGAGGACTGTGAGTCAAATTTTGGCCATGGCCGTCCTCGGCCCCCAATGCTGAATTTTCCACACTAGGCTAGCGGCAGGTCCTCTTGTTCCATCATCAGCTTCTGTTCGAGAAGGAATATGAAGTTGAGGTGAGGCTTGGAAGGATGGTGTAGCGGTAGGACTGGGGAGGATGACATGATGGTGGAAGATAGTTTGAGAACGAGTTGGAGAGGAGGTAGCAGCTGTCGAATAACCACCCTCCCACTTTCTCCGCCCTGGTCTCCTACATCCGATGGCCCCGACCTCCTTACTGGTAGATGCGGTAGCCTCATTGAGTGAGAGAGAGTAGCTAACCTGGCGTGTACTGCTAGAAGAGGGCGAGGTTGTGGTGAGTACAACCAATCCTCGTGCAGCCCTCCCACTTGGAGTGAACGAGGGCATAAATGTACATGGTCTTTAGGCCATCGTGGTTGCGGAAGTTGTAGCACTTAGTGACCATGAAGCTAGTGGTGTGTCTCTGGAAGGAGTAAAACTGTTGGAAGAGGGTGACGTTTGGCTTCACCCCATGAATATCTCAAAGATAAAATTCAAGATGGCGAGCATGATGATGGAGTTGTGTTGGAGGTGGAGCAGACGGATATTGTAGTAGGTGAGAGGTCGAGAAAGAAGTCAGAGAAAGGGTACACCATCCACGCAAGAATGAAAGGTGCAAAGATCATGATCTCCCTAGCTTTGGATTCAACTGTGCTTCCCCGTCATGGAATGTGAGACCCGCGGCTTGCTAGTCAGATTGATCCGGGGGAGCACGTTGAGCCACTGGCCATGGCACTTGGAGATAGGAAGGTCAACCATGGAATCGATGAAGAAAAAAGTGTGCAAGGACGAGGAATACGAAGGGCTTGAAAGAGATAGTGAGGAAGCAAGAAGAAGATGGAAAGCAATGGCTTGAGACGGTCGTGTAAAGGAGACAATATCATTGATGGATGGATATTTATAGGATGGGGCGAGAGGGACATGGCCACAACAAATCTTGGGAAAGATGATGACTGATGAACATGTGGGCCATCGCCTTGTGCCTTTCCCTACCGATAGTGGTGGGCCCTCCCTTATCTACGACACGGTTTTGACAAGGCATAGTCAACTTGGAAGTTGCAACGGCAAAGGTCAAGTGCTTGTCCTGCAACAGGAACTTTGGAAGTGGATCTAGCTTCACGTACGGTGGCAGGGGCAGGGGCTACTGCTAGTGTAACGGGTACGAGGTTCCCCGAAACCCTCACTACCAAACTAGAAAAAAGGCATCGACTCAATTTCCCTCGACCTAGTAGATGGCGTGTGGATGAAGCCCACATGAGGAGATGGCTAGAAAACTAGTCATCACGATGGACTATTTGGGAAATGACACATGGTTATGGGCCCGCATAGAGGCCAACCACGGGGAGGAATGCTTGGGATATGTGGCGACATGCCTAGGTCGGGGCCATCCATGGGAGGACTGATCAGAAGTCGACGCATGGCAGTGAGCTCTGCCCAAGACCGTCCGCTGGACAGATGGCCACAGATCGATGCGTGGCAGTGCGTGGTAAAATTGCTGGTTGCATGGGCGTCATCGGCACACATCCTGGCGTGCCCTCTCGTTACACGTGGGAGAGAACCCGGGAATCTCCTGCGGAGGACCACTTGAGCCCCAAGCAGTAACACCCGGGTACAAACGAGATGTACACCTGCATGCAACATCATTCCACATTAATAAAGCATGCTCACGGCAGATCACAAGCATTTAATGCAAGCGATTCTATGTCTCACGCCTCCCTATGTTCTATTTCTCTTTGACCAAGTCATTCCGCTAGGGGTGGGTTGGTCACTTCGATGGTAGACCCGAGGTCATGCAATAGGGTGCAGCTGAGAAGAATGATAGGCGATAGACGACAATGTAGGCAATGATGTATACTTTGTCAATTGCCCCACGGTGATTTGGTGGACCGTGGGGAAGTATATAAAAAGTGTGAGCAAAGGGTTTGACCCACAAAGCACATAGAGGCCCAAGGAGCTAAGAACTTAGCTAGTCATAACCCATCTCCAGTGTACAGTGTACAGTTATCTAGAATTCAATCAAGTAAAAGAAAAGGTAGGGCTATTATCATTGGAGAGGTCTGAGCGTAGATAAGTCTTGTTTCTGTTGGTTGGTCCAGTGCCGAAGCCATGCGACCACACTCTTAAAACCCTATCGTTGATCGACCACTAGTTTTTCAAACCTAGATCTGTCGGGCATGACCTGTCGACAAAGACCATCTTGAAACTTCTTATGCATCAAGCAATGTCATCGTTCACCTTAGTAGCATTTCGGCCTTCAGCAGTGGCCAATGCGCATTCAACACTAAGAGTTGCATTGTGTTAAATATGTGATCCGAATTTTATTCTTATAATATATTCGGATAAGTTTCCTAATAGAACTTGACTATTAGGATTGGTTTCCTTGTATGACCCTTTTCTTTTTTTATTCAAGATATTTAATGCAATGAAAAATTAAAGTAAGTCTTTTTCCACTAGGACTTCTAAATTTCTTATATAAATATATATAAATATATATATATATATATCCCTTGTAAGCCGCACAGGGAGGGTGCAACAACCCAATGTATCCCCTGTGTTTGTACCTAACTCCTCCATATTGATTATTGCCTGTTGGCGCTCGTGGTTTTTGCTCGCAAGGGTTTTCCATGTTAAATTCGTGTCTCCGTTGTGCATCTATTTTCATAACAAGTGGTACCAGAGTATTGTAGATTCGATCTACTACCCGACTGCCATCGTGCTCATCGTTTTGCCGTATCGATCTATCGACGAGAAGTTTGTTTGCAGCAAGTTATCTACTGTACGACGCTGTCCTGTTATTGTCTCGACGAAGAGTATTCGCCGAGATCGATTTTTGCAGCAACTCGGAAGTTATCCATCGGTCATCCTCGTCATCTACTTATATATGTTGACGTCCACACCTTCTCAGCAATGCATCGAGGGAGCAGTAGCTCAGCCGCGTAGCAGGAAGCCATCTACCCAGTGCACGGTTCCCAAGGCTGGGAAAAGAAGTCATCGAGAGGAGCCTAATCGCTCCTGTTCATGTGAACTTTTATTCACGTTGAAATTGTGTTGACGATGTAATTTGGCAAACATGTGAATCGGAAACGGATCCAATTCAAAGTGGATTTGAAGATATGCAAAATTCTTGGAAACAGAATGCGCGTCGGCTGGAAGTCTGTATCGGTCGATACCGAGTTTGATATGGTTAGCCGATACAGCCGATATTGGTTAAATTGGTTCTGTGATCATTGACGGATTCGGAAGGACTTCGATGATATTGTTAGACAAGGATAGAGTTCAAGATAGACAATTGTTTCTATTAATTATGATTTTATGTAAATTCCTTATAGATATTTTCGGTAAGAGTCCATCTAGGGGACTTGTTTGTCCGTTGGTTAGAGTTGTATTAGGAGGATATGAGTCGTGTCTGCTGTGGACAAGTTTGTATATTTGGGTATAAATATAAGCCCGAGGTCTTGTAAATAATTAACATAAGTTCAATCCAATTTCAGTGCATCGCTACCTTTTCTCGTTACTTTGTTTCAATGAGTTCTGCTTTTGAGTCGAGCTGCACCGGTTTCGATCTTCGGTAATGAGGTAATTACTTGCTATGGTGGTTTGCGTTCTCGGGATTAGTGCTTACATCTTTATGACAATCTAATCTTGATTATGTAATCGGTCGAGTTATCATATACGTTATATAATCTAGATGGATAATATTTTCTACTGGTATTGGCTAACCTTTTTCTAGGGTTTTGTCGATAATGGCTAGAATGACTTGTTGGCTTGGATTATATAATATATCCACCATCCTGAAAAGATAACCATCGGCTTGGTTGTCTGGATATTATGTTTCTTTTTATACTTAGTGCTGCATCAGTTAAGTTTGATCTACTTAGTCGTGCTTAGAATTATAATCTCTAGCCTGCTTTATGGTTGTTAATAAGGATGGTATCAGGGTTTCAGTCGAACTTAGCTGTTATAGTTGTTTTACATAGTTTTATGCTTTCTTCAATATGCTATATCTGCCCCTTATATCAGGATCTTAACTAACATAAATATGTTGAACTTACTGCCAATCTAATTGATGGTAATTTGATATATTTGTTGCAAGAGAATATCCTAGTATAAGGTAGTATCGGAGCTATTGCCGATACATCCTTAAATCTGAACATCGACTACCATACAAACACATATAATCGTTATTTCATGTTATTTTGGATCTAGCCAATTTATACGGTCTCGGTTAAATCCGATCTATCCCAATTGCTGATTTCTAAAGTAATACTGATTTATGGATTATATAATGTTGACATTTACAACTGATGGATCACATTTAGGGTTGATTTATTATTGGGAATATGCCTTACAGCCGATTCATCTTGCAATGCATCGGCTAGGTTAAATCAAGATATAACATCGGCTTCCTAGCCGATCGATTATCGTTTACTAATAATATTCGCATCTTTCATCTTGTAGATTACAGGATCAAATCAACTGGCACGCCCGCATCTCATCATCATTTAGGACATGCACTAGAGTAAAGCAAATCTCTCAGGACAGTGTGCGTTTTTTGCATCGACAAATTGCTACGTGCACCCAAGCCTGTGTAGCAGGGGGTTTGTCCTGAGATCAAATACTTCGTTTTATGCACCCAGAGTATTTCGCGTTTTGCTAGGGTTCCGCAAATGTCACACCCTGTGACGGAGGGTAAACTCCCCAGCGAGGGACTGTGAGGGCCCCCCTTTGGGTTCGGCCCAAGGCGCGGGAGACGTATTTCCGGCTCTTACTCCGGTGCGCTGGTGACGCAGAGAGAGAGAGAGAGTTTCGCACCAGAGAGGACAGTGGCTCGAGGGATTATACAGGTTCGGGCTACCGGCGAGGCGTAATACCTTACTCCTGTGTGATGGACTATATGCGTTCTTGTTCTCAGGGATCGAACCCCCTTCCTCTAGGCCTAGGCCTCCTTTTATACTCCCAAGGGGACACCACATGGGCCGAACAGGCTATACTCTAGAGAAAAGGAAAAACATTCTTGTACAATTATGGATCGCACTGTAGCCTGTGGCGGAAGTCCTCCGTTCTACAGCGCCGATGCGATCATTGTCAGGCTGCGCACCGCCCGTCTGCGGCGCCGCACGTCATTCCTCATTAAACGACCGGAGACTTACGTGCTCCACCTGTTTATCGCGATATGAGCCGGGTGATTAGACTTGGCATACCCCCCGGCTGGGTGAGTGAACCAAATTGGCTCACATAATTTCGATTTGACCTGATGGGGCGCGTAGCGTACCTAACGGTGTGCAGACGGCATGCCCGGTACTGTGCTGCGTCCCATCGGTCATTCACACCGGTCACAGACCGGTCAGCCGACTGTGACCGGTGTCAGACGCGTGCATGCACGTCTACTCACATTTAATGCGGCACGCGCGCGCGCATGCGCACTCCGGCTGTACCGCCATTAATAGGGGTGGGTGAGCGCTGGGGGCGCCCACCTACCCCAACACACGTGGCGGCGGCCCGAGGGGGTCAGGGGAGCCCGACCCCTGCTACGGCAGCCACTGAGAGGCGCCAGGACTTAGAACGGGCAGCCGCCACATCACCCTCGGGCTCGATCCCCCTCGGGGGATGGCCACATGGGCGAGCGGGGCCGCCTCAAGCCCTAAGTCAACATACCCCTGGGCCCATGACACCGACAGTAGCCCCTGGCGTAAAGCCTACGGGGGCCCACCGTGGGTCGACCAGGTTTGACACCACCCTGTTGGTCTGGTGTTACGTGGGCCCAGGGTTTTCAGAGAAGATGAACGGTTGCCATCTTTATGCCCGAGAAAACCTCCTCCCAACGACAATGGGCCATTGCTCCATAATGGCCTCATTATCTGGGGCAGCACGCCAAACGGGGCACGTCCATCCATCTAGAGTCGCAATAATGGCGTGCGTGCTGGCGACTGAGCGCGCCATTAATGCGGACGCAGCCCGCCTCGTGATAGCTGCAGGATTCCGCACGCGTGCCAGGACGGGGTAGTGCAGCTAGTGGAGGGAGTAGGCACGATAACCAAGGGGGTGAGTTAGTGGGCGCAGGAAATGAGGAGCCGGGCGCGGCAACGGCCAGGCTATAAAGGGCGTCGAGGAGGGGTTCATCCTTTCTCACGCCACTTTCACCCAACATAGCCTCTTTGAGCCCTAAGTCACTTCGTCCTTCTGCTATCCCTTTCGCCGCTCTCTCTCTTTCTCGCACCCATCCCACTCCAGTGCGACGGCACTAGGTTTCTTGCCGGCTCAAAGGCAGCATGCTGCCGTCCTCTCGCATCATCAATGAGAGGGTGGCTAGCCTGCACGCAAGTTCATGCCAGCGGCACCTGACCGGGAGGCGGTAATGCTGGGCGAAACGCGCCTAGCGCTGCAGTACTCCCACCGGTCGGTGCTCTTCCTCCTTTTTTCCATAGCAGACGCTTCGGCTGCCTCAGTGGTCCACCGTGCAGCCCGCGTCACTGGCGACGGAGGTCGGTGACTTTCACCGCTAGTTGTGTGCGCAGGCGGCGCAGTGGTACATCCCACGCTTCCTGCTGAGAAAGCTAGAAGCTTAGAATGGCGGAGTAGTGAGGGTCCTTGCTAGCTCGGACTTGTCTGATGCACTTTGTTTTGCTTATGGCAAGGGACCGACCGCCATTCTCGGATTGTGGTGCGTCTGCATCATGCTCCGCCAATCCAAGGGCAGCGGGACTCCTTGACCGCCCCCAACGAAGAAGACGACGGGGACGAGGACGACTCCGGCTACCGCCGCCTACTTCGTTTTCTTTTCTCAGCAAGTTTGTGAGGCCTTCGTGCCGATCTTGTAATAGTCAGCACCCCTTGTTATATCTGCTTTGATTTTCCTGCAATGAATGTTTCATGATTTTATGTTAGTTTGTGACTATGTCCGTGAACCGACTGGATTTTTCTTGTTGATCCGTCCGGTGCTTTGTCTCAAGTGGGGGCTTGGGTTCGGGCCGTTATCCCAAATGATAAGGGCCGGAGCTAGTGCACTTGGGGAGTTCCACGTGTTGAGACTGGCCAGGCCGAGAGCACGATGACCGGGGTAAGTGCGGACCCGATTGTCGGCCATTGGCGATTTCCCCCGGAGTTCAACGTCTCTCGGGGCACGGCTCGCTCTGGGCCACGTCGGCGTCTAGGCAGTCTGAATCACCGGGAGCAACACGAACACAAGCGCCCCGAGTTGAGACAAAACACCCAATAGATCACGCGTAAAAAATCACAGTCATTCGGATGTATGTATAAGAAAGGACTCTGCTACTTAGAAAATAAATGCGAAAAGGGAATATATTGGTAGTGGGAGCCCCCGGCCAACTTTGTGTGCCCGAGGGGGCATGCGGGGTTGGCCCGAGCCCGAGGTACAACAATAGCGACTCCTTTATGGGTAGAAGCGACGAAGGTGCTCTATATTCCACGGGTTAGGTAACTCGGTGCCATCCTCCGTGGCCAGCCTGACCGAGCCCGGCCGGGGGACACCGATCACTCTAAACGGCCCCTCCCACATAGGTGAGAGTTTGCTCAGTCCAGCACGCGTTTGGACGCAACGTAGGACGAGATCGTTTATGCTGAGTAACCGGGCCCGGACATGACGCTGATGGTAGCACCTTAGGCTCTGCTAGTAACACGCGACCCGAAGGGCGGCACGTCGCCTTCGCTCTTCAAGGTAGTCGAGGTCGTCCCGTCGGAGGTGCTCTTGATATGCCTCGTTGTACATGGCGGCTCGCGGAGATCCTAGGGTGAGCTCGGATAGGAGGACCGCCTCCGCGCCGTAAACCAAAAAAAGGGGGTTTCCCCTGTGGCACGGCTCGGGGTAGTCTGGTTGGCCCATAGCACCGCTGGTAGCTCATCGATCCGCGAGTCGCCATGTATCTTGAGGACGTTGTATGTCTTGGTCTTGAGGCCTTTGAGGATTTCCGTGTCGGCGCGCTGCACTTGACCATTGCTCTTGGGGTGGGCGGGCGAGGTGAAATAGAGCTTGATGCCCATGTCGTCGCAATAGTCGCGAAACAGTTCACTTGTGAACTGGGTGCCGTTGTCCGTAATGATACGGTTGGGCACCCCGAACCGGGTAGTGATGTCCTTGATGAATTTGAGGGCCGAGTGCTTATCGATCTTGATGACCGGGTAGGCCTTGGGCCATTTGGTGAACTTGTCGATGGCGACATAGAGGTACTGATACCCGCCCAGGGCCTTCTTGAAGGGACCCAAGATGTCCAGCCCCCAGACCGCGAAGGGCCATGAGAGCGGGATGGTCTGCAGAGACACGCCCTGCATCGCCTGACCAGATCGGCTGCATCTTGGAGCACTGTGGGCTAGTAGAAACCCTGTCGGAAGGCCTTGCCAACCAAGGTGCGCGAGGCGGAATGAGCGCCGCACTCGCCTTCATGGACATCGACGAGAAGCTCGATGCCATGGTCCCGAGAGATGCATTTAAGGAGGACTCCATTGGCACTCGCTCGCTCCCTTCGCGATCCTCGGGGAGAGTCTCATATTTGAGGAACGCTTGGATCTCAGTCATCCAGGCGATTTGTCGTGGGGGGTCGGGCTTGACCCCCTCGGGCCTCGGGTCCTGGACTCCATCGGGCCTCGAGAGATGACGTGGCAGCGTCTGAGTCCCCCGGGGGATCAAGACGCGCCGACGGCTGGGTGAGCCTTTCTTCAAAGGCACTCAGTGGGGTTGGGGCGCGTGATGAGGCGAGTCTTGACAAGTCGTCGGCGAGCGCATTGTCTCGCCTGGGCATGTGCCGTAGTTCTAACCCGTCAAAATGGCGCTCCATACGCCGCACTTCGCGGACGTAGGCCTCCATTTGCGGGTCAGAGCGGCGGTATTCCTTGGAGACCTGATTGACGACTAGCTGAGAGTCGCCAAGAACCAAGAGGCGGCGGATCCCCATTCCAGCCGCCGCTCTAAGTCCCGCAAGTAGCCTCTCGTACTCCGCCATATTATTGGTGGCCCGAAAATGCAGGCGAACCAGATATTTGAGGATGTCCCCGTTTGGTGAGGTCAAAGTGACCCCAGCACCGGCACCCTGGAGGGCGAGCGAGCCGTCAAACTGCATCACCCAATGGGGGCCGGTGGTTTGCTGCGAGAGATCGGCTCCGCCTCGGGGTCGGGGAATCCGAGGTCGGGTTCGGGGGTCGGGCTCCACTCTGCCACGAAATCGGCGAGGGCCTGACTCTTAATTGCGTGGCTGTTGACGATGAAATTTGGCAAGTAATCTAATCCACATGAATCGGAAGCACGATCCAATCTGAAGCGGATTCGAAGATATGCGGAAATCTCGGAAAACAGAGTGCGCATCGGCTGGAGTCCGTATCGGCTGAAAATCGAGTCCGATTAGGATAGCCGATGGGGCTGATATCGCATGTGTAATTAATATCGGATTCAACAATGAGTTTACGATGGTATTGCCTAGCAAGGATAGAGTCCAAGATTGGCAATTGTATCTATTAATTAGGAATATATGTATTTTCTTTATAGATATTCCCGGTAAGAGTCCGCCTAAGGGACTTGTTTGTTAGTTGGATTTGTATTAGGTTAATATGAGTCGTGTCCGTGATGGACAATGTTTGTATTTTCGGGTATAAATATAATCTTGAGGTCTTGTAGATAATAACAACACACGTTCAACCAATCTCGGCGCATCGCCACCTTTGTTTTCTACTTTTCGACAAGTTTGTGCTCTCGAGTCGTGCTGCATCAATTTGATCTTCGACGAAAAGGTATATCTTGTCATGGCGATTTGCATCATTGGGGCTAGTGCTTACATCTTTATGACACTCTAGTTCTATATTGTGAACTACTTGCATTATATAATTTAAATCGACAATGCAATCTACTTGCATCGGCTGGATCCTTTTTAGGGCTTCGTCGATATCGGCTAGATTACTTTGTTGGTTTAGATTATATGATGTATCAACCATCCTGAAAAGACGATTATCGGCTTGATTCTCTAGATGTCATGTTTCTCTGTATACTTAATGCTGCATTGGTTAAGTCCAACCTATTAAATCGTACTTAGAATCATGATATCTAGCTTGCCTCATGATCGTTAATAAGGATAGTATCGGGGTTTTAACCGATCTTACCTGATATAGATGTTTTACATTGTTTTATGCTTTGTTTAATATTCTATATCTGCCCCTTATATCAGGATCTAATCTAATATAAATATATCGAGCTTGATACCAATTTAATTGGTTATAGCTAAATATATTTATTACTAGAGAATATCCTAGTATAAGGTTGTATCGGAGCTATAGCCAATACATACTTAAATCTAGATATCGGCTATGACATGAATTTATATAATCTTTATTTCACGTTATATTAGACATGGGCAATTTATACTGTCTCGGTTCAGTCCGATCTATCCCAATTGCCTATTTCTAAAGTAATATTGATGTATTGATTATGTAACATTGATCTCTACAGCCGATATGCTAGTTTTAGGGTTAGTTTTATCAATGACTATACCTTACAGCCGATTCATGCTTTATTGCATCGGCTAGGTCACATACGATATGAAATCGGCTGTCTGGCCAATTGTCTATCGTTTACTAATATTCTTTGCATATTTCTTCTTGTTGATTGCAGGATCAAATCAACTAGCACGTCCTTGAACTTAAAAGCTTAATTTTGGTCCTGCACTAAAGTAAAGCAAATCTCTCAGGCCAGTGTGTGTTTTTTGCATCAATAGTGGTGTGGTTCAAAGTGGAGATTAAACTCGGAGAGTTCGATGGCCCACTTGACCACCCGCCCGGTCCCCTCTCGGTTGCGGGGGATTTGCCCTAGGGGGTAGGACGTCACCACTGTGACCCGGTGCGCTTGGAAATAATGGCACAACTTCCTCGAAGCCACCAGAACTGTGTAGAGCAACTTCTGGGCCTGAATGTACCGGGTCTTGGCATCCCGCAACGCCTCACTAACGAAATAAACTGGCCGCTGCACCTTTCGGTGGGGCCTAGCTTGTTCGCTATGGGTGTCAGATCCCTCACATAGATGGTGGGAGGGGCGGCTCTGGGCCCACTCCATCTCCATGCCGGCGGCCTCAGGGTCAGAAGGCGTTGGGCCACTCCTCCCCTCAGTGGCCTCGGGGCCTTCCTGGGACCGGGGGCGCCTAACGACATCCGACGAGGGAACGAAGAGCCATCATCAACCTGGGGGGGCCCGGGGCCCTCGCCTAGCTGACGGGCTCCTTCATCGCCCTCTGGCCCGGGCGGTACCAACACGGGACGGTGGAGCGCGAGCCGAGGGTTTTCCTCGGCGCGCTCCACCACTAGCGCCGCGCTGACTACTTGCGGGGTCGCCGCTAAGTAGAGCAGCAGTGGCTCCTCGGGCTCGTGGGCAACTAGGATTGGGGGGAGCTGAGGTAAGCCTTCAACTGGTTGAGGGCTTGCTCAGCTTCCTCCGTCCACCTGAATGGCCCGGAGCGCTTGAGGAGTTTATATAGGGGCAACACCTTCTCTCCCAACCTCGTTATAAACCGGCTTAGGGCCGCCATGCATCCCGTGACGCGCTGGACATCCCTAAGCTTGTTGGGGGGATGCAACCTATTTATCGCGCTAATCTCCTCGGTGTTGGCCTCTATGCCTCGGGCCGAGACCAGGAACCCGAGAAGCTTGCCTGCAGGCACGCCGAACACGCACTTTTCGGGGTTCAGCATCATGCGCGTGGAGCGGAGACTCTCCGAGAGCAATGTTTCTTGGTTGCACGTTTTCACAACTAAGTCATCAACATACGCCTCAACATTACGCCCTATTTGACTACCCAAAGTAATACGAGTAGTACGCTGAAAAGTAGGGCCTGCATTCATTAAACCAAAAGGCATAGTTGTATAACAATATGTGCCTACAGGGGTAATGAATGCAGTTTTTTCCTCATCCTCCCTAGCCATGCGAATCTGATGATACCCTGAGTATGCATCTAAGAAGCACAAAAGGTCGCACCCCGTAGTGGAGTCGATAATCTAATCTATGCGTGGCAGGGGATAAGGGTCCTTAGGACATGCCTTGTTGAGGTCGGTGTAGTCGATGTACATCCAGAGCTTGTTGTTCGCCTTGGGGACGACGACCGGTTTTGCGAGCCACTCCGGATGTATGATCTCTCGGATGAATCCGGCCTCCAGGAGACGCGCCACCTCTTCACGGATGAAGGCTTGGCGCTCGGGAGCCTGTCACCGTACTTTCTGCCGGACGGGCCTTGCGTCCGGTCGCACGGCCAGACAGTGCTTGATCACCTCCCTGGGGACCCCGGGCATATCCGACGGCTTCCACGCGAAGACGTCGGCGTTTGCCCCGCAGGAAGGAGACGAGCGCGTCTTCCTATTTGCCGTCCAGTTGACCGCCAATTTTGACTGTCTTGGACGGATCACCGGCCAGTGCCACCTCCTTCACGGGGACCTCATCGCTCAAGGTCATCCGCTTCCTCGGGGAGTGAGACGAGGAGGCCTCGGGCCTCTCATCGCCACCTGCGGGCTTTGGGACCGCGGCGAGGTCACTTGCGCGTTGCTCCGCGCAAGCCAACGCGATCTTGAGATCGCCGTGGATGGTGATGGGGCTGCGTGGGCCCGGCATCTTCATCTGGAGGTAGGCGTAGTGGGTGGCCGCCATGAACTTCACCAACGCGGGCCTCCCCAGCACCATGTTGTAGGGCAGATTGAGATCCGCCACATCGAAGTCGATCCGCTCGGTACGGAAGTTGTCGGGGCCACCGAATGTGACCGGGAGGTCAATGTGACCTCGAGGCCATGTGTGCCCCGGCGTCACGCCGATGATCGGCAGGGACGGCCGGAGCTTCATGCCTGGGGCCTTAACGACATTGAAGGCCGTTGGGGAGAGGATGTTGAGGGCGGCGCCGCCATCTATCGCGACACGCCTCAACTTGACGTTGCAAATGGTGGGAGAAACCACCATCGCAATCTACCCACCCCGGGCAACGCACGGGGGGTGGTCGGTCTGGTCGAAGGTGAGCGGGATCTCCGACCACCGAGCCCGCCGTGCGGCCTCATGAGTGGGGACCGCAGCCAGAAGCTTGTGCTTCATGGACTTGAAACTGCGGCGGGAAGCATGAGCACATGCTCCCCCATCTATGGTGGTGACGGTGGCCTCAGGCTCCTGGAAGACCAAGTCTTCGTTGCCATCATCGTTGGCGGGGGCCTTCTGCTTGGCCTCACTTCGCCGGTCGCGGGCAGGAGCCGTGAGGCCCTGGCCCCCACGGTATTCCTGCCCCCGCTTCTCCCCCCACTTCCTGACGAACTCGGCCAAGCCTTTGACTGCGCGGTAGTCAGCAAGGTCATGGAGGGAGGTGTTGTGCATGGAGCACCATTTGCCTGCCTAGCGCTCTCGACCGGGAGCACCGGCGTTCTTCCTGCCGTCGTCCACGGCCCTCCCCTTGCACGGGAGCCGTGGAGCGCCTTCGGCGGCGAGGACGTGCCCCTCGTCACCGGAGCGGGAAGTCCTCTTCTTCCTCCTCTTTTCCCGTTGCCCGGAATAGGCAACGGACCCGGGGGCAGCCGCAGCCGCCGCGCCAGAGCCGGAAGAGTTCCAGGTCCAAGCCTCCTCCTTTTGGGCCACATGGTCCGCGAGCTCGAAAAGCTGCGCGGTGGTCTCGGGCTCCTTGGAGGCTATCTTCTCCAGCATGCGGTTGTGCCGTACGCCTCTGTTGACGTAAAAACACGACGGCCTGGGAGATCTGCTTAGCTCCAGTGCAGGTCCAAAATAATAATGAGATACGGGCGTGCCAGTCAGTTTGATCCTACAACTGACAAGATATGTGAATAGCAGATAAAATAGCCAATCGGCTGACAAGCCGATGGAGTGATTCCAGCTGATGCCGATACCAACCGATATCCAGTATAGATCTTGATACTTGAGTAAATAATGATATAAAGATAATCGGCTGATGATAATGTAATAAAACAATAATATAAGCCAGTAGAAACCAATCGGCTAGTAATGATAGATTGAATAAGCACTGATCCGAAGGTTAAAGTATACATCGGCTGGAGATCCGATGTCATTAAATCCAAACAATTATATAAACAATGAAACCTTTGTTGTCATCGGCTAAATCCAACTTGTATGTAACCCTTATAAGCTGATACAATGTCAAGATAACTCATCGGCTGAAACCCCGATGAAACTCTTATTGACAATCAAGAAGTAGGCTAGAGATTATGGTTCTAAGCATGACTTAGTAGATCAAACTTAACTGATGCAGCAATAAGTATGAAAAGAAACATAATATCTAGACAATCAACCCTTTGACTGATTTTCAGGGTGGTGGATACATTATATAATCTAAGCCAACAAAGTAATCTACCCGATATCGACAAAACTCTAGATAGAGATCGACCGATGCAAGTAGAAAACATTGTCAATCTAGATTATATAACGTATATGATAATTCATAGTCTAGCACTCCGATAAAACATTAGCATGAAACTATCGGCTTAACAAGATTTAAATTATTAACAACAATCTAGTAGGTCGAATTTAACCGATGCAGCACGAGATTGTATATGATAATCTAATACTTAATGAACCGATAGATCTGTCTAATGTGATGGATATAACAAATCTATTTAAAACAACATTGTGATTGTAGAGATATATCGGCTAAGACAGAAGATCAGACTTAACCGAGACAGTCCCAACTAAACCGATGCGTCTCTAAACACAATGCAATTAAGATAGAATTAAGATATCAGGTAAATATATCAACCGAACCAGAGCGATCCAAGAGATCGAAGCGATGCAGCCTTGAACAACACCAATGTAGCCGATAAATTCATCGGGATCCGACGGAATGTAGGGCTTACCCCTTCGCCGGAGATCGAAAGCCGATGCAGCCCCGCGTCAGGTGCCAAATTCCACCGGTTGATAAGTAAAACCTCAGAAAGAGGGTGGCGATGCGCCGAGAGTAGTTTTATTGATCGAGAGATAATTTACATGGACCCCAAGTGTACATATTTATACCCATGGGTTGATACTAGTCCATATCGGACACGACTCAAACTTTCCTAAAGATAAAAGGAAAAACATAAAGTCCTTATCAGACACTAAACACACTTTCCTAAAATTTAAAAGGAAACTAATGACTCTGCCTAATTATTAGATAAACTGCCATGCCGCATCCTCCTTGAACTCGGTCTCTTTTGGATAAGCTTCCTTTAATAGATTAATTTCCTTAACCGAATTTGTTAAGAATCCGACTGTTGGCGATTGATAGCTTCCATCGGCCGATTTCATGACTCTGAAGCCGATACAGACTCTAGACCGATAATGACTTCGAGGCTTACCAAATATCGTCGTCAACACATGCCCCTCAGTTTTGGAGTATGAGGACTCATGCTTCAAAATTCTCTTCTATCTCGCCTTGATTACTCCAAGATTGATCTTCCTTTGCCTCTTGCAATCGGCTCTCGTAAGCCGATACCGTTTGCGCTAGATGAGCCAGATTGTCAAATTCATGGCAAAAGAATATATCTCTAATAGGTGCTGACAATCCTTGGAATGCAAGATCCGCTAGCTGTTCATCACTTAGGCTCAAATTGTAACATCGGTTGCGGACATTACGAGGTGGCGGAACCCTCCGGCACCTCCAGCGCATTCCCTCGTCCAGGACTCTGGTGTGGAGGCGGCGACGGGGTATGTGCTCGACGTCGAGGATGCAGATATCCGCCATCGTCACTGACGCTCGGTGTGGGCGTGCGCACCACTGCCTCTTCAGCCATAGGGCTGACTCGGCGAAACTTTTGGCGCACACGGAAGAAACGAGAGCCGAGGAATGCATCTGCTCCCCTACCTGGCGCGCCAGCTGACGGAGGGTAACTCCCCAGCGAGGGACTGTGAGGGCCCCCCTTTTGGGTTCGGCCTAGGGCGCGGGAGACGTATTTCCGGCTCTTACTCCGGTGCGCCGGTGACGCAGAGAGAGAGAGAGAGAATTTCGCACCAGAGAGGATAGTGGCTCGAGGGATTATACAGGTTCGGGTCGCCGGCGAGGCGTAATACCCTACTCCTGTGTGATGGACTATATGCGTTTTTGTTCTCAGGGATCGAACCCCCTTCCTCTAGGCCTGGGTCTCCTTTTATACTCCCAAGGGGACACAACATGGGCCGAACATGCTATACTCTAGAGAAAAGGAAAAATATTCTTGTACAATTATGGATCGCACTGTAGCCCGGTGTGGAAGTCCTCCGTTCTACAGTGCTGGTGCGATCCTTGTCAGGCTGCGCACTGCCAGTCTGCGGCGCCGCACGTCATTCCTCATTAAACGGCCGGAGACTTACATGCTCTGCCTGTTTATGGCGATATGAGTCGGGTGATTAGACTTTGCATACCAACCCCGGCTGGGTGAGTGAACCGAATTGGCTCACATGATTTCGATTTGACCTGATGGGGCGCGCAGCGTACCTAACGGCGTGCAGGCGGCACGCCCGTTACTGTGCTGCATCCCATCGGTCATTCGCACAGGTCACAGACCGGTCAGCTGACTATGACCGGTGTCAGGCGCGTGCGTGCGCGTCTACTCGCATTTAATGCGACACGTGCACTCCAGCTATACCGCCATTAATGGGGGTGGGTGAGCGCTGGGGGCGCCCACCTACCCCAACACACGTGGCGGCGGCTCGAGGGGGTCGGGGGAGCCCGACCCCTTCTACGGCAGCCACTGAGAGGCGCCGGGACTTAGAACGGTCGGCCGACACGTCACCCTTGGGCCCGATCCCCCCTCGGGATGGCCACGTGGGCGAGGGGGGCCGCCTCAAGCCCTAAGTCAACATGCCCCTGGGCCCATGACACCGACACCCTTATTTTCATTTCAGGGATTTATAAATTATTTAATAAATTATTCTTAGAATTTATATGAAATATTCATTAATTTACAAGTGAAGTTAAATGTGGGAAATGAAATTTCGTAAATAAAACATGGCTAGGTTTAATTTTTATTAAATTCTCCACGGTTAGTTCTACTCTCTCGAATTTTCTCGTATTTTTCAGAGCTCAATTACTAATTTTGATCATACAAAGAACATTTCAGTAATTATGTAAATGATAAATTAATCATTTAATAGTCTGGTTATAATTTTTTTAAATACTTTGGGTGTTTAAGTATTTGCAAGATTTTTCTTGGAATTATTTGAACATTAGAAGTATTTTTAACAATTCAAAGATCATTTCAATGATTAATTTATTTGGAAAAGTAATTAAAAATCCTCCCTTCCTGGTTTGGGCAGACCCTCTCGCTATAGTGTCATCTTCCTCCTCCAGCCGCCTCTCTCCGTGTCTGTGCACAGTACCAACGCCACCACCTCCACCAAATCCGGCCTCCCCGTTGCTTCCCTTCCAAAATTAGTTACGGGAATAGATTCCCCTCTATCTACTCTACTTTTCTCCCAAGAAATCCCAAAAAATACCGAATCAAATCCTTTCCAATTTCGCAGATTAAATCTTTCCTTTTTCCGACGAAAACCTAAACTTTCCTGGAGTTTTTCCCGGTGATGTGGGCCCGACCCGCGCTTCCATGCCTATAAATAGAGCCCCTCCCTCTCCTCTAGCCACCGCCACCCTCTCCATTCTTCCTCCGTCGCCCGAAACCTTCTCCCCGCGAGCTCCTTCTCTCTCCGTCGCAGGCCTCGCCTCCGATCACCTTTTCCCATCGTCTCGGTCGTCGCTAGTCAGCGCCATCACCTCCTCCGACTTCGCAAGGACAAGCTCCAACCCGGCCACCACTTGTCCTCCACCGAAAATTCGCCGGAAGCTGCTGTCACCGTGTAGGTCGAGTTCGCCGTCATTTTTTTGATCCCCGGCGAAGCCTTGTTGCTCCTCCCATCGTCGTCAAGCTTCACCGCCACCTTTGTTGGATTCACAGCTGCGAGGAGAACACCGTCCACCCCTCCGTTACCGCCAAAGATCGCCGAAACGCTGATGTCCCCGTCAACCTGACGTCGTCATCGCCTCTACCTCATCGTCGGTCGTCTTCCGTCATCGTCCATCGTCGCGCTGCCCCTCGGTGAGCTCCTCTCGTCATGCCCTTCCTCCCGGTGCCCTCCGTTTGCTCCAACATGCCATGGTTCATCATCGTTACCCTCAATTCCTTGTGTCGCCGGCGTGGATCCTATGTGGTCGTCACGTCGTTGTCGACATCATTGCCTCGGTTGCCACCAACTCAGTGCCATGCCGTCTTCCTATCCAGCGTGGAAGTCATATCTAAACCCTAGATCAGATCAATCTGAGCCATTCAATGATGGTCAATTCCGTCAGTCGATCTTTGTCGTCCAAAGTCAATACAGATAATTTCTATCCCTTCTCAATGATGTATTGTTCCTTTATACTATATGTCATCTACTAAAGTTTTATTCAATCTTTTATCCGGAGGATGTTTTTAATCTTTTCTCTAAGTTATAAATTATATGTAAATTGTATAATTAATTTGAAATAGTCTTTTCTATAATAGGCTCAATTGGATTAAATCTTGTAAAATTCATAATTAATTCATATGAAGTCGGAATGAGGCCGTTCAAGTCTCATAATTCATCTAAAATCATGATCTACATGATTGTTTACTTTTTATGTACTATTTGTTTGGAGTTTCTTAGTCTTTTTACTTGTTTTTCATGTTAGCTTGTCTTTCCGTTGTTTCGAAGGTTCGTGTGAGCGTCCGAAGTGTTCCAGAAGACTAATTGAAGACCGATTATTGCAAGGCAAGTCACGCAGATCCCGAACACAATCCCTTTGAGCATGTTGATCCTATATTTAAATTCTCTATTTATTTCAAATGTGCATTTATTTTCAAATATGATTGGGTGGTGTGAACCAAATCCTTTGTTATGGCTAGTTTGTATTGATTATCCTATTCCTTGATACCTTGGGTTATAATTTGACTAGTTAGACTTTATATAATGGTTCAGCTAGATATTAGACATAATTGCTTAGCCATGCTGAGTAACATTAGCAAACTATTGGGATAACTAATACTTCACTCTCATTGATGTATATTTAATGGTAGCTCAAGGTGGTCAATCGTGATTGGTTAATTAAATAACCGCCAACTAAAACTTGCTATTGGTGGGTTGTGACCACAAGGTTTGAGATGGTTTTTGATAGCTGTGCTCATGACAATTAAGGACCGGTTCACGAGCTATCTTTGTGAAACATTAACCTTATTAACCAGAAGCTAGCGTGGGCAATGACTTTACCCTTGGTATAACATGGTTCTTAGCAGCGCACCAGACTGAGAAGTGGCGACAAGTCCATAGGGTTCGCTGGAGTCCATGCCTTTGGTTTTAAGGGGGTGATTATGATCCAGGAACGGTGCACTGCTTTGCGTTGTGTTATGTTGGGGATATTGCCACAGTCTCGTTTCGAGGTACCGTGGTGGTATTGAGGGCATGGTAACATGTTATGAGGCTATATCTTGTGGGTACAGTACTACACCTCTTGCCAGAGTAAAACTATTCAAATAGCTGTGCCCGCGGTTATAGGTGGGTCTAACAATGTTTTTCGTGATTAGTTTCACACCTCTCATTAATAGTAAAGATTAAATAACTGCTTAAAACCTGTTTAGCTCCTGGCATATTCCTGGTTTGGAGATAGGACTATGCAGCTGGGCATGGTTGTTCAGAACTGGATGGGCCTATACAGCGGGTATGTTGTATAGCGTTGGATTAATATTGTTTAATTAATACTTTACTTGTTTTATAAATTCTGAAATGTTTAATAAATGCTATTTATGCAAATGAGACCATATTATGCCATCCTTTTTTATTCCCTTTGCACTTGCATATTTGCTGTGTGGCTTGTTGAGTATTCCATATACTCACCTTGCAATAATTCATCAGAAGAGGAGTTCTACAGTGATGATGGAGGACTGGAGGATTAGGCTTAATCCTTGTCAAGCTGCTTGTGGAGTGGAGTCGCCTACGCTAATTATTATTTTTTCCGCTGCTTAGAATTTTATTGTGTGAGAGGAACTATCTACCTCTGTAATGACTTTTTTTATTCACCTATTAATTAGATAAATAATTGTACTCCATTATCAATTTGTTATTGTGTGCCTCAGCTGATTCCTGGACGAGGGTTTACACAAGTGTAAGCGTTTGGAATTTTGGATAGAAATTCTGGATGTGACAGCAAATTATACCAGCAAATTCAGGATTTTATTCCCAAGATGAGTTTGAAGTATCAACTACCTCTCCTGGCTTGAGATACAATATTCTCGTTATAGCAAGTGAAGGTGCAAGTTGGTACATCACCCATGGAGGAGAAGCTAATACTATCATGCACCAGTATATTAGTTGCGCATACATATTTCAGGACACACAAGCGAAATCGTCGAGAGGGAACTCAAGGTTCCTATCCAGATCACGTGGAGGTGATCAAATTTCCGGTGGAATTGCTATGTCCGTTTTCCTAGCGTACCAGAAGGCTAATAAGGAGATCTAAGTATTTCGTTGCGAGCACATGAGTTTTTCGTGTTTCTGCTAGAATTATTCAGTGTCTCACTAGTAGATTCTAGATTTTATTCCCATGGTGATTTTGAAGTTTGTGCATCCGTTTCGCGTCTTTACTAGGTTCATACAAGTTTATACTAGCATATTCAGGATTTATTCCCAATAGTGAATTTGAAGTATGATCTACTTATTCTGTATTAAGGGTGTTACAGTATAGTCCAAGTGACTACCTGGGGCACAATGATTTTATCTACGTGAGGTTAGTTGGAGATTGAAGTTTTTTATGCTATAAGGGAAATTTGTCTCTAGTGGAGATTGTTAAATACGCGATCCGAACTTTAGACCTACAATATATTGGGATAAATTTACTAATAGAACTTGACTATTAGGATTAGTTTCCTAGTATGACTCTAAGACTTTTTCCACTAGGACTCCTAAATTTCTTCTATATATGTCCATTGTAAGCCACACGGAGAAGGATGCGACAACCCAATGTATTCCCTGCGTTTGTACTCAACTCCTCTATACTGATCATTGTGATCGGCGTCCGTGGCTTTTTCTCGAAAGGGTTTCCACGTTAAACTCGTATCTCCGTTGTGCATCTATTTTCATAACACTTTGCATCCTAGATACTCTGGAGATATTCTTGAAGAGTAGAAGAGGTCCAACTGGATCTTCTGATTCTGCAAAGAGAATTGACAAAAATATACTTTTTAATATAATGAGTTGACAAAAATAATTGTTACGTCATTCTCTTATCTGCAATATGTCCGCTGTTTGAGCGAGCCCTTAATTAACATTATCACGAAACCATCATTTTATTGCAGGTATGTTATTTATTGAGTAGCCAGTTAGCTAGCTTCTGATGCATAAAGGACTCTCGTTTCATTCATGGATAAAAAACTGACAACCCCCATAAAGTTTAGGATTTAAATAACATATCCAGAATTAATATTCGGATCAATCATCTGTCGAATACCTGTCCCCATCACCTGGTGCGGTTTTTTTAGTTTCACATGGAAATGCAAATTAAAAACACAAGGATTCATCGTAGCTAGACCTTAGCATCTTTTGATACATTCTTTGTTGGATCTATTGCTGTTCCATTAAACCTCTACTGGCTCCTCTCACTTCTTTGTTTTTTCTGTTTGCTTGTTTGAAAGACTTTGTCCACTCTGTTTGTACATTTTCTTAATCTTTTCCCACCTCGTCCTATGTTCTTTTTCTGGCCTGTCCATCTTGTACCCTTTTGTTGTACATTTGATTCCTTCTTTTTCTAAATACAATTATTCCATCCATTTTTTTGTGTAACAAACAAGGATTAGGTAAAGTAGCTCCCAAGTAATAAACACGGATCCAAAACCTGACGGCGTCAAACTTGTGTCTGTCTGTATGGCCGTGCTACAGTCTTTGATTTTTAGCTTACCTAAACCATATGCATTTGATGTGCTTACGTGAATTAATTTGGAGAAAAAAATATGAATGGTGGTGCAAAGTGCAAACAAACTATGAGATTATCATTATTGGTATGGTAAATCACATTTGTACTCTTGTGTGTTGAATATGCCTATGTAGTGGATTTTTTTTTTGCTCTTAGTTGTATTGTGTACGGCAGGGATATAAACAATTTCTATTATCCAAAAAATACGAAATTTCTCATGAGAAAACACACACACGGAAGTATCTTATTTGTTTTTCCTTAGTGCTCAAGTGCATTGTTCTAACTAATACTCCATCCGTGTGTCAGGGATTGAAATATCATGTTGAAATTTCTGAAATTTCGTGCCCCCTTCCTCCTGGGTAAGAAACTATCTCATCTGAAATTTTCGGATTTTCAAAATTTTTTATAAATTTGGTAAAATTTTGTTAAAGCTTCAAATAATTTTGTGCAAAAAATGATCCAAAAATCCTGAAATTTTAGCCTTTTCCGAAAGTGTAAACCTTGGGCATACCTTGGCAACCTCAGTGGGAGGATTCAAAAGATGAGTTTTCTATGACTGTTCAAATTTTTGTATTGGGGCGAAGGGATGCACCGGGCATCCCCAATACCAATCTGACCCAAGGAAACCCTCTAATTCATGTACAAGCCTGACGAAACTAGAATTCAGCAATAATAAAGAGGCTAGCGCATGAGATCTAAAAGTGGATGGATACGGAGACAAGGATTTAAACAGGTTCAAACCCTCTCGATGAAAGGTAATACCCTACTCCTATTTCGGGGATTGTATTCACCGAGTTGTGTATTGATCTGATGATCTGGTTGTGTATGTGTGTCTACCCCCAAAGGGGACGCCCTCCTTATATAGGTGAAGGAGTAGTCTTACAAGACAGAAATTTATCCCCATACGATTTAAGTTTCATATATCTAATCTACAATCTTAATATACCAGGACCATAGGCTATTCCTTGATGCACAAGTAAACGTAATACCTAGTCCTAGTCTTATACATATTCCATATATATGATCTATTCCATGTAACTAGTCGGATAACCCAGCCGTGTGGGTATGTGGTACCCATAATCTCCATAGTAGCCTCCGGAGATCTTCACAATTGACGAGATAATCTTCTCCCAAGTTAAAAATGTTCCAAAAGCCTGAGTGCTTCAATCATCTCTACCTTAGTCTCCCGAGTGCTTTTTCCAAATCATGAGGCTACGAAGGGTTGAAGAAATTTAAGAATAACAAAGAATATATACTTAGGTGCATCGACTATATGCACCTAATTAGGTGTAGCCCCCGACTATGTGTTTAGTTGAACAAACTAAGTATATAGTCAAGAAATAAATAGTTTAACCATCCGAGTGGTTTTTATTATATAATACGCATAGCCTAAGTAAAATGCATCTTAAAATAATCGTATAGGAAAGAACTTTGACAACAAAGTCTGTTGTGTAACGAATATAAGACACAGGTTTTACATTATGCGCATATTGCCAAAACAAATATGCTCAAGTCCCTATAAGACACACAATTTTACCAGTCCTAAAAAAATATGGTATTTGTGGTATAAAATCAGAGTAAAATAACACTCATAAATGGATTTACGAACCACCAGTAAATAACCAACATATAATCAACCTAAGCTATGATATTAATCTTTAAATGAAAATGTACACTTACGTGGCAAAAAAGGCAATGATATTGTATCCAATCGATTGCTTTATAAATCCAAACAATGTCTTGACTTATACATATATAAAAAAGTCAGCGGGGCAGCTATATAAAGCTTCACTATTTGCCATATTTTAAAATGCATTGTACCAACTCCTAAAAAGTTGAGTAACAACGCTATAAAAGGATTTTAAGGTATTAGGTACTTGATCACGCACACTTTTGCCTAAGCAAAAAAATACCTAAGTCCCTAGAGACACGTGATAGGCCATACCTGAAATATGGGTTGTGTTGACGGTAGTTGAATACTAAATTTACACCGTCAATACATGCATAAATCTGGGCCCAACATAGTGGTTGGGTTTATTTCTAATAAATTCCACGAGTGTTGGTGTATATTTGGATGCAGGCGACAAACTATTAAAGTCCATGGAGTCTTGGGCCCATAAACCCAATGAAATACTTGCAACTGGGCCCAACCACCATGCTAATGGAATAAAGACCCACATGCTAGGGCCTAGGAGGAAGGAGTGGGCCAGGGGAGCCAGCCAGGGGTCAGTCGACCCAGGCTCACCCTAGCGCAACCACAACCGCCTTTGGCAGTTATCACCGGCCTTCTTATGGCGGTTGTGGCCAGTTCCCACGCTCCAACCATCTTCATGAAGCTATAAAAGGCCCTCTCCTCCTTCATTTCAAGACACACAAAGATGTGAGTTGAATTATAAGAGGCTCTTTGTTTTCTTTTATATATACTTAGAATAAGAGAGAGAGTGAGGAAGAAAGAGTTGGAGGAGTTCCGGAATAATCGGTATCTCTCTATTTCTTTTGTACATTAGCAACTACTTTGCTCTAGTTAAGAATATTTTAATTAAGTAATTGAGATTTATCTTGTGTGGTATACTTCTTAGTTAGTTCCTATTTAGCTTGCTGGATCATTGTTCACTATTATTCATTAAGAAATAGTGATTACTTTAGTGTTTAGCTAACGCTAGAGTAGTAATTAATTGCATAGACATGGTACCTAGGTAGTTAATTACCAGTGTTTGTTGCATATCCCATAGTACGTTAGAGGTTGGTGTAGAGGTGGTGAGAGTCCTCGGGATCACCATAGTCCTCCCTGTCCGAGTATGGAGTAGAGCGCGTTCTGGTAGCAGCGAGTAAGCCAGTGCCTGAAGCATAGCGATAGGATTAAAGTTAAGCTTTCTAAATAATCCTATGCCACATTAGAATATCCTCTCTACCCTTTGGCCTACATTTATCTTGTGTCCTTGGATGAACCTGAAGAAGAGCTAAACACACACGTTCCCTGTGGAAATTCGATACCTTGGAATACTTCCGGGTGAAGTGCTACAACGATATATCCGTGCGCTTGCGGATTTTATCTGTGAACGTAAGGAATACCAACAGGTTGCAGACATATTAGGATTAGGCCCAAAATATGTCCACCGATACCCTTAAAAAGATGATACGCGTAAGACGTCTCTTAATATGATCCTGAGTGACAAATCATCCGGGTGATGTAGACCAAGTGCATCTCATCCGAGTAAATTCTCATCCAAGTAGTTATCCCCTCATGAGGTATACCAAAGTAGATTTGATAACTGAATCCTGACTGGCGCAAGAACTCATCTTGTGACCCTTATGGGGAATAATGATTGGTCTAGACCTTGAGCATAGGAGATAAGCTCACGGCCATGAATTCATGTTGCATATATCCAGAATAAGTCCAAATTGAAGTATGATCCTCGTGCTTGAGCTGTAAGCCCCTGAGTATGTTGCTTGTCCTTCTATCATAATCAAAACTATTCGTTGGGGGTAGCTGATGTAGTCGGTATGGATAAAGCAAGATCAACAATCAATGGTGGTGTAGGCAGCCGATGATAATGATGAGATCGCCCATCAGCGGCGACGTAGTAGGTCAACCGTGAAGGCAAAATCACAAGTCGATGATGATGAACGCAACTGAAGACGAAGACAAAGTCACCCATTAGCAGTGGAGGAAACATCGTGCCCGATGAAGTAGAGGTGATGCCGAAGAGGTATGGCAGGAAGTCGATGAAGATGAAGCATGGACCCCTGAAGCAAAGAACCAGATTGACGGTAGTTGACCAGAAATGAAGATAATGCCGATGGAGAAGGTGTTGGTAATGATGTCAGTGACAATAGTCCATCAAACGATTGAGAAGATGTCAAAGCTCGAGTAGTTTCCTTGACGCTAAGGCGTGCATAAAGAAGATTGATGCAATGCCTGTTGATTTATGATGATGGCAGTAAAACTTGATCTTGTGGCTGTTGCAGATGCTTCACATGGAGGAAAGTAGATGTTGTTATCCAACTCGTCGAGTCTGAGTTGATTGGTTGATAACTCCAAACTACCAGACATGTAGATTAAATCTTGAACTTGATACTTGAGAAATTTGGATTAGATTGTGACAGCGTCCAGAAGCTAAAATTGCCAGTGAAATAATTGGAGTTATTGAATTAGAACGACTGCTCTAAAGTGAAGACGAAGATAATGACTCCCGGAGTCGACTCGTTGGCTGGTTAATTGATTGCTTCATCTTGACATAACGTCTGTTGAATTTTGAGTCTTGTATTTGTGTAGCCCCCGACTTTATGCTTAGTTAGGAAACAATTGATCTTAGAGTCAAGAACTGTAGCTTGTCATCGAGTAGCCATCACTTGAGTGAAAATACGTATTGAGAATGTCCGAGTAGAAATCTTGAGGATTGGAACACCACTTATTGTAGTAGATTAACACGACATCATATTTGGTGGCGCATGTTGAAATGTCGAGGCTCTTGGAGACGTCGTGGTTGGTGAAGTAGCGAAGCTTGCAAAGTAGAGACAATAGAGTTTGCCAGTGCCGAAGAAAATGAAGATGAAGTCGCCCTACAATGGCGACAGAGTTGCACAGTCGTGATGACGTGAACACGAGTCGGCGGCAACAGAAGCAAACCAGTGGCGAAGACGAGGCTCCAACAACGATGGCGAAGACACGTAATTCTGAAGATAAAAATAACAGTCGGCGGCGGCAAAGCTAGTTGGCGACGGAAGAAGAAGAATGATGGTGAAAACAAAGACGTCCATGAGCAGCGGTATAATAGGCTAGTCGTAGAAGCGAAGACACCAAAAATAGCAGCATAATAGGCCAGCCGTAAAGGCGAAAACACTAGTCGGTGGCGGTGGAGGTAAGCTGGCGGTGAAGACGTAAATGCCCAATATGACAGCATAATAGGCCAACCGTGAAGGCGGAAATATCAGTCGGCGACGACGAAGGTAAGGAGGCAGTGAAGACGTAAACATCCAACAATGGTAGCATAATAGGCTTGCCGTGAAGGCGGAAACACCTGTCAGCGGCAACGGAGGCAAGCCGATGGTGAAGACGTAGATGCTCAACAATTGTAGTGTGACCAATCAATCGTGTAGGCGAGGACACTAGTCAACGGCCGCGAAGGCAAGCCGGCGGTGAAGACATAGACGTGCATCAACAGCGGCATAATAGGCCAACCGTGAAGGCGGAGATACCAGTCGGCGGCAACGAAGGCAAGTCGACGGTGATGTTCTGACTGATCCATTCCTGAAACGTAGGAGATAAGCTTATAGCCACGAATCCCTACTATGCATATCTGGATTTGGATCCTACAGTATAAACATGTAGGATAAGTAGTATCTGATGTAAATATAATAATTGAGAAGAATTCAAGAATTTTAAAATATTTATAAATATGTATTTCTTCTCTTGTCGATTTTGATTTCCCCGAGTAGATGACTCCTTACGTTTAAACACTCTGCCCGACTAGTTATTGACATGAGTTCGTCATTAAGGGAATAGAGTTTCACGGATGAGAGTTTACTACTTTGGTACTTTTGCAATTGTTAAGAGCAGAAAACAAATTATCTTCTCTCCATGCTTTTGATTTCTTCCGAGTAAAACTTAGCACCTTGCATTATACACTCCATCCAACGAGCCCCCGGGTGCTAGGAATCGGTCCAAAGGCAACTATCCGTCGACAAACCAAACGGAAAGCATAAGGAAATAGAGCTCCATAACTCGTTCGGCTCTTTTTTACTTGGATTATTTTGCAAGCAATCAAGATAAACATTATGAGAATTTTTGAGAAAATATGATATAACATCTGTAGCCCCTGACTCACTACTCAATGGAGAAATAGTTGATGTAGTGAGGCAGAGTAAAAGAAAAATATCATATAAAGAATAAAATAATGATGACTTAGCTTTTTGGTATTCCCTTTGATGATGGTGGAGGTGACCGATGCGGGGGCAAGGTCGTCCATCAACAACTATGAAGACACCAACCGTGGAAGTAGTTGATGCAGCCAGTGGTGAAGATGAGGTTGCCCAGCAACAACAGTAGAGTACACCAACCGTGGAGATGAGGACACTAGTCGGCAGTGGCGAAGGCAAGCCAACGGTGAAGTTGTAAACGCCAATCAACGGTGATGTGACCAACCAACCATGAAGGCGACGACACCAGTCGGTGGCGGCGAAGGCAAGCCGACGGTGAAGACGTAGATGCCCATCAACGGTGGTGTGACCACCCAATCGTGGAGGCGAAGACACTAGTCGGCGACGAAGAAGGCAAGACGGTGGTGAAAACGTAGACACCCATCAACGGTGGTATGACCAACCAACCATGGAGGCGCAAACACTAGTCGGTGGCGGCGAAGGTAACCGGCCATGAAGACGATGTCACCATCAGCAACAGCAACGGAGTACACCAACCGTGGTAGCAAAACCTCAGTCGGCAGGGATGACGGTAGCCGGAGGTGAAGACATAGACACCCATCAACGGTGATGTGACCAACCAACCGTGTAGGTGAAGACACCAGTCGGCGACGGCGAAGGCAGCTGATGGTGAAGACGTAGACGCCAATTAGCGGCGGCGGCGCAGGCCAACCATGAGGACGATGGCACCAATCGGTAATAATAGTGTCGCGGCATTACATGTGAACAATAGAAAATACCAAGAGATTAATATTATAAATTGGAAGGAAAAAACTCGTTTGAAGTCGGAGATTAAATCCTTCGAACTCGCAAGATTTATCTTTCCGATTGTTTGATAATCCACTCGGTGGCTGCGAAGTAGTCGGCATGGAGGTGAAGTCACCAGTTAATAATGATGGAGACAGCCGGCGGTGAAGGTAAGTTTGCCACTTGACAGCGACTGGAGACCCAGGCCATGCGACGTGGTTGGATCACACATGGTAGCCGTGGTACATCGTGCCCAAAATTCACGGGTGCAACGTGCGGCCGATCGTCGTAGATAATAGCAATGGCATCCATCAGCTCGGCAAGGGAGACTTAACGAGTGACCACCTCTTGAGAGTTCATGCAAACAATAAGCAAAATCATTAGTAGATTAGTGTACACTAATATATCGATGTGACACATGCACGTTTGCATGCAAATGAAGTGAGATGTTGTTCAATCCATAGCATGCCCTTGGTTGATCTGCGTATACATGTATCCATCCATGCGCCGGCTTTGTTGCATGCCTGCCAAACATGTATGCACGCATATCGAGTTGCAACTTGGTGATTTCTCTCAAAAAGGTATCCTCGGGCATTGGAGGAGGCTGAGATTGTCACCCGGCATTGACGATGATACAATATCCCTTTCTAGATTGATTTGGTCAGAAGATAATACCAGAGAAATTGATTCCATCGCATTTCTCGTCGTGTAACTCGACACAACCCCTACTTAACACACCAACTGTCGAAACTAGAATTCGGCAATAATAAAAGGGGTAGCGCATGAGATCTAAAAGTGAATGGATACGGAGATAAGGATTTAGACATGTTCAGACCCTCTCGATGAGAGGTACTACCCTACTCCTGTTTCGGGATTGTATCTGCCCAGTTGTGTATTGATCTAATGATCTGATTGTGTATGTGTGTCTACCCCCAAAGGAGCATCTTGCCCTACTTATATAATCGATAGAGCAGTCTTAAAAGATAGAAACTTATCTCCATACGGTTTAAGTTTCCTGTATCTAATCTATAATCTTAATATATCAGGAATATAGATCATTTCCTGATACACAAGTAAACGTAATACTCGAGTTCTAGTTTTATACATATTCCATATATATGATATATCCCTTTTAATCAGTAGGATAACCTAGCCGTATGGCTATGTGGTATCCATAGTCTCCACAAAACCCATATTATTACTATACTACTAGCCCACAATGAGAGAAATGCTACTTTTACTGTTTTAAAATATAAAGAATTTTGAATGGATATGATATATCTAGACTATGAATCTGAGGCAGTGAAATCACTATCTCACTAGGTCAGAGACTCCAACCACGACGCACGATGAGGGGTGACTGGATGAGACCGAGATACCTCTCTGCACGGGTCGAGCCAGCAAGCGGTCAAGGCGAGTCAAGATTTGTGGGTTCCCGTTCTTCATTCTTGCAGTTGATCGTCATGACGTAACGCCGACCACAAGGTCGCGCCGTTGTGCAATGAGCTACCGGCGAGTTTTTCCCAATTCCTCAAATCGTATGTAACTTTAAACCCAAAGCACAGGATAGTGACGGATCTGAAAATTGATTCGTTGGTATCATAATGTGTATATCGGTACCATACACTAATTATACTTAGACTATAATATTATAATATATTGATAAACAGTTTAACGGTAGATTTTGCTGAAAGTTGTCGGTTTCACTTGACACCGATGCTAACGCTGTATATCCACCCTGAAACAGGGAACTAAAGAACAGAGGAACAACACAGGTTTAAACCCAAATTTGCCCCTACTAGTTTATATGCTGCATATTTTTATCACTGCTTTAAGAATTAAAATAATTGTAAAAGTGCCGACGTTTCCAACAATTAGGTGCTTCCCAGCTAGCTTAATTATTACTGAACGTTCCACCAACCTGCACGCTAAAATTATTAGAAAACTTGTTCAAAATTGGCTCATAATGTTCTTGGAGCTTTATTCATAGGAAGAGAAGAAACAAATCATCATCTATATTTCTAAGTTTCTTTTCGTGGATAGCTAGCTAGCATTCAAATAGTGCTGTATACGTACCGGCGGAGCTAGCACCCGGCCCGGCTGCCCTGGGCAGGTGTGGTGAGCTCTTCGGCTCGCACAAAGGTCTGGAACCACTGCGTCGAGGTTGCTGATGATCTTTTGGAGTGGATTGCCTTCTAAATAGCTGCTCGGAATGGTCACTTCCTCATTTTCTATAAGCATTCTGAACTATATATTAAACAATATATTTCTTTTAAAAAATTTCTATATAAAAATTCTAAAAATTCAAATAAATTTATTTTTATTATAATAATCAATTAATCATGATCTAATAGCTGTTCTTGTTTTTCGTGTATACATAAACTCAATCTGTTCAGACCTCCGGAATGCAGCCTTATAAAGTTTTTAGGGCTGCTTTAGTTTGTAGGGGTTCCTAACCCTCTCTCTTGGTTTTCACGCTCACGCTTTTCAAACTGCTAAATAGTATATTTTTGTAAAAAATAATTCTATAGGAAAGTTACTTAACAAATTGATCAGTTTTCAAGTTTATTTTAGCTAATAGTTAATTAATGATGTGCTAATGTGCTTCTCCATTTTCCGTGCTAGAAGGGAAGGTTCCCAACCAGCACAAACGAACACACGAACACAGCCTAGCGTTCTACCATCACCAAGATGCATCCTTATTTAAGAAAAAAATAATAGTAAGTAACATAAAAGGATTATATTACAAATATGTAAACATATAATTCTTTATGCGCCAACTAATTAGCCAATTCCAAAATAAACCAATTTCTATACATACGGCGAGATTTAAGTATAAAAGTTGATTTATTTGTGAGATAGAAACGTGCTTCACCTTTCTAACTCCTGATCCCTCGCATCCAGGGCTCCAGGCTTCACTACAGGTACATATGGTTTAATAAAATATTGTGTTATGTGGGTGTTGAACTCATGAAGCCATGCATGAGCGCTTTAGCTCTGATAATATTACGCACTTTGTTCACCGGTAATAAGTGTTCGTATATAAGGTTGAGATATCAAGAAAAGGTGAACAATATATATTTCAGGTGGCCGGAATTTGTGTTGTCCCATGATAAGCCGAGAACCTCATTATATAATCACAAGGCCTTACCTACAATTCTTTATAAATTTGAGAATAACTAATTTGGTCCCTCAAAATTTGCTTCAATGCCACTTTGGTCCCTAATATTTTGTTTTGTCCAATCCAACCCTCCAAATTTAGTCTTTAGGCCAATATGGTCCTTAGACCTTTCAGATAGATGTACAATGCAGGTAAGAGATAACTAATAAATGGACATCCCTGGTGGCAAGTCCTATATGGTCATAAGATTATTTTGCTTGTATCTCTAATTACAAAAACAAACAATAAAGACAGTTATTGGATACTTTCCTGGACTGTCGGCTATGGCCAAGTTCTTTTCAGCTGAATGGATTATTGTCTGATTTTGTGATTATATATTAAGGGTATAAATTGATGGAATAACTATTACAAAGTTAAAAAGGTTGTTTCAAAATAATATTATAAGAAACTTATATATAAAAAACTTTTATAAAATTTGCAATTAAAAACATAACCGTATCCGTGATAATCTATAATAAAAAGGGGGCCTATGTACCTATCCATTCAGAAAAGAAAATGATGGACGGGACATCTGAAATTTTTAATTCTCAATGGTGACATATAATGGTAAAACTGGTCTTTTTCATTATTGAGATTGCCAACAATCCAAATCTTCCGTTGAGTTCTCTTGCAGACGCCGCATGTTTGGTGGACCATACTGACATGAAAAAAAAATACAACACTAATAAAATTTTGATGACATAAAGAAAGTAAATTTTAGAAAACTACCACCACCATTATTGATATGTGGGTCAAGATAAAGTATAACGTGGAGAGGACATTGTGATTTGGGTGAGTTTGTAGTCTGTAGGATGTAGCTCGTTAATTTTTTAAACATGGTATTTTTTTATTTTTCTATGATGAAAGATATTGTTTCAACCAATTAAAAATATTTTTTTCAATGAGAACTTAATTTTGTTATTTTCAATAATTTATTGCAATGTACAGGTATTTGGCTAGAAGATTTAAGGATATATATTATAAAACTACATATTTAACACTAAAATTTTCATGAAACAATATATTTAAGGGATCATAGCATAAAACTATAGATTTAACATCAATTTTATCATAAAACTATAACTTTTTTTAACTTAAAAGAATATCAGTGCTATGGATATACAGGAACTCTAAAATTCTGTAGTTTGTAGCTTTTTGATAAGTACATTATTAAATCTATAGTTTTATGGTAAAATGCTTTCAAGAATGTAGTTCTACGATAAATTTAGTGCTAAATCTATTGTTTTGTAGTTTTATGATACATGTTTTTAAATTTGTAGTTTTTTTGATAGTCTAATAAAAAATATATAGTTTTCTCTACTGCAAAAACGATTTTCCTATACAAGCGCCTCCTTAGATTGCAGACGGACCGTAACTAGTCGCGTCTGCGAAAATCGTCCTCCATTTTCGTGTGCGGCTCCTTAAGAGGACCGCATGGAAAAATCGATTTTCGCAGACGGGCCTCTTAAGCAGACCGCACGGAAAAATCGATTTTCGCAGACGGGCCTCTTAAGCGGACCGCACGGAAAAATCGATTTTCGCAGACGGGCCTCTTAAGTGGACCGTACGGGAAAATGAGCCGATTTTCGCAGGCGGGCCTCTTAAGTGGACCACACGCAAATTTTTTTATCCCATCATCTCTCTCTTTTCCCTCTCACTCACTTCAAAATTTTCACCTCCTGTCTTCCTTTCCTTTTTATTTTCACTCCTCTCTATTTCTGTCCTCTCTCTCTCTTCGACTCTTCCTCTCCTCCCCTCCGAGCGCGCGGGGCGCAGGAGGCGGCCGGCTCAGCGCCGCAGCCGACGAGGTGGCGGCCGGAAGCGGGTGGGAGGTGGCGCGGTGGCTAGAGACCGGCGGCGCCACTTCGGGCGCTAGCACGGCAGCTGGAGGCTGGATCCGCGCTACCCCACCGCCGTTGCCGACGACGACAAGGAGGACACGGCCGGGAGTGGCCCCGCGACGGTCCTCTCCGCCGCCTCCGCCACTGCGCGTGTGCGACGGCCGGATCTACACCACCGCCGCCGCTGACGACGACGAGGAGGCGGCCGGGAGCGGCGCCACCCTCCCCAAGCGAGGCAGCGGCGGATCTGGCGATGGTGAGGCACGGCGGCCGTCGTCCGCGTGGATCCGACTGCGGCCGCCATCCCCCCGCGCGGCAGCGGCGGATCGGACAGTGGGGAGGCGCGGCGGCGGCGGCTGGCTAGGGTTAGGGTAAGGTTTTGTGTTTTGGAATTTTTATTTTTTTTGTGATTTTTCATTTTTGCGTGCGGTCCACTTAACCCGACCGCATGGGAAGATCGATTATCCCGTGCGGTTGGTTTAACTCAACCGCACGGGATAATCTATTATCCCGTGCGGACGAGTTAAGCGGACCGCACGGGAAGTTTATTTTTCCGTGCGGTTGGGACGCCCGCACGCAAAAATGTTTATTTTCGCAGATCCCTAGATGCAGACGGTCTAATCATCCGCACGGAAAAACGTGTTTTGACCACATAGAAAAATGTAATATGTAGTAATGTTTTGTAAAATTTACTTAAATATAAACATCAACGATCAGACTGATCTTTGATAAGAGGAAACTTAAGGTACCATATTGACTATTTCCCTTATTAAAATTTTAACCTTTGAAAAATGAGAAAGTAAGTTAGCTTTTTTTTTTTTGTTTCTGACAACACTACCAAATACCTAACCCCGTAATCAAGCAAGAAAAGTACATATTCAGCGGATAGTACAAGGCCAGCTCCACGCGAATCTAGCATGAAACTTTAGTTATCTAACTGTCTCCATGCACGCATGCATGTACACACTCTTCTTTATCAGTAGTTATATATAAGAAATGGCAATGTACGATGTACATATATCATATGCACTACCTATATAATACTACCAATCACTCTACTTATCATCAATTTCTTAATCAGAGAATCATGGATCCGTAGAGTACTTAAATGCTGCTGCATATGGCAGGCAGGCTCTGCCTAGCATCATGTGCTCCTTGGTGCTAGTATATACATAGACAGAATATGAAGTACTATGTACTAATGTAGCGCTAATATTGCAACAATACTTAATCACACCGTACTGCATTACCAAGAATCTATGATCTCTGCATCCAAGAACTGAGGCCGTTTTGCCAAGCTGTGACTCAAAAATTAAATTGGAGTCAGTATTGTTTAGGTTGATCAGGTCAAATGTTTAAGCTTCATATGTAAGACTGCTCCAGCAGCAAAGCCCTCCAGACGACTATGAGGATGGAGAGGGCCAATGGGGTGAAGAGGAGAAGATCAAGGATCCATGACGCATGGGCTGTTTGTCGCATCCAGCCGCCCTACGTCGGCTGGTCGTTCAATGACATTTACTACACGGGTGGTGCCAGGTTTGTGTAAAACTCGATAAAACCCCAATTATCACGGTACAAGCTAAATAAATTTATAGGTATTTTGACACGTGATATATAACCCTAAATATTATTATGACACTAAAGTTTTACAAAGTCACATCGTTAATCATTTTGATATATTTCATATCAAAATTTAACAAAGTGGATGTAATACTTAAATGATGGATAAAAACTATATTGGAGATGTGATCGTAAAACTCAAAAATGTGGTAGATCATAATCAAATAATCAATAGTATGGTTTTGTGAAACATTAGAACCATAATATCTAAGGTTTTATGCCACGTGTTAAAATCCATATAATTTTGTACAACTTAGATCATAATAGACGTGCCAATGTTGTAGATCACGATAACAATATTTGCATGGTATGGAGATCGTTGGTACTAGGGAATACGCGAGATTGATGTAAAAGAGACAGGAGATAGGGATTTTTATACAGGTTCGGGCCTCTTATTCGTCAGGTAATAGCCCTACTCCTGTTGGTCGAAACCGGTGTTACTCTTATTCATCATAATCACTCGAGTACAATATTTAATATAACCTATCTAGTCATCGTCGACACGGCGACATGGACCACAACCCGTAGTCAACGATGGGGTAATCTTCATCCTCGAATACGAACTCAGCGAGATCAGATATAGCGCTAGATGCTTCTTGTCGGCCTCTGCAGGCACCAGATTGGGTATGTGTAGGCTTATATCTGATGTCGATGTCTGGCGGCGTATATTGGTGTCTATTCTAACTGTTGTGTGCCTCCCTGCGGGCACCAGATTGGGTCTCCCCTCTTCTTCTAGTGGGTCCTCATATGTCCACTTATCCAAGTAGAACTAGCGAAACAAATATGGATACAATATGAGTAGTCCTTGTAGTTTCTATGTAGAACTTTGTTTCTCCTTCCTTATCCGGAATACCTTCCATATATGAGGTATGATTCCGTATAGGACTTGGTATATGGTGGGCTCCGCGAGCTTAACCCAAGACTATTGGGTATGCCTTATTCATAACACTGATAGTAGTCCCGACTTCAATGCAAATGAACGAGTTGATGTTCTCTACCGAAGACCTTGAAACAACAATTGTCGAACTCGCCTAACCGTTCTCGGACGACCGAGGAGGTGTGGAGCATGCAACTAAGTTCCTTGTCTAGCCTTGATCAAGAATTTGGATTGAAGTCAAAAGATCCCATCTCGATAGGTACACCATCGCTTCATCCAGTAACCTTTATTAAACTCATCCAACCATTCTCAGACAACCGAACTGGTGCAGAGTACGCGACAAGATCCTTCTATTCTCCTAAACCGAGAAGTCGACTTGAACTTGAATTCACTAATCCACCATCCATCTGGTTGAAATCAAAATTCGAATATTGTATGCCCTAGGACCAACATATATATGTTTGTTAATTGAGTACAAGAATTATTGGTTTGAGCTTAATTAGTCAAAACTAACTACTATAATGCCTCCAACTAGTATCTGCCACTAAAAAAGGCTAATTGCTCTGAATTAGACCAACCTGTTAGATAGAAAAAGCCCCTGAGCAAACACTTAGGGGTAACATAATATAATATGAATTGAAAATTAAAAATAAATTGAATCTACATATGAGAATAAAAGAATACTTTCGCTAGAGCTACCCTCAGCAATCAGAGTATGGCACCCTTCCTAGCCCCCAGTTATCTTTATGGAAAAGTCTTTTTTCCACAAAGGCAGCTTAAATCTTCTAACAAAACGAGCGAAAGCTGCGAATTCCTAGCCCCCAGTTGTGAGGTTGGGAAAACCAATTCTCGATTACACGGCTTGGTTAATACGCAACCATGGAGCTCTTTGATATGACCAATTATAACAAGGTCGTTCGGCTCTGCATTGTCTAACATCACCTTATCTGCTCTGGGCATCCCCGGCCGAAGACCGTTAGGACCTCAGAGGTGTGTTAGACTACCGTAAGAGGACGATAGGTTGGACTTCGAGACAAGGCGATATAAGAAAAGGGGATCAACTAATAAATATTACTCATATTATATGTATAACCACTTACAGAGATTGATGGACATGGGGTGATGAGGTGACTACCACATTGGTCAAAGACCAGCTGTGTAATTGTACTCGATCACTTCGCAGAAGCAGTGAGAGAAACCGCTACAATCACTAGCCGAAGACCAGGTATGTAGACGTACTCGACCACTCGAAGACGTGGTGGGCGGATCGCTACAACCGCTGGTCGTCAACCAGGTGTAGACATACCTCGACCACTCGAAGACGTGGTGAGAGGACCGCTATAACGCTGGTCACAGTCATACCTCGACCACTCGAAGACATGGTGAGAGGATCGCTACTACCACTAATCGACGACCAGGTGTAGTCATACCTCGACCACTCGAAGACGTGGTGTGAGGACCGCTACACTATTGGTCGAATACCAGTTGTAGTCGTACCTCGACCATTCGAAGATGTGGTGCGAGGACCGCCACGCTGTTGGTCGAAGACCAGTTGTAGTCGTACCTCGATCACTCGAGGACGTGGTGGGAGGACCGCTACACTGCTGGTCGAAGACTAGTCGTACCTCGACCACTCGAGGACGTGGTGGGAGGACCATTACACCGTTGGTCGAAGACCAGTCGTAGTCGTACCTCGACCACTCAAGGACGTGATGGGAGGACCGCTACGCCGCTGGTCGAAGACTAGTCATAGTCGTACCTCTTCCACTCGAGGATGTCTGATAAGTGGCGAGAGGTTGCTACAGCGCTGGTCGACAACCAGTCGTAGTTGTTTCTCGACCTCCTGAAGGCAACTGATTGGTGGCGATAGGTTGCTACAACGCTAGTCAACGACCAGCCGTAGTCGTCTCTCGACCACTTGAAGGCAACTGATAGGTGGCGAGAGGTCACTACAGCGCTGGTGGACAACCAGTCGTAGTCATCTCTCGACCACCCGAAGGCAACTGATAGGTGGCGAGAGGTCGCTACAGCGCTGGTCGACAACCAGCCGTAGTCATCTCTCGACCACATGATAGGTGGTGAGAGGTCGCTACAGCGCTGGTCGACAACCAGTCGTAGTCGTCTCTCGACCACCTGAAGGCAACTGATAGGTGGCGAGAGGTCACTTCAGCGCTGGTTGATAACTAGCCATAATCATCTTTCAATCACCCGAAGGGGTGCTATAGTTGGCTATTACATGTGCATCTCATGTGGCTAGCATGACACACACCCAACTTGTAGCATATCAAGTTGTTCGTTCGCAATTATGTTGGGTGATCAATCGGACAACTTTCGTGGGGGGATTATCCGCAACGACCATTTCTTAAATAATCCAGTCATGGCCAACGTTATATGTGAGATAGGTCGTCGGTCTTCGTTGGTAGGTTTGGTCTGACAACTCCGCATTTGTCCGAGAACGTTCTCGATAATGGTGTTGTACCCATTCGCTACCTACTCGAGTGCTCAATTGTTCCTGAAAAATATTTTCTAGAAGGCAAGACATATAACAGAGAATATCGAGTATATACTCAAAAAACTGCATGAAACTTCTAGTATTATCAAGATATAACGAGCATATTCAGATTAAATATCGGATATTATGTAAACCGTAAACAAGCATGACTTACATAAAAGAAATAGAGCGAGCCCCCATCATTAGACCGCAGTCGGCCTAATATAGGGAATACCCGCACAACAAATATTATAAAAAACATGCTCTAGATAAACATAATAAATCACGGATATGAAAATATCTAATATGGATCTAAAAAATAGGTACGGTAAATTGCATATAAAATATTGCGTACCTTTGTAGATACATGCCAAATGTATCTATGAAATTAATAGATTAATTTAAAAAATCAATCTACCAATTACCTTGATGCGTACTCGTTCGACATCATAAATATTTGAAATCTTCTGGTACGCCACGTGTCTTGAAGCTTGGATGATCTCATTAGATCAAATTGTTGGCGACGATGATTCCAATCTAGTCGGAAACGTACTCTGGCCGGGTAAGATCTCCCAGGCGAATATCATCAAAGTATTCCTCGTCAAAAAATCCATAGCGGTGATGACTTGCCGAAACTTGAGATGACGAGGGTCCCGATCCGTCGGAGAACGCACTTCGGTCGGGTCTTATCCCTCTACATCCGAAGTCGTCGAGTTGTTTGTCATAGGAGAATCCGTCTTCTTGAAACCCATCTCACCAAAACCTTGAAGCACGAAAATCCCCTACCTGGCACGCCATTGTCGATGTTGTAGATCACGAGTATGGTATTTGCATGGTATGAGGATCGTTGGTACCAGGGTATACACGAGATTGAGGTAAAAGAGACAGGTGACAGGGATTTTTATTCTGGTTTGGGCCCCTTATCAGTCAGGTAATAGCCCTACTCCTAATGGCCGAAGCTGATGTTGCTCTTATTCATCAGAATCGCTCGAGTACAATATTTGGGATAACCTATACAATTGTTGTCAACACGGCGGCATGGACCACAATCCGTAGTCGACGACGGGGTAGTCTTCATCCTCGAATACAAACTCGACGAGATCAACGATAGCCATTTTAGGTTGGAGACCATGACTCTAGGCTGCTCGGGGATTGCCATATATGCCTTGGACGAAACAGGTCAAGCGAAGCAGCTGGGTCACCTCTTCCCATGGGATGTTTTGCCGCTACAATAAAACCGGTGTAGAGTTTAAGGAATTAGCTCAGGCTTATGATTATGTACAATATCTTTGTCTGTCGGCGGGGAGCGGGAGAGGAGGGGGTAGCCATAATGTCTAAAAGCCCATTTGGGGCTCTATAGACGGTATTGGAAGAGAGAATCAACAAGAACTCTAGGATTCTTAGCTAGCTCGAGAGCTCCACAAACTTTGTACAAACTTTGCTGATAGTGACCTAGAACAGGAGTAGAGGGTTGTTATCCTTCAGGAGGCTCGAACCTGTATATGTGATTTGTGTTCTTCTCGCTCCTGAACACGTCAAGTGCACCCAAAACCCCTAATCAATCCCTAACGCATGATCTCTCATGTCAACGATCCCAAATCGAATTGCATGGGAAATTTGACCATTATGTCTATTATAATATATTATCTCTACTACTTAAAAGTGTAGTAGTCTATCCATCTTCTCGCCTAGGTCATGTGCAAATCCCCAAAAAACCAGAAAGAAACAAACCCCATAGAAAACCAAAGATTCCTTTACATCGCTTAGGTCATTGGCCCATCTTCTCCTAGATTCTTTTACAATGCACTTGCATGTCTCTAAGTAGGAGAGTCTCCTAGTTCATTGGCTAGCTTCTGGGAGTAGAAAAGGGCATTTATGATGCTACAATTGAAGACGGGCTAATTCAACATCTTTAGCCCATTGGACACTAGGGTGTGAAGGCCTGATAGACTGTTTGTGTCTGCTGGGCCATGAGCTCGAGGGACCGTGTACGTACAATGAAAAGACGGTGAACGGTTAAGGGTACCAATGTATATGAATTGAGGTTAAGGGACACTAATATGTATGAATTTAGAGATTATTGAATAGTCCCATATTATTTGTGGAAGGGTAAAGGCCTAACATATAAGTGAGAGACTCCTTATCTTATTGACTAGCTTTCATAACAAGAAAGACCTACGATCCAATTTCTAGCTCTAAAAGAAGGCACAACATTTGATATGTAGACCTACAAATTACCACATCAAGAAAAAAGAAATAATTATTACATTATATGTTATGTTAAGTTCAGATTATAATGGTGTGGAGTTGATCACTGTAATTGTGTTCAAAATACAGTTGTAAATGTAAAGTAAGGGTTGCATATCGAATCAAATTCTATTTTAAAATCTATTTTATACAAAATAAATTTTATATATGAAAAAAAATATTTTTTATCGAATCCAAATCATCACTTAAAATCTAGCCTCACAAAAAATTGCACGGGAAATTCCTCTAGTTATTCATAACATATGTTACAATGCCCAAAATTATTACTTTGAAGCAATCAGGCCTTCGGTCCTCCGTGTTGATTTGTTAGGTCGTCGTTAGTTCCTCTATGCCTCCATGGTGTACAGTGAAGATCATTATAGTTTGACAAAATAGAGTTGTACTATCAACTATTTGGTAATTGCTCTACACCGTACCTTCTATATATATCTTTCTTTAAGATATATTTCTCGTACAATTGTTGCAGCACTACAACATGCATCCAAAATCAATCTGCACGTTGTTGGATTATGTCAGTAAGGTTGATCGAGGCCTTTCCAAGCTTCCCTCACTCAACATACTAGCTTCATGTGTGTGAATTCTAAACTCTCAAGAGAACATCCCCTCCAAATAGCTATGAAAAAAATAAAAAATAAAAAAAATAAATTAATATATGATAAATCACTCCACAAACATACAATTAAAATTTAACTTCTACAAGTTGTAACAAAAAAACAAATTAAACTGTAACTAGTTAACGTATATTTATAGTTAAATTTATTTTTTCGTTGTAACTTGTAGAAATTAAATTTCACATTGCATGTTTGTGAAGTGATTTATCACATATTAATCTATCTTTTTGAATTTTTTAGTTTTTTTAATTTTTTATAACTATTTAGGTGATATGTAAATAATAAGGGATATTCTCTCTAGAGTTTAAAATAGTTTTCGGTTCGAAGATGGCCCTCTCTCCCTCAACCGCAACCGCGAAGCCTTGCTAGCTCTGAAATCTGAATAAAGGATTCCCATACAGCTAGTTCGCTGTTGGTCGCATCCGGTCTGCTGGGGCCGATCCACTGCCAGTCCTTTTTCATGTGATGTCAACTTGGCCACTCCAGTCTGTGTTTACTTTGCTTGTGTTCTCAAGGCACTAGCTAACTTAGAGTTAAGCTATAAAAGCAAGCAAACATATCTACTACATCGATCCGCAACCACCACAACGTACATGGAACCAAACTACAGCGACTACCACCCCAACGGCGTCCCCATCGATGCCTACTACGAGCACGGCTATGGCCATGATGGCCATCTCGACGATCATGGCCATGGCCACCATCTGATCCCTTCTTGCTACAGCACCACCACTACTTCCCATCCTGAGCCCTCCTACTCCTACTGCAACTGGTCCTTCCTCCATGCCGATGCCACCGCCACGTCCTCCTCCGAGTCGTCGGCGTCAGGCAGCTCCGGCGCCGCTCACATTGTTGCCAACACCATTACCACCGGCGCCAGTACAGCATTCGTGCGGCAGCTTCATTTCGGCGGCGAGTACTACGACGACGAGACGGCGGACATCAGCGCCCTCATGGAAGCCGCCTCCATCTCCTGCTGGACGAACGGCGGCGGTGCGTCGACATCGCAGACCGGAAGCATGGAGGGGGTGGAGGAGCTGGTGAGGAGAGCGGCGGCAGCCTCGGCGCCGGACGGAGCCAACGACATGAACGGATCAAGTGACAAGGAGGCGGCGGCGCGGCCGTTGATTGGGGTGCGGAAGCGGCCGTGGGGCAAGTACGCGGCGGAGATCCGGGACTCCACGCGCAACGGCGCGCGGGTGTGGCTGGGCACCTTCAACACCCCGGAGCAAGCGGCGCTGGCCTACGACCAGGCCGCCCTCTCGGTGCGCGGCCCCGGCGCGGTGCTCAACTACCCACTCCACCGAGTGCGGGAGTCGCTGCGCACGCTCGAGCTCGCCGCCGCCGCCTCGGAGTCCCCCGTGCTCGCGCTCAAGCGGCGCCACCGCATTCGGAAGCGCTCCACGACCAAGAAGACGCCGGCGGGCAAGGAGGCCGACGAGACACCCGCCACGACGTCGGAGGGGAAGAAGAAGCGGCAGGTCAACACCACCAGCCATCGTCACGGTAAACAAAACCAGACGTCATCGCCATGTGTGCTGGAACTGGAGGACCTTGGAACGGACTACTTGGAGGAGCTGCTCGCGTTGTCCGAGGAGCAACGGACACCCCACCGGCCATTGCCGATTACATGATCGAGCTCGAGCACTGCAGCTAGCTGGCTCTGGCCTGCCTAAATTACGCCGTCTTCCCGTGCATATATCGCGCCAAAAGATTTCTCACCGAAGTCTCTCTAAGGCTCTATCAATATCAGTTTTTGTGATTTTATTCATGCATTTTTGGAGGCGAGGTTTTTTACGCCTAAGAACACGCGGCCTTACACATTCCACTTCTGAAAAATGTCCTGCAAATTGCATAGATACCCATAAAACATGCATTGTTTATTTGTTTCTCATCTCCCGGGTAATACAATCGAATGATACACGTACGTGTTCAACCAGCGGGTTGATTTCTCTCTTCCCATGACAATCCATTATTCTATGTTCATCGATGAAACAACTAGTAATTTACAGTTCACATCCAGAAGAATGGTACTGCAATCGAAACAAAAGCTGTTGTTGATAACATTTCACAAACGTACCCTAGGACAACACACTACTACATAACGCGATGTTGCAAGCAGGCAAAGCACGTTTTTGCAGGTGGCCCCACCTACGACCAAAGGACGGTGAAAATCGATGATCTTCACATGTTCACAGGCGGGACTTCAGCGAAAACCAAATTGCGTAGACGGCTCGGTTAAGCCAACTACCTGCGAAAATTGATTTTTCACATGCAGCTAGATCAAGCCAACTGCTTGCGCAATTTATTTTCGGGAAAAAATACAGAAACCCTGCCACCAGTGGATTTGCCACCTCCAACACGGCCGCCGCCTAGACACCGCTTTGTCGGAGCCGTAGACAAACTCGCCGGTGAAAGAGGGAGTGAATAGGATTTTTAAAAACTAAATGCAAAAGCATAAGGTGACTAGCAGTCGGATTTGAATGAGGCAAACCCGAGAAAGCTTTAGGTTTGCGGTTGAAAGTTCAAGTACCATTAATTTAGTTTTGGTGATTAATGATAAATCCAATTATATGAGACTAATGTTTCTATAATAATTTCTTTACCTAATCTCATGTGGATATAAAAGTGAAATTTGTGAGAGGTGGTTCCCGGACTTCATATGAATTGAGATAGAAACGTTCATTGATGGTGGACCTAAATCACAAGAATGAAATGCATAGAGATCAAGCTATATGTATCGCTCTTTCTCTCCATGCACATATTGATATATTCATATATAATATTTTCATGTGAGTGACATATATATTTGAGACTAATGTTTTGTTTGAGCCATATCTTGTTTAGACTCTTCACATTGAGAACATGGAGATGATGAAGTTATGCTTCAATCTTAATGTCTACATATGATCAATACCTTCTATTCTTGTATAGGGTAAGCTCCCAATGTTTTATCTCTAGTTATGCATACTCTTGTTTCACACAAAATTTTTTTATGCATACATTTAGGGGAAGAAAAACCTATACCTTAGTTATGCTTTGATCCAAGTTATTCACTTCCATTTAATTAGGATATCTACATTTGAGTATATGATACTTGTGGTGTTGATTAATATTCATCATTTATTCATATCCTTTTATATACGCGATCGGTTGGTCAATATGTGGAGGTTGATAACCGGATCATTGGGACTAATAATTTCATTGAGTTGAATGAGAGAAATAGGTCCCAAGGATTGAAAATGTGTTGATGCTCAAGTGATATGATTACACCTAAAGATACCAAGAATGACAAAGTGGAGATATTGAAGATGTGGGATACGAAGTGGCTACTATGGCGAGATGGTGAAGGGGAAACGATGCTCGGTCGTGATGGACCATGCGACAGTGAAGGGCAAGCAAGGGGCTTGGCGCCGAAAAACCAAATCCGGTGGTGAAGGGTGAGCTAACGGCTTTGTCATGATGGACCGTGCGAGACCATTTGAAGCTACAAGTAACCGTATCAATCATTTGAAGAATATATGGTGAAACGGTTTTGATGTTGGTGTCCCTTAAGACAAAGAAAGAAAGATGGAAACTAGGCATTCCTATTGGTATAATTCTTTTTCCTATTTACCTTTGAGTATAGGAATGTCGTACTATTAAGAGGGATGCATCGTCGATATGTTTGTGTATGTCTCAGTGCTCAAAGTGACCCATCCTAGGGCTATCTTGAGAGAGATCCAAGCTTTAACCAATCCTTTGAGTGTTTTAAACCTTGATTTTTGTTGAGTTGGGTAGCCCTCTTAGGGAGCTTTACATAGAGTCCAAGATCATCAAAACGGACCCCCGAGCGAAAAGTTATGGTCGTTTTACTCTGTGATTTTCGGTAAGTCCGAAATTTTTTCGGAAATTCCAAAAATGGCTGCGAAACTGAGATTGCTCTCTGTTGATTTTCGGACTTGTCCGAAAATGCATTTCGGAAATTCCGAAAATGCATTTCGGAAATTCCAAAAATTGCAGTCTTGGCCTCTAACGGCTAGTTTTGAGAGGCTCGGGTATATAAACTCCTCCACCCCTCCTTTGAGTGGCTGCTGTTCTTGGGTATTATTAGACACATCCAAAGCCAAATAGCCATCCCCATTCCCCTACCTTTGTGGTGCTTCTTTGTGAGAAGGATTTGAGAAGGGGAAAGAGTTGGATTGAGAGATTGAGAATTTGAGAGCTAGTGAGATTCACTCCATACTTTGAGTACTCGAGTTCATAGCAAGCAAATCTTCGATTGTGTTTGTTACTCTTGGGGACTAAGGTCTCCTAGATAGCTAGGTGTCACCGGTGAGCACCCAAGGTTGTGGTGTGCCTCGGAAATTTTGTGAAGGTTTCGTTTTTGCCTTCGCAAGGGAAGAAATCAAGAGTGAAATCGAGGAGTGCATTTGTACAACCTCGTGAGGAAAGGGTTGAAATAGACCCGGCCTTTGTGGCCCCTCAACAGAGACGTATGATCCATGGATCCGAACTTCGGGAACAAATCAACGTGTCTCCTCTCTTGGTTTGCTCGTTCTTGCCATCTCTCATATTGTGCTTGAGCTTGTTTTAACCCGATCTACTTGTATGCTTAATTGATATAGTTGGTGACATTATATCTAACTTAGATACCTTGTTTGTCACCTTTTGATTCATATACATTTTGTTTGTTCGAGCTACAAGTTCATAGCTAGTGTTTTATTCCGTTATCCACCGAACTTTTTTGGTTGAGACCGGAACTTCCAATCCTATACTGGAAGTTCCCATTTGAACCGAAAGTTTTCTTCATTCTAATATGCTATGAAGTTCTGATAATTTTTAGGAACGCCTATTCACCCCCTATAAGCGACATCAAGGTCCTTTCAGCGGTATTTATAGGACAACCCAAATTCTGGCCGTTGGAGGGGAAAATTCATCCCACCTCGGACATTCCGACCTTAAGGTCAGATATTCGAATATTGAAGTCAATGAATCAACAGTCAAGAATACTAGATCGGAAAGTATGATGTTATTATGACAAATTCCGATCAGGTAAATAAAATATGGCTGAGAACTGAGTTCAATGCAAAATCATACAATCCTATGAATCGGGCATTCCGACTTCTAGGTCAGATACTTTTATAAACAAAGTCGATCCAACCAATCGTTGAGTTCTTGTAATTTCAAAGATTTCAAAATATCATATTATCCGATGTGGTGTAGGAAAGTTTTTTTGACTGGTTGTCGGAAAGTTTCGATGAGAACAATCAAAGACTTGAGTTCCTTGTGAAAACAGATAATTTGATGGATTGGACTTTCCAATACATCCTTGGATTATCCGACTTGACTTGATAAAGCTCAAAGCGAAACACAAGAATCAAAGTTCTATTGGAACAATCCAATCAATTCGATAGAGTGTCGGACATTCCGACCATAAAAAGCTAATATGAGATGAAAAGATAGGATTTATAGCACTATGGTCCATTAATTATGTGGCATCCCCTTAGTAGTACGACATCCTAGATTCAAGAAAGTGAGAAGTTACAAGAATTACCATGATGAGATGCCAATTATCCTTGATTGAAACAACAGATCAAAGCTAGTTTGACCTTGCAAGCAATTAATTAACTCAATAAAAGTTTTTAGACATGTTGTCATTAACACCAAAATTAATAAGGGGTTCTGACTTCTGCAATTTTAGCCAAAAGCCCCCGTCGTCGTCGTCGTTGTCGAGCCCTCTTCGTAGCCCTCGTTGTCATCATTGAGCCCCGTCACCATCGGATCCACCTCCTCCACCGCCGGTCCACCGTCACCCCTCCCCTTCACCGTTGTGGAGGAGGATCCGACGGTCTCGAGCACCACTATGCTCCTCCACCGCCGTACCCATTTCCCCTTCATCAACCCACGACCGTTGAACCCACGATCGCCACCGAGCCCTACTGTCAGCATCCTAGAGCCTCGAGGACTGTTGTCCTCAATGTTTGGAGCCGCTACGGATGTCCTCGCTTAGGCTAGGGTAAGGGACGGAGGGTGGAGGTGGGTGATGTTGCCGGTCAGTGACCTCCATGGAGGGCCTAGAGGGAGGAGGAAGAGAGGGATAGAAGAGGGAGAGAGGGATCGAGGAGGATGAGTTAGCGAGTAGCCTTAAAGATATAGTTGGCCAAAAAGCCTGTACCCCCATGGCCTAGCCCACGGCACGGAGATTTGGCTCGGCTCAAGCACAACCCGACTATTCTCGAGCACGTACCAGCCCGGTCCGACTGTTGTCGAGCCCGTGCTAGCTCGGTCCGACCGTTGGATGGTGCCTAGGCCTCTATTGATGTAAAAAAACACACACTGGCCTGGGAGATCTGCTTAACTCCAATGCAGGTCCAAAGCTTACTTTTGAGTTCAAGGGCGTGCCAATTGATTTGATCCTGCAATCAACAAGATGAAGCATGCAAATATGTTAGTAAACGATAATCGATCGGCTCAAAGCCGATGTCATATCGTAGTGTAACCTAGCCGATGCAATATGAGATAAATCGGTTGTAAGGTATATCTATGAAAATAAATAAAACCTAAACCTGGTCCATCGGCTGCAGAGATTGACATTATATAATCTATAAATCGATATACTTTAGAAATCAGCAATTGGGATAGATCGAACTTAACCAAGACAGTATAAATTGCTTAGATCCAAAAAAACACGAAATAATGATTATATACGTTTATATCATATTCGATGTTCAAACTTAAGCATGTATCGGCTATAGCTCCGATTCTACCTTATACTAGGATATCATCTTAAAATAAATATATTAAACTAACATCAATTAGATTGATAATAAATTCAATATATTTATATGAGTCGAGATCCCAATATATGGGGCAGATACAGTATATTAAACAAGACATAGATCTATGTAAAACAACTATATCAGGTAAGATCGGCTGAAACCCTGATACTATTCTTATTAACAACCATAAAACAGGCTAGGGATTATGACTCTAAACACGACTTAGCATATCAAACTTAACTGATGCAGCACTAAGTATGAAAAGAAACATAATATCTAAACAATCAAGCCGATGGTTATCTTTTCAAGATGGTGGGTATATTATATAATCTAAGTCAACAAGTCAATTTAGCCGTTATCGACAAAAAACCCTAGATAGAGATCGACCGATGCAAATAGAAAGCATTGTCAATCTATATTATATAATATATATGATAACTCGGTGATTCACAAAAACAAGATTAGAGTGTCATAGAGATGTAAGCACTAATCTCGATGATGCAAACCGCCATAACAAGTTTTACCTCTTTATCGAAGATCGGAACCGATGCAGCTCGACTCGAAAACAAGAACTCGTCGAAACAAAGTAACAAAAAAAAGTTGGTGAGGGCTTATAGTTATACCCGAAGATAGAAACATGTCCATAACGGACACGACTCATACTTCCCTAATACAACTCTAATCGACAAACAAATCCCTTAGGTAGACTCTTACCGAAAATATCTGTAAGGAAATTACATAAAATCCTAATTAATGGATACAATTGCCTATCTTGGACTCTATCCTTGCTTGGCAATATCATTGTCTAATCAATATCGACTGTACCGGCTAACCATATGAGACTCGATATTAGCCGATACCGATTTCCAGCCGATGCGCACTCTGTTTCCGAGATTTCCGCACATCTTCAAATCCGCTTCGGATTGAATCTTCATTCCAATTCATATGCTTACCAAATTCCATCGTCAACACATACCCCCCAATTCCGAAGTATTATATAATGCAACGGAATTATCTAGTCAACCCCGCAAAAATCTAGGGTTATCTTCTCGACCATTACGCGCATGCCTTTATAAATAGTAACCGACACCCCCGGTAATTTCACGTTGTTACTTCCATCTTTACCGCTCAAGCAAAAACTTTCCCCATCGTGCTCCAGCGATTTTCTCGACTCTTCCAACAACTCCCCACGGTGTTCCGGCATCTCTTCCACAACTCAATCTTCCGCTATCATCCTTTCGCTCGATGGTGACGACCGCAGAGATCCCCCAAGTAATTCCCTCCTTGCTTGCATCTTTGCTCATATCAGCCATACCTTTTATCAAATCTTTCTTTTCTTGGTTGATTTTTGATTCCCTTGGAATACTTTTTCGTTACAGCACTTGAGAAACCAGATTGTCATCCCTATTCCCGGAGAACCATCTCACTATTTTCTGGGGCCGATGGGCAATGAAGACCCAACCCTTTTTATCAACTCTGAAACTAATCGAATCCTTTTCAGAGAAACAAAACCAGATTTAACCCATTGGCCAAATATCTTCAGATCTTGGCCCTCTTCTGTAGATGGGTGGAAAGTCTGGTACAAACGGATGTCTGCAAGCAAACAGGCCCATTGGGATGAAATAGGTATATCTCAATGTCTTTCCCTCTCCGTAGCCAATACAAAGAAGGATGAACCCATGCTATCAGCCACTGCTTATTTCTGGTCAAACACACTCAATGCCTTCTTGTTAGATATCCAAATGCTAATAGATCTGGACATTACCTCATCGGCCAACCCTATTAGTCTGAAGATAAAATGTGAGCACAAATTCAAGACTAAGAACATTGGAGGTTGGTTAGAATACACAGCTGATAACATGTGCACAGGTCCCTTTTCTCCCAGGGAACATGTTGCCTTTTTAATGATGTGGATGGACAAGTTCCTTTTTTATGGCTCAACCTATGGTCCAACAGCCAACTAACAACATCTAGCTGAAGCCATGGTGTCCTAGAATGTTCCCTTTGGGCAAATACCTCTTAGGAGCAGTATATCATACCATGAGTCAGGCATCGGCCAAACTGCTTCTGAGCACATCGACCAACTACGAAGGCCCTTGGTGGTTTATCCAAATTTAGCTCAGTTTGTATACCATCAAGGTTACTAACATGGAACCATTGAGTGAATCGAAATTCCCATCTTTAGCCAATCCGGATGATGAACCAGCAGAACACCGATGTATGTCATTTGGAGAGGCAGTCTCATCCTACGCTGGATCAGGCATATCAGCTGAAGCATTTTGTGAATGGTTCAACCACTTCTACAACGGCTTCTCTCATGAGTCCAGAGTGTGGTTTCCATATGAAGATTTTCCTGAATATGAATTGCCAACAGACCTCAGATGGGACGAATCAAACAATGATGAATTCCCTGGGATGAGAGAAATATTTGTATCGGCCATATCCCCATGCATACTTCCTACTGGCATCTCTCAAGGCCGATACATTCAATCTTCCTATGAATTCTACCACCCTATGATCGCAGTAAGACAACTTGGTATGGGACAACTACCCATTGGCTTATACCTTACTAAAAAAATTCAAACAAGGGGTGTTGTACCATCGGCTCTGATAATGGACAGGATCTTGAACCTTGAGAATACTCCCCTGGGCTCCATCGGCCAGATCACCTTAGTCAGAAAATGAAGTCAACTTTTTGACAAGTGGTGGGGTGAATGGAAAACCCATCTTTTCTTTAATCAATCGGCCGACTTCTATTTAACCACCATTGATCCTTCCATCAGTCCTCAGGTAAAATTTCAATTACTAAAATTTTTTATAACTCAATTATGCACTTTTAACACTTTGGAGCACATTGAAGGCTGGCAACTCTCCTCCTCCAACTAAGAGTAAAAGTGGGAAGATATTAACTATGCACCGGCTAAGATATCATCAAGCAGAGACCTAGCCCCCTCTACTATCGGCTTTAACGCTCCTGCAATCAAGGATATGCTTCAAGGCTAAATCAGACAACTGATTCCCACAGTTGGCAAACGCAAAAGGACAAAGAAAGCTGCCTCTAAACCCGTTGTGGTTCAAAAGAAGGCTCCTGCCAAGAAACAAAAATCTTCAGCCGATGATCTTCCCCCTGTAGATCCTGATATGGAGGAATACCTCAAAGAAGCAGAACTAGAAGAAGACATTGATGAGGGCGTCGCACAGGTTAGTGAAACCGAACAAGCTACTAGCCCAAAATCACGAGCCGATACACCTCCAGCCGATCCAACAAGTCCAACCAAAACTCCAAGTCCACCCGGACACCGTCCTCGCAAAACTCAGGTGCCTATTCCATCAACCCTTCTTCTCTATCATATTTATGAATACCCTTCTAATTTTAAACGATATCATAGCCTTCTCGAGCTTCATCACCTCCCCATCAGCCGTCTTTAAGCGAACACACACCAACGGCTGCAGGAAGCCATCACATAGAAAACACAACTACCATTGTTTCAATCCCTCCAATTCCTATAAGAATATATTTAATTATCTCTTATATCGGTCGTACTTAAATTTTTCACTCATAACAATTTCCTTTTGCAGACTTTAGTCGATATGTTTTCCTTTGATATAAGGCAGTTTTTGGATGAAGAAGAAGAAGACGTATCGAGCACAGCAAAATTTCCAGTGCCTGATGACTTGAGAACAAGGCTAACTGACATTGTCGATCGGCTAGGGGCCTTTTTTGATGTCTTGGTTGTAGACTGTGGATCAATTAGATCAACATTTCAAGAAATCCAAGATCAACTCCTTGAAGATCTCATTGATGCCATATCTCCAGCTGTTTTTCACAAACAACACAAATTTAAGCTTGAAAGGGCAAAGCAAAGACTTGCAGATCGGCTAGAGCGTACAGCTCTTGAAGCAACAATTCAAACCAGTCGACAACAAGTCAATGAAGAAAAATCTAAGTTAGATGAATTAACTACTGGCCCAGAATCAACTCAGCAAGAATTGGACATATTAAAACAAAAATAATCCGACCTCTTGGTTCAACTAAGACAATACCGAGTGAAGATTTCTGAAGCAGAAAAAAAGCTAACCGATCTCCCTCAAGCCATTGAAAATCAACAGTCCAAACTTAAATCATCAATCAAACACTTGGTCTCCCTCAGCAAATCACTCAAACCAATCCAAGGCTCTGAAGTTGTCGATATGCAAATTATAAATGAAGTAGAACAAATTCGCATGCGTGCGATATCGCAATCCAACATTACTTGGGTTGATCTAACAAACTAGTACTCTTGAACAACTATTTTTGTTGTAATATATCTGTATCGGCCATCGAGCCAATTTGGTCTTGATATTGCAAACTGTGTTATCATCCATTTTGCCGTTTTAAGTCCCAATTTTAAAAGTCCCTTATGCCCCCCAAGTTTGTAGTAGGGAACATCATGCTACAAACTTACAAACTGTCTAAGGGCGATAATTCATATCTGTCATCTAAAGGCGATGTAACAAACATCGGCTATCAACCATACATCGGCACAACTCAGCCGATTATGAAGCAATCCAAACACTTGGGTAATATTTCTTCAAATATTTTCCATTAATAGCTCTTCCAAAAACTTCCCCATCAAGTCCTTTTAGCATGTAAGCTCCTTTTGAAACACACACTTATGAATCCAAAAAAGCCCTTCCCAATTCGTGGGCCACTTACCAAAGTTATTATCGCTTGTCCCTATCGGCAACACCAACTTCCATACAAGTTCCTCCTACTCAAAAGATTTTGGTACAACCTTTTTATTATAATATCTAGCAACCCTTTCTTTATCTCTCTTAACTTTCTCTAAAGCTCGCAATCTTGATTGAACCAACTCTTCTGACTCATCAACCATCAAATTATGATAATCATCGGCTACAACTTTTCTTGTAAAGAAATTCTCCTTGAGCCGAAGTTAGTCTCCCATGGCAAAACAGCCTCATGCCCATAAACTAATTGATATGGTGGAACTTATATAGCACCATGACACGCCATTCGATAGGACCAAAATGCTTCGGCCAATATAGTATGCCACTTTTTTGGATGTTCAGTAATCTTTCTCTTAACCAACTTGATCAAACTCTTGTCAGATGCTCCAGCCTGCCCATTAGCTTGTGCATAATATGGTGAAGAATTTAACAATTTAATCTCCATGCTATCAACAAACTGAACAAACTCATCGAATACGAAAATAGATCCTTGATCAGTTGTTATTGTCTGTGGCAAACTAAATCGATATATAATATGTTCCTTGACAAATTCAATTGCATCTCTGGTATCCACCTTCTTGAGAGGAATAGCCTCAACCCACTTGGTAAAATAATCCGTGGCAATCAATATAAATTTATGTCATTTACTTGGCGGTGGATTGATGTGGCTGATCATATCAATTCCCCAACCTCTGAACGGCCATGGCTTAATAATTGGATTCATAGCCAATGCCGATGCCCTTTGAAGAGCTCCAAATTTCTAACAATCTTGGCAACCTTTATAATATCTAAAGCAATCCTCCAGCATTGTCGTCCAAAAATACCCAACTGACGAGCCATCTCATCTTATGAGCCAATTGACGAGTACCACAAACTCCCTCATGCACTTCACACATGACAACCTTGGTTTCTTCAAGATTTAAACATTTTAACATCACTCTATCAATTGTCCGATGGTACAGATCATTATCCAATAAAACATACTTGAGGGCCTTATACTTCAACCTCCTCGATGTCGATCTAGAGGGGTCCTTCAAATACTCAATTATCTCAAATCTCCAATCATCGGCTTGCATAGAAGCAATTTCCACTTCTACATCTTTCAACATCGCATTGTATCCCGATGCACCCTAAGCTAAGTCATTGGCTTCAACATTTTGTTCTCGAGGAATATGCTTCAAAGTAACCATCCTGAAGGTCTTCGTCAACTTTTGATATTTTTCATTGTAAACCATCAAGACATCATTCTTACATTCATATTCTACAGATAGCTGACTGATTACTAATAATGAATCACCCATGATCTCAATAGCATCGGCTTCAACCTCTTTTAGTAATTGCAAACCTTTCAGAACCACCTCATATTCACCTTATTGTTGGTGTAATAAGGTTTACTAGTAAAAGCAAACTGAAAACATGCCCCTCTAGGTGATGTGATTACTAAGACAATACCACATCCATGAGTATAAACTGATCCATCAAAAAATAACGTCCAAGGCACAATCTCAACCTGATCAACTGAATCATCTCGATGTTCAACTATGAAATCGACTATCGCTTGCCCTTTAACTGCCTTAGCTGATTCATACCTTAAATCAAACTCTGTTAAGGCAAAAATCCACTTCTCAATCCTTCCCTTCAAAAATGGGGCTTTACAAACTATTGTGCACCCATTGGAAAGTAAATAATATCTTAACTTCGTACAAGAAAAATACAAACACAAACATAAGTTTTCCACCAGCGAGTACCTGGTCTCAGCATCCAAAATTCTTCTACTCAGATAAAAAATAACTCTCTCTTTACCCTCAACCTCCCGGATCAAGACAAAGTCGATTGTATTCTGATCGGCCGATAAATACAGCTTAAAAGGAACCTCTTTTTGTGGTGGAATAAGAACTGGAGGGGTACTTAAATACTCCTTTATACTATCCAAAGCCTGCTGTTGCTTCTCCCCCCAAACAAATACTTGATCATCCTTCAACCTGAGTAATGGAGTAAATGATTCTATCCTGCCAAACAAATTAGAAATAAAGCGTCTCACAAAGTTGATTTTGCTGATCAAATATTGCAACTTTGTTTTATCTTCTAGGGGCTTAATATTTTTTATAGCATTAATAATTTTCTGAGGTATTTCAATTCTCCTTTCATGTACCAAAAATCTAAGAAATTGTCCAACCGATACAACAAAAGCACACTTGGTAGGGTTCATCCTTAACTCATATTTCCTTGCCTTTTCCAAAAATCTTCTTAAATCGGCAATATGCTCATCAACTTCTTTTTATTTAACAACTACATCATCAATATAAATTTCAACCAACAAGCCGATAAGATCATGAAATATATAATTCATCGCTCTTTGATACGTAGCACCAGCACTCCTTAATCCAAAAGTCATTACAACCCACTCATACAAGCCGATTGCCCCAGGACACCTAAAAGCAGTCTTATCAATATCTTACTCAACCATAAAAATTTGATTATATCCCGCATTGCCATCCATGAAACTGATAATCTTATGTCCAGATGCTGCATCAACCAATATATCAGTCATCGGCATTAGGTATTCATCTTTAGGAGTAGGTTTATTCTGATCTCTAAAATCAATACAAACTCTAAGCTTGCCATTTTTCTTGATCATCGGTACTATGTTTGAAATCCACTCGGCATACCAGCATGGTCTGATAAAATTAGCATCATAGAGTCTTGTAATCTCGGCCTTAATAGAATCATACATATCAACTTTACATCATCTTGGAGGCTGTTTATATGGCTGATAGCCTGGTTTAATAGGAATCCAATGTTCAACAATCGATCAGCTGAGCCCCGGCATTTCATAATACTCCCATGCAAAACAATCTTTATATTTCTTTAGTAATTTTATTAATTTACATTTAAATTCTTTTGACAAATCCTTACTAATGTATGTCGGCCTAGGTCTATCTCCTGGTCCAATATCAACTTCTTCTAGTTCATTGGCCGACATAAACCCTTGTCCAAGCTTGCCATCAAGATCATCTACAGTATCCTTTGTATAGAAATTTAAACCCTCCACGGTGCCTTTAAAGTAGTAGTCGAGGCTCTCCATCTCTTGTTGGCTGTAGATCATAATCAGATACTTTTAGATAAGCTCATTGCCAAACTTTGCCAGAGAAACAATCAATTCCTTCTATCTCCCAAATGATAAATCAGCCCTAGCTACATTAACTGACTTGTCGGCTGGTACAATTTCTATTTGGTCTCCCTGCCACTGGATCAAACTCTGCTGCATAGTCGAAAGAATACAACAATTGGCATGGATCCAATCTCTTCCCAGCAATAAACTGTAGGAACCCTTCCCATCGATGATAAAGAATGTAGTAGGAATTGTTTTGCTGCCGATGGTTAATTCCACATTTAGAACTCTTTTAGTTTCTGATGGATTCCCTCCAAAATCTTTCAGAACCTTGTTGGTCTTGATCAAATCTTCTGCATTCTTGCCAAATTTTCTGAAAGTAGCATATGGCATCAAATTAACGGCTGCTCCCACATCAACTAACATCTTTGACATTGACTTGCCGTTAACAAATCCCCTGACATACGATGGTTTAAGTTGCTGATGCCCAGTTCCTTCCGGCTTCTCAAAAATAGCTTGTTGTGGTGATAACATCAAATTAGCCGATGGTTCTTCGCATATCTCTTCCATAGCTTGTTCAGCACCATATTCGGTTAGTAGTATAAATACCATATTTATCGAAGATGAAGCAATTGCTTTCCCTTTGCTCGCAGCAGAATTCTTGTTCTTATCGGCTTTGACCGCGTCGACTGGCACGACCTTGCTCTTGACGCACCACTCCTTTCTCGTGTGTTTCAACTGATGTTTGATTTCTTCTTCTACTTCCCGCAATTGTTCTCTATTCCTCATCCTCTAAAATGTCTCTTCTGGTTTTTGTGAAAATACCAGACGGACACCATTGTGGTTTCATAGTCCTTGACTCTTCCCTAGATCCGTCTACGAAATAATCTTGATGAATCGGCTCAAGCCTCTGATGAACAGGTAATTTTTCCTGAGTCGGCCGATGCTCATTACTAACTTGCCTGTTTGATTTCCCAATATACCTCACGTCAGGATCACTGCAACCAGGACAATCTTCAATACATGGCAACCACATTCCTTCATTCCAACAAAACCTGAAGAATTCACAACTCCAAAGTGGATCAAAGCAATCTCCATCACTATATTGATATGTCTCCTCCTCCCTCTAGCGCCTAGCCTGATATTTGTTAACCATACTAGCCGATTTGAATTTCCTTGCCTGTTATTTGCTTCTATCGACTTGATTCCTATTGGCTCCGGTGTGAACCATGTTTACCGGAAAAGGATGTCCATCAATCTTCATCGGTTTTCTGACTTCATTAAACTTGATCCTGCCTTGCTCTGTAGCCAATTAGATTTGTTGTCTGAATATCTTACAGTCGTTAGTGTTGTGTGATCTTGTATTGTGCCACTTGTAATACTTTCTCCTTTTTAAGTCCTCAGCCGATGGTATCACATGCCCTACCGTCAATTGAATATGTTTTTCTTAGAGAAATAAGTCAAATATCTTATCAGCCTTACTAATATCAAAGTCATATCTTTCCTCTTTTCCAGAATTCTTAACCCATTAGCAGACCACTGCTTTCTTATTTCTAGCCCACTCGGTTGCATTGATTTCTGGGTCATCATCCTCGGAATCAAAATAATAACTATAAATATTATTGACATTGTTGGCTTTCTTGAATAAATTTCCTAGCTTCCTGGAATCGTGTCTCATGAGCCGATACCTTTTGAGCTAGGTGTGCTAAACTCTCAAAATCCTGAGCAGAAAATATTTCTCTTATTGATGTCAACAATCCCTGGAAAGCTAAATTGGCTAATTGTGAGTTAGTTAATGCTAAGCTATAGCACCTATTCCTTGTATCTCTGAATCTCTGGATATAATCTGGTATTGACTCATCGGATTTTTGCTTGATGGATGTAAGATCCGACAACTTCATCTCTTGAATTCCACTAAAGAAATATTTATGAAATTGTTTCTCTAGATAGGCCCAACTCCTGATGGAATGATAAGGTAAAGAAGAAAACCATGTAAACACCGATCCAGAGAGTGATAACGGGAAAAATCTAACCCTGAGATTCTCTGTAGCCGATATCTCCCCACATTGTGCTAGGAATCAGCTGACATATTCATATGTTGACACATTATCCTATCCCGAAAATTTTGAGAAATCTGGTACTTTGTATCGATTTGGTAGTGGCACTTGATCAAAATACTCAGGGTACGGATGCCGATACATATTACCATTATCCTTAGGTTTGAGTTCAAATTGCTCCCTCATCCCGTCAGCTATCATATCGGCCCACGGCTGCTGTTGTACCCCTCCTCCATATCGCTGTTGCTGTTGATCATACTAATTAAGCTGAGTTGGATATTGAAACTGTGGTGATCCTTCTGGCTGATATTGGATTTGTGGAGAGTGAGGTTGATATTGATAGTTAAAATTACCTCCCAAACCTTGCTGTGGCACATGTAACGGTGGTTCTGGTATATACTGAAGTCCGATCGGTTAAGTCACCCCTATCGGCTGCTGCAATGGTGATTGCAGTGCCACAGGTTGTGCTGCTGAAGGGATGTGAGAAATTGGCTCAGCAATTGGCGGCTTCATCTTTAACATGTCGATCAGCTGATCTATGTAAAACATCTATATCAGGTAAGATCGGCTGAAACCCCAATACTATCCTTATTTATAACCATAATACAGGCTAGGGATTATAACTCTAAATACAACTTAGCAGATCAAACTCAATTGATGCAGTACTAAGTAAGAAAAGAAACATAATATCTAAATAATCAAGCCGATGGTTATCTTTTCAGGATGAGGAATATATTATATAATCTAAGTCAACAAGTCAATCTAGCCATTATCGAAAAAACCCTAGATAGAGATCGGTCGATGCAAATAGAAAGCATTGTCAATCTAAGTTATATAATATATATGATAACTCGGTGATTAAAAAAATAATATTAGAGTGTTATAAAGATGTAAACATTAATTCTGATGATGCAAACCGCCATAACAAGTTTTACCTCTTTGTCGAAGATCGAAACCGATGCAGCTCGTCTCGAAAGTAAGAACTCGTTGAAACAAAGTAACGAAAAAGGTTGGCGATGCATCGAGATTGAATTGAACTAATGTTAAATTTCTTTACAAGACCTCGAGCTTATATTTATACCCCAACATACAAATTTGTTTATAACGGACACGACTCATACTTCACTAATACAACTCTAATCGACAAATAAATCCTTTAGGTGGACTCTTACTGAAAATATCTGTAAATTCTTACCTGGTAATATCATTGAAATCTTTCCTTCAAATCCGGCATTAATCACGTAACCAATCTAATAAATATCAGTTGTATCGGCTAATCATATCAAACTCGATATCAGCCGATACAGACTTCCAACCGATACGCACTCTGTTTCCGAGATTTCCGCATATCTTCAAATTTATTTCAGATTGGATCTTGATTCCCGATTCATATGCTTTCCTCGTGTTAGCCCGGCTTAGCACGACCTAACGATCAGAGAGGCAGAATATACTTATTCCAACCACATAAGCAAATAGATGAGGAAGAAACAGAGCACGACTACACTTGAGCTTAAGAGCGACTCTCTGTCCGGGGCTGTTCCAAACTTGGCCAACTGCTTAATGGACGGAATACCAGAAGAGTAACGGATAGCTAGATATTTTTGCAAGCATACACCAATCCAGCACAGCAACGTACATGTGTCCAGCGGCTACTGCAATCCGCATCACCACCAGAGAGATAATCATGTCATGTGGGGATGTCGCATCTCGTGATCGTCCCCTACCACTGCACCACTACTACACCACACACCAGAATACGTGCGTCACGGTGCATGCGACACGTACTGCAAGAACTCGTGGTCACCGAGGAGGCGGCCCATGGTGTCTGGCGAAAGGCAAAACTCGACGTCGACGCTGCCGTCCCCAGCCTGGCCCGGGAACGCCGACATCTTGCCGTCGAACTTGTTGGCGCGCCCGCTCCGCACGGCGAGCGCCCGGCCCCAACCGAAGTCGTTGCCGTCGTACATCGGGAACCGGGGCGAGCTCCCCATCGTGAGCGCCGCGCCGTCGGGGTTTCCCAGCGGGAAGCACCGCGGCGCGGCCTCCCACTCCGCCGCGGCCCGACGGATGGCGCCGTCTTCGTGCGCCACCACGGTCGCGTTCAGCCTGGCCGCCGCCCACCGCAGGTCGTTGGACGCCAGCTCGGCCACCGTCGCCGTTGTAGCCACGCTCTGGATGGCGTTTCCGAAGTAGAGCGGGGAGATAGCCGGGCGCAGACGGTGCCGGCAGTTCACCGCCATGCGGAACGTCGTCGTAGCGTCGGCCGCCAGCAGCCGCCGGGATCGCGTCACCGCCCTCCAGATATGCGCGCACAGCGATTGGAACGACGAGATCTCTCTGTAACCACCATGAACCTTCATTTCATCCGCATGCTTCCCTTTAGCCTCGGCAAATTTGTCGGATCTTGTCCACTGGTTGGCCTTGGCCTTCAGTTCGCGAATGGCCGCAGCGCTGAAATGGAGGACTCGCTCGCGGAGGGGCGCGTCTGCGTTGAAGGTCACGGCAGGACCCGTGCCACCGGGGAAGCGGATGACGGCCGTGGAGTCGCCAAAGAAGTTCCGGCGCAAGTCCGGCAGCTGGACCGGCGTGCCGCGGCAGAGACCTGCCCACGTGTTAAAGAAGTGCCAGAAGGAGGTGCCGTCCACGACAGCGTGGTTAGCGACGAAGCCGACGAAGACAGCTGCATCGCCGAGCACGGTGAGCTGGAACGAGGTGAGCGGACGGCGGTGACCGTCGTAGCTCACGGTGCGGTCCATGGGGAACAAATCCTTCGTCAGCCTGGTCGGCACGTCGGCGTTGGGCACAAGGAAGTCGTCCAGCGACAGAGCAGGCGCGACCGCGTGGTAGAACTCAACGGCCACGTCGTCGCACCGGATGACGATGCGGCCATCATCCAGCGTGACAAACCGGCCGGCGAGGGCAGGGAACACCGCGAGCGCCCGGGAGAGCGCGCACACGAGCGATGACACGAGGGAGGTGATCGGCACGCCAGGAGGCGGGAAGAAGAGCCCCTTCTGGATATAGTGGCACGACAGCATCGGCATGTCGGAGACCGAGAGCTTGACGTCTCCAACCGCCGACGCGCCGTCGGGCCGAACGGTCTGCTTCGAAACAACGGTGACGCTCGTCGCAGGCGCATTCGCGCAAAGCGTCTGCGTCAGCGGAACGACGTCGACCACCGTCGCCGGCGCAGCCGAAGCAGCCTCCACCATGGTGCGAATGGAGAGATCGATCAGCTAGCGGGGCAAACTATATCTCTAGCGTTCAAGTGAGTGAGTGGCGAGTGGCGAACCGGCGTCTTATAAGATTGCGTTGGGAATTACTTAGTTTGGGCACCTTATATAGCCAGCCATGGATTCGTCTGCCACAATCTGCCGCTAGTAGAAAATGGATGGATGGAACGGCATGCAGTAGGATCATCCGGATCGGCGCCAGCAATTGTCGAGCTCCTGTTCATGCTGAAATGGCGCGGCGATTTCGACCGGCCCTCGTGTGGCTTGTCCCCGTGGCCCGCCGCACCGCCGCGACGCGCCAAGCATTCGCATCCTCCCGGTCGGCTGGGCCGGCGTTGCTGTCACGAGTTGGCCGTGCCGGAGCCCGGAGGAGTGGACGACCGAGCATTATTTCAACGGAAAACACCCAACGCGAACCTGCTGCCGTGCTGCGCGTGCGCGCACGTTCGCCTCGGTGGCTCGTGGGCCGTGTTCCCTCGTGGAGTCGTGGGTGAGGGCGTGGGCGTGGCGATTGGCGACCGTACGGGCGAGGCGGGCCCCCGAGACCGAGAGGGCGTCGGCCGAGAGCAACACCGGCAAAACGCCAAGATGGCAAGGTGCGAGGAGGGCAGGAAAGATCATGGTCGTGGACGTGGTCGCGATTGCGTTCTCGTGTCGTGAGCAATGAACCGGCGGTATATATACAGCTCTTTTTTGGGGATGGAACATGGGCTAAATTTTTTATAGGAAAAAGGCTTGACGGTAACTTGGGCACACCGAGATGGGCTTCGCATGAGCAAATGTACAGTATTTAACCAACGTGGCCCATCTTCTAAAAAAGTATATGGACCGTCATCTAAAATGACTAATGTGGGCTCCTCTTCCAGAAAAAACTAATATGGGCCCCAAAAGTTTGGACGAGTACTATCACATTGACGAGTATCCTATTCGACCTACGTCAGGTGGGAACCACTTCTTTGATTCCGTGGGGGGTGCGTCCTTGTTGGACAGTTCTTGTTTTCTCACATTATTTTCTTAGATTAGATACAGTCCAGTCAGGTGTCCACTATACGATTGGTTCTTCCTCTTAAAAAAGAGGAGATTGTTGTGAGGTGGATATTGCAGGACGATTAACTGATCGATTAAACTAATATGGTGTCCTGTTGGTGGGAGTTTACCACTAGAGTGAATTTTATTTTACTTAAAGTCTTTTTGTTAGACACCATTTTCTTACCTTTTGTTTCTTTCTTTCTTTTTACTTTGGACTTATTTTTCTCAATAACACAGTTATCTTTAAGCAGGCAGAGGACATCAATACGTTTATTTTTTTTTAAAAAAAAAGGAATTCATCCGATCTTTACTTTCAAAAGCTATAACCAATTATTATAAGTGCCACGGGTTGAGAGACTGTAAATTACAAATCAAAACTTAATTAAAAATAAGAAAACTACTTATAGCACCTCTTTGTATGTATCTATGAATGACAAAAAGAAAAGTTTCCGCGCAACGACTTATAAGTTGTATATAGTCCTTGTATTCTTTAAATTAAATTAGGGAACATGAATCTTCAAAATCTGCGAACGGTCGTTATGTTAGATCAAAATTTTGCGCACATCAGTGTCAGTTATAGACGTTGAACTGGAGCGGAAGATAACGTCAGGCATTGGCTGATACAGACAACAGAGTATGACCTAGATCATGGCTGCACACTAAACCCCACTTTCTAAGTTCGAGTAAGAGTAAAACAGAATATAAAGTGAAAAAAGGTAATAAAAGGAATTACCAAGTAAAAATATTGACGGGAGGGATCCAACATAAAGGTTCTTTAAGAAAAAAGAGATACTCCCACCGTTCAAAATAAATTCATTTTTTATTCATTCCACATATACCAATAAAAAAAATACTAAAATACTCTTACTTTATTAAATCTTGATGCAATTATTTCTCTCTTTATATACTCCAAATACATTTACTTCCTATCTTTACAAACTCTGATGCAATGATTATTTAAAAAAAAACTATTTTGGGACAAATAAGAGAAGCCTAAAACAAACTTATTTTAAAACGGAGAAAGAATTAAAATTCACTAACAGCTATAAATTTAAGTTAAAAGTATTGTGTTTCTTAAACTAAACACTTGTTTATTTCGAATACTCTACTACGTAAGTCTCGTAATATAAAGAATTTTATATCTTCTTGGTTGTCCTCGAATATAAGAGATTTTAGTGTAGAATTTGTCTTATCAATCAACTCTAATTTAAATTTGTCCTTAGCTTATTTAATAGTAGTATGGGCATTAGATTTTCTTTTCAACTTTAATCTCTATAAAAAGATAAAACTCTCGTATTATGGAACGGAGGTTTTCTTTAACAGTGGTTCCTGAGTACAATATAGCATGTGACAACGCGAAGAAAAAAAATCATTTTAGATAAAACATTTACACTTCGATCCAAAAGATCTTTAAATCATATCTAAAATTAGGTTCAACAATTCAAAATTTCATACAACCAGGCTCTTGTTGGTTAACTCGTCATAACTTGATATGCCAATTCGGATGTTCAAAGTTCGTCTTAAAAGCTCGACCTCGATGGGAACACAGCATTTCGTACAAGACTGTTTTAAGACGTAATTTCTCCAGACCTTCTAGAAGGAACGCAGAGGTAGACACTTGATGTCTTCCTGATGGCCCCTACCCCAGTTATCCAAGCACCCCACCATGTCATCTGTATATAGACCACGAGAGTAGCTAGCGGCGGGGGCGCGGGGCCCCATCGAGCCACAGCCCACAGGCCACTGCTGGTTGGACACCGAGACCGACCGACCGATCGGTCCGCCCGGTCCCCGTCCCCGTCACGGTCGGCCCGGAGCAGCACCAGTACGTGGACCTGGCGATCGATCGTGCACGGCAACATTGCAGGCTGGCTAATTAAGCTAGCTCGTGCCGTGAACCTGGACACGCGAGACCACCACCACCACCACCCGCAAATTTTGCCTTGGGTGACCATCGGTGCATCGCCTCTCCGGTAAGACGAGAATACGAGATATGATGACAAACTTGACAAAAGAAGAAACGGTGGCGAACTGGCGATCGATCGATCGTCCGTACGGTCGAGATGTGTTGTTTGGTGGAGGGGTAGTACGCGTGCACGCGTCCTTGATCCGCTCCCGCCGCGCGCGGGCGATCGATGTACGTGCAGTGAAGGGGCGGCGCGGTTGCCGGTTGGGTGGCGGTTGGGGGCGATCGGGAAAGTCGGCGAGAGGATAGGCTCGATCGGCGTCGCAAGTGGCTGGGCTTGCCGTCGCATCCCTACGTCTTCCAATGGGCGTCGTCGTCAACGGTTACCTCAGGTTGGTTTATACAGAGATAGGGTGTTTAGGCTTACCGATTTGGGCTGTGTACTGATCTCTCTCGCTCCTATCGAGATTAGAAAACGACAGCTAAGCTAAAATTTGTATTAATCAGAACTACTACAAGATGTACGCTGAGATTTGTATATTTACTTCCTCCATTACAAATCATATGTCTAGATTTATTTTTACAAATTAATTTTTTTATAGAACGGAGGTGTATGTTAGTTCAAAACATACAATGAGATTTGCATCTAAAAACATACAATGTACGATTTTTCAAATACAAAGGAAATATCAATTCGTCTATAAATCGAGTATGTTGCGATTTGTCTAAAAAGTAGCTTAGTCTCTCTTTTACCAGTTGTAGATGGAGAAGGTCTAGTGGCAAACAGATGAGGTTACCTGAAATAGAGAGCAGTATTGCCCGATTAAATGGCACCGGATTGCGTATGCCAGAGCTTTGGGACAGCTAAATTGTACTCCAGCTTAAACACCGGGCCAACTATACAGAGCAACCGCCACAGATCGTTACTAGTATGTGTTATCGAAGTTGGTCAAAAGGACCATATGTACAACTACTTTTGTTAATTATTATTTTTTCTATCCTAAAATATAAGAGATGTTATGTAAATATAATATATTCTAGTACTACGAATCTGGATAAAAAGAGTAGTAGAATGTATCACATTCACCTAAAATCTCTTATATTTTAAGACGGAAGGAGTATAGAAGAAAGTTCCATTACCTAAGAAACGGAATAGCTAGATTTTTGCGACAGAAATTAGAGAGCAAAACTTAAAATTTCGACTGTTAGATGAGCTTTCAGATGTGTGCGTCGGTTGGAGATAACAATTAGCCAACGCATGCAGTGGTCAGGGATCGACAGCCCTGTTGACGCAAAAAACACACACTGGCCTGAGAGATTTATTTTACTCTAGTGCAGGTCCAAAATTAGTTCTTAGTTTCGAGAGTGTGCCAGTTGATTTGATCCTGCAATACAACCTTATACTAGGATATTGTCTTGCAACAAATATATTCAACTGTAACCAATTAGATTGATAACAAGTCCAATATATTTGTATTAGATTAGATCCTAATATAAGGGATAGATATACAACATTAGACAAAGCATGAAACTATGTAAAACACCTATATCAGGTAAGATCGGCTAAAACCCTGATACTATCCTTATTAACAATCATAAAACAAGCTAAGATTATAATTCAGAACACGACTTAGTAGATCAAACTTAACTGATGCAGCACTAAGTATGAGGAGAAGCATAATATCTAGACAATCAAGCCGATGGTTATCTTTTCGGGATGGTGGATACATTATATAATTCAAACCAACAAGATAATCTAGTCGTTACCAGCAAAACCCTAGATAGAGATCAGCTGATATGAATAGATTGCATTGTCAATCTGAATTATATAATGCATACGATAACTCGCAAGTTTACAAAATAGAATTAGAGTGTCATAAAGATGTAAGCACTAATTCCGATGATGCAAACCGCCATAACAAGACTTACCTTGTCGTCGAAGATCAAACTAATACAGCTCCACTCAAAAGCATGAACTTGTCGAAAACAGAAAACAAAGGTTGGCGATGCACCGAGATTGATTGAACTTGGTTGTTGTTTATTTACAAGACCTCGGGTCTATATTTATACCCGAAAATACAAACATTGTCCATCACGGACTCGACTCATATTAACCTAATGCAAATCCAACTAACGAACAAATCCCTTAGGCGGACTCTTACCGAGATTATCTATAAGTAAATTATATATATTCCTAATTAATAGATATAATTGTCAATCTTGGACTCTATCCCTGCCCGGTAATACCATCGTGAGCTCTCTGTCGAATCCGATATTGACTTCCCATGTGATAACGACTACATCGGCTATTCCAATCGGACTCGATTTCCAGCCGATACAGACTCTAGCCGATGTGCATTCTGTTTCCGAGATTTCTGCATATCTTCAAATCCGCTTCGGATTGTATCTTATTTCCGATTCATGAGCTTGCCAAATTTCATCGTCAACACATGCCCCCAATTCCGAAATATTATATAATGCAACGGAATTATCTCCTTGTAATCGCAAAAATCTAGGGTTTCCTCTGTGACCGTTACGCACCTAATTTCATAAATACCAACCACTTCTCCGGAGATTTCACGGCGTTAACTCCGTTTTCACCGCTCAATCCACCAAACTCCTCTGTGAACTCCCGCGATTGCTTTCCTCTTCTCCGGCGACCGCAACAGCAAATTCATCCCCGGCGATGACCTTCGCGCATCAATGGCGTCATCATCGAGCCCATCCAGTACCGCGGCCAAGGAATTTCCCGAGGTAAGTCCCTATCGGCTCAAAACTTACTTTGCATTCTTCGTTTGTTCTTCCTCCCTCAATCTTCCCCCTTTTTTCAATCTGTAGCATCTAGTCCACCAGATAGCTATTCCAAGCCTGAAAGATTCAAATCACTTCTATCTGGGTCCAATAGGCGACATAGCTCCCACTCTTTTTATCAACGCAGAAACAGAGAGAGTTCCCTTCAAACAGTCATCCCCATCTCTTACTCATTGGACTGTAACCTTTAAATCCTGGCCTTCCCAAGTAGATAAGTGGACAGATTGGTGCAAGAGGGTTGCTGCTAGCAAATAGGATCACTGGGACGAGATGGGAATAGCCCAATGCCTATCCCTGTCCATAGCCGACATGAAGAAGGACGAGCCGATGTTGTCTTCGGCTGCATACTTTTGGTCATATACCCTAAACGCCTTCTTATAACACGGGCCGATGACCCCTACTCTACTGGACATAACCATGATCACTGGTCTAGATATCACCACATCGGCCAATCCCATCAGTATGAAGACCAAATGCAGTTATAAGTTCAAGACTAAGAATATCAGGAGCTGGTCTGGTTTTATTTCAGAGAATATGGGAACAGGCCCTGTATCGGCTAGGGAACATACTGCTTTTTGATGATGTGGATGAACAAGTTCCTGTTCTGTGGATCCACCTGCGGCCCAACAGCCAACTGGCAACACCTAGCTGAAGCCATTGTAGCACAGAAACAATTCCCCTTGGGAAAATATCTGCTAGGTGCAGTGTATCAGACCTTGAGCCAGTCATCGGCTAAATTAATCATGGATTCAAGCATTGGTACCGGTGGCCCATGGTGGTTTGTTCAACTCTGGTTAACTCTGCACACCTTAAAAGTTGCACTAAGACCATCACTCCTTGAAGCAGAATTCCCATCTTTAGCCGATCCGGATAGTGATGATGAAACAAGCCCAGTGCGTCGATGCATATCTTATGGTGAGGCAGCCACTGGTTATGCCGGCTCTAGCCCATCGGCTGAGCATTTCCAGAATTGGTTCGGCAATTTTTATGATGGATTTCCCAGAGATAACCGAATCTGGTTTGCTTATAAGTCCTTTCACAAATTCGAACTGCCAGCCGATTTCAGATTGGACGAAATAAATGATGACATATTTGAAAAACCCAAAGAAATCCTTACTGCCGCAATTTCTCCATGCATACTCCCAACTAGCATATCTCAAGGCAGAAACGTCCAGCCATCCTACGAGTTTTATCATCCAATGGTAGCAGCAAGACAGCTTGGCATGGGACAACTGCCATCGGCTTGTACTATACTGACAAAATTCAAACCAGGGGAGATATAGTATCGGCTCTGATGATAAACAAGTTGCTTAATATCCCTGGTCCCCCACTCGGTAGCATAGACAAATTCAACATCACCTTGATGAGAAGTATATTGTTTGACAGATGGTGGTCTGAGATGAAAACTCACATATTCCTTTTGTCGGCTGAGACATATCTCACCAAAATCGTACCAGATTTGGTCCCTCAAATAAGTCATCTCTCCTTATACCTTATACTTTATTTCATCAACCTCTTAATTCTTAACACTTCTCATCTCCCTTTGCAGACATCAGATTCTCCTCCTCCACTTATCAGCCGAAGTGGCAAGCCGATAGAATATACTGCAGCCAAACTCCCTAACGGCTGTGGCCCAGCTCCCTCTGTCATCGGCTTCAATGCTCCCAAGACAACCTCCCTGCTCCAGGGCCAACTCAGAGAGCCGATGCAGACAGGTGACAAGCGCAAAAGAACCAAGCAAGCTGCTGTCAAGCCGTCCATCTTGAAGAAACCAATTAAAAAGCAAAAGAAGCCAGCCGATGTAGAAATTCCCTTGGATCAGGATGTGGATGAAATTCTAAAAGAAATCGAGATGGAAGAGGCTATCGATGAAGCTGCTGCTCAAGTCAGCGAAACAGCCGTAGTTGCCACACCCAAAGCCGATACCCCTCCTGCAATCCAATCTCAAGCTGCCAAAACTCCAAGTCCTCCAAAACAACCTCAGAGAGCACAAGTAAGATTATTCTGACAATCATCTGCTACTTTTTATGCTTTATACATACTCAATTATCTCTTTTCAGCCTAAAAAGAAACAAGTTGCTGCTAGGAAGAAACCAATTCTGCCACCAGCATCGGTAACTTTAACTCATTCAAATTTCAACTTTATTTCCAGCCGATACTGACTAACACTTGTTATCATTTCAGCCTCCTCAAGCACCATCTCTTCGTCAAATATCTAGTGAACGCACTCCATCGGTCACAGCCAGCCGACAAGATGAAGAGATTGCTACCACAACTCCAGCTCCTCAAATTCCTGTAAATATTTTCCAAACTTATACCTATCGACTTATCCTCAATATTATCATCTGACAAAATCTTCTCTATTTCAGCTTTTAGCCAACATGTTCTCATTTGACATTAAACAGTTTTTGGATGAAGAGGAAGAGGAAACAACCAGCAAAGCCATCTCTCCATATCAGAAGATTTAAAGAGAAACTTAGCTGATATTGCAGATCGGCTCAATGCTTCTCTAGATGCACTGGTTGTAAACTGTGGACCAATCAGGGCGAGGTTCGAAGAAATCCAAGATCAGATCCCTGACGAGCTCATCGAAATGATTTCTCCAGCAGTCTTCCTTGAACAACATCGCTTCAAACTGGAGAGAGCAAGGCAGAGAATTGCCGATCGGCTAGAGCGTTCTGATCTTGAAGCTAATATCCAACCCAGCCGACAGCAAGTAAATGATGAAAAGATCAAGCTAGATGAATTAGAAGCTGGTCCAAGCTCAACTCAATAGAAGATTGAGATGCTGAAAAAGAAATAAGCCAATCTGCTGCAACAACTTGAAGCTTGCAGGGCTAAGATCAACACAAAGCTAGCCGATCTGCCGAAAGCTATTGAAGCCCAAAAATCGAAGTTAAAGAAATCTGTGAAGCATCATTTTGCCTTGAGCAAATCTCTCAAACCAATTCCTAGCACAGATGCAGCCGATGCTCAAGCTATTGATGAAGTGGAGCAGATCAGGCAAAAAGCAGTATCGACTATTCAAAAGTATCTGTCTTAATGTAATAACCAAACAATCTTGAAACAATATTTTTGCTGTAATATATATATATTGGCCATCAAGCCAACTTATACTTAGGTGTAATCTGCTATCGGCCATCGAGCCGATTATAACATTAATTGATTCAGCCTTATCTTGACTTGTGTAATTTTGCTCAAAAAATGTGCAAAATTTTTTTCCAACTTTATCCTCCATGCCCGCCAAGTTTGTAGTAGGGAACACAATGCTGCAAACTTATATGCCTAAGGGCGATAAAAATATCGGCCATCTAAAGGCGATGTAAACACATCGGCTGTAAACCATACATCCGCATAGCTCAGCCGATTATGAACCAATCCAAACAATTGGGTAGTATTTCTTCAAATATTTTCCATTAAGAGCTCGTCCAAAAATTTCTCCATGAAGTCCTTTTAACATATAAGCCCCTTTTGAAACACACTTATGTATCCGAAAAGATCCTTCCCAATTCGGTGACCACTACCCAAATTTACTATCTCTTGCTCCTATCGGCAATACCAATTTCCAGACCCAATTTATCCTCCTCAAAAGACTTTGGCACAACCTTTTTATTGTAATGTCTAGCAACCCTTTCTTTGTCCTTTCTAACTTTCTCAAGAGCTCGCAATCTAGATTGAACCAAATCTTCTGACTCATCAACCATCAAATTGTGATAATCATCGGCTGTCAACTCATCCTGCAAAGAAATCCTCTGGAGCCAATGTTTGTTTCCCATGGTAACACAGCTTCATGACCATAAACTAGTTGGTATGGAGGCACCTGAATTGCACCATGACAAGCCATCCGATAGGACCATAATGCCTCTGCCAAAATAGTATGCCACTTCTTAGAATATTCTGCAATCTTCCTTTTGACCAACTTAATCAAGCTCTTGTTAGATGCCTCAGCCTGCCCATTAGCTTGTGCATAATATGGTGAAGAATTCAACAACTTAATCCTCATGCTGTCGGCAAACTGAACAAAGTCATCAGACACAAAAATAGAACCCTGATCGGTTGTAATCGTCTGTGGCAAACCAAACCGGTAGATAATATGTTCCTTAACAAATTCAATGGCATCTTTACTAACAACTTTCTTCAAAGGAATAAACTCAACCCACTTGGTGAAATAATTAGTAGCAACCAATATGAATTTATGTCCCTTGCTCGATGGTGGATTGATCTGGCCGATCATATCAATACCCCAACCTCTAAACGGTCATGGCTTGATAATAGGGTTCATAGCCGATGCTGGTGCTCTTTGAATAGCTCCAAATTTCTGGCAATCTTGACATCCCTTATAATACCTGAAACAATCTTCCAGCATTGTCGGCCAAAAATATCCAACTCTTCTAATCAGCAACTTCTTATGAGCCGATTGATGAGTTCCACAAATACCTTCATGTACTTCACACATGACTACCTTTGCTTCTTCCAGACTTAAACATCTCAATAAAATTCCATCTATCATCCGATAATACAATTTATCATCCAGCAAAACATACTTGAGAGCTTTATACCTTAATTTCCTGGAAACCGATTTAGAAGGATTCTTTAAATATTCAAATATCTCAAACCTCCAATCATCGGCTGGTAGACATGCAACTTCTACTTCAATTCCTTGCAACATCGGCTTGTAGCCTGATGCACCTTGAGCTAAATCATTGGCTTCAACATTCTGCTCCCTAGGGATATGTTTCAAAGTAACCATCTTGAAAGTCTTCATCACCTCTTGACACTTCTCATTATAAACCATCAAGACATCATTCTTGCACTCATATTCCCCAGATAATGGACTAATTACCAATAAAGAATCACCCATGATTTCAACAGCATCGGTTTCAACCTCCTTCAACAATTGTAATCCTTTTAAAACAGCTTCATATTCAGCTTGGTTATTTGTAGAATAAGGCTTGATAGTAAAAACAAACTGAAAACTTACCCCCTAGGTGATATGATCACAAAGCCAATGCCACACCCGTGAGTGCATACTGATCCATCAAAAAACAAAGTCCATGGCATGATGTCAACATGATCAATAGTAGTATCTCTATGCTCAACTATGAAATCGGCTATAGTCTGCCCTTTAACCGCCTTAGCCGATTCATACCATAAATCGAATTCTGACAAAGCAAAAATCTACTTCCCAATTCTTACCTTCAGAACTGGAGCCGATAGCATGTATCGTACTACATCGGCCTTACATACTATGGTGCACTCATTGGAAAGTAAATAATGCATCAACTTTGTACAAGAAAAATATAAGCATAGACATAATTTCTCTACTGGTGAATACCTTGTTTCTGCATCCAAAAGTCTTCTACTCAGATAGAATATAACTCTTTCTTTACCTTCAACCTCTTGGATCAAAACTGAGCCGATAGAGTTCTCATCGGCTGACAAATATAACTTAAAAGGAAGCCCTTTCTGTGGTGGCATGAGAACTGGAGGAGTACTCAAATATTCCTTGATTTCATCCAAAGCCTTTTGCTGTTTCTCTCCCCAGATAAACTCTTGATCAGTCTTCAACTTTAGCAATGGTGTGAATGGTTCTATTCGGCTAGACAAGTTTGATATGAACCGTCGAACGAAATTTATCTTGCCGATCAAAGATTGCAACTTAGTCTTATCTGCTGGAAGTTTTATATCTCTGATTGCTTCAATACTCCTCTGAGGTATCTCAATCCCTCGCTCATGTACCAAAAATCCAAGGAACTGTCCAGCCGATACACCAAAAGCACACTTAGTTGGATTCATCTTCAACCCATACTTCCTTACTCTTTCTAATACTTTTTTCAAATCGACTATATGTTCATCAATTTCCTTAGACTTGACCACCACATCATCCATGTAGATTTCTACCAGCAAGCCGATAAGATCATGAAAAATGTAATTCATCGCTATTTGATATGTAGCACCAGCACTCCTCAATCCAAAATTTATGACAACCCACTCATATAACCGATTGCACCAGGACATCTAAAAGCAGTCTTGTGAATATCTTCCTCAGCCATAAAAATCTGATTGTAACCTGCGTTGCCATCCATGAAGCTGATAATTTTGTGTCCAGATGCTGCATCAACCAATTGATCGGCAATTGGCATTGGGTACTCATCTTTTGGTGTAGCTTTGTTTAAATCCCGAAAATCAATACAGACCCTGAGCTTGCCATTTTTCTTGATGACTGGTACTATATTTGAAATCCATTCAGCATATCGGCACGGTCTAATAAAAATTGCATCATATAGTCTTGTAATTTCGGCCTTGATAGCGTCATACATTTCAGCTTTACAACGTCTTGGAGGTTGCTTGTATGGCCGATAGCCTGGTTTGATAGGGAGCCGATGTTCAACAATCGATCGGCTAAATCCTGGCATTTCATAATATTCCCAGGCAAAACAATCTCTATACCCCTTTAAAAGTATTATTAATTTACATTTAAACTCTTTTGTTAAGCCTTTGCTAATATATGTCGGCCTAGGCCTATCACCTGGTCCATTGTCGATTTCCTCCAATTCATCGGCCGATATAAACCCTTGTCCGAGCTTGCCATCGAGATCATCTACAGTATCCTTTGTATAAAAATTGGAACCCTCCACGGCGCCCTCAAAATAACAATTGGGGCTCTCCATCTCCTATTGGTTGTATATCATAATCAAAAAATTTTAAGTAATCTCCTTGCCAAACTTTTCCAGATAAGCAATCAATTCCTTCCATCCCCCAAACAGATAAATCGGCACTAGCTACATTGACTGACCTATCGGCTGGCACGATTTCGATTTGGTCTCCTTGCCATTGAATTAGGATTTGATGCATAGTTGAGGGAATACAATAGTTAGCATGGATCCAATCTCTTCCCAACAACAGATTATAGGATCCCTTCCCATCAATAACAAACAATGTGGTAGGAATTGTTTTGCTGCCGATGGTCAACTCTACATTCAAAACTCTCTTGGTCTCAGATGGATTCCCGCCGAAATCTTTCAAAATCATATTAGTCTTGATCAAATCCTCCGAACTCTTCCCAAGCTTTCTGAAGGTAGAATATGGCATTAGATTAACAGCTGCTCCTCCATCGACCAACATCTTCGACATCGGCTTCCCATTAACAAACCCCTTGACATACAACGGCTTGAGATGCCGATGATCAGTTCCTTCAGGCTTCTCAAAGACAGCTTGTTGTGGAGACAATATCAACTTAGCCGATGGCGATTAATCCACTTGTTCAACGACTTGTTCAACAGCATACTCAGCTGGTAGCATGAAAACCATGTTTATCGAAGATGACACAACCTCTTTACAATTGTTCTGAAGATTTTTGTTCTGATCGGCTTGGACTTCATCGGTTGACACCACTTTGCTCTTCACACGCCAAACTTTCTTTGTACGCCTTAGCCGATGCTCGATTTCACCTTCGACCTCCTGGAATTGTTCTCTATTCCTAATCCTTTGGACACGCCTCTTTTGATTCTTGGTAAAAATTCCAGAAGGACACCATTGTGGTTGCACATTTTTATTATCCCTTTGTGAATCATCCTCATTGTGGTCTTGTCTGATCGGCCCAAGTCTCTCATGAACTGACAATCTTTTTTGAGCAGGCCGATGCATGCCTGCATTATGTCGGCTTGGTCTCTGAGTATACTGAGCATCAAAATCACTACATCCAAGGCAATCCTCAATAGATGGTAGCCTCATGCATTCATTCCAACAGAATCTAAAAATTCACAGGTTCAATGGGGATCAAAATATTTCTCATTGTCGTGGTGACATGACTCCTCCTCCCTCTGGCGCATTTTCTGGTACTTATTGATCATACCAGCCGATTTGATGTTTCTGGTGTGATTTTTACCTCCATCGGCTTGGTTCCTGTTAAACCCAGAATGAACCATGTTCACTGGAAAAAGATGTCCATCTATCTTCATCGGCCTCTTGGACTCATCTATCTTGATCTTCGCTTGCTCAATAGCCGATTGGATCTGTTGTCTGAAAATCTTGCAATCATTGGTGCTGTGAGATCCTCTATTATGCCACTTGCAATATTTCCTCCTCTTCAGCTCTTCAGCCGATGGAATCACATGTCCTGCCGGCAACTGAATTTGTTTCTCTTGAAGAAGAAGATCGAATATTTTGTCAGCTTTGGTGATGTCAAAATCAATCCTTTCTTTCTTCCCCGAATTCTTGACCCATTGGCACACTACTGTCTTCTTGTTCCTTGCCCACTCGGCTGCATTAACTTCTGGATCATCATCTTCGGAGTCAGAATCATAGCTGTAGATATTATTAACATTGTTGGCCTTTTTGATAAACTTACTAGCCTCCTGGAATCGTGTTTCATGAGCCGATACCTTTTGAGCTAAATGGGCTAAACTTTCAAAATCTTGAGCTGAAAACCTCTCTCTTATCGGCGCCAACAACCCCTGGAAGGCCAAATCGGCTAGTTGTGAATCTGTCAGAGCCAAACTGTAACATTTGTTCCTCACATCTCTGAATCTTTGAATATAATCTGGCACTGTTTCATCTGATTTCTGCCTGATAGCTGTGAGATCTGACAATTTCATCTCTTGGATGCCACTACAAAAGTATTTGTGAAACTGCTTCTCCAGATCAGCCCAACTTCTGACAGAATTGTAAGGTAAAGAAGAAAACCATGTGAATGCCGATTCAGACAGAGAAAGTGGAAATAATCTGACTCTGAGGGCTTCTGTAGCCGATGCTTCCCCACATTGAGCTAGAAATTGGCTAACATGCTCATAAGTCGATACATTATCTTGCCCTGAGAATTTGGAGAAATCTGGCACCTTATATCGGTTTGGAAGTGGTACCCGATCAAAGTACTCTGGATATGGATGTCGATACATGTTACCATTGTCTTTGGGCTTGAGCACGAATTGTTCCCTCATTACATCGGCGATCATATCGGCCCACGGCTGTTGTGGTGTTGCTCCACCATACTGTTGTTGGATCTGGTCATATTGGTCGTACTGCACCGGTTGAGGCCGTGGAGAATGAAGTTGATAATGTTGATTGAGATTAGCCGATAGACCTTGAGAGGATACATAAGGGAGTTGCTCTGTACTGTATTGCTGACCTGTCGGTTGAGAAATTCCAATCGGCTGTTGTGGAACCGAAGGAATATGATATGAAGTATCAACGACTGGTGGTTTCGCATTGAGTATATTCATCAGTTGTTCTGGTGTCAACTGATTTGAAGTTTGCCCCCCAGTGATCGGCTGTTGTCTTGTCATTATTGCCGGGATATTCGTACTGGACAGAGGAACTGATGGAGCTTGGGTTTGAAAAGACTGTTGCTTCCCGCCAATTTCGGTCTTCACAGTCCTGTAACCTGGAAACGTATCGCCTGGTAGATATACTGGTCCTTTTGTCTTTTCTTCGACTATAGTTCCATCGACTACTGACTTGATCATATTTGTCAATGTGTTCACAAGTACTCTGGATTGATTGATGAGAGCATGATGTACTGCCGAATCAATGCGATCTTGTAAAGTATGAAGTTCTTCGTTGTTTGATTCGGTCTTGGGTATCTTGCCTTTATCCTCAGTAACTCCACAAGTACTTGGATCTGATTCCACGATTGGCGGCAACTCGACTTTAGTTCTCTGGATAACCGTGCCCTGTCGGGTTACCGTGAGTGAATGCAGATATCGATTTTGGAGTTGATCTAGCAATTTCTTAATCTCTTCTCTCTGCTCTTTATTCAGCTGCTCGATCGTAACGGGTAGGACATTGTCCTCTGAGACTTCAGTAATGTTGGGCGTCATGATGACACAATTGTCCCACCAGGCGTGTCAAAAGCGTGTTGATGCAAAAAATACACACTGGCCTGAGAGATTTGCTTTACTCTAGTGCAGGTCCAAAATTAGTTCTTAGATTCGAGGGCGTTACAGTTGATTTGATCCTGCAATCAACAAGAAGAAACATGCAAGTTTATTAGTAGACAATAGTCAATCGGCCAGTTTAGCCGATATCGTATCGTGATATAACCTAGCCGATGCAATAAAGTATGAATCGGCTGTAAGGTGTTTATCATTGATGAACTAACCCTAAAACTAGTACATCGGCTCAAAAGATCAGTGTCATGTAATCTATATGTCAATATTACTTTAGAAATAAGCAATTGGGATAGATCGGATTGAACCGAGACAGTATAAATTACCCAAGTCTAAAATAACATAAAATAACGATTACATGTACTTATGTCAAAGCCGATGTCTAGAATTAAGCATGTATCGGCTATAGCTCCAATACAGCCTTATACTAGGATATTGTCTTGCAACAAATATATTCAACTGTAACCAATTAGATTGATAACAAGTCCAATATATTTGTATTAGATTAGATCCTAATATAAGGGATAGATATACAACATTAGACAAAGCATGAAACTATGTAAAACACCTATATCAGGTAAGATCGGCTAAAACCCCGATACTATCCTTATTAACAATCATAAAACAAGCTAGAGATTATAATTCAGAACACGACTTAGTAGATCAAACTTAACTGATGCAGCACTAAGTATGAGGAGAAGCATAATATCTAGACAATCAAGCCGATGGTTATCTTTTCGGGATGGTGGATACATTATATAATTCAAACCAACAAGATAATCTAGTCGTTACCAGCAAAACCCTAGATAGAGATCAGCTGATATGAATAGATTGCATTGTCAATCTGAATTATATAATGCATACGATAACTCGCAAGTTTACAAAATAGAATTAGAGTGTCATAAAGATGTAAGCACTAATTCCGATGATGCAAACCGCCATAACAAGACTTACCTTGTCGTCGAAGATCAAACTAATACAGCTCCACTCAAAAGCATGAACTTGTCGAAAACAGAAAAGAAAGGTTGGCGATGCACCGAGATTGATTGAACTTGGTTGTTGTTTATTTACAAGACCTCGGGTCTATATTTATACCCGAAAATACAAACATTGTCCATCACGGACTCGACTCATATTAACCTAATGCAAATCCAACTAACGAACAAATCCCTTAGGCGGACTCTTACCGAGATTATCTATAAGTAAATTATATATATTCCTAATTAATAGATATAATTGTCAATCTTGGACTCTATCCCTGCCCGGTAATACCATCGTGAGCTCTCTGTCGAATCCGATATTGACTTCCCATGTGATAACGACTACATCGGCTATTCCAATCGGACTCGATTTCCAGCCGATACAGACTCTAGCCGATGTGCATTCTGTTTCCGAGATTTCTGCATATCTTCAAATCCGCTTCGGATTGTATCTTATTTCCGATTCATGAGCTTGCCAAATTTCATCGTCAACACATGCCCCCAATTCCGAAATATTATATAATGCAACGGAATTATCTCCTTGTAATCGCAAAAATCTAGGGTTTCCTCTGTGACCGTTACGCACCTAATTTCATAAATACCAACCACTTCTCCGGAGATTTCACGGCGTTAACTCCGTTTTCACCGCTCAATCCACCAAACTCCTCTGTGAACTCCCGCGATTGCTTTCCTCTTCTCCGGCGACCGCAACAGCAAATTCATCCCCGGCGATGACCTTCGCGCATCAATGGCGTCATCATCGAGCCCATCCAGTACCGCGGCCAAGGAATTTCCCGAGGTAAGTCCCTATCGGCTCAAAACTTACTTTGCATTCTTCGTTTGTTCTTCCTCCCTCAATCTTCCCCCTTTTTTCAATCTGTAGCATCTAGTCCACCAGATAGATTGGTAACAAGTCCAATATATTTGTATTAGATTAGATCCTAATATAAGGGGTAGATATAGAACATTAAACAAAGCATTAAACTATGTAAAACACCTATATCAGGTAAGATCGGCTGAAACCCCGATACTATCCTTATTAACAACCATAAAACAGGCTAGAAATTATGATTCAGAACACGATTTAGTAGATCAAACTTAACTGATGCAGCACTAAGTATGAGGAGAAGCATAATATCTAGACAATCAAGCCGATGGTTATCTTCTCGGGATGGTGGATACATTATATAATTCAAACCAACAAGATAATCCAGTCGTTACCAGTAAAACCCTAGATAGAGATCGGCCGATATGAATAGATTGCATTGTCAATCTAAATTATATAATGCATATGATAACTCGGATGTTTACAAAATAGAATTAGAGTGTCATAAAGATGTAAGCACTAATTCCGATGATGCAAACCGCCATAACAAGACTTACCTTGTCGTCGAAGATCAAACTGATGCAGCTCGACTCAAAAGCATGAACTTGTCGAAAACAAAAAATAAAGGTTGGCGATGCGCCGAGATTGATTGAACTTGGTTGTTGTTTATTTACAAGACCTCGGGTCTATATTTATACCCGAAAATACAAACATTGTCTATCACGGACTCGACTCATATTAACCTAATACAAATCCAACTACGAACAAGTCCCTTAGGCGGACTCTTACCGAGATTATCTAGAAGGAAATTATACATATTCCTAATTAATAGATACAATTGCCAATCTTGGACTCTATCCATGCCCAGCAATACCATCATGAGCTCTCTGTCGAATCCGATATTGACTTCACATGTGATAACGACTACATCGGCTATTCCAATCGGACTCGGTTTCCAGCCGATACAGACTCCAGTCAATGCGCACTCTGTTTCCGAGATTTCTACATATCTTCAAATCCGCTTCGGATTGGATCTTGTTTCCGATTCATGAGCTTGCCAAATTTCATCGTCAACAAGCCCACGATCTGTCGAATGCTCACGTACCACTACACCACCGAACTATGTACGCCAATATCGTAGTTACAGTATAACTAGTGCAGTTACATTGCGGTTATAATATAATTACACTTCAATTATTACAGTTATATCGCAGTTACAATGTAATTACACTTCAATTATATTATAGTTACATCTGAAAGTTTTTAACGAAAAAATTTACGATAGTTTTTTAATACTCCCCTAAAAAATTATTGGATGGCCGAAGGGATGTCCAAGCGGCCTCTATATTTTTTCAATTGAACCCTCACAATAGAAGATAATTTTGTGCTCAATATTTAAAATATAAAATAATAACTTGTAATTTGGAACTCATTGAATGCGACGCATTGGCAACAACGACGGATGCAGACCTTGCTTGGCTTCAGTGGTTGAGCACTCAGTCCGTTTGTGCAATGCCCGAAGCCGCTACTCGCCTCATTCCATGTCGTCCGGAGGCCAACGGTCTTGGCGCGCCGGTGCCGCTGACCCACCACGACGAACGGAAGGTAGAGGCAAGTGGGCTTGGCATGCTCATGATAGCTCAGAGCGTCCGGATTTTGACATTGCTTCTTCATGATGGGCTAGATCTGGTGGTCTTCCTTGTGACCGAAGGTACATATTTCTCCGTCCCCTTCTCTCTCTTCATCCTTGCCGCCACCGACGAGGTGCACAAGCTTCGGTTTTCTTCCACCTTACCGACAACATGCATATCTATCTAGCTTTCTTCCTTGGTATCGGACGAGTATTGGGCGATACCAATGGGTATCAGTATGATACCTCGTAAGTATCACGTGGTACCTCGCAATATCATATGATAACTCTGAGGTATCACTTAATACCTACCGCTATTAGAACCTGATAATTGTTGGTATCATATATAACTTAATACCTCGCAAATATATATTTTTTGAACGACTCGCACCAGACAGTGCGAAATTCATATTATAGAGTAGGAAAAAGATACAAGATTGCAACCATGTAAGGTCGTAGCAAGGAAATTAAGAAAAAGACCCCCACCAACGCACCGATAGGTCCAACACCCAGTCTCAAGAGAAAGTTAGCATTGGACTGGCCGCTGCTAAGCATTACCGGCCGGCGCTATGCAAACAGAGGGACTACAATGGGATCGCCCAAAAACCAACCCTAACGACCAGACACAGAGTTGCACTCTTACCACATCTTTGGGATTGAGGGAGAAAGGGTGAGAGAGAAGATGAAACCGTTCTCTCCCCTAGGGCCTCCGACATGGTCAACTTATATAAGCTAGGGCGTGGATACAAGAGGACCAAAATCTAAAGCAAGCCTGCACTAATTGTCTGGGAGGTTTCGGTCAGGGGTTGCTTAGATGACATTTCTAGGGAGAGTAGCGATGGAAACACCACCGCTGTCGTTCCTGGAGGCCTCAAAGGAGAGCCGAGACTGAGTTTTCACCTGACAAAACCCCAAGAGGCGATGGGACAACACGACAACACCCTCAAGAGGGAATGCGACGCTTGAAAGCGACACGATTGCCAGCCCGACCAAGACCGGCCTGGGTTTTCACCCATCGCTCACCATCTACCTAATCCCCGCTAACGCCACAATGCTCCTCCACAATCAAAACCTCCACTGGCTTGTGGGCACTGAGCCGGCGCCCACCGTCGGCCAGCCTCACCGGTCTCCTTGCCGACTCCACGCCACCTCATTGTTGTCGCCGCATCGGCGTTCCGCGCCAAAGGTCGGGCCAACCTTTGTCGTCACCCCTACCGAAAACTCCTGGCACCACTTGTGCCGCCGTCGCCGGCCACGCCTTCGCGCCGGCCTTTCCTCCACGCGCCTCAATGGCCTTTCGTCATTGCAGGACGTGCCTCCAAGCTGTCCACGACTCCATGCCACCAACGCAGGGCTCCCTGCAAACGCCCATCTCCCGCTGCCATCGGCACCTCCCACGCCATCGCATGGCTCCAAATCCGGTGGCTCTAAGTCACTGCCACCCCCTCCGCACATGCAACCCATCTTGTCGCTGGTCTCCTTCCCTGCCTCCACCTCCGGCTATCGTCGTTGTCAGCGCGCCGACACGTGCACCCGTCGTCCGTACTGCCGTCGGCCGCCAGATCTAGCCAAGGGGGTCCACATCTGGCGCGCCCACCACGACCCCACCACTGCAACCCCGCCGCGTGCTGTCTTCTCCTCGCCTGCCTCCACCGACGCCTGGCTACAGCTCCATCGACGCTCACGGATCCGGCGAATGCGCGCGTTGCTGCCGCGGCCTCCTCTCACGCGGTCCATCCCATCGCCTGTCTTCTCCTTCCCCACCTCCACCTTTGGCTGCCACCGTCGACCGCGCTGGCCTTGACGCCGGTGTCGCTCCGGCCAACCTCCACCATTTCTCCGCCAACACCGGATCTTGGGTGTCGGCCGCTGCAAGCCCCTGCCACTGCCGTCCTTGTGAACCGCCGGCTTTGCCGGCCACTCGCTCAGTAGGAGGCGAGGCAAAGGAAGGGGGTGAAGAAGGGCGGCGACGGTGGCTAGGATTCCACCACCCGAGTCACCTAACACGGGAGGCGACGCAGGGATCGTGCGTATACCCGCACTGAACCAATAGCTCGCAAATATATATCATCCCATCCAGGAAGAAATCCCGTGGTATATTATTTTTTTTCATGAGATTATACTGTAATATGTCCCACGGTGATTTAGTATCCAAATCAGTATATTCAACCATTCAACAAGACATGCGGCTACTAATTTCTTTGCGTGCGCCATCACTAGTGATGCGAAATTATTGGTAGCAAACGCAAGGAAAAGATCTACTGCCTATTGCGCGTCGTACGTACTCAAGATTCACCAAACCAATGGACTGACCATCTGGACCATGCAAAATTTGGAGGCTATGAAAGAGACAAATGAACTACGAGTGCTGATCGGGACTTCAGGGTCCCAGGAAAGAAAAAGGAAAAAACACATCTACTATTCATCTCCCTAAGAAAAAAAAAGAGATCTTTTCAGCTTTCAAGAAAGGGAAAGGCTGCGACAGGACGACGCGATATGATAAGGCGAGAAGAAAAAACAAGATTTTTTATTTAATTAAGAAAAAAGAGGTATATAACGAGAAGAAAGGGTAAAAGCTACTCGTACTAGTACTACTATAACTTGTCGTTTTCCGCTGCGTGATGATAAGCCAGCCCCTCTGGGCAGTTTACTTCCACTTCTAAACAAAAAGTGCACCTTTCACGAAAAGCTAACATGCTGGATTAAGAACAAGTATAACAATAAGTACAAGCTTACTATAAATTTACGTGAAGAAGAAGGTAAAAAAAAAGAGTGTTAGCTTTCATGTAAGAGCTACTAGTTTAACATAAACTTCAAGATAAATATATTAAATGTATAAGTGAGAGATAGAGAGAGGAGAAGAAAATTATAGCCAACCTTATAGCTAATTTATTATATATGTTAGTTTTAACATAAGCTAATAGTAGGAAGTAAGCTCTACTATTATCATCCTTGCTCTAAGCACGGCGAGATGGAGTAAGAAAACTGTTTCGCCCGCGGTGTTCGCGCGCAAGTGGCCCCTGCGCTGCGCAGTTTTCAGTGTGGTTGCCGGCCGATCCATCCAGTTGATGGCTAAGCTAATCAACTTGCGCAGCGTCTCCGCGACGAATCGATCTATCTCTTCTTATGCAAATCCTTTTCTTACGATATTGTGCGTTCACCTGCGCCGTACCAAATACCAACCGTTTTTCAGTGGCAGCGTGAGGGCTCACCTGTCAGCGGCTTGCGAGAAAAATATGATGGTTCCGTATGGCCCACCGGAAGTGCCACATGATAGGGGGGTGGTGGTAGTGGACCACCCGTTGTGTCCAGGTGCACCTAATGCGAAGTACCTGTTGAATTTGGATAGATTCGTTGCAAGATCGATCCGACTCCGGTGCCGCACCGCACATAGTGTTTTGTGGTTTTAATTCGATCCATGCCACTATAAATATATCAAAATAGAAAAAATACCACTACTATTCACGATATCTGCTGGATATCACTGAAATTTTATAAAATTATAATCATACCATCACCGTCCACTTTCCTGTCATTCCCCGTTAAATCTGCATCCTCTTCCATCAATGGCGTGCACCGACCAGCAGCAGCAACACTGAGACCGAGCACCGCCATCTCCTCCTGTAGAGGCTACCACCGCATCGAGGCCGAGCACCGCCTTCCCCGCGCACCCGAGCCACCGCCACTCCAATCGCTCATCGTCGGCGAGGGAAGCCTCGCCCAACTGCGCCATCGCCGCCTTCGGCTCCCACGCGTCTCACCACACCACGGTCACCCCTTTTTCCTCTCCAATCGTCGCCTGGAACAGCTCCTTCCTCATGGAGGTGAGTTCGTCGTCGCTGTATTGGAGCTGGTTCGCTAGCCTGCCGCCCCAGATGGCGGTGACCACCACGGCGACGGCGGCCACCCTGCACATACCCCACCTCCTGCTGCTGGCGAATCCGAAGTCAACGTAGGTGGCGTCGTTCACGCTGGCGACGTTGGCGCCGCGGTGGTAGTTGAGGGAGAAGGGGAAGAGGCCACCGAGGACGCCACCAAGGTTGAAGAGGCACCAGAAGAGGGAGATGTATGAGCCGCGGCGGGATAGGGTGGGTATGACGTCATGATGGCTCCCTGTGCGGCCTAGAGGAGACCCGCCCCCACGCTGAGGAGGGCGTCTGCGGTGACGAGGAAGGCCTGATGGGAGTGGCAGTGGTGGTGGTTGTAGTAGAGTAAGGAGGCGGTGTAGAACAGGTAGGTGAGGGCACCGGCGAGGACGGTGACGCGTGGGCTGAGGAGGTTGTGGGCGGTGCCGCTGAGGACGCCCAAGACAGCAAAGTAGAAGTAGAGCTGGACGATAAGGATAGAAATAATAACGGGGATGACGGAAAATTGGATGGAAAATGCGACGGAGTGGCATGGTTACAATTTTACAAAATTTCAGTAGCACTTAGCCGATATCACGAATAGTAGTGGTATTTTTTTAATTTGGTATATTTGTAGTGGCATGAATCGAATTAACTCTAGATGCTGCTAATAATCAATACCACACACCAGGTAGTACGAGATAAGTATCTACACAAATCTGTGTAGTATATATACTAGTTCTAGATATATCTAGTCGGATTTTCTCGTAAAACATGTGTTACTCTGCTATTTTTATTTTTTTTATTACATGTAGTTTATATAATTTACTTACTATAACACTATACTTGTTAAATACGATTTGTTTAAGACAACGATAGCTGGCGAGCATAAAAAGGACGGAACAGCAAATGAACTTTACACTTCTCTCTAGCGAGATAACTGTGCAGTGCCTTTTTGTTCATTTGATCCCCTCCGTAAGATCAAATTCCCCTTCCTATTTTGGAGTTTGGGACACGGCGCGCCTTTACGCCAGGTACGATATGATGCAGGCGCGTTCGGGGTGCTACACCTGACATCTTAAATGGAACAGAGACCTATCATCTTATATTACATCTTTTTTCCAAGTAATCATCATTATTCGTGCTTTAGTTAATTGTGCTGTAGTTCTAATGATACCAAATAGTGGTCCGTCTGGACTTTCTTTCCTCGGATATCATGAGAAAAAACAAACAGCTCTGTTGTACTTCCTCCGTTTCACAATGTAAGTATTTTTGAGATTAACACAAATACTTAAAAAAATAGGTGTAAATGATTAGAGGAGATGTGTGATTGATTGAGAAGAGAAAGTAGATAAGAAAAATAGTTGTGATTAGTTGAGAGGATGAGGTATACGAAAAAATAGCTTCATTAAAAATAAAATGCAGTGCTAGAAATAACTACAAAGGAGAACAGTAACTAGCATGCAGGCATGAGGTGCCATCATCGAATCGATCGATCGATCGACAAGATCTCGGCATCCATGCTCTTGCCGAGTTGGTTAAGTCGGATATATAATCATATAATGTGTAGTAAAAGATACGGGTTTAATTAATTAGCGCTATCAGCTTAGCATCAAGTGCCAAGTGGGAATAGTATACCGGAGATGCTCTCCCGCGAGACATGCCTGCGTGCCTGCCTGTGGCTGGCTGCGAATTGCGTGGTGCGTGCGTGCGTGCGTGAGCACCGATCGATCGATCGTGTGTGTTGCCCCCGGCGAACCGAGAGCATTTTTTTTATATGCGCTGATGAGTGATGACATGCGATATTATGTCCAGATGCCGCACTAACGACGAGGATAGATCGGACGGATCCATCCCGGGCGCCGGCGGCCCCCGCTTGCCTCCTGCGCGACTCGCCCGCCCAATCGCGGACCCGCTTTCCCGGCCGCGAGAGAAAAAAAAAAGTAGAGAAAGGACATGTTGCATGTGCGCTGCTACGCGCACCAGGCCTGTCTGATCATGTCTTAAATTGGATGTATGCATGCTTTTTGGCTAATTATGAATTTGTGATGTTCGAATTTTTTAAATCCATCGCATGGATCTTTTCTTCGAATAATCGAATCCCGTAGGGCCGCAATATCAATAGGCTTTGGGAGTTGGGGTAGAGTGAAGATCGCTTGAGGGTCTATTTTGGTTATTTTGGTATAGCTTCAGCTTCACCTTTTCTAAAGCTGGATGCTAATTAAACAGTTTGTGCTCTAACTAGAAGGAGAATAAACTAGAAAGATAGAGTTGGGTTTAGACAACTCTATAACTTTACTTCAAACCAACTCCGAAAATTAAATTTAGAAATTAAAACTTTATCAAATAGGGCCTAAATTACGTTATAGGAATGGTTTTTTTCCCTAAAATTATAATTTTATAAAAGGGATATTTCTTAACACTTGATTAACTCGAAATATATGATTGGCATGTCTGTCACTAACACTTTTGTAAGCTAAAAGCTAAAATAAGGAATCAATCAGCATATATCAGAATAAAGCATGGAGTTTAATTCTCTAGCACCATACTAATATACGATGCTTTCTTTTGCATAAATGCATATCTAGCTATAAGCAACTAAAATTACTATACTTGACAGCGAAGAAGCCAAACCATGTGATACGGTCACCTCAACTATATTTTTTTTCTTAAATGCTGTGTTTGCCATGTACCATGTTTGTTTTTAAATGTACTATGTTGTTGATTTTTAGGTATTGCTCAGCACAATTCCAGATCAAGATTTCTTTTGGTGCTAGTTATTTCTAGTTGCACAAATCTATATATTTGAATATGTGATTATGTTAATTACATTTGGATTAATCATTTTAATACTATTTTAAATAAAATATTATATTCCTTTTAAAAATAAAATATCATATTTTAAACTACTATAACTTATTAGACAAACTTCAAAATCAACTTGAATGTGGGATTTGGAGCTACGCTAAACAAGTTATTAGACAAAATATTGATAATTCGTTGAATTCAAAAATTTTAATGCAAATATGCAAACATATATCTCATACTTAAAATATCTTTAGTGATAGAATAAATCACAACAAAATAAATGATGCTTACGCAGTTTTTTTATTAAGACAAATATTCAAATATCATGTCCCAAAATTAACATCATCATATATTATAAAATAGTGGTAGTACTTAATTAATTTAGTCCCACGTACATTGAACTATTAACCGGTAAATTCTAATAGTCCGATAGCTATATATGCACCAGAAGTCACATCAAAGATTCATATATTAGCTGAGATGATAAGGCCATGTACAATGGGTAACTCCAACTCGTACCTTCGCTCACGGAGTCCATCTTCCATCCCCGAGCCGTGCCCCTGGAGGGAGGCGTGACCCCCAGGAGGGGAACGCGCGTCTCTGGCTCCTCGACTCCCTTTACTTGAGCCACGGATCGAGGCTATGCGTTGAACGCGCGTCTCTGGCTCCTCGACTCCCTTTACTTGAGCCACGGATCGAGGCTATGCGTTGAGACGATCCTGGTACCCCGTCCACCACCTCCTCCCCCTATATTTTCTCTTCTTCGCCGACAGCCGGATCCATGCCCTCTATCTCATGCCGTCGCCCGTCTTCACCGGCAGTCGGATCCACGCCCTCTCTCTCCATCCGCATGGCAAGCGGAGCACGGGGCGCGGTGGCCGACGGTGAGCGGGGTGCGGGGCGAGGTGGCCGATGGCGAGCGGCTGGTCGATTGCACCATCCCCAGGTCGATTCGCCGTCATAGATCCATCTTGGCCAGGCTGCCGATGGCTCCTCCACTACGTCGCCGCCTCGCGCCATCACCAACCTCTACCCATCCTGATAAACCCTGAGCTCCATTCGATGCGCTCAAGGCTATGATTGGCCCGATCTTTCGAGTGAGTTGAGATAACTACGATTTGGGAGAAACGTTGATGATCCGACTACAACCGTACGAGACGTTGTGTTGCGCCTTAGCGATCGATACACCTCTCCGTGGGTTGTTGATCTTGCGGTGTAGATTAACCTTATTCCTGCAAGCAAATCGAAGAAACAAGCAAGAACAAGATAAAATCAGTCTGAATTGCAAATAGGAATTGAATACAAATGATAAGTTAGGGTTCCGAAGAACAAGCAGACGGACAGTCTAGCCGACACGCGCGCTGCAAGCAAGTAGCAATGGCTAAACTTTAATCTAACAAAACCCGAGAAACCCTGAAGGGGTACCTAGCTATTTAAAGAGGTGGGAGGACGACCAAGAGAGCCCTAGAGTCGTGCTCTACCTGTTTGGGGCGCACCCCACATGAGCCCAACATGGGCCGGGTCCTAGACGAAGTTACAAGCCCATAGGCCTATTACAGGTGATGCAACATCTTGTTTCTTTAATTGCGGCCGACTGAGATGGAATTTGGCAATGAGGCTGGATCCGTTGGAAAAAGGACTCCGAGAGCTTTTCATCAAGTATTTACGGGTCGAAAATGGAGCTCGTATGCAGATTTGATGGCCATTTGAAGTCAATGTTGCTGCAGGTGGCCGAATTGGATTCCAGCACTTGGAGAACTTGATCTTGATGTCTTCTTGTTGATCCATGATGTGAACAACGGTTATATCCATAGTAGCCATGGTCACATCACGACCCCTCCTCTCTACACTTCAACGGTGAAGCGGCAGCGGTGACGACTGTAGCTACGCACAAGCTCGTCTTGCTCCACTCTGGCAGAGGTTGGAGTCCTCGTCGGTGAATAAGGTGAGAGGGGCAAGAAGGAAAAATATGGAGGAAGGAGGTGGGGGAGATGGGGATCACGAGCCATGGCTCAGGAAAAGGGAATGGAGGCACACGTTCCCCCTCACGAGGGTCGCGCCTCCCTCTAGGGACACAGCTCGGGGACGGTTGATGGACAGCACGAGTGAAGGTACGACCTGAGACTACCCACTGTACATGGTCTAACGATCAGCTCTCAACTATTCTGTCTCAAAGGAACCATCAAAACTGTGCCTTTTCATTAGTACTACATAGCTACGAGTAAACCAAAATATATACTACAAAATCACTAAACACCACAACACTACGACTTTAAGCTTTCTCGATGCACATGTATAATCGCGAGCAACCGAATGTTACTTTACTCCAGGGTGAGCTGAGGCCTGAAGGTAACCGATCAACTTGAGCCTTTCTTCAACTAACGCTCACATGGTACACAGCAGCAGCTGCAATTGCAAAGGCTTAGACAGCGGGGGACAAGGCCGGCCCACCCCTGTGTGCGCCAAGCAATTTGGCCGCCTGACCCCGTGCCGACGTGGCGCGGCATCCCCCAGCTGGATCGCGCAGAAGTAAACGCCCGCCTCCTCTCCCAATCCCCATCTCCCCCCTCCTCTCCACTCTTCTCCCTCCAATAATTCTCTCCTCTCTTCTCCTCTGCACCACCACCACCGCCACCAGCAGCAGCAGAGAGCACCATCTCCTATAATCCCCATGCTTGCGCACCACTCCCGGCCAGATCCCGCGCGACGAGGAGGAGGAGGAGGAGGAGGCTGTGCTTGATCCGCGCTCCCGCCTCTGGTTGGTTGGTTGGTGGGGGATCGATGGGAGGGGAGGCACCGGAGCCGCGGCGGTTGGACCGCGTGATGAGCTTCGGCGGCGCGGGCTGCATCCCGGAGGAGGCGCTGCACCTGGTGCTGGGCTACGTCGACGACCCGCGGGACAGGGAGGCGGTGTCGCTGGCGTGCCGCCGCTGGCACCGCATCGACGCGCTCACGCGGAAGCACGTCACCGTGCCCTTCTGCTACGCCGCGTCGCCCGCGCACCTGCTGGCGCGGTTCCCGCGGCTGGAGTCGCTCGCGGTCAAGGGGAAGCCACGCGCCGCCATGTACGGGCTCATCCCGGAGGACTGGGGCGCCTACGCGCGACCCTGGGTCACCGAGCTCGCCGCGCCGCTCGAGTGCCTCAAGGCGCTCCACCTGCGCCGCATGGTCGTCACCGACGACGACCTCGCCGCGCTCGTCCGCGCCCGCGGCCACATGCTTCAGGAGCTCAAGCTCGACAAGTGCTCTGACTTCTCCACTGACGCCCTCCGCCTCGTCGCCCGCTCCTGCAGGTACTGAGATTGCTGCCCAACTCCTTTTTGGCTCTGATCTGGGTGTGGGAGAGGTGAGCTCGGATTGGGGGTTGGGCATTACCGGATTTGGGAGATAGCGACTCGGTGAAGAACTGAGCCGCTGTTTTGTTGATGCCCAGAAGTGGTTTCGTGGATAGCACCGAACCAAACATCAGTTTCCGCGAGTAGAGTTTTTGTCTTAACAGGGTAAGAGTTTTGCCAAAAAAAAAGTGCGTCCAGATCTGCATGGTTGCTGTTCAATTGTGAATGTTTAGTACTCATAAGTTAAATTCGTTTCTCTTTAGCCACTTAATTATTTTATGTTAACTCTAATTGCCATACTTTAGCTCACCGGTAATAGCGTGGTGAGATCACTCCACTAACATGTTGCACTAAATTTCACAGATCACTGAGAACATTATTTCTGGAGGAATGTTCAATTGATGATAAGGGCACTGAATGGCTCCATGACCTTGCTGTCAACAATCCTGTTCTGGTCACGTTGAACTTCCACATGACCGAGCTCACAGTGGTGCCAACTGACCTTGAGCTTCTGGCAAAGAACTGCAAATCACTAATTTCATTGAAGATCAGTGACTGTGACTTATCAGATTTAATTGGATTTTTCCGGATGGCTGCATCACTGCAAGAGTTTGCTGGAGGGGCATTCATTAAGCAAGTGGAGCCGTATGGAAATGTTAAATTCCCTTCAAGACTGTGCTCCTTAGGACTTACTTACATGGGAACAAACGAGATGTCCATAATCTTCCCTTTCTCTGGAATACTCAAGAAGCTGGACTTGCAGTACACTTTCCTCACCACTGAAGATCACTGCCAGCTCATTGCAAAATGTCCTAACTTACTAGTTCTTGCGGTAAGTCTTCTTTATATATGCACTATGAAGGTATTCACTTTATTAGTTAACCTATGTCATGGTAACCAACATTGTAAATGCAATCTACAGGTGAGGAATGTGATTGGAGATAAAGGATTAGGGGTTGTTGCAGACACATGCAAGAAGCTACAAAGACTCAGAGTTGAGCGAGGGGATGATGATCCAGGTTTGCAAGAAGAACAAGGAGGAGTCTCTCAAGTCGGGTTGACAGCTGTAGCCGTAGGATGCCGTGAACTGGAATACATAGCTGCCTATGTGTCTGATATCACAAATGGGGCCCTGGAGTCAATTGGGACGTTCTGCAAAAAACTTTGCGACTTCCGTCTTGTCTTACTTGATAGAGAAGAGGGGATAACAGATTTGCCCTTAGACAATGGTGTTCGTGCACTGCTGAGGGGCTGCACAAAACTTCGGAGGTTTGCTCTATACTTGAGACCAGGGGGACTTTCAGATGCAGGCCTTGGCTACATTGGACAGTACAGTGGAACTATCCAATACATGCTTCTGGGTAATGTTGGGGAAACAGATGATGGTCTGATCCGGTTTGCGTTGGGGTGTGAGAACCTGCGGAAGCTTGAGCTAAGGAGTTGTTGCTTCAGTGAGCAAGCTTTAGCCCGCGCTATACGGAGTATGCCTTCCCTGAGATACGTATGGGTACAGGGCTACAAAGCTTCTAAGACTGGTCACGATCTCATGCTCATGGCCAGGCCCTTCTGGAACATAGAGTTTACACCTCCCAGTTCTGAGAATGCAGATCGAATGAAGGAAGATGGTGAACCTTGTGTAGATACTCAAGCTCAGATACTTGCATACTACTCCCTTGCCGGGAAGAGGTCGGACTGCCCACGATCTGTGGTTCCTTTGTATCCTGTGTGACTGTAAATACACTAAGCTGGTGTCTCTCTGCTACGTTCTTGCCTCTTGCCTTTTTTGAGTGATATGTCGATATGTGGTTATTGTATGGGTCTAGATGGCTAGCTGCTATGTACCGTAATAAGCTACTGATAGCTGAGATGTACTGGAATAAGCACTTCTATTTCCCACTCTACTACTATCCAATCCTAGAAAGATGTATATTAAGAAACACTCTGTGACACTACTCCTTGCTTGTTCATGCTTCCTTGACCTGGTTTGTTACCATTGGAGGTATAAGAATACCTGGTTTTGGCAGTCCATAAGATCTTGTCCTTGTACATAAATGCTCCCAGACCGTAGGGGAAACTTATCAGGTGAGTTGCCTGTTGTGTATTTGTATGTGCTGAGAATTTTGTATCAACCATTGGTGGTCCTGGTTCTGAAAACTACTTTAAGACGTCGTTTGTCTTACAGAATTGCTCGTTTGGTGAGTGGAATGTTGCTTAATACTATATGAGATGAGCTGACTGTAGGACCTATGAACGTTGTGGGAACAGATTGATATGATACCCATCCCCTGTTATAAAACTAGGGCTATATAAAACGGAGGTGCATATGGGAGCAGTAGCAATGGCACAAGCGGCAATTACAAGTTCACGACTTGCAAAGCCAATGCGACATTTCTTAGCTGGAAACCAAGGCCACCAAGTGGCTCTCCCATCATGCTAGCGCCCCCCCCCCCCCCCCCCCCCTCCCCCTCGAGCCTCACTGTCAACAACAGCATGGCGGAGTCACTACGCCATGAACGCGACAAACACATCGCCGGACCAAAAAGAGCGGAAGTCCTACACAACAGCAGCATGGAGCCGCACTAGCATGCAGGACCTATTTAGGAAGTTTCTAACTGCTGTAGCTTCTTCTTTCAGAATTAGAATCTCTTCCAAATAATTTAGTTTTTATCCAGATTTTAAGGTGTTATAGTTGTACAATTCAGAAAATAAACTAGAAACCAAAAATTGAAAAACCAGTTTTTTTAGATTTTCATAGATTAACTACCAATCAACTGCTTTTCATAAGTTGGTTACTAACCAACTGCTTTTTATAATCTTAAACTTCTCAGATAGATCCGTGGTCTGGGATGATGGGAGGAGTAGCAAACAAAAAGTGTAGGACGGTAGGATGGTGTCTGCGTCTCGCTATATTACAAGTGGTGGTATCGAAACCGACCTCGCAGAGAAGATGGTTCCCGGCCTTCTCATCCTCGCCACAAACTCCCGGGCGAAACGCGACTGATCCATGCATGCACGCCATACAGTCAGTCGGCATGTTCGTATGCTATGGTACTTCTACGCAGAATTCATTAACAAAATCGTCCGTGCAAATTGTGGGGTGAAAGAAATCAAGGGAAAATTGCATACGCGTCCACAAGTTGGGCCATGCTACTGTACTGGATTTCTACCATGAATCAGTCTCCCCAAGTGGCTAAGCATCATTCCAGGATAAGCAAGCGAGTGAGATCCAGACATCGATGGCCTGTTGGAGCAAGTTCATCTGTGCAGCCCACATGGTTACAGCTTGCAAACTGAAATACTCCCTCTATTTCATAAGTTATTTAACTTTTTTCTAGTTAAACTTTATTAAGTTTCACTAAATTTATAGAAAAATTTAACAACATCTAAAATATTAAATTAGTTTTATTAAATCTAACATTGAATATATTTTTACTAATATGTTTGTTTTGTGTTGAAAACACTACTATATTTTTCTATAAGTTTAGTTTAATTAGGAAAAAAGTCAAACGACTTATAATATAAAAGACAATTGCTCATTTGACCCTGTTTTGAAGTATAACTACTAATTTGATCGTACTTTTTCTCGTTTTCTTATTTGACCCTGTTTTTCAAAATCGAAGCTACCGTCTGACCCTATTTTTACTACACCGTTAAGTTTCATTTAGGAAAAATAAAAAAATCTATTTATTAATCAAAGTGACCAAATACCCTCGATGACACTACAACCCTATCCATTCATTCTCTCATATCCCTATCCATTCATTCTCTATCCACAGTGGCGGTGAGCTAGGCAAGGCGACGACGCATGGAGGCCGGAGGGAGGGAGGGAGCAGCGGGTGGCGGCTGCTGCGCACGGAACGAACGGCAGCAGCGGCGGCGCGCAGACGGAGGGAGCGTGTGCGGCTTAGCAACAACGACAAGGAGCAACGACGGTGGGCCGGGCGGTGGAGCTCGGGCTGTGACTGGTGGATCCGGCGGGGTAGGGGCGACGACGCCTTGGCGACGATGAGGAGTGGCGGCGGCGGGCCCGAGCGATGGAGCTCGAGCTGCGACAAGTGGATCCGGCGGGGGAGGGGCGACGACGGCTCGTTGACGACGAGGAGCAATGGCGGTGGAGCTCGGGCTGCGGCGGTTGCATTTGGGAGCGGTGCTCAGGCTGTGGTCATCTCACCGCTCGCCGACGCCACCTTGCACTCTCTCCGCCCGCGCACAGCCTCGGCCCGCCATTGTCACCTCACCTTCTCCCCACCCACACACTGCCTCCCCGCGAGTGGAGGAGAGGAGAAGAGAGAAGAGAGGAGAGAGAAGAGAGAAGGGAGGAGGGAGAAGAGAGAAGTGAGAACTGACAGGCGGGTCCCACGTGTAATAGGGTTAAATGAGCAAGGACAGAAGGGATATTTTGTGCTCCAGTTAATACCGTTACATGCCCTTAACAGAATAGGATCAGACCAAATCTTTAATTTTGAAAAGAAGGATCAAATGAGCAAAGTTGACCGTAAGGGTCAAATTGGTAGTTTGCTTTTAAAACAGGGTCAAATATGTAATTGTTGCTAATACGAAACAGAGGGAGCAGTATATATTACTACTATATACTATACCTTGACATTTTCTGGGATGCAGAGATGCATCATTCCCAATTTCCCGATCGGACAAGAACTGAGATGACGATGGACGGGTGTGTAATTTGAAACCTTTTTTTTTAGGCTGGAGAATTAGAGATCATCCCTTCAATGCATGATGAGTGCTTTTCAAAGTGATACATGTTTGGTCACCGATGAATCATGAATCTTACAAAATTTATACAGGAACAGAGGCACCTCCATAGTTCAGTTATTTTTCGTGTAATCAAATGGCTTCACAAAATTCATGTGACATTGCACAGTGAGTTTATGTTTCATTCACATGTTTGACAAGAAAAGTTGGATGAAGATAAGCATTGACAGAACAAAGAGGTAAAGTTTAAAGTACATGCCCCCAATATTGCGGTAATCTTCATTATTTTGCTCAAAAGGTCAAAATATTATACAGAAGGAATGTATCTTTCCAAAAAAAAAGAAGCATGATAAAGACTCTATTTTCAACCAACATTTAGAACATTCGTTTTACAAAAGAATAGCATCTAGTTGTGAAAAATATTTGTTGTTATCCTTATTATTATTGTTGATGTTGCTAGTATATATTTTTGAAAAGAATGTTACATGTTCCATCTTTTGTCTTTCAACTTATAAGCAGTTGCTAGAATTTGAATTCTAAAACTCAATTTTAAAGTTAATTTTGAGGGTTTTTAATCGTAATTTATTTTTAAGCAATGAATTTTAAATTGGTAAGGACGTATATATAAAAGTTTTATCGACACATTATTTTTTATCATCGCCATTACGGCTTATACTCATTATATACCAAATGATGAGGCTTCATATAATGCTACATTTCTACCACAATGTGACATGTATTTTTCTCTTTAAATCAAAATACATACTGTCACTACTAGAAACCTCATTTTCGGCATCGTAGGGGTTCCATTTTCGCAGGCGGGTATGATCTCCAGAGCCAAAATCCCGCCGGCGAAGACGATACCGGGTTGGAGGGGGCGGTCCGCCTGCGAAGATAGATCTTTGCAGGCGGGCCATATAAGCGGCGCCTGCGAAGATCGATCTTCGCAGGCGGTAGGCGACGTGCGCCTGCGAAGATCGATCTTCGCAGGCGCCGCTTATATGGCCCGCTTGCAAAGATGTCCCTATATAATCTTCTTCCTCCCCGAGCCCTATTCATTCTCCCCGAAGTTTCTCTCTCCTAAAATGACTTAAATATAGGGGGGAGGTTTTGAACTTCAAATCTTCGGGGGATTTTTCTACGGTGCTTAGATCTACTCATTTCCACATTAGGTATGCAATTTTTTAAGCTTTTAGACCTCAATTTGTGATGGATTTATGCATGCAAAATTGTGAAGGAAAAGCTCCATGTTTTTTAATTTACTTTCTTTTGATATGTTAATGTTAGATGTATGTGTAATACTTGATGCCTCCTGTTGTAGTGGTTTAACGTGGTAACATAAATTCTCAATTTTTTTTATTTTGCTATCACATCCACCTAGTTCTAGATCTAGATCTAGATCTTGTCATATATATATGAGAGAGAATAAAATTTTTAATGCCTATTTATTTGGTGCAATAAAAAAATGATTATATTAGTTTGTAATATGTCGATGATATGATTTTGTTAGATTTTCCTAATATACTAATTTGGCATGTCTGTGTAAAAAAAATGAAATAAACTTTTTTTTATTAATTTACATTTAACCTGCAGTTAGTTTTGAATAGCGATATGTTTTTTCAAATTTGGTATTAATAGTGCAAATATTTTATGTTCATTTTTTTAGAGATATGGAAAGTCGGGAATGGATGTATCATTGGCCGAGGTTTTTGTCTCCATATAGAGATGAAGTGTCTAAATTTATTGGTATTGCGAAGGCACACGCTGAGAAGAACAATATAAGGAAGATAATTTGTCCATGTCTTGACTGTAAGAATGAAATAGGCTGGGAAGATGCTTATAAAGTGAAGGAGCACTTAGTAACTCGTGGATTTATGGACAAGTACGAAATATGGACACGTCATGGCGAAGAACAAGTGGACGGGCCTGAAAATGTAGTTCCGACACAAGTTGAAGACATGGTGCATGATGATGGTTCTGTTGAGGACAAAATCGATCTAGAGGAAATGTTACGTCATGCAGAACCCAAGGTGCTGATCGGGTCGGCTAGAGGTTTAAATAACTTTGAAGCTTTACAGAAGGCAGCTAAGGAAGTTCTGTACGATGAGTCGAATGGCTGTGACAGTGAGTTCACAACACTACGGTCAGTTCTTGAACTTATGAGGTTAAAGGCGAGACATGGATGGTCTGATACCAGTTTCGACAGTCTTTTAGAACTTCTGCAGAAAATGCTCCCGAGGCCTAACTCACTACCATCCAGCACATATCAAGCGAAGAAACTCATATGCTCCCTTTCACTTGGTGTGGAAAAAATTCATGCGTGCGTTAATCACTGCATACTGTACAGGAAAGAGTACACTTCTTTAGATGAATGTCCAACATGCGTTGCTAGCCGGTACAAATCGAATAGCAATACTGGCCTAGAACCGTCTGACAGAACTGAGGGAACTCAGAGAAAAATCCCGCAGCTTGTGATGTGGTACCTTCCTGTCAAAGACCGAATTAAACGGATATACTGAAATCTGTGAGATGCGGAACTAATGCGTTGGCACGAAGAAGGGCGCAAGAAGGATGGGATGATTCGACACCCGACATATGTTCGTCAGTGGATAAACTTTGATGCTCAGTATAGAGAGTTTGTTAAAGTCCCACGGAACATTAGGTTTGCCCTGAGTACTGATGGAGTTAATCTTTTTGGAGACATGAGCAGCTCACATAGTACTTGGCCAGTGCTTCTGACTATGTATAATCTTCCTACCTGGCTTTGTCAAAAATGAAAATACGTACTACTCTGTACCCTCATACAGGGACCCCGTTAGCCTGGTATTGATATTGACGTATTTCTTGAACCATTGTTGGAAGATATGGCAGATTTATGGAAAGAGGGATTGAAAGTGTGGGACGAGTACGTAAGAGAATACTTCACATTGAAGGCCATCATCTTCGTGACCGTTAACGATTATCCAGCAATGTTTTCAGTTTCAGGTCAAATTAAGGGTAAAACAGGATGTGTGATCTGCATGAATGGAACGTATTATAGGTATCTCCCGGGTTCCAACAAGCTTGTGTACATGCGGCACCGGCGGTTCCTACACACAAATCACAGGTACCACAAGATGAAGGCGGAGTTCGATGGCACTGAAGAGACTGATCCTGCACCAAAACCAACATCGAGGGGAAAAGTGTGTGCAATGACAGAGAAAATTGTTTGCGAATTTGGAAAAGTGACTAAGAAACCATCAAAAGGGACAAAGCGCAAGAAACCCGAGAAGACTAAGAAACCAGAGGATAGTACAAGGCAAGATGATAAACTCCCTCCTCCATTCAAGAAGCATTCCATATTCTTTAAGTACCTCTCGTACTGGAAAGATCTGGAGGTTCGACATGCCATAGATGTCATGCATCTAGAGAAGAATGTGTTCGACAACATAGTTGGAACATTATTGGACATGCCGAAAAAGACTAAAGATGGTCTGCAATCACGGATGGACCTAGTCGAGATGGGAATCAGGGAAGAGTTACACCCTCAAGAAGGAGAGAAGAATGACAAAGTATATCTTCCACCAGCCTGTTTCACACTGACACCTGAGGAGAAGAAGTCATTTTGCAAATCACTCCGCGATGTCAGAGTGCCCATAGGTTTCCCATCAAACATCAGTCGACTAGTTTCCATGAAAGATTTGTCGGTATCTGGTTATAATTCACACGACTGTCATGTCTTGCTCACCGTGTTTCTTGCAATTGCAATAAGGGCCATAAAACCAGAGCATTTAAAGGTTGCTATCGCAAGATTGTGCTACTTTTTCAACGCAGTGTCACAGAAGGTCAGTAGTCTCGAAGAGTTGGGAAATCTCCGTACATTCGCACATGAGACACAGTGCCAACTTGAGATGTGTTTCCCTCCGTCATTTTTTGATATGATGGAGCATCTCATTGTTCACATAGTGCCACAGATGGTTGCGCTTGGCCCATTGTACCTCCATCAAATGTGGTCATACGAGCGTTACATGGCGGTTTTGAAGGGTTACGTCCGAAATCGTGCACATCCAGAGGGATCAATGGTTGAGGGTTATAGTACTGAAGAGGTTGTCGAGTGCTGTATCGATTACCTCAAAGATGGATATGCAATTGGAGTACCTGTGCCCCGACACGAGGGCAGATTGAGTGGCAGGGGAACCATAGGAAAGAAGAGATTCGTCACCCATGATCAGAAATCATTTCAAGAAGCTCACTTCAGCATGCTTCATCAGTTTGCTATCGTTGAGCCTTACATCGATCAACATATCGAACTACTACGAGCTAACAATAAGGGTCGCACCACCGAGTGGATAATGAAAGAACACAAACGTCTCTTCATAGATTGGTTGCGAGACCTAGACTTACCTGAGGGACAAACTACCGATGACATAACTATGAAGCGGTTGGCTTGTGGTCCATCAACTATAGTAAATTCTTGGCAGCGATATGACATTAATGGATACTCGTTTAGTACAAGAGCCCGAGATAGTAAGACCTATACGCAAAATAGCGGTGTCCGTGTGGAGGCAATTGATGAAGCGGGGGAAAACAATCATACTTCGGGTTTATTGAAGAAATATGGGAAATCGACTATGGGCACACAATGCAATTCCCCATATTTAAATGCTAGTGGGTAAAATACCCGAACGAGGTCAATGTTGATAAGTTTGGTCTTACTGTTGTTGACCTTGCGAGTGTGGGTCACAACGATGACCCTTGGGTACTCGCCAATCGCGTGGCACAAGTGTTTTATATTAAAGACCCTTCAAATTTGAAGAAAGATATAGTGCTACCAGGAAAACAACAGATATTGGGAGTGGATGGGGTTGAAGATGTCGAAGATTACAATCAATACGATAGCATGCCACTTTATAATCAGTTTGTACAAAAGATTAAGAATGTCGAGATGTCTACTCAGAAGATCATGAAGCCTTACATGCGCACGAACGGTGTGGGCAAAAATGTTAAAGGGTAATGATTGTTGAGTGGCATGTAAGCATCTAAGAAGTTATTAGTTATATAATGGTGGTATGTAAGGGGATATGTGTGCTCATATTGCAAATTGACGGACAATTGTACTCAACATTTTGCATATTAGTTTGTACTAATTTTTATGTGCAATTACCATTTGTAGGGTAAAATTTACAGTTTTTTATATTTTAAAAGTTTTTTAAAAAAGGTTTCAAAATTTAGTAGCACTTTTTTATGTGCACTTACCATTGTTTGAAAATTTTTAAAAAATTTAAAATAGTATTAATGTTTCAAACATTTAAGTAAGATTTACATTTGATCCAGTAATAATATTAGGGTTTGTATATTTGTATGTACATTACCATTTTTATTACAACTACTGTCGACATTTTCAAATTACAAAAATAAATTAAAAAAGATATTCACCCCTGTAACAATCTTCGCAAGCGGACGGACTGCTTGCGAAGATTGTTATGCCGAGTAGGGTTTACATCTTCGCAGGTGGACCGCTCACCTGCGAAGATCGTTTCCCTATATAAGGGCTCGCCCGCGGCGCCAAAATTTCTAAGTCCAGGCGGGAACCCTAGAAATTTGGGTGCCGTCAGGCTGCCAAATTTTTTCGCCGCCGCACGCCTCCGCCGTCCTCCTCCTCCGCCCGCCTGCGACCATCGAACCAGCGTTGGCCGCTCCACCGCCGCTGGCCGCATCGCCGCCGCGCGCCAGCCGCTCCAGTACCGCCGAGCTCGACCGCCTCCGGAGACGGATCCGCCGGCCGCTCCACTGCCGAGGTCGGCCACCGCCGTCGGCGCTCCACCGCCACCGCGCGCACCAGCGCCGCCGGTGCTCCATCGCCACCGGCCCCTCCTCTGCCGCCGATCTTCGGAGCCATTTTTTTTAATAACATTTGGTATGTTCAATCTACGTTGGCACATCGATGAATGCATGTGATGATCAGGTCCAAATCACCGATAAAATCGATCGATCGATCGATCTATAGCTAGCAGATGATCGTGTCCTAATAATTAATTAAGACCACTACTGCCTTTACACATGTAGCAAAATCCAGGCGATGCGAGACATCGAGCTAGCTAGCTACCATGATCAATAATTCTGTCGATTTGTTTGTTAGTTAACAACCGCTATTACTACATATTCGTGTTTGAATATAATAAGATCCTGTTTGTTTTCAAGGATTTATTTGTCACATCGAATGTTTGTACACTAATTAGAAGTATTAAATGTAGATTAAAAATAAAACCTATTTCATAACCTGGACTAATTTACGAGACGAATCTATTTAACCTAATTAATCCATGATTAGCCTATGTGATGCTACAGTAAACCTGTGTTAATTATAGATTAATTAGGCTTAAAAAATTTATCTCGTGAATTAGTTCTCATTTATGCAATTAGTTTTATTATTAGTATATGTTTAATACTCTTAATTAGCGCTCAAACATCCGATGTGACATGAACTAAAAATAAAAATAAATAAGTTCCTCGAAACAAACACCCCCTAAGTACAATACATTCATCTAATAAAATTAAAGTCTCGAGGAAAGATTTAAATAATAATTGCATGTCTGCGTCTTATATTATAAAACATATTAAAAAAGTAACTTATAATTTTGGAATAGATGGAGATCAGTATAACTGTACCTCAATTAGATAGCGTAGCTGCTGGATTGTGTCATCGTGTGTGCATCCATTGGCACGGCATGGAGGCCAATGTGAGGCTCACGTGTGTGCATGCTTGTACACAAAGGTAACCGGCCGGCCGGCCGACTTACGTACCTAGCTGCAGGGTGTTTATTAAAAAATTGAAATAAAGTTTTTTTAATAACATTTGGGAGGGTATGTTCAATTTTTTTATAACATGTGGAGGATATGATCACCTTATTAATTTTTTAGCAAATTAGTTCGTACTATCAAGTCAGTTTGTACTAATTTTAGTTTGTACCAATTTATCAAATTTGTTTGTACTAAATTAGCAAATTAGTTTGTACTAATTTATAACATTTTACAATTATGTACTCAAATTTTTATTATAACATTCTACAATTATGTACACAAGTTTTTATTATAACCTTTTGCAATTATGTACACAAGTTTTTAATACACAGTTTCGCAGAGTGTTCATATACAGTTTATTTTTAATGTTAGAAGTTTGAAACGATGGCCGATAGTACTAAAGGGACCGAAGAGAAGGGTTTAAGGGATGAAGAGCCGTCCCTTCCTATTGTGGTTGCTCCGGAACCAACGGTCCCACTGGAAGATAGTTCCAACAGCGACGTAGCTGACGGTGAGTACTCGTCACTAAGCGATCCTTGTCCAAGCCCAAGCCCGAAGAGAAGGAGAAAGGGCGATAGTGAAGAAGGCGACAAGGACTATATTCCCCCTAAAGAAGGGGTAAGTAAACTTAATATGTAAACTGTTCACCGTGATAACTATTAGCCCGAGCTAATTCGAAACTTTGATATATACCTTATCGTAGGAAACGGTGCCACGACGATCAAAACGACAACCAAAGAAAAAAGATTCATCGAAAGACCATGGGAGATGAGAAGATTACATACCTTCTACATGGAAGCCAGCAAGAAAGGCTTGGGCAGTATAACAGTTCGATCACTAGCAGATTGTTTCGGCGCCGAAGGTTACGTATGGCTAGATTTCTCAGATCTCCACGCCATATATTGTCGGGATAAGATGGACGTCAACTATATCGGTGTTTGGTGCATGTGAGTATGAGTTTTAATTAATTACATGAAAAATATGTACAATACAAATCCATGTGATTGTTACTAACAAACTTCTTCTGTAGGATGCAATACATGGATGCTAATAAGAAAAAAGAACCTATCGGCTTCTTCAATCCAACTCGGATCTGCCAAACACAGCATACCGTGAGGCTAGCACCAGGGTCAGACCACCTGAAGGGCAAGACTCCAAAAGAGATAGCTGAATACAAGAAGGGTTTGCACAAGGAGAAACTGATTACTGTCGCACAGTACATTGGATGAGCCTTCTTGCACTTTCAAAATAAGAGAGTCGTCATGGCCGCTTATAATTTTAAGTAAGTCCGGTACATTTATCTTCTACACATATGTCTTATTTTAGCTGGTACTAACTAACTATACTTTTGTTAATATGTAGCGATCATTATATCTGTTTACTCATCCACCCTAAAGATGGAACCGTGGTAGTCTTGGACCTTCTCGATTACAGACACTAGCAATACAGAGAATTTCTAACAATCTTACAGTAGTAAGTGATTATGACTTGCATTTTATATGAATGTATTATAAATAAATATCCTCCTTAATGTGAAACGGTACGACATCCATACAGTGCGTACCAATACTACAAGTTCAAGGGTGGAGAACAGACCCGAACAAGGGAGAAGCTGCTAGTACGTACCTATTGGCCAGTAATACTCCACTCACTTAATGTATTTCAATTGTTTCACTAATTGAAAATTTTAACTATTTTTTTCTATGATATGTCCTGAAGTGTCACAAGCAACCTAGATGAACTGTCCTTTGCGAGTATTACGCGTGCGAATTCCTTAGGGTTAATGGGAGGTACAGGACTAACACAGAAGATGTAAGTCTCTATACTATGTACTAGACAGCTTCACATATTTATGGTACTAATATATTGTTTATCTTCAATGCATGCAGTTGCCAAGATTAGAACGTCGAACAAGCTTTGACGATACAGGCATCATAAATATCCAGCGTGATCTGTGCCACTTCATCCACCATGAGTGCTGTCATGTGAAAGGAGATTTCTTCGACCCAGAGGGTGCCCTAGCGACAAGTGACGAATTCAAGAATCTTCGGGAGTGGAACACTGCTACGCCATAATGTAACTAGATGGCGTATTTGAAGTCATAATGTAAAAAAATATTGTAATATATATATTTTTTTTGCAATACTTTTGAGTTATGCAATATATGTAAATTTCTCAGTACCAAATGCTTGATAATCTTCCAATATATATACATAATAATCTACCTGCAAGAATTTCTATTAACGTGCAAATTATTATTAAATTTACGGGCAAATTATTATTAAATTTCAAAAATTTCCACCTATCTTCGCAGGTGGATATTTTTTTTTGCAGGCGGCAGCTTCATATTTTCGCAGGCGGACCAGACTAGCCAACGTCCGCCTGCGAAAATTATCTTCGCAGGCGGACGGCCGCCCCACCTGCGAAGATCGGCGATCTTCACAGTCGTTTGCTTACAGGCGGACGGCGGCCCCGCCTATGAAGACCGTTTTCGGCCGCTTGCGATAATGTTTTTCCTAGTAGTATGTTCTGACTAATGATCTACTTATTTGGAGATAGTCAGACATAGGAAGGAAAAAGAACCAAGTAATATCGCCTCCGAATCTGATCAGAGACTTGTAAGAATTATCCAAAATCTAGTGATATGAAATATTACAATAATCCAAAGGATTCGAATCATTCAATATTCTTTTTAGATAAACCAGCAATCATTTATTTAGTTTTTTTAAGGATGCTTGGTTCACTAGCACAGTTTATCTCAACAACTCAAGTTAGACAAATTTGACCGAGCTAGATATTCTTTTGGTCTGTGCCAACTTGTAATAAGATTCCTTCATTATCACATGGGTTCCAGTTCCACACATATCATTGACGTATAAAAGTGTGGTGAGGGTACTTCCTTCTAGCTAAAGTGTGGTTTTAATTTTATTGGCCACATATTAGATAAGTTAGCTTAAGAGAAGGTATGACAAACCTCGACAATTTGAGTATAGGCCATAGTCCAATACATTTAGCTGTACATCAGCTTCCGAAGCAATGGCTATGGCCCAATGGGGTAGTCCATCTTACACCATTCTTCTATGTGTGGGTTGTTGCCTCATTTCGCTCCATGGACCAATATATTCTGTACACATTATGTAACAATCCATGCACGTCTTGTACCAAGAGAGCCTGGTTGCGGCCAACGGACATTTCTCTTCTTCTATGGCTGGTGTAGTTCACTGTACATGTAAAAGTAACCATACACATAGATGAATAACAGTGCAACAGTTGTATATGTATATGAGACAACTTCAGTACTATGTTGACTCCAAAGATTAAGAAAATAGGACAGAATAAATGGGGATGAGATGAGAGAATAGGTAAAGAAGTTGATAATATATTTAAAATAAAATTAAATGCTACTCAGTAACCACGAGATTAAGGGGTCAACGCTCTAGGCAGGAAGGCAACAGTGCTGGAGAAGCAAGCTCACTTCTCTCATGACCTTGAGTCCGGTATGGGAGAATGGGAAAGCGGTAAAAAACGCATAATGTTATTGTGTTTGTATGAATCTTACACAGTCTGAGCCAGTGGCGGAGCCAGAGCCCGACCAGCGCCAGTGGCGGAGCCAGGGCCCGACCAGCGTGTGCAGTTGCCTAGACTCCGCCAGCTTACATGTAGCCATGCCCTAGTTAATTAATTCTAATTACCTTGCTTTTTTTGCACGATCACCGGGGGACAAGACATCCCACTTGAATTATATTAAAAAATTAGAAACAAAGTAGTATAGCACCATACAACACGAGAATAGAAACAGAACAGAAGAAGATGGAGGGTACAAGAGAAGCAGATTACATCAGGGGGTAGAATTTAAGGCATTAAGGAATATATTCTTCCAAGATTGTAAGAGCTCCTTTTCGGCAGGTTTCGTTCAGTGTGGCCATAGGATCATCTCGTCGTAGCAGCTTCTCAAAAGTCTTTCGCAGGACGGCGTCTTCTCTCTGAAGACAATTTCGTTTCTGTGATTCCAGATTCTCCAAAAGCAAAGGAGATAGAAGCTTCGGTAGAGGTTGATATGAGAGGAACGTGATGGAAGTATTGTCCCAAGTTGCCTGATTGAAGAGATTTGCGGCTTTGCTTGAATTTTGTTCCAGAAAGTATTAGGCAGTCCATAATGTAAGAATAGATGTTCAGCCGATTCTGGCAGTAACCCACAAAGCTCACAAAAGTTTGAAGCAATGATGTTCTTTTTGTGCAAATTGCATCTTGTTGGCAATCTGTCTTTCGCTAAGAGCCACGCGAAGAACTGAATTCTCGGAGGCGCATTATTCTTCCAGAAAAACTTCCAGTTGGAACAGTAGGTTGGCCTTGTGTTGATTAGTTTATAAAATTTAGAGTAAGAAAGGTGATCCTGCTTAGCTTGAAAGAGCATAGTTCTGGAGTCTTCTTGTTGCGATAGTTGTAGCCCTTGCAGCATCGAGGATAGGACATTGAACTCTTCATTTGCCTGGGAAGTTAATCTAGGTTGCCAAGTGATGTTATTGTTCAACATATCATAGACAGAGCAAGATTGAGTTTTGCAGTGAGAGTAGAGAGCCGGGTATTTAAGAGCTAGAGGTTCATTCAGTGGCCATCTATCATGCCAAAAGGAGGTTTTCTCCCCAGTTCCAATGTGCACTTTTGTGTTTAGTTGATAGAGAGGCAACAACTTCATCAGGCTTTTGTAGTGTGTGCCTAGGTTGCCCTCCCCAAGATGACATCTATGTTCATGAAGCTCATTCCAAATCCAGATAGACCAAGAATTGGAGGAGATATGTAAATTATGCAGATTTTTCATCATCAGAGTAGTATTTTGTTTTGCCAAATCTTTGACTCCTAAGCCCCTAAATTTTTTATCCACACAGACGTCATCCCAGGAAACTAGGCACTTTGCTCCTAAACAAGAATCATCACCAGTCCACAAGAATGATCTCCTTCTCTTGTCGATAGCAGCAAAAACTCCTTTTGGTAGTTCCATAGCAGCCATTACATAGGTTGGCAATGAAGAAAGGATAGCATTTATCAGGACCAGTTTGTCAGAGTAAGAAAGAAGTGAAGCCTGCCAGGAGGAGAGAAATTTGTCCACTGTAGAAATAACCAAAGTGAAGGACTCAATTCTGAGTTTTGAAGTTGACAGAGGTAGTCCCAGGTAAGTCTGTGGAAAATATTTTCAAGCTTGCAGCCTATAATTTGAGCCAAGCTTTCATGTTCTTCGTGATTGACATGCATACATACCATAGTGCTTTTTGAGTAGTTTATCGTCAGACCAGTTGCAAAGCTGAAGTCTGTCAATATTTGTTTGATCACCAATACATCAGTAGCCGAGGCTCTGCAAATAATCAAGGTGTCATCCGCATATTGGAGAGTTGAAGGAGGCAAAGATTGGCTGAGAGGGTGCTTGAGCTGGCTTTTCGTAAGCATCGTCTGAAGTACATCAGCAACAATAATGAAGAGGTAAGGTGACAGAGGGTCTCCCTGCCGTAACCCTCGTTTGCAATTTATCCATCTCCTGGTACACCATTTAACAAGACCACAAACTTTGCCGAGGAAAGTATGTATAATCCATGAATTCCACAAGCTGTTGAACCCTCGGCAAGTTAAGATTTTTAGCAGGCTATCCCATTGTATTGAGTCGAAGGCTTTTGCAAAGTCAAGTTTTAGGACTATCGTTGGAGCTTTTCTTTTGTGGTAGCATTGCACTAGCTCAGTGGCGTGGATAAAAGTTTTCGAAATATTTCTCCCACGAAGAAAGCTCGTCTGATCAAGCTGAATGATCTTACCAATTTTGGAGATTACCTTGGAGATTATCTTCAGAGAACAATTTTGTAGGGCGATTGAGCTGAAATTCTCAGGACTGGGGGGCTTGCCTGCCTTATGAATAAGAACTATGTATGCCCTGTTAATCTTCTCCAAGTCAACATTGTTGAGGAAGAATTGATCCAGTAGATTTATCAGGTGCGGATGCAAGGTGTTCCAGGATGCTTGGTAAAAAGCTTGGTCCAAGGCCATCTAGACCTGGTGCACCGTCTTTGTTCATCTGTGAAATAGCCAGTTTGATTTCGTCCAAAGTGAAGGGTTTTGAGATGCCATCCATCGAGATCTTAGGTTGATCGATATAAAGAGCTTCAAGGTCAAAATTCTAAGTTGTGGGTATGGAAGAGCCTAAGGAGAACGAAAAGAAGTTGAACAAGAGCTAGGCTTTTGTGTTGTGATCATAAGCATAAGAACCATGTCCCAAAGAATTTTATTCTTTTTATCTTGGCTATTTGTTTCCAGAAGGCATTTTCCTGTTGGTTTAGCTCTAAAAGTTTTTTATGTAGGATCTCTCTGAGGGAGTTTTCGGAAAGTGAACAAAAGCCATGTTCTTCCAGGAAGTCAATATAATCAATGGCAAAGGAGCAATTGTTTCTGCGGGTATGTAAGGGCTTATTGTTGGATTTCCAAGTCTTAGCTCTTTGCCGAACTCTTTTCAAGTTATAGTTTAGATCTCCTGCTGCATCAAGATTATGATTTGGAAAGCTCCAGTTGGAAAGGATGAAAGGAAGGAAATCGGGGGTTAGAGAGGGCCGAGTTTTCAAATCTAAAGATGGTGCTTTCTGGGATGAAGGTTTGGACTTTGACGAAGAGAGGTACATGATCAGAGGTGGTTCTCGTTTTGGAAGTAAGAGAGCAATTAGGGAGTAACTCATTCCAAGCAAGGTTGAAGAGAACTCTGTCAATTCTAGTCAGGGTGGGGGTGGAGTGCTTGTTGGACCAAGTGTAAATCATGTCTGAAAGAGGGAGTTCGAAAAGGGAAAGATCCTTTATTGTATCGTTGAAAAGGGAGGCTAGCGAGTGATCAAAATTTTGATTGTTTTTGTCAGATGGATTTCTAACAAGGTTGAAATCACCCATAATAATCCATGGACCCGTGATATTGGAGGAAAGCTCGAGCAGCTGGTTCAAGAACTCAACCTTATCATCTTTGTGCATGGGAGCATAGACATTTGTCACAGCGAAATTGGTGTTTGAAATGGAGTGAGAGAGTTTTATGGTGAGGGTATATTTTCTGGAGATGAAACCAGTTTTAGAGAAGGAGGTTGAGTTCCAAGCAGTTAGAATGCCTTCAAAAGTGCCATTTGCCTCGGAGTGGAAGAAACTGTCAAGGTGCGGCGAGAGGAAAGATCTAGCCTTCACCTCGGAGAGCAGAGGTATCTTAGTTTCCTGAAGAAGAGCAATTGTGAGCATAGATGAATGAAGCATGCTGCGAACGTCTACATATTTCGCGGGGTCTCCAAGACCGCACACATTCCAGCAAAGAAAGGAAAAGGCGCGTGAAGGATAATTCATATGAAAAATATATAGCACCTAGAGCAGAGTATGAGTAAGAAGTTTGAAAGAAGGAAACATAAGTAGTAGAAGATAAAAAGGTTGTTCATGGTACCAATCGAATTATAGGGATTACAACAAGATGGTCCGATAAAAGATGAGTATATAACAGGGAAATAAAAGCATAGCTAGGACTAATGGAATAGATAGATAGGGGAGACTAAGCACTTCATGCAGCTATTACTAATCATCTTACTTAGTCACTAACAAAAGTAGCAGTGTAGTGTACATACTTAGATGAGCAAACTAACAAAGCAAATGCTCACTCCAAAATATTCTATATATTTGTATAAAATTGGGTATAGTTTATAATTTATTGTTAAGTTTGTCTAGCTCGTAAAAATTCTGGATACGTCACCGACATGAGCTAAGACGAAGAAAGAGTACGATCGAATTTAATTTATCCCTACCGACCCGATCATCTAAAACGAACATTACCTGAACACCGCTAGCGTCACTATCTCGTGGTGTGAGGCTATCGATCTGCTTTGCTTTACTTCCGTCACCCACAGAATTTCTTTGCCTTTCTCAGCATCAGCCAAGCGTCTGCGTCTGTACTCCGTTCGTCACGACTCACGCGGTCACATTCTTCATTCAATATAGGGCTGGGGGTCGTGTCACGTCTCGTGTACCACGCGGTGCTTGGCTTGTACTATACGGAGTACTCCCACTGGAATATTTGAAACGGAAATACCGAGGTGCGCGAGGCAAGCGCACATCCCACTGGAACAAGGGAGTGGATCATAAGATCAGTAGAGAGCCGAGCAACGCCCACACCCGCACACACGCACGCCTCGTTCTTCTCGCAGGTCCAATCCGTCTCCGCTTCACCCGGCATGGCGGCGGCGGCGGCGCTGTACAAAGACGCGGCGGCGCCGGTGGAGGCGCGGGTGCGCGACCTGCTGGGCCGCATGACGTTGCGGGAGAAGGCGGCGCAGATGGCCCAGATCGAGCGCACCGTCGCGTCGCCCCGCGCCCTCGCCGAGCTTGCCGTCGGCAGCGTCCTCAACGGCGGCGGGAGCGCCCCACTCCCCCGGGCCTCCGCCGCCGACTGGGCCCGCATGGTCGACGACATGCAGCGCCACGCCCTCTCCTCCCGCCTCGCCGTCCCCATCCTCTACGGCACCGACGCCGTCCACGGCCACAACAACGTCTACGGCGCCACCGTCTTCCCTCACAACGTCGGCCTCGGCGCCACCAGGTTAATCGCCTCGCCCGCCATGTTCCCCCACTCCTGGTGTTCGGTTTGGTTTGACGGTCCAACCAATCCGTATGCTTTTGACCTCCCAGGGACGCGGAGCTCGCGCGTAAGATCGGCGAGGCGACGGCGCTCGAGGTCCGCGCTACCGGCATCCACTGGACCTTCGCTCCCTGCGTCGCCGTGAGTGGAATTCCAAAACTATCCGGATTAACCGATGTTGTTTGTTTGGGATCTATCCTTGATGCGTGTGTGTTATGGTGGCGCATTGCGTGATAGGTTTGTAGGGATCCGAGGTGGGGGAGGTGCTACGAGTGCTACAGCGAGGACCCAGAGGTCGTGCGCTCGTTGACCACCATCGTCGCAGGCCTGCAGGGGCAGCCACCGGCTGACCACCCTCATGGTTACCCGTTTCTCTCATCTCTTAGGTATTAATAAACAGTGAGATTCAGTGCGGTTTTTGTATTACCCACAACCTGTTTGTGTAAATGGGCCTATGTGGTTTGCAGCGAGAACGTGCTTGCTTGCGCCAAGCATTTCGTTGGGGATGGTGGCACGGACAAGGGTATCAATGAGGGAAACACCATTTGCTCACTTGAAGATTTGGAAGGGATCCATATCAGACCTTATCCTGATTGTATAGCTCAAGGGGTGGCAACTGTCATGGCATCCTACACTCAATGGAACGGGGAACCATTGCATGCAAGCCGCTATTTGCTGACAGATGTTTTAAAGGGCAAGTTAGGCTTCAAGGTTGTAGAGACTATGGAAATTGTTTACTTGCACTATCACAAAAAAAAAAAGATTATGGAAGTTGGTTGGCATCTTATCATGTACTCTTAGGTTGTGGCTGTGAATCAACATGTGTAAGCTCTTGTTTCAGGGTTTTGTGGTCTCAGATTGGGAGGGTATTGACAGGCTCTGTGAGCCCAGAGGGTCTGATTATCGCTATTGCATCGCGCAGTCTGTTAATGCAGGAATGGATATGGTATTTATTTAGTTATTAAGTGGTCATATGAAACACATTCTCCAGTTTGTTTCATTTGTTGAATAATCTACAGATTATGATACCTTTCAGATTTGAGAAGTTTTTGGAAGATCTTGTGTTCTTGGTGGAGGCAGGGGAGGTACCAATGTCACGGATTGATGATGCTGTTGAGCGGATTCTGAGGGTTAAGTTCATATCCGGAGTGTTCGAGCATCCATTTTCAGATCCGTCTCTAACAGACATAATTGGTTGTAAGGTGGCATGCATGTTTTGATGTTCTATTTGTTCTGTTTGAATTGTCTCACACTGGATAGCTCCAACGTATATATGCATGTTGATCTTTTAGGAGCATCGGTTGCTGGCACGTGAGGCTGTTCGGAAGTCTTTGGTACTTCTAAAAAATGGCAAGAATCAGAAGGAACCATTCCTTCCATTGGCAAAAAATGTGAAAAGAATACTTGTAGCTGGAACACATGCTGACAATATTGGATATCAGTGTGGTGGGTGGACAATAGCTTGGCATGGAGACAGTGGAAGAATTACTATTGGTAAGCACTAAGCAAAAAGCCAGCTATAACATATATTTTGTATGTGTATGAAATATTTATGTTGTCCACTTCAATACTCCATGTTGTTTTTGTACCATTGGCCAATGTCGCATTCGAAAATATATGGTCTGGTGCTATTTTCTAAGGTAGCAGTGCTTGGCACTTTGATAGTACAATAATTTTCATACTTTCATATTTATGTAGCTTTACTGCCCTCTCTGCAAGCAGAAATAAAAATTGTGAGGTTGAGCCGTTGAGGTGTAGTTACCAATTTCTAATTCTTCTCTTCTTCTTCTTCTTCTTCTTCTTCTTCTTCTTCTTCTTCTTCTTCTTTTGCGAGGAACCACTTTCTAATTCATTAGCACCATATAGTATAGCATTTGAAAAGAAAATAAGAGAAGGACTGTATATTGAGATTGTACCCTGCAAAATTTTATAATGAACTTGGTACTGAGTAAACTGTTTCTCATTTGAATTTTTCCCCCTGAAAGAAACTAGTTTGCTAGTTAGTTGCTGATTAATTACACTTTACAGTCTACTTTAACTGGAGGGATGCATACAGCTGGGAAGTATGACCAGCAGATTTTTGTTTTCCTTTTTAAGATGCATCACTATCTATCCTTGGAATTAGAAAACAATAAAACCTAGTTTCTTTATATGAAAGAGTTAACTGCACTCAATATTATTTTTAAAATTATCTATATTTTGTATCTAAAACAACAGGTACAACCATATTGGAAGCTATAAAAGAATCCATGGGAGCGGAAACTGAAGTTGTGTATGAGGAATGCCCAACAGAAGCCACAGTTGAAACTAGGGAATTTTCCTATGCGGTTGTTGTGGTTGGCGAGGTTCCTTACGCTGAATGGTTGGGGGATAGAACGGAGCTTAGTATTCCATTTAACGGTTCTGACCTTATTTCTCGTATTGCTACGAAAGTCCCTACACTAGTTGTGGTTATATCTGGAAGACCCTTGGTTGTTGAACCCCAAGTTCTGGACAAGATAGATGCTCTTGTTGCTGCCTGGCTACCTGGAAGTGAGGGTATGGGAGTTACTGATTGCCTCTTTGGGGATCATGATTTTTTGGGTACATTGCCCGTGACATGGTTTAGGTCTACTGATCAATTGCCTATAAATGCTAGAGATGCTAGCCATGACCCATTATTCCCTTTTGGGTATGGGTTGAAAATGTTCCGAGGTGATTAAGTTTTTAGCATGAATCATTGTTGGTTCGGTTATACATTTGGATGTTTATACCTTTTGGTTATATTGGCTTTTTGAATAATGTAAAAGAGAAATTATGTCATGTGTTCAGTATTGCAGGTGTGCTGTAAGGTGTAAAGCTTGATTCTTATATTTTTCATAGAGGTTTTAGTTACTCCTTTGATTATTTGTCTATGTTAATAATTGAATTTCAGATATGTTTCAATTTTGTCTTGCTTATTTGCTTTGACTACTTTGTTTTTGTTTTGCACATTCAAATTTGTACTGAAGGTATAGGGACATGAATTAGAACTGAGATCGTGCTGAAGGCAGATCAACTATGAACAACGGAATAGGCCAAACCATGATTGGGCCATTCGTGTCACTGAAATCAGTATATCAGAAGTTGAAACTTCAGGTGATAAATTGGTGCATTTTTATGCATGTGTTACTGATGGAGTGAATACAGTAAACAGACTGGTCACTCTGAATGATGTTTTTGACCATTTAGCTGAAGCCATCTGCTCAGGGTTTCTTTTTATGGACCAACTAAGCACATTGAAGTGGATTCATGATGTAGCAATTAACAGGAACATAATGATTCAGATATATAAGGTCCTTCAATAATCAGTCTTTTCTGATGGGAAGTCATATTACTACGAGGGGGAGGCTCATTTCTGAAAATATATTCGAGTTCTCTAGGTTTGCCATACTGCTAAGGGCCATGTTCTGCACGTATCACTAATCGCTGCGTATTTGAAATCTGATCTCCTAGATTTAAACAGTGGGCAGTTTTTTCCCTCATAATGTGCTTTGTCATGCAACAGAAAGGTGTCTTAGGGGAGGAGGCAATATGTAAGGATTGAGGTATAGAGAGTTGAGTATAGAGATGGTATGCATGCTTAATTATTCAGGTCAAATCTTGGCCACTTCTAGCATACCACTATTGCTGTTTCATGGAAAGTGTTATCAGCAACAGTGCTCCATTTTTTGGGAATACGCAAGGAGCGCACCTTTGTATTAAGAAGCAACAGTGCTCCATGGAATGACATACTGTTGCTGGAGATCGGAGGCATAGATCTTACCTGGTTGACATACTGAAGTTTGACTCCTGTTCTTGCTGTGATATTGATAGTGCCTCATGAGTTAAAGGAGGCTCAAATTTCTGCCTTGATCCTTTTCCCCCCTCTCTTATAAGTAATAATATGAAGCATTTGTATGTCAAGTTTCATAATGCTTATGCTTGGATTCCTTTTTCTGATATTATATAGTATAGTAGTTGCAATCCTTAAGTCAGTTAAATACATCTAAGCAAAGTGAGTACATTTAGGCTTAGGAAATCTTCATGATTCCTGCAGAATATTGAACTGTTTTCTATGAAGTTATGTCAATTCCTGCATTCCGCACAGAATATATATGTTGTTTTCCAAATATATGTGTTTGATAGCTCCAAATACCTCAGATGGGTTTAATTCCCTGATAACTCCATGAGAGCCTGAAAAACATTGCTCATAGCTTGTACAATAGCTACGAGCGTACAATCACATTATATATATATATATAGGGATGCGCTAAAAAACACCCTAGGTGCGTAATAACTAAAACGCACCCCTCATGTAGTAATTGGTTTACTACACGTTATATGTTGTCAAATACCTGATAGTAATAATTTTACTATTAGGCTTAATTCAGTGATTTGTTATGATTGCACTGTTAGTAACAAAATTACTAACGTTGGGGTGCGTTTTAACTATAGCGCACCCCGGATGCGGTATGTGTGTGTATACATATATATATAATGTGATTGTAATAAAACGCACTCCTCATATAGTAATTGGTTTACTACACGTTATATGTTATCAAATACCTGATAGTAATAATTTTACTATTAGGCGTAATTCAGTGATTTGTCATGATTGCACTGTTAGTAATAAAATTACTGAGGACAGCATGATGCATTTTCTTTTCTTTCCGAAAGTTCCATCGGCCCACCATGGCACTCACTGGCCAAGCTGGTCCTTTATGGAATTGAAGTGATGCTGATGAATTTCAACAGATTCCTTTCTTGGAGATTCATACTCAAGCAAAAAAGCAGTGTTTACTGCTGGTTTTTTTTTAAATGTTTCCATCAAACATGTGTTCGAAGGGGAAAGGATATATTTCCTGGCACTAAACATTTTGCCTGCTAACAATGTAATTTCAGAATCCATTGTTCTCTTGATGATTTTTTTACGATAAAGTATGCTATCTGAAGCTACCGTTTGCAACAGTTTCGGATGCATTTTTTTTACATATAAGACAAAATACCCATAAAACTGTTGCTACCTTTTCTTTCACAGAAAATTAGGGTAAGCCTGCTGCATGGATTTGAAGTTTTGAGCAGTTTGTGGATGACATCCAATTGCTAGCTTGATCAATGCTGCATCTCAAAGAATACTGATGTGAAGATTCTTGCAAGAGTCTTGGAGCACCCACGGTCTTGAACATCTCTTAATGCAAATACTCATGTGGTAAACTCTTTTAGATGGTTTATTTGGTCAGTGTTGTTCTTTTCCCATGTAGTATGTTTTTAGCTAAGAGTGGATTTATAAGCTGTAAGAGCTTGTGGTAAAAAAATACATGTGAAATTCAATTACCAAAACTTATTCAGAAACTGTCTTCTGTTTTGCCAAAACATAATGAACTTGCTATCTATACCCTAACGGTATAAATCGTCTATGCTGTTATATTTCGTTTAAAGAACCCTTTGAGAAATGCAAAGGCAATCCTGTTAAGCTTGTTTGCTTCTTTATTATATTATATTACTGTAGTCCGTATTTGATCACCTTGTGCCAGGTTCTCTGATAAGTGATGACTGATTATGTTTGCACCTTCTATTGATTAGCCTGGCTAAAATACGCGCGTCCCTAAAGTAGAACTGATGGAGATATGGAAGAGAGTGAGGCGATCTGGATCTGCTATGGTCCAAATGTTGTTGAAAACTTAAAATCTCCTTGTTTTCGTTTTGCATACATGACGTGAGCACAGATTTGGAATTACTGGCAAGGATTTCAGTTCTTTTCTAAAATCATATAAGTATGAAATATCTGTTTTGAGGTCTGAAGTTTATAAGACTGCATGGCAATAGATAAAGAAAATGTAGTGTCAGGAAAAAAAAAAGGGAAATAGTAAGCATGAATTATGTTGATGAAAACGAAATTTCATTTACAACAGGATCTTACGATACAGAATATCTAGTAAATCTAAGAGAAAGAGCATCACTTCCTTTTGCATTCAAGTGAAGTTCAAAGTCCTGAGACAGGCACCATGATCTGATCTGTGGTCCAGTAATGATTTTACTTTAGATCCTTGCAAGAGGTGAAACTTCTATGGCCTGCCCATCAATTAAAGGGGCCACTAGAGCAGATAAGCTTCAGGGGCTATTTAGTGATTGGCAACCAACAAGTTAATAATGCCTAACTTTATTGAAAAAAAAATCTAAGTTGCTAGATATTTTTCCGTTGCTACGTACAATGGTTGTTTCCTTTTAACTGAACAACCTTGTATTTTTAATTATTAGAAACTGCTCAGAAAAATGTTTAGGGCATCTCATCAAGGATTACTAATCTCATTTGAATTAATTATCCAGCATTTCTTCCTCTCTTTTTTTTTAAAGTTTTAAGTGGCTTTCTTCCAAGTTCCTTATGCTATACTCCCTCTGTCGAGAAGTGTTAATTTCTAGGGATGAATCTGAGGTTATAGATTTGTTCTGCAGTTTCAATTTCACATTAAGGACATTTTAGAATTACTGTGCGTCAACTATCTCGCCGTAAGATACTGTTGAGATAAACAGGTATTGTTTCACCTGCATTTATATCACAAGCAATTGTCTTTCTTTTCACATGTGTTCTTCTCTCCTTTCAATCTGGTGGCATGTGCCCATTATTGAGTCATCAATCTCCGCCTCTTCTCTCTTGCATGTGCAGCACCTCCGGTTTTCAACTTGTGCATAAAATAATTTCGATGGATGGTCCCTCTTCCATCTCCCTTAGCACAAACGTCAGTGCATGTGAGATGTGACACCTCCATGTTTACAATTTTTACAGGCACGCTCGGTATTATCTGTTCCTGCCATGCCAAAGAAATAATCTGGATAAAACTGATTACTGAGATGCAGCCGGAGAGAAGAGCACCCATACGCATCCCTGTTAGATTCAAAGGCAAGCACAGGTACGTATATTGTAATGGTTGCAGTTGGGGAGGGTGGTCCGTCCCCTACGGGTGATGGCTACCTGCTGCTTGAACGGCCCTGTTGGTTTTGAACGCCTCTTGATGCTGCGTTGGAGTCACGACCGGTGTCCCTGTACAGGAGAAGCGACGCGGATGCTCTCGGTCAATTTGGTCTTCCTTGACGCGTGACATGGAGCCACTGGGCGCCACAGCCACTGGTGGCCGTCCGTCCCGTGGCGATAACGATGCCCAGCCGCAGCCGCAGGGGCAGAGGCATCTCGTCTCGTCTCACCCATGACGTCGTCTCGTCGTAGCCATCAGTTCAGTTGTTGCTGGGTTCCCATCCTGCCGCTCATCGAGAGATGCAGGATGCTGAAGCGGCTGCTGTGCTGATCTTGACCCCTGTTCTCTTGCCTCTGCAGATTTGCACTGAGCCACATCGATAATAATACTACTACTACTATTTGGTTTGCAAGTGTAGCAACAACTTGGCGTTTCACAAAAAGGTATGTCACGTTCACGACCTGCCATGCTTTGCATGTTCTTGGCGAATGTATTTTTGTACTGGTAGTGGTTGTTGTGTACTGATCAAGCAAGGTGTGAGGCACAGCCGTACGCAGGCACGTAGCGGGGATGAGGAGAGTATTCTGATCGTAGTGGGGGGTAAACTACTCACGGCCTCCTGCCGGGAAACTACACCTGCCCGGTGGTCCAATAATCCCCCGTAATATGTTACAGGATGGTCGGTATTGGAGCGCATTTGTTTACTGCATGCGCATCGATCAGCTCTGCCCCACTGGCTGTGTCAAGTGTCAGCTACGCCAAAAACGTGAGCCGTTTTTTTTTTTTTGCTCCAAGTGCGGGGTTAGCTATACCTACTTAGTCTGATCTTAACACACTTTTCTACCAAATCTAGCCAATGGATACTTGGGCCTTCCCTTCATTTTGGAAAAAGGAAAGTAAGTGGCCAACCTTTTTATATTAAAATGGTTTGCTGAGGCGAATTTGGATGACACGAATCCAAAAACACAATCTAGAAAAGAAAATTAGAGAATGAACCATTAGAGTGTCACGACTTGTTGAACAGGATAACAAAATCGTGTGGATTGTAACAAAATAAGGGTTTGGAGTTCGTTTTAGGGGGTTGATTGTTAGGACTTTTATACATACTGTCGGTACAAACATAGACACTTTAAAATTTTGTCACGAAATTGAAAAGACCAAGTGGCAGCACCACATGCTCGTGGTGGCTAGCAGCCACGCCACAGCTTGCGCGGGCTCGTGGTGAGCCGGAAAAAACGCCTAGCTTAGTTTCACTGTATGTTGTATGCTGTGAACTAGTGCGGTGGTCCGTGTAAATTATGCTGCTAGGATCGCTATAATTTACATAATAGCAAATATTCTTTCACATTTTGTTATTAAAAAAATTGTAATGAGAACATAATTTTAAATTATGATCATACTGGACCAAGCCAACCAATGTCTGATATTGTAATTAATATAATAATTCCTATGTTTACAGAGCAAACATGATTGATCATCTAGTATATTTGTTCGTTTTCTCCCTCCATTTTTATATTCTTTAGACTATTAGTGGCATCTTTTTGTTGTCTCTTAATGACATTCTTCCGCCTATTAAGGCTGGCCTATTTTATCGTATATTCGATATAGTTTATAATCCGTTTCAAATAAGAAAAGTCCATAGCCATCAACACTTATTTATTATTGGTTTCTTATATTTTATTTTGTTGCTATTGCTTACGGTTTGGAAGCTAGGAATTCTTTTATGTTTGAGGATCCATACTTATATTTTATTTATTTATTTAATGTAGATTAGATGGTCAAGCTATTTTCATTTTCTTAGATTAACGTATGAATTCTAAAAATTTCAAATAAACGTGTGAGTTTATTAGTTATTTTTACCTCGTAGGATTAATGTGGGATCTTAGGATTAATGTATTTTTTTAACATGGCATGCACTATTATACAGTTAGAAACAAACAAATAAATTGCCAACATGGTTGCCACGGCCATGCATGACTTAGTTTCGATTAGTTTCTCTTACAGTTTTCATAATTGGTGTTTCATACTGGTTGTAAGATTTCCTTGTCCGTTTGCACGTACTCCCAATTTCTCTCTCTGTTTTTCTTGTCCGTTTCCACGTATTCTTATCCTAATATGATTCTTATTTTTATTTTCTTTCAATTAATATGGGATTTTCTAGATCACGAGAGTAAAAGTGAATGCTTATTTTTCTACTGATTTATTAAGTTAATAGATTCATCCGAGTTATCCCAAGCCATAGTATAGCCATAGTATAGAAAGACAATTTTACCCCTTTTAATCTTATACAATCTAATTAGGTGAAATGACAAATCATTCTAAATCTTTGGAGTAATAAATTGTGCTGTAAAAGTTTTTTATTTATCGCTCTAAATCTTTAGACCGTTTCTATTAGTACTATGTACTGCTTATAATTTCTGACGTAAATGTTCTTTTGTGTACAGTATGCTTGCTGCACTGGTCTCGTTGCTTTGAGCTGTGAAGTTCCCCTTTTCTTCCCATAATGATATGCTTTGCCTGTATTGGGAGCAGCAAATCTTTGTGGTCCGACGCGAAAAAAGAAGGGAGGCAGAATCTCGAATCTCTGCAACCAGCCTCTCTACCTCTAGTCCCGGCTCAATTATACGGCCATTTGCAGAGGAGTCCCCAGGAATCTCAACACTTGTTACTCGTGCAATGCAAAGGCTTTTACCGACGCCGACACCTGTTGATGCCCAACCCCCCCCCCCCCCCCCCCCCCCCCACCCACCCAAAAGCGCCGTGATGTCGATGCGTTGCGGCCTGTTCCAGTTTCCCCCCAATGGCAGCTCGGCAACGCCGAGATCACTCAACAGCACTAGCAGTATCCAAGCCAGCTTTCAGTCTTTCACGGTGCGTGGAGCAGTTGATCATCATTCATCTGCACTCTGCAGCACAACAGGTGTTGCGGTAGCTGGATCAGCCGATCAGGTGCGTAATTGAATTCCCATCCTCTAACGCCTTAATTTCCATCTCTAACAAAGTTTATGCTACAATGTTCTACTCCAATAAATAAAGTTGCCACCGTTTGTCAATTCCTAGTGAGGAAGGAAAATATACTAAAATAAAGCTAGCAAATATTTCATCCATCCTATGATGTAACAACTTCTAACATTTAAATTTTATTCCAAAATATAACAATCTATCTTTCTACTTCACCCTTTAAATCAATCATAACCATCTAATATTTATTTATTTTTCGTTTACTTTCTCATCTTAACTAATTACAACTATTATTTATTTAATTTATTCACTTTCTTAATAACTGTGCCACCCTCCAAATTTTAGGAAAAGGGAATGGTTGTTTTGTTTTCTACTAAGTAGAAAGAAAAAAGGAAAGGCACAGGACGTCGCCCACTTTGCTTGTGTTGGATTGCATGCATCTTTTGCTCCTGCCCGCCTGTTTGTCCTAGGGGGCCCACTTGCAGCCCCACAGCTGCAAGTTGCCGTCATGGTCCTTGGCCTTCAGAGATGGTAGTAGGCTGGAGCTAATAATAACAAATATATACTAATAATATACACTCCTGATGCCCTACGTATACAGCAATAGTAGCATAGTACGGCCCCCAATTGACAGGCAACAGTGCAGGGAGGGCAGATTAAAATATGATCAAAACGGTTTGCAGAGAAAGGGACACCAACTAGCACACAAGATTTCATCAGAGCCTGGCTATCCTAGTGTTCTTGTGAAAAGTTGTGCTGAAGAGGCCGTAACACCGAGTAGACGAGTAGTTGTAGCAGTAGTAGTAACAGGTTCAGTTCTTCTGCCACCATCCTGAATTCCTGACCAGACGAAGCATCTTGTTAAAGACCAGCTTATTGAGAATTTGTAATGTCTACTGTAAATAAGATGATCCGAGCAACGAGCTGGGGGTGGAGAGGCGCTACAAGTATGGTTGACGTGACAGGAGTGATCATTTTTTCTTGCTTTTTTCTTTGGCTAGGAGCTGAGTCATACGCAACGACATCAACACGCGAACACAATCAACGCACTACTATTATATACGTTTGGAGTAGACTCTCTCCTAGTCCTGTAATATCTATGCTTTGCACTATCTTGTATCGATCGGGAATTCTGTGGCACTGCTCATATATACAATGACAACCATTGACATATGGATCTGGGGTTATATGTGTTATGGCATGGGCAATATTGCAAAGCATTCATGTTCATCTCAAATTGCTTTCGATAAGAAATCAAGCTTCTATTTTGTCCTCTTTTTTCCCCCTTGTCATAGAGAGTGAAGAAAAGCAAATCCTAGGCCTAGTGCTCACGGGAGATTCAAAGCAGTATCGTCCACCCGAAGCTGTAGGGTCATTTTACCCATAACGCCATCGTTTCACCTATGTCGGGCATAGGGTACGGTCATTGGTGCTTAGTGAAGTTGCCCTGTGCTCATGCCATTCTACATTCCAGCTTAGCTTGACACAAGTGCTCCCTGAAAGAGTGACGAAAGGGTTCCAATTCTTACCGCTAAGTTCCTGCCTTTCCCCTCGAAAAAAATTCCGGCAGGAGTATACTATTTCTTCTTAGTACGTACCATCGATACTTCCACTACCGTTCTCATCTAAAATACATCCTCAACTTGAAAATATAACCAATTAATTTTCACATGAATAGAAAATATATCATGATGAGTTCTTTATATATACTCCCTCCATTCCACTCACTAAGACACGCATATTTTAAGATTCAACTCTTTAAATATTTAACCAATAAATAGTTTATTAAAATTAAATTTTTTTGATGAAAATAATATCATTGGATTACCATTAAATTTACTCTCATATGGGGTAACTCATACTTCATTAGGTCTACAAATTCAAACGGATTGGAATGTGACTCCATCGAATCACCCAAAACTACTTGAAACCAACTGTTTCTGCCCGAATTTCGTTGAACTTTACCAAATTCTACTGATTTGAGCTAGCTTTGCATATGTTGACAAACCTGTAGTGGTGTTTTGAACGCATTCGTGAACCTGCTTCATAGGATTAATTATCAAGGCATCACAAATAGACACCCAATATACTTTTCACTTCTAAAATTTTAAGCTTATTGATGAAAAGTTAGCTCCAACAGTTTTCCTAGTAGCCCAAAATTTTAAATCCCCTTGCCCGTTCTTCTGGCTCTCAGCTAGTAGGAGAGAGCATCGGCTTCGAGTCCACAGCGACCAGATTGTGTAGGATGAGGTAAAATCGACATATTCAGTTGATAGTTTGGATTATCTCTTGTAGAGAAGGAAGTGTATCTTTTAATTCCTAAATCCTCATTAAATTTTTTTAAAAAATATTTAGATAATTGAATTTTGGGCAAGTGTTCATTATTCTCTTATGTACTTTCTCTGTTTCACACTTTAAGACGTATTGTATTTTAAATAGATTCATACACGAATTTGTATATATGCTTCGTATATATGTATAAATTTATACTATGCCAAGGAATATAGAAGAGGAAAGTAACATACTCCTACGAGAAAACCCTGTCCTCTCTTGGTCAGAAGATTCTCATGGTTTTCCAGAGCCGCGGAGATACCGCGTCCACCACCGGAGGCCGGGGAAAGTTATCCCAAGATTGCGTCTTCCCTGAGCAAATCAACAGGCACAACCCCCTCCCACCTTTAACCCTTTCCAGGGAAGCATCTCCCCGTTTTTTCACCGATACGCACGGCCGGCCAAGTGAAGCCCCAGAGCCACCGAAGCTGCCCCCGATTCCCCTCCCTACTCCCGATGGCGTGCCGTGAGCCACTAATGGCACTTTCCCTGGGTGGATCTGTGCAGCAGCGCCGTGCCACAACCTGGCGCAAGTTGAACCGAAAATTTGACATTTTGACCCTTTGTAATAACTTATTTGAATAATAGTTTTTGCAAAAAACTTTAACAAAAAAATAAACCTCAATCTCAACACCACAAACCTTGACGCTGAAGTACTACATCTCAGCGCCGCTTGCTTTGACGCTAAAAACATTTCCACGTGGAGACGGAAGCCAGGTCACCAGAGGTCACGCCAACCGACCTCACAACCAACTATTAAAATTTTAACAGATCTCAATTTTCACTAATGTTATTGTAGCGTGGTGGTGTGAGATCTGTGCATGCATGCTTGAGGTATCAAGTTCGACTCCTCCAAGTAGCAGAAGTTATCTAATTTTTTTACAGTCCTTTTCTTCCGGTACCCCTTTTTCCCCTTTTCTTCTGCAAGGAAATCTGTTTTGAGATGTTATATTTTAGCATAAAAAAAACATGGCGCTAAGATTGAGGTTTATTTTTTATTGAAGTTTTTTGTAAGGTCCATTCTTTAAATAAGTTCTTAGGAAGGGTCAAAATGTCAAAATAACGGCAAGTTGAAGGTGCCAAATGAATCCTGCAACAGCAGCGAACTGTTTTGCCGTGCCCACCTTGTGGTGCTCCCCGTTCCCTTCCATTGGTGTTTCTGTGGGCTGTGATTGTGAGAGAAGAAAAAAAAACGGAGGAGAGAAGAACAAGGAGGAGGATGACACCGAGAGGTTATGGCATGTGATGCTTGGTTCTTCGGTGGTGGACCTCCAACTCAATTCCCTGCTAAGCTGCTACTGTTGCCTGTGTGACAACCACACACCCCATCAGCATCAGCTGGGGGTACTTGCAAGGTACAACCTCCATTTCAGCTAAACTAATCACGGCTCATGCGATGGCAAGTTCCCATTGGCCCCCGAGAGGAGGAAGTAACCAACTGGACTCGACTGCGGGTGTAGTAGACTGTACGGTGTAGGCTTGATCTCAGATCGGTCATTAATAAAGTGTCATTTGGGTAAAGCAAGTACGGTGCTTGAAATCCGTAAGAAGAAATTCTCAGCCAGAGTGAAGTCAATGGGGGGGAAGCTTCTCAGAGTCATTAGCGCACACCACGTCTGCTTCAGGTTTTATTCCATCAAAAGCGACAGGAAAGAGCAGATAAAAACCACAATCATCACCATAATCATCATTAATAAAGCAAGGGTCAATGAGAGGGTGACCAATGCTAATACCCTCAACTCAACACTAGAGATGCTTAACAAAAAGAAAAACAAAGACAATATGCTGCTGCTGCTACGTGCTATATGTCCGAATAATACTTGCATGACAATAATAACTTGACTAATAGTACATCAACAAAAACGGTGTCTAGCTGGTAGTACTCATCCTGTGCCTCCTCCCATAGCACATGAGATAATCAATGGAGTATCAAATATCAATTGTGAAGTAAATTATTTAGCCGTGGGCGTGGTCTTATGTACACAGATGCGAAATGCAGAGATGCCATGTCCAATATGCTTCTTCTTCATCTTCTATCTCGTGATTCTTCTTCGTCTTCCTCTCATCTCTGGGATACACCGTAGTAGGGAGCTTAATTTAGCAGCAGCGCAATGCTTGGCTACTGTGTTGTTACTTGTCCTTCGTGCTGTTGCGATCATTTCGTTTTCAGAACTCCATTGATGGTTGGAAGCAAGAGCACGTGTGCACGCACGCAGCTGTGCGATTGCATCTCCCTCCTCGAGCACACCAAAAGACGAGAGCTTTTCATGGTTGGTTGTGGGTTGCTGCTCCAGGAACAGGGTTGTCAACCGAGAGGCTGCAGCTGGCCGCATTGCATCTGCAACAGAACAGAGTCGTCGAGGCGGCCGCCGCCGGCGACGTGTGAATTGCGGGCCTCGATCTTCACCTGGGCGTAGGGATGGGGCATGAAGTGGTGCCCACCGCCACGGCCGAGCGGCGGCGGAGGCTTGCTGTCGACGAGCACGCCGAACTGCTCCGAGATGACCGGGCCTCCGGCGGCAGCGGAGGAGTGCGCGGTGAGCACGGACGGCGGCGACGGCGAGGGGTTGCCGTGGTCGTCGTCGGGGAGGTTGACGGTGGTGATGTCGTGGATGCTGGAGCGGCGCTTGTCCTTGCCGCCGGAGTTGAGCCGGATGAAGTACTTCTGCGCGTGGCTGGCCACCTGTGTCGGAGTCCGGCTCGTCACGAAGTTGCGGGAGATGTTCCTCCAGTCACCTCTGCCGTACTTCTTCAGCCCCATCAAGAACAACCTGGAACAAGAAAGCTTCATCAATTCAGCTCCAAGAACACATGCCATGATTTCATCAGCTTGTCCAATTCCATCAAAGATTCTGAGAGTTGGGTTGGCTTACTTGTGCTCCTCCTCTGTCCATGGCACGCCCTTCTTGCGCTCCTGGTCAGGGCCGCGCGCGCGCTTGCCGCCGACCATGTAGCAGGAGCGCTTGAACCCAAGGCCGGCGGGGTCATCGCCGCCGTCCCAGTCAAGAGTGAACCCGGAGGGCGGGGAACCGCCGACGCCGGCGCCGTAGTGGGGGAAGGGAACGAGGCCGGCCTCGATGAAGCAGACGTCGTTCTCGAGGTCGTCGTAGTGCGTCATGACGTCGGCCACCGTCTTGCCAGGGAGCAGCAACGCCACCCGCTCCCACCTCTCCGGGTCGTTCCGGTCGAGCGCCGCCAGCGCCTGCTCGAACACCTTGTTCTCCTCCTGCGACCACGCGCCGCCGCCTCGCCGGTCCTGCAAGAACCACCCGCCCGCCGCGGCCGCCGCCGCCGCCTGGCCGACGAAGTAGTGCGCCGGCGCCGGCGGAAGCACCTCCATATAAGACTCCTTCATCATCTCCGTGAGGCGGCTGGCCAACCGACCAAGACTTCACCTTTCTTCTCAAAGAGCGAGTTCTTGGGAGGAGGAACTGGAAGGGTGAGGGAGGTGGAAGAGGGGAGATGTGGGGCGGCAGAGAAGGGCGGTATTTATGCAGCACCGGCGGTAATGGATGGCATCGATTCCGGCAGATGCCAAAGTGGCCAGAGATGATTCGGCCTCCACCTTGAGAGCCCGCTTAAAGAAATCGAGGCGTTCGTGATTGGCTCTTGGTGGAGTTTGTGGCGTCTCAACCAAACAAAAGCCTTCTCCTCCTCCTCGGGTTCTCTCTCTCTCTCTCTCCCTCTCTCTTTTCTCCAAACTCTTATCACTTCTGCGAGAAGAAGAGGGCAGAGCACAGGAGCAGAGGAGAAAGAGCTTGGTTGGGCTTCGCCCGTGTGCGCGTGTGGATGTTGGTCCAGGCTGGAGAAATAATAATAGGGAAACTGGGTGCCTTTCCTGTGCAGTTGCAGGCAACGTTGCGTTTCTTTATTGGCCGTTGCTTGCCGCTTTTCCCAATGCTGGAGGAGGAGGACTCGTCCCGGCTTGTTTATTCGTCCCTTCATTCATTACCTCTGATCTAGACGATCCATTTCTCTTTGTTGTAGCTAGCATTTTCGGTTGGCCAGTGCAAGATTTCTTTCTTTTGTTTTGGACTGCCAATGCAAGATTTCAAGTCACTGAAATTAAACGATCTTCACTTTGTTATCAAAATTAATAAAACCAAACAAATTTTGACACATGTTGATGTTACTAAAATTTAGTAGCATTGAATGTGTTTGGTTTACAACTTTGTTAAATTTCTATAGTGTTTTTACGAGAAACTTTCGGTGTTAAGTTTGTTACTATACCAAAAGTTAATAACACCGAAATTTAGTTGGATTGAAAGTGGTACTCCCTCAATCCTCATTTGATCATCCCCTAAAATTTTTTTAGGTATTATCCAATTGAACAAGTATAATCAGTGTCGTTTAATTGCATAGGAGTAAATGGTATCGTTACATGCCTCACATGCATCCAACTGCATTTGATTGCATCGTTGTAGTGCGGTGTGTTTGCATTGCATGCCTCGCATGCATCCTTGATACAACATCTTGATCGATGAGATTTAATTTTAGAAGGAAGGAGGTTTCTTACCTTGATCTCGGCACCATGTGCAAATAGGATGATCGAAGGAGATTGAAGGGAGTAATAAATTGAATAGGCCCTAAACCAGAAGAGACAAGAAGGTGGCAGCCATAGTTTTACCGCTGGCAACGGTGAGTTTCTGGACGACCCCTTAATATTCCACCACCATCAGCGACACTAGCACTCCAGGGAAGGACCTATGGATTACAGTAAAAAAATGTGGAAGTTAGTGAAAGAAATCTGTACATCGGAGTATGAAAAATGAGTGAATTATTAACATTTGTTTTGTCCTTGGATCTTTACCATGAAGGGTTGACACATGTGGTGCTTCTATCTTTCCTCTAACTTACCTTCGTATCTTTATTGTATCATCTACGTTTTTCTCACCTCATCTCCTCTCTATATATCCTTATCACGAATAGCATCACCTCCATGGCTATCTCCCGCCATCTTCATCATGCACCATGCCAAAAACACGCTATTACCGGATTACCCATACAACAATTTCTACTATATATCCCCTCTATTTTGGGAAAAATAAGAAGTGATGTTTAAAAGAGCTTAGCTTATGGAATGGGCTATGTGAGAAATGGTAACTCAATTAGACCCATGGTCTCCAGTAACGCTGGTACACTCTTCAACTTTGTCGTTGAAGCCGTTGCAAAATTGGGAAAGAATCATCCTTAGCATACACATGAATCATGCTATCACTGTCGTACTGATCGAAGGTAGTATAGTCACATTGAATCATGCTATTCAATTGAAACTACATGCTCCAATTAACGTAGTATAGTTACATTTTTTTCGCAAAATTATACAGGCGTAAGTGCATGTTTTACCCTTTTTTTTGTACAAGATTTTAAGTGGACGTGCATTGTGTGTTGTGCGTTTCACTTTTTTGTTAATGCTTGCTCTTGCTGAAAACAAATGCTATCACTTTATTGAATAAAGGACTACCTTTTCCAAAACGGTCTGAATGAAGAACGCCAAAATTCTTTGATTTGCTTCTTAATTCTTTGCACAAGCCTAAAGCTATTTGAAATCAGTGGAAGCAATTAATTATGTTACTTTATTTTCCAATTCAGCTCTATCTATTCTTAAAACAATTTAGGCTACAAATAAGGGTGAAAACGGATCGGATAATATCCGATCCGCTCCATTCCGAATCCATCCGCAACGAGGATATGGTATGGGTTTTTAAAATCCGAAGGATATAGATGCGGATGTGGATAATATGTAGCAGATTTAGATGCGGATGTGATATCTCTAAAATCCAGCGGATACGGATTAATAGACCATTTGCCAGATAATCCGAAATTATCAACCCATGTAACCACCCTATATGTTGCATATAACATGAGCCCATCCATCCAATGTCCTAATTTACTCCTTATCAATTAACCTAGGCTCTTTCATCCTCTCATCTAACACTTTGTAGCTATGTTTATGTATTATGGGTATCATATATTTATGTTGTTAAGATTTAATTATTTCGATTGGTCATTTATTGACCATTGTATTATTATTGTTATCCCTTGCATTGCTAACTCGATGTTGTATTGATTGCATATACACGTAACATCCGACAAATTTAATCTGTCTCCAAACCGAGTCTATACCGACTCCGCACCATTTCCATCATTCGAAATAAATCCACTCCGCATCCGCACATCATCCGTACCTGCTCCAAATCCACTTAAAAATATGGTTTAGGATGCGATATGACCGCTATCCGTCCGAACCTATGCCATTTTCACCCCTAACTACAAGCTCCCATGGTTGGTAAACGGTTCCCATCCTCTGCTCTCTCGTTTTCCGTTAACACACTTACCAAATTACTAAACGGGTTTTTTGCAAAAGAAATCTATACAAAAGTTTCTTAAAAAATAACATTAATCCATTTTTTTCAAGTTTTTTAAGCTAACACTTACGTAATCATGCACTAATGAGTTACCCCGTTTTACGTGCACAGGAGAGCAAATCCCAACTCCTCCATCCGAACATGTCCTAACCTCTTTATTCACTAATACAAAAATGATTTTTCTAGATGAGCACCCCAATAGGTTGCAGACGGACCATAAGTATCCGTGTCTGCAAAAATCGACCCCCATTTTCTCATACGGCTCCTTATGAGACCCACATGCAAAAATCGATTTTTTCAAGCGGACCACTTAAAATGTCCGCACGCAAAAATAAAAGTATTTTCGCATGTAGGGCTAACTCACCCGCATGCAAAAATCCCCCTCCTCTTCCTACTCTTTTTTTTATTCTCCCCTCATCTCTATCTCTCCCACCCACTCCTCTCTCCCGGCCCACTCCTCTCCTCTCTCCCACCCACTCCTCCTCTCCTCTCTCCCGACGGCAGGCACTGGCGGCTACGGTGGCAACAGCGGCGGCGGCGGCCGTGGGTGATGGCGCGCAGCAGCCCCCACCGGCGGTGGAGGGCGCAGGCTCCGGCGGGTGGCGGCCAACCCCCGCACGGATCTGGCGGCGGTGGCTATCCCCGCACGGATCCGGCGGCCGGCCGCCCCCCCACACGGATCTGGCGTGCGGTGGCCTCCTCTACCATTCCCTCGCGCTTCCCCGTGCACGGTGGCCCCGTCCGGTGGTGGAGGACTCATTCGGGCGCCGGCTCCTGGGGGGTAGTGGGTGGCGGGTGGCGGTCGTCTCACACACGGATCCGGTGGCGGCGATCGTCCCCCACACGGATACGGCGACCGCCGTCCTCCTCCCAACGGATCCGGCGGTGGCGGCCGTCCCTCCGCGTGGATCCGGCGGTGACGACCCTCCCACACAACGACAACGACCTTGACGGCGATGACGATAATCTTAATTGCAATGCGGTGCATCTAGGGTTTCGGGGCTAGTGTTTGGATTTATTTTATTTTTTTGTGATTTTTTATTTTCGCAGATCACCGGCTTAAGTGTCCGCCGCGAAAATCGGATTTTCGCGTGCGGGTGCGCCACCTGCACGGAAAAATGACAATTTTTGTAGACCTTTTATTGCAGACGGGTCTCTGTTCCGCACGTGAAAATCTTGTTTTGGCCGTCTGGAAAAATGGTTTTTGTAGGAGTGATTCCTCTATGCCATCTCGTATTGCATCCCAACACACCTTAACCTCTTTATTCTCCTAAGTCATCTCTTGTTTTAGAGGGTCGTCTTGTCAAATCTGATGGCAACTGTAGGTTAAATTTCCAGTGAACCGCACCACTACTAGAATAACTAAGATCCATGACAATTTTCGATATATTAGAAAGTGTTGGATTGATGGTTAAGTTTACCAAACCACAATTTTGGGCAAACTGTGGCTTGAAAAAAAAATGTGGCTATATATGACTACATTTCATGCAGAGTTAGCCATTAAAATGAGTTCTAATATGCAGAGCTATATGAAATTTAGAAATATGAAGAGCAGTGATTATAAAAGTTTAGCCAATCAAACACATCTTTAAAAACTAAAAACCTATATAGCATTTCTCCAATAAGACGTAAGAAATGAGTCTTTAAATCAAACATCCTTAGCCTTTGAGCATGATAGCATGAACCCATCAAATCATAAATCATAGGCCACGATGTTTCATAGGACGCAGGCTGATCCATGTAACGTTTGTCGAACTAAATGAATCAAATTTTACTTAGTTTATCTATTTAAATTAGAACGGACGAATATTTACCCACGGATCGACCCGGTGCCATCCCTACCTTGCTATCTACCGTTCATCTGTTTCCCCCTCCCGCAGGATGGTGTTGAAAAAACGTTCAAACGGCATCTCACGCTTGGTGGCCCAGTTCACGTGGGGGAGAAGGTCCTTTCTACAACGCATCCTTGTGTTGCAACTTGCAAGCACTGTAGTTCTCTTCTGCCTGTACAGTGCAACAGAAAGGGAAAACGAAAGCGGAAAAAAAGAGCACAGAGGCACACACCAAACTGGGGGCTACAGCAACGTACTTCGTGCCCCGTATAAATACCCCATACGAACGATGCGTAAAGACCTCGCCAAGCACCAGTCTACTCTACCTACTCCCCTGAATCCCTGACCACGTACGGGAGAGCAGATAGCGCAGCCGCGCGTGCTCAATTTTCAGTGGTGCTGCCATGCCTTCTCTATGCGTTTTGGTGCTTAAACAGAGTCCGGTGAGACGCCGGCTAAAAGTTTATTATGCGAGGGGGAAAAGAGGTACAAAGAGAAGATCTAAGAGCAAGGATAATCGAGAAGAGTTCTCAAAAAAATATACTAATAGAGAAGCCCGTTATCAGCTGTAAAACGCTGATGTTACAGCCAGTACATATAAAGACATATGCTCTATATACATACTCTGAGGGTGTTGTATATCATATCGGATGTTTGAGCGCTAATTAAGAGTATTAAACATATACTAATAATAAAATTAATTATATAAATGAGAGCTAATTCACGAGACAAATTTTTTAAACCTAATTAATCCATAATTAACACATGTTTACTGTAGCATCACATAGACTAATCATGGATTAATTAGGCTCAATAGATTCGTCTCGTAAATTAGTCCAGGTTATAAAATGGGTTTTATTTTTAGTCTACATTTAATACTTCTAATTAGTGTACAAACTCGAATGTGACAGGGACTAAAAATAAGTCCCTGAAAACAAACAAGACCTCTAATATCAACAAATAAACCTGTTATATTCTTTGTGTGTTTTGGGTACACTCTATTTTCTTTCTTTTGATGTGGGTCCATATTGTCAAAACACCTAGGTTCGGGCCGAGCGGACGATTGTAGAAGAGTCAGCTTCTCTCTCATATCTGGTTTTCCTCTTCCATATCCGACTTAGATGATGTGTATCAGTTAATCGTTCACTTATTAGCCTCACTCTAACCGAAGAAGATGAGAACCTTTTTGTTAACCACTCGCACCTATCCTAAATCACATGAAAATTTTTACTACCCCTATTACAAAATAAGTTTATTTATCACCAATCTCACACATACCAATTCATCAAAAGCAAAATAACTAAGATGATCTTTACTTTATTAAATCCTAATGCAATTGTTTCTCGTTGCATATGTCTCCCACTTTTATAATGTAGTGTAATGATTGCTTGAAAGATAAATAAGAGGGGCGAGATAAATTTATTTTAATACGGAGATAATATTTTGGTAACTTTCACAGGGAAATGCCTCTTTACTTGGGAGAGATCTTGGGTTCATTTCGTGTGATTCTAGCTAGGGTTGTTTTTAGGTGCACACCATGTAATTGCACGTTTAAAGTATGCTGTGCATGCATTGTATTTGTGTTTATAATGGACCAACGAAATTAAGCTGATAGAGAGGTTGTCAAGTATATACCGAATATTTATGTATGGTACTTGTCGATAAAGTCATAAGATCGTGTAAGATGCGCTACATTAGATATAGTTTGGACGAAAACCTTTTTTTTGAAAGAGCATAAATTTGATGTTGGGTGAGGTGATCTGCTTGTTAGCTTATCCACCACTGTAAAAATATAAATTTCAAAACTTACTTTTGTAAAAAAAATTATTGTAATTTACCTTTTAGCATTTACTTTAAACCGCTAATTATAACACATACAGTTTTATCTATAAATTATTTTAGTTTCTACGTTCATTTTAACACGGCTTATGAGCCGTAGTTCAAACTGATAATAAGTAGCACTAGCTAGTACTACCATTTTCCGTAGATTCCCAGCCAAGAGGATGCCATTTCGTGATAGCATGGTCCTCCCTCAAACCTCAATCAGATTCTTGGAATACAATACATGCATGCATTGCATCCACGTTTCATCGCTGCGGCCTTCTTGTCTGGTCCGAAACTAACAGCATAGCTAAAAGGCTAGCTAAAACCTATAGGCGCGAGACCGCGAGAACGAACCAAAGTTGTGCATCGTTGCGACTTGGCAGGATTTTTGACACAAAAGTACATAGACTTTAATTAATATATCACAAAACTACAGATTTTAAAATGTATATCGCAAAACTACAGATTTAAGATATCGTATCAAAAAACTACAGATTTAATATCAGTTCTATCCAAAACTACAAGTTTTGTAACCTCAAGAAACTATCGATATAAACTACTTTATCACTAAATCTGTAGTTTTATGATATAATAATTTAAATTTGTAGTTTTGTGATATATTTAGTGTTTAATCTGTAGTTTTGTGATACACAACTCTAAATCTGTAGTTTTTTGTGATCAAAGTATATGTACTTTTGTAAAATTTACTCATTTAGTCATTTCAGAAAGCATATTTTTATAAATAGAACCTCTATAAAATTTATCATAAATATGGGTCCCTACCTTGACTCTAGGATGTTAGCGCTGGGATGGGAATACGCTAGTGCCGACATCTAACCTCGACGCCGGTGTTTTGGCACCGACCTCTCCTACTTAAGTACAACTCTCATTTTCTAATTTAAGTACTATCAATACTTAAAAACGATTTTTCTATGCAGTCAGAACCAATTTTTTCACACGGTTGGGGTTCCCTTCTGCACAGAAAGTTCTACAAAAATAGCGATTTCCGCACACGGGTGGCGCAACTGCATAGAAAAATCGCTATTTTTCATACCGGTGCTTACATCGGTCGCATGCAAAAATAAAAATCCAAAAAAAAAGAAAAATCGAAACCCTAGCTCCGGCGGCGCCGCGGATCCAGCCATCGCGACTGGCTGCCTCGTCGGCAGCTGTGGCGGCGGGTGGGGATGGGGATGGCACGGTGTGCTGCTTGTTGCTGCCTGCTCCAAGCCGCCTCATCGGCGGCAGCGGCACCTGCCACTAGCGGCTCCTGCTCGGAAGAGAGAGGAGAGGAGGTGATAAAATTTGAAGTGGCGAGGATGGAAAGAGAGAGAAACGAAAAGAAACTGTGAAAAAGATAAGGGTATTTTAGCATGCGGACCATTATATTTTCGTATGCGACCTTTTAAGAGGATCACATGCAAAAACATGTTCATTTTTGCATGCGGTCCCTTAAGAAGCGTATACGAAAATGGAGGGTGATTTTTGCAGACGTGACCAGTTATGGTCCCGTAGCGACCTATAGGGGTCTTGTACAAAGATCGTTTCTGTGGTAGTGTATTTATTTGCTTTCATATTTTGGAAAAACTGAATAAATCAATGTATCCTAATTCTTTCTTTTGTATATACTCCTTTAAAAAGGTTTTAATAGTCCACCAAATAATGTTGTAGTTTTACATATTACCCCCTTTAACTTCTCAATACTGATTTGCTATGATATTTTAGAAAAACCTGAACAAATCAATGTATCCTAATTCATTTTCTCTAGTTTATTCTTATTTATAAAAGCTTAATCTAAGAGGAGTATGTAGGTCCTCCCTCCTCCCCATACATAAATCCTATTAATTTGCTATCAAATTTTGAGAAAAAAAATTGCAAATAATGTATCATCATATCATTCAATTTTCTCTATTTGTTTTCGTAAAATTTGAAAGCAAATTAGTAGTATTTAGGGATGATAAGAAGGGAGGGAGCCACATCCTCCTCCAAGATTAAGATTTAATAAAAGTAAATTAGTAGAAATGAATTAGGATATATTGATTTGTTTAGTTTTTCAAAAATATGACTAATTAATAGGATTTGGAGCGAACCTAGATGGAAGAGGACGGTGCCGAAACCCATCGCGTATTTGACGCTGAGACATCCAACGACGTAGGGGTGCATATATACCTTCAATAATTTTTTAAGCTAATTTATTTATAAAATATGTTTTTAAAAGGGCTAAAATGTCAAAAATCCAGACGACTTGCGGGCCTCTCCTTTCTTTCACTCCACTGCCCAAACCGAAAGTTCCCTTGGACCGTGTGGTACAGGTGCTTTTCATTGATGCCACTCTCCGTTGTGCCCACCGGCCGGCGTCATCTTCGCCTCTGGCTTTTTCTCTCCCAGCCTACGGTGTTCGCTTGTAATGGACGCACACACACATCATCTGACCTCATTCCGATGTGTCCATCCATCCATGCGCCATATTCTCGCGCCGACCCTTGTCATGCTTGGAGCAAAGTAAAGTCCCCTGGATACTCTTCTAACCAAACTGGACAATCATGAGACACAAAGTTTGTAACCAAAGATTAGTTAAAGTGCGCTCTGGTAGTTGGTAACTACAGAAGTACTCACTGCTTTATGTGCAGCTAGCAAGGCAGTAGCAGCACCAGTGCAAGTAGTTTTCTGTTAGGTCATGAACAATGCTCCACCGTGTCGATTAGCCCCGTCAGTCCAGCTAAGCCAAATACTGATGTGGAGGAGAGAAGATGGTGGTTCCTATATCTTCTGCACGTTTAGCGCGTCTTGCAGAAGGGACGGTTTTCTCAGGCCGGAAAAGGAAACTGTAGGCACCCCCCCCAATCGAGCGCGTGCTACTCCTAGCCAATATTCCTCAAAATCAAGTCCCTCCTCATCGGTGGGGTAGCAAATCCCCGCACTGCATCGCTGTTGACGATGAAATTTGGCAAGCTAATGAATCGGAAACGAAGCCCAAATTTGAAGCGGAATTGAAGATATGCGGGGTATTCGAAAACAGAGTGCGCATCGGCTGGAAGACCGTATCGGCTGGAATCGAGTCCGATTTGGATAGCTGATGTGGTCGATATTGCATGTGAAGTCCATATCAGGATCAAAGAAGGGTTTGAGACGATGATGCTAGATAAGGATAGAGTTCAGAATTGGCAAATGTATCTATTAATTAGGATTATCTGTAATTTCTTTATAGATATTTTCGGTAAGAGTCCACCTAAGGGACTTGTTTGCTAGTTAGATTTGTATTAGGACAATATGAGTCGTGTCCATCTTGTACAATGTTTGTATTTTCGGGTATAAATATAGACCCGAGGTCTTATGAATAAAATAACAACAGTTCAATCAATCTCGGCGCATCACCAAACCTTTTACTTTTCTACTTTCGACAAGTTCATGCTTTCGAGTCGAGCTGCATCAATTTGATCTTCGGCGAAGAGGTAGGCCTTGTTATGGTGGTTTGCATTATCGGAATTAGTGCTTACATCTTTATGACACTCTAATTCTATCTTGTGAATCTCCGAGTTATCATATACATTATATAATTTAGATTGACAATGTTATCTATCTATATCGGCTGATCTCTATTTATGGTTTTGTCGATAACGGCTAGATTGACTTGTTGGTTTGAATTATATAATGTATCCACCATCCTGAAAAGGCAACCATCGGCTTGATTGTCTAGATATTATGCTTCTTTTCATACTTAATGCTGCATAAGTTAAGTTTGATCTATTAAGTCGTGTTCAGAATCATGATCTCTAGCCTGCTTTATGGTTGTTAATAAGGATAATATCGGGGTTTCAGCCGATCTTATCTGGTATAGTTGTTTTACATAGTTTTATGCTTTGTTTAATATGCTATATCTGCCCCTTATATCAGGATCTAATCTAATATAAATATATTGGACTTACTATCAATCTGATTGATAATAGTTGAATATATTTGTTGCAAGGGAATATCCTAGTATAAGGTTGTATCGGAACTATAACCGATACATGCTTAAATTTGAACATCGGCTATAACATGAGTACATGTAATCGTTATTTCATGTTATTTTAGACTTGGGTAATTTATACTGTCTCGCTTCAGTCCGATCTATCTCAATTGCTTATTTCTAAAGTAATATTGAAATATAGATTATGTAATACTGATATTTTCAGCCGATGTATCAAGTTTAGGGTTAGCTTATCATTGAATACGTCTGATAGCCGATCCATGCTATATTGCATCGGCTAGGTTACATCATGATATGATATCGGCTAACTGGTCGATTGACTATAGTCTACTATCAAACTTACATATTATTTCTTGTTGATTGCAGGATCAAATCAACTAGCACGCCCTTTGAACCTGAAAGCAAGTTTTGGAACTACACTAGAGTAAAGCAAATCTCTCAGGCCAATGTGTGTTTTTTGCATCAACAATCGCCCAGAACTCTGCTGGTCCTCGCCGCCCAGAGCTCCACCAAGCAACCTTGATGCAAGGCACATCGCTGGACTCGTGTCAAGAAAATCGCGACACTGCCAAGGGACAGTGTCAAGAAAATCGCGACATAGGGGACATGATTGGGGAAGAAATGGGGCGTGGGGGGAGGGGTGACCTGCAATTTCTCCCACCATGGCGGACCTCGTCGCCCCGAGCCACAGCCAGAGAGAAGAAGGGGAGAGGCGGCGATGCCGAATCTTGAAGGGCACAACACAGATCCGGTGGAGAAGCTTGTCGGCGGCGCTGATAGGAGAGGGGAGAGATGGTGTCTTTGGCTGAAGAAGAACGAGCTCATCCCACCGCGTCCTCATCGCCTTAGGAGGGGAGAGGCGGAGGTGGCCCGCATCGGTGTTGGCTGGAGAAGAGAGAAGCACCGGCGCGGGTTGAACAAGTGAGGGAGAGGATTGGGGAGGGGTTTGGATTTTATATTTTTTGTCTAAATTTCAGGGTGCCAAGTGCAAAATTTGTATTTACATGTAAATCTGAAAAACACAAGGGCTTAACTAGAAAATAGTATGCGCTAGCATGATAACTGGAGCTAACTCTTCGAGCTACTATGCACTGTGCAAAACAAGCCTCGTAGGAGGGGTCTGGATTAATCACCCTTAGGTGCTTGGTTGTGTTCGTTACACGTGATCCCTACTTTTATTTTCTCGTTTTTTATAAACACGTTTTACGAACTAGTAAACGAAAGGGTGTGTTTTTTAAAAAATCTTATAGGAATCTTGTTTAAAAGAAATTATATTAACATATTTTAATAATATTTTATAGTTAATATTTAATTGATCACGTACTAATAAATCATCACGTTTTACGTAACCTGCTCATCCGAACGCATCCGTAGCTTCCAATTAACACGCAAAGTAATAGATGTTTGTTTGTAGTGATGGCTGGTTACACTGGGCTACTGGCACCGTGGCACATGGATTGACGTTTTTCTTCGTTCAATTTCTTTTTAACGAAAGTATTACAAGGATTGATCATTGATTGTGTGGGGTGTTTAGTTATTTTGACGCTGCTGGAGATTTGGAGTTACTCGCCAGTGCATTCCGTGAGATGGATTACGTGCCGAGCGATGGATGGTGCAACGGAGAGTTGGGTCCTTCGCTGTCACGCCCCACTTTTGCCGTCCCGTTTGAGACGTGACAACCTACTACCCACCTTCCTCGCGGCCTTACACAAACACGCACACACTGACACCGCGACATGCACAATGTCTCTGTCTAAGGGCGTTCACAGTACGACACAAATTTTTACTGAGCGGCGTAAACCACCTAGATCAGGAATAATGTTTAGCTACATGTACCACAGGAGAAGTTACTTATAGTGGATCTTACCAATACCAACTTTATCACTTTATCACCTTTTTCCTCTCCTCTCCCTCCCATCTTCCTTTCCCACCGCAAAGAGCGCCAGGCGGAGACGGCGCCGGGCCGAGCGGCCCAAGCAGCGACGGTGCCGACCGGAAGGGCGGCGGGGCTTGGCGCTCGCCAGTGCACCACCCTCCTCTCCCTCCTCCACCTACCCCCACGGAAACAACGGTGAGGTCGGCAGAAGGTAGCAGTGGACGGGTCGACGGCAACGTTAGCGGTGGATGGCGAGGTCAGCGGCGCGGATAAGGAGGTGTCGATCGGTGAGGGCGCCACCATCAGGGTCGGGGCGCCGCAGCTTCACCACCTCCGCGGGCGAGCTCCAGTCGCCGCCGCCGGATGAGACGGTGAACTCGGCACGGAACTGGCTCAAATTCGACGCCTCTACTCCTATCCCCCCTCTCCGGCACGGATTGAAGCAGGTAGGAACTCGGCGGTGTGGATGCGGCTTCTCCGGTGAGCTTCTTCTCTCTCTCCCTCCTGCTCTGTGGCCAATTGTGGATGCGATTCCTTTTTATCTGACAAAATTTGCTCTCTTCTGATGAGGTTCTAAGAGCCAAAAGAAGGCACGCGAACTCGGTGAAAATATGGACCCCACCCTCCTTTTTCCTCCACGCACGCATATACATTGTCACACGTCACGTGTGCACTGTGAACGCTCTAATATATCGTAGCTGTGCTTCCTATATATATAGGATACCAACCGTGTCTTGTACCGTTTCGTACTCTCTTTGTTCTTTTTTATTCGTTGCACACGTCTATAAGAGAGTACCCAAAATTTATGCAGAAGAATTCAGTATACAACATCTGTATTAGATATTTATACTATAGTTGGTTCAATTCTAAATAGTTGGCTTTCCGCCCAACACACTGGTACTCTTTTTTTTTGGGGAACACACTGGTTCTTAGCTTAGTCAAAGCACATGTTAACTATTTTTGTTTTAGATTTTCTGTATAAACCTTCACTTTTATATTAATATTGGTTTCTTAATTAATCGTGTATGCCGTATTGCCATCCGAAAATTTTCTGTCTCCGCCATTGGCAAAACTACAGTCATGCTATTAATCGCCGATAATATTTGTTACTTTTTCTCTATCATCAGATTTGACTTTGAACCGCGAGTATGTGGTAAAAGTGAAAAATGGCCCTACCCTAAAATTATTTTTCGTCGCACACGTTAAAGGCACAAATCTTTGGTTAAGCCATAGCTCAAAAAGTGCCTACAATCTTTTGCAATATGCTCTGTTAGTCCCAACACATGTTACACATTTATCAATTTGTTTAGCCTTTAGAGCAAGTATAATAGTGAGCTTTAAGAAGGCTCAATGCTAAGTTGGATGAGAGAGAAGAGGAGAGAGAGGAGAAGTGGGTTGTAAACTTAGTCAGCTTAGGCACAAGAACCAAGAAAATTTGTGAAAGAGACAGGTGGATCATATATTTATAGTTAAGAGCTAACCACTATATAAGTGAGCTGAGAGGTAGACTGTAAATTTGTGAAAGAGACAGGTGGATCATATATTTATAGTTAAGAGCTAACCACTATATAAGTGAGCTGAGAGGTAAACTGTAAAGATCTATACAGTCAGCAGCTGACTATATTATTAGCCTTGCTCCTATGAATTTTCCGGGGACAAATCGTTTCAACTTTTAAGTACAGAAACGAATGGTGCGTGGAGATCTTTAATTAAACTTTCACCGGGGGGAAATTCACCACTCCACCAGCAGCGAATGTATGTGTGGACGAGCGCTGTGAATGAATGCAGCGAATCCTGCCACTTCGTCTGGACTGGAGTGGCATGCGGTGTCGAGTGACTCTTGGCCGGAATAATTTAAGCTTTTGCGACTTGGAAAACGAACTCGTGTACCTTTCAGATCGGTTGGTGAAGTTTAGGCTTGTTTGGATTTGCTGCTCACAGGAGGAAAAGCTTTGGTATTGTGTGGTTTGCTCTGTTTCAACTTTCAAGCTTCGAGCTGGATTTTCTTTTGGCACTACATTTATAAGGTTTGAGTGATAAGTCACATCTACGGCTGATTATAAACCATAACACTTAATAATAATAAAATATATTTTAAGGTAAAATTTTTATATATGTGTTCTCAACTATTTTAAAACCAATGATAAAAACAAACTATACAATAAAAAGAATATCAAAATCAACTATAAACATTGAAAGGCATGCTTGGTGTTAGAATTTATAACGAATATATATATATATATATATATATATATATATAAATATAAATATAAAGTCAATTATAGTGTAGGATTTAGAGTTGTATTATGTGTTTAGATAAAGTTAGAGTCGAATATATCCTAGGCTCTCTCCTAAATCGAGAGGTACCACAAGTTGTAACTGCATAACGACTATAGCATAAGTGATGGACGACTGGCCTATAGCTTAGTCGATCGGCCGATGGTCGTGGATACCTTGATATACTGTAGCTATGTTGGATCAATAAGGGGTGTCCGTAATGTGTGTTATAGGGATGTAGGTTTCGACTAAACGACGTTAACAAATATCATGTTTTGTTATCTTCATAGCATCAGGATCTTCTATTGGCATACTTCCTTATTTGGTTACCGATGTTGACTTTAAAGTCGGTTTTATAACACTTGAAGCAACAAGGTTTAAGCCCTAGGGTTGGCTCCAAAACCCTATTTAAATCTTTTAGAAATAGGATGCAAAACTTGAAAATATATGATATCGAACAAAAACTGACTAATTCAACCCTAGGCTTCCATGTTTTCTGACTCGGCCCGCAAGGCGACAGTTGAGCTAAACACCTACTAGCACTCACCTCATTTCAAAGAGAAAATTCCTCCTACGCTCCTGAAATTTTAGCCAATCCTTTCTATATCTTTGAATTTTTTCCACTCCCTTGTATGCCCATGGATTTTGGGTTTGATACCTTTTATACCCATTTCGCTAGTTGACTGTTTAGTTCCTATAAAAATTAACAATTTTGCCCGTAGACACGAAAGAAGCATGGAATTTAGTAGACTGTTGGAACTTGGAAGTGTATAATGTTCTTTATATACGAGTATGAGATTATTATATTCATGATATATTATATGAGATATTATTCATGGTAAAGTCTATTTTATGTAGTTAAATAAATAAATAAATAAAATATTTATTTATTGGAAGAGTATATGTAGCATATTTGGTGATGGTAATTCAACATATTTATCCTGTGTTGTATATCATATAAAAAGAATGTTATCCAAAACTATGTTTATACCATTTAAAAAAATGCAACACATAATTTTTTAATACTATATTAATTTTTTTGTGTACAAAAAAATTATGAATATTATAGACACATAACAAATTGCTATATTTCCAACCATAGATTCCACCAATGTCTACATATTCCTTGCACACCGAAGGGTAAAACTGACATTTTTACACATATAAATAGTCAATTGACAGCAAGGACATGGAAGGTACCCAAAACAAAATTGAGGGGTATACAAAGGAGTAAAGAAAATTTTTAGGGGCATAGAAGGGATCAACTAAATTTTCAGGGGTATGTAAGGAATTTTCTCAATTTCAAATGTGCTTGGATTTTCCTTTCCTTGGGTAGAATTTGTATATTTTCGAAAAATAGCTATGCTTATATTAGTAAGAAAATGCTGTTACTTTTGTGAAAGACTAAAAAAATGTTCTTTAACCTGATGTAACAGTAATAATAGATGATAATGGTCTATTGTTAGTGCTAGCAATGGTGATCAAATTTCAGTCATGCTTTTTCCTTTAAAAAGTCGCCATGCTACTGGGTGGCACAGAAGATCCGATCTTCATTTGATGTCGCCCTTCAGACTAATTAAATTGGTACGGCTCTCGATGTACTTGTGTTGCCAGCCAATGACAAGGCCTGCGTACAACTAAGAAGTCAGGACACCAACAATTAACGACAAATCATATGATTAAGATGTCATGTAGACCTAAGCAAAGCACTGCGGAATCTCATCTCTTTAAGTCTCTAGTGTACATTAAATATTCAGATTGTCGTCAAAAAGAACTTTCGCATTATTAGATATTTTTCCCAACTTGTGCTACCATATAATACCAACGATGGATAATAGTTGAGCAAATGTATGGAAGGTGCAGCGAAAAATGTCGCACGAAGATGAAAAGGGAGTATTTAATTTGTAGGAAATTTCCTCTTTGTAATTTCAAATATTACTTTTACTTTGATTGCTGGATAAAAGAACATATTTTTTTTAAAAAAAAAAACTCGATCGACGAGTTTGTGTGAAACTGAAACCCAAGTACAAGCCCGAGTCGGTCGCCCCACAACTGGGAACTTTACCACTGCGCTAAAATATTCAGTTGTCCAAATAGATGGCAGCGCATATAGTCCATGGAAAGGACCATCCTGTCAATTTTCTCTTCTTCCCTTATTTCTCTACGTCTGATGACATGTGGACTGCAACTGGATTTTGTTAATTTCTAATGTTCTCCAATTTTCTAAAACCATTATCCCCTATTAGTTCGATCTCCATCTTGCATGAGTTGAGCAAACTCTTTCACGTCTTTCCTCATTCACCAGAATCAAGCTGAATTGGACGTTTGAAGTGGTGAATATCCTATTTCCTCTGGTCAGTAGTCACTGCCTCACTGGTCTTTTCTCTCTTTTTTTTTTCTATTTTGCACTAGACCCTACTCTTGTTAGCTTGTCACTGTAGCCTTTTTGTATTTGAACTTGTTTACTTGATTATGTTGAGCTATGAAATGGTAGTACACCTGCAATTATTGGGTCTCTTTATATGTTTATTATTGACCATTGACACGTTGAAAGGTGGTTCCTACATCAATGCATATTTTAAGAGCAAGTTTAATAATGTAGCTAAGTGCTAGTAGCTCCAAAAATGATACATCATCTGTAACCAACATAATATTTTACTAATATAAAAGTTAGTTGTAAATATATACTACATTTCCCTTTCTCACATGGTTTATGGTTTATTAGAGTTGTGATGTAGCTGGCTATAAATTTGTAGGCCGTTTTTTCATTATTCTATCTGCCATAGAAATATAAGAGTGAATTTGTATGCCCGCTAATATTATTTTATTGTACTTGTTCTAAAATGACAACGCATGCTCTAGAATTCCTCACCTCTACCTCTTTTGGCATAGATACAACGGCAAGGAGTTGCTCTTTGGGGAAATGAAGAGATACCATTGTATAAATTAATCGTTCTTTGCCCAGGCGTTCTGATGCCTCCATCACATGACCTCACAAAGAACCAAACGAGCATTTTGGATGCATGCAACTCCATTGCCAGGAGGAAAGTACATCAATTGTTGACAAGAGCTTGGCCCTGAAGAGGATTCCCCTCATGTCATTTGTTTTGTTCGAAAAAGTGACTTTTGCTGGCAATTTTGTATGACAAAACCATTCAATTTCTCTCCTTGTTGGGAGAAAGAACAAAGTAGGGAGAATCTTGGGAGGTTGGTCATCAGCATTGGTGGCGGTTGATGCGGTTGAATATTGCGACCTTGATGCGAGAGCATTTGCTAAGGAAAGCATCTGGTGCTGCTTATTGCAGAAACGAGATGCATCTATTTGATTAAAGAGCCAGTCACTGTAGAAAAAACGATGTGGAAGATTCGTTCGTCATGGAAGAAGATGATGACTTGACGAGCTCTCGAAAACGCATGTGTTCAGAAAATAGATACATAACGGAGACACGAATTTAACGTGGAAAACCCTTGCGGGAAAAACCACGGGCGTCGACCAGCAATAATCACTATTGAGGAGTTGATTACAAACGTAGGGAATAACAGTGGGAACTTCTCTCCCTTTCCATACGGCTTACAAGAGTATATATAGAAGATATAAGAGAGAACACCTAATAGGAAACAACAGGGAATCCTACTAGGAAACTAATCCTAGTCCTACTAGGAAACTAATCCGACTCAAATTCGGATCACATATTTAACAATCTCCACCTTGAGACGAATTTCCTCTTGTCGCATAAAAATCATCAATCTCCAAAAAATACCTCATGTAGGTAAAATCACCCCGCGACAAATAGTCTCTAGGACTATACTGTAACACCAACCAAGCTTGAGCAAAACTCAAACTTAGTAGCAGGAACTGGCTTTATCATCATATCAGCTGGATTATCATGAGTACTTATCTTGCATACTTTGACATCACCTTAAGCAATCACACATCGAATAAAGTGATATCTCACATCAATGTGTTTTGTTCTCTCATGGAACATCTGATCCTTTGTAAGGCATATTGCACTTTGACTATCACAAAATATATCAATGCAAGATGTAACTTCACAAAGCTCAGTATACAAACCTCTAAGCCACATAGTTTCTTTACAAGCTTCAGAAATAGCCATATACTCTGCTTCAGTAGTAGATAAGGCAACAGTTGCTTGCAAACTTGCCTTCCAACTAACAGCACATCCTCCAATAGTGAAAACATAACCTGTGAGTGATCTTCTCCTATCCAAATCTCCAGCAAAATCTGAATCCACATAACCAACAAGTCCATCTCTAGATCTCCCAAACTGCAAACAAGCATTAGAGGTACCACGTAGGTATCTGAAAATCCATTGAACAACTTTCCAATGCTCTTTGCCAGGATTAGCATGTATCTACTGACAACACTCAATGCATGTGATAAGTCAAGACGAGAACATACCATGGCATACGTAAGTGAACCAACTGCACTTGAATATGGAACTCTAGACATGTACTTAACATCATAATCTGACCGTGGACATAAATCTGAAGATAATCTGAAATGTGCAGCTAAAGGAATACTCACTGGTTTTGCATCATGCATATTGAAACGACGAAGGACCTTCTCAATATAACCTTTCTGACTAAGATATAACTTGCCAGACTCTCTTTCTCTAGTAATTTCCATACCGAGAATTTTCTTAGCTGCACCCAAATCCTTCATCTCAAATTCACTATTCAATTGTGCCTTCAACTTTGCTATCTCTGCTTTATCTTTTGCAGCAATCAACATATCATCAACATAAAGAAGCAAATATATAGCTGAACCATCAATCATTTTGAGATAAACACAGCTATCATAATTGGATCTTCTAAACTTCTGAGAAAGCATGAAACAGTCAAATCTCTTATACCACTGTCTAGGCGATTTGCTTCAACCCATAAAGAGATTTCTTTAACCTACAGACTAGGTTCTCTTTTCCAGGAACAACAAAACCTTCAGGCTGCTCCATATAAATGTCCTCTTCTAACTCCCCATGTAAAAATGCAGTTTTAACATCCATTTGCTCTAGTTCATAATCATGCATTGCAACAATACTGAGTAATGTGCGAATTGAACTATGCTTCACAACAGGGGAAAAGACATCATTGAAATCAATACCTAGAATCTGGCTATAACCTTTAGCAACTAACCTTGTTTTGTATCTTGCCTCATCAGTTGGAGATATACCTTCCTTTCTTTTGAAGATCCACTTGCAATGGATAGTTTCTTCTCCTTTGGCAACTTCACCAATTCCCAAGTACGATTCTTTTCAAGTGACTCCATCTCATCATGCATAGCAGTTATCCATCTATTGCAATCATCAGAAACAATAGCCTCAGAATATGAAGAAGGTTCTGCATTACCTTCAATTTCCTCTGCCACACTCAAAGCATAAGCAACTATGTCCGCTTCTTCAATATATCTTCGAGGAGGTTTAGTATTTCTTTTGGGCTTATCTTTTGCAATAGAATGTTTTGAAGACTGCTCAACAGTAGAAGAATCTGAATCTTCACTAACAGGTGCATCTTGGTTAATAGCAACATCATCCTTTTCTGGTGCATGCCCTGCACTGATCAAGTGCTCCACCTGCACACTTGCTTTCTGCTGACTCTCAACAGGAATATTAGTAGAAGGTTTGTCATGTAACATAATTGATTCATGAAAGACAACATTTCTACTAATCACAACACTTTTTGTTTCAGGGTACCATAACTTATAGTCTTTCACACCAGACGGATAACCAAGAAAAATGCACTTAATAGCTCTAGGCTCCAATTTACCATTATCAACATGAGCATAAGTAGTACAACCAAATCCTCTTAAGTCTAAATAATTTGCTGGGGAACCAGACCATACCTTAATTGGAGTCTTGTTATCAATAGCATAACTGGGTGATCTATTAATAAGATAACAAGCAGTGGAAACAACTTCTGCCCAAAACTGTTTAGGCAAACTTGCATTAGACAACATACAACGGGCCTTTGATATAATTGTCCTGTTCATACGCTCAGCTACGCCGTTTTGTTGAGGTGTATGAGGAACGGTGTAGTGACGCACAATGCCTTCAGACTTGCAATATGATTTAAATATCTTAGAACAGAACTCTATCCCATTGTCAGTACAAAGTATTTTCACCTTCCTTTCAGTTTGTCTTTTAACCATAGTCTTCCACTCTTTAAACGCATTAAAAGCTTGATATTTGTGCTTCAAGAAATAAGGCCAAACTTTTCGTGAATAATCATCAACGATAGTCATCATATAACGAGCACCTCCAAAAGATGTCTTATGAGCAGGGCCCCATAAATCAGAATGCACATAATCAAGAATACCTTCTGTAGTATGCGTAGATGTGTTGAATTTCACCCTCTTATGCTTGCCAAATATACAATGCTCACAAAATTTGAGCTTCCCGATGCCTTGTCCATCTAGTAATCCTCGCTTGCTCAATTCTGCCAAACCAATTTCACTCATATGCCCAAGACGCATATGCCAAAGATTAGTAGCATCGGTATTAGATAATGAATCTGAAACTGTAGCAACATTACCTAATATAGTTGTATCTCACAGATGGTACAGGTCGGTAGTTTTAATATTAGCTTTCATCACAACAAGAGATCCTTTGGTTACCTTCAAAATTCCGTCTCCACCGGAATATTTGTACCCTTTGCGATCAAGAGTACATAAAGAGATGAGACTCCTCTTCAAATTTGGAATATGCCGCACATCTGACAATGTTCTAATACAACCATCAAACATCTTGATCTGAATTGTTCCAATACCTGCAACCTTGCATGGTGTATTATCACCCATCAAAACAGTTCCACCTTGCACAGGCTCATAGGTGGCAAACCAATCCCTGTTCGGGCACATGTGATAGGTGCAAGCAGTATCAAGAATCCACTGGTCACTAGTTTGTGCATAACCAGCATACGCAACAAGCAATTCTGCACCAGATTTATCATCAGTAATAACTATGGCTTTTCCTTTCTCTTCTTTATTACCTTTTGGTCTATAACTTCCGGTTCTCTTGTCTTTGTTCTGTAGCTTCCAACACTCAGAGATATCATGTCCATCTCTCTTGCAGTATTTGCATGACTTATACCTGCCTCTGGAATTTGATCTTCCATGATAGCTACTTGAACTTTTATCTCCTGACTGGTTCTTTGTGTTCTTTTCCTGTTGCCTGCCCCGAACAACCAAGCCTTCTGCTTGTGAACTTGAACTTTCAGAGGGTACCATCTTCTTCATTTTTTCTTTGGCATGCAAAGCTTCATAAACTTCTTTCAAAGTTAGAGTATCACGACTATAAAGAATAGTATCCCTGAAGTTTGCATATGAGCTAGGCAATGAACACAATAGAATAAGACCTAAATCCTCTTCATCATACTTTACCTCCATAGACTCAAGGTCAGCAATAATTTCCTTGGAAGTGGAGAGATGATCCATCACAGACTCATCGTCTTGCAACTTGTGCAAAAATAACTTTTGCTTCAGGTGCATCTTACTGGTCAGATCGTTAGTCATGCATATCTGTTCCAGCTTCAACCACAGCCCACCGGCTGTCATCTCCTTAAGCACCTCCTGTAAAATATTGTTAGATAGATGAAGATAAATATATGACATAGCCTTACGATCCTATTTCTTCTCATCATCAGACCAATCCGTAGTCCTCTTGTTAAATCCAGATAGCGCATCATCGAGATCTTGCTGTGCAAGGACGGCTCGCATCTTCACTTGCCATAGTGAGAATCTTGTGTCTCGGTCTAGGAGCGGTAGATCATACTTCAAACTTGCCATGGGAATTAATCTCGTGTGCACGTAGCGTAGATAAAAAATTACTCGGTGCACAAGCTTTTCTTTTCGCGCGATGTCGGAGGACGACAGATGATCTTGCCGAACGAAGCGATGAGACGATGACGCCGGCGGTGGGGATAGTAGTAGATTGGATCTCCAATGCTCTGATACCACTTGTTAAGAAAATAGATGCACAACGGAGACACGAATTTAACGTGGAAAACCCTTACGGGAAAAACCACGGGCGCCGACCGGCAATAATCACTATTGAGGAGTTAATTACAAACGTAGGGAATAACAGTGGGAACTTCTCTCCCTTTCCGTACGGCTTACAAGAGTATATATAGGAGATATAAGAGAGAACACCTAATAGGAAACAACAGGGAATCCTACTAGGAAACTAATCCTAGTCATACTAGGAAACTAATCCGACTCAAATTCGAATCACATATTTAACAGCATGTTCTCTCTTGAGTTTACCTGGCCCGAGAAGGTATAGTTTGTTGGACTTAATTCAGCCCATGGCTGGATGGTCATACATGTTCGGAAAAAAAAATCCATTTTACGTCTCACAAGTATGAGTCAACTTTCATTTATACCCCATCAGGTATAAAACCGGATATAAAATATTTTTCAACTGTTAAAATCAGTGCAAATTAAATTTTTCAGAATATTTAGAGTGATTTCGGCTGACGTGACATCCTAGTAGCAAAAAGAAAATAAAAATACATTGGGACCCACATGTAAGTGGCCATCAACTCACCTTCTTTCTCCATCTCCCTCCCCCTCTCTCCAAGGCCGAATCTAGAGTGAAAACTACGGGTGTTCTGAATCTATCAATCATAAATATAATGTGTCATTTATAAAATGAACTAATACTAATGGGATTTTAAATTTTACTATGTGTCTTGTGTATCACATGGGTTGTACCTTGTACGTAGATTGGCCCCTACCTCTCACTTTAACCTCTCCTCTCTCTTTTCTCCCTGTGAACATCGTCAATGAGGACAACTGTATGCAGGACAACATCACTGTGCTTGCTGCTCCATCTAATCAATGTAGCCATCACCGGATGTGCCGCATGTGTGCTCTTCTCCCTCCACCATCAAGGATGCGTGCAAGCATGTCATTTGCACCCCTCGACTTCATTGCCGAGCTGCCATAGCGCGATGCCCATGGTTGCACCGTCACACATTCTCAGTCTTGCCTCTCCTTTGATGGATCAAACTGGCCTAGTAGTTGGGGGTAGGTCTATTGTTGTCGGGAGAGGAACCAGGAGCGGTGCCCCTCATAGCGAGTGATTTGCAAAGGGACTCAATTTGGCAACGAATGTCGTTAATGGAGATCACCGGCAATGTGAAGCTGTAGATCGGTCGAGATCAAGCGCGACGACAATTGTGAGGGGATTGACGAGAGCCGCCTGTGGATGTCCTGAAAGAGAGTGGTTGAATTGTTCCAGTTGAATTGTTCCCCTGGCTGGATTTTGGGGTGGCGGGAGAAGGGGAGCGAGAGGCGTCGTCATGGTTGTTAGGCGGTGGCGAGGGAGGAGAGAAGAGAGCGTTGGGTGAAGAGGACAAGGAAAAGGCCCGAGAGAGGAGCAACTTCTTTCGAAAGTTGATGTAGCAGAGCACCATGGTGGTGGCAACGTGTAACATCCTGGCCCAATTAGGGTTTGACCTATATGGCCCATAAGAGCTAGGTTCACATGTTTAGTACCACGTTGCTAGTTTAGTAATGGTAGGACCAACTTATAAGGGCTTGTCCCTCCAACCATAACACTCTCGGGCTAACCTTTTTACCCGAAGCGAGAAATAAATGTAAGTGGGGTGGTATGTGTAATTGCCCACCCGTCAGATGAATTAGGCATGCAGTTATGGAGGGTGAGCTATTACTCGGTGGTGTTACAAACACTAGTTGGGATCGCCTAGCTTTGACGATCACCGCTGGCTTCCTTCCTTCCCACCGTGGTCCGCCATGGGATATCTCCCTTGTGGTCATCAGCAACGAGATCATCAACACGACGAAAAATGCTTTCATCACTGGTCTCATCCCCATCATGCGCATCTTCTGGACAACACTTGTCACTGACTACGAGCGGATCCGTATCTACACACTGCACTCTCTCGGCATCCTGTTCGTCTTTGCACCACCGTTAGTGAGTTGGTTCCTCGATGTCCTCGACTGCCTCATGTTAGGGCCGATGCTCGAGTTTCACCGCATGACGAGGTCAATGTTCATCATCAACCCCTGCCCTACTTCGACTACTACAGCAGCGCGATACCATACGCGTTAGAATCTGGGTCTTATCGGGTTTTTCATTTTTTATGTTTTTTATAGTACCACGTAAGTGCTACATAGGATAAAAACCAAGTCAACAAACGACATAGGCATCACGTTAACCAAAGCCGCTTTCAATACTATCGGGAGACTTGATTTGCACTGCTTCTCAAAGTTGGAGGACGCTCTACACCTGGCTTTGCGGCCGAGGGACACGAATGTAATTCGACAAATAGTTGAGAGATGTAAATTGGACTTTTTCCTAGATGTTTCGAAAACATTGCGGAATCGTAAGACGAAGGCCCAACATTCGTTGCAAAGCTGCCGGCCTGCAGTTGTGGCCCATCCAAACCGTCCATTGTTTTCTATGTGAGGCCGACGATTCAGCCGGCGGCGCCCCCGTTTTCGCCATGTTGCGGAGATACCGGGCCGTGCGACGTGCCACCGCCGGCTGTCGATGGTGGCGATTCAGGATGGCGGCGCAGCCCGAAACAGCGGCTACACCAGGGAAAGAAAATAAGGATTAGCCGAGCCGTGCGAGTCGCCGGCGCTGACGGCGCGTCGCCGTGCGAGCCCAATACTCCCCGTATATATCTCCCAGTTTACACGACCAATTCCCGAACTACAAAGGCGAGAGTTTGGTGGAACAACAGATTAAGAGAACAGATGGTTGTTGTTCAGACCGTGCATGCGGCGCTCTTGCCGTCGACGACGACGACGCGGAGGCGGGCGTCGCCCCGTAGGCTACCGAGGCGCTCCCCCATCTGCGCACGAGGCGGCTCGCGCTCCAGCTCTGGTCAGGGCGCCGGACCGTCCGAGACATCCCCGTCACGCGGCCACGAGAACGGGCGCGTGCAGGAGGCGCTCGCGCGGGTCGCCGAGATCCAGATTCTGAAGGTCCGCATCGCCAGCTTCCTCGACGACTGCTCCGAGAACCTGCTCTGGCTCGCGGAGAACGCAGACGCTGAGCTCGACGCGACAGCACAGGACGGCCTGAGGATGCTCGACGGCGCCGCCGGCGATGAGGTGAGGCGGCGTTTCTTGCACTGGCCGGGGAGTTACACATGACACATTCATCCATGGTTGCATTTCTGCAGATAATGGAGAGGATGTACTGTAACTTGGGTCATTTCGACGAACCGCAAACAGAGAAGTGGATAGACTTGATCGGCTTGGGCATAGACGAAGGCGCATCCGTTGAAAGCATCGGTGAGGAAGCCAAACATGAACATGTGCCGGATGTGCTGGTGGCAAAGGAGAGCGGATGGTACAGGACTCGCAGGAACGTTTACCTCGGTGTCATGGGATTGATCTGGGTTGGCTTGATGCAGACCACCGTGTTCGCGGCGCCTTACGTGGAGTTGGACAAGTTTGCGGCCCTGTGTCTCATCTTTCTTGCCCTTATTGTTCAGGTCTGCTTCAAGGAGGAAACTGACAAGGAACAAGTGTGTGTAAATCATGAGACTGAGATCAGCGGAAGGCAGAAGTAGACTCCAATCATTTGGTTTGGTTTGGTTTGGTTTAAAGGAGACAGGGATATGACAGGCAATTTGGACAATTTGTACAGTAATGACTTTACACGTCGTAAATTTATAGCGGTTGATATAATTTACTAAAGGAAAAAATCCTAATCACAACCCTATAAGTGAGTACGAATAAACCCCTGACTCGAAAATCAAACATCCCTCATCCTGAAGTTTTAATACCAAACAAAAGCTCCCGAACATTGTTTTCGATGGTTTTGATCCCAACTAACACACGTCGTGCACCAACTAGGTAATCCAATTAGAAAATAAAATAAAAAAATATAGGGTCCACCTGTAATATATATTTCTTCTCTCTCTCCCTACCTCCCCCTCCATTATCTTTGTCGACCCAAGCTCCACAGCCTCCATCCCGACACACGCAGCCTAGGACTTGTTAAATATGTGATCCGAATTTCAGACTGCAATATATTCGGATTAGTTTCCTAATAAAACTTGACTATTAGGATTAGTTTCCAGTATGATTAGGTTTCTTCCACTATGACTCTTATATTTCTCCTAAATATATATTCCTTCTAAGCCGCACAGGAAGAGGTGTGATAACCAAATATATACCATGCGTTTGTTTACAACTCCTCTATACTAATCATTGCCGGTCGGCGCCTGTAGTTTTTTCCCGCAAGGGTTTTCCACGTAAAATTCGTGTCTTCGTTGTTGATGCAAAAAACACACACTAATCTAAGAGATTTGCTTTACTCTAGTGGAGGTCCTAAATGATGATGAGATGTGGGCGTGCCAGTTGATTTGATCCTGCAATCAACAAGATGAAACATGCAAATATTATTAGTAAACGATAATCGATCGGCTAGGAAACTGATGTTATATCGTGATATAACCTAGCCGATGCATTGTAAGGTGAATCGGCTGTAAGGCATATTCCCAATAATAAATCAACCCTAAACTTGATCCATCGGTTGCAAATATCCATATTATATAAACTATAAATCAATATTTCTTTAGAAATTAGCAATTGGGATAGATTGGACTTAGCCGAGATAGTATAAATTGTCCAGATCTAAAATAATATGAAATAACGATTACACATATTTATATCATAGTCGATGTTCAGATTTAAGCATGTATCGGCTATAACTTCGATACTACCTTATATTAGGATATTATCTTGCAACAAATATATCAAACTACCATCAATTAGATTAGCAGTAAGATCAATGTATTTATATTAGTTAAGATCCTGATATAAAGGGCAGATACAGTATATTGAACAAATCACAAAACTATGTAAAACAACTATACCAGGTAAGATCGGCTGAAACTCCGATACTATCCTTATTAACAACTATAAAGCAGGCTAGAGATTATGATTCTAAGCACGACTTAGTAGATTAAATATAACCGATGCAGCACTAGGTATAAAAAGAAGCATAATATCTAGACAATCAAGCCGATGGTTGTCTTTTCATGATGGTAGATATATTATATAATCCAAACCAACAAGTCGATCTAGCCGTTATCGACAAAACCCTGTATAGAGGTTGGCCGATGCAAGTAGAAAGCATTGTCAATCTAGATTATATAACATATATGATAACTCGACGGATTACATGATCAAGATTAAAGTGTTATAAAGATGTAAGCACCAATCCCGAGACCGCAAACCGCCATAACAAGTAATTACCTCGTTATCAAGATCGAAACCGATGCAGCTCGACTCAAAAGCAAGAACTCGTCGAAACAAAGTAATAAGAAAAAGGGTGGCGATGCACCGAAGTTGGATTGAACTGATGTTAATTATTTACAAGACCTCGGGCTTACATTTATACCCAAATATACAAACTTGTCCGCAATGTACACGACTCATACTTCCCTAATACAACTCTAATCAACAAACAAGTCCCTTAGGCGGCCTCTTACCGAAAATATCTATAAGGAAATTACATAAAATCCTAATTAATAAATATAATTGTCTATCTTGAACTCTATCCTTGTCTGGCAATATCATCGAAGCCCTTCTTATGAATCCGATACCAATATCGGTTGTATTAGCTAACCATATCAAACTCGGTATCGGCCGATACAGACTTCCAACTGATGCGCCCTCTGTTTCCAAGAATTCCGCATATCTTCAAATCCGCTTAGGATTATATCTATATTCCGATTTATATGCTTACCAAATTCTATCGTCAACAGTTGTGCATCTATTTTCTTAACAAGTGGTATCAGAGCATTGGAGATCCAGTCTACCATTGTGCCATCATCGAGTTCATCGTTGTGACAGATTAATCTACTACCCGGCTATCGTTGTGCTCGTCGTTCTACCATCTGTTCAGGAGATCGACACCGCCTTCCTTGCATCGTTGACGAGTTGTTCGCAAGTTCGTCGTTCGTTCATCACGTCGCCGTTCGTCGTTCAGCATTCCGACACCGAGGCAGCCGCGGGAGCTCCAAGCTCGCAATGAGGCAGCCGCGGCACTAGGGAGCTAGAGCTCCCGGGGAGGTGTTGTCACACCTGGAGTTTACCTTTTAGATTTAAATTCATGAAATAAAACACTCAAAATAAATTTTCCTTTCAACCTGGAGCAAATTTCGCAATTTAAAAGTATATTTAATTAAGTGGAAAAGCAAGGTAGAATTTTTCTCGAGTTCCCCATGTTAAAATACATTAACAGGAATTTTAGTGGATTTTTCAGAGCACTGGAAAAATTTTTAACTAATTAAAAACCCCCAGAGCAATAATTAAATCCCTGGAATTCTCCTTTTTCCTTTTTCTTTTTCCTCCTTTTTCCCCTCCTTTCTCTTCCCTTTTGGGCCTCCATCCCACCTCCCTCCATCCAGCCTCCTTTCCCCTTTTCCCCCTCCCCCTCCTCCCGGGCCGCCGGCCCACTCACCCACCCTCTTTTCTTCCCATGGCCGCCTGCGCCCAAGTCTACCACGCCTACCCCCTCCCGGGCCGCCGACAGGTGGGGCCCACGTGTCGGCCCCGTCCGCTCCGCCGCCGCCGCTTCCGCCGCCCACGCCGGCCACCTCCCCCGTGATTCCCGGCCAGGCCGCCCACCTCCCCCGCGCTTCCCGGTCGCCCGGTCCCTTTTTAAGCCGCGGCGCCGCCGCTCCTCCCCCTCTTTCTCCGTTTCGCCGCCGCCGCTATTTTTCCGCCTCCGGTGAGCCCCGTTTTCCCTCTCTCTCTTCCCCGGTCGCCGCGCCTCGCCGCCACGCGCTCGGCCCGCCGCCCGGCCGCCGCCCCGCTCGGCCACCGCTCGGCCCACGCCACTGCCGCCACCGCGTGCGCCACCGCCGCCATCTCTCAGCCAGCCGACGCGCCGCACTCGGCCCCGCGCCGCCGCCGCACCCGGCCGCTGCTGCCGTCGCCCACGCCGCGGCTGACGTTAGCCCTCACCCGCTGACGTCAGCCCTAGGGGAATTATTGTGCAGTAAATAATTAAGAATTTTTCTGTTTTAGTAAAAACATAGTTAAGCTTCTAAAATTCATAACTAATTCATCCGGTCTCAGAAAATTCATAAAAATGTCTAAAATCCATTAAAAATAGTTTTGTTCCCTGTTTCAGTAGACTTATAGCCTGTTTTCCTTGTGTGCTTTGTATGTCGTGTAGAAACCGACAATTCCGACGCTCCCGTTTATTTCGAAGTCATCGCAGAGGCTGATCCAGCGCAGGAGTAAGGCAAGTCATGCTTTTCATTTGATCATATTGTATCTACTTTGCAAATGTCTTATTTATTCTCAAATATTGCACTGTTTTGTAATGTCATTTTATGGGCTTATTTACCTACTGTACTCGGCCACATAGTTCGATTACCATACTCCTTTGATAGCTTGGGAATTATTATGACTAATGTTGATTAGGATGATGCTTAGCCCTGCTTAGAAACATTGGCACACTAATGGGATAACTAGTGTACCTCTATTATTTAATGATGAATATTTAATGGTAGCTCACGATGGTTAATCGTGAACGGTTAATGAATGGGTCCAACTAAACCTGATTAATGGTGGGTTGTGAGTACATGGTTTTGATGGTCGTACTCATGACAATTAAGGACCGGTTTGCAGGAAACCCTGGAAGAAATACCGTACTTTCCACAAGCTAGCATGGGTAATAGGTGGGCTCGTAGTGTAGATTTTCTTAGCCGACGCATCCAGGCAAGGGTGGGCGTGATGGAGTTGGGTCGGCGGGGGTTTACTCGTTGATCAGCTGCCGGATTCACCTAGGCACGAGAGGGGGCTGCCTGCCTTGGTTAAAAGGTGGGGGCGAAACCTGAGGTGTGGTGCACTCGGTTAGCGAGGGTTATGCGAAGGGTCTTGTGACAGTTCTTTTCCGGTGTACCATGGTGGTATGCCGACGCACGATAACGTGTTGTGAGGTTGTGTCTTGTGGGTACAGTTGTACACCTCTAATAAGAGTAAAACTATTCGGATAGTCATGCCCGCGGTTATGGGCGATCAATCAGATTAACTGTGATTAGTCGTAACCCTAATAACTTGATTTAATGGAACAAGTGTAGTTCAGGTGGTGGTTTGGGCATGTCGCAACGTGGTGTAGCATTGGACAGAGATGACTAAATCTTGCTTAATTAACTCAACTGTTTTACCGCGTTCAACTACTGTTTTAAATGCGTGTTTTATGCAATTCAACCCTTAGCCTCCTTTGGAATTACTTGCATCATTTTTCCTATTCTGGTATGACTTGTTGAGTACAGTGGGTAGTACTCAGTCTTGCTTCATCATTCCCCACACCAGAGTTGGAGTACGTGTCAGAGGATGGCTTCTCGGAGGAGTAGGCATGTCGCTACCGTCAAGGATGCTCGTGGATTGGAGTCGCCACGCTACGAGCGTCTAGTTATCTAGCTTAGCTTGTTTATCTTTTCCGCTGCATTTATGTAAGATACTTTTATGGTGTTTGTAAGACGTGGATCTGTATATCGACTTTGTCGTTTGTGTACCCTGACCGGTCCTGGACAGAGATTTTAATACACATTCTGCTTGGAAATTCGGGTTAGCGAATCTCTGGGCATGATAGGTGTCTTTGATGGCGAGGCAATCGGAGCTTGCGGGGAGGCACCATCTTTAGGTTCGCCTCCTCCTCCTGACAGCTCCTCTACAATCTCGACGCTTGCGTCATCTTCGGCATTGACATCACCATCCTCAGCTCTCCCCTCCGGCGTGGCTAGTCTCCCAAGGTCTACCCTCTCCGTTAGTCGCACTGTCGTCGCCTCCGGTTTTCCACCCTCACCATCAGTCTCACCGTCGACTAGGGATTTCAGAGAGGATGAGGGGAATTTATGGGAGAGAGAGTGAGAGAGTAGAGGGGAAGGGCTCTATTATGCTGACAAGTTTCTTTTTTGCCACGCTAGATAGCCACGTGTGCTATTCGAACCCTAAACATCTCGCAACAGTGCTCAGAGAGTTTTTTTTCCGGTATTAATTGTTCAGGGTGAGCGATGTCTGGTATTCGAGTCTAAGGATGTAATTCGAAATTTTTCCTTTACTAAACTATCTGGTAACCGTTGGTCAATGGATAACATCCTTCCCTTTCTTCTCTTTTTCTCCTCGAAGTTAACTTCAAATTCTACTGGTAGTTTGTGGTGGTGAAGTGGAGCTAGATGGTTGCACAGTGAGAATTTTGATAACTTACCATCTAATACGCGCGCCTTGATTTATTTACCACCTAATTCGTATGACTTTTGTAATATACAATTGGATTGCGAATTTTTCTATTTGGTACCACTTTCTCCACTTTAATGTATTCCTGATTTTTTTATTCCATTTTATTTATTTTCACAGGTTTTTGGACTCTTTTGCCCCTGGGCCCACCTGTCAGTTCAGAGAGGGGGGGGGGGGGGGGGGGGGGGGGGGGGGGGGGGGGGGAGAGTGAATATCGCATATTTTAGATCGATCGAACAACTCCCGTGCGGCGCCCACCAGCCCCGCCGCCGAGCGCCGTCGCGCCAGGAGACGAGCTCCCCGCCGCACTTCGCCACCCACTCCACCAACAGATCAAAACTGGCTCTTCTCAGGAAGCAGGGAAAGAAATCGTTCTGGTCAGCATCGATGACAACTAGCTGGCATTGTAAGCAGAAGCCTACTAGTCCTATAGGAATGGGATGCAACACTTCCAATATATATCATCACTGCAACCTAGCCTCCAAAATTTGATCAGAGTTAAACCATGACTAATCTGTGTGCAAAAACTAGGGTGGAGCAAAAAATGCTACTGCTCCTCCTCTTCTTGACAAGAGATCAAAAATTTCCAAAAAAATCTGACAGCAGGGGGATACTGCTCCTCGTATTCTTCTTCTTGACACTATACAACAGATCAAAAAAAATGAAAAAATAAAACAAAAAAAAAAGCAATTCCTAGTTGCTACTGCTCCTCTTCTTCTTGACAGCAGGGGACTTGGCCTTGGCAGTACAGACGGCGAGGCGCCAAGATTTGGGTGGCGGCAGCTGGCCCCTGAGTTCGCCGGCGAGATAGCAAGGGGCGTCGCTCGATGGTGGGATGGGGCGGTGTCGAGCTGGGGCGGCTACGGCAGCGGGCGGCATCGAGCTGGGGTAGCGGTCGGAGGCGGGGACGGTGGAGCTCTTCGGTGGAGTGGACGGCGAAGTGCGGCGGGGAGCTCGTCTCCTGGCGCCGCTCCTGGTGCGACGGCGCTCGGCGGCGGGGGCGGTGGCGTTCGGCGGCGGGGCTGGTGGGTGGCGCGCGGGAGTGGTTCGATCGATCTAAACTACTAGTAATATCCTCTCTTCCTCTCTCTCTCTCTCACGCTCGCGCTCTCTCTTGTGACTGACAGGTGGGGCCAGGGGCAAAAGAGTACAAAAATCTGCGAAAATAAATAAAATGGAATGAAAAAATCAGGAATACGTTAAAAGTGGAGAAAGTGGTACCAAATAGAAAAATTCGTACTCCCGATCGTATATTACAGAAATCATGTGAATTAAGTGGTAAAAAAATTAAGGCGCGCGTGTTAGATAGTAAATTATCAAAATTCGCTGGGCGTGCCAAAAGCGTGTTGATGCAAAAAACACACACTGGCCTGGGAGATCTGCTTAACTCCAGTGCAGGTCCAAAATTAATTGCTTAGGTTCAAGTGCGTGCCAGTTGATTTGATCCTGCAATCAACAAGAAGAAATATGCAAATAATATTAGAAAACGATAGACAATCGGTTAGATAGCCGATTTTATATCGTATGTGACCTAGCCAATGCAATAAAGCATGAATCGGCTGTAAGGTATAGCCATTGGTAAAACTAACCCTAAAACAAGTATATCGGCTGTAGAGATCAATGTTATATAATCAATACATCAATGTTACTTTAGAAATAAGCAATTGGGATAGATCGGACTGAACCGAGACGGTATAAATTGCCCAAATCTAAACGTAACATGAAATAAAGATTATGTAAACTCATGTCATAGCCGATATCTAGGTTTAAGCATGTATCGGCTATAGCTCCGATACAACCTTATACTAGGATATTCTCTAGTAATAAATATATTCAGCTATAATCAATTAAATTGGTATCAAGCTCGATATATTTATATTAGATTAGATCCTGATATAAAAGGCAGATATAGAACATTAAACAAAGCATAAAACAATGTAAAACATCTATATCAGGTAAGATCGGCTGAAACCCCGATACTATCCTTATTAACAATCATAAGGCAGGCTAGATATCATGATTCTAAGTATGACTTAATAGGTTAGACTTAACCAATGCAACATTAAGTATACAGAGAAACATGGCATCTAGAGAATCAAGTCGATGATCATCTTTTCAAGATGGTTGGTACATTATATAATCTAAACCAACAAAGTGATCTAGCCGATATCGACGAAACCCTAAAAAGGATCCAGCCGATGCAAGTAGATTGCATTATCGATTCAAATTATATAATGTATATGATAACTTAAAGATTCACAACATAGAACTAGAGTGTCATAAAGATGTAAGGACTAGCCCTAATGATGCAAATCGCCATGACAAGATATACCTTTTCGTTGAAGATCAAATTGATGCAGCACGACTCGAGAGCACAAACTTGTCGAGAAGTAGAAAATAAAGGTGACGATGCGCCGAGATTGATTGAACGTGTGTTGTTATTATTTACAAGACCTCGGGATTATATTTATACCCAAAAATACAAACATTATCCATTACGGACACGACTCATATTAACCTAATACAAATCCAACTAACAAACAAGTCCCTTAGGCGGACTCTTACCGGGAATATCTATAAGGAAATTACATAAAATATCCTAATTAATAGATACAACTGTCTCCTCAGGACTCTATCCGTGCATGGCAATCCATATGAATCACTCTAACATAACCCGATGACGTGTACCGAGTCACGTTACTGAAATCGGCTCAATCGGCTACCCTGCCCGACTCTGATCCTGCCGATCCTGTCCGCAGCCGATTCAGACTACAGCCGATTCTTACTCTGTTTCCGATACGATCTAATCTCTTCGATTTTTCTTTGATTCTATCTTCATCTCTGATACTTGAATTACCAAATTTGGTCGTCAACACATGCCCCCAAGTCCGGAATCATTTGGTAATGTTTCGGATTTGCCAAATCTTATCTCCGAGAGAATATCGCACTTTCCGTTTTTTACCGTTACCGCACTGCTTTAAATACCTAACCGATGACCCTGAGAAACTTCACACTGTTATACTGTTTCACTGCTTTAGCAATTCTCATCTTCTTCAACTCCGGCGATCCCCTCGGCAAAGCAAGGTAACCTTCAAGCAACCCCTTCTCCGTCCAACTTCCGCCAACGGGAATGTTGTCCTCATCTGCTCCGTCCGTCACCCCATCGGCTGAGTACGCAGAGGTAAGTTCCATCGGCTAGATCTCCTTTCTTCCTATCAGATCTTGTTTTCCGCATTCTCAATATGTTTTCTTCTTCTTTCGCTCTGTTATTTGTAGCATCTCGCAAATTTAATCGCAGTTCCTAGCCTGAACCATGATAATAGCTACTATCTTGGACCAATCGGCAATCTAGACCCAGTTGAATTCATTACTGCTGAAACCAACAGAATTCCTTTTAGGCTAGTGAACCCAAACTTAGGGCATTGGAAAAACACCTTCAAGTCTTGGCCATCCCTGGAGAAAAGCTGGCCTGCATGGTACAAACGTGTATCGGCTAGCAAGCAAAGCCATTGGGACGAAATAGGAATTGGCCAAGCACTAGCCCTAACAATAGCAAATTCGGCTAAGGATGAGCCGTTGATGGCTTCTGCCACATACTTCTGGTCCAACACCATCAATGCTTTTATGTTCAATCAAGAACCAATGACCCCAAATTTGTTGGATATTACCATGCTGACTGGACTAGATATCACTTCATCGGCCAATCCCATGATATCGAATTCCAAGAACATATTTAATTTTAAGACTAAGAGTATAGGAGGGTGGTCTAGATTTATTTCAGCCAACATGGGTCAAGGTTTAGTTTCGCCCAGAGAGCATACTGCTTTTCTGTTGATGTGGCTAGAGAAATTCCTCTTTTGTGGATCTAGCTGTGGTCCCACCTCCAACTGGCAACAGATAGCCGAAGCCCTTGAGGAGAAGAAACAGTTCCCATTAGGAAAAATTCTGCTTGGCTATCTTTATCAAACTCTGAGCAATGCATCGGCTAAGCTAGCCATCGGCTCTGTAGTTAGTGCAGGCAGTCCTTGGTGGCTACTCCAGACTTGGTTAAACCTAGTAGCAATGAAGGCTGTAAATTGGCCACCTCTGACAGAAGCAGAGTACCCCGCTAAGGATTAATCATTTAAAAGAATAATCTAGTTAGGTGAATAACTTAAATTGCAATTAAATATCCGATTTAATCTTACTTGTTTCTAAAATAATCGACGGCGACGAATATATCGATTTCCTAAACTAACATTATATATTAATCTAGCACCTATATTCGAGATAAAAAAAATTAAATTCCTAATCCCTTAATTTATCTCTCCCTATTTTATTTTTATTTTTTTTCTCCTTTTTCTTTTTCTCTTTTTCTCTCTCTGTTTCTTCTTCCTTCTTCTTCCTCCTATCTCTGCTCTCTCTGTTTGCTTGCTCTCTCTCTGTTTGCAGCCGGCAAGGGGGGAGAAAGGGGCGGCACTTACCGGGCGGCGGTGGCGGCAGCAGAGGGCGGCGATGCGGCGGCGACCGGTGGCAGGGCGGCAGCGGCGCGGCGGCACGGCGGTGACCCAAACGACGACGGCGGCGGTGGTCGGCAGCGAGGAGGGAAAGAAGAGGAAATGGAGGAGGAGGGATGGGGGAGGAGGGCTCGGCCGGGGTGGGTTTTATAGGCCAGGGAAGCGCGGGGAGGCGGCCGGCGCGGGGCTCCAAGCGGTGATGGCGACGGCGGCGACGTGCGGCACGGGGCGCGAGGGTGCGGCAGGGCGGCGTGGCGCGGCACGGCGTGGGAGTGGCGGCGACGTGGGCTGCGTACGGCGGTCGTGGCGCGAAGGCATGGGCGCGGCGGCGGGCGCGTACGACGGCGTGGGTGGTGACGCGCGTGTGGCGCGGCGGCGACGTGCGGCACGGGGCGTGAGGGCACGGCGGCGGCAGGCAGCGGCGCGCGAGGCGCGCGTAGGGCGCAAGGGCGCGACGGCGGCGGGTGCGCACGATGAACAGTGCCGCCAAGTTTTTTTTGAAATTTTAGGTAGTTTTCCACTTTAAAACCATCTAAAATTTTGTAATTCAAACCAAATAAATGTTGATCAATATTTTTGGTGTTCCTAATTACTTTACTCCAAACTTCCACGTTTTGATGATTTATTATATATTTATTATAATTCCTCCTAAGATTATATTATTTACTAGGTGCAATATTTGTTTAAACCCTGCATAAAACATTATTCTAAATTGTATTTTAATTATGTCCTTCGCCAAATTATTTTTTTACAGCATATCACGATTAATCATTTGGCTAATCACTTTGGGGCTATTCCGAATTACTTCCTTATAATGCACAATTGATTAACCCGCCATAAAATCTCAATAAAACGTGCGACTAAATCCAGCATGATGCAATTCATTTTAAAAGTTTTTGAAGGTCCGTATTTTAGGGTTTCGGTTTTGTCGGTCAAATTTTTAGGGCGTTACACGCTTGCCCTTTAACTGCCTTAGCCGATTCATACCTGAGATCGAACTCTGACAAAGCAAAAATCCACTTCTCAATTCGCCCTTTCAAAACTGGAGCCGATAACATGTATCATACTACATCGGCTTTACATACTATGATGCATTCATTGGAAAGCAGATAATGCCTCAATTTTGTACAAGAAAAATATAACTACATGCATAATTTCTCCACAGGTGAATACCTTGTTTCTGCATCCAAAAGTCGTCTACTGAGATAGAATATGACTCTTTCCTTCCCCTCAACCTCTTGGATCAACACTGAGCCGATAGAGTTCTGATCGGCTGACAAATATAGTTTGAATGGAATCCCTTTCTGTGGTGGTATAAGAACTGAAGGAGTACTCAAATATTCCTTGATATTATCCAATGCTTGTTATTGTTTTTCTCCCCAGACAAACTCTTGATCGGCTTTCAACCTTAACAACGGAGTAAATGGTTCTATTCGGCCAGACAGGTTCGATATGAAACGCCGAACAAAATTTATTTTGCCGATCAATGATTGCAACTTGGTTTTATCTTCTGGAGGTTTTATATCTTTGATTGCCTCAATACTCCTCTGAGGAATTTCAATCCCGCGTTCATATACTAAAAATCCAAGAAATTGCCCAGCCGATACGCCAAAAGCACACTTAGTAGGATTCATCTTCAACCCATACTTTCTTGCTCTTTCCAAGACTTGTCTTAAATCGGCTATATGTTCATCAACTTCCTTGGATTTGACCACCACATCATCAATATAGATTTCTACCAACATGCCGATAAGATCATGGAATATATAGTTCATAGCCCTCTGATATGTAGCACCAGCACTTCTCAGCCCGAAAGTCATAACCACCCACTCATACAAGCCGATTGCATGAGGACATCTGAAAGCAGTCTTGTGAATATCTTCTTCAGCCATAAAAATTTGATTATAACTGGCATTGCCATCCATGAAGCTGATAATTTTATGTCCAGATGCTGCATCGACAAGTTCATCGGCTACTGGCATTGGATATTCATCTTTTGGTGTAGCCTTGTTCAAATCTCTGAAATCAATGCAAACCCTAAGCTTGCCCGTTTTTCTTGATGACTGGTACTATGTTAGAAATCCACTCAGCATATCGGCATGGCCTGATAAAATTAGCATCATAGAGTCTTGTAATTTCGGTCTTGATAGCATCATACATATCGGCTTTGCAGCGTCTTGGAGGTTGCTTATACGGCCGATAGCCTGGTTTGATAGGGAGCCAGTGTTCAACCATCGATCGGCTAAGTCCTGGCATTTCATAATATTCCCAAGCAAAACAATCTCTATACTCTTTCAAGAGCGCTATTAATTTACAGTTAAATTCTTTTGATAAACCCTTACTAATATATGTCGGCCTAGGCCTGTCACCTGGTCCAATGTCGATCTCTTCTAATTCATCGGCCGAGATAAAACCTTGTCCTAGCTTGCCGTCGAGATCGTCAACAGTGTCCTTTGTGTAGAAATTGGAACCCTCCACGGCGCCCTCAAAACAAGAATTGGGGCTCTCCATCTCCTGTCGGTTGTATGGCATAATCAGAAACTTTTAAGTAATCTCCTTGCCAAACTTTTCCAGACAAACAATCAATTCCTTCCATCTCCCAAACAAAAAAATCGGCACTAGCTACGTTGACTAACTTGTCGGCTGGCACGATTTCAATTTGGTCTCCTTGCCATTGAATCAAACTTTGGTGCATTGTTGAGGGAATACAACAATTAGCATGTATCCAATCTCTTCCCAGCAACAGACTGTAGGAACCCTTCCCATCAATAACAAAGAACGTGGTAGGAATTGTTTTACTGCCGATGGTCAGCTCTACATTCAAAACTCTCTTGTTTTCAGATGGATTCCCGCAAAAATCTTTTAGAACCATGTTGGTCTTGATCAAATCCTCAGAATTCTTCCCAAGTTTCCTGAATGTTGAATATGGCATTAGATTCACAGCTGCTCCTCCATCGACTAGCATCTTTGACATCGGCTTGTCGTTGACAAATCCCTTAACATACAATGGCTTGAGGTGTCGATGATCAGTTCCTTCAGGCTTCTCAAAAATAGCTTGCTGTGGAGATAGCATCAACTTGGCCGATGACAGATTTTCTTCTTGTTCGACGACTTGCTCAACTGCATATTCGGCTGGCAACATAAAAACCATGTTTATGGAGGATGATATCACTTCTTTGCCCTTTTGTTGTTGATTCTTGCTGCGATCGGCTTTAACTTCGTCGGCTGGTACTACTTTGCTCTTCATGCGCCAGACTTTCTTTGTTCTCTGCCTTAGCCGATGTTCAATTTCTCCTTCAACCTCCTGGAATTGCTCCCTGTTCCTCATCCTTTGAACTCTCCTCTTTTGATTCTTAGTAAAAATTCCAGAAGGGCACCATTGAGGTTGCATTTGCGTGGACTCTCTCGGTGAATCATCTCTATCATCATTCTGCCGTATTCGCCCAAGCCTTTCATGAACCGGCAATCTTGTCTGAGTCAGCCGATGCATACTTGTATTCTGCAAGCTTGGTCTTTAGATAAATTGTGTATCGAAATCACTGCATCCAGGACAATCTTCAATGGATGGCAATCTCATACCCTCATTCCAGCAGAATCTAAAAAATTCACAGCTCCAATGGGGATCAAAATATCTTTCACTTTCATGAGAATATGTCTCCTCTTCCCTCTGGCGTCTTTTTTGATATTTGTTAATTATGCCAGCCGATCTGATGTTCTTGGCATAATTTTTACCTCCATTGGCTGTGTTCCGATTATATCCAGAGTGCACCATGTTGACTAGAAAAGGATGTCCATCTATCTTCATCGGCCTCCTTGATTCATCTATCTTGATCTTGCCCTGTTCAATAGCCGACTGGATCTGCTGCCTAAAAATCTTACAATCATTAGTATTATGAGATCCTGTGTTGTGTCACTTGCAATATTTCCTTTTCTTCAACTCCTCAGCCAATGGGATGACATGTCCTACTGGCAGTTCAATCTGTTTTTCTTGAAGAAGAAGATCAAAAATCTTGTCGGCTTTAGTAATGTCAAAATCAAATCTTTCCTCCTTTCCTGAATTTTTTACCCATTGGCAGACTACAGTTTTCTTGTTTCTAGCCCACTCGGCCGCATTGATTTCTGGGTCATCATCTTCAGAATCAGAGTCATAATTGTAGATGTTGTTGACATTGTTTGTCTTCTTGATGAATTTTCTAGCTTCTTGAAATCTCGTCTCATGAGCCGATACCTTCTGAGCTAAATGAGCCAAACTCTCAAAGTCTTGAGCCGAAAATGTTTCCCTTACGGTGTCAACAAACTTTGGAAGGCCAAATCGGCTAACTGAGAATCTGTTAAGGCTAAACTGTAGCATCTATTCCTCACATCTCTGAATCGTTGAATGTAGTCTGGAACCGATTCATCTCATTTTTGCTTGATTGCTGTGAGGTCTGATAGCTTGATCTCTTGAATACCACTGAAAAAGTACTTATGAAACTGCTTCTCCAAATCGGCCCAACTTCTGATAGAGTTGTAAGGTAGAGACGAAAACCAAGTGAATGCCGATCCAGACAGAGAAAGTGGGAATAATCTAACTCTGAGAGCCTCTGTTACTGACGCCTCACCACAGTAAGCTAAAAATCGGCTAACATGCTCATAAGTGGATACATTGTCTTGTCCTGAAAATTTGGAGAAGTCTGGCACCTTGTATCGGTTTGGCAATGGTACTCGATCAAAATATTCTGGATATGGGTGCCGATACATGTTGCCATTATCCTTCGGCTTGAGTCCAAACTGCTCCCTCATGACGTCAGCGATCATATCGGATCAGGGTTGATGTGGTGTTGCTCCACCGAATTGCTGCTGAAGTGGATCCATCTGGCCGTATTGGATCGGCTGAGGTCGTGGAGAATGAGGTTGATAGACATGATTGAAGCCAGCCGATATGCCTTGAGGTGGTATATAAGGAAGTTGTTCTGTACTGTATTGCTGGCTTATCGGCTGAGTAATTCCAATCGGCTGTTGTGGAACCGAAGGAATTTGGTATGATGTGTCGACAACTGGCGGTTTTAGATTGAGGATACTCATTAATTGCTCTGGTGTTAACTGAGTTGATGCTTGCCCCCCAGTGACCGGCTGCGATCTTGTCAGGATCGTTGGAACATTGGTGCTAGAGTAAGGAGCCGATGGTGCCTGGGTTTGAAGTAATTGCTGACTTTGTTGATTCCCGCCAATGTCAGTCTTCACGGTTCTGTATCCTCGAAACGTGCCGTCTGGCAAATATATAGGTCCTTTGGCCTTTTCCTCAGCTATCGTCCCGTCGACTACCGACTTGATCATGTTTGTCAAAGTGTTCACAAGTACTCTGGACTGGTTGACTAATCCATGATGCACAGCCGAATCAATTCGATCTTGTAACGTATGGAGTTCCTCATCACTTGTTTCGACCTTGGGTTGCTTATCTTTTTCTTCAGTTGTCCCGGATGTACTTGGATCTTGCTTCACGATCGTCGGCAACTCAATTTTAGTTCTCTGAACAACCGTGCCTTGTCGGGTCACCGTGAAAGAATGCAGATATTGCTTTTGAAGTTGATCCAGCATCTGTCTCATCTCTTCTCTCTCCTCTTTGTTCAGCTGCTCGACCGTGATCGATGGGATGTTTTCTTCTGAGACGTCGGTGATGTTTGGAGACATGATGACACGTTGTTCCACTGGGCGTGCCAAAAGCGTGTTGATGCAAAAAAACACACACTGGCCTGGGAGATCTGCTTAACTCCAGTGCAGGTCCAAAATTAATTGCTTAGGTTCAAGGGCGTGCCAGTTGATTTGATCCTGCAATCAACAAGAAAAAATATGCAAATAATATTAGAAAACGATAGACAATCGGCCAGATAGCCGATTTCATATCGTATGTGACCTAGCCGATGCAATAAAGCATGAATCGGCTGTAAGGTATAGCCATTGGTAAAACTAACCCTAAAACAAGTATATCGGCTGTAGAGATCAATGTTATATAATCAATACATCAATGTTACTTTAGAAATAAGCAATTGGGATAGATCGGACTGAACCGAGACGGTATAAATTGCCCAAATCTAAACGTAACATGAAATAAAGATTATGTAAACTCATGTCATAGCCGATATCTAGGTTTAAGCATGTATCGGCTATAGCTCCGATACAACCTTATACTAGGATATTCTCTAGTAATAAATATATTCAGCTATAACCAATTAAATTGGTATCAAGCTCGATATATTTATATTAGATTAGATCCTGATATAAAAGGCAGATATAGAACATTAAACAAAGCATAAAACAATGTAAAACATCTATATCAGGTAAGATCGGCTGAAACCCCGATACTATCCTTATTAACAATCATAAGGCAGGCTAGATATCATGATTCTAAGTATGACTTAATAGGTTGGACTTAACCAATGCAACATTAAGTATACAGAGAAACATGGCATCTAGAGAATCAAGTCGATGATCATCTTTTCAAGATGGTTGATACATTATATAATCTAAACCAACAAAGTGATCTAGCCGATATCGACGAAACCCTAAAAAGGATCCAGCCGATGCAAGTAGATTGCATTATCGATTCAAATTATATAATGTATATGATAACTTAAAGATTCACAACATAGAACTAGAGTGTCATAAAGATGTAAGGACTAGCCCTAATGATGCAAATCGCCATGACAAGATATATTTTTTCGTCGAAGATCAAATTGATGCAGCACGACTCGAGAGCACAAACTTGTCGAGAAGTAGAAAATAAAGGTGACGATGCGCCGAGATTGATTGAACGTGTGTTGTTATTATTTACAAGACCTCGGGATTATATTTATACCCAAAAATACAAACATTATCCATTACGGACACGACTCATATTAACCTAATACAAATCCAACTAACAAACAAGTCCCTTAGGCGGACTCTTACCGGGAATATCTATAAGGAAATTACATAAAATATCCTAATTAATAGATACAACTGTCTCCTCAGGACTCTATCCGTGCATGGCAATCCATATGAATCACTCTAACATAACCCGATGACGTGTACCGAGTCACGTTACTGAAATCGGCTCAATCGGCTACCCTGCCCGACTCTGATCCTGCCGATCCTGTCCGCAGCCGATTCAGACTACAGCCGATTCTTACTCTGTTTCCGATACGATCTAATCTCTTCGATTTTTCTTTGATTCTATCTTCATCTCTGATACTTGAATTACCAAATTTGGTCGTCAACAGCAGTATAGGTCCCATGGTAGTTTGGACGGTGGTTTTAAGCTAACGTGACACCTACGTGGTTAGTTTGACTCTGTCTTTATCCCACATGGTATTGACGTGGTGTTTACGTGGTAATTTTATCTGGAAAATAATAAAACCCGTGGGTCCACATGTAACTTTATAATTAAAAATGGTAGGGCCACATGGGCCCCTTGTCATTCTCACTCACTCCTCTTCTTCCTCCTCTCTTTCCCGGGTGTCTTCTTCCTCCTCTCGCTCTCCCTATCTCCCCTCTCTTCATCTCTCCCCCTATTCCTCTTTCTTCTCCTCTCTCTCTTCCACGAGAGCCGACGGGTGATGGGGACGCTGGAGGACGCGACGGTGCTTGGCGGGCTGCCCCTCCTCGGTGTGCCCGTGACCGCACGGCTGCCGAGCAAGCTCCAAGGCTCCAACACTCGCGAGTCGCAGGACAAGTAAAAAAATTTCTTCTTTTTTTCCTTTTCCAACCACGTATTTACTTGAACTAGACCAATGCTTCGCTTGCGTCGCAGTTGCACACGGAAAGATTATTGTGCGGCAAGCCAGCAACTCCTCCTCCACCTCGGCGTCTTCGCCGAAGAAGCTAAGGCTTCTTCCTTCTTCTTCCCCATGGAGGCCACAGCGGCATCACCGGTGGCATCACCGGCGGTGCCGCACCTGCTACATTGCGGTGGCTTCGGTCGTCTGCCAGGTCTCGCGGCATCGCTGTCGGACCGTCGCCACCAGCGCTTCGTCAGTGTTCTCGGCCTCCGTCTGACCGAGAGGTGAACCGTCAGTCGCGCGGTCACGGGCGCACCGAGGAGAGGCAGCCCGCCGAGCACCGCCGCGTCCTCCAGCGTCCCCGTCACCCGTCGGCTGTCGCGTCTGGAAGGGAGAGAGGAGAAGAAAGAGGAATAAGGGGAGAGATGAAGAGAGGGGAGATGGGGAGAGAAAGGAGGAAGAAGAAACCCGGGAGAGAGAGGAGGAAGAGGAGTGAGTGAGAATGATAGGTGGGGCCCACGTGGGCTCCACCATTTTTAATTATTTTTTATTGTAATTGACTTGTGGACTCACGGGTTTTACTATTTTTCTGATTAAATTGCCACGTAAAACACCACGTCAATAACACGTGAGATAAAGACCGAGTCAAACTAGTCACGTAGACGCCATATCAGCTAAAACCACAGTCCAAAACAGCCATGGAACCTATACTGCACTGATTTTAATAATTAAGAGATCCACTATATCTAGTTTTTCTCTGTTGAAGGATGAAAATAAGATTCGTGAGACCTCGGGTGAACTTATTCCATCGTCAACTGCCCCTTCAAGGTTGCTCGTGTGATGGGCCGCGTTTCCCCGGAGCAATTTTCTTCTGCGGCTCCACTTCACCTCCCCGCCGCCTCTACCCTCGCGGCGGCGGCGCCGCGCCTGTGGTACGCCTCACGAGAATGATAACGACTTGTGCTGATCCGCCACGTCCCATTCGTACGCCATCCAGACCCCGGCCGGGATAGCTTGCTGGGATAGCGTGCTGCGGTGCCGATCTGCAGTGCCGCCGCCTGACATTCTCGCCTCTGCTGCCTGCTAATTCATCGGCCGCTGTCTTGTTTTTACTGCCATGCATGTAGCAGTGCTATTTACGTCGGTACACTCATTGTCATGCAGTAACAGCTAGGAGAGTTCTGACGGCGCCATGTGATGAGCTGATGATGGGGTCTGATTTCTTCCTGCAGATACTAGTATATCGCTAACTTGAGAGGGATGCCCTTTCTCCTACATCCAGTCCAATTCAGGTGCGCTTTTTTTTTCGAATTGCTGAATCATCCCTTGTATTTTTCTACACTCTAAGCAACTTAGTTACGGTATGTGACCTGAACAAGAATTTTCTCCTATCGAGTAGTAGTACATAATTAGCGTACTAAATTTATAACGGAGAAACGTTGGTTTTAGATAAAATCAAAAGAAAGATTTATCATCTGTGGAAAGAATTGTCTCCCCTTGGCACGCACTCTTCGTTTGCTTCACGATATGTTCAGTGCTGGAGAAGCGTTCAGCATTCAGCTACAGCATCCTTTGATGGCTCCATGAGTCATGATAGCTTCCAAAGGAAAGGCCAAGTAAAGCTAACAAGCATGGACGGACGAGCACATTGCACACAAAACCACACCAACTCTCTCTCAGCCACAGAAGCGAGGCGTGTCGAGACGCTCTCGATGGCACACGAACAGCAGCAACTCCAGCTCGCACCGATCCGAGCCGAGCATCCGATGCAGAAAGTTCATGATCCCCTATGATTGTACACCTCTCTCATTATCTCTGAAACTCTGTAGTACGTGCGAGGCAGCGGCGCAACACCAACATGCGTAGCAGAGGCAGCAGCAGCAGACAGTGCACCCGAAATCCAAGCGGGCGGCAATGATTAGGCGAAGGAAAATCCGGGGATGAAAAAAGGGTTAATCTTTTTTTGCGCGCGTATGATTCGATGCGTAAAAGCGATCTTTGATCGTGGTAAACCATCATCATGAGCGATTAGTAGCGGTAGTAGGCGCCTCGAGATCCGCGACGGGCCGGAGATGCCTTCCATCATGTTGCTGGGCGCCGATGGATCATGGATGGGAGCCAAGATGATCTGGCTGCTCCTCCTTGGCTCCTCTTTACCATTCTGCATCTCTCTGCTTTGCTGTAGTATAAGCCTAGCTTCCTACGGCTCTGCTTTGCTAGGGGCGGATATAACGAGCTAACTCGGCTTCTTTCAGTCCGTTATGTTAACGAGTCAGTTTAGCTCGGTTCGTTAATCTTAGCGTGCTAAAACCGAAGCTCGATTCATGAGCAAGCTCGTTAAATTTGTTAGTTTTGTTAACACGTAGTTATATAAACTTTACAATTTCAAAATTTACTATTTTCACATATACTAAGGTACACTAAATATATAAATATATGGTGATAATATTTTATACTAATGAGCTAAATGAGTATCTCGCGAGTTAACTTGTTATTCACAAGCTAAGAACATAGTTTAGTTTGACTCGTTATAACTCCGAGTTCAAATCGATCTGAGCGGAGCTCGTTATGAACCAATCTCATACATGTGGTTTGAGTTTTTTTCACCCCTACCTAAAATTGCTGAAAAATAGTTCTACTATCTTTATCCTAAAATATAGCAACACATGGAACGAAGAGAGTACCGTCTACACGAATATACTCCCTACGTCCCAAAAAACTAATCTAAGAGGAGGGGATACGATCTCTTTTAGATTTTTTTTTTAACCGAGAGAGAGAGTATACAGTATAGGCTAGTACACTACTTCCACTCAACTACTACTACTGCATTGTTCTCTACTGCCTAGTATGCTATACAACGCACGAATGACTTGTGGCCGGGGAAAGGGAGGTGATTAAAGCTGGTGCAGTGCAATGCATGCATGCACTCCTCTTTGCTCGCTTTTTCTACCCCAACTTTGGTTGGGAGCCTTTGAACCCCAGTGTGGCATGCAGCAGCAGCTGATGATTCCCATGCAAATATACTCCAAATCTGCCTTTGTGAGGATGTGTTTGTTGCTACTGCTACCATCTCTCCCTCCTGGGCCACATGCCCGGCCTCCTTTGTGAGCTCCAAGGCATGCTGTCCTCGGCTATTATTTTCAAGCTCCAGCAAAGCTGCATGCCAATTGCTAATGCTCCATCATTGGGCCTATCTGCTGCTGTTTCACTTAGACCTGTTTCAGGTTCAGGCAGTCACACATGCTACTCCAGATTCTTTTAACCGAGCATCATAAGGCATTGGTAATTTAGTATAGCCGGCTGCAATTATGGTTACAACTTCAACATGCTCGTAGGACTGAGTATTCTCTTCTCTCGCGGCGTAGAAATCCGGGTGATCTTCGCGTAGAAGAACTTTCTGCGCATGTTAATAATTAGCTACTCAAGTTATGAAAGTTCAGTATTGTTTTTCTTCTTCATCTTTATACGTTCTTTCGACCGTTTATTCTTAACCATCCACATGCGCATTATTGGAAAATTGAGGACGAGAAAGGCTGGACTGTTAGTCTGAAAATCTAAAAGCCAGAGAGTGCTGTCACAAAAAATGGCCCTGTTTCAGTGACAAGAGCATCTACGAGTATTTCTTTTTGCAGGCACAAGGACGCAGAATTTGCAGATGCACACTCCAAAAACTATCGTGCTGATGAGGATAACTCAGGCTCCACTATGTCACTCTGCATGCTGGTCCTGCACGCTCTGCCTCTCTGTTGCCAACTGTGCACGCCATGCCATGCACACAGGTTGCAGGATCGCGAGCTTGCAAACTGCAACACACATTCTCTCATCGGGATCTGCGTCGCATGGTGGATGCGAGAGAGAGAGAGAGAGTGACAGAGAGAAAGGGATAACAACAAGCAAAGCAGCGCCGCCGCGAGCTTTTGCGGTAGTGAGTGGCAAAAAAATCCTAACCGATCAAACGGATCGAGCAGAGATTTTCAGATTTCAGTACGACGATCGACGCGATGGCAAAAATTTACAGCGAGAGAGATGCTTAGCATAGCTACTACTACTACACTAGCTAGGCTAAAGATGAACAACGAATCCGTCCACATGTTAACGCAATCATCATCAGTGGCGCGTTGTTCTTTCGCACATTCCCATACGTTTTACATGTGCAGTGCTCATTTCTTTCTCTGTTCTTCTTCTTCTCCTCCTCTTTCCCGTTCTCTTCTTTTGTGTTGGGTGTGTGTGTGTGCGTCCTTTGATGCCGAGCTCTCCCTTTTGTCAGGAGAGGAAAAAAATGGCGAGGGAGAAAGGTGGCACCCGAAAATGCCACGTCGAGGTAGCTGCTTCTGTGTGTGTGATACTGTGATGTGATCGATCCCGATGCGTTTCGCCGATCGATCAAAGGGGAGCACTGTTCACGATCGCGGCCTCCTTTTGCTTTCGTTGGGCTTGCTCAAAAGAGGATGGGGGGTATGTAGCCTGCCTAGCTTAGAATCTTCTTGCCCTGGGATTTCGTCAGTACAGGTGAAAATGTCACCGTTATGCCAATTATTCTCCTGCTGCTGCCCATCTGTTTAACTGTTTTTGTTCGAATATCTGTTACCTGAAATGACACCAAGCGTCATTTCTTGTGTGGAATTGTTACGCTGAAACTGGTAGTAGATTGAAGTATGAGCAGATAAAACTAGAGGCAAAATTTTCAGTCATCTGTTGTTCGTAAGTGTGATTTGTAACTAGGAATTCAGTAAGAAGCTTCGTTGTTTATAAGTTAACAATGGAAATGCTCTGTTTGATTATTCGGGAGGAAACGTGATCTTCCAAGAACTGAATCTCGCTCATATCTTTCATTGTCTGAACAAAGATCCTGGACGGCGATTAATATAACCACGGCTGTGAATTAGTTTATGACAGCGTTATCTGAACCCTCTATTCCTTCCTAGAAGCTCGTAACATGGCCCGTTTCATGCTTTGGTTTCTCACTAACCAAGACCTGAAAGTCCCCTAAAGAAATAAAAAACTAGATGCTCCTGTGTGCATTCAGGCACATCGCACATGTGAGAGATGGAGCTACTGTTCCTGATCAAAGGGAGGCTAGGGGAGCAAAAGATGAGGTACCATGATTAATTATCATTCCTAAGCTTGAGAAGGGGACAACTTTGGCCTCCCATCATGTGCCCCGAACGCTTTCACCAAGCTGCTAATTAGCTCCTCCTACTAGGAGCTTGTTTGATCAGATGCCCATCTTTTGTCCTAAACTCGCCTAAGTAGGACAAATCTGAAGTGGAGAGGACAGTGACAACCGGGTGCCACTTTTGTTCTCTTGCTGTTTGCATCTGTTTGGTTAGGCTTGCAGGGAAAATGACCATCCTAGGCCTGCAGAGGAAACAAGGGGATGGGGATAAAAAGGGAAAGCTGGAAAGGGAAAGTTCATATCGGCTGTCAAGAAGAAAAGCGCTTCAGAAGGAATGTGATGCTTTCAGATTTTGCTTTGACTAGGGAGAACTACAATTTACCTGCAGGTGGTTAATTGTAGTTTGTATGAGAAATGACAGTGCTTTCACGACTGCATTTGTTTGTTCTAACACTCGAATGATCCTTAGATGTAATAAGATTCCACTAACGAGATTCTCTGCAACGGTTCTTTCCACGAAATCCACAGGTCAGAAAAAGCATGCCTGCTGAGTGGATTGACTGCTGATTTATGGCACGAATGCGCTAAACTCTTTTAAAAGGAACGTTTGAATGTTTGATATTCTCACTGTGCATTTTGGAGTGACGATGGAGAAGAGAGAAGAACTACCATCAGTAACACATTAACACAGCCATTAGTGAATGAAGTTGTGGAGAGATAGCTTCAGAAATATCCGAAGAAACATCTTCAGATTTATCAGATATTTCTCGTGGTTCAGACTTTAGAGTTCACATCGTCACGGCCTGCCCTTTTTCTTCAGCTTCTCGTGTGTTCGGGGAATCTGCTTGGGAATATCTGATGAAGCCTAGTGCCCCAAGTCATAAGGATTTTTTACGTGCAACGCGACGAGCGCTGTCTCGTGAAAGTCAAATGAAGTTGTTGTAGATTACTTGATCGGCTAGCACCAGGAGTCGAACTCTACATGACTTCATATCGCTCTCCTGATAAGGGCAAAAAATTACAGGAAAGTAGGAAACCAAAGACTGTCAACCAGTGCTCTTTTCTAGTAGTAAAATAAACTGGTATTTTTGGCATGGCGTTGCTCGGACTTGATCATCAGAAGAATTGTACTAGTAGTGCTTTTTTAGACTGATGAAGCTTTCAGATTCTAGAGTTTGAACTAGAAGAAAATGAAGGAACACTTCTGCCAAAGCACTTCTTCGGAAAAGGGAATTTGGTATGTCAACATTCTTAACACGTTTCTTGTTTGCTACTAGTTGCCAAGCGTGCAAACATCATCATAATGTTAAATACAGTGTCAACGGGTCCGGCTTACCTTCAAGATTCCTTAGGACCATATCAAAATATCAAATGCAGCCAACAATACATCTTTCTGTTTCTTTTTCATTCCTTTCCCTGATGAATAAATAGTACAGAACCCACTATTTGTGTTTGATGATTGCCTTTTCTAATCATAGGTTAGGAGGGAAAATACAATGATAGTGATGTACATTTATTGGCAAACCTATCAACGCAGTATCATACGGCGAAGCTAAATTCCTTTTCATAAGATTGATCTGAGTTATAAAACAATGACTACATGAATTCTAGGTGACAAGTGAAAAAGAAGTGATCAATCGGCCACCCAATCCTTACTAACTTGTTTAGTTTTAGTCGAACTAGTTGGGTTGGGTGACCCGCGCAATTACACGGCTAGCTAACACCTATATAAAATTATATATATATACATATACATATACATATATGTATATGTATATATATGTACACATATACATATACATATATGTATATATGTATATGTACATATACATGTATATACATATATATACCTATACATATACATATATATACATATATATATATATAACATTAAGGGGCAATTGCGTATTTGACCCTGTTTTAAATGCAAAATACCAATTTGACCCCCTTCTATCAATTTTGCTCATTTGACCCTTCTTTTCTAAATTGAAGATTCGATCTGACCCTATTCTGTTAAGGGCATGTAACGGTGTTAACTAGAGCACAAAATGTCCCTTCTGCCCTTGCTCATTTAACCCTATTACATGTGGGACCCACCTGTCAGTTTTCTCTTCTCCCTCCTCCCTTCTCTCTTCTCCTATCCACTCTTCTCTTCTCTTCCCTTCTCTTCTCTTCTCCTCTCCAAATCCAACGGCGGCAGCGAGAGGACCACAGCCTGAGCACTGCCGCAGCCCGAGCTCCACCGCCACCGCTCCTCGTCGTTGACAAGCCGTCGTCGCCCCTCCCCTGCCGGATCCACTCGTCGCAGCTCGAGCTCCATCGCTCGGGCCCACCACCGCCACTCCTCATCGTCGCTGAGGTGCCGTCGCCCCTGCCCCGCCGGATCCACCGGTCACAGCCCAAGCTCCACCGCTCGGGCCCGCCGCCGTCGCTCCTTGTCGTCATTGTTGAGCCACACGCGCTCCCTCCGTTTGCGCGTCGTCACCGTCACCGTTCGTTCCGTGCGCAGCAGCCGCAACCCGCTGCTCCCTCCCAGCGTCCGGCCTCCATGCGCCGCCACCTCGCCTAGCTCGCCGCCGCCCGCTGCTCCCTCCTTCCAGCCTCCGTGCACCGTCGCCTCGCCTAGCTCGCCGCCGCTGTGGATAGAAAATGAATGGATAGGGTTGTAGTGTCATCAAGGGTATTTTGATCACTTTGTTTAATAAATAGATTTTTTTTATTTTTCGTAAATGAAACTTAACGGTGTAGTAAAAATAGGGTCAGACGGTAGCTTGGATTTTGAAAAACAGGGTCAAATAAGCAAACGAGAAAAAGTAGGGTCAAATTAGCAGTTAGACTTAAAAACAGGGTCAAATGAGCAATTGTCTCTAACATTAAATAAAATTTATTAAATAGCCATCATGTTGTCTCATAACCTTAAAAGATCGAACCTTATCATTCCTGAATTTTTAATTTTATAGTTTTAAAAAGTTACACTAGTTGCTACCTCTTACTCTTTTATCATCCCTTTATTTGTTTGCCCGATCTACCACGGCTTCTATTTATCTTACTTGAAAATTTTAAAAATTGGAGTCCATTGTCTCTTCAGGTTTCGGCATTATAATTTTTAGAAGTGTCGTCAAGCGTCGCCATTATACTCCTCTATGACTTGCCTGTTGTCTCCCCTATTTCTTGTTGAAGAGATTTTAAAAATTGAACATAATTATCATTGGGTTAATTTTTAGAAGTCCCGCTAACCGTCGTCGGCTCCACCTCTATACTCATGTATGGCCCACCCATTATCTCTCATGTTTATTATTATTTAGATTTTCAAAATCGAACATAACGGTAGTTGCAATTTATTGTTTACTTTCTATAAGTCTCACCAACCGTCGTGACTACTGGTTAACGTCATGTCTATCACCTCTCCTCTTCATCGTCATTGGGATTCTATTTGTGGTTTTGTTTATAACTTTTGGATGTTCCATTAACCACCACCACCTTACTCCTTTACAGATCTATTGCTTCTCTCCCCTTTATTGTTATTTGTAATCGTTAGTTTTAGATAGACTATTTTTTAAAAAAAAAATACATATTTTTCACCGATATTTTTTCATCTATAAAGTGTATTCCTACTTCAAATCTTATAATTATTTTTCTATTTTACGAATTTATTTTATTTTTTATTCTGAATTTTAATTAATCTCGTATTCAGTTCTATATGGATTCTTGTTCCAATATTACTTATTTTTAATTACAAATTTCAGTTAATTCTAAATTTTGTTCCTATCTGAACTCTCTTTTTTTATTTTCTATTTTGATAATTTATTTTATTTTTTATTCCGAGTTTTAATTAATCTCTTATTCAGTTCTATATGGACTCTTCTTCAAATATTACTTATTTTTAATTCTGAATTTCAGCTATTTCTAAATTATATTCCTACTGGAACTCTCTAACATATCGAAACATATGGAGTAACATATTACGAATCAAGAACCACATGATATAAAAACTCTCATTGCTAAACGATGACATATTAGTACTTTCTCCCTCTCTCTCGCATTGATCAGAAATGGACGAACCGTGCTCAACCCCTGCAGCCAACGCACAAAATACAAAGAGAAAATGTTTTGTTGGAAATGACCTCATAATTTGAACAACACAAACAGATCTTGCCATCCTCAAAGAAGAAGAAGAAGAAGAAGATCATCTTGTGGTCCAAGTTAGATCTCAATCTGATGAAAGCATGGTTTTTGAATGTTTAGAGCATAACCAAAAAATAATAAAACCATGATGTACTCACGTGTACCACTGGTGGAGAAGGGGTTTTCGTAACCCCCTCTAGTCCCAATTATGCAACCGGGACCACGAATCCGGGACTAAAGATGCTCATCTTTGGTCCCGGGTGAAATAACCGGGACTAAATGCCATTCTTTAGTCCCGATTGGTAATTAAAGGTTTTTTTTTTCTTTTTTTCTTTCTTTTTTATTATTTTTTGTTGTTTGCATATTGCCCAAATCCGCACAAAATCAACAACAAAATCATCCACAACTCATTGATGTGCACAACTTCTGTTCTGACTTGCAAAAACATGACTAATTCGCAGCTACACTTCTTCAAAGAGAAGATTAATTATATACATGAACACTACACGCATTTAGAAGAGAAGAACAAAGAAAGAAAGAAAGAGAAGAGAAGAACAAAGAAAGAAAGACACGTTGTTCGTCCGCCGAGGACAAGGACACTGACGCCGACGGTGACCCGGCCACCTCCCGCCCATCAGTGCCTGCCTCCGCCCGCTGCCCACTGCTGATGCCGCTGACGGAGAGGGGATGCCGCCCGCCACCTGCCGCTCACCACCTGCCGCCTCCGCCCGTCGGCGCCTGCCCCCGCCCCGCCCGCTGCTGGTGCCGCTGATGGAGAGGGGAAGGGGTGGAGGCGAGGGCGTTGTTGCCACCCACCGGCGCCTGCCGCCGTCCCCGCCCGCTACCGGCGCCACCGACGGAGAGGCGAAGGGGAGGAGGGGATGGGAGGAAAGGAGAGGGCGCTATCGCTGCTCGCCGTCCGCCGCCTCCCACCCGCCGCCCGCCGCCCTCGCCCGCCACCGATGACGGAGAGGGGAAGGGCCAGAAGGAGGAGAGGGTAGGGGGAGGAGGAGTGGAGGAGCCGTGAGGAGATAAGATCCGTGGAAAGAAGTAGCGCATGCGGCTCAGCGTTATTTGTTCCGGATTTTTCTTTTGTCTCGGTTGGTATAAACAACCGGGACTAAATGTTGATCTTTAGTCCCGGTTGGTAATACCAACCGGGAGTAAAAATAGGGCGGCATGACACCGGCCTGACGAATTTTAGAACTAGGATTAAAAATGATCTTTAGTCCCAGTTGGTGTTACCAACCGGGACTAGAGATTATAAAGTGTCATTGGGCTTTTGAACCGGGGCTAAAGATCTTCTTTACTCCTAGTTCCTATTCGAACCGGGACAAATGTCATTTTTGTCATACGAGCAAAGATCGGTTCTCCAGTAGTGTACGGTGAAACAACTCTAGGCAAGTGATTGCAAAACAACTCCAGACACAAGTTATAAGGGAGTGAACCCCTCATCACCCCTGTGCGAGTGACTCGAGGGACGATTGAAACCATGGCTGTTGCCATTCCTCTCATCTCCTCCACTTCAACACTACCGAAGACAGTACATCGAGCTAGGACGGTGGCACGGGGGCTTGGTTTTCCACCCAGTTATGGTCCGAAGAAAGGAAGGTGCAAGGTGATGATGAAGAAGGCATGACGTTGAAAGCAATACGCGCGCAGGGGAGGGTGGTTTCCTCTGTGAGCTCGATAGCCAGTTCCGACGTTTTTGACCTGTATCTGGTGCTGTTGATGCGAAAAACACAAAGGCTTGGGATATATGCTTAGTTCAAGTGCAGGTCCTAAATTTTGATGAGATACGGGCATACCAGTCAGTTTGATCTTGCAACTGACAAGACGATCAAATAACCGATCGGCTAACAAGCCGATGTAGTGATACTTAGCTGATGTCGATAGGGTTTTGAATAATCAACAATATGTCCAATGTATATTCTGACAATTAGATAAACAATGAAAGAACTTGAACAAACAATCCAATCAGCCGATCATAATATAATGAGGTAATGAATCAATCAACTTTGCTGCAATCGGCTAAAATCAACTTGTATATAGTCCTTATAAGCTGATGCAACATTTAGATAACTCATCGGCTGAAACTCCAATGCTACCCTAATCAGCAACCAAAGAGCAAGCTAGTTCTTACAATTCCAAGCATGACTTAGTAGGTTAAACCCAATTGATACAACACTAAGTTTGAAAGAAAGTATAAGGTCTAAACAATCGAGCCTTTTATTGATTTTCAGGGTAGTGGATATCCTAACTAATCTAAACTGATAGGAATTGTTTAGCCGATATCAACAAAAACCCTATAAATGGCCTGGTCGATACAAGTAAACAAAACTATAAACTTAGATTAGCTAAGATATATGATAAATAGACAAATATATCAACCGAATCAGAGCGATCCAAGAGATCGAAATGATGCAGCCTTGAACAACACCAATGTAGCTGATATATTCGCTAGGGCCAGCGGAACGTCAGAGATCGAAGTCGATATAGCCTCGCGTCAGGTGCCAAGTTCCACCAGTGATAAATAAAAACCTCGAAAAAGTGGGTGGCGATGCGCTGAAAGCAATTGTATTGATCTGTGGAGATATATTAGAGAGACCCTAAGTGTGCATATTTATACCCACAGGCCAATAAGAGTCCTAATTGGAGATGACTCAAACTTTTCTAAAGATAAAGGAAAAGATACAAGTCCTAATCGGATACTAAACACACTTTTCTAAAAATAAAAGAAAACTAACTGACTCTGCCTAATTAATAGATAAATTGTCATGCCGCATCCTCCTTGAACTCAGTCTCTTCTGGATAAGTTTTTTTTTAATTGATTAATTTCTTTAACCGAATCCATCAATAACCTAATGGTTGGCCATTGATAATTTCCATCGGCTCACTCTAGGACTCTGAAGCCGATACTGCCTCTAGGCCAACGAGTATTTCGGGGCTTACCAAATTTTGGCGTTAAAAGGTGCCTCCTCGGCATGGTCTAGCTGGAACAAGTGAGGTTTCCTTATGATGGCAGACAAGCAGGTGATCGGTATTGAGTGGGTCGGCCATGTCAACGATGGCATGAATGGCCACAGATGGCATAGACAACTGAGGCAAGAGAATGAAGCGACTGTGAATGAGGTGTTGCCCTAGGAGGAAGGGGGTCATAGAGAAGCGTCGTACAAAAGCAGTTGAGATGGTGCTTGGATGAAGCAGTGCCTTGGTTGTTTGGATGGTGATGACATGGAGGTCTCTGCCGCATACGGCAGCTCAGACGATGGCAAGTGGGCCTCTCCTTGGAGCTCCTCCCCTCCAAATTGCTGGCCTGCTTCTAGACCTGATCACCGGGAGCTTCAAGGGAAGGGGAGGTGATGGTTTTGGCCAGAAGGGTGTTGCTTAGTGGAAGACAACCTTTGGCATCGACAGCACGTTGAACGACCTTGTGGTAGCTAGGTGTAGGTGGTTATTCCACACGGTAGAGGTATAGTGTTGGTGACTTTTGTGGTGTGGTTGACTTTGTGTTGTGGCGGAGTACAAGGTACTATGTTAGGTGCGAGCTAGGCTACGATAACTCACAATTTCGTGGTCCCGCAAGGTGGAGGTGTGAGTTTGATGGCTTTTGGAGTGATATTCCACGTTTGTGTTGTGGTAGAGTCAGAGATGCTACATTGGTGTAGCGAGCTCTTCACTTTGGCAACGAAGAGGTGGTCGTGATTGGAAGGTACGGAGAGCTTAGGGAAAAGACATTGCCTGGTCTCAGATCAATGCTGGCGACGTCAACACCTGTGGGCAACCGGGCATCATTTCCCTCTTGGAGGAGTTATAGTGGTGATTCACTCTCTAACAGAAAACCTAGTCTGTTGTTTCGGACTGGCCTTGACACCATCGAAGATGATGCATCCTCCTTGGAGGCTTCGCCTAAAAGGTCATGCTCTATGCTTGGGGTGGTTGATGAGACTAACGACAGCTAGTTGAAATTGTTTGATCGTTATGCCATGAACTTGACAACGATGACTCTCGATGGGTCTCAATAGGTCGTCATTGTAGTTTTTTTCTTTTTTCTTTTTGTGTGGGTTTTTATCGGTTTTCCTTCAAGTAACTGTGTCATTGTAAAGTTTTTAGACCCAATTTCACTCATAAGTTAGGTCGACCCTATTTTTCAATCAAAAGTAGGAGCTTCCTATGAAAAATATTCCGTAGTTCTATACCCTTAGCCTCCGATCTTTTGTCGTAGGGCTTATAAGCCATTGCATACATTTAAATTTTAAACTTATTTTTGGAGTTGGTTTTAGATTTTACATCATAGTTTGTTTTTTAACATTGTATTTTAAATTGCCAAGGCATAGTAGGTATCGAAGTTTCATCCGTAAATTATTTTTATATTGCTAACAAATCGTTTCACAGCTAACTTCTTATCAGCTTTAGGTTGCGGTTGAACTAGCGTTTTGCTGAAATAATATGTGGCACACAAAACAAGACAAGTCTTTAGTGAGTGATTAATTAAGTATTAACCATTATAAATTTAAAAATAGGTTTGTTCTTTTAAAGAAAATTATACATAAAACTAGTCGGGTGACCCGCGCAATTACATGGTTAGCTAGCACCCATATAAAATTAGCTATTTTTTTTTATGACATTAGCCATCATGTTGTCTTAGAACCTTAAAAGATTGAACCTTATCATTCCTAAATTTTTAATTTTATAGTTTTTGAAAGTCGAACCAGTCGCTACCACTAACTCTTTTAGCATCTATTTATTTGTTTGCCCGGTCTACCACGACTTCTATTTATCTTCCTTGAAACTTTTAAAAATTGGAGTCCAAGTCTCATCAGGTTCCGTTATTATATTTTTATAAGTATCGTCAAGCATCACCATTATACTCCTCTATGACCCGCCCGTTTTCTCCCCTATTTATTATTGTTGGGATTTTAAAATTTTAACATAATTATCGTTGGGGCCGATTTTTTACTTTCTAGAAGTCCCGCCCGCCACCGACTCCATCATTATACTCCTTTATGGCCCGCCTATTGCCTCCCATGTTTATTATCATTGAGATTTTAAAAATCAAACATGATTATCATTGCGATTTATTTTTTACTTTCTAGAAGTATCGCCGACCATCGTGACCATGCTGCTGAACAGCCTGTCTATCATCTCTCCTTTTAATCATCATTGGATTCTATTTGGTGTTTTGTTTATAGTTTTAGATGTCTCCTCAACCACCAATACCTTACTTATTTACGGACCTATTGCTTCTCCCCTCGTTATTGTTATTTATAATCGTTGAGTTATAGATGGACTATTTTTTTAAAAAAAAATACATATTTTTCATTCCGATATTATTTTATTTATAAAGTATATTCCTACATGAACTCTTATAATTATTTTTCTATTTTCGGAATTTATTTTATTTTTTATTCTAAATTTTAATTAATCCCGTATTCAGTTTTATATGGACTCTTCTTCCAATATTTCTTATTTTTAATTATGAATTTCAGTTATTTCTAAATTGTATTTCTTACTTGAACTCTCTTTTTTATTTTCTAATTTCATAATTTATTTTCTTTTTTATTTCAAATTTTAATTAATCTCGTATTCAGTTCTATATGGACTCTTCTTCTAATATTATTTATTTTTAATTCCGAATTTCAGTTATTTCTAAATTGTATTCCTACCTGAACACTCTTTTTTATTTTTTAATTTCATATTTATTTTATTTAGTATTATGAATTTTAATTAATCTCGTATCGATTCTATATGGACTCTTCTTCCTATATTACTTATTTTTAATTCCGAATTTCGTTTATTTCTAAATTGTATTCTACTTAAAATCTTATTTTCTTTTTTTCCGATTAATGTGGAAATTTCTAGTCTCCACATCGAACGTGATCCCTTCTTTCTTTCAATGTTGTTTTAATAATATATAGATTTTTACATGATGTGCACAGTTTAACGGTTTAGGAAGTGTATACATGAAGAAGGAGAAAATGGCACACTTAGAGTATCACCAACAGATTTTGTTTTTGGGTTTTCTAAACTGAATATAGAAAGTAAAAGTGCTCATGTCTCTAAGAGAAAGCCTAAAATTGATTTTCTAAGACTAAAAAGTGGACCCTCTATTAAACTACCAACAGAAATCTTGTTTTTCTCCTCCCACGCGGATCGTGATCGTGCACCCCTACCCCGATGCTCCTGCCTCAACACTGACTACCCCCGTGCCATCGCTTGACACAAGTGTAAAAGATATATAGGTACAGTTACAATGTTACAAAGAACCAAGGAAGAACTATGGTCTATATCTGTATGACTATGTATGGCTATGCATCACTCGCTTTCTCTGAACGAAAGCAGGAACGAATTAAAACAATTGCGGCACAAAACGAATCAATGAATAGTGTGTTTTGACTGAATTTCACTCCATAGACAAAACACTCTGACGGAACAGATCTATGTAGCTGAATTACACGATGAGAAGGCACGGCTTCTTGAAGGCGAGGGGGCTCTGGACCACCTCATCATCATCCCACATCTTCTTGCCCTTGGAGCACGGCCCACCACACCAGCTCAGGCACGCGCACGGTTGAGGTCGAAGGGTCGGGCGACGGAGTGGCTGTTGCCGGAGCTACCCACCTCGAACTCAGCGACCACAGCGAAACCTTTGTTACGATCAGCTAAATCCAACCTGTACGTAATCCTTATAAGCCGATGCAACGTCTATATAACTCATCGGCTGAAACCCCGATGAAACCCTTATTATAATCAGAGACAGGTTAGCCTTTATGATTCTAAGCACGACTAGGGATGATGCATCGCAAAGTATTCAAAGAAGCATAAAGTCTAAACAATCAAGTCTTGACTAATTTTTCAGGGTGGTCGATACCTTAGCTAATCTAGATCGACAAAACAATTTAGCCGATACCGGCAAAACCCTAGAAAAGATCTGATCGGTACGAGTAAATTGAATAATTGACTTAGATTAACTAAGATATATGATAAATAGGTAGGCAAATATACCAACCGAACCGGAGGGATCCAAGAGGTCGAAGCGATGTAGCCGATACAATTGTCAGGGCCGGTGGAACATAGGACTTACCCCTTCACCGGAGATCGATAGCCGATGCAGCCCCGCGTCAGGTGCCAAGTTCCATCGGTTGTAAGTGGAAAACTCGGAAAAGAGGGTGGCGATGCGCCGAGAGTAGTTGTATTGATCGAGAGATAGTTTACAATGACTTCGGGTGTACATATTAATACCCATGGGTAGATACTAGTCCTCATTGGACACGATACAAACTCTCCTAAAGATAAAAGGAAACTAACATATTCTTCCTAATTAATAGATAAATTGTCATGCCGCATCCTCCTTGAACTCGGACTCTTTTGGATAAACTTCCTTTAATTGATTAATTTCCTTAACCGAACCCATCAAGAATACAACTACTGGCAATTGATAGCTTTCATTGACCAATTCCAGAACTCTAAAGCTGATACTGATTCTAGGCCGATGATGACTCCGAGCTTACCAAATTTTGGCGTTAACACAGCTTGCCCTGGTGGTTCATCTTGTGGCTGCCGAGTGTCAAGAGTCTAGTAGGAGATAAAGACTTGCCGCTAACGGAGCACTTGAACTCCGCCCTAGCCGACGCTGAGAGTGGAGGCAGCGCATGGACGTGGTGGTGCCTGCCGCCGGCGAGCATGAGGAGGGAGAGCGCGAGGTTCTCCTCCCCCAATCACTGGAGGCACTACCGCTTTCGCTTTGCCGACCCCTACGATAGGTACGTGCCCTTCTCCCTACTCATGATGCCGCTGCTCGTGACGACCACTACCTCCTCAATTCACAAAAGCAGCAAGCGGATCGACGACTTGTGAAGCATCTAGGCTCCTTTTGTTAATTTTGGTAATTAATGACAAATGCTAATTGTGGACTATTTTATTTGAGAGTATGTATTAAAGTTAGAGCCACATGATGAATACGCCATGGATGATTATCGAGGATAAAAATTGATGGTGCAAAGAAAGGGAAACAAGATGGTAAAACCTAGTCTTTATTTTAATTGATCGAGGTGTTGGGCAATTAAATTCTTGCTAGGTTTATTCTTTAGGTTTGTCGTACTATCAAGAGGGGTGATGACCTAAACAAAGAGTTGATCAAAATGCCAAATTAGGTTATATGCATACACTTATTCTTTACTTAATTCTCAGTTTTCCAATGACCATTGGCGGTCTGACCACAAGCCCCAAGCCGGTGTGACCGGCGGGTTGTGTACGGTCTGACCGTGTTGACGACGAAATTTGGTAAGCCTCGAAGTCATCATCGGCCTAGAGTCAGTATCGGCTTCAAAGTTCCAGAATCGGCCGATGGAAGCTATCAATCGCCAACAGTCGGATTCTTTCAATTCGGTTAAGGAAATTAATCTATTAAAAGAAGCTTATCCAAAAGAGACTGAGTTCAAGGAGGATACGGCATGGCAATTTATCTACTAATTAGGAATAGTCTGTTAGTTTCCTTTTATCTTTAGGAAAGTGTGTTTAGTGTCCAATAAGGACTTTATGTTTTTCCTTTTATCTTGAGGAAAGTTTGAGTCGTGTCCGATATGGACTAGTATCCACCCATGGGTATAAATATGTACACCCGGGGTCCATGTAAATTATCTCTCGATCAATACAACTACTCTCGGTGCATCGCCACCCTCTTTCTGAGGTTTTTACTTATCAACCGGTGGAATTTGGCACCTGACGCGGGGTTGCATCGGCTTTCGATCTCCGGCGAAGGGGTAAGCCCTATGTTCCGTCGGGCCCTGGTGAATCTATCGGCTACATTGGTGTTGTTCAAGGCTGTATCGCTTCGATCTCTTGGATCGCTCTGATTTGGTTGATATATTTACCTGATATCTCAATTCTATTTTAATTGCATTGTGTTTAGTGATGCATCGGTTTAGTTGGGACTGTCTCGGTTATGTCTGATCTTCTACCTTAGCCGATATATCTCTACAATCACAATGTTGTTTTAAATAGATTTATTATATCCATCACATTAGACATATCTATCGGTTCATCAAGTATTAGATTATCATATACAATCTCGTACTGCATCGGTTAGATTCGATCTACTAGATTGTTGTTGATAATATAAATCTTGTTAAGCCGATACGTTCATGCTAATGTCTTATCAGAGTGCTAGCCGATGAGTTATCATATAAGTTATACAATCTAAATTGACAATGTTTTCTACTTGCATCGGCCGATCTCTATCTAGAGTTTTGTCGATATCGGCTAGATTACTTTGTTGGCTTAGATTATATAATGTATCCACCATCCTGAAAATCAGTCAAAAGCTTGATTGTCTAGATATTATGTTTCTTTTCATACTTAGTGCTGCATCAGTTAAGTTTGATCTACTAAATCGTGCTTAGAACCATAATCTCTAGCCTGCTTCTTGATTGCCAATAAGGGTTTCATCGGGGTTTCAACCGATGAGTTATCTGGACGTTGCATCGGCTTACAAGGATTACATACAAGTTGGTTTGAGCCGATGACAACAAAGGTTTCACTGTTTATCTAATCATTTGGATCTATTGACATCGGACCTCCAGCCGATGTATACTTTAACCTTCAGACCTCCATCATTTGGATCTATTGCATCTACTCTCACACCCATTTAAACTCTAGTTCATCCCTTGTGTGTTAGAGAGTGCTTTGAGCCAAGATTCAAGTGCATTGCTTCATTGTAGAGCTAGTGTGTCACTTGATCATCTCCGAGCCAGGTCATTGCTTGTTCCTCTTGGAGGTTGTCGTCTCTGCTTGTGGAGGTGTTGCCCGGTGACCTCTCTAAGGAGATTGTATAGAAGGCCTGGTGCTGGTTTGTGAGTGGTTTGGAGTTCACTACCTTCGGAGTGAAGGAAGAACTACCCTAGTGATCGAGGCTTGGGTAGTCCACTTCGTGGGCCGGCTCCCACCTTGCCCACCCCTTAACGAAGGGGGCTTGTGGTGCTTCTTGGTTTTGAGCGGTGAAGTTGGGCTCGCCTCAACGGGAATTAGGAAACCGGCGAGTTTTGGAACCTCGGATGAAAAATTCCTTATCTCTTATCTCATTTATTTATTACATTTACATTTATGCAATTTACATTCTTGGAGACATATTTGAGCCTTTATCACCCTATAATTGTAAAACATAACTTAGTTAGTGTTATCCTTCACCAAGCCTAATAATTTAGGTTAGTTTTATTTAGATGAAATTTATTTTAATCGTCTATTCACCTCCCTCTAATGGACGTCTTGATCCTACAAATTGTTCTCCACCGACGGATGAGTGGCGACGGCGATAAAGCATGGAGATGTGTCGATTGATCCATGGCAGTTTGTGGGAAAGCTGAAGCCGTCGCTGGGCACCACGAGTCACACCCGACGGGCGTGGTCACCATGAAATTTCTGTACGCGCGCGGGAACGAGATAACAACAGTGAGAACGGAAGATTGGGTTTGAAGACGAAAACATCGCTTTGCCTTATATCACGAGAGCGGAGAATACGGAAATAGGAATTCTAAAAGTTTAATAGCAGAATAGGAGATCTGTTGGATCAGATATTTTTACTATAATAAAATAAACATGATAGGGGATGAAATAGGAGAACGGTTGGGGACGTTCTTACGAGCTAATTCAAACTCACCCTTAGCGAGCTCTAACATTTTTTTCCATCTTCAGAACCTAGAATGACCAGTAGATTACTCCTGTTTGAAGGTTACCCCTGGCCCTTGTGCTGCCCCGTCCAGGCGTCCATTTCCCGTCCACTTGACACTGATGCTTTGCACGAGAGCAGATTATGCCGTGATAATCACCTTTGGATCAAGCAAATCCCGAAAGGACAACCTTGTCCAAATCACAGTGCGATAAATAGCCAGAACATGGCGAGATGCACAACGAAGCAGAATGTGGAAGAGAGAGCGTGCGCTGTGCGCCTGTGCAGCTGTGCAGCTGCGTTGATCCCCTTCCCCTCCCTCGGAAACGCGGAAAAGCAAAACACTCCCTAAACCCAAGACGGCCAGAGAGGAAGAAAGCAAGCAAAAGCAGAGAGGTTGTAGAGAGAGAGAAACAAGCCAGCAGCAGAGAGGGAGAGGGCCCCGTGATTCCCCCTCTTCACCTTTCACTTTCCCCATCTTTTTGTTTTCACCATTTTACCACTACTGCTACCTCACGCAGTCACGCTGGACGGCTGGAGTACGCTCTCAAAACCCAACCTTGAATCCGTCACGCTCACTCACGCAGCTCACAGGCTCACAGCTGCAGCTACTTACTACTGGTACGGGCTCAGGGCCAGCCAGAGTGAAGGGGAGGGGAGGGGAGGGGAGGCGAGCCGTGTCAATGTCCAAGAAATGTGATGGCGCGCTCCGCTGAGGCGACTGATTATTAAGCCAAGGAGGGGAGGAGGCGAGGCGAGGGGATGACGCTGCAGATGGAGCCGCCGCCGCCGCCGCCGAGGCGGTCGGTGTCGACGAGCTGCGACCTGCACCCGGGCGAGACGTTCACGGGCTTCTGCGCCGCGTGCCTCCGCGAGCGCCTCGCGGGGCTCGAGGCGTCCACCGCCGCCGCCGCCGCCGCGCCGGGCCGCAGGTCCACCTCCGCCATCCGCTCGCTCTTCTCCAGGCCGTTCGTCGTCGCCGGCGGCGTCGGCGTCGGCGGCGCGGCCCCGTCGGGCTCCGGCGCCGCGGTCCCGGACCTCCGACGATGCAAGTCGTTCTCCTGCGGCCGCGGTGGCGGCGACGTGCTCGCCGCTGGCTGCGGGGACGAGCCGCAGCGGCGGTCGTGCGACGTGCGCGGGAGGAGCACGCTCTGGGCGCTGTTCCACCAGGACGACCGCGAGCGCGTCCGCGACGGCACGGCGTTCGGGGCATTCCCGGCCTCGTCCTCAGCCGCGGCCGCGGCGCTCGCCTCTGAAGTACAGCCTCCGCCGCCGCCGCCGCCGTGCGTTCCTGAGGTGTTCTTGGAGGAGGAGATAGCTATGGCTGAGGAGTCTGACGAGATTACTCCAGTGGTGGAGCCAATCTTGGTGGTGGACACCTCCGGGGAGATGGAAACGGAAGCCAATGGTGGACGGGAGGCCAAGGCCATGAAGGACCACATAGATCTAGAGTGTTCGCAGGCCAAGAAGCCGCAGCCCAAGGACCTGAAGGAAATCGCCGGGAGCTTCTGGCTCGCCGCCTCAGTGTTCAGCAAGAAGTGGCAGAAGTGGAGACGAAAGCAGAAGCTCAAGAAGCAGGATGCCGCTGGCAGCAAGGCAGCAGCCGCAGCAATGCCGCCGCCGGAGAAGCCCTCCAAGCCCTCGTTCCTCCGGCGGAATCGCCTCCGTGTAGAAGCCTGCTCGGAGTTCGCCGGAGGTCGGCGTTCGTGCGACACTGACCCAAGATTCTCCCTCGATGCCGGCCGAATGTCCGTCGACGATGTAGGCTTCTCCTGGGACGAGCCCCGCGCGTCGTGGGACGGCTACCTGTTCGGCGCCGGCACCGGCATTGGCCTTGGCCGCGCGCCTCCGCCGCTCTCCCGCCTGCCGCCCATCCTCTCCGCGATGGAGGACTCCCCTGCCGGCATCGTCGAGCGTTCCGACGGCCAAATCCCGGTGGAGGACGACTCCCAGCCGGAGCCCGATCCCGACGCCGACACCCCGGGCGGCTCGGTGCAGACCCGAGACTATTACGACACGTCGTCGTCAAGCCGGAGGCGCCGGAGCTTGGAGCGGACCAGCTCCGTGCGGAGGCCGTCATTCGAAGTCACCGACGCAAAGCCAGTGCTGCCGGCGGCGGCCGCCATAACAAACGGCAAAGACTCGCCCCTAATTGGGAGCTCAGAGTTCTACCACTTCCAGCACGCCGAGGACCTGCTAGAACACCACCGGTTCAGCACTAGCTCCCTCATCGATGACTTCCCCATGAGCCTGGACGCCGCGTTCCCGGGCCCCGACAAGAAGCCTCGAAGGTGGCGCAAGGCGTGGAGCCTCTGGGGCCTGATACACCGCCGCGCCGCCGGCCGCAGGAGCGGCGCGTCCGACGTCGCAGACAGGGCCTTCTCCGAGCCGTGGCCGGAGCTGCGCGTCCGCGGGTACAACGCCAGGATGCAGCGGTGCAACAGCAATGCCAGCGCGCGGAGCTCGTTCAGCAGCAACAGCGGCGGCCTCGGCAGCTCGAGGCGCAGCTACATCGACAGCAACGGCAACGTCAAGCGGCGGCGGGAGGAGTGCGCCGCCCTGGAGCGCAACCGCAGCGCGCGCTACTCGCCGGGGCACGCCGACAACGGCATGCTGCGGTTCTACCTCACGCCGATGCGGAGCGCCAGCGGCCGGCGCGCCCCGGGGCTACCGGCGAAAGGTGGCCGGCAACTGAGGTCGCAATCATTCGCGCGTAGCATGCTTCGGCTGTACTGAGTTGGTTTCCATTGCAGCACTAGTAGAGGGGTAATGGTATAACCATAAATCTTTTTTACATCCTTGTGTAGCGCAGTGTTAATTCCGTTCATTTGGGGGTTGGATCGGATAGAATGGGGGCTTATCTCATAATCACCTCTGTCAATATCTTGTCTTGTGCCGTTGTTCTGAACTTCTACTCCATATCTTGATAACTTTACATCGATAACGTGTAGTAGTAGCTGTAGTAATGCTGCAGGCCTGATCGATCGATCGATGGATGATCGGAGGATAGAAGCTGCAGCTACAGCTATCCTGCAAATTCTAAACTGGTGTCGAGGTCATGGTGAGGAGGGGTCCTACTAGGCTACTACTACTACTAGGACACTGCCGAATTCCGATTCCTTTGACATGGCGCTGCCTTGCCAAGCGGCAGCTGAGCGCTGAGCTCTACTAGGGTCGGCCCCGGCTGCTAGGCTGCACCTGACCGACCGGTCCCTTCGCGAACTGTAGCCGCTGCCGCCGCCTCGGAAACCGTTAAAGTCGCGCTCGTATTCTGCTGGTCCCTCGGCGCGCTCCCTGCCGCTGTGCCGTGCCGCGCTCAAGCGACGTCGGCGGCGATGGCCTGAGGCGTGGCGTCGTCGGCGCCTCGCGTGTTTGCGTTCGCGGTATTGGTGTTTGTTCTACGGGCGTTTGGATTTGGCCGGTTGGTTTACGATGCTGCAGGCCGTGCGCCGCGGCGCGTGCGTGCGCACGGGGTGTTTTGTTGGGGCCGGCATATGTGTGATCGGGAGCAGTGGGATCTGTGGGGAGAGGGGAGAGATTCTGATTTGGAGGGGGAGGGGAGGACGTGGCCATGATGGAGGCTTAAGTAATCGGCGTTGTGCCGGATCTAAGGTTGATGTGGGGATTATCTTATGCGTCGCCGGACATGTGCACGAGAGACCACATGTTGGCAAAGGACTCATCGAACTGGTGGTACTGGAACGCAGTTTTATTGAAATTGGTAGGAAGGGAAACCGGAGTTTGCATTGTAAGCGTTGAATGGTTGCCATAACTTGTAGTACCTTTTTCAGTTTATTTACACGAAAGATGTACACACATTCACTAGTATGCCTTTTAATAGTACATGGTTAAAACGAGAAGACCAGCAACAAATATCTGGCCTTTGTCGCTAAACTCTTCAATATTTGTCTACCGGCTTGGGAGTTATATTTAACCATCAATTGATAGAACGGGGGCGATGAATGGATGAATGTAAGAACCAAGGACCTAACAAACGAACCAACTAGTGATCAACTAAATGGGGATGTTGAACAATATGACACTCTCCATAAAAACCTCACTTAATACTAGTACAAAGTGAACCAAGGACCTAACAAGCGAACCAACTAGTGATCAACTGAATGGGGATGCTGAACAATCTGACACTGTCCATTAAAACCCGCTTAATAGTTCATTTCCAATATGCTAGTACAAAGTTTGAAAGAAAAACTTAACTACCATGTGATAAGCAAAAAAAAGAAAAAAAAACAAAAAAAACGGTTGCCCACGCTACTTGCATTCTTACAACCAGATGGTCAGAAAGAGAATGTGTCGGACACGAGATAAAAGGTTAGGTATGTTTTGAAGGCTTTTTGTTGACTGCCGCTTATAGGGTAAAGCTATGACTGAAGCAAGAAAAATAATTTTAGGATAAGATTTTCATAGTTTTTTTTCAAGTTTTAGCCATCCAAAAGTCAAAGCTAATAATAAAAATTATAAACTATTATCAAATTAAACTACAAATTTAGAAGTTGGTTAGTTCAAACAAAAAGATCAGGTCTAAAGAGGGAGTTGGGGAGGAGAAAGAGAGGCGAAATGGGTAGTTAGAAAGTATGGCATGCATCTTAAAGACAACTGGTGTAGACAATAACAATCTCAACAGTCTAGCTTGTGAGTGCTAATATGTCATCGAGACAGGACGATATTACAAATGTTCAGTGATATACAAGTAATTCTTTTTCCTCAATTGCACATGAGACACATGTACATACACCTATGCATGAATACCATATACACACATCAAGGGTGAAGCCCCTTGGCACACGCTATAAAAAAATTGCTAAAGAAAATAAATGCTAGTACTCCTAATTCTCTAATTCTACTAAATTCCTATAAAAAGACACCCCTGATGTGTTTAATATTTGCAGGCATGAAGATTTAAGTTTTGTAATTCTCTCGAAAATATGAGCAAATATAGCACTACATCTTGCATAAAAGGAAAAAAAAACATGCTCCTATTGGATGGAGTGAAGTTTCTGCTATCAACTTAAGAGTTCACATTGGCATATTACGAGCAATATACACTTTAAAGTTTTTTTGTCGGAACAATAGAGCTATACACTTAAGCTAAGACAGTTTGGTGATGAAGTCATTTTAAAGCAACACTTGCTAGCCAACTAAACACATCCATGTTGAGCCGAACGTCGCCAATCCTAGGCTCATTTTGATGCTTGAATATCTTCGGTTTGGACGCTTGGCTAATACTCACTCCATCCAAAAAATTTAAGATCTATTTCATTTTTTAGTTTTTCCAAAAATCTAAATCCTATTTATAATCACTATATGCTAAATTAAATTGTTGATCGGAACTCAAGAAACGATTCTAGTACTTATTGGTTGTATATTCATTGGTTTTATCACATGGTGGATAAGTTAATTACTTCTTGGTCTTAGTGCCAAAAGAAACAGGTCTTAAATTTTTGGATGAGGGGAGTAATATGTTTTATCTAGGCTACGAGTCTGTTTGGGGACTTTCTGACTACTGCAGCTTCTCTCAGAATCAGGAGCTCCCCAAATAGTTTCACTTTTAATCCAAATTCTGAGAAGTTGTAATTGTAAAATTCAGAAAATGAACTAGAAGCCAGAAACTGAGAAATCCAACTTTTCTAGATTCTCAGAAGCTGGCTACCAACCAGTTACTTAAAATCTTAAGCTCCCCAAACAGGCACTAAGTCTAGCCTAGCTAGCATGTAAAAACGTTTGTTTGTTTGGCTATATTAGGCGAGTTTTGATCTTCAGATATATTATTCGGTTGGATAAATTTAAAGGCACGTATGCAAGAAATTGTATTTGCTTGGATGTACCAAGACCGTCAAATATGGAGAGTAGAGCTCATGGCCACAGGATCGAACATTCTAGTGGCTGAAGAGGGGCAAGGAAGAGGTGGAAGGCAATGTTGCCCAGTGACGAAGAGGAGTGGAGGCAACAACTGTCGTGGAGTAAGGATGCAACAAACATCAAGAAGAGAGGTGGAATAGAGGCAGCAACTCGTCTCCGTTACCAGTCATCACAAAGTCCAAATCTAGCAAAGCCTGGTCTCATAGCTGAGCCCCTCACCCTAGTTGCTTTCCACCGCTCGTAGCCAAATTTTGCCAAAAAGAGAAGAGGAAGAGGTAGTAGTAAAAGAAAATGGAAAGGAGCTCGACCAAGCAGTATCCCTCGAGCTTACGAGGCACCGAGCCATTCTTGGTCACCCCCACTTTCGTCTTCGTGCTTATTCAGCAAGCATCTATGCACGAGGGAGAGCTGGAGGCGAAGATCATTAAGGATCCGACTTGATTAGAGGTTATATGGAACTTCTTTGCACCAAACCGCTCGTCGCGGGTCTGTTCGGAGGAGCTTACTATGCTACAGCCAGCCAACAGTAGCTACATTGCTGCAACCAGCCAGTAGCAGATACATGTGTTGCAGCCAGCTAGGACAGTAGCAAGATACATTGTTGCCTCGAGTCCGTTCGCTGCTGGCCTATTGCAGTCGAACGGTTGGGCTGCGCAGCTGTAGCCTAGGACACTGAAGCAGCTTGACCAAACAACCCCATCGTAGCGTCTAGATTTAGACTAAGATATAGATTTGGCTAAGATTGTGTTGCTCACGGCTGTATATCTGAAATATATATGTGGTGGATCAGCTCATCAACCCGGCTGTATATCTGAAATATATATGTGGTGGATCAGCTCATCAACCCTTAGGTCAGTCCTCTCCCCCCTCTCCTCTCTCTCATCTCGATGTCCTCTTCTCCCACATTGAGGTACGTCTCCCGTGTTATGCAGTATAAAAGTACTTATATTTTGGGATAAATTTTAAACGATAGATGTAGCTATATTTTGGATTGGAGGGAGCATTTCACAACACTTGAACTTTTAAATTAATGACAGATCCTTTTTACATTTGACTTTGAAATGGAATTACGGTGGAAAAACTTGAAGCTCGTGATTTAGATGGACTTAATTTTGTAGTCATAATTAGTCGAAACGAACGGGCTTTTAGCTCATGATCGAATTTATCAAGTCAGTTATCGTGAGCCGCTCGTTTAGCTCGTTAGCAAAAAGATCACCATATCTAATTATGCTTGGTGCCTTTTAGCCGTGGCTTAATCTTTAGCGACATCAAATCAATTTTATGTTCACATACGTAAATTTAAAATTATAGAAGTGGTATAAACAAGATGACGACTTGACGAGCCTACTCGCGAATCGAGCTGAACTTTTAATCGTTAACATTCGTTAAGGTTAATTAATGAGCTAAGTTAAACCCAAATGAGCCTACGCTTGATTCGTTAAGCATTCCTACATGGAATCATCAGTCATGGACGATTCTTTCCGAGAGCGGAGTCCATCGACAGGCTAAGCTACCACGGCGGAACGAATACGATGAGACTTGATTGGGCATTCAGATGTACTATACGTGATGGCGAGTGAAATGGCAGCGCAGCGCAGGCGGGCCAGCTAGCGCCTCTGATACCCCCGCTGTTTAAGTCTCGCATTCATTGCTCTGGCTGCCGCAGTGAAGGCGAACATATACGAGCGAATATGATGATGCTGGCTTATCGCATCGACGTTCCTGCTCTGCTCAGCAACCGCCTCGCTGCCATTTCTCCTTTTGCGTGACGCTTCGCTTGTTGTCTAATCTCATCTCATCTCATGGAGAGAGCCATCTAATCCATCCATTCCATTTCATGGACTTCTCCTGTTAACAGTTAGGCAACCGAACTGACCTGACTGTATACCAAATGAGGGATAGACAGGGAAGTACTATTTTTTTTTTTAAGAGTAAAATCTTATGTGTTGTATGGTATTCTGATATCTTTGATCTTATCCCTGATTGTAAGATTGGGATTGGCTTATATAACCTTCGGAGGTACGTGTGAAGTTATAATCCTACCCCTAAGGATACCTAGGAAGTTACTACAATATCCCTGTAAAGTTAGAAATTCTAATGGTATGATTGTATATTTGTGTGGTCCCCGAAAATACCTGGTAGTATGATGAAGTGGTCCTCGCAATATCTTATTAGGGAATATTTCTCGCTTAACGACATAACCTTCTAGCTTCATCGCCTCGATCGAATGGTATTTTCTTCTTGTGGTAGACTAGAATACTCCTTTCCGGACGGGTCTTCTTGCTGCGTTCACTGATCTTTTACTATTTACATGCCACATTAGACCGAGAAGTATTTGTCACGATTAAAAGCCTTTTCGCCAAGTGAATAAGAGTGTTTCGATCGAATAAGGGATAGTGTTTATCTCCTGCTACAACAAAACACGCGTGGGCGTAACGTCCAACGCGTTGGGTTTCGGCTGTTCTACGTGGGCCGTGCAGTCAGTCACACGTATAAGTACTACATACTACTCTCTCGGCTGGATATACACTGTGGTGCGGTGAACAAGAACAGAAACAGGTGCACGGTGCACGGTGCACGGTGCACGGAAGGCGCTGTACTGTACAGTTTGTCACTTCCAAGTTCCAACCCGTTCCATTTTACAGGGAACTGTTTCGGTCTTTTCCGTCCGGCCAGTTCTTGAATCCACGGTTCAGACGCAGTAATAAACAGCCAGATGGTGGTAGCACCGTTGCAGTAGTACTACTAGTACCTGTCTCAGTGCTGGGGAGCGGGAAGAACGCACAGATTCGTCCGAAAGACTGAAACACATGCTCGTCTGAATGCTTAATGTCGCTGTGCTGCCTACCCAAGACTGAATATTTGTTCATCTCCTTGCGTAGAGGCCGTTCGACGTCGTCGGCGTTGTTGACGACGACCGCGCCGACCTCTCTCCGATTGCGTGCCGTGCCATGGCTGTCGGTCATGCCCGGGGTATGCTCTCTCTACCAAGATCACCGGCACCGTCGGAACCATGTAGATCTTGGAGCAGAAAAGGGAACATTGATGCAGAAGAAGTAGCATGAACCATCTGCAGGGTCAGCATTGGCCTTGTTAGAGTTGACTGCGGAACAATCCCCAGGGGAGCACACAAATCGTTCTCCATGTGGTTTTCTTGCCTTGTCTGAAATAACTTTCTCTTTCGTGCCAAAAATGTGTGCATGTAAAGAAAATGACAAGTCAGATTGATCATAGCACAGTTGAGTTAGCCATGGGAAACTGTTCTGCAGGCCATGGACCATGGTCAGATGCAAGGATTTCCTTCGAAGCTACGTAAGGCTGAATCCATGCATGTATGAGTTGATCACAGTGAGACAGTTCTTCAAATCATTTTACTCTTCACATTTTCATCACAGCAAGTGCCTGCGACTTGGGGTTTTTCCTCATGCCTTCACAGAATCACATTTCCCCCGGTATAAGTGTGTAAAGCAACGTCGCAACGAGTGCTTCGCCTTGGTTGGTGTAGTTGCGGATGAGTAAAGACGGAATGCATTTTAAAAGACATACTCTAACTGAATTAAGAATAACAGCATGTCTGACAAAAGATACAAAACATTAGTATGCCCATAAGAAGTGTCAAGTAAAAACTTCACCTGTGAATAACTGAGTACAGGTGTAATCTGTACTCAGTTATTGGTGATCCCACGTCAGTAGGATTTGATCACAGGAGATAACTGAGTACAGGTGTTCAGACACCTTACACCTGTTCCGTTGATCTGACTTACGCATGAGTGTGACCATGTTATAATAGCTGCTTGGTACTGAAGAGTTCCATCCAAAGCTATCCAATACTGAAGTGAATCGTGAGAAAAATCTTCATTCCAAACCGCATCGTCAGCTATTTCGATGAGAGAAATGGAGTAGATTATTATCAGCATATGTGGAGCTAGAGCATGAAACCTTGAGTGGGCTTTCAACAAGGTATATGAAGTCCTCTCTGGGCTTTTCAGGCAGAAATGGCCCAATGGGCAATGCCCATATGGTGTTTTCTTGTGTGGAATAAGTTCACTTGGGCCATGGACTTTCCCAATGGGCAATGCTCCAAAATCTACTATTGGCTGAATCTGATTCGTATCCTTGAATAGCCCAACTATTAAAATCGGTACAATTTGACTCCATCTGTGATTTTGGAGGACGGTTTCACTAACGTGACACCTACGTGGTGGCGTTGACCTAGTCTTCGTCTCACGTGGCATTAACGTGACGCTTATGTGGTATTAGAATTAAAACATATACGTGAGACCCATTTATCATTCACAGAAGGAAAATTATGGGACCCTCTGACATGTCGGGCCCACATACCATCCTCTCTCCCTTCTCTCTTTCTCTTTCTCTCCCTTTTCTCTCCCCTTTCAGCCAGCGGCGGGCGGGACGGCGAGCGAGGGCCGGAGTAGAAGATGGCGCAGTGGCGGAGACGCCTCTCCTTCTTACTGATGAGTCTCCAGCGCAGTCGCTGCCAAGCCTCAGGCACGGCGCAGCCTGCGCGAGAGGGAGCCACGGAGGAGCACCGGTCACAATACCGTTAGCCGCCGCCCGCCTACCTCCGCACCCGCATGCCAAAGCGCTGCTCCCATCCGAGGCTAGCGCCGGGGGTGGAGAAGGGAGAGGGAAGAGGTGGCGCCGCCAAGCTCGTGAGCGCCCTCCACCGCCGCCGCTACCCTAGCTCTCCCCGCAGACGGCCAAAGAAGGAGGGATAGGAGAGAAAGAGAAAGAGAAGGGAGAGAGAGGGAGAAAGATAGGATGATATGTGAGTCCCACATGTCGGTGGATCCTACAATATTCCTTTTGTGAATGATAAATGAGTTCTACGTATTTTTTTAATTGTAATACCACATAAGCACTACATCAACGTTACGTAGGACGAAGACCAGATCAACACCGTCATGTGAACAAAATCACCCTCCAAAACCGTATAGGGAGTTAAATTACACCGATTTTAATAGTTGAGAGGTCAAGATATCTTCAACCATTAATTAAGAGAGTTGAAGTGAAGTCCTCCTTCTTGTGTTATATGGATGGACTTGGCTACTCCTAAGTCTGACTAGTAGGCCATTGTCATGGTAAAACCTGATGTTGTACTATTATTCCATGAAGTATACTTAGGCTCAGTTCTACTCTTTAACTTTAAACTTCAACTTTCTATTTCTTGGTAATACATTTTTTCAAACTGTTAAATGATGTGTTTTTTGAAAAATTTTCTCCATAAAAGTTGTTTAAAAAATTCAAATAAATCTATTTTTAAATTTATAGTTATTAATATTTAATTAATTATGTGCTAATGAGTTTTCTGTTAAAAATATCTCTCCAAATAGTAGTACTATTTTTCACAAACCCAATACGATTTCTTCTCTCTCTTTTTTTTCTTTTTTTTTGCAATGGCCTACGTGATGTGTTGCTGTGGGTTACGGTACCTTTATTGCGTCTGCGTCGTTCTCTGGAATTTTAAATCCCATCACACATCTGCGTCAGCTCGTGACGTGCATTAATCACGCAAACCCAAAATTGTACATTATCCTGTACGTGCTCTTGTGGATATTAGGATGCCAAGTCGCTCAATACAAACCAACAGAAATTGACAAGTCAGAAAAATACAATCTAAAATAACATAGTATCTGACATAACCCAAGGTTACGAACGTATTTAAATCATAGCCCTAATCGTCGATCTTTTTTCTTCACTATACGTTTGAAAAATCAAGTAACCTGAATTCTCAATTCCTATAGAAAGATAAAGTGATAAACCACGAGGAAACTTAAAAAAGATGTTTGATTGTAATACAGGAAAAATATAGGATTGCAAGAGAGAAGGGATTGAAAAACATGAGTGACCTCCTGGCTATTTTCCTCCAAAATTAATCATTCCATAGAAATTTCAAAGAAGATATGATTTAATCATTTGCAAAGGGTTTCATAGGGATGTTCCTATAGAACTAGAATTCTCGAAATCTTCTTTGTCAATCCTCATATTCAAAGGGGTCTAAAACAAGATCTTGCTTGAGCATAAAATTTTGCAATGTAATCTCAATGAACATCTATGTAAAAAAAAACTGCGTACTCCCTTCCTTCCGTTTCATAGTATAAGTCACTTTAATTTTTTTTAATGAAGTGTAAGTTTGATCAAATTTATAGAAAAAATTATAACAACACTTCAAACGTCAAACAAATATATTATCAAACGTCAAACAAATATATTATCAAAATATGATCAATATTACATATAATAAAACTAATTTAATACTATAAGAGTAAAAAAAATTGATTTAAAAAATCAAAACATCTTATAACATTATAATATGGAGATAATACATGGGAAAGGTGTCAATCCAGAGAAATGGAGTACGGCAGAAACGGCAAATTGCCGAAAGATTAAGGCAGGGTTCGCTGCTCTGTGTTGCTAGCGCGCACAGTGATTACGGAAAACGGAGCGATTCATTAGCGCGTGATTAATTAAGTTTTTGCTATTTTTTTAAAAAATGGATTAATTTGATTTTTTTTAAGCAACTTTTGTATAGAAATTTTTTGCAAAATACCCACCGTTTAGTAGTTTAAAAAGCGTGCGCGTGGAAAACGAGGGGGAGAAGAACACAGCCTAAACGCTTTACACAGGCATCGCAGGCAGCGACATCCGCTTGCAACTTTGCACTGCGACACGATCGCAGTGGGTGCACAAACGAGATGCCAATCTATACCCTGTCTTGTCTAAAAAAGCGTATAGGATGCCAACCAAATTAAAGGCGTGACTCGCCGTCGCCGGTCACCACTCCAAAGTCCACAGTTCCACACCAAAGCAGCCCTGGCGCGCTGCTGGTCGCACACGACATGGCTGCGCTCGGCCCGTCCCGCCACCCCCCTCCTGACCTGACCTCCCCACTCAGAAACGTAACAAGGACCAGTCCACCACCTGACCATTCTCACATTCTCACCACGGGTCACCGTGATGACCTCCCCGGCGGGTTCGCCTCCTCCTCGTCTCCGTGCTGCCGGTCTCGCTCGCTCTTCGCCCGGCCGTTGGCGAGGTAGGTGGCGACTCGGCGCGGCACGGCTACCGATTGCGTCCCCGCAATTCTTGACCGTTTCCCAATCCCACCAAGCCACCAACACGAGCCCCCCTCACTGTCTATGCTTACACTTGACGAACCAACCTCACTTTCTGCCCGTAGCTGGCTAGCTGCTCGTGCTCTCTGATCCGCCACCTACCGCCACCCTTCGCCACCACCTTCCCCGGTCCTCTCTTCACCATCGTCGTCGTCGTCCTCGCCGAGTCCTAGTTTATATATACCAACCCACCGATCCGCTGATCGCACGCACGCACATGGTCGATTAGTTAGCTCTCTTTCCCATTGCCATGGGCCGCCTCTGATCTCCCGCGCCTCTCGCTACCGAGTTGTTGCCGCCTCAGGCGTGCGGGCCATTGGTTAGTGGATCGGCCGCGGAGCGGATTGGGCATGGCGTCGATCAGGTCGTGCGTGTCGGTGAAGCCGGCGGCGGCGGCGAGCCCGGTCAAGTACAGATCCGCGAGGGTCGGGGCGGTCGGGTTGGAGCCGAGAGGCCTGCGGGTATCTTGCTCTTCTTCGTCGTCTTCTTCCTTGGCCGCAGGTGGTGATGGGTGCAGAGATGCCGGCTGCGCCAGTAGCAGCGGCAGGGGCAGTGGTGTTGTTGGTTCGGTTGGCGATGGTTGGTGGGGGAGGAGGGGCGGGCAGCGGGTCGTCGCCGCCATGTGCAGCGCCGGCATGGAGGGGGTCCGGCACGGCTCCGCGGTGGCCAGCGTGCCGGCGGCGTCGGCGTTGCCGGAGCGGGCCAAGGTGGTGGCGCTGGTGGCGGCCGTGATGCTGCTCTGCAACGCCGACCGGGTCGTCATGTCCGTCGCCGTCGTGCCGTTCGCCGCGCAGTACGGCTGGTCTAGCTCCTTCTTGGGCATCGTCCAGGTATCTTCTTTACCTTCCCAGCTCAGGCCATCTCTTTCACTTCACTTCACCATTAGCAGCACATCGCAAAGGTTCCAATTCATCCGACCTTAAGCAAAAAAATTTTGTGTGGCTTAGGAAGGTCTCTACTGCAACCGAGTTTGAAAGTGCCAACAAAATGTCCCAAACTATAATTAGTTCATCTCATAATAACAAAGTCAACTAAGCATCAACGTCACAATCGCAACAAGAGCATGACTGAAACATTACAATTTTAGCATTAGCACAAACAGACAATTGTGGTAATCCAGGGTAGCAGCCCCTTTCTGTGTGCAGGTCCAGTGCAACCGTGCAGCAACAAAGTTACCAAACATACTATCTTAATACGGTTGTTTTGAGAATGGAACCTAACATTTGCTATGGGCTTCACACATGAATCGTGATGCAGTTTTCTATGTGCTCTATAAGAATATGCTTAGCTTTAGTGGCCTCCACATAGAGTGTAGGGAACCAATTTGGAAGAAAAACCAATCTGAGCAGGCAGAAAGGTCAGGGAGCAACTTGAGGTGGTATCAAATACCAATATCTCCTCATAGTGGCAATATTGGAATTTGATAACTGGAATACTAAAATATGCAATTGCTCCTCTTTTTTTGTGGTGACTGAGAACATGAATGTTTAATAACAAATTACTACCAGCTAGCTTAAATACCATTGCAACTTTGAAGCCATTCAATAACAAAGATTTTTCCCTCGAATAAAGAACGGCAAAAGAATTTGTTTATGATTATTGTATATGCACTTGGGCAACAATGTGTCTTGACTAGATGGAGGTTCACATAAAGAAATCATCATAAAGACCAATATGCCGTAACACTACCGGTTCTATATGAATTTGTCAATGTGCATAACTAACTAGGCTATGACAAACACAGCTTGTTCTTTTATTATTATGCCGTGCGTGATTACTGATGTCCAGATGGATTGACTTGAGGTTAATCTTCTCATCACCTTGTACAGTCATCTTTTCTTTGGGGATATGTTTTCTCATCCATGGTTGGGGGAGCTTTGGCAGACCGATATGGAGGGAAGAAGGTGATGGCAGGTGCTGCTGCTCTCTGGTCCTTGGCCACTTTCCTCACTCCATGGGCTGCTTCTCAATCCACAATTATGTTGCTTGCCATACGTGCCCTCTTTGGCCTTGCGGAAGGTGTTGCATTTCCAACAATGAGCACTTTCTTACCAAAGTAAGTTGCTCTATATTATTTTCTATGATGCCAATTCTAGTTGTTAGAGATTCTGGACAAGAATTTATTGATGCAATCAAACACAATCTCACTTCGGGCTTTCAATGTCACTTTGAACACAAAACAGGTGGTTCCCAACACATGAACGTGCTACTGCTGTCGGCATTTCTATGGGAGGATTCCATCTTGGAAATGTCATAAGTTTCTTAGCAACACCAATCATCATGTCACATATAGGTCTCGCCAGGACATTTGCCTTCTTCGCATCACTTGGTTACTTGTGGCTTTCTGTATGGTTGTTCAATGTTGAAAGTGACCCTCTTGACAGTCGTACAATAAGCAAATCTGAGCTGCAATTCATCCTAGCCGGAAGAAGTGCATCAAAAATTCAGGGTAGCAAATTCCCATCCTTACGAGAAATTCTGTCGAAGATCGAAATGTGGGCCATCATTGTAGCTAATGTGGTCAACAATTGGGTAAGATTGATAAATCAGTTATCTACAACTTGGTGCTGCCATGTCTATCTAGATTTTAACTTCTGCAAGCTCGAAATACTGTGCAGGGCTATTTTGTACTACTATCATGGATGCCTGTCTACTTTAAAACGGTATGTTGTCTAAGGTGTTCAAATTGGTCACTGTGACAAAGCTGCTATTAAGCTAATTCCTGACTGCTATCCTTCAACAGGTTTATAATGTCAACTTAAAACAAGCAGCATGGTTCAGTGCCATACCTTGGGCAGTCATGGCAATGTCTGGTTACGTCGCAGGAGCTTCTGCAGATTTCCTGATCAAATCTGGTTACCCTGTTGCATTAGTTCGGAAGATTATGCAGGTAACAGCAACACCTGAAATTAGACTTGTACAGCACTTGGAAGTTACTGATAGCTTAGCACAGCCAGAAACATAAAACTTAACACAATTTTGTTCTCTATTCATGCTTGGTACAGTCCATTGGTTTTATCGGGCCAGGCGTGTCACTGCTTTGCTTAAGATTTGCCCAGACGCCATCAGTTGCTGCAGTCCTCATGACCATCGCCCTGAGCTTGAGTTCCTTCAGTCAAGCTGGGTACTTCTGTAATGTACAGGTAGTGTGTCCTGCATTACCCTGGTCATACCAGATTCCACCTTAACTCGAACAAGCATTTTTTTTCCTTCTTGCTCACCATCTCAATTGCAATTGTACCCTATCTGACCGAATGTGGTGTTCTTGATTGTTCGAGCAGGACATTGCTCCCAAATACGCTGGATCTCTGCACGGTGAGTCCACAAACTCGATTAGTTGTACACAAGATCCACACGCAGCAACGCACTCCTTGGATCTTGGATCTTGAATCTGACATATCTTCTTCTGGTTGAACAGGACTGACGAACGGCATCGGGACAGTGGCCGCCATAGTTAGCACCATAGGAACAGGCTACTTCGTGCAGTGGCTAGGATCCTTCCAGGCCTTCCTCACCCTCACGGCGGTGCTCTACTTCAGCGCCACCGTCTTCTACAACACCTACGCCACAGGCGACCTAATTTTTGACTGAGATGAAGACAGTACCCTCGTGTAAAATCTCGAACTGTAGTACCACCATTGTTTCTCTCCTAGTCCTATGGCTATGACTGAGCAAGGAAACGAATAAACAGATGTTGATTGAAATTGATTGATTGACTGCCATTTTTGGTGTAAAATTGAGTGCAACCGCGGTTACTTTTCGAGGAAGCGAATCGTTTATACAGGAAAAAAGGAGTGGAGCCGCTCATACGCGGTTCAGGTGTTCGACGAAATTACCGGGCCGAGTGCAGACGCGCGCCCGTCCACGCGCGCGGAAGGAAGCGCCGGGGAGGGGCGTGGACCGGTGGTACCCATGGCGCGCGCGCGCTCGGTATGCTGGCTCGCCGCCGGTGGCGCCGCGATGGAGAACGCGAAGAGGCGAGCAGCCGACTGCGCGGCGTCGGCGTCGGCGGCCTCGCGCAAATCTATGGCTGCGAATGCAACGTTTCGGCCGTGGATGTGGTATGTGTGGTGGGGCGCGTGCGTCCTTTTGCTCTCGGGCGAGAAACGTGGGCCGGTGGGATGAGTGGGATTCTTCGCTTGAATTTTTTTTATTTTTAATTTTTTTTATTAAAAGTTTCGCAAAAATAATTTTTTGGTTTAAAGTTTGACAAAAGTAGCCTCCCGCCACCCTCGGGGAGATCGATTATTAAAAATCGTCCATCCAAAGAGCGACGATTGTGACGTGGCCGACGACTGTTGGCTCTCTGCCGACGACCGTCTGCACATTTTGCAGGCGGTCCTCTTACCGCCATATCAGAGGCGGTTTGTACTGTGCTGAGGGGCCGTCTGCAAAAGGGCGGCGGGAGGCCTGGAATTTTGTAGGCGGCCCCCTTGCCGCCCTTTAGAAGGACGGTTTTTAACTGTTCATTCATATTAGGGTTTTCATATGTTTTATTATGTTTGTTATCGAAATATTCGGTACAAAATTTTAGTAATTCATCGTATTGAAAACTAATAAAACAGGAGTAATGATTGTAAATGTGTTTGATGTAAACTATGATATTTGGACGAATAAAAGTAGATAAACACTCATTCGGAGAAGAGAAAAATCAACTATATTTTATAAAGTTAAAGAGTATGTCAAATTGTAGGTCGAGGATGCGGTGTGTGATTTTGAAGCATTAGGTTAATGATCTTGTAGAAGTAAGAAGAGTATGTAAAATTTAGTAAGTATCGGATGATATATTGTTAGGTATTTGTATTGTGTACAATTGTAAGGAAAGGATCGTAACGAGGCGTCAAAGAACCATGTTAATATATCCGATATTTTTTATTTGTACGCATGCAATACACCATCATGATTAAACATCGTAATGATAAGATAGGAAAGAAATGCCATGGATACACGATACAAATTTGTCGGGCCTGACGAATGTGGATTGCGCTAACCTACTAGCCCCTTCTAGGTCAATATGCGTTGCATTTTCATGGTCCTTCAATCATTGGTACTCTCTTTCTGTTTCAGAATCTGTTATCTTTTGGCCATGATAGGATGGAGTAATAATGTCAATCCACTGAGTAAATCGACACATCCTTGAATTGCCCTACGAAATTAATAAGATTAGTCAGTAAGGGTAGAAATATTGTGCAAATCGTAGGGTAATTTGGAAAAAGTTGGACATACAACGAAATTGTTGTCTATATTGGGGCAGACAAAATATCTCCTACCAAATGTTTGTTCTGCAAAGTAGGTAGCCACCTGGCAGCGATCTCGACAACCACACTTGGGACGCTCCAACCATTTAGGTAACCCTAATGGATTGTTCAAAAGTCATCTCCACATATCGTCTCCATGCAACAGTACTATCCATCGGCATTAGTTTCCAAAAATAACCTTCTATTGCACGACTCACTACAACAGATACTGACGTTGTGTAGACTTTTGGGTCTATTCTAAATCTTCTCAACAATCAACTGCAAATTGACTAAAATGTTCTCTCTGCAGGCCTATCGATGCCCTTAGATGTCATTACAAAATCTGACAAATCAACACCATCTGGACCAAATCTAAGGTTTCCCTTCACCGTGAACTATCTGAAATAGGACCTTAATTGACATTGTGCCTGATTAAAAAAAATAATTAGGTTAACTAAGTTCATACCGTATTAATAAGACCTAACATCATGTTCATCGGTACTCCGCACTAAGTTACAATTTCTACAATATTATTCTGTGTCATATGTCCACAATTCTACAAATAGATGGCGTGCTTCAGATCGAACTAAACTACATTTTTCAATTTATACTACGGCCTAAGTCTCAATTCCTACTAAAATCTACTATGTTCTAGATCTACACAAATATGTTGTGTTCTATAGATCTACTAAAAATTATGGAACTAAAACTGCAATTCAACATAAATTAACAACACAATGTAATGTGATATACGCCCTAAGTCTCAATTCCTACTAAAATCTACTATGTTCTAGATCTACACAAATGTGTTGTGTTCTATAGATCTACTAAAAATTATGGAACTAAAACTACAATTCAACATAAATTAACAACACAATGTAATGTGATGTATTTACCCGTGATGAAGTGTGCAAACCTGCAGAGCTTCGCCGCTCTCCTTCTGCTCCCCCTCACCCCTCCCTCTTTCTTTTTTTCGGAATTACGAGTGATTATAATGGGAATTTCAGAGAGGGGAAGGGTTTTATAGGGGAGGGGATATAAACCGCCCTTCTAAAGGGCGGCAAGGGGACCGCCTGCAAAATTCTAGGCTCCCCCGCCGCCCTTTTGCAGGTGTCCCTCCGGCTCGGTAAAAACCACCCTCTGATATGGTGGTAAGGGGACCGCCTGCAAAATGTGCAGACGGCCGTCGGTAGAGAGCCAACGGCCGTCTACCACGTCACAATCGTCGCCCTTTGGATGGACGATTTTTAATAATCGCCCTCCCAAAGGACGGCGGGAGGCTACTTTTGTCAAACTTTCAAACAAAAAAATATTTTTTCAAAACTTTTAATAAAAAATTAAAAATAAAAAAAAATTCTTCGCTTTGGGGTATGTAGGCCAATCTTTCGTCCGGCCCAGCTAAAATTTGGCCTATACACGTTTCCGTAGCCACACGGGAAATATCCTTTCAGCAGAGAGAAAACTGACAGAACTGGTGCTCAATCCACTCCTTAAATGGTTACACCAATTATTCATGATACTAAGTTTGGAGTATAATAACAGTGAAGTTGCATACGATATGTTCACATAAAACACGTTGATGAGCAGGACAGGTTCATGCGTGCCTTATAAACCTTGCAGTTGCAGCGCTCTCATTTCTCTACCTTTCTGCAGCCTGCGTTCCTCCGGTATACAGACGTGGCTGCTCTATGGGCTATTTATTCTCTTCAGGTGATTTATAAAAAGATGCATACAACAGAAGGAAACCCGGTCAGGACTCAGGAGTCGCTCCTGCTAGGCTTGTTTGAAACTGGGATAACCTGAAAAAGGAACACAGTAGAGTAGTAAGTCGCCAGATGACCATTGGTCTTGGTTAGTTCACATGCATTTTTACTGCCATACCGTCTCTGAGGATGGTATCCAATCATTTGTTGCAGGGTTGCTCGTGCAGCGGACAATGCTATCAGTTGAGTAGGAAACAGGCGTCACATTGAAGGAGTTACCACTGGGTCTTTCCACTTTGATAAAGCCTGTACCAGTCTGTAAAGTAAACCATTAACTCAAACCACTCATAGAGCATTTTTACAAAATGCATATAGTGGTGAAATTAGAATCGATAATCTGTTGTTCATGGAAATTTAATCTAGATAAAGTACACATGTTAGTTCGCCTGATCTGAATGGGACCAATCATCACATATGACACAAGAACTTCACAGCAGAACTTCAGAATTCCTAACAAGCACCAACCGTTAGTTCTCTTTGCAGGGGCTAAACTGTATTAATGTTTTCCATACCATTACCGGAATGCACAATGAACTGCTAGATACAAGAGCCTTTGGAAATGCACAAGCTAATTTATAAATGTAATGGTAAATGGTTAGCGTGTATACTCAATTAATGCACAAGTTCTTTTGAGACGAGAAGACTACAGTATACTCAATTTCCATGACAGACTCAGACTCCTGCTGGCTTATGTATGCATTCGGCTAGATGGTAGTGTCTATTAAGTGAAATGCTTGTGCAAGATGACCTTGCACTGGGAACTGGAATCACCCGCCAAAAAAAAAAGAAAGAAAGAAAGATAGCATAACGCAAAGAAAGACAGCTTATTTGAGCACTTTGGTTGCTGTAATGGTCTGTTGCAGGCTTGCCGCCAATTATAACATAATTTGATAGTGTTTCAAGGAAATGCTATTGCACTCAAGCTGTTTTTTTTAAGGTTCTCGTGCAAACAAACTTTCTTATCTGACGAGAATCCAATTTGGCCTTTATTGAATGCTATTAATCGATTCATATTTGATCTCATAAAAAATGTACATTGCACAAAACCACAAATTTTACATCAACAAATTCTTTACTGATACACATAGTAATTCTGGAATATCGAAGTTCTCTAACAAAACGTTAGTATATGCCACATATACTAACGTTAGTATATACACATCTACAGGCTATCAATTTGGTGCTTGGCAGGCTTGATAGGCAGTTAGGCACAAGCACAATGATACAAAGCTTACCGTGTGATGCTGCTTGTCGATGCAATTCAGCCCGTTGTAGTATTGCGTCTCTACATACTCCTCCCCGTTCACATCCCCACAGTCCAACACCAACTTCTACAACAACAGTCAGTACCAAGCAGCACGCTTACATCGACCGATTCAGCAACAACATATTAACAAAACCTGAATTCCACAAGGACGAACGAACGGAGCGTCAACCTGGGGCTTGGCCTCGAGGTCGCGGAGCCTGCAAAGCTCCGGCAGGTCGTCGCCCCCGTCGGCGTCGGCCTCCGACGACCCACCCTCCCCGGCGTCCGACGGGTCGCTCCTCGGCGGCTTGGAAGGGCGCCTGGGGGCCATGCTGTCGAAGTAACCCCGCACCTCGGCCTCCACCCGCGCCGCCTCCTCCGGCGGCAGGTGCGGGTCGCTGCGCGCCGGCCGCGTCGTCGCCATGGCGGCTCAGCTCGTTCGCTCGGTTCAAGACTGGCGGGCGGTGGAGTCGCCGGTTTCCGGGGGGAGGCGAGCTGGTTTTGCGAGCGCGGGGATGTCTGGCTGACAGTGGGGCCCTGGTAGTGGGCAGGGTGGCGATGCCGTGAACGTGGATGAGATGGGGACGTTTGATCGCGATTAGCTGGGGGTGGGCGAGGTGGCCCACTGATCCGTGAACCGCGTGATGGATATAGATAGTTCTGGATTTTGCGAGACGGTGAAGCGAACGAGAAGTCGAGAAAAGTAACAATCTTCATGTGCCCGTGCAAATCTCGCGTGCTAGCGACTTCCTAGTTGTAGGATGTGATGTGTTTCTATCTTTGTTCAAAGTACAAGCAGCCCTATCGTTGGTTCTAAAAAACCAAAGAAAAAAATCAAAATTTAAATTTTCGAACTGATTTTAAGATATTTTGAACGTATTTTTTTTAGCGTTGGCTTTTAAGTCGCTATGAACACATATATATAAGTTTTACCTATAAATTAATTTTTATTTTGTAATAAGCTGTTTTAGCTTATTAGTTAATATGGGCAACCGATGGGAGCCAAGAAATTTTCCTTTATTTTCAAGTTCAGTGTTCCACGAGTATTCAAGCCTATTTAGCACAACTCCAGTTCTACCTTATCTAAAGTTAGATCTCAACCAAACGATTTTACCTCCACCCAAAACGGAAGTAAAGTTGATTGGAGTGCTCTCATAAAATGAATTAGAGTTATTTTAGGAGTTAAATTTAGATGTTGGAGTTCCACTAAATGTGTTTTCTTTGTTCTTTTCTTTTTCAAATTTTACGTGACAATATAATATTTAGTTTACATCCCAGAAAATTCCCAACCAAACATACCTTCGCATATTAGGGTATGCACCTATTTTGGTACGGGTGATATCGTGAAAGGAAAAAGTCCACTTTTAATTCTCAAACAAAGGTCGAATCTAATTTGTATCCTCTTAACTACAAAATCGAGTATAACGACTCCCTCAACTATTAAAATCGGTACAAGATAACTCCTACAATACAACAGTATTAGTGGTATTGACTAACGTGACATATTGAACACGTTAAAAAACGTTGAGTCATCAAGAAAAATTGGGAATATTCTATGGAGCCCATATATCATTCTCACGGTTCCCCTCTTTCTTCCTCCCCCTCTCTCCCACCATCTCTCTCTCCTCCCTCTTCTCCCATCGGTAGTGGCAAGGAAGGAAGCGGTGGTAGGCGCTCGGGGGCAACGGAGGTAGCCACTGACGCTGGAGAGGTGGATGGGAACCAGTGGCGACCCAATCCTGCCTGATGCGCCCACACCACTCTGGCATGTCGTCATCTCTGTGATGATAGTTGGACTCCACCGAAGCGATGACGAACCCCGTCTATGATAAATTTCTCGGTTAGTCGCACATCCAGAGCTCGGGCAAGCTCATGCGACATCTTTTTGACGGAAGTGCATTGGACAATGGGATCCACTGTATCCCAGATCCAGGAGCCACCGGCGATGGGACCGAGGTGGATTGACCACCCTTCGTGTCTCCGCCACCACCACCAACCCATAGGCCGTAGCCTAGCAGTCTCCTCCCAGAAGCCGCCCACACCTATTTCTTCCTCCTCTTCCCTTCTCTGCTACGGTGTGCGACAAGGCCCACGAGCCGAAGGCGGATCGAGCGAGGGAGGAGGCGGCAACCTGAGGCTGGCAAAGTGCGACGGGGCCGGCATTGTCGAAGGGGAGGTAAATTGACGGGGCAGCGTGAAAAGGAAGATGCCCTCCGCGAGCTCAATCGCTAGATCCATTGGAGAAGGGATGGAGCTGCATCATCATCGAAGAGGACGGCAGGTCGAGGTCGCAGCCACGACCAACACTACCAATGCTGGAGAAGAAGGCAGTGTAACGGCTTGTGAGGAGATGGTGGTAGTGGCAACTTGACGTGGCCGGAAGTCCATGCTAGGGGCCGCTTCCCTTCCTACCTTGCCTTCTTCGCTCCCAACCACCACTCCGCTCTGCTCCTGGCTCGCCGAAGCTATCGACCACCGTCCCCCCAATCGAGCTCGTCAGCGTTATCGTTGTGTGCCCATGTGGGGGAAGGAAAGGGGGACAAAGGGACAGAAAAGGAGGAGAGAAGAAAGAGGAGGTGACACTAACATGTGGGCCCCGCATACTGACTCAGCTAGTTGGACTTTGTCAATGAGCCACATAGTGAAAACCACTCTCCAAACTGCTGGGGGAGTCAAATCACGATGGTTTTAATAGTTTTAATAGTTGAAAAGTCAAGATATACGGTATTGTGGTTGACGGATACGGATTAGATTGAAGGTATACTCGAGGGAGTCAAAGTGAACTTTCTCCATCATGAAAAGCCAGGCTAAGAAATTAGTTGGGTTTCCATCATGCGCTCGTTGCCAGATCCAAAATAAAGCCCGGCCCAAATATATTCCTCGATGCATTTTGTCATGGATCGCGTTTACTGCTAGCGACATGGGCTACCTTGATCAAGCCGCGACCGCGTGGGTTTAGCCGTCGGAGCTCCGCCGCCGAATCCCAGTCACAGCCCATCTCTCAGCCCCGTGATGACGCAGCGCCGCCCCTCTTACGGCCGGGCTTCCGCCTCCGGCGACGGCCACGTGATGTTTCGCCTCGCGTCTTCGTCCGTACGCCCTCGCCGTCCTCACATCGCATCGTCAAAGGTGCCGCAATATTTCCTAATTCCATTCCTTCCAAATTTATAAGTAACAAGCTACTCTCACGTTGCTAGAAGGGAACGGTCTTAATCCGTATAGATTACATCAAATTGGTGTGTACACTACAAAGTACAATCTTTTAATGTGTATTCCCATTATAATCTCTGCTTGGGATTTTAGAATCGCTGTCAGCGAGACGCTCAATAAACACCAAAGGCTTTAGCTGAAGATGACACTTCACCTGTGCGATCTACATCTTACACGATGTGGCACGGAGGAACATAGCTGCATCCACAAGTTTTCAGACATCACAGAAGGCTTTTTCTGGAGTAAATGAGAATTATACTTCTACTAGGTGTCAGTCGCTCAGAATTCAGAAACATATCAAGAATGAAAGATGCTGTTAGGTGCCCGGTGGAATGGACGCGGATATGCGTCATTTCTACAAGACATGATCCCTCCATTCCAACTGCACAGATCAGACAAGTTGATTGGTAAGTACATATAGTGAGAACTGAATGCTGAACGAGACTTGTCAAGCTCCAGCCTACAGGGCCAAGTGTTCATATGTTCCATGTTTCTGTCAGTAGCCAGCCTAAGATTTTCTCAGGTGATCTCACCGAGCTAGAAAATTTTGCAGATGGTGATTTCTGCAGCCATGCATGATGTTTTTGAGCCTTTTAGCCACACATCATCTTTCCCTCTCGCTGCTACGTGCTGGTTTGGAAACCTTTGCGACCTCATATAACAAAGAGCAGCCACAAGCTTTGGAGAAACCTTTATGAGAACTTTCAGCTCATCAATCCATATTGATCTCACAGCGTGCAGTTTTCGGGGTGCGGAAAAGCGACAGGTATATCATCCCCGATTGGTGTGTAGTGGGATGAATCATGCTAAAATGAGTTCATTCCTCCTACCAATCATGGGCGATGCACTGATGAGGTGCAGAATAATACAAGATTGGGCGTTGGACATAGCCTATAAACCACCCTACAGATTACTGACACGCAGGCATGTGTGCACATGATCCGTTGGGGCTAAGATCAAGGAACACACCAAGAAGCAAGCTCTTTGACCGGTGATGCATTTCTTATACGGGAGTTAAGCTACTATCACTCTCTAAGTATGAATCACTGTGTTAATAATTCACTGGGTATAGTAGTGCTTAGATAGTTAGATGATGATCGGACAGTTAATTTGCTTGTCCATGGCCATGAGTTAGGCTGAGCTAAGTGTGATGTGTGCAAATGTCAACATCTCACGATGGCCGATCTCATCTTGATTCATAGTCTTTAATTTAATCATGCAAAACTGATAAAAAGAGACAATCGTTCCTCCTCACACACTTATTGAAACGAGTAAGGTTACCCACGCAAATTGTACGGTTAGTATCGTTATATTTTTCTTATATAATAGCATATATATTTTTATATTTTATTATTAAAATATTTTAAAATGGCAGCATAATTTTTAATTTTGTACTAACATAACCTAACTTGACCAAACTATAATTGATGTGTAATATTCATATTGTATTGTATATATGTGATATTTATTAATTATTTTAAACTTTTAATTTTTAGTTAACTCTATTCCTATATAGACTAAACTCATCTTCTAATATTGCTTATTATTCAATTCCAAAGTTATGTTATTTATAAATTTTATTCCAATATGGACTCTAAACCCTTCTTTTAATATTCCTTATTTTTTCATTCCGAATTCTCTTTGTTTATAAATTGCATTTTTATTATATGGACTCTAAACTCATCTTTCCATATTTCTTATTATTTAATCCGAATTTCAGTTATTTCCAAATTATATTTATATATGGACTTTAGACTCTTTTTCTAATATTTTTTATTTTTTCAATTTTCAAATTTTAGCTTCTTGTAAGTTGTATTTCTATATGGACTCTAGATTCTGTTTCTAATATTTTTTATTTTTAAATTACGAATTTAGTTTTTTTCTAAGTTGTATTTCTATATGGACTCTAAATACTACTTTTAATTTTCTTTTTTTAATTCTGAATATCAATTAGATCTAAATTGTATATGTATTTCTATATGAACTCTAAACTTATCTTTCAATATTCCTTGTTTTTAATTTTGAATTTTAATTACTTCTAAATTGTATTCATATATGATTTTCAATATTTCTTAGTTATTTCTAAGTTCTACTTATATATGGTCTCTAACCTCTTCTTTTAATTTTCTTATTTTTTATTCTGAATTTTAATTAGCTCTAAATTGTATTCCTATATGGACTCTAGTATACTTTTCCAATATTCCTTACTTCTAATTCCGAATTTAACTATTTTTAAATTGTATTTCTATATGGACTCTACCTTTTATTTTTCTCCGATTAATATGGGAATTTCTAGACCGTGAGAGCAAACGTGGAGATTTTTTCTATTACTTTAATAAGTTAATAGATTGATCAAGAGCACCATTGACACCAAACTAGTGCACAAATTCGTATGCCCCCCGTGCCCCCCCTTTTTTTTCCTTCGTGCGGTGGCTTCGAAAGTCAACTATTTTTTATTCACGTGCACGTGAGTTATAATTGCATTTTATTGAGGTGGTGTTTGGATCCTGGGATTAATTTTTAGTCCCTATCACATCGAATGTTTGTATACTAATTAGAAGTATTAAACGTAGACTAAGGACAAAACCCATTTCATAACCCTGGAATAATTCGCGAGACGAATCTATTGAGCCTAATTAATCCATGATTAGCCTATGTGATGCTACAGTAAACGTGTGCTAATTATGGATTAATTAGGCTTAAAAAATTTATCCCGTGAATTAGATTTCATTTATGTAATTAGTTTTATTATTAGTCTATATTTAATACTCTTAATTAACGTCCAAACATCTGATATGCTTAAAATTTAATCCTTAGATCAAAAACCACCTGAGTTTGGACGTAAGAGGGCGGTTGCAGAGCCCACTTGTCGTTTAGTGTAACAAATTTTGTGATTAGGACGTGTGGGGTTTGGATTAGAAACATGTACTCCCTCCCTGTCCCATATTATTATATAATACTTCTTTCATCGCACAATATAAACCATAGTTAATCTTGACACGGTCACCAAAACTAATCTTTTCCCTTATAATTTCTCATATATTATAAAGTTTATAGTAATAAAATTATAACCATATGAAAATAAATTCAAATGTCAATCAATGATATAATTTTTAGCAAGTAAAATTCAATTCATATTATACTAAATATCGGTCAAAATGTTTTGAAGGTGGAATCTTAAAATGCGCGGGCAGGGATGGAGGGAGTATAAGTTATTTTTTTTATCTTAGGCCCCCATTGATTCCTCCATACAGTATTAGCCACTACCAAAATTTAGATTTTCAAACTTAATTTAAAGTTGATTTTGAAGTATTTTCATTGAAGTTTATTTTTTAGTATTTGCATTTAAGTCTCTAAGAGCATATATATAAAAGTTTTACTCATAAATTATTATTATTATTTTGCTAATACGTCGAATGGCGTATTATCCGTATTTGGCCAAACGATGGGGGGACTTAAGTTAACTTTGTTAAAGTTTGATTAAATTTATAGAAAAATGTGGTAACATCTGCAGTATAAAATAAATATACTACTCCATCAGTTCCAAATTACTTGACATTCTAAGTTTTTTCTAAGTTAAATATTTTAATCTTTGATCATCAACCTTCATAAGCTCATATAGTTTAATTTTATAAATTTTACATTTATATTATATAATTCACATGTTATTAAACTATATGAATTTCTAAAAAATAATAATCAAAGATGAATATGTTTGACTTAAAGATAAACACATAACAAGAAGTAATTTGGAAACAAAAGGAGTATATAGTTATATTTATGTTCGATTTAATGATGTAGATACATTTTTTATAAACTTGGTTGAATTTTAAAAGTTAGGAGCCTCTTCTATAGTAATTTTCTTTAGAAAAATAAAAAGTTTGATTTAGGACAAATTAAAATGGTTTATAATATATGGAGCGGACGGGGTAGCATTTCTTAATTTTATCTCTAGAACGGAACTAGCTTTTCACTAATCTGCCAGTATACTGCTCAGCAGACTCCACTGTGTTGAAAATATAAGCACATATTGATTTAATTTATTCCATAAATAAATCATGATATTGCAGATGTAAACTAGCATGATCGTATTATTCAATCTACAGATAAAAACTAAACATGCGAAACATAATGAAAACGTACCGAGAATCTTCGATGGTTGGTTGCGCAGCGGGAAGGACTCGCGGTACCAGACGTTGACGACGACGCGCACTCGAGTGAAGAGGAAGACGAGCCGTCGTGGAAGACCAGCAAGCAGTCGCGCGAAACGCTTCCCAAAAACCTTATTGCTGCCTTTTCCTGGTGCAGGACGTCGAAGATGAAGGTTCCGGAGACCTACTCTCCCGATCGTCGGTGCACGCCGGCGAGCGGGACGGAGTAGACTACGAGCGACGACGCAGTACAAAGAAGGAGGCAAACCCTAGATTGATTTCACGTATGTCGCGTGAAGACAGCGGCTGCGTTTATATAAAGATATTAGGACGCTTGATCAGGTCGCCTGCACGTTCTCCACTACGTGTAACCGAACCGGATAAGTCACGCGTAACTTATCTTGACTCCATACCGCTTCACGGGATTAATCGGTGTATTTCCAAAAACTAGGTTTTCAAAAACAAATCCGAATATTTGCAGCAAAACAAAGCTGCAAAAAGAGACCGCATATGCGCAAGGGTGAGGAACCAATTTTGGTGGACCATTCACGCACATGTCACGTACGTGTGCTGCCTGTGTTCCCTTTATTCTCTCCACCACACATGTCTCAAGTAGCTAGGATAGCATCCTCCCTTATAAGGAGATCTCTCTATCATAGAATTGGTAAGGTGGTATTAAACTCCTCATGCATACCATCTCATGAGGTGGTTTTTTATGATTTTCCAAAGAATTATTTTTCCTATAGGGTTTAGCTCATATATTAATTCCAACACACTGTAACACAAAGGTACGGGCAAACCGATATAAAACCTGCAAGATGGCGTGAAACATATTCTGGAAACGAAAAGGAGAGAAGCGTGTATTAGTATTTTGTTGAGGAGCAAGACTGCAAGAACAACACGATAATCTTGTCTGAGATAGCCGCCCCAGCTTAGTGGTGCATTGCACACTAGGCTAGGTGATTAAGTGGTGTCCTTTTGCTTTCTGATGTTGGGTGAGTGTGTATGGAGGGGGGAGCCAGATCGAGCTGCGTTGTGTGCTCCATTATCCCGGCGCATGCGACCATCCATACCCTGAAACCGACCTGTGGCCCGACGGAGAGTGACCCATACTTGACCATGCCGACCCACTATCTCTCTTTCTCTGTGTGGATGTTCAATCGTCGCCTTACAAACCAAAGCCATAATTTAAATTTTAAGTTATTATTTTTAAAAGGTTAAGAATATAAATATAAAAGTCGTACCATAAAATAAATCATTTCTAGTTATTTTGTTTATTTTCTACCTCTTATCAAATTATAGGTTCACTTTTCGATTAAGCGCCAGATCACTATCCCCGGTGGCTGCTATGCCGGTTTTCATAAATATTTATAAAAAATTGATATATTTCAATCAAATTTTGGTTAAATTTATTGGTTTTATATTTGAGTTCTCAAAAACTATTCGGAATTTCACCCTGAGTATGCTTTCTTCCGTTATCAAAACCTCAAAATTTCGATCGGTTTTCATCGAAAACGTGAACATGGTTATTCAACATGCTCAACCAATCAGATATAGTTTGTGTAGTCCATTGCAATATCACATTCTGGTGTGTTAATTTATACGAGAGTTATGATGACTATGTATGTGTACATGTATGATAGACTCGTGCTCTCAGTTAACACGTTTAGCGCACAAAGACAACATTATTGTTCCTACGTAGATCACGCATGCGTACGTTCAATCTGTTTGATATATGTATCTAAATGAAAGTGAGCCATTATCACGAGATCTGCATAAAACAAATTAGTATATTACTCCGTACGACGGTACGACGGTTCCAATTGGTGCGTGTCGACTTCGGTTTGATCGCTCGACGAGTCGATGATTGGCATCAATGCAACTTTCAGGTCCCACGCCGTGGAACTTGCCTCTTACACTAACCCGATCAATCAAGGGCAGACATTTACAACCCCAACCGAACCCTCTGCACATAGAAACCTATCTTGCCATCTATACACAACCAAGCTTAAGCTCGAATGCTCGATATATCCCTTTCGGCTTAAATTATTACACTCGTCGGATTAACCACTCAGATGATGACCAGATTAAGTGTTAACCATCTGTTATCAGTTATTTACCGGACAAACCAAATTGCAAAAACAGACTGTTCGGGAGGGTTCTAAATCCTTAATCCAACGCTAAAAAACGGACAATGGACTGGAATATGGGAGCTGCTTCATTCTGGTTTTCTCTGTTGCTAGTAGAAAATAATATAATCGTTATCCTTATTTATTTATTTGAAGGGTTTAGATTGCTTTCTACTACCAGCCTAATTAGCTGTAGTAGAAATATGGGGGGTATTATTGTCTTAAAAATAGTGGGTAGAATTATCATTTAGCAACGACTAAACTTTTTTCCTTCCTTCTTTTTAGCTTTTTAATGGAATATGAGCAATGCCAACATAATAGATAACCACATATCGATCTAGCCGGGAAAAAAATAAATAACAAAGTTACTTGTAATTATTATATTAGTAAAATACTAATTTACCCTTAATATTACTGGTAGTATAATAGTACAAGTAGAGTGTACCGGAGAATCACTTTTTTTTTGAAGTTTAAATTGTTTGATTGGATTATAGTTTCAGAAGAGGTGGACCTTGACGCTAGAACTAGTGAGAGCCTATCAAACATGACTTCTCTCATAATGTAATTAGCTGGGTGGCCCGCGCAATTGTGTGACTAGCACCCACATAAAATTATTTATTTTTACATATGATTTTACTTAAAATTTGTTAAATATCTCTCTCGTTGTTTTAGAATTTTGAAAGACCGAACTTTATCATCCGCGTGTTTCTAATTTTATAGTTTTTAATAGTTGCTTCGGTCACTACCCCTTATTTATTTTGTAGGCCTTTATTTACTTATCAATCTATCATTATTTCTATTCATATTTAATGAAACCTTTAAAAATTAGATTTTTTAGTTTTTAGAGTTCACTGTCTTGTTGGGTTTTGTTTTTATAATTTTTTAAAGTCCCGTCAAATACCGCTACTTTACTCCTCTACGATCCCTCTGCTGCCTCATCTCTTTATTATCATTGGTATTTTAAAATCGAACATAATTATCGTTTGGATCATTTTTTACTTTTTAGAAGTCCCTCTAAACCGTCAGCAGCTTTGCCACTGTGCTCTACGTACGATCCACCCGTTGCCTCCCCGCTTTATTATCGTTGAAATTTTAAAAATTGATCATGATTATCATTGGGATTTATTTTTTTACTTTATAGAATCCCACCAACTACCGCGACCGTACTGCTAATGGCTTGTCCGTTATCCCTCCTCTTAATCATCATTGGAATTTTGTTTATATGTTTATAGTTTTTATATGTCACATCAACTGCCACCACTTTATTCCTTTATAGGCATATTGTTTTTCCCCTCTTTATTGTCATTTGAATATCGTTGTGTTCTATATGAACTATTCTTTTCGAAAAATCCATATTTTTTATTTTAATATTTTTTATTTGTAAATTATATTTCTACTTGAACTCTTATAATTATTTTTCTATTTTTGAAATTTATTTTATTTATTATTCCGAATTTTAATTAATCTCGTCATATAGAACATATGGTCTATTCTTTCAATAGTATTTATTTTTATTATGAATTTTATTTATTTATAAATTGTATTTATAGTTGAACTCTTATTTTTATTTTTCTAATTTCTGAATTTATTTTATTTTTTTATTTTGAATTCTAATTAATCTCGTGTTGTGTTATGGATGGATTAATTGTTGTTTCAATATTTCTTTTTTATTCTGAATTTTATTTATTTCAAAATTATATTCCTACTTGAAATTTTCTTTTTCTTTCCTAATTTCATAAATTTATTTATTTTTTATTTCAAAATTTAAGTAGTTACGTATTGGGTTCTTATATGAACTTCTATTTCAATATTGCTTATTTTAATTCCGAATTTCAGTTATTTTTTAGATTGTACTATTACTTGAACTCTTCTTTTTTCTTTAATTAATGTGAGAATTTTTAACCCCCACAACAAACGTGGTTTCTTATTTCCAAACTGTTTTAATAATATAATAGATAGATGGATGTTACGATAGTTAATTAAGCTGGTGTTACTTTCTCACTTGTTACACGGGACCCAGCCGTGAATGTGATTAGCTGTAGAGCTACACCGTGGCATGGTAATGATGGTACGAAAGCCAAGGCTGCGCCAAGTCAACTACTAGCTGCTTCTAGTGTAGCTCTGGCACGTACATACATCAGCAAAGTCAGCCTGTATATATACACGGCGCGTGGCAACAGTAGATGCCAGTACAGAGAACACAAAAAAAATCCAGAAGAAGAAGCGTACGCTGCTATACAAACGGGGCAGTCACGAGACCACGAGTTTCAAACGTGAATTTAAAAATTCCAGCTCTTCCGTATGCTTCAAATGTCAACGACTTGTACGAGTTGAATCAACGACGATTGAACAATTTAATCGGACGTTTCTTGAACCATTAAGCTTGCCTATTTCAAGTTTGCAACAGTAGTGTACGGAGTACTGTACGTACGTAAAATGTCTAATCAAGGCCGTATACGAAGATCAGGACAGTTAGTTTGATCAGCTTTTCTCGGCCAAGAGCAGCAATGGAGCAACCAAACCTGACTTAGTCGCAAACGCATAAATGATCTCATAAATTAATAACGTACGATCGGTTCGATTCGATCGGTGCATGGTCTCGCTCGTCTAACGAACTCCTCGTCCCTGCTACTGCATATCATCGAAACTCCAGTTGAAAATTAATTGGGCTTGCACACAAGTGCTGTCCTAACATATGCATCAGCTGGACCACCTCCACTGATCATAAAGCTCACAATGGAAAATCTTGCACCTGTTTTAATTAGCTATATGATCCACCATATGTATATGGTCCATGCATGCATGCAAAGGCACATAATTAGCTTAAATATTAGCTAGTCCTTTTCCTGTGTGCCTCAAAAGGTGACAAAACATTTCTTATGTGCGGCTCTAGCTAGCTAAGGTAAGTGGACCCATCAAGTTCGAGATGATGAACATGCATGTGTGTTTGTAGAATGAGGCTGATTTTTGTGAAGGTTTAGCTTTCATGTTCCAAGATATACTTTGATTATCATCTACATGCATGTGGGTGTAAATTGGATTTGGATTTGTCTTTTTGATGCTCTACCATATCAGGAAAGTAGTCTTAGACATTATAAATAGATGTGACATTATTCATAAAATAGGGTGATACTGATACACTGTGAAACGGGTACAAATTAAACTATACAAATACAACCAGACACTAGCTTATTTCCATCCAAAGTCATGTATATAAAGCTTATTACGGTTCGAGGAAAACTGTATTTTTTTTACTGTTTAATCTGCAGATTGAATAATTGCAATCAGAAGATGAAAATTAAAATTGGTGCGTCACACGAAGTTGCTAACATTTCAGACATGCCATGTTCTAGATCAAAATTGTTATAAGATTCCCATGGCTCAATTTGACATTCCCACAAACTGGATTCCCTTTCCGGCATCTTTGTCTAGCAGGTGTACCGGGTACAACCTTAACGACCGAACCGTTGCAAGCCCTGCTCTGAATCGATCATCTCCATGACTCCTATCTGGTGTTTTGGAAAGCTAAGTCTTGCACCTTATCTCTTTGTGTCTTCAGTCCACCCGGGCTCAAATTGTAGATGCCTCTCTGCTTCCGTTTCTTCGGTAACTGTCCAGCACTCCCAAGTTCCAACTCCAGCTGATCGTGATAGCAAAAGAAAGGGGTAAATAAGGAAAAGAAAAAACAAGACGCACAACAACGCAAACGGATACAGATCACATGTACACTTTCTGCATTTCTTAACAAAAACAGTATAAGGAACCTTCCATTATTCCATACCTTCGAGCATGCTTGCCATATAAAGGTGCCATGTCTGAGTCATCCTACCAAGGCCACCAATTAACGCCCTCCATCTTATCACAGCCGTCCATTGCCACGATCGGGCGGCCGCGCACGTAATCACCGACATTTTTCGTTACATTCAGTTACAAGTTAGCAGCACAGGTTACGACCATCTGTCGTGCCGAAGCAGGAAGTGCGGTGCGGCATGTCACGTACGCGCGCAGAGACCGACACCGACGCGCATACGAGCCGACGGCCACTACTAAACCCACGAAGACCACACGAGATCACGCCGCGCGCGGCGTGAGATCGATCGGTTGAGGCGCGGACTCGCCCGGTGGATCGCGTCCGTCCTACGGGTTGCGTGCGTGCGTACGTGCTCCGCGCGCGCACGGCGAGAAGAAGAAACACACACGGGCGCTCGATCGCGCGTTGGCTGGGGCGAGTGGGGAAGCGGCGGTTGGCGGAGAGGATCGAGTAGAGCAGAGCAGAGGAGAGCGAGTTCCCGTTTATTTCTTTCCCGGGCTTTTCTCCCATTCATCCACGTGCCACGCCCTCTTCTAGTCGCGCGGCGGGGATCCTATTCTTAGGCTACCGCGGCCGGACCAAACCGGGGCGGTTAAGCGAGGGCCGCACGTTCGCGGGAGGCAGGCTATGGCCACGGCCGCGACGACGACGTCGTCCACGGCAACCACCACCACCACCACCTGCTCGTCATCGTCGTCGACCAGCCCCATCCACCCGGCCGTCCCGCACCGGCGGCGGATCAACGACATCGAGCGCGTCGACTACGCGCACGCCGCGGCCGACGACTGCGCAGCCTGTGGCGGCGTCGCGCTCGACGCCCTCGCGGACGACGACGAGTGCGGCCACGGACACCCCGTCGTCGCAGCCGTCACGCCCTGCGGTAGCGGGAGGGCGGCGCTGCTGTTGGCGCGGAGGAAGCGCGCGTGGGTCGTGGGGGCGGGCGGGCAGGCGTGGATGAGGGGAGTCGTGCTGTGCCTGCTCGGCCTCGTCGCGGTCGTCGGGTTCTTGGGATCGCACCGGCGAGGCGGCGGCGGCGGCGGCGGCGGTGGTGGTGCCGGCTCTGGTGCCGTCGGCGGCGGCGACGGCAACGACGGCGGGAGGCTCGTCAAGAAGGTGGACGTGACCGACGCCGACGTGATGGGGTGGACGGAGGAGAACCTGACGGCTCTCACGCGACGCCCGCCCGACCCACCGGTGCGTGTGTGCATTCCCGTTGAACACTCGATCAAGTCTTACTTCAGTTGATCAAACTCTATTTTATTACCAAGATCGTTTAGTCAGTTATAACTAACTATGCATAATCACACCTGCTCTTGGTTTACTCTAGGAATTCAATGAACTCTCCGAAGTGTGTCACTTTTCTGATCAAATGGGACTTATGTTCTAATTTAAATTCATCTTTTTAGTTAATGTCTAATCGAAACCATTTTTTTTGTTGCAAAACCTTGGTCCAAAGAAAAAGAAGAAAAAGAAGATACGGATGTGTGCTTGCATCTAGGCCAGCTGAGGATTGAGTATATGGGAGAAAGGATAGATGATAACGACAAGGATATTGGCTTGTATTTGTTGCTAGCGTGATTCATTGGCATTAAAAAAGGCAGAGACTATATGACATTATGACGTTAGTTTCAGAGTCTAGAAACAAAGCATCCCATTTAAGGCATTTATCTCTCGACTGCTTTTGTGCAAATGATTTTCTTGTTCTTTCCGGTGTTCATTTGTCTCTGCATATAAGACGCATCGCTTTAGTTCTTTTTTTCTGGTTGCTGTTGAGCAATTGCGGCCTCGCAAGCTAGTTGTCACTCGTAACGAGATGTTAGGACTTGAGTGACCTGGGGTTGGTGCCGTTGAGGTTGCTTTCACTTGTAATTGTCAAGGGATGCGTTTCAAGGTGTGAAAAGGTTTTAGTGCATAAACAGAAAGCGTTTTGCTGGTAAAACATTAATGCACATCACATTTCTGTTCTCTAAACTAATACTAAGTTTTATTACACAACTGAGTTTAATTGACTAAAAAGGATATAATTTTCCATCAGACAGCTTAATATTGTAATGCTCTTCTTTTGGGGTTTGTGATTGATAGACTTTGTAAGATTCGTATTTACCCAATTGGCAGTTCTCTTAGGCGATCGTTTTGAGTCAGAATATATTTTGAGAACCCCTTCTTTACCTGGTAGTGGTAGGGACATCAAGATTTATGGTTGTATTGGTTCAGGACAGAGCTGGCAGAGACTGTCCGAAAGCAATCTTGTGTTTATGTTCAGACAGGAAATTTCATTCACGAAAGCAAAACATCCATTCAAATGCCGTGCTGTGCTGCCTGAATTTACTCGAGTTTCCTTTATAACATCGACAGATACCTGAGATATGGATGAAGCCAAACAGTGAGGGTTATAGCCAATGCATTCAACGCCCAAAGAATCAGCGCAGTAATTTCCCTCTCTACATCCTCCCCCTTCAATCTGTTCCAGCTCCAGTTTCATGCTCATGTTCTCTAGTTGGGTGCTCTTATTGCAGGGACTAACAATGCAACTGTCGGTTATCTAATTGTTGATGCAAACGGGGGGCTAAACCAGATGAGAATGGGGGTACGTATCTATTTAAACAGTTCAACATACAACGCTTTTCAGCTAACCCATACTCCTTCGAAATTATTCTTACAGATAAGTGATATGGTTGCAGTGGCAAAGATCATGAATGCATCACTAGTAATTCCCACTCTAGATCATCAGTCATTCTGGACTGATCCAAGGTTTGTATCTTTCCTACTCAAGGATCCTCTCTTATGCCCTTATACAACACCAAGTAAACTGACCATAAGTCCTTGAATATAGTGATTTCAAAGATATATTCGATGTTGAGCACTTCAAGGAAATATTAAAGGAAGATATTGTAATTGTGGATTCCCTTCCACCAGCTTACAGAAGGGTGAAACCCTATATGAGAGCACCTACCTCCTGGTCCAGGGTAGGTGTTCAAAACATTTGTTGCTGTGATTGCATATCTTAGAAATTCAGGAAATATGAGTACGCTAATGAATTGGTAGCTCCATTTTGCAGGCTTCTTATTACAGAGATTTTTCAAGGATACTAAGGAAGTACAAAGTAGTGAGGTTTACTCACACGGATTCACGTATAGTCAATAATGGTCTTGCTCCTTCCCTCCAACGTCTCCGCTGTCGTGCAAATTACAAAGCACTTCAATACAGGAAGGAGATAGAGGAGCTTGGTCGCACCCTGGTAGATAGACTGAGAAATGGACTGGATCATTATATTGCACTTCATTTAAGGTATTGAAAATTCAAAACATTCAGAGAACATCTTACTTCATTTCCTGCAAAGAATCCGTTTACAGATCATCAATCTTCCATTTTCCTTTCTTGATTGATTTACAGATATGAGAAAGACATGCTGTCCTTCACCGGTTGCAATCACAACCTGACAATTCATGAGGCAGACGAACTGACGGACATGCGACTCAAAGTGAGACACTGGAAGGAGAAGGAAATCAACAGTGAGGAGAAGCGACTCCAAGGCGGTTGTCCCATGACTCCTCGTGAAGCTGCGGTCTTCCTCAAAGCTATGGGGTATCCTTCCACCACAAAGATATACATTGTGGCTGGTGAAATATACGGTGCACATAGCATGGATGCGTTAAAAGTTGAATACCCGAACATCTACACACACTACAGTCTAGCCACAGTAGATGAATTAGAACCACTTGAGTTGTATCAGAACAGGCTAGCTGCTGTGGATTATATAGTAGCTCTTCAGAGTGATGTTTTTGTATATACATATGACGGAAATATGGCCAGAGCAGTGCAGGGTCACAGAAGATTTGAAGGATTCCGGAAAACTATAAACCCTGATAGGTATGTATCTTCATATAATAGTTCATGTTTGTCCCCTGGTTTTCGACTTTCAATATATATTTTTCTATCTGTAGGCTGAAGTTTGTAGAGCTCATTGACAAGCTCGATGAAGGTTCCATGGACTGGAATGAATTCCAAAGTGAAGTGAAGAAGCATCATGAAAACAGACTTGGAGGTCCATATGACAGATTACCTGGTGAAAGTCCAAGGCAAGAGGAATACTTCTATTCAAATCCTATCCCTGGGTGCCTTTGCAGAAAGGTACAAAAGACTAGGTGAAATAGATTAATCTCAAAGGGTGATGATTCAGTCTTCAAAAAGACATGAATTGTACAGTCTTCAAAGGAAAATAGCTTCAGCAGCTGCATCAAGGATGGAGACGACACTTCCTCAAAGTCACAGATTGCATCAAAGTGGAAGTCCTGGTAAACTGACAGAGACCGATCATTTTGATTATTTATCCTAGACTGACAACACTTTTAGTTCAGGGCATGGGGCCAAGAAGTGCTGCATTTTCAAAGAAATGTTCATCCAAGGAAGGACGATGAGATTCTGAAGTAGTTGAAGAATTAATGTATCATCAATTATAGGAACAGCCAGAATGAAAACTCTTCATGGAGGCTGATTGTAGTTAGTCCATACACGCTTCCTGCGTTCTTGACATTATCTGATTCGTTGTAGTGAGCACTCTGGATGGATTTATAACAGTAATGGAACAAGCCGATATCAGTACAGAATGATAGATAAATACTTCAGTAGGTTAGATCAGGTCAATAAATCTTTGTATTTAGCAGTGTCACATACATGATACATCAGTGTAGATTCTAGTAGAAGTGTCTTCTGTTACAGTGACATCTGCATCTGCCCTATACTTCAGGAGATATCAAACTGAGTTTCAGAAACAAATCAGAAAGAATGCATGAGAACAAAATGAAAACCATCGAAGGAAGGTGGCCTCACCCATGAGACGTTTCCCGCTCCAGAGGTCGGGACGAGGTCGTGAGCGAGCTCAGCGAGAAGTCGGAATCCGGCACTGACCACGACGTGGCGGCGGGCTCGGACGATGTGAGGAAGCCAACCTGCCGGGATCAGATCCCCGACCCCCGGAAGAGTAGCGGGAGAGCCGGCAGCTATCCATCGCCGGCGCTTCGGCGGCGCTGACACACGGAGACAGCCGGAGAGGACGACTCTTCCGAGAGACACGGGCCGCACGTCAGCCGAAGTCCCGTTCCAGCCCAACTAACACAGGCCGCACGTCATCTGCAGTCCAGTTCCGGCCCATGTATTGTTGGCCTGTAACGCGCAGTACAGCTTGTCTTTGGGGATATCTTTTGGTTTTTGGTTTGAACAAGCAAACAAAAATCTTTATTTGCCTTTGTTCAGTAAACTGCCGATTGTTTGCTGCGTGATACCCTCTTATCTAGCTAGTCCATCCGTACAAATTATTCTCTTTTTTGAAATACATTCAAACGCAGGCGCTCACAACACGTACACACTCTCCCCTGTGAACACATACTCACCTTATCCCTATAAGCATCCATACATATTCTGATTAAATTCATCTAGAACCTCACCACGCAAGATCGATCTTCGGACAGATGGAAAAAAGAAAAAAAAAATCTTTATGAGGACATGTTTCAATGTTTTTGGTGAAATCAGAATGAAGGAACGATAGCAGTCTCTGATTAATTACCTGTAACCCGTAGACAATAGATAAGCTCAGTGAGAACGCTATCTTTATTAGTTCAGCATCTCACATTTACAATCAACCATAGTTGATTCAGAAACATATTTAGCTGGAAGATGATTGCGCTATTTGAGTTCTTTCCTGATGACTGATCTCAAGTTTATTCCCCTATCATTCTTTTTGCAGAATTGCAGATATAGGTTTATGGGCATTTGTTAAGGGTTTTCTAGTTATTGCAAATACTTTGGCCATATATTGAATGAAGGTAGATTTCTCTCTCCCAAAGGGTGGAACTTTTCTGATGTCAGAGCAATACATGGAGCAAATACCTTGAAAGGGCAGATCATTGGCCTCATATACGTAGCCCAATGTATGAGACTTCTACTGTGGAGATTATAGGTACCATAGCCACATATCTAGTTATCTGACTGGTTACAGGGGATAGACTATTTGTATAAATTGTGCAACAAGATAAGACTTGGGTGTTACGTTTACTTGTGAGTTAAGTAAATGGCACGTAGTCTTAGCTTGATAAGTTTGTAAGTTAGTTATAGGAGATTTAATCTGTAAAGAGTTAAATTTTTATCTTGTAAACCCTTCCCCTCCGGCTATATAAGGAGGACAGGGTGCCTCTCGCGTGGGCATAACTTCATTGAGATCGTAAGATCAATACACCACTTGATGGAATCAATCGCTAAAACAGGAGTAGAGTATTACTTCTTTCAAGAAGGCCTGAATCTGTCTAAATCCTTTGTCTCATAACCCATCCACTTTCCATCTTGTGCACTACCCCCTTTTCATATTGCCGAATTCTAGTTTCGACAGTTGGCGCGCCAAGTAGTGGGGTGTCAAGTTCTTCACTGACCAAGTGCGATGGGATCTTCATCAGGCATCGACAACTTCACCTTTTCTCGAGGACAGGCATACCGCTTCGGCAGCGTCGACTTCGTCACGGACAACTTCGACAAGATATCTCTTCTTGACTCGGAATCAAACCAGTCGGGAGGAGACAACATCTCACCGTCGTTCGGCCTTTCGAACGTAGCTGAGATCTACTCCAAGACATCCTTCCTCGAGATGGCTTCAAACCACTCAAGTGAGGAGACAACAACTTCTCCTTTTACGTCAAGTCTACCTCAAGATGTGCAGGCGTATCCAACAATCATCATGCAGCTCCCGCCAGACCTCACCGCGGTTTTCGGATCAAGGCCACCGTCCCACCGTAGGTCCAGATCCAATCTGGCCCTGACCAAGATTGGATTTAGCTTCAGAGAGGTCGGCGTTATCCTTCCGTCACTCGGCACCTGCTCGTCCACTGAGCTCGCCGCCTACCTCAACTCCTCAAAAGAAAGCGTTCACGATGCTTGCACCTACACCGAGGCTGCAGACGACTCCGACTTCGATGACGACTACACCCCACTCTTCAATGGTGTTTTTATGGCCAATAAGGAGACCGATTTTGAGGTAGCCGCAAGGCTACAAGCCCAAGAAGCAGAACGAGCCAGGGTGGAGTAGGAGCGAGTCAGGCTGGAGCAAGACAAGATTAGATTAGATCAAGACAGAGCCAGATTGGAACAAGAATGGCAAGCACAAGCATATCAAGACCGCCTACGTAGAGAAGATGAAGAAAGGAGACGCAAGGAAGAAGAAGATCGCAGACTCAGAGATTTGGCCAAGGCCGCATGCAGGGCTCGACAACTCATTGGGCAAACCGTTGTCGACAACACCAACGTGTTCCTTACACCACAGAAAAATGCAATCGGGGCGGTCACTCTCCTTGACACGCTACTCGGCACAACTCCAGCTCATGTAACACCGCTGATCAATCAAGTGAAGACCTTGGTCGCAACAACTAACCCGACGACCGGCACAAGTCAACGTCCCAGTGAATCTACGTCAAGAACACCCACCGGTAGCCGCTTGCCATCTTCCAGGCCGAGAAGCAGTCGAGACACCGAGCGGAGCAGGACTAATTCCCGTGCCCACCATGACACCGGAGCACGTCGAGAGCAGTCAGTTCAATCGCCCGCTAGCCATGTCACTCGTCCACCACCTCGTACCAAAGATCGGAGAGCAGATTCAGATTATCACAGTCCCCCAGGGCTTCAATCGACCCGAGGGACACCTTAAACCAACACCGCAGAGAGAGAGAGGCGTCACAATTCAAGACAACAGTGATTGCGAAGGGGTCCCTGCCTTTACCAGCAACCTGCGTTGAGTGAATTGGCCAATCAGTTTCAAGGCGACTAGCATCGAGAAGTACGACGGTAAAACTAACCTCGAGTCATGGCTTACTATCTACACACTTGCAATTTGTGCAGTAGGAGGAGACAACAAAGCCATGGTGAACTACTTGCCGGTGGCATTGACTGACTCGGCCAAGAACTGGCTCGCCAGGTTACCGCGAGGCACAATCGATTCCTGGAGCGAGCTCGACCACTTCATCGCAAACTTCCAGGGTACTTTCGAGCGTACCGGGACACACTTCGAGCTCTACAACATCGTCCAGAAGCTAGACGAAACCCTGAACGAGTAGCGCAACAAGATCTTGGACATCACTGACGACAACATCATCGCCGCTGTCGGAGGGTAAACTCCGTAGCGGGGGACTGTGCAGACCCCCTTTTTGAGTTCGGCCCAGGGCGCGAAAGAGAGGCCTTTCCAGGTTCGGTCCCGGTGGCGCCGGGAGAATCAAAGATCGCGAGAGAGAGGGCGGTGACACAGGAGCAAGTATACAGGTTCGGGCCGCCGATGAGGCATAATACCCTACTCTTGTGGGGTGGATTATCTGTGTGAGCTCTAGCTCCCAAGAGTTGGACTCAGCTAGAAGTAAGCCAAGGGGAAGAACTCAGAGAGTCGAATCCCTTTCCTCTAGGCCTGGGCCTCCTTTTATATCTCAAGGAGACACCACATGGGCCGGTCAGGCTATAATCTAGAGAAAAGATGAAAGCTACTTTACAATTAAGAGCCACACTATGGCTTGTGGCTTGTGACCGAAGTCCCCCGTTCCTGTAGCGCTGGCATGGCTCCTGTTAGGCCGCATATTGCGAAGAATGACGCCGCATGTCATTCTTCATTAAATGGTCGAAGACTTGCTGGTTCGACCGTAGGCAGCACGATGTGCCAGATGATTAGACTTGACGCACCAACTCCGGCGAGACACGTGGGCCAGAACGGCTCACATAATCCTGATGTGACCCGACGGGAAGCGCAGCGTACCTACTGGGCGTGCACTGGCATGCCCGACACTGTGCACTGTTCCATCGGTCATTCGGATCGGTCGCAGACCGGTCAGCCGACTACGACCGATGCCAGACGCAGGCGTGCGCGTCATTCCGCATTAACTGCGGCACGCGCGTGGCGCAGGTGCACTACGCCCGTGCCGCCATTAATGACGGTAGGTGAGCGCTGGGAGCGCTCACCTGCTTCGTTACACGTGGCAGCGTCCCGAGGTGGTTGGGGGAGCCCGACCCCCGCTGAGCTATCCCCTGAGGGGGTAGCGTGTCATGGGAGGGCGGCTGCCACGTCGCCCCTGGGCCCTCTCCCCCCTCAGGGGATGGCCACGTGGGCAGACGGGGCCGCCTCAAACCCAAAGTCGGCATACCCCTAGGCCCATGACACCGACAGTAGCCCCCGGCGTAAAGCCTGCGGGGGTCCCACTGTAGGACGACCAGGCTTTACACCACCTCGTCGTCCTAGCGTGAAGTAGGCCCAGGTCCTTAGCGGAGATGAGCAAACCACCGGTTCCACGCGTGGAGAGAACGTCTCTCAGCAATAATGGGCCATCACCTAGTAATGACCTCATTATCCGGGGTGTAACCCAACTCGCCTCACGACGGTAATGGGCCATTATCATGTAATAGCCCTATTACCGGGGCGGTGCGCGAAACGGGGCACGTCCGTCCATATGCCCGTAGTGGGGACGATGACGTATCCCTCGGGAACCGTGTGCGCCTTTAAGGCAGACACGATCCATCCCTCTATCTCCGTGACGGCTCCGGCGTTTAGCGCGCGCACCAGAAACGGAGTAGTGGGGATAATGGGAGAAGTGCGCGCGAGAATTGAGGGGGTGAGATGGTGGGCGCGGGAAACGAGGAGCCGGGCGTGGCAGCGGCCGGGCTATAAAAGGGCGTCGAGAAGAGGGCCTTCCCCTTTCTTCGCCACTTTTGCCCAACACAGCTCTCCTGCGCCCTTGCTTTCCTTGCTCCCTAGCACCCTTCTCGCCGCACACTTTCATTTCTCGCATCCCACATCCCTTGGAGTGATGGCACGGGGATCCTCTCCGGTCGAGGGCAGCGTGCTACCGCCGTCGCGCATCGCCAATGACCGCATGGCCAGCCTGCCGCGCAAGTTCATGCCGGCGGTGATCGACCGAGAGGCGGTGGTGCTGGGCGAGGCGCGCCCGGCGCCGCAGTTCCAGGAGCAGGCTGTCTTCTTTGTCCCCTTCACCATGGCGGGGCTCATCCCGCCATTCTCCGGCTTCTTCCTGGAGGTGCTGAATTACTACAACCTCCAGATGGGTCACCTCACCCCCAACGCCGTAATGACGTTGGCCATCTTCGCACACCTGTGCGAGATGTTTGTGGGGTTGAGGCCCACACTCCGACTGTTCCGGTGGTTCTAGACCGCCCAGTCGGTGTCGCCTCCGATAGAAATCGGCGGCTGCTACTTCCAGTCGTGGGCGCAGGCGTCGCACCAATACATTCCCTGCGTCCTGCGGAAGAAGTGGGATGATTGGAAAAGCGACTGGTTCTACACCAGCCTCCAAGACAAACGCCGCCTTCGACTCCCAACCCACCCACCGAAGCAGATGCTGACATGGCGGTCGGTCGTCACCCTCGGGGAGGGCTACGACGCCGTCTTCGATCGCTTGATTGGTCTACGCACCCAGGGCCTCACGGGTGCAATGGTGTTCGGAGATTACACACGCCGCCGCATCACCCCGCTCCAGGAGCACAGGCGGGGTGCCTAGGCGTACACGGGCTCCGAGGATCCCGTCCGGTCGCACCCGGGCCGCGACTAGGACTGGAGCCCGGAAGATCTTCGAGTGGTGGTCCAACGCGTACTGAACCTCAGCACCATGGAGCCATCCCTGATCTCCGACGGCGTGCTACCCCTGTGCAGTGACCCGGACCGCGAGAGCATCCGGGCCATAATGGTCGCGATCGGGTCCTCAGGGGATCGGGGCCACGACGGCGCCGGGGGTAGCCGCAGCGGAGGAGGACAGTCCTCTTCCGGCGGGGGCCGCTCGCCGGCCCCTCATGGCAGCGGCTCCGGGAGCAGCCGCCCCGAAGACCCCAAGGGGAAGAGGAAGCACGGGGATAGCCCCCTTCCCCCATCTCCACCCCGAGGGGGTGGTGCCGAGGGTACCCCGGGGAGGCGATCTACGAGTGGTTCGCCGCCGCCGCCCGGGGGAGAGAAAAAGAAGAAGCGGCTCCACAAGCTGGGGGAGACCGCACCCCGACAGGGGTCAGAGCCCAGCAAGGGGGTTTCATAGAGCCCCCCAAATGGACATTCAAGCGCCCATCTGCCAGGTACGATCTCGTCTCCCACAGGGCCTCTTTCTCTCTTCTTTTTACCCACATCTTCTTATATTTTGCCTTACTCTTGGACTCCCTCACTCAGTGACCTCCCGCGTCGGGGAGCCCCCTGCCAACCCAAGACCGGTTGGCCAGCTGGGGCCGAGGCCGCAGGGCGATCGGCTGAAGAGGCGGCCCGCCAGGCGACGGACCTGCGGGCGGCCGAAGCGCGCCTGCGGTAGGCTGAAGAAGCTGCCCGCGAGGCTGAGGTTGCCGCCCGGGAGGCCGGAGAGGCGTGAGTGCGGGAGGAGGCGGAGACCCGTGCTAAGGAGGGGGCAGAGGCCCGCGCCCGAGAGGAGGTGGAAGCCCGCGCCAAGAGGAGGAGGAGGTCCGCGCCCGAGAGGAGGCGGAGGCGGCCTGGCTCCGATAGCTGGTGCTGGCCGACCGGGATGGCGGCGGCACCCCTGAGCCCAAGGCCGGCCACGTCCCCGAGGCCGAGCGAGCCCCCGAGCCCGGCCAAGTCCCTGAGGCCGAGGCCGAGACTCCGCTGGGGTCGGGGGCCGCTGGAGGTCTTCCTCCTCTCCTACGCCGCTGGGTGCAGAGCCCCTGGTCCAGACCATGGCGACGGTGAACTCCGCCGTCATGGTTGGGCTCAACACCCAGCTGCAATCCCTGGCGGGGGAGCGGGCCGAAGTAGCCACCGAGTGGGAGCGGCTGGCCGAGGGGTGCCGCTCCCTGGAGAGCATGGTGGAGGCGGGCCGGAAGGCCTACGCCGCCCAGCTCGCGTCTATCGACGCACGCACCGAAGCCCTGGCGGAGATCACCAGGGAGGTGGAGGAGGAGAGGGTCGCGACGCTCGCAGTGACCTAGGCCATGGACATGAGCACCCTGGACCTGCGCGAGCGGTTCGAGGTGCTCGCCACTGACCTGATGCGCCGGCACGATGCCGCCCTAGCTCGGGAGCAGAGGGCGGCTGAGGTGGAAGCCGCCATCCAGCGGCGCGAGGACGGCATAGCGGCGCGCGCCAAGAACATCCGCATCCGTGCGGAAGAGCTCAAGGCGCGGGAGGAGACACTGGCGATGCATGAAGCCGCCGCCGCGGAGATGGAGGCCGCGCTTCGTCTCCGTGATACCGTCTTCACCGAGCAGCTTTAAGCCCTCGCGGAGTCCGAGGACGCCAACCGGTGGCGAACCGAGGAGTTGCGCATACGCGAGGAGCGCGCAGCCCACGTCCTTGGTCTCGAAGCGGAGGTCTCCCACCGCGAGGAGGCTGTGATGGCGCGGGAGATCGCACAGATGGAGGGTGCCCGCGCCGAGCGGGCCGCTCTCGACAAACGCGCCGCCGTCCTCGACAAGCGCGCCACCGAGCTCTAGGCGCGTGCGAAGGAGGCTGCGGAGACGGCTCGGGGCACCGGGACGGCCGAGGGGCAGAGCGACCTCGCCGCTCGCCTCGCTACGGCCGAGGAGCACGCCGCCGCCCTCCAAGAGCTGCTGACGGCCCGCAATGGGGAAGTCGAGGCACTCAAGATGGCGAAGGATATGGCCTCTGACATGCTCCAGGACACCGTCACGAAGTTGGAGCGCGCTGCGTGCAAGGTGGGTGTCTGGATGGGGCAGATCTATGCCTTCGACAACACGCCAGCCGGGGTCGCCCACCGCATCACCGACATGGCGGAGAGCCTCGGACGGTTCCCGGGGGAGGTCGAGGAGACCATAAAGGCCTCCTCGAAGGCCCTCGCCGAGGGGGCCGTGGAGCTGGTATTGGCTAGCTGCCAGGCCCGCGACCCAGACTTCAACCCGTGGGCGGTCTTCGACGACTTCCCACCGGGATCTGAGGCGGCGGCCCGCGCCCAAGTCCGGGAGGTTGCCCGGGGGGTCGTTCACGCCTTTGAGGGGATGACCCCTCGATTTTCTATGCCGCCAGCTTTCGATGGCGATGACAACACCGACGACGATGGCAGCGAGGACGGCGGCGAGGGGTGATTCCGCAAGGCAAGCCCTACGGCCAGCGGCCCCTCCACCTTTTTCTTTTGCTGCACTTGTACATATCCGGCCCTCGGGCCGATCTTGTAATAAATGACATTTCACCTTAAGTTTAATTTCCGTTTCCTGAAATGAATATATCATGGTTTCCATGTTAGCTCATTATTTTATCTTGTGACCCAAGTGTTTTCCCTTGTCGAGTTGTTCCGGTGTTTTGCCTTAAGCGGGGGTCTGGGTTCGGACCGCAATCCTAAGTGATAAAAACCGAGACTAGAGCACTTGGAGAGTTCCGCATGTCGAGGCTAGCCAGGCCGAGAGCATGATGACCGGGGTAAGTGCGGACCCGATTGTGGGCCATTGGCGAGTTCCCCCGGAGTTCAACATGTCTCGGGGCACGGCTCGCTCCGGGCCCTGTCGGCGTCTAGGTGGTGCGAATCAGTTAGGTGCGGTACGAACGCAAGCGTCCCGAGTTAAGACAAAACACTCAACGAAACCCGTAAACGAAAAACCACAATTGGATCGAACGAATATGCAAGAAAGAAAACTGTTATGTATAAAGTGGATGCGAAAAAGGGATATGTATATTGATAGTGGGAGCCCCCGGCCGAGGGGGCACGCGGGGTTGGCCCGAGCCCGAGGTACAACACAACGACTCCTCTATGGATAGAAGCGGCGAAGGTGTTCGATGTTCCATGGGTTAGGCAGCTCTGTGCCGTCTTCCATGGCCAGCCTGACCGAGCCCGGCCGGGGGACACCGATCACTCTGAACGGCCCCTCCCACATGGGTGAGAGTTTGCTCAGTCCTGCGCGCGTTTGGACGCGGCGTAGGACGAGATCGTTTATGTGGAGTGATTTGGCCCGGACATGGCGCTGATGGTAGCACCTTAGGCTCTGCTGGTAGCGCGCGACCCGGAGGGCAGCGCGCCGCCTTCGTTCTACGAGGTAGTCGAGGTCGTCCCGTCGGAGGAGCTCTTGATTTGCCTCGTTGTACAGGACTGCTCGTGGAGATCCCATGGTGAGCTTTGATGGGAGGACCGCCTCTGCGCCGTAAACCAGGAAAAACGGTGTGTCCCCTGTGGCGCGGCTCGGGGTCGTCCGGTTGGCCCATAGCACCGCTGGTAACTCATCGATCCACGAGTCGCCGTGTTTCTTGAGGACGTTATATGTCTTGGTCTTGAGGCCTTTTATGATTTCCGTGTTGACGCGCTCCACTTGACCATTGCTCTTGGGGTGGACGGGAGAGGCGAAGCAGAGCTTGATGCCCATGTCTTCGCAGTAGTCGCCGAACAGTTCACTTGTAAACTGGGTGCCATTGTCCGTAATGATACGGTTGGGCACCCCGAACCGGGCAGTGATGCCCTTGATGAACTTGAGCGCCGAGTGCTTGTCGATCTTGATGACCGGGTAAGCCTCGGGCCATTTGGTGAACTTGTCGATGGCGACGTAGAGGTACTCATATCCTCCCAACGCCTTCTTAAACGGTCCCAAGATATCCAGCCCCCAGACCGCAAAGGGCCAAGAGAGCGGGATGGTCTGGAGGGCCTGGGCCGGCAGATGCGTTTGCTTGGCGTGGAATTGGCACGCTCGGCATCACCTGACCAGATCGGCCGCATCCTGGAGCGCTGTCGGCCAGTAGAAACCCTGCCGGAAGGCCTTGCCGACCAAGGTGCGCGAGGCGGAGTGAGCGCCGCACTCGCCTTCATGGACATCGGCGAGGAGCTCGATGCTATGGTCCTGAGGGATGCATTTGAGGAGGACTCCATTGGCACCGCGCCGGTAGAGGGCCCCCTCTACCAACACGTATCTCTTGGAGATGCGAATGATGCGCTCGCTCCCGTCGCGATCCTCGGGGAGAGTCTCATCTTTGAGGAATGCCTGGATCTTAGCCATCCAGGCAATTTGTCTTGGGGGTCGGGTTCGACCCCCTCGGGCCTCGGGGCCTGGACTTCCTCGGGCCCCGAGGATGTCGCGACGGCGTTTAAATCCCCCGGGGGATCAAGACGCGCCGATGGCTGGGTAAACCTTTCTTCAAAGGCACCCGGTGGGGTTGGGGCGCGTGATGAGGTGAGTCATGACAGCTCGTCGGCAAGCGCATTTTCTCGCCTGGGCACGTGCCGCAGTTCTAACCCGTCAAAATGGCGCTCCATACGCCGCACCTCGTGGATGTAGGCCTCCATTTGCGGGTTGGAGCAGCAGTACTCCTTTCGGTGGGGCCTAGTTTCCTTGTTACGGGCGTCAGATCCCGCACAGGAATGTTGGGAGGGGCCTCCCTGGGCCCACTCCGCCTCCACGCTGGCGGCCTCGGGATCAGATGTCGTCGGGCCGCTCCTCCCCAGGTGGCCTCGGGGCCTTCCTGGGGTCCGGGGGCTTCCGACGACGCCTGGCGAGGGGGCGGAGGACCATCACTAGTCTGAGGGGCTCGGGGGCCCTCGCCCGACTGACGGGCTCCTTCATCACCTTCTGGCCCGGGTCGTACCATCGTGGGTCGGTGGGGTGCGGGCCGAGGACATTCCTCGGCGCACTCCACCACCAGCGCTGCACTGACTACTTGTGGGGTCGCAGCCAAGTAGAGCAGCAGCGGCTCCTCGGGCTCGGGGCGACTAGGACTGGGGGGAGCTGAGATATGCCTTCAATTGAGCGAGGGCTTGCTCGGCTTCCTCCGTCCACCTAAACGGCCCGGAGCGCTTGAGGAGTTTAAATAGGGGTAGCACCGTCTCTCCCAACCTCGATATGAACCGGCTAAGGGCGGCCATGCATCCAGTGACGCGTTGCACGTCCCTAAGCTTGCTGGGTGGCGCATCCTATTTATCGCGCTGATCTTCTCGGGGTTGGCCTCTATGCCTCGGGATGAGACCAAGAACCCGAGAAGTTTGCTTGCAGGCACGCCGAACACACACTTTTCGGGGTTTAGCTTCATGCGGGTGGAGCGGAGACTCTCGAAGGTCTCCGCTAGGTCCGAGAGGAGTGTCTCCTGGTTGCGCGTTTTCACAACCAGGTCATCGACATACGCCTCAACGTTACGTCCTACTTGACCACCCAAAGTAATACGAGTGGTACGCTGAAAAGTAGGACCTGCATTCTTTAAACCGAAAGGCATAGCTTTATAACAATATGTGCCTACAGGAGTAATGAATGCAGTTTTTTCCTCATCCTCCCTAGCCATGCGAATATGATGATACCCTGAGTATGCATCTAAGAAACACAAAAGGTCGCACCCTGCAGTGGAGTCGACAATTTGATCTATGCGTGGCAGGGGATAAGGGTCCTTAGGACATGCCTTGTTGAGGTCGGTGTAGTTGATGCACATCCGGAGTTTGTTGTTCACCTTGGGGATGACAACTGGGTTCGCCAGCCACTCCGGATGGACGACCTCTCGAATGAATCCGGCCTCCAGCAAGCGCACCACCTCCTCTCGGATGAAGGCTTGGCGCTCGGGGGCCTGTCGCCGTACTTTTTGCCGGACGAGCCTCGCGCCCGGCCGCCCGGCCAGATGGTGCTCGATCACCTCCCGGGGGACCCCAGGCATGTCCGACGGCTTCCACGCGAAGACATCGGCGTTTGCCCGCAGGAAGGAGACGAGCGCGTCCCCCTATTTGTTGTCCAGCTGACCGCCAATCATGACGGTCTTGGACGGACCACCGGCCAGCGCCACCTCCTTGACGGGGACCTCATCGCCCGAGGTCATCCGCTTCCTCGGGGCGTGGGACGTGGAGGCCTCAGGCCTCTCGTCGCCGCCCGCGGGCTTTGGGACCGCGGCGAGGTCGCTTGCGCGCTGCTCCGCGCAAGCCAGTGCGATCTTGAGATCGCCGTTGATGGTGATGGGGCCACGGGGGCCCGGCATCTTCATCTGGAGGTAGGCATAATGGGTGGATGCCATGAACTTCACCAACGCGGGCCTCCCTAGGATGGCGGTTTAGGGCAGTTGAGATCCGCCACATCGAAGTCTATCCGCTTGGTGCGGAAGTTGTCGGGGCCACCAAACGTGACCAGGAGGTCAATGTGACCTCGAGGCCATGTGTGTCCTAGCGTCACGCTGATGATCGGCAAGGACGGCAGGAGCTTCATCCCCGGGACCTTAATGAGGTCATAGGCCGTGGGGGAGAGGATGTTGAGGGTGGCGCCGCCGTCTATCAGGACGCGCCTCAACTTAACATTGCAAACGGTGGGGGAGACCACCATTGCAATTTGTCCACACCGGGCCACACACGGGGGTGGTCGGTTTGGTCGAAGGTGAGCGGGACCTTCGACCACCGATCCCGCCGTGAGGCCTCGTGGGTGGGGACCGCAGCTAGAAGCTCGCGCTTCATGGTCTTGAAGCTGCGGCGGGAGGCATGAATGCATGCTCCCCCATCCATGGTGGCGACGGTGGCCTCAGGCTCCTGGAAGCCTAAGTCGTTATCGCCATCATTGTTGACGGGGGCCTTTTTCTTGGCCTCACTCCGCCGGTCGCGGGTAGGGACCGTGGGGCCCTAGCCCTCACAGTGTTCCTGACCCCGCTCCTCCCCCCACCTTTTGAAGTGCTCGGCCAATCCCTTGACCGCGCGGCAGTCGGTGAGGTCATGGAGGGAGGTGTTGTGCACGGAGCACCATTTGCCGGCCCGACGCTCTCGGCCAGGGGTGGCAGTGTTCCTTCTGCTGTCCTCCGCGGCCTTCACCTTGCACGGGGGCCACGGGGCACCCTCGGCGGCGAGGACATGCCCCTCGTCGCCTGAGCGGGTGGTCCTCTTCTTCTTCCTCCTCTCTTTTAGTCTTAATTCATAAAATAAATGGCTTAAAAGAAATTGTCTATTTAACCTAGAGAAAATTCTAATTAAAAAGTGCATTTAATTAATTGGAATTTGCAAGGTGGGATTTTTCTTGAGTTCCCCTTGTTAAAATACACTAACAGGATTTTTACTGGAATTTTTAGATCATTTGAAATAATTTTAAACATTTAAAAACTCCCACTGCAATTTTAAATCCCATAAAACCTTTTTCTTTCTTTTCCTTCCTTTTCCTTCTTCTTCTGGGCTGCCAGCCCACCACCTCCTCCAGCCTCTTTTTCCTCACCGCCGGCCCACTCCCTTCCCGGGCCGTCTCTCTCTCCCCCCTTTCTCCTTGGGCCACCGGTCTCTCTCTCCCTGGGCCGGCCCACGCCCCGTGCAGCCCCTCCCCTCCTCTCTCCTCTCTCGGGCCGGCCCGTGGCCGCCCGTGGCTGCGCGCCGAAGTCCACCTCGCGTCCCCCACGCGCCCGGGCCGCTGACAGGTGGGGCCCACCTGTCGGGCCCGTCTTCCCCGCCGCCGGCCACCCGCAACGGCCGCGCCGCATCTGCCGCGCCGCCAACCGTTGCCCCGCACTACATGCACCGCCCGGCCCTATAAAAGCCACGCCGCCGCCCTCCCCCGCTCCCCTTTCCGCCACCGCCGCCGCCGTTCTCCCAAGCCGGTAAGCCCGCGCCGCCGCCTTGCACCGCCGCACCCGCACGCACCGCCGCCGCGCGCTTCGCCGCTGCCGCCTCGCTCGCGCCGCCGCCTTGCGCGCCCCGCTCGCCGTCGCCGTGCCATCGCCGCACCCGCACGCACGGCTGCGGCTGACGTCAGCCCTAGCCCGCTGACGTCAGCCCTTGCTGACATCAGCCCTAGGGGATTTATTGCGCAATAAATAGTTTAGGTTTTTCTGTTTTAGTTTAAAATACAGTTAAACTTCGAAAATTCATAACTAATTCATCTGGACTCCGTTTGAGTCCGTTCAAGTCTCAGAAAATTCATAAAAATGTCTAGAATCCACTAAAAATAGTTTTGTTTCCTGTTTCAGAAGTGTTAGTCTGTTTTGCTTGTGTGCTTTGTTTGTCGTGTAGAATCTGATAGTTCCGACGCTCCGGAATACTTCGAGGTCATTGCCGAGGTTCCATTCACGCAAGAGCAAGGCAAGTCATACTTTTTATTTGATCATATTGTACCCACTTTGCAAATATCTTATTTCTTCTTAAATACTGCATTGTTTTATAATGTCATGTTATGGGCTTATTTACCTACTGCACTCAGCCATGTAATTTCGATTACCTTGTATCTTTGATAGCTTGGGAATCAATATGATTAGTTGCTAGGTTAGGACATGCTTAGCCCTGCTTAGAAACTTTAGCACACTAACGGGATAACTAGTGTATCACTATTACTCAATGATTAATGGTAGCTCATGATGGTTATTCGTGAGAGGTTAACTAATTGGCCCAACTAAAACTTGATAAATGGTGGGTTGTGAGTACATGGTTTTGATGGTCGTACTCATGACAGTTAAGGACCGGTTCGCGGGAAACCCTGGAAGAATTACCGTACTTTCCACAAGCTAGCATGGGTAATAGCTGGGCTTGTAGTGTAGCTTTTCTTAGCCGACGCATCCAGGCAAGGGTGGGCGTGATGGAGTTGGGTCGGCGGGGGATTTACCCGTTGATCGGTTGCCGGATTCACCTAGGCACGAGAGGGGGCTGCCTGCCTTGGGATTAAAGGTGGGGGCGAAACCTGAGGTGTGGTGCGCTTGGTTAATGAGGGTTATGCGAAGGGTCTTGTCACAGCTTCCTTTCCGGTATACCGTAGTGGTATGCTGGCGTACGGTAACGTGTTGTGGGGCTGTGTCTTGTGGGTACAGTTGTACACCTCTTATCAGAGTAAAACTATTCGAATAGCCGTGCCCGCGGTTATGGGCGATCAACCAGATTCACCGTGATTAGTCATAACCTTAATAACTTGACCTAATGGAACTGGTTTCGTTTAGGTGGAATGGTTTGGGCCTGTCACAACGTGGTGTAGCGTTGGATAGTGATGATTTAATACCGCTTAATCTACTCAAATGTTTTATCGCTTTCAACTATTGTTTTTAAATGCTTATATTATGCAAATCAGCCTTTAGCCTTCCATTGGAATTACTTGCATCATTTTCTTCTATTCTGGTATGACTTGTTGAGTACAGTGGGTAGTACTCAGTCTTGCTTCATTTTTTCCCCACATCAGAGTTGGAGTATGTGTTCGAGGATGGTTTCTCGGAGGAGTAGGCTTGCTGCTATCGTCGAGGATGCCCGTGGATTGGAGTCGCCACGCTACGAGCGTCTAGTTATCTAGATTAGTTTATCTATCTTTTCCGCTGCATTAATGTAAGATATTTTTATGGTGTTTGTAAGACGTGGATCTGTGTATCAACATTGTCGTTTGTGTACCCTGGCTGGTCCTGGACAGGGGTTTAAAATACACATTCTGCTTGGAATTCGGGTTAGCGAATCTCTGGGCGTGACAAGTTGGTATCAGAGCCGACCTTGACCATACGACAAGCCAACTGGAAACCCTAAGAGCCCTCTGAACTCTTTCATATGCATTCGCCTTTTTCTTTTGGAGTTGTTTCAGGAAAATTCGGGATTTCTGTTCCTAGGGTTTATGAAAAAAAAATTGGGTCACTCGGTTAATGGGGATTATTTTGACTAAAGTTAGTATAGTGTTTTGGAAAATTTGGGGATGGTTAATTCCGGAGTTCGGATATTTTGAGTCTTAGTGTTATCATTATGCCTACTAATACTACTATCATCTTTTTGCATTACTTATTTTCTACTTTCCTATATAGTGATAGCTTTTATTTGGTTCATATATAAAATATTCTTGGCTGAAAAACTTTTCTTTCACTTGAGTCTTTTAATTGTTTCTTTAATTTGGATTTGAGCATGCATTGATTCCCACCCCTTGTCTTCTGTAGATGGCCGACTTTCCCCCTACGCACCGTGGTGAGGACATGGACGGTTGTGTGGCCGAGCTCGCCCGCATGACCTTGGTTGTTGGATATCCGGGAGCACCAGAGTATACCACCATCGAGCCCCTCAGTGGAGAGTTCCCGTGCAGAGTCCGTTTGGAGGTTCATGGCTTTGTTGGCACTAACCTTCCCAACATGGTGGTCGAGGCTTCGGGAGGCACGGTGGTACATGCTTGTCAGGAGGCTGCTTACAAGATGATGACCAGGATTGGCGATAGGCACTCCTACCAGTTCTGCACCACAGCGTACCGCTACCATCCTCGCCGCTCCACTACCAGTACCGTCAGCAGCTTCCGCCCGACGACTGCAGAGAATGACACTACTTTTGGGCACATGTGCACGGTGATGAAGGGACTAGACAAGATGCATGCTGATCTCCACAAGGCATCCAAGGCCCACAATGACCAGAAGTTGATCAAGATAGCTCGTCTGGAGGATGAGATCGCTCGTCTGAAGACCGAGAATGCCAGTCTGCAGGGGTGTCCAGCGCCCAGTGGACCCAGGATCCGCACGACGCTAAGGAAGACCACCACCGCCTCGGTGCGCACCCAGCTTGCACCGAGGAACCCGCCTCCAGCTCCAGCACCCGTCGCACCGCCTTCACCAGTGTTCACCCTTGCCTTCGTGCCAACATCTGCATACCAGGGTCCCGCCAGTGGCAGTGGAGGTTGGTTGAGCGCTATACCCAGTGGCAGCAACGGCAGTGGTTCTAGCTCCGAGCCTACTAGCGGCGACACAGAGATGGCCGACTCCAGGAGCCGATCAGAGGAGCCGGGAGATGAGCAAGAGCCCTGCTACGACTCCACCGACCGCAGGAGCCGCTCCGAGCATTAGGCTCGCTACCCTTAGCTTATCGTCATGTTTAGTTTGATTCCTTGTTAGTTTCTATCAGCTAGGTTTGATGTTTTGTGGGTTAGTTGATGGTCGATACCATGTGCCTATGGTATGGCTATCTTATTAAGGTTTCTGCTTGCTGTTTTAAGTGTTTTAATTAAGATCAGAACAATTACAGTTTAATTCTAATATAATGAAGTTTAGTTTCTGAGCATCTATTTTATTTTTTTTTCATCTCTTTCTTCGGGTTCCTTCCCTCCAGATGGTCAACACCAGGACAAGTGGCAACACCAGCGGCAATGAGGACCCCTCGACAAGGGCACAAACAAATGGAGCGAACAACAACGGCCCTCCACCACCACCTGATAACCCTACCATTGCTCAGGTATTGGCCAGCCAGACGCAGATGATGGCCGTAATGATGCAACAAATGCAACAACAACATCAGCAGATGCATCAGCAGATGCTACAACAGATGCAGCAAATGCAGCAGCAGGCGCAGCAACAACAACAAGGCCAACAGAACCAGCAGTTTGGCCCTCCGCCTCAGTCTAAGCTACTGGAGTTCCTTCGCGTCCGCCCACCAACCTTCTCAAGCACCACCAACCCCATGGAAGCAAATGATTGGCTCCATGCAATTGAGAAGAAACTCAACTTGCTACAGTGCAACGATCAAGAGAAGGTTGCCTTCGCCACTCACCAGCTGCAGGGTCCCGCTTCGGCTTGGTGGGACAATTACTTGGTTACCCGTCCACTTGGGCCGGATGTCACTTGGGCGGAGTTCTGCCGCAGCTTTAGGAAAGCCCAAATCCCTGACGGTATTGTGGCACAGAAGAAGCGGGAATTCCGAGCGCTTCACCAGGGCAACCGGACAGTGACGGAGTACCTTCATGAGTTCAACCGCCTCGCACGCTACGCCCCTGAAGACGTGCGCACTGATGCAGAGAGGCAGGAAAAATTCCTCTCCGGCCTGGATAATGAGCTGACCAACCAGTTGATATCTGGGGACTACGCCGACTTCGAGAAGCTGGTCGACAAGGCGATTCGGCAAGAGGATCAGCGGAACAAAATGGATCGCAAAAGGAAAGCAGCGCAGTTCCGAGCAAACCAAGGGAACCAACAGAGGCCCCGTCTCATCGCCGGACAGCAGGGTGGACCTTCCACCATGATTGTTCGTCAGCACCGCCCCTACAACCCTGGCAACTTCAGCAACAACAGCACGGGCAACCGTAACTACAACGGTGGACAGTCCAGCCGTAATCCCGCACCCCGTCCACCGATGGCACCAACTCAACCGGCTCAATCTTCTCAACCAGCTTCGGCCAAGAAGGATTTTGGCGGAAAGCCACTAGTTTGTTTCAACTGCAACGAGCCTGGGCACTTCGCCGACAGATGCCCGAAGCCGAAGCGTGCTGGACCCAAGTTTATCCAGGGTCGCGTCAACCATGCGTCCGCAGAGGAGGCGCAAACTACACCGGAAGTGGTACTGGGTACGTTTCCTGTCAATTCGATTCCTGCCACCGTACTTTTTGATTCTGGTGCTACGCATTCATTTTTATCCAAGCATTTTGCCGGGGCACATGGGTTGTCAGTAAGGGAACTTAAAACACCCATGTGAGTCCATACCCCTGGGAATGAGATGGCCACAGCTCACTACTGCCCCTCTATGACAATAGAAATCCAAAGTTCAAAATTTCTAGCCAATCTCATCCTCCTTGAATCCAAAGGCCTAGATGTCATTCTTGGAATGGATTGGTTAACTAGGCACAAGGGAGTTATTGATTGCGCAAGCTGCACCATTACCTTAGTTAATGAGAAGGGCGAAGTGGTGACATTCCAGTCGCCGACACCCCAGAAGCAGTGAGTGTGCCTGAATCAGGTCGAAGGGGCAGAACAGACCACCGCAGCAGTAGAGAAAGAACCTAAGAAGTTGGAGGACATTCCTATAGTCTGTGAAACCCTGAGGTCTTCCCAAACGACCTAACCACCATGCCACCCAAGAGAGAAATTGAATTTAGGATTGATCTAGTACCGGGGACCGCCCCGATACATAAGAGGCCCTATAGGATGGGAGCCAATGAGTTGGCAGAAGTCAGGAAGCAAGTCGATGAGCAGTTGCAGAAAGGATATATCCGACCGAGCACGTCACCTTGGGGTGCTCCGGTGATCTTTGTGGAGAAGAAAGATAAGACCAAGAGGATGTGCGTTGATTATCGCGCCCTCAATGATGTGACCATCAAGAATAAATACCCGCTACCCCAGATTGATGACTTGTTTGATCAGTTGAAGGGAGCAACAGTGTTCTCCAAGATAGACCTGCGATCAGGCTATCACCAGTTGAGGATTAAAGAGGAGGATATCCCGAAGACCGCATTCGTGACTAGGTATGGGTTGTTTGAATGTACGGTCATGTCTTTCGGACTCACCAATGCACCGGCCTTTTTCATGAACCTGATGAACAAGGTGTTCATGGAGTTTTTGGACAAGTTTGTTGTGGTATTCATCGGTGACATACTCGTCTACTCCAAGTCCGAGGAGGAGCACGAGCAACATCTCCGTCTAGTACTGGAGAAGTTAAAGGAGCACCAGTTGTATGCCAAGTTCAGTAAGTGTGACTTTTGGCTCAAAGAGGTTCAATTCTTAGGCCACATCGTCACTGCTCAAGGAGTGGTTGTAGACCCGTCAAATGTGGAGTCAGTTACCAAGTGGACCCCACCAAAGACTGTTTCACAAATCAGAAGTTTTCTAGGACTCGCGGGTTATTACCGCCGGTTCATTGAGAATTTCTCCAAGATTGCCAAGCCAATGACACAGTTCCTAAAGAAGGATGAAAAGTTCAAGTGGTCAGCAGAATGCAACAAGAGTTTTGAGGAACTTAAGAGGAAATTGGTGTCCGCGCCAGTTTTAATTTTGCCTAACTAGACGAAGGATTTTCAAGTGTATTGTGATGCATCCCGTCAAGGGTTAGGATGTGTCCTAATGCAAGAAGGCAGAGTTGTCGCATATGCTTCACATCAACTACGTCCACACGAGAACAATTACCCCACTCATGACTTGGAATTAGCAGCAGTGGTTCACGCTTTGAAGATCTGGCGGCACTACCTTATTGGTAACCGTTGTGAAGTCTACACTGACCACAAGAGCTTGAAATATATTTTCACTCAGCTGGACCTGAATCTCCGACAACGTCGATGGTTAGAGTTGATCAAAGATTATGATATTGGGATACATTACCACCCCAGTAAGGCCAATGTGGTGGCTGATGCTTTGAGCCGGAAAAGCTACTGCAATGTTTCCTGTGCGGAGGGAACATGTGACAGCCTACAACAGGAGTTTGAACGCTTAAACTTGAGTGTTGTACAACATGGATTCGTGGCTACCCTTGAGGCACAGCCCACGCTCGTGGAGCAAGTACGAGCAGCTCAGGTCAATGACCCAAAAATAGCCCAACTCAAGAAGAATATGAGAGTCGGCAAAGCACGAGGCTTCACCGAGGACGAGCATGGAACGATCTGGATGGGAGGAAGAATATGCGTTCCGGAGAATAAGGACCTAAAGGACTTGATACTCACAGAAGCTCATCAGACCCAATATTCGATCCACCCCGGCAGTACCAAGATGTACCAAGACCTCAAAGAGAAATTCTGGTGGGTTAGTATGAGAAGGGAAATCGCCGAATTCGTCGCGCTCTGTGACGTGTACCAACGAGTGAAGGCAGAGCGTCAGAGACCCGCAGGGTTATTGCAGCCGTTGCAGATTCCGGAATGGAAGTGGGAAGAAATCGGGATGGATTTCATCACGGGTTTACCAAGGACATCCACCGGACATGATTCCATTTGGGTGATTGTGGACTGACTCACCAAAGTCGCTCACTTTATCCCGGTACACACCACCTATTCAAGAAAGAAGCTGGTAGAGATATATCTAGCAAGGATAGTGAGTTTGCATGGGGTACCCAAGAAGATTGTATCCGACCGAGGGAGCCAGTTTACTTCAAGATTTTGGCAGAAACTACAAGAGGAGTTGGGGACTCGCCTGAATTTCAGTACAGCTTATCACCCTCAAACTGATGGTCAGACCGAGCGAGTCAATCAGATTTTGGAAGACATGTTAAGAGCTTGTGCACTGGATTTTGGTGGAGCTTGGGATAAAAGCTTGCCGTATGCCGAGTTCTCCTACAACAACAGCTACCAGGCTAGTCTGCAGATGGCACCATTCGAAGCTTTATATGGCCGAAAATGCCGTACCCCGCTCTTTTGGGACCAGACCGGGGAACGCCAGTTGTTTGGAACCGAAGTCTTGAACGACGCAGAAGAGAAAGTGAGGACAATTAGGGAAAGGCTGAGGATCGCACAGTCTCGGCAGAAAAGCTACGCTGACAACCGTCGAAGAGAGCTCATCTTTGACATTGGAGACCATGTATACCTCCGGGTTACGCCACTTCGGGGCGTGCATCGTTTGCAAACCAAGGGGAAACTAGCACCACGCTTTGTGGGACCATACAAAATCTTGGAACGTCGTGGTGAGGTTGCCTATCGACTTGAACTCCCCTCCAACATGCTCGGCATTCATGATGTATTCCATGTATCCCAATTGAAGAAATGTCTGAGAGTACCCGAGGAGCAAGCAAGCCCGGACCAGATTGAAATCCAAGAGGACTTGACTTATGTGGAGAAGCCAACTCGTATCCTTGAGACTAGTGGGAGAAGGACAAGGAGCAAAGTCACCAGATTCTGCCGAGTCCAATGGAGCCACCACTCAAAGGAAGAAGCCACTTGGGAAAGAGAAGATGAGTTGAAAGCCACCCATCCGCACCTCTTCGCCAGCTCTTCCGAATCTCGGGGTCGAGATTCCGTTTAAGGGGGTAGGTTTGTCACACCCTGGAGTTCCCCTTTTAGTCTTAATTCATAAAATAAATGGCTTAAAAGAAATTGTCTATTTAACCTAGAGAAAATTCTAATTAAAAAGTGCATTTAATTAATTGGAATTGGCAAGGTGGGATTTTTCTTGAGTTCCCCTTGTTAAAATACACTAACAGGATTTTTACTGGAATTTTTAGATCATTTGAAATAATTTTAAACATTTAAAAACTCGCACTGCAATTTTAAATCCCCTAAAACCTTTTTCTTTCTTTTTTCTTTCTTTTCCTTCTTTTTCCTTCTTCTTCTGGGCTGCCAGCCCACCTCCTCCTCCGACCTCTTTTTCCTCCCCGCCGGCCCACTCCCCTCCCGGGCCGTCTCTCTCTCCCCCTCTTTCTCCTTGGGCCGCCGGTCTCTCTCCCCCTGGGCCGGCCCACGCCCCGTGCAGCCCTTCCCCTCCTCTCTCCTCTCTCGGGCCGGCCCGTGGCTGCCCGTAGCCGCGTGCCGAAGTCCACCTCGCATCCCCCACGCGCCCGGGCTGCCGACAGGTGGGGCCGCGCCGCCAACCGTCGCCCCGCCCTACATGCGCCACCCGGCCCTATAAAAGTCGCGCCGCCGCCCTCCCCCGCTCCCATTTCCGCCGCTGCCGCCGTTCTCCCGCTGCTGGTAAGCCCGCGCCGCCCTTCCTCTTTCAGGCCGCCGCGCCGCCGCCTTGCGCCGCCGCTAGCGTTGCCGCACCCGCACGCGCTGCCGCCACGCGCGCCGCCTCACGCTGCCCGGTCGGCCGCCGCTCGGTCGCCGGCACCAGCGCGCCGCCGCCTTGCACGCCGCCGCTCGCCGTCGCCGCCTTGCGCCGCTCGGCCGCCGCCGTGCCGTCTCTCGGCCGGCCGCCGCCCAGCCGTCACCGCACCCGCACACGCCGCCACCGCTGCCGCACGGTCGCCACCGCTGCGCCGCGCCGCGGTCAGCCCTAGGGCTGCGGCTGACATCAGCCCTAGCCCGCTGTTGTCAGCCCTTGCTGATATCAGCCCTAGGGGATTTATTGCGCAATAAATAGTTTAAGTTTTTCTGTTTTAGTTTAAAATACAGTTAAACTTCTAAAATTCATAACTAATTCATCTGGACTCTGTTTGAGTCCGTTCAAGTCTCAGAAAATTGTCTAGAATCCATTAAAAAATGTTTTGTTTCCTGTTTCCGTAGTCTTATAGTCTGTTTTGCTTGTGTGCTTTGTTTGTCGTGTAGAATCTCAAAGTTCCGACGCTCCGGAATACTTCGAGGTCGATGCCGAGGTTCCATTCGTGCAAGAGCAAGGCAAGTCATACTTTTTATTTGATCATATTGTACCCACTTTGCAAATATTTTATTTCTTCTTAAATACTGCATTGTTTTATAATGTCATGTTATGGGCTTATTTACCTACTGTACTCAGCCATGTAATTTCGATTACCTTGTATCTTTGATAGCTTGGGAATCAATATGATTAGTTGCTAGGTTAGGACATGCTTAGCCCTGCTTAGAAACTTTAGCACACTAACGGGATAACTAGTGTATCACTATTACTCAATGATTAATGGTAGCTCATGATGGTTATTCGTGAGAGGTTAACTAATTGGCCCAACTAAAACTTGATAAATGGTGGGTTGTGAGTACATGGTTTTGATGGTCGTACTCATGACAGTTAAGGACCGGTTCGCGGGAAACCCTGGAAGAATTACCGTACTTTCCACAAGCTAGCATGGGTAATAGCTGGGCTTGTAGTGTAGCTTTTCTTAGCCGACGCATCCAGGCAAGGGTGGGCGTGATGGAGTTGGGTCGGCGGGGGATTTACCCGTTGATCGGTTGCCAGATTCACCTAGGCACGAGAGGGGGCTGCCTGCCTTGGGATTAAAGGTGGGGGCGAAACCTGAGGTGTGGTGCGCTTGGTTAATGAGGGTTATGCGAAGGGTCTTGTCACAGCTTCCTTTCCGGTATACCGTGGTGGTATGCTGGCGTACGGTAACGTGTTGTGGGGCTGTGTCTTGTGGGTACAGTTGTACACCTCTTATCAGAGTAAAACTATTCGAATAGCCGTGCCCGCGGTTATGGGCGATCAACCAGATTCACCGTGATTAGTCATAACCTTAATAACTTGACCTAATGGAACTGGTTTCGTTTAGGTGGAATGGTTTGGGCCTGTCACAACGTGGTGTAGCGTTGGATAGTGATGATTTAATACCGCTTAATCTACTCAAATGTTTTATCGCTTTCAACTATTGTTTTTAAATGCTTATATTATGCAAATCAGCCTTTAGCCTTCCATTGGAATTACTTGCATCATTTTCTTCTATTCTGGTATGACTTGTTGAGTACAGTGGGTAGTACTCAGTCTTGCTTCATTTTTTCCCCACATCAGAGTTGGAGTATGTGTTCGAGGATTGTTTCTCGGAGGAGTAGGCTTGCTGCTATCGTCGAGGATGCCCGTGGATTGCAGTCGCACGCTACGAGCGTCTAGTTATCTAGATTAGTTTATCTATCTTTTCCGCTGCATTAATGTAAGATATTTTTATGGTGTTTGTAAGACGTGGATCTGTGTATCAACTTTGTCGTTTGTGTACCCTGGCTGGTCCTGGACAGGGGTTTTTAATACACATTCTGCTTGGAATTCGGGTTAGCGAATCTCTGGGCGTGACAACACGCACGTAAAGTTTATAGTTTAAGTTTAGATTCTCACTCTCACACACGTGGCAGTCCTACCAATGGCGACACCGATGTAGGACACGCATCGCGGCCCTACCTCAACGGCTGCCCCACCGTAGCACACCTGCCTCACACACGGGGGTGAACCATCTATGCAAGGATACTGCCTCTGCTCGACTATCTAGTCCGCTAGGTCTATACCCATTCGAGAAGTACGGTTGTACGAGGGTCGTTTCATGCTTAACTTTATGGCTCGGTCCTTAACTGACCAGGGACGATGCTAGCCTTTTCCAGATACCACCCAAATCCACCATCCGCCCCAGTCGAAAACACTTGTTTAGTTTTATTTCTCCTTTCACAAATCATGTCATCATATCATGGCAATGTGGCGCTCATGTCTCCACATGCCGCATCTCAATTACCTTCCCAAAGGTAATTGCCCAAGTATAAAGCATTTTTATAAATATGAGTATGCATGATTCTAGAAAAGCATTACTAAGCATTTGTCATAATTGACTAGGGACTCATACGTAAACATGGTTACAAGGGGATATGGGGTAAACAATATTCAAGGCATGGCATAACAACAAGTAGGATGTTCATCATTACATGCATCTTTATTTGTAAACAAAATAATTTCGCAATTGGGATCAACATGTTCAAGGAATAGTGGTGACTTGCCTTGCTCAGGATAGTCCTTACTCTATAATCTTGATCAACCTTCTCCTCCTGGAAGCTGCACACGTTGCCTTACGACTAATCGATACACCAATACTATATACGCGAGAAAAACCAATATTCAACCAACAATCAAACATGCGCAAACAAATGTAAATGTTGGAGTAGGGTTGTTCATACTATTCCGGCTTGCTAATGGATTCCAACATGCTAAGGTCTAAGGTTTCTTATCCTTTCTATTGTCATGATGGCTCCAATGATACTAACTAGCATGATATACGAGATATACCTTTTTGCTAATATATGGTTTAGTCTAGCTACTGGGCTATAGGAAGATTATGACTAAATCATCTGCTATCAAAATAAAATGGTCAGGTCCTAAAGGCTTAAGTTTGGTTCTATTATTGGATGGGTCTAGGATCAACCAAATCGTCATAGTGCACTATCCATATTATTATTATGTCAATAGAGTTAGGGTTCTTTGAATGAATGTATGACGTGTGCATTTTAATTAGCTAAGTATAATCAAATGTTGATAAAAATCCATGCTCTGTAGGTTGTAGGTTGTATCAGTTCTACGCCTATCTTATCAAACTTATCATCACCTAGCGGCTTAAATGTTTACTTGATATGATTCTCAATTTAGTATTTATCCAACATTTACACATATCATATAATATTTAGTTTAGAGGTACACCACAAATTGCCATTCTACTATAATTCGGGTGTACAATGAGGGTGTGCCCATAAATACATTATGGCTTGATTATTCATTGGTCATGCACGGTTTAATACAAGTTATCCTGAACAAGTGATAATATGAGTCCAATATGTTGGTAACCAATAGTCAACTAAGGGTTCTTTACCAACCTTAATATATACTTCTCCATATGGTTTGTATTAAGAAAATTTATTTAGGCGACTTAATCATACTGGCTCTGTTATTATTCCACATACATAAGCTATGGACTTATCTAGGCATGCTCATACTTTAGTTAGAAACATACAAGGCTAAACTTTATTTAAATTATTTATAAGTCATGGGTTTAACTATATTTGGACATAGGTTAATAAATGTCCTAGTATTTTCCTATACTCCAACTAATTCGAAACACTAGATATAATTAATTTATGTGATTACTACAGTGATAAAACATGTTAAAGATAATTATTTTACTGCACAAAACCCACTTTTATTTATTAGCACATTATTTAGGTTAACTATTTGTTCCTTACTTGAATATTAATTATTTTATAAATATAAATATATCTTATTAAATAGTGAATTATATATCATTGGAAAGAGCATGAATTTAGATAAATTTAGGTTCAAATTTCACTCAAATCGGAGCTAAAATGAATAAGTTACGCTCATTAAAAGATTCAAATTCGAATTAAATCCAAAAATTGCGAAATGTCACTGTGCACTAACCAGATGTGGGACCCACCTGACATATCTCTTCTCTCTCTCTTCACTTTCTTTTTCCTTTCTTTCTTTCTTATTTTCTTCTCCTCTTCTTCCTCTTCTTCCTACTTCTCCTCCTCTCTCTCACTTCTTCTCTGCTCCGCTGTGCTCCCTCTCCTCTCGGCTCCTCTCCTAGCCGAGCGGCGGCGGGTGGGCGCAACGGCGGGCGGGCGCGACGCGATGGTGAATGGGCGCAGCGGCGAGCGCACGGCGGCGTGGCGCACGGTGGCGGACAGGAGAGGGGGGATTTATAGGGGGGCAAGGGGGGCGATAGCCGACCCGGTGCGGGGCTCGGCGCTGACAGGAAGCGCGCGCAGCGTGCAGGCGGCGACGCGACGCGGTGCGCGCGCGCGGCTCGAGGCGCGCAGGCAGGGGCGGTGACGCGGCGATGCGACGGCCAGCAGCGGCGGCTCGGGGCGCAAGGCGGCAGCGCACGGCGCGGCGTGCGGGCGCGGGCTGACGGTGACAGCGCGGCGATGCAACGCGGCGTGGCGCGCGGGTCAGCGGGGCGGCACGCGTGCAGGCGGACGGCGATGCGATGCCAGCAGCGGTGGCTCGGGGCGCAAGGGGCGGCGGCGCAGCTGTGGCGACATGGGACAGCGGGGCAGCGGCGATGGGACGTGGCAGCAGTGGCACGGGGATGGCGACGCGACGTGCGCGTGGTGCACGCGCGGTCTGACGCGGGTGGACGCGGGCTGATGTGATGGCAGGCACAGATCGTGCACATGGTGTGCAATGAATAGTGCGTTTTAGGTTTTATTAGATTTTCAGGGCTTTAGTTGATCTAAAAATTGAGGAAAAATGTAAGTTAAATTTGTGTTTTCCTCCTAGGCATTTGAGTGACAAATTTAGGCATCCAAATGTGAATTTGACCAAAATTTAATATTGTCCATTATTTAATATTTATTATAGATTATTTCATGTTTTGTCATTTAAAACCTCCTATGTTTTGGAATTTATTTACATTCACCCACAAATAAATTCGTGTTTATATTAATTTAGATTTTACCCTAAATGTTGTGATGGTGCAAATATATTTTTATTGTATTAATTAAATGAGTTTAGCCACAAAATTAGTTTAGATAATTCGGAGGCTTTCGATATTTCTAAATCTGATTAAATTATTCTAGGGTGGCATTTGTTAATATAATAGCACATTTGTTTCAATTTATTTATAGGTTAGTTTATTTTACAGGGAGGGTTTTAATCTATTTAATTTCAATCTCCCATTGCAATTTGGAACTTGGTGCATTATTGATCTATATATCGAATTAGATACTACCATAATTCTATTTTATATATAGAGCTTAGTTTATTTGAATGATTATCATTTCATGTGTATTTATATTTCATGAGACATTCTTGAGGGATTATCATTTTATGTGATACAGTCCAGATGACCGTCATTGCATGTGGTGTGTTTATGTCTAGGTACTTAGTGTTTAACCCTAGCATTCCAATGAGATTGAGCTATCGACATGGTTCAATGATCTAATACTGGATCTGTAATTTATATTATATGAACTCAATAATTAACTTGTTCTATATTTGGCTTGTTATCGTATGCACAAATATTTATAGGATTAATAGATAGTAATGTATTCTTGTAAATTATATTTATTACCTAGATGTTTACCTTCAATTTGATTTCTCGTTGTGACAATTTACATTTTGGCAAACAATAGCAACCATAATATCTAGCATGATGCAAAAGTTTTAAAAAGTTCAAAATTTTAGTGATTTTTTTTATTATTATGAATTTTCAGGATGTTACAGATTGTTTGGATCTGCATTGGGCTATTATGTGGAATAAGTCCACTTGTTGTCCCTCAACTTTCACAGCGAGTTTAATTGATACCCCTAAGCCATAATATCAGAAATCTTCACCCCTCATGTTGACAAAACCGTCTAAATCAGGTTCCATAACAGTATACACGGTTGTTTTGACTTCCGTGGCATCCTAGTCAGAAAAAAAAATATGTGAGCTTCTCATGTCAACGGACACCTCTCCATCTTGCACCTGTCTCTCTCTCTCCTCTTCTCCCTCTCACTCTTTTCCCCATCTCAGTCCAGCGAGCCTGCAAGCCACAGACGCAACGGGCGGAGCCCCTCCTGCCTCAGCCAAGATCTAGCGCCTTCACCCGCGCCGCATCCGTCCACCCCCTCCCCCAACCGCGGAGCAAAGCGGCGTCGGGCCCCGATTGCATGATCGAGTCGTGCGTGTCCCGCGTGTGGAAATAATAGATGGAACATGATACCCTCATGCTGGGTCACGGTATGTGTTATATAGGGTAGAAACAACCTCTACCGTGCGATTACAAAGGGAAAGATTGGTTACAACAGATAAGAAGATAACAACAGAAATAAAGGTAAGATGATTCTATCTATATCTCAACACCCCACCTCAATCACAACTTATCCAAGTTGAGATTGTATCTAAATCTGATCAAACTCAGCGATGACAAAGATTTGGTGAACCCATCAGCTAGCTGATCAGTAGTTGATATAAACCGTATATCAAGAAGCTTCTGCTCTACTTGCTCTCTTACAAAATGATAATCTATTTCGATGTGTTTGGTTCTAGTATGAAACACTGGATTGGCTGACAAATAAGTTGCTCCCAAGTTATCACACCATAACTGTGCTGCTGAAGGTCTTGCAATTTTTAACTCATCTAAAATTTTTCTTACCCACATTGTTTCAGCTGTAGCATTGGCCAAAGCCTTATATTCTGCTTCAGTACTGGATCTAAAAATTGTAGCATGTTTTCTAGCACTACAAGATACCAGCTTAGGACCTAAAAATACTGCAAAACCTCCTATAGACCTTCTATCATCTAAACAGCCAGCCTAATCAGCATCAAAAAAAAAGCACTAACAAGCATAGAATCAGATTTACTGAACTTGAGTCCAAGTTCCATAGTCCCTTTAATTATCTTCACTGCAGACCAATGTACTGTAGTCAGACTATGTAGAAACTGATAGATTTTATTTACTGAGAATGATATGTCTCGTCTAGTCAAAATAAGATATTGTAATGCACCTACTATACTTCTATATTGACTAGCATCATTCTGTCCTAGAAGATCTCCACCTTCTATAGATAATTTTTCAGCAACACGCAATGGTGTACTGGCAGGTTTGCAAATTGACTTTCCTGCTCTTTTGAGAATATCAGAGGCATACCTGGCTTGAGACAATATAAGTCCCTGACTTACTTTCTTGACCTCAATTCCAAGAAAGTAGTGCAGATCTCCCAAATCCTTCAGTGCAAAGTCCTTCTCCAAGTCCTTGAGTAGGGCTCCAACAGCTTCTGAAGAGGAACTAGCAACAATAATATCATCAACATACACAAGAACAAATAGAGTACAGTTTCCTTTGTTAAAAAAGAACAGTGATGTGTCAGCCTTTGATGGAGTGAAACCAAGTTGTTGCAACTTTGTACTTAGGCGTGAGTACCATGCCCTGGGCACTTGCTTCAGGCCATATAGTGATTTATCTAACTTACACAAATAATTAGGCTGACTTTTGTTCTCAAAACCTGAAGGTTGTCTCATGTATACTTCCTCCTCTAAATAACCATGCAAAAAGATATTCTGAACATCCAACTGTATCAGGCTTTGTTGATGCAAAAAACAGACACTGGTCTGAGAGATTTGCTTTACTCTAGTGCAGGTTCAAAACTTGCTTTCGGGTTCAAAGGCGTGCCAGTTGATTTGATCCTGCAATCAACAAGATGAAACATGCAAGTTTTATTAGTAGACGATAATCGATTGGCCAGTAAGCCGATGTCATATCGTGATATAGCATGAATCGGCTATAAGGCATATCTGATGATAAACTAACCCTAAACTTGATACATTGGCTGAAAATATCAGTATTATATAATCTATATATCAATATTACTTTAGAAATCAACAATTGGGATAGATCGGACTTAACCGAGACATTATAAATTGCTCAAGTCTAAAATAGCATGAAATAATGATTATATGTACTCATGTTATAGCCGATGTCCAGATTTAAGCATGTATCGGCTATAGCTCCGATACAACCTTATACTAGGATATTCTCTTGTAACAAATATATCTAACTATCGCCAATCAGATTGACAGTAAGTCCAATATATTTATATTAGATTAGATCCTAATATAAGGGGCAAATATAACATATTAAACAAAACATAAAACTATGTAAAATAACTATACCAGGTAAGATCGGCTGAAACCCCGATACTATCCTTATTAACAACCATAAAGTAGGCTAGAGATTATGATTCTAAACACGATTTAATAGATCAAACCTAACTGATGCAGCATTAAGGATGAAAAGAAGCATAATATCTAGACAATCAAGCTGATGGTTGCCTTTTCAGGATGGTGGATACATTATATAATTTAAACCAACAAGTCAATCTAGCCATTGTCGACAAAACCCTAAATAGAGATTGGTCGATATCAGTAGATAGCATTATCGATCTGAATTATATAATGTACATGATAACTCGGAGATTCACAAGATAGAATTAGAGTGTCATAAAGATGTACGCACTAATTCCGATAATGCAAACCGCCATAACAAGTTTTACCTCTTCGCCGAAGATCGAAATCGATGCAGCTCGACTCGAAAGCAAGAACTTGTCGAAAGTAAAAGTAAAAGGTTGGCGATACCCCGAGATTGATTGAACTAAGGTTGTTATTATTCAATAAGATCTCGGGGATACCCGAAAATATAAACTCGTCCGTTATGGACATGACTCATATTGCCCTATTACAACTCTAACTAGCAAACATGTCCCTTAGGTGGACGCTTACCAAAAATATCTATAAGGAATTTACATAAAATCCTAATTAATAGATACAATTATCAATCTTGGACTCCATCCTTGCCTGGTAACATCATCACAATCTCTCTTTCGAACCCGATATTGATCATGTAACCAATATCGGCTGTATCGGCTATCCATATCAGACTCGGTTCCAGCCGATATGGTCTTCCAACCGATGCACACTCTGTTTATGAGATTTCCGCATATCTCCAAATCCGCTTCAAATTGAATCTAATTTCCGATTCATATGCTTGCCAAATTTCATCATCAATAGGTTCCATCTTTTTGAGACTGCAATAGATAGAATTAGGTGGATTGTTGCAGCTTTAACAACAGGACTAAATGTATCTTCATAGTCAATACCATACCTCTGTTTAAAACCTTTTGCAACTAGTCTAGCTTTATATCTATCTATAGACCCATCAGCTTTTCATTTAATCTTATATACCCATTTACAATCTATTATATTTTTGCCTTCGTTTGGTGGAACTAAATGCCAGGTTTTATTACTCATGAGAGCTGAATACTCCTGTTCCATTTCTAGCCTCCAATTACTATTCCCTATAGCTTCCTGAAGACTTTCTGGTTCACCAGTAGTAGTAAGGCATCCATACCTAAGAGTTCCATCTCTATACAGCTTGGGCTTAGAAATACCTCTTTGCAGCCTTGTTACCGGCCTAGAGCACCAGGTGGATCATGCGCACCTGCCTGTACAGCGTCTGACAGCTGCTCCTGCTCCATGTTGACAGAGTGTGCAGGCGATGATGCATACTCCCTCCGTCCCAAAAAAACCCAATCCTGGGTTTGAACCTGGCTATCCAGGTTCAAACCCAGGATTAGGTTTTTTTTTGGACGGAGGGAGTGCATGGTCGGATGCATCAGATCCTGAGTGGTTTTGATCATTGTGCCCATTGCGTGGTGTGCTGGTACTAGATGGCGATGCAACATTGGCTTATGAGGCTTGTGACTGAGAATCTGCTCTGGGATCCATGTCCTGCAGGGCGGGAGAGCCAGCATCGACACCCACGCCATCTGCTCCAGCAGAGGCCTGCATGAAACATGAGCTTGGTGCATAAAATCATGATTTTGATTCATTTCTTCACCGTTTTGGCTGGTTCGCTCTTCACTGTTTCCTCCTGAAGAACCAGCAGACTGCTGAGTGCCTATATCTGCAGAACGCTCACCAATTTGATCAGAAATATTAGGAGGATATGGAACCAGCAGTTTGTGCACTGTTTCACCCCATGATCAAACGGAGTGGATGATGAAAGATGTTCTGGAAGCAGAAGAGAATTTCTGACCAAAGGCGAGCACCAGCATTAGGATGAAGGGTGGAAAACAGGAATATGGTTTTGTCAAAAACAACATCGCGAGAAATGTAAGCCCACCCAGAGGAGACATCTAAACATTTGAAGCCCTTGTGAAGGAGACGGTATCCGAGGAAGATACATTGTTTGGATCGGAAGGAAAGCTTGTGAGCTTGATAAGGACGCAAATCTGGCCAGCATGCGTAGCCAAAAAGTGCGAAGGGCAGAGTAATTGGGTTTGATGCCAAACATGCATTCTAGGGGCGTCTCAAATTGAATTACCCAGCTAGGAACTCGGTTGATGAGGTAGGCAGCTGTAACAAAAGCTTTGTCCAAAAATTTGAGAGGCACGGAGGCATGGGATAGAAGAGCTAGCCCTACCTCAACGATGTGCCTATGTTTTCTTTCAGCTGATCCATTCTGTTAGTGTGTATGTGGGCAAGAAACAAGATGGGCAATGCCGATCTGGGAAAAGAAGCTATTGAGCCATTGATATTCGCTGCCCCGATCAGTTTGCATAGACTTGATTTTACTGTTGAAGAACCGTTCGACACAGGTCTGAAACTCTCTAAATTTAGTGAAAACTTCAGACTTGTGTTTGAGCAAATAAACCCAAGTGAACTTACTAAAATCATCAATGAAACTTACATAATAATTCTTATTTCCCACAGAGGAGGTTGCAAGTCCCCAAACATCTGAAAAAAAAACTAGCTCTAAAGGAGCTTTAGACACACTAACAGACTTAGGAAATGGCAACGACGACTCTTGCCCTGTTGACACGCATTATAGACTTGATTCTGAGTATTCTCAGAAGAAACAGGTAATTTATTTGAACTGATGACTCGATCAACGATAACTGATGACGGGTGACCAAGGCGACTTTGCCACAACGTCGGGGAGATCTTGAAAACACCAAGGACTTGCTGGGCTTGTTTATTTGGAAGCGTGGATGGTGGAAGAGGACATAGGCCTGCTCTACATCTGCCGCAAAGTAGTGGCATCTTCGCTGCCTGGTCCTTCATCAGAAAGAAAAACGGATGAAGTTCAATGAAGGCATGATTATCGAGCATAAGACGATAAGCAGAAACTAGATTTTTCTTTGTATCGGGAACATGGAGGACATTGTTTAGATAAAGGTTGCGAACGGGAGTATGAATAACAGTGCGACCAACATGGTTAATATCAATACCTGAGCCGTTTGCCGTGTGAACTTGCTCGTTGCCGGCATACTTGTCCTTCACCGTCAGCTTGTCAAGTTCGCTGGTGATGTGATCGGTGGCGCCTGAATCGATGTACCAATTTGTGCCAACCACATAATATGAGGCTGCAACATTGGCATTTTGTCTTCTCCGGTGTAAGAGGCATCAAATCGTTTCCAGCACTTGTGCACAGTATGGCTAATCTTGCTACGGAGCTGGCATGTTGGCCGGTTGGAGTTGTTGAAGGAACCACCATCTCCTCTGCCGCTGTTGCGGCCGCCACCACCACGGCCACCACGGTCGTCGCCATTGCATCCACCGACTCGGCCGCCACCGCCGCACCCTCCACGCGACACGGCGTTGGCGGAGGACTGAGAGCCTCCTTGTAGGAGATCAAGACGTTGCTCGAAGCTCAACAGCGGTGCATAAACTTCACAAAAATAACAGAATTGGTGCATCCCGTAATCGAGGACACAACAGGACTGTAATCAAAATCCAAGCCAGCAAGAACATAGGAAATAAAATCTTCATCATCAAGGGCTCGCCCTGCAGATGCCATCTCGTCTGCAAGCCCTTTCATCTTACCAACATACTCAGCAACACTACGGTTACCTTTTACCGTAGAGGACAGGCCCATGCGCGTGTTGATGATGCGCGCACGAGATTTCAAGTTCTTCGATCTCCTCGATGGCATCCCAGAAGTCTGCTGCGCTGGAGAAGGTTGCCACCTGAGTCAGTATATCCCTTGATAGGGATGTCAGTAAGAAGCTGAGAACTTGTTGTTCCTGCGCCTGCCATTGAGACGTCGCCATTGCCGTCTTCCTTCCCGTGAGCACACGACCCCATGCGGCGCTCGCCGGAAATAGCGGAATCCTTCCTCTCGTCAAGCCTTGCCGCCGCAGGCAACCGCAGACCCATGTGGCTTCGTCCGTTGCAGCAGGCTCAAGCCGTCCAGGAACTGTCCGCTGCGGCCTCTCGCAAGCTCCCGCCACGGCCTCGTCGAGGTCCCCTGTCCTCGAGCCACTTCTAGCATCGACACCTTTGGCGAGGCGATGGCAACATGGTGGGGAGGGCTCCATTTGATCACTGTTGCCGCTCCGATTCACGCCCCCCCTCCCCCGATTCAGCCACCACATGATGCAGAAGGAGATGAGGGGAAAAGAGGAAGAAAGGTGTGTGGCCACTTACAGATGAGTCCACATATATTTTTTTTATTTTATTTTCTCGCTGACTCGGATGCCACGTCAGCTAAAACAACCCTCTATACTGTTAGGGATCTGATTTGCACGGTTTTGAATATTTGAGGAATCGATATTTCTGGTATTGGGATTAGTGACGTCATACAGACTCGATGTAAAGTTGAGGGATGTTAAGTGAACTTATTCTCTATTATGTCTTCATGAGCGTAATTGGGCCCATAAATGACAGAAAGCCCAATACTAAACTATAGGCCCATTATAAGTATAACACTGCAGGCATCGCGTTCTTCCGCCTGTACTGTAGGAGTGTTAGGTTTAGGGCTTCCGCCGCCGCCGCCTCCTCCTCCTCCTCCTCCAAAACCTCGTCGCTGCATCGCCGCGGCCACGCCGCTGTGCTGTCCAGAACCGGTCGCGACAACGTAAGTTCCGTGGCCGACGAAGTATTTGGTCGCTGCTCCCTCCTCCTTCATGTTCTGTTTTTCTTTTTTTTTCTCCGAGAGCATCAGTGATGTTACATCCATCTAAACTCATCCTTGCACTATGAGGTCACCGGTGAAGAAAAAATTGGGGGAATATATAGTCTGAGATGCACTGTTGATCCTCTCCTTCTTAGATTATTCTTTTGTACTGAGCTGATGACGCGGCTGGAGATTTCAGCTGCTGTTTGTTTTCGTTTTCTGAAGTTTGAGAGCACCAGTGATGTTTACATCCAAACTCATCCTTGCACTATGAGGTTACCAGTGAAGAAAGCATTGGGGAACTATGTAGCCTGAGGTGCTCCTGCTTTTCCTTTCTTGCGATTCTTTCTTTAATTTGTGGATTCGTGGCTTTATGCTTCTTGGTTCCTCCCATGGATTTGTGGTTGATTTTTGGTTTTGTCTTTATGCTTCTTGGTTCCTCTCGTGAATACCGAGTTTCTTTCTGTGGCTTGATAGCCACTAGGTAAATGGGGAAGGCAAAGCGTGCATCGATTTTTATCAGGCTTGTTTCAGCAGCCGGAACCGGATTTTTCTATGTCAAGCGCAAGAATCCTCGTCGGATCACAGAGAAGCTTGAATTTAGGAAGTATGATCCACGAGTCAACAAGCATGTTCTCTTTACAGAAGCAAAGATGAAGTGAGATGGCTGGGCAAATCTTTTCCACAATGTGCAAAGCTGAATAACCTGCAAAAGAAGTCGTGTGAGGATTTAAGGACCTCTCTACTGTTAGAATGCGTCGCCCTGTTCTAGGTTCCAGCGTTTTATACAGACAATTCCAACAAGTATGAGTTTGATCATGATTGGCACTGGATTTCTGATGTTATCCGTTGGTTGTATTTTTGGAATGGGCTGTAAGCCTGCAAACTAGGAATGCTTTGATTCTTTCACCATATTCCCCGTTAAGCAAAATTCTATTATGGCAACTTATAGATAGGATTCACCATACTGAATTTGACTGTATATGTTCCTTTAAACATGTTTGTCAATACTTGGAAGTTATCTTGAATTTGGCCGTGATCTGCATTGAGACAAATGGTTCAGTGTGCCTTCCTTTTTTAACATTGGTTTGGAACACCCTATAAAATTCCTTTGGAAATATTGTAAGATTCTTCGATCCAAATGGAGCCTAAACATGTGTGATTTAAGATTGGCTGGACCTGGTATTCTTCTTGAATATGGCTGCAACCTGCACTGTAAGTTGTAACAGAAGTAGTTTAAATTCTACAACCTGAACTTGTTTGACAAGAACTCAAGATAACGTACTTCAGCTGCTCCACAAACTTTACCTGGCCTGACGAAATCTGCTGTTAAGCAACACAGGGCCTTCTCCGGACTTCTCTTCATCTCACGGATCACTGGATCTGGCTTGCTCATAGCTGCATTTTGATCATGGATTTTATCGTTGATGGTCGCAGCAAGAGTTTCGGTGTTGCAAGTTTACAGCCGTTCTCATATAGAATTTGTGAGGGCCGTTTGCTTTAAAGCTCCTGGGCCGAAGGCTTCTTGTATCGTCTTGGGCTTATGGGACAACACAAATTCGCAATTGTTTAGCTCAAAAACCTTGTTACTCCAAACAAAAGGAGACATTTCAATCGATCAGTTAGACACAGTAAGAAAAGAAACGGAAGAATTTCCCAGGAGAATAAGCATTCGTAGTGGTGGACCAAATCGCTCGTCAGAATGTCAGAATCTGGCTCTAGCGACGGGTTCCTAGTTTCAAGGAGGGCCAAACTTGGGCCTTTCCTTTTGCCGGACGTGTTACAGCCTGGTAATTGGGCTTGGCCTTTGCTTATGCTTTCTTCTGCAACAGCAACGCTCGTGTGACCTGGACCACTTTGCCTGATTGAAAACGCTTGAACCTCTGCCACAATTTCACCCAAAAGAAACTAAAAATTTCTGCACTCAAAAGAAACTAAAAATTTCTGCAAACTGGATAGAAGCATTCTTTTGGGTACCCTAGGTCGTCTTTTGTCCTCGTAGTGCTTGATTGACATCTGATATGGTAGCACAGTAGTTCCTCATCTTTTAGTAAATTTCTCCAATGGTGGTTGCCTGGTTGACCCTGGTTAGATGTTTTAAAATATTCAGCATGTATTAATCCAACTAAACAGTGGGAGCTCGACAAGACTAGGCTGTGTATCACAAGTGCAGAATTGCAGAACTAATGCTCATCTTGTTTTTGTTTTTGTTTTAAGGAAATGCTCATCTTGTTCCGGGACATCTGAAATACTACAGTTCACAATCAGTATATGATCATATCTTGTTAAAAAGGCTGCGGCATTATCTACTCACATTTTAACAAATGCAACGCAATTATCACCGAGAAAATTCGCAGCGCGCATGTTTTCTGTAGTTTATGGGTTATGGATTATCAGGGCGCACCCCAAGCTTCTAAACGGTACACCTTTTGCAAAACCTTTCTTCATTTGTATTTCTTAGAGAACTTTTCATAATTAACTTATCAACTTTATAAAATGCAATGCCCTCGAATAAACCCAGTTTCATTCACCATCCACCGTTTATAAAGAACGCGTGATCTGATGCATAGCGTTCGCTTCAAATCCTTACAGGAATCCCCCCTTTAAAATGATGCCTTCAACAACGATGAACGATGATAAATTGGGAAGCTGCCATATGCACATGCCACTTCATGACGACTACAAAGCTATAGCTAGCTAGCTCTGTGGTGAAATAAATCTAAAGGATTCCATGATCTTGCTTGCAGCCCTGCGCCGTCAGTACAGTTTTAATGTAGGTCTTAGCTTGATCCGATCGTCTTCAACATGTCTGCCTCCGGTACGTTGCCATCCTGCGTTGCAATCATGGCGCGACCGCGCGAGCTATTAACCTGCAGCCTAATCCTTGCGATGATTCTAGTGTCTCCTCGTCTCTTTGTCACGGACTGTTGCTCCTGTTTTTATCTGCTCCTACTCATCTTGTTCATCATGTTTGAGGCATTAATTTCTTGCTACAACATTTGGTTTCAGTGTCCGACAATCGACGAGCATGATGCCACAACATATGGTCCTATTTACACGCATTTATTCTGCGTGATTATATTGAATCCTCGAACCTGCAAGCCTACCTATATCAGCCATGGCATTAACTCGACCTGATTCTTTTCACGCTTTAGTAATGACACTGCTGCTACGACATCCACAGTGCCTTTGCATCAATACGTGCTTGTGCATGTAGTACTGTCATCGCCACTAAATGTGCTGCAAGTACGTACCTGCTAGAAAATCTCTAGCCATTATAGACTGTAATATCGGTTGCTAGTACACACCTCGCCTCTCTTTCCGTTAATTTATAGCCTGCCATTGGTTGCTGTCTGAATTTATGGGGACGCAAGCTAGCTAGAGTTCCTACTTCCTCTTATAATTCGGAAGATTCTTCTGCTCTGCACACCGATATTACATATATGGACAATTGTCCATACATGCATGGCATTGTTTTCCTTTTGCCATCTTGCTTGGCTGCTTTCCATTAATTGGTTGCAAAGCTCCAGTAATTGTCTGCTATCTTATCTTACATATCAAGTGCAACAAATGTCTGAGGAAAGTGTGGTAGAGGTCACCAACCAAACTATCTTTAGTTACTGCACCCAAATCACTAGCATTCACTGTACATATATGCTTCTGTTGGACTGACTATTTGTTTGATGTGCATGCAGCAGGAGTGTTTCAATACTCAGTGGGAGTAGAAAGACTGAGCATGCAGCTAACAGCCTAGGACTGAAAGAGTAGGTATCAAGCCTGGCTCCAAAGGCACTTGTTAGCTAGAAAGGACTTAACAATTAATCAGACCTTGCTTAGAAAAACTATCTGGGACTTAATTGATGTTGTTAGTATGCTAGCATTACAGTGTATGGCTTGTTCCTTTGTTAATTATTGCCATTGTGGGAGGGTTGACACCTAACCACTGCTAGCTACTCCCCTTTTCTCTTTCAGGGCTTCAAAGTTCAAAGAGAGGGTAGCATCATGTTTGCTTTAGTCAGAAGAAAGTCACTCACAGCCCTACTGTTCTAGCTTTCAGTTGAGATCAACTCAATCAAAGAGACCATGCCTTCGAACTATACAAGCAAATCGCCTGTTCCTGCTTATGGTCACTGGAGGGTGGGTCCTATGTTCATGGGGCCCCACTTTCGGTGACATTATGTATTTCAGAAGGATGGAGAAATTAGAGAATGTATTAGAAGTATTGTATATGTGTGCTCCTCAGGGCATGGACCATATATGGGGATATGGATGGCTGAATGGAAACAGCACGAAAAACATAAAATATTTTTTGAACTTTGCCGTTTGGATAGTAGCAGGGTTGGTGATGCTTTGCGTATTTGGTTGTTAAGCAGTTAGCATGACGTTCTGATCATTTTGCTGCTTCTATTATTTCGCTAGATTCCCGCTACTTTGCCTTTTCCGGCTTGCCATCCTTTTGATAGTTTCCTGTTGTGCTTCCATGCATGTTACTGAACTAGTTATCCTCAAATTTGATGAGCTTCTTCTTTTTCCTTTTGTTGCGAGAAAACAAGAGCTTATATTCGTTGGATAGCAGCAGCCAGCAGGATTATATAGCCTTGGATAGCTTGTACATCCTCCGTTCTTAAATAATTGACTATTTAAGTTTAAGCTTGATTGTCTGACTTTTTTCTCTGGAAAATTTATAAATACTTTGTTTTGACTATTTAAGTTTAAGCTTGATTGTCTGACTTTTTTCTCTGGAAAATTTATAAATACTTTGTTGGTTTAATATATAGTTGTTCACAATCCCCTTAACTAGTTTCCAAAATAATACTGGATATGTGGAGCAGGAGGCTGTAACACACACAATGAAAAATATGCCACTACATTCGAATTAATGAGTATATTCAAGTTCCGAAAACAACCTTTATGGGATGGTTTCAGCCAATTTTCGTATTTTACTTTTCCAGAGTAGAATTCTCAATGAATTTTGAGATATCTGTTCTTCAAAATTCGTGTGAAGTTCTCCATGATCTAAACATATAGAAGGGTTATGACTGCTTAGCAACAAGAGGCATCAAAAGGTATCAAGAACTCTAAACTATCTTCTTTTTTCCCTTCGAGAAACTCCACTAATTAACTACAGGAAGTATCAAAGAGTTACCGAAAGCTAACCTAAACACTGTTCCCTGAATGATTTCTTCTATGATTACGAATGATCTACCAGAAACTCCATTCCCCTGACAGCAACACACCACCAGATAGCAACATCAATTTGGATTTTAGGAATTAAGCAACAAGCTACTCTAGTATAGCAACAAGACCTGACAAGTTTAGCCAGGGGGCCAGCCAGCCTCTCGCGCCGAACGATCGAAGCCAGCTGCTGCATTATTAGTGTGCAGTGCAGAGCTCTGTAGCAACTGAATCATGGCGGACTCCTTCCTGCCTGCCTCCCTTCCAAAGCTATCCACTGCATGCCGGAGCGATCGATGGATAGAGTACTAGTAGAGATCGAACTGCCGATCCATCGAGCAATGTATGCAACTTTGGGGCACATAATGATATACGATCATGTACTGATGTACCGAGTAAAACCATGGCCAGGCCAGTACTTGACAATATGTACTCCTTCCTCCGAAACAATACCTCCATCTTTTGTTACTACATTTAACCCTGCTAAGTACAGGGGAATCTACAATTACCCATGTTTAAATGCATGTGTTAAGCTGCACCCTGTGAATCTGTGATGTATAATAACCTACAAAATTATGATGCAGTCATGCAGACAATCAATCAAAGTGGATGCATTCTGTTAAAAAAAAATTTCATAAGGCTGGTAGCCTCATTATCTGAGAAATAAGGCTGTCAATCTGCTTCGTTGTTTGCTGGTTTGAGTACAGATTGAGCATGCTTCACTGAAATCATGAGCTGGTTCTTCCCGAAATGAAATCATGGATGGCTTGCCATTCACTCATCCACAACCGGAGCTTCTTTTCCATGATAACATCCTTGTCTGACCGAACGATCATAAACTATGGCTCTGTAATGTATTCCTTACAATTGAGTGCCAGAATTCGACAAACACAATTGTAAATCATCTTATAATGGAATGGCCATTGGTCAAACATTTGCTCCTAAAATTGGTGAATCATTGATAATCTAGGAGGGCCAAGACATGATAGGTATCTTCCTTTAATATCTCCCTTTTTTCTTGTTGTTGCCCACTCCCCGCTGTTCTTTCTCAGAAATTTTACCCTACCATGCTACCAGGAGCTTATGATTTTTGTTTGATTTTTACAAAAACACGCTATGAAACAAGAAAATAATTTTCACCTGACAGGCAATTAACAGGTCCCATGGTATAGGAAGCCATGAAACATTTTTTTAATTTCTTAAACAAAATTATTATTATTAATCAGACTTTTCTGAAGCAGTCTTAAGAAAAAGAGAGTTTTTTTTGAACCAAAAACATGGACAGGAAATCACGATGAGATATATAACCTTCTAATCGCACACAATATTTGGTAGTAACTACCATGAGAAATTGACAGATCATATGATTTTTTTTCTTGTTTCACAAAAAAAAAAAAAATCTTCTTTTGTTTGGTTGAGTCGTTGTTGTTTGCCTACTCCACAGCATCCATCATCCACAGCTCCACCATTCTTCTCTTCCGAACCCCAATCACCATGGCCATAAGACGATGAACTGAGACATAGAGAGAGAGGGAGAGCCCAACCATCTCCTCTCCTCTCTTCTCTCTCCTCCTCTCCCCGACAAGCACAGGGCTCGTCTTTTCCTTTCTTCCCCTCACTCTTTTCCCCCTCACTCACACTGTGCGAGCCTGTGTGGGTGTGGCCATTGCAGTACAATCCGTTCTCTTTATTCCTCCCTCTCCTGCTTGTCTTGTTGCGTGGCCGTGGCCTGCGGTTTATGGATCAAGAAACCTCACGAGAACCCCGCCGCTTCGGCCGTCTGGTGGCGCGGCGTTAGTGGGGGGAGCTCCGGTCGTCTCTTTGGATCGCTCCTCGCGATCGCATTGCGGCCGCGTTCTTTGATTTTTGGTTTTTGTCCAGTCAAACCGTCAAAGGTTGGTTCTTGGAGGTGTGGATTCGGAGTGGCGTGCCGTGGCGGCGGGTTATTTTTGTTGTTGTTGGTAGATAGTTCGGTTTGTTTCTTGGAGAAGGAGAAATTTCGCGTCTTGGTGAGTTGCGATTTGATCTTGGGCCGGCTGAAATTGGTATCTTGTTGGGATTTTGTTTTGTGTTGTTTTGATTGAGTCGCGGTTTGTTTTGTCTGGATTAGGAGCAATGGCGGGTGGCGGCGGCGGCGGCGGCGGGCAGTCGGCGATCGCCGCCGAGGACGAAGACCTCGAGCGCGGCGCGGAGCGCGACGAGGAGGAAGAGGGAAGCCAATACTTCACCGACGCGGAGGACCACCAGTCGTGGGCGTCGCACTCGCGCCACAACTCCGCCGCCTATGAGGATTACATCTCCACCTGCGCCTCCGTCCGTGCGAGCTCCTACGACGGCGGCGACGGCGACGAGGAGGATGCCAGCGACGGCGAGCACCACCACCGCAGGAAGTCGTCGTGCGTGTCGGAGTGCTCGCTGGACGACGTCGACCTGGAGGCTGGGCTGGCCGAGATCATCAAGGACGGCCCCGAGAAGGCGGAGAGGTGCTGCCGCATTTGCCACCTCGGGCTCGAGACCGCGGCGGCGGAGTCCGGTGCCGGCATCACGCTCGGCTGCTCCTGCAAGGGTGACCTGTCCTACTCCCACAAGCAGTGCGCCGAGACATGGTTCAAGATTAGAGGCAACAAGTAAGCTCCCGACTCCTCAGTAATCTAATCCAGTCTTGTTCACTCTCAATTACTATTTGATTAGATGCAACAATGGTCGAACTCCATGTGTTTGCTCGGATAAATCGATGAATCAATTAGTTTATTATTGGATAAGGCATCACGCATCAGCGTAAGAGTGAAGTAACACAAGATTTATTTCAGATATACTAGGGGCATATGGCTGTATGAACACATGGTTAAGGAATCTTGATAGGTGTCTGTTTTTTTTTTTCCTTTGCTTTCTTTGGGCGGACAAAGGTAAAGGAGCAGATGGGGAGGAAAAGGCAAAGTAGTGGATTATAATTAGTAGTGTTGTAGGAATCGGGAAGGTTGAGATCATTGGGGAGGATAAAGTTAGGATTCGTTCTTTCAATCTACTTTTCTCACAGATTCTCCGTGGCATCTGCTTGCTCCTCTGGAGTGTTGTGTTGACCAAGTTTGTTCGTTGATAGATTGACATGGTCTGATACTATGATGCGCCAGTTTATGTGACATGCATTTTTTTTCCTTCGATTTGATAGTTCGAGGGAGGTGTGATTGTGTCATCGTCCATTCTGGAAGTGTTTGTTTTAACAAAATTGTAGTTAAGTGATCCACTCAGTCTCAGTCACAACCATAGTGTGCTCCACATAGTCTTGATCCACTTAATAAAAATTGTAGTTAAGAGAACAACCATAGTGTGCTCCACATAGTCTCAGACTCTCCGTAATAAGAGCTTCAGCGTAGGAAAATGGCCTATTATAGACAGGGGATGGTTGTAGACAAATTTGGTTTTAAATTTTAATAATCATGGGCTTAGTTGCTAGTCAGTGTAAAAAATGGTGCTGGGCAATACAAACTAGTCTTGCAGACTAGTTTCTTTAGTGGCTGGTGTTTTCTTTCTCATTAAAATCGGTAGTGCAAACCGACACATAAGTACCTGTTTTGTTCTTGATATTATTATTTACTTTTTTAAAAGGCAAGGCTTAATTGCTTATATATTGTTGCCACAGCTTGATCACTGTAAGATTTCAAACTACTAACAAGAACATTTGCTGACTAATGCAGTTTAGGCTAATTATATTAGTTCAACAATATAATTAAACTTCAGTTTGAACCAGATATTGTAATTGGAAACTGTGAACCACGGCAACTCTTATTTTATAAAATTATTTTGATTCTATTTCTAGAGCCAAATTTCTAAATGAGTCTGAAATTTCAGACCTTGGTTGTAATAAATGATTTCCTTATGTGACATCAGCTTCAGCAATATTCATTGCACTGATTATTGTTTTCACACCATGAGATGTAATAGACTGAATTCCTATGCTGCTCCCTTGTTGAGAAGGATAGACTGAATTCTGATCATTGCGTTTGTCTGCAATTCTCGGATTTTTTTGGACAATTAGTATTTTTTAAGTTTTAGCTCCTACCTTTTTTTCCTTTTGCAGTATAAGGCTATAGGCAAACACTGCAGTAATTCTTGCAAATATATCTATATTTACTGAGGCTTTAGCCTTGCTTGCCAGATAATCGATGTTAGAGTATATGGTAGTTAGAGCAATAATGTTGTTGGATTGATTTATATCGTAATCTTCCTTTTCTGTAGATCCCTCATCTCACCTTTTGTACTGTAACAATCAAGATTGCATCAATCATACTTGTACTGCTGAAATCATTTTTTTTTAATTCTTACTTGATAAGTTGATATCCCCAACGTTTTACACTCATTTGATGACATAACCTGTCAATCACCTTATCAAATTTCAGTAAAATAGAATTGAATGGCCCTCAATAATTTCAATCTTACTTCAAGTGCAAAGGTGATCTATCTTTCTGTTTGCCAGGATATGTGCAAAGGTTTTTGAGTGCATTTAAACTAAATGATCTATCTTTCTGTTTGCCAGGATATGTGAAATCTGTAGCTCTACCGCATGCAATGTGGTAGGAGTTGGTGATTCAGAATCCGTTGAGCAATGGAATGAATCGAACAGCACAGCACCTGCACAAGCACCACCAGCTGAAACTCACAGATTTTGGCAAGGGCATCGGTTCCTGAACTTTCTTCTTGCTTGCATGGTTTTCGCATTTGTCATCTCATGGCTCTTTCATTTCAACGTCCCGGGCTAAGTTTTGAAACACATGGTCCTCAATAAAAGCTCCAATGCCATTACTACACACCTGTGGGTTAGATTCAGTAAATCTGAAGAACAGGCTGAGGTGAAGGAAAGTTATGAAGTGGTACAAAAATATTGGGTGGGGCATGTTGATCTTAACTGTGTCAATGGCAATGGCCTCCTTTCACAACGACCAAGATTCCATTAGACAAGAAGCTGGAAGGGCAATTTCCTCCCGTTTCCCTTGTCTGGATGGAGATGAAAACAAAGAATGGAAAATGTGTTTGTTCCGTCAATAGTGCTGTCATGGTTTTCAGGAAGAGATTGTGCTGTATCCATTCCCTAGCTTCTCAGGCAATTCAGCTGATTTGGTGTAAGTGTTATCTTCCTAGAGAGAATTGTGCTTAGTTCGGAAGCATGTCGCGAGAAAGAATAAACAATATTGTGAAGTTCCTGGGCTTATCGCCGCACATGAAATTGTCGATTTTATGGAAATAATCCTGTAATGGTCCTTTCGACGTTTGTGACTGTGTTTGGTTGGTTGTTGGATGGAGTACATGATACTGATGAAATGGCACCCTTTGTTGTTGGATGTAGAGATGTACTAGTTCTAGTAGAATTTTATCCGTGCCCATTCTAAACAATATAGTAGTAAGTAGATCATTTCATCAAACTTTTTCGTGGTACTAACATGGATATGTTTGACCACGAAGTGACCTGTTAAGTTCAAGAAATTACAACCCATTTGGTCCTTGTCGAAGCTTGTACTACTACGTACACGTGGTACAATCTTGAGAGACAAGACTGGAACTCCTGTGAGTGTGCGATTCTGTGCGTGTCTGGCAGAAACACGCAATAAATTGCACGATACTGGTGAACGTATACTACTCCGTGCTGCAGCCGGGCCCACATATAAATGCAAATTGGTTGCTGTAAGACCACAGCGCCAAGACACGGCTACAGGTTGATGTTGAATTGTTGATGCAGGTTGAAACTTGAAAGTATCAACGCGTATGATGAGATCGCGTGCTGTGCCACCCTGCGGCGGTGAAGAAATTTCACTTTTTTTTTCCTTCACCTTTTCAGTAGCCTGTATCGTCCATTCGATTAAAACACCGAAAAAACAGATGGTCCCTCCTGCAGTTACTTCCAAGTTCATCCATCCATCCATCTTCGTCAGGCATCGAGCCACTCTACCCGTGTCTACTCCACGATCACTACCAGTGGCTCTATCCAAGCCGGTGATGTGAGAAAAGCTCTCCCGTGCAATTGTTGCCTCCTCCTCGACGTGGATAGCCGAGCTGCACACTATCGCGCAACGGGAGACGGGCCTGCGCCCCCCTACTCACTCAGTCCAAATCTCAACCTGAAAGAGAGAATCTGTTATTTAGGTTCGTTGTAATCCCTTCCTAAGTTAAGTTATTTTTGGATAAGAGTGTGAGTACATCGCCGTTCGGGCGACGCAGCGCTGGCACGTGGTCTCCCGTACCACTCGCCCACGCTGTCGCGGTGCGCGTCCGTGCCACATCGCGTGAGTCACACGCTCCAGGCGAAAAGCATGAGGTGCCAAACCAAAACCGTCGGCGAGTGAGCCAATATACGAATGAACGAACAATTGATCAGATGATTAAACTGGCCAATATGTACAGGGACAGCGACTCTGAAGAACGTGGTACGGCGGCTAAGATTCTGATTGCTGAATATAGTGTCCACCGCTCGATTGATTAGATTTAGAGCACCAAATCATCCATTCATTTCATTCGTTTTATCTACGATCATGCTAGTACTATGCTGGAAGAGCAGAAATCGACGAGGAAACCATGTGTAATGCTGCCTCTGCCGCTGGAATCTTGTTCAAGATGTGCACTATGCAGATAGACCGGGCGGTTGTTCTCAATCCGCCCCCAGAGGATTCTCCTCGGGGTCGACGCGAGAAGACAAACTCCCGGTGAAAAGCAGATGCTGCGGCTCATGTACCACCATTGACAGCAGCGTCGGAGAGCGTGCTGTGGGCGTGATTGATGTCTTCGTCGTGCCTCCCGTTCAACTGCGCGCGCTGTCGCTGAAATGATAGAAACAGACACGTCAGAAAAAAAGTGCAATGTGACAGGTGTACCAAGGACACTTTGTTGTATGCCTAGGAGTACATGGCTACTCCAATCAAGATCTTGACTGCACTCCCTCTATCAAAGAATATAACCACCTAGAATTGAATAAGTCGTGTAGATCCAATCCAATGTTATATTCTAGGACGGATGAACGGATGAAGTAATTAAACTGACAGGTTGTAAACAAACTTACTCGCTCCATCTCAAAATAAAAGTCTAATATAATGTGATGCATTCTATGTAATCTGGACAAGTTATCTCATCTCATACTATGTTTATTTATTTTGGAATGGAAAAAAATAGATCCAGCATAGTATCTAGTATAAAGTATAGGCAAGTTCATCTAGTAGTAATAGACCGACTGACACTGTACTAAGGTAGGCTTGTTCAGGGAGTATAGAGGGAGAAGACACTAAGCTCTACAATACCCGATCAGTAGGATCCCCATGGTTTCCGTTCAACAGCTTATGGAACTCTTCCTTCAGTCTGCTGTCTCTCTCCTCCTTCAACCTGCCATCCTTTTCCCTGGTACTCAATGGAAGCAAAGGTACTCCATTTGTACGATCCGGCATTTCTGCAAATATCTCAACAAAGCTTGTTACAAAGTGTTTACCACACAAATCCTTGTAAAGGCTTAAGGCCACAAATGTGACAAAAAATAGAACCTGAGAGTTTGTTGTCCACGAAGAATACGACTAAATTAACAGTATACCTGCATGGGAAAAGTATGTGAAAAGAGAGGTCGTGGCCACATTGTCACAATAACAAGCAAGGAGCTAAACTTATCATACCAAGCAACAACAACATCCACGGAGTAGTGTTTGCGAGAAGCAATTATAAGAAGACTCTGAACTATGGCCATGAACCAAGCAAGGAGCTTAACAAACCTGTAACAAAAGGTCCACCAGTTAAATTTTAGAGTTCAGGAATACCCTCAGGCAAAGTTAATATTCAGGGGCTCAGAACTTGATAATGTTCAAACCAGAAAACATTGGTAACAACCATACCTTTTTGAACCATATTTGTGGTATGTTCGAACAAAAACAAGAGTAAAAATCATGTGAGATGAAAATATCAGATCACCACAGCCAAAAAGTATTCCACGAGGAACTGAAAAAGAAAAAATAACTTGTGTGATCAGGCAAAATTCCTTGCACAGTTGTCAAACCAACAATAGAGACTTACAGTTAATCAGGAGCACTTCAAATACATTGTTGGGTGGTGGAAGGGTAGCCAACTTTGAGCCCTATAAAGGTAAAAGCTTCGGATGAGTACTAAAATGAGTAATTGACAGGTTTACAGGTTTTCACAAGTCCAAATGCAGAGCAAGAGTGCATGTGAATTTTTTGGCTAAAACTGAAAAAGGCACCTCACGACAATGGTAGTTTGGACCAGGAAGCTGGGTGGAATAGAATGTAATGATTCTTAAAACCTGCGAAGCCTGAAGAAGAAACATTCAGTTAGTTTTCAGTGGCATGCATAAACTATATAAATGGAAAAATAGGAAAAATTCACTCACAACTAAAAAGACTAGCACCCGGCGCCAGATTAGGACAGTGTAGAATCTTTTGCTATGATAAATAAAAGGATGAAAAGTCCACTGCACACATAAAGATACTTGTGAGACCCAGCTTGATAAGTAGCAGTATAAAAAGTATCACATAAATGCATGAAAGGAAGAACTCAATATGTCATGACCAGGAATATGACCACCTTCTCTCAACAGAGAATGATGATAGATCACGCCTATTATTTTTTATTTATGCTTAGGTATTGAGATCTGAATGGTCTAATTTTTCTTGGTTATACAAATTATCAGCTATCAATTAAACAGACAGAAATAAGTAGAGTACAAGGATACATACTAAAACAAAGGAGGCGAAGATGGAAGCAAATATGCTCTCACTTAGATAACCTCTGTCTTGCCCAAGCTCCTAAAAACAACGGTAATAATTAGCTGTTACATATGCAAATTAATCGATAGCAAAAAGGATACGTGATTTACTTACTGGAAGGGCCATAAATCCAAGGTCCTGCAGAAGTGGACCAGGTCGATGCAAGTAATGCACTCCTCGAGCAGCCAGCCCATGAATATACTAATTATAAGGAAAATATTGTATAAATCTCCAAAGTAATCCATTAATCAACTGACAAACACAGAAAAATAAGTAATCCTATATAACTAAATGCAGGAAAAAAAAAGAGAACTGAACACAGAAAATTTCCATCACGCCAGAAAAAAAGGAAACAACAAACAATATTGATCTGTCAGAACTATGGTTTTTCAATGAAAGTTAGGAATTGTGATCTACAACTGCGTGAACTTATTGACCGAGATTTTCAACTGTTATGCTGTCAATGTGCAAGTCACAAGACTTGACTGCACACCCGGAAATATTATGTTCAGTGTTCATAGAGACAGCACACATAAATCCCAAATGTCAAAGTAATATAGGCATCAGATATTAGATCGGTGAGTGGTGGGTCAGAAGACACTGTGTACTATCAGCGAGACTGTATTAGAAACAAAAAGAAGTTGGATTGAGTAGCATTTAAAAATAGTTCTCATGAACCTTTATTGTGGATTTATGGTAGATAAAGCTCACTGCACCAAGAATGGTGCCATACTGTTTTCATATAATATGGTAGTTACAAGAAAACACCTAGGAAAATTCACAACATGCATAGTAACAATAGTATTTCCATGCATGACATGATAGTTCAACCGATATACTGCTTAATGAAACATAAATCTATATTAATTTTGGAAACAAGACAATGAGGATAGATTTAACATGTCTCATAAAGGAAGACAGAAGCAAAGTATTGATGAATAAAAAAGTATCAATCGACACAGATGGCGACAATTCACCTCTACAATGACATATACCATGTAAGAGCGCAGCACTAGCTAGACAAACATTTGAACAAGTGTTTACCCGCTCAATTTTCTTATACTGCTCACAGCCAGTGAATTGTTCATGCCATGCATACAGCAGGAATGTTCCTCAGAGGTGTGCCATATTATGTCATTCCATTGCAATTTCAAAACCGAAAAGGCAATCTGTGCCCAGGGCATCATTCATTCAATCCTTGAATGGGCAGCCTTGAATTCCTGATCTACACAGACTACAAAGAATGCACTCCAATATACAACACAGAACACTTGTAAATGTTACGGACTACAAATTTAGTATAGCAATTTAAGGTCTCGCCTAGCAATAAAAAAAGACAAAGGCTAATCACATGGCTACAAAAAACCCTTAAAACGGCAACATTATCAACGATAACAAAGTGCAAATCGCGTTGCAACAGGGGGGAAATTTGGCAACCTCTCATTAACACGGCATTAAAATTCTGTAACGCACTCCACCACTAGCAATAACCACATCACGCGCGAAATCAGTAATTCCATGCACAGTAGTAGTAACAAACTGACGAGCTCACCTGAAACACAATTCCGGCGAGAAGCAATCCCCACTTCTCGCGCAGCAGCGAGAGCTCCACCGACGTCTCCGTGGTCACCTTCCTCCATACCTACACAACAAGAGGTGAAAAAGAAAAATCACAAATTCACACGATGCGATCGACAAAAACCACACTAAAAGCACAAGACGAAAGAAAAAAAAAAAAAAAAACCTTGGAAGCCTCCCGCGCTATGTAAATCGTCATGGCACCCCGCCGCGCGACCCCTGCTCCCACCCCGACCGCTGCAGCTCCTACCGGGTGATGCGATCACGTCCATGCTCCGATCCACACATCACGCCTCGGCCCGCCGCATCCCCGCGCCGGGATCGCCGCTCGCCCTCTCGGTCCCCCGGAGTAAAGACAGCGCCGAGAACCAAGAGAAGCGGGCGGAAAACGGTTTCCACCAATCTGGCTCCGTCTCCGGCGCCGGCAGGGGTAGGTGGAGGAGGACGAAGGACGCTAGCTCGCGCGGTGGCGGCCCACGCGGAGGCGACGCGGTGTACGGACGGGCCGGCGGCCGGCGGCGTGAGCACCGAGAAAGAGTTGGACTTTGGAGAGAGTTGGGGGGGAGTTGTGGAGAGATCGAGAAAACGAGAGAGGAGAGCGATGGTTGGTGAAAATATGGGAGAGATGAGGGGGTTTTGTGAAAAATATGGGAGGATATGGAGCACGAAGGTCGTGGGGGGTTTTAACTGAACCTTTTAGCAGGAGAGGCCGTTTGATCTGGAGGACGTGGAGTGGAGCGAACACATGACTTCGTGCTAAAAGTTTCCCTCAACTTCCCCGTCCATCCGAACATCCTTATCTGTCTCGTTAAGATTCTTAATTCACTCTCCTCTCCTCTATTTGATTTTTGTTACTCTTCTCTTCTCTCTGTTACCTTAAAAACGCAATCGCTCTTCTTTCATTCTCTTCCCATCGTGTGTAGTCATTCGCTCCTTCATATGTACATAACCACTGTGGGATCATGTTTATTATCAATTCACCCACCCAGCCAAATTCTCCTAACCTGTTGCAAAGCGCGCGCGCGCGCGCCCACGCACACACACACACACACACATATATATATATATTACTATGTAAAAATACACACTTTTACAACTTATTATTTTTTCTTACTTTTATGTATGAGAAAACTATTGGACGCTACAGCTTATGATCGGAGACTGGCGATGACTAAACACTGAAGGAACGAAAAATAACTTTTGATTTCCTGTTCTTATACCTCTTTTCTTAGTGGTTCAAAAACTAGGACTGGAAAATAGAAAAAAATCTATTATCTAATTATTATATTATTAAAATAGCTGAAAAAGTATGTGTCAGGGTTACGAATAAGGTATACTCTCTATTTTTGGAGTCATGAGATATACGGATACAATATACCTTCAAGTATACGGAAAGAATCTATTCAGACTGAGTAAAAAGTCTCCACGAAAGAGGAAATAATAGTGTCCTACTTGGAGAGGATTGGGATACTACCTTACCGTGCGTGATCCATTGTCTCTGGGTTCTACTTGGAGGCTAAAGTGATCTGCGGTATAAAAACAAGCCCTCTTGTGAGGTTCAGGGCATCGAATCTTAGAGCCAGATATCTGCCACCATAGACACAATCCGGATGATTTGAAGACAAATCGCCTATAGGGTCTCGTCGAGGATCACTCGACTAGAATCTCGTCGGTAATCTTGGAGTTCTGTCTCTCTATTGTACTCTGTGGTTTTCTTTTATAATCCCATATAAACTGGATTAGGGCTATTACCTTACGAGAGACCTGAACCAGTATAATCCTTATCTTTTTGTGCGTGCTTGATGTCGTATCGTGTAGACTCTTGTATCAACGTACCCCAATACCCTCAGAATACGGTCCACGGGTATCCCCCGTCGATAGTATGTTCCTTTACTGAGTTAAGGGCTTTTTGGGTATGCAGGAATAGGAAAAGGAATAGGAAAAATTATAGGAATATGGTAGAATTGTATGTGTAGAACAGATGAATGAAAAACATAGGAATTTCTTGTTTTTCATGCGCAGGATTCTTACAACAAAAGGCTAGAGTTGATTCTTTTTTCCCTATGAAAACATGGGTAGGGAATAGTGTTCCTCTAGAATTCAAGGTAGCCAACCCTTGAAACAAATGCATCTACAGTGTCCCCAATTCAAAGGATTCATGGATTCTCTATTTTTGCTTCATATTTCCTCCATTCCGAATGAGTTCTTAGAAATTATCCTGTTGGAATTTTCAGAGAAAAAGATATATTTATGTACCTCTAGATGGTTTGAGTTATAATATTGTTGATTGATAGATAATATAGAGATGTATATCAAATATTATTTTAAAATCAGTTGTATACAAATTACAATTGTGTTTGTATGGAAATAAAAGTTGGGAGCTCTACATGAAATCCAATTCTTCTCAAAAGGATTTATGATAAGATTATAATTACAGTTCTATACACGGAATTTCTTTACAAGTTAAAACGTTGCGTGTCATATCTAATTCAACCAGTTAAATATAGTTCCATACACAATTGTTCGGGAGAAACTACTACTTCAACATTAATTAAGTTTTAAAATTTAAATTCAGTTGCTGCTTATAAGTTGGCGAGCTGCCAAACATGCCCTTGAATCTCTTGACCACGGCGTTCCATTGCTCGTGCCGTATACCATATTTTCGCGCATTTATAGTGGTGCTACTAGAATTTGTTTAGTCCACGTAACAAAACCGTAATTGAATTATGATGAAACAAGCCACAAACCACAAAAGCTTTCGTCAGACCTTTCGAAATGTAGAAGATTCAGATGCAACTCTCCTAGTCTAGTGGAGTCGGCTGTTGCACGAGGCCCCACAGCGTTTTGTAGATGGAGGTCCAGATCAAATACCCCGTCCTTGTTGCGGATACCGACCCAAGCTACGGAGTGGCTGGATCATGCTGCTACGTGACAAGTCAGTGCTACCTTCTCGCAAAGAGATACCCCATCCTATAAAAAACCTATTCTAACTAGATATATACGTATTCAACTTCGTAACTAGAATTTACCTTTTATGGCACAGAGTAGTAGATTCGTGCTTGCGTATTTTAATACTACTCTGTATGAGGGCCATCCCTAGGGGCGTGTGGCCGAAGCACCCGTGCAGGGCCCTCAATTTTCAGGGGCCCCCTAGGTCCAAAACTCCAACACTATATAGACATGACAATAAGTAAATTGGTAGTCCAACTAACCCCGAAAATCTGTTATTTTTTTTGTTCACGTCGTTTCGCCTTCGATCGCGCATTCGTGCCTCTTCGGTCCTTGGGCTGCAATCTCACCAATCGCTAATCGCAACGAACAGGAGGAGTAAACGATGCCTCGCCTCTCTTCCCTTGCTCTCGGGTTGTCGTACTGCCTGATGCTGTCATCACCTAAGACCTTACTCCTAAGTTCCTGACGCGTGCCGTGGTACCACGCCCCTAACCTGACACCGCGACCGCCTGACTGCCTGAACGGCCGACTGGCTGAGCTCCTGGCACCTGTATGCTTGGTGCTTACCTGGTGTGGCGAACAAGTGCCTCCCTAATTCCTACTTCATGGTAATTTCTAATTCGGTAATATCTATTTTGGTGTATGAATTATTAGTATTTAGGTTCATCTATTGTATACACTAAATCAATTTTTGTCCTTACATCCTATATTTTAATTTTGAAGGCATGTCTTCAAAAAATCGGAATAAGAAATATGTCTTTTTCAAGTGAATATTACGTGAGGTATATCATTTTAGACTATTATTTTATATTGCTATGAAATATATTATGGAGTATAAACTATTATCATATTATATCATCAATTAATTTTTTATCTTTTATTAGGACTTTTCACATGCCCCCAAATTTAACGGGACAACTCTGCTCCGTATCTGCCACATGCAGTGATGCAGAGCAAAAGACCATCGATACTGTATCTCCTAGCAGCTGTAGTAGGCTGAACAGTGGTCAGTGATACCTCTGGTAGACCTATACATCGAAAAAAGATTACTAATGAGTCTTGAACTCATTGGTGATTTAGTCTGCACGGAAGTGATGTGTTGCTTGCAGTACATATAAATGAAACACGCATTATTTGACTTTAAGCAACGGATCAGTCGAGCGCATGATCTGCTAGATGCGCAACATGCAGATGCAAGGCTGTGGGCTATGTGGCGTGAGAGTACACGTTCGATGGTTGCAACGGCTTATGCCGGGTGTGATGGGCAATTTGCACGCCACGATGAGATGCTTGTATTCGACGGTTTAATGAAGGATTATACAGCAAATGGAGAGATGTGTATTGATTAATTGCTTCGTGGCTTGGGGTATAAAGAGCACTAGGAATCTTGGATCTCTCGCAAGAACAAGTGGCATGTTAGGTTGTTCTGTGACATGTTAGCGTCCAGTGGGAATTCAGCTGTGACAGTTAGGATAGAGGTAGGTTGGTCAAAATTCTAAATGCCAGAGTTATCCATGTGATGTTGGAATAGGAAATATTGATGCCACGGAAAGGTCAGCTTTGACTGGTGCCATGGCGCCATGCCAACAAACCCTGGTGGCCTGGCCCTCCCAATCTCCTATGTTGCCAATGCCAATTGCTACTACAAGGAGAAAACTGCAATAATGAATTATTTTTGAGCTTTTCTGTGCAAGAATCCGAGTATGCTAATTTTCCTAGAAGTCAACAGGTTTTTAGCATTGACCTATCAGAGGATACCGTGCCCAGTTGTATTTGCATTATGTTAGTTCCTAGTATTTGTTTCAGCATTGGTAAAGGGTGAGATCACAAGACACAGGACTATAAGCAAGCGTTTAGGTAATGGGAAGAGGCAGGGTGAGATGGATCTTGCTCTATCTTTGAGGGCGTTTGGTTGAGAGACAGGTTGAATAAGATCATCTTTGAGGTTACGTTTTCATGGGCATTTGTTTCAGAGACGGGTTGAATGAGACCATCTTTGAGGTTACGTTCCATTAATCTTTGAGGATTTGGAAAAGACTTATTCTGAACGTATTATAGTGTGAGATTATTCACCATCAATCTACTCCAATCCCTTTTATCGGCAATTGACTAAACAAGACTTAAAAGAAAATATTCCCTTAATCTGATTGGCCAATCCAAATTAGTTTTCTCCCTCACTGATATATAGGTTATCTCTTAAAAAACAAGACTATCTCATACGAAAAGGATAGATGTGACCATCCAATTCAAAAACATATATGAGTGCTCTAACCTATTTCACATCGTATCTAAATCAAACACATGCTACGAGAAAACACGGTGCAAAATGCCCAGCCAACATGCCACACTGCTTCAAACAGATTTATGTTTTTTTAGTGTATTGCTTAGTAATATCCTGATAACATGTGTAACAAATTGAAGCATGAGAAAAGGTATAACAAAATAGTTCTTGATGTCACGATGACAAAGTAGTGTCATTGGATAGAGGGGAAAAAAATAGAAAATACAAAGAAGCAAAAGGTCAGCTCAAGAAGTTGTCTGCCTAATTCTGAGAGTCCTTATCAGCATCCAACATTGCCCAGTCCGCTAGGAGTAACAGATAGCAAAAGCCAACGTTCAAACAATTCAACAAATGGCATGTTCTCTCGCATGATAAGGTGGTTGATGCCCAATGGACAACCGAGCTATTGCTAGCACATATCCTATCATGCCCTGTCCCTGTAACTGTAAGTGGAACAAGTATACGCTGACGGGACGATTTCACCGGATCCAAATTTCGCTGCTGGTGTTTTATTTTTCACTTTTCCTGACAGGTACGACGGTGAGCTCGCCACATTTCTGTTGTTTTTATAGTTTCGTAAGTTACAACCTTATCACTGCTTTAGAAAAAGGAGTTGGTGCCGCTGGTATGCCGTCCTCTCCAATCTCCATGGTAACATATGGCTCACGTTTGGCCTTGAAATATACTCGACTCATTTCAAAATAAACAAACCTAAATAATACTCTCTATCCCAAAATATAATAACTTTTAGCATTCAAAATTTATGTTAAAATATAACAATTTCTTCATCAACCTTCTCTTCTCAACCAATCACAATCCTCCACCATTCAATTTTCCCACCTACCTCCATTTCTCAACCAATCACGATCTTCTCTCATTTAATTTTACCTATTTTCTTAATACCCGTGTTCAACTCTAAAAATCCCTATATTCTGGAACGGAGGGAGTACAACATATCCTAGTCTCATGAATATAGATATGTTTTTCTAGATTTGTAGTATCAGGATTATTCTAGTTTTGTTTAATTGGAACGGATATAGTACGTGTGTATGTTCAAAAGACAAAACCGGTATTTGTATAAGTACCTGTAACTAAGGAAAAAACAAAACTGACCTTACTTTAAAAATCAGGTCATGCATTACAAAATGCACATAAAAACAGTGTTTCGAAAAAAAACATAGCCTTAGGTTTTTAAGATAAATTACCAGAAAGGTCCGTGAGACAGTAATTGGTCCAAACAAAATTCTCTTATCCATAAAACCCAACCTTCCATAGGCCTTGTGCTAGGGTAGCAGTTCTAAAAAGAATAAGTCCACGTTGACTCCCTTAATATTAGTCCATTCTGATTCGAATTCCTAAACCGCAATACCGAATACCATGACCCTCTAACTATTAGAACCGGTGTAATTTGACTCTTTCAGCATTGACATGACTCGTTAACTAGTCCAACCGATTGAGTCAGCATACGAGACTCACATCTCAGCATCCTTTCCTCTTCCTCCTACTTTCTTCTCTCTTTCTTTCCACCCTCGCCGCACATCGTCGTTATGATGTGATCATGGCTACTATTGATACAACCGTTGTTCACATCAAGATCAAGTTGCTCAAGTGCTGGAATCCAATTCGGCCACCTACTGTAGTGCTAACTTCAAATAGCCGCCAAATATGCATACGAGCTCTGTTTTGAGTCCATGAGTACTTGATGGAAAACTCTCGGAATCCTTTTTCCAACGGATCCAACCTCATCTCTAAATTCCTAGTGAGTCATCAGCAAATAGGGAAACAAGGTGTTGCGCCACCTGTCATCGGCCTTTGGGCTTGTAACTTTGGGACACCGGCCCAAGTGGGGCCCATGTAGGGTGCACCCCAACCAGGTGGAGCACGACCCTCGGGACCTCTCGGTCGTCCTCCCACCTCCTTAAATAGCTAGGTACCTCTTCAGGGCTTCTTGGGTTTTGTTTAGATTAAAGTTTAGCTTTACTACTTTGTCTTGTAATCCCGTGATCGGTTAGATCACCGGTTTGCTCGTTACGGAACCCCAACTTATAATTTCTATTCAATTCCTATTTACAATTCAGATTGCTTTTATCTTGTTATTGCTTGTTTCTTCGATTTGCTTGCAGGAATAAGGTTGATCTACACCAGCACAACAACATCTCGTACGGTTGTAGTCGGGTCGTCAACGTTTCTCCCAAATCGTAGTTATCTTCAACTCACCGAAAGATCAGGACAACCAAATCCCTAAGCGTATCGATTGGAGTTTAGGGTTTATCAAGTGGTATCAGAGCTTTCGTTGCTCAGTGAGTGTTTATCTACCAATAACTAGAAAATAGCCATACAAAAAAATTGCATCCATTACCTAGCCAACTTTATGCCATCGAATTGTTCTTTTCAGTTTTTGCTTTGTTGAGTTTTGCGTTACATCGTCGAGTCGTATTGCTGGTCTCAACGTATAGTCCGTTTAGAGTTTCGAGTTCTGGTCACGTCTAGTACCACTGTCGTCGCGGCCGCTGTGTCTTCGTTGTCATCAGGATCTTCGAAAACAGAATCGTGTCGCTGCTAGGGTTCTGTTTTTCTCGTTTCAGGCAATTTCTGTCGGTCAGTTTTGGAGTTACTGAGTTGCATCTAGGGTTTGCTGTCCTACTAGGCTTGTATTCGGTCGTGCTTGTTTCTGTTGTGCGAGAAAGAAGAGAGAAGGGGATAGTAGATCGGTTTTTGGATGGAGTGCTACAATATGTAAATTGGTTTCCTTTTGAGTCCAAGTCCCTACCCCACATGAGTTTCCTTCTGCCGTTTCTCCTCGAGCGAGTCCGACTCCCTCTCCTCTCCTCCTCTTGGTTCCAATCTATACCATAACTTGGTAGACACCTTGGTGAAAATTTTTCGAGTGTCGAATTCGAGATCTGTTTGCGAAAATGGAACCTATGGGATGAGAGCATTCCATTTTTGTATAATTTTAATTTTAGGGTTTAGACTTTTACATTTCAGTCCTTGTATTTTTTATATTTACATTTGAGTCCCTGTAATCTTGCATTCAGGTCCTTGAGTCGTTTTTGCTAAAAAAAGGAAAAAAGCAGAAAGGTGCTTAAAAAAAGGAAATGAAAAGCCGCACCAAAACAAACAAGAGAAGAAAAGAGCAAATAAAAAAAGAAAGAAAGAAAAAGAAGGAAAAGAGAAAAACACCTGTTATCTTCGAGACCGCTTTCATGTATCAGAGTTGTGCTTGAGTTATGCTATCTTATGGTACCGTTTATGTCTAGGCTTGCGTCTCTAGTACGTTCTAGCCTAGGACTTATAACTTTGCATTCCTTGATTTGAACATTTGCTATTCCTTTGCTACATATTTAAGCCTACCCAGAGCTCCACAGATTTGATTGCAGCCGTACAGCAAGTGTTTGCTAAGGCACCGATACATCCAACCTCCATTGGGTCTAGGTTGAGTCGGTGTAGTCACCATTCCGCTTTCTTTGGTAAGATCTCGTAAGAGATTGGTTAAAAGCTTGAGTGTGTATGTGTGATATTTGAGCCTCCACTACCTAGTAGTTGATAGAAGCGTGTATATTCTTGTGTGTGTTTCTTGTTTGATACTAACCATGGCAGGGTTACGCATGGGGATACAATATGGTCATGCTCAACATTGACTTCTTCATCTTCGACAAGATTTGGCATCTTCTCCACATGATGCACATGAGGTACCTGACTATAATTTTGCACGAGTTGAATTAAGTTACCATTCTACGATGGTAAGTATAATTCTGTTGCTTATATTGATTGGGAGCTAGCAGTGGACAATGAATTTGATAAATATGAATTTTTTTATGCTCAAATGGTTAAGGCTGATAGTAATAAGTTTACCTCTTCTACATTCTTTTGGTGGAGCCATGTTAGTAACAAACCTGAAACTTGGGATGAGTGCAAAACCATGATGAGAAAGTGTTTTGTGAGTTCTTATTACAAATGTATTCTTCTTGAGAAATTAGAATATCTGAAACAAGGTGATCGAACTGTTAGAGAGTACATCCATGAGTTTAAAGTTTGTATCATCTACAGTGGTCTAAGAGAATGCAATGAGAACACAATGCATATTTTTTCAAGGGGCTATTGACGATGGAATTTGGTAAGCATGTGAATCGGAAACGAAGTCCAATTCGAAGTGGAATTGAAGAAATGCGGAATTCTCGGAAACAAAGTGTGCATCGGCTGGAAGACCATATCGGCTGGAGTTGAGTTTGATATGGGTAGCCGATATGGCCGATATTGGTTGTATAATCAATATCGGGTTCGAGCAAAAGTCCAGGATGATTTTGCCAAACAAGGATAAAGTCTAGGATTGGTAATTGTACCTATTAATTAGGATTATCTGTAATTTCCTTAGAGATATTTTCGGTAAGAGTCCGCCTAAGGGACTTGTTTGCTAGTTGGATTTTTACTAGGACAATATGAGTCGTGTCCATAACGGACAAGTTTGTAATTTCGGGTATAAATATAAACCCGAGCTCTTATGAATAAAACAACAACAGTTCAATCAATCTCGGTGCATCGCCAACCTTTTACTTTTGCTTTCAACGAGCTCTTACTTTCGACTCGAGCTACATCAGGTTTGATCTGCGCGAGAAGGTAAAGCTTGTTATGGCGGTTGGCATTATCGGAATTAGTGCTTACATCTTTATGACACTCTAATTCTACCGTGTGAATCTCCGAGTTATCATATACGTTATATAATCTAGATTGATAATGCCATCTACTTGCATCGGCCGATATCTATCTAAGGTTTTGCCGATAACGGCTAGATTGACTTGTTGGTTTAAATTATATAATGTATCCACCATCCTGAAAAGTCAACCATCGGCTTGATTGTCTAGATATTATGCTTCTTTTTATACTTAATGCTGCATCAGTTAAGTTTGATCTATTAAGTCGTGCTTAGAATCATAATCTCTAACCTACTTTATGGTTGTTAATAAGGATATTATCGAGGTTTCAGCCGATCTTACCTAATATAGTTGTTTTACATAGTTAAGCAGATTCTCCCAGGCCAGTGTGTGTTTTTTGCATCAATAGGGGCTTAATTCTGAAATTCAGGTTATGCTTACTAACGTGATATATAATCATATCGGACACCTATTCATGCTTGCTCGTAGCATTGAGAGTCAAATCATATCAAATGCGAGAAAACATGAACAATGTGATTTATCTCCTATTTCTGAATATCCTTTATCTTTGTGCAATGATGGTGTGCAAACATTGGAGGAGCAATCTTTTGCGTCTCTTGAAACTAACGTTTTGTAGGGAGTTCAGAACATTCAATAAAAGGAGGAGAGTGATATACTTGAGAAGAAAGAGGAGAAGCATGAAGCACCTGCAATGTCTGAAGAAAGTTTGGAAGGTAAATTAAATGGTGTTGAGATAAATGAATGTGAGTGTTCTCAAGCTGAGCTACACATGTCCACTTTTCATGCTATAGTAGAGTAACCTTTAGTGGGACCAATTGATGAGATTCCTTTGTCACAAGTTGATTTGTTTGTTGTTCCTTTTGATAAAGAAGAGTTGTGTGATAATGCTTCACTTATATCCATGCCGCAACTAATGAATGAACATGCTATTCCTGTTGTTAATTCTTTCTGCGTTGATTTTAAGCATGTTGTTCAAATTGCTAATGATGTTCAGGAACGTGAATTGCTATCTTCTTTAAGTACTTTGGGCTATTTCTATTTTATGACTTTTGTGAGATCGATAACTTGAAAGTGAAATTATTTGCTATTGATTTGCCTTGTCCAACTAATACTATATTCCATATATTTGGGCAATATAATGATAGAGGAATATATTTGGTGCATAGAGTTTACATATGCTCAGATTTAGAACCTTCTGTATCGATGGATAAAAATTTCAAGCTAGAGGGACATGTTATTGCTAATCATGTTATCTCGAATTTGACATGTTTTGATTTAAAGAAACATGTTAGTTTTGAAGAAGGGGAGTAATGAGATCGCACAACGCTGCTATCAAAAACCATTATAATTATATCAAGTGATTACTTGACTTCCGAAGAAGGGGAGCAGGATGAGATGCAAGAGAATCATTTTGTTGTAGTTCCAACGTACTTTGTTGTGCATTCCCATTACTAGGTACGTTCGTTTCATAGGAGATTGATACTATTTGCTAAAGAACTGATGATTACATGACGAAAATTTGTTACATTTGTTTTCATGTAGACATTTCTATGGGCAAGATCATGCACTATGCAACAAGCACCATATGGAAAAACCGAGGACGGTTTTCCGTGAAGAAGGGGAGGATGACGTGATCATGGATACTATTGATACAAACGTTGCTCACATCAAGATCAAGTTGCTCAAGTACTGAAATCCAATTCGGCCACCTACTACAGTGCTAACTTCAAACAGCCGCCAAATATGCATACGAGCTCCATTTTAGGTCCATGAAAACTTGATGGAAAGCTCTCAGAATCCTCTTTCCACCGGATTCAACCTCATCTCTAAATCCCTAGTTAGTCATCGGCAAATAGAGAAACAAGGCGTTGCGCCACCTGTCATGGGCCTTTGGGCTTGTAACTTTGTTTAGGACCCTGGCCCAAGTGGGCCCATGTAGGGTGTGCCCCAATCAGGTGGAGCACAACCCTCGGAACCCCTTGGTCGTCCTCCCACCTCCTTAAATAGCTAGGTACCCCTTCAAGGTTTCTTGGGTTTTGTCTAGATTAAAGTTTAGCTTCGCTACTTTGCCGTGTAATCCCGTGAACGGTTAGATCGCTGGTTTGCTCGTTACGGAACCCCAACTTATCATTTATATTCAATTCCTATTTACAATTCAGATTGCTTTTATCTTGTTCTTGCTTGTTTCTTCGATTTGCTTGTAGGAATAAGGTTGATCTGCACCGGCAAGATCAACAACCCACGGAGAGGTATATCGATCGCTAAGGTGCAACACAACAACACCTCGTATGGTTGTAGTCGGGTCGTCAACATTTCTCCCAAATCGTAGTTATCTTCAACTTACCGAATGATCGGGACAACCAAATCCCTGAGCGTATCAATTGGAGTTCAGGGTTTATCACGTTATCTCCCCGGTCCGCTCCCCGAGTTGCTCGCTGCAGTGAGGAGCTCGAGCTCCATATGATGCCCTTGATCTGGCATGGCAAGGAGCAACAGAAGTCGCCGCCGCGGGCAAGAGTGTTAGCACTAGAAAGCAGCCCGAGCAGCAAGGAGCAGTAGCTCACGTGGAGCAGGTGGTAAACCACGGTGGCAAGTGGAGTAGGGAGCTAGCAGTAGCGAGCGCCGAGTTCTCCCTTGATCTCGCCCCAGCAAGAGCTCGAGCCGCAAGGAGGACGACTCCTTCCTGGCAACATGTGAGTCAAGCATAACTAGGCCTTGGAGCAGTGTAGAGCAAGGGGGGCGTCGGGTGCTGACTTCTGCTTCTACATGGATGGATCAGGCGGGCTTCTCGAAGCTTTTGGAAGGTTCTAGCCCAATCAATCGGAGATGAGGGAGCGGCGAATGGCTGCCACGATGCTCACCAGCCTCGCCGCCGCGCCCCGCGGTGTTCTCCAGCGGCGGCCGCCGCACAAGTTGTCCCCTTCTTCCTCCCTACCACGGGTGGTGCTCCTCGTTGACTGCATCCTCCACCACTGTTGCAGCAGATCCCTCCCTCTCCTCCACCAGTGGTGATGTCAGGGCGAGGCCAACCGCCCCCTTCTTCCTCCTAACACAAGCAGCGCTCCCAACAAACCAACACCTAACGAGTGCGTTCTCCACCACTGTGGCTGATCCCTTCCCCTCCTCCGGCTACGGCGATACCATAACAAGACCGCTAGGACCAAACCTGAGTTGTGCAGTTGTGCTGGGTATGAAAGAGAAACTGGATTGGCTAGGGAAAAGATAGAGAGGGGCAAGGGGGCTGATAAGTGGATCATGCAGTAATTTTATTTTTTTCTTGTGACTTACATGTGGGCCGCACTTATATTTTGTATCTTGACTGCCACTTCAGCACAGATGGACCAAGTCAGCATGATTGTTAGCAAAAACCTCTCTTAAAACCACTGAGGGCTGGCTTGGGAGTTTAATTTTATTTTTCAGGTGTAAAGTAAAAACATTGTGAATTTGAGTGAATCAGTGATAAAAAAAAACCTTTTAGGTGAGCTGTTTGGAAGAGCCGAACCCTACTCAGCACTAGCAAGCAAGCATGATTTGGACAAAGGCATCACTGATTAGAAAAAATGAGTATGAATATTGTCAGACAGAAATATCAGAGAAACCAAGTGAAACTACATCGAGATTGTTCAGAGAACATGAAAATTATGCCTCATTCAAACCCTCAAGAGTAGCTGACAACAGAGACACATGAGAGATAAAGGTTGCATCAGCCAATAGCACGATTGTCCCCAGATTCCCCAAAATTTGTGCACAGAATCAATTGATCCCAGCTTGTAATCCTTGGATTCCACAAGCACACAAGAAAACTCCCTAGATTCCACAAGCGCATGAAAAAAAACAAATCTAACTACCAATGTGCCTGCAGCCGCTACAAGCGAGTTCATTTCCCCCGATTGCCTTGCACAGGTCGGTGACGCCCTTGGAAGTCTATAGGTGGTATCTAAAAGTACATCTGAGTCGGTGGCGGAGCAAATCGGTGACGTCCTTGGAAGCATATGAAATACTGTAGCAAGCCAGCGACAATGGTGGCATAGTAGAATAAACCGGACCAGACCGGTGATTCAACCCCAAAAAAGAACCAGAGAAAGCATGGGTCGGTTTCCTTCAAAGACCGGACATGCATTCGGACCGCTTCGAGTTGGCTGAACATCGGTTTTTAGGTGTATCGTACGTTGGTATTTCTTACGTTCACATAAAAATCCGCAAGCGCACGGATACCGATGTAACACTTCCCCTTAGAGTGACTGATAAACCCTAAGCTCCACTTGATACGCTCACGGCTGATGTTTGGCCCGATCTTTCGGTGAGTTTGTGACAACTACGATTTGAGAGAAACGTTGACGATCCGACTACAACCGTACGAGACGTTGTGTTGCGCCTTAGCGATCGATACACCTCTCCGTGGGTTGTTGATCTTACCGGTGTAGATCAACCTTATTCCTGCAAGAAAATCGAAGAAACAAGCAAGAACAAGATAAAAGTAATCTGAATTGCAAATAGGAATTGAATAAAAATGATAAGTTGGGGTTCCGAAGAACAAGCAGACGGACGGTCTAACCGACACGTGCGCTGCAAGCAAGTAGCAATTGGCTAAACTTTAATCTAACAAAACCCAAGAAACCCTAAAGGGGTACCTAGCTATTTAAGGAGGTGGGAGGACGACCAAGGGAGCCCTAGGGTCGTGCTCCTTGGGGCGCACCCCACATGGGCCCCACATGGGCCGGGGTCCCAGATAAAGTTACAAGCCCATAGGCCCATTATAGGTGGCGCAGCACGTTGTTTCTATAATTGCAGCCAACTAAGATGGAATTTGGAGATGAGGCTAGATCCATTGGAAAGAGGACTCCGAGACCTTTCCATCAAGTACTCACGGGCCAAAAACGGAGCTCGTATGCAGATTTGGCAGCCGTTTGAAGTCAACGCTGCTGCAGGTGGCCAAATTGAACTCCAGCACTTGGAGGACTTGATCTTATTGTCTTCTTGTTGATACATGATGTGAACAATGGTTGTCCATAGTAGCCATGGTCACATCATCCTCCCCTTCTTCACGGAAATCCGTCCTCGGTTTTTCCATACGGTGCTCTTCACGTAATCCATTTAAAACAACATGTTTCACCAAATCAAAACAAGACAGACTCGAGATAACATGATTAGTCGTTACAGTACTCTCTAGCCTGCTGTTGCCTTGCATAACTACAGGAGCTTCCAAATCTGAACATATATAAACTCTATGCACCAAATATATTCCTCTATCCGTATATCCTCCAAAGATATGAAAAATAGCATTAATTGGACATCCCAAATCAGACTTAACAAATAATTTCTCCTTCAAATTGTCGAGCTCACAAAATTCATCAAACTGAATATAGCCCAAAGTATTTAAAGAAGATACCAATTCACGTTTCTCTACTTCATTAGCCGTGTGAATAACATGCTTAAAATTAGCACGTAAAGAACTAATACTAGAAATAGCATGTTCACTCACTAGTTGTAGCATGGATATAAGTGAAGCATTATCACACAACTCTTCTTTATCACAAGGAACAACAAACAAATCAACTTGTGACAAAGGAATCTCAGCAATGGGTTCCACTATTGGTTGCTCTACTATAGCATGAAAGGTGGACATGGGTAGCTCAGCTTGAGAATACTCACATTCATTTATCTCATCACCATTTAATTTACCTTCCGAACTTTCTTCAGACATCGCAGGTGCTTCATGGTTCTCCCCTTTCTTCTCAAGTATGTGTTTCTCCTCCTTTTGACAACTATTTACTTCCTGTAAATTATTAGTAACAGGAGGCACGTGTACAACTTGTTGCTTCTTTACATCCTCAATTTGTTTTTCCGCATTGCAAGCAAGTTATAACAAATGAGCAAAAGAACTATAACTTTGACATGCAAGCATGCCCTGAATTCACTATTAAGCCCACGTAAAAACCTCAATTCCGGCTTCTTCGCATTCATCTAAACCACAATGTAATAAACAAGCATGCATATCATGATCATATGAAGTAACAGTTTTAGTATCTTGCTTTAAACATTGCAGTTTATTGAACAGAATATCAGCATAATACATGGGAACATAAATATCTCTGAAATATTGTTTCATGTCTTTCCAAGATTGAGATATTTTGTTATGCCTACAAAGATATTTCCAATCATTAGAAGCATTTTTAATTAGAACACTAGAGGCACACATAACCATATGTTTCTCAGTCAATTTATATTTTTGAAATTCTCTGTCAACAGCTAGCTCCCAATCGATGTAAGCATGAGGATCATAATTTCCTTCAAAATAAGGTAGTGCAGATTTGATCTTAGCTAGAACATCATCACTTACCTCATAATGGTCATGTTGATCACTCCTAATGTCTCGATGAAGATGTCGATGTTGAGCACAGCTATTCCCAATCGTCTTCCGTATCGCTGCCATTGTTAGTAGAAGACAAGAAACATACAAAAATATGCACGTTCCTATTAACTACTAGGTAGTGGACGCTCAAATATCACACATACTCAAGCTTTTAACCGAGCTCTTACAAGTTCTTACCAATGCAAGCGGAATGGTGATATACACCGACTCAACCAAGCACCCCGATGGAGGTTGGATGTATCGATGCCTTGGCAAACACTTGCTGTACAGCTGCAATCAAATCTATGGAGCTCTGGGTAGGCTTAAATATTTAGCAAAGGAATAGCAAATGCTCAAATCAGAGAATGCAAAGTTGAATAATCGTTCAAAGTCAGTACCGTGCTGGTCCTAGGCTAGAACGTACTAGAGATGTGAGCCTAGACACAAACGGTACCACAAGATAGCACTAGGATCAACTCAAGCACAACTCTGATATATGAAAGTGGTCTCAAAGTGTTTTTCTCCTTTCCTTCCTTCTTTTTCTCTCTTTTTTTTTGCTCTTTTCTTATCTTTTTTTGGTGCGGCTTTTCTGTTCTTTTTTAGCACCTTTCTGCCATTTTTTCTTCTTTTTCATTTTTTTAGCAAAAACAACTCAAGGACCTAGATGTAAGATTACAGGGACTCAAATGTAAATATAAAAATTACAGGGACTCAAATGCAAAAGTGCAAACCCTAAAATTAAAATTATACAAAAATGGAATTCTCTCCTCATATGGATTCCGTTTTTGAAAACGGAACTCGAATCCGACACTCGACAATTTCTTTCCAAAACAAACCAAACCAATCTAATTTAATCTACAAAATTTCCTCCCTTCTTTTTCTTTCCTCACGGCTAAACTCTTTCCTCACGGCTAAACAGAAACACGGCACAAGGTACTAGACGTGACCAGAACTCGAAACTCTAAACGGACTAGACGCTATGACCAGCAACTCGACTCGGCGATGCAACACAAAACTCAACAAAGCAAAAACTAAGAAGAACAATGCAGTGGCACAAAGATGGCTAGGTAAAGGATGCAATTTTTTTTGTATGCCTATTTTCTGGTTATAGGTAGATAAAAACTCAACGAGCAACGAAAGCTCTGATACCACCTGATGTGAACCCGCTAGGGTTTGTGTCCCGATCTTTCGATGAGAGGTGGGGGATAACTCGATTGGATGAAGACGACGTTCACGGCCCGACTACAACCATCAAAGGACACTGCGCCTTAGCAACCGATACACCATCTCCAATGGTTGTTTGGCCCGATCCTTCGGTGAGTTTGTGACAACTACGATTTGAGAGAAACGTTGACGATCCGACTACAATCGTACGAGACGTTGTGTTGCGCCTTAGCGATCGATACACCTCTCCGTGGGTTGTTGATCTTACCGGTGCAGATCAACCTTATTCCTGCAAGCAAATCGAAGAAACAAGCAAAAAAAGGATAAAAGCAATCCAAATTGCAAATAGGAATTGAATACAAATGATAAGTTGGGGTTCCGAAGAACAAGCAGACAGACGGTCTAGCCGACACGCGCGCTGCAAGCAAGTAGCAATTGGCTAGACTTTAATCTAACAAAACCCAAGAAACCCTAAAGGGGTACCTAGCTATTTAAGGAGGTGGGAGGACGACCAAGGGAGCCCTAGGGTCATGCTCCACCTAATTGGGGCGCACCCCACATGGGCCCCACATGGGCCGGGGTCCCAGATAAGGTTACAAACCCATAGGCCCATTATAGGTGATGCAGCACCTTGTTTCTATTGCGGCCAACTGAGATGGAATTTGGAGATGAGGCTAGATCCATTGGAAAGAGGACTCCGAGACCTTTCCATCAAGTACTCACGGGCCAAAAACGGAGCTCGTATGCAGATTTGGCAGCCGTTTGAAGTCAACACTGCTGCAGGTGGCCGAATTGAACTCCAGCACTTGGAGGACTTGATCTTGTTGTCTTCTTGTTGATCCATGATGTGAACAATGGTTGTATCCATAGTAGCCATGGTCACATCAGTGACCCAAGGGTATCGTGTTTATAATTCCGTAGGAAAGATGGCGGTATAAGATTTAGTTTATATCTTTTAAATCAATCTATAATTAAATGACCATAGTCTAAACAAGGGTAAGATAATATGCTAATATTGTAGTGGACACTCACGAGATTCACCAATATGATAATACTTAGTAGGAAATGTAATAGAGAACCATGGTACGATTGTACTTCTAATCTATTCATGTTTAGTATATAATTAATATGTACATGCTTACAACATAAGACTTAGTTCCAGGCACACAAGTACTACTGAGAAATCACACCTTGTTGGTCGGCCATCGTCGTTATGGAATTTACGCACTCTTACATTATACTCGAACGTGGAGGAATACAAAGGACGGACAAGGTTGTCACCACCTGCCGCCTACCTCACTTTCCGTGGGTGATGAGGACATTCTCCATTATTACCCGCTGGCAAAGACGCAACAAGATGGGCCGAGTGGCCTAGTTGTAGTCGGGCGGCGACCGTGTGAGCCTCTGAATAATCCCACCTTGCTTAGCTTGGGAGGAGGAAGCCACCTTAAAAGGGAGAGCCACCCTTCCCCTATCAGACTAGTCTTTTAGGGTTATTGGGCCTTTCCCCGAGTGGGTGCGTCGGAGTTGCGGTGCTAAGATTGCGGGGTTTGGAAACATTCGGATCAGTATGTCATGCTTCGGGCGTATGATGCTAAGATTGCGGGATTCGGGGAATCCGGATCGGTGTGTCGGGCTTTCGTCCAACCCCACCTGGGCCAGACTCATCATTTGGTATCAGAGCTGGGCCCTTGTTAAGAAGGGGAGAATGATGAGGACATCCTCCATTATTACCCGCTGGTAAAGACGCAACAAGATGGGCCGAGTGGCCCAGTTGTAGTCGGGCGGCGACCATGTGAGCCTCTGAATAATCCCACCTTGCTTAGCTTGGGAGGAGGAAGCCACCTTAAAAGGGAGAGCCACCCTTCCCCTATCAGACTAGTCTTTTAGGGTGATTGGACCTTTCCCCGAGTGGGTGCGTCGGAGTTGCGGTGCTAAGATTGCGGGGTTTGGAAAAATCCGGATCAGTGTGTCGTGCTTCGGGCGTATGGTGCTAAGATTGCGGGATTCAGGGAATCCGGATCGGTGTGTCGGGCTTTCGTCCAACCCCACCTAGGCCAGACTCATCAGTGGGGCACACCCGTATCAACAACATTTATCTAGCCTAAACACCATGTTTATGCTAGTAAATAATACCACTAACTTCCCCAGGACTCTCACCATACGGATGAACAAGTTAGAGCTAGAACAACTTACAAAAGTCATTGGACCGTTACCGTACCATGGATCGACTAGCCTAAGATGAACCAGATATACAAAGTATATACTACTCATAGAACATATACTCAACCAAGGAATACACAGACTATGAGGATAAGTAAATAAAGAAGATAATTCCATTAATATAACTATAGTCTTACAAGAAGAGTAAAGTACTAAAGATATACCGGAAACTCCGTGAATATTATAGGACCAAAGCTCCTCTAGACTTTATTCCTACTAAACTATAACGAATACAATATGGAAGAGAGAATTGCTCCTTGAGATGTGTGTTGTGAAGTGAAATGAGCTTCTCTATTTATACCTCCCAAATGACGGTAATTAAGTTGGTTGTAGGCTGGGAAACGGGCAAAACCGCCATTGGGAGTGAAGAGGAGTCGCCACATGGAAGATGGGACCGATCGGCGCCACCCGAACCCTTGGTTCGACCAAACCCATGCCACCGCCTTTGTCCACCGACTTTGGCAGGTGGATGACAATTGGGCCCCTATGACAGTTCCCGGTGGTTTGGCCCCACTTTGAGTTAGTTTGAGCTGACTTGTGGCCCCTCAATCCGTGTGCTCGCTCGTGATTCGCCAGAAGTGTGTTTCTTTACATGGTAGCCTCATTTCTCCTTCACTTTGATGTATAATTCATGCATCCATATTAATTCTCCAATCCAAATACAACTACATTATTTTTTATTGATATACGTGCAAGAAATGCTAATTTTCCTTTGTTAATTGTGCTAGTTGGCGATCGAAATCGATACTTGACGACCATCAACACCGAACATTAAACCACTACTGGTTGTACCGGCTGGTGTTTGATAATTGCTACTACTGGTGTTCTTTTTTAGCAAAAAATAGCAAGGAAAGGTGTGTGTGGTGGGAAGCGATCCCTGGCCAGCGAGTTCAGAGAGCCATGCCCATGTAGAAGGGAATAATATCATATATGTATATATGTGAACCGCGGCTAGATCGCCCGGGCCACCGGTCAGACCGGTGGACATACAGGTGAATCGAGAGGTCGGTCGGGTCACCAACCGGTCCAGTTTTTTCTACTATGAATGGCAACAACGGAGCGGAGACGACATGAGGAAGAGTCACCAACGCTGGCATCAGGGAGGGGGAGACACGATGGGCAGAAGAGCCACCGACGCTAGCATCGCGGAGGGGAGAAGGAAGGGTGCAACAAAGGGGCTACGAGGCACCGCTGTGCCGACGTCCTCGAGGGAAGGAGGAAGGGCACAGGGCTGCGAGCGACGCTAACCCCGACATCTGTGGTAAAAAGAAATGTGGTCTCCTGAGCTTACACTAGTTTTACCAATGGAATGGGCCCAAAACAGAGGTATGTTTAGTGGGCTACGGGCCATCCAAGCACCACTTCTACATTTACCCTCGAAAAAGATTTAGGTTGGTATTTTACATCTGTATTGGGCCAAAAACAGGGTCCCATGCAGATCCTGAGGGAGTCAAATCATATCGGTTTAATAGTTGAGAATGCAGATATCCAATATTGCAGATCATGAATATGGATAAGATTGGACCTATATAAGAGGAGTCAAAGTAAACTTACTCCATTCTAAATCACTTTACAGGCCCAGCTTACCATACATTTACAGATCGGAATAAGTCCACTTTGACTCCCTTAACTAGCGGTCGAATCTGATTCGTATGCTTGAACCACAATACTAGATATTTCAACCCCCGAACTATTGAAACCGGTACAATTTGACTCCCTCGGTGGTTTTGGAGAGCGGTTTCACTAACATGGCGCTTACGTGGTAGTGTTGATAGGTCTTCGTCCCACGTGGTGTTGATGTGGCACTTACGTGGCATTAGAATTAAAAAAATGTGGAACCCATTTGTCATTAAAAAAATTGTCGGGGGCCCATATACCATCCTCTCTTTCCATTCCTTCTTCCTCCTCCCTCTCTCTCTCCCTTCTCTCTCTCTTCTCTTTTGGCGAGTGGGACCAGCGACGGCGGGCGGTGGCCGGAGTGGTAGCGGTGGGCGGAAGGGCGGGTGCTGGAGCGGTGACAACACCGACACGCTGCACGTAGATGAGCTTGAGCTTGACGAGACTCACCGTACGCCACCCAACTCCCTCTTCCCACCTCCATGCACTGGTGCCTCCGTCCTCCTGCCTCCCACGCCAAGCTCTTAGCCGCCACGGGCAGATCGGCGTCGATCTCCATGATGGTAGAGGCCATAGCCATGCTACTCTGGGTGGGGGACGTGCTCTGGCGGTAGACTTGGTCGCGGGGGCTCATCGTGACCTCCGCTGCATCAGCCTCAACCAGTGAACAACTAGCTTGCTACCCCAACGAGCACTGCAATTTTCCAATTCGTCTTAATTCTTCTAGTCCTGAGTTTGCGTTTGCCTAGAAGAGAGACCTAGGAGTGATATCTCTTACAAATCCTTGATTTGTTGCATTGATTCAATCGATTTCTTTGCTTTTGCAGTGCCCTTGACTTCTTGTTGATGCAATTTATTTCTTTGGTTGTTATGGTGAAGTTGACTTGTAGTTGATTCTTGATCTCGATGCATCTCATGGCGACTTGCAGAAGATGAGCCATCTGCTACTCGCTGGTGCCTCCCAGATGACGGACGTCACCCACCGCGCTAGCTCGGCACCGTCCGCTGTGGTCTCCCCTGTGAACAGCTCCAGCAACAGGACGTCGTACGTGCGTCTGCCCGTGCAAAGGTCGAAGGATAGCGATGGAGGATGGCCTCGACCCCAATGGCGGTGGCAGCACGGTGACGCCGTACTCGCTGATGCAGGGCTCCATGGTAGCCAGGAACAGGACATTGGAGGCCTTGAGGTTGCCATGGGAGCCTTCTCTCCCACCCATCGGCGCCACTCCGACCCCAGCCTGCCACCGCTGGGACCCGCTTGCCAAAGGAAACGAGAAAGAGAGAGATATGAGAGAGAGAGGGAGGAAGAAGGGAAGAAGAGAGATGATGGTATATGAGCCCCACATGTCAGTGGGTCCCACATTTTTTAATGATATATGGGTCCCACATATTTTTTTAAAATTCTAATGCCACATAATCATCACGTCAAACACCATGTGGGATGCAGACCAGGTCAACACTGCCACGCAAGTGCCACATCAGCGAAACCATCCTCCAAAACCGCCGAGGGAGTCAAATTGCACCGGTTTTAATAGATTTGGTATCGAGATATCTGGTAGGGATACGAATCAGATTAAACCACTAATTAAGGGAGCCAAAGTGAACTTATTCCTTACATATCAGAGCAACACGAGAGTCGTCCAAGACTCACAAGTCGCCGGCCATGCCTACTACGGGGCCAGAGCCAGGCAGCATGGCACTGCGGTAGTTACAGACTACGGAGCTTTGCCAGGAGTACTCCCGGACCGGAGTAGTAAGCCGTGCCGTGGCTGACTGGGAATGCATGACCTGATAGGAAGTGACGGGAAAATTGCTTTTAAATGTTTTTCGGGAATTCTTTCATTCATTATGTTTTATACCTATCGATATCAGATTCATAATCTTCGTGTGGTTCAAACTGCTCTTCTTAACTTAAGAACGAAGTCCTTATTCAAGAACCCTTTGTTTGAGGGGGGAGGGGGGTGTATCCCCTGTGAGGGGAGCTAGGGAAGGCCGATAATGGCAATGAGGGGAAGCTATTCTTCTTTGTTTACCGTTCTTTGATGTGAAGACGTGCTGTGGACCCGCACACCATGAGCCATGACATCGACTACCGCCATTCGGTGTTTACCGTTCTGGGTTTTTGCTCACACGGTGTCCAACGTAGAGACGAGACAGGAACAAACATTAACCTCATACTGGTACATAGAGAAACGAACGAGAGACCCGTAAGAATAAATTTTTTTATTTTAAATTTTTTTATTAAAAGTTTTGAAAAAATAATTTTTTGTTTCAAAGTTTGATAAAAGTAGGCTCCCGCCGCCTTCTGGGAGGGCGATTATTAAAAATCGCTTATCTAAAGGGCGACCAAAGTGACGTGGTAGACGGTCGCTGGCTCTCTGCACATTTTGCAGGCGGCCCCCTTGTTGCCCTAGCAGAGGGCGGTTTTTACTGTGCCGGGGGATCGCCTGCAAAAGAGCGGCGGGGGACCCTAGAATTTTGCAAGTGACCCCTTGCCGTCCCTCTATATGGGCGGTTTTTAACTGTTCATTCAGATTAGGGTTTCCATATGTTTTATTATGTTTGTTCTCGAAACATTTGGTACAAAATTTTAGTAAAGCATTATATTGAAAACTAATAAAACAGGAGTAATGATTGTAAATTTATTTGATGTAAACTATGATATTTGGACGAATAAAAGTAGGTAAACACTCACTCTGAGAAGAGAAAAATCAGGTATATTTTATAAAGTTAAAGACTACGTCAAATTGTAGGTCGAGGATGCGGTGTGTGATTTTGAAGCATTAGGTTAATGATCTTGTAGAAACAAGAAGAGTATGTAAAATTTAGTAAGTATCGGATGATATATTGTTAGGTATTTCTATTGCGTACAATTGTAAGGAAAGGAGCGTAACGGGGTGTCAAAGAACCATGTTAATATATCCGATATTTTTTATTTGTACGCATGCAATACACCATTATCATAATTAAACATTGTAATGATAAGATAGGAAAGGAGTGCCATGGATACACGATACAAATTTGTCGGTCCCGATGAATGTAGATTGAGCTAACCTTCTGTAGCACGACTCACTACAACAGATACTGACATTGTGTAGACTTCTGGGTCTATTCTAAATCCTCTCAACAATCAACTGTAAATTGACTGAAATGTTCTCTCTGCAGGTCTATCAATGCCATTAGATGTCATTATAAAATCTGACAGATCAACACCATCTGGACCAAATCTAAGATTCCCTTCACCGTAAACTATCTGAAATAGGACCTTATTTGATATTGTGCCTAATTAAAAAGATAACTAGGTTAACTAAGTTCATACCGTACTAATAAGATCTAACATCATGTTCATCGGTACTCCGCACTAAGTTACAATTTCTACAATATTGTTCTGTGTCCTATATCCACAATTCTACAAATAGATGGCGTGCTTCAGATCGAATTAAACTACATTTTTCAATTTACACTACAGCCTAAGTCTCAATTCCTACTAAAATCTACTGTGTTCTAGATCTACACAAATGTGTTGTGTTCTACAGATCTACTAAAAATTATGGAACTAAAACTGCAATTCAACATAAATTAACAACACAATGTAATGTGATGTATTTACCTGTGATGAAGTGCGTAAACCAGTAGGGCTTCGCCGCTCTCCTTCTGCTCCCCCTCACCCCTCCCTCTTTCTTTTTTCTGGAATTACGAGTAATTATAATGCGAATTTCAGAGAGGAGAAGAGTTTTATAGGGGATAGGCTAAAAACCACCCTTACAAAGGGCGGCAAAGGGGCCACCTGCAAAATTCCAGTCCCCCCCTCCCCCGCCGCCCTTTTGCAGGCGGCCCCCCGGCGCAGTAAAAACCGCCCTCTGCTAGGGCGGCAAGGGGGCTGCTTGCAAAATGTGCAGACAGTCGTCGGCAGAGAGCCAACGGTCATCTGCCACGTCACATTGATCGCTCTTTGGATGGGCGATTTTTAATAATCGCTCTCCCAGAGGGTGGCGGGAGCCTACTTTTATCAAACTTTGAAAAAAAAATTATTTTTGCAAAACTTTTAATAAAAAAATTAAAAATAAAAAAAATCCCCGTAAGAATACGAGAAACATAACATTCCTAACACCGTGGGCTGAGAGGTAAATCAACCGGGCCTGTTCCTATTGGACTTGGGCTTTCAGAACTACTACACTTCAAAATAATCGCAAACGCTCTTCTTCTGTCTGTTATTAAAAAAACAGAAAAGGAAAGACGGATCTTTAGTTCTTTACCTATAAAAAGGCAGAAAACTCCTGGAAAAAAAACTGAAAAACTCTTATACGTGCAACGCGCCGGCTCTTCAACGTCAAAGCTACTATACCACCTACACGACTACTCTACATCCGATCCGAAAATGCATTCTTCCCGAAAAGCGACGTCACCTTTTTATCGATCGTAATGTACGCACGACGCTTCCAGCAAATTAACAACGGAACAATCCAATCCATGCAGCACGCCACAATCACTCCACTCGATCGATCACAACTTCGCAAGGGATCGAGGATAGCCGAGGCGTGAAGCAGACGCGACCCGGCCGCATCCATCCATCTCCCCCGCGCGCCGATCCCTCGTGCTCGTGCGCGCCCCGCGCGACATGCGGGGCGCGTGTCCCTCCCGTCCGTCCGTCCGTGCGCGCGCGCGCGCGATTTCTTAAAGCCGGCGACATGCCGTCGGCGGGTGCACGACAGCGACCTCCGTCTCCGTGGCTTGTACTCTTGCGCCACCATTGGCCCCGCCGGCCGGCATGGCCGCGAGGAGGCCATTAATCAGTTGCGTCTTGGCAATATATGGTGTGTTTTCTGGCTTTCTGCATCAATGATGATCAATCCAAACACCGAAATGGAAGCCATCTTTAAATAAGGGTGTCAGGCTCTCCGTGATAAGCAGATTTGCTGGATGGAGGCATGGAGCCCATCCGTGCGATGGTCCATGCATCGTTGATTAGCGCTGCTGGTCGAGCCGACTTGTTGCTTGCAGCGACACCGTCGACGGCAGCTTAGAGCCCGCTGGCACGTAGAGTTGCCTTATTTTTAGAATAGCTGTCGAATGTCAAAATCTAAACCGAGAAGCGTGCGATCCAATTTGTGAGAAGGACTACTACACGTGCTGATGTGCATGCTTGTTTTTCCTCTTAGACATGCATGTCTTTTTCTTCCTTCTTATAAAGTTTTCTCTCAAATTACTTATCCGATCTACAATTCGATTACACGTTATAATTAAATCTTCACAACAAGATCTTACATGATTATATTACGATAAAAAATATTTATATTTGTAAATTACTTTTATTATATACATAAGTTACTTTTATCATGTATATATATAAGTTACTTTTAGATTTGACTAAGTTACTTCTTAGACATATAAAAGTAAATTCAATAAAGTCTAAAAGTAATTTACATATATTATAAAAGTATCTGAAAATAAAACGGAAACATACTATTGTATTTTTCAAGTTGAAAGGAAAAACTAGATGGAATACAAACCAGCTACCACTAGTTGTCTAGTCACGTCCAATTAAAAAAAGGCATGCATTAAAGTTACTTTCTTTTTTGTTATAAATTACTTCTATAATATATGTAAATTACTTTTAAGCTTTATTGAATTTACTTTTATATGTCGAAGAAGTAATTTAGTGAAATCTAAAAGTAATTTAGATATATTATAAAAGTAATTTATAATTTTTCATCAAAATATAATCATGTGAGATCTTGTTATAAAGATTTAATTGTTACGAACACAACGGTGTAATCGGATCGTAAATTAGATGAGTAGTTTAAGAGAAAATTTTATTTGAAGTATAGGTGGATAGAGTCTCTCATGGATGGAGTGGTAGCTGATTTAGACAAACCAGCTACCACTAGCTGTGTAGTCACGTCCTTATACTAGTTCTATTTGGTTACAGTTGGAATAGGTGTAGGATAGAGTTAGAGTCGAGCTCTATCATAGGCTCTCTCTTAAATAGAGAGGGAGGCACCACAATGTAATGATGACGACTACAATGTAGCGTAGACACGCAGGGAGATGATGGCGGCGTGGCCATGGACTCGTAGCGGCTAGGAGCTATATTGATTGAGGAGGAGCCCCCATAATCAGAGCCCCGGTGATGTAGGCTTCGGCTGAACTCCGTTAACAAATATTATGTGTTCCTGTGTTGTCATCTGGCGTGTCTTAGGTGATCAATGGCTGAAGCGATCGAGAAGGTTAGTTATCGTTCCGCTATATCGACTAACTTTTTGTAACAAGTGGTATCAGAGCAGAAGTTTTCAACATTGGATCAAGAAGACATGTGGAGGAGGAAACACGAGGTAGGGATCGCGCATCGACAGGAGATCGTCAGCCGTGGCGATGAGATCGATGACGACAACGAGGACGTTGCGGAGGTGACAACCTCGCTCGCGATCAGACCGGTGATGGCGGAACCTGACCGGAAGATGGGACCGGGCATGGCCGAAGGCGACCGGAGAGATCGGAGGGGTAGCGCTATGGACGGCGCGCCCGACGCACGCAGTGGTCGTGGATCCGCGGTAGCAGGGAGGCTACCGGCGGAAGGGCGAAACCGACGAGCGTGGCGCGGCGCGGCGGACGTGCAGGGCCGAGGACGACGTGGTCATGGATGGTGAACACGAGGGCTGCGACTGCGGTGCGTGCGATGGCACGGACAGTGCATATAGAGTATGTGCTATACATGTATACAAGCGCATGGTGACTGAGCAGAAAGCCAAGAGGAGAACTAGCGAGCAAAGAGAACGATTGCAAACAGAGATTGCATGGATGTCGGAGATGGAGTCGGTGAGTCAGATCAGGACACGGTAGTGCAAGCTCGAAATCGAATCAATCTCTAGGAGGCTCGGCTAGGTTTTTGTGGCAAACTGACTTCGGATGGCTACTAAGCTTACTTAGCTGCATGCAAGAGGTCATATGAATAGCTAGCAAGATGCAGTGTTTATGCGGTGGTGTTGCAGGTCAGCGTGGCTCACGGGCATAAGACGAGAGGCATGGTGCAGCTATGTGGTGATCAAGGTGATGCAGTGAGTATACGGTTCAGGAGGAGGTGCGCGAGGTGTACGTGTGTGACGGTTGGACTGGGCCGAGCATGGTGGTTTTATCGACGGACTGGTTAAGACTACGGAGTTTGGATAGTTAAACCGGGTTGTAGCTGACGGGTGGTTTGCTACAAAAACTTGTGAACACATTCAAGCAAGAAGGTTCTACAGATGGATAGTTTACAGGTGATAAGGGCGAGTAGACTGGTGGTAGTCAGGTCGCATATGAAATTATCTGGCAGAAACAAGATATATCTGGGACTCAACGAGAAGTTGAGATATATGGAGTTAGGCCAGAACTGAAGAAAAGTCTCGGGCAACAGCGGGTCAAATATCGTTGATGGGGTCAACGATACTGTTTGGCAGTACAGGATATATCCAAGATATGCAGGTTAGCATGATGGGGATATATGAAATCTGCGTCACTGAAGAGGAAGAGCAAGTGTTATGGTGTAATTTCTTCGATGACTCGAGACAATGGTGAATTTATCAAAATATCATGGATTCAGTCTACAGATGTGGAAAGCGTGGATGTTGGATTTGTTAGCTTGGTTCATAAGACTGACGGAGAACCCTTATCATGTGTTCATGTGTTGTCATCTGACGTGTTTTGGGTGATCAATGACTGAAACGATTGAGAAGATTAGTTATCGTTCCACTATATCAACTAACTTTTGTATCATTATTAATGTCGGGGTGGCTTGCCATGTTCTGCGACAGCAGATCGAAATGAGAAGTTAAGAAACCCATGTTCGAAAATGGATTGCCGCGTGCTCGAGATCACACTGGCTGACAGGTGGGCCTCTCAGTTGCATTCCTCAGCTATGCTCTGGACAGCAGTGCCGCTGGACCAGCTAGCCTGTCAGTTGTGTCAAACGGTCAAACCCCATCCTGAAAAAAAAGCTTAAAACAAACCCATCTTGCGCAGCAGACCATAGATAGCTACAGTCCTGCGAGTAGATTAGAGTACTTTGTTACTGCACTAGTGACCACTGTCCTAGCTTAACAAATCACCCTCCCTCTTGTAGGCACAGCTGTCTTTCTTAACAATATCTGTACTATGTGTTCAAAATACAGAGAGAACATGAACACTACTCCGTAACATAGACTAGCCCATTTCTGCAAGTTCGGTAATATAGCCAATCATTAATATAGCCAATCACTCTCTATAAATCCGTTTGGTTACATGTGTTTCCCTCTTATCTCATATCTGATTCTTTATTGGATCAACAGTTCCTCAACACCAATGAGTAGGCAGGTGTGAAGAGCCAATTTAATCATGTTTTTTTCAGCCACACATGAAGTAGAATCCACCGATTCATAATCATTTTTACTCGCTTCGCAACTAGACAAAATTCGGTATTGGAGAGCAATGCAATTCCCCTTACATTCTCATCCAATAATCTAATTTGACGATCCAAAAGAAACCAAATCCATGGGGAGGATATATAAAACATAGTTTACCCCCCTCTATGCCCTTCTCGTAGATATTTTTTGGTCACCAAAGACAATAGTGTGGACCCATGCAGGGTCCTCAAAGGGAAAGGCACCAGAGTTAATTAACTGATTGTCTTACTAGATCCTAGCTGTTCATCTGCTGACAGTGGTTGTGTTTGTGTATCTCGGTCCCCTCTGTATTCTTCCTCGGTTTAGTCCTGACGAGGAGAAAAAATAAAAATAACCCGGCCATTACACACACCTGCTGGTCCAACAGCTAGCAACAGCTAACCGCTGCCCCAGCAAGCCGGTGAACTGTCATCACGCCCAGATCCAGGGACATTCTCTTTTCGCTTTGTCGGCGTCTACTCGATCCATCTACCCTAACCCTGTTCATACGCATTTGTCTCGGTTGCCGCCATCCGCCACCAATGTGATACCTGAAAATTTTCATTCATACGATGAACAGAGCTATCTGCCATCTACTAATCTAGTTGCTGAACAAAGTCTAACAGATCCTCCTCTCCCAAGATGGATACCTTGTAACAAGTTGGATGGATCGGCCTAATAATGTATGATCCCGCTGGAGAATTAGTTGCCGACAAAATTATTAAGGATTAGTTACGACTTGTTACGGGTGTGTGCAACCATATACCTATCATATATGCACGTCGGAGCGAAATGTGCAGGGTAGTTGTGATCTCTCCGGTCTTTGTTGTTATACAGGCGTATGTAGTACATACATAATGTTGCCAAACGGCAAGCGAATTTCGCACACGTTTTCAAGTTTGAGCAGATGTTGGTTATCAGGGGATGGGTGGGTGAACAACACAGAACTGAACAGAGCTCTGCGTTCCAACAAACCATTGAACAAGTCGCTGTCTCTGAACAACGCCATACTATACTTTTTTTTTTTGCAAAAGAAAATGAAACGTCGGCCGCTTGCGAGGGCGTGCTGAGGCAATCAATCATACATTCGAATTCATTCAACTGAGCACAATCAGTGGCAAAGCTTGATGCAAAATGGGGGTCCCAGTCGTACTACCGTCCTATGATTTGTTAAAGGCCTAATTGTATAATCTAGTAAGAGACAGCGGAGACCAAAGAGTGCAGGCTGAGCACTCTACCCTCCATTTGCTAGCAGAGGCAAGGCTCTGTCTAGAGGATTACTACTCCTTTAACAATTCGATTTAACAGATTACTGAAACTTCACCTTCGATTTAACAATTCGATGGTTGTCGCAGCCATTCATCCATGTGACGACCTAGCCGTAGAGCAAATAATGAACGCCCACCATCAGCCTGACCAACGAAGCAGCACTATACGTCCGTGATACGGAGAACTACTTCTTTATTTATATGCCCCTAAAGACGGAACATTTGATTACGTCCGCACAAAGCACGGTTCGTGTACATGAAAATTGCAGGATACATTGCACCGGACGGCAGCGGCATGTATCCTCCTCTCATGTCAATTCGCTCTGGAAGCTCGTCAATTGGATTGGGCCCCTACGTGATCTCCGAAAGTTTTTGCTTCCACTTGTTCAAGGAGTGTGTAGTTCGCATCCGATGTCCATAGTGTAGGTGCAACATTCGTGCCCATCTCAAAATAGTTACATTTTACAACGGAGAAAGTAATAATCTTATTACTCAGCTTGTCGTTTGAGATGAAGAATATGTGCAAGTGACCATCGTATAAGTAGTACTAGCACCATACAGGTTAGTATTAGAGCAAAGATAACAGTAAACTATGAACCTACTATAGGTTTACGTGAATGAGAAAGGTAATAAAAAAATTAAAGATGTTGGCACTCATACAAACACAAACTGTAAGACAAATATATTAAATTTATAAAAAAATATAAGTAAAAGATAGAGACAAGAAAAAAAATTATAACTAACCTTATAGTAATATATTATAAATATTGATTTTAAGATAAACTAATAGTAAAAAATAAACTCTACTATCCTTAGGATCAATAGAGGAGTACATCTTAAAGCTAGGCAGGCAGCAAGCATTTTTAAACTGATTGGTCGGAGCTGATTAAAGCGGATTACAGTGTGGTCCCACAACGCTACTCCCAGTTTAGGTTGCCAACCCAGTCTCTCCATTGGCTCAAGCAAATGGCAAGTAGTAGTAGTTGCCGATTAGCCGAGGTCGGCCGGTGGTGGTGGCCCTCAGTCCTCACCAGCGCCACACCTCGGCTCCTCTTTTCCCCTCCCCGCCGTCTCGTCCCCAACGTGACGGGCACATGGGCGCCGGTTGCCCCCCACACCGGTCGATCGATCAATCGACCAGCTCACTCACCCCCCTCGATCAGGTGCGCGCAACCACCTTTCCACCGATCACGACACCCCCATCCCCCATCACCGTCTGCTCGGCTCCGCACAGGCGCATCCCACCCACACCGACGCCGTCGTGCGCGCCACCCGAGCCCGCAGCGGAGGTAAAAACTGGGATGGGATACCGTGCGGTTTACCCTGGCTGGAAAAAGGGACAAGATCATCGTAACACGGCCCGAGGCGAGGAAGGGAGAGGGGTCTACTTACGGGGGGTCGGCTCGGTGGAACCCGAGGTAAGGCCGTGCGCTTTCTCTTGGAAACACGCCTTTTTGTGGCGATCGATGGGTGTGGTGCGCCATGCGACGCAACGCAAGGGTGGGATGGACGGATGGATGGAAACACCGAGCGAAAATGAAAGAAACGAGAGAAATTTGGGTCTTTGACCGGGTCAAGCGGAGGAGAGGACGCATGCAAACACAGAGAGCAGAATATAAACCGAACCGGACATCAATACGCATGTAGGGCCAGTCCAAGAGGAAGACGGGATGATGACATGATCCATCCAAAATTGCTTTTATGGCGGGCATTGGAGTGGAGCGGAGCAAGCAAAGGTTCTCCCGCCAAAACTCTTCAAGGCCATTAAAAACGGCATAGAGCTACTGAGGAACGGACGGATGGATGGTGATGGTTCCAGCGGCTGAGCCACCCGTTCCAGCTAGACCCACGCTGGATCCTGCGATCCAGCCAGCCAAGCCAAGCCTAGCCTTGGGACTCCTTGGGGGAACGGAGCGGAGAGCCCAGCTGCGTCGTTTTCTCGGAGAGCGCGGAGGGGACTACTACCGCGGAGATGCAGTCAGATGCTGACCCACAACCAGGCAGATTCCTAGGCGGTTAGTCCCCGGACAAACTGTTCATCCACTGTTTTGTAAATGCACACCATCAACTCTATAATCATGTACTACTAGCATTGTCAACTAGAGATATATAGTAAGACACCGTATTAAGCAATAAAATACTCACCATCATTCATATATTAAAGGCTTGATGGTACAAGTACAACTATTGTTTAACAACACCCAGCCCAACATTGCTGCTGCTGTGGCTAAACACCGAACAACCCTAATAAGAATCTTATTGTGCCGAACCAAAACAAAGGTAGGGCACCAACTAGCTAGTACAAGAAAAATGGCAATTAAATCCATAGTTCCCTTTTCTTTTTTGTTCAGAAACGATCGCCCTTATTCATGGAGCCCACGGCAAGCTTCTTTTGCAAGTAAAAGACTGCAAAAAGGAGGGAGGAGGGAGAGAGACCTTAGCTGGGTGTGCGCTGGTACTTCACTTCTTGGCAAGCACCCAAAGCAAGCAAAGCCGTGGATGATGTAGAGATGGGTTTATTTTTGGCTCCCCAAGATGACCCATCCATAACCCACTTTGATACCTTGTCACTTCTTGCTTGCAAGCTGCACAAGCCGCTAACATTTCTCTCTCGCTCTCCAAAAGAACCACTTATTATTATTCCTTCCAAACCACTCTGTCAAGCCACCAAACCGAAGACATGGATTTCTCTTCTGCTCTTTCGTCTCCGTCTCCGCCGCTTTCCGTCCACACCAAAAAACCAATATATCACCAATCAAACAAACAAAGCTAACACTGATGCTACTACTGCCTCCTACTACCTCTTTGGCTAACACTAACACCTAACAGACGAAGTACTGTTACTAACTTTAATTAATATGATTAAACTTGACGCAAAGCCAGAAGAAGGGGCGCCGGAATCTTGGTGGATCATCCTTCGTCTGCTCCGGCCGACACAAAAGTTCACGAACTGTGGCAGAGCGCTGGCGCCGGCGAAGGCGACGGCACGGCGGGAGCCGCACGCCGCTTCTGGCTGGCCAGCATGGCGTTGCTCCGGCTTATCAAAGCATCTGCATAAAAAATCGATATCAAGCTTTTGCTTGCCATTTTCCTTAAGAGGATTTTGCGGCATGTGATGGTTACCGTGATCGAGAACGAAACCGCCGGGGTAGCGAGGCTGGGCGCCGAGGTCGTCGAGGTTGAGATTGAGAGCTTGCACGACACGGGCAGGGACAAGAACAGTCGAGCAGCCTGCAAGTAGCGGAAAACACCAAAGGGGAAGAATATTGAGCCAAAAGAACAGGGGAATCCGCCGGGCGAAGGAAACGGCCAAAATGGCACTTGTGAGGGACGCGCACCTGTCTTTTTCTTGGGCTCCGCCGGTGCGCCGGCCGGGCGAGGGAGGAAGACGCCGGTGCCGTTGCGCTCGCGCTTGGCACCCGGCGGGGAAAGGAAGACGGCCCGCATGCCGCCGCCGCCGCCTCCACCGACTGCGGGCGCCGGCGCGTGCTGCTGCTTCTGCAAGGGAGGCCACGCCGCAGGGTTCAAGTCGACAAGCGACGCGGCGACTCCGCAACCGGCGCTTTTCGCCGCTGCCGTCTGCCTCGTGCCCCACGCGACGGCCGCTGCGAGATGCCGATCCCTTTGCAACTTCAGCAGCTGCTGCTGCTTGAGGAGATGAAACTGAAAACGCCGGAAAGAAGAAAAATGTCAGGGCGAGAGGAACAACCGCGAAAAACGTCGGTGCAACTGAACAATCTCAGCATGAACCAAGTACCTGTGCGGCTTGAATCTGGCGCTGGGTAAGCAAGTGGGCGAGCGGATGGTAGTAGGCGGCGGGAGCGATCTTGGCGGCCGGAGGAGCAACGGGAGGCGGCGGCGAAGCCTTGCGCGCCGGAGCGGCGAAGCCACCGTGGGCGGGGAAGCCATACGGATTGTTGGTGACCCGCATGCGCGCCACCTGACCTGCCGCCTCATAAAGCATGTCCCACGGGTCCATCGGCTTCTGCTCCAACGGCGACGACGGCGGCGAGACAGGCCCGCCGTTCGGGCTCTCCTGGCCGGACTTGGGCAGCCCGCACAGCGTAGACTGCGGCGAACCAACCGTCACCTCCGACTGCAAACCAAAAACCAATCAGAAATCATAACACATCATCACCCGTGGAAAGAACCAAGAAAAATCAAACAACCTTGGGAGGTGCGTCGCGCTCGCCGTCGTCACCAAGAAGCCCCGCGAGGCGGCGAGACAGGCCGGCCAAGCAATCCTCCTCGTCGCTGCTATCGCTCCTTGCCGCCACGGCCGCCTTCTCCTCCTCGGAGAAGAAATCGTCGTCAAGGAACTCATCCGGCAGCAAGAACTCCTCGCCGCCGTCGGACCACTCCGTCGCCATTCCCTCCAACTCTCCACAACAATCCTCACCTCCTTCCCCGAGCGTTATGGCGTACCGGTTTTGTGGGCGAGAACCTGCCCGCCCGGGGACGAGGAGAAGTAGTAGTGACAGCTTCGAACGTACGGACAGCGGCCACAACAAGCAATCCGGCCGGTCCCCCCACACACAAATGAGGTGGTGGTGGAGGAGGCGGAGAACGAAGGCGCGAAGCCGAGCGAGCGCGACGCAAGCGGCGGCGAGAAGAGAGGGTTCTTATCGCCGAAAAGAGGTGGGCGGGGAAGGAGTTGGGGGCGTGAGAATGTCGCTGGACGGCGGCACCGTGAGTCAAAATGCTGCTCGGCCTCGCCGCGACGGGGCTATAAAAGAGGCGAGCGAGAGGAGAGAGAAAGAGCCGGATTATAATCTCTCACTAAATCTTGTTTTTGCGTAAATTAAGCGGTTTAAATCATTTTTTTTTTTGAGTGGTGAGCAAGTGGGAGTTGAGTGACGGCGGGTGAACCGTAGCGCCCCCAAATGCCTCTCCCCTGTTCAGCGTGAGCTTAGGGGATTTGGAGTACTTTAGGGCGTATTTTTTGGGCCGTGCAATGCAAGACCGAGCGAGTTATTATGGGTTCAGTACGTAGTTGTGGTACGAATTGATCTCGGAGTATACTTTTGCCGGATATTTGTGTGTGTGGGGCGTCATGTCAAGCGCATTTCACCCACTACACCGTTTGCTAAATGGTGGTTCAACCGATTTTAGAGAAGATCACACCACCCAAATGGATCAGAAGCACAAGCTTTCTTTACATCGGCGATACAACACCCACTCTACCGTGGCCGCTCTACGTCCCTCTCGTCAATCCCAGCTGTGAAAATTTCTCACCGAACAGTGCCAATCACGGCGTATTCACTGCGTGTTTCGAGCGTGTACCTAGTGAGATTGTTATTGCTCCATTGAATGCACGCCACGTTGGCGCGAGTAAAGGAATGGGTGCGCGCCATACGGTCACGAGAATTGCATATTCTCAGGACGATTTTTTTACAGCGCATTAAAGTTGTGAGCGCTTTAAAGCGGGAGTTTTGGTACGGTGAGTGGAAAAGAGAAAGAGGCAGGGATATGATGTGTGGGTGGTGTCGGGCACATGTCACGTAGCAGCAGTAGGCAAATGCTGCGCACCGTATAACGCACCACTGCGTGATTGCATTTGCACATCGCCCGATAACCCGCTGTAAATCGAGTAAAAAGCGGTGAAACTGAACCGGGTGGCCCGTTCGGCGACGAACCAGATGAAACGACGCCGATGAACCGCTGCATCGGTGACTGACCGTGGGACCCACCCGAGGCGTCACTTCTGGTGATTGGATAGTGCTTCGTGTGGCGGGAGGGGGCGTTTGATTTATGGGGAGTTTTGCGTGCAAAGGCTGGCCCGTTTTTACCCCTAGGCATGCACCGTTTCAAAAATTTCTTACGTTTTGGTTTGAATTTGAAGATTTGCCTTTAAATCAAGTACTGGTCCTACTGATCGAAACTGCAGCAGGTTTTCCAGTGGCGTGTCAGAGTCCCTTCCGTGGAAGTGGTGGCAATGCGGATAAGGGCGAGGCAGGCGAACGGCAAACTGCTGCCATGTAGTCCTCCCTAGCCCACCTGTCGCCCTCTCCATGGCCCTACATGTCAGTGAGTCACACCCCAGGGCGTGGGTCCCGCCGAGGAGAGTGGCCTCTCGGATTCCTGTGAATCTCCGCGCGCCTAGCTGACGCACGCCACACCGGAGATTCCCGGATACGGCTTGGCGTCCACGTCGCTGTCGCGCGGGCCCCACGCCACGCACGTCACCCTCCCTCTCCGTCAATTATAACGGCGGCGCGGTTGTCGCGGTCGCTGGGGTCCACGGCAACCGCTGTGGCCGACGTGGTGGGACCGTTTGGTCCTGCGAACTTGCCGAAACCATCTTACCCAGAGTTTTTTTCGCGTCCTTTCTTTCAAGTTTTTCACGTTTCCCTCTCAATAGAAATGCATTTTAGGCTTATTCGGATTAGGGAATCTTTATAGGATTTTTGGAGTACTGTGCATAGGAATTTTTTCCTTTCCTATCATTCGGATCATGAAAACTGGTTATAGGAAATTTTTTTCCTTTGATGCTAATTTCACAAGAGAAGTACAAGAAAAATCCATCCACCTCAAGCTCTTTTTTTTTTCTTCCTGTATGTAAATCCTACGCAATCAATTTCCTATGATATGAATGCTTTCTAAAGTTTAAAGAAAAGAGTTTATTGCGTAGACCACGGTTATTTATCTTGTCCAACGAAATTGAGAGGCCACAATTAGGCTAGTGTTTGCTCCTCTTTTTTCAAGTGTTTACGCATTTTTCCTGGGTACCTTTTTTTCTTTTTTTTTAACCTGAGTTGGTGCTATCCGGATCAGGAGGCTGAGGCGTTGAGGCGGTGGACGTGGGGACGTGTTCACCCACCAGAAAATTACTGGTTTCACATGGTACTATATAGAACAAGAAAAGAAAAGTAATATAGAACGATTGATTGCATGGTCGAATAGGAAAAGAGAGCCCCATGCACACAGGGGAATACGGTTGACATGATTTGCACCGTTTGCGTGGCGCTGATGTTGCTTACCGATGATTATTGACGATGACAACGGATGGTATTATTTGTACTCTACGAGCGAAAAAAAATGAGTCCGGCGTAGTGATGACATCCAGGCGTGTCTGTGTCGGATTCCGATTGGATGAGCCCCTATTCCATGACGTGCCCGGAGAACGACGTGCTCCTTTTTATTCAAGAGCGACCGATGCATTGCTGATAGTTGTAGTACTTGCACTTATCGGTGCAAGTTTTTTTTTTTCTTTTGTATCGGATGGGCGCCATGCACGGTTGCCTTCTTTTTGAAAAATGAAATGTGGTGTGTGCATTGGATGCTCTATGCTGCTTTGCCGTTTTCCACGCGAGAGAGAGAGACGCAACTTTTTCCAAAAGCGATCTTGTTTCGAGTGGAGAAGAGAGCAGGGAGGGGCCCGAGTGTTCTTCTTCCCGAGCGATTCAAGCGAGCACAGTTCATAAAAGATGGACATTAGTAGTAGTCGTAGTGCTATAACCATACACTACTCGCCAAACTTGTCTCTACATTGCCAAGACATGCAAGAACACCAACCAGGAGACAGACGAAAAAACAACGATAAAGAACGCGCAAACAAAGACTCGACGGTTTGACGAGCATTTTGAACCTCATTAGCTCGAGTAGGAGAGTGTTTTTTTTTTCCTCTTCTTTTGGCGATTGTCGCCAGACCGGCCTGCACGCTCCCACAGCACGCGGCACGGCAGCGCAGGGCGCAGCGTAGCTCTTCTCCTTTGTGGGCGTCGCTCCGGCCAACCTTTCCACTCGCCTGCGCCGCCGCAGCGACACGTCCGTCGCAACAGCGCACCGCTTCGGTGAAAAAACGCACTCTGCCTCTGCTGGCCTGCTGCTGCTGCTGCCTGGCTCGTGACTTGTGTGAGATAGTAGCTGTTGCGTCTACACTGCATCTGCATGCGCGTGCCGTGCGAACAGGTCAGAAAATGCAGCGGCGCAGCTAGCGTCCATGGATTGATATTTTTTTCACGTAGCTACAGTGTAATAAGTACTCCGTAGTACAGTACTCCGGCTAGTAGTGTGTTTTTAGATGGATACTGTGTGTATACCGGTGGTCGTACCAAATGGACGTTGTTAAGAGGGGTTTTACCGAAGAAACAGAGCTCCAAAGCTGGCGCAGTTTGGTGATAGGACGATCAGAGGAGACGGAGACCGTACGGTTTTTAAGATAATCGAGAGCATTTCTTGGCTTGGAGCTTGTGACCGGATTGACCGAGGCAGCAGTCAGTGAAAGATCGATTTGTATTCATGCCAGGGCCTGCGCCTGCCTGGGTGGCGTCTGCAACTCGTGTCACTGCGGGTCGCGTTTGCTGCGGTCGCAGGGCCAGCTGTCCCCGGTCAAACCCAGTTTGGCGCCTCTGTAGCTGGCTTTCCCGCCATTTGTGGACAGGCCGGGACCTTCCCGCGCAAACGGAGGCGCCTGCTCGCCGCTCCCGGTTGTAGGGGCACTGGCTAAGATGGACATGGCGCGTATCATCGTGTTTTTGTTTTTGACTTTCCGCCAGTTTGAAACAAACAAGCTTTCCACGCTTAATGAATGTAATGAAACAGTGGATAATGGACGATCTATTGCTTGTAGGACATAATTTAATATTCTCTCTGTAAAATTTATAACGTATTTTATTTTCATTAAGATAAGATATTGATTGATAATTATAATAAAATTCTGAAATGTTATCTACTGGGATCACGTTTCCACCGTTTCGAACGGGATCCCCTTGACCGCTTCACTACATACCGTGAATACGAGAGCTAGCGCCACAGCGCGCGCTGGCATAGCTTGTGCCCAAGTGGATTAGCAAAGCCGAAGAGCTGACTTGCCAGGGAGGTGAACAGTAGTTTGTTCGAGCACATGCCAGTGCCCATCGCTATAACGGTGGCACTCCCAACTGACGCATTGCAATAGCTAAATCTGCCATGATCAGGCGACGCTATGGCCGGATGGAATAGCGGTAGCTCATCGTCATGAAGTAATTGTTCATGGTGTCCACCCCGAACTGCCACAATAATGGATTGCTACTCATGGCTGCCTCAAAAATCTCCAACAATTGCAGAAACTAATCAGACCTACGGAGAATAGCAACACGTATAAGGCATTCAGACATTGTTCTTCTTTCTAAGATTTTTTGACAGATCAGGATGTGTTGCTGCTCTGCTGGCAAGGTGCGTCGAGGAGCAGCGCAAGCTCAGCGTCAGAGCCTGTGGACGTGGGCTGTGGCGACGCCCGGGGACGGAGCTATCATCGAAGTAGACAGATGCAGAGCGAGGAGGACGCGGCCGCTACCGATGAGCTCTGGCGTGGGGCGTGGACGGTGGAGGACCTACTCATGGAGGATGTGGCCATTGGCGACAAGCTCTGACGTGACGCGTGGACGGTGGAAGATAAGAACCTGATATCGTAAGTATCTCGTGAGTATCACCTCATACCTCACAACTTGCAAGTATCAACGAGCATCATGTGGTATCAACGGGTATCAACATGTATCAGTCAATACTTATAGATATCACCTGATGCCTCGTAAGTATCACCTGATACCTGGCAAGAATCGCCTGATACCTAATAGGTATCACTTGATACCAACTAGGTATTAGGACATGATACCTCAGAGGTATCAAGACCTGATACCTAACCGGTATCATCCCGTCCGAACGGGATTTCATGGTATAGTAACCCTCTAAAAATTTTGTGATGCATAATTGATGTTACTAGATTATTCTAAAAAAAATCGTATAATTATACTTTTGTGTAACATAAATGATATATTAGTGAAACAATTATTGGTCAAAGTCAATCCTAACAAAATAAAATATGCTCTATACTTTAAAATGAAGGGAATATACTAGCAGGGTCGTCCCTAGGGGCGTGCGACCGGAGCACCGACATAGGGCCCCCAATTTTTAGGGCTCCCTAAGTCCAAAAGTCCAACACTAGATAGGTATATCAATAAGTAAATTGGTAATCCAACTAGCCCCGAAATTCTCTTATTTTTTCACGTTATTTCGCCTTCGATCGCGCGTTCGTGCCTCTTCAGTATTCGGGCTGTAGCCTTACCAATCGCTAATCGCAATGAACGGGAGTACTATGCCTCGCCTCTCTCCCCTTGCTCTTAGTCTCTGACGCCTGCCGCTGTGCAGCGCCCCTAACCTAACGCCCGCGACCGCCTGACTACCTGAGTGGCTGACTGGCTAAGCTCCTGGCGCTTGTATGCTTGGTGTTTACCAGGTGTCTGGTAAACAAGTACCTCCCAGTTCCCACTTTCTGATACTTTCTAATTTGGTAATACCTAATTTATGTGTATGAATTATTAGGTATTTAGGTTCATCCATTGTATACACTAGATCAATTTCAATTTTTGTTCTTACATCCTATATTTTAATTTTGAAGCCATGTCTTCAAAAAATCGGAATAGAAAATATGTCGTTTTCAAGTGAATATTACGCATATCATTTTAGACTATTTTGTATTGCTATGAAATATATTACGGAGTATAAACTATTATCATATTATATCATCAATTATTTTTTTATCCTTCATTACGACTTTGCACAGGTCCCCCAAATTTGATGGGACAGCCCTGTATAATACTACTATATTATGTAAAGCTACCCAATAGCATTGGAAAAAAAATAAGCAACACTAACGAAATGAGTTTTTGGACTAATATTTTTACAAGCTGAAATGAACAATAAGCTCAATAATCCATAACTCGGTTTTAGCTAAAGAAAACATGCCCTTACGTTACAGTTTACCAGTCAGAATGGATAAGCCTGAGAATTAATTGAGAGAGGTGAGAACTTTCAACTCGTACGTTCACCGATGGTGACGAGTAAATAGAAACAAAGGGAATACAACTTTTTTGAGAAAAAGACATGAACCCAGTATTGATCAAATGGGTATAACATCCAGGGTGATGTGTATGATACTATTCACCAAGAAACAAGAGCTGCATAATGCAGTCATTTGCTGATTTGCAGTAGATTTGGCCAATATGTAATTTGCTGTTCCAAATGTCGCAGACTCGTAAATACGCCGAGTGTTCTTATTGAGCTAGTATTGTACTATAGTGAATTAGTGATAGTTCTGCCATAGGGATAGCTAGCTCAGGCTACTTGCAACTAAATTGAAGTTGAATGTAAGAACAGGTTGAAATGTGCCTCATCCATGTTTCCAACAAAGGGCCGTATCTCACCTGCTAAAATACGAGTACTGCTCTTATCTACTCCAACTATTTGTTGACCTACAACTTCGAAGCTCGTACGAAAGCCTTCATGGGCATTACGAATCAGTGGCAGTCACCGTCAACATTGGACATAAGGGATTTTATCAATATAATCACACAGTCGGAATCGTGAGATGAAGATAGTAGCGGAGATCCCAGTATTGATGCTTGTGGTCGCCCAGCCAACCCCAAAGCTAATTTCGTCATTGGTGCAAATGAAAACAGGACCAATAAATAGACATACAACACAATGGAATAAAGTGTACATAAAAAAAATAAAGTCAACTACCGCATATATAGAGAAAGGATAGCACGATGATGAATAACTGCAGTGTCGAGAAATGGATCTTAGAGAAAAATATTAAAAGTACTAAGGCCCTCTTTGGTTTGGCTACTGATCTAGAATTATTTAGAACTGGGTATTTTCACCTCCACAAATCTATAGATTTAATCTACAATTACGTTAATAGCATTTGAATAAATAATTTTGTTTCTATTTTAGATGAAATTACATTTTTAAACCACTACAATTTAGCATATAAACTGGATCTAAGATCTGAAATTGTACTAAATATGATCTAAACATTTGGTAGCATGAGGAATTTGTAAGAGACGTCTTTATGAAAATTTGGATGTCTTGTGTGCTGTTCCTTGAAGAGAAATTTGTAGTCTAATCAATTTAACAAACTATCAATTAGAAAGTACTCCTAATTGGTTAATCGAAGCAAAGTGGGAATTCACCAGGGTTTTATATGAACATATTCAACTGTTCAACTAAAAATTAATATTTCAGTTACAAATTCAAAAACCTTTCACATGTTGAACATGGCATCCACTCTCCACAACCTCTCTTGCCAAAAGTGTGCCAACCTACCTACATACTTACATAGAAAGAGCTTCTTCCCCGTTTACCATGAGCACACTTTACAAATCGCTAAACGGTATGTTTCTTTAAAAAATATATATACATCAAAGTTTCTTCGTAAAGTTAAATAAAAAGTTACAAAGTTTCGTTCGTTTTAGCAATTGGGCTGGTCTACTTCATTGTTTTATGTGAGTACACTTCCCGATCTGCTAAACAACGCATTTTATGCAAAAGTTTTCTATATAGATATTTCTTTACAAAGTTAAATAAATCAGTTTTCAAGTTTGTGATAATTAATACTAGATTAAACATGCGCTAATGACTTATTTTGTTTTGTGTGCCACCAAAAATTTTAGTCAAACTACTCTTGAGAACGTAACCTAAGTCATCTTTGTAGATACAGATTATAACAAACTGAAATGGAGGGATAAGAAAATTCAAATGGGAAAAAAATAGGGAAGGTTCTCCTTATTTTACTAGAAGAATATGGGTGACACCTACATGATAGAAAGCTCAGATAAGAAAAACAAAAAAAATAAGAGCTTGTTTGGAATACAGGAATGGTAAAATAGAGAAATATAAAAGGCTAAAGAATTTGATAGGAACACGTAGGCAAAACAAAGGATTTGAAAATACATGGTTTTTGTAGGATAAGTGTTTGGATGGTTGCAAGAAACATAGAAATAGTTTTGGAGGAATGCAACATAAATAACTAACAAACAAATATAAAACCAGCTGACAACTGGACCTAGTGCACTACTAGGTCACATGGTCAGTGAGCAAAGAAAGAAGCTTGATCTCTTTGGTTGTGCACAGGATTTTTCACATGAGACCTGAGTAGAATCTTTTTTCCCATGGTTTTCCTGCAGGAACGATGATAAAGGTAATATTCCTTCGTTTATCCTGTGACCGTTTTGAGCCACCCGAATGGGAGGAAATGAAAATTTTAATATCAACAATATTCTTGTGAAAATTCTTTGGAAACCCCTCAATCCGAACTAAGGGGCAAGGTTCTTTCTATTTTGCCTGAGAATATGCATTTCAAGAAAATATTACCCTACATGCACTTTGTGTACACTGTACCTGGTTCACTTCAGGCCTTCAGCTAGTCAACTACTCCTACGAAAGGCACTGTGGTTATCTCGCGGCATGTCAAACTAGCAATCAAACGACACCATCGATCGTCTTAATAATAATTCGTATCCACTAGTCACGAGCCCACGAAAGACATCAACCATATGAACCTTAAGGTCATCTTCAACTCCCAACTCAGAAATTATCAAGTAGTTTCATATTTATCATATCATATAGATACTATATAAAAAACTATATATTTAATGGGTAGTATCTTCAAATTAAACTCTCATTCAATCACCTATCTTCTCTCTTTTTATCCACATATTCCCTTATTTTAGAGATGATTTCTTGTATGAGAAATTATGTTTTTATCTTTTTACCTCTCTCCTTATTAACTCTCTTGCTATATCAGATTTTTATTTATTTGATAGTATATTTAATACTATAAACACCGAATAATATTGAGGGTTGGGATGGCTGGGAATCCTACAACCTCGCGAAGCCGCCAAATTCTCGAGTGTCAAGCATGACCGCCGCAAAACCACCTCGATGTATAAAAGTCGATATGATGACGCGCGCCGTCGGCGTCGTACGCCGAACTATTGTGCTCGCAAGCGACCACACGGACGTGGCAGGTAGAGAGGCCAATAGACCATCCGTGCTTACATCGTTTGCCCCGGTGCGTGTACGAGCGTTGTTTGCTAATAACTTAACGAAGATTGTTCGCAATTACTGCATGCGTATGATTGTGTTTTGCGTAATCCGTTGGGCAGATGATGAGGGCAGAGATTGCTCAGATTACTCTCAGTTGAAGTGATCAAGAACGGCAATCCAGTGTGCTTGATTAATTCATCACATATATAACTGTAGGTACATGATGCATGCCGATATTACAAGGCTACGTGCTAAAAGCGGGCAAATGCGCTGGTCAGCTATATTTTAATTGTTGAGTAGAAGCGGAGAATTTTTAGGATGGAGGTGATTGGAGATGAATGAGTCACCACATTTTCCTTGTTTTGCCTTTTCTTTTTCTTGTCCATCTTCGGACATGTATTCAACTTGACCTATGTAAGATACCAACTTATGAGAAATGGGAACCAAAATCTGTTAGTGTAATTAAACATAAGCATCACCTTGACCTAAAACATGACCACTCATGGAGAAATTAGAGAAACTAGCGTGGTGACCGTACAGATTGAGTCACTATTATATTGCAAATTTCTGTAGTAATAGTATATATACTTTATTGTTAGTAAAAAATAGTAGATACGTCCTTTACATTTTTATTTTTACCGTGAAAGAAAAATATTAAAAAGGAAAAAGTCCAAATACCTCCCTAAACCTTGCATGAAAGTCCATCTAACACCCTAAACTTTAAAATCGGACATCTAACCCTCTAAACTTTGTAAAACCGTTCATATTACCCCCGAAGGTGGTTTTGGATGGTGGTTTTGCATATTTTAGAAGTTTAAACGAATAACTTTAAATAACTAATATAACATATTTGCATATCATCAGTTGTAAGTCATCAATTTATACTTATACAGTGATACCACGCTACTATTATGTTGGTACTTGTTTATAAGTGAGAACTTAACGAGGGGTAAAAAGAAAGATTTGATTGAAAATTTTAATATACATGTCGAATGTGTATGTCACGTGATTAAACTCATCCAATTTATATACAAATTACACAAAAACCACTATACACAACTACCTTAGGGGGTAATATGAATGTTTTTGCAAAGTTTATGGGGTTGGATATCCGGTTTTAAAGTTGAGGGTTGCATACGGAGTTCTATCTAAAGTTTAGAGGGTTGCATACGGACTCTTTGCAAAGTTCTATCTAAAGCCGTCGTCCATCCCCGCGCCGCCTACCACCCTTCTTGCCGCCCACTGCCCTAGAGAAATGGGGAACCGGAGGCACGGTGGGAAGCCCGAGGCGCGAGCTGGTCCACCGCAAAAGCCCACCACCCGCTGTTGTTCCCTTTTGTCACCCGCCGACCTTATCGTATACTCCTCCTGACTTCCGTCACATCTTTTCCAGTAAACCCGTCCTCTCCCCCCCACCCTTTCCAGTCCCTCGCCTATCGTCGTCGCCCTTTCTAGTCCCCCGACTACCACCACCGCCGCAACAGCTGGACAACTCCTGTCCTGACGACTGCTCCTCTTCGCCCTGTCGCACCGCATTGCGCTCCTGGTTGCCACCACGCTCGACACCCCTCAACACCGTCCTCCTAGCCCCCCAGCAAGCAGCCGACGGATAGAGAAAAGAGAGAGGGTGAGGTGTATGACAAGTAGGTCCCAATTTTATTGTTTTCCAGATTGGATTACCACGTAGGACAAAATTGCTCCAGATTGGGTCAATAAGGGTAATTCATCCGGTATTAATAGTTCAGGGTGAAAGATGTTTGGTTCTTGGATTTAGGAAGATAATTCGTACTCACTTAATAGTCCAGGGGGTAACTCGGATTTTTTTCCTAAAACTTTTATGGTATATTTGTTTGTTTCTCTCCTCACTCCATCTGTAGACTACTATAGACATTTTCTCACAATCTCTGATCACATTCTTTGACATATCAAAGATGGTATTACATATTCTTATAGTTTATAATCCGTTTGAAATAGGAAAATTCCCCTCATTGTCAACACTTCTTTATCATTGGGCTCATTATATTTGTAATATTTCCATGATTACAAATAATCATCTTTATTTTTAGTTATTAAATTCTCATGGATAAAATGGTTTAAGAAGGCTTAATGGTTTACATATTTAGTTATTTTACTCCGAATTTTAGTGATTTAATGATTTTACATTACAATATCTATTGTAATTAAATAACTTATTTGTTTACGAAATTAACCTAATCCATGTTGTGTGCTATATGAAGTTTTCTTTAAATTCTATTTAGTATTAAAAACATGAAGTTTAGATATTGTAAATTTTATTTGTACTTGGACTCTTTATTTGTATAAATTTCATATGGACACTTCTTTACATATTGTTTATTTTACTTTTAATTTTAGTGATTTAGTAATTTTACTCTGGAATTCCTATTGTGATAAAATTGTTTAATATAAGCTTTTCATTAATCCGTATTGTGTTCTATATGAATTTTTTTATTTTCTTTATGTTTTAATCCGGACTTTAGATATTTTAAAGTGTATTTCTACTTGGACTCTGTTAGCGCAAAAATTATCCAACACACGAAGACATGAGAGATCTGCTTAACTTTAGTGGAGGCTAAAATATTGGGTTTAGATTGTGTCAATTAGTTTGATCATACAACTTACAAGATAGATAGATAGACCGTATGAGATCAAGGAGCCGATTAGCCTATAGGCTAGCGTGATGTGGCTAGGGCAGCCGATGTTGATAGGGTTTTGATGAATCAACTATAGATCCAACGTAGATTCGAATAATCAAATAAACAATAAAATGCATGCTATCATCAGCTAGAACTAAATCATGCATAATCATCAATACACCGTTATTTATCAAAGACAATCTTGATATATCGAACCAAACCGAGACAATGTAAGATCGAAGTTAATAAAAATGGAAATAGATAATTGTATGATCTTGAATATTAGCCGATGTAGTGATTCAGTTAATAGTGAATAGATAACTCATTGGCTAGAACTCCGATGAACGTTGCATTAAAACATATCGACTTAGTATAAATAGACTTGTTATTAGTAATCTAATAGATTATACCTAACCGAGACAATATAAAATTGAAATTAATAAGAAAATCTATTTAGCCGATAGATATACATAAACGTGATGGATAGATCATATCAAATCAAAAGATTGAAGCGATGCAGCCTTAGCCAGAATTGATATACCAAGATAAGCAATGATTGAAGCAAATAATTAGAATATCAAACCGAACCGAGAAAGTCGTGACTAAGCAATACAATCGAAATTGGTGGAACTTACTTCCTCGCCGGAGATCGAAACGATGCAGCCCTGCTCAAAACTAAGAACTTGCTGGAATTAAAAGGTGGTGATGCGCTGAAAGGTTTATAATGATCAGATGATATTTTACAAAGATCCCCGGTGTACATATTTATAACATCGAGTTTGTGCAAGTCCAAATCAAACACGTGATTAGATTTTCTAACAAGAAAAGGAAAAGAACTAATCCTACCTATTTAAGAGATATACTAAAAATATGTCGTGCTTTTCACGATTCCTCTTTGAATTCAACCTTATCTATATAAATTTCCATCTTACCAATCGATTTCTTTCCTTAACCGAATCCACTATAGAACAATACCAAATTTTAGTGCTACCAAACTCTTAATTTTCATTTTCTCTATTATAGGCCAATCAGCTCCTTGATCTTAGGGTCTATTTGGCAAGCTCCAGCTCCACCTGTCCTGTGGAGCTGGAGCTCAGCTAAATAGTTTCAGCTCCATCTAAAATGGGAGTGGAGCTGGGTGGAGCTCTCTTACAAAATGAACTAGAGAGGTGGAGCTGGGTTTAGATAGCTCTACAACTCCACTCTAGACCTAACTCATAAGTTAAATTTAGGAGTTGGAGTTTTACCAAACGGACTCTTATATGATCTGTCTATATATCATATCAAACTAATTGGTATGTCCTAAACCTAATTAAAAGAATTTGCATTGGAGTTAAGTAAATCTCTCGGATCTTCATGATAAATTTTGTACCAATAACTTTATATTAATATATTATATTTCTATTAATCCACATGACAATAATACAATATTGCCACTCATCCACTAATCATGGATGATTCGACCTTTAGACATGCATAATTTGTATTGGACTGTACTCTTATACATGTTAATCGGGTCTCCGGCGGGAAGAGAGACATAAAATCATCCCTGCCTCCATTAGACCCGATGCCCCGAGGACTTGTTTTCCTACATTTGATTCTCCGTGAAGAACCAATTAGAACCATCACCGTCTTCTAATGAAGGAATTTCCGGTCGGAAAAGGGAGACCAGGGCCACTGACATCTCTACTCTTGGTTCTTTTCCAGCATTGTCGATCTCTTCGACGACACAACTCTTTATGCATTTTCACACTTTATACGTTTTTTCTATAATTGTTCCAAAGAAACCTTGTGTACCACAGATCTAAGAATGATCCCTACAGATGTTACTGTAGGGAACATGATGCTGCCAATTAAATGTGCACAGCCAAAAATCACCAACCGAAGGTCCGAAGCCTAAGCCGTATGTATTTGTATGGTCTAGCGCTACTGCACTAGTAGGACATTTTTACGTCAGTCACTGTGCTAGCTACTACGGATCTAACGCTAAGATACGCGGAGATTTGGCCGTGCCTGCCGGGGTGGACAAGATCGTGGGGGAACAACTGCGCCCGGATGAACTCTACAGCTGTATTAAGAGGTAGGTTAGGAGCTCACATCCTACGTATGTAAAACGGATCAACATATTTTTTATGATTAATTAATTATTTATTAATTTTTTAAAAAATAAATTAATATGATTTTTTAAAATAACTTTTGTATAATTTTTTTAAAAAATACGCTATTTAATAGTTTAAAAAACATGAATTAGGAAAGGTGGAAAAAAACACAGCCTACGTCACCCCGTGGCCCGTGCACGCGTGACTGTTACTGTCACGCGCCTGCGTGCATATGCACGCGCGACCCTAGTGATAACTGAGTAATGGGTCGGAAGGGACGGCACGCCGTCGGCCAGTCGCGCACAGCGCCATATCTCTTGAAGGTCGTAAAGGTGATCAATCTCCCTCCACAGATTTTTCCTCCGTGCAAAGGCCCCCTTTTGTGCGATTGGTTTCGCTCGTTCTGCGCGGCGTGAACAGGAGATTAGAACTACTCGCCGTCAGTCCGTGCAGAAGCTAGTACTAGTACTGGCTTTAGAGCGAATGATAGTAGTAGTAGTAGTTTGTTCTGTTTCTCTTGTCATCGACTAGCTTGCACGATCGCACCCAGTGTCGGGCATCGAATGAGCAAGTGAGCGTGTGGCTTTCATCTACTGCCACCAGTTTGACTGAAAATTCACTCCTTCCCGTTACCGAACCTCTCAAACCCTTGTGCTCCGCTCGACGAAAACATCGCACGCTCGCGCCGCACGGGGAGAAAGGTGCAATTGCTAGCTATTCGCGGTGAAATATTGCTGCCGACCCGGCCCCCAACCGATCACGCGACGGATGGCGACAGCGAGGGGGCGGCGCACCACCACAGCCACAACCGGACGGCGCCGTGCGTGCGTGTCGCGTCGCGTTGCGTCGGCGGGTGAAAGTTCGATCGACCGGACGCGCACCGAAGTATCGATCCCAAGAGATATATGGGATTCGCTTGGTATTACTGCTGCTACTAGCCCACTATGCGTTCCATTATCGATCTCCTTTTACATTAGCGGACGAGAGAGAACGAAGCCGATGGATGTTTTTGCCTTTCCGGCATTGGATTTTCCGGGCTCGAACAATTGTAACCACAAGCTGGGATCACGCTGTGTGACTCGGACCTGGGTGGGCACTAGCCGATATAGCCTACTAGTACCTGACCTGTCGATCATACTCCATGATTGGCTCTGGCTGGCTCTGGTGCACACCCTCGTTCGCAAAGTCGGTCCCTTTCTTGGGCTGTTACTACTACTACCGTAGTACGGTCACGATAGCCTCCGATCTGCGAAGAGACAAGTGCTATGATGTGAACGTGAATATGTGATGCAACCCTTTCGGAAAGCCGGATTAGAAAAAGTAACTAATTCGTGCTGTTACTTCCGGATTACGTTCGGCAGCACGGAGGATTAATCAAGGAGGAGACGGTTAAGAAAACCGTAATAAGACGGCAATGCTTTTCCGTCACCTCTTATTTTCCCAAAGTGCGATCCAACTCCAAGTCTTGCGCGGCTGGCATGGCTGGCACGTTCGTTCTGACGGCGCTATCACTCACGAACGAACCCAAAAAAAGGTAAAAAACAACGAGCCCCGATCGGTCGCCGTCGCATGAACTCAGAGACGTCGTTTTCCACCCGCGTCACACCGCAGCAATAATTTGCTCCGCGGTTGCACGTTAGGTGAGTGAACCTGAACCGAGACGAAACCCATCTGGTTGGATAAAGCACCTCGTCTTGCCGAATCAGTTGGGGTGGCAGGAAAACCGAAATGTGTTCGTTGATTTTTCCCCTTCTCCTTTGGCTTTGTTCATCCGCTGCTTGAGGAGGAAACCGTTGCAGTGTGCTCGACGCCACTATCATCTGAACTTTGCCTGTACAAAAAATCAAGATTGAAGAATGCATTTGGGAGCATAACTGTCAAGTATAATTACTACGCAGTCTTGGACGTATGTCGTGAAGCTTTCGCGGCATGTTTACGTGTTGGGGAAAGGTTTCGTGGCCTTTGCGATTTTCCGACTGGTCGCTGACAGCGAGACGCCTGTTCCCGGATCAGCTGTTCCAGTCGGTCAGGTAGGCAGACGGGCAGGTTTGGTTGGTGAGAGCTCGCTTGCTGCGACCTAAAGCTGATGGCCAGCGCGAGCTCGAATCGTTCGGGAGATTCAGATCCCCGCCGACACGGTGGTGGCAGCGACGGCGGCCGGAAATATTCGTAGTATCTTTCTTGACACTCCCAGGTCCCAACTACACGGTCTGAAAAGCTCGTGGTTCAGGTATCTGATTTTTTCGGGCTACTTCAGTGTTCTGAAGATTTGCAGGTTAAAAGCAAAACTGCCCAGGCGATGGCCGACAGGTCCAAAATTGTGGACACGGTTTCACGGCTTCAGAGTTTTAAGATATTTGGTTCCATTTGCCAGTGTCTTTCTAGGGGTCATGGCTGTGGCTGGTTAAAGATCATTATTTGCAAGTTAAATCACTAGCGAGACTTTGGATATTCGATACGAGGAACGGGTGGAAACATCTGGAATAACAATGGAGTTTATTCAGCAAAAGCGTATATGATCTCAACTGCTTGCGCTTTGTGAAGTTTGTGGTTCAGATATCTATTAGTACTAAACAGAGAAGGGATCAAGGGCAATGGATGACCGACAAGTCTGAACTTTGGGGAAAACCTAAAGCATGTACTACTTGCTTCAGCGTTCAGATTCTCCAAGCTAAAGCTATGACCGACAAGCCAAATTTTTGGACACAGCTGCGGAGTGCCGATTCGCATGTACTTCCTTCAGAGTTCAGACTATTTGGTTCCACGCGCATCTGTTCAGACTTCAGACTATCTGCAAACTAAAGCAGTAGTAGTTCAGAATTTGGAGGGTTTTGTCCTCCTTTCTTCTGTTTGGGTGCATGTTTTTCTTCTGCAAGTTTAATAGATATAAGATATATATGTGCGGGCAACATCCCTTCTTACGTTTCATTAAGAATCATTCAGAAAAAGGCAGGCAACGAGCACGCGAGATGGTTTGGAATTTACAGAGGAGGATTCAGGGAGGCGGAGTAGGATACACATGGCCACAGATGCAAGGATATATGTACATATGATACATCTCTGTCCGGCTATAACGGTATGACTTTTGCTCGCTACAGAAGCTGCTCTTGCTTACAAGAGTAGTTCCTGCGGAGCATTGTTGCTGCTGCGTCCTTTGCAGCTTCAGTGTGGTGAGCCATGAGCTAACAAACCTAACTGGGTACTTCACTAGCTCACAGTTCCTATAGCTGTAAGAATGATCTTGAACTACATACATGACTTAACAGATGACAATCATAACTACGGTGACATGTACAGCGTATATACACATGGAACCAGGGAGTTGAGGATTTCACAAGGAGCCCACCAGGAGTTTACGTGAGAGCTTCATTCCAATTTTTCCAGTTAAAGAAACCTGCAAAACACCATGCAAATCAATGCTTAAATCATTGGCTTGTGAACTGTGCTCTAATGAGTACTCAGTAAGTGGGCAGGGATTGCATTAACATGTTATGTGAACTGCATCCATAAATGGCTAAACGTGCAATATGCTCAATGGTAAGACTAGAAGTTAATGTAAACTCAAGAGTGACAAGTATATGCAAGATTTAAATATGAAGAATAGCAGATTGAAACAGGCACCTAGTATTATTCCTACCAAAATAATATCCTCATCAGTTCCAAAGGACTTGCGGGCCTGATCTAAGCTCTTCATTGACACCCTTTCACGCTGTCTGAAAGAATCAACAAACAACTGTAACTAAGGTAAATCTTGTCAACAGAGACATGTTGTCATACACATATAGTTAAGCAGAGAACTTTTTTTCTTTGCGAAGGAAGTTAAGCAGAAAACTGTACAGCCATAAGTTTCTCAGTCAAATTATGGCGCCATTACTTGCTAATCATCCATAGCTATAAATGGACACATAGCATATAAATCTGTTCAAAGCAGAAGGTGGATGTTCTCAGTTACTGGTTCTTACAAGAAACTAAATGATGCTTGCTTCTAGTTAGTGTTATGCCCATTTCAGCATGAAGGTATTAACAAAGCACAGTTTATCCATCTGAAAACTCAAGCGTCTGCTATTAAAAGATGTCATTAACAAAAGGTGAATATTAGGTACCTTGAACTGGCAGGGTCCCTTATCTCAAATTCACAAGCATCAGCATCATACCCACATATTACAACATAATGTCCTGCAAGGCAAGACAGTATTAACCACCAGAATGAATCCTTTTTTATCGGCACTTTTGCATACGGTAAATGGATTCATGGAAAACCAATCCATCAACGAGCTTGGCCACTCACCCATGTAATCTGAATCTTCACTGAACTGTTGCATATCTTGTAGATCATTGCTCCATGAGGAACTGCATTCCAAAAATCGTTACTAACACACTGTTATTGCCCATTTCAAATGATACATGATCACTTCAAAAATGAAATCAAGGAACAATGGTTATTATTTGTAGAAAAAATATGCATACAAAATTCCATGGATACATCCATGAACCATTTTGTTAAGAACTGTAATCTTGTCCGAGATATTCCCTCAATTACCAAGTAACTTTGGGAACAGAAAGGGTAGTGCCAACTGTATATTAGTACTAAACTGCTTCATCACCGTTGTTAGTTTGTTACTACATAATGTTGGCATGGTTGCAAAATATTAAAGTAATTCACTTTATGATCGTTAAATCAAAAGAATTTGAGATATTAAAATGATGTCATAAGTACAGCAAGTAACTTTGTCCACCCATTACATTTATCATTGGACAACTTGCTTATGAGGCATTGTCTGAATACCGAAGACAAATGTAAGACTGTCTTAAAAAGGAGAATAAGTATTGCCAGGACGAGGTATACTTCGTCTCACTTGCTATGACAAAAAAAAATCCCTTACTTTAATTTTGTTTTGTCCACTAGTGCGATAGCAATGCAGTGCCCAGATAACAGTAGAAAAGCTATATCATACGCACTGATGGATCTGCACTGAGAATAACCACAAATTGAAAAATTTAAAAAAATGAAAGTGAGAAGTACATCAAATAGGCAATTTTTATGATGTGCACTGTGATCTTACTTGAATACTAATTCCAGCTTCAAGAGCTCTGCCAAAGAGCTCATCCACTCGATCAATGTCTTCTTGCAATTGCTCCTATCGACATTGTTATTTTTGAAACTGTTACTACAGTGAACTTCAGAGGAATCGGTAACATTAAATTACAATTCATACCCTATAAAAGGTTTCAGCAGAATACTGCGGATTTGCTCCTAGAGTCACAGTGAAGAAGGAAAAACAAACTGAAAACCTGTTTAACAGATATGCCAAGTCAACTGTCCATATGCTGCACAACCCAGAAATGTCAGATTGTTAGTACACCACACAGGCTATTAAAATATTTAATAGGCCAAAATTAAAGAGAAATAAATATTCTGTCCAGCTCGTCTAGGGAATGATTGTATTGCAATATAATATGTCCACGAATATTTCTCACGTTTAGCTACTTTATATTCTCATAAATAATTGTCATATTACACTTGAAATTTGCAATTTGTTATTCTTTTCCAAATTAATTTCCACCTAAGATGGAATTATTTGCCAAGAACATTTTTACTACAATCAAGTGGTCAAAGTGGTAACAAGCATTCATGAACTGACAGAGTAATCATTGTTCGTTATCTACGCAATCTCATAAGAAAAGAAGAATATTATCCATGAATAAACAAATGATTCGGGGTATCAATTTTTTTCATTAACTAAGGAGAATTGCGCCCCCCATGTTTAGTTGTAGACTCAAATTTGAAGTACTAATAATCTAGTCCAAGAGAGGAACCTCGTGGTGCGGCAGAGCTTCTCGAGATCGGCAATGCCGTCGCAGCAATCAATCCCGAGTGTCCTGAGCACCATGAGCACGCAAGCGAGGCCGCAGTCCCACGTGAAGGCCTGCTGGACATGCGGAACCTAACAGCATCACCAGCGCCACGAACCGAAAATTCGTCAGATTAACAGCAGCAGCAGTAAACACGATTATTACACAGCCACACGACACCGCCGCGGAAACACAGGATCAACAAACCGACACACCACGAGAGACAATAATTGACCGCAACCATAGAGAGAGAGAGAGAGGGATGAACTGACATCGACGTAGTACGAGCGGCGGGCTAGAGGGACACGGCCGTCAGGGGCCGGCGGCGAGTCGTCCGCCCCCTCGCCGCCGTCCCCTTCCCCCGCGACCTTGAACAGCCTCTCGGAGAAGAACCCCAGGGGCCACATGGCACCATCAACCGACCCCTCGCGCGGCGCCAGGCGACCGACAGACCTCGAACCGCAAGAGAGAGCTCCCGGAGGAGGAGGAGGAGACGACGACCAGCCGAGCCAAGCAGTGCTCTGCTCGGCGCGTGGGTGGGAAGGAGGAGGAGAATACGGGGGGTGGGATTCTCGCGCGTTCGCGGCGACGGTGGGGGGGAGGGAATGATTGGGCTCTCGCTCCGGTGCGTGGTGGGATTATTAAAAAAAACGGGGGCCGCGTCACCAGAAGAATCGGTGGAGCGATGTGCCGGAGCGCGGCGCCTTTAAAAAATCGGGGGCACTCCGCCTCGTCGCCTCGCCTTCCTTCCAGAAGCCGCCGTAATTTTTAGGTGTCGTTGGGCTGTATAACCTTGCCGGTGGGAGGAGGAGCAGCAGCGCAGCCAGCGTGTGTTGCGTCGGGGAAAAGAGAGGATAGGGATTGGCAGGGGGGAAGAGGAGAGGTACGGGAGAACACGACGAGGAGAGGGGCAGGGGTGGGGGGAGATTTTTGCTCTATCCATCGGCCAGCGCGCGGCCTGGTACCGATTTGGTTAGGGAACATGAGGGGATTTGTCCTGTAATTCTTGCCTTTATTGTTGTGGTTTTTTTTTTTTGGGGGGGTTCGATGATAAGGATAACGCTGTGCATACCTATAGCTAGCTACCGACACTGAAACAATTGAAAGGGGACCTCTTATCATCTATGGGTACATTTATAGCTAGAAAAACAATTAACCGTAAATACAATTATCCATGTCAAATTTAAAATTTAAACCTAAAAATATACTCATGATTACTCCCTCCGTTAAAAAAACCAACGTAGTGGGGGATTGGGTTTTTTCAGCAGGGTGTGAGTCGCTAAAAGAACTCACTCTGTAGATTCATTATACTGATTGTGTCCTATCCTCAACTAGTTTAGGTTTTTTACGGAGTAATTCAGACTATAAGACAAGAAAAAATTCACTCTTAAGATTCGTTGTACTAGATTATGTCACATCTCTAACTAGATTGTTCTCCAAAAAAAGGAAGTCAGAGTAAAAACATGGGAAAACTAGCCACCATCCGATTGTATGGAGTGTAGATTTATGTAATAATAACATGAATTGTTACCTTGACAAAGGCAATGAGTCAAATTGGATAAAGTTATATGTTAATTTATGAGTACAATGCACGAGCGGTCTTGTAGAGGTGTGTTATTTAGGTTCCCAAACTATCAAAAAAATATAGATTTAGATCTCAGAACTTATCAAAATGTATCATCTAGATCCTAAATCACTACAGGCCCCTCCAGGATCCTATGTGGCGTTGATGTGTTATGCTACACGGACGTAACATGTCATCATCTTAACTGACAAATGAGAGCCACTTAAAAATTCATTTTCCTTTTTTCTTATTTCCTTTTCTTTTTTAAGAAGAAAAATAGGAAAAAGAAAATTTTAAGTGGGTCCCATTTGTCAGTCACGATGATGCCACGTCACATCCATGTGCCATGCCACATTATCACCACATAGGATCCTCGAGGGGTTGTGGCGATTCGGGATCTAGCTGACACACTTTGACAAGTTCTGGGACTTGGATCTGCATTTTGAAGTTTAGGGACCTAGATAACACACCCCCACAAGTTTAAGGACCGGTGGTGCACTTTACTCAATTTATTCCCATGAACAAGTAGTATCATATCTGATGCATCTATAGATGGGCCACTTTATATGTATAAATACGACTCAGTTCTAATCCAAAGTTCTACAACGCGACTTTGCTCTTCTACGTCTATCCCACTACCGCTATAATACAAATGTAGCTTTTGAGAATAGGATCACAAAAGAACTGGTAAAATAAGGCGATATAAATGGGTTATAATAGTTGCCACCTAAGTGCTGAGTTAGAGGAGAGGGAGACGAGCGACGAGAAGCGGTATCCACATCTATAACCACATGCACATGGTTTCCAACTAGCGTTGTGAGAATGAGGTGGGGTAGGTATTAACGGAGTAATATGTCAGGAAATGCTAAGGGACAATATCTCGTCCCTATCATCTACTCGATACAGATTCCTTCTGCTCAACTCACCTCCTCCCCTCCCCTGGCACGCTACCCTCCCATACGAGGCTTAGACCCTTCCCGAACCGCAAACCCTCTCTCGCGCGCACCATCTATATTGTACCATCCTGGGACACCATGTCTTTTACTAAGTTGCAAGTTGACGATGTTGAATCAAATGAGAAAGGAGATATGGGATAATGCTTTAAGGCACAATGAAGGTATCATGATGATACCTTCGAAGAACTATGGAGGTATCTGTCTTTGTGAAATTTGTTGTTCACACGAAGGCCTAGAAGATTTACTTAGCTCTAGTGCAGACCCTATCAATCAAGTTCAAGGCATGCCAGTTAGTTTGATCCTACAACTAACATGATAGAATAAATTGATTCACTACTAGAAAAATGATTTTTACCGACGTTGGCTTTTTACTTTTCCAAGCGGACAAAAAAAATCCCCTCTTATAACCGTTTGCGAAAATAGCTAAAGAACCTCTAGATTAAACCCTGCCAGCGAAAATCAATTTTTCCAAGCAAACCCCTTAAGAGGTTTGCCTGCGATAATACTTTTATTTTCGCTGTCAGACCTCTTAAGTGGTCCGCCTGGAAAAAAATCATTTCGTAGGCAGAACCTTATGTGGTCCACCTGCAAAAATCATGCTTGCAGCTCAGCATACAAAAAAAAATCTAAATCCCATATAAATCTAGTACTCTCCTCCACCACCACCCATTTCTTATCCTCATCCCTTCTCTCTCTCCATCTCCCTCTTTCACTCTCTCCCTCCCCCTCTCCCTCTCCCTCTTTCACAGGCGCGCGCTAGGCGGACCTGTGGCAACGGACACGGCGGCGGCGCCAACCATAGCTGGTGACGACGAAGAGGCCGACCACAGCCGATGCTAGCTATAGAGGAGGCTTCCCTCCCCTTCCTCTTCCTCCCAGATCTGGTGGAGAGAGAGGGGCTATGGCGGTGGCTCGGCCGGAGGGGGAGCGGCATCGTGTGGAGGGGCGTCGGTGCGGCCCATCCCCTTCCTCCCTCAGATCCAGCTCCCCTCCCCTTCCTTCCCTTCTAGATCCGGCGAAGGGGAGGGGCGTCAGCGGCGACGCAACCAGAGGGGCTCGGCTGCCGGCAGCGCCGGAGGCGACGCCTCCCTTCCCTCTCCCTCCGTCCAGATCCAGTGAAGGAGGAAACTTGGGCACCGGCAGTGGCGGAGGCGGTGCCCCCTCTCCTCCTCCTCCCTTCCTCTAGATCCGGGGAGGAGGGAGCTCGGCCACCGGCAGTAGCGGAGGCGGCGCCCCCTCCCCTGCCCCTCCCTCCTGATCCGGCAGAGGAGGGAGCTTGCACGCCGGCAGCGGCGAAGGCGGCTCCGACGAGTGGCGGCTCCCCACGATGGTGGAGCGGTGTCGGCTGCGGCTCCGACGAGGAGGAGCGGGCAACGGCGGCGGCTCCGAGGAGGAGCGACTGGACGGGGGATTCTTTTTTTTCTGTTGATGGAGTATATTTTCGAAGGCGGGTGGTTGCACCGCCTGCAAAGATGGAGAGGTCGTCTGCGAAAATGATTTTCGTAGGCGGAGCCGATGGTCGCCTGTAAAAATCATGCATTTTCGCAGGCCTTCACGTGCAGGCGGGATGGATGGCCGCCTGGAAAATCTATTTCATCTGTTTGCAAAAATCTTTTTCCTAGTAGTGATTATCGAGGAGCTTATCGACTAATAAACCGATGTGATGTAGCGAGGCAAGCCGATGACGATAAGGTTTTGATCAATCGGCTATAAATCTAATATGGATTCAGATAATCAGATAAACAATGAGAGATTTATGTTATGGTCGGCTGAAACTAAACTATGCATAATCATCACTAAAACTTTCTTTTATCAAAAACAAGTTTGATAGATCAGACCAAACCCAAACAATATAAAAGTGAAGTTGATAAAGATATGTTTAACAAAAGATTATATAAGTTTGGGTATAAGCCGGTGTAACTCAGAAGATGCAATGAGATAGTATAATGTGAACCAGTCGGCCAAAATTGATACAATGTGATGTAAATCCTATGGTTAAAACATACATTGCTGGAGATCTGATGTAAGTAAATTAAAGTGTATATCGGCTAACTAACTGATATATTTGATAGCTGAAGGCCACAATAATGATAACTCATCGGTGATAATTTCGATGAACTTTGCATAAAAACCTATCAACTTACTAGAATTAAACTTATTAGCAATAATCTAATAGAACGGATCTAAGTATATAACCGAAATATTATAAGATTGAAGATAATAAAAAAAACCTACTTAGCCGATAGATCTACACAAACGTGACGGGTATAATAAATCTATCCAAAACACAAATATAATTAGAGAAATACCAACTTACTCATAATATCGAACCTAACCGAGAAAGTTCTAACTAAGCCGACATAACTCTAAACAACGATGCAGTTAAAGATAGAATCATATATCTGATAGGCAACACTTTTATCAACCTAGATAGAATATCGGACTTAACCGAGAAATTTCTAGCCATGTCGATTCAAGCGAAGTTGATGGAACTTACTTCATTGCCGAAGATCGAAACCGATGTTGCCCAACTCGAAACTAAGAACTCGCCGGAATAAAAGGTGGCGATGCGCCAAAAGTAATTGTTTATTGATATATGAAGATATCTTACAAAGACTCCGGATGTATATATTTATACCTTTGTATTGATACAAGTTCTAGTTGGACACGATACAATGTTTCCTAAATATAAAAGGAAGAATACAAGTCTTGATCGGAAATTAGAGAAAACTTATTAAAGATAAAAGGAAAGTTACTAAATCATACCTAATTAATAGATAAAATTAAATTATCATACGTTTTCACGATTCGTTCTTGAACTCGATTTTTCTAAATAAACTTTTCATCGACTGATTGACTTGCTTTTTTAACCGAATCCACTTAAGAACAATACCAAATTTTGATATTAATAGTCGGATTGATATATTTTGATATCACAACAACAGCTTCAAGTATCATGGTTTCATGATGACATTATATGATACCTTCTGATATTACCGATGTACTGTATCAGATATCATAATTATTTTTAAGGATCGTGGAGTTATTACTAATGTGTCTGTTCAGGTGTTATATAGGTTCCGGATAATAACACCTCTTGATTTTATTATTATTCTTTGCTCTAACAGCGATGCATATATACCCCTGCTTACTGCCTTCGTCTAGTCCTATTTTGCATGCTGCCATTGTTGTTTGGGGTGGTGCATGTTGGTCGAAACGTCCGACTCGAGACGTACGTAGATGCCGTGATGGATAAGGCCGGAGTTCTTATTTTTGTCGTGACGCCACATTTCACCGACCCACTTTAGGTGCGTCCACCACACCATGTGACTGGCTAAAGTGGCCCAAACATGGCCCAGTCCAAAGAGCTCGATCTGTGTAGAGTTGAAAGCGACCCGGCAGATATTTTGCTCTTGATATTTTGACAGCAGATACTTTGTTCTTCTTTTTCTTTTTTTTTTGGTAGGAGCAGATACTTTGTTCTTTTTTTTAGAGCAAAAGAGAGTGCATTTCATTGAGAAGATGATCTAGCTAAATCGCTAGACACCAGACGAGTTGCAAACTCTGGGAAGTTAGAGATGTGCTTATATACTTCTTAAAAAAAACTACACGGGAATTAAAGCACATAAGTGACTATGATTAAAAGCCGAATTAACACTTAATCATCATTAGCGAGGGGTATTTTCGTCCTTAATTTTTTCCACCCTTGGTCCGCTCGGCCTTTTTCCTTCGTCACTCCCTCCTCTTGAGCCAACTCCTCTCTATCCCAAAGTCTGCTTCTCCTCCCCCTCGCACTTAGACGCGGCCCAGCCGGCCCATGCCGCCCCCACCACACACGGTCATCGTCTTTCCCAAGCGTCGCATGTTCCTATCCTCCCGACCGACGAACCCTAGCACCGTTGCCTTGCTGATCTCCCTCCCCGGGCGTTTCCCCCTCTAAATCAAATGCAAAAATTGGTTTCTCTCCTCCTCATCAATTCCCCCATGTTTTCCGCTTTTAATTCGGTTTTAATTCGCTGAATTCCCTCTCCGACGAACTACGACCATTAATGGCTTGCTGGCAAGCTCCCCAGCAATTCCCCTCCTCTCCCCCGGCTATTCCCTTCCTCCTCCGGCCTATAGAATAGCGCTGATCGTACTCTTCGTTCCATTTTACCTCCACCCCGCAAGCCAAGTAGCTCCACACCATCTCCCCGCTCGGCCTCCTCCCTCCACCGCGCCATCGAGCTTCGGCCGCCCTTCCCTGTCGACTGGAGGCGCGCAAGACCACGTGTTGACGTAAAAACACGAGGGCCTGGAAGATCTGCTTAGCTCCAGTGCAGGTCGAAAATATTAATGAGATGCGGGCGTGCCAGTCAGTTTGATCCTGCAATTGACAAGATATATAAATTGAATATCAGAGAGCCGATCGGCTGACAAACCGATATAGTAATTTCAGCCGATGCCGATACCAGCCGATATCCAGTATAGATCTTGATACTTGAGTAAATAATGGCATAGAGATAGTTAGCTGATGACAATGTAACAATGATATAGTCCATTAGCAACCAATCGGTTAGTAATAATAGATTGAATAAGCACTGATCTGAAGGTTAAAGCATTCATCGCGGCTGGAGGTCCGATGATAATAAATCCAAATGATTAGATAAACAATGACACATTTGTTGCGATCGGCTAAATCCAACTTGTATGTAATCCTTATAAGCCGATGCAACGTCCACATAACTCATCGACTGAAACCCCGATGAAACCCTTATTGGCAATCAAGAAACAGGCTAGAGGTTATGGTTCTAAGCACGACTTAGTAGATCAAACTTAATTGATGCAACACTAAGTATGAAAAGAAACATAATATCTAGACAATTAAGCTTTTGACTGATTTTCAGGGTGGTGGATACCTTATATAATCTAAGCCATCAAAGTAATCTAGCCGATATCGATAAAACCCTAGATGGAGATCGGCCGATGCAAGTAGAAAACATTGTCAATCTAGATTATATAACGTATATGATAACTCATCGCTAGCACTCCGAGAAAACACTAGCATGAACCTATCAGCTTAACAAGATTTATACTATCAACAACAATCTAGTAGGTCGAACCTAACCGATAGATCTATCTAATGTGATGGATATAACAAATCTATTTAAAACAACATTGTGATGGTAGAGATATATTGGCTAAGATAGAAGATCAGATCTAACCGAGACAGTCCCAACTAAACCGATGCGTCTCTAAACACAATGTAATTAAAATAGAATTGAGATATCAAGTAAATATATCAACCAAACCAGAGCGATCCAAGAGATCGAAGTGATGCAGTCTTGAACAACACCAATGTAGCCGATAGATTCACCAGGGCGTGATGGAACGTAGGGCTTACCCCTTTACCGGAGATCGAAAGCCGATGCAACCTCGCGTCAGGTGCCAAATTCCGTCGGTTGATAAGTAAAAACCTCAGAAAGAGGGTGCCGATGCGCCGAGAGTAGTTGTATTGATCGGGAGATAATTTACATGGATCCCGGGTGTACATATTTATACCCATGGGTAGATACTAGTCCACATCGGACACGACTTAAACTTTCCTAAAGATAAAAGGAAAATCATAAAGTCCTTATCGGAAACTACACACACTTTCTTAAAGATAAAAGGAAACTAACAAACTCTTCCTAATTAATAGATAATCTGCCATGCCGCATCCCTTCGAGCTTGATCTCTTTTGTATAAGCTTTCTTTAATAGATTAATTTTCTTAACCGAATTTAGTAAGAATCCAACTATTGGTGATTGATAGCTTCTATCAGCTGATTCCAGAACTCTGAAGCCGATACTGACTCTAGACCGATGATGACTTTGAGGTTACCAAATTTCATCGTTAACACCACGCTAATGCCACCCTCGGCCTCGGAGCTGCCTCCTTTCCCTCGGTTCAGGGCTGGAATGGGCTGGGCATGGGCTCCAAAATCTGTGGATGAAAATACACTCGCTAATGATGATTAAGTGTTAATCCTGCTTTCAATCTCAGTCACTGATGTGCTTTAATTTTCGTGCAACTTTTTTTTTAGAAGCATAGAAGCACATCTCAGGAAGTTATCAAACCAGAGCAAATGATTATTAGGTTCTAGGGAAGCTCCAAAATTAGCTAAAGCATCGGCAACACTATTACAATTGCTATGACAGAATTGGACCCTAACAACCTTATAACTAGATAGCAACAAAATTTTGACAGCTCTAAAAATGTCAACATTAACGCCATTATTCTCCTCACGGTCCGTTTGGTTGGAGGGATTTTTTTAGAAGGGATTGGGAGTTTAGAGGGATGATGTTATTAATTATTTTGTTTGGTTGGGAGACATGGGAGTTTGGGTAGGATGGGGATGGGGATGGGGAATTGGGCGTTGCTAATGGGCGGGTGATCGCTCACAGCGATCACCCGTCCTTCCCCACGTATCCTCCCCTAATCCCCTTCTTCTCTACTTATTTTTACCATATTTTTTTAAGAAAAAAACAAGTTAAAAAAATTAAAAAAATAGAAAATAAATCTAATATCCTTATTCGTGTGTATAAACTTTATACTTATATATATATTATACAATAAATTTCCAACGTATAAGCTTTATGTATAGAAATATTATATAAAAATATATTTGAATCCGAATATGAATTTGAATCGGGTATATAAACTTTTGACTTATAAACTTTGAATCTATAAATTTTAGGTGTATAAACTTTAGATGTATAAACTTTAGATGTGTAAACTTGAGGTATATAAACTTTAGGTGTATAAACTAACTAAAACAGGAAAAATAATGTGGTGCCAAAAAAACAAAAGTGGGGAGGGGGACTGATCGTTGGTTAGGATTTTCGAAGCAAACACGCCTGGGGGTACTCCTAGTACGCGACTAATCGCTATCCCGCAGCCCGCACGATCGCTGATGCCTGCGTGCCGAACATTCAGCAAGTCTAGTCTCTGAGCGGGCCATACATATTCTTTTTATTAGCTCGCATGTGATTAGAACAGAAGTAGCGCATATAGATTAGCATCTTATATAATTAGTTTAGAATTTCTTCTTGGAAATATTTTACATAAAAAATCACTGATTACATAATTAGAAAAATCTACTCGATAATATTCGTAAAAATTTCCACCTAGAAACTAATTAATTAGTACATAATTAAAAATCTAGTTAAATACTTTGTACATATAAATTAACTTTATGTATAGAAACTTTTACACGTATAAAATTTCCGTATAAAAACTTTATACAAAAACTTTACATGCAAACATTTTGACATATGAACTTTTTATACACATTTTTTATATTGAACTTTCTGTTAATGAATATGAAATTCAAGTTAAATAAATAAATATTCAAGTGATTTTATTGGGCTAAAAATCAAAGGACGAGCCAAAGCCATGGCTATAGCAAGGAGCGCTCATGCACATCCGTTCGCCCACACCCGGGGAAGAGCTGCTTGATAACATAAAAGAAGCATTATTAGTGCTGATTCTTCTGATTACGAAAACAAAATGCGTAATATCCAAAAAAAAAAGTGATCGCGTAGGGGCGCGCCTCGCGAGCGATCGCTCATTAGGAATTTCGTGGGGAATTGAGGGAGGAACTCCCTCCTTTTTAATACCTGGGTAGGGGGTGGGAATTGGGAGGAAATTCCTTCTTTACCTTATCTAAACAAATCTCAACCATCTGTTTTCATTTAAGATCTAATCTTCAACTAAACTCCCTACCAATTCCCACCACCTCTGCCAAACAAGAGATTGAGACTAAAAATCAAATTCCCATATCAATCTCACCGTTAATTCCCTTATCTAAACTCCCAATCCTTTTCCCTCGAGTTGCCAAACAAGCCGTCAAGATCATTTAGTCCAGAAACGAGATTGAGAGCATCAGATTCAATAGTTAGCGTTTCAAAGCCTAATTCTGCTATTAAAGATATTGTTCTCCCCGCAGCACATACTTCAGAATGTAAAGCATCTTGTAAATTTTCCAAATTTCCCGCTGCAGCCATCAACAAGTTCCCTAGTTCATCACGTAGCACACACCCCCATCCTCCATTTCTTGTACTAGTTGGATTAGTTGGATGCCCATGCGTTGCAATGGGAAAAAAATACACCAACTTTAAATCTTAACGAGATGATAACAAATAATTAGTTCATTGTAACGGAAAATATTTTTTTAGCATAAACAACAATTACATCTGATGTTAATGATCTTTACATATTTAGCAACATAAATAGTGAAATATTGCGATACAAATGTGATAAAACAACACATAATAATTCCAAGGGCATCAAGAGGATCAAAGTTTGAAAATCTACTGAGATAGTCCCATAATACGGTTACATCACCAATGCAACAGAGCATTGACTATAATACGGTTACAATACCAATACAATAGACGTTCAAAGTCTTACTACAACAAATTACATAGTGAACCATCATCTAGCAAGCATGCTAGTTAGAATTATCCTGGGCACAAGATTTCCATCTACTTCTAGCAAGCATCGTTGCTATGAATATCCTAGCCAAAAGCCAAAGGCTGGAATATATTATATTTGTAATTTTGAATATTAATTAATCTCGTAGTGTGTACTATATGGACTCTTCTTTCATTAGTACTTATTTTTAATTCAGAATTTCATTCATTTGTAATTGGATTTTTATTTCAAATCTTTTTTTCTACTTTTGGAAATTTAATTTATTTTTTGTTTTAAATTTTAATTAATCTTACATTGGGTTCTATTTGAACTTTTCTTAAAATATTTTTCAATTTTTAATTCTGAATTTTAGTTAATTTCTATATCGTATTTCTAGCCTCTATATCGAGCGTGGTGGCTTCTTTTTTAGTTGCCTAAATAATATATACATATAGATAGATAAATAGATTGTTCATCCCTATAAATGACTGTGAATAATTTATATCAATGGTTCATCAATATGTGCAACTGTGTAGATCACCGTACATTTGCAAAAGTATACCAAATAGAAAATTTCTTATCAGCCTTGTTTGGCGCTTAAAATTTTTTAACTTAGGTGCCGAATACTGAATAGATTATTTGGCGTTGATACAGGAGTTGATCGGTCCTGCTCTTGTTCAATGTGGTCCAATAATGGTTGCAATCAGTGGTTACGACAGTTATCCATGGCAATCAGCCTGGTTGAGGGTGGTTACTCAGCCGTTATACTGTTTTTTCCACACACTTTCTGTTTGCCTCGTGTACCCGTCTCATCGGGCACGTCCTTTAAATTGAGGGGAGAGGTGGGGGGGTCCAGGCGCGGTTCCCTTGGCCTACTTTTGTGGAGCACGCGGGCAAGAGAGTGGAGAGGGTGAGTGGAGGTGGTGTAGCTTGGGTGAGGGGAAAAAATGGAGAGGAGGGCCGACATTGGTGGTTGCGGCAATGGCGGCGAGCGAGGTGCTCGCAGTCGAGGGGCCGAAGGCTATGTGGGACAAGGGGCTGCTGGCGGGGTCCTACTTCGCCGGCGGTTGGGATCGGAGGTGCCGGAGATCGAGGTGCAGCAGCGAGCTATTCCACCGGCACAGGCGACGGGTAGCACTGCCGTTGGCGGGGGCACTGGGAAGGTGGTGCCCAAGCATTCCCGTCAAGGGGAAACCTTACTGGTAGGGGTGGCCACTATTTTGCGCTGGGTATGCTCTAGCCTGCGATTTGTCGGGGCAACCATCTTCACCATCTTAGCTTGGATGGTTCGCCCGGTGGTCTTGCTGTGGGAATGGTGGCAAGATCTGATCGAGTACGACCACTCTGATTTCGTATGCGTGGCAGTTCGTCTCCTCATTGTGTTTGCGCCGATCGTTTTTGTTTCTACTCTGATAGCACTACTGGAGTAGATAATTGATGAAATTGTTGCCAAGTCTTGACGTGTATCCCTTATGTATGAACTTGCATGATCTCTACTTTAATCTTTCTGCCTATGTGTCGTAAGTATGGTCACCTCTAACTAATACATGTGCCTGACTTGTGTTGCTTGTGAATGTGGGATTTTTGGTTTTTCTCAATATACTTAGTTCCTTTTAGGTTTGGGCATCATCTTTATTCGGCGGGATAATCCATTCTTAATCGATAAATGACTTCCTGTTAGAACGGCACTTCGGCCTAAGGGTCATTATGGACAGTCATTTCTAAACCATTAAGTCATGTGGGCAAGAGATTGCATTACTCCATATTCAATTTTCTTTTACAAGGTACCAGGTAATACATCTCTGGAAAGGGTAAAGGATCTAATATTACTGGATTGGGTAATACCTAACAGGGCCTAAGCGCATCCCTTCTCATGGTGATGGTTGGGGTGGGAGAGGATCAACTTCCATCGGAGGCTTACGATGGACCCTGCCCACCCTCCTGCTCTGGATGCTGTGGGCTATCGTCGACACCTGTAAGAGCTGCAAGGTTGTGTGCTCTAGAGCTAGGCGCCGATAGCGGGATTCTAGATCGGCGTATCGATCCCGGAGTTCGTCAAGTTCTTCAAGAGCTTTCTCGTAGGCATTCTCGGTGGTGTGGGCTAGCTCGGAGAGAAGGGTGCACCTACTCCCTTCGGGCTCTCCAGTCAGGCGGAGGCGGCACCGGTTGTCGTCTCCTTCGTGGTACGGGTGCATGCCAAAGTTGTTGGCTACACCCAAGGGGCGGCAACGGCTCATCTTTAGCCGAATTTGCCAAAGAGAGGGCTAGGGCTTGGCCGATTCCTATCTCATCCCAGTGACTCTGCTTGCTAGCTGATATGCGCTTGAACCATGCAGGCCAGCTTTTCTCTAGGGACGGCCAGGACTTAAATGTATTTTTCCAGTGCCCTATGTTGGGGTTCGATAATCTGAAGGGGATTCTATTGGTTTCGGCAGTGATGAACTCAGTTGGGTCTGTATTGCCGATTGGCCCAAGGAAGTAGTTGTTTTCATGATTAAGACTGGGAACCGCAATTAGGTTTGCGAGATGCTACATCAATAAGGAAAAAGAGGAAGAAACTGGACTGAGATTGCGGAAAACAAGATTTAATGAGCAAAAAAGAGATCTAGCCGATGGGACTTACCTCAGCGTATTCGGCCGATAGGGCAGCGGATGGAGCGGATGACGAAGACATCTTCTCACCGGCGGAAGTTGGATGAGCGAAGGATTGCTTGAAGTTGACTGCTTGCGTCGAGGGGATCGCCGGAGTTGGGAGAGAAGGAGATTGTGAAAGCGGTGGCAACAGTAAATAACGGTGTGAAGTTTCTCGGGGCCATCGGTTAAAGTATTTAAAGCGCTGTGGTAACGGTAAAAAACGGAAAGAGCGAGATTATCTTGGGGATAAGATTTGGCAAATCCGAAACATTACCAAATATTCCGGACTTGGGGGGCATGTGTTGACGACCAAATTTGGTAATTCAAATATCGGAAATCAAGATGGAATCGAAGAAGATTGAAGAGATAAGGTCGTATCGGAAAGCAGAGTGAGAATCGGCTGTGGTCCGAATCGGCTATGGACTGGATCGGCAGAGTCAGAGTCGGACTGGGTTAGCTGATTGAGCCGATTTCGGTAATATGACTCGGTATACGTCTTCGGGTTGTGTTAGCGTGCTTCATATGGATTGTCATGCACGGATAGAGTTCTGAGGAGGCAATTGTATCTATTAATTAGGATATTTTATGTAATTTTCTTATAGATATTCTCGGTAAGAGTCCGCCTAAGGGACTTGTTGGTTAGTTGGATTTGTATTAGGATAATATGAGTCGTGTCCGTGATGGACAATGTTTGTAATTTCGGGTATAAATATAATCCCGAGGTCTTGTAAATAACAACAACACACGTTCAATCAATCTCGGCGCATCGCCAAACCCTTATTTTCTACTTTTGACAAGTTTGTGCTTTCGAGTCGTGCTGCATCAATTTGATCTTCGGCGAAAAGGTATATCTTGTCATGGCGAGTTACATCATTAGGGCTAGTGCTTACATCTCTATGACACTCTAGTTCTTTGTTGTGATTCTCCGGGTTATCATATATGTTATATAACTTAAATCGGCAATGCAATCTACCTATATCGGCTAGATCCTTTCTAGGGTTTCATCGATATCGGCTAGATCACTTTGTTAATCTAGGTTATATAATGTATCCACCATCCCGAAAAGGCAACCATCGGCTTGACTCTTTAGATCTCATGCTTCTATTTATACTTAATGCTGCATTGGTTCAGTCCAACCTATTAAGTCGTATTTAGAATCATGATATCTAACCTGCTTCATGGTTGTTAATAAGGATAGTATCGGGGTTTCAGCCGATCTTACCTGATATAGATGTTTTACATTGTGTTATGCTTTGTTTAATGTTCTATATCTGCCCCTTATATCAGGATCTAATCTAATGTAAATATATTAAGCTTGATATCAATCTAATTGGTTATAGCTTAATATATTTATTACTAGAAAATATCCTAATATAAGGTTGTATCGGAGCTATAGCCGATACATACTTAAACCTAGATATCGGCTATGACATCAATCTATGTAATCATTATGTCATGTTATCTTTAGACTTGGGCAATTTATACTGTCTCGATTCAGTCCGATCTATCCCAATTGCTTATCTCTAAAGTAATATTGATATATCGATTATGTAACGTTGTTCTTTTCAGCCGATATACTAGTTTTAGGGTTAATTTTATCATTGACTATACCTTACAGCCGATCCATGCTTTATTGCATCGGCTAGATCACATACGATATGAAATCGGTCCTATGGCCGATTATCTATCGTTTACTGATATTCTTTGCATGTTTTTCTTGTTGATTGCAGGATCAAATCAACTGGCACGCCCTTGAATCTGAAACCCTAATCTTGGACCTGCACTAGAGTAAAGCAAACCTCTCAGGCCAGTGTGTGTTTTTTGCATCAACAATGGGCCAAGGGTTTTTTTGACTGTCTGAGTTCAAGAGGGGGGGGTGTGCCCTTTTCGAAGTTGCAATGGGTTTCTTTTATAGGCACCATTTTGTCGGTGGTTCCTGTATCCCATCAGTTGGGTTCCCATTGATATTTTTTGGGAAGGGGCGAGTCCGGATTTTCTGGGATTCTGGATCTGTGGGGTTCGTTTCGAATCGTCCTGTGGTCAAACTGCTTGGGAAGGGGTGAGTCCGGATTTTTTGGGATTCTGGATCTGTGGGGTTCGTACGAATCGTCCTGTGGTCGGTGCGTGTCTTCAATGTCGTACCATCCTTCTTGTGGTGTTTCCAACATGGCTTTGGATAGAACACGTGGACTGGTCATGCTAGTTTAAGCAGAGTGTGTGGGGGTAATTTGAGATGGTTCCCAGTTGTTTTTCTGACTGGCCGTAGCTAAACTGTTATCAAGCTACAAGTGATGATCCTCCAGAATTAAGTGTACAATGTTCTGTAACTACATGACACATTTGGTACGACAATGCAATGGAACCTCTTCTGGTGAAAAAAATAATCATGGGGTCCTGATAATTTTAATTGCTTCCCCTCCACTTCTCATGTCACTCATTAAAGCAATTTGATGCAGAAGTTGGGCAATCCTCTGCAAAAGGCAAAACGAGGATCTAATGAGAGAACACCATTGATGGGTTTCCTAACGCACTAATGGTGAAATTATCAAAAGACACTGCCGGTGCTACTGCTACAGCATGACAGCAGTGAACAAAACATTTCCATAATATCTCAAGTCTTCTCTACAATCACCACAAAGAGTTATAACTCATTCACTGAACTTTATACTGAAATTCCAGTGATGCATGTTAAACAGAATAGCAAGTAGCAACCATACAAATGCTGCCAATTACTGACCGTATTCCCTAAAAGGTTAAAACCTTAACTATAGAAAAACCAAACATCTAACTCTGTTCTCCTTCTGTATGTTCCGAAACAAAACATTCAAAACTCTGCCATGCCACCAAACAACTGCAGAACTGCACCGATTTAATAGACCAGCTCTACAATACTATTCCTATCTGAGCAAAGGACGCCGCATTTTGAAGTTTCGCTATTTACGATGCGACCTCTACAGCTTCTTATTAAGGTTGATAATGTCTAAGGTTAGGTGTTTGTTGGTGATGCTGCCTGCAACATTATGATTGAACAGGTCTAAAAACAGCGGTAACAATGTTTAGGTCGGTTACGGTATTGACTGAAGAACAAACAGCAACAGCATGTAAAGCTGATGTAACGTATGTTGACCATGATAACTTGTCAACTACGGGGCCCAACAGCAGACGCCAATGCAAACCACTTCGACCTCTTCTTCTTCTTCCTCCGTAAAAATCCAGAGAGCACCACTGCCAACGTAATGCATTTCTAAACACGTGTGGCCGTCATGAAATGCATCTTTTTTTCATTGGTCTCATAATTTAAGAGTTGATATAATATCATACTTAGCCTGAAAAAGCTGTACTATTTTATGGGCTTTCATGGCTGGTTCAATATATATTGAGTGTTTTGTAGGATGACAAGTCAGTGCCATTACATGATCTAACGTAGAATACTTAAGTCATTAAGTGCACCCAGAAGGAAGAGTGGTTCAATGTTTGTGTTACCTATCTCTCTACCTCTCATTCAGGTTCTGTCCAAAAGCACAGTCAAAATTTCTGCCAGTGACGGCTCATCATCTACTTAATTATCTTCTTCTTCTTCCCCGGTTCTCCTCATCCTGAAGGAACTCTAGCTAGCTAGCTGCCCATTATCATCCTCTCTCTGTGATTGTTTGGTCTGTCGCCTCTTCAATGCCAGGAGAGGATGAAGCGAAGCCGGTGACCGTGAAGATCATCGAGACGGTGTACGTGGATGCTGACACCGCCGACGACTTCAAGTCCATTGTCCAGAGGCTCACCGGCAAGGACGCCGTCGCCGGGGATGCACCGGAGCAGAATAGTGCTCAGAGGTTTGAGATTCAATCAAACCTTATCCTTCTCCTGCGAGAGCAGCACGAGCAGATCCCTCTCCCTCCTGTCCCGCCGGCGAGCGTAGAGCAGCGCTCCCACCACAACAGCCGCCCCCGCCGCCGACCACACGGCGGGCCTCACCGTGGGGCACCCGCACGGCCCCGACCCCGGCCGCCCATGCTCGCCTCGCCGCCGCGCGGCACCTCCCCCACCCCCATAGCCACTTCCCATCATCAAAATCCTCACCATCCTCCTCCTCGTCTTCCTCCCCTTCCTTCGCCGCAGCCTCCTCCGCCTCCCCCTCGACGCCGAGCCCCTCGTGGAGGCGCGGAAGGAAGACGTCGCAGTCGTCGAGGCCCTCGTCCACGGCGGCAGTGCCCACCGCGACGACGGTAGCGGTGGTGGGCGTCACGAGCTCCCAGGCGTCGGGGACGGCGGGGCCAGGCGGGGAGGAAGACGGCATCGAGCCGAGGGATGACGACGAGAGCGAGAGGGTCAGCGGGGGATGGCCGGCGCGACGGCGGAGAGGGGCGGCGGCGGCGGCGGATGGGGGGCGACGGCGGCGGATGGGTGGCGGCGGCGCGGCGCGACGGCGGAGGCAGGGGGGAGACGGCGCGCACGGGAGAGAGACGACGAGGAGAGAGAGAGCGAAATTCAAAAGTGTCGGTGGGAACGGACACCACGCCTAGTGTCTTTTTAATATGGTATAGATTTGGATCAAAAGCACCATCAATATTTGCTTTTATGAAACCAGTCTCAGGTTTACTCCAAGACCGACATTTGACTTTCTTATGCCCTATATCATGTCTTTTATCTAGACAATTAAAATCCCCTAGGGTAAAATAAATTGCATTCATGATACCTTGTGGTTGTACTTGGCCTTGTCCTGCATTTACTCTATTGCTTTCATCCCACCATTTCCAAAGTAAAGCAATTATTTTTAGTTGTTTGTCGTGAGAAAACTTCCATATCTCCTCTGTCACCTATTTAGGTGAACTGGACAACTTTGTTTAGTTACCCAAAATTTTTTCCCAAAAACATCACATCGAATCTTTGGACACATATATGGGGAGCATTAAATATAGATTAAAAAACTAATTGCATAGTTTGCATGAAAATCGTGAGACGAATCTTTTGAGCCTAATTAGTCCATGATTAACCATAAGTACTACAGTAACCTACATGTACTAATGACGGATTAATTAGGTTTAATAAATTCATCTCGTGGTTTTCAGGCGAGCGGTGAAATTAGTTTTTCCATTCATGTCCGAAACCCCTTCTAACATCCGGTCAAACGCCCGATGTAACATCTAAAACATTTCTTTTCGCGATATAAACAAACCCTCAGTTTTGATCTTGCCTGCTCAAGATCTAGTTGACGCCAGCATTTGCGAACAATCTTACATTGAAAAATGAATGGCCGCCATCTTCGTCATATCTCCTACAAGTTGGACATTCAAAGGAAGACTATTATGACCAAACCTCCATAGGAAGTGATTTGTCTTATTTGGTATATTCATATCCCAAATTTGCCTCCAATTGAATCCAGACCAATTGTTGAACAACCTGGCTGTCCTTCGTTATGAGTTGTTCCTGCAAATAAAGTTTGTGAGATCTTTTACGGTCCGTGGAAGGTACCTCATGGCCTCCTTAACCAATTGATATTCACTGTTAATTTATAAAGGGGAATTTAGAAAAAAAAATTATTATCAACAAGGGTATCTTAGTAATTAATCAATCCCCAGTTCCCCGTCTATTAGACTATTACCTAGTGTTCAGATTTCTTTTTCACTGTTTAACCCTAATAAATCCCAATCGAAACAGTGGTTTGTGCGACGGTATCGACCGGCGGGAGCGTGCGCGGTGGCGACCAGCTGGCGCGTGCAGCACGCGACGGGCGGCGGTGACGGAGACCGGCGGGCGCAACGGTGCGTGTGTTGGCAGCGACCGCCTGTCGCGTGCGTCGTCTGTGACCGGCGGGCGTTACGGGCGCGTGCGGCGGTGGCAACGGGGACGGCAACCGGCTGCCGCGTTAGTCCGCTGCGACCGTAGGGCGCTTACGGCGGCGGCGACCCCAGGGCTCGTGCTGCGACTGTGACTGGCGGGCGCGTGTGGCCTCGACGAACGGCGGAACACGTACGGCGGCGGCAACCAGCAGGTGTGCCATTTGATTCCGGGTGTATATCTACATATCAGTAGAGAATTACATAAGCGTTTAACAACAGAAAAGGCACAACGTTCTTCCTCCTCTGCTACTCTGAAAAATGAAACGTGTTGGTTTCTGCAGGATATTCATCTAGTTCAGGATGGTTTATGTAGACATGTTGGTTTCTGTAGTCCTGCGTATTCCATGCCTATCTATTTTGGACAGATAAGACTAATTTGTCATATCTATTTTGTATTTTAGCTAGGATTGGGTTTTCATGATGATGCTTCACATTAACAGTAATATTTTGTCCTTAGCTGATTTGCCACAGTTTTTACCTTTCTGTATCCACAGAACAATTTTTGTGGTCGGCAAAATATGTATAAAAATAAATGTGAAATACATCATTTAGGTAGTACTGAGATGTAGATGCAAATTAGTTGTGGTAGCTTATAGATTTACCTTGTAAATAAATGTATGTCCATATGGTGTATTTTCTGAATTAATTACATGTTTTGCAGAACAACATGGTTGCTGTGAGGAATAGTGCATGACCTCTATCAACTTATGAATATGATATCAACCAGACATTTGGTAGCGAGGAAGAAGGCGTTGATTTTTACAATGATTATGCTCTTGGAAAAGGTTTTGGCGTCAGAAAATGCTACTTGGAAAGAATTAAAAGCACAAAGCAGGTGTGCCTAAGAAAGTTGGTGTGCAGTCGGCAAGGTTTCCGTGAAGGTAAGCATATGAAGAGAACGGATAGAAAAAGAAGAGCTCGGAACTTGACTCATTGTGGGTGTGAAGCAAAACTAGTCATTATGCTTAACTAGGAAACAGGGCGGTGGTTCGTGAAAGACTTTATGGATGAACACAACCATCGTTTAGCACCTGCTGATCAAGGTTATTTTCTACGTTCACACCGTAAAATTAGTGATGCACAAAAAGGCAGACATCCTTGAAATGGAAATAGCAGGAGTGCGAAAACACCAAATTATGAAAATAATGGAAAAACAATTTGGTGGTTATGACAATGTTGGATTTGTATCAAGGGATATATATAATTATTGCTATCGATATAAGGTGTTGAGTCCGAAATAGCTAATGAGCGATCGATAGCTCGCGCTTGCCACACGCGATTAGATTTGATGTTCTTTTTCCTTAACACGACAAAGTAAGTATGTGAATGTTTAATTTCTTCTTTTGGTAAATACATAGAACAACTTGATTAATCACAGGCTCCCTTGTTTTTCCTGGTTACTGTTCTCTCCTACTTGCATGTATTCCACGAGCAAGCAGGCTATGTGATCTGCCCCAAGCCTATTTGGATGTTTTATTTTTTATTTATTTACATGAAATTTTGATACTTTTATGAAAAGTTTCTATTAATAAAGTTTATATGTATAAAGTTTGAATGTATAAAGTTTCTATGTATAAAGTTGTTGTGTATAAATCGAAACACGTGGATTTTGAATAGCTGGAAAAATAAAAGTGGGTTATGCAGATAATTGTTTATAAGCCCATTTCGATGTTTTATTTTTTTATTTATTTACATGAAATTTTGATACTTCTATGGAAAGGTTCTATCCATAAAGTTTAAATGTATAAAGTTTAAATGTATAAAGTTTCTATGTATAAAGTTGTTGTGTATAAAATCAAAACACGTGGATTTTGAATAGCTGGAAAAATAAAAATGGGTTATGCAGACAATTTTTTATAAGCCACAAAGTACTGCTTATTAAGGAAAAGAGACGTGGGTTGAGAAAATGCTTGAGGAATAGAAATGGGCTAATACGTGGGCCGTTACATAGGAATGTCAAAACCAGAGTCCAATAAATACACACTGCACGTGGACCGTGGGATTGTGCGATCGTGTGGATGTTGGGCTAGCGATCGATCGTGCAGTAGACTTACCCTGTTGAGTCACCTAAGGGAACGACAAGAGAGGCATCCTGATTTCTTTTTCAAATATGAGATTTATATGAGATTTATAAACAAGGCCATTTGAAACATTGTTCTGGTCGGATTCACAGTCTTGTCTGGACTATAAAGCGTTTGGTCAAGTTGTGGTATTCGACAGCACATACAGAACAAACAAATATAACTTACCATTTGTACCGTTTGTTGGATTGAACCACCATAGAAGCACCATCATATCTGGATGTGGCATTGTTTCTGATGAATCAGGCGAAGCATATGAACGGTTGTTGACCACATTTTTGACTTGTATGGCTTAGAAATATCCCATATCTGTTATCACTAATGGAGACCTTGCAATGCAAAGAGCTATTAAAATAATATTGCCTAATTGTAACCACAGGTTGTGCACATGACACATTGAGCAAAATATAATACGGCATTTGCATGATTCTGAAGTGAGCCATGATTTTAGGAAATTCTTATATGATTATTGTTCAACACATGAGTTTGAGAGCAAATGGATCCATTTTAGGGAAAATCATGAAATTACCAGTGCTGATACTTGGTTGCATCAAATGTATGAGATGAGGATGTTATGGGCTGCAGCATATCAAGAAGGACTATGTTTTTTCGGCTTGAAGAGTAACCAACGAAGCGAGAGTTTGAACTCAACATTACATACTCATCTTGATGGTCAGATGACATTATTCCACATGATGTGTCATTATGAGGAATTCTTATCCAATTTACAGCGAAATAAGGCGAAGCTAGATAGTGAGGCATCCCAATCTATGCCATTCACGGAGTTGGATGCTTCTAACATTGAGAAAGATGCAGCACATGTGTATACACCTACTATTTTTGCATTGGTGAAAGAACAGATATGTGTTGCCAGGAAGCTTATGATCAGTGAAATACTAGATGGAGGAGATGTGATGACATATGTGATATTTTTGAGGGAAAGAAGAGAGCAGAAGTTTCATGTTGATTGTTCATTTTCAGAGAACTCGTTGGAAAGAGTTTCTTGCTCATGTTGTAAACTATAATGCAAAGCCCTACCATGTAGTCACATATTTTATGTGTTTTCTATATTACATATAGAAAAACTCCCCAGGGGTTGGAGTTGCATCGCTAAACGGTGGACCATGAATGCGAAGTCTGCTTTCCCATCCATAAGAAAGAGCAGCATGTATGATTGGTCAAAAAGCCTAGAGAGCTACCGTGAGTTACGCAATTTGAGCAATGCAGCATGTTTCAAAGTATCTAAATCAAAAGATTCGTATGACAAGATGAAGCATGCATTGCGGAAAGTAATTACGGAAAATAGTCCATATGATGTTAAAGAGAAGTCTAATAGGCATGGGCCTATAATATCTCAAAGCTTGGAAACTGAACCATTCATGGAGGCAAAGGTTGAAGATCCGGTTAAAATTGTTCCCAGAGGTGCTCCTAGAAACCACACAAGAGGATCAAGGATAAAGGCCTTTCCTGAAAAAAAAGAGAAAGATCATGTGGTTTTTTTCAAAAAGCCTAACCACACAAGACGTACCTGTCCAGAGTGAACAACTTAATAATGTGAGTTATAGATATATATGGCTTGATCTTGGGATTCATGATGGCATCGATATGGTTTTTTTTATTAGTGTTGCCAATGAATAGTTCATGGAATACACCATGTTTCAGTTTTAGGAACCCTGAAGTTTTATAGCTGTTGCTCTAAATATTTGTTTCAGTTCAGTGAGTTGCTATGAAAAAAAATACTTATGTATTCATTTTCAGGAACTTTGATCTGAAATTATAATGCATGGAGTCGTACAACACCCTGAAGGTTGACCGTATTCTCACTTGGTGTATGAATAGCTTGGGTGCCTCATAGGGCCGTCACACCTTATTGGAACACCATTTACACAATTGTCATATTGCTAGTACAAACTTGTTGCAAGTTAACGCCTATTTTTTGTTTTGTGCTTTTGTCACTACTATGAATTTATTTATTCATTTGTATGTTCTACATGTTATTATTTGTGAATGGGTGTACTCAATGATTAAGTGCTATACTGAAAGGTTATCATTAAAAATATGTGTGATTTCCTCTTGTGATATGGTGTAACCTGCCAGTTACGCCGCGGTTCGAACTTTAAATTTATGTTATTTTTGTACTTTATCACAAGCATCCAGTTATTCCAGGTGGTTAATAAAGGGAGTTTCCAATGCAACCACCAGGGTTTGATTCCCACCACTCTTCCATATTTTTGGTGTTTTGGGGGATTTATTCCAAAGAATGGGCTTCAAACATCAAATAGGCCGAGCTTCAGACATCAGTTAGGCCAAGTTCGATGATTTTACAGGAATTTTAGGGTTTTCCTTTCTCAAATTTTGTCGGATGCACCAATAGCAAAAGTACGGAAAAATCAATAATTTATGAATAAATTATGCAATTTTTTTGTCGATTCATTCAAAAAATTTTCTATGCTATCGTAATTTGGTTGAAATATAAATGTTCCGGAAACCCCTTGAATTACTAGTGAACAATTTTAAAAAAGGGGATTGATGATTTGCCACTATTTATATTTGGTGCACTATTCCTCTTTGGACTGTAACTCCTAATCCAGGTCATGTCATGGTGGCGTGTAAAAAAGCATATTTTTATCCTTTATACATGTTGACTCAAAGTATTTGTCCCCTGTTGAAAATGTTTCGGATATTCCAAAGCTCATTGGGGAACTTTCACTCCGCCTCACCTACTGGGTTACGTCCATACTTTTGTTCAAGAATACCAAGTAAATCTTCAAGGAAATTTAGCTCTCCTCCAAGTAATTGGCATATAATATAATAAGCGTATAAATTGTTTTACACTCACTGTCCAATTAATTTTATTGGCATCAAATCTCAGAAAGTATACATTTTGTACTTTTGGTACTGGGAAAGGATTTAAGCATACAATAAATATGGTGTTTCCTATTATCCTTCAATTCATCCGTTGAAGAACCAATGCCTTCGAGAACGAAGGAATACATGGAGGCGTGGTAACTCAGAAGAACTTCAGTTTAGTTTGTATGTACATGTAACCCTTTTGTATCTAACAGCTAAATTATTTTATACAGGTTATCATGAATTTACCTCAATTACATGGAGACCCTATGCAAACAGAAACACGCCAACCTTCTCACCAGCTTCATGGAGACCAAGTGCACAAAGATACAAGTGAACCTTCTCACTCGGCAAAACACCCTTCTCACTCGGTCCATCATTCTATCACAAATAACCAGGTTTTATAAAGTTTAAGCTCATGATAATTATATTGCCTGGATATAATATTTACATATTTTTTCAATTAAAAGAATAAAAAGATTTTGTTTCATGTTTGAAGGTCAACCTAATACTTCAAGCTATGGCAAAGGAGCGCATCTCACTTGAAAGAGTAATCCATGATATGGAACATAAACTTCTTTCAAAGATTCTCACTATACAACAGGAATTAATTGAGATTAAAATGCATGACACCCTAGCAACTAGGGTGTGTAATCTAGAAGCAGGTTTGTTTGAGTGCACAAATGATTTGAACGTATGGATTATCACTACCATGGCTCATTCCTACATCTTGTTTTCCAGTAATACAACTTTTCTCTTTTCCAGGAAATCCGCAAAGCAGTTCCCACATACAATTCTTCTCCATTTGGTGAACCAAACTGTAAGGTATAACGTGTACAACACAATTTCATTACATACTAGTTTTAATATATAACCTTCAACTACATAAATATTCTTGATCGAACTAAAAATTAATCCTTTTCAGTGCTAAATCCCCTTTTGTAGGAAAAATCCTCTCCAATAAACACTTGGCATGCCCAGGATGACTGGAACAAAACTTTTGGAGAAAAGGAGGAAACATTACAAGGGCGTACCAACGTCGATCCAAATTTTTTTCAAACTAATTGTTCCAATAAAACATCAGGCAAGCATGTTCAAAAGATACAAGATTCATCGCCAAATATTAATGGTCCATTAGAAAATCCCTTGCATGAACAGTGCATACAAACATTTGAGAAACTCACAACAACTATAGACAAAAATGCCATTATGGATTCCGAGCATTCAATTTTAGCTACAATACAATTACTAAAAAGGACAGGTGGTTGTGACATATATGCTACTAACCCTGTGGAATATTTGTATGAGGATGACAAATGCCATAATGCCTCCACACAGTATCTTGGTGAGAAATTCTATTCATTTTTCATTCTTACGCTTGAGTTTTTGTCTTGCATTATTTTAGTCTGTATGCACAATTTGAACATATTTTTTTCCAGACTATACAGATGATCATATTCTAACCAAAGAGGACGAAGAAGTCCTAAATTTTGTGAGGAATAGCTACATTTGAGCCACAGTTGCTGATATAGTTGGTATTCCACTCGCGATTAATTTCCTACTCCACAATGTGAATGGAGGATGGTTATATGACACGGTGAGTTAGGCAATTTCACATTCGTCCAAATAATACTGATATTTGTGTCTAACCAAACACATATAAAATTGTATTACTATGTGGAACAAACAGTACTACACTTATCGAGCCTATAAATGTTACTGTGTGGAACAAACAGTACTACACTGATATACCACAACAAATGGACTGGTAAGAAAAATTCTTAGTAGTTGCTAGCATCCATACCTAATAACAGATTGATATAATACCTATACCTATAAATATATGCTGGAATGGGATGGGGATAAGATGCTTCATCAATTCACACAGGTACATGAAACACTCTATTCCATCTTATGACATAAAACAATATTTTTATCTTAACTAATTGAATCTATGGTTTAACATGCAGAAACAAATAGATATTTTCAGAAAAAAGATATGCTGCAGATTGTTGCTCTCAGAATGTAACAAAGTTCGGAGACCTTCGTACAAACATCCTATCACAGTGTGTGAAATTGATATGGCGATTATTTATCCTTTGTGTCATAGCCACTTTCAGTAACACTATTTAAACTTTTATGTTATTCAGCAAGCTCAATTTCTCTCTAAGTTTGAAAGAGATATTGAGGGAGAAGAACATGCTATGGATGACGATGTCAAAATAATAGGCACTGCAAAAAGAAAGAGGGCAAGGACGGTTTCAAAAAAAACTACACATGGCACTGTACTACAAGATGCTAATGCAAAAGACCTGCATATAGTAAGTCAAGGTACAAAGAAGCGTTCACAAATGCAAACTAAAGAGGAAAGTACTGCAAAATATAGCACCCAAGAAGTAAGCCTGGAAAGTAAAACAATTGCACAAAGAGTTTGTTCTGTGAATCAAAGGATGCACATCCTAGTCAGTATCAATTGAGCCCCTACCAACAACATTAGAGTTATTGAATTCATTGTTTATTGTTTCAGATCAGATTCTGTAATATTTATTAATATTTATTATGGATCATTTTTGGCGTATCTAACACTCCATTTATTCAATGTCATTCCAATTAGTTATGTCTGCAAAGCTAACTTTGTTTGCAAAGTTGTAATCTTATCAAACTCAAGCATGGTTCTTAAAAAATAGAGTTAATTCCACTTAGCACCCATTTTCTTATCCTGTCTACATATTGAACCAGGGTTTCCTAAAATTTGCATTTCACACCATCTAAACTTGCCAAAAGGTTGTGTTTTGGACCATGGAAATGTTTCGGCTGACAGCTTTCCATCATGGTCATTCTAAAAATCGATTTTTCCGCTCAAATTAGCAACGATAACAGCCTAATTTTGCAAGTCACACAAAACAACCAATCTTGCCAAAATAAACCAACCATGGTAGATTTGTACTACTCTAACATACTAGAAACCTTCTACTCTAGTGAATGGAAGAATAAACGCCAATTCTATCATAATTTTAACATTATCTCTAGTGCACTTCATTGTAAAAGAGGCACAAAGTGCTATTCACTCCACAATAATTCTATCCAACTCTAAAAAGCTCAAGTTAAAGGACATCTGACGCATCCAAAACAAGCTGAATCTCAATTGGACCGCTCTCCCAAATATAACACAAAATCACATCAAAATCACTAGATGAATGCACCTCAAAGTATCAGATCAAGAGAACTCACGTCTACACAGAGCTGGGAGGCGCGCTCGAAATCACCGATGGTGGCGCCCGCAACAGCCACGAGCTCATGGTCGTCGACAACACACCACGAAGGAAAGGGAGCCCGTCCACCTTCGCCTCAACCACCTCCACCTCCAAACCCACAGACGCCTGGAACGGATCGGGGGAGAAGAGCTCCAGAGTGGCGATTGGCGGGGGTGGACGCCGCAAGCTCGCGGTTATCGATGCCAGAGGGGAGCACGTGCACTTCTGCCTCCGCCTCAGCCACCTTCACCTCCAATCCCACCGACGCCTGGAACGGACTAGGGGAGGAGAGCTCCAAAGCAGCGATGACGGGGGTGGCCGCCGCGAGCTAGCGCACCTGGGCGCCGAGTTCGCGGTCGTCGGCGCCGAGCTCGCGGTCGTCTATGCCGGATGGGGAGCTCGTGCGCCTCCGCCTCTCCCCCTCCTCAGCGCATCAGCCACCTCCACCGACGACTCGAACCAATAGCGATAGGAACAGGATTCAGAACAGTCAACAGAACGTAAATAGGAAGGATACAGTATTGAAAATATAAGACGTTCTTGCCCTTAAACATACAAATTAATTATAAAGCTCAATTACCATTTTAACCTTCCACCTTCCATACCTAGCCCACGATTTTAATACCTTTTTCCTGGTACCTTCTCTCTTAGAGCGTTAGATCATTAGTGATCAACGATCCTAATTAATTCCAAACACAGAAGAAGATCTCAAAGTTTGTAAGCCGACCTAACAGAAAAACGACCCTTTGGGTCGTAATGCCAAGAAATGGTGTCTTCCATATAATCACGCAGCGGAATACAACGTACCATTTCAGCCTCCTCTTCATTGAAAGTTTGAGATAGCAGATGTGAATCCCACTTGCATGGTACTGGATCAATTAATTCATTAACAATACAAAGTAAATTGCCTCGTCTAGCAGATAGTACTTGAGCTATCTCGAGGTAGAGTATTTTTACAGTACAATATACTAGTAGTATATACTGATAGTATCTACAGGGACACCAATGGAATCTACTAAAATAATATAGAGGGCATTTTAGTAATTTGTTCCTTAGGTTTAATGTTCTGTTAGTGCCATCGTGCGTGCGTGAGACGAGCCCCGACGGCAGCGAGATTCGACGGCGCGCGTGGTGGCGGCGTGACTCGTCCCTGCTTGGCTCCTCTGGCATCCTGCCGCGGTGCCGCTGCTCGCAAGAGATGGTGGCGCGCTAGGCGGCGGCACGATTTGACGGCGTCCTGCCTCCCGCCCTAACCGACTTCCTCCTCCGTATCCGGGCTCCCTGCTTCTGCCTTCCACCATTCCCCAAACAGCGGCGGGGAGGCCTTGTGTTGTTCCTCAGATTCTGCTTGAGTTCTTTTTTTCTTGCAGTAACTTTTTCTTCAAGTTGTGAACATGTGAAGGCATTGAGAAGCCTGTGCTTAAGCATATCTATTGCTACCTGTAGCATTGCCATGTTCTGATTAAACTGTTCAGTAGAATGGCAGAGAATGATAGTACTTTGGTCTGTGTCCTAGTATCCCGATTTGACTTAGGCCTAAGACTGAGAGTGCTGGATGGATGGCTGCCTCTGCGTGCGTTCGATTGTGGCGGCAGGGCATAGCGCGGCGCCAACCGGCGGGGACGCGTGACTGCACGAGCTGCTGCGAGGGCACCGAGCGTGTGGGCATAGCACCAACTCTAAGACGGAGGATGATTATTTTTTTTGCCCACCATGTGCAGTGGAAAAGCCCCATACTATCATATGATCTGAATTTTACGAAAATGCCCCAACCGAATATCATAGAAAGACAAACCGGCCCTTTCAATTTTTGTATTACAATCTAATTAAGTAAAAGATTAAATTAATCTAGACCGTCAGATCATTATAAATGGTAGTATATACTACTGGCTGCAAAAAGGAGATAGAAATACAAAAAAATGTCATGCCTTTGCTTCTGAAAGAAGAAGAATAGATACTTTGATCTTGAGTTCAAAGAAAAGGGAAAATTAGCATGTTCTTACGTTAGCATTGGACTTGAAGTGGGCACCAGGCAGTTAGGTATTCTGTTGGGCCCAACCTATGATCGACGGGAGAGCAGTGTGCAGTGCGTGGGCCTGGCTCTTCCGAGATGTTGAAAGCCCTCGACACATGCTGACACATGCTTACACTCCATGATCAGGTAATCAGGTCCTGTAGGCTGTAGGAGTAGTTGTCTGAAACGCTGCAGGCTGCGGCTGACACACGCACACCGGGGCGTTCACAGTACTTCTCTAATATTCGTGCCACGTAGATCAATAATATTGTAAGCTCTATACACCACAGTGTATACCACAGTGCAAGTACTTGTAGCTAGTCTCATCTATCTCCTCTATTTTTTTCTCACCCGAAATTTTTCATCTCCCAATCTCTCTCCTCTATTTCTTTTCTCACCGGAGAATCCGAGGCACCGGCGGTGGCTGGCGGGGTGGCCCGAGAGACGACTGCTCTGGGCGGTGGGCCAGCCCGACGGGGTGGCCCGAGCGCCTCCCTTCCTCCTCCGCTTCCGGCCATCACGGATCGAGGGGCGGCATGACCGGCGAGCTCCGGCGGACGCAGATCGAGAGCCGGCGGTGAGCTTCGGCCGTCGCGAAGGCGGGGGCCGCGATGAGCCTCGTGGCGGCACCCTCCTCTCTCCCTGTCGGTTGCATCGCTCCTTTCTCCGGCGTTGGGATCCTACGGCGTGGCCGGCGAGGTCCCATCCTTATCGTTGGATGCGGTGGCAGTGGCATCCTCGTTGGCGGCGACGTCTTCCCCCCTCTCTCTCTCCTCTCTCCCCGTGACTGTGGTAACTAAGCCACGCCCGCGAGGTCCCAGCTTCACAAGTCGTTCTTCGTTCCAAGAACGAGTGTCCAAGTTTAGCTCCGAGAACCTAATTTGGTTTCGTGTAATGTTGATGTAGCGCCGAATATTCGGTTTCTTGCTGTGAGGCTGAACGCCCATCCTTGCACTGTGAACGCCCTTACCGTGAAGGCACGTGGCTGAGGGAAAAAAATCGTTTGATCGCAAAGCTTTTGACAATGTCGACTTGTCTAGTGCTTGTTGCGTGGTGCGTAGCGACTGGAGTAGCGATGGCGGGTCGATTCGGTGCTACGAGTAAACGTAAGATGGCGCTCGTCCATCTGTTCCAGCGCTACAGTAACTTCCGTGGCTTGACCGCTTGAGTGTAAGCAACCTCAGGCTATTGAATAGCACTAATCTTGTTCTGCTCAGAAGCAAGCAAAGTCCATTGAGCCAGCCAACAACACCATATGACCAAAAAAGGAAACCGAAAGAAATCCGGGAGACCCGGGCCATCCGGCCAGGCAAGAGAACGTTCTCCCGCACGCAAACCTAAAACAGCCACCTTTCCCACGCCGCCTCACGCGTAAACCGTCGCGCCGGCCGAAGAATCGGAAGAAACCTCGTGGATATCGACGCGATGGGGGCACCGTCGTCGTCGTCGTCGTGGCGACTCTACCGCGACCGGCTGCGACTCCTGGCGCAATCCAAAGTCCAAACCAACGCGCCCATCCACAAAAGCACAAAGCACAAACCAAACCCTACCCACCGATCCGCCGCTGCGCCGCACCGTGCCGTGCCGCGGCGTCACGCACCGAGTGCGAAGATTCGCGCGTTGCGTGCGCGAGCCCCCAAGCCCAGCAAGCTGCTGTGCACGCTGCTCCCCCACGACGCGCAGCGGCTCGGGGCGCGACACGCGTGACGCCACCCCGCGTGCCCGACTGCCCGGTGCCCCGCCCTTTCCCTTTTTATACCACGCTGCTCGTCTACTCCAATGTCCCCATCTCCGCCACGGCCGTGCACACCCACATTCGCCGCGCGCGCGTCACACGAGCAGGAGAGCAAGCGAGGAGAAGAGGCTTAGCGAGAGAGGAGAGGGTTTTTTGATCTTCGTGATCGCGAGACGGAGATGGCCAGTGGCGGCAGGGCCGATGACGAGCGCAGGATCGCTGTGGCGATGGACTACTCGGCGAGCAGCAAGAGGGCGCTGGACTGGGCCATCGCCAACCTGCTCCGCCGGGGCGACCACCTCGTCGTCCTCCACGTCCTGCATCACGGCGGGGAGGAGGCCAAGCACGCCCTGTGGGGCAAGTCCGGATCCCGTAAGATCCGCGAACCAAATCTCCTCCCCTTCTGCTTCTTGCTTTTGCTCGATCGATCGGCTCGAACTAATGTAGGATTCCATTCCTCCAGCGCTGATCCCTCTCTCCGAGTTCCGGGATCCGACGGCGATGCAACAGTACGGCGTGCACTGCGACGCCGAGGTGCTCGACATGCTCGACACGGCGGCGCGCCAGTTGGAGGTACTTGCGCTCCCTTGTACGCGTAGTCGCGTCACGGTTTTTGGGCTGGATCGGAGGCGAAAATGACCGCTGTTTTGTTTCTGTTCTGATCAGCTTACTGTAGTGGCGAAGCTGTACTGGGGCGACGCCAGGGAGAAGCTCTGCGACGCCGTCGAGGAGCAGAAGATCGACACGCTCGTCATGGGCAGCCGTGGCCTTGGCTCGATCCAGAGGTATAACTCTAAATCTGTTTGCAATGTTGTCTCATCAAGAATCAAAATTGCAGTCGTTGACCATAGAACTTGCCTTCGGGCCAGTTGCTAATATTCTTGTTTAGATAGATAAGCTCATAAGCTCTGTCATTGTATAGTAACGATCATGACGCATTGCTTAAATCGATAATTAAACTGCGAGTCCACCTCCGTGGTACGGTAGTTTTAAATCGCAATACCGCACTACTCCTACATTGCACTGGACTGGACATGCGGGGGCCAATACTTATCTGACTTGACCTTGCATCTTTACAGCCAACGGGATTGGATTATTGAGCATTTGAGTTTGCACTTGTTTTTTCTGTGGGACCGCCAAGGCATCAACTTGTTGCCTTCACGATTATTAAATTGTAAAGTCGCATGTTCATACATGCGACATGTATATCCTTATTGTTGGTCGGCGCATTGTTTATGTTCTCATGTGAAACTCCTTTTCATATTCAAACGTTTCCCGTGTACAGTTTCAGCATAAGAATAATGTATATAGAGTTAGTTCAACAACCAGAATGCTTGTGCTATTTCAATATCCAAAGTACAGAAGTACAATATACAAGAACGTGATTTTCTTGGTCTTACGGTATAATCTTGATACGGTTAGTGTCCACGTCCAAGGATTATAACTATGTAGTCTATTACATGGCAGGTATCAATGCATTTCATGCCACCCGTCTGATAAATTTCTTTAGTGTCAATTATATTGCTATATATTTAAATCTGATTGACGCACTGAAAATGGACTTTCTGTACAAGAACATTACTTGGGGGATACATTAGTAGCTCTGAAACTTACTACTACATCCGTTTCATATTATAAAACAATTTGATATTTTCATAGTCAAATTTTTAGTTTGATCAAATTTACAGAAAAACATTAGCAACATCTATAACACCAAATTAATTTCTTTAAATCTAATATTAAATGTATTTTGATAGTATGTTTGTTTTGTATTGAAAATGATGCTCTTTTTTCTATACAATTAATCAAACTTGCAAAAACTTGACTAGAAAAAAAAATCAAAACACCTTATATTTGAAACGGATGGAGTACTTGTTATCTTGATTCAGAAAAAAAAAAGGAAGTTTGAAGATGTGATGCCTGATGAACATTTGGGAGTGTATGCTTAGTTTGTGCTGTTAAAATACATATTTGTTCAGTTATTTGCTACCTTTCTGAACTTGAGCCAGCACACCATATAATAGTCTCATCGACTTATTAGCTCGTTATGATTTCATCTGCAACTTTCCTGTCTGCCAACATTTTACAGGATTCTTCTGGGGAGTGTGACAAACTACGTGCTGTCAAACGCATCATGCCCTGTGACGGTCGTCAAGGGAAAGTGATCGATGATTCGACCTGAGTGCATATACTGTTACTGTTGCTACCGTATCCGAATAAAGTGTGTATGGAACTTCTTTTGTGTTTGTAATGTTGCAGCCTTCCCAGGTTCTTCTAGACAGTTCACTTTAGAAACAGCCCATGCTTATGGGCTCAACAATGTGAATCATTTTATATTTAGACCAAATTTGAGGTTTCACTTTCATATGACCATGTGTAGTACTGCCAAGTTTTGTTGGACCTATCTCTGTGAAGGCCAAATTCTGTACAAGCAAAAGAAAGAACAGATCTATCACAACCACCGCAACAAACCACCAACTGCTTTACGGAACAAAACAGGAAAAGATCAACAAGCGCAGAGAGAGAGAGAGAGAGAGAGAGAGTGAGAGAGAGAGAGAGAGTGAGTGAGTGTGCTGAAAGAAAATAGAGGTGTGTTTTTTCCTGAGAAATTTTACTGAACTTGCTGTAGTGTTGGAGTATTTGACCATTCCATTTAGCGGCACAGCCCTAGTACAAAACCATTCAGCTATTTGAAAAAAAAAAGACCTTAGTATAAAACGGAAGCATAATTCATTGCTTATAGCAACTCAATCGTCGGGCCTGGAAAAGAAGAATGGGGAAAATGAATAAGTTCAATTTGCTCCCTTTATCTTTCGGTTAACTTTAAATCGTACTCTTGAATCACACTTTCAGAAATCTTAACCCTTCATCGTACAAAACCAAATTAAATTAGGTCATGGCATGACATCCCAGCCCATCCCAGCCAACAAGTAAATAAAAGAAACATGTGAGCTGTGCGATTCAGGATAAAATTTAGACTCGGCAGAAAGATAAGGAACGTAAAGTGGACTTAATTCCTTAGAAAAAATATGGAATAAGTTCACCTGGTATCCTCAAATTTACACCGAGTTTGTTTGATATCCTTTTTCCTCAATACCAGAAATCTTCACTCCTAAAATACACATAACCATGCAATTTAGATCCAATAACAATATAGATAGCTGATTTCGCTGATGTGACATTCTAGTCAGGAAAAAGTAAAAGAAAGTCTATCGGACCCACATGTAAGTGAGAGAAAATAGTGTGGACCCCACATCCCTTTCTTTGTTCTTTCTTTTCTTCTCTCCTTGCTTCTCTTCTAGGCCGGCCGCTCGACGCCATGGACACGCTGCTGAGCAACAACTCCCAAAAGATGGGGGAGAGGCGACCGCCGGCGGCGCTCTTCCCCACTGCGTGCGGTGGCGGCGGCCTCGGCGAGCAGCAGCCGCTGCCGGCAGTGGCGGGAGAGGGGGGCGCCGCCGGCGCTCCCGAGGGCGGGGGAGTCGCCTCCGCCGGCCTCCTCTTACCCCTCTCCAGCGGTGGCGGTGGTCTCCTCCTCCTCCGTGGGAAGCCGCCGCCGCCGCACGCCTTGTGTGAACACGGCTGTGGACGCGGTGGCGCTGGCGGCGGCCATGTCAGTCTCCTCGACGGTGGCACCGAGGCTGAGGCGGGAGGGGTACTTGGTGGTGGCGGTGGAGGCGAGGTGGGAGAGCTCCTTCTCGACCCTGCGTTGTGACCTGACGGCGGAAGCAAGCCTGGTGGCGTCTCCCATCGCAGCGTGGCGCGGGCGTCGGCAACGTGGTGGGTGCGGTCGAGGAGGGCCTCGTGGAAGCCCTGGCGGGCGTCAGCGAGGAGGAGGAAGGCGTCGAGGAGGCGGTCGACGGTGGGGAGGCAGAGCGTGTCCTGAGGGTCGGGGAGGAGGAGGAGGTCGGCGAGGGTGGTGTGGGCGTGGATGTGGGCGAGGCCGGCGGTGAGCGACGAATCTAAGTGAGGAGGAGGAAGATGAGACTTACACGTGAGTCTCATATATTTATTTTTTATTTTTTATTTTTTTATACCACATTATTGATGTCTGTCTCGGAACTTTTTCTTAAGATTTTTTGAATGATTTTAAATAGTTTAGGGGTATATATTTCTGGTATTACGGTTAAGTAGAATCGAGAGATATCAGGTGAACTTATTCCGAAAAATATCACTAGACAATTCAGCCCAAAAGGCCTACTAGATAGAAGGCCTCCTACGGTCCTACTCCTAATCCAACCCATCCCTAGCCCGTCTCTACCTCGCTGGCCCATCGACCAATTTTCACGAGCATCAAGCGCTGCCTCCTCTTCGGCTCTACCGCTCCGCCTCTCCGACGGGGAACCGGCCGACGAGGTCGTCCCACTACCCCGGTAGTCCGGTGGCGGCGTCTCCACGCGCCGTCCGCTTCCTGCCGCCGCCCGCCAGTCCGAACCACGCACGCCCGACCGGGTTTCGGGTCGCCTTGCAGGGGGCCAGAGCCAGGAGGATAAAGTCGGGTCGGGGACCGTCGTGCCCCGTTACCAACCCGCCACTTTCCACCTCGCCTCTCCACCCGGAATCCCGGCCTCTCAAAATTCCTCGAAAATTTTTCCCGCGCGGCCGCACCAAAATTCCCTTTCCACTCCGCCCCGCACCGCCCCCGTCCACCGCCAGCCGCGCGTGCCCGCCGCCCCGCTTCTCGTGCTTCTCCCCGCCGGTAACAGCCTCCCGCCGTGGTAGATCCGGCCCTGCGCTGTAGCGCCATTCCGTCGAACACCTCGCGCGCGTGGGAGGCGGGAGGAGGATGTACGGGCGGCGCGCGTCGCAGCTGCTGAAGGAGGTCGACTCCTGCGAGGCCGGACAGCTCGCGCCGTTCAACGTGAGTTTCTATCCCCGACCCCCCCCCCCCCCCCCCCCCAAGCGCTCGCGTTTCCTAGCTCGGGATCTGAGTGGCCAGTGATTACATTTCGTTTATGCCTGTTTTTAGGGCGGAATTTTGGCTGATCTGGCTATGCATTAGGGCTTGAGTTCATAAAATGTAAATTTTACATCTACTTGGATAATGCTATGTGCAAGATGTATAAGGCGTTAGTTTGGATTTTAAACGATTTGGCCTTTCGGTCTGTCTTTCAAAATTGCTTGTGATTTGTGAGCTTCCATTTGTTTATCATGATGATGAAATCTAGTTCTGAAATATGCTGACCATGCAATCACATGGAAGCACATAAAAGTCTGGGGCTGGTGGGGGGTTAATGCAAGTTAAGATTACCGTTCCTGTGATGTTACCGTGGTAGCATGATTTAAGTAATATGCTTGATCCGCTTTTTTCTTATGGATGTGCAGAGCGATGTGTTTGATCAGGTCATTAGAGAGTGCAATGAACACAATGCACAGTTTCAGTCATTAATCAGGTAAATTGCTTCCCATCAGAAAATTGGTCATCTTCATCTTACTCTGCTATATGAGTTATGTTCAATTAATCGATTTCTAGGATATATTCCATAGGCAAAACAACACAGAAGTATATCAAACCATAAAACCCTTGACTTCCTCATCAGTACAGTCCACTCACTTTTTTGAATGCCTGATTTGCTTTTGTGCTTATAACAGGAAAATGGTGGAGCAAAACTTAGATATTGAAACAACCAGAAATGACGAACATTATGGGGCAGCCGTCCATCATCTTTCACTGCTTCGTAACAAAAGATGTCTCATGGCTTACATGTACAAGACAGAAACCTCACAGCCGAACAAACTTTTTACTTTCTCTGTTTTATGCTGATTTTACATGCTTGCACTGATTTTGCATACGGAAACTGAAAGCACTGAGTTCAATCAGGTATAACCGAGCAGAGGTTATTCAGAGCTTTAGATGGAAAATCGGTCCTGTGCTTCCTCATGAAATTCAAGAAAAGCTCCAATTTTCAGAGAAAGAGTACTTCAAGAACCACTCAGCAGTCATTAAATCATACATGTCAGAGATGGATATAGATTTAACAGTGGTATATCATTTTTTCTGTTTTATTTACTTTCTTTTGGATGAAATACAGTTACCAGATTTTCTGTTCCACTTGTATAGGACATGGTGCCTCCCAAGGATCCCTATATCCAGGTTCGGGTGCTTGAGGACATTGGTGAAGTATCTCTTGGTGACCATTCCATATCATTGACAAAGAACTCACTTCATTTTCTAAGGCGCACTGATACTGAACAATTTATATCACAGGTTTGCTATCTTACTTTTGTGATATTCTCACTGTGTTTATTCCATCTGCTAATAATGTTCTATCAAACTTACAATAGGGTCTTATGGAAGAGTTTCTGGAGTAGAGATCACATATGGTGTACAATAGGTATGACTCACTACATTACAATATATGCATGTTTCATGATGACTGATGACCAAAGCAAGTATGTCCTATATCAGAAAAGACTTTGATGGTTGATTGGTTACTGATGAATATTTTTCATTTTACACATATAACTACTTCAATATTCACATTTGTTTAAGAAAGACAATTCAACTATCACCGCTACATGCATATATTGAATTTATCGGTTCCAATAGACACCTATTTCGAAACACTGTTTGTGTTTTCATCTGATTTCTCAAACCATAAACTGTGGCCTGCAGATTGTAACTGAGGATATGACCCTACTACAACATTTATTCGACATTGCTATCCAATGGAATAAATACTACTGAAATTCTGAGTTTCTGACAGAGCATATGTGAAAATCAAACAACATATGTTGTCTCGGCTGGGAAGGTACGATGCAACATATATGAGGGGATTGTGTACCGGGGAGCTCCTAATTTATCCATGTCAGTGATGTCTAGCTTTAGATGAATGAATTAAGTTTGTTCTAGCTTTGTTACTGTGACCATTCTTTGCATGTTGTATTATTTGGTAATAAAATCAAAACTTTGTACACTGTACAAAAATCTTCCTAAATTTACTGGAGTAGGAAGGTAACAAGCTCTGTTTTAGTGCTTCCTGGTCATGAAGAGCTGGAGAAGCCTCATGCGTTCTGATAATTGCAATTTGATTCACTGCTGTGCACGTTTTGCTAAAACTACATTTCTGGATCCCGGCTACGTAATTAGTGAGAAAACATAACCAAGCTGATTCCACCTTTCCATTACAGTCACAAGTGACTCCCTCCACTGTGGAAGGAAACAAGAATGGTGGTACGCGCAACACGGTTCCTGCTTTTATGCAAAGGCGTAGTACACTATACATCACCTAGTTAAGTTTGGCATCTTCTTTTACGCATTACAAGTTTCTTGAGATGCTCTTCTTCTAGGCTAACTTAACTTGCACACCGGCATTACTTTCGTCAGACTTACTGAGCTCCAAAGGTTACAGGTTTTTACGCCCACAATATTTGGCCGCGCTAGCTGTCCAGTTTTTTTACGTACATGACACCTTTAAGGTTCACTTGTTCAGAATGCAGAGCTAGCAGTCCAGCTGCTGTTGAACATATTCATGTTAGTTGTGTCATTCTGAGTCGAAATCATTATATTCATGAGGGCGTGGTTAATGCTAACTACCTCACAGGACCATAAATCATTCCAAATCTAACTGGTACCCAGTGTTTCTTAAAAAAGCAAATGCCCAAACGTGTTTCACTGTTATCTCTTTATCTAATCTTCGCATGGATGATGCTTTGTGCAATTACTTTGTCGAGTGGTTTTATGGGCGACTAATAAATTAATGCTGGTGACTTGAGAAGCTAATCCCTACTTGTGGTCCATGAACAATATTGCTACTTCATTTCAACCTTGAAAATCCACCTACCAAGTACCCTGTACCCAACGCCAAAATCCTACGCTCAAACAAGCAAGCAACTTTACTCCATGCTCTTTTCTCTCTGTTGTTTTGGTGTTCTTGGGCACAACTAACTTGTGGTCTTGTGGACCATGATACTTATGTATCTGTTGTCCCAGTTGTAGACGAACCTAAGGTTGGTCACCGGCTACCAAAAGACACGATGATGGCTACACTACTGCGGTAGTGCTAAACTAGCCAAACAATGACAGAGCCTAGGTACTAAACCAATAATAATCAGCATCCGAGACTTCCAAGTGAAGAATGTCATTTCCTACCCTTGTTAGGTCCACGGACTCATGAATCATTACAAAACCAATACTGTTTTAAAATATCACGCTCAGAAAAAAAAATAGCCTGGTTATCTTCCAGAACAGGTTATCTTCCAGAACAGCAGAACTAATCAGTAATCATCAGCTCTTATTTCCAAAGGCCATATCAATAGTAATGCAGCTTGGAGTACTACTGTACTTGTGTTCGAAATTTTATATTTTGGGGACCCGAACCATTGCTTCCATGGATAGCAACCGATCCAGGGAAAAAATGCCCAAAAAACGCAAGTCAAGAAACTTTCAAGTATATGATTTTAAATCACTAGTGATGATGATGAATAGTAATTGTGGGATCATGTCGAACTCAATTGTTATATTACCGTGTTTGACAACAGATCGAGACCTTATGAAACAACCAATTATGGTGAGTAGCTACCCGTATTAATCCTGTTCTGGCCCTTTGGTGTATTAATTTGCTAAAAAGATGTCCACGGTTTTTTCTACTCGATCTCAGTTGATTTGTCATCCTATTGCTTATTGATGTCTTCCGCCTAATGGATCTTTTGGCAAGTCTATCTCCTTGTGTTGTACTATCTATCTACTCTGCTCCATCGATTCTTGTATTACTAAGCTTCTATTCGTGTGTCAGTTTGCACTTTACCCTTTTATCTTCTTTCGAAGAATCAAAGATAATGTCATATAATTCTGTTATATAGTACTGTTCTTGAAGTTACAGGGTAAGTATATGTAATTTACAATGTAAAAATATTTAACTGATTTTTATGAAAAAAATGGCGTCGAAAATATAGTTAGTTCATTTAACTACTGGTACATACATACAATGGCACGTGTATTTATGATTTGTTAAGAAATATTTACCACCAACTAAAATCACATGAGATCCAATTTAAGAACTCACCGTAAATTTTATTATTGTTCCGTAGAATATTCTCGCAGAAATGTATTTAAGAATACCATTTCACTACAATAAATAATAACTCCGCACTTCCATTCAATTTTAACCTCAGAAGATCTACTGACATTTCAAATCCTCGTATTGCACATTTGCACGTACGTACCGCATTTGCACCAATGTACGCACGCACCCACTCCACCCACTCACCCAGGCGGCACTGCCCTATGTGCAACACCACGGCCATGGGAACCGAAGGACCAGGTGACCGGAGCTATCCTTTTACTAAGGGGTAATTAATAACTATCTTCGTCTCTAGTCTAAATTCGTTAGTGATATTAGGAAATATCATATCCGATCCTAATTTCTTATATTTTAAAACGGATTGAATAGTTACCAGTCTCATCGTTTAATTTACAATCGATTAACAATAACATTTATTAGCGATGAAAATTAATATATAAGTAAAAACTTTTGTATATATATTCTTAGTGACTTAAAATTCAATGCTGAAAATAAATCACGATTAAGATTTATTCACTTTATTGTTAAATTCAACCTTACCAATATTTAACAATACCAAATTCCGTTACATATTTTGGTGTTACTGAAATGTAGTAGCGTTGGACTATGTTTAGTTTGGAATCTTTTAAAATTTTGGTAGTGTCTTTATAAGAGAAATCTTCCGAAAATTGAAATTGGTTGGATATAGATGATAAGAACATGTTTAATCTGTTAACCTATAAAAAATTTGGTAGGCTTAACAAAAAAACATCAAAATCGATCAACACTAAAATTAATATTTGAAATTTTGAATGCTAATTATCGTTTTTGGTAGGGTTGAAAGAGATAATAAAATAAAATCAACTTTAAAATTAATATTTTAAAATAAAAATTTTATCTACGGCTGGTAATTCGTCGATGGCACCGTTTATGACTGATGCACCAGCGCCGCGGAAACGGACGGCAACCATCTGGGTTTCGCCGGACCACGGCGTGTCAGAGAGCTTCATGCCACGGAGTACGGACCACGGCGTGTCAGAGAGCTTCATGTCACTGCCACTGAGTACTTACTGTTGTTTGAAGTACATTCTGTTCAAAAATACAGGGTATAAAGGTGCAGCGGTGAGCACCGTTACTACTAGTAGTGAGCACTCATATTCAGTACTAATAGGTATTTACAGTCACGCTCTTTTAAGGTGCTTTGTAATGGCACGTAGGCTAAGGCTATAAATCCAAATCTGAATTTTTCTCAATGCAAGTGGTTTGTGGTTTAAGGGGTAGCTTTGATTTTGTATCTTACTGATACTTTTTGTTTCAGTTCCTATACTTTTTCAATTTGTTTAGAGGTTCAAAATTTACATCTAACACCCTAAAATCTAGAAAAGAAATATAAATTTACTCCTTCCCACGCTCTCTCTCCCTCTCCCTTTATCCAGTTATCCTCTCGCCTATCCCCCCTCACGATTCCACGGCGGCGAGCTAGGCGCCGGCTCCCCCCTTCTCCTTCCACGGTCGGCTAGTGCTCCTCGCCTCCTCTTTCCTCGGTGGCGCCATTACTCCCTTCTCTCCGGCGGTGCGAGGAACTCGGATCCATGGAGGTCGCCGCCAATCAGCGTTGCGCGGCCTCAGCTTCCTCGTAGATGATGAGCGGCGGCGCGGTCATCCTCGTGGAGGTCACCACCGACCGAAGCCTCACGACCTCGGTTTCCTCGCAGACGACGAGCGACGGCGCAGTCATCCTCGCAGAGGTCGCCGCCGACCAAAGCCGCGTGACCTCGGCTTCCTCGCAGACGACGAGTGGCAACGCGGTTGTTCTTGTGGAGCGACTGCGGCGGGCGGAGCGATGGCGGGGCGGCTAAATCCGGCCTAAGCTCGTTGGACTCCCCTCTCCTGGGCTCGTCGGCACCAAATCCCTTCTCCCCTCTCCTCGTCGGCGCTGGTTGTTCAAGGTGAGGCCGGATCAACCTCCACCGCGGTCGTCCACAGGTCGACCTCGCGGGTGGCCTCGACCTCGAGCTCCTCTCCTTCTCGGTCGCCTTCCCCATCGAGCAAGGGGGGCGAGAGCAAGTGCGCTAGAGGGAAAATCAAGTAGCGCGGGTGTGGGAAGGGGAGAGTATCGCGTACGTGAGGGCAACGGCGAGGGCGATTTTGGGAGGAATGGCGCAGCAAAGCCACGCCCTCCACAACGCGCCTACGCCCTTCTCTCATTGCCACCGAGCTTCGACCGAGCCGAAGAACGCGTACTTAACTTTGATCACGTGGTCTTCAATTTGGTGAGCCCAAGAGCGAACATGACCCTGGATCACTCCTCGCAGACATGGTGAGCTCGGGCCAAATGACAAATCACCGTACTGTGAATGGTCTTACTGTGCTGGTTTACCGTCCACTACAGTGGTACTCTTGCTCGAGAAAAAAACTCTCTTTCGAGTTGACAGGAACCTATTCACTTAACTATATATTTGGATCTAGCTGCCGGGTTAGCAGCTAGGCTAGGACCATCTCCCGTTTACTGGACCAGAGGTACTCCTCGATTGTCTTGTTTAATTAAGCAAAGAGGTTTTGACCCTGATGAGTGATGTGACCATCCATCCCATCCGTGAGATATACGGTTTCCGGAGTAACCCATTCAAGACGGTAAAGGCACGTTGTACGAGTGTACGACATGTGACCGTGTGGCTGGACAGCGCCGTGCTGTCATGCTACACCCCGTCCTTGTCTGAACAAGAAAAACACTTATCATCCAGCCATTGCTCTCGCTGGAGTTTATGAGGCGCCTAATTTTGTCATTCACGGGGACCGGCTACGTAATGGACCAGTGCTACCGTGTTAGTGTACTAGGACAGGAGCATTATAGCTCTTGTATTGGTCTCATCCATGGATGGAAAAATCCAGCATTATTCTAGATGGCCTGTGCAGGTAATCTGGCAGTACGCCAATTGGGCGATGCAGATCTTGTGTTGCACAGGGCTACAGAAGTTTCACAGTCGCTGCAAATTTTGAGAAGCTTCGGCGCATCAGCAAAAGGACACCACCACCAACCGGTAGCACTAGTACAGTAGCGGCATTCTAGCTAGGTAAAGCTGGAGGAGGTTGCATATCCATCGATCATAAAACGAGGCCACGAGGGAGTGGCCCCCGTTCCCCATCATTCCGGTCAGTTGCTGGCTCGCTCGCTCGAATGCTCGACGCCTCGATCGATCGATTGCTTCCCAACCAAACACCTTCCGATCGACCTTGCCAAACCCCCGGGGGTGATTGAGCCCTCCTTGCTTCCTGTATAAGTGAGTAATCGCCATCAGTTTTTTATTTTTTAATGTTTACGTGAGCGTGAGATGCACCTGCGAAATTTGATGATTTTAAGCGTGAGTAGGTGCGACGAGTGCCAATGGTCCAGAACGGGGGCTCCCCTTTCAATACGCTCTCGGCTTCGCATGCGTTCCAATTGCATGCATACGAGCAACTCGGCGACGTGGGCGTGTTCTTTCGTGGGAGGATGACGACGACGACTTGTGGGGGCGGCTAGCGTCCGACGCGGGATGCATTTTTCATGGCGCCGCAAAAGGTGGTGATTGTGTCAAGTAACGTCGCCTTCGGATCCTTCCCGAGCGCGGCTTCCGAGTCAAAACTCGCTTTTTTACCCCTTCCCTTCGCCGTTTTTCGGACAGCGGGTGCGTCCTGATCCGCAGATGAGATCCTCTTCAAAGTTCAACCGTGTTCCCCCACCATTCTGCTTCTTCCTCTTCCGGATTTCAAAACTCACTTTTGGAAGCCACTACCAGGTACCAGCAGCGTAAATGAAGCGTTTTGCCTAGAGAGAACGTTAGGCATGGTCAATAGAAGCTATAACCAAAAAAGGAAGGTGATGCTACCTGAACGAAACCACGCTCACCCACTAACTCTAAATAATCTATAGTTAATTTATACAATAGTTATTCATAAATATATATTACATCTTTAATATCTGATCTCACCTCTCACATATATAACGTCTTGGAGTCCATATTACAACTAGCTACAAATATGTAACACACTTCTCTTCTCTTATCAACTTTATATGTACTTATAGCTGGTTTATAGTCTGTAACTACTCTTATAACATTCTTCACATAACATAAGTCACAGCCACACGCCTATATTTTTTTACCCCTATCAGTCTATTAAATTTTTATAGTTAAAGTCTTAGATTCTTTCTATTTATTCACATATAAGTTCAATATTTTTACACGTAACATCCTCAAAATCAGAATCTTATATATACCCCTGCTCTTTTCCTTCTCTGTCCTCCCTTTTTTTGGCAATGTCACAACCTCTACCTTATCCTATTCCTGGCGCTGCCATCTATCCACTCGCCCTTCTCCTCTGCACAGCCGCCAAGATCGCCTCCTCACCGGCTCAAACTCCCCACCCTACCAGCGGTCTCACCGGATCAGCCTAGTCCTTCCTGACATGGCTTAGGGTGGTGCGGATATGCACTCCACAGGCTGCCGGACCTCCACGCGATGTGAATCGAGGCGACGATGACCTGATCGAGGTTGTGCGTCCTCGTGCTCTTCAACAGGTCCTCGGCGGTGGATCTGCTCGGGGCTGTGGTTGGGGTGACGAAGTAGACAGTGCTGCTGCAGATCGATGACGACGACTCTGGGCAAGCCCTTCTTCTCTCTCGCCCCCTTGCCATCTTTTTGCCTGGTTCGACCTTGAGCTTGCTAGAGCTACGTTGCGACGACGACCTCGACCTCGTTCATGGTAGCAGCAGGGCGGGAGTTAGTTGGCGGCTACCTGACGCAGGGCGCTGGCCCAGGGTGAGACATCTCCCCAACGTGTTTCCCCACCCGTTCCTCATGTTGAAATCATGCGCGCCTTCACTGGGGTTCACGCATCCTTGTGGGGGTGTGACTCCTTCCTAGCTGGCATGAATATTTTCCTCGGGCTAGGTGAGACCACGCTCCAGCTTGAATTATTGGTCATGGCCTCAATACTACCTCTACCTTGAAATAACATTCATTTTTCCTCTATCTCACACATACCAACAAACCAATAAAAATACAATGATTGCTTGAAGATAAATTTATTTTTAGAAAAATAAGATGATGATAAAATGATTTTGTTTTAGGATGGAGGGATTACACTGGAGCAAGTGAGCAACATGTTGAACATGATCCTCTGTCGTGGCTCGAGATGTTCGGCACCGTACATTAGGACACAAACGTCTAGATCGTCCAATCCGCATCCAATGGACCGTATCATCGCTTGGCACATCAATTTAGGCTAAGTTTGTTTGTTGGTTTTCCCAACTCATCTCTCTTGTTTTTTACGTGCACGTTTCCCAAACTACTATTATGTATTTTTTAACAAAATTTCTATATGAAAGTTACTTTAATAATCATATTAATCAATTTTTAAAATATAGTTAATTCTTAACTAATCATATGTTAATAGATATTTTCTGTTTTACGTGTTTGGGGAGAGTTCCTAACTCCCAGTACGGAACAAAGCCTAGCCCTTAAGTGCCACTCCGACAAAATGTGCCAACAAATAACGTAGCTGCAGTGGTTCCTTACTGTTACATGTAGTCGGTTACTGTACCTGCACGTTTGTCTCTAGCTGCGTTATGGGAGTATGTAGTGCAGTGCAAGAAATCTGTATTGACCAGCGGATACGAGTACAACTACAGCAATGTAGCACTGTAATGAATACTACTGCCATACAGAGTACTCCATCTAGAATAAAATTATTTCTGACCTATTCTGTTTATACTAAATAAGTTTATTTTTTATAATCATTATATCGAAACTTGTAAAAATAAAAGATAAATATATTAAGAGCAGATATAGAAAAAAAATATATTAAGGATTTGATAAAATAAGTATTTTTTTTATTATATTGATATGCGTGGGATAAACTAAAAATGAAGTTATACGGAGCAAGTTCAACCCCACTACAGAAAATTGACCGCTTGGTCAAGTTCAACGCCACTAAATTAAGCCAACGAGGAATCAACGGCCCTTCAGATTTCCCCGTCTCTGCATCCGCCTCTAGCGTACAGATGCTGCAACCGTTTTGTTTGTTTCTCCCCATCGACCTATCCCTGCACGGCCTGCACATGCCGATACAACGGCCGCAGCAAAATGACCACGAGAGAGTGACTCGCCGGACCGACCGAACCATCCGAGGTCCGAGCCGTAGCTGCCACGCCGTCGTACTCTGCCACACACGCTTCCCGAACTCCACTGACCGTTGCCGCTAAAAGGAAAAGGGTAACAAACACTGCAGTAGAAGCCCACCAAAAAAACTCAAAACCCAACGGTCACTCGCCTCGCCTTTCGCCCTTTCCTTTCACCTCTTTTAAAGCTTTTACTCCTCGCCTCGCCGTGCCATGCATATACCACCACCTCCCAGTCCTCCTCCACCGCAACCACAGCCACGGCTAGCCACGGGACAAGCAAGTCGCGACTGGCAAGGCAAAACGCCATTGCTACCCTCGAGGCGTCCCTCTCAGCTAGCCCTGGCACCCGCAACACCTAGCGGCGGCGCCGTCGTGTTCGTGTCGGCGAAGTCGTCAAGAAGCTAGCCAGTGGGCACATTGTGCTTGGGGATGGCGAGAGGAGGAGGAGAGGAGGCGGCGGAGGAGGAGAGGGAGGTGAGTGAGGCGCTGACGGCGGACTCATCGGCCGACGAGGAGTGCCGCCGCGGGAGCAGCAGCTCCAGCGCAAGCTCTGGGGACGCGTCCAGCGAGTCCTACTGCCCGCCCGACGAGTGGCAAAAGGTGGCCATCAAGACCTGCGTGTCGTCCGACCTCGTCGTCGTCTCCGCCGAGCCGGCCAAGGAGAAGAAGCCGCCGTCGTCGCCGCGCGTCGACGCCGCCGCGGCGGACAAGCACCACCGGCCCTCAGGTACGTGCGCCGCCGCCGCCACCGCAAATCCCCAATTCACTCCTCCCTTCCAACACACGCGGTTAATTGAATTGGCTGCAGAGATGGAGATGATGAAGGAGAGATTCGCGAAGCTGCTGCTGGGAGAGGACATGTCCGGCGGCGGCAAGGGCGTCTGCACCGCGCTCGCCATCTCCAACGCCATCACCAACCTCTGCGGTAAGTAGGAGGTTTCAAATTGCAAATTGCGATTAATGCGGAGGTTTTATGGACACGGACATGGAGGCTGAGCTGAGTTGCGTTGCTGCAGCGACGATATTTGGGCAGCTATGGAGGCTGGAGCCGCTGCTGCCGGAGAAGAAGACGATGTGGCGCCGCGAGATGGACTGGCTGCTCTGCGTCAGCGACCACATCGTCGAGCTAGTGCCCACATGGCAGACATTCCCCGACGGGAGTAAGCTTGAGGTATAGTAATTAACTTCAAACTAGCCAATCGGTGATTCAATTCCCCTGACAAAATTTACCCTGCACTTCTGCAGTAGTTAAGCTAGTAGTGATACAGAAATTACTAGGATCATCAGTGCGGCCGTTCGTGAGCACTGAGTAGCAGATGCAAGATTTAATTTGGCGTCCTACGGCGGATGAACCATGAAGCGAGTGCAAAATTCGATTGAATTTTACTTGAACATGGACCACAAAAATATAATTATATATAGTCATTAAATACGTGGTTAGCCGTTTGGTGCCTAGTAATCCCGTTTATTGAAACGGTTGGGCGCGCGCCGCGGTATTTCTGAGGCCCAAAAGAGTTAAGGCCACATCAATGTGCTGTCCGTTTAGTTTTGTCTGATTTGATTGTCCTCAAATTATCCGGTCCAAACGTGATCCATTAGTACTCTAGATCAAATGGAGTATGATCCATCATTTCCCACTTGCTGCATCTGTTTACACCAATCTTTCTTCTACAGTGTCCAACTTTATTCGACAAGGCAATGGTCAGGTTTTTTTTGACAAGGAAATGTTCAGTTCTTGCACAGACACATTACATAACTTTGTGGTGCGAAGTGCGAACAATGATAAACTGACTGTTACTGTACCTGTGGATTACTACTTCAGATCATGACAAGCAGGCCACGGTCTGATCTCTACATCAATCTGCCGGCACTCCGAAAGCTAGACCACATGCTCCTCGTAAGTCTGACGAACTCGCTGATAATCTTGTACATCCAAAAACAAGAGCAAGTAGTTTGGATCTCCTGACGAACATCTGTCGCCAGGAAATTCTGGAGAGCTTCAGGGACCCGGAGTTCTGGTACGTGGACCAGGGGATCTGCCCGCCGGACCGCGACGGCAGCGCCCCCTTCATGCTAACGTTCCACCGCCGCGACGAGAAGTGGTGGCTGCCCGTGCCCCGCGTCCCTCACGGCGGCGTCAATGAGACCACGAGGAGGCAGCTCGAGCACAAGCGCGACTGTGCCAGCCAGATCCTCAAGGCTGCCATGGCCATCAACAGCAACGCCCTCGCCGAAATGGACGTCCCCGACTCGTACCTCGACTCGTTACCCAAGGTTCACATCGATCAATTCTACTACCAGCAGAGACCACCGTAAAAATCGAACTACTATGGGTTGCCGTTTCTTGATTTTGACATGATGTTTGTTTGTCAGAACGGGCGTGCGACGCTGGGCGACATCATATACAGGTACATCACGTCGGACCAGTTCTCGCCGGACTGCCTGCTCGACTGCCTCGACCTGTCGTCGGAGTACCAGGCGCTGGAGATCGCCAACCGCGTCGAGGCCTCCGTCTACGTGTGGCGCCGGAGGGGCACGTCGGGCGCCGCGAGCCGCGCCGGCAACAAGTCGTCGTGGGGCATCGTCAAGGACATTATCATGGACACGGAGAAGAGAGACGACCTCCTCGCGGATCGCGCCGAGGGCCTCCTCATGTGCCTCAAGCAGAGGTTCCCCGGCCTGACGCAGACCAGCCTGGACACGAGCAAGATTCAGTACAACAAGGTTGGTGAATCCATCATTGCGGTTTGCAAATCTTGATCCGTTGATGGTGATCGGGTTTGGATGAACTGATCATGAGATGACTTCTCTTCAGGATGTGGGGAAATCGATTCTGGAAAGCTACTCGAGGGTTCTGGAGAGCCTGGCATCGAACATCATCGCGCGGATCGACGACCTGCTGTACGTCGACGAGCGGAGCAGGCAGGCGGAGCTGCTTACCACCGCCGGCGCCGGAAGCGGCAAGATCTCTTGCATGCCCATGTCGGCGTCGTCGGCGCCGGCGTACCCGGTGGTGTCCACCTCGGGCACCCCGCCTCCGTACGCCACGGCGTACGCCACGCCGAGCTTCTCGCCGGCGCAGCTGTCGAGCCCGTCCAAGATCGGGAGGGCCCTGCTGGTAGACCGGCGTTCGCACGACGGCCGAGCGATCAACGGCAGCATGGAGTTCATGGGGATGGCGGTCAGCAACGCCGTGTTCGACCTACCGGGCCTGTGAATCGATCGATCACGGCCCGTGTCTAGTGCTTTACTTACCCTCGCCTGTGTGTAGTTGTAATGTTGTATGGCGTGATTTCTTCTTTCGAGGGCTGCTTGTTTTGCCATTTTGCCCGTTTCGCCGCCCTCTCCAGTTTGTAATGTGTTTTGACAGTGCCTTGTTGACTTGCTAGTGTTGTATAAGAGTGCTCAAGTTCGATGTTGGTCGGATGGCAAAAGAGAACCATCGCGTTTGTGCAAACTACAGAGTTTGGCTGGTTTTGAGCAGGTTCCGAATTCCGATTACCAGAACGTAACAGCCTATAATTTTACCGTTAACCGGCAACCGAACAGAAAAAATTGAAATTTAAAATTTGAGTTCAAATTAGTAGTCTTTTTAAAAGGAACAAGCTCACTTTGATTTTCTCAAATATAGTTCCAATCTAATTTGTATCCCCAATAGTAATACTAGATATACTAACTCTCCAATTATTGAAAGCGGTATAATTTAATTCCCTCAGTGGTTTTGAAAGCAGTTTTCACTAACGTGGCACGTTGACCCGATCCAACCGGCTGAGTCAACATGCGGGTCCTACATGTCAGTGTCACATTTTCTTCTCCCCTCTTTCTTTTCACTTTTTCTCCTCTCTCTAGTCCGACACAATGAGGTGGCCGATGAGTCCCCATAACACCAGGGAAGATAGGGAGCTCCAGGAGAGGTTGGCGTTGAGGGACCGAGCACTTTGGAGCTTCCCTACGCCAACCCACTCTCCACTCCAGTACTCCACTCCCACCATGCTACTACTCCACTCATCCCCATACCTCCTCCTCCGCTACCACCTCCTCCTAGCCACTCTCCTTGGCCACCCTCGCCTCCTCCACTTTGTCATCATCCGTGCCGAGTTGGACCTACCCGCGCTTGCACCTCCTCCAACGTCGTCCACCTCCGCAGCTGAGCCCTCTGGCGACGATGATGGCGGTGACTAGGCCTCATGGAGCTCTGCACCCCGACGCTCTTTTTTATCGACGAGAACCTCACCCCTCTGCCGATTGCCACCAGCGTCCTCCTCATCGGCACCATCTCCATCTTCCTCTTCCGCTCCATTTGCCGTCGGGCCCACAACACCAAGGAGCTTATAATTGATCTCTTAACGCCGCCCAATCCCATCCTTTTCCACTTGCGCTTCCCAATTGGAAAATTATCTAAAAATTTGTTTTCCCGTGCAGAGGGTTATGTCTGCCAGGGTGGAGAAGCCCAACAACCTGAGCCAAGAGGCCCTGGAGGGGTTGAGGCTGGCGAGCGCATTGCCAATCGAGGTCGAAAGATGTCGTCGCTCGTGCAAGCGCTTCTCGCAGGGATCGCCACAGGGTCATCGTGCTCATCCTCTACTAGCTCACCACCACCATCAAAGCCGCGCTCAACCGACAGATCATCGTCTTCAGCTTTGGCCCAAGAACACGCCTATTCTGAGCCCATCGTGGAACGGAGGGAGAAGAGGGGGCGGCGGCATGACAATAGCCTCCTCTCTCACTGCTGCTACCATCCTTGTTCGCACTTCCTCCTCCCCGATGGATGCCTGGTGTGGAGCAGAATGGGGAAGAGGTGTCGACGTGCGGGAGTAGCGTGAGGCTTGTGGAGACGAGCAAGCAACGGAGGGTGTTGACGGTGCTGTGGTGGACGCAGCCACCGCCACGCCAGGGGGCGTCAGTGTGTGCCCATGTGGGGGAAAGGATAAAAGGAGGAGAGAAGAAAGTAAAGAGGAGGTACACTGATAAGTGGGACCCACATGCTGACTCGGTCGGTGGTACCGAGTCAACATGTCACGTCAACGAAAACCGTTGAAGGAGTTAAATTACACTGGTTTTTAATAGTTGGAGTGTTAGATATATGATATTACGATAAGTGGATATAAATTAGATTGGAGCTATATTTGATGCACTCAAAAGTGGACTTATTCCTTTCTGAAAGGACGGCTTGCTCGGAACGTACAGCTGACGGCCTGCGTCAACAGGCCAGTGCTTTCATGATGCCCGGTGGGCTTGGCTTAACCAAATTGGCTAACGGACCAGTGCTTTCTTAATGCCCGCAAATTACAGCGGCACGAAGGCCTAGTTGCTGTAAAGGAAGAATATTTCTTCTCCTACGACTCCACCGAGGAAGATCATACCTGTTGATTTGTTCGACGGAGGGCGAAACATATGTACAGTCAACAGCTTTGGTAGTCATTGGGGGCAAATGGTGCGCACAATTAGTAATCTTGCAAGCAGCAACCTTTTTTTATTGAAGGCTATCTTTTGCTGCCCTACGATCTCATCACATTTCATCAGGTGAAAACAGCAAAACAAAGGGCTACCTGCTGCTGCCCTACCATTTCATTACACTTCATCAGGTAAAAACAGCAAAACAAAGGGCAAGAGGAAAAAGGAAAACAACACACACATGCACAGTAACACACACAACCACATCTGCTCAGGTGAAATGACGCATCCAAATACTGCCTCCACCGGTAGAACAGATGTATAGTTCCACTATGACTTGCAAACCGGCTCGGACCACTCCTTTTATTTCTGGTACAAAACAATCGAATAAGATGCACAGAAATTGCTATCGCAATGATGAAGCATTGTATGAATTTTTATAGAGAGCAGTCTGATTACAAAACCTGAAAAACTTAAGTTCCTACTATAAGTCACTGGGACTTGGCTGCATACATTCTGTTTGGATGTAGAGGTTCGGTTTTAATCTATTTTCTAAAAAAAAAAAGAAAAGGCACTAGGCTCCTAATCAAAGTTTTTCGTCATATGCCAACAATAGGAGAAATGACACCAAATATGCACGGACTGCTTAACAATAATAAGTTTATACTCCAGGTGACAAGGGAAGACCTGACTAACTATGGTTGTGAGTCGTTGTGGCCTACAAAAATGCCTTGGGGAGTAACTAAACAGTAAAATGTTAACCAGGTATCTTGGGTTAAGAAATGTGCAAAATGAACAGCTTCGTCAGATGTTCATATCATTCTAAACATGAGGCGAAATGGCTCTAAGCATCACCCATGTCAGATGTATGTACTTTTTAGAGAGACTACTAACAAGATTAAACTTTTACTTTAATACATTTAACCAATTTGGCGGTAGAGCCATCATTGTCAACCTCCACTACTATCCAATCATCGTGCGCAGATATGACAAGTAAAAATTATTGGCACCAGAACTATGAGGACGACACTAACGTAAACAAGGATATTTTCCTAAGTTCTTAATGTATGTATTAGGAACGAAAAGGATAATATCATCGAGCCTATGACAAGGCAGTTCCCACAGAGCAATTTAGATGAACCTCAACTGCTTCACTAGTTCCACATTTCTAATGATAATCGTGTTACATAGTACATAGTTCATGTTCCTTAATTTAATAACAAGACCAAGCAAGCTCTTTATAATAAAAGTTCAAAACACATAAAGAGTATCTACTATTAGTTGACTCTACCAGAGAAATAAATCTTTTACTTGCGCCTGAGTCTATGACAGGTAGGTCATATAGCACAAATAATCGAATACCATCTGATGCTGTCGCCAGCCCATCATGCTCAAACTAAAGATGGATGATGCTTACAGAGACTTTTTAAAATAAAGTTCATTGTTATGGTATACCTTGTTTCATAAAAGGAGAGCCCTCTGCAAAGTACTTAGTAATAGAGTGAACCTGCCAGTAGATTATAGTCAGTCCACAACTACACATGTATTTCATCATGTGTATAAATTATAAATAATATCCAAATAATACATACCTTGCCACCAATCACCTCTGGTAGCAAGGGAGCCATCTGGATTCTGCTCCTTTTGCTGGATTGGACATACAAAGAAAACATAAAAGTGTCAGTGATACAAGCAACCAGAAGCTGATAATTAAGAGTGTAAATTTCTACGCACATTTCCTGGTGATGCATCACCCTGCTTTGGTGGAGTGTTGCCATAGAACTCCCGAGCACCGTAATGCACAGAAGAGCCAAAATATGGCGACTCCGATGACTCGTTTGGATAAGATTGTTTACCATCCTTGTATGCACCACGAGCTTTAGTAGGGCTGTGCGATTTGCCATCTGCGTGACGAAAGATTGCAGTTAAGCGGCTGCTGTATCACATAGGAATGGAGAATCTCCTCTCCAAATAAAGATGATGCATCAAACATGGCTGAAAAATTTATAAGAAGGTAGCAATACTACTTCAAAGATCAACAATGTGCTTTGATGATGGATCAAATGCAACAGCGTGTTCGCGTGCATGATATCGTTCACGTATGCACATCACCTGAAATCCTAAATCCATTTCTCAGGACAACTAATGCATGGAACATGATTATCCTAATTTGTTCACAAGTTTAGCCGCAATTAAATATAGTGTCAAATGAAAAGGATATCACAGAACTACCTGCAAAGCCACCGCCATTCTGCCCTTTGGAGTTCTGCTTGTTCAGCATCGCGTACAGGTCCGTTTGCTTCGCGTCATTCCCATTTGCCTTTCAGGTAAAAACAAGAGCAGCAATATCAGAGGGATACCCAAACAAGGTTTCGTAGAAACCAAGAACTCATCCACCACAAATGAACCCGCCGGAAACAATTCACGAAATTCCCGAATTCAGAACAACAAAAATCTGCCAAAGGAGGAGCCACCTCTCGCGCGACAATCGCGCAACAGAAACAGAGAACAATCCTTAAAATCTCACGAATCGAACCAACTACGATGGCGCGAGAGGAGAGAGACGGGTACCGTGGGCGACGCGGAGAAGACGGTGCTGAAGTACCCGTTCGCCGGCGCGGCCCCGGAGGCGGTGGCGGGCGGCAATTTCTTCCTGGCGTCCATATAAGTTGGTGATTTCGTTGGAGACGGAGGAGATGAACCTAGACGTCCGTGGAAGGAGGAGGAGAAGAAGAGGAGGACGAGCTCGTGAGCGAGGAGAAAGATAGGGCACGTGAAGTGGTCGTTATAGGCGGCGGCGCGGCTCGGGGTCGGGGTGGGAAGCGACACTTCTCTGCTCGCCTCGTGGCGCCCTGCTCCGGCCTCCATCTGTGCCGCGCCCCCCTCCATATAAAGGGCTCGAGGGGGGCGGGCGACCCCCCTGTTCTGGTGCTTGTATTTGGTAGATCTGCAGGGGCTGAACTGCTAAAGTGCGATCGATATCCAAACTTCTGGCCGGCGATGTAGTATACTGTACTCAAGTACAAGAGTTTTCCCGTAAAAACATACCGTTCGAAAAGAAGATATCACGTTTACTGTGAAGACTAAAAATTCTCATATTAATCAAAGAAAAAGAAAAGATGAGCTAAATAGAAATACAATCTAAAAAATAATTTAAATTCGGAATTAAAAATAAATAATATTGAAAGAGATGTCCATATAAAAACCTAATACGCAATTAATTAAAATTCGGAGTAAAAAAATAAATTTCTGAAATTAGGAAAGAAAAAGAAGAGTTTACAATTTTGAAATAACTAAAATTCATAATAAAAAAGAAATACTGAAATAACAATTAATCCATCTATAACCCAACATGAGATTAATTAGAATTCGAAATAAAAATAACATAAATTCAGAAATTAAAAAAATAAAAATAAGAGTTCAACTAGAAATATAATTTATAAATAACTAAAATTTGTAATAAAAATAAAGACTATTGAAAGAATATACCATCTATAACATATGACGAGATTAATTAAAATTCAAATAACAAATAAAATAAAATTATAAGAGTTCAAGTAGAATACAATTTACAAATAAAAAATATTAAAATGAAAAATATGAATTTTTCAAAAAGAATAGTTCATATAGAACACAACGATATCAAATGGTAATAAAAAAGGGAAAAACAATAGTCATGTAAAGAATTAAAGTGGTGGTAGTTGATGGGACATATAAAAACTATAAACATATAAAAAACCCCAAATACAATCCCAATGACGATCAAGAAGAGGGACAACGGACGAGCACGGTCACGGCATAGCGGGATTCTAGAAAGTAAAAAAATAAATCCAAATGATAATCATCAATCTTTAAAATCTCAATGCCAATAAAGAGGGGAAGCAGTGGGCGGGTCGCACGTAGATAAGTACAGTGGCAAAGCCGTTAACAGTTTAGCGGGACTGCTAAAAAGTAAAAAAATGAATCCAAACGATAATTATGTTCTGTTTTTAAAACCCAATGATAATAAAGAGAGAAGACAGCGGAGGGGCCGTAGAGGAATACAGTAGTGCTGTTTGATGGAACTTTAAAAAAATATAAAAACAATACACAACAAGATAATGAACTCTAAAAACTAAAAGGTCTAATTTTAAAGGTTTCATGAAAGATTAATATATATAGTGATAGATCGACAGGCAAATAAAGTCCTGATAAATAAGTACGGGGGGTAGCGACCGAAGCGACTTTCAGAAACTATAAAATTAGAAACAAGCGGATGATAAAGTTCGGTCTTTCAAAATCCGAATATATCGAGATAGATATTTAACAAATTTTAAGTAAACTCATATGTAGAAAATAAATAATTTTGTATGGGTGCTAGTCGCGCAATTGCGCGGGCTATCCAGCTAGTTATATTATTAAGATAACTCGAAAACAAGGCATCACATTCGCTGTGGAGACTAGAAATTCCCACATTAATCGAAGAAAAAAAAAAGAAGAGTCCAAGTACAAATACAATCTAAAAAATAACTGAAATTCGGAATTAAAAATAAGCAATATCGAAAGCGGAGTCCATATAAGAACGCAATACGTGATTAATTAAAATTCAGAATAAAAAATAAATAAATTTCTGAACTTAGGAAATAAAAAGAAGAGTTCAAGTAGGAATACAATTTTGAAATAACTAAAATTTAGAATAAAAAAGAAATATTGAAACAACAATTAATCCATCTATAACACAATACGAGATTAATTAGAATTCAAAATAAAAAATAAAATAAATTCAGAAATTAAAAAATAAAAATAAGAGTTCAACTAGAAATACAATTTATAAATAACTAAAATTTGTAGTAGGAAATAAAGACTATTACCATCTAGAGCATATGATGAGATTAATTAAAATTCGGAATAACAAATAAAATAAATTGCGAAAATTAAAAAAATTATAAGAGTTCAAGTAGGAATAAAATTTACAAATAAAAAATATTAAAATGAAAAATATGGATTTTTCGAAAATAATAGTTCATCTAGAACACAACGATATCAAATGACAACAAAGAGGGAAAAACAATAGGTTTGTAAAGGAGTAAAGTGGTGGCAATTAATGGGACATTGTTAATGACGAAATTAGCATCATCGGCCAAGAGTCAATATCAGCTTCAGAGTCCTGAAATCAATCGATGAGCATTATCAATAGCTAGCAGTTATATTCTTAATGGATTCGGCTAATAAAATTAATCAATTAAAAGAAATTTATCCAGAAGAGTCCGAGTTCAAGGAGGATACAACATGATAGTTTATCTATTAATTAGGCAGAGTTGTTAATTTCCTTTTATCTTTAGGAAAGTGTGTTTAGTGTCCGATAAAGACTTTTTTTTCCTTTTATCTTTAGGAAAGTTTGTATCGTGTCCGATATGGACTAGTATCTATCTATGGGTATAAATATGTACACCCACAGTCCCTGTAAATTATATCTCGATCAATACAAATACTATTGGCCCATCGCCACCCTCTTTTCCGAGGTTTTACTTATCAACCGGTGAAACTTGACACCTGACGCGGGGCTGCAACGGCTTTCGATCTCCGGCGAAGGGGTAAGCCCTACGTTCCGCCGGCCCTGGTGAATATATTGGCTACATTGGTTTTGTTCAACGCTGCATCACTTCGATCTCTTGTATCGCTCTGGTTCGATTGATATATTTGCCTGCCTGATATTTCAATTTTATTTTAATCGCATTGTGTTTAGAGACACATTGGTTTAGTTGGGACTGTCTCGGTTAGGTCTGATCTTCTGTCTTAGCCGATATATCTCTACAATCACAATATTGTTTTAAATAGATTTGTTATATCCATCACTTGGATAGATCTATCGGTTCATCGAGTATTAGATTATCATATACAATCTTGTGTTGCATCGGTTAGGTTCGACCTACTAGATTGTTATTGATAATATAAATCTTGTTAAGCCGATAGGTTCATACTAATGTTTTATCGGAGTGCTAGCCGATGAGTTATCATATACGTTATATAATCTAGATTGACAATGTTTTCTACTTGCATCAGCCGATCTCCATGTAGGGTTTTGTTGATATCGGCTAGATTAATTTGTTGGCTTAGATTATATAATGTATCCACCACCCTGAAAATCAATCAAAGGTTTGATTGGTTAGATATTATGTTTTTTTCATTCTTAGTACTGCATCAGTTAAGTTTGATCTATTAGGTCATGCTTAAAACCATAATCTCTAGCCTGCTTCTTGATTGTCAATAAGGGTTTCATCGGGGTTTCAGCCGATGAGTTATATGGATATTGCATCGGCTTACAAGGATTACATACAAGTTGGTTTGAGCCGATGATAACAACGGTTTCACTGTTTATCTAATCATTTGGATTTAACAACATCAGACCTCCAGCCGATGAATGCTTTAACCTTCGGATAAGTGCTTATCCATCTATCATTACTAGTCGATTAGTTTCTACTGGATTATATTATTGTCTTATTATATTATCATCAACCGATTATCTTTATATCATTATTTACTCAAGTATCAAGATCTATACTGGATATCGACTAGTATCGGCATCGGCTGGAATTACTATATCGGGTTGTCAGCCGATCGGCTCTTTCATATTCAATTTATATATCTTGTCACTTGCAGGATCAAACTGATCGGCACGCCCGCATCTCATCATTACTTTGGACCTGTACTGGAGTTAAGCAGATCTCCTAGGCCGTCATGTTTTTACGTCAATAGACATATAAAAACTATAAACATATAAACAAAACCTCAAATAGAATCTCAATGATGATTAAGAGAAGAGACAACAAACAAGCTATTAAGCAGCACGATCGCGACAATTGGCGGGATTCTAGAAAGTGAAAAATAAACCCCAATGATAATCATATTCAATTTTTAAAATCTCAATGACAATAAAGAGTGGAGGCAGTGGGAGGGTCGCGCGTAGATGGGTACAGTGGCAAAGCCGCTGACGGTTTAGCGGGACTTTTAAAAAGTAAAAAATAAATTCAAACGATAATTATGTTCGATTTTTAAAATCCCTATGATAATAAAGAGAGAAGGCGGTGGAGGGACCGTAGAGGAGTACAGTGATGGTGTTTGATGGAACTTTAAAAAATTTATAAAAACAAAACCCAACAAGACAATGAACTCTGTAAACTAAAAGATCTAATTTTTAAAAGGTTCATGGAAAATGAATAGAAATAGTAATCGATCGACAAACAAATAAAGGCTTGACAAAATGAGTAAGGGGTAGCGACTTCTAAAAACTATAAAATTAGGAACTCGTGGATGATAAAGTTTGGTCTTTCAAAATCCTAAGACAACGAGATAGATATTTAACAAAATTTTAATTAAAATCATATGTAAAAAGTAAATATTTTTGTATGGGTGCTAGCAGCGCAATTGCGAGGACCACCCAGCTAGTTAATAATAAACTTTGCTTTAGAGACCGTAAACTTTCCAAAGAGAAGACTAGAAGAGCACACGCAATTACAAATTGAATGGCTCATCTTTCTTTTTAAATCTATTAGTGTTTCATCACACGTAGAGAAATGTTTCATAGTTAACCCACAAATATTTCAAACAAATAAATATCTCCTACAAATAGTTGAAACATTTTTCTGCATGAAACATCAAAGGCAAGTTGAAACATGAAAAAATCATAAACATTTACATGTTTCTTTTTTTTGAAACAACCCGCATAAGATAGTGCGATGTTTCTATTGATAGAGCAGAAATAAAATACAAGTCTATAATCCTGTGAGATTATAGTCAGAAAAAGAAAAAAATACAACCACACCACGCGTCTACATCTGATCCCACTGCTAAAAAACAGAGCAAACACACAACATCCCTAAGGAATGGGTCTTCTAAACGATGCCTCCAAGGAGGAAACGACGCTAAGAGCGCTGTCGTCGTCCGTCCCAGAGATCCAGGACGTGGTTTCCACCTGAAATTCCCATTGGGAGAGGAGAGAAAACACAACAATGCCCCAAGGGGAGAAATGACGCTCGTGGGCGTCACCGTTGCCGCCCGAAGGCTAGGCCTTCACCCGTAGTTCCTACTCTTCCACGCCAAAGAGTACATGTCATATTCAGCAGAACCACCAGCTATTCACCTTTGACCCGCAGCCACCGTGCCGACGCCTCACTGCCAATCGGCCATCAAAGCAGAGTCTCATCCTCCAGCGTGCTTCAGCTCCATCCACGTGGTTGGGTTGGAGAGGGAGAGGGTGAGAGAAGAATGGATCCCCTCCCCCCCACACTAGCCCATCCAACGTGGTCATCTTACGGCGGCAAGCCGCTACCGCAAGAAGACAATCGCCTGGAAGGAAGCTTGTCGTAGGCTTCAAACCCACCCTTATGGCAGTGCTTTCGTTTCCGCCTTGACCAAGATGCCCATGTGAACGGCCCGCCTGGTCGCATCACCGTCGCCTCCGTCCTCCCACCGTAGCCATCGCTGCGTCGAACTCCCGCAGTTGCCGGCGCCACCCGCGCTGGCCTCAAACTGCCGCCTACACCTTTCTCCCGCTACCATCGGCAAGTACGACCTGTGCCATCCTCATATTGACACCGTCGCTGGCCTCCCGCAACCGCCGGCGGGTGCAGCTGGCGGCCGCCGTCGTCCTCGATCCCGGCTACCGCCTCCATCGCCATCCTCACACAACTGCTGGCAAGGGCACGCGACCAGCTCTCTCCTTCATCACCCGCCTCCTGCGACTATCGCCGTCCCCGTGTCGACGAGGGTACGCGCCCGACTCCCTCCTCTATCGCTGGCCTCCCACAACAGCTGCCGTCTCCGCACTGGCGAGGGCACGCCGACCCCCACCTCGCCTTGGCAGTCCACGCTGTCGTCGCTTCCGGCCGGGAGGGCGGTGGATCTGGCCAAGGGGCACCAGATCCGGCCGTCCCCATCGCTAGACCGAGCCGACCGCCGCCGCCTCGCGACTCCCGGCCCCTCCTAGACCGTTGCTGCCGCCGGAGAGTCCGACCCGGCTCTCCGCCGGTGAGAGCGCCAGATCCGACCAAGGGAGGGCCGGATCCGACCTCAGTGATGCCGGAACTGGACGTCGTCGCCGGCGCCTCAACTGCATTGACCACGAGCGAGGGAAAGGGGAAGCCCCGCCACCGCCTTCCTTGCAGCCGGCCGACTTTGCCGACGGCGGCGAAGCGACGGAGAGGAGGGGAAGGGAGGAGGTGGCGCAGCTTGGGTCGCCACCGCGTTACCCCTGGGGCAGTGCAACCGGGGGCTGTGCCCACAGAAAGGGAAAAAACATTTACACGTTTCAAATAAATGCAACACCGTCTAACCCTATAAACATCAATACATATTGACTCAAACATCAAATTTTCAACAAAACATCAATACACATTTTTTCTCCTGTTTTCAAGCTTACCAGTGACCACACAACAACGACAAGAGTTGGACCCGCCGAGATAGAATTTTTTGACTTCAATCCAAATTCTCGATCAGGGTTAGACAGGGAACTTAGTTGCAGACTCCATGCCTTCTCGATCGTCTGAGAATGGTTAAGTAAGTTCGATAACTGTTGTTCTAAGGTCTTTGGTTGAGAACATCAACTCGTTCATTTGCATTAAAGTCGGAGGCTACTGTCAAGGTTATGGATAAGACATACCTTATGATCATGAGTTAAGCTACGGGCCCCACCATATACCAAGTATTATACAAAATCAGGTCTCGCATACGGAAGGTATGCGAGATAAGGAATGAGAAGCAGAGTTCTATAGGGAAACTACAAGGACTATACAAATCATATTCATATTTGTCTCCCTAGTTCTACTTGTACAAGGGGACATTTGTGGGTATAAATACAAGACCCCCTAGGGAGAGGGGTTACAGGCACAACCAGAATAGACAGAACAGTCAGAATAGACATCTACATTGGAGATAAGCCTAGACATACCCAATCTAGTGCCTGCAGAGACCGACACGAGGGATCTAGCGCTATCTCTGATCTCGTCGAGTTCATATTCGAGGAGGAAGACTACCCTGTCATCAACTACGTGTTAGAGATCTATGCCACCAAGCTGACGACGACTAGATAAGTTATCCCAAATATCGTACTTGTGTGATTCTAATGAATAAGAGCAACACCGGCTTCGGCCAATAGGAGTAGGGCTATTACCTGTCAGATGAGAGCGTCCGAACCTATATAAAATACTTGTCTCCATCTCTTTTACTTCAATCTCGCGTATACCCTGATACCAACGATCGATTTCTATACTATGTAAATACCGTAGTCGTGATCTACAACATCGACACTCCCTACCTATTTCCCAATCCAATCCCATCACAACCATCCGCCCTCCGACATACGCTCCCTAAGTTGGCGCTTATGAGGCCCGCCACCTACCTACTTCGTGTTACTACCGCTGTCCATCTTCATCAACTTCGATGGTTTTCCCCGGATCGACCTCTCCCTATTTCAGACAGCTCACATCGTCAAATTTGGTGATGTTGTCCCTACTTCATAACCATGTGTTATCCTTCGCCCGTACCATCAACTCTACTCACTGTCCTTCTCCAACGATGATGGTGCGAACGAATCCGTGGAACGCTGACGGTTTCACAGCTTTGAATTCACGGTTGAACAGAGTAGAACGGAGTGCCTAGTAACACTACTATGCAAAGAGGTAGAACAAAGTGTGTCAAAAGTGTAGTACATACTATTAACTTCATCTTGTATCACCGATTCGTTATAACATACCCAGTTGATTTTTTTTTTCAAAACCTGTTCCCAGGCTCTTCATTTAAAAAGGTCTACTGGTTAAAAAAAAAACATGTACAGGATGGTTAGGCAATAGAGCGGATTTCTCAGAATTCATCTTCAAACATGAAAAATGACATCCAAAGAAGCAAAGCTTGATCCTCTGCACTACAGGAGAACCATTGTACGTAAAGTGGTTTAAGTTTGCTAAAGTGATTGTTCGCGTGTTGTAGCAACAGTACTCGATTCCACTGTGGTATCTTAAATAATAAATAATAATGTAGCATTCAATCTGATATATTCATTTTAGATCAAACGGTACAAAATGCTAGCCAATGCACACTATTGTGACCTCCGATAGAGGGTCCCAATCGCTTAGAAGTCGTCATCAGTAGGTGGGCGTGGCGGATGGATGATAACAACTGAAGATGCTGTGTTTCCCTTCTTGTGTGGAGTGTAGTGCAAAAGGAGGAAAGGGGAAAAAAAGATTGTGAGAAAATTTGTTTTTCCGGAGAAACAAAGAACTTGCCGTTTCTATAAATCTCCAATCTCGTCACTCTATTTGTCCCTTATAGGAAGTCAAATAAATGATCCAGATGCACATGCTTCTGCCTTCATTCAGTCCTTCAGTTTGATGACGTGCGATTTTTTCCCCCAAAATGATCGTAAGAATTAGGCATGCCTAATAATTATCGCGTTCCAGTTCTTTTCCCATGCTCAGACAACCTCACATTTAAAACTGGTACGTAATCGATTGATAGTAGTACCTATCTCTACACTAGACCAAATTGACGAATTCCTTCCACGGTTTCATCAGCAGCATCGGCTTCTGCACACGTGAAAGGTAGACAAAGCACGTGTAGGCTGCATAGGATGATAGGAACATGGTACATGGATATCGGATAGCACACTAACATCCGTCACTTGGCTTCCTACACCATATAGTCGTGTGCAATCTCCTACTACATGCACAGTACAGACCAAAAGCAGAGGTTGGTTCAGCGAACAGATCAGCACGCAAGATGCTGACAATTCCTTTCACCTACGACCACGAGCAAGTGCATGATCCATCAGGGGTAGGGTGCAGGTTATCCATCTGAGAACTTTTTGACTAATCGATCGAACTCTTCTTCTACTGTGCTAGTCTCAACGTATCATCCCTCCAAATCCAAATCTTAACGATCCCGCTCGATCGGAGAGATCGGCATCGATGCGGGCGGCGAATCTTTGCCCCGGTCTAAAAAGCTACTAGCTCGATCCGGAGAACGCAACGGAAACCGAACAATTCAGTGAACAGGAAAGAAGGTTCTGAGCTCGGTTTCTAGATATTATCACGCATTTCACAACAAGTGGTGGGGTTCTCCCAGCTGTAGACATCTCGCTCATCTCATCCAGACATCCACGAGAGAGAGAGAGAGAGAGAGAGAGAGAGCGCTCACACGTCACAGATGCGAGCGAGCACCAATAATTAGCTCATCCTTATCTCGCAGAAATTTCTCATGCTTTTCTCCATTGGTCTGACCAGCATTGACAAGTAGCAGCAGCAGCAGCCGATGCGTGCGTGCGGGGAGGGGCCAGGCCCTTCCCTTTTTATCCTCTTGCCGTCCAAAGCGGATGCACGATGATGCACCACCAGTCTTTTCCTATCGCGCTCTCTCTCTCAATTGCTGCATGCGTTTGGTGGTGTGGTTCCCTGAACCAGTGAGAGATTTTCAGACTTGGGTTCAGGCTCCAAACCGGAAAAGCGTCGGCGACCCCACCACCAAATCCGGAGCGGCGAGGAGGACGGAACTCGCCGTGGTTATCGCGAGAGCCGAGTCGATACGATCCTACCGGGCGCGCGCGGGCGAGATATGATACGCGCGGTCCCGGGGGATAACGGGATAATTTAGTTTATTGCGCGCCGCGCGGTGGTTTTTATCCTGATCTGCACGTATCTTCCGCTTCGACGCGTCGGAGGAGGGAGGTCGCCGCGCCGCCGACGGTTGGGGGTTGATGGGCCACCACCACCCAGTTGACGCGTTGTGCGAACGCGTCGCTTTCGCTCTCTCGCTCGCCATGGGTGCCTGGATAGATGAGGCAGTGTGGCGCGCCGAAAAGTTGGCAGTGCGTGCTGCGCTCACGCGGGCGGTGTTCGTGTGCGAGTGTGTCCCTTGGCGCTGCGGGGGGACGCGGCTAAGCTCGTCGAAAAAGAGATGGTCCGCCATTGGTCAGCGTCACACGGCGTGGGGTGGTTTCGTCGCTCGTCGCGATGGAGACTCTGGAAGGAAGGTAACGGGGGTTGATATTCGTACGTGTCTAAGATTTTAGGCTCGTTCGGAGGTATCAGCCATCGACGCTACGGAAGATTATTTTTGTGTCCTGAGTGAGGAGATTAATGAAATTTCTAAGTGGATGTTGTGTAATGGAATGTATACCAGACGAACAGGTAACCCTACGCCTCTTGCTTGGACGGTGGAATTGCAAACACAAACACTTGAGGTGATTCGTCGTGGTTTAATTTTGATAACTACCACCACAGATAGGTAGGTATAGTATGGAGTACTAAATATAATTATGGATTTGTTTTTGTCTTCACCTATATATTTGTTTATGTACTATTTTCTTATAGCAACCTATTTATGTACTGTGTATTTTATGCGTGTCAGTTCTTTCTTTAGTAAAAAACTATAAAGACGACAGCTAAGGACCCCTTCGATTTGGAGAAAAAACATATGAATTTTGTATGATTCTAATTCTTTAGGATTTTTTTCCTATACGATCCTTTGAAACAAAGGATTGAAAATTAAATACAATGAAATTCCTAAGGAATGTTTCAATCCATACAATTTTTGGAGAATTTTTAACATGAGGTCTAACCTCGTAGAAAGTTTTCTACGAGTCTATCTCTCTCATCTAATTCTTATGTTTTCCAATGGTTCAATCAAACGATCATTTCTTATATTATTCCCGCATTTATAATCCTATATTCTGTAATAGAATTCCTATCGGAATCAGAATCCTATGTTTTTTATATTCCTCCATTTTCTCGATCCTTTGATTCAAATGGGCCCTAAGAAGTGCATTGTGCTATGAGATGTGTTTGTGTAATGTGTCTGTCAAATGTTCAATTCTAGAGTGCAAAGTACTGGCCGGGAGCCACCCTCATTCCTTTAGTGTGTACTACAGTAAATTGTAGTCATGTATGGTGAAACTATGCGTACTATATATCTAACTTCTAAACAATACGAGGGGTTGACTACAATACATCAATCGCCCTGTATGTTAACAAACGTCAGTCAATTCCCTATGAACCATCCTATCACCGTCTCATGACCCATATCAATTTGCTATATTCTATTACCATTAGGATGCATATGTTTCTCTCTCTTCTCCATGGCGACGGTCTTTAATTTGTGCTTTCCTTTTATCACCTCACCTCTCTCGTCTTCAGAGTTCCATTGGATCTGCAACCACCTTCTAACCACCGGGTTCTGCTCACACCACCATTAACTCTGCTTGTCGCTAGCTCACCCATGAGTCCGTGACCCACCTATGGCTCTGATGGTCCTACCACCAAGCAATCACTGACTTGACTATTTTTTTACGGTCGCAGGAACACCGTCTTCTCCCCTTGCCCCCAACTTCTTCCATCCTCCCACTCCATACACACACTCCTACTCTGAATTCTAATCTAGTGTTACTACCTATTTTTGGTATGATATCACTGAAAAAATTCATTGACATTGTTGGTAGAAATATTGAAGTAGCATAGCTTGCTATTGAAGATGAGAAAGGAGAGGGGAGCAAGTCTAAAGGTAGAAAACAACACCATAATCTTTAGATTTTAATCCAATGACGTGTTACTGGGATTTAAGAATACATAAATCACCTTATGGATAGCACTAGTAAAAATGTAAATAGGAGAATAACTTTCTTCTCTTGTGGAATTTGGACATGTGATGAGAAAATGGGAATGTGAAAGAAAATTTGAAAGAGGGTAGGACAATGGAAATTTTTGGCTAGGATCAACCACTCACCTTTATTCTGTTAGGTTAGTATTTTCCAATAAGAGGGTAAGAGGTCTGCCTCTTTTCATTGACGAAGGAGAAATAAAATTAGGATACAAAAGGAGAGTAGGAGGAGAGGGTTAAATGAAAAACAAGAAGCTTGCTCTCGCGGCACCAACTAATCTCTAAGCTTGCACACCCTAGTCAAGCTCCTGGCTCAAGCCTCCTCCATTATCTTAGCTAGGATATATTGTGGTCGTTGTGGTGATGTGATGGAAGACTGGTATTTTATTATTTCCAGATTTTCCAGCTGACTAGCAAGATCAAGGAGCGTATTTTTTTTCACTCCTAGGGTTTGGGCCAAGGCTATTCATTAGTATTTGACCACGTTCATTGCACCTAAAGCTCTTTTCGCAGATTTGCTTGTATCCATGTCGCTATCATTTTCCATATTCTTTTCGTAACCCTACAATGGACTAGTGCACTATCGTCTCGTTGCACGAGCGACAGAGGGGACAAATCTTCTGATTTTGCCATCCTTTTTGTTGGAGTCGGTCAACCGTCCATAGTCTATCTTGCACTGGTAGTCACACGAAGAACTTGCTTTTTCCTAGGCTTCCTGATGGTGTTTTGTAGATTGACGCTCGTGGATACGTTGAATTGGAAGTGATACATCGACTTGATTGTGTACGCGGTACATGATGCTTTCTAGTTGATCGTATTTTCCTCCACCTTATCAAGTGTTATGCCTTGCAGTTATCCCCACAACTTGACGAACTCCTCCAGGTGTTCCGGAGATGTTAGCTTGGGTGTGTCGATGTCCGTGATCCAGCGTTGTTTGTTAAGGCCTCTCTCACTGTGGCACATTTTTTTGAAAGATACCACATAGATCTTTGGCGCTACATCATGTACGTGGTGTTGTCCATTGCAGCCAAGACAAATCCCAGAAGATTGTCGTTCTTCCGTCTCAATCCAAGCCTGTCGTCCTCGCTCGTTAGGCGTGTCCATCTCAATCCAAGTTTTCATCGGATCAACCGATTCACTCCGATCTGTTAGGTTATTTATACCTTTTTTTACGGGGAAGGTTATTTAAACTTATTTCAATGACCTAATACTTCTTCATGAAAAATTAGGAGTTTCCCTCGTTCAGAGAAGAAATAGTGGAGAGAGAATGAGCACTGAAATGTAGAGGAGACAATTAACAAAGAGTAACCTGACAATTAGCACTGGGCCAACGAATGAAAACGAGACTGGCTATGTATATGGACCAGACATTGGAATTACATTTGCTCAGTATTTGTCCGTTTGGGCTTCACCTAGACTTCTTACTAATGGGCTCTTGTTGGGTTATCAGGATGAAGTCTTGATTCCGGGGGCTCCTTTTGTTTGCTCAAACATACAGTCTACAAGTATGTTACTTTGACGACGTCCTCTATATGATTGCTTGGAAAAAGAACTTAAGTTTCAAATTAGCTATTCTTTTTGGTGAAATAATTGCAATTTCTTCGAAGTATTCCTCGAAAATAAAGGCACAAAATTACAATTTTAGTAGTTCCAAATACACAGAATCTAACAGAACGAAGCCAAACAAAAAAAAAAAGCAAAGAAGGTGGATATCAGCATGCTATCTCGATTCACGAGTGGATTTAGCCCATATGCCCATGCATTTTTGCACGAGGGCAAGTATTATAAACCCATACATATTGATCATAAATTTTAATTAGGTGATAAGATAGAGAAGAGAAGTCACGAGAGAGAATGAGTCACCCAATAATCTCCACATAATTTTCAAGAAAAATATAAGATGATGTAAGAGTAAAGTAATATTAGAATTTGTGTATTAGATGTGATATATTGTACTTATTATCTCTTAATTTATTATAAATAACGTGGTTTAAATTAGAAGTGACATCTTCCTCCCCGATACAAACGCATCAGGAAAATTTCACGACAGCCGTTGCGCATCGGGATCTGAAAACGCACGACTCCTCCCGTGACAAAACGTCCATCCCTTCGACGCCGCACGCCGCTGTTCCCGTTGAAAATCACCAGGACGAGGTCGGCGGTCGGCGGCGGGCACGGCCTCGTCGCGCGGTTGGTAGACGTGCACGTCGTGTGAATCGCGCGGATGCCGCGAGGGTCACCATCGATCGATCGACCGATAACATCGGCGCGACGGGAGATGGATCGCCACAACACCACCACAGCGGATTTGATCTCACATCACGTGACACCACCCGTCACCCGCCATCGGATTAACGACCTCTACTCGACACCAAACTCCTGCTCCCGTCCGCTCGATCGCATCGTCCTGGCGATGTAACGGATCGGTCGATTTGCTTCCCCGACGCGACGCTGACATGGGAAGATTCCGTACCCTACCATATGCCGACTTCAATTTTTACTCGGTCTTTCTTTGACACAAGCGATCTACGAATCTCATCATGCACAAGTACAGCTGTACTGAGAAGCTAGCCGGTCCGTCTCACTGACGTTGCGAACAGAGGCCGGAGGTGGGTATATCTTATCGTGACATTTAACCGGGGGAGTGCATGTGGAGTTCTCCTTCACCATGGCTTTTACCTGTGCAGGTTAGACAAAGGGTTGTACCAAACCATGGTCGGATGATCGCTATTTTTTTTTCCCGTTTCTCAGAGCCACTTTTGTGACAGCAACCGGCAGCTTTAGGCGGTAGGCCGGCCGGCCGCGCGCGAGAGCGAGAGTATCCCTTCTCCCCGACGCCGCCCGTACGTGTGCAACGCATTGGCCGCACAATTAGCTTAAGCCGGTCGGCCCGGCTGTTGCCTGCTGATGGCGCCGTATCGACTAATCGATCTATCAGCAAACCACCCGTTGCTGTCATTGGCCAGGATCGAAATTAGGTACCCGTACGTCCCCTGCACTGCTGCTCGACGTCACAATGAAAAATGATCAGCGTTTCGCCGAGACATTCTGGTCGTGCGTGCGTGCGAGGGGCATGGGCCACCATGCGCCTCGTAGTTATCGGCAGGAACAGGCATGTGACGTGACACGGCCTTGCCCGGAGGAGGCAGCGCTTTGATGGGTCGAAAGATATGGGCAGCGTCCAGGGATGTAACGACGCCCTTGACCGTGCGTGACGTACACCGTAATAGTATCAACTAGCCGCCGCACCGGTCCGATTGATTACGCCGCGCGACGGCTGTTTCTTGCTGCGTCGGCAGGTCCGATCTATTGCAGGTGTCATTTGGGGTGCGTCCTTGCATTGCATGCACCACATGTCTAAGCAAGATCAGGAGTAATCAATTGCTACGCTGTTGCAACTGATAGCAGCTGATCTAGCTTTGCTTTCCCATCAGACTAGCGGTACCACAGTATGGTCTCGTTAGAGAATTATGAATTTCGCAGGATTAGTTGGGATCAGGACTTTTATGTTACACCACAAAAGTTAGGATCAGTCTTATGGATGGTTATTTCGAAAACTTACTCTAATTACTAAATGTACTAGCTAGTCTAACATGAAAATTAGTATACTACATATCATAGAAAACAAATCTAGTACACGATGTAACATGTACTAATTCTATATGTTCAATAATAAAATATATCATATCTTGTGCCATGTTTGTTTTTTTTACCAGAGTTAGCAACAGTTGATTGACCAGGGCTCTGGCTAGCTTGGTCGTTGGAAGCGTTAGTAGAAGTATTTTGGAGATAAACTGACATATATAAGGCAAATGTTTTTTTACCCTGTGTTGAGTACAAAATACTTCTAAAACTGTTGCTTTCCCGGTTCTTACAAGAATCTGAACGAGAAAAATGAAACTTCAATACGTCTAACCTTCTTATCATCGTGTTTTTAATGGCCTCTATTACTTCTTTTTTACCAATCAATCGATTCTAAGAGGTGCAAAAATATTGCAAGCTCTCCTTCATTGGCCATTCTGCATGGGCAGGCAATACGTACAGGGAATAATCAACTTTCTTGCCACTGCGGCGGGTGAGTGGTAGTAGTAAATTTACCACTTTGTAAGAGAAGGTGTTATGATTTGTGAGAGCAATTGAAACGGATATGTAAAAAAGAGCGACAAACTAATAGTAGAAGTGAAAATTTCTTTTGTCACTTGGTGAAATCGTACTCTCTCTTCCGCCATAAAAAAATTGCCCTTCTGTTTTTTTTGCCACAGTTCCGTTAATAGTAGTATGTGTTCCTCTTTTGGCACTATCGTTGATTAACGACCATGGCATTTACTTCTACTAGTATCACTACTGCAAAAAATCTTTATTGGTACCGGTTAAAAATCGATCATAGGTATCGATTTCCCAGCCGGTAAAAATACCCAACCGTATAGGTATCGGTTCCAGTTTTAGAACCGGTACCTATTTTCCGAATAAAAAAATAATCCAGATTCGCTGGTCGACCACCACCTCCTTCCCGACCACCGCCACCGCCGCCGCCACCCCCACTTCGTCACCGCTACCACAGGAAAGGAGAAGGTAGTGGAGGGTTCAAGATGGCGGGGGAGGTGAGTGAAGAGGGAGTGTTGTCTCCACCACCGCCGCCGTCGCCGGATTTGGAGGAGAAGGGGGCCAGGGAAGACGGATGCAAAGGGAGGGCCAGCTCAACCACCGCTGCCACCACCAGATCTGGAGGAGAAGGGGCGGGGGAGGCAGATGCAGAGGGAGGGCCACCTCCGTCGTTGTTGTCCTTGGGTAGCACCGCCAGAAGGGAAGAGGAAGTGGGGGAGGGAGTGGGGGAGGGAAAAGCGAACGGAATGGGAGGGAGAGGAGGAGGCGACGCAGTATGGGTGGCAGAGGAGATGAGTGGTAGGCTGGTGGCAATAAGGTATGCACGCGGTGTGAATAAGGAGTTAGCGGCTCAGTTTGATGGGTACTGGTTTTTTAAAAACCAGCACCTATAATTTATTATAGGTATGGTTTTAAGTGAACTTGTACCTATACTGTATTATAAGTAACGGTTTTAAATACTGGTACCTATAACAGTGTAGGTATCGGTTTTAAATGAATCGGTACCTATGAGCAGATCCCTATTAGGGGTTTTATAGTAGTGTATGTATGTGCCTTGCAACAAGAAGACCACGTAGAACTAGGAATTGACTAGCTATGTGGATTGAGCATAAATGGATCCTAAAGTGACTATGCACATACGAAGGAATGGATCACCCTTGGGTACGGTGGGAAGGGCATAAAAGGACAACAACACTTTTAAGGTCCATTATACCTTTATGAAACAAAAAATACACGAGAAATTAAAAAAAGTCAATGAAAATACATTTTTACCTTTATGTTTTTATAGGTTCTATTAAATAATGACAGGAAAATTTTCAGTTAACTTAAATGGCTTCCATATATATGTAGCTTAAAAAATGAAATGTTCACTGGAAAATTATTTTAGGAAACCAGATATAAATGAAATAGCATATAGCTACAAATATTCAAGTAAATAACCATACTCTTAAAAAAGGGGTAAATAGCCACACATAATTCTACAATATAACTTATTTGTTGAAACATTTGAGAACCAAATCATTCCCATGGTGCATTTTCAAAAATATTACTAATAATAATATCAAATTTTACATTTTCCCCCAATCTATTATCTTTGAAGCGGCCATAATTTAGTTTTGTTGATAACTCTATGGTATTTGTTAGAAGTGTCGAGTGCTGCATTATTTTGGCACATGTTTATAGGGTATAAGGGTCTTTTAGAGGCAAACGTAATGGTGAATCGTCTTTGAAAGCTGTGGTGCCCTGGTAAAAAAAATGTTTACTGCACGAAATAGTGGTAAAAGGATAAAGTTACAGATGCGGAAGAGAGAATACAGTTGTAGCAAATGGCAAAAATGAAAATTTTCCACCGGAAAAAAAAAGTAAATTCCCTGTGTACCCTTGAAAACTCACTCAATCCCTTCTATACCTCTAAAATTTACCTAATCCCGTTTATATCTTCGAAATTTCAAGTTGATCCCTTCCATACCCCTTCCATCAGTTGATCATCTAATTTCTATAAACTTGACCATTTTACCCTTACACTGGATCAACATAGAAATTTATGAATTATATTGTTAAAAAATTAAAAATTTATCGGATGAGACTATTACAGTTATGAGTTTGCTAAGCGACACATTATTTATGACAAAATTTATTTTTAGATAATTAAATAAAAGCAATATGTATTTATTTAAAAATCATAAAAAATGAGGAGCATATAAAGCTGGGGCTACTAATGCTCTCAATATTTTTTTAGGATGGTCCTCACTTCTGTATGAATGCTCCCGATAAAAAATCCATTGTCCTATTAATATTTCAATTTATTACATTTGTTTTATCTTCAAAATTTATGTTAAAATTTTCTGCACTAATTATTTAGTCTCATTTGTTTCATAAAATGCATATATTGTGCACTCAAATAAAATTTTGATTCATTTTTCAAGCTTATATTCAAACATACATAGTTAAGGGCATAAAAGACATTTACACCAAACTTAACAGTGAAATGAAGGAAAATGTAACCGTAGGGGATCGGAAGGAATCAAGTTAAAATTTCAGGAGTACACAAGGGATCGAATAAATTTCAAGGTATTAGATGGATTAAATGAGTTTTCAAGGATATAAAGAATTTACTCAAAAATAACATGAAGTGAAGCATCCGCCCAAAGACGAGACTTGGACAAGGAGTACCTATAGCCGATAACGTGCACGGAGCGTAGTACTTTTGAGATGTCACGCACCTAATCAAGGCCATCACTCCCTGACATAGTATGAAAACTTGGACCGGTCACCGACCCGCTCAAGCAGCTGGTTCACCGGCTCACCTGTCGAACCGTCGGTTCGCCCGGTCTAGTAGCTGAACCGGAAAGTTTATATACCATGCAAATTTCCTACAAGTCACCATACAAAAGCTAGTTGGATGGTAGTAGCTCTAGTTTTCAACACTGCTACCAGAGTTCGTTCCCTTCCCCCGCGTCCTTTTTTCCCACCGAGTGGAATAAAACGCAGTGGGCCTCATGGGCTTTTATGGACTGGGCCCACGTGTTCGCCAAAGGTTTCTGGGTCGCTGGTTTTTGCATAAAACCGGCCGGTTCAGATGTTTTGAGTTGAAAATACTAATATATTTTTCTATAAATTTGATTAAATTTAGAGAAATTTAACTAAAGAAAAATTCAAACGAATTATAATATGAAACGGAGGTAGTAGAAGTTTTATAATTCTTTTGGTTTTTATTGGTATACTATATGGGTTGGTGAAAATATACTTATTTTGAAATAAATAGAGTATCTATACTTGTATCAGAGCATCCATAATTTGGTACAAAAATAATCCATAACCAATATAATATTTTATTCAATCACCTAATAATATTGTGCAATTAGTTCATGTAAGATAAATGTATATAAACTATCTATATAAAATAAATATTATTATTTATCTTTACTTCTCTCTTTTCACTTATCGTTAATATGTATCTACTCCCTCTATCTCCCAGTTTAGTTGTCGTTCTAGCACAGAAATGACAAAATACGGTGTTGCAAAAATGACCAGTGTGCCCCTATGTTAATCATTTCAATGCTTAAAAATTGACACAAAACTAGTACTGCGCCTGCCATTCTGATATGTCTGAAACAAACATGGGGAAGAAAATTAATAGAAGTACTCATGCTAGCTAGTGGCTCACTTACTAGCTGCCCCAGGCCTAAACGACCTCCTTTCTGCGTCACTGACTACCCCGGCGACATGTAACCCGGGACGGAGGGAGTATATAAATTGTGAGAATTGTTACAATTCTAGTCTATGTATATCAATTTTAATATATATATATTGCTGATGTCCTTAGTACAGATACTACACCATCTTGTGAGATTTAATTTTGTGCATGCACCGGAGACGGGACACTGACACCAGTACTCTTTACATAAAAAAATAATCTAGAAAATGATTTAACACCATCTAATATAAAGTTATCTAGATTCATTATTATAAAATATGTTAAATCCTCATCTAGCTTATTAACGAGGGAGTAGGCAGTCAAATCAGGAGGCTGTAACGAGGGAAGAGAAGACTGCCAGAGTTTACGAAGAGAAGGCTCAGGGGTGGTTTTCAGTCCATAAGTTTAAACGTTAATTAAGAGTATTAAATATAAATTAATAATAAAATTAATTATATAAATGAGAGATAATTCACGAAATAAATTTTTTAAACCTAATTAATCCATAAATAGCACAGGTTTACTGTAACATTATATAGGCTAATCATAGATTAATTAAGCTTAATAAATTCATCTCACGAATTAGTCCACAGTTATAAAATGAGTTTGTCCATAGTTTACATTTAATACTTCTAATTAGATGTATAAACATTCGATGTAATAGGTACTTAAAAAAAACTTCCCATCCAAACCCCCTTCAGTCGATCGCGTGTACTACAGTAAAAATTGACAAGATCTTGTGCTTGTACTTCAAGTCACCTACTGCTGATGCATGCATGGAAACTCTCACATCGGCGGACACCATAATACAAATACAATTTCCCGGGATTTCTCCAAGCCATAGGGGGATATAGGGGGAGTGAAGTTACGTGCTGAGAGTGAAGTTACGTGCTGAGTTTACTCCTACTACCCACCCTTGCGCTTTGATTACCACTGCAGTTCAGAGAACCATGCATGAGAGAAAGGCACCTCAGATTAGACAGCGAAATGATTGGCGTCAGCTGTCTACACAAGGGAGGAAATGAAGGTTGCACACACTCCTACTGATACAGGCAGCAGTAATTTCTTGTAGCGCCAGGCAAAAGAAAGACAGGTCTCTCTCAGAGAGTCAGAGATGCCAGAATCATTTCTTTCTCCAGAGGGCATCCATCCTGTGATGTAAAAATAATCTATAATCAATATAATACTTTATTTAACCGCCTATTATCATCGTACAAATAATCTATATAGAAAAAATAATAAAATATACTCATATGTATATGGATAGTCCATAGAATAAATCATCTCTCTTCTCCTAATGATACCTTGTATCTGTATACATGATAAAGAGATTGTTATAGTTAAAATCTATTTATATAGATCTCATCTCTATGGATCACTTTATCATATACATTGGTGATGCTATGATAATCACAGTTAAACGGGTTACTAGTACTGGATAATAAGCGTGTGGCCTCATCGTTTGGCTTATTCGTGAAATAAGCCAAATGACATATTTGCAAACGAAAAGTAATTTGTGAACAATTTTTTATATACATGTTTTTAGCGATCTAAAAGTAAGACTGAAAAGTAAATTTCGATGAAAAAACTAAAAAAAAAAGCTTTAAAATTAAGGATGAAAAATTAAATTTTGGTTGATAAGTACAAGATAAACGATAAGATGAGGCGGGTGGACTAGTATAAAACTCTGCCTCGGTACTTCCGCTTTTTTCACGGAGTAAAGGAGTAGCAGTACTAGAAACTCCTACTATAGTACTATACGTACAGGAGTGCTATACTTGTTCCCACTGCTGTAAGTATACAGGGGTATGAGCACTATACTGCGGACTTGGTTACGCTCTGTAGGTTTGTGACATGGTACTACTGGTCAGTAGCGCAGCGCGCGCATAGAAAACACTGCTCGTACGGTTATCAATATCGATCAGGAACGACCAAATGAAAAACGTACAAGTACCGGAATTTTAGAGAAATAAAACTACTACTAACTCATCGACTAGGATTTAGAGAGAGAGATAAATGATGCCTGCTCACTATGAGTCACGGTCACCGGCTCACTGCCTCCCAGGCTCCCAGCGATGCATCGGCGGCCATCAATGGCCTCATCGTCCTCCTTGTGCCGCATGCCAACGCCACAAACCTACGCCGCGCGCATGCATGTGGGGGTTTCTCGTGACACGCAGGCCCCACCCGTGCATGCTCTCATAAGCGAAAAAGGAGAGGAGACAGACACGGCAAGGACAAAGCCCCATGGGCTTGCGTGCACTGTGGCCGTCCCTGTGCGACCTCGCCCCTTGGGGGTCGTGTCATGCGATCGACGGGAAACTCGGGCGCCTCTGCTCTTTTTCTCGTCGAAGCAAAAGATCGTGTGTCTGTCGAGTGTCGACAAGCTAGCTATCCATGGAGTCCGAACGTGTGGGGTCCATGGTCCATGGAGTCCGAACGTGTGGGGTGGGTGGTGGCCGTGGCCAGGCTCCCGTGCATGGCAGTGTCTCTGCCCCTGACTGCTCGCCACTACCAGACCCTTGCCGCGCGAGACGACGGGTTTCTAGCAGACAGTGCCAGAAAAACAAAGCAAGACCGGGCGCTACGTGTGCTAGCTTAGCCCCCGGCTACACTACAGTCACTCACCCCCGCCGGCCCGCCCCCGGGCGTCCTGGTTGTGATCGATCACAGCCTCACAGGCACAGCGAGCGGAACACAGTGGCGCCCACGGTGCGTACGTTTCCCCGGCCCGTGACCGGTCGCCGGGGCGGGCACACTGGCGCGCCGAACTGATGGGACATACTCGCGATCACGCAGCAAATGCAGCGGCAGTACACGTAGTGTGTGTGCGCAAAACTAACCAGAGCCGATAGACGTAATCAAAATTGAGACCATTGCAACCACAACAACGCCAAACGTGAGAGTTTTTTCAGACAATACAAGGCGCATTTGCACATCCATAAGGCATGCGTACAGTCCAACATTTAAGCGTGTAACCCACAAACAAGTATCATGCCCCATAAAAAATGCTACCTGTCGAACTATACAAATTTAAAGCATTTAAAATTTTCTGCAGGCAAAAGAAATCTATGATACTACTATTTATCTCACTAATTACCTCATATTTAAATATTGGGCAATTGCTCATTTGATTATGTTTTAAAGACTAACGACCAATCTGATCTTACTTTTTTAAATTTGCTTATTTGACCCCGTTTTTCAAAATCAAAAATGAAAGCTAACCTATTCCGTTAAGGTGAGTTAACAGTGTTAACTAAGGGGTAACTTATTTGATCACGTTATATCAAAATGTCCATATATTCGGATATTTTGATATATTTGTAACAAATACATATCTTTCACATTTGATATAAGTTTGACATATTTAGCTTCAACCTACTCGTCTATGCAGCAGTCGGCGCTACTGTCGTTGCATGCTACCGCTGACATCGACGACACCGTTGCCGCTATCGCCACCGCCACCACCGTCGCGCCACTCCCTCCCTGCACGCACTAGCGGCACTACCGCCTCATCCATCCATCTACCGATGCTGCACGCCGTTGCACCGTCCCCTCCCTCCACCGTCGCTGCCTCCCTCCACGCGCCGGCAGCGCTACCATCCTCTCCTCCCTTCGCGTGCCAGCGTCACTGTTGCCTCCCTCCGCGCGCTGCCGCTGCCTCTTGTGATGAGAGATGAGAGAGATAAGGATAGGGCCAAGGGAGGTAGAGAGATTGATAGGGTTCCTCTGCACGCTGCCGCTGCCGCCGCCGCTTGTGATGAGAGATGAGAGAGATAAGGGTAGGGCCAAGGGAGGTAGAGAGATTGATAGGGTTAAAGGGAGGGTATTTTGGTTAGTTTAAATAATAAATAGATTTTTTACGAAACTCTAACGTTGTTGTACGAGTAAGGCTAGATGGTGTGTTCGATTTTAGATTGCATGGTTAAATAAACAAACTAGAAAAAATATGATTAGATTTGTAGTTAACCTTTCAAACATGATCAAATAAATGTAAGGAGTTTTATTTGTACGAGACACATTCAGTACTATGAACCTGAACATGACTATCGGTTCAAATTCGTAATTGACAGACGATAAACTCCGCAGCGGGGGACTGTGGAGGCCCCCCTTTTGAGTTCGGCCCAGGGTGCAAAAGAGAGGCGTTCCCAGCTCTGGCTCCGGTGCGCCGATCGCGGAGAGAGAGAAAGAGTTTCGTGCAAGAGGAGACAGTGGGACGAGAGATTATACAGGTTCAGACCGCCGGCGAGACGTAACACCCTACTCCTGTGTGATGGACTATATGTGTGTTCTTGTTCTGAAGGATCGAAACCTCTTCCTTTAGACCTGGACCTCCTTTTATACTCCCAAGGGGACACCACATGGGCCAAACAGGCTACACTCTAGAGAAAAGGAAAATAATGTTCTTTTAAAATTAAGGGCCACACTGTGGCTTGCGACGGAAATCCACCGTCCTGTAGCACGCACGACTCCTGTCAGATCGCCTATCTTTCGTGCGTGACGCTGTGCGTCATTCTTTATTAATCGGCTGGAGACTTGCTTATCCCAACCACGCGCAGCGATGTGTGCTAGGTGATTAGACTTGGCGTACCAACTCCGGTAAGGTGAGTGAGCTGCGTCGGCTAACATGATTTTGATGTGACCTGACGGGGGGCGCAGCGTACCTAACGGACGTGCGACGGTATGCCTGGTACTGTGCTGCTTCCCATCGGTCATTTGCACCGGTCACGCACCGGTGACTGGTGTCAGGCGCGTGCGAGCGCGTTATCTCGCATTCAATGCGGCACGCGCGCGTGCAGTCGCACTCCGGCTGCACCGCTATTAATGGGGGTAGGTGAGCGCCCACCTACTCCGACACACGTGGCGGCGGTCCGAGGGGGTCGAGGGAGCTCGACCCCTGCCGCGGTATTCACGGAGAGGCGCCACGACTCAGGACGGGCTGCCGCCACGTTATCCCTGGACCCGATCCCCCCTCGGGGAATGGCCACGTAGGCGTATGAGGTCGCCTCAAGCCCATAATCGGTATTACCCCTGGACCCATATCACCGATAGTAATGATATGATGTGTACCATATAATCAAATCCTTTATACTGGAACGGATGAGGTACAGTACTACTCCCTTCGTTTGATATTGCAAGTCATTTGAGTTTTTTTCTAATGAAACTTTCTTTGGTTTAACTATGTTTATAGAAAAATATAGTTATATTTTGAACATAAAATAAATATTTTATCAAAATATATTTAATATTAGATTTTAGAAAATTAATTAGATATTTTAAATGTTAGTAGATTCTTTTATTGATTGATTACGAAAAAATATCAAATGTTTGATAATATGAAACTGGAGAGTATCTAACAGCGGTCGTGGCGGAGACCTGGAGTAATGGTCGGCGTTCTACGTGCGTCAGCCATAGCTTGACTGCCTGCCGTGGCAGTACCTCCTTGACGCCATCAACGATTATCCAACAGTGCCGCCTGAGTACACCACAGTGAGAAGGGCCCACCTGTCCACGTGATACGGCACTGTTGCCTTGTTGTACACACACTGTTGCTCAGTGCTGCTTTGAGTAGCTGGGTAGGCATAGCTGTACAGGACGCTATGGCAATGAAGTGGGCTAGGAGTAGGGTAGAGTACTGTACATTGGTGCTACAGAAAAGGCTACAGTTGCAGCAAAAGCCCACCCACGGAGGACTAGTTCATTCACCCAGTCCAGTCCAGTGCCTAGTACTAACCCCTCCTCTCGATCTCTCTCTCTCGAGAGGTTGACGGGTGGATGCGACGTTAAATGGAAACAGCGGCCACGTCACCTCCGACGCCGAGCTGGCTCTACGCCGCCGTAGACCTCAAGGTATCTCATGATCCCCTCTTCCAATACTACTACTACTGCGTACTCCTACCGTATTTGACGTACTGGTGGAGTAGTACTACTAGCGGCGTAGCCTAGCACTGGCCTGGTGATGATGATGATGCAACGGCGCCGGGGATTTGACATCCCGGAGACGTTACGACCGTAGCGCTATCCCGGGGAATCTGAGTAACAATCCCCCTGCTGCTGCTGTCCTGCTAACCTAACCGGGTTGTAGACTGGTACTAGTACCAGTGAGCCACACGTAGATCGGGCCCGTGTGACAGTGAGAACGACACCGGAGGGGGAGATGGGCCGTGCAACCGCCTCTTAGGTAGCGTTCGTAAGTGCGATTTCGGAACACGGTTGTGTTCCGTGTACTAGAAGCGTGATCCCACACAGGAAAGAAACCAGCACTGGACGGAGTGGAGTTAACGGCCCGTCAACGGACGTTGGTGCGCCGGTTGGCACTCGCAAAACCCGTCGGGAGAGCGCTGCGCTGTGCTCATTCTCGCTCTCTCCGATCCCCTTTCTTCCTCCTCTCGCTCCGTCTCCCAGGCAATGCGACCAGGGTGGCCGATTCGATTCCCCTCGCCTGCAGACCCGTGCTTCCCCATCGATTCCCGGCTGCAGTCTCCTGCTCCCCATCGATTCCCGCCCGTGCGTCGTCTTGCGGGACCGGTCGGCTAAAGGTGGCGGAAGCGGAGGTGCCATAACTCTCTCGAGCTGTCAGCGTTGCCCTCGAAGGCGGCAAAAGCCGACCGGCGTGCTCGCTGGGCGCGTCGTCATCGGCGCCCGTCAAAGCCGGTAGCTTTTCCAGCGTGCCCGCGGGAGTGCTCGTACTCTCGGGTGCTACTGTGGTGGCGTGATTCGTCGCATCACGGCAGCCAAGCTGGCGGAGTTCTGCAGCCACCTCTATTTGAGGCGCAGTGTGTGCAGCGTAGGATGGAGACGAGAGCGAAGAAGCGGAAGCGAGAGCTCGAGCTCTTGCGGTCCGCATTGGAAGGGACGATTGTTGAATCCCCTCAAGCCGTGCTGATCTCTATCCGGGGCGGCGATCTGGAGTCCGGCGAGGGCTCCTCCTACTTCGTCACCTCCGACGCGGGCAGCGCCAAGGCTGCAGCCGACGACGTTGTGCATGTCGCGTATGCCCTTCGCAAGGTTTGCACCAAGTCTCCGAAAGCCGTCATCAACTTCGTTCGCATAGTGAGCCCTGCCACCGTCGGCCGTTCGATTGATTGGGACCTCGTCCGCGACCCGGAGTCATCCAAGGTATTGCCGGCTTGTGTATATTTGTTTTTGCAATTCATGTTAGGATTGACTTGCATGTAGTAGATGTCCGATGGCCGTCAACGCTGGACCGATTTGGAGGTCCGTGTGTTCCTTGGGAGTTGCTTAGAGGAGATGGCGGCTTACAACATCACCTCCAACACCCCCAAAGCCCAGGCATAGGAGAACTTGGTAATCAAAATGTACACCAAGTGCAGGAAGAGGACGAACAAGGCTCAATTGAAGTACATATGGGGGCACTGTAAGAAGCGGTTCCACATGTGGGTGTGGCTTGAATCACAGGCTACCGGGCTAGGTCGTGATCCCCTTACTGCAGCCATTGTCGCCGATGACTCATGGTGGGACAGCAAAAATAAGGTATGTCAATCCATGAAAAAAATCTTATTTGCGAAGCATTTTTCTTGGTACAATATGTAGTGCAATTTATTATATGCATGTACCTCTATTTCACGAGAATCAGTTGTGTAGTTCGGCATGACAAAACAAATTACGATCATAGAAGAATTAGGGAAGCCTATGAGCAGCGGCAAGTAAGGAAATCTTGTGCTTGTATATGCTTTAGACTATGTGCCCATGTTCTGTATTATGTTTTGCATGCAAAATGGGTATTGCTTTCGTCAGGAAATATTATGGTGCTACTGAAAATTTCAGGTAGTATAGATTTTACTTATGTTAGCAAATTTCATAAAGTACATGTACGTTTTATATTTGCAGTAGACTTGCCTTTGACAAAGTAGGACTACATACTATACGGCACATTGCGCACTCGTAGAAACTAAACTCTGCGAAGTACTTAGGTTTTGTATTTGTGCAAAATATAGCAAGTAGACCTCATTAACAAAGTTCACGCTGTTATGACTGTTAGCCATTTTAATTAAATAGGCAGTGATGACCTACTAATTTTGATCAGCGTGTGCACTGTGATCTATATGATGGCATGTGAAATATATAGTGGCGGTAGGACTCGCAGCTAGCACTAGATGGAGGTATACATGCAACACATTTTATGAAACACTAGCTTACATAGAACTTTTCATCTTACGAACTTTTTATACAGGCAAAAGTGAGCTACATATAAATATGTGGAGAAGTAACTAATCAAAAGGGATACTACTAAGTGCTAAGTTAGACATATTGCGCTATAGCTAGAGGTAATATAAATTACTTTTGAGCTGTGATAATGCTGTGAAAACACACTTGTGAAGTTATCAAGCAGTATTGAATCATCTCATGAATACTAGTAGTATGGGTCATGGAAATAGTTGTATAGTGCAGTACAATGGCCATGATAAGTGTAAATTCAAGTTCAAATATGGATTTCTCGGCTATGAACCAGTCAGTACATCTTACTGCAGTTGTCAAACTTATGTTACAAAATTTTTTCCTTAACTGACATAACAACACTCACTACTGAAAACTCTGTTGTACGTACCACTGACCAAATTATGTAGTACTGTTAGCAAAATTTCAACCTTATGAGAAAATAAAATATGCACCCATGTTTTAAGAATCTGACATTTTGTCATGTAGCAAATTACACCAACTAGCTTTATTTCATGTACCTTGTTTATTTCTAATCAGGGGTGACATTCCTTTCAATTTTGAGCATTTGTAAAGTTCTCTGTATTAGCTACAGCTGCAGTTTACCTTTACCGTTTACACTTTCCTTTACTGCTAGGTGGCTGCTAATATGCTAGCTTCAGTGCTAATCTGCCGGTTTCTAACTAGTGCATGTCTATTGTTGTGACAGGTGAAGAAAGGTGTGAGCACCTTCAAAAATGATCCTCTCAAGCACATTGACCTTCACCACGCGGTGTTCAGCGGGCGTACCGTTGTCGGCAACCACTCGGCTGTTGCGGGACCACAACCAGCCGCACCGCAGGGAGCAGTTCAGTGGTAGACTTTCGACCTTACGTAGCTCGCAGCCGGTTACAGCCCACCAATGCCCTCTCCACCACCACCGACTGGCAACCGCGGTAAGGGGAAAAGGCCAGCAGGAGAGAGTGGTGCCTCAGGGGGTTCTTCAAAGAAGAGCTGCACCGACTCCACTGGCATGGTGCTGGAGAGGCTTTGTGAGTTGCGTAAGCAGTCCATGCAGAGCCGCGCTACTGAGTTAGCTGCCGCGAAGGCTAGAGGTCTTGACGCTTGCTTGGATCTGTTGGAAAGTGATGGGCATCATACTGGCTCGCGGTTGTGGTACGCTACTTGCCGTCTATTCCGTGTCGAGTTCCACTGCGGCTGTTTCGTTCGGCTGAAGGACGCAGCAGAACGCCTGGATTATATCACTACTCGTGGAGATGGACATGACGTGTCACCATCGGGTGGCACATCTGGTGCCACTCACTAGTTTGTATCCTGTACTTCATTATCTCTGGCTGTTGTGTAGTGTGCTGTTTTATAAGTAATTTCCTGCAGTTCTGTTCATCACTTCATGTGTGCTAACATTTGCTTTGAGATTGTGAGTTTATGCAACAATTTCGGCTACAATAAATTTGTTATATGCAACCATTATGACTGGCAAATTTCACTACTACATTTGTTTGCATTACAGTACTGTCTGACCAGTAATAATCTTATGCTTAAATGTTATTGCATGCATATGTACATGACAGAGCCTTGCCATCATTTTGGGTTGTTTTGTGTGAAAGGAATTTCGCGATGAGTTACGGCGGCGGCGGTTCGAGCTGGACAGGAGGCCACACTAGCAGCGACGAGGACGATGCCATCATTGACATACTAGCTTCTACTCTTGACATAAACGAGAGAGCACCAAGGCGAGTACCGGTTCAGACTGGTATAGCTGGATGTTGGAAACCATGGCGAATCGAAGGCAATGTCGGGCAATGTTCCGGCTGACTGCAGAACAAATACACAATTTGCATGACCTCCTGACCATGTCGTTCGGTCTTACAGGAACATCTGGGGTATGTTCACTAGAAAAATTGGGGATTTTCTTGTACACTATGGCTGGAAATTGTCCCTGCAGAGATGCGAACAATCGATGCGTCCGATCCAGCTCAACAGTGTCTATTTCCTTCCACCAAGTTTTGACGGCTATGAACATCCTCGCTGGGAACATTTTGAAATCGGTGGATCCCAACTTCAGTGAATATCACTCAAGCATCGCTGACAACGATTGGTTCAAACCATTCTATCAGTCAATGGGCGTTGTTGATGGCACGCATGTGTTAGTCGTGACTTCTTCAGCCAGTTCTATGCAACATAGGAACCGGCACCACGTAACGACGAAGAATGTTTTAGTTATATGTGATCACGATGGGAGGATTATTTTCTACGATGCTGGATGGCCAGGATCGGTTCACAACCAAAGGATTCTGAACGAGGCAGTGCAGAATTACCCATATGATTTCCCGCGGTTACCGCTTGGTGAGTTTCTTTCTGTCACTAATTGAATTCGAAGGCATATGTTATTACATTTCAACCTTGACTTGGATTAACAAAAAATTTTTCCAACCAATTTCAAAAATAGGTAGGTACCTACTTGTGGATTCAGGATTTCCTAGTAGGATGGGATTTCTTGCACCCTATCCACATGTACGGTACCGTAGGGATCAACTTGGTAATGAAGGAGCACCACCAACCGTAGGACGTGAAGAGACATTTAACCATCGACACTCCTCGTTGCGAGGTATTGTTGAAAGGACATTCGGCATCGTGAAAAAAATGTGGCAAATATTGAAAGAAATTCCGTATTATCCGGACGACGGTGTTCCTACACGCATCATACATGCTGCCTTTGCTCTGCACAATTTTAGGATGGATAGCACGGATGTGAACTACCGTCAAAATAATGCTTTGTACAACGGCTATCCCGTGCCACCGGTGAACGATTCCCTCGACCAAATGTATTATGCAACAAATAGTGAGCAAACTATGAATATGTTGCGTGACTGCATTGCCGATGAGTTGTACTATCGTTATCAGTAGGTGTTGGGTGACAAGATGTTATCCATAATGTGTGTTTTGTATATTGTTTATTCCATTCGAGAGACTCTATGCTTTTCACCAGCACTGACTTACGTACGGTATTGAGTACCATCATTTCTATTGTGAAATTTAAGTTCTGTCGTCTTCAAATGTTATGCATCGATTTATCGCAACTGGGTTACGTAATAAATTAGAATTTGTATTGTCGTACACGATAATTTATATAATATTATTTGCAACATTTTTGTAACGGTAAATTTACTGCAGTTATTATTTTGCTTTGCGACACATATTTTTTATTCATAATTCTCTGAGAACGAAATAGGTAGGACGAACAACAAGTATTGTCTTACCAATATATTAGGACAATTCGTCAAATCGAACACAAAATAAATTGTGTACAAATTCATTACATATAATCCTTTGTAGCTATTAATGTTGTTTACGGCTTAACAACGCACAACTACGAAAATTAAAGCATGTAATTGAATGTATTAATTAATTAATTTTATCTCCTTTCCTTCACAAGCCGACCTACAGATTGTACGTGTAGCAATTATCCTTTTGACCGTTCTATCTACGTCTGTCGCGTTGGACGGATTTTGTCGGTGGACTGACGTCAGGAATCGGCCGTTCGGACGGCCGTTGGCGCATTCACGGATCAAACAGTACTTATACAGTGCAGCTACAGTACTCGTTTTCTGAAGGCAGCAAACCGTGCTGCGAACCAGCACTTACGAACGCTGCCTTAGGCCATTCACATTTGCGCCCATGTGGCGTTGGGTCTGCGCATAGGGAACCGAATATTCGGTGCCACGTCCTTCATCAGCTGCGCCAAGCGAAGTTCGCGTGGCCAAACTTTGCCACTGGTTCCTCATCAGATTGCGCAGGTATGGCCCACTCGCGCTGCTAGGGAAGGGAGAGAGAGAGAGGAGAGGAGAGGGATGTGTCGCCGTCCCATGCTCCACGCCGCCGAGCTCGGCGCCCATGGGAGGAGGGCGACTGGAAGCAGTCTTCACCGGAGAAGCTCACCGGCTCAATGGAGAGGCGAGGAAGACGAGCACGTCCGTCGTCGAGCCGCGCCCCAACTTCGCCCGGCGAAAGGAAGCAGAACAGAGAGAGAGAGGAGCTTGTGTCCCGCCATGGACCGGAGCGAAGGAGCTCGACAGCGGCTGTAGTCTCACGCTCCACACCGCCACCGAGGAGCTCCTCGACCTACTGACCGGATCTGGAAAGCTCGGTGGAGGGAGAGGCAACGGTGCAGCGAGCTCGAGCATCGTCCTGGAGTTTAGAGGCGCCGGCCGGGCGGGGGAGCGACGGAGAGGAAGGAGAGCTGCCGCGGCGGTCGGGGAAGGGGAGTTGCGCCGGCGATGGTGGGGAAGGAGAGCTACCCCGGGCTGGATCCGGTCGCCCCGCCGCCTCTCCGCCCAGCGTCGTCGCCGCTCCACCTAGTGTCGTCGCCACTTTGGCCGCATCTCCACCCGAGCGCCATCGCCGAGAAGGACGCGCCGAGCCACCGACGTTCCAGATCCGCTCCCACCTCCTCACTATCCACGCACGCACGCGGTGCCGAGCTCCTCGCCGCTTCGATCTGGCGATGTGGGTGGTAGCTCGAGCGACGGAGGGGGAGAAGGGCGCCGGTGGTGGAGTAGCCGAAGGAGGAGGGGGAGTAGTTGGTGGGGAAAGGTAGAGAGAGGAGAGATGAAAAGTGAGGAGAGAGAACGGGTGGGACCCACTATCATGTACTGTGAAGGATAAAATAGACCACATGCACTGTGGCGGGTGTCTTACAAAGTTCCTAGTCTAGCTGGTGATTTTGGCTCTCAAATACGGTATACACACTGCTATTGCCCTTATGTTGCGTTGAGTCGGTGGTGGGGGCTACCGAGCGGGGGTGTTTGTTCACCCGTGGGTACAAATCATCGGTGGGCTTTGCCCCGGGAGGGTCTCGCTCTCGCCCACCCCACCCGTCGTGGTGTACTCCTACGCGGTGGCCAATTGAGAGGATGGGTTTTTTGGGCAGCGTAAATGCCCATTGTACGCTATCTGTAACAATTTTTCCATGTTGGGGTTTACGGATTGTTACACCGTCGTTATTTCTAACGGATCGAAATAAACACCGATAAAGATATACTCGTACAAACATTATCCATATATATGTATTTCGAGCCCATCACCGATGAGATATATCGGTGACGAGCTTTTGTTTAGACCCGACACAGATTATTCTTGTAATCTTTGTTGGGCACTATACATATGCCCGTCATCGATGTGTATAATCGGCGACAGCCTCTAATATAGGCCCGGCAAAGATAATATTTTATCCTGTCACGGATGACTGTCATCCGTGACAAGCTTAGTTTTAACCCCTGTCATGGATGTGGTTTGACCATATTTAGATTAGGGTTTTCACTCGCAAATCTACACATATGCGTGGGCTTCGAAAATTTTCCAAGTCCCTAGCACCGAACCGTAGCATCGTCGCCCCCGCCGCCTCCTCCTACCACTGCCACCGCCGCCTCCTCCTACCGTCGCCATCGTCCTTCTTCGCCGCCGTGCCTTTCTCTGATCCCGGCACCGCCCTCTGCTCCACCGCCGTCGCTGCCACCGTCGTCTGTGAGCCCGGCGCCACCCACTGCTCCATTGCCGTCGTCGCTCACTGCTCCACCGCCGTCGCCACCACCGTCGTCTTCGAGACCGACATCACCCACTGCTCCACCACCTCGATCGTCGACCTCCTCACGGTTAGTGGATTTTAGGGATGTGAGATGTGCACTTTAGTTATATATATGTTGATTTGTGCATTTTTATATATGTGAGATGTGCACTTTAGTTATATATATGTTGATTTTTGACTTAGGGATTTTTATATATGTTAATTTTTAGGGATGTGAGATGTGTACTTTAGTTATATATACGTTGATTTGTGAGTTAGGGATTTTTATATATGTTGATTTTTAGGGATGTTGATTTTTATATATGTGAGATGTGCACTTTAGTTATTTATATGTTGATTTGTGACTTAGGGATTTTTATATATGTTGATTTTTATATATGTGAGATATGCACTTTAGTTAATTAAGGGTATTTAATTGATTTTAGGGTATTTTAATGAATGTATTTTACTTTTAAGGATAATTTTTAATGCATGTAAGTATTTATGTATGTATATTTTAGATGGACTTGTGATGTTCATTTGTGATGTTTATGTATGATGAAACTTAGTAATGTATGGATATATGTTGAATTTAGGGTATTTTAGTTAATTTAGATGAATTATAGTGAAATTTATATTTAGATAAGATGGCACTTAGACTTCCCATGCTGTCAACAAGTTGGTAATTAGTGTGGATTCCACGTGTGCCATAACATGAGGGCATTGTTGTAAAAGGTGACATTGCTCAACCTTGAGGTTTGTGCTTTAAGTTGTGTATGCACATATATATTCTAAGTACTTCGAAGTATATATACATTAACTTGGCGCCTCACATGCATGAAAAAATTTCACCTCACAACTTCGAAGACATTAGAGAGGAGATGCACGCTTCATACTAAATGACATCTTATCAACTAATATGGCTGAATATTTTTTTAATGCTTGTCAAAGGCATGCGATTATATAACATTTATGTATATATTATATGTAATATCATCCGGTCCGATGTTTCTGTATATACTTGCAATGCTAATTATATTTGTTCCAATTTATAACTCGGATTTGCAGGTTTTGATGCTTAACTCTTTAAGATGCATGTCGACAGTTTGGTGATCAGTGAATGTGGATGTGATTATCATCGCTGAAGGTGCCTATGAAACCAGAAATGCCTTTGTTGAGAAGCTTGTTCATTTGTTCAGTAGCCACTTTAGTGTACGCGGACTTACAAGTCAGGCCGGGGCTCTTTCTTTCTGTGTGGGACGATGCCGGGGAGTGTGTCGAGGCGGTGAACAACAACAAGACAACTAACTACATTTGTTTTTTTCCCCACCGTATCAAAAGATCAAGCGGAAGAGTCCTCTTCTTCAGGAGGAGTATTTCATTGACTAAGTGATCCTACTCACATTGGACCCAGTGCTCAGGTAGTTTGGCCAATCGTAGGGCAAGAAATATTAAGGTGATGTAGGTGGGGGTTGTAGTTTGTGCGAGGGAATATCTTTTCTATCGCTTGCTTTTCACTCTTGTATCAATCAATCTAATTTTTTGAATAATTAGACATAGAATCTTCTAATCAAAGGGACACATATAATAATAATATGAAATATTAACATGAATACTATTTATTATCTTTAGAATATATATTTTTTGAGTAGGTTATTCCATAGTATTATTTTTTGTTTAGTTGAATTTTTGCAATTCATTGATATTGCAATTTGAATATTGCAATAATTTATATTGAAAAGACGACATCCTAACTCTTCGCGGGATTGGTCCCCCAAAATAAGTGATAGCAGCGACTCAATCTTATTCTTTGGGGCCGGGGGAACGACAAGACTGAATGCACAAATAGATGGAATAGCATTATCCGAGCTGAGCCAGGAATAGCCGTTAGTGGACACCTACCACTTTTCACCGGTTAGAGAGCGGTTTGGATTGGCCTGACTCTTCAAGACCAAAGATACTTGGCTTCCTCTTCATCAAGTCACGAAATTCAACCCTTAGTTAGCTGCACCCAAACTAGAGCAGGCCCAAGACAAGCAAGAATAGTCAGTCAGTCAGGCCTCCAATTCCAAGGAGTTGATTCAGCTAGTTTCCCGTGATACCCCGTGGGCGGAACCCCTCGGCTCAGGAGTTACTCGGAATGCTGCCAAGAGATCGGTATCCTTGGTTTCGTACTCCGGGGTGTACTAAGTCAATTTATATTCTTTAACACCAGCTTGAAATCCAACACTTGTGTATTTTCTTGTCATCTGGTTGATCGAAAGAACCCGGAATCAAACCGGCGAAGGGAGTCCCGAGCTCTAAAAGCAAGAAAAGGAACAAGTCAAAGCAGAAAGAAAGCCCACGGAAAGAAGCAGAAAGAAAGCCCACGGAAAGAAGCGGGTATGGGACTCCTTCTCGAAAGAGATAGGCAGTCATCGCATTATTTACTTGATTTTGATATTGATTTTGATCTAACGAACAATGCTTACTGCTCACGGAAACATCCAACCTTATGGTCAAGTCGTCCACCTATCTTTGTGATCTCATTCGGTATATGTGAATGGATGTATGAATGTGGATGTGATCTGAATGTTTGATTTGTGAATTGCTGTGAATGAGGTTGCAGGGAATATATATCTGCTTCTGTCATTTTGCAGCGGACATAGCTAGCAAAAGTCTGAGGCTAGCCAAAAAAACAAAAATTATTTTTTTGGTTAAATACTCATTTGTGACGGGTTTTAACTTAAACCTGATTGAGATGAGCTCATCCGTGACGGGTTTAAGTTTAAACCCGATTAAGGTGAGTCATCCGTGACGGGTTTAGATTTAAGCCCGATTGAGATGGTCATCCGTGACGGACGCCATACCATACCATCTCAAGTACGAGCCCATCATGAATTAGATTATTGGTGACGGACCCTAGTTTAGTCTTAGTTTGACTTATCTGCTGGATCAAACCTACGGGTGATGGGTTTTAGTTTTGGCCCGATAAAGATAACTATTATCCGTGATGGTAAATACCCGATACAGATGACTTCTCATATTAATGGTCTCTGGTTTACGATAGGATCCCTTCCTACTATATATAAGACTTACCATCTGATTAAGATGAGCTATCCGCTATAGGTAACGTGTGGTATGCCGATCAAATCAAGAACCTTGCGCTGGAATCTGCGTCGGCGACTGCGAGGGGTGGGGAGATGACGACGGCACGAACGAACGCTACGGGCTCACTCGGTCAAGTCAAGGACAAGGCCGTGCTCGTTTTGGAAGTTTTTTATGATCATTTCAGGGACTCCGGAGGGACACTCGTATCGTCTGCTATTCAATTTCACACGAGACATATTCCTATTATAAATGTGTGACCTGTGACCACCATAGCGCAGTAGTGTTTATTCCGGTTTAGTCCTTACGAACATCATTGTATACTGTACTACACGGTAATCTTTTTCCTGCTCCTCCCAAGTGGCAAAGCTAGAAAGCGATTAGAGCCCAAGCAAACCAAACTATATATGTAGTGTTTACTACTCCGTATAAAATTCTACGACTAATATTTTCAATCACCACAGTTACACTAAGTTATACTCCATCTTGCATTCGGTGAGGATCTGGGTCATTGGCCCATGAATTATGGACATAATGCATCAAGCATCCAAAGACGGGGTTTTAATACATGGTAGGAGTAGTTGTTATTGTACCAGTACATAGCGAGAAAAAACAATGTGGTCCTTGCCTTGCATATGGATAAAGGAATTAAACTTATGATCTGTTCGAATCAGAGGATAAGTTGAACGTATCAGCAATACATAAAAACAAAATGGTCGATTAGCATTTAATTAACTGTGTAATAAATATTATAAACTTGAAAATTGATTCATTTGATTTTTTTAAAGAAAACTTTGATATAGAAAGTTTTCTTTATAAGAGACATTATGTTTAATAATTCAGTAAATATGTTTACGGTAAATGAGAAAGTAGCTCCATATCAACCATAAAATCCATCTTTTTCTAAAAGTTCGATTCAAATTGGTATGGGAACGAGGATCGAAGATAGAGAGAGGGAGCAATCACAAAGTCCACAAACTCACGTGATTCTATCACAAAGATTGCCTTCATCAGTTTTTTCCCACGCAATGGAGCCCACATAAAAAAGCAAAATCTTACTTTGTGATGGCAACCCTTCATGACTTGATCAATACACGGACTAGAACCATACAAGGGCAGGAGTGCTCCCGGCTGATGGCGCCATACGCCTAGGGCCTTACCTAGTAATTTGGGGGGCTAGTGCAAAATATAAAATGAAGTATAAACATTAGAAAATGCTAAGAAACATAAGAGTATATTTTATTTTAGTTGATATTGCCTAAGGGTTGTAACTGACTACGGTATTTGTAAAGTATTGAGGATATTGATACTAGGGCATACGTGAGATTGCGGTAAAGAGACGATAGTCAAAGATTTTTATACAGGTTTGGACCTCCTACTGATAGGTAATGGTCATACTCCTGTTGATCGAAATCGAAGTTGCTATTATATAATCAATCTCTCACCTGTACAATGGGGTGGAGAACTTAATATAGTCTCTGACATTGTAGTAGAGTAAAAGCTTGAGTAGGTGGTCGATAGCTAGCCGTCATCGGCTTCCTCGAATGGAAACTTGGTGAGATTGAGAGGTGGCTATAGATCCGTCTTCGCTTATGTGGTGCTTGTGGATCGTATAAACCTTGTATGGCTTTTGTGTTTGCTTTATTGCTTTGATCTTTCTACTCTCCTTTTCTAGGGGTATTGTATTTATACCATCGGATGTTCCCTTGTCCAAATAAAATTAGGAAGACAAGTATAAATATAATCCGAGTAGATCTTGTAGTGTCATAATAGAACTTTATTTCTCATTTCTTATTCGGAACACCTCTACACACGAGGCTTGATTCCATATAGAAACTTGGTATATGGTAGGTCTCATCAAGCTTTAGTACACAAATATAGAGTACTCCATATTTAGGATACTTATAAATATATATTCACTAAAGTTGCATAATATATCAAGGTAGACTCGAGTTTTCAATTAACACCAAAAATCTAGATGCAATGATTTAATTTTGATTCAGTGAAATAAAATGAAATCTTAACATCGAGAACACATGTTCGCATTATCGTCATGAGCCATAGTTCTTTAAAATGGTCGTGATTACTATCGTACATTTATTGAAGCTGAAGAAAATAAGTTCATTCTAACTACTAAATTAGTAAAAAAGGAAGAGTGAAGTTCTTCTAAAAGATGAAACGAGCGGTCTTTAAACATGTTGCAACACATTGGCATGATTAAAATATGAAAAAATTGAAGCCTCTAACTTTCGGAGGCCTGTTCGATCGCTCATATCGCACACGCTTATCGACGGCCATGCATACACCATAGCCTAACCTCTTCAAAGTTGACAATGCCACACCAATGTAATAAGTGCTACTTACTTTGTAACATAAAGAGACAACTTGTGAATTCCTTCATGGATTATACACTTAGGAACGCTTGAAAGTAGTTGTTTTGATGAAACACAACATAGTAATTCAAAGACTCAAAAAAGGAACAAAATGGTTTCTTCGAAAACTCCAATGGAAGACCTCAAAAGGAAATTTGAAGAGTCACTCTTATATTCCAGATGACTTCTTATAATTATCTACGTGATTTAAATTCTTAATGCTACAAATTCTTTGGATAAATTTACTTGAACTTTGATGAAAGAGCTTAAATATATATGCATCGAGGCAATGGAAAGCTGTTAATGAGAAAATTTGGTAAGATTCTTATTGGATTCGGTCAAGAAAAGGGGTCAATCAAGCGATGGAAATTTATCTAGAAAAGAGCAAATTCAATAAGAAATCATGAAGACCACAACATAACAGTTTAATTATATCTATTAATTAAGCAGTTTAGTAATTTTCCTTTTATCTTTAAGAAATGTTTATCAAGTGTCGGATTAGGACTTGTATCTTTCCTTTTATCTTTAGGAAACTGGTGTCGTGTCCGATATGGACTAGTATACACCCATGGGTATAAATATGTACACCCCGGGTCCCTATAAGATATCTTTCGTTCAATACAACTACTTTCGGCACATCGCCACCCTCTTTCCAAGATTTTTACTTATAACCGGCGGAACTTGGCACCTGACACGGGGCTGCACATTGGTGTTGTTCAAGGCTGCATCGCTTCGACTTCTTAGATCGCTCTGATTTGGTTGATATTTTTCCCTACCTATTTATCATATATCTTAGTTAATTCTAAGACGTTGATTCAATTCATCGATATTGGCCGGATCTTTTCCAGGGTTTTACCGGTATCAGCTAAATTGTTTTATCGATCTAGATTAGTTAATGTATCTACCATCCTACAAATCAGTCAAAAACTTGATTGTTTAGACTTTATGCTTCTTTTCATACTTAGTGCTGCATCAGTTAGGTTTGACCTATTAAGTTATGCTTAGAATCATAAAAGCTAACTTGTCTTTGATTGCCAATAATTGTTTCATCAGGGTTTCAGCCAATGAGTTATCTGGATGTTACACCGACTTATAAGGATTACATATAAGTTGGTTTTAGCCGACCGCAATAAAGATTTTACTGATTATCTAATAATTTAGATTTATCAACATCGGATCTACAACCGATGTATGCTTTAGCCTTCGGATCAATAGTTATTTTATCATATCATTATTGACTGATTGGTTTCTATTGGATTATATTATTATTTTATTATTATCAGCCGATTATCTTTATATAATTATTTACCCAAGTATCAGAATCTACATTGGATATATAGCCGATTGCTCAAAATTCTATTGACATCGGCTAAAATTATTATATCCGCTTGTTAGGCTATTTGATCGTCAATTTATATATTTTGTCAGTTGCAGAATCAAACTGACTGGCATGCCCGCTTCTCATCAATTTTAGGACCTGCACTCGAGTTAAACAGATCTCCCGGACCTTCGTGTTGTTTTTCACGTCAACAAAACCATGTGTGTGCCATGAGATTTTCTATTTGCCTATGGTCTTCTAAGGAGATTGAGATCCTCTGCAGTCAAATGCACGGTGTATTTGTCACTGACATGTGGGCCTAGGGATCATCGGACCCGTATGTCAGTGACAAAGGCACGTAATTTCGACTGCAGAGGATAGTGATTCCTCCTAAGGTGCCATTCCGATTTTAAGTCATCATCAGTGTGCCTGTCATATAAGAACCCCATCATCTACCATATGAGGAGGACATATTTTGGTTGGAAAACTTTAAAATATAATAATAATGTAACCAACTATTATATGTTAATTATATATAATATATAACTTATGTCCAAGTTATGTGAAAATTATATGTATTTTTAAATACTTATATAAGTTATACAAAAGTTACGATTTGGTTACAGCATAGCATTATAACCATAAAAATGAAGGTGTATACCTTTTGTTGCATAAAAGCCTAATTTTATCTATAAATCCGGATATGTTTGTGTCAGGTACGTGTTCAGGTACAACTACACTGCAATTATACTATCATTGCGTATAAAGTTTTTTCAATTCAAAAATGTGCCCTTACCCATCTCCGAGTCCGACGAAGTACAAAACCCCCAGCTCGATCTCCGGTCTCCGCACAGTCACGCCCACACTGATCCGCTAACCCCGTCCACCACCAGGAGGACATCCCCTCTCATCCTCTTCCTCCTCGCACGACCAGACCAGCAGCACCAACTCCCTTTCTGCCTTTCGCTTTCACTGCTCAGTGCTGCTACTACAACACCATTTCCCGTCCGTCCTTCGCCTCGCCCCCGCGTCTCTTTTCCGCACCCATCCGCTGCAGCTGCGCACCTTTAATTTGCAGAAAGAAAGAAAGAAAGAAAGCAAGGCCCCCCGAGCGCAACAGCTAGCCCAACACCTCCTCCACCACCACCGAGAAGCTAACGCATCAAAAGCGGGCGCAAAGCAAAGATAACATCAGATCAGGTCGGCGCCGCCCCCGGCTGCCGCAAAGCCACCCGATCGATCGACCTGCCTGCAGGAGACGCCTCGCTCTCCTCCTCCTCATCCTCTTTCTTTCTCTCCCGAGGCTATACTCTCTGCAGGGCGCTCGCTTACGTCTGCCTGCGTACGTCCACCGCCCAGCGTGGGCGCCATGTCCTCCGCCGCGGGAGGAGGATACGGGGGCGGAGGCGGTGAGCATCAGCAGCAGCACCACCACCAGCAGCAACTGCTGCTTGGGCAGGCCGCGGGGCAGCTGTACCACGTGCCGCAGCACAGCCGGCGGGAGAAGCTGCGATTCCCGCCCGACCACCCGGCGGAGTCGTCGCCGCCGCCCGGGTCGTGGCCGCTGCCCCCGGCGTTCTACTCCTACGCGTCGTCGTCGTCTTCGTACTCGCCGCACAGCCCGACGCTGGCGCACGCGCAGATGGTGGCGCATGGGATGCCGCCGGGGACCGCGACGAGCGGGGGGGCCCAGATCCCGAGCCAGAACTTCGCGCTGTCGCTGTCGTCGGCGTCCTCGAACCCTCCGCCCACGCCGAGGAGGCAGTTTGGCGGCGGCGGCAACAGCGGCGGGGCCGCCGGGCCGTACGGACCCTTCACGGGCTACGCCGCCGTGCTCGGGCGGTCCAGGTTCTTGGGCCCCGCGCAGAAGCTGCTCGAGGAGATCTGCGACGTCGGCGGCCGCCCCGCGCAGCTTGACAGGGGCTCCGACGAGGGTTTGCTCGACGTAGACGCGATGGACGCCGCGGGAAGCGTCGACCACGAGATGGACGGCAGAGACCGGGCCGCCGCGGACGCGGTCACGGTCTCCGGCGCCGAGCAGCAGTGGAGGAAGACTAGGCTCATCTCGCTTATGGAAGACGTGAGTAATCGCAAGCTATATTTGTTGTTTCATATATCGCTTCTGTTTTTCAAAAGAAAAAAATAATAGATTTTACTTTTGCGTCTGCAACCCTGCATTAATTAACTTCATGAACAAGAATCTAACAAACACCTCATGGTCACATCATGGATGCACTTACTGTTGTTGCACAGATTATTTCTTGTGCTTGTGATTTGATGAGGGTTGATATGGATTAGTGGCACATCTTTTCTTTTGTTGTTTAATATGTCTCAAATCAATCAACAGTTCAAGGCTCTTGTAAGCTCCCTTCTAAGGTGATCCCCAGTTTATCTATGATCAAAAGGTAGCATATACAATTCTGTGAAAATGCATGATAGCAGCTAAATTCCTCAGGATGCTCTAATTACATCACAGAAAAATTCAGTTTGCTAGTACTTGATAAGATTCCAGCAGTTTGTCCTCTTTCACGAGATAAGATTCGATGAGTTTGTCTGCAGAAATATTCTGCTTATATACTTATTACTAGTATATACTGAAAAAATGTTGAGCACCAGTTTTTTTTCTATGCAATGGTGTCAAATATATCCTCGTTCCTTAATTAGGAAGCTGGCGTTGGTGTGGTGTCCACATGATCGTAAAGTAGGTCTAGCTGCACACCTTGATGTAGTATTTATTAAACAATTAATTGGGTTCCATATCTTGATGTCCTCTTAACACAGTTACAAAAAACCTTGTAGGTTTGCAAGCGATACAAGCAATACTACCAGCAGCTCCAAGCTGTAGTATCGTCCTTTGAGACTGTTGCGGGTCTGAGCAATGCTGCTCCTTTTGCTTCCATGGCTCTTAGGACAATGTCGAAGCATTTCAAGTATTTGAAGGGCATGATACTGAACCAGCTGCGCAATACGGGCAAGGGTGCTACAAAAGATGGTCTCGGCAAGGAAGAGACAGCAAACTTTGGGCTCATGGGCAGCGGTGCTGGCCTACTAAGGGGAAACAATGTGAATTCGTTTAGCCAACCTCACAACATATGGCGGCCACAAAGAGGGCTACCTGAGCGTGCTGTTTCAGTTCTTCGTGCATGGCTATTCGAACACTTCCTGCACCCGTAAGTATATGATATAAATCATCACAACCGAATTTGTTGAAAGTAATTCAGCTCAAGAAAGTTGATCTTTTTAGGTATGCTAATATGGAAGCACATCACTGAATATGCGTATTGTGCACTAATTTGAAAAATTAAAAAGGACTTTATGGTATATATACTGCCTGTTGCATTTTTTAGATAATGGATTAAAATCCAGCCTCTACAAAAGGGTGTGCACGGTTTCCTATTAGTGGAGAATTATCCATAGACCCTACAAATGGGTAATATGAAGGATAGTTGCATCCAAACCGTTGGCGAAAACTATTATTTTGCTTTATTAAAATCTTATATTTTTTCCTCCTTTTGATGCATTAAAATTATTGTGGTTCTTGTGCATATGGTTTACGCAAGTCATTGCTGTGCACTTACAGGCCGCCTTCTGAAAAAGAAGGGGAGTCTTTGTCTCCGTCACATATAATCTTTATTGTTGTTTCAATTTTAGATGTGATTGCCGTTGAACAATCATTAGGTGCATGTTATGTTTATTGGATTCATGTATGGGTCCCAATTGATATTTGGTTCATGATGATAGTACAACAACTTGAAAGTGCATTTTATTTTCCACCAACTTAATTAGGCAACCACCAGAATCTACAATGTCATTAGATCTGTTAGATGGTAACATGAGTGCAGGGCAAAAAATATCTGTACTTTCTATCCACATATACCATATCTTCATTCTTCTCGGCAACTTCTATTTTGGTACAGTATTTCCTACAGTAAATTCCTTCTTTTGTGGCCCTGACGAACCATTAATTCATGTTTGTACTACATCAGATACAAAATATATGTAGTACACAGTTTCAATTTATACACGTGGTCTTGAAAACTTCAATGTTTACTAATGCCTATTGGATGAATAGTTTACTCGAAATGTGAGTACCTTCACATACTAACACGTACTACTTGATAATTGAGTACTTGCATTTTCATTGTGGTTATGGCCTTGGCATAATAGAGGAGAATTTTTGTCATAGGACATCCAACTGACTAGGTGCTGACTTGCACATGCCAACAACCTTTTTGCTGTAATTAATTAATTAATCTGTTCCATGCAATAATTGTTGAAAATACTGTTTTTCAATCTAGATGAATTCTTTCCTATCCTATACTACATGTAATGCGCAATGATGGTTTGTTTGTTGTTTATGTTTAGTTTTATTTGTTCTCCCATGCTTTGTATATGTTGCTTCATCCTTGTGCAATTGTGTATGTAAATACCGGCATTCTGATGTTTTGTGCTTGATTTTCAGGTATCCAACTGACAGCGATAAGCAGATGCTTGCTAAACAGACAGGATTAACTAGGAACCAGGTAAACAAGCATTTCATGTTTTTTCTTTTCCCAAATTTATATGAATTGTAATAACTAGCTAGTCTGCTACGGCTGTCCACTAGCAATATCTTTGGGTCCATAATGTTACTAGTGTTGTAAAACATTTTGATATCTCAATTCGTGAGCAGGTATCAAACTGGTTTATCAATGCAAGGGTTAGGCTCTGGAAGCCAATGGTTGAAGAAATTCATAACCTCGAGATGAGGCAGCTGCAGAAGAATCCGTCTCTTGACAAGAATCAGCTCTCCATGCAGCATACCCAACATTCGTCGGACAGCAGCGGGAAGCCCTGTGATCCATCAAACTCGCTGCAAGGGCAAAGTAGCAGCATGACCAGGAATCACAGCGTCTCCGCCTCCCGGCAAATGGAGGATGGCCTCTCCCAGATGCCGCATGACATCTCCGGTCAGGTGAGCTTCGCATACAATGGGCTCGCCACGCATCACAACATCGTGATGGCGCACCACCACCAACCTGACCTCATTGGCACCGGTGGTGCCGCGAATGCTGGCGGTGTCTCACTCACCCTTGGCCTTCACCAGAACAACCGAGCTTACATTTCTGAGCCCCTTCCAGCCGCGCTTCCTCTCAACCTTGCCCATCGTTTTGGACTGGAGGACGTTAGTGATGCCTATGTGATGAGCTCATTTGGTGGTCAGGACCGGCATTTCACCAAGGAGATCGGTGGCCATTTGCTCCATGACTTTGTTGGTTGAAGAGCAGATATGATTGTTTCACCAAGGAGATCGGTGGTGATTATTGTAGGATGCAGATGTATGATCTACCTATATTGTAGTTGGAAGTAGGAGGTGAAGAAAAGAGGGGCATTGGCACGCCTGTCGTAGATCCACGAATGCTTGTCGATATTTGACATTGTGGGGCTATAGAGAGGATGTCTATACCTTTGAAGACCTGTTGTAGTGTTCCCTATTTGTTCTGGTCCGCGGTTAAGCCGTGTTAACCCTGTACTATTCATCTGACTTGCAAATGTGGTTGCTCTCTGGCAAATAAAGGGTGCTCAGTTAATTTGTCGCCAGCAAGATGAAATGTTTATTGCTAGTATTTCCTCCGATTTAAAATATAAAAGTTTTTGAGTGAAAGGGATACATCACAGTAGGGAGTAATATATTTTTACCTACAGCTGAAGGCCTGAAGCTTCAGCATGTAGGTCTTAGCTCTAAAATACGACTGGGTAGCTAAATATTTCATCTTACTCCATGGTTAGCCTTTCCATGCACTCCTATTAAACTAAGCAAGCAAATGACAGAGTACTAAGCTGTGCTAGATCTTGTATCCTTAGATGGAGTAGATCCCTAAAGTTTAGACAAAACCATGATTTGGCCATCTGCCAACCTTTAACTGGCTTTGTCATCACCCTAACCATATCTGTTAGGGTTGAGCTGTGCCTATTGTAGGTTAGCTTTTGCCTTGATGAGTGCACTAAACAGCTGGCCAATTAACCCCATGATGGAGCTAGCCGAGCTCTTACCTGGGATCAGTTATCTATGGCCCTCGGTGTTGCAGCATCTGATTTGATGTACACTTTGGCAAGCACTGCAACTAGTACTAGTAGTATAAACAGTTGGGGGTAGTAATGGTATCCACGATGTAGTATAAAAGTAGTTTGATGTAGTATAAAAGTAGTTTATAAGTAATAAAATATTTCATTCAGCAAATTAGTAATATTATGAAACTAGTCCATAACAAGAAAATAACAAAAACTGCCCATAAGCATATGGACTGCCCATAGAGAATAAACTATGTTATTTGTCTCTACCTGCTCTCTTATTCTAATACTATTTACTATCTATATACATTATGAAGGTTACAAAGTTAAAGTCTATATATATGGATCTCATCTATATATAGATTACTTTTTTTTTATATAGCCCGTAGTATAAACGGCTGAGGGGCTCCATGCACGTTCTTTTTCGCGTGGAGGGAATCCATGCACGTCACCGATCACTACTGCTGCTGCTGCTGCTGCTGCTAGTACTCGTTCTATACTTCTCCCAAAAGTTAGCACTGTTCCTGTTTAAAAAGGGCACTGTTGTTAGCTTTCAATTCTAGGCTCTGGTTCCTGCATGAGTAGATTATTGCGGTCTGATTCTGCATGCCAACTGAAGAAATATGATTCCATGCCTTTTCCTTCGTGGATAAAGCTGGTAGTAAGAGGGTATGAGCTATCATTACCACTCATGGAAACTAGCAGAAACTGGAGTTTAGCTCAGAGCTCCACTCTCTACGTTTGGGAGAGAGATGTGAAAAGAATTGGCCCGGCTGCGTTCGTTTGTAGGTGTTCCTAATTTCTTTCTTATTTTTCACACGTACGCTTTTCAATTAAATAGTATATTTTTTAAAAAAAATATAGAAAAATTACTTTAAAAAAATCATATTAATTTATTTTAGCTAATACTAATTAATCATTACTAATGTACTTCTCCATTTTTTATGCGGGAAGGGAAGATTCCTAACCAGCACACAGACTAACACAGCAAGAAGGCTGCAAGCGAAGACACTCTTTTCTGTTTGCCTACTATTACTGGTACTGATCATTCCTGAAGTGAAACTGAGCCCGCTGTCAAATCAAAATCACGTGCTAATTCCTCATATCAGCAGTGCTTGAGCTCTTCGTAATAGACTGGCTACTACAGCCGAAATTTTGATGTTTTGATCCTTTTCAAAAACTAATTTGAAGATAGACCTTAAAAAAACTTTAACCAAAAACAAACCTTTACCTAAGCGCCACATAGGTTAACGCTAAGATCCAGCACCTCAGTACCATATGTTTTGGCGCCGAGATACTTGCTAAGATGACAAAAAAAAATTTACATATCAGCATGGGTCAGCTAAAAGCTTTGGCGCTGACCTCGTATACGTATTGCTACGCGTATAGTTTTGCTTAGATAACAGGTGATGAAATAGCGTATGGTTAGATGGGCTTTTTCAAAGCAAGCAGGCTGGGTTCGAGTCCCCTTGCTGCGGCATTTATTTTTACCAACGGGGCAAGAGAAAAATGATATACATACTTCTATATTTTTTAAGTGACCAACGGAGATAATATAAAAATAAAAAAATCTACACAAGGAGTCGAACCCTAACCAGCAATGAACTTGTTGGGCAAACCATCCATCTACCCATCCATGCTTCTTGCTCTAAGGACTAACAGGTGCTACTTATAGTATTCATGGGTCAGTATCAAAGACATTGGCGCTGACCCCTTACTGATCTGGAAGTTTTGCCACCTCGACAAGTATCTCAGCGCTAAAAAAATGTGGTACTAAAGTGTTGAACCTCAGCACCAACCTTTGTAGCACTGAGGTAATGGTTCATTTTTTGTTGAAGTTTTTTACAAGATCTATTCTTCAAATTAGTTTTTGAAAGGGTCAAAACTTCAAATTTTCAGCTAGTTCAGGACGATTTTCTGTTTGAATTTTGGAGCATTGAGCATCATGTGATGGGATAGAGTGTGCTGGTTCAGTTGCTTTGTTCCTTCTATTATTGTCAAATTTTCTCCTGGCAAGAAATGACGGGTTAACATAGCAATCCATCCAATCTCTATCATTTCAGTTGCCTAGGAAGGCTGGTGTAGAAGACCAGAAATGATCATCTATCGCAGTGATACTTGACGAAACTGATACATTACCAGCACAGGCATCTTTTCCTTCTCCTCCAGCTTCCTGTACCTCCTTCAAGTACAGATAATTATAAGTAACGCTTTTAAAATGAACCTCTCGTTTCTTTTTTTCTCTGTTAATCATGGGCCAAGGGGACAGGAGCCAACTCGAAAGGCAAATGGCCTTTTTCCATAGCCTAATCTTGGAGGGTAATGGGGGTTCTCGTTAAGCATATGCTCTTTCCACTCGTTAAGATATGGGCGATTTGATGATCCGTCCTCTGGATTTGCCGCTTTGTTTTTTGGGGCGATGAGTGATGGATATATAGGCTAGATAGCTAGGGAGGGAGTAGATAGATGCTGTTCGCTTTCGTTTTGTCTAATCCGAGTGGCCTCCTCCTGCTACCGCTGCTGGCTGCTGGTGGCTGCCTGTGGGCTGTGGCTGGTGCTACCACCACCACCACCGCTTCATCCTTCTTCCCGCGGGTGGCAGTGGCGCAACGTGCTTTTGCCTTGGAAATGACATGCGCTACAGTCCCGCATAGAATATGGCTTGCTTTTCTCGGGAAATGCAGGTGATATGGAGACTGCAGTGGTGTATCAGTACTGAACTGCAGTGCACAGGTGCAAGTGAGCGCCCAAGAAAGCCCAAGTGGAGGCATTGGATGGGGATTGGCATTGGAGGATGGCTTGGTTGTTCTGCCAGCCTGCCTAACGAGTCCAGAAAATAAAATACTATAATTAAAATACGGATTTCAGAATTCCTTTTTTTACTAGTCCAGGGAGGCAGGGACAACCGGACAACTACGCGGCATTCGTTTGAGATTTTTTACCAAGGTCAACGATTCATCCTGTAAGTTTTCGTTGTCGTGTTGTTATAACGTTATCCATAACTAAGGGGTTGTTTAGATCTAGGGGTAAAAAAATTTGGAGAGTCACATCGAATATATGGACACATATTTAAAGTATTAAATGTAGACTAATACCAAAACAAATTACAGAATCCGCCTGTAAACTGCGAGAAGAATTTATTAAGCCTAATTAATCCGTCATTAGCAAATGTTTACTGTAGCACCACATTGTCAGATCATGACGAAATTAGGCTCAAAAGATTCGTCTCGTGATTTACACGCAAACTGTGCAATTGATTTTTTTTTCATCCACATTTAATGCTCCATGCATGTGTTCAAACGTTCGATGTGACGGGGAAAAAAATTTGATGGTGGATCTAAACATAGTCTAATACTCCCTCCGTCGAACGGTTTCAGATTTGTTTTCTACATGTAGTGGAGAGTATCGTGGTGAGATTCAAATATAAAGGATTTTGGATAATTGTGATACTCCTATTACTACGAATCTGGATTGAAATCCAAATTTGTTATAATAGGAGGTGTCACATTCGTCTAAATTAATATTGGGACGGAGGGAGCACGGTATTAGCTCATAATAATATTCAAACTGACTGCTTTAGTTAGTTCAAGCAAAAATTAATATTGTTACCGGAGCTGAGGAGCCCTCGTTCGCTCCACGGCTGATAAGCCGTAAAAAATAAATGAAGCAACTGAAGATAATTGAAAATTGCTATTGTTACAAGCCTCTCATGCATGATTATCCATTGGCCGTGGAAACATGTTGGGCCCTGTATTTACCGCATGTACCATAGACTGGGAAGCATCGATCACATGTTGATTGTTAGGGGTTGTTTGGTTGAGTATCACACATTGGCACACCACATGTTAGATATACCACAAATTATTAACTTAGTGTATAGTTTCTTGTTTCAGTTTGCGGTAACCCATACTTTTTTTTTCTCCAAGAGCCTACATGTCATATACTTATTTTCTAACCAAGCCACACTGGTAACCAACAAATTGTTGGTCCGAAACTTGAGCCCGCGTCACCTCCCGTGAGGGCGACACGAACGATGCAACCTAGCCGCCGCCACCACCTACCTCCCCCTCCCTTAGCCTTGCCGGCATCAGAGCGGGCTGCCGGCAAGCCGTGCGGTGCGCAAGGACAGCGGCAGTGGGGCTCGTAGCGTCAGCCTCCCCGAACTCCAGCGTGGGCGGACTGGGGGAGGAAGCTAGCCGAGGCAGCGCTGGTACTCACGACGAAGTGCGGCGCGAGCGGCGAGGTGGCACGAATGACGACGATGATGACCATGGAGGCGCAATCGGAGGGACCCTGGCCAGATCCGAGGGTGACGGCGGCCGCGGCGGCTAGGGAAAGCCAGTCAGAGCACGGCGACGACGACCTACAAACCCCCTGCAAGCGTTGGCCTTGGCTAGCTCCGGGGGCGACGGCAGTCGCGACGGCTGGGGAAGGTCGGCTTAGGTGCGATGACTGCGGACTCCACTCCCCGAGAGTGGTGGGGCCGGCTCGACCTGGCATTCTGCGGCCAGATCCGGCAACCCCCTGCCCAGATCTGGCCACTCCGGCGTGAGCCGCAGTGGCTTGGTGGCAGTCTGGGCGACTAGCGGCAGCGGTGGTTCGTCTTCTTGGTTGCTGGCCGAGCAACCTCCTCTTCGTGGTGCTCCTCCCCTTCTGGTCGTGGGGAGCAGGGTTTCCCAAACCTCCGGGGCCAGGGTTACCATGCCCCGGCGGTAAGCACGGTTACCGCGCGGTAACCTCGGTAACCGTGACAAACCGTACGAAACCGTATAAAATTTATCAAAATTTCAAATTATTTTTAAAATTTATTTAAATTTAAAACGGTTACCGCGATTTTCCTTTTACCGTACCCCCGCGGTAACCGCGGTTACCGCGTGGTTTTGCAAACCCTGGTGGGGAGCTTCGGGGGAGGATGGATGCAGCGGCTTGTGCAGGGATGGCGGTGCCATGGCGGCATGCAGGAGCAACCCTGTGAGCCTACCTAAGCCGTGGGGTGGTGGACTGGGCTAGCTTGGTGGCTAGAGAGATGATGTGGTGGTTCATCGACGGTTGTTGTGTGGGTTGGTGGTGGCAGTGGATGAAAATCGTTGGCGAAAGCCTTGCTTAGCCTTTGGCTGGCGTGATGATGACGATGACCTTTGGTGTCGTTCCCTTCTTGGAGGCATCGTTATGGCTTTTTTCTCCATCGCTACCAATCTCCAGGTGAAAGTATTGATCCGATTTCCGGACATGCGGTGGCAGCGTTTCACGTCGTATCCTCCATGGGGGTGTCGTTTTAGAGAACGATACCCTTGCATCGATTGCTTCAGTGGACTCCTGTGTCAGCTGGAAGCACCAGGTGCCTGGGTGTTTGGCGAGGCCTTCAACTCTTGGCTCCTTTCTTGTTTTGGTGGCATCCAGCTTCCTTCATTTGTCTCTGTCGAGCTGCTATGTTGGTTGGGGTGCGATGAAGCTTGGCAACTATAGCATTTGCAGTTTCTTTCTAGGGATGCAGGTGTTTGGCGGTGCAGGTTTTGGCGCTTTGGGGGCTTTGGCTGATGTCCAAAGTGTGAACTTGGTGTTGTCTTACTCGTTTTGATGGTGCCTTTACAAACGATGACGTGATCGCCGTGGAGTCGGAGCTGTTGGGTCGCTGGGCGGCAATCTCGGCAACGATGACACGTGCCTTGCGATATCAAAGCTTTGTGCCGCTTTTTCAGCATCTCGATATCGATGTTCGCCTTTGGATTCCGCTGTTGTTTTTTCGTTGTTGTTTGGCTAGAGTTGTGTGGTGCTCCGTGCGCTGTGTGGTTACATCGGCCACGGTTGAGGGACTTGGCGAGTCTCTTTTCGCTGAGAGTTTTTTTATTTTCCTGTAACCCGTCTGGGTTTTTACTCTTGCTTAAAGTGAGATATAATTGGCAGTTCTCGTGCGGTTTAGTTTAAAAAACAAATTGTTGGTCACACTTTGTTTGTCATGCCACACCTATGGCAAATTGAGTTGTGGCAATGTTAGATAACAACCAAACATACCCTTAGAGATTTTATCATATGTATTGCATTGCTCAAAAATAATTTATGTTAAAACTTTTATACTATTCATGTTCTTAACGACTTAGAACCAATACTAAAAACTAAACTTCGACAAAGAAGACCTCAAAATCAATTAAATTAAGTTTCAAATTTTAAATTTTAGCACAAACAAACGATATAGTTGTAGATGTAAACAGAGCTAGTACTAGTATATAAACTTATGAATAAAAAAATAATAACAGGTAACAAGTGGTGGCAATCTCTTATTTACTACTGGATGGTTTATTAGTTGTAACCAAAATAAAAATTATAATGTTGAATTTGATTTTGAGGTTCATTTTTTATCTTAGTTTATTTTTCCATCTCTGCTTTTAAACCGCCAGTAACATAAAAAATATATACCAATTTCGCTATAAATTATTGTTATCACTTCGTTTATATATATAAATTAGCAGCCATGCCTAGGTCAAACGATGAGAGCCGGCCGTGTTCATGTAAAAATCAGGTGTCAAATATCAGGTGGAGTTTATGTTAGCATGCCAGCCGGCGTCCACTGCCTGCAACCCTGCATCTGCGTGTTGCTTCCGTAATTCCTTATCTGCCGCATTCCGTAATTCCTTCCTGTGTACATTCTCCCTGCAATTTGTTTTCGTTGCAAGTCTTCTCCGATATGTTAGGGTTGTCAAAACTTGACGCATATAATAAGCTACTAGTAGTATTTCACAGAACGATTTTGCTATACATTTCACCGATGTTTTTCTGTTCATAGGATCACTCTCCAAGATTTGTGCAATAATTAGTGGATGAGGCTGCATGTGTGGATAAGGTCGTGCGTTGGGTGGTCGATTTTGTTAAACATCTATCGGATGATTTTTTCTATGGTATTTGATTTTTTTTGACCGTAGGATTGTGCGTCAAGATCAGTGTAGGAAATTACAGTCCTATATAACTAAAATTACATTTGTAAATTTAGTTGATATGACATGTAAGTGCATTGTAATTTTGGTAAAAATATTGTGTAAGTAAATATGTATTTATTATTTTTTTTAAAATATAAAATTACAGTTCTATATAACTAAAATTACATTTGTAAAATATAAAATTATAGTCCTATATAACTAAATTACACTTGTAAATTCAGTTAATATGACATGTAAGTGCACTGTAATTTGAATAAAAATATTGTGTAAGTAAATATGTATTTTTTTAGTCCGTTGGATATAAATCTAAAGGTAGAAAAAATCTAGGTAATTTTTTTTCGTTAGAAATCAATAGGCAGTCCCTTCGCACAGAAAACCAGATCAGTTTTCGTTTGAAGGCCGGGTAGATCACACGCTCATGCCGCACAAGGCCAGAATTGGTAGCAAGAAACCGGCCAAACCGCGGGGATCCAGTTTCCCGCATCTAGGCGGAAAGCCCAAGCCAACACGCGGCATGTACACAGCGTGCTCCCGTACACGGTGCAAGGCAACAAAGCAAAAAGCCCACACCTGCGCAGTGTGCACCATCGAGCGCGGCCCATGCAGCAACGGGGCGGAGATTTTTTGCATGGCCAACAGGGCAGAGCTAACGCCCAGCGTAGAATCGCGACCCAACGAGCTCGCCGTGGTGCCCAGCCCAGTAATAAATGACGGATGAAAAAGGCTTTTTTTTTTTCTTCATAGACGATGATTATTGAGGGTTCACGTTGGCTGATGATGTCCATGTTTTTCTTCATATAGACGTAGGCACTCATACACGCTCATTTACATGAACACATACCTTACTTTTATCTTTACTAGCAAAATACCCGTGTGTTACACTAGGTAATAGCTAGCTAGGTGAATAAAGTTTAACCTCAATGATTCATCAAAGCACCCAAGTATAATTATAAATATCGGCAACACGCATAGTTATCGCATCGGAATACTTGTGGTTGGACATTTAGTCTGCTCTACACGTGAAGGATATGAGTGATTATCCTGACGAATGATCCCAATGATTGTAACATTGGAGAAACAGATGACCGAACAACGCACTTTTGCATGGAAAGTGATGATGAAATGTTAGGAGATCATTAATTATTTTAATTATATTTGTTATGAAACTCTTATAATGTTTTTTATTATCGGTGATTGTTATAACAGTGCATTGATTATTATATTCACAATGTAATGCTCTAACCAACTAAATCTAAACAGTGCCAACCGTTCCTTTTTTTTCTTTCCTAGAAAACCTCTCTGAGTAAAACTCATTAGTGCATAATGAATTAAGTTTTAATTATTATAAATTTAAAAATATTTAGAGCAAATTTTATATAAAGAGTTTGAAAAGCTTGCTAACAAAAATTGAGATAAAAGAACGGAGTGATTGTGTGAAGTTTCACGTTATACACATATTCAGTTTCCATGTTTTTAAAAAAATACCGTTTGGTTTCCATGTTTTTAAAAAGTACCGATCGGTTTTTCAGAATCCACCATTAATATATATATATATATATATATATATATATATATATATATATATATATATATATATATACTATGTTGTTTTCTGTTTATTCTATATTTTGGAATTTTTGAATTAATAAGTATATGGTGTATTTTTCGTTGTGTTGGAGATTCAATTTAGTATTTCATAATTTAATAATTCTAAAATCCAGAATTAAATTGTTGATACATCTTAAATATGTTGTTACTAAATATTGTTTTAAGTTATGATGATAAATACATTATATTTTATTCAGTCATGATATTATTTATAGATCCAAAAAGCAGAATTAGTAGATGTACCATACAGGCAATATATACTCCTAAGCAGTTCTAATATTTATAGAGTTACTCTATATTTTCTAAAAACAAAAATTTCAAAGTCGATAATAGTAATAATTATTATTATCGAATTATATATGGTTTGGAGTTTTAATTATGGCATATTCTGTTTCTATGTTTTTAAGAGACACGTTGCCCGTGTGTTGCACCGGTTAATGTTATCGTGGATAAGTTTGACCACAAACATATGTTTGTATGATGATGTGTAGGCCGATGATTGTACACGGGGACAACGAACGAAAATTTATGTGAGGAATAGATATAACCTGGAATCAGAACAGGTTATTATATTATCCCTGTTTGTATGTTAAGTCATTAATTATTTTACATTTTGTTTTATTTTATGAAAACCAGCGTAAAATGAAAAAAATGGAGGGAGTAACATTTTTTCTCGCAAATATTATCTCGGGAAATATTGAAATTGAAGAAGAAAATAATGGGAAGGTAGTACTTCCAACTCCAACTTATTTTGATCCATTGCTCTAGGCGGTTAATCTTGATAGTGTTAGCATTTAGCTAGAAAATGAATCTGTTTAATTGTTAAGTTGGTAGCCATACGTCAACATTAGGCATGGCAGCTCAGAGTTGTCAATGCATCAACCTCAGATCCGTTTGGCTACTTCAGATCCCAGATACACACTAAATTTAAAATCTGTATGTTAAATAATCCATCGAATCACATATTCAGATCAATAAATTCGTGGAGCTAGGAATATACAACTTCAAAATTATGAAGCTATGTCAAACACAACCTTATTATTGCAGATATTTTCTTCTCTAAATAATAATATTGCCAAGCCTGTAGCTGCAATTGATGAATTATTGGCACATTAGTAAAGTGGCTAGGAATTATTTTTTCAGCATTTCAATTGACATTAGTGTGTTAGTGTCAGGGTTACGGATAAATCATACCCTTTATCTTTGAAGTCATGAGATATATGGATACAGTGTATCCGTATCCTCAGGTATACGGAAAAAATCTATTTAAATTAAGAAAATAGTCTCCACGAAAGAGGAAAGAAAAATGTCCTACTCGGAGAGGATTAGGATACTGCCTTACCGTGCGGGATCCATTGTCTCCGAATTCTACTTGGAGACTAAGATGATCTGTGGTATAAATACATGTCCCCTGGGGGTACAGGGGATGGAATCTTGGAGCAAGACACCTACCACCATAGACATAATACGGAGGACTTGAAGACAAATCATCGATAGATCTTGTCGAGCCCTTCTCGATTAGGATATCGTTGGTAATCTCGGAGTTATGTTGTTCTCTACTGTACTATGTGGTTTCCTTTTATAATTCTATATAAACTGAATTAGAGCTATTACCTTATGAGGGACCAGAACCAGTATAATCCTTATCTTTTTGTGCATGCTAGATGTCGTATCGTGTAGATCCTTGTACCAACGTACCCCAATACCCCCATAATACGGTTTGCGGGTATCACCCATCGATAATTAATAGTCAATGGATTATGCTTAGACGGACATACTCAGACCAGCGTTGGATACCACCGTGAGAACTTTCTCGTTATCTCTCTCCTATTCTTGTTTTCTCTGTCTTCAAGCGACCTCCTCGCCTCGGCAGCAACAGCAGCAGGCGATTGAGCACCTCCTGGGCTCCCAACACGCTTGCTGCTCTCCCTTCCCTGAAGCGAAGGTCTCTATTGCGCTCCTCTCCCTCTAGTGTTGCGCCAGCATCTCTCCCTCTCCCTTGCACAGTGGGCCGGCACCAATCCTTCCCCCATCGCGGCAGCTGGCGCAGATCGATCCCCTGTCCCATCCTTTGTTTCCTCTCTTCACTCCCTACTCCCTCTCGGCCATGGCAACGGCGGCAGCAGCAGCGATGGCCGCTGCGGCTATGGCAATGGTGGCCACGAAGGTGATGGCTAAGGTGGCCATGGTGGTGATGGCCCCGTGACAACTGCGACGGCCAAGGTGCACGGGCGGCGGTGAGGCTGGTGGGTGGCGGATCCGGCAATGAGGAGGTTCGAGGGCAGCGATGAGGCTGGTGGGTGGTGGTGGGGAGGCTCGAGGGCAGCGACGAGGCTGGTGGGCGGTGGATCCAGTGTGGTGAGGGCCACCGCCACCAGGATCCCTCTGCCCCATCGGAGCCCTGCCGCCTCCTCGCTGAAGTTGTGCACTGCCGCTGCTCGCCGAAGCCATGACCTGCCGCTTGGAGCTCGCAACTGTAAGTCAAAGCCGCCCCTGTGAAATCAGGTTAGATCCGATTGATTTTTGTAGCAATCTCGTGGAAGTATTTATGGGGTTAGTTTCAACTGTTCTTGAGTCCAAATTGAATCCGCATTGGATTAGAGTTCTCCCATGGATCTCTTTTTTGATTCTATTTGGGTGGACTAGAGTCTAATTTGAATTCACAACTTCTCCTTTTCAGTTATAATTTCGTTTTTGAACTGGGATTTGAATTTTGGAACAACCTAGCTGTGGGATTTTGTTTTCTCCTTGTGGTGTCTGCATTCAATTTGGTTGTGCCGATTATGAGGATGCAAAGGAGCGATGGAGAGATTGGGATTCGAGGGCAACGGATGAGGCTGCGAAGGCGCACCGCGACAGACGAAAGCGGCCCTAGTCCGTCTTGTGACGATCGGAAAATTGCTAATTTTTTAAGTAGTTAAGATGAGTATTTTTGAAAGATTAAGCTGGTATATTTTTATATTGGCACTGTCAATAAGTACCACTAAAAGAATAATAAGCTTTGAAGGCTGAACTTGAACCGGAGGATACGTAGGTTTCAATAAAAACATAATGAATTGAGCTATATAACCTATACTCACTTCCCGATAGTTACAGGTGCTTTAATTGCCTTCCTAGTGAAACAGCACCAACATGTGATAGTTTTTCCGCAGGGAATGCTTTGCCACGGACGTCTGATCAAGGCCAAAAGATCATACGCCCTCTGCTACATGTAGCGGTGGGCATTCGGTCTAATTAATTAATGGGTTCAGTCTCGGTCTTTAGTCTTTAGACAAATTTTGATTATTCAAAAGTAAAAAAACCAAATTACATTCAAAAATATTTAAGACCCAAACAAATTAGAGAAATCACAAAAAGATCCAAAAAAATCACTTAATCAATCTATGTGATAGCGGTGTGAGAAGTCTGCGACCAACGAAGCGGGGGGGGGGGGGGGGGGGGGGGGACGACGCAGGGGGGGGGGCGCTAACCACGCGCGGTAGACCCCATGCAGTCAGTTGGCCCCCCTCTAGTCCCTAACTCCCTCAACGTACGTATTTTATATGTCTGTATATACTATGTGTATACAAACTTTATATATGTATATATACATATGTGTAATATATGTATATATAATTTTATACGTATACACTTTTGATTTGTAAAAATATATATACACGTGTATAGAATGTTTGTATACGTAGTATACGAAATTTTTTACATATATATTAAAAAAGAAAAAATGTCATGTATATGAACATTATATACGTACATATACGAACTTTGTATACGTGCGTATACATATTAAAAAAACCCAAAAAAGGGAAAAACCGAACAAAATAAAAAAGAACGAAAAAAATCCAAAAAAGAGTGCCAACGCGGCCCTTCTCCCCGTCATTCCGCCGCCCCTCTCCATGCTCGCCACATGGCTGCGCCGCACGGGAGAGGGAGCGCACAACCAGCCGCTTATTAGCGGTTTCAAGGAGGGGGCCAAGGATGCGTGTGGCACAAGAGGAGCCAGAGGCAGCAACGCGCAGCGCACAGGAGTCTGCGTGCTGCACGTACAAACAAATCTAACATTGTACCATTGTCAAAAGTGGGTTTTGCTGAAATACCAGGCCACAAAAGGGATTCAATAAAATGTCACTCTCAACCCATTGCTATAGATTAGAATATTATCCAGGATCAAATTACCCTCCACTCCTTTTTTTTTCCTCCCTCCAACACCATTGGTGCTCGCCGGTGACCATAGTGCACCATCCCTAGCTAACTGGATGAGCTCACTTGCCCCCACCACCGCCTATGTGCGAGCTCCGGCCTTCCACTCCTGGCCATGCCATCCATCCAACGCCCATCCATTATTAGTGTGTTGCCTTCGTAAAGCTCGGCAGCGGCCGTCATCGTCCCTAAGCATGGTCATCGCCATCGCTGCTCGTGCGGCTGCAATCCCCGAGCGTGTGCCGTCCACGAGCTCGGCCACCACTGTTTCCAAGCTAGCGTCTCCTCCTCCCCACCGCTACCCGCTTGCATGGCTCCCCTCCTTCGCCGGTTGCGCCGCTAGCGGGGTCCTTCCCGTCGACGAGCTTGGCCACCACTGTTTCCGAGCAAGAAGGGTTGGATCCCCTTTCTCTCTCATCGCCAACAGGAAATAAAGGCCGGGGGCAATAAGGTAAATCTATTGGCATGAGTAGCGACAACGATGGTTGTGCTTGGAGCTGGCGACGACACGTAGCAAGGGGAAGCTGGAGTTGGAAGAGAAGATGTGGATGGAAGAAGACAAGGGTAATTTGGTTCTGGATAGTATTTTAAAATTTAGCCATGGGTTAAAAATGGCATTTTATCTAATTCTTTTTACGGAGTGGCATTTCGGCGAACCCACTTTTGACAATGGCACAACGTTAGATTCCTCGCACGTAGGAGGCACGTGCGAGAGGAGTTGTGGGTCTGTGGGCGGCTGGGGGATCGGAGGAGGTGGGAGTTAAGGGTTAGGTTTAGCTAATGGGCCGATGTGCTATTGGGTTGTACATGCTGTTGTTGGTAGGTGTGGGCATTCGATCTAACCAAAAAATTCGGTTCGACTCCTCGGTCTTTTGGAAAATTCGATCTTCAGAATCACGAGACCGATTGGTCTTCAAGAAAACTCTTCGGTCTTTGGTTAGTTCGGTTTGGTCTCGGTCATAGACTGAACTAACCGTAAGATCGGTGAATCAAAGCAACTCAGATGCAAAACTACAATATGATGCCACTAGCAAATAAAACACAATTCATGAAAAAAAGGAAAGCAAATCAAGCAAATCAATCCTGCATTTTCTGCAGCTGCGTGAGGATGCGAGGAGGCGGAGGTGGCATGGCTGTGGGCTATGGTTGCGCAAGGGGTGAGGTGGAGGCAGGCTGGCCGCTGGAAGCGGTGGACAACAGCGCAATGGAGGCGGAGGTGGTTGGAGGTGGCGGTAGGCCCTGCGCTGTGCACGATGGAGGTGGAGGCGGAGGCAGAGGTGGAGGTCACAATGCGCGAGATGGAGGCGGTGGGCCTAGCTGCGCCTGATCCAATGCGGCGTTGTGCAATGGAACCGGAGGAAATGGCGTGAATGCATGTCTGATTGAGAGGCTCTAGGGTTTATTCTGCCAGTAGTGGGCTTATTGGGCCTACTAGGCCTATCGGGCCACAATCGGTCATATCGGTTAATTCGGTTAACCGAGGCCCATGACCAAGTTAACCAAATAAATTTTGGTCTTTTGCTGGTTGAGACCAAATTAATGACCGAATATCTCGGTCTCGGTCTCGGTTTTCGGTTCGGTCTTATTTTGCCCACCCCTAGTTGTTGGGCCATCAAATTTGGTTGCTTTTCGATCTGTTCGGTTAATCGAGTGGATGACTGAAATGATTGTATTAAATTTGGTTAGTTACAACTAATGACCGAATTTTTTAGTCTTGATTAGTTCGGTCTTAGTCAATTCGGTTCGGTCGTTTGGTTTTGGTTAGTTTTGCCCATCCCTAGCTTCATGTCCATCTCTTTATTTTCTATGCCATGCACATCCAGCTCTCCTGCAACTCTCTCTTAGCACTATTATAGCTAGACAAAAAGCACGAGTTCTCGAGCTTGGTTTAGGCTCGACTCGAGCTTGCAAGGTTTGGCTTGGCTCAAAATCCAAATGAGTCGAGCTCGAGCCTCCTTCATATCTTATTCCCAAAATGAGCTGAGTCCAAACTGATTAGTGAGCCACTCATTTGGCTCGTTTAATTCACACACCTAACCGAGCTAGCCCACTCCATTAATTACTCAGTTAAAGAAAACCCTAAATCCATGACCCTTTCCCATCCATCCTACTAGGTCCCCATTTGGGCATCCCACCATATCCTCATTCACAACTTCACACATGTGATACGGGACAACAATGCCGCACGCCAATGTCATCAATTAGCAGCAACTCTCGCCTCTACCAACTCGCCGTGTTGGCCCTCCCAGATTGGAACTAGGAGAGTCGTTGCTCCTCATCATTGCTAGCTTTCATCGCGAGTTCACTGCTTGTAGCACCAGGGGGCTCGTCATGGCTTGTGCACAGTGACATTTCTCTTCGATGTCGACTCAAGCCGCCGGTTAGCCACTCTCCTCCTTTCTCTCTCCAGCAACATTGCTCGAAACCCTAGGCCCTCCCTCGGTCCCCCCTTGCACCCTCTGAGTTGCCTCATTTGTCACCTCGTTGACCACATCATGCGGTATGACCAGCCAACTCAAGATGGCTCGAGCCCGTCAATGAGCCGAGCCAAGCCTCGGTTTTAGCTTGTTCCCTATATCAAGCCGAGCGTCCCTTCTACCGAGCATTCACAAGCCAAGCTGACCTTCCACCCTTAGGGCATCTATAACCAAAGCCACACCTAAAGTGTCCTTACTAACTGAGGGCACTCTCTGGGACACTCATCTCCCAATGAAGGATACCCTAGATAGACTCTTCAAAATCCGAAGCAACCAAGTGAAGCTACTCCAACCCACAACAGGTATCCCAACCAATGAAGCCACAGGCATGTTTTTACTCTCCTACCCCTACCTCCATCCCACCGACGCCCTCTTCAGCCCACCAACGCGTCGTCGCCTCTCTCCCTCTCTCTCTCTTGCATCGCCCGTCGCCGCCTCTCTCCCTCCCTTTCCCGTCGCTGCCCGTCGCGTCGTCACCGTCCTCCCCGCCTCGCACCGTCACCGTCCTCCCTGGCCTCCTCCGTCTTGCGCCGTCACTGTCCAGAGGCAGCAAATCTGGCACTGTCGTGGGTGGATCTGCCCCTCCTCCCCCCCGCGGCCAGATCGGGATGGAGCAACGCCGGCCGCGCCGCATCGAGGAGGAGACGGTGGCAGTGCCAGCGGTGGCGGCCGCAGCGCTGGCGGAGGAGGCCGAGGCACAGGTGGAGAAGGTCGCGACGATGACTGTAGCTGCGCGCGGGTCGCGGATCCATGGTCGCCATCACGGATCCGTCTTCCCGAGGTCATCACCGCGACGGATCCGTCCTCTACGCTTTGACGGTGACGCGACGGCGGTGGGAGGAGTCCTCGTCAGCGGCCGAGGCGAGAGGGGCAAGAAGGGAAAAATATGGTCGGAGGAGGTGAGGGAGACGGGGACCACGAGCCGTTCCTCGGGAAAAGGGAGTGGAGGCGCGTGTTCCGCTCGTGGGGTCATGCCTCCCTCTAGGGGCACGGGTCGTGGACAGGCGACGGACGGCGTGAGCGAGGATACACCCTAGAGCTACCCATTGTACATAGCCTTAGGCGCCATGCACGCCTATCTCTTGCTTTAACTATGCATGGATGCACCAAGGCTCCATTAGCAAGCTTCAGATGATTTTTTTCTTCTCAATTATTTATTCGATCCACGATTTGAGTATGTGTTGTATTTGTTACCATTAAATATTTTTAGTAAAATCTCACGTGATTATATCCTGATCAAAGAAATATATATATATGTTTTAACCGTTAAAATTTGATGTTTTATATATGAGAGTAAAATATTTCGATATGCATGTTATGTTGTTTTATATATCTTTCAAACATTTTAACAACTAATTTATTTTTAAAAATACTATATTTAATAGACGATCCACTGCATCATATGATCGGCCGATGTTTTTCAACCGCTCGAGCGGTCCATGGTACTTCTTTCGTAGGCTTTATGTTTCTAGCTAGGCATATGTGATGATAAGAGGTCTGGGTGGAGCATTTTCCTCGAGGAGAAAAAGAGAAAGAGATTAAGATGGACCATCCATCCAAGGGGAATCTAATCATTCGACGGCCCCGGCTGGCCATGCCATCCATGACCCATCACACCCCGTTGGCAACGCTGGGCAGTAGCCATCCTCCCAAATTGGCCACCGCACAGGTCAATGACAATGATAAAGCCTAATACTACACACCCATCTGCATCGCACACAGTACACGTCGCCTAAGCTACAACCTTCTCCCCATGGATGGATGTATGCTGGACAAGCTATATGCTACTACAACGATTGTAGATGACTGCTCTAGTCTAGAAAATAAAATAAGAAAAATACTCCGGCCTTTGGCTTGGCAAGTTGACCACCACATACAGGTGGCTCTGGCCCTTGGCTCCTCCGAAAGCCTAATCTTAAAAATTAGATTCTGGAAGCTAAGCAAGGCGATTAGGTTAATCCAACCCGGACACCTTGCTGCTGCCACATGACACATATATTAATGCGTCTCTTGGAAGGCGCGTGGTGCTGGTGCGATCCCGGTATTTTTAAACCTATCATCACTACTACTCACTAGCACAAGCGTAGAACAAATGCTTCAGACAGTTACGAGAATAGCCATCCGTCGGATCAGATATCAACGGGGGAGATTGCCGTTCAGTTCGAAACCTGCGCGCCGGCCGAATCGGTTGTGAGGTCACGATGACTAGTCGGTGATGTCGCGACGATGTGCGTGTGCGTGGGGGGCGTATAGTTTGGTCTCGAAAAGGAGAGGCGAGGAGGACGCCACGCTCCGCGCGAGCATTTGCTGCAGGAGAGAGGCTGGAGGTCGTCGCGTGTGGCGCGCGCGCGTACGCAGACGTTTGCGTCGTTGCCTTGCGGACGGAGGCATCATCTATTGACGTACTGTTTGATGCCACGACGCTGTCAAATTCGTAAAGTGAGCTGTGGGCGGCGGTGAGCCGAGCCCTCGCTTGCTTCAGGTTGGAATCGTGAAAATATCTTGTGGAAAGTGAACGAGGATTGACATGTGCAGGCTTGTTTGAGGGCGTCAAACAGGCACCAGTTCAAAGAAAGGAGTTTGTTCTAATTCTTGCGGAAATTGTACCGATCAAGACGAAAATCATGTGAAAACATTTGTACTATGACTTCTTAATAGGCTTTTTGCTACCTCTTAATAGGCTTGGCTAATCCTAGCTTGTTAAAAGCAACACAAAACAAATAAATAATTAAGGTTTGAATGGACCAGAAATGTTCTTTTGGTTTAATTTACCGTCTTCTTAACTGTTTAGACAATAACAGGTACAATTTATTCACAAGACTTACACAAATTCACCGATTTGATCGGATACTAAGTAGAACAACTTAAAAAATGGACTTGATTTTGTTAAAACAACTCCAAGTAAATAACTACAACCAGTTAATACATAGATCTACGGTGTTCATAGAATACGTCATGTAAGATTATGGACCACATCAGCTCACCACTCAAACGAGAATAACACACCGAGGCACGCACAATCTGCAGTGACAAAGGTTAATCACCACAAATCCTCAACCATTACAACAGCTCGCAGGATTCCCTGTCCCCCGACCCCATCACCTCCATGACACACATCTCCGGCGAAAAATTTTCTAGAACATTAGCTACAAAAACGTTCTAAAAACACAAGGAGCCCAGCGGACTCCTGTGTGGACTCCACCCACCCAAGCACGCTGCATGCCACGCGCAGGCGATTAGCCGATACAATTAACAACAAAAAAAAACCGCGGAATAAAGCCTTGCGCACCACCAAGACAACCAACCGAGAGAGAACCCAAGTCCCGCGATTAAAATAGCGATTCCGTCGGAACCATCCGCTCCGTGGCCCGCGGGGCCCCCGTGCCGTGCTCCGCGAAGCTAAAGCCGCGCCCTTTCGCCCGCACCCAGCGCCACTACTGCGCCAGTATTCTATTCGCCGCGCGCGCGAGAGCCAGCCAAGCCAAAGCCAAAGGGAAGAAGAGCGCGTCCGCGTCGTCGTCTCGTCGTCCGCCTGCCTGCCTGCCTGCCTGCCTACCCACGTCGCGCTCGCGTGCGCGCTGCTGCTTAGTCGCGCCAAAAAGGCGGGGGAGGGAGGGAGGCGCGTGCCTGCCCCGATCGCATATCGCATTCTCCACTCGCTTGCGTTTGCGTTGTGTAGCAAGGGAAGGGAAGCTCGTGCGTGACCGGAGATCGTGCTTGGAGATTGGCCGCGATGAGCTGCGGGGGCGGCGGGCAGAGCGGGTGGCTGCTCGAGTACGGGCTGGTGGAGGAGGAGATCCAGGGCTCCGACTTCATCTACATGGTCGACGACCCCGCGGCCGTCTCCAGGTGCGATTCCCCTCCTGCTTCCTCTTCCTCTCTAACCTACCTCTGCTGGTGGTGCACGGTGTTTGATTCGGATGGATTGCGTGGATTGCAGCGTGATACTGGGGTTCGACGTTCCTAGGAAGGAGGACGGCGGCGGCAGCAGCAGTGGCGGCCAGGACAACTCTGCCTCCAAGAAAAGGTAGGTCACCCTAATATTTTCCTCTTGTTCTTCAAGTTTGAGTCTTTTTTACATCGAAAGAGCAGACACATGATTCTGGCTAGTCTGATACTACTAGTATTGCGCTACTTCTGCTTCGAGTTAATCTGGCGTGTTCGCCGGCAAGTTGTCTGGTTTGATTGAGAGGAAAAGATAGCAGTAGGTGAAAATGGCCTGTATGCATGACTCACTAAAGTGCCTGATTACATGTCATGTCCCCCCATGTCGTTGAATTTAAAATGATAGAGAACATGATGGATAATATCTACAGACTACATGCAAGTTTGGTCGATGATAGAGAACAAGAACATTTACAGACCTTATTTTATTTGGGTTGTGTTTTGGGTTTTCGTGTAAGCTCGTTTGTTCCCCTGATTCAATGAACTTAAGCAGCCCAAGCTGAAATTTTCAACAAAAGAAAGAGAGGCTGACTGTTTTGACAAGCGTAGTCGCCCCTGTTTACCCCTTGTGCCAATTCAGTGGTTTACAGCATCAAGTCAAGGGTCAGAATTAGGTAGGAACGTTCTACTAATCACGGATGTTAAACGCCTAATGCATTCACAATTCAAAAATTCTAGGACCGTTTCTGCTTAGTTGAAATCCATGAGGCCATGACCCTAACTTACGTTTTGTTCTTCTACCGGCAGATCTCGTCCAGAATCGAGCGCACCGCCGGGCACCAAGGCTTGCCGCGAAAAGCTCCGGCGAGACAGGCTCAATGAAAGGCATGTTTCACACTTTCAGTTACATCACGTTCAAAACAAAGAAACTTCAAGCATTTGCCACTCCAAATCTGACTAGCTCTGAATTATCTTCAGGTTCAGCGAGCTCAGCGCGATCTTGGAGCCCGGCAAGCCGCCGAGGGCCGACAAGGTCTCCATCCTGAGCGACGCCGCCCGTCTCCTGAGCCAGCTGCGCGCCGAGGCCCAGAAGCTCAAGAGCTCGAACGAGTCGCTCCAGGACTCCATCAAGAGCCTCAAGGTAAGCAGCTGACACAAACACTGATACACACAATGCTCTCCCAGTTGACTCGACTCACCTGAAGAAGAAAGGAGAGCTGAGGAGTTCACTGTCACTGCAGGCCGAGAAGTCGGAGCTGCGTGACGAGAAGACCAGGCTCAAGGCCGAGAGGGAGAGGCTGGAGCAAATGCTCAAGGGCGTCGGCGCAGCCGCAGCCGCGGCTCCCGCGCCGTTCGTCCCGCGCCACGCCGCGGCGGTGGCGGCCGCACCGGCGTACCATCCGGCGGCGGCGGCGGCTTTCGCGCAGGCCGGCGGCAAGTACGTGCCGTACGCCACCAGCTACGCGCCGCCGGCCGCGTTTTGGCAGTGGATACCGCCGACGTCCCTCGACACGTCCAAGGACCCCGTGATGTGGCCGCCGGTTGCATGATCAGTTGCTGCTGCTGCTGCTGCTGCTGATGTCACCGAAAACGCCGTAGAAATTGACCAAAGAGCACCTGATGAAAGCCTCGGGTGCAGTTATGTGATTGTGTTGTGGATAAATGATCAAGGATCAGGGGGTCACCAGAAGAAATTTCCTGGTGATCATTGCTCGCCGGAGCAGTCTATGTAACAACCCAATTGCTAAAGTAATTAAGGCAATTATGATTACATCAAGATGGTGTTTTAAAAAGTGTCCTGTTTCACCCGTTATGTTTTTCAGAGAACAGTTCATGTAGACGACAGCTGAGTAGTTAGTGATGTGAACCCATAACTCTCACCAGGAGGAACAACAAAAGGGACAACTCAAGTAGAAGATAAGCTGAATCTGCTATATACATCCACCGCGATATGTCCTAGTATGATTGAGAAAGTGGAAATAACCAGTAGTATATCGCTCATTTCAAGCAGCATAACGCGTTGGTACACAGAGTTCTTCTGAGAATTGATTATACTTTATTACAACATTGGAGAAGCGGAACCTCCAAAATCTTGAACTGAGACCGAATTTATTTGTAAAGTGACGTTTGAAAGCGGAACCTTCTCAGAACTGAAAGCGGAACTTAAGTTTTCATCCGTTGTGTTTTTCAGAGAACAGTTAAGTAGACGACAGCGGAGTAATTACTGATGTCAACCGATAACTCTCACCAGGAGGAACAACAAAATGGGGTAGCTCAAGTAGAGCCTCAGCTGAGGAAACTTTGCTAACAAATAATCCACGGCGATATGCCGTAGCATGATTGCAAAAGTGGAGACAACCATTAGTATATGTGCAATCACAGATGTTAGCATCGCTCATTACAAGCAACATAGCGCGTTGGTACACAAGTTCTTCTCAGAACTGAATTTACTTATTACATTGGAGAAGCGGAACCTCCAAAATCTTGCTCTCAGAACTGAATTTATTATTAGTGTCACATTTGAAAGTGGGACCTCCAAAATCAATAATCCATCGGAATGCCGCAATAAGATGCTTGTACAAGATGACAACAAAGCAGTCAATCCACTCTTAAAAGGATATTCACCTACTCCTGAACAGGCTAAACAGAGCATTTGACCTGCAAAGTAGTTTCGGAATGAGTTTATTTATCTCCACTTCTCTAATATATAACATAAAAACAAGCGAGAGAGCCATATACCATATCATATGCCATAACATCCCCAAAAAAACTCTCTTTATTAACCAAACTGCAAGTATACCATATCATTTGAATAGGTAAACATGGTAAATACACTTTTCTGTGAAGGAAATCTTGAGAAGATCACACATTCAAAGCAATGTGTATTACTTGCCTCATTGCAAAGGAAGACTCTTATGGGTATACGCGACATCCTTGTCACCATTCACCACTTGCCCACGCCCCCGCAAGATCCTGCATATCAAAATTAATCATAAAAATCACCTAGGAAAACAACCATCACTTTTTAACCACTTATACTATCCAAAAACAAAATATAAATGTATGTAAACATATACAGGGTGCATTGTTATGCAGAAGGCAAGATGAGATACTGCACCAATAATCACATACCATCGTGTAGTTAATAGACCTTCAACACCCACTGGTCCACGGGCATGGATACGCCCTGTGCTTATGCCAACCTATTCAAAGATATTCCAATAAGTTCAGCAATTAAGAAAGGTAAATGGCATGTAAAGTTAGAAGTACCTCAGCACCCAATCCAAAACGAGCCCCATCAGAGAATCTCGTACTTGCATTATGGAATACAGCAGCACTGTTGAAATTTAGAAGTAGAACAGAACATTTGTTAGACATCTGTTCTTCATAAGTTGACAGGAAAATAACTGTGCATCAAATAAGGGAATTAATGTTTAAACATACCTATCAACCCTGCGTAGAAAAGTCTCTGCTACCTTATCATCTGTAGTGACGATACAATCTGTATGAGCACTGAAACAGATAGAATATGGAAATTTTGGTTACATTGAATCTCAATTTTTTTTTTTTTGTTTCTAGAAACAACTACTATGGAATAAGGGGGAGACAGAAGTCACAACAACTATTAATTACCTTCCATAACGATGAATATGGTCAATAGCTGATTGAACATCATCAACAAACTCAAGGGTGCAGGCCATGGAACTATACTCATGATGAAATGAACCAGCTTTTGGAAATCCCAGAGCTTTGTGCGCAATAGGTCCACCATAAATATTAACTCCTGCAATATACAACATTATCTAAGAAGCAGAGAGAAAATCATAGCCCAGTAATATACAAGAAAACAACAATCCATGATGTATCCAGAAATATACTACATTTGTGATTATTTCATGTTACTTTGGTTGCTTTTGGCGTCAAGTAGTTTCTATATGCATGCTTGTTATCCAATCACAATGTAACCAAACAAACTCAGTTGGACATTGGTGTGTCATAAGAGAAGGGCTGCGTTGGTATTCATATAATCCTCTCTCCAAAAAAGATATAACAAAATATTTGGATGGAAAACATCACCCCAAAAGTATTTTCAAGATTTTTGTTGCTTGTAATGTTATTTATCAACATTAAATCCAAGTGGTTGGTATTTTTAAAGTTGCAACAGTTTGTGATGGTATTGAGCAAAATTGCTTCAGAGAGGAGCCGTTTCTATTGTATAATAACTACCATAAAATATAATAGAGAAGAAAAACAAACCTTCTGTTTTTAGTGCTACTAATATGTCGTCGAGGCCTGGACTCTTCATAAGATCCTTATGAACTAGTAAGGTCTCCTGCAGAACATACATGTAAAATAGGCTGTTATCTGATTATTAAAAATGGCTTCCTGATGTTCAGAAAAATTATAAGGTGGAATTATCAACATGCTGATAGTAGAAGAATAGCTATCAAGTTATGTAGTTAAATTTTCTTACAAAGGAAAGGGCATGTTACTACTTAGTAAGAATAAGCATTATGCATTTACAAGATAATTGTAGTTATAAATCAATTTAAAATATTCAGAAGTGCATTAATGTGCTATAACTATCATCTATCAATAAAAAATAGTTTGCATGAAAAGGAAGTGGAGGGGCTGTAATAATCTCAACAGTAATAAATGCATTTTTCAGGTGCCAGAGAAGAATTGCAACCAGAGCATCATGGTAAGAAGAGAATTTGAAATTGTCCAAAATATTCAGTGAAAGGAGCTCCAAAAAGTAAAGAATCTGTTGATAAAGCATGTATCTGAATACTAGTACCAAAATGGATAGATACCATTGCATTGCAGGCTGCTGGATAATCAATTTTTGCATCCATCACAATATGTTTTGCCATATCCATGTCAGCTGATTTGTCGATATATACGTGGCATATACCATCTGCAGAGGGGAAATATGGAATGTCAGAAATAGCAAAAAGAAAAATCTCTACATCCAATAAAACCATAGCTGTAAGAGTGGTAAGAACTTGTTCAAACAGAGATTACCAGCATGCCCAAGAACAGGAATCTTAGTTGACGCCTTGATTTGAGAGACCAGCTTATTACTTCCTCTGGGAATGACAAGATCAATGACATCATCAAGCTGCAGAGCGTATTACGGGTTTAGGCAAATTGATAGTATCAATGCTTTGAAAATATAGAATTGCATACACACCTTTAGCAGATCTGCTATCTCATCTCTAGTTGTAACAAGGCCAATAAGTTTTTCACCAACATTGCGAGGAATAGCATCAGTTATAACCTATAAAAGAATAAATTGATGTTTTATACAACAGTTAAAGCAAAAGCAGAAAGCAATTTTAACCGCAAGATAAAAGGATAATACCTTATGCAATATCGTGTTTGATCTGATAGCTTCTTTTCCACCTTTTAGGAGAAGACCATTACCACTTCGAATTGCCAAAGATGCAATCTAATAATATTATCAAAAAATAAGTTACATGGAAGTATATGTATATTGGAAAAGTATGGAAAACAGTGCATTGCCAGAACAAAATACCTGAACCAAGGCATCAGGTCGGGACTCAAAAACAATTAAGAGAACACCTAATGGGCAAGATGTTTTCTCAAGAACTAAATCATCAGCAACCTGGCACAAGGGAAATCTTTTGGTTAAAATCATTATGGATATACCATCTAGGATCTAGAATTTCTGTGAAATCTCATAGCAGATTTCTATTAAAAAGGGTTTTTGAGTGCAGAGGTAATGGCTGGCATTCACCTCTGTCTTTTTAAGTATCTGGTTTATAGGGTCTTCCATATTTGCAAGGGTACGAATAGATTTTGCAAGGCTTGCTATCTGCAAAAAGATAAAATATAATATGAGTTAAAAAAGAAAAAATACATAAGAAAAGAGAAGTGTCAGATATTTAACAAATCAGTTAAGTTGGCATGGAAAATGAGGGGGTCCACCTTTCCTGGTTTTATAGTCAATCTAGCAACCAAAGGCTTCTCATATCCAGCAACTTGCGCCGCAGCTACATCAGCTTCATTCTCAGACCTAATTAAATCCTCATTTGCCTCCAAAGCATCTGCAACATCTAGCAAAATCTTTTTCCGTTCCTCTGATGACAAATTCTGTTTCAAACGCACGTAGGCATTAGATTAGTATCATGGCTGGGCAAAAATAGTTAGCTAGAACTTAAAATAGCGTGTAACTCCACTGAGCATAACAGAGGAACAGGAATTAAGTATGATTTGACAAATAAATATACCTGTAGACGCCTTGAACAATCTCTTGCAGCAACAGCCATCTCACGGGCACTAACATCCTTAGATGATTCCCAAAAACTCGCATTCTTATGAAAGAGAGTACCAATTTTTTCCCCTTGAAGAACTTTAAGAATGCTCCGGTTTTCAAACCCACTACAAGGGTAGAAAAAAATAAACTATTTTTCCATTCATTGAGAAGATAAAAAATAGCTTGCAACTCATGAACTTGGTTATCTCGGTGATAATTAGCTTCAAACCAACAAGCTAATTATTTGAATTTGATGTACAGTACATTACAAGCACTGAACCATCGAAAGCAAAGTTTCAATGTAACATGCAAGGTCATATTGGTCTCAAAACAAATCATTTTTAGCGTAAACCAGGGGTGTTACAGTCAGAACAGTTCGTCCATTAATGCCAAGAAGCTAACATTCAAGCACTGGACTGCGTCTCAATCAAGATGTTATTGTTAAGAGAGTTAAAACTAATAGACACCAAGTGGAGTTGTTGGGATTGGATGTATTATAGGCCTTAATAATCTTCACAATAGAAATAAACTCATGCAAAAATAATCTGGCAATCACAAAATCCAACCAGAGCACCTGCAGATGGTACTGATTGCTAGTTGCACTTGACAGGAAATTTGACAATACGTATAGTGGAGTGCATCTGATCGATGCTAGCAGTCATATCCATTATACTCTAGGGAATAGGTTGTTTACCTTGTAATAACAACAGGTGTGCCACTATTTGAAGCCAATACAGCAGCCTTCACTTTTGCTGTCATGCCTCCTCTACCTACACGAGATTTGTCTCCGAAAGTGATTTCTTGCTGATGCTTTTCTTTAACGTAGGTGTGTATAATCTTTGATGAAGGTTCACTTGGTGGACCACTATACAAGCCATCCACATCACTGAGCAGAATAAGGAGATCAGCTTTCAGTTCAAGCGCCAATAGTCCTGCTAAACTGTCATTATCCCAGAATATACCAGATGAATCCTGTAAACGAGTTATAGGTGAGTGTGGTTAGAAAGTCATGACTGTTTGCATATACACTGACAAGGCCCTAGGGCTACGCATACAAGAATTATAACAATAAGTAGCTACAGAGCAGCACCACACAAAAACTGAAGACTCATACTTTTCTAGGAGATGTATGGTACGAAACACACTTACACACCTCATATGGAGCCTTTCTAGTGCTGATGGCGTCATTCTCATTAAATATTGGTATAACTTTAAGATCTAATAATGACTCAACAGTTTCAGTGAGTTGCTCCCGGAACTTTGGGTTCTCAAAATCACTGTCGGTCACAAGAAGTTGAGATGATGATACATCTAGCTGCAGCGCAAGAAGTTCGAGGTTACAAAAAGATACAAAAAGTAACCTATTCATTTTTTTTGAAATTGAATGCCAGGCTAATAAACACACTTGGTTAAACAGCATATCGTAAAGAGCCATCAGTCCACTCTGACCAACAGCGGCACAAGCCTTTCCGTCTAACTCCATCTGTGGCTTTTGCAGATCAGCAAAGCTGCTATTGACAAGCTTCCGGTACCTAAGTCGCTGTCGCCCCACTCCAACAGCACCTGAGGTGACCAAAATCACTTCGTATCCTAAAGAGTTCAGTTCCTTAACCTGCATTGCCACTTTTCTTTGGTTAGGCACCTGACAACATATCCAACACTACATAGCCATTGCAGAACAGCTCACAAGATCAGAAAATGGATTTTTTACCTGCTCACACAGAGCTCCAACCCTGCCCAAAGCCAATCTTCCATCTTGTCTGGAGACAACTGCAGTGCCCACCTGTCATGCAAAAAAGGAATTAGCCGCAGAGATAGAAACATTATTATTATATTATTATTATGTGCTGGTACATCTTGTGTTTCAAAGTATCGCAATGAGGTTGCACAAAACTGCTAGGCTTTTTCCAAAGCCTAAACTCAAAAGCAACGTTATTTGATTCTCGTCACTCTTCCAATTCAGACATTATTTCTCCAGTTCCGTACTTTTTTAAAAAAAATTGAAAAATGCATGGGATTTGAACAAATAAATAGTGTCACAGATGAAAAGCACCCACGAATTTGTGAGAGCGATCGCATGGGACAAAATTTGCGGAACGCTCCTATATAAAAAAGATAGGATGTCTCTTTTCTATTTATGTGTCATTTCTCCCACCAATTCCCATCTGACAGAAATCCGCTGCCCCGCAGCAAAATAGCCAACAGTTTACCTTGATGATACCAACCAGAGTCGAAAGATGGCAACTTCGACATAAGCCGTCAGATCAAGTAAACCACAAAAAAGCCCAAGCAAAAGCCCCACTCCTGATAATCTAACAACGAGAACCCCAAATCAAACATCTCTCGAGTTTTCAACTCTGAACAAACATCTCTCGAGTTTTCAACTCTGAACAAAACATCCGCCCGGTAAATTTGATCCAGAAAAAGGAGCGCAGACAATGCAAACAGCGTCCAAGCAGACGCGCACGAATCCTCGGCAACTAGATCTATCAAGGACCGAAGGACAATCCGCGACGGCGACTCCGCGACCAGCCAAAACAAAATCACCTTGATGATGACGCGCTTCACGTCCTTCACGAAGCTCCTGGACGGGTCGACGCTCGCCATGACGATACCGCTTCCTAGGTTCAGCCTCTCCTCCTCCTCCCTCTCCCTCTACCTGTCTCTCTCTCCCACGTCACGCCGCCGCAGCCGCGAGTAGGGGGGGAGGGGATAGATAAGATCAGAAGAAGAGGGGAAGGGTTTATGAAGGCAGAAGTGGCTCCCGTGACCGGAAACCCAGGGCGCAAAATGCCCAACGACCCACGGGATCCTCTGCGCCGCGGCCGCGCCCGCCACACTGTATGCGTGTTACCGCGACTTGTTAAGCTGTTAGGTGGCGGCGCACCGAGATACGGGGGAGTCGTTGCACGGGAACAGCGCCGCGCCAGAGGCCAGACGGACACGGGTCACGAGCGTGTAGTTCCGTCCTATCCACCATCCATTATCATCTGACGGTTCAAACTCATTCTCCTAATTCCTTTCTTCTTCCTCCGTTCCTTGCTCCATTCGTTGCATAGCTTCATGGCCGGCTGCCGTCGTTGGCTTACAACAAACTTCAATGCATCATGGCCGATGCAGAAAACGGAAAGGGGCTCACTGCAGGGCAATCTTTCGGCCTCGTACCCCACGTCCGACGTCCCTACGAATCGAGCGGCTGGACCGCGTGAATAGAGATGACCCATCTCGTCCATGAAACGACAGCCGTCCGCACGACCAGAGCTTGCTGATGACATGGGGAGACGAAAGACGATACGGCGAGGTGCGTCGTCGAAATGTCAACTCGTCAAGTACTGATGAGAGTCCATCAAATGGAAAATGCCCATATTGGAGAAAGTGATGTTCATATTCGGTGTTCTTACACTCTAGGTAAGATCGTGCAAAGGGAGAAGCTTCAACAATAATCGGATGCCATTTTTCTTGTTGCAACAGCAATCTGACTAAGACAAAAGCTGTAGCCTTAAAATAAAATTTTCAACAACTTGTCTACAACTTTTGAGCGGCAGAAATTGCGATCTTTGTTGGCCAAGAGTGACAGCCATGGCGGCCAGCCGTGAAGCTACACAGAAACGGGAGCAAGGAAACGGAGGAAGAAGAAAGGAATTGGGGGGACAATTTTGGATCGTCGGATGATAACGAACGGTGGATAGGGTGGAACTGCACGCCCGTGACTTTGCAACCCAAAGTCAGAGGATCCATCTCGCCGTTTTCGCACAACGAGAAAACGTGAGCTGTAAGCGCGGATAAGCCGGGGATATCCCGGGTGAGGGTGCGCCTCGCGCGCGGGAGGGGTACCAACGGTGACACGGCGCGTGCGGTGCAGGTGTATGGGGACGGGGCGCGCGTTTCATACCGTGACAACTGACAAGCCCGGATCGGACGGGGGCGACCGGGCGAGCGAATGGGCTCGTTGCACGGGGAGCTGATCGATCCTGCTAGAATAGTTTTTTTGGCGCGAGGAAACGTGAGGCACGCACTCATCGAGCAGGGTGCGCCGCGTCACGGCTTTGGCAGAGGATTCCGCGCGAGGATAAGTAGCCGGGATATGCGGCGAGCCGGTGCGGGTGCACGCCTCTATCGCGCGGACGCGGCACACGGTCACGGTGCGTGCAGGTGTATGGCACCTTTTTTGCTTTGGGTGGGTTTCGTGCAGCAGGGGACTGGGCGCTCGTGGTGGACTGGACGTCTGGACACGGCGCCACCACCTAGTACTACGCTGCGCGCTGCTTCGGTGTGCACGCGACAAGAGTTTTGGTCGAGCCGGGAGGGAATCTGCCGCGGTGTGCAAGCCGACAAGAGAGGCCGCGCAGCGGCGCAGGTGAGGTGATGCCTGGCACCGGCGGGCGGCAACGAGATCCACTTGGAACGGCTGATTTGGCATTTCTCGGTAAACCGCGACAAAAGTCGCAGGACTTTGCTCGTGTCGCGTTGAAGGATGTGGCAGCAGCAACACGTACCTCGCCACTCGACGACTTTAGAGCATTCACAGTGCAAGGATGTGGCGTTCAGTCTCATAGCAAGAATATTCGGTACCATATCAGCAGTGCGCGGAGCCAAATGAGATTCTCGGAGCCAAAGTTGGACACTCATTCTTCAAACGAAGAGTGACTTGCGATGCATGGAGAAAGACGAGCTGCAGCGTTGCGGAGGTCAGAGCCTCCAGGAGTTAGCGGTGAGCACGTAGTCGCCCCAGCCATGGGGGAGAGAGAGAGGAAGACGTCGCCGCCGACGAAGCTACCACCGCCACCGCATCCAGCGACAAGGACGGGAGCTCGCCGGCCACGCCGCAAGATCCCAACACCGGAGAAAGGAGCGACGCCGCTGACGGGGAGAGAGGAGGACGCTGCCACGGGGCTCGTCGCGATCCCCACCTTCGCGACATCCGGAGCTCGCCGCTGGCCACGCCGCCCCTCGATCCGCGCCCGTCGGAGCTCGTTGGCCATGCCGCCCCTCAATCCGCGCCCGTCGGAGCTCGCTGGCCACGCTGCCCCTCGATCCGTGATGATCGGAAGAGGAGAGGAGGGGAGGCGGTTGGGCCACCCCGCCGCCCAACGTCGTCGTCTCTGGCGCCGTTGCCGCTCGGGCTGCCCAGCCACCTAGTGCCAGCCGTCGCCACTCGGTCCGCCCTGCCGCCCAGAGCCATCGCCACTCGGGCCGCCCAGCCGCCCAGCGCCATCGCCGCTCGGGCCGCCCTGCCGCCCGGAGCCATCGCCGCTTGACCGCCCAGCCGCCCAGCGCCATTGCTGCTCGTGCTTCGGATTCCCTGGTGAGAAAAGAAATAGAGGAGAGAGAGATTGGGAGATGAAAAAATCCCGGTGAGAAGAGAAACAGAGGAGAGAGAGGTGGGAAGATGAAAGGTGAAAAAGCTGTTACCAATGGGACCCACTACAAGCACTTGCATTGTGACCTGCACTGTGAGTCATGTAGCTTATATTATTCTTTGGCTATGTGGCTGGTGAGGCTCAGCATATTTCCACAGCGCACTGCTAATGCCCTTACAAGCGGAAAGCCGGGGGCTCACGGTCACGGTATAGGCGGATAGGCCGCGGTGGAGGCGCAGCCTCGCAGGGTTTCTGCACGTGAACTCGAACACGGTGGCACGGTGCCATTCACGAAAGTGTACCGTGTGTTCAGGCACTCTTTATTTAAGTTTGCGGAGTACTACTCTATAAAAAAACTTTAGCTATGAATCTGAATAGGTATGTGTTCGGATTCGTAGTTATGAATTGACTTTTCTTTAGAGGTATGTTTTAAGATCACAAGGACAATAGAAGAGCCTATTGCTTACTCTAATTCTCATCCAACTCACCTAGAGCTAGCTTTGCAACTGATGTATATAGTAATAGTCTCTACAAGGCTCAATAATCCAAGCTAAGCCAACCAATGAAATCACGATTTTAGTTTTTGCCTGGATGCATCAAGCACACCAGGGTCATACTGTTGATGAAAAATACATACTGGCCTGGGAGATCTGCTTAACTCCAGTGTAGGTCCAAAGCTTGCTTTCGGGTTCAAGGACATACCATTTGATTTGATGCAATCAATAAGATGAAACATACAAATATTATTAGTAAACGATAGTCGATCGGCTAGAAAGCTGATTCTTGATGTAAAAAACGCACACTGGCCTAGGAGGTTTGCTTTACTCTAGTCCAGGTCCAAAACTTGCTTTTGGGTTCAAAGGCGTGCCAGTTGATTTGATCCTACAATCAACAAGATGAAACATGCAAGTTCTATTAGTAAACGATAATCGATCGGCCAAGAAGCCAATGTCATATCGTGATGTAACATAGCCGATGCAGTATAGCATGAATCGGCTGTAAGGTATACTCGGTGACAAGCTAAAACTAAACTTCATACATTGGCTGAAAATATTAGTATTATATAATCTATAAATCAATATCACTTTAGAAATAAGCAATTGGGATAGATCGAACTTAACCGAAACAGTATAAATTGTCTAAACCTAAAATAACATGAAATAACGATTATATGTATTCATATTGTATCCGATGTCCAGATTTAAGCATGTATCGGTAATAACTCCGATACAACCCTATACTAGGATATTCTCTTGCAACAAATATATCTAACTACCGCCATTCAGATTGACAGCAAGTTTGATATATTTGTATTAGATTAGATCCTGATATAAGGGGCAGATATAGTATATTAAACAAAGCAAGAAACTATATAAAACAACTATATCAGGTAAGATCGGCTGAAACCCCGATACTATCCTTACTAACAACCATAAAGCAGACTAGATATCATGATTCTAAATACGACTTAATAGGTCAAACTTAACTGATGCAACATTAAGTATGAAAAGAAGCACAATATCTAGACAATCAAGCCGATAGTTGTCATTTCGGGATGGTGGATACATTATATAATTCAAACTAACAAGACAATCTAGTCGTAATCAACATAACCATAGATATAGATCGGCCAATATAGTTAGATAGTATTGTCAATCTAGATTATATAACGTATATAACTCGGAGATTCGCAAGATAGAATTAGAGTGTCATAGAGATGTAAGCACTAATTCCGATGATGCAAACCACCATAACAAGCCTTACCTCTTCGCCGAAGATTGAAACCGATGTAGCTCAACTCGAAAGCAAGAACTCGTCGAAAGTAAAATAGTAAAAGGTTCGCGATGCGCCGAGATTGATTGAACTGTTGTTATCTTTATTCATAAGACCCCGGGTTTATATTTATACCCAAAAATACAAACATTGTCGAATATGGACACGACTCATATTGTCCTAATACAACTCCAACTAGCAAACAAGTTCCTTAGGCGGACTCTTACTGAAAATATCTATAAAGAAATTACAGATAATCCTAATTAATAGATACACTTGCCAATCCTGGACTATATCTTTGCCTGGCAACATCATCCCAAACTCCTTCTCGAACCCGATATTGATTATACAACCAATATCGGCCATATCGGCTATCCATATCAAACTTGGTTATAGCCGATACAGTCTTCCAGCCGATGCGCACTCTATTTCCGAGAGTTCCGCATATCTCGAAATCCACCTCGAATTAGTCCTTGTTTCCGATTCATATGCTTACCAAATTTCATCGTCAACACCGATATCATATCACAATGTAACCTAGCCGATGCAATGTGAGATGAATCAGCTATAAGCTATATCTATAAAAATAAATAAACTCTAAACCTGGTCCATCGACTGTAGAGATTGATATTATATAATCTATAAATCGATATTACTTTAGAAATAAGCAATTAGGATAGATTGGACTTAACCGATACAGTATAAATCGCCTAGATCCAAAATAACACGAAATAACGATTATATGTGTTTATATTATAGTCGATGTCCAAATTTAAGCATGTATCGGCTATAGCTCCGATACTACCTTATAATAGGATATCATCTTAAAATAAAAATATTAAACTAACATCAATTAGATTGATAATAAGTTCAATATATTTATACTAGTTGAGATCCCAGTATAAGGGACAGATATAGTATATTAAATAAAACATAGATCTATGTAAATCAACTATATCAGGTAAGATCGGCTGAAACCCTAATACTATCCTTATTAACAATCATAAAGCAGGCTAGGGATTATGACTCTAAACACGAGTTAGAGATCAAACTTAACTGATGCAGCACTAAGTATGAAAAGAAGCATAATATCTAAACAATCAAGCCGAATGTCATCTGTTTAGGATGGTGGATATATTATATAATCTAAGTCAACAAGTCAATCTAGCCGTTATCGATAAAACCTAGATAGAGATCAGCCGATGCAAGTAGAAAACATTGTCAATTTAGATTATATAGTATATATGATAATTCGGTAATTCGCAAAAACAATATTAGAGTATCATAAAGATATAAGCACTAATCCCGATGATGCAAACCGGCATGATAAGTTTTACCTCTTTGTCGAAGATCGAAGCCTATGCAGCTCGACTCGAAAGTAAGAACTCGTTGAAACAAAGTAACAAAAAAGGTTGGCGATGCCCGAGATTGAATTGAACTGATGTTAATTATTTACAAGACCTCAAGCTTATATTTATACCCGAATATACAAACTTGTTCATAACAGACACGACCCATACTTTCCTAATATAATTTTAACCATCGAACAAGTCCCTTAGGCGGACTCTTACCAAAAATATCTATTAGAAAATTACATAAAATCCTAATTAATATATACAATTGCCTATCTCGGACTCTATTCTTGCCCGGCAATATCATTGAAGTCCTTTTCTCGAATCCAACATTGACCATGTAACCGATCTTGCCACCATCGGCTGTATCGGTCAACCATATCAAACTCGATATCAGCCGATACAGTCCTCCAGCCGATATGTACTATGTTTCCGAGACTTCCGTAAATTTTCAAATCTACTTCGAATTGGATCTCGATTCCGGTTCATATACTTACCAAATTCCATCGTCAACGCATACGCACATTGCTACTTATGCCATGTGGGTCATACTAAGGGTGTTCACAGTGCGTCGCCGTGGCGTTCTGCCTTGACCCGCTATGTTGGAGATTCCACGCCACGCATGCATATGGCGTAACCAACGCCTAAAGACCGCGGAGCCAAACTTGGGCACGCGTTCTTCGTCAGTTTTGGCAGGCATGCGTTAGAGTGAGACGAGGAACTAGCAGGAATAGAGCACACAACACGTTGGGAGAGGGTGTGGCCCCGTGCTTCGTTGCCCCAAAAGCAGCCCTGGTCGGATCTAGCGACATTGACGGCGCAGTGTCGGCTGCCTGGGGAGAAGGTTAGATTACGGTCACGGTGGGAGAGGAGACGGAGGAAGAGGCGGCGGTGGATCTGACACCTAACCTCATTGTCGTCCCCGTTCCGCGTCGGCAACCCCGTCATCATCCTTTGCTCCAAGCCGCCCCGGCCAGTCCGCAGCAGCAGCTTGACGGCGGCCTCCTCAAGTCCACCCCACCGTGCCGCTGGTCATCAGCACGCGTCAGAGTCCGCTGCATAGGCCCACTGTTAGATTTGCGTTGTCCCGCTCCAAGCCGACGAGCTCCGTGCCAGTCCCGCTCCACACCAACGAGCTCTCCGCCATTCCGTTCCACGCCAGCGAGCTTCGCGCCACCCCACTCCACGCCCCCGAGCGGCCACCCTGCTCATAGTCTTCGAGCTCCATGTTGGTGTGCCAGCTAGGGGAGGAGGGACGCTGATCGCCGGGCGGGGGAGGAGATGAGGACGCCGACTATGGGGGAGGAGAGGGAGCCATAGTCGCTGGCTCGCCACCGGGAGTGAGTGGAGGAGAGGCCGATGAGGGAAAAGGAAGAGAGAATGTGTGAGAGGGGGAGGGGATTTTATATTTTTTTTCTGGAGTGTTGGGTGTTTGGTGCAAATTTTGGACCTTTACACAAATTGAAAAAAGTATGAGAGCTGAATCAAATAAGTTGTAAGGATTGAAATATAAAATTAAAGCCGCACCTAAAGCCACTTGCACTATGGGGAATTTATATTTTGTGTCCGTAGCCCTAAATTATGTGGCACTCCGTGGGCTTTCATACAATACACTGTGGTTGCCTAATTGCATAGGAGCTCGTGCAAACGAGCGCTCATGCAAGTGTTGGCTCACACCTTTCTCCTTGCACATCTCTCCTACACATCAGATCGCGCTAAGGTGGGCAGGCTAATAGTAGGTTATTGTACTTGCCCTTATAAGTTAGTCGGCTATTTTGAAATCTTATGTTTAAGGGAAATTTCAAAAAATATCATCGATAAGCCTTCCAATAAAAAGAAAATACTATCGACGAGCCTAATTTTTTAAAAGAATACCATCGTACAAAAGCATTTATCCTAGAAATGTGATCGTTGTTAGGTTTTCATTAGCAACTGTTCGTTAAGGGTTATAGAAAGATCATTTTACTTGTACAAATTGTTGAACACTGATTAAATTTTTTGCTATTTCTATCAGCTTACACTAATTTGTATGTTGGTTTTTGTACTAAATTATTTTAAGTTGATGCAAAGAGTAAAAGTTTTAATCAACTTTTAACAATTTGTAGGGATAAAATGGTATTTGATATCACTTGGCTGCTAAAAAAACTTAACGGCGATAGCATTTAAAAAACGTTTGTGCTATGGTATTTTTAGGAAGTTGGGCTTATCCATGAGACATTTGTTGATGACATTACTTGGACCAGTAGGGGATTGTACTTGGAAATAGGAAGGTCTAGCCAGGGCTTGTGTAATTGAATTAAATTTCAAAATATATTGTTCATTCAACTTTTTTTCAAGAATATTCGCGAGGTAAATTTTTTTACAGAAATATACGACGTCGAGGATGGTATCGCACGATGAACGCGCGAGACAGCGCGGTCTCGCACGACGACGGCGTGAGACCGCGCACTGTAGCGCGCATGACGGGCGGTCTCGCTCATGCAGAGAGCGACACCGTCCCAAACTCTATTAGCTTAGTGACTAATGATGTAATTAACTATTTAACTAATAATAATTAGTGATTAATTAATAATTAATTAATCGCTAATCATAATAATTAATCACTAATTCACTATTTTGATTCGGCTGGTTGGTTCAGCCCGCGAGACCGCACAGACCGCACAGTCTCGCGCTTCCACCGCACGATACCGCCCGCAACGTCACGCCACCTCACTTTCGTGTAATGATTGTGCGAGATCGACGGTATATTTTTGTAAAAAGTTTTGAATCCCGAATATTTTTAAAAATAAAATGAATGAACAGTATATTTTCAAATTTAATTCTTGTGTAATTCCCATTGCAATGAACCAATGTTGCATTCTCAATCTCAGCAAGGTGAACAGCTAGATCATGGCCAACACATGACAAGTGCGATTCAATGGGTAGTATGTCATGTTGTAGAAAGTGTTAAAAAGAGGAGCCTAATTATGTACTGTCCAGATTTAAATTTGAGAAAAAGCAAATTGAACAAGAAAGATGCAAACACAAAACACATATTGAAATCACTCACAGTTCTTGCGCAAGAAGATGACGAACTTGTCGACGAAGTAGTTGCAGATTCCTCAAGCGGTCGCGTGTGTACGCTGCCCAAAAACCTGATTGCCGCCCCGTGCAGGAGTCTCGCGGCAGTGGTTTCGGAGATCCCGCTTCCTCCAAGCCCGGTGCACGCCGAGATTGAAGGTCGACGAAGCGCAGTAGCTAGAGGTCAGAACAACGTACGCGTGGGAGGTGAAGTGACCGTGTTTTCTCCCTTTTAGCCACCAAGACGTCTCCTGATGTTATAGGCTCCATCAAGCGCTTCAAATTCCCCTCTCATTAAACAGGCTAAAACTGCCCATTAGATTGCAGTAGAAACTGCCATCATAACGCAGCAAAAACTGATGCAATCAAAAGGAGTAACTGAAACGCCATCAACACAGCACAAATGTTTAAAAAAAAAAATTGCACATGAAACAGTTTGTTGTACACATACGCGTCGCGCTCGTCGCAAGTCACAAGTCACGCGATAATTCACGCGAAAATGCGCGGGCTGCGCGTGCGTGTATCAATAGTCTCCTTATCTTTCACATGCATCTATTTTTGCTAAGAAAGAAGACTCCCATATTTAAGCAAGGCGACCTCTCCTTGACTTAGCAATATGGGACTATTGTTGTGCATGCTTTAGAATTTACAAAATAGGCCAAACATGGGCCAAATTCCAGCAGAAAGTAGTCATGGAGGCAATACATGTACCAAGCTTTTCGACATCTTGCGAGCTTCATCTGCAATAATGAGACATTCTCTTATGAATTGGAACAATATCAAAAGCTAAATATCAGGTCTCTTCGGAGACATCCGATAAAAGCTAAATATCAGCTGTTATAATTGCATGACCTACATTTATGGAAAATGAGTTCACTAATTAATATCCAAACTTTCCACTAAATACAGAGCGAGTCCGCCGACAGCATGTAGCTGTCCCAGCCGGAGCGGCGTCGATCTTGACCGATAAGCACTGGTTATAGCAGCTCAACGGAGGTCATCACCGCGGCTATGCTTGCGGTTCATCGTCCATCCGCTGCCGTGGCGGTGCGGCAGAGGGGCCGGGAGGCGGGGAACCACTGCTTTGAGTCCACCTCTACGTCTGGCCATACAGAGTGCAGGGCACGCCCTCACTTGATATCTATGCCCAGCCCTCACCCAGGCTACGAGACCCACAATGTTAAGTGGTTTCAGATGGGCTAATTAAATCTGGCACCGATATGCTCGATGACCACGAGACAGAGATACATGTTCATGCAATGCGGCACAAAGTTCATGCAATGCGGCACAAAGTTCATGCAATGCGGCACAAAGTCGTTTCCTCGTCGCTAGAGTGGCTCGCGCAGAGCTGTAGCTCTCGGACCCTCTGCAGGGTGCGAGAAGCTGCTCGCTCCAAGCCGAACTGGAGCTGGGGGCAAGCCGGGGCTCCACATACCCGCGTTGTGTATGGCCTTATGGTTCGAGAGTCACTTCGCGCGTGGGCCCAACTCGATCTCGGTGCAGCAGGCGCCCGATCAGGGACGCTTTGCGGTGGCGGCACGGCGCGGGCCGGTGAGGCGGTTATGTTATGTAGGCTCGCCACAATCGTGTAGGATATAGCTCATTTCCTTGATTCTCGCTCGACCGTGTGGTGAGGAAAAATTATAGTCGCACCCTGCATATGATCATGAAAATCAATCTGTGATCAAACACGGGCGGTAGGAGGGAAAGCAACCTGGTTGTGCGTTGGACGGACGAGAGGAGGACGCCCGAACCGATTCAAATATTAGACCGACGAACTGCGTGCTGGGACCAACAACGCGCGCGATGGACAAATGTCACGTTACAGACGATGGACTAATCGTACAGAAGCAGACGATGGAATAATATTGTTCGTATTTTTTAAAGTAGATATCTATACCTATACCTATATATAATTAAAAAAATACATAAGGCTTCCAATAGTTTTTTCGTCCGTCCTGCGTCGCTGGTTCCGTTCGTCACCTAAAATTTTCGTTCGCCAATCCGTTTTCGTCCGTTTCTTTTTACGCTTTCATCCACGAGTGACGCCCTCCGCCGGGACAAAGAACAAAATTGAAAATCGATACAAAATCCAATCAGGATGTCGGACAAAGAACAAAATCAAAAACCGATACAAAATCCAATCGGGTCATCAGTATTTTGAGAAGCCAAGCTGAAGGGGAAAAAATAAAAGAAGGAAAAAACACACGAATGCAATACCAGCCAACCTTGACAGGATAGTATCGTCAGCGTCTCCTCTGTATCACAGGGAGGAGCTCAATTCAAACCGGCTCTGTACAAATCACATATTGATACCCAAATCAATACACACAGCATGCCAGATCGATGCCTAAATCAACAAAATCATTCTATCTAAAAACTGAATCAAACAGAAAAGATATGAATCATTCATGTCTCAATCACACAAAAGAAACTAACTTCACAAATCCACAACATGCTGCGGTCACCGAGCCGTCGTTGCTTGCCCGAGGCCTAGGACGCCGTCACACCGCTACCCACCGAGGCCGAGGCCGCTGCTCACCGGGGTCGCCGCCGCGTGTGCCGAGGCCGAGGACGCCGCTGCACCTGCTATCGACGAGGCCAACGTCGCTATTCGCCGAGGCCACTGCTTGCCGCCGGTGCGGAGGCCGACGCCTCTCCTGCTGCTCGACGAGGCCGAGGTCTCTGCTCGCCGGCCGGAGCCACCGTAACCATCGCTGCCGCTCCGGCGTCGCTCCCGTTGCACTGCTCGCGTGAGTGTTGGACAGATAGAGAGGGAAGTTGTGTGTGGCTGTGAGAGGGAGAAGAAAGAGATAAGGTTGAGTATGTGATGCTATGGGCATGTAGATAAGCAGCAGTAGCAGTGTAGCACCATTGAAATAAAATACTCCCTCCGTTCCTATGAGTACACGGCAGAAGTGGCCACTTCTTTTTCCGAAAAAAACTTGACTATAACAAGCTTTTTTTCAGTTTTGCCCAAGAACATCCCTAGCATGTAAGGGCGTGTACGATGGAAACCACTACTACCAGTGATCTCAACCTGCCATATAAGATAAAACCACACAAAAGTCACAATATCCATAATGGTGACAACTGCTAAGTATATTTTGTATTTCATCCCCTAACTATTTATGTGTTAGCCCCTACGATATTTGTTATTATAAAATTAACTATTTTAGGCCTTATAAAAAAATGTATAGATACCCCTAATCTACATATGGACCCACTGTCAGCCTCTCCTATCCTCTCTGCTTTATTTTCTCTTCCTAGCAATCTCTATCTTATCCCCGACCAGCCATCGCAACACCACCCCCTCTTCCTCTCGACGCCGATGCCTCCTCTTCCGCCACCGTAACACCGCCCCTCCTCCTCTCGATGCCACCGCTTCCTCTCTGCCACAGAGGCGTCGCTCCCCCACTCCCCGTCCACCTCCGGCCTCTCCCCTGTGTCTTATCTGCGAGCGGCGATGAATTTTGCCGCGAGCTCATCGGCCTCTCATCCTCGGCGACGGTTCCCCACGACGGTGCTAGATCTGGCCACCGACTTCTTCCCTCCCTCCCTCCTCTTCTCGTGACGCTCGAGGGACCACCAGCGACGGTGGATCCGGCCACGAGCTCGCTGAATCCGGTCGTGAGCTCGCTGGATCAGCGACGATGACCTCGGCAGCGGGGAGTGGCAACAACCTCCGCGGGAGAAGTCCTCGACAGCGGTGGGGAGTGGTGAGGCTACCACGGAAGTCCTCGGCCTCACATTGACCTCTCCTCCCCCTCCTCCAAGCGTATCACGAGGGTCCGGTGTTACCCAATGCATGAACCCGAGCAGTGGTTCGCAACTCCAAAGCCGAAGAGCGTTGAGGCAACAGTGACATCTACAAGCGCGGCAAGAGGTCGCGGAACAACGGTCTCACTGCCACGTGCTCAGATCTAACGTGGAGGGTTGAGCCCACTGTCCACGATGGTGCATTGTACATGACCTAAATGGACTGAGAAGCAAAGCTAGGGTCCACAACCACAAGTATAATATCAAACAGTATGGTTCGGTTCGATAATTTACTTCAAGATCAAGTGGAACCCACAAGAAATAGAAAAAATAGAAATCTCTCTTGTGGTATTACTTGTCTCCCAACGTTCATTGCTATTCTAGATACTTCAACTGGGCAAAAAGAGTAATCTGAGCCAAGGGTATTTTAGTTATTTATGAGGTGAACAGCTTCTCTTCCTTGAGAGATGTGCACGGCTCATGGCTGCCAAATACTCCAGTAAAGAGGAACAAAGGGAGTAATGTTGAATATACTGCTGGGGTCCGCAATCCGCATCCTCTACCAGTCTAGGCTGCTTTTGACTGTTTAATACCAACGACAAACTTTGTCGTTGCTTTCCTATATGCCACCCATCGTGGGATAAATGGCTGCACAGTTTGGCCTCACCAGTGATTAATTAGCACCTAATTAATCAATAGAACCAGGTGTTTCTATCCAGGAAAAAGAATCAACAAACGAAATCAGCGGTGCAAAGTGCGCCAGAACAAAAGAGATCAACTGCTTTGGATTCTTTTAACTGTACAATACGAACAAGAGCTTAAAAATAATAAAATTATAGGCTTTAAAAGAATAAAAGTGGAAGGTACGATATGGTGACAAATCAAATAATGATAATTTTCTTGCATCACTTATCTGATATGGTGGTATTTAAGATTATTTGGCTGCTCCATCTATGAAGGATTTTTTTTCTTTTCATGTTGTTCCTATATCAATGGAGATTGGATATCCATTCATATTGTTGGCGTAAAAAATGCGAGAGTAAGCATATTGTGTATTCCTCTGCTTTGATTTATTTTGCTAGAGAGAAACATCTAATTTTGTCAATTACTTAGTTGTACTATGATGGAACAAGCCATGCAGACATTGATCCTACTATGTATGCTAGGGATGAAAACAGTCAGAAACGATCGGAAAACTACCTCAACCATTTCACCATATTTTTCTTGGAAACAAAATCGAAAACGGTAAAGTCGGAAATGAAAACGATAATGGAAATATCGGAAAACTGGAAACAGCACAATATGGACGGAAACATGTCGGTACAGATTGGAAACCGATAAGAAAGATAAAAACATTAAAATATAAAAACATATATTTAATTTTACATAAGTATGTAATACATATAAAATAAGTTCAAGTTTATGCTATATAATTACAAATTAACTTTATTTTAGCCATGCACTCAAGTTAGGGATTTAAGAGTCAATCAATATCTAAACCGTGGTCAAGTATAGATGTACCCTATAAATATCGACACATTTAGGATTACGGTAACTACCATATTATAAGAAACAGTAATTTCCACGAGAGTATGGTAAATACGGAAATGATTGGTATAATAGCGAAAACATTTCCGTTTCCATTTCCATATTTTTTACCATTTCCATGTTCGTTTTGGTCTATTACCATTTCCATATGGCTTGGCCGGTAAAAAGTCGAAATTTGGTATGTGTTGACGATGAAATTTGGTAAATCATGCATCGAATTTGGAGTTAAGACTGAAGCGGATTTGGAAGGAAATCGGTAACAGAAACAGAGTATAAATTGGCTTCGGAACTGCATCGGCTACGGTGTGTATCGGCTGATATTGAATCGGACAAGGAAGCCGATGTAGCCGATTCCGACAAGGAGATGTTGGAATCATTGTCGGGTTCATTTAAAGTGCTTCATTAGGATTGCCACGTATGGATTGAGTCCGAAAAAGGCAATTGTATCTATTAATTAGAAATAGTTTGTTAGTTTCCTTTTATCTTTAGGAAAGTGTGTTTAGTGTCCGATAAGGACTTTATGTTTTTCCTTTTATCTTTAGGAAAGTTTGAGTCGTGTCCGATATGTACTAGTATCTACCCAAGGGTATAAATATGTACACCTAGGGTCTATGTAAATTATCTCTAGATCAATACAACTTCGGCGCATCGCCACCCTCTTTCTGAGGTTTTTACTTATTAAACCGGCGGAATTTGGCACCTGACGCGGGGCTGCATCGGCTTTCGATCTCCGACGAAGGGGTAAGCCCTACGTTCCGTCGGGCCCTGGTGAATCTATCGGCTACATTGGTGTTGTTCAAGGCTGCATCGCTTCGATCTCTTGATCGCTCTGGTTTGGTTGATATATTTACCTGATATTTCAATTCTATCTTAATTGCATTGTGTTTAGAGACGCATCGGTTTAGTTGGGACTGTCTCGGTTAAGTCTGATCTTCTGTCTTAGCCGATATATCTCTACAATCACAATGTTGTTTTAAATAGATTTGTTATATCCATCACATTAGATAGATCTATCGGTTCATGAAGTATTAGATTGTCATATACAATCTCGTGCTGCATCGGTTAGGTTCGACCTACTAGATTGTTGTTGATAATATAAATCTTGTTAAGCCGATAGGTTCATGCTAATGTTTTATCGGAGTGCTAGCCGATGAGTTATCTGGACGTTGTATCGGCTTACAAGGATTACTTACAAGTTGATTTTAGCCGATGACAACAAAGGTTTCGCTGTTTATCTAATCGTTTGGATTTAATGATATCGGACCTCCAGCCGATGAATGCTTCAACCTTCGAATCAGTGCTTATTCAATCTATCATTACTAGCCGATTGGCTTCTACTGGATTATATTATTTCTTTTTCATCAGCCGATTATCTTTATATCATTATTTACTCAAGTATCAAGATCTATACTGGATATCGGCCGGTATCGGCATCGGCTGGAATCACTCCATCGGCTTGTCAGCCGATCGGCTATCTTTTGATCTTCAATTTATATATCTTGTCAGTTGCAGAATCAAACTAACTGGCACGCCCGCATCTCATCATTATTCTGGACCTGCACTGGAACTAAGTAGATCTCCCAGGCCGTCGTGTTTTTACGTCAACAGTTAGTGAAAGGACTTTGATGTCGCCTAGAGGGGGTGAATAGACGTTCCTAAAAATTATCAAAACTTCATAGCATATTAGAATGAAGAAAACTTTCGGTTCAAATCAGAACTTCCGGTATAGGATTGGAAGTTCCGATCTAAACCAAAAAGTTCGGTGGATAACGGAATAAAACACTAGCTATGAACTTGTAGCTCGAACAAATAAAATGTATATGAATCAAAAGGTTACCAACAAGGTAGCTAAGCAAGATATAATATCATCAACTATATCAATTAAGCATACAAGTAGATCGGGTTAAAACAAGCTCAAGCACACTATGAGATATGGCAAGAACGAGCAAACCAAGAGAGGGGACATGTTGATTTGTTCCCAAGTTCGGATCCACAGATCCTACGTCTCCGTTGAGTGGCCACAAAGGCCGGGTCTATTTCAACCATTTCCTCACGAGGTTGCACAAATGCACTCCTCGATTTCACTCTTGATTTCTTCCCTTGTGGAGTCGAAATCGAAGCCTTCACAAACTTTCCGAGGGACATCACAACCTTGGGTGCTCATCGGCGACGCCTAGCCGTCTTGAAGACCTTAGTCCCCAAGAGTAACAAACACAATCCAAGATTTGCTTGCTATGAACTCGAGTGCTCAAAGTATGGAGTGAATCTCACTAGCTCTCAAATTTTCAATCTCAATCCAACTCTAATCCCTTCTCAAATCCCTCTCACAAAGAGGCACCACAAAGGTAGGGGAATGTGGATGGCTATTTGGCTTTGGGTGTGTCTAATAATGCCCAAGAACAGTAGCAACTCAAAGGAGGGGTGGAGGAGTTTATATACCCGAGCCTCTCAAAACTAGCCGTTGGAGGCTAAGACTGCAATTTCCGGAATTTCCGAAATGCATTTTCGGACAAGTTTGAAAATCAACAGAGGGCAATCTCAGTTTCGCAACCATTTTTGGAATTTCCGAAAATTTTCGGACTTATCCGAAATGTTTTTGGACTTTCCGAGATTTTTTCAGAATTTCCGAAAAGCACAGAGCAAAACGACCATAACTTTTCGCTCGGGAGTCCTTTTTGATGATCTTGGACTCTATGAAAAGCTCACTCAGAGGGCTACCCAACTCAACCAAAATAAAGGTTTAAAACCACTAAAGAATAGGTTAAAACTTGAATTTCTCTTGGGGTAGCACTAGGATGGGTCACTTTGAGCACCGAGACATACACAAACATATCGACGTTCCATCCCTCTTAATAGTACGACATTCTTATACTCAAAAGTAAATAGCAAGAGAATTATACCAATAGGAATGCCTTGTTTCCATCTTTCTTTTCTTTATCTTAAGGGACACCAACATCAAACCGTTTCACCATATATTCTTCAAATGATTGACACGGTTACTTGGAGCTTCAAATGGTCTTGCACGATCCATCATGACAAAGCCGTCACTCACCATTCACCACCGGATTTGGTTCTTCGGTGTCAAGCTCCTTACTTGCCCTTCACCACCGCATGGTCCATCGTGACTGAGCATCGCTTGCCCTTCACCGTCTTGCCGTAGTAGCCACTTCGTATATCACATCTTCAATATCTTCACTTTGTCATCCTTGGTATCTTTAGGTGCAATGTTATCACTTGAGCATCAACACCTTTTCAATTCTTGGGATCTATTTCTCTCATACAACTCAATGAATTATTAGTCCTAATGATTCGGTTGTCAATCTCCACATGTTGACCAACCGATCGCGTATATAAAAGGATATGAATAAGTGGATGAGTATTAATCAACACCACAAATGTCATATACTGAAATGTAGAGATCACAATTAAATGAAAGTGAATAACTTGGATCAAATACATGTATAACTAAGGTATAGAATTTGCTCCCCCTAAATGTGTGCATACAAAATTTTTGTGTGAAGCAAGAGTATACATAAAAGGATACGAAACATTGAGAGCTTATCCTATACAAGAATAGAAGACATTTATCAAATATAAACATTAAAATAAAAACATACATTCATCATCAACATGTTCTCAATGTAAGAGACTAAACAAGATATGACTCAAACAAAATATTAGTCTCACATGTATATCTAATCACATGGAAATATTATATGTGAACATATGAATGTGTGCATGGAGAGAAGGAATGATGCATATAACTTGATCTCCGTGCACTTCATCCTTGTTGTGATTTAGGTCCACCATCAACGAATATTTCTATCTCAACTCATATAAAGCTCGGGAACCACCTCTCACAATTTTCATTTTCATATCCATATGAGACTAGTAGACAAAGAAATGCTTATAAAAATATCAGTCTCATGTAATTGGATTTGTCATTAATCACCAAAACTAAATTAATGGTACTTGAACTTTCAGGTAGAAAGTGGTTTGAGCCAAGAATCAAGTGCATTGCTTCATTGTAGAGCTAGTGCGACACTTGATCATCTCCGAGCCGGGTAATTGCTTGTTACTCTTGGAGGTTACCGCCTCTTAGACGGCTTGTGGAGGTGTTACCCGATGACCTCTCCAAGGAGATTGTGGAGAAGGCCCAGTGCTGGTTAGTGAGTGGTTTGGAGTTCACCACCTGCGGAGTGAAGGAAGAACTACCCTAGTGGTCGAGGCTTGGGCAGTCCACTTCGTGGGATGGCTCCCACCTTGCCCACCCCTTGACGAAGGGGGCTTGCGGTGGCTTCATGGTTTTGAGCGGTGAAGTTGGGCTCACCTCAACGGGGATTAGGAAACTGACGAGTTTCCGAACCTCGGGTGAAAAATTCCTTGTCTCTTGTCTCATTTTCTTATTGCATTTACATTTGTGAAATTTACATTCATAGAGACATATTTGAGCCCATATCACCCTAGGATTGCAAAACATAACTTAGTTGATTAGATAGTCTAATCCTTCACCAAGCCTAGCAACTTAGGTTAGTTTTGATTAGGTGTAATTTATTTTTAATCACCTATTCACCTCCTCTAGTTAATATCTCGATCCTACACAAGTGGTTTGTGCCATCATTGCCGCAAACGATGTTGAGGCGGTAGCAACAGGGGAGGTGGTGGACCCATGGAGGGGGCTTCCGCGGCGAGGAGGTGATGCTCGAAGCCGGCTTCGAGTAGGAGCACTTGAGGAGGAAGTCGTCTCTCGGGCCGACGGGGTCTGGGCTTGCCAGGGTGATCTCCACCAACGTGACGGAGGGGTCGATGGCATTGGGGAGGGCTGGGGGATGGGACGGAAGAAGAGGATGGGCCTGCTCAGGGTGTCGTGGAGGAGTCGATGTTGCGGCCTCTTGGGCCTATCCTTTGCAGCCGCTCCTGCCCCGCCATCGCCGCCTTGCTCCTCCTCCTCCCCCGATCCACCTTTCCTGACCGCGTCTAGCCGGGCCACCGCCTGCGTCGCGTCGAGGGGTACCTTCATCCCTCCTGCGCGACGCAGCGGAGTAACTTCATCCCCCCTCCCACCGCCGCCACAACTCTCGCTGCCACAACGCCCAACACCACCCTACACACCCCCGCCGACACGCGCCGTTGACATGTGGGTCCTAGCGCCATCCACTGACATGTGGGAAATTACATAATATCCTAATTAATAGATACAAATATCTATCTTGGATTCTATCCGCGTCTGGCAATACCATCGAAGTTCTTCATTTGAATCCGACATTGATCGTGTAACCAATCTTGCCAATATCGGTTGTATCTGCTAACCGTGTTAAACTCGGTATCGGCCGATACAGACTCTCAGCCGATGCAGACTTTGTTTCCAAAAACATTGCATCTCTTCCAAATCCGCTTCGGCCTTTATCTCCAAATCCGATCTAAATCTTACCAAATTCCGTCGTTAACACCAGCGCCACCCACCGATATGTAGGTCCCACTATTATTATCTTCTTGGTTGACTAACATATGGGTCCCGCATATTTTTTTAAAAAAAATTAGTTTTCAACTTTGCTCCTTTTATTTTTTCCCCGGATCAAACTACCATGTAAGCGTCATGTCAATATCACGTGAAACGAAGACCTAGTCAAATGAGCCACGTAGATATCATGTCAACTAAAACTGGGGATAATATGCCGAAAGATCTCGTTTGCTCTGGTTTTGTAAGTTAGAGTCTTATCCAATTTCGTGGTAGAGGGACAAATTTTAGACAGGGACAATTTTAGACTCGGTAATAAATTAAGAGATCTAAAGTGAACTTATTCCTCTTCTCTTTTGCCAAGGCCACGGCCCAATACGCGAACCCGTCCATCGTCCGCCACCACACCACCCGCACCGCACGGCAAGCAAGCGAACCAAGCGAAGAAAAGCACACACACTGCGCAACGTGCAAAGCTCCTCTACCCAAGAAGACTAATTGGCGCGTACCCGCCGGCAACGCGCACTTAATTTGTGATAAGCCATGGAATGCTCATAAACCTAGCTAGACGTGTTTGATTTTCTTTTTGTGTTTTTTCTTAATCTATGATTTTTCATATTTTTTCTCTCGCGTGAATTTTTTAATCACGTGCACGTGAATTAACTTGAATTTCGAGTAAAATTTTTTTAAGTTTAGTTGAAAGTTTTGAATTTTGAATTTGAAAGATTTAAATATGACTTGAAAATTTTCAAATTTAAGTTAAAAGTTTTAAAAAATCTTGACTTTCAAATCAAAGTTGAAAGTTTATGATCTTAACTTGAAAGTTTTCAAATCTGAGTTGAAAGTTTTCAAGAAATCTTGATTTGAAAGTATTTAAATCTAAGTTGAAAATTTTAAATCTTAATTTGAAAACTTTCAAATCTTTATTTAAAAGTTTTCAAATCCGAGTTGAATTTTTCCAAATCTAAGTTAAAAGTTTTATTTATGTTTTCTTTAAAAAAACTATTACTAATAATTTTCATTAGTGCTAATTAACGTTATTAACGTGAGCAGTAGGGGGGCGCGTGCTGGCGCAACCTCTACCCCCCTGGTCGATTCCCCTCCTCTCCACGCCTCCGTGGTGTCCCTAACTCTAAACTCTCCCCCAATTGCCCAAAAAAATCCCCCAAAACCGAAGGGAAAGAGGAAAAATACTCTCGCTCTCGCGTCGCGCACGACACGACACGACACGACCGAGCCAGCAAGCCGCCGTCCCGCCGCTCCTGCAATCTACAGCCGCGTCGCCGCTCATCCGCCTGCCCCGCGCGCGCTCGCTCTCGCTCCCGCTAGGGTTTGGAGGAGCGGGGGATCGCCCGGCGATGGACTGGAGCGCGGTGACGGCGGAGGACCTGGTGGATGCGCTGAGGGAGGTGGACTGGTCGACGCCGCCGCGCCCCGTGCCGGAGTTCTTCTCCCGCTTCACCGTCCCACGCTCCTACTCCAAGTGGACCAGCCGCCTCAAGTGCAACCTCTACTAGTACGATCTCCCTTCCTCACTTCCTAATTGCCCGTCCCACGATTTGTTGGGAACTTGGAGATTCTATGTCGAGATTGGCGTTAAATCCGAGCGGATTTGCGCGCGGAGGCGGGGTTTAGATTAATCGAATGGGGATTGTTGGTGTTCTCAGTGAATTTGTAGTAGATCAAGCACTTTTTTCTCTAGCGGGTAGAGTACTTAGAATAGCGTATATGCACATCGAGACCTCTTTTGTGGTTTGATAGCCCCGTGGAAATGGTGTTGTAACGTTCAGCTAATGTAGCCCGTAGTAGATGAATCCAACATCGTATTATGTTCAGCAAGTTCAATGGGAACAAAAGGAATTACATAAACGGCCACTGTATGCCTAATGACAGTATTCGGCTGTAAGCTATTCGCTTTGAAATCTGTGATGAACTCATAGCATGCAAGGTAGAAAATAAAGGCAAGCGAGTCTTTGTTTTCACTTTAGTAGGTTATGCTTGTTTCTGGCATATGGTAGTATGGTACATATGTTGGAGTAGCATTTGATGAAAACTCAAAACTAAGTTTTTAGGTTTAGCTTCCCCAGGCTGTCATCAATTATCGATTCTGATGATGATATCCATGATATGATCTCTGGCAAATTTATCATCATCTATTTATTCTGCTTAGAGGCAGTTTTCACCAAGTGCTAAGTTATATTTAGGCAGCAAACCAGCACCTGGTTCCTAATTGGTGATCATGTGGACTTAAGCAGGATTGGTCAGCCTCCTAGTCAGGATAAATAAATAGGCAGGCTAGGCAGCCGTATGCGCATGGAAATTGTGTATTGTGCTGTTAGAGCGATTTTTTAAGTGTTAGTTTGTAACCTGGATCTTGTTTCGTTTTGTACTTGCGCTGAAGATGGTTGTTTCTCTCTGGAGGACTCAATGAAATCTGTGAGATGCACAGGATGCATTATTAAAAATTTTATTTATTTACTTACAGATCTGTTGAACTAAGATTGTAGATGCTAAGTGGTGTAACCACAGTTTTTGTGTGCTTAATGTTTCCGAGACATTAAGTGTTTCTGATAACTGAAGTGATTGGCAAAGTAGTACTTCAGAAAACATGCCATGTTGAACATTCAAACTTTTAAAACTTTGAGTGTGAAAACGTTTTAATTGTTTGGACTTTGGATTCAATACATGAAAATTCATATATGTAGATTTATCTTGAAAGTACTTTCAGATATTTCCACCTCAAAAAAGAGAAAATTATTTTCAGATACTAGAGTTTTATTGGGTTTTGCAAATATTTTACGACAGAACTTTTGCTCTTTGTATTCTGGAGAATGTGTGAATGTCCAAAACCAGATGTTCTGATAACTGGGTGTAGAATTAACTATCCTACTAAAGAGTGTCAATTCATGCGTTTGGAATTTTTACAAGTTCCTTAAGACACATGTACAGGTTGTTTATTACTATTTTATCTTGTACTGAATTTCCCTCATTTATTTGGTCTGCAGCTACAGGACAAATTACTTCATCTTGATCATGTTCATCCTTGGTAGGCAAAAAAAAGCTTGAATGTTGTTTCTTATTCCTGACTTGATTGATTTTGACATGCTGTCTTTGTTATACACAGGGATAGGCTTCATTTGGAAGCCGGTTGCTATTCTTGCAGCCTTTATGACTGGAATCAGCATTGCATTTCTTAATGACAGGTACAATTTACTTAACTAATACCATCCTTGCCTAGAAACTTTTTTCTCTAGAGAATTCTTCCATCTAGATAAGTAAAGAGCAATCATTTGTTTTGCTAATGAAGGTAGTGTATCTTTGAGATAAAACATAATTACATCAAACCATTGCCTAACTGAAATTATTGCTAAGGATATGTTGTCTTAGCATAACTACCAAAAGGATTAATGAATAATGCACCTGCAGGTTGTCTTTCCTTGTATCAGTCATGATACACTTCTTAACTTCGTTAAGCATCTGCTCTTTATTTTGTGACAAACTGATACTAAGTGATTTACACTTTGATCAGAGGATGATTAATACACTAATTCTCATGTTTGATACTTCAGCTTTGCAGTTACTTTCAATGAGAAAGTCACGAGGACTGTGAGACAATTTTCACCACATTTAGCTGCAAAAATGAGGCCGCCAATAACGTGAGGATTCTAGTTTTTCATAATTTATTTATTTTGTCATGGGTCACCAGAGGGTGTTATTAATACTATTCTCAACATTATCAACAGCCCTGTTCTTCGTGGTCGACCAAGTTCAAAGAGGTCGATTCATATTTGTGGGCGACCTCGCTGGCTGTTTGTGCTGTTATTTTCCGCAGGTGGGTGCAGCCCAGCAAATTTTCTTCATATAATCTTATTTCACATATCATAGTTTTGAAAAACTGAAGTTAATCCTTTTTTATATTTTTATTCGCAGTTAGTTGCATGCTCTGGTTGACTTCCTGCAGTCTCCTCACAGTTCTATGGGCCCTTTTAATTGCTTTATTTGGTAGGGATGATTTGAGATTTTGAGCTTTCAAAGATAGATATACATCTTGGGACTGCTCTTATAGTTTTTTCTTTGTTTGGTTTGCAGTAACTCTGCTTCATGCTAGCTTCAGAACACCTAATCTGAAAGCACGTCTGAATACATTCAGAGAAGAATTCCGAGCTGTTTGGAGGAATTATAGTGAGCTTTAAGGTCCGTGTGTCCATCTCATGTAAGTACCCTACATTTGTATAGAACCTCAGTTTGTCTTATTACATTGTCACTGTTTAGATAAAGTTGGTTAAACTTGGAGGTGGTTTGCTTTCTCTATGCAGGTTCATGTGGTAAGAAGTGCCTAGTGCTGATACTTCGTGCTGTTTGTGAATTGTGTTTGTGGGAGATGCCAAGATATGAACAATGGTGACAGGCAACTGCCTTGTATTGTGATTACTTGCTCGTTTTGGAGGTGGGTCTTGACTGGCTCAGTAGATGATGATGCTACACTTGGTACGCCACCTTCCAGATCACAATAATTGTTCACTTGGACTTCTCCCTAACCAAGCATAGGAGAAAGAACAGCATGTAAAGGATGTAAACAAGTATTCTAATCAACACAGCATATATTGTTTATTGAAATGTTTGTTTCTTGTTTCCCCCAGCAGTTTGTACCATTCTAGATAAATTTGCCACCAAATTTCTCGGTTGCCTTTCGCGAAGTATAAAGATCGTGAATGTTGATATGGAGCAAGATCGTTAGCTAAAAGTCATTGTTGATATGGAGCAAAATCGTTAGCTAAAAGTGAATGTTGAGATGGAGCAAGATCGTCAGCTAAAAAGAGTGTTTCAGCTTATGCAATTATTAACCATTATGAGCTATTCGGCACAACCAATACGGTGCCCACATATATATAGACTTAGTTAGAGAACTACTGCCTTGCACATTGCTTTATTACTCTGATTGGAAAAGGCATCGTCAACATTCTTTCCCATGGAGTATCAACAAATCTGTAAGATATAATTGAAAACATGCATATTCCCAACAAACTGTAAACGTGGATGGACGTGAACTAATCCTATATTCAACATGACAATCACACAAAATGGATAATTACAAAACAATAAGCTCGGAAAGGAAAATCTCGAACGAAGGCAATCTACAGGTGAACACAATAGAACGATGGACTGTTCCCGACTCCCAAGTTAAAAGCGCTGGAATCCTCGGAAATTTCAGTTTAAGCCAATCCCGCTCGTGGAGGTAGAACAGCAGCTGCGACAACTAGCATAGTTAAGTCGCGAAGCTTCTATCGCCGGCATCACCCAACCCCGGAACTATGAACCTGTGGGAACAAATAAGACATGAAAGTTATTAAAATCCACTGAAATACGGTCACGACCTACAGGCGCCAAGCATATTTTGCAGGATAATATGCAGATAAATAGAAATTCATAAGTTAAGAGTACCCTCTCTCATCAACTTCAGAATCAATTGTTCCCGTGTACACATGGAGCCTAGAACAAAAAATGGAAAAAAAATTAACTCTATTTAGTAAACAAGAGGAACTGTCATGCACACAAATATGGCTTATCTATTCTTACCCAGGGAATTTGTTGCTAAGCTTTTGAAGTGCAGGAGGCGCTGCAACAGCAGAAACCTGCATCAGGAATACAAAGAAGTGTCAGGTTGATAGAAAGGACAACTAATAGCCAAAAACAGGCAAATTTCATGAACTTACGACTTTAATCTGCTTGCTTGAAACTCCACGTTCAACCAACAAGTCAATAGCAGCAACAATCGTCCCACCTAGAGGAATAGGTTAAATGCATATCAGGGAACCATGACTCATTATAGTTACGGTAGGAAAAATATTCTGCTTGCACAAGACCAATTTATATTTGTACTAACACCAATAATTTGGTTATGAAAAGTTATAGATGCAACGGTACAATCCACAAACTTTGCAGAATGGTCCCAAAAATACTATAGCACTGCAATAAACAGAGCAAGAGTGCCACAAGAGCCCAAGATTTAACACACTGGAGCTTAGCATTTGACCACAAGAATCACAATATTCGGCTGTTCAAAATGGGTTCATGAGACACTAAACTAAAAGAGTTGCAAAGCAAATCTTAGTGTATAATCTATAGTCTAAAAGATCATAACACAATTGTTTGAAGTTGAAAAGTTTGTGGTGATAAAAGCTTGCTGGCAGAATACTATGTCTCAAGTGAAGACCAATGGAGGGCGTTCTGTTTTGTGTTAGTGAAACAAGTTATGTTAAAAAGTATATGGGATGAGGCTTCATGATTTGAGCACTATATATTTGTCAAACATTGCATGACCAATCCAATGGATGAAAAATCTGAAACAAAGTGGCATTCGTTTTCTACTCAGTTGTAAAGGAGAGATGGTGTTCTTTCCTAACTGAAATGGAGAATATTCAAATTCTCACGCCTCAGGCAACACATCGACTTTATGCCACATTTGACATTCCTCATGTGTATTCAGTACTTGAGATGACACTCTGTAATATGCATATAACATAGAACAAGAAATACATTTATCACTTGGTTTTGAAATTGCATTGCTTATTCAAGTTATTTATTTCTCTTGATAGAGAGCTTGTGAATTGCAAAGAAGACCTTAGGCAGCACATAGATTGTTCAGAAGAGCTAAAAATTACCAGTGGCCAGCATTGGATCAACAACTAGCACACGAGTCCCCTCTGGAATCTTGTCTGGCAAGCTGCATTAAATAAGAGTGGAAACAAGGAAATGAATGTTTCTGGAGAACACCAATTGGCCTGGATATTTAAATTCTTTCTGAACAACAGGGAAAAAACAGCAAAACAGCTTGTAGGAAAGGGAAAGGAAATTTATTATCATAATCCATCATTCTTACTGTTACAAATCACCAGTATCTATCATCAAGATAGCCTAGCTTTTGCCTCTAGTACTTTTGCCACTGAACTAAAGAACACCAAGAACTTTTCATTTTGTAATATTTGTATGTCCTGCTATGCACTACAGAAGGAAATATACTTGCGTAGTAATACAGATTGCATTGTGATTCAGGGATAAAATGTTTATTCTGGAAAGCAATCGAGACTAGAGCCTGGCCATCAAGCATATACACTTTTGTGAACTAAAATAAAGGATGGCGATTTACAAAAGCAGTATGAAAACTAGATGTTTGCAAGAAGAGAAGGAACATAACACATACTTGTTCAGATATATCGAAGGTTGAAGTGTTTCTTCATCCCTACGCAGGCCTTCAATTTCAGTGAGACAGACAGATAAGAATAATTGTACATAGTTTTGAAGATGAATGTTAATTTGGATAAGTAGTTGACAAAGAACTACGCAATATTGGATTTAAGAGACATGCAAGTAACTTCGATTAACTTTTCTTTCATACTAGTTGCTACATGCAAAAAAGCTTATTTTTCAAAAATAAATCATAAGAAGCAGAATAATAATGTGGCTTGGTTGAAGTAGCAAATATCTAGGGTGTATTCTGCATATTTCAACTTTATGTTTCCCATCCATGCATGCAAATCCAGCATTGGTACTTAGGGAACTAAAACAAATGAGTGATTTTGCAGTCCTTGAGGAGGTACCACATTTTCTAGTGTAAAATTTGGCACCTCATACCTCCGGTACTAGGAGGTACCAAAATTACATTAAAAATATTGGTACCTCCCGGTACCTCTCAAGGACCGTAAAATTACTCAAAAAAAAATTGGGTTAGATTGCAGGAGTGTCAAACTGTCAACCATGCAATCTATGTAACCACTATGTGAGCATAAAAGTTAATAAACTTTTGAAAAATAATACATTTGATTCTAATTCACTAAACTTTACATAACCAACTTACCAAGGTGATAAGTCTTGGTGGCTGGCAGAACTGATGAAGCATTTTCAGCCATAGCAAGACCAGCTCTTAGTATCGGAACAACCTGTTAGACACGCTAATGAAAAGACTAAATATATTTGTAGAAAATACAAATGCCATTAACACTATCTAACACTAAGAATTAGATTTACCATGACAGGCTCTCTTGGGTCAATAAATTCAACACTTGAAACAGCTACAGGTGTTTGGATCTCTCCTGTGATTGTTGGCTGCAAAGGTTCTAGAACAATTTAGCATGGCATCATTCTCTCAACAATGAAATGTCTATTTACTGGCAAATGGTAATCATAACTAATTTTAAACTTTTTTCCTATAGAGCAATGCATCTTTCAAAGTTGAAAGATGTGTACATAAAAAATTACATGCAAAAAAGGCGCAAAATGGAAGCATTATGAGTTACAATAACAACTTAAGATATTTGTGCATTCACTGTTTTACAAGGTATCAATTATCCATGCAATTTCAATACTTAGGCACAGATCTCCCTTATATAGCCTATTTCAACTTCCAAGCTTAGAAATGTAAGATGGATCCTAGAAAATTAACGGATAACGATCAGCCATACAAGTTTCCCACTCACCAGCCAATCTCTGGAAGCTTCATATATAAGCAACCGACCAAGCTCCGCCATGGCACTCTCTACCACAAAAACAGATTGCTCAGTGTTATCCTATCACAACTTTATCGCAACAATTAGCCAATTTTATCAGCTGCGTAAACACATTTTTGTATCACCGTGACTTCACCACTATCAAGTATCAACACGCTAATCCAAGGCTTTGCTTCTTCAACAACTAATTTGTAGTAACAATTAACAATTTTTTTGCGATTTCACATTTACCAGTACTACTATCAAGTTACCAACTACTACGTCATTCGGAAGTACACTCACTGAAGATGGCGCAGGGCGTTTGCTCGTTACGCAGGACGGAGACCCAGTGCTTTATCAGTGGGTGCGGCGGCACGAACACCTGCGAAACAAAAACATCACGAGGCCACCCACTTTGAGCTTAGCACGCACGTGCACAAAGCCACAAACGAATTGACAAGGAGAAGCAGAGGCAGCGTCAGAGAGAGAGGAGCCAGATCCACACCAGCATCTGGCCGCCGGAGGAGGGCGACCGCGCCCCCGTGGCGGCGTCGGGGCTCGCCGCCCTTGCCACCGTCAGAGGCACCCTTGGCCTTTGTTGGACGAGCCACTGGATGGGGGCGGTGGCGGTGGCGGCGAAGCGCGTGGACGTGGCGAGCGCGGGGGAGGGGAGGGAGGAGGAGGAGGCGTGCGCGGATTGGCGACGCGGCGCGCGCGGGCCGCGGCGGAGAGGCGCTCCCGCGGCCGCGGCCGTGGCGAGCGACGGCATGGCGAATTGGCGAGGGACGAGGTGGGGATGCGGATGCGGGGCGAAAGCGAGGGCAGTGAGGTGAGCGAGGTGGGATACGGTGGGGTCGCTCTTGTGCTCTGACTCAAATCTCGAGGTGCTCATCGCCGTTCAGAGGCTTCAGCCACGTGTGAGTTGGGATTTTGCGGTTTTGCACCGCAACGGGAAATTGGTGGATATACCCCTACAAATGAAAGAAGACAATACAAACATGTGGATCAAATATGTGAATGATGCTATTTTTTTTAATAATAAAATAAAACATTCTGCCTTTTGCTCAACAAACTACAGTCAATTATTACAATGTTCACACAAAAGCAAACCCACACAGTGAGTATGTAGCCAAAGTAACAAAACCAAGAGCAGATACAAACTAATAAAAAAATAAGGTAGAGACCCCACAAATACTGAATTCTATTGGTTAATCTCCATCCAAAATTGATAAATAGCTGCATGATGGTTGACTCAAGTTTACTACACGTATTTTTTATTAGCTTGGTATGATCATCATGCCTTTGTAGTTGAACCTATTCCCGGAACCAATATGTTGTTCCGAAAAGAACCTGCAAATAAGATTTTGAAGGTGATCTATCAAAAACAATTTCATTTCTACTGAATTAAAGAGCTCAACATACAACGGAAACTCCAACAAGAATAAGTTCCTTGATCTTTTTATTAACACCCACAAGTCAATTCCTAAACATATGAGATATATTATGTGGAGGATATAATCCAAACGAGAATTGTATAGATCTTCAAAGAAATCTAGCAAAATGGCAATCCAGGAAAAGATGTGAATGATACCACTATGTTAACGAAGTCTTTGATAGGCGAACAGAGCTAGCAGTGGCAATGGCAGAGTGCAGGGGCGGAGCTAGAAACGAAGAGGGGTGCCAATTGCTTAATTTACTCTACTTTAGAGCGAGTTTAAGTTGATGTGAATGTCTAAATTTATATTTGAGTGAGGTGCACACATGGTGAAAATGGGTAAGGTATAACTAGAAAATTTTCTTGATTAGGTTCCTAGACACCCCCTCACATACTCTAGCTCCGCCCTTGGAAGAGTGGCAGGTGCAAACCGCTTGGGAGAAGAAAATGAATACCAAATACCATTGAAATGTAGCAAACATATGTGATGGGTGATGGGTCCATATGTCAGTTACATTCATTTTCTCCTTCCCTCACCTCTCCATCTTTCCTCCCTCCCTTCCTCTCCCCGCATGTAGCAGCAGGGTGGAGGACAAGACCACCATCGGGGGACGCATCCGACAGTGGCGAAGCGGCGCCTGGAGGATGTAGCCAACAAGGATATTCGCAGCGGGCAATGACGGGGTGGTGCACACATCTCCCACTCCGACCCGACACTCCGTCAAAGGCCTGTTTCCCTATGTGGCCTCTAGTGCCGCCATCATTGCCGACCCAACTACTTCCACCACGGGTGAGTCGAGGGTGCAGCGGAGGAGGAGCAACACCGGATGCATTGACCTCGACCTCCTAGATCCAAAAGTCGGATGAGGAGCAAAGAGGCACCGCGGCCGCCCCCTCCTCGGTTGTCTTCCCTGGGAGCCATCTTGCTGGATCCAAAAGCCGAAGGAAGAGGTGCAACCACCGTGGTGGCGTGGGTCCAAATCGATGAAGGCAGTTGCGGGCTACACCCGTGATGGGTGGTAGACATGTGGTGGTTGCATGACGAGGAATACTGACGATTCACGAGAGCCGCCGGAAGACGAAAAGGATGATGACACCCTGTTGCTACCGTAGACACCAGTTGCTGCTGATGCTTGGATGAGGTTGCCGGTTGTCGATGGAAGAAGACGACGATGGTTCGCCGGCGGCGAACAGCCACCGTCGCGCCAACGATGTTGACGATTTGGTGGCTACGGTTAGGGGCAAGCGACAGATCAACGGCGACGATGGGGTCGAGTGAACCAATCTTCTGTTGCTGCCTATGAGGAGAGAGAGTAAAAGGGAAGAGTGGGGGAGGTGGGGGTAGGAGAAAAGGAATGTACTGAGTGATATGTGGACAGTGGACTCACTACATATATTTACCACTTTTCACTGATATCTAGGACCATGCGCTGACTCAGCGAGGTTAACCTACCTAAACCGCTTCGTAAACCACTGAAGAAGTTGGTTTGTACCATTTTTCGAAACGAGCACTACTATACGTACTAAAATTTTCTTACTATACAATCATCTGAACCGTTTTATTTAAGGAGATGGAAGTTATAAAAAATCTAGATGCACTCATAACATGACATGTTAGTGTTAGTAAGAATTTAGTAAGAAAAAATTAGTACATATAGACTTTTCCTTTCGGAATTGGGGGGGACTTTATACCCGGTTTTTCCACGAGAACGTGGAGGAGCGGCCACCGACGCTCGCCGTGCTACTACTGACGCTGGAGCTCGGCGTGGAGGCGGCGTCCATGTCGTGGTAGGACAGCGTCTGCTGGTCGACAAGCATGGTGGCCACCATGGCGGCGGAGTTGGGAGGCTTGGGCGGGAGAGAAGACGACGACGGCGACGCGGCGGCCATGGAAGAGTCGCTTCGTCGGCGAGCGGTTGGGTTAGTTTAGATAGATCCGGGCCGATGAGGGAGGCCGATTAGACTTATTTTTTGGTAGTACGACGCAGAAGACGAATCAGGGCCGATAGTGGGCCAATATTTTTGCGCAACGGGCTGCCAAATCTAACCGCGGTACCAGCCTCGTGACACCTCCTTCCTCTCGAAGCAAAACCGAGGACGTACGACGACGACTTCCCCACGGCAGAGTTCCCCTCTTTCCCCTCCCAATCCTCCGATCTCATCCCCCGGCTCCGGCTCCGGCTCCGGCGACGCGGCGGGGCGATGCGCAGCTGCTGAGAGCGCGGCGCCACGACCACCCCCCCACCTCGAGAGCGCGGCCATGGACGAGGGCTACGCCAACCTCCCCACCAGCCACCTCCTCGGCTCCGTCCCCGTAACCGATCCCCCCCTCCCCTCCCTCCTCCTCCTATTCGCTTCGCGTGTCTCGCTTTTGTGTGATGATTGGGTGATGGTTTCTGTAGGCCGCGACCCCCGAAGAGAGGAAGCCCGCACCCGTCGCCGAAGGTAGCAGCAACCACCCCCTCCCCCCATCGATTGCGTGTTGGGTTTCAGGTTAGTGCCATTGCGATTGTCACGGATTGCTGATTAGGTTTCTGTTGGAAATGCAGTTGGCACCTCGCGTCTGCAACAGTTTCCTCCTGCTCTTGGTGCTACTGGTGGTGCAGGAGGAGGAGGAGTTGGAGGGTATCAGCCTCCAGGGACCCCTGCAGGTAACAACAACAGGTCGCTGCGTTAAGCATAAGCACATCCTGTATTAGGTTCTTCAGAGTATTTGGTTGGATCCAGCTCTCGATAAGATTAGTGGGTATGTTTTGGTGCAATGGGTAGTTCTGTGGTGTACATGCTTATGGGGTTATATTAGAATGCCAAGTCCCAAGAGTATAACAATCTAAGGCTTCTTAAAATGGAAAGGATGGGTTCAAGAGCACATCGCGCTCTGGAAGAAATAATTTTGGTTGCTTAGCGTAGTAATGGCGTTATATTCTATTTCATTTCGAATGAACTACGTCCCATGATTTTCCTCCCCAATACTATTTTTTAGGAATGTGTGTCAGCGAACGCCTCGTGCATTAAGAAATCAATCGAATTTCCACCCAAATATGGCCGCGAAGTATTACCCTGGTACTGCTTTGATGTTTTCTTTTAAGGTCCATGTGCAAAAAAGTACTTAGGGTAGAGTAAAGCTCACAAAACCGCAATATGTTGATTGGATATATGTAGCTCTATAGAAATAAATCTTGCAGGGTGATTTTTTTTATCTTGTAGATAGACAAGAACCTCAGAGCATCCTTTGCTTGAGGTATTTGTTTGAGGTGGCTGTTGTATGGAGCGCTGCCTTGTGTGCACCAAACAAAATGTTCAGATCCTCAGAGAAAAAATATGAGAGTGGACTAGTGGTATTCTAACCATTTCCAACTGATGGAAGAACTGCACCTTCTTTTTCTTTATATTACTTTCAAATTTGATCCCTGTCAGTTGTCATGTTTCACTTAGTGCAATGATTATACTTTACTGAAAGCTGGATCTTAGATGGCATGCTACTGATTATCTTTTCCCATGTGTTGCTCCTTAATTTTGCAGACGGAGATGTAGAAACTCAAACAAATTGGAAAGGATACTTCAATGTTGCATCTTATGCTCCATATTTCAATGTTGATACTGATGTTGTAGTTGACAGGCTCATCAGCTCGGTTTATCCAATGGATGGTTTTTTCAGGAAGATTGATGCTAATCCTGACATGTAAGTATCTCCTATTAGGCTATTACCAATCTGTGGTCACCCTTCACGTTTAAAAAATTTGACCTTAAGTACCCGCTGGTATTGATGTCATAATTTCTAATGAATGGATTCATGATAGGATACAATTACAGCGAAGGATCGTAGAATTGTTTGGCTACATTATATGATGTGTTGTTAATGCAAGTGATGTTTTAAGTTGCATATAACATGCCATGAATATGTTTTGAAGCAGTTTCAGCGTGAGATAGGCATTTGGTTAGGTGAAGTACTGTATATTTTACAAAAGTATGTTGTAACAGTGCTAAGGCATATGCTGCAATAATTGAGATTATTTATCTAGAACTAGAAGCATGATTTTAAGGAGGAGAAGGGCATGCAAGTTTTTCTCAAGGGACTTTGGACCCATTGTTGTATTGGTGCATTTTCTAGTAACTCATCTACGCTTTTGCATTGTAATAATTTTGATACCTGGAGTCAACTTATTCATGTGCGGTAAATCATTCTGCTATCTGCAGGTATGGGCCCTTATGGATCACAACAACACTGATATTCATGCTAGCTGCATTTGGAAACTTTGCCACTTATCTGATGCAAAGGAAAACAGACCTGAACATATGGAGCTTTGATGTTGGCTATTTCAACTGGGCGGCATCGGTCATGTATGGTTATGCTGCCGTAGTGCCTGCTATATTCTTTTTCCTGTTTCAGTATTTTGGATCACGCCCAAGTCTTGTTCGGTTTTGGTGCATGTGGGGATACTCTCTGTTTATCTTCATCCCAGCATCTGTAAGTATTCACCGCAATCAATTTCTTTGATGGTTTGGAGATGTAGTCTCAGAAATAACTGTCAGTGAAAATAATCCATGATGTTACCAGCATGTAGGCTTGCACCTCCTGCTCCTGCTCAAGAAGGCTGCTATGTCTAATGCATGCACTAATTTTCTTTGCTTCAGGTACTGTTACTTATTCCTGTGGAATTTCTTCGGTGGGTCATCATAATCCTTGTTGGTGGTGCTTCATCTTGGTTCATCTCCTTAAACTTAAAGGAATGCACTGAGGGAGCTGATATGATGGTTTTGATTGCTAGTGCTGCAGTGCTCCAGTTTGCTCTGGCACTGTTCATCAAAGTTTTCTTTTTCGCCTGAGATTGTCTTTTTTGGTGTTGCTCAGGTCTGCCTCTCCTTTTTACCTTTTACGACTAGATACCATAGCATCATAACCTTTCCAACAGTACACAGACCACACCTTTATGAATTTTATTTAGTAGTCTTGTACTATTGTTCACTATCAAATTGGGGCAACATATTCTAATAGATTATATTTTGCTTTTGACAGGTGAGCTTGATGTTTTGTCTGCTCCAACATTCTGTTCTGGTGAGCATCCTTTTGAGGACCAAGCGGACTAGTTTTACTTGACATACATATTGACACTAGATTGATAGACCTTCGTGTTTTGTTCATGGGTTTTTTTTTACTCCTTTAGTTCACAGAACTTCACAGTATGTTTCAATTCGGAATCACTGAGTTTGTCATCTAAAATTGCATAGTGAACCTTCGACCATTTTGATCTACAATAATCATTTGACTATATTTTGACAAATAGCGTATTTCTGCTCTTGGTTGAATGATTGACACCTTTTTTTAGTTTGAACAATCTGCGTCTCTGTAGCAGCGTTTTTCAATTTCATGTTATCGTAACCTCCGGAGTCATTGAGGTATAGTTTATATCAGTGTATAAGCATGCGGACTGAATGTCATCAGTGTGGTGTAAAGGTATTTCTTCTTGCCATTGTAAAGTTTGTCTCCAGCCTGCCGACGAAATTCATGATTCTGGACTGAATTATGCTCAATTCTAAACATTCCTGTAGATCCTTGAGTGATTAACTCTATTTTGTTAGGATTGGAGCAGAACGATAAAAGCTTTACACATATCATGGAAGAAACCTTTGCAGTGAATCGCATAATCGTCATAGTAAATCCCATCAAATGTAACGTGTGTGAGAACGTAAAGCTACAGCTCACGTAGAGCTACGTTTGTTAGGAGACTAGCAGCAACGCCTCCTTATTCTATACTTTTATAGGATCTAAACTGCACGGTGTTTTGTAGAGTTTAGGGGTGAAATTTCTGATATTGAGGATAAGATATGTCAAATAAACTCAATATAAAGTTGAGGGACAGTAGTTGAACTTATTCCTATTCTCAATGCTGTCCTAGATGGGCCTAGTCAGGCCTAACTCCTCAAATGCATAATGGGCTTAATTTAAGCCCAGGACAGTTCGGTCCACTAAAAATTATCTCGCTGAGTAGACTGAGGCACGCGAAAAAGAGGCAGTACGCGAGCTCCTTTTGAAGGCGTAAATTCGGCGAGCTCTGCAAGTCCTGAAGACGTAAAGAATTATAGCTCATCATCATCAGTCCTTCGTCCGTTGTGTTGGATGGGCTCTTCCGCCGCCGGCCGCCGCATTTGCCGTGACTTCGCCGCGCCGTCCTGGTGGTGTACGAAATTTTCCTGCACACGCAGGGCCGCAGTGTATATTCCAAGCCAATCTAATCTCCGCTGACATCTCCCCACTCCACGCCCACACGGGCCACGGCCACACATCGACGCTCTCCGTCGGTAGCATGACACCAAGAACCGCGGCGACGCTGTCAGGTCTACTCCGCGGCAAGAAGGCAGTGAACCTCGCACCAGATCAGGCCCCGAAGCTTCTAGCTACGCGCGCGTCACCTGCCCGGCCGCTGGAGGATGGCGTCTGTCTCCGCGATCCTCCCGGTGCCCGCCACCCGCTCGACGAAATTCCTCGCCGGGATGACGCGGTGGGCGCCAACCGCGTACTCTTCGACTATGCGCGGTGCGGGATGGTCCCGGAGGTCCTGGATCAGTTCTCTGTCGCGCGCCGCGGCGGCGTGCTGGTTGACAGCGCCACGCTGTCCTGTGTTCTCAAGGTTTGCGGATCTGTGCCGGACAGAGTTCTTGGGGAGCAGCTGCATTGCCTGTGCGTCAAGTGTGGGCATGATCTAGGTGAGGTCAGTGTCGGTACGTCGCTTGTCGATATGTACATGAAGTGTGGTAGCGTCTGTGAGGGGATAGAGGTGTTTGAAGGAATGCCTAAGAAGAATGTCGTCACGTGGACATCATTGCTAATTGGTTGTGCTCAGGCGCGGATGCATTCGGAGGTCATGGCCCTATTCTTCAGGATGCGTGCTGAGGGTATATGGCCCAATCCATCCACATTTGCGAGCGTTCTCTCTGCAGTAGCGAGCCAGGGTGCACTTGATCTTGGGCAGCATGTGCATGCTCAATCAGTTAAATTTGGATGCTGCTCGACTGTGTTTGTCTGCAATTCTCTGATGAACATGTATGCAAAATGTGGAGTGGTTGAAGATGCCAAGGCTGTGTTTAATTGGATGGAGACCAGAGACATGGTGTCATGGAACACGCTAATGGCAGGTCTTCAATTGAATGAGTGCGAACTGGAAGCGCTACAGCTGTTCCATGAATCACGAGTCAGCATGGGAAAGATGACACAGTCGACATTTGCTACAGTGATCAAGTTATGTGCAAACCTCAAACAACTGGCCCTAGCACGGCAACTCCACAGCTGTGTGTTGAAACATGGGTTTCAATTGACTGGAAATGTAATGACTGCCCTCACAGATGCTTACAGCAAATGTGGTGAACTGGCTGACGCTTTAAACATATTTTCTATGACTACGGGATCTCGGAATGTTGTTTCATGGACAGCTATTATCAGTGGATGCATTCAGAATGGTGACATTCCTCTTGCTGTTGTTCTTTTTAGCAGAATGAGAGAAGACAATGTCATGCCAAATGAGTTCACCTACTCAGCAATGCTGAAAGCATCACTACCCATCTTACCTCCCCAGATACATGCCCAGGTCATCAAGACCAACTACCAGCATATCCCATCTGTTGGAACTGCACTTCTTGCTTCGTACTCAAAATTTGGCAGCACTGAAGATGCCCTCTCTATATTCAAAATGATTGAGCAGAAGGATGTTGTTGCATGGTCCGCAATGTTGTCTCGCCATGCCCAAGCTGGTGACTGTGAAGGTGCCACAGATTTATTCAATAAGATGGCCATCCAAGGAATCAAGCCAAATGAGTTCACAATATCAAGTGCAATAGATGCCTGTGCTTGCCCATCAGCCGGTGTTGACCAGGGTAGGCAGTTCCATGCTATTTCGATCAAATACAGATACCATGATGCAATTTGTGTGAGCAGTGCACTTGTGAGCATGTACTCAAGGAAAGGTAACATTGACAGTGCTCAAATTGTCTTTGAGAGGCAAACAGATAGAGATTTGGTTTCATGGAACTCGATGATATCAGGGTATGCGCAGCATGGTTACAGCATGAAGGCCATCGAAACATTTCGACAGATGGAAGCTTCGGGCATCCAGATGGATGGCGTCACATTCCTTGCTGTTATCATGGGATGCACTCATAATGGTCTTGTTGTAGAAGGCCAGCAATACTTTGACTCTATGGTCAGGGACCACAAGATCAAGCCCACCATGGAGCATTATGCATGCATGGTGGATCTATATAGCCGTGCAGGCAAGCTGGATCAGACAATGAGCCTTATAGGAGACATGCCATTCCCTGCAGGTGCAATGGTATGGCGCACATTGCTAGGTGCTTGCAGAGTTCACAAAAATGTTGAGCTTGGGAAGCTTGCTGCAGATAAGCTGCTATCGCTTGAGCCACATGATTCATCTACATATGTGCTTCTCTCGAACATTTATGCGGCTGCAGGGAAATGGAAAGAGAGGGATGAAGTGAGGAAGCTCATGGACTCTAGAAAGGTGAAGAAAGAAGCTGGATGCAGCTGGATTCAGATCAAGAACAAAGTTCACTCCTTTATAGCCTTTGACAAGTCACATCCTATGTCAGATCAGATATATAAAAAGCTCAAGGTAATCATAACCAGGTTGAAGCAAGATGGTTATTCACCGAACACAAGCTTTGTGCTTCATGACATAGCAGAAGACCAGAAGGAAGCCATGCTGGTTGCGCACAGCGAGCGGCTAGCTCTTGCCTTTGGTCTGATAGCTACACCACCAGGAACACCCCTTCAGATTGTCAAAAACCTAAGGGTGTGTGGGGACTGCCATATGGTTATGAAGATGGTTTCGATGATTGAGGACAGGGAGATCATCATGCGGGACGGCAGCAGGTTCCACCACTTCAATGGCGGGGCCTGCTCCTGTGGTGATTTCTGGTGAATGGAGGGTAGAACAAACTGACTGGATAAGGTGTACACCCTGGCAGTGCCATTTTGAACAATATTACTACGAGTTGACTTTGGAGTAATGGGTTGTCTATAGTTGATATCAGTACAAGCTCACAAATAGTGTTATAGTTGCACCTCAAATAGCTCCTTGATTAGAAGTTGAGCATTGGTTTGTTAGCATTGCCAGAGAAAGTCAGTTGCCACAAGTGGTATAATTGCTTTATGCAGAAACAGTAATAAGCTTGCTCTCGTTTTTTTGTGGCTCTATGTTTGTTGAAGTGAAACCGTTCGACAAAGCAGCATGTTTATTACCTTCTCAAGCTTTGGCATGCTTAATTACAGGAATCTACAGCTACATTGGACCACAAATATATAGAAGTTCTTTTCACCAGCTCAGTTATGCATTCATAATCCACAACAAGCAGTTTTACTTGTGTTTTAATACTGGAGTGGCTCTACAATGCCTGTGCAAAGAACAAAATTGTCCTATGTTTGAATGAATGTATTGGCAATCTGATGGCCTCAATAACACTAATGGACTATATTCAACAAGGACAGCTTTCATAAAAATGCCATACAGTAGTCTAAGCAACATTTTGTTTAACAGGAGATGAACAAACTCATGAGAAAGCACCTCCAGAAGCTCAACTTCACTGCACCAGTCAGATCCAGGTAATCCACATTTTCTATTTGACTCAACCATTGCTTTTCTATAGCTGCTTGTTGCCTCCAAAGTACAGTTGCGAGTTGTCTAGAATAGTAGAATGCATGTGAAACATTCGTAGTTAATGCCCCCTTTGAAAGAATAGGTATATTTAGTCCTTCAAATTAAGGAGTTGTTTGCAGTAGTATGCTCTATTCCATCCCCTTCACTTCAGAGGATATTCAAAGGAAAAGGAAAAGGAAAACAGTCCTGAACATATGGAACTTTGATGTTGGCTATTTCAACTGGGCAGCATCGGTCATATATGGTTATGCTGCTGTAGTGCCTTCTATATTCTTTTTCCTGTTTCAGTATTTTGGATCACGCCCAAGTCTTATTCGGTTTTGGTGCATGTGGGGATACTCTCTGTTTATCTTCACCGCAGTCCATTTCTTTGATGGGTTTTTCAGGAAGATTGATGCTAATCCTGACATGTAAGTATCTCCTATTAGGCTATTACCAATCTTTGGTCACCCTTCACGTTTAAAAAATTCGACCTTAAGTACCCGCTGGTATTGATGTCATAATTTCTAATGAATGGATTCATGATAGGATAAAATTACAGCGAAGGACCGTACAATTGTTTGTCTACATTATATGATGTGTTGTTAATGCAAGTGATGTTTTAAGTTGCATATAACATGCCATAAATATGTTTTGAAGCAGTTTCAGCGTGAGATAGGCATTTGCTTAGTGAAGTACTGTATATTTTACAAAAAGTATGTTGTAACAGTGCTAAGGCATATGCTGCAATAATTGGATTATTTATCTAGAACTAGAAGCATGATTTTAAGGAGGAGAGAGGGCATGCAAGTTTTTCTCAAGGGACTTTGGACCCATTGTTATATTGGTGCATTTTGTAGTAACTCATCTATGCTTTTGCATTGTAATAATTTTGATACCTGGAGTCAACTTATTCATGTGCGGTAAATCATTCTGCTATCTGCAGGTATGGGCCCTTATGGATCACAACAACACTGATATTCATGCTAGCTGCATTTGGAAACTTTGCCACTTATCTGATGCAAAGGAAAACAGACCTGAACATATGGAGCTTTGATGTTGGCTATTTCAACTGGGCGGCATCGGTCATGTATGGTTATGCTGCCGTAGTGCCTGCTATATTCTTTTTCCTGTTTCAGTATTTTGGATCACGCCCAAGTCTTGTTCGGTTTTGGTGCATGTGGGGATACTCTCTGTTTATCTTCATCCCAGCATCTGTAAGTATTCACCGCAATCAATTTCTTTGATGGTTTGGAGATGTAGTCTCAGAAATAACTGACAGTGAAAATAAGCCACGATGTTACCAGCATTTAGGCTTGCACTTCCTGCTCCTGCTTAAGAAGGCTGCTATGTCTAATGCAGGCCCTAATTTTCTTTGTTTCAGGTAGTGTTACTTATTCCTGTGGAATTTCTTCGGTGGGTCATCATAATCCTTGTTGGCGGTGCTTCATCTTGGTTCATCTCCTTAAACTTTGAAGGAATGCACTGAAGGAGCTGTTATGATGGTTTTGATTGCTAGTGCTTCAGTGCTCCAATTTGCTGCGGCACTGTTCATCAAAGTTTTCTTTTCCGCCTGAGATTGTCTTTTTGGTGTTGCTCAGGTCTGCCTCTCCTTTTACCATTTAGCGACTAGATACCATAGCACCAAAACCTTCCCAACAGTACACGGAGCGTGCCTTTATGAATGTTATTTAGTAGTCTTATACTATTGTTCATTATCAAATTGGGTCAAAGTATTCTAATGGACTATATTTTGCTTTTGACAGGTGAGTTTGATGCTTTGTCTGCTCCCATCATTCTGTTCTGGCGAGCATCCTTTTGAGGACCAAGCGGACTAGTTTTACTTGACATACATATTAAGACTGGTAGGCCTTGTGTTTTGTTCATTTCTAAGGTCTTGTTCAGTTTAGAGGGGATTGAAGAGGATTGGAGGGGATTGAGGGGGAATAATTCCACATCACAATAGGTGTGGAATAAATCCCCTCCAATCCCTCCCTCATGGGGATTAAGCAAACAAGGCCTAAGGGTTTTTTACTCCTCTAGTTCCAAGAACTTCACTGTATCTTCCAATTCAGAATTGCTGAGTGTTATCTAAATTTGCATAGTGAACCTTCGACCATTATGATGTACAATAACCATTTGACTATATTTTGACAAATGGCGTGTTCGTGCTTATGGTTTAAGTGATTGTCACCTCTTCTTTTTTTTAAGTTTGAACAGTCCGTGTCTCTGTAGCAGCAATTTTCATTTTCATGTCATTACCTGCTATAGTAATTGAGGTTAGTTTATATCAGTGTATGGGTACACCGTACACCACATGTGGTTTCCAAACGACTAACTTGTTTTCCGTGAACCTTTTCATCATTTGGATACAAAATCTGAAAGTCAATCAGTGTGGTGTAAACGGATTTCTTCTGGTTATTATAAAGTTTGTCTCCACCTGCCCACGAAATTCAAGATGCTGGACTGAATTATGCTCAATTTTAAGCATTCCTGTAAGATCCTTTAGTGATTAACACTATATTGCTAGGATTGGAGCAGAACGACAAAAGTTTACATATCATAGAAGAAATCTTTGTAGTGAATTGCATGATCGTCATAGATCCCATCAAATGTGACGTGTGAGTGAGTAGCAGACTAGCAGCAACCAGCAATGCCTCCTGGTCACAGTTGTTAGCAAAAGGCTGCAAAACTGGTCATTGCTGCTAATCAAAACTGGTCAAGATAAACTTGTTCTTGATTTTTTTTTTTTTTGTTCTCTTTGGGCACATCTCCACCCGGTGAAAACAGAATTTCAAGGAAAAGAAATAAGGCCAAACTACGAAAATACAAGATGAAGCTCCCATCAGGGTTTCCATTACCGCGGTAAACCGCGCGGTTACCGCGGTTACCGCAGGGTACGGTAAAAGGAATACCGCGGTAACCGTCTTAAATTTAAATAAATTTAAAAAATAATTTGAAATTTTGATAAATTTTATACGAATTTCGTACGGTTTACCGCGGTTACCGTGCGGTAACCGTGCTTACCGCCGGGGCACGGTAACCGCGCGGTAAACGGTAACGGAAACCCTGGCTCCCATTCCTCACTTTTATTCAACTTTTAATCAGACCCTTCACTTTTCTCAGCCAAGACAAGTATTCATGGCACTCTTTGTTTATCATGTACGCATGTAAGAAGTCGGTAATATCAGTCAAAATGCCCCTACTCTTCAAGTAGGAATACACTGCCTTCTGAAATTCCTCAGGAAGATTACTGCAAAAGAGTTTACATCCATGATCAGTAAAACTACAACATGCACCACAGAATGAAAAAAAGAAAGGGTTGATGATCACCTCAACTTAGCTTCAAGACTTGCTGAATCACCAGATTCATCATTTGGTTCAAACGACAAGCTCTCAATGATGAGTTCGTTAGGGTAAGAGCTACAGCTAATTTTCAAGTATGAAGCTGCTTCTTTGCGAACCTTCACTATCAAAGGGATCCAGTACTGGGCCGGGACACCATTGCCAGTGTGATTTCTGTATTTGCCATCTTCACACTGATCCTCAGGCTCGCCATTTTCCTCAGCTTCATTGACAGCGTTTGGCAAGAACACTTCCACTTCAATTTGTTCTTTATGGTCACTTCTCTTAAGCGTCATCATGTTGGTACCATCCTTATCTTGGATTTCAAAAGGAAAGCCTTCACCTAATTCCTTTGACTGGCAGAACATAAACACACATTACAATTTCATATGAAAAAGGATGGCATTTTTCAGCATCTCAGAAATCTAGTAAGCTTCCTGTCTGATATAGTTTGCCATGTAGTACTACAATTGTACACTATTCCTTTCAAAGTCTAAACTGACATGTCCATAAATTGCAACAAACAAAGTTTATAGCCCTATGTTTCGCTTATGCTTATATTTACAAGCCAAAGTTTGAATTTGAAAACTTAATTCTGAAGTTGATTTTATGGTTTTTTTTTTCGTTGTGGTTTATTTTATAACATTTGCTTTTGAATCATTACGGACATATATAAAAGTTTTACCCACAAATTAATTTCTGGTTGCTAAAGGTTGCACGGATAAGCATAAGTGTAAGCGGAACAACGAGGCACTTAGCCAGGAACACAATTAAAGCGGCGTCGAAACTCTAAAGAGGCGAACTTAATTGCAGTCTTGCATATGTTGTTTCATCTTTCAGTCTTTTCTCCGCAAAACGTAAGTCATTAGTGAGGGAGATGAGCAAATACCCAGTTGCGATTCTTGCAATCTTTCTGGGCGTAGGAGATCTCCATGTTTATGACCCGGAGGAGGTGGGCATCGGCGGCGGCGGCGGCGCTCGCCTGAGGGCTGGACAGCGAAGAGAAAGGCGGCGCAGACGCGGCGACATGCCGGTGGTGGACATGATGCCGCGGATGACGAAAGCGGCCGGCGGATCCGGCGCCCCGGGTGGCGAGGAGGCCGCGCGCGGCGGCCGCCCAGGAGGGGTGAGCTCGAGCTCGGCGAAGGGTAGAGGAGACAGCCATGGACGCCGCAAAGGTTTTTGCGAGGGTTTTCTCAGGTTTCCCCCATTCCCGTCGAGCTGTAGGTGCCGACGCCTCTGGACCATTGGAGTCCACGTTAGGCCCATCCATGTTGGACCGGAACGGTATAGGTGCGGCCCATAGTTGTTGGGCTAGAACGGGATCACGCTGGCATGTGGGCCATGCTTTTTTTGGGCCACACGCCCACGCACGATCCAACCCGCGGGCAGAGGATCCCGGCGGCGGCGGCGGCGGGGGAAGGATCTCCGCCGGCAGCGCGCGGCCGTTCTACTCCGCCCAGGTCAGCTTTCTCACCTCCTCTCACCTCCGCTGCTGCACCGGTAGCCCCGCTCGCGGATGCGCGTTGCGGCGTCATCACGCTGGATTCCGGCCTCTCCTGCCGTCCGCCGACCACCTCCCATCTCCCTTGGTGAGGAAGGTGTACTACCATCGCTGCGCGCTACGCCGCCGCGGCCGGCGCCAAATTTCTCTTGCACGGCCTGCTTGATGGCTGCTTCTCACGGTTTTTCCTTTTTCCTGATTTTCCCTTCCAAAGGCAGAATCAGGCAGTTTAGGCTGAACAATGAGCTTGCTAGAAATCGACGAACTCAAGGCAGTTGTTGGGTAGATAACAAAACGATCCATCACAAAGTGTTCATCTCTGTCCTGGATACATTTGATTCGAAGCATCTAAAGACAGTGTCACAGTGAACTGGTATGAAAAGCTGTACTGGGGAACTGAGATGCTAGCTTGGCCGCTGGTTTCAGATCTCGCCGTCCCAGAAATCCTCCAGTGACTTGTAAAAGCTCGTCGGATGGGTCAAGAACTCGTACTTGAAAAGTCTAACCTGCATGTTGCAAACAGAACGTACAGCTCAGGAAAATCTTTAGAGTATCAGGCTTTCAGCAAGTAATTTGTCAAAATATGGAGCCATGCCTGTTGAATCTCGGAGAACTTTGACATCACTTCTTCAGGGATGCACCAGTCAAATATGTCAATGTTCTCCCTTGTCCACACCTCGTTGTCACTCTTTGGGAGCACGCTCTGTCCCATCTGAATACCCCAGCGAAGAGCAACCTGAGCAGGAGTTTTCTGCAGCTTCTCGGCAATGGAAATGACAACAGGGTGGCTCAGGACGTTTGGTCCATCGTTCCATGGTGATCCGGGTGAACCTAATGGTGCATATGCCTGCAAGAATAGCATGAAAAAAAAATCAGAGTGAAGTAAATGATTAATATGCTGAGTTGCTGACCAAAGTTGGAAAGAAATGGAAAGTAAACAGTGAGAGAGGATCAGAGGAACATCTTAATACAGTTCAAACTTACAGAAAGATGAACGCCCTTGGATTGGCAGAGCTTCCGGAGCTGGCCTTGCTGCCAAACCGGATGGCACTCCACCTGATTGACTGCTGGAGGCACGCGAGCAACATTGAGCAAGTCCTCCAGCTTCTTGCATGAAAAATTGCTCACGCCAATGGCATGAGCTTTGCCTGAATCATACAACTTCTCCATTGCTTGCCAAGTAGCTGGGATATCAGGCTTGAGGTAATTTTCCACACTCAATTTAGTACCTTTCTTGGCACGAACTGGCCCGTGGACCTGTGACGTGATAAATTGTAGGAGTGATTAAAGATTGTCACAATGGATTAGGAATTCCTGTTACAAATAATTAAGAAGAATCCATGGCACAAATGCAAATACTATTTATAACTGAACAGTTTTCTTTTTACTAGAAGTATAAGCAAGTAGGATATTTTACTAGGTACAAATCTAAGCAGTCAAGCCGCAGATCCTTTAGTGTGGTATTAATCGCCTCTGGCACATCTTCTGGAGCATGATGTGTGCACCTGAAAATTTTGGTACATTTTCTTACAGTGAACTGACTTCATTAATCATTTTATATAAGAAAAAATATGCAATACGAAAGGTAGTATAGTTTTACAACCTACCACAGTTTAGATGTGATGAATAAGTCTTCACGCTTAACCACACCTTCTTCAAATAATTTCTTCAGGGCCAAACCAACCTGCAAAAGCGGACACAACTTTTACCTACTTTTAACTCTAGAGGGATGAGTATTTGACGGTGAAGAAATGTAGTTGAATCACGCTTAAAGCCTTAAACTGCAAGGCTCTGACACCAACTGCGTAATATTACTTTGTCATTCTTGGCGCAACATTTGTCAAATTATTATTGGAATCAACCGCAGATGGTGTATAAGAAATATAAATTTACTACGTATCTCTTTGCATTTCAGTATAAGCTTAATACAAAATAGAAGCATGAAGGTTTCAGGAGCAACTTACCTCTTTCTGATTACCATACTGTGGAGAACAGTCAATATGACGATAACCAACCTGCACCAGTACAAGAAGATAACATTAATTTACATCCAAACAGAGGGAAGGACAAGATGAGAACTTTTCATATTTTCTTCAAAAAAAGATGAAAAATGTTTATCATTTCAGGTATTAATTAACCTTTTTTGGGCTAACTGAGCAAATGAATGAACAGAAAAATCCAGTCGATCGACATGATTGTTATACGCAGGTGAGTGCAGGATGAGTAGTAACAACGAAGTAGAAGAGAATAAGACTATCGCCTATATTGATTGTTAAATGTTAATCATCAGGAAAAAATGAAAAGACCTGGACAGCAGCGCGGATGGCATCTTGAGCAGCACCTGGTGAAATTTGCCAGGTGCCAAGACCGACTGATGGGATCGCCGCGTTGGTGTTTAGGACAAAGGATTCAGCCATATTCACTTTAAATATCAAACTGTCCTTGGTTTCCAAGCTTCCTCTTCTTGTGTCGATGGAATCCAAAAGAGAGCGAACTTGAGCTCACCTGGTGTGGTGTCTGAGCAAGAAGATCTGAGCACTAATGGCAGGTGGCCAAGGTATGCGGCGGTTGAAATGAGCCTGGTGATCACCAGTGGTCTTCTCCTATGCAGCTGTATTTGGCTGGATGTCTGAACCTAATTAAGAGCTTCCAGAACCCATTTAATAATACATAATTGACCACTCTAGATGAGACTTGGAGCAACCTGCAACTGACGAAGCTAAGCAATTTGAAATAGAGAAATCGCCTCTTGGCAAAGTGAACTGCCAAAGAGAAGGCAAGCATGACAGCGCAAGTAATTTATTTTAAGGGTGAGTCGAGTCAATTCATATTTCAAAAAGCCTTTCAAAACAAGTTTAACAATAAATATTTGCTGCTGAAGTCATACAACAAAATCAAGATGCTGACTAACTACTTATTGGCAGCATTTAAAAATCATTGTACACTTAAGAGAAAGCATCTTATGTCGCTGAAATTTAACTTGTCCCAAATATGCTACTCATATTGCAAACTGGACACTGCCCGGTGATGTCCTGTCCCGGCAGGTGAGGGGCCTGGCTAGCTGGCACCGCAGAAGATGGTGAGAGCTCAGAGCGGAGTGGCGAACAGAAGGCAAGGGGAGGGGTGCTGACCTGCTGCCGCCTGCCAGCGCCCGTCGGGGACTCGTCGAGGTGAAACATTTTGTATTTGTTTTAAAATACTTTATTGAATTGGCATGCTTTAGTTAGCCACACAAAAATTACATTTACACCTAGGAAAAACGTATCGCAGGTTACTAAGGAACTGAGCTAGTGAGCAGAAGAAAGCAGACGGCAAACTACATCCAAAATCTGCGTGGTAAAGTCTGGATAAAGCCTTCTTTTTAACGAAGGACAATGTCCAAATTACTGGTAGTTTGCCGGTAAAGATTCTGGATTCCGGTTCTTGTAAATATACACGCCAGTACCAGCAAAATGGTAACTGTAGACTTACACTCCTTTTATTCATTCATTGATTACCATTTCCCACTTTATTTGCCAGTTTTTCACCCACACGAAGTAAGCAAACTTCAGTCCAGCCAAGTCGATCATTAGATTTCGCCATCCCAAAGCTCTTCGATTGATTTGTAGACGCCTTCCGGGTGAGTCCAGAATTCTCCACGGATCAGCTTCATCTGCAAATCAAAATCGCCATTCATGAGAACCATCACCATCTTGACCAAAAAAAAAAAAAAAACCAACAAGAACAGAGTTTCAGAGCGTCTGCTGCTGAAGATGATTCCGGCCTTGCCTGCTCGATTTCAGAGAGCTTGACGAACAGGTCCTCCGGGATGGACCAGTCATAGACGTTAATGTTCTCCTTGATCCTCTCCTCGTGGGTGCTCTTCGGGAGCACGCTGTGCCCCATCTGAATCCCCCACCGTAGAGCCACCTGCGCCGGTGTCTTGCCCAGCTTCTCCGCCGTGGAGACGACCACCGGGTGCGCGAGCACATTGCCCACCGCTTTCACCGACGCTGTCCCCGGCGAGCCCAATGGCGAGTACGCCTGCAGTGACACATGACAAAGAAGAAGATTTGAGCACATCACTAGGGTAATGCACTGAAGAAGTTCATAGTTGGGTGATGTATAATTACGCACTGAAGAGCGTAATAAATTATTATTATTTTGCTAATACATCATTTGACTATTATCCGTATATAGCTAAACGAGGGGGACCTATATTTATAATGTTACATACTTCAATAATATAATGTATTTTCATATGTTTATAAACTTTCTTGTAAAAAGCGGTCAAAGTTTATGCTTGAATAATGTCAATGTTAATTATTTGAGAATGGATGGAACAGTAGTTTGCTGTGCTGAACAACATACTGAGAGGTGGATTCCTTTGGAGGTGCAGAACTCGCGGAGCTTGGTCTGCTGCCACACGGGGTGGCACTCCACCTGGTCGACGGCCGGCGGCACGCGTGCGACGGCGAGCAGGTCCTCCAGCTTCTTGCTCGAGAAGTTGCTGACGCCGATGGCGCGAGCCTTGCCGGAGTCGTGGAGCTTCTCCATCGCCGCCCACGTCGCTGGGATATCGGCCGGGAGGACGTTTTGCCCGCCAAAGCCGGCGCCTTTCTTCATCCTTACTGGCCAGTGGATCTGACGAACAGTGTGCGCATCCTCAGCTCTCATACTGAACTGAACTGAAACTTATCACGAAATGGAGCATGAATCTCACAGGCATTGCTTACTCACGAGGTAAAGATCCACGTAGTCAGTCTGCAAATCCTGAAGCGTGCTGTCCAGTGCAACCGGCACATCCTCCGGCGCGTGGTTCGTGCACCTGCAAGAAGTTGCAAGTTCTCCAGTTATGTTCCAAGATTACTGCAATTGCTGGTGCTCGCCTAAGCAAAGAATGTTTGGAGGTTTCGGAACGAGGAAATCAAGAAGGTAATTAACCAGAGTTTGGAGGTGATGAATATATCTTCGCGCTTGACTATTCCCTCGTCGAACACTTTCTTGAGAGCGACCCCAATCTGCAGAGCCACAGTGGTTATGCTGCTCTGGAAATGCAGAGATCGTTCACTTAACTGGGGAACCAATTGGGCACAAATTTACCTCCTTTTCGTTGAAGTAGGCTTGAGCACAATCGATGTGCCGATAACCAGCCTGTAGAATCATAAATTCAGACAGCCCAAAAGAACATGAAAAAAATAACCTGCACAAAATTCAGACAACGCAACATCACCTTGACGGCGGCGTAGACGGCATTGCCGACGACGCCCGGCTCGGCCTGCCATGTGCCGAGCCCGACTGACGGGATCTTGGCGCCGGTGTTGAGGACGAAGCAGCGGGCCATGGTATTCTGCTGCAAGCACTGTACACAAACCGGAAAATGCATGCAAAATGGCTACCTGGACACTTACAAGAGCGGCTAATAATGGAAACCGCGGCAAGCTTGAGCCGGTGGGCGAGATGTACACATCACCGTACCAGCGGCAGTGACAGGCCGACGGTGTGATGCCGTACTGGTGACACTTAGGGATGGGGATTTCGTCGCGGCTATGGATCCGACACCATGGGCCACGCATTTAGAGAAGAAGACTGGGGGTTTTTATAGCAGACAACCGGCAGCTGTTTCTTGTACTATCTGATTATATCTACATCTATCTGTATATATATCCGCTCCCCTCTTCCTCCCGGCGCCCGCCCTCCATCCCCTCCCTCCCGGCTTCTTTTTTTTTTTTTTTGCTTTTTTCTCTCCCAATTTAGTGAATTCAAGTTTTTTTTTCGCTTTTTTTTCTCTCCATCCCTTCTCTTAGGAATATTTTTTTTCTTCCTAGAAAAATTAAAAATAATTTAGTAAATTCAAGATTTGAACATATGATCTTATGGTTCATAGGAATCTCTCCTAACCAATTCACCCTATGACACTATGTGATTAGATATTATTGTCTGTTTGCTTTGTATGTCTGTTCAAATTTTCTGAGAACAAATCAATTATGTTACTGTAGGAATCATACCTTATTATTATGATTCGGTAGTAACGTTATCGAAGAAGTGTAGTAATATGGTACGTTACTGCAAAACTTATAGTCTATTACTGCACTTCCGGCAATAACATCATGATGAAAATTACAGTAACAGAGAACGTGTAACAGTAACAGCGATATTACTGCTTGTGTAGATTTAAAACCTTTAAGTCTTAATCTTTAGAGAGCAATATCTCTCAAATCCTATCTTGTTTTCTAAGCCATTTGCACCATAATGTTCATAAAAAAATGTTTAACGAAACTAGATCCATCATGACTATTTTTTTACGTCGTTACTACGGAAACCAGTCGTGTTATTGCACATTGACCATCGTGTTACTACACCGTTCCTGCGAGACGAGAACTGAAAAGAGGCAAGTCTCTATCTTTAGAGAGCAATATCTCTTACATCATATCTTGTTTTTCTAATCCGTTTGCACCATAATGTTCGTAAAAAAGTGCTTAACGAAACTAGATCCATCATAACTATTTTTTGATGTTGTTAATGTGGAAAGCAATCTTGTTACTGCACGATGATCATCGTGTTACTACACCGTTCTTACGAGACGAGAACTGAATTACTCCACAAAATGGAAGTGTTACTACATGACTATTAGACGTTACCACATGTTTATGCAGTAACACTATCCAAGAATTGCAGTAAGACACTTTGTTACTGCAAAACTTAGTCTTTACTGCAATCTTATAGTAACATTATGATGAGATTGTAGTAACGTACAATAGACAATAGTAACAAATAATGCTACAGTATTACTACTTGTGGAGAGTTAAATTTTAAAAAGACCAACCTTCAAAGAATAATATCTCTCACGTGATGTATGGTTTTTTAAGACCATTTGCACCATGATGCTAGAAAAAAATGCTTATCAAAAGTAGATCCATCATGACTATATTTTAACTATATTTGAGTTTCATTACTAAGATACATTATTACTGCATAATGGTCATCGCGTTACTGCACTGTTCCGCGAGACGAGAGTTAAGAAGAGGTGGGTGGGGGGAGTTAGTAGGTGGTTTGACTAGGGTTTTACCGACGTGGGGATGCTTTGACCGACCTTTGACTGAGGTGGGATGTGGATTTTGGGCCCTTAGAAGGGAGGTGAGGTGGGTTTGGCCCTTGGGAGAGAGAGGAATAGAATAGCTATTCTATATGCCGGGTGTAGGATAGTTTTGCTATATATATATATATAAACAAAACTATTCTATACCCCTCTTCCTCCCAAGGGCCACACCCACCTCCCCTCCCTTTTAAGGGTCAAAAACCCACCTCCCACCTCAATCAAAGGTCAATCAAAGTACCCCCACGTCGGTCAACCCGCCTGCTACCTCCCCCCACCAGCCACCTCTTCTCAGCTCCCGTCTAGCGGAACGGTGCAATAACGCGACGACCACCATGCAGTAACACTGTGTCTTATATGTAGTAACAACGCTCAAATATAGTTGAAATATAGTCATGACAGATCTTCTTTTGATAAGCACTTTTTTCTAGTATTACGGTGCAAATGTTTTCAAAAAATAGTATATCACATAAAAGATATTGTTCTTCAAAACTTGACTTTTTTGGAATTTGATTATCCACAAGTAGTAATACTATAGCATTACTTGTTACTAATGTCCGTTGTACGTTACTGCAATCCCATCGTGACGTTACTGTAAGAGTGCAGTAAAGACTATAAGTTTTGCAATAACAATACGTCTTACTGCAATTATTTGATAGTGTTACTGCATAAACATGTGGTAACGTGTACCTGCCATGTAGTAACACTTCCACTTCTGTACAGTAACAAGTATATTTAGCATGTGAGATTTTTAACCCATATATTTTTGTTTTGATTCCTAGCTTACTACAATTTCACTACAATGTTACTACCAAAAGTACAGTAACATCATTTATGTTCTACAGTAATAATACGTTTTTATGCAATTCTTGAAATAGTATTACTATATAAACATGTGGTAACATGTACCTGCCATGCAGTAACACTTCCACTTCTGTACAGTAACAAGTATATTTAGCATGTAAGATTTTTAACCATATATTTTTGTTTCGATTCCTGGCTTACTACAATTTCACCACAATGTTACTACCAAGACTGCAGTAACATCTTATCAGTTCTACAGTAATGTGATGTGTTACTGCACTTCTACGATAATGTTACCACTGAAATATAGTAACATGTTATGAGTTTCATAATAATATATCTTTTATACTATGGTAGTAGTGAAAGATATTAGAATCGATCGCCATATTCTTTTCTCACAAAGTGAGATATAAAAGAAAAAACAATAGTTATAAAAACAAATAGTATCATTGGATGAATTGGTTAGAAGAGTATGCTATGAACTATGAAATCATGAGTTCAAGTCTTGAATTTAATATTTTTTTTATTTTTCTATAAAAGAGAAAAAAGTGGGAGGTTAGTAGGTTACAGGAGAAATAAAAACTGAAAAAAGAGAGTGCAGAAGAGGAGAGGGGGAGGGAGGGCGCGGAAAAAAGAGAAAGTGCGGAAGAGAAGGAGAGGGGGAGGGAGGGCACCAAAAAAAAAGAAAAATCGCAAGAGAAGGAGAGAAGGAGAGGTGGGAGAAAAAATGTGGAAGAGAATGAGAGGGGGGAGGGAGGGTGCGGGACAAAGAGGAGAGGAGGTGCGGGAGAGAACGAGAGAGGGGAGGGAGGGCGCGGGACAGAGGGAGAGGGGCCGCGAAAGAGAAGGAGATGGGGAGGGAGGGCGCGAGAGAGAGGGGAGGAGGAGAGTTGCACGCAGGGAGGGTGGGTGTGGGACCGGAGGAGGAGGGGGTATAGAATAGTTATACTATAGGGGGTATATAATAGTCTTGTCATATATATATATATATATATATATATATATAGCAAAACTATTCTATACCCGGTGTATTGAATAGCTATTCTATACTCCCCTCCCTCCCAAGGGTCAAACCCACCTCACCTCCCTTATAAGGGTCCAAAATTTACATCCCACCTCATTCAAAGGTCGGTCAAAGCACCCCCACGTCGGTCAAACCCTAGTCAAACTGCCTACTAACTCCCCCCACCACCCACCTCTTCCTAGCTCTCATCTCGCGGAACAGTGCAGTAACGCGATGACCATTGTGTAGTAATACTGTATCTTACTTGCAGCAACAAAACTCAAACATAGTTGAAATATAGTCATGACGGATCTACTTTTGATAAGCATTTTTTTTTCTAGCATCATGGTGCAAACGGTCTTAAAAAACCATACATCACGTGAGAGATATTATTCTTTGAAGGTTGGTCTTTTTGAAATTTAACTCTCCACAAGTAATAATAGTATAGCATTATTTGTTACTATTGTCTAATGTACGTTACTACAATCTCATCACAACGTTACTATAAGATTGCAGTAAAGACTAAGTTTTGCAGTAACAAAGTGTCCTACTACAATTCTTGGATAGTGTTACTGCATAAACATGTGGTAACGTCTAATAGTCATGTAGTAATACTTCCATTTTGTGGAGTAATTCAGTTCTCGTCTCGTAAGAACGGCGTAGTAACACGATGGTCATCGTGTAGAAACAAGATTGCTTTCCACAGTAACGACATCAAAAAATTGTCATGATGGATCTAGTTTCGTTAAACACTTTTTTATGAACTTTATGGTGCAAACGGATTAGAAAAACAATATATGATGTGACAGATATTGCTCTCTAAAGATAGAGACTTACCTCTTTTCAGTTTTCGTCTCGCAGGAACGGTGTAGTAACACGATGATCAATGTGCAGTAACACTACTGGTTTCCGTAGTAACGACGTAAAAAAAATAGTCATGATGGATCTAGTTTCGTTAAACATTTTTTTATGAACATTATGGTGCAAACGGCTTAAAAAACAAGATAGGATTTGAGAGATATTGCTCCCTAAAGATTAAGATTTAAATGTTTTAATCTACACAAGCAGTAATACCGCTGTTACTGTTACACGTTCTCTGTTACTGTAATTTTCGTCGTGATGTTACTGTCGGAAGTGCAGTAATAGACTATAAGTTTTGCAGTAACGTACCATGTTACTGCACTTCTTCGATAACATTACTACCGAATCATAGTAACAAGGTATGATTTCTATAGTAATATAATTGATTTGTTTTCAAAAAATTTCAACAGATATACAAACCAAACAGATAATGATATCTAATCACATTGTATTATAGGGTAAATTGGTTAGGAGAGCTTCCCATGAACCATGAGATCATGTGTTCAAATATTGAATTCACCAAATTATTTTTAATTTTCTAGAAAGAGAAGAAAAAAGATTTATTCCTGAGAGAAGGGATGGAGAGAAAAAAAGCGAAAAAAAGAAATCGAAAGGAAAAGAAAAATCGGGAGGAGGGGGCGCCATCGGGATGGGAGGAGGACGCCAGGGGAGCGAAAAAAAAAGAAAAATCGGGAGGAGGAAAAAAGAAAAGGGGGTGGAGGGCGAGAAGGGGGTGGAGGGCGGAAGGGAGAGGGGATAGGGGAGGAGGGGGGAGGGGGATATAGAATAGCTATTCTATATCCCGGGTGTAGAATAGTCTCTCCCTATATATGTATATGTATATGTATATGTATGTATATATATATATATGTATATATGTATATATATATATATATATATATATATATATATATATATATATATATATATATATATATATATAGGACACCAATATGGGGCACCATGGTGTGAAATGCAAAAATTCATTCAAATTTTTTAAACTTTTCAAATTATGAGTATATACATAGGTATAAAAATTTGATTCATAGCTATACCTAGCAATAAAACAAATCAAATTCAACTTTATTTGATTATACATTATTACATACCTAACTAATTATATGTTTGGATGTTATATACCTAGGATCAAAATCCAACCAAAACAAGTTTAAATTCGGTTCAACCTTGTTTTGAACTAGTTAGTAAAGTAGTTAATGTTAATACCTAAACATTTAAGAAAATTCATACTCATTTAAATTAGATATATACTCAATTTAAAACATGGAGACCAGATACTATGGAGCACCAAACAAATTTAATATATATATATATATATATATATATATAAATAAGTGCCAGGGTTCTATGTTTCAAATTGAGTATATACCCAATTCAAATTCAAATGAGTATGAATATATATATAACTGTGGACAGTTTGAGGAAGCTCACACGTAAATAAATAATGGTTACTGACTCTGTAGATTGTATTACGATGATCATAGATTATATTTAGGATTTGTTGCTAAATAAAATATGCAATGGAAAATTCCATGGATATTTTATTTTACTTTAAGCTAAAAATAATACTACAACACACGAGAATAAATCGATAGTAATTAGCTCTAAATTTCGGAATTATTGAATGAGTAGAAAAGCTATAGCTGAGTTTAATATTTATTAGTTTATGATAAGAAAATTTAAGTGAGGGTCGAACACAAGAATAAACGTTAGCGAATGATCTTAATCATTAAATCAATCATCCATCGGGAGTTATAATTGAGACCCCAAACCAAGGATAACTCAACACTCTATTTATTATCTGTTACAAATTTAGAAAATATTGTTCATTATTTTGCGAAAGATAAATTGTTTAATCATTATAGAACCACAGTGAAAAAATATAAAGCAAGTAGTACATGGTACTAATTCCAAACACCTAAATTAAATTAAGAAAAAAAAGACTACTAAGACGACTTTAAATTTAGCATATGATCAAACTTTTAATATCAGCCTCATAAAATTTCACTACAGTCTGCGGGTGAGTGACTCGAAGGTTGGGTTGTGCTGTCATTTTTAATGGTATGTGAAATAAACTATTAGCATATGATTAGTTAAATATTAATTGTTTTAAAATTAAAAAATAATTTTGTTTGATTTTTTTAAGAACTTCTCCATAGAAAACTTTGATAGTTCAGAAAATATGCTTATGAAGAATAAGAAAGTTATCGTAGCTGGTTGCTATTTAGAAATTAGAACTCAGACTATAGCTAATAGCCGTGATAGATTTACAAACATATGGGTTAGCAACCTAAGGGCATATTTAGTAGGACTCCAAACCCCTAAATTTAACTCAAAAAGTTGAGTTTAGAGTTTAGAGTAGAGTTGTGTAGCACAGAAAACAACTCCACTTTCATAGTTCACTTTGTGAAGCCAGTTTTACTCCCGTTTTATATGAAACTGAAATTATTTAGTTAAATTCCAGTTCTATAGGAGATGGAGCTTAAAACTGAAGTCATACCAAACATGTTGGTGACAAGGTTGACAAGTTCATGTCAGGGGCATACACCTAGCAGACCGCTTCTCGGAGGATGCTCACGACGACGATGACAGCTGCGGCCGGTCGGTGTTCCACCCCTCACTATTACATAAACCGTTTTTGCATGCGGCTAAAACAGATTTTTGCATACGGCCAAAAGATTTGCGAAAATCGGATTTTTCGCATGCGGGTAGCACAACCGCATGCGAAAATGGGAATTTCGCATGCGGTCTCTTATACCAGTCGCATGCAAAAATAAATTTAGCGAAAAAATAAAAACCAAAAAACCCCCCAAACCCTAGCCCGCCACCAGAGCATCGTATCCCCACCACCCGAGCCCACCGCACACCGTCGGAGCACCGGATCCACCGCCTACCGTGCCAGATCCACACCGCCGTGGCCGCCTGCCACGCCAGATCAATGCCATTGCGGCCGACTGCGCCAGATCCACGCCGCCGCGCCCGCAGCCACCCGATGCCACGCCTCCCGCCGTTGCTCGTGCCCGATCAATCGCGTCATCGTCGGATCCGTGCTGGAGGGAAGCGGTGGAGCCATCCGGTGGTGGAGGAGGTGGAGCCCAAGATCACCTAGCCGACCGCCACTCGCCACCACGCCAGATCCGCTGCACCGCCGCCGGATCCGCGCGTGTGAGGGGTGGAGCAGCGGCCGGATACGCGCTGGAGGGAGGTGGTGGAGGAGGTGTGGAGGAGGAGGTTGGAGACGGCCTCCCCCGGCCCGGCGGCGGCGGATCCGGTCTCCCTGCGTCCCGGCGGCGGCGGATCCGGCCTCCCCGCCCGAGCCCGAGCACCGCCGCCCGCGCCCGACCTCCGCCGCCTGCGCCCGTGAGCCGCTGCCCGCTCTCGAGCGCCGCCGCCTCGCGGCCCGGCGGCGGCGGATCCGGCATCCCCACGTCCCGGCGGCGGCGGTTCCAGCCTCCCCACGGCCTAGAGGCGGCGGATCCGACCTCCTCGCCCGACCCGAGCGCCGCTTCCCGCGCTCGACCTCCACCGCCTGCGCCCGTGAGCCGCCGCCCGCTCTCGAGTGCCGCCGCCCGTGCCAGAGCTCACCGCCGCCCGCTCCCGAGCCCCGCTGAGCACTCCTCCGTCGCCCGCGCCTGTAGATTTGCAAGGTGCCACCGCCATTGTTGCCCACCCACCCGCCGCTCTCGCTCGGTGAATGAGAGAGAGGAAATGAGGAGAAAGAGAGGGAGAGGAGAGAATGAGTTAGAGATAGAGGTGAAGGAAGAGAGGGGAAAATATCAGAGGGGAGAGAGAGGGGGTGAGGATAAGAGGTGAAAAAATTGATAAGAGGGGAAAAATTAATTTAAAAATATGAAAACTTCGAATCGAATTTTATGATACTAAATGAGCTCATTTGAAAAATTTATAAAAAAACAAAGTTGTAGAACTGACTGAGATCTACCAATTTTCTTTTGGCCATTTCTCCATCTGATTTTAATTGAACTATATGAAATTTGAATTTTAAAATTTAAAAAATTTAAAAAAAATCAGGTAGTAAAATGATTTCAAATAGAAAAATTGTCAACAACAAAGTTGTGTAACACATGAAGATCTACAACTTTTGTTTTGGTTATTTTCTATATGACTTTGTTTCAACAGTTTTAATTTGAATTTCAAAATATGATAACTTCAAACAATATTTTCAAATATTAAATGATTTCAACTGAAAAAGTCATCAACAATAAAGTTGTATAACTCATCAAGATCTATAACTTTTATTTTGATCATTTCTTCATCCGATGAAGTGATAGTAACATTGTTCACAAAATTTACATTTCTCTCATATGGTTTTATAAACTATAAGAGAGATATACAATTTTGTCGGATGAAGAAATGATCAAAATAAAAGTTGTATGTCTTGATAAGTTCTATAACTTTTATGTTCATGACTTTTTCAGCTGAAATTATTTACTACTTTAAAATATTATTTGATGTTTTGAAATTGAAATTTTTAATTGATAAAACAAAGTCACGAGAAAAAATGGTCAAAATAATAGCAGTAACAACACAATAATATGGTAGAGCATGATTTTAGAAACATTTAGCAAAAAGAATCGTCCAATTTAAAATTCATTTGAGTGAGATAAACTAGTTTTAAATTTTCAAATTTTATTTTCGCATACGGCTCATTAAGACGCCCGTATGGAAAAATCAATTTTTTCACGCGGGTTCTTAAGTGGTCCGCATGCAAAAATCAATTTTTCCATACGGACGTCTTAAACAGCCGTATGCGAAAATACCGCTCGATTTTTCCAGACGCGGCAAGTTATGGTCCGTATGCAAAAATCATGGGATCTCATACAGAAAAATCGTTTGTGTAGTAGTACCTCTCCGATGGGTATGGCTGATCGGCGACCAGCCGTGCAGAGCCGCACCCGCGTGGTCAGTTTCTGCTTGTGTAGTCCTATCTCTTCTGTAGTATATGTATATACGTATGTATATACTTTCTATATATACGTATACAAAGATTATACGTATACATATATATACATACGTATACATATAATTTTTTAGGGATTATTGCTTATTTGACCCCTCTTTGAAGTCTAACTACCAATTTAACCCTACTTTTTTTACTTTGCTTATTTGACCCTACTTTTCAAAACGAACTTCCTGTCTGACCCTATTCCGTTAAGGTGAGTTAACGGTGTTAAGTAAGGGGTAAATAGTCCATTTTCCCCTTACTTACTTGACCCTGTTTTATATTGCTTATTTGATCCTATTATGTCATACCGTGTATATGTTCGAATATTTTGACATATTTATAATAATTTTTACATTTGTGTCACACTGAAGACAAGTTTGATAGATTTACCATAAATTTCATAAATTTGATAATTTTGATTCAATTTGACAAATTTAACTTCAATTTGATACAATTTTGACAAAGTGAATTGAACAAAATTTGACACAATTATGAAGGATTTTGTACAAAATTTCGATAGCATAACATCTTATTTTTCCGATCCCAAATTGCCCCGGCCCTCCCACCGCCGCCCCACGCACCAGCCGCTGCCACTGCCTCCACCGCACGCGCGTCGATGGACCAGCCCCGGCCCTCCCACCGCCGCCCCGCGCACCAGCCGCTGCCGCTGCCCTCGACGACGCGTGCAGATCCACCGCACGCCGATGCCACCGCCGCCACCCCCTTCCTCCGCTGTCGCTGCACGCCGGCACGGATCCCTCTGGCCACTTCCCTCCGTCGCCGCTCCTTCCCTTCACCAGCGAGCACCGGTGCAGAACCCCTCCGCGAGTCGTCGCGCCGCCGCCGCCGCAGCTCCACCACGCACCGCCGTCGCGAGCTGGCGCCGGCGCGGATCCCCGCCGCCGCCGCCACCCCCTGCCTCCACGAGCCGCGGCTGCTGCCGCAGCTCCACCACGCACCGCCGCCACGAGCGGGCGCCGGCGTGGATCCCCGCCGCCGCCGCCACCTCCTACTTCCACGAGCCGCCGTCACCGCCGCAGCTCCACCACGCACCGCCGTCGCGAGCGGGTGCCAGCGCGGATCGCCGCCGCAGCTCCACCATGCACCTTCGCCACCGTCGCAACTCGTCGGCATGAGAGAGAGACAGAGATGTGTGGATAGGGTTAGGGATGGATAGGGTTTTCTGGGGGTAGTTTGGGTATTACGATTTTTAAGTACATTTCTTTCTTTTTTTTTTAATCAAACCTTAACGGTATAATGGAAACAGGGTCATACAGGAAGTTCGTTTTTGAAAAGTAGGGTCAAATAAGCAAAGTAAAAAAAGTAGGGTCAAATTGGTAGTTAGACTCCAAAACGGGGTCAAATAAGCAATTATCCCAATTTTTTATATGTATAGAATATATACATGTATACAAATCTAGTATACATGTATACACAGTTTATAAATGTGTATACAAGTTTGTATACGTGCATAAAAGTTTGTATTCGATGCATACAAAATTTGTATACATGTATACAAAGTTTACATACATGTATATAAAGTTTGTATACGTGTATATAAAGTTTATATACGTGTATACGAAGTTTGTATTTAACGTATACAAAGTTTGCATACGCGTATACAAAGTTTGTACACATTTGAAAAAATACTTATAAGTTTATATACATATATATGTACATGTAAAAACACACATGCGAAGTTTGTATATGCGTATGCAAAATTTATAATACACGTATATTGAAAAAAAAAGAAAAAACCGGAAGAAAAAACCAGAATACCTAGAAAAACGAAAAAAAAACCGAAAAAAAGCGCTGCCACGCGTTGTACCGACGGCTCTCCGCGCGCGCCACGTGCCCGCGCCGCACGATTAGTCGCTCATTAGCGATTTCGCTCTCCCGATAGCGATCCGCCGCCCACAGACGTTGTCGGTGCTGCGGTGCTGGGCGCTGGAGAGATTCTGTTGGCAATTCGCGCACAGGCCCGCAGCACGCTACACGGGCCTAGATAGGCCATGGTCCTTTTCATTTTTTCCAGACCATGTATTACCGATGCGGCCGCTCTGGCCTGCGAAATGAGGCCCAGGAAATGTACGATGATCTCACGGGCTGACAGCTTGGACCCATTTGTTTGTGTCGCGTTTTCTGTTACCGTAAAAAATAAAAAGAAAAAATGAAATCGCACCGAATATTCGCATACCACTTTTCGCCGCCACGCTGACGTAGCAGTAGTATTACTTTCACCTCCACTTCGACTATAGCTTTCCTTTCGATTACTAAACTATAAACCTCTTTTTCACCAGCATTTCTTTTCAATTGCTGAGTAGGGCCAAGACTTTACTACCTTCTTTTTTTTTTTAAAAAAAATATAGTACAACCTCAAAGCTCATAACGCACACACACTCACCCCTATAACGTACACACTCACACCTATAAATATCTCCGAAAAATTGAAATAGATACCTCACTGTGGGTACGTTGCATATTAATGAAAAAAATTATCCGTAAATGAGAATTATCGAATTTAGGATTTAAATCTGGAAGGATTGATTTAAAAAATGTAACCGTAGTACTCACTCTACCTTTTACACCAAACTTGAACCCCAGTAAAATGAAAAATTACAAATCTCACATCGAAGAAAAATAATTTGTCAATGGGTCGCTTTACTAATTACTACCACTCATGCTTACTTTTTACTCTAACCTTGCGGTCATGCAGCACGATCCAAGCAACAACGCCACCTTTCCGTACCGAAATGCCATACGTGCAGCGGTGCAGTTTCAATGTTTCACTTGCTCTCCGCCTTGTTAGCGTACGGAACCTCACGTTACCAACGCCGCCCGCGATCGCGACCTCTCATCCCACCACGACCACCTCGGCTAACCCCAGCCGTCGGATTCCCAGATCGGGAAAGCCCAAGCAAACCGCTTCGTCGACTCCTCGCCGTCGTCTTCCTCCTCGCCTCCGTTTTCCTTTCCCCCGTCATCCACGCGCTCACGCTGCAGCTGGGTCCCGCGCCACGCCGCTCTCTCTCTCTCTCGCGCGCGCGCGCGTCAGCGTCGCACCAACAACTCTACTACCACCACCGCCGCCGTGGCGCCAGCCAGAATTCCTCCCCCTTTTTCTCCTCCTCCTCGAGTTCCGCGAGTGAGCGAGCCCTCACCTAGAAACTGCGGCGGTTTGGGCGCGATTTGATTTCTAACCACCTCGATTGGAGTGGCTGGTGGTGATCCGCGCATGGTCGGTCGGGGCGGCAGGTGAAGGGCGGCGGCGGCGGTGGGCGGAGGAGGAGGGGTTTGGGGGGCGGGGATGTGGGAGGTGGCGTGGTGGAGGCCCGGGACGTGGGGCGGGCTGGCGATGCGGGTGGGGCAGGTCGCCTTCGCCGGAGCATCCATCGGCGTCATGGCTTCCGGGGCCGGCTTCGCCAACTACACGGCCTTCTGGTACGGTGCCCTCGCGCGCTCCCGTTTGATTTTGGACCGGAGTTTCGTCTTGTGGTGGTGTTGATCCGTGTAGCATGTGTCGTACCTCTCTTCGCCTGGAGCAATGCGAGTAGATGATGGCAGATTTGGGTGGGTAATTTCGGTTGGGGCTCAGTTAAAGAGCTCAAATTTTGCGCTCGATGGTTTTGGAATAGTTAGTGAGTAATTTGGCTTGTGACCTTCCAAAATTGGTTAGAGAGGAGTGGATGATTAACAAGGAGCTTCGCTAATTTGCCAGTAGAATCGTAGAAATGTAAGCCTTTCACAGTTTCACTATTAAGTGGTAGCTATACGTTAGTTGGGATAGTAGTTTACAAGTTGCAACCTCTTAAAAGATCTGAAAAAAAATATGAAGTTATCCAGCTGTTTATGTGCATGAGGTATATGCCTTAATGCCTATTTGATAACTTATAACGTTGGTTTCTGTTGTTAATTCTGGTTATATCGGTAAAGATAGTTGATAATCCCCTTTGGTTTATGCGCTGTTTCCTATATTTCATATGAGGCATGTGGATTTGGTTCATCTTAATGATTCTATCACAATTCTAGTGCAGTGATGACCTTTTCTCGGTAACTTTTGTAACAAATCAGTTTTAGTAGGTATCGATACAACATTCCTTCCTGTGTTCGTACGCTCTTTGGTGCAAGCGGCCTTTGAATCATGTAATGAGTTTGTTGTGGCTTTCAAATTTCAGCTACCTGATTGCATCAATGGGATTACAATCATTGTGGAGCTTGGGACTTGCATGCCTTGACGTGTATGCATTGACAGTCAAAAGGGATCTCAATAATGCTCTTCTCGTGAGTCTGTTTGTCATTGGAGACTGGGTATTGATTTAACTCTGTAACTCTATCACTTAACTTGTTGTCTTGGATTTTTTTTGTTTGATCCAAAAAAATTTAGATCAGCCCCACTAGATTGTTTGTGATAGTTAGCCAGGCACATCCTATACGGTGTCCCATTTCCTACAAGAGCAATAACCACATAGTGCCATTTAGAAGGTAAAATAGGCCAGGGAACTTCTGTTGATGCTGTTTGTTTTATTTTCTGAAGATAACTGATTGGTGGACATTAATACGTTCTATTAAATGGCACGAGAGAGCTTGGTTTGCTGTAGTTTTTGTGGTAGTTCTCTTTATTGGTTGACATAGAAATATCTGTTCTCTGCATGGCTTGCAACCCGGTTTGGATTGAGTTTTCAATCACATTGCGACATTTTTTAGCAATTGAGGTGTCATTCATGTAATTACTTTTCGTAATTCACAGCTTTCAGCAGCATTAAATTGAATCCATCTATTTGATACAGGTAACAGCACTTCTGTCCTTCGCTGCATCTTGCTCAGCTGGAGGTGTTATGGTTCTGTTTAAAAGGGACGTGCTTTTCTGCAGAAGGTATCCACAACTGCCTTGTGGGAGATTCGAAATTGCTGTAGCGCTTGCATTTTTGTCTTGGGCACTTAGTGCTACATCAGCCATTATCATGTTCTGTCTCCTTGCTGCATTCTAGTCTTGCATATAATCCTGTGTAAGTTCTGTTTATAGTGCTGCCATTTTTTCGGTTTTATCTTGTTAGCTTTGATTTTGTATAGGATCATCTTCAAGAATATGTAGTGAACCACACGACCGAAAAGTTGAAATGCTGGGGAAGTTCATAAGTCCTTTAGAGTGAACATTATCTAGAAACTACTGAATGGAAGATTTGATCGAAATGTTCAACTCTTTCATGTTGCAACTTCTGCTTCACAACTCCTCTTGTTTCGATTATGTTTCGGTTAGTTGTTCATAGTAAAGAAAGACCTTTTTTGAGAGAGATCTGACGTTACGGGTGCTGCTGCTTTATGTTATTATGTATGGACTTGGCGATGCAGCATTCTGTTATTGTCTTAGCAATTTTTTTTGCTAGTTTAAGAATGACTGCATATTGCATTCTTGCAATCTTAATATGTGAAAGCAGCAAACTTTTTGGAAGAAGGATGAGCCACAGTAGCTGCAATAATAAGGACCATTGGATAGACCTGGTAAAAGAAAGTACACCGCTGTATCATCTGAAAACCATTAGACCAATCAGGACTTCAGGAGGCTTCTAGACCAAAGGTCTAAAAAGCAGAGAACTCATGTGCCTAGTCTTTTTAACTCTATATATATGTTTACTTAATTAACCTTCTGATCAAATAAAGGAAAAAGAGGAATAAATAAACCCTTAGCCGTAAATTTGTATTGAATTTATAGGTTTATATAGAGTGTACATATAAATACTTTGTTATACTTTTGCTTGGTATTGGATCACACAACAACTAAGCATCATCCATTGTATACCAATTTTATTTTAAAACACATTACACTCGCCCCTACGATCATATACACCCTACACCTAGGAGATATTCTCTCTCCATCCATAAATATAGCTACAATTAACATTCAATATTTATCGAAAAATATAGCTACTGTGTTTAGTTTATTTGCCTACTTTTTCATGTCAATTAATTACAACCTACATCCATTTAATTTTACCCCACTAGCTACTCCCTCGTTCCCAAAATAAGTATTTCTACTATTCAAATTTTGTATACAGAGATATGCATTTCTAAAACACTAATTTCAATGCACGGAATTCCAAGTATTTTTAGCCAATCAGGTATTTAGAAAGAGCCAATCAAAGCAACTCAAAATGTAACAGTAAATGACTTAAACTATATCTTTACTAAATAAACTAGAAAGAGTATATGTGAGAACGGAGGAAGTAATGTACTTACGAAACTACCTCTTGTCCGTCATGATCAATGGCCTACTCATACAAGTTATGTCAGTGCTTAGAGTCATGCGAAGCACGACTTTAGGCTGTGTTCGCTGCTGCAAGTTCCCAAATGCACAGTGAACGCGGAAAACGGAGCGATCCATTAGCGCGTGATTAATTAAGTTTTAGCTAATTTTTTTTCAAAAATGGATTAATTTGATTAATGTACAAAAGCTTTTTGCAAAAAGCACACCGTTTATCAGTTTGAAAAGCGTGCGAGTGAAAAATGAGAGAGGTGAGTTGGGAAAAGGGGGGAAAGAACAAAGCCTAAGTGGCTAGTTAGAGCATCCCAGCAGCTCATCTAAATTTCATCCTCCATACTCCTATTTAGATGATCATCCAAAAAGATTCCTACTCCATATTATTTTTCACTCCAACAGATCATCCATATCACATCCTCCATACACCAAAATCTTATATTTTACTAATATTTTTCCCACCTTTCTCTCTCTTCTACAGCCAAGAGGATGGTTTGGAGGACCTCCATATTTGGCTTGTGAAGGGCTCGGTTTGGAGGACCTGCAAAAATAGAGTGTGTAATGGAGGCTCTGCTAGAGCACCGTTTTTCACCTCCATACTCCAAACACAGGATGGATGACCGGATAGAGGAGCTGCTGGGCATGCTCTTAGCTTGATGTACTTGTGCAATGAACTTTATTTGGGGACCTAGTTTGAGAGCCTGGACGAGTATTCATTCCAGACTTGGGCCGCCATCGGTTTCCCTAACGCTGATTATAAGCCGTATGGCTTACTAGCGGAAAAAACAATTATGGGTAAAATATTTAAAAGCTCATTAAGTTTTAAAATTTAATTTTTAGTAACAACTTATAAGCAGTAGGGCAAATAATCGGAGCCTTGAAGTTACAACTTCGGTCTACCTTTTGCAAGTTCAAGAAGAGATGCACGTGTAAATAAACTAATCTGCTTACAAACTATATAGGTACATTGCAAAGGAATCAAAAGCACACAAATAGATCACCCGTGATGGGTGTTAGGTTAAGCCCGATTGAGATAACATCATCTCTATCGGGCTTTACTTAACGCCCGTCACGGATGTGGTTCAAAATCATTTAGCCTAGGGTTCACCTATTCAGATTTACACATTAGCGTGAAAATTTCTAAGTCCTCAAGCCCTAGCGCCACCCTCTGGGAGCCCATCGCCGGTGTCGGCCGCCGTCCCCGAGCCCTCGTGCCGCCGCCGCCGTCCTCTGCTCCACCACCGTCGCCGCGGCCCTCCCGAGCCTAGCACCGTCGTCCTCCCTCGCTGCCACCGAGCGCCGCCGTCCTCGAGCCCGGCCACCGAGCGCTGCCGTCCCCGAGCCCGACCACCGAGAGCCGCCACCCTATGCTCCACCACCGTCACCGCCACCCTCCCTCGCGCCCTCCCGAGCCCGCTGCCGTCGTCCTCCTTCGCCACCACCGAGCGCCACCATCCATGAGCCCAGCCACCGAGCGCCGCCGCCCTCTGCTCCCTGTGCTCCAGGTAAGTCCACCGAGCTCCCTCACTTCCCCGGCGCCTGGCGCCCTAGGAGTTGATAGATGGATGGATGCATGGATGAATGGATGATTTTAGTACATTTTAGTGATATATGGATGAATGGATGATATATGGATGGATGTATGATATGTGGATTTAATTAGTGATTTTAGTGATATGTGGATGAATAGGTTTTAGTAGATTTTAGTGATGGATGATATGTGGATGGATGTATGGTATGTGGATTTAATTAGTGATTTTAGTGATATGTGGATGAATAGGTTTTAATAGATTTTAGTGATGGATGGTATGTGGATGGATGATTTTAGTGATATTGGACTTGTGATTTATATTTAGGGTTATTTGGGATATTGGACTTGTGATTTAGGGTAATTCAAATAATTTTGTAATTTTGTGATTTTATAGGTTATTTAGACGATGTCTCAGCAAGACGAACCAATGTTGGCGACAACTAGTGGGTTCACAAGGACATGAACCCCTAGGACAGGAAATAAAATCCCTAAGGAACGGTACACCATAACAGAGGTGGACCACCTAGGAGTGCCGACCGCTCCTAGGAATGTTTGCAAGAAGTTCAGGACGATCTGCGGGGTGATAGGGAGGCAGAACTTCACAATTTTGCAGGATGACATCAAGCAAGTGCCGGAAGCAGAGAAGAACACTGCTTGGCAAAAATTCAAGGAGAGCTTCGACTATCCTGCAGCCGACGAGAACAGGCTCAAGCGGGCGGCTTTCAAGAAGATGGGAAATGCTTGGAAAAACTTTAAGCCCAGGCTAGTCGGCGAGTAGGTCTTCAACCCGAGCACTCCGGAGCCATTTGGGGACTTCCCGTTCATCACGCCAACCGTGTGGAAGCAGTTCTACGACAAGAAATCAAACCCCAAATCCCGACCCAGAAGCGAGGCTTATCGGGCACTCCAGGCTAGGAACTTGCACCCACACCGGCTTGGCACCGGAGGATATGCCGGGAAGCAAATGAAATGGCAGGAGGATGAAGCGGTAGAGGCATCGAACACGCTGCCGCCATTTGGCAATATCCCGCACCCACGGGCAAGGAACTAGGCATGGGCAAGGGGTGTTAAGAACAGCGATGGGACAATTACGTTCCCAAATGCCCAATATCAACAAGTGTACGAAAATATAGTAAGTGTCTCATCTCAATATGTTTAATTTGTTTCCATCGTACTCTTGATTTAGCCCGAAATCAAATGTACTGCAGAAGGAGTTGGTTGCCGAGAGACAGTCCTCGCAAGAGGTCTTCTCGCAAAGACGCGAGGACGACATCCTCACTCAAGCATTGGGCACCGACGAACACCGTGGATGGACAAGGGGCGTTGGCTCCACCGTTCCATGGAAATATGGATTTCCACAATACGTGTGGTAGTACAATAAGCGGACTCTCACAAAGGCGGAGAAAAATGCACGCTTTGCTGAGAGGATCCGGGAACAGGTCAGAGCCGAGCTGAGCTCTGAATTCGATGAGAAGCTGGTGCAGGTGGAGGCACGAATTAGGCAAGAGATCTGAGCTGAGCAACGCAACGACGAGGCCACCGCCGCTCCACACCGAGAATACGCAAGTCCCACGCAAAGGCGCAGCAGTTCTGCATCAACTGAGTCGGTGGAAATTCTACCACCGGTCCTTGCCGCCGTCGACCATATAACGGTAAAACTCTCGGCCACAATGCATAACAATCTTAACAAATCCACATATTATATAATATTATAAAAATATGGATGAATCTATCGCAGGAACCAACTAAGTGCATCCTAACAATTAGGGTGATGCCGACCTTCACGGTTCCGGCAGCCAAGGGACTTGCGTTTAAGCCGACCCCAGATACAAGGCGAAAGTGCAAGTTGACACGGTGAAGAACGAATGGGCCCATTTGCCACTGCAGCATCCACCGAACGACGAGATCCAAACCCTAGGAGCTGCACGTGGTACCTTTATCCAATGGCCCAGGGACCTCATTGAGATAAAGTTGATTCCGAGATCAACCACTGCACCTAGGGCTCATCCACCGCTAAGACCTGCTGTAGGATCAAGATATCGACTAGAGGGGGGTGAATAGGTGATTAAAATAAATTTCACCTAAGCAAAACTAACCTAAGTTGCTAGGCTTGGTGAAGGATAACACTAACTAAGCAACTAAGTTATGTTTTGCAATCCTATGTTGATAAGGGCTCAAATATGTCTCTAAGAATGTAAATTGCACAAATGTAAATGCAATAAGTAAATGAGACAAGAGACAAGAAATTTTTCACCCGAGGTTCGGAAACTCGCTGGTTTCCTAATCCCTGTTGAGGCGAGCCCAACTTCACCGCTCAAAACCACGAAGCCACTGCAAGCCCTCTTCGTAAAGGGGTGGGCAAGGTGAGAGCCGGCCCACGAAGTGGTCTCCCAAGCCTCGATCACTAGGGTAGTTCTTCCTTCACTCCGAAGGTGGTGAACTCCAAACCACTCACAAACTGGCACCGGGCCTTTTCCACAATCTCCTTGGAGAGGTCACCGGGCATCACCTCCACAAGCCATCTAGGAGGCGGCAACCTCCAAGAGTAACAAGCGATGACCCAGCTCGGAGATGATCAAGTGTCACACTAGCTCCACAATGAAACAATGCACTTAAATATTGGCTCAAAGCACTCTCTAACACACAAGGGATGAACAAGAGCTCAAATGGGTGTGAGAATATATGCAAGGGGTGTATGCAATTGAAGCAAGTGCCAAGAGAGTCCCCTTGTTGGTGGGGGTTTATATACCCCCACCAACAAAAACTAGCCGTTGGGGGTCGAAATCCCAACCTCTGTGGGCTGCCGGTCTGATCGCCATAGGGTGGCCGGTCAGACTGCCCCCATTTGTAACGGCTAGAAAACTAGCCATTACAGTGCATTTAATGCACTGGCAGACACTAGCCGGTCTGGCCAAAGTAGCATGGCCGGTCAGACCGGGTTGGCTCCGGTCACACCGTCGGTGGCTCGGTCAGACCGGCCTCGGCTCACTTCGGCTTGGCCATAATTCGCCGAATTAATCCAGAGGCTACAACGGCACCCGATCAGACGGATGGACCCGCGGTCAGATCTGACAAAATGGCCGGTCAGACCGGCGTGAAGCGCGCGGTCAGACCGCCCATGGTCACAGGAAAAACAATGAATTGAGTATAGGAACAAGTGAATGCATATGACCTAATGTGGCATTTTGATCAACTCTTTGTTTAGGTCATCACCCGATAGTATGGCAAAGCTAAAGAATAAACCTAGCAAGAATTTGATCACCCAATACCTCGATCAATTAGAATAAAGACTAGGTTTTACCGTCTCGTTTCCTTTGTCTTTGCGCCATCAATTTTGATCCTTGATAATCATCCATGGCGTATTCACCATCTGGCTCTAACTTAAATACATAACCTCAAATGAAATAATTAGTCCACAATTAGCGCTTGTTATTAATTACCAAAATTAACAACGGGGGCCTAGATGCTTCACCTGCTCCTGCTCCTTCAGCCCCTCCAGCTCCCGCTCGTGATGAACAAGTTGACAATTTCGAGTTACAATATGCTACGGATTTTGGGGACGATCATGTGGAGGCCGAAAGCATGGCGATCCCTAAATCCCCACCCATGAAAAAGAGCAGGAAGGCGCATTCCTTCCCTTAGCAAATAACTAGGGAAAAACCTACTGCAAGGGGAAGAGGAAGAGGAAAAGGAAAGGTGCAGGTCTCGCTTCTGGCTCCAAAGAAGCTAGATATGGGCAAGGGGCAGGAAGTACCTAAGAAGATCGTTGCTCCGGCGTCCTTCCAACTAGGCATGCCATTGGTTGGAGACGACGCACTTGGCATGATGGGCAACGCTTGGAAGGAGCTTCACCGATACTACATGGAGAGAACCAACGCGAGGAGGACGAATAGGGAGAGCGATATAATAAGCTATCACAATCGATAGTCATTTCTTGGGCTAGAAAATTATATTGTGATCGACTTCAAGGATCTATTCAACCTCTACAGGCTCCGAGCGGTGGACACAAGTCTCCTTAAGTGCTACTCCTTATAAGTATTGTTGCATACGAAATTTGGTAATAACAATTCATATAACACGCTTATAAGAGCGTTTGTCTTGCGTGTAGGTATAGTTGGCAGTGGTGTCTGAAGAATGCACCGCAAGTTGCCTTACTAGATCCACAAGTGGTCACCATCACAAATCTCCAAGGCGACCGTCAGGGAATGATAAATTATATCCATGACACCGTGTGGGCCTGCCAAGACAAGGAGTACAGTATGTGCGCCTATAATCAATAGTAAGTGTGTACCCTAAAGTATAACTTTAGTATTTAACTTTCACTATATTAATGCCACAGTGCCCATTGGATCCTTCTGGTCATAACACCTAAGTGGAGTACATACCACTACATGAACTCTAAAATCAGTAAGGACTATGATTGGACCCCGATTCAAGAAGCGATAGATGAAGCGTGGGGCCCATATGCGAAGAAAGGAGACCTGCATAAGGAAGGACAAAACCGCCTCATCCACAAAAAAGACTTCCCGGTCTGACAAGAAGTCCGCGACCAGTGCGGATTCCACGTGTGTCACAACATGTGAGTTCTATACAATGAAAAGGTGAAGACTGAGACCGAATTTGAGGTTTGTGATCTCAATTGTGATATATACTAACTACTTCGAAGTGTGTGTGTGTGTATATATATATATAGATCGATCGACTAATTTCGAAGTATGTACATTTAGAAAAAAATATCCACGTCTCCACCTAGGAGCTTCCAAGAGATTCGAGAGGAGATACCCGGTTTCATCGTCCGTGACATACTTCACCCCAAAGGAATGTTTAGACTATGGTCTTCAAGTTAAATGATGAACATTGTTGAACATTTTAAAATTAATGTCAAAGACATGTGATTATATAACACTTATGTACAATCCGGTCAAACTGTTTATGTATATACTTGCAATGCTAAACATAAATTTGTTCTAATTTACAACTCGATTTTGCAGGTTTTAATGCTTGGCACTTGAAGATGTTATTGTGAAATATGTGAATAATGGATGTGTATGTGAATGGCATATGTGATTTCTGAATGGGGTTTCATGTGAATGATTGTATATGCTGGGAAATGGATATATATATGTTTCTGTCATTTTGCAGCGGGCATGGCTAGCAAAGGCATGAGGCTAGCCAAAAAATATAATTTATTTTTTTGAGGGGGAACACTCATCGGTGACGGGCTTTAACTTAAGCCTAATAGAGATGACATCATCTGTGACGGGCTTAAATTAAAACCCGATTGAGTTGTTAGTCATCCGTAACGGGCTTTAGTTGTAACCTGATTGAGATTGTTTGTCATCTATAACGGGCGTTAGTTGGCGCCCGATTGAGATTAGGTCATCGGTGACGGACTCTTGTTTGACTGGTCATCTGGGTTGAACCTATCGGTAACGGGCTTTAGTTTAGGCCCGACAAAGATAAATGCATCCGTGATGACCGTTTGCTCGATAGAGATGACTTCTCACATCAATCATTTTTACGCCGCAATGGACGCTATACCCGATACAGATGAGGGTTACCGTTCGATTGAGATGAGGGTGACCATTGTAGTGTTAACTCGCATATATCGAGTCCATAGAAACCTGGAGCGAATCACATATGAATTTATTAGCCTGCTTCGCAGCAAGTCAATAGCACATATATAGGCACAGCACAACGCACAACATTTCTGATGTATCTTCTCTTCTCAGTGCACGGAAGATTGGAAAAGTTGGTATTGCTGTGAAAATTTGGGAAGAGAGTCATCTGCACCCCAAGGCATTCCGTGGCAACGGAGCTTGAACCTGAATTTTGCCGGCTTACGATTGAACATGGCAATACGGCATGATGGCTTGTTGGCAGAAAAGAAAGATAGGAATTTTTTTTTTCTTTTCGAGCCAAAGGGGGTCGGTGTTTTAAACACCGGACGTCCGGACCCCCTGTTGCCACGCCGGAGCGCCGTGACCGTGTCTTGCCGTGGGTGCGTGCGGCGACCGCGACGCAGCAGGCCGTCAAGCACGGCGCCAAGGCCTACAACGACGGCCCACCGAGTTCTTCTGTTCAGCTGGATTTGGTTTACTTTTAAACAATATATGATCTTCAAATTATATTTTGACTACGATTTTATACTATAATATATAAAATATTAAATAAATATATGATTCTATTGAAATATTTTTTAAGACTAAACTATACATCGTGTTATTGTATCTCTAAATTAAATATTTTTAAAAATTATTAATGGTTTAAGTTGTAATTGTTTGACCTAAATCTTATTCAAAAGGTCAATAGTTATTGTTGACGTAAAAACACGATGGTCTGGGAGATCTATTTAGCTCAAAATAATGATGAGATGCGGGCGTACCAGTCAGTTTGATCCTGCAACTGACAAGATATATAAATTGAATATCAAAGAGCCGATCGGCTGTCAAGACGATATAGTAATTCCAACTGATGCTGATATCAACCGATATCCAGTATAGATCTTGATACTTGAGTAAATAATGGCATAAAGATAATCGGCTGATGATAATGTGATATGACAATAATATAAACCAGTAGCAACCAATCGGCTAGTAATGATAGATTGAATAAACACCGATCCGAATGTTAAAGCGTACATCGGCTGGAGATCCAATATCACTAAATCCAAACGATTAGATAAACAGTGAAACTTTTGTTATCATCGACTAAAACTAACTTGTAAGTAATCCTTGTAAGCCGATGCAACGTCCAGATAACTCATCGGCTAAAATCCCGATGAAACCCTTATTGGCAATCAAGAAGCAAGCTAGAGATTATGATTCTAAGCACGACTTAATAGATCAAACTTAACTGATGCAACACTAAGTATGAAAAGAAACATAATATCTAGACAATCAAGTTTTTATCTGATTTTCAGGGTGGTGGATACATTATATAATCTAAGCCAACAAAGTAATCTAGTCGATATCAATAAAACTTTAGATAGAGATCGGTCGATGTAAGTAGAAAACATTGTCAATCTAGATTATATAATGTATACGATAACTCATCGGATAGCACTTTGATAAAACATCAGCACAAACCTATCGACTTAACAAGATTTATATTATCAACAACAATCTAATACTTGATAAACCGATAGATCTATCTAATGTGATGGATATAACAAATCTATTTAAAATAACATTGTGATTGTAGAGATATATCGGCTAAGATAGAATATCAGACCTAACCGAGACAGTCCCAACTAAACCGATGCATCTCTAAACACAATGCAATTAAAATAGAATTGAGATATCAGGTAAATATATCAACCAAACCAGAGTGATCCAAGAGGTCGAAGCGATGCAGCCTTGAACAACACCAATATAACCGATAAATTCACCAGGGCCCGACGGAATGTAGGGCTTACCCCTTCGCCGGAGATCGAAAGCCGATGCAGCCCCGCGTCAGGTGCCAAATCCCATCGGTTGATAAGTAAAACCTCGGAAAAGAGGGTGGCTTACAATAACCCCGGGTGTACATATTTATACCCATGGGTAGAAACTAGTTCATATCGGACACGACTCAAACATTCCTAAAGATAAAAGGAAAAACATAAAATCCTTATCAGACACTAAACACACTTTTCTAAAGATAAAAAGAAACTAACATACTCTTCCTGATTAATAAATAAATTGCCATGCCGCATCCTCCTTGAACTCAGACTCTTCTAGATAAACTTCCTTTAATTAATTAATTTCCTTAACCGAATTCATGAAAAATACAACTGCTGGCGATTAATAATGCCCATCAGCCGATTCCAGAACTCTAAAGCCGATACTGACTCTAGGCCGATGATGACTACGAGGCTTACCAAATTTTACCGTTAATAGTTATGAAACCAGAGGGTTCTTTAATTCTCACTTCTAAGATAATTTTAATGAACGCATTGTGCTTCTCTAGATTGAAGCCCAATGTTAAGATTGCAGCATGAACTAGGTTGAAGAACTAAGACTCCGTAGGATGCAATGTTAACACTTTCCTCTTTTATATTTTTTGCAACCATGCATGTATATATACGTGCTTTGTACGTGTACACACTTTTTTTTTCTTGCCATATTACTCGATGGCACTATATACAACTCTCAACTTTCCACTCTAATTATGGTGCAGAGATCTCCTTGGGAGAACTTGCATCCATGCATCATTTCTGCACATTTTCACAAATCACAATCTAGAAAGAAAAGAAAGAGAGAGAAAAAACAGTAACATATACTGCAACTTATGCTGGTAATATTCACAGTTGCTCAATCTGCATGCATACCACAATTAATCTACCTCCATTACTACCACCTAAGCAAGTCTTCACTTGCTTTGCTTCCATTTGAGTTGCTTTCTTGTTGCCACTCTGCACTTCCATCACCATGATATGATTCATGGTGTTGCAGGCGCCGCCCGACGATGATGCACCGTGCACCGCAGCGGGGACCGTCGCGGCGGCGCCGCGTCGGATTCAGCCGTCGTCGCCTGAGAAAAGAGGCTGCTCATCGCCGCCTGCTGCTGCTGCTGGTACCGGCCGGAGTCGCCGGGGAGGCGGAAGTAGGACGACGGCGACGGCTCGTCGAAGAAGAGGTCGCCGACGGAGACCTGCCCTTCTTTCCTGTACTGCACTATGGCCTTGTAGATGAACGGGATGAAGCCTTCCATGATCAGAATCTTCAGAGGCTCTCTACTGATTTTTTTTTTCAGAGAGAGAGTTTGCTAGCTTCAGAGAGCTGGAGAGAAGAGAAGTTGTTAGGACACTTGAGAGAGAGGTTATCTCTTTGGATGGCAATGGAAGGTGATGTGAGCTTAAAAAGGGAGGCAAAGAAGCCTGAACTGGATAGAGACCAAAATGGAGTGCTTGTCAAGGATCTAACTGAAACTACTAGTATTACCCAGGCAATATGCTAATGCAATTATTAATTTAATTTCCTCTGACAGACTTGAGCTTAACTCTGAATTAAATGTGTCATGTTCAGAGACACGTAGATGCCTTTCAGTTTTTATCTTGTTAATAAATAGGGTTTGTGCACTGGGGATTTTTCCTGCAAAGGAGGCCAAGACTTGAACGCAAGGGATGTTTCAGTCTTAGAAGGCGAGTTTTACAGGTGGACAGTGATGTGGTGAGTGCAGGGATTTCCTTTTCTCAAATTTAACCCTTGGGAAGCATGCATATATGGGTTACCTGCTACAAAAGAAAAGAAAGCTCCCTTTTTCAGATCATGATTGAGCATCAAGATGAAGTTTTTTTTTTAAAAAAAAATCTCGTGTTTCCCGGTTGCGTAATCGGTTGGAAAGCAAGAATTTTCGCTTAGACTTGCGTCACTCCAGCCGACTCCTGCCAGGTTAAGCCAAGGCAATCAATCAATTCAGGTGATGACTTCTGAATTACTTGTTTTTGAGTTATTGCATACCAAGGATGATTAGAGTAAAGAAAATTGCGGCTCGTATGGCTAAGAGAGAAGAATGGAAGGATGACTGCAGAATTGACCAGCTTAAAGTAAGAGGATAGGTTTTGTTTATTTGATCATCTGGAAGACTGAAGATGCCGATCAGACGACAGTTCATACGGATGGATATTTCATCGGCTGCCAATTGTGCTGTGTCAGCAACAATCTGATTTATCTTTTACCTGGATAGCTGCATCTGATAAGCTAATGGCATTTTAAAATTGGCACTGATGTGTTTGTCCCAACTAACTGTATTTAGATTGGGATCAAGAGACCACAGAATTCATCTAGGTTCACAATTTCGGTTCAAAATTCCCGAAACATTGGGTCTACTCGAAATTTTTAGCTTTAGAAAATAAAAATGGTTCAAATTCAGTGAAAACCTATTCATTTTTTTCTAAAAAAAAGATCCTTCTGAAAATTTAGAATTTTAGTCCCACCAAAATTATTTTGCATTCCCAGATTGTGAACCCTGAATTCAGCTAAAACCGGATATGCTCGTCGTTTCTAAACCCCAGGCTTGAGATTTCGCATCAAGATTAGATACGGCCGCTTTCTTTGATGTCCAACATACTGTGCCTGAAAGTCTGAAACAGTTATCTCTACAATCCACATGCCGTAATCTGATCTACCAACTTAAGACTTAAGAGCGACAGTTGCGCGAGTAGTAGGAACTAGGAATGATTATCCCGTGGGTGATCCGTTGGTGGACAAGGTTTTCTGTTGGCGCTGCCGGAAAGGAATGCATATACTTGGCACTTTGGCAGTCGAAAATTTTCGATGTCGACTCGGCACCAAAAACGCGAGGGACGAACCGAGGAAGTTGCATCCTAATCGGCGACTTGCAGATATATGCTTTAGGCTCTAGGCTTTACCAGCGCACCGGATACTGCCTGTGTATGTTGGGTGATGGATGGAAGAAACAGTTGTGTAACAGACACATGAAAGGGACGTCAGATGTGAGCTGCAGTCTGCAAGCCAGTCTGTCTAACTCTAACGGCGACAAAAGGCTCATGTGGGCTTGGGGGAGCTAGAATAAAATGGAGAGAAGTGTCACTTGTTTACTTTACTCTATCAGTTTAACCTGATGTAGGTAACTAAGTTTGTATTGAGAGAGAGGTGAAAACTATCATGGAAATGGACGGAGCGTCGTTTGCATATAAGGGGTACCGTTTCGGACTGTACCTTTTTTTGGCTATTTATAAATTTTGTTTTTTCTAATTTCTTTCTACATTGTACTAGTATCGACACTGAGTAGTTTAAATGATAAATATGGTCAATTACCAGCCGATCAAGCGTCGTTTTCAAAGAGATGCTACCGATTCTGATCATTTTTGACCGTTTTCACTCCTAGAAGGGATGCACATATGGTTAAAATAGGTGAGGTATAACTAAAAAAAATTTCTTAACCAGATTCCTGAGCACCTCCTAGTATACTAGCTCCGCCTTTGTCTGGGCACTGAGGAAAGGCACGATGGAGAAGAGAGAAAGCATTAAGATCAATTAAAAATTAACTCATCCCACATATAAAAAGACAAAAACAAATTCAATTTCTAAGCTTGATATGGGTGCTCGTATTTACGGTTATTTATTTTTTCAATGGTAGACGATGTACCCTTGGTGACTTCATCAATCTCAAGATATACTAAATTCTTATAGGGATAAAGTGTGTGTGTGCGTGTTTATAGGAGTGAGTGTGCGCGCGTCATGAGCGCCTGAGTTTGTACCGTGTTTCTATAAAGAACCGTACAACTAAAAGACAATCTAAACCTCTTCAAGTATTTGATGTAAGAATTTACTAAATGTTCATGCATTATAATGGAATTTAAAAGGGTAACTTAATTATATGTTTTTATTTAATGTGTTATACCATATAATTATATTAAAAATATAATTTTAGCCCTGAAATTTATGTCATATAGCAGATCCATCCTGAAACCACACGAGAAAAAAAAAAGTTAAATCCTAATGAGCCACTTCAGTCCATGTGCTGACACACAACTCAAATACCCTTTGACCTAGCACACTTCTCCCCTTGCCACTATTGCTAGGTCCCGCATGTCAGTTGGTAGTGGTGGTGGTAGACTCACCGTCACCATCAGCACTACTGGCTTTTATGTAGTATAGATTTATTATACCAGTATATATTGTATTAAAATATAATTTTAGTCTTGAAATATCTTATGACATGTAGCTGATTCATCCTGACACCACACGAAATAAAGTTAAATTCAAATGGACCACTTCAGCCTATATGTTGACTGCATGCGCACAACTTATACACTCTTTGGCCTATTGTCACTATTATTGGGTCACAGTGGTGAAGGCAGATTCGCTGTCGCCACTACTACTAGCTTTTAAAGTAGTATAGATACTATAAATATAACCATCTTATTTATAAAGTTTAAAATAAAATATGTCCGACACTTTTATATAGAGTAGAGTACTCTCTACTGTAGTAGGGAAGAAGGCAAGTGTTACGACATGGGAATGGAACAAGGTTTACTAAACCAAAGAAAACCGTTCAATATTTCAAAACTTTAAAGTTCCGAGCTTAGTTCAAGTTGACAAACCGCTTAGTAAACCAATCAAATTTAAAAAAAATTAAACTGAATTTTAATTTTTTTTTTGGCAACTTATGTAGGAGTTTTCACGAAAAATGACAAAACCACTCGGGAGCGGTTTTCAATCAGCGGATAGTTTTGTGAACCCGGATTGGACGGAGGCGGTATTGCGCAACCAAGAGCTCAAAATACCAAGGTCTCTTTTGGAATGGAGTATTTTTGCAGAAATTGCAATTGTAGGAGTCTGCAAACCGCAAATTAAAGATGCAGTTCTGCGTACAACAGTTTAGATATGATCGACAAGGCCTCTCTCAAAATTGCTCAAAGGAAAAGGCTATACGTGCAGAAATTTAATTACGAAACTTCTACAAACACTAAAGTAACATGCTGTGAGTAAATCTATATTCACTGTCGCTCCTATTTAGTTAAATCAAATGGTTGAAAACTTCCTTTGTAAGACGTTACCACTATAGCAGTGTTCGTGATAAAAAACAAGGAGGGGGGGGGGGGGGGGGGGGCGGTGTTGAATGAAATAACCTTATCATGTTCTACTGAAAGAGGAACACATGGCGTTTGTTTAACTCCACTTTGTTTTCGTAGTTTGTACTTATTAGATAACTGTCCATACAAAACAAAAAAGGGAAGATCAACGTCAAGCATAACAACTCCTAACTATATATCTCCGGGAGTAAACATGAAGCACTTTGTAGTTTCTACTATGTTAGTTGCTTTTGTAACCGCTGTATGTACAACAACAGAGCATCACATCACCCTAGCTTTCAACAAGGTCTACAGAGGTTATTACTTCTAGTTGCTACTCTTTGCGTATGCACAGCAACACTACTACACAACCTTGTTTACATTGCATACTAAAAAGACAATGAAAAGAATGATATTGCAAGCACTGCCATGTATGTGCATTGGTGCAGTCGTGCAGCATGGGCAGACCTCAAACCTACCAGATTCCATGCATCTTCAATCTCCATCAGGTAGGATATTCCACGAGAACCAACGTGTGCCACCAACCGCATGAAACGTTTAGCAGGTTGTACGCTTCCACGGGCACTTGGCATGGTACGTTTCTGTCTGTTGAGTCGCCCAAACCAAGCTGTTGGCACAATAAAAAGTTTCAGACATGGCTCGATGAGTTCCATTGATAAATTTGGACAAAGAGCAGAAGGCCTACCTGACCGTACTTGTTCCAACCCCAGCAGAAGACATCTCCTTTATCTGCAAAAAGCATTCCCGTTAAATTACAGTGTGCAAACCATTGGAGTACCAATTGAACCTTTGGAAATAAACGTATGGGAACTTAAGGGTAAAACGTGCATAGTACAACACAAAATGCTGGATGAAGCACAATGATTCCAAGAGAGAGCAAAACTCTATCAATTGAAGGAAATACAGCATAGATCCAGGAGTGTACCTGTTATGACTGCACTGTGTCGGGCTCCACACGAAACACCTTTTGCATGCTTATTTTCCAATTCCGAGGCTTCTACCAACTTTGGAACAATCTGCATAAGATTGATGATCCTGACATTAATCAATCATTTCTATTTCTAAAACAAATGTTAATGCAGTATAGATTTTTGGAAGCAGAAGAGACTGTCAACAGGACAAATCTACAGTATCCTAGCATGTGTGCCTGGAGATTACAATTCTACCTCAGCTTGATCTGATCCAGTTCCCAGCTGCCCAAACTGGTTACCTCCAAAGGAATATACATCACCATCAGCAGATGTACATACAGTATGCCATAGCCCAGCTGCTACACGTTGCATCTTCACTCCCATAATAGACGAAACACATGTTGGGCTTAAAATATCATCCGTGTTCCCTTGTCCACACTGAACAAAAGGGGATACAACAGTGAATAACGTTGACAAGAAGCTCTACGGGCAACAGTACATACTAAAAAACAAACTTCTCCACCAGATTTCATAAATGCATATCTGAACACCCCTAATAGTTTGTACTTTCAAATTACTATTTTAGAACACTGGCTACTAAACCAGTCAAAAGGCAACAAGCTCGGCAACGATAACACTTGTCTCCCAAAGTCGAAGCCTTTGTGCCGCTTTACAACAAGCACTTTTTCGACGTCTGCTTTGGGCTCCGCCTTTGTCCTTTTTTCTCAGTCTTGGTAGCTTAGGTAGTTAGAGTGTGGTTGCAGTGGTGGTTTTCACCCAGTTTTCCCTAATTAACTATGCATTGTAAGGTTTAGTTCCGTTTTCTCCTTAAAATGGGATACCCTCTTCTTAATATAAAACATCGGCAACAGTCTGACTGTTCGAAAAAAAAACACTAAACCAGTCAAATGTTTTCATTTCCATGTGCTAAGTCCAAAGGCCCAACACATTATTCAACTATTTTAGAACACATGTTACTGAGTGTTCTCATTTCCATGTGAAGGCTCAACAGGACCAACAAGATTATTACTTCAAATACAGGACTGTATTCTCTCCAGAGTCCAGTCTACCCATTTAATTGCTAGCAGTCGCTGCTGATGCAACTAAGCAACACTCGACTTAATACCAGCAAAAGCTTTAGTAATTCTTCACGGGTAACCTATTCAGGGGGGTTATTCTGATTATCTAAATAGAACCTTTGTCAGCAGAGTTGATCTGGATAACGGTTACCAATGATATTCTAGACCTCTATTAGTATGGTGGGACTGGACCTCTCAGCACAGTTATTACAAAACAGGAGGAAGCTTGGTTTGTTTAAAAATATGAAAATCAAATGCAATTTGTAACCGGTTCTTGTATTTGGTATACCATGACTAATGGTTGAGCTGGCCTAGATTAAAGGTAATTCTTTTAATGCACAAAAGGATATTTTACAGTCACAGAACTCGCAGCAAATTATATATTAAAGCATCAATACATAATAAGCACCATGACCTAGCAGATTGGTGGATGCAAGCAAGGCTCAGTTTTCGGAAGAGCTACAGGACCAACTTCGACAGTGCCTGCATGCTCATCTGTTGGCAGATTTGGAAAGAACACAATGCACGGGTATTACCTGCTAGTGGAAGCTATAAAAGAAGAGATATTGGTATGGAAAGAAGCTGGCTATTTCGCGGCAAGTAACATCTGCATTTTCAGACCGCGGTGTGTAATTGTTCCTAGCTTGCAGGGACTGCGGCTTTGCCACAGCACCAATTCGACAGCTTTCTGTCCTTGTAAGCAAGAAACACTTTGTAACTTTATTTTTTTTCCCTATCTTAATGAAATTTGGTCGCCGGTTCCTTCGGCCGACCCAGCAAAAAATAATAATAATAAGCACCATGACTCTTTACAACCAATTACAATTATTATAGCAACATATCTTTCAACCAACATACCAAGCAGAGTAGACTAACAAAAAGTTCAATGATTTTATAGAAGTAAACGTTCATCCAAGACAAGTTCAAAATTATTGGTGAAACTTGTATTATGCATGCAACAGTCAAGCTAACAAATCTGCAAAATCCAAGATGGAACGAAAGGATGTAACAAAGTAAAACAAACCTGTCCATATAATCCCCATCCAAATGTAAGAAGTGCTCCTGAATCTGCAAGAATAAGTTGATTGTCAAGAAATGCGACAGAAGAAAATTTTATTTAGCATATATGATTTAGTTTGTGTCCTGGAAAGTGGAAAACGGTAACTCCAAATCTATTGCAAGTATAGTAATAATACAAGAGGAATACCCTGAGAATAAAAATAGAAGGTGATTCCTTTATCTTTGTCATAGGCATAGGGCCAAGAGGCCAAGGCCCGTGGAGCCAACATACGGCGGGTGAACAGTACCCGTGGTACTGTAGCAGTGGATTAGAAGATAAGATTGGATTAGATCAAGTTAGTTACCTAGGGGTTAAGTCTCACCATCTAATATAACGACGGGAGTGTAATCGTTCATGGTAAGCAATGAATCAGAATTAGTCTTCCCCGACCTAAATCCCTCTCTCATCCCTATCAGCAGCCACCGCCGCCGCCGCCCGGCTGTCCTCCAGACAGTGTCTATCCTATGAACCCTAACCCATAACAACTTAGTAGCAGAGCCATGGTTGTTGAAGACATGATTGAAGATCCTAGAGACAAGTGCATCCGGCTCCTCAAAAGGATGCATGTCGACCTGGCGGTATTGGTAGCCTCAATGAGGGCGGAGCATGCGCCAAACCAGAGGTGCACCGAGCTAAAGGCGGACCTGGTGGTGGCACCACATGCAGTTGTGCCATCCTTGTGGGCGGCCTCCGTGGTGAAGCAAGAGGAGGCGGCGCGACAGAAGATGGCAAGTGTCATGTGGGGACGCCACTACCACCGCAGGAGCAAGAACATACAAGGAAGCTGATCACCATACAAGGAAAGAACAAATCACCAAACAAGGAAAGCACGGATTAGGGGATTCAATAAAGTGTTTCCTTTTATTAGCAGCTCAAAGAGCTATATAAATCTTGTATCAGATCACATAAGGCAATAAGAAATTACATGCAATTTCCCTAATCCCTCTCCTTCTTCCTTAATCCTCTCTTCTTCACCATTGGGCATCAGGAGAAGAACTCCGGCGCGAGTACCCAACCCGGCTACGAACTACGTAGCCGTGGTCCAGCGACCTTGGATGACAAGGCGCTTGACAACTTGGTATCAGCTTCCAGGCGTTCCTCTTCCCGCTTCACGTACTCACCACCACCCGACGCACCACCATCGCCAACGCCCTCCATCTCTTCCGCCATGTCCGAGCCCACCGCCACTGAACTCGCCGCACTCATCAAGGCGCTCTCCGCAACCGTCGACAAGCTCCAGGCGTCCGTCACCTCCCTCCAGCAGGTGTCCTCCTCCACCACCAAGTCCTCCGGCGAACACCACAACGATCGACCGCCGCGATTCCAAAAAATGGATTTTCCCAAATTCGATGGCAAGACCAACCCTCTCGCCTTCACCAACCGTTGTGAATCTTACTTTCATCAGCAGCGGATCGCGGAGGAGGTTTGGATGGCCTTGTACAATTTAGAAGACGCCGCACAGCTGTGGTACATCCAGGTTCAGCAAGACGAGGGCACCCCGCCATGGCGTCGCATCACCGAGCTGCTGCAACTCCGTTTCGGGCCGCCACTGCGTTCCAACCCCCTCGGCGAGCTCATGGCCTGCAAGCGCACCGGCTTCGTCGTCGACTACCAAGACAAGTTTGAAGCACTCCTTCCGCGCGCAGGCAAGCTGACGGAGGCGCAACGCATCCAAGTCTTCACGGCCGGACTGCAACCGCCACTCAGCCTCGACGTGGAGATCCACAACCCGCAGAATCTCGTTTTCGCCATGAGTCTCGCCCGCAAGCTCGAGTTGCGCGACCAGTGCGCCACGCCCGCCGCGTCCCAGTGCCACAACCAGCGTGGCCTCTTGCCCGTGCCGCCACAGCGGCTGGCCGTCCCGGCGCCACCTCTACCGACTGCACCAGCTCCAGCAACGGTGTCCGTTGAGGACCGCACGGTCAAGCGCCTCTCCCAGGCAGAGATGGAAGAACGTCGTCGCCTCGGGCTGTGCTTCAATTGCAACGACAAGTTCTCACGTGGGCATAACCGAGTCTGCCAACACCTCTTCCTCCTCGACTTGGCCGCGCTCGACGACGACAACGACGCCGACAGCACACCCGAGGAGACAAGGGAGTATGACCCGCACATCTCTCTCCACACGTTCGTTGGTGTCTGCTTCAGCGACACCATGCAAGTGCACATCAACATGGGCGCCACTAACCTCCTCGCCCTGCTCGACTCCGGCTCCACACACAATTTCGTCTCCACAGCTGCTACGAGTCGCACCAAGCTCAAGTTCCTCCCTCGCGGCAAGATGCAGGTCACAGTCGCCAATGGAGAACGTGTGCCATGCCCGGGCCTCTACCGCAACACGACTTTCTCCATCAACACGGAGATGTTCCACGCCGACTTCTATGCGCTGCCGTTAGCGGGCTACGGCGTCGTTCTCGGCACACAGTGGCTAGCGTCCTTGGGTCCGATCTTGTGGGATTTCGGCTCCCTCTCCATGTCTTTTTGCTGGCACGGCGTGGCAGGCTCGGCTGCGAGTCAGGCTCGGCTGCTCCCTCGCTGCAAGCCGTCGCGGACCAAGACATCATGGTGGTACTACTGAAAGAATTCACCGCCGTCTTCGCCGAGCCCAAGGGGCCACTGCATCAACCTCATCCTCAGCCCCTCGCCGGTCACCGTCCGGCCCTACCGCTACCCCGCCTCCCACAAGGACGAATTGGAACGTCAATGTTCCGACATGTAAACACAGGGGCTGATACGACGGAGTACATCGGCGTTCTCGTCGCCGGTTCTTCTCGTCAAGAAAGCAGACGGCTCATGGCAGTTTTGTGTCGACTACCGCGCCCTCAACGCCATCAGGATCAAGGACGCCTACCCCATCCCTGTGGTCGACGAGCTCCTTGACGAGTTACAGGGCGCCCGCTTCTTCACGAAGCTCGACCTCTGCTCCGGCTACCACCAAGTACGGATGAACGCCGCTGACATCGCCAAGACCGCGTTCCGCACACATGACGGCTGTACGAGTTCCTGGTCATGCCTTTCGGGCTTTGCAACGCCCCCGCTACCTTCCAAGCCCTCATGAATGACGTTCTTCGCCCGTTCCTCCGCCGCTTCGTCCTCGTCTTCTTCGACGACATCCTCATCTACAGCGACTCCTGGGCGGCTCATCTCGGGCATGTGCGCACCGTCCTCGACACCCTCCATCAGCACCGTCTCTTCGTCAAGCACTCCAAGTGCGATTTCAGCGTCACCTCCATAAGCTACCTCGGCCACGTCATCTCCGCCGCCGGCGTCGCCATGGATTCGGCCAAGGTTCAAGCCGTCTCCGACTGGCCGCAGCCACGCTCGGCCCGAGCAGTGCGCGGGTTCCTCGGCTTGGCGGGCTACTACCGCAAGTTCGTCAAGGATTTTGGCACGATCGTGGCACCTCTCACCGCTCTACTGCGCAAGGAGGGCTTCTCATGGTCCGAGGAGGCAGGAGCTGCCTTTCACGTCCTCAAGAAAGCCATTACAACCGCACCGGTCCTCGCCCTCCCCGACTTTGCCAAGCCATTCATCGTCGAGTGCGACGCTTCCACCCATGGGTTCGGTGCTGTACTCCTGCAAGACCACCATCCCGTGGCCTTCTTCAGCCGGCTAGTGGCACCACGCCACAGTTCCTTGGCGGCATATGAGAGGGAATTAATTGGCCTCATCTTCGCCATCTGCCATTGTTGACCGTACCTTGTCAGAACTAATCATTTCAGTCTTAAATTCTTGCTTGATCAGCACTTGGCAACCATCCCCCAACATCATTGGGTGGGCAAGCTCCTTGGCTTCGACTTCACGGTGGAGTACAAGGCCGGTGCCAACAACACGGTGGCGGACGCCCTCTCGCAACGCGACACCGACGAGACCATGCACCTCGCCATCTCTGGGCCTCGGTTCGACTTCATCGACCGCTTGCACCAAGCCCATGACTCCGATCCTGCACTGATGACACTCAGGGATGAGCTGCGGGCCAACCAGCGCAGGGCCCCGTGGGCCTTGACCGACAACATGGTGACGTTCGACAGCCGCCTCTACATCCCGCCGGCTTCACCACTTCTCCAGGAAATCATCGCCGCAATACATGGTGATGGCCATGAAGGTGTACAGCGCACTCCCCATCGCCTACGGCGTGACTTCAACTCGCCAAACCTTCGCACGGTCGTCTGGGACCATGTCTACGCCTGCTCACGTGCCAACGCTAAAAGTCCGAACATCTCCACCCGGCGGGCCTCCTCCTTCCTCTCCCGGTACCCACAGCGGTCTGGGCGGACATCGGCCTTGATTTCATTGAGGCGCTGCCCCGCGCCGGCGGCAAGTCGGTGATCCTTACGATGGTGGATCGCTTCAGGAAGTACTGCCACTTCATCCCATTGGCGCACCCGTACTCGGCCGAATCGGTGGCCCAAGCATTCTTCACCGAGATCGTCCGCCTCCATGGCGTGCCGCAGTCCATGGTCTCGGATAGGGACCCGGTGTTCACCTCCCTGTTTTGGAAGGAGCTCATGCGTCTCATCGGTGCCAAGATGCACATGACGTCGACCTTCCACCCACAATCCGACGGGCAAACCGAGGCCGCCAACAAGGTCACCGTCATGTTCCTCCGCTGCCTCACCGGCGACCGTCCTCGGCAATGGCTACGTTGGCTTCCATGGACGGAGTACATCTACAACACGGCGTTCCAGTCGGCACTCAAGGACACACCATTCCGGGTCATCTATGGCCGCGACCCTCCCACCATTCGCTCGTATGAGCCTGGCGAGACTCGGGTGGCAGCAATCGCCAAAAGCATGACGGCACGGGACGAGTTCCTCGCAGACGTCCGCTATCGTCTTGAACAAGCTCAGGCCATTTACAAGAGGCACTACGACAAGAATCACCGCGACATCAGCTTCCAAGTCGACGACTGGGTGTGGCTTCGCCTTCACCATCGCGCCCCGGCATCCCTCAACGTCACAACCAAGGGCAAGCTGAAGCCCAGGTTCTATGGCCCATACCGCATCCTCGCAGTCATCAACGACGTCGCCTATCGCCTCGAGCTTCCTCCGCGCGCACATCTCCACGACGTGTTTCATGTCGGCCTCCTCAAGAAGTTCGTCGACACACCACCAGCTGTACTGCCTCCACCGCCGAACACACACCATGGGGCTGTGGTTCCCGAGCCAGAGCGAGCTGTGCGCTCTCGCCTCGCCCGCAGCGTTCGACAAATCCTTGTTCATTGGAAAGGCGAACCGGCTACCTCCACATGGGAAGACGTCGATGGTTTTCTTGATGGATATCCGTCTTTCCAGCTCGAGGACGAGCTGCTCGTCGAGGGGGGAGAGATGTCATGTAGGGATGCCACTACCACCGCAGGAGCAAGAACATGCAAGGAAGCTGATCACCATACAAGGAAAGAACCAATCATCAACAAGGAAAGCATGGATTAGGGGATTCAATAAAGTGTTTCCTTTTATTAGCAGCTCAAAGAGCTATATAAATCTTGTATCAGATCACATAAGGCAATAAGAAATTACATGCAATTTCCCTAATCCCTCTCCTTCTTCCTTAATCCTGTCTTCTTCACCATTGGGCGTCAGGAGAAGAACTCCGGCGCGAGTACCCAACCCGGCTACGAACTACGTAGCCGTGGTCCAGCAACCTTGGACGAGGCGCTTGACAGCAAGCACGATGATGACAAAATCGGTTCTGGCATCCGCGCCTCGGTTTTCTTCGCTAGAGGCCAAAACCTGGAATGAGCAGGAGGCTTTGCCTCCGATGACGACCATCCATAAGCGTAGACTACCATCGTCCCTGCATCCACATCGGCAAGCCTTCAAACAAAGCAAATCCTTGAGGTCCAGGGTGAGCCGTGGCAACCATTGGCCGTCTTTGTGGCTGTGGCAACGGCGTCGGTGTCGGTGGTGGTGGCATGAAGCGAGGCAGGAGACGGCAGGGAGGGCCACGCCGCGAGGAGCGGTGAGCTCGGCGCACGCGGCGGGAGGTGCGGCGCGGTTCTCGCGGGGCTCGTACCACGAAGATGGGGCATGTAGCTCGCTCATGATTGGAGCTACGGTGATTGCCGCGCTAACAAGTGGCGTGGTTTTCGGAGGCGGAAGGTGCGGCTCAAACTCCAGATACGGTAGCGGAGGCACGATTTTGGGTGGTAGATAGGCGGTGCGTTTTTAGTTCTTTGGAGGCGACGTGTTTTCAGGAAGATATGGCTCTGCATCCTCACGTTAGGGCGCAGTTTCCTGGTGCGCGAGTCATGGTGTGGCCCCTCCAATCAGCGCATCCTCCTAGCAGCACGACAGGTGGGGCGATAGAGGAAGCAGCGGTGCGGATTTCGCACCGAGTGCGCTACTTCGCGGCGGCGACACCCAAATCACGCACAGGCACAACAATGGACAAGGTTTTTTCCTTTGGGCCGATCCTGGTGGCTTCGTTGGTTGTTGGGCTGGACGAGTGGATTCCCTGGCAAGGCATTGTGGGCTTTTTGTTTTGGGCCATGGCGTGGATTTCATCCACCAGGGTCAAGGCTTCCGCAAAGGAGTACCACGGTAATAGTCTGGTAGGCCTTCAAGTTTGTTACAAGGAGTGGACATTTTCTTTCTTTGCGAGCTTCTGGATGGGGCCCACCTACCTTTGGCGATGACAGAATTGCTCAGTTCATCATAATCTTTTAGCCATTTATTATTTCAGTTTATTATAATTTAGCAAGCCGAGATGTAAAAGGCTTAAGTCATGTTAGGTTCTATTTAGAGAGTTGGTCTGGGTCTGCTAAATCGTACTGCAGCTCAAGGACGAGCTGCTCGAAAGGAGGGATGTAGTGTCATAGGCATAGGGCCAAGAGGCCAAGGCCCGTGGAGCCAAATAAGGCGTGTGAACAGTACTCATGGTACTGTAGCAGTGGATTAGAAGATAAGATTAGATTAGATCAAGTTAGTTACCTAGGGGTTAAGTCTCACCATCTATATAAGGATGGGATTGTAATCGTTCATGGTAAGCAATGAATTAGAGTTAGTCTCCCTCAACCCAAGTCCCTCTCTCATCCCTAGGAGCCGCCGCCGCCCGGCTAACCCTCCCAACGGTGTCTGCCCCTATGAACCCTAACTCATAACAATCTTTGACTTTTGCTCATTGGGTTAATGTTATTTTGGCTGAATGTCCTCTAATAATAGAAGTCATCACAATTTGGTTTGCACTTTGTAACTCTAGACTGATCAGTGCTGAAACTACTTCCAAGTTTACCAACTGAATAATATGATGTCAGTGCTGGGCATCTTAAACACTAAATCACATCAGTCTAGATGATTAATAGTTAATACATCATAAACCAAAAAAAATAGATTTTAAGTTTTTAACACAACTGAAAATGTTCTGGAGTTCATACTCTACTAATCATAAATCCCATTGATAATAGCCCAAAACATTGGCATAATTATGACGATTGTCATTACTTTAGTATGAATATTAGAAGAGAACTAAAAAATGAGAGGTGCTTGATTAAAAGAGGCTGCGTACTAGTAGATTCTGACCTGTCACCACAGCACTATGACGGCCTCCGCAGGCAATTGCTTTCACACAAGTTGCTGCTCTATCATTTGTTCCTTCCAAAGTTCTGCTACCCATCACAATTCCTGTACGGTCCTTGTTGCAGAATGCCGGTTGAACACAAGGTATAGGATGTGGAAAGGAAACCGTCCGGATTCTAGAGCCTAAGCCTAGTTGTCCTTCCCCACCATAGCCCCAACCCCAGACCTGACCAAAATCTGAAGCTTTGGAGAAAATATTTCGCTGATCAGCATGCTTACCTAACCTAGTTGAGTATGAAGAGAATACAGCAGTAAACGCCCAATGTAAGTTACCTGACAGCGCTAATGTATGACGCCCGCCTGCAGCTACCTCCACTATCTTCACTCCTGTATTAAATGTCACAACACAAGGTGGTGCTGAAAGATTTTCATCACTAGATGATTCACTTTCAGCCACGTGTTTCGATGAAGATAACCTCCGTCGCTTTGTGCTATCCTCAGTACCTCTGCTTTCAGCAGGACCAGATGCTGCCTTGGTGCTTGTCCTAGACACCTTTGACCTGGGGCTCACTGTAATCGAGTTTCCTATATTACATCTGTAAACAACGGATGTAGAAAAGCTTATATTTTTTATGTAGAACTGTAAAGAAATAAGTAGTAAGCACCACCACCTTGGTCAGTAGCAACCCCACTTTGCCTTTTATCACAATCCATAGCCCCAGTTGCAGAATGGTCTGCAATAACCCTTCCAGTTGGAACGCATTCTTTCCAACCCCATGTGTAGACATCACCTTTACCTGCTTGAGTGGAATTTAGAAAGACCAACAATCAGTGTAATGGAAATATGGGTTATATGTAGTATTCACTAAAATGGTTCAATACACAACCTGTTATTGCAACACAATGTGCCCATCCAGCATCAGCCCTTACTATTGCAATATCACTAGGAAGAGGAAATGCCTCCGGAGTCTCCTGAGAGGAACGAGATGTTTACTTCAGGAACAGTTTATAAGTTTATCATGAACACGTCGGAAACAAACAATTAGCACAAAGGTACACAGATACCTCATGCTTCCCAGCAGTCACGTAACTCTGGCCCATATCATCGGTCGAGCCCCAAGTGAAGAGTTTTCCTTGGTCTGCATCAGGCAAATACCATCTGTGTCAGTGTCAAACTCAGTTGACGTAAAATGCTGATGGCACACAATCCGACCAAGCAAAATGCAATATTCTAAAGGTTGACAGAACTACCTAAAAACATGGAATAATCCTTGGAGTTGTTATGGAAATTAGTCTAACTAAAAGCAAACCCAAAAAAAAACACTAGCTAACAATATCACAGAACACATTCCCACAACACAGAACGGGGCAAAATAACAGACAAAACAGTGTTCTGATCTTCTCTGTCGCTCGACCAAAAAAAAAAAAAAGTCGAAACCTTTAGCTGCTTGCACTGTCAATCATAACTTAGTCAGACAGCACATTCCACCCTGATCAACCACCAATAAGGAAAATAGTCATATATGACACAGCACATTCCACCTTCATCAACCACCAATCGGGGAAAAAAATTTGGCAATAACTGAACACCCGGCACTAAGCTGCTCGCCAATCAATTCACAGACAGTCACTCAGATTCTTAAGACCTTTTTTAGCCAATTTTATACTCGCATTTTCATGGAACCCACCATGTACACACAAACCCACACAAGGAACTACTAAACCGCTACACGCTAATCATCCCCGACAATAAAAACCTCACCCAAATCCTCCCAAAGTGGCCGCACGAACCACACCAACACCCTACTAGGACCCACTTGGTGCCGCAGGTCGAACGAACTCGAACGCAACGATAGCATCAAGCAACGGAAACGAGAATGAGAGAAAGGCAACATCACCGGAGACGGCCATCGCGAAACCACACCCGCCGCCGGCCACATCCCTCCATGCATCACCGGCCGCCGCGGCCGCGTCCGGCATCCTCACGGGAACCGGCCCCAGCAGCGGCGACCGCTGCTGCGACACCCCGGGGAGGTACCCCCACATCAGCACCACCCGCTCCTTCCTCCTCCCCGCGCCTCCTCCTCCTCCTCCACCGTCCTCCTCCATCTCCTCCCCCTCCCCTCCCCCTCCCCCTCCCCCTCCTCCCCCGTTCATCTCCTCCCAACCTCTCCCTCCCCCTCTCCCTCTCCCTCTCGATCTTGCTTCTCCTCTCGATCTCTCTCTCGCGCGCTAGCAACGAAAGCGTGTTTGGGTGCGCCTCCGGTGCGAGTTTTTTGGGGGAGACGAGGGTGTATCAGTTTCCTGTGGGGGAGGGGCGCCACGTCGGACGCCGGCGTGGAACCGGAGCGACGTGGCGTGCGCTGGGCCGATGGATCGGGGAGGGGAGCTCCTGGCCAGTAGTTGGGTGGAAGGTTCTGGAAGGGCCAGTTGAGGGGGTGGGTGGGCCAGGAGAGTGACGTGTCTGAGTGGCACCGCGTGGGGACCACCGGGAGTCGTTGTGAGGGTGGGACCCACGGAGACGTGGCTGGCTGGCTGTGACATGACAGTCGCTCGTGGTTAGCACCCGCTAATTTTTTAAGGGGGTGATTGGATTCATAATGGAATTTTAGTCCTGCTACATTGAATATTTAGATGCTAATTAAAATTATTAAACATAGATTAATAATAAAATTAATTGTATAAATGATAACTAATTCACGAGACAAATTTTTAAGTCTACTTAATCCATAATTAGCACATATTTACTGTAGCATTACATAGGCTAATCATGGATTAATTAGGTTTAATATATTCGTCTCGCAAATTAATCCAGGGTTATAAAATAGGTTTTATTTTTAGTGTACATTTAATACTTCTAATTAACGTAAAAATATTCGATGTGACATAAAGTTTTAGTACCATCTAAACCCTCCTAAGTGTGGGCATGTTCGGATTAGGACGGTGCTTTGGCTTAAAGAAATGTTAAGGACCACAGTGGCTGAAGCTCACGTAAGGAAAAAGAAGAAGGATTATCGTTGATTAACTCTATGCCTCTTGACTCTCGTGTATAAACTACGGAGTACGAGAGGAGTTCTGCCAAACATACCAAACAGATCCTGTTATTACAAGCAGTTAAAATAGCATTGTTGGTACGAGTACATAATGAATGTGTACATAATAAATGTAGTATTAGATCTATGAATTTTGGTTCGAAATACACACAGCGACGTGGTGTACATAAATGTACTGCTAATGCTACTCATAGTACAAACCAAGTTAAGTGCATTGCTGAAGCGTTTTGAAATGGGCATTGTGAATGCGTGAAAAATTTCGATTCTAAAATGTTACGGCTAAAATCCTATTTTAAGTCCATATTCCAAGTACTGAGCGGAGTAAGGAATAAGGTACAGTCGTACATACGACCCTCTTCGGTAAACAGAGCCTGTGTGGGTAATTATATATCCTTGGAAGAGTATTACTCCATCTATTCAAAATATAAAAGATTTTGATTAGATAAAGCACATCCAAATACCATGAATTTGTATAACTAAAATACTACTTGTCATTCTAAATTCATCATTATATAATGTTTACGCACTAAGACCAAGAATAATTCAAACCGCATCGATTAAGATATCATGCACGATATACACACATTCTTCCACAAATACATGCATCGATTAAAACACAATGCACAAATTACATACTTAGCATGCACACATTCTTACATACTGCGTTAATTGTACTTCGATGAAATTCGTATTCATACGGTTACATGATGATCAGTTTGAGAAATTTTGATTTCTATCATACGATGATAATCAATTTAAGAATGAAGGAGTATGTTTTATTCAACCAAAATCTCTTACATTTTAGGTAGGTGAAGTATTAGTATTCACCCGTAATAAAACTTCAATTAGACACCTCTTTGTAGATAATTCTTGGAGAAACGAAAATCTAAGAACAAGCTACGAGAATCAAGAACGAGCTGGAATTAACTCGATATGATCACTTGGCGTTTGATCCATGCGCCATCTTGTCACAAGTTCGCTTTGGCATTTCCAACCAAATCATCAACGGGCCAAGATTGGCCAACTTCCACAAGGAAGTACCCATGGGCCTTCATCTGAAAAGGGGTCATCACATCAGCACGGAGTACTACTGTTCCTAAAAATTGCTAAGCTCCTGATACTATGGAATCGTAGAACGTTCTGGGCTCCCCGAGACGTGCGATCTATGTTCAAATCGGATCGAACGGCCTAGAAACGTCGTGGTTGAGAGCGCTCTGGTAGTTTCGAGCTGACGACTCGAGGACCTTTACTGCTAAAGGATGCTTCGATTCAGCACAAGTATTCTTTACTTGCTGCAATGTTAAAAGACGACGCTTCGATCGACTCATCATCGTATTCTTGTAGTACTACTGAAGACTGAAGTGGCAGCAGGTTTTGGTTGGTCATTTCGTGAACAGCCATGTCGTCGTCGATGGCGGCGGCGGCGCCGGAGCCGCCGTTCCGGCCGAGGGAGAAGCTGGTGGAGAAGCAGAGGTACTTCCAGAGCGTGCACAAGCCGACGTACCTGAAGGGGCGCTACGACGCCATCACCTCCGTCGCCATCCCGCTCGCCCTCGCCGCCTCCAGCGTGTTCCTCGTCGTAAGTCAAATCAAAGCCTGAAACTTGAAACGCATTTCTTCGATCCCAAACCTGAAGATTGAAGTTTTCACTCCAGGCATTGACGTGCTTTTTGTTCTGCTTTTTCGCGTATGCTTGCGTGCAGGGGCGCGGGATTTACAACATGTCTCATGGCATCGGGAAGAAGGAGTGATGAGCTACTAGCTGATTAGCTATGCGTAACTGGAGTAGCTGCTTGGTCTCGTGTTACAGTGACAGATGACAGTGTGTCAGCCGCATGTAGCCTCTCTTATGTGTAATTAGTAGTACTACTACTTATGTAAACGTGTTCGACTCCAATAGGAGTGGATAGTGTTGCCTACTTCAATTGAGCTTGACTGCTTGAGTGGATGATTTGAGCATGGAAAACAGCTTAATTTAACGAATGCGATCGTGATCAGGCATGTGTGCTAAGCTTTCGTTAGTGTTTCCAACAGAGAAACACATGAAATGGTTCTCGGAAATGCGTTCGAGGCGGAAGGAACAGACGCCGAACCAACCGTCCTTCGTTGGTTGCGTCAGTTCAGTTTAATCGAGATGCGATGACGCATTATCTAATCGCTGATCGCCTCAATCCACGTCGCAAATTGCTCTCCTTGTTCTGACCATCGACCATAATTCTTTGCGAGACGTGACGGTCTCACTAAATAATTCTTTGCGACCATGATCGCAGGAGTAAATTAGAAGGGAAAAGGGGAAAAAAATAGAGGAAGAGAATAAGCCAATAATGGCGGATCACGGCACCGGCCGGCGGAGATCCACGACGACGACGCTCACGTTGTCGGCGCTCCGCCGGGCGATCGCGAGCTTCGCGAGAAGCAATGCCGCGTCGGCGCACGTCTTGTCGGACTCGGCCTTGTCGACCCCCTTCACCACGGCGTCGTTGCCTCCGCCGCCTGACGCGCCGGCGGGCGGCGGGAGCACGGATTTCGGGCGGGAGCTTCCCGGCGACGGCGGGCCGTTGCTCCGGAAGCAAGCCCGGACGACCTCGCACGCCATCTCGTTGGTCACCACGTCCCACAGCCCGTCGCTCGCCAGGATCAGGCACTCGTCGTCGTCGGCGCGCTCCGTCACCGTCACCTCCGGCTCCGACGTCACGTACGGCTTCAGGTAGCCGTCCCCTGCGGCGGCCACCGCGTTAAGCACCACGGCCAAATTTAAATCGAGCTAAGCGAGCACGCAGCGCAGCACAGCGCTTACCAATGGCACGGGACATGGCGAGCACGCCGAGCACCCTGGCGCCGTCCCAATAGATGACGCGGCCGCCCGCCGCCTGGATGCGCTCCAGCTCGTCCGGCCGGTCCGGCTGGAACAAACAGAGAGGTAAATGCGCAGAAGCAAGCGAGGAAGACGACGTGGATTAGTGCTTTGCTGCTTACCTTGTGGTCGACGGAGAGGGGGACGGGGACGCCGGCGCGGCAGAGGACGGCACGGGAGTCGCCGGAGTTAGCGACGACGACGCGGTTAGGACCGACGACCGCGACAACGGCGGTTGAGCCCACGTGGTCGCACCGTGCTGGCGTCTGCAGCTCACAGCGGCAGGCCGGCTCACCGCCGGTGCGGCTCTTGGCCCAGCTCGTCGCCTCACCGTCCATCCGCGCGAACCCTTTCTCCATGACGTCCTTCCACGCCGGTGCTGCCGCCGCCGGAGCCTCCTTGCCGGAGACCGCCTTCTTGTACGCGTCGACGACGAGCTCATGCATCCGGTCCTGGCACATCCTCGCGACCTGACGCCACAAATTAAAGAACGACTCCGCTTAGCACACAGCTCGACGTGCATTTGCTGGATTGGTCATAGGCTCATGTGTGCAATCTGTTCTTGCGTGCGTGCATGCATACATGGGAGCAACCATGGCCGTCAAAGACGCCGAAGAAATGGTGCTTGCCGGAAGAGGTGGAGCCCCGCAGGAAATCCGGCCTGATGGACACGGCGTCCTCCATCTCGCGCCGGCGGCCGCACACGGAGGTGACGCCGTACCTCGGCCACCACCTGGACCCGAAACCCGCGCCGGTCATCGGACGACACGGGCCAGACAGCGCGCCCGCACGCGCCACCCTCTGCCGCTTGCCGCAGCGCGCGGCACCAGCGTCGGCGTCCTCCGGCGACGGCTGCCGCGGCTCGAGAGAACCGCCGGCGAAGCGGAATCCCCCTGCAGCCACGGCCATGTCCACCCTGCGCCGCCGCCTGGCGATCACCGTCGCGGACGACGCCGCCGCAGCCGGCATCGACTTGGCTGCCTCCTCGCGGCAGATCTCGGCGGCCATGGGCGTCGTGCCGGCGCGCACGAGCGCGTGCGCTCAAATACCTCGCCTCCCCCTTCTCCTCCCGCGTACGTAAAGCGACCCACACGTCGTCACGCCACCGCCGCTACGCGCGCTAGATATTTCCTCGCACCACCGCGCGTCGCCGTCGCCGTCGCCTCTCGGGGCGCTAAAACGAGACGAGGCGAGGTGGGTAATCGCGATTGAGAGAGCGCGCGAGGTGGCAGCAGACAGCCGTGTCGAGCTCCCATTCCTTCGCTTAATTTCTTCCCGCGAACACGAGCGCCATCACGCGCCGTCCGTCACGTCGGTGCGGCCACGTGGAGGAGGGGAGGGGGTTGGGACGAGGTGGGGCCCACTTGTCGGCCGAGCGGCGGGATTGGGGGGACACGTGGCGTCGCCGCGTGGGCGGGGACAGCGAGCCGACAGGGGAATTTAAAAAGTTGGGCCTCGTACCTACCAACCACGTGGTCCGTCCGACTCGGCGACTTACAAATATCGTGCGGCTTTATTGCCTTGATGACAAATCACACCGTTTATTTCGTGGCTAACTCACTGTCATGTGGGGACGAAATTACGTGGGGCCCCCTGGCATAGTTGCACACTTGCACGTTGCAGCACGCGGCACGTGGCAGGTAGCCTGCGGGCCGAATCTTGTTCAGTGGGCCGGAATGCTAGATCAGGATGGATGAAATTTACATGTTAAATGGGCTTATGGGCCTCCAATTTATCTGTGTACTAATCTCTTGGAATAAGTTCACTTTAGGTCCCTTCGTCCTCAGTCCGGAAAACCAGATACAACTCGTCCCTCAACTTACAAAACCAGTACAAACGAGATCTCTCGGTAGTATTATCCCTGGTTTTAGCTGACATGGTGTCTACGTGGCTCTTTGGTCTTAATCCCACGTGGCATTTACGTGGCGCTTACATGTAAATTTGATCCGGGAAACAATAAAATGAGCTGACGTGGCAGCTGAGTCAAGTGTGGGATTCACATGTCAAGGCAATTCAGTCTAAATAAAAAAATAAAAAATGGTGGGCCCCACATGTTGGAGGGCATCGGCGTGGGAGCATCTTCTCCGGCCGCATGCCTCATTCCCCTTCTCCCCTCTCCCTTTCCAAAGGTGGGCGGCGAGCAACGGGAGAGGAACTAGGTGGTGGCGATGATCAGCGGGAAAGAGCGGCGGGCGGCAAGAGAGGAGGTGGGAGGCGACAGTGGCCAGCGTTGGAGGGCGGATGGTGGATTCTAATGCCGTGCTTTCCGCTGTAGTGCCAACTCCTCCGATGAGGTGGGGAGGCCGACGAGATCGGGCCCATGACACCGAGGGGGAGGACAACGCAGGAGGGGACGACGATGAGGAGGACATCGCGAAGATGACCCCCGCGACGATGGCGGTCGTGCGGCACGCGGTGGAGGCCGACCCCACGACTAGGTGGCGGAGACCTCATCCTCTCTTCTTCCTCCTTGCGCACAAATCCCAGTTGGATCTACCGGCGGCCGTGGCTGGGGAGGGAGAGGAGAGAAGGGGAAGGCCCACAGCTCGCCATCCTTCGTCCGCCCGCTAGCCCCGCCGCCTAGTGCCCATCTCTCCATCGCCTGCCGGCCGTTCACCCCGCTAGCCGTCGGCCGCTGCTCGCCTTGCTCTGCTCCGTTGGCCTACTCAGGTCGCCGCCACTCCGCCTCGCTGCTCCGCGCTCTGCCCTTCACCGCCCACATGCCGAAAAATGGAAGGAAGAGAGGAGTGGAGCAATCGCCACCGCTCCGGCCGCCATGCTCTGCTCCGCTCCGTTCGCCTGCTTTGGCCTCCGCTGCTCACTGCCCGTCTCGCTTTGCCAGGCGGCTGCTCCGCCCGCTCTGACCTTCTTGCAGATGAGAGTGAGAGGATTGAGAGAGAGGAGGGGTAGTAAGGATGACTGTGGGGCCACATGGGCCCCACCATTTTTTATTATTTGTTGTGTGTACCTGGCATGTGGGTACCACATGTTTTATTATTTTTTATTATTTGTTGTGTGTACCTGACATTTGGGTCCTACGGGATTTAATATTTTTCGGGTTCCAATTGCCCCGTAAGCGCCACGTCAATGCCACGTTAGATGAAGACCGAGTCAAATTAGCCATATAGGCGCCACGTCACCCAAAACCAAGCACAATACTATGGAGGGACCTCATTTAAACGGTTTTGTAAGTTAGGGGATCCATCGTACCCGGTTTTACGACCAAGGGACGACAATCAGACTAGGGTGACAAATAGAGGGACCCAAAGTGAACTTATTCCTAATCTCTTCTAGTGATCCATACGACCATACTTTCTTTTTTCTTTGGCAAAGTTTGCTACAGGACATCGCGACTTCGTGGTTTTAACTGTAGTACACCGCGCGAAGTGACTTTTGGAGGAAGACACTTACAAAAGTTAGATATTTCCTGGTGGACACCTCACCCATTAAAATAATTTTTTTCGGTTGAAGATGAGAGAGAAATCGCGTGAAAGTTTTGAAATGCCCTTGGGCCCACATGTCAGATCTTCCATCTCTCTTCTCTCTATCCCATCCTCCAACACTGCCATGGCCAGTGTCGTTGCAACCACCGGCACCGCATCCGATGCCATTACCACCGTGTCGCCCCATGACTATAGTCGTCGACGCAGCAGCATCCCGCCGCGACCACTTGTCTATCATTGCTTATCACCTCCGACCTCGCCACCGGCCATCTCCCACGCCATCTCCACCGCCTCCACCCGATCTGCATCGATGTACGCCGTCTTCGTCCATCGCACTGTATACAAGGGGGGGAATCCTCTCCGTTGCTATGGAGGCTCCGCTCCGGAGCGCCAGGGAGCCCTAGCCTCCATCGCCTCCTCCACCGCCGAGCAGGCTGACGCCGCCCACCACACTGCCCACCGGGAGAAGAGAGAAAAGGAGAGAGAGAGAGAGAGGAAGAGATAAGGAAGAAGAGAGGAAGAGAAAGAGAAAGAAGGGGTAATTTGGTCAAGCCATGTAAAAAGTGGGTCCCCTCTCGTCTAGTCAGCACGGAAATATTAATTTAATAGATGGAGTGTCCCCTAACAAGTAACCACATTTACAGAGTGTGTTGCCCCAAAAGTGATTTTGCACGGTGTTCTATAGCTAAAACCACGAAGTCCGATATCCTATAGCAAATTTTACCTATTTCTTTTTTGTCAGTCTTACAAAGACCAACAGAGACAAGTTCAGCATATAAACAAGCAGAAAAGGAAGGCGAAGCTAGAAGATTTAGCGAATATTTTTATTCAGAAAGAGCGACAGAATTTAACACCCAAGAGCAAACTTAAGTTCATTTTGAGCACAAATTGCCACACACTGACACACGCATGCTCTGAGCGATTTAATTAACATGGAAATAAACTTAAAACAGTGCCACAGTTGTTTCGACTGATGCATTGTAATGTCTTCAATGGTTCACATTGTAAACTTGGACATTAACTTTTTCTTCGGCTTCAGCTGGGAATAAAAAAAAGGAAAAATGAACGGATCAGAGATAATAGAATGAAAGAACCTATATCAGGCTATCAGCTGCCACGCATCATCAAAAATGATTTATAGCAGATGCCCATAAATGATGTGTAGACTGTACATAATTGAACAATATCTTTCTGTTTTTATCTGTGAATTTCGAAAGCCTTAAGATGCAACTAAAGCCAAAAAGAACATAAACATAAAGAAAAGGAGAATAAATCACTTTTGGTGCATGCATGAATTGAGATGAGAACTTATGGCTCTTACCTCATTGCTGTGGCCGCACTTCTTCTTGCGGCAGTTGGTAGCCCTGAGGGTAAGGCGTGCATAGCACCTGCATTACCAAACGCAAATTCAGGCCATGTCGAAACTTGAAACCGCAGAAAGCGCCACACAATGCGCATGTATGCATCAATATGCGTCTATGTACGGTGAAATATTCATCGGCAGATCAATTAATTAGCGAAAGGGAATGAAACCGTGCGTACTTGCGGCAAATCATCTTCTTCTCGTTGTACTTGAGGGCTAAGTTCAGGAGGCTGGGCTCGATCCTAATCGGGTAGCAGCCTCTGCCGCCGCCGCGGAGGCGGAGCACCAGGTGAAGCGTCGACTCCTTCTGGATGTTGTAGTCAGCCAGCGTGCGGCCGTCCTCCAGCTGCTTCCCCGCGAAGATGAGCCGCTGCTGCTCCGGCGGAATTCCTGCAAATTTTGATAATGAGTTGATGTTGATCAACTGAATTACTGAAAGAAGTGAAAAAAAAAGTTAAGGTAAGTACGTGCCATGGGTATGTGAGTTAATTACCTTCCTTGTCTTGGATCTTGGCCTTGACGTTGTCGATGGTGTCGCTGCTCTCGACCTCCATGGTGATCGACTTCCCCGTCAGCGTCTTCACGAAGATCTGCATCTTGCCTCCTATCACCTCCTCGATCGACTGGTGGTGGTGGTGATTTTCGGTAATGCTCGTGGTCATCTCACTTTACATACCGAGTAGGAAACTCGGCCGCTACGAAACCCGAGAGTTCAAAAAGGTCAAAAAAAAAAAGAGAGGAAGAAATGGCACGATCAACACGTACCATAATTAGCGGGACGTTGGGTACGTGAGTATGTGACCCCTACGAAATCTGAGATGAACTCGACCGCGGCCCAGATATAGGGTAGTCCGTCTAGCCAGGACAACCTGCACGCTTCAGCCCATAATTCAAACGGCCCATGCATGAGGTCCCAAGCCGGAAATACACGGGCCGCGTAGCGATGCCCAATGTGGTTGGGTCATGATTGAAGGAATAAGTTCAATTACACCCCTCAATTCTTCATCGAGTCTGAAATTCGTCACTAAACTGAAATAACAGATACAACATATCCCTTAGCTCTCAAAACCATTGCAAACAAGGTTTCAAGGTGGTTTGAATAACGGTTTCAGCAAACATGGTGCCTACGTGGATGGTTTGACTTGGTCCTCATCCCATGTGACGTTTGCGTGGCATTAGGACCAAAATTAAAGAATTAAAAAATTAAAATAAAATATATGGACCCATATGTCAGTCAAATAAAAACATCAAAAAAAATATAGTGGGATCCACATGTCGGTGGGTCCCACTTACTCCACCTCACCCCTCTCTCCTGTAACGCCCCAGCATTTGTTAGCTTTAAACACCAGCTAACTCATACCGAGATATTACACATTACCTGTGAGATAGTACCAGTCCTAGGATATATTAGCTGGTACACACAGAACAAATATAGAATCAAAGTTAACTACTTTATTACATCACTGGAATTAGTCCTTACATAAGTTATCATCATGGACAGGCCCATGGATGAGTAACACAACAATATAGAAAGCCATAAGAACGGCAACACGGAAGCTAATAACGGCGAGAGACTGAGCAACTAGGCACTAGGCGAAGCAACTAGCTAGGTAACTACTTATTCCACAGGTGAGGTTTGGGGCTACGCACGAAACTTCTAGAAGTCTTCATACTCGGCTTGCTCCTGGAGACACTCCTCAGCAGTTGGGTCGACGTCTTCATCTTCAAACTCTATAGTTTTATATATTTTTGTAAGGGTGAGTACTTTGTACTCAGCAAGCTAGGGAAAGAATGACATGTTTGGTTAAGACAAGGGTCTAGGGTTTTATTTGCGAAAGCAGCCTTTTTGGCAAAAGTGTTTTAAATCACAAAACCTTTAGTGAGTCAAAAAATTTTAATTATCGGGAGGAGACTCATGCCTCTTCTGATTCCACAAGTTGCTTTACAACAACTTGTCACATAGAGTAACAATCAATGATTAACTTGTTTTCTCTATTAGTTCCTTTTCACTTTCACATCAACTTACTTAATCACAACAACACTATTTTTCATAGTTAACCTAGCTTTCTCAGCACAACAACACCTTCTCGGCCCTAACAACACCTTGGTGCCCAACGACACCCCAGGTCACACAGACCCGTTCCTAACCACAAAGGTTAGCCGTCTGCCACATAGGCAAACTCTGGAAATGATTCCCCCTTCCCACCAACCATTTTTATCAAACATTTACCAAACAAATCTACACTATGAGAAACACCTTACACTTGCCCATGACCGTGGGCACGGCTGTTCGAGCAGTTCAATAAGCTCTACAGAGGTTGTACGCTTTACCCACATGACATGAAACTGACACCGTTTACCCGTCGGTAATGGAAGTTCGTGACAAGGATTTTCCAAAGCTAACCCATGAAAATCGCATGCCACCTAGTTGGGTCAAGTCTCTTAACCGAGCATCAGGCAAGATCAACCGTCATCCACTGAGGAATACCGAGGATGTCTCCTACTCCTACTGGTACCGTGTGCCACATTAGAGACATTAGAACGCCCCAAAAGGGCTATAAAGATCCAAAACTTCATCTCCTCATCCTCGGCATTCCACAACCATTGGCACACCAAACTCTCATGTGATAACCATTTACTTAGCCAGAGGCATCCCATGAATACCCGTGGGATCGCACCGTTATGTGTTTGGATGGATTTCCCAAAGGAAACGGTCCTTAACGATAATACGCAACCAAACCACAAAGACATGGTCTCGCATCATCATCATTTTCACAACCATTTTATGTCGCAACCCATCAGTACAACGTACCAGATTTTTAAGCATAAATTTGGAACAACCCAAGTTTCCCATACAACAATACAAACATAAGCATGGCTAAGCAAACTACCTCGGTAATCGTACCCAATGGATAGTGATACCGGTGCAAACATGTGTGGAGCTATCGAAGATAAGGAAATATCAATACCCTATGTAAAGTGTGTGCAACTACTAGGTCGGTCCGTCGGTTGCATAAACAATCCGAGGCCCTAACAAGTTTATCGTGTACTCTAAACAATGCATTTTTCAAACAACATATCTTGCAAATATAGGGACAATGTGATCAAAGAGGCTTGTCTTGCACAAGATGCACGTCTTCTCCTTCGAAAACAACGTCCGGGGCTTCCTCTTACTCATGCTCTATACGCAAAAAGGAGAACTTATAAACAAAAGGTAATAAAACAAGCTCAAAACAGAGAAACAGTAGTGCCACTGTGTAGATCTCAATTTTAGATAAAATTAGAAAGTTGAACGAGGTTAAATGGAGTTACGGTTGATTTTCTAGGAATTTCTAAAGATTAAAGGATTTTCTGGAATTTTTGGGGATTGACGGCAAGGGGTGGGGCCCACCTATCGGTAGCTATTTGGAGGGAAGGAGGTGTGGGCCCGGGCTATCAGCAGCTCGGGCTACCCTTCTTCCTCTCGCTCTGCTTGGTCTCGGGGCGTCGGTGTGCCGCGATGACTGGTGGGGAGACCAGCGGCAACCTCCAGCGGTGCTAGCCGGCGGCGGTGGCGCCGGGAGGAGTGTGGCAGTGTGGGGCGGTGGCACAGAGAGAGGAGAAGAGGGGAGAGAGAGAGAGAGAGGTGGCGGCGAGGGAGCGGTGGTGGTGAGAACCGAGGGAGGGGCTCGGCTTCCTTTTATAGGCAGCGCGCTCACGTCAGGATGCGGCGAGGGGGCGGGGGCACGGCGGTGGGACATGGGCGCGGCGTGGCGAGGACGCGGCGCTGTGCGGGATGGGACGCGACGCAGCGCGGCGTGGGGCTCGGCACCCGGATCGAACAGGTGGTATGCGCACGTGCAGCCGACCGGAGGAGGAAGATGAACAGTGCTGGGCCAGGCCAGGCCGTGGGCCGAAAGAGAGGGAGGGAGGCCGGCCTGTTTCGGGGAGGAGAAAGGGAGTTGGGCCGAGGGGAGAAAAAGAAAAGAAGGCCCAAGTGAACAGTAACTCATAATTTCTCAAGAATTTTAGAGTTGAAATTTGAGGGAAATTTTGGAAGATTTGAACTTGAATTTGATCATGGATTTGACAAAATTTTGAGGGGATCTTTGTAACAGAGGATTTGAGATCTATTTTGGCACCAACTTAAATAAGATCCAAATTTAAATCCTAAATTTTGAATGAAGAGATTTTAAATTAATGAAATTCAAGGGTGCTACATCTCCCCTCTATGTCCTTCCCTTCACTCCCGTTCTTTAGAGTTAGCGGCGACGTGGGCCGCCAAGGAAGGCAGCGACGACGGGAGGTGGTCGATGAGGAGGGAGCCGTGGCGTTCTGTGGCGGCGGAGGAGAGAGAGGTGATGAAGCTGGTGAGCTCGAGCGCACCATCCCGTCGGCGACCAATGGATCAAGGTGGACACTGAGGGGTACAACAAGTGCGAGGCCACCAACGCCATCTCCAACTATAGCAAGGGCCACCTACATCTTCGAGCTAAGAAAGACCAAGACCTACTACATCTGCTGCTATGGCTTCTGCTTCATCGAGTCTGAAATTCACATTAGGTCTCTCAATTTGTCATCGAGTCTGAAATTTGTCCCTGGACCGTAAAACCGGATACAACGCATCCCTCAACTTACAAAACCAGTGCAAACAAAGTCCCTCGGTATTATTATCCCCGGTTTGGCTGACGTAGCACCTATGTGGCTCCTTTGACTAGGTCTTCGTCCCACGTGACATTGACGTAGCGCTTACGTGGCAATTCGATCCAGAGAAATAATAAAAATCGTGGAGCCCACAGGTCAGTTACACACACAAAATAATATAAAATGGTTAGGCCCATGTGACCCTACATGTCATCCTCATTCATCCCCTCTTGTTTCTATCCTCTCTCTCCCCTACCAGGAGAAGGGTGGGGCGGAGTGGAGCAAGCGGGCCGGAGTGGGCGACAAACGGGGTGGGGTGCCGGCGGGCGGAGCCGACTAGCGGAGCGAAGCGGGTGGAGGAGGGGTCATGAACAACGAAGGTGGCCAGAGGAGGAGCGGAGCGATGGTGGGCGGGGATCTGGTAGGGAAAGAAAAACGGTCCCTCCAGTCCCGCCCGCCTTCACGCACCACTCCTCTCCCGCTAGCCGCTACGCGCTGCCTTGGAGAGAGGTTGTGGGGAGACCGGTGTCACGCCCAGAAATTTGGCCCAAATTTTCAGACTATTTTGTGTATAAAATCCCTATCCAGGCATCAGCCAGGGTACACAAAACGATAAATTAATATGTGGATCCAAACGTATATAAAGCGTAAATACTTACAAAAGAGGCACTTAGTGCTCACACCAAAAAGAAAGTAGCAGCAGCGGAAATATGCGATCCTAGCAGGGCTTCAGCTCCACTCCAGAGGCAAAAACTCAACTGGGGTATAAGCCTTGGTACTTAACTTCGTCTTCAGCTCAGAAGCACTACACTTCTGAAAAGGGGGAATGATAGTAAAACTGAGTATAACCACCGTACTCAACAGACCACACCAATGATGCGGACGTGCAAGGGGAGACAAGGGAGGTTGGTGGCTACTTGCATAAAGATAGTTGTAAACAGTTATAGTTGAAAAACAGTAAAACAGATGATTAATTAAGACAATATTAAATCTCCACTGAACAACGCTACACCACGTTGAACAGGTCCAACCAAACCACCTGAACTACACTAGTTCATTAAGTCTTAATTAATAGTGTGAGACTAATCACGGTGAAGTTGGTCGATCGCCCATTACTATGGGCACGGCTATTCGAATAGTTTTACTCTAGATAGAGTTGCACAACTGTACCCACAAGACACAATCCACCGGCATGTTACCGTGTCCGGCCGGACACGTTACCATGTCGAGTGATTGTGATAAGACCCTTCACATAACCCCCCTAATCAATCATACCCACTTTAGGTTTCACCCCTACCTTTATAACCAAGGTAGGTAGCCCCCTCTTGTGCTTTGGTGAACCCGGAAGCCGCATAGGTCGTCGCATGGCCCATCCAAACTCCATCATGCCCACCCTTGCCTCGGTACGTCAGAAAAGGGAAAGCTACACTACAAGTCCAACAGTTGCCCCTTCTTGCTTGTGGTAAGCACAGTAAGTCTTCCAGGGGTTTCCCGTGAACCGGTCCTTAATTGCCACGGGTGCGAGAAGCAAAACCATGCACCCACAACCCACCATTAAGCGCCCGAGCGACGAGGGGGCGTGGGGAGCCGAACGAGGTCCAAAGGGCGATGCGGCTCGAGCTCGACGGCGACGATGTGCCCCGGTGGCGATTTGGGGATGCGGAGGGGGTGACCGGGGTCCCTTGTGCGGCTGCAAAGCCAAAGGACATGACGGCGCGGTGAGAGGTGGCCCCAACCGGTGGCAAGAAGCGGCCGGACGGAGGAAATTGCGATGGCGGTGGGATCTCGCGACGACGAGGTTGTTCTGGTGGCGGAGGGCAGAAGAGGAGTGGTGGATGATCTCACTAGCGTGGTGGTGATGCTAGCGGCAATGGAGGCAGAGTACGGGAGCAGGTAGGGCCACGACGGTGTGCGGTTGGAGTTGACAGATGGCGACGAAGCTTGGGTGGCACGGTGGAACCGGGCTCGGGCGGCTTTTGGGGAAGCCGCACGGTGGCTGGTGTGTGGCGGTGAACGGCGGAGCCGACGGTGGCGGCGGTGTGGAGCGGAGGTGGCTAGGGCGACAGCAAGCGGCGACCGAAGCACTCCGGCAAGCGGCGTCGCACGAGAGCGGCGTGGGGAGAGCTGGAGAAGGCTCGAGAAACTTGGGCGAGGTGGGAAAAATGTAGGGGGAGGTGCAGGGAAGGGTTTTATAGGCTCTGGAGGGTGAAAGGGAGCCAGGACGAGGCGGATTTGGGCAGCAACGGCCGGTGGGGTGGGGTGGCGACTTGGGGCGGCGTGGCACCAAATCCGCGCCGGATTTTTGGTGGAAAAGTGGGGGAGAGGGCGGCGGTTGCGGGCGAGCAGGCGGAGTGGGACGGAGGGGCCCATGGCGCGTGGAGTGGGCGACGACGTGCGACGCATCGTGGCCGGTTGAGGCGGCCGGAGGTTGGGGATGAAGCTGATAGGTGGGGCCATGGGTCCCACTTGTCAGAGGGAGAGGGGAGAACGGAGAACAGTAGGGAAGGTGAAATAGACTTCGCGAAGGGGATGGGAGGAGGTAAGCTGGCCGACGTCCGTTGGGCCGGGAAGGGAGGAAAGATAGAGGGGGTCGGCCCGGGAGGGAGAAGGAGGAAAAGGGCCGCGGGGAGGTAGGACTTTGGGCCGGAAGTGGCGCAAAGTGAAGGAAGGGGAAATTAATTTTTTTTTCATTTTATTTAATTGATTAAATGAACTTTGTGCTTTTAAAATTAGATATCAATCTCCGAAAATTCACGGGAAATTCTAGAGAGTATTTTAGGGCACGAAGAATATTACAAAAATATTTCCGTCCATCATTTTTAACGGAAATTTTTAATTATCTCATTAATTCGATTAAATTGCTTTGAATTTTACGCATTATTTAATGATTTTTAATCCCGAACAAAAATCAGGACATGATAACCGGCGAGCCCATCTAGTCGGCGGCATTCGAACTTGAGGAGGGAGGCGTGGAGGGAGATGGCGAATTCGTTGGCCTCGTCATCGTAGAGCTCAGCGACGGGGAAGTAGGGCTCGTAGGGCATGAGCTACGGGGTGTAGCACTAGATGAGGGCCTTGTAGCCTAAGAAGGAGACGGGGAGCTGGACGCCAATGGAGGCGACTTAGATGACCTCGACGGCGTCCTCGCCATGGGCGGCGCTCCCACCTGCTCCACCGGCGGCCACCGCCTCCTCGCCTCGTTGACGGCTCCGGATACGGCCACCGCCATTGCTCTTCGCATCAGCGCTGTTGACGGAGACGACGCGCCTGGCCAAGAGCCATCCCACGAGCCCACTACCACCCCCGCCCCCATCCCTGCCACTGCCAGCGTGCGCCTCCTGCGCGTAGGTTGAGGCGAGCGCAAGCGGCTCGGCCTCTACCTGTCCTCTCTTGAGCCCGCCTAATCATTGAAGGTGTCGCGGGCTTGATCTCACCACCCCCTTGCCTCCCTTGCCGGCCTCCTCGCCTTGTCCCTTTGTGCGCTCTCTCCGGTGGAGAAAGAGAGGAGAGAGTGCCCGGTGGAGAGAAATAGAGGTAGAGAGGGTGAGGTGGAGAAAGTGGGACCCACTGACAAGTGGATCCCACTATTTTTTATTTGACTGGCATATAGGCCTATATATTTTTGTTTTATTTTTTATTTTTCAATTTTTGCTTTTTTTTATCAAACTACCACGTAAGTGTCACGTCAATGCCACACGGAACAAAGATATAGTCAAAGGAGCCACGTAGGTGCCACGTCAGCTAAAACCGAGGATAATATTGCCGAGGGATGTCGTTTGCACGGTTTTATAAGTTAGGGAACGGGTTGTATCTGGTTTTTCGGTTCACAGATGAAAATCAAACTAGGTGATAAATTGAGAGATCTAAAGTGAACTTATTCTTTTTTTTTCCAAATGCACAAACCATCGCGGAAGTTTTCCATCAATTCAGTGTAGTAATAGAAAAAGAGTGCATCTGCAACACATCTGGACGGTCATTGGAAGATACATAGGGAACAAAGCTAGAAAAGGCTATTACAGACAGCGTGAAGAACTCCGGCCTGTAGAGCGAAAATCGATCGGTTGGATCGGTTGTTCGGTCGGTGTGAACATACCGCCACGATGTGTCATACTGTCACGTGTGTTCATTGGATCCCGACGACACGGATCGCTCGCTCGAGGTGCATGGAAGTACCGCACCGTGACCGTGCGTCAATGCATATTGCATGGGGACGCCGTCTCGTTCGTAGGGACAGACGACGTGCAGACTCCGTGCAGAGCGGTACAGAACGACGACGACAGAATGTGAGCCTGCCTCGTCGTCGTCTCGTCGATTCGGCCGCGGCTCGTGTCCATGCAACCGTTCTAGCTAGTCCCCGTAAGTCAGACGACAGTACGACACCTCCTCAGGTAAATCATTCGCTGTGATCTGGGCCTCTCTATGAGGGGCAAAGGTAAATCAAAGACTTCTAGTTGTGATCACATACGTGGTTTTCTTATGCTTATGCTACCAAACAATTCTGTTTTCCATGTGCCAGAGGGAAACATTACCCATTTTTGTTATCAGAAGTTATCGTACAGTACATAACTTTTAGCAAACCAAACACAGTCTTTTGAAAATATTTATATGGATAGAATGTACGGTTGAATTTATAATTGTGAGACTGCATACATATACGAGCGTCTATGTTTATATTGTATTTCTTTGAATTGTTTTTATTGGATAAAATAGAGTATATGATATAAAGAGAATAATCTACACTACTAAGTGGGGACCAGAAATATCGCATGCCCCATGCATGCTGAAAGAGCAACATCTTTGACACAGTACCATGAAATTTTGTTATGGACAGTTGACATTCCACCCAACGAAATCGAACAACCGGCCCGGGTTCGCTGTTCATCCGGCGGAGGCGCCGATGCCTACTCAACTCAACAGAAGCGGTTGGGGTGGTCAACACGCTTAGCTCCAGTCCTCCATCCAAACAAGCGGATGAGCAACCAATCATCACTTCATTTCGCAGCATCGATCGAACTCCTTGATTATATACTAAAACCAACTGTGTCACCCTAATCATACATAAAATCCTAGTTTCACACGGAGATTAATTAATCAGGACCCAACGCCTGAACTGTTATTCTTTAATCCAGGGGAAACAAACTGTTCTTGTTATTGCGTTCTGACAACAAAGTGATATTAGACCTGAAGTCATCAGACTTGGCTGTAAGATGGACTAGCAGTGCACACGTCAAGACTAGCAGTAGAAAGCCAGAAACACAAAGCATGATCGGAACTCATGAATGATTCTCATTAGTCCATATCGACCACGTTACACACGAAACTTGATAAATACTTGATGCTTAGAAAAAATGAATTAATTTTAAAATTTCAACCATCAATTTTATGATAGAGTACATATATAAAATCTAAAGTTTACAAATCTATGTGTATATTTTTTTTTCAAATCTAAGCATCTGAGAAGCTATTGATAATCAAAATTTTAAAAGTTTAACCAAATGTTAAATATTTAGGGAATAGGAGAGTACCATACAAACAAGTCTGAAGAATTGTATGTAAAGGGTCACCCATCTCAGATATGAACAAAATAGACGCTGTGAATTGTCTAATCGGCAATAATAATAGTAAAGGCTCAATCATACATGAACAGATTAATGCAAATAGTTCTAAAAAAACAGCTTAATGCAAATGATCAGCCAGCACCCAGCAGTAACCTACGATGATTTGACTATTCGTCTATTTGCATTGACAGGGCAGCAAAAGCCGGAAGGTAGTGAGGTCGGAGAGAGTGGACTGTAGACTTCGAGTTGGAACCCGGAATATCTAGGATTCATCTCGCCGGCCTGCTATTTTGTATTATTGATAAAACTCATAAATGTAGGTTGACATTTGCCTTTCGTTTACACAGCTTATTGCAACGACGAAAACAGGGCTAGACGATTTAACGATCAGAACATTGTTAGATCACGACCCTAAATGGACTCCATGGAAAATGACCGTCGGCCAATACAAATTTCTAAAACACACAGTTTGCAATACATACTGTCGAAACTAGATTTTCCCTAATCTAGTTTTCAAGCATAGCTTTTAAGCATAGAATCGTCGAAGGTGTTCTATATTTCATGAATTGTCCACCATGGTTCCGTCTTCACGCTTGAGTCGGTAGGCTCCCGGACGAGTGACTTCTACTATTATGAACGGTTCTTCCCACAAGGGAGATAATTTATGCCTGTCTTTAGTTGTTTGAATCTTCCGTAGAACCATATTACCAACTATGAAGGCGCGTGATTTGACGTTGCGATTGTGATAGCGTCGTAGACCTTGAAGATATCTAGCCGACTGGATAAGTGCTGCTTCCCTTGCTTCTTCCAATCGGGTAAGATCATCGATTCTGTTAGACTCGTGACGTTCTTCGTTGAAATTGCGAACTCGTAGGGACTCGAACTCCATTTCACTCGGCAACATGGCTTTCGCGCCGTATACCAAGAAGAAAGGTGACTGCCCGTAGCCCGACTCGGGGTTGTACGCAGTGACCACAAAACTGAGGGCAACTCTTCTGTCCACCGGCCAGCATACGGACGCAGCCTGTCAAAAACTCGAGTCTTGATTCCTTGAAGTACCATGCCGTTTGCACGCTCAACTTGGCCATTACTCATTGGGTGAGCGACTGAAGCATAGCAGATTTTGATACCGAAGTCTTCACAAAAATCTTTGAAAACGCCACCAGTAAACTGAGTTCCATTGTCAGTAATGATCCGGTTTGGTACGCCAAAGTGATGTACGATGTTGATGAAGAAGTCGCGCGCTTTTTCCGCAGTGATGGTCGCCACTGGTTTTGCCTTAATCCACTTGGAGAATTTGTCCACTGCAACAAACAGATGGGTGTATCTGCCTTGCGTCCTTTTGAAAGGGCCCACCATGTCCAATCCCCAGACCGCAAAAGGCCAAGAAAGGGATATGGTTTGTAACTCCTGTGCTGGCAAGTGGGTCTGTTTGGCGAAGAACTGACAACCTTCACATGTACGAACGATTTTATCTGCATCGCTGACTGCTGTGGGCTAGAAAAAGCCCTGTCGATATGCCTTCCCGACTAAGGTCCTTGCTGCCGCATGATTCCCGCATACTCCCGAGTGAATGTCATTGAGAAGTTGTATGCCTTCTTCAATGGAGATACATCTTTACAATATTCCAGATGGACTTTTCTTGTACAATTCCTCCTCCACAAGGGCATAGGTCTTGGAGCGGCGATGGATTCGTTCGGCTTCATTCTTGTCGGGAGGCAACTCTTGATTCTTCAAATAATTGATAAAAGGTGCCCTCCAGTCGGTGTCAAGCATTAGAACTTGTTCTCCAACTTCCTCCTTGGCGATTGAGTTGTTTGAAACTGTAGGTTGGTGGAGATGCTCAACGAAAACATCCGATGGAGCTGCTTCTCTTTTTGATCCGAAATTAGCCAGTCGGTCGGCTGCTTCATTGTTGTGTCTGAGAACATGGGTTAACTCCAACCCGTCGAATTTATCTTCAAGCTTGCGCACTTCCTATCGGTAGGCCGCCATGTTGTCGTCGAGGCATGTTCAGTCTTTCATTACTTGGTTAACCACAAGTTGGGAATCTCCTCGGACTATCAACCTGCGAATCCCTAGGGATATGGCGATCCGTAATCCATGTAGGAGTGCTTCGTATTCTGCCACGTTGTGGGATGCTAGGAAGTGAATCCATAGAATGTAGCTGAGCCGTTCTCCAGTCGGGGAAATTAGAACAACCCCTGCTCCGCACCCTGAAATCCTCTTTGACCCGTCAAAATGCATCGTCCAGTATTCGATTTTCTCTGCTGGGACATCTTCTTGGCACTCGGTCCACTCGGCGACGAAGTCGGCTAGCACCTGTGATTTGATAGAAACTCGAGGCTTGAAGGTTATGTTCAGAGGCATCAACTCTAGGGCCCACTTGGCAATATGGCCAGTGACTTCTTTGTTGCGGAGGATTTCACCAAGTGGGAAGGATGTAACCACTGTAACTGGATGACTTTGAAAATAGTGTGAGAGCTTCCTGACGGTGATTAAGACTCCATATAACAGTTTCTGCACCTGAGGGTATCGAGTTTTGGAGTCAACAAGAACTTCGCTAACGAAGTAGACTGGTCGCTGAACTTTCTGGGTGCGGTCATCCTCTTCACGCTCAACGACTAAGACGATGCTCACCACCTTTGCAGTTGCGGACACATAAAGGAGTAATGGTTCTTGAGGTAGTGGTGAAGCTAGCGCCGGCTGAGTTGTCAAGAAGGTCTTGAAATCGTCAAACGCCTTTTGTGCTTCCGGTGTCCATTGGAAATCGTCAGTCTTCTTGAGCAACTTGAAAAAAGGCATTCCACGCTCTCCAAGTCTTGAAACGAATCTGCTAAGGGCAGCTATGCACCCGGTAAGCTTTTGGACGTCCTTCTGAGAACTCGGCGGCTTCATGTTCAATATGGCGTTGATTTTTTCTGGATTGGCCTCGATTCCTTTGCGAGATACCATGAATCCGAGTAGTTTCCCTGACGGTACTCCAAAGATGCATTTCTCGGGGTTCAACTTCATCCTAAAGGCGCATATGTTAGCAAATGTCTCCTCCAGATCTTGAATCAGGTTGTCTTTCTGCTTGGTCTTGATGACGACATCGTCGACGTAAGCTTCCACGTTCCGCCCGAGTTGTGTTGCAAGGCATCGTTGGATCATGCGCTGATATGTAGCCCCTGCGTTCTTCAGCCCAAAACGGGGTGATGAATGAAGTCTTCAAGCAGTCAGACTCTTTAAGGCTGATCTGGTGGTAACCCGAGTAACAGTCAAGGAAACTGAGTAGTTCACATCTGGCTGTTGAGTCCACCATTTGATCTATTCTGGGTAAACCGAAAGGATCTTTAGGGTAAGCCTTGTTTAAATCTGTGGAATCGACGCACATGCGTCATTGACCAGTCTTCTTGCGAACCAGTACCGGGTTGGCGAGCCAGTCGGGATGATAAACCTCCTTGATAAATCCTGCAGCTAACAGCTTGGTTAATTCCTCCTTGATGGCTTCTCTTCTATCCTGTGCGAATCGGTGGAGTCGTTGCTTGATAGGTTTAGCGTCTTCTCTGACATTTAAAGAGTGCTCAATCACCTCTCTAGGAATACCAGGTATATCAGATGGCTTCCAGGCAAAAATATCTTTATTAGCTTGAAGAAAGGTGATGAGCGCGCTTTCCTATTTGCTATCTAACTCAGCGCCTATTACAGCAGTTTTGGTAGGATCAGAAGGATCTAGGGGGATTTTCTTTGTCTTGGCATCGCCTTCTCCGGTTTTGGCCACCTTGCCGTGGAATTTCTCCGTCTTGTGATGTCGATGCAGCTAGTCGGACTTCCTGCTGGCCGACTGACCTCTCACGAGATTGGGCCAACTCGCAGCTGTCCTTGTTGCATGTAAGGGCTTGCTTGACGTCGCTCCGTAAGGATATGACTCCACGTGGCCCTGGCATCTTCATCATCATATAGGTATAGTGGGGGATCGCCATGAACTTGGCTAACGCCGAGCGACCGAGGATGGCGTGGTAGGCTGTCTCGTAGTCGGCTACCTCAGAAGCTGATATTCTCGGTCCTGAAATTCTCCTTGGTCCCGAAGGTCACCGGGAGAATGATTTGGCCGAGTGGTGTTGAAGATAGCCCCGGGATGACTCCGTGAAACGGGGCGTTACTCGGCTTCATCTCGGATCGAGGAATCTGCATCTCATCCAGGGTCTTGGCGAAGAGAATATTGAGTGCGCTGCCGCCATCGATGAGGGTGCGCTTCAACTTGACATTGCGGACGACTGGGTCTAGTACCAGGGGGTACCGCACCGGGTGGACCACTCGGTCGGGATGATCCGAGCGGTCAAACTTGATGGGGACCTCCGACCATCGCAGATACTGGGGGACTGCAGGTTGCGCCGTGTTGACTTCTCTGTCGGTGACTTTTTGCTTCCTCTTGGACTCGTAGGCAAGCGGACCGCCGAAAATGTGGTTGAGCTCGCTCCTGGGATCTTGGTACGCTCCTTGGCTTGGCTCCTCGTCATCTTTCTTCTTCTGAGTTGAAGTGTCTTCTCCTTCGGTTGGCTTCTTAGTTTGGACGACATATTTCTCCGCAAACTGTTTGTAGATGAAGCAGTCCTTGGCCGCGTCTCCCTTGCCGGGGTGGTGCGTGCATGGACCGTTCATGATTTTGTCGTAGGAGTTGACTTGAGGGCGCTGGCTCTGGTAGTTTTGATTTGAAGCTGTGGCGACTAGGTCTTCAGGCTTACGCTTGCGTTCCCTGTGCTTCATGTTGCTCCCACTTGGCCCTGCCGTGGTGTCGTGGTCCTTCTTCTTCCAGGTGCCCGCCGACTGCCTTGATGCTTTAACTGCGTCGTCGAACTTGGCGTACTCGTTTGCCATCTTGAACATCTACTTGACTGTCCTTGGAGGTTTGCGGCTGAATTTTCCGATCAGGAGATCATTGCGTAGCCCCCGTGTAAATGCGGCGATGATATTGTCGTCAGTAATGTCGGAGATCTTGTTGCGCTTCTCGGAGAAACGTTGTATGTATTCATTGAGGGTTTCGTCCGGCTTCTGGACGATGTTGTATAGCTCGAAGTGGGTCCCGGGACGCTCGAAAGTGCCCTGGAAATTGGCGACGAAGTGATCGCGGAGTTCATTCCAGGAGTCGATTGTGCCTCTCGGCAATCCAGCGAGCCAATTTCTGGCTGAGTCGGTCAGTGCTACCGGTAGATAGTTTGCCATGACTTTGCTATCTCCTCTTGCTGCGTGAATTGCGAGTGTGTAGACGGTTAACCATGACTCTGGGTCGATTTTGCCATCATATTTATCGATGCCAGTCGGCTTGAAACCAGTCGGCCAATTCACTCGACGCAGATCTCTGGTGAAAGCTGGAACCCCATCACAATCGTCGTCGTCTTGAATTGTGATACCCCTCTCTCATCGTCTCTGATTGAGGGTGTCCCTCAGGTCGATTGATGCCCTGGGTGGACTTTGGTAGTTGGATGGATTTCGTCGATCTCTGGTGTGATGTGGCGGTCGGGCAAAGTTGGCTGCGGGCGAGTGGACCGACTGGTCTCGTCGTGCTCCGCTGTGGTGTTCGGCGCGCGAGTTGGTTTCACTCCTACTATCTCTGACTCTTGATGGAGGTGCGTGACTGCCGCTCGGCGCCTTTGAAGTTGATTCGCTGGGTCCCCGACTGGACTCGGCGCGTGGTACTGTTGTTGCGACCAAGGTCTTGACTTGATTTATCATTGGGGTGATATGAGATGGAGCTGCGCTGAGTAACGCGTCAAGGAGAGTGACTGCTCCGACTGCGTTCTGTTGAGGTGTGAGAAAAACGTTGGTGTTGTCGACCACAGTCTGCCCGATTGTGTTCCTTGCCCTACGACCTGCCATAGCCAGATCTCGGTTTCTGCGTTCTTCGTCTTCTCTGCATCTTGCTTCCTCAGCTTCCCTGCGTTGTCGCTCTCTTTCAGCTTGGGCTTGGCGCTCTTGTTCGAGTCTGGCTCTGTCTTCTTGAAGTCGGACACGTTCTTGCTCCAGTAGAATCCTCTCTTGCTCGACCCCAACTCGGGCTGCTTCTTCTGCCTGTAGTCTTGCGGCTATTTCGGCATTGGTCTCGTTGTTGGCCATGAAAACGCCATTGAAAAACGGTGCATAATTGTAGTCGGAGTTGACGTCGTCAGCAGCTTCAGCGTCGGGTGAGTTATCATGAACACTTTCCTCCGAGAAGCTGGCATAGGCGACGAGTTCGGTGGAGGAGCAAGATCCGAGTCTTGGTAGAACGACGTTGATGTCCCTGAAGCCAGATCCGACCGCTGGATCTGTTGGTAACTCCATTGTGATAGTAGGATAGATCTGATCGTCTTGAGGTGTGCTTGACATAGAAAGTGAAGTCGATGTAGACGCTTTTCCAGAGTGGTTTGACGTCATGCAGTGGAAAGAAATCTTGGTGCTGGTCTCAGCCATGTTCGGTAACCCGAGTGGCTGAGAGATGCGATCTCTCCCTGACTGTGTCTTGGCGCTGATCTCAGCCATATTCGGTAACCCGAGTGTCCAAGAGATGCGATCTCTCTCCGACTGGCTCGAAACCGAGTCGAGGAGAGTAATCTTGCCGAAGTTGTTGGTGATGAAGTCGAGGCTACCGAAGCGGTACGCCTGCTCGGGAGGGAAGGTGAAGTCGTCGATGCCTGATGAAGATCCCATCTCACTTGATTGGCGATGAACTTGACGCACCCCTACCTGACGCGCCAACTGTCGAAACTAGATTTCGGCAATAAGAAAATGGGGTGGCAGTCAAAACGGAAAAGTAGATGGGTTATGAGACAAAGGGTTTAGGCAGGTTCAGACCTTCACGAAGAAGTAATACCCTACTCCTGTTTTGGGGGTTTTGCCTCCGAGTTGTGTATTGATCTTACGAAAAGCTTATGTCCCCGAGGGGTCCCCTATCCTCCTTATATACCCGGAGGATGAGGATTTATAAGATAAGATCCAGTCCGACACTGTCTAGATCTTCCTTAATTGATTTACAATATTACCATACTAGGTATCCGGACCATACCTTAATAAAGAAAATAACATCATACCCGAATCTTAGTACTACTAATATTCTGTTTTCATGACATACACCTATATTCAGTCGGATATTCTATATCTGTGGGTATATGGGTACCATAATATCCACACATACCGTCTTTTTTTAAAAACCGAGCCGGCTATTTTCAGCATCCTTATAATATAAAAAATGACTTGATTTAGAAGAAACGAGACAAATTCTTACTGTGCATAGTTAATTAGAAAAGAAATGAGCGAAAACCATAACTAAAACAGCGACCAACTAAGCTAAATGCCACGAACATGGAAGCAAGACACAAACCAATCTCCTACGCTACTCGCCACAGCCTCTGCAGGTTCAAGCCAAGCTAAAGGAACAAGAAAAACTTCCCACATTCCCTTCCAAAAAAAAAGAGAGAAAGAGAACTTCCAACATCCCGGCCACGACCGAATTGAACATCATCATCATCACATATCTCCGATTACGTTGGAAATCATAAGACAACAACAGTAGTTTAAACTCGTGCCAAAGCACAACTTGATTGGGCTCATGTTAGCAATGTATATCAGAAACTTGTCTTTTTTTTTGGCATACATCTAGTTTAATACTATGAGTATCATTGCTTTTTTTTTTGAAAAAAATATATTCAGGTGATGGAATATGCACGAGGATTATTCATGCTCCAAATGCTATACTTATATACTCGTAGAAATTAGATCCAAACTAGACCCCTTATATGTCAACACAAACAGCTTGTTAGTTGCATTCATGCGGATACTAGAAAAAGATCATGTTCACATTTCTCAAATTGAAGGGCCTTGGTAGTTGCATCTTGCAGATAGATCCAAATTACTTCATACAAACCAACCATCCAATCCGGTACTCATTATTAATATTAGCAACCAAATATATTTATACTCGTGATTAAAAGCATGCCCAACAGATACCCATGACCCATCTCTAATTTTTTGTCTTTTGGAATTTCTAATTTGATTTTAAGATGTAAATTGATTTTTATCTCAAAAGATATATTAAAATTAACTCTCAATAATAAAATATGGATCCACCATAACTAATGAGAAATTGCTCTGTCCATCTCCACGTGTTATCTTGTCCCCCTTGCTGTTCGGAAATTGGAAGCGAGTGTCTCCCGACTTGTGAAGAGAAGAAAGGAAAGGAGATTCTAATTTTTGAACACATCTTTAAGGAAATTGTTTGTGCAAGTTTTTCACAAAAGAAATCCAATTTTAGAATTAGGTTTATCACCGATAGATCCCTTAAACATATCACAATCCTAAATATATGGGATTTTAGCTAAAAAACATGTTTCAATAGTTCCCCTAATCAATTCCCAAAAAATATGGAAGTCACATATCCGTTTTTTTCGATCTTCACAAGTTGGGAGCATGCAGCCGCTCCTAATCTCCATCGCGCCGAGCAGAGGAGGGAGGGGATAATCGCACGGAGGTGAGTTGAAGGTAGACCCACTTTTTTGTTTTAGGGAGCTAATTTTAAATCATCTATTGAAGATAAGTTTTTTTAAAAAAAAATCCTAAATCCTGATTAGAGATTCCTAAAATTATTTTTTGGATTTGGAATTTGGGGAACTGTTGGTGGTGATGCTTTTAGGGATACTTTTGGCTATGCTGTAGCAATCCAATACTAAGTATGTATCTAAAAAGGGAAATGTAAACTGTACTTTCACAGGCCAGGCTTATATAATCCATAATCTAAAAAAAAAACGTACTATCACATCTCCAAGACTCCATGATAATCCACTACACACGTCTTACGTCTACACCGTTATAAAACCATGGAATCCAACAGCGAGAGTGCGAGGCGAACGCCGCAAGAATCTCTCTTGACGCCTACCTTCCAGATCGAACATTCCCACACCCATCTTCCTCCTCCCTTCTCCTGCTACTCCGAAGAGCAGATGCGTCGCGTCGCCATGGCCTAGTGGCCCGTGGAGATCTCCTACGTGCGCGCGTGAAGCCGGTCGGGCGATCGAGCTGAGGCGAGGTGTCCATGGTGGTTACCAAGATGCGGTGGGCAGCCAACGGTGGCGACGACGACGACGACGATGTCCGGCTGCCGGGCGCCGGGCGGCAGTCTCCGTCGCTCGGCATCCTGGCATTCGAGGCGGCGTCCACGATGACGAAGCTCCTGTCGCTGCACCGGTCGCTGTCGGAGAAGGAGGTGGCGAGGCTACGGTCGAACACCATGCGGGCGGCAGGCGTGGAGTATCTTAGCTCGACTGACCAGGCGTTCCTGCTCCGGCTGGCGTGCGCTGAGGCGGTGGCGGCGCTGGACGCCGCGGCGGCGGCGGTCGCGCGGCTCGGCGTGCGGTGCGGGTTCGACTTCGCCGGGCCGTACGCGAGCCTCAAGGCCGGCGCGCCCGACGCGCGGCTGGATCAGTTCGTAGCGAAGGGGCTCAAGGTGAAGGCCAAGAAGATGGAGCGGCTCGTCGTCGCCACGGCGAAGCTCTTCGCCGAGATGGAAGCGCTCGACGAGCTCGAGGCGGCGGAGCAGAAGCTCGCCCGACGTGGGTGGGGCCGCCTCAGCGGGCCGATCCCCTCGCCGGCCGCCGGCGCCGGCGAGGCGTTGGGCTCCGACTCGCTCCGGCTGGATAGCAGGGCGCAGCGCGCCAGAGTGCGGCGGCTCAAGGAGGAGTCGCTCTGGAGCCAGAGCTACGAGAAGGCCGTGATCCTCATGGCCCGCGCGGCCTGCGCGGTGTTCGTCCGTGTCTGCGTCGTCTTCGGCGCCCACGTCGCCGGCCTGCCCCCGCCGGTCCCTCCCGCCGAAGCCGTACACACCCGCTTCTCCAAGCTGCTGCTCCACCCGATGTCAGCGGCGGCGGCGGTGGCGCAGTCCAGGTCGTTGTCAGGGCCCATCCAACGTCGAGACGTGCCGCTGCGCATCGAGATGAGCAGCAACTCGTGCCCGATCATACGCTCGCATTGGCAGCAGCCATGGCTGACGTCGCCGCCGGGCGTCGACTGGAGGAAGCTCCTGGAGCCGCCGCCGGGCACGGTGGGCGGCGCGGGGCTGGACCTGCAGTACGCGAACGTGATTACCACAGCGGAGCGGCTGCTGGTGGAGACGGATCAGGCCGAGGGGCGGCGCCACGAGGAGGCGCGCGCGGAGCTGTACGCGATGCTGCCGTCGAAGCTGCGGGCGGCCGTGCGGGCGAAGCTGCGGGGATGGTGGAGGGAGAGAGCCGGTGGCAGTGGCGGTGGCGCGCCGGTGGTGCAGCTGGACGCGGGGCTTGCGGAGGGGTGGAGGTCGGCGGCCGTGCGGGCGAAGCTGCGGGGATGGTGGAGGGAGAGAGCCGGTGGCGATGGCGGTGCCGCGCCGGTGGTGGAGCTGGACGCTGGGCTTGCGGAGGGGTGGAGGTCGGCGGCGGGGCGCATCCTGGCGTGGCTTGCGCCGATGGCGCGTGACACGGCGCGGTGGCACGCGGAGCGGAGCATGGACAGGCAGCGGCGGTTCGAGGTGGGTGGCGGCGGCGGCGGAGCGCGGGCGTGGGCGCTGCAGACGCTGAGGTGGGCCGACGCGGAGAAGGCGGAGGCAGCGGTGGTAGAGGTGCTCGTTGCGCTCAGCTGCGTCGGCTGGTACGACGAGCGGCGACGGGTGGCGTCGCTCCGGTTCTGAGCTAGCCGCCTCCAGGTCTTTAGCGTCTTTGGCTTCCACGCCGGCGGCCTCGCCGCAACACCGGCAACGACACGTACGTAGGTACGTGCATGGAACGATGGAAAAAATTAAAGAACTTGTAATTTTGCCCCAAGCCCCCAAATGGGAACGATTCTTTGTAAAATACTTTTTTAACTTGATTCTTTGTATAATAATATAATCTGTTCATATACGAGTTCCAAGAGTAACACCACGAAATTGTGTCTCGCCTGCTAGACTTTTTAGGCTGTTCCCACTTCCCAGTCCCAGCACTTCGAAGTCGACGCGTTCACAAGCATCTCTAGTTCTCGTCGGCACTGGGCAACGGCCGTTTAACTGTTTGCTCATTGCTGCTTTGTTCAGGGTCGATATTACGAGTAATTGAGTAAAACTTACGGCCTCAAGAAATGATGAGTGTCAAATGCATTTTGGCCCCGTTCGCATGTGCGTGTTCGGAAAACGGCTGTGTTCCGTGTAGTACAAGCAGCAACGTCGCACAGTTGGAGCGCCGGTTCTGGACAGAGAGGAGCTAACGGCCATCGACGGACGTTGGTGCGCCGGTTACAGCCGTGGCAAAACCCGAACAGAGAGCGCAGGTCCTCACTCTCGTCGCTCTCGCCGATCCCCTTTCTTCCTCCTCTCGCTCCCCGTCTCCCAGCCGATTTGACCAAGGCGGACGATTCTCGAATCGTGTTCGCCTGCAGACCCATGCTTCACCATCGATTCCCGTCTGCAGCCTCGTGCTCCCATCGATTCCTTGCCCGCGCGTCGTCTTGCGGGACCGGTCGGCTAAAGGTGGTGGAAGCGGCGGAAGCGGAGGTGCGAAAGCTCTCTCCAGCTGTCAGCGTCGCCCTCGAGGGCAGGGAAAGCCGACTGGCGTGCTCGCTGTGCGCGTCGTCATCGGCGCCCGTCAAGACCGGTAGCTTTTCCACGGGGGCCCGAGGGAGTGCTCGTACTCTCGGGTGGTACTGTGGTGGCGTGATTCGTCGCATCGGTGCAGCCAAGCTGGCGAACTACGGCTGCCCGGTCTATTTGAGGAGCCGTGTTTGCAGCGTAGGATGGAGACGAGAGCGAGGAAGCGGAAGCGAGAGCTCGAGCTCTTGCGGACCGCTTTGGAAGGGGCGATTGTTGAATCCCCTCAACACGTGCCGATCTCTGTCCGTGGCGGCGACCTGGAGTCCAGCGAGGGTTCCTCCGACTCCGTCACCTCCGACGCGGGCAGCGCCCAAGCTGCAGCCGACGACGTTGTCCACGTCGCGCATGTCCTTCGTAAGGCTTGCGCCAAGTCTCCGAAAGCCGGCTTGCGCCAAGTCTCCGAAAGCCGTCATCGACTTTGTTCGCAGACTGAGCCCTTCCACTGTCACTCAAGGGGAGTAGCGGCCTGATGTCCTATGGAAATAACAGAGTTCGGGACACATCCTAGTATCCAATACGATATTGCTATATTATAGGATGAAGGAAGCCCCAAACATAACTTCATTTGCTAGATACAAAAGGTGACATACATTGTTCCCAAAGGAATATTTTCACCAAATTTGCTGATTCATTAACCGTTAAAGCAAAAACTACCCACGACTATCTTCATAACTAATTCAATCACTCGGTGTCATTCGAAGATGAGCACTCAAATAGACAATGGTTATACAACTCTATGAACCAAATCCAAAAACTTCTTAATTATACTCTATTTGTATGGGGCTGCTTATTTGATCACTAAAGCACTAAATCTCATTTGTGCAATTAGGTTCCGTGCATGTTAAATTCTTCTCAAAATAGTTAGGGGAAAAATTCTGATTGAGGAGAATTTCATATATTACATATTGGTGCATTTACAGGCTTACAGCCACAGATTATTGCATAGTGCCTTTCGTTAGATTGTGGAGGCTACATGACCCTGCCGATCCGGGTATCAACAACTGTTGGTTTTGAAGGTCCCGAAAACTCCAAGGCTTGTGCTAATGTTAATCTACTATTCCTCCAAGCATGTTCTGCCCATTCTTTCATCCGTTCACCTTCAGCCTTTCTATTTGACTGAATAAGCAACAATTCTGCATACTCTCCTGCAAGTTGAACATGTAAAGATAAATTCAGTATGGCCTCAACTAGTATGGGACTATGGGAGTACAAGCATCCATATAAGCAACATCAACATAGAAATCAATGAATTGAAAAAATGCTGATTATTTGATTGCTGCCAGTTTAAAACAACAATTAGCATATGATTGCATCCAGGCGACTATATAAAAAAAAGATTATATTTGTCGGGACTTAGAAAATTGCAGCTCAGTCTAGCATTTGTGTGCAAGAAGGCACTATGCCTGTTTGTCAAATCTAAGTATTGTTTTCCCCGATCCTAAAATTATTAGAAATTTGTGTTCACACATGACACATCCCATGATGAGCTCCAACGGAAGTATTATACTACGAAACGGGGCAGATTTAGATGCCATATTGTTTGGTTACAGTGAAGTTAGCTGTCAATCAATCATGGTGACAATTTTCTCAATTGTTACCGCACAACTAGTTCTTTAAAAGTTGCATTTGATGTAATGATCTTATCTAAAGAGTTTGGTGCAATAAATTAAAGAAGGGATTAATAGGAGCGATAGTTCAGAGTGTAACCTCTAGCAAGGGAGATGATGTCTCTCCAATCCATCTGCTTGCTCACACCTACAAAATATAATAAGGTAATAAAATCCTCAAGTGGTTAAATGAGCCATGTAATAAGAGATAATATGTTTTACCCTCAGAGTTAATGGAAGGGGCTCTCAATACTTCTAGGGCCTTCCTGTATAACCCCTGCAATACACAGCAGATTTGATAAGCTCAAAGTCCCAACCCACCCAGACTGAATAAAGTTTACGCACAGCATCTGTACTCTGTAGTCTGTAGAGCAGTGATAAATATAACTGCGAGCAAACTCGTTCAAGAAAGTACATGAATTGTCTCATCATTAAAACTAAAGATCAAAGGAGCAAGGCCATTATTATAATTTCTACTGATGGACAACAGGGCAAGCAGAACAGGAATGAAATATTTACTGACCTCCTGAACCATTATTGAGCTGGAACCTTCTGCTTTTGCTTTCAGTTTGTACATTCTAGCTACACAAGTCAATATGATGCCAACCTTTGGGTGATTTGCACCTGCATGGATTGAAAGCTTGCAGTATCGGTAACTTATAGTCAATTGATTCAATGCCACTATTTATCGTATTATTTAATAAGTTAGCTAGACAAACCAAATTGATCTTCAGCCTTCTTTAGCGCCCTTGTGAGATAATCCTCTGCCTCACTGAACTTCCTGATTTGAAAGGAAAGGGCAAGTGTTCTCAGTTGGAAGCTGGAACAGAAGGGAAGGGGGAAGACAGAATTGCTACATTTCGAAAGCCAAATGCTCCCAAGGTTATCGAACAAATATTAGGACTAAAAAGGACAACATAAAAGATTCAGAAATTGGCATCTTACCCTGAATGTGATAAAAGCTGGCCATATGAACAGGTGGCCCCGAGAGAAACCTCCTCAGGAACCATGTTACATGCAGCTAAAAAATTTCCAGACATGTCTTCCGTGGTTAATGCCTCCATAACCCTTTCATACATTTGAGTAGCCAAAGGAAAATCCCCAACACAGTGGAGATATTCACCATATGAAAGTACAGCATTTTCTGTAAGGAACATCACTACTGTGTATGAAATAATTGCAGGAAGAATGTGAAAGGCCAAATTGTGTCAGAGACTTCCATACCAGTTTGTTTATTGCCTACTCCAGCACATAGGTCCTTGCACCCGTCAAAGAACAGCTGGGCTGGTAAGAACAGCTGTAAATCATTTTGGACAAAATGCCTTACCCATCTATCAGACATACCTAGGGCATTGTGAATAAAAATAACCTGATTCTGTCTCTCCATTTAGAAGTGCAATAAGTCCTCTGATAGCATTAACCCGACATTTCAGATGGCCCTGATCTGACCATTTGATATTATCATCCTTGATTGATAGATCAACCAAATCATCTGGGGACATCGAGGTGTTGATAACCTGTGTAAGGTAAGCATGAAAAGAATTTCACCTAAAACCATACGAGGCTAAATGAGCTTGTGTGCTGTGGCAGTAAACCTGGCCCACTTCCATGCACAGCCCCATTGTTGCTTCCCATGCTGCAACTGCACATTATTTACCAAAACATATAGCATCAGTTAAGATCAGAAGCTTCCCTCTCCTCCCTCTTTTCATATCACTTGATGATTTTTTTTATTATTTTTTTTAGAGAAGGGTATTTTTTGCCCGGCCTCTACATCCAACCAGATCTATACTTCCTTTTTAAATTGGGAACTTAGTCCCTCAAACAATCCAATCTGAAATTCGCTCCTATGCTACTTAGGTCACTGCAACCACTAGACTACATGCCCTTTCGCATATCACTTGATGATATCTTACATTCTTACTTGGCAAAAGATAATTGTAAGCTTGTAACGTGCCAGGTCAAGATAGATTTCCATTTAACTGAGTGCTGGACAAACTACAAGCACCAACACCCTTCCACTTCATATAGAAGGGCTAACACAATGGTAGGCATGCATTTGTCCGTGTGTTCATATATTGGTATTATCTACTCAATTAACGTTGTGGAACTACATGTGCTCTTGTGCGGCAATTTCTCTTGGGTCAAGGCTACAATAATTGAATGACCATCAGATCATTAAATGATAAGTTCCAAATACGTAGTTTTTCCTTGTCTCTGGCTGCTAAAATCACAAGATAAATATGAGATTTGAGAGACACATTTGTTTGATAAGTTCGCATAGCTAGTATTTCAGCCTGCTCCCAGTACAGAATGCTACTTAGTACACTTTAGTTTACCGTAAGGACTATAAAAGCACCTCTGAAAGCTGCAGGAGCAACTTGGTTGGTTGCCTTGAGTTTTTCCATTGCTTCTTGGCGTCTTCCACTGTACAGAGAAACGAACATGATGTTACTCAAACTCAACGGGGAAGGTAAAATTAGAAAAGTTAAATCCAGTATAAAATGAGAGCTGTGAGCAGTTAAACCTCATTATCTAAAGGAAATGAATATTAATTTCCCACAAGTGATACCAATCCTGCTAGCTAACATAGGATCCTGAGGTGTAATGTATTTTGTTTCGCAAGAATATCTCTATGCACTAATCTTAGCATGCACAATCCTCTTTTCCTTTGTATAATGCTTGTTTTGCCTAAATCCTTGATAAATGTCAAAATAGGTAAACAAAGAGTGGATTAAATCAGCTACGCAGATCTGAGGCCAAATTGAATCCTATTAAAGGGCAAATTTACGAGCAAATTAGACAGAAACGACCCAAACTTGCTCAATCGAAGTATTGGATTACAAAATCCAGATGTGGACCTCCGATAGAGCAGCGTAGACATCGCCAGCATGAGCATCCCGACGGCCTCGGCGCAGCCCTCGCCACCGCCCTGCAGGTTCGAGGCCCCCTGCTCCAGTATCCGGATCGCCTCATCTGGCACAACAGCAACAGCAATTCAGCTCACACGACGGAGCGACCGAGTGAGGCTAAAACCACTAGCGCTCAGCGGCACCACGCAGCAATGGGGGGAGGGAGGGAGGGAGGGGAAAAACCTGGCGCGCTCCCGGGTCTGGCTCCGCCGAGGGCGTAGCGGACCATCTCCGCCGCCACGCTCTCGGGCTGCGTCGCGCCGGCGGTGGCGGCGGCGTAGTGGCAGGCCCGAAGAGGACGGGGCTTCGGGGAGAGGAGCGCCCTCGCGAGGGCCGATCGGATCGGGTTCATGGCTACGCCTGCGCCGCCACCGCCGCCGTGAGCCGCCGCTTGAGGAGGGAGGAGGTAAGCGGCGGGGAAGAAGAGTCTAGGACTAGGAGGCTAGGAGAAGTCGATTCGAGAAGCATGGCAGGAGGCAGGGTCCACCGTCCACGTGTTCGAAGCACCCAGACGGCCGTGGCGCGGCCCATGGGCCTTTTTAATGACTTCGCAGGCCTTTTTGGCACGCGTAAGTAGATGGGCCTTAGTAGCTTTGAGCCCGGCTAGGTCAACCACGGGGATCGCTACTATAGTGCACCGCATTCCTAGCACACAGGAGTAGTTACTTTTGAAACTTCCATAGTATATGAAAAACTTTTATCTGGAATTTTTTATTCGAAAATTTTGGTACGAGAATGTGTGAGTTAGGAATACATGTGCGTTAAATAGTAATAAATCTGGTTTAAATAAGGACACAATGGGCGAAACTAGAAAATTAGTTCATCGGAATCACCAGGATCAGAATACATTAATCTTAATCTTAGTGTCATCTTAACTATCCGAGCAATGTAACCATGGATTCCATCGGAGATCATCTAGGTCAGCTGACCCCAATAGCTCGGACCCTGATGCACATAAACATATTTATAGACGTCCACATTGATAGTGCTCCCAAAAGCGATGTAGTTACTCATATTTCTGTAGTTCTTTTTTTCATATAGATAAACCGATGATAGACAAATATATTCCGTTGCTTGTAGTATCAACCCGTGTAGCATCAAGTGGATTAATAACTTATCCTCAAAATAAACAGGCCTTTTTAAGTGCAGCAAGTGTTGTCTGAATTTTCCTTCAGATGGTACTGCTCATAAAACGGCTGAAATGAACAGATGACAATAAAATCGAACAGTAAATAGTTTCTTGACTACAGCAAATGCACCCATCGCGGGGACTCTGTCTTTAATTTCATGCATTGTGCCGTCTCCAATAATGAACTTACCATGAACATCCATGGTAATGTTGATTTACATTACAGCCAAGCTCTTAATTCTCGATAATGACTTCCATGAATTTTAACTAAGCCTGATTTTTCTACAGAGCATTTTAAGGAAGTCAAACTGAGACAACACTAGTTGCTCATAGTAGCAGGCTATCTTCAGAACAGTGACATATCGCATACAGTACATATGTCCCTTCACATGTGGCGCCTTCTTGGCACCTGCTTCGCTTAATCATTTAATTAATCATGCCCTTCACCTCGAGCTCTTTGCAGTTAATCATGGATTAGTAGCGTGTAGCTGCAAACTTGTGATAAATAAATGCTCCTGGAAAGATACTATCACGTCCAGTCCTCGCAGCTAATCCATTGGGTATATACCTGATCACATGGGCAGCTTAGCCAGCATGGCACGGTACAGACACACCAGCGATACGGTTCATTAGGGCAAGACCCATTAGACACGGTAACTATAGTAACTAAAGCGGGTTGTGCCATGTCGACCTATGTGCCAAGATCTTAACCCAAGCACGATCCAAGAAGATGTTGGGCCGTGCCGAGTCGGCACGGTTACTGTAGCGGTACGTGGGCTGGTAGCTGGCCTACTAGTACACGTGGCTCATAAAAATTTGAAATTTGAGGGAAAAAGAAAAGAGCCAGAAATAATATAATATGAAAGAAAAAATGGATTGAAATAGGATAAATGTGAGAAAAAATTAGGAAAAATAGGAAATATATCATAAAATATATGGTAAAAATAGGATAAAATGTGAAAAAATAACAAATATGAGAAATATATAAGGAAAAATAGAAAACTGTAGGAAAAATAAATGGGTTAACTGGACCATGCTCGTGTCGGTCCATCGATAAGCGTGCTGTGCCGTGCCGTGCCGGCCATGGGACCATAATTAGCTTTATGGCATGTGTGCAAGCATATGATTTATTCAGGGAACGTGAATATCAGGCATGAGTTATATCCATCTTCTCTGGTTAATGATCCAAATTGTACCAGCCAGCTTCTAACTGAATTACTGTAGAAACTTTCAGAGTCCCTGCCGTACAAATATTGCAATTACTGTTCAGCAGTAGAAGGGGGGAGATAGACATGAGATTAAGGGAGATGAATCCTAATAATTATGGTGTGTCCAGATTTAGATGCTATAAATGCCATATATGTAGAAACCGGAATATTTAAGCTCGTGCATGCATGCAAATTAAGTTTGTCAAAACTCAAAAGAGATGGTTGAGATAAACTTATCAAACAGAACCTTTGAAAGATTAGCTTGATAATGCGATCAATTGAGAGTGTACGTCTTCTTAGTTTTCTTTTCGTTAAGGATTTTATGGAAAACTATACACTGGACAGTTATAACAGCCATACAGATATCAGTTACCATCAGACACCAAACATGTGGCACTCAACCACTCCAGCAAAAATGACATATAATCAAGAGCTTAAGCCTGTGTTTAGTCAACAGTGTTGGCAATTAATATCTCCAAACCCAGAAAATCATAAGCGAAAAAAGGTCTGAATTGAAATTACCTGGCTACCGATCGATATGGAGTATATATCACAAGCTCACAACTTGTCTCTCATCGATCTCACCTAGCTGACCAGAATTATTACCACCGGTGAAAATGACGTGGAGAGGCAGCAGCTTTGCGCTTCTGCTTTCAGATGGCACGCCACGCGCCACGTGGGTAGCTGCGTCATCCTTCCCGAGATCGTCGGAAGCTGTGTGGCAAATCAAGCCGCGATGATCTGATCCAGCAGGTTGTTTTCAGAGCAATCAAATTCTAGCAGAGCAGCTTCAAACTTGTCTGTTAAGTAAAGAGTGGTTAAAAGAGAGAGAGCATAAATTCGAGAGTGATTGATCGAAGATGTTTTGAAAAAGAAATGGGGAATTCGTGTTTCACATTAGGTCCGCTAACTGCATTTAATTTTCCGGTAGACTTGCAAACTTGGGGTGTTGCGAATGCTTGCTAAGATCACTATTTGAATTATTTGAAACCGTTATTTGCTTGATCTGATATGCGGATTGTTGTCTCGATGACCGGTCCTTTTTTTCCCTCTCTATGTTGGATACTGTTCTTTAGTACACTAAGTCATGTTAACTGTTTGTTGATCGGACCCTCCATCAGATATGGACGAACACAAACGACTCTTTACTCGTGATTGTTTCTGTCGTACGTGTCGGCTAATTGCATGTGCAGCTTCCCTGAAGCTGCATCAATAATCAATCGGATATGGATTTCAATCACTCGTTGCTTGCATGTCATCAAAATACTATTTATCAAAAAAATTTAAAAAACTATCAATATAGATTAATATAAAATATATCACTTCACAAACATACAGGATCAAATTCGATTTTTACAAGTCACGATAAAAAAGAACAAATTAAACTAAAAATAGTTATTGTACATTCGCATCTATATTGATTATTTTTGTTATAATTTGTAGAAATTGAATTTTAACTTGCATATTTGTGAAGTGATATATTTCATATTAATCTACTTACCAATTTTTTAAAATTTTTAATCAGTATTTAGATGGTATGTACGAAACGAGATGATATCCTCACGAGGGAAGAAATCACTTTCCCTAATCAATCTACATAAAGGCTAGAGAGAGATACGCTGATCAGGCCATATGTGACTTGGTCAACTCTCCTAAAGTCAGAATGCTAGTCCAAAGCCAAGAAAATATCAGATTCATAAGATCAGTAGCATGGAGGGGGACCTGACAGAGATTGTTGCAATATTGCTACGTCTTTACTAGTATATCCTCTCAAATCTCACCGTGTATTTTGTTAGTACTATCCTCCGTACGATCGTGATTATATTGCAAATCGGTATTATCCACTGGTGGAACTAAGTCAAGGAAAAAGGTCACTAAGCATCTCACGAGACGAGAGCCTTTGATACCATCGTCACCCCTCATAGCATTGATACATCTGACACGAAAGAAACAACGGGGTGTTCAAACTAACCTGGGGAGAAGTAGCCCAGGCGGCCGCGGAAGAGGCTTTTGCTCGCCGGCCACTGGCCTCATATAGCAACCTGTAGCTTTTTTTGGTCGTTTCCAGTTTTGCGAGATGTAATCTGATGTTCTTAGGCTTAACTTTTCTGTAAATCAACCCTACTTCTTATACATATTTCCGAAAAAATACTGTAAATCTGTTGCTCCACCCGTTCTCCATATAAGTTTTTTTTGGATATGTATTGTCCAAATGTTTATAGCATTTAGGAACAGAGCAGATAAGATAACTTTCGATATCCAGAAAGTCATAACCTCTTAAGTACTTGAATCGTCTACCGTTGAAAAAACAGCGTATGGAACTTCATAACATCAAGTACAACTAGCTAGGACGGACCAGAGCAAACTAACCTGCTGTGTTACACTATTGACCGGCTACCTATTTCTATCACGACCATCCACATCGCCACTCAACAACACCATCGCTGCCGCGCGCATACCGCGCGGCACAAAGGTGGCCGTCGCCGCCACCGCGCTGCCGGTGTGTGTGTGGTGTTGGTGAGCGTTCGGTGAGAACGTTCTCGGCTTCTCTCACGCACGCGCAAATCCACAGCTTGCGCGGCGTCCACCACGAAACCCCCCGCAACGTAGCCATCGGTATTATTACCACCACCACATCCCACCGGTTCACACCTCGCCCTGTTATTTCCAACGCGAGCATAAATATGGGAGGGAAAAACTGGGAAACCCGATGCGATACGTCTCCTCAATTCCGCTGGTTAGTTTGGTAAAGCGATATATTACTACTTCCAATCGATCGATCGCTTAGGTTAAACCCCGGTAGCTGTTGGGTGCGAGGTTGGCCATCATCTCTTGCTGGATCACGCCACTTTTCGCATGCAAAGCGTAGGATTTTTTATTTTGTTTCGGATTTCCCGGTGGTTGCGAGCCGCTTACCTGAACCCCCCAGTTGCCGGTCAAGCCAAACCCTGCCCACTGCGACCGCCTCCCATATAACACACTCTCTCTCTCGATCTCTTTCTCTCGCTTCATCAAGTGTAGTCGTGTTTGCATCTCTCGCTTCACGTACTTTGAAGTGGTGGTGATTTAACTGGTTTTGTCATCGATGGTGACCATGTCGGCGGCGGCGGAGACAAAGCGGTCTGTGGTGGCGGAGCTGGAGGGGGCGCTGCTGCGCGATGCGGCTACGTTCCCGTACTTCATGCTGGTGGCGTTCGAGGCGTCCGGGCTTCCGCGGTTCGCGGCGCTGCTGGCGCTGTGGCCGTTGCTGTGGGCGGTGGAGGCGGTGCTGGGGCGAGGCGACCTGGCGCTGCGCGCGGCGGCGTTCGTGGCGACGGCGGGCGTGCCACGCGCGGAGGTGGAGGCCGTGGCGCGCGCCGTGCTGCCCAAGTTCATGGCCGACGACGTCGACCCGGCGGCGTGGGCGGCGTTCGGTGCCTGCGGCGGCCGGCGCGTCGTGGTGACGCGCATGCCGCGGGTCATGGTGGAGCGGTTCGCCAGGGAGCACCTCGGCGCGCACGAGGTGGTCGGCTGCGACCTCGAGTACAGCCGCCTCAGGCGGTCCACCGGCGTCGTCAGGGGCGGCGGCGAGCGCGCGGTCGCCGACCGCGTGCGCGCGCTCTTCGCCGATGGCCACCGGCCGGACGTCGGGATCGCGCGGTCCGAGTCGGCGACGCGATCCTTCTTGCCCTTCTGCAAGGTACTTAATTACTACGTACACACCGTGCACGAACACCACCGGAACTCGTCCAAACCACTAATTAATCTGCATCATCATATAGCAAAAACTACTAAATTTGATTATAGTCAGAGATTTTTCATGACTTTTTTCATAAATTTGACAGTGATTTAAAAGTGTCAATGGAGTACTAGTATACTAGAACACGCACTTGATCGATGGAACAATTAATGTGCGCCATTTTCCCAGGAAGAAAAAATAATGTGTATACCATTTATGCACCATGCATGTATATATGATAGAGCTTTAGACGTGCTTGCCCATAAGCATGCGCGTTGGTACATGTTCCCGTCTAATATGTGCATGGAATTTGGTCGTATGCATGCATGGACGAGGATGAACCATACCACAACTAAATGCCTAGCTGGATTAATTCTGAAAATCGTTTACGCATGTGACCGCCACAGCCACAAGAGTCAAACCCATCAATCCATGATGCCTCTCCAAATCTGTGATCGATATATACAATACCCACAACATGCAACTCGGTGCACATGAAAGGATGTCGTGATAGTCGGCAAAAGTTTTTTAAAAAATAACCCAAGTCGTCGGTCTAATTTAGACGAATAAGTTAGTATCACAAAATTTAAATTTAACTGTAGAAATTACTATGTATGTATACTCGTACATAGTGGTACACCTCACGTGTACCTTACACGTACAAATCCCGTGTGTTAAGCCATAGCTTTCATCTGAGTAATTCAGTGTTTGAAAATTGAAATGCGCATCGCTATTGTGGTTTTAATTTGTGGCCAAATACGCATAGCTTTTCCCCAATTTGTTAAATGGCTCCAGTGTGTTCATGTGTTAATTATCATGCTATAGTTTTGTTGGGACCATGGCGGGAAACCGCGAATTGAACCTCTGTAATTTGATTACGTGCATGCAGAGGCAACTCCGGCCGCCGTTCTGTGAGGACGGCGAGGACGTCCCCGCCGCCGGGCAGCCCAAATGCCCTCCGTTCCGGCCGGTCATCTTCCACGACGGCCGACTCGTGTGCCGGCCCACGCCGCTCATGTCACTCGTCATCCTCCTATGGCTTCCGCTTGGCGTGCTCGTCGCCTTCGTCCGCATCGCCGTCGGCATCTCCGTGCCCATCCAGATCATCCCCCGCATTGCGCCTTACTTCGGCGGCGCCGTCGTCGTGCACGGCACCCCGCCGCCGGCCGTCAGCGCGGACGGCGGCGGCGGGTCGGCGCCGTCTGGCGTCCTCTTCGTGTGCACGCACCGGACCCTCATGGACCCGGTGGTGCTCGCCACCGTGCTCGGCCGCCGCGTGGCCGCCGTGACGTACTCCATCTCCCGCCTCTCGGAGATCCTCTCGCCGATCCCGACGGTGAGGCTGACGCGCGACCGCGACGTGGACGCGGCGCAGATGCGCGCCGAGCTGTCGCGCGGCGACGTCGCCGTGTGCCCCGAGGGGACGACGTGCCGGGAGCCCTTCCTGCTCCGCTTCTCCGCGCTGTTCGCCGAGCTCAGCGACCGGATCGTGCCGGTGGCGATGAACTACCGCGTCGGGCTCTTCCACCCGACGACGGCGAGGGGGTGGAAAGCCATGGACCCCATCTTCTTCTTCATGAACCCGAGGCCGGTGTACGAGGTGACCTTCCTCAACCAGCTCCCCGCCGAGGAGACGTGCGCCGCCGGAAAGAGCGCCGTCGACGTCGCCAACTACGTGCAGAGGATACTCGCCGCCAAGCTGGGGTTCGAGTGCACCAGCTTCACGCGCAAGGACAAGTACCGCGTGCTCGCCGGAAACGACGGCATCGTCAACGTCAAGCCGGCGGCGGCGGCCGATCCGGCGCCGTGGCAGCGCCGCCTCAAGGAGGTTCTCGGGTTCTTGCTCCACTAATCGATCACAAATCACAATAGTTGCAAACACCAAAGGCACGTGCTTTCGTGGCCAAAGTGCTCTGCTCACAAGATTAATTTGACGAATTTTAATTACGATGCCACCATAAATTGCGAGTTTTAATTTACATGCGTGTACGTATGTACGCAAGGAAATGTAAATGAAGACAGCAGCCATTAGATATACAACATATACGGTTGCTTTTGCTTGCTTTTCTTACGAAATTTGTTCATGATTCATTTGATTTTTTTTGTTGTTGTAATCAAACTATATTGATGTATATATGTACACTTCCCATTATCTAAAAGAAAAAATATGTACACATCCATGATCACAAGTTGCATGCTTAGATTTCGTGGTGGTCTAGTTGTTGATCAGTCCTCCCTAGTCCCTATTAACTCCATTTTTTTTATCTTATACAACGGAGTTCATTGATTAATAGGTAGTTATTAGGTGAGCAAATTCTTCCTACAAGAAATAGCGACTGATTCATTGGAAAACCAGCTTGTTCCGCCCGACTCACTGTCTTTTCCATTTTTTTACTTTGACAAAAGATCTCATTCAACACCTCAATTTGGATTGTCAATAATGATTGCAGAGAATATGAGAATTTTATTTCATTATCTAAAAAAATCGACGCCTCGATTATAATAAGTTCTATTGTAATTTGTAAACCCCTATTTGTGGATTGTCAACTCTACGGTTGGCCGCTCTGATCCAGCTAAAATGAACTGAATTTTAATTTTTAAGATTATCACAAGACAAGAGACATGAGAGCGATGAGTCTTTTTAAGGTCAACTAATTTGGGAGAACATGTTCAGCTGGTCATATACGAAACTTAATTTTCAGATCGTGTTTCTCAAAAACTAAAAAAAAAAAAAACGATCGCCCTCATTCATATGCGTTTAGTGTCGGCAACACGTACTTATCATAAAAACCGTTAAGAGGCGTGAAACTGATTAAGAATTTGCGGTGGTTAATTTATGGACTTAGCAAAGGCCACGTACGCGCCCCTCATATATACCATGACAGAGCGATGCATATTTGCCTGATTTTTTCGAAGCACGTCAGTCTACATTTGTACTGTTTGAGTAACTACGCACATGTCAATAGAAGATCATTTGTGGTATTAAATACGAAAAGAGGCAAAAGGGGCATGAAGCAAGTTTGGTTTTATTGGTGCAAGTGACCTGGAGGATGCACATTGCCATATAGGTGTTTAAATCACCAAATATTTATTTTCTTTTACGAGGTAAATCACCAAATATTATTGTAAACATCGGCAACTATTCCTCTTAAAGTGGGTTTGCAAAAATAATTTAGTTAGATTAGAGATGTGCCGCTAGTGTCAATATCTCTGATCGTGTGTTAGGGGATGTATTCACGGGTGTGAGCATGTGGTGTTGTGTGTAGTGATGTGTGTATGTGTCTGTCGTGTAATAAAAGAAAAGAAAAGAAAAGGCAAAGCATATATGGTGTGGTGTTGAAGTCGTGGGTACATAACTCTACCCACCAGGCTTTCAACAAGATTTTAGCGAGATCATAGATAAGTCACTAATTTCCATCTCTTAGAGCATGTGTTAAGTGATACATTTGCAGGGTGTGAGCGTGGTGCTGCGTAAGTAGTAGTGTGCGTGCGTGTGCATCTACCGTGTAATTAAAAAAAAAGAAAAGAAAATTCCAAGTAATAATGAAAAACCATAATAATTCCTTTTTTGTGAGGAAAATCACATTAATTCAGTTTCTATTGTGAGGAATACCAAATTAATTTCTTTTCTTTTGCGAGAAAAATACATTAATTCCTTTTCGTTTATGATGAATAATCACATTCATTCCTTTTCTCTTTTGAGTGAAAAATTGCTAAATATATTCACAAAGCATCACATTGGTTCCTTTTCTTCTGCGAGGAAAATCACCAAATACCAAGTAGTAATGAGAAAATAAAGTAAGTCCCAAAAAAATAAATAAAGAAAAATCACCAATCACCATATGCAATTAGAAATAGTAATGAGAAAATAAAGTAAGTCCCAAAATATTGATTTTCTTGAAAATCACCAATCACCATATAGTAATTAGAAAATAAATAAATAAAAATCACCAATCACCATATATTAATTAGAAAATAAATAAAGAAAATCACCAAATATTAATTAGAAAATAAAAAATAAATGTCAAGAATGGGATTCGAACCCATGCCCTTTCGGACCAGTACCTGAAACTGGCGCCTTAGACCAACTCGGCCATCTTGACTCACATCCGAATTCGAGCACTTGTTGTTTAAATATATGTTAAATTAATCATGGAACTCCGAATCAATTTTCTGACCCAAATCTCTGCGGACACGTCTGATAAAAATGTGTGAAGCAAACGAGAGACCCCTTGAAGCCATTTTACTTCCAAGCAAGTTCGACCAATGTTTCCATTAGCTATTTAGCTCCTTATCGTGAAACATGATTATATCGTAGTAGACCACCTACTTACACCAACGCCATCACCGCTCACCAGGTTCAACAGCCATGCGTAATTGCGTATCAGCAACAATTAATCAATCGATCGTTGTCCATGCTCGAGCCAGTCAACGTGTTTGAACGGAATTGCCATAACCTATAACCAAACCTTAATTGCCGGTTTGCACAAAACCAGAGTAGTTTGTTCTTGACGCAAAGTCGTCGTAACCTATAACCAACCTCCTCTACGGACATTCCAAGCCAAGATTGTTTACACACGAACACACATATTATAATATCTTAATCATATAATTATCTTGAAAATATCTCTTAATCGTACACAACACGGCAATGGTAAAAAGTTCGCCAAAGATACACACCATTAATGAAGCTAACTAACTACACCAAACATATACTTGTGAAGAACATAACTAAACAAACATAGTGGCGAAACCAATAACCCAGTTCAAGTTTTACCCTTAACTGCCCGTATTTAAGGTGAATTATTCTATTAGTGATAAGCGACTTACCGTCGAAAAGAGACATCCATGGTAACATTGTCAATCGCAAAATATTCTGATCCAATATTTCAAAGATACTCATAAAAATACAATATATGTGTACATTTATAGGTGTAAGTATACCATATCTATACCTAATTAAAAAATACATAAGGTTTCTAGGAGGTTTTTCGTCCGTATCAGTCCGAGATTGCACCTTACTCAGACCGCCTCGTACCCGTCCAATACGGGCGTATAGATAGTTGAACTAGAGATCAGATCCAATTCGATCCATCTGAGCCAAGAATTAAGCACAGAAACGGGAGAATCATAAAATCACAAATCCAACAACAATGAATCAAAACCATCCCAGAAAATTAAATCACGAAAAACTAAATCACCGGCGCCACAGCTCATCAGAGGCCAAGCACGCCGCTGCCCTGAGGTGTGCCCCGCCGTGCACCGCAAGGAGGATGCTGTCGCACAAGGCGCTACCGTGAAGAGGTTGCCTCCACTGTGCCAGAGAAGAGGGTGATGCCACAGAGGAGAGGGCGGTGTCAGCCTGGGGGAGGGCGCTGTGCGAGGGCGCTACTCGTCGGGAGAAGGGTGCCGCCGGCCGGGGAGAAGGCGCCGCTCGCCGCCGTGGGCCATGGTTGAGGGGGAGGGGGTGGGGAGGGAGCGGTGCCGCCGGTGGGGGGAGGGGGAGCAGCGGAGAGGGAGGGCGTCGTCGGCTGTGGGGATAGTGCAGCGGAGGAGATGCGGGCAAGTGGAGGAGAGAAGAATCAGAAGACCAAGAGGAGAGAGGGAGAGAAAAAAGAGGGAAAAAGGTGCTCGGGAAAAAGAAAAGATAAGGGCGGACGGAAGGATCGAGACGCGCGCCGCTCTCTCGGCTCCGCTCGGGTCCACACTCTGATGGGCGATTATTTCTTTTTTAAAAAAAACAGGTACTCATAAGTCATCCATCCTTACTTAAAAAAATACTCCTAATATACCCCTATTAAATAGCATGCGGAATTAATCCCGTTACTCCTTCTTCCACGGCGCAAGCACGCATGCAAATTGAATCCTCATGAGTAACGGCTGCATGACCTGAGGAGTAATTACCGGGTGGTTGCATGCACATATGAAGCATTACATGCATCACTAATGCGGGAGTATACTCTCGGAAAAATAGCAGGAGAGAAGATATCGCGCCCTATTGTTTGGGACACCGCAAATTTTTTTCTACACCCTCACAATCCGATTTAGTCCATCGTGGTGCGTGTTATTGGGCTCGCACGCGGAGCCCACAGCTGAGTGGTTTCCGAATTCCAAATTTTTCAATCCGAACATGAAATTGGAAAAAAAGGACTCTAATCTATATCTATATACCTAATATAAAATCCGTAAGACTTTCGTAATTTTCTTTTATCCGTTTCATCCGTCGTCACTCTCACATCACCAAGCCAGTAATGGCAGTGTCCGATTTGGAACACAAAAACAGGTGACCGGAACATATGCATAATTGAACTGGACAGATCCGAACAACAACTCTTAGCTATAAGATAGATGAGGCACTTCGAAATTTAAGATCTTGAACTCCAAAAATATTCTGATTGGAAGTGATAAAACTAGAAAAAAAATAAATGAAATTGAAGGGGAAAAAAGCCTAAAGCAAACAACAAGATCAAAAGGATCCAGGATGAGAAAAATTAGCAACAAACCTAAATTAAAACACAAGACCACCTATCCACCGCTCAGCTCCTCCTACTTCTCCGAGGAACGAGAACAATGCAGGACAATGTTTGGAATGCGGATGGATCATGTCCCGACACAAAGAGGTACGAGGAAGAAAAATCTGAGAAGGGTTAGCTTTAGGGATGGGGAATGCATGGTCTGCCGCAATGGACTCGCTGCTCCCTCCTTGCTCGCTGTCGTTGCGCTTGAGAGCATGGATCCGAAGGAGCGCCACCACCATCGTGTCAAGGATGGGGGACCACGACCGCTGTCGTGCTGAGGCCGCTGCTCACCAGAGTCACTATCGCCTATGCCGAGGCCGTTGTCTCTCCTGCTTGTCGGGGTTGCTGTTTGTACCAGTGCTGAGGGTGTCGCCTCTCCCGCTGCTCGCCGGCCGGGGTCACTGCCGCTTCTTGCAAGGGACGAGGCCAAGGTCACCGCAGTTCCGTCCATGGGCAGCTGCAAAGGGGGAAAAGGAAGTGGCTAGATACAGTGCATTGGTGTTGATGTAAAAATACGATGGCCTGGGAGATCTGCTTAACTCCAGTGCAGGTTCAAAATAATGATGAGATGCGGGCGTGCCAGTCAGTTTGATCCTGCAACTGACAAGATATGTAAACAAAAAATATAATAGCCATTCGGCTGATAAGCCTATAAAGTGATTCCAGTCGATACCGATAAATGATATGATAGAATAAACGTTGATTCGAAGGTTAAAGCATTTATCAGCTGGATGTCCGATGTCATTAAATCCAAATGATTAGATAAACAATGAAACATTTGTTGCAATCAGCTTAATCCAACTTATATGTAATCCTTATAAGCCAATGTAACATCCAAATAACTCATCGGCTGAAATCCCGATGAAACCCTTATTGACAATGAAGAAGCAGGCTAGAGATTATGGTTCTAAGCATGACTTGGTAGATCAAACTTAACTGATGCAGCACTAAGTATGAAAAGAAACATAATATCTAGACAATCAAGCTTTTGACTGATTTTCAGGGTGGTGGATACATTATATAATCTAAGCCAACAAAGTAATCTAGCCGATATCGACAAAACCCTAGATAGAGATCGGCCGATGCAAGTAGAAAACATTGTCAATATGATAACTCATCGGCTAGCACTCCGATAAAACATTAGCATGAACCTATCAGCTTAACAAGATTTATATTATCAACGACAATCTGGTAGTTCGAACCTAACCGATGCAGCACGAGATTGTATATGATAATATAATACTCGATGAACCGATAGATTTGTCCAATGTGATAGATATAACAAATCTATTTAAAACAACATTGTGATTGTAGAGATATATTGGCTAAGGCAGAAGATCAGACCTAACCGAGACAGTCCCAACTAAACCGATGCATCTCTAAACACAATGCAATTTAAACAGAATTGAGATATCAGGTAGGTAAATATAACAACCGAACCAAAGCGATCCAAGAGATCGAAACGATGCAGCCTTGAACAACACCAATGTAGCTGATATATTCACCAGGACCCGACGGAACGTAGGGCTTACCCCTTTGCCGGAGATCGAAAGTCGATGCAGCCCGCGTCAGGTGCCAAATTCCACTGGTTGATAAGTAAAAACCTCAAAAGAGGGTGGAGATGCGCCGAGAGTAGTTGTATTGATCGAGAGATAATTTACGATGACCCTAGGTGTACATATTTATACTCATGGGTAGATAATAGTCCATATCGGACAACTCAAACTTTCCTAAGGATAAAAAGAAAAATATAAAGACCTTATCAGATACTAAACACACTTTCCTAAAGATAAAAGGAAACGAACAGACTATTCCTAATTAATAGATAAACTGCCATGCCGCATTCTCCTTGGACTCGGTCTCTTTTGAATAAGCTTCCTTTAATATATTAATTTTCTTAACTGAATTTGGTAAGAATCCGACTGTTGGCTATTGATAGCTTCCATCGGCCGATTCCAGAACTCTGAAGCCGATACTGACTTTAGGCCGATGATGGCTTTGAGGCTTACCAAATTTCATCGTTAACAATTGGTGAAGAGGAAGAATTGAGATTAGTCTTATCCTATCCCCTTTGCTGCTTTTTTTTCTCTCCTTTAACTCAAGTGCCAAGAGTGTTTGAGAAAAAAATATAATCACTGCTGCTTTCTTTTTTACCTCTTATACACCCTGTGTTTTTCTTATTGTCTTTTTTCCCCTCTCAGCTTTGCTTTCATTTTTATTGTCTATTTTTTTAATATTTAACCTCAAATGCATAAACCGAAAACAATACTCACTTACCCAAAAATAACATTGATTTTCACTATTTAGATGTGATTTAAATGTGCCATCAATTCAACTCCACGCATTTTCTTCGCATATCAATACACGGATATATTCCTACAGTTAAATTACATAGAGTTCCCTGCAAAAAACAATCTCATTGTTCGTTCTCTGTTCCTTCCAACAATCGGAGCCACGCGTCAAAATCGATATCCACGTGATAAATTGTTAAGATCAAACCACAATCACCATGCTATTAACAAACACGACTTTTTACCGTTGTACACACCACCAATATTTATAATAAAGCTTAGATGTCTTGATAAATCGTTAAGATTAAACTTTATACATCCTTCAATCATTTAGTGTATCGCACGGGTATTTCGCTGGTTACCATAAAAACACAAACAAACCCAATAAACAAACGAACGAACGAATGTTTTTTTCTTCTATACCTCGCTCTCTCTCGCAACGCCGTTTCTCCCCGCGAAATAAAGTGACGTCACCGAACGCGGGCCGGCCGCCTCCGCCTCCGCCTGCGCTCGCCCGGACCCGCCTGCGCCGGCCACACTAGGGGATGCGCTCCCGCACCTCCCGCCACCGGCCGGAACCCTAAGGCGCAGGGCGTGCCGCGCGCCCGCCCGCCTACCTGCGGCTGCCTCCGTCGTCGGGGATGGGTCGGCCGGGTTACCTGACGCTGCCAATCTTCTCGGCGCTCGCGGCCATCGGGTACGTCTACTACACCACGGTGTTCGTCGCCGTGGCCCGGTGGCTGGGGCTTGCCACGGCGGCCGGGGCCGCGAACGCCGCCGCGTTCACGGCCCTCGCCGCCGCCTGCCTCGCCACCTACGCCATCGCCTTGTGCCGGGACCCGGGCCGCGTCCCGCCCTCCTTCGCGCCCGACATCGAGGACGCCAAGAGCCCTCTCCACGAGATCAAGCGCAAGGTGCGAGCCCGCCCCCCGCGCTGTCTCGTCGGTAGCTTAGAGGATTTGGGTTTCCGGAGTAGAATGGCGCTAGGTTATTGCCAATTTGCCATTGTTTGACTCAGTTGTTAAATTGGGAGCTCTGTTTTATATATCTTTCATTTCTATTGAGAAATGCAACAAATAGCCAAATATGCAATTCAGTTTGTAAGATTGAAGCATTTTGATGGAATGCTGCTAAAGCCTCTGTAGGAGGGACTGTCTCGCACTGTCGCTGAGACGCCGACAGGCAATTTAAGATCTGAGTAATCAAGTGTATCCACAGTATGAGTGGATCTAACCTGAATATTAAGGGTTTTGTCGATTGATGATGCCTTGGCCACACCAACATGGATTTTCTGTGCGTTTGAGATGAATAGTATCAAAATATGTTCGTTACAAAAACATCAAGTAGTAAGCTAAAACTATTTGGAAAGAGCAGAATTCACGTTTTTTTGACGGAATCAGCAGGAGCACCTCTGAAGTTTCTTGGGCAATTGTTGAAGAATGCTGGGCGTGCAGCTAACGTAGGAGGCATGGTGGTAGAAGAATTACCGAGTGATCATTAATAACTTCTGTGTTGGGGGCTTGGGGCAATGTGTTTACCGCTCAACGAGTGCAGGACGGTGTGGAGTCCGTAGCTTTCCCAACACCTAGTGGCTGGGATTGTATAACAACAACCATGTTTAATGTCCAAATGTTTTAAACTTCTCCAATCTTAATAAAGTTGGTCGGGGCACTTCTTCGCCGCCAGGCCAGTGAAAAATAAGCTAAAACTAAACTAACGACTGAATTCCGAATCTGATCGAGAGAATTGCTCCTTTCTGATAGTGGATAGTGCCTATTAGACACATTACAGTTCTTTAGGGTAATTGACCTTTGCGGTCTTGTAATTTTGAAGTGTATGTGCTATGGAATGGGGATAAAAAGATAGTAGGCTGAAAGAGGATGAATAACTGAGCATTCATGTTGTTCGCATCAACCTTTGTTGTATTCTGATTGTTGCTGAAAAAACATTTTGTATCTATACCTTTTTTTCAGGGTGCGGACTTGAGATATTGCCAGAAATGTGGCCACTATAAACCTCCTCGTGCACACCATTGCCGTGTTTGCAAAAGATGTGTTCTAAAAATGGTGCTGATCAGTACTAATTATGTGGTGCTGTCTTATCTTCTGTTCAATTACCCACTTACACATTTTCAGCAACTTCTTATGTGCAGGACCATCACTGTATATGGATTAATAACTGTGTTGGACATGAGAACTACAAGATATTTTTTATCTTTGTATTGTATGCTGTAACTGCATGCTTCTATGCTATGGTATACTTAAGTTTCTTTGATTTACTTTTGCAACCATGATTGTCTGGGTATAGAGCACTGAGAAAGTTTCATGTTTATTTCAGATCCTTATCATAGGGAGCGCCACGTACAGTGTTCCTGTAGATGAACAGTCAAGCAATGATTCTTCTAGGACATCGATTGTAAGTGTGCTGGGAGTGTGATTTTAAGTTTCTCCATACTATGGTATTCCTTATTTTTCTGAACCATGACTAGGAGAGTGGAATTACCTTTGAATATGAAAGTTGTAAACTTTGAAGGATTTTCCAAATTGACAGATCATTTGTGGGATCATTCTATGCCCGCTGACTTTGGCATTGACAATGCTCTTTGGTTGGCATATCTGCCTCATATTACAGAATAAAACTACAATTGAGGTTGGTAAACACGATATCCTCACATTTTTTGTTACCCTTGTTTACTCCCTCAATTCACAAATTAGGTTGCTTTTTCACTTTTCCATCTGTGCAATATTTTGATAAAATCCTTATCAATATATGCTAAAATTAATAATAAACATTACATATCATGGAAGTATTTTGCAAGGCAAATTCAACAATTACTTTTGTGAAGTTAACCTATATGCTTTTTACATATATTAGTTGTCAAAGTTTGAGAAGTTAATTGCACAAAATCAACCTCAACCTCTATTTAAAGATGGAGGATTGCTTTTAACAGTGGATTTCGTTAATATAATTTGCAGTATTATGAAGGTGTGAGAGCAATGTGGTTAGCAGAAAAGGGTGGAAATATTTATCATCATCCGTATCATCTTGGTGTCTATGAGAATCTTATTTCAGTAAGAACTATTTTGTTCGTTGCTATTTGTGTCTTCTTTAAGAGCATAAACATTCTACATGTCCTAATAGAAGGCAACACGAGAACAACCGAATACTTGACTTTTGAGAAACAATGTCGAAGATTGTCCCCTTTTCCTCTGTATAAGACATCAAAGCTTTTGACACTACCCATTCATCCAGCAGAAACATACAGGAAACAGAACATGAGAATGTCATCCATTAAATTTCAGCTGTTGTCATCTTATGTTGTTTGCCTTCTGGTACTTGCTTTAACATTGCATTTATCTCAGTAATTCAAAATTGGTTGCATATTTCGGTGCATTAATATTCATGCTTGTTGACCAAGGGGAGGCATTGCTTGTTATTGATGTCCCAACTATTGTCATTATTTTATACAGGTGCTGGGACCTAACATATTCTGCTGGCTTTGTCCAGTATCGACTAATACGGGAAATGGCCTCCGTTTCCGTACATCACATGATATTCCATTATCTACACCATTGATGTGATTAACACGAGATACTGTTTTATTCATTAGGTAGTTGCTAATCTGAACAGAGACCTCTGGCTTCCTATTAGACTGCCAATATGTGCTTTTTTTTTTTACTGAACCATTGTGTTTTGGAGCAGTACAGATAATCTGTCAAGGTCTTGAAGCTCCTTCATGAAATGTGCTGTAAGTGTAAGGTACAGGACCTCCCCACGGCTCCAAGCATTTCCTCCAGGGCCGACTCCAAGTTAGGACATGGACTAGGCTTCTTCTTTGTTTTCGTGGTGGTTATTTACATACTTGATGAGGCAGAACATGCTGCCTATCCTGTAATTTAGAGTAGTCTGAGTGTGCTTATTAGGAGATTCGAATGTAGTCAATTCTGTTGTAAATCTCCCCAGATTGAAAAAAGTGGGGCTGTTGTAAATCCAACATCCATACTTTGTTCTTTTGAAGTGGCACGTATGGCAGCGAAAGGCCATGATAGGAATCATCTGAGATTATTCGCGTGCATGTCTTCCAAGAACAAAACTTCTATTTATTTTGTTATACATCTATGCAGTTTCTTTGTGTATACACTGCTGACGTGTGCTGGTTAATATCAGTAGGATGATACTATGTTTGGATGATAATTCTACTTCTTCTGGTTCAATTTCTTCTGCAATTTATGTTAGATCGCACAAGCATATTATGGTTCATCACTCCTCTCGCATGGCTATATAGTCTTCCTGTGTGAAAAGGGTTCATCACTCCTACATGTAAAACTGCAAAACCCAGTTCGAGGTTGATGCGTAGCCACTAGCCGGTAAATTCTGTTATCTAAAGCAAACTATGCAGCATTGTGAAAAGTGCAACTCTTCAATATCCGATAATATCGCGTAAGTTGAGCATTCTCTTGCAGAGACGCAGTGTATCATCAGATACTAAGATGCAATCATTAACCAATAATAACCGGTACTGATATGATGACACCGATCAATAAAAGTACATGTGATGATTTCTGCAAACGCTAGCTATAGTTTTGCTCTTTCAGTACAGCCATGGTGTCAAACAGGAGCAACAAGCCAACAACGCAGTATCTGAAGAACAGTAGCTAACAAGTACTCTTGCAGATGATGCTTTCTTGCGGATTACTTTCTAGGTTACAATAGTCAGTAGGAGTAGCAAATATTAGTGATTAGTCATCTATTTTCCCTTCCCTTTTCCCTTCCCCTTCTTCGCGTCAAGTTTGGCTTGGACACGAGCTGCTGCAGCAGCCTTCGCTTCTTCCCTCTTCTTTTTCTCTTCCTCCTTGGTGGCAGCAGCTAGCTCTCGCTGCTTCTTGAGTTCCCTAGGAAAATTCCCGTGTTCCGCAGAAATTAGTGTTCATGGTTCAAAATGGTTGAAAATAAGCAATTTATCTCAAGATAAATTCCGCATGCAATCAACAGCACAGGATTACTGCGTTCCTCCTAACCACTACCTCTTTAGCATTATGTTTTGCTATGACTAAATCAAAAAGGCACGTGATAATGATAGATTAACCAGTTCACCATATCTTGTACAGCTGTGCCATTCAACATAATGACTGGGAACTTCATAACAAGGGAACATTTGAAAATATATATCTTACTCTAGCCTGGCCTTCTCATCAGATGCACTGCCCAGGCTTGAACCTTTCCTAGGCCTACATGCCACTAACTCCACCTCAAAAATGAGTGTTGCACTGCAAAGACAAAGCTGATTCAATTATAGACACCAGGAAAACTCAAATTCCCATCACATAAGAGAAATAGCAAACAGACTTGGGTGGTATCTCTGGCGGTGAGCCTGCACTTCCGTATGCGTATTCTGGCTTGCATGTTATTTTTGCAACTTCACCAACCTTCAATATTCCAATATGTCACTCCATATTAGCAAAATCTTTAAAATGGTCAGAATGAACAAGCAACAAGAATTTAGAACCTTTATACCTTCATAGTTCTTAAAGCTATATCCCATGCTTTAATGACGGCTCCTTGCCCAATTTCAAATGAGAAAATAGAGTTATCTTCATGAGTGGTGTCAAAAACTTCACCATTTTCAGCGAGTGTGCCTTCATAGTGAACTGTGAAGGAATATAAATGTAAGTGGGGAAAGTAGTGTATTATGTCCTGTATCATGCAGATACTCATTTACTAGTGATATACTTAAATAGTTTTGCCACCGACATGACAAAGGAAACCCAGCCATTCACTGTAGTAATGTAATTGATAAAAAGAGTGGAACACAGTTGACTTGGGGAAATGCAGCTGAATGAGAAATTATTAGGACCAGATAACCAAGATAACTTATAAATGTAAGTCAGCTGCCTAGATATTACCTAATCAAGCAGAAGGAATTTCATAGAAATGATTTGATTGAGAACTAAATATGTGAACTGCAGTACCATCAACCAAAGGAAGACTATCAGTTGGAGCTATAGCATCATCCTTTGCTTTTCTGACCACCATCTTAAGAACACCTCCATCCCCAGTTAAATCTAAAACCTCTGCCATGACCGCTATCAAAACTCACAAGGAGATCCTGGGTGATGATTCACCAGAGCATTAGAGTATGCATTATAACAAACCATAAGGTAAATGCATCTAGAAAAATTGAGAAAACAACCACTTTCTCCACTTATTCAAATTCACTGCTTTCACAAGTTCAAGGCAATATAAAGGTGCCCCAAACTTTCAAGTTGAACCTTAGCATTTCAGAATTTCACAGAAGAGGATAACACAGCTTATGACCTTTACAAGAGACACAGTTGTGGAAGGTTGAAGATCCAACATTCCTACCAAACGTTGGCTAATCTGCTCCGACACTAATTCTGCACTCCCCACAACAGCATAATCAGGTCCGACACTTTACTTTTTCTGAAGGAGAACACATAGACTAATCCCGGTCTCTCCTAAATACACCCAATCCAACCATCACTATCGCCTAACTGGGACGGCATTGATGAAACCTAAAAGTTGACACTGCTGCGGACGTGTGATGAGACGTTGCTATTCCTCCCCAACCAACAAAGCTATACAGACCTACACCTTCTAGCATTAGATCACAAAACTACATCCTTCCTCCTTTGAATCCTTTCCCACATGCGTGCTATCCTAATCGAGTAGTTGACAAAACCTCCAATCCCTCGTAGCACAGTCCCATCGGGCACCATTTGTAGCAAGAAAACAGGACGGATTGACCTCAAGGAGGATCGCTCGCGAAATCGAACAGTACAGTTCAGTCGTACCCTAGATTGGAACACACCCGAATCGAATCGAATCGAAACGAGCCAACCGGGGGGCAGCACAAGACACGTACCGCGAGAGCGCTCCCACGGCGGGGGCTAGGATAGCTCGCCTCCCACCACCGGAGAAGCCCTCGCCGGCTCGCCGCCGCCAGCGGGAGACGCAAGCAATCGCCGTCTCGTCGTCTCTCTCTCTCTCTCTCTCTCTCTCTCTCGCTTGATTAGTCGCGAGATGGGGATGCTAGTGAATTAGTGATGCGGATGCGATGCCGATGCCTCCCGACTCCCGTGGCGGTGGATGTCTGGAGCACTGATGATATTGATGCCTGCTGAGTGGTGGGCCATAGGAGAAAGTGCGGATGGCAAATTGGCAATATTCGTATGGGCTTTGGGCCTTGCGTAGTGAGCCACGGCCCATGGAGGAAGGAATAAGTCCATTTACCGTCGCTCAACTTCACGTTGAATTTGATTGATATCCTTTATCCCTAATACCAAAAAATCTTCACCTCAAAACTATATAAAACCGTGTAACTTGGATCCACAGCAGTATCAATAGATGACTTCGCTGATTTGACATCCTAGTTAGAAAAAAAACATACAGGACCTGCATGTAATTGACATGGAAAAAATGTGGGGCCCATTTCTTTCTCTTGTCTTCTTCCCCAACGATACAGGCGAGGTCGATGGCTAGGCGCGCGCTGGGTGGAGGCAGCAGCCTCGGATCCATGAGGGGGCTGCACGAAGGAGAGGATGTGGGCATGCGGCGGTGACGCCGCCGCCCTGCGGGTGGCCGTCGATGCCACGAGCGGCATCACCAGCGGGAGAAGGAGAGGGGGCAGAGTAGGAGGTCTCTTTGTTGACGATGGAATTTAGTAAGCATATGAATCGGAATCGAGATCCAATCCGAAGTGGATTTGAAGATTTGCACAATTTTCGAAACAGAGTACGCATCGGATGGAAGTTTGTATTGGCCGATATCGAGTTTGATATGGTCAGCCGATACAGCTGATATTGGTTAGATTGGTTACGTGATCAATGTCGGATTCAAAAGAAGGATTTTAGTGGCATTGCCAAGCAAGGATAGAGTACAAGATATGCAATTGTATTTATTAATTAGGATTTTATGTAATTTCCTTATAGATATTTTCGGTAAGAGTTCGCCTAAGAGACTTGTTTCGGTTAAAATTGTGATTAGAAAAGTATGAGTCGTGTTCGTTATGAACAAGTTTGTATATTCGGATATAAATATAAGCCCGAGGTCTTGTAAATAATTAACATTAGTTCAATCCAATCTCGGTGCATCGCCAACCTTTTTCGCTACTTTGCTTCGACGAGTTCTTGCTTTCGAGTCGAGCTGCATCGGTTTCGATCTTCGACAAATGGGTAAAACTTGTTATGACGGTTTGCATTATCGGGATTAGTGCTTACATCTTTATGACACTCTAATCTTATTCTGTGAATCACCGAGTTATCATATATATTATATAATCTAGATTGATAATGCTTTCTACTTGCATCGGTCAATCTCTATCTAGGGTTTTATCGATAACGGCTAGATTGACTTGTTGACTTAGATTATCTAATATATCCACCATCCTGAAAAGATGACCATCGGTTTGATTGTTTAGATATTATGATTCTTTTCATACTTAGTGCTGCATCAGTTAAGTTTGACCTACTAAGTCTTGTTTAGAGTCATAATCCCTAACCTGCTTTATAGTTGTTAATAAGGATAGTATCGGAGTTTAAGCCGATCTTACCTTATATAGTTGTTTTACATAAATCTATGTTTTATTTAATATATTGTATCTGCTCCTTATATTGGGATCTCAACTAATATAAATATATTAAACTCATTATCAATCTAATTGATGTTAGTTTAATATATTTATTTTAAGATAATATCCTAGTATAAGGTAGTATCAGAGCTATAGTCGATACATGCTTAAACATTGATAACAGCTATGATATAAATGTATATAATCGTTATTTCGTGTTATTTTTTATCTATGCAATTTATACTATCTCGTTAAGTTCGATCTATCCCAATTGCTGATTTCTAAAGTAGTTTCCATTTATAGATTATATAATGTCAATCTCTACAGCCGATGGACTAGGTTTAAGATTTATTTATTCTTATAAAAATACCTTACAACCGATTCACTTCACATTGCATCGGCTATGTTACAATAGAATATGACATCGGCTTTCTTACCGATCGACTATCGTTTCATCTTGTTGATTGCAGGATCAAATCAACTGGCACGTCCTTTAACCCGAAAGCAAGCTTTGGACCTGCATTAGAGTTAAGCATCTCCCAGGGCAGTGTGTATTTTTTGCATCAACACTCTTCTTGGTGCCAACTTCCGAGTCGTAGCGCTTCCCCCACGGGATAGCCGCTGACATGCAATTTGCATGGTTGCGGTCTTCTTCACCATCGCCATCCCCACGCCACCGACACCAGTGGAGTTGCAGCATGAGGCGGCCATGGTAGAGTGCGAGAGTCGCACCGCCGCCGCATCCAGGCCCAACTCAACCGCTCCAACATTGGCACCAAGCACAAAGATTACCTACCATTACCACTAGCTCTGGCCAAAGATCAAAGATCTGAGCTTTCTTTTGTGTGGGTTACTTAATTTGATTTGTGTGAGGTTGCAAGCCAGCATTGTACCAAGAAAGATCGACTACAAGGGCAAGAAGGTGATCGTCTGGGGGAGATTCTGCGTGGAGGAGCTCCACAAGTGCATCGGGCGCAAGGTCGGATGCAAGGTCATCATCAACACATCATCATCGTCGAGGTGTGGCTGCCGCCGAGCTGAAGCCAGTGGAGGTCAATGTCAGTGTTAATTAAAACCGAGGTCACCTTAGAAGCTAAGGCTGTTGCCGCTGAGGCCGCCATCAAAGCCGCTGTCGAATTCATCAAGTAGACGAAGGGGGAGTGCAAGGTGGTGTTGTTCCCGTACCTGGTGTCGTGCAAATGCGTCGGTGGCGACTGCTTGGGTCAGGGACAATGTTGGGGCGGGGGCGACAAGAGGTTGTACTGCTCGGCGCTGCGATGCCTGCCGCAGCCTTCACTGCCACGCCTGTAGCCCTGTTCGCCGCCACCGTGTTCGCAGTCGCCATACCTGCAGCCGCCGCACTTCTGCCAGCAGTGGCACTGCATGTCGGCGTGGGGAGGCAGCAGCACTGGATACAGAAGAAGTTTGCGTGGTTCCGGTCACAATCGTCGTCCGCACGCCCGTCGACGCCCATGGAGCTGCAGCGCGAGGCAACCGCGAGCGTCGCCACATCCAAGCCTGACTCAACTGCTCCAGCACCAGCGCCAAGCACTCCACTTCATCAGCCGCACCACTGGCACCGTCTAGGCCACCGAGCTATGGCGCCGTGTCGAGGACCACTTCAACGGCCTTGCCCGCGACGGCCTCCTCTCCCCCGACAACTTCGGCGAATGCATGGCCTGACTAGGATGCTAGCTCAGCGAAACCAGCTATTGATACTGCTATGAGATTTAAATTTCACGGTTTTGTACAGTTTAGGGATGAAAATTTTATTGGAGAATAAGGGATATCAATTAAACTTGACTTAAGGGATGGCAAGTGAACTTATTCCGAGCATTGATCATATCGGCCCAAGGACCAAATTCACAGCCCATCTTGAGAGGTGGGCTATGAAACTGGACTGAACTTTCGCTTGTCCATTGGGGCGGGCAGGTATTGACGCCTTGCTAGACAAGGCCTGAATTTTTTTTCCCGTGTGTAAGACGATTTTGGTAGAATGTCAGTGCAGCCTACTATATAACGATTTTGCTAAACATCTGTCAGGTGATTTTTTTCTCTGATATTTAATATTTTCTTGGCCATACGATCGTGCGCTAAGATTAGTGCAGGAAATTACAGTCCCATATAACTAAAATTACATTCATAAATTCAGTTGATATGACATATAAGTGTACTGTAATTTTGGTAAAAAATATTATCTAAGAAATATGTATTTGTTATTTTCTTTAAATATAAAACTACAGACCTATATAACTAAAACTATATTTGTAAATTCAGTTGATATGTCATGTAAGTGCACTGTAATTTTTGATAAAAATATTGTGTAAGTAAATATGTATTTGTTATTTTTTTTAGTCTGTTGGATGTAAATCTAAGGGTAGAAAAAATCTAGGTGATTTTTTTAAAAAAATAATCACCTGATAAATAGATAAATAGATAGACAGTTCCCTGTATAATGGTAGAATAAAAATTATCAAAGTGTTTCATATGTATACTTGACATGTATAATAGGCATTAATTGTTGTTTAGTGGTAATTTGCAGTGGTAAACAAGCTTAACCCCCTGTGTCCTGTGCACCAGAGAAGGCCAACTTGGCTTTGAGCTCCATTAGGGCGGAAAAATCAAAATTTGAATTTTCAAACTTAATTTTAAAGTTGATTTTAAAATATTTTCAATGTGATTTTTTCTCAGCATTGACTTTTAAGTCGTTAAGAGCACTGTATAAAATTTTTACCTATAAATTAATTTTTATTCCCTAGTAAACCGGTTTGACTTATTAGGGAATATGGACAATCGATGAGGGTCTTTGTCCTGTCGCATACATCCGTCACCAAAAAAAAAAAAGTTTAGGCTTTAAATTTATGAATAGGTTAAGTCCAAATTTATAGAATTTTTGTTTATTTGTTTTGTTTTACCGGAGGAGTATGCGAAGGTTGTGAAATTAAGTACACCTCTTTCTTATGACTATCTTATCTTGTCCTACTGACTACTGTCCGAAGAAGCTAGTCCGTGGACTGTGTGATGGCTGGCTGGCAAGTTGCTGCCGATGGCAACAGGCTGCTCAGGTACGGACGTGTCGTTTAGGGTGCGACGATTCACGACGACGACGACAGTGCTGTGCTCAACAGTGCAGAAGCTTAGCTGCAGTATGCAGAGCCATCGCTGGCCTGATCAGAACAGCAAGCAACGGCGCTCGATCTGCTCTTGGCCTCTCACAAGTTATGAAGCCTGCGTGATCTAATTTTGTTTCTGCAACGTCAAGAAGAACTAGAAAGAAAATGTACAAAAAAAAGAATCAAGAGAACGAGGCATATATGTAATTTCAGAGAACGAAGAGTACATAGTTTCACATAATTCTTCCCTTCCATTTTCCATCTAGCAAATAGCAATGCACATTTTTTTTCGAACTCATTTAGCAATACATATATAGAGAGAGCTCCCCTGTGCTACGGACGTGGTTGCATTTCTCTCGATCGGAACGTGAAGAATTAAGCAGAAGAAACCAGCTTAATTAAGCTTGTAAAAATGTACTCAGGGGTAGTCGCGCCAGCACGCGAGCATGGTGACGCAGCGGCGCACGATGTAGAGCCGCGCGCGCTGCTCCTTCACGAGACGCGCGCACCGTCGCGGGAACGACGACGACGTCGGCGGCGGCGGCGGCGGGCAGGATGATGCCTGATGCTTGCTGCCGTTGCCGGCGCCCACGGCTCTCCTCCTCTTCTTGCACGGCGCCCTGCGCTTGACGTCCTCCTCCTCCGCGCGCGACTCCATGGACGAAACCAACGCGCGCGCGGCCTTCTCTGCTTGGTGCGCGTGAGCTCGGTGTGTGATCAGTGGAGGACCGCGGGTGAAATCAAGCGATCGAGAACGCGAGATGAGTGGCAATGCTAGCTAGCTCTCGGCGAGGAAGCGACTAGTAACTAGCTAGCGAGCGCAGCACATCGTGTGCGTTTACCTTATATCACGGAGATCATCTCGGAGTGGAGGTGTGTGGTGCGGCACGCATTGCATGCAGGACCTTGGTATACGTCCCACCGGGGCCTTCTAACTGTATCAGTATGTATTACTAGTTCGTACACGTGCGAGTACTGCCTTTTTTTAATTGGAAGTGTCTAGACAAGCTCACAAGCACCTGAAATTTTCAAAAAAATTTAACACACTTTTCTATTCTTTAGATGACAATACAATGGTTCTCTTCATGTTTAAACAAAGTCCTTATCTATTAAATTAAATTTTAGGCCCATACACCCAATTGAGTGTATTTGAAATAAAAATAAAATAAATTTTGAAAATAGAAAAATAATTATAATAGTTTGGGGATGAACAAAGTTTATAAATAAAAAAAATATAAGAATGAAACATATGGATTTTTTTTAAAAAAAGTAGTCCATCTATAACAAGATGATGACAAATGAGAATAGAGAGAGGAGAGACAGCATGCCCGTAAAGGAGTAGGATGGTGGTGAATGATTGGACATCTAAAAACTATAAATAGAACCCCAAATAGAATCCAAATGATAATTAGAGGAGGGATAACAGGCATGTCGTTAAGCAGCATGGTGACACGGTCATAGCGGTTGGTGTGACTTCTAGAAAGTAAAAAAATAAAACCCAACAATAATTATGTTCGGTTTTTAAAATCCCAATTACAATAAAGAGGGGAAGTAGCGGGCTATAAAGGAGTACAGTGACAACGTTTGACGGGACTTCTAAAAATTATAAAAACGAAACCCAACGAGACAATAAACTCTATAAACTATAAAAACTATAAGGCTTGGTTTTTAAAGGTTCTAAGGAGGATAAATAAAAGTCATGGCAGATCGAGTAAACAACTAAAGGGTAACAAAGGAGTACAGGGTAATGATTGGTACGACTTTTAAAAACTATAAAATTATAAACCCAAGGATGATAAAGTTTGGTCTTTCAAAACCCTAAAACAATGAGATAGTTATTTAATAAATTTTTAGTGAATTTATATATATATAAATAAATTTATATGGGTGCTAGCCACGTAATTGCACTGGTCACCCAGCTAGTTCACTCATTAAAGTAATAGAAAAAGAAGCCTCCACGTTTGCTCTCGCGGACTAAAAATTCCCATATTAATCGAAGAAAAAGAAAAGGTAGAGTCTGTATAGAAATATAATTTAAAAATAGTTTAAATTCAGAATTAGAAATAAGGAATATTGGAAAAGGAGACTAGAGTCCATATATGAATACAATTTATAGCTAATTAAAATTTGGAATAAAAAATAGGAAAGTTAAAATAAGAGGTTAGAGACCATATAGAAATAGAACTTAGAAATAACTAAGGAATATTGAAAAAGACAGTTTATAGTTCATATATGAATACAATTTAGAAATAATTGAAAATTCGAAATTAAAAAAAGGAATATTGAAAGATAAGTTTAGAGTCCATATAGAAATGCATATACAATTTAGATTTAATTGAAATTCGGAATAAAAAAAGAAAATTAAAAATAGTAGTTAGAGTCCATATAGAAATACAACTTAGAAAAAAACTATATTCGAAATTTAAAAATAAGAAATATTAGAAAAAGAATCTAGAGTCCACATAGAAATACAACTTACAATAAGCTAAAATTCAAAATTGAAAAATAAAAAATATTAGAAAAATAGTCTAAAGTCCATATATGAATACAATTTGGAAATAACTAAATAACAACAAATATGGAAAGATGAGTTTAGAGTCCATATAATAAAAATACAATTTATAAATAAGAGAAATTCGGAATTAAAAAATAATACAGTTTATAAATAAGAGAAATTCGGAATTAAAAAATAATGAATATTTTGAAAGAAGGGATTAGAGTCCATATTGAAATAAAATTTGTAAATAACATGACTTCGGAATTGGAAAATAACAAATATTAGAAGATTTGTTTAGAGTCTATATAGGAATACAATTTATAATTAACTAAAAATTAAAATTTTAAAATAATTAATAAATATAACGTATATACTACAATATGAATATTACACATCAGTTAGTTTGGTTAAGTCAGATTAAGTTAGTACAAAATTAAAAATTATGCTACCATTTTAATATATTTTAATAATAAAATATAAAAATATTTATGCTATTTTATAAGAAAAATATAACGACACTAGCCGCGCAATTTGCGCAGACCATTATGCTAGTTTTTCTAATAAAGCGTTGAATAATAAATTATTCTAACCTACGAACATTTATAAAATTACATGAAAGAAATTATAGCTCATAAAATTCTAAAAATTTATATCAAAACATTTGGAGCGTAGATAAAAAAATAGTATGTAACTTTACGTGACTGAAGATTTACAAAATTGCAGGTGCTTGAAAACTAGCAAAGTTTTTTTTTTCTAATTATATAGAGGACACGCGTGCACACACATACCACAACTTGCACTCATATGTCCTAATGCGTTCTTCATAACACACTTAAATAGATAAAAGGCTCGTGGTACCTAAATCTCTTACCCCACAGCCTTCCTACTCAAACCTTGCATAGTTGATATACCAAAAGGATCTGGAGCCTGACTACTGTCTGGGTTTCATACCAGCAGCTAGACCCTAATCATTGGGAAGCATGCCACAGCGTCCAAGAGTGGTGGGAAATGTTAGCCAACATGAAATATGTGCCCAAGAAAGGCTTGCGAACCCTAATCTTGCTAGTTGTATGGGAAATTTGGAAGGAAAGAAATCAGCGAATTTTCGAGCACAAGGAGACTTCGGCCCTCAACCTCATGACAAAAATAAAAGAGGAGGCCAGAACTTGGGCTATGGCCGGAGCTAGGAGGCTTAAGGAATTCCTGCCGCCCTACTAAACTTTATAAAGTTTCTCCTTTTCCCTTAGGGGGTGTAATTTGCTTCATCTCTATTCAATGAAATAGCACACTCTCGTGCTGATTCTTTCAAAAAAAAAAACCTTGCATAGTTGCATAATTGCCGGCACTCTCAATTGAAAACCTTGGTAAATAGAGCCATGCAACCATGCAAACTTCACCATCACACATGGTGTTTTCTATTATATAATATACTTTGAACCTAAATATTGTTGAAGTTACATGTAATGGACCAAGAATAAAACAATTAAATTTCATTAATACATTTAAAATGCAGAATTAGCAATTACAAAATTTTAGAATGCATCGTATACTTTCTAGTTTTTTTCTATTTTTATTTCATAATTTCATAATGAGGAATCGACACTTTTAAAATTTGGATTGTCGGGTTGTAATTATTTTTGTGGTCTTATTTAATATTTTTTAATTTAATAAATCTACAATTGAATGTTAATAGCTATTGAGCTTGCATGGACTCTGTATAATATACTTAATATATATTAGTTATAACTCCGTCGAATGTTGTTTGGATGATAGATATATTCGGTATTTCTCTGATTGATGTGAACTTTTCCTCAGAATACCAATTAGTATAAAATATACTCCAAGCATAGAATAAATATAGCAGCAGATATGTCACATGGCTTTTGTTTTCTCAGTTCTTTGTTCTATTTTATTTGGTGGAGCTAGGTACTCTAAGAAGCAATTGGTAACTAGTTAGTTGGTGTGAATTTGAAAAGGTTGGGGGTTTTAGGCTTTGACTTCTATTTCATTTTCCTTTTCTGAATTATCAAAATGTGGTTGAAAAGTAGATTACCTGTTATAAATGAAAATATGTACAAGAAAGGGATGAAATTTATAAGAAGAAAGAGAATATACACATGCTGAGCATACCCACATGTGGATGGAGAGACGGGAGACATGAAACCAAGTGTTGTACCATCATGCATTTTGTGGCTGTTTGTGCAAGAATTTACGACAGTGCGAGAGACTGAATGCGGCTGATTTGAAACACTCAAACGAGAGGATAAATCGTCGTTTTCAATTGGAAGATCAAAACCAGAACCAGACATGAAAGCTAATCTAATGGCTGAATAATACATGCAAGTTGATAAACCATTGTACGGGGAAAGGATCGAAAGTAGGCATGGCAACGCACTTGCATGCTAAAATAAATCATTAGCTGGTCCTGTGCTGGAGTTGACAGTACACACTAAAAACGCTATTCACAAGTTTCATGCCGACAAGGAAATAGAAAAGAAGCATATCCAGGAATGGAAGGGGGAAAATGTAGAATAAAAGAATAAAAACATGAATTGCACAACACCATCCAATGTGAGGTTACATCGATCTTGTCTCTACCTCTAGCTTAATTTGAGAGACAAATTAGAACACAACCAACAGGCACAAAATGGGTACACGATTCCAGCCCAAACCGATCGAGAGTCGATACCTCTCCACACACCACGAACTTGTACAAGCACCCACTGACCAAAAACGCCCCAGATCAATCCGCGCCGTAGACTACGAGCACATGGGGATATCGGACGGCGGCGGCGGCAGCTTCTGATTCGGCAGCGGCCCGTCGTTGACGAGCCACGCCATGGACAGGCCCCAGCTCAAGTGCACGTCTAAGTGGCAATGCATGATCCAAACACCTGTCACCACACAACAAAAAGTCAAGATGTTATGGCGTGGTCAACATAAGTCAATCATGGTCAAAGAACGAAGAAATGCAGAGCCGGGTAACCTACCGGGGTTGTCGGCGACGAAGCGGATGGCGACCCAGCCGGCGGTGGGCACGCTGATGGTGTTCCGCTGCACGGGGTCGACGAGGTTGTACTTGGCGGTGTCGTTGCCGGCGTCGTAGTTGCCGAACCCGGTGCCGACGACGTAGAAGTCGTAGCCGTGCAGGTGCAGCGGGTGGCTCTCGGCGCCGAGGATGCTGGTGTCCTGCAGCACCACCTCCACGGTGGTGTTGAACCTGAGCGGCACCACCCTGGTGCCGTGGGTCACGAACGTGTTGTTCGGCGGCGTGCCGGTGTAGTTGAACGGCGTCCGCGGCGCCGCCGGGAAGTTGGCCGTGAGCACGCCGTTGTACCGCCGCTGGTAGTGCGCCTGGAGGAGCGACGTCTTGGGCATCACGAACGACACGTTGTTCATGGACGCCGCGAACCTGGTGTTGTTGGGTCCCTGGCACGTCCCGTTCACGGGGCTCTGGCAAGGGTCGGCGCCGAGCCCGACGGCGAAGAAGAAGTGCCTGTCCACCGTCCGTGGCACCCGCGCCGGGTACTGCGCGCTCGCTAGGCTCCGGAAGTTCGCCGAGAAGTTGGCCACCGCGCCGGTGTCGTTGTACGCCGGGAGCGACGGCAGCGGGAGGCTCCGGAGTGCGGCGGCGGTCTGTGGCGGGGACGACGCGGCGCCGTACTCGAGCACGGCGACAGCGGTGGTGTTGTCGAACGTGCCGACAGTGTTGGTGTACGGCGCGACGGCGATGGCGAAGGACCGGGACGACGGGTTGGCCGCCGCGGTGAGGAGCACGTCCATGGTCTGCCCCGGCGAGATGACGAGCGCCGTGGCGGCGAACGGCTTCACGTAGCTGGCGTCCGCCTGCACCACCGTCAGCGTGTGGTTTGCCACCCCGAAGAAGAGCTCGTCGTTGAGCGCCGCGTTGATCAGCCGCAGCAGGTACGTCTTCCCGGGCCTCACCCTCAGCTTGAACGTGTCTGCACGCAACGAGAAAATTAACCACGAGTCGTTCGCGCAGTGTCACTGGGACGTCAACACAGGCCGTGGTCTTACCGTTGGAGGAGGAGCAGTTGTAGGTTGGGCCAGGGAGGCCGTTGAACGTGTAGGCGTCGGAGACGTTGGGCCCTCCTCCAGTCTGCAGTGCCTGCTTGATCACGGCCTCCGGGTCGGCGTTGAACCACTCACCTGCCGTTCGGTCGCGTTTCCCGTGTCAAAACGTCAGATCGATCGTGGAAACCAGAAAAACGTAACGAGAAACCTCGCACGTACCGAGGAGGAGGGGCAGCTCGCGGTGGGGTTTGGGGAACGGGTAGGCGACGCCGCGGGGCGGGAGGATGACGAGCGGGCCGTAGAGCGTGGCGCGGAGCCAGGAGAAGTGCGCGTGCCACCACAGCGTCCCCCGCTGCCCCGTCACGGTGAACCTGTACACGTAGCTTCCCCCCGGACGGATCGGGCACTGCGTGATGTACGCCGGCCCGTCCGCCCACCCGCTCCGCAGCTGCCGCACTCCGTGCCTGCACGCACACACACGCGCCCGGCCGCGCGCTGGTTAATCATCAAATCAGCGATACGAATATATATACGATCGTTGTGACATGGCGGCGCGCGCGCGTAGCTGCGTACTAGTACGTACCAGTGGAAGGTGACGTTGTTGTTGATGTTGTTGGTGACCCTGATCACGAGGGTGTCGCCCTCCCGCACGACGAGCTTCGGCCCCGGGAACCGCCCGTTCACCGTGGGGACGCTCTTCGTCACGCACAGCCGCGCCACCGTCGCCATTGTCACCTGCCATTTTAGCAACACCTCGTAAATACGTGACACCATGACACGCACACGCATGGATATAGATAGTTTACATTGAAGGAGTAGCGGCGGGTGCGGGCGGCGGCGAGGCCCGGCATGGCGAGGAGGACGGCGGCGGCGAAGAGGAGGCATGCAGGGGAGGCCAAGCACCACTGGAGACGACGAGCCGTACTACTACCCATTGTGATCTTGTTGTGATTGATCTTCTCCTGCAGCAGCTGTAATCAAGCAAACTAGCTAGCTGCTCGATCGATCGATCGATTGATCGATCTCGAGCTGTTTCTGTGTGTGGCTAGCCGGGTGTTAGATCGATATGATCTTGGAGGGAAGTCGTGAGCGGCTATTTAAATGGCCACGTACGCCCGGTGTCGTGCATGGTAGGAGGTCACAGAGTGATAGTGGTTGGCTGAGTTGGTGGACTTGCATAGAAAATTTGCGACCGGGCCGACCCCTTGCTCCCTCTCCGCTCCTTTTTTTCCTCTACTGCGGCTGCCGTCTCGATCGATGTAGGATTTTATAAACCTGAGAAAAATGCTTGTAGAGGAATGTTTAGTTAAGCACTCTGTTGATTTTATTAGCCAGCTTTAGCTTGATTGATTCGCTTATTAGTTAAGCTTATGCTCAAGCACTTTGTGCGTGATGGTGCACCAAAACGCATGCAGGCGTGTGTTTGGAATATCACTTTCGTTTTCACAAAAGGGTGCATTTGTCTCCCTGTTGATTAAAAAAACAACCTCAGATGAATTGTAATTACGAAGAAGTTAAACTTGTTGTTTCTGATGATAAGTTGAACAGAGCTTATATCGATCGATTGATTCAACATTTTCCCTTATTTATGAATATAGAGGACGAAATTTTATCCATTATCTAATAAAGCATTTTCTGTCCCTAGCATGTATGCATCGACTTGGGTGATTAATAGTTGCATGCATGCAGAGGTTGGACAGGCAAGGTGGGGTTACTGAAGAGTTTTCCCTGTCTGAATATATGGACAAACTGTTTCAGAGCTTACACTGTTGTGTGCCATTAATCATTATTGGAACTCACATGATAATCTCATAATCGTGCCTCTAATAATAATCCAATAAGGTGATATATCACTTCTGAAAGCATTATGGGACCTTAACTGTGAGTGCCAAAACTTTTTAACCTTTTTAAGGCTGGTTTTACTCAATTTTTTCTTTTCCATAGACGAGAGCTAGCTAATACTAGAAAAACTATTTTAAACTCTCGAGGGGATATTCTCTCGTTATTTGCATGTCACCTAAATAGTTATGAAAAAATAAAAAAAATCAACAAGATAGATTAATATGTGATAAATCACTCCACAAACATGCAATGTCAAATCTAACTTCTACAAGTTGCAATGAAAAAAACAAATTTAATTGTGAATATACGTTAACTAGTCATAGTTTATTTTTTTCGTTGCAAAGCTAAATTTTAACTCGTATATTCATGGAGTGATTTATCATATATTAATCTATCTTGTTGATTTTTTCTAAATTTTTTATAATGACATTCAAACAACGAAATGTTGCCTTCTTAAGAGTTTAGAATCCACTGCCGCTAATACTATGCTACTTCATCAACTCTGCGTAAGAATGCGAGTTGCTTTGTGAACTTCTTAAGTAAACTATGGACCCCAATATCAATTCATGATCTTTTTAAACTTTTTTTTGCCATTTTTTCTTTGCTCACGATGCCAAAATTGAAATGACACTGTTAGGGAAGAAAAATAAATAAACTGAAGCACGAGGTGTGTATGGTTCTCGGCGTGTTGCTTAGAGCTATGGGGTTGTTGCAGTGGAGCTTGTTGCTTTTGCCAGATTGGATGTGTATGCTACCTTGTGATCTGATTTGATATGTTGGTTGGGACCCAGTTAAAGTGTCTCATTATGTCTGTCTTAGTAACAAAGGGAGGCTATGGAGGTTAGGGAACCAACAACTAGTACATATCTGAATAAACACTAAATCTCATGCTTTAAGGCGAGAGAACCACTTTAAATGCCTATATCGGTATTCCATACTGTAGTTTAGCAGAGATACTACCGGTGACATAGTAATCCACCTCTTTCTTCAATGGTATGGCTATTGATTTAGAAAAGAAACTAAGACCCTTTGATTTACAGAAAAAATAGAGGAAAATAGAAGGATTTTAATCTTGTAGAAAAATCCTATGGAGACATTGGAAACAAATGATTGAATCATATTCTTTCCTTTGAAATTTATATGAAATGGATAATCCTATTGAATTTGATGGAAAGTTAGTAAGAGCTCAAACATACTAGAAAATTCCCTATGAGTCTCTCTCTTATCCAATTGCAATGTTTTTTATGCGTTCTAATCAAACGATCTGTTTTATAATTTCTTTTGTGTGTTTTGCAATTATCGGTTTTGCACTTACATTCTTATCAAAATTCTGTGTTTTTCCATTTCTCTGTTTTTTTCAACACACCGTTTTAAAGGAGCCCTAGAAGATTTGCTATTGTTTTTTCTATGCAGAAGATCAACTCTTGCAATAAATTTAGTTTGATATTAGGTTTCATAACCCACAAAAAAAATACAAAGAGAAGATAAAGGAAACGATGTTGTATGATCGATTTAGGTGTCATTGCACCTAACAAGAAAGGGCAAAAAGAATCCAGGAATGTTTAGTCCAGTTTAGTCCAAGATTAGGATATACGCTTGGTGTTAATGGATCAGCTTAACCAGGTAGGCAATTTAGGGAAATAAAAATAGCGCTTGATTTGCACCACCATCCGCACGTAAATCAGCAAGATTTAGCTGTTGGTTGGCGATGTGACAAAAAAGTATTACAGCCAGTTTAGTTGCGACGCAAACGGCCGGCTGATTCATCTGCAACTATCTGGCTTCAAGGTGAAGCATTACCATATGCTAAATTTCTTTCAGTCTTTCACCGTTCTCCCTAGCTAGCGATCTCGTAGTCTGGGCGTTTGGCTTCATGGAGACAGTGGTTGCATCCGTTTCCGTTGGATCCAACGAACCCACGAAATTCTCACTCGATCTCGTGACTCGCGAGGCGTCAGAGGCAAGATTACGGCCGGCTGGTCGATCGAGACGAGCAGCAGTATTAAACTGCGATTTGGTCAGTCTTGAGTTGCTGTCCAAGTATCGCCTCCTCTCGATCTTCAGATTGATGAGTAGTGCAGAGCGCTCGAGTCAGGTTTCTCATCATTATTCAGTCGGGAAAACTACTCGCGACCGGCCGACCGGCGAAACATGGATGGTTACACTTACAAACCTCATTTGCGAGCATGATCAGGTTGAAGACGGAATGATATAATTAACTTTATTGTGCTCTAGTGCAGTTCTTGGTGAACGGGTGTACGTCTCTGACAGTTGCAAACTGAAACGTTCCCAGCTCGTTACACACTTACATGAACTTGTGCTGATGCTGGTTTGGCAAGTGATTAACTAGACTGTTGTGATGAAAAACCGGCAATCTTTGGAAGTTTGGATATGGACGCCTGGCCAATCCAAGACTAGGTAACGGAACAGTATGTTTGTTTCAGGAACAGTGAAGCAGCATTACGAGATGTGACGGGGGAGGTAGCTATGGATACCAACCGTATCAAACAGTCACCAGGCTGCTCAAATGGTGACCGTCCTGGATTATTCCTAGGATATCTGAAGTCTGAACTCTGAACCTGTCTTAAATTTTCAGGGCGAGCCGGCGAGGGGCGAGGGGTAGTGCGTTCTTTCTTGGACCCTCTGTACAGCAAGTGCAGCACTGCATACCTCACGCAGCAGAAAGGTGCACCCGTACATGTATGATCAATTGATCATCAGTTCATCAGTTCACTGCTAGCATAGTAAAAAAACCGGACCGAAGGGTCGACCCGCTCTGACCGTCGGTTCACCGTTTCACCGGTCGAACCGCCGGGTCACCAGTCGAACCGCCGGGTAACCGGTCGAACCACGGTTTTTTATTTATTAATATTATATTTGATTTGTATTATTTTAAATATAGAAACATCACAAATTGATGAAAATATGCATAAATAAACCAATATATCGATTATTATATAGCCACAAGATAAAAAAATAAATGTAAAGTGGTAACATAATAAATTCATAATACCATATTGCCATAGGACAAATTAAAAACCGGTTTGATTCTTAAAAAACCGTCACCGGTTCACCGGTTCCCATAAAAACCACCCGGTTCACCGGTTTTTTAGGGTTCGATTGTAGGGACGGTCTTTTTATTGAACCGAGCCACCAAGGTCACCGGTTCCTCTTTTTCCGGTTCAACCGTCGGTCCGGTCCGATTTTTTGTACTATGACTGCTAGTACATCTGGCAAGAGAGAGAGGCTTTGCTATCTCACGGTCACAGTAATTTCTTCAGATAGTAATTTGTGAGAGAAGTACATTTGTGTATGACCGTGATCATACACAAATCACTCACTTGGGGTTTGTTTGTTTATGGAGGGAATGTGGCCAATTCGAAACTTTCGGTTTCTTTGTCCATCGATCTGTCGAAACAGGAATGTGGTTCCTGCATGATTGTCCTGAAACATTTCAGAGAAGATGGGCCAACGATGTGGCCCAAGCTGAGCCCTTTAATTGTGAAATTCGGTAAATCATGTTTTGATATCCTTCTGGCCTTAGTTCACTGTCAGTTTCTGATGTATCAGTTCCCCTGAATATTAAACTCAAAATAAGTTATGGTAAGCTCAGTTACCGTATATGCATTTTATAGGACTTCTAGCTTGTGCTCCATAAATGAAGTGAGAAATCAAGTATAACTCTTTGTAGAATTGTTAGGCCCCATCTTCCCTTTTTTTTTCCCAAATTACTATAGATACAGGAGTGTTTCCCAAACTTCTAAATGACGTTTTTCAAAAAAAGTTTTATGTATATAAGTTTCTTAAGTTAATTAAGTCGATTCTACCCTCAAATTTTGCCAGAAAACCAGACAATCTATTCTATTCAGATAAAATTGTGTTAGAATATGTGTTGAATATAATAGTCATATTAAGAGTTGGATTTGGAGTTAGAATAGGTGTAGAATAGAGTTAAAGTCGAACTCTATTTGGATTTGGTGATGATATGGGTTATCTGATCATGGAGTAGATAAAGTCAAATTTAAGACATGAGATGAAGATGAATATGATCTTCAAGGAGTCTATTATGTGACAACTAAGGAGGAGTTCAATTTCGTTTGGCAAGATGCTTGTGATGATCGGAGAGAAGGTGGAGCACTATTGCAGATGGAATCCAGAGAAAAAAGTTACATGGATAGCAGAGTCTCTTAAGCAAAAGAAGACAATCCAAATCTGGAGGACCGGTGGATCGGCATGGTGATTCTACTACTTCTAGATGACATATATTCTTCGAGGTGAAGTTTGTTAGAATATGCGTCGAAAATAGTAGTCCTACTAAAAATTGAACTTAAAGATGGAATAGGTGTAAGATAGATTTAAAGTCGAACTCTGTTATATGCTCACTCTTAAATAGAGAGGGATGCACCACAATGTAACTATAACGATTACAATGTAGCGTATACACGTAGGGAGATAATGGCGATAAGGCCATTGACTCGTAGCAGCTAGACGCTATATTGATTAGGAAGGAACACCCATAATCAGAGCCCTGGGGCTTAGGCTTTGATTGAATCTCGTTAACAAATATCATGTGTTTCTGTGTTGTCATCTGGCGTATCTTGGATGATCAACGATTGAAGCGAGAGTCGTCGTTACGGTATATCAACTAACTATTATAACAAATTGATAAAAAAGAACAAAATTACGTCAAGCAGTATGCTTGAAAGTAAGACTATTCAGCGGCAGAGCTAGAAGCACTAAAAATAATTGGTTAAAGGGGACCAATAGTGTTAGTTTTTTCTAAGTTTGTTAAAGTTACAAGGGATTTGGTGTAAAATTTGGAGGGGGGTGAGCCCCTCCTGTCTCCACCCCTGAAGATTATTATTATTCATTAGTATCTCTAATAAGGACCCTAAACCAAGCCCCTAACTAGTTTTTGAGGACTAACGTGAAAAGTTCATGTCCAACAGACACCCTATTACAACCTCCAAAGTAAGGAGGCCCCTGAATCCTCCCCCACAAGCCCCTAGTCCTGGAGGCTCAACACAACGACCCCTATCGATGTTTTTTCTGGTGCGGAAGGTATTTTCCCTTCGCGCGCTCATGTCTCTCTGTTCCTGTGGCACCCTGCACCGTGTTTGGATATCCTCCAACAGCCGCCGCTGACCTCCCCTCACCTCCGGCTACTGCCCGTGCACAACATAGGACTTCCCGCCATCCGGTCGCACGCCGGCGAATCACCGTAGTGATTTTAGCTCTTCCGCCTGCCTGCCCGCGCCACCTCCTGCTCTCGCTGGTAGCGCTACCGGCCGGAGGGCCAGCGCCTGCTCGCTAACTGATCCCTTGCCTATCCGTTCGCCTGTCCCTACTCTGCCTGTGTTGGTTGCCCCTGCATAGCCACGACTCCTGTAGCGGGCCGTGCTGTGCCGGCCCCCGTGCTAATGCATCGGCCCACGCATGGGTCAGGAAGGCTAGAGCCCAAATATAGCACGTGGGCTGGTGTAGGCCCATTAGCATGTTTGGCTCACAAAATTTGAATATGAGGCCGAAAAATAAATAAAAAATGTGAAAAAAGATGAAAAAGGAAAATTAAAGGGAAAAAAAGGAAAATTTGTGAAAATATTAGAAAAATGATGAAAAGTAGTAGGAAATAGAAAACAACATATGGAAAAATTAGGAGAAAATGAGAAAAATGAGAGAAAATAGATAAAATATATGAAAAAATAGGGAAAATTTTGGTGAATTAACGGGCCGTGCTCGTACTTGGGCCGTGCCGTGCCGGTCCGATGGCAACCGTGCCATGCTGTGCCGGCCCATGGGCTCAGACGTCAGCCCAAGCACGGCACGGCTGAACGGCCCGTGCCGGCACGAGCCACGAGCGAGCGTGCCGTGCCATGCTTGGGCCACCTCCAGTGGTGTCGTGCTCGGACCGGCACGCCTTGGCTCGGCTCATTTGGCCAGCTGTACCCTGCAATGTCCCTGCACGCAGAATGCAGAGACTATATATATTATTTTTTTTACAGAGGCATAGATGATTCTAGAGCATAGACAAGTAATTTTTTCTTTAATCCAGGCATACATGATTGGGGAGAGAGACAGAGGTATATTTATATATTCATTTTTTTCCTTTTACACAGGCATATGAAATAGTATTTCAGTAGTTTGGTTAAATATATACTCTATAGTTTATACTGCTCGTGCATAGTACACCTAATAATTAATTTTTACATCGAGATGATCTCGTGGAGTATTTGTGAGTACTTCATGGTGCTCAGTATATTTTTCATTGCATTATCTATGAATTATGTATTGTCTTTGAATATGTTTGTAGGATATATTATTTCCATATTTGAAAATTTTGAATTTGAATATGAATATGAATTGTAGCGTTTGAAATTGTGAATTTTAATATGGTTGAATTCTACGCACTAGAAATATATATCTTTCAATTATTGAGATGTTTAACTAGACATAACCCAATAGTCTATTAAAATGAAAGAGAAAAATAAATAGGATCTAAGAAATGGGGGCTGCTGCTGGAATCGAAGACATTTTTATGGTCCTAGAGAATTAGAGACATCCCCCATTTAGGTTATAGGAGTTTTAAAATGGGGTTTGTACTGAAGATGCTCTTAGCAAAATAAACACAAGACAACCCACAAGAACAACCCCAGATGCACACTGATAATCTGAAGCCAAAACAAGGCAATCCAGCCGCCACTCGCATCAGACGTCACTGCTTTGCTATCTTCGCTTCCCTGGCGAACTAGTATTATCCAAGCCCTTCCTGGCAACCGTACCTTGTTTGACTTGTTCTTCTAGTAAAGAAAACCAAAACCGAACTACAATTAAGCAGCGTGAAGTTCTTTCTTGGGAAACAAGGTCGTCGGAGATAGTAGCAACGATGATTAATGAACTCACAGTACAGTATCTTTTCATATGCAACTAGCCTGAAATGAGCTGCTTTTTCTAATGAATGATGACCTATATATTCCATCGCCTTTTCAGGTTGTATGTTGTAACAATTGGACGTTGGGCTTACACGCTTCAGCTTACATAGCCTCCAATATATTTGGTGGCACCAAGAGAGATGTGATTATAATCAATTTTCATTTACAAAGCTATCTATTTTTACATATATTTTCTTTATATTCAAATGTATGACGCTACTAATTTTTGGATAAACCATTTATAATATTAAAAAATAATATAAATATAAAATATATAAGTCATATTTAAATTACCTTTCATATAAAACTAGATATGATATTTGTATAGATTATAGATTTTCTACCAGGTGAATGGTCAGACACTCAGGCATCACATCTGACATTGAACAGCATCACAAATTTAGTAACAAAGATAGCATTATTTACACCCAAATTTAGCACCTAGATTCAAATTAAGAAAACATTACCAAAATTTGGAAAGCGATGAGTTTTCTTCACAGAGCCGGTCTGACCGCCGACATGTGGTCGGTCAGACAGGTAGAGTCCGATTCTGAGTTGTTTTCGTCGGGTTTCGGGTTTCCTTACTCGGGAAGGTATGTTTTGGGTTTCCATTGGTTTCAATACCGGGTTGGACGTGGAGGATGACTTGTAGGAGGTAAGACCAACCCCTTTATAAGGGCCAAGACCGGTTCGATTCAACCCCCACAATCTCAATCCATACACATTGAATCGTTTTTTACTTCTACTTTCAGCCATGTTTTCTACTTTACCTTAGTTTCATCCATTTTTGTCGGTTTGTATCGCAAACCGTCAGCATTCGCCCCGAGAGTGTGATTATCTCTTCGTAGGTTTTTCTCGTAAATCTTCCGTTCAACCACGAGACGGGTGGTTATCTTTAAATCGATCTAAATCGGCCTAAAGGCTGGTTTTAATCTCTAAATCGGCTCCGCTAGTCGGTTTAATCTTCAAAACCCATCTTGATTTAGAGTTGTCTAGATCGAGGTGGTTGACGACTCCATTAACACCGCAAATCTTTAGGTGAGTCTCGTGTTGGGATTGAAAAAGACGCCAACACGAATTGGTGACGCCGCTGGGAACGACAATTATTTTGGCTATTCCAGCCAAAATTAATCTTGACATCAGTCACCACCGACGTATTCGTCTACCGCCAGTTTACGGTCGGTCTGACTGGGTTGCATGGCCGGCTCGACCGGGGGGGGGGGGGCACCAGAGGCGATCGAGAAATTCAAGGGTAGCACAGGAGCTTCCACTTCGAACAAAAATATTAACAAGCATCATTTAGCTCCTAGAACAGAGCCAAAGCCAAGGTGGATGCCCGCGAATTTTACCGCTACTCAAAAGAGAAGGTTGCAATGTTTTCGTGCTCAAGAGTTAAAAGAAAAGAAAGCCGAAGAATTGATAAATAAAAGGTTCAATGTGTTGCTGCTGCCACCAAGACAAGAATAGAGGTTCAAACCAATGAAGGTTGAGAAACCGGTGATCGATGAAGATGATGAGAATGACAATTAAGGAGAAGGATCACCGGTTATTATCAATGATTCTCCACCAAGGGAGAACATGGATCTCAATATGGTGTTTTCATTACCTATGAAGTTTCGTGCCATGAATAAGGTTGGAATTATGTAACTTCCACTTATTCGAAGAGATACCTAAGGTGAAATGGCCGGTAATCAAACTATTGCCCTCAGACCACGTGTTCTATGCTTTTTGGTTTTCAAGTTCACCAAAAAGGCAAGGGGCATGTGTTTACACCCAAATTTGATACCTAGATTCGAATTAGGAAAACATTGCTAAATTTTAGAAAGCAATGGGTTTCCTTCATGGAGCCGGTCTGACCGTCGCCTATGGGTCGATCTGACTGGCGGCATGTGGCCGGTCAGACTGGCAGAGTTCGACTTTGAGTTGTTTTAGTCGGGTTTTGGGTTTCCTTATTTAGAAAGGTATGTTTTGGGTTTCCATTGATTTCTACCCCGAGTTGGATGTGGAGGAGGAATTGTAGGAGGCAAGAGCAACCCCTTTATAAGGGCCAAAGCCGGTTCGATTCAACCCCCTCCCACAATCTCAATCCATACACAATCGAATCGTTATTTTACTTGTACTTTCAGCCATGTTTTCTACTTTACCTTAGTTTCATCCATCTTTGTCAGTTTGCACCGTAAACAGTCCACCTTCGTCGCGAGAGTGCGATTATCTCTTTGTTAGGTTTATCTTGTAAACCTTCCATTCACCCACGGGATGGGTGGTTATTTAAATCAATCTAAATCGGCCTTGAGGCTGGTTTTGATCTCTAAATCGGTTCCGCTAGCTGGTTTGATATTCAAAACCCACCTTGATTTAGAGTTGTCTAGATTGAGGTGGTTGGCGATTCCGTTAACATTGCAGATCTTTAGGTGAGTCTTGTGTTGGGATCAAAAAAGACACCAATAAGTATTAATTAGATATTCAGATCTAACCATTGATTTAACATTTGGTATTATATATTTTGATCATTGATCTATACCGTTTATCATAGATAGTTCATGTTAAATAAAACATGGCATTGCAAATACTATGAACCCAAGACTCTTTGATTAATTTTTTATACACAATATATCTTTCTTTTTATCTTTTATACACATTGTTATCGTTCATTCGAGTAAAACGGACATTTTCCGAACAACTCAACAATATGTTTTTGGAAACAGAAATACTATATAACGCTATACCGTTCCAACGAAATAGCTGATGTCAACATGATACTTACGGAGTATCATATCTACGGTATCATACTGATATCAACATAGTATGTAAGTATCATATCTGGTACCTGCGAGGTATTAAGTATGGTATCTATGGGTATTGTGCTAATGTCATGCTATTTCGTTGGAATAATATACCGTTATGTTATCTCCCTCTTTTGGAAAAATAAAATATCTGTATACTAGATTATTTTAAAAATTATATTAATTTATTTTAGCTAATATTTAATTAATTGTACGTAATGAATTATGCTATACGTCAAGAAAGGGTTGAAGTTCCTATCCTCCACCTTCAAGCTCCAACGCAGCAGGGTGTTACCCTAACTGATGGGACGGAAAATGTAAAAAAAAAAGTAGGGCCCAACACACGATTCGGCGATCTCACACCGTCAAACAGTTCGATCCGACGGCCCAAACTGCCGCAACGACATCCCAAGAGAGAGGAGCTCGGATCGGAATCCCGTGAGCGCCCCGCCCCCCCCCCCCCCCCCCCCCCCCCCCCCCACCGAAACCGCGGTCGCGTTCGTCTGAATCGTCTCGGCAAAACGCCTTCCCCCCTCTCTTCCGCCGCCGCGGCGATCCCTCCTCCACCTGCTCAGGACGCGGCCACGAAGCACTCGCGGAGAAAGAAATCGAAAAGAAAAAAAAATCTAGCTACGCATCTCGCCCCGGCCTCCCGCCGCCCCGGATCCCCGACGGCTCGCCGCCATGAGCCGAGCCTCGCTCGCCCGCGCGCTCTCCCGCCGCTCCGCGCCCTCCTCCCACGCGCGCCAGGCAAGTCATCATCCTCGTCTCCTCCTTTCTCTCTCTTATCTTCCCTGAATCCGCCCCGCGTCTGGGCGGGGGCTTGACTGTGTGGATGGCTTTTTTAGGGTTTCTCGCTCGGGGGGACCCGGTCGCCGCCGCCGCCGCCGCTCCCATCGGTCCATGGCGGGGAGGGCGGAGGGCTGGGATTGGGATTCGTCCGTGGGTACCTGACGGCGGCGCTCGGGAGGCCCGCCGCGGGGAAGGTTGGGACTGACTGGAGGTCCATTCTCGCGAACCCGCAGTTCCGGAGGCTCTTCTCTGACGGGTCCAAGAAGAGTAAGTCCCATCCGCCCTTTTATTGGTCGGTTCGGATGGCTCTAGGTGCTAAAGAAGTTTGTGTTTTTTCATGGTTTTTATTTAGATTACGAGAACTACTACCCCAAGGGCAAGAAGGAGGCGCCGAAGGGAGATGGGAGTAACAAGTCTGATTCGAAGCGTAAGTCGCCAGTCCTTTTTTTCTCGGTTGCATCAGTTGTTTGTGTAGAGAATGGTGATCATGTTCTGAAATTAATAGAATGCACATCACAGCTTTTCATACAAAAGCATGTAATTGGTAATACTGATTGTCGTTGAACCAACGAGATGAATAATCTGGATATGTTATTTTTCTTGCGCTGCAAGTGCTTGGTCGACCGATGTCAAATGGAAAAATAGCTTGTGCTGTGCAACCAAATGATGGGCTTGTGGGCCTATGTAGATCTTTAGTTTTTTTGGCTTAACTTACTTGTCAGTGTTCTTAGAAACGAATGCAAACTAGATCCTCATCAGTTAAATTTTTTTTGCAGGGATACATTGTAATTGAGTATAAAAACTCAGAACCTCAGTGGTTATCTAACTTAAGAGGATGAACCGCTGAACCAAATAAACACTGTAGCAGAAAGTTCCAGATTTTGGTCTTTGCTAGATGATTAGTTCTTTGGAAATTAAAACTTGCCGCTGACCTAGCACTTTCATCTTAATAGTTTTTTTGGGAGATTTGTACGGGCTTTGATGGAGATTGGAGCCTAGATTTTAGTGGCTGAATGCCAAGAGTCATTTTGAGGGCAACACAACAATAAACTCTTAGTGCATCATTGCGCTTGGGCTAATGTCTGATTTGATATGCAGAAGATTCAAGTACAGATGATCAATGGAATTTCCAGGAGACTGCCTCAAAGCAACTGCAAAATTTTCTTGCACCTCTACTGCTTCTTGGACTGATGTTCTCGTCCTTATCATCGAGCTCATCAGACCAAAAGGAGGTAATTTTCTTTCCCTTCTGAGTTCTGACAGATTATATTCACTTGTTCTGCTATGCACATGAATTGCTTCCTGTAAAAACCAGAAAAAAGTGGATGGAAGAAAACTATGTTGCGATTATAATGACTATAAAAGCTGTACTTACCCCAATCAAATTCCTGCAATCAGATAATGAACATTCTATAATAAATAGTTCAATACAAGCAGTATAGATCCAGATGGTAGGAATACATTCTTCTCACCGTGACGTTTTATCTTAAACTGACAAATGGTAGAGAAAATACTTGCAGCTCCTCTTTAGATAACTTCACCTTATGCCTGCACCAGTCAACATATAGCAGACAACCGATTTTGTGGTTTGCATATTTATTCTTTTTAAATCTATGGTGCACAATTATTATTGGTCTTAAATGAAATCTCAAGATATTTTGCTTCTAATTTCTGCAGATAAGCTTCCAGGAATTCAAGAATAAGTTATTAGAACCTGGTTTAGTTGACCGTATTGTTGTCTCAAATAAATCGGTGGCAAAGGTCTATGTTAGGAGTTCACCACAGTCGAACAGCCAAGGTCAGAACACTGATGCCATTGTTACCACCAATGATGTTCCGAGCAAGCATACACCCAGCAGATACAGGTATTACTTCAATATTGGAAGTGTTGATTCCTTTGAAGAAAAGTTAGAGGAAGCCCAGGAAGCTTTGGGAGTAGATCCGCATGATTTTGTTCCAGTAACTTATGTTGCTGAAGTAAATTGGTTCCAAGAAGTAATGAGATTTGCCCCAACAGTCTTTCTTGTTGGGCTAATATATTTGATGAGCAAAAGAATGCAGAGTGGTTTTAATATTGGAGGTGGACCTGGCAAGGGTGGCCGTGGTATTTTTAATATTGGAAAAGCTCAGGTGACGAAGATGGACAAAAATTCCAAAAACAAGGTTAGTTCATTCTCTTCTTCTGTTCTACTTTGAAGCGACTATCAAATATGAAATATATACATGCACATTGATTCTCAAGATCTACTAGTTCCACCTGTTTAATAATGCAGTAGCTACCTCTTAATTATTGTTAAGGTACAATAAAAGCTGTATAATGACATGCTTTTCTGTTGGTCCAGGTGTTTTTTAAGGATGTAGCTGGTTGTGATGAAGCTAAGCAAGAAATAATGGAGTTCGTGCATTTCCTTAAGAATCCCAAGAAGTATGAAGAGTTAGGAGCTAAGATACCAAAAGGTGCCTTGCTTGTAGGTCCTCCTGGAACAGGCAAGACTCTACTTGCCAAAGCTACAGCAGGAGAGTCTGGTGTGCCCTTCCTGTCTATTTCTGGTTCAGATTTCATGGAAATGTTTGTTGGGGTTGGACCATCCAGGGTACGGAACTTATTCCAAGAAGCTCGGCAATGTGCACCCAGTATTATATTTATTGATGAGATCGATGCGATTGGTCGTGCGAGAGGCCGTGGAGGGTTTTCTGGTGCAAATGATGAGCGTGAAAGTACTTTGAACCAGCTCCTTGTAGAGATGGATGGGTTTGGTACAACTTCTGGTGTTGTTGTTCTTGCTGGTACGAATAGGCCTGATATTTTGGATAAAGCGTTGCTAAGGCCTGGAAGATTTGATCGGCAAATAACAATAGACAAGCCAGATATAAAGGGCCGTGATCAAATATTCCGCATATATCTTAAAAAACTTAAACTTGACAATGAGCCATCATTTTATTCGCAAAGGCTAGCTGCTTTGACACCGGGGTTTGCAGGAGCTGACATTGCCAATGTTTGTAATGAAGCTGCTTTAATTGCTGCGAGATGTGAGCAAACTCAGATTACCATGCAACATTTTGAGTCTGCGATTGATAGAATTATTGGTGGTTTGGAGAAGAAAAATAAGGTAATGTGAATATGTGATTATGTGCCAGCTTGAAGATAATCTACTCCAAACTGTTAAAGCAATAAATGCAACTCGCAAAGCTGATTAGTGCCTGATTTTCCGGCATTGTGTAGTTGTGTATAGTGCTCTCACGGGAACCGGTTATGCTCTATTTTGATACACATTTTTTGCTGGTTTAATGACTATGGATTTTTTTTTAAAAAACAAAAGAACGATACATAATGACTAGCGTGTTCATTAAGTTCCTGTTCTAGGTGGACCTTAATTAAGTTAAGTGATTTGGGAATGTGGCATGATAGTTCGTGTAGATCACTAGATGGTTGATCATGCATGAATGTTTAGGTGAGAGACTGAGAGTGCTGTAAACAAGGTAAACTATATAAAATAAGCAGAAGAACTACATGCAATTATAAAAAAAATGGAGGGTCACTTAAGTGTACGCAAAATAATGGTCTGATTTCTGAATTTTGTGGCTTTGCACACACAATATCTGCAGTATGTTTCCCTTTGAATGCCCAAGCTATAACTGTTTATTCACCTTTAACTTGTTCCATAGTAATTACATAAAATATCTACTTTCAGTAAGGGAGTAATACACGGATCAATGCTTAGTAACTTAGCAACTTTCTTTTATATGAAATGACTTGTTCTCAACATGTGATAGTTATGTTTCCCCATTTATTTTTCTTACCTCTTAGCCTGTTAATCGAATTGTAGGTCATCAGCAAACTGGAGCGTCGCACTGTTGCTTACCATGAATCTGGTCATGCTGTTGCTGGATGGTTTTTAGAGCATGCAGAGCCACTTCTGAAAGTTACAATTGTTCCCCGTGGAACAGCTGCTTTAGGATTTGCACAGTATGTCCCAAATGAAAATCTTTTGATGACAAAAGAACAGCTTTTCGATATGACATGCATGACATTAGGTGGCCGAGCTGCAGAGGAGGTACACACTAATTCTTTTACAGTCTTATGACTGATTTATGTTAATAGCTACCTTTTGTGGATATATCTTTCAAATTCCTACTGCTGAGTGCTGACACACCATTTCTTTCAGACTTCTTATGACAGCATGCTTATTATGTTTTTATGAATGTGGGGTTTGACTAGAACGAATACAATATTTTTCTGCATTTGACAACTGTAAAAAAAATATGAAAATATGGTTAACTAGGTTACAGTTTACACATTCAATTATGATGGCTTGGTGAATACGAGTAATGTTATCACAATTTGGTTGTCAAACTCTTGCTTGTTTGGTAACATCATGAACTTTAACCATATATGACTCTAACCAGAAAGGCAAATTGATGTTTGCGTGTCTTCGTTTTTCACTGTTGGTTAGCATGAATTCTTTGATGTTTAACATGGTACTTTTTTTTTTGCTTGGATCATATGCTTATACACGGCGAGACTCAACATGGATTGCCATCATGCCATTTGATTAGTTTAACATCGGTTCTCTCATCATTTTCAGTTTCTTCCATACATTTTACTTATTGTCATATAGCATATTGAAATAAAAATAAGCCAATGCCAAGTGCTGGGTTGTGGTATTTGTCCATTCCATGATTGTCAAATCGTTCACAATGTTGGCAGTGGAATGATACCTAAAATACTAACGTAGATGTTTTGATTGCTTTGTTACAGGTTTTGATTGGAAAGATCTCTACTGGTGCTCAGAATGACCTGGAGAAAGTTACCAAAATGACCTATGCACAGGTTGCTGTATACGGTTTCAGCGAAAAGGTTGGGCTTCTGTCCTTCCCTCAGAGGGACGATGGCTTTGAAATGACCAAACCTTACAGCAACCAAACAGCATCCATCATCGACGATGAGGTGAGGGAATGGGTTGGCAAGGCGTACAAAAAGACAGTGGAACTGATAACTGAGCACAAGGAGCAAGTCGCCAAAATCGCTGAAATGCTGCTTGAGAAGGAGGTCCTCCACCAGGACGATCTGGTTAGGGTATTAGGAGAACGGCCTTTCAAGGCAGTCGAGCCAACTAACTACGACCTCTTCAAGCAAGGTTTCCAGGATGAAGACAGCAAGAACCAAGAGGCGGCCAAAACCCCTCAGCCTGATGATGACGGAACACCCTCGCTTGGCGAGGTTGTACCCACGTAATTCTGCAGCAAATTTACAGCTGTAAATTGCACTTCTATTCGATAGATTCTTGTTTGTTGTTTCAGCATAAGAAAATTTGTATAAATTAACGCCCTCGCCTAATCTCTGATGTGGGAACCCCAGTTGGCTTTTCGCCGGCCACAGTGTTTCCCTGTTTTAATGAATACGAAGAGCTAGTCGAGGATCATGATTTGAGCTTGTCCTGGCATCATCATTTCTTCACCAGACTTTCGGACATTTCATTGCTGGCTCTTGCGATTTCATGATCCTGAAGATAGAGTCCTTCCAATCTCGACGTTGGACGTGGTGATGACCATCTTTGTGAAAACCATGTTCATTGAATTCAATGGCGCCAGAAATCTGGCTGAGCTAGTTGGAGGGCAGATACATTTTTAGACGATCTAGTACTATTTTGAATAAAAATGTGGATGCACATATAAGCAGCATTTAACTATTTGCTACACTTAGTACGGCGTTTAACAATCTATCATTTTATATCTACAAGTGGTAAACATATCCCATATATAATTAAAGCAATTTTGATCTAAATTGGACTATCAGAGCTCAATCCTACCACAAATTCACTGGCATAGCAATTGAAGCGTAGCAGGATTATCAGTATCCTGATCCGCTTTCTAGTATCGTAAGATACTATCATCCTATCAGACCGAAACGATATCGATCCTATCTAGTATTTTAATTTTTCCTATCTAGTATTTTAATTTTGTTAGTATCTCGATCTTACTATTCATTACCACACGATACAACGAAATCTTACGTAGTATCCGATTCGATGATCGTTACGATACTACAAAATATTATTTAAAATAAGATTGTTTGAAAATAATGTAAATAAATATACTCAAGCTTATATAAAAATCAGTTAAATATATTAAAACTAATGTGGTTTCTCTTAATAAATATCTCTATTTGCATGACATATATTATTACTATATTTTTATATAAAATATTAATTAAACTTAAAAAAAGGAAAATCTCATAGTATCTCGGTACTACGATACGATACTACTTTTAAGCAAAACGATATACTGATAACCAGAACCGAAGACCAAAAGAGCAGCATCATAAATCGTCCGGTGAGGAGCCTGCGTTCGTCTTCCGCCTCCGCGCGTGTCTGCTGCCTGCCGTCGTCCCTCGCCTTTAACGCCGCGGAGATCTCGGGGAACCCCTGCCACACCGTGCTGGCCGCACCAAGAGCTTGCCAATCGTCAAGGTCAAGACGGTGGAGACGACAATGGGTCGGAGAGACGCTGGCCCAGCAGTGGCGGCACGGTGTAGATCAAGGCCAACGCAGATCAGGCTTGACGGTGAAGGTGGCAGAGGAGAGTGGACCAAGCGACAGAAGTTGCACATGTTACTAAATTTTTCTATAAACTTAATTAAATCTGAAGAAGTTTGATTAAAAAGGTAAATTTTACTACAGGACATCGTGACTTTACGGTTTTAATTATAGAACACCGCGCAAAGTAATTTTTGGGAAGACATTATCAAAAGTTGAATATTTGTTGGTGGACACCGCATCCATTAAAACAATAATTTTCGGGTGAGGAGGAGAGAGAAATCACGTGAAATATCGAAAATGCCCTTGGGCCCACATGTTAGCTCTCCTATCTCTCTTCTCTCTATCCCCTCCTTCCAGCACCGCATCGCATCACCGCCGCATCTCTGATAGTGAGCACGCGCGACGGCTCAGCACGAGCCCCCAGGTGACGAGCGGCAGGGGTAGCTCGGCCGAAGGCTGGGACGGCCAGAGTGGGCCCTCCCGCACATTCTAGACGCAGCGACGCGACCGAGTGTGGCTAGAGGCGGCGAGTGCCATGCCGACGGTGGCAGTGGGTTCGGTACGGTGACGACTACGTGGCTATGGTGGATGGCGGCTCGATTAAAGGAGAGGGGAGGGCCTAGGGACTATTGGGAGGTCTCGAGGCGGCTGGCGGCGACTATGGTGGTAGTGGCCGACGAGGCGTTGGTTTGCTTGGCTCAGGGGATGCGGCGTTGCTCTGGCTGGTGCAAGGCAGTGGTGGTGGTGCGGCGCTGGTCGCCAGTGCCGGTGTAGAGACGGCCGTGGCTGAGCTGATGGATGGCGGCACGGTGAGGAGGGCACACGCCAGGAAGCTCGCCGTGATGGCGAGGGCATCAGCTGTCATGTGGGTCCAGGGCGGCGTCGTCGGAGCTGCGCTAGTCAGATTTGGAGTGGTGCCGCCGCCGGATAGAGAGAAGAGAGATAAGAGAGCTAACATGTGGGCCCAAGGGTATTTTTGACATTTCACGTGATTTCTCACTCCTCCTCACTCGAAAATTATTATTTTAACGGGTGCGGTGTTCACTAGCAAATATCCAACTTTTGAGAGTGTCTTCCCCCAAAAATCACTTCGTGCGGTGTCCTACAACTAAAATCACGAAGTTACGATGTCCTATAGCAAAAATTATCGATTAAAAAATCAAAACAATTTCTAATATAAAACGGAGAAAATATTATTAGCCTACAATTTACATTGACATTGGACTAACTACAGGGCTTCCGTGTAGATACTTACACTTTACCGCAACTCCCACGATCTCTCCCATGACTCAAAAAGTCATAAATTAAGGTGGAAAACAAGTGAGCTGCATTTTCTCTTCATATTGAATTCATGACCTCTTTATATGGAGTTCCACACCTATTTATATTGAGTTACATGCATCAACTAGCTTAGCCAAGTGACTGATTAAGCTAATGACAAAACATTGACAATTCACAATACATACTTTAATAGAGTACAAGCTTTGCTTTGTCCACCTCTTTGCCTATTGCAATTATTTGTTCAAGTATTAAGTAATGTTTATGTGTAAGCAGACCATAAATAATTAAACATGCACACAAAGCTATAGAGTACTAGTCGCGTTTCGCTATAACCACACAGGTAAATGAAATGAAATTTGATATGGACTTATGCGCCTGACAGAAATCAATAACAGATACATTTTATTACTGCAAAATACATTGGGATACATTACAAGATGCAAACGCCAGCGAGCTTTGAGTTACAGTAAGCAGTCCTAACAGTCAAGGCAATCAAGAAATCAAATTTGCTCACAGCACCAAAGATTTAAACTTCATGAAAAACACTGGAGCTAACTGATGACAAGCACACTGTCAATCGCCTGAGAAACAAGTTTATCAAAAAAACAACAAATTAAGCAAGCCAGTTAACGACGAGAAATCAAAGCAGCAAAATATCTGACGACAAGTGAGCGGGGGCTGTGCGAAGTGATCCAATCAATCTTGATCATTGATCTTGAGTTTTATGCCTAGCATTTCGGGAAAACAATAATTAATTAACAGACACAAAAGGTTGTGGAGTCCCTATTTCTCTGTACAAAGATGTTCCACTGTAGCTAACCATGTAATAATGATTTTGCTAATGGGCTGTTGACAGATTTTCCATGGCCATATATGTCAGATTTTGTACTGAAGATATGTGCCTATGATGGATTGTGGGCTCGGGGAAAACAAAAATTGCATGCACGAACGGGGATCAATCACGAGACCTCCGAGTTGAACAAACTTGTTTCCTCCACTAAGTTGCACCAACTGTTTTGCAGTAACAAGTGAGTATGTGACTTACAGTTGAGTTACATTTATAATTATATGTAAGTTATAATGTAGGTACACTATAATTACATTTGGTAGATCTTAGGGGGAATTTTCTGTCGAAAGTTGTATATAGTTAGTCCCATGTAATAAAATGAAATTTGATACGGCAGGACAATGTACCAGAATTAGACTTTATTGCACCAAAATACACTTGGATACATTAGAAGATGCAAAGCAAGCGAGCTTTGAGTTACATTAAGCAGTCCTAAAAGTCAAGCCCTGCCAATCAAAGAAATCAAATTTCTTCAAAATACGAAAGATTCAAACTTCATGCAAATACCGGAGCTAGCTCACAAACACACTATCAATTTCCTGAGATATCAGTTTATCAAAAAAGCAACAAATGAAGCACACATGTCGATCGACGACGAGAAACCGAAGACGGACAACAGTAAGTGGGGTCTGTGTGAAGCGCTGCAAATGCAACCAATCTGGCCTTTGATATGATCTTGAGTTTTATGACTAGCATTTCGGGAGATCCAACGGCGGAGGCGGGAGCTTCTGGTCAGGACGGCTGCCATCCAGCACAAGCCACGCCATTTTCAAGCCCCAGCTCATGTGCACCTCCAAGTGACAATGCATGAACCACACACCTGAGATCGTGCAATCGTATTGGCATATATAAGTATTTTTGATGAGTTATAATTGCAAACTGATTAACTAAAGCTAAATACAAGTAGCTATTTAAGTTGGTGCAAATGTGCCGTGGAATTGCAGGGGAATCGAAGTGGTACAGAGTACATGCCTGGGTTGTCGGCGTGGAAGCGGATGGCGACCCAGCCGCCGGCGGGCACGCCGACGGTGTTCCGCTCGACGGGGTCGAAGAGGTTGAACTTGGCCGGGTCGTTGACGGGGTCGAAGTTGCCGAAGCCCTGGCCGACGACGAAGAAGTTGAAGCCGTGGAGATGAAGCGGGTGGCTCTCGGCGCCAAGAATGCTGGTGTCCTGCATCACCAGCTCGACGTTGGCGCCGTACGGCAGCACGAGCACCTTGGTCCCGTTCATCACGTTGGTGTTGTTCGGCGGCGTGCCGGTGTAGTTGAACGGATGCAGCGGGTAGTACGGGAAGTTGGAGGCGTAGACGCCGTTGGACTTGCCGGCGAAGTGCGACTGGAGCAGCGCCGTCGCCGGGAGCACGAAGGAGACGTTGTTGATGGAGGCGGCGAACCGGGAGCCGTTGGGTCCCTGGCACGTGCCGTTGACGGCGCACGGGTGGGTGCCGAGCCCCACGGTGAAGAAGAAGCGGTGGTCCACCTGCTGCGGCACCGCCGCCGGGTACTCGGCGCTGGCCAGGCTGCGGAGCTTGGCGGTGAAGTTGGAGACGGCGTTGGTGTCGTTGATCTGCGGCAGCGTCGGGGAGAAGATCGGGACGGTCTTGCCGGCGGTGGCGGCGGTGGGGCAGGGGTCCTCGTACTCGAGGACGCCGGCGACGGTGGTGTTGTCGAAGGTGCCCTGCGTGTTGGTGTACGGGCGAGCCAGCATGTAGTAGCTCGCGGCCGGGTACGTGGGCTTGGCGGTGAGGAGCACGTTGCTGGTCTGCCCCGGCGCGATGATGAGCGTGTCGACGGTGAACGGCTTGACGTAGAGCGCGTCGACGTCGACCACGGTGAGCGTGTGGTTGGCGATGGAGAAGAAGAGCTCGTCGTTGAGTGCAGCGTTGATGAGCCTCAGCATGTACGTCTTCCCGGGCTTCACCTTCAGCTTAAACGTGTCTGCACGCACGCAAATTGTCACGTGTCGATCACACTCGCCAGTGACACGACTAAACTGAATCAGTCACTAATTAATCACCTTGAGATGAGCAGTTGTAGAGAGGGCCAGGGAGGCCGTTGAGGGTGTAGGCGTCGGAGATGTTGGGGCCGCCGCCGGTCTGGAGCGCCTGGCTGATCACCGCCTCCGTGTCGTTGTTCCACCACTCACCGAACATGATGGGCACCTCCTCGTGTGGTGCCGGGAACGGGTAGCCGACGCCGGCGGGAGGGAGGATGACCATGGGGCCATGTACGGTGGCGCGCAGCCAGGAAATGTGCGCGTGCCACCACAGGGTGCCCCGCTGCCCGGTGATGGTGAACCTGTACACGTAGCTTCCCCCGGGCTGGATCGGGCACTGTGTGATGTACGATGGCCCGTCCGCCCACCCGCTCAGCAGCTGCCGGATCCCGTGCCTGCACGCATACACACGGTTCGCGTCGTGAAAAACACGGTGAAAACACAGGTTTTTTCGCGTCAGAACACGGTGGAAATCGCGACGCGTACCAGTGGATGCTCATGTTGTAGGGGGAGTGGTTGACGACCGTGACCTCGACGTGGTCGCCCTCGCGGGCGAACAGCGTGGGCCCCGGGTACTGCCCGTTCACCGTCACGATGCTCTTCGTGCTGCACAGCCGCGTCACGCCCGTCGTTTGCACCTGAGATGTCAACGGCAAATTTGCGTTGGTATTTTGGCGAAACTTGTGTATCGATGTGATACATCCACCACACCGTGGTTATGCACTTACCTCGAATAGGTACTGCCTCGTGATGGCTTCAGCTCCCACTGCGGACAGCATCATCAGTGCTGTGGCGAGGAGGCAGCAACGAAGAACAGAGGAAGCTGCTGCTGCCATTTCTAGCTACCTTCACTGACCGCTCTGTCTCGGATGTTAGTGAAGATCTTAGCTAGCTCAGCTTGTGATGGTATAGCCACAACTCGAGGTGTGTATATATACAGGAGATCGAGGAGCTAACTTGCAATGGCAGTGTGTTGGGCAGAAGCATGCAAGCCATCTACACAAAAGGAAGTTCATTGACCTTTTTTTCTGGTAAGATAGCTACATATGCTTGCTGGCTTCAAGTCTCTACACAGTACTTAGTCTAGCTTTGTTTAGTAGCTTTCATTTGGTGATGGCCTGCTCGAATTAATACTCGATCGATTATCTTTGGATGGATATGACATGATTCGAGCTGGGTTGCCTGAAAACGTCGCATGCAGTGCAGCTAGCTCACCGGCCGATCGAGAGGTTGGCCATGCAAAGCATTCTCTGTAGCTAGCTTTGGAGTGTGGCTAAAGTCAACCGGCAGGGTGTCTAGTTGTGTACTTGTATGCTGTTTCATCACATTGAATAGTTGTTTAAGATTCTTTATGCCTTAATCATCACGCACAATCTTCTCTGCTGCAATTATCCTACAACTAAAGTACTAAACACAGCAATAATTAGGTACTACATTTTGATTTATTTTTTTTGGGGGTGACAACGAAGAAAAGGAGAAGACATGAGTAGACTGAAGCCTCTTACTTAAATTTCTAAGTTCAGTTTGGAAGATTTCCAAGATTAAATTCTACTTTCTTATTATGTATTGTAGTGGAAACCACGCAAAATCTAAATTTGGAACAGCATTATTGGGTATGGTTAGCTAGATTTGATTGATGGAACCGAACGACGGCACTACAACAGTAGCTCACAATTAAAACTCCATAAAAGTGCTTAACAAACAGAAAATATATACAGTATTATTAGATTGACTACTTGAGAACGAACAGTGATTATTGACCAATTGACAGTGTGGTTTTATCTGAAACTTTTCCTCCCGCACCTAACCATCAGAAACATGTTAAATCAGCAGTAGTTGAATTCTTGCTTTGAGAGAGGAATTTTTGGGAAAAGTTCAGAGAAGGAAGTGACCGCGAGCCTCTGGTGCAGTGCATCCACTGCAAGTCAGTCCACAACTTTTCTTCAGCTAGCTGAGCTAGAATAGGTTTTCCTAACCTTATTCTTACATGCCAAGCGACTGCACGAGCAATTGAGCAAATAACAAAAGACTCGCAAGATAGGGACTTGACGAGGAGGAAGGTAGTCTGTTACTCTGTTGATCATCATCCTGGATGACTGTATTGCAAATGGCCAACAAAAAAACATTCTGTGGAGCATGCATGGGCTCGATCAAAATCAAGGGAGAATTCGTGTGAGATAGGCTTAGCAGGTACTCGTCGCGTGTGAAGTTTGGTCATGTTTTCCTCTTCCCCCAAGCCTCTTCCGGATTCAGAGAAGGATGCCTGAACAAACTCATATCTGTCACTAGGATGAGCTACTTGCCTCCATCCACGCTACATCTCTTCACTTTCTTTCCGTTTGAAGGTGTTAGGTGTGTATGCCTGCATGGATGTGAAGTATAGTACATTAATTCTTCATTGAACTGCATAGCTTAACAACTTTTCTCAATTCCCCCAAAACAAAACTCTCACTTTTGATGTCTGTTATCTAGAAACGCCCAGGGATCTTTCGGCTAACTCCATAAGGTTGTGGGTTAGTTGGTTTGAGTTCGAAACCTCACCGCTTTTACTTATTTGATATTAGGTTCTTCTTTAATATTTATGTTTATGCATGTTGTCTACATTTTATTTTGGTAGCATGCACACGAGAAATTTAGTTATCTGGAAAGCATGTTGTAGAAGCCTGGGTGGGTGATTACAACAAAATGTCAACTTTAAGTAGAGGTTCCCTGATGAAACGGCAATTATCTACTCATAGAGTTAGGGAAGTAGGTTCAGTTGCCGACATAATGTAGGAGATTAGTACCGTCAATCAATATAGGGCTGATGGCTAACTCCCCAACACATGAGCATTCAAGATTGTTTCTCTGAACCATAGGCAATTGTTTCACTCAATCAATACTCGAGTTCCACCATAGGCAATTGTTTCTCTGAACCGTTGCTGATCTAGTTCTCTTTACATGCGGATGAAGACTGATGGATGATAAACTTATTTATAAAAGTAGATTAAATTTTATATATAATAAACTTAAAAAATAGCTTAAACCAAGTTAACTAAGCAACTTTGATGTAAACAAATAATGACTGCAGCAATAACATGTTGGATAAGTAAAAAAAGTCCACGCCCTTTTACCAGTAACTAGTAATATGCCCTCGCTTTGCAATGATTATTGAGAGGAATACGAACGAATGAAACTACGACCAACTCCGTTAGATGTTTTGAATTTTTTTTCTTATTCAAACATTTTTAACTTTGATTAATTTATAAAAAAAACGTAGCAACATATTTAGCACAAAACAAGTAGCAACATATTCAACACAAAACAAGTAAAGTATTAAAATATATTCAATGTTAGATCTAACTAAACTAATTTGATATTGTAAATATAGCTATTTTATTTTATAAAACATAATCAAATAAAAAGGTTTGACTTAAAAAATCAAGATATCTTACGATATAAAAAAACAAAGAGAGCAGGAGCATAGGATTCACATAACTGTCACAGCTAAAACAAGAAATTGTGATCACACGGTTCGAGTATCTTTTTCATCGTTGGATCATGCTTGGGGGGAGGAAAAGGGGAGAGCTGGGCATGCAGTTAGCACACGGCGACGGCTAAACGGCTTGGCACACCGGAAACGAAACTACTACGTATCGATACTACCCGGACCTTTTTACTTACTCCCATCCCATGCACCCATTAGAAGCCATATACACGCATGGGCATGGGTTCCATGTCATCGATCTACAGTGGGGCTCACACAATTTGATCATGATATATTATATGAAAAGACCGGCTTTATGTGCAGTCACTTAACATGGACACTTTACTCGCTAAGCCAACATGCTTTTTGTCCGTCTCGGTTATGTGTTTTATGCTTGATTGATATCCAAGGAATAGGTTATGGTTAGAGCAGCAAAATGACGGCTCAGGCGTTCAGCCTTTGTAAATCTCGGCTCGGTTTAATGGCCACGAGCCCACCACAAATATGTGAACGTGTTTGTGTAAGGCATAGAACATTAAATTTTGGGAAAATTGCAAAAAACACCCTATAAGTCACTAGAAGTTTGATATTCCACCCCATAAGTTGCAATGTTGTAAATATCTACCCACCTACTTAGTTTTGTTGAAAAACCACCCTAGTAAATACATGTTTAATCGAATCAACATGTTTTCATAAAGTGCTAGCCGTCAATGTGGTTTTCACCAAAACTAATACTTCCAGAGTATTCTTTATACTTTTTTTAGTGAGATTCCACAAATAAAATTGTTGATGAGAGCTTAAACGTTGTCACACTGAGTTTTGCTATATGCAAAAAAAATTCAATCAAATATAGAAAAAAAGTCTAATGCAAGCACTTGGACAAGATTGACTTGTACATCAGCGATAATAAACTGATTCGGTTAAGCACGTGCGTATTGGAGTGGTTTTTGCAACAAAACTAAGTAGGGGGATATGTGCAACAAAATAACTTATAGGGGTTGTTTTTGTACATATGCCATTTAAATAATTTTTATGAGATATTTACTTGAAAATTAATAATATACACTATAATGTCACATCGTTAATTAGTGATTTATACGTCGTAGCAGGATTTTTTTTGCTCTCTTCATATGCACAGGTTGAATTTATAGAATAATAGATTGTGTCTCATATATTACCAAAAATGTCATGTTTTTTTTAGAAATGACATTGAAAAACGAGGGCATATGTGACTTTGAGGTGCTTGCCTTTTTTCCTCTTTTTAGTTTGTGCATGCAATTCACAAACAGATGGAGGTAACTCATGAGGTATGGTTGGCAACGAGGCGGGCCAGGAGCGGGTTGGGTTGGAACGGTTCCGCCCCGATTCCCGACTTCTCCACCCGGCTCCGGCCCCAAGTGGAGTTGCGGGGCCAAATGAACCCTCGGACCCAGCCCCTTCGGGGCCCCGCAACCCGACCCGAGCCCCGCAGTTGCCGTGGGTGGAGGTAGGAGGCCCGGGTACACCGGTTGCTGGCTCGTCGTACCCGTGCCCCGCCTGTCGCGCTGCTGCGTGGAGACAGGAGGGAGAGGCAGAGGGGCGCGTGGCCGTGGTGTTGACGATGAAATTTGGCAAGCAATTTGATATACATGAATTGGAAACAAGATCCAATCCGAAGCGAATTCGAAGATATGCAGAAATCTCGGAAACAGAGTGCACATCGGCTGGAGTCCGTATCGGCTGGAGATCGAGTCCGATTTGGATAGCCGATGGAACCGATATCGCATGTGAAGTCAATATCGGATTCAACAGAGAGCTTATGATGGCATTGCCGGGCAAGGATAGATTCCAAGATTGGCAATTGTATCTTTTAATTAGGAATATGTATAGTTTCCTTATAGATAATCTCGGTAAGAGTCCGCCTAAGGGACTTGTTCGTTAGTTGGATTTGTATTAGGTTAATTTGAGTCGTGTCCGTGATGGACAATGTTTGTATTTTCGGGTATAAATATAGACCCGAGGTCTTGTAAGAAAATAACACACGTTCAATCAATCTCGGTGCATCGCCAACCTTTATTTTCTACTTTTTGACAAGTTCATGCTTTCGAGTCGTGTTGCATCAGCTTGATCTTCGACGACAAGGCAAGTCTTGTTATGGCGGTTTGCATCATCGGAACTAGTTCTTACATCTTTATGATACTCTAGTTCTATTTTGTGAATCTCCGAGTTATCATATACGTTATATAACCTAGATTGACAATGCAATCTATTCGTATCGGTCGATCTCTATCTAGGGTTTTGCTGGTAACAAATAGATTGTCTTGTTGGTTTAAGTTATATGATGTATCTACCATCCCGAAAAGGCAACCATCGGCTTGATTGTCTAGATATTATGTTTCTCTTTATACTTAATGCTGCAACGGTTAAGTTCGACCTATTAAGTCGTATTCAGAACCATAATATCTAGCCTGCTTTATGGTTGTTAATAAGGATAGTATCGAGGTTTCAGCCGATCTTATCTGGTATATATGTTTTACATAGTTTTATGCTTTGTTTAATATTCTATATCTGCCCCTTATATCAGGATCTAATCTAATACAAATATATTGGACTTACTATCAATCTAATTGATATTAGTTGAATATATTTGTTGCCTGAGAATACCCTAGTATACGGTTGTATCGGAGCTATAGCCGATACATGCTTAAATCTAGACTTCGGCTTCAATATGAGTATATATAATCGTTATTTCATGTTATTTTAGACCTAGGCAATTTATACTGTCTCGGTTCAGTCCGATCTATCCCAATTGCTTATTTCTAAAGTAATGTCGATATATTGATTATGTAATACTGATCTTTTCAGCCGATGTACTAGTTTTAGGGTTAGTTCTATCATTGACTATACCTTATAGCTGATTCATGCTCTATTGCATCGGCTAGGTAACAATACGATATGAAATCGGCTAAGTGGCCGATGGACTATCGTTTACTAATATATTTGCATGTTTCTTCTTGTTGATTGCAGGATCAAATCAACTGACACGCCCTTCGAACCTAAAAGTAACTTTTGGACCTGCACTAGAGTAAAGCAAATCTCTCAGGCCAATGTGTGTTTTTTGCATCAACATGCTTTTGGCACGCCCAGTGGGACCTCGTGTCATCATGACGCCAAACATCACTGAAGTTTTAGAGGACAACATCCTGCTGATCACGATTGAGCAATTGAACGATGCCTTGAGATGAAGAGGATGCTAGATCAACTCCAGAACCAGTACCTGCATTCGTTCAGGGTAACCCGACAGGGCACCGTCATCCAGAGATCTAAAGTTGAGTTACCGCCGATTGTGAAACCAGATCCGAGTACGTCTGGAACTACTGAGGATAAAAACAAGGAGGTTAAAACCGAGTCAAGCGATGAAGAAATTCACACATTACAAGATCGCATCGTTTCGGCAGTACATCACGCGCTCATTAATCAGTCCGGTGTACTCGTAAACACATTGACAAATATGATCAAGTCAGTAGTTGATGGAACTATAGCTGAGGAAAAGGCAAAAGGACCAGTATATTTACCAGGCGATACGTTTCCAGGCTATAGGACTGTAAAGACAGAAATTGGCGGGAAACAACAGATGTTTCAAACCCAGGCCCCATCGGCTCCTTTGTCCAGTACAAATATTCCAGCAATAATGACAAGACAACAGCCGATCATTGGGGGGCAAGCTTCAAGTCAGTTAACACCAGAACAATTGATGAGTATACTCAACCCAAAACCGCCAGTTGTCGATACTTCATATCAAATTCCTTCGGTTCCACAACAGCCGATTGGAATTACTCAGCCAATAAGCCAGCAATACAACACAGAGCAACTTCCTTATGTGTCATCTCAAGGTATATCGGCTAATCTCAACCATCATTATCAGCCTCATTCTCCACGGCCTCAACCGGTCCAGTACGGGCAGTTTGACCAGATTCAACAACAGTATGGTGGAGCAACACCACAGCAGCTGTGGGCCGATATGATTGCTGATGTCATGAAGGAACAGTTTGGACTCAAACCTAAAGATAATGGCAACATGTATAGGCATCCATATCCAGAATACTTTGATCGGGTACCACTACCAAACCGATACAAGGTGCCACATTTCTCCAAATTTTCAGGGCAAGATAATGTATCAACTTATGAGCATGTTAGCCGATTTCTAGCTCAATGTTGTGAATCATCGGCTACAGAAGCCCTCAGAGTCAGATTGTTTCCACTTTCTTTATCTGGATCGGCATTCACCTGGTTTTCATCTTTACCTTACAACTCTATCAGAAGTTGGGCCGATCTGGAGAGGCAGTTCCACAAATATTTTTTCAGTGGCATTCAAGAGATGAAGCTGTCAGATCTCACAGCAATCAGGCAGAAATCGAATGAGACAGTGCCAGATTATATTCAGAGATTCAGAGACGTGAGAAACAGATGTTATAGTTTGGCATTGATTGATTCACAACTAGCCGATTTGGCTTTCCAAGGATTGTTGGTGCCGATAAGAGAGAGGTTTTCAGCTCAGGATTTTGAAAGTTTGGCTCATTTAGCTCAGAAGGTATCGGCTCATGAAACACGTTTCCAGGAAGCCAGAAAATTTATTAAAAAGCCAACAATGTCAATAATATCTACAGCTATGACTCTGATTCTGAAGATGATGATCCAGAAGTCAATGCAGCCGAGTGGGCAAGGAACAAGAAGACAGTAGTTTGCCAACGGGTCAAGAATTCAGGAAAAGAGGAAAGATTTGATTTTGACATGACTAAAGCTGACAAGATATTTGATCTTCTTCTTCAAGAAAAACAAATTCAACTGCCGGCAGGACACGTGATTCCATCGGCTGAGGAGTTGAAGAGGAGGAAATATTGCAAGTGGCATAATACAGGATCTCACAGCACCAATGATTGCAAGATTTTCAGACAACATATCCAATCGGCCATAGAACAAGGAAAGATCAAGATTGATGAGTCCAAGAGGCCGATGAAGATAGATGGACATCCTTTCCAGTAAACATGGTTCACTCTGGGTTTAGCAAAAATCAAGCTGATGGAGGAAAAAATTACATCACACATCAAATCGGCTGGTATGATCAGCAAGTATCAAAGAAGGCGCGTGAAGGAGGAGGAGTCATATCACCAAGATGATGAAGGATATTTTGATCCGCATTGGAGTTGTGAATTCTTCAGGTTCTGTTGAACGAAGGCATGAGGTTGCCATCTATTGAGGATTGCCCTGGATGCAGTGATTCTGATGCCCAATATATTCAAAGACCAAGCCGACAGAGTGCAGGTATGTATCGGCTAGCTCAGAGAAGATTGTCAGTGCATGAAAGACTTGGGCCGATCCAGCAAGACTATGACGAGGATGATTCACAGAGAGAAGCCAAAAAGTTTCAACTACAATGGTGCCCTTCTGGGATTTTTACCAAGAACCAAAAGAGAAGAGTTCAACGGATGAGGAACAGGGAACAATTCCAGGAGGTTGAAGGTGAAATCGAGCATCGGCTAAGACAGCAAACAAAGAAAGTTTGGCGCGTGAAGAGCAAGGTAGTGACAGCCGATGAAGTCCAAGCCGATCAGAACAAAAATCTTCAGAGTAAGGGAAAAGAGGATGTTTCAACTTCAATAAACACGGTTTTCATGCTACCAGCTGAGTATGCAGTTGAACAAGTCGTCGAACAAGCAGATGAGTTGCCATCAGCTAAGCTAATGTTATATCCACAACGAGCTGTTTTCAAGAAACCTGAAGGAACTAATCATCGGCATCTCAAGCCATTGTATATCAAGGGATTTGTCAATGGGAAGCCGATGTCAAAGATGTTGGTTGATGGAGGAGCAGCTATTAATCTAATGCCATATTCTACCTTCAGAAAACTTGGGAAGAGTTCAGAGGATTTAATCAAGACTAACATGATTCTGAAAGATTTTGGTGGGAATTCATCTGAGACCAAGGGAATTTTGAATGTGGAGCTTACCATCGGCAGTAAAACGGTTCCTACCACATTCTTTGTTATTGATGGGAAGGGTTCCTACAGTCTGTTTCTGGGAAGAGATTGGATCCATGCTAATTGTTGTATTCCCTCAACCATGCATCAAAGCCTGATTCAATGGCAAGGAGACCAAATCGAAATCGTGCCAGCCGACAGGTCAGTCAATGTAGCTAGTGCCGATTTATCTGTTTGGGAGATGGAAGGAATTGATTGCTTATCTGGAAAAGTTTGGCAAGGAGATTACTTAAAAGTTTCTAATTATGATATATAACCAACAGGAGATGGAGAGCCCCAATTGTTATTTTGAGGGTGCCGTGGAGGGTTCCAATTATTATACAAAGGATACTGTAGATGATCTTGACGGCAAGCTGGGATAAGGATTTATGTCGGCCGATGAGTTGGAAGAAATTAACATTGGACCAGATGATAGGCCTAGGCCGACATATATTAGTAAAGGTTTGTCAAAAGAATTTAAATGTAAATTGATAGCACTTTTGAAAGAATATAGAGATTGTTTTGCCTGGGAATACTATGACATGCCAGGACTTAGCCGATCGATTGTTGAACATTGGCTCCCTATCAAACCAGGCTATCGGCCATACAAGCAACCTCCAAGACGTTGTAAAACTGAAATGTATGATGCTATCAAGGCCGAAATTACAAGACTTTATGATGCCAATTTTATTAGACCATGCCGATATGCTGAGTGGATTTCAAATATAGTACCAGTCATCAAGAAAAATGGTAAGCTCAAGGTTTGCATTGATTTTCGGGATTTAAACAAAGCCACGCTAAAAGATGAGTACCCAATGCATGTAGCTGATCAATTGGTTGATGCAGCATCTGGACACAAAATTATCAGCTTCATGGATAGCAATGCAGTTTATAACTAGATTTTTATAGCTGAGGAGGGTATTCATAAAACTGCTTTTAGATGTCCTGGTGCAATCAGCTTGTATGAGTGGGTTGTCATGACTTTTGGCTTGAGAAGTGCTGGTGCTACATATCAAAGAGCAATGAATTATATCTTTCATGATCTTATCGGCCTGTTGGTAGAGATTTATATTGATGATGTGGTGGTCAAGTCTAAGGAAATTAATGAACATATAGCCGATTTAAGAGAAGTACTAGAAAGAGCAAGGAAATATGGGTTGAAGATGAATCCAACTAAGTGTGCTTTTGGTGTATCGGCTGGGCAGTTCCTTAGATTTTTGGTACATGAGCGAGGGATCGAGATACCTCAGAGGAGTATTGAAGCAATTAAGGATATAAAACTTCCAGCAGATAAGACTAAGTTGCAATCTTTGATCGGCAAAATTAATTTTGTTCGGTGTTTCATATCAAACTTGTCTGGCCGAATAGAATCATTTACACCATTGTTAAGGCTGAAGGCTGACCAAGAATTTGTCTGGGGAGAGAAACAGCAAAAAGCTTTGGATGAAATCAAGGAATATTTGAGTACTCCTCTAGTTCTTATACCACCACATAAAGAGCTTCCTTTTAAGTTATATTTATCAGCCGATCAGAATTCTATCGGCTCAGTTTTGTTCCAAGAGGTTGAAGGTAAAGAAAGAGTTATATTCTATCTGAGCAGAAGACTTTTGGATGCTGAAATGAGGTATTCACCCGTGGAAAAACTAGATGCTGAAACGAGGTATTCACCCGTGGAAAAACTATGTCTATGCTTATATTTTTCTTGTACAAAGTTGAGACATTATTTGCTTTCCAATGAGTGCATTATAGTATGTAAGGCCGATGTAGTACGATACATGCTATCGGCTCCAGTTTTGAAGGTATGAATTGGGAAGTGGATTTTTGCTTTATGAGAGTTTGATTTAAGGTATGAATCGGTTAAGGCAGTTAAAGGGCAGGCGATAGCCGATTCCATAGTTGAACACAGAGATACCAGTATTGATCATGTTGATATCATGCAATGGACTTTATTTTTTGATGGATCAGTTTGTACTCATGGATGTGGTATCGGCTTGGTGATCATATCGCCTAGGGGGTAAGTTTTCAGTTTGCTTTTACTATCAAGCCTTATGCTACAAATAATCAAGCTGAATATGAAGCCATCTTGAAAGGATTACAGCTATTGAGAGAGGTATAAGCCGATGTTGTTGAAATAATGGGTGATTCATTATTGGTAATCAGTCAGTTATCTGGGGAATACTAGTGCAAGAATGATATTTTGATGGTCTACAATGAGAAATGTCAAGAGTTGATGAAATCTTTCAAGATAGTTACTTTGAAGCATATCTCTAGGGAGCAAAATGTTGAGGCCAATGATTTAGCTCAAGGTGCATCAGGCTACAAACCGATGTTGCAAGGAATTGAAGTAGAAGTTGCATGTCTACCAGCCGATGATTGGAGGTTTCATATATTTGAGTATTTAAAGAACCTTTCTAAATCGGTTTCTAGGAAATTAAGATATAAATCCCTCAAATATGTTCTATATGTTCTATTGGATGATACATTGTATTATCGGACAATTGATGAAATTCTTTTGAGATGTTTAAGTCTGGAGGAAGCAAAGGTAGTAATGTGTGAAGTGCATGAAGGCATATGTGGAACTCATCAATCGGCTCATAAGATGAGGTGGCTGATTAGAAGAGTTGGATATTTTTTGGCCGACAATGCTGGAAGATTATTTCAGATATTATAAATGATGCCAAGATTGCCAAAAATTTGGAGCTATTCAGAGAGCACCAGCATCGGCTATGAATCCTATTATCAAGCCATGGCCATTCAGAGGTTGGGGTATTGATATGATCGGCCAGATCAATCCACCACCGAGCAGAGGACATAAATTTATTTTGGTTGCTACTGATTATTTTACCAAGTGGGTTGAAGCAATTCCTTTGAAGAAAGTTGATAGCAAGGATGCCTTTGAATTTGTTAAGGAGCATATTATCTACCGGTTTGGTTTGCCACAGACGATTACAACTGATCAAGGTTCCATTTTTGTGTCCGATGAGTTTATTCAATTTACTGAAAGCATGGGGATTAAATTGTTAAATTCTTCACCATACTATGCACAAGCTAATGGGCAAGCTGAGGCGTCTAACAAGAGTTTGATTAAGTTGGTCAAGAGGAAGATTGCAGAATATCCCAAAAAGTGGCATACTATCTTGGCAGAGGCATTATGGTCCTATCGGATGGCGTGTTATGGTGCAATTCAAGTACCTCCGCATCAATTGGTTTATGGGCATGAAGCTGTGTTATCATGGGAAACCAACATCGGCTCCAGAAGGATTTCTTTACAAAATGACTTGACAGCCATGATTATCATAATTTGATGGTTGATGAGTCAGAAGATTTGGTTCAATCTAGATTGTGAGCTCTTGAGAAAGTTAGAAGAGACAAAGAAAGAGTAGCCAGACATTACAATAAAAAAGTTGTGCCAAAGTCTTTTGAGGAGGATGAACTTATTTGGAAATTGGTGCTGCCGATAGGAGCAAGAGATAACAAATTTGGTAAATGGTCACCGAATTGGGAAGGACTTTTTCAGAATCATAAATGTGTTTCTAAAGGGGCTTATATGTTAAAAGGACTTGATGGAGAAATTTTTGGTCGAGCACTTAATGGAAAATATTTGAAGAAATACTACCCAAATGTTTGGATTGGTTCATAATCGGCTGAGCTATGCCGATGTATGGACAGCCGATGTATTTACATCGCCTTTAGGTGGCCGATATTTTTTATCGCCCTCAGACATATAAGTTTGCAGCATTGTGTTCCCTACTACAAACTTGGGGGGCATGGAGGATAAAAGTTGGAAATTTTTGAAGTTTTTTGAGCAAAATCACCCAAGTCAAGACAAGATCAGTTGATATATCATACATCGGCTTGATGGCCGATAGCAGATTGTACTTAAAAATGTGGCTAAGGTATAAATCAGCTCAATGGCTAATACATATATATATTATAGAAAAAATATTGTTTGTAAAGATTGTTTGATTATTACATCAACCCAAGAAATTCTGGATTGCCAAGATCGCATGCAGACGAATTTGTTCAACTTCATCAATTATCTTGGCATCTGCAGCATCAGTTCCCAGTACAGACTTGAGTGATTTGTTGAGGGAGGCTAGATGTTTGATTGAAGACTTTAACTTGGATTTTTGTTCCTTGATAGCTTGAGGCAAATCGGTTAATTTCTTTTCTGTATCAGCAATTTTGACTCGGTATTGATGAAGTTGGACTAGGAGATCAGATTCATCTTGCTTAAGTTTGTCCAATTCTTGCTGAGTTGATTCTGGACCAGCCGACAGTTCATCTAGCTTAGATTTTTCTTCATTAACCTTTTGACGGCTGGTTTGGACAGTTGCTTCAAGAGCTTTGTATTCTAGCCGATCTGATATCCTTTGTCTTGCTCTCTCAAGCTTGAATTGATGTTGTTCCAAGTAAACAGCTGGGGAAATAGAATCAATCAGGTCTTCTGGAAGTTGATCTTGGATTTCTTGGAATCTAGATCTGATTGAGCCGCAATTGGTGACCAAGCTATCCAGTGAGGCATTCAGCCGATCAGCAATGTCGGCTAGTTTTGATTTCAGCTCATCAGCTACTGGGGATTTGGCCTTGCTAGCTGTTTCTTCTTCCTCTTCATCTAGAAACTGCCTTATATCAAAAGAGAACATATCGGCTAGAGCCTGCAGATGATAATTGATTGTAAGTAAGAGTTATGAAAATAGCCAATATGAGTTATAGTTGATAGTGATCTTATGGAGAAGATGGAATTACGGCTGATGTTTCTTCTTTGCGATGACTTCCTGCAGCCGATGCTGTATGTTCACTTGAAGCCTATTGGGGAGGTGATATTGCTCGAGTGGGCTAAATATTTTTTAGCAAGTGTTATAGATAGTGGTGAAGTTGATGAAAGAGGAGTTGGAGTTTTTGCTGGGCTTGTTGGAGGTGAATCGGCTCGAGAATTTGGGCTAGAGATATGGCCAGATTCACTTATTTGGGCAGCAGCTTCATCAATCTCTTCTTCAATGATTGCTTCATCAAGATATTCTTCAACAGCTGGATCGATTGGGGCATCATCGGCTGAGGGTTTTTGTTTCTTAGCAGACATCTTCTTCTTTGGAGCAGTTGGCTTAACGGCAGGTTTTTTGGTTCTCTTTCTCTTTCCAGCTGTGACAATCGGCTGCCTGATTTGACCTTGGAGCAGATTTCTGATAGCTGGGGCATTGAAGCCGATTGAAGAGGAAGCCAAATCTTTGCGAGATGATGTTTTAGCAGGGGCATAATTGATGTCTTTGCCACTACTGCTTTTTGTTGGAGGAGGAGAGTTGGGAATATGAAAAATATATATATATGAGAAATATAAGTGAAGTTACAATTGGGTCAGAGAAGGATGCAAAAAAGTGTGTATGAGTTTACCTGAGGGCTTATAGATGGATCCATGATTGTCAGGTAGAAATCGGCTGGCATGGATAAGAATAGATGGGTTTTCCATTCACCCCACCATTTGTCAAATAATTGGCTTCGTTGTCTGATCAAGGAAATCTGGCCGATAGAACCCAGAGGAGGGCTTTCCAGATTAAGAATCCTGTCCATAATCAGAGCCGATGGAACAATGCCCCTTGTTTGGATTTTTTGTGAGATATAAACCAATAGGCAATTGTCCCATACCAAGTTGTTTGACAGCAATCATAGGGTGATAGAACTCATATGAGGATTGTATGTATCGGCCTTGGGATACACCTGTTGGAAGTATGCAGGGGGTGATAGCCGATATGAAGATGTCTCTGATTCCTAGGAAGTCCTCATTGTTCAGATCATCTAATCTGAGATTGGTGGGTAGTTCATATTTGACTTAATCTTCATAAGGGAACCAAACTCGAGATTCATGAGGGAATCCATCATAAAATCTTCTGAACCAGTCGCAGAATTGCTCAGCCGATGTACCCATGCCAGGATAAGACGATGCTGCCTCTCCAAAAGATAAGCATCGGCGTGTTGATTCATTATCGGCTAGGGATGGAAAGGATAGATCATCAAGAGGGGTTCTGTCAGCAACCATGATAGTGTACATGTTTAGCCATATCTGCACAAACCACCAAGGGCCTCCATAGTTGGTTGATGTGTCCATAAGGAGTTTGGCCGATGTTTGGCTCAAAGTTTGATATACTGCTCCTAAGAGATATTTGCCTAGTGGGATGGACTTTTTGGATACCAGGGCTTCTGCTAAATGTTGCCAGTTTGCTGTTGGTCCACAAGTTGAGCCACAAAACAAGAATTTGTCTAGCCACATCATTAGAAAGGCAGTATGTTCTCTAGGGGAGACAGATCCCGTACCCATATTCTTAGTTATGAAACCAGACCATCCTCCAATATTCTTAGTCTGGAATTTATGATCGCATTTCACTTTAAGGCTAATGGGGTTGGTCGATGAGGAAATATCTAAGCCTGTTAGCATCTGAATATCTAACAGCGTAGGAGTCATCGGACCATGGTTAAACAGGAAGGCATTTAATGTATCGGACCAAAAATAGGAAGCAGCCGATAGCATGGGCTCATCTTTTTTGGTATCGACCAGAGAAAGTGCAAGGCATTGAGAAATACCTATCTCATCCCAGTGAGTCTGCTTGCAGGCCGACATCCTTTTGTACCAAGCCTTCCATCCATCTACGGCCGATGGCCAAGATCTGAATATATTGGGCCAGTGTGTGGAGCTGGGCTTGGATTCCTTGAATGGGATGCGATTGGTTTCAGAGTTAATAAAGAGAGTAGGGTCTTCATCGCCCATCGGCCCAAGGAAATAGTGGCTTGGTTCTCTCTCAATGGGGATTGTGATCAAATCTCTCAAGTGCTGCAAAAGAGAGAAAAAAGAGGAGGAAAAACAGATTAGAGTGGAGAAGATTTGATTTCGCGGATTGGATAGAAAAGATGGTGGCCGATATGAACAGGGGATAAGAAAAACAATGAAGTACCTGGGGGATGTTTGCGGAGGTTGCCATTTGAACAGAAGATTGCTGTTGCCGCGGAAGAAGATGGTCGTCGGTGATCTCGCCGGAGGGATCGAGAAAAATCACCGGAGTTCACGGAGAAGTTTGGTGGTTTTAGCGGTGAAAACGTAGTTAACGCCGTGAAAACTCCGGAAAAGCGGTTGGTATTTATGGAATTAGGTGCGTAACGGTCAATAGAGGAAACCCTAGATTTTTGTGGTTCTGAAGGGATAATTCTGTTGCATTATATAATACTTTGGAATTGGGGGGTATGTGTTGACGATGAAATTTGGCAAGCAATTTGATTTACATGAATCGGAAACAAGATCCAATCCGAAGCGAATTCGAAGATATGCAGAAATCTCGGAAACAGAGTGCATCGGCTGGAGTCCGTATCGGCTGGAGACCGAGTCCGATTTGGATAGCCGATGGAGCCGATATCGCATGTGAAGTCAATATCGGATTTAACAGAGAGCTTATGATAGCATTGCCGGGCAAGGATAGAGTCCAAGATTGGCAATTGTATCTTTTAATTAGGAATATGTATAGTTTCCTTATAGATAATCTCGGTAAGAGTCCGCCTAAGGGACTTGTTCGTTAGTTGGATTTGTATTAGGTTAATTTGAGTCGTGTCCGTGATGGACAATGTTTGTATTTTCGGGTATAAATATAGACCCGAGGTCTTGTAAGAAAATAACACACGTTCAATCAATCTCGGCGCATCGCCAACCTTTATTTTCTACTTTTCGACAAGTTCATGCTTTCGAGTCGTGCTGCATCAGCTTGATCTTCGACGACAAGGCAAGTCTTGTTATGGCGGTTTGCATCATCGGAACTAGTGCTTACATCTTTATGATACTCTAGTTCTATTTTGTGAATCTCCGAGTTATCATATACGTTATATAACCTAGATTGACAATGCAATCTATTCGTATCGGTCGATCTCTATCTAGGGTTTTGCTGGTAACAAATAGATTGTCTTGTTGGTTTAAGTTATATGATGTATCTACCATCCCAAAAAGGCAACCATCGGCTTGATTGTCTAGATATTATGTTTCTCTTTATACTTAATGCTGCATCGGTTAAGTCCGACCTATTAAGTCGTATTCAGAACCGTAATATCTAGCCTGCTTTATGGTTGTTAATAAGGATAGTATCGGGGTTTCAGCCGATCTTATCTGGTATATATGTTTTACATAGTTTTATGCTTTGTTTAATATTATATATCTGCCCCTTATATCAGGATCTAATCTAATACAAATATATTGGACTTACTATCAATCTAATTGATATTAGTTCAATATATTTGTTGCCTGAGAATACCCTAGCATACGGTTGTATCGGAGCTATAGCCGATACATGCTTAAATCTAGACTTCGGCTTCAATATGAGTATATATAATCGTTATTTCATGTTATTTTAGACCTAGGCAATTTATACTGTCTCGGTTCAGTCCGATCTATCCCAATTGCTTATTTCTAAAGTAATGTCGATATATTGATTATGTAATACTGATCTTTTCAGCCGATGTACTAGTTTTAGGGTTAGTTCTATCATTGACTATACCTTATAGCTGATTCATGCTCTATTGCATCGGCTAGGTAACAATACGATATGAAATCGGCTAAGTGGCCGATGGACTATCGTTTACTAATATATTTGCATGTTTCTTCTTGTTGATTGCAGGATCAAATCAACTCACACGCCCTTCGAACCTAAAAGTAACTTTTGGACCTACACTAGAGTAAAGCAAATCTCTCAGGCTAGTGTGTGTTTTTTGCATCAACACGTGGCCCGCATGCGACCGAAGGGAGAGGGGAAGGTCGGAGAGGAGAGGGTAGGGGAGGGGCATGCCACCGGGGAGGGCTGCACTGGCGTGGTGGCGACGACTGAGGAGTGAGGGAGAGAGTCTGAGCTAGGGGGCGGTAGGGGTATATTAGGGTTCGGGTTTTCACCAAGGTTGGTTGGGTCTAATGGGCTATATTTAGAGCTGACAATATATTTAGAAGTCTAAGATAGCTTCTCCAGGGCCCCGAGGGTGGAATGCCTTCCCCGCCCCCTCACCCACCCAATTGCGGGGCCCTGGCCCCGACTCCCCGCGGGGTAGAAACTCCACCGGGCCCTAGCCCCGAGGGGGAAATTGCCATCCCTAATGAGGTAGTTTAATTTATGTATCAGGATATACAAGTTTTGGATGGATGTATATATCGTGCACACTAAATAACACATATCACCAAAAGTTATGTAACGCCCCAATTTTCGGGTGGCGTTAAAAAGCTAATTTACAAAAATCCTATATGTGAAAATTGTATTCTTTGAGTGTTGGTCTAAGTTGTGCCGTAGATCTTAGTTGAAATCCCTCCTTTGTCTCAAATTCCTTGATGTCAAAACCGCCTGCTCAAAAATCTCCTTCCAAAAATAATCTCATGATTTGAATCTTCGAATTCAAATCACCTTTCTAAACCTCTACCTTGAAATTTCCCCTTCAAATAATTCCAGTCCAGTTATTCACCAAGGATTTGAGCCTACGCTCAAATCATCTCTGGTTACTCCTTGCGAAGGTCCCGTGATTTCAAATCTCAAAGTTTGGCATATTCTCCCTATTTTGTTTGGAAATAGTGTTGAAGTTCGAGTCCTTATATTCGGATTTTGCTCCTGAAACCCTAACCACAGATTTCGTCAAATTCCTGAATCCAATTTCTCTTGAAATTGTCCAAGTTCAATGATCCCCCGAATATTGAACCGATGCCCGAGTTATCCTCAAATTCTCGCTACGAAATAAGAATCCCTAAAATCAAATCTCAAGCTCACATTCAAACCCTCGAGTTACACCCTCCCCTTCTCTAACCATATATTCCCCTTTTGTTTCATTTCCGAATATTGTCTCCTCTTCGAATCACTCCCCAAATATTCGTACCAACTTCCATGATTCCTCGTTTCCCCTTTTCTTTTGAATCCCTGCTAGATAAACTCCAAGCCCAAATATAATCCTATCCCAAAATATCAAGTCCCCGATTTAAGGCTCTCGGCTTGACCCCTCTGCTTCTCTCTCAAATCCTTTCCAAGTGTTCGTTTCAACCTCCAAATACATATCCAAATTCAATTCCCATGTTTAAACCATAAATTTCGAGACTCATTCCCTTCTCCTTGAATTCTTTCCCCAAATAATCCTACAAGTTCCCCAAATACAAATCTATTCTAAAAAAAAGTGCCAAACTCCCACTTTGGTGCCCTTCCTTGGCTCTTCTATATTTTGCTGAGTCCAAACATCCCGTTTGAACTCAAATCCCAACTCAAATACTCCAGATATAACCATAAGAAAAGTTTAGAAAAAGTCTATTCTGCCTCCCTTAGTTGTTTGCGCCGCCTCTCTCCTTTTTCCTCTTGGCCCAACTCAATCCTAAATCGCTCTACTCGATATCAAAAGAAATCGTCTCCTCGAAATTCCTATTTTAAATCAATTCCGAATTTCGATCCTTCTCTCCTGTGGACTCCGTGCCAAATATTTCTCTCAATCACAAAAATGTCAAACTTCCTATTTCAGATCCCCTCCTTGACTACTTCATATTTTTTTGAGTTCAAAGATGTAAATTGAATTCAAATCCAAATTAAAATCTAAACTCAGATCCCTTCATTTTCAATTCCTAGAAAAAGTCTAGTTTACATCCATGTTCCTTGGGCCGTTTCCTTCCCGGTCCATTCTCCATTCCCTCCCTTTCTCTTTTTCTCCAGCCGCCTGGGCCGTCACCGCTCCTTCGGCCCAGTCCAAGTCCATCTCCTCTCTCCCTCTTGGGCCGCACGAGCTCAGCCCGCTTCCCTCGCTGTACCGTTCCCTAGGCACGTATGCCGCGCGTGCGAGACATGAGAGAGAGCGCTCGTCTCTCTCTCACTCTTGTCTCTCTCTTTTTAGTTTCTCTCTGTCTTACGTCTCTCTCTCTTGCTGAAATTTTGCTGCCGGCAGCGTTCAAATTGGCTTGCCGCCTTTCCTTCCCGCGCGGCGTCGCTCATGGCCGACCGTCGAGGACGTCACCGCCGCCATCACCTCTGGCTGCCGCCTGCCACCTTGCCACGCTCCACACGAGCCAACCTCCCCGCTTTTGCCGACATCGTCGTCGTCATCCTTGGTCCCAGCCGGATGTCACCAAAACGCGGACGCACCCCTACGCTCCTTGCCAGCCTAGCCGCCCAAAAATGGAGAAGGCAACCCTCTCTTTTCCTCCCCCTTTCTCTTTTTCCTCCCGGTCTCGGGCGTGCTCTCTCTGCCCTTGTACCCTTGTGCGCGGAGGCAGAGGGCGCCGCTGATGTCGGCCGCCAGCCGTCAGCTCGCAATCCATCGCCCACCTTGACCGTGCCATCTCGCCCCATCGAACCGACCTAGCCTCCCTCCCTCTCCTCCTCTATAAACCCCTCTTTTGAGCCCTTCCTCCTCTCTTGCTTCGTGCTCCTCGCACAACCGCCTTGCCGTCTTCTCCCTTGCCGATTGCTGTCGTGCGGCCGACCACGGTGCCGCACCACCGTGGCCAAGAACAATGCCCTGCCGCACCCCACCCTCGCGCTCCCTCTTCTCCCCGGGTCGCACCATCTCGGTGCCGTGCCGCTCCGCCGTCGCGACTGCATCGTCGCGGATGTCGTTCCCGTCGGTGAGCCCCCACTCCCTTCTCCCTCTTGTCGTGCTGCGTCCGCAGCCATGGCCGCGCACAGCTGCGCAACGCCATCGACCATCCTCGCCGTGGCTCTGCTTCTGCCGTCGCCACGCCCCACTCGCCCCTTTCACTCCTCGCCGTTAGCTTGCCCAGCCACCGCGTGCGCGCCCTTCTCCTCCCTCCTCCTCGCCCGTTTCCGCCACCGCCGTGAGCAGTCGCACATCCGTGGCCGCGACCCCTTTCCTCTCCCTCTCGTCGCAGCCATCTCCCCTTCCTTGCTCCCCGTGGCCGCCGTCCTCCTTCCTCTCGATTCCCCTCTGCGGCCGCCCGGTGCTTCTTTCCTCGCCGCTCCGCCCAACCCGCCATGGCCGCCATCCTCTGCTTCTGAAACCGCCGCACGCCGCCGTGCGCCGCCGTCAGCCCATCTCCTCTTGTCTCCCTGCGCCTACCCCTCCCCGTGACCCTAGCGACCCCCAGAGCACCGCTGGCCACCGCCCCCCTTCCCTCACTCCCTCGTCACACCGCTCCTTTCCACCGCCGTTGCACACGGGAGCGCGTCGTCGCTAGCCATCGTCGCTCCTCTCCCGGTGCATCCGAGCCAATGAGTGGGATCCCCTTCCTCTTCTCTAGCCACCGGTGCCCGCATCCCGCTCCCGTTCACCGCCGTTCACCGGAAATCCACCGCTCGCTGCCGGCTGTTCGATCCCCGACCGGTCTTTTCTCTCTTGCCCCTGCCAGCGCAGCTTTCCACGTGGACGTCACGTGCGCTTGACCGGGTCAAGCCGACGCCCCGTTAGCCATCCTCCCCTCGCCGCCCGTAGGCTCGGCCCACTGGCCGTCCTCCTCTTTTCGCACGGCCGGGCCGGCCCATACCGCTTGCGTCGGCCAATTGGGCCACGTCCTTGACTCACAACCCAACGAGCAAAAGTCAAATTTCACTCCATTCGCCGTGTCCACTGCCCGTGAACCAAAGTCTAGTTTTGGTCCCCCACATAATCCATTGCTCCTTCCCTTGAAGCCCATGCAACAAAAGTCCACCTTACCTCCCTTCTCCTTAACCAGCCACCAATGAATCAAGTCTATTTTGACTCCCTCCCTCTAAGACAGTCATCCATAAACAGAAGTCCATACACCCTCCCTTACCTTTTGCTGGCCCTGCATGTCAATGAGTGTAAGAAATATTTTTGAGAATATTTATTTTCCAGAAATTCAATAATTCCATTTCCTTTGTCCAGAAAATTCAATAAATCAATTCCCTTATTCCAGAAAGTTTCAATAAATTTCATAAATCATTTCTTTGATTCCAATAAAATAAATAAATGCTTTTCCTTATCCAGAAATTCCATGTTTTACTTTCCCTGCTCCAGAAGTTCAAATAAATCATTTCCTTGTGCATATACCTCTTCCTATACTCCGGACATTCCCGTAAATCATTCCTTTGATCTGAAGTTTCCAATTTAACTTTCGAAATTCATATCTCTCAAGTCCGTAACTCCGATTGACCCCGTTCCACCTTCGGAAATTCCGTTAAACTGTGATCTATTAAATGGCAATATTTATTAGCCTAAATAGGATCTTTTCTTGGTCTTTTGTTTAGTTTTTGATTGTTTGCGCCTAGTTACGGTTACCGGATTTTTCGTCAAGCATGGATTTCTCGAAGATTCGTGAAGATCAAGACCCTGAGCAAGGCAAGCCACCTTTGAACATCTTGAGCCTATATTTGAACTTAATTATATTGTTTGCAAAATATTTATGCATTGATTGGATTCCACTTGAACTGTTTGCCCCGTCTGCAAGGCAGATCGGTGGACCTACCTGACTTGCTGCATTTAATCCTTCCCTTTGTTAATTGCTACATCATGTTTCCCTTGTAACCACCTTCGTTACGCCTCGATATTCGTGCACTCTGTACGAGTATTTTTGTTGCTTCAAACTTAAAATATGAGAACATCTTGGGTAAAACTTGATTTACAAAAGTATTGAAAAACCCGACGCCTGGGTCGGTGCCTTGTGAAAGAAATATGAGTTTTAGAAAAATAAAACTCGCGACACAAGGCCATTCCTGGGCAGGATGCTTGTGCGGTCACTTTTAAGGACCGATTCCCTGGGAATTACATCCAAGCATATAACAAGTGCGACCACATGGGTGAAATGGGAGAACCCTGGCTGAGTAACTAGCTAGGCTTGGGAAGCCTTGATGCCAAGGGACAAGTGGATTCGCCGGAGTGGTGTCGGGGAGGACCCCTGGGCTTCCTGGCACAGTATGGTCTGGGACCTAACCTGTTGTTGGTCCGGATGACCCCTCTCGTTGGCATATGGTAACCTTGTGTCGGCTTTAGAAATGCCTTATCGTGAAAGCCTCAAAATCAGCAGACGTGGCTGTTCTGCACGGGCTGGGTGACCCAGGCTAGTAACGTCGTGTGGGTAAAGTGTACCCCCTCTGCAGAGGTTAACAAACCGTTCGAACAGCCGTGTCCATGGTTATGGGCGGATGTGAGGTGATTCCTTAGCGTAGTTTTTGTCTTACCATGCTTTGAGAAAAAAGATAATGGTTTGGGAACCCGATGCTTGGGAAGCAATTGGTTGTCAGGTAGACAGCGGGACAGGGAGTCCTGGAAATAATTGGTCGTTTGGGGACCACATATCTCGGGAAGATTGAATAATTGGTTTGGTTTAGGAAACCAACTTTGAGGCCAACTCTGAGAGTTGTGCAAACTTGATAAATAAACTTTGTTACTTCTCACTCCCGACCGAGCTGAGACTTGTCTCGCTCTGGTTGCGGACCAGCACACACTTAGATTGTTCAAAACTTGAAAATAAAACAATCTTGCTAAATAAACAGCCTCTCCTTGAAGCTTGCATTAATCACTTAAGTTCCCCTGGCTTGCTGAGTACATAAGTTCCCACCCTTGCTCTTTATACATATAGTTCCACCAGCTCTGAAGGTGAAGTCGAAGTGAAGATTTGAGTTTTGTCCTAGTTCCCTGCTGTTGCCTGTGGTGTTGGGTGTTAGTTCGTTGGTTTCCGCTGCCTCTGTCTCTGATGTTGCTGCCTCCGCGTCGTCTGTTGCATTCTTGGGTTCTCCCGAAAGCTGCAACTTAAGTCAAGGTAAATAAGTCCTCTATTTAAATTAAGGATTGCAATGATTCCTAATTATCACCGTGGGTACCAGCACTGTGTGCTGGGTCTGGTACCGATATCACGGTTTCATAGGAAGCGGTTCACGCTGTTTTTCCTACGACACGCTCCTGTCAAGTGCCGTTGTACGGCGGTGCCAGATCGGGGTGTGACAACTTATAAGAAATGTGCATGTGGTTCCAATAGTATCACATGTATAAAGTCTCAACTTTAAATTCACTATATTTTAGCCATAATAAAAAAATAAAAATCCTTACAGTTTTAAAAGTAAAAATTTGTTACAAAATGTGTTTTTTCTCTCAATGTATGATGAATTTAAAGACTAGATATTACACATAGGTGTAGTATTATTATAAGGACATGTACAAAGTTCTTTATAATTTTCATAGTATTTATTAGTTGGTGTACAGCACTCGAAGTTTATGTGCACATGATACATTATGATACATTCTCGTGTATAAGTATATGGGTTACGAGCAGCATAAAACTTCAACCTTATTTACAATGGAGATTTTTTTTTGGAAACTTGCAAAAATAAAATTTTTCTTTGAAATTCTATTAAATTTCTGACTTCTTAAGAAACTCTCATTTTTTAAATAAAAAAGAAACTCTTGATTTAAGGGTATGTTTGAGTGGAGGAGAAAAGAGAAAAAATATGCAAAACGAGATGAGTTATTAGCGTATAATTAATTAAGTATTAATTATTTTAAACTTGAGCAAATGGATTAATATTATTTTTTAAAGAAACTATCCAATAGATTTTTTTAAAAAACACATCATTTAGCTGGCCGGAAAGCGTGTGCGTGAAAATGTTGAATTTCTTCTCTTTCTCATCCGAATGAACAGTACACCATGAAGGATTTGTATGACACATCTTCTCAGCTTGCATGACGCATTCATGAACTAAATTGAAATTCAGTTGCATTAAAATATATTTTTTCTGATTAATTTGAACTCTATGCTACTCCGATCTACACAATGTTGCTCCTTTCGGGGAAAAAAGCAGTTAAAATTAATGGTATGTTTTCTCCGGTTAATATAATATGTAAATTTCTATGTTCTTCATTTCTCCGGTTAATATAATATCTATAATTTATTGATACTTCCTCCATCTAAAAAGGTGTCTTTTAGCTTTTTGATTAATTTGTCCAATAAAGAGTTTTTTTAAGCTATAGGGTCCACTAAATCTCTTAAGACCAATTCATCTTTTTTTTTTCATTTTAGCCTTCCAACCATTAGTACTCCCTTCTCCCCCGTTATCCCCCTCTCTGTATTAACGGAGAGCATGTTTTGTTTTTGACATTTTCTTGATATGCCTTTTACTTTCTCAACCGTTTTTTTTTTTTTTGGACGGAAGAGTAATATCTAGCCTTAATATGACATGATTAATGGATAGCAGATTAACCAGAGCACATACTTATTGCTTGTGTTTAGTTACAGGACAATTGCATCGGACAAGATTGTGCGTGATAATTAAGGCAATGAAGAATCTTAAACAACCATTCAATGTAATGAAACAGTATACAACTAGACTTATCCTGCAGGTTGACTTTAGCCACACTCCAAAGCTAGCTACAGAGAATGCTTTGCATGGCCAACCTCTCGATCGGCCGGTGCAGCTAGCTGCATTGCATGCGACGTTCAGGCGACCCAGCTTGAGTCATGTCATATACTCGTATCCATATCCCAATATAATCGATCGAATATTAATTCGAGAAGGCCATCACCAAATGATCGAAAGCATATGTAGCTATCTTACCAGAAAAAGGTCAATGGACTTCTTTTTTGTGTAGATGGCTTTTCATGCTTCTGCCCAACACTCTGACATTGCAAGGTAGCCCCTCGATCTCATGTATATATAGACACCTCGAGTTGTCCATACCATCACAAGCTGAGCTAGCTAAGATCTTCACTAACAGACGAGACAGAGAGGTCAGTGAAGGCAGCAATGGCTTCAGCTTCCTCTGTTCTTCGTTGCTGCCTCCTCGCCACAGCACTGATGATGCTGTCCGCAGTGGGAGCTGAAGCCATCACGAGGCAGTACCTATTCGAGGTAAGTGCATAACCACGGTGTGGTGGATGTATCACATCGATACACAAGTTTCGCCAAAATACCAACGCAAATTTGCCGTTGACATCTCAGGTGCAAACGACGAGCGTGACGCGGCTGTGCAGCACGAAGAGCATCGTGACGGTGAACGGGCAGTACCCGGGGCCCACGCTGTTCGCCCGCGAGGGCGACCACGTCGAGGTCACGGTCGTCAACCACTCCCCCTACAACATGAGCATCCACTGGTACGCGTCGCGATTTCCACCGTGTTCTGACGCGAAAAAACCTGTGTTTTCACCGTGTTTTTCACGACGCGAACCGTGTGTATGCGTGCAGGCACGGGATCCGGCAGCTGCTGAGCGGGTGGGCGGACGGGCCATCGTACATCACACAGTGCCCGATCCAGCCCGGGGGAAGCTACGTGTACAGGTTCACCATCACCGGGCAGCGGGGCACCCTGTGGTGGCACGCGCACATTTCCTGGCTGCGCGCCACCGTACATGGCCCCATGGTCATCCTCCCTCCCGCCGGCGTCGGCTACCCGTTCCCGGCACCACACGAGGAGGTGCCCATCATGTTCGGTGAGTGGTGGAACAACGACACGGAGGCGGTGATCAGCCAGGCGCTCCAGACCGGCGGCGGCCCCAACATCTCCGACGCCTACACCCTCAACGGCCTCCCTGGCCCTCTCTACAACTGCTCATCTCAAGGTGATTAATTAGTGACTGATTCAGTTTAGTCGTGTCACTGGCGAGTGTGATCGACACGTGACAATTTGCGTGCGTGCAGACACGTTTAAGCTGAAGGTGAAGCCCGGGAAGACGTACATGCTGAGGCTCATCAACGCTGCACTCAACGACGAGCTCTTCTTCTCCATCGCCAACCACACGCTCACCGTGGTCGACGTCGACGCGCTCTACGTCAAGCCGTTCACCGTCGACACGCTCATCATCGCGCCGGGGCAGACCAGCAACGTGCTCCTCACCGCCAAGCCCACGTACCCGGCCGCGAGCTACTACATGCTGGCTCGCCCGTACACCAACACGCAGGGCACCTTCGACAACACCACCGTCGCCGGCGTCCTCGAGTACGAGGACCCCTGCCCCACCGCCGCCACCGCCGGCAAGACCGTCCCGATCTTCTCCCCGACGCTGCCGCAGATCAACGACACCAACGCCGTCTCCAACTTCACCGCCAAGCTCCGCAGCCTGGCCAGCGCCGAGTACCCGGCGGCGGTGCCGCAGCAGGTGGACCACCGCTTCTTCTTCACCGTGGGGCTCGGCACCCACCCGTGCGCCGTCAACGGCACGTGCCAGGGACCCAACGGCTCCCGGTTCGCCGCCTCCATCAACAACGTCTCCTTCGTGCTCCCGGCGACGGCGCTGCTCCAGTCGCACTTCGCCGGCAAGTCCAACGGCGTCTACGCCTCCAACTTCCCGTACTACCCGCTGCATCCGTTCAACTACACCGGCACGCCGCCGAACAACACCAACGTGATGAACGGGACCAAGGTGCTCGTGCTGCCGTACGGCGCCAACGTCGAGCTGGTGATGCAGGACACCAGCATTCTTGGCGCCGAGAGCCACCCGCTTCATCTCCACGGCTTCAACTTCTTCGTCGTCGGCCAGGGCTTCGGCAACTTCGACCCCGTCAACGACCCGGCCAAGTTCAACCTCTTCGACCCCGTCGAGCGGAACACCGTCGGCGTGCCCGCCGGCGGCTGGGTCGCCATCCGCTTCCACGCCGACAACCCAGGCATGTACTCTGTACCACTTCGATTCCCCTGCAATTCCACGGCACATTTGCACCAACTTAAATAGCTACTTGTATTTAGCTTTAGTTAATCAGTTTGCAATTATAACTCATCAAAAATACTTATATATGCCAATACGATTGCACGATCTCAGGTGTGTGGTTCATGCATTGTCACTTGGAGGTGCACATGAGCTGGGGCTTGAAAATGGCGTGGCTTGTGCTGGATGGCAGCCGTCCTGACCAGAAGCTCCCGCCTCCGCCGTTGGATCTCCCGAAATGCTAGTCATAAAACTCAAGATCATATCAAAGGCCAGATTGGTTGCATTTGCAGCGCTTCACACAGACCCCACTTACTGTTGTCCGTCTTCGGTTTCTCGTCGTCGATCGACATGTGTGCTTCATTTGTTGCTTTTTTGATAAACTGATATCTCAGGAAATTGATAGTGTGTTTGTGAGCTAGCTCCGGTATTTGCATGAAGTTTGAATCTTTCGTATTTTGAAGAAATTTGATTTCTTTGATTGGCAGGGCTTGACTTTTAGGACTGCTTAATGTAACTCAAAGCTCGCTTGCTTTGCATCTTCTAATGTATCCAAGTGTATTTTGGTGCAATAAAGTCTAATTCTGGTACATTGTCCTGCCGTATCAAATTTCATTTTATTACATGGGACTAACTATATACAACTTTCGACAGAAAATTCCCCCTAAGATCTACCAAATGTAATTATAGTGTACCTACATTATAACTTACATATAATTATAAATGTAACTCAACTGTAAGTCACATACTCACTTGTAACTGCAAAACAGTTGGTGCAACTTAGTGGAGGAAACAAGTTTGTTCAACTCGGAGGTCTCGTGATTGATCCCCGTTCGTGCATGCAATTTTTGTTTTCCCCGAGCCCACAATCCATCATAGGCACATATCTTCAGTACAAAATCTGACATATATGGCCATGGAAAATCTGTCAACAGCCCATTAGCAAAATCATTATTACATGGTTAGCTACAGTGGAACATCTTTGTACAGAGAAATAGGGACTCCACAACCTTTTGTGTCTGTTAATTAATTATTGTTTTCCCGAAATGCTAGGCATAAAACTCAAGATCAATGATCAAGATTGATTGGATCACTTCGCACAGCCCCCGCTCACTTGTCGTCAGATATTTTGCTGCTCTAAATTCGACTTTTATAAGTTGTAACAAAAATAACAAATTTAACTATGAATATATATATACTAATTAGAGTTAAATTTGTTATTTTTGTTACAACTTGTAGAAGTTGAATTTGAACTCACATGTTGGTGGAGTGACATATTACGTATCAAACTATCTTGTCAATTTTTTTAAAGTATTTTTATAATTTGACATGCAACACATGGGTGAATATCCACATTAAAATTATTTTCTCATAAGACTTGTTTGAAACGGAGGGATTTCATAGGATTGAAGAAGTGAACTAAATTCTACGAATATTGTACAAATTTCCGCATCACAAAGGAGCCCGATATAAATTTGTTCTAGTAGTACTTACTGCACGCACTCCGATAATCCATTTAAATCAAAATGCTCTAATTATAAGTGTGTCATCCTTCTATTCAAAATACCGAATTCTCTCAAAATGTTATTGAACACATGCAGTTTTCATAATGTTCCCGTAACTTTAATTTCGTTAAGATATGTCGTATGTATATCAGTGACAAATTGGTTAGAAAATTTATATGATGTTAAACGGTGTATATTATAAGAAAAGAAATGCTCAATATGCTTTCAATAAGATTTTAATGAGTTTCGGATTTATTGATTGATCTTTGTCATTTTAAGCGTTTGTTTGGGGTATAATCAGGTGTCTGCGCACGTAGTTATGTGTGTACGTATACAACTACAATATAATTAAACAAACAGAAGGAAAATCAAAATCCAAAACAATAGTTAATTATTTAAGTAGGATCTATTATCTATTATATTATTAAGACATCTCGAAAAGAAGATACCACATTCGCTGTGGAGGCAAGAAATTCTCACATTAATCGAAGAAAAAGAAAGCAAGGTTCCAAGTGAAAATATAATTAAAAAATAACAGAAATTCGGAATTAAAAATAAGCAATATTGAAAGAGAAGTCCATGTAAGAACCCAATACGTGATTAATTAAAATTCAGAATAAAAAATAAATAAATTTCTGAAATTAGGAAAGAAAAGGAAGAGTTCAAGTAGGAATACAATTGTTGAAATAACTAAAATTTAGAATAAAAAAGAAATATTGAAACAATAATTAATCCATCTATAACACAACACGAGATTAATTAGAATTCAAAAATAAAAAATAAAATAAATTCATAAATTAGAAAAAATAAAATTAAGAGTTCAAATAGAAATAAAGTTAATAAATAACTATAATTCATAATAAAAAATAAAGACTATTGAAAGAATAGACCATATAGAATATTTGACGAGATTAATTAAAATTCGGAATAACAAATAAAATAAATTTTGAAAATGAAAAATAATTATAAGAATTCAAGTAGGAATACAATTTACAAATAAAAAATATTAAAATAAAAAATATGGATTTTTCGAAAAGAATAGTTCATCTAGAACACAACGATATCAAATGATAATAAAGAGGGTAAAACAATAGACCTGTAAAAGAGTAAAGCGGTAGCAATTGATAGAACATTTAAAAACTATAAACATATAAACAAAACCCCAAATAGAATCCCAATGATGATTAAGAGGAAGGACAACGGACGAGCTATTAAGTAGTACGATTGTGGCAGTTGGCGTGATTCTATAAAGTAAAAAAATAAATCCCAATGATAATCATGTACAATAAAGAGGGGAGGCAGCGGGTGGGTCGCGCGTAGAGTACAGTGGGCAAAGCCACTGACGGTTTAGCGGGACTTCTAGAAAGTAAAAAATGACCTAAACGATAATTATGTCCGATTTTTAAAATCCCAATAATAATAAAGAGAGGAGACAACGGAGGGGCCGTAGAGGAGTAAAGTGGCGGTGTTTGACAGAACTTAAAAAAATTATAAAAACAAACCCAACATGACAATAAACTCTAAAAAATAAAAGGTCTAATTTTTAAAGGTTTCATGGAAGATAAATAGAAATAGTGATAGATCGACAAGCAAATAAAGGTCTGACAAATGAGTAAGTGGTAGCGACCGAAACGACTTTTAAAACCTATAAAATTAGAAACACGCGGATGATAAAGTTCGGTCTTTCAAAATACTAAGACAACGAGATAGATATTTAACAAATTTTAAGTAAAATCATATGTAAGAAATAAATAATTTTGTATGTGTGCTAGCCGCGCAATTGCACGAATCACCCAGCTAGTTTTTAATAATAACATGTGTAATATATGCTAATGCCTCCTTAAACACGAGTAATCACTGGTTCTTCAAACCTGGAAATGTATCAATTGTTAGTATTCGAGTTGAGGCAAATGGTAGTTAGGCTGCGTTCCCACGCGGCAGTTCGGAACGCGCACAGAATTTACGGAAAACGGAGCGATTCATTAGCACGTGATTAATTAAGTTTTTACTAATTTTTTTTCAAAAATGGATTAATTTGATTTTTTTAAACAACTTTTGTATAGAAATTTTTTGTAAAATACCCACCGTTTAGTAGTTTGAAAAACGTGCGCGTGAAAAACGAGGGAGAGGAGTTGGGAAGAGGATACAAAGAACGGGGCCTTAGTACTTTACCCAACATTATACATGTAACCTAGATACATCTCGTTTCCTGTGGAAATTAAACAGCTAGCTAGCTCTGTTTATTTGTCGATCGTTCATGCTTAATGTATATATGTTCAAAAAAATGAAGGGAGTAAATCAACTTTGTTGGTAGTATGTATGTATCCTAACAAAAAGATTCCACCAGTAGTCATTCTCTGGAGTTACCTACAGGATTAGCATGAAGGTCCAATCAATTTAGAGTCCTACACAAGATCTGACAATTTGCACCACGAAAACAGGAAATGCTTGCCATGGTGATCAGCCCAAGATCAGTTCAAGCATCTTTTTCGTCGTTGGATCATGCTTGAGAGGAGACGCAAACTACTACAGATTGTGGGTATATATCTAGCTCGGACCTTTTTACTTACTCCCATATGCGCCAATGAGAAGCCATATACACGCATATATGCATGCATTGCATTGTATGTACAGTGGAACTCACGCAATTTCACTATGTGTGCAGTCACTTGACATGGACACATTACTTGCTAAGACAATATAGTGTCCTTTTTGTCCACCCCTGTCATGCTTGATTGCAATCCAAGGATAGATTATGGTTGAGGGAGCAAAATGACGGCTAAGGCGATCGTCCTCTCACCGTGAATATGGCTCGGAATAATTCCACGAGCCCACGACAAACTTGCATGTATGCCAACGTGTGTTCGGGTGAGGGGTTATATTAAGGGTGCACGTTCTCCACCTCATTTCATATATACATATATCTAAGTAGTTATATAAAGATAATTTAAAATTTATAAAGATAATTTAAAATTTAAATTTATATACATGTCATGCTGTGGATCCTCGCTGAACCAAAACCATTCTGTTTTTCTCCTTCTATAAATGAAATGGCAGAGCTCCTATCAATTCCCTCGAAAAAATATATACATATCTAAATAGTTATATAAAGATAATTTAAAATTTATAATGTAAATTATGATGCCATATTTACTTTCTCTTCTTAAAGTATAGACTATAAATCAAATTTAATTTATGTACATATAGAGTAATATATGGTACTACATCCGTCTCAAATATAACAACTTCTAACACTTATAATTTATCTCAAAACATAACAATTTCTCCACTAATATTCTCTTCTCAACTAATCACAACCCTTCACCATTCACTTTTTCCACCTATCTCCACTTCTCAACCAATCACAACCTCACCATTTAATTTTACCTATTTTCTTAAGATTAATCTTGTTCGACTTTAAAACTTCTTATATTTTAGGACAGAAGTAGTATCTAAGATAGCAAATATAGTACTCTCTCCATTCCAACAGAATGTAATTATAGCATTTAAATTTTTATCCAAAAATAATACAATTATAGAGTAATAATTTTCCTCCGACCACCCCTTATTTAGGGCTCCTTTGGAGTATAAGAATTTAAAAATACAGGATTAGGATGTCACGCCTTGTGAATTTCTACAGGAATTAGAAACATAGGAAAACTCTAAAACAACTGTTTGGATGTAACACAAGAAAAATACAGGAATTATAGACACAAGGAGAGAAAACTATGAGGTAAGAGCTCATGTTTGTTTTCCTCTAAAATTCGAAAGGAATGGCTCATTCCAAAGGATTTTCAAAGGAAACTTTAAGAATCTGTACTTTATTCCAAATGGTCTCATATGAGTTTTATCCTTAGGATTCAAATCGTCCAAAAAATCATCATATTTCCTTTGTTCCAAAGGAGCTCTTAAATTCGTTCCCTTCTTATCTTTAACCACCCTCCTGCTCTCATTTAATAGGAGCATACAAGTCTTTGCATGCTACAATTACATTCTTTTTGGGGCAGAAGACCATCCTCTCTTAGTCCTAAAATAAATCAATTCTTGAAGTTCAAACTCTATCATAAAATAAATCATTTCATGCCTTCTTACCTACTCTCCATCTTAAAATTGAGGAGTTTGTTCCTTCAATATCTCTTACATACCCACCCACCATTACACCAATACTACTTTCCTATTAATAAGGGACACTTTGGTATTTTGCCCTCAATACTAAATGTTTCTCATGATGTAAGGGATTGGTTTATTTTGGGACATGACATAAATGCAAGCCTCTAGATGTTACATAGGTCTAATTGGATGATGGGGTGGAAAGAAGGGAGGAGAGAGAGAGAGAGACAAACTCACACAAAGGAATGGGATGGGTCTAGTTAGGCCAAACCCATTTTTTTAGGTTGTCTGGTTTGACGATGGGTGGGATGGGATAATCCAAAGAGGAAATATTCTCCTAAAGTCCGGATTGCCCTTATCCCTAAAAAAAATTGGTGGACCAATCTAACCCACTTTTCTGTCTCACTGACATATGAGCCATCCATTAAAAAACATGGATGAGTACAACCCTTTCCACCTCGTTTCCAAACCAAACACATGCCTAATGTGCTTATAGGGGAAGCTATTCCCTTGTTTATCGTGAGCACGCTTTCTATATCAAAAGATGTATTTTTTTTGCAAAAACTTTCTATATCAAAGTTTCTTTAAAAAACAAATAATTAAATCTATTTTTCAAGTTTATAATAGTTAATACTGAATTAATCATACTCTAATCACCGGCATCGTTTTGCTTGCAGCTAATAACTTTAGCTTATCCCCACTATTGAACAAGGTCTTTTTGTTACCAACATGTGGACCCGATAGACCTCGGACCCATGTATCAGTGGCAAGGTCACCACGACTTTAAAGTAAGAGGATTCCGATCCTTATGCAAAGGCAACATCTACATAATCTCTAAGAAAAGAAAAGGAAAGAATAGTTGATTGGTTGCAAATGAATAAAAAAATGTTATAGTGTATTGGGGTACCTTTATTAGAGCTAATGTATTATGTATGTTTAATTGATGATTAGATGGTGTATAGACAGAATTAGAGGTAGCAACCACCTTAGCTATTAAACTTGTTTACAAATTTTCATGACTTTTTAAATGACACGTAAAAAATGAGGACATGTCATTTGTAGTCTATGGATGCAAATCATAAACTGAAGGAGTGAGTTCGGAAAATATATGGTGAAAACTACATCTAGTTGGAAACTATGGAAAGACACGGTATAGAAATTTTCAAAAAAATTTGAAAAACAAATCCTCACATATAACTAATTAAGAAGATATTAGACAACCTTTCAAAGTTCCAACAATAAACTCAACTCAACTTTGTTGGTGAGATGTAGTGTTCTTTTTTCAAATTGAGAAACAATGGAGAAAAAACAAAACAAAGGGAAATAGTAGTGTTTTTTCTTTGTGATTTTTTTAATTTTATACGTCACAAACATAGTTGAGTTTGTTCTCACAAGTTTGCATAGCTATATATTTACATGTTCCCTAATTCGGTGCTTTTTGAGAATTTTTAAGTACTTTCGTGGAATTCTAAGATTGAAGCTAGTTAATTTCCAAGTTTCTACCTGCTTCCATCGTATATTTTTATAAGTTAGCTTGGTACCAGTTAATTTTTCTATCATCCTCAAAATGTGTGACATAAATGTCAGTGTTGTTGTATCATCTTGAGTGTGCACGCGTTTATATGAGTGCTTGCGTCTATACTGTGTTTTGAAAAAAAAATGTAGCCTCCCTCTCCAACCAAATTTTAATTATTTTTAAAGTTTTACACGATTGTCGGTGTCATGGGCCCAGGGGTATGCTAACTTTGGGTTTGAGGCGGCCCCATGCGCCTACGTGACCATCCCCCGAGCGGGGATCGGGCCCGAGGGTGACGTGGTGGCCACCCTCCCAGGGCACAGTGCCCCCTCGGGGCGTATCATGGTGGGGGTCGGGCTCCCCCGACCCCCTCGAGCTACCGCCACGTATGATAGGGCAGGTGAGCGCCCCCACCGCTCACCTACCTCCATTAATGGCGAGGCAGCCGTAATGCGCCTGCGCACGCGCCGCATTAAACGCGGAGTGACGCGCACGTATATATCTGACACCGGTCGCAGTCGGCTGACCGGCATGCAACCGGTCCGAATGAGGGACAGCGCACAGTACCACGCATGCCGGTGCACGCTCGGTAGGTACGCTGCGCTTCCCATCGGGTCACATCAGGATTGTGTGAGCCGCTCCGGCTCACGTGCCTCGCCGGAGTTGGTGCGTCAGGTCTAATCACCTGGCGCACCGCATAGCCTACGGTTGAACAAGCAAGCTTTCAGCCGTTTAATGAAGAATGACATGCAGCGTCATTCTTCATGATATGCGGCCTGACAGGAGTCACGCAGGCATTACAGGATGGAAGACTTCGGCCGCCAGCCACAGTGTGGCTCTTAATTGTATCCTTGTCCCTTTCTCTAGATTATAGCCTGTCTGGCCCATGTGGTGTCCCCTTGAGATATAAAAGGAGGCCCAGGCCTAGAGGAAAGGGGGGTCGGCTCCCTGAGTTCTTCTCTCTGGATTGCTCCTAGCTGAGACCAACTCTTGAGAGCGTAAGCTTACACAAATAGTCCATCACACAGGAGTAGGGTATTACGCCTCATCGGTGGCCCGAACCTGTATACTTGCTTGTGTGTCATCGCCCTCTTTCTCGTGATCTTTTATTCTCACCAGCGCACCAGAACCGAACCGGGAGAGGCCTCTCTCTCGCGCTCTGGACCGAACTCCAAAAGGGGGTCTGCACAGTCCCCCGCTGCGGAGTTTACCATCCGACAGCTGGCGCGCCAGGTAGGGGCGCGTAGACGCTTCTTCAGGTTCCGACCCCTTGCGTGCGCGCTAAGCATCGCTCAGTCAGCCCTATGGCAGAAGAGGCGGTACTCCACACGCCCACGCCGAGTGTCAGTGACGATGGCGGAGAGCTGCATCCCCGTCGCCGAGTACATACCCCGTCACTGCCTCCTCGCCGGAGTCCCGAGCAGGGGAAAGCACGGAAGGAGGCGGAGGGCTCTGCCACCTCCCCGCGGCCTAGCGACGAGCGGCGGCGCCGCCCCAAGGCGCGCCGCCGTCTGGTCTATGGTGACGGCGGCACTCCTCAGGGTGCCCTCCAGGCGGTAGGAGCGCTCCTGCGCCATCCGCCCATCGCAGCGGACCCGGAGGCCCCCGTCCAGCGCTGGCTGGATGATGTGGCCAACCTGGTCAAGGCGGCGCACCAGCAGCTGGACACCGGCGGCCGCTCATCAGCAGTCGGATCATCCGGTACCGCGACTGCCTCCTCTTCGTCGGCAAGGCGAAGAGCACGGCAAGCGGCGGCCCACGCCCGCCGCTCGTCCTCGCTTCCCTCGTCGACGCCCATGGCTACTCGCGGGCGTCAACGGGAGTCTATATGATAAGCCGGACGCCCGGCTCAGCATCGAGCACCGGCACGATGAGCGCCGCACCACCCACACGGGAGAGGGCGCCGCGTCCACAGCCACCGTGCGCCCTAGCAGCCTTAAAGGTAGGCCCCCCGTTTCCCCCGTCGTTGGGGCTGGATGCCGTGCCTTTGTGCCGGAGTGTCCGATGGCCCCCAAAGTTCCGGCCCAGCATCCCGGAAAAATGCGACGGAAGCGTCAACCCCACCGAGTTCCTCCAGATCTATACGACCGGCATCGAGGTGGCGGGGGGTGACGACAGGGTCATGGCGAACTATTTTCCCATGTCCCTAAAAGGCCAAGCGCGGGGTTGGCTCATGAACTTGCCACCCGCCTCGGTCCACTCTTGGGAGGATTTGTGCCAACAGTTCACCACGAACTTTCAGGGCACATATCCACGCCCAGGAGAGGAAGCCGACCTGCACGCAGTGCAGCGGAGGGACGACGAGTCCCTCCGGTCATACATACAATGGTTCTACCAGGTCCGCAATACTATCCTATGTATCCCCGCACACGCGGTGATATACGCGTTCAGGGGAGGCGTGCGGCATAACCGCATGCTAGAAAAGATCGCCTCCAAGGAACCCCAAACCACCGCGCAGCTCTTTGAGCTCGCGGACCGTGTGGCCCGAAAGGAGGAGGTGTGGACCTAGAACTCCTCCGACCCTGGTGCGGCGGCCGTGGCCGCCCCCGGGTCAGCTGCCCGTTCTGGGCAGCAAGAGAGGAGGAAGAAGAAGAGAACCGCCCGCTCGGGCGACGAGGGGCATGTCCTCGCCGCCGAGGGCGCTTCGCGGCCTCCGCGCAAAGGGAGGGCCGCAGAGGACGGCAGAAGGAGCACCGCCGCCCCTGGGCGAGAGCGCCAAGCTAGCAAGTGGTGCTCCGTGCACAACACCTCCCTCCATGACCTCACCAAATGCCGCGCGGTCAAGGGATTGGCCGAGCGCGTCAAGAAGTGGGGGGAGGAGCGGGGGCAGGAACGCCGTGAGGGCCAGGGCGCCACGGCTCCTACACGCGACCGGCAACGTGAGGCCAAGCAAAAGGCCCCCGCCGACGATGATGGTGACAATGACTTAGGCTTCCAAGAGCCTGAGGCCACTGACGATGATGGTGGAGCGCACCGAGGAATGCCCTCGGTCCGCACCCCGCCGACCCGTGTTGGTATGACCCGGGCCAGAGGGCAACGAAGGAGCCCGTCAATCAGGTGAGGGCCCTAGGGCCCCCCAGATTAACGATGGCCCTCTGCCCCCTCGTCGGACGCCGTCAGGAGCCCCCGGTCCCCAGGAAGGCCCCGAGGCCACTGAGGGGAGGAGCGGCCCGACGCCGTCTGACCCTGAGGCCACCAGCATGGAGGCGGAGTGGGCCCAAGGCGGCCCCTCCCATCATCGAGGTGCGGGATCTAACACCCATAGCGAAGAAACTAGGCCCCGCCGAAAGGTGCAGCAGCCGGTTTATTTCGTTAGAAAGGCGTTGTGAGATGCCAAAACTCGGTATCCTCAGGACCAGAAATTGATCTACGCAGTTCTTGTGGCCTTGAGGAAATTGCGCCATTTTTTCCAGGCGCACCGAGTTACGGGGGTAACGTCCTACTCCCTCGGCCAAATTCTCCGTAAACGAGAGGGGACCGGGCGAGTGGTCAAGTGGGCCATTGAACTCTCTGAGTCCGATCTCCACTTTGAACCATGCCACGCAATTAAGAGTTAGGCCCTCGCCGATTTAGTGGCAGAGTGGAGCCCGACCCCCGAACCCGACCTCGGGTTCATCGACCCCGAGGCCAGAGCTGATCCCGCACAGCAAGCCATCAGCCCTCATTGGGTGATGCAGTTTGACGGCTCGCTCGCCCTACAGGGAGCTGGTGCCGGGGTCACCTTAACCTCACCAAGCGGGGATATCCTCAAATACTTGGTTCGCCTCGATTTTCGGGCAACCAACAATATGGCGGAGTATGAGGGGCTCCTTGCGGGACTCAGAGCGGCGGCTGGAATGGGGATCCGCCGCCTCTTGGTTCTAGGTGACTCTCAGTTGGTCGTGAACCAGGTCTTCAAGGAGTACCGCTGCTCCGACCCGCAGATGGAGGCCTACGTTCACGAGGTGCGACGTATGGAGCGCCATTTCGACGGGTTAGAACTCCGGCACGTGCCCAGGCGAGACAACGCGCTCGCCGACGGGCTGTCTCGTCTCGCTTCGTCACGCGCCCCAACCCCACTGGGTGCCTTTGAAGAAAGGCTAACCCAGCCGTCGGCGCGTCTTGATCCCCCGGGGGATTCGGATGTTGCCACGTCACCCTCAGGACCCGAGGGAGTCCAGGCCCAGAGGCCCGAAGGGGTCGAACCCGACCCCCCAAGACAAATTGCCTGGATGACTGAAATCCGGGCATTCCTCAAAGATGAGACTCTCCCCGAGGATCGCAATGGGAGTGAGCGCGTCATCCGCATCTCCAAGCGGTACGTGTTGGTAGAGGGGGCCCTCTACCGACGCGGTGCCAATGGAGTCCTCCTCAAATGCATCCCTCAGGACCATGGCATCAAGCTCCTCGCCGATGTCCATGAAGGCGAGTGCGGTGCTCATTCCGCCTCGCGCACCTTGGTCGGCAAGGCCTTCCGGCAGGGTTTCTACTGGCCGACAGCGCTCTAGGATGCTGTCGATCTGGTCGGGCAATGCAGGGTGGGCCAATTCCACGCCAAGCAAATGCATCTACTGGCCCAGGCCCTCCAGACCATCCCGCTCTCATGGCCCTTTGCGGTCTGGGGCTGGACATCTTGGGTCCATTCAATAAAACATTGGGCGGTTACGAGTACCTCTACATCGCCATCGACAAGTTCACCAAATGGCGCTCAAGTTCATCAAGGGCATCACTGCCCGGTTTGGGGTGCCCAACCGTATCATTACGGACAACGGCACCCAGTTCATAAGTGAACTATTTGGCAACTACTGCGAGGATATGGGTATCAAGCTCTGCTTTGCCTCTCCCGCCCACCCCAAGAGCAATGGTCAAGTGGAGCGCGCCAACGCGGAAATCCTCAAGGGCCTCAAGACCAAGATGTAAAACGTCCTCAAGAAACACGGCGACTCGTGGATCGACGAGTTACCAGCGGTGCTATGGCCAACCGGACGACCCCGAGCCGCGCCACAGGAGAAACACCGTTTTTCCTGGTTTATGGCGCGGAGGCGGTCCTCCCATCCGAGCTCACCCTGGGATCTCCACGAGTAGCCCTGTACAACGAGGCAAATCAAGAGCTCCTCCGACGGGACAACCTCGACTAACTTGAAGAGTGGAGGCAGCGCGTCACCCTTCGGGTCGCGCGCTACCAGCAGAGCCTAAGGCGCTACCATCAGCGCCATGTCCGAGCCTGTTGACGATGAAATTTGGTAAATCATACATCGAATTTAGAGTTAAGACCGAAGCGGATTTGGAAGGAAATCGGTAACAGAAACAGAGTATAAATTGGCTCAGGATATGGGTATCAAGCTCTGCTTTGCCTCTCCCGCCCACCCCAAGAGCAATGGTCAAGTGGAGCGCGCCAACACGGAAATCCTCAAGGGCCTCAAGACCGAGATGTACAACGTCCTCAAGAAACACGGCGACTCGTGGATCGACGAGTTACCAGCGGTGCTATGGGCCAACCAGACGACCCCGAGCCGCGCCACAGGAGAAACACCGTTTTTCCTGGTTTATGGCGCGGAGGCGGTCCTCCCATCCGAGCTCACCCTGGGATCTCCACGAGTAGCCCTGTACAACGAGGCAAATCAAGAGCTCCTCCAACGGGACAACCTCGACTACCTGAAGAGTGGAGGCAGCGCGTCACCCTTCGGGTCGCGCGCTATCAGCAGAGCCTAAGGCGCTACCATCAGCACCATGTCCGGGCCTGTTGACAATGAAATTTGGTAAATCATACATCGAATTTGGAGTTAAGACCGAAGCGGATTTGGAAGGAAATCGGTAACAAAAACAGAGTATAAATTGGCTTCGGAATTGCATCGGCTACGGTGTGCATCGGTTGATATTGAATCGGACAAGGAAGCCGATGTAGCCGATTCCGACAAGGGGATGTTGGAACCATTGTCGGGTTCGTTTAAAGTGCTTCATGAGGATTGCCATGAATGGATTGAGTCCGAAAAAGGCAATTGTATCTATTAATTAGGAATAGTTTGTTAGTTTCCTTTTTATCTTTAGGAAAGTATGTTTAGTGTCCGATAAGGACTTTATGTTTTTCCTTTTATCTTTAGGAAAGTTTGAGTCGTGTCCGATATGGACTAGTATCTACCCATGGGTATAAATATGTACACCCGGGGTCTATGTAAATTATCTCTCGATCAATTCAACTTCAGCGCATCGCCACCTTTTACCTTTTTACTTTCGACAAGTTCTTGTTTCAAGTTGGGCTGCATCGGCTTCGATCTCCGACGAGGGGTAAGGCTTGTTATGGCGGCTTGCGTTATCGGGATTAGTGCTTCCATCGCTTCGACACTCTAATCTTGTTCATGTAAGTCGCCGAGTTATTATATACATTATATAATCTAGATTGACAATGTTTTCTACTTGCATCGGTCGATCTCCATCTACAGTTTCGTCGATATCGGCTAGATTACTTTGTTGGTTTAGATTATATAATGTATCCACCACCCTGAAAATCAGTCAAAAGATTGATTGTCTAGATATTATGTTTCTTTTCATACTTAGTGCTGCATCAGTTAAGTTTAATCTACTAAGTCGTGCTTAGAACCATAATCTCTAGCCTGCTTCTTGATTACCAATAAGGGTTTCATCGGGGTTTCAGCCGATGAGTTATCTGGACGTTGTATCGGCTCACAAGGATTACATATAATTTGGATTTAGCCGATAACAACCAAGGTTTCATTGTTTATCTAATCGTTTGAATTTATTGACATCGGACCTCCAGCCGATGAATGCTTCAAACTTCGGATTAGTGCTTATTTAATCTATCATTACTAGCCGATTGGTTTCTACTGGATTATATTATTGTTTTATTACATTATCATCAGCCGATTATCTATGACATTATTTACTCAAGTATCAAGATCTATAATGGATATCGGCTGGTATCGGCATCGGCTGGAATTACTATATCGGCTTGTTAGCCGATCGGCTATCTGATGATCAACATATTTATATATCTTGTCAGTTACAGGATCAAACTGACTGGCACGCCCGCATCTCATCATTATTTTGGACCTGCACTGGAGCTAAGCAGATCTCCCAGGCCATCGTGTTTTTACGTCAACAGGGCCCGATCGCTCAGCATAAATGATCTCGTCCTACGCCGCGTCCAAACGCGTGCTGGACTGAGCAAACTCTCACCCATGTGGGAGGGGCCATTTGGAGTGATCGGTGTCCCCCGGCGGGGCTCGGTCAGGCTGGCCATGGAAGACGGCACCGAGCTGCCTAACCCATGGAACATCGAGCACCTCCGCTGCTTCTATCCCTAAAAGGAGTCGCTGTGTTGTACCTCGGGCTCAAGCCAACCCCGCGTGCCCCCTTAGGCACGATAAAGTTGGCCGGGGGCTCCCACTATCAATATATATCTCCTTTTCGCATTCGCTTTATACATAGCAGTCTTTCACTCTTACATATTCATTTGGTCTAAGTATGGTCTTCTCTCGGCATGACTTGTTCGGAGTTTTGGCTTTAGCCCGGGTCGTTCGTGTTCGTGTCACTCCTGGTGGTGCGCACCGTCTAGGCGCTAATGGGGCCCAGAGCGAGCCGTGCCCCGGGACATGTTGAACTCCGGGGGAACTCGCCAATGGCCCACAATCGGGTCCGCACTTACCCCGGTCATCATGCTCTCGGCCTGGCCAGTCTCGACATGCGGAACTCCCCAAGTGCTCTAGTTTTGGTTCCTATCACTTGGGACTATGGCCTGAACCCGAACCCCCGCTTAAGACAAAACGCCGAACAGTTCAACGAGGAAGACACGCTTGGATCACAAACCAAAACGGGGAACTAACACGAAATCATGATGTATTCAATACAGGAAATGGAAATACGAGCATAAGGAAAAACCTCGATCATTACATGGTCGGCACGAAGGCCTAATGGACGAACATGATAAAGAAGGAAAGAAGGGGGAGCCGGTAGCTGTGGGCCCCGGTTCGTGAGGTCACGCTGCGCTGCTGTCGTCGCTATCACCACTGCAGTTCTTGCTCCCCCCGCCGACCGCCACCGTGGTCGAGCAGTACTACTCGCCGACCACCGCCGTGGTCGAGCAGTACTGATTCAGGGTCGTCTGGTACCCCTGGATCAGTGGGGCATGGTCCAGATGCAGCACAATCCGAGGATGACAGCTGGATCTTACCACAACGGAACAGAGTACATCAAGCGAGCCTGAACTGGCAAAGGCTCCCCTTACTCTGTCGTTCCAAGCGTCCGCATCATCGATGGGATGCACCGTTGCGCCGCCTCCGTGCGCGGCTGGGAGTAATATCCGCCGACCCCCGTCGCCGGTGACACGGTCTGCTCGGTGAAGGACCGCCGGAGCAGTGGAAAGGCGCGCCATGGCGAAGGGGATGAAGAAGACAGCCCGCTCCGGGAACTGCAGCGCCAGGCGCGCTTCTCCCAGCACCACCGCCTCTCAGTCGGCCACCGCCGGCATGAACTTGCGGGGCAGGCTGGCCATGCGGTCATTGGTGATCCGCGATGGCGGCAGCATGCTGTCCTCGACTGGAGAGGATCCCCGCGCCATCGCTCGGTGGGATGTGAGATGCGAGAAGCGAGAGTGTGCGGAGAGAAGAGCGCTAGGGAGCAAGGAAAGCAAGGGCGCCGGAAAGCTGAGTTGGGCAAAAGTGGCGAAGGAAGGGGAAGACCCCCTTCTCGACGCCCTTTATACCCCAGCCGTAGCCCCACCCGGCTCCTCGTTTCCCGCACCCACTATCTTGCCCCCTCGATTCTCGCGCACACTTCCTCCATTACCCCCACTACTCCGTTTCTGGTACACGTGTGAAACGTCGCTACCGTCACGGAGGTAGAGGGGCAAATCGTGTCAGCCTTAAAGGCGCGCGCGGTTGCCGAAGGATACGCCATCATCGCCACTCTGGGCATACGGACGGACGTGCCCCGTTTTGCGCGCCGCCCCCGGTAATAGGGCCATTATGCGGTGATGGCCCATAACCGTCGTGAGGCGTTTTTTGGTTACGCCCCGGATAATGAGGCCGTTACGAGACAACGGCCCATTATCGCTGAGAAGCGTTCTCTCCACGCGCGGAACCGGCAGCTGCTCATCTCCTCTGAGGACCTGGGCCCACTTCACACCGGGTCGACGAGGTGGTGCAAAGCCTAGTTGTCCTACAGTGGGGCCTCCCACAGGCTTTACGCCGGGGGCTACTATCGGTGTCATGGGCCCAGGGGTATGCCAACTTTGGGTTTGAGGCGGCCCCGTGCGCCCACGTGGCCATCCCCCCGAGCGGGGATCGGGCCCGAGGGTGACATGGTGGCCGCCCTCCCAGGGCACAGTGCCCCCTCGGGGAGTATCATGGTGGGGGTCGGGCTCCCCCGACCCCCTCGGGCTGCCGCCACGTATGATAGGGCAGGTGAGCGCCCCCACCGCTCACCTACCTCCATTAATGGCGCGGCAGCCGTAATGCGCCAACGCGCGCGCGCCGCATTAAATGCGGTGTGACGCGCACGCATATATCTGACACCGGTCACAGTCGGCTGACCTGCATGCGATCGGTCCGAATGACCGATGGGACAGCGCACAGTACCGCGCATGCCGGTGCACGCCCGGTAGGTACGGTGCGCTTCCTATCGGGTCACATCAGGATTGTGTGAGCCGCTCCGGCTCACGTGCCTCGCCGGAGTTAGTGCGTCAGGTCTAATCACCTGGCGCACTGAATAGCCTACGGTTGAACAAGCAAGCTTTCAGCCGTTTAATGAAGAATGACATGCAGCGTTATTCTTCATGATGGGCGGCCTAACAGGAGTCACGCAGGCATTACAGGATGGAAGACTTCGGCCACCAGCCACAGTGTGGCTCTTAATTGTATCCTTGTCCCTTTCTCTAGATTATAGCCTGTCTGGCCCATGTGGTGTCCCCTTGAGATATAAAAGGAGGCCTAGGCCTAGAGGAAAGGGGGGTCGGCTCCCTGAGTTCTTCTCTCTGGAGTGCTCCTAGCTGAGACCAACTCTTGAGAGCGTAAGCTTACACAAATAGTCCACCACACAGGAGTAGGGTATTACGCCTCATCGGCGGCCTGAACCTGTATACTTGCTTGTGTCATCGCCCTCTTTCTCGCGATCTTTCATTCTCACCAGTGCACCGGAACCGAACCGGGAGAGGCCTCTCTCTCGCGCTCTGTGCCGAACTCAAAAAGGGGGTCTGCACAGTTCCCCGCTACGGAGTTTACTATCCGACAACGATGATTAAGAAAGCTGATGGAAATGAATATAGAGGTTGATTGCCGATGTCCAAGTGAAGAAATAACTTTGTTCTGAAATAAATTTTGAGCTTGTTTGTATTTTGCGACAGAGAGTAGCTACAACCACTGGATCATACAAGCTCTAAATTGCAAACACCATGATTACACACACAGACGGGTTTTCATTATGATTATAGTGAGATTAGATGTGTGTCACTGGTTTTCGTGTCTTATTTATGCGTTAGGGGTGTATTCGCAGAGGTGTAAGTGTGGTGTTGCGTGTGTAGTGGTGTGTGCGCGTGTGCATCTACCGTGTAAATAAAAAAATTGCAAACTTTATACCATCTTTTTTTCCTGTTCATGTGTCAATTCTAGCTTTTCTTTTTCCCCAAAACAATTAATGTGATAATTTCTAACTAAATAATCTGACCAAGAATAGCGAACCAGAGTACCAGATAGGACGGTGTTGACTTGCTATTTAAGGCATGCAAGGTTGAGCTAATTTAATACTCCACAAGGTGGCCAAAGGCAAAAACAGTATAATGACAAGCTGACTGTTGCGACACTCCAAAGCCAGCGGTTGACACTCCCAGCCTCTTGGAACGGTTCACTGACCGCTCGCGGTGATCGACTCGACATCGTGCATAATTAACATGCGTGTATATTGCATATCGAGACCAATCACCAAACACAGAACATTGTCCAATGAAATAGAGCTAGTCACCGGAGACAGATCAGAACAAGATTGAAGGGATGACTTATCTCCTTCTTCCTTCTTCATTCCTCCCTACTCTTCATTCTATCCCTCTTCTTACTCTTTCCTCTCTCATTTCATTGATAACCTACTCTTTATTCAATCCCTCTTCTTACTCTTTCCTCTCTCATTTCATTTTATCAATGGTGATACAGCGGAGTAACGGAACTCGAGTCCCGCCTGCACCGACACTGAATCCATCCCTGCCAGCCACCTAATCAAACTTGTCGATCGCATACTTTCACCTAAAAAGGTTGTAAGATATTTTCCAAAACGAACTGGAGATCGAGATCGTATTAATTAAGAAACTATCTTAAGAAACTACCGTAAGCTTTTTAACGAAAAAACTTTCAAATCTAAATATAGCATATTGTAATATAATTCAACTATAACTATACTATAACTATAATATAACTTGTATATAAGTATTAAAAATAATATATGTAACTTTATAACTAACTTATAAAGGGATTACAATATAGTAACAGTACAGTTACACTATAGTTATAATATAGTTACAATGTAGTTGCACTATAACTATATTATTACATTTGAAAGTTTTTTAAAAAAAACTTATGATAGTTTTTTTTAGCAATTCCGATTAATTAATTAATTATTCTAGCTCCGACGTCTCCGACGCCTACACAATCAACGGCCTCCTCTGGCCTGCTCTACAACTGCTCGGACCAAGGTTGAATCATTTGTAGCACAAACGGGATACGGCCCATCTCGCTACGCATCCTGCATAGGTATCAGCGTGCTGAGATTGTTTGATCTGCTGCGTGTAGACACGTTCAAGCTGAAGGTGAAGCCCGGGAAGACGTACATGCTGCGCCTCATCTCAACGCCGTCGCCAACCACACGCTCACCGTCGTCGACGTCGACGCCAGCTACATCAAGCCGATCGCCGTTGACACCCTCATCAAGTGAACATCACGCCGGGCCAGACCACGAACACGCTGCTCACCCCGCTGCCGATCGACCTACCCTGCCGCCAGCGGCGCCAAGTTGTACATGCTGGTGCAGTGGCGAGGCCGTATACGTACACCACTAAAGGCGGCTGCAAGTGGGTCAATCAACGAATCTACTTATATACCAAATAAGTGTGTAGCCCAGTCTATAGGTGGGTTTATCAGGCCGATTCACTTGCAGCCTTATACACCACGACAGTGCTAGCGACCTTCGACAACACCACAGTTACCGGTATCGTCGAATACAAGGATGATGACCAGGATACCACTATCCGCACCCACTCCGAATCCACTTAAAAAATATATTTTAAAATACGGTATGATCACTATTCGTTCGAATCCTATCCGTTTTCACCCCTAGCAGGAACAGACCTCCACGTCTTGGCCCGACGCGCACTGCCAGCGATCAATTACACGAGGTTCATGGCCAACTTCGCCAGCAAACTCCAGAGAGCGTCCAACAAACTCCGCAGTTAGTTAATTCTAATTCACTCATCAAGGTGTGCTTTTGTTGTGGTTTGAATGCTTGATACTTTGATTTGTGTTTGTGTGCTCATCATTTTTCAGTTCTCTAACTGAGGAAATCAACGAGTTGTTTGGATCAGGGAATTTAACTATTTGCCACTATTGTGTTTGGCAATTATCCAAATGTCCTTCTTAATTTAGCACTTATAAATTTACCATTATTAAGAGGTAACTTCTTAACTATTTACCACTTTAGCATACATGGTGTACCAACGTGACTTACAAGCCTGAGAAGCGGGACCCATAAGTTAGCCTCTTCCCTCAACTTCTTCTTCCCCGATGGCACGAGATGAGAGGCCGAAGTTGCCGAGGCCGATGGTGTAGTGGGTTTTCATGGGCAGCGGCATGCGGGCGAACAGCTGCCAACACGCGTGGGGTGCGGAGGGAAGCATGCGCCAAGGAGCTTGCTGTGCGGAAGGAGTCATGCGGTGTGGGAGTTTGCCGGCGTGGGGGTCGGAAGGAGACATGAAGCTCACGGAGGGAGGCGTGCATGTGGGATCTCGCCAACGCGGGGCCTTGAGGGAGGCAGCGGAGCTCGCTGAGGGAGGCCTGTGCACGGGAGCTCACTGGGTAGAGTGAGGCGTTCGCGCAGCAGAGCTCGTCGGTGCCAAGGTTGAAGGGAGGCGCAAAGCATGCTGAGGAGGCCAGCACGGAGCTGGAGGATGAGGAGGAACGGGACGGTGCTGGAGGATGAGGGGTAACAGCGTGGCGGTGGTACTGGCGTTGTCGCTGGCAGAGTTGGAGGATGAGGTGGGAACATGACGGCGTTGGAGGATGAGGGGGGAACGGGGCAGCGGTGGTGTCGTCACTAGCAGAGCCAAAGGATGAGGGGGAACGGGGCATCGGTGGCTCAGTGAATTCGGCGTCTCGCTGTCTCGCGCCACTGGAAAAGATGATGGGAATAGAAGGGAAGAGGCTGACTCGTGGGTCCCACTTTGCTTTTTAGGCTTGTAAGTCATGTTGGCATGCCATGTAAACTAAAATGGTAAATAATTAAGAAGTTATCTTTTAAGACTGGCAAGAAGTTTATAAGTGCAAAACTAAGAAGGATATTTGAATAATTGCCAAATGCAATAGTGGCAAATAGTTAAATTCCCCTCTTTTTCCTAGTTGACTTTGTACCTTCGTTTCCGTAATTTTTGTTCGATCTCACCTATCAACAGAGGTACTCCATCTGTCCCAAACAAGTCCAATTCTGAGGATATATGTGGACATGCACGTTGTCCATATACATCCATGGGATTGTTTTTTTTAACAAAGAAGTAATGTTTTGGCGATTAATTGTAGGTGAATAAATGCCTCTTGATGTTACTCAATATTTGATTAGTGAGAACACGTACTGCTAATATGTTTGGTTGCATTAGCATACATTTGTAAAACTAGATGACAACTTGTGCATTGCTACGAGAATTTATAAAAGCATCTTTTAGATGAAATTTGAGTTGATGAAAAAAAAATGGGTAAAGTCGTAAAGTAGTATGATAGATTTAGAAAGTACATGTGTGAACGGGAGCAAAGTTTATGTCCATGTTAAAGGTAAGTTTATTTTGAGAGAGGAGTAAGTTAGAAAGATGCATCACCTAACAACAATAAAGGGTGTTACCGTAGGTTGGAATTCATATGAAGGTATGTACAAAGATGGTGATGGAATCTATCGACCATTGTTGGCGATGGCAATTCGAGCACGGCATGGATAGGTTGGCATGACACCAAACCTATGTTTGGAGATCTACAATTCCAAATTTGATACGAAATGAAATAGTGTGAGAGTAATCACAGAGGTTAATTTTGTGCTGAAAACTGAAATTGCTGAGATTATTTATGGTTAGAGAATGTTGGAAGAGGAAGGGAAGAAGTTGGCCTAGAGTGATCAGCAATCTCTTTAAGCAACTTGATATGAGATGAATGAAGCATAGGTAAACCTGCAGTACGTGTGGGAGCGGGTATCATGGAGGTGAATTTTATGCTGAAGTAGCTGAGATTATTTACAGTTAGAGAATGTTGGAAGAGGAAGGGGAGCGGTTGGACTAAAGTGAGCGACTACTTAGCAATTCCTTTAAGGATTAAGTGGGTGCCATGACTTGATCATGTACTGAGCAATCAACCCAAGGATAAACAAAATTTATTTTGTTCTCATTGAAGCGTGGTTAGTGCAAAAATTAGACCTCACATGTCATGTTAGTAACTTTCCTTCTTAGCTATATAAAGAATTGTCTTTTAGTCCCTTCTGTACAATGAGTCGGGCAAGAAAAGAGAGATCGGGTAGGGAAAACGGGGTTCAGAAATGCTATGGAAAGGAAATCTTCTAAGTTAAGTTCGGATCCAATTTTAGTATCCTGTTTTCCTAGTAACCACTTGTACAACGATCCAACCAACGACTATCATTATTGATGACATTACTACATATAATCGTAGCTAATGAGGCGGTTGCATATAATCGTAGCTAATGAGGGTTGTTATATAGGAATATAGGATCCACCACTCCCCTTTGCCACCATCAGCGACAGCCCATCTTTCTTCTCTCTTTTACCGTTTTCTTCTACTCTGGATTTAGATTGGAAGGCAAATCCTCCATGGAGAACTAATTCCTTTGTTGGCACGAGATGCGGCCTCTCCATATAGGGGTATTGGCCAGTGACTCCTCGTTAGGCCCTATGAGCTGAGGTGGCACGCGTCTAGGACCAAGGTGACGAGGTGCATAGGTTGACCAACAGCTAGAACGACGGCATCCATGTGGAGGTTGTCTAACCAAGAACTTGCTACATGCGAGTGATAGCGGCAAGGGTGACATCCTACAAGGAGGTTGGTCTGCCTGCTTTGTGCAAGGGACTGACTAGCAGTTGGTTGGGACTCTAACACGCATAGAGGGATTTAGTTGCCATCGGCGCAAGCGTGGGGGATAGAGCCTCTAAATTGGGGGTATCTACATCCGGATCTAGTCGTGTTGTTTACCATCTACCTGTGCAGTGGTAAACAAAAGTGGCCAGGTTTCTTCTCTGCTATCCCTTGACATAGTTAGCAAGTGAAGGCACTAGGGATCAGGAACTGCTTGATCTAGGTCTCAAATGGATTCGGCCAACGACAGGGATAAGGTGACCAAGGAGGCTATGGGCAAATTTGGGGAAGTTTTTGGTATCTGCAGCTTCTCCTAAAATCAGAAGCTCACCTAAACAATCCAGTTTTTCGTCCAGATTCTCTTTTACACATTCTCAAAAGTTGACTACCAATCAACTGCTTCTCAAAATCTTAGATCCTGTTTGGGGGAGCTAGCTGGTGAGAATCTAGAGACCCTGTAGCTGGTGAGAATTTAGAGACCTTGTGTGAGATCCTGGTTTCTAATTCATTTTCTAGATTATACAGCTATAACTTCCCATAATCCGAATAAAAATCTGAACTATTTGGGAAAGCTTCTAGCAGCTGGAGATTCTATAAAAAGTTACACCCCAAAAAGGCCCTATGGAGTGGACGCTAATGATCAGGTGCAAGAGTTCAAGCTGCTTCTCAATATTGCCTAAGTGAGGTTTTTTACATCACATGCCTCTTCTTGCAACAGAAGATTGATAGGACGATTCTAACATCAAATTAAGTAAACGAGTAGTGTACTAGATTTTTATTCATTATCTAAAAAATATTAGAATATAGGATTATACTCGCATTTAACTATAATAATCAAACCAACATCATTTGTTGCTAACTATACCTTCTAGCGTATGAACCACGTACTCCTATGTAATGAGCAATCGTCTCATTTCAAGGCTCATAAGAGTCCACAATGATATAAAGGAAAAAATGTATGTGGAATCTTGATCAACTTTTTAATGTTTCTGCAGTTCAAAAAAGAAAAACTTTGATAAGTTTCTATAACTGATTGTTCTTTCTACACAGTTGTGAGCCTTTAAAAATTGAATTGCTGACTGCGAGCTAACAGTAGCAACATATTTTCTGTCGAAAATGGAGTTGGCTTTGTACAGCCCACCTAGGAGAGATGGTAGGGTTGGTAAATGGTGACTCTCCTGTACCTTGGTAATTCAAACGAACTGCAAAAAAAAAAAATTATGTTTCCTATTTGCCTTTAGGAACAGTGACAACATTAAGTTTAGACGCATCAGGTCTCCTCGCCCACTTCAGCACATTGGTAGTTGTTCTGCAACGGGGGAAAACTAAAATTACATGCATGTCCAATACCACAAATTCTTCCGAGGAAATATTTCTTTATCTAAAAGAATTTCAAACCAATAAAAACATATTTAAAGGACCAACATGCGTAAAAGAATTCCCTATAAATATAAAATATCTAAACTTGATGATTACACATTTGTATGCAGCATGGAAACGTTCATTTAAAAATATGGTGTCAGAGATTCATACCTGAATGCTACAAATTAGGTTGGGTTGCATCCAACTTTGTCGTATGCGCAAAATTCATGGTTAAAGTTTCCAATCCAATCATATGCTCATCCAGTTTCTTCCCTTGAATGCTTGAAACACCACTGCTGGCATTAGCACAATCAGAATTCCCACAGGCAGATTTCATTGTAGTATCACAAATGCTCATTTCATCAGATGAAAAATCCAGATGATTTTGAACAGTTTTCAGGACAGCCAATCTTTTTGACCTTAGTCGATATGGGGGGGAAACATCAAGACTCCCTGAAGCAGTAGAAAACCCTTGCCCATCCATAGGACCCAAGGACAAAAGTGCTGCAGTTTTGAATGACTGTGGGCTATCTGTAGTACTCTTTCCTATGGGAGTGTGGAAGTCATCACTGCTTAATCTGCCAATCTTCAAATCATTATCTTCAGCAGGCGTCGGTTTATCTCTTTTTCTTCTTCTTAGTATTGAGGGAGTACCATGGAATTTTTCAGCAGCACTTCTCAATATGGATTCAACACTAAGCTGATCTGATCCTTTTCCATGAGTGGGCGATGGAGTAGTATAGCCATTGGGTGAGTGCATTACATTCCTAGAGTGTTCTGGTACATAATTTGCTGTAAACACTGGGGATTCGGCAGGAGCAATGTCTTCCATCTTAGGTATCTGATAACAAAGAGAACCAACAGAGTGAGCCTCACTCTGCAAGGATGATCCGCCGCTATTAATGGCTGCTTCACCTTCTCTCTTAGCTTGTCTTGAACAGCCCATTTTATCTGATATCTGATTAATTTTAAGTCCCTTGTCACCAAGAAAATTGATTCCCTGAACCTTCCCACAAACAAAATTGTTCCCAGTGCCCTTGTCATGAACAGAATCCATTCTCATTCCCTGTGTTGCTAGATCGAAAGCAGAATCATCAGCTGCGGAAGCCTCACATGAAGTTACTGGCTGACCAAGTGAGAGGTAATCTGCACAGCCCTTAAAGTATTTCAAATTGGATGCCCGTTGATGAGAGGTAGGGTCAGAATGAACTACTCCTAATCGGTCTCTTGAACAGATAATTGGCTCTTTGTTTAAGTCAAAATGGTTGTCAGCAGGTGGCCGCTTTGGTAACTGTTTCAAATCATCACCAACAACCGGCGGTTGAAGTGGCAGAATATTTCTGGTATTGTAGTCATCCATTTTTTTTCTTAATGAACTGTTCCAATGGTTCTTTATAGAGTTGTCTGTCCTGGAGATAAGAACAAACAAGCATCAGTGTAAGGTGAATATTTAGAAGCCTAACTGTTTGATTAGTAAAGAAAGGTCAATTGCTATATCTATAAAAACTTAGACATGAAAATAGCATAGAATGCAGAAGCACATTTACAGGAAACAATATGTACTAAAAAAACAACGTACTTTCAGTTTTAACAGCAATAGGCCTAGAACACATCATCTGTTTGGAACAGGAAAGCAGCAAAAAACACAAAATCGCATCACCAGATTACATTTATATGTGTGTCACAAATAACTCATTTATTCAACAATTTAATTTATTAATACACAAGCCAAGACGTTACAACTGGTAAGACGAGCAAGCACAAAGCATCCATAAAATGTTGCCATGAGCAGTGCCGTTAGTGCATTTCTGTTATGGATTATTTGATATTTACGTACTTTTAAAAACAAAAGGCACTCTATTAGTCTAAAGCATCATTCAGGAAAAAAAAAGCTCCCAGATCATGAACTGATGAGCACGGAAATCAGTCTAATTTACATGAGTAAACAAAAACACTTTACACAATAATGCTGCGGATTAGTACCTTCCAGGAAGAAGTTTAGCAATTTCTGCCCATTTATTCCCGTACATACAATGAGCACGGGCAAGCACATGCTCCTCTTCAACAGTCCAAGCTTCTTTCCTTATTTGTGGGTCCAAATGATTATGCCACCTAAATTATACAGGTACATCAGAAGTGAACTGATCCGTACGTTATGTGCTTTATTATGGCAAATTTATAAGTAAACAAGAAATATGTAAGAAACCTTACTACAATTTTATAATCTCGATATGTGATTAGTACTGAACTAATACTGAAAATTTAGCTGGATGGCCAACTGACCATTTAAACTGTCCTGTTTTAGGAAGCAAGGATATGTTGATTAAAATTTAACATGTAGAGAACTCTGTTATTTCTAAGGCTAGGCAAAATTACTCATGTAAAAAATGTCATCCTGCTTAAATTTAGTAAGGCACAAGAATGTTCAAATTCCAAGGACACCAACAGTTGATGGTGTATGGTCTTAGTGTCCCTTTACTAAACATATAGTGCTGTTTCACATATATTAAACACAAAAGGCATCAAAGTGCAAATTCACAATCAAGCAGAACATGTGTATTGTGTGAGACTGCCAAGAGATTTGCCAACTGGAAGAATGCAGTTGTACAGAAGTACTGTACCAAATATGGAATCAGAAGTTGTATAGTGAATTGGAGCAGGAAGTATATTGTGGGTCATGTCTAGCCTCAGTATAGGCATTGTGGTGGTCAAGGATTAGTTTGTGTAAAAACAATTCTTGGAAGGACACCAAAACTTGGGCATTCCTGCTTACAAAATAAAACCACCACCCTCCAAAGTGGTGATTCAGAAGTACCGTAATATCTGGGCCTGAATTAGATGATAACATCAATAGGTGCCATTCAGTTTCAATCACTCAAAAGTATGCTCAAAGAATCTGACTAGTTTTTTTAACAATTTACCTCATCAAGGAAAATAAAAAATTGCTAACTAATCTACAAAATGTGAATGCGACATTTCACTGGTAGTAGTTGATTGCAATTTGCAACATGCATGGTAATGTTCTCAAAACAAGTACCTCTCTCGGCATTGTTTACCAATTCGACCATTTAGTGACCTTGCTATAACAGACCATTTTTTTGGTCCATGCTTCTTTACCAAATTGATGATGACGTCATCTTCCTGCAAAAGAATTCAATGAACATGCAGAATATACAGATTTGAATTTATGGAAAAATAAATAAAGATATTTAACAAACCTGTTGGGTCCAAGGACCTTTTATAAGTTCAGGATCAAGAACTTTCTGCCATCTATGCAGACATTGTACTTCTGTCCTATCAGAGAAAGATTCGGCTGCACACATATACACAGTAAATAAACAAATACTGTACAGTTTTCACAAATAAGCATGAAATTGACACTAAGTTGCTAAATTTCATTGTTATGAATTACTGCCCAGTAGTCTCTTAGAAGTGCAAATTCCATAACCCCACCCCACATACATAGTTCACATGTTTTTTTAAATAGATTATAGATCAAATAATTTGATGTACTGGTACTTCACAAATATGTTTTATATTTTTTTTAATTGCTAAAATTACATATTAGAAGTATCAGCATTACCCAAATAACTGATAGTATTTCTACCGCTTATAAGTTATTCAAATAATTTACGCAAGGAAAAGATGAGAGCCGCACTGGTGGGCTTTGAACCTTATTAGACTATATCATTGCCGCACTGGTCTAGCTCCAGGCACAAAGGATTGTAAAAACCATTGAAATAGCATTTGTGTGTGTCATTGGAGGGCATTTGTACGATAACTCTAACTTATGGGTGCAAAATAAATGAAAATTTGATGCTGGAGGCAAATTGGACGAAAAAAACAGGTGGCTCATATGTTTTATGGATTTGTTTTCCTTCTTTGAACTGTTAATTGAATATTATGCACAGGATGCAGACAAGAAAAGAGAAGCAAACCTATCTTCTTCCAGTTTTTGCCATTATAAATATCAACTGCCTTCCGCAATTTTTCATCCTGCATCCAAGTGACAAGAACTAGATAAACAAACAATTATTCATTTTGAAATGGATGCTGTCCCACCCAAAGGAAAAGATCCACACATAACAATATAGAAAGGTAATGGTAAGTTTCATGTGCAAAAGGTAAACAGAGTGCAAATTAACACTGCAGATAGAGGGAACAGTGAACAGATAGGAAATATGGTAGAAAATAGCTAACCTCTTCTGGTGTCCAACCACCCTTAGCTCTCCTTACCGGGCCACTTTTTCGCCTAATATGTAAGATTCCATCAGCACCACAAATATAAGATAACAAACTATCAATATAGCTCATGTAATTAGGGAAAAATTGACTAGGATCTAGTACAGTACATAAAATACAGGCTGTCCAATTGAAAGAAACAAGCCAGGATAGAGGAAGATGACAAAATCAGTAAATTCTAGCAATCCAGATTTCTCACGTATCCTCAGGCAGGGATGCAGAAATGCTGCCCGCTTCAGAAAAGGCGATTTACATCAAGAAAAAAAAGATCTAGCTGACTTTCCTGATCCCATTTCAGGTGGGATATGTGTAATCATACTTGTTAGAAATCCAATTAATTAAAAGAAGTACAAGAAAACCAATCCATCTGGAAAAAACCAAGTACTTCTGGTTACTGCCCAATGCCCATCCCCCCAGAAACCACTAGCTGTCAAGTTATTTGGGAAAAACAAACTAGCTGGCTAGTTTCCCCTTTTTGCCCAGTACCAGTTTCATTTTTTTTTCTTAAGCCTCAAGAATGATTGTTGTACTTTACTGTTATTAAACCTGTAGCTGCTTACAGCTTACTGATACAATCACTCCCTTTTAGGGAGTTAATATGATAAGTACTGCCAGCATAAAAAATGTTTTATAAGTAAAAAATAGACAGTCAAAGGAAATATGCATAGCCATAAAAAATAACACTCTGTTACTACTTACTACCATCAGACTGTAAAGCACCTGTTAGACTGTGTTACTACTTACTACATGATCCAACACTTGTATGGGATAATTTTCCACGGGATACGATTGCTGTCTAAAGCCCTTCATCACACTAATTTCTTCCCCCACCATATCACTCGCTCGCTCGCTCACTCACTCACTCTGTTTTTTTAAGCAGAACAGCAAGCTGGAGAGCAAGGCAGCGGATGGAGCAGTGAACGGAAGCTAAGCAGTGGATAGGTCACTGTGTAAGGGGACAGGCAATACACTAGGGCACTCCATGTGCGATGGAGGCTTGAGAAGCAAAATGTGATGCCCTGGTCAAAGATAAGCACAGACACGTAGATCATGCTGCCAATGGCCTTGGGCATGGAAGTTTGCCAATAGTTTCGAGCAAGCTCCAATTCAGCTTCACATCCATGGTCTACATGCTTCAAACATGGTTGGTTTTGCAATTCTTTCATTAGCAATTTGCACTGGCAATTTTTAGTTGGAATTTGCAAAACTTTGAAAATTCTATGGAAACATGAGTCTTGGTGAAACTGATATGAGACTTGCTGAAACACTCTGTTACTTGCTGGAATTTCTTACGAAGGTTGTCAAACCTGTTGATACGTTATTAAACCTGGGTTTGAAACTCGGCGTTTCATTTTTTAAAACTATCTAAACATGGTGTTTCAGTTTTTGAAACTCTCAGAAACTGCAAGTATTGAAATGCTGTGAAATGGGGTGGAACATGCCAAACTTTCCTATCCTGTTGCATCGGTGTCTTGTTTTTTTGCAGCAAGTAGTGTCTTTATAAAAAAAATCATAAAATAACTCAAAAGGAATATCTCATGAATGAACCTTTGTCTCCTACATAGTCATCTTGATGGGTCAACTCATATTCCAGTACATGAAAAATCCAATAATATAGCATTACGCGTTATTAAACTGCAAATCAGCTATTAAAGGCTCCAAAGACATGACTCAACTATAAAATCGGTACAACTATTTATCTAAAAATGGCATAGTTTCATGACATTAGGGGAGATTTCCTGAAACATTATAAATAACAAAACAACTTATAAAAAACTGATTTCTGCATCCAGAAGCATCAGCTTATTAAAAAAAACTATCCACATACTGAATATATGTCCATTCCAAAAGCAAATGCCGAAATAAAAAATGGCACTTTAGATAAACAGGCTGCCTGAAATATGATGCACTAACTAATAGCACACCGCAGATATGCTAAACAGTATTGTGGATACTTGCAGTTTAAATGATCAAAATACACACCTGAAAACAAACAGAGCCGATCATTTTTACTCATTTTGGCAATCACTGCAAAGCGACTTCACCATGCCTCAACCAATAAAGCATGCCAATTTCCAAAACAACAGAACTAGATACAATTACCCAATGAACTAGAGTACTAGAAGCACAAAGCAAGCAATACCCCTTCCGACCATTGAAGTGTTAAAAGTGTGATGGAACAAAAATTCATTCAACAAAGACTACAGCTGTAAACACCAGCAACGGCAAGATACATGTTAAAGGTCAACCTACAGCCCTGTCCAAACAACCGTCATACTGCAAAAGGACAGCGTTTCCTATCAGGAATTAACCCAAAGGTCACAGATTTCTCAGGAACGCGAAAGCTGCGATCACAATCCATCCCAACCCAGCCGCATCTGCTAACGAGACAAGCATAAAAACCCCATCTTTCCCAGGCAAGCACAAGCAGCGACCCCATCCGGAGTTCCGGACCATAGCCCCAAGCAAGCGGGCATCCGAACGAGGCAAACAACCACTACTACCCAACAGCCAACAGCACAGCGAGTTAGCGACAGAAGTTGAACCGCGGGGCGTGCGGGGGATCACTACCTGCGACCGAAGACGGAATCCGCCGGGGTGGTCGCCGCCACGGGCGACGCCAGCGCGGCGTGCGCGCTCCCCTCCGAAACCGAAGGGCTCGACGCCACCGGATTCCTCTCCTCCACCTCCTCCTCCTCCTCCTCCTCCTCCTCCACCTTCACCGCCGGCATCGCGCCCATTGATCTACAGCCTCATCAACACCCGCCGCCTAAAAACCACACGCCTAAATAAACAATTAAAAACAACAAAAAAACAACAACAAAATTCCCATCAGAAACACTCCCCCACTTAACGCCCTCGCAGAAGAAGGAATCAAACGCCGCCGCTTACGAAAGCCGCCGCCGCCGCCCAGATCGGGGGAAGTGGAGAGGGTCGAATCGGGGAAGCGCGGAATTGGCGCCGAAGGAGGGGGTGGCCCGAAACCCTAGGCAGGGCAAGGGAGCGAGCTCTTCCTCCTGCGCGGCTGCCCGCGATGGTGAATCGCCGCGCGGCGGCTTCGGTGGTGTGTTGGGGAAGGAGGAGTCGGGCTTTCAAAAAACCTCGCCCGTTGAAGGAAGGGAAGGAAAAAAGGAGGCGAGGAGTTAGCTAGCAGACGGGAGGATTAATTTACTCCCGTCCTGGCTCTTTTTCAGATAAGGACTTCTGCTCATTGATAATTCTTGTTGCCGGGTGACTTGTGACTTGTGAGTAGGGCATCTAGGCTGGGTTCGTTTGTGGCTGCTTAAGAACTATCCTTCTAGTACGGAAAATAGATAGTATATTAGTATATGATTAATTAAGTATTAGTTAAAACTGACTTAAAAAATAGATTAATATAAATTTTTAAAGCAACTTTCCTATAGAAATTTTTTTTGCAAAAAACATATCGTATAACCGTTTGAAAAGTGCGCGCGGAGAAAACGAGAGAGGGGAGTTGGGAACCCCTACAAACGTACGCAGACTAAAGTAATCCCTCTGTCCAAAATATAAAATCTTAAAATTTGATGAAATATATATTATTACAACGAATATATAATACTCAATTTAAAATCCTTATATTTTAAAAGGAAGGTATTAGTGTTTTTTTCCTCCTAATGTTTATCTTTTTAGATAATAGAATAAAAATCAGAGCCTATACATCATGTGATGCCTAGTAGTTAATATTAAGTTGAGCAATAATGCTATACGTACATTAAAAAATCTTAAAAGTCTCGTACTAGAAAATTTCATTCGATTGAGTTTGTTAGAAGTTATAAAAAGTCAAGATTCAATCATAGTGTGACATATCAAAATATGTAAAATAGTAGTACGATATCTTTTCCCTATTAGACAAGCTAGGCATGCAAATTAAGTCGAATGCGTTTATTTATTGGCACTACGTATCAATTAATGGTTTTCCAAAAGATTAAACATAAGCTAAGGTTTTTAGGTCCCGTTCGTTTCTCCAATAAAAGTTGGATGAAAATTTGGATATTTGTGACACGTTTTTCAAACTATTAAACAGTACGTGTGAAAATTGCTCTAAAATATCAGATAAATATATTTTTCAAGTTTATAATAATTATAACTCAATTAATCATATGTTAATACCATTTCGTTTTACGTAAAACACTTAATCTTCATTTTCATCTACATGAGTTTCAAATACTACCTTATTATGTCATTTCAGATGAACTTTTAACAATTGTTGTTCTCACAGGAAAAGTACTTTATAACCTAAAATATGAGATGTACTTAACTCAAAATGTGCATTGCGTCTTTTTCGTGCAATTATATAATATTTTAAGAAAAAAATTGCACTCTAGGTACCTAAAACTTACTCCAATGTCATAAAATAAATAAATAACTAGCAACCCAATAAAAGTTAGAAGGTCAACCAAAAAATCGAGAAGACTTTTTTAATTAATAGAGAAGCAATATTGGTCAGTGGGTAGGTAAGGAAAATTGATTGGATAAAACTTCTGAATACATATGCACGAAAGTAGGTAAGGAAAGAAAAAAATTGTTTTAGATTAAATTTTGAACTATAATAGTGTAAAAACTTTAGTAGGATGGAGGGAGTGTTAAAATTGTGTTCCTTGCACAGTTGCACCGTAGCATTGGCACGGGAAAGGCGAAAAAACCCGTATCTTCAGCACAACGTATCAGGGGGCACGAAGGACCACGCAGAAATTATCCGCAACTTCAGGGTGGCGTACGGAAAGACGCGGGGCAGCGATCGTGATCCGGGGACGGGACGGAACGAACCGAACAAACGGAAAGGAAAGCGACCGGGCCGCGAATTCACGGCGCGGTAACGGCACCGTCTCCGGACCCGAGCCCGATCCCGCGTGTTCGTTGCGGTGCGGTGCGAATGTGCGATGCTAAAACCAGCAGTTTACCGTTGCGGGTCCGCACACGAGGCTGGCGGTTTCTGGTTTGACCGTTTGAACCCCTCGCACGGGTTGCGTGCGGTGTGGGTGGGGTGGGCGGGGGAGGTTTTGCCAGCGCGCGCGTGAGCCGTCCGATCCTCCCGTGGGCCGCTCCGCCCCGTCCGATGAGATGATCTCGACCGCGTGGCGCTCCTCGCGATCGTCACGGACTACGTGTGGTGCGGTGTGACGCGAGTAGTTGACTCGAGAGGAAAAGAAGAGATGTATGGTGACATAGGTTCGTTAATGTTTTTTTTCTGTTTTTGTTTGTTATGGGCACTGACGTCATCGGTCGCTTCCAAAAGCTTTTGTGGCATTGCTGAAACGCAATTGCGTAGACAATTATTATCACAATTGTTTACATGGTGTTGACTGTTGAGTTAAGCTATTCAACGGGAAACAGTGTTGACGCCATCACAATTTTGTCCTCCAAGCATCTGTGTATTTCAGGTTGTTCGAGGAAGTGAGAAGCCTATGTATTCCAAAATTAAATTTAAAATTTTGGCTGCATAGGAATCACCACATGTACTCTTGAATCTTGGAGCCGGCTATAAACAGAACTGAGTTGTTTCTGTTTTTTTTTATATAAAACTACGGCGGGTGATTGTCACCAGCCTGCACATTTTATTAATAAGTGATAACACAGGTACAAAGAGTGAAATTTACAGAGAGAGAAGGGGGACAGAGAACTACTGAGCTACTGAAAGGATCTTAATGTCACCTAGTGGGGGTGAATAGACGTTTCTAAAAATTATCACAACTTTATAGTATATTGGAATGATGAGAACTTTCGGTTCAAATCGGAACTTCCGGTATGGGATTGGAAGTTCCGGTCTCAACCGAAAAGTTCGGCGGATAACGGAATAAAACACTATCTATGAACTTGTATCTCGAACAAACAAAATATATATGAATCAAAAGGTGACAAATAAGGTATCTAAGTAAGATATAAGGTCACCAATTATATTAATTAAGCATACAAATAGATCGGGTTAAAACAAGCTCAAGCACAATACGAGAGAAGGCAAGAACGAGCAAACCAAAAGAGGAGACACGTTGATTTGTTTCCCGAAGTTCGGATCTACGGATCCTACGTCTCCGTTGAGGGGCCACAAAGGCTGGATCTATTTCAACCCTTTCCTCACGAGGTTACACAAATGCACTCCTTGATTTCACTCTTAATTTCTTCCTTGCGGAGGCAAAATCGAAGTCTTCACAAACTTTCTGAGGCACATCACAAGCTTGGGTGCTCACCGGCGACGCCTAGCTGTCTAGGAGATCTTAGTCCCCAAGAGTAACAAACACAATTGAAAATTTATTTGCTATGAACTCGAGTGCTCAAAGTATGGAGTGAAACTCACTAGCTCTCAAATCCTCAATCTCTCGATCCAACTCTCTCCCCTTCTCAAATCCCTCTCAAAGAATCACCACAATGGTAGGGGATTGGAATGGCTATTTGGTTTTGGATATGTCTAATAATACCCAAGAACAGTAGCCACTCAAAGGAGGGGTGAAGGAGTTTATATACCTAAACCTCTCAAAACTAGCCGTTGGAGGCCAAGACTGTAATTTTCGGAATTTCCGTAATGCATTTTTGGACAAGTCCGAAAATCAACATAAAGCAATCTCAGTTTCACAGCCATTTTCGGAATTTTCAAAAATCAAAGAGTAAAACGACCATAGCTTTTCGCTCGGAAGTCCATTATTTATGATCTTAGACTCTATGGAAAGCTCACTCAGTGGACTACCCAGCTCAACCAAAATCAAGGTTTAAAACCACTCAAAGGATAGGTTAAAGCTTGGATTTCTCTCAACGTAGCACTAGGATGGGTCACTTTGAGCATCGAGACATACACAAACATATCGACGTTGCATCCCTCTTAATAGTACGGCTTTCTCTATACTCAAAAGTAAATAGGAAGAGAATTATACCAATAGGAATGCCTTGTTTCTATCTTCCTTTCTTTGTCTTAAGGGACACCAACGCCAAAACCGTTTCACCGTATATTCTTCAAATGATTGATGCGGTTACTCGTAACTTCAAATGTTCTCGCACGGTCCATCATGACAAAGCCTCACTCGCCCTTCACCACCGGATTTGGTTCTTCGGTGCCAAGCCCCTTGCTTTTCCTTCACTATCGTATGGTCCATCGCGACCGAGCATCGCTTGCCCTTCACCATCTTGCCATAGTAGTCCCTCCGTATCTCACATCTTCAATATTTTCACTTTGTCATCGTTGGTATCTTTAGGTGTAATGATATCACTTGAGCATCAACACTTCTTCAATTCTTGGGACCTATTTCTCTCATTCAACTCAATGAAATTATTAGTCTCAATGATCCGATTGTCAACCTCCACATGTTGACCAACCGATCGCGCATATAAAAGGATATGAATAAGTGAATGAGTATTAATCAATATCACAAGTGTCATTTACTCGAATGTAAAGATCCCAATTAAATGTAAGTGAATAACTTGGATCATGTACATGCATAACTAAGGTATAGGATTTGCTCCCCTAAATGTATGCATATAAAATATTTTTGTGTGAAGCAAAAGTATGCATAACTAGAGATAAAACATTGGGAGCTTACCATATACATGAATTGAAGGTATTGATCATATGTAGACATTAAGATAGAAGCATACATTCATCATATCCATGTTCTCAATGTGAAGAGACTAAACAAGATATGGCTCAAACAAAACATTAGTCTCAAATACATATGTCACTCATATGGAAATATTATATATGAATATATCAATATGTGCATATGGAGAGAAAGAGTGATACATATAGCTTGATCTCTATACATTTCATCCTTGTAATTTAGGTCCACCATCAATGAGCGTTTCTATCTCAACACATAGGAAGTCCATGAATCACCTCTCACAAATTTCACTTTCATATTCACCATGAGACTAGGAAAAGAAATACTTATAAAACATTAGTCTCATATAATTGGATTTGTCATTAATCACCAAAACCAAATTAATGGTACTTGGACTTTCAGCTACGACTGTCCTATTACAGAAAACCTATCGGCTCGAAAGATGATCTGTTGCCTAAGAGTGGAGGCCTGCATCTATGAGACCAAAGCATGAGGTCGTCAATGCAGCAATGAAGTACTTGCGCATCGGTATCCTCACAATTGTTGAAGGCTTTGTTGTTTCGATATTTCCAAATGTTCCAAAGGACTGCTATCAGGATTGCGCCAAACTTTTGGATGAAGTGGAGTACCGACCTCGGGGGGATGGTCTAGAGGTCCTCAAGGCGAGTCAGGGTGTAAATTCAGGTGTCGTCAAAGCCAAGTCGTCTCCAAGTTCTTGTTGCCCTCAGGCAGCATAGAAATAGGTGTTCAACGTCTTCATCCTAGGTGCAGAAGGTGCATTGCCGCAGAGGGTGCGAAACCCCGTTTGAATCTCAGAGTGTTGGTGTCATGGGCCTAGGGGTATGTCGATTTAGGGCTTGAGGCGGCCCTTGCGCCCAGGTGGCCCTCCCCGAAGGGGGGGTTGGGCCCGAGGGTGAGGTGGCGACCGCCCTCTCTAATTCCCGGCTCCCCTAGCACGCACTGTAGCAGGGGTCGGGCTGCCCCGACCCCTCGTGCTTCCGCCACGTGTACAGGGTTAGGTGAGTGTTCCCAACACTCACCTAACTCCATTAATGGCGGCACAGACGAGTGCGTCTGAGCCGCGCCATGCCACATTTAATGCGGTTAGGCACGCGCATGATGCGTCTGGCACCGATCACGCCAGGTGACCAGTCTGTGACCAGTCAGAATGATCGATGGGACGGCGGTGCAGTGTCAGTACACTGGTTGCACGTTGGATAGTGCTCCGCACGCCCTGTTAGGTCTCGTCGGAGTCATGAGAGCCGTTTTGCCTCATATCCAACCGGAGTTGGTGAGTCAACTCCGGTCATCTGACACCCGTCACCCGGTACGGACGGAGCACACAAGTCTCCACCCGTTTAATGAGGAATGACGCGGGCGTCGCGCCCGGTCGGGCAGGAGTCACGTCGCCACTACTGTGCATGTGACTTCTGCGCCAAGCAACAAGACTGCTCTTAAATGTAAAAGAATATTTTTCCTTTTCTCTAAGAAAATAGCCTGTTGGCTCATGTGGTATCCCCTTGAAAGTATAAAAGGAAGCCCAGGCCTAGAGAAAGGGGGTTGGATCCCTAGAAAATACACATCTAATCAACCACACACAGGAGTAGGGTATTACGTCTCGCCGGCGGCCTAAACCTGTATAACCCCCCGTGTCACGATCTCTCTCGGATTTCTACTCTCTTGATCCCTGGTGCATCGGAGTGCCGATTCACGCCCTGCGTCCCTGGCCGAACTCACAAAGGGGGACCCTCACTGTCCCCCGTTGAGGAGCTCACGCTCCGTCAGTTGGCGCGTCAGGTACGGGCGCGTGTACGTGTTTTCGGCTTCCACTCCTTTTCGTGTGCGCCCAGCTTCGCCGAGTAAGCCCTATGGCTGAAGAGGCAGTGGTGTACACCCCCACCCCAAGTGTCAGCGACGATGGCGGGGAGCTGCACCCTCGATGTCGAGCTCACACTCCGTCGCCTCTCCCTCGCCGGAGTCCTAGGCGGGGAAAGGCGCCGGAAAAGCCGGAGGGTTCCGCGACCTCGCCGCCGCCCAGTGAAGGACGGGGGCGCCGTGGTCGGGCACGCCGCCGTCTTGTCTACGGCGACGGTGGCACTCCTCAGGGTGCCCTCCAAGCTGCGGGAGTGCTTTTGCGCCACCCACCCATCGCCTCCGACCCGGAAGCCCCAGTCCAGCGCTGGCTGGACGACGTGGCTAACCTGGTCAAGGCAGCGCAGCAGCAGCTAGACGCCGGTGGGCGATCATCGGCGGCCGGGTCGTTTGGCACCGCGACTGCTGCCTCTTCGTCAGCAAGGCGGAGAGCTCGACGGGCGGTGGCCAATGCCTGCTCGCGGGTGTTACGAGAGCATATATGGCGGACCGGATGCCTGGCTCAACATCGAGCGCCGGCGCGACGAGCGCCGCGCCACCCATACGGGGGAAGACACCGCCTCCTCGGGAGCGTTGCGTTCCTCCAGCCATAGGTGTAGGCCCCCCGTATCCCCCGTCGTCGGGGCTAGATGCCGGACTTTTGTGGCGAGTCTTCGGAATGTCTGATGGCCCCTGAAGTTCCGACCCAGCATCCCCAAAAATACGACGGCAGCGTCAACCCCGCCGAGTTTCTCTAGATCTACACGACTGGAATAGAAGCCGCGGGGGGTGACGAGAGGGTCATGGCGAATTTCTTTCCCATGGCCCTAAAGGGCCAAGCGCGGGGTTGGCTGATGAATTTGCTACCCACCTCGGTCCACTCCTGGGAGGACTTGTGCCAACAGTTCACTACAAACTTTCAGGGCACATATCCGCGCCTAGGGGAAGAAGCAGACCTACACGCTGTGCAGCGGATGGACGATGAGTCCCTCCGATCATATATTCAGTGATTCTGCCAGGTCCGCAACACCATTCCTTGCATCCCTGCCCACGTGATGATCTACGCGTTCAGGGGAGGTGTGCGCCATAACCGCATGCTGGATAAGATAGCCTCCAAGGAGCCCCAGACCACCGCGCAGCTTTTCGAGCTCGCAGACCGTGTGGCCCGAAAGGAGGAGGCCCGGACCTGGAACTCCTCCGGCTCTAGCGCGGTGGCTGTGGCTGCCCCCAAGTCCGCTGCCCGCTCTGGACGGCGAGAAAAAAGGAGGAAGAAAAGGTTGGCCCGTTCCGACGATGAGGGCCACGTCCTCGTCGCTGAAGGTGCTTCGCGGCCCCAGCGCAAGGGGAAGACTGCGGGCGACAAGAGGAAGGACGCTGGTGCTCCCAGCCGAGAGCGCCCGACGGGCAAATGGTGCACCGTGCACAACACCTCCCACCACGACCTCGCTGACTGTCGCGCGGTCAAAATCCTGGCCGAGCGCGTCAGGAAGTGGGGGGAGGAGAGGGAGCAGGGGCGCCGTGAGGGTAAGGGCCCGACGGCTCCTGCCCACGACCAGCGAAGTGAGGCCAAGCAGAAGGCCCCCGCCGACGATGGTGACGACGAGGAGTTGGGTTTCCAGGAGCCCGAGGCCACCGTCGCCACCATGGATGGGGGAGCATGCCCTCATGCTTCCCGCCGCAGCTTCAAGACCATGAAGCGTGAGCTTCTGGCCGCGGTCCCCACCCACGAGGCCGCGCGGCGGGCGCGATGGTCGGAGGTCTCGCTCACCTTCGATCAGACCGACCACCCACCGTGTGTTGCACGGGGTGGGCAAATCGCGATGGTGGTGTCCCCCACCATTTGAAATGTCAAGTTGAGGCGCGTCCTGATATGCGGTGGCGGGACCCTCAACATCCTCTCCCCCACGGCCTTTGATATTATCAAGGCCCCGGGGATGAAGCTCTGGTCGTCCCTGCCGATCATCGGCGTGACGCCGGGGCACACATGGCCCCTGGGCCATATTGACCTCCCGGTCATCTTTGGTGGCGTCGACAACTTTCGCACCGAGCGGATTAACTTCGATGTGGTGGATCTCAATCTGCCCTACAACGCGGTCCTGGGGAGGCTCGCGTTGGTGAAGTTTATGGCGGCCACCCATTACGCCAACCTCCAGATGAAGATGCCAGGCCCGAGCGGCCCCATCACCATCCACGGCGATCTCAAGATCGCGTTGGCTTGCGCGGAACAGCGCGCGAGCGACCTCACCGTGGTCCCCAAGCCCGCGGGCAGCGATGAGAGGCCCCAGGCCTCTTCGTCGCACGCCCCGAGGAAGTGGATGACCTCGAGCGACAAGGTCCCCGTGAAGGAGGTGGCGCCGGCCGGCGACACGTCCAAGACTATCAAGATTGGTGGTCGTCTGGACGACAAATAGGAAGACGCGCTCGTCTCCTTCCTGCGGGCAAATGCCGACGTCTTCGCGTGGAAGCCGTCGGATATGCCCGGGGTCCCCAAGGAGGTGATCGAGCATCGTCTAGCCGTGCGACCAGACGCGAGGCCCGTCCGGCAAAAAGTACGGTGACAGGCCCCCGAGCGTCAGGCCTTCATCTGTGAAGAGGTGGCGCATTTGCTGGAGACCGGATTCATCCGAGAGGTCATACATCCGGAGTGGCTCCCGAACCCGGTCGTCGTCCCCAAGGTGAACGACAAGCTCCGGATGTGCATCGACTACACCGACCTCAACAAGGCATGTCACTAGAACCCTTATCCCCTGCCATGCATAGATCAGATTGTCGACTCCACTGCGGGGTGCGACCTTTTGTGTTTTCTAGATGCATACTCAGGGTATCATCAGATTCGCATGGCTAGGGAGGATGAGGAGAAAACTGCATTCATTACTCCTGTAGGTACTTATTGTTATACAACCATGCCTTTTGGTTTAAAGAATGCAGGCCCTACTTTTCAGCGTACTACTCGTATTACTTTGGGTAGTCAAATAGGGCGCAATGGTTAGGCGTACGTTGATGACTTGGTTGTAAAAACGTGCAACCAAGAGACGTTGCTTTCGGATTTAGTGGAGACCTTTGAAAGTCTCCGCTCCACGCGTATGAAGCTGAACCCTGAAAAGTGTGTGTTCACTGTACCCGCACAAGCTTCTCAGGTTTTTGGTCTTCGCCTGAGGCATAGAGGCCAACCCCGAGAATATTGACGCGATAAATAGGATGCTCCCCACCCAGCAAACTTAGGGATGTGCAGCGTGTCACAGGATGCATGGCCACCCTAAGCCAATTTATATAGAGGCTGGGAGAGGAGCTACCCCTATTTAAGCTCCTCAAGCGCTTCAGGCCATTTAGGTGTACGGAGGAAGCCGAGAAAGCCCTTAATCAGTTGAAGGTTTATCTCAGCTCCCCTCCAGCTCCCCTCCAGTCCGGGTGGCCCCGGAGCCCAAGAAGCCGCTGGTACTCTACTTAGCGGCGACCCTGCAAGTAGTTTGCGCGACGCTAGTGGTGGAGCGTATCGAGGAAGACCCTCGGGCCACGCTCCACCATCCCATGTTGGAGTGGCCCGGGCCAGAAGGAGACGAAGGAGCCCCTCAGCTGGGCGAGGGCCCTGGGCCCCCCAGGTTGACGGTGTCCCTTTATCCCCTCGCCAGATGGCATTAGGCGCCCCCGGTCCCTAGGCAGGCCTCGAGGCCACTGAGGGGAGGAGCGGCCCGACGCATTCTGACCCCGAGGCCGCCGACATGTAGATTGAGTAGGCCCAGCGAGGCCCCTACTGCGATCAGTGGGCGGGACCTGGCGCCCCTAACGAAGGAATTAGGCCCCGCCAAAAGGTGCAGCGGCCAGTTTACTTTGTTAGCGAGGCGTTGCGGGACGCCAAGACCCGGTACCCTCAAGCCCATACACTGCTTTATGCAATTCTGGTGACTTCGAGGAAGCTGCGCCATTATTTCCAGGCACACCGGGTCACGGTGGTAACGTCCTACCCCTCGGAAAAATCCTCCACAACCGAGAGGGGACTGGGCGAGTGGTCAAGTGGGCCATCGAACTCTCTGAGTTTGACCTCCTCTTCAAACAATGCCACGCAATCAAGAGTCAGGACCTCGCTGATTTCGTGGCAGAGTGGATCCCGACCCCCGAACCCGACCTCGGGCCCCTCGACCCTGAGGCCGGAGTAGATCCCTCGTAGCAAGTCCGCACTCCCATTAGGTGATACAGTTTGATGGCTCGCTCGCACTCCAGGGTGCCGGCGCCGGGGTCACCTTGACCTCGCGAAACGGGGACATTCACAATTACGTGGTTCGCCTAAATTTCCGGGCAACCAACAATATGGCGGAGCACGAGGGGATCCTTGCGGGACTCAGAGCGGCGGCTCGAATGGGGATCCGCCGCCTCTTGGTTCTAGGCGATTCTCAGCTAGTCGTGAACCAAGTCTCCAAGGTGTATCGTTGCTCCGACCCGCAAATGGAGGCATGCATCCGTGAAGTGCGGTGTATAGAGCATCATTTTGACGGGTTAGAACTATGGCACGTGCCCAGGCGGGACAATACACTTGCCGATGAGCTGTCAAAGCTCGCCTCGTCACGCGCCCGAACCCCACCGAGTGCATTTGAAGAAAGGCTTACCCAACCGACGGCACGTCCCGATCCCCCAGGGGAGTCGGACGCTGCCACATCACCCTCGAGGTCCGATGGAGTCCAGGCCTCGGGGTCCGAGGGGGTCGAGCCCGACCCCCCACGCCAAATCGCCTGGATGACTGAGATCCAGGCGTTCCTCAAGGATAAGACTCTGCCCGAGGACCACGAGGGGAGTGAGCGCATCGCTTGCATCTCTAGGAGGTACATGTTGGTAGGGGGCCCTCTACCGACGCGGTGCCAATGGAGACCTCCGCAAATGCATCTCTCGGGAACATGGCATCGAGCTCCTCACCGATGTCCATGAAGGCGAGTGCGGCGCCCACTCTGCCTCGCGCACCGTGGTTGGTAAGGCCTTCCGGTAGGGTTTCTACTGGCCGACAGCGCTTCACAACGCAGCTGATCTGGTCATGCGGTGCAGGGCGTGTCAATTCCACGCCAAGCAGATGCATCAGCCGGCCCAGGCCCTGTAGACCATCTCGCTTTCATGGTCGTTCACGGTCTGGGGGCTGGACATCTTGGGTCCTTTCAAGAAAGCCCTAGGCAGGTACGACTACCTATACGTCACCATCGACAAATTCACCAAGTGGCCTGAGGCCTACCCGGTCGTCAAGATCGATAAGCACTCGGCCCTCAAGTTCATCAAGGGCATCACTGCCCGGTTCGGGGTGCCCAACCGTATCATTACGGACAACGGCACCCAGTTCACCAGTGAATTGTTTGGCTACTATTGTGATGACATGGGCATCCAGCTCTGTTTCGCCTCACCCGCCCACCCCAAGAGCAACGGTCAAGTGGAGCGCACCAACGCGGAAATCCTCAAGGGCCTCAAGACCAAGACATATAATGTCCTCAAGAAACATGGCGATTCATGGATCGATGAGCTACCAGCGGTGCTCTGGGCGAACCGAACTACCCCGAGCCGTGCAAAAGGAGAAACACCATTTTTCCTGGTTTACAACGCGGAGGCGGTCCTCCCATCCGAGCTCACCCTGGGATCCCCTCGGGCCGCCATGTACAATGAGGCTGATCAAGAGCAACTTCGACGGAACGACCTCGACTACCTTGAAGAGCGCAGATGACGCGCTATCATCAGCACCACGTTCGGGCCCGATCACTCAACGTTAACGACCTCGTCCTACGCCGCGTCCAGATGCGTGCTGGATTAAGCAAACTCTCACCCATGTAGGAGGGGCCGTTTAAAGTGATCGGTGTCCCCCGGCCGGGCTCGGTTAGGCTGGCCACGGAGGACGGCACAGAGTTGCCTAACCCGTGGTCGAGCACCTTCGCCGCTTCTACCCGTAGAAGGGTCGATTGTTGTGCCTCGCGCACGGGCCAACCCCGCATGCCCCCTCGGGTATGCAGGGTTGGCCGGGGGCTCCCACTGTGAATACTCCCTTTTCATCATATTCTAAATATCAAGCATTTTCTTTATGTCCATATGGTTGTGACACAGATGTTCAAATGCGAAGTAAATTAAAACAGTACGGATTATTACAAGCCCGGCGTGAAGGCCTTAAAGACATAGCAGGAAAAGAAAGGAGAGGAGGAGGTAGCGCCCGCCGGAGTTGGCCCCGCGCGGTCAAGCCTCGCCGTCGCCATCGCCGTAGTCACCATCATCGCCACCGTCGCCTTCATCGTCGGAGGCAGACGCGAAGACGAATCAAGCGGCCATCCCCTCGAAGCTGTGGACGATTTCCTGGGCGGCCTCACGGACTTGGGCGCATGCAGCGGCCTCGGTTCCCGGCGAGAAGTCGTTGAAGGCGGCCCACAGAGAGAACTCAGGGTCGCGGGCTTGGTAGCTCGTCAGCACGAGCTCCACTGTCCTCTCGGTGAGGTCCCTCGAGGAAGACTTCACCGTCTCCTCGATCTCCTCGGGGAGCCTCCCCAAGTCCCTGGCCATGTAAGCAAGCCGGTGGGCGAGCCCGGCCTTGGTGGCACCGATGCCCGCCAGGCATCCGGCATCCTCTAGCTTGGCGACGGCGTCCTGCAACATGCTGGCCCCCACCTCACTCGCCAGCCGGAGGGCTTCGAGCTCCCCGGCCCGCGAGTCCAAAGCCCGCTGCAGCTCCACGACGGACTCCATGGCCGCGATGAGGCGGGCGGCCAAGCCGCTCTGGGCCTTCTGCGCCCCGACGCCACGCACCAGCTCCTCCACCTCCTCCGCCCGGGCCTCGAGCTCGGCGGCGCGCTGCTCCACAGCTGCGCTCTCGGCGCGGGTGTTCTCGAGATGCTGAAGCTCGCGCGCCGCCACGGCCTTCTTGCGCTTGGCGAGAAAACCCTCATGGCACCGAGCCTGCGCGTCGCAGCGACAGGCCTTGGATTCGCACTCGGCGATCCTCGTCGCGTGCATTTCCCTGACGCGCGGGGCCTCGGTGAGCTGCTGCGTCGCGGCCTCGGACTCCGCGAGGGTGCACGCCCGCTCGGCGACGGCGTCCTCGCGAAGATGGAGTGCGGACTCCATCTCCGCGGCGGCGGCCTCGTGCACCGCCAGGATGGCCTCCCGCGCCTCCAGCTCTCGGGCGCGTCTGTCGAGGACCGCGATGCGCCGTAGTATGGCGGCCTCCGAGCTCTGTAGCCGGGAGGTCCGGTTCTCCAGCTCACCGGTGCGCGCCTCCAGCGCCTTGTTGTGCACCGCCTCAGCCTCCGCCACCCTCCGCTTCCGGGCTGCAGCGGCGTCAAGGACCCCTCGCACGACGTCAAGCCGGCGCGTTAGGTCATCGGACTGGAGGCGGAGGTCCTCAATGCTCTCCTCCATGGCGGCGGTCGTCGTGAGGGCCGCGACTCTCTCCTCCTCCACCTCCTGGGTAACCTCGGCCAGGGCGTCGGCGCGGGCGTCGAGCGACGCAAGGCGCGCCGCGTGCGCCTTCCGGCCAGCCTCCACCATGGCCTCCACGAAGCGGTGCCCCTCGGCGGTCCGCTCCCACTCCGCCTCTAGCTCGGCCTGCTCCCCCAGCAGGCCTGCATCTGGGCGTTGAGCCCCTCCAGCACCGTAGAGTTTGTCGTGGCCAGGGCCTGGAGGAGGGGCTCCGCGCCTAATGGGGTGGAGGCGGAGAAGGGGGATCGGCGCCCCTGTGGTGGCGGGGTCCGGCTTGGCCCCGAGGAGGGGGTGCGGGCCCCGGGCTTCGCCTCGGGGGCCCCACCAAGATTTGGCCCTCCCCCCGGGGCCTGTTCAGCCGCGGGGCCCGAGGCAGCGTCGGGCCCGGGTGCGGCGAACCCAAGCCACCGCCAATCGGCCTGGCGGCCAACACCACCATGCGGATGCGGGCCGCCTCAGCCTCCCGAGCGCGTGCCGCCTCGGCCTCCTAGGCGCGGGCTATCTCGGCCTCTCGTGCAGCCTCCTCGGCTTGCCGCACGCGGGTTGCTTCGCGAGCGGCCTCCTCGGCCTCCCGGAAGCGTGCCTCAGTCGCCCGCCAGTCAGCCGCCTACAAAAGCGCCTCCTCGGGCGCTCATACCTCGGCCTCGCCCCCCACGGGCCGGCCGGCTTTGGATTGGCGGGAGGCGTCACCACCTCGGACGCTGCGGGGTGGGAGCTCACTGGACAGGAAAACCAAAAGCAACGAATATGTAAAACAAAAGATGGAATAAAAGTGGAAAAGGAAATCACCGCTATTGGTGGCGAGACCGTACCTACGGGGTGGACGGTTGAAATTCCACTCTAGGGCTTAATGAAGCCCCCTTGCTGGGCTCGGTCTCCCCTAGCTTTCGGAGCCGCCTCTTTTTTCTCTCCCCCTCGAGCGGGGGTGTCGTCGAGCCGCTTGCCGAGCGCCTCCCCGAGGCACGCTCCGTGCCACCCCCTCGGGGGGAGATGGGGGAGGACTCTCGCCGGACTTCCGTTTCCCCTTAGCGTCACCGGGGCGGTTGCTCCCGGAACTCCCGCCGCGGGGCCCTGCCGTGCGGCCCCCGCTGGAAGGAGGCCGCTCTCCACCTCCGCTGCGACTGCCACCAGCGTCGTCATGGCCACGTGGGGGTCGGCCCCCCGAGGCGCCGACCGCATCCATGATGGCCAGGATGCTGCCGCGGTCGGGGTCGCTGTAGAGGGGGAGGATTCCCGCTGGGATCAGGGATGATTCCACCGTGCTGAGGTTCACCACGCGTTGAATCACCACCCTGAGATCCTCCGGATCCCAATCCCACTCGCGGCCTGGGTGCGACCTGAGGATATCCTCAGAGCCAGTGTACTCCCAGGCACCCCGGGCACTAGGCGCTGGAGCGGAGCGATCCAGCGGCGAACGCCGAAAACCATGGCGCCGGTGAGGCCCTGGGTGCGCAGCCGGCCAGGCGGTCTAAGATGGCGTCGTACGCATCCCCGAGCTCGACGGTCGCCCGCCAGGTCGGCCCTTGCGCCAGCGGCCTGCTTGGGAGCCGAAGGCGTCGCTCGTCAGGGAGACCGGTGTAGAACCAGTCATTCTTCAAGTCATCCCACTTCTTGCACAGGACGCATGGGATGTACCGTTGCGCCGCCTGCGTGCACGGTTGGAAGTAGCAACCGCCGACCTCCGTCGCCACCGACACAGGCTGCATGGTGAAGAACCATCGGAACAGCCGAACAGAGAGGCGCACCCCCACGAACATCTCGCACAGATGTGCGAAGGTGGCTAACGTCATTACGGCATTGGGGGTGAGATGCGCCATCTGGATGTCATAATACTCCAGGACATCCATAAAGAAGTTCGAGAATAGCGGGATTAGCCCCGCCATGGTGAAAGAAAGAAAGAAGATGGACCGGGAGGGGTATTGCGGCACCGGGCACGCCTCGCCCAGCACCACCAACTCCCGGTCTAGCACCGTCGGCATAAATTTGCGCGGCAGGACAGCCAACCTCTCGTTAGTGATACAAGAGGGCGTCAACACGCTGCCGTCAGCCGGCGAGGAGCCCCGTGCCATGTCGCTGGAGAGAAGGGAGAGCGAGAAAGGGAGCGAGCGGTGAGAGGGATGCAGGAGAACTGAGAGAGCTAGGGTGCAAGTAGGTTGTGTTAGGCAAAAGTGGCGAAGGAAGGGAATGAATCCCCTCCTCGACGCCCTTTATACCCTAGCCGCCGCCGCGCCTAGCTCCTCATTTCATGCTCCCACTAACTCGCCCCCTCGATTATCGCGTCCGTTTTCCCACTAACCTCATTCGCTCGTTTCCAACGCGCATGCAAAATCCCACGGCTGTTACAGCGATAGAGGGGCAGATCGTGCCCGCATTGAATGCGCGCGGTTAACGAAAGATACATCGTCATCACATCTCTTGCTGGGTAGATTGATGTGTCCCAGTTTGCGCGCCGCCCCGGATAACGAGGCCGTTACGAAGTGACAGCCCATTATCGCTGAGAGGCAGTTTTCTACTACGCAAAAATCGCGACCGTTCGGTTCTTTGGCACAGGGAGCCTGGGCCCACATGTCACCGGGCTGAGAGGATAGCGTCAAACCTGGTCGCCCCTTAAGTGGCTCATACAGGCCTTACACCGGGGGCTACTGTAGGTGTCATGGGCCCAGGGGTATGTCGATTTAGGGCTTGAGGCGGCCCTCTGCGCCAACGTGGCCCTCCCCGAGGGGGGATCGGGCCCGAGGGTGAGGTGGCGGCCGCCCTCTCTAATTCCCGGCTCCCCTAGCACGCACTGTAGCAGGGGTCGGGTTGCCCCGACCCCCCGTGCTTCCGCCACGTGTACAGGGTTAGGTGAGCGTTCCCAACACTCACCTAACTCCATTAATGGCGGCACAGACGAGTGCGTCTGAGCCACGCGTCATGCCACATTTAATGCGGTTAGGCACGCGCGTGATGCGTCTGGCACCGGTCATGCCAGCTGTCCGGTCTGTGACCGGTCAGAATGACCGATAGGACGGTGGTGCAGTGTCAGTACACCGGTTGCACGTTGGATAGTGCTCCGCACGCTCTGTCAGGTCTCGTTGGAGTCATGAGAGCCGTCTTGCCTCATATCCAACCGGAGTTGGTGAATCAACTCCGGTCATCTGACGCCCGTCACCCGGTACGGACGGAGCACACAAGTCTCCGCCCGTTTAATGAGGAATGACGCGGGCGTCGCGCCCGGCCGAGCAGGAGTCATGTCGCCACTACTGTGCATGCGACTTCTGCACCAAGCAACAAGACTGCTCTTAAATGTAAAAGAATATTTCTCCTTTTCTCTAAGAAAATAGTCTGTTGGCCCGTGTGGTATCCCCTTGAAAGTATAAAAGGAGGCTCAGGCCTAGAGAAAGGGGGTTGGATCCCTGGAAAATACACATCTAATCAACCACACACAGGAGTAGGGTATTACGCCTCGCCGGTGGCCTGAACTTGTATAACCCCCCGTGTCACGATCTCTCTCGGATTTCTACTCTCTTGATCCCTGGTGCATCGGAGTGGCGATTCACGCCCTACGTCCCTGGCCGAACTCACAAAGGGGGGGTCCTCACTGTCCCCCGTTGAGGAGCTCACGCTCCATCACCGAGCATTGGTGTAGATGCGTCTCCTGTGTACAGTCCAAAGGAAGAGTTTGCATTTGTTTTGACCATAGTTGGACCATATGTGTGGCTAGAACGGGTCATCGGTTGTCCCTTGGAAGGTTAGTTCATAGGCTACACTTGTGGTGAACGGTCGTCCTAGTTTCGACGGGTGACAGTGAAGAATAGTACTAGTTAGTGAGATTGGGGAGACAAGACCCCGAAGATCGAGTAGCTGTTGGGTAGCGACGGTAGACAGGCGTGGCCGCAAATGAAGGGAAAGGTCAGTGGAGGCCAAGGCAGCAGAGACAGAGATGTTTGGGCACGTTGAGTGGGAAAATAGGGCATGGAAACGCTGCGCTTGAAGTTGATCACCCAGCCAGGTATCCTCCCAAAAGGACGTTCTCTCGTTGTTGCGATTTTCACCCGGGTGTTGCAGCGAAGGTCGGCCAGCCCGGCAGAAATGTTTTTCCAATTCAAGGTGTCGAGGGGGATGGGTCACCGAAATCACTGAAAGGACCTTGATGTCACCTAGAGGAGGGTGAATAGGCGTTCCTGAAATTTACTTCAAATCGCAGCGGTTAAAATCAGGGTCAGGAACTTCCTGGCGCTTTTCCTGTCGAGTAGAAAAAGCTGCCCGGAACTTCCGGGGTTCTTCCTAGTAACTTCCGGGCAGTTGTGAGTTGCTCTTTCAATCACCTCACAACAAGTAAATTGATTCACAAGGAAGCCTAAACCATAGAGAGGTACAACATGTATCAAAAAAGAGTAATACACATGAAGCTACACAAGATAGCATAATGATCATACAAGGGGAGACATGATAGCACAACTTACAAAAATAAGGGGATAAGCACCACAATCACAAAGATAAAGTGAGTGAGAGGAGACAAACGATTTGTTTCCCGAAGTTTGGATTCTCCACCGAGAATCATACGTCTCTGTTGAGGAGCTCCAAAGAGTCGGGTCTTGATTAACCCCTTGCCTTTCCAAGCAAAGCCTAGGAAGAGGTCTCCGGTTTTCAAGCCAACAACCCCTAGGTACTTCTCATTGGTTTCAAGTGACCACTAAGATCCCCAACTTGAACACCAAGATAACACCACAAGTGAGGCTTGCTCTACCAAGAAGACCTCCTAAACCTTAGCTCGGAATCCACTCACCGGGTATTCTGTTTCCTTTCGGAGGTGGAATAACGCCCTCACAAACTTGCCCGGGTCAATGCACAACCTTGACAGAAACTCGCGGGCGACACCTAACCGTCTAGGAGGTCACCCTCCAAGAGTAATAACCTTCAAATGACAGCCCGACGAGATATCCCAAGTGCTTAAGCCATCCTAGCCTTCAAAACCTTCTCCAATCCTCACCACCACCCTCAAAAACACTCAATCACTCAAGAAAGGCTCAAGATTTAGGTGGAGGAAGCAAGAACACCATGGGAGAGGCTAGAGGAAGCTAGGGGATAGAAAATCAAAAGTGGAATGGCCAAAAAATGAGTTGGGATCGAGTTGGGTATATATAACGGCTAGATGACGTTATGTAGCCGTTACTCACAATTTTGAACTGCAGAGTTGCCAAGAAGTTCCGGGCTGGGGTGCCAGGAACTTCCGGCCAACACTTAGAAAATTTTTTCAACTCCACCTCAGCCAGGAACTTTCGGCTTGCCCAGAGTGCCGGAACCTTCTGGCCCGCCCAGAGTGCCGGAACCTTCCAGCCGGGCCTTGCTGTCTTGAAAGAGCTATTTTCAAAAATATCTCTGTTGATGCAAAAAACACACACTGGCCTGAGAGATTTGCTTTACTCTAGTGCAGGTCCAAAACTTGTTTTCGGGTTCAAAGGGCGTGCCAGTTGATTTGATCCTGCAATCAACAAGATAGAACATGCAAGTTTATTAGTAAACGATAGTCAATCGGTCAAGCAGCCGATATCATATCGTGATGCAATTTAGCCGATGCAATATAGCATGGATCGGCTATAAGGCATATTCAATGATAAACTAACCCTAAACTTATTACATCGGCTGAAAATATCAGTGTTACATAATCTATATATCGATATTACTTTAGAAACCAGCAATTGGGATAGATCGGACTTAACCGAGACAGTATAAATTGCTCAAGTCTAAAGTAACAAGAAATAATGATTATGTATACTCATGTCATAGCCGATGTCCATATTTAAGCATGTATCGGCTATAGCTCCGATACAACCTTATACTAGGATATTCCCTTGAAATAAATATATTTAACTATTACCAATCATATTGATAGTAAGTCCAATATATTTATATTAGATTAGATCCTGATATAAGGGGCAGATATAGCATATTAAACAAATCATTAAACTATGTAAAACAACTATACCAGGTATGATCGGCTGAAACTCCGATACTATCCTTATTAATAACCATAAAGCAGGCTAGAGATCATGATTCTAAACAGGACTTAATAGATCAAACTTAACTAATGCAGCATTAAGTATGAAAAGAAGCATAATATCTAGACAATCAAGCCGATGATTGCCTTTTCGGGATGGTGGATACATTATATAATTCAAAAGTAAAAAGTAAAAGGTTGGCGATGTGCCGAGATTGATTAAACTGTTGTTGTTTTATTCATAAAGCCTCGGGTTCATATTTATACCCGAAAATATAAACATTGTCCAAGATGGACACGACTCATATTGTCCTCATACAAATCCAACTAACAAACAAGTCCCTTAGGCGGATTCTTACCGAAAATATCTATAAGGAAATTACAGATAATCCTAATTAATAGATACATTTGCCAATTCTGGACTCTATCCTTGTCTGGCAACATTGACTCAAACTCTTCCTCGAACCTGATATTGATCATGCATCCAATATCGGCCATATCGGCTATCCAGATCATACTCGGTTCCAGCCGATACGGTCTTCCAGCCGATGCGCACTCTGTTTCCGATAATTCCACATATCTTCAATTCGGCTTCGAATTGGACTTTGTTTCCGATTCACATGCTTGCCAAATTTCATCGTCAACAATCTCTTAAAAATATTTCACCTATGGGATATGACTAAGAGCACTTAGACTACCTCAGAACCACACTTGAAACCCTTCTCAATAGTACCGTTTTTCCTAAACTCAAAGCGAAAAAGTAAACTAGTCTAACTCGGCTCCGAGTCTTCTCGCCTCTTTGAATTTGATGTTTTGGGGGGTCACCAAGCATCCTAGCCCACTCCTAAGCAATCTGGGACTAATACACCACTAGGAATGTCTTCTTTTCAACTTCTTGCTTCACCTTGAGGGTTGTCATCGTCAATGCCATTTCACCATTGGGACTATTCTCACCTACAACTCATTAAGCACATTAGTCCCAAATCAATTATACATTTGCCTTGATCAATGCTCACTTTGGCTCTTGGCTTGATGTTCAACAACGAATCGTATCCTTTTGATCTTTGGCATTCTATTTTGCACTCTTCTTATAATGGATGCGGATTACTCATAGCTTCAAATGGCCTCACATGGTCCATCACAACAAAGTCTTCACTCGCCCTTCACCACCGGATTTGGTTCATCGGCGCCAAACCTCTTGCTTGCCCTTCACCCTCGCGTGGTCTATTGTAGCCGAGTCATGCTTGCCCTTCACCGTCTTGTCATAGATAGCCACTTCATACTCCGCATCGTCAATGTCTTCACTTGCTCCTTATCAAGTTATAATGTCCATCTTTTAGGTTCAATCTTTTAACTTGATGCCCTAATCTCACCAATTCATGGAAATAGATCCAACAATGGGTTGTCATTAATCACCAAAACATTCACCATACTCTTAAGGTCATAGATCTTCCAATCTCCCCCTACAAGGAAAAGGCATAGATCTTTCAATCGTGAGATGGGGACCAATCATATTGCCTTTGGAACCATAGCAACCAAGGGGCACTTCCGATCTCGTGCATGCGAGATAGAAATTTTTGTAGGAGGCAATAATTTTGAACTTGCAGATCTTTCACACCAACACCACCTTTCTCTTTAGGGGGTGCAGACTATGTCCCAAAGCAACCTTGCAGCTTCCACCGGAGCATTGTTGCTCTCCAGTCCAGAAGAAGGCGCCGCTTGTCAATAGCGTGAATCACTCCTTTGGGGAGGAGAAGAGCTCCAATTGCATAGGAAGGGAGAGCAGTTAGTATCGAATTTATCAGTACTAGCCTTCTAGCTTGATTAAGAAGGTACCCTCTCCACCGGCTAGCCTTTTGTCCACCCGGTCGATTATGGGCGAATATAAGGGCTTGTTTGGCGCAGCTCCAGCTCCAGATCCACATCTCCTGGAGTTGGAGCTCAGCCAAACAGTTTCACCTAAAATGAGAGTAGAGCTCTCTTACAAAATGAACTAGAGAGATAGAGCTGGGTTTAGAGAGCTCCACAACTTCACTACAAACTCAACTCCTATAATTATATTTAGGATTGAAGCTCTACCTAATGGGTCCTAAAGTCATATAGATGGTTAACCAGAACTGAGTTGTGCTAGAGATGTTTCTCCGGTGTACTGATCACTGATCAGAACAAGATTTGATCACTGTTGCATGCTGGCTGCAAAAATCTCAGCAACCGCAATTCTCGTTCTGGTGACTGCAAAATAGCAAAAGCCCTTGGCGCGCTGAAATTGTTGATCTCCTGGGCCGTATGGGTCCACATAGGCTAGGCCGGCCTTGCTCCATGGCGGCAAAACCTCTCGGCCCGAGAAGGACGCGCCCCTACGCGCGAGCGTGACCGTGCGCCGCCGGATGCCGCCGTGCCGCGGCGGCGCCACGGCACAGGCGATGTGCCTATGTGGCACGGCGAACGCGCCGCCGGGGTCTCACCGTGCAAGCCGGCCGCTCACCTGGCGCCCGCCGTGTTCCGAGGCGCCGCGTGGCGTCGGGTGGCCGTGTCCGCGGTGACATGGTCACCGGGCGACCACTGGAGCGCGTCGTGGCCGCCATTTCTCCTGTTTTGCGCCCGTCGCCTTCTGCGCCCAGGCGCGCGCCTCCTCGGTTTAACTTAGCTCGGTGGCAATAAATGGCGGTGCCACCACTTGGATCACGCAGGGCGGCATCAAGGTGAGATCACTCATCCTCTCCGTGGAGAGGATGAAACAGCTTGGGAGGATTCGGCTTTGAAGGCAGGAAGCACGCGTGCGTACATGGACAACCGGGCTTCGTTTTAGGCTGCAGCCCATGTGTTCGAGGGAATTCCCCTGAGAGATCTCGAGCTCGGTTGCTCCGTTTGATCTGCAGATTGGAGGTTTGCATACTTACTCCTGCACCTTACACCTCAATCTAATATTTGACAGTCGATAATTATCGTCTAACTCTATTGCTTGTTTTTGGCTGATCTCGTTCGTGTACGTGGGTTGACTTCTGCCTGATTGCTTTCCAGGGTTAATTTCTGCCAGTGCAATTTGCAATTCCATATGTTTGATGTGCTAGTTGTGCATGCGGCATACCGATAGTCTTTTTCATTGGCCCGAGCCTATACTAGTTCTGGGAAACGATTTTTATGTCCAAATTTTTAGTGTAATTCTGCTCCAAAATGGCATCCAGTAGGTTGGACGCTTGTAGGGTTGGGTTTGTCCTTAAATGCTCACATGGGACAGCATGTCCCCCTGAATTCAGCCAATAACTTGCTTATGTATAAAAAGAGATAGCTCCTAACCTTCTAACCAAAAATTAGTTTATTACCATGTACTACTTCATTGTTTCTGCAAGCAATCTCATCAGGTGTCCGTTGTGTTTTTCCGATTTTCCTTAGGAAAGGTTGAGAATTGAAAGTTGAAATGCGGCTGAACAAATAATAAGCATGGAGCCTCATGTGAAACATGGAACATGATTATCCATCAAAGGCTTGAAATTTTGGAGAAAAAAATGAAGACATCTATCTTTCTAAAAATGAACCATCTTGTTGTTTTTATTCTTCTATAGCTTCCTACGAGAATATATTCAGTACTGGATTTGTGTTGAGTGTGACTTTCCTCTTGCACTTCATTTTTGCTTTAGTCGTATACCTGTGTGTAGTTACATAATGTGTTTAATCAGATGCTTTCAAATATCATAAATTCTTCTACCGATTCAGAGTGTTCTATTTCATTTCACAGTTCTAGCACACAAATTTTGTTAACACGGGACAGAATTGGTGATTTTAAAGTTTGTTTTCCATCTAAAAATTTCCGTATTCCGCTATTGGCTTTCCCCCCATTTTGTGCTGCCTCTCCCGGGGGGCTTACATGATTTCTATAATCGTTGTAACCATAGTTTTTGTCGGACTTATTCTAACAGTTTTCTTCCATTATATAGACTTGGTAGCTCTGATTGTGACGTCCTCTATGGTACCCACAGTTGATCTGAGCGTAGTTGTTTCCTTGTTGGCCTTTCAAATCATGATCTTTCAGGTATATTGATGTCACTAAGCTACACACAACTGAGGACTGATATAGACTAGGGCATCTATATGTTGCAAATGGTTGTTGTGGAAAAATCACTTTCTACCTGTACATTTTAGCTGTACTTGGGTTAACATGAACCACCAGATAGGAGTTAGGTCGTCTTGCTTTAGCACTCCAGTGTGATCCAGACCTACAGGGAGAAAAAGGGTTAGCATCCAGATTCCAGAGCAATGAGCCTCAAATTGGAGTTGGTAATAAGTACAAAAATTGGAAAATGAATGGTCAACAGCTCTTCACCGAAATGACGAAAACTACATGCTAATCCACCGATGGAAAGGAGTCTTAGATATATATTAAGAAGAGACATGAATACAAACAAAAAGAAATGGTTTGATATATTTGGGCTTCCAGTACACTATCGATTTTCAGTAAGCTGTAGTTGTGCCAAGCTAGCTATTAGTTGTTGTGCTGTCGATGTTGTAATACTTCTTCAATGAATTCTCCTCTAAGCATGCCATACTTTTAACTTCGAAGTGTAGGAAGGGGCATCTGCGGCCGACAGCTCTTTGTTTGTCAAGATCCTCACTTGATCAGTCTCCGACAGGTCACAGGCCTGGCTTCAGGGGATTCACTTTCATGGCTGCTGTGACTTTGCAACGCAAACGAAGCTTCAAGGTAACGGCTCACCTGATCTGATTAAGATTGCTGCTGCTTCACAAAGGGAAATCGCAAGATCTTGTTGTTTTCTCTCAGGATCAACTGCTAACAGGTATGTTCATAACTCTGTTTTGCGTAGCTCTCATTTCTATTCCTCTCACTATCTGCCAGCCATGGATCAACCTTCTTCTTTCTTCCTACTTTTCGGTTTCTCCAAGAAATTAGTCCACTTAGGAAAGTAGCATACTAAGGCTATGTTCTTTACTCTGAGTTTCCAACTCACCTCCCTCGTGTTTCGCGCACACGCTTTTCAAACTACTATAGTATGTTTTTTATAAAAATTTTCTATACGAAAGTTGCTTTAAAAAATCATGTTAATCTTTTAAAAAAATAGTAAATATTTAAATAATTATAAGAAAATGTATTTTTTGTGCGGAGGGAATGGATTTTCAACTCAATAGAACGTACACAGCCTAAAGAGCTGAATTAGATTCAGATTCAGAAATGCGCACTACCAAACAGGATTGCAAACTATTCAGTGTTCTTTCGCGGAGCCTATAATCATGTGCCACCTTTTAAGCGGGCACAAGGAAGCATCATCTTAGCTGGGTTGCTGCGTGTAGGGCAGGCTGCACGAAAAAGGAACGAGAAGAAAACTACACGCAAGGACCAAAGTAGGCGCGCATGCGTGCGTCCGTGTACACAGCTATAAAAAAAAACACAGGCGTAATTGCTCCTTCTAGTTTTTATAGGACACTGCCAACAATTGCCTCCGCGTTGTCTGATCAATCCAACAGATTACATAAATGCTAAAGCTAAGCTAAGCTCTTCCTTAATGCCCAAGTGCCCCTTCACTCTGAGTGACTGCAGCTTTGTGGTGTCCATGTATGGTAGTACCAGCAGCAACACTGCAACAGCAAGCTCAGCGAGGAGAAGAGGTGAGGAGGTGGTGGTGGTGGTGGTGGGGCTCGTCATTACAGAGTACAGACTTTTCCCTGGGGCGCCGCACAGCACAGCTCAACTCAGTAGTTTCACTCCACCATCAGCAGCAGCAGAAAGCGGGTAGCCATGGCAGAGGAGAGGAAGAAGAAGGAGAAGGAGAAGGAGAAGAAGAAGAAGCACAAGGAGAAGGAGAAGGCGGGCACCGGGGAGGCGCACTTCAAGCCGAGCGGGGAGGTGAAGGGGGTGCGGTTCGGCGGGCAGTTCATCGTGAAGTCGTTCACGGTGCGGCGGGCGTCGCCGCTGGAGCTGCTGCGGCTGCTGGACATCCCGCCGGCGTACCTGAGCGAGTGCCAGAGCCTGCCGTTCCCGTCGACCACGGCGTACATGCCCACCAGCTTCACCATCCTGGCGCACCAGGCGTGGCACACGCTCACGCTGGGGCTGGGCACCAAGAAGTCCAAGGTGGTGCTCTTCGTGTTCGAGTCCGAGGGCATGAAGGCCGCCGTCGACCAGCTCTGGCCGGCCATGATCCCGCTCGGGGACGTCAACAAGAAGCTCATCCGGGGACTCACCGGCAGCGAGATGGCGCGGTTCAAGTTCAGGAAGGGCTGCCTCACCATCTACGTCTACGCCGTCCGCCGCCTCGGCGCCGCCGGCTTCATGTGCGCCGACGACCTCAGGAGGATACTCGAGTCGGTGGTGGAGCTCAAGGATTTCTTGGATCACACCGCCATGCTCGCCATGCCCAGCCAGAAGAGCATCACCTTGCAGTCCCGGGTCGCAGTGGCTCACTGATCCAACTCTATCGGTGCAGGTACTCCTCCTGGCTTGCAATCTGCAGAGGAGTCTAATTCTTTTTGTGGTTCAATTGGTTTATTCCAGTGTCGGTGCTCCACTTCCTCTGCTGGAAGGAGTTGTACAGATCTACTGAGCAAAAATCTTTCGATGAGTTAAGGATAGGTTTTTGTTTCAAAGGCATTTCTTTCCCCCAAGGATCATACACCTTGGTATACTGTTTATCCATGAAACAAAATAATCCATCAATGAGAACCATCTGTACCATGACATTCTTGTCGCATTGTACAGAAGCCCCAACTTGTTACCAGTACTCTTTATTATGGTATTGTACAGGTTTCCCGTTCTCTCCTCATCCTTAGTTCTTACTCCATGAATACTCATTACTTGACACAATTACAAGAAAAACCTCTGAATTGCCCTTGTATTCCTTGAATACTCATTGCTTGACACAATTACAAGAAAAACCTCTGAATCGCAAACTGCCTGGTTTTTCTTCCTGAGATGCTGTCATCAGAGATGGGAACTATCCAGAGAGGAAAGTGAACAGTAAAGTTCAGAATCTGAGAGAAAGTGGGTGCTAATCTCTGTTTATGTGGGACGTAGCCATCATGGAATTCATAGAAAAGAAGGACAAATGCTCTTCTTTTACCTGTCTGCCTGCCAGGTCCATTATTCTTATATATGGAGATGCCAATGCAAGGATAATTTTGACCAGGAGTTCATGCTCCAGATTGTGCATTTTCACCAGGGAAATACACCAAAACCAAACCCAATAGGACAGACGGGAGTTGGTCATGATCATTGAGGGAGTTAAAAAAGTTTGTTGTGCAGGGACACTCGATTCAGTGTCATGATACAGGTGGTTGAGCAGCATGGGCCATCCCACCACTATGGCCTGAATCATTAACAACAAAAGCCATCTCATCTCATCTCATCTCCCACACAACAGTGCCACAGAGGGACAGTGCACCCCTTGCTGTGACCTGCATTCCTTGTATAGATCTGTACTCCAGTTCTGTACCCAAAAGAACTCAGGATGTCTTCAATAGTTGACTGCCGCTGTTACTTGCTGCTGATATACTGTTATGTCGTGACCTATGAAATTTATTTGCAATGCATGTGGTGTTATCTCTCACCATTCTGTATGTAAGCTTAAAGCTTGTATTACTGCATGGGCCACTTTGGTCGAATCAATCACCCAAGATCGTCGATATGGTGGCCTGCCATGAATCGGCATGTTCAGCTAGTGAGTACTCCTCCATCCTAATAAAAACCAATCTATACTCACTCCGTCCCGATAAAAATTAATCTACGACGGAAATATTGTAGTAGAGTTTTCCTTTTGTTTTTCTTTGATACGCCGGAGCTATGCCCAAAAAATAAGGGGACACCTGCATTGCTGCCTGCCTGCCAGCGAGCCACGCCGCCTCTGAATCGTGCCGCCGCTGGATGGCTCCGCCAATTATGCCGCCGGGGCCCAAGCCGACGGTGGAGAGGAGAACAGATGGAGACGTATTTAAGTGGGTGGCGCCGTGGCGGTGCATGGTGGTATACAATACAACGCGTCCTTGTCTGCAAATTGTAAGAGACCTTTCTTGCCCAAAGTTTCACACGCTGCCTTTGGTGTTCTTGATCAAGAAACGAGCTTGCCAAAGCCAACGAGCTCACTGTTAGCTTATGCCGTGTGTTGAGGAGCTTGAAATTCACTCTTTTTATGCGATTATACAGCAGAAGCGCGCGCACACATAACTACACTTGTAACACTACACACACCATCATGAATGTGCCCTCAAACATATGCTCTAGGAGACGGAAACCAACGGTACATTTGTAATCTCACTAAAATCTTATTAAAAGTCTACCTACATATACGTGATCATCAAGATTTAAATTCTGATTGATAAAGTCATATACGCACGACTCCACCACCATACTTAGGTTGCGTTCGCAGCATCCGGTTCCCAGCACGCACAGTGATTACGGAAAACGGAGCGATCCATTAGCGCGTGATTAATTAGTTTTTACTAATTTTTTTAAAAAAATAGATTAATTTGATTTTTTTAAGCAACTTTTGTATAGAAACTTTTTGCAAAATACACACCGTTTAGTAGTTTGAAAAGCGTGCGCGCGGAAAACGGGGAGAGGAGTTGGGAAGAGGGGGAGAAGAACACAGCCTTATACTTCTAGTGTTTTCCGAGGAGTTTGAAATTCTAATAAACAACTATTCTCTCCGTTCCAAAATATAATAATCTTTAGCCTCTAGAATTTGTCTCATAATATAACAACTTCTACATCAACATTCTCTTCTCAACCAATCACAACTCTCCACCATTTAAATTTTTCACCTATCTCCACTTCTCATCCAATCACAACTCTCCCCTGTTTAATTCTACCTACTTTCTTAATAATCGTATCCAACTTAAAAAATACTTATATTCTGGGACGGAGAGAGTAGTTAGTAACCAGTTTTTGAGAATCTAGTTTTTATGTCTAATTTATTTTTTGAATTCTATAGCAACATATTCTGGTTTTTTAGAAAGAATTATTTAGGGAGATAAAGAATATAAAAGAGGTTACAACGATTAAAAGCTCTCAAAATATGACCTAAGGAGTATTAGCTAGACTATTGAGGGGTTAATCTGTGTGATGACACTGCATGTCTGCATCGCAGACTGAGCTTATGGCTACGAGCCTTTCTATCAAGGGTGGATCTATTATTGAGACGGATGCGAGTGGATGGGTACGGGCATTAGTACAGGGATCTATTATTACTCTTGTCCCAGGCTTTATGGATAGCTTTTTGACTCGAGCCTTTGCTTTCACTTTTCGTTTTAAAAGATTTTAGTTGGATTTTCAGGAGACTCACCAACCTACTGATGACAGATACTCAGTCACCTCATGACCTCAACCCAGCAGCGGGATGCAATTTTTCTTTTATCTTTTTAAAGTAAAATTTAGAAATCCACATGCAGTTATGATCGAAGTTTCAGAAAAAACAACAGGTAATATGACTTTTGGTACATAATACGGTCCTAGCTTTACAAAATCCCCACCCATGTATATATTGAGTATACCTTTACTTTTTGTAGTCTTTTCATGCCATTTTACAATGTGTTAGATTTTAGAAATGGAATTAGATTTACTATATGACTTCTATTAGTACTTTTTATAGATACAATTGTATACTATATACAACAAAATTGAATTTGGGTACAATTATACTTTCGTACAACTATATTGATATCTATGACGTTATAATTCTGATATACCACGATCTAATGGTGTATTTTTTTCCTTCAATTCCCGTGTGAATTTTTGGACCTCTAAAGAACAAATATATTATAATACATATAATTTCATTTTACAAAGTGCCTACAGAATTTTTAATTATTGTTGGTTTAATTATACCATATTTTGAATAATATTGTTGCAGACATGCTTCAATTTACATGAGGCTTGAATAAGGTAGGATTCCATAAAACTTTAGACCATAAAATCTATATTTTTTTGATAAAATCTATAGTTATGTACCATAAATTAACATTAGTGCTAAAGATTCAAATCCCAAAATGTGTAATTTTGCGATGATTTTATTATTAAATTTATAGTTTTGCGATACTTAACCTTAAACCTGTAGTTATGTGATAAATTTATTATTAAATTTGTAGTTTTGTGATATATCACCATAAATCTGTAGTTTTGCGATGTATCACCTTAAATCTGTAGTTATGTGCCACAAATCACAATAAATGTGGTATCGTGAAATTTTGATTATAAAACATGTGTTTTCTGAAAAAAAAATTCAAAATAGAGTTCAGTACGCAGTAGTAGAGAAGGATTTTGTTCTGAACTTCTGATCGAGTTTGTGCCGGAAGTGTTCTCACTTGCACGCACACGCGGGTGCATTCACTGTATGGTTGGATGGGCTGGGCTGATCGTGATGACGGTCCAGCTAATCCGAAATGGAATAAGTTCACTTTGACTCCTTTACAAGTTTTAAAAGTGAACCGAATCTAATCCATGACCCTGAATCGTAAAACCGGATATCTTGATCCCTGAACTATTGAAACCGGTGTAATTTCACTCTCTCGGCGGTTTCACTGGCGTGGCGCTTACATGATAATGTTGACTTGGTCTTCGTTCCACGTGGCGTTTACGTGGCATTAGAAGTTAAAAAAATATATGGAACCCATTTGTCATTCACACAAAAAAATTGTGGGACCCATATGCCATTCCCCCTTTCCTTCCCTTCTTCCTCCTCCCTCTCTCCCTTATCTCTCCCTTACCGTCGATGCGCCACTAGTTCGGCAGCGGCACCGAGACTGGGTCGCCGTTCGCCGGGAGGCTGCCGAGTATGGCGACATTGAGGAGCAAGACGGTGGCCCCCCAGAGGTCCCAGTGGCGTGGGCCGCCAAGCCAACAATGGAAGGAGACGCGGATCTCGGTGTTGGAGACGGCGTCATGGAGAGGAGGAGGGAGGAAGGGAGAGGTAGGGCCGGCACACCGGTGAGTGGGGGAGGAGGTGGGCGGCATAGCTCACCACGAGGAGCAGGGTGGGCGACCGCAGGGCGGCGGCGGCTGAGCGATGTGGTCGCGGCGGTGGGGATTCCGGTGAGCCTCACGACCTTGCGCACGCCGCGGCGGAGCACGGGGAAAGCATCGACGTCGCTGGCCCGATGGTCGAACACATCCATGGGCGAGGGAGAGCAGCGAGGTGTCGAGAGATCTCCGGCTCACCCCGACACCTTCCACCGACGACGAGGAGCGGCGGCGTGGAGCAGCGGGGACGAGGTGGCTCACCGCCGACGCCTTCCACTGCACCGCTTGATGCCACCTCCCAACTCCCTTGCCACCATCGACCTACTCTTGCCCGTCACCATCCACTCCTCAACCGCTAGCTCGACCGCGTCTCTGCCACCCAACACGATTATCGCTGTGCACTCATCAACCTCGTCTCCACCGCTTCCTTAGCCACCACCGCTGTAGGCTCACCTTCGCCACCCTAGCTTGCCTGCCACCGCGCACCACCGGCCGAATGGGATGAAGAAGGGAGAGAGGGAGGATGACATGTGGGTCCCACATGTAAGTAGGGGCCACTATATTTTTTTGTGTGAATGACTAATGGGTCCCGCATATATTTTTTAATTCTAATGTCATGTAAGTGCCACGTTAACACCCCGTGGAATGAAGACCCGGTCAATACCGCCACGTAGGCGCCATGTTAGCAAAACCGTCCTCCAAAACCACTGAGGGAGTTAAAATGCACCGGTTTTATCAGTTTAGGGGTTAAGATATTTGGTTTTGCGGTTCAGGGTCATGGATTAGATTCGGGTCACTTGTAAGGGAGTTAAGGTGAACTTATTCCAATCCGAAATCCTTCCTGGCCCAGTCATCAGTAGGAAAGGCCGGAAAGCTATCCAATCCGGCCCAGATCACAGCAGCAGCAGCATAGGAATTTTTTTTATTTTTAATTTTTTTTATTCAAATTTTTGCAAAAATAATTTTTTGTTTCAAAGTTTAACAAAAGTAGGCTCCCGCCGCCCTCTGGGAGGGCGATTATTAAAAATCGCCCATCCAAAGGGTGGCCAAAGTGACGTGGTAAACGGTCGTTGGCTCTCTGCCGATGGCCATCTGCACATTTTGCAGGTGGTCCCCTTGCAGCCCTAGCACAGGGCGGTTTTTACTGTGCCGGGGGGCCGCCTGCAAAAGGGAGGCGAGGGGCCTAGAATTTTGCAGGCGGCCCCCTTGCCGCCCTTTGTATGGACGGTTTTTAACCGTTCATTCAGATTAGGGTTTCCATATGTTTTATTATGTTTGTTATCGAAACATTCGGTACAAAATTTTAGTAAATCATCATATTGAAAACTAATAAAACAGAAGTAATGATTGTAAATTTGTTTGATGTAAACTATGATATTTGGACAAATAAAAGTAGGTAAACACTCACTCTGAGAAGAGAAAAAATCAGGTATATTTTATAAAGTTAAAGGCTAGGTCAAATTGTAGGTCGAGGATGCGGTGTGTGATTTTAAAGCATTAGGTTAATGATCTTGTAGAAACAAGAAGAGTATGTAAAATTTAGTAAGTATCGGATGATATATTGTTAGGTATTTGTATTGTTAGGCGGCTCCCCCTCACCCCTCCCTCTTTCTTTTTTTCGGAACTACGAGTAATTATAATGCGAATTTCAGAGAGGGGAAGGATTTTATAGGGGACAGGCTAAAAACCGCCCTTACAAAGGGCGACAAGGGGGCCGCCTACAAAATTCCAGGCCCCCCACCGCCCTTTTGCAGGCGGCTCCCCGGCACAGTGAAAACCGCCCACTGCTAGGGCAGCAAGGGGGTCACCTGCGAGCCAACAGCCGTATGTCACGTCACTTTGGCTGCCTTTTGGATGGGTGATTTTTAATAATCACCCTCCCAGAGAGCAGCGGGAGCCTATTTTTGTCAAACTTTCAAAAAAAAATTATTTTTGCAAAACTTTTAATAAAAAAATTAAAAATAAAAAAAATTCGCAGCATAGCCCATCTCCACCGGGCTCCACCCCGGTGTGGTCCGCCGGCCACCGCACCGCCTCCAGTGTTCAAAATTCGAACCGCCTGCCGCCTCCTTCCTAACGGTCGCCGTCCTCCTCCTCCACCTCCACCCCCGCCGCCTCGTCTCACCCGCTCTCTCGTCGTCTCCTCCTCCTCCTCCATCCTCCGCTAGACTGGTCCTCTCTCCTTCGATGGCGACCGCCGCCGCCGCCGCCACGCAGCTGCAGCCGGTGCGCGTCGTGCTTCGGGTGCGCCCGTTCCTCCCGTCCGAGACGGTCTCCGCGGAGGCGCCGTGCGTCGGGCTCCTCGGAAGCCACCCCGGCGGCGAGGTCACCGTCCAGCTCAAGGACCAGTACACCAGGTTCGCCTCACCCTCTCAACCAACCGACCCCCTCTTCTCTGTACGGATCACGTTGAATTCCCCCATTTCGCAGCTCCCTTGTTGACCGCTTTCGTAAGATTTGCATCGTTCGTTGAGGAAGATTGCTACTACTGTTCTAGTTTGCCTGGAAATTGGTTGCAAATTGTTAGTCGAGTACTAATGATTCAGATGATCTGCGAGGGCGTCGTCTTAGCTTTTTCTCATGATTATGCAACACCGCTTCCGCAGCCGGAGCGAGTGCTATAAGCTGGACGCTTTTTTCGGCCAAGAGAGCCGTGTCTGCGAGATATTCGATCAGGAGGTCAGCGCCGTGATCCCGGGAATCTTCGAGGGGACCAACGCGACGGTCTTCGCCTATGGAGCCACAGGCAGCGGCAAGACCTACACCATGCAGGTGCCCATTCTTTCTCACGACGGCAATATGTTTGATGAAATGCCACTGAGGGGAGTTGAACCTATTGCTGACATTGGGGGAACCTTGTTGCTGTGCAGGGTGCGGAGGATTCGCCGGGGCTCATCCCCTCGGCGGTTTCCACCGTTCTTGCTCTCTGCACCGGCACATGGTGCTCTGTGGAGATCTCATACTATGAGGTGTACATGGAGCGGTGCTATGACTTGCTAGAACCCAAGGCGAGAGAGATCATGGCGCTGGATGACAAAGATGGCAACTTACAGCTAAAGGGCTTGGCCTGGGTAATGCGCTGGGGCTTTATGATGCTTACTTGTGTTTGCTGTCATACATCGTGGATTGTGCACTGTGCTTATTTTCGTCTTTTCATGGTTGAAGGTGCCCGTGCGATCTCTGGAGGAATTCCACGAGATCTACTCTATAGGAGTGCAGAGGAGAAAAGTTGCCCACACAGGCCTGAACGATGTTTCAAGTAGGAGCCATGCTGTGCTATCGATCAGGGTTAGTGCTGATGTTGTCAAAGGGAAGCTTAACCTCATCGACTTGGCTGGTAGGACACTTGGAAAGCTGGAACAAGGTCAAGTTACATATATTTAAGATTCACCCTTCCTGTTTTAAACCATGTTGTGTTGGTTTTACGTTGCCAGGTAATGAGGACAACCGGAGAACTTGCAATGAGGGGATCCGGCTACAAGAGAGCGCCAAGATCAACCAGTCGCTGTTTGCATTGTCTAATGTCATCTCGGCTCTCAACAAGAAAGAGCCACGGATACCGTACAGAGAGAGTAAATTGACCCGCATACTGCAAGATTCTCTTGGAGGCAATAGCCGTGCTGTCATGATAGCATGCCTTGTGAGCTTTCTTTAAACTTACTCAGTTATTATTACTCTAGACATCTCATCTCGTAGGGTATATACTGATTATTTTTTGTTTCTGTTTCAGAATCCCGTGGAATACCAGGAGGCAGTCCATACAGTAAGCTTGGCTGCTCGTTCGCGCCACGTTACGAACCACATGAGTTCAGCAAGCAAGCAAGAGACTCCTATATATAAGGTTGACATGGAAGCTAAATTGCGAGCTTGGTTGGAATCCAAGGGGAAAACGAAGAGCATACAAAGAATGGATGGACTTCTCTCCCCAAATGCAATCAAGACTCCTTTATCCATGAGCCATAAGAAGCAATCAGCGTCTGTCAGGATTTCTGGTATAGGTAAAGCAATGGATCAAGATGGTGGTAAAATCAAGAAGTTAGTGTCTCTACTTTCTATAATCATTAACTTTACACGAATCAAATGGAAAAAAATATAAAGAGGTCATTTTATCTTCTGTTCACTTTTGCACAGGGTGCTTTTTGGCTCAGCAGCCCGTATTCCAGCTGAAAACTTGCACAGAGAGGGCACGCAAGATGAAGTAAATACAACGAAGAAAGGTATTTCTAGACATGCAGAAAAGTTGCATATTTATAGTGAACAGAGGTTTCAGTGTGTATTATCTTGTCAGTAATCATACACAAGCTACTTGCAATTTACAAACAACCTACTTTGGATCTGCACCTGCGATTTCATATGCTAGTCTAAGGTGTACAGTATGTTGTGCAGTGGTGCTCCCTTTATTAACTCCATGCAAAGAGGACAAAACTGGATCATCTCTCAGGAAGGCACTTTCCCCCATTTCATCAAACCTGGATCCTCAAAAGCAACGGACTGCTGATGATAGCAATTGCTTGTTGTTGTTGGAGCCGAAAACTCCGATGGGATCGTGCAACATAGTAGGGAAGGTCACAGGTGCTACACCCCTTGATAAATTTAATGCACTTGGCTCTACCCTGAAGGTATATATGCTTTCTTTCCCCGTTCTACATACGAGTATTACTCCAGCAAACTGCTATAGTCTAATTGGTCTTCAAATACTGTCTTACACAGGAATCTCTTATTCAGCAATATCTTGACTTCTTAAACGTTGCAAACAAGTATGTACTACCACTTCTCTATTCACTTTCTTCCATAGATGAATTATATCTCATATTTGATATGTTCCACCCTTTCTGATTATTCATTCTTTTTATGTGTGGATGCAGAGAAGAGCTACAGAAGTTGAAAGTATGTTCCTTGCCTCTCATCATAATCTGGAGGTTAACATAGCAGCCTGCTCTTTCTGACTTTTTTCCCCCTTTGTTAGGGAATTGGTGATAGGAGAGCAGAGTACATTCTTGAGCTTCGAGAAGATTCACCAAGACCATTTAAATCTGTAAGACTTCTAGACTACTAACAGACATTCCAGATAGTGAGATCATTGGTCATCTTCTAACACATTTTGATTTGACAGCTTTCAGATTTGGGAAATATTGGTCTATCATCAAAACAGGTAACATCTTACTCTTGTTTTCTCTAGGCGCATTACACGTCCCTTCTTTTATGTACTATAATGAAACTCTTAACTAATTCATTTATGTCACGCATCGAATAGATACAAGATATTTTGTGCAAAACAGCGACTGGAATCTTCAAATGATCACCAGAATGGAAATGCCACTGAACTCTACCACTTTAAAGATGGTGGCTCATATTAACAGCCAGATTGTTGTGGGTCATTGACTTGTGATTACCAGCCAGGTCTGCCGCTGAATCAAGTAGCTCCTTCCTGTATTGCCGACTTTAAGTAATTTGTAGTTTGTGTTCCATCCATGATTCCTTGGGTGTAATCGTAGTTGTAGTTTTAATTGTCCAGATGCTTATGATACACTACTACTAGAGTATGGAGCAATGGCTTCTCCTCTCTGTTGCAGATTTCTTCCGAGAAACCGCCATTTTAATTTGAGCTGCCTTTCACGAGCAGCAGGAAATGAAATTTGGGGAATATTTCTTGGTACCTTGAGCATTGAATCCTTGAACTGTTTTAGTGTTTTGGTGAATTCGAGCGCCAGTCTTGCTCTTTGTTGCAGATTTTCTCCGAGAATCCGCATTTTTACTTGATTAGGTCATTCGCTGTTGCATTACCTGCGTTGTACGAGCAGCGGGAAATGAAGTTGATGGAATATTTCTTGGTGCCTCGAGCAGTAAATCCGCGTAATGTTTTTACATTCCATGAATTTGGACACCAATTTACTCACAGTGCAACCTTGACAAATTTTCTGTAGTTATGATTTCTGAACATAAAACACAATGAGAAAAACCGAGATTGCAGTGTATTTATTGACAGTGCAACCCTTGCCAAATTTTCCGTAGTTCTGATTTGTAAACATAAAACACCATGAGAAGAGGTGTAGTTCTGAACATAAAAAATCGAGAGAGAAAATAACTTGTTCCGATTTCTGAACATAAAAAACATAACGAGTCGAGGAAAAGCAACATCGCCCACCGTGGGGCTCGAACCCACGACCACAAGGTTAAGAGCCTTGCGCTCTACCGACTGAGCTAGACGGGCAACTTACCATTTCTCAAATGCAAATGTTTTAGTAGTAATGTTTATATACTAAATCTTCAGGTTCCAGACCACAGAAGCCACTGGGAGCACCCACAATCCTGATTGAACTATCTCAAAAGATCATTCATAGTACAGTACTCTCTTCGTCAAAAAAAAAAATCAACTTCTACTAAAAAAATTTTAGGTGATATACTACTATTTAACTTCTATTCACTCTGTCCCAAGAGTCGGAAGTGGATAGGAGTTAAGAAGTAGTATATCACCTAAAATTTTTGGCATCATTTATATGCAACCAGTTCTTACGGTGATTGCACGGATACAACTTTGAGGCATGAAAAAGACACCCGTCCTTCTCTTCAGTTATTTGCTACTACCGTCCTGGATAGGGCGCCATTAATTCGTTAGCAGATCATTCACAAGACCAGACTCGAGAACTCCTAAAACTGCTACTGCCAAATGACTGAATTGGACAAGATGAAAAATCTTCGATTTGCATATACCTGTTGGCCTCTCGTCACATAACCAATTGATGCTTCTATGCAGATGAGTCCCGCAGACATTTTAAGATTGAATCCATGAATGGATTAGGGGGAAAAAGAACTACATATCCTTTCCCAGGATCCCTGCTTCCCCAGTATTAAAATATAGTAATCTCATAGCGAATCAGATATGACACAGTACTACGAATTTGAATATCTAGATTCATAATACTAAACTAGTTGGGTGTCCCGCGCAATTACGCGACTAGTACCCATACAAAATTATTTATTTTCTACATATGATTTTACTTAAATTTTGTTAAATATAGTTAAATATATCTTGTGTCTAAGGATCTTGAAAGACCGAACTTTATCATCTGCGTGTTTCTAATTTTATAGTTTTTAAAAGTCGCTTCGGTCGCTACCCTTTACTCATTTGTTAGACCTTTATTTGCTCGATCTATCACTATTTCTATTCATCTTTCTTGAAACCTTCAAAATTAGTTTTTAGAGTTCATTGTCTTGTTGGGTTTTGTTTTTATAATTTTTTTAAAGTTCCATCAAACACCACCTATGTACTCCTCTACAGCCTCTCTGCTGCCTGCTCTCTTTATTATCATTGGGATTTTAAAAACCAAACATAATTATCGTTTGGGTTCATTTTTTACTTTTTAGAAGTCCCGCTAAACCATCAGTGACTTCGCCATTGTACTCCTCTACGCACGACCCGCCCACAGCCTCCCCTCTTTATTGTCATTGAGATTTTAAAAATTGAACATGATTATCACTTGGGTTTATTTTTTACTTTCTAGAAATCCGCCAACTGCCGCGACCGTGTTGCTTAATGGGTTGTCCGTTGTCCCTTCTCTTAATTATCATTAGGGTTCTATTTAGTGTTTTGTTTATATGTTTATAGTTTTTATATGTTCCATCAACTGCCACCACTTTACTCTTTTACATACATATTGTTTTCTCTCTTTATTACCATTTAATATCGTTACCATTTGATATCGTTGTATTCTAGATGACTATTCTTTTTGAAAAATTCATATTTTTCATTTTTAATATTTTTTTATTTGTAAATTTTATTCATACTCTTATATTTTTTTCTATTTTCGAAATTTATTTTATTTGTTATTCCGAATTTTAATTAATCTCGTCATATATATTCTAGATGGTCTATTCTTTTAATAGTTTTTATTTTTTGTTTCGAATTTTATTTATTTATAAATTGTATTTCTAGTTGAACTCTTATTTTTATTTTTGTAATTTCTGAATTTATTTTATTTTTTTATTTCGAATTCTAATTAATCTCGTGTTGTGTTATAGATGGATTAATTGTTGTTTCAATATTTCTTTTTATTCTGAATTTTAGCTATTTTAAAATTGTATTCCTACTTGAACTCTTCTTTTTCTTTCCTAATTTTAGAAATTTATTTAATTTTTACTCTGAATTTTAATTAATCACGTAATAGGTTTTTATATGGACTGCTCTTTCCATATTGCTTATTTTTAATTCCGAATTCCAGTTATTTTTAAATTGTATTTCTAGTTTAACTTTTTTTTATTTTTCTTCGATTAATGTGAGAATTTCTAGCCTCCATGATGAACATGGTGTTTTCTTTTCGAGCTCTCTTAATAATATAATAGGTAGATAGATAGATATATTATGGTGGATCCGAACGGAGGGATTATATCATCTTCTCCTAGTATGCCTGCCAGCATCACCAGCAAGGACAACACATAAATCAAGCATTTATCACAAAAAAATAAAATGCACTAGTCGTTGTGTCCATTGCCATGGATCCAACACCGAATCCTTGAGCGGTAGGGCACACTGTTCCCTTTCATGGCTACCTTCATTGCTGACAGTGTCGCGATCAGGCCGTCGCTATCCCCAATCTACTGACGCGAACAAATAATGCCACGGCTTCTCCGGCTAAAGTCGCACGAACTACACACTGTACTTGACTCGTGATGTGTTTTTTCCTTCCATTTTTCATCGTGTCACCTGATCGCTCTCGAGACTTTTGTGTGCCTGGTGAGTTTTGGCACAACACGCGAGGCCATTCCTCGCCGTTGAAACGTTGAGTGCGCACATTTTTTTTTTGTTGAAACTGCGAATAGAAGTGCCAAACAAATCAATAAAAAGTACAAGTAAAATAATTTGAATTTCAAACTCTTTTTTTTTCTAAAATTGCGTATATTTTTGAACTTCAAAGTTCAAACTCTCTTCAATTTGAAGCCCAACACGATTACGAAGTCGAACTCGAGTGGTGCTCACCGGCTCACCGGCTCACCGGCCGCGGCGGGCGGAGGCCACCTCGGGCGTCGCGCGGGCGGTCACGTGCCGAGCACTCGACTCGCGCCGCCTCCTCCTCCTCCTCCCCCCGCTCGCTCAGTCGCTCTCATCTCTCACGCTCGCCTTCGCCTCCATTGCGCGCCGCGGGAGCGGGCGATCGCGGCATCGCGCGCGGCCAGGGGGGGAGGGGGGGGGGGGATCCCGCCGGCCGGTTCGTCGCGGGAGGCCCCCGATGCCGGGCCAGACGTACAGCCGCCTCGGCAGCCTCGGCGGGGCCGCCGCGGGCGCGCCGTCCCCGCCGCCGGTGCCACCGGCGGCGGCGGCGGCGTCCCTGCAGAGGGGTGGGGGCGGAAGTGGGAGGAGGACGCCGGCGAAGGGAGGCTCGGCGTCGGCGGCGGGGTGGACGGGGGTCGGGTGCGGCTGCGCGGCGAGGAGGGCGGCGAGGGCGGTGCTCGCGGCTCTGCACCGGAGGCAGGCGGTGTTCCTCTTCGCGCCGCTGCTGTACGTCGCGGCCATGCTGCTGTACATGGGGTCCATCCCGCTCGACGTCGTGCCGCGGATCATCGCGCGCCCGGCGCCCGGGTCGGTGTACCGCAGCCCGCAGCTGTACGCGCGCCTCCGCGCCGACATGGACGCCGACAACTCCACCGACGCGGTCAGTGGCTCCTCCTTGCAGGTTTACTGCTGTGTGTGTTTATTTCAGTTGCAATGTGGCACAAATGTCTGACCATTATGATGATTAGTTGTGTCTGCTCCTGTAATGTTCGAATTGGTTTGGTGTAGACAGTGTTCAGTTGTTTGAGATTTTGTTTACTCGTTCGCAAATTTATGTTGTTGCTAGGTGACAGGGACAGCTAATTTTATATCAAATCTGAAAATGGACGACTTAAGCTTGCACTACAAAATTCTCAGCCCTTGAAAGGCCATGGATTGCCTGACTACTAAATTGCGTAGTGGGTAGATTACTCTTCATCAGCTATCATAAAGTGACTGAGTAATGAACCCAAACTAGAACTAAATGGGTGTGTATTCTGTATCCATCTTATGATGCAATACTTTATGCAAAGGATCTTCAGTAAAAAGCATGTTAGTTAGAGTGGTGTACAAGAACATTTGTTTTATCCTTTGGTTGTAACATTTTTTTTCATGTGTTTGCGGATATTTTCCTTTTCTATTTCAACTTAACTGTAGCAATGTCACTTCTTATTTACTTGTGTGCAATTTCCATCTTTGGTTGTTTCACTCGTACTGATATTTTTCTAGCTTGCAACCCTGTGGAGGTACAAAGGCGGTCTCTGGCGACCTTGCATAAACAATGCTACCAATAGTATGTCATTTACTGGACTTAACCTTCTCTTTTCTTTGCAGAACAAGAAACAGTAGATGCTAAAGTTTGCCCATGTTCCTGTTTTCTAAAATTGCTTATTTTCCCTTCGGGAATGTTTTTACTGTAATCTAAGTGGGTTTTATTTCTTGTTTTTCCATAAACATTACACTTATGATGTCACATAATTGGGTAAATATAGAAACAGTTAGCTTATGAAGAATTTAGATACATTTGAACATGTTCAACATTTGATTATATATCCTTTTGTTTTTGCAATTTTCATGCCATGTGGGTGCCTTTTTTACACAATCAAATGCTGAAAGTATTTCAGGTTACCACCTTACAATCTTTTGTTATTTTTTTATTAGGTCTGCCTGAATCAAATGGATACATATATATTGAGGCAAATGGTGGTTTGAATCAACAAAGGACATCAGTAATTGCTTCTCCTCAGCAGTTCATTCCTTCCAACAGTTTACATTTGTTCTTGCCGTGCCTTTTGTTTGTCTATCTTAAGTTACTCACTTGCGTTTCACTTGTGTTTTTCTTTCTGGTTTTCAGATATGCAATGCAGTTGCTATCGCTGGTTTCTTGAACGCCACTCTTGTTATCCCAAAGTTCCATTTCCATAGTATTTGGAGGGATCCCAGGTATTATCTTATTAGACTTAGCAGTTAGCACCTGAAAATCTCATGTCACGTAAAACTGGCATGACAGAGTTGGACCCTCTCGTGGATTAAATGCCATACACTAATCACCTAATAGCAGAGAATAATTAATGATTGCACGCATAACAAAGGATGTAGGAGGTGTTAACAGGACATAAATGCGTACTTGCATGGTTGTCAACTTGTCTTACATTGTCATCCGCACTAGTTCTCCCATTCTCTGGCTGCATATTTTTAAGAACACATCCAAATCTGTAGATGTTGAGTGACTTGTACATGACTGCATAAGTATCACATAAAAAGGCCAAAGTTTGTAATGGTTATTTCTTAGTTGTCTGTCATATCAAGTAATGGTTATTCTAGCTGAATAATGCTCAGTACTACTGATAAAGTTCTAAAAGTATGGGATTAATCAGTTCTAGCAGACACATTGGCTGACTTGTTTGTTGAATGGATATAGCTTTGGGTCACCTGCTGCATTCTCATCAAGTTCTTTAACGATTTTTTTTTTGTGGAAATGAATTCGATTGTTCTATACACCTAGTAGACGTTGATCTATATGACTGAAGAAAGTATCATCTATGGTTATTAGAAATTGATGCTTATGGTAACAAAAAAAAAATACAGTTACTGATATATCTTTTTGGATACAGCACATTCAGCGATATTTATGATGAGGATCACTTTGTAAAACGTCTTCAAAATGATGTGCGAGTAGTTGAAAAGGTGCCTGATTTTATAATGGAGCGATTTGGCCACAATCTTAGCAATGTATTCAATTTCAAGATAAAGGCTTGGTCCCCTATTCAATACTACAAAGATGCTGTTCTTCCTAAGTTGATTGAGGAAAGGTGAGATAGAAACCAATCCAATTATTTATTTAATGACTTAAACTTACATATGCACCTGATTTTCCCCATATCCTCACTTGGACTAGGCTGGCCCAATGCCCATAACATTTTGGACTCACTTGTTTATTATCGTAACATGTAGATTTTGTTTTGTGTTTACAATCTTAGATGTAGTTAACATAGCCTCATTATATGATTACTATAAAAAGAGTATAAAACTTAGAGAAACAGTGCTAACAGGGAATCACCAAAGAAAGTTGATTCAGTATTTGACATTAACATATCTCTTAGGTTGATACAACATGACATCTTCCATGACCACCACATAATTTTGTTTTTACTCAATGTGGTATTGGCCTATAATTATTTAGTGTAGGGCATCGTAATATTAACAGTTTTCACCTCACCTATAGTGTGTATCATCTCTTTAACCCATCATTAAATTTGTCCTGATGGGATTCCAGAATCTGGATATTAGCCATAGGAGTTTGAGTCACCATTCTGAAGAATGTTGAATTGGTTACAGCTTGATGGCCTGATGCTTCTCTTTACATCTAGATGGATCAATAAATTATGAAATTTGAAGAGTTAATAGCAAAGGACTGTTGCCCTGTTTACATAGATACATAGTCAAGACAACAGTGTTCCACTCTGTGGAATTTTGCTTGATGCTGTTTGTTTAAAAAGTGATATCTTTTACTAATACGCAAAGCACAGGCTCATCAGGATTTCACCCTTTGCGAACCGGCTGTCATTTGATGCCCCTCCAGTTGTTCAACGGTTGAGATGCTTGGCTAATTTTGAAGCTTTAAAATTTTCCAACCCAATTGCGACTCTATCTGAGACCTTAGTCTCTCGAATGAAAGAAAAAAGCATGGCGAGCAATGGGAAATACATCGCAGTGCATCTTCGTTTTGAGGAGGTTGGATTGTTTCCTAGAAGATTTACCTTTTCTTTAGTATTGCAAAAAAAAAACAGAGGCATCCACTAACTGTTTCCTTGCAGGATATGGTTGCCTTCTCATGTTGTGTCTATGATGGTGGTGATGAGGAGAAGAAGGAAATGAATGCAGCCAGAGAAATAGGTTGGAGAGGGAAGTTTACTAAGCGAGGACGTGTAATAAGGCCAGGAGTGATAAGAATGAACGGAAAATGTCCACTCACACCTTTGGAGGTACTGCCATGCCTAATAGCAGAGATACTGCCCGTAGTGGAGTTTTAGAACTTTTTTCTCAATCTTATTCCTCTGCCCCGTGCAGCTGTGCTCTTCTCATTTTCTTTTCACCCATAGCATAGATTTAATTTAGGAACACTGCAGGATTTATCAGAAAGATTTACTTGTTTATGGTACAATTTTTTAGGTTGGATTAATGCTTCGTGGAATGGGTTTCAGCAATAATACTGCAATTTTTTTGGCTTCTGGAAAAATTTACAGAGCTGAGAAGAACATGGTTCCTCTTCTTCAAATGTTTCCTCTCCTACAGACAAAAGAAACTTTAGCATCTGCTGAGGAACTTGCCCCATTTAAGGTATTGTGGTATTAGCTGCAATTTTTCTTTGTGCGGTTCTAGATTTTGTTCATTTCATTGCTCTAAAGGATTTGTGGTTGCCAGAATTTCTCCTCAAGGATGGCAGCTATTGACTACAGTGTTTGTGTCCATAGCGATGCTTTTGTGACTACACAAGGTGGAAATTTCCCTCATTTCCTTATGGGTCACAGGAGATACTTGTATGGTGGGCATTCAAGGACAATTAAACCAGACAAAAGAAGACTGGCCATACTATTTGACAATCCACGTATCGGGTATGATGTTGTGCGGTGGATTTACTTTATATGTACATTTTTTCAGACCGTATAACATTTGCTGCCCTATAAACTTTCATGGTGATAGTCTTTTTTTTTTCACCTGGCCTTCATGTTGATAGTCAATTTTCTCCTGTTTCTCTGCAGATGGAAATCATTGAAACGACACTTGCTTAATATGAGAACACACAGTGATTCTAAGGGGGTTGAAATGAAAAGGCCTAATGAATCCATATACACCTTTCCCTGTCCGAACTGCATGTGTCGCTTGAACAGAACAGAACATTCTAAACCCAATCGAACTAGATAGCATCTGAAGTGCCATTTCAATGGACTAACTTTATTCTTTCTGGCTTCATGGTATAACTGGTTCTGGTTCATTACTTCAGTTAGCGTTACCTCCCCCACATCATTGTACAATACCCATTCTTTTCCGTTGGCAGTTTTTCTCTACCCTTGAACCATAGTCCATCCTGGAGCTAACAACTAACAATACATTTGCTCATTTAGCACTCAACGAACACACCTATAGAGCTGTAGTTATAGTTAGTGAAATATCAAACAGTTTGATGTAGTACTAAGTACTAACCCTTGTTCATGTGGCTAGCTAACAATATGATGTATGATACTATACAAATTTTGAATGGAAAACAAGTATTTGTGAATTTGATCTTCGGTTTTCCATCTTGCTCTAAAAATGGAAGTTACCACCATTTTCCCCTCTTTTCTTTGTTCTATAGTTAGGTCTTCTCCCCTGTTGCAACCTAGCCTGACATTGCACACTTTTCAACTGAAATAGCAAGGATCTACTTGATTCTCTTTCATGTTGACCCAAAATATCATCTCCCTTCTTGTCAAGTTGCTTGGTGATGAGAAAGAAGTTCTGAACGATTACCCCAATGATCAAGTTGTTATCATCAGTTCATCTTTTCACAAGGTAAACCATTCCTTCCTTGTTTGTATATTCTGAATACTTCATTCTGTTGTAGTAGGACCGAACGTTTAACTTTGGCAGTGCCAGCAGCAGGCTTTGGTCACTGAAGTCTGAAGGTTGCTCACATGCAAGACCGTTGGTGAGCAATGGGAATCTGGGTCTGACGAATACTCGTTCATATTAAACGACAAGGCTTGACGAAATGAGCCAGTCTGCCTGCCAGTGAGCTCAACATGTCTGATTTTAGCTCTCCTCTGATTTTTCTTAAAAATGGCAGATTTATCAGCATCCTATATTTTTCGGAAGCCGCATTGTTCATGGAGGCACTAGTACTTCCCAACAAGGCGTTAGCTGTGCTAGTGTGCTCGGGCTTATCCGAATGATGCATTTGGCTACGCCCGCCTTCATGGTGAGAAAAAAAGGTTTTCCTTTCCTCTTGCCTTTCACGTGCTTTGTTTCGTCCCCCCAAAGAAATCTCTCTATTGGCAGACAAACAACTGAAGCCTGCATTAAAAAGAGCAAAAATCATTAGCCAAAACTATTATTCCTAGGTGCCTTTTTCCAAAATGAATTTAGTCTAGATCTCATGCAAGTACTGATCTGTAGGTCCTGGGCACTTTAATGAAGGTGTTCTGGCATTTTTCCTCCCCTCTATTGGGCTTAGATTTTTTATGCTTCGTTACATAAGATATGGTGGGTAAGAAATGGAATCCACTCTTCAAATAGGAGACGGATTTTTGTCTTGCACTCTTACCTGATTCTTAATTCTTCATGTAGAATGCGCGGCATAATCTGATTAGGATAAGTGGATAATTACTACTCCCATTGTTTGCTTTCCTGACACACTCTTCAAAGAGAACAAAGCATTTTACCGTAAAGCGGCACTTTTGCATCATTTTGCCTGCATACTTATGTCAGTCCCATGTTATGTAATCACCAATCAGACCCACAAAAGATTCTCCTTTCTACTCGTATTCCAGAAATGACGCAGTCCTCAACTAGTTCTTGCTCTTTTCTCTACGTCATCCGATGGCCATGGAGGTGGAGCTGCTGAATGCCTGAATCGGATCAGACCATGTCCGGATTTAGTAAAACCGAACAGTGAGCCTACCATTTTCATACAGAAGCGAGTAAAACTACCCAACTAACACGCCTACCTGTCAGTGGGCCCCATCCATCCCTGGACCCACCTATCATTACCAAACTTTTTCAGGAAAAAAAAAACCTTCGTCGAGGCTGGCTGGCTCGTCGCTGCTACTACAGGCCAAGCCACCCACCCACACCCCGACGCCATTAATTTCCCCAAAGCACAAATCACAACGCGCGGCACGAAAACTTTGCACTGAAATCGATTCTAGAAAAAAAAAAGTCCAATTGGAAAAGGCAATGATTTTTTTCTTCGTGAAAAAATAGAGCCAAAAAATAAAATATTCCTTCCGCTCGGCTGGGGTCACCTCCCCACATCACCCAACACGAGCTCACCACCACCACCACCTCACTCCCCTCCCCCACTCTCCCTGAGTCGGTCAGTAGAGTGAGGTGAGCTCCCCTCTCCCCCCCACTGTGGCGGCGAGATGCGGGGACGACAGATCCCACCTCCCGCCGCCGCCGCCGCCTCCTCCCGCGTCGTCGTCGCGGTGGTGGCCGCGCTGCTGCTCGCCGCGGCGCTCCAGCCGTTGCCTGTCGCGTCCGGGGTGGACGTGGCGGCGGTGCTCACGGCGTTCCCGGACCTCGCCGGCTTCGCGCGGCTGCTCGCGTCCAGCCCGGTGGCCGGGGAGCTCGCCGGGCGGTCGTCGCTGACGCTGCTGGCCGTGCCGAACGGCAACCTCCCGCAGTCGCCGTCGGCGTACGCCGCGGCGTCCGGGGCTGACCTGGCCGACGTGCTTCGCTACCACGTTCTGCTCGAGTACCTCTCCCCCGCAGACCTCCGCCGCCTGCCGGCATCCGGGAAGCTGGTCACCACGCTGTTCCAGACCACCGGCCGCGCCCCCGCCGACCTCGGCGCCGTCAACGTCACCGCCGCGGGGTCGTCCCTGGCCATCGTCCGCTCGCCGGCGCCATTCCCGGGGTCGAACGCCACCGTGCTGGGCGCCATCACCGCCGTGCCGTACAACCTGAGCGTGCTCGCCGTGGACGGTCTCATCGTGCCGTCGGGCTTCGACCTCGCGGCGTCGGAGTCGCGCCCCCCCGCCGCCGTCAACATCACCAAGGTCCTCGCCGACGCGCGGGCCTTCAACGTGGCGGCGTCCATGCTGGAGGCCTCCGGCGTGGCGGACGAGTTCGAGGCCGACGAGCGCGGCGCCGGCATCACGGTGTTCGCCCCCACCGACGACGCCTTCGCCGGCCTCCCCGCCGGCGACCGCCTCCAGTCCCTCCCCGCCGAGCGAAAGGCCGTCGTGCTCCGCTTCCACGTCCTCCACTCCTACTACCCACTCGGCTCCCTCGAGTCCATCGTGAACCCCGTCCAGCCCACGCTCGCCACTGAGTTCACCCAGGCCGGACGCTTCACCCTCAACATCACCCGCGCCAACGGCTCCGTCGCCATCGACACCGGCGTCGTGCAGGCGACCATCACACGCACGGTGTTCGACCAGAACCCCGTCGCCGTGTTCGCCGTCTCCAAGGTGCTCCTCCCGAAGGAAATGTTCAGCCGTAGCGACTCCGCCATCGTCGCCGTCGCCTCGGCGCCGCCGCCGGCCGCGTTGCCGGCGGAATCACCCGAGAGCGCGCCGACAAAGCTATCATCGCCACCGGCGCTGCGCGACACCGCCGGCGACGCGAACCACACGGCAGCGGCGGCGGTGGAGGCAGCGGCGCCGACGACGAAACCGACAATTTGCCGGTGGTGTATAGCATTGTTGTATCTACTACTACCACTACTGCTACCTCTGGTATGAGATCCGGTTCGTTTGCTTGTCCATTACCATCCTTGTTGAGCTCGAATTTTTGCTTTTTCTTTTCTTTTTATTATAACCTGTACACTGGGGAAGGGGAGAAGGTTGAGAGAAGAAGTGAATTCAGATTGAGCTGCAAAGCAGCATTGTTTTTTTTCGCCTTCTTTTTTCTTTTTGTTCTTACCAGCCGCTTCATGTTGGCAAAAGGGAAATAATGGTACTAGTAATGTACCATCCTGTAAAGATCCAATCGATTCCATGTTCATGTTCTGCCTGATGCTTCATCAATTCATCCCCATCTTGCTTGGAAGATTTGCATGGGGTTGGGGAAGAAGGTGGTGAAGTGACCGTGGGAGGTGAGGGAAGAGGAGGGGAGGTGTGTGTGGGGTGGCAGTGAGCTGGCTGGGTAGGGGACGCCGCGGCCGTCAGGCCGGCGTCAGCGCTGCCCCGTTAGATTCGATCGCCTTTTTTACGCTGCCCTTCTGGCACTTGTTGCGTCTGCTTCTTGTCGCACTGCCACGTCACCGCCCGGCAGGAATTCCACCGGAGCTGATCGGACGGCTGAGATGCAACCCTGGTAGTAGTTCTAGCATGCACCTTCATGTGAAACGTGTGAACTCTTCAGCTGTTATTGTAAGATGTAAGCCTGTAACTTAGTAGTAAGAGATAATAGAACAAGCTCATTTTTCACCTATCTCATATATACTAATACAAAATAATAAAATTAGAATTTATCTACCTTATCAAATCACAGTTCAATTATTTCTAATTTTATCTATTTTCAACACAATTATTGCCTATTTCATAAATTCCGATGCAATGATTACTCTAAAATTGAACATATTTTGGGATAAATGGAATGAACTAAAATTGAACTTATTACGGAAGGAGGTAGTATTTACAGTGCATGAATTGCACTGGAAGGTTTTGATCCTAAATCAATGTGTTCCAAGTAGTCCAAGGGGGGGCCTAACATAGTCAGTCGATGCTACTCCTACGTACCAGCGAATATGGGTTTGCCTAACATCCGTGAAGACAGGATGCTTCTTGGTTCAGTGTGAGCTGGTGATGTTTTGGGTCCATTAGCCGTGAAATGTCGCGTTGTGCCGCGAGAAGACTTGCTTGGTAAGTAGTGTTGCAGTCTTGCTAGGGTTCGCGCCCGGGCAGAGGCAGAGCATATGCATGCAGCATGCGTGCTGTGGTCCCCCGATTTGCCGGCGTGTGCCAGCCTCGCATGTGCTCTGCTTTCAGGCACCGGACTAATGAGCAGGGCCTAATGGAAATTTACTGGTGGCTTATGTTCTCAGGGTTCAGAAACCTGAAAAAACAATGGCAATTGATGGGACACAAATTGTGGCGTGTCCATTGAGTTGAGTGAGTTCCGTGTATAAATTTTACCCAAAAAGTTACTACTCTCATCCCAACTTAGTATCGGAAGAAATACTTTATATTACTATATGAATCTCGACGGAAAGCTAGCTAAATTTGTATTTAGTACTATAACGTGTCTCAGTCGATATTAGGTTGTTATATTAAACGGAGGGAGTACTAGCTTATGGGTAAAGCCGGATGGTTCATTTAGCTTACTTGGAGTTCAACGCTCCTTACGTGGAGGTTCCAAGTTGTAAGTGGACTGTATTTGTTTTTCATTTAGTACATAATTTTATTTAATTGCGCTGGCCAAGATTCAAAATGGTTAACTCTCTTTTGATATCACATTGAGTTGCATTCTTCAATCTAAAAGCTTAAACTGATGAGCAAATGCGAACAAATAAATCATACTTGTTAGGAGTGGAGAAATTTTTGTGGAATTTTCACATCGATCAGTAATAAAAAAATAGGAAGGTATACTCAGTTCGGACCTTTTTCTTTTGCCAACGAGTTCTCGAGGTGATTAGTACTTTTATTTTAAAGTTGTTCATATTGATGTCATTTCAAGCCATACCATTTTAAAGTTGCCAACGAATTACATCCATTTAGTTTTTTTTACAAAATTTTAGTAAATACATGAGAAATCCTATCAAAACTTGGTAATATTGATAAATTACTAAAAATTTGGTATCGTTCAAATTTGATAAGGTTTATTTTGGCTACGATCTGAACGACCCTTCATGATGTATATGTATCTTCACAACAAGTAGGAGGCCTCATTTGGAGCGGGGAATTTTAGAGAATATTTGCGGTAGTTCAACTTATCATATATAAAAGTTCAGCAAAATCCATAATGTTCTGAAAGGAGCCTGGAGTCTGTTTTACTGGAGGTGTACGGGTAAGTGATGTTCGTTCTTCATTTCTTTCCAGACAAGAAGACTACGGTGCAGTTATCACTGTCCAGTCCTCCTCCCTGTAATCTGATACTCCTAACTACTATAGTAGTACTGCACAACAGTAAATGTCCTGTTCAGCACTGTTCTATCACGTCTGTGTGGCTGCTTCTCGTACAAACAAATTCGAGATGCAGTTGACAATAGCAGTGCCATGCCACGCAGGATGTGACTCCGATACGCGTCCTCAAAACAGAAGTCAAAATGTACGTACATGCATACATGGATACGTACATAAATACATGCGTATATACGCCCATGATTCATATACGGCTTTGGGCTTTCTCGTGCTTGGTTTTAGCTGGGAAGCCCGTCGCAATTGGGCAAGTACGATTGCACGGGGGTGCAGGTATTTTTTCCGTATGGGTGGTCACGTGGTGTATAGGGCCAAAGCCGGTGCCATAATTGTACTAGTACTGGATTATAAACAGCTAGCGTACACCATGTCTCGCTCACGAAATGATTAGGGGTTCACAGCTCAACCCAGCGGCCTACTACTATACCAGTGATGGAAACAGTGGTTAGTGTTAATGGGGATGACTAGTCAGTCCGTGCCTACTGATCAGTACTACTACTGTGTGCCCGTAAACAAGAAGAGTAGTGCCAAAGGATATTACTGGTCAGTTGCAGGTAAGCATAGGCATATCGTGCAGTTGTATATATACTTGATACTTGCAAGTTGCAAGAGATTGTTGGCGCTCTTCTGCCTGTCTCTCCGTCACTGCCTCACCGGGGTAGAACGGACGCTAATCCTAAAACAGCATTTTTGGGCCAAAGCACAGATGTTTAAGAACGCGTTTCGACGCTCGTAGCGCCCGCAATTAATACAGGATCACGAAAACTCCCGAGTGCCACCGTTTCTGCGTATAAGTGATGTTTGCATTATGAGAAGCTGGAAAACCATAGCTGCTGTGTAGTTCATTTCTTGCTTCTACCGAGCTATATCGAGTTACAGGCGCCAGAATGACAGTCGGTTGAGATTCTCATATGTTTGATTTACGCCCAATATTGTCTCCTTAAGCACCTCGCATTGGATCGTAGTGACTTGACGGCCCATCAATGAACGACCAAGGCCTCCGCTCGAAAAAAGTACCACGAAAAAAACCCAGCTTATATTTCCCTTTCCCTAATCAACACATGGCCCACCGCTCTAATGTCCCAGAAAGAATAAGTCTGTTTTACCTCCCTTATTTCTTGCCCCTGGTTAAATAGCCTCCTCCAATCGTAAAACAAGTATAACGCCTTTCACATCATCTAAAACTGGTGCAAACCGACTCCACCAGTGATTTGAGGAGCGGTTTGTGCTGATGTGGTAGGCTCACCACGGTTAACTTGCTGAGTCAGTAAGTAAGTAGGACCCACATGTTAGAGACTCCATCTTCTTCCTATGTGAGTAAATTATTGTGTGGGAGCTCAGCATCTGCTTCTTCTTCTACTACTATCCTTTTCTCCTCCTCGCTCCTATTGACTACGAACGTATGGCACGACGACAACGAGGTAGAAAGGATAGGAGTGATGGCATCTCCCCCTAGATACCCGCGTCCCACCCTCCGTGTTGCCTCCCACGATGTCACCATCGACCCAGATACTGGACTGTGGGCGCGCCTATACCTCACTGACCTCGATGGGATGGCGAGAGCAGGTTGTTGCCTATCGTCCTGTATCTCCACAGTGGCAGCCTTGTTGTCGGCTCGACCACGGACACGCTCAAGCACGGCTTCACCAACCGCCTCTACGCTTGAGGGCGTGTCCTCGTGTTGTTCATTGAGTACCACCTTGCACCTGAGCACCCCTTCCCTGCCTAATACAACGAAGCGTGGTCCACGCTACGGCTCAGGCCACCGAAGCCGCAAGCGTCGACTCGTGGCTCACGACCACGTCGAGAGGGAGTGGGTTTTGATACTCGAGTACAACATCGGTGGCAGCGCCACCACAATGTGACCTTCCGCGCCTACGCCAAGGAGCTCCCTGACGGCGGTTGTGTCAAGGGTATGACGTTGTTGCACCTGTACTTCATTTCGGCCAAGAAGGCCGACAAACGAGGTGAAGAACGCGTGGCTGGAGGGGAGTGGATTCTAATCCCTCGAGGGGATGTCCCCTCATATACCTTTTTCTTCTAAATTTGATAAAAATAGTTGGAATTTTGAAAAATACTGACAATATTGAGTATTGTGATATCTATCTGTCCACCAAAAATTAAGTTCAAAAATCGACTTACACATCAAGAAACAAAAAAAGACAAATTTAGATATGAACAATACGCTACTATTCATATGTTGAATTTGTTTTTTTATATCTCGACGTGTGAGTTGAGTTTGAATCTAAGATTTTATGAGGTTATATGAGTTTTGTCAATTTTTTCGGAAACTTTTATAATCGTTTGAGTGGTTTTTAAGCAAACAAGGAGACATCCCCTCAAGAAATAAAAACAGTTTCCCGGCTGAGGGGTAAAGTGGAGGAGAAGATTGTCCCTGACATGTGGGCTATACTACTGCTACTCAACGAATCAACCATGATCAGTTTGCCACATTAGCAAAAAAAACGCTTCCCAAACCACCAAAAGATTCTATTGGTACCAGTTTTTGAAGATGGGAGAGATGTTATACCCGATTTTGTTGTGAAGAGAGACAATTCAACGAGGAGCAAGAAATGATGGACGAAAAATAGACTATTCCGTCCCAAAATAAAACGAAAAATACAAGGAAAACGCGACAAGCCCACAACAAAGGCCCGTTTAGCCCAGCCCATTCACCACCCCATGGTACCGCGACGCGGCGCCTATATAAGATCACTCCTCCGCTAGGGTTTCCTTCCTAGTTGCCGCCGCTTCACTTCTCCCAAGTAAGGTAAGCCCGCCGCCTCCGCCGCCGCCGCCTCCGATCTGAAACCCTAGCCTCTCTCCTCCCTCGGCGCCGCTCACCTAGGTTTCCCCGCTGCTTGTTTGCGCAGGAAAAGGGTTCGCCGATGGCGCCGTCGCAGCCTAAGTCCGGACTCTTCGTGGGCATCAACAAGGGCCACGTTGTCACCAAGCGCGAGCTGCCGCCGCGCCCATCCGACCGCAAGGGGGTAAGCTTTCTGATCCCGTAGCACGAGCTTCTTCAGCCCAACGAGCTGGGTGGTGATGCTATCCGTGGTTGATCTGTGTGGATTTAGTTCGTCGCTTCGTTGTTTCTCCGTAGATTCTGTTGCAGGTTGAGATTTTTTGCATGGATGCTATGTTATGTTGCAGAGATCGCGTGACTGATATAGTTTGCATTTCATTTTTTAAGTACTTTTTCCAGTATGTATTTAGAAATGACTGCGTTAGGGTATTATCCCCTTGTATTATTCTTGCTTAGCCTTACCCTGTGTGGGGGTGGGAGTAGGCTTTTTTTTCCCATTTCAGCAAGTAGTCTACATATTTGTGTATAGTTTTTCACTAAAATTATTGGAATAGTGGTTTTATTTCGTTGGTCTAACAGTTGACAAGATGATAATGTTTGTCATGTTCTGTGTTTCAAGTCATACTTGCTGATCAACATAATTTGCTCTGAGGTATTCAATCTATAGTTGTAAAATCTTGGTGAAATGTTAATATTTTTGTTGTTTGTGCTACATAAAACCTAGGGTTGCTGTTTTTCCTCAATACTTGGTAGTTGATCCTGCTCTATGTTATCTGCTTTGAAGTTTACTGGCAGTTATTTCCTATTGCATTTGTACTTACCTTGTTATCATGTTAATTTGCAGAAATCCACCAAGAGGGTGACCTTTGTCAGGAACTTGATCAGGGAGGTTGCTGGATTTGCTCCCTATGAGAAGCGTATCACTGAGCTTCTCAAGGTTGGCAAGGACAAGCGTGCACTGAAGGTGGCAAAGAGAAAGCTTGGTACCCACAAGAGGGCCAAGAAGAAGAGAGAGGAGATGGCTGGTGTCCTCAGGAAGATGAGGTGGGTAACTTGATAATTTACCTGTTATTATTCTGTTGGGTACCTTGTTTTCTGTTGCAGTTGAATTTGTGCCTATTAATATTGTTTGAACTAGTTTAGTTGTAATTGTTACTTTGTAGTTTATTATCATAACTGTGCTGCCATTTGTTTTATTTATTCTATGTTGTTTATTGTCTGTCTTTGTGTTTTTTCAAATGGTAGTGTTGTTTTGTGATTAAATGTGCAAATTTCTTGTTTTGCTTAGGAAATAGTAAATGGTACTTACCATAATTGGGCCTGTCGTGCCTCGTAAACAAAGAATGAGGCATACTGCAGATAATTGCTTAGAATATACTATATGGTTGTGAAGGATTACTTTTGTATGTGCACTATACTTCAGTGTTTATCATTTTATAGTGGCATTATAAAGTTGACAAACTTAAATCTATGCATTGGAAAGATTCTCAGCGAGCCATGTTTTGATAGTGTTGATAGAATTATATTTTCTTTTTCTTTGTACTTTGTTTTCAATTTAAACTAACTTTCTCTTCTGATATTTAGGTCTGGTGGTGGTCATGCTCACACCGAGAAGAAGAAATAGAGTATCTCCAAGTTCGTGAAGTCCATGGCGATATTGTCTTGTTGAGTTTACTCTTGTAGAACCCTACTACTAAGACTTGCACTCTATTATCCAGCTAAAAATCATGGTGTTAGTTCTGTGTTAAAACAACCTGTGTGTTTTTGATCCTTTGAATACATGATTTGCCACCTTGATAAATTTGCTTTTTGATTAGTTATGCCGCTGGTACTGATTTGATTAGGGCGTCATGCTGGGAGACTATGAATTTCTTAGTTTGCACCTTAAGGCCTTGCTCGATTTAGAGGGGATTGAAGAGAATTGGAGGGGATTGAGGGGGAATGATTCCACACCACAATAGGTGTGGAATAAATCCTCTCCAATCCCTCCCTCATGGGATTAAGCGAATAAGGCCTAATGCTGGATCCACCGTCATCGATTAGGGCGCAATGCTGGGAGACTATGAATTTCTTAGTTTGCTCCTGGGAGACTATGAATTTCTTAGTTTGCTCCTTATTGCTGGATCCTATAAGGATCCACCGTCACCGCTCGTACTTATTTTCACGTTTACTATTTCTTGGATGGGCTCCCCTCGTAAGCATAGTTTAAATCCTCCTCGTACGAGGAAGTTATGATACTCGAACGTATCAGGTATAAAAGTTAATTGATACTCGAATGCACCATTCGTCCCTAGTTAGCTGTTTCCTGCCTGCTACTTTTGCCCTGGGCGTATTGGTGTGCTTTCGTCCCTTGTGGTCATTTGCCTGCTTGATTTGTTGATTTATTCAGATTATATGTTGGTCGCTGTGACAACATTCAGCCTGTTCAGAAATGAGTAAATTTCTCAAAAAACAGGTTTTGAGGCATCCCGTTTTGCTATTTTTTGCCGGGAATCTTGTGTCTGTAGACAAAATGTTACAATAAGAAAGAACTACATAATCCCCTATTAATAATGACACATTAACCGATTAATGTACGAATGCTATTCGCTCTGTTTGGAAGCTAGTCACTGTGGCATGCTGCAGCATCTTGAAGAGTGCTTCTATTGCTGACCCAGTTATTGCGGACTTGTGGAGTTGTGGTGCCGAACACAGCCACTGATAACTGACACTCGAATTGCTGTACAGTGTTGAAATATCGCATACATTTATTAAATACATTAGTTAGGCAAACAAATGATTCTATAAGCACACAGAGCATGGAGACTCAAATGATTCTATAAGCACACAGAGCATGGAGACTTCTGTGTTACAATGCGCCTTTGAAACGGAGGTTGTCTGAAATTTTCTCGATGAAAAATTGCGCTCTCTTGGCCATTCAAACAGAGTTCAAAACGATAGCAGTTTCTGCCTCTCTGGCAGCTTAATAAATCCCACCTATTTCTTAGTACTAGTAAGATGTCTAGTATATTATTTATCGCTTAGTGCTAAACTAAAATAAGTAAGTCTATAAGAAGTGCGCATGAATTACAGTAATTAACATTTGCAAATTTTACATTGGCTTTCGTGCAGAAAACTGGGCAACATAAATATTTGAATATTTAACCTATAGCGACATCAAGCTGACGAAGGAGATAAACCCGTTTGGCTGAGAGCCGAGCATTGCATTTGCACAGATATAACAGAGCGAAACAGAGTAAACCACAATAATTAACTAAGAACGCATCGCCATATGCAAAAAGCTGCTCAGATTAAAGTTCCGAACCACAGGTAAACCAGACTGTTCCTCCCCACAACTCTCACCGAATAGAGAAGTAAGTCAGCTAAGACGACGATACGACAGAAGCCAAGGCCTTATGGCAGACAGAACATCGTGAGCCAACCATGGAGCAGTTTAGTCAACCTCCTCGATCTTGGGGCCTGCACCGCTGCCACCCGCCGGCGCGTCCTCGTCCATGCCTCCGGCCATGTCGGCGCCGGCGCCCTGGTACATCTTGGCGATGATCGGGTTGCAGATGCCCTCCAGCTCCTTCATCTTGTCCTCGAACTCGTCGGCCTCCGCGAGCTGGTTTGTGTCGAGCCAGCTGATGGCGCCGTCGATAGCGTCCTCGATCCTCTTCTTGTCGTCGGCGGCGAGCTTGGAGGCGATCTTCTCGTCCTTGATGGTGTTGCGCATGTTGTAGGCGTAGTTCTCCAGGGCGTTCTTGGCGTCCACCTTCTTCTTGTGTTCCTCGTCCTCGGCCTTGTACTTCTCCGCCTCCTGCACCATCTTCTCGATCTCCTCCTTGCTCAGCCGCCCCTTGTCGTTGGTGATGGTTATCTTGTTCTTCTGCCCCGTCGTCTTGTCCTCCGCGGACACGTTCAGGATGCCGTTGGCGTCGATGTCGAAGCAGACGTTGATCTGGGGCACGCCGCGCGGCGCCGGCGGGATGCCCGAGAGCTCGAACTTGCCGAGGAGGTTGTTGTCCTTGGTCCTGGCGCGCTCGCCCTCGTACACCTGGATCAAGACGCCGGGCTGGTTGTCGGAGTAGGTGGAGAAGACCTGCTCCTTCTTGGTCGGGATGGTGGTGTTCCTCGGGATGAGCACGGTCATGACGCCGCCGGCGGTCTCGAGGCCGAGGGACAGCGGCGTGACGTCGAGCAGGAGCAGGTCCTGAACCTTCTCGTTGCCCTCGCCGCTCAGGATGGCGGCCTGGACGGCGGCGCCGTATGCCACGGCCTCGTCGGGGTTGATGCTCTTGCAGAGCTCCTTCCCGTTGAAGAAGTCCTGGAGCAGCTGCTGCACCTTGGGGATGCGGGTGGAGCCGCCGACGAGCACGACGTCGTGCACGCTGCTCTTGTCCATCTTGGCGTCGCGGAGGCACTTCTCTACGGGCTCCATGCACTTGCGGAACAGGTCCATGTTGAGCTCCTCGAACCTCGCCCTGGTGATCGTCGTGTAGAAGTCGATGCCCTCGTACAGCGAGTCGATCTCGATGGTGGTCTGCGCCGTCGACGACAGCGTTCGCTTGGAGCGCTCGCACGCCGTCCTGAGCCGCCGCAGCGCGCGCGGGTTGCCGCTGATGTCCTTCTTGTTCTTGCGCTTGAACTCCTGCACGAAGTGGTTCACCATGCGGTTATCGAAGTCCTCGCCACCGAGGTGGGTGTCGCCGGCGGTGGCCTTGACTTCGAAGATGCCCTCCTCGATGGTGAGCAGCGACACGTCGAACGTTCCGCCGCCGAGGTCAAAGATGAGCACGTTCTTCTCGCCGCTGCTGGTGGCCTTCTTGTCGAGGCCGTACGCGATGGCGGCGGCGGTGGGTTCGTTGATGATGCGCATCACGTTGAGTCCGGCGATGACGCCGGCGTCCTTGGTGGCCTGCCTCTGCGAGTCGTTGAAGTAGGCCGGGACGGTGACCACGGCGTTCTTGATGGATGAGCCGAGGTAGGCCTCGGCGATCTCCCTCATCTTGATCAGCACCATGGAGGAGATCTCCTCGGCGGCGAACTGCTTCTCCTCGCCCTTGTACTGGACGACGATCATCGGCTTGTCGCCGGGGCCAGGCACGACCTTGAATGGCCATAGCTTCATGTCACTCTGCACGGACGGGTCGGAGAACCTCCTACCAATCAACCGCTTCGCATCTGCGTTGAGAAAAATCACATGACCAGTGAGTTAAGAATCACTTATCCCATCCCAGCGAATGATCTTATACAGTTCGTACATCTATTTCGTCATTCGATTGCTCCATCGATTCAGCAGAAAAGTTCAAATCTAAGACAGTAAATCCAAGTAGCAAATACATAATCCCAACTGTTTATCTAGCATTTATCAAGATTGTACACAGCAGAGAAACTTAATCTCCGCAACATGAACTGAGAATTTCGATTTGGTCTAGAAACTGTTCATATGCTATTCCGGTGGACCTAACATCATGTCAGAATTCGTATAGTTCTATGTATTTTCAGCTACCCGTGTACAATGAACCAAAGCAAAATCGAAGGCACTAACATATTAACTCATTTGGGAGTTGGCACGAGCACTAAGCAAATAAAATAGATCTGAACATATGCTCAACTTTCAGCTACGCGTGAACAAATCGCAGAACCTATATCCTAACACAATATGTTCAAAAGAAACCGGCGTGTACTCAAAAGTTGCAGAACTGATTCCATAGCTAATCTAACGCACACAGAGCACAGAAACAGTACATACTAGCATTCGCCACCTAGAACATGCAGGGCACTAGAACAAGCTAACATATTCTCATCGATCTATTCTAACATACTCTTTAAAACCACAGTGCAGATCATGTTGCGTTCAGTCACAAGCGCGCATGAAAAAAAAAACAACAAATAGAATCATCAGGGTTCAGGGAAGGGAGGATGCGGGGTTGACGTACCGAAGACGGTGTTGGTGGGGTTCATGGCGACCTGGTTCTTGGCGGCGTCGCCGATGAGCCGCTCGGTGTCGGTGAAGGCGACGTACGACGGCGTGGTCCGGTTCCCCTGGTCGTTGGCGATGATCTCCACGCGGTCGTGCTGCCACACGCCCACGCACGAGTAGGTCGTCCCCAGGTCGATCCCGATCGCAGGCCCTTCCCCCTTCGCCATCTCCTCCTCCTCAACTCCCCCCAAAAAAAACTCGCGGAATCGAAAGCGAATCGCAAACGCGCTCTTGGATTGGATTGGATTGCTTGTTGCTGCTGCTGCGTGGGAATTTCAATTTCTCTCGTTTCTGATTTCTCGAACGAGACGAAGCGAGAGGGGGGAGAGGTTTTATGGCGGAGGTGGCGGGGGTCTAGAACGTTCGCGCGGTGGCGATCTGGGCCGTTGGATGGACAGGAGGGTTTCTGGAAGGGTCGGGAGGGTGCCGGGTTCGCGTGAAGGGGGAGGCCCACCCGCCCAACCAGGCAGGAGGCGACACGGCTGCGTGTGGGGGCCCGCACGGGCGCGCGCTTTTTGAACGGTCTCTGGAGTCTGGGAGGTTCTACACAGTGCTCGCGAGTCGATCCCGTGTTTGGAGGAATTTTTTTTATTTTTAAATTTTTTTTTAATATTTATTATAGCGGCGAAAATATTTACAGAAATAGATCCTGTCGCCCTCCACTTGAGCGGCAAGGTAACGTGGCACACGTACGCGGGACGACCGTTTAGTGAAGCTGGGAATTTTGCACGCGGCTCCCTTGCCACTCTCTGCCAGGGCGCGAAGGGTCTCCGTGTAAAATTCCTAGCTCCTCGCTCAGGGGCCTACCATTTTGCAGGCAGTCCCCTTGCCACACTAATTTTGCACGAGGGCAGCAAGGGACCTCAGCGCAAAATGCGCACACGGTGCCGTGAAGGCGCACACGGTGCCATGTGCCACGTCACCTTGCTACTCAAAGGGAGGGCGGCAGGGTCTATTTCTGCAAATATTTTCGGCGCTATAATATTTCTGTAAATATTAAAAAAAGAAAATTTAAAAATAAAAAAGTTCTGTTTGGAGAGCCGGAGTGTAGGTCGTCACGGGCATTTGTTGCTCCGTGTACCGCGGAAAGTAATAAGTTCATCCGAGGTTTCTTAACTTATTAACGAATTTAATTTTTATTCCTCAATCAGAAAATCAGATATAATAGGTTCCTTAATTACTAAAATCGATGTAATATATTAAACGATAATTTTAGCTTATATGGCGCTTACGTGACTAAAAAAACTAATTAAAAATAGTGGGATCCACGTAGACCCCGTATATCATTCTCACCCCTCCTCTCTCCCATCTCCCATCTCCCATCTCCCCTCTCCATATCCCTCCCCTCTCTCCTCTCCTCGTATACATGTGCTGCTAGCCTGCTAGAGGGCAGAGGAATTTTTCTGTTCGAGCTTTGCGCGGCCGCGTCCTGGCTGTCGTCGTTGCATGCGTTGATCTGCTGCCGGGCCTAGCGCCTCTCGATCCCCTCTCCTCGTAGATGCACCAACATATATATCACCACATCTCTCACTGAATCCACACGCAGATCGTGAGCAATCGTCCTTTGCTCTCTGGGTCCCATGCAGATCGTGAGCAATCGTTCTAATCATTTTTAATTAATTTTCGAATTAAATTATCACATCAATACCACATTAATGCTACATCAGATGAAGACTAGATCAATTTAGTCACGTAAACGCTATGTAAGCTAAAACCGCCGTTCAAACCGCTATAAGACCTATATTTCACCGGTTTTGGTAGTTCTGGTTGAAGGACGAAAATCGAATTCGTCGACAAGTTAAATAATCTCAGATGAACTTATTCCCCGCGAAAACAGCTTGATTCGTACACCGTGGCTTTCTTGCCTGTTTTATGCCCGGTTCATTTTGGATACCATAATCAACCTTACTAAATGCTAGTATCAAATTTGATAAATTTTACAGTTGCTAAATTTTGGTAGTGTTATATATTTTAGCTTGATATCTTTTCTGGTATCCTATTATGAGAGGAAAATTCTGGAACTAACAAAATTTTTTGATAGGATGCAATTAGTTGGATCATATTTAGTTTGTTACCATATTAAAATTTGGTAGGATTGAAAATATCAATAAAGTAAACCTGCTCCTTATTGTCAAAGGTCAATATTATCAAATTTTGGTTGAATGTATCTAGTTTAGTGCCCTTTTATAATCTAGTAGCGTTTTGCTGAGAGGAAAGTTTTGGAGCTACCAATTTTTTATGAAATCATATTGGTAAGATTATGTTTAATTTAAAAGTAGCAATAAAGTGAACATATGCTCTTAACATCTCTCGCATGCTTATAGATGTGTATATACGTTTAGCAATTTAAAATTATAAAAAACACGCTATGTTTGGTTTATTGCTACGGAGTATTTTCAATAACAAAAGGACCCTATCTAAGTTATAAAGACCTCATCTAAATATAATCATATGTTTTTCCATATTTATTTTTTTCCTACGGTGGAAACTTTTCTCACATATTACCGCACAAAGGTATTTATTTACGATAACAAAGAAAATATACTGAAAAAACTTTCTTCCTGCATTCAAATTTACTAGCCACTTAGTCACGTTTTGCGTGACCCTGAGCATTAGCATAACCTATCTATATAATTAGACCATTGATCCTGACATTGTACCGGTTTCGTAAGTATGTTAATTTCTTCGTTCTCAAATATATTCCATTAATTCCTATATATAAGTATTTCTAGTTTGTTTAATAAAGAGTAAGATTAAGAAGGAACGATCTCTTCCAGTCACTTACTATTAAATTTTGAACAACTTCGATTGGCTCTTTCTAAACACCAGATTGGCTTTAAAATGCTTAGATATGCATTGAAATTAGTTTCCTAAAAATTTGAATAATAGGAATACTTATTTTAGGAATGATGCAATAGCTAGAGATGTAAATATAGGAATGTTGTAATTGATAGACTTTGAAAAGTAGGTGAAGAAATTAAATAAGATATGACTATATTGATTAAGATGAGTAAGTAGATGTAGAAATAGCTATATTTTACGATAAGTATTGAATGTTAAAGACAACTATATTTTAGGACGAAGATAACAATAATTGCTCCTAAGTGTAGGGTGAGCGTGTGTGCATTCATAGGTACTATTTTAAAATAAAATTGGGTACGTAGTAGCTGCTCAGTTGTTGTGGGTTGCTCCGATACCAAGCAAAAGTACTATAACAGAGTATTAGTGCTCCCAAAAAAACAGAGTACTAGTGCTAGTTTTGAGTTTCTTTTTAGTACCTTCCCTAGGGCTCTATAGAAAGGCTTAGAGGATCCTAAAGTGTCGGTTTATGTTGGAATATTTACATGTACACTCTCGTACATTATAGATATAAATTATAGATATAAAGTTGCATATAAATTCAATACAAATTTACGGCTAAGGTTTCATATTTTTCCCTTTAATTACTCAAAAGATTAATTAAGCAAACATATATATAGTGTTATAAAAGACTCTTTATTAACGGTAGTGTTAAAAAGACTAAGCACATGAGTTCTCTACTTTTTGAGATCTTTAGTCTGGAAGCATCCGGACTGGTCCAACATGTTTCTATTGTTATAGATGAGCTTGATGATCCAACAATGCATTTTCATTAACCATTTTATCCAACGGTCCTTACCATTATAGATGACATGGCTCATCCTTCTTTCAGAAAGCTTGTTGCTTTCACATGTTTAAATTTGGCGTTGGGAGGAGACAGAGTATCACAACATATTTACTGTAAAATAAATGGACACGTTGATTTGTATGAAATCAAATATACTCTAAACTTTGGAAGTCCACCTTACCCCCTCAACTTATGCGAAACTACGAATTAACCCTCAGAACTCCTATACCATACATTTTATATCCCTCAACTATTTCAACACTACCCCCTACCCCTCCTTTGTTTTTCTACCTTCAACGGCTCATTGGCAACCTCAAGCCCTCCACAACTAGCCACACACTTGTTGCCACCTCCCTTATTGAACCAGCCACCATTATCATTATGCATCTTTACCTGACCTCCATACCTAAATAGTCGATGACATCTCGAGCTCAGGATGAGACAGGGATAACAACAATGGGAGGAAGAGATTGAGGTCACTGCCACATCACCTGACCAATGTAGGCCTAGCTCGAGTTCAAGGCGGAACTCACCTAGCACTGCATCGTTTGTGGACAACTCATCGAGAATGTTATGGAGAAAGAAAGAGAGAGATGTCGTCTGGTGCTCCGCACCCGCTCACATTTCCTCAAGCTCCGCTTTGCCCGTTACCCGGTCATACCGCCTAGAGCTCCATCACCCATCGCAAATCCGTCCTAGATTTGACCGCGGAAATGGTAGGAGAGATTACAGAGTGAGGAGGATGGGTATGAGGTTGTCTCGTCGCCGCTTCCAATGATCAACACTTCGATTTGGGTTTTGATGAGAAAGAGAGAGAGAGAGAGATATTTCGTGATGATGCTAGATCTCCTTGAGGACGCGCATGGCAGAGACGGATTTTGACATAGGGTCTTGGTGGCCCCCTCGGGGCCATCTAGCAAGGATGCCTTCTTGTTCTACTGCGTGCATACGAGGCTTGAAGTAGAAGCTCAAAGAGCTGCTGATGCCTACATGGTCCGGCTATCAGCCCCAGGTGAAAGAATGTGCAGAGAGGTTGTGGGTTGGATTGGTCGGCACGATAGTTCACCATGCCACCTGACAGTCCAGGCCCTTCTCTGTAGGGGTGATGATGGCGAGTGTAACGATCATTCATGCACCGTCTTGTTGCCCCGATCATATGCTATGTAGATATATGTCGCATCACATTTAATGTAAGGTATGCTTTGTCGATTGCAGCAAACAACATATGGTGTCTCATTGTAGTTAGTACGTCGCTACTGCCCTGAGTAGCCCGTGGGAGCCGAGTCCGAAGGTAGGTGTCAATCGTGCCCTAAGCTCGGGCTCCAACATGCTGCTGTAGGAATGTCTCCGTGGCAAGGCCCCGAGCTCGGGTCCTGTCCCCATAAATATGGACCTGAGCTCACCCCCATTCTAGGGGTAGGCCCAGGCTCTTGCCTCGCTCCTTCATGAGTGCATCTCAGACGTTGGCCAAAGCTGATTAGCAGTAGTGTGGCCCGTCTGATCAGATAACGTATCATTGCACGACACGAGCAACTGACGGTGGGGGCCGTAGTTTTCACTTCATCAACATTAGTAAATTCCATAAAACCATAATTATTTGGTCAAACTATCCCTTTGCTACGATAGAAGACAATATAAGTACAACTTTATCCCCCATTTCTGTCTGAGATATTGTAAGTTGACAATAGCAAGTTTTATAATATAGTCAACTTCTAGTTCCAAAAATTAAAACATCATTTGTACCCAACCTAATAGCCTACTCATCCAAGAGTAGTTGTAGATATATACTGCATAATGAATAACTAATCCACCCACATCTTTCACATAGTTTATTGGAGCTCGTATTGCAGCTGGCTATAAATTTATAGCCTACTTTTCTTTTTTTCCTCTCCTCTCTCCTCCACATAAGTACAAAATGTGATGTGGCAACTTGTAGAGTCCGCTTACATCACCATATTGTACTCGCTCTAAGAGAGGTCATGCTACCTCTAATCTTATCCACATCATCAACTCATAAATGTAGAGGTAACATGTACATTACATTACATCTATACTAATTCTAGCATCGACTCATAAATGTAGAGGTAACATGTACATTATATTACATCTATACTAACTCTAGCATCAACTCATAAATGTAGAGGTAACATGTACATTACATTATATCTATACTAACTCTAATACACTAGCCCCAATACTTGTTTGCCCAATCTACCATTCCCCTCCTTTTGTCTTGAATTTTGTGTAGATGTCGTCTTTTGCATGAGGGGTGACTCCTTGTCTCTCTCATCTCTTCTCTCCCCCACCTCACCATTTAAGCCTTATGTGGTATTTGGAGAATTGTGCTTGAATGCTCTCTTCTCCCCCTTCTCAACATCTGCTCTCTCGTATTCCACACACACGTTTCCCAAACTGCTAAATAATGTGTTTTTTGCAAAATTTTATATACAAAAGTTACTTTAAAAATCATATTAATCCATTTTCAACTGTTTTTAAGCTAATACTCTCCACCGCTCCGTTTTGAATGAAGGGAAAAAAGGTTCCGAACCTTTAGAAAAGAACACAACCTAATTAAACATGCATTAAATGTTTTGCGTAGAAAAGTTTTACTAACTCAGGAAGTTTATCTACCTAATACCATCTTAATCAATTATAGTAAAACATGACATACTATTATTATACTCCCACCGTTTCATATTATAAGCTTATAAAAAATTATCGAAACATTTTTAACACAAATAAACATATTATCAAAATATATTAAATGTTAGTTTTAATGAAACTAATTTGATGTGTTAGATGTTGCTAAAAAAAATTAAACTTGATCAAACTTAAACAAGTTTGACTAGAGAAAAAATCAAAATGAAACGGGGTAGTTCATATTAAATAAATATGAAGAGATACCCAAAAATTATTGACACAAAATAAAAAAATATATATCTTTGGGAAGTCCAAGCATCAAACATCATACATTCTTTTGGTAGATTAGATCAGCAACCCGACGATACAAAAAAAATATAACTGCGGCAACACCCCGGAATTGCCAACACATTAAACCAAAAACACACCATCAATGTACCATTGATTACCAAATCCTGGTATAACTAACTTTTTCATCAAACCATACACAAACATATATCTAACTTGAAAAGGGATTCTATGGAACATATATCCACGTGGTCAAAATAAATCTGAATTCTACTAGGATTCCACTTATTACTACCCTGGAAATTACTTTCAAACCCGTAGATTATTAGCAAAATTACTCAAGCTTCTAAAAAAAACAATCCAGCCTGTATAAACATCCTCTCATCTACCAGACCACATCCCTTGCACCTGCGAACTCTCCACGCCTCCACAAATAAAGCTCGTCCCGCGGAAGGGCGGCGACCCACCCCCCCAATCGCCAAAACCCTAACTCCGATCTGATCGAGCTCTGCTTCCCATGGCGACCGCCGCGAGCCAGGCGAGCCTCCTGCTCCAGAAGCAGCTCAAAGGTACGGATCGAACGGCCCCCGTATAATCTCATCTCATCTCCGTTTTTTTTTGGGGGCCTCGATTCGTCGGCGATCGGTTCTTGATCTCGGTCCGCCTTTTTCCGTGCCCCGTTGCAGATCTCGCGAAGAACCCCGTGGATGGGTTCTCGGCGGGGCTCGTGGACGATAGCAACGTGTTCGAGTGGCAGGTCACCATCATCGGCCCGCCCGATACCCTATAGTAAGTTCAATTCCCACACCCATCTAATCACTGCGCGCGATTGCTGGTTGTAGATCGATTGGTTAACGCCTATTCGTCATCGTGTTCCCTTTTGTTTGGTTTGCGGCAATTCCACCTGATGGTATTGATGCGCAGTGCTTATGAATTGTTGCGTACACCGTGTGAATTCCATATTGCCGTGTTGATCTGGAGCATTACGGAGGGTGTAGCTCAACGAATTTGCATTGCCTATGTATCTCGGTGTTGATCTGTGGAATTGCCTGTTCAGTTATGGTACTTGGAGACATGCACAATGCCTTTTGTGTTTGTGGTTCTACAATTGATAATAAGATATATTAGTTATAGGGAGCTGAGACTTGGGAATAAGGTAGAGGTCAGTATCTTGTTTCAATTTTCAACAGGGATAAAAAAGGGCTGAATTGGATTAATAGCTCCTTTTACGTATGTGGGTATTGCTGGATTGATAGAAACACTTGGTTTAGTGGATGTATGGGATTTGTAGGATGGGGAGCTTCATATTCATCTGAGTTCATATCCATCTTGTTCCTGTCTGGAAAGTGAGCTATTTTTGGCCCACATCTAAATGCCAACTATCCCTGCCCCTTCTTTTAGGGCATGTTTGGCTAATGGGTTAGGGAAATGATTTCCCATCCACCAAAGGGTATCTTTAAATCCTAACCATTCATTCTTCCCACCTCATTCCATCTTAGCTCTCCATTCATTTCCATTTCCTAATCCCACCCCTTATAACCCATTATCCAAACACTCCCTTAGTGGGGATTATATTTTGCCCTGGCGAATGTACACGCACAATTTGATTTAATAAACCAGGTGAATGTAGTATAACCAGCCGTTTTCATGATGCTGGTTTGCTTGGTTTCGGATTGATACACAATTTTTTTTAGCGTTCATATTCAAGGTAACCTTAATCGATTGATAACTGGGTGTGCCTGTCATATTGCTAGATCATCTGGCATATCAATTATTGAACAAGTATAGTTAAAGTGACAATGATTTAAATAATAAACTTGGTTAGTATTGGAGTTACATGCATTTTGTGATCTTGTGGTTTGATGGAAATTCTAAAGAATCATTTGGCTGCTATTTTGCACTGGAAAAGGGAAGAGAAACACACTTTGACCTCAAATCTGCCTGCACTCATCAAGGGTTCACCAGAAACCTATATTCCAAAGTGGTGTATTACGTATGCCATGTTATCTAAGGATATATTTCTTGTTTTTCTTATCTACTAGAATGAGATCTTCCTTTCACTGTTTTACACTCTGGTTTTGTTAACAGATAAGCATTGCTTAAGTATTACAGATACAGGGTACAAGTATGGCTGCCATGGCATGTGACATGCTGCAAACAAGTTGGAACAAAAGATCCATAATGCAAATGAAAAAAAAATGATATGATAAAACATGGGTTTGTTTGGTCCATCAATTTGTCCTCCAATATTAGATTATTGTCCTTTTTAGCTCACCCAATAAAACTGCAGTGTGCTTTTTTGGCCTAGTCCCTTCTCTTGTAATCCATCGTGCATACAACAACACCAGTTCTGTTCTTCCTATCAAGTTTCTCTGCTCCTGATTTCTCTTCCCCTCTCTCGCCAGCGTTGACAACTCAACACCCCATCTGCTTTGCACCGCCATGGCCTCGTTCATCCTCATTTGGAACGAATTGTGGCAACTCATTGCCTCATTGTCTCCTTCCTCTGTTGATGCTCTTCTTGTGATGTGGAAGAGCCAACTCATTGCCTCATTGCCTCCTTCCTCTGTTGATGCTCTTCCTGTGATGTGGAAGAGCCACTGGCAAGCAGCCAGGAGGTTGTTACATCCATGGAGGTCAAGCGACTGATGAAGCAATAGAAAGAGCACAGACCATATCATATGCGCAACACCCTATGTCAATGCCATATAGCTCAATTTTTTTTATTTGTTTTAATGCTAAATGCTACATTGTGTTTCCAGTACACCATATTCGTGGTGTATCACCTTGTCGTATACAGGAACGCAGTTGGCTGTTGTATTGGGTGATTCCTAGAGTATCATTGAGTCAAATTCACAATTTGTGCTTTTAATGGATTAACCATGAAGTTTGCAGTACTGTTTAAGCTTCTAGTGATTAAGTTGTGCCTCTTGATTTGCTTTCTGTACATAAGTTTGTCTGTGGATTGATTTGACTATTATCTGTGTTTCTTCCGTGCTTAAGTGATTGTACATTTTTTAAACTTCTTTGTTCTTACTTTAAAAAGCTTTGTTCGAAAGATAGATGCTGAGTGCTGATAAATTTGATGCTTTAAACCTATATCCTTATCTATTTCCCTGGACCTTGTGTAAGATTTAATGTGTGAACTTCTGTTTCTGCAGTGATGGAGGCTACTTCAATGCAATAATGACCTTCCCCCAGAATTATCCGAATAGTCCCCCATCAGTAAGGTTTACCTCTGAGATGTGGCATCCAAATGGTAAGCTTGCTAGCCAGCTGCTATTGATCTATGATTTTGTTATATCAATTTTCTGACAGGGTTTATAACGTTCAATTCTTAGTTTATCCCGATGGGCGCGTATGCATTTCTATCCTTCATCCACCTGGTGAAGATCCCAACGGTTATGAGCTTGCGAGCGAACGGTGGACACCTGTGCATACAGTAGGTCCTTTTTTACAATGCATACAAGCGTTTTGTTCTCTCTTTGTTTGTTGACACAGGTGTTTTGTCCAACATTTTCTTATAGACTCTTTAATTCATTAAACATGCATCACAGCAATTGTATCAAGTATCTCTGTTTCACTAGCAAATAGTTGCTGATCCCAAAGTCTTCTCAGATTTGACGACTTTATGATGCTAACCTGTTTGTACATTTTCTTGTTCTAATCACCTAAACTGATTGGATATATAATGCCAATCTTTCAAAACAGATTTTTGCTGACCAGAAATCTATCAATCTCAGATAGTTATGTGTTCATCCATTCTGTGATTTCTTTAAGTAGCAGTAATTTATGAATTTATGGTTAGGAATATGATTCCACGTAATACTTGTCCAAAATAACCTAAAAATCATTTTGGATTAATTTGGAAGATTGTGGTCAATTATTTTCTTGCTAAATTATTTTGTGCTTATAACTTGCAGGTTGAAAGTATAGTTCTGAGCATCATTTCGATGCTCTCTAGTCCAAATGATGAGTCTCCAGCAAATATTGAAGCGGCTGTAAGTGCACTCGGTGTCTATCTGCTATTCTCTTGCCATTTCTTACGTGCTGCATTAAGTCTAGACTTACAAGAGGAACGTAAAATTATTCTGCTGCTCCAATGCAATGTTGTAAATGTATTTATCTTATTTACGGATTTCAATTTCACTAATAGATGAGTGAGATATCTTGATTGTATGTTTCATCCTAAAATAAAAACCACCATTTGAATATTCCTCTTTTGAACATGGATGTGGGTTCCTCTTCTCCTTGAACTTATAAGGGTATGGCAGATAAATCTTGTGTTGATCTCATCACAGTTAGCAGAGTAATTGCCTGTTGACATCCACAAAACATGTGTGCCACTGAAGGTCTTGATAGTCATTCGATTTGATTTGTGCCGTATCTAGAAGTTTCTAGTATTTCATTCCTTCACTGCAAAAATGTATATTCTGTTTCTATTACTTTCTGAACTTGTGGTTTGAAATTTGGGGTGCTGATGCAGAAGGACTGGAGAGAAAAGAGGGACGATTTCAAGAAAAAGGTTAGACGCATTGTTCGTAAATCACAGGAAATGCTCTGAAAGATAAAGAGCGCAAGGGGGAGTAAGCTGAGTGCTACAACAGGTGCACTACACTTCACTGTCTGCTACCAAATGACTACCTAAAGATAGCATTTTCGCTTCGTCCCCTGTATATTTCCCCCTCAGTGTCATTCGAGTGGTGATGTGGTCTTGTCTCCGAGATGCTCGGAAATGTTGCCTATTCTAGAAATTTCGATTGTATTGTGTGGCATGGAGTGTCAACGTTGAGGAATATTTTGGAATGCTGCCAATTAGTCATAATTGTCCTAATGAACTTTTCATAACAGAAAACCTAGTTTCGCATATCTGTTGGCGTACTGCAGCAGCCCGGAATGCCATCTCGTTGCGAATATATAACTCTGATTTGTTTTGAGTTTGTTGTTTATGGCAGCAAAAGGATGGATTTAGGCTTTTAGCATTCTAGTCTGACTTTCATATTCTTCCTGTACATTGCCAATTACATGGAAACCAACTGGCAGCAATCTGGTTATCTTTTTAGCCATAAGCTAGTTGGGGCAAAATTATCTTTGCTGGTATATCCCATATATGTTGATTTCAATAGAAGCAAGGGAAATCCCTTGATAGAAAAAAAAAAAAGCTACTGATCCTCATATGGCAATCAACTCGGAGCAATTCAATTGTCCATTGGTGCCACCAGACTTTTATGGGTGCACGAGGCATTGACGTTTATCTAAAAGTAGGATGACAACTGACAATCCATCCATGACTTACATGAGGCTTGTCTAAAAGAAGTCTATAATGTTTTAAAAGAAACGACCACTGACAACGAAATGGATCGGCAGCAACAACTCTGCATTGATCATTCGGTACTCTGGAGGCAAGAAGGCAGCTGGGGACCAAACACCGCCAACAACCGTGAGATTGAAACCATGACTCCATGTCTGCATCGTTGTCATATATATAGTCCGTATCCATTGTTATGTATAGTGCCTGACAAACTGGAGCTACGTGAAAAAGGAAAAGCAGAACTGTCAAGAACATGATTGATCACAGTGGGATTCGAACCCACGGCTTTTAGATTCGGAATCTAACGCGATATCCACTTCGCTATGCGACCATGTCTTGTGGGTTTTCCAGTTTTGAGATGAAAGGCAATCAACCTTTGGCGGAGGGATGCTACTATATCATACGCAACACAGCAACCGTATCAGCGGTGGGCAACAGAGGAAGAGTGGGAGGGGTTGCTGCCGGTTCAGTTGTGGAGCTTGAGGATAAATTTTGAGGGGTGGAAGCACAAAAAGGTGTGGTGGTAGAGCCGTCCGTCGGTGCACCACTCTATCTACCAGGGTTTAAATCATAGTGTCCACGAATATATTATACAAATGCAAGTTTGCTTTCAGTATAACGATTTTCACTAGCTTGCGTCTATTTGAGCGTGTGTTATGGAGCACACTTATGGATGTTTGAGTGTGGTATGCATGTACACAGTGGTGTGTGCGTGCACGCATAACTCGAATATTTTCGTTGACAATAAATGATCCAGAAAATGTCCACTGTACAAAAGGAGTCTTTGAGAAGGTTTTACAAGTCTAAATAAAGAGAAGAACAGTAGAGCGGTTCGGCAACTTTTCAATGGTCCAATCCATCTCACGTTATCGAAGATATATCGACTATACTTTTAACGTCATTTTTTTTTAGCAAAACTGTTTTTCTATTAGGAGAATTTTCTATTCTAACTGCGAAATCTATGCTAAAAATGAAAATGAGTCTGGTCCATTTGAATGAAATTTGAAAATCGCCTCGCGAATGTGTTCGAATGGGCCGGTGGTTTTCTGGGGTCTATGTGCAAATGAATCGGTTGATAGCGTGGGCGCGTCAGCCCAGCATGCAGGTGTTCCATTTAGGAATAAGTTCACCTACCGTCACTCAACTTCATGTCGAGTTATGATATCCCTAATCCTCAATACCAGAATTTTTCACCTCTCAAATATTTAAAACCGTGCAAAATAGATCCCATGATTGTATATATGGGTGGTTTTGTTGACGTAGCAGCCTAGTCAGCAATCTAGGCCCATAAGTGAGAATAAAAAATGTGGGATCCGCATCTCTTCTTTCCTCTCTTTTCTTTTTTTCTCTTCTCTTTTTTTTCTTCTCTTTGCCACGGAGGAAGCAGCAGGGCTAAGTGGAGCGGAGCAGCAGTGGCCGATGGAGCGGAGCTACGGTGACGGTGGGTGGGCGAGCGCACGGCGGCCGACGGAGCAGAGCGGCGGCGGTGGCGAGCGAGTGTGTGGCGGTTGGCGGAGCCACACGCGCCGCGGCTCCCCTCCGACGGTGCCCCTAACTCCACCGCCCACTCCATCGCAGGCCCGCTCCACGGCCTCCATTGCCGTTCACCGCCTTCCTCTGCATGGACTGGCGAAGAAGAGAAGAGAATAAAAGAAAGGAGAATTGAAGGAAAAAAATGCGGATCATATATTTTTTTCTTCTCTTACATGTAGACCCCATTTACTGTTTTTTCTAACTAGGATGATATGTCAGTGAAACCAAGTATCTATACTGTTATGGGATCTAAATTATATGAATTTTGTATAGTTTAAGGGTGGAGATAGTATCGAGAATAAGGGTACTAAGGGACATCAAGTCAACTTATTCCTTCGAATTTGGACTAAATATACTTATGTAACCAATTTGTGCAATGCTAAGGACACAAACGGTGTCGTGGTGTAGTTGGTTATCACGTCAGTCTAACTCCGGTTCGAGTCCGGGCGACGCCAAAACCTTTTAAATGCTTATTTTACCCTCTTTTTCCCCCCTTTTTTCAAGTTCATTTTTTTTCCAGAAGTTCATAATGCTTATTTTACCCTATTCTTTTCCTTTATTTTCTAAGTTCAAAATGTTTATTAGTGTTCATACAGTTTTGTGACTAAAACACATGCTTTTGCTGGTGAAAATAGACGATGATTTTCGAAGGCAGACCTTCATTCGTACGAAAATCGATTTTCATATATACCCAAATTACACTGTCCAACCGTGAAAATAATTTTCAGCGCTAAAAAATAACAACGGACATCGTTTCAATCGGTGACAACTTCCATTTTCCATTCCTATTCGCAGTCCAGCCTTCCCCGTCCAACCTAACCCAAAATCCCATTCACAAATTCAAACTTCAAAGTTTCCAAATCCACAACATCACGAATTTATATGACAAGCATAATAAATCCATAGCATCACAAATTAATAGATCCAAAACAAGGAGAACAAATCCATATAACAGATCATGCTCGACTGGATCCACCGTGTCTCGTCGCGTGCTCGAGGTCGACATGGTTGTCATCACCGTCATTGTGGCACTCGAGGTCGTTGTCATAGTCGCGGTGGAAGATCACCGTCGGGCGGTAGATCTGATGCTCCCGAGCACTGCAGGTGTCGGATCCACCTTCTTCGTAGCCACCCGCATTGGCCCTTGCTCCCCGCACTCCCGAGCAGCGCCGGCATCATCTTACTTCTCCCGAGGGACCACAATCGCGACAGTCCAGATTTGAACCCCCTTTCCCCGCCTTCTTGAGCTCCCATCCTCACCACGGTCACCGTTGATCCCTCCACCACCGCCTTGTGGCTGTTGCTTTGGCACAAGGACAACAAGGAGCTTCTATCGCAGGAGAGAAAGGAGAGGGAGACGGAGATGAGGATAAGATCGAAACTGAGCGGTGGGGTTGGGGGGAGGGCTTCTATCGTGAGACTTTGAATATTTTATAGTTGTCGACCGTGTGATATCGGTTCACTGGTCATTGCAAGTGGAGTATATAGGGTGCATGCAATCTCTAAGAGGACATCTTATAAAAATATTCTTATTTTTTCAAGCGGCCCACTGAAAACTACTGCGAAAATCACAAGCTAGATTAGAACTATATGGTATTTTTACAAACGGAAATTTTATAGTCCGCCTGAAAAAAAAATCAAACCTTGATGTTGTGAAAAAATCGTTTTCTAGTGATGTATCCTCTTCCTCTTTCTTTTTTTGTGTCACAAGTTCAAAATGTTTCCCTTTTTTTACAAGTTCATAATGCTTATTTTACTGTCTTCTTTTCCTTTTCTTTTTCCAATTTCAAAAAGCATTATTTCTCATACAGTTTTGTTGCTACCCTATTGTTTTCAAGTTCAAAATACTTACTATTGCTCATTCAATTTTGCTGGAATTCAAAAACTTGAATTCCCGGCTCAAATTCACCACGCGAAATTGGGAAGAAGGCAAAGGGAGAAAAAGAGAAATTAATCCCCCGCATCCGCTCCATTTGGGTGCCCAAAATTTCTGCCCACCGCTCGAGATTTGGCACCTCAGCCGTACCGGTGATCCGAGCCCAATCAGAACACTCCACGTGTCCCCCATCTCCACCCGTCCATCCTTCCAACATCCTAGATCTATCCACCTCACCGATCCGCGCCCTCCTCCTCCTGACCAATCACGTCCCACCTCTCCGCTCTATATATTATCCTCCTCGCCTCCACCGAATTCCCCAACCGCTTCCAGACACAACCACTTATTCTTCCTCCTCTCACCGCCGATTCGAGTCTTCTCCACAAACCTCCCAAGATCCAAGCGTGATGGTGCTGAAGGCGGAGAAGAAGCCAGCGGAGGAGAAGACGCCCAAGGGGAAGAAGAAGCCCAAGGCATAGAAGCGGCTGTCGGCATCCAAAGAAGACGGCGCCGACAACAAGAAGGGGAAGAAGAAGTTGAAGAAGAACGTAGAGATCTACAAAATCTACATCTTCAAGGTGCTCAAGTAGGTTTATCCGGACATCGAGATCTCCTCCAAAGTCATGTCCATCATGAATTTCTCATCAATAACATTTTTGAGAAGCTCGCGCAGGAGGCCGCAAGCCTCGCCAGGTACAACAAGAAGCCCACCATCACCTCCCGCAATATCCAGACCTCTGTTCGTCTCGTCCTCCCCGGCGAGCTCGCCAAGCACGCCGTCTCCGAGGGCACCAAGGCCGTCACCAAATTCACCTCCTCCTAGATTGTTAGCCCCTTTTCTTTTTAGTTTGTAATTGTTGCTGCTGCTTGTGAACAATGGATGGTACTATGCTTGATTTCAGATCAAGATTTGTTACTAGTATAGTCAGATCGATGCAGTTTGAGATGCAATTTGATCACAAAATGAGATGTGGAATCTGTGATTGTGAATTTTGTTGTATGGGGGGTATTCAGTTGTGGGTGTCGTCTTCGTCTTGGTCTCCGGCGATGTCGTCCGGGTTGAGGAATTCCTCCGGGATGTTGCCGGGGAGGTCGGAGCCGTAGACGTGGCCCATCTTGGTGCGCTTCGTCTCGAGGTACTTCTGGTTCTCCTTGGTGATGGGGGAGATCACCGGAACCCTGCCGACGACGGCGAGCCCGTAGCCCTTGAGCCCGACGAACTTTGCCGGGTTGTTCGTCATCAGACGCATCGTGCGCACCCCCATGTCCCGCAGAATCTGGAATGGGATCAAATGCAAACGCAAATTGAATTCAGAATGCGCTACGGTTGATGTTGATCTCTGGAAGAAGTCAAGAAGGTGTGGTTGTCTTTGTTGTACCTGGGCGCCGATGCCGTACTCGCGGGAGTCGACGGCGAGGCCGAGCTCGACGTTGGCCTGGACGGTGTCGTGGCCGTCGTCCTGAAGGTTGTAGGCGCGGAGCTTCTGGCCGAGGCCGATGCCGCGGCCCTCGTGGCCGCGGAGGTAGACGAGGACGCCGCGGCCGGCCTTGTTGATCAGCTGCATCGCCAGGTCCAGCTGGTTGCCGCAGTCGCAGCGGGCAGAGCCGAGGATGTCGCCGGTCAGGCACTCGGAATGGACCCTCACCAGGACGTCCTCGCCGTCGCCGATGTCGCCCTGCAGATCAGCCACGAAATTTGCATTTGCTGAACCAATGAATTGATGGATTGCGCAATTGTTGTTTCTGACGCATCAAACAATAACATAATTTGCAGAAAACTTTCTGAAATGAGTGATGAATTGATGGATTATTCTGCCTACTAATTGTTATTTTAGATATGTCAAACAAGAACTGAATTTGCAGATTTTTTTTTTGAAATGAGCGATGAATTGATGGATTATTCTGCCCCATTGCTATTTTTGACACATCAAACAAGAACGGAATTTGCATTTTCTGCCCAATCTCAAGTCCCAGGAGAAGGGGGGGGGGGGGGGGGGACAGCAAGAATTTGCACAAAGTTTACTGAAATGAGCGATGAAATGTTGGATTAATCTGCCCCATTTCTATTTGACACATCAAACAAGAACATAATTTGCATTTTCTGCACAATTTCAAGTCCCAGGAGAAGGAAAAGAGCAGAATGTATATCACCTTTGCAACAGCAATGTGCTCGGTTCCATCAAGCTTGGATTGGTAGCAGTAAGCTCTGAAAAGGCCCCATTTCGTTGGCAAACGAGATACAGCAATCAGTTCCACCAGCTTCTCCCTCTTCCTTCTATACCTGAATCAGAACAATAGAATGAGATGAGATTTCACAAAAGATGTTTGCATATCTGAAAAATCCTAATATATACAGTACTGCCCTAGTTCCATGACCAATGACATCTCATTTCTGGTTCGATCATCTTAGCTTCAAAATCACGCGGTTATTTTCCATGATTAAAAACTACCTAGTTCCTACTAGGTAATTCCCGACTTCTATTTTTCTTCCATGATTAAAAACTACCTAGGTCCTCCTAGGTAATTCCCAACTTCCATTTTTCTTATTTCAGGTTTCACCTTGGAGAGTAGTTTCAGCAGTACATTCTAAAGGAGAATAATTCTGGCTATGAAGTTCCACCGGAAAAAAAGGGAAGAAAACAGGCTATAAGTTCACAAAGGGTTCACCTTAAGATATACTAACCGGATGAGATCAGCGATTGAAACAATTGGGATATCATTCTCCAAAGCCATCTGTTTCAGCACTGGCATTCCTGCCATTGAACCATCCACTGGGTTGATGACAGTTGACAGGACAGACACAGGGCGCAAGCCAGCCAACGCGACAAGATCAACGGATGCCTCAGTATGTCCAGCTCTTTTTAGCACACCACCGTTTCGGTATTTTAGAGGGAATATATGACCTGGTCTTCTGAGGTCAGTGGGCTTAGAATCAGGGGAGGCTAGAGTAAGAATTGTGTTTGCCCTATCTGCAGCAGAGACTCCGGTTGATATGCCCACTCTAGCATCCTGAACAGATTGTAAAGAATGCTTTGAGTTAGTTTCACAAGAATCACAACTGACCACCATGAATCAGTTTGGATCCTGGATGGATCATCTAATGTTTGCAAAATCTATTGAATCTTTACCACTGTTACTGTGGAAGCAGCGGCTGAAATATCCTCGATTTCTGCAATTGGAGACATCATAGGAATCATCAATCTTGCTAAGTCCTCTTCTTTCATGCCTACCGAGATGATCCCAGAACCATTCCTGATCATGAATGCGATAGATTCTGGGTTTGCCAGCGTAGCTGCCATGACAAGATCCCCTTCATTATCGCCGCTTTCATCATCTACAGCAATAACAAACTGGAGAAGAATGAATAGTTAACTTTGTAGCTAAATTTAACTACACAAGGGAAACAATAATAATGTGACTGTACAACAGTACAAGGGAAACAACAATAAGCGTATGCATGCAAGGTACTGTCCTGAATTTTGAAGTGTGTAGCCTTGCTATTCGCTACATGAAAATTTGAGTATTACAATATTTTACTTCAGCTAATCATTTCGAAAGAAAGTGTGGGTATAAATTGAAACAGCAATATAAGGACAGCAATATAGTTTGCTATTGCATAAATGCACTACAACTTGGTTTCACCTCACCAAGCAAAAAATATGTGATTGGTATGCTGGAAGAAACTAATGTCACTGTAGAATGGCCTTAAACTTTGGTCTTGATCATACATGGTCTATGTCCAAGAACTACATGAGTGGAACTATTTTGTCTTAAATTAGGTTGAGATTGGAAACTGAATGGAAGAGTATTTAGTACACAGATGAAAGGTTAAAGGCATGCGAAACTATAATAGATATGATTTACATACCTTTCCTTCACGCAACGCGCCTATAGCCTCGTCAATAGAGGAAAAACCATCGGTTGGTTTGTCTGGGTCACCCTCTGCATCACTAACAAAGAAATCGCCAGTTTCCTGAGTGATTTTAGCACCAACAGTCCGAAAGGAAGCACCAGATCCATTGAATCCTTGCAAAACAGGTCCATTATTGTTTTCCTTTAGAGGATCATTCAAACTCTCTGCTCCCCCGAGTCCACCAATTGCATAACATCTTAATTTTAAGCTCCCCTTTCTTATAACAGCAAATCCTATGCTGCTGAGACTACCACTTCCTTGTTGAACCCTGAAAGATCAGAATAACCAGCAAATTGCAGAGAAAATATGAAATTTTATGATCCTAGAAATATTTAACAAGACCTTTGCATAGAAAAAACAAAGGACGAGAATCATACCTTGTGTTAACAACCGTTTGAGATGACAATTGAGAGCTCAGAAGAACACGGTCCATTTGGCGATCCCAGTAAACCGATCCTCGCTCCTCAGGTTTGTCCTCCGAGATATTGCTTATATGCCTTTATCTTCTAAAGTGTCACAACACCTCTCAGCCTATCATTTGGAGTTATCTGCTCATGAGGATAACACAAGGGAAAATCCAACAATGTGGAGGCAAAAGCAGCCACATATTCCTGAGCTGCAAGATAGCAGCTGCCGAATCGGTACATCACACACTTTCAGGTGAGGCCAAGATAATGGCATTTGATTGTACTCTTAGACTCCAGTCAAATGCAACTGAAGTTGGACCTGATAATGACAGGCAGGTTCATCTTTCATTATTTTTTGGATGGTTTATGCCCCCCATAATGACAGTTCAGGCCAATGGCTCAATGCCCATACGATGATCTCAAGCAGTTAGGGTCTTGAGAATTTCTCCAGATTAAGCCATTTTCTGAGGCAACAGAAGATCACCAGATTGTCAAATGAGTACTCAAAACTTTCATAGGCACACAGCGAGAGAGCCAAGCGTCCCATAGTGTGTCGTACTATACTAGTACTACTTCCCCTGAGAAATGCAGGTAAGCGAGGTCGCCGGCCCGCCGCACCTGCCGATGCCGGGGGCGCGGTGGCCGTGCGCCGAGCCGGCCGCGGGCGTCGACCAGCGGTGGCGGCGGAAAACGCGCGACTCTCCGAGGGCGGCGGAGAGCGCGCGGCACCGGCGATGGCCGCCGCGCCGTGGGTGGAGAAGAGGAGGCGGCTAGGCGCCACGGCGACGCCAGGCCGCAGCATCTCCGGTGGGGGAAGAAGTGGATTTTTGCCATTTTGGCCTTTTTTGGGAGGGAAGGCTCTGCTTGATGCTTCGATGATGGATGGGGAAATCAAAAGGGAAGGGACCAACAAGGATTAGCGCAAATTCTGTGATATCATATGAGATGACGACTCACCATATGAACCTTTGATTCTGTAGATGAAAACCTGTTTTTTTAATCCTTTTTTTGCGAAATTTACTCAAATTTAGTACTCCTTCCATTTCATAGAACGTTTTAAACTTTTTCTCAGTCAAACTTTTTTTCACTTTAACCAAATTTATAAAAAAAGCACTAATTTGAGGTTTAAGATGTTGCTACATTTTTTTACAAATATGGTTAAACTTAAGGAAGTTTATCTTTAAAAATAAGAAACATGTTACAAAATAAAACGGAGAGAGTAAATGAAAGGGCAATTGAACGCCATACTAACACTGCCATCATATTAGAGACTCATATATGATAATTCTAATTTAGAGTGTGAGACTCCACTCTGAAAACGATTAGTGAACATGGATTTGTAACAGACATTGATCGCTGACAAAATTATCATATAGAACAAGTATCTTGCATAATGTTATTCATCATGTTCTAAAGATCAAAAGAACCTCTCAACAACACAAAATAAAGCTAGAGAACACGCTCTGGTTTGTCATAAGCCTTCTGCTCCGGAGTTTTGGCTGATTTTAGGACCTGCCCATTGTTTGCTGGCGAGTGACTTGGTCCATGGATCAAGAGGGACCCGCTGAGGTGGCTGTGGTATTGCAGGTTTTGCCTCTCGTAGTTCATTCTCCCGGTCGACAAACCTGTGTATGACATGGCCAATTGAATCTCATCAGTCATCATGACAGTTTCCTGATTGAAGTTGGTTCTTTTACAGTTTACTAGTTAAAAACAAGAGGAAAACAAAAAATCATTTCAGAGAGTAGCAGTGTAGCACCACTTTCTAAACATGAAGAACACAAAAAGTAAACCAGTGTATCGATATGAAGTTGATAAGCGGAAACAAAATCTTGCTATCCGTTATTAGACAGAAAACACAAAAAGGGATACTTGCCTTCTGCAATTTTTGATTTAGTGAAAGAAACGGATGAATTTGATAGCAGAGCTATGTTTAGGAACTAAGGCTAGAATAAAACTTGAAGGATACTTGTCTGTTAGTCCAATAGTTACTACATTGAAATGAATATGAAGAAAACGAATTGCAACAGACCAGAACACTTGCAACAAGCAGCAATGGGAAATTCAAACATAAATTCTGAATTTTCCTAGTTATGGTAAACAAGGAAAAAACATACTCAATGTATGCCATTGGTGCAGCATCGCCAACCCGTATCCTAGTCTGCAGTACTCTTGTATATCCACCAGCTCGATCTCTAGAAACAAAGGAAACATAATGGATATGCATAAGGTAAATCTTGACAGCCAAGTTCCTTTAGACATGCTAGCTAGAACAAAAATCAAAATCAAAAGTGAAATCAACTCATAGCAGGCTAAAAGTTACCTGTAGCGGTAGGCGAGCTCTGTGAATAACTTGTGAACAACATCGTCACCACGAACAAAGGCTGAGGCACGTCTTGCTGCATCAATTGTACCCTATAGAATAATAGAATTTTCTAATGTTAACATAGGAACGGCTTTGACAGTAAGAACATTAAGAGATTAATACATATGGCAAGGACATTTAGCTCATGATGCTCTAGTGCAACATAAACGATATTTCAAATCCAAGAGAATCCCCACATTAGAAATCTGTGGACTCTACCTCATTCTGACTGAGCACCACTTGGATAATTGGAATGTCACAAGTTAGCAACATTAAGAAAACCTTTTGCCAAGATTCCTTGCTTACATGGCTATAAAGTACTAGCATCGTAAAAAAAACAGTTACTTTTGAAGCCTATTTTTTTGCTTAAGCCAAAGAATTTGAACAGTATACCTCACGTTACTTAGTCAGAATTTTCATCGATCTGAATCATTTACTAATGGCAGGATTACTAACAACATGTAAGTAAGGTACTAAAAAGAGAGAATCACTCTCCATTATCAGGTGATATTTTTTCTTTCCTTTTTTTGGTCAAATACATGAGGTCAAATCATGTAAGTCTGCTACCGCCTACCAGCTGAAGGATGAGAATTCAGAACAAGAGTCGCACATGAACGAGGAATTTCCAGCTTGAGTTTTCATCTCGACAGAATGTGTACCTCTTTGCCGAGCTGCACCATCTGATCCGCTTTCCTCCGCACCTCCTTTGCCTGAAACGGCAAGAAGCAACACACAGAAAAGAAAAGAAAGAAAAGGTTAAATTTCCTGGAGCAGAACACCTGCACTCCCACCGCTAGGTGTTCGACGAAATGCCGGAACCACGGAGAGACACAGGAAGGCTACCTTCGCGACGGTGGTCTCGACACGCTCGTGCTTCACCAGCTGCGACACCATCGTCCTGCCGAGAGGGGGTAGAGAAGGGCAAAGAGAGAGACGGGTAGCCGTGGGTCAGGTACATAACTTCAGCGTGGGTGCGGCGAGGCGAAAGGGAGACCGGGAGATGGGGTTGGAGAGGCGGAGAAGCCAGACCTGAGCATGGATACGCGGTGGGCGGCGTGGCGGCCAAGCTTGCGGAACTTCCCCATGGCGGCGGCGGAGGGGGGCGGCACCGGCGGGAGAGCGGCCGCGGCGGCGAGCGATCAGACAGCACAGTGTGCAATTCACCAAGTTGCCACTTTGGCAGGCCTCGACAGTGTGCTGCGTCTCATGTGCCTCTACAGGGCCCAATAATTCTAATTGGGCCATGTCCTAATGTACAGCCAAACCCAGCTTTAGGTACTACTTCCCAGTTTGATCATCGTCTAAATTTTTTTACAGTTTTTTTTAAAATAATCATCATTCAACAAAATATCTTTTTGCTTATTTTTGCAAACAGTAAATGTGCACCGTGGAATACCCTGAATGCATGTAATTAACCAAAATTATTTTCTATTGGATTAACCCATGCTATATTTAAAGTGTGAATTAATTTTTGTTGAACACGAAACGACGAATCATCTTGATCGGGATGATTAATTTTAGAATGATGGATGTTTTGGAGTCTTTGGTCTTTTATCATTTGCTTAGGGGATAATCATACTGAGATAGAGGGAGTATTTCACAAATTCAGAGTTTGTTTGGATTGAAGCCGATTTTTGTCCTATCAAAATTTTAGTAACTTTTTCATAGTATCAGATAAATATTTGGTGTGCTACCAATTTTTGCTCTAACTCAAATTCTATATTACCAAATTTGGTAATAGCACTACCAAAATGTAGTAGGCAAAAATTGGCTCCAAATCAGCAACAGACCAAGTAGCTTGCATTTCTCTCTATAAAAAAAGAATAAGTACATATTACACCCCCCAAACTATTAAGTTGGTCTAAATAACCCCCAACTTTAAAATCGTCCAATTAACACTCCTAAATGCTTAAACCAGATCAAATCACAACCTAAGATGGTTTAGCTTAGTGGTTTTGCTGACATGGACATGAATTGTACAGTTTTTATCACGTATGCCCTCTATACGTGGCCTAGAATGCGACATAAGAGGGATTTGATTGCCCTGATAAGATCATACAATCAGACTTGATACGATCGAGAGCCGTCGCCTTCGCGTTCCTCCGTTGTCTCCTCCTGTTCATCGCCACCTTCCCGTGCTCAGCTGTTGATAATCACAGCGGACTTCACAGTGAGTTGGATAGCCAAGAACTAGGGGGTTGAGGTCTGCTCCATCTCCTATCTCTATCCCATCCCATAGCTTATCTATCCTTATTTGTTTCTGGTGTGCAGTACATGGGTTTTACAAAGACGATTTATTTGTCTTGGTGTCAAAATTGATTTCTGAAGATGTTTTTGTCACTTCCAAATGTACATTTGTAGAAGGATGGTTACCTGTAGCCTATTACTCAATTTGTCTTAGTTTTGGGGTTTAGGGTTTTGGTCACCCTGCTTGAGAGATGTACATTCTACATAACCTGTAGTAATTTGGGCGAAATTACTGAGATTATTTTCTCTTTTGATGTGTATGGTCACAGATAATTAAATGGACAATCTAGAGAAGATTGGAGTGCGTTTTCATTTGAGTGGGGAGTTTGTCAACAAGGGTAGAGATGTGTTTTACATTAATGGTCAGGAGGCAATCTCTCATATTGAGCGTGATAAAATGTCATTGCCTGAGACCAGAGGACATCTTCATGATCATTGTCTTTTGGCGCAGTTAGTAAACATGCATTGGCTAGTCCCTGGGTTGGAGCTAAACACAGCTCGAGATTTTAAGAAGCAATCCTGGTAGTACTGTTTGCTTAAAATTTGACAACGATGGTGACGGAGGGTAAACTCCTCAGCGGGGGACTGTGAGGGCTCCCTTTTGAGTTCGGCCCAGGGCGCGAGGAACACATTTCCGGCTCTTACTTTGGTGCACCGGTGATGTGGAGAATGCTTCTCACGAGAAAGGGCAGTGGCGTAAGGGATTATACAGATTCGGGCCACCGGCGAGGCGTAATACCCTACTCCTCTGTGTGATGGACTATATGTGTTCTTGTTCTCAGGGATCGAACCCCTTTCCCCTAGATTTGGGCCTCCTTTTATACTCACAAGGGGATACCACATGGGCCAAACATGCTATCTTCTAGAGAAAAGGAAATAACATTCTTTTACAATTAAGGGCCACACTGTTGCTTAAGGCGGAAGTCCACCGTTCTGCAGTGCCGACGTGACCTTTGTCAGGATACCCATTATCCATATATGACGTCGCGCATCATTCTTCATTAAATGGTGGAGACTTGCGCGCTCCCCCGTACGTAGCGACGTGCGCCAGGCGATTAGACTTGGCTTACCAACCCTGGCCGGATAAGTGACCCGAATCGGCTCATCTGATTTTGATGTGACACAACGGGGCGTGCAGCATACCTAACGGCGCACAGGGAGCACGTCCGGTACTACACTGCGTCCCATCGGTCATTCGTACCGGTCACAGACTGTGACCGGTATCAGGCACGCGCGTGCGTGTCTACTCGCATTTAATGCGGCACGCGCGCGCAGGCGCACTCCGCCTGCGCCGCCATTAATGGGGATAGGTGGGCGCTGGGAGCGTCCACCTACTCCGACACACGTGGCGGCGGCCCGAGGGGGTCGGGGAAGCCCGACCCCTGCTCCGGTAGTAAGCGGGAGGTGCTAGGACTTAGAGCGCGTGGCTGCCACGTCACCCTCGGGCCCGATCCCCCCTCGGGGGATGGCCACGTGGGCTTATGGGGCCATCTCAAGCTCTAAGTTGACATACCCTTGGGCCCATGACACTGACAGTAGCCCCTGGCATAAAGCCTGTGGGGGCCCACCGTGGGACGACCAGGTTTGACGCCACCCTGTCGATCCGGCGTTACGTGGTCCCAGGCTTTTCGGAGAAGATGGACGGGAGCCACTTTTACGCGGGAAGAAACGCCTCTCAGCGATAATGGACCATTACCTCATAATGGCCCCATTATCCGGGGCGGTGCGCAAATCGAGACACATCCACCTATCCATCCGACGTTGTGATGATGGCATATCTCTCGACGACCGCGCGCGCGCCATTAATGCGGATGCAATCTGCCCCTCTATCTCCGTGACAGTTGCAGGATTTCGCGCACGCGCCAGAAACGGAGTAGCGGGGCTGATGGAAGGACTGCGCGCGTTAATCGAGGGGGCAAGTTAGTAGGCGCGGGAAACGAGGAGCCGGGTGCGACAACGGCTAGGGTATAAAGGGCGTCGAGAAGGGGATTTACCCCTTCCTTCGCCACTTTTGCCTAATGGAACTCCCTTGCGCCCTAGCTCTCCTCGTCTCCCAGCGCTTCTCTCCGCCGCTCACACGCTTCTTCACGCTCATCCTTTTCCAGTGCAATGGTGCGGGGGTCTTCGCCGGTTGAAGGCAGCGTGCTGCCGCCCTCTCGCATCACCAACGAAAGGATGGCCAGTCTGCCGCGCAAGTTCATGCCGGCGGTGCCCGACCGGGAGGCGGTGGCGCTGGGCGAAGCGCGCCCGGCGCCACAGTACCCCCACCGGTCGGTGTTCTTCCTCCCATTTGCTATGGCGGGGCTAATCCCACCGTTTTCGCGCGTCTTCATGGACGTCCTGGATTACAACGACCTCCAGATGGTGCACCTCACCCCCAGCACCGTAATGACGTTGGCCATCTTCGCGCATTTGTGCGAGATGTTCGTGGGGGTGAGACCCACCCTCCGACTGTTCCGGTGGTTCTTCACCGTGCAGTCCGTGTCACCGGCGATAGAGGTCGATGGCTGCTATTTCCAACCGCGCGCGCAGGCAGCGCAGCGGTATATCCCTTGCGTCCTGTGCAAGAAGTGGGATGATTAGAAGAGTGACTGGTTTTATGCCGGTCTCCCCGACGAGCGTCGTCTCTGATTACCCACTCGACCGCCGACACAGAGGCCAACATGGCGATCGATCGTCACGCTCGGGGATGCGTACGACGCCGTCTTGGACCGCCTAGCCGGTCTGCGCGCCAAGGGCCTTACCGGGGCCATGGTCTACGGGGACTATCTCCGCCGCCGCATCGCCCCGCTCCAGCGACGTACTCGGGGCGCCTGGGCGTTCAGCAGCTTCGAGGACCCCGCCCGGTCGCATCCGGGCCGCAACTGGGACTGGGGTCCGGAGGACCTCCGGGTGGTGATCCAGCGTGTGCTGAACCTCAGCACGGTGGAGCCATCCCTGATCCCAGCAGGAGTCGTCCCCTTGTGCAGCGACCCCGACCGCGACAGCATTCGGGCGATCATGGACGTTGTTGGCGCCTCGGGGGACCGGGGCCATGACGGTGCCGGTGGCAGCCGCAGCGAAGGAGGAGAGCGGCCCTCTCCCGGTGAGGGCCGCACATCGGGGCCACACGGCGGGAGTTCCGGGGGCAGCCGCCCCGGTGACGCGAAAGGAAAGCGCAAAGCCGGGGAGAGCCCTCCCCCATCTCCACCCCGAGGGGACGGCGCGGAGCGGGCCTCGGGGAGGCGCTCGGCGAGCGGCTCACCAACACCCCCTCTCGAGGGGGAGAAGAAGAAAAGGCGGCTCCACAAGCTGGGTAGAGCGCGCCCTGCAAGGGGACCGAGCCCAGCAAGGGGGGCTTCATCAAGCCCCGAGAGTGGACTTTCAAACGTCCACCCAGCAGGTATAGCTTTGCCACCAACAGGGGCCACCTCCCTTTCTTCTCCCTTTTATTTATGCGTGCATCAGTTTCTGTCTTATCCGTGCAGCGAGCTCCCGCCTCGAAGCGTTCGTGGCGGCGATGCGTCCGGCCAATCCAAAGCCGGCCGGCCCGCAGGGGGCGAAGTCGAGGGGCCGGCGACCGAGGAGGTGCTCCGGCAGGCGACCGATCAGAAAGCGGCCGAGGCACACCTGTAGGAGGCGGAAGAGGCCGCCCGCGAGGCAGTTCGCGTGCGGCAAGCCAAGGCGGCCGCGCGGGAGGCCAAGGCGATCCGAGTCCGGATGGCGGTGCTGGCCGCCAGGGACGCGAGCAACGGCTCGGGGACGCAGCACCCGGGGCCCGACGCCTCCTCGGGGCCCAAGGCTGATCAGGCCCCGGAGGGAGGGCCAGACCTCGGTGGGGCCCCCGAAGCCGAGCCCGTGTCCCCGTTGGGGCCAGGGCACCGGACATCCTTCTCCACCTCCACCCCCTTAGGCATGGAGCCCTCCTCCAAGCCATGGTGACGGCAACCTCTGCCGTCCTGGAGGGGCTCAATGCTCAAATCCAGGCCCTGTTGGGGGAACGGGCTGAACTGGAGGCAGAATGGGAGCGGGTCGCCGAAGGGCGCTGCTCCCTCGAAGCCATGGTGGAGGCGGGCCAAAAAGCCCATGCGGCCCGCCTCGCATCGCTCGACGCCCGCACTGAGGCCCTGGCGGAAGTCACCCGGGAGGTGGAGGAGGAAAGGATCGCGACGCTTACCGCAACTGCGGCCATGGAGGAGAGTACCACGGACCTCCGCCTCCAATACGAGGCTCAGTCCGACGATCTCTCGCGCCGGCTTGGCGCCGTGTCCTGGACACCGCCGCGGCCCGGGAGCAGAAGGCGGCCGAGGCTGAGGCCGCCCTACGTCGCCGCGAAGAGGGCCTAGCGGCACGCAACAGGACGCTGCGAGTCCGCACCGACGAGCTGAAGGCGCAGGAGGAGACCCTGGCGACACACGAGGTTGCCGCCGCGGAGATGGAGGCTGTGCTCCGTCTCCGCGAGGAGACCGTCGCCGAGCAGGCCCGCACCATCGCAGCATCCGAGGCCACGAGCCGGCGACTGGCTGAGACCCTGCGAGCCTGGGAGGAGCGCGCAGCCCAAATCACCGAGCGCGAGTCTGAGGCCTCCCGCCGCGATGCGCAGGCACAGCGACGCGAGGAACTCCTCTCCAAGCGTGAGGCCGCGGCGGCGCGCGAGCTCGCACACCTCGGGAAAACCCGCGCCGAGAGGGCTGCCCTAGACTGGCGCGCCGCTGAGCTCGAGGCGCGGGCGAAAGAGGTGGAGGAGATGGTGAGAGGCGTCGGGGTGCCCGAGGCCCAGAGCGGCCTGGTCACCCGCCTTACTACGGCCAAGGAGTCCGTCGCGGAGCTGCGACGGCTCCTGGACTCCCGAGACGGAGAGCTCGAGGCCCTCCGGTTGGCCAATGAGGTGGGCCCCGGCATGCTCCAAGATGCTGTCGCCAAGTTGGGGCGCGCCAGGTGTCGGGCAGGCGTCTGGCAGGGTTGGCAATACAGCTTCGGCGCCACCACGGCTGGGGTCACCCACCGTCTCAGCGACGAGGACCTGGGGAAGCTGTTGATGCAAAAAACACATACTGGCCTGAGAGGTTTGCTTTACTCTAGTGCTGGTCCAAGATTAGGGTTTCAGATTCAAGGACGTGCCAGTTGATTTGATCCTGCAATCAACAAGAAGAAATATACAATTTTATCAGTAAACGATAGTCCATCGGCCAGCTAACCGATTTCATATCGTATGTAACCTAGCTGATGCAATAAAGCATGAATCGGCTATGAGGTATAGTCGATGATAAAATTAACCCTAAAACTAGTATATCGGCTGAAAAGATCAACGTTACATAATCAATAAATCAATATTACTTTAGAAATAAGCAATTGGGATAGATCGGACTGAACCGAGACAGTATAAATTGCCCAAGTCTAAAGGTAACATGAAATAATGATTATGCAGATTGATGTCATAGACGATATCTAGGTTTAAGTATGTATCGGCTATAGCTCCGATACAACCTTATGCTAAGATATTCTCTAGTAATAAATATATTAAACTATAACCAATTAGATTGATATCAAGCTTAATATATTTATATTAGATTATATTTTGATATAAGGGGCAGATATAGAATATTAAACAAAGCATAACACGATGTAAAACATCTACATCAGGTAAGATCGGCTGAAACCCCGATACTATCCTTATTAACAACCATGAAGCAGGTTAGATACCATGATTCTAAATACGACTTAATAGGTTGGACTGAACCAATGCAGCATTAAGTATAAATAGAAGCATGAGATCTAAAGAATCAAGCCGATGGTTGCCTTTTCGGGATGGTGGATACATTATATAACCTAGATTAACAAAGTAATCTAGCCGATATCGATGAAACCCTAGAAAGGATCTAGCCGATACAAGTAGATTGCGTTGTCGATCTAAGTTATATAACATATATGATAACTCGAAGAATCATAACAAAGAACTAGAGTGTCATAGAGATGTAAGCACTAGTCCTAATGATGTAACTCGCCATGACAAGATATACCTCTTTGCCGAAGATCAAGCTGATGCAGCACGACTCGAAAGCACAAACTTGTCGAAAGTGGAAAACAAAGGTTTGGCGATGCGCCGAGATTGATTGAACGTGTGTTGTTATTATTTACAAGACCTCGGGATTATATTTATACCCGAAAATACAAACATTGTCCATCACGGACACGACTCATATTAACCTAATACAAATCCAACTAACGAACAAGTCCCTTAGGCGGACTCTTACCGAGAATATCTATAGGGAAATTACATAAAATATCCTAATTAATAGATACAATTGCCTCCTCAGGACTTCATCCGTGCATGGCAATCCATATGAAACACGTTAACATAACCTAATGACGTACACCAAGTCATATTACCGACATCGGCTCCATCGGATAACCTTGTCCAACTCTGACTCTGCCGATCAGTCCACAGCCGATTCGGACTCCAGCCGATGTGCACTCTATTTCCGATATCCTTGCATATTTTCAAATCCGCTTCAGACTATGTTGTGTTTCTGATCCTTGTAGATAGATTTGCTTACCAAATTTCATCGTCAACAGAAGCTCCCCGAGGAGATCGAGGAGACCATCAAGTCTTCCTCGAGGGGTCTCGCCGAGGGGGCGGTCGAGCTGGTGCTAGCGAGCTACCGGGCCTGCGACCCCGAGTTCTCATCATGGGCGGTATTCGAGGACTTCCCACCGAGGACCGAGGCAGCTGCACGCGCCCAAGTCCGTGAAGCCACTCGGGAAATCGTCCACTCCTTCGAGGGGACAACTTCCCGGTTTACTCTTGCGCCGGTGTTGCTGCAAAAAACACACACTGGCCTGAGAGGTTTGCTTTACTCTAGTGCAGGTCCAAAATTAGGGTTTCAGATTCAAGGGCGTGCCAGTTGATTTGATCCTGCAATCAACAAGAAAAACATGCAAAGAATATCAGTAAACGACAGACAATCGGCCATAGGGCCGATTTCATATCGTATGTGACCTAGCCGATGCAATAAAGCATGAATCGGCTGTAAGGTATAATCAATGATATAATTAACCCTAAAACTAGTATATCGGCTGTAAAGATCAGTGTTGCATAATCGATACATCAATGTTACTTTAGAGATAAGCAATTGGGATAGATCGGACTGAACCGAGACAGTATAAATTGCCCAAATCTAAAGATAACATGACATAAAGATTATGTAGACTGATGTCATAGCCGATATCTAGGTTTAAGTATGTATCGGCTATAGCTCCGATACAACCTTATACTAGGATATTCTCTAGTAATAAATATACTAAACTATAATCAACCAGATTGATATCAAGCTTAATATATTTATATTAGATTAGATCTTGATATAAGGGGCAGATATAGAACATTAAACAAAGCATGAGACAATGTAAAACATCTATATCAGGTAAGATCGGCTGAAACCCCGATACTATCCTTATTAACAACCATGAAGCAGGTTAGATATCATGATTCTAAATACGACTTAATAGGTTGGACTGAACCAATGCAGCATTAAGTATAAATAGAAGCATGAGATCTAAAGAATCAAGCCGATGGTTGCCTTTTCGGGATGGTAGATATATTATATAACCTAGACTAACAAAGTAATCTAGCCGATACCGATGAAACCCTAGAAAGGATCTAGCCGATACAGGTAGATTGCATTGTCGATCTAAGTTATATAACATATATGATAACTCGGAGAATCACACCAAAGAACTAGAGTGTCATAGAGATGTAAACACTAGCCCTAATGATGTAACTCGCCATGACAAGATATACCTTTTTGCCGAAGATCAAATTGATGCAGCACGACTCGAAAGCACAAACTTGCCGAGAACAGAAAACAAAGGTTTGGCGATGCGCCGAGATTGATTGAACGTGTGTTGTTATTATTTACAAGACCTCGGGATTATATTTATACCCGAAATTACAAACCTTTTCCATCACGGACACGACTCATATTAACCTAATACAAATCCAACTAACGAATAAGTCCCTTAGGCGGACTCTTACCGAGAATATCTATAAGGAAATTACATAAAATATCCTAATTAATAGATATAATTGCCCCCTCAAGACTTTATCCGTGCATGGCAATCTATATGAAGCACGCTAACACAACCCGATGACGTATACCGAGTCATATTACCGAAATCGGCTCAATCGGCTAACCTAGTCCGACTCTGACTCTGCCGATCCAGTCCACAGCCAATTCGGACCACAGCCGATTCTCACTCTGCTTTCCGATACGATCTTATCTCTTCAATCCTCTTCGATTCCATCTTGACTTCTGATATTTGAATTACCAAATTTGGTCGTCAACACATGCCCCCCAAGTCCGGAATATTTGGTAATGTTTCGGATTTGCCAAATCTTATCTCCGAGATAATCTCGCTCTTTCCCTTTTTTTACCGTTACCACAGCGCTTTAAATACTTTAACTGACGGCCCCGAGAAACTTCACACCGTTATTTACTGTTGCCACCGCTTTCGCAATCTCCATCTCCCTCAACTCCGGCGATCCCCTCGGCGCAAGCAGTCAACTTCAAGCAATCCTTCGCTCATTCAACTTCCGCCGGCGAGAAGATGTCTTCGTCATCTGCTCCATCTGCTGCCCCATCGGCCGAATACGCTGAGGTAAGTCCCATCGGCTAGATCTCCTTTAAATTCATCCAATCTCATTTTCCCGCAATATTAGCTCGCTTCTCTTCTCTTTTGCTTTGTTGATGTAGCATCTCGCAAACCTAATTGCGGTTCCCAGTCTTAATCATGAAAACAACTACTTCCTTGGGCCAATTGGCAATACAGACCCAACTGAGTTCATCACTGCCGAAACCAATAGAATCCCCTTCAGATTATCGAACCCCAACATAGGACACTGGAAAAACACATTTAAGTCCTGGCCGTCCCTAGAGAAAAGCTGGCCTGCATGGTTCAAGCGCATATCAGCTAGCAAGCAAAGTCACTGGGATGAGATAGGAATCGGCCAAGCCCTAGCCCTTTCTTTGGCAAATTCGGCTAAAGATGAGCCGTTAATGGCTTCTGCGAGCTACTTCTGGTCCAACACCATTAATGCATTCTTATTCAACCAAGGGCCGATGACACCAACTCTCTTAGATATAACCATGTTAACTGGACTTGATATCACTTCATCTGCCAACCCAATGATCTTGAACTCCAAGAATAGATTTGACTTTAAAACAAAGAGCATAGGAGGATGGTCTGGGTTCATTTCGGCTAACATGGGTCAGGGCTCAGTTACCCCAAGAGAGCATACTGCCTTCCTGCTGATGTGGTTGGAAAAATTTCTGTTTTGTGGATCAAGTTGTGGCCCAACCTCAAACTGGCAACACATAGCCGAAGCCCTTGAAGAGAAAAGACAATTTCCTTTGGGAAAAATCCTGCTCAGCTATCTGTATCAAACTTTAACCAATGCATCAGCCAAACTAGCAACCGGCTCAGTAGTCAATGCAGGTGGCCCATGGTGGTTATTGCAAACTTGGTTAAACTTGGTCGTGATGAAAGCTGTCAATCGGCCACCCTTGACTGAGACAGAGTTTCCAAGACTAGAGCCGATCACCGATGACGATGGTGAAGAGATAACCCATCGAAGATGTATGTCCTTTGGAGAATATGCCAGCACCCCAGCCGATGCAGGAGCAAAGTTATCAGCAGAATTGCTCAAGGACTGGTTCTTTAGTTTCTATGATGGCTTCCAGAAAGATGCTAGAATCTGGTTCTTCTATGATGAATCAGTCAATTTTGAGCTGCCATCGGACTTCAGATTTGAAGAAATAAACCATGACAAATTTCAGAAGTCCAGAGAAGTTTATACTACAGCCATCAGCCCATGTATCCTTCCTGTCGGCATCCACCAAGGCAGGAATATAAAGGTCTCATATGAGTTCTATCACCCCATGAGCTCAGCAAGACAATTTGGTATGGGACAACTCCCAATCGGCTTGTGGTTTGCTGACAAGATTGAATGCCGAGGAGAGATATCTCCAAGTCTGATGATGGATCGGCTGCTGAACATCCCAGGCCCCTCTCTTGGTAGTATTAATGATATTGAATTAGCTATGTTCAGGAGCAAAGACTTCACCTCATGGTGGGTTGAGTGGAAACAACATCTTTTTCACCAATCAGCTACCATCTACATGACAGACCTCTTCCCTGACATGATCCCCCAGGTAACTTCTCTTTTTATTCCTGTTTTAAACATATCAACCGATTCTATTTATAACTCATGAACTATCTTTGCTCTTTCAGACTACAGACTCATCTCCTCCTCATACCAGCAAAAGTGGCAAAGAAATTGAATATGCTGCAGGGTTATTTCCTAACAGATGTGGCATGACTCCTCCTGTCATCGGCTATCATTCCCCCAAGACATCAAGCCTGCTCCAAGGACAAATGAAAGAAACAGCCGATGCAGGCAGGAAAAGGAGAACTAGAGCATCAACTGCTGTGCCACCAGCCACTAAGAAAAAGGCCAAGAAACAACCACCTCCAACAGCCGATGACGCAGATGAAGCCCTAAAAGAAGCATCCATCGAACGAGCAATAGATGAAGCTGCAGCCGAATCCAGTGATGTGGGAAAAGAAACACCTCCAGCCTCTCCAAAGCAAACTCCCACAACTCCTATTCCAGCTGTCTTCACTCGGCAACCCAGGGTAAATTCATCTTCCTTGATACAAATTTTCTTTATTCACCCTCAATTTAATCCTCCAACTCTTGCATTTTGTAGAAGAAAAAACCAGCCGAGAAAAAGAAACCAACACAAGCATCGGCTAATCCATCCATTCAAGCTCCTCTGGTAAATTTCAATCTTTTAATCCCTTAAATACTTCATTAGCCGATACTACCTAACACTTGCATGAATATTTTCAGCCTCCTCCTCCTCCATCACCTGTAGCACAACCAATCTCCAGTGAACATACTACATCGGCTGTAGGCAGCCATCACGTCGAAGAAGAAATCACTGCTCCTGCAATCCCTGTAAGTCTCATTCTTAAAACCTCTCAAATCGGCTATATAAACATATCCTCTTACTTGTATTCTTCTCATCTTTCCTACTTGCAGGTCTTAGCCGATTTATTCTCTTTTGATATAAAGGACTATTTTGATGAAGAAGCAGAAGAGGAAGCAACAAGCAAGTCCTTAGCTCCTCTAGCCGATGATGTGAAGAGGAATCTTGAAGACATTGCACATCGACTAGAAGCATCTCTGGACAGCCTGGTAGTTGACTGCAGCACTCTCCGGACCAGATTTCAAGAAATCCAAGCTATTCTGCCAGATGAATTGTCCAACATGGTTACCGCAGCTATGTATCTTGAGCAGCACCAATTTAAGCTGGAGAAAGCAAAACAAAGGATAGCCGATAGACGAGAGAGAAAGGATATCGAGGCCACCATTCAAACCAATCGGCAGTTAGTTCATGATGAGAAAACCAAGCTCGATCAACTAGCCGAAGAACCAATTAAAGCTTCAATAAATCAATTAGAGGCCGAAAGAATAGATCTGCTAGCCAAGCTTGAAGAGTGTAATGCCAAGATTGCATTGGAAAAGCAGAAATTAGCCGATCTCCCTAAAGCCATTGGAGAACAGAAAGCAAAGCTGAAAATGGCTATAAAGAATGTGGCCACCATGACTAAGTCCTTGAAGGTAATTCCTGGAACTGACGCCGAAGATGCCCAAGCCATTGCAGAAGTTGAAGAAATCCGTCAACGGGCATTGTCAGCAATCCAAAAATATCTTGCGCAATGATTTCTTGTAATAAGGACTTAGCAAAATTTTCTGATCAATTCTGTAATCGGCTAAAACATTTGTCTTGTAACATAACCTCTTAGCTTCCTTAAGCCGATTGATACTGTTGCTTTCATATAACCCAATTGTATACCTGACAGACTTGGCTGTATTCCAGACTTGGCAATTTCTACTAAATTTTGCTCAGAAACTTCCAACTTTTCATCTTCCATGCCCCCCAAGTTTGTAGTAGGGAACACAATGCTGCAAACATACATGTCTAAGGGCGATAAAAATATCGGCCATCTAAAGGCGATGTAAACACATCGGCTATCAACCAGCAACCAGCAAACCATAGCCGATCATGAACCGATCCAAACACTTGGGTAGTATTTCTTCAAATATTTTCCATTAAGTGCTCTGCCAAATACTTCTCCATCAAGCCCTTTTAACATGTATGCCCCTTTAGAAACACATTTGTGAACTTGAAACGGTCCTTCCCAATTCGGTGACCACTTGCCGAATTTATTATCTCTGGCCCCTATCGGCAGCACTAATTTCCAAACCAGCTCACCTTCCTCAAAAGATTTGGGTACAACCTTCTTGTTATAATGTCTGGCAACTCTCTCCTTATCTTTCCTAACTTTCTCAAGAGCTCGCAATCTTGCTTGAACCAAATCTTCTGACTCATCAACCATCAAATTATGATAATCATCGGCTGTTAACTCATCCTGTAAAGAAATCCTTCTAGAGCCGATGTTGGTCTCCCATGGTAAGACAGCTTCATGCCCATAAACCAGATGATAAGGAGGTACCTGGATTGCACCATGGCAAGCCATCCGATAGGACCATAATGACTCAGCCAGAATAGTATGTCACTTCTTGGGGTATTCGGCTATCTTTCTCTTAACCAACTTAATCAAACTCTTGTTAGACACCTCAGCTTGTCCATTGGCTTGTGCATAATATGGTGATGAATTCAACAACTTAATTCCCATGCTATCAGCAAACTGAACAAACTCATCCGACACAAATATAGAACCTTGATCGGTTGTAATTGTTTGTGGCAAACCAAATCTGTATATAATATGCTCTTTAACAAAATTGATCGCATCTTGACTGTCAACTTTCTTCAAAGGAATGGCCTCAACCCACTTAGTGAAATAATCAGTTGCAGCCAGTATAAACTTATGTCCTTTGCTGGATGGTGGATTGATCTGGCCGATCATATCAATACCCCAACCTCTGAATGGCCACGGCTTGATAATAGGGTTCATAGCCGATGCTGGCGCTCTCTGAATTGCTCCAAACTTCTGACAATCTTGACAACCCTTGTAATATCTGAAACAATCATCTAGCATTGTCGGCCAAAAATATCCAACTCTTCGAAGTAACCACTTCATTTTATGCGCCGATTGATGTGTCCCACAAATACCTTCATGAACCTCACACATAACAACTTTAGCTTCTTCCATACTCAAGCACTTCAAGAGAACTCCATCAATCGTCCGATAATATAATGACCCATCCAACAAAACATACTTGAGAGCTTTATACCTTAATTTCCGTGAAACTGATCTTGAAGGATTCTGTAGGTACTCAAAAACATCAAACCTCCAATCATCAGCTGGAATACAGGCCACTTCTTCCTCAATCCCTTGTAACATCGGCCTATATCCTGATGCACCTTGAGCTAAATCATTGGCTTCAACGTTTTGCTCCCTAGGAATATGCTTCAAAGTAACCATCTTGAATGTCTTCATCAGCCCCTGGCATTTCTCATTATAGATTATCAAAGTATCATTCTTGCACTCATATTCCCCAGATAATTGACTTATCACCAACAATGAATCACCCATGATCTCTACAGCATCGGCTTCAACTTCTCTTAATAACTGCAACCCTTTGAGAACAGCTTCATATTCTGCTTGATTATTCGTTGAATACGGTTTAATAGTAAAAGCAAACTGAAAACTTGCTCCCCTAGGTGATATTATCACCAAGCCGATACCACAACCATGAGTGCAAACTGATCCATCAAAGAATAAAGTCCATGGCATGATGTCAATATTATCAATACTAGTATCCCTGTGTTCAACTATGAAATCGGCTATCACTTGCCCTTTAACTGCTTTAGCCGATTCATATCTGAGATCAAATTCTGACAAAGCAAATATCCACTTCCCAATTCGTCCTTTTAGCACTGGAGCCGATAGCATGTATCGTACTACATCGGCCTTGCAGACTATGATGCATTCATTGGATAATAGATAATGTCTCAACTTTGTGCAAGAAAAATATAAGCATAAGCATAACTTCTCCACAGGTGAATACCTTGTTTCTGCATCCAACAGGCGTCTACTAAGATAAAATATGACTCTTTCTTTGCCTTCAACCTCTTGAATTAAAACTGAGCCGATAGAATTTTGATCGGCTGATAGATAAAGTTTAAATGGAATCCCTTTCTGTGGGGGTATAAGAACTGGAGGGGTACTCAGATATTCCTTGATATTATCCAGAGCCTGCTGCTGCTTCTCCCCCCAGACAAATTCTTGATCGGCTTTCAACCTTAGCAAAGGAGTAAATGGTTCTATTCGGCCAGACAGATTTGATATAAAACGCCGAACAAAATTAATTTTGCCGATCAATGATTGTAGCTTGGTTTTATCTTCCGGGGGTTTAATATCTTTAATTACCTCGATGCTCCTCTGAGGAATTTCAATCCCTCTCTCATGAACCAGAAATCCAAGAAACTGACCAGCCGATACACCAAAAGCACACTTGGTAGGATTCATCTTCAGCCCATACTTCCTTGCTCTATCTAAGACCTGTTTCAAATCGGCTATGTGATCATCAACTTCCTTGGACTTAACCACCACGTCATCTATATATATCTCCACCAATGCGCCGATGAGATCGTGAAAGATATAGTTCATAGCTCTCTGATATGTAGCACCAGCACTCCGCAAGCCGAAAGTCATAACTACCCACTCATACAAGCCGATAGCACCAGGACACCTAAAGGCAGTCTTGTGAATGTCCTCCTCAGCCATAAAAATTTGATTATAACCAGCATTGCCATCCATGAAACTGATAATCTTATGTCCAGATGCTGCATCTACAAGTTGATCGGCTACCGGCATTGGGTATTCATCCTTCGGTGTAGCTTTGTTCAGATCTCTGAAATCAATACAAACCCTGAGCTTGCCGTTTTTCTTGATAACCGGTACTATATTAGAAATCCACTCAGCATATCGGCATGGTCTGATGAAGCCAGCATCATAGAGTCTTGTAATTTCGGCCTTAATAGCATCATACATCGCAGCTTTACAACGTCTTGGGGGTTGCTTATATGGCCGATAACCTGGTTTGATAGGGAGCCGATGTTCAACTATCGATCGGCTAAGTCCTGGCATCTCATAGTATTCCCAGGCAAAACAATCTCTATACTCCTTTAAGAGTGCAATTAACCTACATTTAAATTCTTTTGGTAAACCTTTACTAATATATGTCAGCCTAGGCCTATCACTTGGTCCAATGTCAATTTCCTCTAATTCATCGGCCGACATAAAACCTTGCCCAAGCTTGCCGTCGAGATCATCAATGGTATCTTCTGTGTATAGGTTGGAACCCTCCACGGCACCCTCAAAACAAGAATTGGGGCTCTCCATCTCCTGTTGTCTGTATGGCATCATCAGAAACCTTTAAGTAATCTCCTTGCCAAACTTTGCCAGATAAACAATCAATTCCTTCCATCTCCCAAATAGACAAATCGGCACAAGCTACATTAACTGACCTGTCGGCTGGCACGATTTCGATTTGGTCTCCTTGCCATTGAATCAAGCTTTGATGCATTGTTGAAGGGATGCAACAGTTAGCATGGATCCAATCTCTTCCCAACAACAGACTATAGGAACCCTTCCCATCAATAACAAAGAACGTGGTTGGAATTGTTTTACTGCCGATGGTTAGCTCCACATTCAAAACTCCCTTGGTCTCAGATGGGTTCCCGCCAAAATCCTTCAGAACCATGTTGGTTTTGATCAAGTCCTCTGAATTCTTCCCAAGCTTTCTGAATGTTATATAAGGCATTAAATTAACAGCAGCCCCTCCATCGACTAGCATCTTTGACATCGGCTTACCATTGACAAATCCCTTAACATAGAGTGGCTTGAGGTGCCGATGATCTATTCCTTCAGGCTTCTCAAAAACAGCTTGTTGTGGAGATAACATTAATTTAGCCGATGGCATATCTTCTTCTTGCTCGACCACTTGCTCCACCGCATATTCGGTTGGCAACATAAAGACCATATTTATCTCAGATGACATCACTTCCTTGCCCTTACGTTGCTGATTTTTGCTGCGATCGGCTTCGACTTCGTCGGCTGGCACCACCTTGCTCTTCACGCGCCAAACTTTCTTCTTTTTCTGCCGCAGCCGATGCTCAATTGCACCCTCAACCTCCTGGAATTGCTCTCTGTTCCTCATCCGTTGAACTCTTCTCTTTTGATTTTTGGTGAATATCCCAGAAGGACACCATTGGGGATGCATTGGCTTGGATTCTCTATGTGAGTCATCTTCATCATCATCTTGGTGCATTGGCCCAAGTCTTTCATGCACTGACAGCCTTGATTGTCTTGGTCGATGTATAACTGCATGTCGTCGGCTTGGTTCTTGAATGAATTGGACATCAGGATCACTGCAACCAGGGCAATCTTCGATAGATGGTAACCTCATACCTTCGTTCCAGCAGAATCTGAAGAATTCACAACTCCAATGGGGATCAAAATATCTTTCTTCCTCATCAGGATATGCCTCTTCTTCCTTTTGGCGTCTGTTTTGGTACTTGCCGATCATACCAGCTGATCTGATACTCCTAGTATAGATTTTATTTCCATCGGCTGTGTTCCTGTTGTATCCAGGATGCACCATGTTCACTGGAAAAGGGTGTTCATCTATCTTCATCGGCCTCTTTACCATGTTGGATCCATCAATCTTAATTTTTCCTTGTTCAATAGCCGACTGGATCTGTTGTCTAAAAATTTTGCAATCATTAGTGTGATGAGACCCTGTGTTGTGCCATTTACAGTACTTCCTTTTCTTCAACTCTTCAGCCGATGGGATGACATGTCCTGCTGGAAGTTGAATCTGTTTTTCTTGAAGAAGGAGATCGAAAATCCTATCGGCCTTGGTAATGTCAAAGTCAAATTTTTCCTCTGCAGCCGAATTCTTAGCCCATTGACAGACCACCGTTTTCTTGTTCCTAGCCCATTCGGCTGCATTGATATCTGGGTCTTCATCTTCAGATTCAGAATCATAATTGTAGACATTGTTTACATTATTAGCCTTTTTGATGAATTTCCTAGCCTCTTGAAATCTTGTTTTGTGAGCCGATACCTTCTGAGCTAAATGTGCTAAACTGTCAAAGTCTTGAGCCGAGAACCTTTCTCTGATCGGTGCCAGCAAACCTTGAAAAGCTAAGTCGGCTAGTTGAGAATCCGATAAAGATAGGCTGTAACATCTATTTCTCACGTCTCTGAATCGTTGAATATAATCTGGAACCGATTCGTCTGATTTCTGTCTAATGGCTGTGAGGTCCGATAGCTTCATCTCTTGGACTCCACTGAAAAAGTACTTATGGAATTGTTTCTCCAAATCGGCCCAGCTCCTGATTGAATTATATGGTAATGATGAAAACCAGGTGAATGCTAATCTAGATAGCGAGAGCGGGAATAAACGAACTCTGAGAGCTTCTGTAGCCGATGCCTCACCACACTGAGCTAGAAATCGGCTAATGTGTTCGTAGGTTGATATATTATCTTGTCCTGAGAACTTGGAAAAGTCTGGCACCTTGTATCAGTTTGGCAATGGATCCCGATCAAAGTATTCTGGATATGGATGCCGATACATGTTGCCATTATCTTTCGGTTTAAGTCCAAATTGCTCCCTCATGACGTCAGCGATCATATCGGCCCAGGGTTGATGGGGTGTTGCTCCACCATACTGCTGTTGTACTGGATCCATCTGACCATATTGGATCGGCTGAGGCCGTGGTGAGTGAGGTTGATAAAGATTATTGAAGCCAGCCGATATGCCTTGTGGTGGCACATAAGGAAGTTGTTCTGTACTATACTGCTGGCTTATTGGCTGAGTAATTCCAATCGGCTGTTGCGGAACCGAAGGAATTTGGTAAGATGTGTCGACAGCTGGCGGTTTTGGATGAAGAATACCCATCAATTGTTCTGGTGTTAATTGAGTTGATGCTTGCCCCCCAGTGATCGGCTGTGATCTGGTTAGAATTGATGGAATATTTGAACTTGAGAAAGGAGCCGATGGAGCCTGGGTTTGAAGCACTTGTTGATTTCCTTGATTTCCACCGATCTCTGTCTTCACGGTTCTATATGCTGGGAACGCGCCGTCTGGTAGATAAATAGGTCCTTTAGCCTTTTCCTCAGCTATCGTTCCATCGACCACTGACTTGATCATGTTTGTTAAGGTATTGACAAGTACTCCGGACTGGTTGACTAGCGCATGATGTACAGCCGAATCGATGCGATCTTGTAATGTGTGCAATTCTTCGCTACTCGATTCGGTTTTCACCTGTTTATCCTTTTCTTCTCTTGGTCCAGAAGTACTTGGGTCTTGCTTCACGATCGTCGGTATTTGGATTTTAGCTCTTTGGACGACCGTACCTTGCCAGGTGACTGTGAAGGAATGCAAATACTGGTTTTGGAGTTGATCCAGCAGTTGTCGCAGTTCTTCCTTTTGTTCATCATTCAGCTGCTCAGGTGTAACCGCGATGATGTTGTCCTCTGCGACTTCAGTGATGTTTGGAGACATGATGACACGGGTCCCACTGGGCGTGCCAAAAGCGTGTTGATGCAAAAAACACACATTGGCCTGAGAGGTTTGCTTTACTCTAGTGCAGGTCCAAAATTAGGGTTTCAGATTCAAGGGCGTGCCAGTTGATTTGATCCTGCAATCAACAAGAAAAACATGCAAAGAATATCAGTAAACGACAGACAATCGGCCATAGGGCCGATTTCATATCGTATGTGACCTAGCCGATGCAATAAAGCATGAATCGGCTGTAAGGTATAATCAATGATATAATTAACCCTAAAACTAGTATATCGGCTGTAAAGATCAGTGTTACATAATCAATACATCAATGTTACTTTAGAGATAAGCAATTGGGATAGATCGGACTGAACCGAGACAGTATAAATTGCCCAAATCTAAAGATAACATGACATAAAGATTATGTAGACTGATGTCATAGCCGATATCTAGGTTTAAGTATGTATCGGCTATAGCTCCGATACAACCTTATACTAGGATATTCTCTAGTAATAAATATACTAAACTATAATCAACCAGATTGATATCAAGCTTAATATATTTATATTAGATTAGATCTTGATATAAGGGGCAGATATAGAACATTAAACAAAGCATGAGACAATGTAAAACATCTATATCAGGTAAGATCGGCTGAAACCCCGATACTATCCTTATTAACAACCATGAAGCAGGTTAGATATCATGATTCTAAATACGACTTAATAGGTTGGACTGAACCAATGCAGCATTAAGTATAAATAGAAGCATGAGATCTAAAGAATCAAGCCGATGGTTGCCTTTTCGGGATGGTAGATATATTATATAACCTAGACTAACAAAGTAATCTAGCCGATACCGATGAAACCCTAGAAAGGATCTAGCCGATACAGGTAGATTGCATTGTCGATCTAAGTTATATAACATATATGATAACTCGGAGAATCACACCAAAGAACTAGAGTGTCATAGAGATGTAAGCACTAGCCCTAATGATGTAACTCGCCATGACAAGATATACCTTTTTGCCGAAGATCAAATTGATGCAGCACGACTCGAAAGCACAAACTTGCCGAGAACAGAAAACAAAGGTTTGGCGATGCGCCGAGATTGATTGAACGTGTGTTGTTATTATTTACAAGACCTCGGGATTATATTTATACCCGAAATTACAAACCTTTTCCATCACGGACACGACTCATATTAACCTAATACAAATCCAACTAACGAATAAGTCCCTTAGGCGGACTCTTACCGAGAATATCTATAAGGAAATTACATAAAATATCCTAATTAATAGATATAATTGCCCCCTCAAGACTTTATCCGTGCATGGCAATCCATATGAAGCACGCTAACACAACCCGATGACGTATACCGAGTCATATTACCGAAATCGGCTCAATCGGCTAACCTAGTCCGACTCTGACTCTGCCGATCCAGTCCACAGCCAATTCGGACCACAGCCGATTCTCACTCTGCTTTCCGATACGATCTTATCTCTTCAATCCTCTTCGATTCCATCTTGACTTCTGATATTTGAATTACCAAATTTGGTCGTCAACAACCGGCCTCTGACGATGAGGATGGTAGCGATGAAGACGGTAGTGACGGCGATGGCGACGGCGAGGTGTGACCAAGCGGGCCTCTCCTCTCTTCCTTTTCTTCTGCATGTTCATAAGGCCTTCGCGCCGATCTTGTAATAATTAGCACTCTTTAAATTCACCTCGTCTTTGAACACTTCTTCGATTTTGCCTGCAATGCATAATTTTGTCCCTATGTTAGTATGTGATTATGTCTGTGAATCGACTGGACTGTTTTGTTGATCCGTCGGGTGTTTTGACTCAAGTGGGGACTTGGGTCCGGGTTGCTATCCCAAACGACAAGGGCCGGAGCTAGAGAACTTGGGGAGTTCCACGTGTCGAGACTGGCCAGGCCGGGAGCACAATGACCGGGGGTAAGTAGGGACCCGATTGTAGGCCATTGCCGATTCCCCCCGGGGTTCATCGTGTCCCGGGGCACGGCTCGCTCTGCGCCCCATCGGTGTCTAGATGGTCCGAATCATCGGGAGCAACACGAACACAAGCGCCCCGAGTTGAGACAAAACACCCAATAGATCACACAAAACAATCACAGTCGTTCGGATTTATATATAAAACTCTGTTACTTAGAAAATAAATGAGAAAAGAGAATATATTGATAGTGGGAGCCCCCGGCCAACTTGGTGTGCCCGAGGGGGCATGCAGGGTTGGCCCGAGCTCGAGGTCCAACAACAACGACTCCTTTACGGGTAGAAGCGACGAAGGTGCTCGATGTTCCACGGGTTAGGCAACTCGGTGCCATCCTCCGTGGCCAACCTGACCGAGCTCGACCGGGGGACACCGATCACTCTAAACGGCCCCACCCACAAGGGTGAGAGTTTGCTCAGTCCGGCACGCGTTTGGACACGGCGTAGGACAAGATCGTTTATGCTGAGTGACCGGGCCCGGACATGGCGCTGATGGTAGCGCCTTAAGCTCTGCTGGTAACGCGCGGCCCAAAGGGCAGCGCATCGCCTTTGCTCTTCAAGGTAGTCGAGGTCGTACCGTCGGAGCTGCTCTTGATCAGCCTCATTGTACATGGCGGCCCGAGGAGATCTTAGGGTGAGCTCGGATGGGAGGACCACCTTCGCGCCGTAAACCAGGAAAAACGGGGTTTCTCCTGTTGCACGGCTTGGGGTAGTCTGATTCACCCATAGCACCACTGGTAGCTCATCGATCCACGAATCGCCATGTTTCTTGAGGACGTTATATTTCTTGGTCTTGAGGCCCTTGAGGATTTCCGTGTTGGCGCGCTCCACTTGACCGTTGCTCTTGGGGTGGGCAGGAGAGGCGAAACAGAGCTTGATGCCCATGATACGGTTAGGCACCCCGAAGCGTGCAGTGATGCCCTTGATGAATTTGAGGGCCGAGTGCTTATCGATCTTGACGACTGGGTAGGCCTCGGGCCATTTGGTGAATTTGTCGATGGCGACGTAGAGGTACTCGTACTCGCCCAGGGCCTTCTTGAAGGGACCCAAGATGTCCAGCCCCCAGACCGCGAAGGGCCATGAGAGCGGGATGGTCTGCAGGGCCTGGGCCGACAAATGCGTTTGCTTGGCGTGAAACTGGCATGCCCTGCAACGCCGGACCAGATCGGCTGCGTCGTGGAGTGCTATCGGTCAGTAGAAACCCTATCGGAAGGCCTTACTGACCAAGGTTCGCGAGGCGGAATGAGCGCCGTACTCGCCTTCATGGACATCGGCGAGAAGCTCGATGCCATGGTCCCGAGAGATGCATTTGAGGAGGACTCCATTGGCACCGCGTCGGTAGAGGGCCCCCTCTTCTAACACGTACCTCTTGGAGATGCGGATGACTCGCTCGCTCCCTTCGCGATCCTCGGAGAGAGTCTCATTTTTGAGGAACGCCTGGATCTCAGTCATCCAGGCGATTTGTTGTGGGGGGTCGGGCTCGACCCCCTCGGGCCTCGGGGCCTGGACTCCATCGGGCCCCGAGGGTGACGTGGCAGCGTCTGAGTCCCCCGGGGGATCAAGACACGCCGATGGCTGGGTTAGCCTTTCTTCAAAGGCACCCGGTGGGGTTGGGGCGCGTGACGAGGCGAGCCTCGATAGCTCGTCGACGAGCGCGTTGTCCCGCCTGGGCACGTGCTGGAGTTCTAACCCGTCAAAGTGGCGCTCCATACGCCGCACTTCACAGACGTAGGCCTCCATTTGCGGGTCGGAGCAGTGGTATTCCTTGGAGACCTGGTTCACGACTAGCTGGGAGTCGCCAAGAACCAAGAGGCGGCGGACCCCCATTCCAGCCGCGGCTCTAAGTCCCTCAAGTAGCCCCTCGTAATCCGCCATATTATTGGTTGCCCGAAAATCCAAGCGAACCATGTATTTGAGGATGTCCCCGTTTGGTGAGGTCAAAGTGACCCCAGCGCTAGCACCCTGGAGGGCGAGCGAGCCGTCGAACTGCATCACCCAATGTAGGCTGGTGGTTTGCTGTGAGGGATCGGCTCCAGCCTCGGGGTCGGGGAACCCGAGGTTGGGTTCGAGGGTCGGGGTCAACTCTACCACGAAATCGACGAGGGCCTGACTCTTAATTGCGTGGCGTGGTTCAAAGTGGAGATCGAACTCGAAGAGTTCGATGGCCCACTTGACCACCCACCCGGTCCCCTCTCGGTTGCAGAGGATTTGCCCTAGGGGGTAGGACGTCACCACCGTGACCCGGTGCACCTGGAAATAATGGTGCAGTTTTCTCGAAGCCACCAGAATTGCGTAGAGCAATTTCTGGGCTTGAGGGTACCGGGTCTTGGCATCTTGCAACGCCTCACTAACGAAATAAACCGGTCGTTGCACCTTTCGGCGGGGCCTAGCTTCTTCGCTACGGGCGTCAGATCCCGCACACAGATGGTGGCAGGGGCCGCATTGGGCCCACTCCATCTCCATGCCGGTGGCCTCGGGGTCAGAAAGCGTCAGGCCGCTCCTCCCCTCATGGGCCTCGGGGCCTTCCTGGGGACCGGGGGCTCCTAACGACGTCTGACGAGGGGACAAAGGGCCACCATCGACCTGGGGGGGGCCGGGGCCCTCGCCTGGCTGACGGGCTCCCTCGTTGCCCTTTGGCCCGGGCTGTACCGACACGGGACGGTGGGGGGCGGCCCGAGGGTTTTCCTCGGCGCGCTCCACCACCAGCGCCTGCGCTAACTACTTGCGGGGTCGCCGCTAAGTAGAGCAGCAGCGGCTCCTTGAGTTCTGGGGTTACTAAGACCGGGGGGAGCCGAGGTAGGCCTTCAATTGGTTGAGGGCCTGCTCAGCTTCCTCTGTCCACCGAAACGGCCCGGAGCGCTTGAGGAGCTTAAATAGGGTCAGCGCCTTCTCTCCCAGCCTCGATATAAACTGGCTTAGGGCAGCCATGCATCTCGTGCCACGTTGGACATCCCTAAGTTTGCTGGGGGGCGCATCCTATTTATCACGCTAATCTTCTGGGGGTTGGCCTCTATGCCTCGGGCTGAGACCAGGAAGCCGAGAAGCTTGCCCGCAGGCACGCCGAACACACACTTTTCGGGGTTCAGCTTCATACGCGTGGAGCGGAGACTCTCGAAGGTCTCTGCTAGATCCGAGAGCAACGTCTCTTGGTTGTGCGTTTTCACAACCAAGTCATCGACATACGCCTCAACATTGCGCCCTATTTGACTACCCAAAGTAATACGAGTAGTACGCTGAAAAGTAGGGCCTGCATTCTTTAAACCAAAAGGCATAATTGTATAACAATAAGTGCCTACACGAGTAATGAACGCAGTTTTTTCCTCATCTTCCCTAGCCATGCGAATCTGATGATACCGTGAGTATGCATCTAGAAAGCACAAAAGATCGCACCCCGCAGTGGAGTCGACTATCTGATCTATGCGTGGCAGGGGATAAGGGTCCTTAGGACATGCCTTGTTGAGGTCGGTGTAGTCGATGCACATCCGTAGCTTGTCGTTCGCCTTGGGGACGACGACCGGGTTCGTGAGCCACTCTGGATGTATGACCTCCCAGATGAATCCGGCCTCTAGGAGGCGCGCCACTTCTTCACAGATGAAGGCTTGGCGCTCAGGGGCCTGTCGCCGTACTTTCTACCGGACGGGCCTTGCATCCAGTCGCATGGCCAGACGGTGCTCGATCACCTCCCTGGGGAACCCGGGCATATCCGACGGCTTCCATGCCAAGACGTCAGCGTTTGCCCGCAGGAAGGAGACGAGCGCGTCTTCCTATTTGCCGTCCAGGCAACCGCCGATCTTGACGGTCTTGGACGAATCGCCGGCCAGTGCCACCTCCTTCACGGGGACCTCATCTCTTGAGGTCATCCGCTTCCTCGGGGCGTAAGACGAATAGGCCTCTGGCCTCTCGTTGCCGCCCGCGGGCTTTGGGACCGTGGCGAGGTCGCTTCCGCGCTGCTCTGCGCAAGCCAACGCGATCTTGAGATCGTCGTGGATGGTGATGGGGCCACGAGGGCCCGGCATCTTCATCTGGAGGTAGGCGTAGTGGGTGGCCGCCATGAACTTCACCAATGCAGGCCTCCCCAGCACCGTGTTGTAGGGTAGATTGAGATCCGCCACATCGAAGTTGATCCGCTCGGTGCGGAAGTTGTCAAGGCCACGTGTGCCCCGGCGTCATGCCGATGATCGGCAGGGACGGTCGGAGCTTCATCCCCAGGGCCTTGATTACATCAAAGGCCGTGGGGGAGAGGATGTTGAGAGCGGCGCCGCCATCTATCAGGACGCGCCTCAACTTGACGTTGCAAATGGTGGGGGAGACCACCATCGCAATCTGCCCACCCCAGGCGACGCACGGGGGGTGGTCGGTCTGGTCGAAGGTGAGCGGAACCTCTGACCACCGAGCCCACCGCGCGGCCTCATGAGTGGGGACCGCAGCCAGAAGCTCACGCTTCATGGTCTTAAAGCTGCGGCGGGAAGCATGAACGCATGCTCCCCCATCTATGGTGGCGACGGTGGCCTTAGGCTCCTGGAAGCCCAAGTCGTCGTCACCATCATTGTCGGCGGGGGCCTTCTGCTTGGCCTCACTTCGCCGGTCGCGGGCAGGAGCCGTCGGGGGCTTGCCTCCACAGCGCTCCTGCTCCTACTCCTCCACCCACTTCCTGACGCGCTCGGCCAGGCTCTTGACCACGCGGCAATCAACGAGGTCGTGGAGGGAGGTGTTGTGCACTGAGCACCATTTGTCCGTCGGGCTCTCTCGGCTGGGAGCACCAGCGTCCTTTCTTCCGCCGCCCGCGGCCCTCCCCTTGCGCTGGGGCCGCGAGGCGTCCTCGACGGCGAGGACGTGTCCCTCATCGTCGGAGTAGGCAGTCCTCTTCTTCCTCCTATTCTCCCACTGTCCGGAACGGGCAGCGGACTCGAGGGCAGCCGTAGCCACCGCACCAGAGCCGGAGGAGTTCCAGGTATAGGCCTCCTCCTTCTGAGCCACACGGTCCGCGAGCTCACAGAGCTGCGTGGTGGTCTGGGGCTCCTTGGAGGCTATCTTCTCCAGCATGCGGTTGTGCCGCACGCCTCCCCTAAACGCGTATATCACTGCGTGCGCGGGGATGCAGGGGATGGTGTTGCGGACCTGGCAGAACCGCTGAATATATGACCGGAGGGATTCAACGTCCCTCCGTTGCACCGCGTGCAGATCCGCTTCTTCTCCTGGGCGCGGATATGTGCCCTGAAAGTTCGTAGTGAACTGCTGGCACAAATCCTCCCAGGAGTGGACCAAGGCGGGTGGCAGATTCATGAGCCAACCCCGCGCTTGGCCTTTTAGGGCCATGGGAAAGAAGTTCGCCATGACCATGTCGTCACCCCCCGCCACCTCTATTCCAGTCGTATAGATCTAGAGGAACTCGGTGGGGTTGACGCTGCCATCGTATTTCTCAGGAATGCCGGGCCGGAACTTTGGGGGTCATCGGACATTCCGAAGGCTTACCACAAAAGCGCGGCATCCAGCCCCGACGAAGGGGGAAACGGGGGGCCGGCCCTTACGGCCGGAGTGGCGCACCGCTACCGTGGAGGCGGCGCCCTCCCCCGTTTGGGTGGCACGGCGCTCGTCGCGCCGGCGTTCAATGCTGAGCCAAGCGTCCGGCCCGCCATAGATACTCTCGTGACACCCATGGACGGGTGTGGGCGTCAACGAGGGGAGTGGGGATGAACGGCGGGTGTGAGCCGCTGCCCGTCGACCTCTCCGCCTTGCAGATGAAGAGGCAGTAGTCGTAGTGCCGGACGACCCAGTGTTGATGCAAAAAACACACACTGGCCTGAGAGGTTTGCTTTACTCTAGTGCAGGTCCAAAATTAGGGTTTCAGATTCAAGGGCGTGCCAGTTGATTTGATCCTGCAATCAACAAGAAAAACATGCAGAGAGTATCAGTAAACGATAGATAATCGGCCATAGGACCGATTTCATATCGTATGTGACCTAGCCGATGCAATAAAGCATGAATCGGCTGTGAGGTATAGTCGATGATAAAATTAACCCTAAAATTAGTATATCGGCTGAAAAGATCAACGTTACATAATCAATAAATCAATATTACTTTAGAAATAAGCAATTGGGATAGATCGGACTGAACCGAGACAGTATAAATTGCCCAAGTCTAAAGGTAACATGAAATAATGATTAAGTATTCTGATGTCATAGCCGATATCTAGATTTAAGTATGTATCGGCTATAGCTCCGATACAACCTTATGCTAGGATATCCTCTAGTAATAAATATATTAAAGTATAACCAATTAAATTGATATCAAGCTTAATATATTTATATTAGATTAGATCCTGATATAAGGGGCAGATATAGAAGCATAACACAATGTAAAACATCTATATCAGGTAAGATCGGCTGAAACCCCGATACTATCCTTATTAACAACCATGAAGCAGGTTAGATACCATGATTCTAAATACGACTTAATAGGTTGGACTGAACCAATGCAGCATTAAGTATAAATAGAAGCATGAGATCTAAAGAATCAAGCCAATGGTTGCCTTTTCGGGATGGTGGATATATTATATAACCTAGATTAACAAAGTAATCTAGCCGATACCGATGAAACCCTAGAAAGGATCTAGCCGATACAGGTAGATTGCATTGTCGATCTAAGTTATATAACATATATGATAACCCAGAGAATCACAACAAAGAACTAGAGTGTCATAGAGATGTAAGCACTAGCCCTAATGATGTAACTCGCCATGACAAGATATACCTTTTTACCGAAGATCAAACTGATGCAGCACGACTCGAAAGCACAAACTTGTCGAAAGTGGAAAACAAAGGTTTGGCGATGCGCCAAGATTGATTGAACGTGTGTTGTTATTATTTACAAGACCTCGGGATTATATTTATACCCGAAATTACAAACATTGTCCATCACGGACACGATTCATATTATCCTAATACAAATCCAACTAACCAACAAGTCCCTTAGGCAGACTCTTACCGGGAATATCTACAAGGAAATTACATAAAATATCCTAATTAATAAATACAATTGCCTCCACAGGACTTTATCCGTGCATGGCAACCCATATGAAACACGCTAACACAACCCGATGACGTATACCGAGTCATATTACCGAAATTGGCTCAATCGGCTAACCCAGTCCGACCCTGACTCTGCCAATCCAGTCCATAGCCGATTCGGACCACAACCGATTCTCACTCTGCTTTCCTATACGATCTTATCTCTTCAATCCTCTTCGATTCCATCTTGATTTCCGATATTTGAATTACCAAATTTGGTCGTTAACACCCAGCCATCGACGAACGGCCACCGGTGTCCAGTTGCTACTGCGCCGCCCTGACCAGGTTGGCCACACCGTCCAACCAGCGCTGGACGGGGGCCTCCGGGTCTGAGGCTATGGGCGGGTGGCGCAGGAGCGCTCCCGCCGCCTGGAGGGCACCCTAGCGGGTGCCGCCATCGCCGTAGACCAGACAGCGGCGCGCCTTAGAGCGATGTCGTCGTTCATCACTAGGTGATGGCGAGGAGGCGGAGCCCTCCGGCATCTCGGGCGCCTTCTGTTGACGACCAAATTTGGTAATTCAAGTATCGGAGATAAGGATAGAATCAAAGAAGATCCAAGAAATTAGATCGTATCGGAAACAGAGTGAGAATCGGCTGTAGTCCGAATCGGCTGCGGACAGAATCGGCAGAGTTCGAGTCGGACAGGGTTAGCCGATTGAGCCGATTTTGGAAATATGACTCGGTACATGTAATCGGGTTGAGGTAAGGTGCTTCATACGGATTGCCATGCATGGATAGAGTCCTGAAGAGGCAATTGTATCTATTAGTTAGGATATTTCATGTAGTTTCCTTATAGATAATCACGGTAAGAGTCCACCTAAGGGACTTGTTCGTTAGTTGGAGTTGTATTAGGTTAATATGAGTCGTGTCCGTGATGGACAATGTTTGTATTTTCGGGTATAAATATAGTCCCAAGGTCTTGTAAATAATAACAACACACGTTCAATCAATCTCGGCGCATCGCCACCTTTATTTTCTACTTTTCGACAGGTTCGTGCTTTCGAGTCGTGCTGCATTAGTTTGATCTTCGACGAAAAGGTAGGTCTTGTTATGGCGGTTTGCATTATCGGAGCTAGTGCTTACATCTTCACACTCTAGTTCTATCTTGTAAACTTCCGAGTTATCATATACATTATATAACTTAGATCGACAATGCAATCTGCTTGCATCGGCTGGATTCTATTTAGGGTTTCGCCGATATCAGGCTAGATTATTTTGTTGGTTTAGATTATATAATGTATCCACCATCCCGAAAAGGCAACCATCGGCTTGATTTTCTAGATGTCATGCTTCTCTTTATACTTAATGCTGCATCAGTTAAGTCCGACCTATTAAGTCGTATTTAGAATCATGATCTCTAGCCTGTTTTCTGGTTGTTAATAAGGATAGTATCGGGGTTTCAGCCAGTCTTACCTGATATAGATGTTTTACATTGTTTTATGTTTTGTTTAATGTTCTATATCTGCCTCTTATATCAGGATCTAATCTAATATAAATATATTGAGCTTGATACCAATCCAACTGGTTATAGTTGAATATATTTATTACTAGAGAATATCCTAGTATAGGGTTGTATCGGAGCTATAGTCGATACACACTTAAATCTAGATATCGTCTATGACATGAGTCTATAGAATCGTTATTTCATGTTACATTAGACTTGGGCAATTTATACTGTCTCGGTTCAGTCCGATCTATCCCAATTGCTTATTTCTAAAGTAATATTGATATATTGATTATGTAATACTGATCTTTACAGCCGATATACTAGTTTTAGGGTTAGTTTATCATTGACTATACCTTACAGCCGATTCATGCTTCATTGCATCGGCTAGGTTACATACGATATGAAATCGGTTAGCTGGCCGATGGACTATCATTTACTGATAAAATTGTATATTTCTTCTTGTTGATTGCAGGATCAAATAAACTGGCACGCCCTCGAACCTAAAGTATAATTTTTGGACCTGCACTAGAGTAAAGCAAATCTCTCAGGCCAGAGTGTGTTTTTTGCATCAACACGCTTCCCCCGCCCAGGACTCCGGCGTGGGGGCAGTGACGGGGTGTGAGCTCGACGGCGAGGATGCAGCTCCCCGCTGTCGTCACTGACGCTCGGTGTAGGAGTGTACACCACCGCCTCTTCAGCCATAGGGCTGACTCGGCGAAACTTGGCGCACACGAAAAGGAGCGAAAGCCGGAATCGCGTATACGCGCCCCTACCTGGCGCGCCAGCTGACGGAGGGTAAACTCCTCAGCGGGGGACTGTGAGGGCCCCCCTTTTGAGTTCGGCCTAGGGCGCGAGGAACACATTTCCGGCTCTTACTCCTGTGCGCCGGTGATGTGGAGAATGCTTCTCACGAGAAAGGGCAGTGGCGCAAGGGATTATACAGGTTCGGGCCGCCGGCGAGGCGTAATACCCTACTCCTGTGTGTGATGGACTATATGTGTTCTTGTTCTCAGGGATCGAACCCCTTTCCCCTAGGCCTGGGCCTCCTTTTATACTCCCAAGGGGACACCACATGGGCCAAACAGGCTATCTTCTAGAGAAAAGAAAATAGCATTCTTTTACGATTAAGGGCCACACTGTTGCTTGAGGCGGAAGTCCACCATTCTGCAGTGCCGATGTGACCCTTGTCAGGATGCCCATTATCCATATATAACGTCGCGCATCATTCTTCATTAAATGGTGGAGACTTGCACGCTCCCCCGTACGTAACGACGTGCGCTAGGCGATTAGACTTGGCTTACCAACCCTGGCCGGATAAGTGACCCGAATCGGCTCATCTGATTTTGATGTGACACAACGGGGCGTGCAGCATACCTAACGGCGCACAGGGAGCACGTCCGGTACTGCACCGCATCCCATCGGTCATTCGTACCGGTCATAGACCGGTCAGCCGGCTGTGACCGGTGTCAGGCGCGCGCGTGCGTGTCTACTCGTATTTAATGCGGCACGCGCGCGCAGGCGCACTTCGCCTACGCCGCCATTAATGGGGGTAGGTAGGCGCTGGGAGCGTCCACCTACTCCGACACACGTGGCGGCGGCCCGAGATGGCCGGGGGAGCCCGATCCCTGCTCCGGTAGTAAGCGGGAGGTGCTGGGACTTAGAGCGGGCGGCTGCCACGTCACCCTTGGGCCCGATCCCCCCTCGGGGGATGGCCACGTGGGCCTACGGGGTCGCCTCAAGCTCTAAGTTGACATACCCCTAGGCCCATGACACTGATAGATGGAGATAGACCAGGTTTCAAGAGGATGTAGTATGTTTTGAAGCTTGTGAGAAAGGCTTCCTTGCTGGTTGTAGAAAGGTTGTAGGGATGGATGGTTGCTTTTTCAAGGGTGCATGAAATGGCGAGTTGATGTGTGCTGTAGGAAGGGATGCTAATAATCAGATGTACCCCATAGCATGGGCTGTGGTGGAGAAAGAAACGACTGACTCCTGGGAGTGGTTCATTTCTTTACTTTGCAAGGATCTAAGTATTTCAGATGGAGAAGGGTGGGTGATTATATCAAATCAACAAAAGGTAAGTCCAATTAACTAGCATTTGTATTGTATATGTTAAATGCAAATTTAATAATCAACCTTTTACAGGGACTGATCAATGGTGTTGCTGGAATGATGCCTAAGGCAGAGCGTAGAATGTGCACTAGACATATCTATGCTAACTAGAAAAAGAAGTATAGGGACCAAAAATTTCAGAAGAGATTTTGGAAGTGTGCAAAGGCATCATGTAGGACTCTATTTAACTACTTCAGGGCTAAGTTAGCACAAAAGACTCCTCAAGGTGCAAAAGATATGATGAACACAAGTCCAATTCACTAGAGCAGAGAATGGTTCAATCTTGGATCCAACTGCGATAGTGTGGACAATAATATGTGTGAATCATTCAATGGATGGATAATCGAAGCAAGGTATGTGCATTTGTTTACTTGTTTCATCTCTCAGCATTCCAGCCAATCACCTATACTGTTGTTGTTGTGCAGATTTCATCCAGTTATCAGCATGCTAGAGGGCATAAGGAGGAAAGTGATGGAAAGGATTCAGGTTAACAGAGACAAGAGCGCATCGTGGCAAGGAACAATTTGCCCAAATATTTTTAAGAAATTAAAAGCCAACATCAAGTTATCTGGATGGTGTCACACGGTATGGAATGGCAAGGGTTCATTTGAAGTGTCCGAGAAGGGAAAAAGAAGATATGTTGTTAACATGGCAGAGAGGACATGTTCATGCAGGTATTGGGAGCTTGCTGGTATTCCATGTTGTCATGCCATCTCAGCAATAGATGTTTCTGGACTACAAATGTATGATTACATCGCCAGTTGTTACTCGGTGGAAGAATATAATAGGACATATGACCATTGTTTGATGCCACTAGAAGGAATGGAGAGCTGGCCAGTTTCTAATCAATCCAGGCCTGCTCCATCTCATTATGTTAAGATGCCTGGAAGGCCTCCAAAAGAAAGAAGAAGGGATGCATCAGAGCCAAAGAAAGGTACAAAAGTGTCTAAAGTCGGGACAGTGATAAGATGCAAACTTTGTAGAAGGCCTGGTCACAACATCAGGAAATGTGATCAAAACCCAAATAAGGGCAACAAAGCTATAAAGAAACAAAACCAGAATAGAACGACTGAGGAGCGAACATCAAGGAAGAAAACTAGAGAAAATTCTAACTTGGATGTAAGTTAACATGACACAGGCCAATATTTTATTTTTACCTGTTGTTGCAAACTAACTTGTGTTGTTTTTATGCAGCCTGTAGTGACCAAGCCAAGGCACTACTATTTCTAGCCAAGTGACTTCAACACCACTATTCAGTCAAACATCAAAATTGCCCATAACCAAGAGGCCAAGAATCTGATGGGACCTAAACTTCTGATGAGCATATTTAAGTCCTATATATGTGTCCATTTTGGCTTATTTGTCCTGAACTTGTAATGAATTTTTAAGTGTCTTACAATACTATCTGTGGTTGGTCCTTGTGCCTTGAACCTGTAATGAACATGTTAGGTTGTCGATCTTATTTGATTCAGCATCCAGAATTTCAATGCTTTGACTGAAAAGTGTGCTTCTCTTCTAAGTGGTTATGTGCCACAACCAAGTATATCATTGCAGTCTGCTAAAAAACGAAACACAAAAATCTGGGGTATTTATATCACTTGTCATTTACAAGCAAAATGCAGAACTCTTAAAAAAAATTCTGCAACTTCAGTTTCTTGCACAAAGCTTTGAATGATTCAAGGCGAAGGTCCAAGAATTTCTAAAATCCCGCACAACTCTTCAGATTTAGAGGTATATGAATGGCAGGAGCATCCGTAGTTCACTTCTTGTCACCAAGATGGCCGCCGCCGCACTAAGCTCAATCGTTGGTACCACCACCATCAACCTCTACTTCCGCCATGAGCTCTACAAATTCCGCCACCACCATAGCTGTTGAATATATAAGCACATATTGCTTTAATTTATTCCAAATAAATCATGATATTGCAAACGTAAAGTAGCATGATCGCATCATTTGATCTACACATGTAAACTAAACAGTAAAATATGAACAGATCAAATATGCGAAACATAATGAAAACGTACCGAGAACCTTCGATAGTCGGTTGCACAGTGGGAAGGACTCGCGGTACCAGATGTTGACGATGGCACGCACCCGAGCGAAGAGGAAGACGAGCCGTCGTGGAAAACCAGCAAGCAGTCGCGTGAAGCGCTTCCCAAAAACCTTATTGCCACCTTCTCCCGATGCAGGACATCGAAGACGAAGGTTCCGGAGACCTGCCCTCCCGATCGTCGGTGCACGCTGGCGAGCGGGACGGAGTAGACTATGAGCGACGGCGCAGTAGAGAGAAGGAGGCAAACCCTAAATTGATTTCATGTGTGTTGCGTGGAGGCGGCGGCTGTGTTTATATAGAAATATCAGGACGCTTGATCAGGTCGTCTGCACGTTCTCCACTCCGAATAACTGAATTGGATAAGTCACGCGTAACTTATCTGGACTCCACGCCGCTTCATGCACCGGATTATTCAGTGTATTTCCAAAAACAAAACTGAATTTTTACAGCAAAACAAAACTGCAAAAAGAGATCGCATCTGCGCAAGGATGAGGAACTAATTTTGGTAGACGCGTACGCGCGCCACCTGGTGAGGCAAGCGAGTGCGTGCGTGTTCTCCTTGTTCTCTCCACCACACATGCCTCAAGTGGCTAGGAAAGCATCATCCCTTATAAGGAGGTCTCCCTCTCCTAGAATTGGTAAGGTGGTACTAAACTCCTTATGCATATCATCCCATGAGGTGCGCTTCTATGATTTTCCAAAGAATTAATCTTCATATGGGGCTTAGTCCATATATTAATTCCAACGGTAGGGCTCTGCTTCTACCAGCGTCACCTACATCGAACTAGGTAGCCGCGGCGCTCTACTTCTACCCACGCTTCCTAATTTAAACTCCGCATCCACCGCCGCCGCTGGTTTCTTCCATCTCGGCATCACTGATCCTGTGATCCTGTCCGGCATCTAGCCTTCTCTTACCTGGCATCAATGGGCCATGTGTCCAGGGCTTACGTGGCCAAACCACCTTGGATTGTGATTTGATCCGGTTTAATAATTTGGGGTGTAAAATGGACGATTTTGAAGTTAAGGGGATTATTTAGACCAACTTGATAATTTGGGGGTGTAATATGTACTTATTCCATAAAAAAAACAAGCAGTTTTGCCATTATCATACTGCGCTTAATGTTTTAGCCATTATAATCATAATCATGAGTACATGCTTTCTCGTAAATAAATAAACAAAGAGAAATTTTAAAAAAGGATGTATATGTACTACTATACTATGTATGAGCATCGAGCCGGAGCTGGTTTTTTCAGGCTCGTTTCTTGGCACCTCCCATTTTCCCCAGCTTCGACTTGCGCTGCTTGAACACATGCAGGTACAGCTTCATCCACAGGAACGGGTAGACCGCCAGCACAGCCTGCAGCATGACGAAGGTCAGCTAGTGATCGAATTGCTTTTCCATCGGCAGTGTTGCGTGTTTCAGTTTCATCACATTATCTAAAAAAACAGTGTTTCAGTTTCATCAGACGTTCACAGGCTATGGCTTGACCTACCACTAGGAAGGAATGGTAGCTCATGGAGAACATCCCAAAGAAGCCAGAGTAGAGGTCCCTCTCCTTCACAAACGGAAGAGCTTGGTACATAGTCCACACTGCAGGAGATGACAATAGTAGTATTGCAGCAATGGATTTCAAGATTAGTAAGTGTAAAGAGAGGAGCAGTTTGGTGTGTGAGAAGTTTTGGAGCTAGCTTACTTTCTCCTGGGCCTACTCCAATCGGATACAACGGTATAAAGGCAGTGTACCTACATAGTACAAATACGTAGAGAAGGTAAGTCTCTGATCAGGAGAAGCATAAATGTGCAAAAAAAATAAGGACCATAAGCAGGTAAAACTAGGGACTGGGACTAGTAAACAACAGCAATACTGCAGTGAACATTGTGATCCATTATTATATCATGTAAAGAAACTAAATCAACATAGCAATGTAATGCACTGGTGATTTTGGAATCGGAACAATAGCAGATGAACTTGGATATAAAAATGACATGCATGGTGATTCATTTTTATCTCCCAGTTATTAGTTCCAGCTCAGTGATCTTTCCATAGCTTACTGAACACGGTTATTGGAATTTGTTTGCTTTAAGATTGACAATGTAATTCGAACAACAAGAACTTTGAAATTTTACAACTTCTTTTAGATAACAAAGGTAAAACAACCATCATACTGTGTCCATCTTTATGTCTTACAACGAAAACTAAGAACGAGCTGTGACCAAAAATATTTTTGAAGAATAGAGAGTTGTGTATCTTTGCACCAAAAACAAAAACAAAAACAAGAGAAAACAACCAGTACTAATAGTGGAAAACAAGAGGTGTATTAGGCACTGAGCCTAAGAAAAACTACTAAGAAAATACTGTGAGTGCATCCGTGGATGTGGGAACTGGAGTTTGTTTGCAAATCGAACCTGAGATATGTCAGCCATGCTGGACAGACTTTTAAGGTAGTCAGAGCATAATGTGAGTATCTGATGACCTGCGCCATGAAAAAATGGTGACTTCACATAAAAGACTGGACAAAAATAACTTTGTCTTGCGGATCATTTCAAAATAAGGTAAATACTATGAGAGCTGTTGAGTCAAACCAAAATGTAGATGCCTAAATAATGTTTGTGCTCTCATGCACAAAGTAGGTTAGTAAAAGGGTATTTTTCATGTTAACATTTTCTTAGGCAGTACTACCAGCTCATATTATCCTCTTAACAGCTAAAACATTGTTGTAAGATCGTCCCTTTCAACACATAATTGACATTAATATGAATGAAACGGGTGAAATAATATTAACTCCATTGACATAGATCATTGTGCTGTAAAATAGCAACGAAATATATGTGTATCCTGAGAAGACTCCATCGGAAATGTATCGTTATATCATGAGATTGCATCATAAAAAAAAATCACTGCAGTAAAAAGGTAACAGTATTGTTCTTATGAGAACAATGCAGACCACCAAAAAAAAACAGAGAGAAAATGATGTCTCATTTTGTGCCATACCTCAGATATGCTCCAAGCCATAAACGTTATGAACACGGAATGGCTACTCTGAACCTGCATTTGGCACAGGAGACTAAATTAGTTAAACCTAAGTTAAAACCTTGAGAGGTATGCTGTAAAAGGTAAGAGCAGAAAATGAATCACTGGGAATTTTACAAAGGAAAATATTGCTTTCTTCACTAGGTCGAAATGCAAATTTGTTTTTATGGTTGGCTCTTCCATTTACACATGACAAAACAAAAACATAAATCCGACGGGATTTTCAATGGAACGCTAAGTTCTTTTGATCACTTTCCCAACTCATCTCTCTCTTTTTCATCCTCACGCTTTTCAAACTGCTAACCGGTGTATTTTTAAAAAAATTATATACGAAAGTTGTTCTAAAAAACCATATTAATCATTTTTTAAAATTTTTAATAATATTTAATTAATCATACGTTAATACATCCATCGCTAGTTCCGTCACTCCCTCCATAATTCCCGAAAAATTCATCCGTTCCAAAGGAAGCAGAAATTATTCAGAGCCTCTCACCTCGGGGATTTGCCGAACGACAGCAAGAACGAAGTGAGTCCTCCCTCCCCACTGCAAGAAGGCAAGAAGCGGCGATGTGTGCACCAATCCTGAATCAAACAGCAACGAGTCTCCTCGTCAAATTTCACAGCAAGAGAGCGCGCGCGAGGAATTCAGCGGCTCAATCAACCCACCGACGGCGGCATGGATCGTTTCAAGAATCGCCCAAGTCTGCAGCAAGCCTTGAAACAACAAGAAACGAACCCCAAGAAGGGGAAAAATAAAACATCACTCCCTCCGCTCGTCGAGACGAGACCAAATCAAGACATGGGAGAGACACGGAGGAGGGGTACACGCACATACGAGGTCACCGGCGACGGCGTACGACGAGTGGACGGAGGAGGAAGGGACGAGGCAGGGCAGGAGACGGAGCAAGGCGACTAACCTGCAGAGGAGGAAGCCGATAAAAAAAAAAGAAAAATTCAGAGCAAAACGAGGGATTGGACGCACGAACGCAGCTATCTTCTTGGCTGCGGGTGGAGTACCATCCGAGGGCCTGGACGGAGTTGTAGGAGAGGAGGTAGAGCTGCGACGGGCGAGCCATGGCGGCTGCACTGCTGCAGTGTGTTTGCCTTGGCTACTGGCAGTGGGGTTTTCTGTGGCTGCGGTTATTTGCCGTTGCATTGTCACACAGAATTTTCCTATTTGGGATTTTTTTTGGTTGAATCTTCTAACTTATAAAACAAAAACAAGCTGGGTGACGCGTGCAATTACACGGGTAGCATTCATATAAAATTATTTATTTATTATATGATTTTACTTATATTTTCTTAAATATATATCTAGTTGTCTTAGGATTTTATAGTTTTTAAATTTATCATTCGCGTGTTTCTAATTTTTATAGTTTTTAAAAGTTGTTTCGGTCGTTACCCTGACTCATTTATCAGTATTTATTTCTTTGTCGATCTATCACTATTTTTATTTATCTTCCATGAAATTTTTAAAAATTAGACATTTTAATTTTTAAAGTTCATAATCTTGTTGGGTTTTGTTTTTATAATGTTTTTAAAGTTTCATCAAACACCACCACTATACTACTCTACGGTCCCTCCACTGCCTCCTCTCTTTATTATCATTGGGATTTTAAAAGTCGAACATAATTATCATTTGGGTTCATTTTTTATTTTTTAGAAGTCCCGCTAAACCGTCAGCAGTTTTGCCATTATACTCCTCTACGCGTGACCCGCCCGCTATTTCCCCTCTTTATTATCATTCAGATTTTAAAAATTGAACATGATTATCATTGGTGTTTATTTTTTTATTTTCTAGAATCTCGCCAACTATCGTGACCGTGTTGCTTAATGACTTATCCGTTGTTCCTCCTCTTAATCGTCATTGAGATATTTTTTTATATGGTTATAGTTTTTATGTCCCATCAACTACCATCACTTTACTACTTTAAAAGTCTATTATTTTTCATCACTTTACTACTTTAAAGGCCTATTTATTTTCCTCTCTTTACTGTCATTTGATATTATTGTGTTTTACATGAACTATTCTTTTCAAAAAATCCATATTTTTCATTTTAATATTTTTTATTTGTAAATTATTTTCCTACTTGAACTCTTATAATTAATTTTGTATTTTCAAAATTTATTTTATTTGTTATTCTGAATTTTAATTATCTATTCTTTCTTTTTATTACAAATTTTATTTATTTATAAATTGTATTTCTAGTTGAACTCTTATTTTTATTTTTCTAATTTCTAAATTTATTTTATTTTTTATTTCGAATTCGAATTAATCTCGTGTTGTGATATAGATGAATTAATTATTGTTTCAATATTTCTTTTTTACTCTGAATTTTAGTTATTTTAAAATTGTATTCATACTTAAACTCTTCTTTTTACTTTCTAATTTCATAAATTTATTTATTTATTATTCTGAATTTTAATTAATCGTATTGGGTTTTAATATGAACTCTTTTATTGCTTATTTTTAATTCTGAATTTCATTTATTTTTTAATTGCATTTCTACTATACTCTTCTTTTATTTTTCTTCAATTAATGTGGGAATTTATAGTCCTCCACAGTGAACGTGGTGCTTTCTTTTCGAGCTGTCTTAAAAATATAATAGGTAGATAGCGATTTTTCAATGTATATATATTAAAGTTGAGTTACTTACATCCTCTCTACTAATATATGTACTGGTGGTTCAGTATGTACTGGTGACGGTGAAACCAACCTGACATATACGCGTCCTATTAACCGTTGGATCAGGACATCGCACGGTGCTGAGAGATCCCATCGCATGCGATATGCTTTTCTCCTTTCCTACCCCGCGATTCGCTTTCCTCTATACCTGGTCAAATGGGCCGTGCCAAGGCGGGCCAGCCCGAGCATGGCAGTACTGTGCATGGCCCAGGTTTGGCACGGCACGGCGGCCTATGGGCTGTGCCGGCACGGCCCGTTAACCTGTGCCATGTCTGGGTCGACGCCTGAGCCCGTAGGCCGACACGGCACGGCACAGCTACTGTAGCAAGTCCGCATCTCATCCCTCCGCAAGTCCGCATCTCATCCCTCCCAGCTGACAGCCCAGCCCGCTAGTCGCCTCCGCAAGTCCGCATCGCACTCCTCCCAGCCGACGGCCCAGCCTGCCAGCCACCTCCGTAAGTCCGCATCGCATCCCTCTACGCCATTTCGGTTCTTGGACCGATCGTGCCGTCCACGGCCCATTTTCCATTTACAGGCCTGCCGGCACAGCACGACTTTCCCTTAGGCCGTGCCTGGACCGGGAAGACGACACGTAAGCCGGTACACTAGAGATTCCGTACCTGGACCGGTCCGCCCATATGGCCAGGTATACTTTCCTCCCCCGCAACGCTCGCGCTCGCGATCCAACCGTCGACGCCGCTCCCCTCATCCTTCGCTGCCCCTCCCACCTCTTCGCCGCGCCCCCGCCACGCCTTCACCGCCGGCGCCCCTAGTGCCGCGCCCACCTCCTCTTCGCGGTGCCTTCCTTCTCTTTGTCGTGCCCACCTCCTCTTCGCCGCACCGCCACCACGCGTTCGCCGACCGCCGCTCCTGCTCGCCCGAATCCACGCCGCCGCCGTTGCGCTCCCGTCATCCACCCCGCCTCCACCGCCGGCGCCCCCATCGCAGATGATAATTGTCTAAGCATAGTGCCCATGGCATCATCCCATCTCCCCGATGCCGCCGCGATCCTCGCTCGGCACCGCAATCTCGGTCGCGCATCCGCTACTTTCCGTCCGCCCTCTGCCACAGCCTACCTCCGCCTCCGCCATTGCTGGCCGCCACGCCGTCCATCATCACCCAACCCCTTCATCGCGCATGCTATGCCATCCACAGTGGTCGCCAACAACTAGACCCCGAGCATCGTCCATACCGTCGACGCCAGCTATCCCTCTTCGTCGCCCCAATCCCCGATCTGTGTCCTTTTTTTTTTTTTTTTGCAGCATTCGCGTCGACGCCACCAGCACTGTCCCTGGTGCAGATCAAGGCGGAGAGGACCGATCGGAGGGGCCCGCTCACTAGGCCAAGAGTCACTCACCAATAAAATAATACTTCAATGTATTGGAGTAAACAAATTTGGATCTTGTGATTTCAAAATTAATTTGGATCTTAATTGGTTCTGAAATTCATGTGCAAGGATATGGCTACTGTGGAGCGTGGATGATAAGTAAAAATGTAGAAAACGAACGTTACACTAAAGATTGTGCTCTACTTAGTACTAACCTAGAAATTTTCGAACAATAGCCATGGTGCATCGATACTGAAATTCTCATACTTGAGGAAGGTACAGACTCGAGTTGATATTTATCATTTGGAAATAATTTGTTCGATATGTCTGGCTAAGCAAGTATCATATTGTTTGGTCCTTAACCACGTATCGTACTCTAGGCATACAACACATCTCCCAATAGATGAGAACCTTATTTTATTTTCCTTTTGCAGGGAATGCTTCTGATCAATTTGATTTTGTGTTATGCTACTGTAAGTGCATATTTTCTCTCAAAAAATAGTCTTACATCATGTGTGTGAGGCCAACTGATATATTGTATCAATAGCCATGATCTATAGATGATCGACGAAACATTGTGATCTGCCTGTGATGGTCAAGGAGAGGGTGTTATTTTGATAGTGTTCAATGAGCGAGGTAGACACGGAAAAGTTTCAGTTGTACACTGTCTTTTTTCTCATCGTTCTACGAAATTTAGCTAAAGAGTAATTCATCTCAGGCCATTCGGAGGGGTTTTGGCTACGAGGACAATAGACATCCTGCAAGTGCAAAATCCTTTCCAGTGCTCAATTAAAGGTGAGTACACGTGCTTCTTCATCTACTTAACGTTTTTTTGGAACTCTGTTTTCTTATTACACGACCAAAATTAACTAATTCTGTGTTTTAGCCCTTCTCACTGTCATTGTAGATATGTTGTTTATTAGTACAGAAAAGTGGATTAGAGTTTCCACGCTTTCCTTGGGTGGAATTCCAGAAAGACATCAGTGACTGCTAATTCAACTCTAGGTCTATGCATATTTTAGCTATATGGTCTTTTAAGATTAGTATTGTGATCAAGGAAAATATAAAGGTGGTTTCAACAACCTTCTAATCCAATGCACATCAAAACAATTGGTTTCTAGCCGATATGCATATTTGACAAATATCTCCCATTTAGGCAGTCAAATGACTATCCAGATTGGGCAGTCAAATGACCCATTTACTTTAACTAAGGCAACTACGTTTAGTACTATTCTGGAATGCTAATTGTGAGACAATGTCCTGGAAGTGAATGAGATTACAAACTTCTGTGGTTTGCAGACCATATAAACTTCTACTGGTCACATGACAGAAGATATGAACTTATTGCTGATCATGTAAATTTTATTTTAACTACAGACCAGAGGGGCATATCTGAGCAATCGGTCCTCACGGCAGCAGAGCAGGTGGCCGCGAGGTCGACAACGGCGCCCAGGCGACGCGCGTGACAGCAGGCAGCGGCGTGCGTGGATATCGGCGAGATGGGGACGGCGACCATACCGCAGCCGCGCCGACGGAGACCCCTCGGCAGTCGCCACCGCCGTTCTCTTGCGTCGTCTTGCCGCCGTATCTCACGGTGTGTCGGTGGATGAAGCGCCGCCACCAGAGGCCGGAGGGAGCAGGTGCCAAGCCGCTAACCCTGGGAAATTTAACTATTCGCCACTTTATTTGCCACTTAACCAAATACCGCTCTTGGATTCACGCTTAATAATTTACCACTGGAGAGAGATGATTTCTTAACTATTTGTCACTTTTGCCTACGTGGCGTACCAGGAATCCAGTGGTGAAGGGTGCGGAGGAGTCGATGACGGCACGTCGGAGGGCTTCTTCACCGGCCAGGTGGCGCAACTGGTGGAGGCGACGGGGCTCTCGGTTGTCGATGAAGACAGCGGCACGGTCGGCAGCGACGGCCAGCGAAGATAGGGCCTTTGGTGGCGGCGGAGGGAGGAGTTGCCGGTGCGCGGAGGAGATCCGGTGATCGGTAGCGGTGGCCTAGGCAGAGGAGCTCGGGGCTGGCCGGTGGAGAGGCGCCAGCCCTTTCGTAGTGGCTGCGATGGCTGGAGGTGGAGAAGAAGGAGAGGGAAGGGGCTGACGGGTGGGATCCACGTTACTTTCTACGCGGGCAAGCCACGGTGGCACGCCACGCAGGTAAAAGTGGTAAATAGTTAAGAAATCACCTCTCTCTAGTGGTAAACTATTAAGCGCTAATCTAAGAGGGGTATTTGGATAATTGATAAATCTGAAAGTGGTAAATAGTTAAATTTCCCGCTAACGGTAGCATCGGTGGCGCGGCTTCTCTGCTCTCCTTCTCTTTTCTTCTTGTCTTTTGTGTCTTTTCGAGAGATGCTGCCCTGCCCTCCTAACAGGCTGTATATATCCAGGCTAATAGGCTTATGGGCCTGCTACTTGTACTGGAAGGGAACTGGGCCACTCGGTTAGTACGGTTACTTCGGTCAGACAAGACTGATGACCGAATACACCGGACTTATTTCGGTCTTTAAAATGTTACGACCGAACCTGCGACCGAAGACCGGGATTTCGGTTTTTTCGGGTTTGGGTCCGGTCTGGTTGCCTTGGGCAGCTACTCGACTTGTTGGCGCACGGTAAAATGGTGGATGGATACGCCATTGGTACTGAACAATGGCACTGGTTAGTATGTAGTGGGTTTTACTTAAGCTCTCAAAACAACCTAGGTCTGACATCGATTATACATAAATTCTTTTAATCACAAAGATCTGAAATTGACTCTTCAAATAAGCATACAATGTGTCGATGTTTTGTTGTTGGTAGAGAGATTTGTGAGCGAGCTGGTGTTCGGTAGTGGGGATTTTACACGGATTCGGGCCTCCAATAACTCAACCCTGCTAGATTATGGTGACCGGATGAATAGAGTTTGCACTGATCCTTTTGAGTGCTCGAATGCTATGTCTTACAAAATCTGGAACATTAAGAACCCATTGCTAGAGGCAGTGCTCTCCTTGTATCACATCGTACATGCATCATTGTGACTCATGTACTATGCATGGCGGCAAAGTGGAGTCACGTCTCTCGCCAATCTTCTCGTCGGGTCACGGTAGATGAGAGGTCTACTTTTTCCTATCAAAGCAGGGTTAGAAGAGCCACGACACTATCGTGTTATGAATGGATACACACAAATCAATATTATTAAATAAGCACGTATCGACTGGAATGTGCACAAATAATTAGGGGTAGGCAAAGAAAACCAAGACCGGACAAACCAAAACCGAAAATCAAAGTACCCGAAATATCGGTCATCGGTTTGCAGTTCGGTCGGGTAAGTGGAAAGACCGTTTTTTTTTTGGTAGTTCGGTCATCCTCCTCGGGTACCCAAAATGGCCGAAGACCCATCAGGGATTGCACTACTGGCTTTGTAGCCCATCTTCAAACTGCAGTCCATCAGCCCAACTTCCCACTCCCCTCAAGTCTGTATGCCCCCAATCCCTCTCTCTCTCCATTCTCCACGCCAGCCGTCGCCATCTATGGACTTCACGGCTTCGCCTGCGCGTCGTGCGGCCGTCCCGCCGTCCCACCGCCGTCTACCCCATGTTGTCGCATGTCGCCACGCCACGCCACCGCCTGCTGCCGCGCCGTCGCTGTCCCGCCACCGGAACGAGGAGCCGAGGAGGCGATGAGGACTAGAGGACAAGTCAAGTGAAGGGCACAGCAGAGTCCATACAATCCTGTTTGCTTTGCACAACGAGGACTGGAGGATATGCATGTATGACGGTATGAACCTCAAGTCGATTTGTTTTGTTCTCACGTTCATGTTGCTGAAGTAATGCTCCTGTGCCTGCAAGTGTGTTGGCTGCCTGCATGTTCAGAGGGATGATGGTTGAGTCTGGTCGGTCAGACCGAGGACCGAGAACAAAGTTTCGGTTAACCGGACTATCTGTCACTCTATCTGTAGATTTGTGAGGATGAGTTTGGTCATCTATTCTGAAAAGACCGAACTTTCTAAGACCGAAAAAAACAGACTGAACTCTCGGTGTAGACCGAACATCCACCCATACACACTTAATAGAAATGACGAGGTGCAGAGAACACACCTCATCCCGTCCTGAAACCTGGACTGGAGAGTGGAGACCCACAAATGATAGCCTAGTGACTTAGACCACACAAGGCTACTACGGAGCAAGTCTCGACAGTGTCCGGCCTCATCTCCGAGCATGCGTCAACATAGACCATGCCGGATAGGCACCGCTTTTGATCGGCTTCTCGTCGTTCGACATGCTAACTTTTATTTTTTAGTAGGCCTGAATCTAGGTAAAATCATGTACTCCATGTGATTTAGACGAGCGATTATAGTCGTAAACCCTCATTGCCGAATATCGGGTCCCTCACACGTTTCTCTGCCGAATGCAGAACATCAACAATATGATATACACACACTAGTGTGTCCTAAAGTTAGGTTAGGAACCACTTTTTGATGGAATCATAGTAACTTGTGCACTATTGAGACTTAAACGCACAATATCATCACTGCTCAACATGTGTATAAGTGATGTGTCTATGGTATATGAGATGACTATGTCATTTCGAAATGCAGGAGAAGATAAAGTACAACCAGCATATACTTAAAAGTATTAAAATCTATATATAAGAAACTGAAATTAGATATAGAAAATAAGAAGATGCGCTTTCAACCAATGTACAAATTGCTAGCGCATTTTTTTATTACACGAAAAATGCACAAACATATCATAAGGCACACACCTGTAGATATTTCTTCTTAGTATATACTTAGAGAGATGGATCACAATGGGAAATCCTTGGTCCCACTTTATTTTAGAACTTCCTTGGTCCCACTTGAATGGTATTGAAAACGCAACCGCACGCGCACAATCACCAAACAGATCACCAGCCTACACGAGCAGATTAAGCAGACGGGGCTCCTGTTCCGCACGCTCAACCTCCTGATCACCTTCACCGGCCTCCTGGACTGGCGGGCTGTTCAAGTCGAGCATCTCCGGCGACTCCACGCTGGACACGGCGGCGCTTGCAGCCCCAGTCGGCGGCGATGCCTCGCCTCTGTGCCGTCGCATGTGCCCGCCGAGCGCTTGCCCCATGCGGAACTCGACACCGCACACGGCGCACGGGTGCCACTGGGCAGAAACCCGCTGGTTGTTAGTCCCCACGACGGCGACCGTGTCGGCACCGTGCTCCTGCCGCTGTCGCGCCGCCATCCGTGTGTGCCCCGTCCGATGCCCGCCGAGCGCCTGGAATGACGTGAACGTTTTATTGCACGTCTTGCACTTGAAATACTCGCCACGCGCGCTCCCGCCTCCTCCGTTCGTCGCACCGCCCTCGACGTGCGTCGGGCGGAGGCCACCTGACACCATGCCGCCACCGCTCCCCTCACCCGCTCGTTGCCCACTCGCCATCGTCACGCTCGTCTTCCTCGCGCAGATGTACTTAGCTTCCTTTCGCGGCGAGCGTAGCCTTAGTTGCACTGTGGTGCGTACACGCGCGGCGCGGGGGCAAGTTGTGATCTTGGTGAGTCGGTGTCCCGCTGGGGGGAGATAATAAGTACGAAGACGGCGACGTCCCGGCTCATGTCAGAGCCGTCCACGGCGAGGCTGCGTGATGTGGCGTGCGTGCGTGCGGCATGCCTTGATGGCCTGGCTGGCGAACTGGCGCCGCGGTTTCACACCGGTCGAGCCCACGAGATGATTATCCTGACGTCGATCGGGCATGGAAGCTCGGGCTGCAGCAGCTACGAGACCACGGAGATGTGCCCCTTTTACCAAGAGTACAATTGGACGCACACGGCTTCCCATGATATCACGTACACGTGTGTGCGTCTAATATACATTCTTAGAAGAGGAAATTTCTTATATGTTTTGTAAAGTTCTCTAGTTTCCTTATATGCCACTGAGAATGGACTCTTCTCCTACGTGACATCGGGCGAAACTTTGCTATCCTTATACGTCAGTACTGTCAATCTTGTATCAACAGCCCGTTAGATGAACAGTAAAAAGACCAAAATATCCTTGTTCATCTCCATCCAATAAGTCTCAAATTGACCGAAAATAACTATGGGAACAAATTTGCACTGTAAGCAAACAACGAGACATGGTTGCACTGCCAGTGGAACAAGGCTGAGAGCAGGGCATAGATCTGATGCTGTAGCCTATAGGTCTAGGCATGCACTTAACTTCGGCTAGTAGTCGAGCAAGAATGATAGTTGCCGCTTGCCGGGACAACTAAAAGAGAGGAAGAATGACAAGGCCATAAGGGTAGGGTCGACATTTCTGAGAAAACCTTAGACATGATCCAAGGAACTAACGGTGAGTTCAAGTGCAGCGGCTAACGGTAGTGGCATATTAAGTGCAGCAAAATTTTGTCCAGTGGCAATAAAGGAAAGAGTCAATTTTCAATGGCAAATAAAGAAACCAAATAGTTTTGAATGGCAAATAAAGAATTCTCTCAAAAAAATTGTCGGTGGCATTGTCGGGACACATACACCAATCTACCTTACCACGTATGTATATCTTCTGTTATATTTGGAATATTGTATGTGGCGTTACCTTTACGTATAGCGTAGCGATAACTTTATAAAGGGGACTTTATATATGAGCATTATTCATAAACTACTTTTTTTGTGAAACATAAATTGATTGGTATGAATGTGCCTTCTGTGTGAAGAAGTAACATCATATCATTTCCTAACAAAATCATTCATATGATATGATAAAAATAGATAATGCTAGTGGAATCATTTGAGAGACGCATCGTAAGTTGGTAACACTAATGTTATGTACTTATATCTATAGACTACATGGCACAGTTACCTCACGATTACCGCAGTAATCTAGTACAGTAACAATCTCAGTTTTTTTTCTCGGTAACCACATGGTTTTTTAGTAACTATGATACCACCGGGTCAGTAACCCCTATCAAAATGGTGAGGGAAATCCTGACTACAGCTGCATAGTTTGAAGTTTGTAACCTCTACCAGAATGGTGGGAGAAACCCTGGCTACAGTTGGATGGTTTGGTTTGAAGTTTGAACTTTGAAGTGGTGCGTCTTTACGTATAAGCCGCAGCCAGATTTCAGATAGGGTTTTCTTGGATGCCTTCTATGGTCAAGGTTCTGATAGTAGGCAGTATATATGGTCAATTTAAAAGCTTGAAGCCAAGTCTAATCCTTCTTAGCCAACTACACTGTTTTTTAGTGGAACTAAAATTTCATTAAAAATTTACCCAGCAGTCCAGTGCACCGTCTTTCCCAACTGAGGCACATTATCGTTGTTACTCCATCAAGTAGAACCCATATAGCATTAACAAATCCTTCAACTCGGAAAGGGTGGAGGATTTTCGGTGTTGCATCCTCGTCAATCTTCCTTGATATGCGGTTTACATGGTTATGATTTGGAAAAAAGAATAGACGACATGAATTAATTGGCATTTTCATGTACTATATTGAAAAGGCATGTGAGATCAGCACATATAAATAAAATTCAGGAATCTCATTTTGTTTTGTTAATTCAAATATACCAAAAGTGAGTTAAAGAAAGACATTTATCTCCATAGGCAATATATTGATCCACTGCACAACATATATATAAATCTACAAAACAAAGAACAATCAAAATTGAAACAATCACAGTTCACAATCTTGTTTGTGCAGTTTGTAAATACTCGCAAAACTGAACCAGATAATGTCAATGAAGGGAACGTGCCACTCTACACGCAAATGGATTCAGATATTCTGTTCCGTCGTTTCTATTGCAATGAACGTATCAGTCCTAGAGATGTAACAACGGGATGCTACTCCATCTTCAGCTCCAAAAGCAGAGCACATCACATAAGAAGAGATTTGGTCAAGTGCTCTCTTGCTGTTGTTAGGGCTTGAACTATAGTCTGCATTCAGAGAACAATAACTCGTTAAGTTTAATTAAACCGAACAGCTTCCTTTAGTAAGATTATGGCTAAAACTTACCTGCTCAGCGAGTGACGTAGCACCCTCTATTCCATGCGCTGACACCTTTTCAGCTATCACACTTCCTTCTGTTTCTAGGACAATCCTGCACAATCATTCAGATCAAGTTAAGCTTATTACAGTTTGCAGTACTACACATCAGGAGAACTGGCGAAGACTTGTCGAATCACTTTGAAATATTAAAATATTAATAGACTATCAGACTGACAGGCATATATGTTCATGGCCTAATCAAAAGTTTGCCACCTCAATATTATTCCCATTTATTGTCCCGTTTATCAAAATTTGCCACCTCAAACTAGGATTGTCAAGGTACAGAACTTTGATTCTTAACAAAGTAAATGTGCTAATAGAATTCACTTGTCCTCCAATCAAGAATATACATGTTCATTACTAGAGCAGACAAGCGACTATAGAGCATGCCATGAAAGCCAAATGTACAAATGAAAGGAATAAGAACATTTGACATCCAGTGAGACTAGGATTTACCCTCCATCAACAATTTCATCAAGGCACAATAGGATGAGATCCAGATTTTCAAGTGCTGTTCTTTTGTCGACGTTATTTCTGAAACCGATGACAGGGGAAACATAATACATGCAATCAAGTAGGGACATAAATATAAAACAAAATAAAGGTAGAAAAACAAAGGTATGTTAAAATAGGCTGAGTATAACCTGAGAATAATGTCAACTGCATCAGTGAATCCTTGAAGAACCGATGCTAAAATAAGCTCATTCTCCTCCTCTCCTCCAGTAACAAAAAAATGGAGGTCTTGTATGAACTTATACACCACAATGTGGCCATCAAACATTACAATCTCAGCTAAAAGGGGGAAACAGATACATAAAGTGAATTACTTGAACTAGACATACGGTATGTAATTTTTCACTCACAAGTCACAAATAAGACCCTGTAAATACTTCTTGTTATAAGGAAAACTAACGCAAATAAAATGCAAATACATCTCTCCAAGCTCATATTAATTGGTGGATATCGTGTAACGTAGTACAACTTTAACTAAGCGAAAGCTGAAAAATCGTATTATGTTTGGGTGTGCTTCAGTACACCTCTTTTAGAAAAAGTCTATGAACCCTAAAGCAAATTAACTAATATTAGGTTGGGGCAAATCACATTAACCTAACATGAAATCAAATCAGATTATGTTTTATGTGCTGGAATGTATTTGTCTGACTGCAAATTTTAACTTCTCTTTTAAGATTCACAAACTCTTCTAAGAGGTCATATAGAAAGACAAAAAAGAGGTGCATGGTTAGCACCTTTGAAAGACTGATTGGAAATGATGCTTGTTTTTCAGGATGCCTAGAATACACACCCCCTTAGACACATCAACACATTTCATTTATGTAATAGAAATAAAGAGACAAGTGTAAACATAGTCAATTAGGCACGATATGCAGATACTTGCGTTCTTGGACATCATAAAGATTGTCTAAATGCATATGGAAAAGATCCAACTAGTTTATACATCACGCCAATGCAAGATAACAAATGCTTCAAAGAAATTACGGTTTGAGACAAGCAGTACTATGCATACATTGGGATACTAGGAGATGGTACTAGTCATCACATACAAATCATCTTCTAAGTTGTCACTCACTATTACAAGCCGAAGGGGGGCAGATGCGCATTACCTTCTGCTCCGGCAGTGGCTTTCTGGGTCTTGACGAACACCGACTTCTCGAAGGCCAGCTTCGCGGAGAGAGTAGGCCAATCATCCGTGTAGTACTTGACGGCGACGCGCTTCCCCTCTGAATCCAGCAGCAGGATGTTCTTCACCGAAGGGCATGATTCCTGTACGAGCAAACAATCAAAGCAACACCATCAACTAACAACAACAAACGAGAAGAGGATTCACAAGCTGACACTTGAGCCCACCAATGGCCGGATCCCGATTTGCACCTGCCCGGAAAAAAACAAGAAACGGGGAGCCAGCCTCCCAACCCAAACAGAGCGCACGCCTCAGAAAACCGGATCTCTCAGATTCTGCCGTTCGGACGGCGCCGGCGGACTCTACCGGTGACGAACGCGACGGATCGGAGCAAATCAAGAAACCGGAAACACAACACATGTAGCGGCACACTCGATGGAATCGGGAGAGAAGGGGAGGAGGAGGAAGAGGAGAGCCGGGAGGTAGGGACGCGTACCATATGGAACGGCAGGGTGGATCCGCGGGGCGAGAGGCGAGACGGTGGAGCGGATCGCCGGCGGCGGCGGGTGAGGGGAGGAGGTGCGGACCAACCAAGGAAGCCGAGGCGATCGAGAGGAGGGGGGGTGCCGACGAGTCGAGGTGGAGGAAGAGCACAGCTACACTATTACTTCGTTCGTTGTTGGGCTTCACGGATCCGGCCCAAAACTGTCCCTCGCGCCGAGGTGGGGATTGGGTCGAGTTATCACGATTTCAAGCCCATTCTTCCTATCCCGTGTCAGGCTCATTGCGTGTCTTCTTATCATTAGCATATGATTATATGCATATTAATTGTTTTCAATTTAAAGAGCGAATTAATATAATTTTTAAAATAATTTTTCTATACTTTTTTTAAAAAAATACACCATTTTAATAGTTTAGAAAGCATGCATGTGAAAAACGATAAATCTTCTCGTCAAATCTACTAACTCCTAACACATCTAATCCTCTTCTCCCAAACACGTTTTTCAAATGCGAATTTACTCATGCAGCATAAGGGTCTATTTGGGAGTTTTTAGATTATGAGAAATAACTAGTGCAAATACAACTAGTGAGAATATGGAAAAACCAGTTTATTTCTAGTTCATTTTCTGAAATCTATAACTACGGTTTTTATAATCTGGATGAAAAACTGAATTATTTTTTATTCTGAAAAAAACTGCTGCTACAAGCTATACTAAACATTCCTAACATGCGTCACACTCACGCTACAATGTGTAAAACGTGTCTGTGCACTGCAGGCTGATTGATGTATAAATTTTATATAGTACATACTTGATGATACTCATAAGCATCTTAGACCTTTCGTGCCATACGTCTCACGATTATGACTTCTAAAACTCTCTCTGGCGAACTAAACAAACTTTTGCTTCAAACTGAGGCTGGTAGTAGCTCTGGCAATCGCCTGGTTAGAAAACGTTGAGCAGCTTATAGCTATATATGACCATTAGCTACATGGCACTTTCGAGTGTTTAACGCGCGACCTCCGTGTGCCGCTGCCGCAGCCCGCAGGAGCAGGGCGATGGATCACCAGACACCAGGGGATCTCGTTCTCACTGACACGGCATGCGTGGCTTCACCAAACGCGTTCATCGATCGGTGGGAAAACTAACCAATTGAAGCCACACGATCGGCTGTTGCTACTTTACTACTGGCTCGGTTTCAGAGCTCTCAAAACCACACGTTTTAACGTGAAGCTTCCTAAAAGGTTAACAATGTGTTTCGTAAAAAATATTATATATAAGTTGTCCTAAAAAAATATTTAGTTTTGAAATATATGATAGTTCCTCCATCCGATTTCATAATTCTTAAGGTTTTAAATAAAATTAAGATTAAACTTTTATAATTTTAAATATCAATCACTTTAAAACTATTTAATTTAGAGATATTAGAACAATATAGATTTGTTTTACAAAATACTACAGCAAAAGTAAAAATTTATCGATTTATTGTATATATTATAATATAGTCAAAGATATATTTTAAAGACCGTGTCATTATCCTCCATTTTATATTATAGTCGTTTTGACTTTTTTTCAAAGTCAAATTTTCTTAGGTTTGATTAAATTTATAGAAAAGTTTAATAACATCTACAAGATCAAATTACTTTCATTAAATATTATATTGAATATACTTTAATAATAAGTATATTTTGTATTAAAAATGTTACTATATTTTTCTATAAACTTGATCATACCTAAAATAGTTTTGATCGAAAAAAAATCAAAACAACTTATAATTAAATGGAGGAAGTATTTAATTAATCATGTATTAATAGTTTATCTCGTTTCTCAATTATGAATTAGCTCAGCCCAATTACGCCTCCGAACACGGCTTATAGCCTATCAGTTTCCTAAAACCAATTTCTCGGCGACATATGGAGACATCAGACATCCCCCGTTGAAGTATGAAACAGATGAAACACAGTAGCGGTATACCATGGACCAAGATGGTGGCGGTCCGGGCTGGGATAGGACCCGGGCACCCGGCCAAGAGCCCAGATGGTTCCAGGTGTCAATGTGTCATGCTTTTGGTGAAAAAAGCTTCTGATTTTCTTGTTTCCGTCCCGTTTTTCTCCGGGAGATCTAGCCAGGGAACAGCTACCACAAAGTTAGGCGTTCTAAGATTTGTTTTGCCACTCATGTCGTGTCTTCAACATTAGTCAACATCATTTTGTCAGTTCAGAAAGGAGAGTTAAACCATCCCTACTTCGTACACCAACCCAGTTACCAACCCAACCCAGGTAGGCTAGCTAGTACACACAACGTTGACCAAGCCATTCAACATGTTGAACCTATTTGCTGTACTCTACCTGAAGTCAAGCTGATGAGCTACTCCACTCGATATGCCACCAACCCTAGTGTGAAAAATAAACCGAAATGGCCGCTTCCATCGTTTCTTTCGTACAACATCAACCCGTTACTAAAATTTAAATTTTTAAAGTTAATTTTGAAGTTTGTTCTAAAGTTCTTTTTATCAAAGATTATTTTTTAACATTGTATTTCGATCAATAAGAACTTATATATAAAACTTCTACTATAAATTATTATTATTATTATACTAATACATCAAATGACGTATTATCTGTATTTAGTCAAACGATGAGAGTTCTAACACCTATCAGTCGATCCTCCGCCTTATGCTAAAGCTAGAATTCGTCGGGATTCCCTCATTTTGAGGTTAAGTGAGTCCCTCATCCCAAGCATAGCGGCTGCAATTTTTTCTTTTTTTAAAAAAAAAAATTAGTGGCTGACTGGAGGAAGGAGTACCAACTTGGCGAATCGACGGGGCCCGCACGTCAGCCAGATCAAATTAGCTCCGTAGTCCGTATTTGCCGAGCGCGCTGCTGGCTAATCAATCCCTTCAAACCGCAGCGTAGAAATGTATACCGACATCTAGAAAACCTCCTAATTAGTACGAGTACTACTCGAGCCAAGTGAACCAGTCAGTCTGTAGCAGTGTTGGTCTACCTAGGATTATTACTAGGAAACACAAGTATTCTGTTACAAAAAAGCACACACAATGTATTGTTTTTGAGGGGGAAAAATAACAAGTATTCCATCGTGTTGGGCTATAAATACTCGTGCACAAACGCATGCCATTCTGCGATAGAAAAGAGCTGAACGTGGTCACGTAGAGTGCAACACTGATTATTCTACGAGCGACGTACTTTGCGTGGTTGTCCGCAATGAGCAAGCGGCAATTTGGAGAGATGGACGGCGGCGTCGACACGGCCCGCGTCCTCATGCTCCTCTCCCGGCGGCGGCGGCAGCAGCAGCACGGCGATGTCGGCGGCGGCGGCAGCATGCGGGATCAGGGACACGCGCGCGCCGCCCGCGTGTTCGACTGCAGGACGTGCGGCAGGCGGTTCCCGACGTTCCAGGCGCTGGGCGGGCACCGCGCCAGCCACAAGCGCCCGCGCCACGCCGCTCGCGCGCCGCCGCCAGCAGGCGACGACGACGTCGGCGCGCCGTCGTCGACGGAGGAGGCGCGCGAGGTCGGCCGCGGCGGCGACGGCAGGAAGAGGGCGGCGCACGGGTGCCCCGTCTGCGGGCTGGAGTTCGCCGTCGGGCAGGCGCTCGGCGGGCACATGCGGCGCCACCGTGCCGCGGCCAGCGACGTCGCGCACGGCGGCGCACGCGCCGCGGCGCGTGTGAAGGTCGACGACGTTGTTGTTGGAGACGAGTGCACCGGCGGGGTTTGCTTGGACCTGAACCTGACGCCGTCGGAGAACTGCGCCAAGTGCCGGCACGCCCAGCTCGGCGTGAACTCTTTACAGAGAACGATTCTACTAGACTACCCCCTTTGAGCTCACCATTTCTACTGGCTTCTACTACTCTGTTTCGTATGTTATAAATCGTTTGATTTTTTCCTAATCAAAATTTATTAAGTTTAATTAACTTTATAGAAAAATTCAGTAACATCTAAAATATTAAATTAATTTCATTAAATCTAACATTGCATATATTTTAATAATATATTTATTTTGTGTTAAAAATACTACTATATTTTTATTTTTCTACAAATTAGGTTGAATTTAAGGAAATTTAACTAGAAAAAAATCAAACGACTTATAATGATTACTATACATTTGATTACTATACATTTTCGTTGTATTTCTCTCGCCTGTTTTGCTATACAGTACACTTCATGTTTGATGGCATCAACTTTTAGGTGCGACATTGACTTAAAAGACATGTTTTACATTCGTTTTATTTAAAAATTTTATGCAAATGTAAAATATGTAGGACATGCTTAAAGTTCTCATGATGATAAAACAAATCATAGCAAAACAATTAAATGATAACTATATTTTTTTAAAAAAAACAAACGGATCTAAAAGTCAACGACGTGTACATTAAACCAGAGGGAGTAGAATCATAAGTTACTGAAAAAGAGGAGCCGAAATGCAGGAACAGCATCAAGGTATTCCATGCATCGATTGATTAAATGAAAACCCAACAGCAATACAGCATGGACTACATTACACACTGTAGCTTGCAGTTCAACGGATTGAAATCCAGCATACAGTAGTAGCCCCCCGGCAATTTCAACAGCTACGTCAAAAGCATGAGTAGTTGCTTCAAAGAATGGAAGCAAAGATAGGTACAACCAGATCCGTATCATAAGGTGTCTCCTTGACATTCTTCCTATAACAGCAAGGCAGGAAACAAACAATGTCAAATAATAAACGATCATGGAGGCCCCGCAGGGGAGGCGTGTCCTTCAAGAGCCGCAGCATGCAGATCGAGAAGCTGCTGGTGCGTCGGCACCCTGCTCCGTCTTGTTGTTAATCTTGATCGTTTTGTCCTACAATGCAGGAGTATATGTTTCTTAGAACAAAGAGCAAGATATATTTGAGACATAATTCAGTATGTACAGTTATATGTACCTCAGGCTTGGAGTCGGTCTCAGCAAGCCTCTGCTTAATGTCACGTGCAATGGAGAAAAAAACTTGCTCCACGTTGAGGTTTGTCTTCGCACTCTGGAATACACAGTGCAGTGTAAAATCAAAACAATTGTCACTGCAAAGACCACTTTTTTTTCAAAAATAAAATGACAGTGAAAAGATCAATCAATTCAGGCAGCAACATACAGTTTCGAAAAACTTGATGCCATACTCATCAGCCAGTGCTTGGCCTTTCGCAGTAGGGACAGCCTGGAGAAACAAGAACAGGAAACAAATAAGCTTCTAACTAGTAATTCTAAGGGAAAACTAAGCATTTGACCACAACTTCAAAGTGGGGATACGGTATGAATGACTGAACACCAAGGATAAAAAACTGTGATGTACCCTTTTACTCTCATCCATATCAGCCTTGTTGCCAACCAGAATTTTGTTGACATTATCAGAGGCATGTTGCTCAATATTCCGAATCCAGTTCCGTATGTCTGTATTGTCAAATAAAACAGAAGTCAGTGGCAAACTAGTTCAAAATGGAATAATTAAGGAAGGTATATATGTAAGAAGACAGTACTGTTGAAAGATGACTCGTCGGTGACATCATAAACAAGCAGGATACCCATGGCTCCACGGTAGTACGCTGAGGTAAAATGAGATTTACTTGATCAGAAGGTTCTCATTTAACTTCACAGGGTAGGTATACTGAATGGAACAATCATTATACCAGTGGTAATTGTCCGGAAACGTTCTTGGCCAGCTGTGTCCCAAATTTGTAGCTTAATACGCTTCCCATCCAGCTCTATTGTTCTAATTTTGAAGTCAATACTGCACAGACACAAATACTGCAATCAGTGTGGAGAAGATAATAAATTGAAAAGCTTACGGGCAGGAGCCATAGAGCGGTCTTCCCAACATCAGAGGACATACCCAATTGTGGTAATAAAGCTTGTAGTGAAGGAACCATCAGAAAACCGCAGGAGGAGGCAACTCTTGCCAACACCTAGAAATGGAAAAAGGAGAATAAAGAATTCTTATAAGAAAATTGGCCTGAACAAAACTTGCCTGAGGAACCGCCATTAGCTACCAAATGATTAGTTCAACAGAATACACTAACAAGCGTGAATTTGTAAATATTACAGACTTTAAAACAGTACAACTGCTAGAGAAATAGCATGCTACCAAAGGTTATGACTAGAAAAGTTGAAGCAGTAGACATACATTGGATACTAGAAAGAACCAAAAACAATGTGTAAAAGATTAAATCATGGATAGTCATAAATAAAACAAGTAGTCATCGCTGAGCAAAGAATCCAAGATCAAGACCTATTAAAGCACGGGCCTTATGTTATAGACAATCATGAATAATTCTGCAACTGTCATGAAAACAATCACTTGATCCTATCAATCAATAAGTCTCGACTAGGAATATAGTGGAAGCTCTACGGGTAGTGGCTCAAAGCGAGAGCACAATATGCCCCTGGTTGATTTGAGCTATTGGTATAAAATATAAATTTCTGCTATGAACTTTTAAACAATTACGCAATTTCAAGTAGCTGTAGTGTTTGACCCATTAGTTTCACACTCCAACTTGCTTCCAACAGCTACACATTTGGAGCATACACCCTCACGAGCGAGGAACCCTCTAGTTCCACTCTCAACAACATGTAGCACAAATTCCATGGCATGCACTAACAAATCAAAGCTACAGAGGAAAGAATAGCACATAACATAAACTCTCTTGAACTCTTATCTCCTATTGCATGATTGATTGCACAAAAGAAAGCATTGCTTAATGCTTATGTGTAATGTTTCTCAGATGGTCTTGCACACTGTCGAAATAACCATGGTATCAGCTTAATCAGAAAAGCATGCAGTTTCAGTTGACCATTTCCAAGGTTCTTCCATCGAAGGAAAAACTTACTGAACCACGAAATTCATTTTTTTTCTCCTCACCATTTTCATCACTCCTAACTTTGCTTCTTCTTCTTCTTCTTTCTTTCTTTCTTTCTTTTTTTTTTTTTTTTTGCATAAAGCACAATAGTGGTAAGTCCTGCCTAACTCACTCAACGGCCCGCCCGTATATACTAGGCATTATGAAGATTGTAGGTTGAACAGAATCCAGCAACTAATAAGAACAAGCAAAATTTTTCATCCGCACACCAAATTGACATGAAAGAGAGATCATGCACACAAGAGCACACCAAAGGCAAATCCTTTGCAGGATCCTAGCTGTTCGCGTGCCCAATCCACCTGCGATCCAACCAACACCGAGGCGCGGGAACCCACACAAACATCACTCGCTGTGGAATAGAAACGGAGAGGCAAGATCTAAGCTCGAGGTGTCACCAACCGCTGTCCCCGATGAGGAGGAGCTTGATGAGGTAGTCGTAGTCCGCCCGAGCCCTCGCCGGCGGCGCAGCCATCTCGTCGCTCGCTCACACTCCTCCTCCTCCTCCTCCTCCTCCTCCTACTCCCGCCCACCCGGCGCCTCCTCCACCAATCCCAGACCTACGGCGAACAAAGACAGACACCGTGAGAATGGCAGCACGACGGCGGCGGTGGATCCCGCGCGGGAGGCGGCCGGATCGGAACCCGCACCCGGCAGGCGTGGGCGGCGGAGGATCGAGCGGCGGCGGCGGTGCGGATCTGGAGAACGGCGAGGAGGGAGTTCTCTTTTTTTTTTCTCCTTTTTCCCCTTCGCTTTTTTTAGTTTGCTGGTTGATTCGTCATCGGCCGCATGAGCGAGCGAAGCAACTGATCACTTGATCAGCGTGAACTGGTTTTGTTCCCTTTTTTTGGGTTTTGTTCGGTTTTTTTTATGGGGTCCGGTTCGGTCGGTCAGTCAGGTCTCACTCACTTGGGATGATTGCTTTGTTTGCCTTTCCCGAGGCGCGGGGCCACCGACCGGTGAGTTTAAGCGTGACACCGCTCTTAATTTCGAGAGGCGTTTACGGGCACTGATTTGTGGGCCAGATGCGGAGTGGGGCCCACGTGTCTGTCACATGGGAGATAGTGCGTGGGTTTTCGTCAGATTGATCGAGCTTATAATCCCTTCTTTCTATATCAAAAGTTAATATCCACTGAACATCTAAAACTTAACATACAAGTATAGTATTTAGTATTTATTAGTACTCCTAAAATCAACATGCAAGCATACCACATCAATCCACTAAGCATACAAAACTCAACATGCAAGCATATAGTAATTATATATGCAATTTATTTCATTCTAAAACTAAGCATGCACATGCTAAATCATCATTCTCAAATTATTTTCACAATATTTCAATTCAAATCATTTATTCATTTCTACGATATCTAATATATATCCCGCAGCAAAGTGCGAGGTATCATCTAGTTAATTAGAGTTTGGAGATCGTCACTCGAGGGAGGACACAGCCCACAGCTCAAACACAGTGTATTTCATCTAAAAAATAAATAAATTTAATACCGAACTCAGATACATAGTGTAGCATATCGTATTCCATACTATTTTTTTAAAATTTTAAAATGGAAGGAGTAAGTTTATTGGGCTTGTGCCTGTTTTTTTATTTTTAATACATTCTCCATCCTAATATGTAAATATTTTTATAGTAGACATAGGTATTAAGAAAATAGGTAGATATGATTGAAGGAGAGTTGTGATTGGTGGAGAAGAGAAAATAAATAAAAGGAATATTTGTGACTGAAGAGGATAGGTGAAGAAATAACTTCATTTAAGATAAGATAATGTATTATAGAAATAGTTATGTTCTAAAAAAAAGAAATAGAACAGATGTAGTACATGAATGATGGTGTGGTTTAAGAGTACAAACGAATTATTATCCAATCAAAAATAGATTCAAAAGACTATTTTAGACATTCGTATGTAAAAAAAAGTTTTGTAAAAATTGTACTGTACGAGACCACGAGGAAGCATGTTGCACCTTTTTTTTTTATGCTGAAGCCTGTTGCACTATAATCCATTTATCCATTCCTTTAAAAAAGAACAGAACAACGCCAATATCTGCAATAATTTATCAGAGTTTTCTATTGCAGTTTTTATGTTTGTCTGTCTCGATCGAAAGCGGTAATCAGGATTAGAGGACGGTAATTGCACGGCACATTTGACGTGTAATGATACCGATTTGAACTGCTTGGACTGTTGGAACAATCATCCAACCATTCGTTCATGTGCGAAAAGGAACCAAGTAACCAACCGTTTGCTTGCTCTCAACTCCACAATGCCCTTTTGTGTGTCTGCACGGCTTCCGTGCCACAATCGCCATAAAACTCTCCACTCCACAGCTGCTTTTTCATGCAGTTACAGCACGCAAAAGAGTGGCCTTCAGGGGATTGCCCACAAGGAACACCGATTGTGCATGTGGTGCTTGCTGCCACCACAAACATGCTTTGCCTTAACGCAATGTTCAAAAAATCCGTCTTTGCCTTGATTAAGGTTTAATTTGAAACAGATTATTGAGGGGATGGTTGCTGCGAATTATCTACTTGATTATAAGAGATAAATTAAACATTTGTTAAATAAACTTAACAAATATTCCCTCCATTTCATATTATAAGGTGTTTTGATTTTTTTCTAATTAAACTTTTTGGGTTGATCGGATTTATAGAAAAGAGTAACAATATCTACAACACCTTATTAGTTTCATTAAATGTAACATTAAATATATTTTGATGATATAGTTGTTTTGTGTTAAATATATTGCTATATTATTTTTATAAATTTGATTAAATTTAAAAAAGTTTAACTAGTAAAAAAGTTTAAGTAAAAAAGTTTAAGTGAATTATAATATGAAAAGAAGGCAGTAACTCACGAACAATTGGCATAATGAGTAATACATGCAGAGAAATGGCACTTGGGATTTCGGTGGAAAATCAAGAACAGCTGATCGATCGTCGGTGCTCAGAAATGGACAAATTCTTGGTATTTGATAATAGAAGTGCACTCTTAAAATAATCACACCAACCATGCTGGCCAAACAGCACTGAATAATACAAAATTATATATAACAGTCCTAAGACTCGAGAGGAATGCTACTCAATTCCCAATTTGAATGGTGATACAAGTTACTAATCAACGTGGGCCAAATTGCATCGAAATTACCCTACTTCAGAGTCCAGCAGCTAGAAATACTAATGAACATGCCGGGCCTTTGCATTGCATGCATAGATCATCAGTTCAATTATTGTGTCCTACTACCAATTTATGGCAAATCATTGTTGTGAGGCCCTTCACCCTTAGCCCCCATCACAAGCAGCAAGTATCGCTGCTAGTGTAGACATGAGATGTCAGATGTGGTCATGTGGCATCGAACTGTGCAACAGGGTCTCCGAGAAATCAACTGTTAAATTGCATCAGAATAAATGGATTCGAGAACAAGCAGATCAGTACCTCTTTCATATCAGATCATGGGAATGGTTCTACATTTTATCGATAAATTGCTAACAAGCTGCTTCCAGGGCTTTATCTTCATTCGCCAAGCAAGGACGGGCAAATGGATCGTTTTGTTTGGACCGGTACGAATGGTAGCGCTCGTATGCAGGGGTTGTTTTGCAAAAGCCCGGTCCGGATCTCTACAGACTAGTACCATCGGTAAGGAATTAACAATCTTTATAGGGGTTTGTTTGTAAAATCTCCGGATCGCTACGACTGGTAGCGATTCCATTGAGCCCATCGTTTGCAGGCTTGCAGCCTACTTTGGAGCGAATTCAACCCAATGCCAGGCCCGAGTGCCCGACCGGACAACCTTCAGCTAGCGCCGGTGTGATTGCGTGGCTATAGCAGCGAGGGCAGATCGGCCGAGGCGCCGGTGAATGGGTTCGTTTGGGTTAAGGATGAGGTAAGATGGTCTCGACTAATCTCTGTTTTTGAATAGGATGATCCAAACTATCTGTTTAGCATGGCACATGTCAACGAGAGAATAGTGGGTTCAATTGATCCGTAGACCAACCCAGGATTTTAAAAAGAATATTCCTTATTTAAATCATCCCATCTCAGCTATCCAAAAAAAAAATATTCCTTATTTGAATCAAAGATTTGTGAAGGAATTTTATAGGATTGAAATCCTAAAGTAAAATTTCCTACCCTTTGATTGGAAGGATTGGAGTTTTTCAAATCCTATAAAATTCCTATGGAACGACTTATTGTATGTGGTTTTGGAAAAAACTTAAGCAAGAGATCCTACCTTTTAGAAAAATTCCTTAAATCTATCTCTCTCATCCGAGTTTTTCATATATTCCAATCAAATGATCATTAACTGTGTTTTTCATGTATTATACAAATCTCTATTTTACACTTACATTCTTATTAGAATCTTGTATTTTACACTTACATTCCTATTAGAATCTTGTATTTTACACTTACATTCCTATTAGAATCTTGTTTTTCATATTCATTCGTTTTTCCATTCCTATCATAATTATGTATTTTTTTTCTATTCCTTTTTTTTCATTCATTGAAAGAGGTCACCCAAGTCGCCAACAGGTCACCGCTAACGAGGGGCCGAGCCGTAGAGGAATGATACTCGGCGGCTAGAACCTCAGGAGAGGAGCAGCAACGGGACCCATCGCCAGGCGGCGTGCTCCGCGGGAGGCCGATCGCCACGACGGGCAGGTCGGCGTGCTCCGTGAGCCGTTCGGCGATCGCCGCGATGAGCTCAGGCCGCAGGTCGGACACAAGAAACATTATGAGCTCAGCCCTCATGAACACGTTATTAGGAACACAAGAAACATTCCAGGATCACAATTAAGCCAATTCCTGGGTGATAGAAGTAACAATTGTACAAAAACATGCACGTACTCCAATTAAGAGAGATTGCTAGAAACATTGAAATGTCGGTCATGAAACTTCCGAATAAAAAAAAGATCAAACAAAAACATGTGATGATACCAGCTCTTGTAGCCAAATAACATGCAAATTACAAATTATCACGGGTAATATATCAAATTCAGAGATGTATTATTATGAGAAAACTGAATATGGTGCCCTCGTCAGGCATTCGGATAAACAAGGTCAAGCAAATCATATAGTTCTCTTAATTGTTTCCTACCAGATGTATTTGGAAAGTTAACGGATGTCAGAGCGACTCTTCCAAAAGTCCAAACTTATCCAAGGTTCCAACCCCACCGAACAAATCATATGCATAAGTACAACATAAGGTGATAATTGTAAAGCACCAAATTGGAGCATAGGAACATGCCTATGCTTTGACCAAACTACTACAGAAAAATCAAATACAAACATCACCTCCGTCCCAAAAAACTTTTGAACAGATGAGACACATACCCATGTCCAGATTCGTAGTACATATAATAACTTTTGAACGGATGAGACACATGCCCATGTCCAGGTTTGTACTACTAGGATGTGTCCGATACATTCAAAACTTAGTATATTTTGAGATGGAGGGAGTACCTACTAACTCACGGATCACAAATTTCGGCCGATCTGTTTTCTCGAAAGGATATTAGCCACTGACTTTATCTTCAAAAGCAGAACAATTCAGATACCATGTGACCAAATCCATATAAATTTAGAATTTCATGTGCCCCCTACTTAAAAAGTTCTACTACTAGCTACTAGCACATTTTGGCCACAATAGATACTACCAGTATCAGCTAGGTGCAAGTTGGCCAATCACAAATATTACAATGATCAAGATCAAATAACAAACTGAACTAGATGCAACCGAATAAACAATCACAAAACTTTTATGCCACCATATTTAAGCTCCTGTCATTTTTAAACTAAATAAATCACAAAATAGTAAAATGGCATTATCACAACTAGATACTTATGCAAGCATACCGCAAACAAGTAATAGTATTATCACGACTAACTAAACACTTGTGCAAGTAAACAATAATGCGTTTATAACATTATCATAACTGAACGCCTTTGCAAGTACACAAATTAGGAAGGCATTAACAAACAATCACTACCACAAAAAGCACCAACTGTAAATATTAATCAATAATGAACACCATACTACCACAACACGTAAATCATTCCTATTACAAGCAAGGCATGGCACTGTATCTGTTCCTATAACCTTGATTCCCTCCATCGCACCCTCTGCAAGTTGCTCATCTAATTACATTCTTAAGTTGATGCCACAATTTCTGCTTACTACATACTCTTTCCAGATTCCAGCAAACTCCACAACATCGGGATGCAATTCATGCATACAATGCCATAATGTATATAAAACAATCACATGATATGAGATCAAGCTAAAACGTGCCACTATATAACAGGATGAGAAACAACATTTTCCCCCAAGCACCCACAATGGCACTGCTATTTTCGATAATTACCCAAAACACAAAGGAAGAACCGATGAACCCACAAGCAGGCATATGTGCATCCACTACCAAACACAGATCAATTGTTCGAAATTACCCAAATCTTCACAATATTATTACAGGCAGCATCTAACAATTCACAGTTCCCCCCATCCCTCTGCCCAGACTACACACCCCTCAACCCTACACCGGTGTTAATCTACACGGGTACAAACTGATTGCAGAAACCTGACTGCCCAGTGCCCACCTATTCAGAAAAGACATCACAAATTACGTACAAACAACCGAACCGATTCACGACAATGATACAGCATGCAACGAAGACGACGACGACGATGATGACAACAGCTAGGAGCGTTTCAGTTCAGACCAGACAGAGGAAGAGGTAAGCGGGGGCACCACCAAGCCGGCATTGCGTGTGCCCTAAGCGGCCGCCGCCTTCTTGGGCGACTTGGTGGTGGCCTTCTTGGGCGACTTGGGGGTCTTACCCTCCTTGGGCTCCTTGGCCGCGGCGGAGCCGGTCTTCTTGGGGAGCAGCACCGGGTTGATGTTGGGAAGCACCCCGCCGTGCGCGATAGTGACGCCGGCCAGCAGCTTCCCGAGCTCCTCGTCGTTGCGGATCGCCAGCAGCACGTGCCGTGGGATGATCCGGTTCTTCTTGTTGTCCCGCGCCGCGTTCCCCGCGAGCTCGAGCACCTAAAAATACATACAAAGGGGGGAAGAAACAATCCAAATCAGGCCGGCTACCGCAGCGAGGGTACGGGCTGTGCATGCGCGGCGCGTGGCCAACCTCGGCGGCGAGGTACTCGAGGACGGCGGCGAGGTAGACGGGGGCGCCGGTGCCGATGCGCTGAGAGTAGCGGCCTTGCTTGAGGTAGCGCCCGATGCGGCCGACGGGGAACTGGAGGCCGGCCTTGACGGAGCGGGATACCGGCTTCTTCTTCGGCCCACCGCCGCCGCGGCGGCCGCCGGCGCCGGCCTTCTTGGGCACCTTCGCTCCCACCTCCATCGATCGCGACGAGCTCCTCCTCCCAAGCTTTCTCCCCTTTTCTCCTCTTCTGTTTTGTTCCTTTTTTTTCTTTTTTTTTTTCCTTTTTGGGGAGGCGTGTGCGTTTGTGTTTTCCTTGTGTGTGGTCACGGGGAAAAGTGGGTGATGGGGGCGGTGCAGAGATCTGGGCCGTCCACGTCACGAGGTCGATGGATGCGAACCGTTGGATGGCGTCGGGTGATCCGTGGGAGCTGGGAGCAGCCAATCAAAGCAGGAGTAGAGGGGGTAGTGGATCGTGGGGTACAAACACCTTCGACGGTTTTCTTTTGGTTAACTTCGGGGTAGCGTTTCATGTATCCATATCAGAATCATATGAATCATATGTTACTGTGATCTTACAAAACCCAAATGATACCGATCCTAACATATTCTAATTTTGGTTTTGTTATAAATTATTCAACATATTTTTTCCTCTGTATCACACCTTTTTTTACCATCAGATCCTATCTTGAGATCTGTGATTCTGTGGCACCTTCTCTTATTCATTTGTTACCGTGTTATTATCTGTGAGCCCACTAGCTAATTACTCTTCGATTTAGCTGCAACTTTCTCAATTCCTCCCGCCAAGAAAGTATTTGACTTACTACACTATTTTAATGTGATGAAGACATATGTTTGTGTGAAGTAGGGAGATATGCACATGTATACACAATTAGTAGAAATTACACTGTAAAATAATAGAAATTACAATGTAATTACAATGTAATTCACATTTAATTATACTGTAACTTTTATTAAATTTCTATATAACTTTTTTCTATTCTATATTTAATGAAATTTTAATTATGTTGCATAAAGATATTTTTTATCTTGTTAAGAAGGTTCATGTGATTATAATGTTAGATACATATTGTTAATCAAGAGGTTAAATTTTGGACTAATTTTGAATAGAAGATACGATGAAATGATGTATAGATAGATTTTTCATATAGAGTATGTATGGAAAGGCTTGATTTTTTTGTGTATTTGGCATCCTATCTTGTCCGTTATTTGGTTTGCCAACGACCTAAAATCTGTGTGATCTGGGTTTAAAAATGTGTCGAGTGACACATAGCTAGTCCCTTCTAATTTTTGTAGTATCTCGATCCTACTATTTATTTTCACACGATCCTACGAAATCTTAGATAGTATCACAATACTATGATCCCTATGATACTACCAAATATTATTTAAAATAAGGTAAATTGAAAATAACGTGAATAAATACGCTCAAGTTTACATAAAAATCGATTAAATGTATCAAAATCAATATTATATGATTTAATTTGTACAACACATTATATATTTTACAATAAAAATATGTATTTCTAAAATTAATAGTATGACAATGCTATGATACTACAAATCGGAAAACAATCCTACCTAGTATTTTGATACTGATTACCATGGTTTTACGCCCGCTATCCTTGCAATTTGATCATCTCCGAGAAACTCACCTGATCACCTCTATCGGCATCATAGGCTCAGGGGTATGCTGACTTAGGGCTTGAGGCGACCTCTTGCACCCACGTGGCCATCCCCCAAGGGGGGATCGGGCCCGAGGGTGACGTGGCGGCCGCCCTCCCTATTTCCCGGCTTCCCCCGCTCGCCGCTGTAACAAGGATTGGGCTACCGCCACGTGCGCCGGGTAGGTGAGCACTCCTAGCGCTCACCTAACCCCATTAATGGTGGTGCAGGCGGAGTGCGCCTGCGTGCACGCGCGTGTCGCATTAAATGCGAATAGACACGCGCGCGCGTCTGACAACGGTCATGGACGGTTGACCATTCTGTAAATGTTGCGAATGACCGATGGGACGCGACACAGTACCGGGCCTGACGGTTGCATGTCGTTAGGTACGCTGCATGTCTCGTTGGGTCACATCAGAACCATGGGAGCCGTCTTTTGCTCTCTTATTCAGCCGGAGTTGGTAGGCCAAGTCTAATCACATGGCGCACGCCGCTGTGTACGGGTGGAGCACGCAAGTCTCCGGCCGTTTAATGAGGGATGATGCACGGCGTCACATGCGGTTAACGGATAGCCTGACAGGGTCACATCGTCATCACAGTGGATTTATGCCCCAAGCAACAACGTGGCCCTTGTTTGTAAAAAAATGTTTTCTCCTTTTCTCTAGAAGGTAGCCTGTCTGGCCGATGTGGTGTCCCCTTGGGAGTATAAAAGGAGGCCCGAGCCTAGAAAAAGGGGGTTTGATCCCTGAGAAAAGAACACATATAATCCACCACACATAGGAGTAGGGTATTACGCCTCACCTGTGGCCCGAACCTATATAATTCCTGGTGTCACGCCCTCTCTTGTGCTAGGACGCCCCAAAAACGCTCTACACCCTGGTGCACCGGATCGCGTCTCACGCCCCAGGCCGAACTCACAAAGGGGGGCCCTCACTGTCCCCTGTTGAGGAGCTTGTTCTCCGTCAACCTCCACATTATTTCACCGAAAATATTCACGATAATATTAAAATTGTGTATAAATAAGTGAATTTTCTACAAGTATATAATGTATTTGAATTGTTTCTTATGAGACTTAAATATTAAATGAAACAAAATAAATATGGGTGTCTAATTATCATGTTGGTAGGCTGGTAGCCAATGAACTCAATAAAACCTTGATTATTCAATTGTAACAATTTTCTTATTAAAAACAGTGTTATCATTTAATGTTTCTACCAAAATTGTATTTTAAAATATCTCAATTACGTTACGTCTCGTCTAATGTCTCGTTTTAGTCTTCTTTTTCTTCTTCTAAAATTCAGGTTCAACATTTGAGAAAGAACATATGTAGTACCAAGTTATAAACAGAAACTATGTTCAAATCAAGACTTTGTTGTTAACCGTTCAACATCACATTCATTATCTAACGAGTTACGTAGTATTGGTTCAGCGTCATATTCCTCGTTAATTTCCTCTTATCTAAGTTGATACCATCGTGGTTATATGACTTTTTTGTCCATCCATATCTACGGTACCACTTCAATGGAGCTAGTACCAATCATAAAGGAAGTTTATCTCCATTAAATCTTTTTTAACCATTTCATTTAACTGGGTAGTTCCAGTTAGTAATTGAGAGAATGGTCTACATGAAATAGATGGCATATGTGCACATTTAATAGCTTAAGCTTTGAAAACGTATCTGATAAATATCATGGATATAAATAAAAAAGATTAGGCAATCCTGCTAGAGACACATGAAATGTTCATCGGAAACTGTCGGCATCAAATAAATTTCTACAAGAGGCTTGAAAATATATAATGAGGAAATAGTTAAAATGAATTATGTTTTTTAGCTAGAGAAAAGTGATTCCCCGAGAAAAGAACATAGTTAGGCTTAACGTAAATTAAGCCCTTTAGGTTGTTTTCTTTTCAACATTTTTCCCAACTTTGTTCTCTCGTTTTTTCAAACTCGTTCCAAGGTGCTAAATGGTCTATCTTTTGCAAAAGAAAATATGTACGAAAGTTGGCTTGTGATAGAATGCGCCTTGTTTATCTCGAAGAACTGGGAGGGGTTTCTATCCCAATGCCAAAAATTTTTACCATGTTTAGTAGCTTTTCAATGGCTTCTCTTGCCTTACCAGGAATGAGCAGTTTTGTTGCGGAATTAGTAGTATTTTTTGGACTAATTACTGGTGCAAAATTTCTGTTAATGCCATGAGGTTCAATATCATAACAGTTTCTTCGTAGTAACACCAACGAATCTCATCAAGAACTCTTTGTACTTTGAAAACGGACATGTGGATGTGTTTTTGTGCTTTGAAAATCCGTTCGAACTTAAGTAGACGATTGGTTGGTACTTTTCTTGCGAGTTTCCTTAGCCCACTCTTCTTCTTCTTTATCCTAGGGGTATACCGAGAAGTTCCGATTGAAGTTCAATATGAATCCTTGGGGACTTATCGTGAGATTTATGCCCACTATCTAGTAGTGGGAAATAGAAAAAAGGAAATCCGTTCTATGTACGAAACAACAGAGTTTTCTTTTGGAAAAACACTATTATTATGGGGCTGTACACGCGGTAGAAAAATTACATCAATCCATTGAAATCTGGTATGCTACAAGTGAACCGGTCAGAATCTGGAGAAAAACAAAAACAGAATGGTTCCGCTTACTCACAACTCAGAGGGGATGCGATAAGAATCATACTTTCGCGGAACTCCATGGGGCTATGGGCTTTAATGCGGTAGACGTTTTGTTCCGAATTTTTCTGGAGCAAACCTCCGACCCAACAATACAATGCTTAAAAATCATAATAATCTATTTTAAGCTTTTTAACTAATACTTAGTTAATTATGCATTTTGTTCGTTTAGTGTGCCAGTAGAGAAGGTTCCCAAATCCCAACCCCCTTAGGAGAACACAACATGATGGTATGTTTTGGGGAGTTTAAGATTCTGAGAAACAGCTGGTGAGAATCTGGAGAAACTGAAAAACTCAGTTTCTAGCTACTAGTTCATTTTCTGGATTTTACAACTACAACTTATTAAAATCTAGGTGAAAATGTCGATTGTTTGAGGGGGGCTTCCGATAGCTAGAGATTCTAGGATAAGCTACAGCTGTCAGAAGCTCCCCAAACAAGCCCTTAGAATGCTCCAAAATATGGGATTTCTTCCCCTACTCCTATGAAAAACATACTTGGGTTTTATTTGGAATCGAGATTTTGGAATGAATTTTGAAGTATTTGAACTAAATCCTAGGAAAATCCTGTACATTTTGCGTGGTTCTAAGAGGGCTTACTCCTATTATATGTGCCGTTGATGCATAATTCTAGTATAAAATTTCGGTTTGGCTAAAATTATGTTGACAGTTTCTTGGTTTGTTACCTCAATCATCACATCCCCTCTCTCCCACTTCACACCTCGGAACCTCGGAACGCACTGTTCTTATAGAGAGAAATGCGCTTTCCCATCTCAGTCGATTTTTGCACCACTCGATCCTCTCCGAGATTTGTGCTAGAGCAGCATGGGATACAAACTGATTAAGGAACAATCCAGCTCCACATACAGACCGATTATTGGGCCACTTGATCTTATTAGATTTTTGCCCTATCAAAGGAGAAAGTATCTAAAAATTGCAATAAATTTTATAAGTGAAAAACTTTCAGATAAAACTATAGTATAATTAAAGTATAATTACATTGTAACTATACTATAACTACGATATAACTTATGTAAAATTTGTATTTAACTATGTAACTTATATAAAATTTGTATTCAACTATGGTTTGATTAACTAGTACCGGGATCTTACACGTAACATGTCTGAAAATTTCTTTTCAATAATTTTTTTTCCTTTCATGCATAAATCATGAGGCGATCCAATGATCATAAATCTGAAAGTTTTGAGGGTATAAAACTTGCGGAATTTTCCTAGTATTTCCGATCAAATGACATTAGTCGTTTCTCACCGCTCAATACAGTAAACCCAGTTGATTCATTTTTCTTTTGAAAAGTTGATCCAATTTTTTAACAGGAAGTGAGGGAAACAAACAATATTACCATAATTGCATCCTAATTATCCTATACTTAAATCCTACTTACACCATACAATTATAGTGTAACTAGAATGTAATTACTCAACTAAAACAAGCATGCAGTAAATAAGCAAACAACACCTGATGTGCACGTTAATAGGCCACCAAAGTTGACTAATCCTTACTACCTTTCAATCGACATATGACTAGATAATCCCATAATATTTTAGCGCTCACAAGTAATCTTTTCCTGCCGATACGGAGCTGTAGTACCTCTGTAGTTCTGTCGTTCTGTACCAGTACCAACAGAAAACACGCACGATCGTATCTCTTTCCAGCTCCAAACACTGCCATCTGCGCGAAAAAGAGCTCGACAGATCGAGCGACGAACGAACTCTCACTCCATCTCTCCGACAGCAACCGCCCGGCCGTCGCCCGCAAAAGAGCTCTCTCCACCGTGGCGCGGATAGGTGGCGCGCGCGTACGCGAGCGACCGACCGACCACACGAGCGCACCGGCAGAAAAGGGAAAAGAAAAAGAGAAACCGCTCGCGATTCTTCGTACGTACCACGGCCGGCGAAAGGCGCGACATGCAACCCACCCCATGTGTGAGGGGGGGGAGGGCGCGGCGCGCCAGTGCCGCGCGTATCGGCGTGTGCCGCGCGGCGGCGCCCATGTGCCTCAACGTGGGGCGGTTTCCCCACACCGCGGCCTCCTCTGCTCGTCGATGATCATCTGTCGATCGAGCTTTCGGTGGAAGCGTGCGCGCGTCCAGCGCGATCCGGACACGCACGCATGATGCTGCAGCGCGAGGGGGGGGATTGGGCAAAGAGATACATGTGCCGATGTGCGTCCGCGAGCGCTCCGTGTGTGTTCCCGGCAAGATTCTTCCAGAACAATAGAACATGCTAAAATATTGGTGTTAGTAACGGCCTGAAAAGCGAGTTCACGTTGTTGTCTACCGAAACCATCAAGGCTAGCTAAAAGCTCTATTCAGGGGTTCAGATCGACCGCTAGCTGCAGAGTTGCATGGTTAGGAATTGAAATTGACAGAAGTCACAGAACAGAAGAGTAGTAGCAGTGGTCCGCACCAAACTTTCCGATCCTTGTTCGGTTCGGGATGACCAATCAGAGTATCAGACGGCATTCTATCGAGACTTGAGAAAGGGATAAGGATTGATATCACCTGATCAGCAGCATGCAATGCACGGCGACGGGGTCCGAGCCTTTATTAAATGTTGTGGCAGGGGGACATGCATCATCTCCACTCTACAGTACTGTCAGTGCATGCATGCACTGGTGGCCGGTGCAGCGGTCCACCAGTACACGCAGTTTTACTCCCTGCATATTTTCTCTATAATTTTATGAGTAAAACATTTGTAGGTTAGAAGGGTTCCTCCCCTTCTATAGCCGGACTGCTACAGTTTCAGTAGTGGGAGCTCCGGAGAGAGGGGGAGATGGTGACTCCTGCAGCAAGAGATGGATATGATATTGGCAGTGATCCGGTGCGGTCTTGTGAGTTTGCTTGTGCTGCGGAGTGGTGGCTTGGGCTTGGGTGCTGAAGGGTCGACGCGGTGGTCTCGTGACGGTTGCTATGTAGGTTGGTTGCGTGGGGTTTTGATGAGAAATCGCTGGCGAAAGCCCTGCCAAGCCATGGGCTGGCTTGACAATGACAACACCTTTTAGCGGCGTTCCCCTTCTTGGAGACGTCGTTATGCACTAACCCCTCTTCCCTTGATACCAGTCTCTAGGGTGTAAACTTTGCTCCGGATTCCGGACGAGCGATGATGGCATTTCACGTATTGTCCTCCTTGGAGGCGCCGCTTTGGAGATCCTTCCGCGTCAATGGTGGCTGTTGGCGGACTCTTGCAACGTCTCCAAAGCTCTACAGACCCAGGGTGTTTGACGATACCTTCACCACTTTGGTTCCGTTTCTTGCTTTGTAGTGGGTGACTTCATTCTTCATTTGTTTTTGTTGGGTGAAGTCAGAGCTGCTTCGCTGTTGGGGTGCGACGAAGCTTGGCAACGATGACGAGCTATAGTTTCTTTACAGGAGTGTTGGTGCTAGCTGCGTTTTTAGGAAGTGGCACCTAGGTGGCTTGGGTTGATGTCCGTCATGGGCTTCGAGGCTGATTGTTCGTTTTGGGGACGGGTTTGGATAAGACGACGCATCTTCTGTGAAGTTGGAGCGTTATGTCACTAGTGTGGTAAGCTTGGTAACGATGACACTTTTTTACGTAGTCTAGCCTATTTTGTCACCTTTACAACAAGTTTGGCTCCGATGCCTTGTGTTGGGCTCCGTCTTTATTAGGTTATTAGGCTAGTTGGAGTGTTTGTCGTAACCGTGGTTTTTTCTGAAATTTCCCTAATTAACTGCGCAATGTAAGGTTTGGTTCCATTTCCTTCTTAAAATGGGACAACTTATTCTTTTATATAAAATGTCAGCAACGATTCGACCTTTCGAAAAAAAGAGACTGTTGGACATTTCAAAGAAAACACCTTGGATTTCTGTCACTTTTGCACCTGAGTCTACATTAAGATTGGTGTATGAATGATAACATTATCTTCTTTGTTTTTTTTTCTTCTCCCCGACATCGTTCAGCGGAATGAGAGAAGCGAGCTTGCCTTTGCCGTCCACACTAGTGCCCCATCCCTAGCCTTGCTAGCTCCTAAACGCGTGAAACAACATCGCTAGGCCCGCAAGGCCTCCTCCCTCACCTTGTTTGCCTCGCACTCAACTTCTACTCTAGCCCACTTTCCTATATCCCCATGCTCCACGGGCGATACTACCATCCGCCACCCATATTCACCATCAACCGTTGGTCCTCCGTCACTCACAACTATCTCACTAAGCCCCAGGAAAAAAATCACTCTTTTTTTCTTCTCCTTCTCACCCCATCATAGATCTTAGTGCAGATCTGATGGTTTAAAATTCGATGGGAATCTCCACCAGATTATTGTTCGTATGAAAGTTAGCAAAAATTCGTTTAAATAAATGTTTTTTTACAAAATTTATTAAGTACTCTTGTTCCAAAATGTAACCAATTTTCGTGAGAAATATTTACTGTAGGTCGATTTATCTAGCTCTCGATATCATCCAATTAATCCACCAAAATGGCACCTACAGGTAGAAATTGTAAAACCACGGGGTGAAAAAAATACATAATTTTAACTTGCGGTCCCTCCAACCAAAACTGTCGCCGAGTAGCCGGTCTCGTCTTTATATATACCACTCGCTCCCCCATGTTCTCTCCGCACATCACAGTATCACACCGCACCATCACCCCTTCTCCTGCTTCTTGCAGAAACAATCGCTGAATCGCACCGCACTCCGCCGCAGCCATGTCGTCGCAGCGGCCCGGCCGTCACCAGCGGAGGGCGTCGCAGAGCGTGTTCGTGCTCCCGGATAACTTCGCCGACCTCGACGACGTGCCGGCCGCTGGCGCCGGCAGCGAGGACGGCCGGAAGGCCGCGACGACGGACGCGGCCGGCGGGCAGCAGGCTCGCCCACCGGCGGCGCGCCACCGGCGGGCGATGTCGGTGGCCGTGGCATCGTCCAGGGAGCTGGAGATGATCAAGGAGGACATGGGCAGCTACAAGATCGGCGCCTGATACATCAACACTACAGCGCATGCAGGGGTATACGCGCGTGTTCTGTGCTCCCGAGTGTCGCGCGCGGCTAAATCGTCATGTACGTATGGTGGTTAATTTTCGAGGTTAAGCGGCACATATCGCGTCAACCGATGTCACGCTTGTTGTTTCTCTTTTTTTTCTCTCTTTCGGTGAAGACATGTAAGATGGGAGATGTAAAATTTATGCTTCCTTTTCCACACAACGAATGAATCAATGAATCACCCTAAAAAGTGTGAACTCTACACGTTTCTGGAGATCGAGGATGAATACGTAATCGCAGCAACTGCAAGCTCGTGTGTTCGTTTAAAAGTTCTTATCAAATTTTCTTAGTGCTAAAATTTGGTATTGAACTATATATTGATAATACTAGTAAATTTGATAAGTACAGGTAATGTTTAGTTTGTTTCTTTTGTTAAGTTTTTTAAGAGAGATTCTAAATTATCAAACTTTGGTGGCGGAAGTAAGTTTTGATAATATTTAGATGGTTACCTTTCCAAATTTTAGGAAAACCAAAGCTTAATAGGTTAATTTTGGCTATAAAACTCGGTGTCGCTCTAATGGCAATACCGCAATAGCGTACAAAATTTCATATTCTACGCGTATGCGTAGCTGGTTGGCACTATTCGCAGGCAGCAAAACGCATCTCAACTTATCGCTCCGGCGTGCGCGTGCGAGATGCGACGTGTCGACGCGATGGGCATCTTCTGGGACGCTGTAAAAACCAATAGCAAACAAGCACACCTACCTTTCGTTTTCTTCGACCGAATACTCGAGATAAAGGCTGCGTTCGTGGTCCCGAACTCCCCACACCTACACACAGTAAACACGGTAAACAGCAAATACGGAAAACGGAGTGATTCGTTAGCGCGTGATTAATTAAATATTAGTTAATTTTTTAAAAATAGATTAATTTGAATTTTTTAAACAACTTTTGTATAGAAACTTTTAAAAAAACACACCATTTAGCAGTTTGAAAAGCGTGTGCGTAGAAAACTAGAGAGGTGAGTTGGGAAAAAGGGAGAAAGAACACAACCAAAGTCAGGTTACCAAAACAATATTCCTCTTTTTCAAGAAGGTAAATCAAGACTAATCCACTCGTTAACCAGATAATTAGATAATCCCTAACTCTTCGTATCATGTAGTGTTCATAGCATTTAATACATTATCATATAATCAAAAATCTGATGTTGTAAAAGAGTAAATGAGGAGATATGTGAAAAGATGAAAACATCATTTTTCATGTAAGAAATAATCTCTACACACGAACAAAGAATGAAAAATAAGAGAATAGGTAGATAAAAGGAGAGAAAAGGATATAGGATTGGATAAAAATTTAATTTAAAAACACCATTTGTTAAGCATATAGTTTTTATTATATGATATACCCCCCCTCCATTTCCTAATACAAGGCGTTACTTGTTTGGACTGAGACCAATTAATAAAACGTATAACTACCCATCGTACCAATTTATTCCAGCGAGTTCCGATGCGTGACGCTTCCATCAGTTCATCACAACTAGTGCCGAAGCAGCACGCGCCCGCGTCCTGCAGTTTTCGCGCGTGCATGCAAGCATCCGAGTGGTGGATCCGTGGCCTTTAAACTAATGAACCGAACATCAAGAGATCATGCAACCATCCATTCAATGCTTTGCATGCCATTAGAGTTGAGCAGTTGCCGCCTTATATACTGGTATTTGGAGAAAAGACGGTTGCGTCTTCTATTAAGAAATAGAGGAAGTAACAAATATAAAAACAGTTGATAGTTTTTGTATTGAGAATTTGGGATAATCTTATGCATGCATGTGGCCATGTCCCAGACGACACCGAGCTGAAAACCTGAAACCGAAATGACAAAGATGCCGGTTGCTCTGAGATTCGCTCGCGGAACACGAGCATGCATGCCGATCAATTTCACCCCCGTTTCGTTTCTTTCTCCGGGCCGGTTTGGCGTTAGCCCGACCTGCCAACCAATCCAACCGAGCCACATGCGCAATCACGCAACATGTTCTCAAATTACCAGATTTGCAATCATCAACGCGAGAGATCTGTACGTACACTAACACGTACGTACAACCGGTACTTGCATGATACTACCTGTGTTATTGCGTTTTTTCCATGTCGTTTTCAGGGTTTTGATTAGCAATCTGTTGTACACTTGTACTGTATTGTAATGCAGGTGTATGATTGGTGTTGCTACTAGTACTGTGCCCCCAGATCTCGATCTGGAACATGTACACATGATGGATCATGGATGAATGGATGGACCAGGGCACCAAAGGCTCAATCATCTTGATTTGATAGGCCGGTTTTTGGGTCGATGTACGTGTCGATGGACATCTGTACACTTGCAAATCCCTAGCGAATCGATTGATGGATCTGTTGTAGATTTATGATATATTACACCGACATGACTTGTGTGAGAGTTTTTTTTTTATAAATATCATCGGTGTGTTTCGTGGTGGATTATTCGATTCGTCAGATTTGACGAAAGTTAAATTTAGACTCTACGTGGACTCGAGTTGGGCTTACATTTGGTTGGGCTTGATTTGTTCAACAGCCCAAATGGCCCATTCACCAAAGCCCAATATGAAAGGCCAAATTTTGGGGGGCCCTTAGTCTGGCCCATCCACGTATGTAGGCCGGATTTTCTTAGAAGTTCTGCGGTGGTTTCGCCCCTAATTTATTGGAGGAATAAGTTCATCTTAGCTCCCTTAACTTGTCAACGAATCTGATTTTCGCCCTTCAACCAAAAAACCTGATACAATAGATCCCTCAATTATCACAATCGGTGCAATATAGGTCCCATGGTGTTAACGACGAAATTTGGTAAGTCTCGAAGTCATCATCGGCCTAAAGTCAGTATCGGCTTCAGAGTCCTAAAATCGACCGATGGAAGCTATCAGTCGTCAACAGTCGGATTTTTGCCAAATTCGGTTAAGAAAATTAATCTATTGAAGGAAGTTTATCCAAAAGTGACCCAGTTCAAGGAGGATGCGGCATGACAGTTTATCTATTAATTAGGAAGAGTCTATTAGTTTCCTTTTATCCTTAGGAAATTGTGTTTAGTGTCCAATAAGAACTTTATATTTTTTCTTTTATCTTTAGAAAAGCTTGAGTCATGTCCGATATGGACTAGTATCTACCCATGGGTATAAATATGTATACCCGGGGTCCATGTAAATTATCTCTCGATCAATACAACTTCGGCGCATCGCCACCTTTTATCCTTTTACTTTCGACGAGTTCTTGTTTCAAGTTGGACTGCATCGGCTTCGATCTTCGACAAGGGGTAAGGCTTGTTATGGCAGCTTGCGCTATCTAGATTAGTGCTTCCATCGCTTCGACACTCTAATCTTGTTCATGTAAGTCGTCGAGTTATCATATACGTTATATAATCCAGATTGACAATGTTTTCTACTTGCATCGGCCGATCTCCATCTAGGGTTTTGTCGATATCGGCTAGATTACTTTGTTGGTTTAGACACCCTGAAAATCAGTCAAAGGCATGATTGTCTAGATATTATGTTTCTTTTCATACTTAGTGCTGCATCAGTTAAGTTCGATCTACTAAGTCATGCTTAGAACCATAATCTCTAGCATGCTTCTTGATTGCCAATAAGGGTTTCATCGGGGTTTCAGCCGATGAGTTATCTGGACGTTGCATCGGTTTAAAAGGATTACTTACAAGTTAGTTTTAGCCGATGACAACAAAGGTTTCACTGTTTATCTAATCGTTTGGATTTAATGACATCGGATCTCCAGCCGATGTATGCTTTAACCTTCGGATCGGTGCTTATTCAATCTATCATTACTAGCCGATTGGTTGCTACTGGATTATATTATTGTTATATTACATTATCATCAGCCGATCATCTTTATGTCATTATCTACATTGGATATATAGCCGATTGCGCAAAACCCTATCAATATCGGCTGGTATCGGTATCGGCTAGAATCACTCTATCGGCTTGTCAGCCGATCAGCTGTTTGATATTCAATTTATATATCTTGTCAGTTGCAGGATCAAACTGACTGGCACGCCCGCATCTCATCATTATTTTGGACCTGCACTGGAGCTAAGCAGATCTCCCAGGTCGTCGTGTTTTTACGTCAACACATGACGGTTTGGATGGTGGTTTTAACTGACGTGGCGTGTACATGGCTAATTTGACTCGGTCTTCATCTGACGTGGTATTGATGTGGCTTTGACGTGGCAATTTGATTTTTGGAAAATAATAAAAACGGTGACCCCACATGTCTGTTACACAAAAAAAATTAAAAAATGGTGGGGCCCACGTGGGCCCCACATGTCATTCACACACCCTCCTCTTCTTCCTCCTCTCTCCCCATCTCCCCTCTCTTCATCTCTCTCCGGGTGTCGCTCCCGTCGGTAGAGCGGGGTGGCTGCGGGCTACAGGCAGAGCGGCGGGAAGCTCACTGCCGCCGATGGTGGTGATGGCCTGCGGGATCCCCTCCTCTCCCGATCTTGGTCGACGGCGCTACTCCAGGGGAACCCGCCACCACCCGTGAGCGGAGCAGGCAGGCGGAGTAGGGCTACGGCGAGGCAGACCAGTGGATGCTCACATCATGTGAGGTAGATGGCATTCACCCTCACCGTGCTCGTCAACGGGAAGCGCATCTGCGGCGAGCTCCGAGAGTACTGGATCGAAGACGGCCTCTACGACTCCCTGAACTGCACCCTCATGGACCACTACGTGCCGCGCCCGAGGCAACTCGCCGCCGCCACTGAGGAAATGATCGGACGGCATGCCTCTTCCGCTGCCACCACCGTGGCTATGGCCACCGCGTCGGCATGCTAGTTGGGGTCCACCCGTGGCTCCAAGAAGCCATGGCTTGCATCCTTCATCACCGGGTTCTGGAATCTCCACCTCCTCTTCTCCTTCGCCCCCGATGTCGACGCCGACGTCTTCATCGTTGCAACTACCAGCACCACTGCTTGGTCTTCCGCCACTGCCGTCGTTGTCCTGTTCTTCTTGCCCAACCAACAACCACTAGGATGAGCTCCCACCGTGCGCCTACGCCGCTGACGAGGCCACGGTTTCGTGGTCGCCTTCTCGACGGAGGACGTGGCATGCTGCCTTCTCTGGCCTCCCTGAGCCCCTCAACGTCCTCCCCGCCTCGTTCCTGTCTGCACGTGCTCGCCAGCCGACCGCGACGCCCGCGGGCTCAGTGGCGGCGAGCATTGCTCGCCCACACAGCAGCCACCGCCGGCCACCACCACCACCACACCCGTGCCGACCGCATCTAGGGAAGAAGGGGAAGAGGGGAGTGGGGCACACTGACTTGTGGGTCCCACTATTTTCTTATTCTTATTATTTGACTGACATGTGGGCCCACATGTTTTGTTTTAATTTTTAAAATTTTAAATTCTGCTTCAATGCCACATCAGATGAAGACCGAGTCAAACTAGCTACGTAGGTGCCAGGTCAGCTAAATCCGCCATCGAGACCGCCATGGGACCTATATTGTGCCTGTTTTGACAGTTGAGGAACCCGTTTTATCTGGTTTTCCGGTTGAAGGACGAAAATCGGATTCGTTGACAAGTTAAGGTACCTCAAGTGAACTTATTCCTTTCTTGGATGCGTGTGATTCGTGAACCTAAGTCGTACCACAATGTATGGAAATCTGATAGTAATATTTATCGTATCCCTCAATTCTAATTTAAAATTTCTTCCCATTTTAACCCCCAATTACCCACTCATCCACAATCAAATCTTATTAATAGAGATATTATAGTTTTTTCTTTGTATTCTTAATCGCATCCAAATGGGATTAATCCCTTTTATTATGAGATATAGGAGTATTCTCCAAGGTTATCAGGATCGGGATCCTATGTAGTATCGTTTTGCTGTATCATTTCGTAGGATCGGAATACTATGAGATTTTCTTTTTTTAAGTTTAATTACTATTTGTATTAATTATATATCACCATTCTATATAAAAAAATGTAGTAATAATATATGTCATTGTGTCAGGGTTATAGATGAGGCATACCCCATGATCTTGAGTTAAGCTCGACGGGACCCACCATATACCAAGTCGAATTATGCTTCATATACGGAAGGTGTTTCAGATAAGGAAGGAGAAACAAAGTTCAAGATGGAAACTACAAGGACTATACGAATCGTATACATACTTGTCTCCATAGTTCTACTTAGATAAGAGGATATCTATGGATACAAATACAAGACCCCCAGGAGGAGAAGGGACAAGCAAACGTAGATCGATAAACACCGAGCTATGGAGACAAGTCTAGACGGACCAAACCAGAAGCCACAGAGGCTACATGAGCGATCTCGTGGTGCTCCTTGTTTGGTCGAGTAGATATTCGAGGAGCAAGACAGCCCTGTTGTCGACTACATGTGGAGATCCACGCCGCCAAGTCGACGACAACTAGATAGGTTATCCCAAATATTGTACTCGAGTGATACTGCTATATAAGAACAACACCGGTTTTGGCCAACAGGAATAAGACCATTACCTATCAGTTGAGGGGGGCCGAACCTGTATAAAAATCATTGTCTCTCATCTCTTTACCTTGATCTCGCGTATACCCTGGTACCAACAAGCTCCATATCATGCAAATACTGTAGTCGCGATCTACAACGTCGACACATTGCAAATAGAGACATTTATCAAGAGAAGATACATTTAACTGATTTTTATATAAACTTGAGCATATTTATTTACATTATTTTCAAAACATCTTATTTTAAATAATATTCTGTAGGATTGTAGAATCAGATACTACATAAGATTTCGTAGGATTGTGTGGTAATGAATAGTAGGATCGAGATACTATGAAAATTAGGATATCGATATCGCTTCGGTTTGGTAAGATTGTAGTATCATAAAATACTAGGATATGGATCGGGATACTTGATAACCTTAGTATTCTCTGTCGGGCCCGTGGGTTTGTGTTGCCATCTATTAGCCTTACTGCCTTAGGACCATATTTCGGTTTTCTCAGTTATTTCCGTTAAATGACATATACTCCCACCGTCAATAAAACAAACTTCTAAGGATCTCTGGACATACATATTCATTTCCAGAAGTTCTTTTAGACGAGGGGTGTATGGTTGAATTGACTATAGTAAATTTGGTTCATTACTCCATCCATTCCTTAGTATATAGTGTAGCAAGAACAATAAACCATTTTAATAGCAATTGCATATATTAATTCTTTCTCCTTTCAACGCGTGATGTTTCGATAACTTCACCAGCATTAACGGATATGCAGTATTTAGAATATCCTCAATTTATCATAATTGCCTATCCACACCATAACATAATAACATAGTAATTATGCATCTATTATACCTTCATTATAAAATACAGCTCTGCTTCATCTCATAAAAATATTTATCAATGATAGATATAGTATGATCAAAGCTATCAGATCGGCGATAAGTTAAAGGAAAAAGTAGGAATTATCCCCCTAACTATCACGGTCAATGGAATCAACCCTCGAACTTGAAAACCAGACATTTTACATCCTCAATTATTAAAACCAGTCAAATAACCCTCTTAACTTAATCCGGAGTGATCTTATCCTACGTGTCATACTCGTAGCAGTCCAGTCAGCAAGTCATTAAAAAAAGTCGGTGGGGCCCACTGTCAGAACTCCCGCTCCCTACCTCATCCTCGTCAACCCCTCGCCCTGCGCCCGCAAGCGCAGGCGCCTCGACGTCGAGGAACGGGAGCCCGTTCTGCCTACCTCGTCGGAGCCGGAGTGGTGATGTCCCCGGGCCGTCCGTGGCGGCATCCTCCCCCACCAGAAGCACCTGCGCTTCCAGCGCCACGCTCGTCCGCAGCCGCCGACCGCCATCGCCCACGGCCACCGGCATCTTTGCCGTCGCCGCTAGTCTCCCTTTCAATCTCTTGCGTTGCTGTCATTCTTTCCTGATAATTGGTACTTTGCATTCAAGAATCAATTCATGGTTGCCTGTTGCAATCTTACTTTGATAGCACTGGATTCGGTTCTTGGCCGATCTCTGGCTGGAGCCTGGATGGATCATGGTAGGATGGTTTTTGTTTGATGGGGGATCGAGTCGGGGCGTCCATGGACTGCGTGGTCCACATCGTGATGCAGGTGGTCCTAAGGAGCATCTGCAGGTTGCAGGAAGTCTTCGGCATGGCGATGGAGCTCGGCGCGGTGATCCTCATGGCGGTGTGGTTCTCCGGCATGGCTTCCCACCGGCCGAAGCCGCCGCCTTCGCCGGCCACATCAAGGACGACGACGACGACGTCCCGCTGCCCTCCCGCGTGTAGATGGAAGCCGAGGACGCATCCCGTCTCGCCGCCCTCGTCTCGCACACCATTGCCGCCTGCCGCACTGCCAAGCGCCGCCCGCTGCCGACCCGTTTCCTCCCCGGGAACGCTGCCGCCGCCCTCGCCTAGATTGCCGCGCCGTCCTCCGCCGCCCCTAGCGCGTGCTGTTGCGGCCGCAAGACGCACGCTAGCTGCTGCTCCTCTCCTCCCGCGCTGGTGACGCCATTGCTGCCATTACTCCGTGCTCCTTGGTGAGAGAGAGAGAAATGGATGGGAGGGGAAGGAGGTGGAAGAAAGAAGAGAGAAGATGCTGACAAGTAGAGCCCACTACCTTTTATTATTCTTGGTTGAGTGGACTATCACGCGTACAGCACGTGAGATCAAAACCGCTTCGAGCTGAATTAGGGGGTAATTTATCCAGTTTAAAAAGTTTAGAGTTAAAAATATCTGGTATTGTAATTTAAAAGGTAAATAAAAGGAGAGTAATAATTGAGGGGTAATTTGTACTTTAAATTGTGCGAACATCTCACGAGAGCTATCAGCTAGTATGTACGTGCTCTGAATTATTTCCGTTGATGTGCAAGTTTTCTGACCAAGATGCATACACCGAAAGAAATTCTCTCGTCTTGCCGAAAGTAGAGTACTAGTACTGTACTACATTCAGATTCGCAAATCGCAACTCGACCGTTCAAAATCTTCAAAATTTCTACGGGACGGAAGACGCCAACCTGACTTTTCCTTCGTGTTTGGGCGCTTTTCCACGGTATATAAAATCACGGATACCTTTTTGATTTTCGTGTGCCACCACGCCGCGCGTCCCCCTCGACCGTAGGATCTAACCCGCCTCGAATCTCAGCCCTCCACGTGTCCTCCTGACACCACACCACGCCGCCGCGCTACCAACACAACACACCGCGCCTTTTTCTCCCCCCCTCCTCGCGGCGACGGCGGCGGCGGGGAGGAGGAAGACGAGAGGAGCCGAGAAGGGAGGCGTGCCCGTTTCTTCGTCCCGTCCTAGGGTTTGGACGAGGGGAGGCAATGGCTGCCGCGGCGGCGGCGGCTGCTGGAGCGGGAGGAGGTGGCGGGGAGGGAGAGGGAGAGGGAGAGGAGCTGCTCCTCTACGCCGTGGAGGGAGTCGGCGGCGGCGCGTGCGCTGGGGATCGCCCGTGGCGGCTCAACTTCGACGGTCTCCGCCGCCCGGAGGCGCACCAGGAGAAGCCGCCGCGCCGCTTCCATGACTGCCTCGGCGTGCTAGGTCTCTCTCTCTCTCTCTCTCTCTCTCTCTCTCTCTCTCTCTCTCTTGATTGCTAGCTCTCTGGACGCTTTCGTATGGCTATGTTTGGGTGTTTTTTGTTTAGGAATAGGATTATTTTGATCTGGAGTTGTGTTTTAGCTGTTTTAATTAGAGAATTCAGAGGTCAGCGTCTTACCCTCTTCGGTGACGGCGATTGGGTCAGGTGATGTATAGTAGACGTGTACTGGGAATGGGGAGTGGAGAAGTTGCAGCAGCGACGGTCGGAATTAGTGATTAGTGTGTTTCATCCACTGATGTCCCTTTTGTTTAGTGGTACTTGATTGGCTTCAGTAACTTGCTGTTACTCAACAGATTTGTGTCATGTCTGTTCTGTAACGATTGTGATCGATTTCTAGGTTTCGTCGTACGTTCACAATATGTGATAAGGGGAATGATTTATGATAATTTGTATTTATGATTGTATTGTGTTAATAATATTTTAAATCAATATTCTGTTTGAAAGTGGTGATAGATTGTATTACTCTGCCGTGAGTTACTAATTGAATTATAATATTAATTATTAAACTGAAACTATTGTGTCGAAGACGGAAAGCGTACACATCCTGAGACCTGCTTTCTTAAGAAATTGCTGTACCCTTTTGATGCTGGTAAAATTAGCTGAAGGGTTGTTTATGGACTGTTGAGTTGACAATTTTTTACTTCCTGCTTTGATATTTTGTCTTTAAGCTACATGTGTTTGAGCCTTTAGTTTCTGTTGTCTGCAACTTCTATCTTACAGCTATATAACATGGTAATTTCTAGCACCAATTTACAGATTCTTTCCTCACTAGTTCAGTGCTCTGGATATTACGGGTCTATGTTTTATGGAAAAAACACTGGTTTTGAAACAGAGATATAAGTTACTAGCTCTAAGTCCCAAAGTTTCCATTCTGCAGATATAGACAATAATGTTTAATACAGATGGTGGAAGTCATTTCTTTGGTGTTTGAAAATTATTATCAGGATATCAGGATAAAAAGATCATGTACAAAACAAGTTTAACTAAGCTGCCTGTTGAGTCTATTTCCTACTTCGCACTGGTCCTATTCTGTGGCATTGCACTCATCATAATCAGATAACTAAGTATTCCATTTTTTGTTCTATACTTCTATTTACAGTTCAAAGCCCTGGAGATGATGTTGCAGAATATTACCAGCAACAGTCGGAAATGTTGGAAGGTTTTAATGAAATGGATACACTGACAGATCGTGGTTTTTTTCCTGGAATGTCCAAGGTCTACATTCTTGCTCTAGTAACACTAAAGCAGAAAACTTCCTTTTGCAGATAAAATGTTGAAAGATGCATCTATACTGTTTTGTACCTTAAGTTGATCCTATCTGTGCAGGAAGAACGTGAAAAAGTTGCCAGAAGTGAGGCATTAGCCATCCGGTTATCTAATATAGCAAACATGGTTCTTTTTGCTGCAAAAGTTTATGCCTCAATAAGGAGTGGTTCCCTAGCAATTATTGCCTCCACTTTGGATTCTCTACTTGACTTGTTATCAGGTTTTATCTTGTGGTTTACTGCCTTTTCAATGAAAACGCCAAACCCGTACAGGTACCCAATCGGTAAAAGACGCATGCAACCTTTGGTGAGTTTCCACACCAATAACTGCCAATTAGGCATAATTTGCCCTGCATGTTCTATGCTTTTATTTCTTGAATTTGTTATTACTAGAATAAGTCAATCATCTTCGTTGAACTCTGATTCGCTTTAGTATCCATTCTATGTTTTTTAAGAGATAAAGAGAGACATTAACCGTATAAATTGTTATTTTTCTTGCTCAGTATTCCTCTTATTAACGAATTCTGACACAATCTGTTCACCAGGGAATACTTGTATTTGCTTCTGTTATGGCAACGCTTGGCCTTCAAATTATCCTAGAATCCACACGCTCATTGTTTTATGATGTAAGTCTTTTCTTTTATCTTCTTACCATTCTTGGACTGCTTTTTTCAATACAATTAATTGATTCATATTGATTAGCATAGTTGGTTTTTCACTTCTCCTTTCAATCTAAACCTTCTAGCAGATATTATCAGAATGCCTCATGTCTCATGTGCTTTTGAAAAAAAAAACTGTCCTTTTAATGCGGAAGATTTTCTAAAAAAAAGGCCAACCTGTCCGTTTTCAATTTTGTGCATGCCTGTTTGGTACACTTATGATAGTTAATATGTGTGAGTACTCCATTTCGTATTGTTGACAATCTTGCACTAACTTAACTAACTGTTAAGCACACCGCGATAACTGTTAGGACAGTAACATAATGATTGGATTAATCAGGTAGCTATTGATTATCTTATGCTCCAGGGGGATACTTTCCGCTTGACAAAGGAGCAGGAGAAGTGGATTGTGGATATCATGCTCTCTGTTACATTGGTGAAGCTCCTGCTGGTTGTATATTGCCGTTCATTCACCAATGAAATTGTAAAGGCTTATGCACAGGATCACTTTTTCGATGTCATCACCAATGTTATTGGGCTTGTGGCAGCACTTCTAGCTAATTATTTTGAAGGCTGGATTGACCCAGTTGGGGCTATTATAGTAAGTATACTAAAGTAGTACTTGCTCTGTATTATTCCTTGTTTACTAGAATTTCGTTGCGAGAACTATCATTTCCTAGATTTGTGATCACTATAGAATGAGTATGTCATGACTTTAATCGGGTAAGCCGACTATTTTGGTTATGGAACTGAATGATGCACTAATGCTGTATTTTCTCACATTCGACAATAACTTTAAGTCGAAAAGGTTCTGAATGTATGCTATCTTTCCTTCTTTGCAGCTGGCGTTCTACACAATCAGAACATGGTCAATGACGGTGCTGGAAAACGTCCACTCCATGGTTGGTCAATCGGCTTCACCAGAATATCTCCAGAAGCTTACCTACCTGTGCTGGAACCATCACAAGGCTGTCAGGCATATCGACACAGTGCGAGCATATACATTCGGCTCTCACTACTTTGTTGAGGTGGATATTGTTCTGCCATGTGACATGCCCTTGCAGGAAGCGCACGATATTGGCGAGGCCCTGCAAGAGAAGCTGGAGAGCTTGACTGAAATTGAACGAGCTTTTGTCCATCTCGACTACGAGTTCACCCACCAGCCTGAGCATGCCCGATCCCATGATACATAGCATGATAAGCAGTCCGAACTACAGGTTTCCAGAGAAGCTGAGCTGAAATTATTGAAGCCAGTGCAGTTTCAGAAACTTGGTAGTAGCCTGTTTGCTCGAGCACACTGCTTATTTCAGGTGCCCTTTTTGTTTTGACTTGGTGGCTGGAAGTTGTACCTGTGGCTGTTGGGTGGGCAATGTCTGAATCAAGTGCTTTAAGATCTTCAGTTTATGTTACGGTGATTAATGGTGGCTGACCTTCTAGTCAGCCTGCAAAGGGGGTGGATCGGGCCGGCCCGTCCCCTATACCCTTTGAGCCTATCTATTTTGGTGCCTTGGCCCGCCCCTGTCCCTAGTGGTAGTGGAACCGGACCATTAGATCTGTGGCCGACCCTGTTCGTGGGCTGGCTGCTTGGCTGTGGCTAGGGCCTGCGCGTGGTTGTTGGCCTGTGCATGGTTGATGATGTGTGGAAATAGAGTAGCAGATCAAAATGCAGCCTTCATCAAATATCATTACAAAATTTTATGTTCTGCAAAGCAAATCAACAGCACTAAAAATGCAGTTTTTTAGGATAAAATATCATCCACAAAATATGAAGTTAAACATCACAAATATTCAGGGCATCAGATCGAGTTCAAACAAAATGCTACCTTCTAGGATCAAAGTGGCAGACTAAAAAATTAACGAAGCTAGAAAATATCATCTACACGATGATGATTACAGAACAGATCCTTCACTTAGGCATTTCCAAACTTGCACAGTCCATTCACTCCATTGACATGTCCAAATTCTGCAGAAAAACGTGACAGAGAGATCAAATGATCAATATTTCTCAGTCAAATATTGCTACAAGACTATCCAATGTCCACACATTGATGTAGGAAATTAAAGATAGTTAATTGATGGTACATGCAGGAGCTGTTAATTAAAGATGATACTGTAATTGATTATCTAGTTTGCCAGAATTTGCATAACTAAGGTAGTACATGCAGGAAATTGATGTAATTTGCAGCAATTTAAGTGTACACAAATCATCAGTAGGAATATTAAGTGGCTTTCCTCATATGTTGTAAAAGAGGTGAACTAGCTCAGATTATGACTAACATAATACAAGTTCTTGATAGATTACTAACCATCAATAACTAGATTCTTTGTTTGAGCATTCACAAGCTTTCACCATCCATGGAATCCTCAGGATCCAGGTTCTATAGATAAACATGAATAGATGATAGAGACATTAAAACCTTCATATTCCAATTTTACAGAGAGCTAGCAAGTAGGGCAACAAACCCATATAGGCACATACTCTGAATAATTAAGCAAATACTGAATAATTAGACATCTTTCTCTGTCAGAAATTGAATAGGTAGATAATAAGAAGAGCACAAGAAATTTACTGACCACGAAATTATCATTGTAGCTGATGCCGTTTACTGAGCTCACATTTATGTTAGGACCTAGCAATCAAAACATAAAAATAAATTAGTTTTTAGAAAGATAAGTAATAGAAGTAAATGAATGGAGGGTAGTCGTGTATACGTGCGGAAGCTCGAAACCAATCTTGGAGGCAGATGAGCGCCTCAACTGAATCCATTGTGAGACTACATCTGAAGTCACTGATAACTCTAGATCCCGTGCTGAATGTGGACTCAGATGCAACTGTGGAAGCAGGCCATGCTAGCACATCCTGTGCTATGCAAGCGAGAGTTGGATACTTTGAGCAATTGGCCTTCCACCAATTTAGGATGTCAAATTTGTTCCCAAATTCCTTAATAGGATTATCTTTGAGGTACATATCTAATTCAGTATTGACTTGATCACTTAATTGTTTGGTGATGTGCTGAACCCAATCAGCTAGAGGATCATTTTCGGAGACAGCCATCATATGATCAGCTTGGCGCACTGAGTTAGCATTGCTATCCTTTAGTTTTTCAGAGTACTCTTTAAACAACATGGTCAATCTCTTCTTAACTTTGTCAATCTTGTCTTTAGCATTTTCACCAAAGGCTTGCCCAAGCCAAAATTCCACAAACTTGAATTTGAATCTTGGGTCAAAAATAACAGGAATGCACAGATATTTGTAAGACTTAAGCCAATATTTGTCAAATTTATCCTTCATCTTTTTAGCCATACTTGCCACTTCAGTGTCACTGTTAGAGCGTTCCTTGTCCAAGACCAGTTTGATTTTCCACATCTCATGGAAGTACAGGTTTGAGGTTGGGTATAAAGATCCTGAGACCACCAGAGTTGCATCATAAAGCACCTTCAAAATTCTACAGACTATGGTTGCTCTTTCCCACTGTTCAGAAGAGGGTGCATATTTGTAATTTATGTCTTGAATAGCCAATGAATCATAAGCCCTCATGAAAGGGAAGGCTGCATTTAGCATTAGATATGTCGAGTTCCAGCGAGTACATACATCCACAGTGGGATGCAGCTCGCATGTGATCCCTTCCTGTGCAATGATCTCTTCAAATTTTTCTTTGCGAGATGGGGAACCATCCATGTACTTCACACTTTCACGGATGTTGCAAACAATAGAATCAATAACCTTCGGTCCATCTTTAGCTATGAGATTAATGACATGTGCTGCACAACGGTTGTGAAGTTAGCTTCCCTCCTGTGGGTATAGTTTTCTTAACTTTCAAATTACACTTTAACAACTTAGCCATTGAATCATTGGCTGAAGCATTATCCAAAGTGACACTGAATATCTTATCTGCGATATTCCAATCTTGAATGCAGTTGAACATAGTGTTGAACATCTGCACTCCAGTATGTGGTGTCTTTACTCCAAAGAACTTTATAATCCTCTTGTGTATCTTCCAATCTGTGTCAATGAAATGACATGTCACACATATGTATCCCATTCTTTGGTTTGAAGTCCACATATCCGCAGTCAATGAGAACCTACAAGTTGCAGCCTTGAACATTTCCTTTAGTGCTAATTTTTGCTCTTTAAAAGCAGCAATGCAATCATTCCTTACAGTTGTTCTAGAGATCATCTTGAAGTAGGGGTTAAGACTAGCAGCAAAACTTCTGAACCCATCGTACTCGACAAACTGGAAGGGCAACTCATGTAATGCAATCATTCGCATGAGTTCTCTTCTAGAAACTTGAGAGTCAAAACTCCAATTCTTTAACTTTACACTATTAGGAGACATAAGTGTAGAGTCAAGATTCCCCACAATCTTAAGAGCACTGATTCTCTTCTTGCATCTTGTCAAATGCTTTCTGAAGGAACTTGTTCCTGCTCCACGCTTTGCACGGATCTCTATATCACAATGCTTACATTTTCCTGCCCCAACTTCATTATCAATGATTATCGGTACAAACTCTTTCCATGCCTTGGATCTGAACTTCCTTGTTAAAGCTTGTATTACTGGATTCACATGCTCATCTGCAGGATCAACATGTGCAGAGTCACTGTCACCACCACCCATCTCAATATCACTGCCATGCTCATGGAAAAGATCACATTTCTGATTGAGCCTTTATACAGGGGTAAGCTAACCTATCAACATCCATGACAGTATATATGAAAGAACAAAAGATTATCTAGAAAACATGGCTCTATCTGCATTATAAATCAATCAGGCAAGAAGCTCTTCTTTTTAAAAGAAAAAATATCCCAAATTTGTAGGCATTTGGAGCAGTTAATTAAAGATGATACTATAATTAATTATCTAGTTTGCTAGAATTTCCATAACTAAGGTGGTACATGCAGGAAATTGACGCAATTTGTAGCAACTTCAGTGTACACAAATCATCACTGTGAAATCATCTTTATATATTTTTTATATATTTAAAGAAAACAAAGAGATGGCATAACAAATCATATAAAATGTAGCTGTTATTTTCATAGCCACGCTGAAAATGAAGAAACAAGAAACAGATAAAACGATTGCACTGCAAAACTGAACACAAAAAAAGTTATTTCATCTTGTGATGTGAAGTAAGCAAATATTTTGATTTTTTTTCCTTCTCTGAAGATTTTTCTACCTAATGACTGTTCAAGTCTCTTCTAGCCGCAGTACATGCAAAAAGTACAGATGAGGGGTTCATGGAAGGAATCGTACCGGAGTGCTCACGAGCAAGACAAGCCTAGCAGAGACGCCATTGCCGCCGGAGCGCGCCGTTGCTGCCGGAGCGTGCCGTTGCCACCGCAGGTGTCCTCCGGAGCCCTCGTCGTTGCCGCCGGAGCACGCCGTTGCCGCCGCAGGTGTCCTCCGGAGCCCTCGCCGTTGCCGCCGGTGGCACGCCCTCTGGAGCAGCAGCTGGTCGCTGCTCTGATCTGCAGGTAGCCAGCTAGCTGCCGCTCGCTAGAGCCTCGATCCACTATCGAGAGCCGCCGAGAGCGCGCGTCTCCACCAAGTCGGGTACTGCCGCCGTCATCGCCTCAATCCACGGTGGAGCGCGCCGCTACGAAGCCACCGCCGCCGCCATTGCCGTGAGAAACGCGAGTAGGGTCGATCCACATGGACCCTAGGGTTCACTGGGTCTTGGCCCTTTGTTCCCTAAAAATATAGGGGCCGACTCGTGAACCTTTTAGTGCCAAATTTTTAGGGTCAGCCCGCGAGCCTAATAGGCCGATCCGCCCCCTTTGCAGGCGGACCTTCTACTTCCAACCCTTGACAAGTGCAAAGCTTAAAATGGTTTACCCTCCAGAGACCAAACAGTTCAGGGAGGCGCTCATTTTATTCTTGCTCGGTATGAACTGCATGTATGCAGCTGCCCTCCCATGGCTACGGGTTTGTACACATCTTACTCAACTCTGAGCTCCTCTCACGGAAAAAGCTCAGTGATCTCGCTGTCACGGCCGATCGACCGATGAGTCACCAGACCGAGTGCGACATCAGAAGAAATTCTAGAAGCTCCGGCCCTGACGCTGCCTCCATCGTTCTCGCCATTAACGCCGCAATCTCACTGTAGCTCGACCGAAACGGCCGTCCCGTTCGTCCTGCCCTACCTGCGGGTACGCACGCACGCGTCACCTTCACGGGACTCCCTGTGCGCGCGGCGCGAGCGCGACATGATCGCTCGCACCCGCTAGCTAAGCTGTGTCTAGCTAAGTTGTGTTGTCGGCTCAGGCGCTCAGCTCAGCTCGTAGATAATTTTTGCGGGCTTAGCTCCGCGTGTTGGCGCGCGCACGCGTCCCGTGAAACGGCTACAGGACAACGATGAGAGCTTCGCCACGCCAGCTCACCAGCTGTACTACGGAGGCATCTTGTCTCATGTCTGAGAATTACTTCTGGTGGATTCATTCCATCCAAAATTTTACTCCATCCGTACTGAGATATTTTGGTTGAATGGAACACATCTACGATCCATAGAACTAGGGTGTATCCCATCTAACCAAAACTTCTTATATTTTGAGACGGAATTACAATCAATTTGGATCGCCCAAATTCATTATCCTAAGATGAGTCAAAATCCCACCATAAATAGTAATATTTTGGGATGAAGCTAGTATTTATTTATTTACCAGATTATAGTTACATCTATCATGCATATATACATGCACGTGCACCACACACACACACATATATATACACTCAACAGACATGTGTCAACTATAAATTGGTGACAAACATCACTGAATTTCCAACTGTGGCTCTTTTGGAACACTGGAAAAAGGAGGAATTTTGAAGGATTGCAACTAAATGGAAAACATCCAACATGGTCCTTTGGACGAAGAAATGGCATTCCCAATTTCTTTTAAAATTCTTTAGAATAGCTCATTTTATAGGAATTTTGGAGAAAATCTAGTAAGAGACTAGACACAGGGTTTTCTATTCTCTCCTCCCTCAAAATTCTCATGGTTTTCATATAATGCTACTGATGAATAACATTTTTTTGGTGAACTCATGTGGATTCACTTCCTGTAGGATTCAATGAGATGCAACGTTCTATTCCTATGTTTTTCAAATCCCGCGTTCCAAAGGAATCCTAAAAACACATTATTCTATGTGTAATTAATTAATTAGGACTTTTTTCTCCTTCGTCCTAAAATAAGTTTATTTTTTAAAGTAATCAGTGCACCGGAGTTTGTGAAAGTATGGAATAAATGCATTGGGAGTAGATAAAATGAGAAATGGGATTTAATAAACTGAAGGTATTCTGGTCTTTTTGCATTGGTTTTGTATTGGTTGTGGAATATGTGAAAATAAACTTATTTTAGGACGAAGGGAACATATGTCATTTATATAGTTATAAATATTTTTGATAATATAGATCAATATATGATATATCATTCCATAAATGTGCAACTTAATTTAATTTTGACCTATACAGATTAAAATAAATAACAAACTAATTAAACTATACCTAGTATGTGTATTATTCACAAATATTTTTTTTCTGTAACTTGCATATGTCAAATGTATGCTTGTATGTGTGTTTGTGGAGTGGTAAACCACATATTGATCGATAATATGTCATTTAAAAAATATAATTGGTTGAAAAAGGCATACAGGGGAGATAAATCCTCTTAAAGGTAAAAAAAAAAAACTTTCTCGCTTAGTTGTTTAATTTAAATTAGAATTAGTTTGAAACAACTCTCTACTTGTTTCACCATGCATATTTGTCTATTTTCTTGAGAGAATTATCGTTCCATTTGTCCACAATCATGACGACAGAGTATATGCAAGCTAGGTAGAGTGGCAACTAGCGAGCCCCCTGGGGTCCTGATTGTCTGGCTGATCGCTTAGGTACACGTCACCATACCACGTGTCACAAAAGGATTAGCAACGACAGTGCATCAGCTGCACCTAAGTAGATCGAAAGGTGCACGCATAGGTTCTCCATATCCTGAATGTTCAACGCATGCATTCATGTATGCATACTGCATACATAAGATGACATACTAAACATGTATACGATACACCTACCTGATTTCTTCTGCTAATATAATTGTACAAACTACAGGTTCATGGTTTAATTTTGTGGCAGCTAGCTAGCTAATCTATGATGCTTACATACGGCACATATATAGTCTAATATATAACATTACGAGGTTTGCAAGAGCTAGCTCTCAATGGATATGGGAGCCAAATCAAACAAGAGAGAGCTCATGTGAAGAAAGAACTAGTCATGAAGTCTAGCTATAGCCATAGCTAGCTACCTAGCTCTCGTCGTCGTCGGAGCCCTTGGATGCCGCGGCGTCGGAGAGCATCTTCTGGATCCGTTGCATCGTCTCCGCCTCGATGTTCCGCTCCGCCCTGTCCTTGTTGTAGGTCTCGAAGAACTCCTTGTTCTCCTTCTCCAGCTCCTTCCATACTGCCGCCACAAGATCAAATATAATGCTCACATGAAATGATATGCATAATAAAGTGCACCCCCTAGCTTGCGAAAGAGAATGCGCATATGTGTATGTATATATATATATATAATTTGGGAGAGAAACTAGCTAGAGTATATATGTATAGCTAGCACATGGAGAGATCTTGAAGAGAAGTGGGTAAGTATATACCTGTGGAAGTGACGACAGGGTTGATGTTGGCATGCTTCTCCAGGGCCTCCATGCACTCCTCCTTGTTCAGGTTGAAGCAAATGCACTTCTCTATCAGGTGGTGAACCTGCAGTAATTAACAATGGCAGCACACGCAAAGCTTAATTATAAACACCTCTCATTTGATGCACACCCAGCTAACACTCACACAACCCAGAACAAAATTATATATATACTAGTAGCATATAAGTATATATACCATTCTGATGTACGAAGCTGACGATGATGAGTCGCCCATGGCGCCTAGCTTGAGAGAGAGATCACCACTAAAGCTCTAGCTAGCTTAACTAATGGCAGAGTAGAGTAATACTGGTGGATCAGCAAGCTCCAGGAGACAGGAGCCGCTGCTGATTCCAGCTCACTGCTGTTAGCTAGCTCACTAATTATCTAGCCAGCTTAGCTATGGATGAAGAAGAAGAAGAGAGGAAGAGGTCGTTGCTGCTGCGAGGAAAGGGCAGCGAAGTGAGGAGATAGAAATAGGGGAGGTGGGGGAGGGGGACGTGGAGGCATGTCACGTGGGCGCCGCCGCCCCATTGGCGGAGAGGTGGCCGCGGAGATTTTTCCGGGCCCGCGCCTCGCTCTCAGCAGCGGCCTTGCTTTTCTGTGGCTGGAGCGTGCAGTAGCTTAGCTTGGGCGGCTTTGCTAGCTTTGTTAGGGCCTCATGGGGATGGATGAATTCGCCACCCTTTTGGCGTATTGCTGCTACTCGATCGTCCGTCCCTAGCTACTTGGAGACGTTGATGAGTAGTCATTTGCTTCTCTTTTATTTAACCTCTGTCATAATCATGCACAGTGGAGCCATCGACACCGTTGAGTCTGGCTAATCTCTAGCATAGCGATAATATTTTACATATATTTTCGATGGTTGACACCTGACAGTGGCTTAATTAACGTTATCGGCGGAGCCCGGTAACCGCTCGACCTATCCGGGAAGTGTGGTGGTTCTACCACTGATCATGCATGTGTCTAACAACCCGTGTTAGTCTCATGCAATATATATGTTTTCCTCTTCATACAAAGATATATGTAATCATGTGAACATATTAGCAGCTAACAAGCCACAAAAGATGCTAATAGTAGCTAAAGGCTTACTATGTGTAGAGTACATGAGGTTGTACAAAAGGTTCAATTATACAACATAGAGAACACATATAGTTAATAAGTAAATTAAGACCACTCATATTATTATGAAAATTAGTCTAGAGTTGTATTTCACAATATACATTGTGTCGAAGCTGCCACCGCCATCGCGTCTGGATCCGTCGTCACTCCTAAGACCGAGCCAGTGGATCCGCCGCTTCCGAGATTGGTGCCTCTTGCTTTCGAGCCACTAGATCTATTGCTGCTCCTTCTGAACTTCCCATCGCTGGATCTGTCACCGGCCCCTCGTACCCCTCTAGATCCGAAGCTGAGAGGAGAGGAAAGTGGAGGAAGAAGGAGAACAAAAAAAAATAGAGGCCGAAGAGAAGGAGAGAAAAAGGACAGGAGGGAGAGAGCGGAGGGGGGGAAGTGGGGGAGGTGAGTTGGGAAATGGGAGTTGGAGAGAGGAGAAAAAATGGGAGGTGGGACGCGCGGTGCAGGCGGAGGAGAGAAACTTAAATATGTTAAAATCCATTTTCATATGCAGGTCTTAACCGAATATCATCCAAATCTTTTTATACATGGAGGTTGATTTTGCCTGTCTGTGATAAAATAGGTGGTGCGTCCATAAAAAAATGTTTTTTTTATAGTGAATGAATTGATCCCACTTTACGTACGAAAGTATTTATTCAGCCACGGAGTTACCGGGTTAGGTTCGTAACGTGATTCTTGTGCATCACCACTTAATAGATAGCACAAGCAGGATCATATAAATCACGTTTAAACGGCTCAGACGCGAAGCTTTACACTCCCATATATATAGTACAGTAACAGTCAAGGCAAGTGACCATGAGGTAAAGAGCAATTGATCACACTCTTTTGTAGGACTAGCACCGCAACCATGCCACATATGCTCCCTCCACATAAGAACCCAAACGGCCAAACTATCCCCTGAATGTAGATAGCATGGCCCACTGCACAGTGACCAAAGATCATCTCTCATGAAATCGCGTGGTGACCCATCTGACCAAAATCTAGCCAACCGCGTTCCGTCCGAAATTAGGGCATGCGGGCCCAAAGGCAGAAGGGCCCACGCATGTCACGCGACAGTGTACAACGTACTGTTGATCGAGCGATCAGCTGATCATGACCGTTGAATCGAATGAGGTAGCAGTAACGTACAACATACCGGACCAGGAAGCAGACTGCAGTATTTGTAAGCTCCATCCCAAAATATCATCCTTTGTAGAGTTTTACATGTGATTAGTAAAATTGATTTAGTAAATTAAAGCCTTTCATCATTTTCTCTACAACTGATAAGCCATATAAAAATACAAGAAATAACGAAAAATAATTTAAAGGTATAACTTTTATACCTATGATCTTAATGTGAAAGGATCTTGATGTCGCCTAGAGGAGGTGAACAGGCGTTCCTAAAAATTATCACAACTTCATAGCATACTAGAATTATGAGAACTTTCGATTCAAATCGGAACTTCCTGTATGGGATTGGAAGTTCCGATCTCAACCGAAAAGTTCGACGGATAATCTAATAAAACACTAGCTATGAACTTGTAGCTCAAACAAACAAAATGTATATGAATCAAAAGGTGACAAACAAGATATCTAAGCAAGATATAAGGTCACCAACTATATTAACTAAGCATGCAAGTAGATCGGGTAAAAACAAGCTCAAGCACAATATGAGAGAAGGCAAGAACGGGCAAACCAAGAGAGAAGATGTGTGATTTTGTTTCCCGAAGTTCGGATCCACGGATCCTACGTCTTCGTTGAGGTGCCACAAAGGCTGGGTCTATTTCAACCCTTTCCTCACGAGGTTGCACAAATGTACTCCTTGGTTTCATTCTTAATTTCTTCCCTTGTGGAGTCGAAACCGAAGCCTTCACAAACTTTTCGAGGCATACCACAACCTTGGGTGGTCACCGGCGACGCCTAGCCGTCTATGAGACCTTAGTCCCCAAGAGTAATAAACACAAATCGAAGATTTGCTTACTATGAACTCAAGTGCTCAAAGTGTGGAGTGAAGCCACTAGCTCTCAACTTCTCAATCTCTCAATCCAACTCTTTCCCCTTCTCAAATCCCTCTCACAAAGAAGCACTATGAAGGTCGGGGAATGGGGATAGCTATTTGGTTTTCGATGTGTCTAATAATGTCTAAGAACAGTAGCCACTCAAAGGAGGGGTGGAGGAGTTTATATACCCGAGCCTCTCAAAACTAGGCGTTGGAGGCGAAAACTGCAATTTTCGGAATTTCCGAAACGCATTTTCGGATAAGTCCGAAAATCAACAGAGGGCAATCTCAGTTTCGTAGCCATTTTTAGAATTTCCGAAAATTTTCGAACTTATCCGAAATATTTTCGGATCTTCCAAGATTTTTTCGGAATTTCCGAAAAGCACAGAGTAAAATGATCATAACTTTTCACTCGGGGGTTTGTTTTTGATGATTTTGGACTCTATGGAAAGCTCACTCAGAGGGCTACCCAACTCAACCAAAATAAAGGTTTAATACCACTCAAAGGATAGGTTAAAGCTTGGATTTATCTCAAGATAGCACTAGATGGGTCACTTTGAGCACCGAGACATACACAAACATAGCGATGTTGCATCCCTCTTAATAGTACGGTATTCCTATACTCAAAAGTAAATAGGAAGAGAATTATACCAATAAGAATACCTTGTTTCCATCTTTCTTTCTTTGTCTTAAGGGATGCCAAAATCAAAACCGTTTCACCATATATTCTTCAAATGATTGATGCGGTTACTTGTAGCTTCAAATGGTCTCGCGCGGTCCATCATGACAAAGTAGTCACTCGCCCTTCACCACCGGATTTGGTTCTTTGACGCCAAGCCCCTTGCTTGCCCTTCACCGCCGCATGGTCCATCGTGACTGAGCATCGTTTGCCCTTCACCGTCTTGCCATAGTAGCCATTTCGTATCCCACATCTTCAATATCTCCACTTTGTCATCCTTGGTATTTTTAGATGTAATGATATCACTTGAGTATCAACACCTTTGCAATACTTGGGACCTATTTCTCTCATTCAACTCAATGAAATTATTAGTCCCAATGATCCAGTTGTCAACCTACACATGTTGACCAAGCGATCGCGTATGTAAAACGCGTATGTAAAATGATATGAATAAGTGATGAGTATTAATCAACACCACAAGTGTCATATACTCAAATATATGCTCAAATGTAAAGATCCTAATTAAATGAAAGTGAATAACTTGGATCAAGTACATGCATAACTAAGGTATATGATTTGCTCCCCCTAAATGTATGCATACGGAATATTTGTGTGAAGCAAGAGTATGCATAGCTAGAGATAAAACATTGGGAGCTTACCCTATAAAAAATAGAAGGTACTGATCATATGAAGACATTAAGATATAAGTATACCTTCATCATATCCATATTCTCAATGTGAAGAGACTAAACAAGACATGACTTAAACAAAACAGTAGTCTCGCATGCATATGTAAATCACATGAAAATATTATATGTGAATATATCAATATGTGCATGGAGAAAAAGAGTGATACATATTGCTTATCTCCATGTATTTTATCCTTGTGATTTAGATCCACCATCAATGAATGTTTCTATCTCAACTCATATGAAATCCGGGAATCACCTCCAACACATTCCACTTTCATATCCACATGAGACTAGGCAAAGAAATGCTTATAAAAATATTAATCTCATATAATTGGATTTTTCATTAATCACCAAAACCAAAATAATAGCACTTGAACTTTCATAATGATTTAAAATGTAATCTTGAAAAATAACTATGATAAAAAAATCTTAAATTAATTTTAAGTTCAGTTTTAAAGTTTAAATATAGGTTGTGGCTCATAAGGTAACGGGTAAATTAATGATGAAGCAATAAAATAGTTGTGATTAGGAAATATAAGAAATTTGGTGAGGAAGTTAAATGAAATATTTTTATTATTGGTTAATAAGAGGAAGAACTAGTTGGATAAGTTACATATATTCTGGGACAAATTCTTTTTCAAAGTTGCATATTATTTTGAAATAGAGAGAGCAGAAATTAATATACTCACCTGGTTCTTGTGATGCATGCATGTCATTGTTGAGCACCTGGGCTAGCTCCCGTAAGATTGCGCACAGCGCACCCCGATGGATACAAAAGCTATAAATGCACCGAGGTCGATAGTAAAAGAATTTGGAGATGGTGGATGTTCAGAAAAGAACCAAAAGAATTTGGGCGACAGTGGATGTCCAGATAGGAACGCGCATATATGTTCGTTAAGTATATAGATTTTTTTCGTGTTAAATACTTAAATGTCTTTTAAAACCATATTATATATATATATATATACATAAAAAATTAAATTAAAATTCCAAAGTTGGAATACCACAAAACAATAAAATAAAAGACGGAAGAACTAAAATGGGTGGTAACTCTACGGTGTAGCATTTCGTTTAGTACAAGCGCTAGACGCTTTAGCGTTTGGCAGACAATTTTTCTTTAATCTATAAGTTCTAATATAATATTATTACTTTGGAAAAAATTAATTAGATAATAGTTAGGATGTGACATATAGATAACATAATTTATATATCCTAATTTTATTTGTACAATAAGAATATAATAATTAATCTAGCTAAAATGTAAAATAAAATTCCACAGCAACTCTAAAAAGAATCACAGTAAAATTAACACATCGTAACAAATCACACAGACTCTACTCCTCTTCGACAAAGAAAGAAATTAATATGGCCCGATCGGAATGGGTGATAAAAACGTGTTAATTGATTCCAAAGGATCGATCGCGATGGAAACGTTTGAAAGAATGTGGCTATGAATTTGCATGGTTAGAAGTAGTAGAAGAGAACTGATCCAATTCCAAGGCCTGGGTGATTGCTGGTAGTACTGTCCAAAGCAAAGCAAGAAAAGTAATCCACGCTTCACTTCATCGCATCCGAAGCAGCTCTCGTGCTCGATCATATTACGTGGCGCGAGCTGATTGGCCGTCTAAATTGCATAGGGTGATCGACCAAATGACTGACGAGTGGTAGAAACGTCGTACGGGACAAATGTACCACCCATCGTACGCTCACTGCTGCTGGAGAATCTAATGTCACCTACTATTGGCTTCGATACAAAATTGAATGAGTTCTCCTTACTAATTAAGGATGTTTGAACACTAACTAAAAGTATTAAATATAGATTAATAATAAAACTAATTACATAAATGAGAGCTAATTCGCGAGGTAAATTTTTTAAGTCTAATTAATTCATACATGTTTACTGTAGCATCAAATAGACTAATCCTAGATTAATTAGGCTCAATAGATTCGTCTCGCAAATTAATCCAGGTTATGAAATGAGTTTTATTTTTAGTTTATATTTAATATTTCTAATTAGTATAGATGACAGGGACTAAAAAACTTTAGTCCCATCCAAACCCCCCATCCAAAATATATACCACTCCATCTTAAAATATAAAATATAATAAGTTTTAGAGTTCAAATTTGCTTCAAATATTACAACCTAAAACACATAAAAGATATTTTTATCACTAGATTACTTGCACTATCCATTTGGTTCTATTATAGTCCAGACTTATATATACCTCATCTGTTCCGAGAAGTATAAACGGGTTTTCCTACTCGCACAATGGTACCAAAGGGAGGCTACAATAAATCTACTCCCTTTTATTTCATATTATAAGTCGTTTTGACTCTATCTCTAGTTAAACTTATTTAGATTTAACTTAGGTTATAGAAAAATTAGTAACATATACAACATCAAATTAGTTTTCTTAAATGTAACATTAAATATATTTTTGATAATATATTTGTTTTGTATTGAAAATGTGTTTATACTTTTCTATACATTTAGTCAAACCTACAAATGTTTAATTTGGTAAAAAGGTAAAAAAGACACTTATAATATGAAACAGATGGAGTATCTTCTCGGAGAAAACAAGACTTTCTGTACTATGATATCATGTAATTTTCCCAAATCGCTACCTTGGCACAGCCGCACAGGTCTACAACAGTGCAACTGCTGGATTGGAACACGACTGTCTTTGAATACCATACTAGATAGTGCGGATGATTTAGACCTAACCTGCTAACAAGAAGAATTAATCTCAACATTTTGATTCTGATGAAATGGAAATGCGTACAAGGGAGAGGGATAGGGAAAGAAAAAACAAAACTATCCACATTTGGAGAGGCAAGTAACTTCAGCATTAGCATCATGCAATACTTAAAGGGACAGGTACCCACAAATAAAAAGATGTATTTTACAATGGTCTCTAGTAGTAGAATCAATCTAATTTTTCTATATTTTTTAACCTAACGTTGTCGTATTCATTTAATTATAGTTCATTTAATTATACCATCACATTAACTACTAGTGACATAATATTTTTTATCACTAATAGAACTCATAAATTAACTGTTAATATCATTTCTATTAATATTACTGATAGTAGAGGTACTCGAATAAAAAAAGATGTGAAACGGATTTGGCCGTAGGTAGCCCAAACGATTTCAGTGTTATTTTGAGTACCTCCAGTAGATCATTTGAACATTAGCCCAAATGATTTTGCATGGATCTCGTTTAATTTAATTATCCAATAATTTCATCTCTACCTAACTGTATGTGCAGACTCTCGTGAGAGATATCGTATATCATCTCTGAGTGATGTACCTGATCCTATCTGCGTATCCATCGAAGAAGACCAGATGCACTGTGGATCACAAGTTGCCGATCGACGTCGTAACAATGCGATATATATCGCGTCAAAAAACAATGCGATATATGGACTTGATCTCCGGCGCCAGCAGACAAAGCTAACATGAGGACAGCAATGTCACAGCACAGCAACGACGAAACACATGCTCGCATGATGGTGCACAGACACTGCAGCGTACGTCGTACCTGCTGTTCTTGGCAGCATCCACGTACCTGCTGTGTTCTTGGATGGGAAAGAAAGAAAAAATTGTTACAAAAATTAATCGATATAGCAGAATGATAACTATTTTTTTCAATTACCTTAGATCACTCGAAACACATCAGATGACGATAAAAGAACACACGATATTTATTAATGAAGTTTAACCGAAGCCTACATCTCCGGACCTCTGATTATGGGCACTTCTCCTCAACCAACATAGTACCTTGTCGCTACGAGTTCATGGACACGTCGCCATTATCTCCATGTGTATCTACGCTACATTATTATCACCATAGTTACAATGTAGTGCCCCCTCTATTTAAGAGAGTTGTCGGGTTACAGAGTCCAACTCTAACTCCACCCCTTACCACCTATTACAACTTCAAGTCCAACTGTAACCAAATAGGACTAATATATTCGATACCTATTCCAATAAAATGTATTGTTTCTTGTTTTCCGTGTTCACGTTCTTAAATTATTACACGATGTGCCTTTTAAAATAAATATAAGAAAACTGCTTTCTAAAATCATATTAATATATTTTTTTAGTTTAAAATATTTAATATTGATTTAATCATATATTAATGGCTTACCTTGTTTTACTTATCTTCTCAATCTTAATATTTTTCCTCCTCTCAAACACACCCTTAATCATTTTTCACAAAGTCCATACTCATATTTAAAAAACCACTAGTAGAATACTCATATTTTATCAAACCTCAATAAAATTATTTTTCTCTTTATCTACTCAATGCATTTATCCTATTTTTTCATAAATTCTAATGCAATGATTGCTTAAAAATAAACTAATTTTGGAATAAGTAGGAGGCGCCAAAATAATTTTTCTGATGGGACTGAGTAAGTAATTAATTAATTTTTAGACGATGAGAGAATGGAATTAGTGATGAGATCAGAGAGAGGTTGCAATCTCACTTTTACATCAGCAACGACGGAATTGGATATATGCCGACTTCTCTATATGTTCTGTGCGCATGCCAATTATTTTTCTTACAAAGTAACGGTTTGTTCTCTGTTTCGATCTCTGGAAGATCGAGACCGGCATTTAGAATCTCGTCTAATGGAACGAGAAAGCTATAGCTATAGCTCCAAAAAGGCTCACAGTGACACCGAAACATACCCATGCATGCACGGCCGGCCGGCCGGCCACTGCATGCGAATAAAAAGCTACTGGAGAGGGAGACATTCCCTAGCCAAAAACACACAGCAACGCACAAAAAACACTCTGCAACGAGGTTACCGGGTGCTACACTCACCAAATTTCGCCCGGGAGTGATCCGCCGTTCCCGTGCAGTGTTGCTGCGTGTCCTGCGAACATACGCTCGGTAACCACCACAAGATTACCGTGTGTCTCTAAACACACAGTAATATGTTCACCGTGCCATCCACCCACAACAAAACACTAACGCTAACAGGTAACGGAGACGTCGACATTGCGTAGTGGTAGAGTACTAGGGAAGATTTTAGCTTACCGTGCGTTTGGCCACATGAAACACCCGGTAAACTTTTTGTTAAATATGTGATCCGAATTTCAGACTGTAATATATTCGGATTAGTTTTCTAATAAAACTTTGTATTATAGGATTAGTTTCCTATTGGGACTTCGTGTCTTTGTCTATTAGAACTCTTAGATTTTTCCTATATATATCCCTTGTAAGCCCCATAGGGAGGGTGCGACAGCCCAATGTATCCCCTGCGTTTGTATCCAACTTCTCAATAGTGATCATTGCCAGTCGGCGCCCGTGGTTTTTTCCCGTAAGGGTTTTCCACGTTAAATTCGTGTCTCCGTTGTGCATCTATTTTCTTAACAAGTGGTATCAGAGCATTGGAGATCCAGTCTACTACCACGCCGCTATCATCGCCTGTTCGTCGCTCCTACCTTTCGATCTCATCGAGTTGTTCGGCGAGATTGGCTTCGTATCGAAGCCGACGCGGAGTCGATTGATCGACTCTGATCTGTGCATGCTCCAGAGCAAGGAGAAAAGCAGCGGTTCACGCGCAGCCACGTTCCGGGGAGAAAAGCAGTAGTAGCAGCCAGAACCCATCTAATCTCAAGTGCACGGTTCCCGAGGAGAGCAAGTCAGGCATTCAGAGCCATCATTGCTTTTGTTCATGTGAATTAAATTTCACATTGGTGTTTTTGCTAGCCACACATGGCCAAGAATTCAGGTTCAGTTTTTTGCTACACTCACACGCCAGTTTATCAGGAGGTTTTCTACGGAGATCAAGATACTTCATTTTATACACCTAAAGTGTTTCGCGTTTCTGCTAGGGTTCCACAAAATTATACCAGCTTCAGGATTTTATTCCCAAGGCGAGTTTGAAGTTTGATCTACCGCTCCTGAATTGAGATGCAATATTCTCGTTATGGCAAGTGAAGATGCAAGTTGGCACATCTACCATGGAGGAGAAGCTAATATTATCATGCACCAGTCTATCAGCTGCGCATATATGTATTATGGCACACAAGCGAAGTCGTCGAGAGGGAGCCTCAAGGTTCCTACCCAGATCACGTGGAAGTGGTCAAATTTCCGGCGGAATTGCTACGTCCGTTTGTCCAAAATACCAGGAGGTTTTATCAAGAGATTGAAGCACTACGTTTTTTAGCACAAGAGTTTCGCGTTTCTGCTACAGCAGATTCAGGATTTTATTCCCATGTGAAGTTTGTACATCAGGTTTCGCGTCTCTGCTAGGTTCAGACAAGTTTATACTAGCAGATTCAGGATTTATTCCCTATGGTAAGTTATGAAGTATGGTCTACCTCTTCTGGATCGAGGGTGTTATATTGTAGTCATGCAGACTATTTGGCGTGCAGTAATTTTATCTACATGAGATTATTTGGAGATTGAAGATTTTTATGCTACAAGGGAAATTCGTCTCAAGGTGGAGATTGTTAAATATGTGATCCGAATTTCAGATTGCAATATATTCGGATTAGTTTTCTAATAGGACTTTGTATTATAGGATTAGTTTCCTATTAGAACTTCGTGTCTTTGCCTATTAGAACTCCTAAATTTCTCCTATATATATCCCTTGTAAGCCGCATAAGGAGGGTGCGACAGTCCAATGTATCCCCTGCGTTTGTATCCAACTCCTCAATAGTGATCATTGCTGGTCAGCGCCCCCGCAAGGGTTTTCCACGTTAAATTCATGTCTCCGTTATGCATATATTTTCTTAACACTTTTCTTTGTTGCGGGGTGTTGACACAACCTAACATACGGAAAGGCTTTCCTTGTTAACGAGTGCAACTAAGCAGAACTTTGTAACATTGCACACGTTAACGTTTCCGGCACATTTGAGGGGACAAATTAATATAATTTTGCTAATACATTTATATTGGTTACACCTGAATATAAGCATCCCGATAAAACATCACAGGCAATCACATACAAGACAATAAATTTAGATGCATTGACATCCATGTTCATTTAAGCAAAGAATCAAATGTGACAATATGATCTGAAACAGTAAAACCAATCTCAGAAAAGCTACAAATCAGATGAATTCGAACGCTATTACTTCCTATAACTACAGGCTTGGGCAACCAAGTGGTTGTACAACCATAAAAATGTTTTAGACTAACGAGATCCAAGGCAGTTTGACAACACTTCAGACAACGAGCAGATGAGCCGGTTAACTTGGAGAACCTGAGATTTGCATAAAATAGATAACAGTTAAGTAGATAAGTTCTCACAAAGCAATTGAGATTTTGCAAAGTAAATGAGATTTAATTCAAAACACCATTCTCATGTGCTTTATTAAAAACATAGTGATGATACATGGTAATCCAAACTTGAGCATCCATTCTTCAAAAGTTGTCTAGGTTTGTTACAAAATTGAAGTATATATACACAGTAATTGATCATATATGGAAATATTCTTGATGGCACATATGAAGCACTATGTGCCCAGGTGACTGATCATAGAAGTTCTTTCTCTGTACTAGCCAAGTGCCCATGTATTAAATTGCAATCCAAGTAAACGATTGCACATGTTCAAAATAGGAAAAATGTAAAATTGAAACCGAACCTCTTTGATACAACTTCATGATTCCTGGTATATAATGTTGTTAAGTTGGTGATTATGATCCCATTCAAACAATTCTCCCTCATCTATCAAAAGTTTATCTTACTATGAACAATTCAGTGGGTTTATACAAACATACTAATCAATTTGCTAGCACCAAAATTGGAAATCATGTAGCAAGTGCCAAAATTTTGCATTCTTCTTATTTCACTATTTTTGGGTTCACTATTGTTGCTAAGGCAAACTAAACTTGAAATATTAATCTAGCAGAGTGAAAATAGATTAATAGAGACCAATCTTCTTGCTGAGGAATTGGGTGTGTGAGGAACTTACATTACAGGTGGGCATTTGATGATGATTGGTCACGATGGCATTGGTCCTGGTCAGCTCCCTCTAACTGGTAGCATAAAAAACATTTGTAGAAATGTTGGGGTCAGATTTAGGAACAGATTATTTTGGGCATTGGGATCCACCTTTTTATTTAAAAGTACTAGTTCTAGGAGAATGTAACCTTCATGTACCCATTCATTGTCAATTCATTATATGTTCGTGATAAAAGATAAAGCTTCCACCTTCTGGTGGGCTACCCCAATAGTACTCTTGGAAAAGGGAGCAAATGGGCATAGCCTGGATATATGAATTTACTAACACAAGCAAAGGATTAAGGAAAACTAAAAATCAGTCGATAGGTGACATTGATACCAAAGTTTGATATCGTCTTTGTGTAAAGGGTTTAGACTTTAGAGTTGCTCCTACTAATCTTTCTATGCCATTTCCTTTTGTTCAGAATTCCAATGGTACAAGAAGAATCAATTAAGAGAAAATATACAGTAGTAAATTTAATATTCAGACTTCATATTAGACAAGGGAACTTTGCTTGCAGTACCTGTTTTGACGTTGTCATTTACTTTCTTTATTTTTAACTCTTCACCTACTGTTAAGAGCATCCATTGATTGAGAATCTCCTGCCTTGGCTCCCATAATGCTTGTCATTGTCCTGATAGGGATGTACAGAGTGACCTCAGGTGAGTAGAACTGTTGGGTTTACCTTAGACCACGATAATTTGGAACTGTTAATTATGATTTAACCAAGAAAAGGAAGGCATGACAACCTGAGAGAAATTGCTCCCTGGCTTTGCAGTGAGTAGGATGTGGTTGAGGTGGTGGACATGCCAGCTTGAGATGTAGCCGGGCTGAATTGGTTCAGTTCTGGCTTTGCAGTGAGTAGGATGTGGTTGATGTGTGAAGTATTACGGATTTACAAATCAATCAGTTGACTTTAATATTTATTTAATATGGGTTTTTACAATTTTCAGGTCAGGTTTAACTTTAATCTTATCAAGCACTATTTATTGATGTTGTCAGCTATTTGACAAAGTAGATTTCTCAGCTATTTGACAAAGTAGCAAAATCAAATTTCTACCTTTACAAAGATCTAACTTGATAAAATAGATGTGCCAACTCATTGTACTCTAATATGAATTGGATAGTTGGAAGTAATCTAACCAAATTTATACCAACAGTACATCACTAAGCAGAGCAGTATTAAGCTATTAAAGTGGAGACTTTGATAATCTGATTCCACTTGTAAATAGCTTGTACAATTTATCTTATCAAGGCTAGCAATGGCAAAACAAAGTACCTCTTCCAGTACATAGGCTTTGCAGAGTTCCTCAACTGTTTTCTTTAGTGCAGAGACATCATGGGTTCATGACATGAAGAAAAGCCACAAGTTAAATGGAAGTATAAGCAGCTATAATCTTAATTAGAGCAACAAATATCTTTTTTATTGTGCAAGACAAACTTAGAAGTAGCCATCAAAAAAGGGCTCATGGGCTCATGGGCATCATCTTGAAGAGATGAATCATATCATATTCAATCTTTTTGTAACATATCCATTTTAAAAGTTATAGGTCTTAACTCTAGTGTAGCATCCTTTTCCACTTGGTTCAAATCAGCACGTGGCCATGCCTGTGGGACTCCAAATGTCTAACTATAGCACATATAGTTATCATCAACAAGCAATGAACTATTAACTTACAGAAAGCCATATAGAACAACTCAAACAGAAGTTACTAAAGATGCAAGTGGAACTAGTTGCATGATGAGCAATATTGTTTATGAGAAGCATTCTGGATACACAAATGCAGAACAGCTGATCCACCCTGCATGGAAATCATGCATTCACCACATGTATGTTTCGCTGATCATCGTGAAGGTTGCTTCAAAACACTTTGGGTTCCCTCCTGGCCTAGTTCAGGACAGAGATAGCATGGCCAACATCATATAAGCACACATTTAGTTGGTTATATTGCAATTAAAATGATAATCATTAAAAGTGCCGGTGAACTTACAAGATGAATTCTCAATCTGAAGAAAACCAGCCTTTTGCACTCTCATTCTATACGATACATCTTCCTTTCCTCAAGCTGTGAACTGTTATTTACAAACAAACTTTAATCAGCCTGCATATTGCTTTTAAGCCAGATCTTGTTAAATACAAACAGTAATAACCAATTTTGCTAAATGTAATTACTTAAATCCTGCTCCCCTGCTGAGGCATGATTCTTGCCTTTGTCTTTTAAGTAGAAAAAGAATGTTGCACGACCTTAGCACCTAGATGCATACGAACAGAACATGCAGACATATGTAGAGGTAGACATGCACACCACTAGGTACAGAAAAAAAAAAATCCCAAATCTACCACAGATAATTAGCAATGTGCTCCTAATAAATCCCCATTAGTTCAACACTCCAGAACAATATCTATGGATACACCAAGGAGCAAACAAAACATACTATCTCATACGCCAAATGCAAAGATCCATCAAGAAAGAAAAAGGCCGCGTTCACCATGAGATAGGAGCGATGACCAAGAGGAAAGCGTCACTGACTTGCGATGTGGTCGACCTGGGGAGGCGTCGCAGAATGGCCAACAGCCGGAGAAGATCGACAAGAATCAGAGGTGGCAGCAGTTCGGAGTTCGGATGGAGATGGCGGCTAGAGGGGGCACGGAACTGGGATGCTACGACCAACATGAGGAAGAGAGGGAGCAGGAGACAGGCAGCTCGGGGCCGGCCGGATCCAGCTCAGGGCCCCAAGATTGAACCAACCGAGTTCGAGGAAGGGGGAGGGAGATGGGCGCCGATAGGCCTGCCGTCGCCGCGTAGGCTCGCCGTTGCCCGAGCTCATGGCGGCGGCGGCGTCGGCGGCGGCGCTGTTTCTAGGGCTCGAATTGGGGATCGGCGTTCAGAGTGGAGGGATGGAGGGAGAGGAAATGAGCAGTAGATGGGGTCAATGGGCAACTCACAGGAGAGACCGAGACAGCAGATGGTCATATCGGCATCGCGCCATCGCCATTACAGAACTTCCCCCGCGCCATTTTTTTCGCTTCGCGCTTGTTGCCTCCTGCCATACTACTTAAAAAAAACTTGATATTTTTAGTATAACAAGCTTATAAATCCACCGAGTCTTTCTAAAGATAAATCTACCCATATGATTTTTAGCTTTTCATAATGAAAAATTATCTACATGTTAAATGAAAATCGTACAAATTGTGTCCATCCTGATAATATCCTATGTTTAAACCAAAAAATATTGGTAGTAAGGACTATATTACGATCACTGATTTTTTTAAAAATAAATAAATAAACTACTATAGGTGTAATAAAAAATTAAGAAATAAATTTAATTAAATAGAAATAATAAACAGGGGAAACTAGATGTACGAAAGTAAGTAGTAACGAGAAACTAAAACAGTTGTCCAGAGTTTTTTTCTGCCGTTTCAATGCAAAGTGATCGATAAACATGGGTAATGTTGTTATGTGGGGAATTAGTTATAACCGAAGTTGCGGGAAACAACAGCGTGAAGCGCGGCAGAAAGGCGCAACGCTGAGAACAGCATGAGACCGGCATGCCCACATGTGATCAGCTTACACTTAATTAGGATTTAGTTATTTCCCTTTGATTAGAAAAGTTGTTTACATTGAGTTATTGTAAGCTAATAAGAGGAGTTAGATGAGATCAAACAAAGCAAGCAATCAGAAGTTATCAACCCCGTTCTCTTCCAACATCAGCACGGGGCGGCGAGGTTATCAACCTCGCCCTCCCGTCGACCACCCCTACGCCCTACGCCATCTCAGCTCACCGCTTAGACACAAATGTAAGATGCAATTGTTTTATTATGACATATATTTCCTGCTATTCTATTATACATGTGAAACTATCTATTTTATAAAATATCCCCAACTTTTTTTTCCAAACATCATATTCAGCGGTTTCTCAAAGTTAGCAAGTATATATAGCATAATAAACCCACTAATCAAGATATAGTATTAATCGTTTAACCTACTAATGGTAAAGCCATAAAAAATGAACAAAGAAAACAAATTTTTTTTGATAATATATCATGTTAGTAGCGGTTTGAAAAGAAAATACTGGCAAATAATTGTCACGGTCCGATTTCATTCGGGATTAAAAATTATTAAATAATGCATTTCTAGAAATTATATTAAAAATTAAAGTAAATTAATCAAGTGAAATAATAAGGGAAATTAAAATTTTTCTTTAAAAATCATGGCCGGAAATATTTTGTAATATTCTCCGTGCCCTAAAATACTCTCTGGAATTTTCCGTGAAATTTCGGAGCTCAAGACCTAATTTTAATAGCACAAAGTTCATTTAAAAAATTAAATAAATTGAAAAACAGTTAAAACCCCCTCCTCTGCTTTGGGCCACTTTCGGCCCATGGTCTCCCTCTCCCCCTGCACAGCCAACCTCCCCCTCCTTCCCTCTCATTCAACCCGCTATGGCTCCCTCCCCCGAAATCTACCTCACCCCCCAACCGGCCTCTTCTCTTCCTTCTTCTCCTCTCTCCTCTTGGGCCGGCCTCCCTCTCCCTTCTTGGCCCAAGGCCGCCTCGGCCTGCCTTGGCCCCTCCCTCCTCCCTCTCTTCCCAGGCCGCCGGCCCACGGCTCCCTCTCCCTCCCCCTTTCCTTCTCGGGCCGGCCCGAGGCCACCCGCGCCCGCGCCGCAAGTCTTTTTCCCCTCCCCCTCCTCCCGGGCCGCCAACAGGTGGGGCCCACCTGTCGGGCCCGTCCCCTCCGCCGCCGGCCACCCCGCAACCGCCGCCGCCCGCTTCGCCCGGCCGCGCCGCCCACTTTCCCCACAACCACCGACTGCCCGGCCCCCTATGTAAGCTGCCGCCGCCGCCTCTCTCCCCCTTTCCGCTGCTGGTGAGCTCCGCCGCCCCTCCTCTCCCCTTCCGGCCGCCACGTCGCCTCCTCCCGCCGCCGCTGCGCCCGGCCACGCCGCCGCGCTCGGCTGCTGCCTCGCGCCGCCGTCGCGCCTTGCCGCCTGGCCGGCCCTAGCTGACGTCAGCCCTTGCGCTGCTGACGTCAACCGCTGACGTCAGCCCTAGGGGATAATTACGCAATAAATCGTATTTAATTCCAGAAATTCATTTAAATGGCTCAAAACTTCTAAAATTCATAACTAATTCATACGAACTCCAAATTGGGCCATTCAACTTTCATAATTCATCTAAAATTGAGCTCTACATGTTTGTTTACTTTTTATGTACTGTCTATTTGGTTTTTATTAGTGTTTTTCCTTATTTTGTGTGCCAACGTGTAGATTCCGTCGTTTCGGACGATTGCGTTCGCGAGGAAAAGAGTTCAGAAGATCAATCGAAGAAGCAAGGCAAGTCACACATTCCCCTTGAGCATTTTGATCCCAATTTATAAAATATCTTACCATTTACAAATAAATTGCATGTTTTGCTAATTAAATGGGAATAGGATCTACCTATCTGCTCGCTTGTGCTATATTACTTGATGTCCGTTCGTTGTCAAATTTGGGTGATAATTTGACCAGCTTGTGTCTCATGTGGACCTCGCTAAAATTATATTATGCTTAGCCATGCTTAATACCACTAGCTCACAATATGGGATGATCACATTATCTATTTTTAGTATCTTAATGAGTTGCGAGCTCGAGACAACTGACCATGTTTCGTTGGTCGTAATTATCGAACTAAAATATGGATTAATGGTGGGCTGTGGGTGTATGGTTTTGCTAGTCGCACCCATAGCAATTAAAGACCGGTTCTCGGGAAACCCTAGAAGACCAACAGTGCTTACCACAAGCAGGCATGGGTAACTGTTGGACTTGTAGTGTAGCTTTTCCCTAGCTGATGCATCCAGGCAAGGGTGGCGTGATGGGGTTGGGTCGGCGGGGGTTTACCCGTTGATCGGCTTACGGATTCACCAAGGCACGAGAGGAGACTGCCTACCTTGGCTTAAAGGTGGGGGCGAAACCTGAGGTGTGGTGTGCTTGGTTATGGGGAGTTATGCGAAGGGTCTTGTCACGATTTCCTTCTTTGCAGTACTATGGTGGTATTTCGGGGCATGGCAACATGTGTGGAATCGTGTCTTATGGGTACAGTTGCGCACCTCTGGCCAGAGTAAAACTATTCGAATAGCCGTGCTCGCGGTTATGGGCGATCAACCAGATTCACCGTGATTAGTCCCACTTTATTAATTGTCATGACTTAATGAACTGGTTTAGCTTCAGATGGAATGGTTGGGCCTGTTCAACGTGATGTAGTGTTGTTCAGTGGAGATATTTAATCTTGCCTTAATTAACCAACTGTTTTACCGTTTTTAATTATAAATGTTTACAACCGCCTTTATGCAAATAGCCACAAACCCTCCTTGTCTCCCCTTGGTGTGGCTTGTTGAGTACGGTGGTTGTACTCAGTCTTGCTATCATTCCCATTTCAGAAGAGTAATGCTTCTGAGCTGAAGACGAAACTAGAAGACCAAGGCTTATACCCCAGTTGAGTTTTGCCTGTGGAGTGGAGCTGAAGCCCCACTAGGATCGTCGCCTTTTTTCGCTGCTGTTTTCTTTTCGGTGCGAGGACTAAATGCCTCTTTTGTAAGTATTTACGCTTTATTTACGTTTGGATCTGTATATTAATTTATCGTTTTGTATAGCCTGGCTTGATTTCTGGACAGAGATTTATATGCAAAATAGTCTAGAAATTTGGGATAAATTTCCGAGCGTGACAATAATCTACGATGAAAAAGAATTAAAACCACTCTAAAATTAATTCCGTTTTTTCTGCAACCGATAAGCTAACCAACATATGATTGGAGGCTAAACAATAAATAAATATGGGTTATACACTAGTTCGCGGACCAACGGACGCACTCATCTTCTAGTACTCTTTTATGTTTCTTTATAGTTTCTTTTCACAAGGTACTTTATAGTTTCTTAATATAATAATTCCAAAATTTGTGATTAATGAATACTACAAAGTTGTACTTACCATGGAGTGGAGTATTTAGTTTTTTTATTAGATAATCCCCAAAACATGAATTCATTAATGATTTAATAAGTTCAAATTCCTAATTAATAATAGGAGTATAGGATTTATATGCATGTAAACTTAATTTTAAAGCATTTAAAAATTAAATTCAAATATACTAATGAAATTTAAAGGTAGTGTAAAGAATCCAGCTGTAACACACTCTTTTATGTATTTTGCTACTTGATTTTATTTTTTAAGTGATACTACGATTAACAATTATTTAATTAGTTATAGTAAAAAGATTTGCTCTAGCGAAGTGATCGTAAGCTTGCTATGGAACCATCCTACCCCAAGTTCTAAGTCTGGACTTGACACGGGTGCTCAAATTTATGGTTAATTATTCTTTTAGTGGTAAGCGACGTACACATCGATAGCGAGATATCCGTGTTGTGTTTGCCAATCTCAAAATATACCTATGCTTTACACATCGAGTAGGGCAGTGAATTTCACGATGTGGGCACTGATTTTATCTAGGCTTTCTTTTTTTCCTTAATTTTTTTCCCCAACTTATCACAGCAGGAGGGATCAGCTGACCGATGATTACGGAAAACTTTCGCCCCATTCATTGACATGTGGGCCTGTCAAATGGCTGTTCCGTTAGCTCGTTAGAGTTACTAGGTGCATGCACAACAATACACTGTAAATATTGGATGAAAAGCAGAATTTCCGTTCCCACCTCAAAATTTCCGTTCCCGCCACTGGAGTAAGGCACGCGCCACCGCAAATACCCAGACATCTAAATGTATCGCCGTTGCTGCTAACTGAAACCACTGGACAAAGGATAGTGGGGCCCATCTTCCCGGGTTTACCATGGAGCACTCGGTAATCTTGTAACGTTACCTGGTGTTTTAGATGGACACACGGTAACAAAACTAATTTACGTAGTGTTCCTCTAAAACACCGGTAATTTACGGAGTGCCATAGATAACGCTCCGCAATATTTTGCAACACTCGGGAGAGACTCCCATCCTGGTAGGCCACGCTTCATATAAACGCATCGCAATGAAGTGTTTACTACAGAGCTAGCGCAATCGACGCATGCCTTTGTGCCATATTTGGAGTGGGACAGATTAATTCCTACCATAAGGGCTCCTTTGGCAGCCCGGGATCCCGGAGGGATTCCGGTCCATTCCCAGGAAAAAAGCCCCGCGAGGGAATTATCTACGGGCCAAATTACTTGCACGTTTGGAAGCCCATAAGGGCTCCTTTGGCAGCCCGGGATCTCGGAGAGATTCCGGCCCATTCCCAGGGAAAAAGCCCCGCGAGGGAATTATCCACGGGCCAAATTACTTGCACGTTTGGAAGCCCATAAGGGCTCCTTTGGCAGCCCGGGATCTCGGAGAGATTCCGGCCCATTCCCAGGGAAAAAGCCCCGCGAGGGAATTATCCACGGGCCAAATTACTTGCACGTTTGGAAGCCCATAAGGGGGGAATATCCTAGCCCAATCCCCGTGGGATACCCGGGGAACGGAGCCACGCCTCGGAAGGTAGGGATATTTTTTCCCATCGCTCGCGAGTCACCGCCTCCTCCTCCTCCTCTCTCTCTCGAGTCACAGCCGCCGCCGCCTCCCCTCTCGTGAGCCACCGGCGCCGCTTCTCCTCCGGTGAGCCGGTGCCGCTTCCCTTCCGGCGAGCCGCCACCGCCGCATCTCTCCCTCCCCTGAGATGCCGCCTCTACGCCTCTCTTCTCGAGATCTAAGGTGAGTCCTTCTTCCTCTACCCCTCTCCTTGTTCTCTAGGGTTTCACAATGATAGGATGGAGGAAGCGGGAGGATGTAGGGGAGAAGAGCCTCCACTCCCGGGTTGCTTGCAGTGGATTGCTAGCTCCTTGGTTGAGTTGTAGTTTGTACTTCTTCTTTGATGAATCTTGATCTTGTTAGTATTAACATGGAACAGTTACAGTGGTAGCTTGTGTTCTTCTTTGATGAGTCTTGATCTTGTGAGTACCATGTAAGGATTGGAAGCTAGCTCGCTTGCTGCTCACTCTACGTAGCAGCATATTTTCTAATGTTTTATATTTAGTGTATACTGTCAACAGAATGCAACCCTGCTTCATGTTTGTTCAGTGACAGGGTTGATGTCCAGTGATGCATCCTCTTGTTAACTTTTCCATACTTGGCATTTTTATTGTATATTATGTGAAACTTGCATACTCGTGGATTTACTTTGCACTTGTAAAGCTGCAGCTAGAGAGCGAAGGAGAAAGCTAGGAAAAATGTATACCATGAAACACATTATGATTTTAAAATAGGATCATGCCTTCATTAGTTTAACTAAGGAAGAGATTTTCAGTTTTCCTCTAGCATCCTAATTAAGATTGTTTGATGTTGCAAAGCTGACATGTTATGATTTTGTTGTGCTCAAGAATATGACTCTGCTATGGCTTCTTGCTGACATAAATGTTATAACCTAGAGCAATCATGAACATCTTTTCATCTTGATGCATTTACTTTGCAATTTCTTGTTCAGGGCACTCATCTAGATTGATTTGGACTCTAGAAATTCCTAGCTGTCGGAGGGTAAACTCCACAGTGGGGGACTGTGCAGACCTCCTTTTTGAGTTCGGCCCAGGGCGCGAAAGAGAGGCTTTTCCGGCCCCGATTCCGGTGCGCCGGTGAGATGGGGAGGTCGCGAGAAAGAGGATAGTGGCACACAAGCGAGTATACAGGTTCGGGCCACCGGTGAGGCGTAATACCCTACTCCTATGAGGTGGACTATCTGTGTGAGCTTTTGCTCTCAAGAGTTGGACTCAGCTAGGAGCAATCCAAAGAGCAGCCCCCCTTTCCTCTAGGCCTGGGCCTCCTTTTATACCTCAAGGGGACATCACATGGGCCGAACAGTCTATAATCTAGAGAAAAGGAAAAAGCTATTTTACAATTAAGAGCCACACTGTAGCTTACGGCCGAAGTCTACCGTCCTGTAGCGCCGGAACGACTCCTGTCAGACCGCCCATCCTCTGCGTGACGCCGCATGTCATTCTTTACTAAACGGCCAGAGACTTGCTTGTCCGGTCGTATGGGGTTGATGAGCCAGGTGATTAGACCCGGCGTACCAACCCTGGTGAGATCTGTGAGCTGAAACGGCTCACGCGGCGTTGATGTGACCGGCGGGAGACGTAGCATACCTACCAGGCGTGCAACGGCATGCCCGGTACTGTGCCGCATCCCGTCAGTCATTCGAACCGGTCGCAGGCCGGTCAACCGACTGCGACCGGTGTCAGATACGCGCGTGTGTGTCATTCCGCATTTAATGCGGCACGCGCGCGCGCTGGTGCACCACGGCTGCGTCGTCATTAATGATGGTAGGTGAGCGCTGGGAGCGCTCACCTATTTCGTCACACGTGGCGACGGCCCGAGGGGGTCGGGGGAGCCTGACCCCCGCTGCGATATCCCCCGAGGAGGTGCCATGTCCTGGGAGGGCGGCCGCCACGTCACCCTTAGGCCAGATCCCCCCTCGGGGGGTGGCCACGTGGGCGTACGGGGCCGCCTCAGGCCCAAAGTCGGTATACCCCTGGGCCGATGACACCGACAGTAGCCCCCGGCGTAAAGCCTGCGGGGGCCCATCGCGAGCCCTCCAGGTTTAACGCCATCCTTTTGGCTCGGTGCGATGCGGGCCCAGGCTTCTGGAGAAGACGGGCAACCATCATTTCTGCGCAAGGAAAGGACGCCTCTCAGCGATAATGGGTAATGGCCTCATTATCCGGGGCGACGTGGAGAACGCCTCTCGGTGGTAATGGGCCATTAGCCCGTAACGGTCCCATTACCGGGGGCGGCGCGCGAAACGGGGCACGTCCGTCCGTATGCCCTAGCGTGGTGATGATGGCGTATCTCTCGGCAACCGTGCGCGCCATTAAGACGGACACGATATGTCCCCATACCTCCGTGACTCCCGTGGCGTTTCGCACGCGCACCGGAAACGTAGTAGTGGGGATGATGGAAGAGGTGCGCGCGAGAATCGAGGGGGCGAGATAGTGGGCGCGGGAAACGAGGAGCCGGGCACGGCAACGGCTGGGGTATAAAGGGCGTTGAGAAGGGGGTTTTCCCCTTCCTTCGCTACTTTCGCCCAACACAACTCCCTTGCACCCTTGCTTTCCTCGCTTCCTTGCACCCTTCTCGCCACACAACTTCATTCTCGCGTCCTTCCTCCCGTAGTGCGATGGCGCGGGGATCCTCTCCCGTTGAGGTCTGTGTGCTGCCACCGTCACGCATCAACAGCGACCGCATGGCCAGCCTCCCGCGCAAGTTCATGCCGGCGGTGGCTGACCGGGAGACGGTGGTGTTGGGCGAAGCGCGCCCGGCATCGCAGTTCCCCGAGCTGGCTGTCTTCTTCCTCCCCTTCGCCATGGCGGGGCTCATCCCGTCATTCTCGCGGTTCTTCCTGGAGGTGCTAAACTACTACGACCTCCACATGGGACACCTCACCCCAACGCCGTTATGACGTTGGCCATCTTCGCACATCTGTGCGAGATGTTTGTTGGGGTGAGGCCCACGCTCCGACAGTTCCGGTGGTTCTACACCGCCCAGTCGGTATCGCCACCGACGGAGATCGGCGGGTGCTATTTCCAGCCGCGGGCGCAGGTGGCGCAACAGTACATCCCTTGCATTCTGCGCGATAAGTGGGATGACTGGAAGAGCGACTGGTTCTACACCAGCCTACCCGACAGAGCGCCGCCTTCGACTCCCGACCCAGCCGCCGAAGCACAGGCCGACATGGCGGTCGGTCGTCACCCTAGGGGAGGGGTACGACGCTGTTCTGGACCGCGTAATTGGCCTGCGCGCCCAGTGCCTCACCGGCGCGATGGTGTTCGGAGACTACACCCGCCGCCGCATCGCCCCGCTCCAGGAGCGCAGGCGGTGCGCCTGGGCGTACACCGGCTCCGAGGACCCCGTCCGGTCGTACCCGGGCTGCGACTGGGATTGGAGCCCGGAGGATCTTAGGGTGGTGGTCCAACGCGTGCTGAATCTCAGCATGGTGGAGCCGTCCCTAATCCCCGCCGGGGTCCTCCCTCTGTGCAGTGACCCGGGTCACGAGAGCATACGGGCCATTATGGCCGCGATCGGGGCCACGACGGTGCCGGGGGCAACCGCAGCGGAGGAGGAGGAGGACGACCATCTTCCGGCGAGGGCCGCTCGTCGGCCTCCCATGGCAGCAGCTCCGGGCAGCCGCTCCGAGGACCCCAAGGGGAAGAGGAAGCACGGGGTGAGCCCCCTCCCCCATCTCCACCCCGAGGGGGTGGTGCCGAGAGCGCCCCGGGGAGGCGATCTGCGGGCGGTTCGCCGTCGCCCCTCCCGGGGGAGAGAAAAAGAAGCAGCGGCTCCGCAAGCTATGGGACACCGCGCCCCGCCAAGGGACCGAACCCAGCAAGGGGGCTTTCATAGAGCCCCCCAAGTGGATGTTCAAACGTCCGGCAAGCAGGTACAGTCTCTTCCTGACAGGGGTCGCCCCTTCTCTTCTTTTTCACTCCCTTTTTTACATGTTTTCGTCTTCTGCTTCTCTCGTGCAGCGACCTGCCACCTCGGGGAGCCCCCCGCCAATCCAAGACCGGCCAGCCGGCTGGGGCCGAGGCCGCGGGGCGGTTGGCCGACGAGGCGGCCCGTCAGGCGGCAGACCGGCGAGCGGCAAGGCACGCCTGCGGGAGGCCGAAGAAGCTGCCCGCGAGGCGGCCAACACCTGATAGGCCAAAGCCATCGCCCGGGAGGAGGCCTGAGGCGGTTTGGCTCCGGCAGCTGGTGCTGGCCGGGAGAGACGACAGCGGTGACCCGGGGCCCGAGGCTGACCAGGCCCCCGAGGCCGACCAGGCCCCCAAGGCCGAGCAAGCCCCCTAGGCCGAGCCCGAGACCCCGCTGGGGCCGGGCCGTCGGAGGTCCTCCTCCGCCTCCACACCACTGGGCGCGGAGCCCCTACTCCAGGCCCTGGCGGTGGCCAGTACCACCGTGGTGGATGGGCTCAGCGCCCAGCTCCAAGCCCTAGCGGGGGAGCGGGCCAAGCTGGGCACGGAGTGGGAGCGGCTGGCCGAGGGGCGCCGCTCCCTGGAGGCCATGGTGGAGGCCGGTCGGAAGGCCTACGCCGCCCAACTCGCGTCGGTTGATGCGCGCACCGACGTCCTGGCGGAGATTACCAGGGAGGTGAAGGAGGAAAGGGTCGCGGCACTCGCCGCAACCACAGCCATGGAGAGGAGCACCTCGGAGCTCCGCCGGCAGTTTGAGTCGCTGGCTGCTGACTTGACTCGCAGGCACGACGCCGCCCTAGCCCGGGAGCAGAGGGCGGCCGAAGCGGAGGCCGCCATCCAACGCCGCGAGGACGGCCTAACGAGGCGTGCCAAGGGCCTGCATATCCGCGCCGATGAGCTCAAGGCGCGGGAGGAGACGCTGGTGACGCACGAAGCTGCCACCGCGGAGATGGAGGCCGCGCTCCGTCTCCGCGAGGCCGCCCTCACCGAGCAGCTCCAGGCCCTCGTGGAGTCCAAGGATCGGAACCGGCGGCTATCCGAGGAGTTGTGTATCCGCGAGGAACGCGCAGCCCTCGTCGCTGGCCGCGAGGCGGAGGTCCTTCGGCGGGAGGAGGCCGTGATGGCGCGGGAGCTCGCTCAGATAGAGAGCTCTCGCGCCGAGCGGGCCGCCTTGGACAAACGCGCCGCCGAGCTCGAGGCACGCGCTAAGGAGGCCGAGGAGGCTGCTCGGGGTGCTGGGGCGCCCGAGGGCCAGGGCGACCTCGTCGCCCGCCTCGCCACGGCCGAGGAGACCACCACCGCGCTCCAAGAGCTCCTGACGGCCCGCACCGGGGAGGTCGAGCCCCTGAAGCTGGCCAAGAACATAAGCCCCGGCATGCTTCAGGACGCCGTCAAGAAGCTGGAGCGCGCTTGGCGCGGGGCGGGGGTCTGGCTGGGCCAGATTTACGCTTTCGATGACACGCCAGCCGGGATCGCTCACCGCCTCACCGACATGGCGGAGAGCCTCGGGAGGTTCCCGGGGGAGATCGAGGAGACCATAAAGGCCTCCTCGAAGGCCCTCGCCGGGGGGCAGTGGAGCTGGTACTGGCTAGCTGCCAGGCCCTCGACCCGGACTTCTCCCCGTGGGCAGTTTTTGACGACTTCCCGCCGGGGACTGAAGCGGCGGCCCACGCCCAAGTCCGGGAGGCTGCCCGGGAGATCGTCCACTCCTTCGAGGGGACAGCCCCCCGGTTCGCCCCGCCACCAGCTTCTGACGATGACGATGACGCCGACGACGACGATGACGGTGATGACGGCAGCGAAGGCGGCGGCGAGGCGTGACTCCACAGGCCGAGGCCCGCGGCTAGCAGCCCCTCCATTTTCTTCTTGTACTTGTGTATATTGGCCTTTGCGCCGATCATGTAATAAATGATACTTCGCCTTATGTTTGTTTTTCCCTGCAATGAATATTTCATGACCTTGTGTTAGTTTGTTATTTTGTCTCGTGATCCAACTATTTTTCCTTGTTGAACCATTCGGCGTCTTGACTTAAGCGAGGGTTTGGGTTCGGGTCGCAATCCCAAGTGATAGGAACCAGAGCTAGTGCATTTGGGGAGTTCCACATGTTGAGACTGGCCAGGGTGAGAGCATGATGACCGGGGTAAGTGCGGACCCGATTGTGGGCCATTGGCGAGTTCCCCCGGAGTTCAACATGTCTCGGGGCACGGCTCGCTCTGGGCCCCGTTGGCGTCTAGGTGGTGCGAATCACTAGGAGCGACACGAACACAAGCGTCCCGAGTTAAGACAAAACACCCAACGGAATATGCGAAGAGAAAAACACAGTCGGATCGAACGAATATGAAATCTGCTACTTTAGAAAAATGAATGTGATAAGAGGAATGTATTAATAGTGGGAGCCCCCGGCCAACTTTGTCGTGCCCGAGAGGGCACGCGGGGTTGGCCCGAGCCCGAGGTACAACACAACGACTCCTTTATGGGTAGAAGCGGCGAAGGTGCTCGATGTTCCATGGGTTAGGCGACTCAGGGCCATCTTCCATGGCCAGCCTGACCGAGCCCGGCCGGGGGACACCGATCACTCGAAACGGCCCCTCCCACATGGGTGAGAGTTTGCTCACTCCAGCACGCGTTTGGACGCGGCGTAGGATGAGATCGTTTACGCTGAGTGAACGGGCCCGGACATGGCGCTGATGGTAGCGCCTTAGGCTCTGCTGGTAGCGCGCGGCCCGAAGGACGGCGCGCCGCCTTCGTTCTTCCAGGTAGTCGAGCTCGTCCCGTCGGAGGAGCTCTTGATCTGCCTCGTTGTACAGGGCTGCGCGTGGAGATCCCAGGGAGAGCTCGGATGGGAGGACCGCCTCCGCGCTGTAAACCAGGAAAAACGGTGTTTCCCCTGTGGCGTGGCTCGGGGTCGTCCGGTTGGCCCATAGCACCGCTGGTAGCTCGTCGATCCACGAGTCGCCGTGTTTCTTGAGGACGTTGTACGTCTTGGTCTTGAGGCCTTTGAGGATTTCCGCGTTGGCGCGCTCCACTTGACCATTGCTCTTGGGATGGGCGGGAGAGGCGAAGCAGAGCTTGATGCCCATGTCCTCGCAATAGTCGCCGAACAGTTCACTTGTGAACTGGGTGCCGTTGTCCGTAATAATACGGTTGGGCACCCCGAGCCGGGCAGTAATGCCCTTGATGAACTTGAGGGCCGAGTGCTTGTCAATCTTGATGACCGGGTAGGCCTCGGGCCATTTGGTGAACTTGTCGATGGCGACATGGAGGTACTCGTAACCTCCCAATGCTTTCTTGAATGGACCCAAGATGTCCAGCCCCCAGACTGCGAAGGGCCATGAGAGCGGGATGGTTTGGAGGGCCTGGGCCGGCAGATGCGTTTGCTTGGCGTGAAATTGGCACGCCCTGCATCGCCTGACCAGGTCGGCCGCATCCTGGAGCGCTGTTGACCAGTAAAAACCCTGCCGGAAGGCCTTGCCGACCAAGGTACGTGAGGCGGAATGAGCGCCGCACTCGCCTTCATGGACATCAGCGAGGAGCTCGATGCCACAATCCCGAGGGATGCATTTGAGGAGGACTCCATTAGCACTGCGTCGGTAGAGGGCCCCCTCTACCAACACGTACCGCTTGGAGATGCGGATGACGCGCTCGCTGAAATGATGTTTGTATTATTAAAATTAGCAATTGATCTCTGAAAATTCCGAGAAAATTAATTTAATTCTAATCCTACCTACTTAAAAAATATCCGGAAAATTTGTAGTTTTAATTAATTATATAATATAAATTTTTCTCAACTTTTTCTCAATTTTCTCGTCTTTTTCTCCCGTTGTAACGCACGAGCAGTTTTTCTGGTAGTTATATAAAAGATTTGTCCTTGCAAGCCCTTGCTGCATGAATCCGAGCCAGGGCTTGATGCCCGCGATGGCAGTTCACAGGCGGAGAGAGAAAAAGAAAACTGAAACGGATACAAACAACTAATTGCGCCGTGCGGCCGGGGCGAAACAAATCACGCGGTCGAGGACACAGAAGCAGCGCGCGCGGCCATGCATCCATCTGCCCCAAACCATAGGATCGCGCCGGCTGCCTCCGCGTCCCCTCTCGCTCGGTTTCGCTCGCGATCCCCCGAGCCGCACGGTAGAGCGCGACGCTCGTTCTCCCACTGGGGTTTCGGCTTCGTCCGCGTGTTTTTTCGCCCGCGCTGCCCGCCCGCGAGTGCGATTTCGTGGGCGGGTACGGGCCAAAATATTCGTGCCACAGGCCAGGAAACTAAGGCGTGGAGCTAAGCCCACAACCAGCCAGCCAGCCAGCCCACGAGGAGAGGCCGGTGCGGGGAAGCGCGACGCGACGCGAACCGATTGGCGCAGCCGTGCTCTGCCGCTTTGAGCCGCGTCCCGCGTATGCTGCACCGTCGCATGGATGGGATTTTCATGGGAGCGGGATGGTGCGCAGCGCAGCACCGTCCCATCTCGGCTTTACTCGGACGAAGTACCGTTGCTCGGAACAAGTACTAGTACTACTACTTCTAGTCTTCTACCAACCATCCCAAGGCACACATCACAATTCTTATTTCCTCTTCTCTTCTCTTCTAAAAAGATGATTAGTGATGCTGGTGAATCTGTTAAACCCGTCATCCTAGAGTCTTGTTAATGACAACCCGTATACTATATATGCCGTCGGAGAAATTAATGATAAAACATGTGCGTTGACAACCGTATCCATATCAAAACGAAAGTAGTAAAAAATAACGGATGTAATCCTAGTATATCTGTATATAGCATGTGTGGATTTCCAGGCAGTAGGCTAACCACTGTCGCATCCGTACTTCGTTAGAGATGGAAAACAATTAGCACGCGAAGTTAAGCACGCATATGTCAAAGCACGTGTAATTTCCGTGCGTGCCAGCGCTGGCAATCCATACGCTGAGAGAGAAAAACCTTGAACAGAAACGGTTTTGCCTGCGGCGGACGGGGCCAAAGGATCGATCGCGCAAGGAGAGGTCGGTCGAGAGGAGCAACGTGCGCGGGTGCGGCCGGCCAAAACCACATGGATCGCTCGTCTTCTCTCTCAATCCCAGCCTCCCGCACGGCAGGTTCGGCGGCCGCTTCTCCCTCTGTTTCGTCCGCCCGCCGCCGCCGCGGCTGCTCGCTCGGCCGCGATGCGCGCGATTCGTAAGCAAGCATGGAAACTAGCCCACACAACCAGCAGCCGGCCCACACGGGGAGGCGAAGCGACTGGCCCATCCGCACGCACCGCCCGTCCGTGCTCCCGCCCAGCGGGCTCTGCCGGTTTGAGCCACATGCGAGATCGCGGCTGCGCGGGCGACCGGTGGAACGTCGGAAGAATCTTCGAACCGGGCACCCGATTGATTCTTTAAAAATCGAACGGTCAAAATATTTCAGTTGACCTATTTAAGTTATACATAATAAAAAAATCAATCACTGAAATATTTAACTTTTTCATGAAACACAGTGAAGACATATGTTGAAACATGTCGTTCTCGTGTACGAAACATTACGTGTTAACGGATTAAAATATATGTATTTTTTCATCGGAATATAATCGTGCGATATCTTGTTATAAAAAATTAATTACAATGAATAAAACGGTGGAATCGGATCGTAGATTACATAAGTAGTTTAGAAAAATCGTTTTGAAGGTCACTAAATGGATGGATGGATGGATGGAGAGGAGAGAGAGTAGGTACAGTTACGTGCGTGGATTTTATGAAACATAGAGTGTACACGTTGAAACATATCTCTATCACATATGAAACGTTGAGTTCTAATGGTTTGAAATACATGTTTTTCTTTTATTGTAATATAATCATACGATATCTTATTGTAAAGATTTAATTATAATGAATATAACAATGCGATCGGATTAAGTATTTAATGAGAGAAGAATGGAAGGAGCGAAACTAGCTAATGATAACTCTGTTAGAGGTCGTCCGATTCTTATCCCGTGAATCGAGCAACCGTTTATAAGTATTCTCATAGAACGTGCCGTAGCGGCGGCTGAGAAACTATTTGTTCCTTGAGGAATGTTTAACCGTTTGTTTAAAAATCATTAAAACAGTCATATTTTTTTTAAAAAAATAACATTTATACAACATACATATGCCACTTACATCTTTAACTCACGCATTGAGATATAAAAACCGCATTGAGATATAAAAAACAAATCCAGTAAATAAATAGCCAAACTTAGTAAATGAATACTTATCTGAACTTGTCTTTTTTCTCAATGTGTCCAATTTGAACTTGATTTAAAATCAAATGCTGATAGATGTCACTATATTATATATTTGTTATTTTCTTTTTATTTTTTTATAACTATTTACGTTAGATTTAAAATCTAATATAAAAAAATACACGAGAGAACATTCTCGACGGATTTGAAATTTTGAATCCATTCCTGGTAGCGGCATAGTTGCATGGATGGGAACGCCGGAACGGGATGGCATCGATAGCAGCACGGGCGTATGCACACGTTCTGTGTCCGGTGTGGGCAAACACCGTCCGCTACTGATTTATCTCGACCTAACCCGTACGTGTTATCTCTCGGTACAACTTCTACCAGCAATTACTCATGTCCTAAGGCAAAATATATGATTTCGCTCCCTTCTCTTTTGAATGGTGGTGAATCTGTTAACCCGTCTTCTTCCGTTTGCAAAGTATGATCATTTTATATGTTTTTCTTGTGAGATGAAAAAACTGCACATTTGCATCTTATGTTATGTAAAACCGGTTTGTTCGTACATGTACATGCATACCTTGCATGTTGCAAATAAAGAATGCAGAAAAAGGAGAGAGAAAAACTTTGGCAATTTGTGGGCACCGGAGATGCCGGGAAGGTATAAGCTACTATAAACTAATGCTTTTGTTTCAGTTCATGCTTATCAGCCATACCTGCAGTGCTCACTGCTCAGCAAAACCAATTTGATGTCTAAAATTGCTTCCCTTTGGCTTTAGTTTTTTCCTACCTTTGATTGGCAATGGCACGCGGACGCTAAGGACTATTGTTTCTGCATTTTCTTTACGAGATTTCCGCTTAAAGCAGACAGGAATGGAATTTTTTTTCTCCTTCAGTGGGATCCTTTTGATCTGATTTAGGACGGTTAGATGCTGACAAGCATTGTTCTTTATGGGGGAATCATTAGCTTGACGTGTTGATAAATTATCGAATTATTCTGTTGTAGTTTCACATCATGTGATGCTTAGCCATGAGGAGAAATTCAGGAAAAGAAAACCTAGTTGCCGTCTTGCGGAATTGGTTTTATCAGATTATCAGGCAATGGTGATGTAGGATAGATGATCCTGTCTGTTGCATTGCAGCTTTCATGACCCAAAACATGAGTAAAATATGGAAGGGAACTGGTCCTTGTTTTCTGCTTTTGGACTTGTTCCCTCGAACTACCAATCTCTCTTTGTTTTATCTCACATCTAACTACACCTTAGTTTGGTATGACTGAATATCTGAATCACTAATACCTGATAGACAAACAAGGGCAACACCATAAGGAAATACTCCAACTAGCAAGTAGCAACAAATCTTTGGCTCGTTGTCAGGGAAATACCATACAAATGGTTATGAAAAATTTTCAAAATATTTGACAATATTTATATAGCATACATATACGATTCCATGATATTTCAAGACTCAACTCCACATTCTTTTCCACTTACGTATTATGGATGGTAGGCTTTCCAAACTTCTAAATGGTAGTATAGTTTTTACAAAAACTATCTTCATTAGCATTTCTTATATTACTTTCTAAAACAACTTTGTAATATTTAATTCCCTCGTTTATGTCCTCGAATAACTTGTCTTTTAACTCAATTTCATCCATATATAACCCATCATCCATCAGAACTTTACAACATACACACCCATGCCATTCTTTTCTACCATTTTGATTGCTTACAGTGTTCAAGTTGGACATGAACCAAGTTCACATCTTCAGATAAATGAAAGAGAAAAGGTTGTCTCCCTCCAAAATACTCAAGCACGTATAAAGGTACATGCCCAAATACCCAATATATGCGCCGTGGAGCCGTATCAATCAGATATGCTTGTTTTACGCATCATGTTGCCATGTGCCTGCCGATGCGTATCAGGAAATCGGTGGTGACTTGGACAGCCATTGATGGGAACAGAAAGTTGTGAGCCTCCATTGTTTCCCCCACATTGTAATGTTCTCCACTCTTTTTCTTCTCACTTAAATTTTGCCGCTTAGCCAATAATCCTTGCTTGTTTTCTGATGATCCTTAGCTTTGAAGATGAGAATGGTCCTGACATTGGAAACCTAATACATATACTGGTGTTCGGTGTAATGGAAATTGAGCCACTTTTAGCTTGCAAGTATTTTGTGTCGGCCACTGAAACCTAGTGTCTCCTTAAAACAAGATACAGTGGCCTTTTTACTGTAATTGTACACATGTTAGCGTGTGATTACTAAAATATAAGATTGTAGCTTGTGGTTGGTTAACTGTGATACTGACCTGTCAGAAAAAAAAATTCAGGTTTTATGCATAAGTTTGAGACTTCGGGTCTGGTGAATAAGTCCAGTGGTATGTACGGATCTATTGTAATCTACAAGTTTGATGGCCTACATTGTAAGATTAATTATTATATCTTGCTGTTGTCACTCAATGACTTTATGATGATTTCACTTCTTGCTAATTTTGATCATCATATTATTCTGCGAAAAAGTACTATCTTTGCTTCAGTTATGTGTCTTCGTTTCTTGATGCTATGTTAAGTTGCTTCGAAATAGTGTTGTAGAAATTTTGCTCTGAAAAAATTGAAGCAACACAAAGCATGTAAGAAGACATTTGCCCACCTGCAAATAAATCTACACATTGACTAATATGCCAGCTCGGCGAAAATAATTTGCTTCATACATGTAATTATTCTCCTGTCAAGCGAGTTTATATATGTTTCTTCTCTTTTACTATATGCGGTCGCACATGCATCCTATAATACAGATAAGAGATTATTAAATCATACTGCAATGTATTTTGAGAGTTTGCTCCTGGCCTCTATACTCTAAATCTATGCAAAATTCTGATTGCTGAATTCTGAATATGATCTATGATGAAAAAGTTCAGAGGCCATTCATTTGATTGAACAAACTCATCATGACACAGGTTGTTTCAGCAACACAAGTTTTTTTTTCAGTTTTACAAAACTTTCAGAAATCCCATCGCGTCATTGTACATCCATGACACTCACGTTGTCGTCATCAACCTCTGCAAATCTCGACGAGCTCTTCCAGGCCGTCGGATTCCGCGGCGGCGATCTTGGACGCCGCCGACGAGAGGAACCGGAAGCCGGCGTCGCTGGCGCTCTTCCTCACCGACGCCAGCTGCTGCGACCTCTTGCAGTAGGCGATCAGCCCCTGGATCGGGTTCTCCACCTCCGAGCTCGCGCTGCTGCTCCTCCGCAGCGCCGGCGCCGCCGCGCCGCCGCCGTCGGACTCGCTCGAGGTCCGCACCGACGAGGAGGTGGAGGAGGAGGAGGAGGAGCACGACGACGACGACGGCGCAGGGGACGTCTTGTTCGACGTCGAGTACCGGACGATGACGCTGGAGAAGGACCTCCGGTGTCCGCCGTGCTCGCGTTCTTTGGCCTTCCCTCCTCCGACCGAACCACGGCCGGCGGCGGCGCCGCTATATGAGGAGGCGATGAACCTGTTGCTTCTCATCTGGCCGAACGGGTTCTTCCTCCATGCTCTGTGGTGGTGGTGGCCATGGCCATGGGAGAGCTCTTTGGCTTCTCTCGTCGTGCCAAGAATGGCGTCCTTGTCGTCGCCGGAGCTCCCCGGTTTGGCGGCGAAGATCGTCTTGATGTAGGCTTTGGAGGCCTTGAGCTTGAGGCCGAGGTTGAGCTGCCTCATGAACCTGAGCTTCCTCGACCACGGCTTCTTCTCGCACGCTGCCGCGGCGGCGTCGGCGAGCCTGGCCGCGTACTCCTGGAAGTACTCCTCCACGTTGAGCTCCCCGCTGGCGTAGCACGAGTTCGCCGGCGACGCGGTGCACGAATCGTACGGCGTCGCCGGCGCGGTGCTTATGGCGAGTTGCCGCCGCCCGCCCCTGCCTCCGCCGCCGCAGCCGCCGACGCGGCCGTCGAGCAGCTCCTCCACCATCTGTATCCGCGGCGGCAGGTGAAGTGGCAGCAGCTTCCCCTTGTAGAACAGCTCGTCCGCCGGCGACGCCAGCGACTCTTGCTCCCACCGGGCGCCGCCAAGCGGCCCCGACATGTGGAAGTCGAACTCGAACTCGCCCGGCGCCGCCGCCGCGGCGGCGCTCGTCAGGTCCATGTCGATGTAGTCCTCCTCCTGCATCGCCTCCTGCTGCCCCAGCTGGTGCTTGCTCGCCATTGCCAAGGTAAGCTCGTGGCTTCGGAGCTGAAGCTGAGACAAGAGAGCACGAGACGGCGGCTGTGTCTGGCTACTTATATTAGCAGCTTAATCATGGTGGGCTTAGAGCAAAAATGGACACTTGGACAGTGTCATATGGCATAAAATGGGGCTTAATTACAAAGTAAATATCATGTAACTTTATACGTATTTTGACCTTGTTGCACAAAATTATAAGGGTTTTAGTACATGACACGATATTCCAGATACCATGATCCTATAGCTTTACAAAACCATGCCGTAAAATCAATTGTTCTTTATTTCACCCTACTTAAAATCAAAGCAAATCAAATCTTAAATTTCTGACTTTTTATTAAAAAATTAGCCACTTCAGTTAAGATTTTCTTATCTTGCTTAACTCTAATGGTTTTGCACATATTAAACTATATAAATAAGTTTAATTAAGTATGAACCGGATTAATGGGCCCTACCATTAGCCGTATGATCTGCCTCTTGTTTGGATGTAATGAAGCACGAGTTGTGTGCTCTCTGCCTATCATTGCATCTGATGTCTCTGGCTTTAGCATAGTATTATCACTCACTCAACTTCGACTTCTTTTGTGAGAAAAAATCGGCTTTAGTGATCGCATTAGTGCTGATTAGGGTGGTGTTCTTTTGCTTTTGTGCCTTGCGTTAGCTGCATGCTTCTCTTCTTTCCATGGCTACCTCTCGTGCTAATGCTACTAATCACTAGTACAAGTATAGAGTTACTAGTATTAGTGCGAGTTACTAGTACAAAGGTGTGGTTAATTAGGAACGCATTTCTAGTTCCAACCAGTGAGTGACCGAGTTACGAGATGATACGGACGATACGCGCGATCTGTGTAGATTACTTCAGACAGGCTCTGCTCATTGGCTCAGTTAATCAGCGATTAGCAGTTAATCAGCGAATAAGTAATTTCGAATTCGAAATCTTTCTAAATTAAACGTTTTGAATTTGAAATGGTGATATAGCTCATGCCCCAAGAACAATGAGGAGGAAAAAAAAACAAAGCATGGAGTGGTGCACTGATGTTCTACAGTACTCCGATTGAGGTGCATTCTCTGATTTGTTTTTAGACCCTTCTTCGTATCAACATGTTGGAGTCTGTGAAGTGTTATGTAGGAGTACAGTAGTAATGGAGTATTCCTTCCATTTCATAAAAAAAATACTTTGTATACCATGAATTCAGATAGACCGTTAACCGTATTTATTGTACTATATTGATTTTTTATACTAGAACCAATGATGGAATAACTCATAAATGGCGATAACTCACTCTGTCACTCAGGCCTGGCTGACTGTCTCGTCCGCTCGTCGGATTCTGAATTTCAGGTCAGCAATCATCGATTCAGAATTCAGAGAGAGAGAGAGAGAGACAGCATTTCCATGAATTTCGTAGAGCAAATCACTGAATGCCTGTGTGACTTCGATGTGTTCGAGGGTGACACTGACACGCTGACACGAGTGTTTCAGTAGTTCTTCTTTTCTCTCCTCGTTTACTGTTGATGTTGCTGTGAAATTTGGCAAGCCGTGAATTTCGGCGAAGAAGTACTCTACCTGGCCAGCCAAAGTACAGCATACACGCATAAAAGAATTTTTCACACTGTCTTTTTCTCTCCAATGGTGTCATGGTGATACAAGGCCTTGACTTTGGTGTGTCTCCCATGGACTTCCTCTGTTATTACTACTTAAAAAAAAAGGATCATCTACTCCACATACTAGACCGTAGGAACACCCTATACCGTGACCATATGAACTAATACAATGCCATTTACCCTTCAAAAGAGAGGGAACCACTGTATCCACTCCGTTCCATATTGTGTGAGCTTAAGTCATTTTAGTTTTATCCTAAATCAAACTTCTCTAATTTTAATCGACTTTATAAAAAAATACACCATCATCTACAATATCAAATTAGTATCACTAAATCCACTATGTTATATATAGTTTTTTATTTGTTATGTACAGATGTTGGCGCACTTCTTTTATAGACTCAGTCAAAGTTACATAAGTTTGCTTACAACAAAACTAAAATGACTTGGTCCAGTTCTTTTCTTCAACTCCAAACTTTAACTTTCTCGTTGTCCGTTAGCACGTTTTTCAAACTGTTTAATTATGTTTTTTTTGCAAAAATTTTTATATAACTTCAAGCTTTCTCGTTTTCCGTTAGTGCGCTTTTCAAATTGTTTAATGATGTGTTTTTTTTGCAAAATTTTCTATGTAGAAGTTGTTTTAAAAAACAAATAAATCTATTTTTCAAATTTATAATAATTAATACTTAATTAATCATGTGTTAATGAGTTTTCTTGTTTCGAGTGCATAGAAAAATCTTCTTTCAAACTCATCTAACAAACGAAGTCTTAAGGGTAAGTTTTATAGTGGAGGTGATAGTCACCCTTAATTTAGTCCACATCATCAACTCATTAATTAAAGCAATATATACAACGAATTACCTCTAGCATACTTGCCCCAATACATCATATAAATTTTACTTTATTATTTCCTATTAATTCATTGGTCTCATGCTCTCATCTCTCTTAATTGGAGTTTGCGTAGAAGTTACTTTTGCATGAGAGGTAGCTACTTCTCTCTCATTTTATATCTCTTATCCACCTCATCATTGAGCTTACGTGGTATCTAGGGGTAAGTGTGCAGAGATTTATAGTACTTGCCCTAAGTAATACTCCATGAGTACTAATTAGTAGTCAATTACAACTGTCCATGGACCATGAGTACTTTGCTATAGCAGACTCAATTACAATGGTCTTTTACAGTACCGCACAGAAACCGGACCGTACTAGAAGTAGAGTGAGAGCACATAAGCAAAGCTCCATAAATTGCTTAAAGATAACATAAGCTAACATCATCATCCCAAACTTGCAGTTGAAGGAGTATATTTTATTCCGTGTATAAAATGGTTATTTGGTAGTAGTGAGTGAGTCAGCTTGTAGCCTAGTAGGATGATGTAGTGATTAGCTAGGCGCTGTGAAACTCAGGTTTCGTTGTGGTCAACCTTCAAACTCCGGATTTAGGGAGAAAAAATTGCAGGCCTGAAAACTGAAATGAGTGCCACTTGCAGGCCGGCTAGCTGCTATGAATTGGTCGGTAGTGGTGGTTCGAACGTGGAAGATTCGCGTTTGCGATAATACTACTACGCAAAGTATCTAAAGTCAGAACTTTTTTGGTTCTAATCTGCATGCATGAGATGAATCTAATCTGGAGTGTAGAGTATTTTCTAAGAGAAAGGAAGAGAGAGAGAGAGATAGAGAGAGAGAGAGAGAGGGAGAGGGAGAGAGGGGGGGTGTAACACTGAAACATGTAAAATACTAATGTAAATTAATTTCAGGCCCAACTTTTGTACAATCTTTTGTTGGTGTTTTTTTTTCTAATTCATACATGGTATATACGATCTTTTGTGCGTGGTCCACGAGCAGTGTCTACTAAGATTACTTCGTTTTAATTTGTGTGTCTGATCTTTTGGTTGCTTCGTCCCATTAAAAGTGAGATTAGCATGACTACATCTCCTTACGCCTCTCTTATTTTGGAGCTTATTTTCCCCACAACACAAGGCCACGGTATATTAAGTGACAAGAAGGTTTATGATTTTTTGGAGTATTGTAGAGTTTGACAAGATATGGATATTGTTGGAATGCAGTGGCTATGAGCTATGGGGTCAAGTACTGAAAACATAGTTAGTTTTTTCACAAGCACCTTTCCTAGTCTCAGTTCACATAATCACATGAAATCTATTGAAATGTGCATAAATGATCCTGCTAAAATATAAAGCAGTGGCATTCCCCCACTATTAGATTGGCAACGGGACGTTCATATTCTTGTCGGCTAAATACAATGGGCAATAACTTAAGTGAGAATTGTGTCAGTTGTAACCTATTATCGCCACTTGTAGTTTGTGTTGACCTCCTAATCTATTCAGAAAAGAAGACACTGCGTTCGCTGTGGAGGCTAGAAATTCCCACATTAATCGGAGAAAAAAAAAAGAAGAGTTCAAGTAGAATACAATTTAGAAATAACTGAAATTAGGAATTAAAAATAAGTAATATTGGAAGAAGAGTCCATACAGAACCAAATACGAGATTAATTAAAATTCATAATACTAAATGAAATGAAATATGAAATCAGAAAAGAAAAAAGAGTGTTTAGGTAGGAATAAAATTTAGAAATAACTGAAATTCGGAATTAAAAATAAGTAATATTAGAAGAAGAGTCCATATAGAACTGAATACTGGATTAATTAAAATTTGAAATAAAAAATAAAATAAATTATGAAATTAGAAAAGAAAAAACTAGAGTTCACGTAGAAATACAATTTATAAATAACTGAAATTAAGAATTAAAAATAAGTAATATTGGAATAAGAGTCCATATAGAACTGGATACGAGATTAATTAAAATTTAGAATAAAAAATAAAATAATTTCCGAAAATAGAAAAGAGTTCATGTAGGAATACACTTTATAAATAAAATAATATCAGAATGAAAAATATGTAACTTTTTTTATAAAATAGTCCATCTAAAACTCAACGAATACAAATAACAACAACGAGGGGAGAAGCAATAGACTCGTAAATGGGTAGGGTGTTGGCGGTTAATGGGATATCTAAAATTATAAACAAAACAACAAATAGAATCCCAATGACGATTAAGAGGAGGGACGATAAACATATTTTTAAGCATCATGGTCACGACGGTTGGTGGTACTACTAGAAAGTAAAAGGTAAATCAAAATAACAATCATGTTCGATTTTTAAAATCTCAATGATAATAAACATGGGAGGCAACAGGCGGGCTATACAGGAGTATAGTGAAAGAGTTAGCGGCCGTTGGCAAGTTTTTTAGAAAGTAAAAAATGAACCCAACGGTAATTATATTAAAATTTTAAAATCCCAACAATAATAAATAGGGGAGAAAACGGGCGGGTCATGGAGAAGTATAATGGCGACACTTGTAAAAATTATAATAACGGAACCTGACGAGACAATGGACTCCAATTTTTAAAAGTTTCAAGAAAGATAAATAGTAGTCGTGGTAAACCGTGCAAATAAATAAATGGATGATAAAAGAGTTAATGGTAGCGACTGATATGACTTTAAAAAACTACAAAATTAAAAATTTAGGAATGATAAGGCTAAATCTTTTTAAGGTTCTAATAATGGCTATTTAACATAATGTCATATATATAAAACATAGATAATTTTATATGAGTGCTAGCTAGTCGTGCAATTACACGGGCCACCAAGTTAATTATCTTTGAACCGCGCACCCAGCTAATTATCTTTGAAGAAATCAATTTATTCAGTGGGCCGCTTTGTCCTTCCGTAGAATCTTGCATCTCCTTAGGGAAAAATATTTAGTAGTTTGATAAGTCCTGGATAATACATTGACAGGACATGGGCTTAACAAGTCTTGCTTTGACATGTTGAAGAGACAGATAGTTGTTCGTTTCCTTTTCCACGGGGCTTATAATTAGTTGAGTTTGGTCACCTGAGTTTTGGCTATGGGTGGAAAACTGCACGGAACTATATATAGGTCTTGCACTACAATTATCTCCTACGGTCTTCAAATTCTCATGCTTTTTAGGTGTCGCCTAAACGTGGAGTACTACGAGCGTGTTTGGCACAGCTCCAACTCTACCTCTTCTGGAGTTGGAGTTTAGCCAAACAGTTTCAGCTTCACCTAAAATAGAGACGAAGCTAGGTGGAGTTTTCTCACAAAATGAACTAGAGAGGTGGAGCTGGGTTTAGGCAACTCCACAACTCCACTCCAAACCTAACTTCTGGAGTTAAATTTAGAAGTTGGAGGTCTACTAAACGAGCTCTACACTTCAAAGCGATGCATGTTTACCATAGCATAGATGTTTGACTACTTGGAAAGGCTTTATATGGATACGTGCAGTGGCATAGTTGGAAAATCAGAACAATAAAACCTATTAGGTCTTGTTTGATTAATCCACGTGAGAAAGAGTCACATGTTATTTGATCGATAAAGAGAAGAGGTGTGTCTTAAAGTAAAGATACCTCAGTAAGTGTAAAATTAATCCCCTTTAATCTTCGAAAGGATTAAGAAGGGACTAATCGAACAAGGTCATAGGATTAACCGCTAGTGTAGCACTAACAGTATGGCAATCCAATTCCATCCTCTACTACCAGAGAACAGCTATCCCGTGTAGTTGGGTATAGACTATAGTTACGTCGTCTTTGATACGGTTTTGTGCCCAAGATGTCTTAAAACAAATTTATGGATATAGATCTACAATTACGTTGATAATATTTGGATAAATAATTATATTTCGATGAAATTTAATTTAATTTTAAACCATATAAAAACTTCGATGCTCTATTATTATCCACTTTACTACGCGTCCAGAATATAATAATTTTTAGGGTTGGACTCGGTTATTAAGAAATAAGGTAGAATTAAATAGAAGAATGTTGTAATTAGATGAGAAGTAGAGGTGGGTGGAAAAATTGAATACTGCATGATTGTGATTGGTTGAAAAGGGAATGTTGGTGAGTTGTTATATTTTGAAATGGAGGGAGTAGTTTTTTTTTTTACATGGATCCTCTACAGTGTTGTCGTTGTATTGAAAGCCACTAACACGAGTACAAAGCGGAGGATCTCTCAATTGATTGTTCATTGTTTCCTCCTTAATCGTTAGGCAACCGGAATTTTCTTTGCGTGCGTCCAATACGCTAACCCTGCAAAGGGACCAGAAAGGAAGGTGGTCCCAAAGCTCGAGGTGTTTCTTTGCCTCCTCTTCGGCTGGAAGCAGGCAAACTGGCAAAGGTTTCTGTTTCCTCCAACTCCTAGGAAAAATCAGGGTCCCTGATGATCACCTAATGGCAGGAAAAGTTACCTGAAACTGACACCAGTTTGTCCAGTTGTTTCGGCATGCAGGCTCTGTTCAGTTCCCTTTTCTGGTAAACCTTGGATGGCGAGTTTAAGTTCTTGGTGGTTGTGGCAGGTGATGAACCCAAGAAGTTCCGACAACTGATGCTAACTTTTCTTCATCAGCAACAGAAAACCTCACCCTGGAAGGCCATAATCTGACCAATCACATGATAAAGTGAGCCACGCCCAAGCAAAATTAGATGGGTTTCACATCATAAAATGCTTTAGATATATAATTCATTCCATCCAAAATCTCAGATGGAGAGCACGTGAAACTTCTACCAGTTACAGTACAGGCATTGAAGGTTACATACAGCAAAAGGACAAGGTGAAAATGGGGCAGGAAATGTACAATGTTTTCTCTTGTACAACATACAGCGTGTTTTGACAGTTTTGGGTTGCCTGTTGCTTCCATGAACCAGGAATAATCTTATCACAGAGGAGCTGCAGCTACAAGAACACATAAAGAGAAAAATTGCTGACTAGCAGCTGCTGATACAACTTGCAAAGCTGACAAGCTAAGGCCATAAGTTCGACGAAGAGTATCCCAGATCACTCCCTAAAAGATGTATGATCATGAGAGCTTCGTCGAAGCAAATAAAATGGCAACCTTTGCATTGTAGATCAAAACCACAAATATGGAAACTCCTGGGATGCTTTACAGATTGGACAGAAACCCAACCATAGCGTTGAGAATTAGTGTACACGAACTTGACTGTTATGCTGATGCAGAATCTACTGTTATCTACTTCTGTGTTTGTTAAAACTACACTACAGATCAACATCTGGCAATGGCATCTTCCAGTAATTCCAGGAATTGTAGTCTTCCTGCAAGGCATCATCATTGATGATCAGCACAAAAAGGAAATTACGTGTTATGGAGTCTGACCATGCTCCCAACAGTAACCTATGTCTCAGGCAGCATAGAACTGGAGGTGACTATGCACTAAGGATAAAAACAGTTATAGTCCTGGATAGTATGAAAGAAGCCAAAGAAGAAAATAAACATGAATGTGCATGTTTTTCGTTCTAGCTAATCTCATGAAAAGTTTGCACACACAACATATATATTCTGTGGCCTTTTATCCATGTGCAGAAAACACGTTTACTTAACTTGGTAACCTTTCTGTAACTATGCAATATGCATCCACATCAGATCAACTGACATCAATTTTGCAAGAAATATTTATTGGTGCCTGGGATTCTGGACAGCAAGTTCAGACACAGCTAGTAAATACTTCCTCCATTCCAAAATAAGTGCCACTTTTAGATTGTTTGGCAGAGGTTAAGGTTTAAGAAGAAAACAGTATAGTACCCCTTATTAAATGATGTGCGGTTGGCAGTGGGCTGGGTGGTTGGAGGTAAGATGGAGATAAATTTGAATGGTAGATGATTGATGGTACACGTATCACTCTAAAGAGACTTATTTTGGGAGAAATTTTGAATCCAAAAATGGCACTCATTTTGGGACTATGTGGATCATCTGCCGTAGTAATAGCTACGGCAGAGAAGACCTTTTATACATTACTTAAAAAGTACTGCTAGAAGGCAAGAATGACAGCTAACCTGCTCAACAAGAGTGGTTGGAGGGAACATATCATGGACAAGTGTATGTAAGGAGGTATAAGACTTCACGTCGACAGAACTGTTTATGGCTACTTCCCCCTGCACGCACACAGGATGACTTAAAAAAGGCACAATACAAGCATGGCATGACTAACTTTTAACTAGTGTAATAAACATACCTTCGGGTTGATGATAAAGATTTTCCCTTTTGGAATTCCCATCTTTTTGTAACTAAGCTCATCTGTATCTCTGTTGCCAAATCCAGCATAAAATGGATTGTAATCAGAAGGGAAAAGTGCTTTAATGTCCTGCCAAAGAACAAAAAATAAAGAATTTCAAGAACCTGCTGTGATACCAACATGGAGTTTCAGGTTTATGGAAGAATCTAATATGTGTGTTTCTAAGATGCCTACCGTTTAAAAAGGAATTTTGAGACTAACAACTTTTCTTAATTCTTGCAAAGTTGCAAGTCTTATAGTTTATTTCTGAAGGATATGAGCTATGATGCCATACAAGAATTAAAACGGGGAAGCTAATAAGCAAACTTCTTAACCATAGGAGGGGTGGTATGTGGATAAGGGAGAGTTTATTAGGGACTTGTTGGATTCAGTTCACTAAGGAATTGAAACCAAAAGGCACATATAAACAAGCCCTCGTAGTTCTTATTCTAACAAATAAAATTAGTTTGTTTTACTGGCACATAGCATTTCTTGTATTGAAACCGATCCTCATAAGACAACTGCCTAAAGAAAATTACCTCCAGACATGCAATCTTAAACTCGTGTGGTGCTCTTCGTATAACTGAGAAGAACAAAGGAAACATTAGAACATTGAAAACAATAATTTTATTACAGTACACAAAAGTAACAGTATTGTTGATCATTGTTAGCTACTTTTCTTTGTTGAAGCTGAGCCTGAATTATACAAACCATCCTAGTAATTCAGCAAGTCATAGAGAAGAATATGAATATGTAAATATTGGAGAGATGATGTTACCTTCCCGGTACAATGACGGAAATAAACCATCAGGTGAAATCACAACAGGTCCATTAGGCAATACCTTCCCATCCTGCAAAGTTGCCAAGGGATAACCAAGTATATATATATATATATATATACCAACAATATAGAATTAAAAATTACTGTCAGTTCTGGTGAAGATATGATTAGATCGCTAAAGATGAAAATGGTAGGAAACACATTCAACGGACAGATGGGGTATTTTACCTGTTTTAGGTTGAATAGAAAGTTTTTGGTCAGGTATGCCTGAACTATAGCTCTAGCACTGAGGAATAATAGTTGATATCCGTTTTCCTGGGTTGGGAGATTAAAAAATCATCAGAAACCCATATTTGCAAAACTGGGTAGAATATCCTCCTAAAATAAAGAGAACAAAAGCTAAAATAAATTCTGAAGCACACCTTTATTGCAGAAAAAAGACGAGCAACACCAGACTGACTCCAATCTCGTCCAACTAAAGGCATGACCTGGCCCAACACATCAGACCTGACATGGAACATTAATTACTCAAATTCAGCAAATATGAAAAATAAACAGAAAAAAGAACATGTATAACAGTTGTATACTGTGAAGAAAATAATGTGGTAGCCCATAACATTTGTTGGACTGACTTACTCAGTCTGTACTATGTCCAGCATACCATTGCCAATTGACATTTTCAGATAGACAGAATAGATGATGTAACCAATGGATTGACCAAGAAATTAAGGACCACACATCAAGTTTTTTTGCAATTCCAGTTGAAGGGAGAATCGTTGGACTAAAATTACTATATTTGTTACACAAATTAGGATGTCACTTATTATCACTCACCAAATGAAGGTAAATTTTAGTGCGAACTTTTATTATGCATTAAAAAAAGATATACATGACACTCTCGTTCAGAGCATCATTTTAGATTTACATAGTCCCACTACAATGAGAATTGACTGATCTTTGTCAGCTGTTCAAGCACTGGAAGAATGAGGAAACAAGAATATCCATTGATTGAATACTGAAAATATATAGCAACTGCCTGCAGAAGGATAGCCACCCTATCATATAATGCAGAATACACAAAATAATGAAATACAGTGTTTCTATGCTATTAAAGCCCCCCTAAAAAAAGTGTCACCCAATAGCAGAAGAATGTGATAAAGAAGAACATAAAGTTTCTCGTATTGTCATGACTCATGGATCTACACTTAGTAAATTATTTCAACATGACAATCCACAGAAGTAGATACTAAAATTTCACAAGTCATGCAGCTTTGTTCTTCCAATATCCTGCTGTTTTACAAACAAATTCCTTCATAGATTGAGTTCAGTATTATGATACAAAGTAAAGTACTACAAAAAAATTGTAAACAGAAACAAACAAAACTATATTAACATGGTATAGAGATTATCCTTTATTTAAAAATAGGGCATTAAACCAACTCAAAGAAGTGAGCAAACACATTGTTAAACAAAGGATGTCTCATGACAACATCTAATTTTAAGAAGTTGTTGTTATATACTTAACAGAATATTGTTGTCTGCAAAGTTTATGCTAGTTTTCCACAGAGTTTAGTTTAGGGCTTGTGTACTGGCTTTTGCCAATCCAAACCTTACCAATATATTGCTAATGGCAAGATTTGGCAAGCCAATTTTTTTGGTAAACTGTGGTTGTTTGGTTTGTTGCCAAACTTTGGTAGTGTACGAGCTCATTGTTCTCTTGCCAAAAATTTGTGGCTCCAAACGGACATTTTTTTCTAGCCTCATTAGATTATATGTTTTGTGCATGGCAAGTTTGGGCAGCAAACAAAACAAGTCCTTAACTTACAGTTTGGTGTGACAGTCTGACAGATAACTAGCTGAAATTGTTGATTAAACAAGGCTGAACATCTAAATATACTGAGTAAGTTGAACTTTACCTTGTAATGGTTCCATCCACATCAGAAATGACAATTTTAGCATTCCATTTCCACAAGTAAATATGTGCCTCAACCTTCGTAAAGAAAGAAAGAAAAATCAATATACAGATCTCCAAAATAAAATATTATTATTAAGAAATAGAGGCACGGACCTGTTGCTTCCCAAGAACTCTGGTGGAGAAGCTAAAAGTTACAATGTTTTGGCCCTCCTTCAGGTTTAGAGATGCCACCTGTTCACTAGTGGGAATTAATGTTCGCACAAATTGCTTTCTTGGTGACTGATTTATATTGTTCTCTGGAGCTTGCTCATCCATTGGACTCAAGACAGTCTCTGTGTCAAGAAAAATGTCCTCGGATGAATCACTGTTACTGCGCTGAAGGGATCTTGATATCCTGAATGGTATGTTCCAAAGCCTCCATCTCCTGCTTGAGGGAGACAGCCCAAGAGAGTCTCTTGAAGTAGGCGTTTCTTGGTGTTCAACTGGGATAGCATCAATATGTTCTGTGCAGAAGTTCGGACCAAATACAGCTTTCCCAAGAATAATATGAGAAATTTTACTCCATAGGAAATACTGACTATCAAATTTGACAACAAGGTTTACATTTTTCATAATTGATGATCCTGATAACTTAAAATCTTCCTCAAGAACAAGATGTTGTTGGAAAACTTCTTCAGCTGATGCTTGGCCCATTCCTGCCCGTAGCATGTGCCCACAAAGAGAAATTTCGAACCCTGCCAGCATACATGAAAGATAAACAATGAAACTTCATACCAAAAAAAAGGAAAAGAATAGCCTGCAGACCTGACATGTGCTTACCCAAGCCCTTTTGTAATTTGGGATGCTCTTCTTTATTTAGTTCCTCTTCAGCTGCTGAGTTCTCTGGAATGCTACCTAATTTGTCTTTGTCACTGGTTCCAATGGATAAATGTAAACCATCAGGCCTATTCGCCTCATTTTCAGAAGAGGTTGTCTCCTTGGTCTTACCATGAGAACCTCCTACAATGGACATGTCAGATTCCTTGAAATAGTGGGCAGAACTATCTTCACTTTCTGTTTTATTATCTGAAGTAACCGCTGACATACCGATTTCCTCCTCTAGATACTGTAATGGATCATTTCGATCACAGTGGGTAGTTTTACTTATATCTTCCTCCAGATTGATGTCAACAACAGAACGATTACTCAGACTAAATTCAAAACCCTGCTGATGATCATATTCAGGAGAAAATGGTTCAGTTCCCGAATCTCCGTCATCTATTTGTGATGAGAGGTCTAAGCAACTTTTAAAAGTATCATATTTACCAAAACTAGGACTAGCAATTTCTAACTCAGTGTCCTCGTTGCTGACATCATAAACCTTGTCTACATTAGCTGGCACCCTGCAAGCCTCATCGTTCTCAAGCAGTGGAACATCACAAGCCTCATCTTCAGTGGCCAAGGGCTGATATCCCTCATCATCGTTCTTGGAGACATCACGAACCTCATCTTGGCTAGAAGGGGGTCGACAACCCTCATCTTTGATCTCTGAGATGTCATGGGCCTCATCTACATTGATCAAGGGTTGATAGTCCTCATCATTATTCCCTGACTCTGGGACAAGTAGAGACTCAACTTCATTGGTCAATGCACTAGCAACATCTTCATTAACTGAGGTATGGAGCACTTCATCTCCATTAACAGGGACATGATGTGACTTATCCGTCTCAATTGATACATCACCAAGTTCTTCCAAAGCCTCTTGTTGATTTCCAGAATCAAACTTAACCTTTTCCTGTGGCATGTATAAATCACCCACAATGCCAGCTTCCCACACCTCACCACTGCGGCTGAAATCACCACTTGAGCTCTCCCCAGGTCCCAAGTGGAATTGGGGTTCACTTAGCTGCACATCCTCCATATTCTCCTCTGTCGAGGAAATGGGGGCGGTGAGAACATGCCCATCCACGCTAACCAAAACCATCTCTGAATTGCCCCCATCAGGTTGCTTTGCTGAATCTTCCTCTACCTCCAACCTGCTATAACTGTATGAATCAAACTCCTCTATAACTTGCTTCTCTTGACGCTCTACATTCAACTCCGGGCTACCTGGCCTGCCTTTTGTTCCGATGTAAAGATCCCCGTCGCTCTTACTCCGTGCCGGAGGTTCAGGCTCACAGCTAGCTTCCTCTTCCTCCGAACTTGTCCCAGAATTTTCACTGCCAGGCACAAGCTCCCGCATGAAGTAGGCTTGTCCAGAGTTGTCAAGCTGCATGTGGAAGCTGGCGTCCACGCCATTGACGGTGATAGTGACCACCTTCTCCGCACCCTTGAGAACGCCCTGGAACTTGCCGAACCGGACGTACCACGGCGTGCTCCGGTACGAGCCGTCAGGCTGCTCGACCGCGATGATGTCGACCGCGCCGCCGAACGGGTGGAACGGCGTCGCGACGGAGTACACCCCCTGCGAGATCAGCGACCCTACCCTCCCAACCACGTTCATCTCCGCTGCAGGGATCCTTCGATCACCACGCCAACGTCGGGCATGGGGGTTCACCTAGAACCCCCAATTCCCATCCAAACCAAACTGCAAAAATCATCAAAAAAAAAAATCACTAGACCAAACCAAACCAAACCAACCCAAGCCGGATGGATCTCCAGCTACGCCACACCCTCCCGTGAAGCGGCGGCGACGGCGGCGGAGGAAGACGAAGGTGGGATACGGGAGAAGAATGGATGATACCTCGAATTCGAATTCGAGAGGAGACCGAAGCCGACCGGCTCCGTCCGTGCTCGAGCGCGCGCGCGCGGCTAGGGCGCGGCCGGGAAGGGAGAGGAGTGGGGAGGAGGCCGTCCGCGCCACCGCCGTGCCTGCCTCGCCGCCGGCCGCGCGCACGACGACGTGCCTCCGGCTCTGCAGATCGGGGGAAGCAACGAGAGGGGAGGCAGCCACAGGGAGCGGCGGTCAGGGAAGGAGGAGGAGAGAAGCGAGGAGGCGGAAGGGCATTTGAGTCATTCCACATTTTCTCGCATTTTATAAAAAATTCGAAATTGAAATTCTAGACGCCATTGGGAAATTCCATCTCCCACCAGGCTTCGTGAACGAAATATCCGGGAAAATTCGAGCAAATTTCCTTCGACGAGAAGCCACGCGACGCTGTTTGCCTGTTTCCCGATCGTGTCTCGGGGAAGGTCGTTTCCAGAAGCTTCTGGAACCTTCCTTGGCGAGGTTGGAATTGGGCATGGACAGGTGGCCGTTGGATGGGAAGGCATTGATGGTGTTAAGCCCTAGTACACGTAGGCGCGCGGAGACTCGAAGGGAAGGAATCGCCAACCATCTGCGTCGCACGCTCGTGGGACTGGCACGTGGGCCACGATGTTCTTCGGGACCACGTGTCATAGACAACGGATAGTGATGCTGTGAGTGGGCGTAGAAATTTCTGGCGACGTAACACGCCAAAATTGTTTTGGTGATGGGACGGATTAACCAAAGTAAGGCTTAAAAAAATTCGGGTCACGTGAGGCTGGCATCGTGCGCCCCACAAGATTTGTGCGATGGGGATTGGGGGAGTCCACGTGTAGAAACTTTAGCACTGACAAGATAATGTTGTTTTCCCCTTTGTAAACAGAAAAAAAACGGGGAGTAGTATGAGTAGTACTAGTAACAAAATGCATGGCGCCTGATTGGTCTTGTCATTATTTGTTGTCGCACACGTTTGACCTACCTAACCTAACGTCTGCGTTCGTAAGAAATGTTTCGATTACGAAAAACGGAGCGATCCATTAACACGTGATTAATTAAGTTTTTGCTAATCTTTTTATAAAAATGGATTAATTAGATTTTTTTAAGTAACTTTTATATAGAAACTTTTTACAAAATACACACCGTTTAGTAGTTTGAAAAGCGTGCGTGTGGAAAACGAGGGATAAGAGTTGGGAAGAGGGGGAGAAGAACACAGCCTAATTAATCGTTTGTAGTTGTACTCACGAGACCGCGACCGCCGAAATCACCATCCTGCCCTCGCGGCCTGCCGTTGTTCACGTCGTCGTCGTCTGCTCGTCTCCCCGCGCACGAGGAAGCAACGGCGTGCGGTGCGGATGATGTCGCCCGCGTGTTTCGACTTTCGACCCGTTCGACGAAATCCGGCGCTGCACCGCGCAGGGGAATATGCCACCCTCTCCGTACGTGCGGACGCGGTGACCGGTGCCGTGACGCAACCGAGGTGTTGTGCGGCCTGTGTGTGGCTGTGTGCGCGACCGTGTCACCGTGAACTTGTTACGTGATGATTTCTTTCCTCGTGGGCTTACGGTTACAGTCGCCGTCGCCGTCGGCGCCGCACGCGACCGTGTGGCGGGCCAGCCGATCGTGACGTGGATAGATAGAGAGTAGTAGATGGGGTCATCGGAATTGTGGTCCGAGAGAAGTTTGGATACGACTGGATGAGTGGATGGGCCCACGCGTGGCGGGCTGGCGGCACGGCCCCGATGCGATCGATGACTACTCGCCGCGGCAGAGTTAGCGCGGGCTTGCTGCGTACGGCCCAAACTGGCAAATTCTGAGAGGAGAGGTAATTGAAGGTTCACTTTAGGTCTCTCTCCTTTCCCTGTTACGATCTAATGTAATATGAACTTCTGTAATTTGCCTATCGATCTGAAATGAAATATTCAGGTGGGGAAACTCTCTCCCCCCCCTCCCCCCCCCCCCCCCCCCCCGCACCTACCCCGTGATCGGTTAAAAAAACTTTAGGTCTCTCAATTTATCGTTAAATCTGGTTCCTTCTCAAAAGTCAAAACCGGTATATCTGTTAAAAATCGGTATTTCGGTTTAAGGATGAATTTCAGATTCTGCAATAAATTTAGGCAACAAAAGTGAATTTATTCGGCAATCGAACAGCCTCGTGCGATGAGTGGCCCAGCAACCCAGCCGAACGGGGTGGGCACGGTGATGCGGCCCGTCAACTTTGCCGTTGCGCACCGACCGCCACAACACACACTTGCCGGTACAATTCTCACACTGGGTCACGCAAGTTTCGTCTTCCCGGGGGAAGTGATCGGCCCGACCGCCGCAATGGACCTTTCAGTACAATGAGCTAACTGAAGGTGCATTGTGAATTTCTGATGATTGGCACTGCATGCGGTTTCTTCCCTCTGTTATTAATACAAGCGTGAAAAAAGTGTGAAAAAGTTACATTGATATTAGATTTGTTTACAAGTAAATTTCACTTTAAGCTACCTATTATTATCTATGTTTCATTTTATACCACCACTCAACCATTTTTTCACTTCAAACCGGGTAATTTTATCTTTTTGATATTTTAGATCACACTTAACTCTTTTATTTATCTACATCTAATTTATCATATATCAAAGAATGATATATATATATATAACTAAATAGTTTATAGGCGAGTAGTAGCCGGCGTTCTTATGCTTAAGAAGATTGTGGTGATTCAAAATGAAATAAATGTAAGGTTATTTTGTTCGAGGTGAAAATACTAGTTAAAAGAATAATCCAAAATAACAAATCCATAATAAAATTTACCTTTATTTATTTTTAAGACGGGTGAATTGGTGGTGGTTACTGTTCATTGTCCTTTGTCCAGTCCTCCCGTGAACACGATTCAAGTAAGCGACGAGGCAGCAATCCAAAGCGAGAAGGTAACCACCGCGTTAAAACGCCACGCCCACACGAGTCGCAACCTTTCCCCATCCCCCATCACTCTCTCGAGTGAGTCCACCCGCCACACCTCCCCGAGTCAACTTCCCCACCGAACTCTCACCAATCTCGAGGCGCATCCGACCCCTCGCGCGCCCACCACATAAGCCCCCGCCCACCTCGCCACGCGCACACCGACACCTCTCCCACGCATTTCGCACCACACCCACCACACCGCGCCACAGATCTCGCCGCAGCCATGGCCGCCGCGCGCCTCCTCCTCCTCCTCCTCGCCGTCGCGGCGGTGTCTCTCGCGCCCCCCGCGGCGGCGGAGATCAGGACGGAGACCTTCCGGGAGGACCCGCGCCCCACCATCCTGTTCGAGAAGTTCGGGTTCTCCAAGACGGGCGCCGTGAGGATCGTCATCACCGGCGCCGGCATCTCCTCGACTTTCGCCCGCCCCGACCCGAAGCAGCTCGGGTTCTTCCTCCTCTCCGACGAGTCGATGTTCCAGGCCATCTACGAGGCGCAGGCGCGGCGGCCGCCGGAGAAGCGGGAGGAGGTGGCGGGCGGCGGCGCCGACGAGCCCGACGTCTCCCGCTGCATCCTCACGAGCCCCTACGTCAAGACGCTCTTCACGTTCCACGACCTCAAGCGCGGCCACTACAACAAGACGTTCCCGGTCACCCACCCCGACGAGTACAGCCTCTACTTCGCCAACTGCGCGCCGGAGTCGCTCGTCACCATGAGGGTGCGCACCGAGATGTACAACGGCAACGCGGACGGATCCGTGGACTACCTCCCCGTCGGCCAGGCGCCCGTGCCGGCGATCTACGGCGTCTTCGCCTTCTGCTACGCCGCGTTCCTCGCCGCGTGGGGATACCTCACGCTGTCCCGCGACCGCGTCACGGCGGCTCACCAGATCCACCACCTCATGTCGGGACTCCTCGCCGCGCGCCTGCTATACTGCCTCTCCGCCGCCGAGGACCAGCACTACATCCGCGTCACCGGGACGCCGCATGGCTGGGATGTCGCGTTCTACCTCTTCCAGCTCGTCAAGGGCGTCGTCCTGTTCGCGGTGATCGTGCTCGTCGGCACGGGGTGGTCGTTCCTCAAGCCGGTCTTGCAGGACAGGGAGAAGAAGGTGCTCATGGTGGTGATCCCGCTGCAGGTCATGGCCAACATTGCCTCCGCCGTGATTGGGGAGACTGGCCCGTTCTTGCAAGGGTGGGTGACATGGAACCAGATCTTGCTGTTTGTCGATGTTGCCTGCTGCTGCGCCGTGCTCTTCCCGGTCGTCTGGTCGATGCGATCGCTCCGGGAGACATCCAAAACTGATGGCAAGGCGGCGCGGACTCTTTCGAAGCTCACCTTGTTCCGGCAATTCTACATTGTGGTGATCAGCTACCTGTACTTCACTAGGATCGTCGTGTATGCGCTCAAGACCATTGCGAGTTACCAGTTCCGGTGGGTGAGCATCTTGGCCGAGGAGGCGGCCACATTGGCATTCTACCTCTTCATGTTCTACACATTCAGACCGGCCGAGAGGAGCAGATACTTCTCGTTTGACGAAGATGAGGAGGAGGCTGCTGAGATGGTGCTCCGGGAAGAGGAATTCGAGCTTTGATGAGTTGCAGCGATTCACAGCAATGGCGCGATGGCGACTGCCTGGAAAATCTGCTCATCTTGTTCATTTGATCTCTTCTCCCTGTGAGATTTAGCACACCATACAAATTTCAGGATATATAGCTCATTGTCTTGTATTTATTACAGGGATGTAAGATTGTTTTGTTCCTCTCTCCTTGTAGCTTCAAATTTTACTGATGAGACTCAGGATACTAAACTGGATATGTACAAGAAGGTTTCTTGCTTGGAGGGCAATGTGGAAGGAAGGAATTAATTCAGCATGTACTATTGCTTAGGGAAAGCTTCAAGCTCTCTGCATTTTGTGTGGTAGACAGTCCTTTCATTTGGCATGTTTGACTTCAGTTGCTCCTTCTGTTATACATTCAGTATCAGTTTAGTACTTTGATGTGATGTCCATCACTTGTACTCACATGATTTTCCCAATTCCCACTTAATTGCATCCAAGTCCCATTTTCCATTTTTCTCTTCCTTGCCTTGTCCTATCTATTTTCATCTACAAATTTGGTCTTTCTGAAATGCCTTGTGGTTGGTGTTAGGTTGTGTCTAATTCAGTACCGATGTCAAAGTGTCAAATACTGGGAAGAAGGCATAGTTTGGGATCTTCATGGCATCATGTGAACATGCTTTTTCAGGACCGATGTCAAGTGTCAAATACTGGGAAGAAAGCATAGTTTGGGATCTTCATGGCATCATGTGAACATGGTTACATGCCCACACGTTGAGGGGCAGGACAGCATCCCAAATTGAAGTTAGAGTGAGCACTGCTGGTCTCAGGTTGGTCGTGTGTAATGGATGGGACAACAGGACAACTATACTTGCTTGGTAGCACATCACTCTCCAGTCTTTTTTGCATGGATTGGTGCCAATTGACAACAGCATTTGAAAACTATTAAGGCCTTAACCAAAGTTGGTGGAAAAGGCATGGCAAGATCTCGTCGGTGAGCACAATTATTCATCCCCAGTTGATCTTTCTTTTTAGTTCGTGTGAGTTGAGTTGCCCATATTGAAGTTGCCTACGCTAGGTTATCAGTTTATCACCAATCCATCATATTGGCGTAATTTCTCTAGTACGGTCGATGAGGCCACTCATCTTCGTGGCAAACCAACAATTTTTCCCCAAACTTTACCATGGCTGACTTCGGTCCGGTTTATAAAAGTTTAAGATGGTAAGAAGCAACTGATTGATAGCTAGTTTTTTATTTCTAATTTATTTTTAAATTTTATAGCTACAGGTTATTAGAATCTGGATAAGAATATGAACTATTTATGAGAGCTAAAAATTCTGAGAGAGAGAAACTGCCATTACTAGAAGTTTCCTAAATAGGACCTTCACATGCTTAAATATTCTAAAAAAAAGAGAGATAATGTTGCGTATAAATGAACTGTTCAAACAGAATCTTCAGGTTGCGCTGCATGTCTGAAATGTTGCTGCTTACCATAACACCATCCATGTATCCATAATGCCTTTCACGAAATCGTTGCCGGCTAAGGACAGCAGAGAGCTGGTAACATAGGTTGGGTGCCGGCAATCAGCCCGGTGGTTACCAACTATCACCACAGGTTCTGGAATCTTTCAATTCCATTGCAGCATTATTGTCGTTGGTTGTCACGAAATCCGCTTTCTTTCGGTCTGCACCTAATTCCCCCTTTCCCTGTGCAGTGCAGTACCGGATTTGCAAGGTGGTCGCCGTATTCCATGCGAGCCGGTCAAGCTCAGGACACTGCTCTTCGTGCCACGCAGACACGGGACGATGGCTTCGCTTCGCGTCGGCTCCTGCCGCCGCTGTCTTGGGTTCCGGTGGAGTCGTGGAGATGGCAAGGGCGGACGCAAGAAGAAAGAAAAAATGGGTGGAGGTTAGTCGTCGTTAGAGGAACCAGGTCCTCCACGTTAGAGGATCTGGTTAGAGGGACCAAGCTAAAAACCGGCGCTGCCGTCAGATGCGAAATAAACAGCGCTCCAGCCTTCTACGTCCCTCTCGTAATCTGTTCCGTCGTTAGAGTTGTAATCCCTCCATTCAAAAGTTTACTTATTTTTGGTGCAAAAAAAAAGTTTACTTATTTTATATTTGATCTTTTAAATAAGTTATCATATTTGTAGTCTCCATGAGTCTGTATTCAAGATTTAAATTAAAAGATAAATTAAATGTTTGATCAGAACCTACAAGTCAATTTAACACTTATCGGTTCCATTCACACATACACTTTTAATCTTTCTTACATATAAGATGAATTAATTTTTCCTTTTTTTTTTTTGAATGGAGAGAGTACCACTCAAGTAGAGCCGGGAGGGAGACCCCACTGGGTAGAGAACAGGAGATATGAATATAAATAAGAGAAGAATAAAAATATGCTAGATCCGTTGTGTTTCTTTCTAACACTGAAGATTAGCATAAATAAAAAAATATAAATTTTATGCTGCAAACTACTCAAGAAAATCGAGAACCATATAACATAGAATGTCCGCAAACTCACAAAGAAAATCGAGTACCATATAATAGAGACTTGGAGAGTACGTTACCCACAATGAGAATGATGAAAATGTTAGTAACAAAACCGTATTTAAATAGATAGATATATGGAAAGCTATACAAGTGCTATATTGATTTTGTATATCGAGGCCAAAATAATCAATAATGTGGTTTTGTAAAATATTAGAACCATAATGTCTAGGGTTAATATACCACGTACCAAAATCTCTACACTGGATCACCAGGTTTCATGAAATTTACTCTTTTAAGAAATAAAAACATAATCTCCTATGTACGAGTATCACACAATCTATAAAAAGGATGACGGGCTATCGTATTACAAATATTTTTTAGCTACAAATAGTTGATGGTGAAAATGGTAAGTGTGAACTGTGAAGTGTGTTGTACAAACAAATGTACCATACATATTCACTCTCAAAATTTGGTTTACACTTTACAAGTATCTGGGATTCTGGGTTACCAGAACTTCATACATTTTCTGTGTTTCTGTGAGGCCACAAGCCAGTGGCAAAAACTTCCTGCAGGCTTCTCGTTTTGGATGTGTTGTTCCAGTATATGCCTCACCGTTTCATTAAGCATTGCAGTTTTTGCATCAGGTGCAAACACCAGGGTCAAGTTGAACACTCGGTACTCAATAGTCAGTACTCTCCTATTTGCTCCAACTCCAAAGCTCCGGAACCGGAAGCATAATGCCCTTCATCTGCTGCTTCATTTCATTAAGCTCCATAACTGGCACGATGTGTACTAGAGACATTTGCAGCACATCACAGGCTCACAGATCGGCACAAACATACTGAACATATCTATCATGGTTACAATTTTTTTCCCTATGTCCGCGCCAAAAAGTCATTAACTGCAAGTGAGGCATCACCATGTGAGACGGCATTCTCTGGCTCTGGCATGTAAAGTGTAGTAGTAGAAGCCTGCCAAGCAAAGGAAGGCAAGAACATTACCAGATTATATTATAGAAATACGCTAAGGTCCATGGTTGACATTCGAGGAGGAAAACACGTACACGTATAGCTATCAAATATACCAGGTAAATCACATATTTCAGCAAAACACCATAAGTATTCAATTAGTATGATATGGACTCAATTTGTGAAATCATCCCTGCATACTAATACAAGATTATCTGCATCTTTGCATAATCCAAATCAAGCAGATATTCAATTGGAGCTCTGATGTAGAATTAAATTAACTTGAGAAAAAGAATGATGGTACTATTTAGGCTAGATGAATGGCTTTGTGCATTTAGGGTGCAGCTGCTGGGATATTATTGTTCCATAGCCTAGATGAACATTCTTAGCTGGGACTAACACATATATCACTTAGCTGGGAGCCTGGGACTTCAAATAAATAAATAAATAAATATGTATGTATATGTATATGTATCCTTCCACTGGTCGTGCAGACTGAAAATAAGTCACCCATTTATATTTATGCACTTGCTGTCCATGATTATTACAATGTTCTAAGAGAGATCAGTAGTACCTTCGTGTCTAATTGCAAGTCTCCGCTGTTATCTATTGAAAGAATAGCACCATGAGCTTTTAACCACATTTCGCATTCTTCTGATGCTTCACTATCAGTTCTTGAGAATCCCAAAATTTGTGCAACATATCCCACTGGTATAGTCGGGCGATATGATTTAGACATGCATTTTACAGCCTCAAAACGCATTCGCTCCACATATAGATCTGTCAAAGTGGTCATCAACAGACATCATTTTTTTCATGAATACAGAGAATAGATTTTTTAGCCAAATACAGAAGCACATTGAATTGATACAGATAGTATTTAGTCCTTTACCCATGAGGCAAGAGTTCAAGTTTGGTGCCTGCTTGTATAGTTTGAAAAATAGGACATAGTTTCCAGATGAAACAGCAGAATGAACTGCAAGGGCATGCTTGACAGCTTCATCTTGTTTGGCTTGTTTCGATAAGCTGAAAATAATGAGTATGTCAAACGTGATCAATTTAAGAACTAAAAACTGGTCAATATTCTGCCACGTACTAGTATAAAATTGTACCTTGCCAATGATGACAGCAAGTCTCGTTTATTATTAGAGTGCAACATGACACAGAGTAAATTGTAGGCAGAGAATTCAAAATAACAGCCCTTGATTCCCTCTGCATATAGCCTCTTCAGTTGTGACTGGCACTGCAACAGATGTTGCGTGCATAAACAGTTAGAACAAAAACACCCATGCATCAGTTAAATAGATTTCAGGTTTAGGCTTTTGCGCAAAGATTACTAACATAAATTTTCTAATTTACAAATGTGGTTGCAGTTTCCAATGACAATCAACTTTCCTGAAACAGCAGTACCGTTATGGGCTTATGGCCCAAAGGTCTAGTCTTGGTACTGTTCACATGGTTTACTGTGGCACCATGAGGATTAGTTTCTTAGGGGATAAGTTATCCTATTATATAAGGATGCAGAGTCTTGTCTCTCTTCATTACACAATGATAAAATGTAAAGTAAAACTAAGCTTCAAAGCCTCTCTACCTTATAGGTAGAAGCCCTGTTGGCGGCTAGATGAAGGTCAGTGTGCTACCTTTGGTCTTCAAAAGCCTATCTGAAGCTAATCCATATCAATACCCCACATGGTAATCCGAAGCTCCCTCCAGTCACAAATAAGTGTTGTTTTAGAACCCGTGAAGTCAACAAAGTTAACTTTGACCAAAACTATTGTTTAGAATATAGGTTTTGGGTATGTGAAAATGATAAAAGCTTTCATGATATTACACTGTGTGACTAATATTGGATTTATTTATGCAAAAGAATTAAGTCGTTAAAGTTATGCATTATTGACCTTGAAAATTCTAAAATGGTACTACTTTACTAATTTGTGACTAGAGGGAGTAGTAAGTGAGACCAAACTTGGGATTGTCAGTGTCAGCCCACCTATAGAAAATTACTTGACCTCGATTTTCTCTATTTTCTTTATACATGTTATCCAACAAAGCATGAAATTGCAAAATTATGTGCTTGCAAGTTGCAACAGAAATACTGAGCATATGCACAAACACAATTATTTGATATCCCGAGAGAATCAAATATAACAAAGAATACCTGGTTATATTCAGGTAGGTCACCTGCCTGCATTGCTAAACGTGCATGAGTTTCATAAACCTGAAATAACAAACCTAAAGGTTAGAAGCACAAGTGACATAGCTGAAGTCCCAGTGCACAGCATTTACAAATATTTTCTTATGGTCAGTAATAGTAAGTTAGTAACTGGCAGCACAACAAATATGATATATTGATATCTTGACAGAAGTAACTTATAGAGGCACTGCAGTTTTCTAGTTGCTAACACATTGTGGTAAGCACAATAGGATCATGAGAAGAGGATACCTTGACAGTAAGTTCATTCTGGATTCTCTGAACTGTGAGATCTTGGCGAATAGACTTCAGTTGATCACATTTGTAAAGATAATTCTTTTGAGATGTTTCGACCATGGAAAGGGCCTTATCCAAGACATGCTCCGGTCTTACCTGCCAAGTATTATTAAGATAAGGAGAAGAAACAGTAGATAGGATCAAATAGCAGCAAAAGAAAAAAATATTTGCTATTGATGCTTTTCAATTAAGAATTCAGAACAACAGTTGGTGGGTTTTATTACTGTGGCAGGATCAGGTGCTGATGTAAGCCGAAGATACTGTTTCTCAATTTCCTGGCATGTCCCCTTCACTGTCAATGCATCCCAATCCATATCCTCCACAGCCAAGGTAGTGCCATCTTCACAGCTTCTGGCAAGAAGAGCTGAAACAGCTCTTCGTGCATGTACATTAGCCATTACATCTTTACTTGCTGCAGAATACCTCAATTTAGATGATGAATTCTGGTTCTTCTCAAAACGCTTTGACCTATGCTCCCTGCGCTTCTTTTCTTCAGGTGAATTTGCTAGTGCGGTTGCACTGGCATAATATTTGGTTAGATCCTGCTCCTTATCACTATCACTTGAAGCATTTCCATTTTGCATTTGATCTGAGTAACCGCTGATCTTTTGCTTCTTGGCAGGTCGCTGACTGACTTTGTTTGCAGTCGCTTGATGAGACTGGAAAAATTTTCTGGAATCCCAGTTATTACTCTGCATGGCATTGATTCAAATATTTCAAATACTAAGTAGAGCAATAACACAGGCATTTGATATTGGCAATTCGGAAATGGAAAGTCATACATGTAGTTAAAATATGGAAATCTGTTCCTCTTGTACATTGACTGATTAGTATAAGATTTTGCAAGAGTTCAACATGCCAATTCTTACCATTCTGTTTTTGGCTTCCAAACTATTGTGGGTGTTACCGTTCACCAACCCTTTTACCGGTTCCACCTTATCTGTAACCTTTTCCTCCACAACAGGCTCCCACCTACTTTTTTGGCGTCTCCTATTGGTAGATGTCGACAAGGAGGGACTTGAATTGTTTGCACTGCTATATGGAAAACAAATAACAAAAAGAAAATTCAGAAATATGTGATTGTGCATAGCACAGAAGCAGCAATGAGCCAATGACTCAAAACTTTCTTTAGTGAAAGGAAGGAATCCTAATTTTGCCTACAAGGCTACAACATGAATTTGGGTATAGTAGTTCATGGCAAAATTAGATGGATCACTTTTAACCCAGTATCTATGTAATGCAACCATTTGATTAAGTATGTGAATAGTTTCTGCACCCAAAAACCAATTCCCAATACTTGGTTTCTTAGTTATTTTCTACGGTTATCATGGTTAGAAATCGGAGGAAGGGTATAGGATTTTAAATATTCTTCATGAAATGATACATCCATGGTTCCACAATATACTGCCTAATAAGATTAACAGATGTCCAAGACGGTTGAGGCATATCCAATTATATAAATCTGAAGACATCTTAGGTCCCGTTCGTTCTCTCGGTTGAGAGAGAGATTTTCACCGCACGCAAAACGAGAAAACTCATTAGCACATGATTGATTAAGTATTAATTATTATAAATTAAAAAATGGATTTATTTCATTTTTTAAACAACTTCTACATATAAACTTTTTGTCAAAAAAGCACATTTAAAAGTTTGAAAAGTGTGCTAATAGAAAACTAGGAAGTTGAAGTTTGGAGTTGAGAAAAAGAACTAGACCTTACTGTTATTATAGATAAATTATTTTTTTGTGATATTTGCTTACATTATAGTTTTGATATAAATTAACCAGAAGATAACAATGTTTAAAAGGTGTAAGCTGGAATTTTCATTCATTGCATAGGTGCTGTTTGCCCAAAAGTATAATTCTATAGCAACATAAGTCCAAAACAACAGATAAAAAATATCAGTCGGCGTAGTTAAGTACTCAAAACACTACATTATCACTGTCCAGAGAATCCAGAAGCACAAACCTTGTTTCTGGAATGGTTGCAAGATTTTCTACCAAAGGAAGCAGTGGTTCAGTGTCCCAATTCTTAGTAAGAAGGGTTCCATCAGCAATGGCCTTGTTTTTTATCTGAAATTATATTAGGAAGATAACAAGACTGAGATACAGAGTCAACGAATACATCATTCTAAATTGATGTAACAGAACCACAAAATAAGCAACAAAGGAAAACATATGAATGAAGCACCACATCAATTGCCGGCCCAATAACTGGAATGAATTCAACTAGAAAACTGTGATCAGCAATTTGTTGTGAATGGAAAATTGGCAACAGCCAAGATGTCAATCTTTTTTACAACAAAATGCTGGCAACTAACAAAACACCAAAACAATATAACAGAGATTTACCTCTTCTATCATACTCTGGCAAGCAGCCTTCTGGGTCTCATCCTTGCAACGGTTGAGATTCCTTGTAGCATAATTATGTAATGAAAAAGGGAGTGATCTCTAAACATGAGAATAGAAAAGTAGATGGTGAATATGCAAGTACCAAAATATCTTCCTTGAGTAGGTATAAGCATAATACATGCTAGTTTTTTGCGCTGATTTTCCAAGGAATAAGCCAATGCATTCTCATAGACATCGAACGAATTTAAATATCATGAGTTTGAACTAACAAACTAAGATATAATTTAATGAACCATTTTATATGCCAATAGCTCCTCAGATAGTCATTTTCCGTATGAGCATAAAAAACAGCCTTAGAAAGTTAGAACATCATGTGCCAGAAATGAAGAAAAGAAGAGCAGAAAATTACGGCATCATTCTTCACCATGGAAGCACTAACATAAGCAGGCTTCTTTGACAAATCAGCACCTAAAATTTTCTTCTCGCTCTTTGGTATTACCATAGAAAAACCTGGAGCAATTCGAGGAACCTGCATTTTTTCACTTGAATTTTCTGTTGTCATAAAAACCTGCAAATTTGGCTGTAAATTTTCAGATACATGGTCGACTGAGTAAATATTTGAGTTTGGACCGTTTGAACCTACAGTGTTTTGTTGATCGCCATAATTGCTTTGCTGAATGGGGTTCAAATTCACAGTGCTCTGTGGGCAGGTTGGTGTCTGGCTGGTGTAATGGTTTTGAGACCTTGGGTTACCTGCTACCAGGCCAGCATACTGATTTTCCAATACCGGAGCGTGCGCCTGGTTGATATTTTGATTTTGAGGCTCTGGACCACCTGAAGCCTGTAGGTAGATGAAATTCAGATATAGTTATTTTCTGTTCTCATGATGAAACAATCAATGTAGCGAGCTAAAGAACAGAAGAAAATTGCCACAAGTCAAACAAGACAGAAAAGAAATGACACTTCAAGGCCTACAAGCAACAAAAACCCTTCATACAGTACATATATGATTTTCTTAGTATGCAATGTGTTATAAACTTCTCCATGCAAACACAAAGAGAAGTGCTAGTGCCAATCAAATGTACATAAACAAAGTACGGAAACAATCATCATGGATTCTGATGTTCCATATCATAAAGAGCATGTTTATAGCCCACGAAACTCATCGAAAAAAATACTGCACCCAGATGCACGGGAAGCGGAGGAAGTTGAATTTGAGATAAGCTGACTAGGTATAACATATATGCAACACAAAATAAGTAAACACAATCTGTTGATCGAAAAAAAGAAATGGTTGTCCCAAAATAGCAACATAACCAGATATCCTAAAACCCATGATCAATATATGTCCAGGCTGTGACCAAGAAGGCTATGTACAATTAGTAGCAATATACAAAGAAAGTAAGGAATATACCTGAATAGGAGGCGCAATAGAAGAACTTGAATTACTTTTCCATGATGTAGTTCCTGGTGGAGGTGGCTGGATACTGGGATAGGAGTAGCTAGAAGTAGTGTTAACAATTGTGTTACTGTTCCCGACTGGATCACCAGCAGGATTTGGCACAGTGTGGTTGTAATGATATGGCCACTGGTTGTACTGCTGTTGGTATGAGAAAGAATTGGTAGGCACTGAAATGGAATGCTGTACTGCGTTGGTATTGGATGACGGGTAGTTCTGATATGACTGAGCATAATTATTTTCAAAGCTTCCACCATTCCATGTGCTGTTCTGATAATAGCTATTGCTAGTTCCATATCCTGGAGCAGTCTGATAACCACCAGCATTGTAATATGTGTTACTTGTGGGACCAACGTAAGACTCTGAATTCTGAAATGAAGTAAGAGGCTGATGAGCTGCACCTGAATGTTGATTTGCTCCTCCTTGCTGGATAGAAGAACTATTTGTAGTTTGTGGGTAGTTATAATAATAGTTTGTGTATTCTGCAGCAGTGTACCCATGTTGAAGTGAACTTGAGTAAGGCATGTGAGAATGAGTCGCATTTTCTGTGCCCATAGTTGGCTGAGCATTATGAGGTGCACTGCTTGCCACGTTCTGATTGTCTCCCGAAACCAAAACGTCCCTTTGTGGATCATAGTAAACTGTATCTTGGCTTTGATTGTTCACTGGATAGCTCCATGGGACTGTAGCTGCCCCAGTTGAAGAGGACCATGAATGATGCCCGGAAGCTAAAGGTGGATAAGGAGATGGATTTGTCTGCCCCACAATGCTGACCTGCCGTTAGCAATTAAAGGGGTCATGATCATTTATATAATGGCATAATGCACACAGCAACCTAGTTACAAAAGCCATGACCAAAAGATTCATCCTCACTGCAGCCTTAAGACAATTTCAGTCATTCAGTGGCAAAATGCTTAAGTCAGTATATTGCACACTAGAATGATTCGTACAACTAAGCTTCCATACAACCATAAAATTCTCAGTAGTAACATGTAGTTCTTTGCATATCAAAGACCTTCGAATCCAATCAAACTTCTGATTTTTTTTTCTTTGCAAAAATTCAACGAAGCTACCTTGCATGAATAGTTAGTTCCCTTAACTAAATTTTACTTCTACCAATCACCCACACCCTCAAATTAGCTTAAGTGCGGTACAGTAATTAACATAAATATCAAATTCGTTGCATCCTAAATAGATACTAAATAAACAATCACATATCAATCCCTGGAGCATAACTATAACCAAACAAACGGCCAAAAACAATTTCAAAAATCAAAAAAGAAAGAATCTACCTCGGCAGGAGCGGCATCGGATCCAGCAGCCACCACCCCGGCGCCGTGGCTCCCCATCATTCCTCCTCCTCCCGGAGCTCCAACCCTAGCGACCGGTCAACCGCTCAACCGCCGCCGCTGCCACGCCACGCACGCACCAACCGAGCGACCTCGATTCGTGGAGAGCGAGGCGAGAAGCGGATCAATCCGGGGAGAGCAACCGCCGGGAACGAATCGAAACCTAGCGGAAATTGGAGCTTAGGCGAGGCGCAATGGATTCAGGGAGGAATCGCGCGTGGGGATTTTTTTTCTCCCTCTGGGAAGATGCAGGAAGCGAGGAGAGGAGAGGAGAGGCGGAGATGGGCTAGCTACGGAAAGGAGGACGATTTTTTTTTCCCTTTTTGATTCACTTTTTTTACCGCGTCGCGTCGCTTTGCGGTTTGGTCGGGTGGTGTCGTGACTCGTGACTCGTGAGTTCGTCGGAGGCGAAGGAGAGAGAAGGGGACGGTGAGCTGCGTTCATGGGCCGTTAGATTTGAGACCATGGGCTACAAATGGTTAGTGGGCCCAGCTCATTTGGACCAGGAATAAGTTCATTTGAGATCTCTTAACTTTACACCGAATCCGATTTTCGTCCTTGAACTAAAAACCAAATACAACTGATCCCTAAACTGTTAATACCGGTGCAAACAAGATCCCTCAGCGGTTTGGAAGACGGTTTTGGCTGACGTGGTACCAACGTGGCTGGTTTGATTAGGTCTTCGTCCCACGTGGCATTTGACGTGGCGCTACGTGGTAATTCGATCCTAAAAATAATAAAAATCATGGCGCCACATGTCAGATACACAAAAAATAATTAAAAATTGTGGAGCCCATGTGGGCCCCACATGTCAGCCTTACCTCCCTTCTTCCCTCTCCTCTCTCTCTTCTTCCTCATCCTCACTCCTCTCTTATTCCCTCTCCCCTCCATCTTCTCTTCCCGCAGGCAAGCGAGGCGGGCAGCGGGCGGTGACCTCACGCGCCACCACCGCACTCCATCTCCGAGCCACCGCCTTCCTCTCTCCTCCTCCCCTCGCCCTCGCCACCGCCACTACCTCACCTTCTAGACTCCTCCCTCGCTGGCCCACCGCCTCCATCCTCCTCCTGTCGCGCCGCCTCTGCTCCTCCTCCGTCCCACCCCACGCAGCCGCAGCAGCAGCCACTGCCGCCGCTGCCTATGGTCCTTCCGAGGAGGTTGTCCCGTTCGATCTGGCGACGGTGGAGCACTGGCACAAGGCCGGTGGGACAGTGCTCGGCACATCTGGCGGCGGGTTCGACCTCTCCAGGATCGTGGATACCATTGTCGGTGAGGAAGAAGAGAAAAAGGGGAGAGGGAAGAAGGGCGACAGCAGCAGGAGCGGGGGACGGCAGGGGCCCGTCGCGCGTGTCATCATCATCGAAGCGGGTGACCGCCAGCAAGGGCGCCGGCGGCGGGAGCAGCGGACGGCGGGGTCGATGGGAGCGGTCGGTCCTCCTCCGTGTAAAAGCGTGGGCGGGACGGTGGCGGGTCTTTTTGCCGTCGACGGTGGAGTCGGAGCCGAGAGGGCAGAGATCTAGAGGGAAAGGACAGTGGCCGCTCCACTGCCGCGGCCCATCACCCACCGCTCCACTACCGCCGCGCACCCCGCCGCTCCTCGCCGCGCGGGAGTGGAGGAGGCCGCCACACTCCATGCTGCCCTTATCTCCTGTCACACCCGGAGTTTACCTTCTAGGTTTAAATGCGTGAAATAAATCGCTCAAAATAAATTTTTCCTTTTAACCTAGAGCAAAATCCTAATTTAAAAATATATATAAACAAGTGGAAATGGCATGGTGGGATTTTTCTTGGATTCCCCATGTTAAAATACATTAATAGAATTTTTAGTGGAATTTTCAGAGCAATAGAAATAATTTTAATCAATTAAAAACCTTCACCGCAATAATTTAATCCCTAGAAAACCTCTTTTTCTTTTTATTTTCCTCCCTTTTTCCCCCTTTGGGCCACCGGCCCACTTCCCTCTCCCGGTCGCCCCTCCTCTCCATCTCCCTCCCGGGCCGCTCCTCCCCCTCTCCCTTCCCGGGCCAGCCCGTGGCCGCGTGCGTCGCAAGTCCGCCATGCCTCCCTCTTCCTCCCGGGCCGCAAACAAGTGGGGACCACCTGTAGGGCCATCCCCTCCCACGTCGATCGCCCCGCGCGCTCCGCAACCACCTTCCCCGCACCGCCCGGCAACCTCCCCCACCTTCCCCGCGTCGCCTGGCCACCTCCCGCCCCTATTTAATGCACCCCCGCCCCTCCTCTCGCCCATTCCGCTCGCCCCGTGCCCTAGCGCCGCCGTCACCGTCATCTTCCACGTCACCGGTGAGCATCTCCCCTCCCCTCCTCCCTCCCTTCTCCATCCTCCCGGCCGCCACCTCCCCGCGTCGCCCGCGCCCGCGCTGCGCCGCACCACCGGCCGCCGCTCGGCCCGCTGTCACCGCGCGCCGCCCTCTTAGTCGGCCGCCGATCACCGCCGCCCGGTGCTCGGCCCGCTGCCACCGCGCGCCACCCTCCCGGCCGCACTGCCCTCTCGGTCCGCCGCCGGTCGCCGCCGCCCGGCGCTCGGCCGCCGCTCGCCGCTCGACCCGCTGTTGCCGCGCGCCGCCCTCTCGGTCCGCCGCCGGTCGCCGCCGCCGGGCCGACCGCTGCGACCGCCGTCACGCCCCTTTGCATCCGCCCGTTGCCTAGAATTTTAGCCTAGAATTGCAGCAAATTCATAAAAATGCTTAGAATTCATTAAAAATGGTTTTGTTCCTGTTTCAGTAGACTTTTAGCCTGTTTGCTTGTGTGTTTTGTTTTTCGCTTAGATTCCGATAATTCGGACACTCCGGTTTACTTCGAGGTTGTTGCAGAGGCCGATCCAGCACAGGAGCAAGGCAAATCATGCTTATTCACTTGAACATATTGTACCTAAATTGCGAAGGTCTTATTTTTCTCTAAATATTGCATTGTTTTATAATGTCATCTATGGGCTTAATTACCTGTTGTACTCACCCGTATGTTCTAAAACACCTTGTTCCTTTGATAGCTTGGGAAGTAATTTGAGTAGTGGCTAGGTTAGAACATGCTTAGCCCTGCTTAGAAACATTAACACATTATTGGGATAACTAATGTACCACTATTATTTAATGATGGATATTTAATGGTAGCTTATGATGGTTAATCGTGAATGATCAATTAATTGGTCCAACTAAAACATGATTAATGGTGGGTTGTGAGTACATAGTTTTGATGGTCGTACTCATGATGATTAAGAACCGGTTCGCAAGAAACCCTGTAAGAATTAAGAACCGGTCCACAAGCCAGCATGGGTAATGGCTGGGCTTGTAGTGTGGCTTTCCCTAGCCGACGCATCCAGGCAAGGGTGGGCGTGATGGAGTTGGGTCGGCGGGGGTTTACTCATTGATCAGCTACCGGATTCACCTAGGCACGAGAGGGGGCTGCTTGCCTTGGTTTTAAGGTGGGGGTAAAACCTGTGGTGTGGTGCACTTGGTTAGGAAGGGTTGTGCGAAGGGTCCTGTCACAGTCCCTTTCTGGTGTATCGTGGTGGTATGCCGGTACACGGTAATGTGTCGTGGGGCTGTGTCTTGTGGGTACAGTTGTACACCTCTGATAAGAGTAAAACTATTCGAATAGCCGTGCCCGCGGTTATGGGCGGTTAACCAGATTCACCGTGATTAGTCATACCTCTAATAACTTGATTTAATGGAACTGGTGTAACTTAGGTGGTGGTTTGGGCCTGTCGCAACATGGTGTAGCGTTGGACAATGATGATTTAATTTTGCTTAATTAACTCAATTGTTTTATCACATTCAACTATTGCTTTTAAATGCTTGCTTTATGCAATTCAACCCTTTAGCATCCTTTGGAATTACTTGCATCATTTTCCCCATTCCGGTATGACTTATTGAGTACACTAGGTAGTACTCAGTCTTGCTTTATTATTTCCACACCAGAGTTGGAGTATGTGTTAGATGGTGGCTACTCGGAGGAGTAGGCTTGTTGCTGTCGTCAAGGATGTCCGTGGATTGGAGTCGCTACGCTGTGAGCGTCTAGTTATCTAGAATAGCATGTTTTTCTTTTCCGCTGCACTTTTGTAAGACTTCTTTTTATGGTGTTTGTAAGACGTGGATCTGTATGTCAACTTTGTCTCTTGTGTACTCTGGCCGGTCCTGGACAGGGACTTAATGCACATTCTGCTTGGGATTTGGGTTTGCGAATCTCTGGGCGTGACATCTTCGTCGGGTGTCGCCCTTCTCCCCGCTAGCTCCTCTCCTAATGGCCGCCACGCGCCGCCCCTTCTCCCCGTCGCCTGTCGACCGTCGCACCTGGAGTGAGGAGAAGGGGGAGAGATGAAGAGAGGGGAGATAGGGAGAGGGAGGAGGAAGAAAACCGCTGGGAGAAAGAGGAGAGAGTTGAAAGGGGAGTGGGAATGACATGTGGGGCCCACGTGGGTCCCACGGTTTTATTATTTTTCTGGGATCAAATTGCCACGTAAGCGCCACGTCAATGCCACGTAGGGCAAAGACCTAATCAAACCAACCACGTAGACGCCATGTCAGTCAAAACCGCCTTCCAAACCACCGATGGACCTCATTTGCACCGGTTTTGATAGTTCAGGGACAGGTTATATCTGGTATTTATGTTCAAGGAGGAAAATCGGAATTGGTGTAAAGTAAGAGACTTCAAATGAACTTATTCCTTTAGACCAAACTTCTCCAGAAAAAAAACCAACAAAATGTTGTCCTGGAGAACGTGGGGATTGGGGAAACAGCAAAATGCAAATTCAGATGGAACAGATCGGATTGCAACGCCAAATTACCAGTTTAAATTCGAATTCCAGACGAATGCTTACATATGTTACGGTACACATATGCTGGGAATCTTGTTACTTCTACCACTAAAATACTATTTCCTCCATTTTTTAATATATGACGTTGTTGACTTTTTATACATGTTTGACCATTTATCTTATTCCCTCATTTGTCTTGTTCAAATAATATGTAATTATCATTTATTTTATTATGAATTGATTTATCATCAAATGTACTTTAAACATAACATAAATATTTCTATATTTGCATAAAAATTTTAAATAAGACGAATGGTCAAACATTTATAAAAAAATCAACAGCGTCGTATATTAAAAGATGGAGGTAGTATGCTAAAAGAACATAGACACACAGTTTCATCGATGATGACAAGAGGTGGCCATGGGCACCGGACCGGACCGGAGCTGCTTGGGCGGGAACGAAGGGAGCGGGAGAGAGGGAGATAGATCAGCCACCGAAGCCGTAGAGGGTGCAACCCTGGCGGTTGAGCACGTAGATGACGTCTATGGCGGTGACGGTCTTGCGGCGGGCGTGCTCGATGTAGGTGACGGCATCGCGGATGATGTTCTCGATGAAGATCTTGACACGCCGTGGGTCTCCTCGTAGATCAATCAAGAGATTTTACGTGCTGGTGTGTACTTATATTCTGATAGGAATGCTGAATTTTGCCTGACTGTATTTATAAAATGGAAGAGTTTGTTGTGTGCTCCTAGGATGATTGAAGCAAATTATGTGTAGGTGAAAATGAGCGCGCCGCTGAGATGGCCCACGGTGGGGTTGAAACCCCGTTGGTGGCCCGTTCTTCGGCGCGACTATTGACGTAAAAACACGATGGCCTGGGAGATCTGCTTAGCTCCAGTGCAGGTCCAAAATAATGATGAGATGCGGGCGTGTAGTCCATATCGGACACGACTCAAACTTTCCTAAAGATAAAAGAAAAAACATAAAGTCCATAGCGGACACTAAACATGCTTTCCTAAAGATAAAAGGAAACTAACAGACTCTTACTAATTAATAGATAAACTGTCATGCCGCATCCTCCTCAAACTCGGTCTCTTTTGGATAAGCTTCCTTTAATAGATTAATTTCCTTAACTGAATTTGGTAAGAATCCGACAGTTGGCGATTGATAGCTTCCATCGGCCGATTCCAGAACTCTGAAGCCGATACTGTCTCTAAGCTGATGATGACTTCGAGGCTTACCAAATTTCGTCGTTAACAGCGACGAGGCGGCACGCGCGCCGGGAAGGCGGCGCGGCGCGAGGTAGCGGATCCGGCGCTCCCGCCACCGTATCTAGCCCCTCCGCGACTGGATCCGGCGCTCCCGCCGGATCTGACCGGACAATGCAAGCGACAGCGGAGGGACGACTGCAGGAGGCACTGGCGGCGGGAGGCTGTGAGGTTGCTGGCTTGTTGTGGTTGGCGGGAGATGCAGGAGACGGTAGTGGCCGGACAGCGGGAGACGCACGCAATGGCTCCGGCGGCTCGACGGGAGGCGCTGGCGACGGTAGTGGTCGATCGACGGGTGGCGTGGGCAACGGCAGCAGCTCGCCGAAGGGAAACGCGGGCAGTGGCTCGCTGGAGGGAGGCGCGTGGCGAGGCGCAGCCGGTGCTAGCCAAGGACGGCGCGACGCGACGAGGAGCAGCCAGCGACGATGGACGGCGGCACGACGGGACGAGGATCGGCCAGCAATGGCGGTGGGCGGCATGACATGACGACGAGCGGCCGGGGGCAGTGGTGGAGCTCCTGGTGTCGGTGCATGTGGTCGGCAGTGGTTGTTGCACTCCCGGTGGTCAGTAGGGAGGGCGGACGCAGGTTGCGTTGGGAGCTGCGAGGTTGACCCGGTGATGAGTTAAACGCTGGTGTGCAGCGGTGGTGAGACTGCCGTGGTGGGAGGTTGGATGCGACAGCGATGCGACCAGGCGACCCATTGTGAACATGGGCAACCTGGTCGAGGCGGCGACGACGGTATCGTCATGAGGGGGCGTTGAAGCCTGCGGTGAGCTTCCTTTCCAGGTGTCTGTCCTTTTGCGGTGGCGACTTACAACCGTAAGATGACCACGCTGACGGGCTAGTGCGGGGGAGAGGGAATCCATTCTTCTCTCTCACCCTCCCTCTCCAACCCAACCACGTGGATGGAGTTGAAATGCGACGGGGGTCGAGAATCTTCTTTGGTGGCCGGCCGATGGCGAGGCATCGGTGGGGAAGCTACATGTCGAAGGGGATTAGCTGGTGGTTCTGCTGAATCTGACATGCACTCTTTGGCGCGGGAGAGTAGAACAACGGGCGAAGGCCTAGCCTTCGGGCCGGCAATGGCGAGCCTACGGGCGTCGCTTTCCCCTTGGGACGTTGCTGCATTTTCTATACTCTCGTAATGGGTTCTTCAGGTGAAATCCACGTCCTGATTCTCTAAGACGGGTGGTGGCGGTGCTATTGGCATCGTTTCCTCCTTGTAGACGTTGTTTGGAAGACACATTCCTTATGGGTGTTGTGTGCTTGTCTTGCATTTAGTAGTAGGATCGAACGTAAACGCGTGGTGTAGATGTACTTTTTCTTTTTTCCTGACTAATCTCCTAGAACTTGAGTTGTATTTTATTCCTGCTTTATCAATAGAAATATAAACAACCCACTCATCACACTCTCTTGTGCAAGTGCACGGGTTGTTAAAAAAAAAAGTAAGTCGCCAACCGCCTGGCATTCCGCAAATTCGCTGCACTTATTCCTGGTCAGCGATGGTAAAATCAGCATATAGCCCATTTCAAGATTTGTTTGCTTTCAAGGGGGGAAAAGGTAAATAAACAGTTAAAAAAACAATCTGCAATGTAGATATCAACCACAAACCTATACGGCTTGTTTGGCAACTCGAGGGAAGAGGATTAAGAGTTTAGATAAGGGAATTAACGGTGAGATTGACATGGAAATTTAATTTTTAGATCTATACGGCTTGTTTGGCAACTCGAGGGAAGAGGATTGAAAGTTTAGATAAGAGAATTAACGGTGAGATTGACATGGGAATTTAATTTTTAATCTCAATCTCGTTTAGCAGAGGTGGTGGGAATTAGTAGGAAATTTAGTTAGAGATTAGATCTTAAATGAAAACGGATGGTTCAAATTTGTTTAGATAAAGTAAAAGAAGGAATTCCCTCCCAATTACCACCCCTACCGAGGTAGTGAAAAGGAAGAAGTTCCTCCCTCAATTCCCCATCCTCATCCCACCCAAACTCCCATATCTCCCAACCGAACAAAATAATTAATAACCTCATCTCTCTAAACTCTCAATCCCTCCTTAAAAAATCCCTCCCTTCTTAAAAAATCCCCCAACCAAACGGACCGATATCGAACTCAGTCTCTATTTCACCAAATCGCACCCAAAAGAAAATTTCATCCCAGAACGCGAAGATACAAGAGAATAATTGTGCAGGACAGATTCATAATATTGGCTCTGGAACATGTTTCAATTCAAAACCCAGATGCAAACACCATTTGCTTCACAGTTTCATGATTCAGGTAAACCCTACAAAACTAAATGGCGAACTGAACAAGGCGAATTTCACGACTTTCCGTCGAACTTTTTCCTGACCGCAAGACTTGTGGGCACGGCCAGACAACATGGGAGAGATGAAAGGGAGGCACGACGATCAGCCGCCGAAACCGTAGAGGGTGCGGCCCTGGCGCTTGAGCGCGTAGACGACGTCCATGGCGGTGACGGTCTTACGGCGTGCGTGTTCGGTGTAGGTGACGGCGTCGCGGATGACGTTCTCGAGGAAGATCTTGAGCACGCCGCGGGTCTCCTCGTAGATCAGCCCGGAGATGCGCTTCACGCCGCCCCTCCTCGCCAGCCTCCGGATCGCCGGCTTGGTGATGCCCTGGATGTTGTCGCGGAGCACCTTCCGGTGCCGCTTGGCTCCGCCCTTGCCGAGCCCCTTGCCTCCCTTGCCGCGCCCCGACATGGCCGCCGACCCGGTAGATCCGCACGAGAGAGAGAGATAGAGCAGCGAGTGGAATTGGAGGAGAAGAGGCGGTGGTGATTGGTGTGGGATTTGGGGGAAGAAGGGGAGGGGTTTAATAGAAGGGGACGGGAGGATGGAGTGGGGGAGGCGGCTGCCGTTGGATGGGGAGGGAGTGGACGATTGGGATCTGGACTGCGGGAGGAGGCGCGGATCGGTGATGTGGAGTGAAGCGCGGATCGGTGATTTGGCAAGACAGGTTCGAAATTTCGTACGGGAGGTGCCAGTTTCATTTTCCAGGTTGCGCGGTGCGGTATTTGGAATTTCAAGTTTGCAGCTGAAATTTCTTAATAACTTTTAGTTCTTTAGAATTTATTTTAAAATATAATAACTTCTTCACCTACATTTTTTCTTAACCAATCACATGTTTTTTATCATTTAAATTTTTCACATATTTTCTATTCTCAACCAATCATAATCATCCTCTTTTACTTTCTTCTACTTTATTACGTTGTGGGTGGATGTCGTAGTGATTACTACCTCCTTTTCAAAATATATGATGTTGTTGATTTTTCGCACAACATTTTACCATTCGTTTTATTGAAAAATTTAATATGAATATGAAAAAGTATAGGTTCAAATTATATTTTATTTAAACAAGTCACAACAAAATAAATTATGTTTATATAAATTTTATGAATAAGACAATGGTTAAATTTTAAGAAAAAATCAACGATGTCATACATTTTGAAAAGAATGAAGTACACGGAAAAAGGCGTCGTTTTGTTTTACTCAACAAAAGTAACTTTTCGGTCGGTTGAGGGTTAAGATAAAGAATATTTTCACACACAAGAAAAAGGATAAAAGATATTTCCAGAAAATTCACATTTCACCTAGTTTCTTTGTAACCAAAATCTATTTTACTCATGGAACAGCGGTTGATTTATGACTTATTCGATTTAGAGGAAAATCAAAATATTTGGATTACTAAGAATTAATTACTTTGAATCATTCGGTTCATGATAATGTAGGTATAGGAAAACTAAAGAAAAATTTCGTGCAATTTGTAGAGAGAAGATATAGGAAAAATTTTATCCACTCAAACATTTTGGAAAATTTCTATGAATTGAAGTGTGCATGTATTCCTATTACTCCACTCTTCCTAATCCTATGTGTTTAAAATCCTCCAAAACGAACATACCCTTATAAAGAAATCTCGAAATGTTTGTTCGCTTTCTAGGAGTAAAATCCAAGTTAATTACAGGCAGGCCCATCCCTGCGCACGTGCGAGCTATGCGACTACATAGAGCCCTAAAATTAGGGGCCCAAAAGGTTATGTGTTTTAATTTAAATCAAAATATTCCCATATATTTAGGATTTCTTCATTCCATTTTTATTTCAAAATTCTCTCTTTTTCTTCACTAAATAGGCTAAACCAAGTTGTTTTTCTCAACTCCAGTAAGTGTTCAATAGTAATAATGACTACATCAAAGGAAAGAAGTGTATTTTAGCGACAATGATATAAACGTGCATTCTAATTCTAAACAATAATGAATCCATTTTTTTCTATTTAGTTATAAAAACTAAATTGTTGCAATGATTTTTCTTTTACTTGCATTCTAATTCTAAACAATAATGATTTTTCTTTTACTTGGTCGAATCACCACTATATTTTTTTCTTTAATGTTAAAATTTGGTAATATTCTTAGTGGATTCGGTCAAGAGGTCAATCAACCAATGAAAACTTATATAGAAAAGACAAAATTCAATAAGGAATCATGAAGATCACGATATGACAGTTTAATTATATCTATTAATTAGGCATGATTTAGCAGTTTTCCTTTTATCTCTAGAAAGTATTTATCTAGCGTTCAATTAAGACTTGTATATTTCCTTTTATCTTTAAAAAACTTGTGTCGTGTCCGATATGAACTAGTATCTACCCATGGGTATAAATATGTACACCTACGATCCCTGTAATTAATCTCTCGATCAATACAACTACTCTCGGCGCATCGCCACCCTCTTTTCCAAGGTTTTACTTATTAACCAGCGGAACTTGGCACCTGACGCGGGGTTGCATCGGCTTTCGATCTTCGGTGAAGGGGTAAGTCTTACGTTCCGTCAGTCCTGACTGAAGCAACCATCCTCCCAATGCACATACCTTGAAGTGGGTCCCATAAGCATTTTTCTATGTCAACCCTTAAAGTAGAGAAAAAATACGTATTAGTCTATCGCCCATTGTCATACTCTCTTAACTTCCCATCTAGTTTGACCGTCGGCCCATCCATCCCCATCCTCATCCCACGCACAGTGCCACACCATCCGCTCCTCTTCCTCCCCCACGCCTTGTCGACCGCTTCTCTTCCTCCCACGCGTTGCCGCCATCGATTCCGATGCATTCATCATGCCACACCCCGTCGCCTCCACTTCCCCTCTCCGGCGCTGATGGAAGCTTTAAGGTCAGCAAGATCGAGACGACGGGAGCTCGTTCCATTGAGGTTGTATCGTTTCGGCGGTGAAGAAGCTTGGTCAGCTCGGCCCTCTCTGGCGCAACTCTGGGTAGTGCGGATCTGCATGCACAGGCGGCGTGAATCGAAGCGACACATCGCGGATCGAGGCGGAAACAACCGGATCGGGGCGACACGTCCTCGTGCTCTCCGGCGGGGCCTCGGTAGCGGATCTGCCCAGGATGGTGGTTGAGATGGCGGAGTAGCCGACAGTGGCATATATTGACGATGACAAGTCCGGGTAGGCCCTTCTTCTACCCCGCCATCCAACTCACCATCTTTGTTGTCGTTGTCGGGTCCGGCCTCGAGCTCACCAGAGCGGCACGGCGGCAACGACCTCGACCTCGTTCGTGGTGGCAATGTCACGGGAGTTCGTTGGCGGAAACTTGGTGCGGGGCGATGGCGCGGGGCAAGACCTCTCCCCTACGCGTTTCCCCACCTGTTCCTCGCGTGCCAGAGCCTTGGTTCTGCCAAAACCACATGGACCTCTGCTAGGGTTCACACCTCTGCGAAGGTGTGGGTCCCTCCTAACTGGCACGAATATTCCCCTCGGGCAGGGTGAGACCACACTCCAGCTTGGAGCGTTGGGCATGGCCTTACTCATTTGATAGCAGGATTTAGCTAAAGAAAAAACATTAGATTGATGCTAGCTTTCTTGATATGATTGGAACACCACTGGCTACAATGCGAATCAAGCAAAAAGCAGGGTTAGTAGAGACTCGTCCCAATATATTGTAAACAGTTGTTGATGTAAAAAAACACACACTGGCCTGGGAGATCTGCTTAACTCCAGTGTAGGTCCGAAGCTTACTTTTGAGTTCGAGGGCGTGCCAGTTGATTTGTTCCTGCAATCAACAAGATAAAACATGCAAATATTATTAGTAAACGATAATCGATCGGCTAGAAAGCCAATGTCATATCGTAGTGTAACTTAGCCGATGCAATATGAAATGAATCGGCTGCAAGGTATATCTATAAAAATAAATAAAACCTAAACCTGACCCATCGGCTGCAGAGATTTGACATTATATAATCTATAAATCGATATTACTTTAGAAATCAGCAATTGGGATAAAACAGACTTAACTGAGACAGTATAAATTGCTTAGATCCAAAATAACATTAAATAATGATTATATACGTTTATATCATAGCCGATGTCCAAACTTAAGCATGTATCGGGTATAGCTCCGATACTACCTTATACTAGGATATCACCTTAAAATAAATATATTAAACTAACAACAATTAGATTGCCAATAAATTCAATATATTTATATGAGTTGAGATCTCAATATAAGGGGCAGATATAGTATATTAAACAAGACATAGATCTATGTAAAACAACTAATATCAGGTAAGATCGACTGAAACCCCGACACTATCCTTATTAACAACCATAAAACAGGCTAGAGATTATGACTCTAAACACAACTTAGTAGATCAAACTTAACTGATACAGTACTAAGTATGAAAAGATACATAATATCTAAACAATCAAGCCGATGGTTATCTTTTCAGGATGGTGGATATATTATATAATCTAAGTCAACAAGTCAATCTAGTTGTTACCGATAAAACCCTAGATAGAGATCGACCGATGCAAATCGAAAGCATTGTCAATCTATATTATATAATATATATGATAACTCGGTGATTCAAAAATAAGATTAGAGTGTCGTAAAGATGTAAGTACTAATCCCGATGATGCAAACCGCTATAACAAGTTTTACCTCTTTGTCGAGGATCGAAACCGATGCAGCTCGACTCGAAAGTAAGAACTTGTCGAAACAAAGTAACGAAAAAGGTTGGTGATGTGCCGAGATTGAATTGAACTGATGTTAATTATTTACAAAACCTCGAGCTTATATTTATACCCGAACATAGAAAATTGTTCATAACGTACACGACTCATACTTTCGTAATACAACTCTAACAGACGAACAAGTCCCTAAGGTGGACTTTTACCGAAAATATCTGTAAGGAAATTACATAAAATCCTAATTAATAGATACAGATGCCTATCTTGGACTATACCCTTGCCTGATAATATCATTGAATTCCTTTCTTTCTGAATCCGACATTGATCATATAACCAATCTAACCAATATCGGTTGAATCGATCAACCATATTAAACTCGGTATCGGCCGATACAGACCTCCAGCCGATGCGCACTCTGTTTCCGAGATTTCCGCATATCTTCAAATCCGCTTCGGATTGGATCTTGATTCCGATTCATATGCTTACCAAATTCATCATCAACAACATTATACAACCATTGTTAGTATTTTCTAAAGATAGGGTCTTATTTTATATTTGGCATAGGGCTCCAAAATTGTTAGGGACAGCTCTATTTATGGGATTACTACTTTTATATATGCTTCACCTGACCTTTGGATCGGTACTTGAAATATTAAGAGCAGGTAAAAGAAACCTCTCCTAGAAATGGAAACCTGATTTCTACGAAGCCTGATTTCTACCGTGTCAACATGTGAAAGTCAGTAGAACAAGATCTGGAAAACCTAGTGTTCAGTGATGAGAGTTTAAGGCTATGATTGGATATCTTTGGCACTTATTCCCTTCGTCCCAAAAGAATCAACCTAGTATAGGATGTGACCTATCGTAGGACAATGAATTTGGACAAGCCTTTATCTAGATTCATCAACCTAGGATAGATCACATCCTATCCTCCTATCCTAGGTTTAGTTTTTTTTGGGACGGAGGGAGTAACAAGCAAACAATCACACAAAATTTACCCCAAGTTCAAGCCTCCGAAAGATAATTGCCATACTTCTGCTTTCTTGATTGGAATGTACAAGTGTTACATTGAGCAAAGTACTCGCACGGCCATGTTTGCAGCTTCTATGTGTTCTAGTTATCAAATTGAGTCCAACCTTTTGTTCGGTATCCCTTGCCAACTTATGTACCCTCTAGTTCTACCTAACCTGTATGGTGCGGCCCTGAAGCTTGAGAGCGTAGACGACATCCATGGCTGTGACGGTCTTGCGGTGAGCATGCTCGGTGTAGGTAACGGCATCGCGGATAACATTCTTGAGGAAGATCTCGAGCACGCCATGAGTCTCCTTGTAGATGAACCCTGAGATGCGCTTCACGCCGCCCTTCCTCGCAAGGCATCGGATCGCCGGCTTTGGTGACGCCTTGGATGTAGCCGCGAAAGACAATCCGATGGCGCCTACCGACGCTCGTACCGCGCTCAGACATAGCTACCGACTGGTGGAGCACGAGAAATGCTAGTGGAATTTTAAGAGAGGTGGCACTAGCAATGGTGCCCGGAATGAGAATTCAAAGAGAGAGGATGTGGGGTTTTATAAGGGAGAAAGGTAGGAGTAAGGCGATGTCTGCCATTAGATGCGAAGAAAATGGGCGGATGGGATAGGAATTATGGGAGAGGTGCCATAGATCGCTGACATGGCATGAGATCTGGATTTTTTTACTTGGTGGGATACATGTAAAATTTCATACACATGGTGCCATTTTTTTTCTGGCAATGGTGCACGGTTTTTGCCTAGTTGGAGTTTGATTGAGGGTCAATATAAAATGAACAATTGAATTCTCTCTACAAAAGCCACATTTCACCTAGTTTTACATCTTCAACTATAGGGGTCAAGTTCATTATGTGAAGAAACTATAAGTCGAGTTTTAAAGTTGTTCCTGAGTGCAAGTGGACCAACCCGTGAACCTACTTATATAGCACTACTTATATAGCACTGTAAGTGGGTTACCTACTTATTTGTGCCACTTATAAGTGAGTAACACACTTATTTCTATCACTTATAAGTGAAGTGGGTAACCCACTTATATCTAACACTATGTCTAATATTTATAAGTGAGTAACCCATTTATAGTACAAATAAGTGGGTAACTCACTTATAGTATAAGTGGATTCGTAGGTTAGTACATTTGCACTCTTATCTCTAGCTATGCCTTTTTCGCGTGAATCTCCCTTCCTCCAGTGATGCAGCTGAGGATTTGTATTTTGTTTTCTACTTGACCATTGTTTCCTCCACGAGTTTCTGTGGTAGTTATTGCAAGATTACTGTTAGCAGTTTAGTGGTAAAGTTAGCATCTTTGTGAGCCATTACACATGCAAATTCAAAATGGCAGGCAACAAATGACAAGCCCAAGATTTCAGGAGTGGATTCTAATCCCTCGAGGGAATATCCTCTAGTATACATTTTTCTTCTAAATTCGATATAAATAGTTGTGATAAATTATGAAAAAAAATACCAATGTTAAGTATTGTGATATCTATATGTCCACCAAAAATCAAGTTCAAATTCGACTTACACATCAAGAAACATAAAAAATAAATTCAGATATGAACAACATACTACTATTGATACGCCGAATTTATCTTTTTTTATATATCTTGAAGTATGATTTGAGTTTGGACCTAAGATTTTATAAAGTTGTGTAGATATATTGTATGAGTGTTATTAATTTTTTTCGGAATTTTTCATAACCGTTTGGATGGTTTTTAAGCAAACGAGAGGACATCTTCTCGATGGATCAAAATAATTTCCCAAGATTTGCATGTGTATAGTAGTTTTGCATGTGATAAATTGGGTGTATCCAATTGATGATCAGAGTGTACAAGCCATACATTTTAAACCATTTAACATGTTTCGTTATTATCGTAACAAAAATAACTTTTGCTTGTTGAAGCCCCACCCCCAATTTACATTGTCCACGGCCTCTCAGAAACGTCAAAAACACAACACAGGTATAGAGCTCATCAAACCATCTCTGGTTTAATCACCTGATCCTTCAAATTAAGCATTTAACATTTCATCCTCTTTTTGCTTCCACAATAAAATCATTTGACAAGTTCTTATTATTGCTCCTCTGCATCTTCTTCTTCCTCTTCCTCCCCCTCCTCTTCTTCGTTGTCGTTGTCGTCGTCGTCGTCGTCGTCCGAGGAAGACGACGACGAGCTATCAGAGCGATCTGCTTTTGGTGCAGGGGAGGCAGATGGAGCTGGGGCTGGGACGCTGGCAGCTGGTGGATCTGGTGGCATTGCGGTCAGGAAGCCCAGCGTCATGACAACGTCAGCCATCAACGGCCGCACGGAGTCTTCCTCCTGCAAGCACATCGCAGCCATCGCGACCACTTGGTTCAATGCTTTTGCTGGGTACTCACTTTTGATGAGTGGATCCACCAGCTCGTGATATCTCTTCTGATCTTTAAACATCGGCATTGCCTGAAAATATGCAATGCAGATCACAATTCACAAGATGCCTTAGCAAACTGAATCATGTTACCAAAGGTGAACTTCATAGTCTCAGCTATTGCTATTGCATCATCTTCGTAGTTTCTCTGGGAGAAATGTTGCATTTTTTTTGTTCAAAATGCAAAAGTTTTAAAATTCAGATTTCGGCATGCAGAATCGATGGTATATATATATCTGCATTGCACTATTGCGTGTCGACCAATTGGCTGAAAATAACTCAGCTAAAGATCACAATTTCCATGGCAAACTTACCCAAGCGACCACGTTCTGCTCCTCCATGGGCTTGTTGGTGTCGATGGCTCTCCTGCCGGAGATGAGCTGCACCAGCACGACGCCGAAGCTGTACACGTCGGACTTCATGGTGGCCTGGCCGCTGCGGTCGTACTCCGGCGCGCAGCAGCCGAACGAGCCCATCATCGGCGCCGGCGCGTTGCCGCCCACCTGGCCGAGCTGCGCGAGCCCGAAGTCGGACAGCTTCGGCGTGAGGCTGTCGTCGAGCAGGATGTTGGACGCCTTGAAGTCGCCGTACACCACCGCCGGGTTCGCCTTCTCGTGCAGGTACTCCAGTCCCTGCGCCGCGCCGTACGCCACCTTCATCCTCGTGCACCAGTCCATCGGCTTCTTGTCCGCTGGCAAATCTGCGACGCAGCAACAATAAATCAAAGGGCAATCTCAGCTCGATCGGGCTAATCATCATCGTCGGAGTATATATTAGCGTTGCGGCGTGTGGTGTGTGTACCGAACAGGTGTTCTTCCAAGTTGCCGGCGGACATGAACTCGTAGACGAGGAGCCGCTGGTCGCCGTCGGCGCAGTAGCCGATGATGTCGACGAGGTTGTCGTGGTGGAGCCGGCTGAGCTTGGAGACCTCGCTGAGGAAGTCATTGTTGCCTTGGAAGCCATGCCTGTCCAGCTGCTTGATGACCACGGTCTGATGCACAAAACCAAAAACCATAAGTTCTTGTTTATGCAAAGTGATCGCTGCTGCTTGATGAATGGGTGTGAGATTGTTGGTGAGCACCTGCCCAGTCTTCTCCAGTTGACCCTTGTAGACCCGGAAGAAGCCGCCTTCTCCGATGAGGTTGTACGGCGTGAAGTGGTCGGTGGCCGCGGCGAGCTCGCGGAACGCGAACGCCTGCCCGGCGATGGCTAGCCCCGTCGAGGCGTCCTCGGATGGCTTGTGGGCATGATCTGCATGACGAGACCGCGCGCATTAGCCCTTGGAAACCATGGGATCTCGAACGTAACTAGCGAAAGAAATCGATCGAGGAAATAATGGGCCGACCGTTCATCTGCCTGGGCGGCGTCATGGGCGCGGCCGCGGGCGCGGGCGGCGTCATCTGCGACGCGGGCGCCGCCTCCGCCTCGTCGAACCGCCCCGTGTCGGCATTCAAGCTCTTCTTCTTTCCGCCGCCGAAACACGGGAAGCAGCTCATCTTCGCGCCCCCTCCCTGCCTCCCCGTGGCGGCCACCCTGTGCGGCTGCGGCGCCGGCGCCGGCCAAAGAAAAGAAAACGCACGGACCGACCGATCGAGGAGCAGCCGCCGCGCCGCGCCGTCACACGATCATCGCTCGCTCGCGCGCGCACGCTCGTCTCACCACCTCCGCCGCGGCGCGCCCACCTCGTGGCACGCCATCACACACCGTACGCCCTCCCCCCCTCCCCCCCAAGCGCGCACAATTAATCCGCCCGCCGGCTCGCCGCACACCGGAAAGACGAGACCGCGCACGGGGAGTGAAGGGCGATCGATCGATCGATCGCGCCGGCGCGCGCGCGCGTGGAGGGTAAGGAGAGGCGATGGTTGGGGGAGATGGAAGGGAGGAGAGGGAGAAGGCCTTGGAGAGGGATCCAAGGGCCTTCCCTGGAAGGAGGGGAGGGAGGAAGGAGAGGGGGAGGGGAGGAGGGAAGCGGGAGGGGGGAGGTGCTAAGTTTGGCGAGGCGGTGGAGGTGGAGGGGAGCGCTCCAAAAACGGGCGGGGGCGGGGACGTGCGGACCACGTATTTGAAGGGAGTGGACGGCGACGACCGTCGTGGAGGGGTCGTTCGTCCCGTTTCGGCCGTTGCCGCTTGTTGCAGATTTGCAGTTGCAGCAGAGCAGAGCGGTAGAATGTTTTGTTTCAACTGTTTGGGATCAAATCAGTTGGTTTCCAGCGCATCACTCCATCCGTTCTAGTAGCCGCGTTGTTTTTTTTTTCTTAGCACTACTACACGTACTACAATTTTCTTTGAAAAATCTATTACAGTGGTAACAAATTTCTCAACCGTTTGATTTAACTAGATGAAAGTTATAAGAAATTTAGATTTGCTCATAATTTGCTATGTTAAAGTTGTACTCCCTCTATCCCAAAAAAGATAAATTCTGATGTATCTGGTATCTGGATATGATGCATAGCTTTTAGTACGTATAGAGTTTCCTTTTTTTTTTTAGGGAAACCGATATAAAGACTACCAATTATAATTCAAAAAACCCAACAACTACGAGCCGACTTGTTTCGTTATTCGTATGCTTATTGGAATCACTTATTAGAAAAAAATATTTTTGAATATAACTTTTATATACATATCCTTAATTCATTATCAACTCCAAAGCAAATAACTAAAATAAACTTACGATGAAAAAACCAAAAAATGAAGTACAAAATAAAATTAAGTTTTAAAATTTAATTTTTGACTAACAAGTATGAGAGAAACAATGAAAACTAGAGTTATTGACAAGAGTTATAGTAGTATCTAACGACCGTCCCAACATTTCTTGCTTGCACACCCACCATTCCTATTTTAGTCAATTTTTCTTCCTCGATATTTAACGGATTCTAGGAGTCCACTTATTGACAGCGTACTTGGTTATTCCATTATTCCGGTGACAGCCAATCAGGTAATCACCGATATTAATTCGTTGATATTGTTAGTCCATTCAATCATTCAAATGCATACTGCTTAGTTCGCTGCTATTGTTTCCATTCAATCATTCCAATGCAAACTGCTTAGTGCGTGCATAGCACAGCTGCATCCATCCAATTCCCTGACCTTTGTTTTTTTTCCACGAAACTTAATTATTTTCTTAAGATCCGGTTCTCGTTTTATATCAAGCTATCTTTGCACGTCGAGATCACGATCTTTACGAGCACAAATGAACCAGATATTCAGATCTTTAGCAGATCGATAAACTTGTTAAGGTAACAAAAAGAAAAGAACGGAAGCAGAAACCGGCACAAATTAATCGATTTGTCTTTTGACGTGTGTAGTCGTGTAAGCCACGGAGATAGGAGGAGAACCCGAGGCAGCGAAGACGGCAGCCGGGATCACCCACAACTCAAGTCCCCCATGGCAAATCACTCTACGCCCCCAGAACAAGGCCGTCAAGAGTGGATTCGTTCTCTTGCAGCCGAAAGAAGAGGCGACCAAACACACACACACACACACACACAAGAGAGAGAGAGAGAGAGAGAGAGAGAGAGAGAGAGAGAGAGAGATTGTTTCATCATAAGTAAGAACAGAAGATGCAGATTTCCCTTCTTCCGATGATGAACGAGATGCAAAGCAGTAAGCAATCGAGTGACAAAAGTAAGTGTGTGTAGATGGCGAGATGCAGCACGAGCTGTTCCGTGGATGGGAACGGCAGTATGAGGCGGCGGCGGCGGTGGCGGTGGCGGTGGCGGCGTTGCGAGCTAGGGATTTGGTGGGGAGGTCTGCGGCGTTTATAACAGCGAGATGGGGAGGGTTTCAGTAACCGCAGCGCACTTGCGTATGGGCCGGGCCCAGGGCGTTATGTTCGGCCTCATTGTCGTACTGGGCTTTCCACAAATTCCATTGGCAATTTTTTGTCCTTGCCTGCAGTCTGCGACTCACGCACTTCTATCAATGCTTTAGGTTGTTTCTTTTGTAGGATTTGAACTTGCTAAAAAGTTTTAAACACGGGAACGCCATTTGTATTAGAAACTATGAAAATCCAATTTATAACCGCGCCATGCTAGGTAACGAACACTAGCGAGAGTAGGGAGAGAACACACGGCAGCTAACGATTAAGTAAAGACGTGACCCCCCAAAGCAGAAAGAAAACAAATGAAGAAGAGGAAAAGATCACTGTGGTGGATCTACTCGCGAAAGACATCCTAGTAGTCGAGCACCAGCTTCCGTCCAAAGGGTAGTTCATGGCGGGCTTCGTCCACAACGACCTGGACCTATGGTTGATGTCGTATTCCAAGTTTTATGGTTGATGATAGATACCACCGTGAGACGACGCAGCAAAACAAAGCAAGAAGAGGAAAAGATCATAGGGGTGGATCCACTCGCAAAAGAACTCTCATGAGCCGAGCACCAGATTCCGTCGAAACAATACTATATAAAAACGATATAAACGATTTTTCTATACATGAACCTTTTTAGATTACAGACAGATCGTAATTGGTCGCGTCTGCAAAAATCGTCCTCTATTTTCATGTCAGCTTCTTGAGAGGATCGCACGAAAAAATTGATTTTCGCGGACGGGCCTCTTAAGTGGACCGTACAAGAAAATGAGCCTATTTTCACAGGCGGTCCACTTGAGTGGACCGCACGCGAAAATATCACTCTCGTTTATGTATTTTTTATCCCATCCTCTCTCTTTTCCATCTCATTCACTTCAAATTTTTCACCTACTCTCTCTTCATTTCCCTTTTATTTTCACTCATCTCCTCTCCTCCCCTCCGAGCGTGGCGCACGGGGCACGAGAGGTGGCCGGCTTAACGCCACCGCCGTCGACGATGAGGAGGAGGTGACCGGGAGCGGCACCGCCCTCCCCACGCGTGGCGGTGGCGGATCTAGTGGTGGGGGATGCACGGCGGCGATGGATCTGGTGGTGGTGAGGCACGGTGGCCGTCGCCCGCGCGGATCCGACGGCGGCCGCCCTCCCTCCGCACGGTGGCGACAGATCGGACGGTGGGGAGGCGCGGAGACGACAGATCCGGCGGTGGGGAGGCATAGGGGCGACGGATCCGGCTCCGGTGACTGCGATGGCGACGGGAACGGGCGGACCCGGCGACAACGACGACGGGGATGACGGCGACCATGGGGAGAGCGGTGGCGGCGACTTCTAGGGTTAGGGTTTCGGATATTTTGGATTTTATTTTTTTTTGGTTTTTTATTTTTGCGTGTGGGCAACATAAGCATCCGCACGCGAAAATCAGATTTTCACATGCGGGTGCACCACCCGCACACAAAAATAGCAATTTTTGTAGACTATTGGACGCGTGCGGCTAGCCCTACCACACGTGAAAACCCTTTCTGGGCCACACGGAAAAATCTCTTTTGTAGTAGTGAAAGGGTAGCCACCCAATGGCCTAGACCGGGGCAAGAGCACCACCCAAAACGCAGGTGCTCCTCTCTTTTCATATGTCCTGATTGGAGGGAGCTTTCAGCTCCCCAAACAGTTCAAAATCTCACCCAAATTCTTAGAATATGTAGTTATAGAATCCAAAGAATGAACTAGAAGCCAAAAGCTGAAAAACTCAGCTTCTCCAGATTCTTAGAAGCTGGCTATCAACCAGTTGTTTCTTAGAATCTTAAGCTCCCGTAGACAGTGTCATAAGCACCAAGCAACGTGCAACGAGAATCACCAAGAAATCAAACCCATGCCTTTCTTAAGGTCTTGGGCATAACTTGGTAGGCAATGGGCCATTAATCACTAGCGTGTCCTAGCTTAAAGGTGGGGAGAGCTGAGGTTGGCAGTATCTAGCATGACCAACCAGACACGCTACGATAAGATCGTTGGACATATAAATGTATACCAAGTGAATTTAGTAATTTTTTAGTTATGTGTCACCAAGGTTTTATACAACATCAACCATAAAAATGAGGTTTCCTGAAAATTCCTTAATAAAGGAAATGGTGGATTGCTAATTTTTTTTCAAACACGCAAAAATTTTGCGTGTAAATATATTAGAAGCTATGAAAATTCATTTAGACGACCTGTCCATACTAGCGGTAGGCACTAGGGGGTTGGGAGGGTTACAACGAGAGGAAACTAAGTAACATACATGCGCCAAGAAGATAAAAAGATAGGGAGAGGAGAAGGCAGCCACCGGACGGTAGATGCGCGCACAGAGCTCCCAATGGTTGCGCGTCGGGCCCTGACGAGATCTCCAGAGGCGCGTCTCTTGCAAGATTCCGTCGATCACCGTCTGGACCGTTGATAGGGTGTTGTCAAAAACTCAAGTGTCTCTCTTTCGACAGGCACCACGACACAAGCAGCATGAGAGAGTCGTGCCCAGCCGCCCAGGCAAGGTTCACTTTGTCACGCATCATCAAACACTAGACCACCTGTAATTTCCTTTTTTAAAAAAAATCAGCAAAAACGTACGGAACACAAATATGGAAATTGATACATTCATATATACCAACACACAGATTGATGATATAGTTACACGCTCGAACTACATAAATAAAGCTCAAAGCCCCCGAACAGTCACACACTAAGCATACACGAGTAAACACGACACAATCTTCACGGTACGAAAACAAACAGACAATCACACAAGAGGTTATTATGGATTTTCGATCTCCTCGTTGTTTGCATATCATCTTAATAGTTATTAAAAAATTAAAGAAAAATGATAATAATATGAAATATATCATGCCACAAACATGCAAGATCAAATTCGACTTCTACAAATTACAAAAAAAGAATAAATTAATTAAACTGAAAATAGTTATCGTGCATTCGTGTATATATTTTTGTTATTTTTATTACAACTTGTAGAAGTTAATTTTAATTTGCATGTTTGTAAAGTAATATATTCATATTAATCTATTTTACCAAAATTTTTTAAATTTTTTAGTAACTATTTATGTGGTATGTACGAAACGAGTGAAGAGGGATGAAATCGCATTCCCCACCCAAGAATCCATGAGAAACACACTTGAGCTTGAGCCATGTCGCCGGCTCACCGCTCGCCGCCACAACCCTTGCTTCGGGCTACCAACTAGTTCTTCTTAGAATTGCAGCAAGCGGATTTGCGTCCGGCTGCCGGGTAATCAAAACCTTGGGCTCGGAGGCCGCGAGCGTCGCGGCGTCGATCTCTCGGCCTTCGCCTTGCTCGGCGACGGGACGCTCTGCTTGTCCGCGGAGCCCAGGGAGAGGCGCCTGTTGATCACCGACGGCGAGGTCACCTGAGGATGATCGGGCGCCATCCTCTCGGCAAGGAGGGGGACCTCGATCGCCGCCGGCCGAGCCGCCTTGGCCTTCACGGACTTGGTCGTCTGCATGTAGCTCGGCGTCAGCGGCGGCGCGTCGTCTCTCGCCGTCGCCGCCGGGGCGGCGGCGCCTCCTCCGAGGCTCAGCCTCCTCGGCATCTCCCCGGACCGGAGGCTCGTCGTGCGCCGCAGCGAGAGGACGACGCTGCCCTTCTCACCGTGGACCGGGCTGACGCTCCCCATCGCGCGCCGCTCCTGGCTGCTCCGCGGCCGCTCCTCCTGCAGGCTTGTCGTGCGGCGCAGGCCGGTCGTCGTCGACCTGCGGAACGGGCTGCCACCCGGGCTCGTCGGCGGCACCGCCGACGTCCTCCACGGCGACCGAGGCGTGGGTGTCGACGGCGACGGGAAGCTCGGCGGGCGGGTGAACCTGGCCCCCGCCGGCGTCGTGGGTATCTGCACCGACATGGACACCCGCCTCCCGCCGGCGCCGCCTTTCGCCGCCGCGGGTGCACGGCCGCTGTTGCCCGGCGTGGTCTGGCTCTCCCACGGCCTCGCCGCCGCCATCCATCGCTCCGCCCAGCTCCATCCCCAGTTGGGGTTGGCGGTGTCCATGAACATTGGAGGCGGCGCTGCTCGCGCAGACGAAGGTTTCCTGTTACTCCACTGCTCGCAGACACCATACACAATTACACAAACGGAGTTCAGAAAACGACCAAGAAACAGACTGCAAACACGAGCGATTGGATGTAGCATGGATCGATCACCTGATGGCAGAATGCGTATGCCAACGCCCTTTGCCGCCTTGAAGCTGCCTCTTGCTTCATCGTCATTACGGCCTCCATATGCTCCTTGGACTGATGGCCACGGTCCCAGCCTTCACCAGCCTGCCAATACACTCAGGTACAGAGCATTGTTAGAGATATCTTTACTGTGGCAAATGATTTTAATCCTTCGAGTAATGTACCATTATGTGTTCAAACATCATTCAGATAGTTATAAAGTTTTTTTTAAAGAATTGTCAATATTTATACAGCATACATGTACAACTCTTTAAATAGTCTAAACTCAACTCATACGCTTAGAAATCTTAATCTCATCTTAATAAATTAAAAAATTGGTAACTTTCCGTTCGTCACCTCTTTTTTATCAGCGTTTTTGTCCGTCAATGCGCTAATTTGGTTGAATCGGACTCAAATTCACCGGAGAGATAAACTCGAGTTCGAACTCGATATGAGAGCTATTTCCACGGGATTTCCTTCAATTTCTTAAGGGGAAAGATAGAGTAGGAGATATATATCAAAAGCCTCAACTAATTTGAGAATATTTCCACAGATTTGGTTGAATCGGGCGCGGGATTAGGGTGATGCCGGGTGTAGGCTGGGCTCTGGCTTGGCTGGAGCTTGAAGAAGCTACTGTAGCGACAGAGAGATAAATTAAATTTTTGCTGGGACTTCTTTTCCTAGACCTGATTGAATGAGGAAACAAACATGACTTTAATGAAGAAAGGAAACAAGCCAGAAACAGATAAGAGATAAAAGGGAGGGATCTTGACTTTTTCATATTCGGTCCAAACCTGAAAGGGAGGATTTTAATTCTTTTTCCAATTAAATAACTGCTGAAATGATCTTTCGTTTATTTTGTGTTCATGTTCCCAGACCCCAGCTATATCCCATCTGTGTTGGAAGGAAGAAAACAACTCGATTTGCTGGCCGATATGAGATCATGATTTGTATTAAATCTGATTATAATGATAGAGCTTATATTTGATAAATCTACATAATTTTAGAACAAAACTTTTTCTAGATCCACTGTGATCAACGGTGTAATTTTTTTCAATTCCACAAACATGAATAAATATATCTTTATTACTGTAATAAAATAATTTATAAATTTGTGTAAAAACATATATATATTGCTTCTACACGGCAAGAAAACCTATGCTACACTAGGTTATGAAAAATGTCATTTTAAAATTATTTAATATTTGATGTACTTTTAGTTTTTTCCTGTTGCAACGCACGAGCACATTTTCTAGTAAAATAAATAAATCAAACGTATGGATAGTACATTGACACCCTAAATTATTTTTTTTCTTAATGTGTATATGAAGTTTGAACTTATGAAGTGATAGACGCTACTGTGCTCTATGTTTTCAATTTTCTATTAGAATTTTTCACGACCATTGATATTGAATTTGATCAAAAATTGTTTACGAGAGGATATCCTCGATTGTTAATCCATTTTCCTTTACTACTGCTCTTGCATATATTTATGCTGATTTACGACTGCAAGACCGTGTTGTCCGAAGATGCAACCGGGCTCTAGAATTGTCTGAAGGTGCAAATGAGGAACTGGATGAATGACAGGAGCAAGTGATCACACCTTTGTTTTGTCAGGACTCTGTTTAACGCGGACCTGGCTCTTGAGGGCCTTCTTGTCCTCCTCCGTTTTCACCCGCCTGGAGTGTATCTGCGTCTGAACTCTCGTCATCGTTTGCATGCAGTACAAGGCTTCGTACGTCTGGCGCTTGACGGCGAGTCCCTCCAGCAGCAACATCAACCGATCGAATCCTCTCGCCTGTTGTGATCTCCTTCCCTGCCATTTGAGTATAAATGTTCCCAAAATCAAATCATTACGAGCCATGCATGAAACCATTTAGATCGGCAAAAATGTTGAAATGAACAGCAGAAGAGAGCCTTTTTTTTCCGGTCGATGTCGTCGAGGACGGGATAATTACCAGGTAGACCCTGCATGCTCTCTGAATCTTGACGGCGGCGAGCTCTTCGGCGGAACGCGCGGGAGCTCTTGGTGCGGTTGTCGTGGGGCGGGACACCGCCGTGGCCGTCTTCTGTGCAGCGGCGGCGGCGGATTGTTCGGTTTCCGCGGATTTCGCCTCAGCTTGTGGAGGAGGATGACGATGAAGTTGCTGCCGAGTCGCCGGAGCGGTCACCGGCGGTGACGATGTGGACGGGTTCGACTTGCTGAATTGCAGTATCTTCTTCAGGGTCGACCTCTTGCCCTTCTCACGGTCGAAACATCGCCGGATGATGAGATCAGTCAGTTCATGCAGGATTGCAAATCGGCGATAAAACAAGATTTGATGGGAGAGTAGTGCGATTTCTCTGTGATCTTTCGTTACCTTCCTTTCGTTCTCCTGGCGGTCATTCTCCGACGTGCTCAGGACTCTCTGCACGGCGTCGAACCACTTCCCCTTCTTCCCCATCTCTCGCGTCCTCAGCTAAATTAACGCTGGCAACACGAAACGTATCACACTATGCTCATGAAGTTCTGTTCAGGGTTGTAAACAAGTGATATTTTTTTTTCTTTTCCTTTTGAAAGCCTACCGTCTCACCGTTGTGCCTCCGGGATGGACGCGAAGTTCCGGCGATCAACCTCAACGACGGCGACCTGCCACGGCCACTTCTCCGCCAAGCCGTGGGCCCCACATGCCAGCCACCCCGAATGGCGCCTGTCCCTACATTCCAGTATGTCCCCACCACGCATCACACAACACACCCCTCGCCGCGATAAACGCGCGCGCACGTTGTTTTACTCCGGCTCGAGAAGTCTCCGACATCCGTGGCCCCACATGTCAGTTTCCCGTGCCACCATGGGCCCGTGGCCCATCAATCCCACGCGGCCCATGGTCCCAATCGGCCCGGCCTCTCGGTCCATTTCCTCTCCCCTGCCTCTCCGACCAGAGCTCGCGGCTCGCCTACCCCACTCGCACTCACCGATCACCACGCCCGCGCGCACACGGAGACCGAGACCGCGAAAACCCTAGCCTTCGTCTACCTCCAGCTCGTCGCGCGCGGCGGGCGATGAGCTCGCGCTCCCTCAGGCTCGCGACTAGGGTTCTCTCCTCACTCCATCCTTAGCGGCGGCCAGATTTGGGAGGTATTCCGGTGTTTTTTTTGCGCTAAATTTTGCCCGTATTGGTGTATTGCAGGTAACGCCCCGCTGCGATTGAGGTCGGCGCCGGTGGCCGTTGCGGCGGGCGTGGATCGCGGCGGGATGGAGCGGGAGGGGGATCCGAAGCTGGTCGGCGTTGCGTTGGGGAGTACTTGACGGATGGGGAAGAGGTGATGATGGTGGGTGGGGCGGCGGAGGTGGCCGTGGCGGCCCGTGTGGATGGGGGGAAGGTTGTGGTGGCGTGCGAGGTGGCCATGGAGGAGGATGCCGCCGCAGGAGGTGGCGTCGGAGTCGGATTCGGAGTGGTGAGTGATTTGCTGTACGCGACGGGATCGGCGGCGGTGGGTGAAGGATACGGGGATGAGTGTACTGACAACATGCAGGAGCTGGATGGAGATGGTGCAGAGGAGAGGATGTTGGGAGTGGAACTCGGTGGCTTTCGTGGTGAGGCAGGGTGGACGCTTGTGCCGGTAGGAGCTGCTGCTACAGAGACTTCAGAGGAAATGTGTGATCCTGCCACACTGCAATACTCTGAAACAGGTAAAGCTTGCTCCAATTTGGTCACTGCTCTGATCAATTGGGATGCTCTGCCGGTTGATTCCGACATGTTCTTTTCATCACCTCGCATGGAGTCATTGAATGGTATAATTGCAGGACTCACAGGGGATGATCAGCGTGCCAAATACTGCCTTCCTCCTCTCGACAGATATGGTTTTCGAGCATCTGGTCTTGTGTGGAGTAAATTGAAAGGTCATCCTTGGTGGCCTGGTGAGATTTTTGATACTTCAGATGCATCTGAGTTGGCACTGAAACACCAGAAGAAGGGCAGTCATTTGGTAGCATATTTCGGTAGCAATACTTTTGCATGGTGTGATGAATCCCAGTTGAAGCCTTTCATGTCAAACTATTCGCAAATAGCGAATCAGAGCAATTCTGATACCTTCATCAGTTCAGTTAACCTTGCTCTTGAAGAAATCTCAAGGCGGATATTGTCAGGGATGTGTTGCTCTTGTCTTCCAGAAGAGCTCTCTGACAATTGCATGTCTTACATGGTTGAGAATTCTGGGCTCAGGGATGGAGTTACTTGCTCTAAAGTTACACGGGCAGAGATCTTGGAATGTTTCAGTGCAGAAAATTTTTTAAGTTATCTTAAGTCATTAGCTCTGTTACCTGGTCAAGGAGGTGAACTGCTGGATTTAGTGATAGCATGCTCTCAACTTACATCTTTCTTTCAATCTAAGGGATGCCATGAACTTTCATCATTTGGAAGTGGCAGTGAGTTGGTTGATGATGGCATGGACTCTTCTTCCACCAAGAATGTCTTGTTGCCAGAAGCTGTCACCTATGAACAGAAACCTAGTGAAGATAAGCCCAAAAGACGCAGGATAAAAACTTGTGAAGAAAAACCTCAGCATGCTTTAGAGTTGACAGAGGAAAATCCCGCATCCAGTTTGAACAATGAGTACACTTATGTTGATTGCATGGACTTGAACATCATTGGAAAAGTTAAAGGGAAGAGAAGTGAAAGGAGGAGAAAATATTTGCCTTCTCCTGAGGTACATAGAACTGATCATGGGCAGGACGACTCCTGGTCTGGATTCTGTTTAAACAATGATCCAACTGATACCCTCGGGGAAGCAAGTGCCAAAATGAGGCCAAGGCGTAAGCAGAGATCATTGAAAGAAACATACGCACCTTCATCAGATCTCTCTTCCCATGTACCACCTCTGCAACTTGGATTGCCTGGTCCTAAGAAACAAATAAAACTGATAGAAAGATCAATTATCCACGCTGATGAACAGAGAATCGATAAGATCATGCCCTTGGCACTTGTTTTGAGTTTTGGCAGATCAGCTGCTCTTCCCTCAAAAGTGGATCTTATTAGGTTGTTCAGTCGCTATGGACCTCTGAAAGAAAATGAGACTGAAGTGCACCAGAACACAAATACTGTTAAAGTTGCCTTCAGGAGACGTTTTGATGCTGCAAACGCTTTCAGTGCTGTTGGCAAGTATAGCTATTTTGGACCTTCGCTTTGTAGTTTTCGGCTTGTAAATATGCCATTTTCCCTATCCAAGTTAAGCCCTAAAGATCCTGGAACGGAGGTTCCTGGTAAGCATCTGTTTGTTGCTTTCACAATTCAATGAGCAAAATATAGTCTTACAGTACCTTGTGATATGTGTTTCTTGTAGCTTGTAGGGAGTCTGGAGTGGATATTGTGCAGGTTGACATCATCAGCAAAGTTGATAAAGCTCAAAATCTGTAAAGAAGCATCAGCGTTTCGAGATGGTCGATCCAGCAGGGCGAGCTAACAAAACTGTAGGTGAGGGCGGCTGAAGAGTCAGATGAGAAAATCAGATAGCTTCTCTTCAATTAAAACTTGTTTATATTCAGGTTTGTCTGCTAGATGAAAGTGTCGTCTCATCCGGGTGATGCATTTTGTATAGAAAACGGGAATCCGACACTAGTATTACAATGTTAGTCTTCAGTAACTAGGGCATGTATATAATCATGCTTTTTCTGTACAAACTTAAGGTAAACCACTGTCCGTTTATGGCAAATAGATATCCTTCAGACCATATTAAGATTAATCAAGTATCGGAACCCATGGTTGATTACACTATTCATGATCAGATTTTGGAGCTTTTGGGCAAGCTACTGAGATGTCAAACTTCTTGTGTTAATTGTCGTTTATGATAAGAGAATGCACTGTCTAATTCCTCGTTGATACCGGAAGCTAATTATTTTTGCACCACTGTGGCATGTGGCATATGAACTTAGGACTGTTCCATTTTGAACCCTCTCATCCCTTTAACCCTGGATTCTGTGTGCTAACTGATTTGCAGCTTTGCAGATGAGTGAATACGTGTTGGTTGAGCTCATTTATCGTAAATGTTTCTATTGGAGATAGATCACAAATTTCTCTTATCCATTTTTTTCCTAATGTCATATCTGTAATCTCGATTCTCGATTTTAGCACATTTTAACTTTTTTGTCATTCATCAATGTCTTTTACAATTATAAGCGCAAATGTTCTGTGAAGAATCAAGATTTCATGGCGCATGATCTTGATCGAGATGGAGAAAATAAGAGGCAAAACATAAGCAATCTTGGGCTTCCTTGCTTATCAACGCTACGTATATTCCCGCATGAGTCATGACAATCCGGTTCTACCAATTCTGACTCACAAGCACATAGGCACATTGCCTTGCTGAAGTCGTGTGCTAACAGCCGCCGAAATCGCTAATGCGCGATCGGGAATCTCGGCGTCGCTATCGGTTTCCTTTCCCTTTTTTTTTTTCAGGCTCGTGCGTTCGAGATTTATTTTTTGACCGCTTTTTTGATTTTTTTTTCTGTTACCGGTTTTAATGGTGCTAATAAGCTGCGTATATGTGCAGATCAAATTTTGTATGTAGCTATCTAAGTGGGCCTGCTTTTGGCCAAATAGGAAGTTCATACCATTTTTTTCTTTTTTATTTTTTAAATTTTTTTGAAATTCATCTATTGAAACTTTTTATATCTAAAGTTTATACTAAAGTTTATACGTGTAAAGTTTCTAGATCGAAAGTTTGTATATGTAAAGTTTACACGGGATATTTGTATGTCAGAAATTCCTACATAGAAAATAGCACGTTGTGATCTAAAATCACAACCTAATTACATTAGAATGCTAGGTCACTCCAGACCATAAAAATAATATGTGACAACCAACTAATATTTTTAATTATGGATATGTTGGGTAATAGACATCAACTAATGCAAACCAACTATATTAAAACTGAAAAGAAAAACAAGTGCGCGCCCTTTTCCCCTTTTCCCGATCGCGTGACCCCACGCACACGATTGCTCGCGTATTAGGACTACCCCTCACAACCCACATGCATGATTTTTTTTTAATTTTTTCTTTGAATTCGTTTTAAACTTGCATGTATGATACAAAATTTATATGTATAAAGTTTCCATGTATAAACTTTTGTTATATAAATTTTTTTGGCTGTACAAAGTTTTTATATAAATAATAGCTATTTCTATGTATATATATTTTTTACACGTAAAGTTTATATATAAATATATTTTTTTACTGGGCCATGATATTTTTTGTTGGGCTGAATCCGGAAAAAAAAAGAAAAACAAATACACGGGAAGCCGATGCGCCTCTAAACACAATGGAATTAAAATATAATTGAGATATCAGGTAGGTAAATATAACCGCCGAACCAAAGCGATCCAAGAGATCAAAGTGATGCAGCCTTGAACAACACCAATGTAGCTGATATATTCACTAGTATCGGTGGAATGTAGGGCTTACCCCTTCACCAGAGATGGAAAGCCGATGCAGCTCCATGTCAGGTGCCAAGTTATGTCAATTGATAAGTAAAACCTCGGAAAAGAGGGTGGCGATGCACCGAGGGTAGTTGTATTGATCATTCTAGGCCGATGATGACTTTGAGGCTTACTAAATTTCGTTGTTAACAGACGCACGCGGGTGAAAGAGAGAAACAAACTTTCCATTTATCTGTGAGGAGAGGGAAACAAATTCTGTGGAAGTATTTTTCACAACTTTAACCATAATTTTTTTTCATAACATTCGATAGAATTTTTTGAACTTTTCAATCGAAATTTTAATAACTTCCAATACAAAGTTTTTGACATCTTTCAATACATTTTTTAATAACCTTTCTCTATTAAGAATCACATTGAAAATTAAAATTAAATGTTTGCCTAAAAAAGTCTCGTGCAGGCTTGGAGGTGCACTTGGCTAGTACGTGGCATATCACATATTATAACTCAAGGGTACTTTAAAAAATTTGCATGGCATATCCACTCGCGTTTACTGTTAAATCTGTAACACAACATTAGTCACACGGGCTACAGTCGCTACCAATATTTGTAAAGGCTAGAAAAAACCAAACACGGGCCTTCGTCTTTCTTGTCTGTCTCTGGCAACTTCCTCAATGTTGTCTGCTTGCAACACCGCCTAAATGATCATTAAATGCGAGCGTGCCAGTTGATTTGATCATGCAATCAACAAGATAAAACATACAAATATATATTATTAGTAAACGATAATCGATCGACTATGAAGCCGATGTCTTATCTTAGTGTAACCTAGCCGATGCATTGTCCTAGTTATTAAGACCGGACCGAACCGACGGTCCGACCGAAAAAACCGGAACCAGAGCCTCAGCTGGTCTAGCTAAAAAGATCGGCCATGCAATCAAACCGGATTGAACCATCAGTTTTAGGTATGAACCGGAGAATAAACTGGTAACAGGCAGTGGGATGGGAGAGAGAAGAGAAAAATAGGGGAAAAAGAGGCGTGGACAGCCGGAGAATAAACTGGTAACAGGCAGTGGGATGGGAGAGAGAAGAGAAAAATAGGGGAAAAAGAGGCGTGGACAGGACTCGAACCACCAACAGGACTTGAGCGTTCTTGTGCTCGTTCTCGTCGTCCTCCTTGGTGGGATCATCGGGGTTCTGCAAAACATAGCCTTTTTCGACTATTCTCCAAATCAACGGGTTAATAGATTTCAAATGCATCTTCATCTTATGCTTCCAAGCGGCATAGTCCGTACCATTGAAGTACGGAGCTTTGCCACTATAGGTGCTCACATAAGATGTAGATGTTGAAGAAGAGTAATCCCACGGAACTTTGGCTCCGGTTGGATCACCCTCCTTGCCTTCCCCCGTTTGGCCCAACATGGTCTCTCCAAGCGGTTAAGCCTAATTAGGATATTAAGCTCTGATACTAATTGAAAGGGTCACTTAGATCTAGAGGAGGGGTGAATAGGCTAATTTAAAAACTTAAGAAATTGCGGAAGCAGAGGTTTTTGGAAATTCCGAAAATCACAGAAAGTGGGCATTACTAAAGAAATTACTAGATCTAGCTACTCACAAACTTAAATCACAAGCACAAACAACAACTACAATTATAGCGGCACAAGCAAGCAAAGCTAGAGGAGGGAGAGAGGGATTTCACCGAGGTTCTTGTAAGATGAGTTGTTCCCGAAATTCGAATCCTTGAGGATTCTACTCTCCGTTGAGGAGCTCACAAAGAGCCGGATCTTTGCTAACCCTTTCCTCAAGGCACTCCTCCTTCCACTAGTGGTATCTCTTCCCTTTCAGAGGTGAGATCCGACCTTCACAAACTTCTCCCGACCAACCACAAGTACATCGGTGGCTCAAGAGTGACACCTAACCGTCTAGGAGTCCTCAACCTCCAAGAGTAATGAATGATGCAACGTTCTCTTGGGAATGAAGCAAGTGCTCGCAAATCGTCACAAAGTCAACACCAAGCACTCACATAAACTCGAAACCGCAACTCTCACACACATACCAAATCCAAATCGAAGACCGATGGAGAGGGTAATCAATCAAGCAAGGCTCAAAAGTGTATCTCAAGAGTAGCAAGCCAAGGGCACCAACGTTTGCAATGAGAGCAACAGCTAGACTTGGAGAGGGAGTGGGGTATTTATACTCCCACTCACAAATCTGCCCGTTATAGGCAAAAATCTCATTTTTCGGAAATTCCAAAATAACTTTTCGGACAAGTCCGAAATCTCCAGAGCAACAAATCACAAAGAAACCAACTGGGATTTTCGGCACTTCCGAAAATTTTCGGACAAATCCGAAAATGAACAGTACCAAACCATTTTTCGGAAATTCCGAAAATGAATTTCGGACAAATCCGAAAACAACACGAGAGATGTGCTGTTTACTACCTTTTTCGGAAATTCCGAAATATATTTTCCGACAACTCCGAAAATGTCCAGAGAGATGATTTGGAAATGCACTTTTTCGAAAATTCCGAAAATGTCTTTCGGACAAGTCCGAAAACGTCCAGAGAGATAGTTTTCTGTGCAACCTTTTCGGAAATTCCGAAAAATTGTTTTCGGACAAGTCCGAAAACCACCCGAGGCTTGTTTTTCTCTCAGACTTTTTTGGAAATTCCGAAATGGCATATCGGACAAGTCCGAAAAACTCAGACAAAACACAAATGAGAAGATATCATTGGAAAGAATAAATTTTGAGCACTTAACACATTCCTCATCACCAATGCATCATCCCCCTCTATAGTACAGCTTTCCTAATGACACAAATAAGAGAAAAAAAGTACATTATACCATTTGCTCATATGCCGCATCACATCGTTTTCTCGCTTTCATGGGGCTTTGCATTGAACCATGCATTTTCAGAACTAACATTCCTTCACACATTACTCAATAAAATTGTTAGTCCTCTCTAATCGCATTGTTATTAATAATCAAAATCATTAGGGGCCTAGATGCACTTTCAATCTCCCCATTTTGGTGATTGATGACAATGTGACTAGAACACAATAGAGATCTTTATGGAAATAAGGTTTTGGTGCAAACTTTTAGAGATAGCTCCCCTAGAAATGTGCATTAGAGGCAAATAGAGAGCTCCCCCTAAATCTTTGCATCCACATTTAGGCATACACAAAAGTTACAATATGACTTAATCAACAAAGGCATAGGACATTCATCATTTGAGCTATTGGACTAGAGATAAAATATAAGGCATTACATCACATAGTCTCAACCAACGCATTCATTTAAAGTCTTACATAACCGCATAAATAAAGATGACAAAGTTTAAACACATAAAGTCTCATGCAACAAGCTAAACATTGTTCGACCAATAGGATAAAAGATAAATATTCTCCTCCTTTGGCAACAATGCACCAAAAAGGTAGAAGTGGAGAAGCGCTGCCTCAGACAAACGGAGCCTGCGGAGGATCCTCAGAAGAGGAGGTGGAGGGTAGAAGCTACCACCGAAGCTAAAGCTAAAGTCGTAATCCGGAGAGTACCCGGCGAAAGGGTCCTCGATCACCTCATCTTGGGGTTCATCGGGTGGAGGCAAGAGGGAACTATCCACCTGATCATTCACACACCGAGCCGTCTTCTTTACCTCGTTTCACCTCACCGTGCCGCCCGGCTAATCCAAACGCAACGCTTGCTAAACCTGCAAACGCGATAGCCGATAGAGACGCTCACGACTGCACTCCTGCACTGCACACTTGCAACACACCACCACCCCTCCTCCTCCCCCTGTTCACTCCCGCATCCAATTCCCCCATCTCTCTCTCTCTCTCTCTCTCTCTCTCTCTCTCTCTCCTCCTCCCTCCCTTCCAATCTCCTCGAAGTCCTCCTCCTCGACACCTCCCGAGCTCACCGCGTCGCCTCCCTCCCCACGCTCGCCAGGTAAACACCCCCTCCCGAGCTCACCATCCCGCGCTGATCCACGGCCTAGGGTTTCGCGCCCCCACCCCCCCGCGCTCAGATCGAGGGGGGGAAATTTCGCGCGCTGACCTTCCCCGCCTCGATCCCTGCAGATTCCTTCGCCGGGAGGAGCACGGCGGCGGCGTTGGGGCGCGTTTGTCGCGATGAGCTCGACCCACGTGGCTGTCGCGGCCCCGGATCCGGGGGGAGACGGTGGCCTCGGCGAGCCGAGGCGGGTGGATGCTGCTGCTGTTGCTGCCCCGGCCGCGGGGGACGTGGAGGGGAGCTTGGGTGGTGGAGGGGACGCTGATGTGACGATGACGGATGTGGTGGAGGAGGAGGAGGAGGTTGCGGTTGAGGTGGAGGGGGATGCGGCGGGTGATCCGTTGTATGGGACGGAATCGGCTGGTATGGTTGTGGATGAGCCCGTTGACGCCGCCACGGGAGGGGCAGGTGGGGGAGATGGTGGCGAGGAGAGGTTGGAAGCGGAGGCTAGGGTTTTGCAGGGTGAGACTGCGACGGAGCCTGTTCCGGTGGCAGGAGGAGATGTCGCCATTGCTTCTGAAGCGGCGGCGGAAGCACATGCTTCTGCCACTCCTGAACATGCTGAGGCCGGTAAGCGGACCGATGACAGTTCGATGTGCAGTTTCTTACTCCTTTCGCGTCGCTGAATAATGGTTACTGCATTTCAGAATCAAATGATCTCGAAGAAAATCATGTCGATAGAGGAAAAGATAACTGTGTGGCACACTGCGACGATGAAATGCAGAATAATGTGGAGGGGAGCTCCGAGATCCAAGAAGATGATGGAGCTCCCACACTTGAGCTCCAGGATGATGAGTCTGAAATGTCCCTGCCTTCTAGTGCATCGAATTTTGAATTGTGCGCTAGATACTGCCTTCCTCCTCTTGATAAAGGAGAATTTCGAGTTTCTGACCTTGTCTGGGGTAAAGTAAAAAGCCATCCTTGGTGGCCTGGTGAGATTTTTGACCCTTCAGATGCGTCTGAGTTGGCATTGAAGCACCAGAAGAAGGGCAGCCATTTGATAGCATATTTCGGTGACAATACTTTTGCATGGTGCGATGAATCCCAATTGAAGCCGTTTGTATCAAATTATTCACAAATGGAGAAACAGAGCAGTTCAGATGCCTTCGTTAGTTCAGTTAACTATGCCCTTGAAGAACTCTCAAGGCGGATATTGTCAGGGATGAGCTGTTCTTGTTTACCAGAAGAGCTATCTGACAATGGGATGTCCTATATGGTCGAGAATGCTGGGCTCAAGGATGGAGTTACTTGCTCTGCAGTTAACCGGTCTGAGATTTTGTCATGTTTTAGCGCAGAAAATCTTCTTAATTATGTTAAGTCTTTGGCTCTATTCCCTGGTCAAGGTGGTGACTTGCTGGAATTAGTGATAGCTTGCTCTCAACTTACATCTTTTTATCGATCTAAGGGATGTCCTGAACTTGCATCATTCCAAACAGGCAGCGCATGGGTTGAGAATGGCGTGGACACTTCTTCCATCAAGGATGTTGTGGTTGATGAAGTTGTCACTAATGAAGAGCCTCCTGCTAATGATAAGCCCAAAAGAGGCAGGGGGCGACCTCGTAAGCAGAAGCCTGAAGATGGTCTAGAGTTGACAGAGAAAAAGGCAACCTCCAATCTTTCTACTGATAATGCTTATGATCATCCTGCAGAAAGGCAGATGGATATGGAGTTTGATGAATTTGATGGTTTACAGAGCAAGAAGAAAAGAAGCCTTGACTCGTTTGAAGATCCTGAGACCAAGGCGGCAGCTCCATCTTTTGGTAGCTCTTTCAAGATCGGGGAATGCATTCGGCGAGCTGCAAGCCAGCTGACAGGATCTTCATCTATTGTCAAGTCACAGAGTGAACAGGTGCCTCATAAGAACATTGCTGAAACAGAAAATGGAGATTTTGATGTCTCTAGTGATGATGCTATCAATGAGCTTAGTGTGGAGAAGCGTGCAAAAAGGAGACGGATGCATAGGCACCACAGTGCAGACCCCAAGGAATTGTTATCACAGCTGTGCTCAGTGGCTGTGGAGCCAACACACGGATATAGTTTCTCTGCAATGATAATTAATTACTTCAGTGATCATAGGAACTATGTTGTTTCTACTACTACTGAAGCAAACATTGTTGAGAAAACTACTGCAAAAAAGGGGAGAAAGCGGAAGGTTTTGCCTTCTCCTGAGGTGGAGACAACTGACCACATGCAGGATTCCTACTGGTCTGGCTTGAGTTTGCATAATCACCCAATTCATGATCTCAGAAGAGTGAGTACTAGCACAAGGCCAAGGCGCAGAAGGAGATCATCACGGGAAACATATTTCCATGCACAAAAAAATCTACAGCATGGACTATTGAGTCCTAAGAAACAGATACAAGTGATAGAAAGATCAATTATCCATGTTGATGAAAAGATGGTTGATGAGGTCAAGCCCACCGCACTTGTTTTGAGCTTTGGTAGGTCAACTGCTCTTCCTTCTGAAACTGATCTGGTTAAGATGTTCGGTCGCTATGGTCCACTGAAAGAATCTGAGATTGAAGTTCATGCCAGCTCGAATACTGTTAAAGTTGTCTTCAAGAAACGCGCTGATGCTGAAAGGGCTTTCAGTTTTGCTGGCAAGTTTAGTACATTTGGTCCTTCTCTCCGCAGTTATCGTCTTGTGAATATGCCATTTTTTCTCAGCTCACAAACCAATAATCCAGAGGCACACTCTGAGTACCATGGCCTGGAGATTCCAGGTAAACAATCCTTCTATTACTTTTTGTTAGTGTAAAAGTTGGTTTACATTTTAGAAAATATTTGCATGCTTAATATACCATGTGGTAATGTCTTTTTTGCAGGTCCAAGTGAGTCCAAAGTTCCACTAGATGCTGCAGAAGCTGACCAAGTTGACAAAACAGATGAGAAAATAGAAGATAAAGCTACTGCTGAAGTACTGGCTAGGGAGACAGGAGATAGTATAATTGCACCTGGAGCACTAGATGAGAAAACAGAAAAGGAAGCTACTGCTGAAGCACTAGCTGACAAGACGACAGAAGGTGAAATTACTGCTGAAGTACAAGTTGAGGCGACTACTACAACTGAGAAAATTGTAGAGAATAAAGAACTAGCTGAGGAGATAACAGAAAGCGAAACTACAGCTGAAGTACACATTGAAGAAATTACAACAACTGAGAGAACTGTAGAGGATAAAGAACTAGCTGAGGAGACAACAGAAGGTGAAGCTACAGCTGAAGTACACATTGAGGAAACTACAACAACTGAGAAAACTGTAGAGGATAAAGTGGTACCTGAGGGGACAACAGAAGGTGAAGCTACTGCTGAAGTACTCGAGGAATGTACAGCCATTGAGAAAATTGTAGGGGATAATACCTTAGCTGAGGAGATTACAGAAGGTGAAACTGCAGCTGAAGTTCACATTGAGGAAGCTACAGCAATTGATAAAGCTGCAGAGGAAAACACACTAGCTGAGGAGACAGCTAAAGGTGAAACTACACCTGAAGTACACGTTGAGGAAACTACAACAGCAGAAGAATCTGTAGGAGACAAAGCACTAGATGAGACAACAAAAGGTGAAACTACAGCTGAAGTATATGCTGAAGAATCAACCGAGAAAATTGTAGAGGATACCACAGTTGAGGCACCAGATGAGAAAACTAAAACAGCCAATGATCCTGTAGAGGATGCCACCCTTGAAGAGCCAGATAAGAAAACTGCAGCCAATGATCCTGTAGAGGATGTCACCCTTGAAGAGCCAGATAAGAAAACCGCAGCCAATGACCATGCCAATGATCCTGTAGAGGATGCCACCGTCGAAGAGCCAGATAAGAAAAACGCAGGCAATGATCATGTAGAGGATGCCACTGTTGAAGAGCCAGATAAGAACACCACAACCAATGATCCTGTAGAGGATGCGACTGTTGAAGAGCCAGATAAGAAAACCGCAGCCAATGATCCTGTAGAGGAAGCCACCGTTGAAGAGCCAGCTGTGGAAACTGGGACAATTGAAGAGAGTGCCACGGCTGAAGCACGAGATGAGAAAACCATGACAACCGAGGAAACCGCACAGGATCCCATGGTTGAAGATGAGAAGACCATGACAACCGAGGAAACTGTACAGGATCCCATGGTTGTAGATGAGAAAACCATGACAACCGAGGAAACTGTACAGGATCCCATGGTTGAAGGTGATATGAAAACCGCAGCTGCTGAGGAAACTGTAGAGCATGCTGATGCTACTGCTGAGGCTTCTGCTGGACAAGCAGGTTCAACCGAGCAGACCGGCTAGCCTAAGCTGGATTCTTGTAGGTTTCCGATGATATTGCGGCAGTCGGCTCAACTGATTCACCCAATCTGGATGTCGTGTGGAATCAACTCTAGCAACATAGCGATATTAGTTTCTAGTAACTACGGCGTATTTGCTGCCTTCTATATAAACCTTACATGTAGTTGTCTTGGGAGCAGCAGCAGTGTGTCACGAATAGAAGAGTTTCTTCAGAAACGGTGGTGCGGCAGCCAGTGGACCAGCTACTGGGTTAGCATCCCGAATCAAGCCATGTTCTTTCCTACTACATTTTAAGGCCTTTGGGCCAATCTACCGGGGACTCATGATTCTTGTACCAATCTTCCATTTTGTAAACTGGCTGTGTTCTGTAGCTCATTCTCCTTTGTTCCATCATAGTAGCTCATATTTTTCAGGCTGATTCTACATTTCTAGTTGCAACTTATCTAATTTTATCATGAAATGTACATTTCTTCCTAGCTGTTTATCTGTGCTAGAAAGGTTGATGGGTGGTAATAATGCCCATTTCAGATTTCCCGTGTATTAGGTAACAATAATGTTTGTATAACTTGCAACCAGTTGTAACCAGTTGTACTTTGATGGTTCAGATTGTCAGTAAACGTTGTTCTTTTGTAGCTTCGATCGAGTTGGGCTGAATCCTAATAGGCATCCAGATTTTTCAGGCCTGTTTGGTTTATCCCCTACAATAGCATATGTAAGGCCAGGCAATTTTTTCGTACGCAATATCGTACCCACCTAATTGGCGAACATTAAGGTGCTCACAAAAGCTTGATCCGATTTTATCACGGCTAAATTTGATGAAATATTATTTCTTTTTTTTTTTGTGGAAATGAAGTAACCAAGTCTTGATAATAACCTTCGGGTAGCAGCTTAGCGTAGGTACCATAAAACTGAGCAGACGTCCCAAAAAAAAAGTGATAGATAAAACCCATCTTTGCACATCACTCACATTTCACGGTAAATACGATACGCCAGCTGCATCGCATTCTTCTTTGGGCTTTACTAGTGACCAAACACGGGAGGGAGAGAATGGGAATCAGAGTAATTGCTACCATTACAGAGAGCATCTATTCTCAATAGTACAACACACTAGTTCAGGACGAAATACAACAGGAATATTTTATGCCTCCCAATACAGATATACGGAACCGAATGACAGCCAAAAGACCCAATTGTTAAATATCCTGAATATACATACAACAGCAGAGCTAGACCACGACCCGAAACTATCCTCACGGGGAGTAATTTACATCTGCGAAGCAGCCTTGGCTCGACGCTTCGAAGCAGCATCAGTTCCTGATTGACGAACATGGGACCTAGAGGTGGTAGCAAGTTACTTCCTTCACTGCTCACCATGAGGTGTAGGTATATATATCAGCTAACGACTGCAGCACCGAATAAAATCCACCTGCGCCATTAGCAAATGTGTCGGCACATTAACCATTCCCGTACAAGATATCAAAAATTCGAAATAGCATATGGTTCTTCGACGGATTAGGTATACCTAGCAACAGTTGCATGAAAAGGTCCTATCTTCAGTTTGAGACATCCCCATTATGGTACTGGGCAAGGCAAAACGGGAAAAGAAATATACATCAGCTAACGTATAGAGATCAGATGAGATTATGTGAGTACATAGCAGAAGGCCAAAACTAAAGCAAGTGGCAATACCTTATGCCAGAAATATCGAAAAGTGAACTCTTAAAACTCAAACAGTAACTTTGTGCATGTTTCAGTTTTTTTAATAGAGAGCTGTAGCTCAGATCTCACCAAAAGAAAAAAAAAAAAGGAAACAAGCTCTGGCTGGATACATTCTCCTGAAGAAAATGCACCTAGATTTATGGATTATCATTCATTTACCATTCATACAAAGAATATCCAGTAATTGTTTGATCTGGGCTACTAGACAATAAATCAACCTAAAAGGGACAGTCCAACAACATGCTCTCTGTGTCCCAGAAAAAAACCAGCTCCTCGCTTTGAATTCGGACAAACATTTATCCAGATTCATAGCTAGGAATTGACCTTTTTTGGGACAGGGGTAGAGGATGGAGAGGCCAATCATGTCTACTATACTCCAGGAAGTTCCAACCAGTAGAACTCCCCTAACACTGAGAAACAAAAGGACAGCACAATAAGAAGATTAAAAGTAATCTTCTCATGCATCTCTTTAAAATGACTGGTGGCAGTAGAATGGTAGCAGGATGACACTACTAGATAGATTTACCAGAGAATCTCACGTTCGTGCTATTACTAGAACAAATACAGGCATAATAAAGCTGATAAGTCTAAACATACTACATGGCCAGCAAAAATATCCTAAAACAAAGAGGAAAAGAAATCAAACACAACTGTGAATCAACTAGCTAATGGAACTCCCCAAATTCCAAACCAAAATATTGTCTCATATGTTCCCTAGACTGACATTTGACAGTATATTCAGCAAAATACTTTGACAAAGATCAATAATGTGTATATGCATACTGCCAGCAGTTCCAAATAATTAAAGATAAATCACCTGAGGTTGCATATAACCCATTCCTTGATTGTATGCTGCTTGTTGGCCCATCTATAAAGAATAACAATAGTTTAAGTTCCCATCCTGTTGAACAGGAACAAGAAAACAAACACACGGACACTAACCCCTTGGGCACTTGAACTGCTTCCTCCACCATGAGAACCAAGTATATCCTTTTTCACAGAGCCATCACCAGCCTTTGCAGTTAATTTACTATCACCCTATACATTAATGATGATAAAAGAGCTGAGTAATACTCAACTCATCTCAGATTTTGTGTAGGCATGATAGTACAATCATGAATCATAATAGTAAAAGAGTGCTCTGCTTGTGCAGAATCATGATTCAGCTTGTCTTTTTACCTATTGATTTTCAAAGGCAAGGAACATGCAATTTTTCAGCCTATATAGAATTGATACAGGGAACCTTAATAAAAAAAATTATCCACTCAAGACTATACGAAGCATCGTAGTACATCCAATTGACAAGAACAAGATATATACACAACCTAAAACTGATGGAATTATTGGATCCCGTGAAGAGAATTCTATGTGACTCCAAAATTTGAACACAGCTAGCTACACAGGTGAGCTAAGCTCATGATGCAGACAGGATTGTATAGATCAATAATTCATTTAGAAGGCTGATTCTATTAATAAAATTTATATATCTTGAACATTTGCGTCTTAATGTCTATGAAGTATGAACACACAAAAAAAGTATGGATTTGTAGGAGGCACTCATCATCAAGCAAAAAAAGTAGCCTATGGAAAATGATAACTAATAGTTAAATACCACGTACCTCCATCTGCAACCAGCACAGCCATTCGCCAAACAAAAACAAACAAGAGAAACCATGTTAGATTGATAAAGAAGACTTAAAAAAACAAAAATGACAGGCATACACAAAGTATGCATTTTTTAACTCCAAGCTACACTAAAGAAAATGTTGCAGAGAATTTTGGTCTTTTCTTTAAGCTAGACTGAAATGTCGTGTAAGTAGGAAGCTTTATCTTCAGGTAAGTAACCTTTTAATGTAAAGATGCTACTTTTATAGGATCTCTGGTTGATTCAATACATTTTACTGTATTTGCATTGGATCATATTAACTATAAGATTGAAGGTAAACATGGTAAATGAATTAAATGGCATTTTAGTAGACCAACCATTCATAAAAATTAAGGCTTGGTACAAGGTTAGTAGGTTACTGCAAATGATCACTGGTGTGTTTTCAGGTCCAAGCAACAGCTTTCAATTGATTAATGTACTAACACAATTATTGACACTTCCGTTTTCCAACCATTCCTTCCGCTGTACAAAATTGGAATCATAAAGCAAAACTTGCTGACAAGATATTTTTTTCCCAAAGCAACATGAACTAAAGAAATTAGCTCATACCAGAAACATTATAAGCTATCCATCCGTCCTCAAGTTAAACAAATTACTAAATTATACTCCCTAAATTAAGGTCACCAAGCAAGTTAGTAATTCAGACGCACCTCGAAAAGGCAAACTATCGATGGCCCTACCTAACTCGCAAAGCAATAACTAAATCTCAAAATCAACAGAGAATCTCCCCAATTCCAAACATCCACATCAGTACGCACCTCTCTGTACTTCTGCAGGTAGACCTTGAGGGGCTCGATGTAGTCCTCGAAGCCCAGGGTGGCCATCGCCCACAGCAAGTCGTCGCCGTTGATGGTCTTGCGCTTCTCCCTCTGGCATTTATCGCTCGCCCTGTTGCCCAACACAACAACAAAAAAACCCAGTCACATCGCCGCTGCTGACAAGTCAAACACGAGCTCGAAAGCTCAAAACTCAAAAGAAGTCCATCCCAGCCATCCCAAACAGAGCAGAGAGCAGAGCAGAGGACGAGAGGGAGGAGGGCGCCGGCGGCGAGGACTCACTCGCTGGTGATGAAGGAGATGAACTCGGAGACGCACTCCTGCACGGTCTCCTTGGCGTCCTTGGCGATCTTCCCGTTGGCCGGGATGGCCTTCTTCATGATGCGGCTGATGTTGGCGATGGGGAGGAACCTGTCCTGCTCCCTCACCCCTCCCCCACCACCACCACCTCCTCCCCCACCGCCGCCACCGCCCCTCGGGCTCCCACTCTCGTGGCTCCCCCCTCCTCCCCCGGGGCTCCCCGGCCCATCCGCCATGCCTGCACCACCACCACCACCACCCAAAACCCAAACCCTAGATCCATCAGTCCCCACATCCCAAAACCCTAGGAAGGTGGATTCGAGGGAGGAGGGAGGCGTACCTTATATAGAAGCGCGGGCGCGCGCGGGAGAGAGCGCGCGACGTGGAGGAAGGGGAGAGGAGAGAGAGAGAGAGGGGGAGGGGGGCGAGGTGGTGAAGCGAGGAGGAGAGAGAGAGAAAGAGAGAGAGAGAGAGGGAGGAGGAGAGAAGCGGAGGTGAGGCGGAGGGGAGGCGAGGGGGAGATCGGACGCTGGAGAAGAGAAGGCGGCTGAGGCGGGCGCGATTGAGGGGGAGGGGGTATCAGGGCCGTTCGTGGGGGTTATATATAGGGAGGACGCGGGCGCCGCCGCGTGTGGTGCGGGTGCGGGTGTAGGTGGCTCACTGGCTAGCTTTGCTTAGCCGGTGCACGGTGGACCGGGTGCAGGGTGGTGGTGATGGTGCTTTGCTGGGAGGGGAGTTTTTTTTTTATTATTTTCAGTTTACTTTTTGCCATTTTAACCTTTTGTTTTTTTTTCTTTTGGCTTTGGGTGAGTTTGTCGTTTGGTGAGAACACACACAACGTGGGATTCTACTTGACAGTTTTATTAATTACATCAAAGAGGATGGTGAGATTTGTTAGTAAAAGAACATTTATGATTAGCATTTCAAGCAAAGGCTGCACCTCTGGAGGACCGGTCGTTCGGATCAGTTGGAGGGGGACTTTTAGCACACGCGAGACATTAGCACATAATTGATTAATTAAGAATATTAAATATTATACATTTGAAAATTAGATTTATTTAAATATTTTAAATAACGTGTACATATATTTTAAAAAATACACGCCATTTAACAATTTAAAAAGCATATACTAATGAAAAACGAGAAAAATTAAAATTTAAAGTTAATGAAAAAACAGGGCAAATATTCTTGACTAGATAAAGTATTATTTGTAAAACATGGTGCCCGTAACAATTAAATAGTACTAATATAGTTAAAAAGTTTGTTTCAAAATATATAGCTGCTTCTTCATGTGTTATATTATATTAACTAATAATTACAACCGTCTCTCATTTAAACTTTTATATGTTTTCTTATGTCAGTCAACCACATATTACTCATTTAATTTTACTTCGCTTCTTAATATGCGTAAAAGCTATAGAAGTTTTTATTTTTTTGATGGATGAAGTATACTTCTAACGTATGCACATCTAGCTATTTAATTATAGACCAGATTTCACTAAAACGACCAGCAGACTGGGATAGGCGTATAAAAATATCAATACTGAACGATAGGCCGACAAGATATTTACAAAGGCAGACGTGACTAACGTGTTTTTCTCAGGGAACTAACAGTATCTAAACAGACAGCTTTATGTCAAGATGTTTCAAGAAAACAACATTATCTTTTTGGACATAATTACAATTACAATTAACTAACGAAGTATTTGAGGACCGAAAACTTTTCTTCAGAAATGATCATCTCTTGCACCGTTTTTTTAGATAATCATCTCTTGCACCGGTTACACGTATTCTACCTTTTCACTTTGTGTCCCGTATGTATAAAGTCAACTGCAGATCGCAAGATGTTGCAGCTAAAAAACAACCTTATCATCCTCATCCTCGGACACAAATACAATTAAATAAGATCGGCAAGATCAAGCTGTCTGATAAGTGATTGTGATCACATGCAAGTGAATTTTCTTTTAGGTTTTAGGCTTATGGACAAAGCAACAACATGAGAGTAGTAGTATACTAGCATAGCATATCATCATCTCCAGGACCTATACTTAACCGGCATATATTCGACAGATGCGTATGATTGCCTTCCGCTATTTAACCAGGACAGACAGACATAGGACTCCCATCGCATCTGGAAGCGAACCGTGTCGCCATTTTCTAGCGACTTCGGCCGTCCAGCGAAGCAAAACTTTTCGCGTCAACGCGAAGCTTTGCGGAAACATACAAAGACAACAGCAGCTCAAAGTGAATGCAGACACAACCTCAGGCTGAAGCCAACATGACCACGAACACATGCCAAATGTGCCCCACAAAGGCAAGGCATGACCTTACCGAAAACTTTAACCCTGCCTATATCAAATTTTTCCTTGCTACCGATTTATTGATTGGGTAAAGAACCAACCAAAGCATAGAGCGACCACAAGAACTGATCTGTCGTGAAATCTCTGCACCACAAGATCCAATAGGTGAACAGAACGATGGATAGTAATAGTATTGAAGATTTTCACCAGCCATGTATATTTACAACAAAAGAGAAGATTTGCATCAACGGCAGCAAGCTAAGCTGAGAGTCGCCATGTTCGCGACTACTTGAGCACACCTACAGGCAACTACCACTATGTACAGAGAAGGATGGGCATGCGCCACCTGTGTTTTTTTCCCCTCCCTAACATCAGCTCCACCCGAACAGTGTCATGGTAAGTTAAGCAGTGAACCACCCACATTTACACCATGTTTTCCTACGTGATACTTACAAAACACACAAATTTCTACTGCGAGTGATGGCATGCGCAGCTAGATGCTATCAGTTGTAGTCAAGATAAGTGGAAGGACCCCTGACCTTCCGTAATCGCGTAGAGTAGTTTCTCCCTCATCTTGTCCTGCAGATTGAGTATAACAATTTGGTGTCAATGCAAATAGTACTGGAAGTCCGGAAGTAACAACAGAATAATATCTAAAGTACTTTAAAATCACAGTCGTTCTCCCTCCCCTTCCCTGAAAAATCGCTCTAGAAAGCCCATGAAAAAACGGCATAACAAAGCTGAATTACTTTTTTATCTTCGGATCTGTTGCAAAGCACGGGCATGTAACTAGTCTCCAAAATATGCTAGTGTCGTTTTGAGCTTTTGACTTAAACCAAGGCAAAACCGTCAATTCATTCTAGTTATAATTTAGCACACGATGTCTCATACGATTACATAAATGAGGGATTAATTTAATTTACGAAAATTCCAGAATATACCAGTGTCCAGTGGACTGTTAAAAAGCTAATCAGAACAGTAGTATGTTACAGACCTTGGAAGAATAGGGGGGTAACTTTAGATAATTAGCACAAGTCATCACACTCGGAAGGTCATCATCAGCCTCGTTGCTGTTATGCTGCTGATTATATTACATAATGTTAGGGAAGATAGTAAGGAAGAACAAATCCTAAAAGCAGTATATAATGAAAACAGACCTTGCGGACAACCGTCAATTTCGGATTTAGCGCAGCTAACCCACCCGGTGGGAGTCGAGGTGAACCTGTTATAAATTGCAAGAAAGCTCTGCGTTGATGGCCTTCAAATTCCTGTATAACCTCCAACAACTGCAATGTATTTGGCATGAAAAGAAAAGAGCCCTTACTACCATTTCAGAAGAAAATATTTAATTGTCTAAATATATGAATACTGAAGAACTTACATTAATGACAGGAGGGCTGCTGGAAGTGTAGCCATGATCAAACTTTATATGATCCACAAGTTTCGCAAACTATTAAGAAACAAGGATCAACAAGGGTGGTAGAACAAACACAGAAATATCAACAAACTCCACAAAAGAAAGGCACTTACATCCCACGTATCTTGTTCACCGCAGAGTAATCGCTCCAGCTCATCCTCTGAGAAGACCTGGAGCGTGCTTAATGGAAATACCTGCATTTCCCAATGTCAGCTTCACAATAAAATGGATTCCTAAAGGACAAATGCCAACAACACAGCTTTCCTCCTAATTACAAATGGAGGCAGAGGGAACGGCACCTAAACCCTCAATATATATGAATCTGATCAAATGAATTGAATGGCGATGAAAAATTCTAAGAACTAAATTCGCGCTACCTACCCTGCCCATTTCCATAACTAGCATAAACTGGCATATCATAGTGCAAATGAAAACCACCATGAAACATACCTCATTGAATCCTGACTTAAAAGTTTCCAGCTGTCTTGCAATTCCACTTCTAATCGTTGCATCAACAACAAAAGAAACATACTGATCTAAATTGTCAGCACTTACCTGAAAGCAACATGAACAATTAAGAGTCTAATCAGCTAAGAAACTGAAAGCATTGAAGTGTATGCTCATATGCGCTTACATTATCCAAGCTACTTTCTAAAGAAAGAACATATTCTGGATATCCTGGAAGAGCGAACTCAATAGCAAGATCCTCAATCCTGCAACCTCGATAAGACAAATCAGATGAACTCTTGCAGTCCCCACTTGAACTTGATTCTAAATATTTTCTCCGAGCAGCGAGTGCTTTAAACTCCATAAGGGTCATTGCTAGTTCAGGATCAAATGAGTGAATGTCATATATATTAAGTTCCTAAGAAAGAAAAAGGTTATTTAGAGACTTGCAAAGTTTGAAAGCATAGCAAACTTCATCCAGGGATTCAGTCCAAAATACCTGTCCTAGTATAAGCCTGTAAAATGCTTTAGAAAATGGAATGTCGAGAATTCTGTTGTCTTTAATTGCCTTTGCAATGACCTGACCAAGGAGGTGGAACTGTTTATTCACTTCTGAGAAGGAAGAACAATCCACATGGGTGGACCGTGGTTTAGGAAAAAGTCCATTAGGGGCAACCACAAATACAGAACCACCATGAACATTATCCAGGCCAGCTTCGCCGGGAAGCTCCCCTCTCCACATGCCTAAACCAGACTTCTGAAACTCATGACTTATCAATGTATAGAATTCCATCGTAGGACCTAAACCTGTGCCTACTTCCTCTTCATATTCTACTTCAAGCAGTGCATTACTCCAAGCATGTGATTGCATCACTTTAGCAGCAGAAACAAGTATATTGCCGCAATCAACTTTGAACTTTTTCCGTGAGAAGGAAGGCACCCTTTCTATCATTACACCACTGCCACTTGTATCCATCATATTCCCATGTTGTGGGGTCAAAGAACCAAATGCTGTCAGCTGAAAATACTTCCATCTTGCCTCAAAAGAAAACAAGAAGGGACATGCAGACATCAGTTCAGTGCACCATAAAGGCAGGCAGCGAGACCTTAAAACCAAGGGATCATGCATCTGCTGCTCCAGTTTATCTGTCAATTTAGCACTGACAAACTCCTGCTGTGGAACTACAGAAACATCAACTTTCAGATCATCAAGGTCAGTTATGCTTCCATGTACAAAAGCACGGTTTCTCTCGTCAGACACGAGGTGAAAAGAGTATCGGTTCAACCCCTCTAGAACTTTTAGCATAAACAATATGTCATATGATGGACTTGATCTGTCAAGTTTGCAAGGAAGCTTGCCAAGCAACAGGCTAGTGAAGAAAGGGAGCGTCTGACAAATATATCCAGCTTTATCGGGATGTGCTGGTGTTGTTGCACAAGATGAATTGTTAAGAGGATCATCAATTTCTGGGTTTGCAGCCGTTCTATATGTTACATCATGCACAATGCGCCAAAACTGATTGTCCAAAATTATGTCAGAACCTGCATTAATCTGATCCTGCAGGATTGATTGATACAGAGTAACAGATCGGTCAAGCTCTTTCCCTTTCAAGCTAAATAATAATTTTGGTTGCGCAGCATGATCACTTGTGTTTGTCTCTTGTTGGCCTGCACCTGTACCTGCATGTGCATTGCAGTATTGAAGTTTCCAGAATAAGAGGAAGTATGCAAATAAGAGTTTAAACATAAGTGTTTCACAAAGGCCAGACTACGCTTACTGTACTACTCCTGTACTTACCAGAAGACGAAGGCCCTTTATTTGAGCCCGGTTCTACAGATGGACTTTGATTTCCACTTGTAACACCCTGAAAAGAGAACCCTTTTAGTCTTAAAAGACAGGATGCCATCAAAGTAATTTACAACACTTTCTTTTGTCAGATATAGCATAGCAACTGCTCTTTTTGGTACAGAACATGTTTCTCTGGAATACATCAAACTAAATTAATTTGACCAAAGATGTTTCTGTAATATTTGGTTTGTATACATAAAACATAACGGGTAATTTTAGTACAAAAAACATTTAACATTTACAACATTACACTCTTTTAACGTCTTTATTAGAATTTAGGACATCAAATTTAGTAGTCAAAGTGAAGCTAATGATTAAAAAAAGCAAATTGAAGCTTCTTTTACTTTAAGGTACTAATATGCATTTCTTGTTAGTCTCAGTTGTTTGTGAATTATGCATAGTTTATAAGCAACATTGGAACTACTAACATAATTTAGAGACATGAGGTAGTAATTGCAGAAGTTAGTTGAAAAAACATATGGCTTGCTTACAGGCAGCATGATATATCACTCATCATATGCTAACTGTTCATATTCTTCGAAGATAACATAATAGACAGAATAGTACCTCTGGTGGAGGGGATGATTCGGGTGAGGAGTATCTTTCCTGGAGGTCATCTTCAGGATATTTGTTTTCAGAAGCAATACCATTGACCGATGATTCAGGCTTCTGATTGCTTGTGCCTGTACAAATTTTGGGCCACAAGAACTCTTCAATAGTTTGCAACAAGGAAGAGATTTCCAAATTAACAACATTATCATAGCTCGACAGGTTGGTTTGATCTTCATCCTTCTTAAACCGAACTCGGATACATGGAGTAATTGTTGAGTGCCTAGTAGGGATATCTGAAATATTGTTCCTCGGCTTGAAATTATGGCTTATTATCACTGGGAAGTTGTCAAGAGAAGTAAGAGCATTCTGTAGTTTCCTTACTAACAGTGTCAAGAGCATATCACCCCAGCCCTGCTCCATTCTTGAAAAAGATATCTGAGCAAATGACTGAAACCTTTTTAGCACGGCAAGAAAATGTTCAGTATTGTAATCATTTGGGTTTCCCTCCAATTGGAGGTACTTGCCATTGCAGAGATAGTTAGACAAAGATTTGACCAATCCACTCTCAAGAAATTCAAAGGTAGTCATCGTTTCTCCCCCATGAAGCTCCATCATCACCTCACTTAAAATGTTAGTCAAATGCTCTTCATTTTGTAGATTGTCTCGGTTTAATGACTTATCAGAAGAATCATTCAGAACTGCACAACAAGTTTTGAGCTTTTGCAAAATCTCTGTCAAACCCATCTCAGAGTTCACTGCTTCGGTAGTGAAATAGGTTGTCTTCACATGCCTTGCGAAAGTAAAAAGGTTGCCCTTTACAATCATGCAGGTCCTTGTTTCAGCAGCATCAGATCTGGGATAATCAAATGCGTAGCAGAAACATGTAGGCTTATTTCTTATGACAGGCTGATTTTCTGATTGTTGTGTTTCATCTGAGAGATTAGTAGATTTTGAGCAATCTTCTTGCATAAGAAGAGCCTCAACTGCATAGACAACACCTTCCTTGATAAAGGATCCAAGGTAAGCATCAGGAAGCTTTTGCATGAGAATTTCAATAAGCTTTAGTGATGAGAATAGCACATGATGATCCTTCCGAGACAATAAACCAGCCAAGAAACTGCCACAGAGATCACAAAAATAAATCTATCCATCTAAAATTAGCAATTTTAGCACAACAAAAATGCAATTGATCTTGCTTATGGCTATCATGTAAAAAAATGAATCTTGCCTTGGTATGTTCGCATCCTTGAGCAACTCTTGAAGCATTTCAGGTTTACTGAAATAACAGATATTTTTTACAATTGAAGCACATCCATAGCAAATGTACGAATTTGCACCAGAGTTGACTGCCTGCAGAAAAACAACATACTCATTTCCATATTTCAGAGAACAATCATTATTATGACTTGTTTGTTATTGCTGTCAACAGACCTTGATCAAGACAGGAAGAATCTCCATAGAGAACTGACACAAAAACCTTGGTTCATCTACAATTATTTTTTCTTTTGCAAGTACCATCTGGGTATCTTCAACGTCTCTTGCTGCTGAAGGAATAAGTTGGTTTGCTAATTTCAAAGCTTCATTGACCTGAGATCAGCACAATTAAATTTATCAAATCATGTACATTTTACAAATGGCCCTCGTATATAATCAAATGAAGTAGATTAGGGTGGTGCATACATGGCAAGTGACTTGTTATGCACACCAGTGCACCTTATGAGATTCAAGTTCTAATGTAACAGGTAAATTAGAGTGGTGCATACATGACAAGTGACATGTTATGCACATTAGTGTGTAGCAGGGACAAACATGTGTCAGAGGTCAGATATCAGCAACCTAAGGTAGAATGGAGCTAAGCACAAAGTAATAAAGTGCACTGATTGGGTGATGAATAGGGTACATCAGTGCTTATAAGGAATTAAAAAGACTAATCAATCCATCCTGTCATGCTGTAGTGATGCCCGTAAAAGCGGTTACATCTTGAACAAACCAAATATAATATATACTAATTGTCTACAGATAAGGGTATAATCAACTGATAATAAACAAATTGCACTAAATTGCAACCAAACTTAATTGATATCCTACTGCTGCTGCCACCTTCTAGACTTAAATGTCTGGAAGTAAGAAAACCAACCTGGTTGCTTTGGTTTTCCAAAGGCAGGTAAGGCATGCCATGTGAGAGATCTGATGTAACCAAAATTCTGCTTATGGTGTTACCGACATTCAGCTCAAAGAGAGACTTCACAGCCACAAGTGAATTACAGGCTAGCTTAGCGAGAAGCCCAATCAAGTTCTGCAATCAAAACAAACAACAATCAATTTCCTCAACACATTCGGGTACATGCATAGAAGTTTTACTGCAAGCATACACTGCATGTTGATGGGCTAAGAGAAGTAAGTCCGCCAGTATTGATCAGAGGCAGGACTCTCTCTATCACACCCTGGTGACAGAACTTGTCGAGAAGCTCCACTGAACTACTAAATGAATCCACGATGTTTATCAAGCAACTTGCAACCTTCTCCACTACCTGCAATGTTACATCACTTTAAACATAAGCATAGGTTGCATGCATGCCCCTAAATAAGCTCAGTTTGAAGAATGAACAATGGTACCATCTTGTCCTCAGACTGCAATAGATTACACAACACTGGCACAGAATCCATCACAAATTGGGAGCAATCTTTGGGGACCTTCTTACAGGCATTCACAGCAGCTGAGACCGCAACCCTCTGAACAATACAAGTAGGAATCCAATTGGTACAAGTAGAAATCCAATTGGTGTATGTAGTAATTCGTCACCAAAAGATGGAAATCGTTGCGATCCTAACCTGAATACTTGCAGAGAAGAAGTCAATGTACGTGAGCACAGCAGTGATCATGCCAGCCTGCAAGCACGGCGTCGGCTGCCTCCGCGATATCTTCTCGAATGCTTGCAAGCACTGCGCGTGCAACAATACGACCGCATACAACACGTCAGGCCAACAATGCGATCGTTCGATCGTCGGGATCGTCAGAGCCGCTCTGTTACCTGCTCAGCGACATCAAGGTACTCGATGGCGAGGAGACGTGAGCAGAGCAAAGGGAGCAGGCCGTGGCGGACGACGGCGTCGGCAGCGCGCGGCATCGCGTCGCAAAGGTACGTGATGGCGCGCACGGAGAGCAGCATCACGTCGGGGCTCGCCGCCGCCGTGCCCTCGGCGCCGCCCCCAACCAGCCGTACCAGCGCCCGCGCCGCGGCGTCCGTCGGGAAGTATCCCCCTACGTCCTCCCCGCAGAAGGAGAGAGCCTCGCAGAGCTCCGTCAGCGCCGCTACCACCGCCCCCTCCTCCGCGCCGTCCGCCGCCACCGCCGCCACCATCCGCTGGAACCTCCCTCCCCCGCCGCACCTCCTCGGGCTCCCTCCTCCATCCGACTCGCACGACGACCCCCCATCCCCATCCCCATCATCGTCACCATCCCCTTCCCCATCCCCATCCCCATCCCCATTCGCTTCCCCATCACCATCCCCATCCCCTGCGTGTCCAGACGACGACGTGTCCATATCCGAGCAAGCGCGCTCCGCCGCCGCCGCGTCCCCTTCCGCCGCCACCGCCGCGGCGGCGGCAGCCGAGGTCGACGGCTCCGCAGTGCAGGGGCGCTTATCGGCGGGGTGCTCCGCCTCGCCGGCAGCGCCATGGTCGGAGTCGGGCCGCTTCCGGCAGCGATCCATCCTCCCCCACCCCGCTCCGCCGCGGCCGCTACAACCCACCTCGCCGTGGACGGATGCCGAAAACCACCACTCGCCCTGCCCACTCTTGATCGATCGATCGGAGGGGTGGAATTCGGGGGCAGCGGATATATACACGGGAGTCGGGAGGCGTGCGTGGGTGGGTTTAGTTAGTCTAAGCCCCCCTCCTCCGTTATCGGTTTTGAAAATTGCGGGGATTTCAACCGATTTGGGGCGATTTTGGTGGAAATTTCCCGTGTTTCGACGGATTCGGCTCCACCGCCATATACTGTGGGTGGTTTCACAGCGGGTGGGTGGGTGGGTGGGGTGGAAATTTGTGGGAATGGAGCCGCGGCTTCGGGGAGTTGGGTTTGTTTCGGCTTTTGGGCGTGGCGGCGCGCGTCGACGTGTTGCGCTCGTGTTTGCTTTGCCCGGGGTCTGGGTGTGGTGTGGTTTGTGGCTGATTGGTACGCTTGGGCTGGGTGATTAGTGACTGATTAGGAGGGTGATTGGCCTAGGTTGTGTTTGTTTTGTTCTTTACCTCCAACAAAAAGGTGACATGCTGACTATGATAGTATAGGATCTCACAAGGCATCTATTTGGTTAGTTGTAGGTTTTGTGAAAAGGGAGACGGCGACAATTAATCTTTTGCCAAGGAAAGGAAGAATTGGGCTTCTTTGTTAAGGAAGTAATCCTTTGTTAGGGAAGGATTGGACTTCACTATTAAGGAAGAAATCCTTTCAAAAGTTCGGATACATTTAGGGGCCATAAAGCGATTAATCGGGGTGGGGCACATACGATTAGCTGGAATTTCTAATAAATTTAACATTCAATTTTTTTTGTCTTTATCTTTACCTACTTAAAACATTGATAATGCTACTTTTTTCATGTGTTCCTTGTCTTCCATTCTCCAACGATCTGATTTTGTTTCCTGTTTAGCTTTATGCATTATTTGTATCTACGAAAAGTTTATCCTCTTGCCTTGAGGCGATTTACCCCTTCAACGCACACCTACTCCTTCATATCCAATCGCTGCGTTTTAGGTTTTTTTCCCTTTACATGTCATCTCTTACGTGATCAACGCAACCTAGTGTGTCTCCTCTTCTCCATCCTCCCTTCCCCTACACCCCTCCTTGTCAACCCCCTTCTCCTCCTCTCCCGAATTAGGTGCAGAGCAATAGCCTTGTCACGTGCACAAATTAATTTAAGTATACATGATTATTTAAAAATATGCGATCAGTTTTGATGTTCACACAATTTTGTTTTTATCGTTATATAATTTAAAATTTAATAACACTTCTATCCTTTTGGTTTGTTACCCCTTAGTCAAATTTTATTTACTATTCGGCTTTATTCGTAGTTGTTGTTTCCTCTTTCCTTAAAACGATTTCCTCCTTCCTTGCATGCTTGCTCTTTAATATCCAAGTACTGTACTTATTAGTTATTAGTTATCACTTTTTTTTCGTTCATCATCCTCGAGCATGGTCAGCACCAACCTTACATGCCTCCTCTTCTCCACCTCCCCTCCCCGAACTCCTTATCCGCTCCCTTTTCTTCCTCTATCAAATCAGGTGAGGAGCAACAATGATGATACATGTTGTGATTATCAGTAGTTCAGCACACCTTTTATAGCCAGGATACAGGTCATTTCAGTCGGGTAAACCGTTAGAGCTTAGGACTAGTCATTGACGGTATATAAAAAATACAAATGATTAAATTTTTAAACAATTCATCAGATCATTTTATTTACAATCTCTACAGTTAGATATCATAGAGACATGGACTAGTTGTTAAAAAAAAAAGGAAAAAACGGTTTCAGCCAAGCCCATGCATCTCTCTTCGGCTTGGACATGAAAAACAGTTAGATAGCTTATTCTTTTCTCTCTCTTTGTGCTAGCATAGACTGTGTTCGAGGGAAGGGAAAAACTAGAATATACGTAAGATGAGCTATTAGTATACGATTAATTTATTATTATTAATTATTTTAAATTTAAAATAGATTAATATAATTTTTAAAATAACTTTTATGAAAAACACCGTTTATTAGTTTGAAAATTTGGAGAAAAGAATTTCTCTCTTTCTTGCTCAGCAGTAGAACACAGCCTCAAGTAGAAGGAAGAAATGCAACCTCACCGAATTAATCTTACTATTGCGAAACATGGGTTTCAAAAGAAAACCATTACGAAATACTATTGAATACCGGCTGTGAATTGTTATTGGGCTCGAACGCGGGCCGGCTGGAGAGGGTAGAGCTCATTTGCGCGTCGCCAGCACTGAGCTTCACGCCGTTCTCGCTCGCCGCGCTAAAATTTTCGCTCCGCCCGCCCCCCAACTCTCCTCTCCCGCCGCCACCGCCGCGCAACTCGCCGGAGTAAGAAGGGAGCGCCCCCATTCCTCCAGGGAGCATGTACGACGATAGTCCTCGCAAGGGCAAACCCGGCGGCGGCCTCTCCATGGATGCCGCCACCGCGGCGGGGCTCGCGGCGGTCTGGCCGGAGTACTTCCCGGAGGAGAGCGAGTTCGCCGCGGACGGCCGCAGCGCGCGCCTCGCCGCCGACCTGGTCTACCTCTTCTCATCCCCCGACGCGAGCGACCTCCTCTCACGAGTAAGCGGCTGCTCCCCTCCCCCCGTTTCATTCCTCTGCGGCGTTGCTCTTCGAGCTCTCCTCACCGCGGTGCCCATGCTAGGGTTACGCGCTTGTGGTGTGGTCCGATTGTTATGATTGGTTCGTGCGTGATCGATGTACAACTTAGAAGGTTGTTTCATCTCGGTGGTGGCATTTCTCGATAATATCTAGGATTTTAGCGGATTGACGCTCCAACCGTTAATTGAAATGTTCTGGAAATCGCAACTGAATTTAGTACTGTGAGCACTTCATAAGTGTTTTTTCTAAGGGGTCTTCATAGGTGTTTACTTTTGTCTAATACTAGAGCCAGTGTTTAAGCTTGTAAAGGTTCCTGTTATAGTGTTATTACCTTATTTACTTCAGCTCGTTCAGGGAGCTTTGCAACTCGATGTTAATGGCTGTTTAGTTTCTACTCTCTTAATGCCTTAATTGGGGATGCATGAATTTCATATGAATTAGGAAACAATTCAATCCTTGCAGGAATCTTAAAATGCGAATTTGTAATTTACTCTCTTTTGGTTTATGTGATTACTAGTAGTTACTACTTACCACAGTTATTAGGACCGGACCGGACCGGCGGTCGGACCGGAAAAAACCGGAACTAGAGCCTCCGCCGGTCTGGTCCAGTTAAAAGACTGCCTGTGCAAGTGAACCGGTAAAAACCGGTGTGTTGGGTTGGATTTGAACCCAGGATTGGTTGATTGGAGGCATGGCGCACCAACCACCAGGCTATGCTTGCGGTTGTGTATACGATGAATCAATTATATATTTAAACTATTGAACCGCTTTAAACCAACGATCCAACCGGTCAAACCAGTGAACCATTGAACCGAGGGCCTCGCCGGTTCAATAGCCGGTCCAGTCTCAATAACTATGCTACTTACAACTTCATGGCTTTATGCATAGGTCGAAGATGATGGTGATATCCTCTCCCTTCCAGTTGATTTCCAGCAGCTATCGAATTTGACCTGGATTACTGAAGCTCTCCAGGAAAATCCAAAAGAAGCCTTGCTTTCCATGGGAGCTGCATTTCATCTGGTTGATGTTTCTATTCATGTTTTCCTAGAACTAATGAGCTTGTTACTTCTGTAGCGCTTTCATGTTTGATCCACTATACCTGATATGCCAGTTCTTGATATTCTTCAGATTGTGTGCGCTAGCAGGGACTTGCAGCTGGGTGACATCAACAAAATCAATATCAGGCTTTACAACCACACCAAGACCATTGCTTTGAAGAATTTAAAAGCGGCATATATTAGTAAATATCATTCTGCCTTTTATCATCGCGTGCTAAAGTTTGTGCACATATAAATCAAGGTACTAATTTGTAGATTCACTCGGCAGAGAAACTTGTGACAGTGCGTGGAACAGTCTTAAAAGTAAGTACGGTGAAGCCTCTAGTGCTGCAGCTGAATTTCCAATGCATGAAATGTGCTACAAAATTTCCTCGCGTGTTCTGTGATGGGAAGTTTTCACCTCCAGTATCGTGCAGTATTCAGGGATGCAAGAGCAGAACATTCATACCAATGAGATCTACTGCAAAGTTGATGGATTTTCAGAAAATAAGGCAAGTGATAAATAAACTTACTACATTATCCTTTACTTATGGCACCAAAGCTTTTCTCATCTTGTTTCCAAAATAGGATACAAGAGCTTGCTAGTGGTGAAAGCCATGAAGAAGGCAGAGTGCCACGAACTATAGAGTGTGAACTTACAGAGGATCTTGTAGATTGTTGCATCCCTGGAGAGATTGTAACAGTTACTGGAATTGTCAAAGTACTGAACAACTACATGGATGTTGGAGGAGGTACAATTTTTAAGAAATTAATATTTCTTTGCATTATTTCTTTTCTGAACCTCCTGGATTTGCTGGCTCACACACTGGCTTCAAATTTAGATGCCTCAGATTGTTCAAAACACCTATATAGGCACATATGCTGTCAGCATCTTGTTAGATTTGATCATTAATCTGATTGGATGTTAGTGTTCTGATTGGAGAGCCTTGGTCATCTACCATGTGACATTAAGAATTTTTTTTTTCTAGATGGAGCAGTTGAAAAACAAAATAGCATTTGAGCAAAGCAAAAAAATAGTTTTCTGTTTTTTCTTTCTTCCAGACCATATATCCTAAATCTGATACGTAGAAATCAGAATCACCAGATCAACTCATGGACTACTGAGCATAAACAGTTCATTAGAAGCATTATTATAGTGCATGTTAACAGTAGGGCAACCTATCTAATGCTGTATTTGGCACCACGAGGGTATTTATTTTTACCTTTCCTCCACTTTACATTTTTATAACTTGCAAGATCATTTGGTCTTTGTTATATATATATATGTGTGTGTGTGTGTGTGTGTGTGTGTGTGTGTGTGTGTGTGTGTGTGTGTATGTATGTATGTATATGTATATGCCTTCCACAAATTAGTTATGATGTACAGCCCGTACAATTGTTTGGCCCTTACCTGCAGATGCCATATAGGCAGATAAACTCGTATTTGATCTGAGCTTTTCCCCCAAAAAAGCATTTGTTTTAATTTGTTAATTTTACACGGCTATATTTCATTTATATCTTCAGGGAAATCCAAAAGCAGGAACCAAGGTTTATACTACTTGTACCTGGAAGCAATTTCAGTAAGAAACTCAAAGATCCATGCTGCTTCAGAAAATTCAGATGCGATCTCCACGAATATTCGAGCTAGTGGATCTTCCGGTTTTCAAGCTTTTACTGAAAAGGATCTTGAATTCATCTCCAAATTTAAGGAAGAACATGGTGTTGATGTTTTTCGTCAAATTCTTCAATCCTTTTGCCCCTCCATCTATGGACATGAACTTGTAAAAGGTATTGGTATTATCCTTTTCTTCCACCTACTATTTGATGGGTTAAAGATTTAAATTTAATTCTCTCTGGCTTGACCCAATAATGGAATGAAATAGTTTGGTGAAACCTACTGTGCCCTTTAATTTCTGTTTACACGAAAAGAGATAGCAATTATTTTTTTTTCTTTTTGCTTTTTATTCAATTAATTCTGGACCGGTGCAGCATTTTCTGCCCAAATGATCTTCTATAGGAAGTTCTTGTGCTGTATCAAAAGAATGAGAATACATCTCCCAAGCTCCTAAACAATGTGATTTTTGCAAAAACTTTCTATATATAAATTGCTCAGAATACTTTTTAAAAACAACTTTTGAACTTTGTAATAATTAATTCAGTCGTTTGTACCCTCGAATATTATCATAAAATCAGATAATTTATCATCTATTCATCTATTCAGAACAATCAAACTGGAAGTGGTGAAATTGACTAAGATATGTGTTCTCCTTTTCAACTAGAGCATACAGCACCCATTCTAGTACATTACTGTTTACAAACATGCCAGCCCTTCTTGGTCCATTTCCTTCTTTGCATTTTATTGCTAGATACAACTAAATGAATATTTCCAAATTTTCAGCTGGTATCACTCTTGCGCTTTTCGGTGGTGTGCAGAAGCACTCAATTGATCAAAACAAGGTCCCGGTGAGAGGAGACATTCATGCTGTTGTTGTTGGTAATCCTTCACCTATAGAGGTTCTAAGCTTATTGGTGAGAATTTTCTTAGCATTTCTCAGAGTGCAATTAAAACTCTTGCTCAATGCAATTCTAGGCGATCCTGGACTAGGCAAGAGTCAACTACTACAGGCTGCAGCAGCTGTTTCTCCACGGGGTATATATGTTTGTGGGAATACAACAACAAATGCTGGTCTAACTGTTGCTGTGGTTAGAGATTCTATGTCAAATGATTATGCATTTGAGGCTGGTAAGCATACGAGATTGTCCCTTCCTAGAGTAGACTGTTGTTTAAGTTTTGTTACCTAATTAGTTTCGGCCAATCAGTTGTTTCATGTTTGAGAGGGGAATCTAAGCAATTCAAAATTCAAAATTTGACAACTGAGGTGACTAAATGGGAATCTTTTCTCTTAACATTAGTATTTTCTAAAAAAACCTAGAAATGCTTATATTTTGGAACGGAGGTAATAGGATGCAAGTGGGTCTGGTAGTTTTTTTTTTCTTGACTAATTTAACGGAACATACATAAAGTGGCGTATCAAATAATTTTGACCCTTTGGTTTACAGGTGCTATGGTCCTTGCTGACCGTGGAATATGCTGTATTGATGAGTTTGATAAAATGTCAGCAGAGCATCAGGTTTTAACCTCATATAAGCTTCATTCTGAAACGTTAATTAGAAAGCCCTAACCTGCCACATCATGTTTCTAATGAATTTGAGTTCATAGGCTTTACTGGAAGCCATGGAGCAGCAATGTGTATCTGTGGCGAAGGCTGGCCTTGTGGCAAGTTTATCAGCCCGTACTTCTGTGTTAGCGGCTGCTAATCCTGTTGGTGGTCATTATGAGTGGGTCCTTGTGTACTGCCTGTCATTCTTGATCCATCATTTTCGTTCATATTTTCCTTTTCAATTGATATTGATTATATTTTGATTGTGGACCATCCAGTCCATTCACACAGAGTCAGAGATGATTAAGCACCAATAGCACTCAGCAAGGTGACCGGGAGGAATAGAGATGGGTCCATATAAATTTAGCAAGAAATAGCAATATATGGATAGAATTCAGTTATTTTGATAGTCAGTACGAGCTCTTGATAGAGTTTGTTTCATATGACTTCACATTCATATAAAGGGATACATTGTGCATCCCTGTGATGTAAGCTAATACATTGGGTGTTAAACACTTCAGAAAATAAAGTGAAGGCGACGGTTTGAATGTAAGAACCATACTTACACGAGAGGGCGCTTGCTTGGGTAGACAGGAACTAAAGTACTTTCAACGTGAGCCATGGGTCATGGCAGATTTCCTGTACTGCTAGTATGCTCAATTGCTATAGTATAGTTTTTGATGAAATTGCTATAGTATAGTTGGGAAGTGTTGGCTGCTGGTGTTTCTGCTGAACGAAATATTATTTTTTTGCACTAATAATTATACGTCCTATGCTGCAAGTGAAGAAGACAAACCTGCAATTAATACCATTCTCTGTTCATCTCAAATTATTTACAGTAAATTTTGCAAAGCTAACATTTCTGTGAAACCATCATAGCCCTACGTATTTAAGTTTGAGTTTTTCTTTTTTGGTATAACTACATATTTAGGAGCAAAAATACTCACAAACCTATGAAACATTGCATCATAGCCTTGCTTACAACCTGGGTTCACATCATATTACCTAGGGTGGATGGGGCACATCATAATAGCTTGTTGGTTGGGGTGCGTATCAGCACTAAGGGCATTAGTTTAGGAGGTAAAGGAGTCAATGGGAGGGCAATGATGCATGGATGCTTGTGCTCTTGAATCTTTAATTGTCAGTGGCACAGAGCTGCAGTAGAAGTCACAGTTTCTTGAGAAAGCAGCTTTGTATGATTGTTCTGGATTCTAGAATGCCAAGGCTCTAATGTGATGGAGTTGTAGTTCTTTGAGAATTTTTGCTTCTAAATATGTCCGCTGGTGACATGACATTCGAACTTGTTTTATTGTAATGGTTTTTTGTGCAAAATTTGTAATTACGCAAAAATTATAAATTATTTATGGTGTCATGTCTTCATTTTATTGACACACCATACTATTTGTTTGTTTGATATGATATTCTGTGTGTTTTCAATTGAGATGCTTCCCTGCTAGTAGATATTGAAATTTGCGTGTTACTGCCAACTTAACAGTTAAGTACTTTTTTGTAGCCGAGCAAAAACAGTGAATGAGAATTTAAAGATGAGTGCTGCTCTCCTCTCTCGGTTTGACTTGGTTTTCATTTTACTTGACAAGCCAGATGAATTGCTGGATAAGAGAGTATCAGACCACATAATTGCAGTAAGTGAATGTTAACCATGTTTCCTGTTCTCAGTATATATGACTGATATGGGATATGCTCACATGATGCAATTGCAATATATCTATATTTAGCAAGAACGGTTATGTATTGAGGGATTAATGTATAGTTAAATAACTAAACAATTTTACTATTTTCGATAAGCAGCTCCACTCCAATGATGGAAGCCCTTTCACAGCCAACAAGAGGATAAGAACAGGTCTTTTCTTGGTTTATTCAAAACTGATTTCAAGTGCCTTATTTTCGGTTGCCAATCATTGTTGGTTTTCGTAACTAAAAACTTATCCAACATTGTTGATTTGGGCCTTCTTTCAGTGCCTCAATTTAATGGCAGTACAGAGTTTGGCGTCAGTAGAACTTCATTAGCTTCAAGGCTGAGATTGCACCCAGAGAAAGACAAGGATTTCTGTCCATTACCTGGACCATTACTTCGCAAGTATATATCTTATGCAAGAAGCCATGTTAACCCCCGAATCTCGTAAGTTCTTTCACTCATAATATGTCATAAATGCAAACCGTTGGCTATCCCTATCCTTTTTTCCTGTAGTGCTTCCCCTAACCTTACTATTTTTCCTCTTTAAGCATGCCGTCGCCAGCAGCTGACAGTCTGCAAACCTTCTATTTGGAATTGAGAAAACAAAGTGATTCTGTTGATGGCACGCCCATCACAGCCCGGCAACTGGAAAGCCTTGTAAGGTTGGCAGAAGCTCGTGCGCGGGTGGATCTAAGAGAAGAAGTGACTTTAGAAGATGCTAAGGTGAAATAACTTAAATACTCCTACTTGAGTGCTGAAAAGGTTGCTAAATCTCTAATCTCTGTTGCTGGGAGAACCTTGACTTCTTCTTATATTATTAAATCAAACTTAAAAAACAATAAGTTGTGCCATTTCACCCACACTTGTGCATCACATTGCAGATCTTTTTTGTTTGTTTGTTTCCTAATTCTTCCTACTATAGTTCTAAATTTGAAAATCTCACATTTGCACCACCTGACTAATAACTTCTTCCAGCCAAAGGCAGATAGAAATCCAGTGACAACACAATTGAACAAGTCAGCAGCATCAAGCTGAATGATATTTTTAAATTGTTCATTTTTTACATGACAGGATGTCATCGACATAATGACGGAATCCTTATATGACAAATGTGTTGATGAACACGGTGTTGTGGACTTTGCTCGAAGTGGTGGGATGAGCAATCAAAAGCAATCAAAGAACTTCCTCCGCGCCTTAAATGAGCAGTGTGAATTGCAGAAAAAGGATTGCTTTTCAATGAATGTAAGTGTCATGGCAATTATGCTTCAAATGTCCTTTTTGCTGAAGAGTTCTTATTTTAGTTGTCGCATTATACAAAATCACACCAGGCAAATCAGTTAAAATGGAAAAATGGACACAATTCTTATTCTGCTCTAAGTGAAGAATATTTTCCTTTGCTACTTTTTGAGCATTTTTGTTCTTTTGGTATGTGGTTTGTCCAGTGAAAGAAGATATGCAGTTTTCCTGATTTATTTACAGTATTTGGTCACAAACAAAGCATTGTAATTATTAGGTGTTTTTTTTTTGTATATTTGATCGTTCCATCATGTTATATCCCTTTCCTATTGCCAGGAAATGTACAGCTTAGCTGATCGTATCAGCTTGCAAGTTGCAAATTTAGATGCCGTTGTGGAAAGTTTGAACAATGCTGGCTATATCATTAAAAAAGGATCATCAATGTATCAGGTATCGTCTTGTTTTCAATAAGCTTCAGCATTTCTTGCTGTCAGAACAATACTAGATGACCTCCTGGCATCGTGCTGATTATTATTTTGACTTGTAGAATCCGTGGTAAGCCCCCTCACAGAAAACATGACGTGTTCTTTTCTTTTCCCCTTCTGTTGACAGGTCATGACCTCGTCGTACCAGGGGAGCCAAGCTACATGGTCAAGATGATGAGTTTTCTTGCATCCTAGATAATTAGTAAGTTTGTTGGCGAGGACTGTGCTGGTTCTGTTATAATATTATACTACGGGTGCAATCCTATGCCTCCTTGTTAACGCTGGGATTGTTCCCGGTTACTCTGAATCAACACGATTGACTGATAGCTTCCTTTTGGATGTCTGATTCTATTCCGTGAGCCATAGAACGGACATGTCTGGCTGCTCACTCACTGTAATGCGTGGAACAGTGTGTGCTTGCAGCAGTGCTAGCTGCTATAGGCAAAACAGCAATTTTGTATAGAACTTCATATTTGCTAATTATCCAGATTGTTATAACCTGTCGCCCAGATTTGTCAGTTTTAGGTGATGCTAATATTTTCGCTCTGTATAGTATATGTAGTATAACGCCGTGTTAGTATATGGTAGTATAATTGGGTAACCAAAAGCTGCCTACATCAGCGCGATTTCTGAAACAATCTGACAAGGCAATATTTGAGCTGCCGACATTAGTGTGATTTCTGAAACAATCTCACAAGCGCATAATTTGATCAGTTCTCTGCTTTACCTGCGACTGTGCGACGTCTGTCTTTCTGTTCCTACTTATGATTTCCAAACTTTAAAAACACTTCAAATTTCAACCACTACATTTTGGCAGTAGATTTCACTAATGTGAGCTCACAAAGGCAAAGTTTCACTCACCTGACTCATCTCATCTAACTGACATCCTTTGATTCATGTCAACAAACATCGTATTAAGAAGTTAATGTCAGCAAAGAAACATTGTCTACTAAAACCACCGCACATTTCCATTAAAAAAAATATCCACTGTGTAACTGTATAACGGAGAGCTGAGCCAACGGTGCTATTCCCAGATTAAGATGGATGAAACATTTTTTCTGGGATGTTGATGTTGACAAAAACCGAGGAAGAACTCCACCAATCTAACCTGTCTCTAGTATAAACTGGCATCAAAGATAGTTATCTAATGTAAATTGGACATAAACAAAAACAAGTTTATCACAAAGTTAATCATACATAAAAAAAAACCACAATCAACGATATATGAGCATATAAAGACGGAGTAAAACTAGTAAACACAAGGGAGGAGCGAGCACAATAATAATTATATATCCAGATCAAGGAAACAAAACTCTTAATAGTACTGTTAACCAAAGCAACAGCTGAGAAGGGACAATTCTCGCTTATACAACTTGAATATCAAGGGGATTCCCAACATAGCAAGGAGCTTTCCTACTCAAAACATCCCAGAGCCTTGACAGTCTAGTCCAACCTTTTGCCTATCAAAAGTAATCTAAGACCTCGGCTTCTCCTTCTTCTCCTTGAAAAGTGCGAGCAGTGACACTCCAGACACCTTCACAACCTTGAACCTGACACCAGGAATATCTCCCACAGCATGTCCCTTCCGACCGAATCCAGCAATCAGCACCTCATCCTATAGCATCCAAGATAACAATACTTTAGTACATAAAATCAACACAGATCATTTCACTGAGTAAACGATCATGAAACACATACATTTTCCTCAATGAAGTTCAAGCAACCATCGTTCGGCACGAAGGCAGCGATTTTCTTCCCATTCTTCACCAGCTGAACACGAGCACACTTACGGATGGCAGAGTTAGGCTGCTTGGCCTCAATACCACTACAATAGAACAGATGGAAATTAGTTCAAGTTAAGAAAGCATGGGTAACAAAATTGAGCATTTGTGTTGTCCAGGCGTACATCTTCTCCAAAACAATACCCTTGGCATGAGAAGATCCAGCAAAGGGTTTCTTCCACTCATTGCCCAAGTGGCTCTTCTTGTACGCCTTGTCGGCCCATCTTTGGTTCCTGCGGTGGGTCTTGAGCTTGCGCCCAGCTCCCATACCACGTGTCTTCCTGCAATGAAATTTCAGGAAAAATTTAAGACAAATATTCAAGGCTTAAGCAACAGAGAGAAAGTCAAGAGTGGCCATTATACAACACATAACGTGAACCTTACTTTATTAATAAACATAAAAAGATATTACACTCATTCTAAAACTAAGAGCACATAGCATGGCAAATGAAACATTCCCTGCAAAATGCCCACAAATCAAGAGATGTGAAATTTAATGGTACAGTATACTACAAGCAACACAATCTAATCGGAAGTGACAGCTACTGCAAAATGAAATCTTTGTAGAAAAAAAAAGAATTACCATCGTCTGTAGCCATCTGCGGCAGAACAATCCCATACGACCATCATCAGTGTTAAGACATAATCTCATTTACAATAATTTGGAACAAGAAATCTGGCATAAACTAAGATCAAGTTCTAGGCATACTCCTAGCACCTAAATTATTGTATGCTACCATGCATAGGTTCCCAGATTCAAGCATTTAAACCAAGGGACGAGTGATTACACAGCAGCAACGAATTAATATCGCTTATGAATATGTTTAGCACTGACGGTGTCAAATCTGATCAGCGCTGGACCGTCAATAAGCTCACATTACCCACAACTACCAATCTCACTCTCTACTCATGAGATGAACTGATGAAGGAGCCTAAATCGAATACCACCTACTAATCCAAGAAAACACAACAAACGAATCAACCAAACATGCGCATAGCTACACTTCTTAATACAAATTACGGCAAGAAACGGAGAAAACGCTTCTAGCGCATGTTAACACGAGCGAACGCACGGACCGTCGCGAGATTGAAAACCATTAGAACGGACGAAAGAGAAGGGATCAGGCAGGCACGCACCCCATGGCGGCGGAGGGAGAGGCCGAGAGATCTCCGGGCGGCGGCGGCGCGGGAGGAGGGCTTCGACGACGGCGGCGGCGGCGGCAGCAAGCGGAGTGAGGAAGGGAGGCGAGGGAGATTTTATAGTAGGTCTCGGGGTTTTAGGGTTAGCGTGGCGCGCTCTGAGATCGTGCTGGGGTGATGGGTGTAATCGCACGGTCCTCGTGAGGTTGGTGAGAGACTACGAGGCGGCCAGGCGGGGCCCCAGCCCACCATGTCATCGTGTGAACCACGTCCAAGGCCTCTTTTCTTTTTATTTTCGGGCCCATTTATCAGTGGCGTATGATTTTTGTTTTTGTTTTCTCACCTAGGACGCAGGGGCGTATCTACCCATTAGGCAGAGTGAGTCAACCGACCCAGCTACAACACGGGTCACCCCACACCCCCAAGACCCCCTACCCTCTTATAATAGTTATGGGTTATCAAAATTAGGTATAATAAGGTATGAACGTCCAACTGATTAGACTGTATCTTCACAACGAACACACGCACGCACGTAGTTATACGATTGAACTATAAATATGATATGTGTTGTGTTCGATTGCACTCATCGAGTGAACATATCCGTTCTCCACCCCATCTATATATTAAAGCTGCGTCCGCCACTGCTAGGATGTATATATAACCATTCCAATGAGCATTAAAATTGTTTTTTTGGGCCTACGAAAGGATTTTATCCGTAGAAAATTTCAGAGGAAATATGACATGACGTTCAAAATCATGAAATTTTTCCTATGCGTTCTTTCTAAACTACTGTACCTTTTCGTGTTCTTCTACCACGTGAAAGCGACCAAGTTACAGATATGCGTTTAGCAGAAAGCACCGAAATTCATATCAGTTAGCAGAGTTCAAGTAGTGCATTGTACATCGACATAATTGAATGAGTAAACATAAGAGCATTGGAATTACTAATTCATGTTTTCTGTTGGTACCAAATGTCCTTCCACAAGGGAAAACTCTTACATGGCGTCGTACAGCAATTCTATACAAACACAAAACCATAGCCCATAGGCAGCTTTATTATGTTGTAGAACAAAAGAATAAGAAACATTTGAAGTACACAGCCTGCTCGGTTGAATTGATATCATAATTGGAAACAGTGACATTTTGGGGCTAGGAGTTGATTTATATATCTCCAGCCCATGGCCAACCACTTGGTGAACCATATAAATTTCTTCTTGCAATTTCACCTTGTGACATGTACTGTTGCACATACATCGTAATGAAAAACATCATGCCCAGGACTAGGCAGCAGGCACCAAGTCATACCTCCAATTTTGTGAATGCTAGACCTCACTGAAGTGTCAGTATACCGACAAAATTTGACTTTTGATTAGAGAAGAAATCAAATAGTCCGGAGCTATTATTTACACAATGTTTGTTATGGGATGGTATTCTCATACTAGTCATGTCATTCTGAAATGTAAGGCTACACCTTTGGAAGATGAAGATCGGCTAGCGACGAAGTGAGATCTTCTCTCGATTGGGATCTCCGACTTTGGAGTGTTGTTTGACCTGGCTTCCACATTCCACTAGAAAACTGCATCTGACCTAAGCTTCCAACAGAATAGCTGTGATAGACGCCCAATGACTGCCTGGATGACTCCATAAGCTGGACACTGCTGCCTCCTAATCCATGGCTCATGCTGAATGGATGGGGCTCTGACCCAGCAACAGTAGGACTCAGCGGTGTCTTTGTTCTTGCATCACCTGTGAAGAGAATGGCAACAAGAAGCAAATTCAAAAGTTTTGTCTATAGGCCTTAACTCAAGCTACAGAAAACAAAAGGCGAGTGCAACAGCCACACAGAAATTGCAGGATAGTTTGACTTCACATAATGAAAGATATCTCTTTCCATACTATTGTGCCTTCACTGCTAATAGAGTGAAGTAACAAAAACTACTTTTCTATAATAGTATGTTAATAATTAAAAGTTCAGTCCAACATAATAAATTAATATAAAAAAGCAGTTTTTTTAGAATGGAAAGATGTTTATTGTTTAAAATTAAAGAGATGATGTGGAGTATACAGTAGACATATACTATAACTCTTTATTTGTCTTTCCAAAAAAGTAGGGCAACCAATAGCTCTATGTCTACTAAAGAAAATGAAATGGTACATTTAGTATCAACAGAATTATCAGGGTAAAAACTTCTGTGCTAGAATTTAAGTCCCAACCCCACAGACAATAGATGCTTTTTACATGAGGAAACACCTTAAAGTAACCAATGTCGAGAAAAAGAACTCAATACATACCTGAAGTAATATGACTCCATAGATGAAATCTGAAAGGTGATCCCATGCCAAGCACAGGACTGCCTGCACTATTCTGCCTAAAAAGTGGCAGATAAGACTTGCGGAGTGATCTTGGGATTGAATTGCTGACACACAATATGGCGCATATGACTAACACAATTGAAATCAGAAACAACACAATAAGAATATTTGGATTTATCTCCCGGTGGAGTATTCTGTATCCTTGAATATCGATTCGTGTAGACAATGCCTGTCCAGCCTCTAACAAAGCAACCCCAAGAGTCCAAGTTATACTACCAGAGTCAATTATCACCTGGTTATCTTTGATCTGCAGCCCCTCTCTCAGAAGTGATGTAATATAAGGAGCCCTGAAACAATACTGTTCTATAAAAGGTTGTGGTGGAACACTACTCTTAGCAACCTTCCATGTTTTTTCACAAAATTCCTGGCCTCTTTTTAGAACATCAATGAGAGTGGCATCGGCAGTCAAATTGAAAAATTTAAAAACCACATAGAAACCAGACATAGCATAAAACTGCCCATGTGGTTGCGGAAAGGTACTAGGAAGAGCACAAGGTTTAGTGTTGCAGTCAACTGAGCTTGCATTGGACCACTCAGAAAGATTCACTGTTAATTTTGCAAGGGCACTACATTCGTTCCACTGAGGCATCCCGATCAGTTCAACTGCCACTCCCTGCTTCTCTTTGCCTGTTGTCTTCCCTCCAACACTAGGACTTCCATCTAGTTTGAGCGGGTGGCAGTAAGAACAAATGTAATCCTCTTTGTATCCCGTTTGTAGACAAGGATGCTTAACCTGAACTTTTCCATTACCAGCTGCCCCTCCCAACTTCTTCACAAGATGTGCAACAGATTTGTCAAATGCATCATTTAGCCCATAACCAGACAGAGAATAAGCACTAAGTTGATGACTGATAGAACCAATCCTTAGACTCATACTTGTTTCATCCTGAATGGAATTGTCAGTCTCAAATGTCACCTGTAATGATGATCCACCTAAATCAAGTGAACCATATGTCATTTTAGAAGATGAGGCGCCAAGCATATTTAAGTGATGGTTAAGAGCTATCCATCCATAATAAGCTTCATCCATACCACTGATAATCTTGACTCTGTCTCTAGAACACAGAAACGATGAATTCTTCAGAATATCCCAAGACTTGTCCAGAAGCCAATCAGAGTCTGCACTTGGTAGCTTGCGCACACCAGCTGTGGCATATAGAAAAGCAGGTGTGTGTTTGTGTGCACGTCTAGGAATCAACTTCTCAGCCATTCGAAGGAGGGGCTCTATTGTCATCTTTAATCCAGTTTCATTGTGAACAAGTTTGTTCAACCCAGGTTCAGTCTCCATTCGCTGATAGGCTCGCCCAGTTAATTTACCAGATTTTTTCTTAGGAGCATTTCCTAAGGGTTTCAAAGCAATAGGAAATGTGTTTCCATCATCATGGTTAACAGACCATTCGTAAACATACACTCTTGTCCCGGTGCTTCCACAATCAAGAATAACATAGTATTCAGGGCTTCCTTCCGAGAGAAAGACATGGAAATATCTCAAAGAGGCATATATAAAGAACACCAAAAGGAACAGAGCAATAGCACAACCAGCAGCTCTCATGCATTTCTTTCGATTTGTTGGTGATGAGGGGGGTGTTTTATCTTTTGAAAAGCTTGCAACAGCGCCATCTCTTTGAAGCGTGCGGATAGGTTTTGCACGCCCTGAGACCAAATCACTACCAGTGCTAGAGCCCCTTTCTAAAGCATCAATTCTTGAGAACGTCGGCAAATCTTGAAGTGAGGAAGAAAGCCGCATAGTTGCTTCTTTGCAGTCAGGGTGGCAATTATTATAAGATCTCACGGGTAAGGGCAAATAAGCAGTGGGAATCTTGGCAAACAGAAGTCATAAGCATGAAGCATAAATAACCAGAGTAAATTAATTCAATAGCGCCTTTGCACCGCCTCTGCCTGCAAAGGAAATTCCGTAGTTAGAATATACTAACGTGGTAAGCCACATACGAATAAAGCTAAAATTTGAAAGATGCTCGGCATTAGCTAACAACATTATCGTTATCAGGCAGAAAAAAAAAACTTTCCTACACCTCCAATGCAACACCTCAATTGAAGATATTAAATACATCCTAGATTCCTAACCATAGGAAATATTACCAGTAATATGAATATCACCAATATCTGCAAATCAACTCACATGCTAAAGCATGTTCCCTAAATCCTAATATTAACTATACGTCCCACGTTAAACTGTTAGTATCCGTATGCATCATCCAACCGACACTACAACAGAAACAGATCACCACCGACGACGAACTCCGAGCTAGTACACACTACCACCCATAGATGCAAAACTCAAGGATCGCAGCAACGCGCCCCCAAAACGCGTCAGCTTTCCTCGATTCCAGCACCCAGGATCGCGTCCACCACCAAACCGCCCGATCCCAACCACTGACCCCCCCGAACGACCTAAGATCTAATCACAGATTACCAACAGGAGACCACAGAAACACAGCATCCAAGCTGCCGGATTGGATCTGGAGGGGAACACCCCAGCGGTCGGGGTGACTTACCCGTCGCGGCGGGGCCGGTCTAGGCCCCTCGATCGCCGCCCTCGTCCGGCGGGGCCAGCGGCGGCGTGGATTGGGCGGCGCGGCGGCAGAGAGGTTGGGCCGAGTCGGCGATGCGGGGCGGGGCGGGGCGGGGCGGCGCGGCGGAGGCGACGCGAAGGCGAGGCGGGGTTGGGGGTTGGGACTGCGCGGCGCGGCTGTGCTGCCCCTGCCCGCAACGGCGGCTGCGTCGGAAGTGGGCAAGGCGAAATGGTGGTGGGGATCAGGGGATGGGGTGGTGTGACCTGGACAGAGTTGTCGAAGCAGCACCAGCACGCCGCAGTACCGCATCCGATGGCGATGAGATCAGCTCGGCGTCACCGGCCCAAAGGCCTGCACGTCAACGGGAAGGCCGGCCTTCGAAGGAGGAGGAGGAGGAGGAGGAGGAGGAGGAAGAAGAGGCCTCTCCTCTCGATCGAAGCAGCCCATACGAGGCCTCCTCTTGCTGGGCGACGACAAAGGGGCGCCAAGGCCCACGACTCTCTCTCAAAAAGAAAAGGAATAAGTTCACTTTGGGTCCCTTTTATCGTCCGATTTTCGTCCCTTGGTCGCAAAACCGGGTACGACGGGTCCCCTAACTTATGAAACCGTTTAAATGAGGTCCCTCGGTAGTATTGTGCTCGGTTTTGGATGACGTGGTGACTACGTGCCTAATTTGACTCGGTCTTCATTTGACGTGGCATTGACGTGGCGCAGTTGACAATGGAATTTAGTAAGCATATGAATCGGAATCGAGATCCAATCCGAGGTTGATTTGAAGATGTGCGGAAATCTCAGAAACAGAATACGCATCGGTTGGGAGTTCGTATCGACCGATACCAAGTTTGATATAGTTAGCCGATATAGCCGATGTTGGTAAGATCGATTATGTGATCAATGATGAGTTCGAGAGAAGGACTTCAATGACATTGCCAGGCAAGGAAAGGATATAGTCCAAGATAGAAAATTATATTTATTAATTAGTATTTTATGTAATTTCTCTATAGATATTTTCGAGAAGAGTCCATCTAAGGGACTTGTTCATCGGTTAGAGTTGTAATAGGAGGTATGAGTCGTGTTCGATATGGAAATATTATGTATTTTGGGTATAAATATGTACCCAAGACCCTGTAGATAATTAATAACAGTTCAATACAATCTCGGTGCATCGCCAACTTTCTGTTACTTTGTTTCGACGAGTTGAGCTGCATCGATTTCGATCTTCGATGAAGAGGTAAAACTTATTATGGTGGTTTACATTATTGGGATTAGTGCTTACATCTCTGTGACACTCTAATATTATTTTGCAAATCACCGAGTTATCATATGCATTATATAATCTAGATTGATAATGTTTTCTATTTGCATCGGCTTATCTTTTTCTAGGATTTTGCCGATAACAGCTAGATTGATTTGTTGACCTAAATTATATAATGTATCTACCATATCGAAAAGATGATCATCAGTTTGATTGTTTAGATATTATGCTTCTTTCCGTATTTAGTGTTGCATCAGTTAAGTTTGATCTATTAAATCGTGTTTAGAATCATGATTTCAAGCCTGCTTTATGGTTGTTAATAAGAATAGTATCGGGATTTCAACCGATCTTACTTGATATAGTTGTTTTACCTAAATCTATGTCTTGTTTAATATGGATAATAGATCGATATGAAGATCATGAGTTGCCCCACAATGAAACCACTGTATCTGCCCCTTATATCAGTATCTTAACTAGTATGAATATATTAAGCTTATTATTAATCTAGTTAATATTAGTTTAATATATTTACTTTGAGATGATATCCTGGTATAAGGTAATATCGGAGCTATAGCCGATACATTCTTAAATTTGGAGATCGGTTATGACATGAGCACGTGTAATTGTTATTTCATGTTATTTCGGAGTTAAGTAATTTATATTGTCTCGGTTAAGTCTGATCTATCCCAATTGCTGATTTTTAGAGTAATATTGATTTATAGATTACATAATGTTGACTTCTACAGCCGATGGAACAAGTCTAGGATTTATCTATCATTATAAATATGCCTTATAGCCGATTCACTCCATATTGCATCGGCTAGGTTACAGTACGATATGAAATCGGCTTTCTAGCCGATCAGCTATAGTTTACTAACATAGTTTGCATATTTCATCTTTTTGATTGCAGGATCAAATCAACTGGCACGCCCTTGAACCCGAAAGTAAACTTTGGACCTGCACTAGAGTAAAGCAAATCTCTCAGGCCGTCGTGTTTTAAATCAACAGGCGCTTACGGGGCAATTGGAAGCAGAAAAATATTAAACCCCGTGGGACCCACACGTGAGGTACACACAACAAATAATAAAAAACAATAAAACATGTGGTACCCACATATTAGGTACACACAACAAATATTAAAAAATGGTGGGGGCCATGTGGCCCCATAGTCATCCTTACAACCCCTCCTCTCTCTATCCTCTCACTTTCACCTGCAAGAAGGTCGAAGCGAGCGGTGCGGTCGGCTGGCAGAGCGAGGCGGGCGGCGGGTGGCGGGTGGCACGCGGAGCAGCGGAGACCAGAGCAGGCGAACGGAGCAGAGTGGAGCAGGACGGTCGGAGTAGCGGCGACTGCTCCACTCCTTTCTCCCTTCTCTTTTTCAGCATGTGGGCGGTGGAGGGCGGAGCGCGGAGCAGCGTGGCGGTGACCAGAGTAGGCCGGTGGAGCAGAGCGAGGCGAGCAACGGCCTATGGCTACGGGGTGAAGGGCTGGCAGGCTACGGAGAGATGGGAACTAGGTGGCGGGGCCAGCGGGCGGACAAAGGATGGTGAGCTGTGGGCCTTCCCCTTCTCTCCTCTCCCTCCCCAGCCATGGCCGCCGGTAAATCCAACTGGGATTTGTGCGCAGGGAGGAGGAAGAAGAGAGGATGAGGTCTCCACCACCTAGTCGCAGGGTCGGCCTCCGTCGCGTGCCACACGACCGCCATCATCCGGCGGTCGTCTTCGTGATGTCCTCCTCATCGTCGTCCCCTCCGACACCATCCTCCCCCTCGGTGTCATGGGCCCGATCTCGCCGGCCTCCCCACCTCGTCGGAGGAGTTGGCACTACAGTGGCGAGCACGACATTAGAATCCACCATCCGCCCTCCACCGTTCGCCACTGTCGCCTCCTAGCTCCTCTCTTGCTGCCGGCCGCTCTCTCCCGCTAGTCGTCGCCACCACCCAGTTCCTCTCCCGCTACTCGCCACCCGTCTCTGGGAAGGGAGAGGGGAGAAGGGGAATAAGGCACGCGACCGGAGGAGGTGTTCCCACGCTGACGCCCTCCGGCCTCCTCCACGGCACCGCCAGTCGTCGCCGACGCCCTGCTCCCGCCGATGCCGCTGAGAAAAGGTAACAAAGAGATGAATGAGGAGATTACATGTCACCGACATCTAGGGCTCACCAATTTTTATTTTTTTTAATTTAGACTGAATTGCCCTGACATGTGGGTCCCACACTTGACTCAGCTGCCACGTCAGCTCATTTTATTGTTTCCCGAATCAAATTGCCATGTAAGAGTCACGTAAATACCACGTGGGATTAAGACCTAGTCAAAGAACCACGTAGGCATCACGTCAGCTAAAACCAGGGACAATATTGCCGAGGGATCTCGTTTGGACTGGTTTTGTAAGTTGAGGGATGGGTTGTATCTGGTTTTCCGGACTGAGGACGAAAATCAGACTGGACGACAAACTGAGGACCTAAAATGAACTTATTCCAAAGAAGAAGAAGAAGGAACAAAAAAAAATAGTAAGCACAGTCGTGACTCGTGAGCCTGAAAATCCTGGAGCTGGGAATAAAAACGGTTGGAAAAATAGTAGGTGATGTTTGAGATCGATTAAGATAAAGATAAAGTTGGAACAAGGAAAACCATTAATACACAATTAATTATCTTTTAATTATTACAAACTTTAAAGATAAGTTTATTTGATATTTTAAAATAACTTCTATATAAGAAGTTTTTGCACGAAAATCGAGGAAAAATATGTGTCTTAAGTTAAAAAGAACACCATCACATATGATCAAAAAACACTCATACCATTTGTGTTTTTTTGTCGGAAGTGGAATTGGAACGGTAGGACTAGAAAAAATAACGATATCAATAGGAATAGAGTCTTGGAAACAACGTATCACAAGGGACAAGGACAAGTAAATCACATTATAAATTAACACAATTTGTAATTATTAATGTAGATTATAATTAAGCAGTAATGAGTAATTTAAATACTTTATAATGATATTATAGCACCAACATTGACAACACATGAGGGTCATGATTAAGTTTTCTTTTATTCCGATAGGTTGTCGGTGCTATACAGTAATTTTCTTGAAAATTACAGGTCAAAACAATATACTATCATTAAAATGGTCACAAAAATGCTCCCTATCCTATTCTCATTCCATTTAGATCGTCAACTGCAACCTTGCAAACCTCATTCATCGAATCCGACGACCTATATTCATTGAATCCAACGCTTCACATCATCCCATGTCTCCTTCGCTCTCTCCCACTCACCACGCGGTCCCGCACCCCTCTCCTCTCGGCGCACGCCCTCCGGTCTCACCCCTCGAACGCGAACGCGAGTAACGCGACCCCCCTCTCTCTTCCCATCGCACACGCCGAACCCTAGACCCACGCCTCCTTCGCCCAATCCCATCGCCGCCCCTTCCCTCTCCTCCACAGCCCTAAGCCCTCGTCCTGCCTGAGTCCATCCCGCCGTCGCGCGCCGCCTCACCCACATTGGTGTCGTCGTCGCGCGCCGCGTCACCCAGATTGGCGTCGCTGCCACCGAACTCGCTCCCTTATTTGGTCGCCGATTCCCCATGTTGTCGTCGTCCGCCTCCGGTCGGCCACAGCTGGCGCACCAGCACCAGAAGACGCAAACCCTACCGCCACGGCAAGCATCACAGTCTTCACCCAGTGTTCAAGGTTCGCTTGGTCTCCTGTTTAGGTCACCAGTGTCGAACGCCCAAATGGCCATACCCCCAACAACATTTGCCAAGCCACCAGGTCTTAGTTTCTCCTCAACTCTCATCATGTACATATGTTTTTTTTACCTAATTCCATATAAAAAATTTTACTAAGCCTGAACCTTTAAATTCTGGTATAAATCATGTGAATTTTGAAGATAATATATGTACACGGTTAATTTATTCATGCATTCTAATTTGTACTGTAGTCTACCCAGTTTATTCAATTATTCTGCTTATGGATTACTGTTTCTGTGGATAGGTCTCACACTTTTATGGAAATACAGTATTTCTGTGTGTAATTGGCCATAAAATGTTTTTGAATTGAATGTATTATCACTTGCAATGAATTCAGCGCCATAAAATGTTTTTGAATTCGATGTCTTTCAATTTATTTGTGATGTTAAACTTGAACTGGAATTTAAGGATACCGGTTCAGCCTATGCAGGGCAACAGGGTTGCTCCTCGATCTCCCAATCTTTGCCAGCAACGGGGCGAGCTCATCATAATCCTAATGAGCAAAGCTTCCGGGTACTTCCTCCCTTCACCCTCCAGGATTGGTTAGCTCCGCTGCACAGGAACCAAATCGTGCGCTCGGGTTTGCCTTCCTCGGCTTGGCCCGTGACGGAGGAGGATATGATGGAGGACGTCTGTGGCTCTGCTACTGCTTGACCGATCCGATGATCTATGTAACATTATGTTCTTAATAGCAACTGTCATCGGATATATTTCTTGTTTGTCTACACCCTGCAATGTTGCGTCGACTGAATTGATGTGATGGAATCCATGGCTACAGAATAACTATTTTCTTAGAGAAGGGTAATTTTTACCTGGCCTTTATATCCAAAGGGATATATGCAACTCTTTCAAAGAGGGAATTTAACTCTCAAACAAGGAACTTAGCCCTCAAATAATCCAATCTGAAATTCGCTCCTATGGAGATTTGAACTCAGGACCTTGGGTGCTACTCAGGTCACTGCAACCACTAGGCTACATGCCCTATGTGCAAATTAGCATGACTTTTGTAGAGTTAGATGAAATTATGTGGTATAAATGCGCTCAAGAATTGACTCGAGGATGAGGTTGTTCATATTCAGAGAGATATAAAAATTGTTGGTGATTCCATGTCTGCCAAGATGCAATATTTGCAGAGCACTGCAAATGACATTGGAAATGTTGTTGCAAATCATTGGAGAATCAGATGCAGCTTTTGGATGGGCAGAGTAAGTCCACGGTCAGTCTGATTAATTTGTACAGCTTTCAGGCATAAGCTCTTGAGAAAAATAACAGGTATCAAATTTCAACTTCTTTGTACACAGGATATCTTTTAGGAGTAGAGCTCAGAGAAACCCTGGTTTTAGATCCTGTAATCAGTGATGGAGCTTCATGGAGGCTAAATTGGGTTATGGCTCCTCCAGCTTCTTGCAAATCACTATATTAACTATATCTTTATCTTCATAGATATTCATTAGCCATCTTTAATAGGTTAATTTATGTATAAATCATGTTAATGGCCCCTTCTTGATAGTCTTTGATGATCCGCCACTGCATGTAATGTTGTTTCTGTTAATGGAATTGGGGGTCCTCTTAAAAAAAAAAGTCTCATCTTCTCACTTTCACATTTTTTTCGGAAAAAAAGAACATTTCCAAAATAAAACATTTGTTTGAAAAATAAATCCTACATTATGTTTCATTGTAAAAGATGCTGATTTTGAGTGGAATTTCAGGGAGTCAATGCAAAAACTTCCATAGTTTGGTCAACGCCATCAGGGGGAGAGTAGTCCAGGCAAGGACTCTGGCAAGCTCATCATCACCTGATTCATAATTCACACTCAAAAAATGGAAGTTCAGGTTATTGTCTCATCTCTAGATTTGAATATAAGATTAGTTTTTGTTCCCATTTTTCTATATTTTATAAATTCCACTACAAATGATCAAATGATCAATGAGTAACCTCCGGATTTGACTTCTTTTTCAACTGATCTCTTTGCCTGCAGGAAAGAGCAAAGCGGGACAACATTTGTGCTGCTCTACACAAACTTTACATCCTCCACAACGCCATCTTACCCAGACTTATCTCAGCAGGGATTCTTTTTCTACTACTGCATCGTGTTTGTCATCTACACGCTCACAAGCGTGTACTTTGAGCATCAAAGCAACAACTTTACTTTGGTAAGAAGATTAGTAGGATTTTTTTAGATTCAGTGTTTAGAGTCTAGAGCATGGTTACTTCCTGCAATGTTGATCCAATGGTTAATTTAGGATTTTATTTTCTTTTGTTGGTAATTTTGGGTTACATAGGCTTTAGTTTAAAGCCTATGAAATGAGATTCCTTATAGGGTGTGACGTGTGACATTGCACTTTATTATATTGGTTTTGAGCATGATTCATGCATGGAGGGTAACCAAATGCAAAGCTTAATTCGATACATTGTTGATCCTGTTCATTAAAAAAAACTGATTCTAAGATCTTATTGTTTAAACTGTTGATTGAATTAACATTAGTCATTCTGAATATAGGAGTACATCTTCTGAATTCCAAGAGGGATCTTTATTCTTCTAATTTTCTTTGTACTTGTACTTTGCAAGAGCTAACATATGATCTATTATTGGGTTCGTACTGAATTTATATTTTCCTTTGTATCTTCAAAAAAGTCCAGAAGTGTTGCTGTACAGATTCTTCCTTTGTATCTATTACTGGGTTCGTACTGAATTTACATTTCCCTTTGCACGCGCATGACTTTTTTTAATTGTTTGGAAATGGATAATGTGTTTTTCTCAATTTTTTTTAAAAAATGGAAGATTTGTGCATTGGATTGTATCTCGGACTTTTGCATGGTCTTCAACTGCAGTTTGAAAATTCTTTTATTTTTTCCGCAGATTGATGGGTAAAAGAGATGGTATTCTTGGGGTTGGCAGGATAGGATTAGCTATAGCAAAAAAGGAGCTAAGGCATTTGCTTGCCCAACCAGATCATTCAAGGCCAAAGTATAAACTTTATACCAACGTTATTGATCTGACGGCCAACAGTGGTGTGCTCATTGTAAATCGTAAGGTCATTCACGTACTTATACATGAGAAATGAATTTTGTAACTTGATTAGTATACAATTTGTAGTTTGCACATAGCATCTAAATAATTTTCATTTAAAAATTTAAAATCTATTACTGTACAGTGGAAGCATATAGAAATAGGAACCTTTTGTTATTAACTCTGCATATATGATGACAATTCTAATTGTTTAAATTTGTCGACAGTTTGTAAGCTTCAGGTTATAATAATAGAAAGCCTGTGAGCTATGACAAGGAAAGAAGTTTCAGTTTTATGGATAATTTCGTATGAGATTTGTGAAAGTTTTTTTTTGGGTGGGGGGTTTAATATCCATATTCGATCTGGATTTCTTTTGGCTTCAAGTGAAGCCGAGAAACAAGCCCAAAGAGGTGTGAATTATTTTTAGCCTCCAATAAATTTATAAGCATATAAAATTAATTTTCAGAAAAAATATTAGAATAACGGTATATCATTGTTGGGTTATTTGGATTTTAAGATATTTTAAGATTATTTTACCAACGTATATATATTTTATTTAATTATTTGATTTGTATTACTAAATATCATCGTAGCGTTACTAGTAATATAAAATCAAAATAAAACGATCACTAGTAGTACAAAACAGAAACAGTCAATACATTACGTGCCGTTTTTACCCCTGCTCACCGGACACACTGCCTGATTCCGACGACCTGGTTGACTCAGCGCGCGCTCTTCTCCACGTGCACGCGATGTTGTTGCTCAGCGCCCTAATAAAACCAATCGATCGAGAAAGCGTGTGATGACTTGGAACGGAAAGACGATAGATGCAAGTCAATCTGGGGAACGGAGTTAATTAACGAACGCCAGGATAGATGCAAGTCAATTGCGGGAACGGAGTTAACGAATGCCGTGCTTAATGTTTCGGTTAGCTGTATCGCATGCACTACGACAAATTAAGTTGCCTCCCGGACTTCTCAAGCCTCAGGGGGAGCAAGTCGGTCAGTTTAGTTGGTGCTTCGGTACCGACGCCGATGGTTTCCTTTCTCGACGAGATGCGCTTGGTGTATTTGATAGTTCAGTAATAAGATATGTATGTTTCAAAATCTTGGGATTCTATTTTCTATTTTCAACATGCTCACAATTTTTCTTAAAAATTATTTGGAGGAATATCTTTCCATCTAAATCTTGTTTTCGTTGTTTTCCTTCTCGATGAAGCAGTGTTAATTAGGTGTAAGGGTTCAGAATATCTGACCGAAAATCGCTAATTATTTACGAGTGCCTTACCTCTAGGTCCCCCCTCCAATAGAAGATGTTGTACATTTGGATCAAATTTGATTATAGTGTGCATGCATTACAATATTTTTTATTTTATGTTTCATGTACATGTCAATAAAATATGACAAACTATAAAATTCCAACCAAAACCAAAGTTTAAGTCCGAAATCCAAAAAATTCGCGGGCGAAATCACTGATTTTTGGTCTACTGGAGGTGGCTGACCCGAAACGTGAGCGGGAAACGATAGTGTTAACCCATGGTCAACGGATACGTGCGACTGGGCCATGAGTTGTGAGCCTAGTTCCTTAACAGGTATGGCTACTGTTCTTGATTGGATTACGTAGTAGGCTAGTAGCATAACTGAGCTTGCAATTAACCATGGACCATGGTTACTTTTGTTGATTGGTATATGTAGTAGTATAACTGAGCTTGCAATTAACCATGGCTACTGTTAATTAACCAATTAACCATGCAAAGGAAAATAGGAAGATTATATGGTACTAGTAACCAATTAATTAACCATGCAAAGGAAAATTCAATTGCGGCGCAGACAATAGGAAGATTACTCCGGCGGCAGATAATTCAGCCATGGGTAAGGTTCAGAAAATCAGTGCGATAAAGCTTTGGACCCAGAAATTTCAATTCCACATCATCAGACAGCAGAGTTTACACACAAATGCTGAACCGAACATACAGTACATGGCAGTAATAGTACACAAGGAAGGAAGGACCAGGCCTAATACCTGCTGATCCTTCCAACAACAACCGATACAATCAAACTTGAATACAGCAAGCATCACAAGCTACAGGAGGTTCTTACTTAAAAACCTCAACAACCTCCTGAACCTGAAAGACTAAAACAAACCACACAGATTAACTCAACAGTACAAGAAGTAGATCACAACAAGAGCAAGAGAAGCATGGATGGATTAGTGCTTACTCTAATATGGCAACTAATCCAACCAAGACAGGGTGTGAAGAAGAGATCAGAAAGAGATTAACTGATTAAAAAAAGCTTCGTAATTATATTTAATTTGCTCCTGATAAGTTCTGCTGCGAGCATAAAAGGAGCCCATATTAGCAGCAGATTCACCACGAGCGGATGGCTTCAGCTTCTAGTTCTTGACGGGTGTCGTTCAGTTGTCGGTGTCGTCGGAGACGGGAACGCCGCCGCCGTTCCTGTCGTTGCGGCCGCGGCCGGCGATGACGCCGGTGACCGCGGCTACGAGGTCCTTGATGATCTGCTCCTTGATCTGGCCCCTGCGCGGAGGCGGGAGCAGCGCCGCCCGCGCCGCCCTGATGCCACCGCCGCCGCCGCCGCCGGCGCGCTCTCCCGCCGCTGGGGACATGGCCGGATCCGGAGCCTGAGCCGGGTAGCTCTCGGTGGCCATCGTCGCCGGCGAGCTGGTCGGTGGTGGGAGACCGGGAGGAGAGAGAGAGAGAGACAGAGCAGCTGCGAATGAAATGAACGACTGTTTCCCTCGGCGACGGCGAGGCAGCACTCCATTAAATAGCTCGAGTCGAGCCCGATTGGTGGGCCCCAAAGTGCGCGTGGGGCCCAAAAAGTGCCCAGTGGGCCCATACGTGGGCCGGGCCGCGAGCAGCGACTCGAGGGAGAACAGCCACGTGTGGATGACAAGTGGGGAAGGTCTGGATCATCCGGGCCCACTGTCATTGAGAGACAGATTGATGTCAGTGACACAGATATTCAAACTTGGTCGGTCCGTGGGTCCCACCTCGCCGCAATTTTTCCACGTAGGCTGTTCCACGCTATCACGGGCTTTGGCTTTGGCTGGCTCTGCCTTGGATAGCAATCCGATGATGCAGCTAGTGGTTTGTGATGGGAACCTCTCCATTAGCCGCGCTAATCATGACCAAAACGCAATTAGAAAAGGGAGAGGACAGTGCACGCCTAGAAGCATTGTAGTGCCTACCCCCTCCCTATCTTAAAATATAACAATATATTATTAAAAATCTAAATAGATTTTTCTATATATTACTTAAAATTAATAGAACTATATAAGTTATATGCTGATGTATTTTGGAACGATGAAAATAGTTTATTCTGTCCAGCGAGCCGGTGGTGGTTCAGTGATCAGTATCAACAAGGTTGCTGCTCTCGCTTGCTTTCTATTACCACCAATGCTCATGCGCCTAATGGCGAACGCCGCGATGTGGATAAGCATGAGGACACGCAGGTCAACAGCAAGTGGTGCACTGGAAGAGAAGATTGCTTTCACATTACCAGGTAGTACTACTGTGCATAATCCGATTTGTCTGAAACTTTTTGAAACTGCTAGCTGGATACAGGCAGCTTGTTCTGCTTGTGTGTTTCCTTATTAGCGAAGAAACTTGAGAGGCAATCCTGGCCGTTGGAGCATCATCATCATGCATGTTTGCGATGGAATGTTCGCGTGACCTCATCAGGAGCACGTCACCACGAGCTGCGGCCGGCGTGCACTTGCAATCGCAGGTTTTTTCTCTTTTTTTGGGAGAACTCGCAATTGCAGGTGTGCGTTGGCAGCTCGGGTTAAGTGGGGGTTGTTCGAGCATATGCGATCGAATTGGTTTACGGCCCACAATGATATGGGCCAACGGGGGGAAGGCGTGAAAATTGCGGTTTGGGCTCGGCTTCCCAAAATCCAGATTCTTACCGTCTTTCCGAATACCGAAGGGGACTACCTATACATTTCTAATAAAAAATCACTCAGATTTTTTTACCCTTAGATTTACATACGGACTACAAAAAAAATAACAAATACATTTTTACTTACACAATATTTTTATCAAAATTACAGTGCACTTACATATCATAGCAACTGAATTTACAAATGTAATTTTAGTTATATAGTACTATAATTTTATATTTTACAAATGTAATTTTAGTTATATAGGATTTTAATTTTATATTTTAATTAAAATAACAAATACATATTTACTTACACAATATTTTTATTAAAATTACAGTTCACTTGCATGTCATATCAATTGAATTTACGAATGTAATTTTAGTTATATTGAACTGTAATTTCCTGCACTAATCTTAACGCACAATCCTACGATAAAAAACATCAAATATCATAGAAAAATCACCCGACAGATGTATAGCAAAATCGATACCGAAGTGCCGTATCTCACCGATGCATGCATCATTCTACTTCCCATAGTAGAAACAAAAATACTATAGAATAATCTCCGATCCGAACGAAACAACTTAATAACCATCCACCTAAATATCTTATCCACACCAATACACTATATATATTTGATGTTATCCTTATCCTTCCTCTCCCCTCTATGGCTCTCTCTCTCGCCCTCATGGCTCAACAACCGAGAGTATCATACAACCATTGATTTGTGTGATCAACTGTGATCAACTTCGTGTTGTTGTGGAAGGCCGACTCCAATCAAGGTGGAGGGATTGCGAGACTGATTCATAAGGCTTCTTCAATTCGCAGTAGTTTTGGTTGCCAACTATGATTCATAGCAAGCTTCTTCTATTAGAAGAGGTGAATCGAATCAATGAGCTTTTCATTGGTTTTGTGCATGGCTTTGAAGTATTTTGAGAGGTGTTTTTCAGACTGTTTTGCTCGTTGATTTGAGTTATCTAGTTATATTGAAGGATTTTGTGCACCTTTTCCCATGGTCTGCTGCATGTTTCAGGGGCAATGGGAACATGTGATAACGTGTTTGGCTATGGGATAGTTTATGGTTGATTAGATTTTTTTCTTATTTCTTGAGTTTTCTATTGATACACGGATGATTTTATCATGATACTATAGTATATCATATTAGTGTTATCATGATACTAAGGTATTAGACGTGATACCTAGCAATATCACACTAATACCTACCTGGTACTTGACACTCTGGTATCAAGGTGTTTACGCGGTACTCGATAGGTAACAATATCCTTGCTGCTCCCTTTGACACTGAGCAGAAATAATAATAAAAATCTCACAGCAGAAAAATCAATCATCGTGCACCCACCACCTAATAATTGTTGCAACAAAGAATTACCTAATACTCCCTCTATCCCATAATATAAGGCGCGGTCAAAGTTAACACAGTCTCCAAAACTAATCTTTAGTTTATAATTTCTCATATACTATAAGGTTTGTAGCAACAAAATTATAACCATATGAAAGTAAATTTAAATATCAATCCACTGATATAATTTTTAACAAATAAAATTCATTTCATATTATACGAAGCGTTGGTCAAATGTTTTAAAGATTGAATCTTGGAATGCGTGCGCGCCTTATATTATAGGATGGAGGGAGTATTCCATTCACATCTTGTCTTGCATAATGCTACGAGTACACTTAGGGAAGGACCTACGCCTCGGACCACCTAGTTCACGGCCTGAGACCTAGGATTGAAAACCTACTATGTAGTACAAAATTTCACCATGTAGATCCAAAGTACAATGGGTTGATCCGGGTCTTGAGTCAAGGCTGGATCAAACTATATAGGTTTTACTAGTAGGAGTACTTTTTATTGACAACTTTCCACCCAATCCATCTCAAAATAGACTAGCAACGTATAATGCACACTGTGTCCGCATAGCGGACACGCACTTGCTCGATCATGCGCCTAAAAAGCAAAGGTGGCTTTATACACGATGACTCGCTGTCGAATATATGTTTCCGCCTTTGCAGTGTACGTTAAATCGATATAGATGCTACTGTGCACACAAGTTCATATAACCAAGGTTGCGCTAGCTTTTCTCTCCATTGAAAATTAAGATGCATTTTGCAGAGTTGCATACTGGGAATTTCTTTTTTTTATAAAAAAAATATCCTATCACAAATCATAAGATGAGCAGAGAGGTTGAAAGAAGAGTAGTTCTCATCGAGCACAATAATACAGACCATGCAACATGGAAGTTTATATTGCATATACACAGCTTCTTCTCTTCTTTGAAATATACTCGTATTTATACACCTCTAATACATTTATATGCATATCGAACTTGGCAGACGAGATCCATTTTCCCTGCCTTCATTCAAGCCAAGTGAGCAGGTGCTCTGTATAGTAGTAGAGACAGACAAGATGGAGAGATGATCAATATCATATGCATATATATTTGCACAGCACCAGAGCATTAGAGAAGACACATGCTAGTATATATGGCAAGAACGTACATCTAGTTATTATTGTAGCTTGCTTCTCTCCTGAAGCTGTTGCGATCTGCAGACTGGCTGGAGTTCGAGTCGTCAGCAGCAGCGTTGCCCATGAGGTTGCTGATGCTCCTCACTATCCTGAGCTTGACCTGCCCCCTCTTCAGCGGCGGCCTCTTCTCCTTCGCCATGTTGGCGCCGCCGCTCAAGTAGTTGCCGTAGTAGCTGTACTCCATCACACACACACACACACTCTCTCTCTAGCTTCTTCTTGCCTCTGTCACTGTGTGTGTGTGCGCGCAAGTGATTTGTTCTGTTGGGGATGAGGAGATGTGAGGTATTTATAGGCAAATGAACAGGGTTGATGCCACCTCGTGTGAAAGCACGCGAACGTAAGTGACAAAGGGAACTTATGCGGTTAACCTCATGTTTAAGGGCGATGTGAACGTGAGAATCAGTGACTGGCATCGTTGAAGCAGGGCACGGTTAGACGCACGAGGGTCAGATTAATTGGCTAGTCAGCACAAGAACACACGAACGCCACTCTCATTGTCCATTTTTCCCGTTTCAAAATAAATAAATTTACGAAATGTGACGTATTTTATTATTTTTATATAGATCGTAGAATTAGTCACATCCAATATTAAACCTGTTTATTTTGGAAGTGGACTATCAATCAAAATTTATTTTTTGAACTTATTTAAAAGTTGATTTTTAGGGTTTTTCAACGTATTTTATTTTTTATATCAACTTTTAAACTACGACATATCTTTTTTCCATAAATTATTTTCTCACGGACATAAATTTGTATTGCTTTATTTATATTGTTACGTCTTATCATCCATTGCTCAACCAATCCGAGATACTAACTAGTGTTCCAAAGGAAACCTAGCTTTGGGTATTTTCGCTCCGATTATTGGTATCATGCACCTTTCTTCTTAGTTTCACGCATTCAATCAGCTCATGATCGTATAATCACTGGAGTTTTCAACTTACACCTTGTTCGCTTATTCCCTCCCCTAGAAAGATTGAGGGAGATTTAAAAAGAATTTACTTCACATATATTGAGATGTAAAATTAATCTTCCCAATCTTTTTCTTATAGGGATTAACCATATAAGATATTTTCAGTAAAGAGCTTGCTCAATCTCTTCTTACTTTTATAAAGTTATGATCCACTAAGTATCATTTATTACTACAAAGCTCAAATTCTATGAGACCACATCATCAAGATTACCTTACCCGTTGGATCATTATTAATCTCTGTGAGTCCACCGTTAGATCAATCTCTCTTGATTTTAGACCTGCAACAACAAAGAGTACAAAGTCATGGTCCAGCCTAACCTAGCTCATAAGTGCCTAGGACGACACTCGCATGCAGTCAACTTTGGATGACACCAATGAATGGCGTGCTGGGTATTTTTTCTGATCTTACAACTCATTCAGTTTAATGTTATGCAACTCATTTCTTTGAAAAACTGGAAAAAATATGCATCTCTTTGTTTCTTTTCCTTCTTTTCCCTAGGAATGCTTGACATGCTATTAGACACAGAGTTGAAGTCAACACAGAGGCACAAACAACCCAAGTTTGTGGAAAGACATTAATATCCCTGATTAACGAAGTGCTTGACAGAGCTAAAATCAAGCCTGACAAGTTAGATCTCGAGTCAGTACCATTTGACTTGAGGTCCATCGTTGAGTGTGCCACTAGCCACACGGCTTTTCTTTTGCTTTCGATTGTCGAAAAATATATTGAAAATTTCTATAAAAAGTAATTCACGCAGTAAAGCGTGGGGAATCACCTAATTAATCCTTATAAGAAAGAAAGAGATTAGAGGGCACACCTCACCTTCAATTTTTCTTTATCGTGGAGAAGGGATTAATAACCAAAGGTGGTGGTCTACGTGAATTAATTACCTTCACTTTCTTACTGAACTGTCAGATGAATGTGCGCACAGTCACCTCAGCTATATGATGGCTGTAGATAACTACAAGCATTTCGTGTAGCTTTGCACTGGACCTCAGAGAAAAAGAAGACGTGCTAGCTATCTTTGCACTCCTATCACAACTTTATACGTACACTACCACTCCATGTTTTTTTACACTTTACATTTACATCAACTCGATGCATTGGCAAAAAGAAACCTTACCGCTCAAGTTGTACACTGTGTACACATAAGCCGAATATTTACGATATCCAAATGGATCAGGATCGGATGCCAAAGTGGCAAAAAAGGGTCAGATATATATATACCTGCGCTTTCACATTTTCCTGACGCATCTGAAAGATATTTAAAAGATCTGTAAACAGTACGTGGAGAAAGTGCAGGTATATATCTGACACTTTCGCATTTTCGACACAGCGCAGCATGATGCTATATATAATCACGTATCCGAGGTAGTATGTTACATAGAAATTTCCAATTCGACAGAAATTTGGATGCAAACTAATCAAGACTCTGCAAATTAAAGTTGAAGCGAACCCAAAAAATCAAGCAGTATTGTCTAACATGGTTGCTTGATTTGTTCTCTGCTGAACTTGTGACCTGCTTGCTTTGAACCACCAACAGTAGTATTCCCTCTGTAATAGTACTACGAAGATAGAAGCATATGCAAATTCGTAGTACTCAATTTAATTTTAGAATGAAGGGAGTAGTCGTTAATTAACCCACGAAAACACGTGCTAATCATTAGTTACCAGCTTGAGCTGACATACAACTTAAAAGTTTAGAGGAGTCAAGCTTGAGCTGATTGTAGCTACAGCTGCATCAGGGGCGGATCTAAAAAAATTAGCATGAGGCGGTAAACAAACTATGTAAAGTTATAGCTCTCTTTTCTAGTGGATGTATGGTAGAAAATTTTAGAGACAATTGCATCTATGCCCTCTTTCAGACCCAACTGTTGTTTTACCCTCACTTTTTAGGGTTTGCAGTTTTACCTTCACTTTTTGAAATTTAACTAGCCATCTATCCCCACTTCTAACAGTCGGTTTGGCAGTGTTAGGTCTAGAGAAAAAAATATTTATACCCTTGATGGTTATTGCATTTTTACCTCTATTTCTTTTTCAGCTTGTGTGATTTTGCCCCTATTCTATAATGATATAAGATTGTTATAAATAATTCAATGTTTTTGTACTTTAACAAAAAAATCACAAATACTAGCCAAGTACAAAATTTGACCAGAATTTGAACAACACCTCCATGTCCTTGCCAGCGGCACGCAACGTGTCACACAATACTCGAGGTTGGTGTCCCGGATGAGGTCATGCTCGGCGACGACGACCAGCAACGGCGGCAGCGGGACGGACTCCAGCAGCGGCGTGTTCGGCCCCATCAGGCACGTGTAGGGTGGTCCTTGGTGGCCCCCTCGGGGAGCACCATGGTTAGGAACTTGTCAAGCATGTAGAGGGTGAAGAACACCGAGTCGGGCCTCGGCTCCAGCTCCGACTTGCTCCAGGTGGCGTGCACGAACCCCGGGTGGAGCGGGATGCAGCCGGCCACGCGGAGGGGCACCCAACTGTCCTCCCCGTCCTCGCAAACGCGCGCACCGACGATGTTGCCACCGAAGGTGTCCCTGATGAGGAACACTCGGGAGAAGTCAGCGGTCGTTCCTCCGTCGGGTCGCCGAGAGCACCGGCATCGGACAGGGCGATGGAGCGGAGCTGGCGAAGCACGTCGACGCTAGTGTCGATGTGTGCTGGTAGGCGGCGCTCGGGCGCCAAGGGCAGCTCGACGGCGACCACCACGACTGGGAGCGCGCACGCGAGGCGCACGCAGAAGTGGTGGTACATGAGCCAAGACGGGTGGAGCTGCATGACGACGGGGAGGCGCATCCTAGCAGCGACCTTGGGAGGTACACGTAGAGGTTGGGCTCACCGGGGAGGTCGTGCAATGTGCGCCCGCCCGCCCTCGCGGTCGCCACGCCGCCGATAGGTTAGGTTAGGGTTTCGGGTTCGCATGCACGCACGGGGTAGGAGGAGAGGGATTCAGTCCCTATCCATTCACTCAGGGGTACAAAGGTAAATTAATATTTCGTAAAAGCTTTTTTATTTCTTTTTGTATTTTTTAACACAAAAACGTGGGACCCACCAAACAACTGTTAGAAGGGGGGTAGATGGCTGGTTCAATTTCAAAAAGTGGGGGTAAAACTGCAAACCCTAAAAAGTGAGGCTAAAACAAGAGTTGGGTTTGAAAGTGGGGACATAGATGCAATTATCCCAAAATTTTAGTGGGAGCTTAATGGGGTTCTCATGGTTAGAACATCGGTAGTGGGGGCTCGAGACCCCACCACCCGCATGGCAGATCCGCCATTGGCTGCTTGTAATGTTGCTGCATCAGTACTTGGCACTTTGGACATGGTTTTTCTGAACCTAGTTGCAGCCCAACTTAAATATGAACACCGTTGGATCATCCTCGTGATTCGTGAAATGGCATAAAGGTAAACATATGATTAGATGGTATAGTTATAAGTCCGAATCTTAACGCACATCGTGTAGTAGAGAGGTCAGGTGCAGCAGCACGTAGGTACAGAAAATACTTTCTCATGACTAGGTTGACTCTTGAGCAACATGAAGTTTGAGTTTACACCAACTAAAATTAAACGCTCGAATGTCTTATTAGTTGAGTGGAGAAAATATAGAAAAATAAATGAAAAGCTGCTAAAAAGCTAAGGTTGAAAAATAAAAACAACGAAAAAGCACTAGATTAATTTAAAATTAAGTTTTAAAATTTAACTATTGAATGTAGCTGATTGACGAAACTGAAGAAGAAGAGATTTCCTATTTTTGGTAACTAATTTATTTTCAGATTTCGTAGCTACTATAAACTTTCTCAATAGGGGTAAAACCATTTTAGGCAGTTAGACCTTGTTTGGATGCATGGCCCACATTGGCATACGTGTGGTAGACTGGTGTTTTGTCCTATCCAAATGAGGTATATATAGGCTGGTACAAATTATTGTTATTTTTTTTATGTCGTATTGCATTGTGCTTTGTGTGTTGGCTTTTAGTTATAGAGATCATTCTATTCACCAAAGACTTTAGTCCTATCTAAAAGATCTAGAAGGTTTAGAGATTCCATACTTATAGGAATTGGGTGAGAATCTAAAGAAGCAAGATATCGGGCTACGAGCTCGATTAGCTTCATGATCTAGAGGAAAAAAATTAAATTGTTTAAGAAAGTTGGATATTTTTAAGAGGGAGACCAGGAGATAGGTTCTCGTTAATCCAACATGATACTTTGTGTGTTGTTGACATCCTTCCGTCGTGATCACATCAATATGATACATCTAATTCTAACGGATATATACCAAACCTGGTATGCCCGTATAAGGGTATGATAAACATGGTACCCAATAGTACCATGCTGATGTTAACATATTACCTTGTAGCGTTGTCACGACGTATCAAGCTAATCATGATTCTCTATCTTAGGTACCAAGCTGAAGTCCTCGTAACGTCATTATGACGTTAGCAATTAATATAAACTGTTTCGTTCGAACGATAATACCTGCCGTAGTATTTATCTATTCTTAAAATAGCTGCACTAAGAAGCTACCTCAAGCATGGTTGAGTACACAAAATTCACCACAAATGAGTATACCTCTGCATATATGTTTGTGGTGAATATATGGTTGCAATGATCAAAATATGTCAAGCACACGGATATATGGTACCACTTTGTACATATATGGAGTGGTATCACCATCAAAATAATCTTACATGAAGCCTCCTTAACATTAATTCAGCGATGCCCAGCACATGTTACTAACTAAACTTAGCAGAACTCTCCTAATGAAGCTGCTACATGCATATATACTTACATATATAGGATATCAAAAAGAGGTTCTGAAGCAAAAAAAACTAACGGCTATAATAACAAATAGAGTAACAACAAACATCATCTAAGCCTGAACATGAAGCAGCTAGCCATACTCCCATCAATCCATCATCTAAGCCTGAAGCATCCATGAGCTTTTGCTGCAGCCTGGCCCTCCTCTGAACCTGCTGCGATCTGCTTGCCGGCGCTTTGATCCACGTCGCCGCCGCCCGGCACCATGAGGTTGCTCAAGGTCCTCGCGGTCTGCCGCTTGAGCTGACCTCTCCTCAGTGGCGGCCTCTTCTCCTTCACGCTGTTGCTGTACTGGTAGTAGCACTCCATCATGGTCTCTCACTGTCTTAAAGAGTTCTTTTTTTTTCTTTCTAAATTAAAAAAACTCCCTCTTACGTTCTTAATTATGATTTGCTCTTCTATGAGTATGTTCTTTGTGATGGAAAGTAGGAGAGAATTTATAGGTGAAGGCTCCTGTAGTCTTGTGCAAGTTTCACTAGCTAGCCTGCCGGTTTGATGCATGTATGCTGTTATTATTTTCTTTTCTTTGCAGGAGAACAAATTGACTGCTTTAAGGTCAAGACTTAAATTCTTAAAGACCGCGTCCTATGATGTTTATGTTGGACAGTTTATGGGTGTGAAACCTGGGAATTTTATGCCCAAAAAACTCACGGCTGCAATGAGTTTGGTCGCTAATACGAGCATCATTAGCTAGAGGAGGCAAGTTGGGCGTGTGGATCAGGGAGTGTGTCTCTCTGAAGAATCACTCAGCAAAAGCATCTGTGAAAACTAACATTATATTACAGTGTGCTAGAATGTAGATGCTGCGATGTGTCTCTTATTAGAGAGCACAGTGCTTTGCTTTTGTTAGTTACTGAGAATGTCTTTTCAACCAACTAAATGCTATACCTATCTTTCTCAAAAGTATAACATAGATAATAATTAGGCTAGTTCATTAGGCATAACTCATTAACTCAAGCTTTTGAACGGTGGAGATCACCAGAAACATCTATGGCATCTGATCCATCTGCTAGATATCCAGAGTTTTGACTTTTGACTGACATCGACATCATATCAAACAGGTCATATATTCCTGAATCCTCTCTCAAATTTGTTCATCTTCAGACATATGCCTTGCAGCTAGCTCCTTTTCTTTTAAAAAAGAAAACATAAACTATGTGACAAACGTTACTATCAATCACAATTATTTGTCCGATAATGATCAACATGCATCACATGGATAATACTCCACGATAATACTCCACAAGCTAGCTCGTCAGGAGAAGCATGCGATAAGGTCAAAGCAATCGAGGCAAAGCCAAGCCAGCCATTTCGGCCGATTGCTGATCGAGGTGTCCATCGTTGAGCGGGTTGCATGCTGCGAGAGAGCCAGTGACACTGACACCTCAAGCTCTATCGTCAGAGACCCGTTAGGTCAAACAGTGACCACATTCTCTGAACCTTGAAGCTAAGCTAGCTGCTGCTACCGCTCTTCGTCAGTGAAGAAGCCGTCAGTTATTATCAGCACGTGCTCGATCTTCTTCTTAATCCAGCTTAATCAAGCTGTCGATCGATTAATCGATCTGTCACTCGATGATCATACTACTGAATGGGAGTTGACAGAGCAAATGCAAATTATGCAATGGCAAATCGACTCCTACTTTTTGACAGATTTTTTGGTCATGTCCATGAAGACAGTAGTAGACATTAAACTAGTACTACACGGTAATTTTTGCCTGATATAAGCACGTTAACCTCGCCCTCCAGGTAGTAGTCATCAATTGTCATTTCTGTCATTTTCAGGGCATAGATGCCCTGATTAGTGCCATGATCACATCACAAACCTCCCGGCCCAGAAGTGGTCAAGTTGTTCCTTCAAAGAATGGTAAAGAAACACACACCCCGGCTGATGCAAAGTTACACCCGATATTAAATTAATTAACATGTGCGGTAACAGAACAGCATGACACTTCAGATCACTTCGCCTATAAATACTTCTTGCCTTCTCAATTTCTCAAATCATCTCCACAAACTAAACTAGAACCTGCTTCACAACACACACAAACAACACCACCAACAACCACTACCTGTTCAACTGCTACTAGTGCAACAAGAGAGAGAGAGAGAGAGAGAGAGAGAGAGAACAATTTCAGTTTCAGAAGAAAGGAGGAGCTCGAACTGAAGAAAAGAGAGAGATAGAGTGGAAGCCATGGAGCAGAGGTACGGTTGCTACAACTACTACCAGCAGTACAAGAGCAGCGGCAGCTTCAGTGGCAAGGAGAAGAGGCCGCCGCTGAAGAGGGGGCAGCTCAAGCGGCAGATAGTGAGGACGCTCAGCAACCTCATGTCGCCGGCGACGAGGAGCAGCGGCGACGCTGCTGCTGCAGACGCCAAGAAGAAGGCAGCGGATCGCAGCAGCTTCAGGAGAGAAGCCAGCTACAACTGAATCTCTGATCGAACAGCAACATCATCATCAGATACTCAGATTGATACATATTAATTAGCAGTAGTATATTGCTTGTGTACGTGTGCTGTGCAGTTGGAGTATCCCGTACGTAGAAGTACTGTTCGATGTAGTTGACACGGTTACAGGACAAGTTGCTGCTGCTAGATTTGTAAGATGCCTTTTTGTTCATATTTCCCTCAATTTTGTTCAGATTTTTCGGAGTATTAGTAATGAAGATCAATGTTCTTTTGTTGAAAGGCTAGTTGATATTGCTGTGCTTCATAAGTATATCTGTTCTTGGCTTAATTGCAGAGGTTACTTGAATTTACACCATACCTATGCTTCCAAGATCCCCGCAAAAAAAAATCTATGCTTCCAAGATGATAAAGGTACTCAGATTGTTTTTTTAGAAAATTACAAAAATCACCATATAAGTCATTTGAAATTTAACGTTCCACCTACAAATCATTTTGTTGCAAATACTTCTAAATTCCGATTTTTCTTTCACTGGAGCAGCGACGGTACGTCGGCCAAATGAATTAAGACTTCTGAATTCCGATCAATACACAAACTAAATATGCATATAGTCATATTTGTAAATATCAGGATTTAAAACCTGATGTGTGAAGCCATGCAGTGAAATCTAATTTATATAATTCTTAGTCTTAGCATAACATGATCACCTTTGCTTAATGCACAAATTTGATCCACTGACGTGCATGCGAAGCCATTGGATCCAGATCCGATTCCTTCGGTTCTGCTGCTTGTTGTTCTTCCTTTGTATCTTCTTCTAATTTTTTCTCTTGATACGCCTTAGGAAAGGAAAGGGCACCGACTTGATCACAAAGTGGTAGTCACCGATGTTCTTTGTTGACGTAGTGAAAGCCCTCTAAAACACCAATGACACTAGCTGGAGATCATCCTAAGAACCCCTTCCAGTGTTAAGTCGATCGGACAATTAGGTTTATAGTCAGCGTAGAGAATTAGGCGTCCTTTCAATTCTGCGCTCTCTCCCTTATATAGTTATATCCTAATGTTGGTAGGATCAGGGTTTGCGCTTTCGGAAAGCACCAAATTTCAGATAGTTTGAACTTTTTTTTTAATTTTAACACATTTTTACTGAATTTAAATGATTTGTGGCCAAATTCATAAATATTTGGAAAAATCCAAAATTTCTCCTATTTAGGCTCAAAATCAGTTTGTACCGATCACAGAAAACCAATCCCATCTCTTCTCTTCTTGTTCGGTACGGGATAGGCGGGTTCCCCTTTCCGAACAATCAACCACCAACACCGACTCGTCCACCATCAATGTATTATACGTGTATAGTTTGTAAAATTCAGTGTGCTCTAGTATTTTGTTCACCTGCTGGAAGAGATGCCCAGTGGATTAGATGCCAGATAGTAGCACTTTGTGCAGCTTTGCAGGTGCGCCGTTCAAAGAAAACGGATTACAATTCATGGCATCTGAATTCGATCTGATGCTCTTCCCAGCATCTTTCAGACTGCAAGGGTGCATTGAGAACCTGAATCTAAGGATCTACGCCCCCGCTTCTAATTATTCCTACCTATTTCCACTGTGAAAAAAAACTAAACCTAGATAACAATGTTACATAATCTAGTACTACCTCTATCCCGAAATATAACAATATTTAGTGACTGGGTCATATTTTAGTACTATAAATCTATCTAGATTCATAATACTAGGTAATGTTCCATCCAAAAAAATTAATAGAGAAAGTATAATGAATCTTGTAAAAGACTATCTAGATTCTAGGTTAATTTTTTTAAACGTAGGGAGTAGTATTATGGCACATGCTTTAGGCTATCTCCAACCCTCCATGTCATGTAGTGTTCATAGCATTAAATACATCACCACATAAGCAAAATTCTAATATGATAAGAGAGGTAAAAAGATGATGATATTATTTCTAATGTAAGAAACCATGTCTACACAAGAACTAAGAATAAAAACAAAGGGTTATGTGGATAAAATGAGAGAAAAGAGAGATGATTGGGTGAGAATTTAATTTGAAGACATCATCCATTAGATATATAATTTCTATACCCAGTATCTATATGACATGATAAATATAAAAACTATTATGATAGTTTCTGGTTAGGGATGACCTCAAGGGGACAACAGTGCACTGATTTGATGCAATCTATGAGCCAGCCAGCTCTTCTTCGGATCTTTGTTTGCCATAAATTCAGCTCTGGTAACTTGCAAGATCTGTCTCTTGCCCATTGGGTTTGCAATATGAAACTTGTAAAGGCTGTCACGAAAAATAAAATGAGTACTTTTACGGTGATATGTAGTACCAGAATTATCACGAATAGAAGTGATCTAAAATCATTGATTTATAAGTTTTTATTACTAGTAAAAAGGTTTCTAAATTAATAATCAAGATGATAGAATAAATAAATACAGTCCATTACTAGATGAGAGGATATGAATTATATATTATTCTTTTAAACACAATATAGACGCAATCATCCACATACACGCACAAATGCACACCATACCAGTATGAGTACCTTTAAATACTAGGTCGATATATTTTGAGATTGATGAAGTCACCATGCGTCTACTACTAGGAAAATAATTAGCTGTAAATACGAGTATCATATCTTTACTGTTATAAAAATTAAAGATGTTTTACGTCATTCGTGTTTAAATTGGTTCTGTCACCCGTATCCAATTCGATGTGGCTCTAGAATAACTATTATATATCCCCTTTCCAGCCCAACCCAACCCAACTGCACACCATCCCGCTGCCTCATCCCGCGCGCCCCACTCGGCGCCACATGCCCCTCCCCGATCAACATTTTTTCTCTTTTTTTTCTCCTTTTCTGTACTCTCAATCATCTTATCATCTCCCTCTCCTTCCAATCTCCTCTCTTTTCTCCTTTTCTCTTTTTTCCTCTTTTTTCTCTTCCAAATTTCTCTCCTCATAAATATTTTCCTTTCGAAATTATCATTAAGGTGTGTATCGGTAAGTTTGTTACTCTGCAAATGCTTTCCATCCAATGGTAAAAAACTTTCACTGATTGAATAACCAAACTTTCAATCTTTGATCGATGACGTATAGCAGAATACACATGCTTCAACTTATGTAATAGCCACCCGATCTATTTGTGCGGCTATGGAAAGATGTACATAATGGATTCTTTGTGTGATGACGTATAAAACGAGCATAACTGGGTTTAGTACTATATATGATTTTTGATTTTGCCATTGTTTTATTTGTCTCGTTTCGATTTGTCGTTTAAATTGAAAGAATTTTTATCGATCGTGAAAATTATCTTCATCTGTTGCAACGTACAAACATTTTTCTAGTCCATATTAAGTCCAGGACTAAAACCTACATAGACAAATTTCACCACCAAAAGACTAACAAGTTGAGCTACGCCCTCACTTCATGATATGAATTATAGAGTGATTATGTTACCAATAAAAACCACCTTAAAATTTTCAAAATAATAAGAGGGCTTTGTATATAATTGCCGCAATAGGTGCTTTATGCATTATCCTTTAAAAAAAGGAAATGCTCTCATCTTATGCCCTATAGATTATAAACAAATGCCAAAATTTAAATTTTAAAATTGATTTTAAGTTATTTTATTTTATTTTTTATATTAGCTTTTAAATAGTTAAGAACAACAGATATGTAAATACCGATAATTTTTTTTTCTAATAAGCTGTAAAGCTTACAATCAACGTATGGCCACCGATAGTAGCGGTAGCCTTTAGCGCTCTGCCTATTTTGCGTTGTCATTAAAAGGTTTCAGGACTTGACTAATAACCAAGAATTTACGTCTGCGTACATTGCATCCATGCACGCGTTGCATTTCTTCGTCTTCTTTTACGACTCGTTGCTGCTGGCCAAATTACGCGTAAGCTTCACATATGGCTTTGCCGATTGCACTACATGATGGCCCCATGTGTGCTGAATTCCAGGGACATGGGTAAAACATCATGATCCAACAAAACGTCAGTCGGATTACAAAAAGACAAACCTAGCCCAAATTTTATATACATATAGGGACATGACATGAGACCCAAAAGCATGTTTGGTTGATATGTTTTCTACTGTGAAATTAACAAGAGCTATGAGGGAGACACACCCGCAACAAAAGGACAAACGTGCACAACATATGTCCTGGTATAACACACTGGTTTTTTTTTCAGAATTAAGTTTTTATTTTGGTTTCACATAGCTAAAGACTTTGCACTTTTTGGCAGCCAAAATGGTCATCAAATATAAGTGTAGCACAATCTATCTGTTGTATGTTGCACTATTTGACCTAGTATGAATGATATGTTATACAACTTCAATTTAATCTTATACGTAGGTATTAGCTTCGGTTTTAGGCCTGATTACAAAGGAATGACGAGGATAAGGATTTCAATCATCTTTTATGCTGGATTTAGAACCAACAGTCATGAAAATTTTTACCAACTTTAGATGAAGATTAAATAGGCTTACTGTCTGAATAAGAAGTGTCTTCTTCCTTTTATTGGTCGGATTCAAATTTGTCTTCTCGTCATCCGTGCTTAGATATTTTTATCCTTTGGTTTTGAGGCAAGGACTTTGTAATAAGTGGAAGTAGCTTTTGTTGAAGAAAATACCAAATCATATATCCATTATCTAAAAAATTAATAGTATACTTCTAACTAAAAAGAAAACTACCCCCATTCAATTCAGAAAACTACCCCCATTCAATTCGAAAGGTCTAGAAATTATACCATGTTAATAAGAGAAAAAACAATATGATTTGCATAATTACATTGTGATGTATCTAGATTAGATTGTAATGGTGTAGACTGGTCGATATAATTTTATTATGCAAAATGCAATTCTATCCATGGAAAAAAAGACGATAGTTGTATATCAAACTTAATTCCATTTTAAATCTATTACCTACAAAGTTGAAGAGTCTTGTTTTAAATCCAATTCAGTATACTTTTAAAGTCTATCTATAAACAAAATTGCACGTGAAAATCCGCTAGTATTAAAAAAAAGGAAAAAAAACACTTACGACCTATCATTATGGATGCCTAAGAATTTTAGGAAATTATGTGTTAAACAAATAAAGAGTTATATGCAATACTTTATCCGTAACTTAGGAAGGCTCATGTTCAGATACATGTTTTTTTAGAAAATATCTAATTATACTAGGATGTATCCAATCCATTTCTAAATTATTGTTTTTAAAACTATCTAATTATATTAGGATGTATCCAATCTATTTCTAAATTGTTATATTTAAGACAGTGGAGTATATTTTAGAAAAAAAAAATCTCTGCATCACGATTCAAAGGCAAACACAACTCTTTGTAACCTTTGTCCTTCTGTCTGCTCGAGTCTTTAGCATGCCCCAACGGCCCGAGGTGTCTCTGTCCTTTGCATCTTTTGTCTAACATCCTGTCGGCCTATGGCCTAGCATGTGGCCCCCTCCACCGCAAATCCACTGCATACTATTTCAGATTTGCCTGCTTATGCTGATGATAAAACTGGTCAAGTCAAGACCCAAGTCTATTTGGCTTGTGTGGTTGTTTGTCTTCTTCAGCGAGTAGCTTAATTTTCTCATGCCTTTCCAAAGAAAGTTCTTCTCATTGCCTAATCTCTCTTCTTCTTCTTCTTCTTCTTCGTCTTCACTTATTATCATCATGCACTGACGCACACATGTTTAATTAGTTGCCATCTCACCAAACTATAAATGGACTTTTGTGGATGTTGCTATCTCCTTTTGGTTTTCTATCTTTGCTCATATAATTGGCTGTCCTACAATTTACTGGATGACCAGTCTACGTTTGCAGTGCTGCTTTCTTGATTTGATGTGGATGACAACGATAACTCACTGAAGTTTCTAGGTGTACTGATCTACTGATTCCGGTACAAAGATTAAAAGAACAATGTTATATTTGATATTGTTTCAAATAAAACTTTAATATTCTTGAACATTATATTTTTAAATATTTAGATTGGACTCGTCTCGAAAAATGCTTTCATAATATTACAATTTTATTAATGCTTTTAAATATTTTCCAATAGAAATTAGCGGTCAAATTTGTATCTTGCAAACCATATCGATATCGCTGTTCAAAATGATATGATTCGTTACAGGAGGGAGAATTACTCCCTCTGTCTTAAAATATGTTTATATTTACCTCTTTTTGTTTGTTTCACAATAAGTTCATTTTCAAATAATCATTCTATTAGAGTTTTTAAAAATAAATGATAAATGCATGGACAGTAGATAAAGTGGGAGGCAATTTTATTAGGATTTGGTTAAGTGGAGAGTATTCTAATACTTTTTTATATGTTATTGTATGTGGAATTGGTGAAAAATAAATTTATTTATGTGGTAGGTTAGAAATGCGGGACATGCCAATTTGAACTAAACCAATCCGCATTTTAGCTATTGAATCTATGCAATTCCATCGACTTCATTAAGATTTGTGTAGTTCTCTCTTGGACAAAAAAAACATAGGACCATATGCAAACGCAGCATGAAGCTTTCACCCAGATTTTATTTCTTTCATCAGATACTAATGCTGTAAATACTACTAGTAGATGATTGCTGGATGCAGCTCAATACACCAAGATGAAGATTACTACAGGTCCAAATGTGCATTTCCTATTCTTTCTTCTTGTCTTTGATCTTGTAAACTAGCGCTACGAGTGAGGCGAAAATAGAGCTAAAGATCTTAGATTTTATCTGCCCTCTCTTCGGTATCTTTCTCCCAATTCCCTTCACCGAATGCGCCTTGGCATCATCTGCCATTTGATGAAACCTGAACAAGAAAAACCAAATGGGTTACCTCAGGTAAACACATTGCAGATGTACACCATGAACTGTGACGAGAATCTTTTGATTACCTCAGAGAGGAATGTCTTTTTTCTTTTCTTTTCGAAGAACCAAGAAGAATGTGATCACCTTAGGAGTTCAGTAGTTTTCAGAGAAGGGAGGTGATACAGGAGAAGTTGCAACCCCCATACTCTCCTCCCGTCTTCACGTGTATGTGTGTGTATATATATACACTGGCTGGGTAATGACTTGGTGCAATGTCACTTGCCTCAGCAGTGAGCTGTCTGTCTCTGGCAAATAAAGCTGTTGACACAATGGATGTTTTAACTGAACATAGTGCAAAGGCTACTAGGCTATACATGCATATACGGATGAATGTGAGTCAATTATGCAAACAATAGAGATATGAATGTCATGCAAGACCATGCAGCAAGTCTTCAGGCTTTTTTATTGCAATCTTACTCGGTGGAGTGCAAATGTGCAATATAGTATCCCCTAATGCTAGGATTGCCGGGGTTAAGGTCACATCTGAGAGAGGCAGGAAAGAGCTCTACTGGTCCAACATTCTCTTGGTTGGCATGGTGCTGGCTTGTTCATCGGCAGCTAATTAACTGCTCACAGGCGCATAATCAAGGTTGGAATTAGGGTGTCTATGAATGTGAGATGGATTCTTTGACTGAACTAGCCAGTGCCACATCTTGAAAACATTAGATAGGCCAAGAGGTTTGGATTTCTAATTCAGAATAACCGACCAGGTTGTAGGCCAACTGGTCAGATGTTCAGGAGACCAAGGTTAAAATCCCAACATCAGAGACCTTTTTAAACAAAAAATATGTGTGTGACTGTTCCCTTTTTTTCTCTCTCTCTAAAAGATGGTTTATAACTACTACTCCAAACTGATATTTCACTTGTTCTTGAAACTATGACAAGCGGATATAGATAGTAAGCAAACAAAAGAGAAATGAAAAGATATGGGAATAAGCTGGGTCCAACCTGTCCAACAAACTTAAGCAATCACAGCTTAATGCTCCAGTCAAAAAGACATTAGTCTTTACAATAATCTTTGGGCGTGCGATTCTTGTCTTCACAGGCAATAATAATCTCTAGGAGATGACTTTGACCAAAACAGAGTCCAACCCAACAACGATTTTAGCTACCGCGAAGACCACAACCATAATACTAGTCAGGTCTGTTAACCATGTTAATAATGTGATAATAACAGAGGATAGTAAATAGAAATAAAATGAAAAGTTCACGTGGGAGGATCCATATAAGTGGAAGCACGCTCTTTGCCTCGTCAAAACGAGCTTTTGCCATTCAGAACTTTCAGATTCTTCAAATGAACTCCAAAAGGTGAGGCAGATTCTTGTATTCGACAACACAAGCAAGCCCTCACTAACGGAAATGATAATTCACAAACAAGCATGCCATAATTGCACAGTGTGTCTCTACATTTGGTAATTTCCCCTGATGCATTTACATCGAAAGGTAACTGATGGACAACCAGATAATTTGTCCTTTTTTTTCTCTTCTCCAGAAATAATGGAGAGAAGAAATAACCTATAGACCTACAAGAGTGGCAATGATAAAAAAAAAGGAAACCATTAAAAAGAAGGGGACAGAGCAAAAAATAGGTACAGCAATGATCGTGTTCGAACCTTGAAGCCTCCAGGTTTAACTCTCTCGACAACCATGGTAAGATCAGATAAAAGAATACCATAGTGGTGAAGATATATGCAAAAGGATGGTCTGTGATTCATCAATCCAGTTGTATTTCTTGCAACTGTTCATGCTGCCCATTCATATCATTTGCAGCTACTTGGACGCTTGCCAGATCGATGCCTTCCTTTGGCATCTCCACTCTCGACTTGTCATCTTCTTTGGGTGAACCCATAGACTCTTCTAGCACATCCAGTTTTGGTGTTTCTATCTGCTTCTCTTCATTGTTGTTGGTTATTTCTTCCCTTTGATCATGTGCATCAGTAAGCTTGGCACTGTCATCAACATTGTTCTGCTTTCCCTGTGAAGAACCCAGATTGACAGGTCACTTTGTAAAACACAAAACAGTGGATATAATTTGTAAAACATTAAACAGTGGATATAATTTATAATGTAACATCTTGTCATTTTCTAACTCAAGGATGGAGAGTATCAGACGAAACATTATCTAAAGGATTGCAAGCCCATTTAACTAAGCCAAAGCTGGTGTGGCCACATACAGGATGCCTCATGGCTCATGTGTCAGTACTGTATCTATTGGTCAGAAGAATTACCTTGTTCTTATCGCGCCAACTCAGTGAAAATGGCGAGAGCAAGTTTATTTTTTTGGGCTGGAACTCCTGTGATGAATCATGGTTTGCTCGACCAGGGGATGCATCTATGATGGATGTTCTGGAGGGGAAACAGAGTCAAGCAAATGTCAATGTTGGAACACTAAGTAACATGAATAACTTGGAACATAATTTAACATGAATGCATCATCATGATAGCATGCTCTGCTAATTTTCACGAATAATTGAGCAATCCGAGCTGACAGTTACACATTAGCAACTTAGACATGCTCTAAAAGCTAGCCAAAAAGATTTTCAAAATTCAAACAGTATAGAAATTCATAAGCGGGTGAGAGTTGTGTTGTGAACTCTCAAGCCGTCGAGTAGCACACAAGTTGGTACTAATAACATTCCAAGATGCAAACTGGGATACCTTAGAGAAGGCAAGGGGGAAAGAAGAGCTTTCTGCTGGCTAGTTTGATACTGCAGTGTGGCCTCCAACATTGTCTCTGCCATTACAGCCCTGTTCTCCATTTTCGCAAGTGAAGCCATAGCTTCCTCATACTTTTCCTGTATATGTGTCAGGATCCAGTGAGAGCCCAACATTACAAAAATATAGAAAATAAGCATACAAATATGTTTTAAGAGCACAACATATGGATATGTTACAGTATTTACATGTGTGCATGTAAATGTACATGACTATGGTTTTGGTTAGTTCAGATAAAAATAGTCCCTCCGGTTACAAATATTTGATGCTTAGAACAAGATTTTGATCAAACTTTTAAAATTGCGACCATGAAGATTTTCTTAAATACTTAGTTTAAAACAAAAAAAAATGATACACGTGGATTTGCTTCAAAAAGTACTATCATAATAGCATAAACTTATTGGATTTTATAAAATTGATTGTCGGAAGTTTAAAAGTTTGGCCGAACCTTGTCCGAGTGTCAAATAGTTAGGACAGATGGGAGTAAGTGATTTTAAGAGAAAATATGATCTGAGAAAGATGGACCAAGCTTGTTGACTGACTAACCTGCAGCACATTAACAGCGTATCTCTGAGCTGCGGCATCCTGCTCAGCAGAGATGCGCGCTTCCTCTGCAATTTTCAGTTCTTGTTCCACTCGCAACAGTACCTTCAATATGATTTCTGGTGAGTGGACATGCCATGGTAGAAAGATACATCTAGAAAAACTAATGTGTCAACTGTACCTGACACATTGCTTGTTCTTGTTCCTGCTTGTCCAACAGGGTTTGTCTTAGTTCAGACAATTCTTGTTCTGACTGCTCAACCTAAAAGAGGAGGGATATTCACACACACTTATGTTAGAAAACTAGATATTTTTAGCTAATAGGATGAATTATGATATACTGGTGTTGGTTATGATTTGGATATTTCAAAATAAAGTGCCTCTACCAGATAAATCTTGCACCATTTATAATTTGGTAGAATGATTATTTTCTAAAACACTGTTATATATACTCGAAATAAAGAACATGAGGAAATTTATTTCTGTGGCATAGTTGCATTGTAAACACCATCACTGAACATGCAATCTGACTATTGGCACAAAGGAACACTCCTTATACAAAAGTGTAGTTATCTGGCTATACCTTTGCACTTAATTGCCGCCTATTATCTTGCTTGACCATTTCCATCAATGCCGTCTCTAGTTCATCAGCTCTGGATATCACAAAGAAGAGAATTTGGAATTAATACTTCAAGACTGGTATACAACCAGATCAGGACTCAGGGACTGATATGGGTAAAACAGCCATAAATCTATTTAAAAGCGAAGTCACATAAGATGGTTCCAGCAACCTATGACAGAATGCATGTATATTTCTCATTTTGAAATAATGAAAAACGACTTTCCAGCAAACTATAACAATATCAAATCATGAAATGTAAAACATACCTGAGAACAGCTGACCTTCTCTCCTCTAGCAATCGGCATAATTCAAACTTCAGCCAAGAGATCTAATGTAATTAGAGTAAATCAGACAAGAAGATCTGATGTAGTAAAACTGATTCCCACAGAAGATATGAAGTAATAAAATTAATTCAGATAAAAGATATGCAGTAATGAAACTGGTTCAGATCAGAAGATCTGCAGTGATTCAAACTGGTTGAGATGGCTACCTGGTCCTTTGGGTCCGGTAAAGCTTCAATCTCAGAACTGACTGTCAGACCGCCATACATATCATCCATATTTCCAGAATCACTTTGGTTGGCATCCCCATCTCCCACATCACTCATCTGATCTTGCGAATCACTTATTGACACCAGTGGTTCAGGATCATGTTTGAAATTATACAGCTTTGATGCAAGACCGTTGGTGTCCAAGGCACCTAGACCTTTTGCTCTTTCTTCCATTGAAGACAGAACAGATGGCCGATGCTTATTCCTTAACTCTTGCAATCCTGTTTCATCTACAGACTGATATCCCATGCGAGCTGTCAAGACAAGCTGGCTGCTGTCAAAAGTGGAGCCAGCTAAAGACTGCAAAAGTGTAACTGCGTCACCAGCATCTTTTGTGGTCACAAGTGCAGGACCTGCAATTAAGAAAAATATCAGTACCTAGCTAGCCCACGAGATGAAACTATTTTGTGGGCTGACTAAGCTTATTGTCGTTTTATTTTAGGAAACTATGAGAACCAGAAGCATGTCCCAGTACCATAAAACTCAAGTAGTGCAAGAGCTGTCCGGAATAGCATCACACGATTCCCATCAAACAGAAGCACATCCCAGACACGGAGAACTGAAAATGTTCAAACAGCATATAGAAATAAACGGCGTCATTTTTCTTCCAAGCAGAATATGTATGAGGCTGTTACACCAATCAAGGTTATGCTTACATGGTAGATAGAGGTAACAAATAATAACTTTAACTGATTGTAATGTAGAACATTTTTCAACAGTTCCGAGCGATACCACAGCCATCATCCAAGACAAAAGGAAAACATGGTAGTAATACTTTCAAACTTTTGTGGGACCAAGGGCCTGTCCTACTACTTCTCCCTACTTATAAAGATATCTTGGATCTGCATCATCTACTTCTGGCCCCTAAGGGGGTAATAGTTAACTAGACTCATTCACATATCCAACATGTAAGAATGGAATAATAAATACTAGTAAGATAATGTAATATCAATGTGTTTTGTGCTCTTGTGAAGGTAACTCTGTAGCCTTTTCTTAGATAATTATAAACTAGCCACCGCATCTAAGATACACAAAGCCACAATCAATCACAATAGTTCCACACCATTTTGGAAAGATACACAGCAAGTTCCACAAGTATTAAAGAGAAACACAAAATTGCAACTTGCGCATATCCAGTTGTTATATCTCCACCAATGGCTTAGCTAAGGTATAAATTAAAAACATGGTTTCCTACAAGAAACAAACATGAAAGAACAACAAAGGTAAAAATCTAACCACTCTCCCAAGGAAGCACATTGGTGAAAATGGATAGGAACCATGGTCCAGTAACCCATGCAACTTGAAGACCAAGGTAATCCAGGTGGTTTGCTGCACAAAAAAGGATATCAGCTTTTAATTATTATATTTTTGCAGTTACTAGCTAAATGAGGTATGCCACACCAATATATCATATTTGTAATAAGTTGCGAACCTAGTTTTGGGAATTTTTCTCGGACCAACTCCTCTAAAACAAGCTGATCCACCTGGAAACAACCCAAAGTTCATTTCACATAAGATTGAATCAAACATGCAGTTCCATCTCCCAAGCACTCAAACATGCAAACAACAGAAACCTGGATATGGAAACATCACAATACCTGCGACTCAATCATTTCTTCAGAAAAGTATCCATCAAAATAGTCATCAATAATTCCTACCAATGTCCTGTTACACCATCAACAGCTTTAAAATATTGTTGAATTCAACTATCACGATATTTTATATCAGTGACAGCACACAAATAGTACAACATTTGGCATGAGGGTGTACCAAAATGCATTCTCTTCTGGCATCAATAGAAGTAAGAGACCAGCAAAGAAGTTCATTGCCTACAGTATTCAAAAGACAAATCTTTGCTATGAATAGAGTTCACCTATATCCAAGTACAATTGTTACTCAAACTATATTATCATAACACTTGGAATCAATTGTTGCTACAAAGTTCCAAAGAAGCTGACTTCCATCAAGATAAAGCACACAATGTGGATCACCAGTAACTGGCACATTTACCTGGCAGTAACCAACTGTTGGATTGTGTCTAGCATAAGCTAGAAGCAAACGTCTCAAAGCATTTCTTCCATCATCGTCCAAAGCAGGATGGCCTGGAAAAGTTCTAGGCAAGTCCTGTAAGGAGCCCAGAAATGGAAGATACGGCTTCTTGTTAGACTTTCCAGATAAAAACGTTAAATAAGAAAAATCCTAGCCTCCAATAAAAATGGGCACAACTAGCTTTTTATATATAGAAAATGGAAATTTGGACTCAGTGACCAACCTTCTCTATTTGTCCTTTCCACTTTTCAGAAGATACTTCATTATTTTCCCCAGCAACATCCGAGATTGAAGAACGCGAACCACTGCTATCTTCTAGTTCACCTTCCGCCACAAGCAGACTATCATAGTACCCTTTTACCCTACGCGCTCCAATGCCAACAAAAGCTTGCCATAGCTGTCAGCACAAAAGCAAATCTAAAGTTAGAAAAAGAAACAAAGCAAAAAAGTTCCATGAAACAAGCCGCACCTCTCCTCTCAAAGCCATTGGCAGTCCACCATGGACTAGGCACTCCAACTCTTCCATCGAAGGGAAATTATCCTCTTGACCCCTATTGTCAATGTTCGCACTATCACCTGAATGCACTTCTTGACTAGGCTCGACCTTGTCTACATCATAGAACTCGTCATCTGAATCCTCAGATAACTTGCCCTCTTGAACCTTCACCGGATGGACGACATCCTTTGTGTCCTGACTGCCAGCAGATGATTCTTTCTTCTCGACACGTACACTCATAATCTGCTCTATGTTGCCCAGGGATGGTCTGATTGGCTTCCATATCTCGATCTTGTGTGGCCCTTGCACAATCTTCTCGCGCAACAACGAAGAACCGCCAGTTCCACTGTTCTCCACAACATGCCCGGCAGCTTCACCCTTTTCTTCCTGCCTGGATGGTTCCGACTGCCTCTCCAGAAAATTCTTCCATCTATCGGATCTCTCCTCTTCCTCCTCCTGCAAACACAGCACCAGAAGGCATGTAGCTTGTCCACACCAGACAATGCAGATTAAAAAAGTCAGGGGTCGCGTGTCTTCTACCTTGTAGATGCTTGCATACTCCTTGTAACGCTGCAAGTGTTGGGGCCGCACTGCGAAGCCATAGGCATCCCTGCTTCAACCACACAGCATCAGAAATGGAACATTTCTCCGAAACGGCAACTAACTAACGCATAGTACTTTGGATGATTCTAATCCTGTGCCCTCTCCTAGATTCAAAGCAGAGATCAAATTTCGTTAGGTTTAATCATATCAACTCAATGCCAGAATCAAAAGCAGAAACTGCTTGCTCCTACTGTCGTACATCAGGATGCGGACGTCGAAACCCAGATCTCTTCAAATTAAAAAAAAAAACATCACGGAACTCCCAACTCGTGCAATTCCACCGGCAAAATCCATCCTATGCTTCAATCGCAACCTCCGACACGCGGAGGAGATCCAGCCCTCGCCGCTCCCGCGCACAGCCAATCCCTCGCCGCATTACCCGAAAACCTCAAGCAAAAAAAAAAAAAAAAGGGAGATCCCCTCGTCGCGGCTCGCCGAGGAGAAACCGACGCGACGTACAGCAACCGGCCGAAACCCACCGGCGCGCAACGAGGAAGAGAAGGCAAAAACTCGAAACTCCTCCAGCAACCGGCCGCCGAACACGCGCCCGGCGTGGCGGAGCGGGGGAGAGAATGGATGGAGAGAGGAGAGGAACGCCCACCGCTTGTGCTCGAAGGCGATGAACGGGAGGCTCTTCGGCTTCATCTCCTCCCACCCCCCCCCGCAGTAGCCTCGGCGGCGGCGGCGGCGGCGGCGGCGGAGTGGGATCAGTCACCGGGAGAGAGAGAGTGTGTGTCCGTACGGAGGGGGGAGGAAGAAATCAGAAATGTGGGGGACTCGAGGATGACCAGACCAAGCACGAACACGTCTCGTGGGTTTCGTCTCTGCCTCTCTCTGCGTTGGCTGACACACGAGGAGGACGGGATGGGGTTGGGGTGGGTTGGTCACGGCGAGTACGGGGCTCCGTGACTCGTGTGACTTGTGTCCTCCGCGACCGACGCCGAGAGACCGAGATCCCCGATCTCCTCCGTGCGGCGTGCACGGGCGGGAGAGCGGTGCCGGTGCGCCACCTCGTGTTTTTCTGCGCGGCGGTTGGGCTATGGCTATCTCGTTGATCTCCTCTACACTCTGGTTCTGGTCGTCTGACTGACGCTGCGCGTCGCTGCATTACTTTCGTTCTAAAAAGCATTAACTTCTAATGATAAATCTGAATAAGCATTTATTTTATTTTTTAAGATTATTTTTTCTGGAATGAATGAAGTATTTCTCTATTTCTCTTTTGATTTAAGAAACCGCCGGGGTAAAGGATGAGTTCTTATCAGCTTGTGAGCGCTAAGCGTACTTTTTAAAAATATTTATCTATTTTTTAAAAATGAATTAATTAATTAAATTTGTAATACTCAGCCAACAGCCTAAATGCTAGATATTGCTTACACAGTCACACTAAATTGACAAGGGTCAACTGATGAGTAAATATTGGGTTTGGTAGTCTTTGTTTAGACTTGAAGGTGGATTACTTTTGTATAGAGGTTGAGGGTGGGGAGTTTGTTGCGGGCGTGGTGCGTGTGCTTTGGTTTTTAAAGAGGGGTTGTTGTTGTTGTTGTTAAAGTAGTGATAGAGTGATAGTCCACCATACCGGCCGACATTTTTTTGTTTGTTTACATCGAGCTAACTAGAGTGCATGCTGATGGAAGTGTTGGAATGAAGTGCTCACACATTTGGATTTTTATATTTCAGGGGACGTATTCGATCTGCCATATTGGACTGATGTCGTATCATTTCTTAATTTGGTGGATATAGCTGCTATATTAGTAACATTTTTAGGACAAAACTCTATTGTGTCAGGATAAATCAAACATGTCTAGTTGTTTGATAAGTTGTATGTCTAGCTTCAAATAATACGTAGATCTTCGGCGATAATAAGAAATGAGAAAATTATTACTACCTTGAAAAGTGTTATCCAAATCTAGATCGATAAAAGTTTATATACTCGTGCAGTGATATACTCCCTCCAATTAAATTTATTTGATATTTGGAACTATCAACTTTTTTTTTACTAGAGGGAGTATCCCATAACGACATGCATCGTCACTTTTCAAAAATCTTTCACGCATGTAAATAGTGGAGGGTATATTGTGCACACACTTTTCAACTACTACTGTATACTACCTATGTTCTAAAATAATTTTATTTTTCACCAATTCTACACAAGCCAATAAAAAAAGACTAAAATACCCTCTAATTTATTAAATTGCAATATAATTATCTTATTTTATCTAGTTCTTATTCCTACTTTTACAATTTTTAGTACAATCATGGTGCAAAATGAATTTAAGATAAATAAGTAGGAGTAGAGATGATCTTATTTTAAGACGCACTTCATATATCCCAAAATAAATCTATCTTAGTCGGGAATGTAATACATCATAGTACAATAAATATTTTTTATTTAAATTCGTTATACTATTATATCTTATATTTCCATCAAGATTAACTTAGATAAAAGGAGTAAGGAATACGAGGGTATCTTCCTTATGCTGTTGTGCATCCGCTTCTCTCCAGTTAGCATCCACGTTAGATATGTCGGACGCTTTATTGATCAATGATCATGATAACGGGACAAGGTACAATGACACATACTGTGAGCATTAGTACAGCTCGGGCAATTAGCTACTGACAGGTCTGTGCTCACCTTATGACGGTCTTCGCTCACCTTATGACCTAATCCATCTCTGAAAAACATCTTTGATAAATCGAATTGAACTTTATTAAATCATATAAAAACGATACGATTTAAATGGACATTATATTACTCTTCGTGCATTAGTGAGTCCAATAACATTAATTTAAAAATAAAAAATTAACTATAATTACTAGATTTGCAAGACTAGTATATTCGTCGCATTGCACCGAATAGATTTGAAATAAATGAAGGGAACTAAACAAAGAGTAAATTAAAGTACTATGCACTATTAAATACTATTCAAATTTATTCATGCAAACAATATATTTAATCGATAAACAAATAGTCCATTTTTAAAAATGAAAAAATTCTTCGCTTTTAACCGATGAAAATTGAAATAAATGGAGGCAAACCCAACCAAGAAACCCATTATTTGGAACCCATTAAAAAGGTATGGACAATTACACACTTTTTAAGACATGCCATGCAAATAATATATGTTAGCTAAAAATAAAAAAGTGCATACACTACTCTATTTAAAAAGATGCAAATTTCATCGCATTGCAACGATAAAAATTGAAATAAATGGAAGCAAATGAAGGAGGACAACAAGTATGTCACCTTTTATATGGATCCTAAGCAAAGATTTGAGGTTGAAAACCTTCCCCCTAATTTGTGTCAAGTATATGAGAGAGAAAACGTCAGGCTTGAATAGGGCAAGCTCGGGCTAGGCGCAATATATGGCATGCATCATCGCGTGCGGTTGCATTAAGCGGCCCGCACGAGATAATCTATTATCCCGTGCGGTCGACTTAATATGAACGCACGCGATAATGGATATTATCGTGTGCGGTCGTGTTAAGAAGCCCGCACGAGATAATAGATTATCCCGTGCGGGCAATGACCCGACCCTGATGGACCGGTTTTCCAGGCGGCGCCACTTACGGTCCGTCTGGAACCAAATAGGGGTCTCGTACAGAAAAATCAAATTTGTAGTAGTGTAATCAAGGTAACCTCGTGAAGTCGGTACGGTAGGGCGAGTTTTGTCCCCTGCCTTTGATTCAGACCCTACCCATCCTGAACTATCCCCGTCCTAAGAGAACTTGAGTTTTTTTTAAGTTGTGTTCTTGCCCTATACTTTTATATGCAATTGTGATTTTATCCTTCTTTTTTAGGTTTGTGATTTTACCCTCACTTTTTAAAACGAAACTCTGGTTTACCCTTACTATATTAAAACCACTTAACGGTGTCTACGAAACTATAAAATAGTATAAACCCGTACACTTGCCTCTACTCTTCTAATAGGATTTGTATATTTTCAAAAAACTGTGATCGCACTTGGACAATTTTGAAAAAAATTTGATATCATTGACAGGATTTCACAGAACTTTCACCTGGTGCGAAAATTCACCAAAAAGATCCATCGCATTCACCAGTAAAAAATCACCAAACAAACAAACTCCTGACAAAGTAGCACGGGATTGGAAAAAAGAAAAATAAAAAAAAAGAGGCCTCATAATAAGCTCCTCACAAGCCGGAGCCGCCGCCTTCTCGTGCAATGCCGCTGCCACCGGAGCCGCTGCGTGCTCGCACGCGCCGCCGGAGCCGCCTCCTGCTCGCGGCTGCTGTCGGAGCCACTGCCTACTCACCTCCGCCTCCACCCCCTACTCGCTTGCTGACGCGGGCATCTGCTGCTGCTCGCTGGGTCTCACAGCCTTGCCCAGCCGCCAGGCTGCCTCGCCCGTGCACAGCCGCTAGCAGTGCCACCATGTCTAGGGTTAGACTAATCAAGTAATCAGAATGGGGATCGGGTAGTGGGATGAAAAAGGCAATGCAGGGTGTTGTTCTTTGCATCGGGGTATAATGGTCCATTGTATTTCTCTTAGTAATTTCATCTATATTTTTTACACTCTTATTTTGGGTCCACCAAACGGTCATCCAAAGTTGGGGCAATCGATAACTTCGTTTAAAAAATACAAGAGCAAAATCAAAACCCTAAAAGAAATAGGGGTAAAATCACAATTCCATATGAAAGTAGGGGCAAGCTAAGAATACAATTGTCCCTTTTTTTAAGCTAGCTCCATCTGGCGTACCATTGCAAAAATTATGGAGTTAAAAATTAAAATAGCACTATCATATGTGTCATTGACATGTGGATGCCTAGATATCAGTATCTTTGTAGTGGTATTTTTGAATTTTCCCTTGTATTTTTCAGTTGCTCCAATACTTCTAATGAAGGACATATCATTCGCCCAACTAGCAAAGCAAGGCCGCATACCATATGTAGTTTCCAAGCTAAAAATGGTATCGGCATGTTCAATTCATCACTGGAACCACTTACCTCTTCTTCTCAAATATACAAATGTATTAATATACTCCCTCTGTTTTTTATAAGGTGTATTAAAAACGTAAAAAGTTTAAATAATATAATTTGAGATGGTCAAATCACTAACTTCGATTTCTTGACTTAAAAAGAAAGAGCACTATACTAGTCAGATGTAGATATATATGTAGTGTAGACCATCGGCAATGCACAGCTATAAAAGCATTGATTTAATTTTTGCGTTGGTTTCCTCCCTAAATCTCAATTCGTTGTTTACCAAGTTATTTTTGCGTTAATGATAAATGATCTATAGAGTTGCATGCACTCCTTAACTATTATTAGATTTCCCTAGGCTAAAAAAACATGAATCCACCACTGACTAACGTGACCCATTGTTATCTCATCACGCAGAGAGAGTCGGTACTACTTCCCTCCCAAATCGTGCCTCCTCCTAGACCAATCTGCACCAACCTAAATTTTATTCGGGATCTCGGTGAAGGTTAAAGATCCAATTTAAAATCCGACAAATTGTTGAATCATAGTACCTATGTTTTAATACTCTGTCCTTTAAAATACGTATTGGTATGCTCCCACGTAAAGCTGACCCACAAACTATCCCCTTTTTTTTTGACAAATTGACCCTTTTCAAAAACTTATTTCGAAACTAACCTCTACCAAAAACTTCAACCAAAAATAGGCCGTTGGCTCAGCGCCAATGCGCTTGGCGCTGAGGTTGGGCGTGTCAGCGCCAATGGACCTGGCGCTGACCTCGTGCCACCATGGCGGCCGAGCAGATCCCCCAGCCAACGTGGCAGGCATGTTAGCACCAACCGCTTCGGCGCTGGGTTGGTCAACCTCAGCGCCAACCGCTTCGGTGCTGAGGTTGGGTACTTAGAGACCGGCCGAGGCCGCCCCAGCCAGCCTCTCATCTCTTCTTCTCCACCGCGAAAAGGCTAGGGTTCGTCGCCCCACGCCGTCCCCTCACCAAATCTCCCCCAGATCCTCTCAAATCGAAGGGGATATCGTCGGGATTGAGTTGGGGATCGATTGAGAAGGTAAACTCCTCTAGAAACCCTAGTTTCCCCAACGTTTTATTGGATATTTCGCATTGTTTTGGTTCCAACCGTGGTGTGATAATAGTTTGCTCGGGTTGGGATGTTAATTGGATAATGTGGGTGGGGATGTAATGCGAAAGAGACGTATTAGTCTTGCTCCATTTGGTTCATGTTGATTTGTAGAACCTATATTTGGGATTGATGTGTGGTGATGGTTAGGGCTTGATGTTGTATTGATGCTTGGTGATTGAAATGGTTGGAAGGGGGTTGAGGTGTGGTGAGGTATATGCACTTTGAAGGAGGAGGGAATTTTTTTTATGAATAATGTGTAGTATTTGAGTTGAAAAAATTAGGTATTGTTTTATGGAAAAAGTTGGACATGTTGTAAGGTTTGGAAGATTTGGCATTGCTATGGTATTTAGAGATTATTTTCAAGTAATTAATGTTTATGTATGGGTGAAATATTGTAGATTGATAGATTGGCCCAGCTTCATTATGGTGGTTGTGCGGTAGATAAAAGTACCGGTGGAAGCCAATTTGAGGGGATTCCATTTTCATTTGCAGGATGGAGCACTTTCCGGGGTTGGAGGATTTCTACGAGGAGAAGCACCGGGCTCCCCAGATTGCGAGTGGAGAGGTTAGCACCAACATTATTCAATTTGTTTCCACAACCTTTGTATATGCCATATTGTCGCTAACTATATGTTATTATATTTGTCTATTGATGCAGCGCCTGAAGACCCTCCGAGTCAGAGGTCACACGGCACACATATTGTTCGACGACCGGTACATCCCGTACCTACGGTAGGCGAAGCTCTTGGCGTTCGTGACCATGGCGCAACGACCGGTGCCTCTGTACAACGCCGCTGGTCTGACGGCCCTCGTGGACCGGTGGCGTCCAGAGACTCACACCTTCCACCTACCCTGCGGGGAGCTGACGGTCACTCTGGAGGACGTCGCCATGATCTTGGGTCTTCCTATCCGGGGTCAGGCAGTCACAGGTGACACAGTGTCGGGGAACTGGAGGCAGCGGGTTGAGGAGTACCTTGGTGTGGAGCCTCCAGTGGCACCTGATGGTCAGAGGCAGACGAAGACCTCAGGGGTTCCTTTGAGTTGGTTGCGTGCCAACTTCAGTCAGTGTCCCGCCGAGGCAGACGAGGCCACGGTGCAGCGATACTGCAGGGCGTACGTCCTGTACATCTTCGACAGTATTCTGTTCCCTGACTCCGGTGGAGACATGTCCTCTTAGATGTGGCTGTCGTTACTCGCGGACTGGGACGAGGCGGGTACCTTCAGCTGGGGGTTTGCTGCCCTAGCCTGGCTCTACCGGCAACTTTGTGATGCCTGCCGAAGGCAAGGCGGGGACGCGAATCTAGCAGGCTGTGTTTGGTTGCTACAGGTTAGTTCACGCATGTTCTGCTTCGCAACATTTCAATTTCCAGCAATATAAATGTGGAAGCTAACGTATGTGACGCAGGTTTGGATGTGGATGAGGCTTCCTGTTGGTCGGCCCATGTGGAGGACCCATCAGGTTTGGCCGCACTAGGATGCCGACCGACGTCCCACTGTAGCTCACCTGTGGGAATCGGTCCCATCTCCAGTACTAGGCCGCAAGAATTTGGCCTACTACCACTACACAAACGAGATGGACTACCTACAGCCAGAACATGTAAGCAATTCATCGTTCTATCACACATGAAAATGGTTTCTTACTATCTACTACTAAATGTGATTTAATGTGTTTTATTTTTCTTGCTGCAGGTCGTGTGGATGCCATATGAGGCACAGGAAGTGCTCGAGCTAGAAATAAATCCCATGTGACATACAGAGAATGCGTTGAAGACCCTACGGTGCCCACTAATATGCTTCTATGCAGTGGAGTTCCAGATGTGCAACGCGTGATGCGGCAGTTCGGGAGACTTCAAACAATCCCGCACCGTTTCTCCACAAGTATCGACCTACACAAGTTTGTAATTTCACGTAAGAATTTATTTTGCTTGCTCAGTTATTTTCATGTCAACATTTATTAAATATTCGAGTTGGATATTTTGCACACGTGCAGGGTGGACCGTCGGAAGAACAAGAAGGTGACTGATTGGGCTTACTACCATCAGGATCATATCACGCAATGGGAGAAGTTCGAGGAGAATGGAGTACCAGACCTGGGTCAGCACAACATGATGGAGTTCGACGCGTACTTGGCGTGGCTCCACAGGACCTACCGTCTTGTCCTACGTTCGGCCTGGACGCTAGCCGACATAGCGGACGACCCCGAGGATGTGGAGGAGCAGAACGAGTACGACACTCGTACCCGTCAAGGTACCACGGTCGAGACGGGACCTGTTCGCGACAGAGTGGTTAGTTTTAGCACTCTTTGGTGATATGCAAGCTCTCGCATAAATGTTGTGACTAACTTCATTTCAAACTCGCAGGCTCGAGAGCTCTTGCAGACCGTCAACGACGCGGGAGTGGCACTTGGCACGCCTCCTAGCTCGGAAGGAGAGAGCGGCACCCTGCGAAACACCCTACAGGTACTCGTTGAATAAGAGATGAAACTACGTTGTTTTTTCCAAAAGCGATAACTCAACAGGAATTATTTTTGCAGAGACTACGGCAGCGATGTTAGAAGTTGGCAGCAAGGATGGGCTGCAGGTCGACTGATGTGGTCGAACATGCTCATGCCCACCAAGAGGGGGATGAAGAAGGGGAGGTGGGTCATGAGGAGGGCGAGCAAGACAAGGAGGCGGAGGAAGAAGGGGATGAGGAGGAAGAAGGGGATGAGGACGAAGAAGAGGAGGGGGACGAAGAAGAGGAGGCGGATGAGCTCGGTCCCTCGCAGCTAGAGGACGCACTAGAGTCGTCACAGCCGGGTCTCTCGCAACCCGGTCCGTCTCGACCACGACGCAGGCGGGCTCCTTCGCAGGACTGGAGGTACACCCCCGATGTGCCTCGTCCTCGCACTAGAGGTAGGAGGAGGTGAGTGCATGGTTCGATGGATGGATGGATGGACTTGATGCATGGTTCGATGGATGGATGGACTATGACTTTGCTTGTTGTGTATGGATGGATGGATGGATGGATTGATGGAATGTTTTTATTTGTTACATGTATGGACTTAATGTATGGATGGATTGATGGATTCTTTGGATGTATGGAATGAGGTTGGACTTGATGGATGGATGTATGATTTGATAGTGAACACATGTTGCAACGTTGATATATTGCTGCATGTGCTGTGAAATGTAATATATTGTTGTCTGTGCTGTGAAATGTCTGCCTGGGCAGAGAGCTGTTTCACTGTTCTCTGATCTGCAACCTCAGCGCCATGTATAATGGCGCTGACATGTGCAAGGTCAGCGCCAGGGACCGTAGCGCTGAGGTCCCCCAGCCAACCAGACAGAAGGGTTGCTGGGGTGGGACTCGGCCGAAACGGCTAAGTCGTACCTCAGTGCCGGAGCAGTTTGCGCGGATGTCCCCAGGCTCAGCGCCAGGGACAATGGTGCTGAGGTCCCCCAGCCAGCCAGACAGAAGGCTTACTGGGGTGGGACTCGGCCGAAAACGGCAAAGTTCCACATCAGCGCCAGAGCACGTGACGCTGACGAACCCTAGCCTTTTCGCGTTGGAGAAGAAGAGAGGAGAGGCTGGCTGGGGCGGCCTCGGCCGGCCTCTAAGTACCCAACCTCAGCGCCGAAGCGGTTGGCGCTGAGGTTGACCAACCTAGCGCCGAAGCGGTTGGCGCTAACATGCCTGCCACGTCGGCTGGGGGATCTGCTCAGCCGCCACGGTGGCACGAGGTCAGCGCCAGGTCCGTTGGCGCTGACACACCCAATCTCAGCGCCAAGCGCATTGGCGCTGAGCCAACGGCCTATTTTTGGTTGAAGTTTTTGGTAGGGGTTAGTTTCGAAATAAGTTTTTGAAAAGGGTCAATTTGTCAAAAAAAGGCAAATTATCCCACTATCACTTACAATTTTATTCTTACTCCGTGTAATAGAGTTTTATTCTAACAAACCTTAGGGCTTATGGTTGGAATCTCTAAAGTGGCCAAATATAACCTTGCTCTTCAAAATATACATTACCAAAATATAACTCTGCTAAAATCTTGTAAATTGGTGAATTAACACTGCCTCCAAAAAATACATCGGTATGCTCTCACATAGAGTGGATCTACGTATGCACAATACCTATTTATAATTTTATCTTCACTTTAAGTAAATGGTTAGCTCAGATACAATAGTTGGATCGTCAAACGACCCGTACCCATCTATAGTTTCAAGATGAAACTAAACCACCTACTACTCGAAAATCCTAATGGGCGAACGATCGCCCCCTACCCCACGTGGTTTCCTTTTTTGGCACCGCATTACTTTTCTGTTTTAGTAAATTTATACATCTAAAGTTTGTACACCTCAAGTTTACACATCTAAAGTTTATACACCTAAAGTTTGTAAATCCAAAGTTTATAAGTCAAAAGTTTATATACCCGATTCAAATTTGAATTCAAATTCAAATATTTGTTACATAGAGTATTTCTATAATAAAGTTGATACGTGCGAAGTTTACGGTATAAAGTCTATACATGAATATAAAGTCTATACACATAAATAAGGTATTAGATTTTTTTTTCTATTTTTTATTTTTTTCTAACTTATATTTATATATTTTTTAAAATTTATAATACAATAGGAATTTATAAATACAAATATTTGAAAAGAAGGAAGGAGGAAGGGGAGAGGAGCGTGTAAAGAAGAGGGATGCGTGGACGATCACCGGACCATTAGCTACCACCAACTGCTCTACCTCTAGATCACATGGATCTGAACAACTGCTATAGCCTAGGTGATAAACGGGTTGCGGTGTTACGTACGTGTCATATTTCACGGTTATAATGTGCTAATCAATGCACTTCGGCGGCAGCCAATACGGATCAGACAAATTTATGTACAGTGAAAGGAGAGTCTCGGCAAAACGACCAGGCATAATATGTACACACGTCATGTTGTCACGCAGATTCGCACGCATGCTACGAGTCATTGGACACGTTTTTCTGCACCAAGGTGGCTAGTTGCAGCTGCACCGAGCCCATAAGCCGTTGATCATTTCTGTGATACGTGCCGTATTTCTCCCTTGTGACATTGTTTTTCCACCTGAGTTGTATGTCCGAATCTTGATGCAAATCTGCGGTGGCGACTTTCCCGCGAATCATTTACAAGCCAGGGCCGCTATTTCTCCTCGAGCCCCGCGACCCCGTCGCCGACCTCGCCGCCGACGCCGTCGTCGAAGTACTCCTCCCTGACGTTGCCGGCGAGCATGAGGCAGAGGAGCCAGAAGAGCGACGCGTCGAGGTTGAGGAACGCCGCGCCGCCGAGCAACCCCGTCTTGGCCGTCGGGCAGGCGTACCCGGGGTCGCCGCCGTGCACGTTCCGGACGTGGTGCATGGCCTCGCTCGCCGTCACCCACGCCGTCGTGGCTATCCCGGCCACCGTGATGCCTCTGCACACGCGGAAAGAACACGTACGAGAAGAGCTCAGAACACGCCGCCGCACTCGCGCGCCGAGGTTCCGAGGTTCGCCGCCGAAGCAGTTCTTGATCATGTTCTTACATGGCGAGATGGAAGAAGACGTAGAGGAGGGTGTAGTCGAAGAGGGCCTTCCTCGGGACGGACTTGCCGTTGTAGGGGAAGAACACGGCGAGGGCGCCGACGCCGGCGCTGCACGCGGCTGCCACCGCCGAGAGCGCGCCCAGCGCCACCGTCGGGTCCGCCGGGAACTTGCAGACCACCACGTCCCTGCCCCTGATCGGCGTCCCGTACGGCGGCTGCACGCCCAAAGCATCCCGTTTCAGCTCGCGTCGCCGGACAAACAACAACAACAACAACACAAACCACCGGCGCGCGCGGTGTCGACATCGCCGGCCTTACCTTCTTGAGCTCGCCGACGATGCCGAGGAGGAAGGACAGCACGCCGAAGAACGCGGTGGCCATGCCGAGCTGCGCGCTCTGGCTCACCGCCATGGCATCGACGATCGGCCGGCCAACCGATGGATCGCCTCCTGCCTTGTCAATCTCCGCCTTGACCTGCCACCGCCCGCCTCAATTGGAGACCCTTGGGAATAATCAAACAATGTCCAAGTTAATTAGCACATCCATGGCATGCAGATTTCAAGGGAGGCCGCGTTTAATTCAGAACACGAAAAATCATGGCAGAATTTTACACCAAACAATGCAAATCTTGCAGGAATCTGCAGAAATTCCAGCATTCCAAACAGAGAAACGGTATCCGGGATGCCATTTGGATTGAAGCAATCCACGATGATGTTGCAGAAATTGTTTCAAATCAAATGGAACTCACACAAGAAAGAAAAATATGGGACGGGGAAGAAACGAGCCAAGAAAAGATGAACTCGATTATTTTTGCCGCCTCTTTTGCCTCCCGTTTACCTCATTGAAATCATTTGTAGTGTGGGGTGAGAGCCTCCAACTGAGCGGGGTAAATTGGTGAACAGAGAGGAGAGCCAATAAATATAGGCCTCAATGCATGCCGGTTTCCCAACTTTTCTTCTGCATTTTAGTCTTGCCATATGTTTTGTGCTCTATACAGGCTGGAAGTTGGATATTTGGATACAGGGTACTAATTCCAGCTGCTGTTGAAATCTGCAATAATTTTGCAATGAACCGGGATTTAATCTTGGATTAATTAGCTGGATGTACCATGTATGAACATGGCCATTGTTAGCGGGGAAATGCATGCATAGTACTGTTATTCAGTGTTCACAACTCTCTGATACCGGATCAAAAACAGCTCACGAGCGGTATCTTTAGATTTCACAGAAACCATTGATAAATCGACAAAAACCAATAAAACCTGAAAAAATCTTGTCAAAAAATTAAAAATTAGTTTCAAAATTTTAAGCTCAATTATAAAAACCCAAACGGTTGGTGTTTTCGATTCGGTTCGGGAAATCCAGATTTTACGAAATACGAACCGGTTTTCATCGGTATTATGAACCCTGTTGCTATTGCACGTCAAGAATCGCAGATTGGTTTTTTCAAGACCAACAAAAACATCGCTACCTTTTGCAAACAAAAAAAAGTTTCCGTTGCCGGGACTCGAACCCGGGTCTCTCGGGTGAGAGCCGAGTATCCTAACCAGCTAGACTACAACGGATTGATGTTTCAAAGGGATTACTATAGTTTATATATATGAACCTAGACTTCGCTAACTTATTCCCCCCTGCTAAACCAACCAAGCGGTTCATGTCCTTCGCCTCTTCCGCCTACGCGCTAAACAGAAGTAGCTCGTAAAGTCAAGAGGAACATGGGGTTGGTGATGGGTAGAGCCATCCTTCCACACGTTAGAACTTAGAAGCACATGTTAGAGTTTTTTTTGGATGGAGAGAGTATGTTATGGTACTAAGCATATGCAGAAGAAGACGATTTACATCCTATCCGCTATCCTCTATATCAATACTCTTTTTGGAAATATTTTATATCTATGTTCCAACATCGGCTATGAACTGAGTTTCACTATAAACTTCTTGTTTCAAGCATGTTTGCTGACAGTTTTATGATGTGATCTCTATTAATGGTGCTGGTGTAGCCACTACCAGAATTTACAATTCCAACAAAATCGATTGGTTTTCACAAAATTTCATGGTTTATAGGGGACTTTGAATGGTTTTTTAGAATTGAACAGTTAACCCTATTGAAATTGGTGAAAATCTTCAGGTTTTCTCGCAGAGCAGTATTGTGCACCATATCCACTACTGCAAAACCCATGCTCGAGATTTCATAGGGAGAAAGAGGGGGAGGGGTGGTGGAATACTTCTACAAATTAGTGTAACTAGAACTTGCTTATGTGCCATTATTAGCCATTTTATGATTATGCTCTGAGAAGAGTAGCGTGGGAATCTAGAAACACTGGGGTTTTGCCATTTCCGACTTCTAGTTTATTTCTTTGAAATCTATAATTATATTTTTTTTATAATTTATATGAGAATTTAAATTATTTAGAGAAACTAGAGATGCTATAGTTTATACGAAAGAAGTTACTCCATCTGTTCCATAATATAGCAACCTAAAACTAGATTAGATATAACATAATGTAATGAATCTAGATATACCTCCTGTTACTATGTTATGTCACATTTAATCATAGATTTATATACCATAATAAGTGCCACTATAGCATATAAGTTTTGTTCCAAAATAAGTGTATATGTAGAGACAGTAGAGTACAATTTTTCCCTCCAACAACCTCCCATTTAAAAATTTTCCCATCTTACCCCTTAACTACCCAATCTGCTCTCAATCATTCACATTTAGTGAGAGATATTAAGGTTATTTTCTTTCTTACTAATTTATGCTTTGAACTATCAAAAGCTCAAACATGTCCCGTTTTGTTTTCATTATAGTGCGGCAAATTCAGGGCCAAACAAATGGGGATCACTAATTAGCGATTAATCGTCCCAGGCAATCGTTTTTTCACCATACTGTATATCTAAATACATCTAGAGTTTGCACACCTAAAATTTATAGGTTAGAAGTTTATATACTCAATTTAAATTCGAATTCGGATTCAAATATATTCAAAGATAAATTTGAATTGGGTTTGTAAACTTTCGACTGTGTAAACTTTTGCTATATAAAATTTAGGTATATAAATTTTATGTATATAAACTTATTTGAAAAGAAAAAAATATGCGGCGCTTAAAAATAGAAAAGAACCGATCGTGGGGAGCGACCCAGCACGAGCCGGAGCACAAGGCAGGCAGCCAGAACACGGGGCCACGAAGCCACGCCGACCACCAAACCTCTGCAAAAACAGAGGAAGAGGCGAAGAGCGGCTCGCTGCCCGACAAATTCCCTCCTCTCCATCCACCGGATCCGGCTCCTCTGCCTTCAGGCGCAAAAGTAGAGGAGCACAGTAAAATATGACTTGTGCTATAGTAAAAACAGTAATCTGCAGTGATTTACTATAACAATAGTGCAAGACAGTGAAAATATTGTGTAGAATTACTATTGCGGATTTACTGTAGCGATCGATCTTGTTCGTTCGTTGTGGATCGGACGGGTAAAAATACTCCCAAAGTCACGGCACTGTAGCTCTCTGACTTTACACATGATCCCAACCCCCGTCCACCTCCTCCTCGCGCCACCTGTGACCACCTGCACGCCCCGTCAGCCGTCACCTTGTCCACGCGCGGCGCGGCTGCCTGCTGCACCTGCACGCAGCACGCCTCTGCGCCCATGGCCGTAGCCAAGCTTAGCCCAGCCGCGCCCGACACCCGCACCCACGGCCCGGCCGCGCCGCGCGCGAGCACCAGCTAAAATTGGCACGGCCTCCCTCCCCCCTCCCCGCATCCCGCGGCGTGTCCTCTCGCCTTCTGCCTTTCCTCCCTAGCCAATAGCCACCCCCCACCCCCAAATTTACACCGCGCATTTCCTCATTGGCCTGGACGACGACGACGACGTACGACATGACGCCCGTGGCCACGCACCTGCGGTGAGGGCACCACCAGCTGCGTTTGCCGGTGGTGGTGGAAGGCGCACACACCGGTTGGGTTGGGATGGCGGCGGACTACGTGGACGTGCCGCTGGGCGGCGGCGGCGGCGACGGGGAGCTGCACAACAGGCAGAGCCCGCTGCCGCCAGTGGCGCCGCTGAAGAAGCAGCCGTCGCGGCTGGCGTCGGGGATGAAGCGGCTGGCGTCCATGGTGCCCGAGACGATGAAGCTGAAGCGGACGCACTCCAGCGCGCAGCCGGCGCTGCGCGGGCTGCGCTTCCTCGACAAGACGTCGGGGGGCAAGGACGGATGGAAGAACGTCGAGAAGCGATTCGACGAGATGAACGCCGACGGCCGCTTGCCCCAGGAGAGCTTCGCCAAATGCATCGGTGAGTGCTCTTGCATGCCCCATGGTGTTTTCATCTTCCAAAGTGACTGAACCACAGCATGAAAGAGAGACGGTGAAATTGCATTGTTAGCAATAACACATCAAAATTTGACAAAGCTTTTCCCCTGCAAAAAAAGGAAAATCTTGTCAAAGCTTTTGTGCATGTGATGGAGAACAGTTAGTAGATGAGAAATTGGGACAGATCATTCCTAGCTCGTATGTCGATGGTGTTTTCCCAAAATTTAAGCCATTTCAAATGTTTTAGGAGCCAGCCTCCTCCTGCATCCATGCATACATGTTTGCAGCACTTCTTTGATACACTCATACATAATCATTCCTATTCACAATTTTTTTTAACAAAAAACGAAGACAATTAGAAAATTTAAGAGGATATAATTGGTCGACCACGGTTTGCACAAAGTTCAGACTTTGGCCCCCAAATATAACTCGGAGACAATACTTACCACGTAGCAAGAATAGGATATACTCATGCTTACGGCATTTTCTTTTAAAAGAAGTTAACGCCAGTAGTCAGGTAAATAAATGACATCAGAATAGCAATACATCCATTCTCTGAATATAAATTGAAGCTCTAAGCTTAGAATGCGTTTAAAACTTAAAGGTATGGCGGATTCTAAGGAGTTTGCAAGCGAGGTGTTTGTGGCATTGGCTAGAAGAAGGAGCATCAACCCAGGAGATGGGATAACAAAGGAACAGCTGAAAGAATTTTGGGAGGAGTTGACTGATCAGAACTTTGATTCACGACTACGAATATTCTTTGACATGTAAAAGGTCTACCTTCCTTGTCTTCAATGGAAAAACCTTATGACTTGCCCCTTGATGAGATTGCTTTGCAATCAGGTGTGACAAGAATGGTGATGGGCAGCTTACAGAGGACGAGGTCAAAGAGGTCAGTTCCCAATCATCTCTTAATTTGCCCTTTTTCCGCAAAGCTTGTGGAAATAATCTCTATAAGATTTACCTTTCTCTTTCCATATGTAGGTTATCGTGTTGAGTGCCTCAGCAAACAAACTTGCCAAGTTGAAAAGCCATGCTGCAACCTACGCCTCACTGATCATGGAAGAGCTGGATCCTGATCATCGCGGTTACATTGAGGTACCAAGGCATGAAATTATCTCCATTTTTTTTTTTGACAAAACAGCAGCATACAGATATGCTTGCCTCAATGCAGATTTGGCAGCTGGAGACGCTACTCCGGGGTATGGTGACAGCCCAAGGGCCTCCAGAGAAGGTGAAGCTGGCTTCAGCAAGCCTTGCAAGAACAATGGTCCCGTCCACTTACCGGAGTCCAATGCAGAGGCGTTTCACCAAGACTGTTGACTTCATCCATGAGAATTGGAAGAGGATATGGGTGCTCTCCTTGTGGGCAATCCTCAATATTGCATTGTTTATATACAAGTTTGTGCAGTACAGTAGGCGGGATGCATTTGAGGTGATGGGCTACTGTGTCTGCGTAGCAAAGGGTGCTGCCGAGACACTCAAGCTGAACATGGCCGTTATACTCCTCCCGGTGTGCCGAAACACACTAACAAGGCTCCGATCAACAGCACTCGGCAAAGTCGTACCATTTGATGATAACATAAACTTCCACAAGGTACACGTGTGGAACTCTTTGCAATTTCCAGGATTGCACAGCCTGACCTCTTTGTTCTGATCACTATGTCAGGTTATCGCACTGACAATTGCAATTGGAGCGGCTACTCATACACTTGCTCATGTAACCTGCGACTTCCCAAGATTGGTATCATGTCCAAGGGACAAGTTCGAGGCCACACTGGGGCCATACTTCAACTATGTTCAACCAACATACTCATCGCTGGTTGCAAGCACTCCAGGGTGGACTGGCATCCTCATGATCATGATAATGTCATTCTCGTTCACGCTTGCGACACATTCATTCAGGAGGAGCGTTGTGAAGCTTCCATCACCACTGCACCACCTTGCTGGTTTCAATGCCTTTTGGTACGCCCATCACCTGCTGGTGATTGCATATATCCTCTTGGTGCTGCACTCCTACTTCATATTTCTCACCAAGCAGTGGTACAAGCGAACGGTATTGCTCTGGCATCTGTTTGGCACAACTATTTCTTTTGCGAATCCAGTGTTTGTGTATAATATTGACGCTTGTTTTTACAGACGTGGATGTTCTTGGCAGTTCCAGTCCTCTTTTACGCCTGCGAGAGAACTATCAGAAGAGTTCGTGAGAACAGTTATGGGGTGAGCGTCATCAAGGTAAGCAACATATTTCACATGAATTGCAAGATGAGCATTTTCATCTATTCTAGTCTAGCTTCTAAGTACTAATACAAGAATACAATTAATTGATTATCAAATGTGCCATGCAGGCAGCAATTTACCCTGGAAATGTGCTCTCTATTCACATGAATAAACCACCAAGTTTCAAGTACAAAAGTGGGATGTATATGTTTGTAAAATGCCCAGATGTTTCGCCTTTTGAATGGTACCATCTTATTGTCCATGTCCAAATGTCAGTGTTTATCCAGGCTATGGATTAATAGGTTCTTCAATGCTTCTAGGCATCCCTTCTCCATAACTTCTGCACCTGGAGATGACTACTTGAGTGTTCATATCCGTACATTAGGTGACTGGACAACAGAACTTAGGAACCTATTTGGGAAGGTCAGTTGAGCAAACAGAAACAAAAAGAAAAGGAGAATAGTTCAGGCATAATGGGAGCTTATGCAGTATTTATATGCTAAATTAACAAAGTTGCTAAAGGGCTATGCTAATTCATGCAGGCTTGTGAGGCACAAGTAAGTTCCAAGAAGGCTACGCTTGCACGACTTGAAACCACTATCATAGCGGATGGTCTGAAAGAGGAGACTTGGTAATTATGCCCTGTTTGTTTCATATTCTACATTCATCTACTTTTTGAAGGAATTTCTATACAATTGTTTCACTAACCTTCCTGACTTTCACTCTCGTCATTTAGCTTTCCCAAAGTCTTTATAGATGGTCCTTTCGGCGCACCAGCTCAAAACTACAAGAAATATGACATTCTTTTGCTTATCGGGCTTGGAATTGGAGCAACACCTTTCATCAGCATACTGAAGGATCTCCTGAACAACATAAAATCCAATGGAGTAAACTGCTTAACTACAGCAAATTCTTTCTTATACAGTAAAACAAATGCATAATATCTAAAGTGAATTGGATTCAACAGGATTTTCAAAACACGCATGACACCGAGTTAGGCTGCACCTTTAAGAGCAATGGGCCAGGAAGAGCTTACTTCTACTGGGTTACCAGAGAGCAAGGTTCCTTCGAATGGTTTAAAGGCGTGATGAATGATGTTGCTGAAAGTGATCGTGATGTATTACTCAGTCTAACTGCTCCAGTACAACTTCCATGTTCTCTCCTTCAGATTAATAAATAGATACTAACCTAATCACTCCCTACACAGAATGTAATAGAGATGCACAATTACCTGACAAGCGTGTATGAAGAAGGAGATGCAAGATCAGCTCTGATTGCCATGGTCCAATCACTTCAACATGCCAAAAATGGTGTGGATGTCGTCTCTGGCAGCAAGGTTTTTCCCATTTCTATCCTCCTGCAAAAAAATAAAAAATAAATCACATACGCAAAATTTGATTCAACGTTTCTCACTTTTTGCAGATCCGGACACATTTTGCAAGGCCGAACTGGAGAAAGGTATTCTCAGATCTGGCCAATGCCCACCAGAACTCTCGTATAGGTCAGTTCTATGTGATAAATCTCGAGTGATGGTTCCTAGTTTACAGGATAGCAATGCTGAGATGTTTCATAAATCTGCAGGCGTTTTCTACTGTGGGTCTCCAACACTTACGAAAATGCTGAGGGATCTTTCACTGGAATTCAGCCAGACGACAACGACTCGGTTCCATTTCCACAAGGAGAACTTCTAAGACCAGACCAGGAAAAGAAAACACCAAAATAATCGCAGGCGCACTTCTATAGAACAAGAAATTTTAGCATCGGTTAGCAACTCTTTCTGTGTAAAGTTCCATCAACAACTGGAGCATTGGTGTACAAAGGTACGTGGGCATTAGTTAGTGCTGCTGCCGTTTATAGATGGAGGAAAAAGAAAGGAATGTATTTTCTGAGCAATTTGATTGTTTCTTTAGAATGTATTTGCAAGCAATGAGACTGCTTCTTAGAACAAATGAGAGAATGAGATTTATTAGAATATAGTGCGTTGTTGAAATACTTAAGCCCTACTGGAGTGCAAGAATCTCCATCAGACCGTTCGATCTTCCACAGAAAAAACGAAAAAGGATTCCAGCATTTTGCAAGGCTTACGTCTTGCATTCTCAGAGAAGTATGGGATTTCCATTTCATCTTAAGAAACCACTAATGCCTGCCCATACCATCAGGTAAATCTTCGACTCGTCGTAGGCTATCACATTCATTTGTTTGTGAGCCCCGGGAGAGGCGTGACGCGACCCCTGTGCGGCATTTCGCCGAGCAGATGGCGGTATGTGAACGCCGCGGTGGAAGAGGGTGTTCGGATGATGATGGAGCGCGAGGGAAGGGAAGAAGTTGGCTAATGGAGAGGGAGGAGAGGAGAGCTCACGGCTTTACCTTTGATGCGTCCGCCGCCGCCGCCTTCGCCGGTGGTGGGAGAGAAGCGGCCGCCCGGCCGGCACTGACGCGAACGCCGAGAAGGAAGTTGGGACGGCGGACGGCGGCCATCAGGCTCAGCCACCCGATCAAGTTTCTGCGGCCCAGATCGATCGAGCCAGCCCGAGTAACGGTTAACGGAGGATGTTTTGCATGGAAGACCCTGTACTAAAATAATCCTACCGTTTGGCACCTCAAATCCCGGATAGCTATCCAAAATGGACAACTACCGATCAGAATTGAACATTTTAGATGAAAAGCTACAAGATGCGGAGGTTATTTTGCATGTAAGACCCTGTACTATTGTAGGATTTACTGTTTGATCCCAATTTTGGATCGTACAGAATCATACTCATGTACTAGTATGTATACGTATACACACATACGTATGTATAGGTATACGTATACATTCATGTACAGTAATCGATTTGCGGGCTTTCGTGGGCCCAGGCGACCAGATCGGCCGGCGGCGAGGGGGACAGCGGCGCAGTGCTTCTCCGTCGCCGACTGACGCCGCTGTGGAGGCGTTCGGCGGCGAAACGCCGGGCGAGAAGCGCCGCCAGGCCGTCGAGGCGCCCGCAGCAGTACGCCCCGTGAGTCTGCTGCGCCATGGGATGCTCTCTACCGCAACCCCGGCGGCGGCATCCTTCTCCGGCGGCCGGCGCACCGCGCCGCAGGCAACCGGTTGGTGGGAAAAGGTATACCTAATGAAATTTCCTTTGCTCTAAAAACCCAAAAATTCACTAAATTACACTACAAATCTGAAATCTCTGTAGCTGCATAATTTCAAATTTGTACAGTGATGACATCGATGACACTAAGCATCAGACCATCCCTAACCAGAAACTATCAACTAGTTTCCATATTTACCATGTCATCTAAATACTATGTATCCAATGGATGGTGTCTTGAAATTAAATTCTCTTCCAATCATCTCTCTTATCTCTCATTTTATCCACCTATCTCTATGTTTTTATTCTTGATTCTTGTGTAGATATGATTTCTTGCATGAGATATGGTTTCTTTATCCTTTTACATCTCTCCTCATTAATTCTATTGCCACATCAGAGTTTTACTTATGTGGTAATATATTAAATGCTATAGACACTAGATGATATGGAGGATTGGGGATGACCTCATTACATCAGCTTATACCAGATTGCATAATAGTCTCTGAGACACCAATTCTGACATTACAATCGATAAATCACTTTTTGGTTTTTGATTTTGCACGTTGGCTGCAGTATGGTGACGAAATCCAGAAAAGGAGCACAATACCTGGACTACACTTCACTTACACAACGACAAGGCTGTGTTCTTCCTCTTCTTTCCTAACTCATCTCTCTCGTTTTCCGCACACACGCTTTTCAAACTCTCAAACGGTATTTTTTACAAAAGTTTTCTATAGAAAAGTTGTTTTAAACAATCATATTAATCAATTTTTTTAAAAAATAGTAAATACTTAATTAATCATGTACTAATGAATCACTCCGTTTTACGTGTTGGGAGGATTAGTTCCCAACGCTGTAGAACGAACGCAGCCTAAGTCACTAACCCTAGTACTAATACTGTGAAGGTTGTTTGACCGTCCCAACAAATATTGGAAAGAATCCACTCTTAATATAGTTTTTTTGTCCCGCAGAACATTAATTCTCCCTAGAATAAATTATCTGAGACTAGGCACTTGGCACTTGGCAGTGCGGGATCCTGAATTGGGTGTCAAGAACAAGCCTTGCATGATTTACCATTTGGTCACAAGGACCCCTCTTATGTTCTGATCATGCACATTATTAAATTTGAATTTTTGGTGAATATTCCATGCATCTTTTACCTATGGTCTCTCCACTTTCCGTTGAATGCTGCAACACTTTCTGACCTTATTCTCAAATAAAACTTCATTAACCCTGTTTAAGCTTTAGTTGGACCAATTGAAATGATGAATTTCCAATTTCCGACAGAGATCTGTCGAGTGCACAAAGATTGTGTATCCTTATCATGTCCACAATCAAGAACTAATAATTGTAATTGGTGAAGGGTTAGTCGGCCATATCCTAATTTTCTTATCAAAGTCAACATTAGCATCCACGGGCACTTTTGTTCATGCCATGTGTTCTTCCCTCACAATCTCCTTATGATTGATTTGTCCACGGGGGAATTGCCATCATTTCGGTTCTTGCTTCATTTCTTCTCTAGGTAATGGAATAAGTTGTGAGTGAAACACTTCGCATGATTCTTTTCTTCTCCCTCCACTTGAGAAAGCAAATTGTTCCTCTAATTTGAAATCGGCGGACTTGCTGAGTAATTACTGGCAACATGCTTTGCCCATAGGGTTCTTAATTGTCTCACAAAAGATAAATGAAACAGTGTTGGGAGTTAATTTAACTACCACAGGAGCCAACTAATCTTGTACCGGGCACATTTATCAGAATTATATATATTCAGGCTTGGGCTACACAAAAGCTTGTACTAAACAGTACTGCTAGTTAGACTTGTCATCATAGTGAAGTTAACAAAGCTATCACTTATCAGTGCATCGTACTTGGCATTAGCGGCCGACAGAGAATCCGCCAGCCACACTCCCCACCTCTAGGGGAGGGGAGTGACAGTCAAGAGTCCTTCATTCTCCATCTACAATGCAGCGCATGCATAGCCTTTTGGATGGAAAAGCAGAAATTCCAGAGAGGCAGCAAGAGTATACCATTTTGATTAGCTCACCACTGGCTCTCCTGGTTGCCCTAAAGTAAGAGGTAGTGTAGTACACTTTTGTAGTTTTGCTGCTAATCTATTCGGCTAATTCCTACTATATTGATTGGAATCTTGTGTTCTTTGGATTTACTTACCTTTGTATTCCTGCTAGGGTCAAGTGCTGACAGATTTATTGCAGACTCGCAGTCTCTCTTCTGATACACCTGAATTGTTTACCCATTACAAACATGCATCAGAGCTTTGTGATCTTTATTGCATCACGTACTGAAAATTTTCTATACATTAGCGTATGGTACATTCTATGACAAGTTTAAGTTGCTGATACAACAATAGAAGCATTGCAACTTTTCATGGAATCTCATGACTAGTGACAATAAGAAATATCGTAGGACTGTAGGGAGACGAGATAGCCGTCTGCTAGTTGCAAGAGGCATCGGTTTCATTCATGCAACATTGGGCCGACTGTAAAAGGCTTACTCATTGCTCTTCTCATCATTGAGTCACAATGCTTGGATTCCCTCTTGACCGATCTTCTGATATCATGGCAGCCTCTGGTGCTGCACTTTTAAACAGTTTGGAGGGTAGTTCTTGGTCGTCCATTACTTCACTGAAGATTCCGAAATCGCACAAAATTCAGGCCGTTCTTCGGAAAGAAACGAGCACTGCAGAGCTGAACTCTGCTTCATTGGGTGCTCTTCATGCCATCTTTTAAATTTCTTTGTAGAGCTACATATCTAGGCCAACTCCTGCTTTATTCTTGCTGATACTCATTTGCTGCATTTGAACGGTTTCAGATGGTCAAAAAGGAAGGCTGCTGAAGATTGGCTGCATTTGGGCTCTTAGGAATCGATATGTGCCTGCAGAAAGATCGGTCAAGATTATTCTTCACGGTTAATGCTGCACTGGCTGTTCAGTTGGTTAAATTTTGCTTGATAGCAGTAGGATGTTTAGAGCTGCCAGCGTCAGGCTTCCGTAGTGTCGTGTTCAAGAAATCAGTGTGTTGATTCCATGACTGAAATAGTTTGCAAGACATGGATAGTATATAGGGAAATGTCGCTGCTTTTGCCAATCGCATCATCAAGGCAGCAAAGCTATTCCACTATCTTGATTCTATGACAGTTGAAAGAGATATAAGCATCTATGTGATTTAAACCGTGTTATTCCAGACCGTGTAAGCACCAAGATCTCCGATGGCCAAACCTGCCGGGTAACTTCCTTGCTACTTGAGAAGGAGGATGGAGAAGCTGTGAGAAGCGGGTGCAAAAAACTGGAAGTCAAAAGATGGAGTTCTTTACTAAGGTAGGGTGGAATTGGAGAGGAAGGTTGGAAGTTTAGAACTTTGTTTTCTCTCTTTTGTTGCTGCCGGATACTGTTCGGAGGCCTAGTGCTCAGACTATGTAACTTTGTGGCTGCGTATATCCTGTGGGATGTAGAGGCCGGTTTTCTCAAATCCATTATTAAAAAAGACTTGCTGTGTAACTGTATTCGTACCAAATGAAAACATAATTCGTTTTCCTCCAAGAATTCGTATTGGTAGATTAAGATAGTAATAAATATACAATTTCAGGATCTACTTTGGTGGATGTTATTTTCGGTGTTCCCGTTTTCTCTGGGTTTGGTGTTTGTACTTTTCTTTTTCTAAATGAAGTTAGGCACTGCTTCTGCCTTTGTTTTTCAAAAAATAAATTTTACGGTCCATGTGAAAATACTGAGAAGTTAAATATCAGGATCTACGACATATATAGCACTCCCAAGATGGAAGATGGCTAGATGCATCTCCCATCTCCAGGATGACAATTGACAAGATCAAACCTCCCTAGAAAACCATAGTGGAAAATCTGCAGAAAAATGAGGTGCCACACTGATTGAGCCAAGCCAAGATTGCCATGTCAAAGCACTCCTATTGGTAATCACAATATCTACAAATTCAGAATTAGGGACATATAGCACCTTCAAGAAGAAAGATGTCTACCTGCCTCGCCTGTGTTACTGCTATCAGAGACAGCCAGACAGTGACCGGCACCTTATGTTGGCGCATACTTCCTCCCTCTGTGTTCCTAAGTATAAGCATTTCTAACTTATTTAGTAGTAAAGAACAACAATAAGGGGAAAGATCCCCTTTCAGACATCTCATTGATCAAATTTTAAATTTTGAATTGTCTGGATCTTGGACTCCCGTGCATTAGAATCAGTGTTTAGCACTGCTTACATTGTGGATACAAAATTTAAATCCTAGAAATGCTTATATTTGAGAGCAATATATACTTGAGAACAGGGAGTACCAATGGGAGGCAATTTGCCATGTGTTATAAGACAGGATATTTCCGGTAGGCAGGCACACGCCCTGGCTGATTGGCTCATGGGCTCCTGGGGTCAGCTAGTTGCCATTACCACTTTGCCAGTGAAAAAAAAAACAGAGAGAGAGAAGAGATTAAGCAAGCATGCCACGCACTAACCACAGGGGCGACCAACATGAGCCGCCACTAACGAGCAAATTGGGAGCAAGACAAAAGTTGCAGCACTCAGACTTTCTTCAAATTTCAGGTGTGACAGAAAGCAAAACCATGGCCAAACTTCTATCGGAGCAAGATATCAAAGTAGTACTAAATGCCTACTAAATTGCTAATCCTGACCACACAAAAACAAGAAGCTATTTTTCTTGGCTTGGTTCACGAGAGGGTCTTTTTTTTTTTTCCTTTTCCCCCCTCTTTTTTCTTAGCTTCTATTACTAATTTAAGGCGAAGTTACACTACGGCGACAAGAAGGTCAGCGACGCCACTCCGACCACCGCACTGTCCGCGGCAGCCGCCGCTCGGTGCCTCCCCCGCCTTCCTTGCACCTGGCAGCGCCAATCAGCTGCTGCCCGCGTGTGTGGCCGGACAGGTCAGATCAGCTCAGGTCAGGTCCCTGAGCACATGTCAGCGATGCTGGCCCACAGCTCGTCGTCCTCGTCGTCGCCGTCGACCTCGAAACCAAGCTGCTGCTTCTGCTGGTGGTGCTGCCAATTGGCCACGCCAGCTGGCGTTTCCCACCACTGGCTCTGGCTCTGGCTGTTGTAGCAATTGCTGCTGGAACTGTTGGTGAGGCCGTTGTAGGCACAGTATCCATAGCCATTGCCGTACACCTCCGTGTCCAGGCCGGCTACCGCATCGGCATCGGCCTCGGCCTCGGTTTCGGCGTTCCTCGCGAAGCGGCCCTGCACCCTTGGCCTGCTATCTGCCAGCGTCTTCCTGCAGGCATACTGAAAACGACGGCCATGGATGATGATGAGCTACAGTAGCTGCCATTGTCAATTGCGGCAAGGGAAATGGAGATGCGTTTTGTAGGTCAATACAGTGATCTTCTTGTGGAAGTTCCTCTGTTGGCGCTTGACGCGGTACCTCTCGATCCTCTCCTTTCGTTCCTCGGCGCTGTAACGGCCTACCTTCTGTGAAAACGGACCGCCTACTTCCTGGCTGCAGATGTCACCTGAAAACGGCGGCGGTGGCGGTGGCGACGGCGGTACATTCATCACCTGTTTTGCATCAGCATAGGGAAGAAAGTGATTTACCAAAAGTGTTTGTTAATGGCTACAATTCCAGCTTGAGACTTGGGGTTGCATTACCTGTAGGTCGCCGGTGCTGAAGACACGGCGCAGGGTCCCGGAGCTGAACTCCAAGAGATCGCCGGAGGACGATGAAGTGGAGGAAGAAACAGGTGGTGGGAAGGGCAATTGGCAAGCTGGAGCAGACGAGCAAGAGAATGCGGCATTACTGTTGAGGAGGTCAGGCAATCGGTGGTGGAGGAGGGAGTGCGAGCTGGTGCTCCTGTGGATGTAGAAGGAAGGGAGGGAAGAGTAGTAGGAGGGAGGTGGAGCCGAGCCGGCAACATTGGAAAGAGAGAACATGCTGCCTTTGTCGTCGATGAAACCGCCGCCGCTGCCAGGAATGTCAGTTGGAGCTGTGGGCAGAGCTGAAGAGAAGCTCAGTGCATGGTGCATGGAGAGGTCACTGTAGGTTGGCGGCGACGAGGAAGAAGAAGGATGGAACATGGCTTTTGAACTGTGGATCCCTTTGATGTGTTGGGAGGCTAAGTGCAAGTGAAGGGGATTGGTATAAAAAGACAAAGTTAAGTGTGTGCAGTGTATACTATGCACCAAAGGCAGTAGGGCCACTCATTTTAAGTGCATAAAATTCCTAACATTACAGCTCTAAGCTATAACGGCCAACAATCATCATGTCAAAAGGATTATCAGATGCATCAATAAGAGATCATCATGTCTAAATAGAAGATGTACCATCTTAATACAAAGATACGCAAGTATTATGTGTACTCCTCCCAAAAATAAAATAAAATATGTAGGTGTTACTGTGTGCTCCAAGTAAACAATATCAGGCCTATTTGATAATCAAATTTGCCATTGAGAATCACTATCATGTTTGTTCATCTACTGTGAGCTGTATGGCAAGGCAAAGTTGTCCCCCTTTCTATATAGCTAAGACATTGGAAATGTAGTTGAAAAAAAGGACATTGGAAACGAGAATATTTTCCAACAAAGCAAAAGATGTTCAATATATATCTGCTTTGATAAAAGACTAAGAAGCATGCTGAATTTAAGAGTTGAAGAATGAACAGGTGTCAGACCCATAGCTAAGGAATATGCTCCAACCATACATGTATTAAGAAAAGGAAAAGGTGTCAGAAATCCTTCTGTATAAGAGATGAACGAAGGTACAGAAAGCCATCTGCTACTGCTATTTTTGTACGTGGACCTACCGCGAGAATGTATATACAGGTGATCTTACTAGGAATGGTAGTTTTGAAAATCTTCAATCAAATCACAGGCTCACAGGAGTCACAGCCTGAACCTGTCCCTCCCTGATACACATGAGAAATAAGAAGCGCCTACCTTTTTCTAAGAAACCTACTTAAAGAATTCCATAGCACATTTTCAAGAACTAGGAAACAGTGGACTTCAATTGTTTTATTTATGTATTGCACTTTACATAAAATTTTTAAAAAATAAAACAGTTCAGTGAGCCAATTATCAACATAATTTGGGACAGTAACAAGCAACAGGTTACAAATATAAATGTACAGTTCACATATACTTTGGTCCACGAGAATCACTAAGGCAACAGGACTAGCAACTAACACATGGAGAAGGGATAGAAAGGTGTAGAAGACATATACTGTAGTTGAATATCTGTATACTGCTTGCTACAAGGAAACCCAAGCCCGACTTTCTCAACTTCCAAAGGTTTCAATTTTAATCCTGAGTCTAGAGGTTTCCCAGCAGTCCTATCTTTGATTCTGTACAATGAGATCCTAGTTCTGTAGCCAACATAAAAGCAGCACCATTACAGCAATTTGCAAGAGTTCCATCCAAGGTTGGTGTCATTTTCAGATATCTATAGAACTATCCATAATTTGAGATTTGACTATAAGAAAGTAAGAAACAGGAACTTACCACAATACCACTCCAAGGATCAGAAGAGCTTTGAGAAAGCTGGTGAGCAAGCTGGAAAACTAAACAGTTCCCCCATAAAGCAAAGTAGCACACTATGCATGGAACTAGAAACAGTGAGTGTATTATGGATAGAAAAGGATTGGTCACATCTGATAATTGACAGCCCATTTGTCTCCTCCTAGAAAATCTTACAGTTCATAGATAAGTGAACGGCCAAGGTAGTATTTTAACTTCATACAATGCATTTTGCATCATTAATATCAGACATACCTGATCTAATCCACCCAAGGTAAGACCACAGACCTAAGTCTTGTAGTAAAACTATTAAGAGACAAGAGCATCTAATAAAACAAATAGCGTCCATCACTATCCCATGAAAAAAAGGGCTACTGAAGAAACTAAATAGAATTTCAGTAGCACAAGAAACTTACAGTTTCCTTTTTGTGATGTTAACATGTCGATATGAAATTTTATTGAATCAGGACATGAACCATACTGTCAAATACAATAAAGTCAATGGACACTATTGTCAGGCAACCTGCCACTAGTTGAATCATGCATGCAAGAAAGGAATCGCTACCCAAGATTTGACAAATGAACCATTTTGCTTGGTACCATGCAAAAATCATAAAGTTCGAAAAAAACAAACGTGTGAGAATGGCATGTGGGCCTGGGCCCACACATCATTTTCACATGCAAGCCCTCATGTCATTCTCTCATGCAATAGTATTTTCCAATTCACACATGTTTGAGATTGCACTTACCTATGTTTTCTTAAATTGGAAGGATATTGTGCATATCGGCAATTCTAAGTTCTACAAGTTTGTGCACAGCATGAAATTTCATTCGATTGAATTTCCATTCACTTGCCACATGCCCACAATACACAGACTAATTTCATAGTTTCCTAAACATGGCTAGAAGATTAACAATGTCATGATATTATACACTTGGGATATAGCAAAATAGTTGTACCACTATTTTATATAGGCATTATTAACTTGACCTCAATTTGGCAATTGAAGGCACTAGAATAAGCACAGGTTCTCCCAGTAACAGGAGAACTATAATGAATTTAACATAATACATTTCCATCAAGTTTAGTTCTGACAGTAAGGTCACATAGGCAAGCTAACAATGCAGAAATGAGCGGACAAGATGAACCAAATTCAGATTAAGAGATGCAGTGGTTCTTTACATTTAAGGCCTATGATAAACCACATATACCACAAATCAATTGACAGGTACACTGAGCTCTGTTCTGTATTAATTGACAAAAAGAAAGTTGATGATCCAACCATTCTCATCTACGCCCAGCCCTTGAGCCACTGTGATGCTTATGCACCCCAGGACCCATGCATGAAAAGAGTGATGGTTTCTTTGGCTTCGTGCCGAACAGGAAAGTTCTAAGGGGAACTCCAGCTTTCGTTGATAGGTTACGGAAGTTTTGTTGAGCTCGGTTGCTTCTTGCTATAGATAATTCAAGATTTTCTCGGAGCTTCAAGAGCACCCTGCCAACCTCCACTTGGAGACTTCTTACATGGTCCAGCCCAGCTTCTAGCTCTTTAGCGACTTTGTTATTCTCTTGTTTCATATTAAGCACCTCTCCTTGGAATTTTGCAGCTTGGAAAGGGGTGAAGTGAACTTCATCGCTTTTATCCAGAGCTGTGATCTTTGATATCTCCTCTTGTATGCCGCAGAGTGATGAGAACCTGTTCTCCAGTTCTCCTTTTAATAGCACATTTTTTTCCATCCAAACTTGAAGATCTGTGTTCAAATCCCGGAATTTTTTTTCTAGAACAGCCGACTCCAGCTTTGCTACCTGATAACTGATAGGAACTCCAGCTGCACCACACTGTGCCTGTGCATCAATCAATTTATCCATCTCAGTTTTTAGCTTGTCAAATGATGTTTGGAAATTCCGTATTTGATGATATGATGTGCTAAACCTCAACCAAAAGTCCAAGTTATTCTCCAACACCCTGTCAATCTCTGCTCTAAATTTTTCCTCGGAAATTGACGAAGCAAGTTGCTCTTCAACTTGGCATTGCTTCATGTACTCCTCTATTTCAGCAATCTCTTTGTCTTCAGTGACAGGAGTGGTGCTTATTTTGGAAGTTTCTTCAGACTTATCCACATTCTCAGGAGCAGGGGCATTCATCTTTCTCTGCAAAGAACTTACCATGCGCCGAAGAGAGTGAATCTCCTCGTCTTTCATTGCATTGGCACTCTTCAGATCCTTCAGCTCTGACATTGACCTTGAATGGTACTCTTGATTTGTCTTCTCGATTTCTGACAGCTTTTGCTCTGTACCCTTGTAGCTCTGAAGGACAGATAATAAAATCTTGTCCTCACCATCAGATCCATTTGTGTCAGGATGTTCCTGCAACAAAGGACCCTCAGAGCCTTTATCTTGTTTCTCCACTTCATTCTTTGAACCATCTATTGAGTCGGATGTTTGTTTCTTGGCATACTGACTTGTTACTTCTGAATCTTCTTCTTGACAATTTGACTCTAGGGATGAATTTATGAAAGCACTGTTTAGAGGATCAGGTTCATGTAATTTTTCTACAAATTCAGCAAGTTCACTGCAGGCTGCACTCATTTCTTTATGAATATTCTCTGTCCCATTTTGTATGGAGTTTCCAATATGTTGGACTGCTTGTAAAATCTCTTCAACTTGCTTCAATCTGTCTACCAGCTTACTGGAATCAGCAACCAAAGCCGACTTGTCTTCCTCCAAGGCTTGCAGGCGCTTGTGAAGGTCATCTATCTCAGTCCTCATTCTATTGATCTGAGCATTCTGTGAAGTGGTAGCAAGCTCTAGGTCAATTACCTTCTCCACAAGTCGGTCAACCTTATCTGCTAAATCAGTCACCGATACCCCTGGGTGCAATTCAATTAGTTCTTTGACCTTTTGGCATACTTCCTGCAGGTCAAACCTGATCTCATTCTGAACAGAATCATCACCATCCCCAGATGGCATTGCATGGATGTATTCTTTGTCACTGTTATCAGGTTCATCATTTTGTGTACGAGGCTGCCCACACTCAGCTTTGAAGGTATCAAGCCTCTTCTTTGCTTCAATGAATCGTTTAAACTCCGTTTTCGCCTCTTCAGATGATCTATTTTGCTGGTGCTGTAAATTAATCAATGTATCCTCGCAAGACACAATGGCTCGTGCAGCCATCAATGCCCGGGCTTCATTGTCTTCAATGGCCGTGCCAGTGCTAAAAGCATCCTGCAAGCTGCAAACTTCATCCTGCAACTCCACCACCTGCTTCTCAATGTCCAGATACCTGCCCAGCGCGCTGTCATAAGAGGTCTTCAAGAACTCCTTCTCAGTCTGCAGCACCAGGATTTGCTTTTGCAGCTTGTCGATCTCCTCCTGCGCATTGTCCTTGTTCATGTGGGAGGTGATCCTCCGGTGCATCTGGGTCCTCTTCGGGACCGGGCTGGTTCCCCGGCTAGCGCCGCGTGACCCCATGGGCAAGCCTTCCAGCGCGGGAAATTTGAAATTGCTGAGATCAATCCCGGATATCGCCTTCTGGAATCCCTCCCCGTCGGCATCTTGCATGGAGAATTGGATCTGATCCGGGAACGCTGTGGCAATGGTGTGGTTGGCCTTGTGCAGCTCGCTGGATATCCGGTCATACCGGTCGGCCAGCGCCTGGTATGACCTGAACATCTCCTCGACGTGGTTGATGAGCTCGGGCCGGCTCTTGAAGTAGAGCTCCGCCTTCTTGCCGAACGAGTCGCCGTCCGCTCCGATGAGCTTGAGCATGGCCTTCACCCTGTCCTCCATCTCTGCACACACACAGACAGACACAATTAACCCAAACACGCCACCGTCACCAACATGACCGGAAGATTCGCAAGCGCGCATTTCGCCGAACACGCGGAGGGTGAACGAGACGAGTACCGTGGAGGGTGGTGTCGAGCCACTTGGATTGGGTGGTGCGGATGTGCGACGCCCACCACCAGGAGTAGGCGTTGCTCGCCGCGCGCTGAAGCATAGCCGGCCGGGGTCACGCCGCGCCGCGACCGCCCGACCCCCCCTCCTTCTACTACTACTACTACAACTACTACCCCGCGCTCTCGGCGCGGTGTAGTGTGCCTCGCGGCGCGACGCGACGGACGTGGGCGTGGGGCCCCGGCGGTGGCGCCCCTACGGTACGAGGGCGAGGGTTGCGGTGGTGGCGAGACGGCGAGACGCCCGGAGGAGAGAAGGGGCGAGGTTGGGGTGGTGGTGGTGGTGGTGGTGATGGCATCGCGAAATAGGAGGCGTGGGGCATGGTGGCTGGCTGTCGCGTGGTTTGCCGGCGGGCGGCTGGGCGCGACGCGCGCGGGGGGGCGGTGGGGATGGACGCTCGAGCGAGAGAAGCGGGATTTCCACCCGCTTTACGCGCGGGCGGTCGCGGTCGCGGGGCGTCGGCTACCGTGGCGGCCGGAGGCGGAGGGCGGTGCCGCGATGGCCAGCGCGAGCGAGGGAGGCGCGCGGCTTACGGGTGGATTTTTCCCTCTTTTTGCGCGGGGCGAAGCGTACGGTACCCCGGGGGGGGGGGGGGGGGGTGCGGTGGCCGCCTGGCCGGGGCAGGTGGCGCCGTGGCAGGGCACAACAGCTAGCGCGGCGGTGGTGGGCTCGATTTGGTGTTTGCTCCCAATTCCTGCTTCACCTGATGGGCTGGAATGCATCCAGCTTCAGGCTTTCAGCCCGTCGCCGAGGGAACGTAGGGCCCACATGTCAGTAACTATAGTACCGGGCGCCCAGCGCTTTTTTTTTTCTTTAAAAAATAGGATTCTAAATTGTGAAGCAAAACTAAAGGATGTGGATGTAGTCATCAGTTGAGCAAAGTGATAGGCACATAGTCACTTGAGCTAAATGAAAGGTATGAAGTCAAGCGATAGAGGATGTTTTTTATTTGTATTCACGCCTTTTAGAAAGAGCCGCTAAATTAAATTATCTTTTAGGGGGTCCACGGGTCGTCAACTTCTTTTCTCAGAGAAAAAACAATCACGGTATCTGAGGCTATACCAACTTGTCTTTTTAGGGCTCATTTGGACAAAGGGCTTCGTAAGGAATTTTAGAAGAGTTTAGTTCTATTGAAAAGTTTTCTTTTATGTAGGGGTGAAACAGATTTCTTTTATGTAGGGGTGAAACGGATCGGATTCGAACGGATAGTGCTCATACCATATCCTAAATCATATTTTTAAGCGGATTCGGAGCAGGTATGGATGCGGAGCAGATTATTTCGGATGTCGGAAATGGTGCGGATTCGGTTTGGAAAAGGATTAATTTTATCGGATGTTACATGTATGTGCAATAAATAAAAACATTGGGTTAGCGATGCAAGGTACAACAGTACAACAATCGATAAGCAACCCATCGAAATAACTAAGTGCTAAACAATATAAATATATGATGTTCATAATATAAAAGCATAGCTACGAAGTGTCAGATAAGAGGATAAAAGTCTCAAATTAATGAGTCTAGATTAATTGATGGATTTGGACATTGGATGAGTCGGCCTCATGTTATATGCAATATATAGAGTGGTTATACGGGTTGATAATTTTGGATTATCCAGCAAACGGCCTATCGGATAATCCAATAAAAGATCGGATAATCCGTATCCGTCGGATTTTAGAGATACAACAACCATATCTGAATCCGCATCATACTATTCGCATTCGTATCCATCTCCGTTAGATTTATAAAAACTTAGACCATATTCTTGTTGATGGACTGATTCAGATTGGATATTATCTGATCCGTTTCCACACATATCTATATGGTCCTTTGGATTAAATGGAGAGCTATGGATTAGCTCATAACCTCTTGGAAAAGCTGTTTATTTTTTATGTGTTTTTTATATGATCCATCCAAAACGGTTGTTTTTCGTGTTTTTTTTTTTCAAATCATAGTATTCGAGGTGCTACAGAACTCCAATTCTGTTTTTATTGATATTCCCGAGTTGTAGCACAAGCAATTCTCAACCAACAAAACACAAGGAGAAATAATATCCCATGCAGGGCATAAGGCCAACGTCTAACATGTCCGTCATTTCGCCTATACTTGTCCATAACTCCATACTGCTTATTAGGAACTAAAAGATACGGAGTAGCTTATTAGTAAAAGTTTTCATACATGACCTTAGCTATTAAAAACAAATGATATGAAATAAACCACGATAAAAAATTATAAAATCAACTTCAAAATTAATTTCAGATTCAAATCTTGGATTATAAGCATACTTGCCCTTAGCTAGTTAGTAGCACATAAATCTAGATATTCATTAACATATGACTAATTAAGTATTTACATTCGTCTTAAAATATAATAACCTAGTACGAGATGAGATCCAACACTAAGTTAGTATATTTTAGCACGGAGCTAATATTAACTGTTATAAACTTGAAAAAAATTTATTTGATTTATTTGAAAAAATATTTATATAGAAAGCTTTTTAATGAAATGTATTGTTCAATAGTCTGGAGAGCGTTCTCATGGGAAATGAGGGATTAGCCTACCCAACCTTACCTTAGAACGGAGCCAAGTGTGCTACTGAAAGAGTACAACTGATCTTGAATTTTCATAATTGATTTTAGGACTAATTTTGGTTGGTTTCTCCGTCACATTTGTTGCCAATTTTTTAAAAATAACTGTTAAATCACAAGGAGAACTCGATCTAAAATCATTTTTAAAAATTAAATTCCAAATTTCAAAATCATCTTTGACTTTTAAGAAAAAAGGCTGACCCTTGGAAGGCCTAATTCGTAAACAGTGAAAAAAAACTCTCAAAGCCCAAACACCTCAGCCCGCGAAGTCCCAACTCCCAACTCCCAGGGCCCGCGCGCCTTCAGGTCAAAATTTTGAGCTGGCCGCCTCTCACACCACGAAATTTCGCACTTTGTCCCGCCAAATCACCGATCCGCGCCCCACGCCACGTCACCGATCCGCGCCTCCTCCCGCGATCCGGATCCCGACCGTCCATTCCCTCCCCATCCAACGGTAGCCGCCTCCCAACTCCATCCTCCCGTCCCCTTTTTAAACCCCTCCCCTTCTTCCCCCAAATCCCACTCCAATCACCACCGCCTCTTCTCCTCCAATTCCACCCGCTCCTCTCTCTCTTTCTCTCGTGCGGATCCACCGGGTAGTCGTCGGCGGCCATGTCGGGGCGCGGCAAGGGAGGCAAGGGGCTCGGCAAGGGCGGAGCCAAGCGTCACCGGAAGGTGCTCCGCGACAACATCCAGGGCATCACCAAGCCGGCGATCCGGAGGCTGGCGAGGAGGGGCGGCGTGAAGCGCATCTCCGGGCTGATCTACGAGGAGACCCGCGGCGTGCTCAAGATCTTCCTCGAGAACGTCATCCGCGACGCCGTCACCTACACTGAGCACGCACGCCGCAAGACCGTCACCGCCATGGACGTCGTCTACGCGCTCAAGCGCCAGGGCCGCACCCTCTACGGCTTCGGCGGCTGATCGTCGTGCCTCCCTTCCCATCTCCTCCATGTTGTCTGGCCGTGCCCACAAGTCTTGCGGTCAAGAAGTTAAGATGGAAAAGCCGTGAAATCCACCTTTGTTCAGTTCGCCATTTAGTTTTGTAGGGTTTACCCTGAATCATGAAAATGTGAAGCAAATGGTGTTTGCATCTGGGATTTGAATTGAAACATGTTTCAGAGCCAATATTGTGAATCTGCTCTTCTGCACAATTATTCTCTTATGCCTTTGTGTTCTGGGATGAAATTTTGTTTTGGGTGCGGTGGCGAACTAGAGGCTGAGTTCGATATAGGTTTGTGGTTGGTATCTACATTGCAGATTGCTTTTTTAAACTGTCTATCCCCAAAGCAAACACATCTTGAAATGGGCTGTATGTTGATTTTACCATCGCTGAACAGGAAGAATGTCAGGCGGTTGTCGACTCATACTTCAATTTGTAGATTGTATCCAACTCGTTTATTAGTTCGGATTTAGTATTTCTGTTACTGCAGTTGCCTTTGTGCTCTTTCAGCAAATCCATCTGTGTTTTAGTTTGTATTTCTGTTACTGCAGTTGCCTTTGTATTCCTTAAGTAAATCCATCTGTGCTTTAGTTTCAATTGGTTCTTGCAATTGAATTAGCCTGAAATCTGGATAGTTTCAGTAAAATTCATCTGAGCTTTAGTTTCAAGGAACTTCTCCGCAGGGAAATTTTAACGACAGTGTGAGTATGAGTGCGTGACGCTGCACTTGGCAGTTGGCACTTGCACATTAGCAGGAGTGTTCATTTTGCGAACTACATAGGAGTACTCAACACTGTTGCAATTTCTGAAATGGCATAGCATTGCTCAGAGTCACAGGAATTCACTTGAAATCATTTCAACATTACTGGCAGTAATTAATGGCATAGCTTCAAAACATAAACAAATAATAACTGCCGTTTAGAATAATTGAAGATTTACATCATTCTTTAGATACACAAAAAAATCAACAGACACTATACAATATTTCAGTACAAGACACAAGGACACACCACTGAACATCATCAGGCTTCCTGATTTCTAACTAAACATTTGCCCAAAAATGGAACAGTCAAATCCAGGTCCTTGATGCACAGTTGCACACCCACTGAACTCTGAATGTATATGTCAGTGCACAACAAACTCTTCCATTTTATAAATACAGGCAGGCAAAATTCAGCATTCCCATCAAAATATACAGTTACACACCAGCACGTAATCTCTTGGTTCTGCAGTTACTTGATTGACAGTCCAGTATAGCGCAAGGCAAGAATACACTGCAGCAGTTTAGAACAGCATCACAGGGTGAAGGGAACACCAGAGTCGTCGGTTGAAGGCTGCAGTGCATTGATCTTGATAACATATTTCTTTCCACTCGACATGCTGCTGCCCTCGGAGCTCATGTGCAAATCAAATGATCCATCATACAACGTGGAATCCTCATCCTCATAAGCATTACCGATACGGCCACCACATTTGCGGCAGATCAACCTTGTCCTCTTTCTGAACAAACCCCAGGAGCGCCTTGAATGAAAGTATGGCATGCAGCTCACCTCATCAGTTTGTGTGAACCGACTCTCATCGATCGCAAAGAATGAGATTACACCTTTTCTGATCTGCTTACCATACTTGGATCCAATGTTCGCTGTGTTCCGTGTTGAGGAGCTCAGGTTCAATGCATAGCCACAGTAACCACAGCTGTTAGAAGAAGCAAATAGCACACACCATCAGATATTTTTTTCGATTATATGGAAGACGCATACAGTTACACACAGCATGAGAATTGACCCTGAACCCTTTCTCAACTGATATCACCATGCTACCGTTTCCAGTTTCCACGGAAAGAAAATTTTCACATTTTTCACGAAAATGACAATTACGTGTTCAATACGCCATCAAAATCCTAAAAATTAAGTTTCATAGTAGAGTTGTTAGTGTCAAACTGTCGATTCAGGTATGAGAATGTAATTTTCACTTTTCAGCAAGCCAATTAACTTCCAAATGAAATGTCACATTCAATTCCTTCTACTGAACTCTAGCATCTCTCAGAAGACAATGGTCTGTCACAAGAAATAAAGTACCAATAATTCAGTTTTCAATCCAGCTGATCGAAGTTGGTGCGCTTTCTGATCAATCCAGTTTGAGCCATTAGCAACATACACCAACCACTAACGGTCAAAACCAACTAAAACCAACAAAAGAAATTTCAAGAACCATCCGAGCCCAGCAGCTGAACGATCGAATTTACAACTAGACTCTTGGACCCCAAGAAACCTCTTCTAAGTACACTAATCAAGACGAAAGATCCAAGCCAGGGTTTCGCGTATCCTAGCCTCGTAGAACCCGTGTTCTTGAATCTTGATCCAAGCAGCGGAAAGAAGGGGGGTGGGGGAGGGAGAGCGGCGGGGAAGCGAACCTGTAGGCGACTTCCTTGGCGGAGGAGGAGGAGTAGCTCCTCTCGGGCGTCCTCACCATGCTTCTTCCTCTGCGCGCATCGGATCCCCGATCGATTTGGGAGGAGGAGGAGGAGGAGGAGGAGAGGGCTTGGGTTTGGTTGGCTTGGCTTGGCTGGGTGGAAGTCTCCAACGGTCAGGGCAGGGCAAGGCAAAGGCGACCGCGCCGCGCTGGCTCGGCCGGCTCTGAGCTGTTGCCTTCGGCGCAGGGGATGATGAGCTGCCGGACGACCGAGACGGCTCGGACCGTCGGCGCGCGCGTTGGGTTTTGGGTTTGGGTTTGGGTTTGGGTTTGGATCGGTGCGGTCGCTGCTGCTTGCTGCATTTGTGAGTTGACTGCGATGTGGTGTGGTGTGGTGTGGTGATGGGACGGGATAATTTGGATCGAGTGTTCGTTGTACTTGGGACGTGCTGACTGTGGTGCTGGGCAGCGGTGGGAGGTGGCACGATGGATATGGAACCGTGTTTTGTGAGACTCGGTCGCGATCCTCCTGCTCGTGCTTGCTATTTGGGCGGATCAGAACAAGATTTAAGGAGGATTTATCTTTGTTTCTTCCGTCCCCTACACTCTTCATTTTCTCCCATTCTTACCTTTTCATTTGCCCTTTAATTAATGATGATCTAATAGGGTAGGATTCATTTTCTCTGATTCTTTTCCCATTCTTTCTCTTTTATCTGCTCTTTTATCAATGGTGATCTAACAGGGTAGGGGAGATTTCAGTTTTTCCAGCACCCACGCTGGATCCACCCTTGCATGGTTGGTTGGCTGCACTGCATACTGTGCTCTGTGCAGCATTGTTCCGTTTTCTTGCACGACCAAAGGGCTGGGACATGGATGTGAGAAGAGAGATTGGAGCGAGTGGTTAACTGGTTATGTGCACTGCTCCAGTATAAAATGTAAGGAATTTCATCATATAATTATATGATAATTTTTTTATATATTTTACAATGCGTGTAGTAAGTATATTACCAGTGTAGGTAGTTTTCTGAAAGAAAAACAACATCACAGCTCATCATTTGTATAATTTGCATTGAGATCTGAGGTTCAATCTAGATTGAGTGCATATGGGTGACTGAGTACTCCATTTTATATTATAAATCGTTGGAAAAAAAAGTTAAACTTCTTTAAATTCAATCAAGATTTTTTAAAACTTATATATTAATATTTTCAACACAAAATAAACATAATATGAAAATATATTCAATGTTAGATTTAATGAAACTAATTTGGTATTATTGATGTTGCTAAAGAAGTTTAATTTAGAAAAAATCAAAACGAATTACAATATGAAGCGGTGGAAGTACATTGCTAATTAAAAACCCTATATCTTGCTATATTATGGGACTAATAGAGAAGGAATATTATGTGATAGAAAAAATTTATCATCAAGCAATTATGAATGGAAAATTTTGGGTGGCTGTCATATTGTCAGGGTTATGGATAAGGCATACCCTTTATCCTTGGAGTTATGCAAATATACAAATACGGTATATCCGCGCGTATACGGAAAGAGTTCGTCAGATTAAGGAAATCGTGTTCATGGAGCGGAAATAACAGAGTCCTACTCGGGGAGAGTGGGATATTGTTTGTACCGTACGAGATCCGATGTTTCCGAGTTCTACTTGTAGACTAAAGAGATCTGTGGTATAAAAATAGACCCCCGGAGAGCGTACGGGTATCGAATCTCACGACCAGACACCCACCACCACAGACGCAATCCGGAGAATTTGAAGCCAATCTCGCCGATAAGATTTTCTCGGGCTGATCTCGACAAAGGATCTTATTGGTAATCTTGGAGTTTAGTCGTTCTCTTTTGTACTTTGTGGTATTTTTGATAATCTCATATAAACTGGATTAGGGCTATTACCTTGCAAGAGACCTAGACTAGTATAATTCTTGTCTTATGTGTTTGATGTCATATTGTAGCACCCTTAAATTTTTGTTTTATTTAAAAAAATCTCATCATTTAAAGATTTGGAATTTAAAATTTTGGATCTTATTTGAGTTTGTGCCAAAATAGATCTCAAATCCCCTCCCATGCATCTTTTCAATTTTTGTCGAACCCTTGGTCAAATACAAATTCAAATCCTCCAAAAATTCCCTCAAATATCAACTCCAAAAATCCCTGAGAAAATATAAAATATTACTGTTCATCTTGGGCCTTCTTTTTCCTCCCCTCGACCCAACTCCCTCTCCCTCCCTCCTCTTCTTTTCCCGAGCAGGCTGGCCCAGCCTCTTTCTTCTCCCTCCCTCTCTCTCAGCCCACGGCCTGGCCTGGTCTACTCCTATTCATTGTCTCCCTCCTCCGGCCGATCGCACGCGCGCGCCACCTGCTCGACGTAATGCCGAGCCGGGCGCCTAGCCCTGCACTTGTTGACGATCAAATTTGGTAATTCAAGTATCGGAGATAAGGATAGAATCAAAGAAAATCTAAGAGATTAGATCGTATCGGAAACAGAGTGAGAATCGGCTGTGGTCCGAATCGGCTGCAGGCAGGATCGGCAGAGTCAGAGTCGGACAGGGTTAGTGTTGACGATGAAATTTGGCATGTAACCTGATCTACATGAATCGGAGACACGATCCAATCCGAAGCGGATTTGAAGATATGCGGAGATCTCGGAAACAGAGTGCGCATCGGCTGGAGCTCGTATCGGCTGGAGACCGATTCCAATTGGGATAACTGATAAGGCCGATATCGTATGTGAAATCAGTATCGGATTTCACAAAGGGCTTACGATGGATTGCCATGCACGGATAGAGTCCCGAGGAGGCAATTATATCTATTAATTAGGTTATTTTATGTAATTTCCTTGTAGATATTCTCGGTAAGAGTCCACCGAAGGGACTTGTTCGTTAGTTGGATTTATATTAGGTTAATATGAGTCGTGTCCGTGATGGACAATGTTTGTATTTTCGGGTATAAATATAGCCCCGAGGTTTTGTAAATAATGATAACACACGTTCAATCAATCTCGGCGCATCGCCACCTTTATTTTCTACTTCTCGACAAGTTTGTGCTCTCGAGTTGTGCTGCATCAATTTGATCTTCGACGAAAGGTATATCTTGTCATGGCGATTTGCATCATTGGGGCTAGTGCTTACATCTTTATGACACTCTAGTTCTATGTTGTGAATCTCCGAGTTATCATATACATTATATAATTTAGATCGACAATGCAATCTACTTATATCGGCTGGATTCTTTTTAGGGTTTCGTCGATATCGGCTAGATTACTTTGTTGGTTTAGATTATATAATGTATCAACCATCCTGAAAAGACGATCATCGGCTTGATTCTCTAGATGTCATGTTTCTCTTTATACTTAATGCTGCATTGGTTAAGTCCAACCTATCAAGTCATATTTAGAAACATGATATCTAGCCTGCCTCATGATCGTTAATAAGGATAGTATCGGGGTTTCAACCGATCTTACCTGATATAGATGTTTCACATTGTTTTATACTTTGTTTAATTTTCTGTATCTGCCCCTTATATCAGGATCTAATCTAATATAAATATATTGAGCCTGATGCCAATTTAATTGGTTATAGCTGAATATATTTATTACTAAAGAATATCCTGGTATAAGGTTCTATCGGAGCTATAGCCGATACATGCTTAAATCTAGATATCGACTATGACATGAGTCTATATAATCGTTATTTCATGTTATCTTTAGACTTGGGTAATTTATACCGTCTCGGTCAGTCCGATCTATCCCAATTGCTTATTTCTAAAGTAATATTGATATATTGATTATGTAACACTGATCTTTATAGCCGATATACTAGTTTTAGGGTTAGTTTTACCAATGGTTATGCCTTACAGCTGATTCATGCTTTATTGCATCGGCTAGGTCACATACGATATGAAATCGGCCATCTGGCCGATTGTCTATCGTTTTCTAATATTATTTGCATATTTCTTCTTGTTGATTGCAGGATCAAATCAACTGGCACGCCCTTGAACCTAAAAGCTTAATTTTGGACCTGCATTAGAGTAAAGCAAATCTCTCAGGCCAGTGTGTGTTTTTTTGCATCAACAGTTAGCCGATTGAGCCGGTTTTGGAAAACATGACTCGGTACACGTCATCGGGTTGAGTTAGAGTGCTTCATACGGATTGTCGTGCAATGGATAGAGTCCTGAAGAGGCAATTGTATCTATTAACTAGAATATTTTATATAATTTACTTATAGATGATCACGGTAAGAGTCCGTCTAAGGGACTTGTTCGTTAGTTGGATTTGTATTAGGTTAATATGAGTCGTGTCCGTGATGGACAATGTTTGTATTTTTGGATATAAATATAATCCCGAGGTCCTGTAAATAATAACAACAGACGTTCAATCAATCTCGGCGCATCGCCACATTTGTTTTCTACTTTTCGACAATTTTGTGCTTTCGAGTCGTGCTGCATCAGTTTGATCTTCGACGAAAAGGTATATCTTGTTATGGCGGTTTGCATTATTGGAGCTAGTGCTTACATCTTTATGACACTCTAGTTCTATCTTGTAAACTTCCGCGTTACCATATACATTATATAATTTAGATCGGCAATGCAATCTACTTGCATCAGCTAGACTCTTTTTAGGGTTTTGTTGATATCGGCTAGATTACCTTATCGGTTTAGATTATATAATGTATCCACCATCCCGAAAAGGCAACCAAGGACTTGATTATCTAGATGTCATGCATCTCTTTATACTTAATGCTGCATTGGTTAAGTCCAACCTATTAAGTCGTATTTAGAATCATGATATCTAACCGGTTTTATGGTTGTTAATAAGGATAGTATCGGGGTTTCAGCCGATCTTACCTGGCATAGATGTTTTACATAGTTTTATACTTTGTTTAATGTTCTATATCTGCCCCTTATATCAAAATATAATCTAATATAAATATATTGAGCTTGATACCAATCCAATTGGTTATAGTTGAATATATTTATTACTAGAGAATATCCTGGTATAAGGTTGTATCGGAGCTATAGCCGATACATGCTTAAATCTAGATATCGGCTATGACATGAGTCTATATAATCTTTACTTCATGTTATTTTAGACTTGGGCAATTTATACTGTCTCGGTTCAGTCCGATCTATCCCAATTGCTTATTTATAAAGTAATATTGATATATTGATTATATAATACTGATCTTTACAGCCGATATACTAGTTTTAGGGTTAGTTCTATCATTGACTACACCTTACAGCCGATTCATGCTTTATTGCATCGGCTAGGTCACATACAATATGAAACCGGCTATCTGGCCGATGGACTATCGTTTACTAACATTCTTTGCATATTTCTTCTTATTGATTGCAGGATCAAATCAACTGGCACGCCCTTGAACCTAAAGTACTAATTTTGGACCCGCACTAGAGTAAAGCAAATCTCTCAGGGCAGTGTGTGTTTTTTGCATCAACAGCACTGCGCTGCGCTGCGCCGTGTCCAATCCCGAGTCGGGCGTCGAGGCCGTGCCGCGCCGCGTCCCATCCCGAGCCAGGTGCCGCGCCGCGTCCCATCGCCGCGCCCCCGCCCCCTTGCCGCAACCCGACGCGAGCACGCCACCTATAAAAGGGGCCCGAGCCCCCGCTCTCCCCACCCCTCGCCACCATCCCTCTCTCTCTCCCTCTCTTCTCCTATCTTTGTGTCACCGCCCCACGCCGCCGCACTCCTCCTCCCGGCGCTGCCATCGCCAGCGTAGCACCGCTGAAGGCCACCGTTGCCTTCCCCGGCCGCCGCTCCCCGCTGGTCGCCTGACCGCCGCGGCGCACCGGCGCCCGAGCCACTGACAGCCCGGGCCCACGTCCCCTCCCCTCCAATAGCCCTCTGACAGGTGGGACCTCCTTGAGCCGTCCACTTAAGCGGAATATTCCAACGGAATATTCCCTTGCCGTTTGATAAATAACAATCTAGAAAAATCTTTTAACCTTTGAAAATTCATATAAATTCAACCGTAACTCCGTTTGACCCCGTTCAACTTTCTAAATTTTTTCTAAAAATGAGATCTACACCGTGACACTATTGTTTCTTTGATTTGAACCTGTTTTATTGCCTTTTTTTGATTTATTCTCCTTTTCGCGTATAGAGCATGAGTACGAGGAAGCTCCGGACGCCGTTTTCGAAGGAGAAGACCCGCATCTTGTGCAAGGCAAGCCTCTTTGATCACATTGCCTCTATATTTGCAAGATATGTTGTTTGGAAAACGCATTGTTTAGAGTACACGATAAACTTGTTTAGGCCTCGGATTGTTTATGCAACCGATGGACCGACCTAGTAGTTGCACACACTTTACATAGGGTGTTGATATTTCCTTATCTTTGATAACTCCACACATGTTTGCGCCGGTATCACTATCCATTGGGTACGATTACCGGGGTAGTTTGCTTAGCCATGCTTACGTTTGTATCGTAAATTTATGCTTAAAAATCCGGTACGTTGTACCGATGTGTTGCGAAATAAAATGGGTTGTGAAAATGGTGATGATGCGAGGCCATGTCTTTGTGGTTTGGTCGCGTATTATCGTTAAGGACCGTTTCCTTTGGGAAATCCATCCAAACACGTCACAGTGCGACCCCACGGGTATTCATGGGATGCCTCTAGCTAAGTAAATGGTTATCACATGGGAGTTTGGTGTGCCAATGATTGTGGGATGTCGAGGATGAGGAGACGAAGATTTGGATCTTTATATCCCTTTTTGGGTGTTCTAACGCCTCTAATGTGGCACACGGTACCAATAGGAGTAGGAGGCATCCTCGGTATTCCTGAGTGGATGATGGCTGATCTTGCCTGAGGCTCGGCTAAGAGACTTGGCCCAACTAGGTGGCATGCGATTTTCATGGGTTAGCTTTGGAAAGCCTTGTCACGAACTTCCGTTGCCGACGGGTAAACGGTGTCAGCTTCGTGTCGTGTGGGTAAAGCGTACAACCTCTGCAGAGCTTAATGAACTGTTCGGATAGCCGTGCCCACGGTCATGGGCGAGTGTAAGGTGTTTCTCATAGCGTAGATTTGTTTGGCGATGTTTGATAAAAATGGTTGGTGGGAAGAGAATCGATTCCAGAGTTCGCCTCTGTGGCAGACGGCTAACCTTTGTGGTTAGGAACGGGTCTGTGTGACCTAGGGTGTCGTCAGGCACCAAGGTGTTGGTAAGGACAAGAAGGGTTGTTGTTCTGAGAAAGCTAGGTTAACTATGAGAAATAGTGTTGTTGTGTTTAGCTAAGTTGTGAAAGTGAAAAGGAACTAATAGAGAAAACAAGTTAATTATTGATGGTTACTCTTTGTGACAAGTTATTGCAAAGCAAAGCCTACTTTCGATAACTAAAATTTTTGACTCACTAGAGGTTTTGTGAACTAAAACACTTTTGCCAAAAAGGACTGCTTTCGCAAATAAAATCCTAGCCTCCTTGTCTTAACCAAACATGTCACTTTTCCTAGCTTGCTGAGTACATAATATATATATATATATATATAGCTTGAAGATGAAAACGTCGACCCAACTGCCGAGGAGTGTTTCCAGGAGCAAGCCGAGTATGAAGACTTCTAGAAGTTTCGTATCTAGCCCCAAACCTCGCCTGTGGAATAAGTTAGTTACCTAGCTAGTTGCTTCGCCTAGTGCCTAATCGTTCAGTCGCTTAAGTCTCTCGCTGTTTTTAGCTTCCGTGTTGCCGCTCTTATGGTTTTCTATACTGTTGAGTTACTCATCTATGGACCTGTTCATGATGGTAACTTATGACTAATTCCAGTGATGTAATAAAGTAGTTTAGTTTGATTCCATATTTATTCTGTGTGAGCCAGCTAGTGTATCCTGGGACTGGTCCTATCTCACAGATAATACGTAACACCTCGGTATGAGTTAACTGGTGTTTACCGCTAACGAATGCTGAGGCGTTACACGTATCGCGTAGATCCTTATATCAACGAACCCCAATACCATTTGAATACGATCCGCGGGTATCGCCCGTCGACACATATCAGGAAATTTCTGAAAAGCTACATTTGATAATTGTATTATTTTTTTCACTAACCAAGTTGTCCTATAAATAACTGATAAGTAGCTGTTGGAAAATTTATTACTATCATAAAGAAGATATGCTACAATATTTTTCTTGACTTGTATAAACTGAACCAGACCCCACAAATATTTTGTCACCGGTATACTCCCTTCTTTTTCTTAAAAAAAAACTATAAGACGTATTTAGATCACTCGATTTTAAGCTTTGACCAACTTATTAATCCAATAATACTCCTATTTAGGTTTTTATATAATAACTAATATTGTTGGATTCACATTCAAAATATTCTCTCACAACTAAGACTTTGTAACCTAAGAAAAACAGTGTAAAAAATACCATAATGATGGTGACAGAGAATCTACCACCACATCTACTATCATTGTTATTTTTACATATTACTCCTTAAACTTTTTAATACTACATAGCAACTAAATCTGAGTGGATGGTCATATATAAAGTTAAGTTAAGGTGAGTAATAGCAACAAGATGGGTAATGTGTATTCCATAAAAATACGTTTTTACTTAGTTTGGTCAATATTACAATATTTTTATTTTTATTTATCCGTAGCAAAACATAAACATTTGGAATTTACAGAAAAGCTTGTTAAGTCAACATGCATTCTATGCTCTTTCGTCAAAAAAAAAAAACTTACTTTTAGATATAGAGCGTGTTCAGACTAAAATTCAGGTGTGATTTTCTTATGTAAGGAGTACTTACCAATAAAGGGAGTTTATGAGGTGATCATTCCTTCCGTTTTTTTATAAAAGAAAGATTATTCCTTAGCGAATGTAGACTTGAGACTAACAGCTGATTTGTTTGTTAATCTTGGCTGGGCTGTCATGTCAGCCTGTTATCCGAGGGAAGCTGAAGCTCTCCTCTCCCCGTCTCGACGACGACGCAGCGCAAAGAACCACGACATCCACTCCCACTCCGTCGGCCACCTCTTCCTCTTCTTCTCCCAAACCCACCTATGATTGGTCTCCTCCTCCCCACTCTCTCCCCCTAGGCAGAGGCAGCCACAGTCCGGGAGCCAGCAAGCCAGCCCGTGGTCCGGCGCGGCGGAGATGGCGGCGGCCGAGTTCTTGTCGCCGGAGACGGCGGCGGGGGTGGGGGTGGGGGCGGTGCGGCAGCAGCAGCAGCATCCGGGGCAGGCGGCGTGGCGGGTGGTGGTGGGGTGGCTCGGGTTCCTCCTCCAGATCCTGCTCCAGATCGTCCGCGGCACGCCTTCCTCCTGGGCGCACCTCCTCTCCTTCCTCGGACTCCGCCACCCTCTCCTCTCCGCCGCACCGGCCCAGCCGTCGCCGTCGGTCGCCTTCGTGCGGCTCCCCTCCGAGGTGCCCGCCGACGAGTCTTCGACCGGGACTCCGCCGACGCCGCTCAGGCGGCTCACGGTACGGATGAGATAGAAGTTCATTCCTGCATCTTTGGAGCGAGCCGTGTGTATTGTGTTCGCTTTCTGCTGTTGACTGTTGAGTGATCGTACGAACTACTATTGCTAAATTGTGGTCATTTCACATAGAGTAGGTTAATTTTGAGGTGAAGTGGGTGCTATGATTGGTTACACATGAACTACAAATTAATACTGATATTGAATTGCCATTGACAGCATAGTAAGTAGACTTAGTTTCTTTTGTTTTTGTTGTTTTTATATCGATTCCCCTTTAATGAACTTAGTATCTTCTACCTGTGTAACGCACAATCGTATAATTGGGATTGCTCGACTCCAGGTAGTGCTTGATTTGGATGAAACTCTAGTTTGCGCATATGAGTCATCAAGTCTTCCTGCTGTGCTGCGTGCTGAGGCTATTGAAGCAGGACTGCATTGCTTTGACATGGAGTGCATATCCGCTGAAAAGGCAAGTAAGCTGTGCCATCCTTTTCTTATTGATATTCCGTTAAAACCCAGGAAGTTGCTTATCAGAGGTTGTATTTTCCTTGATATAAAGGATGCTGAGGGAAGACACAGGGTGAACCGTGTAACTGTCTTTGAGCGTCCTGGTTTGCACGAATTTTTGCAGAGAACTAGCGAATTCGCTGATCTTATTCTCTTCACTGCTGGTTTAGAAGGTTTGTTACCTGAATAGTTCGTATTGCTCCTCAACTAGAACTCAATTGAATTCACCCCATTTTAGTGACTTGTGCTTTTCTCCCCAGGATATGCAAAACCCTTAGTTGACAGGATAGATGCTCACAACAGATTCTGTCACCGTCTCTACAGGCCATCAACTGTTACCACGTAAGTTACTGTTAGCATTTTTGTGGATTGTAAATAATGGATTCTTTTGCTTCTACTTCAATAGTACTTAATGAATTATTGTCTTGCTCACTGAAATATTGAAATGTGATTTCAACTGTTTTAGTGGGAGGCTTTTTGCAAGCACAAACTTAAACACTGCAAGTGCCCACCCATAGGTAGCACCGATTCATGCCCATGGAATTTCTAATGTATAGCTGTTTTATGTGAAACTGAATTCTTATAATGATGTTTTTGGTAATTCACATATCATGTTGATCATAACTTATTCATGTCTTCCTGGTTTTGCTACCAGCTTGATTTCACAAAGACACATATTCTTTGAGAAACTGTGCAGTCTGTGCTACCTGCTGCGTTAGCTGAGCTTTTCACTTACTTGACGCTGTTGTGTGCTGAATTCCAGGGAATACAGAGAGCATGTAAAAGATCTTTCTTGTTTGTCCAAAGATTTCCACAGAATTGTTATTGTTGATAACAATCCATATAGTTTCCTGCTGCAACCGTTGAATGGAATACCTTGTCTTACATTCTCGGCTGGACAACCTGTTGATGATCAGGTAAGGTTACAATTTAGACAATCTCCTTTTTGTTCTGAACATACAATTTCTGGTGTACTGATCCACTGACATTCTCAAACATTGTAGCTTATGGGAGTTATATTTCCACTTCTCAAACACCTTTCTCTGCAAAATGATGTTAGACCGGCATTATATGAAACATTTCACATGCCAGAGTGGTTCCAAAGACATGGGATCCCACAAATTGATCAAACAGCGTAAGTTTTGCCACCAGGGCATTGGATTATTAGGCGAAGGCTCAAAGGCCACCTATGCTCTTGGAGATAGCACTTGTACATAATGTTATTCATCCAGGCCCTTCCATTCCGTATGGCGAAGCCAATGTTCGACACGGAGATCGCAGATCACTATTTGTATCCTGAACATAAATTTATTGTTGTATAGCGTCCTTTTGTTGCTGACAGTAACTGACAGTTATAATGGTCTGTGAGTTCCTGAAGGCTTGTAAATTTTGATCAAGGTTCTACAGCAATGATTCAGTAGCACCTGTGACCTTAAGATGGTCTTTAGGAGCTACATCGTGCATTTTCCTGGTTTCACATGTCAGGCCTTATGTTAGATCCCCTCTTTATTTAGGCTTACAGGAGATTTCAGTTAGTTTGTGCTAGTGCCCCATCCTTTTTCACATGTTTGGATTCCAAATTTTCAATGTTGCTGCCTTTCTGTTAATGAATGATTTAGTGGCAACATCATAAACTAAGATCATTAACATCGCAAGGTAAAACACGTGACCGTTGAAACTTGAATTAGGTGAAGTGCCTCGGAGCAAACGCCAAAGATAGTCCCCGGGTATGTTCAAACTTGAAACACAACTTGATTTCTATTGATGAGTTGGGTGAAGTACATCAGAGTAAGTGACAGCTATACATATGCAACAAGGAACCTTTTTTTTTTTCTTCTTCTCATATTTACATGCACGAGCAAGTTTGCATTCACCTCGCAAAACAGGGTTTCGATGCCAAGGACTGCCCTGAAAAAAACGGAAAAGCCAAATACTGGTGCAAATGGAACTTCGGAAAAACGATCCATCCCGTGTGGACACATTTGGTTGACATCTCACTGATAAGCATATGAGAGCCACGGATGCTGCAATGCTTCACTGGCTGTTGGTCTCTTTCTAGGGTTGATTTGTAACAGGTAAAAAAGAAATTTAACAAATTTGGTGTCCGGGCATTGCAAGCGACGCCGCAAGGAAGTCTTCTCTGGGATCAAGTACTCCAACTGATCCGTCTCCTAAAACAATTTGGATAAGAAATTAATGGCATCGCTTGAACAACACTGGCAACAATACCAAACTGAGTGACGGGGAACAACTGAAATTCTTGTACTAAAGATCATGCTAACAAACAACAGTGTCAGCCAAAACGCGAGTTTGGAACCAGATCCACACGAAAGTACAGAAACAATTTGGGTGCCCAATCACAGAAAACCTTGTGCAGCTAGCAAAGAAACATTAACATGACAGGAACATAAGGTTCTCAGCCTCTGACTAACCTTCCTACCACCAATATAACATACTAACTAGAGTTTTAGTTGTCAGCTATCATTTCTTAACGATTCAAAATATTTTCGATAACAAAACTTAGAATAAAGCTTCACTTGATATAAGATTATACATAAACAAAAAAAATGCAACTGTTTAAAACTTAGTAAGGAGGAGGAACATGGCAGTATGGCACCAAATGAGCTAAGTGCAGTTCCTAAGAGAAATTTATTTGTCATGATATTGTCGGTGGTATTCAAATTCAAAGCATATAGCACAGAGAGGATCCAAAAAGAGAGATCAAGTCTTGCATATCATCCACTGATTATTGGTTCAAATAAGAGTTGCATAATAAAGTAGCAAAAACCGTTGGTTTTATTAAATTAAATTGGTTTCTTAATTTTGAGTATTGACAATACACCCAGCACAGATTGAAGAAAGTACCCAAGAAATAGCATGTACCTCATTCTTGTGGAACAGGTCGTAGTCTTCTGTAAAGTACTTCTGGGTATCTTGTCCCAGTGCAAGCATTTCCATGTCAATTGGACCAATTGTCCCTATCATCCGAGCAAGAATTATTTGTACTGATTCATTTGGAAAGAGCACCTGCCACATGTATAAGAAAGATCTCAATCACACTATCTCTGTGAGGAAAAAGAGAGCATTGGCTTACTTGGTTTACGTTTACAAAACATTTTTTATGTTTCAAGTACTTTTAACTAAAGTGGTAAATACAATATCTTCAATTGGGACTAGATAAACAGAAACATGATGGGGATTCCCCGGGATATTTACAGTTACTAATAGATCATTTCTTAAATTTGGTAAATGTTCTGCAGATAAGTCATAAGCACTTGAATCACTCTTCTAGTTTCTGCATACAGTTCCTTAAAATTAATATCAGTTTTGATATAACAAAGAAGGTTCTACCAATATTTCAAGAGACTATGACAATTGAGGAAGTGAATTTTCTTGGGATGAACTGAATAGTTATACAAGAAAGAACATTAGCCACGAGCCCACAATCAAAACCTTGACTGCAGCAATTGCAGGATGAGTTAAAATGCACAATAATTCATTTAAGCATGGACAAATCCTGGTTTGTATTTTTGTTTTCCTTCAACCAAGTAAACACATCAATTTCCCTAGACAAAATGTAAGCATGTCGTGATAATGTAATATAGTACCGACAAATGGACATTTGTAAGTAAAGATGAATAGTTGAAAACTTACTTCACCAGTGTACAGTTCAGCCAAGATGCATCCGAGAGACCAAATGTCAATCTTCTGATCATATGGAAGACCTAGAATGACTTCAGGAGCTCTGTAAGAACGTGACTGGACATATAAGCTTAAGTTGTCAGTCAAGAAGCAACTACTTCCAAGATCAATAACCTTAATTTCACATCTGCTGTAACTCTTCATGAGGATATTCTCTGGTTTAAGGTCACAGTGAACGATATTTAAATGATGCAAATACATCAGAGCTTCTAAGCATTGTCGGGCTATAGCCTGAAAACAACAACATATCTTATTTCAGCAGGATTTTTTATATTTTTATAGCATAACTTAATCATGCTAGAAGTATTTATTTTAACCTTCCACAAAAAAAGAATGTCAGAGGAATATAATCATGGAAGATCAATGGATGAAGAGATCTTTCTCTACAACTGTTTTTCTTAAGAGAAATTTCTTTACAACGGTAGTGTATTGCAACCACAGGAGTAAACACTTTTGCATCCGTTCCATGATTTCTTTAGTAATGAAGGATGCATAAAATTAACAGACAAACATGATGGTTACAAGCTTTCATAACAACACAACCGGAGGTACTCTCAGGGAAAAGGGAATAACAGTCAGGCATACCTGTATTCTGCGCAATGAAAAGTACACTTCATCACCAGACTCTTGGTTATATTTTTGAAATTCATATAGATTCGCCCGTAGCAATTCAGTGACAATGAAAAGATGTTCCTGTCATTTTGTTTGGATGACAGCATTCCACAGGGTACAAAATGAGATTGAGTAACAGCAAACCAAAAGATCGTGTTCATTGTATCTTTACATCACATACCTGATAGTAGAAAAAATCGTAAAGGCGCAATATATGATGTTCATCATCAGGATCGTATTTGTTTACAAATTTAAGGAGCTTTATCTCGTCCAAGCTCTGATCAAAGAAATCCTTGTCATTTTTTATTATTTTCAGGCAGACATCCATTCCCGTCCAAAGATCCTGTGCCCGTACAACCTTGCTGAATGCAGCTGAGCCAAGATACTCAGTGATGCGATATCTTCCACCTACAACTGAATTCATGACAATAGGGAACTCTTTGTTTTCCTCAAAACCAGTCCTGCAAAGAACACCTATGACATGAGCATGGAAGTATATTTACATGATGGCAGAAGAATAAACAAAAAAAAGAAAGCATCTGATGATGGACCTGTTCTTCCGGTGGAAAATTCTCAGCTCAAATACCTCATATTCCTCATGAAATCTAGAAAGAGCAAGATCAATATCTGTTCTCGAATCTTCTGCGATTTTATTGGTTGTAGAATTTTGAACACTTGTATCTGTTCGTCCAAAGTCCTCCATCTCATAAACATCTAGAGGATCACCTATCTCAGGAAAAGACTGTATGCTGTAACTATTCTTTAGAAGTTCTTTGTCATCGGCAGTTTTCTCATTCAGAACAACGTTAATATCTAGTTCACTGTTGCCACTGGAATCATGTTCAAGTTCAGGCTCTGCAAGAGAGGGCAAAATTAGAATAAAGCCAACTAGTCCACAAGCAAAAAGAAACTTTGCATGTATAAGTGAAATAAATCCTGAAAAATGAACAGAGCATTCTTGATTCAGTGACAACAACAAAATTAATTCCATTTGAGCTTCAAGGATTTCGTGAGCTGCAAGATTGAACATAATTGAGAGGTCCGAAGACAGAATTACTCACTCTCAAGAGCATCTGCCACAGCCAAATACGGACTGAGCATCTGAAGCTCCTTCTCCACCGTACTCATATCCAGCAACTCGATATCTCCGCCTTTGGAATCAATTGGCTGTTCACTCTTGAGCATGGCATCTCCATCCCGTGTGAACAGGAATGCATCTGCACTACACTCATCCAGCACCTCTGTCTGATCATCCATGATCAGGTACCTCCCATAGACAGCAGAGCAAGAATCCCTCATCAACCCACCATCATTCTTTCTCCCTCCGTAGCAGCAACTGCAGGGCGCTGAAGAGCAGGTATACACTTCAGCGTCGGCATTGGATTTCCGCTGCACTTGGTGGCGGCCGCAACCGCCATCGGCAAGCTCACGCGTTTCGCTCCACTGGGTGCTAGAGTCAGCGCCAACGATGAACTTGTCTTCCCCTTCAATCTGGTCGCTCTTGTCGCCGTCCGATTTGCCGTGGAAAAGGTGGTCATCGTAGAGCCAATTCTCGCCGAAGAAGAGATCCGTGGTGTCGTACTCGCGCGCGGTGCCGAACTCCATCTCCGACGACGACGCCTCCGACGGCGGCGCGCGCGGCGACCACACGCCGTACGGATTCAGCAGCCCTGACATTAACACAAAAACAGCAACCACCACCCAAATAGATTGACAAATTTTGGACCAGAATTCGAGCAAAAAAACCCAGACAATTTGAAGCGGGAGCATCTCCCAATCACGCGCGGAGAGATCGAGATCATACTGCCAGGCACACGCTTCCGCTCTATGGAGGAGATTTGTACTGTTGCACGCATTGATGAAGCAAATTTACCTGATGGCGTGGAGCTCATGCTGAGGAAGGAGTCGGAGTCGGAACCGGAGCATGAATACCCAGGGCTGGCGAGCGCGCCGCCGAACGCGGAGAAGGAGGTGGGCATCCGCAACGGCGGCAGCTTCGGGTCGTCGTCACGACCGTCGTCCCCGTCGGCGAGGACCTCCGCCGAGCGCACGAAGCCGTGCTCTGCGGCCGGGAGGAAGCCCATCGCCGCCCCCTCCGCACCCAGCGCCGACATCCCCGGCGATCTCACTCACTCACTCACGCCGCCGCCATCCCAAACTCCGAAGCGAAGCACCCGGAGCGCGGAGATCGCAACGCCAACGACGCGGCCGAGGCGGGCGGCAACGAGCTTACTAGTTACTACTACTACTACTAGACTAGAAGCGCAGACGAGAAGAAGAAGCCCACGGCCGCACGGGATCCAACGGACACGCGCGCCCGCGCCGCACCGCACGGGCGAGCAGGGGGGGCCCACACGCCAGCGTCGGCGTCGGCGGGGAGTTCGCGTCGCGGTCGCTGCGCGACGACGCGGTGGTTGGTCGAGGTCGAGGAGGAGGATGAGGGAGGAGACAGCCGCGATCCGACGTGGACACAGCGGCCTCGCCCGCCACCGCCATTATTGTCAGTCGCTGTTGCGCTGTCTCGCTCCCCACCTGGTTCTGGTTGGGGGGCCTTGTCCTTCTCGCGGCTGCTTCGCTGGGGGGATTCTCTCTGCGCGCTCTCGTGACGCCCGGACGGGCGCCGTGCCGGCCAGCCTGCGACGCGAGATCTCTCACCTCTCGGCTCTCGCACGGTCGCATCCCCACCATAACACCACTCCAACCACAACCGCAACCGCAACAGCTTCAGGTACAGAGGTAACTGTAGTACTTAATCACAATTACTGCCCAGATAGCTCGATTTCGATTCAAGGGTAGAAACATTGTGTACTGGAGTAGTTTCTTCTTTTTATTTTATCAAGAGGGAGATAATGAAAACATACTCCGTAACCTATATCGTAAGATATATTCAATCATGTAATATGTTATTTTTTTATTTTGGGATAGAGGGATAGCGGTTACTACTGGAGTAGCAGTAACAATTTTGAGATAATTATGGATTATAAACTGCGCATTTACAGAACAGGGTAGTAGTACTATTGTTTTGCTCTGCTACAGTATTTGTCTCCCTCAGGTTAGGCGTAGAAGAAGCGTCATTTACCGTGAGATTTTGCTGTCATGGTAGTTGGGTTTGGGGAGGGATGGAGAGTTGCTGGTAAGAAGCTTGTTTTACCATGGCCTGTAGATTGCGCGGTTAGTATCGTTATATTTTTCTAACATAATAGTATATATTTTTTAAATAAATTTCACAAAACTATAATTATTTTGATCGAATTATCACAAAACTACAAAACTACATATTCAAAGTCATTGTATTACAAAACTACAGATTTAGCATTATATTTATCACAAAACTATAGGTTTAAGGTTAAGTATCATAAAATTGTATATTTAATCTTGAAGTTATCATAAAATTACAGATTTTAGAGTTTAAATCCCTAGCACCATTATTATGTTGGAGCTATAAACATTATTTTTTTTGACTAAATTGGTTCTAAACATGTAGTTTTGCGATAATTTAGTTACTAAACATGTAATTTTGTGATATTTCATCTTAAATGTGTAGTTTTGTGATAAATTTGGTGTTAAATGTATAGTTTTGTGATACACCGAGTTTGTAGTTTTGTGATTGTTTGTTCATAGTATCTGTAGTTTTGTGAAATTTACTCATATTTTTATAATTTATTATTAAAATATATTAAAATAACAACATAATTTTAAATTTTGTACTCACTTAACCAAACTAACCGACGTGTAATATTCATATTGTATTGTAATAAGTGATAGTTATTAATTATTTTAATTTTTTAGTTTTAGTTAATTCTAAATTGTATTCCTATATAGACTCTAAAATCATCTTCTCATATTTCTTATTTTTTTTAATTCCAAAGTACTGTTATTTACAATCTTTATTCCAATATAGACTCTAAACCATTCTTTCAATATTCATTATTTTTAAATCTTGAGTTTCAGTTATTTGGAAATTGTATTCCTATATGAACTCCAGACTTCTCTTCCAATATTTCTTATTTTTTAATTCCGAATTTTTGTTATTTATAAATTTTATTTTTATACGGACTCTAAACTCATATTTTAATATTTCTTATTTTTTAATTTCGAATTTTAGTTTTTTCTAAATTGTATTTCTATATGGACTCTAGACTCTTCTTCTAATATTTGTTATTTTTAAATTTCGAACTTTAGTTTTTGTAAATTGTATTTTTGTATAAACTCTATACTCTACTTTTTATTTTATTATTTTTTAATTCCGAATTTTAATTAGATCTAAATATTATATATGTACTCTACGTTTACTCTAAACTCAACTTTCAATATTCCTTATTTTTAATTTTGAATTTTAGTTATTTCTAAATTGTATTAATATATGGACTCATTTTTTTCCCAATATTCATGTTATTCATAAGTTGTATTTCTACGTGGACTCTAACCTCTTCTTTTAATTTCCTTTTTTTATTTCCGAATTTTAATTCTCTAAATTGTTTTCCTCTTCCGATATTCCTTATTTTCTAATTCCGAATTTAAACTATTTTTAAATTATATTTCTATATAGACTCAACCTTTTCTTTTTCTCAGATTAATATGGGAAATTCTAAGTCATGAGAGTGAACATGAAAGTTCCTTTTTTCTATTACTTTAATAAGTTAATAGATAATTGTGTTACTAGGAGTAGCATTTACTGCAAGTGAAGAGATCTTAACTGACGGCGGAATTCAGGTTAAAGTTGCAAAGGTAATCGTACAACAAAAGCGGCGATCGAAAAAGATGTCTTACCGGCAAACAGTTCATTTTGGTTAAGTGTTTCTTTTAACAACTCATTTCGGTCCCAAGGTTTGGTGATTAGCGATGCTACAGTATTAGAGGCCCTTTTTTCAGACCGGAAGGAAGCTTGCTACGTTTACTTAACGTGATCTGAATTATGAACACTCTTTTCCTCCAGGTCACTGCTTCGAATTACTCTATTATTGACGAAAAATGCGAAACTTCAAAAAAAAAGGAGGAAGAATTTACGTGTAAAAAAGGGAGAGTAATATGTTTGGGTGAACTGGTTTTGTGGTTAATTTAATCATCTTTCAAAGTGATATTATAGAAGAAATAATGTGCTGATCGACCTAGTAACGTTTTTTTTTTACAGTAGGGAAAATATACTGTAGAAGACAAACGTACAGATTTATAACTATAGCAGACAAGTCAAGCCTGGAGGCCATAACTACACGCTCAGCCCAGACTCCAGCCATACTATCGGTGTCACCCACATGCTAATTTCTGGAAGACGACGGTAAAAAATTTATAACACGTTTCTAGCCCGGTTCTTGATCTTCTCTTTCATATTTATACTTTTATTCTCGTGATTTTTTTGCTTTCCACATGAGATCAGTGGTAGATGGAAGTTAATTGTCAAGTGCGACACGATTAGTCACACAAAGAAAAATCAAAAGTACTAGCACGGCACATGATTTTCCACGGTTTCCCTAATTTAGCCTTCTGCTCCAGCTTGAAAACAGTGGCAAGTCTAAACCCACACAGTACACTGGATTGCAAACAACCAAACGAGACCTGAAAACAAAATCTGAATTCCACTGTGCCAAACTGCAGGGAATCCTATGTCAGTTTGGTCTGTGGTTGAATACTGGCAGCATCAGCATCAAACCAATTGAGTACAACAGCTTTCCGTCAGATAATCTAGTGCAAGACTGCAAACAGAATGGCATCAATACTACTAGTAGTAGTAACAAAATGTAGGAGTACACCTGCTGACCTGCCATGGTCATGTAGCTACAAGCTGCATTTTGTTCTGTTCTTCTGCAACAGTATGTTGTTTGGGTGTAGCTGAATTGCTGAAGGCTTGAAAGTAGCCTGCAGTACCAGTCACTGCATATTACAACTAGTAATATGAATTTCTAATTTTTTTTTACCAATGCAGATGCATCCATCAGATCAACGAAGTGCATTGAGGGGAACAACAAAATATTGTTCAACAAGCATGGGTACAGTGAAGGAGATAGTATCAAGCAAATGCACTGTGCACAGCAATTGGTGCAACATTCAGTGCGTGCTCCTCATCAGAGATACCAGGAAAGCTACTTACATGAGAGAGAGTAAGCCAATCAGGGGGGGCTCTGCCTATCTAAATTACCACCAAAATAATCATTAGAAAAGGAGGTCTCTGCTTAGTGGGCCCAAGGGCCAGACTTACATGTGCAGATGAGTAAGGGCGACACCAGCTGCAAGTCTGCAACTTCACTCGTTGCCCAATTTTACAGATCCATCCTTTATAAGCCTTATGCTAAGGCTGTTGAAACGTCCTCTTGAATAATGCCGTGATGCCTTTCTCCAATCTGTGCCGGTCTTCATCATTGCTACGAATTCTTCGTAGCTAATTTTGCCATCCTGAATAAACGATCAAAATGTTTGTTAAGTAAAGGCGTAAGATCTGGAGGTTGTATCATTGCTACCAGCATCAGTGAATCATCACCTTGTCAGTGTCAACCTCTTGCAATATGTCCTTCACCACTTCCATGATATCAGTTGCCCCATCCTCTACCAGAGCCTCCTGAAGCTCCTCGGGCTCAATATAGCCATTGCCATCCTTGTCGAAAAATAGGAAGGCCCGCCGGAGGTGCTCGTCATTTGCCATCCTTTGTAAGTGAAGTGAAACAGCCAAAAATTCACCATAATCTAGTGCTCCCCTACCATTTGTATCCACCTATTTTCCAACCACAAAAATATCAGTTATGCAAATCACCTATCTTTTTGTCCTATTAATACTCAAGGACATTACACTAATCAAACCATTGAGACCACCTAATTATCAAGTATTCAAGTCTGACTCTCAAATTGCATACAATAGTCATACTATGGACCAAAAGACAAAAAAAGATGAATGTTAATAGTAAATGTCTCAGCACGCTCAGTGATATATGTGAACTTGTCAGGCTAATGAGAAGAATAGGCAGGTCGATTGTGCAAATGTAAGTAAAAGTTTGATTATGCCCTTGATCCATTATTGCAAAAAGAAAAAGACAATAAAGGGAAAATTGTCCAGTGTTTTCCACCATCTGGTGTAAAAGGAACACTATTACATCGCACCAGACATCAGACTTAGAAAAAAAAACATGCGACTTAGTATCAGCTATCACCAAAGATAGTGAAAATCTAATCTGATTGAATTATCGTTTGTCACACAATTTTATTGAACTCTAACAAGCAAGTGAAATGCTTCCAGGTTACTTACAGCTTCAATAAGCATTTGCACTTCAGATTCAGCAAGATGGGAACCAAATTTTGCGATTCCACTCTTTAACTCTTCATAAGAGACTATACCATCATTATCTGTATCCATCACCTTGAACATGTCCTTTATGTCCTCAACCTCTTCGGCTGATAAGTGATCAGCAATAACCTGGTCAAGAATCAGTTCTGTTCAGTAAAATTTATATGTTTGTTATACTTAGAAAAATATTATCAATTAGAGAAGGACTCAAACCCTTAGAGCTCTTCTTTTAAATCTGTTCATCCTTGAAAACTGTTTCAGCCTTGACTTTACAATATCTCCAAGTGGAACATTTGGAGCTTTCTTAGCATTTTGAAGCCAGGTATGCTCTGCGACAACAGAAGTGAAACAGCTATCTTGAGTACCAGGCCTGTATATCACTGTCTGAGTCTGATCAAAGAAAAAAGGAAATACGTGGTAAAACATGATTGCTTAATTGTCTACATTATTTAGCATGTGGACAGCATGACGAATTCCTTTGATGATTCACAGTTTGATAGGCATCCCATGATTGTACAAAATAATGCATTATCATGAAGAAGCAAAATAAAACAAACCTGTCTAATTAACTACACCATTTGGCATGCTTCAAGTCAATAAGTTTAGAAGGCAATATAAGATATAATTAAAATTGCATTAGTTGCTGTCCATGGCTTTGGTAATAAATATGCTTCTTTTTTACCTCTTTTGCTCAAATTTACATATCTTCCAAGTTGTTTCCATCTGGCACTTGCCAGTATGAACTATGGTTCATCTAGACCTCAAATTTACCTTGAATTTATAGCAACACTTAAACATCTCATACTATTCTCAACATTCATCAACAGCCAGTTTCTTACTGTTGATTTCCAAATCATGGTGATGCATAACTATACTTTACTGGATTCCAGAAGGTTGCCAGAATTCAACATTGGCACATTAGGAAAATGCAAGAAAGTCTAGATAGATCATCAACTATTTGTAACAATTACTAGTGCAACCAATGCACCACATAGCCAAAAGGAAGTACATGTCACGCTTAGTTAACACTGTGCCAGCTTTGAAAGCACTATGTGCCACTTACCAAGAACTTGCTTTGCTGTTAGCCTGAGTTTTGGGTCAGGCTGAAGCATCTGCCGAACTAGATCTTTAGCATTATCAGAAACATTGGGCCATGGTTCTCGCTTAAAATCTATATTTCCACGAAGTATAGCTTGTGCCACTCCTTGTTCAGTCTCTGCAATTTTGCTTGGTAAGGATTTGCAGAAGAGAGAAGCTAAATGATTTAAGGTTTTCACAAAGCAAAGGCAAAGTACCAGCCCAAAAAGGAGGAACTCCACATAACAAAATATACAAGATGACACCAGCACTCCATATGTCTATTTCAGGCCCATAGTTTCTCTTCAGCACTTCAGGAGCCATGTAATATGGACTTCCCACAATTTCAGAAAATTTTTCACCTGAAAAATCAAGATAGTGGATCAGATTAAACATTTTATGTATTTAAATATATAGCATACATGCATTTCACAGGGAAATGTCAAGAGGTGCCTCACAAAAAGCAGTATTTCATTTAAAAAATCCAAACAATGCAATGATTCATTCTATCATATGTATCAAAATAAGAATAATTTCGCACCTATAGGCGATCGTATCATATAGAGGCATCACTAACCCGACATAATCCTATGAGAAGAAAACGAGTGCTTCTGAAAAAGGCTTGATCGCTATTTTCTTCTACCTAGCTAGTACTATGTTGCTGCATGCTACAACTAGTCTCAGTGTTGATGCCACATTAACGCATTTATGACTCCAATAATCAACAGCAAACAAATCAACACAAATTTGAAGACTACTTTTTTGGGGCAAAAATTGTGAAACGCATCAAGGTTTAGCTATGGCAAGTTTTGTAGCTCCAGAATTTACATTGTTCGGTTGTTCCATGTTTTGATGTAAAATTCCAGTAGCCACTTATTTTTAAGGAACTTATCTACCTGGCCAAAATATATTTTTCCCCCTACCAATAAGAAGGATCAGTATGGAAATGGATATGAGGTGAACAAATTAATTGCATGAATGCCACATGATATAAGAGTGAGGATGATGTTCATAACAGAACTCTATAAGATTCAGGCTGTTACAATGTGAAACATTCTGCAATAATCTGAGAGTGCATAGAAGCGAACATAGAACCACTGGAAATTTGCTGTCCATGTAGTTAAATATTTACTAAATTTCAACCAAAGGACAAGAGGAATGGAATTGAAATAGAGGAATAGTGCCTATTGAGAAAAGTGCATAAACAAGCATAAAAAAGAATTGTAAAGCAATGCTTCAAGTCTCCTACAGCATATTCTTAGTGTTCTGGTTCGACAAGTGTATATTGTTAAGTACATAAACAACCAAGATCATTGGTGCCAAATTAATTAGTTAATAAAAATAGAACTATAAGAAAAGTTGCTACAATTGTTGTGCTGAAAGCCTGAATCTTATTACCCAAAACAACTAAACTGAAGTGGAATAAGGAATCAGCACGCAAGATTTTGTATAAGGGCAACACCAATACACTATATTTGGAAAGAGCTATGTCACGTCTGCTCCCACTGGTAGTTTCCCAAATTCCAAAAACAGCAACCACTCAACGACTCAACCTAGTTCCTAAGATTCCAGTATCTGAACTCAGAGCTCACTCTGCAGTGCATCTAGTTTGTTCCAAAAGTTAGAAGTCCTACCAAAAGAGAACAAGTTCTCGTCAGATTACGCAAGCAAGAACATAGCCCTCAGCTACAGCAACGGCCACTAAAGAGTACAGTGAATTCCACCCAACCGGCTACCAACCCACCAATCCTGCGAAAACTCCCCCCTAAAAAATCCAAAAGTGCGAAAAAAGCAGTTCGTCCAAATCGCGGACGGATCTCAGTGCCGGGGAGCTCACCAGGCTTGAAGAAGATGGAGAGGCCGAAGTCGATGGCCTTGAGTGGGGAATTCTCCTTCTTGTTGGCGAAGAGGAAGTTCTCGGGCTTGAGGTCCCGGTGGATCACGCCGTGGCGGTGGCAGAGCTGCACGACCTCGACGATGGTGCGCGTGACCGCCGCCGCCGCGCGCTCCGTGTAGTGCCCCCTCGCGACGATGCGGTCAAACAGCTCCCCTCCCTCGCACAGCTCCATGACGAGGTGCACGGCGCCATCGTCCTCGCACGCCTCCCGCAGCGACACGATGCTGGCGCTCCTGGGCAGGTGACGCATGATGGCCACCTCCCGCCGCACGTCCTCCACGTCCACGGGCGTCCGCAGCTTCCGCTTCGAGATCGACTTGCACGCGAGGAGCTCCCGCGAGCACCGGTCCATGCACAGGTACGTCACCCCGAACTCGCCGCGCCCGAGCTCCCTGTCCAGCGCGTACTTCTCCTCGATCCCACCGCTCACCTCGCTCCCTTCCTCCCCGAGCACCGACAGCGGCCGCCTCTTCTCCCCTCCTCCTCCACCTCCGCCTCCTCCCCCGTTCCTCGCCTGGTGCGGCTTCTTCTTCCCTCCTCCGCCTCCGCCGCCGCCGCCGGAGGAGGCCGGGAAGTGCGACGTCTTCACATCCTCCCTCGCCGCGGCCGCCGGCGACCGGCAGCAGTTACCCATCGCCGCCGCGCGAGATCAGGAGGGGACCGGCCGTTGGTGGGGGCACTAGGGTTTGTTCCGCATTGGGCTCTGCGCTAGTCGAGGAGGGAGGGGGCTAGAGAGAGAAACTAGAGAGAGAGAGAGAGAGAGAGAGAGAGAGGAGTAGTAGAGCAGAGCAGAGGTTACTACTACTACTACTTCCAGCAAGGAGGAGGAGACCTGTGTCGTGTCGGGTATAACGGTATGGAGGAGACGCCGGGGACGTGTTCCGGGGGACGCGTAGCGGCGGGAACGAGACGAAGCAGGGGGGAACATTCCCACGTGGCGTTGCCCTGGCGCCCGATGGGTCGCTGCCTTGTGGGGCCCAGATTTCGCTGCGGGTGGTGCGGCCCACGGTCGTCGGCGAGTTTTGACTGGCTCCGGTGACGACGACGACGACGACGACCGTGGGGGTGGAGGTGAGGTGACAAGAGGAATCGGATAATCCGGTGAAGGAAAAGACCAAGCGCATTAGCGACTGATGACGGTTGTTTAAGGTTTATTTTAATCGCAAGATTCTTGCAGAGTATATCTTTTTTGTGATTATTCTCGCAGAAATTGTTGGATATTCCTTCGATGGTGGCAATGGTGCAATGTTCGTATTTTTGCATCATCGTACAAACAAGTTTCGAAGGCATGTTTGGAGAAAAAATGCATGTCTTACTGGTCAATCAGTAACTGACCCCACCGGGTTACCAATCGTTACCGAGTTTGAATCAAAATATCGAATTCAGAAACTTGTTAAACTTTGGATTTAAACTTCTGGTATAGCTAAAGCATAGGTTTCATAGTTTCAGCATATATAAAATAATTTACATATTAGCATGATGTTATAAGAAAAATACGTTCTATACGATGTGAAAATTAAATATCACAAGACAAAAGACCCGTGCGTTGCAACGGGGAGACTATATTTTATCATTTTAGACAAAATTTTGCTATTACGATTTTGTGGTTTTTTCTATGCTATTTAACCGAACAAATATCCATACTTTAAGAGTGTTTTTCCCCAACACTTGACTTTTATTGTATCCTATTTTTTAATTTTTTTGCTGAATACTATTTAGAAAAAGAAATGAAATTTGAAATTAAAAATAAAGGAATATTGAAAGATGAGTTTAGAGTCCATATACAAATAAAATTTATAAATAACAAAATTATAAATTATAAAATAAATTCATATCACGAGAAACCTCTAGCAAAATTTCTCATTGGTTCAATTTAGATAGAATTAAATTAATAAGCATCCATAAACAATTAAAATAGTATTAATGCTATTTCCGAAAAAAGAAAAATGCTTAAAATCACTGAGAGAGAAAAGAATTGATTTAAGCCCGGCCCAATAGCACGGCCTTCTTCTGTGCTTCGTATGCGTGGCCCATGGGATGGCCCAATAGCACCACGGCCTGAAACGGCGCCGGCCCGATGCGGGAGCAGCTAGGGTCGTCCGATCTGATGGACGGTCCTGATTGATCCGGACCTAGATAAATACCCGCAACCCTAACCCTAACCCTAAAATTCTTCTCCCGATCCCCTTGCTCTCTCTCTCGAAAAGCGACGGCGACGGCAGCGCCCTTCCCCCCGCGAGCGACAGCGGCGGCGGCCTCCCCCACCGCGAGCGGCGGCGGTAGTGGTGCCCTGCCCTCCCACAAGCGGCGGCGGCGGCTCCCTCCCCCACCGGCGGCGGCAGTGACGCCAGTTCCCCCCGCGAGCGGCGGCGACAGTGGCAGCTGCGACCTGCTGTCCCGCAAGCGGCTGCGGCGGCGGTAGTGGCAGCGGCGACCTACCGTCCCGCAAGCGACAACGGCGGCACCCCTTCCCCCCGCGAGTGGCGGCGGTGGCCTCCCCCACCGCGAGCGGCGGCGGCAGTGGTGCCCTGCCCTCCTGCAAGCGGCGGCGGCGGCACCCTCCCCCACCGGCGGCGGCAACGGCGCCCGTTCCCCCCGCGAGCGGCGGCCACAGTGGCTCCGGCGGCGGCCTCCCCCACTGCGAGCGACGGCGGCAGTGGTGCCCTGCCCTCCCGCAAGTGGCGGCGGCAGCACCCTTCGCCACCGCGAGTGACTACGGCGGTGGCCCGCTGCTCGCCAGATCCTGCGGTTCGGCGGCTCTCCAACAGCGCGACGACTCGGCATCTGGCTCCTCCTTCTCCCTCTCGGCATCCGGCGCAGCGGCGGGTTGGCAGTTCCTCGGTGGCGCCGCAGATCCCAGCGAGGAGCAGCGCACGGTGGCCTCCCACTCGCCCCTCCCTCTCCTCTCATAATCTCGTGTTAATATTTTGGATGTTTTCGATGATTCCGACTTGGATTTTGACTGGGATTTTGTATGTATTTGGTTTGGATTGTGTTGATTTGAGATTTGGAGAGGAGGTGTGCGTGATGTGGTCGACGGACCAAGACGGACGAAAATCCTCTACGGAAGCCTTACAAATTTTTATATTAGGTATAGATTTTTATATTACTTTTATTTTTATATCATCTTAAATTTTTATATAACTATAAAAGTACCCGTGCGTTACAACGGGGAAAAACTAATGTTATGATAATATCTAAAAAACATTAACTTAACATAAATTAACGCACATAATTTTATAAGATTTCAAATTTATCTCACCATAGGACAAGAAATGAGGCTAAGTGTCCAGATGTCACCAAAATTAATATAATCATTAAATTCTACTTCATAATACCATTGGGTCAAAATGAAGCAAACCTGACATGAGTATCCAAATGATGAAAAATTCAAAATCGTAACTTCCGTTGGGTTGAAACGATAAAGGAAATAACTTAAATATTCTAGCTAAATTTCTCGTTGGTTCCATTTAGCTAGACATGATTTTAGTTGATTAAACTGATTAAATGTATTTAAATAAATAGGAAAAACATTCCTTCGGCAAAATTTAAAAGAAACCTTATTTTGGCCCAAGAGCCGGCCGCGGCCCAGAAGGCACGCGACGGCCAATCCATGCTGCGGAGGCGTGGGTGGCCCATGAGAGGAGCGTGACCCATTAGAGCTTGCCGCACATGTGGCCCAGCTTTGTGTGGGGCACACGTAGCCATCGGTGGAACACAGCCTAGTAATTTCCTGTAGGCCCATTAGCGGGGACCGGATCTGATCGGACGACTCAGATCAATCGTGCCCAACACATAATATCGTCGGTCCCAAAAACCCTAACCCTAGTTCATTCCCCCCTCTTCCCCGACTTTTCTGGTGCGAGCGACAGCAGTGACAACGCTGGGCGAAGCGGTGTCTACGACGGGCATGTCGAGCAAAGCTGATGCCGAGCGCCACCACCTCCACCACAGTTCTCCTCCACCGGGAGCGGTAGCAGCGGCGCCCTCCCCCACCGCCTCCACCAAGGTTCTCCTCCACAACGCCCTTTCCCACCGCGAGCGGCAACGGTGGTGCCCTCCCCCACCGCCTCCACCACGGTTCTCCTCCACGATGCCCTCCCCCACCGTGAGTGGCAGTGGTGGTGGCGCCGTCCCGCACCTTCCTGCAGGCGGATCCGGCGGCGACAGCGGCTTCCCTCGGGAGGATCCGGTGGCTTCCCGCGTTGGATTCGGCTGTGATGAAGATTAAGATAAGATTTGTGTGGTCTTCTATTATTCTTCCCGTTCTTTTTCTCTTTCGTCGGATTATCTTATTGAATTTTGTATCTATCTTTGAAGTTGTGCTTTATCCACCTTACACGATGTGTTACTTGCGCATGTGGGAACGTAGGCCATCGCTCGATCGGATTTACGAACAAAAAATCGATGTGATGAACGGAAAGTTGCAAAGTCATATTTCTGTGGGTTGGTAGTAATGGAATGGTTTCATTATCTAAAATGAAGAACATTTCCCACCAAAAGATCAGTCACTCACTGGTAAATAGTGCAATACTTCTTCGTGAATCTCGCTATTTGAATACTTAACATCATAACCATTCATAGGAATTAAACGACAATAGCTCCTATATGAACTACTGGGGAGATCATAGCGGAGAAGTCGAGAACTAAGAAAATAAGTAAAATGTCTGTGCGTTGCACCGGATAATGATGCGGTGGATAAAGTTTAACTGAACGATTTTTTAAGCAGTCTAGTATGACAATAATAATCACAAAGTTTTTTTGTTTGAAGACAATAATAATCACAAAGTTTTTTTTGTTTGAAGAATTATTCCACGTATACGTTTATAATATGAAGATTGTACCATGGGAGGAACAAACGGTGAATGGCGTGATCATTTTCATGCAAGAGGTGATGGACAAAACTTTGTGATTAACAAAAGAAAATTATGTATTTAAAATTAAATAGGTAATTCTATCATAATATCAATGATAATCAGGACAGATCAAAAATACTTTTGCATATTTACTCATAGTCTCGTAGTGGTCACGCGTGCTTTCTCGCTCTGTCAACTCAAAATCATATGTGGACTCACGTGGAGACCGGTGACACGTGGATGATAGCGCGCATACTCTAATCTGTCGTGTCTCGTTGAATTATTTTTCAATCGGTATTTTTATCTCAAACAAATATTAAAGTGAAACTTCTAGTGATTTTGATATCAGCAATAAAAAAACATCACTCTTGTGAAGTATGTACGTGTATCTAAAAAAGCTTTTTTCAGTGGAAATCAATTCCATGGAAATCTAGTAAAAAAAGAACTTGACTGGTTGTAGTTATTTTTTAAAAAACGAAGCTTGTACATTACCGAGGAGAGGAAATATGGGTCGCTGGTTCGAGAGCTTTATTTCTCTCGCTCTTTCGTTCTCTCTCTCCCGGTCTCCGTCTCTCTCCCTCCTCACTCGTTCCCCATTCACATCTCACGCCGTCGTCCAGCGCCTCCACCAGCGTGCGCCCTCACATCCTCCCGTACTTAGCCCTCGCGCCTCCTCCCTGTAGTAGCAGCGCCTCCTCCCTACAGGCTGCAGCAGCGGCTGGCGGCGCCTCCTCTCCTTGATGCGGCAAAAGATGGAGAAGCGCGGCAGCGAGAAGATGGAGAAGCACAGTGGCTGGCTGGGGTGACGGCGAGGCCTCCTCATGCAGCAGTTCTAAGCCGTTGTTGCTGGTCGTGCAGATCCGCCGCAGCGCTTGGATCCCGTCGTCTTTCCGCCTCCCTCTCGTGGGGATCTGCCATCAGCGGCGACGGGAGGGATCTTGCGACCTCTTCCCCTCCCACACGGATCCCGTCGTCTCTCCGGCCCCCTCTCGCGCGGATCCGCCGTTGGCAACGATAGGAGGGGTGGATCTGGTGATCTCTTCCCCTCCCACACGGATCCGTCGTCTCTTCGCCTCATGCTCGCGTGGATCCGTGGATCTAGCAGTGCATGGTGAGGGGGTGGACCATGCGCACTGGGCTGCGTCCGAGCCCCCAATGATCGTCTCCTCCTCCCCATTGCCTCACCGAGCCAGCCAATGCTTGGTGGTTCGAGGTGAGGGCATGGAGTATGAGCATGCGATTTTTTTCTTTTTTTTCTTTTTCTAGGATTATCTATCGGTTTAGTTCCGATACATGTAAATTGCTGATTGCTCGATTGGTTTTTTAATCGATCTTTGATGCGTACGCGATTATGATTTTGTATCAATTTCTGTTTTTTTTGCTTTGGCCATGTGGTAATCATCGGAAAGTTACTGATTTTTTTATCTGGCGACGGTAAAAAAAACAGACGGACGAAAAAAAATCCGGAATCCTTACGAATTTTTATATTAGGTATAGATATGTACATTTGAATTATTCTGGCCGGTATACCGGACAGGTTATCCGCAAGATTTTCAATTATGCTTATGATAAACAGTCAATTATACGTATGCAAAGACGGTATAAGACATTCCGGTGAGATTAATCATGAAAAAAATTCTAGCGAGAAGAAAACGAAGTGTTGATTTTTTGAATTTTGGTGCTTACTGTGATAATCAAGAGACAGATTCTTAAAAAGAAAGAGAAATTCTTTTTATAAATGGTAAGAAAACAAATTATTATTTGCAGCTAAGGATTAAGTACCATCCCCTTATTTGACTTGTCTTGTTGTGTTTAACCTTACATGGCGACCTTGTTAAGATGAGAAGGCCATGTACAGGGCAGCAAAAAGGAATTGAAACAATTCCCTCTTTATATCTCTGAACACCACTTTTCAGGGTAAGTAAATGACTTTTGTCATAAGTCAAAGAGGCCACCGAATGTGTGATATTTAAATTGGACACGTCCATGTATCTGGGATAATAATATTATCTCTCTAAATGCACATTTATAATGATGATTGTGAAAACCCATCAGCTATCATTCTCGGTAAAAAATGCATATCTGCTTGTTTTTGTTTCTCTGGTTTGGCCTAACTACGAAAGGGCCACTTATTCCTTTTTGACCGATTAAACGTATCATGTCTCTTTCGATTATATATGTCCTTCCAAGGTGCTTGCTTATTGCTTGGAGTAAGACCGAAGAATCCTTTGGATATTCTTTCTGTCACCCTCCTCCTAAACACTAAATCTCTCAGTTGATAAAATTTCTGTTTCGGAAATAACCATTTTTCGCAAGCTAAAATTTACACCCATAACGTGTGGAACCACATAAATCCTCCGTGCGAGTCTTCAACTGGACGGCCAATGCTCCCTTCCCAATATCCCAAGACCTGGTCGCAGCCGGTTTTTAATTGGCTTCATATATGCCATTATGCTCGTCAAAAAAAGGCCCAATTCATGTTTGTTAAACCCAAAAATAATCACAAATATTCACATTCCATTATTACATACAGTACTCGTACACCTCTTTCAATGTTTTCTGAACCTGAATAAATTGTGATTTTCACATTCGGCCGAGATGAACGAACCTGAATTGTCTCGTTGTCCTAAACACGAACCAATCAACGCGTGAGGAGTGAACATCGATCACTGTGGCTTCCATTGTCAACGTGCACCAACCATGAACCAAAGAGCCAGATTAGCTAACTAAAGCACGCCATTTAAGGCAGCTAGATGCACTGATTAATAAATTTCGGATTGAATAAATATTCTCACTCTCGAAAAGCCATTGGTGCGCGTACCAAACCCGGGGGTTAAACAAAACGGGCCTTGCCGGCTCAGCCCAGCTTTACGCCTCCCTTTTCACGCCGGGGCGCCATCATGCGCCGGCCCGCGCACGGTGTTCCCCCATTCCTTCCCTTGTGCCCCACTCCCGCCAAAAAGGAGGGCGCCCTCCTCCTAATCATTGGTGCCTTAATCTTAATCAAGTATCGTTGCAATAATAACTCCGTCTAACTACCGAACAACTGTTTGCTTAAGGACGCAGTCACGCGGGCAACCTGCCTCGCTAGCTAGCTAGCTACCGCGTGTCCTACCACCACATGAGTACATGGCCACATCGCACGCACGCACGCATTCGCGCTTCGCGTCGCGTTACGTCGTGCTCGTCAAAGCGGAAGGTACATATGTCCAGTTCCGGTTAGCTGGCAGTGGGGCTTATGCTGGGTCATAAACTTCCAACTCCAATCTTTTTTTAAGCTGTTTTCCAAACTGATTATATTATAGCATGTAGTTACACGGTAAAAGTGATATTTTATCGAAATTCATCTATAAATTGGTATTCGGACGAAACTTACATGTGATGTGTGCTTTGTTTTTTGAGATCGGATGGAGAAGAGGGGGATGTGAGGGAGGGAGGATTTTGTGTTCGATTCTAGTGGCGAATCGATAAGTTCGTGCGTTTTGAGTAAAAATATCTATATAGAAGTGTTTAAATCAAATAAATTTATTTTAAAAACTATAATAACTAATACTTAATTAATTATATTATAATAAATCGCTTTTTTACACCATGTTAATATGCTACTCCCTCCGTTTCAGATTATAAATCGTTATGACTTTTGTGAAAATTAAACTGCTTCAAGTTTAATCAAATTTATAGACAAATATACTAATACCTATATCATCAAATTAGTTTTATTAAACCTATAGTTACATATATTTTTATATTTATAGTATATCTGTCTTGTTTGAGTATATTATTATTTTTTCTATAAATTTAGTTAAATTTCAAGTAAAATGACTTTGGTAAAAGTCAAACTGATTTATGATCTGAATCGGAGCGAGTATTTCAACATGTGGAGTTTCAAATTGGTCATCAGCGCATAATCATAGGGAAGCCTAAAACCGACCGTTGCGTCGCGTTGTCCGTTGCTGCTGTTGATGTGGTGCCAGCATGTCGCCTTGTCGAACCATATAAGCCGAGACGACTAGACGATTTGGAGTGCACAGTTCGGAGTTCGGACTGGTTAATGATTGCACGTTTCACTTTCACCTTACACCACCAAAGGTTTACCGCACGAGTTCGAGTGGTGAGCACTTATGGCGTGTCGCTGGAAGAAGGAAAGCTTAAGCTGTTCTCATAGCATCATGCGGTAGAGAGAAGATTCTCTCTCAAAAGACGTAAGTAGAGGAAATTGCACAGGAATCGCCTTTGGAGCAGAGCATTTTCTGCCGGCCGGTAGAGGTAGCTCGTAGTAGCTCCCATTCTCCCAAAGCTGCACCGAACTTTACAAGAAAAGCGCCCAGTCATGCTGGAGTAGTCTTTGATTTGATCACAATGGTAGTATAGAATTGGGCCGATACTGATCTCTACCGATTTAGGAATAAGTCTACTCGAGCTCCCTCATCTTTTACCTTTGATTGACTCACATGCCTCAACCGAAAACCGGGTATAACACCTCCTCAACTTCATAAATAGGTGCAAATCAATTCCTGTACGATTTAGAAAGCGGTTTATGCTACCATGGTAGGTTGATCACGTTTGACTCGATGAGTCAGCAGAAAAGCTTTATAAAAAACATAGTGTGGTCCATGTGTCATTCACCCCTCTGTCTCCCTCATTCCACCACCTTCTCAGCCTCCGCCGATGCTCTTCTTCATCCATGTTCTCGTCCGTCTCCGCTCGCACGTTCCCGCTCCTCCTCTTCCTCGTGCTCCTCGTCGGCCTCACCTTCCTCCTCTACCACTCCACGCCATTGTATGTGTGGCCGAGCTTCGCCTTGATCGCTTCCATGTCAACCTGCTCCTGTCCCCGGCCATCGACCTCGAGGTTGTGGTGGAGGAAGACGGTAACACAAGGAGGGAAGGGGCGGCAACGATGGCAGTAGTTGTCGCAGGTGCTGCATGTCATCCTCATTGCTGTCCACTTCCGCCCGCTAAAGCGTGTCCTCTGCCGCCACAACAGACCCCCCTTCTCCGGCGGCAACGACACCAGTGCGATACGTTGATGTGTTGGCTGCGGCTGCATGGTGCGTCGAGATTGAGAGGGAAGGAGTGGGGTTGACAAGTGGACCCTATAGTTTCTTTTTACCTTGTCACTTGGACATGGGCCCCATTTCTATTTTCAATTCATTTGATGACTAGGCTTCCACATTAGCACAGGTGGCCAAGTTAACCTGCCACATCAGCATAAAACCGCTTGAAAAATCATCGAAGGAGTTGATTTGCACCGGTTTTTGAAGTTGAAGGAGGTATTATACCTAGCTTTGTGGTTAAGAGATGCGATTCGACAAAGGGCAAGAAATGAAGTAGGCAACATAGACTTATTACACCAAATGTTCTGCAAATTGCAGAGGGCTAGAGCCCATATTTCCCAATCTAGCCCAGGAGGCCTAGAGCCCAACCACACACCCTTGCAGAACACGGTGCGACCACTACCATTGGAGCCCGACCACTACCAAAGATTCCCTTCCCTTCCCGGCCTTGTTCGCGCTGTTCCTATAAACTCCCACTGACAACTGGGACCCGCATCTCCGCAGTCCACCTGTCAGTGACCCAAGCGGAAGCTTCCTCTCGCATCGTGTTCCCTTCCCGTCCGCGTCGCCGGTCGCGGGTCGCCTTCTTCCGTTCCGCGTCCTCTCAAAAAAGGGTTGGAGGAGAGGCGACGCAGAGTGCAGCCATGGACCGCGTGCAGCTCCTCCTCGTCGGCCTCCCCGCCCTTCTCTTCCTCTCCGACCTCTCCCACATCTTCGCGCCGCCGCCGCCGCATCTCCGGCACCCCCATCACCACCACCACCCGCCGCACCACCATCCCCATCCGCCTCACCACCACCCGCACCCGCACCCGCCTCACCACCCGCATCCGCCGCATCACCCCCACCCGCCTCACCACCCGCACCCGCCGCATCACCACCCCCACCCGCCCCACCACCACCCTCACCCCGATCCCGCCGCGGAGGCCATACAGGTGGGTGGGTCGTGAACCCTAGCCCGAGTTTCTGTTGCCGCGATCTAAGCAGCGTGCTGATTTTTCTTTTTTTTTTTTTTGTTTGGCGCGGTTGTAGCAGGCTAATGCGGATGGAGCTGGATATGGCACCACCGTCGAGCTGCAATTCTGCGCCTCCTGCTCGTACAAGTGAGTTTCGTCAGTCCAGTGTGTTTTGTGTTCATGTGGTAGTGGTGGTCACAGTTGGTTGGTTCGGTTATTTGCGTGCGGATTAAATGGGCATACTATTGTTGTAGCGAGCACCGAGCGGCTTAGTTGTGTGGTTGCCACAGTTGATAATATTCAGTTCAATTTATCCTGCAGAAAACCATCTAAAAAAAAATCTACCCCGCACAAAGATTTGCTAGGTGGATTGCTTGGTACTCCACTATAATGCTACATATGATCGATTACTATCATACGTCCTGTGTTCATATGTACACTCAAACACTCCATGCTTGGTATCCCGGGTATTCCCGGGAATACCCAAAATATCCTGGAAAATTCAATATATATAGATAATTACATGTATATAAACTTAATTCGACATAATACTTCATTATCGACTTCTATTTTATCAACAAATCCATTCCTTCTATGTTCTTAGCTCATGACACTTCTATCCTAGTAGCCAATTGCGTCAAATCTCCAAACTTTAACTCACTAAACACAAGCATAGGACATTTGTAATTTTTGAGTGAATACCCACCCTTCAAATCCTGCATACTTCACTGCTCACTCCAGTTCGCTTCGTAAACTCACAATAACATCTTAGCAGTAGTGAGGAACTTTGTACGGGATATGGGTTATGCAGTTATCGTTAATACACAGTGTGAATGATCTGTTGGACATATTAGAATGAAAAATGTAAATGATAACATAGCACACATATTTTGTGGGTTTCTCATTTTCTCATTTAGCTCTTTCTATTTTGTGGGTTTCTCATCTCATTTAGCTCTTTCTATTTTGAGATGAGACAATTGGTCGTGATACATTGCATATATGTGCTGATCCATGCTTTCAGCTGCTTTGCACATATAAGCCTCTAGCTTGAGTTCAGAATTTCAGATGTTAGATGCCAATGCTGAGTATGTGTGATTCAGTTAGTATGAAATGCCAGTATTTATGCATTCACTGAATATCACACTTTCCCTACTTCTAGCTTTGGGATCAGATGGTTTTAGCTTGGATTCATTGTGGATCAATAGGTATTTGCAGATTTTACTTTTTATGCTTAACTTGCTGCGATGTTCCTACACTGCTTTTTTGGTAAAACACATTTTGTTCCATGGAATGAGTTATGCACCTGAGGAGGCTTATAAATGTTAAGCTCACCGATCTTATTTGTATCCTATCATAAATGGTTAGCCCGTGCTGCTGGAAAGTTTGATACTAAGACAAATACCAAAAGTTTGCTCTAAGATCATGCTATGACAAAGTAGTGGGGCATTCCAAAAATGCTCAAAGGCAGTAAAAGAACTCTTTGAACTATTTGTATTCCTGTTACCAGACAATTGAATTTTATGTGTATGTTATTATGTTGCAGGTTACAGTGAAATATTGCAGTGCAATAAAATGTGATATGGACCATATAAAAAAATTGTTATATATGGATATAGAACTCCTAAGCTGAAAGCATGAGTATTTGCTTAATTTGCTTTGTATTTATTACAGCTAAAGTTTGATATGTATATTTCTCAATCTGTGGACTCTGGTACTTGTTGTCTTACCTTGATTACTAATGTATTTTAGTTGGAAGAGCAATTAAAGTTGTGTGCCTAAATAGCCTCTCCTTTTCTTTCTAATTTATAAAAATATCTTTTGTCCATCCAAATGACAATTCAATAAATTCTATACTTTGCATCTGCAGGTTATGCTGACAGTTTGAGTAACATTTTGTAGGGGAACTGCAATGACTATGAAGCGCATGCTGGAAACATCATTTCCAGGCATTCATGTTATCTTGCACAATTACCCTCCACCCTTACCCAAACGTGTACTTGGCAAACTTGTGCCAATTCTTCAGGTTGGAGCCATTGCAACAATGATGGCAGGTGATCATATTTTCCCCAGACTTGGAATGGTTCCACCCCCATGGTACTACTCACTGCGTGCCAATAGATTTGGAACCATGGCAACAATCTGGCTATTTGGCAATTTTGCGCAATCTTTCCTACAAAGTTCTGGTGCCTTTGAAGTTTACTGCAATGGAGATTTGGTATGCTTTCTAAATGTCAGACACACCTTTAAAACTTCTTTTTATCTTCCATTTTTACATTATGAGCTAATTTTATTTCTAGGATTTTACCAATGAAAAATTACTTTTACCTTGATATGCAAGTACAGAGATGTGTCAATACTTTGTTCCAGCATGTATTTTTTCCCCATGGGTTTCTTTATACCTTTCTACTAAGAACTGCTACATGGAAAGAGGCTTTGATTTACCATCATGACTTGAGCAGTAAACCAATCTGCTTACTTCTTCCTTAACGAAAATTGCTTCCACTTTTCAGGTTTTCTCGAAATTAGCTGAGCAGAGGTTCCCTAGTGAGTTTGAACTGCGGGATCTCATCAACAGCAGATTACCAGATTCTCTGGTTGGGAAAAATGTGGGAAAAGCCTTGTCTTAGACGATGACATTGGAATATCACATGCCAATACGACGTCTTGCTATCAAGGTAGTACTGTATTGTTTGCTGTTTGACGTCGGGCGGTTTGGAAGCTCTGCAGCTTGTAAAGGATAACCTAGAGTGAGATAGTGACTCAATCGTATGAACTTATTAGTTATTATGCCACAAAAAAAATCATCATTTCCTGTTTATTTTCTGAGAGGTTGATAAAAGTTTGCAGTACTCGTCACCTTTGGTGTGATTCACTGTTTATACTTGTATGCATTGTGTATTTCTGGGAAAATTCTATGCATGCGCAAGCTGGCATGAGAATTGAGACAGCGCTGAAATTGGAAACCGGAATGCAGGACAGTGACGATCCTATGCTAGCCAGCTTCTGAATGTCTATCGGTGGATGTCTCTGCAAAACACCACTGCGCAGAACTCAATCTGAAGCTGTATGTTGCAGTCCTACTACTAGTATAAAGTGTATGTAAACTCAATTCATATGTTTAACCATCAATCTGAACCAGTGTCACCTTATACATCATTCAGACACTCAGGGCTCATTTGGGAGCCAAGGGGAAAAGACCCTGGGAAAAATTCCTCCAAGAGGATTTTTTGGGTGACATGCTCTCCCCCTCCATTCCCTTGGGGGAACTCCTAGCCGAGGATGCTTCCCCTCTGTCCATTTGGTAAACGTGGCAAGGGAAAATTTCCATGGTGCAAACAATTCAAAAATATTAAAAAGATCATAAATTATGAAAAAAAAGAAAAAGGTAGAAAAAATTTTAAAACGGAAAATCTAGATAAATTTAGAAAATATACATAAAATCTAGAATAATAATAAAAATGTAAATATTCAATAACAATATAAAAAATTGAGAAAAATCCAGAGAAATATGGGAATGAGGTAATTTTTACACGGTCATAAAAACAAAAAAAATTATCCACAGCAACAAACTAATATCTTGATGAGCTTTATGATGTAAGAACACTATATCATCAAAGCAGCAGAAGTATCATTGGCATCCATGCATCCACACATGCAAATTATAGACTATATTCCATACAAGGTTAGAATGTCTTGATCAAGCATGATGAATAATCAAAGAACTAGTGCTGAAGTCTATAGACTATAGAGAAGCCATGATAACTAGTTTGCTTATATCATGATGGGATAAAACTATGTACAAAATCTCCCAAGTGTTCTCCAGGGACAAAAACTTGACAAAATGTATGTGTGCCAACCATGTTCATATATAAGGGATCTTGAATCTCCTAATCATCCTCTGCTTTACAAGAATAATTGTTCTGTGATGGCATCATCAAAATAATACATCAAAGTAACTTGATACAGTACTGAAAGAAAGGATACATGCATAGTGTTATTTGTGAAATAGAATAAAGTATACTGAAAGAAGGATTATCTAGGAAGATTAGTAAAACAAAACATTTACTCGATACAGTACAACAAATTACTGCTACATAGTATGACAGCTATGTGAGTCAATATATACGTATTTTTTTATAGTAAACAATCTTTTTTATGGTTGCAAATCAAAACGTTTAATGCAGCTGCATACATTGTAATGGACTAATGGAGAGCAAACTATCTCTTCCATCCTTTTTCTTCCATCCTATTTTAAGAGTAGATGATCGCAAAAGGATGGACGATATAAAATCAGACATCATATTTGAATCTAAAAACCATTCATTTGCTAAAATTAGGACTACTTGTAGTAAAAGTTTCAGAGAAATAACATATGCACACGATACAAATATGGCATTATCACTTAGACAGAAAACATGAGATCCTTTCCTACACGATGCAGTGAATTCACTAACATGAGCATAGACTCCACCTGTCACACAAAAAAAACATCAGAAAACGTAATGCTGAAAGCAAAATGAAATAGTAGTACAAAACAATGTGATGGATTGTGATAGGTTCTTCCTTGATATCCTCCAAAATTCCCTACTTATATTGGTCCATTAATTGCTTCAATCTCTTCTAAGATTCTTCCCTGCCTAGGTACCGTACCTCCTCCCTCACCAGTGGGTGATTCTTCAGGATGATCCAGTCCTACCCCCATAGCATGCTAAGCAACTCAAAAATCACTCAGCATCGTCTTAGTTCATTTGTTCAAAGAAAAGAACACCTTACTAAATTAGATTCTTTTAGTCATGCTCAGGTACACCAATGTAGGTTTACCATCTCTTTCTTGATCTTGTTGAGGTCCTTATCCGTCAGTTTGGAGTTGGACAACAACCTCTGGACGGACGGCACATGGGCATACTGGAGCAGCAAATAGGACTCAAATTAACCAACAATATAGCACTTGGACACTAGTCAGTCGCCAAAATCAAAACGAAATTAACCCTGTGACAAAAACCAAATCAACGGCAGGTAGAGAGATAAGGGATGGAAAGGTGAAGAAACAATACAGTGTACTGGATGCAGAGCAGGCGGTCATAGGACTCGTTGGTAGGGAGCACGACGTGCCTCCTCCCCCTCCTTCACCAGCTTCGGCTTGGGCGGACGTCTCACAAATGTTAGGGAGGAGAAAACCCTAGGAGGAGGAGAGAGAAGGGTAAGAAGAAGAGGGGCCCACCCTAGATCTTGAAGAGAGAGGGGCAGATGAAGCGTCTTGCAGAGGGAGAGGCGCGGACGCGGAATCTCGCCGGAGAGGTTGGTCCAGCAGCCGCGGTTCGCGAGAAGGAAGACGGCGGCGTCTGCTCGCGGAGGGAGAAGCTGCGCTGCGGCATCTCGCTCGCGGATGAGACGGGGGAAGAATCCCGACCTCCCGAGGCCGGGGACCTTTCCCCAGGGAAGTGACGCGGATAGGGCCGGGAATTCCCGGTCCCGTGGGCTTCCAAACGTGCAAGTAATTTGGCCCGTAGATAATTCCCCCGCGGGACTTTTTCCCTTGGAATGGGCCGGAATCCCTCCGGGATCCCAGGCTAGCAAAAGAGGCCTCAGACCTGACATGGGTGGCTTTGTCTCCCCGTCTACTTGTTCGACGACGGCCTCCGCCTCGCCATTGCTGAAGCCTGAAGCACTCGTCGTTGTCTCCGACATCCTTGATTACGACCTCCAGATACGACCTCCACCTCGAAATTTAACTACTAGTTCTAAAATATAAAATCAAAATATAAAATATTTTCTAACTATGAATCTAGATGGATCTTCGAGCTCCATCGATTGGCCTAGTAATCTAAATCAAAAGCTAAAATTTGAATTTTCGAACTTGATTTTTAAGTTGACTTTAAAATATTTTCAACGTAATTTCTTTTTAGTGTTGGCTTTTATGTCTATGAAAAAATATATAAAAGTTTTACCTGTAAGTTAATTTTTATTCTTTAATAAATCGTTTTAGCTTATTAGGGAATATGGACAACCAATGATGCTCTTCTATTAATCTCTACTACTTAAAAAATTGAAAATGTTTCCATCGTCCGTTAGGGACGAAAATTTGACTTTCGGTTTTTTCTGGGCCGAATATGCGCTTGCGGCCTGAGGCGGAGGAGGGAGGGAGGAAAGTGAGACAATGGGGAGGTAAATTAGACTTTTTTCATCATTAGGTAGGTCGATTAGACTTTCGGTTTTTGCGGAACGTGCGCTTGCGGGCTGATGCGGAGGAGAGAGGCCGGGAGGAGAGGTAAATTAGATTTTCTGTTACTCGATAGGCTACGGGTTGAGCTTGTTGGGCCGAACGTGGTCCAAAATGAAAAAAAAATGTTTTTTATATAGATTTTTATTTAAATTAATATTGAAATGGTTTTTGTATTATTAAAATTAGCAATTGTCTCTGAAAATTCCGAGAAAATTTCAAATAGTGTAATTAATCATGGATAATTTTTTAAAAAAATAAATCCAACCATATAATTTTATTTCTCACACTTGCTTTACTTTACTTATAAATTAATTTAATTCTACACCTACCTAATTTATTCCGGAAAATTTGTATTTTAATTAATTACATAATGTAAATTTTTCTCAATTTTCTCATCTTTTCTTTCCGTTATAATACACGGGTAATTTTTCTAGTATATATAATATTAGAAAATCTCGTATTAAGTTTTTATATGTTGGGTTGGAGGGAGTATTTGCGTCAAATAGAAGGCTCAAATCACGTGTCTCCGCTGGTGCCGTGCCAAGCCGGCGGAGGCGCTGCCCTTTGGCGGGAAATTAATGGCTAGTTGTCTCATTAGTGTGTTAAACAGGATTCCAAGTAAAGCCAGGGGCAACTCAAACAGTCAAAACACATTCAAACTTTCAAAGTTCGATCAAACTCACCTCCTGCCTCCTGGACATCTGTTGCCATCCTCTGTGAACCAGGTCCATAGACCTACAGTAACTGACAATCTTCGTCTCCGCGCACCATCAACCAAACTGTTTCGTGGAACACGTCCACCGCGTCTTTTAGCAGTGCCACGAGCTGTCAGACCAGCGCGAACCGAGTCCACGTGAACCGAAAACCCCCAACTCCATCCATCTCCATCCCACCTCGGCACCACCGCTCGCCCAAAACCCTCCTCTCCTCCTCGCCGGCTTTGGGAAAATGTCGCTGCTGCTCCGCCGCCTCGCCGGCGCCGTAGCGGGCCCGTGCCGCCACCTCGGCCGCCCGCTCTCCACGGCCGCGTCGCGACCTCCGTGGGGCATGATCCTAACCGAGGCGGAGCTGGACAGGTCAGGGGCGCCGTCGCGGAGCGCGCGCGCGTCCTTGGACCTCGTCGAGCCCCCGCGCTCCTCCCGCCTCTCCGTCCCCGCCCACTTCATCAAGCCTGGCCCCCTCCCGGACCCGGAAGGGGACGCCGTGGGCGTCGTCGGCTGGGTCATCGGCGGTAGCGGCGACGGGCTCCTCCTCCTCAGGTTCTACGACACCCGCTACCACGCCCCCGTCGTCGCCAACGTCCGCCTCGCCGTGAATTTCCAGCTGTCCATGACGACGAGCGACGGCGTCCTCGACCCGGACGTCACGCACTTCGTCTGCAACCCGCTCAGCGGCCAGATGTACCGCCTCCCGGCCGCCATCGAGACCACCAAGAACGGCACGGGGTGCGGCCTCCTCACCCGATCCGATGGCCAGCACGGGCACGGGCCGCCCGACAGGTACGTGGTCGCGGAGCTCACCAAGGGAGAGTCCGGGAGCAGCGTGTTGCGCCGGTTCATGTCGGAGACCGAGGAGTGGGACGATCTGGTGACGGTGCGGTCCTCCTCGGCGAGGGTGGTGGGCGGGCGGGCGATGCACCTAAACCAGCAGGTGGTGGCCTTCGGCGGCCGGCTGTGGTGGGTGGACGTGAGCTGGGGCGCCCTCTCCGTCGACCCGTTCAGCGACCGGCCGGAGGAGCGCTTCGTCGAGTTGCCCAAGGGCAGCGTACTGCCGGACCTGACCGGAATTGGGGGGAGACGGATTCTTGACTGGTATCGGCAGATGGGGGTCAGCGAGGGGAAGCTCCGGTATGTCGAGGTGTCCAATGCGGAGAAGCCGTTTGTGGTCAGCGCATTCTCGCTCGACGATGAGGGCAGCTGCTGGACGCTGGAGCACAGGATGGAGATCACCCCAAGCTGGAAGGGTGAGCTCAAGGTGCCAGAGAGGCCGCGGATCGGCGCCATCGATCCACTGAACGCCAACGTTGTGTACCTCATATTCTTCCACGAGGTTCTTGCCGTGGACATGGCCAAGGGCGAGGTGATTGGAAGGAGTTCCCCTGAAGATGTCAAATCTTGTTCAGTTGTGCCATGCATCCTACCACCGTGGCTCGAATCATGTCAGATCCCCTCTGCAGGTATATCCTCGTATGTTCGATATATTTGAGTATTGAGGTGCTATACTGCAGCTGTAATTGTTCGATTGCACGGAGTATTGAAAGTTCAGGAGTTTACTATGCTGCAATTGTTGGATTGCACATGCGGTACCTTTGAAATCATGTGCTTGCAACTTTGTGCTTATGGACTTCTGTTGATAAATACCTACCGTAGCCGTATTGTGGTTTCTCGAGGGAGTGTATCTGTTTGTGCACTATAGAAAGGGTCTGGAGATTTTCTGCTTCAAACTATTGCAGCATGTCTAAAATTGGTATTAGATTTATGCAAAGTTTGTGAATTTCAAATTTTGCACAAGGTTTTACTTGATTTCTGTCTTCTCTAATAGTCTAATGCGGTACTATTGAAATGTTCCATTGAAGTGATGCTGCGTAGATGCCCTCAAATTAAGTGGTGCTCTGGTGCTACTGCTATGTTAAGCAGAGTTAATCGTCCCTGAAAAGACTTACACTTTTGTAGTAAATTGACTATACCGGTGATAATCATGGACAAATATCAGCAGCAGAACTTGTTATTGGCAGAAGGACCTCACATCCTTATGTCATTGGAGTGGAATGTCTGTTATGTAACATCTATGTTGTTCATGTAGTTAATGCCTGATGTTTTAATGCAATGTTCATTGCCAATGTCTTTTGCAATTATTGGATACATACATCGTTCTTGTCACTATCATCTCTGTGCTACTGTTGTTAAAGTTCTTGTATACATGGTTGCAGCAACCCTTTCGAGCAAGAAGACTGATGTTGAAAGAAATACTTTGGCAGACACGCTGGTTCGTGTGGATAGAGGCAGTTAAATGAACTGCATCAGTCGATTCATCTTTTGGTATTTCTCTCGTCTAACTTGTGTTTTTGTACCCTTATTTTATCCATTATTAGCCATATTTCATTGCTCCTTCTAGATTACTCATATATTATCTGTAGTCAATGCAATGGGTAATGTGTTACTTTTAAGAAACAATTCGCTTAGTCTGCTAGTTATCACATCCTCAGTAGTCTCTCGTAGTTACGTAATACTCTGGCAGAAGAATTTAGTTCTCCTAGCGTCATATTTGTTTTTTGGACTAGAGGGCTACCTCAATGCTATTGATGTTTGTAATCCCATTTGTTTGGTTGAATTCGTTGTTGTTCTTAAATGATAGTTATTACATTTGTCCGCCTCCTAAAAATGGCGGTACTTTTTAAAGCTTATAATCAAATTGTGGCGTAGTACTTGCTCTGTTCATACATCTGAAGTGCCAAATGTTAGTGCTGCCGACTGCTGAGAATTGTGATTTCGCTAAAGGAGGGTAACTACTCACTACTGTCAGAACCAGCAGACATGAACTATCTCAAAGCTAAAGTTATTCAGCGTCTTAACCATGATTTCTCTTTCACTGTCCTCCTGAAAATTCTATAACCCGTTGATCAAGAGTAAACTAAAGCATGTCGCCTGCTCCTTTGCTACTAGTAGTCACTAAGCATGTTGCCTGCTCCTTTGCTACTAGTAGTCACTACTATATGAGCAGGTTGTACTTTTTTGCTTCAATCAACACTTAGACATGCAATGCCACATCCTTGACTGATAGAGTAGGAACAAAACCAAAAGGATGTTCTGGTTTCAGTATATTTGTGGTTATGCTGAATCAACTAATTTTTTTATTGGATGTATCCGAAGAGACTGAATCAACTAAATTTGACAATAGTTCATTTGATCCGTTCTGTTCTCTTCTCTGTTTATGAGAGAGGGAGACTGATGTGCACTCATCTGCTTTGTAGGTTCCTTGAGACTGACTGGAAGAGATGTTAGAGAGAACTTGTTTTGATGGTAGCAGTTTCCTGAAGTACCTGAACTCGTTTTTGGGGGATGCTGTGAAAAGTTTGGGTTTTGATGCGCATTTGGACTTTGCTGGTCCAACTTGTTGAATTTCGTTTTGGACAAACACTGGGAATGTTAACATATTTTCTTATTTTCCTTTCTTCCATACTTGTTGAATGGTTCAGTAGAATGAGTATCTCCAAGTAGAAGCTGGGCATGGTAGTCCAATGGACCCAATGTTTGCTTTCAGGACACTTATATCTCATATCATGTTTTCTTTTAAACTATCTTCGCTTGTAAGACGACGTGTTTGATTGCCCCAATTTTGAGGGATAAGTTTCTGCAGGATATTGTCATTAAGAAATAAGCATATTAGTTCTTGTCGAATGAACTAGTGCTACACTGCTACTGAGAATTACTAGCGTACGTTTGTTTCCTCTGTTCTCTCTCTCGGCCCAGGGTCATTTGACTCATTTCTGAGCTTTATCTCCTAAGTGGGCTAATCAAAATGGGCCATAAGTACAACTTTTTGGCGGGAAACTAGACGTGGTATCGGAGCGGCACAAAGGGGGGTGGATCACGGGGAAGGGAAGTCCTGCGTTCGCCTCCAGTAGCACAGTTTCTCCGTGGTTTCGTCTCAGTGGACCATAGAAACTGACATGTGGGTCCCCGAGCTGTGCTCAGCAGAGGAACCGGTGGACCAGGTGCACGCTGCTCTTTAGCTCTATGGCACAGTGCCGCCACCTCAGCGCTGCGTGAACCAAGTCCACGAGACCACGACCACCTCCAAAGCTGACACGGGAAGCAGCGGCCTTCTTCTTCCTCGATTCCGTCACGCTCCTCCTCCTCGCCGGCTCGCCGCCCGGCGGTGGCCGCCCCTTCTCCTCGACGCCCGGCACGGCACCGCTCCCCCGTCGCAACTGGATCTGCGCCGGCCACGATTGGTCGCCGGCGCAGCGACGCCCATCTACGCGCTGCTAGCGCACGATCTCTCGGGCTCGCTCGCGCTGTTGGTCGGCGCGCCGGCTCGCCGCGCCCGCTTGCGATAGTCGGCAGCAGGCTCTCCGTGCTCCGCCGCGCGCCTTCATCACGCAGGTTCAGCCTCGGACACCCCACGCGCTATACTCCTCGAACATTGGGTTACTTGCTTGCTTACTTGGGGATTTTGTGTTGAGACTAGAGGGTAGAGGGAAAACCCGCTTCCATGGCGATTAGGATTCCTTCTTTATATGAAATCCAAGCTAGAAACCCTATCAATGGATCAGACAGGGTTAGGAACTGAGAGCGCCGCGATGGTGCCAGACTGCCAGATGAATGGCCGATATGGGGTTCGGTGGGTCTCGTGGGGTAGCTGGGTCGCGGAACGTGGCGCTTGGTTTGGGGGGAAACGGCGGCCGGCCTTCGCCGCCGCGGCGGAGAGCGACGGGGAGCCCAGTTGAACGTTGGGAGTACATTTTGTTATTACCGATACCCGTAATCCAATCCAAACGATCTTTGTCTTACCCGGAAGGAGGATTCTTCAAATTCCATATGAAGATGTGGTTGGATTTTAGTGAAAACTATGCAGATCGGTGGAAGAACTGGAGAGTAGTCGAGCAGGAGTGGTTCAAAAGCCTTCTCAGCTACCAACCTTAGTAGGGGATCCTGCTTGATATTTTGAGAAGTGAAGAGTTGCTGGGAGATGCTTCAGATATCTTGCCTCTGATCACTTAGTATCAGCCTACAGAGATCTTGTGAGTTGCATACACTGTTTGGATCAGGTCCTCGTGCTTGCTGGTAGGCGTCGTAGTCCTCAGTCCTCACACATCAAGAGCATGGCATTGTGCCGGAGCTCCTAACTCCTGTTTTATCCCTCTTGTAGGGGATGAGAAGTCACTGGACTGTCTTAAATACAAATTGTTAATTGTGGTGCTTACTACTTGATGTCTTGTTTCTCAATTTTTCTCTGTTCTTATCAAACTTGTTCATTTGGCACAGGCAGGGACACATGAAGTAAATCGACATGATGACGGTCACAGTTGAAGAACTTCACAGCATTATGTGCAATAAGAATAACATTCGGAATGTATTGGTTATTGCTGATGCTGGCCATGGTAAGATTGAAATGTGGTGGTGTGAGATTCTTAAAAATGTGGTTGTTTTACTTGTTTCTTTATGAAATTGCATGAATTCTCACATTTACGACGTGACATCTTAGTAGAATTTCTACTTATTCTTTTCAGACATTTCTTTCCATTAGCATATTGAATCTGAACTATTTGTATCGTTGGAATTATCTTCCTATATATAAATATCAATTTCTGGTGGGTCTAGTATATATTGAGATTGGTATGGAAGTGTTGTACTACATAATGTCCAGAGTATTTGAGTTTCAAACCTTGATATCTTGTCTTCCTTCTATTATTTGTCGTAGGATATACTTTTGTATTATTTTTGCTACTTCCATTTGTAATTTTGTCTTGTCAAAATATATTTTGTTCTAATATTTTATCTTCAAAGGAAAAACTGCAATATTGGATTCCCTGGTAGCAACTGCTGGAATTACTTCCCAGGAAGTTACTGAAAGCAATAGCCTAATTTCTCTGTACTATGAAATGCCTGAAGATTATCTGAGAAGCTACAAGGATAAGAGAGCTGGTAACGGACACTTGATCAATCTTATTGACTCTCCTATGTGTTGCAACTTGTCTAATGATGTCCAACCTGTCCTTTGCATAACGGATGGTGCTCTAGTTGTAGTGGACTGTTTTGAGGGTGTTACTTTACGGACCAAGACTTCTATTTGTGAAGCTCTTAATATGAAGATTCAGCCTGTTCTTACTCTGAATAAGATCGACAGATTCTTCCTTGAGCAGAATGTCGATGGTGAGAAAGCTTATCAAACCCTCTCTGGTCTAATTGATAGTGTCAATGCTACCATGTCTTCACACAAAGATGTTCAGGTATATCCCAATAAGGGAACTGTTGTGTTCTCATCTGGTCTGCACGGATGGGCAGTTGCAATTTCAAATTTTGCTAAGATGTATTCCTCCATATTCAAAGTTGAGGAATCTAAGATGATAGACAGATTATGGGGTGAGAACTTCTTTGACCTGGCCACAAAGAAATGGACAAAAAAGAACACTGGCACAGCTACATGCAAGAGGGGCTTTGTTCAGTTCTGCTATGAACCTATCAGAGAGATCATGAACGCCTGCATGAATAGCAAGCACAAATTGTGGCCTATGCTAGAAAAGATTCATGTCACTGTGAGTTCTGCAGCTAAGGAACTTGTTGGCATTGAACTCGTAAAGCATGTGATGCAAGTTTGGCTGCCAGCAAGCAGTGCACTTTCTGAGATGATGGTGTACCACATCCCCTCTCCAGAGAAGGCACAAAGGCATTGTGCTGGGAATTTTGGTGTGGATCTTGACAGCATTTATCGTACCTCTGTTAGAAATTGTGATGCTGAAGGGCCTCTTGTTCTTTATGTTTCCAAGATGACCCTAGCATTAGGCAAAGGCAGGTATTTTGCTTTAGGACGTGTCTTCTCCGGGAAAGTCACATCTGGAATGAATGTTCGATTCTTGAGTCCCAGCTATGGTATTGGTGAAAGAAAACATCTGTATGTCAAATGCATTTAGAGTTCCATTATCTGGATAGGAGATAAAAGGGAGTTAATTGAGGATGCTTCTTGCTCCTCCATCCCTGGTCATAGGGACTTATATGACAAGGCCACATACACTACAGTTAATTGTATGGAATACAAACAGGGGTCAGAAAATCAAATAGTCACTGGAAACATTGTGTGTGTGTTTAGTTCAGACCAGTTCATTAAGAAGAACTCTACATTGACAAGTGTGAAGGTTGCGCCCATGAGAGCCCCCGTTGTAGGAGTTCGTGTTGATTGCAAAGCCTACTCTGACCTTCCAAAGCTTGTTGAAGCTCTGAAGAAGTTGGCAAACACCCCAGCTAAGACTAGGTTAAACGACATCCCCTTAAGTGAATGTCCACCAGTAAGTTGAATGAGAAGGCTGCGGCCGTTATCCACCAGTAAGTTTCTAGCCGTTGCAACCTTTTAGTGCAATTTAATGACACTTCTTCCTTATGTTTATACTTGTTGCATCTTTTTTACAGAACTATCACTTCCTGAATTTGGATGAACCTGATCCTTTGTTGCTTTATGAGAATATGATGGACTGCATAGGCAATCATCGCAGGTGTAATTCTCAATATAAAATAAGGTGTAATTCTCAATCATCTGTCTATATCTTATGGATCACACTTATTGCTAATTGTGCAAACATTGTCAATTCTTGCAGAAATGTATGGGTGAATGCGATGGAGCAATGCCAAGCTGAAAGCATTTGGTATATATTCTCTGCATTGTTAACTCTAAACCTGTTTTTCCTTGCCAGAAAATATCAATGCCTTACTTTATTCAACAATTGCTCAGGCATGGATCAGACAATTCTTTGTGCTCTTCTATCAGTACCCGAGAATCATCAACTCATATATGGACTAATGGTTACAAAGGATCCCTTCAATTATCAACTTTGAAAAGCTACAACTTCGAGGTAGGTGCAAATGCTTGCAGTTGCAGTGACCTCAAGTTGTCAGTAAATGATCTACATTCCTTTATATTGTCATCAATTCTATACATGAATTTTTTTGGACACTGATTCACATGAACTAGCAATTGGCCATTAATGTGTTCCCAAAAATCTGTGCAGCATGTATGCAACCATGAATTTGTGAGTTTTAGGTACATTTGTGTGATAAATTGTCCATACTTCATTTTTCCCTTATTCTCTTTATGTGCTGACCAGGCCTATTATCAACATCATGTTCCAGTGTAACTTCGTTGCATTGTTGCTCAACAATTCGAAATTTGAAATTCAAAATGGTACTGCGACTATGTATGTGTTTTGCACTAACTGTTATGTTTTCTGAAACCCCTGATGTGTACGCATATGATCATGGTACCATATTATTGAATGTTGCGTGATACCTATTACAACATTTAGTTCTTCTTTTGGCGAAGGGTGGTTTCTGAATTGACACATTCCACATTTGTTTCCACGGTTGTTTGTTCCCATCTAGGCATCACAGCATGCTGGTAGTCTGTTGTTCAGATTTGCTAAAGCACTTTTGGAAGAATTGTCCAAGACGCAATTTCTCTATGAAAGGAGAATGTATGGCATTGTCACTGGGTTAGTCATGTGCATTACTTATTTTGTCTTCATAAACTAACAGAAAGTAATACTGAATCCGTGAGTTTCTCTTGATTTAGGCCAAAGGGAGAAGTTGTACATCAAAAGTTAGAGTTTTGAACTCGGGAAGTCTCAATTGTTGGTCTGCCCACAACTCCGAGGAAACTAGGTAAGTTGTATCAGTAAGACTGGATTTTAGCGAAATACCACTGCAACTAAACTGGATTGGTAAATAACAGAACCTATAAAGGTGCACTAGTTGTTAACCCGCTCATTTGCACGGGCTATTGATATTAAGTATATTTGCGCTAACTACTACTACATAAGTTGAAATTATATGTAAACAGGTGCTTAGTAACTTTTTTTCATAACCTATTTATATACAAATGAAATTTCTATTTGATAATTACTAGTAGTTCTTTCATGTGGGAATTTTGGCTAGTTAGTAACTTAGGTATAGATAGATTTTCTCTCTCTAGGATGTTACTTCCCGGTTTCATCTGGTTGAGATGTAATGAAGTCCAATCTCAAAAGGCAAAAGAAAATAGCATTTGAAAATGTATATATGCAGTTCAGTAATGAGTAATGACAGTTAACAATTTCTTTTGTGCATATTGATCAGTTCAATTGGTGAATAAATCCTTTGTTTTGTTGCAGCTTAACCAGTTCCTTTGATGACTGCCTTGCAACTTCCAACAGTATTGCTTGGTAATAGAACATATTATCCATTTAGCATTTTAGCAGTAACAGGAAATGATTCAAAGTAACACAGGGACAAGCAGTACGCGTGTGTCGAGGATCATTGATCTTCCGTACAACAAAATCTCAAATAGTGATATTCATAACCGTGTATTACCTTACTAATGATTTTTCTCCTGAGTAAATATACTCAATTAGCACAATTGTACTTGTAATTTTATTAAATGCGTGGCTCACATAGATATTTGCTATTAGTTGGATTGAGCCTTGATAAGATGGAGGTGGACTGATTGTTAATACTAGTACGTACTCAGGAAGTGTTTCTTGCCGGCCGATTAAAGAGCAAGGTTGAGCCAGAGAAATTTGAGTGGCTTCATCTAGTCAATTGTTTACTGGTCTCAGACAATAGACCCCATGATCGATGAACTTACAAAGCGATCATTGGCTTACATATTATTGGGGTTTATCGCAGTTTTATGCTAACATCATAGTATAACTCGCATGTTATGGGAAAAAGTATTTCTGAGTACTTATTCCTTAATCTAGATATCTTCGTACATAATCTATGGATTTTGATTGACCAATGCTTGTTTTAAAAAAGATACAGCAGGTATTCAGATTGCCTGACCAATGCTTGTTTTGATTAATCACCGCAATTCCTTTTCTGAGTACTATAAAGTATTATCAGCCTACATACTATAAAAAACAATGGCAGAAAAGCAACCAGCAAGTGCTAGAACTCAATTGTGAATTCATGACAAATAAGACTTCACTGTCCCTACTTCAACGAGTGGCTCAACTTCAAAAAGCATACGGACATTCATTGATCCATACCACAGCCAAAGAAACATATGATCAATAAAACATCACTATCAACATCAGTTAAAATACAGCTTACGGAATTCAGTATCAAAACACACAACTCTTAAAACATTCTACAGCCCAGGAAAACGAAATGTTCTAGAGTAAAATACCAGTTCTTGCAGTGCATTTGTTCTACATCTCTCCCGTGTCATAGTAACCCATAGTAGAAAACGTGATATCCAGGGTAGCTCTAGGCAGATTCTTATGCCCCGACTTCTTCTCTGCCAACTGAAACCTAAACGGTTTCTTACAGGTTCCATGCTTTAATACAGGCACAGCAATATTGCCATCAAAATGAGACGAACCATACGTGCCAAATGCTTTGACATGTAACAACTCGTCTAAAGGAACAACTACAACGGCTGTAAACTTGGTACGCTGTCCAACACGGTCCTTGTAAAGCGTCATGACATCCTCGCCTGAAAATGCTACAAGCAAAATATCATAAGCTTCAGACGCGCTGCCCAGATCAATATCGATAGTGGCCTCAATCCCCTTCTTTAGGAAGATATAACTCATATCAAGTGGACCAAAGGGGCCATCAATTCTTGATATCAACTTTTTGTCACGCTTGATGGTCTCACAGTTGAACTCCACACAGGCGTTAATGAGGATGTCATCATCTGAACTACTATCACTGTCACTGCCCTTAACCTTCAAGTGAAACTCGATTAAAGCACTGTCCCATACAGAGATGCCACGCATGGGGGGACTAATCTCCAATGAAGGCGAATCCTGCATTTTGTCCAAAGAAAAAAGGTAAAGTCAAAATATGGTATGTTAGTCGACACATATCACTGGTTTGAATCAGATTCCTAGGAATTCCAAAATAAACATGGTAAGCCGCTGCCAATGTCAAGATGTTACCAAGATCTTAACAAGAAGGGACAATTGCTTATTTGACCCCGTTTTTAAGTCTAACAACCAATTTGATCTTATTTTTTTTAGTTTGCTCATTTCACCATGCTTTTCAAAAATGAACCTCCCGTCTGACCCTGTTTCCACTACACCGTTAAGGTTTGATTTTTTTTAAAAAAAGAAATATAATTAAAATTCGTAATGCCCAAAATATCCTCGAGGAAATCCTATCCACCCCTAACCCTATCCACGTCTCTCTCTCTCTCTCTCTTGTGCCGGCGAGTTGCGGTGGCCGCGCTCTGTGTCGGAAGGGGACCAGCGATGGCACCAGCTAGTGGAGGTAGGGGCGGCACCGGCGGGAAGCGTGCGGAGGGGATTCACGCCGGCGCCCACTCGTGTAGGTAGGGGGCGGCGGCGGCAGGAAGCGCGCAGAGGGGATCCACGCCGGCGCCTGCTCGTGAAGGGAAGGAGCGGCGTCGGCGGGAAACAGACTAAGGGATCCGCGCTGGCGTCAGCTCGCGGAGGAAGGGAGCGGCAGCGGCTGCACATAGCCTCTGCGATGGCAGCAGCCAATCCCCTGCGGCGGCGGAGGCGGCGCCAGCACGCAGTGGAGCTGCGTGCGTCTTCGGGGGCAGCGGTGGCTGCTGCGCGCAGCGGAGGTGGGATGCCAGCGCGCGGAGGTAGCGGCTTTCGTCGACCTCGACCCTCTGCTCCCTCAACCCGAGCTACTAGCATGGAAGGGATTCCCATCGTGGAAAGGTAATCACCCTCTTCTCTAGGTGATGAATCAGTAGGTTTAGGTTGCAACTTAGTGTTTGATTGGAGTTGATTCGGTAGGTGTTTGTTTGCAACATAGCTTGGGAAGAACATAAACTTAGAGTTTGCAATGCTGCCATACATACAACATAAACCTGCTATATGCCTATATCTATCTCTATAATGTCTGCTATATAATGCTAGCATGTTCAAATTGCAGTATGTCTCATGTGTTGCTCCCGTTTGTAGGTCTGATCCATGTAATCTGATTGTCGATGTTAAGAGTGTCGCATTTAAGTTTGCCAGATGGGGGGCCAAAGACCTATTTCACAAGTAGACATTTCACAACAGATGTGGACATAACTAGCTTCATATTGCTGCAGATAGTTGATTTCATCGATTCTAAAATTGTGTAGGGTTCTAGACAATACATTTCTTTCTGGCGTGCTATTGATGATGCATTTGTTGAGATTAGAACTAATGGGCAATTGCATGAGTGGTTATCGCTGAACATAGCTAATGAAGTAGTGCATATCGAAGCCCAAGGAAAGCATGTGCAGGGTTTTTCAACCCTATGACATCGAAGCATCTGTAGCCCTTGGTTGATCTAGGCTACAAAATCAAGACGCCTAAATTGAAGAGGAAAACAGGGAGACCAAGAGTCTCTAGAATGAAGGCTTCTGATGAGGTCGGCCAAAGGAAAAAAAAATGCTCAGAGTGTCATGAATTGGGCCATATGGCTAAGTATTGCCAAGGAGGCCTTACAACTAGTCAAAAAAGGAAAAAAGCCTCTGAAAAGGGTAGCAGTGATGCACACGCACCTAAGTGATTTTTTTCTCACTTTAGTTCAGCAATAACTTTTGCACTAACTTTCTTATGCTTCCATATGCAGTGCAAGTGGAGGTGGAGGTGGAAGTGAAGATGAAGGTGAAGGTGAAGGTCACGATGCAGGTGGAGGTGAACGTGCACGTGGCAGGGGTAGGGGAAGGGGGAGGGGAGGAGCTGGAGGGTGGTGGTGGTGGTGGTGGTGGTGGTGATGGTGGAGGTGGAGGTGGAGGTGGCAGGGGTAGGGGTAGGGGAAGAGCTGGAGGTGATGGTGGTGGTGGTGGAGGTGGCAGGTGTAGGGGTAGGGGAAGAGTTGGAGAGAGGCTAATTGCTTTGTTTGGCTGATTGTGTGTTATTTGGTTGATCATGTAATAGGTGCCTACTATTTTGTGCATGTTTGTGTGATGTTAGATCTGATGGTGTGCCTGTATGTGTGATGTTGGACCTGATGGTGCACTTTTGTTGGACTTGGTGGTGTGCTTTTGTTGGCCCTATTGATGTGCTTATGTTGGACCTATTAATGTGCTTATGTTGGACTGATGTATGTTATCACATGCTGTTGGATATGAACTTGTTGGATTTGGCTATATCTGTGTTTATGCTCCATTGAATGCAATTTGGGATCCACAAAATAGGATGTTATGCTATCGAATTTTTGTACAAAATCTACCATAATTGTGTCAAATTTTGTTCAATTTACTTTGTCAAATTAAAGTCAAATTTGTAAAATTTATGGCAAATCTATCAAACTTGTCTTCAATGTGAAACAAATGTAAAAATTATTACAAATATGTCAAAATATTTGAACATATACACGCTATGACATAATAGGGTCAAACAAGTGATATATAACAAGGTCAAATAAACAAGGGAAAAAGGGACTATTTACCCCTAACTTAACACCATTAACTCACCTTAACGGAATAGGGTCAGATAGTAGGTTCATTTTTGAAAAACAGGGTCAAATAAGCAAACTAAAAAAAGTAGGGTCAAATTGGTAGTTAGACTTCAAAACGGAGTCAAATAAACAATTGTCCCTAACAAGAAATAATTGGCTAGACCTACCTCATGTGATTCTATGGAAGTGTAATTTGCACATTGGAACAACAAACACTCTCTTCCAATATAAGTTGCTCTATTCACGCTCAAAATTTTTCATCTTGGTACTATGAGATTGGTACTGCACATATCATTTACTAATGTGCAGTATTTGTGATATGATTATAGATATTAGCGAACAAGGAACCACGTTCTACGCTAAGTCAATGACAAAAATGATTTGACTGAGACTTACGGGAATGCTATATTTAGCTAAAGCAAGTTAAATTGTTGCAAATAATCTGAAGCTATACACAGCTTTCTATGTTACCTGTTCATCTAATGAGTGACAGCATCTTCAACTGTTCTTTTAAAAGTTTTCAATCTTATGTATTTATAGTTCTCTCTGTACCACCCAGTCAGGTGTGTCCTTTATTTTCAATCCAAAGAGTTTTGTGTACAACTAGAGAATGGGACTACATATAACATTTATTGGGCCAAAAAACAGTATCCTAGTTGAAACCAAAAATAGCACATTCATGGTGGCATTCTTTAGACATATTTACTAATAATGTAGAAGCGATTGTTCTGCTACATTCAGGTGGGTGTTTTCTACTAAGCATGCTCTATAATATGGATGGAAAAGGAAAAGGCATATGGCCATTTAAGAGGGGAAATGAGACAGAAGGGAATGCTGTGCATTTAAGAGTATTAATCAATAAATCATCCAAAGTTAAAAGCTACTTCATGGTTATAGAGACTAAAAAAATGCACTAGCTATGAGCCTACGACACTCATTATATACGAATCAAAATACAATCACCTGTAGAAAAAAGTCAGTCTAGATCTACTAACCGGGTTCAATTGACAAGCCTTCTCCCTGCTGACGTTGAAGATATAGTTCCTCAACGGCTCTTTATCATCCCTCACAGCCACAAAACCATAAACATGCATGGACCGGCCATGTGGAAAATCTCCAGTAAACACTAAGCCATTGATCCGCAGCATAGTTGATGCAACAAACTTGTCTTCATGTGCAAAACGCTTACACCCCCAAGTGGCTGTGAGTGGCATAAGCAATTGATCAAAATGAAACTTTATGACTCTGGAATAATGAGAAGGCAAAAAACAACAAACGATAATAGGACAGTGCCCCTGGACTATTGCAGATCTAAGGAAGGACCAACTTCTAACATAAGTTGCAGAGTACCCTGCTATGGTTGGATGTAAAAGATTCGATTTCAAAACTAGAAGCAGCTTTTACTCGTGTCAGGCGAGAGTAGATTTTACTTCAGAGTCCAATGTTTATGACACGATCACATCTACATATTAATAACACCCTTAAATAAATATAACAGTGGTCCTTACAATCACAAATCAAATATGAGTAAGAACATGAGATAAACATATAACACTGACGCTACTCCATGATTGTTTGCTAAACTATTTGAGATCTCTCCCAGTGCATGGGGCACACTGCTAGCATATTAAATCTATGATTGTTTCAAATCCACTAATATTCCTTCAATAGTGAAGAAGCTAAGAAAATAAACTCGTTTTAATAATAAATGTAGAAGTATTTACTTGGAGAAGTGTCACTCAAGCGATAGATAACGTAAAACCCAATGTTGGACAGACGTAAGTCATCAAGGTCCCGTGGCCAGATGCAGGCAGGGAAGAAATGCTGATCCAGAGGGAGAGTGGCATTCAACTCTTCAATCTTTCTCATACAGTCTTCGGAGTAATTGATAATCTTCATTGCCATCTTTATACTGCGTTCTGAAAGTAGAAATAAGCTCAGACCATTGGCAAATAAAGTCCAATCATACACAGCGCTCATAGCTCAGATAATTTCACAAGTCACAACATGGGTCCAGCAAAGCAATCTAGGAAGCAAACTAGTAGACTACATTAGTTTACGATTAAAAAAAAAGAGAAACTTCCGTAATTCTTCTATCCCATATCTCATTTTTATTCTTTGTACAATGGCACCCCAATAAGGGAATAAACTTCCCCAATTATTGGCTTTATTTGCTTGCTTTTCTTTTCTTGTATAATAAAATCATGTACTTACTGCGTAGAGCTTTCTCGGAATCTTTCTTGGAATTGTCCAAAGACGACTGAGCGACTGTGGGGGGATTTGAAGTCCTCTCCGATGAGGCTGCATGATCAGATAAAAATTTGTGTGAGATAGGGGGTAACGCAGTAACACGTTCTCTTCGGTAACGAGGGAAATATGGGAAAAAAACCTATTTACCCTGAGCCTCCTCCATCCGCCTCGGCGCCGCACAAGGACAAACACATCCTCCGGGAGCGGATGTGCGGTGCGCCGCGAAGGGGGTGACCTTGATCAGCGGGAGGAGGAGGTCCAGCTCGTCGACATCCAGGTCTGCGAGGCGACGAGAATCGGTCACCGCCATGAGGCCTCGGAGTGGATCGGAATCAGGGGAGGAGCAATCGAGGAGGACAAGAGATGAGTAGCTCGGTTAGGGTTTCGCTGCTCCCGCGCCTCGCCGCTCTAGAACCTCGATGTTTGCGGTCGGGGAGACGAAGGAGACCGACGTTTTTCTCTCTCTTTTCTTAAAAACTTTTTTTCTCCAGCTTGGGAGGGTTTTTAGTCGGAGATAAATTATTGTGGATGGGCTACAGGCCCAACTCTTATCTTACCTATAAAGACTTCATTAGACCCTTCGTTTTTGTCACCTCAGAAAGCAGTAGGGCGTGTTCAGTTTGAAAAAAATCCCAAAGAATTTGGATTTGTAAAAATTAATTCCTATGAAATGCCATTTTGGTACGTAGGAATGTAAGTATAAAATATTATAGAAATTTTTTTCTTTCCTACAAATTGTATAGAGAAAAAATGAAAAAAATTTCATCCACTCAAACCTCTTAAAAAAATTATACGGAATGAAGTGTGCATGTATTTCTGTTTCTCTATTTTTCTTATTCCTATGGGTTGAATCCTCCAAACTGAATAAGCCCTAATCTTGGGGCAATCTCATCTTATGCGTAATTGATACATTTATTAGCATCTACTTTGGTAGGGCTCCAATTCGTAATTTTTCTCTCGCTCTCTCTCTCTCTCGTTTTGCTATGGAGCTCCTCCACCGAGTCACTGACTATTAGCAACTGATTTTACTGTTTTAGCTAGTACATGTTTCCTACATGTCATAGATCGGATCGTCCGTACGTGAAAAATAATTCGTTAAGACCAATTTAGACCCTCTTCAGAGCATGACATCACATACCCTACCAATTAAAAAGATGTTAATTTCAGTACGAGTTTATGCTTTAAGAAGGGTCTAACCATCTAAAGTCACCAAATCGAGAGCGGTCCTAATATAGTTGTTTTCCTATATAATATTTTCTTTATCCTAATATAAGTGTAACCTTGTACATATATAACATATCTTAGTGTTACGAGTCTGAACAACCTATCCAGATGTGTAGTCTTAGGATATATTATATTTGTACTATATTGTACTTATATTGAGACGAATTGAGTAGTATGATAATTTGGGAGAAATGTAGAATTTAAAAAACCATATTATATTTGTTACAAAATGTTGCAACTAGGATAATGATTCGTAGGATGGATCAAATCTCATTCTGAATTGTATTCCTTTCGTTGTACCCTTATTTGAACTAAGGAGTGTATTTATTTTGGAATAGAGGGAATAACATTTTGGAACAAGTAGTAAAGTAATTAAATGCAGCTTATAGTTAAAAAAAAGAAATGGTAATGCAGCTTGATGGTAAAAAAGTCTGAAGATTCTTCTTTTGACCACCGCTGCATTTCCTTAGTTCATAGAGCGAGTTCATGTTCCTTCCGCCTCCCCTTCTCTCGGTTTCTCCCACAAACACAAAACCCTCTTCTCCCCTTCTCTGCTAGTACACTACAGGCTACTACACCACAAATCACCGCGACCTCCACGCCTCTGCGCGCGATGCTCCGCCGCCTCACCGGCGCCGTCTCCGGCGGCCTCGTCCGCTCCCTCTCCACGCGTGCCGGCGCCGCGGCTCCGGCGCGGCCCCCGTGGGCGCTGCTCCAGCTCTCCAAGATGGACTGGTCCGGGGCGGCGGCGCCGGGCGCGTCGCTCCACGCCGACTACCCGCCGTGCGTCTCCCACCTCACCTTCGCCGCCAGCTTCGTCGACTCCCGCCTCCGCTACGACGCCGAGTCCGAGATGTTCGGCGCGGTCTCCACGGACGTCCGCGCCACGAGCGGCGACGGCCTCGTCCTCGTCCGCTTCTACGACTCCCGCAACTACCTCCCCACCGTGGGGAGCCGCGGCGGGGAGCCGATGCGCGAGTTGTCCCTCGACGGCATCGACCGCGACCCGGAGATGACGCGGTTCGTCTGCAACCCGCTCAGCGGCGAGATGTACCGCCTCCCTGACCTCGACGGCACGAAGAAGACCTCGAGGTACCTCCACTTCGGGCTCCTCAGCCAGTCCGACGGCGCGCAGGGGCCGCCTGCTCGGTACGCGGTGGCGGAGCTCCATGGCGACCGCAAGGAAGACGGCCAGGGGTGGCTCGTGCGGCGGTTTCTCTCTGAGTCCGGAGAGTGGGACAAGCTGGTGGGCATGCCGTCCCCATTGCCAACCAGGAGGACGGTGCACATCGACCAGGAGGTGGTGGCCTTCGGCGACCGGCTGTGGTGGGTTGATGCGAGCTGGGGCGCCGTCACCTTCGACCCCTTCAGCGACCAGCCGGAGCTCCGGTTCGTCGAGCTGCCAAAGGAGAGCGTGCTGCCTGACCTTGACGGCGTGGTGATGCTAAGGGATTTGGGAAAGTACAGGCGCATGGGGGTCAGCGAGGGCAAGCTCCGCTACGTCGAGGTGTCTTGGGGGAAGCAGTTCTTGATCAGGTCGTTCTCGCTCGACGACGACGAGGGCGGCGATTCCTGGACGCTGGAACATGAGGTGGCCTTTGGCCCGATCTGGAAGGATGAACACCACACATCGGTTCCCCTGGGTGGGATGCCAAGGATTGGGGCTATTGATCCACTGAACGCCAACGTCGTGCACCTCACGGTTGACGATCAGATTATCAGCATAGACATGATTAAGGAGAGGGCGATTGACAGTTCTCGTTTGGGTTATGCTAACTTTCCCCTCCTGCCATGTGTACTCCCACCGTGGCTTGAATCAAGCCAGGTTCCTGAAGGTATTTGTTTACTTTTGAAACAAGATTCATACTTTTATTTGTAGTCACGCTTCTTCTATGATGCTTGTTTGAGTTATCCAATTGCTGAAGTGCACTATGTAAATTTTAGATGGAGTTAACATATTTCGTTTTAACATGTCTTTAAAGTCCTTATTTTACCAATTGCACTAGAATTTGGGGGTAAATCGGGGATAGTTGTGGTGAAATGGTGAATTTGGGGAGAAAGAGTGGAACTTGGATTCTTTTGTAACTAGGTATAAAAGGAGAAGCCAAGGTTGAAACAGGAAGCATTTAGGAGTAGATGTAAAGCCAAAGGATGCTGATCTCTCTCTCTCTCTCTCTCTCTCTCTCTCTCTGGGCTAATTTGAAATGTCTGTTTATTGTTATGCATTCCATTCATCTAATTTAGTGTAAACGTATATCTATGTGATGCTCCTGTTCAGTGTCTTATTTTATTTGTTGTTTCATATCTTGGATACACTGTAGAGAAGCATATACTGATTGTTTAGTTTCTTTTCTTTGTGAATAAAGGGATCCATTGGAGCAAGAAGGCCAAGATGAAAAGCAATACTCCGTCAGACTCAGACATATCGGTTCATGTAGACATAGAACTGAAGAAGTGAATTTTATCAGCTTTTGATCTCACGGTACTTTCAGTTAACTAACTTTCCCAGTTTTATCAATTATTGGCAGTATCTGATTGCTTTCCAAGTTCAGGATAGTTTGTTTCATTTACATGTATTTGCAATGTCTTTTTTTTTTTTGCGAAAGATGTAGAAGAGTTGTGTATTTTGAATTAATTTTCAATAAGAGACTTGGCAGACAAAGTATAAATGTATAATGCACAACTGTAAGTGTGCTGACTTCCAATAGGGACTATTGCTGCCCTCTAGTTCATTACGATCTATTAGAAAACCTGGGGCTGTAAGTATATGGCACATATTATTACCAATTGATCTTGCCTAGACTGAATGTTGTTGTTGCTGCTCCTTAACTATTGATCATGTTAGAATTCTGTGTTATATAAATTGAATGAGTTCTTGGAGTGTCCTTGACTCCTTGGGAGTATTGACTATGGAGAGGTTCAGTGTACAAACCCATGAGTCATGATGAACACTAGAATATAGTCCCATGGACCCTAAAAACCCTCAAATTATATTATGTTGCAATGCTGTTGAGACGGCATCTCATTATTTCAGTGTTTAAACTTTAAAGCTAGACGGCATCTCATTATGTAGTGGCGTTTCTATTTACTTGTTTATTTTAACTGAATCAAAAACAGATAAATGTAGCTCTTCTTCATGTTGTCCATTTTCTTCATGTGTGTTCATATGCCCCCAGTGTTTGTTTACTTCTTTGTCAGAATTATTACAAAGATAGTAGAGACAAGGGATTCTCATGTTTATTATTTGATTTTCAGGGTTTCTCAAAATTGACAGACGAGGTTATTCTGGAGAATTAGGAAGCGGGTGGTGATGGTTCTGACACATCATCTTGTGGGAATGCTGTGAAAAGTTTGTGTTGTGGGGCTTTCCTGATGAACTTTGTGGCCCCTCATTTTGACAAATTCTGGGGAACATTTTGCAACTTCTCTTAGCTATGCATGAACCATGTTTATTATTTCAGTGAAATGACTTGATTCCATCGACAGTTGAGCTTTGAACCGCAGTCTAGAACAACACAGATACAGCGATTACAATTTTGCATCATGCATATGCTTCTTATATCTTACTTTTCTTCGATGTTATGTGTTTATCATTCATCAATGGAATATGTTTTTTGGGGTCTTCTGAGTGCTGACACTGGTGCGTGCTTGCTAGCTATCTGATGGTAAAAAATAGAACCCCCCACATTACATTGCAAACTACCAATTGCTTAGGCTAGACTTTCAATGATCAGTTCAGCAAATTCATATCCTTATGTGCATGTTATGTTCTACAATTTGAAGTAGGGATTGGAGATTGCTTCTATGTACAGGTTGTTCCTTTCAATAGACTCACAGAACCAAAGCCCATAACTTGCTTGAGATATTTATTACATGTCTAGAAATCCCTGGCCTTACGATGAACCTTTCAAGATTTAATTTCCTCTGTTAGTTTTTGGGTAAAATTCTTCCGTTCAGAGGAGGAGATATTCTAGTGTGCTTGGAAAATCCGATAGCCGTTGATTAGCTATAATCTAACGGTTTCAAACACAAGTTACCTGTGAAGAGGTATAAAATACGTGGGCCAGGTATTAGTTTCAGGATTAGGTGAAAGGTTAGTTAAGAAATTTGTATCTGTTATTTTAAAAAGCAAAGTTTTAATTCATCGATGCAGTTGATATTATTCGGATACATTGGCTGTCAGACTTTGGTTACATGGAACCTGCAATTGATTAAAAAAAAGTATCTTTGGATCTGATGGCCGTCCTTAAAGTATCTTTGGATCTGATGGCCGTCTTTAAATGAGATTTTCTAAATACCATATGTGATGATAAATCCAAGTGATGATTGACCAATTTTGCATACTAACTCATCCGAAAGCGCCTTAGATCGTGTGTTAGATGCTAGCGCAGGCATTGGACGCTCTCTTCTCCGTCTTCTCTCTACACTCACTTCCCTCTTTTCCTACCTTCTCTCCATCGTTCCTACTTTCTCCCTCACCTAGCAACGACACGATGCGCACCAAGTCCTCGGGGTTGAAGGAAGATGCCATTGCCGGAGAAAGCCGCGACCTCGCGTGGAACCCTAACTCGCCGTTGGTGGCAGTGGTGGCTTTGGGAGGAGAGGTGCGTGGGGGTAGAGTAGAAGGCACCATGGCGGGAGAGGATCCCGAGCTCGCCAGCGGCGGCACCGTGAGAAGGAGGTGCAGTCGTCGTCGAAGAGAACCAAGCTCAGTGACGACGGCAACATCGCGTGGAGATGCAGCCATCGCCGGTTAGAGCCCCGAGCTCGCCGCCGGCGGTGGCACGGCCACGAGGAGGAAACGCGTAGGACGGAGCTTGAGATGCCATCGCCTGAGAAGGCCCTGAGCTTGCCGGCGAAGGTGAGGAGGCTTGTGGCAACGTCGAGCTAGTAAGGATTGTTGCACACCACGTGTTTTTTTTGTTGCAGATAGTGTGTTCGTGATGTTGTAATCCGTTTTTTCTATATGTTTCTTAAATCAGTACTGCATGTTGCATTTGGTTTCTTTGGATGTTGCACATATTGAGTTTTAATTGTTGCAGTTAGCGTTCTTGACCGTTGCATTCGATTGAAACATCTTTAATAAAGCGGTGAAACATTCTTTAGTGCAAGATGAAACATCAAGAAACAATTCATGTTTGTAGGTGTCATGGGCCCAGGGGTATTGCCGACTTTGGGCCTGAGGCGGCCCCGTACGCCCACGTGGCCACCCCCCGAGGGGGGATCTGGCCCGAGAGTGACGTGGCGACCGCCCTCCCAGGACATGGCACCCCCTCGGGGGATATCGCAGCGGGGGTCGGGCTCCCCCGACCCCCTCGGGCCGTCGCCACGTGTGACGAAACAGGTGAGCGCTCCTAGCGCTCACCTACCCTCATTAATGGCGACGCGGCCGTAGTGCGCCTACGCGTACGCGTGCCGCATTAAATGCGGAATGACACGCACGTGCGCATCTGACACCGGTCGTAGTCGGCTGACCGGCCTGCGACCGGTTCGAATGACTGACGGGATGCAGCACAGTGCCGGGCATGCCGTCGCACGCCCGGTAGGTATGCTACGTCTCCCGCCGGTCACATCAACGTCGCGTGAGCCGTTTCAGCTCACAGATCTCGCCAAGGTTGGTGCGCCGGGTCTAATCACCTTGCGCGTCAACCCCATACGACCGGACAAGCAAGTCTCCGGTCGTTTAATGAAGAATGACATGTGGCGTCACGCAGAGGATGGACGGCCTGACAAGAGTCGTGTCGGCGCTATAGGACGGTAGACTTCGGCCGCAAGCCACAGTGTGGCTCTTAATTGTAAAATAGCCTTTTCCTTTTCTATAGATTATAGCCTGTCCGGCCATGTGGTGTCCCCTTGAGGTATAAAAGGAGGCCCAGGCCTAGAGGAAGGGGGTTCTGCTCTTTGGATTCCTGGGAGCTGAGTTCATCTCTCGAGAGCAAAAGCTCACGCAGATAGTTCACCTCATAGGAGTAGGATATTACGCCTCACCGGCGGCCCGAACCTGTATACTTGCTTGTGTGCCACTGTTCTCTTTCTCGCGATCTCTCCATCTCTCTAGCGCACCGGGACCGAACCGGGGAAGGCCTCTCTTCCACGTCCTGGGCCAAACTCAAAAAGGGGGTCTCTACAGTCTCCCGCTGCGGTGTTTACCCGCCGACAATGTTGAAACATTTTTTTTTTGAGCGATGAAACATTGCAACATTTCTTCAACATATAGTGCAACATTGTCCGGAGATTTCCAAATCTCCAGACGTCCGATACGTAGGCCTCTCCTAACTCATCATAAAATTGTAGACTGCACAATCTATTATTACGTATAAAAATTGTTTAGATGAATTTTAAGGTTAAATTAGGTGTAACATATAATACAATTAGTTGTGCAGCCGTACATCAACGCTACACAATAAAACACAAATTCATAGCCGAGTAATTTACTTTCACGATGGATATTATCAATGATTGTGAAAGAAATCAGAATTAAGATCTCTTCCATTTGTGCACATTGATTACAAAAGGGAATAATTCTGATCAAGAGTTAAATGATGACCATCAGATGAAAAATAGCTATATGAGACGAGGAGCAACACATGATGAATTTACTCAACTAGCTAGCAGAAAAAAAAATTAGGAATGAAGTTAGAGATTGTTATTACTCAAAACTGAATGTTACTTCATTTTATATCCCTAAATTGCCCTTTAAAGATTAACAGTGAACATTTTTGTAGCTTAAGAGGTAACTGGAGTACCTCCCAAGCACCGTGAAAACCCTCTCAAAAGTCAAAAGAGATATTGGGCACATTTGGATCCAAGGCTAGGATGACCTAGCCTGGTCTAGCAAGACTAGTCGTTTGATACGCCAAAAATCCTAGCTCGCAGTAGCAAACTTGCCCAAAGGAACGAGAAAAGGCTGGCTCACCAGGGAGAGCCAAATCGGCTCGCTTCCGACGGCAAGTTAATTGCGAGGAAAAATTGATGATACGCAGGAAGCGATTTTATCCTAAACCTACCAACAACCGGCCCATGTCTCACTGTCCTCTTCCTCTATTCTTGGCTAAACTCTCAGGTAGTCATTAATAAAAACACTTCATTTTTTTATTGTTTCTTGGATAATGGATCATAATTTTTATTTTTTAGATAATTTTTTTGCACATTATCTCTGTTGTTTAATAACATTACTCGTATATATAGTCTTATGCTACTTGCAGAAAAATTACAAGCCACTAATCCAAATCCTAGCCAAAGAGAGAAAACCAACCAAATGCAGAGGTACAGCGAGCCTAGCAAAGCAGGCAATGAGTTGGTTTGCGTTTGCCGAGCCAGGGAACCAAATTATCTCTATCTCTTTCTCTTTTTTCTTTCAATAGAATGGACTTTGTGAAAAAAGAATTGTTGGCCACTTGTCGATGCCTTCGATGTAGATGCCTCCAGCTGAGCTGTGAGCCCATGGGCCGTGGCCACTTGTGGGGCTATGATATGACAAAGGCCCAATGAGTTGAAGTAAGGCTGTAAGGGTGTGTTTTGATCCCGAGACTAAATTAACATAGTATGTTTGAACACTAATTAGAAATATTAAATGTAGACTAAGGATAAAACTCATTTCATAACCCTAAACTAATTCACGAGACGAATCTATTAAACCTAATTAATTCATAATTAGTCTATGTGATGCTACTAAAAAATTAATTAGACTGATTAGTCTACGATTAGCCTATGTAATAAGGATAATCATGAATTAATTACACTTAAAAAATTTATCTCACGAATTAACTCTTATTTATTTAATTAGTTTTATTATTAATCTACGTTTAATTATTACTGAATCCAAACATCACCTAAGACCTAAAATTTATTTTCGGCGGGAAACGGATGACGTGGGTCGGCTCATGTGCAGACCTGCCACAGTCGCACAGCCAACCCTAGGCAATTCAAACGTTCAAAAAATATCTCTTCGCTTTCCGCACGAAAAAGCAAGCAAACCTTCCCCTCCTACTCTGCCGTAGACTGTACCCGTACCGTACGGCCGTTCCAAATGGAGGAACTGCGAAAAGCCTCTCCGTGAACCAACATCCATAGACCATTGTTACTGACAAGTGGGTCCGAGTAGAGCTCCTCTCACCGCTCCCAGGTAGACCGACCCCACAGCCATTTCTCCACGCAACCAACGGATCGTCGCCGCGTAAACCGAGTCCACAATTCCACATGAGAACTGCAAAATCACCCTCCCAATTTCTCATCCCCACCACTAGTCGACAAAGCGAGACAAGAGACGCCGCCCCGCGCCGCGCCGCCACGATGCAGCTCCGGCGCCGCCTCCTTGGCCTCTCCGGTGAGGTCTCCGGCCGCCTCCGCCGCTCCCTCTCCACGGCCCCCTCGCGCCCTCCGTGGGCCATGGTGAACACCGTGACGCCGCTCCCCAAGCCGGGCGTGCCGCTGGCGACGCGCGCGACGTTCCGCCTCTCCGAGCCCCCTCGCGCCTCCGAGCTCGTCGTCCCCTACGGCGCAGTCTGGCCCCGCCCTAGCGGGCCTTCATCCGGCCTGGAGGGAGAGATCCGGCGGTACGGCCAGAGGTACACCGCGAACAGCGACGGCCTCCTCCTTCTCCGCGTCGCCGACGAGGTAGCCAAGGTAACTGGCCAAGCTGCGACGAACATGTTCGACAACCGCGGCGATTCTTCTTCGTTTGTGCAGTCCGGCATCAGGTACGAGTTCGACAAGGTGGTCGCCCGCGTCGTTTGCAACCCTCTCAGCGGCGACGTTCTCCGTCTCCCGGACGGCGGTCTGGCTCGGCCGGCGTACGCCGGCTTCCTCACCCAATCGGACAGCGGGGGCGGGCCGCCTGATCGATTCGCCGTGGTCGAGTTCATCGGCGAGGACCGGGGAATTCATCGCTTCCTCTCGGAGACGGGGAGGTGGGACGCGCTGCCGGACGTCGGGTGCTCGGTCACGGGGCCGCTCAAGTTTATAGTCGATCACCCGGTGGTCGCCGTCGGCGGCCTGATGTGGTGGCTCGACATGACCTGGGGCGCCGTCTACGTCGACCCGTTCAGCGACGTGCCAGACTTCCGCTTCGTCGAGCTGCCAATTGGCAGCGTGCTGCTCGATCCCGAAGCGACATGCCCCAAGTGGCGACGCAAGCTGAGGCTGCACAAGTACCGAAGAATGGGGGTCAGTGAGGGGAGGCTGCGCTACACCGAGCTGTCCTGGGACGAGCCGTTCGTGCTCAGCTCCTTTTTGCTCGATGACGCCGACGAAGGACGCTGGACGCTGGAGCACCGCGTGGCTCTCAGCGAGATCTGGGGTGACGGAGGCTACCCGTGGCTGCCATTGCGGGACACCAAGCCATGCGTTGGTTTCCTCGACCCGCTGAACGCCCATGTCGCCTATCCCACGGTCGGCAATCACGTCATCGGCGTCGACATGGAGAGAGGGGTGGTGATTGGGAGTAGTCAAGTGGAAAATCCCTCCAAGCTCATGCCTTGCGTTCTCCCTTCGTGGCTTGGGTCATGCCAGATCCCACCTTCAGGTAATCATTTCATCGCTTAGCATGTCTCTTTTTAAGATGCAATTATGAATTTATGAGCACTATTTCACTTGTCTTTTTTATAAGTGCAGTCACTTGTTTGGTTGGTTAAGTTCTGTTAAGTCACTTGCGTGTAATAATGTTCATGGAGTGCATCTGCGCACTGAAAGGAATTGCTCAGTAACTCACTAACTCTCGTCTAAACCAAACTACTGAGCCACAAGCTAATAGCAGCCTCTCTGGGAATTTGCTTCAAATTGTAGCTCATTTGCAATTTAGCGTTCCTGTATAGAACATCATTAGATTTATACTGCTTGTTGAGTGTCAAATGTACACTATGTTATCTGCATTTTATCTCCATTTTTTTGGTGCAGTACAGTGTTTAAAGGTTTAGCATTAGGGATGTTGTTTCCATTTAATTGTGCCTTAAGACCTGTTTATTTGGCCTGCTACCCAAACATATATTAGTTGTTAACAATGTAATCATTAATCAGTTATTAGCAAACAAGCTTATTGGTAGAGGGACTGCTATGTTTCTGTTGCTTTTCTAACCAACATACTATTCTGAGTTATCTACGTCCAAATACTGCTATTTTCTCTCATTAACATCAACATATGGATGTTGCGTTGTATTGTTCGAATACATGTCAGTTTAATTCCTTAGCTACTGTAGTAAGATTGTTTTACTTAGAATTGTGATGTGCGGTTGTTGCTCAAGTTCTTGTGATTACTTTCAACGAAAAATCATTCAGGCAAGGGCAATGCGAAAAATAAGACGCTGGGTGACATTCTGGTCCGTTCAGGCAGAGACAAGAAGTAATTATTTTATCAGGTAACCAGCTACTGCTAACTGTATTAGAAATTTACTGATGATTCTGGTTTGATTTGCTTCTAGTTGTATGTCATTCAAGTTTGTTACTGTTTTCAGAACAAGCATGATTGAGTGCAAACTAAATACTGGGCCTATCTTATTAAGTTATTATTCATAAGAGCTGATGGTTCCCAGCCTTACTATACAATATATTCGTTGTTTTTTTGGCTTTTTGCCTTACAATACTTTTATACTGTCACAAACTGATGGGGCCGGAAATGATGGTTGCTACTTCTTAGCAAGTATTTATGCTCTTGTTTCCTTCTTAATCAATGCATATTATCCAGAGGACAATAATCGATAACTCCTTTTCCATTTCAATTTTCCAAACGGATGCAGAAAAAATGTCTTGTCTTTACTGTTGTCATAGATTCTGTTCACTTGTCATCCAGACTAAACTCTAATAAAATACATCTATATGTTTACTTCTGTTCAAACTAACCTTATTAAACTTGCCATTTTCCCAAAACACCCATTTTGTTCCTGTGGTTATTCAGGTTTTTAATGTTGCACATTTACTTTTCAGGTTTTGTTAACCTAAAACAAACAAGTGTGCTGATGAATTAGGATGCTGATGGTGGTAATTGCCGAACTCTTTTTGGTGGAAATCTGAGGTTTGGAGAAGTTTTGTTGGTTGGTCTTTGCTGATGTACTGCCTATTTAGTCTAATTTTTGGTAAAATTCTGGGAGTTGTCATTTTGGGACTTTACTGCAAACTTGTTGGTCATTCCAGTAGAATGATTGGATTCCATCAGCATGTAATGGTTAATTGGTTATCACAAAAACAACTTGCTTGCTATGCTTGTCTGCAGTGCTCATATGCACAAGTCAATGCATGCGTACACAAATTCAGTTATGTAACTAGTGAATTTGTCAGAGATCTTATTAAGTAGGAACGCGACGATGGTATTTTTTTACCATACATTTCCAAAACAGTATTTCCTTGCAAATTAAAGAAAGAAACATATAATTTTCATTTTTTTTCCACTTCGATAGCCTCTTCTTTTTTAGTGAGAGATGATTCCTTTTAATTTGACGCGCTCATGTAGACTTCTGGTTTATTCAGCTGGGCCGTGAGCTTATGGTCGCTGATGCTTTTGTGGCCCAACCAGTTCAGGCGTCAGGGCAGAATACTTTTAGATTTTAGATGAACCGAACAACATCTTACAGGAACAAGTGACGTGGAATAGCATACAGGGCACCACCGCACCAGGCACGGTCGGAGGGGCAGCTCAAACGTTCAAAGCCATCTCGTTTTTCGCTACTGCACTCATGCGGGGTCGGATTACTAGAGTTGGCTTAAACTTCTTCAGGTGGATTTGGATCAATCTCAACCACCATTTATCATATACGGTTAAGGTTAAATCAACACACCTCAACCTATTTTTATTTCTTTTTCTATCTTCTATTCTTACCTTTTATCAAGTTTGTAAACAGGAACTTGATAATCGGCTACATCAGCAAACTGTACACTAGCATTAAGTAGCTCAGCGGGCTAGACGAACATGTTGTTACTTGCTCAAGCCGACGATGACTTTATGGTAGTAAGCTGATTCAGTTGCCTTGATCCCTGATTCGAGATGGTGAGACCAGTTTCTGCACCATAGTAAGATCATACCCATGTTCACCATCTACAAGTATCATGCTTCTTATCTATTATATTTGGGGGAAGAAGATTACGTTTATTTTCTTGATTATGTTGGAAATAGAACAATTAAAAACGATCCAAATCTACATCCATCGAGAGAGATAATCAGGATCTTAACCGTAGAATAAAACAAACAATGACTGAGATTTGCCCACACCCACTCATGCGATGCGACGTTCCAAATACTGTACTACCGAAACTGCGAAACACAGCGAAAGCCACTCTCCGTGGAGACGTGGCCCAGCAACCGTAGGCCACTGACACTGACAAATGGGCCAAGAAACTCACTGACAACTGGGCCCGACAAAGTTTTCTCCTACTCTACACTGTACACCCGTAGAACAACCCGACGGTCATTTCTTCAGGAGACCAGCGGAACATCACCGCATACACCGAGTCCACATGAACCGGGTGTGACAATTACAAAAGCCTCCTATGGGTTTCTCCTCCTTTCCTCTCTCTCTCTCCCAGTCACACCACCACCAGAGTCCACAAGACGACAGACGCCGCGCCGCCACGATGCAGCTCCGGCGCCTCCTTGGCCTCTCCGGTGAGGTCTCCGGCCGCCTCCGCCGCTCCCTTTCCACGGCCGCCTCGCGTCCTGCGTGGGCCATGATGGACAACTCGGTGCGGTTGGACCAGCGAGTGCCGCCGGAGCCGCGCGCGACGTTCCGCCTCGCCGAGCCCCCCGGCGTCTCCCACCTCTCCGTCCCCCTCCACTTGCTCTTGTCCCCCGCTACCCCGATCACCGAAGGCAACGTCGTCTGCCGCACCGACACCTGCACGGCGAGCAGCGGCGGCCTCCTCCTCGTCCGCACCGTGTTCGATCTGGCCCAAGTGCCCGACCATGTCCAGTTCCCCATCTCCATCTCCAAGGACGACACCACCTGGCCTCCGCTCCCCGGCCTCAAGTCCCACACGGAAATCGCCCGCGTCGTCTGCAACCCTCTCACCGGCCAGCTGCTCCGCCTCCCGGAGGACCCGGACACCGTCGGCGAGAGCAAGAGTTGGTACGGTCTTCCCCACGGCTTCCTCACCCAAGCCGACCGCGCGGACGGGCCACCCGACAGGTTCGCGGTAGCCGAGGTCAGAGGCGCGGATTGCATCATGCACCGGTTTCTCTCGGAGAAGGGGAGGTGGGAAGCGACGATGAGCTTGTCCTCGCTCTCGTTCACGCGCCAGATCCTCATTGACCACCCGGTGGTGTCCTTCGGCGGCAGGATGTGGTGGATCGACCTGGCTTGGGGCGCCGTCTCCGTCGACCCGTTCCCCGACCAGCCGGACGTCCGCTACGTCCTTCTGCCGAGTGGCAGCGTGCTGCCCGCCGACGCGGCCAGCATCGAGATGCGGCGGGGGAAGGTGGGGCTGAGAAAGTGGCGGCACATCGGCGTCAGCGAAGGGAGGCTGCGGTACGTCGAGCTGTCCGGGGTCAAGCCGTTCGTGCTCAGCTCCTTCATGCTCGACAACGATGGCGGCCGCTGGACGCTGGCGCACAGGTTGGCGCTCGGCCCGCTCTCGCCGGGGGCCTTGCAGATCGGCGCCATCGATCCGCTCAACGCCAGCGTCATGTACCTCGTGGTTGGCGACAACGGCAAGCAGGTCATCGGCGTCGACATGGAAAGGAGCATGGTGATCGCGAGTTCTCTGCTCGACGAGCCCACCGCCGGGTTGACGCCTTTCGTGCTCCCTCCGTGGCTTGCATCGAGCCGGATCCCGATACCAGGTAACCACTTGACACAAGTTTTTCTACTGTGCAGTGAATTCAGCAATTCACGTCCTCTTTCATGTAATCACCGATTCACAGTGTAGTGAACAAGTGGCAGCTGCCATTCTGCCAAGCGGGTCTATATTACTGTTCTCATCTGATTCACACTTCCATAGAATGAGACTCATTAGAAAGTGGAACTTGGTACTATGTTAGTGATTAGTATTGGTGCATATTATCAGGAAGTGATATTGATTAAACTGAAAGATGTTAGTGCTACTACTTTTTTAGACAATTAAATTCATTCCGGACTTTACTTGAAAGAAAGTACAGCAAATTTTTACAGGGGATGCCCTTAATGTTAACTATATTACCCATTTATTCAAATGAATGTTCAGATGCCCCTAGTGCTTAACTGTTTATTCTTGGTCATCATCCGTTATTACGAAGTTTGATGTTTACTATTTGTATTGCAGGTTCCTCACATTGACCGATATTGTTCGAGAGAATTAGGGAGGGAATGGTGACTACACGTCATTTTGGGGGAATGCTGTGAGAAATTTGAGCTTGTTGGGCTTTATCACTGATTGTGGCGCTCATTTTGAAAAATGGGAATATTTTGCAACCTCTCTTTGATGTGCTGTGTGCATGATTTTGTGAACCCTGTTTTATTCAGTGTAATGACTTGATTCGATCGACAAATGGCAGTCTAGAACATATAAACAATGTTTACGCTCAACTCATTTTGCTTCTCTTTGCTGTAAAATATCTCATGCATGTGCTCCTTAGTTATGACTTATCTAAGCTTTGTCCTCTGTTATATGGTCTCATTATCAATGGAATTGTTTGTCAGGCCATCTGATAGATTGATGAGTGATTGCTTTCTGATGGCAAAAAAAGTAGTACAAGGGAGTATATTGCCAGCTGCCAATTGCCTATTTGCTTGGAATAAACAGCAGAATTACTATCAGCAAATGGATATCCTTATGCACGTGTTATACTCTACTCAAATCTGAACTAGTAATTGGAGATTGCTTCTGTGTACATGTTATTCCTTTTCAATGGTGTCACAAGTCACAAGGACCCAGGTCAGGAAATTTGCTTAAGAAATTCATTAGCAGTGTTGAATAGGCGTGGGTAGAATAAGATCGAACCGAAGAACAGAACCGAAAAAATCAAAACCGAGATCGAGAAATTTGGTTAGTAGTTCGGTTTCACCGAGTGAAAGACCTTGGTCAATTCGGTCTGGGGTCTCGATTGACTGAATTGACTGAAATAACCGAACTGGACCAATAGACCTACTAGGCCCAATAAGCCCACTAATTTAGTAGAGTAAACCCTAGAGACTGAGAGGCACGGTAGAAAACCAGAGAGAGAGAGAGAGAACGGTGCGACTCCGCCTCCATCCATCGCCGCCTCACCCTCACGCGCCCTCACCTCCGCATCGCCACTTCACGCGCCCTCACCTCCGCATCACTAGCTCACCTCTGCCTCCCGGTTCCAGTCTTCGCCTCTATCTCACCGCCGTACGCCGCCGCCAGCCAACCTCCGCCCTGCGCCCTCTGCTCCAGTTCACCATCGCCCGGCGCCCTCCGCCGTGAGCCCGCCTCCATCATGCGCCCTCCGCCTCTAGCCCCTTACGAGTGCGGCACGCGGGCCTCCGCTGACCGCCGTCTCTCATTCTAAGTGCATCTGTGCATGATGCTTGCGATTTAAGCTTGCTACTTGATTCTATCTTGTGAAGTTGGGATGTATTTTTGTGATACCTGGTTGTCAAAATTTTATCTAAAAAGGGTAAGTGCTGCCAAATTTTTTCATTGCAAATCTTATCTCCTGAAACTGTAACAATTCAGTCATTACCGAGACCGAGACTGAATTTGCCGGTCCTGAGATTTTTTGAATGAAATTCGGTCTCCACTTCTCAAAGATCGAAAGATCGAAAGACCAAAGACCGAGACCGAAATTTTCAATCATACCGAATGCCCACCCCAAGTGTTGAAATCGTTGGCCTTATAATGAACCTTTTTTAAGCTCCTGCATCAATTTTTGTGCAAAATTTCTCAATTTGAAAATGCTTATCATTTTTTTAATAAAATGGGCTTTATGAAAAAATTATGGGTTAATAAAATAAATGTTGGCCTGATTTAGACTGTGTTCGGGAAGTGAGGTTGGGAACTCACCTCCTGCGCAAGTAAAACGGAGCGATGTATTTTTTATGATTAATTAAGTATTTACTGATTTTTTTTGAAAAATGGATTAGTATGATTTTTAAAACAACTTTCGTATAGAAATTTTTCTAAAAAACACACTGTTTAACAGTTTGAAAAGCATGCGCGCGGAACACGATGGAGGTGAGTTGGGAACATAGTACAAAAAATCGGACCGGGGGTCGACCTGCTCTAACCGTTGGTTCATCGGTCGAACCGCCGGGTTTTTATTTATTAATATTATATTTGATTTGCATTATTATAAATATAGAGCCATCACGAAAAATGATGAAAATATGCATAAATAAACCAGTATTCTATTATTATATACCACAAGATAAAAAAATAAATGTAGTGTGGTAACATAATAAATTCATAATGCCATATTATCATAGGACAAATTAAAAACCGATTCGATTCTTAAAAAAACCACCACCGATTCACCGGCTCCCATAAAAAACACCTGGTTCATCGGTTTTTTACTGGTTCGATTGCAAGGACGGTCGTTTTTGCTGAACCGAGCCACCAAGGTCACCGGTTCCGGTTTTTTCCTGTTTAACCGCCAATCTAATCCGATTTTTTGTACTAACCATGAATGATGGGGGAGAACACAACCTTAATCAGCTTAGGGGGAGTGAGAGAGAGATGATGTCTTTGATGTGGACGCCTTAAGCTATTCAGATGGGCCGTTAGCCCACGGCAACTTGTGGGCTGTAGGCCCATATGACCAAGCGGAGCCCTAGAATATTTTTGGCGGGAAACTTGGTGACGTAAGATCGGCTCGTCGGCAGGGCAGGCAGTCAGGCACAGGCGATATAGTGAGTTCAATTTCAAACGTTCAAGTTCGTTCAAAAACTTCAAACGTTCAAAACAATCTCTTCGCTCTCCAACGGAAAAAAGAAGTATAGAAATTTCCCCTCCCGTTCAGGCGTTCTGCTGTACGTACTTGTACGATCGTTCCAAATGGAGGAATTTCGAAAGCCCGGACCTCGTGAACCACAACACCCATGGACTACTATAACTGACAAGTGGGACCCTGCAAAGCTGTTTCCACTGTAACCCCCGTAGAACAAGTCCACGATCATTTCACCACGCAACCAACGGATCATCCCTGCGTGCACTGAGTCCACATGCACCGGCTGTGTGCATGTGACAATTGCAACAGCCTCCTCTCAAAATTTCTCATCCTCCGTTCCTCTCTCTGGCAATTTTTCCCCACCACCACAGCACCACTAGACGACAAACGCCGTGGCGGCCACGATGCAGCTCCGGCGCCTCCTTGGTCTCTCCGGTGAGGTCTCCGGCCGCCTCCGCTGCTCCCACTCGACGGCCGCCTCGCGCCCCGCGTGGGCCATGATGGCCGACGTGGGGTTGGTCCACACGGAGCAAGAACCGCCGGAGCCAAGCACGACCGCGACCTTCCGCCTCGCCTCGCCACCGCGCGTCTCCCAGCTCGCCGTCCCCGTCCGCTTCCTCGTGTCCCTCGCTGTCCCCCGCACCGACGGCAGCAAGGGGGAGGCCATCTCCCGCGGCACCATCTGCGCGGCGAACAGCGGCGGCCTCTTCCTCGTCCGCACCGTGCTTGAGCTAGCCCAAGTTCCTCCTGCCCATGGCGGAAACCCCGCCTTCATTCCCAAGCCCAAGGACGACACCTGGCCGCCGCTCCCTGGCCTCAAGTCCGACACCAAAGTCGTCCGCGTCGTCTGCAACCCTCTCACCGGCGGCAAGCTGCTCCCCCTCCCGGAGGACCCGGACATCGGCGACATAGGCGGTACATGGCGCCATGTGAAGCCCGGCTTCCTCACCCAAGCCGACCGCGGCGACGGGCCGCCTGATCGATACGCGGTGGCGGAGATCAGAGGCGAAGATTCCATCATGCACCGCTTTCTCTCGGAGACGGGGAGGTGGGACGCGACGCCGGGTTTCTCGTCCGCGGTCCCCGCGGCGCGTCCCGCGATCACCGCGGACCATCCGGTGGTGACCTTCGGCGGCCGGATGTGGTGGATCGACCTTGCTTGGGGCGCCGTCTCCGTCGACCCGTTCGCCGCCGAGCCGGACTTCCGCTTCGTCGAGCTGCCGAGCGGCAGCGTGCTGCCCGCCGACGACGCGATAAGCGTCGAGAGGCGGCGGCGGGAGGAGGGGCCGAGCAGGTACCGGCGCGTCGGGGTCAGCGAGGGGAGGCTGCGCTACGTCGAGGTGTCCGAGGCGTCGCCGTTCGTGCTCAGCTGCTTCACGCTCGACGACGAGGGCGGCAGCGGCTGGACTCTGCAGCACAGAGTGGCGCTCAGCCGGCTCTGGTCGGAGCCATTGCAGGAGACACCGCGGATTGGTGCTCTCGATCCGCTGAAAGCTAGTGTGGTGTACCTCATGGTCGGCGAGGACGGCAGGCACGTTGTCGGGGTGGATTTGGAGAAGGGGGTGATGATCGGGAGCTGTCTGCTGGAGCAACCCACCGGACTGACACCCTGCTTGCTCCCGCCATGGCTTGAAACAAGCCGGATTCCTTCTACAGGTGTTTGATCAACTAAGCATTTTACCTTTTCTCTCTGTATTTTATTTGATCAACTAAGCATTTTACCTTTTCTCTCTGTATTTTATTTTTAACTAGCATGGTGGCCCGCGCTAATCGCGCGGCTAGCATCCTTATGTTTTCTCTCATATAATATCATATATATTTTCTTATTTCATTATTAAAATATATTAAAATAATAACATAATTTAAATTTTGTACTAACTTTATTAAACTATCAATGTGTAATATTCATATTGTGTTGTATACACGTGATAGTTATTAATTATTTTTAATACCGAATTTTAGTTATTTCTCAATTATATTTGTATATGGCCTCTAGTCTCCTCTTCCAACATTCTTTATTTTTTTAATTATGAATTTTATTCCTATATTTCTTATTTTAAATTCAAAATTTCAGTTATTTCTAAATTATATTCCTATATGAACTCTTGACTCCTCTTCCAATATTTCTTATTTTTCAATTCCGAACTTTCGTTATTTATAAATTGTATTTCTATGGACTCTAGACTCTTTTTCTATTATTTCTTATTTTTTAATTATGAATTTTCATTATTTCTAATTGTATTTCTATATGGACTCTAAACTCATCTTTAAATATTATTTATTTTTTAATTTCGAATTTCAGTTACTTCTAAATTGTATTCCTATATGGACTCTAGACTATTGTTCCACTATTCCTTTTTTAATTTCTAATTTTAGTTATTTGTGAATTGTATTTCCATATGTACTCTAAACTCTACTTTTAATTTTATTATTTTTATTCGGAATTTTAATTAATTCTAAATTCCTATATGGACTCTATACTCTTCTTTCAATATTTCTTATTTTAATTCCTAATTTCTATTATTTCTAAATTGTATTTCTATATGGACTCTAAACTTATCTTTCAATATTTCTTTTTTTAATTCCGAATTTCAGTTATTTTTAAATTGTATTTCTATATGGACTCTAGTCCTCTTCCAATATTTCTTATTTTTTAATTTCGAATTTTCTTTATTTCTAAATTGTAATTCTATATGGACTCTAACCTCTACTTTTAATTTTCTTATTTTTTTAATTCCAAATTTCCATTAGTTCTATTGTATACCGGCATGGACTCTAGTCTTCTCTTCCTATATTCCTTATTTTTAATTCTGAATTTCAACTACTTTTAAATTGTATTCCTATATGGACTCTGTTTTTCTTTTTCTCCGATTAATATGAGAATATCTAGGTCATGAGAGCGAACGTGGAGGCTTCTTTTTCTATTCCTTTAATAAGTTAATAGATGGCTCTTTTTTTTAAGATAATGAAAATGATTTATATATCCGACATTTGCCATAAGGCACACAGCCAACGAGTTTTGGTACCTAAAACAAGTCATAAGGTGATAGAACAAACCCCCAACTCTTTCTAAATAAGTTTAACTCCAAAAACGTTTCAAAATCATATAGATTCTAGGACGTCATTCCATAGGTTCTACACTATCCAAAGTGGAAAGATCTTGGCTACCGATTCAATGGCTCTTGTCAAGCACCAGCGCATGGGGGTCAGCGACGGCAGACTGCGCTACGGCAGACTGCGCACGCTGGACGACGAGAGTGGCCAGTGGACGCTGGAATTTGACTCATTTGAAGGGCTCCCTGGATTTGTTAAGCCTTGGTTATAAAGAAAGTTTCTTGAGATATTTAACATGGTACTAGCTTAGCTTTTGGGAAAAAAAATGCTTTTCATGCTGTCATATGTCGGTTTGTTTGATGGGAAAATATTACTATTTGTTATTTGCTATGTGTGTAAAATTTCGCTGGAGACAGCTTGGTTCTGGGCTACAGTACTGATTACTGAATGGAAATAGTGAGCTTTTTCCTTAAAAAAAAAAAGAGTACCGACTAAAGTGTTACTGTCTAAAATTAGTTATCTGTTGTTTGTGAATGGTAAATTTGCTACCAACTATAGGATTCCAGTCCAAAATCTGTTATCTGCTGTTTCTGATTTTTAAATTTACTTGTCCAAAGTTTGTTTCCATCTCTATGTATAAGCTTAAAAGGTTGGGGTATTTGACTAGCCTCAAGTATTTATTTGTTAGCCATGTAATTGTTAGCAAAATATCACTTGCAAGTTTATTGCTCTTGGGTTTTCTCAGATATAAGATTGTCACTAATGTAAAAAAATTACATTTTTTTTCTGTTAATGGTAACATATATATATTTGTCTTCTCAAAAGCCTGTAAATTTCGTGGACTAAATTACTGTATGCATAGCAGATAAATCGACTTGTTATAACTCATTTATGTTGATATTGCAACGGTTGGCTATTGCTCAGTTCTTGTGCTCACATTCAATGATTAACCTTTCAGGTAAGAACAATGTGAAGAATGAGAAGTTGGCTGACATTCTGGTTCGTTCAGACAGAGCCAAGTAGATATGAAGTTTTCCAGGTTTAGTACTTTATCTTTTCCAGCAGTCATAGTTTTTTTTCCACTATTAGTTGCATTTCTATTTTCTCAACTAGCAAGTAGCAAGCATGGTTAAGTGCATGAAAAGTATCATGAATAGGGCTTAAAGGATGCATGTGTCTTTCCTTGTCGTAATCTTTTTAATTATCCTGAAAATATTATTGGCCAGAATTGCAGCTGATGTTTTAGTTTTTCCAAAGTGGTACAAAATAGTTGTCATTGTCCAAACAAATTATCCTCATGATTATTCATGTGTCCATAATGTGCCTTTTTTCAGGTTTTTGAGATTAAGACTTTAAGAGACAGGTATTTTGATGGATTAGGAAGGTGATGTTGCTCTTTCGTAGTTGTCGAACTCACTTTTTGGGGAAGATTTGGAGATAGGAGTTTGTTTTGAGCGCTTGATGATTTTTTTTTTTGGGGGGGGGGTTGGGGGGGGGGGGGGCGCTTTGCCTGCTGACCTGTTATTTGTAATAGAATGGCAATTCACACGATAACCGTCACAGGACAGCATATATGTTTAATTGCAAGTCAGTAATGCCCTTTCTATGGATAGGTCTATCAAATGCATGTTTTGTAGCTTGTGACAAATCTAATTAGGGAGTCCTCTTCAGCAACATAACTGTGATCGTATCGTTTCATCATATCAGTATATGCGTTGGCCGAATATGGAAGATGAAATATCTATATGCATTGGCCAAAAGATCAGTTTTGCTCTTAGAAATGCGAGTTTGTTGGGCTTTGTACTTATAAACTTTGTGCCCCTCATTTTGAGAAATTATGGGGAACAGTTCGCAACTTCTTGCTGTGCGTGAGTGGTGTTTATTAATATACAGTGAAATGACTTGATTCGATCGGTAATTGAACTTTGAACGGCAGTCTAGAAAATATAAACAACACACATTGTGCTTCTCTTGTCCACAAAATTATGGTAGCACACATCACGTATGTGCTCCTTAGATATGACTTATCTAAGCTTTCTCTATGTCTATTTTACGAGACGTAGATGGGTGTTTGGAATAAAAGAAATTCTCTCACACTCTCGCTTTTCAGCATAGATGAGTTCACAGTGAATGTTTATTTTCTTATATTTTGGGTGCAAACTTTATGTTTGTAAAACTTTCCGTCCATTTTGCCATTCCTCTATCCCCTTGTACCAAACGGCTAAACAGTAACCTCTTCTATAAATTATAAATAAATTATATGGTCGGTACTTAAACTTGTGGAGTGGTATCACTAAGATCCATAAACTTAAAAATTATATATTTATATTCATAAACTTGGTTTAATGTATTATACCTGGTCTAATTGAACTTTGACTACGGTTGACCACCAACAGGTGCGCCACATAGGTGATACTTTTACGCTTGCCCCCCTCCACATCACACCGTTTCGCAAATATTGCATATACTCCCTTCACATCACTGTAGAAACCCGGATCCCCAAAATCCCCAAGGAATGTGAGGGAGCAAGGCAGCGAGCCGATTTGAGGAGTCTTTGGAATTCAGTATAGTGACGCAAAGGGTATATGCAATATTTGCGAAACGGTGATACGAAGGAAGTGCAAAGTGCTACCTACGTGGTGTGCCACGTTGGCGGTCAGCTATGGTCAAAGCGATTGAACCGGACATACCAAAATACTACTTTCGTTCTAAAATAAAGCATTTTTGAACTCGACACGGTTTTCGAGATACTACTTTGATTAACAATATCTATAAAATTGTATTAAATAAAAATAGTTACATATTATGATAGTTTGTTTAATGTAGTAACGTTAATTTTACATGATTGATTTTTTTCTATTAATTGTCAAAGTTAAAAACGTTTAACTTGATATATTATTTAAAAATATATATTTTAGGATGAAGCGAATAGTACATTAAACTAAATTTACGAACTCAAGTTACAGTTATATATTTTATCCAGCTTTTTTCTCTTCCACTTTGCCGATGGTCTCCCTCGAACCAAACAGGGCTCAAATGTTCTCTTCGCTCACCCATATCCCATAGGACAAAAAGGAAAGCAACGGCCGTTCCAAATACAGGAACTGAGAAAGTTCTGCGTGGATTAGCACCCATAGACCATTGTCACTGACAAATGGGTCCCACGTGAGTGCACCCCGGTAGAACAGACCCACGGTCCAGGCAACCAACGGATCATCACTGCGCGCACCGAGTCCACATGCACCGGCTCTGTCAAAATTGCAAAAGCATCCTCTCAATTTCTCATCCTCCGTCCTCTCTTCTCCCCCACTCCCCACTCCTCACCGCCGCCTCCTTGGTCTCTCCGGTGAGGTCTCCGGCCACCTCCGCCGCTACCACTCGACGGTCGCCTCTCCCTCGCGCACTGCGTGGTCCATGATAGCCATCACGCGGCAGGACCCGCCGGAGCTACACGCGACCTTCCGCATCGCCGAGCCGCGTGCCCCTCCCAACTCTTCTTCCCCTTGGGCGTCCTCTCCCCGCGGTAGCCACGGCCCCGGCGCTCACGCCAAGCAAGTCCCCCCCTTCGCCGGCTTCATCGACAGAGCGACCAGCAACGGCTTCCTCCTCCTCCGCGCCAAGGCCGACCTCCGCGGGATGTACGAGAACGACGTCGCCCACGTCGTCTGCAACCCGCTCACCGGACAGCTGTTCCGCCTCCCGGACATCCGCGCAGCAAGAAGCGAGGCCTCGCCCGGCGGCGCGGCGGGACTCCTCACCCAGGCCGACCGCGGGCACGGGCCGCCTGATCGATACGCGGTGATCGAGGCTAGCGTCAACGACAACGTCATGCATCGTTTCCTCTCGGAGACGGGAAGGTGGGAGGCGATGCCGAGCTTCTTTTCCTCGCTGCCGTTTGGGCGCTCGACAATCATCGACCACCCACCGGTGGCCTTCGGCGGGCGGATGTGGTGGATCGACCTGGGCTGGGGCGCCGTCTCCGTCGACCCGTTCGCCGACGAGCCGGACTTCCGCATCGTCGAGCTGTGCCGACCGGCAGCATGCTGCCCGCCGAAGCGTCGGGCATCGTGACGCGACAGAAGCTGAGGCTGAGCAGGTATCGGCGCGTCGGGGTCAGCGACGGGAGGCTGCGCTACGTCGAGGTGTCCATGTCCGGGGCCGAGCCGTTCGAGCTAAACTCCTTCGTTCTCGACGACGTGAGCAACTGCTGGACGCTGGAGTCCAGTGGGGAGCCCCTGGCTGACGGAAGACAGCTCTGCCCGGACGGAAGCTACATCTTCGCGGAGGCGCCGTTCATCGGTTGCATCGACCCGCTTAGCAATGTCGTGTACCTCATGGCCGGTCCAGGCAACAAGGTCGTTATCGGCGTGGACATGGAGACGGGGTTGGTGACTGAGGCCTCTCTGTTAGACCAACTCACCTGGCTGACACCCTGCTTGCTCCCTCCGTGGCTTGGATCATGCCAGATTCCTTCTACAGGTAATCACTTACTAGCTTGTTTCTTTCAAAATGTGATTATGTACTCTGCAGTTCGCTTCTCGATCTTGTTTACACAAGTTAGTACATCCACATGTTTATTGTTTTAATTTTGTTAAAATGGATATCATAGAGATTCTTCCTGTTTGCTAAGGCGTGTGAATTCTCAAGGAAGGCATATTGGGCCTTGGTCACTGCCTCCGAGTCTCCTACGGGAATTTAGTAGAGATTAATTATAGCTCATTAGCGTTCCTGACTTAATCTTACTGGAGTTATTTGTTAGATACCACTAAAGAATTCTCACATACAAGTTCTCACTACAATTTAATCCTATTAGAGTTATTTGTTAGATACCACTAGCGATACCACTAACGAATTCTTACTACAATTTAACTGGATTTAGATGAATACACATACAAGTTCTGTTGATCCGACTGGATCGAGCCACCTATGCCTACACCTCCGCGTAATCCAGTTCTTCGCTAGCTTCATTTGGGAATTTGCTACCAACTAAAATGTTCCTGTCTAAAATTAGTTATCTGTTGTTTGTGAATGGTAAATTTGCTACCAACTTGAGGGTTCAAATGTAAAATCTGTTACCTTACCTGCTGTTTGTGATTTTTAAATTTACTTGCCCAAAATTTTCTTCCATCTCTATGTAAAGTCAAGCTTAAAAAGGTTGGGGTGTTTGATTGGCCTCAAGTATTTATTATAGTTAGCAATGTAAATGTTGGCAAAATATCACTTACAAGTTCATTGCTCTTTGATTTTCTCAGATATAAGATTGTCATTTATGTTAAAACAATTACATATGTGTTCTGTTAATAGTAACATAGATATGACTTCTAAAAAGCCTGCCAGTTTCATTGACTAAATTATTGTGTACAGAGCAGACAAATCGGCTTCTTTTTTTAGACGGGTCACCGGGAGGTGAAATGCCCACCTGAATGTATATATTACTTCAAACCAAACGATCTTACACAAATCGACTTGTTATAACTCATTTGTCTTGATATTGCAATTGTTGGCTATTGCTTAGTTCTTTGTGCTTAAATTCAATGGATAACCTTTCAGGCAAGAACAATGTGAAAAATGAGAGGTTGGCTGAAATTCTGGTTCGTTCAGACAGAGCCAAGTAGATACGAAGTTTTCCAGGTTTAGTACTTTACTTCCCCAGAAGTCCTAGTTTATTTCATTATTAGATGTATCTCACTAAGGTGCATTGTTATTTTCTCAACTAGCAAGCATGGTTAAGTGCATGAACAGTATCATGAAAACTTTTTTAAGGGTTTTTTAGGAAGAGTATCATGAAAAAAAAATAGGACAAGGAAAGACACAACATCATGGTTAAGTGCATGAAGAGTATCATCAAGAGTATTACTCTTCATGATACTAAGGAGGGGCTTAAGGGTGCCTATGTTCTATTTTTTTTCAATCATCCTAAAAATATTATTGGCCAGAATTGCAAATGATATTTTAGTTTTTCCGAAGTAATACAGAATAATTGTCATTATCCAAACAAATTATCCTCGTATGATTATTCATGTGTCCATAGTTTCCCTTTTTTTCAGGGTTTTAAATCCTTGTATGATTATTCAATTGTCCATAATTTCCCCCTTTTTCAGGTTTTTAAGATTAAGAGACAGGCGTTTTGATGGATTAGGAAGCTGATTTTGGTAGTTGTCGAACTCTCTTTTTGGGAAAATTTGGAGACAGGAGTTTCTTCAGTTTTTTGGAAGATATGAACTATCTCTTTTGGGGGAAAATTCTGACAGTTTCTTCAGTTTTGTAGGAGCTTTTTCTGCAGACCTGTTATTTGTAGTAGAATGGCAATTCAATCAGCGTGTGATAACCGTCACAGGACAGCATATATGTTTAATTGCAAGTCAGTAAGGTCCTTTCTATGGATAGGCCTATGCATGTTTTGTAGCTTGTGACAAATCTAATTGGGGAGTCCTTATTCGTCCTGTTCAGCAAGATAACTGTGATTGTATTGTTTCAACAGGTCAATCTATGAGATGACTTGTTTGAATAATCCAAACTGAAACAATCTTCGAGAGAATAAGAGGACAATGATATCTGGCACGTCGTTTTTGGGGGAATGCTGTTAGAAATGCGAGTTTGTTGGGCTTTATACTGTATTGATTAACTTTGTGGCCCTGGTTTTGAGAAATACTAATGGGGAACGAAGAACGATTTGCAACTTCTCCGTGCAGAGCGTGACACTGTTTTATTAATACAGTGAAATGACTTGATTCGATCGATAATTGAACTTTGGATACTAGAAAATAGAAACAAATAGAAAATATTGGTTTTGTGGTGGACGTTTATTTTCTTATGTTTTTAGGTGCAAAACATGTACTCTCTCCATCCTATTTTAAGCGTAGTCATGAGTTTACATATCTAGCTTTGATCGTCCATTTTATTTAAAATTTTTTGATAAACCATGAATAATAACGCGTGACGGTTTTTCAATTTTTTTAAAATATTTTCAAATAAGATGGATGATTAAAGTTGGATATGAAAACTTATGGCTGCGTTTAAAATGGGACGGAGGAAGTATGTTTAAAAAGTGAATGCTCCTAGAAAATGTTTTCTGTTCCATTTCTATGGTTTTCCTTTAACCAAACGTTCAAAAAGACCTCTTCGCTTCTCCTAGGACAAAAGTAAAACAAAATTCCCCTTACACTTTTGCCGTAGTCGTACGGCCGTTCCAAATGCAAGAACTGAGGAATTCTTTCTGCGGGGACTAGCACCTATAGACTATTATCACTGACAAGTGGGCCCCATTTAGGTGTAGCTAACACCCCAGTAGAAACAGCCCCACGGTCCAGGCAACCAACGGATCATCGGTGCGTGCACCGAGTCCACATGCACCGGGCCCTGACAATTTGCAAAAGCATCCTCTCAATTTCTCATCCTCCGTCCTCTCCTTGCAGTACCCACTAGACGACAAGACGAGACAAAGAGACGCCGCGCCGCCACGATGCCGCGCCGCCGCCTCCTTGGCCTCGCCGGTGAGGTCTCCGGCTGCCTCCGCCGCTCCCACTCGACGGTCGCCTCTCCCTTGCACCCTGCTTGGGCCATGATGGCCATCAAGCCGCAGGAACCGCCGGAGCTGCCCGGGACGTACTTCCGCCTCGCCGACCCTCCGCGTGCCTCCCAACTCTTGTTCCCCTTCTCCGTCCTCTCTCCCCTCCGCGGCAGCCATGGCCCCGGCGCTCACGCCAAGCAAGTCCCCCACTTCGCCGGCTTCATCGACAGAGCGATCAGCAACGGCTTCCTCCTCCTCCGCGCCGAGGCCGAGAACGACGTCGCCCATGTCGTCTGCAACCTGCTCACCGGCCAGCTGGTCCGCCTCCCGGGCATCGGCGGCGCAAGAAGCGAGGCCTCGCGCAGCGGCACGGCGGGATTCCTCACCCAGGCCAACCGCGGGGACGGGCACGGGCCGCCTGATCGATACGCGGTGATCGAGGCCAGCGTCAACGACAACGTCATGCATCGTTTCCTCTCGGACACGGGGAGGTGGGACGCGATGCCGAGCTTCCTCTCCTCGCTGCCGCTTGGGCGCTCGACAATCATCGACCACCCACCGGTGGCCTTCGGCGGGCGGATGTGGTGGATCGACCTGAGCTGGGGCGCCGTCTCCGTCGACCCGTTCGCAGACGAGCCCGATTTCCGCATCGTCGAGCTGCCGCCCAGCAGCGTGCTGCCCGCCGAAGCGGCAGGCGTCGCCATGCGACAGAAGCTGAGGTTGAGCAGGTATCGGCGCGTCGGGGTCAGCGACGGGAGGCTGCGCTACGTCGAGGTGTCCGTGCCCGGGACCGATCTGTTCGAGATAAGCGCCTTCGTGCTCGACGACGTGAGCGACAGCTGGATGCTGGAGTGGAATTCGGTGCCATTTGCGGGCGGAATCAAGCTCCTCCCGGATGGAACGCCCGGAAGCCAGATCTTCGCGGAGGCGCCGTTCATCGGTTGCATCGATCCGCTCAAACGCAACGTCGTGTACCTCATGGTCGGTCCAGGCAGCAAGCTCGTTGTCGGCGTGGACATGGAGACGGGGAAGGGGACTGGGGGCTCTCTGTTAGACGAACTCACCTGGCTGACACCCTGCGTGCTCCCGCCGTGGCTTCGATCATGCCGGATTCCTTCTGCAGGTAATCACTTTAGCTTGCTTCTTTTAAAAATAAAATGTGATTATTTATTCTGCAGTTTGATTCTCTTGTTTATACAGGTTAGTACATCCACATGTTTATTGATTAAATTTTGTTATAATGGATATAATATATTCTTCCTGTTTGATGAGGCGTCTGAATTTTCAAGGAAGGCATATTGGGCCTTGGTCTCATTCGCCAGGCCTCTGTGTGTTTATTTGACTGGCCTACCACTTACAAGTTTATTGCTCTTCATTGAGTTTCTCAGATATAAGCTATCCGTTATGTTAAAGTATTTACTGTTAATGGCAACATATAGATATGCTGTGACAAATACTCATAAGCCTCTGTCAGTTTCATTGACTAGCTCAATTACTACTATATGCAGTGCAGAACATATAACTCATTTGTATTGATATTGCAACTGTTGGCCATTGCTCAAGATCTGTGCTTATATTCAAAGATTAACCTTTCAGGCAAGAACAAGAACAATAAGACGTTGGCTGACATTCTGGTCCGTTCAGACAGAGACAAGTAGACATGATATTTATCAAGGTAAGTACTTTATCTGTTCCAATAGTCTTTGTTTTCTATAGCAAGTACGGTTGGGTGCTTAAAAACTGAAAAATGTGAAATTGTGAGTATTGGCTTAAGCGCCTGACCTTCTTCCTTGTCTTAAAAATATTTTTGTTCAGCATTGTAGATGATAACTCACTTCTTATTTTAGTTTTTCCAAATTAACTCATAATAATTGTTATTTTCCAAACAAATTTTCATATGATTATTCAGGTGTCCATAATGTTTCATGTTTTGTTTTTCAGGTTTTTAAGATTATAAGAGATAGGAATTTTGATGGATTAGGAAGCTGATGGTGGTAGTTGCCGAACTCTTATTTTTCTTTTGTTGGGGAGGGGGTGAATTTGGAGACAAGGAAAAGTTTGTTTTCAGGGGTTTGATGATAAACTATTTTTTCTTGGGAAATTTCTGGGAGTTTCGTCAGTTCTTTAGGGGTTTGCCCGCAGACCGGTTATTCGTAGTAGAATAGCAATTCAATATCGTGTGATAACTGTCTATTGATAGGTCTCTGCATGTTTTGTACCTTGTGGCAGATCAATTGGGGGCCTCCTTATTTTTCCTGTTCAGTAAGATTTAGGAGTCCTGTTTGGACAGATTAGTATATGCAGGGCCTAATGTGAAGAAAATATCTATGCGCTTAATTTCCAATCTAATAGACAATGTAAATGACAAATCAATCTGTTGTCTGTGACTATGAAATGGCTCAGAATTCCTTTGAACAAACCAAACTGAATTAAATTAACTCTGTGTACACATCCTGAACTGAATAATCTGCCCACTCTACTAACCCTACACGTATGGACCAACTAATTAGCATATAGTATATGCAAAAACTCTACAGCAACTGAACCTTACTATAAGGACTATGGACACTGAACCCTATGTACCAATCTAATTACTGCATGAGCTGCGGCACGTGCGACTTGACGATCTCATCGGCGAGGGCCTTGTAGGTGGCCTGCGTCGGGTGCACGGAGTCGAAGAACATGTACTGCGACGGCGACTGGCACTGCGGCAGCGCGCTGGTGCAGAGCGCCCCCATCTCCATCATCCCCGTCCCGCAGCAGCCGAGGCTCGCCTGGGTGAAACCTGCAATATCACACACCAAGATCAAATCAAACGTTCAGTGGATGCAACGCGATCGTGTGCATCAGTAGATCACACGAGCACTAGTGTGCAGCTGCATGCTTTGCTCACCGTATTTCTTGGGGTTCTCGGCCATGTCCTTGAGCGGCGTGTAGATGTCAACGTAGGCGATCTTGGCGCCGGGTGAGTCGGCCTCCAGCTTGGACAGCGCCTTCTGGAGCGCGGCGTTGTACCGCTCCGCTGCCTCGTTCTGCTCCGTGACGCAGCCTCCGGAACCCGCCCCACGGAGGCTCTTCTGCACCGGGAGGCAACCCAACGGCGGCAACCCGGCCACCATCATCTTCCGAGCCCCCGTTAGGTACAGGCTCTGCAAGATTAATAAATAATACACAAAGGCATTGTGAGTTTTAATTTTAATCGATCTATGAAACTGAGTACATCATTCTCTTTGGCATAACTCTGAATTCAAAGATTTTTTTAAAGCTGGATAATTTTAGCTCTAGAAATCCATAAATTTAGATCTACAAATAAGTTGATAAAATATTTAGATAAATCATTTTGTTTTTACTTTAGATGAAATTTAAAACTCTAAACCACTATAATTTAGCATAGAAATTTTAACTCTACCGTGAATCTGAGATTAGAGTTGTGTCAAACATGATCTATATAAGAAATAAGTTTGAAAGAAGATCGGATCAGAGAGAGAGAGAGTTGTGACGTGTAGATTGATCTGACCTTGAGGTTGGACTGGAGCAAGCCGATGAGGTGGTCGCCGTACTGGTCGACGGTGGGGAAGTTCACGGCGCGGAAGGGGAGGAGGTAGTACATGGTGACGTCGTTGGTGCCGGCGGAGATCACGTACAGGGACTTGCTGGCGATCTCGTCGGACTTGGGGGAGCCGATGTGGCCGAGGAGCTCCTTAAAATCGTTGAGCTGCGAGCCGAACGTTGACACCAGGGCGTTGTTCGCGGTCAGATCGTCGAGGCCGGAGCCGCCCGACGCGAAGCTGACGCCGGTGGAGGCGTCGGCGACGGTGAGGCCGCTGGAGTGGTACGCCGGGAGGAGGTCCTTGATGCCGAGCGACGAGACGATGTAGTCGGTGATGAGCTTGCCGTCGGTGAACCGGCCCGTGGCCGCGCCGCCGGGGAAGTCGCGGCCGTAGGGCGCGTGGTCGGCGCGCACCAACGTGGCGAGGCGGTTGTTGTTGCCCGGGTCCAGCGTCGAGTCGCCGAACGCGAACACCGCCGGGATGTCATGCGCGGCCGCAGCCGGAGCCGGAGCTGGCGCCGACGAAGCGGCGGCGGTGCAAGGTGGCGACGAGAGGAGGATGGCGGCGAGGAAGATCGCGACGGTGGCTAGTGACGGCCCCATTACTACGAGCGTGAAGCGATCACGAGGTGGTTTCTGATTTGGTGTACATGTTTATGGGGTCGGGTACCTTGTCGCCTTATATAGTGGCGGGGCGGTAAGAGATTTACGCGTGTGCAGGAGATTTAAAAGTTTTAGACGACGGAGTGATCGTTTCGTTAAGACATCGGGGTGTTCGTTCCCGCCTTATCTCCAACTGCCAATGCTGAGCTTGTGAATTTAAATCGTTTTAACTCAAATGTTTTCCTTTTGTGATACGATTGGAATTTGAAATGAGGAGCTGATAATTAATTCAGTGCTGGGTTTATCTGTAGCTCTGGATCGATTGAATTGCTTTCCATGCGCCTTACGTACGCTCTCCCCAATTTACCGGGTATATCAATTTGCAACTTTGAAGAGTCTTTGCTAACCCCAAACCTACGGATTAACCAAATCGGAAAAAAAGAACTTTGCAAATATGATAATACGGAGTTGGGAGTACTTTAACTCCCACCGACGTACGTACTGCGCTAGGCCTTTTATACTCGTAATGATTTCAAATACTCAGCGTACGGGCCCACATTTATTTATATGTACTACTTCTGATTTAGAGTATTTATAGGGAGCACTTCTAGTTTATTTATGATAAAATCTAACAATATCATTGATAAGTGCGAGTTTCATAACATATCATCGTATAGACGATTTTATCTCATAAATATCATCGCCGTTAGGGTTTTATCCATCTCGTGCCGTTAAATGCACTGTTCATCCTATAACACTTAATGGAGAGCTACTGACGGAACCCTAACGACGATAACATTTCTGAGACAAAGTCACTTGTATAATGATATTTCATGGAACTCATACTTGTCGATGATTTCTTGGAAATGAATGCTTTGTCAATGACATTTCTTGGATTTTACTTTATTTATACTCGTCGTATACCATAACGGTTTGAATAAATTTCATTAAACCCCACCTATTTTGATCTAAGTTACACAAAATGATAGGTATTTTGGCACGTGGCATGTAACCCCATGTATTATGGTTCTAAATCTTCACAAAATCACATCATTAATCATTTAGACATACTCCTATATCAAGATAGAAAAAGACGGATATAACATTTATATGATAGATAAAATGCTCATAAATTTGAGATGTGATTATAGAACTTGAAAGTGTGTTAGATCAAAATCAAAATAATCAGTAACATGGTTTTGTGAAATTTAGAACCATAATATATGCAGTTATGTGCCACATGTGCTAAAGTTCATGTGGTTTTATGAAACTTGTATGATAAAAGGTGGGGTTTTATGAAATTTACTCTAACGTTTACATTCAAATCCCCTTGAGCCTATTTTACTTAGCCAACTCAAACTCTCAAAACCAACCCAAATCAGAAGGCCTAGGCCCATCCACGATAAGGACCCATATTTTGGTCGGAATAAATTCATTTGAGGTCCCTTAACTTAGACACCAAATCCTAATTTCGTCCCTAAACTCCAAAACCAGATACAATCCATCCCCTAACTTAAAAAATGGTGCAAACGAGATCCTTCAGCGGTTTGGATAACGGTTTTAGCTGACGTGGCGCTTATGTGGCTGGTTTGACATGGTCTTCGTTCTACATGGTGGAGATGTGGTGCTTACGTGGCAGTTTGATTCGAAAAAAATAAATGAAGCAACATTAAAAATTAAAAAATAATTTAACCGCGCTGAGTCAGCGTGATCCCACATGTCAGATCTCTTCACTTCTATCTCTTCACCCCCTCTCTCTCCTCCTCCCCTATTCCCATCTTAGTAGCGCGTCTGGCCAGGAGGACGACGGCCGGCGGTGGTCTAGAGCAGAGGAAGGAGAGACCCCACCTACCGGTCGAGGGCGATGCGAAGAGGTTTCCATGGTGGAGCTCATCATTCTCCGCCGTCTGCGTTGTGATGCTAGGAGGAAGGAGATGGAAGAGCTCCACCCGCATCCATGTCAGCTCGACGGCGCCGTCCTCCCTCCGCGCCGGCCCACACCTCGATGCAGAAGCCGTCGCTGTATTGCGCAATGCATAACACCCGGAACACCGATGAGTCACCATCGTTGGCGATGAGGCCAAACACAATGTCGCGCGTGGCGGGGGGGGGGGGGGACAGGAGGGAGACGTAGCCCCGGGCCAATGGGTTCGTGATGGCGAGCTCCTGCGACCCCCGATTCAGCGATTCTGGAGTAGGACGTCGTCGTTGCGGTAGTCCAAGAACCACCACGGCACCGTCGCCGCCCAACCAACCGTCGCGGGGGAGGAAGCAGATGGAGAAGTCGGCACGCCACCGCAGCCCCTCCTCGTCCTCCTCGACACTGGCAGTCACCTCTCATGGGTCCCCCGCACCTCCTCCTACCAGTGCCGTAACTGCTCCTCCCTCTCCGCCTCCCCCGTCCACGTCTTCCACCCCAAGAACTCCTCCCCCTCCCGCCTCATCGGCTGCTGCAACCCCTCCTGCCTCTGGATCTACTCCCCCCGACCACCTCTTCAACTGCTGCGCCGCCTCCTTATGGCTCCTGCGTCGGTGCCCAACTACACGCAGCGTTGGCCGACGTCACGACCTTCTCCAGCGCCACAAGCAACAGTAGCGCCCAGGGTGATGTGACGGCGACTTCCCCATCCATCGGGTCTCCGTGGTCGCAACAAGAGGACATGCAGCTGAGGTTGGCGAAGAGTGGCACGCGCGTGGCGGGGGTGGTCGTCGACCCCGCGCCGCTCCGCCCCGCCACGGCCACTCCGCTCCTTCCCGTCGCGACTCTTGCCCGCCACTCCACTTCGCCCCGCCACGCCCGCTCCACCCGCCCCTCCGTCCCGCTTCGCTGTTCCGCCCGCCCGCCCCGCCGCGATGCTCGCCCGCCCCTCCGCTCCGCCTCGCCGTGACGCCCGCCCGCCCCTCTGCTCCGCTCGCGAGCTTACTCCTCGCCATCGACGCTGTATCCTCGCTCGTAGTGACGACGAGGAGGATAGGGGGAGAGAAAAGGAAGGGAGATAAGAGGGGTGGCCGTGGGTTCCACTATAATTATTTTATTTTTAACTAAACACTCGATGACACGTGGATCCCACTTTTTAATTTTAATTTTTAATTTAAATATTTTGCTTCCAGTGTCACATCACCGCCACGTAGGACCAGGACAAAGTCAAACCTACCACGTAGATGGCACATCAGCCGAAAACACCGTCTAAACCGTCTTAGGACCTTATTTGCACCGATTTTATCAGTTTAGGGACCATTTGTATCTGGGATTGCGGTATAGGGATAAAAATCGGATTCCATATCAAGTTAAGGGATCTCAACTAAACTTATTCCTATTTTGGTCTTAGTCTTACCAAACAGGCCTTAAATGGGCAACGAGCAACGTAAGTTTCAAGAAGCAGCCCACCGCCCACGGCACCACCAGAACACCAAAAAGATCACCTGACAAGTGACAACCGGCGCGCCGGGCGTCGTCGTCCGCGACCCCCGCGCGCACGCAGGGGTACCTGAGAGAATCGCCCGAGAGGCCGAGAGCATATGCCCCCTTGGCCCTTCGCTTTCGCTCTCGCGGTCTCGCCGTCCTCCTCTTATCCCCTCTCTCCGCTCGCTCGCTCTCACTTCTCCCCCTCCCGCCCGCTCGCTCTCCACCACCACCACCACTGCCTCTGCTCTCCACTACTCGCATGGCCTCTCGCACGCTGCCTCCTCCCCACCTCCGCCTCGACCTCTGCTCGCCCCGCCTCCCGCCGCTCCGCTCCTCCGGTTGCCGCCGCCGCCGCCGACGTGGACGTGTCCTCTCCGCGCTCCCCTCCCCATCCCCGTCCCCGTCCCCGGCCTCGCGCTCGCAGAGCGTCTCCACCGCGCCACTCGAGCGAGTGGTTGGGTCCGGGCCCGGGCCGGCCACCTCCCGCGAGCAGCCGCGCGGCGGCGACCCGGAGCTCGCGCGCCTCTCCGCCCTACGCGCGCGCCTCCGCGGGGCTCGCTCCCTCAGCGACAAGCTCCGCGCGCTCGACGCCGAGACCCGGGTGGTCGAGTTCTTCGGGGAGGGGTCGAATGGTGGGGTTCTGGGCGCGCTCGAGCCGCGGGAGGTGTTCCTGCTCAAATGCCTAGTCGCCGCCGGCCAGGAACACGTGCTCGGCTCGGAGCTCGACTGGGACGGTAGCGGCCACGAGCACCATCACCACCATAACGGCGGCAGCGGTGGGAGCGCGCTGCGGCAGGCGCTATCTAGCTTGGCCGGTTTGGTCAGCAAGTGGAGCTCGGAGGGAGTGGTGGAGGGTGAGGCGGAGAGCGGGGAATCGGAGCTTCTCCGGCGTCTGCTCAAATTCCTCGGCGACATCGACGAGTTCTATGACTGCATTGGAGGCATCATCGGGTGAGAATTGTTTGTTTGGTGCGTTGCTTTAGTTGTAGACTTAGTAAACGAGGGATTAACTAAAGTTGCCAAGCAATCCTGTGCTCCTGGCCAAAATCTGGGAGTTGGTAAGCTTATTGCCATAGCTTGTTTGTACTCTAGTGCCGTGCTCTTTAAAACATCACTAAAATTTAAACAATTTCGTTTTGCTTTCACCCTGATATCTGAAACACTACCGATATCCATTTATTGGTTCCAGCTATCAGATTATGGCATTGGAGTTGCTTTCAGCCTCGAAGGACCACAAGCACCGGCCTAGCAAACACAAATCTATTGACTTCCATGTTCCAAGTGGACTTAATCTATTGGAGGATACAGAATATGCATCTCAAGCTGCTCTGTGGGGGATTGAGGTTACTTCCTAGTCTACATTACCTAAAATTGAGCAAAGAGATCAATAGCATAATCCGCGAGATTCGTAGTGTGATTTTGAGTGTGGGACCATGCTCATTTTGTCAAAGACATTACCTTCTCTTTATAATGAACTGAAGTTTTACCGTTTCTAGGGTTTGCCAGAACTGGGAGAGATTTATCCGATTGGTGGTGCTGGTGATCGTCTTGGTTTAGTGGACTCGGGTACTGGTGAATCCCTCCCTGCTGCATTGCTTCCTTACTGTGGGAAATCTCTATTAGAAGGCCTCATACGTGATCTGCAGGTATTTCTACTGAGGGTATCACTTGAAAGTTGAAAACAAATGGGGATTGACTGGCTTAGCTTAATAAAAGTAGAAACCACCTGGTTTGCTCCTTTCACATTATATTTGTGCAGTACACCTCATTAGGTGACACTAACTTCTATATGAAGAATATTGTAGCAAACCACATTTTTATAGTGTTCTTTCACAAGGATTGAAAAGGGTATAAAGTGTGTATGGTTACATATGTATTACTTGCATAATTTTTCCTTTGTGGCACTCTGTCATGAGAAATTTAAAAAGGTGCAAAGAACTATGACCAGTAATATTATTGTGCGAATGGCACCATATTTGGCAGGCTAGGGAATTTTTGCATTTCAAGATTTTTGGGAAACAATGTATAACCCCTGTCGCCATCATGACAAGCTCTGTGAAGGATAACCATGAGCATATAACTGCGATCTGTGAAAGACTTGAATGGTTTGGTAGAGGCCGTGAGAATTTCCGCTTATTCGAACAGGTATATAATCAAGATTTCTGGTAATATTTTATTTATTTATTGGTGTATCTTTCTAGTATGTAAAATAGGTACTCATTCTGTCCAAAACTTTGGTACAGTGCTAACTAAATCTCATCATGACTTTTATAGCCTTTGGTACCTGTAGTAAATGCTAAGGATGGTAAATGGTTAACCAGCGGGGCTCTTTTTCCTGTTGGTAAGCCTGGTGGTCATGGTGCTCTTTGGAAACTTGCATGTGATAGAGGTATATTCCAATGGCTTTACCAAAATGGCAGAAAAGGCGCAACAGTACGTCAAGTCAGGTTATCCTAAGAATCAAATATTTGTTAATCGTTGTCAAAACAAATTACTTGGAAATGAAGTAACTGTGCATGTCTTGTGATTTTCAGCAATGTTGTCGCTGCAACTGATTTAACACTAATGGCATTGGCAGGAATAGGCCTGCGTCACGATAAGGTAAAATTTTTCCCAGGGGCAATATGACACTTTTTCATTTTACCTTTTGAGCGTCGTCCATATTAACTACTGATGCAAATCCTGGCTGTCATGTTTACCTTGCACATATGAATTCAACCATTGTGTATTCTTTCCATATTCTGACACATCATACTCCAGAAATTAGGTTTTGCGTCTTGTGAACGAAGACCAGGTGCTACTGAAGGGGTAAATGTACTAATCGAAAAAGAAAACCAGGATGGACAATGGGCATATGGTATCACTTGCATTGAGTACACTGAGTTTGAAAAATATGGCATACCAGAACCCACAGTAACAAATGGCAGGTAAATACCTCTTTCAATTTTATCCAACCGCGTACCTATTGTTCTGCTCTTTTGATGCTTTACCCTTCCTCCTGTTTTAGTTTGCCAAGATAAAAAATTGCTAATCATACTGGGATGTTCATATGATTAGGAAGAAACTTGATGGCTAATTTTAATATCTTAATAAATGCAAGCTATAAACTTAGTTTCTTAGCATCAAAAGGCTTACTGTATTAGAAAGGCTTATGAAGCAGTCTTTGAGAGTGATACTTTGTGTTGGTAAAAGTATTCAAGGAAAAAAAATCAAGTTTCCAGAACAATACAAATAGTTTGTGTTACCTTGACTTTTGGAAATAGTAAATGCAAGTATGCAACCTACCTGAATATTCAAATATTGATGCTATATGGCAACATATACTTTATCTGCTTCACCCTTTCTGTTTGATGCATAGATTGATGTATATGAATAAGACTGTTTTCCTTTTATAGGTATTGATATTATCATCTATACTTTTCTTGATTTAGTTTGCAGGCTAACTATCCAGCAAATACGAATATACTATATGTTGATCTACAAGCAGCAGAGGAAGTTGGTTCACGCAAAAATGCTAGCTGTTTACCCGGAATGGTGCTAAATTTGAAAAAAGCTGTGTCGTACTTGGATCATCTGGGCTTTGAGTGTAGGTACTTGCTTTCCAGTAATTCACTTTAGACTTCTGGTCCATCTATAAGCACCGTTGCATTTTCTTTTGGGTACCTGTACAGTTTGGGTCATGGTTCTTGCTAGTGCAATTAGGCTTATGTTTCTATCTTAAGTATAATTAATTTCCAAACATATATCAAAGTCATGCTGATTTCTGTGGCATCCACATCAAGAAAAAAAATCCACGTCAAGAAATGATACAGCGGCAAGCATGGGTGCTTCATAACATGTTTGCGTGATTGCTTATAATGAAAGCAGGTGTTTTACTCTATTCATGTTGGCATAAACTCCCTGCATATAGCTTGGTGGTTTTTTGTAGCAAGGGCATGAAAACCTGAAATAATTTAGTGACTTCAGATAAAACTGCTACATATGCAAGAAAGTCAAATCAGACGAAAGATAAACCGAATGATTCTATCAACTGAAGATTGAGTCACCATTGTATCCTAATTGTTTGGTGCAGATTGACCACTTAACTCCTCTTTTGGTTTGGAATGAATTGGTGCATTATGCTTTCTATAGTTAAATCATGCCTCAAAAGCTATCTTGTTCTGTTAGTTAGAGAAAATAAATGGTATCCCACATAATGCTTCAATTTGTTTATGTTTGCAAGTAATGTCAATGTCCTTTTGTCATGCCATATAGAAGTACTGTTAGTTTGAACAGGTGCAAAGATTCAATTTAAGAAACATCAAAGACTTCCCTAGTCTTAATTTCCATAGCTCCACGTTATTGTCTTAATTTCCCCAGATATTTAGGGACTCTACTGTTTTTTATTATTTCAGTGTAGATATGCTTCCGAGTAATGGTAGAATATATTTACCTCATTTTGCGTAGTATTGATTACTCCATTTCTTGTGTAAGGTGGGCACTGGGGGCACACTAGCAGATATTACCAAGTCTTGTTTACTTCATGTGATTTACTATGATAGTACTATAGTATCTCTCTTCTATGATGATAAACTTTTCCTCTCTTGCAGTGCTGCTGGAGGCAGGCTAGAATGCACGATGCAAAACATAGCAGATAATTTTATGAACACGTATAACTACAGGTGCAGTAAAGGAATAGAAAGTATGTCATTGTTTTCATATTTGATATTCATCGTCATCAAACTACCCTTTCCCCTTTGTTTGTTGGGATACTTGGTGTTTATCAGTATCATGTCACACAGGTGAGCTAGACACATTTATTGTGTACAACGAAAGGAAAAAAGTCACTTCGTCAGCTAAAAGGAAGCTGAAATCAGAAGATAAGTCATTGCACCAGGTTAGTATACCATGCTTCTCAATCCAATTATTGGATTCTCATGATATGATACAAAATCTAACTTACAAAAAGATCCTTCATTTTTAAGGAGAAAAAAGAACACTTCCAACACGTATTCTGTAACCTTTTACCCCCAAATCCCCAAGTTGCATATTTTCACAATTTGCCTGATGTCTGGGACTACTATTGAACACACTGCAGATCCAAATCAGTGAATCAGAAAAAAATGCTTGTTTATATTGATTTTAAAATATGATTATTGTCACGATAGTTACTGAGAATTTCGTTTGGTGGATCAGCACTTAGCAATATGTACCGCCAAAGTGCCAAGCGTGCAAAGTTATATGCTGGTGCTTGCATGAATGTTTGCCTGTTGTGAACTCTTATATCATGGTTCTTTTTATTATAATAATATTTCTTTTCTACCCAGTAATTGAGCCCGGTGTGTTATTTACAAGAACATAAAACTGCTTATTCATTAATTTATTTTGGGATTCAAAAGTGTGCATATCATGATGACATTGATTGCAGATGTTTCTGGCATGCTCTAGGTTGTGCAATTTGCTCTTTCTTCTAAAAATTGCCATAATAACTTGAGCAACTGAAAGTTTCTCAAGTATACACTTTGCTTGCTTTACAGACTCCAGAGGGTTCACTCCTTGACATTATGCGTAATGCTTATGATCTCCTTTCTAGCTGCAATGTAAAGGTTCCTAAGGTAAATTTACTTCCGTTTTTGTTTTTCTTAATCTTATTTTTTACATGTAACATGAATCGACATTCCATGTAGTGTTAGCCTACTTTAGTAACACAGAACCTATGGTGTTATGGTTGGTTAACGATTGTTGTGATTCTACCTAGCAGTAGTATTTTAGTTGATATTTTGAAACTTTAAAACTTGGTTCATTAAAATGTCATCCAGTAAGGTAACATGAAGATCTGTATTTGGAAATATCAACTTTCTACTCGTATTGATTTTATTCAACTGAAACATTCACACGAGAACAGATCAACAGACTCAAATTTGTTTGATAGATATGATTATCTGATTTACTTCTTCTGTTAGATAGAATAATGAAAAAATTAAAAAAAATATTATGTAGTGTCGAATACCTGGATTCCTGGACTTGGCCTTGCCTCATCTTGAGGTGGGGCCATATTGATGTTTAGTCAATTAATGGCAACATTGCAACTAAGCCACTTATGTGCAAGGGAGTAAAAGTTCCTGGTGACATGTTCTGCTGGAACATAAATCTGTATATGAAAAATATTAGATGCCAATTGGATTCCAACTTCCTATGATTTTTTTTTTCCAGATGTCTGGTCAAAAGACAACTTAGTGAGCACTGGTCACTTCTAATTGTGTGTGTGTACCTTTCTCATGGCTTATTTAAACTCTTTCCTATTTTCAGGTCAAAGACAATAGTGAATACTTGCGTTCTGGACCACCTTTTCTTATATTTCTTCATCCTGCTTTAGGTCCATTTTGGGATATCACAAGGCAGAAGGTATGTTACTGAATTACTGTAATTGTGTAACAGAAAATGTTAAAACATGACTCTGTGGCTTTCTTCTCTAAACGAACATATTAACTACCCGCCTACTCCAAAATGGTAAACGTGCTGTGGCTTTCTTATCTAAACGAATAGATTAGCTACTCATCTACTCCATAAGTCTGCATAATATGTATCTTAAGCTGCAACTGTCAAGGACTCAAGGCACAATCGAGAAAGGCAGAGATGCAAAGTTCTTTTTACCTGATCCCCTTGATGGCCCCCATATTCTTGTTTGTGCAGATATAATTTTTAGTAGATAGATTGGCAAGGCAAATGCTTACATACTGTTTCATAGATATTGAATATAGCAGTTACCTACAGCATGATAATACTTGGGACATTTGGTAATCATAATATATTTCTTTTATCTGCATTTAGCTCCTGACCTTTTTTTGCTTTAAAAAGGCAGTCATCTTGACCTGAAAACAAAAACAAGTACTAGCACAGTATTTAATGCTCATGCGTGATAAATGCTATTATGCTATTTCTTTAGAGAACAAGCTATTCTGCTGTTTGGTGCTATGTCTTTGAGCTTGTTAGATGGGTTTGATAAATTGTTCATAGAAGAGGGGGGGGGGCAATTGCATAAACTAGAAGATGAATGATGGAGTAGTATGCGAAATACTGAAATCTATAAAAAGGAATGGGCAATACACTGGAGTTACTGGTATCAGATAGGTTACTCAGGCCATTGACACCTTATGTAGTATAGAATTTACATGTTTAGGTGCTAATAGTTACAACCTGAAACTGTTTATATATTATCACCTTTATAGTTTAGTTAGTTATCTTTGACGGTCAGTTTGTAGCCTAAGTTTGCATACCTACAGTTTGTAGGTGGCTCAGTCTCTCAAGGTTCAGAATTGCAAGTAGAGGTGGCAGAATTTCTATGGAAAGATGTTCAGGTAACCATCAAAGGACATAATTTAGTTCTACATTTCCCTTTACATGATGAACTAACTTTATTTGTTTAAGTTTTAGCTCGATGGAAGCCTAATTGTTTTAGCTGATAATATTATGGGTTCAACCAAGAAGAATAGTACTGGAGAACAAATAATGCACTATGGTGCCAGGTAAAATATTTTCCTTGCACTCTTATCTGTAAACCCTTGTCCTGTAGAGATGAAATTCAAAACTCCATGGTCGTTGAAAGGTGTGGGAGATGCAAACTGCAAGGTGTTAAAATTGTGAATAAAGGGATCAACTGGAGTTCTGCCAATAATGTCTACTGGAAGCATGATGTCGAGAGATCAGAATCCATGAATATCATTCTTCATGGAAATGCCGAATTTGAGGCAAACAATGTTGTCCTTAAGGTGCAATTATTTAAAAGCAATTTGAATTCCATTACCTAAAAAACCAAACACTTTGAATATTGTCCCCACTTTTTCGTTTTTCTTACTATCGTATATCCTTGTTCTACCAGGGTAACCATATCTTTGAAGTTCCTAGTGGTCACAGAATGCGTGTTTTTCAAGATGGACCAGGTTTGTTAATTACATGTGTCCTATTTTCCTTTTATCTTTGATGATGCCATTTTGAGAAAAGGTTACCACCTTGACCTAATTTTCTACTAAGATTACTTGTGATGTAAAAGGAGTCGTGTGCATAATGCATCAGTTTTTCTCCTTGAAGTTTACTATAGACTACCTGTGCTGAAAACCTTATTTTGCGTCTCACTGTATCTGACTTATTTATTCTCTGTCACCAGATTTTGTTGCTAAGTTAGATCCCATAAGCAAGGAAATGATGGACAGTGGAACCTGGTACTGGAAGTATGCAGTAGATGGAGCTCATGTGAAGTTGGAAATGGTAGAACTATAAGGGCATTATCAACGCTAGATTCTTGATTCATTGATTTCCGGCTAGTTTAATCATATCGAGGGCACACGTGACTAATGAATTTTGTTGACTAAAGTCCATCTTGTAGTTGTTGTTGTAAAGATTTTAGGTCTAAATAGATTGATGTACAGTGCACTTGAATATTAAGGCATGCTGTCAGCCTATTCTCTTACTCATTTAATAAGTGATGTACGAACAGAGATATTTATAAATGTTGAGGAGAATTCTCATTCTCCATTATTCCCCCCAAAAGGTCTCCTTTTATTTCCATCACTGTTATATGTTTATGTGTAATAACATTCAAGTTACAAACTTCGATCATTTCAGTCTTTCAGGTATGCCTGAATCAACTTGTTTAGTAAAACGTAATTATTTCCAGCACCTTTTGTAAATATTGTGCCTTGGGCTTTTACAGGAACTCTTATGTTTGAAACAACATGTCAATGATCTGGAGTGTAGGTGATCAAAGTTGAGCTTGGCTGCTGCAGTGGGTATGGAAACTAAAAGTCAGGAGAAAGCAAATTGAGGGTGAGGTATTGTGCATTCTTGATGATAAAATTGGAATATTCAACACTGCCTGGATAGTTAATATTGACAGTAACAGTTTATTGCATTGTCTTGGTGACTTGGTGGTAAATTACCTGGATATGAATAGCACAACAGTTACAGATAATCAGAATTTTAAATATTATCCCCTTTTGAATGATATCGAAGAATGATATTGACGCAAATTCAACAAAGAAATGCTGTGTCAAACCTGTATGCGTTGCATGAACTGGAGTTGTCGGATGCGAGTGGCTATTAGCTAATATTTTTAATTTACATATACCATCGACGTAGAATGACTAAACCGTACTATACTGTTATGGTTTAATTGGATGATGTGCAATGCCTACAGAATAAAACAAGTATCCACTTGATGGATTAGTTCGCTCTCTACCACACAAAGGGAGTTAGGATTGGAGATCCATTTGCATTTATTATGCACATCCAGCAAAAGAATATGCATTTGTCTAGACCTGTTACCTACATGATCTTTCTGAGCTTTTTATTCATGTATCACCACACGCTCGGTCTGAACAAGGCTGGAAAAAGTGTTTACTCTCTGCTACCCTAAGAATTAAGAATACATCCTTTTCATTAGAATGTAGTTCCTATTAAGCTTTTCGGTTGTTTTTTCTCCAGAATGGGGTGGGGAGGGGAAGAGGGATGCATAATTAGTACTAGCATATTATACAAGCACCTGTGTCCAGATACCAAGGTACTAAATCACTGATGTAGTCAGCTAGATTCACCTTGCCAGATCCAGGAGGCAAGCTTCTTGTCCCTCGAGCATTTCATTTCATTCATGTGTAGATGACTAAGGGCTGACCTAATTTGATTCCTTTATTGTGGATCAGCAGAAGTTTATATCAACTTGGCGTGGCTGATGCGTTCATTATTCAGCGGTGCTGCAGGATGGTGGACATGTCTCCCAGCACTTCAGCTCTCTCGGTAAGTGTTCTGGTGCACCTGGTCTCTCTTGAATCTCTTCTATGCCTCTTGGGGATGTGCAGTTTTTATACACTACTAGTACAATAAATCATTATCCTGAAATTGGGGCTGCCCTGGTCTTTGCCACAACATGTATTCATGTGCTTCAAATTGTTGCAAGCATTGTGTAATGCAAGTTGTGGCTACAAAATTGGGTGATAGACTAAACAAAGAAGTAGCAAACCATAAATGCTGGGATCTAATGTCGAGTCGACGGTCCCGGTTTTGGTTGATCAGAATCACCCTTACACGACGTGTAATTATATACTGGTACAACAAAATGGTGGATCTATAGTTTGGACCGAGTATTAGTCATCTTGTCCAGTATTGTATTATACCTTGGCAACTTACTCTAGATTCCAAAAAAAAAATCATTTTCACGTTGAGAATTGCATTATATATTTGTGAATGTGAGAATATTCTAGAGAAGATGAGATACCCTATTGGGGCCGTACGAGACGAAGGGAGACGATTGGGGTGGAGTTGGGGCAAGACTTGGGAGGGTGGTATCCTCTTGGAGAACGGAGGAGGAAACTGAAAAGGAGGCAGTGAGGGTGGAGAGGCCAATGTAAATCAGTTTTGGGTTTGGTTTGGGGAGAGGAGGTTGATATTTTGGTCATCCCTTTAAACCTTGCCTGATGCAATTCAGTTGTATATAAATTGGTTAGCACCAATTGCTGTTGTTCAGGAGAAACACCCATGTGTCTTCCGGCTAGCTCCATAAGATGGTGAGTTAGTCGGTCTGGGTTCGAAGTCTCACCCTTCTATCTATTTAATATTAGGTTCTTCCCTAATATAAGTATTTTTAATTGCTGTCGTTCAGTATTAGTAGCACTCATTTTCAAAACTTCTACTTCTCACGAAATCTTAAGATATTTGGTGATTCGTTTCATGGCAAACTTTACCGGTAATTCTACATCTCTCCTCACTTTTCACCTTGTTTATTCCACATCTTTTCCCACTGTTCACCTTGTTTCCAGGGATGTCATATGTATATACGAGAAAATTGCATTTTGCACCAGGTCTATCCGCATATTTTGGATGACAATGTAATTAGCATCCGAAAACGAAAATTCGTAGAGCAACTCATCAGACATCAATCAGTGTACCAACGTATAGTGTATACCGTTGTCAGTTAAAAACTTCAAGAGAAGTGCTCGGGGGTAATCCAAGAATAATCCAAAAACATTTCAAACGGTCCTGACATTAAAAAAAGTTCTGGTCTACAACAACGCTTTCTTGGTCAGAAAGCGTGCCAACTGGCCACCATCTCTAGTACATCGTCTCAAATCTAGAAATTGTTTTCTAACATGAAACTAGTTGAATTTGCCGCAAAAATTATCTGAAATAGAATTGTATCTCTTCTACAACTATATTTCTATTTCTAAATTATATTTATGTTATGTGTAGATGAGTTGATGTGCGAATGGGTATGTAGTCTAATGATTACAGTGACTTGAGTAGCATCTAAGATCCTGAGTTCAAATCTTCGTAGGAGCGAATTTCAGATTGGTTGTTTGAAAGATTAAGTTTCTAATTTATAAGGTTGCATACATCCGGTTGGATATAGAGGCCGGATAAAAAAATATCATTCTCTCAAAAATGTCATCAGTATATATCATTATAATCTGCACCTACTTGTTATAAACATAAATATTGTAATTTTCTTAAATTCTCTTATGAACATAGTAATTTTTAGACCTTGATTGGCTTCTTTTAGGCTGCTCAAGTGTGATTAGATTTTCTCTAACAGCCATTTCCCAAACCGAGCTGATTTTTTGGGATAGTTTGGAATATCCCACTATTCAAACATGCCCCTAGTATCTCCTGTTCCTGCAAGTAGTACATCGTATCTGCTCCGTGAGTTTGTTTCGTGCGCATCATTTACACGGTACTTCTATAATACAAGAGGAAATTCTTTTTGCATAATGAGCTCAAATTCTAATACAAGTATGATGATACCCAAGGTCCGATAAAAGTAGGGTGGCGATACTGCTGAATCTATACATGTCTATTCTCCACAAGAAGCCAATCAAAGTTTGGACTTAGGAATCTCCTCAACTACCATCATTAAAAAGAGAAAGTGGGCATAAAGAACACAAAAACTCAAGTCATGTATCAGGCCTATTTATTTTCTTTTCCTTCAGGACAAACCAAGACATGCCACATCTAGGCGAAGAGAAGAAAAGTTTCAAGTAAAAACTAAGGAAGGAAAGGCGCATCACGCAACACACCACCGCATCCCGTGGGCCATCTCGCTAGAAATAGCTGCCGCCGGCGTTGACTCGGAGGCTTGGCTTCCTGCTCCCCTCGCCATCTCATTGGCCGTTTCGTGGCCATCCATCATGAACTCGATCGATTCCCCTCTTCGAGCCCGTACCAATTATTAACCGGTTTAACTCGTACGATGAATCACGCCGAAACAGTCGTACGTGATGTGATGACAATATAAATGGTCGAGTCGGCTCGCTGTCAAACGCGCGGGCGCTCGCGCCACTTGTAATTTTCGCGTCTCCTCTCGTCCGGCACAGCACAGGGCGCGGACTTGAAGTAGCGATTCGTCCGTGCGGCACGGCAGCGAGATGGCGGCGGCGGCGGGGGCGTACTCGGCGAGCCTACCGGCGGTGCCGGAGTGGCTGAACAAGGGGGACAACGCGTGGCAGCTGACGGCGTCGACGCTGGTGGGGATCCAGTCGATGCCTGGGCTGGTGGTGCTGTACGGAAGCATCGTGAAGAAGAAGTGGGCGGTGAACTCGGCGTTCATGGCGCTGTACGCGTACGCGTCGTCGCTGCTGGTGTGGGTGCTGGTCGGTTTCCGCATGGCGTTCGGCGACCAGCTGCTGCCGTTCTGGGGCAAGGCCGGCGTGGCGCTGACCCAGAGCTACCTCGTCGGCCGTGCCACGCTGCCGGCCACCGGGCATGGCGCCATCCCGCGCACCGAGCCCTTCTACCCGGAGGCGACGCTGGTGCTGTTCCAGTTCGAGTTCGCCGCCATCACGCTCGTCCTCCTCGCCGGCTCCGTCCTGGGGCGCATGAACATCAAGGCCTGGATGGCCTTCACCCCGCTCTGGCTCCTCCTCTCCTACACCGTCGGCGCCTTCAGCCTCTGGGGCGGCGGCTTCCTCTACCGCTGGGGCGTCATCGACTACTCCGGCGGCTACGTCATCCACCTCTCCTCCGGCATCGCCGGCTTCACCGCCGCCTACTGGGTACGTTCATCTCTCGTTTTTTTTCTTTCTTTCCTCTCCTCCGTTGGATCACATGTCATTGTCGGAATCGTGACGTCACCCACCCCGGTTTTGATCCGGCGACTTCACTGTTCCGGCGTCTCGGGTTTGTCCAACGCGTGTTAGGTACTCGTACTATCCTGTACCATTTGTTTGACCCATCAATCTGGATTCCTCATGGGAATGCATCACACTCCATGACAAATTTCTGAAATAGAATTTAGTAGTAGTACGTACAATGTTTAGACCTGAAATTACTTCATGTTCAAAGTCACCTTGGGAGAAAATTAGTAGAAAAAAAATTGAAATCAATGCATCAGCTGGTTGTAGATTTTTTTTCTACCCTTTGGGAAGTCACATGATACGTACTAGCATATTGCCGCTGATAGGCTGGTATAGCTGCACCAATAAAAGGGTAACACCTTTTACCACATGGAATGTGTGAACATTGGACCGCGTCCATTTGCTTCGGCTGGTGGGCGGCGGTGATGGCTGCCGCTGCCTGCCGTGCCCGAAAGACTTCGTTGGCGCGCTCCATTTTCTTTCTTTCTTTTGTTCTTGCGGTTGCTGTTGTGTTTGGGGTCGCAATCGTGTGTGCCACTTCGCAACAGCAAGCAGATAAACGCGAGATTATTATTAAGAAATGGTGTGGTTCCACACCAGGAAATTCAGGCTAGCTTCGCGGCCGGAAATTTAATATCTCGTCGTCGTCGATAGTAACTGCACGCTAAAATATCTGGTGATATTGCTTCTCGTGTTATCCAACTTGTGTGGCTCATGGTTTGGGTCAAGAATAGAGAAAACGGCAAGTTAAAATGGGCTTATTTTCTGAGTTTCTTTTGTGGCACGAGCATGTTCGGAAGAGCTAGTTGCAGCCAAAATGGCTAGGAGGCATTTTAGATCGACAGCCGAATAGCTGGGTTGTGCGATGCAGTCCTAACAGATGTAAAAACAGACTACGAAACAACCCCATATTTGAAATGTAAACCTGTTTCTCTAATAATCCGAAAATAACCTTTTTGTACAAAGTCGAATAGAATCATCGTGCACGGTGAATTTTGCAAGGACTGTGCTAGTAGTTTTTTCGTGCACGGATTTTCTATTTTAGTTTTACCAATCATCGTTAAGACTTCTAACGCGTGTGGCTGACAGGTGGGCCCAAGGCTGAAGAGCGACCGGGAGCGGTTCTCGCCGAACAACATCCTGCTGATGATCGCGGGGGGCGGGCTGCTGTGGATGGGGTGGGCCGGGTTCAACGGCGGCGCGCCGTACGCCGCCAACATCGCGGCGTCGGTGGCCGTGCTCAACACCAACGTCTGCGCCGCCACCAGCCTCCTCATGTGGACCTGCCTCGACGTCATCTTCTTCCGCAAGCCGTCCGTCATCGGCGCCGTGCAGGGCATGATGACCGGCCTCGTCTGCATCACCCCAGGCGCAGGTACGTACACCACGAAAAATCTCCACACTCGTTGCAATTTCTGAATTATCATGTCCCGTTTGTTCCGCGTTCTTTCCGCCGCACCACCTCTACTTTTAATATTTAAACCTTACAATCTATATTATTATACTATCTCCTAACGAGCCATCTCCCGTTTCGCTGCTAGTTCTCTTCAAACTTCGAAACCAGCTACTTGTTTATAAGAAGCTATTTAAGAAGAGTAAATTTAAGAAACCCATATTTTATGATTAAAATTATAGAAAATCACAAATATTATAATATACAACACTTAACTCCAGGTATTATAGTATTATGGTTCTAAAGTTTCACAAATATCCGCATTTATGCATTTAAGCGTGAATTTACTTAAAATTCTTCTAAATCGCAGAGTTTATATGAAATTCGTAATTTTTGAGTTCTTGATTTGGGTTGATGGTTTAAATCTTCACTACTTTAAAAAATAGTTTAAGATATGCTTAAATTAATCAAGATTTTAATAAAGATCAGGTTTTGTGTAACATTAAACCATAAAACATGTGGTTTTGTACCATACATCATAATACTTGTGGTTTTCAACTTAGATCATAAAATGTGAGGTTTTCTGAAATTTATTTTTTGAACTCAATATGTTTTTAATTAGACATATGTTTTTAATTGACTTAATAAGCTAGATTCTTGGCTAGTCTTTGAAATGATTCTATATTTATATCCGTGGCAAATACAAAAGTTTCGTATGTTTTTAGGTCTGTTTTTGCAATTGTTGTCCTGTGCTGCGTTGTGTTGAGCTTATTTTTCAACTGGCAATAGTAAATTAGTAATTTGTTGGTTTTATTCGCAATTGTGTAAGCAGGGCTGGTGCAGACTTGGGCGGCCGTGGTCATGGGCATCTTCGCCGGCAGCGTGCCGTGGTTCACCATGATGATCCTGCACAAGAAGTCGGCGCTGCTCATGAAGGTGGACGACACGCTCGCCGTGTTCCATACCCACGCCGTGGCGGGGCTCCTCGGCGGCATCCTCACGGGCCTCCTGGCCACCCCGGAGCTCTTCTCCCTCGAGTCCACGGTGCCGGGACTCCGCGGCGCGTTCTACGGCGGCGGCATCAAGCAGATCGGCAAGCAGCTCGGCGGCGCGGCGTTTGTGATCGCGTGGAACCTCGTGGTCACCACGGCCATCCTGCTCGGCATCGGCCTGTTCATCCCGCTGCGGATGCCCGACGAGCAGCTCATGATCGGCGACGACGCGGCGCACGGCGAGGAGGCCTACGCGCTGTGGGGCGACGGCGAGAAGTTCGACGCGACGCGGCACGACCTGTCTAGGGGCGGCGGCGGCGAGAGGGACGGCCCCGCCGGCGAGCGGCTCTCCGGCCTCGGCGCCAGGGGCGTCACCATCCAACTCTAGGCGCGCCGCGCCACGCCACGCCGCAGCGCTAGGTTATTAATTACACGCGCGTTTTGTACCGTTTGGACGTGTTGTTGTTTAGGAGTAGTGAAAACCTACGATTGACTGCAAGGTGAAGGGTGAGAGCGTGAGAGACCAGACCACTATAGTACATATGGATGCTGTAATGATGTTGATCCGAGTTCTTTTTTCCAACACGATAAAGGCCGACATGCCTATTAATTTTCGAATCTATCAGGACGTGCTTGCTACGTGCAACCGTTCTGTCTCTCTGATCAACTAGTACGCGACGTGTTCCAATGTTGCAATCACATAGATGCATGCTGTATTAACACCACCACCCAAGCGACTTGTTTTTTATTGGATAAAAGTCAAACAAGTTTGTCATATGGTACAAGCTCTGCAAAGAACAGTGTCACAGGGGTGTCAAAATGCAGAGAGCTCGCGTCTTAGAAGACAGCCGTGAGCTCGGCTTCCCCAAGCACATGCCCCTCGATGGCGTCCATCAGCTTGTCCTTGGTCACCTGCAAGCAATCAAGAATCAACCACCGTTAATTAATCCTTAAACAACACAGGTAATCGCTACAAAGATGGTTCGATCGATCAAAACTTGCCTTGTTGCCGAGGTGCACCTCGTCGTCGAGGGCGTAGAGCTTGAACTGGATGCGGTGGCCGCGGGAGGGAGGGATGGGGCCGCGCCATCCGGGCTGCTTCCAGTCGTTGACGCCCTCCTGGATGCCGCCGTACTCGCGGCCGGCGGCGCCCTCCTTGCCGGAGAAACCCTCGGGGAGGCCCTTGACGGAGGGCGGGATGTTGGCGACGACCCAGTGCGTCCACGGCACGATGGGGTCCTCCGGTTCCGGAGCGTCGACGTCCTGCACCACCAGCGCCAGCGACCGCGTCCCGTCGGGCACCCCGTACCACTCCAGCGGCGGCGAGATGTCCTTCTTCGCGCCCTGCCCGTCCAGCGTGTAGTGCCGCGGCAGCCGCCCGTCGTGCGCCGCGATCGGGTGCGACACCAGCCTAAGACTCTCCTGCGCCATCTCAACACACACACACACACTACACGCACTCTGCTCTGCTCTCGCAAGCTTGCTTCACGAACGCTCGTGTCGTGTGTCCGCGCGCGTGTCGTTGCTGATGTTCCTGGTTGATGCGGCTGTGTATGGATGACGATGACGACGAGTGCCGCGGCGAGCGCGAGGCGGGGGATTTAATAAACTGGGAAGATTGGAGCGGCGTGGCACGGCGGACGCGTGGCGAGGGCGGTGGAGGGGGTACGTGGAGGTCGGCGCGGAGTCGTGTCGCGTTTTCCAGAGAGGGGGAAAGGCAGGGTCGGCCGCGTGAGGAAGTTTCGAGAGCCGGTTTATCTATGGATAAACACCTGTTTTTCCGTTCCGCTCTTCTTGCTCTGTCCAGATGTCTCGGAGGCGCGCGTGATCGGGCGGAGGGAAAGAGAAGCGAGTTTGGATTTCTCACAAAAACTGGGCCTGATTCATGACCCGTCCGGATCATGGATGGGCTATGGCCCGTGACAAAATTTCTTTCTCTAGAAAAAAGGCCGTGATAGAGGCCTGGGCACTGTAAGGGAGGCCCGTACGGATTGCCTTATTAAGGAATATAAGCCGATTTTAGCCGTAATATCGGATATCTTACCCCTGATTATTAAAAATAGTGTAGTTTAACCTTTTCAGTGATTTTGGATGGTGCTGATGTGACACTTTGATCCAAATCGCTGATTTTTCTTGTGGGATCCACCCGTTAGTAACCCTTATATTTCTTCTCTTCATTCCCTTTCCCCTCCAACGGATCGACACCACCCCCTCTCCTCCTCTGCCGTCGGGGAGGAGGAAGCGCGAACGACATAACTGCCCTTATTCTCCCTCGTTCTTCTTCCTTTCGCACACGGGCGCATGAACTCGTCGCCATCTCTCCCCGTGGAGGCGAGCAGCGGCGATGGCGGAGGAAGACAAGAAGGCCACTGCCGCCACTTAGGTCGCCTCCCAGTTGCGTCGGCCGAGGCTGCTGGACCTTGAAGCTTGAACCGCTTTGTCCCGTCTCCTCCTTCTCCAATGGTCACGGCGAGCAACGGAGACGCGATCGACGAGGCCAGCGCCAACGCCATCTTCCCTACTCTCATCCCCCTCTGCTCCGCGCATGAAGGGCCGCTCGGTGGCAGTAGGGCGAGCTATGCGGCAATGCAACCAATAGGACGACGAGAGGCAGCGAGACGAGGGAGCTGGGCGACGGCGAGGCCATACCAACCCCATCGCGTCGCCGCTGCCCAGGGACTCCATAGTCAACCAGGGAGACCACACCCAACAAGGTCGTCGCCAACATAGTGCTGTCCAGATCCGCCCCCGACCTCGCCTCAGGCACGACGCCTCCCTAGATCCCGCTCGATGATAGGCCGCCACTTCCTCGGCGCCCACAACATCCGTCTCCCATCACCACCACTGCCGGGGGCGGGGCTCTCCCCGTCGCCATGGACTCCGATTACCGGCCTCGACTACCTATCCGATCGGCCCGCCCCTACCCATCGGCCGATTGGCCGCTTTCTCTGCCTCATGCTCTCTCTACTTCTGACCTATGTGACGAGGGAGATCTCCAGCTCCCCGGTGTTGCTCGCCTCCACGAGGAGAGATGGCGACGAGTTCCGGGTGGGGCCCACAATTTTGTTTTTTTCTCTTCACTTACCGGCCCCATGTTTGTTTTTAATTTATTTGATGACGTGGATACGACGTTAGTGAAAACTACTCTCAAAATAACCGAGAGATTCAACCTACACCGGTTTTTATATTTGAGGAGTCAAGATATTCGATATTATGGTTGAGGAATAAAAAACAGATTGAACGTATTTCGGGAGGAGTCAAAGTAGACTTACTCCTTGCCTTAATGCCAATGTACAGGGCTCTTTAATTTCATCCTATATATATGGATGGGCTGAAATTTCAGACAATCCAAAAAGAGGGCTAACTGATCCAAGTTGGGCCTGGCTAAGACTACGCCACGAGGGCTAAGCTCTGGGCCTCTGGCTAGGTTGCATTCCAGGCGTCGTCAAAACTAGATTTCGGTAATATGAAAAGGGGGTAGCGCACGAGACCTAAAAGTGGATGGATGCAGAGACAAGTATTTAGATAGGTTCAGGTTCTCTCAATGAGAGGTAATACCCTACTTCTGTTTGGGGATTGTATCCGCCGAGTTGTATATTGATCTGACGATCTAGTTGTGCTCATACCCGAGGGGACCTCCTACCCACCTTATATAGGATGAAACCTTAACCAATACGGTATCGGTTTCCTAATACTACTTTACAACATTGTCAAACCAAGACTTTAGGCCGTTCCGTAATACATAAGGAAACGTAACACCTAAGTCATGATCCATTACATATTTATAGATATAAGCTATCCCCTATAATTAATCGGATAACCATGTCGTGTGGGTATGAGGTACCCATAATCTCCACAGTAGCCCCTGAGATCTTCACAGTCAAAAAGATAATCTTGTCTCGAACTAAATTACTCCAAAGCCGAGTGCTTCAATCATCTTCGCCATGATCTCCCAAATACTCTTACCAAATAAGAAGACTGTGGAGGGCTGAAAAATAATAAAATATAGACTTAGGTGCATCGACTAGATGCACCTAATAGGTGTAGCCCCCGACTATGTGGTTAGTTGAACAAACTAAACATATAGTCAAGGAATAAAAAGATTAACCAGCTGAGTGGTTTTAGGCCACCTAAATAGCATAACGATAGTACATACGGTATGAATCCCCGAGTAAATAAGACTCAAGTGATAGACTGACTGCTTTATGAAAATATGATGCATGCAACCACATCTTTGAAAATTCACATAGCAAAAACAGCTATAAAAAACTTGTATGCCGTAAATAAAGAAATTTCCAAAGCATTAAGTATACACCATGCACACACTGTTTTAACAAATGTGCTTAAGTTCCTAAAAGAAGCACGGCTTTACCATACTTGGAAACATAAGGCATATGTGGTATAAAATCCGAGTAAATAAAACTCATAAAGGATTTTACCAACCGCCTGAAAAATGACCAAAATATATAATCAGCCTAGGCCACAATATTGGTCAATAAAAGTGCACACTTACGTGGCGAAAAGCAACGATATCGCCCATCAGAAGTGATGAAGATGTCAGTAGTGGAAACGAAGAAAACAGTCGGTCATGCCAAACATAATTGGTAGTGAAGATGAAATTGCTCATCCATGGCAATAGAGCAGGTGCGACCGAAGAGGTATAGCATGATGAAGATAGTGATGTCGGTGTTCCAGTCAATCGCGGTGTAACAACCGATGATAATGACGAGGTCGCCCATCAGCGGCGGCGTAGTAGGCCAACCGTGAAGGCAAAATAACAAGTCGGCGATGACATAGGCAACCGAAGGCGAAGACATAGTCATCCATTAGTGACTGCGGAGACGTCTGGGCCGATGAAGTAGAGGCAACGCCAAGGTGGCACAACAAGAAGTTGACGAAAATGATCCAGTCGGATATTCAGCGTTGACTAAGCACGGACCCTTGAAGCAAACAACTTGGTTAACGGCAATTGACCGGAGATCACGATTATATCGATGGAGAAGGTGCTGGTGATGATTGTAGTAATAATAATCCATCAAATTGTTGAGAATATGTCGAAGCTCGAGTAGTTTCCTTGACGCCAACGCTTGCATGACAAATATTGATGCAATGCCCGTTGATTTATGATCATGGCAGTAGAACTTGGTCTTGTAGCTGTGGCATATGCTTTGAGTAAGCAGATATTGTTGTCCAACTCACCGAATTTGAGTTGATTGGTTGATAACTCCAAACTCCCGAACATGTAGATGCAATCTTGAACTTGATACTTGAGAGATTTGGAAATAAATTGTGGTAGCATCCAGAAACCAAAATTGTCGGTGAAATAATTGGAGTTGCTTGACATAATGTCCGTCGAATTCTGAGTCTTGTATATGTGTAGCCCCCGACTCTTTGGTTAGTTAGGAAACAACTGAACATAGAGTCGAGAACTGTAGATTTCTTGTCGTCAAGTAACCATCACTTGAGTGAAGATATGCATTGAGGATGTCCGAGTAGAAATTTTGAATATTGAAACGCCACTTGTTGTAGTAGATTAGCACGGTGTCGTATTTGGTGGTGCATGTCGATATGTCAAAGCTCTTGAGACGTCGTGATTAGTGGAGTAACGAAGCTTCCGAAGTAGTGGCAATAGAGTTTGCCGGTGCCGAAAATAATGAAGATGAAGTTGCCCCACAACGGTGATAGAGTTGCACTGCCGTGATGACGTAGACGCGAGTCAGCGGCAACAAAAGCAAACCAGTGGCAAAGACACGTAGTCGTGAAGATAAAAATACCAGTCGGCAGCGGCGAAACCAGTCGGCGGTGATGATGTAGACACCCAGCAAAAGTGGCGTGACCAACCAACCGTGTAGGCAAGGAAACCAGTCAACGGCGACGAAGGCGAGCTGGCGGTGAAGACGTAGACGCCCAACGACGGTGGTGTGACCAACCAACCGTGTAGGCGGAGACACCAGTCGGCTACGGTGAAGGCGGACCGGTGGTGAAGACGTAGACGCCCAACAACGGTGGTGTAACCAACCAACTGCGTAGGCGAAGGCACCAGTCGGCGGCGGCGAAGGCGAGCCGATGGTGAAGACATAGATGCCCAACAACGGTGGTGTGACCAACCAACCGAGTAGGTGGAGACACCAGTTGACGACGATGAAGGCGGACCGGTGGTGAAATCGTAGACGCCCAACAACGGTGGTGTAACCAAACAACCGTGTAGGCGGAGACACCAGTCGGCGACGAGGAAGACGAACCTGTGGTGAAGACTTAGACGCCCAACGACGGTGGTGTGACCAACCAACCGTGTAGGCGGAGACACCAGTCGGCTACGATGAAGGCGGACCGGTGGTGAAGACATAGATGCCCAACACCGGTGGTGTGACCAACCAACCGTGTAGGCGGAGAAACCAGTCGGCGACGATGACGATGGCCGGCGGTGAAGACGTAGACGCCCAACCACGGTGGTGTGACCAACCAACCGTGTAGGCAAGAACACCAGTCGGCGACGATGATGATGGCCGGCGGTGAAGACGTAGACGCCCAACAACGGTGGTGTAACCAACCAACCACGTAGGCGAAGGCACCAGTTGGTGGCGGCGAAGGCGAGCCGATGGTGAAGACATAGATGCCCAACAACGGTGGTGTGACCAACCAACCGTGTAGGTGGAGACATCAGTCGGCGACGATGAAGGCGGACCGGTGGTGAAATTGTAGACGTCCAACAACGGTGGTGTAACCAGCCAACCGTGTAGGCGGAGACACCAGTCGACGACGAGGAAGACGAACCGGTGGTGAAGACGTAGACGCTCAGCGACGGTGGTGTGACCAACCAACCGTGTAGGCGGAGACAGCAGTCGGCTACGATGAAGGCAGACCGGTGGTAAAGACATAGATGCCCAACAACGGTGGTGTGACCAACCAACCGTGTAGGCGGAGAAACCAGTCAGCGGCGACGAAGGCGAGCTGGCGGTGAAGACGTAGACGCCCAACGACGGTGGTGTGACCAACCAACCATGTAGGCGGAGACACAAGTCGGCTACGATGAAGGCAGACCGGTGGTGAAGACGTAGACGCCCAACAACGGTGGTGTAACCAACCAACTGCGTAGGCGAAGGCACCAGTCGGCGGCGGTGAAGGCGAGCCGATGGTGAAGACATAGATGCCCAAAACGGTGGTGTGACCAACCAACCGTGTAGGCGGATACACCAGTCGACGACGATGAAGGCGGACCGGTGGTGAAATCGTAGACGCCCAACAACGGTGGTGTAACCAACCAACCGTGTAGGCGGAGACATCAGTCGGCGACGAGAAAGACGAACCGGTGGTGAAGACGTAGACGCCCAACGACGGTGGTGTGACCAACCAACCGTGTAGGCAAAAACACTAGTCGGCGACGATGACGATGGCCGGCGGTGAAGACGTAGATGCCCAGCAACGGTGGTGTGACCAACCAACCGTGTAGGTGGAGAAACCAGTCGGCGACGATGACGATGGCCGGTGGTGAAGTTGTAGATGCCCAACAACGGTGGTGTGACCATCCAACCGTGTAGGCGAAGGCGCCAGTCGGCGACGACGAAGGCGAGCCGGCGGTGATGTTCTGACTGATCCATTCCCGAAGCGTAGGAGATAAGTTTAAACCCATGAATCCCCACTATGCATACCTGGATTTGGGTCCTGCAGTATAAACATGTATGATGAGTAGCATCTGATGCAAATAGAGTACTTGAGAAAAATTCAAGCATTTTAAGATATTTATAAATATGTATTTCTCCTCTTGTCGATTTTGATTTCCCCGAGTAGGTGACTCATCACGTTTAAACACTCTGCCCGACTAGTCATTGACATGAGTTCGTCATTAATGGAACAAAGTTTCATGAATTGGAGTTTACTACTCGGGTACTTTTATAATTGTTAAGAGCAGAAAGCAAATTATATTGTCTCTATGCTTTTGATTTCTTCCGAGTAATACTTAGCACCTTGCGTTATACACTCCATCTAACGAGCCCTCGGGTGCTAGGAATCGGCCCAAAGGCAACTATCCATCGACAAACCGAACGGAAAGCATAGGGAAATAGAGCTACAAAATTCGATCGGTACTTTTTTACTCGGATTATTTCACAGGCAATCGAGATAAACATTATGAAAATTATTGAAAAATATGATATAACATCTGTAGCTCCCGACTCACTACTCAATGGAAAACCAATTGGTGTAGTGAGGCTGAGGAAAGGCAAAATATCGTATAAAGAATAAAATAATGATGACTTAGCTTTTTGGTATTTCCCTTGGTGACGGCTAGAGTGGCCTATGTGGGAAGAAGGTTGTCCATCAATGATGACGAAAACACCAGTCGGCGACGGTGGAAGGTGAGCCGGCGGTGGAAACGATATCGCTATCAGTAATGGCTGCGGCGAGGGCAACCGGTGGTGAAGACGATATCGCCATCAACGACGGTGGGATAAAAATCCAACCGTGAAGAAACCAGTCGGCGGCGATGATTGCGGCTGGTGGTGAAGATGATGTCGCCATGAGCAACGGCGGCGGAGCACACCAACCGTTAAGGTGAAGAAACCAGTCGGCAATAGTAGTGCCGTGGCATCACATGCGAACAACAAAAAATACCAAGAGATTAATCTGATATTTAGAGATCAATTTAATAAACAGGAATAAGTCAAAAGGGAAAAACCCGACGATTTTGGAGAGTAAATCTTTGAAGTCGCCAAGATTGATCCTCCCGACTGGAATATATATATCTATGCATATATGCAGCATGCATATATTATTTGATTGACCCATCGATCTGTTGTAGTATAAACACTAAACGCGTCCACACATGCATGCACGTCACTGGATCAATCCATGCTCTTGCCGTGTATGCGTACAGATCAAATCCAAGTCGGATGCATCTGCTTTATTGCTTCATAGATTGGTCGTGTATCATTGAAGAAGTTGGTGTGATTCAAAGTTTTTGTCGATCCAATCCCAGCCTTGCAGTTGAAGCCGTGTAATCTTCCCAGCGATGGCAACTAATTGCATGGTTGACACATAATTATGAAGCTGTCAACTTGTTCAACAGGCCGCTCGGCTCTCGGCTCAATCAACGAAAAGAAAGACACAGAAGAGATCAATCTGTGACAGAAGAATTAAATACAAAATATCTAATAATACGTAAATTGGAATAATAAAACCGGATTGATTCAGAAAGGTGGTCTCGGCCGTGGTGGAGGTATCCACGTTCTTCAAGAGAAGAGGCTCGACTGAAGATGGTACCGGTGACCAGGGTTTACCTTCCCCGCGGTAACCGCGCGGTAACCACGGTTACCGCGCTTACCGCGTGGGACGGTAACGGTAACCCGCGGTTAGGGTTTACCGAATTTCATCCAAATTCAAAATTTTTGAAAAAAATCAAAAAAAATCAGAAAAAATCATGGATGTAGTTCTTGAATTTTAGTGTCATATGGTAAATAAATTTTTTGAAAACTAGTTAGAGAAATTCAAATTATAGGGCTAAACCGAAAATGAATCAAAAAATCTAAAAATTAGTAATAGAATGGGCTCCATTGCGCACTCTTCATTCTATATCCTTTGTTTCAAATTACAACTTTCTATATTCGTGTTGCATGTCATATTACCCTCAAGGTTTCAGCTTTATGTGGATTTCGTAATGCTTTCAAATGTGATGTTGCCGAATTATTATTGTTCAATTATTATGCTATTAAATGTTGAAATGCTTTGAACTCTATAATAGAGTGCTGAATTTTTTATTTTACACTCAATAGTTAAATGTCTAAGTATTGCACATATTCTTCCAATTATCCCCATTTTCTACACACATTTAACCATATTTTTGTTTTTACTCCCTATTTTTATTTCCATTTTCAATATTTTGCACAGACGGCGATAACCGCCTCGATATCGCGGTTATCGCGGCAAATATCGCGATTACCGCGGCAAACCGCGTGATTACCGCGGCGAAACCGCAATATTGCCATTTTTTGAATTCAAATTTTTGGACATGATTTTTATGCGGTTTCTCGCGGTAATCGCGAAACCGCGGGGGTGTGGTAATCTCGGGTTAAACGGTAAGTAAAACCCTACCGGTGACTCCTAAAAGATGATTCCATCGCATTTTTTTTATAGAAAACTCAACGCACCCACTGCCTGGCGCGCCAACTATCGAAACTAGATTTCGGCAATATAAAAAGAGGGTAGCGCACGAGACCTAAAAGTGGATGAATGCGGAGACAAGGATTTAAACAGGTTCAGACCCTCTCAATGAGAGGTAATACCCTACTCCTGTTTGGGGATTGTATCCACCGAGTTGTATATTTATCTGACGATCTAGTTGTGCTCATGCCCCCTACAGGGCCTCCTACCCACCTTATATAGGATGGGGGGCATGATTACAAGATAGAAACCTTAACCAATACGGTATCGGTTTCCTAATACTACTTTACAATATTGTCAAACCAAGACTTTAGGCCGTTCCGTAATACATAAGGAAATGTAACACCTAAGTCATGATCCGTTATATATTTATAGATATAAGCTATCCCCTATAATTAATCGGATAACCATATCGTGTGGGTATGAGGTACCCATAATCTCCACAGGCGTATTTTGGCGCTCGCCGATTGGCTCCTGCTCTGTTTCTTTGCACGACACTGTGATACTAATTCTGCAAAGAAATAGGAGTATGATATTATCTCATTGTAACGAGGAGGTTTCGCTCGAATGCTATTTTTTTACATGGGATTTAATAAAATTTCGCTGCTAATCCATGGCTATACGCTAAAATACTATATGGGAGCAAATTATCCCTGCACTTCTCATCTTTCTCCCCACAATGCCATCATCCCCGCGCGTTCGTCGCGACCGACCTCGCTCCTCCACGTGTGCGCGCCACAGCCGGTGACCTCCCCACCCGAACCGCCGGTCAGTGAGGTCGTCCTAGCACACGCATTCGGCTTCCATCGAGCGCCGCCTGCTTCAACGAGGTTTTCCCGATGCGCGCGCCTAGCCAATGTCGGGCGGTTTTGCTAACCAACATCGTCACCGATCTACTGAGAAAGGAAAAGAAGTGAATGAAGAACAATTTGATCCGGATAATATGTGAACGTGAGAGTGATATTTTATCGAATTTTTTAAGGAGAAATTATTTGGGACAATTGCATTTATGTCCACACTTTCAAACCTAACTGCTGCTTTACCCCTACTTTTTAGGATTTGCAGATTTACCCCCACCTTTTGAAATTAAACCAGTCGTTTACCCCCACTGCTAACAGCCGGTTTGACGGTGTTAGTTCTAGAGCAAAAGGACATTTATACCCTTAATGGTTATTAAATTTTTGCCCCTATTTTTTTCAGGTTGTGTGATTTTGCCCTTATTTTGTAATGATATAAGATTGTTATAAATAATTCAATGTTTTTGTACTTTAACAAAAAAACACAAATACTAACCAAATACAAAATTTGACTAGAATTTGAACAGCACCTCCACGTCCTTGCCGGCAGAGCGCAGCGCGTCGCAGTACTCGAGGTTGGTGTCCCGGATGAGGTCATGCTCGGCGATGGCGACCAGCAGCAGTGGCAGTGGGACGGACTCCAGCGGCGTCGCGTTCGGCCCCATCGGGCACATGTACGGGTGGTCCTTGGTGGGCTGCTCGGGGATCGCCATGGCTAGGAACTTGTCGAGCATGTCGAGGATGAAGAACACCGAGTCGGGCCTCGGCTCCAACTCCGACTTACTTCGGGTGGCGCACACGAGCCCCGGGTGGAGCGGGATGCCGCCGGCCACGTGGAGGGGCGCCCAGCTGTCCTCCCTGTCCTCGCCGACGCACGTGCCGATGAAGTGAAAGAGGTTGCCACCGGAGCTGTCCCCGATGTGGAACACCCGGGAGAAGTTGGTGGCCGTTCGGAGGAGCTCCTCCATCGGGTCACCTAGAGCGCCGGTGTCAGACAAGGTGTCACGCCCCGATCTGGCCCCAGACGGGAACTAGAGCGGGACGCTCCAAATAAACCTGTGAGCTGATACCAGTCCTAGGAAAACAGCACTGGTATCACAGGAAGACGAAATATCACAGCCACATCGGTCTCTTCATTAAGAGTAGTCTTACAATTATGTTAGGCTACAGACAGACCCCGTGCTCACAACTGCATTACAAAAGGGAAAGGTGGAAGTGAAGACTGGCCCAATGCCACAAGCATAACTTGGGAACTACGACGAAACCCTAGAACTGTTCGAAGCTGGATCCATCTCCTTCTCTTCGAGAACTGGGGGGTTATTTATATAGAGCAAGGGTGAGTACGGGGAGTACTCAGCAAGTGTTGGGAATTAAGTATGTATTGCAAGCTTCATAGATTGGTTGTTTGTTTTCACAATTGATTTGGTTTAAATCTTTCAAAATGATTTCTAGAGAAGTGCTTCTCAACAACTCGAGCCTAACAGTGCATCAAGCCCGGTCGGAGTTGTGCAATGTATCAATCTTTCAAGAATCAAGTGTTCGCTTCCGGCCAAAAGATTTTGATGGCCTCCCAGGCCTAGCTGAACCCGTCAGCCATATTTGATAACAACGTTATCCAACCCATCAAGTCAACTTCACAAGCAGTAGTCAAACAAAACTACGCTAAGGAATCACGCCACATCCGCCCATAACCGTGGGCACGACTGTTCGAACAGTTTGTTAACCTCTGCAGAGGGGGTACAGTTTACCCACACGACGTTACTAGCCTGGGTCACCCAGCCCGTGCTGAACAACCACGTCTAGTGACTTTGAGGCTTTCATGAGAAGGCTTTTCCAAAGCCGACACAAGGTTACCGTATGCCAACGGGAGGGGTCATCCGGACCAACATCAGGTTAGGTCCTAGACCATACTGTGCCAGGAAGCCCAGGGGTCCTCCCCGACACCACCCCGGTGAATCCACTTGTCCCTTGGCATCAAGGCTTCCCTGGCCCAGCTAGTTACTCAACCAGGGGTGTCCCATTTCACCCATGTGGTCGCACTATTTATGTTTGGATGAAATCCCAAAGGAGTCGGTCCTTAAGTGCAAGTACGGGAATGCGTACTCCCGGTACGTCCCCCGCGCTGCGATTTTAGAAATTGTTTTATTTTGCAGGCACCGACCCAAATGTTGGGTTTTCCAAGTATTTTATAAACCCAAGTTTTACCCATCGTTGAAGGTTTTAAATTTGAGAGAGTCCCCGATGTACGTGCCCTAGGGCTCGGACATCGGGAACCGGAAGTTGACAAGGGTGGTATGGGTATTCAATAGCCAAGGAGAGTATGTGCATCAAATGGGTTGGGCCGGCAGGTTATCTTGCAAACCGCGACCAATTACAAACAGGTGCGATCTAATAATGCATAGTTTGCGAAATGGAAATACTTAGTTTTAAATTATGGGTGCAAGATGGTCAAAGGTGACTTGCCTTGCTCAAGATCTTGAACTTGATCCTCGAAATCGGCACACTGCGAGTCTTCGAGTTCCGAAACTACACGCGAAATGAAAAGACTCAACAAACAGCAAAAAGGAAGCCCTAATAATGATCTTTAAGTGTGCCATTGGATAGATCTCGATTTTTGAGAGATTTTGGAAGTGGAACGGGGTCAATCGGATGAACGGTTGAGAGGATATGAATTTTCTAAGGTTAAATGATTTTTTGTCTAAAGAAAAGGGAATTATTAATTCCTTCGGAAAAATAAAAAGAGGTGGGAGGCTATTTGGACTTCTCGGCCGTGCGTGAGGCGCGACCTAAGAGGTTTTGTGCGGCGCGGCCGAGTAATGGGCCGGCGTGCGAGGTAGGCGGCCCAAGAGACGTGCAGGCGAGGTAGGCCGAGGAGCGAGCGGCTGGAGATAGGAGAGGGGCTACCGGGCTGGTGGGCGAGGCCGCGGCCCATGCTTGGCGCAGGCGTGCGGGAGGGGGAGCGGCTAGCGGGCCGGGGGCGAGGCCGTGGCCCACGATGGGCGCAGGCGCGTGCGAGGGGTAACGGGCCGAGGGGTGCAGCAGGCCGAGGGAGGGGCAAACGGGCCGAAGGATGCATCCCACGGGCGCATGTGAGAGGGAGAGAGAGAGTGGACTGGGTCAAACTAGGGGAGTGGGGCCCACGGGTGGGTCCCACCATCATCTTCTTCCTTCTTCTCTTCTTCTCTTCTTCGCTGCTTGCCCGAGGGAGAGGCGGCGGCCAAGGACGGCGACAGCGGAAAGAGGCGGTGGCGAGGAGGGAAGTAGGACGCGGCCAGGGCGACGCGCGCGCCCGCGTGCGGCGGCGACGAAAAGGGGGCGGCACCGCCCGGGAGTGAGGAGGGGAGAAGGGCCACGGAGGCGTGCTACCGCGAGTGGCGGTGGCGCTGGAACGGCGTCTACGCACGCGAAGGAGCGACGGCGAGCTACGACGCCTAAGGACGAGGGAGGAGGAGAGACAGAGAGAGGATGGGAGAGAGGTGGCTACCTCGGTGGGAAGGGCGCCGTGAAGAGCGGCCGACGGCGTGGGGCGTGATTGCCTCGGCCTCGGGCCGAGGAAGAGGAGGGAGGCGGTGCCCGGAGTCAGCGTCGCGCGTTCGAGAGCGGCGACCGGCGGCGATGGCGTGGCGACGCGGGTACGACGGTGGTGCTCGGTGGCAGAAAAGGGGGGCGAACGGGGAGGGGAGCGGTTTTTATAGGTGCGGTGGAGGACGCGCACTGGAGCGACAGTTCACGGGAGTGCGCGCGGGAGCTCGCGCTCGATGGTGCTAGCGGCCAAGCGACGGCGGCAGAGGGTGACGCCGGCGATGGAAAAAGGAAAAAGGAGGGAGAGAAAGGAGGCTTGGTCGCATGCCATCTTGGGGAGAGAGAGCTCTGCCTCCCGGTTTTGGATGGGAGCGGCGTGGAGAGGCAGGTGTTGATGCAAAAAACACACACCGGCCTGAGAGATTTGCTTTACTCTAGTGCAGGTCCAAAATTAGTTCTTTAGGTTCGAGGGCGTGCCAATTGATTTGATCCTGCAATCAACAAGAAGAAATATGCAAAGATGTTAGTAAACGATAGTCCATCGGCCAGTTAGCTGATTTCATATCGTATTGTAACCTAGCCGATGCAATAAAGCATGAATCGGCTGTAAGGTGTAGTCAATGATAAAACTAACACTAAAACTAGTACATCGGCTGAAAAGATCAGTATTATATAATCAAAATATCAATATTACTTTAGAAATAAGCAATTGGGATAGATCGGACTGAACCGAGACAGTATAAATTGCCCAAGTCTAAAATAACATTAAATAACGATTATACGAACTCATGTTAAAACGGATGTCTAGAATTAAGCATGTATCAGCTATAGCTCCGATACAACCTTATATTAGGATATTCTCTTCCAACAAATATATCCAACTAATATCAATTAGATTGATAGTAAGTCCAATATATTTGTTTTATATTAGATCCTGATATAAGGGGTAGATATAGAATATTAAACAAAGTAAAAACTATGTAAAACATCTATATCAGGTAAGATCAGCTGAAACCCCGATACTATCCATATTAACAACCATAAAACAAGCTAGATATCATGATTCTAAATACGACTTAATAGGTCAGACTTAACCGATGCAGCATTAAGCATAAAGAGAAGCATGACATCTAGAAAATCAAGCTGATGGTTGCCTTTTCGGGATGGTAGATACATTATATAATGTCTTGTGGTAGCATCATTCTCAATTCCTTCAGGATCAACATAGCTAGCACGGTCACTTCCCTGGGGCTGACGGGGATGGTAGCGATACTCCGTGTCGGCCAACTGCTCATCGTAGCGGTCGCGAAGCTCTCCTATGGCGATCCTTGCCACCTCCTGACAAGCATGAGGATAGCTTTTCCCTCCAGCTTCAAACATCACCGATGGAATATCTTCACGATCACTGTTCAAGGTGACCTTGACGCGGCACAATCTGGGCATACAGAGGGGCAGTCCCGAATCCTATGGTGAAGGACATTGTACGCAGCTCCCGAACAAAACCCTCAAAATCGAACAAGTATTCAGGCTTGAAGAGCAGCATCTAAAGACAAATGAAAGGAGAGAGTTAAGACATTTATCCAATTAATAGCACAAGTGTTTGGATTGATTTAAATAGAGTTAGAAAATCAAAGTGAAAAAAAATAAATAAAGTAAACTAGCCTTGCAGATAAGATGAGAAAGTTGAAAACAGGATTATAATCTTTTGCACTTCTGAAGAACAGATTTCCAAAATAAAAGAAAAGAGAGTTATCAACATGCTAGGTTTATTATATTGCAACATGATTAGATAAATAAAAATAATGTTGTAAAACTTTTGCTGGTAAATGGGCCATTAGTACAGTAATAGATGTACAGTACTAACAACACAGGAATAATAAATAAATTTTGAATGAGAACAATTAAAGAGACTATAATCTGCATGTGCCATTAGCTTGGTTTAATTAAAAGAGAAAGAGAGCAGGACAGTTCTATTTTTTCAATATTTTTAGAGGGCTTCTATGGGTAACCATTTGGCATAACCTAGGGTCAAGGAGGCTCTGATACCAACTTGTCACGCCCGGAATTTCTATCCAAAACTCCAAACGCTTACATGTGTGTAATCCCTCGTCCAGGAATCAGCCGAGGCACACAATAACAAATTGATAATAGAGTGCAATATTTATCTAATTAATAGGCGAATATGATGTCATTACAGAGGTAGATAGTTCCTCTCAAACAATAAAGATCTAAGCAGCGGAATATAAAATAAATAACGCAGGTGACTCCAATCCACAAGCAGCTTGACCAGGGCTACGCCTAATCCTCCACACCTTCAGCATCACTGTAGAACTCCTCCTTTGATGAATGATTGCAAGGTGAGTATATGGCATACTCAGCAAGCCACGTAGCAAATATGCAAGTGCAAGGGATAACAAAGGATGGCATAATACAGTCTCATTTGCGTAAATGTCATTTAATAAATACTACAGAATTTAGCAAAACAGTTAAGTATTTAATTAAACAATATTAATCCAACGCTATGCAACACACTAGTTGCACAGGCCCAACCATTCTGAACAACCATTCCCAGTTGTACAGACCTATCTCCAAACCAGGAATATACCATTCCAAACCAGGAGCTAAACAAGTTATTACCAATTACAACATCATTTATTATGGTGAGAAGTGTGAGACTAATCACGAAAGACATTGTTAGACCTGCCCATGACCGCGGACACGGCTATTCGAATAGTTCTACTCTGGCCAGAGGCGTACCACTGTACCCACAAGACACAACCTCAACATCATGTCAACCATGCGTCGCGATACTTAACAAGTACCCGAATAGAGATTGTGACAATACCCTCTGCATAACACAATTCAAAGCAGTGCACCATTCCTGGATCATAATCACCCCCTTATTAATCAAGGCATGGACTCCCCAGCGACCCCCGTGGGCTTATCTCCGCCACTTCTCAGTCTGGTGCCCCACAATGAACCTCACTATACAAAGGGTAAAGCCGTTGTCCACGCTGGCTTGTGGTTGGCACGGTTAATGTTTCACAACCGAAACTCGTGAACCGGTCCTTAACTGTCATGAGCATGACCATCCCAACCATGTGCTCACAACCCACCATTGTCAAGTTTTAGTTGGCATATTTATTAATCACCCTATCATGATTAACCATCATAATCTACCATTAATCCATCATCAAGTAATGGTGAAGCATTAATTACCCCATTCATGTGAGCTAGTGTCTCTAAGCATGACTAAGCATCCTAAATAATTTAGCTAAAACCATATAATGTTCTAGCTAATCCAATTATTAACCAAGTGACAAAGTAAAGGTAACCAATACAAAGGGCTATAACAAAGGCAATAGGTTGTTCCCACCCGATGACATTCAAAAATAAATGCAATAGTTGAATAAAAACAATAGCTTTAAATGGGATCAACATGCTCAAAGGGATATTTAGGATCTGGGTGACTTGCCTTGCTGGCCTTGGAACTCTTCAAAGTCTTCTCCTACAAAATCGGACTCTCCGGGAACGTCGGAATCTAAGCATAAAAGATCAAAATCACTAAAACAGTACATAAACAATCATAAACAATACATGTGGCTGTTGTGGGACCGAAGGAATTTGGTATGAAGTTTCAACAACTGGTAGTTTTGGGTTGAGTATACTCATCAGTTGTTCTGGCCTCAACTAACTTGAAGCTTGCCCCCTAGTGATCGGCTGTTGTCTTGTCATTATTGCTAGAATATTTGTACTAGACAGAGGAGCCGATGTGGCCTGGGTTTGAAATGTCTGTTGTTTCCCGCAAATTTCTGTCTTCACTGTCCTGTAGCCTGGAAACGTATCGCCTGGTAAATATACTGGTCCTCTCGCCTTTTCCTCGGCTATAGTTCCATCAACTACTGACTTGATCATGTTTGTTAACGTATTGACGAGTACTCCGGACTGATTGATGAGCGCGTGATGTACCGCTGAATCGATGCGATCTTGTAATGTGTGAATTTCTTCATCGCTTGATTCGGTTTTAACCTCCTTGCTTTTCTCCTCAGTAGTTCCAGACGTACTCGGATCTAGTTTCACAATTGGCGGTAACTCAACTTTAGTTCTTTGGATGACTGTGCCCTGTCAGGTTACCATGAACGAATGCAGGTACTGATTTTGGAGTTGATCTAGCATCCTCTTCACCTCTTCCCTCTGCTCATCGTTCAATTGCTCGATCGTGATCGGCAGGACGTTATCCTCTGAAACTTCAGTGATGTTGGGCGTCATGATGACACAATGTCCCACCGGGCGTGCCCAAAGCGTGTTGATGCAAAAAACACACACCGGCCTGAGAGATTTGCTTTACTCTAGTGCAGGTCCAAAATTAGTTCTTTAGGTTCGAGGTCGTGCCGGTTGATTTGATCCTGCAATCAACAAGAAGAAATATGCAAAGATGTTAGTAAACGATAGTCCATCGGCCAGTTAGCTGATTTCATATCGTATTGTAACCTAGCCGATGCAATAAAGCATGAATCGGCTGTAAGGTGTAGTCAATGATAAAACTAACCTAAAACTAGTACATCGGCTGAAAAGATCAGTATTATATAATCAAAATATCAATATTACTTTAGAAATAAGCAATTGGGATAGATCGGACTGAACCGAGACAGTATAAATTGCCCAAGTCTAAAATAACATTAAATAACGATTATACGAACTCATGTTAAAACGGATGTCTAGAATTAAGCATGTATCAGCTATAGCTCCGATACAACCTTATACTAGGATATTCTCTTCCGACAAATATATCCAACTAATATCAATTAGATTGATAGTAAGTCCAATATATTTGTTTTAGATTAGATCCTGATATAAGGGGCAGATATAGAATATTAAACAAAGTAAAAACTATGTAAAACATCTATATCAGGTAAGATCAGCTGAAACCCCGATACTATCCTTATTAACAACCATAAAACAAGCTAGATATCATGATTCTAAATACGACTTAATAGGTCAGACTTAACCGATGCAGCATTAAGCATAAAGAGAAGCATGACATCTAGAAAATCAAGCTGACGGTTGCCTTTTCGGGATGGTAGATACATTATATAATTCAAACCAACAATACAATCTAGCCGTTATCAGCAAAACCCTAGATAGAGCCTGGCCGATGCAAGTAGATTGCATTGTCAATCTAAATTATACAATATATATGATAACTCGGAGATTTACAAGATAGAATTGGAGTGTCATAAAGATGAAAGCACTAATTCTGATGATGCAAACCGCCATAACAAGACCTACCTTGTCGTCGAAGATCAAACTGATGCAGCACTACTCGAAAGCATGAACTTATCGAAAAATAGAAAACAAAGGTTGGCGATGCACCGAGATTGATTGAACTTGGTTGTTGTTATTTACAAGACCTCGGGTCTATATTTATACCCGAAAATACAAACACTGTCCATCACGGACATGACTCATATTAACCTAATACAAATCCAACTAATGAACAAGTCCCTTAGGCGGACTCTTACTGAGACTATTTATAAGGAAATTACATATATTCCTAATTCATTGATACAATTGCTTTTCCAGGACTCTATCCGTGCGTGGTAATCCATATGAAACACCTTGATTTAACCTGATGACGTGTATCGAGTCCTATTACCAAAATCGGCTCAATCGACTAACCTTGTCCGACTCGAACTCTGCTGATTCTGACTGCAGCCGATTCGGACTCCAGCCGATTCTTGCTCTGTTTCCGATACGATCTATCTCTTGGATCTTCTTTGATTCTATCTTCATCTCCGATACTTGAATTACCAAATTTGGTCGTTAACAGCAGAGCATGGTGACGCCGGTGATGACGGAAGAGGGGGCAGGCGGTTTGGCGTCGGGCGGTGACATGGCGGCAGACGGCGGCCAGGGGGTGACGGCGGCGGCGACCAGCCGGTCGGCCACGACGCGTGCGCGGGCGTGGGAGCCAACGGGTGGCGGAAAATTGAATGGTGCCGGTGGCGAAATCTTCCGGCGAGAGAGAAAGACAAAGATAGAGGAGTGAGAGAGAGAAAGAGAGAGTTCTCGGCTTGCACGTGCGTGGCACGTGAGGAGGGCAGGAGGCCAAGAGAGGGAGTTGGGTCGAGCGAGATTCGGCCCAAGAACTCGGAGGGAGGAGAATTAGACTTACGCAGAGAATTTTGTTTGGAGAGAATTTGGATTTGGATTTGATTTCGGGGTGGAGATTTTTACAGGGGGGAAACAAGATCTGGCACACACACAGACAATAACAAGCACAAATTTTCGGAATTAGGGCTTTATAAAAATAGGTTTTTCCCCACTAACGCCACGACGGATCGGGCGTTACACAAGGTCAATGTGTGCCGGCGTCGGAGGAGCTCCTCCAGAGAAGTTGGCGGAGCGCGTCGATGCTGGTGTTGATGTGCGCCGGCAGGCGGTGCTCGGGTGCCAAGGGCAACTCGACGGTGACCACCACGGCCGGGAGCACGCATGCGAGGCGCGTATAGAAGTGGTGGTACATGAGCCAGGACAGGTGGAAGATGTAAAAGCCGTCGCCGTGGAGCTGCACGACGACGGGGAGGCGCTGCCCGGCGGTAACCTCGGGGAGGTATACGCGGAGGTTGGGCTCACTGGGAGGTTGTGCAGCGCGCGCGCCCGCCCTCACGGCCATCGCGCCGCGCGCACACCCTCGCCTCCAGCCGGCTCCTACCTCCTCGCGTCCTGTGGAGTTCCTGACTCGCCGGCTGGCTAGGAGCGGCGGCCGACCTGGCTACCACCCCGACGGAGCGCCGGCACGCCCGCCCTCGCTCGCTGCCGCTGTGCCTGGGAGCGGCCGCCACTGCGTGGAAGCCCCACGGCTAGTGCACGTTCGCCCACCCTCGCTGCCGCCGCGCTGCGCGCACGCCCTCGCCGCTGCCGCCGCGCCACCGATAGGTTATGTTAGGGTTTTGGATTCACACGCACGGGGTGGGAGGAGAGGGATTCAGTCCCTATCCATTCACTCAGGGGTACAAAGATAAATTCATATTTTATAAAAGCTTTTTTATTTCTTTTTGTATTTCTTTAACACGAAAACGTGGGACCCACCAAACAGCTGTTAGAAGTGGGGGTAGACGGTTGGTTCAATTTTAAAAAGTAGGGGTAAAACTGCAAGCCCTAATAAGTAAGGGTAAAACAATAGTTGGGTTTGAAAGTGAGAGGATAGATGCAATTGTACCAAACTATTTTGATCCCATGAGGGGATGTCCTTTCGTTGTTTGCATGTCACTAAAATAGTTATCAAAAAAATTGGAAAAAATTGAAAAGATGGTGATATATCACTACACAAAAATACAAGTTCAAATTTAACTTCTACGTATCACAACGAAAAAACAAATTAAACTACATCTAGTTAACGTATATTTACAATTAAATTTATTTTTTTATTGCTAGATGTAGAATTTGAATTTGAACTTACATATTTGTAGAGTGATATATCATATGTTAATATAATTTTTTAAATTTTTTCATAACTATTTAAATGATATGTAAATAACGAGGGGATATTTTCTCGAGGGATTAAAATCCACTTTTTAAGTGGTATTTGGACTTGTCACGGTGCCATAATGTCTTTCTCCTCTCTGCCGCTACAGGATCAAACGGTGATTCTACTATCATGAGCGGAATAGCAGGTTAACTTTAGCTGTCTAGTTGCATTCATCATCCATGCATATATCATTCGATGGTCACTTCAGCTTTACTAATAGTGCCACTCTATGTGAACGTCCCCTCATTTCTTACATGTTAAAATAATTAGAAGATAGATTAATATATAATATATCACTTTACAAATTCAATTTTAATTTCTATAAATTACAAAAATAACAAATTAATCTCTAACTAGTATATGCATATTCACATATTAATTTATCTTATTAATTTTTTAAAAAAATATAACTTTTTTGTTGGCATGTAAGAAATGGTCCACCGGAGTGTTGAAACCAGTTTCCCCACTCTATATTCAGAACACCGCTAAACGATGCAGTCATGCAACAGGCCGCAGGGCCTCGCCGCTTTCGGCGGTTCGGCCCCCGCCGCAATACATTTCCATGAGCTGATAACAGCGACGGATCAATGAGCCGTACATGCGAGCCATCAACCACCATGACCTGAATGCCACCACAAACCTCCTCCCTTCCTCGAGGCTCGAGCGATGAACCGCACGCGATCCGTCGTCAGATCGATGCACACAATGTACTACTACCAACACCATCGTGCAACAGTGGTCACACGGAACTGAGACTCGCCTTTAACATCAGACTCGCACTCGCCCAGCCACAAGTAGCCCAAGTAGGCTACCTCCTTTTCGAGATGTTATAGTACGTTACCGACTTACCGTGCATCAGTGCATGCATCTCCTCATCGTTTTTGCTGGACAGCTGAATGTGGGCACAGGGCAGCGCACGTCGATCTTGCGTCTACTCGCCATCATCAGCTTGCGAGAAAATCGATCGATATCCAAAGCAAGCTAGGAGTAGCAATTATATGATCCATCGTCCATCCAATCGCATGATAGCGTACTCCGTTTTCTAACATGCACGGCGTGAAAAATGTTGTCACTTCAGTGATATATCATGGTAGCCAACAGCTACTAGCAAGTACGGGAACAGCGAGTAGAATGTAGCCATGACGGAAACCATACGAGGGGATGAGTGGGATCAGGGGACTCATAGTGCGATGCTGGTGAAGAAGATATGGCACTTTTGCAGTTTTTGTCCGGTTGGATCGCCTGCTTTTTCTGCCCACAGCTTAGCTAGTTCGCACTTTGCCATATGCAACCTGGGCAGGGCAACGCCATATGCGCCTTTACCCGAGCACCGTGCCTAATCTAAGCTAAGCTCAGGCCAATCGTAATGTACACTAGGTGCAACAAGGCAAAAACACTGCACTGCACTAGACGTAAGCCAAAGAAAGGAAGAAAGCCAGGAAGGTGATAGAAAAGCACGGAAAGTAGCTAGTCTGGCCTTCGTCTCCTTCCTCCAGGATATTTTTTCAGAAATGATGATAGATAATGGAAGTGATCAGACACACGGCTTTCTCGCTTTAATTCAGTCATGCCCCTTTTATGGAGCTGCTAGCTAAGCTAGCTAGCTATCTGTTTCTCTGCTTTGTGTGTAGCGGTCATTGTTAGGCATTAATAATTTATTACCAAAAAGGAGCAAGATAGTAGATTAGATTGGGAATTAAAGGGTGGTGTATGATATATATGCAGCTTAGTGATACCTGTGATCGACCACTCAAGCTCGGCCGGGGTCCATGGAGCAGTGAGCTTTTTAAGGCCTCAGCCTTATCTCGATCAATCGAGCTCAAAACGGGCTGTGATTTGCGACCGCGAGCGTTGCTGCCTTTGATCGCGCGCGCCTCGCGCGCGCGGTCGAGTCGAGAGATCAGGAGTCGCACGCCATGTGTCTTGTTGGCTTCCTGTCTCCGCGGCTAGGCGTAGTGCATCAGAACAGAGGCACCAAACTGAGCAGTTACTACTGGTCTTTTTCTTTATCTTTGCGGTCTTTTGAGAGAAAAAAAAAAGAGGTTTTGATTAGCGGTCTAGATTTTTTTTACATGTTTTACAGAAACTAGTGGTCCGAGCAGATTGCACGGTTAGTATCGTTAGTATCGTTATATTTTTTCTACATAATAGCATATATATGTCATGGTTACGGATAAGATATACCTCCTATACTACGACTTATGGGATATACGAACATAGTATACCTTTACATATACAGCTTGTTTCTGTATATAATAAGTGAATTGTCGAAAGATTGTGGAATTTACTCTCACAGGCAAGTGATTAACGGAGTCCTACTCGGAGAGAATCAGACTTGTACCATATCGTGCGGGGTCCGTAGTCTCCGAGTCTTACTTGGGGATTAAGGTGATTCACGACATAAAAGGTACACCCTCTGAGGGGTTTAGAGGATCGAATTCTACTACCGGCACATCCACCATAGTCTCAAGCCGAAGGATACGAAACCCACTCGCCGGGAGATCTCATCGAATCATCTCGACAAGGATATTGCCGGTAACGTCTTTGTCTCCTTATTCGCTTGATGTCGTCTCGTGTAGATCCTAGTATCAACGTACCCCAATACCTTATAAATCCGGTTTACGGGTACCACCCGTCGATAATATATTTTTATATTTTATTATTAAAATATATTAAAATAACAACATAATTTTTAATTTTGTACTAACTTAACCAAACTAACCATATGTAATATTCATATTGTATTGTAATAAGTGATATTTATTAATTATTTTACTTTTAGTTTTAGTTAATTCTAAATTTTATTAACTCTAAAATCATCTTATAATATTTCATATTTTTTAATTCCCGAAGTCCTATTATTTACAAACTTTATTCCAATATGGACTCTAAACCATTCTTCCAATATTCATTATTTTAAATCTTGACTTTCAGTTATTTGTAAATTGTATTCCTATATGAACTCTATGCTCCTCTTCCAATATTTTTTATTTTTTAATTTTGAATTTCCGTTATTTATAAATTTTATTTTATATGGACTCTAAACTCATCTTTTAATATTCCTTATTTTTTAAATTCAAATTTTAATTATTTCTAAATTGTATTCATATATGGACTCTAGACTCTTTTTGTAATATCTCTTATATTTTAGTTTCGAATTTTACTTTTTTCTATGTTGTATTTCTATATGGATTCTAAACTCTTTTTCTAATATTTCTTTTTTTAAATTTCGAATTTTAGCTTTTCCTAAGTTGTATTTCTGTATAAACTCTAAACTCTACTTTTATTTTATTATTTTATAATTACGAATTTTAATTATATCTAAATTGTATATGTATTCTACATGTGCTCAAAACTCATCTTTCAATATTCCTTATTTTTAATTTCGAATTTCAGTTATTTCTAAATTGTATTCATATATGGACTCACTTTTTTCCCAATATTCATTAGTTATTCATAAGTTGTATTTCCATATGGAATCTAACCTCTTCTTTTAATTTTCTTTTTTGAATTCCGAATTTTAATTATCTCTAAATTGTTTTCCTCTTCCGATATTCATTTTTTTATAATTCCGAAATTAAACTATTTTTAAATTATATTTCTATATGGACTCTAGCTTTTCTTTTTCTTCGATTAATGTAAAAATTTCTATGTTATGAGAGCAAACGTAGAGGTCTATTACTTTAATAAGTTAATAGAAGATTAGGCTATGTTTGATTTAGATTATTCAGCTTACTGTCACAGATTTTCTACTTAAATATAGGGACAAATTAAATAGTTTAAAAAATAAACTTAAGTTATTGCTGCATGAGTATTGCTTCAAGAGTTATTTCAAGTACGTGTTATCTACTGACAATTGCTTGAAACAAGATGGTATTAAGACAAAAAGGCCGTGTCACTTTTGTCTTGCTTGGTTTTTTATTATCATTCGGTTCAACTTACGGTTGTAAAAAAAAATGCCCATGTTAACTCATGTGTCCACTTGTACCAGCAGTTGTTAGGCGCATAACATGAAGACACGCACACTCTAATCATACATACCTGCGTGGAAAGTCGTCTACCGGATGCAATAATATATGGAACAGTACACACCAACTTATGTACACAACAATTTGAATATTTACGTGACTTTTGTGGCTCAAAACCAACGCCCCATTTTGCGACTTGCAAGACAATAATATTTCTACAAGCCAGCAACGTGCCAGCGACATCGCTCGGTCAACACCTAGCGACCGAATCTTTCCTAGTCGACGCGAAAAGGAGTGCGTGGAGCCAGTCGTCCGAGCCCGAAAACGATCGGATCGCTCCGAAACCGGCGGGGGCGGATGCATCCGTTCGAGGCCAGTGTTCCCATCGGTATCCTACAACACACTGTCTATTAATAATAGTAAAATAATGTATAGTTAAAACTTTGACGTATACATTTTGAGCGATTTAAAAGTAAATGGTGATGAAAAGACACTTCGTTAAACAAACATAATTTTCAAAAGTAAAATTTAAGTTTTAAATCTATTATATTATTAAAACAACTCGAAAATAAGGCACCACGTTCACTGTGGAGGCTAGAAATTCCCACATTAATCGAAGAAAAAGAAAAGAAGAGTCAAATAGAAATACAATCTAAAAATTAATTGAATTTCAGAATTAAAAATAAACAATATTGAAAGAGGAGTTAACCCAGTACGTGATTAATTAAAACTCGAAATAAAAAATATTTAAATTTCTGAAATTAGGAAAGAAAAAGAAGAGTTCAAGTAGGAATACAGTTTTGAAATAACTAAAATTCAGAATAAAAAAGAAATATTAAAACAATAATTAATCCATCTATAACACAACACGAGATTAATTAGAATTCGGAATAAAAAATAAAATAAATTTAGAAATTAGAAAAATAAAAATAAGAGTTTAACCAGAAATAAAATTTATAAATAACTAAAATTTGTAATAAAAAATAAAGACTATTGAAAGAATAGATCATCTAGAACATATGACGAGATTAATTAAAATTTGGAATAACAAATAAAATAAATTTCGAAGATAGAAAAATAATTATAAGAGTTCAAGTAGGAATACAATTTACAAATAAAAAATATTAAAATGAAAAATATGGATTTTTCGAAAAGAATAGTTCATCTAGAACACAACGATATCAAATGATAATAAAGAGGGGAAAAACAATAGGTATGTAAAGGAATAAAATGGTGGTAGTTGATGGGACATATAAAAACTATAAACATATAAACAAAATCCCAAATAGAATCCCAATGACAATTAAGGGTAGAGACAACGGACAAGCCATTAAATAGCACGGTCACGACAATTGGCGGGATTCTAGAAAGTAAAAAAAATAAACCCCAATGATAATCATGTTCAATTTTTAAAATCTCAATAACAATAAAGAGGGGAGACAGCGGGTGGGTCGTGCGTAGAGGAGTACCAAGGCAAAGCCGCTGACGGTTTAGCAAGACTTCTAAAAAGTAAAAAGGAACTCAAATGATAATTATGTTTGATTTTTAAAATCCCAATGATAATAAAAAGAGAAGGCAGCAGAGGGGTCGTAGAAGAGTATAGTGGCGGTGTTTGACGGAACTTTAAAAAAATTATAAAAACAAAACCCAACAAGATAATGAATTATAAAAACTAAAAGATCTAATTTTTAAAGGTTTTATGAAAGATGAATAGAAAAGTAATAGATCAACAAGCAAACAAATGTCTGACAAATGAGTAAGGGTTAGCGACCGAAACGACTTTTAAAAACTATAAAATTAGAAACATGTGGTTGATAAAGTTCGGTCTTTCAAAATCCCAAGACAACGAGATAGATATTTAACAAATTTTAAGTAAAATCATATGTAAAAAATATATAATTTTGTATGGGTGCTAGCCGCGCAATTTGCGCGGGCTAGTTTGTTTATAAGTCACAGGATGAACAATGAAGCCGTAGGTTGTGTTCGCGCGCGCGGCAGCTTATCGCCTTTACCAACCTTAAAAGGGACGGCCCTGCCGCTTTGAATTTTTTAAAACCCGCACGACACCCATCGCATTTCGCACACCACTACACCACCCTCCCTGCCTCCCCTCTCGCGATCGCTGCCTGCCTGGCTCTCGCCCTCTCGGCGCTCGCGCTCGCGTCACTCGCCACACCACACGCCACCACCGCGCGAGCACGCGCGCCACTTGCGCGCAGACGCGCCGAAGCTTCTTCGTCTCGATCGCGCCGCGCGCGCGATCGAGCGCGACGTACGGCTGGGCTGCGACCACCACCACACGCCGGCCGGACTGGTCAATCTCCCATGTGCCTCCACCGCATATAGCGTGGAGGTGGAGCTAGCTGCTCTGTACTGGGCTACTGGTTGTGGGAGCAATGGCCGCGCAGGAGGGCGCCGCGGGGACGACGAACCAGGTGATGCGGTGGCGGTACGGGGACGTCGACGACAGCAACTTCGCGGTGCACGGCCGCGCCGTGTACCTGCTGGTCGGGCTGCTCGTCGCCGTCGTGGTGTTTGTCGTCCTCTGCCTCTACCTACGGTGGGCGTGCCACCGGTACACGCCCGACCCGGAGGCCTCGTCTTCGTCGTCGTCGGCGGCGGGGGCGGCGGGGGCCGCGGCGGCGCCGATGCACGGGCTCGACGCCGAGGCGATCGGGGGCCTGCCGGTGACGCTGTACCGCCCGCGTGACTCCTCGTCGCCTCTCGCCGGGAAGGGTGGCGGCGGCGGCGGCGTTGACGACGACCAGGCGGCGCAGTGCTCTATATGCATCAGCGCGCTGGTCGTCGGCGAGAAGGTGAAGGCGCTCCCGCCGTGCGGCCACTGCTTCCACCCGGACTGCGTCGACGCCTGGCTCCGCTCCCAGCCCAGCTGCCCGCTCTGCCGGTGCCTCCTCCTCGCCGCCGCCGCCGCCGCCAAACCCGACGTCAACGGCAGCGACGACGACGACTCCGCCGTGTGAAATGCAACGACCAGCTAGCTGCCAACGCCAAGCTGCTCCGATCCAGTCACTGCCACTGACGAAGCGGTCCCACCTGTAAGCTGGCCGCCACTTAACTATCACACCAGTTGCAGCTGCCTAGCTTGACCGTTTCAGAAAGATCTCGCGATCGATCGGGGTCGCAATTAAAAAAACGACCGGTTCCAGCGCGCGGTGCCCAAGTCCCTAACCACCAATGCGTCACGGCGAGGTGTGTCCTGTCGGGTGGAGGTCACCGGAAATGGAGCCCTCACCGTCGTTCTTTAGTCGCCGGCGTGGGGTCATGACCTCGCCGGCGATGATCACTTTCTCCTAGCTTTCTGTTGAAGTCTTCAGGAGGAATTTGGAGTGCTGTAGGCTGTACATACCTTTTGAGTATTTAAAACGGGAGAGGAAAACGCAATGTATGCGGTGGTAGTTCAGGTGGAATCTCTGTAGCTTAATTAACAGCAGTAGTGCACTAAGCCAACTGACACGATCGAGAACACGCAAACTCACCTTTTGTTGTACAAACTGTAATCTACTCTACATATCTTAGTTCTCAAAAAAGTACTCTACATATCCTGATTGCATTTATACTCGTAGCAACAGGGAATTCGCTGCGGTTCAGTAAAGTATTTGTGGCTGGATCGTTGGAGTTATCAGTTATCACGAACAGTGGCACCACAGGCTGAAGCTGCCTGCCCACTACGTAATATTATTTTAAGTGAGACTAGATTAGTGTTCATGCTTGCACTCCTGATGTCGTCCACCACCAGCGTTTCGATATCCAACCGGGGCAACATTCGCTCTGATCCTGAAGAAGAGCATGCTCGCAGTAGCAGCAACTTGCAAGCTAGTAACTAGCAACAAAGTCGACCCTGAAGTCGTGGGTGTATTTTTTTAGTTTATTTTTTTAGAAAAAGTCATAGACCTGATCTATATAGTTGTGGTTGGATAACTACACCAATTAGAATTTAAATCTTAAAACCCACAAATATTAATTATGAACAGGTAAACTTTCAATATAATTTTAGTGAGATCAGAAAGGTGTCGTTGGTTTTTGTGTCTTAGAATAAGTATTAGGGGTTGTGAAGGTGTGACTGTGGTGTGTATACGTGTTTATCTGCCGTGTAATGAAAAAGAAAAGTCGACCGAAGATATTCTCCTGCCAAAAAGTGATCGATCGGCATAAGAAAATTAAACAGGTGCTGTACTGCTGTATGCTTTTTTTTTTTCTGTTCCATAGTGCAGCAGTTCAATTTTAAATTCAGTTTAAAGGGGAGATTAATTCGAAGGGGAGACATGACAGGATTGGGGTTATCGCTAATGAGATCATCATCAACTCGGTGGTCTACCAGGTGCAACAAGATTAGCCACTGGCCCAGTGCTTTTGATCATTTTTGATGAACCAGAGTGCAACACAAGTAGCTGATGCTGACGGCCGGCACCTGTCCTTTCCGCGATCAAAAGAGATGGCTTTTTTAGTTCGTAGCCGGAGTTGTTGATTGCAAACTTGGGACTATTGGAGACATGGGCCCGGAAGATCGGGCGACCCCTCGCCAATTCGCCATGTTCCTGCATGGTCTTCTGCCGGCGCCATGCCTGCACCCATTGTAGCGCAAACTATTGGATGCAGCGGCGAAGCTGAGCTGCCGGATTAGCTGATCCGGACATTCATGCGTTATATGAAACGAACTTGTGCTGTTCCGATAGCGGGCGCTGCTGATTTTTTTTAACGAACCGATGGATATTTAGAAAGAGAAAAAACAGGGGAAAACAAAAGTTTTAAGAGTTACATACATGATTACAGGTGGAAAGATTATGACCAACTGAGAGAAAGAAAATTAAACTAGAGAATTAGGGGGGCTTGAAAGCAAAGGCTCTCTGGTCTATGTCTTCAATGATTAGGTTTACCACCTCAGTCACTTGTTGATGATTTCCTTGAAAGGTTCTTTCATTTCTCTCTAGCCAGACATTCCACCAAGTTATGATCAACATTCCCAGATCGAGTCTTGCTTGTTTAGGTGTTACATTACTTGTTATTTCGTTGACCCAATTCTTGATAGTGTCTGCTGGTGGAGTATTTGTGGTTCCTTTGAGCGCAGGGACTGTATTCCACAATTGTCTTGTGTACCCACAGTCCCTAAAAAGGTGATATGTGTCTTCAAAAGCATTTGTGTTGGAGCTAATCCAATAGCAAGGCCAATACCTAATTAGTAAGTTCTCAGCTGGGAGGACCTTGTGATGCAAGATTACTCATCCTAGGAAACGTTGTTTTAGTTGCGCTTGCGATGACCAAAGGTGTTTCAAATTTAGATCTATGGTTGCCCCAATGAACTGCACGTTATGTGTACTCTTTGTGTTGAATGTTCCTGACGAGGTGATTGTTCAGGTTATATCATCTTCAATATTTTCAAAGAGTTGGATAGAGGTTAGGAGATTGCTCAGCTGCACTTATTCATGAAGGGTTTCCACACTTTCAATTAAAGTAAAAGAAAAAGGAGTCTTCATGTTCGCTCTCACAACCTAGAAATTCTCATATTGATTAGAGAAAAAGAAGAAATAGAATCCATATAGAAATACAATTTAAAAATAGTTGAAATTCGGAATGAAAAATAAGAAATATTGGAAGAGTAGACTAGAATCCATATCGGTATACAACTAATTAAAATTCGGAATAAAAATAAAAAAACAAAAGTAAAGGTTAGAGTCCATATAAATACAATTTAGAAATAACTAAAATTCGAAATTAAAAAGTAAGGAATATTGGGAGAAGAGTTTATAGTCCATATAGAAATACAATTTAGAAATAACTGAAATTTAGAAATAAAAGATAAGGAATATTGAAAGATAAGTTTAGAGTCAATATAAAAGTACAATTTAAAAATATTAGAAATTCGGACTTAAAATATAAGGAATATTGAAAGAAGAGTATAGAGTCTATATAGAAATTTAGAATTAACTAAAATTCCAAATAAAATATAATAAGATTAAAATTAGAGTTTAGGGTCATATAGAAATACAATTTAAAAATAACTAAATTTTTTTAAAAAAATACTGGAATAAGAGTGTAAATTCAATATAGGACTACAATTTATAAATAAGTGAAATTAAAAATAAAAAATAAAGAATATTGAAATATGTGTTTAGAGTCCATATAGAAATACAATTAGAAATAAGGAAATTTGAAATAAAAAAGGAATATTCAAAGAAGAGTCTAGAGTTCATATAGAAATATAATTTAAAAATAACGGAAATTCAGAATTAAAAAATAAAGAATATTAGAAGAGTAGTCCATATAGGAGTATAATTTAAAAATAACTGAAATTCAAAATTTAAAAATAAAAAATATTGAAAGAAAGGTTTAGAGTTTATATAGGAATATAATTTCCTATAAAATTTATATAAAGTGGAAGTTCAGAATTAAAAAATAAAGAATATTGGAAGATGAGTCTATAGTCGATATAGAAATACAATTTAGAAATAAGTAAAATTTTGTATAAAGATAATTAATACTATCACGTATATACAATATACAATATAATATGGCTATTACACATTGGTTAATTTGATCAAGTTAGTATGGAATTTAAAATTATATTATCATTTTAATATATTTAATAATAAATTAAGAATATATATATGCTACTTTATGGGAGAAAATATAAAGATACTAGTAATACAATCTTCACGAGCACCATACTAGTTTCTCTAAAAGAAGTTAACCAGTTACTGCTCTGGAGCTCTAAAGAGATTGTTCTATTCTTTCTTCTCACCAGCTTGAATAGTTTTTATGAGTTTGTTTTTTAGTAAATTACTCCGTTGGTACATGAATTTGTGAGGCAATTAACTAGGACAGCAACAAAAAAAGAAATACAATTTGGTGTTCGGAGACAACTCGAGAGCTCAATGGAACCATGTCAGACTATGATCCAAAAATGCACTTCTTTGCTCTTTAGCCCTACCGGACACTATGCAATTATTGCAGCAACGTGCTGAATTGGACGATTGCTCAAAAAGGCTTTTTTGGAACTTTTATAGATTTATTTATGATGTTGCGGATTTATCATTTGTAGAAGAACAACCGTGTCAATCGATGATTGGACCCATTCCCTTTTCCTATAATCTTACCTTTTTTGAGTGCTAAACTTTAAAATGTGGCGTCGAAAAAAAAGTTTGGCTTCTAACTTCTAATTTGTTTTTAAGATTATGCACTACATGTTCTCAGAATAATCTTGACAAAAAGTTGGATTGTTTAGGGAAGCTCTTGATTCTGGGAGCGGTTGCCATAATCTCTTCCAAATAGGTCGTATATTATATAATAAGTTGCATTCGTCCCTCTATTAATACAATTTTGGATACAAATAAGAATGTTTTATTGCCAACCAAATTTTAATAGATTTTCCTATACATTTGTCAATATTTTTTTTCTTCCAAACATTGTCAAATATAAATACAATATAATTGTAGTGTAGACAATTTTTTTTCCAAATATTTATCAAATGTAAATACAATATAATTTTAGTATCGATAACTACAATATAACTTTTTTGGATAATGGATAAAATCTGACCTTTGCTTCAGCATAAGCTACATCCACTTATTACATAGTTCTTGACTAAAATTCAAGTATAACCATATCTAAGAACGGATGAAGAGATGACACAATATTTTGAGTCGTTAGTTTTGCTCCGTTGGTCGTGCGCACGGGTGAGGGGATTCGATCCTATGTCCTCCACTTGTGGAATTAGTGCGTTACCATGAGGTTTCTGAAAGTTACTCCGTCTGTTCAAAATATAAACATTTTAGGATTCAAATATTATACATAATATAAGTATTTATAGGCATTGATTCCAACACATGCTAATCTATACATCTTCAGAGAATCAAATGCTTGGGAAGGTGTTGACGATGAAATTTGGCAAGCATATGAATCGGAAACGGGATCCAATTCAAAGTGGATTTGAAGATATGTGGGATTCTCGGAAACAGAGTGCGCATCGGCTGGAAGACTGTATCGGCCGATATCGAGTTTGATATGGATAGCCGATACAGCCGATATTGGTTGCATGATCAATGTAGGGTTCGAAAGAAGGATTACAATGATGTTGTCAGGCAAGAATGGAGTCTAAGATTGACAATTGTATCAATTAATTAAGATTTTACGTAAATTAACGCCAGAACAACTAATCAACGTACTCAACAAACCACCGGTTGCCGAACCTGTATATCATGTTCCTTCAGTGCCGCAGTTAGTTGCGCCCCAACTATCTTCGCAGCAGCCGATCGGGATTACTCAGCCGATTGGCCAACAATATGTACCGAAGCCACCTCTATATGTTCCATCACAGGGTTTAGGAGCCAATTTTAATCGTCAATATCAATCTCATTCTCCACGAGTTCAGTATCGGCCTGAGGGGTCTCCATGGTTTCAGTATCCAACCCAGTTTGGTCAATATGATCAACCACAGCAGCAGTATGGTGAAGGGGTATCACAACAGTCGTGGGCCGATATGATTACCGATGTAATGAGAGAGCAGTTTGGGCTTAAGCCTAAGGACAACGGTAACATGTATCGACATCCATGTCCTGAGTATTTTGACCGAGTGCCACTGCCAAACCGATAAAAGGTGCCAGATTTTTCAAAATTCTCAGGCACGAGAATGTGTCAACTTATGAACATGTTAGTCGTTTCCTAGCGCAATGTGCAGAAGCATCGGCTACAGAAGCTCTCATGGTTAGATTATTCCCACTATCATTATCTGGATCGGCGTTTACATAGTTTTCTTCCTTGCCTTACAATTCTATCAAGAGTTGGGCCGATCTAGAGAAGCAGATTCGTAAGTACTTTTTCAGTGGAATCCAAGAGATGAAACTATCAGATCTCACATCCATCAAGCAAAAATCAGATGAGACAGTGCTAGACTATATCCAAAGATTTAGAGATGTGAGGAACAGGTGATATAGTTTGGCATGGACTGATTCACTTAGCCGATCTGATTTTCCAGGGATTGTTAGCGCCGATAAGGGCAAGGTTTTCTTCTCAGGATTTTGAAAGTTTGGCTCACTTATCTCAGAAGATATCGGCTCATGAAACTGTTAACGATGAAATTTGGTTAGCCTCAAAGTCATCATCGGCCTAGAGTGAGTATTGGCTTCAGAGTCCTGGAATCGGCCGATGTGCATTATCAATCGCCGGTAGTTGTATTTTTCATGGTTCGGGTAAGGAAATTAATTAATTAAAGGAAGTTTATCCAGAAGAGTCCGAGTTCAAGGAGGATGCGGCATGGCAGTTTATCTATTAATTAGGCAGAGTTGTTAGTATCCATTTATCTTTAGGAAAGTGTGTTTAGTGTAAGGACTTTATGTTTTTTCTTTTATCTTTAGGAAAGTTTGAGTCGTGTCTGATATGGACTATTATCTACCCATGGGTATAAATATGTACACCCAGGGACCATGTAAATATCTCTCGATCAATAAAACTACTCTCGGCGCATCGCTACCCTCTTTATGAGGATTTTACTTATACCCCGGTGGAATTTGGTACCTGACGTGAGGCTGCATCGGCTTTCCATCTTCGGCGAAGATGTAAGCCCTACGTTCTGTCAGGCCCTGATGAATTTATCGGCTACATTGGTGTTGTTCAAGGCTGCATCGCTTCGATCTCTTGGATCGCTCTAGTTCGGTTGATATATTTACCTACCTGATATCTCAATTCTATTTTAATTGCATTGTGTTTAGAGACGCATCGGTTTAGTTGGGATTGTATCGGTTAGGTCTGATCTTCTATCTTAGCCGATTGTTGACGACCAAATTTGGTAATTCAAGTATCGGAGATAATGATAGAACTGAAGAAAATCCAAGAGATTAGACCGTATCGGAGATAGAGTGAAAATCGGCTGTAGTCTGAATCGGCTGCAGACAGGATCGGCAGAGTCAGAGTCGGACAGGGTTAGCCGATTGAGCCGATTTTGGGAAATACGACTCGGTACACGTCATCGGGTTGAGTTAGAGTGTTTCATACAGATTGCCGTGCATGGATAGAGTCCTGAAGAGGCAATTGTATCTATTAATTAGGATATTGTATGTAATTTCCTTATGGATAATCACGGTAAGAGTCCGCCTAATGGACTTGTTCGTTAGTTGGATTTGTATTAGGTTGATATGAGTCGTGTCCGTGATGGACAATGTTTGTATTTTCGGGTATAAAGATAATCCCGGGGTCCTGTAAAGAAGAACAACAGACGTTCAATCATTCTCGGTGCATCGCCACCTTTGTTTTCTACTTTTCGACAAGTTTGTGCTTTCAAGTCGTGCTGCATCAATTTGATCTTCGACGAAAAGATATCTCTTGTTATGGCGATTTGCATCATCGGAGCTAGTGCTTACATCTTTATGACACTCTAGTTCTATGTTGTGAATCTCCGAGTTATCATATACATTATATAATTTAGATCGACAATGCAATCTACTTACATCGGCTGGATTCTATTTAGGATTTCGTCGATATCAGCTAGATTATCTTGTTGGTTTAGATTATATAATGTATCCACTATCCCGAAAAGGCAACCATCGGCTTGATTTTCTAGATGTCATGCTTCTCTTTATACTTAACGCTGCATTGGTTAAGTTCAACCTATTAAGTCGTATTTAGAATTATGATATCTAGCCTGCCTTATGGTTGTTAATAAGGATAGTATCGGAGTTTCAGCCGATCTTACCTGATATAGATGTTTTACATTGTTTTATGCTTTGTGTAATATTTTATATTTGCCCCTTATATCAGGATCTAATCTAACATAAATATATTGAACTTGATACCAATCTAATTGGTTATAGTTGAATATATTTATTACTAGAGAATATCCTAGTATAGGGTAGTATCGGAGCTATAGTCGATACATATTTAAATCTAGATATCGGCTATGACATGAGTTTATATAATCTTTATTTCATGTTACATTGGACATGGGCAATTTATACTGTCTCGGTTCAGTCCGATCTATCCCAATTGCTTATTTCTAAAGTAATATTGATATATTGATTATATAACACTGATCTTTATAGCCGATATACTAGTTTTAGGGTTGGTTCTATCATTGACTATACCTTACAGCCGATTCATGCTTTATTGCATCGGCTAGGTCATATACGATATGAAATCGGTTGTCTGGCCGATGGACTATCGTTTACTAACATTCTTTGCATATTTCTTCTTGTTGATTGCATGATCAAATCAACTGGCACACCCTTGAACCTAAAGAACTAATTTCGGACCTGCACTAGAGTAAAGCAAATCTCTCAGACCAGTGTGTGTTTTTTGCATCAACACCGATATATCTCTACAATCATAATGTTGTTCTAAATAGATTTGTTATATCCATCACATTAGACAGATCTATCGATTCATCAAGTATTAGATTATCATATACAATCTCGTGCTGCATCGGTTAGGTCGTTCGACCTACTAGATTATTGTTGATAATATAAATCTTGTTAAGCCGATAGGTTCGTGCTAATGTTTTATCGGAGTGCTAGCCGATGAGTTATCATATATGTTATATAATCCAAATTGACAATGTTTTCTACTTGCATCGGCTGATCTCTATCTAAGGTTTTGTCGATATCGGCTAGATTACTTTGTTGGCTTAAATTATATATTGTATCAACCACCCTGAAAATCAGTCAAAAACTTGATTATCTAGATATTATGTTTCTTTTCATACTTAGTGCTGCTTCAGTTAAGTTTGATCTACTAAGTCGTGCTTAGAACCATAATCTCTAGCCTGCTTCTTGATTGCCAACAAGGGTTTCATCGGGGTTTCAGCCGATGAGTTATCTGGATATTGCATTAACTTACAAGGATTACTTACAAGTTGGTTTTAGCCAATGACAACAAATGTTTCATTGTTTATCTCATCGTTTGGATTTAATGACATCGGATCTCCAGCCGATGTATGCTTTAACCTTCGGATCAGTGCTTATTCAATCTATCATTACTAGCCGATTGGTTTCTACTGGAATATATTATTTTTTTATTACATTATCATCAGCTGATTATCTTTATGTCACCATTTATCCAAGTGTCATAATCTATATTAGACATATCGCTGATAGTTCAGAACCCTATAGACATCAGTTGGCATATATATCGGCCGGATCGCTCCATCGGCTTGTTAGCCGATCGGCTATATTTTGATCTTCAATTTATATATCTTGTCAGTTGCATGATCAAATTGACTGGCGCGCCCGCATCTCATCATTATTTTTGGATCTGCACTGGAGCTAATCAGATCTCCCAGGCAATCGTGTTTTTTACATCAACAGAAACACGATTCCAGGAGGCTAGAAAGTTTGCTAACAAGGCTAATAATGTCAATAATATTTACAGTTATGATTCTGACTCCGAAGATGAAGACCCAAAAGTCAATGCTTCAATCAATCTCGGCGCATCGCCAACCTTTTTCGTTACTTTGTTTCTATGAGTTCTTGCTTTCGAGTTAAGCTGCATCGGTTTCGATCTTCGGCGAAGAGGTAAAACTTGTTATGGTGGTTTGCATTATCGGAATTAGTGCTTACATCTTTTTGACACTCTAATTCTATCTTGCGAATCTCCAAGTTATCATATACATTATATAATCTAGATTAACAATGCTTTCTAATTACATCAGTCGATCTCTATCTAGGGTTTTATCGATAATGGCTAGATTACTTTGTTGGTTTGAATTATATAATATATCCACCATCTCGAAAAGGCAATCATTAGCTTGATTGTCTAGATATTATGTTTCTTCTCATACTTAATGCTGCATCAATTAAGTTTGATCTATTAAGTCGTGTTTAGAATCATGATCTCTAGCATGTTTTATGGTTGTTAATAAGGATAGTATCGGGGTTTCAGCCGATCTTACCTAGTATAGTTGTTTTACATAGTTTTATGCTTTGTTTAATATGCTATATCTGCCCTTTATATCAGGATCTAATATAATATAAATATATTAAACTTACTGTCAATCTGATTGGCGATAGTTAGATATATTTGTTGCAAGAGAATATCCTACTATAGGGTAGTATCGGAGCTATAACCGATACATGCTTAAATCTGGACATCGGCTATAATATAAAAACATATAATTGTTATTTTATGTTATTTTAGATTTGGGCAATTTATACTATCTCGGTTAAGTCCGATCTATCCCAATTGTTGATTTCTAAAGTGATGTTGATTTACAGATTATATAATACTGATATTTATAGCCGATGGACCAAGTTTACGGTTGATTCATCATTGAATATGCCTTACAGGCGATTCATCTTATAATGCATCGGCTAGGTTACATCACGATATGACATCGGCTTTCTAGCCGATCAATTATGATTTACTAATAAAACTTGCATGTTTCATCTTGTTGATTGCAGGATCAAATCAACTGGCACGCCCTTAAACCTAAAAGCAAGTTTTGGATCTGCACTGGAGTTAAGCAGATCTCCCAAACCAATGTGTTTTTTTCATCAATGGAAGGAAACCTAAGCAATTCGAAATTCAAAAGGTCACTGAAGCGAATAAAATAGAATATATTTCCTCTATCTTGTTTTTTCTAAACAACTTATATTTTGTAATGGAAGGAGCACTTATAAATTATATTATAACATGCAAGTTACTCTGTACAATGTAATTATATTGTAGTTTTTTGATAAATGTGTAGATAGTCTGATTGGGTTACAAGAGTAGGAACTAATGGTTTGAATGTGGGCCTCTTTCAATCGGAAAAGAGAATAATTACAGTACATGTGTGTTTTTTAGTTTCTATGAGTTTAATTGGCCCAATACTCCATTTATTATATAAACGTACAGTACATCTTATAGGTTGGGCGGAAACAATTCTTCCTGGTCAACTGAGCCCGAAGAGAGTAAAGCCCGACGTTCTAAGAGTGACGCAACTGGTCTGCATCATTTAGCCCATTATGGCCTGTTACGCCTCGCATTTCTGACTAATGCAGAAACCACGGCCCACGACCGCCACTGTGAGCTCATCCTGAAATTCCACATGGGATAAGTCAGGGAAATAAGTTCACCTGCCATCCCTCAACTTTACATCCAATTTGTATAGCATCCCTAATACCAAAAATCTTAACATCTAAACTATATAAAACCGTGCAATTCGGGTCTGATAGCAGTATGTTTTGCTGACGTGACATCCTAGTCAGCCAAATAAAAAATAAAAAATTATGTGGGTCCCACATGTCAGTCACCCTCTTCTTCCTTCTCTTTTCTTCCTGGATGGGGATGGCCTGCGGGAGATGGGGGAGTGGAGAGGTGGCTAGCGTAGCGATGGTAGCGGCCTGCTTGATCCGCACGTCGGCGGCGCCCGTCCTCTTAGCCTTCGCCATTCTCGAGGGCGAGGGAGCTGCCTCCATCTCCACCTCTACCTCCTCTAAGCCCACTTCCACGCTTGTCCGCCACCGCGGTGAAGGGAGTTGAGCCCCCCTGGCGACAGTGAAGGGAGCAGCGGGACCTCTTGGTGGGATGGTGGTGGTGGTGGGAGTGGTAGGAATGAGTGGGGAAGGGAGGGGACAGCGGGAGGAGGTCGTCAGCAAAGATGGAGGAGGCCGCCGCTGTTCTACTCGCCCCCACCACCGGTGTCACCCCACTGCTATTGCTGCTAGCCGTGGACATGGGCGTCATCCGTGGGGTTGGGTCATCCTCCTCCTCGTCGTGCAAGCGGTGTTGCCCGGGCCTGAATAGCTCCGTCGCGGGCGCATGGGCGACATGGGCGCCGCCACCGGCGCAGGGAGGGACCGTGCGACCGAGTGCAATGTGTGCCTCGGCGTGTTTGACGCTGTTGAGCTACTCCGTGTCCTGGAGTGGCTCAAGGAGGACCTGCTTGCCGCGCCGTGCTGCAGGAGGCCTACCTCGATGATGCCTCACGGTTCTCTACTGCGCCTTCTTTGCCTTCCACACTGCCTCAATTCTTGTCCTCTTACTCTCTGCATTCATGTTTGAGGAGGCGGGGGTGTGCCGGTGTTCCTAGATCGCTGGATCCTATGGCTCATGTTACTGTCCTCGTTGTTGGGCATGCTCTGGGCGCTATGGTACAAGGCAGACACAGAGGCCGGTCGCCGCTGCCGGCACTGCCTCCGCCTCTCTCCCCCTCTCCCGCTAGAGAGGCAGCCCCCTCTCTCCCCTCTCCCGCTGGTGAAGCCGGCTGCCTCTCCCCCCTCTCCCGTCGGCTGCGGGCTGCCTCCTCCTCTCTCCCGGGTTGGGGAAGAAAAGAGAAGAAGTTTGATGGGGCTTACACGTGGGCCGCACATTTTTTTATTTTTTTGACTAACTAGGATGTCACGTCAGTGAAATCAGGCACCATACTACTATGAGACCTGAATTGCATGGTTTTGTATAGTTTAGGGGTGAATATTTCTAGTATTGAGGATTGAAGATGTCATACAAACTTGACGTAAAGTTGAGGGACGACAGATGAACTTATTCGTAATTCAGGAGACAACAGGGAAAGATCAAAGATCGCTGAGGCGGGGGCACCTCGATAAAAAAGATTTAGGCTCCGTTCGAATATGCTCAACAGCTAAGCTTATTTAGTGGTACAAGAAACGAGATATCATTAGAGTTTGATTAGTGTTTGATTGATTAGGTATTAACTATTACAAACTTACAAATGATTTATTTATTCTAAAAAGATCTATACGTTACCATTACAAAAGTGCTATTCTAAATAAATATCATTAGTATTCATCTATTTATAATTATATATCATTTTAATACCTCCAAAGTTATATCCATGCCATTTTATACACATCAAACATGTTTTTTCTACCCTATTCTTGTATGGTCTAAAATACTCCATCTGCACGTGGAATCCATCCATAAGTCCTTCTTCCTTTCACCCTCCCCTCTCTTCTCACTTTCACCCTCCTTGTCTACAAATATAAGTATTTCAAGCGTTTAAGATTTATCTATAATTACAAGCATTCAAGAGTACTACTTGACACGAAATTCCTAATAGGCGATCGTTCGCTTGGATAAAAGCATAGCGATCATTTCCCCCTTTCATTTCTAGCCCAACGATCCATATCCTTTCCTTTCTATTTTCGGTCCAACTGTTACTTGATTGGGCTGTCCACTTTCCATTTCCATTTTTGGTTGGTTTGTGGGTTGCACGTGGGGGTTTTCTTTTTTCTCTTGGACTTGGCCTGTTTTGTAGATTTTGTCTGTTTGTGACTTTGCACATGCGGGCCGAGGCAAGTGGGCTAAAAAGGAAAGAAATGGCTAAATGTCTTTTTTCTTTTTTATATTTTTAGAGACTGTTATATTAATTTGGTTTAAAATCTGTATGCATAAAGTTTCTACACTAATAATTTATATTTAGAATATTTCTATATCGAAAGTTTATGTATCAAAACTTTCTATGTGTAAAGTTTTTATATATAAAGTTTGTATGCATAAAGTTTATATATAAATATATTTTTTATTGGACCGAGAATACATGGGCCAATAGGAAAGAAAAAGAACATGAAAATATGGGCTCTTTGCAAACAATAGGCATGTCAGCATTTGTAGGCCATGCATGTGAAGTAGAGGGGTGCGGGACGCCATCACACGTGTTCGCGATGGGCAATCAATCGCGTACCAAACTCACCCCTACTTGACAAGTCAACTACCTTTAAGTCAAATTTCTTCCTATCTTATTCCAACCGTACTTTCAGAGTACCTTATTTAGTGATAAGGGTATCAAAGTCTTTTCTTCCAACTTAGTGTCTGTTAAATAATTTAAAAATGTTTATATTTGTTGACAAAGAGAGTAAAAGATAGTTATAAATTCGAAATGTATATATCTTAAATGAGACAATGTTTAGCATCAACTCCGGATCCAAGATTTCTTAAAGCCGAGTAATCCTAACTCCATAAATCCATATATCTGAATCTACGATTACGTTGGTAACATTCCGATAAATGATTTTATTATTGTTTTAAATAAAATATAAAAGTGTAAATCACTATAATTTAACATACAAATTTTAAATCCATGTGTATTTATGATTTTTCTTAAACAGTGCTACTAGGATCTGGAGTTGTGCAGGGCCTGCTACTAGGATCTGGAGTTGTGCAGGGCCGTCCTGTGAAATTCGGGGGCTTGTGCAAAATCTTATTTGATACTAAACTTCAGTAATAAAAAAATGATAATAATTTATACTCCATGATATAGTTCATAAAATAGAACAAAAATTATACATGTGCATAATCTTCACTTGAAAATATTTTTTTAGTATTTCTTGAAATAAAATACTCAATGATTTGTAGAAGACATGACTTTAAAATTAAAGATATTGTACAAACCTATGCACATGTAGATATAAGATGTAAAGAATAAAATTTAATTTAGTGCATATATTGGATAAGAAATCGTAAACCTCGTCACCAAATAAAAATTTAGTGACTTTGCTGCCTCCAGTGCCATGGAGGGCCTTCAGGCGTTGCTTGTTGCTCGATAGCTTGCTGCTTTGCCGCTTTGCTACGGCATAGCGGCAGACGCCAGATGATGAGTGACGAGGGTCAATGGACAAGCGACGATTGGTGAGCAGCCATGCGTCCGAGAGCCAAGCGCCCGAGCGGGATAGCGAGACTACGAGTGTAAGAGCGTCGTGGCAGATCATCGGGGCAAGCGAACTGGTGAAAGCACGATCGGACGCTCGACGGACACGGCGAAAAACGAATTGATGTGCTGCGTTCGGCTTCCGCTGACATCAACTAATTCCATCTATTAGGCTAATACCTGGTTTATGGGGTCCTGGAGATTGGGGGCCTTGTGCGGTCGCACTTGTGGCACTCCCTTGGGGACGGCCCTGGAGTTATGTCAAACTAAACATAAGAATAAGAGTTGCAAGTAAGAGAGAACTATGCATTCGAAATGTAATCGTCTCCGAGCTGCAAGACTGCAACTTCAGGCAGAAGAAGTTGGTCAGTTTTCTCCAATGTGGGCGACGAGATCACCGATACGGTAGTGTTAAGGCTGTTACCTGTTAGCGAAGTATTACGGCCGGAGTGACCTCATGGCTGGTGCATCCCGGCTACTAGTAATTGACTACCCGGCTACCGCCACGCTCTCTGTACAAATCACCGCACGTTTTTGCTGCGGCGCCACCTGGTACGGTTTCAATCCGTGGCCCCCGTTGCCGTCCAGCGCGCGAGACGCCCCATCTCCGTGCGAAAAAGCGGACTGGCCCCACGCTACCGCATGCATCTGGCTGGCTGGCGCTGGCAGAGGCACACACAAGTTTTGACGCCTTGACGTGCGTCGGCGCAACATCAGTTGGACTCGACAACCACTTTTTTCGCCGCCATGTTGCGCTTGCGCCGCGAGACCGCGAGAGCCGCAGCCTCGAACGAAGATTCTCGCGGGGATTCTGTGTTCTCCTTCGATACGGAGTCCACAGAATTCCCTTCTTTTTTGCTGCTTGGTTTGGTCCCTGATTCCTTCGCCGGCAGGATGTCCAATGGCGCGGTTGCTTCCTGCAAATCCCATGCCACCCGCACGCACTGTTCACTGCTGATACACATGGGATTTGGACGCATACCCATGGAACGTCCAATATTTAGGTTATCTAATGCTAGAACCAAACCTAACAGTAGCATAATTCAAATCATGTACGATTGCTCGCTGTTTTGAAATGTATTTGGGGTGTTGTAACGACGAATCTGTGGGTCACAAACTCACAACTTGGCCTCCGGAGTGCTTTTTTCTCCTTGGAAAGGCATGCATGCCCACCTGATGGCCAACAGCGAGAGCAATACTGTACGAGATCTTTTGGCTCCTTTCCCTTTTGGTACTACTTGCAGATCAAATTATTAAGCACTATTAGAATCTTGCACCAAAGCCTCGAGAATATCCCGTTATACTAGTAAGAATGAATCAACCAACTAACCAAACCCTTGGATAGTTGGACTGTGCTTGTTTAACGTTGTGCGTGGAGCGAGCGACGACAGCGACACCCCCTCGACCAGCCGCTTCTCACTTTCTCACACTGCACCGCACGTCAACTTAAATTAGTGCTGTCGCGACTGATCACTGAGGTAAACCCAGGAGCTTCATCGGCACGCGTTACTGCGTGATACAGTATTACTGCGTGATACAGTATGAGAAACTGAGAATTCAGGGTAGTACGCACTAGTGCCCTACGCAGTCAAGCAATAACGTTGCAAAGGTACCAAAAGCACTTTATGTGCAATTAAGCGCGCGCGAGTAAAAACATAGTGCCAAAGACGGTGGAAAAGCGGCCGACCGACACGTCCGAGCGGTCACGCGTAGTACGCAACACGGTGCACATCGCTGTTAAACAGAGAGAGCCCGAGGCGCGCGGTGGAGCAACGGGCGGGACGCGCCGGCAGATCTGACATCTGGGGGAGCGCGGACGAGCAGAGCTTAGCTAGCTAGGCGTACAGCGTAGCCGGCGACGGCGCCCGCGTCCAGGTGCACTGCGCACAGTTGCACATGCGCGGGCGGGTCGGCGCGCGGCGGTGCCCGGTGCACGAGGTGGGGAAACCAGGGGAGCCGAGACGAGCCAGGGGGCGGGGATCCAACCGTGCAACAAGTCCGGGCCCGCCTTGTCGGCTGGACTGAATGACTGATCACACTGTGTGGGAAAACAGAGGCTTAATTCAGTATCAGCAATTCAGCAGATGGATTATTGACTTACTAGCACAATAATGAATTGGACTGTATACACGTCGTGTAGCGGTGAAGGCTGTTCGAGTTGATTGTTAAATTAAAAAAATGGTGCCTTTTTCCCAGTTGCTCAACAATGTGAAGATGGATTCTAACTCTCGGGTGAACATCCACCCGTTTTCTTGTATGCCAACTAAATTATTATGAAAAATTTTAAAAAAATACAAGATAGATTAATATGTAATATATTACTTCAAAAATATGCAAGTTCAAATCTATTACCATAAATTGTAACAAAATAGTAAATTAAACTCTAACTACTACATACATATTTACAGTCAAATTAGTTATTTTTATTATAACTTGTAGAATTCAAAATTGATTTTGCATATTTTTGAAATGATATATTACATATTAATTTATCTTGTTATTTTTTTAAAAAAAATTTCATAGTTGATATGGAAGAAACCGGTGGACATCCTCCCGAATGTTTAAAACAGTTTCTCCCCAAGAACACCTATTCTCTGCTCGGATAGAAAATGAAATCTTTACGTAGAGTAGTATATCACTGCCCCAAAAAGGTGTATGCATACGTAAATACCAGACTAGCAGAGTCATGAGGTCTAGTTAGAACTTAGAGGCGTGCTGGTCGTAAGATGCATTAACAAAATGCCAAATTAACTTCACATCGACAACAAAGGGTTTAATTTCGCATTGCTTATGTAGATTGAGAGTAGTATATCTTCTCAGTACGATTTGTAAATGAAAAGATAGACGGCGATTCGATGAATGCACCATTCTAGACTGGAGATTCCAGTTCCAAACCGGTTGACGGTATACACCAAATCACCAATGCATGACGCACAAGGTTTGGCTACCCAAACCACGGCGACGGAGCACGCGAAACAGGCCAGGCGATTGCCAGTTTGCCACCCATCCACCAGACCACAATTCTGCATGCAGCAACGGCGCCAAAGACGGTTTTTTCTACCTCCTCTATATAAGCCCCACAATGCCCACTACCAGCTTGTCACAAACTCACCGTCACAGCCAAAACCTCGTACAATTTCAAGCTTTCAGCTAGCAGCAAAGCAACACAAAGTCCAATACAAGTCAAGCGTTCTCACTAAGTCAAACCGCCTCACTGCTACCTTCGTTTGCGCGCGCCATGGAGCTTGCCCTGGTTGGCAACCCTACGAATGGCGTAGCGAAGCCGTCGTGCAACTCCGTCGGCTCGCTGCCCGTCGTCAGCTCCAACGCCGTCATCCACCCGCCGGTGACCAGCCCGGCGGGCGCCACGCTCGGCAGGCACCTCGCGAGGCGCCTCGTCCAGATCGGCGCCACCGACGTGTTCGCTGTCCCCGGGGACTTCAACCTCACCCTGCTCGACTACCTCATCGCCGAGCCCGGGCTCACGCTCATCGGCTGCTGCAACGAGCTCAACGCCGGGTACGCGGCCGACGGCTACGCGCGAGCCCGCGGTGTCGGCGCCTGCGCCGTCACGTTCACCGTCGGCGGCCTCAGCGTGCTCAACGCCATCGCCGGCGCCTACAGCGAGAACCTCCCCGTGATCTGCATCGTCGGAGGGCCCAACTCCAACGACTACGGCACCAACCGCATCCTGCACCACACCATCGGCCTCCCGGACTTCTCCCAGGAGCTCCGCTGCTTCCAGACCATCACCTGCTACCAGGTGCGCGCGCACTAAACCATGCCTCTCGTCTTTCATTTGCACTGGGTGCATTTCGTCGAACACCTGAGCTAAAAAGAGTGCGTTGCACGCATGCAGGCCGTCATTAACAACCTCGACGACGCGCACGAGCAGATCGACACCGCCATCGCGACGGCGCTAAGGGAGAGCAAGCCCGTGTACATCAGCGTGGGCTGCAACCTGGCGGGCCTCTCTCACCCGACGTTTAGCCGCGAGCCAGTGCCACTGTTCATCTCACCAAGGTAATACTGAGCTAAAAACGCATGCATCTTGTGTTAAAATCTTTTTTATCCATTAGTTTATTAAATTTGTTATCTGTTCCATCAGATTGAGCAACAAGGCGAACTTGGAGTACGCTGTCGAGGCAGCGGCGGACTTCCTGAACAAGGCGGTGAAGCCGGTGATGGTCGGGGGGCCAAAGATCCGAGTGGCCAAGGCGAAGAAGGCGTTCGCCGGCATCGCGGAGTCGAGCGGGTACCCGTTCGCGGTGATGCCGTCCGCCAAGGGCCTCGTGCCGGAGCACCACCCGCGGTTCATCGGCACGTACTGGGGCGCCGTGAGCACCACCTTCTGCGCCGAGATCGTCGAGTCCGCCGACGCCTACCTCTTCGCCGGCCCGATCTTCAACGACTACAGCTCCGTCGGCTACTCCCTGCTGCTGAAGCGGGAGAAGGCCGTCATCGTGCAGCCCGACCGCGTGGTGGTCGGAAACGGCCCGGCGTTCGGGTGCATCATCATGACGGAGTTCCTCGACGCGCTCGCCAAGCGCCTCGATCGCAACACGACGGCGTACGACAACTACCGCCGCATCTTCATCCCCGACCGCGAGCCGCCCAACGGCCAGCCTGAGGAGCCACTCAGGGTCAACATCCTCTTCAAGCACATCAAGGAGTTGCTTTCCGGCGACACCGCCGTCATCGCCGAGACCGGCGACTCGTGGTTCAACTGCCAGAAGCTCAGGCTCCCCGAGGGCTGCGGGTAAGCGCCACGCACCATTCATCTCGTTTCCCGGCAACCATCCTCGCTTCACCTCAGCTTTCCAAAGTTCAATAATGAAAGGCTGATCATTCCAAACAGGTACGAGTTCCAGATGCAGTACGGCTCGATCGGGTGGTCGGTCGGCGCCACGCTCGGCTACGCCCAGGCGGCCAAGGACAAGCGCGTCATCTCCTGCATCGGCGACGGAAGCTTCCAGGTGCGTCCTCTGCTCATCTGCTGCTGCCACTATCTCCTCTGCTTCTCGCTAATGGCGGCGGCTGTTCTAATGCGCGTGTGCGCGACGTACAGATGACGGCGCAGGACGTGTCGACGATGCTGCGGTGCGGGCAGAAGAGCATCATCTTCCTCATCAACAACGGCGGGTACACCATCGAGGTGGAGATCCACGACGGGCCGTACAACGTCATCAAGAACTGGGACTACACGGGCCTCATCGATGCCATCCACAACTCTGACGGCAACTGCTGGACAAAGAAGGTTGGATTCAAACACCACCACCACTAGTACTACTAAATACGGTTAAGTGCCATTGGACTGGCCGATCATGACAGCTCAAGATTTTTTCGCTGTTGTTTCTCAACAGGTCCGGACTGAGGAGGAGCTGATAGAGGCGATCGCGACGGCAACGGGCGCCAAGAAAGACTGCCTCTGCTTCATCGAGGTGATCGTGCACAAGGATGACACCAGCAAAGAGCTTCTCGAGTGGGGATCCAGGGTCTCGGCTGCCAACAGCAGGCCGCCTAATCCCCAGTGATCTTGCTGCCTGGTCTTCTCATGACGCGCACTCGAAAAAATTGCTGGGTTGCCAAAGTCCGAGATATGCTGCTTTTTATCGTCTGTGAATTAATTGTTTAACGCTTCTGTATCGATTCAAAATTTTCTTCGAGAAGGGGTTGAATTATTATAGGTCGATGGGTGTTGCCTATCCTATGATAATGTTTGTAATTCAAATGCTTGGAATTAATGTTTTATAAACCTACATTATATTGCGATGCAATAACATGGACGATTTGAAGGAGAAGAGATCACATAGTTAGGACCTGCTTGGAAGACTAGTATTCGGGTCAATGGACATGTAAATTGCAGGATCGTTATATCGTAGTAATATTTTTCTCGTTGGGCTAAATTTCGCGTTTAGATGGGCCGTAACACATAAATTTTATGCCGGTTTCTGGCCCAATCCGTCGGAAAACAAGAGCCGTGGCGCCTCCACGGTCTCGCAAGTCACACAGTCACATCTCGAGCAGTCGAGCGCCACCGACACCACGCCAGTTACAACTTAGGCCTGTTCTATTCTTCAACTTAACTTACTCCATGATATGTTTTTTAAAATAATTATATATAGTAGCTGTTTAAAAAAGCAAATAAATTTATTTTTCAAATTCATAATAGTTAATATCTAATTAATCATGTGTTAATTAGGTTTCTTGTTTCGTGTGCCGTACAAATCTTCCTTCTCTAGGAGCAATCGAACGAAGCCTGGCCTAAGCTATTTGCTAAGTAGGTCCCTAAGGCCTAAGTTATTTGCTTGACCATCATCTACAACGTATTTTTTCTACTCGGAGGGTGTCACACCCCAATCTGACACCGCCGTATAACGACACCTAATAGGAGCGTGTTGTAGGAAAAACGACGCGAACCGCTTCCTAGGAAATCGCGATATAGGCACCCTTCACAGGACATAGCGATGGTACCCACGTGTTGATGATAAAATTTAGCAAGCATATGAATCGGAGTCAAGATCCAATCCAAAGCGGATTTGAAGATATACGGAGATCTCGGAAACAGAGTGCGCATCGGCTGGAGGCTTATATCAGCTGATACCGAGTTTGATGAGACTAGTTGATACATCCAATATTGACAGGTTTGGCTACGTAATCGATGTCGGATTCAAATAAAGAGCTTCAATGATATTGCCAGGCAAGGATAAAGTCTGAGATAGGCAATTGTATCTATTAATTAGGATTTTATGTAATTTTCTTGTATATATTTTTGGTAAGAGTTCGTCTGAGGGACTTATTCGTCTGTTAGAGTTGTATTAGGAAAATATGAGTCGTGTCCGTTATGGACAAGTTTGTATGTTAATGAGCCTGAGGTCTTGTAAATAATTAACACCAGTTCAATATAATATCGGTGCATCGCCAACCTTTTCATTACTTTGTTATTTTGACAAGTTCTTGCTATCGAGTCGGGTTGCATCGGTTTCGATCTTCGATGAGAGGTAAAGCTTGTTATGGCGGTTTGCGCTATCGGGATTAGTGCTTACATCTTTATGACATTCTAATCTTGTTTTCGTAAATCACCGAGTTATCATATACATTTTATAACCTAGATTGATAATGTTTTCTACTTGCATCGGCTCATCTCCTTCTAGGGTTTTGTTGATAAAGGTTAGATTATCTTGTTGATTTAGATTGTCTAATGTATCCACCATCCTGAAAAGATGATCATCGGCTTGATTATCTAGACATTATGTTTCTCTTCATACTTAGTGCTGCATCAGTTAAGTTTGATTTACTAAGTCGTGTTTAGAACTATAATCTCTAGCCTGCCTCATGGTTATCGGGGTTTCAACCGATCTTATCTGGTACAATCGTTTTACTTTGATTTATATTTTGTTTAACATGTTGTATTTACCCCTTATATCAAGATCTCAACTAATGTAAATATATTAAGCTCATTATCAATCTGATTGATGTTAGTTTAATATATTTATCACAAGATGATATCCTAATATAAGGTAGTATCGGAGCTATAGCTGATACATGCTTAAATTCGAACATCGGCTATGATATGAACACACATAATCCTTATTTCATGTTATTTTGGATCTAGGCAATTTATACTATCTTGGTTATGTCTGATCTATCCCAATTGCTAATTTCTAAAGTAATATTGATACATAGATTATCTAATGTTAATCTTTGCAGCCAATGGACCAAGTTTAAAGTTTATTTATTCTTATGAATATGCCTTATAGTTGATTCACCTTGCAATGCATTGGCTAGGTTACAACACGATATGTCATCGGCTTTTTAGCCGATCGGTTATCGTCTACTAACAATATTTGCATGTTTAATCTTGTTGATTGCAGGATTAAATCAATTCGCACGATCTAAAACTCGAAAACAAGCTTTGGACCTACACTAAAGTAAAGCAAATCTCTCATACCGTCGTGTTTTACGTCAACACCATGATGATAATTATGAATCATTGTAATCCTTAATTTAAGTAGAAGACTTATTTACCTTGACTTATGTTGCAACTCTCTGGAGAACCCGAGAATGCAACATACAAAGCGAAAGCAACAACAATAGAAGTAGAGGCAATGGAAACCCAACGAACTAACACCAAACACCACAGGCAACAACAGGGAACTAGGACGAAACCCTAATCTTCACTTCAACTTCACCTTTAGAGCTGACAAAACTATATGTATAGAGCAAGGGTGAGTACTTACGTACTCAGCAAGCCAGAGGAACTTAATAGTTAATGCAAGCTTCAAGCGGAGGCTGTTACTTTGCAATCATTTTTATTTTCAAGTTTTTAACAATCTATTTGTGTACGTGTCCACAACTAGAGCAAGACAAGTCTCAGCTCGGTCGGGAGTGAGAAGTGACAAATTGATTTTCATATTTGCACAACTCCCAGAGTTGGCCTCAAAGTTGGTTTCCCAAACCAAACCAATTATCCAATCTTCCAGAGATATGTGGTCCTCAAACGACTAATTATTTCCAGGGACTCCTTCTCCCGCTATCTCCCTAACAGCGTGTTGATGCAAAACACGGCGGCTTGAGAGATTTGCTTTACTTTAGTACAGGTCCAATGTTTACTTTCGGGTTCAAGGGCGTGCCAGTTGATTTGATCCTGCAATCAACAAGATGAAATGTACAAACTATGTTAGTAAATGATAGCTGATCGGCTAAAAAGCGATGTCGTATCGTATTGTAACCTAGCCGATGCAATATGGAGTGAATCAGCTGCAAGGCATATTTATAGTGATAAATGAATCCTAAACTTGTTCTATTGGCTGGAAACCAACATTATGTAATCTATGAATCAATATTACTTTGGAAATCAGCAATTGAGATAGATCGAACTTAACCGAGACAGTATAAATTGCTTAAATCCAAAATAACATGAAATAACGATTACACGTGCTCATGTCATAGCCGATGTCCAAATTTAAGAATATATCGGCTATAGCTCCGATACTACCTTATACTAGGATATTGTCTTAAAGTAAATATATTAAACTAATACCAATTAGACTGATGATAAACTTAATATATTTATATTAGTTAAGATCCTAATATAAGGGGCATATACAGTATATTAAACAAGATATAGATCTAGTTAAAACAACTATATCATGTAAGATCGGCCCGATACCATCCTTATTAAGAAATCAATCTATCTGTTATTGGGAAAATCCTAGAAAGAGATAAGCCGATGCAAGTAGAAAGCATTATCAATATAGATTATATGATGCATATGATAACTCGGTGATTCACAAAAGCAAGATTAGAGTGTCATAAAGATGTAAGCACTAATCTCGATGATGCAAACCACCATAACAAGTTTTACCTCTTTGTCCAAGATCGAAACCGATGCAGCTCGGCTCGAAAGCAAGAACTTGTCGAAACAAAGTAACGAAAAAGGTTGACGATGCGCTGAGATTGAATTGAACTGATGCTAATTATTTAGAAGACCTCGAGCTTATATTTATACCCGAACATACAAACTTGTCCATAACGGACACGACTCATACTTCCCTAATATAACTCTAACCGACGAACAAGTCACTTAGGCGGACTCTTACCAAAAATATATACAAGGAGATTACATAAAATCCTAATTAATAGATATAGTTGCCTATCTCGGACTCTATCCTTGCCTGGCAATGTCATTGAAACCCTTTCTCTGAATCCGACATCAATCACTCAACCGATCTTGCCATCATCGGCTGTATCAGCCAACCAAATCAAACTCTGTATCGGCCGATATAAATTCTTAGCCGATGCGCACTTTGTTTCCGATATTTCCGCATACCTTCACATCCGCTTCGGATTGGATCTCAATTCCGATTCATATGCTTACCAAATTCCATCGTCAACACATGCCCCCAATTCCGAAGTATTATATAATGCAACAGAATTACATCTTCAATCCCATAAGTTTCTAGAGCTTTCTTCCCGACCGTTACGCGCATGCCTGTATAAATAGTAACCAACATTCTCGGAAATTTCACGTCATTACTTCCATTTTCACCGCTCTAGCAAAAAAATTTTCCTCACCAACTCCGGCGACTCACATTGCATCTTCGTTTCCCGACGATGATCCCCCTTGTTCCAATGATGGCGACTTCCTCGAGCTCACCAAGTGCATCACCCGTCGAATTCCCCGAGGTAAATTCCTTCATATGTTAATCTCCGCCATCGGCTCGATCTTGCGTCTACTTTTTCATCCTCTTTTCTTTCTTTCTGATTGAGCATCTTTCCTTACTTTGTAGCACTTAATCCACGAATATCATCCCAAGCCTAAAAGAGCCAAACCATTTCTTCTTGGGTCCGATGGGTAACATAGATCCAACCACCTTGATCAATGCAGAAACAGATAGAATCCCTTTTAGGCAAACACACCCGAGCCCAGCTCAATGGTCCACCGCCTTCAGATCCTAGCTATCCCAAGTTGATGGATGGATAGATTGGTACAAAAGGATGGCCACCAGTAAACAAGATCACTGGGATGAAATGGGAATATCTCAATGCTTATCCCTGTCAGTAGCCAATATGAAAAAGGATGAACCCATGTTATCTGTCGCAGCCTACTTCTGGTCCTATACTCTGAATGCTTTCATGTTTAACCATGGATCAATGACTCCCATTCTCTGGGACATCATAATGATTACTGGCTTAGATATTACCACCTCAACCAACCCTATCAGCCTGAAAACCAAGTGTTCTCACATATTCAAAACCAAAGCTATTGGAGGTTGGTCTGGTTTTATCTCTGACAATATGGGAACAAGTTCAGTATCGGCTAAGGAACACACCGCTTTTCTTCTTATGTGGCTAGACAAGTTACTCTTCTATGGCTATACTTGTGGTCCAACAGCAAACTAGCAACATCTAGTCGAAGCCTTAGTAGCAAAGAAACAATTTCCCCGGGCAAATATCTCCTTGGTGCAGTTTATCAAACCTTGTGCCAATTATCGGCTAAGATCATTATGGACACAAGTATCAACACAGGTGGTCCTTGGTGGTTTGTACAACTCTGGCTAAACTTGTACACCTTGAAAGCAGCTCATAAACCAGCACTTCTTGAAACCAGCTTCCCTTCTTTAGCCGATCCAGAAGATAATGATGACGAAGCAATTACAACTCGCCGATGCATGTCCTTTGGAGAGACAGCTTGAACTTATGCTGGTTCAGGTCCATCGGCTGAACATTTCCAAAATTGGTTTGGAAACTTTTATGATGGATTTCGCAGGGACAACAGGATCTGGTTTGCATATAAGTCCTTCTCTCAGTATAAACTACTAGCTGATTTCAGACTTGATGAAATAAATGATGAGAGATTTGGAAAACTCAGAGAAGTCCTAACTGCATCTATCTCCCCTTGTATCCTCCCAGTAGGCATCTCTCAAGGTAGATATGTGCAGCCATCATATGAGTTCTATCATCCAATGGTTATTGCACGTCAACTTGGCATGGGTCAGCTCCCCATAGGCTTATATTTCTTTGATAAAATCCATCCCAGAGGAGAAATTGCATCAGCTCTGATTATGGACAAGCTTCTCAACATCCTTGGACCCCCTCTTGGCAGTATTGACAGGTTCAACATAATTTTGATGAGAAGCCTTCTTTTTGATAAGTGGTGGTCTGAATGGAAGATACAAATTTTCCACCCATCGGCTCAAACATACCTGACAAAGATATTACCAGATTTAATCCCTCAAGTAAGCTACTTTCTCTATCCTTTTCCATCAACTTTTGATGCCAATAATCCTTTGATGTTTATAAATTTCTACTACTACTTGCACCTCCCCCTCTCATTAGCTGAAGTGGTCAGCCGATTGAGTATGCCGCTGCAAAGCTCCCAAACGGTTGTGGCATAGCCCCTTCCATCATCGGCTACAATGCTCCAAAAGTAGCCTCTTTACTTCATGGCCAAGTCAGAGAGCCAATACCATTTGGTGGAAAGCGCAATAGGACAAGCAAGTTGCTATAAAACCTTCACTCTCTCAAAAGAAACAACTGATGAAGATCTACCCTTAGATCCAGATGTTGAAGAATATATAAAGGGAATTGAGATGGAAGAAGCTGTAGATGAAGCAGCAGCCCAGATGAGTGAAACAGGAGAAGCTGCATTTGAACCCCCTCGAGCCGATACTCCTCCAGTCAATCCATCTAGCATGGTAAATAGTCCTCCAAAGCGACACCCCCATAAAACACAGGTACTTACTCTCCTCTTTATGATTTGTTTGTAATTCATGCATAAGAACTAACAAAGAATCCCTTTTTAGTCGAAGAAAAAGTTAGTAAAAAAGAAACAACCGCCTCCACCTGCATCGGTATTCCTAAAGCCCTTCTAATTTTGCATTCTAATCCCTTATCGGCTAATGTTCAAACTTGTTTTGTTACATCCCTTTATTTCAGCCTTCTCAAGTTCCATCACCTCCCCAACCTCAGCGGTCTACGAACATACACCATCGGCCCAAGGAAGCCATCATGACGAGGAAGCAACTGCTGTGATTCCAGCTCCTCAAGTCCCTGTAAGTACATATCCAAATTTTCATATATCGGCCAATCTGAATCCATTACTCATAACACCTTTCCTTATCTGCAGATCCTAGCCGATATGTTTTCTTTTGACATAAGACAATTTCTGGACGAGGAAGAAGAAGATACAACAAGCAGGTCCAAATCACCATTATCCGAAGACTTGAAGACCAAGCTAGCAAACATCTCTGATCGACTAGGGGCCTCTTTAGATGCATTAGTTGCAGATTGTGGTCTAATTAGAGCAAGGTTTCAAGAAATCCAAGATCAAATTCCTGATGAGCTTGTTGACATGATATCTCCAACAGTCCTCCTTGAACAACATCGTTTCAAACTTGAGAGAGCCAGACAAAGGATTGCTGATCGGCTTGAACACACATCTCTTGAAGCCACCATACAGACCAGCCGATAGCAAGTCAATGATGAGAAGGTGAAATTAGATGAATTAGAAGCTGGCCCATGTTCAACTCAGCAAAATATTGACAAACTGAAGAAAAAGGAAGCTGATCTATTGGCACAATTTAACGAATGTAGATATGAGATAGCCTTCGAGGAACAAAAGTTAGCCGATCTGCCTAAAGCCATTGAAGCTTAGAAGTCAAAGCTCAAATCATCCATCAAGCATCTATCTTCTCTTAGCTAATCTCTTAAGCCAATCCCAGGAACAAATGCTACTGATGCACAAGCAATAGATGAAGTAGTGAAAATACGTCAACAGGCAATATCAGCCATTCAAACACACCTGGAGTGATGTAATGAACTGTGACTGAAAACTTTTGTAACCATAACATGCACGATTGAAGAGATAATTCCGTTGCATTATATAATACTTCGGATTTGAGGGGCATGTGTTGACGATGAAATTTGGTAAGCATATGAATCGGAATCAAGATTCAATCCGAAGCGGATTTGATCATATGCGGAAATCTCGGAAACAGAGTGCGCATCGGCTGGAAGTCTATATCAGCCGATACCAACTTTAATACGGTTAGCTGATACAGCTGATATTGGTTAGATTGGTTAAGTGATCAATGTCGGATTCGAAAGAAGGATTTCAATGACATTGCCAGACAAGCATAGAGTCCAAGATAGGCAATTGTATCTATTAATTAGGATATTATGTAATTTTCTTATAGATGTTTTCGGTAAGAGTCCGCCTAAGGGACTTGTTTGTCGATTAGAGTTGTATTAGGAAAATATGAGTCGTGTCCGTTATGGACAAGTTTGTATGTTTGGGCATAAATATAAGCCCGATGACTTGTAAATAATTAACATCAGTTCAATTCAATCTAGGCGCATCGCCAACCTTTTTCATTACTTTATTTCGATGAGTTCTTGCTTTCGAGTCAGGCTGCATCTGTTACGATCTTCGACGAAGAGGTAAAACTTGTTATGGCGGTTTGCATTATCAGGATTAGTGCTTACATCTTTATAACACTCTAATCCTATTTTGTGAATCACCGAGTTATCATATGCATTATATAATCTAGATTGACAATGTGCTCTACTTGTATCGGCTTGTTTCTATTTAGGGTTTTGTCGATAACGGCTAGATCACCTTGTTAGCTTAGATTATTTAATGCATCCACCATCCCGAAAAGAAGATCATCGGCTTGACTGTTTAGACATTATGCTTCTTTTCATATACTTAGTGCTACATCAGTTAAGTTTGATCTACTAAGTCGTGTTTAGAATCATAATCTCTAGCCTGTTTTATGGTCATTAATAAGGATAGTATCGGGGTTTCAGCCGATCTTACTTGATATAGCTGTTTTACATAGATTTACATCTTGTTTAATATACTGTATCTGCCCCATATATTAGGATCTCAACTAATATAAATATATGTAGCTTATTATCAATCTAGTTGATAATAGTTTATTATATTTTCTTTAAGATGATATTCTAGTATAAGATAGTATCAGAGCTATAGCCGATACATGCTTAAATTTGGACATCGGCTATGATATAAACATATATAATCGTTATTTCATGTTATTTTGGATCTAGGCAATTCATACTTTCTCGGTTAAGTCCGATCTATCCCAGTTGTTGATTTCTAAAATAATATTGTTTAATAGATTATATAACGTTGATATTTACAGCCGATGGACCAAGTTTAGGGTTTATTTATTATTGAAAATATGCCTTACAGCCGATTTACCTCACATTGCATCGGCTAGGTTGTGCTTCGATATGACATCGGCTTGAAAGCCGATCAATTTTCGTTATTAATGATATTTGCATGTTTCATCTTGTTGATTGCAGGATCAAATCAACTGGCACGCCCTTGAACCCGAAAGCAAGCTTTGGACCTTGTTGATGATGGAATTTGGCAAGCATGTGAATTGGAAACGGGATACAATTCGAAGCGGATTTGAAGATGTGCGGAATTCTCGGAAACAGAATGCGCATCGGCTGGAAGACTGTATCAACCGATACCGAGTTTGATATGAACAGCCGATACAGCCGATATTGGTTACATGATCAATGTCGGGTTCGAGAGAAGGATTGTAGTGATGTTGCCAAGCAAGGATGGAGTCAAAGATTGGCAATTGTATCTATTAATTAGGATTTTATATAATTTCCTTAAAAATATTTTTGGTAAGAGTCCGCTTGAGGGACTTGTTTGTTAGTTGGAGTTGTATTAGGCAATATGAGTCGTGTCCATAACGGAAAAGTTTGTATTTTCGGGTATAAATATAAGCCCGAGATCTTGTGAATAATTAACAACACCAGTTCAATCAATCTCGGTGCATCGCCAACTTTTTATTCTTTTACTTTCGACGAGTTCTTACTTTCGAGTCGAGCTGCATCGGTTTCGGTCTTCGACAAAGAGGTAAAGCTTGTTATGGCGGTTTGCATTATCAGAATTACTACTTACATCTTTATGACGCTCTAATTCTATCTTGTGAATCTCCGAGTTATCATATTATATAATCTATATTGACAATGCTTTCTACTTTCATCGGCCGATCTCTATCTAGGGTTCTGTCGATAACGGCTAGATTGACTTGTTGGTTTAAATTATATGATATATCCACCATCCTGAAAAGGCCACCATTGGCTTGATTGTCTAGATATTATACTTCTTTTCATACTTAATGTTGCATCAGTTAAGTTTGATCTATTAAGTCGTGATTAGAATCATGATCTCTAGCCAGTTTTATGGTTGTTAATAAGGATAGTATCGGGGTTTCAGCCGATCTTACCTGGTATAGTTGTTTTACATAGTCTTTTGCTTTGTTTAATATGCTATATATGCCCCTTATGTTAGGATCTAATCTAATATAAATATATTGGACTTATTGTTAATCTGATTGACGGTAGTTAGATATTTTTGTTGCAAGAGAATATTCTAATATAGGGTTGTATTGGAGCTATAGCCAGTACAAGCTTAAATCTGGACATCGGCTATGACATGAGTGCATATAATCGTTACTTCATGTAATTTTAGACTTGGGCAATTTATACTGTCTCGGTTAAGTCCGATCTATCCCAACTGCTGATTTCTAAAGTAACATTGATTTACATATTATATGATATTTTCAGCCGATGTACCAAATTTAGGGTTGATTCATCATCGGATATGCCTTACAGCTGATTCAAATTTTACTGCATCGGCTAGGTTACATCATAATATGACATCGGTTTTCTGGCCGATCGATTATCGTTTACTAATAAAACTTGCATGTTTTCATCTTGTTGATTGCAGGATAAAATCAACTGGCATGCTTTTGAACCCGAAAGCAAGTTTTGGACCTGCACTGGAGTTAAGCAGATCTCCCAGGCCAGTGTGTGTTTTTTGCATCAACGGACCTGCACTGGAGTGAAGCAAATCTCCCAGGCCACTGTGTTTTGCGTCAATAGTGGGCTGTCGGAGAGAGGCGGCCCGAAGAAGTATAGGGATGAAAATTAAACTTTAGCAAAGAAGTTTGAGTTGGAGGGGAAGGCGTTGGGTTGGGCCGAGAGGAAAAGGGGAGAGGCAACCTAATCGATGGGATTGGACTTTATCTTTTTCCTGGAATTTCTTGAAGGAATATTTTGAGTATTTGAGGTGGGATTTGAATTCAAACTGGGTGTTTGGAGTCAACAAAATATAGAGGAGTCAAGGGAGATAGACCAAGGTGGGAACTCGACATTTTCGAAATGGATTTGTATTTGGAGTTTCAATGGATTATTTGAGAGGGATTCAAAAGAGGAGGAAAGAGGAATCTTGGAAGAGTGGATTCAAGGATGGAGTTGAAATTGAATTACTTTTCTAAGAGTTGGATCAATTATTCGGAAGGGAGTCAAAGGAAGGTAGAGAGAAAGAGAGAGAGAGATGGTGGAACTTGAGAGTTGAAGTTCGAATTCGAGAGTTGTTTTGAAGGAGAGAAAGAAAGAGTTTAGGAGTTGGAGATGAATCGTTAGACTGAATTTGGTTTCCAAGGAGATTTGATTGGATTTATATCGTGGAGTTAGAATGAATATTTGGGAAGGGATTCAAAGAGGAAGACAATATTCAGAAATGAATCAAAAGGGAGATAGATAGAGAAAAAGAGGGTGTAACTCGAGAGTTTGAATTCGGATTCATGAATTGATTTTAGGGACGTCTATTCGGTAGCGAGGAATTAGAGATGACTTGAACAATGGTTCAAATCTTCGGAGGGATTATTGAACTTGGACAATTTCAAGAGAAATTGGTCAAATAAGAGAGAAATTCGAATTTCAAGAATTGTTTCAGTGAATCAAGGGAAAAGGTTTTGGATTTACGAGGTAGATGCTTGGACTAGATTGGATTCAAGAATTCAACGAAATTTGTGGTTAGGGTTTTAGGAGCGAAATCCGAATATAAGGGAACTGTTTTTGAAACAAAACTTTGAGAGGTTAGGTTCGGGATTCGAATTTGCCGAATTTGAGATTTGCAATCATGGGATCTGAAAGGACCTCGATGTTGCCTAGAGAGGGTGAATAGGCGTTCCTAAAAATTATCACAACTTCATAGCATATTAGAATTATGACAACTTACGATTCAAATCGGAACTTCCGGTATGGGATTAGAAGTTTCGGTCTCAACCGAAAAGTTCGGCGGATAACGTAATAAAACAATAGCTATGAACTTGTAGCTCAAAGAAACAAAATGTATATGAATCAAATGGTGACAAACAAGGTATCTAAGCAAGATATAAGGTCACCAACTATATTGATTGAGCATGCAAGTAGATCGGGTAAAAACAAGCTCAAGCACAATATGAGAGAAGGCAAGAACTAGCAAACCAAGAGAGGAGACATGTGATTTGTTTCCTGAAGTTCGGATCCACGGATCCTACGTCTCCGTTGAGGTGCCACAAAGGCTGGGTCTATTTCAACCCTTTCCTCACGAGGTTGCACAAATGCACTTCTCGGTTTCACTCTTGATTTCTTCCCTTGCGGAGGCGAAATCGAAGCTTTCACAAACTTTCCGTGGCACACCACAACCTTGGGTGCTCACCGGTGATGCCTAGCCATCTAGGAGACCTAAGTCCCCAAGAATAACAAACACAATCGAAGATTTGCTTGCTATGAACTTGAGTGCTCAAAGTATGGAGTGATTCTCACTAGCTCTCAAATTCTTGATCTCAATCCAACTCTCTTCCCTTCTCAAATCTCTCTCACAAAGAGGCACCACAAAGGTAGGGGAATGAGGGAGGCGAAAACTAGCCGTTGGAGGCGAAAACTGCAATTTTCAGAATTTCCGAAATACATTTTCGAACAAGTCCGAAAATCAATAGAGGGCAATCTCAGTTTCGCAGCCATTTTTGAAATTTCCAAAAAAATTTGGACTTACCCGAAATATTTTCGGACCTTCCGAGATTTTTTTGGAATTTCCGAAAAGCACAAAGTAAAACGACCATAACTTTTCGCTCGGGGGTCCATTTTTGATGATCTTAGACTCTATGGAAAGCTCACTTAGAGGGCTACCCAACTCAACCAAAATCAAGGTTTAAAACCACTCAAATGATAGGTTAAAGCTTGGATTTCTCTCAAGGTAGCACTAGGATGGGTCACTTTGAGTATCGAGACATACACAAACATATCGACGTTGCATCCCTATTAATAGTACGGCATTCCTATACTCAAAAGTAAATAGGAAGAGAATTATACCAATAGGAATGCCTTATTTCCATATTTCTTTCTTTGTCTTAAGGGACACCAACATCAAAACCCTTTCACCATATATTCTTCAAATGATTGATGCGGTTGCTTGTAACTTCAAATGGTCTCTCACGATCCATCATGACAAAGCCGTCACTCGCTCTTCACCACTGGATTTCGTTCTTCAGCGTCAAGCCCCTTGTTTTCCCTTCACTACCGCATAGTCCATCGCGACCGAGCATCGCTTGCCCTTCACCATCTTGCTTTAGTAGCCACTTCGTATTCCACATCTTCAATATCTTCACTTTGTCATCCTTGGTATCTTTAGGTGTAATGATATCACTTGAGCATCATCACCTTTGCAATCCTTGGGACCTATTTCTCTTATTCAACTCAATGAAATTATTAGTTCCAGTGATCCGGTTGTCCACCTCCATATGTTGACCAACTGATCACATATATAAAATGATATGAATAAGTGATGAGTATTAATCAACACCACAAGTGTCATATACTCAAATATATGCTCAAATGTAAAAATCACAATTAAATGAAAGTGAATAACTTGAATCAAGTACATGCAAAACTAAGGTATAGGATTTGCTCCCCCTAAATGTATGCATACAAAATATTTTGTGTGAAGCAAAAGTATGCATAACTAGATATAAAACATTGGGAGCTTACCCTATACAAGAATAGAAGGTATTGATCATATGTAGACATTAAGATGGAAGAATACCTTCATCATCTCCATGTGAAGAGACTAAACAAGATATGACTCAAACAAAACATTAGTCTCAAATACATGTCACTCACATGAAAATATTATATATGAATATATCAATATGTGCATATGGAGAGAAAGAGTGATACATATAGCTTATCTCCATATATTTCATCCTTGTGATTTAGGTTCACCATCAATGAACGTTTCTATCTCAACTCATATGAAGTCCGGGAACCACCTCTCACAAATTTCACTTTCATATCCACATGAGACTAGGCAAAGAAATGCTTATAAAAACATTAGTCTCATATACTTGAATTTATCATTAATCACCAAAACCAAATTTATGACACTTGAACTTTCAGGATCTTTGCAAGGAGTAACCAGAGATGATTTGAGCGCGGACTCAAATCTTTGGAGAACAACTGGACTGGAATTATTTGAAGGGGAAATCTCTCGATAGAGGTTTAGAAAGGATATTTGAATACAAAGATTCAAATTATGAGATTATTTTTGAACAGAGATTTTGAGCAGGCGATTTTGACATCAGGGAATTGAGACAAAGGAAGATATTTAAATTGAGATCTACGGCACAACTTAGACCCAACACTCAAAGAACAAAATTTTTCACATATAGGATTTTCGTTAATTAGGCGTTACAGAGAGTAACATTGGATAACAGGGTAGTGATGTGGAGATTGAAAGCTCAATGGGCCCAAACCACCCATACCACACTTTTACCGAGTCCATGATTGAGGCCCATGAATTTCATTTAGCATCTGGTCTTTCGGCCTACTATCTCCTCAAAAACTTGTTTTTGGAGTTCCTTTTTGATGGGTACGATCTAGTTCGTATCCCTCAATTGCAACAAGGGATATCTTGACCCTCCAACCATTTGAACCGGTGTAATTTTACTCCCTTGATTATTTTGAAAGCGGTTTTCACTGACATGGTAGTTGACTGTCCAACCGACTGAGTCAGGATGTGGGACCTACATGTTAGTGGGTCTGTATCAGTAGGCCAATGGGGTACAACACCGCCTATTTGCGTAGTCCACTGCATAGCGCACCGAGCGGAGCAGCACGGCTATGGTCGCCATCGTCATGGAGCTCGACGGAGAGGCCCATGAGGGAGTGGCACGGGAGGCAGGAGAACGGAGGGACTAGCGTGCAACCTTTCTTCCTCCTCCCATAAGACAACCGGGAGATAGCTGACACCACCGATACTGAATGTGGAATGGAAGGAAGGAGAGGGAAGGTTGGTCGTTGCACGGATGACGAGGGTGGACCGGTTTGACACCATCCTCTCATCGGGTCACGTGCGTTGTCTCGAGCTTCCACCGACAACCCTATCTGAGCCAGTAGCCAGCGCTAGCTAGCCCTGATGTGGCGGAGCGGACCGAGGTGGCTTCGAGCTAAAAGGCCCTATGTGGGGGTCCCAATGCTGCCCTGCACGCCCGTGCTGGCTCTTCATCGTTGTGGTGGCCTCCTAGCCTCGACCCCTCTTCTTTGCCACCGACTCCTCTTCTCCTCGAGTGTCGCCATTGAGGTCGGTATGACGGGCATCTTGACGCGGTCGTCCTCCTGCTCCATGGCTCCCTCCCTGCGATGCGTCCAACGAGACCACTCTATACTTTGACCGTGACCACCACGTACACTATAGCAACCGCCTGGCCAACAAACACCTACGCTCTCTGCCTCGATGGATGGGACCGTCGTCGGGATCTCTAGCAAGGGTCTCTCCACTGATGTCAATGATCGTATCTAGTCGCCCTGTCGCTCCACCTCAAGAACGCACGCCGCCGCTTCACATCGTCGGTGCCCAACTCCTAGACTACCGAAGGGGACCGCCATCCCCCTTAGCTTCGATCACCTTCTCTAGCCTCCGCTTCACCTTGGGACGCATCGTCGCTCTGCCTCAAGGACATGTCACCGCAACTTCGTCTCGGGCCACACTAGCACACAATTCCTAGCCCGCCGAACGGGACGTTGTCCCCCCTAGCTTCGTCGTCCCTCTCGAGCTTAGTCGTCGTCTCCCCACCGTTAGGTGAGGAAGGATAGGAGAGAAAGAAAGAGAAAGCAAAGAGAAGAGGAGGCACTGATATGTGGGCTCCACATGTTGATTCAGATGATTAGACCACGTCAGCGAAAATAGTCTTTTAAACAACTCAGGGAGTCAAATTAAACTGATTTTAATAGGTTGTGGTCAAGATATCCAGTATTGCGGAAACATATTAGACCTATGTCCAAGGGAGTCAAAGTGGACTTAGTCGTTCCTTTTTTCACCTTGGAAAGGTAGTGCAAAAGTCCATTTGATCTCCCTCAACTTTGACCCCAATATAATTCACATTCTTCAATGTAAAGCCAGATATAAAGACTCAGCCAACTATTAAAATCGGTTCATTTTACCTCCGTCAGTGGTCTATATCTGGTTTACACTGATGTGGCGATGACGTAGTGTTAAAATGAGTGGTTTTGGATGATTTCGATGCCACGTGATATTTAGAGTAGCAAATAAATTTAAAATGTGGGCCCCACTAGGTCTCTATTAGTTATCTCTATACACTCCGATCATCGTCGGCCTCTACCACATACACAAGAAGCGACCCCACCAAGGGAGACGGCACAATGGTGGGACGGAGAAGGTGAGGGATTGAGCCGGTGGAGGTTCACACTATCGCCCTTCCCAGTCTCCAGAGCCACACCTCGACAAGCTTCTCCACCTCTGTCTCTACCTCAATCTCCAACACTGCACGCCGATGAAGTCGACTACATCCTTACGCTTCAATTGACCTGATTTTAATAGTTAAGGGAGTCCATATATACGTTTTAGCTTGAGTGAGGTGAATCAGATTCAACCCATATTGAAGGAAGTTAAATAGACTTTTTCGGAAGGTAGACATGCGCACCTGATGCGCACATGCGCACCTGAATCAAATTATTCAACACTATTAGAATCTTTCATCAAAGCCTCGAGAATATCCCGTTATACTAGTAAGAGTGAATCAACCAACTGAACCCTTGGACTGTTTGTGTACGTTGTGCGTGAAGCGACGACAGCGACTTCCCCTTCGAGCAGCGGCTTCTCCCTTTCTCACACTGCGCCGGATGTCAACTTAAATTAGTACTGCCGCGACTGATCACTGAGGTAAACCCGGGGACTTCATCTGCGTTACGGCGTAATACCGTATGAGAAACAGAGAATTCAGGGCGGCAGTACGCACGCACCCATGCAGTTAACGCTGCAAAAGTACCAAGCACGTACGTGCGCACCGCGCGAGGAAACATGGGGCCAAAGACGGTGGGAAAAACTGCCGCCAGGCACGTAAAAGGCAGTACGGCACGGAAAGGTGCACATCGCTGTTACACGAAGAGAACCAGAGGCAGGCGAGCCGAGCGCCCGAGCCTCGGGCTGCGCGCGCCGGCAGATCTGACCCTTGGGGGAGCAGACAGGCAGAGCTAGCTACAGTAGCCAGTATGAGGTAGCCGGCGACGGCGCCGCGCTGCAGGTGCACTGCACACGGTTGCCCTATGCGCGGGCGGGAGCGGTATTGTGGAAACCAGGGGAGCAGACTCAGCAGAGACGAGCCAGACGAGCCAGGGGGCGGGGATGCAACAGTGCAAGTTTGGGCCTGGCTGGTCGGCTGGACTGGATGACTGATCACACTGTGGGAAAATAGAGCTGGGTAAACCTCAATTCAGGTGCTTAGCATATAGATTATTGAATTACTAGCTCGATAATGACTTGGAGTGTATACACGTCGTGTAGCGGTATAGGGTGTGGCGTTGCTTGTTAAATAAAAAACCGGTTCCTTTTTCCCAGTTGCTCAAGAACACCTATTCTCTGCTCGGTTTAAAAAAGTTATCTTTACGTAGAGTACATATCACTGCCCCAAAAAGGCATATGCATACGTATATACCACAGTAGCAGAGCCATGAGGTATAGTTAGAAAGGGTGCTGGTCTTAACTTGCAATAATAAAATGCCAAACTTACTTCACATCGACAACAAGGGTTTAATTTCGCATTGCTTATGTAGATTGAGAGTAGTATGTCCCCATCGCATATCTTTTTAGTACGATTTGTTAATGAAAAGGTGGACGATGATTGGATGAATGCACCATTCTAGACTGGAGGTTCCAGACCGGTCGACGGTATACAGAAATGCATGACGCACAAGGTTTGGCTAAACCACGGCAACGCCCGGTGCACGCGAAACAAGCCAGCTAGTCAGGCGATTGCCACCCATCCCCAATTCTGCATGCAAAGCATGGTTTTTTCTCCCTCCTCTATATAAGACCAACCATGCTCACCACATGCTTGTCACAACCAAAACCTCGTACAATTTCAGCTAGCAGCAAGCAACACAAGTCCAATACAAGTCAAGCGTTCTCACTAAGTCAAACCGCCTCACTGCCACCTTCGTTTGCGCGCGCCATGGAGCTTGCCCTGGTTGGCAACCCTTCGAATGGCGTGGCGAAGCCGTCGTGCAACTCCGTCGGCTCGCTGCCCGTCGTCAGCTCCAACGCCGTCATCCACCCGCCGGTGACCAGCCCGGCGGGCGCCACGCTCGGCAGGCACCTCGCGAGGCGCCTCGTCCAGATCGGCGCCACCGACGTGTTCGCTGTCCCCGGGGACTTCAACCTCACCCTGCTCGACTACCTCATCGCCGAGCCCGGGCTCACGCTCATCGGCTGCTGCAACGAGCTCAACGCCGGGTACGCGGCCGACGGCTACGCGCGAGCCCGCGGTGTCGGCGCCTGCGCCGTCACGTTCACCGTCGGCGGCCTCAGCGTGCTCAACGCCATCGCCGGCGCCTACAGCGAGAACCTCCCCGTGATCTGCATCGTCGGAGGGCCCAACTCCAACGACTACGGCACCAACCGCATCCTGCACCACACCATCGGCCTCCCGGACTTCTCCCAGGAGCTCCGCTGCTTCCAGACCATCACCTGCTACCAGGTGCGCGCGCACTAAACCATGCCTCTCGTCTTTCATTTGCACTGGGTGCATTTCGTCGAACACCTGAGCTAAAAAGAGTGCGTTGCACGCATGCAGGCCGTCATTAACAACCTCGACGACGCGCACGAGCAGATCGACACCGCCATCGCGACGGCGCTAAGGGAGAGCAAGCCCGTGTACATCAGCGTGGGCTGCAACCTGGCGGGCCTCTCTCACCCGACGTTTAGCCGCGAGCCAGTGCCACTGTTCATCTCACCAAGGTAATACTGAGCTAAAAACGTATGCATCTTGTGTTAAAATCTTTTTTATCCATTAGTTTATTAATTTTGTTATCTGTTCCATCAGATTGAGCAACAAGGCGAACTTGGAGTATGCCGTCGAGGCAGCGGCGGATTTCCTGAACAAGGCGGTGAAGCCGGTGATGGTCGGGGGGCCAAAGATCCGGGTGGCCAAGGCGAAGAAGGCGTTCGCCGGCATCGCGGAGTCGAGCGGGTACCCGTTCGCGGTGATGCCGTCCGCCAAGGGCCTCGTGCCGGAGCACCACCCGCGGTTCATCGGCACGTACTGGGGCGCCGTGAGCACCACCTTCTGCGCCGAGATCGTCGAGTCCGCCGACGCCTACCTCTTCGCCGGCCCGATCTTCAACGACTACAGCTCCGTCGGCTACTCCCTACTGCTGAAGCGGGAGAAGGCCGTCATCGTGCAGCCCGACCGCGTGGTGGTCGGAAACGGCCCGGCGTTCGGGTGCATCATCATGACGGAGTTCCTCGACGCGCTCGCCAAGCGCCTCGACCGCAACACGACGGCGTACGACAACTACCGCCGCATCTTCATCCCCGACCGCGAGCCGCCCAACGGCCAGCCCGAGGAGCCACTCAGGGTCAACATCCTCTTCAAGCACATCAAGGAGTTGCTTTCCGGCGACACCGCCGTCATCGCCGAGACCGGCGATTCGTGGTTCAACTGCCAGAAGCTCAGGCTCCCCGAGGGCTGCGGGTAAGCGCCACGCACCATTCATCTCGTTTCCCGGCAACCATCCTTGCTTCACCTCAGCTTTCCAAAGTTCAATAATGAAAGGCTGATCATTCCAAACAGGTACGAGTTCCAGATGCAGTACGGCTCGATCGGGTGGTCGGTCGGCGCCACGCTCGGCTACGCCCAGGCGGCCAAGGACAAGCGCGTCATCTCCTGCATCGGCGACGGAAGCTTCCAGGTGCGTCGTCTGCTCATCTTCTGCTGCTACTATCTCCTCTGCTTCTCGCTAATGGCGGCGGCTGTTCTAATGCGCGTGTGCGCGACGTACAGATGACGGCCCAGGACGTGTCGACGATGCTGCGGTGCGGGCAGAAGAGCATCATCTTCCTCATCAACAACGGCGGGTACACCATCGAGGTGGAGATCCACGACGGGCCGTACAACGTCATCAAGAACTGGGACTACACCGGCCTCATCGACGCCATCCACAACTCTGACGGCAACTGCTGGACAAAGAAGGTTGGATTCAAACACAACCACCACTAGTACTACTAAATACGGTTAAGTGCCATTGGACTGGTCGATTGTGACAGCTCAAAACCCTTTTCGCCGCTGTTTTTCAACAGGTCCGGACTGAGGAGGAGCTGATAGAGGCGATCGCGACGGCAACGGGCGCCAAGAAAGACTGCCTCTGCTTCATCGAGATCATCGTGCACAAGGATGACACGAGCAAAGAGCTTCTCGAGTGGGGATCCAGGGTCTCGGCTGCCAATAGCAGGCCACCGAATCCCCAGTGATCTTGCTAGTTGGTCTTCTCATGACGCGCACTCGAATGTGCTGGGCGGCGAACGTCCCAGATATGCTGCTTATTATCGTCTGTGAATTAATTGTCTGATGCGTCTGCATCCAGTTAAATTTTCTCAGCCGAGAGGTTGAAGAAGTAGTACATGTAGATGGGGTTGCCCGTCCTATGATTATGTTTGTAATTCAATATGCTTGGCATTAATGTTTTGTAAACCTGTAATGTATTGCGATGCAATAACATGGACGATTTGAAGGAGAAGAAAATCACGTCTAAACAATTTGCTTGACCATTATAGTACCATCAGATTACTTGATCATTATAGCACTATCAGACTTGTCTCGATGTTTACTTCAATTTTGAAGTTCAATTTTGTGTTGATTCTGACGGGTTTTTTTTATCACACTTTGTTTTTTATTTTGACTTTTAAAATCGATGAGAACACAAATATAAATACTTTACTCATAAACTAGCTGGGTAACCCGCGCAATTGCGCGGCTAGCACCCATACAAATTATATATTTTCTACATATGATTTTACTTAAAATTTGTTAAATATTTATATCGTTGTCTTAGGATTTTGAAAAGCCTAACTTTATCATCCACGTGTTTCTAATTTTATAGTTTTTAAAAGTCGCTTCGGGCGCTAACCCTTACTCATTTGTCAGGTATTTATTTGCTTGTCGATCTATCACTATTTCTTTTGGGTTTTGTTTTTATGTTTTTCTAAAGTTCCATCAAACACCACCACTGTACTCCTTTACGGCCCCTCCACTGCCTCCTCTCTTTATTATCATTGGGATTTTAAAAATCGAACATAATTATCATTTTGGTTCTTTTTTACTTTGTAGAAGTCCCGCTAAACCGTCAGCGGTGTTGTCACTGTACTTCTCTATGCGTGACCCGCCCGCTGTCTCTCCTCTTTTATTGTCATTGAGTTTTTAAAAATTGAACATGATTATCATTAGGGTTTATTTTTTTACTTTCTACAATCCCGCCAATTGTCGTGACTGTGCTGCTTAATGGCTTGTCCATTATCCCTCCTCTTAATCGTTATTAAGATTTTATTTGGGATTTTGTTTATATGTTTATAGTTTTTATATGTCCTATCAACTACCACCACTTTACTCCTTTACAGACCTATTGTTTTTCCCTCTTTATTGATATTTGATATCGTTGTGTTCTAGATGAACTATTCTTTTTAGAAAATCCATATTTTTTATTTTAATATTTTTTTTAAATTGTATTCCTACTTGAACTCTTATAATTATTTTTCTATTTTCGAAATTTATTTTAATTGTTATTCCAAATTTTAATTAATCTCGTCATATGTTCTAGATGGTCTATTCTTTCGTTAGTATTTATTTTTTATTACAAATTTTAATTATTTATAAATTTATTTCTAGTTGAACTCTTATTTTTATTTTTCTATTTTCTGAATTTTTTATTTTTTTAATTCTAATTAATCTCGTGTTGTGTTATAGATGGATTAATTATTGTTTCAATATTACTTTTTTTATTCTGAATTTTCAAAATTGTATTCCTACTTGAAATTTTCTTTTTCTTTCCTAATTTCAGAAAATTATTTTTTTTATTCTGAATTTTAATTAATCATGTATTGGGTTCTTATATGAACTCCTCTTTCAATATTGCTTATTTTTAATTCCGAAATTTAGTTATTTTTTAGATTGTATTTCTATTTGGACTCTTATTTTCTTTTTCTTCGATTAATGTGGGAATTTCTAGTCTCCACAATGAACGTGGTGCCTTCTTTTCGAGCTATTTTAATAATATAATAGATAGATTATTTTTTCTCCACGGCTTGAACAAACCATAAGAGGCAAAAGGTCTAGTTGGCGCGTACGCGCGCCGACCCACACAAGCGACGCGCTCGCGAGGTACGCCGATTCGTTCCGTCTTTCTTATTTTGCTCCCGTTCACGTGATTAACTTTCTATCATTTATATATACAATGTCTTTTATTATAACTAGTTAATTGACCCGCATAATTGAGCGGTTAGTATCCATACACAATTTTTCCTTTTTTACATATGAGTTTACTTAAAATTTATTAAATAGCTATCTTATTATCTTAGGATTTTAAAAAACCAAACTTTATCATCTCTATGTTTCTTATTTTATAGTTTTTAAAAGTTACATCAGTCGCTACCTCTTACAATGTCACCCTTTTATTTGCTTATTCGATTTACTGTGGCTTTTATTCATCGTTGGAACTTTAAAATTGGACCTTATAAATTTTAGAGTTAATTATCTCGTTGGCTTTCATTTTTACAATTTTTAGAAGCCCCGTCAAACGCTACCGCTCTACTCCTCTACGGTCCGTCCGTCGCCTTCTCTCTTTATTGTCATTAGAATTTTAAAAATCGAACATAGTTATTGTTAGTGTTCATTTTTAACTTTCTAAAGTCCCGCCAAATCGCCAACGGCATCGCTATTATACTCCTTTACGGCTCGCCCGATGCATTTTCTTCTAATTATCATTGAGATTTTAAAAATCAAACGTGATAGTCGTTGTGATTTATTTATTACTTTCTAGAAGTCCCGCCAACCACTATGATTGTGTTGCTTAACGGGTTACCCTTCATCTCTCCCCTTAATCATCATTTGGATTTTATTTAGAGTTTTGTTTATAGTTTTTACGTTCGTTGCCTTCCCTCTTTATTATTATTATTGAGATTTTAAAAATCGAATCTGATTATCATTGGGGTTTATATATTACTTTCTAGAAGTCTCGGAAACCACTATTATTATGCTGTTTAACAGTCTGTCTGTCATCCCTTCTCTTAATCGCCATTAGGTTTCTATTTGAAGTTTTGTTTATAGTTGTTAGATGTCACATCAACCGTTGTCACCCTACTCCTTTACGACCCTATTACTTCTCCGCTATTTATTGTCATTTATAATTGTTGTATTTCTAGATGGTTTGTGCTTTTTTAAATTCCATGTTTTTATTCCAATATTATGTTATTTATAAATTGTATTCCTACTTGAACTCATATAATTTTTTTATATTATCAGAATTTAATTTATTTTTTATTTTTAATTTTTAATTAAACTCGTGTTGTGTTCTAGATGATCTATTATTTCGATATTTCTTATTTTTATTCCGAATTTTACTTATTTTTAAATTGTATTCCTACATAAACTCTTATTTTTCTTTTTCTAACTTCAGAATTTATTTTGTATTTAATTCCAAATTTTAATTAATCTCCTATTCGGTTCTATATGGACTCTTCTTCCATTACTGCCTATTTTTTATTCCGAATTTCAGTTATTTTTAAATTGTATTCCTACATGAACTCTATTTTTTCCTTTTGTACTTTCAGAATTTATTTTAACTTTTATTCAGAATTATAATTAATCTCATATTCGGTACTATAAGCACTCTTCTTTCAATATTGCTTGTTTTTAATTTCGAATTTCAGTTATTTCTAAATTGTATTCATACTTGAACTCTCTTATTTCTTTTCTAGTATCAGAATTTCTTTTATTTTTTATTCCGAATTTTAATTAATCTCGTATTTGGTTTTATATGTACTCTTCTTCCAATATTGCTTATTTTTAATTCTGATGTCAGTTATTTCTAAATTATATTTCTAGTTGGACTCACCTTTTCTTTTTCTCCGATTATTTGGGTATTTCTAGCCTTGATAGCGAACATGGTGCCTCTTTTCAAGGCTATTTTAATAATATAATAGATATAATTTTTAAAAATTCAGCAAACTTTCAACTCTAATTTGAAAACTTTCAACTTAAATTTTAAAACATTCAACCCAAATTTTAACAACTTTCAAGTCAATATAAAAACTCTCAACCCAAAATTTGAAAACTTTCAACTCAATATTTAAATCTTTGAATTAAAAATTTTAAAAATATCAACCGGTTTTTTTAAAACTTCCAATCCAAATTATGAACGTTTGTAACTCAATCTGAAACTTTCACCTCATATTTTTAATACATTCAACTCTAAATTTAAAACTTTCAACTCAACTTTCAAAACTTTCAATTAGTATTTAAAAATTTTCAACCCAATGATTAATTTATCATTTTATCGAAAAAGAAAATTCAATTAGTGCTAATCGCTAGAGATTAGTAGTGCTAACAGAGAAATTAGTGGCAGCGTTAGGCTTGGAAGGTGCATCCCGCACGTGGAGGTGAGTCACGGGGAGAAAATGCACATCTATGCGACTTTTTTTAGATAATGGAAATGGTTTACATCTCCAGCTCTGCCAACAGGCACAGACCTAACGAGTCAATAAAAGAAAGATAAAAAAGCTTGAGGTTATGGGACAAACCCCACATCCCTTCTAATGATATCCAAATGAAATATCGAATAGAAAACACATAGAATCTATAACGATATTGTAAAGGAATTATGCCATCCAAAGTGGGACAAAAGATCCCTGGCTACCAATTCCACGAGTGTAGCTCCACTGTGCATAGTATTCTGCTCCTCCTGTGAAGCATCAGTGACCAAGAATTTAGCCAACTAGAAGACGTGAAGATAACCCGCATGGGGTTAGATAATTTCTTGTTATTGAAAACTATATCATTCCGAAGACGCCAAATTGACCAACATAAGGCACTAGTTCCAATTAAAATCAATTTTTAATGGATCTAGGCACATCATTCAGCCAGTTACCAAAAATTTGTTTAGCATTTTGGGGAGGGGGATGTTGAAAGCAAAAAAGACACATCGCCAAGCACACTGTGTGACCTGGCAATAAAAGAAAAGATGTTGTATGGTCTCATTTTTATGGCAAAAACAACAATGCTTTCCTCCCCCAGTTTCTTTTAGCGAGATTATCTTTGTTAGGATTACATTTTTGTGTAGGAACCACATAAAGACTTTAACTTTTAGTGGTATCTTTAACTTCCATAAAATCCTCTTGCGGATACTCACATTGGAGTTTATGATCGCATTATTGTTGACGAAAATACGTGCTTGGCCGATGGTGCCGGATCTATGTTAGCGCAAACTAAGTCGATAAACACAATGGCCTAGGAGATCTGCTTAGCTCAAGTGTAGGTCCAAAATATTGATGAGATGCGGGGTGTGTTAGTCAGTTTGATCTTGCAATTGACAAGATATATGAATTGAAGATCAAAGAGTTGATCGGCTGACAAGCCGATATAGTAATTCCAGCCGATGTCGATATCAGCCGATATTGATAGGGTTCTGAACTATCAGCTATATATCCAATATAGATTTTGATACCTAAGTAAACAATGATATGAAAACAAACGGCTCGTGATATTGTAATAATATAAACCAGTAGAAACCAATCGGCTAATACTGATATGATAAAATAAGTGATGATCCGAAGGTTAAAGCATACATTAACTGGAGGTCCGATGTCATAAAATCCAAATAATTAGATAATCAATGAAACATTTGTTGTCACCGGCTAAATCCAACTTGTATGTAATCCTTGTGAGCCGATGCAACGTCCAGATAACTCATCGGCTGAAACCCCGATGAAACCCTTATTAGCAATCAAAGAGCAGGCTAGAGATTATGGTTCTAGCATGATTTGGGCTGATGCAGCGTAAAGTATGAAAAGAAATATAATATCTAGACAATCGAGCCTTTGATTGACTTTCAGGGTGGTAGATACCTTAGCTAAGCTAATTTGGCAAAGCAATTTAGCTGATATCGACAAAAACCCTAAAGGAGATCTCAGTCGATACAAGTAAATCGAGCTACCAAACTAGATTAACTAAGATATATGATAAATAGGTAGACAAACATACCAACCAAACCATAGCGATCCAAAAGGTCGAAGCGATGCAGTCTTGAACAACACCAATGTAGCCGATATGATTGTAAAGGCTAACGGAACTTAGGACTTACCCCTTCGCCGAAGATTGAAAGCCGATGCAGCCCTGCGTCAGGTGCCAAGTTCCATCGGTGATAAGTAAAAACCTCGAAAAAGAGGGTGGCGATGCGCTGAGAGTAGTTTTATTGATCGAGAGATTAAATTACAATGACCCCGTGTGTACATATTTATACCCATAGGTAGATACTAGTCCTTATTGGACACAATACAAACTTCCCTAAAGATAAAAGGAAAACCATGAAGTCCTTATCGGACACTAAACACACTTTTCTAAAGATAAAAGGAAACTAACAAACTCTTCCTAATTAAAAGATAAACTGTCATGTCGCATCCTTCTTGAACTCGGTCTCTTTCGGATAAGCTTCATTTAATTGATTAATTTCCGTAACCGAATCCATCAAGAATACAACTGTTGCCGACCGATAGTTTCCATTGGCCGATTCCAAGACTCTAAAACCGATACTGACTCTATGCCGATGATGACTCCGGGCTTACCAAATTTTGGCGTTAACAGTTATACATAGATTTAACCGAAAACAGGTCATTTTTTAGTACCATGTAAAGCAATCCTTTTCATTTGACAGAGTTATATTCGCTAGACGATGGACTAAATCATTCCACTCGGCTAGTTTGGTTCCAACAATTGCCCGTCTAAAAGAAACATTTAAAGGTGTTGTACTCAAAACCTCTGCCAAAGATGATTGTTTTCTTCGAGCCACATTGTAGAGGAAAGTGTATTGTTTGAGATGGTGTGGTCCTAACCACGTATCCTCCTAAAATCTTATCTCCGTCCCATTGCCTTGTGTTAACAGCAGATTTTAGCAGACTCGGAAAAGAAGAAACAAATCGAAGCGGATTTGATGCGGGATCGAATCAGGTGGAGAAACAGACTGCGTATTGGCTAGGTAACGTTTCAGCTGGAGACGGAGTCAGGAACCAATCCAACCGATATGGAGAGTGGCCGATACAGTTTGTTTTGGGCTTGGTGTGGGCCTAGATTGGAATAACTGTCATTGCCGAATAGAGATAGAGCTCGTTTAAAGCAATTGTACCTATTAATTAGGATACTAATGTCGGTTTGAATTAGAGATTTGGTAAGAGTGCGCCATGTGGACTTGTTCGTATTTTATCTTTAGGAAGGTTTGATTCGTGTCTACTATGGACAAGTTTTGTACTCTGGGTATAAATATAAACCCAGGATCATTGTAATAAGGGATGACAATCCAATCAATACAACTTTTTGGCGCATCGCTATCCTTTTATTTTTACTTTTTCGACGAGTTCTTGCTTCAAGTCAAGGCATAGACTACGATCTTTCGACAAGAGGTAACTTGTCTCGATGGTTTGCATTATCGAGGCTATTATATTGTTCTAAATGTATTAATCTCGTTTCTATGATCATAATTTATCATCTATCTTAGTTAATCTAGTTTAGTTTCTTGATTTCGTTGTATCGGCTTGTCACGCCCAGAAATTCCCAACCAGGATTCTAAGCAAAATGTGTATTAAAACCCCTGTCCAGGACACAAACGATAAAGTTGATACACAGATCCACGTCTTACAAACACATAAAAGTCTTAGATAAATGTAGCGGAATAGTAAAGCGAGATTATTCTAGACTAAACACTCGTGGCGTGGTGACTCCACTCCACGGGCATCCTTGATGGCGGCAACGAAGCCTACTCCTCCGAGCAACCTCCATCCGAAACATACTCCAGCTCTGGTGTGGGGAGAGACAGAGCAAGATTGAGTACTACCCATTGTACTCAACAAGTCATACCAGAATAGGGGGTATGATGCAGATAATTCCAAAGGAGGTTAGGGGTTCGTTTGCATAAAGTAGGTATTTAAAGATAGTAGCTGAAAGCAGTAAAATTGTTGAAGTATTTAATTAGAATTAAATAATCACTGTCCAACTCTACACCACGTTGCGACAGGCCCATCCATCCACCTGAACTACACCAGTTCCATTAGGTCAAATTATTAATAATGAGACTAATCACGATGAATCTGGTTGATCGCCCATAACCACAGGCACGGCTATTCGAATAGTTTTACTCTAATCAGAGGTGTACAACTGTATCGACAAGACACAGCCCCACGACACGTTTCCATGTGCCGGCATACCACCACGGTACACCGGAAGGAGACTGTGATAGGACCCTTCGCATAACCCTCCCTAACCAAGCGCACCACACCTCAGGTTTCGCCCCCACCTTTTAGCCAAGGCAGGCAGCCCCCTCTCGTACCTAGGTGAATCTGGAAGCCGGTCAACGAGTAAACCCCCGCCGACCCAACCCCACCACAGCCACCTTTGCCTGGATGCGTCAGCTAGTAAAAGCTACACTACAAGTTCAGCCGTTGCCCACGCTGGCTTGTGGAAAGCACGGTAATTTTTCCAGGGTTTCCCGTGAACCAGTCCTTAATTGCCATGGGTGCGACTAGCAAAACCATGCACCCACAACCCACCATTTAAGCAAGTTTTAGTTTAACTAGTACCATGGTGGCACATAATCACAGTTATCATCGTCATGCTTATAGTAAATGATTAAGTGAGATGATCCCTTTACTATGCTATTTGATTAAAGCATGGCTAAGCATCACCTAAACCAGCAACTAATCATGTTATTACCCCAAGCTATCAAAGGAACAGGATATACAAAATATTTGGTTGAGTACAATAGGTAAATAACCCCATACAGTTACAATATAAAACTATGCAGTATTTAAGAAAAAATAAGACATTCGCAAAATAGGTACAATATGTTCAATTGAAAAGCATGACTTGCCTTACTCTGATGCTGATGTAACTTCTGCAATAACCTCGTAGTACGCGGGAGCGTTGGAATTACCAGAATCTAAACGACAAACAAAGCACACAAATAAAATAGGCTATAAGTCTACTGAAATAGGGAACAGAACCATTTTTAATAGATTTTTGATGTTTTTATAAATTTACTACAATTTGAATGGACTTAAAACGACCTCGGATGAATAGGTTATGATTTTTAGAAGTTTTATAGTGTTTTACTATTAATAGAAAAAGTCCTTAATAAATTATTGCACAATAAATCCCAGGACTGACGTCAGCAAGGGAGGGGGCCGACGCTAACAGCTGGGACCCACATGTCAGCGGTACAAGGCGCCCGGTCCACGGTGGACCGAGCCCATGGGACCCAGAGGTGTGCGGCGCACCACGTGGAGCATGCGTGGTGTCGACGTGGCGGCCACGCGGGCGGCGAGGCACGACGGCTGCCGTGCCAAGGCATGGCATGGGCCGGCCCGGCTGGCCATGGCGAGGCGGCGGCCCCGGAGCGACAGCAGCGTCAGCGGCCGAAGCGGTGGCTCGAGCGGCCCACGCGGGAGAGGAGGAAGAGGGCAGGGGATTCCTCACCAGGAAGTGACCAGCGGTGGGAAAGACGACGATGGCGGGTGGCTCCGGCCTTCGGGAGGAGGTGGACGAGACGGCCCTCGGCCCTGCGAGGCTGACGGCGGCGACGGCGGTGGCGCTAGCGGCGACTGGAGGCGGCAGCGCACAGGCTAGACTGCGCGGCGGCGGTAGAGAGTACGGGAGGGGATGGCGAAAGAGGAAAAAGAGGGAGGAGGACGCCTGGAAGCTTTATAGAGGCGTGGGAGAGGCGGACGTGGCCGGTGGTGGCTGGATTTCTCTACGGATGTGGGGAGGAGAGAGAGAGAGGTGGTCGGGATTCGATTTTAGAATCCCGTGCTCCTCGCGGCTGCCGACGTGCGGAGTAGGGGCGATGAGGTGCAGGCGGTTGGCGCGGGGTGCGGGGGAGTGGGACGGGGCATGCGCGGGGTGCATGGGCGGCAGTTGTCGGCTCCGGCTTCACCGGCCGGAGGTTGGGAAGGGGCCGGCAGGTGGGCCCCACCTATCGGTGACCCAAGGAAAGGAGGGAGGTGGCGCGGACTTTGGCAAGGTGGTGCTGTCGCGGGCCGCGGCTGTGGGCCGGCCCACGGAGCAGTGGAGGTGGACTGGGCCAGTGGCCCAAAATGGTAAAGAAGGAAGGAAGAAAAAGAAGAGGAAAAAGATTTTTCCAGGGATTATTGCATTAGAGAAAAAGGTTTTAATTGGTTTAAAATTATCTCCAAAGCTCTCAAAATTCCACTGAAAATCCTGTTAATATATTTTGACATGGAGACCACGAGAAAATTTTCACCATGCCATTTCCGCTTCTTCAATGCATTTATTTATTAGGGATTTTCTCTAGGTTAGTTTAAACAATTTCTTTAAGTGATTTATTAAATAGATTTTGGGCTAGAAAAAAAAGGGAAACCTCAAGGTGTGACATGGCTGAGACTTGCTTTAGGGTTTATATTGGTATCAGCTAAATCGTTTTGCTAGATTAGGTTAACTAAGGTATCCATCATCCATAAAAGTGGTTAATTACTTGATTGTTTAGACTTTCGACTTCTTTACAAACTTTGCGATGCATCATCCCTAGTCTTGTCTAGAATCCTAAACTCTAACCTGGAATTAACCATAATTAAAGATAGTATCGGAGTTTCAGCTGATCTTACCTAATATGTATTGACATGTGTTTTATGTATATTTGCCACTTATATAGACAGATTACTTTACATAAATATATATATCAAGCTTTAGTTAATCTCAATCAGATTACTATATCTGAGATTGACTATTATTTGGTATATTTATCTAGATTGATTTGTTTATATAAAGTTGTACTGGGCAATAGCCGGTACATTATTTATTATCCTCTAAATACTAGACTATCGGCTATTTCCATAATACTGTTTAAAACAAGATGATAAAACCAAACAGGACAGTATTACAGCTGATAAGACATATTTAGGGTTTTGCTTTGATCAGTTCATCATAAATATAAAGCGGATTTGGTTTAATTGTATCGGCTAAGTCTTGACGATACGACATCGGCTTAACCAGTCGATCGACTATCGGTCATTTAACTATATTTGTTGTTTCCTTGCTGGTTGCAGGATCAAACCAGCTAGCGCGCTGTTGATACTCGAGGCAAGCCTTGGACCTGCACTAGAGTTAAGCAAATATCCTAGACCGCCATGTTAACAACTCATCATTATTATTGTTTACATTGCTAGATAACGCATCAAAGGAAGTACTAGAACTAGGATGTAAAGCAGCAAGCCTACCTAGTTCAACAATTTTTGTTCGATTAATTGTTTCATCTATTTCTAAGTCATTATTACCTAAGGAGACCCCTAACTTAGAAATATTTTGAACTATCATCGAATCTGGTAAAGAAAGAAAAGAATTAGATGATTCAAAGGAGGTGCCCATCAACACCTCAAGATTGTGTACCTTTTTGAGGAATTCTGCAAGACTCGCCACCGGTTCATCTGCATATTGTCGTGCCTTTTGTATTTCGCTTTGGCGTGTCGGAGTAGAATCTGTTGGTCGGCGTGGGTGATGTTTCACAGCATTTAGGGGCCCACTAGAAAATGAGCATGCCAATGGCACACTAGCTGGTTTATAGCCTCTGTGTATTTTCTTTTAGAAATCATATATATGAAAGAATTATTTAATGGTTTTCTAATTTTATGTTTGTAAACAAACTAATTTAGAATAGTAAAATTATCCTGATGTGTGGTTTTATCATGCTGAATAGATTATTTAACATTGGTAAATGACTAAAGATGATATATATTAGTGAAAAAACATGTTTTATTAATATTTAACACAATTGTCATAAACATTGTCGGTGAAATGGGAACCAGGGTACCCTTTTCCCCCGAAACTTAACACATGTCCCCTCATTAACCAAGAAATAAAGTAACAATTAAGCCATCATTAAGCTAAGCTTCACATGAACAAACAAGGGCATGGGTGCCCACTTCCAGGGTGGAGCTTGGCTCCCCGCCTATAATAAAGAGCTCGAGGGACTAGGACCCCAGCTTAGGCTGGGTTCCTAGGCCCCTCACGTTCTTCACAAGAGAAAAGCGTCGAGACCTGTAAGATTTATACCTTCGAATTTGTAGGCAATAGGGGATCCGGAACCCCACCTGTTGGGGGCCCGACCCCCATTGCCCTTGTGGATTACATGTTCCTCCTAGAGAGGAGCGTGGAAACCTACAAGATCTACATCTTGGATTATAAACTAAAGAGGACCTGAATCCTAGCCTGGCCTGGGATCCGAGGTCCCACTCCATTCTTATAGACTCACGTTCTTCACAACAGAAGAGCGTCGAAACCTATAAGATTTACACCTTAGATTTTGTAGGCAATAGGGGACCCGGGACCCAACCTGCTTGGGGCCCGACCTCCATTGCTCTTGTGGGTTACATGTTCCTCCTAGAGAGGAGCGTGGAGACCTAAAAGATCTACATCTTGGATTACAAACTTAAGGGGACCTGAATCCCAGCCTGGCATGGGATCCGAGGTCCCACTCCATTCTTATATACTCACGTTCTTCACAAGAGAAAAGCGTTGAGACCTATAAGATTTACATCTTAGAGTTTGTAGGCGATAGCGGACCCGGGACCCAACCTATCTGGGGCCCGATCCCCTTTGCCCTTGTAGTTACACGTTCGTCCTAGAAAGGAGTGTAGAAACATACAAGATCTGTGTTTTGGATTGCAAACTTAAGGGGACCTGAATCCAGGCTTGGCCTCAGATTCGGGGTCCCACTTCTCCTTATAGGACTTGTGTTCTTCACAAGATAAGAGCGTAGAGACCTATAAGGTTTACATTTATAAGGTAACATGACGAAGAGCCCGAGCTGTGCCCCTGGTGCGGCCCTAGGGCTTCCCCCTGTCCTTTGCAATAACGCATACTCGGTTTTCAAGATGGGAGCTTAGGGCCCGGCCTAGTCAGGGGCCCAGCCTCCCAATGCCCTTGAAGTTTACACGTTCCTCCTAGAAAGGAGAGTGGAAAGCTACAAGATTTACTTATTCCATCATCAACGACATCTCCGAGAAGCTCATCTAAAACCCACAATCTCTCTGTTAAGGGGCACGGGCGAAGACTCGCGTAGGTCAACGCCCCGAACCCAGCCAGCTGTGATCTAACGGTCACAGCCATAAATGAAACAGGTTTGGGAGAAAGATTCCAAACCGACGGGATTGAAAAGACGCTGAAAAGATGGTAGCACTGAGTCATGTGGGACAAGCGCGTGTCTGGACACGCGTCGCACATGCCCAGCGACACCCGGTTGCGCCAACTGGGTGGAGGGGGAGCCGTGGCGCTCTCTTGGTGAGGTCGGGGCACCACCAAGCCCACCACATGACGCGTGGTGTGCAACGTGGAAACCCAACTGGCCCAGGACGGTGCCCGGGGAGCCCAAGGCAAACTAACGGTAGGTTTGTGGTAGATTTCTTGAAGAAGATGAAGGGAACCAACTGGCAATGAGAAGACAGTACAAGGAACAAGTTTCAAAATAGCTCATAGAAGACCTTGTGAGCCCCTCCTTGAACTATAAATGGAAGGGGACATACCACTTAGAGGAGGTTGGTCATTTTGACTTCGGCAGAATACTTTTGGATGATTTGGTACTAAAAAAGATTTAGCTTGTACTTTGCTAGATCCAGATAAAAAACAAACAAGAACAGGAGTAGGGTATTACACCTCCGGGTGGTCTGAACCTGTATAACTCTCTGAGTCGCTTTGCACTTTCGCTAGCTAGATCACCAGCGCATCGGTATCAACTATCATTCACAGTCAACCCTCTGGTCGGATCTCCAAACCCAAGGGGTGGGCTCTGCACCCGCCGTTGTGCGGGGAAATCGCTTCCTCGACAAACATGTAGCTATAGAGTTTGTATAATTAGTTGGAAATACACATCTTAAATAAATATGTCTTTGGTACCTAGTTCTTTATACTGGTTTCATTTAGAAATAAGGAACGTCGACATGGTAAAGATACTTATCTTGATTTCATATATCCAGATATACTAAAAGTAGCTTAGCTGTTTAGGTTCCCTATCTATACAGGTCAAGTCCTAGACTTAACACTAGTGCTTGTATTTAGGGCTATTTGTTGTTTCAATGATAGGCAACATACCGATATTTATCTATCCAAGATATGCTTGGTGGCCCAATCTGTAGAGGTGCTCATAGAGATTATGTGCGCATTTGTGTATTTATAGGAGTGGGTGTACGCACGTGTATATGAGCGTATATATCTATATTGTGTTGCAAAAAAAATACATAGCAAAATAAATGGATTCATAGCATCCAGAAAAAGTACAATGTGAGGAGAAAAAACAAATGCTCTAAATTAATGAAAAGTAGTGTTGAACTTCTCGGTTCACAGGGAATACATCTGTCCATTTTATTTCACTTTTTATCCTTTCCAATCTATAAAAATTTAAGTATTTTCTTCATTTGAAGTAAACCTATTTTAGAGTTTATTTATCTGAAGACTTTCGATTGTCCTAACGCAATCCTTGTTGCTACTAATTAATTTTGCATTTAATTTCTTTTTTTTTATTTTCTAGAAATACAGGATGTTAATATGAAAGTGACTTTCCCTCATTCCGAGTAACCTGTAGCAGATTGCATGTAATCCTATTGTTTTTATTTTTCTCTCTCCTTTTCTTTTTATTCATATTATTTTCTTTTATATATTGGCTCTGTGCGTGCTACGACACTGCTTTTCTTTTTTTTTTTTTTGAGCGAACGTGCTTAGCGCTACGTGAGGAGGCCATGCGTGGGTACATTGCGGAAAGGCCGTGGGGCGCTAGGGCCAGGGCCCACGGTCGCACACCCTAGCTAGATGCGAGGCCCACCTCCCACGCACACGCAGGCGAACGTTTTTGGTTTTTTCTGATCTCTCGAGACATTGATACTTCATCCATCACTTTGACACGTGGTAGTTTTTCAGAGAGCTCTAACCAAATTTGTAGATTGCCACGTGATCCGATGAAAAACCAGATCATAGACCCTGAATTCCGTCTTAGATATTACCTCCTCTTGCTTGTTCTCAAGCATCACGTATGATAGTCTGTGCGGCTACCAGCTGATCCGACGACTTGGCCGGAGTCGCAGCCGGCGCGGCGGAGGTGACCGTTGGCCGGTGCAGCGGTCGCGACGGGAGGCCGATGTGGCCAGCGGCGGTGACGTGTCTCCTCGCCTCACCGACGCTCTCTCCCGTTACTCCGCCACCTGCAACGGCCGTGCAGCGGTGCCCTCCGCTCCCAGTTCCGACTGTGGCAGCGGTAGACGGTGGCAGCGGTGCAGTGGAGTGCAGACACTTGCGGCGACGACAACAGCGGCTGGCGGAGCTTGGACGACCGGATCCATGGCCACCTTGGTCAGATCTGGCCGGGTCAGCGGCGCTGTGGGTGCTTGCGGCGACGCAGCGGGACGTGCGGGCGGAGTGCAGGCGCTCGCGGCGACGACGGCATCGGCTGGCCAAGCTTCGATGGCCGGATCCATGGCCGTCTTGGCCGGATCTGGCCGGGTCGTGCCTGGTCAACCGGGCCAGTGGTGGTGACCGGCGACGGTTGTCGACTGGGCTTGGACGCTAAAGGGATGGCGTGGTGGTCCGACGATGGTCATTGTGCAGGATGGTTGTGTGAGGCTCTGTTTGGAATCGCTGGTAAAAGCCTTGCCAAGCTATGGGTGGGCATGACGACGACACTACTATTAGGTATCGTTCCCCTTCTTGGAGGCGTCGTTCTAGCGTTTAACCTCTTATAGCACCAAGAACCTTCCCCGTGCAACAGTAGCCATTGGTGGACTCCTGCAATGCCTTCGAAGCTCTACAAGTCTAGGGTATTTGACGAGGCATTCGCTTTCTTGGTTCTGTTCCTTGCTCTACAGCGGGTGTTCATCATTCTTATTTGGTTACTGCTGGGTAGAGTCGGAGCTGCTTCGCAGTAGGGGTGCGACAAAGCTTGGCAACGATGACACACTGGAATCTCCTTATAAGGTTGTTGATGCTAGCTATGTGCAAGAAGTGGTTCCTTAGTTGTTTGGGCTGATGCCCTTCATGGGTATCGTTTATGCTTGTTTTTTTGCTTTGGGGTAGCATCGCAGTGAAATCGAAGCTGCTGTGTCGCTTGGGCGGCAAGCTCGGTAATGATAACATGTGTGGAGTGTTGTGTTGCCACTACAACAAGCTTGGCCGATACCTTATGTCGGGTTCCGTCGTGGTAGTTTAGGTTAGATTAGTTGTTGGTGTGGTGTTGTAGTTGTGGTTTTCGTTCAGTTTTCTCTAATTAACTGATACGGTAAGATTTGATCCCGTTTATTCCTTAAAATAGGATATCTTTTTTTAATATAAAACGTCGGTCATGGTTTGAAAAGAAGACGGAACCACAACAGCCTCAGCTGAGAGGGCTGCTGTTGCTGCCGCCTTCTCTTCGTCTCTAACCAACATAGTAGCCGCTGCAATAGGCTCCTTGTCCTGCAAAACAGTGGACATACCTGCCATATCGATGTCAGCAATTAGCATCACCCCATAAGAGGCGTGTTTATTTTGTATTCACAAGAGTAACATCAGAATAGAGAATAGTGACGTGGAGGGCTGGAGGCCGAAAGTTCAATAGGCCCAAAAATGCCCATGCTTCCCGTTTATTTGGGCCCATGATCGGGGCCCACGAAGGCAGCAGAGAATAACGTAGAAACCGGTAGTGGTAGTAGTAGTATTTTGGTTCCGGTCTACAATCCGCTCAAAAAATGAAAAACATCCGGTGCCATAACATTTTATTAGGTGGTCCAGGCCAAACCAAACGCTCGAAACAAAATTATAGAAAAATCATTTTCTAAAATAATCCCTCCATTTCATATTATAAGTCGTTTAATTTTTTAGTGTAACTTCTTTAGTTTTAACTAAGTTTATAGAAAAATATAATAATTTTTTAATAAAAATATTATCAAAATATTTTTAAGGCTAAATTTAGTGATACTAATTTGGTATTGTAAATATTACTAATTTTTTCTATAAATTTAGTCAAATCTAAAGAAATTTGATTTAAAAAATCAAATAATTTATACTATGAAACGGTGGGAGTAACTGCATAGATTTCAATGTCGCTCAATAAATTTTTTAATGTAAATTCGATGTACATGTATTGATAAAAAAATGATAAATTTCAGGGAGTATTACAGAAGTAATAAGCTGTAAATCTTCTGTGTGTTGGAATATCTATTCTGCCCTTCTATCTACTGCGCGCCCGCGCACGGACGCACGGTATTCGCTCACACCTCGCACGACGTTCGTTCGCGTCGCGCCACGGCGTTCAACCATGTAACTACCTGCATATGTTCCCCGCTTAACTCGTGCTACACAATCCGGTCAAGAATGTTGCGTCACATGACCGTCACCTCGATCGCCACCAACCACCTCCTTTATATCTCGCATGAAAAAAATACTAATCGAGAAGCAACAAAAGCGAAAGGCAAAAACTAAAACTAATCGTGCAGGCAGGCAACCCATCAACGAACGAACAAACAAACAGTATCTGTACACATAAGGTCGGTCACGCCACGCGACCGGCCGCCTCCGCCGGCGGCGGCCTGGAGAGGATCCGGGCGTAGAGCATGAGGTTCCAGACGTCGGGGACGCCGGGGAGGCACCAGTGGATGCAGTCGGCGTACGTCGCCGGGTCGGCCTGCTGCTCCGGCGTCAGCACGCGGCCCTGCCGGATGGTGTGCACCGACGTGTGCGCGTCCTTGCGGTGCTCCGACATGGCTGTCACGTCCACGAACGTCACCGGGACGCGCCCCACGGCGCGGGACGCGTTCTTCGCCGCGCGGAACATGTCCCAGTCCGTGCCCAGCCACAGCGGGCCGTGCCAGTTCTGCACCGGCGCGTCCTCCTTCGCGCACCGCACCCCACCCGGGTTGCCCCACGCCTCCGGGCTGCTCATTTACAGATGCACATGTTGATCAGTAACAAATTTGGTCGTCACGTAAGTAAATTTGTTTACTGAGATTTATATGTAAGTAGTATAGATCATGTTTCAGGCGTGGACCGTCCTAAAAGTCAATGCCTAGGATTCTGTACGAAAATAAAAAAATTTAGACTTCGAAGTATTCTGACACACAGAAAATCCATCCACCTACCTTGGGGAGTATAAAACTCGTGATATTGTAGTATTGTGATGATGTGCATGTAATTTAATCGTGGAACCATGTGATGGTGCAGTACAGAGCACAGAACTAGTAGTGGATTGAACTACACACATGTGGAGCTTTCATCCTAGTTTCCAAAACTAATGTAACATGCTCGGCACGCTAGCGGTTGAAAGCTACCTCATTTGTTGATTTGTCACTCCGGTTGGCGCCAAGTCGCTTGTGTGACGCACGTTATGGACTGGCTAAAGTCCACAGGGAAACTAGAAGAAACAAACATGTCACTCCAGAATACATTCTAAATGGTATGCAATGCCAATGTGGTCATCCCATGAACCATCCATGTACACTTGTCTTAAGACATGTTCTCTAATCTCTATATCCCTAAAAAAATTAGAAAAAATGAATCATGTATGTGTCTAATTAATCAACTTCAAATCGAGTGCATTTCTTTTCGCTTTAATGGTAACGTTCTTGGTCAAATTTTCATAGAAATACGAAGTTGCACGGGAGAAAATGTACGTATGCGTGTAGGATATTGTTCACCTGATGTGAAGAGGGGAGACGCTCATGAAGAACACGGACGTGCGGGCCGGGTCGACGTTGTAGTTCACCCAGGTCGCCCATGTGTCGAGCACTCTCCTGTACGCCTCGATCCGACCCACCTCGTCGTACTCCTCCCACGTCTTCCCCGTCGGCTTCCTGTTGATGGTGAATTGGTCATGGCGGGTTGGTAATTTGCCAAATTTGGTTGGCCAATGGCGCGAGAGAGATAGCGAGCTTACACGACTTTCATGTTGATCGTGTTCATCCACCAGATGTAGGTGTTGAAGACGAGGTAGTCGACGCCGACCCAGTCGCGGGCGTGCGCGGCGATCGCCTCGGGCTTGATGACGCGGTCCCGGATGCTGTGCGCCTTGGGGTCGTCGGAGTTGGACTCGACGAGGAACGGCGCCCAGTAGAACTCCACCGTCGCGTTGTACTCCCAGGCGTGGAGGACGACCCGTTGTCCGTCCCACCACGTCATGTAGCTCTTCCCCGGCGACAGCGCCGGCCGCACCAGGCACACCATGGACTCCCACTGGTTGCGGTTCAGCGAGTCGCCGACGAACATGAGGCGCTTCCCGCGAAGCCGCTCCATGAACAGCCTCGCGTCGAAGGCGAGCGGGAGGTCGCAGTCCCTCGGCTGCCACCGCCACTTCTGGTAGCCGTCGTCGCGCCGCCCGTTCCGCGTGCACGTCACCTGCGCCGTCAGGTACTCGCACTCCTGTTCGCGGTACAGCGGGTACGTCGCGTTGTCGAACACCCACTTGCCCTTGGCCAGGTTGCACGTCTCCGGCACGTTCAGCTCGGCCCCGGCGGCGACCGCCGGCGCCACCATGAACTTCTTCCTCGCCGCCTTGGTCGCCTTCTTCTTGGGCCGCCTCTTCGCGCTCACCTTCGGCCGGTGCCTCTCCGTCACGCTGTGGTGCTTCTCCGGTTTGCCGCCGTGACCAAGCAAGACTGGCTTGTTGACAGATAGCTCCTCCCTCCGGGCGAGCCCAGCGGCGTCGGCTGATCCCGTTGTCGGCAACGACGACGGCGACCTTGCCGTCGTCAGATAAAGGATCTCGTCGTGGAACATGAGGAGGACGGAGGCGACGAAGAAGACTCCGGCGACGTAGACGGGCAGCCGTCTGCTCCTCCGGAGGGACGCCGCCGCGCGCCTCGCGCCCAGCAACGGGTTGCGCCGGGCAGGGAGGCCCATGGCGCCGGCGCGCGTGTCGTCGTGTATGGTTTCGGTCCGTGCCTTCGTGAGCTCGCTGGGGTGTTTAGCCTTGCTGGGTTAGTTGGGAGGAGGCTATCGTACAACTGGATGCGTAAAGACTAAAGACATGGTGATAGTACTGCTCTTCTGGAGACTTTGTACAAGGCAAATGCTGTGCGAAACAATACTTAATTGTGTAGCTGCATATGCCACATTTTGCTTGGACTACGTGCATAAAACATTATTTTTAAGATCGATCGATCTATCTATCTATTATCTATCTATCTATTATATTATATTTTTAAGACAGCTCGAAAAGAAAGCACTACGTTAGCTGTGGAGGGCTATAAATTCCCGCATTAATAGAAGAAAAAGGAAACAAGAGTTCAAGTAGAAATACAATTAAAAAATAACTGAAATTCGAGATTAAAAATAAGTAATATTAAAAGAGAAGTCCATATAAAACCTAATACATGATTAATTAAAATTTGGAATAATAAACAAATAAATTTCTGAAATTAGGAAATAAGAAGAAGAGTTTAGGTAGGAATACAATTTTAAAATAACTAAAATTCAGAATAGAAAAATAAATACTGAAACAATAATTAATCCATCTATATTATAACACGAGATTAATTCGAATTCAAAATAAAAAATAAAATAAATTCAGAAATTAGAAAAATAAAAATAAAAAGTTCAACTAGAAATACAATTTATAAATAAATAAAATTTGTGATAAAAATAAAGACTATTGAAAGAATATACCATTTAGAACATATGATTAGATTAATTAAAGTTCAGAATAACAAATAAAATAAATTTCTAAAATAGAAAAATAGTTATAAGAGTTCGAGTAGGAACACAATTTACAAATAAAAAATATTAAAATGAAAAATGTGGATTTTTCGAAAAGAATAGTTCATCTAGACCACAACAATATTAAATCGATATCAAATAACAATAAAAAGAGGAAAAATAATAGACCTGTAAAGTAGTAAAGTGGTGATAGTTGATGGGACATATAAAAACTATAACCATATAAAAAATCTCAATTAGAATCCCAATGACGATTAAGAGGAGGGACAACGGACAAACCATTAAACAGCACGGTCACGACAATTGGCGGGATTCTAGAAAATAAAAAAATAAACACCAATGATAATCATGTTTAATTTTTAAAATCTCAATGACAGTAAGAGGGAAACAATGGGAGGGTCGCGCGTAGAAGAGTACAGTGGCAAATCTGCTGACGGTTTAGCGGGACTCCTAAAAAGTAAGAAATGGACTAAAACGATAATTATGTTCGAATTTTAAAATCCAAATAATAATAAAGAGAGGAGGCAGCGGAGGGACCGTAGAGGAGTACAGTGGTGGTGTTTGATGGAACTTTAAAAACATTATAAAAACAAAATCCAACAAGACTATGAACTTTAAAAATTAAAAGATCTAATTTTTAAAGGTTCATGGAAAATGAATAGAAATAGTTATAGATCGACAAGTAAATAAACGCCTCCCAAATGAGTAAGGGTTAGCAACAGAAGCAACTTTCAAAAACTATAAAACTAGAAACATGTGGATAATAAAGTTCGGTCTTTCAAAATCCTAAAACAACGAGATAGATATTTAACAGATTTTAAGTAAAATCATATGTAAAAATATATAATTTTGTATAGGTGCTAGCCGCGCAATTGCGCGGGTGATTAATTAAAATTAGGAATAAAAAAATAAATTTATGAAATTAGGAAAGAAAAAAGAAGACTTTAAGTAGGAAAACAATTTTGAAATAACTATAGTTTGGAATAAAAAATAAATATTGAAACAACAAGTAATCCATCTATTAACACAACATGAGATTAATTAGGAATTCAAAATAAAAATAAAATAAATTCAGAAATTGGAAAAATAAAAATAAGAGTTCAACTAGAAATACAATTTATAAATAACTAAAATTCGTAATAAAAAATAAAGACTATTGAAAGAGTAGACCATCTAGAACATATGACGAGATTAATTAAAATTCAGAATAACAAATAAAATAAATTTCTAAAATTTAAAAATAATATAAGATTTCAAGTAGGAATACAATTTACAAATAGAAAAATATTAAAATGAAAATATCGATTTTTCGAAAAGAATAGTTCATCTAGAACACAACGATATCAAATGATAATAGAAAGGGGAAAAACAATCGACCCGTAAAAGAGTAAAGTGGGGGCAATTGATGGGACATATAAAAACAATAAACATATAAACAAAACCCCAAATAGAATAACAACGACGTTTAAGAGGAGTGACGACGGACAAGCCATTAAACAATACGGTCGCGGCGGTTGGCGGGATTCTAGAAAGTAAAAAATAAACCCCAATGTTAATCATGTTCAATTTTTAAAATCTCAATAACAATAAAGAGAGGAGGCAGCGGGTGGATCGTAGAGGAGTACAATGGCAAAGCCGCTGACGGTTTAGCGGGACTTCTAAAAAGTATAAAATGAACCCAAATGATAATTGTGCTTGATTTTTAAAATCCCAATGATAATAAAGAGAGAAGGTTGCGAAGAGGCCGTAGAGAAATACAGTGGCAGTGTTTGACGGAACTTTGAAAAAATTATAAAAATAAAACCCAACAAGACAATGAACTCTAAACACTAAAAGGTCTAATTTTTAAAGGTTTCAACGAAAATGAATAGTATCAGTGATAGATCGATAAGCAAATAAAGTACTGAAAAATAAGTAGGGGGAATGACCGAAACGACTTTTAAAACTATCAAATAATAAACACGGGGATGATAAAGTTCGGTACATCAAAATCCTAAGACAACAATATAGATATATATTTAACAAATTTTAAATAAAATCATATGTAAAAAATAGATATTTTTATGGGTGCTAGCCGCGTAATTGCGCGGGCACCCAGCTAGTTATATTATTGAAACAGTCTTGAAAGGAGATACCATGTTCGTTGTGGAGGCTAGAAATTCCCACAATAATCGGAGAAAAAAGAGAGTCCAATTAGAAATACAATTTAAAAATAACTGAAATTCGGAATTAAAAGTAAGCAATATTGGAAGAAGAGTCAACCAAATACGAGATTAATCAAATTTCCGAATAAAAAATAAAATAAATTTTAAATTATAAAATAAAAAAAGAGTTCAAGTATGAACACAATTTAGAAATAACTGAAATTCGAAATTAAAAATAAGTAATATTGGAAGAAGAGTCCATATAGAACTGAATACGAGATTAATTAAAATCCAGAATAAAAATAAAATAAATTCTGAAATTAGAAAAGGAAAAAAGAGAGTTGATGCAGGAATACAATTTAAAAATAACTGAAATTCGGAATTAAAAATTAAAAAAATATTAGAAGATAAGTTCATATAGAACCGAATACATGATTAATTAAAATTCAGAATAAAAACAAAATAAATTCTGATAATAGAAAAATAAAAATAATTGTTGATGTAGGAATACAATTTAAAAACAACTAAATTTCATAATAAAAAATAGGCAATATCGGAAGAAGAGACAATCTAGAACACAACACGAGTTTAATTAAATTTTGAATAAAAATAATTTAAATTCCGAAAATATAAAAATAATTATAGTAGTGCAAGTAGGAATACAATTTAATTATGGATAACAAAATATCGGGATAAAAAATATGAAATTTTCAAAAAAAAATCCATCTAGAAACACAATGATGACAAATGACAATAAATAGGAGTTGATGGTAGAATTTGGTAAGCATATAAATCGGAATCGAGATCTAATCCGAAGCGAATTTGAAGATATGCGGAATTCTCGGAAACACAGTGCGCATCGGCTGAAGTCTGTATCGGTCGATACCAAGTTTGATATGGTTAGCCGATACAGCTGATATTGGTTAAATTGGTTACGTGATCAATGTCGGATTCAAAAGTAGGACTTCGATGATATTGTCAGACAAGGATAGAGTCCAAGATAGGCAATTATATCTATTAATTAGGATTTTATGTAATTTCCTTATATATATTTTTGGTAAGAGTTCGCCTAAGGGACTTGTTCGTCGGTTAGAATTATATTAGGAAAATATGAGTCGTGTCCATTATGGACAAGTTTGTATATTCGGGTATAAATATAAGTCCGAGGTCTTGTAAATAATTAACATGAGTTCAATCCAATTTCGGCGCATCGCCACCTTTTTCCATTACTTTGTTTCGACGAGTTCTTGCTTTTGAGTTGAGCTGCATCGGTTAACAAGGTAATTACTTGTTATGGCGGTTTGTGTTCTCGGGATTAATGGTTAAATCTTTATGATGATTATGTAATCCATCGATTTATTATATACGTTATATAATCTAGATTGACAATGCTTTTTACTGGCATCGGCCAACCTCTATCTAGGGTTTTGTCCATAATGGCTAGATTGACTTGTTGACTTGGATTATATAATATATCCGCCATCCTAAAAAGACAACCATCGGCTTGATTGTGTAGATATTATGCTTCTTTTTATACTTAGTGTTCCATCAGTTAAGTTTGATCTACTAAGTCGTGCTTAGAATCATAATCTCTAGTCTGCTTTATGGTTATTAATAAAGATAGTATCGGGGTTTCAGCCGATCTTACCTGGTATTGTTGTTTTACGTAGTCTTATGTCTTGTTTAATATACTATATCTGCCCCTTGTATCAGGATCTCAACTAATATAAATATATTAAATTTACTGCCAATTTAATTGATGGTAGTTTAATATATTTGTTGCAAGAGGATATCCTAGTATAAGGTAGTATTGGAGTTGTAGCCGATGTATGCTTAAATTTGGACATCGACTATGATATAAATATATATATAATCATTATTTCGTGTTATTTTGGATCTAGGCAAATTATACTATCTTGGTTAAGTCCAATCTATCCCAATTACTGATTTCTAAAGTAATATTAAGCTATCAATTATATAATGTTGATGTTTACAGCCGATGATCAAGTTTAGGGTTTATTTATTATTGGAAATATGTCTTACAGCCGATTCACCTCACAATGCATCGGCTAGGTTATATCATGATATGACATCGGCTTTCTAGCCGATCGATTATCGTTTACTAATAATATTTTCATGTTTTATCTTATTGATTGCATGATCAAATCAACTAGCACGTCCGCATCTCATTATTATTTTGGACCTGCACTAGAGTAAAGCAAATCTCTCAGGGCAGTGTGTGTTTTTACATCAACAATAGGGGAGAGGCAATATGATCCTAAAGGAGTAGGGTGACAGCGGTAGATGTGACATCTAAAAACTATAAACAAAACCCAAACAGAATCTCAATGACGATTAAGAGGAGGGATGACGGACAGGCCGTTAAAACAACACGATCACGGTGGTTGGTGGAACTTCTAGAAAGTAAAAATAAACCACAATGATAATCACATTCAATTTGTAAAATCTCAACGATAATAAAGAAGGAAGGCATCGAGCGTAAAAACTATAACAAAACCCCAGCTAGAATCCCAATGACGATTAAGAGGAGATATGACGGATAACTCGTTAAGCAACACAATCACGGTGATTGGCGTGACTTCTAGAAAATAAAAAATAAACCACAATGATAATCGCGTTCGATTTTTAAAATCTCAATGATAAATAAAAGGAAAGGCATCGGGAGGACCGTAGAGGATTATAATGGCGATGACTCTGACGGTTTGTCAGGACTTCTACAAAGTTAAAAATGAACACCGATAATAATTACGTTTGATTTTTGAAATCTCAGTGACAATAAAGAGAGGAGGTGACGGACGGACCGTAGAGGAGTAGAGTGACAGCATTTGATGGAACTTCTAAAAATTATAAAAATGAAAGGCAATGAGATAATTAACTCTAAAATTTAGAAGGTCCAATTTTAAAGTTCTAATGAGGATGAATAGAAGCCGTAGTAGATCGAGCAAGCAAATAAAGGGGTGATAAAGTAGTAAGAGGTAGCGACTGATGTGACTTTTAAAAACTATAAAATTAAAAACATGGATATGACAAGGTTAAGTCTTTTAAAGTTCTAAGATAATGAGATAGCTATTTAATAAATTTTAAGTAAACTCATATGTAAAAGAAGATAATTTTGTATGGATACTAGCTGCGTAATTGCGCGGGTTAATCAGATAGTTCATATGAGCCAACTAGCTAACTGGACATGTCTCGACAATAATTCTAGAGAAACTTGTGATTAGCAGCTCTTAGGCGACTGATATTTGGTTTTGGGAATAATTGAGTTGGAGAATCTTTCACATAATATATATCAGAATCTTGTCCTAGCACTTTAAGTATCAATATATGTAATTATAACTCAGCATGGTCGAATCCATGGACCAAATAGGCCAAGACTACGTCAAAAAGCATGCTTTTGGGGTACAGGAGACTGCAGAGAAGTATGCAATGTCATGATCAAATGACCTGGGTGGGAAAGGGACAACGCTAAAGGGCTGCACAATAATGTGATGCACAAATCGTAATCTGAAACTACAATGCAAAGACCAGGAAACAAGCTAGGAAATAAAAACGAAAGACTTAGAACTAAGCAATAAAATGTAGTTATGCAGACCTCTATGCCACCTTTTCTTTTGTTGAAGTTACTAGTATGCCACGTTATACAATGACGCGCAAAGCTTTGGCGAAATTTTCAATGCTACTATCGTATTGTAGAATCACAACATCAAATATAATATCATAGAATATATTTTCTCTTACCTGGTTGAAATAAGGTTGTGTTTTTTAGGAGTTGGGAACCCCTCTCCTCCATACACAAAACAGAGCGATGGATTAACGCATGATTAATTAATTATTAACTAAAAACTTGAAAAAATATGTTAATATGATTCTTTTAAGTAACTTTCTTATAGATTTTTTTTTTTGAAAAAACGTAGTGTTTAGCAATTTGGTAAGTGTGCACGTAAAAAACGAGAGATGTGAGGTTGGTAACTTCAAGTAAAGAACAAAACCTAAGTATAGACACAATCAATTTGGTTTCTCAAGCTTAGTCATAAGCTTACTCCGTTCCTTAGCATTTCATTTGTTATCCACATAAACTATCGATGTTGTCCTCTTGTTCGAAATCATCCTTGTACTTACCCACAGTGGACTCTATTGCGGTATTGCCGGCTTCAATTAGAATCCTGTATGCTCCAACCTAGAATCATGTAAGCTCCGGCCACAAACTAGGAGTAAACTAAAAGAGAGATACCGTTAATAGTGCAGTGGTAGACGTGCGTAGTTTCAACCCCAACGTCTTATGTTCAATCCCGAACATACTTAAAATTTCTTCTTAAAAAATGTTTGGAGGATGTCTATCTCTCCAAATCTCTCTTTTTTAAGTGAACTAAAAGATATTTTACAGTCTTTAAGAGGTATCAAGTGTACTAAAATTTTTAGTAAAAATTTGGTACATTCTAATACCGAAGGTGGCAAATCTATTAACTTATTAAAGTAATAGAAAAAGGAGTCACCACGTTCGCTTTCATAGTATAGAAATTCTCACATAATACGGAAAAAAAGATAGAGTCCATATAGAAATACAATTTAAAAATAACTAAAATTCGAAATTAAAAATTAAAGAATATTGGAATAGAAGATTAGAGTCCATACATATATACAATTTAGAGCCAACTGAAATTCGAAATTAAAAAAAATTAAAAGTAGAGGTAGGAGTCCATATAGAAATAAAATTTAGAAATAACTAGAATTTCAAACTAAAAAAATATAGAATATAACTTAGAAATAAAATGACAAACCGAATTAAAAAATGGGGAATATTGGAAGAAGATTTTAGAGTCCATATAGGAATACAATTTAAAAATAACAAAAAATCAGAATTAAAAATAGGAATATTGGAATACAAGAGTGAATTTAGAACTAACTGAAGGTCGGAATTAAAAAAATAAGAAAAATTAAAATTAGAGTTTAGAGTCCATATATAAATATAATTTAGGAATAACTAAAATTCACAATTATAAAAATAAGTTAGATTGGGAGAGGAGTCTAGAGTCCATATAGGAATACAATTTGTAAATAACTAAAATTCGAAATTAAAAAAGTAATATTAGAAAAAAGTCTAGAGTTCATATAGGAATACAATTTACAAATAACAAAAATTCTAAATTTAAAAAAATATGGAATATTGAAAGAATATTTAGAGCCCATATGAAAATACAATTTACAAATAACTAAAATTCTAAATTAATAAAAAAATAGTATTAGAAGAGGAGTCTATAGTCCATATCGAAATAAAATTTATAATAATGAAAATTCGATAAAAAAATGAATACCGAAAGAGGAGTCTAGGGTCCATATAGAAATTCATTTTACAAATAACTAAAATTTAAAATTAAAAAATAATTAATAAATATCATATAGTATAATATGAATGTCATGCGTGGGTTAGTTTGGTCAAGTTAGTACATAATTTAAAATTATGTTACATTTTAATATATTTAATTATAAAATTTAAAAATATTTAAGCTATCATACAAGAAAAATATAATGATGTTAGCTACGTAATTTGCGTGAGCCACCATACTAGTTTTTCTAAAAAATATGATACTCTCCGATATTTTGTGAAGTACTGTAAAATCACTCAAATTAAATGCAGAAGAATAAAGATCAGAATCTTGTAACGCTTTGGTTTCTGTACATATGCAAGTGCTAAACCCATGGGCCAAAAATTGCTCAAAGTCAGCCGAACAGGGTGCTTGTTTATAACTAGCATCTGGGCTTTCCAGGCCGAAGCGGCCGAGCAGATACCACCGTTCCCAAGCAGGAGCAGAGTCCAGAGGAGAGGGCCGATAGGCGGCGCAGTATGCAGTAACCATGGCCATGGCGCGGCGGTGGCGTAAAGCCAGAGAAGGCGGCGGCCCGGCGCAGCATGCGGCCAGTAGGCGGGCGCAGATGGCTCGGTCGCGGGTTCGTGGCGTCAGGCGGTCAGCGCGTCGGCGGCGAGGGACAAGGCGGCAGCCAGATGCTCGCAGGCACCGTGGCCCGAGGGCACGCGGCGAGCCGGCGAGGTCCCGGTCGAGGACCGGGGTCATGGCGACAGGCGGCGGCGGCGGCGGCCGGGGCTTCAGAGGTTGCGGTTCGCCGGCGCCGGTACGGACGGCGGCCGGCCGCCGCCCTATCCCATAGTCGGTGGGTCCGCGGTGCCCACATCCGTGGTTAGTGGGGCCCACATGTCATTGGGTACGCCCTGTCCCACGCCTTCACGGGAAGGAAATTGCTCCGTGCATCAACTTCGGCACGAATCGTAAGGCAAAATGGACGGTTGGTAACAGCCACGCGCCAAGTGAGTATCAATAGCGGCGCGTATATTTCGGAAAGGAAGGGGAGGTGCTGTCAAGAGGGCCCCACTCGCAGACGCAACCAGGAAAAAGAAGCAAACCACCACCACCTCCTCCCCTCCTCGTCGACTGCTCACCGTCTTTGGGAAACTCCACCCGTTTAATACATGTCATCTAAATAGTTATAAAAAAATTTTTAAAAAATTAATAAGATAGATAAATATGTAATATATCACTCCACAAACATGCAATTCAAAATTCAACTTATATAAATTGTAACAAAAATAATAAATAAAACTCAAATTAGTATACATATATTTGCAGTTAAATTTGTTATTTTTTTTACAACGTGTAAAAGTTGAATTTGAATTTGCATGTTTGTAGAGTGATATATTACATATTTCTCTATCTTGTTATTTTTTTAAAAATTTTTTCATAATTATTTAGTTGATATGCAATAAACGAGTGGACATCTACCCCGGGTGATTAGAATCCGTCTCCATCGTCTTCCTCTGTTCCTCACCGGGGATGGCGGACCAGGAGGATCAGGATGATGGCGGAAAAGGGTAAGCCCATGCGTTTCGTTTCCTGCTTGTTTTTTTTTGCTACGCAACGCCGTGCGAGTTTGTTTCGTGAGGAAGACTCTGCTCTTTTCTGAAGGTGATTATGCACGAAAATTCACTACCGCGAGTCATTTGATTGGATTTTCGCTTTGGTTTCTGCTTGAGCTCTTTAGCCTGCAAACTCTCGTGTGATGACTTCTGAAGTTCGTGTGTTCTTTGTTCCTCGGAGGTTCAGAGCAGTTCAGGGTATAGTAGCTAAACCCCTCCCAGTTTGAAGCCTTGCAGGATCGTGCATCGCCGATCAAAATGCATCTGCTCGGATTTTCACTTGGTGGATTTTATTTGAATTCTGTGAAGTCTGCGATTTCTCATCTGAAAATATTTCCGGAAGCTCTTGTGTTCTCTTCGTCTTGAAAGCACTTTCGGGTTTCCTTGAAGCCTTCTTAATCTCTCTGCATGTTTCTTTTTCTACTCAATTCCATGCGAACTTGTTGGTGAGGATCATGTTCTCTGCGAAAGTGATTATGCACGAAAATTCATTACCACGACGAGTTTTTGCGACGCCATCTGATTGGATTTTCACTTTGGATATTTTTTGAGCTCTCCAGCCGGCAAGCACTCGTGTGTGATTAGTTTCTGAAGTTATCGTGCTCTTTGTTCTTGAGAGAAGTTTACGTTCCAGTTAAAACCCTCGTCGTTTGAAGCCTCACAAGATCGTGTATCACCGATTAAATCTGGAATATGATTTGCTCTCATCTGAAACAAAATATTCCCGAAAGTTCTTGCGTTCTTTTCATCTTGAAAGCATTTTCGGGTTGAGTTGAACCCTTCTTAATCTGGCGCCTAGCAATAACGGCATTCCCCAATCAAATAATGGATGCTACTTGCTTGGATTCTTCACTTCCTGTGGATTTTATTTTAGTTCATCACCATGCAAATTTCTCGTGTGAAATTAATTTTGAGCTTCCTGTGTTATTCTTGACTTGAAAGCATGTTCTTTGCGACGGTTATTATGCATAGAAATTCACTACCACGACGTGATTTATGAGACACCATTTGATTGGATTTTCTCTTTGGATTTTGTTCGAGCTCTTCAGTCCGCAATCTCTCTTGTGAGATTAGTTTCTGAAGTTCTGTGTTGTTCGTACTTGAGAGCAGTTTTTTTTTTGGGGAATATGCAAGGAGCGCATCTTACTTGAGAGCAGTTCGTTCAGGGTTTAGCTAAAACCCTCCTATTTTGAAGCCTCGCAAGATTTTGCATCGCCGATCAAATCTGGAACGCCATTTGCTCGGAATTTCATTTCGTTTGGGTTCTAATTGAGATATGTGCAGTTCGTGAGTTCCCATCTGAAAATATTTCCGTAAGTTCTTGGGTTCCTTTTCGTCTCGAGAAAGCATTTTCGGGTTTGGTTAAAGCCTTCTTAATCTCAATGCCGTGCGGTTGTTCGTGGGGAAGATTTTCTTTGAGAGGGTTATTATGCACGGAAATTCACTTCCACGAGGTGGTTTATGCGACGCCATTAGATTGTATTGTCGCTTTGGATATTGTTTGAGCTCTTCAGCCCGCAACTCTCGTGTGTGATTACTGATTAGTTTCTGAAGTTATTTCGTTCTTTGTTCTTGAGAGCAGTTCAGGATATAGTTAAAGCACTCGTCGTCCACGAGCTCTCGTCTGAAAATATTTCCGCTGGTTGGTGTAATCGTGTTCCTTTTATCTTGAAAGCATTTATGGTTGAGTTGAAGCCTCCTTAATCTGGAACCTAATAAGAATGGCATTCCCGATCAAATATTCAAATCTTGGATGCTATTTGCTTGGATTCTTCAATTTCTGTGGATTTTATTTTAGTTCATCATCCTGCAAATTCTCGTGTGAAATTAGTTTCGAACTTGTTTTCGTGAAAGCATGTTTGGTCTAGTTAAATCCGTCTTGATTTGGCACATAGCAAGAATGATTAGCCCCAATGAAGTCCGGAATATCGTAGTTAAGTTTCTTTGAGAGATTAATTCGCTTAATGTGGATAACATAGTGTCATAGTGCATGGAGTATGGTCAGGCGGGAGTTGACACGAAGCCAGCAACACACCAGTGCACCTCGCTCACAGGCACAGCCCCAAGTGCATCTCCAGATTCATTTACGTGGATCGGAGACGCCCCAGAATTACCATGAATTCTGTTCCATTGACATCGTTGCGCTGTGTGTTAGAGTTGAACCAAAATCTTGAGGTATTACATGTTTTCGTAAATGCAGCACAATAGCAGTATGCTGCTCTGCTTCATAGGACAAAGAACCGTATTCCCCTTATTCCTTGTATATTTGTTACTTATAATTTCTGGCTTTCTGCATATGCACACGAGGAGTGCTGTTGGCACTCCTGATAAGTGGTAAATTATTCAGGTTGGTTTGAAACATTAGTTGCTGCTGCTCAATTGTTCAAGACATGAATGCCAACGATATGATATTTAGTTCCTTAGTCATTGTATGCCAACTGCAGTATTCGCATCTATATAGAATTTTATGGAATGATCTTCATACATTTTACTGCCACGGTGGACACTGTATGTTCATTGATCGGAAATTTGTCAGTGCTAGTTCTTATGCTGCAATTAGTTATCCACCTATTAGATCAATTTCTCACTCTTGAAATTTCTGAAACTAAATTCTAATATTGGAAATATTTCTTTCTTTTGCATGTTCCTTTTCCTCATCTTACTTCAACAGTAAATACCTATTTGTAATAAAAATATGTGCTTTTATATAATTCTATGCAACACGATAAAATTTGTGCTAATGCAGGTAAATACTCACGTATGAATGCTAGCTCAAACTTTCCTTTCCCCCTCTTTGATCTCATCAATATATTAGTTTAGCTGCCTGATATGTTACATAACAGAGTTTTTTTTTTTTTTTTTTTTGCAGGCCACATGTCTTTATTGGCTACTCCCCAATACAAAGAATCGTTGGAACAGATCCAAACTCACCGCACAAGGAACACCAACTATCGTTCCAGTGTGATGCAGATTTGCCTTGGCCGACTCTTATCCTTCCTTCTACAAATTGGTCTAATTAAAACATTTGATGCGTATGATATATTTCTGTCTCCCCCACCCCCTCATTTCACAATTTGCAGGAAGAAAATTCGGAGTGAATGAATTTACGTTTTGATCAGGCTGGAGAGAGATACGTGCTTCCTTTTTGACGTGACGCGTGTGAAGATAATGGTGGAAAGTTTCCAGTGGGACGAAGCGGCTAAGTACGTGCCATGGTTCATACCAGACCCGGAGTGCAGCAAGGAGGCTTCTATCCTTCTCAACAGCATGCTCCACCTTAAGAAAAAGTTCAAAGCCTATATGATTTTTGAGGAATCCAGGTGCTTGACTGTCGTAGTAATAGTTATCAGTGAAACAGCACATAATTAAATCCCTGATGGATGCCCCCATTCTCAGTATACATTCTCATGTGCATGTCCACACACTTTGGGCCTTTTGTGTCTGTGGTGGGCTGTGCACACACTTTGAGCCTCCTGTTGTGAAATGCTTAGTTCACTTGAAATTGCTAATAATTTTGTGCAATCTGATCTTTGCAGGGCCTCGAGTTGGAAGGAGCTGATGAGCAAGACAGTTGAAACATTGAAAGAATTAGTTCCTAAAACACCTGAGCTGAAGGACAGGTTGGATCGGGTCCAAATGCCGTGTTCCACGTCCGAATTTGAAGACATCATCCCTCTCGGGTATGCTTTCAAACTTATTCTGATACAATGCATTCTTAGTAAACCCACTTCTTCGACTAGACCTTGTCTTTCCAAGTGGCAGGCAGCCAATTCTTTTTATTTCCTTTCACATTTAGTTACTGACTATCTTGTTACGTTGTGCAGCTTACGGGCATATCGGAGGCATAATAACCTGAGTAGTGTGGGAAACATGCCAGCCCCTGTTATTGCCCATTTCATTCTGCAAACGAGGTAGGGCATACTGAATTTTATAATGCTGCTTTTTAATTTCGAGACACACCCAGTCTCAATTATTTTATTTGTGCAGGCTGCGATACAATCAATGAAATAATAATTCAGGTGTGTATTTTTCTTTGATAAGTGAACTCCAGTGCTATCGTTGTGGATGCCGTACTTAATGTATCCTGACTCCTAATTATTTTGATAACTGAAAATTTCCTTTCTCATGTTTTCTAATCAAAATTATTAACTATACATAGTGCTTATTACATCTTTTATGGTTTGTCAACATGGATTTTCGTAGTATTGGAAGTGCTGTTTGACATGGGACATCTGTGTCCTTGTTTTACATAATATGCATCCCCTGTTTTTCTTTATTATCCTTCCCATAAAAACAATTATTGAAAATGAGTGATATTCCTATTTATACCCCACTTTCATAGTTTTATTAATGGCGTTATTTTTGACAATAATTGACATGTGACATTTGGGAATTGGGAAAATGAAAAACCATGTGCATATGTGTAGATGTGCTAATCTAGACATTGAATTTGCTTCGAGAATTGTAAAATCAGGTGACAATTAATAGATCATGGCTGGTCTGAATTTTGGAATTTGCATCAATCTCGGATGACATGATGGTGTAGAGAAGTACATCTATGTAAACACTTCACATGACATCGATGCGCTTAGGACCAACTTAGACCCTGTTTGATTCCTGGGGGCTACTTTTAGCCCCTGTCATATCGAATGTTTGTACACTAATTAGAAGTATTAAATGTATACTAAAAATAAAACTCATTTCATAACCTGGGCTATTTTACGAGATGAATCTATTGAGCCTAATTAATCCATGATTAGCCTATGTGATGCTACAGTAAACATGTGCTAATAATGGATTAATTAGGCTTAAAAAATTTATCTCGCGAATTAGCTCTAATTTATGCAATTAGTTTTATTATTAGTCTATATTTAATACTCTTAATTAGCACCTAAACATCCGATGTGACATGGACTAAAATTTAGACCCTGAATACAAACACCATCTTATTACCCTAGAACGAATAGTGAAGTGCGCTTAATAAACTGTATTCTTAGTTTGCCGATTTGCTTCACTTAAATAGTGTTTATCTTTTATGAAAACCCTTTGTTCTTGTTGGAGTGGAAATATGTATTATGTGCTAATGCAGCTGTTCAGAACTAGAAAAGAGATTGAATGATTATTGTTGAAGTGTTATTGGTTTTCAAGTTTGTCCCAGTGTCACGTCATGTTTCATAAACAAATTAGTCTTGGTTTGCTTACTCCTTCACCTTCCTTGTGCACTGCAAATGTGACATGCAGCATTTGAATCCTGTACGGCTTTATAATGCTAAAAGGAATCAACTTTGCTATTTTTCTGTTGCCAAATTCAGGTATTCCTTGAGTCTAGTGCCATTCGCCAGAAGTTTCGATGTGTCTTCATCAGCAATTAGTTTAGAGGGTGTTTGGATCCCTTTAGTCACCTGACTAAAGTTTAGACAGACTGAAAATTTTAGTCACCTCCTGTTTGCAAGATGGGACTAAAGTGCATTAAAGTCCAGATTTACCTCCCCTTCTCTCTCCTCTCCCTCCCCCTTCTCTCTCAGTGCAATTAATGGGAGGAGCAATTAATTAGGTGAGAGAGGGGATTTAGTCACTAGAAGTTGGGTCACCCTTGACTAGAGACTAGACTAGTTTTAGTCACCATTTAGTCAGGGGTGTTTGGAGATTTAGTCCCCTGATGTGACTAAAATTAGTCAAGTAGTCTCTAGTCAGGTGGATCCAAACACCCTCAGTTTCTCTGTATCGTTTCCGAGAGAAGCAACAGTCAAATTATATTTGAGGCTTATGGTTATTTATATGTTGTATTCAATTGTGAACATTGTTTTGGTCATGACATACTCTCTACACAAATTAGTTAGTGCTGATATTGATGCCTTCATTTATACTGTTTGCTATATTGGTTGGGTAAGACATATCCTATATTACAAATCTAGACATGGAGTCTATCTAGATTCGTAGTATTAGGATATGTCTCATCTAATCAAAATCTCCTATATTTTAGAATGAGGGAGTATATTCTTACGCAATATCTTTGACAGACATCGGTTTAATGGGTATTTTTGCTTAGTTTATTTGCGACACATGAAATGAGGCGGGTTGTTAGAGCATGATTAATTCTGTATTACTATTATTAAGTTAACAATATATTTATTTGATTTTTAAATATAATTTTATATATAATTTTTTTATGGAATAAACCGTTTAGTTGTTCGAGGAGTGTGTTTACGGGAAACGACAAGTAGCCCAGCCAATAAGCTAAATCAAACGCAGCCACGTCAAGATCCATTGGATACTGGTGGTGTTAAAAACTATGCTTCTGATCCAGCAGAAGATATGTAAGGGCTACAAACCACTGGAGAGTCAAATGAATAATTAAGCTCTGTCCAGTAAACTTGGTCCACTTGGATATGAGCGAATGGTGGTTATGAACGAGAGTGTATTTTCAGACAAGCTACAGGAAGCCATTTGATACATTCATGCTGATCTGATGGTGCATTTGGAAGGAACGTAATGCAAGAAATTTTATCACTAGACAAGCACAACAGCCAACCTATTTGCTGAAATCAAGGATGAGATTTCCATTTGGAAATAGAACATGAGTGAGTAGTACAATGTTGTAGTTTGGAGCAAGTTTGCTCCTTTGGCTTTGTCAGGCTTGGACAGCGTTCTGTCGATGTAAATTGTAACCTTTTATTCGCCAAGTTTTAATGAAATTAGCAGGGACGGCCCAATCTCAAGTCAATGTCAAATACATGCAAATATGATTGGTTAGTTAACAAATTGAGCCTAATACTACCTCCTCTTCCATGCCATGATTGACATGTACAGTTTGGTATGGCAGTTCAGCTCTGGGAGACTGAGACGAGTGATTTGCCATGTTCACCAGCGTATGATTTTACGCACATGCCTGTCGTTTTTTCCCTAACATGCAAACTCTATATTTTCGCATCAAGCTTGAATCCAAACTAAAATGCAGAAGAATAAAGATCGGAAATTCAGAATCGCGTAGCTCTTGAGCCTTGTTTAGCATGGGGCCATGGCCCATGGGCCCCATGGCCAACAGGCTGCTTGTTTATCATCCGGTCTTTCTCAGGCCCGTGAAGCCGAGCCGATCCCATTCGGCCATTCCCAATCAGAGCAGAGGCCAGAGAGGCGGCGTAGTGCGCCGGTACAAAGTGAGCGCGCGGCGGCGGCCGGGTGGTGTAGCGCTGCCACAGAAGACGGAGGAGCGAAGTAACCAGGAGGCGGGCGCAGATGGCTCGGCCGCGGGCTCGTGGCATCAGGAGCCCAGGGCGCAGGCGGCGGCGGGACGCGGTAGGGCTCGCAGGCACCGCGGCAAGCCGGCGGGCTCCCGGCGACGGTTAGCTCGGGCTGCTCGGCTGTTGCTGCTGTGCAACCGGGCGCGTCAGGCTGGTTTTCTCCTTCGAACGCCGCCGGCGGCGGCTCGCCGGTGGGTCCGTGGTGGCCCACATGTCATTCCTCGAAAGGGCCCACATGTCATTGGAGTACTCCCAAGATACAGGAGAGAGAGAGCACTTTTCCCTCCATGCCGCGCCTTCACGAAGGCAAAACGAACCACGCGCCAAGGGAGGGGCAAACTAGTAATAGCACCGTATAAATTTCGGAGAAGGGAACGGAGGGTCTCTCCCGGGGCAGGTGCTGACAAGGGGGTCCCATTCGCAGACGCAACAAGCAAGAAGCAAACCACCACCACCTCCTCTTCCTCCTCGTCGTCGTCGTCGTCGTCTTCAGTTCTTCACCATGAGGAAGATGATGGCGGAGCAGGAGGAGGATGATGGCGGCAAGGGGTAAGCCTATGCGTTTCGTCCTGTTTGTTTCTTTTGCGACCCAATGCTGTGCGAAACTTGTTGGTTGGTGGGGAACATTCTGTTCTATGCGACGGTGATTATGCACAGGAATTCACTACCGAAACGTAGTTTATGAGACGCCATTTGATTGGATTTTCGCTTTGGATTTTGTTCGAGCTCTTCAGCCCGCAAGCTGTTTTCTGATGTTCTTGTGTTCTTCATTCTTGAAGGGGCAGTTCAGGGTTTAGCTAAAACCCTCGCAGTTTGAAGCATCGCAAGTTTTTGCATAGCCGATCAAATCTGGAACGCCATTTGCTCGGATTTTCGCTTCGCATGGATTCTGATTGAGCTATGTGCAGTTCGTGAGTTCTCATCTGAAAATATTTCTGAAAGTTCTTGGGTTCCTTTTCGTCTCGAGAAAGCATTTTCGGGTTTGGTTGAAGCCTTCTTAATCTCAATGCCGTGCGGTTGTTTGTGGGAAGAATTTCTCTGAAGGTGGCTGTGCACGGAAATTCACTACCACGGGGTGGTTTATGCGACACCATTTGATTTTATCGTCGCTTTGGATTTTGTTTGTCTCTTCAGCCCCCAAGCCCTCGTGTATGATTAGTTTCTGAAGTTCTTGCGTTCTTTGTTCTTCAGAGCAGATTTGGAATGTGACTTGCTCGGATTTTCATTTTGTAGTCCACGAGCTCTCGTCTAAAAATATTTCTGCAATTGGTGGAGTCGTGTTCCTTTCATCTTGAAAGCATTTTTGGGTTGAGTTGAAGCCTCCTTAATCTGGAACCTGATAATAATGGCATTCCCGATCAAATCTTGGATGCTACTTGCTTGGACTCTTCACTTTCTGTGGATTTTTGTTTTTGTTCATCATCCTGCAAATTCTCGTGTGAAATTAATTTCGAAGTTGTTTTCTTGTTGTCTTGGAAGCATGTTTGGCCTAGTTAAATCCCTCGATTTGGCACATAGCAAGAATGATTAGCGCCGATTAGTCCGGCATCTCGTAGTTCAAATTTGAGAGATTAGTTTGCTTAACCTGGGTAAGATACTGTCATAGTGCATGGAATATGGTCAGGCGGGAGTTGATCATGTAGCCACACCTCGATCACGGCACAGCCCCAAGTGCATCCTCAGATTCATTTAAGTGGATCGGAGACGCCCAGAAGGCCAGAATGACCATGACTTCTGTTCAATTGACATTGTTGTGCATTGCCTTTGAGTTGAATCAAAACCTTGAGGTGTTTCATGTTTTCGCTAACGCATCACAGCAGCAGCAGTATGCTGCTCTGCTATATACAACAAAAAATCGTATCGCCTTATTCATTATGTTTTGGTTGGTCTGGAATGTTAGTTGCTGCCTCCCAATTGTTCAAATGCACTCATGAAGTCCAACTATATGATATCTATTTCTTCAGTATCGTTGTTTAGTTTTCTGATTATTGTTGGTTCTTTGTTGCATTAACCAGATTCAAGAAAAAAAAGCTTGAAGAAACAACAGTTCCTCTGCGTATTGAAGAAAGGTGACTATAGTTTGGTTGTTTCTTCAGTACCACTGTTCGGTTTTCTAATGATTACTGTTTCTTGGTTCTCATATTAGGGCACCAGCCAGCATTAAGGATCAACTTAAAGGAACTCTTGATATTGAAAAAATGTGAGCACGGTTTTGGTTGTTTCCTCTGTCTCTGTGATGGTCGTCGTAAGTGATGAATTATTTATGTTGGTTTAGAGTGTTAGCTGCTGAATGCCAACGAGATGGTATTTATTTCTTTAGTATCATTGTGTGGTTTACTGATGATTATTGATTATTGGTTGCATTAACCAGAGTTGAGGAACAAAAGCCTGAAGGTACATCAGATCCCCTGAATACTGAAGAAAGGTGAGTGTAGATTGGTTGTTTCTTCAGTACCACTGTTTGGTTTTATAATGATTATTATTTCTTGGTTCTCCTATTAGGGCACAACCCAACATCGAGGAACAACAAAATAGGGAATTTAGTCTCTCCATTCTACATTCTTATGTTCCAGAACAACCTGAAGGAAATCTGGATGCTGAATCCATGTGAGCACGGTTTTTTGCTGTCTCCCTGTGCTCTGTAGCTTTGTTTGGTTTCCTGATTAGTATTGGTTACTGTTTCTCATACTAGGGAAAAGCTTACCTCTGATCCACTCCATGGAGAACCGCTATGTACTAATGAGAGGTGAGCATCGCTTGGTTATGTCGCATTTCTTAACAAAGTTGTGTTATATGTATGAAATGAGTGATAAGGAAAAAAACACGCACATCTTAGTTTTGATATCTTGTAAATAGGTACCATCTACTTAAGAATGAGGTAAGAATGCCAACCATTGGACCTAGATCATCTTGATGGACAGCAAAAAAATTAGATGGACTTTATTGATCTCTTCTTAAGCATGTCTTGCATATAATGCTATAATGAAATACTGGAGTGATTAAATGTGGACCAGTGTGAAACATGTATATGAGGGTTGACCATTAGTCCTTGCACATATCTTGTTCTGCACCATTTGATCCATATCTCTTGCTGCTCATGCCTTGAATTTTTACTAAACAATATGCACCATTAGTCCTTGCACATATCTTGTTCTGCACCACTTCATTGATTTTTTTTGGGCGGGATCTAGCATTTATCAAATCAAGGCAATACTGTAATGTCTTATTGCAGTTCAGCTCTTGTGTTGCTCTCTTATCAGTAGCTTTTCATGAGGACTAGGACTACAACTAATTAGTACAATAATAGATTGAAAAGGATTGTCTGGAACTCTGAATTTTGTACAGTTTGTATATCCAAAGCACATTTCATTCTCGGATGTGCAACTAGTTTGGCTACCTCATCGTGTCAAATACTCAAACCCTTTTACGTGCAGTATGCTGTGGTACATATTGATATACTATCATGAACAAATGAAATGAAACACTTCCAAAATTCCATGCTATTTCTTTTGTTGTAATACACACTGATTACCTTGAACTGTAGTATCATTGCTCATGTTAAGTCTGTTAAGGGAATACTTGAATCACTCCTTCGGAGAAATGACTGGCCCAAGGTTGATGAGTACCTGACGAAGATTGTTACTGAAAATGTTTTGAACTCATACTCTGCCATTTCTGGTGAACCAATGAGTGAAATTAATCAAGCACACCCTGAGCTTGCTTTACTGGCAAGGCGGCAACATGTTTATGATCTGCTTGTGGAAGGAAAGTATGATGAGGCCAGTGATTATTACAATGCGAACCTCGCTATACTGGAGAAGTGTAGAAGCGAAAGAGTGTGCACCGCATCATCAGATCTCAAAATTCTTATCAGCAATCGAACTGCAGCAGTGTGAGTATATTCAGATACTTCTTACGTTTTCAGTCTTATCAAGCAAACATGACAATTAGCTCACTTACACCAAAGCATCTGACTATAAATCTCTGTTGTTAATGTTTTAGGAATAATGATGTTGATACTGGCATGGCTATAAAGGACTACATCTACCTTTACTATCCCATTTTCAGGTATACATTCCAAAAGTATTAAATTGTGCAAAGGAATCAACAATTTGTTTAATATTTTTGCCACTTGATAACTCTGAAACTGTTTTGGCATATTATTCCGTACATAATCGCATGCCCAAGGTACTTACGTTTATAAACTATAGTTTTTTTAAAGATTTGTTACTAAGACTATTTAGTGAATTTCATACATTGTTGCTTCTCCAGTGATTAAAAGAGATGAACTATTGATAAATTGGGAATGTCATGGGCTCATGGTCCTATAGGAGCTAATGCAATCAAAATTGTTGAGTTGATGCGTGATCAATCACACCTTATTCTTTTTCTTGAGAGCCACACAAGATAACCTTGTCAAATACTGGAATTTCTGTAGTTCTTTTTTAGTTTACCGTAATGCATTACACACAGTTGACATTAAAGATTACTGATGAAATGCATTCAGCAGTTTTGAGCACATGGGACCAATAGCCCAACTAATTTTAGAAAAACCTTGGGATGATCAGTTTTAAGCTATACACATTCCAGGGACACAGTATGCTAATTGTGCTAGAATTAGGGTGATGGAAGCACTGCATTTTAGGCAACGTGGTGGCAGTGCTGTCAATGACATGATCTTTTTTGCGCAATGAAGGGATTCGATTTTTTCAATGAATGTATGAGTAACCTGTAAGGATCCTACTTCATAGAACATAGTGACTGCGTGCATTTTGTCACCTAAAGCACCCATTCTCTATTGAAGAAGCCTGCGTCTCCCTTATTATACATTCTGCATTCTTAACTGAATTGATATGTAGGCCTGATATTCAGAAGAGAAACTTTGGGAGAAAACCCCACGAACTGTGGGAGTTTGCTTGGCGCGAGAGTTCAGTTTCAGGCTTCAGATGTTTTGCATGCCATAAGATCTTTAAGCATAAGAGCCTCACCATGATTGAGTCACACTTGAAGGGGGATAGAACAGATGATATCACTGCTTGTCCATCTGTAACGGAGAATATCCTCTTCCGCCTCCAGCTTGCCCTGGATACTGGAGCGGCAAGCAGGCTCTCCCGTAAGATAAAAAGAGGAAGGATGAGCCGCGACACTGAAAATACTGGAGATGAGCATCCCCCTCCAGATGGAGATGAAGATGGTGGAGATCTCGGATGTACAGACTCTGCTGCCCCTTCAAATTCTGGATCAGCCTGCTAGATTTCCCTTCTGCTAACAGTGAAAAGAAGTCAGTAGCAACACATCATATCATGGTGTATATATGCTTAGAAAAAAGAACAGTTAAATCGTGCTGCCAGCAACAAGTTACAGCTAGAAAGTAGCACACAGCTTACCTTTAGAGATATAGTAATAGAGAGAGACCTTGCCTTTGGCCTGCCGGAAGTAACAGTAATGTTGATTGTGTGAGACTGAGTTGAGATGTGGTATAGTGAATGATGGTATGAAATTGCACGCTGTTCTGCTTGCTCGAAGAACGTTGCCTGCATCAGGGTTATATATAGTATATGATGCCTCTCATTGTTGATGCTTCTCTTCCTCGTTTTTGTTCAGGGTCATCACTTGCTGTCTTGTCTGATATAGAGTGCGGCAAAGAGTGCATGAGTAGGGAAACATCTAAACTAATGATAGCACTGGATATGATATTCTTTTGGTGAATTGAACTGATATTATTTTCTTTTTGGACTAGTGATAGTACATGAATTTTGGAATTTGCATCAATCTTGGGTGATATGTAGAGAAGTACAGTACATGTATGTAAAGCTTACACATTGGGAAACCCATCACATGACATCGATGTGTTCATTTTGAATGTTATATGAATGCCACCTTTTTCTTGTCATTGGAAAGGTTAGGAGTTAGGACCATCTTATCGCCCTTGATGAATAGTGAAGTGAGTTTATTCAACTGTATTATTTGTTTGAACAGTGTTTACCTTTTATGAAAATACATTGTTCTTGTTGGAGTAGAAATATCTATTATTTGGTAATGCAGCTGTTCAGAGCTAGAAATGATATTATATAATTATTGTTAAACTGTTATTAGTTTTCTAGTTTGTCCCAGTGTCACGTCATGTTTCATAAACAAATTTGTCTTTGTTTGCTGACTCCTCCACTTAATCTTCCCTTGTGAACTGTTAATAGAAATGGGACATGCAGTATTTTTTTTGAACGAATGGCATGCAGCATTTTGAATCCTGCACGGTGTTTTAATGCTAAAAAAGCATAAATTATGCTATTTTTGTGTTGCCAAACATTGTCCAGGCATTTCTTGTGGTTGTGGTGCCAACTGTTAGAAGTTTTGAGATGTCTTCATCAGCAACTAATGCAGGATGCTTAGTTCTATCTACATTGTTCTGAGAGAAGCTACTGCTATTTATATTCTTAAGCAACATCTTTGACATGCATGACATGTTAAAGCTGTCAAGGTCCATTATATGCTGATGGTGCATGTCAATTGTGCTTCTGATACAAGAGAATATACGGGAAGGCTAGCTACAAACCTCTGTGGAATCAAATGAATTGAGTTCTATCCTGTCAACACCGCTTATAAATTATTGGAAAAACACTACAAAACCACCTTGAAATCATAAGATGTGATCTTATGACAATCTGAAGTCTATGTCGTGACCTTAGGGTACGGACAAGATTTGGGGATAAACGGGAAAATGGGAATTCCCGTCTTATCCTAAGAATAAGTTCGAATAGTAAATGCTTTAAGAAGATGAGATGTATTTCACTATTTAATATGTCTTGTCCGATTACATGATCTGGACTAGCTTTTATAGCTCGTAATCGTACATGTAAGATTACAGCTTTGCCCTTGTTATAATACATGAAGTTACTACAATGCCCTTGGTAAAGTACACATTCGTGATGGTATAAGAGTACATTCTAGTGGTCCCCAACAACTTCTGGCTCCAGCTAGCAGTAGCGGTTAGAGTGGTCTCCATGGAATCTTCTTAAGGCGTATTCCACAAGCTACCTCTACCTTGATCGAATGATTCCTCATGAAAACTCGAACACACTTTCCTGCTTGCCACCCACTTGCGAACTCCTTTACCCTAGACAAAAACTCACTTCTATATTTGGTCAATATTAGAGAAACCTCGTTCGAACAAGCAAAGTTGCTCGAATCGATTTGCATCTGCTCAAACTTGCTCAGTCGAGTGGAAAAGTCTCGCATGAAGTTTCCCGTAAGGGAAGATTTACTCGAACACGTTTTCCCTTTGATATGACTCGTTTGCAAATGACTGTTTAGAACGAATGAGGGGATGGCTTTTACCCTCTTGTACAACAAAGTCTTGCCATAGGTAAAACCTTGTCATAAGCAAAAACCTTGTCATAGGTAAAAATTTTGCCGTAAGTAAAAATATTATCATATGTTAAAACCTTGCCATAAGTAAAACCTAGTCATAAGTAAAAACCTCCTTGATCAATGAGCGAGAGTGTTTTGGTCAAATAGGGGGATGATGTTTGCCTCCTGCTACAACATCGTATTTTTTAAGATAATAAAAACTTTATTAAAATCATTAAATTACATTAAGATTATACAATTACCGTATACATGCAAACACGATTGACTATTCAACAAATTGAGCCTAATACCTCCTCCTCCTATACGCTATAATTGGCATATGTCATGTATCCAGTTTGGTATGGCAGTTGAGAGCTGTGGAAGGACCGAAGGAGTGATCGGCATGTTCACCAGCTCTGATTGGTACGATTTTACGCACATGCCTGTTGTTTGTTGCGCTGCCTCTCCATCTGCAAAAAACACGGTAACCTCACGTTGTTGATCAGCCAGCGACGCCGAGAAAACCGGTTGATCGAAAGAGAGCAGCGGAGGCATCGCGATGGGCCGGTGAGTTGGGCCGAGAGGTCAGATGGTATCGCGGCCCACAACGATTCTACCGAGAGCGAGCTGTAAATTTTACGGTATTAGAGCAGAGCTCACTTAATCTTTAAATCTAACACGTATAATATACATAGGTTAATTATAAAATTAGTTTTATTTATTCATCCTCTCTCTTTCTCTCACTATGATTTTAATGCATCTTTCTTACATATTGTATTGAGCTAGCTCTTACATGAGAGTCAACACTTCTTATTTTTCTTTATCTCTCACTTCTACATAAATATATACTACCTCAATTTTATATTATAACTCGTTTGATTTTTTTCCTAGTTAAATTTATTAGATTTGATCAAGTTTATAGAAAAATTAGTAACATCTAAAATATTAAATTAGTTTTATTTAATCTAACATTGAATATATTTTAATAATATATTTTATTTAGGTTAAAAATATTAATATATTTTTTCGGAGAAGTTTGATTAGAAAAAAAAAGTTAAATAACTCCTAATATGATACGGAGGTACTTGTTGAGTAGGCGGCCACCGGGTAATTATTTGTTGAGTCGTCGTCGTGGCCTCATCGGAACAGCCTTTTTACCGTTTCATGCGTGGGGCGGGTGCGCGCTGACGTGGCGCGCTGTCTTCCCGCACCGCAGCGACAAAACTTCGCCGCGTGCGTGCTTCCCGTTTCCATTCTCTCTCTCTCCTCGACCGCTTCCCGAATTCTTCTGCCTATTTTTTCTTCCTCCCCCTTTCGCCTTCCCCTTTCTGATTCCCCACCTCCTCCCTCGCCGCCGCCGCCGCCGCCGACGCTGACTCCCACCGCGACCGCCTCCCTCGCCGGCGCGGTATCGGAGGAGGCCCGGCGCCTGGAGGAGGAGGAGGAGGAGGAGGGAGGGCTTGGCCGCCGCGGCCGCCGCCTCGTGCGGTTCCCGACGCCGTCCGTACTGCGCAGCGCTCGCCCACGCCGCGCGCCGCGACGCGGTGGGGCATGGTGGTGAGGTGGGAGGGAGCGAGCTGGGGGTGTTGAGGCGGAAGGGGGGGAGGAGGAGGAGGAGGAGGAGGAGGAGGTGTGGTTAGGCAACGGATGGCCGCGGACGATGCCGCGCGGAGCAGCAGAAGGATGGATCTGAACCTCTACCTCGGCCTCCCCCGCGCACCGCGCCTGCGCCGCCCCGATCTCGGCTCCGACCTCGCACTCGGCACCCCGATGCTCTCCTCCTCGCCTTCCTCCTCGGCGGCCTCTGCCGACGCGCCGCCGCTGGAGACCGAGCCGCTCCACCCGCCGTACTCACCGTCCCGCGCCGAGCTGGTGCGCCCCCCGACCCCTCTGCCCGAGCCGTACGACCCGTCGGCTCCCGAGGCGCACCCGCCCTACGTGCCGCCTCCCGTGCCGCCCCCGGAGGCGATACCTGAGCTCGCTGACGACCTTGAGTTCGGCTTCTCTCACCCGCCGCTTCTGCTGCGGCCCAGCGAGCTGCTTGGGTGGGTAGACCGGCCATCGTCGTCGACGGCCTCCTCTTCCTTCCGCCCGGAGCGTGTCGAGCGCTACCGTCCCCCCGTGATCTGCCTGAATGGCCGCCAGAGTCGCTGCCTCCGTCCAAGACGGTTCAGGTCCGACCTTCCACCTCTCGGCTCGGAGGCGCCTGCCCTGGAGAACGACGCTGCAGCACAACCACAACCGATGCAAGAGCCTATGCAAGATACGGTTGAAGAGAACAAGGTGGTCGCCGATGTTGCTATGGTGGGTGCCTCAGAGGAGGAGCCAGCCGAACGTGGCAAGAGCGTTGCGATGTTTGAGTGCAACATCTGCTTCGAGATGGCTTCGGAGCCTGTGGTAACTTCGTGTGGACATCTCTTCTGCTGGCCTTGTTTGTACCAATGGCTGCATGTCCACTCAACTCACAAGGAGTGCCCTGTCTGCAAAGGTGAGGTCACTGAAGGGAACATCACTCCAATTTACGGGAGAGGGAATTCTAGTTCGGATGCAGCGAAGAAGGTTGCGGAGGAGGGAAATGTATCTGGCCCTACAATCCCACCAAGGCCACATGGCAATCGGCTCGAGAGCTTCCGGCAGAAATTCCACCATTTGCGCCCAATATCTAGAAGGCTTGGCGAGGCACATGGGATATTGTCTTCTTGGAGGCGCATACTTGATCAGCAGATTATGAATAGTGTGAGTAGGTTTGAGGGGCCTCCTGAATCAACTGTCCAGGAAATGATTGATCATGCTCATCATGCTAGCCGTTTAGGTCGAATCACTACTAGAATGAGAGCAAGGAGGTTGCAGAGGGAAGCCGAAAACTCTACATTTGTTGCTTCTTCTGCTGTGGAGGGTGGGCTGCCCGCAAACAGCACATCGGATCTGCCTAGGCGTAGCTCAAGTCCATTTTCCTCGGAAAGAATTGATTTATTGCAACACTTTGTTGACCTTGCAAGCACGGAAAGATTGGCAACTGCTGTGAGTGACCTTAGAAGAATGGTTAGGCCAAGCCCCTATGTAGCATCAACTTCATCAAATCCACCAAATCCCGAGCTGCTGCCAGTTGATGGGAATCATGTTGCCGTTGCACTAGCTGCAGATCAAGCTTCCAATTCAAGCACCATGGCTGTAATTCAGGAGGATGCTGCTTTTACTGAAAGCACAGGGGAACCAAGTAATGCAGGGTCTTCAAGATCCCTGAGGAGGAGGGGAAGAAATGATGCCTTAGGTTCTTTGGATGTGGATGGTGGAGGACTACACCGGAACAAGAGAAGGCGGCTGAACTGAGGCTCTCAGGATGCAGCGCTCGTCTAATTTTCTTGGTTTGCTGTTCTCAGTTAGCCCTTTTCTCTCTTCGGGGACGTATCTTCTGGTTGTGATATAAAATTCTCTCTTCTACTTGTTTATTAGGTGCTGCTGAGTTCATTGCAAATGTAGTTCCTTCCGAGTCCCAACCTGTTTAATTTATATGCTTTTCCATGAGGCATGTATACCAAGGAAAGTGAGGGATTGTCATCAGGTGAATTTACTCGATTGTAAATTGCCTATGCAAATGTATTGGATGGAAATGATCTTGAGGTCAAATAATACATTGACACCTGAATCTCATTTGTTGATAGCTTCTGATCTGATTGAACACATAAAACTGAGCTGATACAAAGTCAAATTGATCCAAATGAATATTGAGTAAGAGGACTTCGTTCATGATATAACACTATTTCCACTCTTTGATGTTTCACATTTGTTATGTTCCATTGTTGCCTTAAATGGTTATTACGCACGGTCGACCAGTCTTTACAACTCTGAATTTAGCAAGGCTGATACATTTGCAGAATTATAGATGATATAACGTGCGGTCATTGACATTTTCTTCAAGTAGTTAAGATAAACACTACTGCTGGACAAAACTAGTAACTTGCTATTCTTGGGCGCATAATATTCAAGCCTGATATACCCTGGTGAAGTTGATCATTCTGTTCTGTTGAATAGTCCGCGAAGTACCCATGAAAGGGAGCCAAATGTTTGTCATTGGATGAGTCTAAGTCATACAATGAACCTTCTTTCAAAGGTTAGTCCTTTGGGACTTCGATAGATCCTGTGTAGCTTGTGCTCACTTTCCGTATATCTGATCAGGAGTATGGTGTTTGAGTCGCATCCGGCTCCCCTGCAAACCATTCTTCTCCCCCCTGAAGTCTAGTGCTAGTGATCTATCTAGTCATGGGACATGTATCTACTCCTATTTCACAGTCCATTTCTGTGCAGAAATCATAGTATGATCGCTGTTGTTTCGCGAGACGCCTGACATGACATGGCCACCAACCATCCCACCTGTTGCCCAGACAGATCGTCCGCGATCTGTCACCCGTCGCCTTTCTGTTGCGAGCTGCATGCTTTTACCTCCACCTGCTGCTTCGACAAGAGATCATGGGGGGCGCCGCGCCACCGGGCGGAGGCCATCAGGCAGGCAGGCAGCGCCACCAAACTTTACTGACGGTCTTGCCGGCGCCGAACTACTGCTGCTCTGTGTCGTCTCAGCTGTGACTATGAAGCCTGTAAAAAGCTGTAACTGCGGTTTAGCGTACTAGCGTGTCGTATGTTCCTGGCAGGAAAGCTTTGGTTTCCTCCGCTGAATTGCTGTACTCTGAAGTGATGATCGCTGGGTGTAGCACCGGTCTTCTGCCTGTTTTCGTTGGGGTTCTGCGGAGATGGCTTTGGTTTTTGCTGGGCAATCAAAATTTTCTTGGCGAAGTTCGAGTAGAACTTTGCAGCATAACGTCGATATCCATAATCCATCCACTCGTCCAGTCTTAGTAGAACGCCTACACGGTGTCCCTGTTCAGTTCTGAGTTCTGACTACAGCCTGAACAATACTCGTAAGTGCGTGACCGCTCATAGCAGTCACAGCACTTCGCCCTCCGGGTGCTACCAACGGCTGTTCGGCTGTTTGCCACCGTCTTGCAAGCACCCGGCAGCGTCGAGTCGCGCTCAACTCCGCTGCGTCCAGAAACTTAGTGTAGGAGTAGTGGTATATGGCATGTGAAAAATGTGTAGTTAGAAAGATTTCGACTAGTGTACCAAGCTAATCCTAAAGGACAAGCAAGCATCATAGCAGACATTTCATCAGAATCGAAACGGTTCCCTATGAATGATGAAGACAATCCCTGGTATAATTACCATGCAGGGCTGGCAAACATACCAACATATGAGTGCACGATCCAAAGCATCTTTGGTGTAAACACTTGACCAAAATTTTATTGCCTCCACCAATTGCAGCATTTCTATTCCAGTTGTACAAACCTTTGTTCTTGACATCACTTGGTGCAAAAAGAAGAAAGGGGACACTTCTCACAAGTGCAAAATGCCGAACAGTATTAGATACTCTAAGCTCCTCATGCCGATAAAAGAGCGTCACAGGTGAAGTCAAGGAAATGCAAATATGTTTGTTGGGAAGTTTGATTAAGCAGGAAAGAATAGAAGGGGCAGCAATAGCATTCTACGGGAGAAGCTAACTTCGGCTATAAGGTGTTTCAGGTCACTACAGGGGTGACGAGAAGCTGAACTGTATTCCCGTTCTCCCAGAGTCATGCTCAGCCTGCTTCAAAATGTAACAGTAGTTCACCTGGATTACAAAAAATAAAATAACAGTCAGTTGGCATTTGCGATGTGTCGTTTGAAAGCACAAGTCTCAGGAAATAAAGTAGAAAGGTACCTCCACACGGAAAAGCTTAGTAGGCAAAATAATGCCAACACCTGCAGAACTCCTAAATGTGCGCCCAAATTCAGAAAGTGAGAACTTCTTATACTCACCATCCGACAGTTTCGCAAGGTTCCCAGCAGTTAGAAATGCATGACCATGTATTCCAGCATCTCTAAATAACTTCAGAGGCAAATCAAACGAAAGGTCAGCAAAGGCAGAGACAGCAAGATCACCACCCAAGTAATCCCTCCCTGGTGAGGCAACAGATCCATCCTCAGATTCACTAGGGACAAGTCTCCGTGGTTCTGTTGGACCAATCCCTCTTGTTCTGAAACCCAACAAGGATGACAGTCCGCTCAAGCTGCAAACTGGAGAAGAATGACCTCCGAGATAAAATCTATCAGGCACAGATGAAGATAGATTCATAAATCCTCTCCCCAGAGGAAGAATGGCACCCACTCCAAGGCCAACATTGAGAGCAGTATTATAGAATCCCAAAGGTACAGCACCACGAACATCGAACTCCTGAAGCAAAAAAAAAGAGTAAGTCATATTTGTGACGAGACGGAAAGTGTATCTCCCAGCAGTTTCATCATACATGGATTGTGGGAACAAAAGCAATAAAAGGATCAATGTAACCCAATCGAAATTATGATAACAGATAGGGAGCTGGGAAAGAACCTGGCGGAAAAATCTCAACCCTTTGCTATCCCATAGACCTCCAACTTGAGAAGTTGAGAGAAATGCGTATCCTTTTGTTGGCCTGAGATGTGAATTCCTTTGATCAATCTTGTATGTATATTTCAACGCAGAGAGAAGATTGTGCCCTAATTGCCTCCTTATGGACTTCGATGAGACTTGTGATGGATCAGTTAAGGTACGCCATGTAAGATTATAAGACAAATCATGTTGCATGGTTGAAAGCAAACCAAATGAAAGGCCAAGCAGGCGCTCCTTGTAAGAAGAAAATTTCAGCCAATCTTGGGACGACAATGACGCCCGAGCCATCAAGGGTGTTGGTATTGATTTAAATCTTGGCAGAGACACTCCAATGCCAACCTCAGATGTCTGATCCCAACCGTATGCACCTGAAGCATCCCAGATGTCACCATAGCCAAACAGATTCTTCAACTTAACCGAGCCTTCAAGTGACCAAGATCTTGCCTACAGAAGTAGTGTACATAGAGTCATACTTCAGGTGCAGAAATAGCAGAGCTGACTGGAATACATCATTCAGTAATTAAACGTTATAATGATTTTTTCTGCTCATATTCTGTCAATACAAGAAGTCCAGTAAGCAACATTACCTGCAAATTTATATCTCTATTTGGTTCAGCATAACAGACTTACTACTTCAAAAGTTGATTTCATCTCGGATGAACAAAAATTCTCTTATAAAATACACAATGCAATAAGATTGTTTGATAATCAGAAAACTATGCGTCTTATTACCTTTTTATTTCAATTGAAACACAGTGGAATCTATGGTCAATATTGGAATTGCAGTCATTTTGGGTACTGGGAAAACTAGGCATGCGAGAAGACTACAGGACAAACAAGCAAAACATACAAATATTTGCAAATAAGTATCTACAAATCAATTGATCAATACTCAATTGCAACACTTCTATATTGAACTCCAAAAAGTGAACTCACAGCTAGACTAGACAGAAAAATTGCCCTCTTGAACAGATAAAATTTCCTTTGCACTAGTCTTATGTACTAACCTATCTGGGTTAGGGGAAATTTACCAGGTAACATGAATAAACTGGAAAACAACATCAGTGAGACCAGGAGCCACAAGTCAGTGAAGCATCAATGCTAATACCTTATTTTTCAAACTCTCATGATCTCCAATTAAATAAGACTAAATATCAGTTTACAACACAAGTTCTCCACAAAATAGCTGAACATACTCTCCGTATCTCTATCAGTTAAATCAAGATTTAGTTGACTAGTGTTGATTGCAGTAGAATAATTTGATGGCTAATGTGTTGCGAGTTATTAATAGGGTACAAGTGATCAAAACAATTTCTAGTAGCTATATTTTTGTGCACCAATTTAGAAGGTTCTTAACCTACCAGGTCCAAACATCTAGTGGTGTGAATAAGTAAATTTTCAGGTGAACTCATATTTGGATCCAAATACAGAAATGAGTGACCTACTTTAATGCTCATAGTTTCTATATTCATGTGAAGTGGTTAAAGGTTGGATGTGATATGCCCAGTAAACACCAGGAAAGGTGGGAGAGGCTAATGTTGTAACAGGGAACTACAGTATGGCAATACGTACAGAGATTAACTGATAAACTTATTAACTCACGTAATCTGCAAATATTACTATCCGCCTGTGTATTTGATTGGGGAGTCAAAATGGAATTTCATTCTCATGCAGTCATGCTCAATATTGGCCATAGCATGATATAGATAGCTTCCCAAGCATCAGTGTGCTGATATAACACTTTGAACGCTTATTGTGTTTTCTTCAGTGAAGAGCACAGTTTGCAAATCCAAATCTAACATGTATTTGAAAATACGAATCCCTAATAAATGTTTATCTGAATGGCAAGATCGTAAATCAATCAGGATGATCCAATCAGTTCAGCACGCCGGTTCCACTAATTAATTGATCTAGGCAACTAGAGGCTGAGTGCAAAACTAAGTCTCTTCTAGTCATGCTTCTGGGAAGTTTACCTATTTAGTAGCTTTGCTAGCATACTTGCTCAATAAACAGGCACCCTTATGGAGGCTTAAACATCTGTTAGTGCTATGTATCGAACTAGCAGGAAGTCCAGACTCATGATAAACATAATAAACCATTGGGGAAATGACAACATGAATAAATCACTACCAAGTATGTGTCATAAATCACAAGCTTTGTTTGTACCTAGTTATCCTGCCAATTAGACGCTTAATCCCTAAAATATGTATAAGAATAGCTAAATACGAATCTATATCCCAACCCAGACCTCATAACATCGATCAACTATTGACTTAATTTGGCCATCAAATGCAATCACCAAACAATCGAACCAACATGAGATCTCACCTCAGGTTTGGAGTACACTCCCGCACTCCCCGTGATAGGGTTGGCGGCCTCGACGACCTCGACGACGACGTTGGTGGTGCCGGGCAGCTCGGGCGGGCCGGCGTCGAGAGTGATGTTGACGGAGTCGAAGACGTCGAGCTGGCGCAGGCGCGCGCTGGCGATGCTGGCGTTGCGCAGCAGGTCCTGCACGGTGGGGGCGGCGCGGAGGAGCTCGGCGACCTCCGCCTCGATGAGCTCCTCCTTCGTCTTGGTGTTGCCCTTGATGATCACGTCGTGGACGCGGATGCCCACGGGGTTCGACGACAGCCGCTTGAACACGGCCTGCACCTTCTCCCGCTCCGCCGCCACGGCCGCCGGCCCGTCCAGCTCCTCCTCCTCTTCTTCTTCCTCCTCCTCGTACTCCTCCGCTACCTCCGCCACATTGGCTCCCGCCGCGGGCTCCCGGGGCTCCGCGTTGTTAGGGTTTTGGTCGGCGGCGGTCGCCATGGTTGGGGACTTGGGGTTTGGGAGAGTTTCGGGGAGAAGGGGAATGAGGAGTTGAGAGGAGAGGAGGCGTTTCGTGCTTAGCAAGCTGGACAGGCTGTATCGAGATTTTAAGCCCAGTTTTAGTCTTCAATGGGCCTCATTTTGCGATCACTAGACGAGGCCCACAAGAGTTGGCCCGCTTAAAAAAGAATTGTACATAGTAGAGTATACTCGGTATAACATTCTATGTTTCTATCCACGATATTCTTCTTCTTCTTCTTCTTTTATATATATACATATATATATATATATATATATATATATATATATATATATATACATACATACATATACATATACATATACATATACATACATACACATACATATACGTATATATACATATACATATGTACATATACATATATGTATATATATACATATATATGTGTGTGTATATATATATAATATATAACGCCCATGCGTTGCACCGGTATTGATGGGTCACTGAAGTGATATTAACGATTTACCAAAACACCAGAGTATGATTATAAGCATCGACGATGTGTACATTGATAAAACAGTCATGTTTGTTTTTGACTATTAATCTACTTGATATTAGCGCGATGCGGATTACACTTTTGATGCGTGGGCCCGATGGTTATAGCAAGAGAGGAACAAATGATGAACAATTAAAGCGATTGCTTTTGCATAGAAGGTGATAGATGAAAATTTGTGTGATGAATAGAAAATTCAATATTTTTAAAGTACATAATTCTAATGGAAAATGAATGTAATTGACCTAAGAACACATCCGAATTCACGTCATGTGATAATTATATTTTCTTGTACTCTATATAATGTAATTGTGAGAATATACTCGATTTTCTATGTATTGTACTTGTGAGAGCTGAATTACATTTGAGGCTAAATATAGCCTACGAGAGAAATCTGTAAAATTTTTACATGTTAGTGGGAGCACTAAAAATAGCGAAAAGAAAAGCAGGACATAACCAGACTCCTGGACGGAAAGAAAAGGGAAAGAAAAGCTCCTGGAACCGGACTCCTGTGCTGCGATCTTTTTTTATTTTGGTTTTCTTTGTGTATTCTGGACTCAAAAATTATGAATTATAAAATAAATAATATTGGAAGAGGAGTAATATTCTCCAACTGAGTCTAAGTCCAAAAACATAATTAATATTATTTATTTTTAGTCTAAATTTCAATTCTATATCATCACAAATAAACAATTGCAATTTTTGTTGACTCCATTTAGCTATAAATAATTTAATATGAAGAAGGAAAAACAATATCAAATTTCATCAATTTTTAGTGGCTTAAAATAGTGTTTAAACTAAATTTGCTAATGGAGAAATAGTTTAAATTAAATGAGAATAAATAAAACTCAGTTAGGCCCATAAGGATGGGTCGTATGTATTTCACATCTTGGTCTGTTAAGTGCATAGAGCCCATGTGGCATGGCACGGCCCAAGTCGGCTTTGGTGCGTTGATAGCCATTGGATTCGATTGAGTGGTTAGGATCGCTTGTGATTTAGATAAAATATTCCATGTTGAAACCCTAACCCTAAATTCATTCTCCTCCCTCTCCCACCACGAGTAGCAGCGGCGGCGGCTGCCTTCCCCAAAGCGAGCGGCGGTCGACGATCTCGCGGCCGAGGTAGGGTGGCGACTACCTCCCCTACTACGAGCAGTGGCGGCGACGGCGACATCGGTGCCCTCCTCCGTCGTGAGCAGCCGTGGCGGTGCCCTCCCCCACCGCTAGCGGTGGTGGCAACCTTCCCTACCGCGAGCAGCCGCGGCGGCTCCCTCCGTAACTTCCAATGGTTGGATCCGGCGGCAGTAGTGTTCTTCGGGTCGGCGGAGCGGCCTCCGCGACGGCGCGTCTTGAGCTGCTAGTGCTTGCCTTTCCTCCCCCATCTTCCTCAGCGGCGGCCGGCGATCTTGCAACCGAGGGGGGAGGCAGCTACCTCCCCCACCGCGAGCAGCGGTGGCGACGGCGGTGCCCTCCTCTGTCGTGAGCGGCCGCGGTGGTGCCCTCCTCCACCGCTAGTGGTGGCGGCGACGGCCTTACCCACCGCGATTCGTCGCGGTAGCGCCATCCACTACTTCCGACGGGTGGATCCAGCGGCAGCGGTGTCCTGCGGATCCGTGGAGTAGCCTCGACGACGGCGCTGTCTTGAGTCGCTGGAGCTCGCCTCTCCTCCCCATCTTCCTCCGCCACCACCACCCATCTTCTCATCGGATGCAAGCTTGTCATCGGTTAGATATTAAGTATTGCTTAGTGATTTGCTCGATTCCGTTGGTTTCAAGCTTTCAATCCCATGGATTCTCCCATATGATTTTATTGAGTTCGATTCAGAGTCCATTGTTTTAATTTTTAGCAGATTTTGTATCGAACTCTGTTTTTTTTCTTTGGCCATCGTATGGGATGTAATTGCGCGTGTGGATGGAGGGTGCCGCTTGGTAGGATTGACGGACGAAAAATTGTTGTGACGATTGAAAAGTTACTAATTTTTTAAGTAGTTAAGATATATATATATATATATTATATTATATTATATTTATATACTCTGTAGTTCATACTTACTACATCCTTCGTATTTCATTCATCAAATCCAACGTTTCATATTGATCAACATCCGATCGAACGGGTGAAATTGCCTTCTCATTCTCCACCGCTCCCCACTCGGCCACTCCGGCCCGACCCCACCCTTCCCGACCCCCCGGCCTTCGCAAGTGCTCCCCACCCCAGCCCTAATCGTTGCCCCCTTCCGCTCCACACCGATTTCCCACCGCCGCCGCCAAGGAGGCGACTCCTCCACCGAACCGCGCCACCGGGGCACCGACGCCTACCTTAACGGATCCCCTCACATCCACCACCACATCCTCCGCCGCTCCCCTCGTCCTCCTCCGCGCCGCCCATGATCTCCGCCTTGACGACCGGCTCCACGCCACCACTCCTCGTGATCCCCTCCCGTCCTCCTCCGCGTCACCCCCAATCTTTCCTCGACTATCTCCGCGCAACCGCCACCACCAATCTCCACCGAGCACTGTTGTTCCCTCCGCCGGAAGCTCCACCGCCGCCCCTCGCAGATCACTGCTGTCCCCGGCGCCTCAAGCTCCACCGCCACCCCTCCGCCGCAAGCTCTACCGCTGCTGTCCCCTTCTCCACCGGATCCCTCTCCACCGCACCATCGTTAGGTCATCGGCGATCTCTCGCCCTCCTCCACGCCGCCACCGAGTCAGGAACGCGGCCGAATCAACGTCAACCGCCTGGTCGGTCTCCTCCACGCTGCCACCTCCAAGGAACATCTTCATCTACAAAAGGTAAAGAAAAATTCGCTACTGATTGAATGAACTCATTAAGATAGTATACGTTTAGTGTTTGCCATTTGCGTAAAATATTAGTTTTGAACTATTTTTATCAAGCATACATGTACTAAAAATGCATATGGTTTTAGTAAGGGTTGATATTGATCTGTTCTTTAGACTGGCAGGAAATAGACATTTGTATGGCATTTGGAATGAGTATAGTAAGCAACTTCTCAAGGAGAAAGCAAAGCTTCTTGTGGGCCAGAAAAATTATACACCTGAAGACATTATCCTCTTGTAAATTTTATGTTATATATACCAACCTGTAGAAAACAACCAATAAATTTATAAGATTTATACTAAAAAATGGAACACATTTAAAAAATGTCTGACCATAAAAAAACTTTTAAATACAAAATTTTGATGAAAAATGGAGTGCCTTAAAATGAATATTAAAATAGAATTTTGAAGAGTTACATGTCCTAAGGCATGACGGAAATTGTGTTGGATCGTGGCAATTTTCAGAAGAAAAATGGAACACATTTAAAAAAATTCCTGACTATAAAATAACTTTTAAATACAAACTTTTGATGAAAAATGGAATGTCTTAACATGAATATGAAAATACAATTTTGAAGAGTTACATGTCCGAAGGCATGACGGAAATTGTTTTGGATCATGGCAATTTTCAGAAGAAAAATGGGACACATTAAAAAAAATCCTGACCGTAAAAAACTTTTAAATACAAACTTTTGATGAAAAATGGAGTGTCTTAACATGAAAATTAAAATAGAATTTTCAAGAGTTACATGTCCTAAGGCATGACGGAATTTGATGGGATGGCACTACTTAGAAGCTACAAAATCACTCTACAGCATGGCAAATTTATAGTCAAAATCTTCTGAGTTTTGTTATGCTTTTAATTTAAAGCATGGCATTGATCACATAGCATTTGTTTGCAGCCGTCCTCTCCTCCCAGCTGATCCAGATGATCAATCGTTGGCCCTAGCTCGTTGGCTTCATCTTACTAGATGTCATCGACCCTACAACCTACTGCCTCTCAGCCTGGCAGCCTCATCAAGGTTTTCTTTTCCTCCTCTTCCTGTTCTCTATTTGTGTGATGGATTAGGACGAAGAGGTTCAGTAAAGGGGTCATTTTTCTTATTTTAAACTGTTGGATTAAGGGATGCTCTACAGTATCATAGTGCATGTATATTCACCTGCCATGAAACCAAATGGTGTAGATGTTATCACCTGCCATGAAAACAAATGGTGCACTGTTTTGCACATCATATGCTATTTCAGATTCAGCACATGCTTTATATTCCAGAATCTGAATATGTATCTCAGTTTAGTTTCAGATTGTAAATATGCACAACATATATATATATGACAAACTTAGTACATTCTGAAGTTGATAGAGTTAAGAAATAGCTGAAATGGGAGGCGACGTGATTGGTTTGGTTTGATTAATTTGATTAATAATTTGGAGCGATTTGGTTAAGGTTGGACTAAATGGTTGGAGAGGACAATGAAGAGCTGCCGATTGCGGTGACCGAACGTCTTCCGGCCTGACATCAAGCACGACAGTTTCACCGATGATCAGCTGACCTCCATTAATCGCCGATTGGATGATCTATCTTTTGTCTATGTTACTCTGAATTTAATTAGATTGCATTGTGTGGTGTGGCTATGGTTAAATCGTTCCAGAAGGATTTGAACAAGAGAGCTGATAAGGTGGATGCTTTTAAAAGACGTGGTATGGGTTCATATTGACCAGTAATTCCAAATCTGAAAATTCTTACGAAATACCAAATGTTTCATGCCTTCTTGTTATGTCTCTAAAATGGCACATTGTTTGACAATGCATGATACACTACAAATGCATAAGTTTAGGGGGTAAAAGAGGACCACGAAAGTAGTCCAGTTGTAAATCTTAATTCAACGATCAACCTGTCGATAACTATTGTGAGATTACTGATGTTTTTACTTAAATGTAAAATATGTAGCTTACATAGTTTTTTGGCATGTAAAAGATATAGCCCCATGTTATATCTCTTGGTAGCATTTTTTCAATTTTAGTTTCAGTTAAGACAATAACTTTCGATCTTCTGTAAGCTTGGATAGGTTTATTTAGTCTTTATATAGACATTCTCTTATTTGTATAGGTTGTTGTAGGAGACAGCGTAAGGTGGTTGAGGAGGCATGGTGGACAATGCAAACATTGAGACGGTGCTAGAAGGCATGAACAAAGGCAAATACGGAGGGCAACAGTTCAACAGGGTGCTAGCGAGCGGCATGCATAATTGTTGTGTATCATGCATGGATGTTTTAGAAACATTGTGTTAATTGTGTTGAGTATTATACTATTGAGATACTGATTAACTAACACTGTCTAGGGATGTTTATGGTTATGATCATAATCATACTTACTGAGTGATGGTAATGTTTTATTCTCTGAACTTTTCTATGGAGTACATCAAAATAGATGGTTTTGGATTGCATAATCTGAATTTATTTTTCAATGAACCAATGCTCTGAATTGTTATAATGTTGCTCAAACTAGATGTTTTCTACATAATCTGAATTTATTCAGTTCCTTAAATAGAAAATCTCTGCTATATTGTCACTTATGTCCCATTTAAATTAGGTTATGCACAAATATTTTGATAGGTTATGATTTTCACAAAACAAACCTGATGTTATTTAACACATGTGGCAACTTATAACAAAATAATAACTATACCTGTCTCTCTTTTTTTTTCAGTTTAAATCTATCTTATTAGATTCTTGAATTTTCTTTTGGTTGATTGATTTGTATTTTGAATACTACCGTAGTGTTAGCACGAGCAAATTACTAGTTTTTTTAAAGAAATATAGTATAAACATATGCGCTCATAACGCGTGTATACTTAGTCCCATGAATATAGACACGCATATTTTTCCTATAAGCACTCTTGTTAAATCTATAACATTAAGATTTCATCACAAGTAACCTAACAACAAGTTAAAGTTACATTTCGTCTATCTATAAATTAACCCCATGGTGTAGCGTGGTACATAAACTATTAGTAGATGAACTTCGGTTACTAAATCACGGCAAAAGAACGCAGCAAGGATGTGATAAGATCAAAAAAAAGAATCCGAGGTTCAGACACTGATGTCAGGGAGAAGCACCTGCACAGCATCCGATTCAGATTCTCAAACCATCAAAGCGATCAGGCGAGAGCATGATGGAAATATTCAACGCTCGCACAGTACTCTGCAACCAGTTCGATCAGGCAAGAAGAACATGATCAATCATTCAAGAAGATGAAAGTCGGAAGCCTAAAAATAATGGCGTACTCTGTTGCTAATCTTCTGCAGGATGATTCTTCCGAGAGATGCCCCTGTTAGTGTAAGTACCAGCAGTATAGCAATTAACACCACCGTCCTGGGAATCAAACATTTGGAAAGTGTAGTACTGCTGAATTGCCCTTCGTCTCGAGCAGGGCAGTCAGAATGCTTAATATCAAGAATAGTCATTTGTCAGCCACTCTTGACTTACTACCGAATTAGCCATGATAATTAGGGCATGTGCAGCCCATGAAATTTGCGGGTGCCAAGAACAGTGAGAGCGGCTTGGTACCATATCTGACTTTGAAAACTGGTACCCCGTATTAAGTAGGAGTACCATGAGAGGTATCGTACGGCTTTAATTTCCAAAGACTGAAAAATCGTGGGGATAAATGTAGAACAATTTTCAGACGAAGTTTTATTTCTAGTTTATCACTAGATTATTGTTGCGGGTTATTTAATCCACATTTCTAAAATATATGATTTCTCATATAACTTTGGTCTAGAGATGCACTTAATAGTGACAAGCGGTGCATGGTTTTAATCTTGAGATCAACACGTTTATAATTTCTTTTTAAAAAATATTTGGAGGGATCTTTCCCTTCAAATCTTTTTTTTTGAACTTTTCCCTACTGCATTTGCTTAGATTAATTGTTCTAATCAACTAATAATCCGTGTCAACAATGAATAGTTTGTTTCTCAAGTTAGTCCGAGCAAGAATTCTTGTAAGGAAAGAAGGAATAATTCGAGGAAACAAGTGGTCATGTTGACAAAATCCACCCAAAAAGTTCAAATTTGAGGATGTGGGTCTATCTCAAAATTACCCAAAGCTTCAACCTCAAAATTTCCAACATCAAGGCATCAATTAACTAAGCGAAGTACACGTAGAAATATTTTAGTTCAGCGGAGTGTATCCACCGTGGTCAACTTTGAAAAGCTGGCATTTTAGCCGAAAGACCCTTTCGGCAACCTCCAATGAGGCCTATAAACACCGTCACGAGATTTCGAGCGCCCCCCGCCCGCCGACGGAAAAAAAAAAAAAAACCCAACGCCCAACTAACCACTGGGGCGTCCTCCTTCGCGGATTTGCCGTTTCCCTCTCGCCAATGCCCCCGCGACCTGCACCAACCGCCTCATCATCACGCGGCCATTTTATACGCCTCCCATGCAGCTGGTGCACGAACGCGTCGCGGCCGCGGTACGTGTGGCACCAGCTGCAGCCTGCAGCTGCCGAGCTAGCCGGGCGGCGCGAGAGCGGCGGCGGCGGCATGGAGATCGTGACGGCGAGGGGCCGCGGGTACGAGGAGGAGGGAAGCAAGAGGCGGCAGCGGCGGCGCAAGGTGAGCGACGGGCACGTGGTCGCGCAGCTGCTCGACTCGCCGCTCCCGACGCCGCGGCGGTCCTGCTGCGGGTCGTCGTCGTCGGTGGCGGGCACCCCACGCAGCGCCGTGCGGTGCGGTGGTTCTCCCGTCGCGCCTTCGTCGTCGTTGCCACCGTCGTCGCCGCAGCGCACGCACGTGCCGTTCTCGTGGGAGAGCTCCCCCGGCGTGCCCAAGGATGCGTGCGGCCGGAAGGTGGTGAGGGAGGTGCTGCCACCGAGGCCGCCGCCGGGGCGGGGCGGCGGTGGTGATGGTGGCACTGGCACCACCCCGGCTCACGCCCACGCTAGGGCCTACTTCGGGAACACCACCGAGACGACGAGCAGCGACGACGACGACGCGGACGACACGTTCTCCGACGCGCTCGACAGGATCTCCGCGTCCGACCGGTTCGCGGCGTTCTCTTCCCGGCTGAGCTCCATCGACGGCGCCGGGTCGTTGCGCTTGCCGAGCTTCATCATGGACCGCTTCCTCCCGGCCGCCAACGCCATCGCCACCACCTCCGCGGACAAGCACCCGAAGAAAACTCCGCGCCGCAGCGCCCGCAGCTCCAAGCAAGACGAGGAGGCGACGGCCTCGGCCAGACGCCGGGCGCAGTCGCTGCGCCGCGCTTCCGGCCGCGAGCAACCGAAGCAACCCCCGCCGCGCCACGTCTCCACTCTCCAACACAAGGAGAGTGAGCCGCTGCCACCGCCGCCGCCGCCGCGACACAGCAGGGACATCGACGAGGAGACGCAGAGCGACGAGATGTCCCCGAGGTCGTGCGGGTTCATGCTGTTCCTCCCATGGAGCGTCAAGCCGGTGCTCTGCGGGTTCGTGCGCAGCCGGCCGTCGCGCGCCGACGCGTCCACCACCGCGTCCTCTCCTCCACGCCGCAGCGTCACGCTAGGCAACGCCCTGGAGAAGGAGAAGGAGAAAGAGAAGGAGAAGAGCAAGCTACGCGGCGGCGGCGACCCGTCGCGCTGGTCCGACGAGAAGAGCGGCAGCGGCAGGGAGTGGTCGAGCCCTGGATGGGGCACGGCGATCCTCGGCACGAGCAAGCGATACTGCGCCGACGCGAGGAAGGCCCTGAGCAGGCTGGGTCGTTCGGCGACGGACGGCCGTGGCAGCCCGAGGGTTACAGGGGAGAGGAGGAGCGGCAAGCCGGCGGCGGCGGCCTCGCCGCGGCGCTCGACGTCCGGCGAGATCCCGCCGCTGTCGCCGCCGTCCGAATCATGGCTCAGTCACGCGCGCGGGAGCAGCACTCTGAGTAACAAAAGATGAAATTTTTTTGATCTGCGTGAGAGCCAACATTGCACATTTGCACTTCTAACACGTGAGCCCATATGGGTGGGGCCCACATGTCAGGGACTCACTTTCCTCTTACCTTACGTCAGAGAGGAGCTGCTTTCCGTTTGCACTTAGTACATACTCCGATTTATATCATAAGCGGTTTGATTTTTTTTAGTTAAATTTTTCTAAGTTTGATCAAGTTTATAGTAAAATATAGTAACATTTTCAATACAAAGTATCAAAATATATTCAATACTAAATTTAATTAAACTAGTTTAGTGTCGTGGATGTTACTATTTTTTTCTATAAACTTGATCAAACCTAAACAACTTTAACTTTAAAAAAATCAAACGGTTTATAATACAAAACGGAGAGAGTATTACCGATATACGGATGTTTTAGATTTCGTTCTTCAGTGCCTCAGTCCTATAAATAAACCAAATGAACGCCACATTTGTATCATAATCAGACTTCAGGTATCTCTGAGTAGGCTCAATTGTTCAAACAAATCTGTTCAGTGCAGGAATTCTGTGTAAAAACTAGTAGAAAAATTATACTCCTCACTTTCGTCACAACTGTTTAGTGGACTTCAGATATTCATGTGTGTTTCATGAACCAAAGAATGAAAGAATGGGTGTGTGCAGTGCAGGCATATCTGTACAACTGAATCGCCTGCCAAAATGGGTCCTAAACGACTGTACAATTTGCTGTGATCTAGACAAGAACGGACACCGTTGCCGTTGCAATAATATTGCGCAATGAACTGGTTTTTATGATGTGATGATCTCAAGTTCAGCCCACCACAACGGACTCTTTCTTGGAATCGCCTGTTCTTCAGAAATCCCAGTGATCTCTTGCATCCATGCGGTTACCTCTGCCACCGTTAGCCTCTCCATGGGATCTTCACTTAAGCATAATTTCACCAGCTTTGTGAGTGCTCTGACTTGCTCCTCAGGGACTGATTTGAGTGTGGGGTCAACCATGTCCATCAGGGGTTTGTCACCAATGAGGTATCTATGTGCCCAAAGAATAAGGAGGCCATAATCATCAGAATATGGGCGCCTTCCAGAGATTGTCTCAAGCAGAAGCAAAGCAAACTTATAAACTGTGCTGTGCTCATCAGAAGCCTCGGAATTTTTGTCTTCTTTTTTATCACCCCAAAAACTGATGTCAGAAACCTTTGCAGCATTGTCTTCAGTCAAGTATATGCAAGAGGTGCTTAGGTCTTTCAGCAGTACAGGAGGGTTCAGCTGTTGCATGTAGTTCAAACAGTATATCACTCCCATCGCTATCCGTAAGCGTGACTGCCAGTTTAATTGGTCTGCTTCTTTAACTGCAACAACAATGTTCTAATGGTGATCACGAACAGCTGCTAATAGCGTGACTCATCTTGGTGCGAAGAATAACAAACTAAATGTGAAGTTCTCTTACCATGCAAGTGTTCAAACAGTGTTCCATTTGAAACATACTCAAACACCATCATCCGAGTGAATGGTTCTTCGTCTTCACAGTAACCCACAAGGTTCATTAAATTTTTATGGCTCACTTTTGATAAGACTTCAGCCTAGAACACCGTAGCATATCCATGTTAGTAAGTAAACATCTTCACTGTGGAAAAAATAATACAGAAAAAACCGTTATATACCTTATCCTTGAATTGTGCTTCAGCTATAGTTGTCCACCCACATGCGTAAGTTACCAATGTAGACACAGCAGCTATTTCTGCTCCACACGGGAGAGTTCCTTTATACAATGTGACTCCAGGTAGTGTGTCAATTATGTTGCTGAAACCTTCACAAGCTGTTTCAAGCTCTGAGCGTTTGAATTTAGTTATGCCTGCAAAACAGCAATTGGATGTCGATTCTAAATGCTGCTTTATGTGTACAAAGAAGAATGAAATATAGCATAACTCAGGAACATGCCAAACTCATTGAAACACAATGCAATACGTAAAACTGAATAATAATTAAACCAAGAATGGTATAATCAAATTAACAACCAACCTCCCAAACTAGCAGTATGTAATTGCCCACTTGCTGTTGGAGAAAAAGGTACCACAGTACTAGTCTTCCTGCGCCGGTAACAAAGGACAAGTGCAGCTGACAAGGCCACAACCACCAAACAAGCCACTCCTCCGATGGATGCATATATTGCTGTCTTGCTCTTGTTCTCTCGGCCTGAAGTTTGGTCTGTAGTGGTGGGTACAGAAGGGGCAGGGGAGGAAATGGGTTCGGAAGGGAGTGGCGGCTGTGGAGAACTTGATTGAGGAGCTATGGGGCGATGCGGCACTGCTATATTAGGGTGAGACTTTGGCATTGTAAAATTCATGTCTTTCAGTGGTGATTCAGAAGTTACAGACAAAAGCATCCTGTTCTTTTGGGAATGTTTTTGTTTGCTTGCTAGAAGTCGTCTTCTTGTGGCATTCTCTTCGTTCCTACAAGATTAAGTGACTGTTAGAGAACAAAGAATCATCATAAGATCATCAGGATTTCCATCAACCAAAGAAACACATTTAACATTATTACCTAAGTAACGGTACCTCATGCTATAGGTGATAGATTAAAGTAGTGAACTACAGTAATGCATATAATAATTAATAAAGCTATCCCCTTCATAAAAAATAAAATAAAAACCAGTCTTCATTCCATTCATTTGCCACACCAAGGAAATGATATAGGTTTAGGAGTTACCATGTGGAGGGCCAGTTTTTACAGCAGTTTAGCTTGCTTTGACACTTTTCAGTTTTATATAATTTCACTAATTTCAGATACCCTAGAATATATGTGACAATTAAAGATAGGTCTAGGATAGTAAGAAACTAAGATATTGTTGACACCATCAATACAGTGACAGAATCAAAGAGTTCCCAATTTGACTTTATCTGCTACAACTTGGATTCAAAATGTCGAGCATTTGCACAACTCACAAGTATCATTATAAACAGGTACTGTACCTTTCTGTAGATATCCTATTTAAAGAAGTCTGGTCCGTCGAGGTGAGCTCATATTCAATTGCCAAACTACCAGAAAATTTGTTGCCTTCGAGAAAGCTGAAACAAAGCACTAATATTAAGATCATGTAGTTGGACTAAATTCAGATTAAAGTGCCATACTGAACTTCTCACGTACAGAAATTTCAGGGATAAAATATTTCTTAGCTCTGATGGAAATGGTCCGCTGAAATTATTGTATCCTAGATTCAACACCTTTAACTCGTGTAAGTATTTAATCTCTGTGGGGATGATTCCGTAGAAAGAGTTATTGTGTAGAATGCTGAAACATAAATTAAAATTAGAACAGTATGTATGTGGAATACTGTTTTGCAAGCAACATATCAATGTGTTTAATTGAAGAAAGTACTGAATATGCTTACATGGAACGCATATGGGCAAGTGTTCCAATCTCCTGAGGTAACATACCCTTTAGACCAAGATTTGGTAAGTTCCTACAACAATTGCACACTCAAAAGTAAGGGGAAACGCAAGCAAAAACATGATCAATAGTAGCATAGGGGTATACTATGAATATTAAGCATGACAAAAGGGCAAACCGCTGTCTTATTCCAGAATTAAAAAATCATAGACTCTCGGCGGTGTCATTGCATCACACACAATAATAAGCAACATAAAAGTGCAGTAGGCACAATACTGTTAACTGGTACTAAATGAATACCCACACCCACCCACACAAAATGTAAACAGAGACAGTTAAGTGATGATGCTCTATAGATGAATCCAGAACCCTCCTAAACAGGGTGAGAAAAAAAATTGTCCCATGCAGATGGTCCCTATACACCAAAAAATGTCAATTATCACTACTACTGCAATGCTACTAATGACGTTATGCAACAAAAATGGAATGGTGAGATCTCATTCAATCTAAACGAGTAAATTTAAGATTATACTTTTTTTTTTCAGATCGCAGCTTAGTTCAGGCAGTTCATTTCTTCCAAATGAATAGAAAGGTTATTTCTGGGTCTTTTTACTGCGCAAAAGTAAAAAAACTTACAGGGCCACAACTCGACCATCATCCGAGCACTCCACACCGAACCAAGAACAGGGGCTGGCGTTCCCTTCATCCCAATCAAACAGAGCACCAAATGGGTCAGTATCTATCATCTCTTTGAACCTCAGCAGAGCGACACCTGCAATTCAGCAACGGAACCCCTAAACCGAGTCAAGAAAAAGATTGTACAAGAAAGAAAGAAAGAAAAAACAACCTATCCAAATCACAGTCTGGCACCTTCATGATTCAGAGATGCACACAGCTCAAACGCCATGACGAACCACAAGAACAAGAATACCACCGGGTTCTTCCTCCTCCGAGTCCCCATGCCAGAGAAACTTCACACGAACACAACCCGAAAGAACTAGAGTCTCTCTTTCCGATCTTTCCTCCACCCTCGAGCGATTCAAAAACGAGGGCCGCGTGGTTTGCTCCCGGGACCCCCCCTAAATTCGAAGCAGATTAAGCAGACACCCAAGGAGAAACGAAACGGAATATCGAATTTGCCGCCAAGAACGAATCAATCAGCGGGGAAGTAGCCCCCAACAACCCGAATCGCTTGCTCAGGAAAAAGCCTAACCTTGCTGAAGGATCAGAAAGAAGAACAACAACTAGTACCAGTACTAGCGAATAGTGGAAAACAGAAGGTGAAGAACGGGGGGCGAAAGTGATGTGGCCGTGTGAAATAGCGCGGCGGTGCGACGCGTTATCCCATCCGACGTTAGCGTCGAAGCGCACGCGAGAATTTGAGAATTCGAACTGGATGGATGGATGGACACGTTCCGTTCGTTGCAGGGAAGAGGCGGCGTCAATTCCTTCCGCTTCAAAGCTCAACCAAGAAAAACAATGTTTTTTTTTTTCTGTTGGGAAGTCTAGAAAATAGCAATCGTTCATATCCAAATTGAGGGTAAATTGACCCGGTCCACTGTTGATTTTTTTGCATTGAGCGATTGAGGATTTGAGGCCCTCTGTCAGGTCAATGGTTGTTGGCATGTTCTGTATGACTGTGGCGACCGGCATGTGCAATGCAGGCGGCCAAAGGGCATCATTGCCGGGAAACTCAACGAAATTAATGTTGCAGCAATCTTCTTCTTGTTTGGTGTAAGGTGTAGAACTTCATCGGTTCTCCATATTTTTTAATAAATTAAAATAGCTTGTTAAAAAATACTTCCTCTATTCATTTTTATCATCATATTTGGTTTATGCAATAATACCAAGATAAACATTAATTAGCACTATCAACCTTTCATATCCTTGTATGTCTCATGGACTCTTGTGATTGCATTAAATGTATGATCAAAATTTCTACCAATGGAGTTGCAAAGCATGCATGCAACGCAGCGTACGAAGCATTTCTACCACAATCCCACGAAATACGACGATCAAATATGAATTTTTGTTTTTTGAAAATATGATGATAGGGAATAAATATTAATTTATAGGTAAACCTTTTATGTGATTTAAAAGCCAATGCTTAAAAAAACTACAATAAAAATATCTTAAAATCGACTTCAAAGTTAAATCGACTTCAAAGTTAAGTTTGAAAATTTTAAATTTTGACTTTGGCTTTGGTTTATTAGAGCAACTGATGGGGACTGTAAAAGTATATCAACACTATTTTTAAAACTGCATAGATTGACTTATATACAATCTGTAGAATTCGTTTGAGAACAATATAATTTTATTTTGGGTGTAAAACTATGATAAGTTAATTCGCCATTGTAAATATGTTTATGATGTTATACTTTCAGTTCTTCGTGAAATGTATAATCAAACTTCAAACTTATATGGCTATACCTATCATTATCTCTATGACTATTTGATTAAATGTAAGTAACATTTTCATTGTATCATTTATCCAATCTTATTATAAATACATCACACTATAAACCAAAAATTAACCTATGATTTGGTCTTTATTTGTGATTTGAAGTTGAATTGATATTAGGTTATAAAGAAACCAAAGTTGCATGACAAATTCCTCACGAGAAGTAGTCAACCCACAGGTAAAGCGCAAAAAAAAAAGTAAACCTATAATGCCAAATAAAACATAGTAGAAGATAAGAATAATGAGTTAGAAACAAGAGGAAAAAAGATAAAGCGATTACCACTTGTGCAATAGTCTAAGACCATTTCTCAATTTTTGTAAGGAGTTTTGCAAGTTCATTTGGTACCCCAAACTTGCAAATCCAGTGAAAAAAAATATATGTGATTTTACACTGGATAAGTCAAAAACGATCCACGGTTATGTACTTCCCTATTACGATACAAGCCAGTCGTCTCAAGTTCTTAGTGTAGGGATCGATCTAAGATGTGGCCATGTGGCAATAACCTGAAAAGTCAATATTACAGGTATATATGAAGATGTATAAGTCTTCAATCGGTATTCACAGCAATTCTTTAGGACAGGTTAATAGTGCATACTCTTTCTGCATGGTAGTGTCTTCTTTCTCACCGGCGGATCTAATGGGTGGTCCGGTGGTTCCGGGACCACCCAAAAAAAAGGTGATGGACTCCACTATATATCAAAAATTAAAAAAACAAAAAGAAAAATACCCAGCAGTGCGTACTAGGGAATTGGAAACCGAGCGTATCGCGGCGCGATCTCTCCTCTCCTTGCGACTCCTCGATTTTCACGTGGCTTATCTCTCTCCGTGACGGCGCAACCGCGTGACCGCGTGACTCACAGCGACACCGACACTGCGCTAGTCGCCGCGCCGCCGCCGCTCGCCGCCGAGACTGCATCACTGCGCCAAGACCGCTGCGGCGCCACCCGCCACCACCCGGCCACCACGCTGAGTCCGCCGCCCGGCCGACACGCGCCGCCTGCAGCCCGTTGCTCACCGGCAGCTCTCCATCGACTCTTAGTTTTAGGTTTTATACCTTTTTTTATTTTTCTGTTTTAAATTTTAACTCTTGTACAATGCGTATTGTGATATTAAATTGTATTACTATATTGTATATTGTAGATTGTTGATTGTTAAAACATGAAGAATTATAGAGATATTGCATCTCTTTTTCGAAAACATACAACAAATAAGAATGCTTCTAAATTGTCTTCTTCCTCAGTTGTGGCAGAGGAGCACACTCAAGAACAAAATGTTAAGGAAAATATCTCACCACCTCCACTGCCTTCGCCGCCACCACTACTGAGAAGAATTAGAAGAAGTAGTATGGTAATATTCTTTAAACTTTTATACGCTTATTTATATTAAAATTTATATGTTTTCAGATGTTTTATTAATATATCTATTCTGTTATCTATACTTGTATTTATATATTAGCATCGTTAGCTTTACGATGTTTAGAAAAAAAAATTGGATCGGAACACCCATACCCTGAATTCTAGATCCGTCAATGTTCTTTCTAGTGCACATATCTTTGCTCCAATACTATTGTTTCCATTTTTAAACATGTAATATTGTTAAACTTTTGAGTTGACTTTTTGTCTTATTCAAAATTTACTTGCACTACTTAAATTGTACACAAATAAATGATTGTATCTGGATAACCACAAGTCCAAAAATCTAATAAAATCCTTTCTATTAACAACTAGCATACCGATAGCGTGTTGAGACTGGAAAAAAACTATCCTTTTGTACTGTTGCCACTTTCAAAAAGAAAAAAGGATAGTTACAAATTTACTATCATTTTAAATCGTTATTACAAAGCTGACTCTAGAAAATTACAAAAATACCACCAAGATTATCATTCGAATGCTATTCTTGTAAAATATTAAAAAACAATGAAAAAATTGCAAATGCCCAGAAGAGAAACTGAATGTCAAATGGTGCATGTCAAGCATGTATATCCCATTGGCCATTGGATGCCAATTCATGTCTGAACACCAAATTATTGAACTTGTAACTTTCGTATGGATCTACCTAAATTTTATCTCGAATATACATCGGTATATGGATTGAGTCTCTAGCTAATTATACTTATACGTGGTGTACTGGTGTAGGTTACCATTGTATGTTCTTCTGCACTTTTCTTCTACTGAATACACTACTAGAGAAACCATCTTTTGTGGGTTGACCAAAAACAACAATAATTCTAATTTGAATAGGAACCGAGACTAAAGACGGCACTTTTTAATCTTTAGTCCCGATCGGTGTTACCAACCGGGACTAAAGATCATTTTTAGTCCCGGTTCAAATAATGACAGGCGGTGTTAGACCCCCTCCACCATCTTTAGTCCCCGTTGGTAATTCCAATCGGGACTAAAGATCTATTTTTAGTCCCGGTTGTTAAACAACCGGGAAAAAATCGACAAAATTATCGTCTCCTCCACCTCATCTCCTTATCTCCTCCTCCTCTCGAGCTGCCCGCTATCCTTATCTCCCCCCTCATTCTCTCACCCCCATCTCCTCCCCTCTCCTCCTCCGGCCCCCTCCCCTCTCCTCCCCTCTCCCCCTTCGGCTCCCCTCGGTAGGCGGCAGCGCCCTCCCCTCCGCAGCATGCTGCGGTGGGGGCGATAGGTGGCCGGGCGGCGACGGCGGTCGCCCCTCCGCCGGATCCGGGTAGGGAGGCAACCAAGCGGCGGCGGCGGAGTGAGTCGGGCTACAGGCGGCGGCCGGTGGGGAAGGCAGCGACCTTACCCTCCAGGCGGCGGTGACCGGGCGGGGGAGCCGGGCTGCAGGCGGCGGTGACCGAGTGGTGGCGGCGATAGGCGGTGGCGGCGGTGGAGCGACGGCGGCTCGACCGGAGGAGAATTTGTTTTTTTAAAGATTTGTGATGAATTTGTTTTTGGGAATTTGTGATGTATTTAATCTGTGATGTGAATATGTGATATTATCTGTGATGTATTTGTGATGTTCATTTTAAGAATTTGTGATGCAATCTTTTTGAGAATTTATGATGTATTTGATCTGTGATTTGGAGATGATTTAGGGATTTCACGATTTGGGGATGTAGTGAAATCAATATGCAAGTAGTTAAAAACAATGAAAAAAAGAAAAAGAAACTTTAATCCGGTTGGTACAACAATGAAAAAAAGAAAAAAAAACTTTAATCCTGGTTGGTACCAACCGGGACTAAAGATACGAGTGTTAGTCACCTAGTTCTATCATCTTTAGTCCCGGTTGGTAACACCAACCGGAATTAAGAATGGTTGTTTAGTCCCGTTTATTTTAATCGAGACTAAAGATAGATATTTTTAGTCCTGGATTCGTTATTTCGGTTGTATAACTGGGACTACAGGGGTTACAAACCGTGATTGAAAGTCCTTTCTCCAGCGGTGAGAGCAAGTTTAATAGTATAGCCCACTGCTAGCTCCAAATCTTCTATAGCCAATGTAATAATCAATTCATACAATAGTTGCTTACTATACTAGTAATAGCTGATCCCACCTGTCATACACACATTACGTCTTGGAGTCCGTACTGCAGCTGGCTAAAAATCTGTAGCCCGCTGCTCTTCTCTCTCTTCCTTTATCTCTTTAAAATATGTTTATAGCTGGCTTATAGCCTGCTATTGTACCTGCTCTGATAGAACATCCATGATCCTGCAACTAGAATCGATCCGGCAACGGCAATAACGAGGAAGACACACTGACCTAGTCTGTTTTGTATGGTTACTTCTCGCGGATTCCATGGAAACAAAGAACCAGTAAAGCGATCAATGCCAGGAAACCAGGAACCAAGAACCAAGAACCACTCGTTGATTCTGCTATCTCGGTGTTGTACCACATACTACACCGATAATTTTGCTTCCAGAGTCCAGACAGCCAGATGCCGGAACAATTGCGTACAACGTACTTCATCGATGGGTGCTACCGTCGACGAGCAGGTAGAGGCCGGAACCCTCCACATCAGCACCCGTATACTCGTTTTTAACAGATGATGTTAACTTTTAAATACATATTTGATTATTCATCTTATTCAATAATTTTATATAAATATATAAGATATAAATCATGCTTAAAATACTTTGTGTGGTAAACAACTCACAGCAAAATAAATTATAATTACGTAAATTTTTTTAATAAGATGAATAGTTAAACGCATGATAAAAGATCAACCACGTCTTCTATTAAAAACGGATGTAGTATAAAACAATATTACCATAGAAAATATGTGACTACGATTTACCAAAGGCGAATGTAAACAAGGCATTTGTTAGATTTCAGTTACTTGGAATGCAAGAATAGTGTTAAGTACAATCTACAGACTAACTATCAAATTGAAATTCATGCAAAGTCACCTCTACGATGAGCTATTTTTATGATGATGGACTAATGTCGGCAACGGTACTAACTAGGAAATGCGGTATAGTGAGAGGAGAAACTAGCGGATATTGAACATGAGAGTTTTACATGTGATAAAACTTGATGATCATTAGTGAAGGATGATTTTAGAGCACTTACGATCGGAGGTAAGCTAAGGCTCGGGCCAGCCTATACTATTTCATCTCAAACTAGACCCATTCATGGTCAGAAGTTAATCTAAGCCCATAAACTTTTGGCTCTATGCTCAAGCTATAGCCCATGTGTTCGCACTCGTACAAAAATGATTTTCCTGGACAAACACCCTAATAGATTGCAGACGGGTCATAAGTATCCGCGTCTGTCCTTAAGAGACCTGCACGCAGAAATCAATTTTTCCAAACAGATCACTTAAAACGTCCGCACACAAAAATAAGGGTATTTTCGCATGCGGGGCTCTTAACTCACCCGCATGCAAAAATACCCCTCCTCCTATATTTTTTATTCTCCCCTCCCCCCTTTCTCTCTCTCCCAGCCTCACCCACTCTCCCGTGCAGATTAGGCGGCGGGCTCGAGCGGGAGGCCGGTGGTAGCTCTCTCCCGTCCTTCCCCGCGTGGATCTGGCGGCGGGCTTGAGTGGGAGGCCGGCGGCGGCTCTCCCCCGACCTCCCTCACGTGTATCCGGCGGCGGTCGGCACGGTGGCGGCGGGCGCGGGCTCCGGCGGCAAGCGCAGACGCCGGCAGCGGAGCGGATCCACCGCCGGTGATGACGGGGGGTGCGGATCCGCTGGCGACGGAGACGGAAGAGGCGGATGCGCCGGCAACGACGGCGGCGGCGGCCGGCTAGGGTTATGGTTAGGTTTTTGTGTTTTGAATTTTTTTTTTGCGATTTTCCATTTTTGCGTGCGGATGGCTTAAGCGCCCTCACGCGAAAATCCGATTTTCGCAGACCTTTTGGTGCGTGCGGCTAGCCATACCTCACGCGAAAAGCCCTTTTGGCCATCTGCAAAACCCGTTTTTGTTCTAGTGTCGAGGACTGGACCCACCCTAGATAAATGTAGTAGGGGATAGGGTTAGCATGACATAGGACACTAAAAGAGAAGTTGAGAGTCAATGATCGAGAATAAAGGTTAAGCAGTTAGGGGAGAATCAATAGTATGCCATTGAGCATTACATCAATAGTATGCCATTTCTCATGATCTTATCGACGCGACTACGAGCCATCTCTAAAGCATGGGATACTAAGCATGAGTTCTATCTCAATGATTTAACACCAAAATGAACTCGTTCAGGGGAAATCAAATGCAGGGGATTGAGCATCAGCTCTTGAAAACTGTGCCTACAAAGGGTTGTTTAGCTGTGTGAGCGCTGTAGCTAGTTGTTAACACCAAAATTTGGTAAGATTCTTAGTGGATTCGGTCAAGAAAAGAGAATAATCAACCGATAGAAATTTATCTATAAAAGACCAAATTCAATAGGGAATCATGAAGACCACGACATGGCAATTTAAATCTATCTATTAATTAGGCAGAGTTTAGTAGTTTTCCTTTTATCTTTAGAAAAGTGTGTTTAGTATCCGATAAGTACTTCATGTTTTTCCTTTTATCTTTAGGAAAATTTGTACCGTGTCCAATAAGGACTAGTATCTATCCATGAGTATAAATATGTATACCCGGGGTATTGTAAATTTTCTCTCGATCAATACAACTACTCTCGGTGCATCGCCACCCTCTTTTCTGAGGTTTTTCCTCATCAACCGACGGAACATAGCATCTGACGCGGGGCTGCATCGACTTTTGATCTCTGGCGAAGGAGTAAGTCCTATGTTCCATTGGTCTTAGTGAATCTATGGCTACATTGGTGTTGTTCAAGGCTGTATCGCTTCGATCTCTTAGATTGCTCTGGTTCGGTTGATACATTTGCCTATCTATTTATCATATATCTTAGTTAATCTAGTTTGGTAGTTCGATTTACTTGTATCGGCTGAGATTTGCTTTAGGGTTTCTGCCAGTATCGGCTAAATTGCTTTGCCAGATTAGATTAGCTAAGGTATCCACCACCCTGAAAATTAGTAAAAGACTTGATTGTTTAGACTTTATGCTTCTTTGCATACTTTGTGACGCATCATCCCTAGCCGTGCCTAGAATCATAAAAGATAACCTATCTTTAATTATAATAAAGGTTTCATCGGGGTTTCAGCCGATGAGTTATCTAGATGTTGCATCGGCTCATAAGGATTACATACAAATTGGATTTAGCCGATGTCAATAAAGGATTTTATGATAATGGACCTGTAGCCAATGTATTCTTAACCTTCGGATCAAACAATTATTCTATCATACTACTATTAGCCGATTGGTTTCTATTGGATTGTATCATTGTATCATTACATTATCATCAGCCGATTGTATTTATATCATTATCTATATTGAATATATAGCTGATGGTTCAAAACCCTATCGACATCGGCTGGTATCGCTCTATCGGGTGATTAGCCGATCGACTCTTTGGTTATCAAAATATTTATTGCATGATCAAACTGACTGGCACGCCCGTATTTCATCAATATTTTAGATCTGCAGTGGAGCTAAGCAGAACTCTCAGATCGTTATGTTCGTCAACTTAGTTCACGCCAACACAGATCTGGTACCATCGGCCGAGTGCAAATTTTTCACCAACACCAGTACGAACATTATGTGAGCATGAAGGAAACTGCGGGTTGGCTGGAGCCGCAGCTGTTGCCCTGCATGTGAAACAATCCTAGGGATGTGTTCTTCACCCAATTTTCCCACCTCTACTCACTCGTTTTCCGCGCGCACGCTTCCCAAACTGTTAAACGATATTAAAAATCATTTTAATCCTTTTTTTAAAAAATAATAGCTAATACTTAAATAATTACGTACTAATGAATCGTTCCGTTTTACGTTCGCAGGAGATAAGTTTTCACCTTCAACTACCGAACACAGCCTATAAAGAGTGAAATCAGAAGAGTGTAGTGTCAAAGGTTATAAGAAAAGAGTCAAAGTTGGGATTAGATTGGCATCACGAATCAGGATCCGAAAACGATAGCCATAGTGCAGTAGTACCGCCATAGTGCAGGATACATAGTGAAAGCAGAGGAATGCAAATTATGCAAGTGCAGTAGTACCGCCATACTGGGCACCAGCAACAACCGAGTATAATACCGCCGGGATCTAGCCAAGCAATGCCACGGCACGATGAGATGATCCACATCGGGAGACAGCAGACAGGAAAAGCGAAAAAGAGCAGAGCTGGACACTAGTCATTCCGCAGCTCAGCCCAGTGCTCTCTGCTTTCTCTCACGTGATCACCCCTCATCACTCATCAATAATTAACGGAAGAAAGCGCCTCCGCCTAGTTCCTCTCATTCCCACTCATCAGTCGTCAAGAGTTTTTTCACCACCGCGCTGCGATGCGATGCGAAAATCCAGGATCGAGCCGTGGCGGTGGCGACCCAACACAGGCAAGCACCCGATCTCTCTCGCGACCGGGTCGGTCCGGACCGGAGATGCCGCGACCGCCCACCGCGCGTAGCAACTCCCAACGTTTTCTTTACCCCGGCCGCACGCGCGCGCGGCCAGGGCCAGCCAAAAAACTTCGCTCTGACCGTGCGCCCCGTCGCACCGCGCATGCCGCCGCGTGGTTCCGGGAGGGAGCCCCACGGCTCGAAGCTGCCACAAAGCGTGGCTGGCCGACAACGCTACCGAACCGAACAGTCGCAGTCTGTCTCGCAGGCAGCTCGCGCAGATCGCACAAGTTGATGATGTAACGCCAAGTGACTTCATGATCAGAACTTATTTTTAAGTCACTGTCACATTGTCACGTTGAATCAAACGTAGACTACACTAACACTAAGTAGAAGTATCAAACGTAATCTAAGGATGAAACCCATTTTATAACCCCTGAATTAATTCACGAGATGAATTCATTGAACCTAATTAATTCATGATTAAGCTATGTGATGCTACAGTAAATAATGTAAATTATGGATTAATTTAGTTTTAAAAAAATTCTCGCGAATTAGCTCTCATTTATGTAATTAGTTTTATTATTAATTTATATTTAATACTCTTAATTAGCATCTAAACATTCGATATGACAAGAACTAAATTACATATACTAAAATTTAAATTACATATACTAAAATTTAGTTCCTGCATCGAAACATCACCTACGCAAAGCCGGCGATAGAGCAATTGACACGCAGCGGCCGCGAGCTCCTCCTCACGCCACCTGCACCGGTGCACTTTGGATCCAATGGCGCCGGCTCCGGATCCAGGGGAGGCAAGGATCCCATGCTTCATGAATGAATTATAGAGACTTGAAATATACTAAAATAATACATACGGCGTCAGATAAACCAGATGTATTAGAGTATAATGGCTGCAAGGTTGACAATTAACCAAGAGCAGAAGCTGAAAGATTAATCTCTCTTCTAAAATCAAGTTGTAATCCAAGGCTGGAGGACAGCTAAATTGAACTCCACTCCACAGCCTCATCTGTAACTGACTACTCACTAACCACTAAGTAATAACTAAAGGCTAGAGTAATTGACAGAACACGGACACACGGATGAATGGATCATCTCCCATGGTTATGAAAAGTTTGAAGTTGAAATGAGTTGATGAGTTGTTGGAGGGGAGCCATGGCCACACGGATCTTGGATCTGGATCAGGCGGCCGGGAGGCAGCAGTCCGGGCACCGGACGAGGCCGTTCTCGTTGCACATGGCGCAGGCGCGGAATCCGCCGCCGCCCTTGTGGCTGTAACGCTTGTGGCTCCCATCGCAGCAACCGCACAGCACGTAGCGCTCGCCGGCGCAGCGCCCGCAGGAGGCCGGGGTGGGGTTAGCGGCCGCGACGATGCGGCGGAGCTCGCCGGACTCGTGGAGGCGGCGGACCTCCTCGGCGCCGCCGAGGTGGCGGCCGTTGACGAACACCTGGGGGAGGGTCACGTGGCGGCGTTGCGGGAGGAGCGCGGCGAGCTCCGGGAGGAAGGCCGGGTCCATGGAGAGGTCGCGCTCGTCGACGGCGGCGCGGAGCCCCCGCAGGATGGCGCGCACGGCGCGGCAGTCCTCGTAGGTGCCGCGGACGACGCGGAGCGATGTGTAGTAGAGCACCACCCGCGCCCCCTCGCCGTCGCCGGGCTCGTTCCAGATGGCGGCCGCGTGCGGCTGCTGCCCCGCCGGCTGGAGGTTGCGGAGGACGCGCAGCGCGCACGCGGCGACGCGGATGCGGTGGAAGACGCGAGGCGGCGACGGGGAGGAGGACAGCGCGGCGTGCGGTGGGTGGTGGGCGCCGTCCGGGACGAGCAGGGACTGGAGGTCCTTGAGGGAGGGAGACGAGAAGGTTAAGCGCTTGGAGGCGGCGACGAGCGCGGTGGAGGTGGTGTCGGCGGCGGCCGGTTTGGACTTGGAGGAGCGCGTCTTCACCCAGGACGGCCACATGGGGGACGGAGGGCGGTGGCGAGCGGAGGAGGGGAGGGAGGAGGAAGACGGCGGAGTGGGGAGAAATTATTTTTCTCCTGTTCGCTTTGCGTACTCGTTGAGGTCGCCTTGCCGGCCTTTTGTGGTTTATGTGTGGCTGTGGAAAGGCCTGGGTTTCATGACTTTATCATGGGGTTTGCCTTCCGAAATTTCAGCCCATATGCCACATGAACCAACAGTTGCCAGGATTGCAACTTGTAATCAACTAGTAAATTCTAAAAATATGAAGTTAATTACTCTTGAACATTGCGTGTAACCAAAATTTATAGGTTTGTTCTGATCGGAGATGTCCACACACAATTTGAATTTACACAGGTAATCCTATTGCTCTCAACAAGATCATCATGTTGTTTCTTAGATGGTGTCCATTATTCATATATATGTTGAAACATAAAAATTGAGCATCTATTTCTATTATACCCATAAGTTGTGTGAAACCCATCATGTTTCACAAGTCGAGTCGTTTTGATCCGATTTTGTTTATATGAAGTCTACCATTAAGTGAGGTTAATTTGTTCTTAGATATACTCAATTTGCCATTATCCAAATGAATGCAAATAGAAAGTCGGAAGCATTTGGTATGGAAAAAGAATTTCATTATTATATATCCATGTCTATCCGATATAGCTTAAATCCGCCGGAATGTTTTAATGAAGCGGATTTGATTACGATTTAGTTTCCATATCCTGTGGATTTAGTTCTTTTTGTAAACAATTCATAGTTTATCCATTGGTTAAGCGAAACTCATGACACTATGCTATCTATATCACCAATGTTCGGTAATGCCGCAATGTTTATGAAATTCATCATGAGTTTGACAAGAAACCTCTAAATGTCTTGGGTGTGATTTCCCTTGTATCAAACCTAGCCTTGAGTGAGGTCCTTATTGATTCTTAGATTGCATCAATTGTCCATATGAATAAAATAAAAATGCAAATAACTTGGGAAGCATGGGTAGTTTTGTAGTGGCGAACTCAAGTCATAGGCACACTATTCCACCGATCACGTTTCTAAGTCTTAGTGCCAAAAATATCGCATACACGTGAATGAGTTTTTAATAGGAGTTTAGTAACCGTTAATCTTGGTCTTTTCAAGAGTGTGTTAAGCGAGACATTTAAATAGATCTTGATACGATCATGCGACTTGATAAATTGGGACCTCTCTATTCTATATATTTAGAAGATAAAGATATAATACAATAAATAAATACAAATATAGTCTTATCATATGATAATCTCTACTATTATAAAAAGTATCAGTTTATTAAACACTGATTATTTCTAACCTTTATATCTGTATATCCGACAGCTCCTATCAAGAGTTGGATCTACCCCATTATTTAGGGATCCCACCTCACTAAACATCGGTTAAAAAAAATGGTCGACCGGAGCCGCTCGCCTCGTTCCGCGTCGCCCGCCGCCGCCGCCTCCACCCGGAGCCTCCGTCGCGGTCGAGCAGGGAAGCGGCACACCGCCACCGCCTCGCGTCAAGATCGGCGGGAAGCACCTGGGCGACATGGACGCCGGTGTGACCTTCCGCGACCGCGTGTTCTTGCTGGTGAACAGCGTGGTGTTCGTCGTCCACTTGGACGTACTGGTGGCGGCCACCAAGACCATCCCATGGCACTGGAGGTGGAACGACAACCCTGCTTCTGCCTCGGTGACCCGGTGCCGAACCGTCGTCTCGCTGGACGGGCATCTCTGCGTGGTGCAGGTGAGGCGAAACTTGAGGACCTACAACCCGGTGATCAATGTATTCGCTCGGAGCCGCCGTCGCCTTCACCCGGAGCCGCCGCCATTCGGTCAGCGGTTATAGCAATCGGTCAAAGTGAAAAAGAAAAACAAATCGCTCCTGCGCCAGCCCGCTGTCGCCGCCTCCCGCCAGAGCCGCTCGGCACCACCTCCCGTCAGAAAAATAAATAAATAAATATAGTGAAATCATATCAGCTAAAACCACCGTTAACCGTGTTGAGACTATATTTTGACTGGTTCATATCAGATGGACGCAATCCAAATTAACTCAACCCTTTAATAAGGGATCTGAAGTGAACTTTCTGTTTCCCTTCTGGTCCCTCCTCTGGCCTTCCGGTGTTATGCGAATGGGCCCATATTATTGTCCCATACCAGCAGCAAAGACGCAAAGGCCGGCCCAATTTTAAACATGTGTTCGTGACTAGCTTGGTAGTTTGGGTCAGTCTCAAAAGAGGCAAAATAATTCAGTAGTTTGATCACTGAAATAACTACGTACTCGCTCGCAAAAACAAAGAAATGCGTTCGCCGGGAGTCGAACCCGGGTCTATTGCTTGGAAGGCAATTATCCTAACCGTTGGACTACGAACGCTACGGACAAAGTGATGATTCATTACATTCTATTAATAAACTATCTAAGCTTCCTTCGGGGCTTGACTCTGCAAAGCAAGGGAGAAGAGAGGACAGGACACAGCGCACCGAGCGAGCAACATCGCCATCTGCATCCGCGCGCTACAGTAAAAACGGGGCTACTCTTGCCTGCCACTGCCGATCCGACGAGGCAACCCATCGCCATCTCGCGGTTAGGATCTCTCCTTTCCCGCGGATGCCGCACACACCCAAAAGCAACAGCAGCAGGACGAAGGAAAAAAAACGGCAGGGCCAAAAGCCAGATCGCAGCTTTGGAATATTGTAGCCTTTCACTGTTCCAGAAAAGGATCAGGCCCCCGGCCCTAGCTAGCTAGCTTCGCTACCGTCTCCTCCTGAAAATTCCCCGGCCTCCCTCCGCTTAATCTGCGCCGTACTTTTGTACAATGTAGCTTTCCTGCAACCGTCCCGATCGGAAATGCTACTAACTCGCTATACATACATATATTGGCATTTGGCAACTGCCATGTTTTTGGTTTGGGCTTTGCTCCTCTCAATCAATCAATCATTGGTGCATGCTACGATTTGTTCCCTCTCTGATCGGCCACTGTCTTGTGATTCCGATCAATAGTTCATCGGCGTCTGAGAGCGTCAGTGATCATCATCTGCTGTCAACAATTTGGCAATGACGTACGACAGATCGATCGATCGTCCAGATCGAGGTTTCTGCAAGACGATTAATCGCTAAATCCATATTTAGATCTTCCTGTCCCCAATCAATTATTATATATTTGGCTTTGGGGGTGTTTAGATTCAGGGGTAAAAAAATTTGGCGGGTCACATCGGATATACGGATACACATTTGAAGTATTAAACATAGACTAATACCAAAACAAATTACAGAATCTGCCTGTAAACTGCGAGACGAATTTATTAAACCTAATTAATCCATCATTAGCAAATATTTACTGTAGCACCACATTGTCAGATCATGACGAAATTAGGCTCAAAAGATTCGTCTCGTGATTTACACGCAAACTGTGCAATTAGTTTTTCATCCACATTTAATGCTCCATGCATGTGTTCAAACGTTCGATGTGACGGGGCAACAAAATTTTACCTTCGATTTAAACAGGCCCTTTTTCACACACTATATACTGGTACCCCTGACACTGTTGCAAGATTCTAGCTAGTACTAATCGATGGGAAAGGTATGGTGGAAGCTGTTTAGCTATTTGAAGCTGTGTACAAGGTTAAACGTTCTTGACGGGAAGAAGATCATATCGATCGATCGATGGCCGCAAGCGATCGGAACACTTTTGCTTTTATTTTTGAGCTGATTGTGAGTGCCAAAGTACTTTTTAATCGTAGGCTATCATTGGTCGTTGGGCGATGATGTGACCTGGAAGAAACTTGATATAATCATACACTGATTTTAAGCCCCACACGCTTACAACACACAATCTGGAGCTGATCTAGAAAGGTAACGGCGATTAGCACCTGTGTTGTCGTTGTAGAGCAAGTTGTTGTGCGGGGTCTATTTCGTATTCTCGTCATGTGTGTACGGTCGATCTCAACATGTCCTATACTAGTTTAATCTCCACAGCAACTTGATTGGAGTCGTACGTTTGGGATCAAAATCTGAAAGGAAGAACAAATTAATCAGAGACCAGCAGCACGTCAATATATATACTACTCCAGATACTATTAATTTCTTATCTTCTTCTTATTTGAAAAAAAACTATTAATTTATTCCGGGCACATATATATATCTCCAAATATCCATGTATATTGAAAAAAGATGATACTAGTATTACGGTCAATATGATGGCAACGAGATGTCCAATCTTCTGCCATGTGAAGGCAACTATTGATTTGGTGAAAACCTGACACATACGATCTGATCAACATGATCCAAACCCTGTAATCTCACAGCACCACGTCTCCTCTCATTATCAACTGTGCCGAAATCCGATTGACCTTACCAAGAAGGCCAATCCCTGTGTACGAATCGAAGAATAAAGCAAGAATAAATAAGACAACAACTTAATTATAAACGAATGATTAAACAAGAACTCAAAATTGGGGTTCCACAAACCGATCTAACAGCGAAACTACAATGATAGAAATAATCTAAACAAAACCCAACCCTAAATCAATAACGACTACTGAATATATAAGTTCTATTATCGACCTTGGATCCCTGAATGCGTCCCTCTTGTACTCCGACACTGGGCGTGGCCAAGTGGTAAGGCAATGGGTTCTGGTCCCGTTACTCAGAGGTTCGAATCCCGTGAAAAAATTCAACGAGAGAAAAAAAACAAATTCACTATTGGTTTTACGTCAAGCAATACGTAGAGTAACTCCTAATATAGTACACGGCCCAACGAGTCAAAAGATGGTGACGTGAAACCTAGATAGATTCTAGACGCCTTCTTGTTTCAATGATTCCTATTGAATCGGAAGTTTTGACGTAGGACCAGATCCATTGGAAAGGTGGTCTCGTTAGATTTCCATGCATATTTAGAATGTCAAAATCGGAGTCCGAATGCAATTTGGACGACGTTTTTAGTTCGGACTGCTCCTGGAGCCCGAGGTGGACTCGAACTTGCTATGAGTTGGACCTCCATTTTTGGCTTGAACGCCCATGACGACCTTGTCGATTTCCTAACCGATTTCCTAACCTCTCATCATGTGCTCCCTGGTTCTCTCCATAATTCCTAATCATAATTAAATTATTAGGTAAAAACCTACCCACAAAATCACATAAAAAAGTACCTAGGAATGAGATCACCTAAAATTCAGTTGTCGGGCGCGGGGTCTAGTGATTGGACCTTGCATAGCAATTTGAGAAGTATTGTGTGCACCCAAAGGATTAATGTCCTCATCATAATCTAATCAACTATTCTCTTCATCTTAAAATATAGTAACATATAGATGGGATACTACATAGGTAGGGACGGATCAGCGTGCATTCGGACAATAGTGCATTTATATGTTGGACATACTTGTCTTAACAGGTCTCATATTAAGAGCCATTATACATAGGGCCTGTTTGAAAGAGCTTTAGTTCCAGCTCCATCTCTCCTGAAGCTAGATACCAGCCAAATAGTTTTAGCTCCACCTAAAATGGGAGTGGTGCTAGCTGAAGTGATCTCACAAAATGAACTAGAGAGGTGGAACTGGATTTATGCTGCTCCGCAACTCCACTCTAGACCTAGCTCTTAGAGTTAAATTTACCCTACCTGTTAACATCAAAATTTGGTATGGTTTCTTAGTGAGCTTGGTTAAGGAAAGAAACCAATCGGTAGATGGAAGTTTATCTAGATAAAAGTCGTATTCAAGGAGGAATCATGGTATGATAGTTTCGTATTTCCTTATTATATCTCTTAAATAGGCAGGATTAATTATTTCCCTTTTCTTATTAGGAAATCTCATCTCGTGTTTGATATGGACTTGTACCAACCCGAGAGTATAAATATGTACACTTGGGGTCTTTGTAATATCTCCACAGATCAATACAATTACTTTTGGCGCATCGCCACATTTTATTCTGGTGAGCTCTTAGTTTCGAGTCGGATTGCATCGTTTTGATCTCCAACGAGAAAGTGTAAGTTCCATCAATTTTGCTTGTATCGGCGTGGTTAGAACTTTCTCGGTTAGGTCCGATATTTTAACTAAGTTGATGCAAGCATTGCCTATCAATTACATTAATTCTACCTTTAACTACAACATTATTTAGAGTAGTATCAGCTTAGTTAGGACTTTCTCGGTTAGGTCTGATATTCTGCCTAAGTTGATGTTATTCTAAATCACATTGATGTTTTAGATTGATCAATATTTCCATCACGTTTATGTAGATCTATCGGCTAAAATAGGTTTTTTCTTATTATCTTCAATCTTATATTGTCTCTGTCAGGTGATTGCTGCTAATAAGTTTTATTCTAGTAAGCCGATAAGTTTTTATGCAATGTTTTATCGGAGTTCTAGCTGATTAGTTATCATTATTATGAGCTTTAGCTATCAGACACATTGGCTAACTAGCCGATATACATGCGAATCTCCTTGCATCGGATTTCTATCCAACGTATGCTTTAACCATCGGAGCTGCATGTACCATACTATTTCAGTATTGGTCGATTGATTCATTGGTTCAATTCTTTTTATCATCCTTGTTAGTTGTAGGATCAAACTAACTGGCACATCAAATCTCATCAGATGAGATTTAGTACCTACACTAGAGCTAAGCAGATCTCTCAAATCTTCGTGTGTCGTGACGTATTTTGAGTCAACACTACCAAACATGTCTGGGCTCCTATATACCACTATTTTAATTTAACAATCGACAGTCATCAGTTACCAATTTAGGACCTATTTGGCAGAGCTCCAATTTCTAAATTTAACTCTAAGAGTTGGGGTTTGGAGTGGAGTTGTGGAGGAGTCTAAACGCAGCTCCACCTCTCTAGTTCATTTTGGCTCCACCTCTCTAGTTCATTTTGTGAGAGCACTCTAACTATCTTCTCTCTCATTTTAGGTGGAACTGGAACTGTTTGGCTGGACTCCAGCTCCAGGAGATGTGGAGGTGGAGGTGGATCTCTGCGAAACAAACCCTTAGTCATTGGTAATGATCCTTATATATCTTGAGCCATTACAGATATCTGGTTGGATATGAAGGGTTTCTCTAGTAGTGATGGTTGAAACCCTAAACCAAGTACATCTTAACTCATTAATTCAGAATTTAAAAAATATTAAACTAACGAAATTGAAAATAACATGCAAATATTAGGATGAAATTTGTAGCACTGCTGGGGAAAGCCTCTTTAGTCCCGGTTTGCAACCCCTTTTAGTCCCGGGTAGCAAACAGGGACCCTGAATCTGGGACGTCCCGGTTAAAATAACTGAGACTAAAGATGGTAGCGCCATGTGACTGGCGCTACCATCTTTAGTCTCGGTTGGTACTAAAGTTTTTTCTTTCTTTTTTTTCATTGTTTTGTGCTATTTGCATCTATTGATTTCGAGTACCAATGCGTCACCCCCAAATCCCCACAAATCATCCACAATTCACAGGCGCATCCACAATCCACAAATCATTCATAAAATCATACACTAAATCATCTCCAAATCTAAAAAAATAAATTTACAAATCATTCACAAAATCTAAAAATAAGCCACAGCCGGCAGATGGGGGAGAGAAGGAGGAGGGCCCCAGCAGCTCGGTGAGCCGTGCACCACCGCCGGTTGCCTGCTGCCGATGCTGCCCCCACCGTTGCCCGGGCCACCACCGCTCGGTCGCCGCCTGACTGCTGCTGCTTCCGCCGGGCCGACGCCGCTGCCACTTCTGCCAGGCCGCCGCCTCGTGCGCCGTCGCACGTCTACTGCCGCCCGCCGCCTCCCGCCGGAGAGGGGTAGGGGAGGAGCGGAGGAGAGGGGAAGGGGATCGAGGAGGGGAGGAGAGGGGAGGGAGGCGTGCATATGGAGCGGAGGAGAAGGAGGAGGCGTGGAGTTCGGCGTGAGGAGATAAGACGAGGAGGCCAGCGTAGCTGCTGCTCCGATCGAGGAGATAAGAACGGGACGGGGAGACGTGGCTGACGCGCGGTTGTTCCGGATTTTTTTTTGTCCTGGTTGGTATAGACAACCGGGACTAAAGATCCATTTTTAATCTCGGTTGGTATTACCAACCGGGACTAAAAATAGTGGTGGCCTGACGACTTTTTGAACCGGGATTAAAAATGTGATTTTTAATCAAACCGGGATTAGTCCCTATTCAAACCGGGACTAATGTGATTTTTGTCATCCGGGTAAAGATCACTCCTCTATTAGTGTATAAAGTTTTTTTTTGATTAGTAATTTTGGTTAAATAAAATTATTTTGTTTCTAGAACTCGATCGAAAACAGTTTATGAAGTGCGCTGCACGGACCTATACATGCAATTGCACGAACTAGTTACAGGCTTACAGCTGCCAGCTATCTAATCGAGCGTCCAGCCAGTACCGTCACGTATGCTCCCGATCGAGAGTGAGCGTCCAACCAGTACCGTCACAACGTGCAGTACTCTCTGCATTAATTTAGCCTCTGAAAGGGCACATAAACGAACCTGCACGACGACGTACGTACGCGAACTCCATGCATGCGTGTCTCAAGGCACTCCAGTACGTGCAGCTACAGCTACTCACTTCATCTCCTAATATATATAATAACCCAAGATCAAATTAGATATAATATTCTGTTTAGATTCATCCTACGTACCAGGAACATTTTTTACTAATACTAGTAATAGCTACTCCCTTTCCGACTTTCATGCTATATTGTTTCTAATATACATGTTGTATCTAATCTGGTAATCTGGTTCTATGTTACCATATTATATTATAGGATTGATGAAGTAGTAATAATAAGGAGTACCTTGTCAGGTCACCTGAAGCAGGACATATCTGGCAGCGGATCAAACGGCCGCGGTGTGCCATGTCCTGGTCGGCGCTAGAGAAAACTAAAGTTTCTCCTAGCTACTCAACCTATTAGGAGCGAGTACTACGTACGGTGGAACGTACATCTGCAAGGGCTGTACGTGAAATATTGTGTGTAATGTCCGCGGGACACTTGCACAGCATACGGTACCAGCTGATCGGCTGATCATGAAGGTGTACCGCCTACGATGATTACAGATTCTGATCAAATTTCTGAAATTTGTATAGTATGATCGATCATGCTGTATACATGTAAATTTAACTATGTACATGGGTGATGGAACCATGCACGCATACACGTGAGCCTCAGGTGATGACGTCAGAGAGGAGCTTAGCTTAGCTAGAGGAGTAGAGGAACAAGAGACGATGCTAGTGGCATGCCAGAAACTTCTTTTTTCGAAGCAGTCCACGGGGACCTATATATAGATTCCATGTCTTGTGATCTCATTTGGCGATCGTGGAATTCCGCTGCGATTCTGTCGGGCTATCGACGCACGCCAAGTCGCTAATAAGGGCATGGAATGATCGATGCTGTTTGATTCCCGGGAGGCCCCAGCTCCACGGACGATCCACCACAGTTGCCTGCGCTCCAACGGCATCGATCGATGATCACTATTCACTAGCTAGCAAGTTGGAGAAAGAAACCATTATCTTTTCGTTAATAGCGACCTCAAATATCGATCATTAATTTGTTCATTTCTGTGTCTGCTTATACTCATATCAAATCAAAGCGCATGTGAACTGCAGTTGTACTATGCATGCCTTGTGTTGCTGTTTCGATTGACCCGTTCTTAGTGTGATGTGATGACCGATCGGGCCGGCTATATAGCTGTTGTCAATTGATTGGCGTACGATCGAGCAATGCACCCCTGCAGGGCCCAAGCACCATGCATGCATGCCTGCCCATGCCCCTGTAACGCGATTACTGCCTTGATTATCTCCCCATGCGTGTCAGCACAGGACAAGGCCGGGCCGAATTTTAATTTACTGTGTTGACAAGAACGCCGACAAGCTAACACCGCTCCCTGTGCATGCATGCATATGGGTCCAGATCGATCGGTGGACCGGCCGGCACGCCAAGCGTTTTCTCGTCCGGTCGGTTGCGTTTGCGTCGTTCCACCTGTGCGCCCGTGGTTGGATCGGCAGGCATGCATCCATCGGATCAACAGAGGCCATCACGGCAAATCGACCTGTACACGTACGACACGATGGCCATCACGCGAATTATAGATGATCAGGCCGAATCCAGGATAAGCTAGCTACTGGATTAGGTGCTCGATCCCGGCCCGTACGATAATACATCAATCAGCATGATTAGAACAATGATAAGTAATAAGCAATCTATATACTAATATAAGATTTATGTGAAAGAGAGGTAAAGAAAAAATAAGCAGTGTTATCTGTCATGAGCTAACTCAATATAATCTTCAAAAGAATATGCATTAAATTTATAGTTAGAGAAAAAGAGAAAATAAAAAAAATAAAATTAACTTTATAGCTAACCATAGTTAACCTATTATATATATATATATATATGTTAGCTTTAAGTTAATAACCTATTATATATATATATGTTAGCTTTAAAATTAACTTATAATAAGTAGTTAACTTGCTCTAGCAACCGCTGATCCATCGATCAGGTTAGCCACGCCGGTACGCGACTGTACGCAGGATATGCATGCACGGGACGCGGGTCTTGGGCTCGATCGGCGGCTGTCGATCGGTGAGTGGAGGTCGCGAGGCAATATGCATGCGCGTGTGGTCCGCCGCCGCCGTCGCGCCGATCGATCGGTCCAGCGCCCCGTGCCCCGCGAAGCGCGTCCGCTCGCCCTCACCATCTCGTAGTCGAGGATAGCTGAGTCGCTGTCTCTCGTAGGTCAGGCTGCGAACGGTTGAAGGAAGGGGCCAGGAGGCGAATATTGGCCAGACTCTCGCGCGGATTACACCACGCGCAGAGTAGAGATGAGGGCAAACATGCGACTTAATTTAATCAAACATAGTAAGATAAGGGGGCTGCTATACCACGGAATTCCGTTGGGACGGAATGATACCGGTTAGGTATCAGGTCCTGATACCTCTGAGGTATCATGTTTTAATAATTAATCGGTATTATGTGATACTTGCAAGTTATCAGGTGATACCTATAAGATATCAGGCGATTCCTATCATTTATCATGTGATACTTGTGAGGTATCAGGTGATACCTATCAGGTATCAGGTGATTCCCACCACGTATCATGTGATACTTGCTGGTATCAGGTGATACATGTCAGGTATCAGGCGATTCTTACCACGTATCATGTGATACTTGCGACGTATCAGGAGGCGGGCACCAAAGTATCGTTGCCGGTTGTCCCACCGTCCACGTTCCACGCGGGAGATCATCGCCGATGGCCGCATCCTCCACTGTCCACGCCACAATGGAGCTTGTCGCCGGTGGCCGCTCCTCTGTCATCCACGCCCCACGCTAGGCTCGTCGCCGGCGGCCGCGTCCTCCGCCGTCATGTCCCACATCGGAGCAAGTCGTCAGCAGCCGCGTCCCCCCCTGTCACGCCCCACGCCGGCGGCCGCGTCCTCCGTCGTCGCGTCCCACATCAGAGCAAGTCGCCGGCTGTCGTGTCCTCCGTCGTCAGCGCTCCATGCCGGAGCTCGTCGCCGGCGGCCGCGTCCTCCGATACCAGCGCTGCTCCGCTGCCGCATGTGTGTGCTCGTGCTCTGGGAATGAGGAGGAAGACGATACCGTCGTATCGGGATGCCAGTCCCTAGCATTCCCGATAAGAGAAACTTAATAGAAGCTAGGCACCGTTTGAGTGTGCTACTGGGCTTAATTATTAGCTATTTCTTGGTTTTCACCCCACGTTTTTCAGTATATTAAACGGTATATTCTTTTCAAATACTTTAGATATTTATAATTTATTTAAATATATTTAGTGTTTATGTTCATAGAATACTTAACTTAATCATACATTAATGACCTACCTCTTTTATCGTGGTACATGAAAACACAAATATCTCGGTTACATTAAGAACCAGTACTAAAAATTAATTCCAGTTCTAAAATTCAAGTCTCCAAAACATGTTTAGTCCGGGTTGATGTTACCAACTGGTTAGTAACACTAACCGAGACTAATGCTGGAGAATCTTTAGTCCCAGTTAATGTTACCAACTGGTACCAAAAATACATTTTTAGTACCGATTGGTAACAGTATCGGTTGGTAACACCAACCCATATTAAATATTCCTCCAGGGTTAGTTAAAAGAAAGCATCTCTATCTAAATTAGATGTATGGAGTTGGTGGGATAGTTATCTGCGTGAGAATTAAAGTGAGAGATTTTCAGTTCGAATCCCATATCTCACGTATTTTTTGATTTAATATGCATATTTAGTACAGGTTTCTTATCTTGGTTGCTACAACCAGTCCTAAAGGTTTTTTTTACTTAATATACATCTTTAGCACTGATTACTTATCTCGGTTACTACAATCGGTACTAGAGGGGTTTTTTATCCGTACCAAAGTTCACTTCTCTACTAGTGGAACCTAAGCCCTCCACCATGTGAATCTCACTCTCAATATCATGTACACGTATCGTCTCGTAGAAAATCCATCGATCAAATGATTAATTTGTTTATTTTACACCTTCAAAAAAAATTGTTTATTTTACTTTTTATTTTGTAAAATTCCGGCATGATTTGAACGTGCGATGTCAATACTACGACTTAATGGGTATCCATGTCAGCAAAAATGCTCCCGTGTGTCACTGAAGATCAATAAGGTTTCAACTAGGGCCTATATTCAGCAGTGACACTGCACCAATTGACAAATCGAGGCAATAGGAAAGCACGTAGTACATCGAAAAATGGTGGATCATATCTATGGTAAGAATCCTCTGAATACAAGCAAATTGTTTTAGAACTGGCATCAAAACGGGCAGTGGTAAGCGGTAACTCATAACGGAATAACATCACAAAAGATCCAAGATATATGATGCACATGATTTAATATTTGTTAACAATTTTAGTTCAAGCGAATATTCTAGGGCACTACTATATAATGGTTACACTCTCTAGTTAAGAGAGACTAGGGTACAAGTATCGATATCAGACTCAACTCTTATGTAACACCTATTACAAATCTTACTGAAACTGGCTTTGCACGTATATTTGTATTAGGAGATTGGCTATTCAACGTATGGATAGGGGGCCTAATGCCGACACTATATTCCAATAGCGGATGAAAAAAGACTCAATTCTTTTAGTTAACCTTTATAATGAATTTCCTAACGTAATTAAGAGAATACAAACCAACATAAAAGATAAAAGAGAAGAACATGTATAGAATACACCCCTTTGTTAGAGCTGAACTATCTCCATTAATTGATAAGTCAACATCTAGTGATATGTGTGGCACGATAACATTGGCTCGCATGCATCAGCTCAGGAAGCACAAAACCAAGGCTCGAAGTCTTGTGTTGGGCAAGGCTATCTCCATGTGACATATAAGGGTGCTATTTATCCTCTTCTCATAAATATGAGGGTTTTTGGGTGGATGAGATACATCCTAATCTATCAATATGTGTTTCTTCTATCCATCCAAAACCCTTATATTTTTGAACTGGGGAGTATTAAAATATATCATATATCATATTTATTTTAAGATTAAGGGAGCACGTGGCATGTTCGATCTCCTCTTAGGCCAATTCTAGAATTGGCTCCCATTGTGAATGTCGTTACGGGCCATTTTTCTACTTCTCCTATGACATCACGTTCCCGTACGCATATCGTTTTAATTAGCTAGCCACGCACAGTTTGATGAGTGTCTGACGATTAATTGGACGCAAAGCAATCTAGCTTAGCTCCGGCCGGCTCGTTCAAACACAAACCCCCTTCCAGAGAACTCCGCGCGCGGGTGGCGGCGGCGCCCGCCGATGGCTCCCTTCTGACCGATCGAACCGAACGGCACCTGACAAAGAAAAGCAAGCGCGCGCGCGCGCGCTCGATCGATAGGTGGTCGTAATCTGACGAGAGAAAATTATAATTTTGCCCGTCGCGTTCGCGGGTTTCCCCCCCTGCGGTCCAGGCGGGCTAAAGAAGTTAACCAATATACTCACTAAAATAATCATCAATCAAGCTAGTACTTAGCGAGAAAGCAAAGCTATACTAATCGCTACCCGGCTGTTCGGCCCTAATGCCATAGATCATCATCTGGATCAACTCGATCGGGACTGCAGATTGCTGCAGCCAGAGCCAGGTTACTGCTGCTACTTGCTAGCTAGATTTCCCGTAGTCATCGTAGTCGCCGCCGCCACGTACTGCTCGATCGAGTCTTCAAGATAGAAATTAAAGGTGAGAGGTGAGCACACTGGAATTGATCAAGAACCGCATGGTATTTGACATGTTAATGGTCCAGGAGCTACGCTGTTGCAGTGTTGCTAGGTCCATGTCACATATCACGCACGCTCTTCACGTTTGGAATGAGAAGAGAACGTGCACATATTTGGCTATTTGCAGTGGCGGCTAGCTTTGGAGATGGGCAGGCACAACGTGGGTAAGAGTTGACATGCATGCATGTCTGTCTAAATTGCAATTCCTTTTTAGATTGTGATGGACCATCTCATTAAGAGGATTAAGGTCGAAGAACGTACGAACAATTGTTTGCTTACATATCGCTGTACGTTAAGTCTGACAGTGCAAAACTGAAATAGCTCTAGCAAAAAGCCCAAGTAGTTAGCCGGATGTTCACTCAATATATAGGCTGTTTATACCCCCAGTAATTTTTACCAAATTAACAATTCGATTCCCGTTCAGTTTCCTTCTTTAATTAGTGAATACGAGGTTTGACGAATAAAAAAACAACTCAATTTCTGAAGGCGTGTACGAGTGCGTCTTGCTAGCTGCACTGTCATTTGCACTGTGGCACAGCAGATACAGTGGATGCAACCTTTGAGTCTTTGACAGTATTAGCTAACGTGTGCTCGGTGCCAAGCTTGGACGACGACTGTACACTGTAGCTAGCATGATGACTTAATTGACTGTAGTTGTTTCATGGAAGAAACAGCTAAACGAGCTTGGCGGCTTGGCCACACAGTTACGTGAGCCTAATTTCAGCTAGCTATCTACTTTTGAGAGTAGTACTGAAGTATACACGTGTGAAAGTGTTAGGGTTACTAGCTAGCTTTCTCAGGTGATTTGATAGGTTTATGAGCTAGCGCTGTAGAGAGAGAATGTTTTGAACTAAAAATGAAGATGTGGACGCCTCGCCAAACATTTTTCAAATTTGCTGACTCCTTTCTGCATGAAAGGACATCAGTTGGTAGTCTTCCACTAATAATTCCAATTAGTGTTACTTTCGTCCTGTGACAATTGAAGAGATATATAATGCCAGATGTGCTAGCTGCAAATCAGTCCTGCTTTCCCTGTAGAAAACCACGGCTTGTTGGCTGCCTCGAAACAAACCAACCGCGTTGCCAATAATCATAGCATTATCTTTATGTGCAACACGAAACTACAATAAAAGCGAAATAATTAATGAAAAAATTTTTAAGAGCATCTCTAACAATAGCCTCCGATCCTAAAGGACTCCATTAATTTCTTGAGACCCACGAAAGTGTCTCTTAACTCTGGCAACAACACCCATTTTCTAGGACCCACACGTCAGCAACACAAGGCTGAGGAGGATGACACGCATGATATCTACGTTATGTGACTGTGATAGGTATGCACGGTATGATATGAAGCAGGTGACAATGACGAATAGAGAGGGTGGAGGTGTTGGGTGTGGAGGAGGAGAGGAAACAGGAAAGCACTAACCACAGGGGAATATGCAGTTAGAGTCTTCGCTATGGTCGGCAGAAGGTGAAGAGGAGGAAGAAGATCACCACACTCAGGTGTTAGGGAGCTAGTCTTCAAGCTTGGGGAAAGAGTCAGGGAGCTCGTCAGGCTCAGCCTTGAGTTTCGAAGGTTAGCGGTTGGACTGAGCTCCACGACACCGCATTGTGAGTCTAAAGGCTTAGGCTTATGGGGAGACGGGTCGTGCTTCGCTATCAAGCACTGAGGGCGGGGAGGATGCTCAAGGGACAACAACGTGGGGGAAGTTCAAGGTCCGGCGACACCGCGAGAGCGTGTCATCGTTTCATTTTTTTAGTGATGCATAAATGAAGGAGGGACGGTGGAGTAGCGCACGCATGAAGCATTACGATAGAGGTATGGAGAGCATCTGGTGGCAGTCCAACATCATGGCGGAGATGCACGGGACTACAGGAGGGAGGAGCAGGCACAGGTGGAAAAAAATGTCTTCCCATGCTAATAAATAGTGATGGGAAGGCATAGTGCATTAGGAATAGGAGCTATGGGATTAGATTGCAGGGTTTTATTAGGGATCCTGCTAATACCGTGAAACTTAAAAATTGTTAGGGAAATTTGCAAAAAGTCATCCCATAAGTCACTTGAAGTTTTGATATTCCACCCCATAAGTTATTTTGTTACAAATACCCACCCACCTACTCAATTTGTTGCAAAAATCATCCTAGCGCATATATGCTTAATCGAGTCAGCCTGTTATCACTGATGTAGAGCTACAATAGGCTAAGCTAACCAAGTCAATCTTGTTCAAAGTGCTTGCATTAAATTTATTCTTCATATTTCATTGAACTTTTTGTGGACATATATAACGATACTCAACTGCGATAACATTTAAGCTCTCATCAGCTTTCCTATTTATGGAATCTGCAAAAAAGTGTGAAGACTATACTATAAAAATCTTTAAATTTGTTAAAGACCATATTGACGGCTCGTAATTTATGACAATACATTGATTCGGTTAAACACATGTGCGCTGGGTAGTTTCTACAACAAAACTGAGTAGGTAGCTAGGTATTTACAACAAAATAACTTATATGATAAAATTTTAAACTACAAGTGATTTATAGGGTGGTTTTTACAAATTTCCCAAATTGTTAAGGCTGTGTTTATAAATCTTTGCTGGAGTTGCTTTATTTTTCATGTTTGATTAAAGAAACATACACACACAAGAATTACTGCATGTGACTTTGTAAAGAATAATAAGTAGGCAGATCTTGACCGCGATCAGCCGATGATCAAAATGTAAGTATAAGAAATATTATCGCTAATCCTTATCGTAATAAAGTAGCTTTCGCTTCTACTTTTGATTAACAGCCAGATCCTACGTACTGGAACATCAAATTAGATAATTCAATCTCCTATTACTTAAAGAGAAAAATGTAAATGGGAAAGTGACGTTCAAGTTATCATAAAATATGTGACAAACAGAAGAGGTACACAAATATACTCCATCCATCTCATATTACAACTTTTTTCCATTCAAACTTTTTTTACCAAATTTATAGAAAAACATATTAGTATTAATTTTTAACCCAAAAATTTAATAATATTTTATATGTTATTATTTTTTATAAACTTAATTAAATTTAATAAAATTTGATTGGTAAAAAATCAAATGATATATAATATGAAACGGAGGGAGTATATAAGATTGAGGGTATATAAAGAAAGCAAAGAACGGCGCGTGTAACCAGCATGCATGTGTTGATGTGTACGAGATATATACCATGCATAGGCCATTCATTGTTTTTTGTAAAAGGAAAAACTGAACGGTTTAGAGTTAATTAAAAAAACTGCAAGGTCGCGCCGATTCTATATTCCATAAATATCAATTAAAATTTTTCGCTGCATTAGCGAAATCAAATGCCAGATGAAACTTTATTAAGACTGGTCGTCAACTGTTATACGGACTAGTGTTATTGATATTAAAGAAGAGTCCACACATTAGTTAACCTTAACCTTGCGAGCTGTGAATTTTGAATTTCGGACAAAATGCTAAATTTGAGAGCTCAAAAAGGTTAGTATTGTTGTCAGCCTTATTGATAAGACATATCTAATAGTCTTAAGTTAAACTTGATGGGATCCACCATATACTAAGTTTTATACGGAATCATGTCTAATATACGGAAAGTATTCCGGATAAGAAAGAACAAGCAGAGTTCTATATGAAAACTACAAGAACTATTCAGATCGTATCCATACTTATCTCTCTAGTTTTACTTAGATAAGAGGACATCTGTGAGTTCCAAGACGCCCTAGGAGGAGAGGGGGAGATGCAACGGTCAGAATAGACTCCAATACACGTCGTCAGACATCGATATCAGAGATAAGCCTAGACATACCCAATTTGGTGCCTGCGGAAGCTGACAAGAGGGATCTAGCGCTATCTCTGATCTCGCCGAGTTCGTATTCGAGGATGAAGACTACCCCGTTGGTGACTACGAGTGGTGGTCCATGCCGCTGTGTCGATGATAACTAGATATGTTATCCCAAATATTATACTCAAGTGATTCTGATGAATAAGAGCAACACCGGTTTTGCCCAATAGGAGTAGCACTATTACCTATCAGTTGAGGGGGCCTGAACCTGTATAAAAACCCCTATCTCCTGTCTCTTTTATCTCAATCTCGCGCATACTCTGGTACTAACTATCCCTATACCATACAAATACCATAGTCGTGATCTAAAACATCGACAATTATATAGTTATTAATTCCAGATTTAAAATTATTAAATAAAGTTAGAAAAACTAAATGTGACAAATCCTTGGTATTTCCAATGTCACTTTTATTTTAGTTCATAGTGAAACCATAGTAAAAACGACCAAAAAGTTCATGGTATTTCTAATTGCACGTTTTATTTAATATTAATAGTTAATAATTTATGATTGTGATAATATAGTCCATTTAATCAACGGTCGATATTTTAGATGTGAGGTTTTTTAGTTAAGGGATTCAACCAGTATAGGTAAATATACTTGGCATGGGCTGCAGAGTGGATTAGTATATATATGCCAATTATTCTTGAAATCGACTGCTCGGAGGTAACTAAACATATGAACTCAAAGCAGAATCATTCAAGATGGTGTGCCCTGCTCGCAGAGGCAAAGAGTTTTATCGGCCTTTCACAGAACGTGTGTTTTGCTTATATTGGAAGAGGGTTGAGGTGGCTCATAAATTAGCTCAATTAACTATAAGGGCGAGGCATAGTTCAGTGTGGTGACTAGATGCTCTAACATGTATTACATGAACTCGTTCGTCGAGAGTGTAACTACTCTATTTAATTATTAAAATCACCCTTTCCTTGCCAAAAAAACCTAGTATAGGTAAATATAGGTAGAGAGAGCATTACCAAATAATAGGGTCACAACACCAATTAATTTTGCAGTGAAGAACTGAAGATCTATAGCTGCACACCATACCATTCATTTTTAATAAGTTTAAGACTCTCGCGCATACACATCCTTCAGAAAATCATATAAATTCAAATAAATATCTTTAGATTAAAAAGAAATCATCACTATACTACTACGTTTCATATATATGTATCTACAATTATAATATTGGGACACTCACTAGCTATATGGGTCTAACATGTGGACTTTGAGTCCAATATCTCGTTGCCTGACACTTCTAATAAGTTTAATGTTGATTTCTTACCGAGTATCGAAATACCAAGAGGGGTGGGGGGAGGGGGGTTCATTTCAAACTAATTTCGGTCAACTGTTTTTTGTTCTAACACTATTTTGCCAAGCAAAACCTAAACAAGGCTTTGTTTGAGAACCTGGGATGAGATTATTTGTTGAGGACAATTTAGTAAAAGTGACAGAATTTGAATTACTATTCATCAGTAAAAAAGGGTCTATATAATTAACTAATATATCAAAAAAATACCGTCGTACATATATATAGGCAAAATCTAAACCGAGAAGCCTCTTGGTTTAGCATTAACCAGCGATGAACCAATTTGTGAGAAGGACTGCTACACGTGCTGACGTGCATGCTTGTTTTTCCTCTTAGACATGCATGTCTTTTTCTTTCTTCTTATAAAGTTTTCTCTCAAATTACTTATCCGATTTACAATCTGATTATACCATTGTGTTCGTTACAATTAAATCTTCACAACAAGATCTTACATAATTATATTACGATGAAAAATATTTATATTTGTAAATTACTTTTATTATATACATAAGTTACTTTTATCATATATATAAGTTACTTTTAGATTTGACTAAGTTACTTCTTAGACATATAAAAGTAAATTCAATAAAGTCTAAAAGTAATTTACATATATTATAAAAGTATTTTAAAACAAAACGGAAACATACTATTGCATTTTTCAAGTTGAAAGGAAAAACTAGATGGAGTACAAACTAGCTACCACTTGTTGTGTAGTCACGTCCAATTAAAAAAAGGCATGCATTTAAGTTACTTCTTTTTGTTATAAGTTACTTCTATAATATATGTAAATTATTTTTAAGCTTTATTGAATTTAATTTTATATGTCGAAGAAGTAATTTAGTGAAATCTAAAAGTAATTTAGATATATTATAAAAGTAATTTATAATTTTTCATCAAAATATAATCATGTGAGATCTTGTTATAAAGATTTAATTGTTACGAACACAACGGTGTAATCAGATCGTAGATTGGATGAGTAGTTTAAGAGAAAATTTTATTTGAAGTATAGGTGGATAGGGTCTCTAAGAAATGGAGTGGTAGCTGATTTAGATAAACCAGCTACCACTAGTTGTGTAGTCACGTCCATATATATATTCTCGTATTGATGAAAATAATTGTTCTACAATTTTTGTTATCTAAATCTCATGACCATATTACAATTGTGCAATTATTTTGGAATACATGAAAACAATTTATATATATCTCTTAAAAATATCTGTTGCAACAAATGAAATTATCACTGTTCTTTCTCGAAAATAAGTTATCACAATCCTAAGTTCCTAATAAGAGAAAAATTGCACGATAAAATATACCCTGTTTCGCATTGCACCATATTTAGCATATATTTTCATTTTACACCAATGTTCATTGTTTTAATTAAGTTTCACTCAACATGAAGATACATCATCAAATCAGGAGTATGTAGGATTTTCATGATATTTCATAAATTTTGAATAAATCCTCATCAAACATGATCCAAATTCGAAAAGGTTTTTATAATTTTTAATCATATTTTACAAGATTTTTCTTTAATATATGATACAACACTTAGTGAAAATTGAAATTTATTTCAATATACCCTAATTTGAAGTGAAAGTATGTAGTAAACCCACTTCAAAGTAAAACAAATATATGCTTTACCCGGTGCAATGCGTAATTTACTCTTCCAGTAGGTGCAATGCACAATTAAGTTAGTCTTCTACTAACTCAAACAAGATTCCTACTCTTTGAACAGGGACATGCTGTCATCGAGTTATTACTCCTCGTGTGACAACAGCCGGCTTGTACGCTACTAGCTTTGATATATATACTACAATCTTGAAAACCGCACCGGTTATTGCTGGCGCTGCTTCAGCCTACAACTATTATACATAGTATATATACGTATACGTACTGCGTACGACGTACGGCAGGTCTACCCCTCTCTCCAACCCCGCACGCACGTATACATACATGTACCTATACGCGGGGGTTTACTGTTCATGCATACGTGGTACGTACCCGTACGTCGTACGGACGTATTCCGGTATGCATACGCGTACGTACTCCTATACGGGAATTGTTCTCCCGGGCCAGCGGGGGCCACCACCACCACGTGAATGGCCCCCCTGGCCCCACACCCGCGCGCGTCTCCTATCACCTTCCGACTCACCGCTCCATCCTCTTCACCTCTCCCGCATTCACCTCCCTTTCTCCCCCTCCCCTCCCCGTCGCTCTCCCCCCACATCCCATCGCCACCCTCCCCTCCCCGCCCGCGTCTCACCTCCACTCTCCTCCCCACCGCCACCGCCACCGATAGATCGCTCGCCATCGCTCCGCCGGCCGCGGCCGGCCGGCGCAGGTGGTGGCGCCATCATACGTAGGCGGTGTAGTTAGCTTAGCTAGAGCTTGCATGGACGGAGGAGGAGGTGGGGCAGACGCGCAGGCGCAGCCGGTGGCGCAGGCTCCGCCGGCGACGCAGCAGCTGAGTAGGTACGAGTCGCAGAAGAGGAGGGACTGGAACACGTTCCTGCAGTACCTGCGGAACCACCGGCCGCCGCTGACGCTGGCGAGGTGCAGCGGCGCGCACGTCATCGAGTTCCTCAAGTACCTGGATCAGTTCGGGAAGACGAAGGTGCACGCGTCGGGGTGCGCGTACTACGGACAGCCGAGCCCGCCGGCGCCATGCCCGTGCCCGCTGCGCCAGGCGTGGGGATCCCTCGACGCGCTCATCGGCCGCCTCCGCGCCGCCTACGAGGAGAGCGGCCACGCGCCGGAGTCCAACCCCTTCGCCGCGCGCGCCGTCCGGATCTACCTCCGCGAGGTCCGCGACGCGCAGGCCAAGGCCCGGGGAATACCCTACGAGAAGAAGAAGCGCAAGCGCACGCAGCAGCTGCAGCAGCAGCCTCCCCCCCCGCCGCCGCCGCCCCAGCAGCAGCCGGGCGCCGCCGCCGGGGAGGCGTCGAGCTCGTCGTCGGCTGCCGCCGCCGTCGCAGCAGAAGGCAGTGGCAGCTCCGCCGCCGCCACCACTAGCCAGACAGGAGGAGGAGGAGGAAGCAGCACTACCACCGCTTCTGCTGCTGCACCGACCACCACCACCCGAGTATAGTAGATCGATCACCTTGCTGCAAACACATCCATGTCTATTTGCTTCCGTATGCGTCTCGCCCTTAATTTGCAAGATTTCAGCTATTTCTTTTGCCATTTGGTTCTCTAGTATCCTTCTGGCTCTTTAGCAATAGCTAGTAGCAACGATCTCCTCCTCATTTTCTCACTTGATTTCTTCCTCCCTTAAACTTGGGTCTTTTTTAGTTTTTTTTCTTTCTTCTTAGCTTGTTGCTAAATTACCTAGCTAGCTAGGTCAGTGAGTATATATATTGCAATCGGCAACTGGTAATTGGGAGTAATAAGTAAGATAGGGAAGTGAGCTTAATGGTCATAGTACTACTGTTTGCTCATGTCCCATATATACATACTACTACCCATGATGAGATGAAAGCAATACTTGAGCTTAATTTGCTTATATATATACAAACATATATATTTAAGATCTTTCCATTTCAACCCGGGATCTCTCTCTCTATATATACATATTGTTTGACTAGTAGTGATCGACTACTAGTACTAACTGTTTCTCTATAGTTTTCGATAAATAATTTACATATACTACTATAGTGCTATGCAGTGCTCCACACACATCTCACTTAATTTGATGTTTCCCTCATACTGTGCAAGGTAGAGAGGCAAACTAATTAAAAGCTTGCATCAAATGGCGCATCTACTCCATTGCTTCAGCTCGTACACATAGACACAGTGTCACACTCCAGGGAAAAATAAAAAACAAAATCAATTTCCTAAATCACACACCATCATATCAATTCCTTCCATTTTAGCATATCAATTTCTTCCATTTTAGCATTTCTTTGCTGCAGTTGAAGGTAGAGTACTGTTTGTCAGTTTCCATGGCGAGAGGTACGGAGGAGGAGATGATCAGGACGACGAAGCCATGCAGATGGGGCTAGCTTACGAGATGATGTGCTGCCTCGAGAGACTTAAATAAGTGAGAGATATGTGCATGGAACAGGTCGGTATGGACCGATGGATGCGGGAGGGTGATGACTGATGAAGATATCCTCTCCTGGTCCCCCGGCCGGCAGGACGATGGAGCTACTGTAGCTAGCTGGCTAGCTAGGCTACCGAGTAAGGCCGCACGTGCGGCGGCGCGCGCGCGTATAGCCGCGTACGCGCGCCACTGTTGCTGCGACGTGCGCACTCCTCGGCGTGCGAGCGAGGCGGCGGACATGAGCTCCTGCATGATGCATCTGCATATGCATGGGTGGTGGCGAACTGGCAATTGGATGGGCAGTGTGCAACTATGCATGTCTCCTCTCTCGATCATCTTCTTCTCTCTCTGTATATTCAGGTCGCAAGCATTTCTTTCCTTGTGAAATGCTCGATCGTTTGGTGCTCTCACATTTGTGTGCAGCGAGGTTTCTTTTTCGAGGAGAGAGAGAGAGAGAGAGAGAGAGAGAGAGAGAGAGAGAGAGAGAGAGAGAGAGAGAGAGAGAGAGAGAGAGAGACGGGGAATGTGTGAGATCAGAGATGGACGGAGGGGAAGAAGAACAGTAGCTAGCCTTTTCTCCCTCACTTTCTCGCAGCGCGCAGGAGGAGTGGGCCACCGCCCACGCTAGCTAGACCTGCATCGTCCTGCCTCCTCCGCCCGCCTGATGACCGATGCGACGAAGTGAGAGAAGGAATTAGCTCTCATGAATCGCTCGCTGGTCTTGTCTTTTGCATGGCCCCCTCCCTCATCAGCTAATTCACTGTCCTCTGAATCTCTGAACGCCTCGCCACTGTACGTGTGTGTGTTTCTCTGACCATGAAACTGTTCTCGCTTGCACTTTTGCCCATTTTTCGCCATGGAAACTGGCCTCTCCTCCTCCTCCTCCTCCTCCTCTCATCCACTCGCTAGCTATAGCTAGGAGTACTGGCTGGTTATAGCTTCATTCTCGCCATGACCCCACGGTGAAGATGGTTGCCTGGGCATGCAGTTGGCAAAAAAACTGCAGCTCCACGCGTGCAGTGCTTGCTTTCAATTTCCCTCATAATGCCAGGTCTTGTCCCAAATTTATTGGGCTCGACCGTGGAATGGCCGATCCATTCACCATTGGCAGTTGAGTTGATTTTCTTCAGAAAGAAAATTAATATTACTCTCATAGTACTAACCCTTCTTTTTGCAATTATTATTTTGATGTTTTACTGCACGTACATACCCTTCTTATTGCTTTGTTCATGTTTGTTTGATCCGTACATGCTAGATTCATCTACTACTATAAAAGCAACCTCTATAGGTTGTTAATTTAGCTAGTACTAGCAGCTAGCTAGTTAATCATAATATATATTAGGAGCACGTACAGCTGCGCTAATCATAATATTAGGAGTACTACTGCAATGACGCTACATACACTAGCTAGAACATGCAGGTTGCTTGTGCTTTATTCGATCAATCGATCGATCAGCCTGGTTGCAAACGTTCGTTCGAGTGATTATATATATCTTTTCTGTTGTTGTTGCTAATGCACAGCATTAGTAATGTGTGTGGGGGCGTACGAACAGGGGAGAGGGAATTATCTATGCGAGCAAGCATCGATCATTGGATTCTCGAGATGTGATGATTGGGGGCGTGACATAAAAATTTGGGCCCGTACATTCGCTGCAATGCTAGGCTAACGTACAAGCTATAGCTGCTCTGCTACCCCCAATTCTCGTCGCTTTGTTCCTTGCTGTCGTCGTCGTCGTTGTCGTCCTTGCTACCTGAAGAGATGCATGCTGATACCCCTAGCTGCAGCAGGAGGGCCGGACTGATTAACCACTAGACGATCGATGGATCAATAATCAGTTTGGATCTTGATCGATTGATCGATTGCTTGCTTGTTCACTCAACTAATAAGGCAGAAGGAGATGCAGTTAGCTAGACGTCATGTGTACGTCTCAGCTGATTTATATATTAATGTAGGAGATGGTTTTATTATGGTGTTGTTGGTGTTTGTATCTTTCTGATATCATGAATTAACGAACAGTCAGTGATGACTAGCTACACTTGCAGATATATGTGGACAATGTAGCTAGCTAGGTGTACTACTACATGGTTCCTTGCTTGCACGACGCTAATTGTGTTATTTGGTAATATGACACTACTGCATGCATGTGTGGTTGGCAGCTGCACAAAGCCCGGCCAATGCTTCCACATTCTGCTAGCTGCTGTCTTCTTTTTCAGAGCTAGCTAGCCTGCAGCTTGTGCAGGGTGTGGTGAACATATATATGTACAGTGTAGCTACTGTGGTTGAGAGGAAGAATATGCATGCAGGTTGAAGACACAAAGCATATGTATGCAGCTTTTGCCCAAGAAGAAAATATGCCATTGGACCAATCGAGTACTTAAGGAAAAAACACTGTCCATCTCAAAAAAAGAAAACACACTGTTTATCCTTTTGTTTTGTGCCATAAAGCAGAAACCAGTCTATTAACACACACCTGCTATGGTAATCATTCATCCATGAGTTTAGTTACGAAGTGGTTCGCGATTTTGTAGGCTCTATAATTTGAAGGATCAGATTTTAACTACCTCCCCCGCAAAAAAAAAAAAAAAGATTTTAACTACCTCGAAACCACTTGGGGCTTGAGCTGATTAATTTGGTCTTGTTGCTAGATTTCTTTTGTTAGTTTAGTTTGTGCTAATGGCTTGGAGATGCAGGTGACTGCGTAACTATCTTACGCACGCATAGAGGAATATGATATCTGCTTATTATATTTTAGGGTGGATACTACCCATCGTAGCACCTTATTACTAAAGTCGTTCATAATATATATATATTGTGTGTGTTATTCCATGAAACTTTTGCTTGTAGATATATATGTTTGATCAGCTTAATTAACAGTGATCTTTCTTCCTTTTTTGTAATTAAAAAAATACTAGTTCTCTGTAACAAATATCCTTACGTACATAATTGAATATTGAACCATTGCTAATTAACTAGCTAGATATTGGTTTGTTTAGGAACATATATGTTTATGCTTGGTTATATCTAGACTAAAACTTTGTACAATTAATTTTTCTAGCTAGCTATCTATCGTTAAATTTACTCGATCGTGGTCAGTTAGTATTTTGTTGGATACAAGGATCAGTTAGTTTCTTGAGAGGCACCAACTTAACCGCCACGAAAAACACCAAAACTGTTACTAGCATAGTAAGTTTTGTTGGCCAACCTTCAAGGAATATCCACCAAGTCTAGACAGCAAGGGAAATTTGTTTTTGTTGGCGGTTCACCTGAAATAAAATTATGACCATTTCAAACTTTTCAGAGCATCAAGAAATTGATATTAGTTGCTTGTTGGTCAAAACCGCCAAAAATTGATACTAGACAGCTAGTTGCTTGTCAGTTCCGACAGTTTCTACCGAGCGTCTCTAACTATACAGACGGCTATTCGAATCGTCTCTAATCATTTGACATGGAAGCAATGGCAACGCCTATGAGACGGTTGCAAAAACCGTCTCTACCACTATTAGAGACGGGTATAGCCATCTCTACAGTATATAAAAGCGTCTCTAGAGATTGTTTATGCTGTAGTGAAAACCACCAACTCAATATATGATCTACACAATAAAGAAGCAAACAATAATGTCCATTTTACACGAGAACGTACACGTAGCAATTGCACACAGTTTAATTTGTTTCGCATAAACATTTCACTAGTTGGATATATAAGCATTTTAATCCAACTGGCAATGGTCTTGAACAACATTCCATTATCACTAATGGAGAACTGATCTTTTATCGTGGTACTGAAAACACAAATATCTCGGATAGATTAAGAATCGGTACTAAAAATGTTTTTAATACTGATTCTAAAAGTCCAAGTCCCAAAAATATTTTTATTACCGGTTAGTGTTACCAATTGGTACTAAAAATGTATCTTTAGTACCGGTTTGTAACACCAACCGAGACTAAAAATGTTGGATTTTTAGTCCAGATTGGTGTTACGAACTGGTACCAAAGATACATTTTTCGTACCGATTGATAACACCAACCCGGAGTAAAGATATTTTTAGTACTGGTTGGTGTTACCAACCTGTACTAAAGATGCTTTTAGGGTTAGTTAAAAAAATATTTCTATCCAAGTTAGATGTGTGGAGTTGGTGGGATAGTTACACGTGTGAGGGCTGAGGTGAGAGATCTTGAGTTCAAATCCCACATCGCACATAGTTTTTGGATTTGGTATGCATCTTTAGCACCAGTTACCTCAACCGGTACTAAAGATCGAGATTTTTAGTCCCGATTTGTTGGTCACGGTTACATAACCGGAATTAATAGGGGTTATCCTGAAATAAAATTATGACCATTTCAAACTTTTCAGAGTGTCCAGAAATTGATACTAGTTGCTTGTTGGTCAAAACCACCAAAAATATTCATTACTTTGGGTGCTCTAAAACCGCCAACTCAATATATGATCTACACAATAAAGAAGCAAACAATAATGTTCATTTTTACACGAGAACGTACACGTAGCAACTGCACACAATTTTTAATTTTTTCGCATACACATTTCACTAGTTGGATATATAAGCAAATTAATCCAACTGGCAATGCTCTTGCACACATTCCATTATGTTTTATATATCTACCAGCTTTAGGTGAGAACACAGTTCGATCTGATTTATACTTCCAGTTAGTGGTTCATTTGCCCTTTTGTTTTCCTCTAAGATTTGATAGAGATGTGTAATCCAATAAATTATTGGCAGATAGAAACTTATTGGACAGTTTTATGGATTATTTGTATACTGATCCATATCATACTGGCCTCTCAATCTCGTGTAATAAACAATAGATATATGTCTTTTTTATAGTGTAACTACATGAGTACTTAATCCCTTAATTTGCAAACAGTACAGTAATTAATTAGGTGCCCCCAATCATTCTACTTGCAACACCTGTTCTTGTACTATTTTGTGTTATTTTATTTCTCTCATTTTGAGAGGGCCGTGTACCATACAGAGCTAGATATATAGAATAACTATGAGCTTAACGTTAAGCAAAGGTAATGCAGAATGATTCTTTTTCCAGTGCAGGGAGCACTCAATATCTCTGGAATGAATTAGTGGGGTCTGATCAAGATTACTTCTAATTATATTTCCCACAAAATTATGCGCTATGATAGCATATGTACGAACACTTTATGATGAGGACACAGGAAATATGAAGTCGAATATATCGCCAGCGTAGCTCTTAGAGGGTATACCGATGGCGCTCTGACAACGAAATAGTAAGAGAAAAGGACAGAGAAGTGGAAATAAAAGGAGATCACGTATCTGTATATAACTATATATTCTGTTCACAGAAACAGAAATTTTACGGTCGTTAAAAAGTTATACTTAAAAGATAGCTTCTGACGCCTCCTAAAAGGATTGCTAAACAGCACTAGCAAGGAATGCGCATAATTTGATTAATTAGCAGTAACAGTTAAAGCACACATATGCAAGCATGCGTGTGTTCATGACTCTTATATAGCCAGCTAGTTTAATTTACTGGCGCATGAAATCATGCAGAGCGGATTGTTTGGTACCAGTCTACTCGATCCCGAAATCATGCATGGATACCTAGTTTCTGGTACCGTTGAGTGAGGAACGCACGTATATATGCTCCAAAGGATTCGAACGACCAACTCCTCTCTAAATTATTATTTGTAATCACTATTGCATAAATTACTGTGTACTAGAGCAAAAAACCCGTGCTTCGCTACGGATAAAAGAAGAGAATTTTTAACTATTTACCACTATTAAGTTTACCAATTGTCCAAATACCCCTCTTACATTTATCCTTAATTTTTTTCCTGGCTTCTTAATTATTTGACACTTTTACCCATGTGGCATGCCAACGTGGTAGCATAGTGCAAAAATTGACGTTAAAAAGCTAATTTACGAAAAATCCTATATACGAAAATTTCGTTCTTTGAGTGTTGATTCTAAGTTGTGCCATATATCTCAATTAAAATCCCTCCTTTGTCTCAATTTCCTGATGTCAAAATCGTCTGCTCAAATCTCTGTCCGAAAATAATCTCATAATTTGAATCTTTGTATTCCAATCTCCTTTTCTAAAGCTCTATCGAGAAATTTCACCTTCAAATAATTCCAGTTCAATTGTTCTCCAAAGATTTGAGTCCGTGCTCAAATCATCTCCGTTTACTCCTTGCGAAGGTCCTATGATTGCAAATCTCGAGTTCGGCATATTCGAAAACCAAACCTAACCTCTCAAATTTTCGTTTCAAAAGTAGGTTGTAGTTCAAATCCATATATTCGGATTTCGCTCCTAAAACCCTAACCACAAATTTCGTTGAATTCTTGAATCCAATCCAGTCCAAGCACCCTTCTCGTAAATCCAAAACTCTTCCCTTGATTCACTGAAATGAAAATAATTCCCAAATTCGAATATCCGCAATCGAATTTCTCTCTTAAATCTTATTCGACCAATTTCTCCTGAAATTGTCCAAGTTCAATAATCATTTCGAAAATTTGAGCCGATGCTCAAGTCATCTTCAAATTCCAATGTTCCATTACGCCTTTCCTTTGAACCCCTCCCAAATAACTCTCCAAACCCCAAATACAAACCTATCCAAAAAAAATCAAGTTCCTGGTTTGATGCTCTCTGCTTGATCCCTTGTATTTCTCTCAAATCCTCTCCAAGCTCTCCATGAAAAGATCCCGTAATTACGGATCTTAAATTTGAAATTGATCTCTGTATTCAAAATTGTTATAATCTCTCCCTACCTATCGCTCAATCATCCTTTGAAATCCTTTCCCGAGTATTTGTTCCAAATCTCAAAATATAGATCCAAATTAAATTCCTTTATTTGAACCCCAATTTCCGAGTTTCGTTTCCTTCCTTCTTGAATCTCTGCCAAAATAACCTTCAAGTCCCAAAACATAAATTCTATTCCAAAAGTATCCAATTCCCAATTTTTCTGAGTTCCTTGACTCCTACACATTTTGCTTAATTCGAATATTCAATTCGAATTCGAATCCCAACTCAAGTACTCAAAATATCCCTTCACTAATTCCCTGGAAAAATGTCAAGCCATTTCCATTAGTTTGGGTCGCATCTACCCTTTCCTCTCGGCCCAACCCAACCCCTTTCCTCTCCAACTCAAATCTCTCCGTAACAGTCTAATGTGCCTCCCTTCTACTCCCTTGGGTCATTTTCCTCCGACCGACTGTTAACGATGAAATTTGGTAAGCCTCGAAGTTATCATCGACCTAGAGTCAGTATCGGCTTCAGAGTCCTAGAATCGGTCGATGAGTATTATCAATCGCCAGCAGTTGTATTCTTGATGGATTCGGTTAAGGAAATTAATCAATTAAAGGAAGTTTATCCAGAAGAGTCCTAGTTCAAGGAGGATGCGGTATGGCAGTTTATCTACTAATTAGGAAGAGTCTATTAGTTTCCTTTATCTTTAGGAAAGTGTGTTTAGTGTCCGATAAGGACTTTATGTTCTTGCTTTTATCCTTGGGAAAGTTTGTATCGTGTCCTATATGGATTAGTATCTACCTATGGGTATAAATATGTACACCAAGGGTTCCTGTAAATTATCTCTTGATCTTGGCGCATCGCCACCCTCTTTATGAGGTTTTTACTTATCAACCGGTGGAATTTGACACCTGACAAGGCTGCATCAGCTTTCGATCTCTGGCGAAGGGGTAAGCCCTACGTTCCGTTGGGCCCTAGTGAATATATCGGCTACATTGGTGTTGTTCAAGGCTGCATCGCTTTAATCTCTTGGATCGCTCTGGTTCGGTTGATATATTTGCCTACCTAATATCTCAATTCTATTTTAATTGCATTGTGTTTAGAGACGCATCGGTTTAGTTGGGACTCTCTCGGTTAGGTCTGATCTTCTGTCTTAGCCAATATATCTCTACAATCACAATGTTGTTTTAAGTAGATTTGTTATATCCATCACATTAGATAGATCTATCGGTTCATCAAGTATTTGATTATCATATACAATTTCGTGCTACATCGGTTAGGTTCGACCTACTAGATTGTTGTTGATAATATAAATCTTGTTAAGCTGATAGATTCATGCCAATGTTTAATGTTTTATTGGAGTGCTAGCCGATGAGTTCTCATATACGTTATATAATCTAGATTGACAAGGTTTTCTACTTGCATCGGCCAATCTCCATCTAGGGTTTTGTCGATATCGGCTAGATTATTTTGTTGGCTTAGATTATATAATGTATCCATCACTCTGAAAATCAGTCAAAAGCTTGATTGTCTAGATATTATGTTTCTTTTCATACTTAGTGCTGCATCAGTTAAGTTTGATCTACTAAGTCGTACTTAGAATCATAATCTCTAGCTTGCTTCTTGATTGCCAATAAGGGTTTCATTGGGGTTTTAGCCGATAAGTTATCTGGACGTTGCATCGTCTTATATGGATTACATATAAGTTGGATTTAGCCGATCGCAACAAAGGTTTCACTATTTATCTAATCATTTGGATTTATCGACATCGGACCTCCAGCCGATGTATGCTTTAACCTTCGGATCAACGCTTATTCTATCAAATCATTTATCGGTATCGGCTAGAATCACTCTATCGACTTGTCAGCCGATTAGCTGTTTTATTTGTTGTTTACATATCTTGTTAGTTGCAGGATCAAACTGACTGACACGCTCGCATCTCATCATTATTTTGGACCTGCACTGGAGCTAAGCAGATCTCCTAGACCGTCGTGTTTTTACGTCAACACTGGCCCACTCCCTCATCTCTCCCTTCCTCTCGTTGGGCCGCGCCTGGCACGGCCCAAATCCCCGTCGCAGCCCGCTTCCCTTCCCCGGGAATGTGCGCCACATGTATAAGGAGGAGAGCGCCTTCTCTCCCTCTCTCTTTCTCTTCCCACCGGCGCCGCTCAAATCCTCCACCGCCTTCGCCCTTCCCCCGCGCGCGCCCATCGTGGCCGACCGCCATGACACCGCCATCACTCCCTCTGCACCGGTGACCACACCCTTTCCCCGGTCCAATCCAAACCGACCTCCGCCGCTTTTGTCGACATCGCCATCTTCACTGTGGCCCCACCGCTAGCCGCCAACGCGGGGACTCTGCTCTTGCGTGCCTCGCCAGCTACGCTACCCAAAATGGAGGGAGGAATAGTTCCCTTTCCTCCTCCTCCTTTCTCTTTTCCCCTCCCGATCAACGATCGCCCTGCCTCTACTCCTTGGCTTCTTGCTCGAGGAGGCTGAGGACCGTTACACCGCGCCAACTCGCCAACCTCACCCCTTGACCGAGCCCGCCCCCTTGATTCAATTTCGGCCGCTTGACCCACCGCCTTCCACCGCCCAATGCATCCACACCGTCGCTCATGTTCGTGCCAACCACAAAAATCTCGCGCCTCGGTTGCCAGCTGAGCTCGCCTCTACCCCACTACCTGAACCGACATGGCCACTGTGAGGACCCAAAATAGGACCTCCTGTGTATAAGTGCTAGTCCAGGATCAAGCTAGCACATACAGACACAAAGATAATATCACAGCCAACGTCACGCAGGAAACCTAATATTTATTAATAAAGTGATTGTGATAAGCCTTATGGCTAGAGTTTACATTTATTTATGCCACGAAGGGCCTAAGGAAAATATTAAAATAGTAGCAGAAAATAAGATAAACGCGTAGTAATTCCATTCAACTTGCCACAGGCAGTCAACTGGGACACGCGGCCTATTCCTCGTCTTCAGCAGCAAACTCCTCAGGAAACAGCGGAAACCTTTCTTCTGGAATTGGGGGAATTGCAAGGTGAGTACATGGAATACTCAACAAGTACACGAAAATATGCATATGCACGGCTAACATTAAAGGTAATGGCTACTTTGCATAGCACAGCAATTTGCAGTTATCAACAATTTAGAAATAGAGGTTTAAAACAACATTTATAAATAATGGGTGTTACCAACCAACCATCCACACAGAATCCGTCCATACAGGACCACTTAGCTATATTCATTAACCTGCACATAGATCATTCCCAGTTTTCGCAAACTACCCCTCATGAGATATCACCGAGCATGTCCATGACCGAGGACGCGGCTATTCGAATAGATTAGTTTAAACTCTCTGCAGAGGTTGTACAGCTTGACCCACACGATACATCGTCCTTTTAACGGCCATGTGGAAATGTCACACTTCAGGTTGTGTGCGGCCAAGAAGTCTGTAACAAGGCTTTTTAGAAACTCCGCCCCAACACTGTCTTCCCCCATGAGACAACTTTCCCTCACAGAGACAAGAAAGTACCCATGGCTAACCTTAACACCTATCATCTAGCCACCTGGGCCGACAGTGCCAAGACTCGGAATCCTACTAGGCCAGGTTCTTCCCATGAGAACATGTGGTTGCACGTTAGGCTCAGATCAATTGCTTATGAAGTGAAGTCCTTAATTGACCGGGGCAACTTACCAAACTACAGTAGCACATAGCTCAACAGTAGGCTCACACAGAGACCATACCCGATAATGATCACACAGATACATTACCGCCTAACTAGGTTCACATAGAACCACCCATCACCCCAGTCCAAATCATTTTATCCGCCTGTTGTTTACTACACGGTGCAACACATGCTACCGGAAAGATAGCACACAACCACACAGTTCTTATCAAATCAGTTATAAGTATATGATTAATCAAATTATATTTTGCTTGTAAAACAATCTTAAGCGGGGCTAAGCATAACTACTCCACCTTGAGTTGAGCCCAATATTCAACTCACAAAGACTAGGGTGACAAGGTATCATAGGTAATCAACAATTATCAAAGATAGGATATAAAAACAATTAGGTCACACTACCCATCAATAGTTTATAAATAAACTAATGCATGTATTGAAAAGAAAACATTTTATAAAATGGGATCAATATGGTCAAAGAGTGCACTTGCCTTGCTCCTAGTACTGTCCTTGCACCGCGTCTTCGAAAACGAACTGTTCCTCTGCTCCGATGTCTACACGATCGCAAACGAGAAACAAATAAACAAATAAAAATGTAACTAAATAACACCAAATGAAATAACCAACTGAACCCAGAGGTAGAGCTCGACTTTAGAGAAATTTAGGAAGAAGAATATGGTGGGACCCACTGGTCAGTGACATGGCTCATGGTATACTTGGTATATGAGGACAAGGCTGACAAGGATGCCACATGGCGATACGTTGGCAAAAGGGAATGACGTGGTGCTGACGTAGGTGCATCTAGGGCTGATGTGGCATGGGGGTTGGAATTATGTAGATCTAACGGTGGACATTTGATCTAGTTATTTGGACGACTCAGATTAATTGGGCCTTTTTAGATGCGGGTCCCACATGTCAGTGGCATACAGAGGATGGAAGAGTAGAGCAGCTGCTCCGCTGCTCCATGGCCATGGCCGTGTCATGGACCGACGGCGGCACGACGGTGTTCGTTGGCGACTGCACTCGGCTGTAGCGGCGAGCGGCGGTGCCAGAAAGAGGAGGTAGAGGCGGCTCCGGTGGCGCGGCACGGGGCTCCGGGAGGAAGGGAAGGTGGCGCTCGGGTTCGCCGGAATTGGGGGAGGAGAGAGAAAAGCGGCACGGGTGAGAGGAGTGCTTGGCCTCGGGCTCACCGGTGGTGGCGGTGCACGAAGGAGGTGGCCACAATGGCGTGGCTCCCCGGCGCAGCTCCACGCAGCGGCGACGGCAAAAAAAAACGACGGCGGCTGTGCCGTCGGCCGCGGCTCAGAAAAAGAGGAGAAAAGAGGGCGGCGGGCGGCATCATTTATAGGGGAGAGAAGAGGTAGGATTAGGGAAAACGTGCGGCACTGATTTAAGGAAAGGGAGGCGCCGGTTTTGGAAAGGGGAGGCGGCGCCATGGATGGAAAGGGGGTGGCAGCAGCGGCTTGGGCCGGTGCGGTGCGGCGTGGGCCGAAGGCGACGCGAGGGAGGAGAGCGACTGGGCCGAGGGTGGCATGGGCTTGGGGGTTGGCCTCCCCGGGCCTGCAACCGGGAGGAAGAGAGAGAGAAGGGAGGTGGCTCGAGGTTGAAGAAGGTGGAGGGAGGAAGAAAAAGAAAGAAGAAGGGGGCCTAACTGCAAAAGAAACAGAATAGAGAAGGAGAGGAAGTAAAATAGGAAAAAGGATAGGGACTTTTTCTGGAAAAATTCCAAATTTAGGATATTTGGAATTTTAGGTGGATTTAGGAATTTAAGAATTGAATAGCAATATGGAAATATATTGGATTTAGGTGGAATTTGATATAGGGAATTGAGCTCCACTTCTGAAACACAAATTAAATCCAAATAACTCCAATTAAAATACGATAAAGCCAACGATGTAATTAATTAATTAATAACATTCAAACCTTTTTATTTAACGAAATTTTCATTAAGCTATTTTTAGATAGTTAAACCAAATGTGAATTTTCGCAATCAGACGAAAAGAACGGAAAGCGAAAAATCAGGACGTGACAGCCACTTCCACTTCAACCTCCTACAGGGCTCCCTTCCATCCCCTCCTCCCATTTTTGCCACCCGAAGCCCCTCCCCTTTGGAGCCATCCCTCCTCTCGCTGAGCCCTTGCTCGATGAGCTCGCCGCTCGTTCCTGCCTCCCCGTCCACCGCATGTCGCATCGGATGAAGCCGGCGTGATCATGGAGGCCGTGGCAATCCCTTCTTCCCCTTCACCAGTCACGCTCGTCTCGACCCCGTGACACCCCGGCGTCGTGTTCGCCACAAAGTCATCATGCCCGTTGTCCGCGTCCGCCTCGGCTTCGCGTGCGCGCCCATGCCAAACCGGACGCCGTGCTGCATCGCCCCGCACTTCTAGACGTGATGCCGGACCTGCCACCCCTTCCCCGAAAACCCGGCTGCGCTTCTTCGCTGGCATCCTTGTTCTCTCGACCAAATCACCGCCAACGCCGTTCCTCATCTTCGGTGAGCTCCCCATCAATTTCCTCTCGTCTACATCCTCTAGCGACTCCTAGATGGCAACCAGACATGGTAGTTTGTGTGCTCGATCACCGAGCAGTGCCCTTGCTGTTGCGCTGCTTCCACCGTCACCGTGCGCAGTCGCGCGCCACCATCGGCCTCCCTCTCGGCGAATCCCCTTGCCACCGCCTTTCTTGAGACCTTTCCTTCCTTCCCAAGACGGTGCCAAGGACGTCGTTCCCCTTTTCCTCCCTTCTCGTCATCGGTCCCATTCCCCGCCGCCACGTGCAGCCGTGCACCACCGTCGGCCTCCTCTCCTTAATTCCTTGTGCCAACAGCTTCCTTGTTGCCCCAGCTAGCTTCCTCGAGCCCATCCTTGGACCCTTGCCCTTTTCTCTTGTTTCGCATCGAGCCGCCTCTTCCGCCGCAAGCCAGAAACCAGCGAGCATTGGCTCCTGGGCCACCGTGTGCACGTCGCGACCGCGTACCGCTTCAGTGAGCCCAAGCGCGCGCCCCCTTGCCCTTCTCTCGTGCATACGCGTCAGCCTTCCGGCGAGGTTGGCCCCCACCACCGGCCATCATCGCGTCTCCTCCCTTCAATCCAAACTGTGGAATGGGTTCCCCTTCATCTCCTCTAGCCGCCGGTGTCCGCACCCCGCTCCGGTTTGCTACCATTCTTCGGAATGCGTCGCTGTTGATGCAAAAAACACACACTACCCTGGGAGATCTGCTTAACTCCAGTGCAGATCCAAAATTAGTTGCTTAGGTTCAAGGGCGTGTCAGTTGATTTGATCCTGCAATCAACGAGAAGAAATATGCAAAGAATATTGTAAACGATAGTCCATCAGCCAGACAGCCGATTTCATATCGTATGTAACCTAGCCGATGCAATAAAGCATGAATCGGCTGTAAGGTATAGTCAATGATAGAACTAACCCTAAAACTAGTATATCGGCTGTACATATCAGTATCACATAATCAATACATCAATATTACTTTAGAAACAAACAATTGGGATAGATCGGACTGAACCGAGACAGTATAAATTGCTCAAGTCTAATATAACATGAAATAATGATTATATAAACTCATATCATAGCCGATATCTAGATTTAAGTACGTGTCGGCTATAGCTCCCATACAACCCTATACTAGGATATTCTCTAGTAATAAATATATTCAACTATAATCAATTAGATTGGTATCAAGCTCAATATATTTATATTAGATTAGATCCTGATATAAGGGGCAGATATAGAACATTAAACAAAGTATAAAACAATGTAAAACATCTATACCAGGTAAGATCGGCTGAAACCCTGATACTATCCTTATTAATAACCATAAAGTAGGCTAGATATCGTGATTCTAAACACGACTTAACAGATTGGACTTAACCAATGCAGCATTAAGTATAAAGAGAAGCATGATATCTAGAAAATCAAGCTGATGGTTATCTTTTCAGGATGGTAGATACATTATATAACTTAAACCAACAAAGTAATCTAGCCGATATCGACGAAACCCTAAAAAGAGTCCAGCCGATGCAAGTAGATTGCATTGTCGATCTAGGTTATATAATGTATATGATAACTCGGAAGTTTACAAGATAGAACTAGAGTGTCATAAAGATGTAAGCACTAGCTCCGATGATGCAAACCGCCATAACAAGATATACCTTTTCGTCGAAGATCAAATTGATGCAGCACGACTCGAAAGCACGAACTTGTTGAAAAGTAGAAAACAAAGGTAGTGATGCGCCGAGATTGATTGAACTTGTGTTGTTTTTCTTTACAGGACCTCGGGATTACATTTATACCCGAAAATACAAACATTATCCATCACGGACATGACTCATATTAACCTAATACAAATTCAACTAACAAACAAGTCCCTTGGGTGGACTCTTACCGGGAATATCTATAACGAAATTACATAAAATATCCTAATTAATAGATACAATTGCCTCTCCAGGACTCTATCCGTGCATGGCAGCCCGTACGAAGCACTCTAACTCAACCCGATGACGTGTACCAAGTTGTACTTCCGAAATCGGCTCAATCGGCTAACCCTATCCGACTCTGATTCTGCCGATCCTGTCTGCAGCCGATTTAGACTATAGCCGATTCTTACTCTGTTTCCAATACGATCTAACCTCTTGAATTTTCTTTGATTCCATCCTTATCTCCGACACTTGAATTACCAAATTTGGTCATCAATAGTCGCTCACTGGGAGCCGTTCGATCGACGGTCGGTCTCGTCTCCCCTCTCGCCCCTGCCAGCGTGGCTGTCCACGTGGACGCCACCTCGACTTGACCAGGTTAGGCCGCGCCCTGTCAGTCGCTTCCCTTCGCACCATCTTTGGGCTTGGCCCACTGGCTAGCATCCTTTGGCCTCGCTCGCTTCGGCCGATTGGGTTGTGGCGTCACTCCTTCGGTTCGTGAACTGAAGTCCATATTCCCTTCTCCATTGTTACTCCCTCTCTACCTATCAAACTGCCCATCGATCAAGTCCATAGTGCCTCCCTCACCCGAACCAAGTGACCGGTGGACCAAGTCCATGGTGCACCTGTGGGTTCACTCCAATTGACTTGTGGACCCCGCACTTGAAAGGAATATTCTTGAGAATATTCTTTTCCAGAAATTCAATAAACCTTTTTTCCTCTGTCCAGAAATTCAATTAAACTTCCGAAAATCATATCTCTTGATCCGTAACTCCATTTGACTCTGTTCCACTTCCAGTAATTCCATAAAATTGAGATCTATCTAATGGCACTATTATTTTGTCTAAATATGATCTTATTTTTGGTCCTTCGTGTAGGTTTTTGAGTGTTTGCGCCTAGTTTCCATTATCGGATTTTCTTCAAGCTTGGATTTCTCAAAGATTTGTGAAGCTGAAGACTTTGAGCAAGGCAAGCCACGTTTGAACAGATTGAGACTATATTTGAACTTAATTATATCGTTTGAAAAATATTTATGCATTGATAGCTGTGCATTTGAATTGTTTTACCCCATCTACAAGGCAGAACAGTGGGCCTACCTAAATTTGGTGCATTAATCCTTTCCTTGATAATTGCTATTTATGCTTCCCTTGTAACTACCTTTGTTGTGCCTCGGTATTCGTGCACTCTGTACGAGTATCGATGGTCGCCCTCAAACTTAACATATGAGAAACATCTTGGGTAAAACTTGGTTTACAAAAGTATTGGAAAGCCCGACGCCTGGGTTAGTGCCTTGTGAAAGAAAAATGAGTTTTAAAAATAAAACTCACGACAAAAGGCCATTCCTGGGCGTGATTCTTGTGCGGTCGTTCTTAAGGACTGATTCCTTGGGAATTACATCCGAGCATATAACGAGTGCAACCACATGGGTAAAATGGGACACCCCTGGCTGAGTAACTAGCTAGGCCTGGGAAACCTTGATGCCGAGGGACAAGTGGATTCGTCGGGGTGGTGTCGGGCAGAACCCCGGGCTTCCTGGCACAACATGGTCTGGGACCTAACCTGTTGTTGGTCCAGGTGACCCCTCCCGTTGGCATTAGGTGACCCTGAGTCGGCTTTGGAAGTGCCTTGTCGTGAAAGCCTCAAAGTCACCAGACGTGGCTGTTCTGCACGGGGTGGGTGACTCAGGTAAGTAACATCGTGTGGGTAAAGTGTACCCCCTCTGCAGAGGTTAACAAACTGTTCGAACAGTCGTGCCCACGGTCATGGGCGGATGTGAGGTGATTCCTTAGCGTAGTTTTGGTTTTACTCTGTTTTAGAAAAGGTGTTAAGGTTTAGGAAATCTGATGCTTGGGAAGCAGGTGGCTATCAGGAAGACAGCGGGACAGAGAGTCCCTGGAAGTGATTGGTCGTTTGGGGACCACTCTCTGGAAGATTGGAAAACTGGCTTAGTTTGGGAAACCAACTTTGAGGCCAACTCTGGGAGTTGTGCAAACATGAAAATCAATTTGTCACTTCTCACTTCTCACTCCCGACCGAGCTGAGACTTGTCTCGCGTTGGTTGTGGACAAGCACACACTTATATTGTTGAAAACTTGAAAACAAAACCGATTGCAAAATAAACAGCCTCCTCTTGAATCTTGCATTAACCACCTAAGTTGCCCTGGCTTGCTGAGTACGTAAGTACTCACCCTTGCTCTATACATATAGTTTTGCCAGCACTGAAGGTGATGTTGAAGTGAAGATTAGGGTTTCGTCCTAGTTCCCTGCTATTGCCTTTGGTGTTGGGTGTCAGTTCGTTGGTTTCCGCTACCTCTGCTTCTACTGTTGTTGCTTCCGCGTCGTTTGTTGTGCTCTTGGGTTTCTCGAGAGTTGCAATTTAAGTCAAGGTAAATAAGTCCTCTACTTAAATTAAGGATTGCAATGATTCATAATTTTCACCGAGGGTACCAGCGCTATGCCCTGGGACTGGTGCCAATTTCGTGGTTTCGTATGATGCAGTTCGCGCCGTTTTTCCTACGACACGCTCCTGTCAGGTGCCGTTGTATGGCGGTGCCAGATTGGGGTATGACAAAATCTGAGAACAACAACTAGCAACAGCAACATATTTAGACTCAGTAGTTGATTGAGCAACATTATATTGTTTTTCTTGAAGACCATGCAATCAAAGAAGTACCAAGAAAATGACATGTTCCACTAGTACTCTTTCTATCAATTCTACACCCACCAAAATCCGCATCCGAATAACCACTCAAGCATATAGATGATGAAGTAGAATACCAAATTCCAAATTCAAGACTATGTTGTAAATACCTCATGATGCGTTTGACACTTGACTATGCGAAGCGCGTGGAGAAGCTTGAAATCGAGCATACAGACACACAACAAATTGAATGTTTGGCCTCGAAGCAGTAAGGTAGAGCAAAGATCCAATCATACTCCTATATTCCTTTTGATCCACCGCTTCACCATTTTCATTCGGATCCAACACAACAGTAGATCCCATTGGTGTAGTTATTGGCTTGCAATCTGCCATCTTGAATCGACGTAGAAGATCCTTGGTGTACTTTGTTTGATGCACAAACGTAGCTTGCTTTGTTTGTTTAATTTGAAGCCCCAAAAATAAGTCAACTCGCCCATCATACTCATCTCAAATTCCCTGCGCATAGTCTCAGCAAACTCCACAACCAAAGGTGAGGTGAAGAACCAAAGATGATATCATCCACATAAATCTGAACGAAAAGTTGATCATCACCATGCTTGAGAACAAAGAGAGTTTTATCCATTTTTCCCATTGTAAAACCTTTAGCAAGAAAAAACTTTTCAATCTATCATACCATGCTCTAGGAGCTTGTTTCAAACCATACAATGCTTTAGAAAAGCGAAAAAAATGATTGGGAAAATCAGAATTCTCAAAACCGGGCAGTTGTTTTACATAAAAATCCTACTGTCTGTAACCATTTAGAAAAACACTTTTCACATCCATTTGATACAATTTAAAACAGCAGCAAAAGCCAACAAAAGTCTAATTGCCTCAATTCTAGCAATAGGAGCAAAAGTTTCATTATAATCCAACTCCTCCATTTGAGTAAAACCCTGAGCAACAAGCCTAGCCTTGTTTCTCACAATTAAACCATCCTCATTTTGTTTATTTTTTAAAACCCATTTAGTTCCAATGATATTACGACCAATAGGAGGTTCAACTAAAGACCAAACTTTGTTTCTTTCAAAATTCTCAAGTTCTTCATGCATGACATAAATCCACGATTCATCCGTTAAGGAATGAGTAACATCTTTGGGTTAAAAAGTAGCAACAAAAGCATAATTCGATGAATATCACGAGTTGTTACCTTAGACCTTGTAGTACGTTCACCAATGTTACCTATAATCTGTGCCGGAGGATGTCGTCGTTGAATATGAAGTGGAGCAGCAATTTCTGATCAAATTTCAAGTTCTACATCCTGATCTGATGAAGTAGAAGATTCTGGAGGTCCTCCACCATCAATACCTAACAAACCCGAGGAATCCCCTGGTCGATCTGACCGCTCGTCCTGCAACGGTCTGACTAGCCATCAGCTCGTCGTCTTCCTCATCGTCGCTTTCCTCCCAAAAATATCCTCCCCCTGAACATGTGATAATGTACCTGAAATTTCGGGTCTTGTACCAGGACTAGCCTCATCAAAAGTGACTTCGCAAGTCTCAACAATTTTGTTAGTTTCCAAAATAAGTACACACTAACCTCGAGAATGTGCAGCATATCCAAGCAAAAGCCCATCGGTGGAACATGACTCAAAATTTTCAAAATTTCCAGATTTTAACACAAAGCACTTACACCCAAAAACAAGAAAATGTGAAATCTTAGGTGTATGACCAAGTGTTTCCATGTTTAGATCTCAAGAAAACACAATTGGAAATATAAAATGCAGTGTTAAACAACTTCAGCCCAAAATCTCCTAGGTGTATGGTACTCATCAAGCATAGTCCTAGCCATCTCAACCAAAGAACGATTCTTTCTTTCAACAACACAGTTTTGTTGAGGAATACGGGGAGACGAAAATTGATGTTCAAGACCTTTTTCATTACAGAAGCTTTCAAAAGATGCATTTTTTAACTCACCACCATTATCACTTCAAATAGTTCTTAAAGATCCAGGAAGTTCAAGAGCCAAACGAAGATACAAACTTTTAAAGTTTTCAAAAGCCTCATCCTAAGTACTCATAAAGAAGACCCAAGAGTATCAAGAATAATCGTCAACAATAATCAACACATACCACTTTCCTCCAACAGTGCACTCTAGATGGACCAACAGTGTCCATGTGTAAAAGTTGTCCCGGTGCATTCGTCATCATAGAAACAATAGGAGTGTGTGAAGAAACACCCATCTTAGCATGACGACATGGCGAACAAACCAAATCAAGATCTTTCTTAAGTTTAGGCAAACCACGAACAAGATTTGAACCACTAAGTCTAGTGAGATGATCAAAGCCTAGATGTACAAGTCTACGATACCAAAACATCACATTTTTAGAAAAGTTCGCAACAAGACATGTAACCTCAGAGGAAATGGTACTTTCAAAATCAGCCCCTAAAACTTTTCCATATCGAGAAACATTAAGCACAACATGTCTAGAAGAATCAAAGACCTTACTTCCAGTTTTCTTAAACAAGACATCAAAATCTTCATCCACAATTTGAGAGACGGAGAGTAAATTGTATTTCAAATTCTCAACCAAAGCGACATCAGTCAAATGTAAACTTGTCACTAACCTTAACAGATCCAGTAGCAGTGATCGTACTTGTAGAAGCATCACCAAAGATGATTGAATCCTTTCTTGATGCCTTCTTGAGGGAGGAGAACTAACTTTTATCACCGGTCATGTGTCGCGAACAACCGAAGTGAACAATCCACACATTCTCCTTCCTCACCAAAAGTGACTACACACAAGCAGAAGTCGAAACCTAAGTACTGGGGTTAGATAATAAAAATTTAGGAATCCAGTACTGAAACACACGACCAGAACAAACAGGAGCATAACCAGTAGAAAATTCAACCCTTTTCCCATTAGTCAAATTTACCCGAGGCCCGTCTGACCACCGTGGTACCTGCGGTCTGACAGGATGCTTACCGCCAGTCTAACCGAGGGTAAAGCACCGGTCTGACTGCTGGTATTGGTGCTGTCTGACCGCCTGCCTCGAGTCAGAGCGTGATTTTTGCCACCTCTTTTTTGCAAAAGCAATTTCCCGTTCCTTTTTCTATTTTCTAGCAAGTCTAAAACAGAAACAAACAAGATGACCATCTTTTCCACGAAACGAACAAGTGTATTTTTCACGATGAGTAGAAGCACAAGTAGAATCAGATGGTTTAGCAACACAAGTAGCAACCGATGATTTTGCATTCACAACATTGGTTTTAGATGATGCACTCAATGTAGACATGATGCCAACAAATTTAAACACAGTGTTTTTTAGGTTCAGGTTTAGTCAAAATTTCACCTCTACTAGTTACACTCAAAACAACAAGTGGATGTCTAGTATGATAGGCATAAGGATCAAAACCTGAACCACAATTATGTGTGCTAACCTTAGATGGATCAAGAATCATGTTAAGGTTCTTTTTACCTTCAGAAAATCTTTGCAAGGAACTTTTCAAGTATGAGACCTCTTGAGTAAGAGTAGTACAATTTTTGCAAGCATCCAAAAGACCTTTTTATTTTCTACAAGTTGAGCAAGAAATCACTTCATCTTGTTTCACTATTTCTTCCATGTGCTTGATACAAACTAGGGCATCTTTTAATTTCATCTTATTATCAAAACATGTCAAACAAGGTTTAGCACTAGATTGTTTAATCCTCTTAGAGCTAATCAAATTAAACATCGAGCTAGCAAACAAAGCAACTTGACATTTATTTAAAGTTCTCTTAGTCAAAAACAACTCACCAACCAATCTAGTGGTCATGGCAAAGCTAAGAGCAAGATAAGATTCAAATTTCCTAGCTTTCTTAGTTTCAACATCAAGTTTTTTGATATTATTCCAATTTACTTCTCTAACACTATTCACTTCAGCAAATAAAACCTCACAAGATTTGAATTGATCATCATCAGAAACAAGAGATCTTATTCTACTATTTTCAGCATTAAGAGAATCGATGGTAGCTTCATGTTGACTAATTGTTTGCTCAAATTTAGAAATTTGTAATCAAGTCTAGCAATCACTTCTTAAAGATATTCAATACTAGGAGTGTGAATTACCTCATTGTCATTGTCAGAATCTTCATCAATGCTTCTAGCCATGAAACAAACTTCAGTGATGCTCTTGCCCTTGTCATCGTCTTCATCACTTTCAAACTCGACATCACTTGATCCTTGAACCGCTGCAAATGCTTCATCAATTGCCTTCTGGTAGAACTTCTTCATCTTCATGCTCTTGAATTGCTTCTTGTTCTGCTTGGCATTCTTGGGTTCATCTTGATCTTACTCCTTTTTACCTCTTCCAACCTTGGGACATTGAGAACGAATGTGATTTAGTTGTCCACATTCAAAGCAACGAACTGGTCCTCCTCTTCTCCTGAACCTGACATTACTCATAGCTCGAGAAATTCTGTTAGCAACTAAAACCAAGTCCTCCTCACTGATTTCCTCCAGTTTAATCATTGGACAAGGCATTAAAAATAGAAAGAGCGACCCTAGAAGAAGTATCTAAAGAAGATCCAGATGAAGGTACCAAAACTGTAGATTTAGAATCAGTTCTTGTTGAAAGAATATTCATCTCATAAGTCTTCAATTTGGTATAAAGAATATCCAAAGTGAAGGCATTCATATCAACTGATTCCTGAATAGATGTAACTTTAACATCCTAAATCTTTATATCAAGACCATTCATAAAGTGACGAGCAACCTCAGATTGAGAATAGTTAACATCATAAGAAGTATCAACAGATCAAAGATCACTCAAAATCTTATTGAAATGCCCCAAATAATCATCCAAAGATTCACCTGAATTCATCTCAAATTTAATATAGTCCTTTTTTGAAAACGTCTTTTCGCAACTCCTTAATGTTTGAAGATCCAGTATGAAATCTTTCAAAGCTTTCCAACTTTCATTGGCAGTAGCAAAATGTGAAACACGATCAAAATCGGAGCATGAAATTACATTGAGAATAATATTGTGTTCCTTGCAATTATTGTCAAAATCAGTTTTATGAGTAGGAGTTTCAATGCGAGCAGGAATCTCGTAAGGTGAAGCAACTTTCATCCAAATATCATAACTTTGAGATGTGATGTATGATTCCATCTTTTTCTTTCAAAAATCAAAATCAACTCCATTGAAGATGTGAGGTTTGTTTGAAAACTTTTCAACTATGACAACAGATCTAAAGATCGATAAAGATCAAGTAGAAGAACGTGGCTATCATACCACTTGTAGGATCGAACAAGACCAAACAAACCTACTAGAGGGGGGTGAATGGTAGGGAAAACCAAAAACCCAAAATCTTTTGCGGAATAAAAGAATTACCTTGAACGGAGTAGATGACGAAAGCCTGTCTCCGCCGGTCACACCGCTCACTTGCCGCCGGTCAGACCACTATTGTCTGACCGGTCAGACCGCACACACACCTACGGTTAGACCGCCGCATTCCCATCGGTCAGATCGCTGCCTTGCCTTCGGTCAAACTGTCGGGACCCAAAAAACACCAGTAGATGACAAATTCGAATATGTAGATTTAATCTCTTGACTTTATTTCATCAAGTAGTGTTTACAAAGTGCACCAACAGCACTCCTCACTAACATCTCGAACTAAACTGGAAAACCTAACTTTCTCTCAACTCAACTCTCTCTAAAACCGATACTAGAACACCACACCCTTCCTCTCTATTTATACACGAGGTAGATTGTGCAAAACCCACGAATCTAACACAAATTAGGACTCCCAACCACATGGGAAACCCTCTCTTACAATTACCAAACTCATCTCTTTCCTTATCTCTATCAATCTTCCTAAATTTGGACTTCCTTCCAAATTCAACTCCTTTCCATACGTACACAATCCCTCTTATATATCATATGGATTCTTCACCACCACGCGCATTGTTCTCTAGCCTTTAGTATCACACATGATCTCTTGATCCCTGGACATCTACTTCTCCCAAGTCGACTCCGATCTATCACCAGCAATACTCTCTCGAGGCCTCAAGCAACATCTGCACATGCAACAACCAAGAAACCATATTATGAGCACAAGTTCATCTTAACTTGACTCACATTAGCATAACAACAGTATCCATACGCATAGAAACCATATAGAAGTCAAATCCACGATGGAAATATCCAAAACCGACAACGAATAGAACTCTGCCGATCAGACCGTCGGGCTGGCCAGTCTGACCGCCACATGACCTGCGGTCTGACCTGTGGCATGTCACGCCCAGAAATTTCTCGACTATTTTCTGTATAAATCCCTGTCCAGGAATCAAGCCAGGGTACACAAAACGATAAATTAATATACAGATCCAAACGTAAATAAAGCGTAAATACTTACAGAAGAGGCACTTAGTCCTCACACCGAAAAGAAAGTAGCAGCGAAAAAAGGCGACGATCCTAGCAGGCTTCAGCTCTACTCCACAGGCAAAACTGAACTGGGGTATAAGCCTTGGTCTTCTAACTTCATCTTCAGCTTAGAAGCACTACACTTCTGAAAAGGGGGAATAATAGCAAGGCTGAGTACAACCACCGTACTCAGCAAGCCACACCAACGATGCATTTGTGCAAGGGGAGACAAGGATGGTTTGTGGCTATTTGCATAAAGGCGGTTGTAAACATTTATAGTTGAAAACAGTAAAACAGTCAATTAATGAAGGCAAGATTAAACATCTCCACTGAACAACACTACACCACGTTGAATAGGCCCAACCATTCCACATGAACTAAACCAGTTCATTTAGCCTTGTTAATTAATAAAGTGGGACTAATCACGGTGAATCTGATTGATCGCTCATAACCGCGGGCACGGCTATTCGAATAGTTTTACTCTGCCAGAGGTGCGCAACTGTAGCCACAAGACACGATTCCGCACATTTCACCATGCCCCAAAATAACACCATGGTACTGCAAAGGGGGAAATCGTGATAAGACCCTTCGCATAACTCCCCCTAACCAAGCGCACTACACCTCAGGTTTCGCCCCCACCTCTAAGCCAAGGTAGGCAGCCCCCTCTCGTGCCTAGGTGAATCCGGAAGCCGATCAACGGGTAAACCCCCGTTGACCCAACCCCATTACGCCCACCCTTTCCTGGATGCGTCAGCTAGGGAAAAGCTACACTACAAGTCCAGACGTTACCCATGCCTGCTTGTGGTAAGCACTGTTAGTCTTCCAGGGTTTCCCGAGAACCGGTCCTTAATTGCCATGGGTGCGACTAGCAAAACCATACACCCGCAACCCACCATTAAACCTTATTTTAGTTGGTTAATTACGACTAACGAAACATGGCCGACATGTCTCGAGCTCGCAACTCAACAAGATACTAGAAATAGATAATGTGATTATTCCATTACGTGAACTAGTGGTATTAAGCATGGCTAAGCATATGTAATTCTAGCGAGGTCCACATGAGACGCAAGCTAGTCAAGTTATCACCCAAGTTCGACAAAAAAAGGACATCAAGTAAATAAGGCACAAGCGAGCAGATTGGTAAACCCTATTCCGATGTAATTAGCAAAACATACAATTTATTTGTAAACGGTAAAACATTTTATAAATGGGCTCAAAATGCTCAAGGGGAATGTGTGACTTGCCTTGCTTCTTCGATTGATCGTCCGAACTCTTTTCCTTGCAAACGCGATCTTCCGAAACGGTGGAATCTACACGTTAGCTCGCAAAACAAGGAAAAACTCTAATAAAAACCAATTAAACAGTACATGAAAAGTAAACAAACATTTAGAGCTCAATTTTATATGAATTTTGCAAGTTGAATGGCTCAATTTGGAGTTCGTATGAACTAGTTATGAATTTTAGAAATTTTTAGCCATTTAAATGAATTTCTGAAAATTTACCCGATTTATGGCACAATTATTAATTGTTTTTCCGAAGAAAAAAAGGAGGTGCTTACGTCAGAGAGGGGCAGGGCTGGCGCTGACACGTGGGCCCCACGGGTCAGCCGGTCACGGGGGGCGCACGGTGGACTCGGTCCACCACGGCCGGGGTAGCGCCGTGGACCAAGTCCACGGGCGGCCCACGGGAGGCGGTAGCCGGGGCGCGGGCTCGGCTCCGACCAGCCCAGCCGAGCGACGGCGCGGGCGGTGGCGTCGGTGTCGGCGCACGCGAGAGGCGGCGTGGCAGCGGCCGATGGTGTGGGAGGCGCGGGGCGGCGGCGCGCGAGCGGCGGGAAGCGGCAGCGGGCGGCAGCGCTTGCGGGGCAGCAGCGCGCCAGCGGGAGGCGACGCACGCGGGTGGGAGAGGCGGCGCACGGGGCGACAGCAGCGGCGCGGTGGTGGCCGGCGGTGGCGGGAGGTGGCCGAGGCGCGGGGGAGGCGGTCGAGGCGTGGGGGCGGGGAAAGGTTTTTATGGGGCGCGGGGGAGGAGTGGCCGGAGGTGGTGGAGGTGGAGAGAGGGGTTGTGTCGTGGGGGGAGTGGCGGCCGGATAGGGCAGGGAGGAGAGGGGAGGTGGGCGCGCGAGTGGTGCGGGGTGCGCGGGAAGGAGTGGCCGGCGGCAGTTGCCGGCTTGACCGGTCGGCCGGAGGTAGGAGATGACAGGTGGGGCCCACGGGTCCCACCTATCAAAGAGGGAGAGAGAGGAGACCGGAGCGGGGAGGTAAGGTGGACTTCGGGGAGAAGGGCCAAGGTGGGCCGAGGAGAGAAGGAAGGGCCGACCCGAGAGGAGGGAGGAGAGAGGAGGAGAAAGAGGAGGATGGGTCGAGCGGGGAGGAGAGGGAGACTTAGGCTAGAAACGGCCCAAGTGCAAAGGAGGGGATTTAAATTGTTTTTCTTTTTATTTAATTGATTAAATGATCTTTGTAACATTAAAATTAGATCTTGAGCTCCGAAATTTCACGGAAAATTTCAGAGAGTATTTTAGGGCACGAAAAATATTACAAAAATATTTCCGGCCATGATTTTTAAAGGAAAAATTTTTAATTCCTCATTATTTTACTTGATTAATTTGCTTTAGCTTTTACTATAATTTCTAGAAATGCATCATTTAATGATTTTTAATACCGAAGGAAAATCGGGGCGTGACATGACACCCAGTCGGTTTGACCGATCGGGCCAACAGCAACCATCACTTCACAAAACCGATCATCTATTAAACTCCGAAATCTTATCACAAGATATCAATCTTTCACATATGAAATATCGCATACCCCCAATGTTTTCATCATATAAAAATCTAAATCAATTCCTTGATTTTACAGTATCTTGGACAGACCAACTCATTAAATTAAACAACTTGAATATGAGTCCATATATATGTATGTAACCTTTTTTTGTTTTTTAAGAAAAGGAATTTGCCTCTACTATAGCCATCTCTCCGATGCATCTGTGTACCCAACCTAATGGCCAGGGCAGATATAGGAGAATGGTAGCTAGGATTAGAGCCCAACTCCTAAGCCCAAATACACATTAAAATTACACTTCAAATTATGTAAATTGTATTCCCTCCATCCCAAAATATAGAACTTTTGGGTGGATGGACATATCCTATTACATTCTAGGACTGTTGAGATTTATATTACTAGGATATGTCCCGTCCACCCAAAAATTGTTATATTTTGGGATGGCAGGAGTACTAGTTTAGCCCTAGTACTAGTACACAACACATGATGGTTAGGTATATTATATTCATACTTTGAATTCGGATGTGTATGCCAAATTTTCTAGAAGATTTCTAAATAGGGAAATGCATGATGGCTACGAAGTCGTCTTCAAGAACAAAAAAGGGAAGGGGAGCTTAATTACCATCACCGATGACGAGTTCCTTAATAATCCTTTTATTTTCCCAGTCACTCACGACACCTGACTCTTACGGAGGACCTATAGATTAGCGTTAGGATTTTGGGTGGGGGTTGAGAGCAGGGGTGGGGTTTAGGAGAGGGGAAAGGCGGAAGTTTCCTGGGCTTAGGCTGTGTTTCAGAGGTGGTGGACCAACGCGCGGTAAGTGACGGATAAGAATGGGTAGCGAGGTAATTAAGATGGGGCAGGAGGAGGGCAGAGGGTACAGTTAGCTAGCTGGGCAATCTCAGCAGCGCATTGCCATAGGAGTACAACACTCGAAAGACCACTATAGTGGCTCGGATACTGATTTACTCTAAACTACTATACACTGGTGGAGAAGGTGGTTTTTATCCCGGTTCGTAACCCGCTATAGTCCCGATTATGCAATCGGGACCACGAATCCGGAACTAAAGATGCCCATCGTTAGTCCTGGGTGAAATAACCGGGACTAAAGAGCTATCTTTAGTCCCGGTTGGTGTTACCAACCGGGACTAAAGATATTTTTTCTTTTTTCTAAAGGTTGCCGGTTCTGCTAGCGGCTAGTTTATATATTATGCATATATATGTATAAATACATGTATATGCATAATATATCTATATATAATTTATATTATATTGCACATATATAATATGTGATAAATACATATTTATCACATATATATGTTCCTTAAATATACGCACTCAAGTAAATATATACTCGTATTCTCGAAATGTCCTGACACACATGTATACACATCTAAATACATATATTTGTAACAATCATTCATTAATTCTAATTTCTATTGTATATTACAAAGAAACTTAAGACAAGTTATACATGGGGATCATGATCAATAGGCCTTCTATCGTAGTGGAATTCTCCTGCGGGATCAATTATTTGTTCATTGATAATCCCATCAATTGATCTTGAACAGCCTTTAGAAATTCTTCGTTGGATAGTTTTTCCCTCATGTAAATAATCTATCATTTGAAAAAAATTGAGATATAAGTATATGAAGTCAATAAGAAATCGATGGGATAATGTATGAAGGATTTTGTCACGCTCCGAAACTCGTGAAACCGAATCTCTGAACTGAATGTGCATTAAACCCCCTGTCCAGGACCGGTCAGGGTACACAAACAACAAAGTTGACATATAGATCCACGTCTTACAAAACATTCAAATGTCTTACATAAATGCAGCGGATAAAGGTAAACAAGCTTATTCTAGGCTTGACGCTTGCCACGCGGCGAAACCAGTCCACAGGCATCCTCGATGGCAGGACGGAGATCACTCGGAGAAACCACTATCTGAAGCATACTCCAACTCTGGTGTGGGGGAAAAGAGCAAGACTGAGTACTACCCACTGTACTCAACAAGTCACACCGGAAGAGAAGGTATGATGCAAGTGTTTCCAAGGAAAGCCTAGGGTTCATTTGCATAAAGCTAGCATTTAAAGACAGTAGTTGAAAGTAGTAAAAATGTTGTATTAATTAAGCAATATTATATCATCACTATCCAACAATTCCCCACGTTGCGACAGGCCCAACTCTACCTCCTGAACTACACCAGTTCCATTAAGTCAAAATATTTTAGAGAGAGGCTAATCACGGTGAGCTAGTCGATCGCTCATAACCGCGGGCACGGCTATTCGAATAGTTTTACTCTGGCCAGAGGTGTACATCTGTACTCACAAGACACAGCCCCACGACACGTTACCGTGTGCCGGTATACCACCACGGTACCCCGGAAAGGGACTGTGATAGGACCCTTCGCATAACCCCCCTCTAACCGATTGTACCACCGCACGTTTCGCCCCCGCTCCTCAACAGGCAGTGGGCAGCCCCCTCTCGTGCCATGGTGAATCCGAAAGCCGCATAGACCGTCGCAGGGCCCATCCAAACTCCATCACGCTCATCCTAGCCAGTGTACGTCAGCTAGCGCAAAGCTACACTACAAGTCCAGCCGTTGCCCACGCTGGCTTGTGGTACGCACGGTGTTTCTTCCAGGGGTTCCCGTGAACCGGTCCTTAATCGCCATGGGTGCGACTAGCAAAACCAAGCACCCCACAGCCCACCATTTAGCAAGTTTTAAGTTCATAACAATACCATGGTGGCATTTCCATAAAGTTACCATGTATAGAAACTATACCAAAGTAATTAAATGAATCCCCTTTAGTGAGCTATTTGAACTAAGCGGGCTAAGCATACCTAAACCACAAAGCTACACATTTAATTACCCAAGCTATCAAAGGTACAAGGTAAACAATGTATAAGGCCGAGTACAATAGGACAGTAATACCCATATATATGACATTATAAAATAATGCAGTGTTTAAAGGAAAGTAGAGCATTGCGCAAATTGGTACAATATGATCAACAATGAAGCATGACTTGCCTTGCTCTGGTGCTGGATCGACCTCGGCGACTACCTCGACGTAGATGGGCGCGTTCGAACTGCCGGATTCTACACGACATACAAAGCACACGAGCAATACAGGCTATAAGTCTAATGAAACAGAGAACAAAAGTATTTTTAATGGATTCTCTGTATTTTTATGAATTTACTGCAATTTGAATGGACTTAAACGGACATCGGATGAATTAGTTATGAATTTTGCAAGTTTTACTGCGTTTTAACGCTAAACAGCAAACCCTAAATTGATTTATTGCGCAATTAATCCCTGGATGACATCAGCAGAAGGGAGTGGGGCTAGCGCCGACAGGTGGGCCCCACTGGTCAGTGGCACAAAGAGCCGGTCCACCGTGGACCGGGACCACGAGGGTGGTCCACCGCCAGTCCACGGCCATGGCCGGCAGTCCAGGCACGGGCAGCACAAGCCGACCCGGCCGGCGGCGTGTGCGGCATGCGGCGGCGAGCGGCATCACGGCGGTGGCGCGGCGAGCGAGCGGCGCTCGGGTGCGGCCAACGGCGCTCGGCAGCGCGGCGCGGCGGCGCGGCGGTGGCACGGAGGCGCGGCGTGGCCGAGGGGCGCGCGGCGGCTAGGGATGCCGGAGGGGAGGAAGGAGAGGGGAAGGGGAGGGCTCACCGAGGGCCACGGCGGTCCGAGCGGCGGACGGGGAGCCCCGCGTGCTCGCGAGCCCGACACGGCGGTGGCGAGGCGAGGCGCGGCGGCTAGCGGTGGCCGGAGCGACGGCGGCGGTGGTTGGGATGGGGGCGACGACGTGGAGGCAGTGAGGTGCACGGGAGGGGTGGCGAAAGAGAGGAAAAGGGAGAGGAGGATGCGGGGGTGGTTTTTGTAGGTACGGGGCGGCGGACGTGGCCGGGAACGGCCCGAATTTCTTACCGGAGTGGGAGAGCGTGGGGAGGAGAGAGAGGCATGCGGGAGTGGGGCGAAAGGTGTGGGCGAGGGCGGCGGATGCGGAGGAGGTGGGGGAGTGGCGTGGGATGCGCGGCAGTGGGCAGCTGCGTCGGCAAGAGGTTGGGGATGCACCCGACAGGTGGGCCCCACCTGTTGGTGACCCCGAGAGAGAGAGGGAGGGCGTGTGGACTTGCTGGCGAGTGGGCCTCGGCCTTCGGCCGGCCCAGCGAGGGAGGAGGCAGCGGTGGACTGCGGGGCGGCTGGAGCTGGCGGGCCTCGGCCTTCAGCCGGCCCAGCAAGGGAGGAGGAGGCGGTGGACTGGGCCACCGGCCCAAGAAGGGAGAAAAAGAAAAGAAAAAAAAGAAATAAGATTCCAGGGGTTAATTTGTGTTGAAGAATACTTTTAATTGGTTTTAAATTATTTCTGGAGCTCTGAAAATTCCACTAAAAGTCCTATTAGTGAATTTTGGCAAGGAGAACCCAAGAAAAATCCTACAGTGCCATTCCTGTTTGTCAAATGCATTTATTAATTTAGAGATTCGCTCTAGGTTAAAATTAATAATTTCTTCGGGCGTTTTATTACGATTTTTAAACTAGAGAGGGAGGGGAACTTCGGGGTGTGACAAACCTACCCTCCTTAAACGGAATCTCGACCTCGAGATTCGGAAGAGCTGGCGAAGAGGTGCGGGTGGGCAGCCTTCAGTTCATCTTCCCTTTCCCAGGTGGCTTCTTCCTCAGAGTGATGACTCCACTGAACTCTGCAGAACCTGATGACCTTATTCCTGGTTCTTCTTTCGCTGGTTTCAAGGATACGAACAGGCTTCTCCACATAGGTCAAGTCCTCTTGAATCTCAATCTGATCCGGGCTGGCCTGTTCCTCGGGTACTCTCAAACATTTCTTTAGCTAGGAGACGTGGAACACATCATGGATACCAAGCATGTTGGAAGGAAGCTCAAGTTGGTAAGCAACTTCGCCTCTGCGCTCCAAAATTTTGTATGGTCCCACAAAGCGTGGTGCCAATTTCCCTTTGGTTTTGAAACGGTGCACTCCTCGAAGTGGCGTAACCCGAAGATACACATAATCTCATGCTTCAAAAGCGAGTTCTCTGCGGCGGTTGTCGGCGTAGCTTTTCTGCCGAGACTGTGCGATCCTCAACCTTTCCCTAACGGTTCTAACTTTCTCCTCTGCTTCACTTAAGACCTCAGTCCCAAACAATTGACGCTCCCCGGTTTCATCCCAAAAGAGCGGAGTGCGACACTTCCGACCGTACAGTGCCTCGAAGGGTGCCATCTGTAGACTGGCCTGGTAATTGTTGTTATACGAAAACTCGGCATAAGGTAAACTCTTATCCCAAGCTCCACCAAAATCAATCGCACAGGCTCTTAGTATATCTTCCAGTATTTGATTCACTCGTTCCGTTTGACCATCGGTTTGTGGACGGTAAGCCGTACTGAAATTCAACGGGTCCCCAGCTCTTCTTGCAATTTCTGCCAGAACTTCGAAGTGAACTGACTTCCTCGATCGGATACGATCTTTTTGGGTACCCCATGTAGACACACGATTCTTGCCAGATATATCTCTGCTAACCTCTTCCCAGTGTAGGTGGTATGCACCGGTATGAAACGGGCGACTTTAGTGAGTCGATCGACAATCACCCAAATTGAGTCATGTCCCGATGAGTCGATCAATAATCACCCAAATCCATCCCAATTTCCTCCCATTTCCACTGAGGGATTCGGAGCGGTTGTAGCAATCCTGCTGGCCTCTGATGTTCAGCCTTGACTCGCTGGCAAACGTCACAGAGTGCGACGAACTCAGCTATCTCTCTTCTCATACTAACCCACCATAACTTCTCTTTGAGATCTTGATACATTTTAGTGCTGCCAGGATGGATGGAATATTGGGTTTGATGAGCTTCAGTGAGTATCAGGTCCTTCAGTTCCTTGTTCTTAGGTACACACAATCTTTCTCCCATCCAGATCGTTCCATGTTCATCCTCAGTAAAGTCTCGAGCTTTACCGACCCTCATATTCTTCTTAAGCTCAGCTATCTCTGGATCATTGGCCTAAGCTGCTCGGACTTGTTCCACGAGCGTTGGTTGTGCTTGAAGAGCGGCCACAAACCCATGCTCCACGATTCCCAAGTTCAAACGCTCAAGGTCCTGTTGCAATTTACTACACAACCTTTCTGTGCTCAAGGCATTGCAGTAACTTTTTCTGCTCAAGGCATCGGCTACCACATTAGCTTTGCCGGGATGATAGTGTATTCCCATGTCATAATCTTTGATCAACTCCAACCATCTTCGCCGTCGGAGATTCAGATCTGGTTGAGTGAAGATATACTTCAGCCTTTTGTGATCCGTGTACACCTCACAACGGTTGCCAATAAGGTAGTGCCGCCAGATTTTTAGGGCATGGACCACTGCTGCTAACTCCAAATCATGAGTTGGATAGTTGCTCTCATGCGGACGCAATTAACGAGAAGCATATGCAACCACCTTGCCTTCTTGCATCAGAACACATCCCAGCCCTTGGCGGGATGCATCACAATAAACTTGGAAGTCTCTCGCCTGATCTGGCAGTATCAAAACCGGTGAGGTCACCAACTTTTCCTTGAGTTCCTCAAAACTCTTCTTGCATTCATCTGACCACTTGAATCTTTCATCCTTCTTCAACAGTTGGGTCATTGGTTTAACTATCTTGGAGAAATTCTCGATGAACCGGCGGTAGTAACCCGCGAGTCCAAGGAAACTTCGGATTTGAGATACTGACTTCGGTAGGGTCCACTTCGTGATGGACTCCACATTTGAAGGATCCACGGCTACCCCCTGAGCTGATATGACGTGACCGAGGAATTGAACCTTCTTTAGCTAGAAATCACACTTACTAAACTTTGCATACAATTGATGTTCCTTCAGCTTCTCAAGAGCTAAACGGAGGTGTTGTTCATGTTCCTCTTCAGACTTTGAATAAATAAGTATGTCGTCAATGAATACCATGACAAACTTGTCCAAAAATTCCATAAACACCTGGTTCATCAAGTTATGAATGCCGTCTTCGGAATATCCTCTTCTCGGATTCTCAACTGGTGATAACCCGATCGCAAATCGATCTTAGAGAACACTGTTGCTCCCTTCAACTGATCAAACAGGTCATCGATTCTTGGCAACGGATACTTGTTCTTGATGGTGACCTCATTAAGTGCTCACCGAAGATCACCGGAGCACCCCAAGGTGACGTGCTCGGGCGGATATAGCCTTTCTACAACTGTTCATCCACTTGCTTCTTTACTTCTGCTAACTCATTTGCTCCCATCCTATACAGCCTCTTATGAATCGGAGCAGTTCCCGGTACCAGATCAATCCGGAACTCGATTTCCCTCACGGGTGGCATTGAGGTAAGATCATCTGGGAACACTTCAGGATATTCTTTGACGATCGGAATATCCCCCAACTTCTTAGTAGTTTTCACCACTTCTCTGGTCTGCTCCTCTGTAGCAACCTGATTCAAACTTGTTATGGACTTCTGTGGTGCCGGAGATCGGAAGGTGATCTTTTCTCCCTTGTCATTGGTTAGAGTGATGGTGCGTCTTGCACAATCGATCACTCCCTTGTGCCTCGTCAACCAATCCATCCCAAGAATGACATCTAGGTCTTTAGATTCGAGAAGGATAAGGTTGGCTAGAAATTGTGATCTTTTGATTTCTATCACCACAGAGGGGCTATAACTGACGGAGGTGGAATTATTTCCCGGGGTGTAGACCCACATTGGTATTTTAAGTTCCTCTTTTCTTAGACCATGCTTCCCCACAAAATTCTTGGAAATAAATGAATGCGTTGCACCAGAATCAAATAAAACTGTAGCTGGGACTGAGTTGATAGGAAACATACCCAGTACAACTTCCGGTGCTGCCAGCGCCTCTTCTGCTGATGCATGGTTGATGCGAGCCTAGATGATCCTAGGCCCAGCACGCCTCGGCTTCGGGCACTTGTCGGCGAAGTGCCCCGGCACACCACAGTTGAAGCAAGCTCCTGGCTTCGCTCCTGCATCCCTCTTGGGCTAAGCTGGCTGGGCTGATGGAGTTGGTGCAGCTGGCGGGCGTGGAGCTGGACGGTTGTGCTACCCACCTTGGTTGTTGTTGCCTCCATTGTAACCAGCACGGAAGTTACCAGGGTGGTAAGGGCGATGCTGGCGAACAATCAAGGTGGAAGGTCCCCCTGCTGTCCCGGAGTGAAGGGGGCTTCTGGTGACTCCCCTGGTGTGCCCTGAACTGAGATGCCTTCCTTTTACGGTCCATCTTGTTACGCTGGTCTTCCTGGCGAATCGCCTTGTCCACCAGTCTCTCGAAGTCAGCATAGTCACCGGAGATCAGTTGGTTTGTGAGCTCATCATCCAAACCAGCCAGAAATTTCTCCTAGCGCTCGGCATCAGTGCGCATGTCCTCTGGGGCATAACGTGCGAGGTGGTTGAACTCATGCAGGTATTCTGTCAATGTCTTGCTGCCCTGGTTCAGTGCACGGAACTCCCTCTTTTCTGAGCTACTATGCCATCAGGAACCTGCGCCTTCCGGAAGCTGCGGCAGAATTCATCCTAGGTGACGACGGTCCCAGCTGGACGGGTCATCAGATAATTGTCCCACCAAGCAGAGGTGGTACCCTAGAGCTAGTGAGTGGCGAAAGAGACCCGCTCCTGGTCGGTGCACAATAGGAGGTCCAGTTTCTTCTCAATAGCATGGAGCCAGTCGTTTGCCTCCATGGGGTTTGTGGTGCTGGAGAAGGTAGGCGGGCGAACGCGGAGGAACTCTGGTAGCTTGGACTGGGGTGGAGGTGGCGGTGGGGGTCCAAACTTCTGGTTCTGCTGCTACTGCTGTAAGTATTGGATCATCTACTGCTGCATTTGTTGGTGTTGCTGCTGCATTTGTTGCATCATGGTTGTCATCATCTGCGTCTGCGCAGCCAGTACTTGTGCAATAGTGGGGTTCTCAGGCAACGGCGGAGGACCACCATTGACATGAGCACCACTAGTTGTGTCGTCATTACCACCATTGCCGCCACTCGTACGGGTGTTCACCATCTGGAGGGGTAGATCGAACAAGAGTGGAAAGGAGAAAAATAGAAAGCTTAGAAACTTAACTTTATCACAACATAATTAAATTATGCAATTGTTCTGATCTGAATTAAAAACACTTAAAACACCCAACAATCCTTATTTGAACAGCCATACCATAACCATATCGACCGTCGACTAGCCCAAGACAGCACACCTAACACACGGAAACTAACAAGGAAGCAAACTAATGAAAACGGTAAAAGCTAGGGTAGCGCCTAATGCTCCGAACGGCTCCTGCGGTCGATGGAGTCGAAGTCACTCTCTTGCTCATCGCCCTCCTCCTCGGAACGGCTCCTCGAGTCCTGCAAGTAGGTATCCCCACTACCTGCCCCAGAGCTGGAACTGCTGCCACTGTCGTTGCTGCCACTAGGAGTAGCAGGCAGCCAACCACCACTACCACTGCCTCCCAGGTAAGCTGAAGCCGGGGCGAAAGTGAGAGACACAGGTGCCTGAGCTAGAGCTGGAACTGGAGCTGCAACAGGTGACGGTGGAGGAGCTGGGGCTGGTGCTGCTGGAGGTGGTGGAGGAGGGTGCCTGGGCGCAAGCTGGATGCACACTGGAGCTGTAGTAGTCTTGCGAGGCGTGGTGCGAACCCATACCCCCTGGAGCTGGGAGTCCCTTCAGCTGTGTGTTCTCCTTCTTCAAACGCGCTATCTCGTCCTTCAAAGCTGCGATCCTCACAAGCATCCCATCGTTCAAGGCCTTGGATGCATCTTTCAGATCCGCATGCATCCTGTCCATCCCCTGCATCACTGTGCACATGTGGCCGAAGGTGGTGTCGTTCTCCCCTGTCGCTGGACGGAAGGAGCTGACTCTGGCAGCGTTGGCGCGGCTGGGGTGGTAGCGGTACACCAAGTCACGGAAGAAGAGGATGTGACGGTCTCGAAGCCTGGTCATCATCAGGTACACCGCCTCCTGACAAGCGTGATTAGACGTGCCTCCTGATACCTCAACCACCATGTTGTCGAGGTAAGAACCCAAAGCGCCGTGAACCTCCAGTCGGACACGGTGAGAAAACTCGCCACTTAGCGGTGGGATGGTCAAGTACTCTAGCGCGTTGCGTTAACCCACCACCAAGGTCATGCGAGCCAGTTCTGCCACAAAGCCATCCATGTTTTCTCCGCGGTGGTTAGGGGGGCGGTTGGCCATCTATAGAAGACAAGGGAGAGAATCAATGCATGCTCAAATCCAAATTAAATAAAGCAAATAAGGACTCAAGTAAACGAATGAATAAAAGCAAACTTTATGAATTAAATATTTTCATGGGGTTAAATAAAAACACAGTTAATTTAATATAGATAATAAAATAATGCACAAAGTATTACATGATAATAGCAGTAGGTATAAAATTTGCAACCCCTTTCAAACTAGACATACCCTAATACATTGTTCCCATTATATTCCCGACTGACTGTCGAATAAAATTCCAATTAACCCCAGACCCATTTGTTCCAAATTGCTAATACCCTAGACCGACTGATTTTCCAAATACCCCATTCGAATAAACGACCAAGATTTTTCTCATAAACCAAGGAAACCAAATCCCAAATTTTCCCGAAACAACTCCAAATGCAAAAGAGCATATGCATATGAAAGAGTTTCAGAGGGCTCTTAGGTTTTTCCAGTTGGCTTGTCCTACGGTCAAGGTCAGCTCTGATACCAACTTGTCACGCCCAGAAACTCGCGAAACCGAATCTCTGAACTGAATGTGCATTAAACCCCCTGTCCAGGACCAGCCAGGGTACACAAACGACAAAGTTGACATACAGATCCACATCTTAAAAAACATTCAAATGTCTTACATAAATGCAGCGGATAAAGGTAAACAAGCTTATTCTAGGCTTGACGCTTGCAGCGCGGCAAAACCAGTCTACAGGCATCCTCGACGGCAGGACGGAGATCACTCAGAGAAATCACCATCTGAAGCATACTCCAACTCCGGTGTGGGGGAAAAGTGCAAGACCGAGTACTACCCACTGTACTCAGCAAGTCACACCGGAAGAGAGGGTATGATGCAAGTGTTTCCAAGGAAAGGCTAGGGTTCATTTGCATAAAGCTAGCATTTAAAGACAGTAGTTGAAAGTAGTAAAAATGTTGTATTAATTAAGCAATATTATATCATCACTGTCCAACGCTTCCCCATGTTGCGACAAGCCCAACTCTACCACCTGAACTACACCAGTTCCATTAAGTCAAAATATTTTAGAGAGAGGCTAATCACGGTGAGCTAGTCGATCGCTCATAACCGCGGGCACGGCTATTCGAATAGTTTTACTCTGGCCAGAGGTGTACATCTGTACTCACAAGACACAGCCCCACGACACGTTACCGTGTGCCGGTATACCACCACGGTACCCCATAAAGGGACTGTGACAGGACCCTTCGCATAACCCCCCTCTAACCGATCGTACCACCGCAGGTTTCGTCCCCGCTCCTCAACAAGCAGCGGGCAGCCCCCTCTCGTGCCATGGTGAATCCGGAAGCCGCATAGACCGTCGCAGGGCCCATCCAAACTCCATCACGCTCACCCTAGCCAGTGTACGTCAGCTAGCGCAAAGCTACACTACAAGTCCAGTCGTTGCCCACGCTGGCTTGTGGTACGCACGGTGTTTCTTCCAGGGGTTCCCGTGAACCGGTCCTTAATCGCCATGGGTGCGACTAGCAAAACCAAGCACCCACAGCCCACCATTTAGCATGTTTTAAGTTCATAACAATACCATGGTGGCATTTCCATAAAGTTACCATGTATAGAAACTATACCAAAGTAATTAAATGAATCCCCTTTAGTGAGCTATTTGAACTAAGCGGGCTAAGCATACCCTAAACCACAAAGCTACACATTTAATTACCCAAGCTATCAAAGGTACAAGGTAAACAATGTATAAGGCCGAGTACAATAGGACAGTAATACCCATATATATGACATTATAAAATAATGCAGTGTTTAAAGGAAAGTAGAGCATTGCGCAAATTGGTACAATATGATCAACAATGAAGCATGACTTGCCTTGCTCTGGTGCTGGATCGACCTCGGCGACTACCTCGAATTAGACGGGCGTGTCCGAACTACCGGATTCTACACGACATACAAAGCACACGAGTAATACAGGCTATAAGTCTACTTAAACAGAGAATAAAAGTATTTTTAATGGATTCTCTGTACTTTTACGAATTTACTGCAATTTGAATGGACTTAAACGGACATCGGATGAATTAGTTATGAATTTTGCAAGTTTTACTGCGTTTTAACACTAAACAGCAAACCCTAAATTGACTTATTGCGCAATTAATCCCTGAATGACATCAGCAGAAGGGAGTGGTGCTAGCACCGATAGGCGGGCCCCAGCAAGGGAGGAGGAGGCGGTGGACTGGGCCACCGGCCCAAGAAGGGAGAAAAAGAAAAGAAAAAAAAGAAAGGAGATTCCAGGGGTTAATTTGTGTTGAAGAATACTTTTAATTGGTTTTAAATTATTTCTGGAGCTCTGAAAATTCCACTAAAAATCATGTGTGAATTTTGGCAAGGAGAACCCAAGAAAATTCCTACAATGCCATTCCCGTTTGTCAAATGCATTTATTAATTTAGAGATTCGCTCTACGTTAAAATTAATAATTTCTTCGGGCGTTTTATTTTACGATTTTTAAACTAGAGAGGGAGGGGAACTTCGGGGTGTGACAGATTTTTACGTACTTTCAGATCGTTATCACTGTTGATTTGGTGTACAATGAAGTGAATATATTCGTAGACATAGTAGCCGCACAAGTTATTCCCCTGCTCCTATTTTGCACACTTAAGGAGAAACGACGAGAGATTTAATGTATTAGTTTTTCTAGAACAAATTAACGATTTAATATGTTTTTAGAGTATGTACTCACCGGAAAATTAAACCTCCTACCAAGTTTTTCTTTCCAAACCCTGCGGACCAACGTACAGAACTTTGCCCATGTCCTATGTACAGTTGGAAGCTATAATTAAATATCGGAGATCTGCATAGAAGCATTAGCAGTGTTTGTAATTACTGTCAGTTGAATAGATGGCATTACTTGTCTATCACTTCAAAAATCTTGTCGAAAGTAGACTCCGGTTTATCCATTGAGTCATAGACATGGACTTTGCAAAGTGAAAGGTCGAAGAAGAGAAGGACCCAGTGGAATCTGCAAATTGCGTGAGATAGTACATATGTCACGGTATGAGTATGAGGAAGAAGTTGGTACAAATTAGAAGGACAGTTCAAACTCACGCTGTGTTAATGGTCATGAACAGCAACACTCGTAGGTTAAATTGCTCCTGTTTGTTCTCATCCCACACGGGGACACCTTCTTTGTTCCACAACAGAAGCAGATCATCAACCAATGATCTTAGGTACACATCAATGTCGTTACCAGGTTACTTTGGGCCTTGAATGATAATTGGTATCATGATGTACTTTCGCTTCATGCATAGCTAGGGGGGAGGTTGTAGATACACATGGTCACAAGCCATGTGCTATGGCCGCTGCTCATCTCTCCAAATGGATTCATGCCATCTGTACTTAAACCGAACCTTACGTTTCGGGCATCTTCTCTAAAGTCTGGAAATGTTCTGTCGATGTTTCACCACTACGAGCCATCAGCGGGGTGTCTTAGCATCCCGTCTTGTTGACATTCTTCTGCGTGCCAGCGCATCATGCTAGCATGTTCTTTGTTTCTGAATAAACGCCTGAGCCTTGGTATTATAGGGAAATACCACATCACCTTAGCAGGAACCCTCTTCTTCGAAGGTTGTCCGTCCACATCACCTGGATCATCTCGTCTGATCTTGTATCGTAGTGCTTTACAAACCGGGCATGCTTCTAGGTTCTCGTACTCCTCACCGTGATAGAGGATACAATCGTTCGGACATGCGTGTATCTTATGTACTTCTAGTTCTAGAGGGCATACCACCTTCTTAGCTTCGTACATTGTTTCGGGCAATTCTTTTCCCTCCGGAAGAATGTTCTTGACGAGTTTCAATAACTCGCCAAATGCCTTGTCACTCACACCATTTTTGGCCTTCTATTGCAAGAATTCTAGCGTCGTACCCAACTTTTTGTGCCCCTGTTCGCAACCTGGGTACAACGAAGTTTTGTGGTCCGCTAACATACGCTCCAACTTTTGTACCTCCTTCTCATTTTCGCAGCCGTTATTTACGTCCCGCAACATCTGACCAAGATCATCTACAGCATCGTTATCTTCAACAGCTCCGTCCGCCTCACCTCCTGAATTTTCTTCAAATCCACCGTATTGATGAGCCCAGTCTGGAATATTCGCGTCGTCTACTTCATCTTCTTCCATTGTAACCCCTAGCTCCCTGTGCGAGGTCCAACAATTATATCCAGGCATGAATCCAGACTCAAACAAGTGCGCATGAATAGTTCTTGATGATGAATACTCCTTCTGGTTACTACACTTTTTGCATGGACAACACATGAAACCCTATACTTGTTAGCATTGGCCACATTCAAAAAATAATGCACGCCTTCAATAAACTCTTTCGACCGTCGGTCCGCGGTGTACATCCATTGCCGATCTATCTATACAACAAATAGTCCAATGTTACTAACGAAATCCACACAGTTGAAACTAGTTAAATAGTCATATAATAATTTAAAACATCATGATTCAAAGTGAAACTAATTTATAGAAAAGAGCTACAAAGAAGGCGACGAGAACGAAGAGAAGTTTACAATTATTTTTAAATTTTTATTAAAGTACTACACATATTTTTTTAAGTACGAACAATATTTCTAGCTATATTACATATTTTTCAATTACCTTTGTTTTCAACTTTTTTTACAAGTAATCATACAAAATTTTACAATAGTCCCACATATTATTCTTTTTTATTATTTGTAAAGTTGAAAACATATCTTTAACGATTTATACTTTTTTCTAACTATTTTATTAAACTAAATTAGTTTTCTATTCTTTTATTTTAGTTTTCTATATTTTCCCTCGGTCATCTCTTTTATAACATATGTATTCAAATTTTCTAATTTCAAAATCAACCTAATTTTGCCTACACATATTTTCTCTCGCATCATTTATTTAAATCTTGTTGAAGACAATATTTTATATAAACAAAGCTATCAATGTAATATGCTAAGCATACATTTCTAGAGAATGGATTTGCTAACCTTTTCGATCTCTCCGATTTGTATATTATCACCAAAAATAAATTTATCAATTTCGGCAGCACCTCCCTTCTTCCTCCTCCTCTTGGCAGCAATGGCTCGGGCTGGAGGAGGAAGAAGAAGTATAAAAAGGTATAGCACTTTAGTCCCGGTTAATAACACCAACGGGACTAAAGATATAAATCATCGTTAGTCCCGGATGGTATTACCAACCAGGACTAAGTTGAGGATCTTTAGTTCCGGTTGGTGACACCAACCGGGACTAAAGATCCCTGGCCCCCTGACATTCGTCTGATAATGTCAATGGAGGTGTGAATCGGGATTAAAGAGGTCTTTAGTCCCGGTTCGTATTACCAACCGGGACTAAAGATCATCGTGACCCGATATACTTTTTAACCGGGATTAGAGATGGTCTTTAGTCCCTGTTTCTATTCGAATCGAGATTATTCCGGTTTTTGTGAACTGAACCAAAGATCGGTTCTCCAGTAGTGATAGCATATATAAAATTCATTCTGTTGTGCACACATTAATACTTCTCTATATTTACTGATTACTCCGTCAGTGTTAATTAATGGCTTGTGCTGAAAAATCTTCGTTTCTACGCATGCAGGTGGATCGCGCGCGCGGCGTGATAGATCGATCATGTACGTATACGTTTCGTAAAAGTGTAATACACATATGGTGAACGCAACTCGTAAGTACGTACTCGCACGGTAGTTATATACATATACACTTTAAAAAAAATAGACGTACGTTGTAACGGGTGAAAGTTATCTTAACCTTATTATTGTTATACAATTTATCTAGGATAAAAATCATTATGAGAATTTACTTAAATATTTTTAAAAAAAATTATGAGCTGCAATTAGGAGTTCGACTATTATCTCAAGTTGCGATTTTTTTTTTAAGATTTCTTATACGACTTATTATGTATTTCTAAAAGCTAACGAAATTACAAACGAACTGATCTCTATTTTTAAAAGCGAACAAACTTAAAAACCAACTAAAAACGACTCAAACACAGATGACCTAACAAAGTACCGATAAAAACATTTTTAATTTTTATAATAGTAGAGATAGAGATACAAACACATTCAAATCAAATCGTTACTTAAATCATTTCATCGCAGTGATCGAGTGTGCTACTCCGGCCTGTAAATTAATCCGTAGATTATACACGCACGTATATATACGATATACGTATAGAGTTGTAGAATAATATACGTATATATGTACGTGCAGTGACATGTAGTACCTACATCGTACTACCCTGTGTAATATGAGCTCGGGTATAGATTATTAAATTCTAGTTTAGTAAAATTATGATGGTAATTAGTATCACTAAATAATTAGATAATTAATATGTATTATATCCTTGCTAATTTTTATTCTGCTTTTCCGCCACTGCGTACGTGCATGTACTGCGGGGCGGGCGGGGGGCGTACGTTCGTACCATCGTAAGTACGTACTCCTACGTGCGTGCGCACTGCGTTAACTGATGTCTCTTCGCGCCGGCGGAAAACGCGGGCCGGAGGGGTCCGTCCCGTCCCGGCGAGTTTTCACCAGGTGCCGAGCCGGCCACTCAGCGACCGACACGCATGCGTGCACGGTACACTTCGTGCGAGGTAAAATGTACCACACGCGCTTCAGAGGTTTAAGCAGTAGTACGTTACACCAGGGGTACACTGGTCTCCGTTCAGCGAGACAGAAATAGCCCAAAGCTTACTCAACATTGCAGCACGCCCAGCAGATTTGCAGCACGTTCACGGATCGAAGTACGCAGAGGTCACATATTAAGGATGCAAGTAGGTAGTACTACTACCCATATAAAAACCTGTTTACTAGTTAATTTCGTAAAAACCCGCTTCCTATATAGTAGTACAAAATTTGGAAAAACCATGGACTAGAAATGATAAGCGGGCTAAAAACCCGCTTATCCGTTCCGCTTGCATCCCTATCACATATTCGTGAAAAAGAGCACAATAATGTTTTCCTGAAAAGTACGTGTTTCTGAATGTAAAAGAATAATAAGATGATTACAAACTTGTGAGCACTAGCGGACTAGCCTAAGCCTACCTACTGTAATGGTCCCCATAAACAAGATGTGTATATGCATTTTTGTAGAACAAACTCTTCTGTATATGTATTTTGTAGAACCAACAAGCCTACTCCTTGGTTTGACCAAACTCTGTCTTCTGTATAAAGAACTAATCAATAGCGATATAAAGAATCAATTGAATCATTTGCCGTTGATGACTACCCTGAAAACATTGAGTGTCATTGCTGATCAGGAAGCTCACTTGCCAGGACGCCAGAAACCCTTTTTAGCAACAAGAAATTGCTGTTTGACAACTACAGTTTCGTAGTGCAGGGACTTGAGAACTGGCCGCATCTTCTTTATCATTTCTGTGGTGTCTCTCAACACAAACCATCTGTCAGGTCTCAATATCCTGTCTATTTCAGCTGCTACTTCGATAATGTCACACCTAAAGGAAAGACGCAAAGATCACCCTAGATGATTATGAGGTAATGGAGCAAAAGTAGCAAATATTAAAGGCATGGCTGCATACCTTTTTGTAAGACTTCCAAGAAGATAGCTCATGTGAAGGAAATCATAAGTCCGTGGGTACGTGTTGAAAGATTCACACCAATCATGATATACCCCAATAAGGCCTCTGTTGAAAATAACTGGCAAAGTATCGGGCTGACCGACAGGAACAACATTCATTACCCATAAAGGTTTATCAATTAGTGCTGCTGCAAATCTGGTTCAACAAAATAAGCTTGATTAACATCAGAAACAAGAAATGAAGTCTTGTTTTTGTTTGATAACATATATTATGCAGATCAGCATCTAGCCATATTAAGATCTTTAACATCATTACTTAAGTTTCATGTTCGCCTGATTCCTGTATAGGAAAGAGACCTGTGGTCCAAATGGACAAATAAGAGAACATTTTCTCCATTGCTGAAAGCAATGCACAAGTTCAAGCTATGTTTAATGATTAGTTCCTATATCTTTCTAACAAAAACTACATATTCAGAATGAATGGCAAGATCTCAGGTTCAACCATCATGTACTAAATCTCTAGTTCTCCATGTATACAGCAACAATAACAGAACATAGTCCATTCCAATGCATTTCTGTAGAGATTCTAAAAGAAAGGAATGAAGTATTTGACTGAAACAAGCACCTCACATAGACCCCAAAACGAAACATCCTTGAAGTTGAACCACTAAAACTCTAAAAGTCAATCCAAGAGAATTTCGCAGAATACGCTGCAGAAAGTTGTGTTTTCTTACCCTCCATAACCAGCATTCATGTCCATTACATTGCGGATGGATGACCAATTAACTGGAAAATCATTATAGTATATTCCTGAAATGGCATGTTTCCAATACTTTGTATCAGCATCAAACTTCTCGTCGGTACTTGAAGAATCATCAGGCACATTTAGATATCTGGCATTAAGTCTTTCAGGCCAAGGAAGGGGCCAGCTGCTCTTTTCAATTGAACTGGAAATGCACGTATCAAGAGGAGCATACCTGCAAAAGATAAATTGTATACATGTCACCAAACAGAAAATACACTATAAATCATTTACGGTATCTAAAACATATTTAAGCAGGATAGGTTGGTAATTATCTTTTCACTGTTGTCTGACAATGAACCAATAAGTAATCATCAGAAATAGGCCACTGGTGACTACAAGATCAGATGCAATCTGACTTTATGAGAACAGGGAAGAAAGAGAAGGATGAGCTATAAATTACCAAGGAAAACGGTGTCCATCTTTCTTAGAACACATAGGGGGTTCATTTGTCCTTCTCTCCACATAACAAGAGTTTGTTGTTGGTTTTTGATATACGACAACACCAATTCCATTACTATCTTCAGATTTTACCACTGTTCTCCAACATATTGATTTGGTAAGTTTAACCATTGCTGCCACATGTGAAATGGATATTTCAGTCAACACAGATATAACCCAAAACAAACGACAATGTTAACTTGCTAAGAAAACATTGTTTTGGGAAGAAGCAAAAGTATTGTCTGGCAATAACAACTTCTGTACTATAGCATATTATGATTTACATGTTATGACACCCAAGCACGTTTTTCCTTAAGGAGGCTGATGAATATAATCATCTATAGAGTTTACCCAACTGAAAGAAGATATCTCTACGATTTTTAAATTATTTAAGTCAATTTTAGCTTGAGAATTCTGTGGTTTCAGCAATCGTCACAACAAATTAAAAAGGGTAATTGATCTCTTTTTGCTCTACAAATGTAACAATGCTCTTTTTAGCAAAAGAAAAACATGTGTTTATCTCTAGAAAGTCCTTGGGTAATATTCTAGGCTGAATACTTAGGCAGATAATAGAACATGGCACCACACAAACCATTCCAGTCATCTTGATCTCTTTTTTCTTGACGGTAGACAGGGGTTGCAGACCAAATGTAATATCCTCCAGGCCTGAGCACTCTGTTAAGCTCCAACAATGGTTTTCCACCTGCAAATCCCCAGTAGCAAATAATAGTTAAAAAAGAAATTTGCAAGAAACCAAAACACACAGTTTTCTGAGAAAAGAATATAGACACTATGGTAGCTTCTTATAAATTTGGTGAGGTAATAGAATACTTGCCATTAGCATACCAATGGACCCTGCACCTTGCACAGTGGACAACATCAAATGCCTCATCAGGGAAAGGAAGTTTTTGTGTTCCAATCACAGCTAGAAATGCTGGAATTCCACGTTCTAATGCAAACTGTATCTGAGCTTCATGCTCATCCTTTGGGGCCAATGACATAGTAATGGCATTCCTGTCGAGCAGGTATCCACCAAAACTGGCAACACCACATCCAACATCCAGGACAGTTCTTGTATGTTTTCCCCATTGAATGGTGGGCATTATCTGTAAACAAAATTATACATGACATTAGAAGCAGCAAGTTATGACTTATGACGAAGAACTGGTAGCAGCAGTCCTATGTTAAAATTACTAAACCCCAACGAAGAGTCAACACAAAATAGCCTTTGAGTTTAGCTACTCAAAGTATCATAAAAAAAAGGTTGACAATATTGAACATTGGCAATGATACTACCATAAAGTTAAAATAAGACAGGAATATGACCAAAGGAGTCTAATTCACAAGACCAACAACTCATTTTGGACATTAAGCTACTTAAAGAACTTCTTGGGGTAAGTTCCTGTTCAAACATACATGAGCTGGACAAAGTAATATCTACCTGTTCAATAAACTGAATGTATCTTGTAACGCCAGCTTTGAATTGAGTTCCACCGCCAGGGAAGACAAGATAATCACCAGATTTTGTTACCCAGTTTTGGTCCTTCTTATACTCCACCAGTTTAGGGTGAGGAACATTGTTGTACCAAATCTGGATTTGGAAATGAAATGAGATGGCTTCAAATAGTCAGTTAATGGCATCTTAACCATAAGGCATTCATGTAACAATTGTAAATATGCACAATTCATTCACTGCCTTGAAAGTTGAAAGCATATAAAACGATACTAGTAGTTAAAATAGTATATGCACAAAAGGAAATTTAGCCACATTAAAGGTTCACTAAGCACAGTCTGTTTGACACCCAAGATTACAGCTCTTATCTGGCATTCTCTATTCTGCTTCACGACAGTAGCTTCCAAAAACAGAAGATAACAGAGAATGTTCTTAGAGTGTAATGTTGTGCTTGCATTGTTTATCTTGATGCGCGATTGCGGGTCCCAGCACTTGGCGTATAGCATAACCAAGCAATTGGAACAAAACATATGAGCACCCAACCATCCCCAATTCCCCATAATTAAATAAGAACACTAATAAGAATATTATATACGAGAATGGAAAAGAGTATCAACAACCGGAGCCACTTTCCCTCCCTCACCGACGGAGGCAAGCGCGCAAGGAGGTCCTCACCATGTCACGGCTGCGCGGCCACGGCACGGGCGGCAGGTACCCTGAGGGCATCCGCACCAAGCACCTTGGCCGCGGCGCCACGGGGCAGTGGCGCTCCCGGTGCTCCATGTGGCGCCTCGAGCGCAGCGCCTTGATCGCCCTCATGTTGTCGAGGCACGGGATGTAGTCCGCCGCCGACACCCCTCTCCCCGGCCTGCAAGTCTCCCACCTCACCTTCGCCGCCGGCTCGTCCACGCCACCGTCATCCGCCACTCCCTCCAAGGCTGCGGCTCCCTTATCCGCCGCCTCGTCCGCGTCTAGCCGCTGCGACTCGTTATTTCCACCCTCCCCTGCTGCAGCGTCGTCGTCGGCCGCCGCGGCGGCGGTGTCGTCTGGTCGCGATGCGGTCTCTTCGGTTTTGTCGGTTGCGTGGGCGCTCTCCCCGGCTTTGGCTCCGCCGATGGCGACCGCGGGAGGCGTGTCTCCAGGGGTGGGAATTGGGGTTGGGCTTCGCTCTCCCGGAGCAGCGGGAGGCGCGAGCGAGGTAGTAGGGGAGGTGAGGCGGGAGGAGAGGACGGAGAGGGATTGCGTGGAGGGGTCGAGGAAGAGGAAGGCGAGGGCGAGGAGCGCGGAGACGAGGAGGAAGAGCGAAAGCGAGAGGAGGAAGGGCCGCCGCTTGCGTTGGTCGGAGGTGGGGACGGCCATCGTCGCTTCTCCCTCCACCGCCGCCGCCGCCGCCGCAGCCGGCGTGAAGAGATGCCGGAGAGGCGGAGAGAGATCGAAGACAGTGGTGGTGGGTTGGTCACTTCTTCACTCGGTTGGTTTGGTTGGTTAGGCGGGTGGGAGGAGGGAGTCAGGGGGGAGTGGAGCGTCGCGGCCACGGCGGGCTGCGTGGTTCGCGGTGGCGGTGGCGGAAGGTGCAGGTCGTTTTCGACGGTGGTGATGAGCCTTCTTCCCTTGATTTTGGTATGATTTGTTGTTGCAGCTAGTGCGATATCTGATTTTGTTATGATATGTTGCAGCTAGTGCGATACTGCGATATCCCGTCGGGGGTTATCTGACTGACGAAACGTGGTTATTCAATTCGGGTTATCGGTAATGACGCACTGAGAAAAGCTTTCAAAAGGCAACTATACCAGTTTTACCACAACTCATTCAACCCTCTCTCGTCTAGTACGCCAACTACCGAGTCAAAAACATTCCCCTGAACAACCTTACAGTTTACAGCTACATGGTATTACCTAAAAAATCAAGAGACTACGATTTCAGTTATAAACAAACAGTTTACAGCCATTGCTCCAGAAAACTAAGACACTACGATTTTAAATTTATAGTTTATAGTCACGTGATATTGTTCCAGAAAATCAAGAGGCTATAATTTTAGATACAAACTTACAGTTACAACCATATGGTATTATCTCAGAAAACCAAGAAGCATAGTCTCTTTGAATCGATTGGGACGCACATGCTGATGGATGTGAGAGCATCACCAACAGCTAAACTCCTCCCTATCTTAAAGCTAAGGAGTTTATTAAAAAAATGTTCTAACATATCTAATAATCTACTCAAGAATTGAAGTTCCCTTCCATGTAAAAATCGTTCTCCACAAGTTAAAACATCTACTCTAGAATTGTCCTTCCCTGCGAAAATCGCTTATTATAAGTTGAGCACCACGCTTACTCACAATCGATCACGCGCCAGGGAGGCACTCATGGAACGCGTCAGGATGATGGGGAGAACGACGATTTATATTGATAGTTTAGGGTGTTCCATATTTTTATTTTAGGGAGTCGAGTATGAGAACCACAATTTGATTCCTGAAATGAGATTATCGGATTGGAATTTTGGGGAACGGTGGGCCAATGCTCTGAATGCGGTGATAAGGTAGAGCAATCGATGTAGTCAAGTACTAGTCGAATTATGGAACCGGAGGGAGTACTTGCTTAAGGTGTGAAGAGGGAGATTTCCATTAAACTTCAGTAACACCTAAACAACAACTAAATCCTGTACATGTTTCTGCCTTTCTGGGGGACAAAAAATAACAAATATTACAACAGATAAAAGATGAAAAACTATCTGATCTGTGCCTGCACTCGCTGCTGACGCTGGTTCTCCTTCAGCTTCTCCCTGGGTGACAGTTTGTCGCCGATCAGCGTGACCTTCCAACAGTCTGCTTGGAGGATGAAAACTGACCCAGCTTTTGGCACAACTGCAGGTTCAAACTTTGTAATTAAGCCACAAAGATATGCAGATAATATCTGTAGAATCGAATATCTCCATGCAAACAGAGATTGATAACACCAGCCGATGGACTGACTGACAAAGAGTATTTCAGGTGTCTCGAGCAAGAAGCGTTCAGGTTGCTGGATGGAAATTTCAAGTGCGTAGCCCTCAGGGCAATACATATGCTTTCATAACAGAACACCTTCCTACTGTAAATTATTATGCTATCTCACATTATTTTAGTTGACAGCTCAATGAGCATAATGTGGAGGAAAAGAGCTGCGTAAGAACGATGTAACAGTATTTATATGATTGAAACAGACACTGACTTGAGAAAAATAGCATTCACCCTATATACGCTGTTAAATATTGCACCAGGAAGTTAAAAGAATTACCTCGGAAGCGATTGTCATCTGATATGATTCCAAAAGTCTCTGCAGTATCGCGAATCATGATGCCGCATACACCTTGATAAGAAGAGGCTGATTTGCATTCTGCCACTGCAAACACCACAAAACCATCAGAAATTATGGTGAAACTAACAGAAACAACAAAGCAATTGAATACGTAGCTCATCTTAAGTATATAAATCACCTATTACAAGAGCCCCATGAAGATCTGCTGAGAGGAGGTTTTCAGATAACTGCTTTTTCCTGCAGAAAAGGCAATACACATAAATACCATTTTGTGATTAAATAACTCATATATGGTATAGAAAGGTCATAATAAAAGGGTCATAACGAAGTTCTGGAAAAAGGAGGAATTGATCCCTTACCTCTATTGTTTTATTTAAGCTGTTGAAATAATTATTGCATTTGTTGATTTATCCAACTCTTTGAATGTGTTAATCATTCAGAATTATTTTTGCTATATTCATTTAATCTCTGAGAACTTTGTGTAGTCCACTTCCATAAAACGAAGCTGATTTCAGCAATAATTTAAGATGGATACCAAAAGATTTAGTCCCTACAGTCAAGGAAGTTTCTGTACATAAACAGTTTGGGTGGACTAAATTTTATTACAGCATATATAGTTCTTATTGAAAAACTTGAGTTCAAAAAGGTAGAATCAAATCAGTAAATTTCAACCTATCAGCTAATTCTATCAAAGAAAGCACAAACTGCCAAAGGTCAGTGAGGTTAGACTGGTAGCAGCAGAACCCAACATTCATGCACTTAATGTTGCTTTCACTTTTACTGCAGTTTTATTAGAATATAACAGAATAAGCTGTATGCCCCAAGCAATAAGTAAAGAACCAGAAGGAGGAAACAGTAATAACATAACCACAAAGATGGTGGAATCCATACGGTGTGCTTTTGGTAAGCTCTGTGATATACTCTTTCCACATTTCATGCATTGGCTTGTAGAGGCCAAACCTGCAAGGGCAAGCCACACATGTAAAAACTACATAATGTCCAAAGGTAATATATTATGTGAAGATTCAATCAATCATGTAAAGTGTAGTTTAATCATTGGCCTAAAGGGATTCCTTTTTATCAAAAGAAAACCATGATAAGGAAATTATGACTGAGGACGAGGAGTCAATCTATGCACTTATTCGGAACAAGACTTACTTGCGGAGTGCCTCAGGCAAATCAAATGACCCACATTTCTTATGTTGCTTAAGTGACATGTGCCTTTTTGATCGCTTTGAATGAATTAACAAAGATTTTGCCTGTGCATCAACTAATCTAGGACCCCTGTGAACATAGTTATCCAACAGAATCCCTTTTTCCAGCTTTAACTTTTTGGCTCCCTTGGTAATTTTTCCAGCATCTCCACCTTTCTGAATTATGTCATAAACAACATTGTGCACAACATCCGTACTGTCCCAATCCTACAACAATGAAGTACACTACATTAAATATCAGAAGTTATTTCCTAGTGCCTAAATTTAATTTTTGAAACCCACACACAGAGAATAGGTACCGAAATGCTTCTTTGGAGCAAATTATCATGCGGAGCAAATGAAAGTTCAGAGTATACAGGATTGGTTTCTCCACCTACAAAGTTAAATGTACATGTCAAACAGCCACACACAGAACTCACAGATCTACGTATGTTAGAGCCTTAGGAGGCACCTGAGGAAGCAGAAGAACTGGAGATTGCTAGACCTGAGATCAGAAGCAGTGTTAGAAAAAGTGGCCAGAAAGAAAACTGCATCAAAAGAATGATGGGCTGTTTAAACCTTTTTTTGAAGGAAGCGGAGCAGAAGTTCGACATGGATTGAACTCTGGAGCTTTGCCTTTCCTTGATGCATCAAGATTGGGCTTGGGCGCACTATCTTTATTCTTTGTTTGACACCTAGGCTGGTCTTGCAATTTCTTAGCCTTTGCAGCAGCATAACGTTGTTGAAGGGCTTCTAAGGTCCTTTTCTTCTGATTGGAAATAGTTGACATGCCTATAAGAAAGATCTGTGGTTAGTCAACACGAATGAGAGGAATCTCAATTCACAAGGCAAATAAACATGTAAGAAAGGAACCGCCATCCGTATCACAAGTTTGATAATTCTGCAAACCAACAAAAAAAATTGTAACAAGCAGCAGACTCTAGATGATCATAGGAAAATAAATTGATGTATAGAGCGCAAGGTTTGCACTTAAGATACATGCCACTTGAAAGTTTGGTCTTAGAAATATGCCACTCCAAAGTGGAATTATTTTGAAACATGCCACTACGAAGCTAAATTGGTTGATTAAACTGCCCCTATGACCTTCTTCCTCTCTTTCCATCATCCCACTCCAGAAGTTATCTCGTCCCTCTCTCCAGAAGGGCCAGATGCCGATGAGATCATCTCCCCCTGGCCAGCAAGCGGCAAGCCTCCCTATGCCCTGTGACTGGCCAGCCCCAAGCGCCTCATTCCCCCTCCTTCCGGTGGCACATTTATTCGGAGGAACTTACCTTGCCGGCTTGCAGGCGGTGGCGCTCGACAGCAGCTCAGCAAGAAGAGACCTCCAAGCCAAGGCAGCCCTCAGTGCAGACCTCCTTGAGAAGGAGGAAGCGCTAGGAGGCTCACTAGCGGACCCAGGATTTTGCCGACCCCGGGCCTAAGACTAATTGCTATACATGATAAGTGGTATCCATGTAAAGTATGACAAAAGGAAGAAAAAAAACGTAATTGAAATATGATATAGAAGTAAGTATCCTCCAAGCCTATAATAAATTCATCAACGGTAGCTCTAGAACTTGAACATAGAAAAGGAGAAGAAAGACACAAACTGCATATTGAAGGCTATGAATGTAAAAACTAGGTTAATACTGAGTAAATTTCAGAAAAAGGATTTAGAATAGAATGACTAGTAACATGTAGCTTCATACTTGGGGTTCTCGTTCTTGAAATAATTTTATATACTGTCATATTTAATATCTTGCAGCATTAGTGCATACAATGATTTGCCGCCATTTATCCTCTATTTCTATTACAAATATAAATCAAGTTGAACGGAATCAGTTAATCTTGAAGTGGCTAATTAGTGGCGTAGCCAGAAATTTTTCGTTGGGTAGTCCTTCAAAAGTTCACATCACTTACCAAAATTTCTAAACACCGCAAATATCATATACAAATACAAATTAGGTTAAACGGCACAAATATAACAATAATATCTTATAACATCAATAATCGACTAATTTAACAAGCAAGTTCACAGTGTGCAAATATTACAATAGGCCAATACCAATCCTCAATCCCCAATCCTCTTTATGTTCTACCCAGCAGGCCAATACCAATCCTACAATAACAGCAGCGATTTATTCACATCCAGTCATTCACAAATCACAAATTGGCAACCTAAGCTATGAGCGAACTAATTAGCCATGACTAAGCAATGAGGCAAGCTATTGAGTTACGTCAAAGAGCCACTGACCTTCAATGTTGTTCAATCGCCAATCGGGGTCGGAGGTGGAGCGCCGGAGCGGGCAGCCGGAGTGCAGACCTGCCACCAGTGACTGGAGGAGACTGGAGAGGCCGAGACGGGCAGGGGGGGCCAGGCGGCGGCGGCGGCGGTCTGCGGCTGGCTGGCTGGCTCAGCCCTCAGGCACTCAGCGCCTCAGCGCGACTGCGGCTGCGCGTCTCGGCGTCCGTCGATCTGCGCCGATGCGGTGGCTTCCTGGGCACGAGAGGCGGACCAGACGACCGGTGGCCGGCGGCGGAGGCACAGGAGGGGAGCGACGGCGAGGAGAGTCGCCGGTCGCGCCGCTGCGCGTGCGGAGGAGGCAACCAGCACTGCCGCCGTTGCCGCTTGCCAGAATGACAGCCCTAGCGCTAGATTGAGGTGGGGTTTTCCCACTTCCGGCCTCATCGAAACGACCCCACAGGCCACAGACGGCCCATGTTTGAGGAACTTGGCGCGGAACTAATTGGGCCAATATCTCAACCCACCTAACAATGTCAACTTGCGGCCCACCAACAGCGCAAACTAAGTATATCAACCAATCAAAAAGTAAGGACCTATATGGTTCGAGTTCTTTTTTCACAAACGCAAATGCTCACCCTATGAACACATACATGTACTAACTTACACCATATCCCTACAAACATCATTAAAAGATTGACCCGATATATTTTAAAAGATTTATCCGGTATATCTTGAAAATGACGAAGTCACAACGGACACCTTGCTATCAACAGGTATGTTACCGATCATTGAAAGAATAATTAATCATAAATACGATCACCCGTGTTTAGTTTAGAACTTAAACCCGGATATGGATATGCAGGTTCCGTTGCAAGAAATCTAATGCATTTATTGATGGCCTGAGTCTTAGAGAGCTTGTGATGTCTGGTAGAAGCTATACTTGGGCTAATAATTTAGCGAATCCAACTTATGAGAAATTAGATAGAGTTTCAATGTCGACGGAGTGGGAATATAAATTTCCGCTATCCTCAGTTATTGCTCTAAATAGAGATATTTCAGACCATACTCCTCTTCTTTTAAAGACAAATTCTTCATCTCCGTGTAATGGCCAACATATTTTCAAGTTTGAATTAGGTTGGCTGCTACGGAATGGTTTTGTAGATATGGTAAAGGAAATATGGTCTTCTGTAGATAAATGTAATACTCCTTTAGAACGTTGGCAAGCTAAAATTTGTATATTAAGACAATATTTGAGAGGTTGGGCTAAAAATATTAGTGGTATTTACAAAAAAGAGAAGAAAGAGTTGTTAGATAAGCTTGATGTGCTTGATAAAAAGGTTGAAATAGATCTTTTGACTCAGGAAGAAATTGATATTAGACTTCATTGGAGGAATAGACTAGCCTGTTTGTTGAGAGAAGAAGAAATTAAATGGTATCAATGAGCTAAAACTAAAGATATTTTGGAAGGTGATTGTAAGGACCCCTGTTTCGCAATAGGAATCACTCGTGTATTATGTGCCATTTCCCTGGATCAAGTAGTCTGGCACACACGATTACATAGTTGAATTACCAAAAGCGCATACACATGCGTCGAGTACGAATTATTACATCATAAGCCCGAAGGCATTGTCTTAGAACAAAGGACCAAAAGGTCCGGAATACACTTCAAAAACAAAATATAGGTAAGCAGCGGAACGAAGGCAGCGGCATCACCATAGCCACAGACAACGATCGTATCTAGACGTAGTGGGCACCCTCGTCTTCTCCTTCCTCCTCATAGTAGGCGTATGGATCCTCCGCGGTGTTATCTTCGACTTCTGGTTGAGTTTATAATTGTAAGAGTGAGTACCAACCGTACTCAGCAAATCACCACAGCAACAATGCATATGACAAGGCTTATCCAAGACAAGGCATAGGTTCTTTTGCATAAAGCTAGTTTTGCAATTCTTTTCAAAAACCTCAGACCTAGTATAACTGATCAAGTTTTAATACCAGAGTTCACATTAAACAATGACGGTTCTGTCCACCATCCATTGTGATCCCAAGGATAGCTTCTCGTTATTGGTTCGTCATGGTTTTCTGAGGACGTCCACCTTCCCTCCTCTCAGAAAGTGACTCCATCAGCATAAAAATCATCATGCATTATCCCATCCCACACAAGTTAAGAATTTAAAGTCTAGCCAAGTGTAATACATGTCCTGGTGCTCAATAACCGCGAGCACGGCTATTCGAATAGATTGGGTTTACTCACACTGCAGTGGATGTACACTTTACCCGTACTCCGCGACTGCCCAACACATGAGCCTCGTCCCAACACATGAGACGCGTCACGGCAAAGCCTTTCGATAACATTGCATTGGTAGTACCCGCTCCATGAACTTTCATCCTCATGCACTCTAGGCGTATATGTTTCTAGCAATGAGAGGAGTCCTGGTGCTCTCGGGAAGGGAAGTCTCACACGCACATCAAGTTTATAGTTTAAGTTTAGGTTCTCACTCTCACACACGTAGTAGTCCTACCAATGGCGATACCGATGTAGGAGCACGCCTCGCAGCCCTACCTCAACACCTGCCCCACCGTAGCACACCTGCCTCACTCACGGGGGTGAACCATCTATGCAAGGATACTACCTCCGCTCGGCTATCTAATCCGCTAGGTCTATACCCATTCGAGAAGTACGGTTGTACGGGGGTCATTTCATGCTTAACTTCACGGCTCGGTCCTTAACTGACCGGGGACGGTACTAGCCTTTTCTAGATACCACCCAAATCCACCATCTGCCCCAGTCTAAAACAGTTATTTAGTTTTATTTCTCCTTTCACAAATCATGTCATCAATATCATGGCAATGTGGTGCTCATGTCTCCACATGCCGCATTTCAATTACCTTCCCAAAGGTAATTGCCCAAGCATATAAAATTTTGATAAATATGAGTATGCATGATTCTAGAATAGCATTTCTAAGCATTTGTCATAATTGACTAGGGACTCATACGTAAACATGGTTACAGGGGAATATGGGGGTAAGCAATAATCAAGGCATGACATAATAACAAGTAGGATGTTCATCATTGCTTGTAACTTTATTTGTAAACAAAATAATTTCGCAACTTGAGATCAACATGTTCAAGGAATAGTGATGACTTGCCTTGCTCGATGCCCTGCGGGTCTTGATCCTCGGTCGGACTCGCAACTCCCTTGGGGTCTATAATTACGTGCAAAAGAAATTGATTTGAATTCGGTTGGAATTCAACTAAAATCCAATAAAATCCGATTAAAGAAAAGATCAAGCACGAGCGTCGAGTTTCGGTATCAATTCCATTATTTTATGAAATAGTTCTATTCCGATTTTAATCCATTAGTCCCAAAATATTTGCGTTAGCCGATTAAGGTATTAACTCATTTTAATTTAAGCGATTCCGAATAAATTAGACTCCGATAATAATAATTAACCCTAATCGATAAATAATTGACTAAATAATCGCAACGGCTAATTAAGCTGGTAACCTAATTACTGAGTAAAAACTAACTAAATACCGACTAAATAGATATTTAAATAGATAACGGACAGTCGCGATTCATTCTATAGAAATTTTAGAAATGGCCGATGATTAATCCTCCGATTAATATGCTTATATATATATATAACTCAATAAATAAATAACTAAATAAAAAGCTAGGTAAATAACCCGCTAAAGAAATAACCAATTAAATGCATGAATCACAAGTTATTAATAATTTTGACTTATTTTCTAGAAGTCCCTAAAAATGGTCTACGATTAATTCGCCAACTAATAGAGATATATATTAAATTTTTCCCTCCTCATTTCCTAAATTTTCTTTCCTATATTTTATTTTATTTTTCCCTTTTCTTCTTTTCCCTTTTGCTTCTTTTCCCCTTTTTCTTCTTTTTTCCTTCTATTCTTCTCTCTCCTCTCTTCTTCTTCCTCACCCCTCTGCTCTCTCTCTTTGCTTTCTCTCTTCCTCTCCTAGCCCGGCCAAACCAGGCAACGCGGCGATGATGGATGGCGAGGGGGGGAGGGCTTACCGGCGGTGGCATCGTGGGGGTGGCGCGGCGAAGGCGGCGCGGTGGGGAGAAGAGGAGGAGGGGGCGGGGGTGATGTGGGGGAGGGACGCTGGCCGGGGGGGTTATATAGGTGCGGCGGAGGGGGGAGGGAGGTGGCCGGTGCGGGGCGGGTGGATAGATAGGACGCGCGCCGCCCGTGAGGCTCGAGGTGGTTGGCGCGGCGCGGCGCGAGGACGATGGGCGACGGTGACGCAGCGCGCGGCGCAAGGCGGCAGGCACGGCAGCGGCACGCGACGGCGACGTGCACGCCACGCAAGGCGGTAGAGGGCGCAGCGGTGCGGCGTAGGTGCGATGGCGACGCGGGCGGCGTGGCGCGGAGCGCGAGGCGCAGCAGAGCACGGCAGCGGCGCTGGACAGTGATGGCGACACGCGCAGGCGCGGGGCGCGAGGGCGCGGCACGGCAGTGGCGACGGGACGGCTCTTTCCCTGGTCGAACAGCTGGCGGCCAATAAACAGTGCCGCCAGGATTTTTTCGACAATTTGAGTGATTTTCCCGTTTTAAAATCCAACCAAAATCTGTAATTTTACCTAAATGAATGTTGCTCAATATTTTTAATGTTCCTAAAGATTTCACTCCAAATTTCCATGTTTCCATAATTTATTTTTATATTACATTATGTACACATATGTATATATGTATGTCTATATATATATATATATTTATGCCTAGGATTTATACTTATGCCCCTATGTATATATATTTGTATATATGTAAAAATACTCATTTGAATTTATGTCACCATAACCTAAAGAATGGCCCAACATTTTATGTCATCAAATTTTATATTCATACCCACAATATATACATCGTATATATATGTATATATATGCATAGGTGTAGATAATTATGTATATATATATGAAATTTCCTATTTAAACTTATATTACCCCAAATAAAATTGTGACATTTATATAGAAGGTTTCCTTTATTACAATTTTGCCCAAAACATATTTTAATTTACTTTTCTCAATTATTGATTTAGCCTATTTTAGGATTTGTGCTTAATTAATTTTGATTAACTTAAACCCCGTAAATAAAGATTCGAATAACGAGCAATTAAACGTGACATGATGCAATTTGATTCAAAGGTTTTTTTTTTGAAATTTCACATTTTAGGGTTTCACATTCAACGGTCGAATTTTCAGGGCATTACAGTGATTCTAATACTAAGTATTTTCATTTGGTTGCAACTGGTAAGCATAGGAAAACAAGAAGTTTTCAATTACAAGATGGTGACCAAGTTATAAATGGTGATGCGAATTTAAAATCGCATATTACCAATTATTACAAAGGTTTGTTCGGGCCACATGAGGATTCTGTGTTACAACTAGATGAGAGTAGAATAAATGATATTCCTGAAGTTTCTCAAATAGAAAATGATGGTTTAACGCAAGAATTTAGTGAGAAGGAAATTAGAGATGCAATCTTCCAAATGGAACATAATAAAGTTCCTGGTCTAGATGGTTTTCCAGCTGAGTTTTATCAAGTCTTTTGGGATGTTATTAAATCTGATTTGCTAGATTTATTTAAAGATTTCCATAGTGGATCTTTAGCGTTATATTCTCTTAATTTTGGTACTATTATTTTATTAACTAAGTGCAAGGAGGCTACAAAGATTCAACAATATAGGCCTATTTGTTTACTTAATGTTAGTTTTGAATTTTTTACAAAAGTTGCTACAAATTGAATCATTGATGTTGCAAAAAAAGTTATTAGCCCTACTCAGACAACCTTTATCCCTGGAAGAAATATTATGGAAGGAGTTGTCATTTTACATGAAACTATTCATGAAATGCATCGCAAAAAGAAAAGTTAGGTAATATTTAAGATTGACTTTGAGGAAGCTTATGATAAAGTGAAGTGGTCTTTTGTGCAACAAACACTAAGAATGAAAGGTTTCTCACCAAAATGGTGTCAATGGATAGCCTCTTTTATTCAAGGTGGACATGTTGGTATAAAAGTGAATGATCAAGTTGGTTCTAATTTTCAAACTTACAAGGGTCTTAGACAAGAGGATCCATTGTCTCCAATCCTTTTTAATATAGTTGTTGATATGCTAGTTGTATTAATCAAGAGAGCGAAGGAAGATGGTCAAATTAGTGGGGTTATACCACATCTAGTGGATGATGGTTTGTCTATTTTGCAATACGCAGATCATATTCTCATCTTTTTAGAACATGATTTACAAAAAGCTAAGAATTTAAAATTGTTATTATCAGTTTTTGAAAAGTTATCTGGCCTAAAGATAAATTTTCATAAAAGTGAATTATTTTGTTTTGGCCAAGCACACAAATGTCAGGAGCTTTATTCCAATATTTTTGGTTGTAGGCTAGGAAATTTTCCTGTAAGTTATCTTGGCATTCCTATGCATTTTAGGAAACTAAGTAACAAGGATTGGAAAACAATTGAGGAAAGAATTGAAAAGAAACTTAGTAGTTGGAAAGGAAAACATATGTCTGTTGGGGGAGATTAGTTTTGATTAATTCTGTGCTCTCAAGTTTGACAATGTTTATGATATCTTTTTTTTGAGATTCCAAAAGGGGTTCTCAGAAAAATTGATTACTATAAATCACGTTTCTTTTGGCAAGGTGATAATCATAAGAAGAAGTATAGACTCACAAGATGGGATATGATTTGTCAACCCAAAGATCAGGGTGGTCTTGGAGTTCATAATTTAGAAATTCAAAATCAATGTCTTTTGCGTAAGTGGCTATTTAAGTTAATAAATGAGCAAGGTGTTTGGCAAGATTTGTTGAAAAGGAAATATTTTAATAATCAATTTTTAACCCAAGTTGAGAGGAAACAGGGGGATTCCCATTTTTGGTCGGGTCTTATGAAAGTTAAGTATTTGTTCCTAAATATGGGTTCCTAGATTGTGAATAATGGTGAACAAGCCAGATTTTACGAGGATAAATGGGTTGGTAACATTTCCTTTAAAGATAGGTACCCATCTTTATATGCTATAGTTCGAAGGAGAAACTCCTCGGTTGCAAATGTTATGTGTTCTGTTCCTTTAAATGTTTCTTTTAGGAGAGTTTTAGTAGGGCAAAACTTGACTAATTGGTATAATTTGTGTGCTTCAATTGTGCATATTCATTTGGTAGAGGAGAAAGATATTTTTTGATGGAATCTTCATCAAAATGGTCAATTCTCGGTTCGTTCTATGTACTTAGTTTTAATTAATAATGGCTACATTGAGAGTAATAAATTTATTTGGAAACTTAAAATGCCTCTTAAGATTAAGATCTTATGTGGTACCTGTTTAAAGGGGTTATCTTAACAAAGGATAACTTGATTAGAAGGAATTGACATGGTAGTTTGAAATGTTGCTTCTGTATGAAAAACGAGACTATCCAACATTTATTTATGGAATATCATTATGCAAAATTTGTTTGGAGAGCATTACAATTTTCTTCTGGTTTAAATATTCCACATAGTATATCTCATATTTTTGAGAATTGGCTTGTGGGGATTGATAAAAAACCAGTAAACTTATTCTGGTAGGAGCTTCCGCTATATGTTGGACTCTATGGTTGAGTAGAAATGATATGGTTTTTGACAAATCACCATCTATATCTTATATGCAGGTTCTTTTCAGGGCAACGCACTGGCTCCGGTCCTGGGCACAACTGCAAAAGTGTGAAGAAGATATCAAGTTAATAAAAGCTGCATATCGTAATCTTGAGTCAACGGTTATGTAGCTTTTTGCCAACTTCGGATAGAGATTCACAAATAGAATTCAATAATTTTGTGATCTTTTCTTGTGCTGGTTTTAGTACTTAGCGTGTGTTTCTGTCCTTTTATGCCTGTGTTTTTGTGACTTTTTTACGTTTTTGTTTTGTTTGAATTGGAGTAATAATTGGTTGTACCTCTTTGAGTAACACTACTACAAAAACCCTCATAGATATCGGCCTTATAGGTGCCGGTTCATTTAAAACCGGCACCTATACGTCTTTTCCCACTTCCGCACGATGAAAAAATAAAGAACCGGCACCTTTAAGAAGTATATGTGTCGGTTCATTAGTTAAAACCGGTACCAATATTATAGGTACCGGTTTTTTAAGAGAACCGGCACCTATATTATATTATAGGTGCCGGTTAATTAAAAAACCGGTACCTATAATATATTATAGGTACCGATACTATATAAAAACCGGCACCTATACCAAATCGAGCCGACCTAGGCAAGCCGAGCCGATCGACCTGCCTATCCACTCGCGCGCGTTTCACTCTTATCCTTATCCACGCGCCTCCTTCTCCACTCGCCTCCTCCTCCACCGCGCCCTCCCCCTCGGCTCTTCCGCCGCGCTCTCCCCCTCCGCCCTCGCCCCCTCCTCTATCGCGCCCTCCCCTCTGGCCCCCTCCTCCGCCGCAGCCTCCCCTCCACCCCCCTTGCCTCCTCCTTCGATCCGCTGCCCTCCCATCCCCCTCCCCCTCCCCCTCCGCCCCCCTCTCCCAGCCGGCGAGCAGAGCCGCATGCCACAGGCAGCCTCCCACCAGCGGCGACCTCAGCACGGAGAGGGACTTGGCGGCCGGTGGCAACCTCAGCGCGGAGAGCGACCCGGCAGCCGACGGCGACCTCGCGCGGAGAGGGACCTCGGCGGCGACCTCGCGTGGAGAGGGACCCGGCGGCTGGCGGCGACCTCACGTGGAGAGGCACCCGGCGACAACCTTGGCGGATTGACGAGTGAGTTTGTGCATCTTGCTTGTGTTCTTCATCTGTGATGGGAACTATTGTTGTTTGTTGTTGATGATTTGTGATGGAGATTATTGTTGTTCATATCTGTGATTGGTGATGGATTAGATTAGGGACTGCTTGAATGGGGATTATTGTTGTTCATATGCTTGATTTGTGATATGTGAAAGCATGTGAATGGGGATTATTGATGCGCATCGGCTCGGCTTGGAGACGGCTTCTTTTTTTTTGAATCGGGGAGAGCACAAAGGTGCCGGTTCTACGATCGGTACCAATGACCTAGGGTCATTGGTGCCGACCAATTGGTGCCAGCTGGGAAACCGGGACCTATTACCGGTTCCTAACCGACATCTATAAGGGTTTTTTTACTAGTGTAAAGGCCGGAATTATATTCCATTATCTAAAAAAACATCGTGGATTCGAGTATATTTGACGAGCCATTCAAAATGCAGTAAAATATGAGGGTCCTAGCGTGTTTCTTGTGTAGTTCTCGTGAAATCTATGTTATCGGTCGCTGTGTGTCAACAAGGTTTTAAGGCTCTATTCGACATTACAAGAATTATTTTACAAAGAAAAAATAAAAGAAAGAAGATGGCATCAAACTAAAGTACTAATATGCAACACAAAGTCAAATCCATTTTAAATTACTAGCGACCTGGTATCATCATGACCCAATCAAATGAAGCCACCGTACGTATCAAGGAATTCTTTATCTCTGCAACGGTGTTAATTTGCAGCTGCTAACACGATTGCGCGAAAGATGGCGACATGCGTGTGCTCATATGAGGACACATGCCGCCGTTTCCGAGATGAGTAGTAGGGAGTAGTTTGGATAAAATACTTCTCTCTGCAGCTTCTCGAGAGCTAGGGCACACTTCATGCGGCCGGAGTGTTTCTTGCCTGTTCAGGGTTAACAGAAACAGACACATCATCCACTAATATAATACTAAACTGATGAAGTCGCCCGGCCCATGGTGCACTCATCTCACTACATGTTGCAATAATGTCACACTCTACATACACTCATAGTGTCGACACATCTGAAAAAAATCTATAGACTTGTATGTACGATTACTATTTATCCGCAAAGCCAACACCGGGTTTTGCGAAAGATTGAACTGACGTGATGACAGTGTTTTATGTGATTGTCTAATACTACTGGTGAATTTGGTTGTGATGATAGTGTTCAGTGTTGTAGCTGTTATGCAAAGGTTCAACTAGCTGGGAAAACATATGTGCTTTAATTGTGCTTTATTAGATGGAGTACTAAAGATTATTCTGCATTCCAAATGTTCTTATACGATCCACCATATTCACTGTTGGTAAGAATTTAGTAAAAAAAAGTATGCATTTATAATCTTTTCCTTTTAATAATTTACTTTAACTGTATATATATGGTGATAAGTTGCTTGAGGGGAATCTTTCTCTTGTGGAGAAAAGTGAGGAGATATGTTCACATCACACTATATATACGTACCGTAAAGAAATTCAAAGCACGATTCAAATATGCTTTGATAATTTAATTGGATTAAAAAATTTAAATTTTCATTTACGTCAATCGCGTCGATATAATATCTCTTAAAAGGATTATCACCATTGCGCAAACGGTTGTTTTGCTGAAATATATACTGCTCCCCATGGCACAAGCTTCTATCTGTATTTCTTATCTAGAGTTGTCAACAAGGCAGGTTATTGTTACCTCCATCACTGATCAGTGACGTGACCTTACTTTCATAATTAGAATATGATTTCATATAATTATTAAGTTGTTTCTACAAATTATTGATACAAAATAACCAATTATATATATATATATTTATATATATATATATATATATATATGAGCCCATTGTACGTTAATGATGGGACCCATCAGACACGTATATATGGTGGGATCCATCAAACACGTTCATTAGTTGACATCTACTCCAACTAAACACGTATATGGTGGGTCTCACCAAACACGTTTGTTATTTGACATATATTCCAATATAACTTGGTCTATTAGGTTTACGAACTACTAATATTATAAAAAAGCTATACATCACTATCCACTTGCGTTAATATTTTTTAGATTGGTTGGCACCGTTGTTTTATCAATACGTACAAACTTATTTTATATTTTCACTGACATCTTATGGTTTTTTTTTCTTATCCATACCTTTTGTCAGATTAAAGATGCCGGCCTAAAATACTATTTTGTATCAGTATAACTGTACGTATGGATACTATCTCCACAAGTCCGCATTGGTTGTTCGATCATCACCATTCACCAATCTTGGGCCACCGGCTAAAAAAGATGGCTTTTGATCTCAAGCTAACCACATGCCTCCTCCTCGCCGTCTTCTCCCTCGCCGCCGCCGCCAACTGCGAGTGCCAGCCCAGCGACGAAGGCCACGACGCGGCCAAGGCCCGGACGCTCAAGATCATCGCCATCTTCTGCATCCTCGTGGGCAGCTCGGCGGGATGCGCCATCCCGTCGCTCGGCCGGAGGTTCCCGGCGCTCCACCCGGACACCAACCTCTTCTTCGCCCTCAAGGCGTTCGCCGCCGGCGTCATCCTCGCCACGGCATTCGTGCACATCCTCCCGGTGTCCTTCGACAAGCTCGGCTCGCCGTGCCTCGTGGACGGGCCGTGGCAGAAGTACCCGTTCACCGGCCTCGTCGCCATGCTCGCCGCCGTGGCCACGCTCCTTGTCGACACGATCGCCACGGGCTACTTCCAGCGCGTGCAGGACAGCCGCGCCGCGGCTGTCGTCGTGGCGTGCGCGGAAGCGGACGCGTCGTCGTCGCACGACCATGAGCGCGGACACGCGCACGGCGTGTCGGCCGTGATCGCGTCGGCGACAATGTCGAACGATGCCACCGACTGCGACACCGAGGACCGCGCGAAGCTCGTCCGCCACCGCGTCATCTCGCAGGTATTGCCACTGAAACTTAGTTACATATTGCTGGGCGATTAATGCACGCTAATTAATTTGCTATTAATATGTGTTCGTATATATGTTCATATGCTTCTTGGTTTATTTAATTTGCATGAATGGATGAAGGTGTTTGAGCTGGGCATCATAGTGCATTCGATTATCATCGGGATATCACTAGGTGCATCTGAGAGCCCAAGCACGATCAGACCGCTCGTGGCCGCGTTAACATTTCATCAGTTCTTCGAAGGGATAGGGCTGGGAGGATGCATTGTTCAGGTATGTGTTTTCCTTTCGCTACCACACAACACTAATTCAGTGTCGGTTCCAGAAGGACCAACAGTGCCAAATTTCGATCCGGCACACGACGGCACTACGTTCCCGGTACTGAAAAGGGCTCATCTGTGACGAACGTGTAAAAAAAGGCTGAGCCAGATTCGAGCTTGAGGATTATAGAAACTAAATTACATGCATGCAGTCTTTATGTGCTTCAAGTGGGACTACTCACGAAACAGAAATGCTTAAAGATAAAAGAAAAGGATCCGAATCACAAATCACATATATACCATTCACATCACATAATATGTATACCCTTCAAATGAAGAGGATCTGAATTACAAATCCAAAAAGAAATAACAAGAAAAAAAGAATTGAACCTCATCACAAATCCGATACGGTGAACTTCTGCTAGTACTTTTTTCTTCTTGTTTTCGACGAGGTCAGCGGCGATGATAAAGCAAGGGGACAGAAACACGACAAGGTCCATGGGTTATCAATGGTAAGACTTGATGGTATCATGATGGGATATGGATGTATCCGACCTCACCATCGCTAACTCGATGAGGCGATGACGGATGTACAACCACCAAGCTTGACCAGTGGCCTCCAAGCTCCAAGTAGCATGGATCCAATAGCCCCTGAGCTCTAGGGAGGCCGATCTATGGCCAATGTGCTAGGGATGGGTAGAGAGAGTCGTCACCGCGCTGAGGATGTGAATCTAGCGGCGGCGCTCGTCGGTGTGGGTCAGGTGGTGGGGAGAGAAGGGTGAGAGGACATAGAGAGAGAGAGGCAGGGCCGCTGGGGAGAGACGAAGAGACAAAGGGAGGTTGGGAGGGGAGAAACATATGTGCTCTAGTGTCGATCAGTCGTGTAATGGAACTTAACCGCTCGGTGACTGGATCGGTTGATCGACTAGGTTTTTAATTTGTGATTCCCTAAAAACCAGCACACAATAGTTTTTAGGTGTCTATTTCCTAAAGAATTGCTACTAATAATTGTTATCGATGTCGATTCATTTATTATTTCCGTTTTTATATGGAACCAACACTAATAATTGTTATTAGAGCTCTCTTTTCACCCGTACAAAGTGTGCGTGGGGTCAGGTTTTTTGCCCATACATTTTAGGTGGTACCCATTAATATTTATGTAGTATGTAGTATTTTGCAACAGCACGAAATGTGAGAAAATTTGCAAAAACTATTATTGTCGTAGTGACTAGTGAGCAAGGGTAAACGAGCGTGAGTATCCCATTCACTTCGTAACGTCTGTATGCTCATCCCCAATGGCAGTGGGATTGAGCCTAGGAAAGTACCGATACAACATGGTAAGCGGTCAGCCACTTAACTCTTGTCAACTTGCTAGCTTACCTAGCTGCAACATTTCTCTGTAGGCTTCAGCTCTTTGGTGTACAACTAACTAATATAATTCTGTTACCACTTTATTTTTCTCTAAAAAGAGATGACAACCATAATAACATCTCAAATGTGACACCCTATCAGTGCCAATGACAGAAAAAACCCAGCCTGATGGGTCTCCTCCCCGCACAACCCTGCGCACACTCAAAGAGAGCAAAGACATTGATAACAAGTATTCGATTTGAGAGACAAACCAAGACTGATGTGATGGTCTAAAACTAGCACTTATGAGGTATCCTATGGCAGTGGGACAACATGGTGGGTGTGACTGTGTGATCCTGATAGATTTGTCGAGAGAAACTCGTTTAATTGGGTCGAAGGGATAAATTATCAACCTTTTTAGTAAATTTGTTAAAGAAAAATTAGGTTTGAAACCTACGACAAAGCATAAGTAGCGGATTTTTTTCACACAATTTTGTACAACGTACTCTTAGTTTCATTTATATCTTTTAAAAGTTAACATGTAGAAAAAAAAACACTTATAAGTAAAGGATGTTAAATACATTAAAAGAAAGTATGAGAATTGTAGATTCCATAAAAAAAATTTAATAGTGGAACTCCTTAAATTTCAAACACAGAAATGTCATTTCATAGAAATACACGCTGATTGATCACGCGGTGAAATTCACTCAAATAATATATTGTTGCAGGCTAGGTTCCATCTTAAGTCTGCAATAACAATGGCTATCTTCTTCTCGCTAACCACACCGGTTGGGATTATGATCGGTATCGGCATCTCTTCCGCCTACAATGAGAATAGCCCCACTGCTCTGATCGTCGAAGGCATTCTCGACGCAGCAGCTGCTGGAATCCTCAACTACATGGCACTCGTCGACCTTCTAGCTGAAGATTTCATGGACCCTAGGGTGCGAAAGAGCGGAAGGTTGCAACTCATCATCAGCATCTCGCTGCTGGTTGGGACAGCTTTGATGTCCTTGCTTGGTATTTGGGCTTGAATAAAACTTAAGAAATTTCTCAAATATTTTTTTCTGACTACTACTTCTTTTCAATTTGTTTTTGGCACATTGCGAGCGTGCTTTTTCTCGTTTTGATTCTTGACTACTTGATGTAAAAAAAGGGGTACAGAATAAATTCCGTGTGATTTTTGTGTAGAGGCACGGACCAAATTCCTTATGAAACTATTGTTTTTAAATTAATTATGACATTCGTTCAGAAGTTCAACAAACGAAATAGAGGCTACTGCATTTTTACCTCTATTTTGAAATCCAATTACAATTTTACCTTCATTTTTTAGGGTTTGCATTTACCTATGGTTTTCTGAAATGAAGCATAGTTTTACCCCTGGTTTGAACGGTTAGTTTAACAACGTTAAGTCGAACATGAAAGGACATTTATACCCTTGCTTACTATTGCATATTTGCCCCTATTTTTAGATAACACCTGTATATTTTACCCCTAATATGTGCATGGAACCTGTAACTGTTTTGAACTTACATTTTGTGAAATAATTCAAATATGGGCTGAGTTTTGACAAACTTTGACAAATATGACAATTTTGATAGAATTTGAATAAAATTTTGGTAGATTTTTGACACAGGCAATTTCATCACAAACGAGATCAAAACATTTGTATTACAAAACAAATTCTGGGAGCAGCACACGTCATGCTCTCAATGTTTAATTGGTAGCAAAGCTGTGCAAGCATGCATGAACTCATGAAGGAACAATCAAACAATCAAACAATGTGAGTTGCATGTGAACGGTTAAAGTGCAAATAGAGTAATGATGCAATCGAGGAGCCACTGCTTCCGCCTGCTGCTCGCCGCACCGCGTCGCCGCCTGGTACCTACTCGCATCGAGGAGCCGCTGTCTCCGCCTCTTGCTCGCCTTTCCGCGCCGACGAGACGCGCCAGCGTTGCCACTGCCGCCTCCTACTCGCGTCGAGGAGTAGCCGAGGAACCACTGTCTCCACCCTGCTGCTCACCTTGCCGCGCCGAGGAGCCGTCGTCTCCGCTGGTGCTCGCGCGCCACGCCGACTCACCGGAGCCACCACCGCCACCGCCGCCCTTGTATCTCATCTCCCTACGATTTGGAGATGGGAGCGGTCGGGGTGAGGCGAAGAGGAGATTGATATACCAAAGGGTACCAAGTACTCCCTCCGTCCAAAAAGAACAGTCAGGACTTGATTTTTTATGGGACGGAGGGAGTAGATTGGTAATCCAATATTTTCTAAATCAATTATGCTTTTTCGTTTTTAGATTTTTAACCCAACATTGTGGGACCCACCTAGCTGCCATTCATTGTAGGGGTAGACGGTGACTTAGTTTAAAAAAATAAGGGTAAATCCGCAAACCCTAAAAAAGATAAAATTACAATTGAGATCAAAAGTTAGGGCATAAACAGAATTATCCCAATGAAATAAAGCTGCGTACGGTGCCATTTCATTGTCCATTGTATGGTTCAGAAAAGTTGGTGCACTTTCTTAGTCGCAATCATTAATTGAAACTGCAGGTCCTATTCGTTTTATGATCTTTGCTAGTACTAAAATAGGCGACGCCATGTTTTTATCTATGTTTACAAAAAATAGCAGAACATAATGGAATCAAAGTAATTTAATTATAACTTCTTTCAACTATTGATAATTGCACACACCAAGTAAGTCACCCCTAACACACACTTAGTGTTTCTTCGGTTAATCCCATGATGGAGGGATTGGAGAGGACTAATTTCACACATCAGTATGAGTGGAATAAGTGCTCTCTAATTCCCCTTCAATCATTTTGTGGAAGAGATTACTGAAAAAAATTCTTAATCATTTTTGGAAAGGATTAACCGAACAAAATTTTAAAGAGATAGACAATTTCTACAAAACCGATATGACTTAAATGGGGAGAGATTTTCTTCTTGGGTGCACACTGCACCATCAAGGAGCGAGATTTTCCTCAAGTGTATTAAGCCACCGGCAGGGAATCGTTCCTGTTGAGAATATGGGTACCGGGTACCACACGACCTCTATATTCAACTAGAGATAGGAGGTGGATCGGATCCATGTATTTTGTAATAGAGTAGGACTCGGTTACTATATTGCCCTGTATCTTAAGGCATGGTATAAAGTCCCGACCGGGTACTATCATGTAATAGATTAGAAAACTCATGTCGTATGTAATAGATTAGAAAACTCATACCGTGTCTGACTAGGTTTCTCATTTATAACCCTGCCCCCAACCTATATATGGCTGGTAGGGAGCCCCCTCCACGGGGATGAACACAAATGAACAACTATCAGATCGTCAGATCAATATACACCCGACGGATATAATTCCCAAACAGGAGTAGGTATTACCTCTCATCGAGAGGGTCTGAACCTGACTAAATTCTTATCTTCTGCATCCATCCACTTTAGTTTTCGTATGCTACCCTTTTTTATATTACCGAATTCTAGTTTCGATAATTCCCCTCGATAATATCTGCCAATAACCCATCGTGAAACATTTTCACACCGGTACTTGACTTGTGTTTTTCATGTTCATGTCATCCTACGACTCATATCGGTTTTTCATATTCATGTCATCCTACTCATGCCGGGTAATCCTTGTCAGTTTTCTATTATCCCTGACTGTAGGTTTTTCATGTTCATGTCATCCTACTCATTTCGAGCAATCCTTGTTAATTTTCTATTATCCCTGACAGTTTTTGGTCATCCAGATCAAGATATGGATCCTGTAGCAAGTCTAACACACAATGAAATCGACTGTGACTAACGGCAACGATAAATCTTTCGTCTCACTAAATTTTTATTAAAAATGCACATCTCTAAACACATGTTCAAGAGACATTCTTATTATAATGCACCAACGTGTGCATATACTCATGAGCACAAAGATTTTGAACCCCTATAACCACATCTTTGGTGCTTCTCTCGATTATACATTTATGTAATTACTCCCACCATCCCAAAATATAAAAACTTAGTATCGGATGTGATATTTTCTAATATTACGAATCTTAACAGGTACATAAGAACTTAGAACTGGATGTGATGTTTCCTATCACATGTCCAGATTCGTAATATAAAAAAAATATCTCATTCAATATTAGGTTCTTATATTTTGAGATGAATGTAGTAAAATATATATATATATATATTCAACAAATATAAATGTCATTATATATATACACACTGCCAGAATGTTGCCGTGTACAACAGAAAGAATTAGATCAAGTACGGTGGCTTGCTGTAGAAACTTCATCTGCTAAGCCTACTCTAGTGTACATCCTTAACATCACTTGAAGAGTCCAGATAGCTAGGCAACTAGATTAGCAAATGTAATCTAATATAGGAGATGACCTAGCTATCCATTCTTTCGATTGATGAATGTCGACACTATAGCAACATTGCCAATTTTCAATCAGTACTATCATGGAGACGACTTCCATAAACTACCAGTAGATTAGATGCTGCTAGTTAATTGTTTTTGGAGGCTCATAGTTTATTTATTAATTAATAATTCCAGCTCCGGTTTCGTCTCTGGGAAGAGTATTAGAAGAAGTAGTTCTTTAATTCCTCGTTAGGTCTGAAGATCTATCATGCATGCTTTGATGAGACTAATTAAGTACAGCAAGCTTTGAGCAGCAAGTACACACTTCAATTCTTTTCTGCACTGAAAACAGAGGAATCGACATGTGCATCTCACATTTGGTGGAGGAGGTGGCATCCTCACCTGCTCCTGTTCCTACAAAATTGAATTTTTGGTTTTGACTTTTGACCAAATTTTATTGAAATAGACGAATCGGATTAGGGCGTAGTGTGGTGGCAAACCACGCAAAACATTGGAAACGCATCAAGGCCAGACTGTTATTTTTGCTCGCAGAATTAACTAAGTAGTTAATTTAATCGCAGTATAGCGCGCGAACGCCCCAGCAATCAATTATTTCTCTTTTCTTTTTTTAAATTTTTTTTTACATATGTATCGGATCGAAGCATATAGAAGGAAGAGCAGGAGCTAGCTCGCGCATGTGCCAACCTGAACCTCCGCTGCGAAACGCCGCGACATCTCGCCGCGCGAGCTTAGCTAGCTGCAGGTGAGCGATCGGCGATGGCGATGGCGACGACGACGATGACCAAGGTGTTCGTCCTGTTATTTGTGGTGGCGACGTGCTACCTGCCGGCGCTCGCGGTGGCGGCGGAGTCCGACTGCGCGACGGACACGGCGGGGCGGGACAAGGCGCAGGCGCTGCGCCTCAAGGTCATCGCCATCTTCTGCATCCTCGCCGGGAGCGCCGTCGGGGCGGCGCTGCCTTCCCTGGGCAGCAGGTTCCCGGCGATCCAGCCGGAGACCGACGTGTTCCTCTCCGTCAAGGCCTTCGCCGGCGGCGTCATCCTCGCCACGGGCCTGGTGCACATCCTGCCCGCGGCCTTCGAGGCGCTCAGCTCGCCGTGCCTCGTCGGCGGCCCGTGGAAGAGCTTCCCGTTCGCCGGGATGGTCGCCATGGTCTCCGCCATCGGCACGCTCATCGTCGACACCGTCGCCACGGGGTACTTCCAACGGACGGACGCCAAGAGGAAGGCCGCGGCCGTCGCCGACGAGCCAGACGACCTGGAGGCCTCCGACGAGCACAGCCACGGCCACGCCCACGGCATGTCCGTCATGTCCGTCGCCCCCGCCGGCGAGGAAGACCTCGTCCGCCACCGCGTCATCTCTCAGGTATGTCATACATCTCCCGTCACCGCGCCATTATTCAAGAAACAGAGCTGCGAAAGAAAAAATGCAACCAAATTAAGAAAAATCAATCAAACTTGCTGTTCTTATTTCTTAATCGATTTCGCTTTGCGCGTCCTTGTTGGTGGAGGTGCTGGAGCTGGGAGTGGTGGTGCACTCGCTCATCATCGGGATGTCGCTGGGCGCCTCCGACTTCCCGAGCACGGTGCGGCCGCTCGTGCCGGCGCTGACGTTTCATCAGTTCTTCGAGGGCATCGGGCTCGGCGGATGCATCGTTCAGGTGATTTACCCACACATTTACTCTGCACTCACAAGTCACAATTTGTCAATTTTCAACCTGTTTTTTCAAGAGAGAGAGATTTCAACGTTTTTGGTGTTCATATCCTATCAATCCATCGTGCTCAATGCTAACCTGTCCGAAGATACCGATTTCAAACAAGAGGACAACTGATGTCTAACTCCCGGTCACGTCTCTGTTCCCTCGTTTTCTGCCCCTTTCGTTTCACTTCACTTACCAAAAAGTTAGAAAAAGACGTTCAGATTCTGCATATTTACTGATGGGCCTGTAGTACTTTGATGGGCCCATTTGTAAAAAGTAAAAACATGTCTCGAATCGCATCTTAGTTCCCTGGGCCTCCACTAATTAATCTCAATCAAAAGTAATTAATATGTCGGATTTGCTAAAAACTGTCGCAAGTTTTTTACCCTAAAATTTTTAGATTTGTGACCATCGGATCATCTCAAGATTTATGCATGAAGAGAAAACTTGCTAGAAAGAAATTTTCACACATATCATGCGTAAGATCTCAGTGCTATCTAACCAAAACATTGTTGAATACAAGTTTTAATAAATTATATCGCAGTTATCGTGTAGTTACAGTGCAGTTACCGTGTAGTTACAGTGTAATTACAGTGCAGTTATAGTATAGTTATAGTGCAATTACAATATAGTTATAATGTAATTACACTTCAATTATAATATAGTTATATCTGAAAGTTTTTGAAAAAAAAAACTTGCCATAGTTTTGTAAGATACTCCCTTAATCTGTTCTTTCTGTTTCTGACAGGCCAAGTTCCGGGTCAGGTCAGTGGTGACGATGGCGCTCTTCTTCTCCCTCACGACGCCGGCCGGCATCGCCGTCGGTATCGGGATCTCCTCCGTCTACGACGCGAACAGCCCGACGGCGCTGGTGGTGCAGGGGCTCCTCGAGGCGGCGGCGGCGGGGATACTCGTCTACATGGCGCTCGTCGACATCCTCGCCGAGGACTTCATGAAGACCAAGGTGCAGAGCAGGGGACGCCTGCAGCTCGCCATGAACGTCTCGTTGCTGCTCGGCGCAGGGCTCATGTCCATGATCGCCATCTGGGCGTGAGTGCACGGCCAGCATGCAACGTGCGTTTTAATTTGTTGGGCAGAAACGGCAGGGTTTTTTGTTCTAGGCGCGTCTGATCACGCTCTCGCGAAGACCTGAGAATTCGTTCGAGGATTTCAAAAGAGAGACCACTCTGTTGGATGAAACTGACGAGGAGAGGGGTCTCCCGTGTGCGACATGTTGAACAGTTCAGCGACCATGTTTCTCTGACTTGACAAACTCCTCGTCGTCGTAGTAGTAGTGTTGGTCGTCGCTCTCTTACCGTGACTGTGGGACTTGTAGAGTCGTGCACTTGCGCATACCACTGTCCTTCATCTCGAAGGACAATAATGCCACTGCTGCGCAGAATTCTGGTCGTGCTGTGAGCCTGTGATGTACGGAGTAAGGCGAGGGTTGTGAATGACCGAATGAGTATACTCCATATGTACAAAGCTCTCTCTGAATGTCATCACGAGTTATGTAGTAGAGTGTTAATCCTTTCTTTCCGGGAAAAAGACAGTACTAAAGCCTGACACTGTCCATGTGTTCTGCAACTTTCTGCAGATCACTCTTGTCTCGAACACTCTTTCACTTCTACTCCCTTCGTCCAACTTAGGTAAAAATTTGACGTCATCGGAACAATGAATTTGGATAAGAGGTTATCTAAATTGTTAAGATTTATTATTCTAGATGGTATTAAATCTTCACCTAAGTTGCTTTTTAGGACGGAGGGAGTAATAAAAATGAGTTAGCATGTTAAAAAGATATTCCACATATGTTTTTTTTCACCTCCAAAGTGCATGCCACATGTATTCTAGTACCTACTCTTCTACTCCCTTTGTTTTATAAACTTCGTTTCATATTATAAAAATCGTTTGAACTTCTTAAGTTTAATCAAATTTATAGAAAAATTTAGCAACATCTAAAATATCAAATTAGTTTCATTAAATCTAACATTTAATATATTTTCATAATATATTTGTTTTGTATTGAAAATACTGTTATATTTTTCTATAAACTTGATCAAATTTAAAGAGTTTGATAAAGAAAAAAGTCAAACAACTTATAATATGAAACAGAAGGAGTACATTTTACAACTACGCATCAATCATCATGCAATACCATCTTTTCTATAGCAAAATTGGTGGGGTGGAACTGTGGAAGCTCCCTGTATTTGGAGAGGATGGGAGCTAAAATATATATGGTTAATTGGATTCATACCACTACAAATATAACCAATTAAAAAAATTACCATTACTAATCGTGATATCGGCTGGGTACCACTGAATTTTTGTAAAATTGTAACCATGCCATTGCCGTCCACTTTTCTATCATTCCCCGTTAGATCTGCATCCTCCTCCGTCTGTGGTGTGCGCTGACCAGCAGCAGCAGCACCGAGGCCGAGCGCCGCCATCTCCTCCACAAGTAGAGGCCGTCGCCGCATCGAGGCCGAGCACCGTCTTCCCCGTGCACCCGAGCTGCCGCAACTCTAGTTGCTTGTCGCCGACGAGGGAAGCCTCTCCTGACCACGCCGCCGACGCCTTCGGCTCCCCTGTGTCGCAACACCACACCATGGCCACTACTTCTTCCTCGCCAATCGTCGCCTGGAACAGCTCCTTCCTCGCGGAGGTGAGTTCGCCTCTCGTCGCTAGCCTCCGGCCACGTTTTTCTCATCGCTCCAGCCATCCTCTTTCCTCCCTAACCCTTCCACCTTATTTGTTAGATCAAGGAGATCCCGAGCACCACCTTTCCTAAATCTAGAGTCCGTTGGAACTCCGCCATCGCCGTCGTGCCCGAAGGCTGTCGCTGCGAGCTATCCCCACCGCCTAGCTCCTTCGCCGTCGTCGCTTTCCCTGCCACCGAGCTCCTTCATCGTCGCCTTTTGTTGGTGTGCACTCACCAGTTCTCTACCTCCCCACCTCTCCGCTTCCTTCCGCCGCTTCCCGCACCACCGCTCGCTGCTGGAGTTGGTCGGCTGGGGCTGTGTGCGGCACGAGCAAATCTGGTGGTGGCGGTGAGCTCGTCTTTGCGGCGGCGAGGTCTCGGAGATGGCAGCAGGACAACAAGGATAGAAATAACGGGGACGACAGAAAAGTGGATGGAAAATGCGACGGAGTGGCACAGTTCCAATTTTCCTAAATTCCAGTGACGCGTAGTCGATATCGTGAATAGTAGTGACATTTTTCTAATTTGACATATTTGTAGTGGCATGGATCCAATTAACCCAAATATATAGGGGTTCTTTGAATTTATAGGTTAGGATTAGAAGTGGGTTAGAGAGTTCTTTTTGTAAAAAAAATGCTATTCCCATTTCCCACAAATATAAGTATTCCAAGTATTTGAAATTTGTCCATAAACAGATACATTTTAGAATATTATTTTCCCATCAATCACCTCACTATTTTTTCTCATTTTACCCTCAAGCGCACTTCCATCCCATCAATTACATCTCGTATAATTAACTAGCAATATACATTACCGGTATAAACGATCTGAATGTTTAAATTGATTTGTCTGCTCACTCAAATAAGATGCAATATAAAATTAAAAGCGAAAAATCCTATACTGTCGGGGGACAATTTCAGAAATTCACAGCATATATTGGAACAACGCTAGGTATTTTCCTCCGCTCGATCTCGTTCCCCATTCCCCCGTCGTCCACTCATTCTTCACCATGGTGAGGTGCCACCGCGAGTCTGGCGCCGCCAGCCAGCCACCACGAGCATGCAACGTTGTCACTCGGCCTTCCAAATTTGCGGCAAATTCCTAAACGGGTCTTATTTATACTAGCAGTACATTATCAGCTATGAACATTTCGACAAACATGTATTTTGTTGCCCATGTTGGGCCACCACCATTGCAACTACTGATCCGTCCTGTTTTATCCCATCTCACCTGCCAATACAAAGGTAAAAGATTATAATATCCTTACGTTAACAAACTCTAATGTATTTATCCTCACTTTAACATACTTTAAATATCTTACATTTATCGCTTTAAAGATATAGTCCCTTGGGACAAAAGTAAACGTAAAATCTAAATCGAGAAGCCTGTCATTTTAGTCCTATCGTGCAATGCACCTCAGAAGTCATCCGATCTTCTCTAGCCATATTCAGCTGGCGTTATCACTTTCTCCACTTTTTAACCACAGGGAGGCGCACATGCACATAGCAAGAGCAGCAAAAGGTAAAAAAAAAAAGAAAGAAGTTCTATTACAAATCTACACATGCATATCATATATATCTTTTTATTCTTTCTTATAAGATTTTCTCTTAAATTACTTATCCGATCTACAATCCGATTACACCATTATGTTCGTTGCAATTAAATATTTATTACAAGTTCTTACATGATTATATTATGATGAAAAAAATATTTATGTTTGTAAATTACTTTTATTATATATGTAAGTAACTTTTATCATATATATAAATTACTATCTGATTTGATTAAATTACTTCTTACACATTCATAATATTTTGAGTTGATTACTTTTATTATTGTTTTTAGTCAATTTCATAATGTGTGTTGATTAAATTCAATTTCTAGATAAACTCATATTTTTATCTCTACAACGAATTTACTTCTAATGTTGTAACAACTTACTTCCATTTTGTGAAAAGTTACTTTTTCAATTTATGTAAATTACTTTTAGATTTTATTGAACTTACTTTCATAAATGTATTTATTTGAAAATCTTCTCTACACTTTGCTCGTGAATTTACTCCACACAATTTCTTACTACAACTCAGTCATAATATAATTACTTCTAATGTTACAGAGAGCTACTTCTATTGCATATCTAAGTTACTTCTACAATTTAAATAAATTACTTAAAATTAATAAAATATTTAAATATATTCACCATGGATCTCGTTTTATCACATATTTTGAGTAGAGTATAATGATGCAAATAGATCTTAAAAATAATATGTGATTTAAAACATATAAGCCATTAAAGGATATTTATATATTGGATGGATTAGTCTCCGGTTACAACTAACCCACAATTGTGCACTATCTAGTCACATCAGAAAGTAAAGTATTTTTGAGACGGTATATATAGCCTCGTCAGTCCCACAAAAAAAATATATACTTTGCCTCGTTTTATTGTGCAGGTGCTTTGTGCTGTATATAAAAATACATATACTATAGCCTCCGTTGATTTTCAGATGGATAGTGGAGATTATGGGGATTATGTCTGTTACTGTGCCCCTCTGCCTAGGATCTCGTTCGGGTGATCTACACGCTCAGCTCACGCTGATTTCCTGTCATATTGGTCTTCTGAATTTCTGATCGCTGAATTCGGTCGTTCACGCGGTGCGGCGAACGGCGATCGAGCAAATGGTGCGGCGCGGCGAGCAGCCGAGCACCGAGAGGATCAGAGGACCCAGCGTGATAAGCCCATTTATCCTATGTCAGATTCTTCGTTCATGCATGTTTGGGCCAGAAAGGGCCCATATCCTCTAACTGTTGACAGGCCCATTATCCTATGTCAAAACTGTCAAAACTTCCTTTCTTAGGATAAAGGTCCAACCGGTGAGCACCTAAATCTAAGAGTTTTTTTGTAACGGTCCATCTGGCCATGTGGAGAAATCTCAAAATGGGAAATTGACGGGTCAAGCTCGGAAATCCTAACGTGCGATACCGCGCGCGATCGGTCCCCTCCCACGGTTTTCTTTTTTTTTTTTCATGCATTACTTTACTATATCTAGTAAGTTTATACACCTAAGTTTGTATACCTCAAATTTACATTTATACATATACCTAAAATTTGTAGAGCTAAAGTTTATATACCGATTCAAATATTTTTTATATAAAATATTTTTATACATAAAGTTTATACATACGAAGTTTACGGTATAAAGTATATACATAAGTATAAATTCTATGCACATGAATAAGGATATTAAATTTTTTTTCCTTTTTTTATTTTTTCTAACTTGTTTTTTTTTAATTTATGGTGCAGTATGTTGTGACCTTGGGTCACGGAAAAACCACGGATAGGCGGGAAAGTACTATTTTTCTCGTTTATCCTAGCCATCTTGCCACGTTCATCGGTCTTTTAGTATTTACCTGTCACATCAGGTCGAGAAGCATTTGCCACAAGTAAAAGTCTCTTTGGCAAGTGAGAGAGAGTGTTTCGGTCGAATAGAGGGTGGTGTTTGCCTCCTGCTCAACACAGTAAAAAGGGAAGATGGGGAGAGGAGCGTGCGTGTTAGGGGAGGACGGGGGGCGATCGCTGTGGGTGATCACCCACCCATTAGCCCTCCCCGGTCAAGCTCAAATAATTCACTAACAAGCACACCACAAATTGATGCAGCCAGTGGAACTATAGCTATGATATTAATTTTAACCAAACAGGTTGGACTAGTCATTGGTTGTTTTCTTAGAATAGAAGTTGTTTTAAGTTCTCAAAACGCAAGAAGTATGGATGATGAAATGTCATGCTTGTATCATTCATATATACCACTAGCCATTCAGTTGCGCTTCGCGCGACTCTGATCGCGGCATAACTTGCCTATCATTTATCATAACATTATTGATAGCCTGGTTTTGTAATTACGTTACTTCCTCCATTATACAATATACTATGTTCACTCATATATATAGGAACATTTCTAATTTGTTTAGTAAAGATTAAGATTGTCGGTGACATGGGCCCAGGGGTATGTCGACTTTGGGTCTGAGGCGGCCCCGTATGCCCACGTGGCCATTCCCCGAGGGGGGATAGGGCCCAAGGGTGACGTGGCAGCCGCCCTCCTAAGATGTGGCACCCCCTCGGGGGTATCACGGCGGGGTCAGGCTCCCCCGACCCCCTCGAGCTGCTGCCACGTATGACGGAGTAGGTGAGCGCCCCCAGCGCTCGCCTACCTCCATTAATGGCAAGGCGGCCGTAGTGCGCCTGCGCGCGCGCGTGCCGCATTAAATGCGGAATGACACGCACGCGCGCGCCTGACACCGGTCATGGTCGGCTGACCGGCCGGAGACCGGTCCGAATGACCGATGGGACACAACACAGTACTGGCATGCCGCCGCACGCCCGGTAGTATGCTACGTGTCCCGTCAGGTCACATCAAGAATCATGTGAGCCGTTTCAGCTCACATGTATCACCGGAGTTGGTGTGCCAAGTCTAATCACCCGGCACACCACACCCCATACGGTTGGACAAGCAAGTCTCCGGCCGTTTAATGAAGAATGACATGCGGCGTCACATAGAAGATGGGCGGTCTGACAGGAGTCATGCCGGCGCTACACGACGGTAGACTTAGGCCGCAAGCCACAGTGTGGCTCTTAATTGTAAAACAGTTTTTTCCTTTTCTCTATATTGTAGCTTGTCTGGCCCATGTGGTGTCCCCTTGGAGTATAAAAGGAGGCCCAGGCCTAGGGAAATGGTGGCTTTTGGCTGGACTCAACCCTTGAGAACAGAAAGCACTCAGATAGTCCGCCTCCCAGGAGTAGGGTATTACGCCTCACCGGCGGTCCGAACTTATATACTTGCTCGTGTGTCACTGTCCTCTTTCACTCTCGATCTCTTCCCCTCACCGGCGCACCGGAATCGGGGCCGGGAACGCCTCTCTTTCGCGCCCTGGGCCGAACTCAACAAGGGGGTCTCCACAGTCCCCCGCTGCGGTGTTTACCCATCGACAAAGATTAATGAGGGAAATATTCGCTTTCAATCATCTTATTGTTAAATTTTGAATTTTGAATTGCATATTTTATATTATATTATATTCCCCTTCTAAACATTTGATTGATTAAAAATATCTGAATTTATGTGCATTGGAATCAGTGTCATATAAATGCTTATTTTTCGGGAATGGAGTTAGTAGCTACCTTTAGACTATTTTTAGTGATTAACAAGAGGGGTAAAATTAAATGGAGCAACATTGTAAGATTGAATTTTTTTTAAAAAAAGTAGACGAAGAAATTAAATATGATATTATTGCGGTTAGTTGAGATGAGGGAGTAAATGCAGAAGTAGCTATGTTTTATGATAACTATTGAATGTTAAAAATTGCTATTTTTTAGGATCGAACAAGACCAAACAAATCTACCAGAGGGGGTGAATAGTAGAGAAAAACAAAAACCTGAAAACCTCTAGCGGAAATAAAAGTTACCCTCGAATAAATGGAGATCTCGATGTAGTCGGTCTGATCGTCAGATTAACTCTGGTCTGACCATCAGATCAACTCCGGTCTGACCGCAGTGCCGCCGCCGATCTAACCGCCCGCATGATGTCGGTCTGACCACCGCCTTGTCGCCGGTTGGACCGTCTCCCTACCACCAGTGTGACCGTCTGCCGGTTAGACCGTTGACTTACCTCCGGTCAAACCGTCGGGATCCAGTAAAACACGTATCGACGAAATTTTTATAAGTAGATCAACTTTATTGCATCAATATGTGTTTACCAAGTACATCTAAAACACTCATCTCTCAACTCACGAACTAGAATCGAAACCTCGAAACTAACCCTAACTTTTCTCTCCAAAAAATCGATATCCTTCTAGTCTCAACCCCTCATCTATTTATAAAAAAACCTTCTACATAAAGTAGAATTCCTAGTTCCTTAGGACTCAATCTTCACTCTCTAAATCCACATCTAAAAAATGCATCCTCAACCGGCCACAATCCCAGTCGCAGTCGGACTCCACGACGCACCAACGCGTGTCCTGTACTCTTGTCTACACTCGATTTCCTTCGTCTTTTGCGGCATCGCACTGGAGGGGTCAGTTAGCGGGTGACCGCGTCATCCTAGGGCGCGCGATCACGCCATGCGTGCATGCCCAGGAATTGCTCCTATTCTCGCATCTTGTATAGTCCATTTCAAGTTTTCAATGTTCCAATTTTTATGATTGTTATTTCAACCCTATTTATTAAAAATGTCTACGTGTAAAATTTTTGCATATAAATTCTATATACAAACTTTCTACATATAAACTTTATGCATGCAAATTTTCTATATATGAACTTTATGCATGTAAATTATCTATGTATAAATATTTGATAGAAATAGCCATATGAAAAAATTGGCGTTATTTTCAGTCCACAAATCATGGACGCTAACATCAAATTTGACGTTAATATTCGGTCCAGAGGCTAAAATCAAAATTGGTGTTATTTAGATCCACAAATAACGAAGGATAAAATCAAAGGTATGCTGCATGCATGCGTGATTCTTTGGGGGTATGCATAGGCATCCCGGCAAGCCGGTAACAAAAAATAGAAAAAATCGGATTTAACACCACGCGCTAAAAAGAAGAAAAGGCCGGTGATCGCGCGACTCCCTGATGCACGGGTGATCGTTAACTAGCCTTTTCGCATCGCACATCCGCCTCGGAGCCGACCTCTCGCGTGGGCCGTCCCTCGCTGCTCCTGGGCCAAGCTGCCCGACTCGGCCTACCATCGATCCAGCCGAGCCGCTGCTGCTGCCTGTTGCACAGTACGCATTCACACATGCACGCTACAGTACCTCGCCGTACTGTAGCACCATATAAAATTCTCCAATTTTTCTTTCAATTTTCCTTCACGAACACTGACACTTGCACGCACATCTCGTGAAGCCCGTTACGAAGATCTCTCCCACACTATATCCATCCACCGTGTGCTATCTCGTATCCAACTTCGTCATTCAACATCCTTAATCGTCTGAACCTCAACTCCCCCTGAGTCTAGTTCCGATCCCACCATTAATCGAAGTTGTTCTCTAAAAATCTTGACTTTAGTCACATTCTCACATAGTATCCCAAACATATTAGACCTATGCTCTTCTCTGAGCATAGTCTTGGTGCTCACCATTGATCAAGGTTGACCTCAAGTCACCTGCACACAATCACACAAAACAACCGTTTATAGGTATACATATCACAACCTGATCCACGTTAGTCACACGCACTCACACCAACATCCACAGATCTAACGGTGTTTTTTTTTACTAGATGCATCCAACGGTTCTTCTATTCTGAATGATGTGGCTCATCCTCCATCCAGAAAGTTTGCTGCTTTCACTTAATAAGATTTTCAAACCAATTCATCAAACAAATCATTTGTAAAGCTAATTGTTCATCACAAATATTAATCATGATAATGATTTCACCATTTTTTAGTATGAAGGGAGGAATATCATTAAGTACTCATATAGGTAAGGTATGGATGCATTTGTTTATAGGTATGAGTGTACTCGCTTGTTTATGAGCGCATGTATTTATACGTTGTTTTTTTAAAAAATGGTATAATGTGGATGCCGATCATGCAGCTTAGGTGCTATGTGCTCTAATACCAAGCAAAATTGTGACAGAGTATATGCCCTGCATTGTACGTTACAGATATAAACCTGCATATAAGAAAAGCTTAGATGGTGGCATCCTATAGGATGAATTTGGAACATTTAAAAATTACAGATAATGTATATTTATTTGCCGAGTCATTACATATAGAGAGATGGAACGCGATCTAATGATAATTTTCTACAAATCACTTGCTGAGGATAATCATGGAGGTTAATAAATTCAGTATGAATTTACAACTGAGGCCTCTTTTCTTTTTTTTTCTTTATTTGATCTGAAGATTAATGAACTAAACATAGTATTAAAAAGAATAGGCACATGAGTTCTCAGCTCTTTGAGACCTTTTTATCCAGAAACCTCTTGATTGGTCCAATGGTTCTCTATTCTCATATATCAGAGTCTTGACAGGTTCAACATATATTACCCATGTAGAGATCTAACGGTGTTTTTTTTTACTAGATGCATCCAACGGTTCTTCTATTCTGAATGATGTGGCTCATCCTCCATCTAGAAAGTTTGCTGCTTTCACTTAACTAGTCATGTAGTCGCGCTTTGCGTGACTTTTAATCCCGTATAAGAAATGTTATTTGGTTTATTAGTTTACATAAGGTTTTAGCATAGGTTAATTTATTTACAAAATATCGATTGGTCTAGCTAACAATAGATTTGGTTGAAGTTATACTACATGAGAAATCACCAGAAGCCTCTTGATTTTTGTTTTCTTCGTTATCTTTAGCTCTCTCTTTATACCACGTGTCTAGAAACCTCTAGAAATTCACGTACGTTTATGCCAGTGCATATATACCCTTTGATCCAATGGTCATTATTTATCTAACTCTTTATCCAACGGCTAATATATTTTTGATAATGTGGCACATTCTTATGAAAGAAAGCTTGCTGCTTTCACTATATAAGATAAAATAAGATGAGATTAGATTAGATTTGGAAATAGTGGAATGTAGAGAGCAAGTGTCGTTGGAAACATTAAACTCAAAACAAGAGAAAATAAAACAAAACAGTACAATTCGGAGAAAGTCGTCATAAGTACAAAAGCGGAGAGTGCGTTGGACTTCATGAGTGGATTAGGGAAGAGCGATCTGTTGGTTCTCTTTTTGTAAAACAACGATAGATGTGGACATATCTACCTCAACACAGTGCTAATCTCAAAGTGCAACCTTCTGTCTCCAAAAGGATGTGTACTGCGCAGATTGCTCGAAGGAGAAGGGAAAAAAGATGAAAGAGGAGGAAAAAAAATGATGCAGCGAAAACACCCCAGCCGGTAGCTGCAACTGTCCTGCACTCTCTTAACCTAGTACTCCGTCTGTTTCACAGTAAATTTAATTATAGTCTTTCTATTTATCTAAAATATATTCATTGTTATAACTATTGTATCGAAGTTTGTGAAAATGTGGTATAATTCATAGAAAAAAATAATTGTATTAGGATTTGATATTGTATTAATATGTGTATGATATGTGATAAATAAATTTATTTTGAAACGAAGGGAATACGTAGCTAGCCCCGTTGATCGATGCAAACAGAACATGATCATCAACCGCACGGAAACTCATCCCAATTGTGAGTATAAAAAACGAAGGCCACGAGACCATGAATCATGATGAAGGCGTGTGCAGACAAAACTAGCGACCAGATGACCCGATTCTGGCTTCTTGCTTCGAGCTGGCCGCATCCATGTTCGTATCATCACTTACGTTACGCACTTGGCCAAAGCATCCCATGGCGTCATCGCTCAATGAAGCTGAAACTTCGCCCTGCACACACGTTTTCTAGCACAACTAAAACCGCACTTGCAAATCGAAACAAACCGGTAAATAAAATGATAAAACCATGTAAGGTTTCCGCAAAGAGAAGTTCTGCATGCAGGAACGTACGTATCCACATGCACGCGAAATACGTGCGAGGAAACCGAACTGAACCTTGCTCACACAGGTCAAGTCAAAGTGCCCCAAAAAAATTGAACCAACCAGCCATTGTGGTGGCGCATGGCCCGTCCATGGGCTCCCGCGCCGGCCGCGCGTGCCAACTAGGCGGAGGCCACTTGGGCGAGGCAGGCCGCAGGCGCACGCATCATCGGGCAAGTTGGCCATAAGATTAGCCGATTAGGATTATCCCCCAATAAAATCGAGGACAAGATCGATACGAGCTCGGCGCCCGCGCGCGTCCATACCGTATCCGCAGGCAGGCAACAACGTCGTACAGGGCCAAGTTGGGGAAGGTGCCGAGGAAACGCGCCGTACGCTACGCACGCGCACGGGTCACGAGGGAGGGAGGGGGGAGAGTCCGGTCCAGATCTGCATGCTCGCGTCGGAGATTCTCTCGGATACGGGGGACACCGCCGGGAGATTGAAATGGAGGAAGCCGAGCCGAGCTCTCCGCTCCGCTGGCGCCGGGTTGGAACTTGGAACTTGGAAGCGGCGGGGACGGCGAGTGCGGCTGGGAGCGGGGCAGTCAAGCCGGCCGTCCATCTCCATCCATCCGGCAGGGCCAGGCTTTGTCACGGGCTCACGGTTCACGACAAAACGGGGCTTAGCTACCAGCCGGCTGACCCGTTCACATCAGGGGGCGTCGTTTTAAGATTGCACCCGGAGAGCTACTCCGATATAATACTATATGGGATTATGGACCGTCTGACATACGGTGTTTCGTGTTTGATCAATGTGCAACAGGTATGCAATTGGTTATGGCAAATTTATTGATATATTATATATATCCATCACGTACGCTTCAACTGACTTCACTTTTGATCCATGTAGGAGTATGGACGTGTTTCATTTTTCTTTTCATTCTCACAATCCTGCTTATATATTGTGGTTTTTAGAAGATGGATTATTAGAGCATGAACCACGATAATTTATTATAAGCCGGATGGTTTAGTAAAAAGTAATTCATGGATAAACCTATTATATATATATATATATATATATATATATATATATATATATATATATATATGTTTTTAGCGATTTAAGAAACAGTGATGAAAAATAAACTTTGATAAGAAAAACTTTCTTCAAAATCAAGTTTTAAATTTTAAAATTTCCACGACTTATAAAATACAGACAAAAAATGGGAGCACGTACTACTACAGACAATTAATTAGTACAATAGCTGTCTTGTTATCGATAATAAGTCTTCATAGTTAATGGTCTGACAATAATGATGGTATACATAATGATTAGGAATTAAGCTATCTATTAAATCAACGATGACATCCTTCTTTCTTCTCTCTCTCCTCGTTCTCCGTCAAAAAAAATCTACGTGATATATTCGCTCAACAGTGACTTTATTTATGCCCTTCTTTGCATTGTTACTAACTTTTGTCCTAACAATATTTTATTAGTAGTATCAAAACTTTTTGGTAAGGTTTAGCATTACCAAATTTGTTAATATAGTGTTAATACCAACTTTCTGGGATGAATTTGATAAGCTTTTGTTCATATTTGATAAGCTTTTGTTCATATTCATTTCCAAAAGTTGGTTTCTTATGTGATGGATGAAGTATGTGATACAATTGGAGTTACCAGAAAAATGGTAGGGTAAAAATTGGTCTCAATCTATGTAAGCCCTAATTAATATTTCCATTTCCGGTGGTAGTTTTAGAACATATAACTTAAAGTTAAAAAAACAACTTCTTATCCTGGTTTTAGATTTAATAGAAAAACATATTTTAACTATTCCTTCAGTTTCAAAATATAAGAATTTTCTAGTTTGTGTAGTAAGTACCAGTGTAATGTCAAAAGACTCCTTCTTCGGTACTTCAGGTGATAATTTTTAAAATTTTGAATTTGCTTAGATTCTCTTTTCAAACATCTGATTGGCTTTCAAAACATTGAAATAATGGAAATCATATAAATCATTGTAGAAATACTTATATTACAATGTGCAATTTGAATATTAAAATCTTACATTTTGGAATAGGGGTGTATGAAAATATGCTTCAGACTCAAGATATTTGCTTTTACTCTTAATTAACTAGTCACAAGCCCATGTGTTACAATGGGATGGGATCTGATAAATGTGGTTCATTTTTTCTCTTCTCCCTCTACCCGGTATCTACATCTAACCGGATATATGCAACACTTTTAAATTGGGAACTTAGGTTATGTTCGGGAGGTGAGGTTAGGAACTCACCTCCCGCACAAGCAAAACGGAGCGACATATTAACTCACCACTCTCTTTCCCCGTGCGCACGCTTTTCAAACCGCTAGACGGTGTGTAGTTTCTATACGAAATGTACTTAAAAAAATCATATTAATCCATTTTTCAAAAAAATAGCAAATACTTAATTAATCATGCGCTAATGAGTCGTTCCGTTTTGCGTGTTGGGAGGGTTAGCTCCCAACCCAAGAAAGAATGCAGCTAGCCCCTCAAACAACCCAATCTAAAATTCTCTCTCATGGAGATTTGAAATTAGAATCTTAAGGTGGTACTCAGGTCATTGTAACCACTAGTCTACATGCTCTTTGGTACATATACGATGTGGATATAGAACTTATAAATTTAAGATGTAATTGTAGAACTTAAACTTGTGCGATAGATTAAAATTAAAATGATCAATAGTGTGGTTCTTTTAAAACTGCATAACCATAATACATGGGGTTATGTGACACATATTAAAATCCCCTGTAGACCATGATACATGTGGTTAGGTGAAATTTCCTAAGATAGATTATGGTCGTTGAATCCATAATCAAAAGAAAAGGAAATTTTGCTTTAAAAGAACTTATGCGTGAGGAAAATATTGAGATATCTCGCCCGTCTCTACCAATCAAATTGGTGAATGCAACATTTAACATTTCCCAAAGACAGGCGAAGCAGTTAAAATTCGAAACTTCAACTGAATGAAAGAAGCCGGCTGCCGGCGCAGCCGCATCTCTCGAAAGCAGCCGTTTTTTTTCATTCCTTTTGAAAACACCGAACCGAGTCGGATGCTCTCTTGCAATCGACCGACCGTCGACCGATCGCTTTGCCGTCGTCAAATCCTCCGGAAAGACGATGGGATCGTCGGGCGTTTAGAGCCCAATCGTGCAAGCGGCGACGAAGAGGTCGATAGAATGAAGCAGTTGGAGAGAAAAAAAAACAAAAAAGGATTAGCACGCCGACGAAGCTTCTCTCACCCCCTGTGCAAAGCAAGCAAAGCACGGCGCCCAACTTGCATGGCAACTTGCATGTGCGATGCCGCAAGCTCATCTAACTTAGCAAAAAAAAAAAAAGAAGACAAGAGGAGAAGAAGAGGATAATAACAAAGCAAAGCATGGAAGCAAATAAATCAAATCCGGCGAACGGTCGAGTTGTTCTTTAATTGTTGTTCCTTTTCTCTTTTCCCTTTTTTTTCTTTTCGCGAACACGACGGTAGAGTTGCTCTAGATAGCTAGCTGATCTTTCCTGTGTGGCGAGCTTGACCGCGGGAACGAGCAAAGAGATGGCGGGAAAAATGCCAGTTGAACAACTTGGCCAAGTGCCCCAGATATATGTACTCATATGCTACTACTGTTTTCCTCTCCATATGTCGCAAGCTTTCAGTTTGTTAATGCCAAGTGGTCCTTATAAAAAAATAAGGGGAAAAAACTGAACTAATGTTCACAACCATACTGCCAGTTGCAGATTTTTAAGATCACGGTACAGGGCAGGGCTAGCTAGCATGACGTCGTACAATTTGGTCAGGCATGTGTACCTTTTTCTTTGGCAACTGGTACAGAGGGCTCGATCTGTGAGCTGTGAATATCTTAATTTCGCCGTATCACCAGCATTGATACAGTGAAACACCAGTAGTTGAGCATGTCATTACTACAAGTGTACTAGCTAAGCTATACCCAAGAATCACAATATAAGCGGCTTGGCTCCATGTTTGCATTGCCTGGCTGCCTGCCGCCATGGCTGTAATCAGAGCAAGCTCCAACCTTCGCTGCTTCGCTGCTATATTAGCTTGCATGCACTCGCGAGTTGTCGAGCATAAAGAATCCTAAGCGAACGCATACACGCACTGTCTCCTAGCTGATCGCTGTCAAGCTCAGTTCTTTTACCCAGTTGATGGATCATTGATGATGGATGGATGAAGCATCGTTCCACTTTACTTCCACTGCCAATTGGCCGTCAACATTCTGACAGTGTGTACCTTTGAATTTGTATGGCCATACCCTTGCTTTCCCTCTCTCGCTCTAGACCAGTATATGTGCAGTGTGAGCAGGATGGGGCATTTTGTTAGTAGTAAGGTTAGCATCGAGATCTACAAATGTATAACTGAGCAGTAGACCTGAGCATTGCACGGGCAGCACCTGAGGTCTCTCAATAAAATGTCTGAAACTCTCAAAGTCTTAGGGGAAGAAGTGTTTATATATACGCACAAAGTCAGACGATTATGATATTAGATCGCGACAGTGAGCATACATACATATACAGGTGGATTAACTGTTCTTTTAATTATTTCAGAACAGCAACTGAGCCTGAAAACCATGAGGTGTAGAGGCCGGTTTAGTTCATTATCTAAAAAAAAAAGAGGTTTGATACTCTGAATTCTCATTCATTTTGGATTATGTTGCAGCAACTTTGCAGAGCTGATATATACTCCCTCCATTTATTTTTTACCATCATATTTAGTTTGTACAATAATACCAAGATAAATATTAATTAGCACTATTAACCTTTCATATCCTTACATGTCTTAGAGTAAGGATAATAGTAGAGCTCACTTTCTACTATTAGCTCATCTTAAAACCAACATATATAATAGATTAGCTATAAGGTTGGCTATAATTTTCTTCTTCTCTCTCTATCTCTCACTTATACAATTAATGTATTTGTCTTCGAGGTTGTGTTAAGCTAGCTCTTGCATGAGAGCTAACACCCTTAATTTTTTGTTACTTCTCTCCTCCACATAAGTTTATAGTAAACTTATAGCTCATTATTATACTTGCTCTTATGAACTCTCCAATTAATCGTGATTGCATTAAATGCATGATCAAAATTTCTGCCAATAGAACTGTAAGGCATGCATGCAATGCAGTGTACGAAGTATTTCTGCCACGATCCTACCAAATACGACGATCAAGTATGATTTTTTGTTTTTTGCAAATATGATGATCAAAAGTGAATAGAGGGAGTAGTACAGTACTATGATCAAATTGACAATGGACCATATCATTATATACCGTCCGTGCATGATTCAGTGGTGAGTAGCACACGTATAACGAAGATTAGATACTTTACCTAGCAGCCAGATCACGATTAGCTATCATGCACCCTCACTATTCCAACATAAACAAGTGTCGACGAAAATGTTTGGACACTACCCCTGCAACGAACTGCAATTAACCACACCTCCATGTGCATTCCTTTTGCACAACTGTTCCTAATTTAATCCACTAAATCAAACCACCTACTCTTACCTCAAATTTCAGCAAATTTGGCTGCAGGAAAGTGGCATTTCAAGAAAGTGCAGGCACTAATTAATTAACTCTGGTCAAGTAATTTAATTATCTAGGCCAAGAGATACAGATAGATACATGTGTATGAACAATACTAGTAGTTAATATCAGGCAGCACCCACACAAATGATTTGTACTCTGTGTTGTCTACAAGCGAAAAAAAGAGGAAAAAAAAAACAAACTAGAAACCAAACGCTGATCAATCTACACCGAAAGAGCCAAACACGAGAAGAAGTCTAGAAGCGATAAGCAACGACCTCCCTGGGAAAAAAAAAACCGGCGGCGAGCCGGTGGCCGCCGGCGATCAGGTCAGGTCAGGCAGGCGGCGCGCGGCGCGACGAGGGCGAGCTGCTCGGCTGTGCGGGCCAGCGACTGGAGGTTGCACCGGACGATGGTGTCGACGAACATGCGCGTCTCGTCGGCGGTGTTGCCGTGGGGCACGTCCACCACGTAGGACTCCACTACGACGGCGGCGGCAGCGCCCGGCGTCTCGTGCACGGTGGTGACCGACCGGTAGTTGGAGAGGCGGTGCTCGCCGCCGACGACGCGAAAGCTGAGCACGCGGCGCTCGTCGTCGAGGATCTCCAGCCGCTCGCGGCTGCTGGTGGCGGGGAGGCCCGATACCACCCGCACCTCCCTCACCGACCCCACCGCCACCGCGCCGCCGTCGCCGTCGCCGTCCAGGAGGCGGCAGCTCCGGATGAAGTGCTTGTACGCCTGCGGCCGGTCGAACCGCCGCACCACCGACCACACCGCGTCCACCGGCGCCGCGATCGCCTGCACCACCGCCGAGCAGCACTGCCCCACGCCCGCCGCGTGCTCGTGGTGCCTCGCCACCTCCGCCGGCACCGCCACGCACGACGCAGCGTGCCCCGCCCCCGCCCCCGCCGCCGCCTTTAACACTCCCCCACCGCCACAGCCCCCGATCCGGCTGTGCTGCGGCGGAGACGGCCGTGCCGCGGTGTACGGCATCATACCACCACTCTCTCTCACACACACAGGTTTCTTGGTTTTTTTTTCCACACAAGAGAGAGAGAGAGATAGCACTAGATGGCTCTTGGCTGCTTACCTATATACCTTGGAGCAAATCACCAATCAAGCTAAACCAATACTGAGGTGGTCATCACACAACTTGACAACTTACCCAATTACACTTGCCATTTGTAACGGTGGTTTTTGCAACTTGGAGCAAGTGGTTTAGGGTCACTTGTGAGAGTTGGGTCCTTTGGGATGTTTTTTTTCCAGCATCAAGGACAAAAAAAAGTGTAGTGGTTTGCACTCTGCAGCTTGTTTTCCAATGGGTGGAATAGAGGAAAGAGGGAACAATGCCTGGCTGGTTGGTTGCAGCAAGGGGCACCAAGAAGGGTCAAAGTAGAATTCCGGGAAAGTGATGTACCATTGAGGAACAATAATAATAATAATAATGTAGTAATGAGGGTGTTTTTGTCAAGGTTTTTGCTCTTGTTTATGTGCCAACTTGTTGGGGGTAGATAAGTAGATGTAAGAAAGGAGATTGCTGTTATTTGTTAATGTGGAGCAAAGGGGTTCTTCTGAAGACTCATGCCAAAAGAAAAGGGAGAAAGATTGATCTAAAGGTGAGGGGTGTATCTGGAATGACAGGCTTGTTTGGTAGATCAATTAGGCCACTTGTTACTCGTCAGGAGGGGGTTGGAGATAATGCTCGTCATTGTTATTTACTTGTTGGGTGCCTTGGGTGGTGTTTGCACGATGGGCCACTGAGAGAGATCCTTGCCTCCTTGGCGATTGTATTAGTTGATTGTCCGTGTTGGCAAGGCTACTTTGTTGTTGTTGAGCAAATATCTTCCGGCCATTTGTTTCCAGAAACCATTTTTAGGTTCACCCAGATTTTGCATAAACAAGTCTATGGTAAATTTCTTGTCTGTTGGCTCTTGCTAGTAGGAGGCCGGTTGTAAATAGTTTACTTTTTTTTTCTAATATATCGGCCCGCACGGTTTTTGTGTGTTCAAAAAAAATCTATGGTAAAAAGGAAATTTACATTCAAATCATTCGGGGCTTTTTCAAAGATCCGCAAGAGAAACTAAATTAACATGTATTTGGTTTGGAAACGAGGTGAGATGTGTTGGACTCACTCTTGTTTTTGGATGGGGATGGTCTCATCTATTTGTTTAGCATAAAGGATGTGACGATCTTACTTTTTAATGGATGGCTTGCATGTTAATGAGAGAAAACGGTGGGTTTGATTGGTCCGTCAGCTTGTAAGAGATCAAGCCAACCTATATCCCCTGTTAGGGACCATTGATCCCATCCCATATATCTCTAAATTGAACACCCTGAGAAATGGATTCAACCTAACTCAACCCATCTCGTGCAAAACCTGAACCCACCCATGCAGCATACATATTAAACGAGACATAGCAAGCCAACTATCGAGATTGAACCTCGTTAGGTGGGGGCAAGTTGACATCCTCATTCATATCACCGTAGGAAGAAGTGAATTTTAGTTTCCTAATGAGAGTGGAATGTTTCGTGTAAAACGTAGCATCGTCAATGAGAAATGTGAGGTTGTGTGGCCATTAACAAGTACTGAAAAGACAAAACAGATGTCATAAACTCAAAGCTCTATCAAAGCAAATGCCAGAATTTTACCATATACTAAGGCAATTTTGGGAAAAAAAGGTTATATGCAATTCTATGAAATCAATACTATGACCCTGTTCCTATTTGAAACTGCTTAAGATGAGGATTAAGTAAAGACACGAGAAACCATTAACACATAATTAATTGTTTTTTAATTGTTACAAACTAAAAAACTGGATTTATTTTATATTTTACAGTAATTATTATATAAAAAGTTTTCACACGAAACACACCATTTAACGGTTTAAAAGCATGGTAACGGAAATTGAGGCTCTCCATCTTAATGAGAAGAAACGGAGCCATATGTAAACTGTCAATAGCACTTTCTTCCTATACCTCCTGGCTCCTGCCCTCTTGTTCCGGGAAAAAAGAAATAGTTTCTTCCTATGACAAAAGTGTTGGGGATGTTCTCTATTATTTATATAGTATTATTACTTAAGAAAACAAATATCGGTCTACCAAGATCCTGTACAGAGATTCTTCCTGGCAAGCCCTGAGAAGTATATATTAACCAGTTACGCACTGCACATCTCTTTTAACTAACACACATCCACAGGCAGATACCAGGAGGAGGGAAAACCCTCCGCGGGGTAGAGGCCAAGGCAACAGCCAATTCAGAGGCGAGCTAACCACCACCCCACCCACCTTTGACGCCTCGTCGTTGTTTGCCGTAACTTGCTGAGAACCTACGCGCCGCTGCGCGTCAGGCGTTGGTCTCTCTCATAAAAAAGAAAACGTAGCGCTTGCAGTGGCCATTGTGTGCAGGTGCACGGGTCCCCCGCTCTCGGCTCTCGCCGCGGAAACGCCGGCCAGAGACGCTCCGGTTTTCCACCCGGCCGAACGACTGGATACCTCTCTCTGATACGATTAGCAGAGACATGCATGATGCTGCACACCCCGCGGTGGAATTCGTCCGTTTCGCAAACGCCACCGCGCGCGCGACGGGGGGTTCCACACGCCGACGCCCCGGAGTTCTAATTTATGCTATAGCTTATAAACAATCACCTCGAATTACAGATTATTCTAATGACCTGCTACGTTTAATGCCATTGCTCTTGATTCGATTTTCTCCTTTTCTTCTTCTTCTTTCTTTTCTTCGGCTTTGCTTCTCTTCTTTCTCTATAGATTGTGCTGGTGGTTGAGATAGCGTCACGAACTTCTTCTAGTGCAATTATCGATCGGTGGCTATTAGGGTTTAGGGTTTTGGCGAGAGATTAGAGCATCCTCTTTCCCCATGTGGTTCTTCTATTTATAGCACTGCTAGGGGTTCGGGAGCTTATTTCCTATTAATACTTCAAAATTAGTTTTAACCGATCACAAAACTAATTTCTCTCTTATTTCTTTAATTCGGATTGTGGGTTCATCCGAAAATCAACCAACACCATAAACTAGAAAATTGTGCGACCGGTTGACGCTGCAAAACGTATTATTCCGTCCATTCCAATGTAGGAGTATTAATTAGCTACATCTGGAAAATATAAAAGATTAAACCCATATAAACTACATGAATAAAATTCCTTACATTCCCGGATAAAGGTGGTACTTGAAATTTCATATGTTAATTTGAATATAAGAAATACTTTAGAGCCTTATCCTTTGCCATATTTAGTTATTGTCAAAACTTACTTTTTTTAAACTTGGTTTTAAAGATGATTTTAAAATATTTTTAACATAGTATTTTTTATGTTAGCTTTTAAATCGTTAATAATAAGTATATAAAATTTTTTACCATAAATTATTATTTTATCAGTTATTGTTTAATCAAGAGGCTCTAACATTTAAGAACAGAGGAAGTATAGCAGCATTTTTTAGACATGCAATGGTGATCTCACGATGGTAGTGGTGGACTGACAGTTGTACTTCCATCTAGTTTGAATTTTGAATGGAGTTAACTGAAATTTCGTTGTATATTCGTGCTTCTCCAAATTCGTTTGTTAATGGAGTTAATGGTCCCATGACTCACAACGAGGTTGTTTCCTAAATCCAAATACTCAAACAAGTTAATTGTAGCATTGACATGGTAAAAACTAAAAAATGAGATCTCGAATAATCAAACAGCTGCTGCCCTATTTCTTTCACTCCATTTGGTAGAAAAGTATAGGAGTCCAATCTGGACATCTGGTACAGATTCAATGCATGCTTAGCACTAAAGAGCACATCATGAAAAAACGCCCGATGCAAACTATAATATCTTGGTCGAGAAAACAATGCTATTACAATATCATCCCAGTTAATAATCTGATAAAAAAATAATCAGCAAGCTTGGCGGTTTCTGCTGAGTCCGGACTGTATCGGGTTTCTTTTGCCTTTCTTTTACGTCTGATGAACACCAGAAAGTCAGAAAGTGTCATATGAACACTTTAATATAATAGCTGCAGGTGATAACAAAAGGGTTTATATTATTATATATACTAATCTGTTAATACTTGCTATAGCTGAAAGTTCAGACATGTTGCTCGCAACGAAAGTTCTTTTTTTTAAGAGGTCGCCATGATCGCCCAACCTGATTGATTGAGTCGTTCGTGCATGACGTCTCAGTATCAGGCCGCCCCTGCTCCATTGGAAGAGCTAACTACAATCAGATTGCGGATCATGGATAACTACAGAAATATCAAAACGTGCATGGTTCAAGTTTACCTGTCATCACGTCACCATATAAAAAAATTTAAAAAATAAATTAAGAGTTTCAGCTTTGCAAAAGAAGCTAACCATGGTTGCGTCCGTTAGTTTAGGTTGGGAACTTACCGCTCCCACACCAAAAAAGATAATTTATTAGAGCATGTTTAGTTAAGTATTGGCTAAAATTTTTTAAAAATAAATTCATATGATTTTTTCAAGCAACTTGTTATATATTTCCATTTTGTAAAAGATGCATCAGAGCAGAAATTGTGGAAGACGAGAAACGAGCTCAGCCTAAAGTTTTATAAATGTGCAGTCACGTGTCATAAATGGGCCGTGACAAACCAGGCCGGCCCATTAGACCATTCTGGCCCATTGGCCCTAAGCCCATAGTACACGTGAGGCGTCGACGACAAGGAAACGGAGACCAAGGGGGGACGACAGGTCAAACGCCGCTTGGCGGCGAAGAAAGCGATCTCCTTTATGTGGGCCCCACGCCTCTGCGAGCCGCCATAAATGCCGTTCCTGTGGCCCACCTGCCATGTCACAAACGCGCCGCCGCCGCGCCCGTGTCTCCGGAGAGTGGAGTGGAGAAGGGGAAGAAGAAGAAGAGGCCGTTCCTTCTAGAGCGCGCCGCCATCCGCTCGAACCTTTCCCCTCTTTGCCTTGCGCACCAAGTACGGATATTGGGGTACCCTCTCAATCTTCTCGTCGCTGGAAATGTTGGTGCATCTGGAATTCTGGATGGGTCTCAGGCTTGTCGATCTCGTTATGTCCACTGTCCAGGTTTCTTGAGGAGTTGGATTGAGCAGGAGAAGGGCAGCGGCCGGTGTGGGGTTTTGTTGGTCGGTCGCGAGGATCGATGACGGCGGGGGAAGGGGACGTGGGGATGAAGAGGGAGGGGATGGAGGTGGAGAAGGCGCCGGTGGCGGCGGCGTCGAGGTAAGAGTTTAATTTTTGCGGCGTGATTCCGTAGTTGTTTGCGCGTTCAGAAATACGGGCGATTTAGCCATTGCGCAGTGCAGGCAGATATTCAGAAATATTTGGTGCTAACTGAATGTGTGTGGTGGTGTTTGCGATGTTGATGGTGCAATGGGGCAGGATTTTAGTGTAACACAGGGATTGGATAGCGGTGTTCCGTAGGATAGGAGAGTGTTTGACCCTTTTTGCTGAGAAATTAAAGGGGACAATTTTTTTTCTTAGATTTGAAGAATTTTGACCGTTTCTTTTGGAACTAGATGTGTTATTAGGAGGGAAAACATGTTCCGATTGTGTGTTATTACAACTTAGATTCTGAAAAAAAAAAATTGTGGATTAATTTTCTGTTTCATGTGGACCTTGTTGTTGCTATTGGTTACATTGTCTATATAAATTTCTACTGTAGAGATAGGTAAGGATTGAATCACTAAGCAATGGAACTGAATTAAGATCCGATCCACCCCGATGGATAACATGGATTGACCTCTGCTTGGGATAGTTCCAAAATTCAAACAAAGCATTAAATTAAATTTAGGAGTTTGTTCTCTATTGCAAATTTACAAGGCAGATAAGTTCTTTTAATCCTACAGAACCATCAAAGGTTTTAGCTGGGCAAAGCAGAGACGGAGTAAATTCTAGACAGAACGATTAGCATGATACAAATCTTACAGTTGAACTTTAGAAAATCCATTTCGTGCTGTGATGTGAGTTCTCGCGTTGCTTTCAGTTTCTTTTTGATATGGTTGAGATGTTCATCGTCTTGTTCACGTGCAGCGCGGGCAGGAAGAAGAAGCAAGCTCGCGCGAAGAACGGCGCCACGCCTGACGCCGCCGGCGGTGCCCGTGGCCGGGCGGCTCGGCGAGCAAAACGGGGACCGGGCAGCTACCGCGGCGTGCGGCAGCGCCCGTGGGGCAAGTGGGTCTCGGAGTTCCGCGAGCCCAACTACGGCAAGCGGCACTGGCTGGGTACCTTCGGCAGCGCCGTCGACGCCGCCCTCGCCTACGACAAGGCCGCCGTGGCCATCCTCGGGCCCCGCGCGGTCCTCAACTTCCCAGCAGCCATCACTCCTTCCGCCGCCATCGCCGCGCCGGAGCAACGCGAAACCCCGTGCTGTTCTCCCGCCGCCGCCGCCGCAGTGTTCGAAGAGCGTGACGTGAAGCCGGTGGTGTTGCCAATGCCGGCCATACTCCAGGTTGGCGGCGTGGAGGCCATGGCGCGGCCTTGGGATTGGGAATGGGGCGCGTCTTGGCCTGAGCAGGAGATGTTCGAGTGTCTGGATGACATCGCCGTGTACCTCGACGTCGACGCTGTGATGAAGACCCGGGATTGCAAGGTTGAGGAGCTCAACGCCGACATCGTCGACTCGCCGCTGTGGACACTGTCGGACTGAGATGGCAAATGTGACAGCCATCTAGACAGGTTTCTTTTGGTCGGATAGAATTTCTTTTGCTTCCCTGATAGCCATATGCCCGTATCCTCCATTCATCCCAAAATATAAGAGATTTAAGATATATTATTATTATATACTAGGATATCAATCGTTCTAAATTTCTTATATTCTCAGACGGATGAAATAGACTGTTGAGAACACTTATTTATTAGAGTATGTCGTAGTAATTGCCATAGATAGGACAGTACTAATGAACATTTTGTGTTAGAAAGGAGTAGAACTGAAGCATTCTAATCTAAATAGTAGAACAGAGACTACATATTTATCTCGAGTGAATTACACTTTTGACTACCTTTTATTAATTTCCAAAATTTTATTATGAGTTACCCTTAATCCAATCTTTTTTTACTTTAAACAAATCAAAATTGTCTTTATTGTGATTTGGATCACCCCATATCCAGGGTTCACGTTATCGTGCGGTAACCGTGGTTATCGCGCTTACCGTGGGGGACGATAACGGTAGCTGGCGATTAGGGTTTGCCGAATTTCATCCAAATTCAAAATTTCCAAAAAAAATTGAAAAAAATCAGAAAAAATCACGGATGTAGTTCTTGAATTTTAGTGTCATATGGTGAATAATTTTTTTGAAAAATAGTTAGAGAAATTCAAATTATAGGGCTAAACCGAAAATGAATCAAAAAATTATAAAAAATGCAACAGTATGGGCTCGAATTGCGCACTGTTCATGCGGCCCATTAAGGCCCTTTACTGCAGAAAATATCTCCCGAGTCATCTCTCCTCTCCCTATCCCTACCGTTTGGCCGGTGGAGGTTGAGGGCGAGAGAAGTGGGCGCGCCGCCAGATCCGCCCCGGACGCGCCGGTGAGCGGCGAAACCGCGCGATAAGCGGCGGTAATCGCGCGGTCAGGTGCGGTAACCGTCGTCGAGGGCGGGACCGAGGTAAGCCTCTCTCTCCACACGGTAATCTCGCGGTTTTGGATGGTAATCGCACCGAACCGCGCGGTAATCGCGATATGGCCACAGTTATCGCTACTAAACCGCAGATTTGTAATTTTGTAGGATTTGTACCGTTGTATTTTGGATTGGTGAAATACTGTCGAAGATCCACAATGTGTAGCATAGGGTGTGTCAAATATATGTTGTGCAACGTTGAATGTTATTTGAGATATGAACATTTGGCAAATAAATACATTGTGCAATGCTCGTTCTAATTTGGTGGGGAAAATGGTTTTGTATAAGACGTTATTTGTTGGGTGATAACTTTATGTTTAGTTATGTATGTAAATTTACCTGTAATGATAATGTGTTATGTGTTGCGTATATGTAAAATTTGGCGAATTCGTTTATGATAACTTTCTTTTCTCATATTAGGGGTGAAGATGTCAGATAGTAGGGACATTCTGTGGGAGCACGGGGAGAGCATAGGCCATGGATTTCGTTGTAAGTATTGTCATCAGCATAAGAGCGGTGGTGGGGCAACTAGACTTAAAATTCATTTGGCTGGAAAAGGGAAGGGGACAACATATTGCAATTCAATGCCTCCAGATGTTCGTGAGTTCTTCAAGCGCGAGTTGAAAAGGATAAAAGCTACCGGTAGCAGGCGTAAGATTGAAAAGTCAAGAAGGGTTGAAGCGGTAGGGGTCAACTATTATGACCTTACAGGTGATGCCGACGAGGAGGAACAAATGGAAGCAGCCATGCATGCCTCACGGCAAGTGGAGAACTACAGGAGGGATGTCGAGGATCGAGGTGGCATATATGAGCATGGCGGTAGAAGTAACCCATTTGCCAATTTGTTGCGTAAGGCTACATTTCATAGGGAGTCACCTACTTTGAGAGATTACAATCTAGCAGCTGCTAAGTCCCCTGTGCAGACACGCATTGATACAGGTTTCTTTACAAAGAAGGGAAAGCAAGCTAGGGAGGCTATTGGTGAGTCATGGGCTAGGTTCTTCTTTACCTCCGGCATTGCTGCAAGAAATGCTGATAGTCCTTACTTTGTCAGCGCCATGAGAGAAACACAAAAGTGGGATGCATTCCCATTTAATGTCAATTTACATATTTGTGAATAGTTCAGGAACTAACATTTCATATGTCATATGTAGGTGAAAATATACCTTGTCCATCAGGCAGGGAGATAGATGGCAAGTACCTGGATGTCACAAAGAAGGAGGTGAAGAAGCAAAATTTGAGAGATTCAAGCGTGACTGGGATGAGTATGGTGTTACTTTGATGTGTGATTCATGGACAGGTCCAATGGGTATGGCTGTCATCAACTTTCTGATATATTGCAATGGAATAATGTTCTTTCACAAGTCAATCAATGCGACGGGACAAACCCAAGATGCTCAATTTGTACTTACGGTAAAAAACTGGATGTAAAACATTTTACTAGATGTGGTTGTGAATTATATGTGGTGGACTTATTTGTACTCTTTGAATTGAAAAGGCGGGAGATAAGGAAGGTGGTACGCGAAGTAGGCCACCAACATGTCGTACAGATCATCACTGACAATGGGTCGAACTACAAGAAGGCTTGCAGACTGTTGCGGCAAGAGTACCCAACTATTGTGTGGCAACCATGCGTGGCTCACACAATTAACTTAATGCTTAAGGAGGTTGGAAAGATGCAAGCCCATGATACGGTGATTGCTAGTGGTAGAAAAATTTGCAGATGGCTATACAATCATTCTAAGTTGCATGCTATGATGGTCGCAGCGATAGGTGGTGAATTGGTTAAGTGGAATTGTACGCGCTTCGGCACCAACTACATGTTCCTGCAGAGTTTCCTTAGGAAGAGAGATCATTTCATGCAGTGGATGGCTTCGTCTGGATTCATGCAAAGTAAGTTCAGTGGGATACCGGATGGTAGATATGCACACGTCTGCCTATCTAGCATTAGTTGGTGGGAAAACTTGGAGGCGGTAGTGAATGCAGTGCAACCGATGTACTCATTCTTTCGGTTTGCTGACAAGGAAAAGAACCCAAATTTGAGTGAGGTTCTTTTGAGATATCAATTGTTGAATGGAGTAGGATAGTCTATTAGCTCATGAGAGGGAGAAGTACAATGCTTACATGGATATTGTGGACAGAAGGATGAACGACCTCATCACTCAAACACTCATCAACGATAGTAAGTAGCGGTCTTTATATATTCTTCAATTCGTAACACTGGACTGTTAAACTAATTTGTGCTGAAAAATTTGTAGCTGTGGCTTTGAACCCAAGGACGCACTGTGCTTACACTTGTACTGCGAGAGTCTTCCAAGATCTTCGTCAAGCTTTCGAGTGGCTGACAGACATCGACACGACCGCAACCGCTTTGTTGAAGGTTGAGATGTATCGCCGTAAGACTGACGAATTTGGGAAGCCGCTGGCAAGAAAGATGGCGTTGGATGGTAAAACTTCCCCTGGTATGTTATTAGCATTGTAAGGAACAAAATTCATAATGTTTTCCGATGTGTTAAGAACACTTGAATGACATGTTATTCGTATTTTGCAGCACAATGGTGGGCTATGTTTGCCTCGGACACGCCGAACTCAAAGAAGCTTGCTTTGCGATTGGTTAGTCACTGTTGCTCTTCAAGTGGATGTAACAGAATTGGAGCACATTTGCATTCATACATACAAAGGTCCGTAACAAGCTTACACACACCGAACAAACTTGTGTATGTGAACTACAATCTTCGCCTTCGCATACAACAAGCAAATGCCCACATTAGGAAGGATGATGATGATCCCCTTCAGAGGCTAGCGGACCTTTCCTTCTATGACACCAACAATCAAATCAAAGACTGGATGGACAATGCTCGTTCTAATGCTTGCCCTGAACTCGATGAAGACTCAACTGAGAGTGAAGCCCCGGTGCCTAGTCCACTTGTAGCTGACCAAGTGGACTTGACTGACCTCCGCAAGACCACCGGGGCTTCTAGTGTTGCTGAGTGGGCTGATAAAAACATAGGCGACAGTCATATTGGAAAAAGAAAGACTTGACATGGGCCAAAAGCATCTCCATCCAAAAAATCGAAGGGCAAAGCTACATCCACACGGTTTACGACTGTTGACAGTGATGAAGAGACTCAAGGAAGCCCGGACTACCAAGAGTCCGATGACAGTAGCTACAAAACTGATACAGATGATGGAGATGATGCTGGTCAAGGAGGCCAAGGCACTACTGATGTGCCTTCCAGGGGTCACACACCTCTGTCAGATCACAATAGCCTGATTCAATTCACTGGTATGATGTTGTTCACTTAGTATTACAACCTTCTCCTTGTCATTCACAACTCATTAATCTTCTTCCTACTATTTCATTTGCAGGTGAGGCCGACTTCACTCACGCTACCCAGGACCAGGATCATGGTGCTCCAACCTCGCAACGAACTACCATTAATCCTAGAGGCCGCCACCAACAACAGCAGTATGACATGCCCCAGGATAGCTATAGCTCATTCAGTGCCTCCAGCATTGAAGGTGGCTATCAACCGCACGTGTACAACCATCCCCAAGTATCTGATTATCCTACTCCTACATGGGTGTATAAATGGAGAGAGCCCGAGTGGTATGCTCAGTTGTACGCTCAGTGGCAATCAACAGCATCATGGACAGGTCAAACTTGGCAAGACTACAAGACGAGGTTGCTACACTCTCAAGGTTTGATGCCCATGTCTACTGAAGAGTACAATATGGCTTACAATCAGTGGAACACCTAGCTAAGGTCATTCTATATCCTTTGTTTCAAATTACAACTTTATATATTCGTGTTGCATGTCATATTACCCTCAAGGTTTCAGCTTTGTGTGGACTTCGTAATGCTTTCAAATGTGATGTTGTTGAATTGTTGTTGTTCAATTATTATGCTATGAAATATTGAAATACTTCGAACTCCATTATAGAGCAAAGGTCATGCTGAATTTTTTATTTTACACTCAATAGTTAAATGTCCAAATATTGTACATATTCTTCCAATTATCCCTATTTTCTACACACTTTTAACCATATTTTTTGTTTTTTTCCCTATTTTTATTTCCATTTACTACATTTCAGTTGCACAACCGGCGATAACCGCCAGGATATCGCGGTTATCGCGCCAAACCGCGCGATTACCGCGGCAAAACCGCGAAATCGCCATTTTTTTAAATTCTAATTTTTGGAAGCGAGTTTTGAGCGGTTTCTCACAGTAATCGCGCGGTTATCGCGGTAACCACGAAGCCGCGGGGGTGCGGTAACCCCGGGCTAAACGATAACGTAAACCCTGCCCATATCACCTCTTTAGCATATCAATAACCTTGAGCACATCAGTTTTAGCAAGCTGACAAACTCGCCTCGCTATAAATAGATCATACCTTTGCGGGATGATAGGATAAACATGGCTAGAGAATTTACGGGAGGATAGGATAAATATAGCTAGAGAAGAGAGAAGAGAGAAGAGAGAAGAGAGAAGAGGTATTTCAAAGTACAACAAATGTAAAGTTATCAAAGGTAGTCCAAAATATAATTTATCTACTACTCTACGTTAAAAGAAGTTTGATTTGATGGAACACATCCTATATGAATCTGAACAAGATTTATTATCTATCTTCATTAAGTGTAGTGTTTTTCCATATTTCTATGGATGTGTTCATTGGTTAATATCCATAAACCACAGTAAAAGTACACTACACCAATTTTAGATTTACTATTATTAACAAGATAGATTCTCCTGCAGGAACGCTCTACAGCATCAGCAATTTACAGCCACAAAAATGAAGCTAAACAAACTGAGTTTAATATATTCTTGAGGATACCAAGTTCTGAACCTTTTTGACATGTCATTGATTTCTCCTCTCTTCTCGCCATCCGATCACTCCTCCCCTCGACGTTGCAAACCACCATGGCGAAATCAGCCTGACGAGGCGGACGGGGAGCAAGAAAGAGCCTGTGGCGCGGCGACCCATTGCCGGCGCGTGCAGGCGCAGATGCAGAGGAGGCAGACGCCTTGGAATCGTTGGGAATAATGGACAAGATCGACTGCTACGTCGTGCCGCAGACCACGGGCACCGGCCGGAACATCTTCCAGGGCGGCAGCCCGCTCTCAGCGTCGCTGCCGCTGCTCGGCGTGCAGCTCGTCCTCATCGTCGCCGTCACCCGCGTCCTCTACTTCCTCCTCAAGCCGTTGAAGCAGCCCCGCGTCGTGTCCGAGATCATGGCACGTCCACCCGTTCGTCGTTTCCACGATCCTTGATTTGCCACGGTGACATCGACATGATTGAAGCTTTTGGTGCGTGATTTTCAGGGCGGCATCATACTTGGGCCGTCCGTGCTGTCGCGGCACGCGGCGTTCAGGGAGGTGGTGTTCCCGGCGAGGGGCGAGCCGGTGCTGAACACCTTGGCGACGTTCGGGCTCATGTACGTCATCTTCCTCATCGGCGTGCGGATGGACCCGAGGCTCGTCGTCCGCTCCGGCAGGAAGGGCGTGGTCATTGGCCTCTCGGGTTTCCTCCTCCCGCTGGCCATAACCGGCGCGGGCTCCTCCGGCGAGGCCATGGCGGCGGAGCCCGACGTGTCGAAGCGGTCCACGTTCTTGTTCGCGCTCGCCACCTCGCTGTCGGTCACGTCCTTCGCGGTGCTGTCGCCGATCCTGTCCGAGCTGAGCCTCCTCAACTCGGACCTCGGCCGCATCGCCATGTCGGCGTCGATGACCACGGACGGCATCGCGTGGATCATCATGGTGGTGTACATCCTCGCCGAGGCGTTCCTCGTGTCGCCCGCCACGTCGATCTGGGCATTCCTCTCGCTGGCCGTGCTCGCGGCGTTCATACTGTTCGTGGTGCGCCCCGTCGCGCTGCGGGTGATCGAGCGCACGCCGCCGGGCAAGCCGGTGGAGGAGGCCTACGTGTTCGTCTTCCTCTTCATCGTTCTCCTCGTCGGCTTCTACAGCGACATCATCGGGACGAACTCGTTCCACGGCGCGCTGATGCTGGGGCTGGCGATCCCCGACGGCCCGCCGCTCGGCACGGCGCTCGGCGAGAAGATCGAGGCGATGGTGTCCGGCCTGATCCTGCCGCTCTACTACGCCATGACCGGGCTCAGCACCGACGTGTGGCGCATGCACTGGGGCAGGCTGCAGCTCGTCATGTTCCTCGCCTGGGTCGGGAAGCTCGTCGGCGTCATGGTGTCGTCGCTGTACCTTGAGATCCCCCTCCGCGACGCCGTCTCGCTCAGCCTCTTCATGAACTCCAAGGGCATCGTCGAGGTCATCACCTTCAACTTCTTCTTGACCAACAAGGTGAATTTAATCATTCCAATCGCGGCAAAGATATTCGAATCGATAATGGAGTCATGCGAATTGACGAGTGGAAGGTTGGTTTTCGTTGCAGCTCATCGGCAAGAACACGTTCAGCATCCTGATCTGCTTGTCGGTGGCGATCACGGCGGTGTCGGTGCCGGTGGCCGGCTGGCTGTATGACCCGGCGCGGCGGTACGCCGTGTACAAGCGGCGCACGGTGCAGCATCTCAAGGCGGACGCCGACCTGCGGATCCTCGCATGCGTCCACGACCAGTCGCACGTCCCCGGCACGCTCGCGGTGCTCGAGGCGTCGAACGCGACGCCCCAGACGCCGCTCAGCCTCTACCTCCTCCAGCTCGTCGAGATCGCCGGCCGCTCCGCGCCGGTGTTCATCCCGCACAAGCTCCGCCACAACGCCTCCCGAGCCGGCGCGTCGGCGAACGCGCCGCCGCCCACCGACTCCGACCGCATCATCAACGCCTTCTTCCAGCACGAGCTGAAGCACCCGGAGGGCGCCGTGTCCGTGCATCCCTTCACCACCATCTCCCCCTACTCCTCCATGCACGACGAGGTGTGCCGCCTCGCCGTCGAGAAGCGCACGTCGCTCATCCTCCTCCACTACCACAAGCGCCACATGCTCGCCGGCGGCGTGCGCGCCGCCGTGGGGCTCCGCGTCGTGAACCGCAAAGTGCTGGAGGTCGCGCCGTGCTCCGTCGCGGTGTTCGTCGACCGCAACGCCGGGAGCGTCGGCCTCTGCTCCTTCATCCCGGGCCCGGTGCAAGACCACTCGACGTCCTCCAGGAACAGGAGCGGCCGGCACGCGGCCAGCAGCAGCAGCAGCCAAGGCTTCAACGCGACCGTCGCGGCGCTCTTCTTCGGCGGCGGCGACGACCGCGAGGCGCTGGCCTACGCGACGCGCATGGCGCGGCACGAGGGTGTGACGGTGGGCGTGATACGGTTCTTGCCGGCGCGGGGCATCAAGGACGAGCCGTCCGACCGTCGGATCGACAACCGCGCCATCGACGAGGTGAAGGCGCTCGCGACGAGGAGCAGGAACATCAAGGTCCAGGAGGAGCTCGTCGGCGACATGGAGAGGATCGTCCAGGTGCTGAGGGGCCTCGACGAGGCAGGCTACGACCTCGTCCTCGTCGGCATGCGGCACAGGTGGTACCCGGTGATGCCGGCGAACGGGTTGCCGGATTGGAGCGAGTGCCCGGAGCTCGGCGTCATCGGCGACCTCCTCGCCTCGTCGGACTTCGACACACCGTACTCGGTGCTCATCATGAAGCAGCAGGACCAGGGCGGGCTGAACGCCGCCGTGCCTGGCGCCCAGGACGTGTGGCACGTGAACGACGGCGGCGCCGAGGACGCGCCAGCGCCGCCGAGAACCATGTCAACCGCCGGATCCAGCAGGTTCAGGCAGTAGGCGATTGTTCTGTTCTAGCCTCTAGGACCTGGTTTAATGCAGATTTTCAGATTCCCTTTTGCGTCCCGTATGTTGTGATGTATAGCTATCAGGATTAGCATCAACCCTTAAACTGAGATGAGATCGTACGGTTGTTTCAAGGAAACAGCATTGTGTGTAGCAGCAATGGAACAAATGCATCCAACGTTAATTGGACAATTCAGTCAATGAGTAAGGTCAATATCAACAAAGCCTTTGCAAATTTTGTGCGACGTACCTGAATTTGCATAATTCAAGCAGCTTTGGTATTGGTATTGATAGTTTAAAATACACCTAAACAACATATTACATTTACCCTTCTTTTTCCTTCGAGATGGTTGGCACATGTACTTAAAACATCAAGATTAGTTCCAGACATACTATGTCGGATGCAAAACAAAAGTTAGTAAGCAGAAACTAGCCAGCTCATTTCAGCAAAAACACCAGACAGAAGGTAAAACCAATCGACATTCTGAAAAGAATGATACAGAATGCAGCACTCCAAACTCCAAAGTGCCGCCAGCCAACTTGGGTATCATCTTGTTTAAATGGTCATATTCCTCAGCAATGAATGCCATATTTCAACCATGGATTCTATGATTTGGCACCCATCTTAAGCTACTGACAATCTGATAATAGAACTAGATCATAAACAAAGTCATGATAGATAGAACTTCAAACCATTTTTTCGATTGTTTAAGCACTTCATGAGACTTCCTGAAGTAAATAATACAAATTCACACATAAACATTAGCTGTTAATCTGAAATAGTTGAAATAAATGGAAAAATAGTCCTGATTGTTACAAAATAATCACCTTACTAATTGGTACAGATACACCTACAGTAGTCATGTACAGTTGTACACCATTTGTCTTACCTCATGATTCCTTAATGGAGGACAAAATACAAACAATAGAGGATGAAAGGTTAAGCTATGAAAATCACCAATAATGGGACGCGGATATTCACCAGGATCCATGATAAACTCCACAAACCCTGTAGTAGAAGCTGCAGGCATAACAAGGGATCAACTGATCACTTAGCTGCTCCTTCAAACAAGTGCTGGATGCATGCCTCAACATCTTCTGGAGTGTATTTGATGTACAAGTCATGCCTGGCTTCGGGGGATGATTTCAATCTAGAGATCAAGGCTGTATATACTGGCATTACAGCTTCCGCCACTGCTGCCCTAACATCCACCCGCAGTTGTTCATCTGCTATCACCCATTCTGATTGTACTTCATAGATCTCCTGAAAATAGGTATTAAACATCCGGAGTTTCTGCTTCATTGCCGTGGCAGGGAGTGCACCTACTCCAGGACCGCCAGTCTGCAATACAGTTGTGACCTTGCCCCATGTTACCCGCTGGTAATCCATGCTCCAACGCCGCACTCTGTTTGTCATTTGCTTGATCCACTCATCACCAAGTAAAACACCTAGTTCACTATCATTCACCTTCAGAATGATGTACTTGCCATTGTTCATCAAGAAGATGCAAGCAAGTGATGGATCTCGGTATATCTTCGACTTTATATCTAAATTCTTGTGTAAGACATCCATGATCCATGCTATGTGCACAGCAAGCGATGAGGTGGGACGATCAGGGTCAACTGCAGCAGCCGCTCCACCAACAGCACCAAAGTCACCTTCCATCACCTCTTCCAATGTCTGCCGCGACCCACAAGCAGCACGGAGATAGTTCATGACATACCGAGTTATGGGATGTATGCCTCCACCATGGGCTGCAACTCGAGCAGGATCACGGCGGATGAGATTTTCCAACTCCATGAATATGCCTTTGATCGATGAGCCGAGGGTGTTGCACACCGCCGTGACCTCTGCACGCAGCGCAGCAGAGTAGGGGTCGGCAAACACAGGATCAAGGTCAGGGAGAAGGTCCCGCACAGCCTCGTACATATCCACCACTCGGAAGAGGCGCTCCGGAGCGCGGCTGGAGGAAGAGATAGCATCGCCGAATGATATGAGCTGCAAGGCTTGTGTGCGCACAGCAGCGACGAAGGCGAGGTCCCCAAAGGGGGCGAGGCCGTCAAAGACGCGGTCACAAAGCCGGCGCTCGCTGGGAATCAGGATACGGAACACCATGTTGAAAGCCGGGATCCAGCGGGCGATATCGAATTCGAGCTCCTCCCAGGAGGAGGCATGGACCTCTTCAGCAGTTCGTGGGCGGACGCCGAGGCGGGCGACACTCTCGTCGACGAAGCCGCGGCGCGCGGCGGCGTAGACCTCGGCGCACTCGCGGCCGAAGCCGGCATCCACCATCCTCCGCGCGATCTGGTGCACGTTCGCGACCGACCCAGGCGAGAGCGCGTCGATCACCACGTCGTAGTCCGTCACCGGCTTGGCGATTGGGATTGGCTCGTCGCCGTAGCCGTCCCCGCCGCCGAAGTCCTCCTCGTCGTCGCTCCCGTCCGACCGGAACCCGCCGGGCGCCGCGGGGGCCGCGTCGTCGGGGCGCTCGATGAGCGCCCGGAACTCCTCCTCCAGCCGCGCCATGCACCTGCTGAGCAGCTCTTCCGCGCGGTCGAACAGGCCGCGGTTGGTCCCCGCGGCTTCCAGCTCCTGCACGGTGCCGATGAGGTCGTCGACCGCCTCAAGGAACGCGTCGGCGTCCGCGGAGTCCGCCCATATCAGCCCGTCCATCGCCACGAACTGCGAGATCTGGCGGTCGAGGGTGCGGACGGTCCGCTCCATCGACGTCACGGGCGGCGGCCTCCCAGCGGCCGCCGACACAGCAGCCGCTGGTGGCGGCGGCAGCGTCGGCGACTCCGGCATCGAGTGCTCCCCTCCTCCTCCTCCTAAGCCGCCGCCGCCGCCGCCAGCGGCCGAGGCCGCCGCGGCCCGCGCGGCGTAGAGCTTGTCGAGCGAGAGGCGGCCGTCGTAGTTGGAGAAGACCCTGAGGATGTCCTCCGTCATGGTGTCGCTGCTCCCCAGCGTCTGCACGATGTGCTGCACCGTCGCGAGCAGCTTCTCCTCCCCGTCCTCCGCCATCGCCTCAGTAATCCGAGCCGAAAATCAAAAAGGACGTCGAGCTACCTCACCTCCGGGGGCTGGAACGGCATCCCACGGTGAGCGGCGCGGCTCCGATCTGGACGAGGGCACGAGACCTCCACCTCCACGCGGCTTCGCTTCGGGGTGGTGGTTGGGCGCGGCGGAGAAGGGGATGAGGAGGAAGAGAGGAGGACTTCCACGCAGCAACGCGTTGCGGCGGTGGCGTCTGCCCGAGGGCGACAGCGCGTGGACCGGACGCTTTACCGCTCAGCGGCGCAAGTTGTGGCCGCAGCGTCGGGTTGGACTGAGGTGATCGGTAACCCGCTGCGGCCGTCGGATGCGGCGACACGGACGGTACAGATGCGTGGCCTCGGGGGAAGCGAAAGGCCGAGGCCGCGCGTGACGGAAACCGCTTTCTGACGAGGTGGGGCCTGGGTACTAGTGCCAGTGGAGCGGTGGGACCGGACGACCGGTGGGTTTGACGCGGAAAGGGGAGAGAAGCGGGGCGTGATTGACGTGGGTGGGGAGGCTGACCGTCGGCGAGGCGGACGATGTGGCGCGTCCACGGTGCGTTTGCAGTTTTTTCACTGTGGGAAAATACTGGTCACACGCGTACGTTTTCTGTGCTGAATAGACGTGGCACGCGACCCGGCGTGTGGGGCCAGTCGTGCGTGTGGCGTGTGGGACCAGTAGTTGTGGACTTGCCTGTATTGTGTGTTTGTAGGAAATGCGGAAAAGCCAGCTTCACCAGGTTGGGTTGGTGGATGGGTTCGTTGTCCGTCCACATGGACTATTCTTCGGCTCTGGTTTGGTGGTGACCAAACCATGAGCTCGATGGTGAACTGCCACGGAATATCGAGACCGTAGCACCGCGACGTCGCAGTCTCTTAGAACCGATTGATGAAGTTTGGGCCCGTTCAGGTGGACGGTTTGAAGTTTTTTTTACAAACACAAATAGCAACGCTCAATTTTTTATTGTACGCGAAACAAAACAAACTAGGATTAATTATTATAAAATTTTAAGAATAGTATTTTTTTATAATTTCAAGGAACTTCTATAAAAAAAAGTTTGCACAAAACATATCGTTTAGCATTTTAGAAAACGTACTAACGGAAAAAAAAAGTTATTAATGTGAGTTGTTGAAAAGAAAGCATGTTCTTTTGTCCTTGTTACCAACTTGTTCTTACACGTTTTCTGCGCACACATTTTCCAAACTATTAAACAGTATATTTTAAGAATTTCTATAAAAAGTTGCTTTAAAAATAATATTATCCCATTTTAAAGTTTTTTAAACTAATACATAATACTAATTCATCCCATCATTTTGTGTACCCCTCCTGACACAGAGCCTACTGTGATTTCTTTCGAGAATTATCAAAATGCAAGTGTGGTGAGCTAGGTAGCTACTGTTAGAATCGGTTTACATATTTACGTTCTGGTCGGACTCTATACCTCCTTCCCGACTCTGATTTTAGGGTCCCTATCGTTTGGCTTATTCGTGAAGTAAGCCAACGGTATATTTGCAAATGAAAAGTAATTTGTGAATAAAATTTTTATATACGTATTCTTAGCGATCTAAAAACAGAGGCTAAAAAAATCGATGAGAAAACCTCAAAATCAGATCCAAACTTAAGATTAAAAATTCAAATTTTAACTGATAAGCATAAGCATAATAGAAAAGATGAGGTCGTATAATCGGCTGAGAGAGATATGATTGAGTCTCACCTATATATATGTGTGTGTGTATGTATGTACCAATGTCTTGATAATTTATATGTGTTGAGTTTATTCTACTTTCGTATTTCATCCGCTACTCTTATCTTAGGTAGTTGGCCGGTCACTTATCTAAGTTCATCCACACTCTTAGGAATTCAAGGATATAATAAATGGTTATAGATAGGTGGTGTTTGAATATGTAAGTTTTACGTAAAATGATATGGTATTAATGTATGATTAATTGAATTTTAATCATTACAAACTTAAAAAATATATTTATCCGATATTTTAGAGTAATTTTCATTTAGAAAGTTTTCGCATGAAACACATCATTCAATAGCTTGAAAAGTATGCTACGAATATCTAAATTTTCATCCAATTTTTATTAGAGAAAAGAACGGGACCATAGAATGACTTAGCAGCTTCTAATGTTAACAACCATTCTATGGATGCTTGAACTGTTGGATGGGGCGGGTTCAAATGGATGTAACGAATTGGATTGTGTGTTGGGTTTCTGGTTTGCATGGATTGGAATGGATGTTGGTGGTTATTTGATTGAATTCACTTACAAGGCGGGTTGGATGCTCTTGGAACATGCAAAGATCATTTTGGATTGGAATGGATTCAACCCATGGATCTTCAGATGGATATTGTGCCCCAATCGACCATTCCTATCCCTGTCCACTGCATCGAGGCATCCATCTCTCACTCACGACTGCGACACCATTGCAGTCCTGCAGGAGGCATTGCAGTCCTCCTCAAGAGCGTGTCCCTCATCTTCTTCGTCGCGGAGCCTTACCTGCTGCACACCGTCACCCACGCCGTCAACGGCCTCCTCGACGGCACCGGTAGCAGCCTGGAGCGCCTCGAGATGGACATATGGACCGACCAGGTTACCGTAGGCGCCACGACCCTCGAACAGAGGCGCCTCTTCGAGCAGCGGTTCCAATCACTCTTTGACGCTTACTCGGTCCCGTCCAGAGGCCTCACCAGCCTCACCTTGCAAAATCTCAGCTTTGAAGAGGATGTGATCTCTGGTCTCTTGAGCAGCTGCACCAAGATGCACCAGTTGTCTCTGAGCCACTGTGACTTCGGCGCGACGAGCAACTCCAATGTGCGAATAGACTCCCCACACATACAGCTCCAGGTTTTGGAGATCCGCTTCTACTTCTTTCACACAATGGAAGTGATCCACACACTGAAACTTAGCGCGGATTCATTGTGACACTTGGTACGGTGAGAATCCCCCACTGCAATTTGGCGACGTCCCTCAAATCCGGAAGGTAACACTGGTTTCCAACGCACGCTATTGGCAAAAGCCATATACGTTGAGCAAATGTATGTCTAACACCAGGAACCTTTGGATGTTGGATTTGGATTTTCGTGACGGAATGGTATGCCGTTGTGTAGCAAAATACCACAAATTACCCCGTACTATTTTCACGCCTATTTATATACATGTATATATGCATATATTTAGGACATTATTTTATTTATTATTATGGTTTGTTTTGATTTACTCTTCTCCAGATTTGGGTTGAACCGGAAGAACCAACACAACTCTGTTACACATTCAACAACCTAAGAGATTTATATCTACAGAATATTACCGCGACCTGAATTGGACTTTATTCATCCTTGAAGCTGCACCTTCTTTGAAAAACTTTTTTCTCAGGGTCAATTACATGCGTGTACTTTGTTCTTCCAATCTAATTCTCGCATGCATATTTCTACAAACTACCGCAGTGAGTAGTGAGTTTTGTGCAACAATAGTCATCCTCGACTCCCCGCAAAAATAGAGAGAAATAATCACCCGTAACAATTCATCTTTATTGCATTTGTTTCTAGCATTAAATTTTACAAGCTTCTTGATATGTGTCGGTGTATATGTCAAACAACTATCCCATATTTCCTATGTCCTGATTGTGTTCCATTTTTTTCAGGCCATCCCCAACCTAGAAACTTTCAACTAATTTCCATACTTGCCATGTCATATAGACACTATGTATAGAAACTATATATCCAATGGATGGTATCTTGAAATTAAATTCTCTTCCAATCGCCTCTATTCTTTCTCCTTTTATCCACCTATCTCCATGTTTTTATCCTTGATTCTTGTGTAGACATAGTTTCTTGCATGAGATATGGTTTCTTAATCTTTTTACCTCTCTCCTCATTAACTATAGTGTCACATCAGATTTTTACTTATGTGGTAATGTATTAAATGCTATGGATACTAGATGACATGGAAGGTTAGGGATGATCTCATAAAGCTATCTTGGCATAAATGCCATAGGTATAAATGTAAGGATAGCTCTTGGTTGAACAATGTGCCGTGGGAAACACCAAATTTCAGCCACCACAGCCTGTAGCTACTGGAGATTATAGACTATGCAGTGGACGAGGAGATGGAACAATACATACGACTAGTCGTAAAACTTGCTGTCTGTTTGAAGAGAATTCGCCTACTTGAACAAGAACCATGCACAAATGCGACTATCAATCTATATGGCCAGATTGGTCGACGGTGCCAGTTTGGCCAACGTCCTCACAAACAAAGTATCCATCTGTTGAAAGTGAGAGGGATGAAACGAGGAGCCGGCTCACAAAAGGGTTATCCTCTTCCTTGCCCGTGAAAATAATTATAGGAACAAGTCACCCAGCCAACCAGCATTTTCGCTTGATTGCCTATGATAATGATGACAACGATGTTGATGCTGAAGGAAAAGAAGAATGAATGAATGAGTGGTCAGAGTACTGTTCAAGAAAGTTAACTCGCTGCTTAATTAATTGCTCCCCTCTCGAACTATTTCACAAACATTTTTACTACACTCTTACATGCATTATGAAAATACTAAGTAACTTTTAGTTCTTCATTAATTTGCTGAATAGATGGATGTATATCTTTGTGTTTACCTAGATCAATTTTGTTATGAGAAAATCTAAGAAACATCATCGATGAATTCAACTTCCTGCCCTGTTTTAAAAATAACATCACTGTTAGGTTTCCGTATAAATCACTGTAAGCTGTCGGAAAGAACAAAACTTTTTTTCTTGAGTATAGTCTCACATGGCTATAATCTTGTATATTTTTGCTTCTTTCAAAGTCTTAATAATGTGCAATTCTTTTGTGAATTCTAAAAAAAAAACTCACCAAATCAACAAGAGAAAAGTCCTGAATTCCTGGATACATAATCGAGCGAAAATACTGGACCTCCGGTAGCCTTTGGTCGAGAATAGATCCCACTACCACACATACGTGTAGCAAGATCAGTAATAAGTGAAGAGTGGATTTTAAATTCTCGAGGATGTCACCTTCTTATTTACATGTCGCTCAAATAGTTATGAAAAAATTAAAAATATTTATTAATATGTGATATATTACCCAACAAATATGTAAGTTAAAATTCAACTTCTCCAAATCAGAACGAAAAAAATAAATTAAACTATAGGTAATTAACATATATTCACAGTCAAATTTATTTTTGATTGTGACATGTATAAGTTAAATTTGATTTGACATGTTGATGGAGTAGTCTATCACATATTAAATTATTTTGTTGAATTTTTTTAACTTTTTATATTTGAGCGATACGCAACAATTGAGAGACATTCTCTATAAGTTTAGAATGGTTTTCCTTCATCTCAGCCCATTTTGCAATGAGGGAATGAAAACAGCACATTGGATATGTCGAGTGGAGACCAAGGATCTGCAATGATCTTTGTCATGAAAAGAGCCGGGTCAAAAGTTATAGCTTCAAGAATGGGCGGTCGTGATAAATATTCACCACCCGGACCTCTCAAAAGGTATAGCTTATACTGAGCGAGCATTTTTTTTCCTTTACAAAATGTTTGCAACCACCTTTATTGGTCTCCAGATTGACAAGAAATAAACTAACCTATCCTTTGATGTCACTATAAAAAAATGATTTTTTCAAACAGTTAAAATCGATTTTCACATATGATTGTCCGGCCAGCGTGCGTGAAAAGGTTTGCGAAAATCCGCTATTTTCCCATGCGGATAGCGCAATCGCATGCAAAAAGCGGATTTTAGCATGCGGTCTCATCAGCCAACCGCATGCGAAAATATTTTCGGTGAAAAAAATAAAAATCCAAAAGAGAACCTAGCCATTCCACCACGCGCTGGCCTCACACTCCCACCGCCGTCGCCGTCACCTCCGGTCATCCTCATCGCCCACTGCTGCCCGTCGCTAACAGCCGCAGACGGGCGCCATCGCGCTCCTCCCGCCTCCGCCATCGAATCCGCGCGGATCCGGGCGAGGGACGACCGCCATTGCCGGATCAGGGCGAGGGACAGCCGTCGCTGCCGGATCCGGGCAAGGGACGACCGTCGCTACCGCCTATCTACCCGCCGACGCACCCACCCGATCTCCCGAGGACTAGGGCGGCGGATCCACCACCGCCGCCGCGCCTCTCTTCCACTGCTGCCGCTCTCGCCGTCGCCCGCCAAACCACTGCCCGCCTACCGCCCGCTGTCCATCCACCGCCCGCCCGTCATCAGTAGCCGCCACCACCGAACATCGCGGGTGCTGAGCCTGTCGCCAGCTGTAGAGAGAGGACTGAGAGGAGAGAAGATAAGGTTGCCAGTGAAAAAATTTGAAGTGGCGGAGAGGGAAGAGGAGGCAAATCAGACTTCTAGGTAGCTCCTTAAGAGATCCACATGTAAAAATTGATTTTCTCATGCGGACCTCTTAAGGAGCCACGTGCAAAAATGAGCTCATTTTTGCATGCGGACTCTTAAGAGGCTTGTATGCGAAAATCGATTTTTGCATGCGGGTCTCTTAAGGAGCCGTATGCGAAAATACCCGCTCGATTTTTGTAGATACGATCAGTTATGGTCCGTCTGCAATCTAACGAGAGTCTCGTTCAAAAAAATATTTCTATAGTAATGTGTTTACAATTCCACAAGAGTTCGGTCGTTTGTTGCCAAGCGAACAATTTCTTCTTGCTAATGAGCAGACATCCATCAATATATATACTACTATTCAGGAATACAAAGTATATGGCAAAACTATGCAAAAAGTGGAGTACTATAGTTCAATCTACATATCTCTATAACTTAAGTGATAATTTTCCACCTGAAGTGATGAATAAAACCATTATAAACACTGTTTACACAAAAAGAGAAGGCCCGAGCTTAGGAAATTCAGGCCAGGCCGGGCTGGGCTGTCCAACAAAATGTTCACATGGCCGGTCACAAGACAGCTACGTGGACGAGTTCCACGGTCGAATTTTTTTATTTTTATTTTTTTATTAAAAGTTTTGCAAAAATAATTTTCTATTTCAAATTTTACCGAAACTAGTCTCCTGCCGCTCTCTGTGAGGGCGATTTTTAAAAATCACCCTCTCACGGAGCGAGTTATCTGACGTGGCAGACGGCCGTTGGCTCTCGGGCGACGGCCGTTAACGGTCAGCCTACACATTTTGTAGGTGGCCTCCTTGCCGCCCTCTGCTAGGGTGATTCTCCACTGTGCAGGGGGCCACGACTTGGCTCTTTTTCAGGCGACACCCTTGCCGCCCGTACACAGTGCGGTTTTGCACTGTGGAGGGGGCCGTCTGCAAAAGGGCCGCGAGGAGGCCTGCAATTTTGCAGGCAGCCCCCTTGCCGCCCTTTGGGAGTGCGTTTTTTAGCACTCCCCTATAAAAGCTCTCCCCATCTCTGAATTTTCATTATAATCACTCGAAATTCCAAAAAAAAGAAAGAGGGAGGGGTGAGAGGGAGCAGAAGGGGAGCGGCGAAGCCCTGCTGGTTTGCTTACTTCATCACTGGTAAATACATTACATTACATTGTGTTTTTAATTTATGTTGCATTTCAGTTTTAGTTCCATATATTTTAGTAGATCTGTAGAACACAACACATTTGTATAGATCTAAAGCGCAGAAGATTTTAGTAGGAATTGAGACTTAGGCCGTAGTGTAAATTGTAAAATGTATTTTAGTTCGATCTTAAGCTCGCCATCTATTTGTAGAATTCTGGACATAGGACATAGAACAATATTGTAGAAACTGTAACTTAGTGCGTAGTACCGACGAACACGAGGTTAGCTCTTGTTAGTACGGTATAACTTAGTTAACCTAGTTATTTTTTTCATCAGGAACAATGTCAAATAAGGTCATATTTCAGATAGTTCATGGTGAAGGCATCCTTAGATTTGGTCCAGACGGTGTTGATCTGTCAGATTTTGTAATGACATCTAAGGGCATCGATAGGCCTGCGGAGAGAACATTTCAGTCAATTTATAGTTGGTTGTTGAAAGGATTTAGAATAGACCAAGAAGTCTACACAATGTGAGTATCTGTTGTAGTAAGTCGTGCAACAGAAGATTATTTTTGGGAAACTAATGCCGATGGACAGTACTGTTGCTTGGAGATGCTATGTGGAGATGACTTTTAAACGGTCATGGTCCCTTGTTATATTTGTGTCGGTGCAAGAGAAAGATACAAATGTTTCAATGGAAACCGAAGATGTCGAGGGTCCTAACAATGCGGGGGATGTTATTGGACCATCGATACAAAATGAGGAAAATCAAACAAGGGTGGAGCAGGCCATGGGCATGGCGGATGAGGGGGAGAGAGAGTCGGTATAATCGTTGATGAAATGGAGAGGGAAGATTCGGATAATGAGCAAGCGGAGGGCGACGCATCATCCAATGAGGAAGGTGATGTAATGCCCACTGATTGGATAAACGAGAACTTCTCTGGAATTGTTATCTCAGAGGGTCATCATGTACCCTGGGAATACAAGGAAAACGAGATAATTGAAGGTGCTAGGTATGCTCATAAGGATGAGATGAAGGAGACGATCAAGCATTGGGCAGTTTCCTTGCAGAGAGAGTTTAGGGTGGTCAAATCAACCAATTATGTGTATGAAGTGAGGTGCATGAAGGAAGATTGTCCATAGCGTGTCCACTATAAGGGTAAATGGAATTATTATTGGAAAGTTAGCATTGTGACCAAGCACCAGTGCTACTTACAAGGGGTGGAGAAGTATCACCGGAACATCACATCAGTTTTTGTGGCAAGTGAGATGTACGGTAGTGTTGTTTCTAACATTGGCTTTGAACCAAGATCAATTATCAGCCACATTGAAAACAAATTCAAGTACACCATAAGCTATACGAAGGCCTGGAGAGCTGAACAAAAGATTCTTGAGACGAGGTATGGAACATTTGAAGCATCCTATGATAATTTACCTCGTCTGTTAGCAACTATTACCCAGAGGAATAGTAATACTTACTATGATCTCCACACATTTCCATCGGCTGATGATCCAACGAAGAGGGTGTTGCAAAGAGCCTTTTTCTCATTGGGTGCTTGCATCAACGCTTTTGTGCACTGTCGACCTGTTCTATGTATAGATGGAACTTTTTGACAGGTAAATACCGTGGTCGGATATTGATAGCAATGGGTGTGATGGGAACAATCAGGATCTACCTATGGCTTTTGCGTGTAGAGAGTGAGAACACTGAAAGCTGGTACTGGTTCCTAGAGAGAGTGCACATAGCAGTTGTGCGTATGAGGCCAATGTTTGCCATATACATGATCGTCATGCGGGCATGTTGCGGGCTATTGACTACTTGCAGAACGGTTGGGATGAGAAGGGACTTCCAACAAAGTGGGCTGATGTTCGGAGTCGGTGGTGCATGCGTCACATGAATGCTAATTTCTACAAGCAATTCAAGAACAAGCATCTTATGAATCTTTTCAAGAGGCTGTGTTCTCAGAACCAAGAGAAGAAATTTAATGAGTTGTGGAGAAGGCTGGATGAGTTGATAACTAAGTAAACTGACGAGCAATCTCGCCGACCACAAGTTGAAGGTGACGAGCCTCCAATACCTCTTGGTGCATTACATGACAACCCACCAACAATGAGAAGGAGGTCGGGGTCGTCCATTAGATGTTTCACTCATTGGATTGAGAATGAACCTAAGGAGAAGTGGTCTCTGTTGTACGATACTGATGGATCTCGGTATGGCATAATGACAACCAATTTGGCCGAGGTATACAACTGGGTAATGCGAGGAGTTCGGGTACTTCCATTGCTTACTATTGTTGAATTCATCCTTCACGGCACACAGGCCTACTTCAGGGATCGATACAAGAAAATTGGTCCCTCAATGGCTAATAACAAGATAGTATTTGGCAACGTGGTGACTAAGCACATGGAAGATAAAATCACAAAGGCACGGAAGCATAGAGTTGTTGCTCAAGACACACAAGTTCATCGGTATAAAGTAATGTGTGTTGATAGGGTTAGGCGTGGTATCTATCATAAGCAAGCCGTGCAGGAATGTGTCTTGAAGGCGGATGGTGGATGTAGCTGCAGTTGTATGAAGCCTAAGCTTCGACACCTGCCTTGCTCACACGTTCTTGCTGCTGCCGATGATTGTGGCATATGTCTCGATGTGTACGTCTCACATTATTTCAGGAAAGAAGCAATCTTTCATACATGTAGTGAGGAGATATATGGGTTCGGGATCTCAGGATCGTACACAACTCTGAGGCCCCAAGTTTTTTACGTTCCAGATCCATCCAAGTTAAGGGTGAAGAAGGGTCGACGTAAGACAAGACGCATCAGAAATGACATGAATGAGTCGGAAGCAGGTGGGAGGACTCTACGCTGCAGCAGGTGCGATGAGCGCAGCCATACGTACAAGAAATGTCCGAAGGATGCAGAAGTTCCTAGTGGCGCGGATGCTGGTCTGTCTGGACAGGCAAGTGATGGAAGGCAACCACCTGGGGAAGGAACAACAAGCAGGCGTGCACGGCCGAGGCGTCCTCGTGCAGCAGGCGATTCCATGGTGTAACATTGCTATCGAATTATGAATTAGACTGCTAGTGTGTCGTGATGAGTGTTCGAACTAAATACTTGTATCGTCACTTTTCAATGAATGTTATTGTAATGAGTTAGCACACTATTATTGTAATAGTAGTGTGTATTCCGACTCAGGACACTAGTATTTGTATTGTGAACTATTCGGTGTTGGATCGAATTGTTGCCGTATTTTATCTCTATGTTCTCGTAGTAAGTACTCATATCGTGTAATTGCAGTCATTCTTGTCATGCGAAATATTCTGTATTGTAACATAATATTTGTTTTCAGTCTTGGTTACTAAGTGTAAGTAATCTAGTTATGATTTGTTGTAAGTTATGTTGAACTAATAATTTCTATTTTTCTGATCATTCTTTTTGATACAGGTATGGCGGAAGACACACGGGAGCTCTTGAACCGTGGGATTGACAGGAACCACCTCTCATTCCAGTCAGCAGTCCAGGGTGCATAGCTCGGCACCATTCATCCACGCACGGGATGCGAGTTGTTGCGTGTCGACCCACGGCACGTTCCTTGGTACGGCTATGTAAATATTTGTTTAACCACTTTTGAGGTGTACCCACGGCATTTTGTTTTGTACTAATGCTTAAAGTGTACTCTACGCAGGTTGCGTGCGGCAGACCCTCTACCGCTTTGTAGGCTTGTCGACGCGGGGGCAAACAAGCGTGACCCGGCGAAGCGGTGGGATGCAGATCGGTCACTCCTTGCAGCTCTGGTAGACCGCTGGCGACTGGAGACGTACACGTTCCATCTTCCCTACGGGGAGATGGCTCCGACACTGTAGGACGTGTTGTACCTGCTTGGGCTACCACTAGTAGGAGACCCAGTAGGTCCCATGGACGGTGGTGCTGGATGGAAGGAGGATATCACCGCGCGCTTCTCGCACGTGATGCACCGTCCAGTTTTAGGAGCGCCCAATCCCCTTCCCCCGTACACTACCACCGGGCCTAGCAAGGCTTGGTTGCTTCAGTTCACTGTAAGTAAATAAGTCGTTCCTTTTTATTTGTATTTTGCGATCAACACATCGATCTATACTAACATTTGGTTATTAATTGTAGGCGGACCATCTCCACCCTGATGCTGATGAGTACTCGGTCCGACACGCCCTTGAGGCGTACCTGCTGTGGCTTATCGGATGGGTGATGTTCACTAGCACACACGGGCACGCTGTGGACTTCCGTCTGGTCTACTACGCACGGTCCATCGCGGATTCAGAGCTAGAGAACGTGCCCCAGTGGAGCTGGGGATATGCCGTGCTAGCGGCCACGTACCGTGCCCTCTGTGAATCGTGCACAAAGACCGACACGGGAGCAATCTTCGCTGGTTGCCCTATGTTGGTTCAGCTTTGGGCAGCTGAGAGGTTTGCCATAGGACGACCTGTGGTAGACCCCGCACCCTTCGGAGTTGGTCCCAGCGCGCAGTGGCCCGAGGACGGACCCACGATGGGGACATACTGGTGTCGACGTACGCTACGTGCAAACTAAGCTGATTTGACCGTTTATTTTTCGTCTTACGTTCGTATCAACACATAACATGTCTCAATCTGTTCATGTTTATGTTGCAGCCGAACGACGTCATCTAGGAGTCGTACACGGACGAGGCCGTCGCTGCGAGAGCACCGTTAGGACTTTCGTCCTTGTGCACGCACGACCAGGCTTACTGGCTGACGATACTACCATTGGTGTTCGACATTTGCGTCGAGCCTCACTGCCCGCAGCGTGTGATGAGACAGTCCGGCTTGAGGCAGGTTTTCTTCGGCAACATGCAGCCTACCGTCCACCCTGGAGACCACTCATGAGTTCGGACAATACAATTTAAAATTACCATGTTACTTTTTTCATTGAGCCATAAAATTTACCTCTCTTGATAGGTTGACTCGACGGGGACAGCAAGCAGACGCACTTTGGGCTCCCTGTGTACAACAGTACGTTGACGACTGGGTGTTAGCTACAGACGAGGTGGTCAACGAGCTCTTCCCACACACCGAGGACAACTACCGTGATTACCTCCGCTGGTACCTACCTCGCACCCGTGCGCGTGTGACCTTCACTCCGGCCGCCCCAGAGCCGCACCTTCCCGCTGTCACGGACGTGTATCCCACGCACCGTGACCGAGACTACTTCACGGGGGTACGTCGAAATTGTATCACTTTTTTCTATTCTTTCATTTATCTTGCATAATATGTGACTGGAACTGACTTTTTTACTTTCACCTTGCATAGGCCGACGCCGCACGAGCTATCACTGCCGATATCACCACCATCCAAGTAAGGTTGAACGCAGGGTTGTACTTGAGTGACGCTGAGCAGAGGCTCACCTTTGACCGGATGAATGACAAGATGCGCGTGGTCATGCGCGTCTTCTCCTGTCGCAGTGCACTGGACGTTGTTCCTCCACGTGGTCCAGTACAACCACGTCCACGCGCCCCTACCGACGGTCCCACACAACCTACACCAGCGGGTTCTCGCGGTACTGCTCAGCCAAGAGGTTAGTTCTATTCTGTTTTAGCTTTCGTAGGAAAACGTAACTACGTCATAATCTAACGTTCCATCGTCGCAGGACCCCGTCTACCTTCGGGCGCGTTTGCAGGCTTGGACATCGGCTTCACAGGCACGTCTAGCACGTCGTTCACCTTCGCAGGCACGTCAGGCGCGTTCGTAGGCTCGTCCGGCGGATTCGCCGGCACGTCCACCGCGTTCGTCGGCACATCCGCAGCGTTCGCCGGCACGTCAGCCGCGTTCACCGACACATCCGGTGCCTTCGCCAGCTCTTCCACTAGATCGTCAATCCCTCGCCCACACGGTAATGTAATCTTTGTTAGTAATATTAAATACCTATATGAAACTGATGGTCCTTCTCCAACAAGGTTTCACGCGGGGATCTTTGGTAGAGGTGCCTCGTCCTCTCACGCTGGTGGGTCAGGTCCTACTGGCCATTTCTACGACGATGACTTGCAGGGTGAGGAGGAACAGGACATACTAGGCTCCTCTCAGCTTGGAGGAGCTCCAGATGTGCACACACAGGAGTAGCCAGAGGTCACACCTGTACAGGCGGGTAGGCCGTGCCGTACCACCGGACCAGCTAACCTACTCTCAGCGGCACGTTAGGGCGCAGGGTAGGAGGGACAGGGGTAAGAGGCCTCGTCAGTAGTGGTCTACCTCTTTACTGCTTTTGTGAACATTTCTTTTGCCTTATATACCTGTAGATCAGTACTACTTTGCTTTTACTTCTATAGTACGGTTTGTGGTTCTCTCCCCTGTATCGTTCTTGTCATTCGTACGCTAGTAGAACAACCTATGCATACGACAACACACTTTCGAAGCTTCATGGTACTGTCAGATCCACTAGAGCGCATAGTCCACCACAGCATGAGTTGTCACGATCAACTTTCTGCGCTGCTTACTAACATAAAGTGAATCATGCCCGTGCGTCCTCATGTTGTCACATCTAATGAAAAATACAGCTTTTATTGAGTGCAGATATATTGCACTGCGTGCGGCGCTATATAATTGATAAGCCGAAGGCAACCCCTTCATATCTTCATTCCAACTAGCACACAACTATAGAGAATGGAACCGTCATTTCTTGAGCGTCTGAACTGGCGAAGCAATCCTTTTGCCGGTTGGTTTCCACCATGGTGTGACCGTCCATTGTGCGATTATGGGGATGGATGCATACTCAAGTCATCCCTCATAGTACAAACTCGGGGCAGGAGATTCTTCCAATGCGCGAACTTTGATCAGGTATAGTTCATCTATTCGAAGTTCAAATAGATAGAACACTAACTGCTTCATATATAATCGTAACATATTATGCAGACATATCGTACAATGTGCAACTTCATTAGTGGGTAGATATGGAGAACTCACGAAACGATGGAACACGTCCATACCCACGTAGTGAAACAAGATCGGACTACCTAAGGCGGAAGGATGAACATGAACGCCGAATTGCTGCTGAAGCTTTAAAATAGCGGGTAAATCAACTGGGACTCCCCACATGGCGTGAACGTCTAGAGTGTCATTGTGGTGACCGTTGTCAGGTCATACGGTCCGTAAGGCACCGAACTCGAGGACAAAGATGCTTCCTGTGTCCAAACATTGTCGACGATGATTTCATCGTAAGTACAATTCTTCTTTTCATCACTCATCGCTATTATCATGAACTTAAATATCCCCACAATGTATGTACATAGGAGGATGTAAGGAAATGTCAATTAGTACAATGGATCGACACGGTCAGAGTTACGTCCAATGGCGGGACGATAACGCAACCTGAACCGACCACACAAGTCATTCAGGCTTGGATGGAGTACGAACGTCGGGTAGAAATTGCAAGCTTAGACTGGAGGAACAATCCATTATGGTTACCTAAATGGTTGGAGCGTCCCAAGTGTGGTTGTAGAGATCACTGCCGGGTGGCTACCTCCTTTGCAGAACAAACATTCGGCATGAGATATTTTGTCTGCCCCAATGTAGAGAACAATTTCATTATATGTCTAACTTTTTCCAAAATCCCCTATCATTTGCACAATATTTCTACCGTTACTGACTAACCTTATTAATTTCGTATGGCAATCCAAGGATGTGTGGATTTACTCAGTGGATCGACATTATCACTCCATCATATCATGGCCAAAAGATAATAAAGTCTGAAACAGAAGTAGAGTACCAACGATTGAAAGACTATGAAAATGTAATGCATATTGACCGACCTAGAAGGGGCCAGTAGGTTAGCGCAAGCTAGATTCGTCGGGACCGATAAATTTGTATCATGTATCCATGGCACTTCTTATTTATCTTATCATTACAATGTTTAATTATGATGGTGTATTGCATGCATACGAATAAAATATTAATGTGCTTTTATCGTTTCTATTAACATGGTTCTTTGACGCCTCGATACGCTCCATTCCTTACAATTGTACTACAAATACCTAACATTATATCATCCGACACTTACAAAATTTTACATATTCTGTTTGTTTCTACAAGATCATTAACCTAATGCTTCAAAGTCACACACCGCCTCCTCGGCCTCCAATTTGACCTCGTCTAAAACTTTACAAAAACTACCTGATTTTCTCTTCTCAGAGTGAGTATTGACCTACTTTTATTCGTTCAAATACGATAATTTACATCAAACAAATTTACAAACATTACTCCTATTTTCTTCGTTTTCAATATGATGCTTTACTAAAATTTTATACCAAATGTTTCGATAACAAACATAACAAAACATATCGAAAACATTATTTTTGGATCAATAGTACTAAACAGCACTCCCCGAGAGCGGCAAGGGGGCCACCTGCAAAATTCCAGGCCCCCTCGGCGCCCTTTTGCAGGCGGCCCCCTCCATAGTGCAAAACCGCACTGCGTAAGGGCGGCAAGGGGGCAGCCTGAAAAAGAGCCAAGCCGTGGCCCCCGAACAGTAGAAAGCCGCCCTTACAGAGGGCGGCAAGGAGACCGCCTGCAAAATGTGCAGGCCGACCGTTGACGGCCGTCACCCGAGAGCCAACGGTCATCTGCCACGTCAGATAACTCACCCTCTGAGAGGGTGATCCCAGAGAGCGGCCGGAGACTAGTTTTGTTAAATTTTGAAATAGAAAATTATTTTTGTAAAACTTTTAATTAAAAAAATTAAAAATTAAAAAAATCTCCACGGTCCACCAGCAAAGAAGCGTTAATCCCAACAAACCCGGGGCCTCATCAACAAACAGAACATGAAGGAGGAGTTTACCTTATGACATGTGGACCCAGTGTTTATCATGTGCCCACCGTCATTGACACAAGTACACGACAGAGGAAAACCCAAGGACTGCATATAGCAGTATAGCACAGCAGGCAACTCAACGCGGAGAGGAAGAAAGCAAGCAAAGCAACCACCGTACTATTGCAACCGCAACCGAGAGAGAGAGAAGCTTTTCCCGATCGATTCCCCCCTTCTCCCTTGTCCTCTCCGCTCCGCATCGCTATGGCCTCCTCCGCACCAACGCCGCCGCCGCTCCTCCCGGTGACCAACCCGGCGGCCGCGGGGTCGTCCCCGGCCGCCACCGCCGTCGGATCTGACGCGCCGATCGCAACCCCGGCGTTCCGGCTCTTCCTGAGCAAGCTCTCCGACTCGGCGCGGCGCTCGCTGTCCGATCGGCGGCCGTGGACCGAGCTGATCGATCGCTCGGCGTTCTCCCGGCCGGACTCCCTCTCCGACGCCACCTCCCGGCTCCGCCGCAACCTCGCCTACTTCCGCGTCAACTACGCCGCCGTGGTGGCCTTCGCGCTCGGGGCGTCCCTCCTCGCGCACCCCTTCTCGCTCCTCGTCCTCCTCGGCCTCCTCGCCGCCTGGTGCTTCCTCTACCTCTTCCGCGGCTCCGACCAGCCCGTCGTCCTCTTCGGCCGCACCTTCTCCGACCGCGAGACGCTGCTCGGCCTCGTCGCCGCGTCGTTCGTGGCCTTCTTCTTCACCTCCGTCGCGTCGCTCATCATCTCCGGGCTGCTCGTCGGCGGGGCCATCGTCGCCGTCCACGGCGCGTGCCGCATGCCCGAGGACCTCTTCCTCGACGACGCTGACGCCGCCAGCGGCAACAGCGCGGCCCAGGGTCTTCTCTCCTTCCTCGGGGCGCCCGGATCTAGGGTTTGAGGCGGCGGCGGGCGACGAGATCTGGTAGGCTTCTTTGGCTCGAGTGGTTCGCGTTACTCTGTAATTGATCTGGGTCTGATCTCGTTGGATCTATAGCACATTTGTTATCTAATTCCTCAATCTGTAATCCGTAGCTACAGATCTACTACTTGTTTACCTATATTTTGGATCGATGTATTACTTTGCGAAGTTCTGCTGAATATATTGAGTCTCTTGACGAGATTAAGTGTTAAAATTACTACGTTATATTGTTTTGAATTAATTTAGCATGAATGTATGAAGAGTATGTCGACTTATCACTGTTTGAATAGTAGAGAAGAATATATGATGGTTCAGCTGTGTATTGTCACTTTTCATTTAAATGATGTGCCTGTGGAAATTTATCATGTGGATGATTTCGAAATGGTTCCTGCTACATAAGTTTGATTTTGTCTTTCTTTAGAGAGCTGGATCAAATGGCCTTTTGTCTAAGCAAAGGCTAAATGCTGTGGAATCATGTGGAGTATTTGAGGATTTCCTGATTATGTTGTTTATGTCGGGCTCGTTTCAAACACAGTAGTTCTATAAAAGAAATTCACAGAATAGTTCAATCCTTCTTAAAATCCTTCTAAATTCTACCATTCCAATTCTTGTGGAGCCATGGGATAATAATGGCCACCATCTATGTGACCATCTATTAATCTCTAATTTCGAAGCTTTGCCATGCTAATAGAATTGCCATGCTAATAGAATCAACATTGTCTAACATTTTGTGATTGCTTTACAAAGTTGCTATTTTCTTCCTGAGTTGCATTCCAGTGGAGCTCTGTGTTTGGCTTTTCTTGGTCTCTCCTTTTGTTTTTGAGGGCCACAAAGATGATATTTTGTGCTTTGTGATAGCCCATATGAATTCAAGAACAGTTGTAAATTTGTTCAAGGATGCTAAACTTCATAATGGCAATGAATTTCTGTTAATGTTTGATCACCTGTGTCTAAATTGTCAATGCCTTTAGTGAACTATGCCTGAAATGTCTGAAAGCTTGCACATAAATTAGAATGTTATGGGTCATGTGACAGTGCAAATTTTGCTTGCTGAATATCACGATATACCATAGCTGATAATAACTTGCATCTATTGAGGAATTTCTTTTTTAATACTTTTAGAGGGTGGACTTGTACTTAAAATCATTCCAAACGACACCAATTCTCGTGGAACCGTGGGATAATAATGCCTGCCATCTATGTGACCATCTATTAATTTCTAGTAACTTTGAAGCTTTTCATGCTAGTAGAATCAGCATTGTCTAAATAACATTTTGTGATTGCACTATAATGTTGCTATTTTCTTCCTGAGTTGTCCTCCAGTGGAGCTTTGTGCTTTGGTTTTCTGGTTCTCCTTTTGTTGAGGATCACAGAGATGAGTGAGCATCAATGTTTTGTGTTTTGTGATAGCCCCATATGTATTCAGGAACAGTTGTAGTAAATGGCTCAAGGGATGGTAAAACTTCCTAATGGCAATGAATTCCTGTTAATGTTTGATCACCTGTGTCTAAATTATCAATGCCTTTATTGAAATATGCCTGAAATGTCTGAAAGAGCTTGCACATAAATTAGAATGTTATGGATCACGTGTGACAGTATGCAGATTTTGCTTGCTGAATATCACAATACTATACCATGGCTGGTTATTACAATTTCTTCTATAATCTTTTTAGAGGGTGGACTTGCGCCTACAATCGCTGTCACTCTCGCAATGGCATATGGTGATGCAATCACCAACTGTGTTCGTTTTACAAATAAAGTTACAGGAGGCGGGGGGGGGGGGGGGGGGGGGGGGGAGATCAACTTGAGGGTGGTGATCGGCTGACGTTGTGGTTTTTTATGGGGAAAAATAGTTTGTTTCATGCAATTATCCTTCCGTGAATCACAGTACTTTCCTACCCTTGCCGATGATAGAACGAGTCATCTTCTGAAGCATTTCTGAACTTTTGCAATTCCAGAACCTTGCCTCTGTGCAAGTTCTGAACATTTCCTACGTTCCTTAACCATAGATCCGCAGCTGGACTGGAGTTAAATTTCTCGTTTTCACAATAAAACGCGTCAATTCCTGTGTCTAAAACCTGAACTGTACTATCTACCGTCTGCAACTGCAAACAGTATCCATTGCAATTTGCGAAGTGTTCATCGATGAGGAGGGCATCAACGAGGATGATGACGATGCGGAGAGCTCATGGAAATGCATCAGAAATCTTGTTTAGCACGATTAGCACTTCACTTTGCGATCAGAGGAAGACTCAGGTCTGGACTCTGGTCCGGTAGCACCGGTGTAAAACCGGTTTGGTTTGTTATTGATGCACGGGCCCCACATGGCATTGAGTGTTATCCTGCCCCCTCCTGCTTACGACACGACAACCAGTCACCCACCAGACCACGGCACGGCTCCACCTTCCGCCCATCGATCGATCGATCGATTCTTCTCCGTCTCCGCCGCTCCGTTTTTCAGATCTCCGAGACCCCTTCGCTAAAATCCCTAGACTTCCATAGCCATATCGCCTAGACCCTACCTGACTACTAACCTCGCCATGATGGCCGCGGAGCCCTCGCCGGCGGCCGCCTCCGCCTCCGCCGCCGCCGTTGAAGACCTCGAAACTCTCCCACTAGACTCTTCCTACTCCTCCGTCCCCGCCACTGATCCACTCCTCCGCCCGCCTGCCTCCCCTTCCGCCGCCTCAGCCGCCGGTGGTGGGGACCACGACCCGTTCGTCATCGACGACGACTTCCTCGTCGACGAGGATGACGACGACGTTGCCCCCCCTGCGGCCACCGCCATCGCGCCGGCGGCCGCGGCGGCGTTCCCCGCCGCAGCGGCGCGGGCCCCGGAGTTCGCGCGGATCGCCGTGTCCGATCCGAAGAAGCACGCGGAGCCCACGGCGGGGGCAGCCGGCGTGATCCCGGGCTCCGGGAGCTACTTCTCCTACCTCATCACCACCCGCGTCGCGGAGGCCGAGTTCCGCGTGCGGCGACGCTTCCGCGACGTGGTGGCGCTCGCGGACCGCCTCGCCGCGTCCCACCGCGGGCTATTCATCCCGGCACGCCCCGACAAGAGCGTCGTCGAGGGGCAGGTCATGCAGCGCCACGACTTCGTGAACCAGCGGTGCAGCGCGCTCCAGCGCTACCTCCGCCGTCTCGCCGCGCACCCCGTCGTCGGCCACAGCCCCGATCTCCGGACGTTCCTCACCGAGCCTGGCGCCATCCCGGCCTTTGAGGGCGAGCAGCCGCGGTATTGGACCACCACGCCGAGTTCCGCTGCTCCATCGTCTCCGGCAAAAGCTGGAAGAGACCTGTTTGGGATGTTCAAGGGTCTCAAACAGACGGTGGTGAACGGGATGGTTGCAACAAAGCCCCCACCGGTGGAGGAGGAGACTGACACAGAATTCCTAGCACACAAGGCTAGGTTTCAGGATTTACAGCAGCAGCTCACCACAACATCTCAACAGGTTCGTGCAATTTTACCTCCATGATGTGCAGCACATTTTTGTATGGACAATTCAAACAATTTGTTGTGTTGTACTGCAAAATCTTTCAAAGTACATGTTAATACATGTGAACCAACTCCCTGTGCCTCTAATGCCTTAATTACATAACCACCACAATACCACACAGAAACTTGTTTGCCAATATGTGTCATGCGACCATATCTGCGACTTATGTTTCTTTATGCAGATTTTTTATGAATTGCCAGCATAAGTATTAACTGTTTTATCCGAAGAGCTTTTGTGGGAGGACTAGTGGAGTTAAGCCCTTTGAATCACTAATTAGTAGTTGTAACCAGAGGTCCAGAACCCATGCTGATTTCCAAACCCCCCATACGTTAGCAAAGCCATTTTATTCAAGTTGAAGTCAGCCTCAGAGGCCATGGGCCAAAAAACTTGAACACATATTCATCAAACAAACACATTTATATTTTCTTGTGTGGCCTTCTTAACTTCATATTTGCAATATATTTTACTCTAGCCTGTATTTACCTGATTGATCTCAAGGTATGTTTAGTTTTTCTCCTTTTGCAAAATAGTGAAAGTCGAGTGACTGTTTTTCATGGTGTTACCAAACTGTCTTATCAGAAGGTTACTAGTATTGTCTTCATCTTATGCATGTGGATTGTGGAAGTCATGTTTTGTAGCAAATAACATAAAATATTTCTTTTGCATTCCAAAAGTACTATTAGGATGAAGTTGTGATATTTTACGGTGAATGGATGTCCTAGCTAGAAGTAGCATTGCATTACTTTCTCCATTTGGATTTTTTTAATCTTCTGCATAGTGAGCCTCGGATAGGTTCATGAAGCTATTGTTGTTGAAATTCGATTTTTCCATTTTCTGTAGGCCGAAGCATTAGTTAAAGCTCGGGACGATCTTAGAACAACTACAGCTCATTTGGGAATGACATTAATTAAGCTGGCAAAATTTGAAAGAGAGCAAGCAACATGTAGTCCACAGAGAAGAAGAGCTGCTGATATCAATAATTTTGGAAGTTCTGTTGTCAAGTTCAGCAGATCACAGGCAAAACTAAATTCTGAAATTGTGAAGCACTTGGTATGTGAAAATTTGCTGCAGACTCAAACAAAGCAAGCAATTATTTGGTACCATTCCTTGAAATTCCTTTTGTTAGATTATAACAAGATATTATTTATTCTTTTGCAGGGTAGTATCCATGAATACTTGGAGATGATGATATCTGTTCATAATGCGTTTACTGATCGTTCTGATGCTTTACACCATGTGCAAAGCCTGTCAGCAGATCTATTTTTCTTGCACACCAGGGCGGAAAAACTTGAATCAGTATCATCTAGGAGTAGAAGTATAGACCAGGAATGGACAAGGCACCAGAAATTAGGGGGATTGAAAGAAACAATAAGTGCAACAGAAGCAGCGAAAAGCCACGCACTTAAAGAATATGAAAATATTAAGGTAAATCACCTGTGAGCTTGAAGTGATATGTTCCATTAAGTTAACCAAAGGGAGCTCGAAAATATCAAATAAAATCACCTAAAAGCGTAAATATAAGCTTTTTTTAGATATAGAAACAGAAATGCATGCAGTTTGCATCTTGTGGTTTACTACTGAAAGTTTACTTATGCTGTACTTAGTAAAGTTATAGCTTCTATTTGATTAACCGCTTATGCTATGGTTAATACATCTAGCAATATAAATCATGCTAAAGGTTATTCTTGTGAATATTTCACAAACATGGTCGGATTGTCTGCTAGTTAGAAGAAACATATGTTTGAAGCTTAATACAACTATGATCTCACATTTAATTTTAGTATTGTCTAATATCATTGTCATTTTTATACCCGATGTTACTTTAAGCTAGTCTGCTGGCAGAGAAGATTAATATGAGTCATGCAGTATGGCACCGTGGCCTGCATTTATGTAGCTTAGGATCCTGCAATATTTTGCTGCCTGATAAATACCAACTTAAATTACTAGAAGGGAAATACTGAGATAGTGAATTCAATGTTCTTCTATTTTTATTTCCTAGGAAATCAGAGTGATGGTTAAGATTGCTGTTATTATGGTGTCGATTGTAGCTAACTTGCAGTTTAGTGACTAATTCATTTGCTCACAAGGACAATTTGTTATTTTTTGGCTTTTATAGCTTCTTTGTACTGGTTAATGCAGTTAGCTTAAACTGGAAATATACAAAGATGGAATGTGTTTGATTTAGTAAAACACAAGTTAAATTCAACATAGAACATATGCAAATTTCTGTTCCTAGATATAAATTTGCCTCCAAATTTTCAAGAGCTTTCTCAAATTTAAGTGGCAATTCAGGTATGCATCGCATATGCATACTAATTACTAGGTTTTGTACTGGCAGTGTAACCTTTACAAATCCTGGAGGCGACATGGCCTTCATCTTCTTGAGCCATATTCTTTGTAGTAGAGCATTAATGCTCCCTTTTGGATTTCTAACATGTATTTTTTTCAGGTTGTTCAAATAACCATACAAATGGTAGCAGTCATATTTAGCTTTCTTTTTTTTTTTGATGATTTCAGGAGAATAATACGATTGAAATTAGAAGATTCGATAAGGATAGGCGTCGAGATTTTGTGCAGATGCTGAAAGGATTTATCGTAAATCAGGTATATGAATGCTCCACTAGTATTTGACACCATGATTATTACACTATATTTATCCGTAGTGAAAGAAGAGGTTTATACATGTCAATAACATTATTCTATATTATTGTGTGCAGGTTTCATATTCTGACCATTATGCTAATATGTGGGCAAAGGTAGCAGATGAAACTAAAGTGTATGCAAAAAGGAGCAACTGATGCGGCTTGTGTATAGTATAGTACTCCGTAGTAGCTAGTAGGATCTTGGTTTATTTTGATTTGCTGACTTCAACACTTGATTCTCCCCAGTTTTGCCACCATGCGGTTCATTGTATTGCTACATTTGAGGTTAGAGAGAGTTTCGGTGAATGGGCTTCTCGGTGACAATTGACATACACGGCATATTTTTCCTCCTTTTTTTTCCTGAAAATTCCATTTCCCTCTTCTAGAAAAATCTTATTGTGCACTTTACACTTGTCCTACCTCGTGAAACTGATGTATCTGGTTTGAGTTTTGCCATGGACGCTATCCATGGTATATACAACAAGGCACTTTTCACACGTTTCTGACTGTGAAGGCTGAGGCCTGAAGATCCAGTGGCTGGTATCTTTTGCTTATCCACACACGTAAGCATTGTTTCTTCAGTCTACCTGTTGTCTCTTGTTGTAGGCTAGTATGCTGTATGCATATGCAAGTGAAATTCTCAATCTTATCGATGTTACTACACTGGGAGATACATAATCTGGTCGAGTTAGACCTCCAAAACTTTGCTTCTTGCACCAAACTTCAAATTCTACCGCTACAAAATCGTGTTTATCCAACATCCTCGTCTGTAACTGTGAAGTGGCTTCTGAGCGATCGTTTGCCCTTTCGCTGCCAGCAAGTGCAGAAAGCTCGAACTCGGCCGCGAAAATGTCTCACGCGCCGTGCCGAAATGCCGCCTCCTTCAAACCGCTCCTCCCCTCCCGCCTCCGGTCCAAGCCCCTCACCGGCATCTCCTCCGCCTCCGCCTCCTCCCCACGCCGCAACGTGTCCACATCTGCCTCCTCCCGCCGCGATTTCCTCCTCCTCGTCCCCTCGCTCGCCGCCGCCTCCGCCATCCTCCGGCCGCTCCCTTCCTCCGCCACCGCCGCCGCCGATGACGAGGCGTCTCCCACCGAGTCCTCCTCCTCCTCCTCGCCGCCGTCCCCGGAGGAGGCGGGGGCGGGTGCGGCGGAGGAGGTCGACGAGTCGGCCCTGTCGAGGGTGTACGACGCGACGGTCATCGGGGAGCCGGAGGCTGTGGGGAGGGACGCGAGGGGGCGGGTCTGGGAGAAGCTGACGGCCGCGAGGGTGGTGTACCTCGGCGAGGCGGAGCTCGTGCCCGACCCCGACGACCGCGTGCTCGAGCTCGAGATCGTGAAGGGGCTCGCGACCCGGTGCGCTGAGGCCGAGAGGGGCGTGGCGGTCGCGCTCGAGGCGTTCCCCTGCGATCTCCAGCAGCAGCTCGACCAGTTCATGGACGGAAGGTCCTTCCTCTCTGCGTTGTTTTACTTCAGTTATCTGAAGTTCTGAACACTAGCTTCGGAGAACAAAATTTTCCTGTTTAGATGGTGCCCAGTCGTGGATTTTTGCTGTGTCGTCGTTGTAGATTTTTTAGATAATGGAGTCGTCATTAGATGGATCCATGTTATGATAAGAATTCTATATTGTCATTCTCTAGAAGAAAATATCATCATAGGCACCACATTAAGAATTTAGGATTACAATGCAGACTATGTTTAGTTGGAGTCTAATAGCGATTCCATGTTTGTTGACATGAATGCATTTGTTCAGTAAAGACTTCCTTTCAACAGATTTTGACAAGCTTATGCTTTATCCAGGATTGATGGTAGCATCCTAAAGTTGTACACGTTGCACTGGCCACAAGACCGGTGGGAGGAGTATGAACCTCTTCTGAATTATTGCCGTGATATTGGAATTAAGCTTATTGCTTGCGGAACTCCACTGGAGGTGATTGATAGCTTCTACTAGTTAATGAACTTAGATATTCAATGCCATGCTTTACCAGTGATTTAAGTTGTTAAATCATTGATTCCTGCAATACATGTATCTTGGAAGTTGAAACTAGATTTCGGTGGTTCACATCTCAATTTTCCTGCCACGCCACAAGATTATCTCTTTGCAGCTTGCTACATATAATTGCTTTTCATGATTAGTTATAGTGTGGTATGAACTAATGGAACAATCTCACTCTGCAGAATCAAGATACAACTTTCTTAATGTTGCATCTTATGATGTGCATTCTATTGAATTTTTAGGCTTATTATGTGTATACGTCCAAGTTCTATCACAGCATACTTTGTACAATGTTATGCTTCTTTCTTGAGCAGGTGAAAAGAACTGTCCAAGCAGATGGGATTAGAGGCCTTTCAAAGGCAGAAAGAGAAGAATATTCCCCTCCAGCAGGCTCAGGCTTCATCTCTGGCTTTTCATCTATCTCAGGCCGGTCACTGATAGACAAGATTTCGTCAGCTCGTGATTCTCCTTTTGGTCCTACCTCATATTTATCAGCTCAGGCAAGAGTAGTTGATGATTATACCATGTCGCAAATCATTCTGAAAGAGCTTAATGGTGGGGATACTTCAAGGATGCTAATTGTTGTTACGGGTGCAAGCCATGTTATTTATGGGTCACGAGGAATTGGTGTTCCTGCCAGAGTATCTAAAAAGATGCCAAAGAAAGATCAAGTTGTGGTACTACTTGATCCTGAGAGACAAAGCATAAGGAGGGAAGGTGAAATTCCAGTTGCTGACTTCTTATGGTATTCAGCAGCTAAACCTTGCAGCAGAAACTGCTTTGACCGTGCTGAAATTGCACGAGTTATGAATGCTGCTGGTAGAAGACCCGAAGCTTTGCCTCAGGTTTGCTGCTTGATCTTCGTTTTAGCCTATTGCTTTTTAACTTCATGTCGTGATAGACCTTTGAGCAAAATCTGTAAAATCGTGTATTTAGTGAAGGTAACCATGAACAAGCTCTTCTAGATACTGCTGCCCTACTATCTTCAGGAGAATAAATATTGAATGAGTAATACCGAGCAAGATTTGGCAAGAAACCTTCAGATTACCCAAATATTTTGCGTTGATTTGTGTTAAGCTTTTTATTCTGGTTTTCGAGTCAATTACTTCCAAAAATGTGCCACAGAGTAGTACAGGTAGCACAATAAAACCTAAGCCTCTAGCATTTTCTGAACCCTGGCTGTGACACAAATTAGCTAATAAACTGCATCACATTAGTCAATATGCCCAGTGCACTAACATCTTTTTCACATGGCCCAAAAAATTCTTGTTAGTCATAGAGCAGGAGCTTTCTTCTGTGGCCAAAATGTTTCTATACAATGGTAAGCATCATATTTTAGTACTAGAAGTCTGGCTAATGGACCTCTTGCGTTTTGCTGGAATATCGCAGGATCTTCAGAAAGGAATAGATCTTGGTGTAGTTTCTCCTGAGATACTGCAGAACTTTTTCGACCTTGAGAAATACCCTGTTATGTCTGAACTGATTCACAGATTCCAAGTAAGAAACTGCTCTATTATTTTTGTTTTACTCCTTAGACCTTATCAGTTCATTTAATCTATGCTTCTGAATAATTCTCCTTGAAACATATGCTTGCCTTAACTTAATATCTCTACATGATTTCTGCATATGGGACTTCATATAAATAAACTAAATTCCTCAGGGTTTCCGTGAAAGATTGCTGGCAGACCCCAAATTCCTTCAAAGGTTGGCTATTGAAGAAGCTATATCAATAACAACCACTCTATTAGCACAGTACGAAAGACGGAAAGGGCGATTTTTCGAAGAAATTGACTATGTACTCACCGATACAATTAGAGGCTCTGTGGTTGATTTCTTTACAGTGTGGCTTCCTGCTCCTACTATTTCGGTCCTTTCTTATGCTGATGATGGTTCTGGTGAGAGTTTGGAGTTCGTCAAAGGCCTTTTAGGATCATTGCCAGATAATGCATTCCAAAAGAATGTATTGGGTCAAAACTGGAATATGAAGCAGAGAGTTGCAGCAGTGTTAGTTGGTGGTTTGAAACTTGCTAGCGTTGGGTTTATTTCTAGTGTGGGGGCTGGAGCTTCCTCGGATCTCCTGTATGCTGCTCGAGGTGTGCTGAAACCTTCAGTGAATGCAGAAGCAAGACGGAAGAGATCTCCTATTTGGAAGTCAGCAACTGTTTATAGTTGCTTTCTTGGAACGTCAGCAAACTTGCGGTATCAGGTAACTTTTCCTACTTTCAATCGAGGGACTTGACATGTTTTGTTGCTAAGTTGCATGAGCAACTGTATGGTATTGTGTTTCCAAGCATAAGTAGTAGCGAAGTTCGAAGTACAATTATTTTGCCTTACACATCCTCAATTGTTCCTTAGGAGGGAATCCTCAGAAATTCCCCAATAGACTGATGGTGCCAGTGTAAGGAAAACTTCCTTTTGGTTACAGTCACACGATGGTGCCATATAGCCTGATTTTATTAGAGCACAGGGTTGTCAACTTGTGATTGGGTCATGGGTTTAAGGCCCCGTCCTCTTTTAACACAGAGATACAATTTCTCCTATGTATTCTTATCTTCTTCTACTGCCACCATAATTCACTGAAATATTCACAATCCATAACATGGCCTAATGCAGCAACCTTTTAGCCCAGGGAACTAATTTACTAAATTCTTTTTAAGCATATCTTTTTCTTTCTTTGGTACAAATTATCTGAGTTTCTCTAACAATTGTGTTGCAGATCATTGCTGGTTTAGTGGAGCATCGGCTAGGAGAGAGTCTAGCGACTACCTACAATCAGCCACTTCTTGCTAGTTTATTGTCCTTTGTGGCAAGGACAGTGAACTCATACTGGGGAACACAGGTTGGGCATTCTCTGCACATTTCTAGTTATATGTTTTTTTGGTAGCATAGTGCACACTCAAGATGTTTAGATTACTTTAGACTAAAAAGCTCTTCACAACTAGGGAATCTGGCTATGAGTAATGTCATTGCATTTTCCCATCCTACATCCCGATTCATATTGTTTACTTAGTTCAATCAATGGTCACAGGAACCTTAACATTCACATACATCCACTAAAGCTTAACTGCTATGAAAGGAATATTTTAGTTGAGCTTTACCTCGGAGGCTTCAAGCAGCTTTCCTATGATAATTTACGCATTTTTAAACTCCTGAATATATTCATAGCGCTTTTATGGTTTTGAAGCTTATATTTTACACAAGATAGGAGCTTACAGTAAACCTATCCGTTCTCTCCTTACTTATTATTCTGTTTGATGCAGCAATGGGTTGATCTTGCGAGATATACTGGACTACAAAAGACCAAGGAAGTTCCTCCTGTTGAGGCCACAACACCACCCGCTGAAACGTCACAGTTAGAGGACGGTAGAACAGAAGTACAAAATCTGGATGATAACAGCAACCAATCAAGTGGTTGAACCTAATGATTTGGTTACTTCACAATGCCTTCAAAGTACATAACCATATAGCTAGGTTTGCATCATAGTTCCTTAGAGTTAGGGAGTACATCACTTGTTAACCTCCAACAGAGTACATACATGTACTGCTTGTGATTTCTAGAGTAAAAATTGTAAGGGGGGACACTTGCAGTCTTCTGAGGATTGCAGCAACAACCGTTTCATCTCTGTAATTCAAAACATGTTGTAATTTAGCAGGATGGCATACTGTAGAAAGTTTGGCAGGTTTGCCTGTTGCAATAAATTCCGCCTGCTATGGAGCCAGATGTTTCAGTTTGCAGATTTTATCGTCCGACATCGCCCTGACAAAGATGGTAGGTAAGCAAGTCCATTTCTGGTATGTTAATCTATTAACAACTAATTCTTTTTGTATTTTAACATGTTGCTGGCCAGCTACGGTGGGTTCTGGTAAGTTCTTCAGTGCAACTGTGCTCGGTGCATGGGACAGATTTCTTTAGGCTGTGATCCCTCGCCAGGTGTCCCTGGATACTAATGTACGTGGCATCTCTTCCTTGAACTCTCTTCCTATATATGGAAGTTTGCATCCATCTCATCTTAAGTTGCGAAGAAAGCAGGCTAGAAAGGTGAAGATAGCTGTACGGTGACAAGCGAAGGTAATAGAAAGGCGCGATCATGGCGAGTGCCAAGGCGATGGCGCAGGATGAGCAACACTTTGTTCTAAAGAGTGGCCATGCCATCCCTGCAGTTGGGTTAGGCACTTGGAGGGCCGGCTCAGATACTGCTCACTCCGTTCAGACAGCCATCACTGAGGTATATTCTGCATGTCTCCCCTATCTGGCTATCTACATAGGTAGAAGTGTATATATAGTCCAGCATACTAACCAAGCAGCAATTGCCAGCAAACCAATTATATTGTGCTATATTGAACTGAAAAGATGTTAGGAATTCCGTCTGTATTTGCAAACATCTTAATACTAAACCATCTCCAGGTACGAGTATAGGCATTTGTAGTTTGGCACAGTATCATAGTAATACCGTCTCGAAAAAGACTACAGTAGTATCATGGGCTGGTAACTGTGCATCTTCTGCGTGATAGACTGCTCTGTATTTGTCCATGTCATAGAGATGTTCGTCGACATACTAGCTATAATCGGTCGATTCCCATCCTTTTCTGGGACTTGAGTTGATTAAAAATTGGTACACTGCTTGAATATTGCAATCTTGTCTTGGAGTTGAAACTGAGGCTTGAACCTCTATTCTTTTCTGAAAGCTATCTAATGGGACCTTCACTGATGTAGCACTAAGCTTGCATATTGCTAAACTTTCCAAGTTCGTCTGATGTATAGACTCAGCTGAGGAACCTGTTTCTGATCTAAGAATGTAATCTGAATATCTGGTTACTGCAGGCTGGATACAGGCATGTAGATACGGCTGCTCAATATGAAATAGAACAGGAGGTACACCAAAACAATATTATGTTTATCTGGTAGTCTGTTGCGTGATGTTTCGTTAAGCATTCTCTGCAATTCAGGTCGGCAAAGGGCTTAAAGCTGCAATGGAAGCTGGAATCAACAGAAAAGATTTGTTTGTGACGTCAAAAATATGGTAATTATATTTACAATCATTATAACTTGTCCTTTGGTGTAAAATAAAATATAAATGCAGTAACTTGTATTTTGTTTCGTATATGTGAATTTTGATCAATACTTGGTTACTGAAGGTGCACAAACTTGGCTCCTGAGAGGGTTCGACCAGCATTAAAGAACACACTCAAGGATCTCCAGTTGGATTATATCGACCTTTACCTTGTAAGAAACTGAAATTCTTTTGTACAGAACTTTATTACTCGACTGCATACTGGAAATCGGAAATTTTACCTAGAGTGATAAAATAAAATGGATGCAGATTCATTGGCCATTCCGTCTAAAAGACGGAGCACACCAGCCTCCTGAGGCTGGGGAAGTTTTGGAATTTGACATGGAGGGAGTATGGAGGGAAATGGAGAGACTTGTGACAGATGGGCTGGTTAAGGACATTGGTGTCTGCAATTTCTCAGTTACCAAGCTCAACAGGCTGCTGCAATCAGCTAATATTCCACCGGCAGTATGCCAGGTTGCGGACTATCAGATTTAAGTTCCAACATATTGAAATAACTGGATTGCTCCTTTACTCACTGAATTTCACACAGATGGAAATGCACCCTGGTTGGAAGAACGATAAGATTTTCGAGGCCTGCAAAAAGCATGGAATTCATGTTACTGTAAGATATAATTTCTTATGAAAATCAGATACAATAAGTTGACCTCTCTGATGCAATTTCCTTGCATGTTTTTGTTATCAAAACAAACGCACTTTAATATTTTTCTTATATATTTATGTCACTTTTTCAGGCCTACTCCCCACTGGGTTCTTCTGAAAAGAACCTTGCGCATGATCCAGTTGTCGAGAAGGTAGCATTCACAAATATTCAGATAGAATAAACAATATGAAAAGGTAGCATGCTCTTCAATTACGTGTACGATAGCTCAGTACAACCATATAAATGCAGATAGCCAACAAGCTGAACAAGACTCCAGGTCAAGTGCTCATCAAGTGGGCTCTCCAAAGGGGAACAAGTGTTATTCCAAAATCAACTAAAGATGAAAGGATTAAGGAGAATATGCAGGTGTTTGGATGGGAGATCCCTGAAGAGGACTTCCAGGTCTTGTGCGACATCAAAGATGAGGTGAGGATTGACCTTGTGCATTTCCGTTTGTAGCTGTAGCTCAGCTGTACTAAGAGCTCAGAGGTTAGGGGAGGATTGACCTTGTGCATTTCCGTTTGTAGCTGTAGCTCAGCTTTCCTACGAGCTCAGAGGTTGAGTGCAAAGAGAATATGTTTTAATGAAATTACTGATAAAAATGGCTTGATATGGATTTTATTGTTCTTGATATGGTAGACTGCTTTGAAAATGAAAACTTGGTATAATAGAGGGAGGTGTGAAACGTCACTTGCTAGTTTTGACCCAACGACATTGCATGGCAATTTAGCACTGCACGGCCGGAATCTGGATCTATATTCCTATATGACTCATGCTAAAAATATTGCAATAGAATAATCCACTCCATAGTGACAATGTAGTATTAAGATTCCGTCAGTTTGTACATCTTTTACTACATGTTTTAAGTCATTTCTTCAGGGTATCTTCCAGGCTAGCCAGGAAGACATATCTCACAGAAAATTTCGGTGTTCAGAACTTCAGATAGAGCATCATTTGATCTGTTCGGTGTGGCAGCTAATTTTAAATACTGGACTTAACTAAACACATATGCTACACATAAAAAACTACTAAAAAGAGCCCCGTCTACTTAGCTATAACTAATCTTTTCTCTGATATAATGTGATTGGACCTTGGTATTGCAGAAGCGAGTCCTGACAGGAGAGGAGCTCTTCGTGAACAAGACCCATGGGCCATACAAGAGTGCATCTGAGGTCTGGGATAACGAGGACTAAGCTGCCATGTCTCACCCAAAGAGATGCCAAATAATGGATATGGTGTTGGTCATGCACGAATCAGTTATGTGCTCTTCTCCAAGCTCTGTGATGAAACCAGCTACTCATCACAAGATGTACTACTATGTATAAACCTAGTGTTGTACTGTTGTTTTGTGTTCTCTTTTCCAAGCTTTGTGTAACCAGCTTCTCAGCACAAGATGTACAGCCAGTGCTGTAAGATAAATAAAGTGCCCCTTGTTCAAAAATAAATGAATAGAAGTACTATCGAGGCTTTGCCGTTGCACTTGCTACATGCTTTGCCTGCTTCGCATTATGGTTGGAGTTTAGTGGCTGTTCACTCTTTGATGACAAAGCAAACCTGCTGCAAATTTTAAATTTTGTCAGTGTCAAATTTTGGCATGGCCACTATTTGGTAAGGATGTAAGTTATGCTTACTTTGTTATCTTTTCTAAATTTTTATGAGTGGAAGATTATAGAATTATCAAACTTTGGTAGTGGAGGTAAGTTTTATCAAAGTTTAGATTGTTACCTTGCTAAATTTTAGCAAAACCAAAACTTGTTAAGATTAATTTTGGTAATGAAGTGAACAGCCCCTTACTCTTTCTTCATACTAGAAATCAAAATGTCCTGCCTGTCTGTCAAGCTCGCCAGCCGTTTCATGGACCACTGAATAAACATGTTTACAAGAATCATTATCTTAAGGTGAAACAGGTACTACCTCCGTTCTTATATTATTATGGGATAGAGAGCTTATATTATAGGATAGAGGGTGTAATACTAATCATCTGCAGAAATTGCTGTAGATCAGTGCCTTAATGAACATCAGGAGCAGCGTGAGAGCCGTACGGTACAGATGCCCAAAGGACGGGGACCGTATGCACGGCCACCTCCTGTCCTGAACAAATCGAGTTCATAGTACGGGAGAGAATTTTGTAAGAGTGGTCCCATCCGACCAGATCAAGGTGGGTCCCGGTGTTCAGTGGCACAAAGGAGCCTGGCTGGCTGACACGCCAGGTTTGCCTCGCGCGGGCTCAGCAGTGAGCGCTTGGAATATTTTACGCTGGGCTAGGCTCAAAGCTCCAAAAGATACAGTAGATTGGATCTCGAGGGCGGATGCCGAGGTGGCCGGTGTGGCGGCGCCGTGGCCGCCTGGCTGGACGCCTCCGGCTCCGGGCCGACGAAGCTTCGCCGCGGCTTCAGGGCTCCCTCCGTCACCTGCCATGCTCTACCTGGAATCTGGATGTGTGGGTGGCGAATGTATCGCGCCAAACACACAACAAATGTTACGGCAAACCACATCAAATCAGCGCTAGGCCTCGCATGTCGTTTCTTTACTAGGGTCTCGCAGCGCCTCACTGCCCTAGGCCGATGGCGTTTTTTTTTATAAAAAGATAATGGATGTTTTCAGTACTGGAATACCCTCTTTAGTCCCGATTTACAATCCCCTTTAGTCCCGGATTGCAAACTGGAACGCCCAATCCGAGACTAAAGATGTCCACCTTTAGCCTAGTCCCGATTGAAATAATCAGGACTAAAGATCATCTTTAGTCCCGGTTGGTGGTACCAAGCGGGACTAAAGTTTTGATCTTTAGTCCCGGTTGGTAATACCAATTGGGACTAAAATTTTTTTATCCATTGTTTTTGCTACTTGCATACTGTTTTTTCATTATTTTTGTCCAATGCCACAGACCGAATAACAGTTCGAATGCAACAGCATCAAAATTATTTTTTCCAATGCCACATGTTAAATGTAACAACATCAAAATTAACGTCACAGATCAAAATGCAAAATCATCCACAAATTCAAAAAACATATAAAAATCTACATCCGCCCACTGCCGCCTGCCGCCGCCTCGTGCACCATGCACCGATCGCCCACCGCCACCGGTCGGAGGCTGGTCGGATCTGCGAGGGAGGGAGGAGAGCGCCGCCAGCCACCACCCTCCCCCTCTCCCCCTCGACCAGATCTGGGAGGGAGGGAGGGAAGGAAGCGACGCCGGTCACCGCCACCTCGGGCGCCGCCGCCCACCGCGCTGGGGTGCGCCGCCACCGCCACCGCCGGTAGCTGCCGCCGTCGCCAGTGGGAGGGGAGTGGGGAGGGGAGGGGAGTGGAGAGGAGATAGCACTATGACTTAGGAAAATTTATCGATGCCAGAGATGTTTTTATATGCGTTTTAACATCCGGGTGATCTTTAGTCCCAGTTGTTAACACCAACCGGGACTAAAGTTTCCCGACAGCCTGACATGATCTAACAAAAAATAAACCGGGACTAAAAATGATCTTTAGTCTCGGTTGATGATACCAACCGGGACTAAAGATCAAAAGTTCTTTTGGGTTTTTTAACCGGGACTAATGTGTTTTTTACCATCCGGATAAAGATCATTTCTTTATTAGTGTTTAGTTAGGAAACAAAGTTAAGTACATCAAGTCTTTACACCTATTAAAATGTGAAGAGCTAAAAAAAAGGAAAAAAATGTCATATGATGTCTTTGGGACTTTTTTTTAACGAGATGTCTTGGGACCTTGGACATCAAGTCTTTACACCTATCAAAATGTCATATGACCGTCTCGTCAAAAGAATTACCATGGAAGCACCACACATGATCCGTCGTGACCGTTCGTTTGTCTTTGAGATTTTATTGATGAGTAGTGTTCCAAATACCGATGACAACAAACATTAGTGAGAACTTATTTTTTATACTGGTTGAAAACCCCATTAATCCCGATTGTAACAACTGTGATCAACCAATCGAGACTAAAAATCTCGATCTTTTCAATTGGTACTAAAGATATATACTAAGTAAAAAATATGTGGGATGTGGGATTTAAACTCAAAATTTCTCACCTTAGCCCTCACGCACGTTAACATTCCACCTACTACACACATCTAATGTGGATAAAGATCCTTGCCTTTTGAATTAACCCTGAAGACATCTTTAGTACCGGTTGATAACATCAACTAGGATTAAAGATCCTTCAACATTAGTCTCAGTTGGTGTTACCAATCGGTACTAAAAAACATAAAAATATTTCTAGGGACTTGGACTTTTAGAACCGGTATTAAAACATTTTTAGTACCGGTTCTTAATCTAGCATAGATATTTTTGTTTTTGGGTACCACGATGAAAAATCAGTTCTCCAGTAGTGAAAGTTTGATACATGTGACCGACACTAGTACAGAAATGATTTTTCCATGCGGTCAAAAAAGGTTTTCGCGTGCGGATCTCCCGTCCGTCTGGACTGAAGTGTCTGCAAAAATCCTTTTTTCTCGTGCGGGTGACGCACCCGCACGCGAAAATCCGATTTTTGCGTGCGGGCACTTAAGCCGTCCGCACGAGAAAATAAAAAATCGTAACAAAAAACAAGAAAATCAAAACCCTAACCTTGGAACCCTAATCCAACCGCTGTCGCAGCCGTCCTGCCCGAGGCTCGCCGCCGTCATCCCCGCGGTCGCTAGGGATGGATCCAGCCGCCCGAGGCCCGGCAACGGCGGATCCGACACTGCCGTTGCTGGGAGACCGATGCCGCCACCGTCGTTGTCCCCGCGGTCGCCGGTGTCCCCGCGGTTGCCGTCGTCCCCGCGGTCGCCGGTGTCCCCGCGGTTGCCGTCGTCCCCGCGGTCGCCGGCGACCCATCCGCCCTCCCCGCGATGGCAGGCGATGGATCCGCCCTCCCCGCGGTGGCAGGCGACGGCCGCACCCTCCCCTCTGGCCGCGCCACCGCTGACGCCCCTCCCCTCCGCCCGATCTGGGAGGGGAGGGAAGGAAAGGGGAGGAGAGCTGGAGGGAGAGGGAGGGGAGTGCCCATCGCCGGAGTGATGAGTCCGGCCCAGGTGGGATTGGACGAAAGCCCGACACACCGATCCGGATTCCCCGAATCCCGCATTCTTAGCACCATACGCCCGAAGCACGACACACTGATCCGGATTTTTCCAAACCCCGCAATCTTAACACCGCAACTCCGACGCACCCACTCGGGGAAAGGTCCAATCACCCTAAAAGACTAGTCTGATAGGGGAAGGGTGGCTCTCCCTTTTAAGGTGGCTTTCTCCTCCCAAGCTAAGCAAGGTGGGATTATTCAGAGGCTCACACGGTCGCCGCCCGACTACAACTGGGCCACTCGGCCCATCTTGTTGCATCTTTGCCAGCGGGTAATAATGGAGGATGTCCTCATCATTCTCCCCTTCTTAACAAGGGCCCAGCTCTGATACCAAATGATAGCAAAATCTTTAAACTTACTACTGGCTTGTCGAACTCTATGCTGCTCAGGCACAAGGTGGGCACTAAATTTTTGCTCTACTGTCATCTCCCAATCAAGGTATTTCTCAGCATCATAATGACCCGAAAAGGTAGGTATTTTAAACTTAACCTTAGCATAAGGATCATCGGGCACACGATTATTATTATTATTATTATTACCTTGTTGGTGGTGGTGTTGAGCGCCACCCATTCCTGTCATGTTGAAGCGAAGACGACGTCGTAACCGTGCTTGTCGTGTAGCTTGTTCATCTACATTACCATTGGAATCATATACCGTGTCTTCTGGACGTCCACCGGTGTTGCTGTCGTTCAATTCCTCATTGGATGGTTGTCGAGTCTCCAACGCAGCAACCCGATCAGTTAGTGTAGACACCCGCTTGTCCAACCTCTCCATGTGTCTGCCGAGGTCGAGTTTAATGATGGCTTCGTGGACAGCTGTTGTGACTGCCTCCATTATCTCTTTATGAGCATTTCCTACAACAGTTCGTAGTTGCTCTTGACTGACACAGTCAGCAAAATCCTTGGGTCGTCTCATCATCTCCTGCCATTGAAACACCAAAACAGCAACCAACGGTGAAGGTTATCCCTAATAATCTACTACACACGTCTAGTGGTGCCTCTCAACAACTCAGCAATATGGAGCACCTTACCAAACCCTTATAAGGTTCTTACCAGCAAAGCAAAGGATACCTGGAAGGCGTAGTCAGCGATTGCAAGGATCAAGAACCTGTGCTGTCCAGAAGTAATATGTAGAGCTAGGAAAGCCAAATATATGTGAGTGGTACACAATCCAATGACAAATAGTAATGCTGAATAAGAAATCTCAAGTCACTTGCCCTCAGTTGCTGGTCTATTCGTGTCCTAGACAATAGTGGTACCAATGATGGTGCAAAGGAATATGTCACTGGTAAATAGCTAGGAAAGACAGACAGGCAAGTTTCGGTGAGTTTCACCAAAAACAGCAAAATCGTAAGGCTGATAAGCTCAACGGAGCACGTCGTGAGCTCGAGGCACTAGTGGAAATCAACTTTTCTTTTTTTCTTTTATTTTTCTTGTATTTTTTCTTTTCCAGGAGCACGAAAATAGGGACACCACAAAGTTACAGCTCAATCGGAGTTGATACGTGGCCTATGGAATTTTCTGAAACCACTATTTAGGGAGTGTGGAATCTTGAGAGCTCGAATAGACAATTTTGCAAGCCAAATTTCGGAATTCTGATTTCGCCAAACCTGCCAAAGGGAGGGGAAAACGGATGTAAAATTTTTTTCTCTTATCCGAAAAGTTAAATTTTGCCTGACTCTGAATCCGTATGCAAAAGTTATGGCTGTTTAAAGTTGTGGCTTCCGACTAGGTTTTCCAGAGGGGATATAACCTAATCGGTTTTGGCAGTGGAGATGGATATGGTGGCAGCGGAGTTTGGGAAGGTGTTCTGGTGTTGCGTGGTGATCTTGGTAAGTGTTTATGATGGCGAAAACGGTTTCTCAAAGGATGAACCCTAACAAACAGGGTGAAGATGGTGGTGGCTAGGGTTACAAAGGAAAACACACGACTAGCCTAAAACACGAACTAAACCAGCAACAAGAACTTAAACTAAGACTCAAACTCAACACTACGGACTCTGAAAAGGATCATGCAAAGGCTAAACACAGTCTAGGTTAAGGAGAGACTATCGACTATAATTTTTTTTGGCTTTTCTGTAGACTCTAGGATAACGGCGAAATCAAAAACTAAACTAAGGTAAAGAAACTGAGCGAACCTGACGGTGAACCTAGAGCTCTGATACCACTTGATGTGGACTAGGGTTCCCGATCTTCCGAAAGGTTCTGATAATCAACGATTTTGGTGGAGGCGTAACACAAATTGATCCGGCTTCTTGAACGAGCACGTTCCTGAGCCCCGCAATCGCAGCACCACGTCTCCTCTGGATATCAACCGTGCCGAAACCCAGTTGACCTCGCCAAGAAGGCTAATCCCTGCTTGCTGGTATCAGAGCAAATACCTTAGCACCTTATTCAGTGGTTAAATGATTCTGGAAAGGCAAAGGTAACACGATCTTGCAGAGTTTCGTTTTCCATTGGTTCATATGTTGATTCTGTTGATTGTGATGTGGTTCCTATGCAAGTTTGTTCACTTTTGTTGGGTCGTCCTTGGGAACATGATAATGATGCTACACACGATGGTAGAAGTAATAGATACAGTTTTGTGCATAAAGGAAAGAAAATTACTTTGGTTCCATTAACCCCTGCTGAAATTGTAGAGGCTGATAAAGAACGAGCTGCTAGTTTGAAACCTAATGAATCTGAAAAATCAGCAAATTGCTAAATCTATTTTTCCACCTAAAAAGGATAAGCCTTCACCTAGTTCTAAGGCCGAGGGAATTAAATTGTGGTGTTATGCTTGCAACAAAATGTGACATTGCTGAAATTTCTGCTGATGATATTTGCTATTCCTTGATATGCAAACAAGCTTTTTTTTCTCTTGATGATATTGCTAGCTCGATACCTCCTGCTGTCACTAACCTTTTGCAGGAGTATGATGATGTTTTTCCAGCTGAGATACCCCCGGGATTGCCACCTATGAGAGGGATCGAGCACCAAATTGATTTGATCCCGGGAGCAACATTGTCAAACCGTGCTGCTTATCGAACCAATCCCGAGGAGACTAAGGAAATTCAGCAACAAGTCCAAGATCTTTTGGACCGCGGGTATGTACATGAAAGCCTTAGTCCTTGTGCAGTGCCTGTAATTTTGGTTCCTAAGAAAGATGGGTCTTGGCGAATGTGTGTTGATTGTAGAGCCATTAATAATATTACTATTCGGTATCGTTATCCTATTCCTCGGTTAGACGATATACTTGATGAGTTGTGTGGTTCAATAATTTTCATAAGGATTGACTTGCGTAGTGGATACCACCAAATTAGAATGAAACTTGGAGATGAATGGAAAACAGCTTTCAAAACCAAATTTGGATTGTATGAGTGGTTAGTAATGCCTTTTGGTTTGACTAATGCCCCTAGTACTTTCATGCGCTTAATGAATGAGGTTTTAAGGCCTTTTATTGGACGATTTGTGGTAGTCTACTTTGATGACATCTTGATTTACAGCAAGTCTTTGAATGAACACTTGGATCATTTACGTGATGTTTTTCATGCCTTACGTGATGCACGTTTGTATCAAGTTGGGACAACAAAGTATAACGTATAGACAAAGCATCAACAATCACATTATCCTTTCCTTTCTTGAGTTCGATGACATAAGGAAAAGATTCAATAAACTCAACCCATTTAGCATGTCTATGATTCAAATTATTTTGAGAGCGAAGATACTTAAGCGATTCATGATCGGAATGAATAACAAATTCTTTAGGCCACAAATACCATGTCATAAAAGTGATGATGCTATTCATATTGCTGACCTCTTTTTCCATGAGATTGTTCGTTTGCATGGTATGCCTTCTACTATTGTTTCAGATCGTGATGCAAAATTCCTTAGTCATTTTTGGCGCACTCTATGGAACAAGTTGGGTACAAAGTTATTGTTTTCTACTACATGTCACCCACAAACAGATGGACAAATGGAGGTAGTCAACCGCACTTTGGGTACAATGTTGAGGGCTATTTTGAAGAAAAATTTGAAGATGTGGGAGGAATGTTTGCCACATGTGGAATTTTCATATAATCGGGCAACACATTCTACTACCAAGGTAAGTCCTTTTCAGGTAGTGTATGGTTTCAACCCCCGTGCTCCTATTGATATTTTGCCTTTACCTACTAGTGAGAGGGTTCACAGTGATGCTAACGCACGTGCTGATTTTATTTTGAAAATGCATGAGACAACTAAGCTCAACATTGAAAAGATGAATGAAAAGTATAGAATTGCTAGTAGCAAAGGTAGGCAAGAAGTGAAGCTTGAACCGGGTGATTTAGTTTGGTTGCACTTGCGAAAGGATAGATTTCCAGAATTGCGAAAGTCTAAGTTGATACCTAGAGTTGATGGTCCTTTCAAAATTGTTGAGAAGATTAATGATAATGCTATAAACTTGAGTTGCCTTCCGAGTTTAGGGTTAGTCCTACGTTTAACATTTCAGATTTGAAGCCATACTTGGGAGAAGAATATGAGCTTGAGTCGAGGACGACTTCAATTCAAGAGGGGGAGGATGATGCGGACATCATTCCGTCGGATATACACAACAAGTCTCCATTGGTCATTCAAGGTCCAATCACAAGAGCTCGTGCACGACAATTGAATTTAGAGATGAGTTCGTTCCTAAGTTCTTCTTTATATGATTTTGAGAATAGATTGCTGCCTAATGATTATATCATGATTAGGAACAATGGAGAGGATAAGGAAATACTTAGAGAAGGACATAGAGTCGTGGAAGGTCAGCGAGGATGTTCAAGTCAAGGTGGAGGCTCAAACCAAGTCGACTTCGAGTCCGTTTCGGAGTTCAGGACCAGTCTGCATTAAAACGGGCGCCCAGGTTCCATACGTGCTTGGATTGGGGCGTTATTTATATGGATGGAAAGCTACGAAGATAATCTTTCCAATGATTCTGGTCCCATGTCCAAATTCATTACGAGTCATCGGGAATTGACCGAACAAATTAACCTTCAGAATCTGTTCCGGCGCTACGACGCCGTATTTGGGCCTTTGGGCCGTGTATCGTGTTGGAGCCCATTAGGGTTGCGTCAAGGGGTACTTGCACGACCCTAAACTCCATATATCAGTAGCCGTCACTATCTTTAGTTTTTGGGTTTTGCTTAGATTAATCTGTCAAGAACAGTTTTACCGCTAGATCGGTTTGTAAGACCCCAACTTGTGAGCTTAATCATTCATCTGCAATTTTGGTTGCAATATTCTTTGTTCTTGTTTGTGTTCTTTGATTTGCAAGCAGGGATTAGCCTTCTTGGCGAGGTCAACCAGGTTTCGGCACGGTTGATATCCAGAGGAGATGTGGTGTTGTGATTGCGGGGCTCAGGAACGTGCTCGTTCAAAAAGCCAGATCGATTTGTGTTACGCCTCCACCAAAATCGTTGATTATCAAAACCTTTCGGAAGATCGGGAACCCTAGTCCACATCAAGTGGTATCAAAGCTGGGCCCTTATTAAGAAGGGGAGAATGATGAGGACATCCTCCATTATTACCCGCTGGCAAAGACGCAACAAGATGGGCCGAGTGGCCCAGTTGTAGTCGGGCGGCGACCGTGTGAGCCTCTGAATAATCCCACCTTGCTTAGCTTGGGAGGAGGAAGCCACCTTAAAAGGGAGAGTCACCCTTCCCCTATCAGACTAGTCTTTTAGGGTGATTGGGCCTTTCCCCGAGTGGGTGCGTCGGAGTTGCGGTGCTAAGATTGCGGGGTTTGGAAAAATTCGGATCAGTGTGTCGTGCTTCGGGCGTATCGTGCTAAGATTGCGGTATTCGGGGAATCCGGATCGGTGTGTCGGGCTTTCGTCCAACCCCACCTGGGCTGGACTCATCATTTGGTATCAGAGCTGGGCCCTTGTTAAGAAGGGGAGAATGATGAGTCCGGCCCAGGTGGGGTTGGACGAAAGCCCGACACACCGATCCGGATTCCCCGAATCCCGCATTCTTAGCACCATACGCCCGAAGCACGACACACTGATCCGGATTTTTCCAAACCCCGCAATCTTAGCACCACAACTCCGACGCACCCACTCGGGGAAAGGCCCAATCACCCTAAAAGACTAATCTGATTGGGGAAGGGTGGCTCTCCCTTTTAATGTGGCTTCCTCCTCCCAAGCTAAGCAAGGTGGGATTATTCAAAGGCTCACACGGTCGCCGCCCGACTACAACTGGGCCACTCGGCCCATCTTGTTGCGTCTTTGCCAGCGGGTAATAATGGAGGATGTCCTCATCATTCTCCCCTTCTTAACAAGGGCCCAGCTCTGATACCAAATGATGAGTCCGGCCCAGATGGGGTTGGACGAAAGCCCGACACACCGATCCGGATACCCCGAATCCCGTATTCTTAGCACCATACTCCCGAAGCACGACACACTGATCCGGATTTTTCCAAACCCCGCAATCTTAGCACCGCAACTCCGACGCACCCACTCGGGGAAAGGCCCAATCACCCTAAAATACTAGTTTGATAGGGGAAGGGTGGCTCTCCCTTTTAAGGTGGCTTCCTCCTCCCAAGCTAAGCAAGGTGGGATTATTCAGAGGCTCACACGATCGCCGCCCGACTACAACTGGGCCACTCGGCCCATCTTGTTGCGTCTTTGCCAGCGGGTAATAATGGAGGATGTCCTCATCACGGAGAGGCCCGCCGTGCCCTCGTCTGCCGTCGCCGTCGCCTACACCCGCCGTCATTGTTGTCGCTGCCGGGAGGAGATGACTGCGGCCGGGAGAGAGAGAGAGGATAGGAGAGGAGAGAGTGAGGTGACTGCGGCCGGGAGAGAGAGGATAGGAGAGGAGAGAGTGAGGTGGGAGAGAGTGAAAGGGGATGGGAGACTAAAAAATGGAGTGGCAGTATTTTTGCGTGCGGGTGAGTTAAGAGACCCGCATGCGAAAATACCCGTATTTTCACGTGCGGACGTTTTAAGTGGTCCATTTGGAAAAATTGATTTTTGCGTGCAGATTTCTTAAGGAGCCGTATGCAAAAATGTGGGTCGATTTTTGCGGACGCGGACACTTATGATCCGTCTGCAATCTATTAAGGTGCTTGTCCATGAAAAATCTTTTCTGTGCTAGTGCGATGTACACAGAACCGTTGGATGTCGATTCGTGAAATCCGATCGGTTTTAGCAGGTTTTCGTACGGTGTTGATAAAAAATCATCGGTTTTTACCGGTTTTCGATGAACCGATGGAGACCGCTTTTCGCTTCGAAAACGGAAATGTAAACCCTCCCCGCGACCTCCATATGTTCGCCATTTTAGCTCTGAAGCTTAGCAGAAGAACTGATCAATCGTGTGATGGCTATAGGAGTAAATTGTACTGATAGTATGTGAACTTGTGAGGTGCGTGCTATATTAATAAAAGAACTTGTAAAACGCTCGTCCTGGTTAAAAAACGTATGTGGTGTGTGAGAACCATGGCTAATCTTTCTGAGTTAAAGATTGATTAAGACGTCATGCAGGCATACACGTTAGGAGGACACCACGTGACTTTATATAGAATTTTAAAATAAAGAGAATTTATTTTGTACCATGAGTTTGTCCGAGTTCAACAATTTACTCCTAACATTGTTTCTTTTTAAATATACATGCGACTTTATCAATTGTTCTAAAATATATTATTAGGTAGGTCTTCTTTTCAAAATATCCAAAATATCCTTATGGACATATAATGTTAACAATTGATTTATCTTAATGAGAAATCGAGAAGTTTCAAAAACATATGAAAATTTTCATGTGGTTTCCTTATTTGTATATAAGTTTCAATTTTTGGTATTTTTACTTTTTTTTAAAAAATAACTTATCTATTATATGCTAGTATATAAAATACTTTTTTCTGCTGTTTTCAATGTAAATCATCTTTCATATGCTACATAAGATATTTTTGTGCTATTTTATTTTGTGTTAGTAAATTCTCTCTCATATACCACACGAAATTATTTTTCCTAAAAAATAAATGTACCAAAAAAGCTTGAAACTTATATATGAACTTCCATGTTGTGTAAGGAGGCCACATAAAATTTTTCATATTTTTTTAAACTTCAAGATAAATCAATTATTAACCTTGTATGTCTCTAAGGATATTTTAAGTATTTTTTAAGAAAATGCTCAGTCTAATAGTATATTGTAAAATAATTGATAAAATCATCGGTATATTATAGAAAGAGATAATGTCAGTGGTAAATCATTGAACTTCAACGGTATATTCTCTCTTTAAAATAAGGCATGCTAACTGTATAAAAAGAAAATGTATAAAAATAGGGAGTTTTAGTGATAAAAATTGAGAGGGTAAAATATGAACAAAGTGTAAGGGCTCCGTGACTCATGCTCTCCCTAGACGTACACATAGGCCTGGATATTGAGCCGACTCGGCTCGGCTCGGCTCGGCTCGGTCTGGCTCGGTAGGATAACGAGCTGGCTCGGCTCGGCTCGTTATACCTAACGAGCTAAAAAAGGGGCTCGGCTCGGCTCGGCAAAAAGCTTGAGCTAGCTCGATTGGCTCGCGAGCCAGGGAGCTTAACATGTCAACAGATAGATCTATAGATGTACATCACATATTTATCCATCAAACACACATATTTATCCATCAAACACACTAAGCAACAAAGCAAATATGCAATAGAGTACTAATTAGGTCCATCATCCATGTCTCCATCTCAGATTCATCCATATTCATAAACTAGATAGGAAGGGCACATAAACGTGAGTACATGACTACATAATTTAGCATAGCAGAATGGCACATGTAGCCCAAGTCACCAATAGACACTAATTGCTTCCCACAACGCAATTTGGGAATTCAATAAACTCGACATCATCTTCATCATCTGCAACCTAAAAATAGGAAAAGAAATATTAGCATGTTAAAAAGACAAACAAAGTTGAAGACACTAATGTACATATATGAATGATGAATCCGTACCACAACTGGAGACTTATTTTTGTCATCATAAGCACCCCTTATCCAACTAGATGCACACACTAATGCCTGAACTGTGGCTGGTTTTAATGAGCTTCTATAGTCATCAAGAACTCTACCTGCATTACTGAAGGTGCACTCTGATGATACACTGCTCACTGGAATAGCCAAGAACCTCTTTGCCAAGGTAGACAAAACTGGAAATCTATGACAATTCACATTCCAATATCTAAGTAAGTTGAAATGCTTGTTATTTATGTCCTCATTTGGTTCATCTAGATAAATCAGCAGCTCAGATTTTGAACTTTCTGTAACACTTGATTGCAAAAATACATGAAAATCACTTGCAATAGAAGCCATTGAGGTGGTTGTATCTAGTGAAGCTGAGGTTGATTGCCTATTCATACCATTGTCACCTATCTTTTGCCGATTTAACATCTCGTACTTGTTGTAGAGCCTTTCCAACTCTTGGTTGATCTCATTAGTCTCAACTTCACACCTAACTGGATCAAACATGTTTCCAAAACACCATTTAACGTACCTCATCTTGAACCTTGGGTCAAGAATTGTAGCGATAACCATTACATTGTTCTTGTCCTCCCAATATTTATCAAATTTGTCCAACATAGCAGCAGCCATACTCCTCAAATATGTATGTCCAGATTGTTGTGCCCCTATCAATGTTCTCTTAACTTTTGCAATGTAAGGATAGAAACAATTGGCAGTTGGATATATTGAACCAGAAAATGCAGTAGTGGCCTCTGCCATTGTTCCCAGTATAGGCCTAATTTTTTCAAACATTACCCACTCTGAATCTATAGGTTTCCAAACATAGTTGCTGTCTACTTCTTTGTAATAACCAAATGCATCCTTATAGGCAATGCACGTATCTAGCATTTTATAAGTTGAACTCCATCTTGTTTTAACATCCAGAGATAAACCCTTTCCCACTATGACATTCCCACTATGACAGAATAATTGTTGCATACTTCCACAAACTTATACATGCGAGATGGAGACCTCTTAAAATATTTCACTGTGTTCCTCAAGCAAGATATCAAATTATCTATTGGTTGGAGGCCATCATTAACAACCAAATTGACTATGTGAGCAGCACAACGAATATGAAAGTAATCAGGATCAAATACTGAATTCTTTCTAGCAAGAAGCTTTGCCTTCAAATTTGTAACAGCAGTATCATTGTTTGTAGCATTATCAAGAGTTATTGTTGTGACCTTGTCTTCTATTTTCCATTCTACCATACACTCAAAAATAGCCTGAGCTATGACAATACCAGTGTGGGGAGGATCCACCTCGATAAAATTCAAGACACGGCATTGCAAAACCCAATTCTCATCTATATAATGTGCCACCAAACACATGTACTGAAGGTTTTGATTAGATGTCCATAAATCAGCAGTTAAACTTATTGACTCTGCCCCTTTCAGACTCTGCTTGAGTTGGTTTTTCTCAAATTCATAAACCTTGATGCATTCATTTCTTATAGCCTTCCTACCAATCCATTCATAGTTATTATTCATCCATTTCATCAAGATATTAAGCCATTTATGCTCTACCATCCTAAATGAATACTCATGAGCAATTATCATCTTGGCAATCAATTCTCTAGTGTGATCATGATCATATTCAGTAGGATTAACAACAAAAGGATTGCCATCATCTGGATCAAAGTCTATCGTACCTTGACGCTTAGCCTTTGCCAACTTGTTCTGATATTGAGAGCAATTACGTAGGTGCCGGTTTAGAGTTGAAGTGGCACCACCTAGATGGTACACATAAGACCTATGGCAGAACTTGCACTTTGCCTTGGTCTCCATGACACCTCTCTGCTTCTTGGATTCAACACTGATAACAGTAAAATGTTGCCAACATGGTGCCCTTTTGCCTCTTGCTATCTTGCACTTGGGAGACAATGTAACTCCAGTTTTTTTCCCTCCTGTCCTAGCCTTCTTAGCCTTTGATGTTCCACCATCAACCTCATCACCCCTTTCGCTTCCACTTCCACTTCCACCATCACCTGTAGGTAGGCTTTCAGACATATCATCCCTATGGTCAAAGCTGTTATCATCATCTTCTTCTTCTGGAACTTTATCCAATGTCTGCATAAGGAAACATACATGATACATGTATTAATTTACAACTGAATCATTGATACTGCATCAAAAAATAAAATATGATATTCATTACATATTCTGAATGGCAATAATTAAATAATCTAGATCGCAATGATTACATATTCTGGATACAACAGATGATTCCTAACCTACAGGCCAATCACCGAAACAAGCAAGTTCAAATTGAAAATTAGGTAACATACCACCACGTCCACAGAGGGATTTGACGAAGAACGAGTGCTAGTTCCTGGCCTACGAAGCTTACTCCTTGACTCCAAACTTCCAGGAAGTGACAATCCATTATTATCTCCCTCCATGGCCGCGGCTGAGCACAAGCACACAACACTCAGCAGATCAGGACCAGTTCAGCAATCAGGAGAAGAAGATCCAGAGTAAAAAGGAGAGAGGAGTGATCGATTGAGGCCGCGGCTGAGCACAACTCACGGAGGAGGAGACGCGACGCTGCTGGCTTGGCTCCGTCTTGCTCGGTCGCAGGAAGGCACGAGGTCGTGGGCGGCGGGCGGCGGGCGGCGACGGTCAGGAGACTCGCGTCGCGGAGTCAACCGTCGCGGTCACGGATGGAACTACGGGAGGCGATAGGGTTTGACGGGAGGTGAATTTTTTCTACCGACTACCGTGTTGGGCTATTGCCTGTTGCCTCTCCGGCTGGGCTGGGCCGTAGGGGGCCATAATGGATCGCTGGCTGTGTGGCTTGTAGCGTGTAAGCTGTGGCTCGATTGACTCGTGAGTGGCTTGCGAGCTAGCTCGGCTCGGCTCGGTATGGCTACCGAGCTAAAATCTGAGCTCGGCTCGGCTCGTTATCCTAACGAGCCGAGCCGAGCCGAGCCGAGCCAACCACGAGCCGAGCGAGCTAACGAGCTTCGAGTTTTTCGTCCAGGCCTACGTACACGTGACATCCTAATTAGCATTCAACTCGGTAAGAATCGTGCTCTGATCTATTTACCATTTGTTCGTGCTACTAAACGAGTTTGTACAAGTTCGCGTACTACCAATAGAATTTACTTGATCATGTGTCATGCTTCAGGTGCATGTTTTTTTTTCAACTTAAGAGTTACATAACTATATTAGCCACCATATACACTAGTGAGGCTTCGCAAAATTGCATTAGTTTTAAGCTATACTAGATTAAATTTCATCAAGTTAACATTACCTCTTTTTGGGTCAGCAGCATGCAAAATCACCGCTGAGGCTGTGTTTAGGAGGTGAGGTTGGGAACTCACCTCCCGTGTACGTAAAACGGAGCAACGTATTTTCTTATAATTAATTAAGTATTTACTATTTTTTTAAAAAATAAATTAATATGATTTTTAAAACAATTTTCATATAGAATTTTTTTTAAAAAGTACACCATTTAGTAGTTTGAAAAACGTACATGTAAAACATAAGGGAGGTGAGTTGGGAAATAACTCACCTGAGACGTCTGGGAGGCGCAGTACTCCAGATCGCCGTCGATTTGCTGACGCTCTACTCTACACGTACGTCTCTACCATCGTTGTGCGTACAGCAGCGGTACAGGGGCCTCAAGAACCAAAAAGAACGCAGTCACTTGGTACGGTACTGTCCGTGTGCCACTCGTACAGCGCAGCCGACCCCCGACAACCGCAACGGCATGCCCCCATGCACCTGCAACCGCACGTCGTCGTCCGGCACGAGGCCGCGCGTGAGACCCCTCCCGGGGGCGCACGGCCACCTTTTCCCACCCGGAGCCCGGAGCGGCTGCGCCCAAAAGCGCTCGCACGCCACGCCTCCCCAGCAGTTCCCCTTGCCCGCTTGCCCCCCTCGCGCGCGCACCTGCGCCTCCCCTCCCCAAGTGCCGAACTAGCCAGCGACCCAGATGCTAGCTATAGTAGCACCTACTCCAGCCAAGTCCAAACCGCCTGATCTCTCTACTCTACTCCTAGCCGCGAGTGGGTTGTACGCTTTGTACGCTCGTGTCACGCACGCGTTTGATACGCCGGTGCCGCTTGCGGTCTGCGGGTGGGCGGGCGTACGATGGCGGGCGCGTCAGGCGATAATTCTGCGTGGATTTTTCGAGGGATTCTCGGCGCGGTTTGGCGGCCGTGCCCAGGTTGGCACTCGGCAGTCGGCACTTGGCAGAATTGGCAGCAGGCAGGCTTTCCCGGTACAGTACTGGTGTGTCGCCCCGCAGGCAGGCAGCTTCCTGGCCCGACCTTTTTGACGACGTTACTATTGGACCCGTACGTCTGCCTGTGGTCTGTGGCTTGACGTGACATGGAGGCTAATGATGGCTGCTACCAGTAGCTTTCAACCTGGATTACGTGAAACAATACGTGGGTTTGCTGCCTTCTCTTCATCTAATAGTATTCCTCTTATATTAAATAAATCCATTTTTCATCCGTCCCACACGTATTAATACAAAACTAAAATATCTTTATTTTATTAAATTCCAATATAATTAATCTTTACATTATCTACACCTAGTATATTTATCTATTATTCACAAACGATATATACAATAATTACTTTAAAAATAAACATATTTTGAGATAAATATCAGAAATTAAAAATAGATTTATTCGAACAGATGGAATAATAAAGTCCTCTCTTGAGTAACAATATGGGTTTGCTGCCTCCTCTTGATCGAAATTCCTCTATCTTTTTTGGAACCTATTAATCTTGTTTGGGAAGAAAGATGTTAGCCAGGAATGGTGAAGACGAAGTAACGATGTTTTGTGCACGTTTTTAAACGGATCAACAGGAATTCCAAACTGGTTTTAATTTCCAACATGCCGTCCGTCAAGGCTCATCATCATCATCAGGGTGGAACGTCAACAAAGTTCATGTGGCAACATTCTTTCTTCTGGCGAGTAAGCTGGTAGGAATGTTCTCCCCGAGAATCATATCGTAACAGCCTAACAGCTGATCAGCTCAAGTTGTTTTTCTCCCTGATAGTTTTGTGTGTACCGAGGGTTTCCTAGCAGCTTCCTGCACGAAATGAGGGGCGTTATTGACCCACTAATCAAGCACTTGGTTGCCGTCTTGGCCTCTGAATCTCGGGGTAAAAAATAGTGAGAGATACCAAAGGCATCTCAGAAAGGGGGAGAAGAGACAGATGGACAGTGGAGCAGGGGTACTAAACAAAAAGGGTTAACCGAAGCCTGCAAGTCTAAAGGAACATGATGCACGGTGCCCCTTTTTGTCTTGCCTGTGCTAGATATGGTTGAGGACAAAAATGTCTTGGTTTCAACACAATGACAATGCTACGGGCACTCACAAGTAAGGGCATGGGCAACCTCGACGTTGCAACTTTGAAGGGAGGGTCTATAATCCGAGTGTGTAGAGTCAGCTTGTTAGGCATCCCTATCACGAGTCAATAAAAAGCTAACAATTGTAATCTTAGAGATTAATTGAAGCAAAATTCAAACAAGGCTTTTCCCGATGAGTTAATCTTATATGATCATATTGTAAGTTTAGTGATATATGGGTAGACAGGAGTTTCATCTGTGCAATTATAGTCAATTAAAACTTCAAAGATATTGTGAAGAGAACTTTTGAAAATAGACATTAAATTTCTAAAAAAGATATGCTATTAAAAAATCACACAAAATGGTAAATAAAAAATTATCTAAAGTTGCTCATGCTTACATGCAAGGAAAAAATACGAATTACCCCCTTAACTATCACAATCGACCGAATTATCCCCTGAACCACAAAACCGGACATTTCAAACCCGGAACTATTTATACCGAACGAATAATCCCCCAAGCTCAATCCGGATCGGTTTTAGTCCTACATGACCGCACACGTGGCACCGGCCCCACATGTTAGTCTCCACCTCATCCTCCCTCTCTTATGAAGCTAGTGGGCCCCACATGTAAGCTGCTCTCTCCTCTTCCTTTGTCTACATGCTACGGCTAGAGACGACCACGCCACCGCCCCGCTGCCGCCGCTAAGCACCCGTGCCGTTACCCGTGGTCCTGCCACCGGCCGCTGCACTAGTTGTTGCCCTGGAAATCCTCCGCCACCGCCCAGAACGCCTCTGCCACCGGCCACAGCCGCAATGGCGTCGTCGCCGAAGGACGCTCGGCCACTCCCTTCTTCCCCTCTCCCTCCTTGTCACCGAGCAAGCTGGATCTATCCCTCTTTCGCCGCAGCCGCCACCTCTCTTTGCTGTGATATGGCCGGATTTGTTGGGAAGAGCGCGATGAGCTCGGCGCCCATAGCGACGACGGCATACGCGCAGCTGGAGAACATCAGCGGGAGAAGATGGACATCACGTAGCCCGTCCGTCCCCACCCCGCCTCATCCGCCATCATGAGTATGTCTGCCACCAGGCACCCGTGTCGTCGCCCCATGGTCCCGCCGCCACCGCCTCTAGGCACCCGCGTCGTCGCCCATGGTCCCACCGCCAACCGCCGCACTAACTGTGGCCCGAAAATCCTCCACCACCGCTCAAAACGCCTCCGCCACCAGCCACCTTCCCCATTCCCAACCTCGTCCCCGGCCGACCGCGGCCCTCATCTCGAACCCCGCCTCCAACCAGTCATCGCCGCCGTTGCCCCCATCCAACCGCTTGAGAGAGAGAGGGAGAGAGGAGAAAAGAGATGACAAGTGGGCCCTACAAATTCATTATTGTTGTTTTTGCTGACTGGATTGCCACGTTAACGCCACGCATGTAAGCTTTTGATCAAAACCGCTCAAAGCAGTGATAAGGGGGTTATTCGTCCGGTATGAATAGTATAGGGTGTAAAATGTCCGGTTTTATAATTCAGGAGGTAATTCGGTCGACCGCGATAGTTCAAAGGGGTAATTCGTACTTTTTCCTACATACAACTACAATACTACTATTGTCGTAACTAATACCGTGAAGGGTTAAGCTATAGAAATTAAAGTAAACGAAACAAAGAAAATATTGACGAAACTTATTTAAAAGGCAAGACTGGAAATAGATTATGATAAAATAAACCCAAAATCCAACACAAAATCTAGTTTTGAAATTAAAATTTTGGCTACGACAAAATAAGCCAACAAACAGAGTAGCAGACAATAGGTTTTGATAGAGCGTTCCAAATTTATCCATAAACCATATTTACTCCTTTCGTTCAGAAAATACTCAATCCTAAATATGAACATGGAAATGCATTTGTCCAGGTACATAGCAAGAGTAGTAGTAGTAGTACTGGTATAATTTAAAAAAATGGAGACTGATCTATCGTGTACCCATTGCATCACTCACTCGAGCGTACCATGCACCAAAATAGAAGCGACGCCCTCGAAAATAGCTCTATATATACACGGCCTGTGCCACCCTCATCATAGCTCACTCAGCCACGGTCTCCTCCTCCTCCCGTCTGATCCACCCTACGCAGCGCAGCAGCAACAGCAGCTAGCAGCTAGCCGCCGGCCGGCGAGAAGGAGAAGCAGAGAAGCAGCCATGGGGAACAGCCTGCGCTGCTGCCTGGCCTGCATGCTCCCCTGCGGCGCCCTCGACGTCGTCCGCGTCGTGCACCTCAGCGGCCGCGTAGACGAGTTCACCAGCTGCCCGCTCACCGCGGCCGACGTCCTCGCCGCGCACCCCAACCACGCGCTCACCGCAGCCTGGTCGCCGGGCGGCGTCGGCGGCGCGCCCAGGAAGATCGTCATCGTGTCCCCCGACTCCGAGCTCAAGCGCGGCCGCATCTACTTCCTCATCCCCTCCGCGTGCTCCGCGCCGGCCACCGACAAGATGAGGAACCGCCGGAAGAGCCGCGCGTCGTCCGCCAAGAAGAAGCGCTGCCATGGCCACGGCAACGCCAAGGTCGGCTCCGGCGCCGCCGCGTCGAGCACCGCGGAGCAGGACAACTACCTGATGGAGTTGCTGTCCGAGAAGCCGGGAACGAGCCACCGCCGGCGGCGCAGCGGCGCCCGCGCCGGCGTGTGGCGGCCGCAGCTGGAGAGCATAGCGGAGGAGCCCTCAGACTAGCCAGCCACTGCACTACCTTGACCCATTTTTTCCTTCTTTTTTTCTCTTCGTTTCTTCTCCTCTCGATCTTCCGCTGTGTATATGAACGGTGGATGATGAGGACCCTTGCAATTTTGGGCTCTCTCTCGCGCGTTCGATCCCCTGACGAGCTGTAAAAATCTTCAGGGTTCGAACGCTGTGCATGTCTAGGAACTCGAGGGAAAATTAGGAGCCAAAAAAAAAAAGATCGTAAGATCCAAGCTGTACAAACAGAATTTTATATGAGAGTTCGTTGGTTTGTTTATTTCCAAGTTGCTGCTGTAAATTGTGCTGTCTGCTCGTTTTTGTTTGCTGGTATTGTGACTCTGACCGATGAATTCAACCAAATTCAAACCATTTGCCATGCAAAACTTACGAGGGTTCACTGTTCAGAAACGACTTTAATTTTTTTTTCATTACTTGATCCGGGTAACAGTTGGCGTCGGGCACAGCTGGAATGCATAATCCGATGAAGATTCTGCGGCTGAGATGGTGTATGTTCACTGCACCGGATTAATTTGCCGGTCAAGTCATAGATACCATCAGTACTGTAGCTAGAGGATGCAGAGTGCTCCAGGCGCGCGACGTGTCGACGACGGCAGCGCCGGATCCGAAATCGGCGACCACCTTGTCTCGCGGCTGCCCGACCGGTTTTGTGCCCGGCCAGTTGTCAAGAATCGCGTGCTCGGTGATAACTTGCGCATGTGAACGGTGAAAACTCACAACGTCACGTCAACAACTTAGCTAAAGAAAACTAGTGCTAAAAAAGCCTGGTTTTAATTATTTGAAACTTCTGTGTTTTTTGAAACATTTTCTGCTTTAAATTTAAAATAAGGCTCTACTAACTTATATTTAGAAATAAATGGTCATGACCTTGTGGGTGGCACAAGAGCATAATTCTTAATGGCATGTCAATTTATTGTCATTCAACGTAATTTTGTTTTTACTCACGGGATAATATTGTCCTGAAGCTACAACAGTGAGGATGGTTTGGACAAAAGGTTCATATCCGAAAATGAGACTATTATATGGCTTATTAATTACCATAATAAGAAAGGTTTGAAAGTAAAAGAAGTTATTTTGGAGGGTTACGATTGCTTCAACCGTCTTTATCTGGAGGCGCCATCGTCAAGCCCTCACTCACCTATGCAATCTATTGACAATGACTTACTAAGTCACTATCGATCTAACTAGCTCATCTATCGTACGTAGTGATATACATGTTTTCTCTTCTTGCTACTCTTCACCCCCACTCCCTCTCTATTTTCTTTTTGATCAAGCTTCATCTTTATTATCTTCAATGTCTACGTCATTCTACTAGCACTTGCACCTCCCAAGCTCCCACCCACTAGCTTATGGCTTTCCTGCCCCTATCACCTTCATAGCTGACCTATCCCCCCTTTTCCCTTTAGAGCATATGGGATTAGATCACTACAGGTGAATCAAAACAGGGTTTAATCTTTCGATTTGGACGTTTCTATCGGAGGGTGCCGATATACCAAAATTTTGGTCCGAAATTTTGAACAAATTTTAGTCAAATTTGAACAAAATATTCCCAAAAATTCACAAAAAATGAAAAAAAATATGCTGGAATAATATCATATGGGGGTCCGAAATGACCGAAGTTTCGAAAATTTCGTTCTGGAATTTTGAAATTTGAATCAAAATCGACTTATGAACCTATGGTTTGAGATAATTTAGCGTTTCCTTATATTTGGAGATTGGCTCCTATTCTTCTATATCCCCGCCCCCTTGCCCAAATTCCCCTCTTCTTATCTTCTCCCCTCACCCACCTGTTTGGAGCTTGAAAAACACTACCAAATATTGGTTTATTAAGATCGAAAAAGATCCTATTATTATATGTACCAATCAGTTCTGATACTATTTGAGTTATACTTGTCGATGTTCTAGATCACGACTACGGTATTTGTATGGTATGAGGATCGTTAGTATCAGGGTATACGCGAGATTGAGGTAAAGGAGACAAATATAAGGGTTTTTATACATGTTCGGGCCCCCTCATCTGACAGGTATTAGCCCTACTCCTGTTGGCTGAAGCCAGTGTTACTCTTATTCATCAGAATCACTCGAGTACAATATTTGGGATAACCTATCTAGTCGTTGTCAACACGACGGCATGAACCACCACTCGTAGTCGACGACGAGGTAGTCTTCATCCTCGAATATGAACTCGGCAAGATCAGAGATAGTGCTAGATCCCTCTTGTCGGTCTCCGCAGGCACTAGATTGGGTATGTCTAGGTTTATCTCTGTTGTCGATGTCTAACAGCGTGTATTGATGACTATTCTGATTGTTTTGTCCCCCTCTAACTGTACTCTCCTTGTTTTGCTTTCCCTCTCCTAGGGGGTCTTGTATTTATACCCATAGATGTCCCCTTGTCTAAGTAAAACTAGAAAGACAAATATGGATACGATCTGTACAGTTCTTATAGTTTCCATGTAGAACTCTGCTTCTCTTTCCTTATCTGAAATACCTTCTATAAGCGAGACCTGATTCCGTATAAGACTGGATATATGGTGGGTCCAGTAGAGCTTAACCCATGATCATAGGGTATGCCTTATACATAATCCTGATAATACTATATGACAACAATTTATCAAACATTTAAATTGATGCGAAAGAGCCAACAATTCACCATTCATTGTACTTCAACAAATTAACGCCTGACAATTCATAGATAGCAAAGCCATAGAATGAAATGTTAAATCTACCACAACGGGGACATATGAATAACTTAATAGAATATATCCAAATTAAATTCTGTTTACAGTTTACATTCGAATACTACAACATTTTTTTTCATTTGAAAAAAAAAAGTTAAGCAGCTAAAAACTGATCTTATTTTCTCGTTCTCCCCAAGTCCCTGTACGCCCTTTGTGCAACTGCAACGCGTTAAAACGAAGGTCACCCTGCTTTCTGCAGACATCTGCATGGCCCGGGCCTCCGAAACAAATGAACAAAGTCACAAACCTTACCGGAGCTAAGCTAACTCACTCCACATACACATGTACACAACATCCATGGACCATGGACATTTCTTGCCATGCATGTTGATCAAATTCACGGCACGATTAGCTGATCAAAACAGCAGCGGCTGCTCAAAGAACGACATGATGCCGTCGTCTCTCGGCTCATCCTTGGCTCTCGACGCGTAGTACACCGCGTCGTTCGGCTGCTGCTGCTGCTGGCTCGTGTAAGAGTAAGACCCTCCCATCGCGTCGTCGAACCGGCCGGACAGGGCGGCGAAGCCTCCGCCGTTCACGGGCTGCGTCGTCGTCGGCGGCACGCCGCCGTACGCTCCGTACCCGCCGGCCGGAAGGACGGGATAGCCGCCGCCGCCGCCGCCCTGCAGGTAGCTGGAGGGCTGCGCCGTGGTGGGTATCATGGTGTTGCTCGCCTGCGGCGGCGTGGCGCGGTAGAGCGCGGCGGCGCTCCCGCGCGCCGCGGGCACGTCGTGGTTGTGCTTGCCCTCGTACGTGGTGATCACCGCGCGCAGGTCGTTCGACGCGCGCTCCACGTGCTTCCGCACCGGGCACCCGGCCGTCGTGCACTTGTAGTAGCTCCTGCAGATAGGCACGTACAGATGCATGTCAGCTCACACGTACACGCATCGAACACCTACGTGACACATCGATATATGCTCAATTACGTACGCAGCGTACCTTGGGTTTGGGTTGCCCTTGACCACCTTCTGCCCGTACTTGCGCCACCGGTAGCCGTCGTCGAGGATGTCGATGTCGCTCATCGTCTGCACGACCACCCTCGGCTCACGCACCGTCCGGTTGCCGGCCACCAGCGAGACGCCCTCGCCGTCACCGTCTTTCCTCCACCTCTTGGAATCAGGCTCATCGTCGTCGAGATCCTCGCCGCCGCCGACGTTAGAGGCTACCCGCAGCGACGAGCTGACGCCGTTGGTCTCGTCGTCCCCGAACGACGCCGACGAGTTCTCCGGCGTCGCCACCGGCGTGCCGGAGAGCGCGTCGGCGGAGTAGGCGTCGCTGGCGGCGCCGCCATGCAGCGCGTACATGCCGCCGGAGCCACCGCGGCCGCGTCCGTTCTGCGGCGGCTTGGGGTGGCTGTGCGCGCCCTTGTAGACGATCTCGGTGACCTGGCCGTCCGGCGACTGCTCCACCTTCTTCTTGGTCGGGCAGCCGGGGAAGGTGCACTTGTAGTAGCTGCGCGGGTTCTCGCTCCCCTTCATCTGCTTCTGCCCGTACTTGCGCCAGTTGTAGCCGTCGTCCGACGACCGCCGGCTCTGCTGACGGAAGCCGGCCGCGGCCGGCGCCGCCACCTGGTTGTAGCCGCCGTTCCCGGCCACGTCACCCGCCGCCGCCGTGACCGCCGACGAGGTGAATTCCGCTGGCCTCGTGTTTGCGTCCATGGTCGGTTCTTGGTAGCTCCATGGCTGCTGCTGCTCGCCGTTGTACGGGTCCCCTCCCTACAATATTGCAAACACAACAATATTAATGATACATGCATTTTTTTGTGGGGAAATATTAGACGTGTGTCATATGCAGCATACTTGTGTAGTACGGAGTAATTAATTTCTTTCCAAGAGAATTTTGACTAATTGATCAAGGTTATACTTAACTGTAGCAAGCTTGACTATTTATGTGCTTAGGTTTTTCATGGAGAGCGTGAAAATAAAGTTTGCTTTTGCAAATCTGGCTTGAGTGCCCCTTATCATTAAAAAAACATGTTGATTGAGAAATCTGGCCGCGAGATATTAATGCATTTCAGTGTATATGTATGGTTTGGCACAAAAGTCAAAAGCTAGAGAACCTCCTAATCCACAAGAAATACGTAATATTGCAAGGACGTCGTTGATCTGGATAAGCTTATCATACTTATTTTAGTAAAAAAATTGTGATAAAATCACTCACTACCAAGCGACTACTGGCCCACATGTCAGTCCCTGTTCGTAATTTCTTAGCTCTGCACTAATAATTTAGAAGTAGCGCTTGATGTTTGTCTTACCAATGGAGCCATTAGCATGGAGTCCTGCATGAAGGAGGTCGACGTCGTTGAGGTGGCTCCGGCCATCGTCGCCGGCGCCGTGGACACCGTCGGCAGGAACGTGAAGTCCGAGTACTGCTGCTGCTCGTCCTTGACTCCTCCTTGCACCTGGCTCTCCGGCGCTGTCGCCGTCGCCGTCGCCGTCGTCATCCAGCTGAACAATGCGCCCGTCGTCGTCGGCGATGGGAATAACTGAAACAAACACGTCGGAGCTCAACAATCAGCCACACATGCCGGTGCAAGCTAAGATGGCAAAGGAAACGGGATGCTCGGCTACGGCGGCCGTGCTTGCTTACACTGGGCGTGAGGAGGATCGGCGAGTCGAGGAACCCGGAGGAGGAGACGCCGCCGAAGTAGGACGACGGCGACGACGCGGTCGCCGGCGGGAGGGAAGACGGCGACATCATGAGGTTCAACGACGAGCCGCCACTCAGCAGGCTGGAGAAAGACGACCTGCTCGCCGCCAAGGAGAGCGCGACCGGCCTCGAGTTCACCAGCGGGAGGCTCCCGGGCGCGGCGGTCATCGGAGTCGGAGAAGAAGAAGAAGCTAGCGAGGCGAGGCGATCGAGAAGCGCAGCGTAGGATGCCAGGATCGATCGGGTGTGGGTGTGGCTGCTTCTCCAAAGACGCCTCCGGTGATCATTATATAGACCTTTGAATGTTTGACCGTTGACCAGTCAAAGCTCCCTCGAGGTTTGACTGGCGGGCTGCGACCCACATGCTGCAGTGGACTAAACGCACCCACTGACCCACCAATGGGAGAGCGTTGAGCTGGTGACGTGGTACTATGGTGGGGCCCACCACAGGCCGGTGCGGGAAAGACGGGTACGGTTTCTGGTCGCGGGGGTTCGGAGCGTGGGGAGTGACGGTCGCGAATCGTTTGTCTGACTAGTTCCGAGCGTACCGTATACTATTACAGGCAAAAAAAAAATCACAATGTTCCCATTTCTTGATTAATTAATTAAATGCAAATTTTGTAACACATCTCACCTTTGTGGTTTTAACTGTACAGCACCGCATGAAGTGATTTTTAGGAGAATGTACTATGTAAACATGGTTATTTACCAATGAACACGTGTTTTTTAAAACTCTAATTCCTAATTTTAACTGCAGGAGTTGGGTCTAAAGTAAAATTATAGAACAGCCTAAACTCAACTCCATCTATTTAGTTCATTTTGTGATAGCGCTCCACCCAACTCCGCTCTCATTTTAGGTGAAGCTGAAATTGTTTAGCTAGACTACAGCTTAGGCTACAGCTTCAGGAGAGGTGGAGTTGGATATGGAGCTGTGCCACTTTATAACGTGGACTGATCAAATTGCCCCTGGTATTTTTATTATAACACTAAAAATCATTTCGTACAGTATCCTACATCCGAGAAAATAACACATTTATATAGTGACTTATCTTAAAATTTACTACCTCCGTTTCATATTACAAGTCATTTTACTTTTTTTCTGGTCAGATTTTATTAAGTTTAACCAAGTTTATTAAAAAATAGTAACATCTAAAATATCAAATTAGTTTCATTTAAACTAACATTGAATATATTTTGATAAATATGTTTGATTTAGGTTAAAAATAATAATAATATTTTTCTATAAACTTGACCAACTTCAAAGAAATTTAACTGGAAAAAAACCAAACGACGGAGGGAGTACTTCCTATGGTGGCTTACATCCAGAACCACGAAGCTGCCTAGCAAAATTTGCTATAGTTATACGATTAGTGTTTTTTTTTATGAATTGGGGAGCTACCTTGTGAAGTAGTAAACCATGCAAGATGGTTGGATAGCTTAATTAGCAGAGTATAGTTAATTAGGGTTTGTATCGCTTTTTAGCTGCTTAAATTCTTACCCTGTTTATATTTAAATCAGCTGACTGATTCTACAGTTGAAATTTGCATTTCAGGTGTCTGCTCGGACTGTATGTCAGTGACAGTTGTAGTCACAAGAGATTGTTCTACGTGGATTTCTTTTTGTTGTTAAGTGGAGCATGGTGCCATGGTGGTGATCATCAAATTAGCAGATTGACCGCTTCTTAGATTATAAATTATCGAAAATAAAATAGTACTACCTCCGTTTTCAAAAGGATAATGTTTTGGATATCAACATAGCTTCCAATTAATGCATATGTTTTATCATTACTTTCTTAAACTATATATTTATAAAAATATTAAAAATAATTATATGTAAGATTTTTATTGACAAATCTACTAGTATAATTTCCATATTTTAAATACTGATTTTTATGGAAAAGTACTGATATTTTTATCCATTAATAATTTAATTTAATACTGTTACTATATATTTTATGGAAAAAAACTGCAAAGTTTCATAGCCTGATAGGTTTATATGAGGTTATAAAACTTTACAGTTTTTTTCATTCTTCAAAAAGAAATTGCAGATTGAACTTGTAAAGACTAACAAACGTATATTTCAAATTTATCCACAGAGAGGTTTATAAGGTACACCATATAGAAGTACACTTGTGTGAAGTATAGAAACGAGGTATGACTTGTAACAAGCAACGTGTCACGTGTGCATGCATACAATTGGCGTGTTGTACATGCATGTTCGATCTCCAGAAGCGTGTGTACGTACTCCTGAGGAGTGAATGAAACAAGAACTTTTGGATGCATAAGTCACTTGGTCACATGAAGAAATGGAAAATTTTCCCTTGTGAGAGTATGGAAGACCTCCTCGAATATCTTAGATGTACTACTCGCGCACCTCACCCGTGCCAAACATGTGCGTTCATTCTAAGGCAGTATAGAGCGTGTATATACACTAGCGCACTGTTTATAAGTGTTAAACTAATAGCGGTAGAGAGCCAACAATTCTACCATATAGCCATTATTCCGAGAAATTTTATTGTTCTTACGAAGGAACTAGCTAGGAGGTATCACTTTTTTAAACCACAAAATTTAGTACTACCTTCGTTCATATATATATATATATATATACATATATATACATATACATATATATATACATATATATATATATATATACATATACATATATATACATATACATATATATAGCAACTTTTATTTAGGCATATCCTTGTCATTTAGATAGTCGTTTAGGTAGTGTATTATATTTTGGTAGTGTATTATATTTTGGGACGGATGTAGTATATTTTATAGTACATCCGTTGATAAGTGGTGAGGAGTTTAACCATAGGTAATCACTTAACAATCACATCAAATAAGTGAATTCATTAAGGTCTCGTTTGTTTTAAATTATAGGGTGCAGATTATGTGTGCCACACTTCTAAAAGTATAATTTCTCAAAAAAGAAATATACCAACATTGCTATTTATTAGTGTAATAGAGAATAATATTGTTTAAATCATCCCTATAAAGAAATGTCCATAATCCATCCAATTATATATTTCAAACACAGCCTAATTTATGAAACCCAGCCATAATGTTATGTGTTTCCAATGCCAATAAAAAATAAGTCGATCATTCAATGGTATCTTACATCTAAAAAAACCGCCAAATAAAACGCATCCCAAACAGAAACATCACAAGAATAAGCCGTGACCTGGGTCATTGCAAAAAAAACTATATCCAATTTTTTTTCACTAAATATACTTATAATTTGGACTTGGGAAAACGTTAATCAAAATTTAGAAAGTTTGGTTTGTTTTTTCAAAATATTATATGCTCTATAACTTCTTTACGAAGGGAGTACCTCTTACAGGCCTAAAAATCACTCTATTCCTTGAGGGCCATCTCTCTTAATTATTCTAGAAGTACATGTAACATCCAAGGTTTACAGGGGTATTTTTTAAATAAGTTGTAAGGGTCAGCTGACGGTCAGCTGCCCACAACTTGTAACTGTGAGTCCCACACCGAATTGAAGGCGCAAGCATACGTGGCCTAAGTTAACTCCAGTTACTAGTAGTGGTAATGTCCCTTATTTCTAAAGATGGTGCTAGTTGCTAGCTACAGCAGCAAGCATTTCGACGGTGCATGACACTAACTAGTTCGGGGGAAAAAACAGGGCATGACAATTGACTGGTCAGCGTGGACAAGTCATAGTCTCGTAGTGCAAAAGCTGTACTACTAGTCCTCATGTAATTTTACACCTACAAGTACAACCACACACAAAACTATTTTGCGTGTGATTTCATATGCGCACGAATATGCTCACTGTTTTATGCAAGCTAGTGTTTAAGGAGTGGTCAGAAGTTAGAACATTCTCAGAAATTGCCTCCCAGATAGAAGCAGATAAATGTAAAGATGCAATCGTCTATTGCTTCACAAAGTGAACAGAGGGGCAAAAAAAAGAATGACATGTGTTATCTTGTTAGAATGGTTGAACCAAGAACCAGTCCTCATGGAGCCTTCGTCTGCACATACCGCTGCTCGCGATAGCGCATGTTCTATACAGAAGCTGTGCCTTTCATTGACCTGGCAGGTTACATAGATAGAGTTTTTAGTTTTATCAACGTATCACATCAGATGATTTCAGATGATGGAACGGACTGACGGCGCTGAAGCTGTCAAATATAGGTTCAGTACCAACAATGAAAAGGTTGGTGTCGAATCCTGAAGCAAAATGTCCATCGCGTCACGGTTTTGTGATTGATGAAGAAGTAAACAGGCTGGTCAGAGGAGAACTGAATGATCTACACATGACAAGAGAGCATATTAACAACTTCACGGACATCTTGTTAGCTATGAATTTCCCAGCACAAAATTGGATAGTAAAATGACAACTCTCGCTAACCATTCACTTAAGCTCAAAAAGAAATCTTACAGAGTAGTACAGAACAGAACTGAAATGAATGGTCTAGTCTATACATTTCATACGCAATGGCAGTTGCACAGAAGCTGCAGATGAAAAAAAAGGCGTATGGTAGTTTTCTTTACATCAAATATACAAAATAGACTCATGATAACTAATGCTTCATTGCATTTCTCCCGTACTATTATTCGGGCTCACCGTCTCTGAGGAGAACAGATGGAGTAGGTGCCTTCATTGTCCTGTCGCCCATTGTCGGTGAACCCCCCAGAGGGCTAGGTCCAGGTGATCTCCGTGGAGCTGGTGGACTCTCCATAATGAAGATCGACGGACTAGCAGTGCTGCTCCTGTATGGCGAACCTGGATTTGACCTGAAAAGAGGCAAACCATCTTCGCGCGACAATGGGGTCATTACATGCTGGCTTCTCGCAGTAATCTGCTCTGTGTATGACCTATCTTCCGCAATATCATAATAATCAGCGGTTCTCACCTCCTGAGCAAGGGAGCATGAGGAGCAACACAACCACTGGAAGCAATCTGTGGCTTCTGCACTGCGGCAGCAGAAGTTGTTCGCAGGGAGGTTAAATCTCTTCCTCATCTGTATTCTCCAAAAGCCACCATACAGTAAGCCCAAAAAGCAAAGTGCGAGACCGGTAAGCCCTAATGCTTCTCGAAGGTTTTCATTGTTAATATTGACAGCGGCCAGGTTGAAGATGAAAAAAGGAGCAAGGCAAAAGAGCAGAAACGTAGCAATATGGACATACATGTTACCAAATCCAAGCCTCTGCATATTCCATCCAAACACACAGCAACTGCAGAAAATTGACAGGTAGGCGAGAGATATATTGTCCCAGAAATCCATTAGTCCACCAACCCACTCAGGCCTACTCTCCACAAAACGACGCTCTTCACTTTGAATGAAAGAGTATCGCTTTTCAAGTGATGTTCGTGAAGTTGCTGGCCTGGTGCGTTCAGTTTGTGCTTCTTGATCAACTTCAGTCAGTTCTGTGTCATAATCCTTCCCAAGAGGACTGACAATATTATACAATCCGGCAAATGCCGCTGCCCCAATTGCAACAGAAATGGTCAGGCCAACACCGATAGGAGGTCGTTCAGATCTGCGGTATCCTAGGTTGAGACCACATAAGGCATACTGAGCAAAGCAGTTCAAATTAAGGAGGACCACAACCACCATCATGTGCATCCATTCATTGGGCTTGTATGTTCCATTTTTGCAATATGTTTTCCTAAGGACCAAAACATCCTTTTGCTCCCATCGACACAACAGCACAAAGTAATATATACGCTTTGGGTGTTGATAAAGGCACATGAGTGTGAATAATGCATTCAAAATCTGGTTGTTTACTTCAAACCAGGCGTCTCTTTGTGATTTGCTAGGCAATGCACGATTGAGCATTCCAGTCATGACAAGGAATAGTATTGCACCAGATACAGTCACACAAGCAATCCAAGCAAAAAGGGCCATATTAAGAGGCTCTTTTATCCAATCCTTGCACATTACCCACAGATGGCCCCAATTAATTTTCCTGATAAACTGGAAGTGCTCATGATTATCATGGCTATCAGAGTGGATGGAACGTGAGAACTCATCTCGCTCAAGTGCAAGCTGTCGAAACTTGAATGAAGGCGAAGGACCCAACTTCTTAAACCTGGCACCACTGGAAAAGCGATTGCAGAAATTCAGAAACCCATTCCGCTGCTTCCCTTGTCGTGAAACACCTTGAGTAGGAAGAGTACTGACACCTGGGGCTCCAGTATCATTGTCCACTGTTCTCGACTCCTCTACTTGTTCAACATCTGCCGCTTTGAGATCTTCATTACCATTGGAGACCATTTTGTTGAGCCAGAGTCTCAGATAGTATATGCAATCTAAACCTCTTTCTAATCTATTTCTAGACTGATGCAATGTTCCACAGAAAGGATAGCTGTACTAGAGGTTTGCAAGAACAAAGCATACGTATTATTGTCCGCCAAGTTCTGCACCAAACAGAGAGAAACCCATAATTAAGCAACGTGCATCGTATTGGTATCAATTTTTTGGACGGAAAACTGGAATGCAATGCGTAATTTTACATGCTAATGTTTGTTGCTAAATTAGCTGCCGATGGAGAATAGCCAGCAGAAAGAGCAAAATTTATCATCCATGCAATCATTAGCTACAGTGCATGTTCCATTCGTACTAAGATTAGATTATCCATTGTATTCCTGCAGTACATGATGAGAATACAGTTACTAATGCTACCGCTAGCAAAAATAGCCAACCACCACAAATTGGCGTCTCCAGCGTGAAATACCACCAAATTGAGCACCGAAACGTTTGTACTAATTTGACAACGAACACCAATCAAGTGAATAAAACCCCATCTATCCCAACACACAGCCATGACCATGATTCCAACTTTTCTTTTCTTTTCTTTTTTTTTTTTTTTGAGGAAAACTATGATACCAACTTTGATATATTATCCGAAGAAAAGTGGATGGGCGCTAGATAGATTACTGGCAGACGCAAGCGAAGCAACCTACAGCGCACTCCATCAAAGCACGGAAGCAAGAACAGATCCCCAATAGCTAACCGTCAAGAGACGAACGAGAGAGAAACGGTTTACTCACCAGCTGCAGGCCGCAGCAGCAGGACGACGGGACGACACGCGCGGGAAGGGAAAGAAAGGCCTCTCCCCCCGGATCCTTGCCTTCCTCCTCCCGCCAGCCGCCGCCGCTGCTGCTTCGAGGGGAGGATGCAGGATTGGGTGGAGTTGGGCGGAGGAAGAACCGAAGGAGGAGGAGACAGGGAAAGGCGTAACGAGGATTTTTTTTTTCCTTTTTTCTCCTCCCCTTCTCGACGAGGAGCGGGGCGGCGGAGGAGTCAACATGGCCGTGCGGGAAAGTCAGATTCCTCCGTCTCGTTTTCCCCGTTACGGACCACGCCTTTTTCTCCTCCGTTGGTCGCAGCCGGCTCCGACGTGGCGGTAACGGCGGGCAGATGAAACGGACGTTACGAAACGAACGGTGGTTTCCACGTGAGAGAAGGGACGCTAGTTGAACGGCCGCGTGTCCCTCCCGCGTTGCGTGACCCGGAGGCACGCGGGATTTTACGCCTTTTTGTCCGATTAATTTTTTTTTTCGACGGCTTTTGCGTACAGATGGAAATGGGAGGGGATCAATTGGGAGCTTTCCCGGAATGGCGATTGGAAAGTAGAATAATCATTAAGGTGGCAGTTAAGCTTCGTGGCAGTTGTAAATTGTTAAGTAGGAGTACACATTAATATCTTCATCCTAAAATATTTCCTTAAAAAAATCTTCATCCCAAAATATAATTATTTTAAACTTTGTATCTAGACATAACAAAAAGTTATTATATTCTTGGTATGGAGGTGTAGTGGTATAGTATGTGCAGATAGTGTAAAGAAGAACATTAGGTATGATGTTAAGTATACTAAGCTTTAGCCAGTTGCAAATTATTAGGTCTTTTGGTATTAAATGCTCAAGTGCGTCTACAGTTTATATTTATAAATTTTCGCTGCTAACCACGGAGCTTGACAATAACTATCGCGTACAAATCCCTTTCCATGTTCAACTTCCCCTACAATTTGTTTATAAAATTTCGATGCTGACCTGAGTTATGAGTCATTTTATTTCATATATGGCGTCCTTCAATTCGGGGAAAAGGATGTCCTTTTTTTTTGCTGTTTTCTAGTAATTACCTTCTAGAATTACCAAATAAAATTGTCAGCAAAGATAACCGCGGCTTGCGTTCGTTCGTGCCGCCCTGGCAGATTTGACTAGTTGAGGCCCTACAGGAAGGCCGTGCATCTCGTGTATGTAGGCCTTTTGGGCCCATACACGCATGTAACGGCCCATTCACTAAGCCAGCATTAACCATGGCCCGTACGTACACCCGCGACCCTGTTCCGGCCCAACTGAAATGGGCTACACGTATGCCACAATACCGTTCCGATCGGACTAAAATGGGCAGTCCGTGCGGAGACCAAAATGGACCTAGTGTTCTCGCCAGCGTGGGCCGTGGTGGCCTACCAATTTCTCATCTTCTTATATTTCGCACGCACGCATTCTAAACGGTATGTTTTCAAGTTGCTTTAAAAAAAATCATATTATCTATTTTAAAGTTTTGTTAGATGATAGAAGTACTTAATTAATTAATGGAATCATGTGCTAATTCGTCTGTCCGTTTTTTACGTGTTAGGAAGGTTCCCGACCTAAGGCAATGGTCTCCTAATTAGAGCGAAGAACCAGACGTAAGGCAATGGCCGGGCTTGAAGATGCTTTTCTACTACACGTCACGCATATGGTTCCAGATCCAGGACTATACGACGATACCTGCTCATCACTTCATCAGCTCATGGTAGTTATTAGCCAAACAGTGTGTTCGTCATCATGCGTAATTAAAGGGCGCAATTTATCGTCCAAGACTGATCAAGGCTAGCTAATGGCTAGTTGCGGACTGATCGCCGAGTAATTAGTGTAGACAAGACAACGAGTAACCTGCAAATTAACCCGAATCTATCGATGGATCAGGTGGCAATCCGAATGATATGTGACAAGACATTGATCACCGTATGTGTGTTTGTCCTGGAGAGAGAAAAACACGACATGACCCAATTGATGGAGCCTGGCTAGCTTTGACATTGTGCAACTCTATATGAACATAGCAACTGGGGACCGGACACTTCTGCCACTAGAGCTGCGTGGAGTTGCCCTCACAACAAATCACTGAAATCACCATCACCAAGATATCTAGAGCATGGTTTTTCTTACGATCCCGTAGTGGCTATATATGGTTTTGGATTTTGCGAGGCATCGGTTGCGCGCAGTACTTCAATGATAGCATTGGTTTTTCTTTTTTAAAATAGGGAATCGCCTAACTTTCATATGACAAAAATTTATGGTGGATTTCTATAAAATCATCCACCATTAAATCAATGTTATGATTCATGCTACATTCCTTCTCTAGCTTCGACGACTGCCAATGATCCAACGAATTAGGGTTTAGTGTCATGTGAGGATAAAAGGAGAGGGAAGAGGGGACATCACTAGGCTTATATGGATGGCCGTAGGAGAGAACGATGCCAGAGCCACGTGAATGGAGGATCGTGGAGGTAAAGTGGAACTTATGGTTAGGAGACGATGCATGGCTGACGGTGGTGGATCCAACGACAGGAAGCCGTCAGAGATGGGAGAGATAGTGGGATAGAAGCACTTGTCGCTGCTAGCTTGGCGAAGAGGATGGGGGAGGCCGGCCAGTCCAACGGGGCCTTACCGGCGCCGCGCCGTTGACGAATTCCTGCCAACCAACAAGATTAGACGATTGTGTAGTAGGACGGTGATAGCAGGAGATCGGATAGAGTAAGAGTCGATTGAACAAGAAGAGGAAAGCAGCCAAGGGGAACAGGATCGGAGAAGAGGAGTTTGGTTTGAGGGTGCTTGAACGAATCTCAAAATCAATCCAATAATTTATAAATATATATATATAGGGAGAGATATTTTCCATCACATGTCATATAGAAAGATCTTTTAAAATATCCTGCCATGTTAGAAAGAAACATGATTCAAGTGGAATACTAGTAGCTATTTATCAGCCTTATACGATGGCCTGCACAGTGAAGCCCGCTGTTCTGTCTGCTCACCAGGACATGTGCAGAACAGGCAGGAGCGGAATTGGTAGGTGAGCTTCGCTGGGTACGTTCAGTTGCGAGAACCTTGGAAGCCCCAGAATTTCCGAGTGGTCCTCGGCGCCGGCCGTGGTGTCGAAATCACCACTAGAATGGGGCAAAAACGGAGGACCGCACATACACACAAGTCGCGCGCTATGGCCCTTTGCACGATCGATCCTCTTTCGTTTGTACGTGGGTCAGGCCGCACCGCTGCTTCTGGTCATGGTCACATGCACCACGCGGGCACCATTGGGATTTTTTTATTTTATTAACCTTTTTACTTTTTAATTTTAAAATAAACTCTTCCAAACACTTATTTTTAAATCTAAACCTTTTTCCTCGGCAAGCTCACCTGACGTAATAAAACAATGTTAGAAGTAAAAAATGTTAGTTAGAGATAAGAGTCAAATCAAATATAGAGATAATATATAATCCTAGAGATAGAATTCTCGAGATAAAATAGAGTCCTAAGGAGATAAATCTACTCTTACTTGTATTGTACTCCAAGTCTCTACCTCTATGTACTTCTATATATACATCATAAGAGGATTCTTGTAATCTACTCTTACTTGTACTGTACTCCAAGTCTCTATCTCCCATGTACTCCTATATATACCCCATAAGAGGGTTCTTGTAATATATTACAATAAAACAAATTATATTTTTCACATGATATCAGAGCCTTAGATCAATATCATCTGATCCTTGTGTCGCCCTGGGGAGATGAGATCAATCCTATAATTAACTTCCCTGGGGCTCCGCATCAATTAGCAACCATAGTATCCGTAGATTAGTTAGATCCTAAGTTAGCATTAGATCAATTCCTATTAGCCAAATTGAACCCAATTATCATCTCTCCCTGGAGCAGTGCTAACGCCTTCAATGACCATCAACATCACGTGTGGGCATAACCATCAACCTGAATCAACCACATCTACATCGAGCCAAAGATTCCGTGCGTGGACACGGAGGACCTCGCCGCCGACGATGACATCGATCGGCGCTGGTGGCCTCATGTTCTGAAGGTCACAGTGCAACACGCATGCAGTTGGTGATCGTCGTCGCCGCACACCGGCATCATCGACGCTAATCTACGACCAAGTTCATTGTCCTCAACTACAAGCAATCGGCAACTGCAACCACGCGCGAAGATCGACTGCAAACACGCGCGAAGATCGTCTTCACTGCATCGACAAATCGACAATCCTTTTCGTCAACTGTACGACTACATCGACAACATAATCGTCTTCGCCGACACCACATCACCGATGGTCTTCATTAACCGATCGTCTTCCTTTTTGTGTTGTGTTTTAGCAGTTATATGGTCATGGTTAACTAAGAATATCTTACCAAATTTTGGTATTACCAAATATTAGTAGGGCAACAAACTAAACACAATTCAACATTATTACTTTGCTAGGTTTTAGTGCTTCTAGAAACTTCCTCTCGTAAAACTATACCAAAATTTAGCAAAGATACCAAACAAAACAAAGTCAATGCTACCAAAATTTAGCAATACCAAAAATATATCAATATTACTAAAATTTGATATGGTCGATTTGGGTAACAAAATAAACAACCTTAAGCTAGCTGGATTGTATGGACCGTATATGACGGAGAGATGTGTGGCACATCTTCGAAATTAAGCTCCAGCTAGCTAGGTGCTTGCCTATCCCTTTCGATCCGAGAAGGAAACAAAAGTATAGCGCCCCATCCATCTGTCGACGCACGGGCCGGTCACCGGCCATCTGTCGGTCGGTCGGTCGATCGATAATCAATCAGACGGTCCAGACCATTCAATTTGTTGCTACGACTTGCTGGAGACAATAAATTAATCGGTGTACCGCGTATTGTACGCACGTTTCTGTTCGTGCATACCCGTCTCGTGATTTGTCCATCCGCGTACTACGTTGGTTGCTCTGCTGCAAAGCAACCCGGACGCTTTCGCTTCAATGGCGCCCTCGTACGAATTAATCGAGCTCTGCTCTCTGCAAGCACCAGTACACAGTATTCAATACCGCTACTGGTGCTTCAATTCGTACGTGCTACTTATATACGGCGGCGCGAGCATGCACATAGTTTGTTACACGTATCAATGTTTGTTGCACGTTGCAAATTATTGGTAGGAAATTGAGTTGCATAACCAATCCATGCGTACGTGAAGCGTAGCTTGCAAGCAAGCTGGAGAATATGCAAGATTAATTTTTTTTTTCTTTACACGGCAGATCCATAAGCACATACACCTCTACACACATGTAACGCACCACACACTCACACCCTACAAATGCATCCCATAGCACATATTTTAAGATACGCAAAATAGCGGTATGTCTTTGATTTCACTATATTCCTTTTGAAAACACATCTACATGTGTAATATTTATAGACACCAGGATTTAAACCTTGGTAGGTGGAGTACTACTAGAGAAACGATCTTTTATCTTAAGCCCCAAAACACAAATATTCCAACTAGATTAGGAACCGGTACTAAAAGTCCAACTCCCTAAAAACATCTTTAGTCCTGATTGGTGGTACTAAAAATATATCTTTAGTACCGGTTAGTAACACAAATCAAGACTAATGCTGAAGGATTTTTAGTTCCGGTTGATGTTACGAACTAGTAACACCAATGCATTTTTAGTACCGATTAGTAATACTAACGAAGATGTCTTCAGAATTAGTTAAAAAGAAAGTATCTCTATCCAAATTAGATGTGTGTAGTATATGTGATAGTAACGTGCATGAGGGTTGAGATGAGAGTTCGAATCCTACATCCACGTATTTTTTTGACTCGGTGTGCATATTTAGTACCGATTATTTTAATCGGTACTAAAAATCGAGATATTTAGTCTCGGTTGTTACAACCGATACTAGAGGAGGTTTTTAACTGGTATTGAAGATAGTATGCTTCTTTAGTACCGATTCTTTCAACCAGTACTAAAAATCGAGATCTTTAGTCTCGATTTACTAGTCTCGGTTGTTACAACCGGTACTAAAGGAGGTTTTAACCGGTATTAAAGATTGTTTCTCCTGCAGTGGAGTCATGTACGCACGACTCCACCACATCACCGTTGGTGCTTCTCCGGAAAATTAATTGTTGAATTAATCATACCCTAATTATTCTTCCTGCAATCTTGATAACAATTGGTTGTAATTTTTCTAAAGTCAGGAATAAGTTATATTATCTTTCTTCCAAAAAAAAAAGCAAACGGAGGAAATAACTGCCACCCCATTGCAAACGAGCGGGGTGACTGTCACCACGAGCTATATCACTTCTCTTCCCATGAGTAGTACGTGGTGAGCTCAGAAATTTTCAGGCCAAGATGGGAAGATATATATGCACACAAAGCTGGTGGCATAGTGCTCCTAGTTAACAACGGTGAGCATATAATCCAAAACGGCTGGCTAGGTTGTCGGGCATATATATGGGGCCATGGCATGGAATGATGTGACCGTGAGCTAATAATTAACTTGCAGTTGACCTTGCAATAGGACTTCCCGAGAATTATGCGCCTGGCATGTTGAATGTTGATACTATCAAACCATGACCACCCGTTAAGAGCTAGTTGAGCAAATATCTTAAACAGAAGTTGCAACAGGAACAAAACAACGTTGGACTTACTACAGAACCTTTACAGCCACAATCGCACTCAAACCCGCCTCGCAAGGAAAATCGAAAGCAAAAGCATGGAGAGCTCAATCGATCGTGCACCAAACGGATTCCCAAAGAAGCAGCTATCAATAATGTGAGCAGTGAGCTATCTGTAACTACACGATTTTTGCAGGAAACAGTTTTATTTTCTTTAAAAATTTCATGAAAATCGATCCTTCAAACCGAACATGCCCTTAATTTTTCGCTGAGCCAAGAATGATTCGTGCTTCCTCCCACGAGGCACATCTCACCATATACTTCCATGATAGATGATTAAGGATGATAATAGGTCTAACATTTTAATCTACAAAAAATATAAAGATTGAACTGAAATTTAGTAGATTTTTAAGATAAATTGTGAAAAGGATCCATAGACTATAACCCATTATACCACTCCTACAAATAGCGCTGCACCATGATGCTTTCTGAGGTCACACAAACGGTAGCACCTATATAGCTATAGCCAGCTTCTAGTAGTAGCTAGCTTAGCTGCATGGTACACAGAGATTTCACGACGAAGGCAACATGTATGGATACCGGAGGATGCCCTGTTAATTTTATCGAAAGGCAAAGGCCAGTAGCATCACTCGTCGTCGTCCTCCCATGTGTATATCTCACTCACTCGGTCACTCGGCTGTCAATTCCTGGTCCCCTTAGAGTAGAATTCAGCCATTGCTTGCTGTACTGGACCCTACAACCCGGCCGGGTTGTTGGTGCCTCGGTGGTCTCCTCTCTCTCTTCTTCTTCTTTTTCTTCCCCTTCTTAGCTAAGATTGATTGCTTATTAAGCTTGCAGTGATGAAACGAAACAGCCATAACTCTGCCTAGTGCATATGTAGCCGTAGCAGTACAGTAGTACTGCTACTACCTAGAAGAACAGCGGAGCGGCTAACCGGTCTCCTTAATTAGTCTTCAAAGCCTTGTGTGATTACAGGTAGGAGGAGGATGAGATGAGCAGTATAGGAGAGGTATAAAGCCGGCCTTGACACGGCGTCGTCGGCTAGCTTGCTTGCTCCATGTCGTCGGCTATGGCGGGTAGATCGGTCATTGATCAGGATGGCGAGGCGCGCGAGGTGGAGAAGCAGGGCACGTGCATTCCTAGAGCTAGCTTCCGGCCAGCTCCCCGGCGGCATGCCCTTCCGGCGGGCTAGCTCACTCCGCCGCCGCCGCCGCCGCCGCCGCCGCGCGTGCGGCTGGCTGGCTCCGGCCGGCTGAGATGCACGGATGCATGTGCCCTTCTTCTCCACCGTGCACGCCTCGCCTGCAGCGCGCGGCCGGAGACCTCGAGCATATGGCTATCTAGCACTGCATGGGATTGATGATTCGTCACTAAGGTAGCTGCAGCTTTGCATGGTTTTGCAAATAATTGCAAATTGGAACCTCCGGCCACGGTTTATTTTTCGGAAGAAGACTGCAGGCATGCAGATGCAGGTATGTTGGTCATACTATACTGGATTGATGACCATGCCATTCTCATCGTTTCTGCCCTTGTGTTTTCTATTTTGAAAGATTGATGATTCTATGCCATGATTGATTAAGTATTTCTCTCTACACCCTACATGCATCTTAATTTGGTAGTTAGAGAACCTCATTTGCAATACTAATTTGTCTGGGCTCTGTGAGCCTTCAACTAGTACATGCGTGCACATAATAGGATTTTGGATCTTTAATTTTCGAAAGCAAATTAATTAATTAATACTATTTGTTTTGCCGTCGATTAGCTGAAATTAATAAGGATGATGAATGTGTTGTGTTATTCTTCCGTCGTTCCTCTACTTAATTTCAGCCAAAAATTTTGCATTACAAGCAAATTATAATACAGCTAACAAAATTACAAAGCGTAAGCTAAATATAAGCTAGTTAAATTGTTAGTGGTGTACAATGCTTGGAGTATACCTTTTCAAATTATACTTTTATGCAATGTCTTTGACACATGTATGTACACAAACATTTGAATTTAGAGTACAAGAAACCGTATATACACTACTGGAGAAGTGATCTTTAGTCGGATGGTAAAAATCACATTAGTCCCGGTTCGAATAGAAACCGGGACTAAAGATTATTTTTAGTCCCGGTTAAAAAGCCCAACGAAACTGACACCAACCGGGACTAAAGATCATTTTTAGTCCCGGTTAAATAGCTGCCAGGGCTTGTCAGACCCTAACGATCTTTAGTCCCGGTTGGTGTTATCAACCCGGACTAAAGATGTCTTCAGGATTAGTTTAAAAAGAAAGCATATCTATCCAAATCAGATGTGTGTAGTAGGTGACATAGTAACGCGCGTGAGAGCTGGGGTGAGAGAGTTCGAATCTCACATCCCACATATTTTTTTACTTGGTGTGTATTTTTAGTCCCGGTTATTTTAATCGGGACTAAAGATGGGATGTCTTTAGTCTCGGATTGGTTATCCTGGTTACACAATTGGAACTAAAAGGGATTATCAATCGGGATTAAAGCTCCATTCTTCAGTAGTGATATATAGTCCAAAATCTGGCTGATGTATTTGAGTAATTAATCTAATAGTTAAGTTGTTTCGGGTTCTTTTGGCTTCTTCAGTCGCCAGATGATCAGTAGCATCTGAAATGCATATGCGAGCTAGAGCTTCTGCATTTGCTGAGATAGCTAGAAATGACAAGTTTCTTGGACACACACGCCTTTTGACCGTACGCATGCAATAATGCGTAAACTAACTACAAGTAGTAAATCTTTCCTGTGATGCTCTGTCTTAATTTCTTCCTGGTGAAAAGCACAAAGAACGTGTCTGGCACTGAAGATGTATGCATGATTACGAGAAGCCAGCTAAAGAGCAACACCAATACAATATACATAGTACAATATAGTTGACAGTGGTATTTAATTAAAAGCACGGCGCCGCATATATATACCAAAAGAGCGTTTTAACGTTGATACCTTCAACGACTGATTGTAATACTATAGTGGTAAGATCTAAAGTTAATAGTAGGTGATATTTATTGGTATTTAAAATATTTCATTCTAAATTTAGCAAGCGTACCAGTGGTATTTATTTGTTTATTGTGATGACATCCATGTTAAAGAGAGTTTCTAGATTTCGTACGACGCTTGAAATTTCGAAAATTTAAGTAACCTACCATTGGATCGATGGTAATTCTATGGTTCTCACCATCCTATTACTTATTAATTACCACTCTCCAATGCTTGTACAATGAACCATCTCACATACAAAAAATCTACAAAATTATATGAAATAAATTTATAACTCATGAAAATTTATAAAATTGCATGAAAAAAATTGAACTTAGATAAAAATAAAATAAAAACCACATATAACAACAAAAATGCAGTCGCAATGAACTAAAATTGCATGTCACATTTTAGGCTTTGCATTGTGAAATTTTAGGTGGCTGAAAATTTATAGTTCTTTAGGCGCTTGAATTCTAGCAAAATCCCCATGAAAGAAAATAATGATGCTTTCGACTTTACCACCATGCATTCAATTACAATTCTACCTTATAAAAGTCATATTAGCAATGTTATCAAATGTAATATAAATATAAAACTAAAAAATGCATGCGGATCCATCGGATAAAGAACAATAAACGGTGTATATTACTAGGAATTTGAGAAATGATGCATGGTCGAACCAACTCATATAAAATGAAATGTTACGACATATATACATATTTGCACAACTGACATATCGCCCGTGCGTTTGCAACAAAATTTTAATTAAAAGATATCATTAACCCGCTATCACCATCATTTTTTGCATATATCATTTCTTAATTACAACATATATTTTTTACTGATATGTGAACCTTTTGCTTTTGATCTCACACTGTACTTTTAACTTCTCACAAAAAGTAAAGAGTTAGCTAGTAGGAGCGGTTGACACATGGGTCATTTCTATCTTTTCCCTCTAGAAAAAAGTAGGGAATTTGGTGGTAGTGGTATGGTGACTTCCTTTAAAGTAGTATACATATATAAATCGAGCAGGTTTGATACGTGGATCACTCTCTCCAATAAATATTTAACGCATCGGGTAAGTTTTATCAATTTTTTAAATTTTTATCATTAATTTTGTATTTAAAAATTATAAAATCCAACAAAATTTTATGATGTCGATCATCATGACAATATTTTCAAAGAAAATCTGTGTATATATACGTATACTGTTTTCCTTAAACGGAGAGCATGCATGCATAATGAAATTATTGACGATCAAAACTTTAAAAATTTTGAGATAAAATCTTGTTAATTCCAAATTAACCTCACGTACTCCGTACGTATTAATTCGTGACTCGTGAGCCGTGACCCTAGCTAGGAAGTAGATAGAGTACATACGTACCGATCGACGTACGCCTCTGCTGCGTGCCGGCCGATGCTAGACATGATCACATGTGCATGTGCTTGCTTTTTCTGGCCGCGATGCAGCTCTGCTGGCGCACACGTACAGCACATGTCACGCGCGCGCGTCAGCTCGCTATCCTGTCATAGAAAAAAAAAAAACAAGAAAACCGTACATACCATAGTTACGTATACGTGCGCTCCGTGTACAGTACGACACGTACTATGGCTTTCACGACGATGACACTGCACCTGTGCAATTAATACATTTCGGGTAGACATGGATGCAAGCAATTAATTACTGCCCCTGCTTGGTTTTGATTCTTATCTAAAAGACTATAAAAAAAAACTGAAAGATATTGTGATTCGGTGGTGGGCTTCGATGTCACACGTGAATGGGCCTCGGCTTACGCGGGCCGGGATACGAACAACGGAATATGTTTTTTCTTAAACAGAAAAAGGAGCAACGGATAGAAGAGATCCACCTGTCGCCCGCCGGCCACGCGCTCCTCCGGAGGCCTCCGGTGGTGGACCGCGCCTCTCCTCTCCGCCGGCATGCCGCTCCCGTCGCTGGCCATAGGATTGGGGAGTGCTCATCTTCTGTTGGAGAGGAGAGGAGATTAGGGAGATTGGACTAAGACTTTCTTTTCTTTTGGTAACTTGTCCAACTTCTACTAACTCGTTTTCCATATACACGCTTCCAAACTGATAAATGATATGCTTTTTTAAAAATTTTCTGCAAGAAAAATACTTTAAAAAATTATATTAATCCTCTTTTAGGTTTTTTAAGATTAATACTTAATTAATCACGTGTTAATGGATCTCCTGAACATAGTCTAAGAACTTAACGCTCGACGTGCAGTCGGACGACTTGCGAAAATTCACATGCGAACCTTTTAATAGGTCCTTTATGCAAAAAATAAACATGTTTTTAGATGATCTCTTATGAAAATTATTTTTTAGGGTAGATCTTTACTATGAATAAAACCATTTTAACTACTTTTTTTTATAGCTCATCTATAAAAATTTAAGAGTTAATTGGATTCATCCCATTATAATTTTCACGGCTTTGAAGTATACAACTACTATTCGCCTATTTAAAGGTATGCCACTACAATTTTACACATAATTTGAAACTTGCCACTAGTCTAGGTATTTTACCCTTACGGAACACAAATGGCCTCGTCTTCCTTCTCCATCTCTCCTTTCTATGCCACACCAGCCAGAGCCTTTCTTCCCCGTTTCCAGCGGAGTGTTGCCATGCTGGATGGGATGGAGCGACAAGCGATGCTGGATCTGTGCTCCTTCGATTTCGTTGTCGTCACATACGCGCCACGTCACTGCCTACCCCCATCGCTTGGACGTCATCTGTGAGAGGGACGCGGAACTCCGCCACGCCTTGGCACCGCTGCCGAGTCCTGGAGCAGCAGCCGACACCAGTGATAAGGACGCCGAGCTCCACCACCGAGGAGAGCTCCTGCTCGCGCACACGCGCGAGAGAGAGCAAGCTCCTACTTTACCGAGGAAACTTGGTGGTGGTGGAATACAAGATAACCTAGGTGTTACAGCCACCGCCGCCAAGGTCGTCATGCTCCTCGCTTGCGTGGTGCTTTGCCTCAGCCATCGGAGGAGGGGAGGACACTCGGGTCAGCTCCAAATCCAAAGATAGATGGCATGAAGGGAGTGGAGAGAAAGGGGATGGAGGAAGAAGATAGGGTTAATTTGGTAAAAAAACAAATTTCAGTGCATCGAAGGGGTAAGTAGTGGTACATCTCAAATATGTGTTAAATTGTAATGTTATATTTTAAAACCGTGACTCCAAATAGACGAATAGCAGTATTATATTTCAAAACCATGAAAATTAATGGTATGAATTTAATTAACCTAAAATTCAAAGGGTTGCCTATAAAAGATACTAACTCCGTTTCATGTTTCATATTATATGTCGTTTGATTTTTTTCCTAGTCAAGTTTCTTTAAATTTGATTAAGTTTATAGAAAAGTATAATAGCATTTTCAAAAAAAACATATTATCAAAGTATATTCAATGTTAGATTTCATAAAACTAGTTAGATACTGCTAAAATTTTCTATAAATTTAATCAAACTCTGTAAAGTTTGATTAGGAAAAAATTTAAATATTTTATAATATGAAATGGAGGGAGTATTTTTTTAAGGTAACGGAGTCGATCTCATCAAAATGCTGTCAGTGTTGAGGACCAGGACTGACCTGGAAAGTGCATGTGCGATCGGAAGGAGAACACGATGCATTCATACCTCGTTCAGCTTTGGCGGCGAGACACAGCACAGGTGCAACTGTGCAAGATACATCTCCAGATCGATGACGTGGACCATCGAGATCGAGCAACTGCTAATTCGTGTAAATTTCGCTTTCTTTTACTCACGAGACTCGCATTTTCAAGTCAACGTTTTGTTCTCTTCTCCCATGCGCCTTGCTCTCCTCGCCAAGCAACTAACGGGGACAAGCCGCCAATTCGATTGATTATTTATTGGATTAGTCAAATGTGCGATAGTAGTTTAGTTATTAGTTAATTGATAGTCAGTTAGAAAGGATAAGGCGTGACGGCAGATGCTTCGCGCCATTTTTCAAAAGTAAACTTTAGGAAGCTACGAGTTCAATCATGCCACATTTCCTTTTGTTTTTCTTTAAAATTTCTATCTAAATTTTAAACCCTCTACAATTAACGTATTTTTATTTTCTTTTCTCACTATTGTGTTGCTGGGTCACAAGTTTTAGCCTGGACACGTAACATGATAATTAAGTATCTTACTCCTACATTAATATAGTATTGCATTTTTTTTCTAAGCATCATGGTTTATCAGCCAAAACACGCAGGCAAGAAAAAAAAATCTAATCAACATTTTATCTTTGTGCTATGCAAATCGTTCCATATACGTGTAGTTCTTTAACTGTTAGGACACTTTGATTTGCAGTTATGTGGAATTTAATCTTTTATGTTATATGATCAAATTTAAAAAAAGCCTCGTTGATTAGCGGCGATGGGACATGAATACCTAGCGAATCCTTCTAGCTGGCCCTTGCTGTCGGAAAGCTCGAAAGGTCTGGTTACGTGCCGCCCAAATAGATTAAGGCCAGAATAAGTTTCCCTTTCTTTATTATGTACGTCATAATTAATAATAACGCGTAGGGAGTTTAGGGATAATGGGATAAACATTTACATCCTTACAGGACTCAAAAGCTGCAAAAATCAAGAGCACACATATGATTATCTTCTTTCGAGTTGAATAACTATAAATGATTTGTAATAACTATTTGAAGATACAAACAAATTAACTTGATATTATAATGTTTTAAAATAAATTTAAAATAGCTTTTTAAGAAAATTCGTATGTACAAAAAAAACTCAAAAAACATGATATTTAGAAGCTTGAGAAACATGCATATCTCTATTGCATACAATTTTAAGGAAAAACATAACAAAAATATAAACAATAACACATTTTCTATTGTTCATCATCTGAACAATCTAGACGCCTTCTTCTTCCAAAAGATGACAAAGCAGCCCGCTGCGAGACAAGCCGAGAAAACAGGATTTGCAAGTACTACTAAACTGTCGTCAATGGATAAACCCTTGGACCAAAACCGCTTAAACCCAAAACAATCCACAACACCAGTCCGGTCCGGTCCGTCTGCCATCCGATTCCTCCCCTAGTCTAAACATAGCCACCGACAGGTGGGCCCTGGTCCCACCCGTCATCCACCTGATTACCATAACCCGATGTGCATTAAACGCACCCGAACCATTCCCGTCCCCGTCTCCTCCTTCGCTTTGCTCCTCGCGATTCCGGAGTCCACCTGCCCTCCTCCTCCGCCTCGTAAAAGGAAGGCGAAAAATCGAAGAATTTTTCGAGCTCCGTATCGCGTACGACACCCGAACCCCCCCCCCCCCCCCACCCCCACCCCCCCCAACCCGAGGCGGCGGCGGCGGAATCAGCAGCGGGGGCGAGCGGGATGTACCCGGTGGTGACGGGGCCGCCGCCGGCGAGGCTGCCGGCATCAACGCGGGTGGACAAGGCGACGAGCCACCTGCTGCAGGGCCCCGACTGGGCCATCAACCTCGAGATATGCGACACCCTCAACGCCGACCGCTGGTGACCGATCGCTCGCCTCGCCTCCCCCCCCCCCCCCCCCCCCTTCTCCTCTCCTCTCCATCGCCGCTAATCAGCTCGCGCCGCCGCCGCCGCCGCCGTGGTTTGCGCGGAGATGGATTATTGTGCTGCGGGGAACGGGGATTTTTGTCTGTTAGCTTTTCTGATTTCTGTCGCGGTTCTGCTGTCCTCGTCGAAATTGGTTTTAGAGGGGGGCGTTGACTCGATTGGTTCGGCGGGTGCTGGTCAATGTTTCGATCGATTTCGCGCTGTTGCTAACCTAATTGAGGTTAAATTGAGATGAATTTTGGGAAGTAGCCTCCGGTATGTAGCCATGGATTGTTTTCCGGTAGCGATTACATATTATGAGAACTAGAAGGGGTGTAAGCGCCAAGAGGACAACTTGCATGTTAACCTCAGCTTAGGGTGGCATGTCCGTATCACCGTATGTTTCAGTTAACTTTTTGCCAGTCGAGGAATCGTAATTTGAGATCAGATATAGCTATGTCTTAGCTCCCATTTAGATATCTTTTTCCGGATTGATTATGACAAAATTTCTGGAGGGTTATTGTACATGGTTTATTTTTCAAAGGGTACAAGGTACTCGTGCCAATGTCCCTAGAAATATGAATTGATGTAGTTTTAGTGGTTACTGGTTAGTTTAAGTACATATGCTTGCAATTTTTGTCAATGAAAAAGAAAAGGTGTGAAGGTAGTTTACTATTACCTATTGAAGTTGCTGTTCATGGTAAAATTGCATTTGATGCTCCCTGTCAAATATTGTATAACTATGTTGAATTTGGACAATGATTAGTGATTACTAAAATATTTCCACTTTGAATCAGGCAAACAAAGGATGTGGTAAAAGCTGTGAAGAAGCGGTTGCAGCATAAGGATCCAAGAGTTCAATTTTTCACTTTGACGGTGTGTGTTACATATTCATCATGATATCTGTTCTTTGTGTAATATTTTTATGTGAGAACTCTAGTTTTTATTTTTTTTTACAAACGTCAATTTGTTCAGTTGAATGAATATTTACATGTATTGTTTTATTTATCTGCTCCTGACTATCAGCTTGGTAAGGGAGCATATCAAATTATTCTTCTGTCAACACTACATCATGATTATGATTTTTCTTGTTTGACATTGGTTGCAAAACCTTTTCAGTTGTTAGAGACAATGATGAAGAACTGTGGTGAATATGTCCATTTTGAAGTTGTTGAACAACATATTTTGCAAGAAATGGTTAGAATTGTCCAGAAGAAGGTATCTCCCTGCTTTGGTTATAGCCACTACTCTTGTTACTGCTCTTATGTTGTTTTAATTAGCAAAGAAAAGTAAAAGAAGTTTTTTTTTGGCACTAGGCCTGTTTGCATACTGGGAATTTGGATCCAAATCCTTAGGAATTTGAACTAAATAAACAGTCTAAAAAGAAGTTACCTCACCCAAACAGTGGAAGTTCTTTCTGTGTTAAGAATTTATTATGGAAGCTTTAATTTCTGAATTTTAATTGAGTAACCAGTAAGATTGAGGTGTATATAATTGTGTCAGGACATTTAGAATGACACTTTTTTTTCTGAGAATTTTCATTTTCTGAATGTCCATGCAGCATGATACGCAAGTGAGGGATAAAGTATTGATACTTCTGGACTCATGGCAAGAAGCATTTGGTGGACCTGGAGGCAAATATCCACAGTATTACTGGTCATACATTGAACTTAAGGTATGCATTATGCTGCTACCTTTTACTTTACTTATAATCTACTTAGGACATAGGTCTCATTTACCACAATAGCTGATGTCAAAATCTGTTACAGAGGTCAGGAGTAATGTTTCCCAGGCGCCCTGTAGATGCTCCTCCAATATTTACTCCCCCTGCAACACATCATACTCAGTCCTATGGTTCACCTACATATCCTGCTGGAAGTCTAAATGAGAGAATGACATCCGATGTTGAAACTCTGAGGTTGCATTCCTATCTACTACTTATTAGCTCTTCTCATTCCAGCTGTCCTTTTTGTTATCTCACTTTATGACTATAACCTTTTATCACTTTTGTCTTCAGTTTAGGGGACTTAAATAATATTAGAGATACAACAGAACTGCTGTGTGATATGGTGAATGCTTTGAATCCTTCTGATCGCATGGTAGGGTGAAATTCTCAACACAAAACTAGTTTTGTTGAAGTTTATGCAAATGGTCTATTAACATTTTGATGACCCCAGGCTGTTAAAGATGAAATTATTTCAGAGCTTGTCACCCAATGCCGATCAAATCAACAAAAGCTCATGCGATTCGTCAGTTCCACAGGGTAAGCTCGTTGGATTTCTAGTTTGTGTTTCTTCCTGCTTATGAATCATGTCAAAAAAGAAAAGGTTGTAAAAAGGCCTGAAGACTCGGTCTCTCAAACTGTACAAAGAATTCCTTTTTCTAAACACAGCTTGGTGTTTCCCTGAAGTGACTTCAAAGTTTGCTGTTTATTCTCCAGCACATGCTTAAGCATTCTGCTAATTTTGCAAATTTTATGCCGTATAATTGGTGCTATAATCCAGACCGCAGAATTTAATATCTATGTTTTTGTGGTTTCTGTTGTTCAGTAATGAGGAGCTACTGAAGCAAGGCCTAGAAATCAATGACCGCTTACAGAGCGTACTTGCAAAACATGATGCCATTGCTTCTGGAGCTCCTTTGCCAGTTGAAACACCAAGGAAAGACAAGATACCCAGAGAAGATCCAAAAATAAAGCCATCTGCACCTCCAATTGCACCTCCATCCGCACCTCGAGTTGAAGAGGATGAAGATGACGAGTTCGCTCAGATAGCAAGAAGGTACTTAAAAGTGTCCTTTAACAGGCAATCTATTCATTCATTATCAGAAATTTAGTCTTAATGTTTCTTATATCTGCAGAAAAAACAAATCTGTGATAAGTAGTGATGAGGCATCATCCAGTGCTGGTGATCAGGCCCTTGTACCCGTTGACCCAGCAACTTCTGAAGCCTCATCTTCTGTTGCAAGCAATGCACTGGTGCCTGTTGACTCGTCTCCTGCCAGCGGTACTCGGACAAAAGAGCAGGACATGATCGACCTTCTAAGCCTCACCCTGTACAGCCCCCCTGAAGCATCTACAGATTCTTCTTCGCAGAACCAAAATGGCACGCAGCAGTCTGTCACATCAAATGGGCCAGAATTACCACCAAACTATCAGCCTGCTGCATCAAATGGATCACATTACTCTTCTAACCAGCAGGCATATCCAACGAATCAAGCTTACAACATCACCCCATACAATAATTATGTTGCACCTTGGGCCCAAGCTGGACAGGGCACACAGGCTGGAGCATATCAAACTCAGCCCATGCAACAATATGGATCCAGCTACCCAGCACCACCATGGGCAATGCCAGCAAGTGTCAGCTCAGCTAATCCTTTTCAGCCTGCAACATACCAGATGCAGAACCCTCCTGTTGCTTCTGTTGCCCCAACAAATACCTATCCAGCTCCTTCATCACCGTATGCTGCTCCGCCAAAGCAACAAGTGCCATCCCCTGCCCCCAAACCGATGCAACAGTACAACTCTTTTGTTTCTCAAACAAGAAATGGTCCGGCAATGGCTCAAGATGTTAGAATGACTGGAAATCCACGGTCATCAGAAACTACAGCGGCTGCGGCCAAACCATACTACATGCCAGACAATTTGTTTGGTGATTTGATTGATGTGAAGAGTTATGGTGGAGGTAAGACGAGTAGAACGACGAGCATGCCTAGTCCAAATGGCAGTGGCCAACCTTTGCTGGGTGGGAAGAAATAGTTTTTGGAGTTCCAAGCTAGCTACAACTGCTGTTCTGCTCGTGTGTACATTTTCTGTATATCTCTTTAAGGTTTGGTGTTGGTTACATTGGTTGATTTCGTGGCTGCCGCTTGTATTTTAAAAGAGTAGAGCATCATTGCTTGTAAATGATCGATGACATTCATCTGAGGGTGGCTTCTTGCTCGTTAACTTCACCGCTTTAATTTGTGAAGTATGTGCATATAAATTCAGCTGATGTGCAAACATTCTCTCATGTATTTCCAAGCTGAAACAACTTGCACAACGTCATTGCAAAATCACTTGACATTTGCCAACATAAATATATCAACATTTACATCTCCTTGGCATTGTGATTGGTTCGTTTTGTCGTCCACCATGTAAACAACAACTATAACAATACATCTGAAATTGACATGTGCTTATTGGTCACAAGTCACAACACATATGATTAGAGACCGGAGCTCCCATTGGACCATGTGTAGAGCAGCGCATGGTGGGTTTGTAGGACAGATTACGAGACAACGAGGTGCTATCTCACCAATCCCCCACATTATTTATGGATAGGGATCCCATGCGAACAGGTTGATCCTGCCAGCTCCTCTCCGACTCACAGCTTCGACAGTGAAATGTCCATCGCCTCAATGAAGAAATCTGCATGTAGCAGGACGCATTGTTCATCAAACCATGTTACAGTAATAAATCAGAAATTACTGAAACATGCACTGGCAATTTATCAGCAGCAGAATAGCAGGTCTTACCGGAGTCCTCTTTGGTGAAGCAAAGTGGAGGTGTTACTCTGAACACGTTCCCGTAGAAACCACCTTTCCCAACCAGCACACCCATGTCTGCGTCGAAGAAGAAAGTTCAGAAATCACTCGTGGTGAAATCTTTCAGTAAGAAAAGTAGAAGAGGCTGAGAGGATCAGTACCTTTCATGTGGTTCATGACATGACCGATCTCAGCTTTGGCCGGTGTCTTCTTCTGGCGATCGGTCACCAGCTCAACCCCGAGAAGGAAGCCTTTCCCCCTAACATCACCGATGACTGGAAAATCCATCCATACAAGACAAAATGTAAGCAACAAATCTACCCTGGATGATCCATGTCGTTGCAATGTGATTTTACTGATTTTATCTTAGCTACTGATACTCACTGTCATGCTTCTCTTTCAACTCGTTGAGTCGTTCCTTCAGGTAGGATCCAACCACAAATGCGTTCTCCTGGAGCTTCTCCTTCTCCAGAACCTTGAGAACAGCGTGGCCGCCTGCGGTGCTGACGGGATTGCCACCAAAGGTGTTGAAGTAGCTCCTGCGGGTTAACACCTGAGCGATCTCAGGAGTTGTAACGACTGCTCCGATCGGTATGCCATTGCCTATACCCTGGAGATGAACAGAAGGAACATGTGAGTTTACCAAAGATTTTATTCGTAGGAAAGAATGCATGGAGTCTGAAACTCTGAATGTTATGGAGGGATCTTCAGGATTCACCTTTGCCATTGTAACTATGTCTGGGATGACGCCGTGCGATTCAAATCCCCAGAAGTGGCTTCCAGTTCGTGCAACTCCCGCCTGAACTTCGTCGGCGATGCAGAGGCCACCAGCTTTCCTTACCATATTGTACACAGCAGGCAAGTATCCTGGTGCCAATTCCACTATCCCACCCACTCCCTGGAGGAGGAAAAAAACTCTCATTTTCAGAATGATAAGAAATCACTGTTGATTGAAATGACAAATAAGATGGCCATTGTATGATAGATGCATTGAGATTGACATACCTGTATGGCTTCTGAAATGAAACCACCGACCCTTCCTGTAGTTCCAAAATCAATGATTTCCTGAACATCTCGGGCATACTTTTCGCCATCAGAACCGAAAGCACCTCTATATGGGTCTGGATTAAGTGCGTGATGCACTCCCGTCTGAACAAATTATAAATGAATAATCATTAGTGTCAGTGATTTACATGTAATGGTCACAGTTTTAAGTCCAATATGTTTTAGAGACTGTTTGGATGGGGCTAAATTTTTTTTTAGTCCCTGTCACATCGAATATTTCTACACTAATTAGAAGTATTAAACGTAGACTAAAAATGAAACTCATTTCAAGACGAATCTATTGAGCTTAATTAATCCATAATTAGCCTATGTGATGCTACAGTAAACATGTGCTAATTATGGATTAATTAGGTTTAAAAATTTTATCTCGCAAATTAGCTCTCATTTATGTAATTAGTTTTATTATTAGTCTATGTTTAATACTCTTAATTAGCGCTCAAACATCTGATGTGACAGGGATTAAAATTTAATCCCTAGATTCAAACACCCTCTTACTCAATACTTAATGCTATAAACAAAAACAGAACCGATACTTGCCTGAACAACATTAAATTTCCAGTTGCATTGAGCAGTAGCACCCATTGTTCCAGCCGCATTCCCGTGGTATCCATTCCTAAGTGAAATAATGTCATGGCAACCAGTGTAAAGCCGGGCAATCATCAGTGCAAGCTCGTTCGCCTCCGTGCCGGAATTTGTGAAGAAAACAACCTGAAAAGAAAGGAACAGATATAGGTAAAGGTTTTACAGCAGGCAAAAAAATCTTCATGTATTTCTAAACAATTAGCAATCTTCGGATAGAGAGAATCCAGTTTTCTTCAAGCTACCTTCAGATCACCAGGCATTTTGGCTGCCAATGCCTCGGCAAAATCTGCAATTGCATGGTTCAGGTAAAGAATTGTGGAGTGCTGTATCCTCTTTGCTTGGTTGACCATCGCCTCAACAACATCCGGATGGCAGTGCCCGCAACAAACGGTTGCGATGCCACCGAAAGCATCCAGATAACGGCGGCCATCCTCGTCGAACAGGTACTGCATCTTCCCATCGACTATGTTCAACTGAAATGTTTGTCACATGCTAAAATGGTCAGTTTTCAGAACTGGAAATGTCCAAAAAAAACATATTTTTTTAGAATGAGAATTTTCCCTTTTTAGAAAAATTTTAGTAACCCTCTTCTGAAGAATTCAAGGTGATCTCAAAGAGCTATTGTTGTTTTCTCTCTCTTCTTGCTATATCAACCAGATAAATGTCGACATCAAAAGGTATTTTTCACATGGTTCACGAGGTGTTGAACAATGTGATTATGTGAATGATCTCCAGTGATGAGAGGAGTCAGCAAGACAGCAAATTAGGTGAACAGTTTGGTTGGTGCTATATCCGTCAGGAATCCAATCTTTAACATTGTTTATGTACTTGGCAGTGCATGTGCAATTTTAAAATGGAAAGGTGTCAGTTATGAAGCTTGAAGTATTTTAGAGAGAGACATATGCATATGTTATTGGCGCAGCCACGTATGTTTGAGATCTAGCAGACTAGCACAAGACGTAGTTGGGCAAACTGACCTATTCACAAGATAAAAAAAAGGGGATGATTTCTTCTTAACTATACATATTTGCAGGCAAGAACAGAGAGGCTGCTGTTTTTACTAAGCAGAACAAAACCTCTATCTTATGGGTACAAAGGAGACCAGACAACTACATTTTTTACTAGATTCGCAATTCCCAGTACTGCAACTTGTGGTAGTACTAAGGTGGTGTTTGGATCCAGGGACTAAATTTAGACGCTAATTAAAAGTATTAAACATAAACTAATAATAAAACTAATTGCATAAATGAGAGCTAATTAACTGGATAAATTTTTTAAATCTAATTAACTCATAATTAGTACATGTTTACTGTAGCATCACATAGGCTAATCATGGATTAATTAGGCTCAATAGATTCGTCTCGCAAATTAGTCCAGTGTTATGAAATGGGTTTTATCCTTAGTCTACGTTTAATACCTCTAATTAATGTACTAACATTCGATATGATATGGACTAAAATTTAATTCTTGAATCCAAACACCACCTAACTACTACGAGTATCCCTGGAGAGCATCTTGTGACTGAGCTATGCTTAGAGTAAGAAGTAATTTTAAGAATCAAAGTACAAAAAAGTAATTTTACAGTTTTTAAGATATCTGGAGGCACTAACATTTTTAGCGTAAATTTTAGTACCTCCAAATATTATCCTCAATAAGTGTAAAATCACGTACCAAACCTATCCACCAAATATCATTCTTAAGAACTGTAAAATCGCTAGGTACCAAACCTATCCAATAGCGACAGAAAAAGACATTGCACTTCCAGAAGGGCTGCCTTTTCTTGTAACAAGATATACTGAAGCCACCAGCAAGAGATCATTAAAAAAAACAGAGAAAACAACAGACTTTGCAAACAAACAAAAGGAGATTAGTTTAAGCCACGAGCCTGATCATCTCTGAACATCGCCAATGCATTTGTTGCAGCATTGAAGTAGAATGGCAAAATACGTCATGATATAGAGACAGAAATGCAGTTTTTTTTAAAAAAAATTGAGGTATAAACAATCAAGCATCCGATCTGTAATACTACAGTATTTCCCCCAAAACCATTCCAAAGAAATGGGAGCGGTGAAAAGAGCGTGGCGTACGTACAGGGCGGTCGTAGAAGTGGAAGAGGGACGGGCTGAGGAACTCGACCCGCTTCCGGGAGATCTCCTCCGCCCGCGGCCCGTCGTACGGCGGCGGCGTGTAGTCGAACGGCGGCATCTTCGGGGCGGCGGCGAAGGCATTCTCCGGCGCGGGCGCGGCGGCCGCCGCGGCGGAGAGGCTGGACTGCGCCCGGCCCGGGGCGAGCGCCGCCTGGAGGATTCTCCGGGAGGAGGCGAGGCGCTGCATGTCGGCGTCGGCGTCGGTTTCCTTCCCGGCGAGCGGTGCGCGCGTGTGAAGTGGTTTATGTCACCGGAGGCCATGGCCGCGCCTATAAATAGACGGGAGGGGGCAAGGTCGAAGGGAGGAAGAAAGGGTGAAATGACGAGCTTGCCCTTCCCTCCTTTGGGCGCGTGAGAAACTGAGAATGAGACTAGCAGTTGAAGGAAGAATCTGCTTAAAAAAATAGTCCACATTCTCAGATTCTGAATTTATAAAATTTAGAAAAATAAACTACTATCTCCGTTCCAAATCTAGAATTAGAATATATTTAATCCGATACTAATTTACTATATATATTTTAAGATAAAATAATATAAGTTAGAAATTATGAAATCTAGTTTTTTTTTAATTCTCACTAGCTACTCAATTGGGCTAGTGTGAGAGGTCATAGGGTCTCTAGGGATGAAAACGGTAGCGGTAATTACCGACCGACCGGACTACCGTTTTCGAATTTGACCGACCGGACACAACAGAAACGGTAATTGTCGGAATAGGAAACGGAAACGGTAAAAAATACGGAAATGATATCGGAAATGGTTTGGTAATTTACCAACCGTTTTGTTCGGTTACCGTATTATCCCGGTAATTACTGTTTATATATTCCGGTAAATTACCGTTGTCACAAACATCCCTGGGCTAAGTTTTTTTCTTTGGCCCATTCTCTCAGCCCAACTATCCTAGTCCACCACAATAAGCTCAATTATGCTTTAGCTTTATAAACATACAGTTATATGTCATTGGATTTACAATTATCATCGAATACTTTAACATATTATCACTTACAATTTGTCATGTGTGTTATATGTATTTCCGTTGAATGAAGTGAGTATGAATTTTTGTTATGCTCGTGCAATCATGCTAGATTGCTAGGTAAATGTGCGATGTTATTGTTTGATTTTCCCGACATGAATTATCGGCTTCCGATCGATACTGACATGTTTCTGATTTGATAATTCCATTTCCAATTTACCGATATTTCCGATATTGTTTCCGTTACCGGCTTACCGTTTCCGATTCCATTTCCGATAAATAATATGGTTGCGGAAATGGTTTAGAGTGTTTCCCGATCGTTTCCGACCGTTTTCACCCTAAGGGTCTCAGTGTCGAGAGACTCACTTATAAGTTCTCTCATCTATTTCGGCTATTTTTCTTTTTTTTTTTTTGAGAACGCCCATTCACACATTCATGGATATGCATATTCTTTGAGGCACATTCAAAGAGACGGAGTCTGCTGATAAATCGGTAAAATCGCTCTTCGCTGAGCTTTTACCAAAAGCATATCCGATTGTCTTCAATTTGTACCATGTTGCATGATCACACATTCACACCCCGTCAAATCCTTGTTTTTATAGTGATAGATCACTACTACTTCCTGGTAATCCTGCCATTTTCTTACTGGTTAGTAATCTCCTTCCATTTTCTTTTAAGAAAAAACTACAACCAGGTAAACCTGCCATTTTCTTACTGGTTTAGTAACCTCCTACCATTTTCTTTCAACAAAAAAGATCACTACAACCTGGTAATCCTATCAACAAAAAAGATCACTACAACCTGGTAATCCTACCATTTTCTTACTGGTTAGTAACCTCTTGCCATTTTCAAAAGAAGATCACTACAACCTGGTAATCCTATCAATAGAAAAAGATTACTACAAACTGGGTAATCCTACCATTTTCTTATTTGTTAGTAACCTCTTGCCATTTTCTTTCAAAAGAAGATCTCACTACAACCTGGTAATCCTGGTAATCAGTTGATCCTAGGTTTCTTGCTGGTTTGGTAGGTAGTAAATTTTTGCTTCGATAGCTGCCAATTAGCGTCCTAGCACAGCAAACAGAATGGACAAAACTAACGCGCCAGCAAAGTTGTTCACAGTCTCACGGGCCCCCGTGAATGAACGGCTCTGCTTAATCGGAAAATAAAAAGGAAAAAAAATACGGAAACAAATGAACTGTTGTGAACTTCTGCTCCAGCTAGCTGCTACAAAACTGTGTCGCAGGTCAAGAAACTGCAGCGAATGAAGTCTGTCCCATCGAATGAACAATCCATTGCTGTTCATGACGAAAAGACAACTTGTTTACCTCTGCAAGAGAGATGTGTGTATCATGTAGGAATAGGAAATGGTATCATGTACTATCATGTAGTAACGATGTACTTTAGCATAGTAGGTCGCCATCTTCTCATGTCTGATAGGAAAACACAACTAAGTTAATCAGCGAGTTAACTTTTCAGTTCAGGGAGTTATCATCGGTTCATCGTCAGATACCACTGCCTTTTCATTTATGTAAGCTTTCAGAGTTTCAGTAGTTAAACATTGGCTGAGTGTGCCATTTTCTCCTTTCTGGAAACGTCTATTGGCTGCTTATCCTATTGCCTTATCATGGAGGTTGATGGATCAATTGATTGAGGTCCCCGGACACCTCGTCGTGTGGCAATCCTGACTACGATGGCCGGCGATGGTGTTGTCTCCTGCAGCCATGTGTTCATCATAGTTGTTGGTTCTCTGTAAGCACCTTCTGAAGAAGATGTTAAAGAATTCACTTCAGTAATCATTTTTAAGGGAAACACTACGCTGCTTAATCATCTGATATGAACCTTAATTATATATTTATCAATGCTAGTAGTAGTGAAGTACTACTAACCAGCTGGTATTGTTGTTGGTTGGTTCGTTGATGCATTCGAGTATTTCGACGATCTTAATCACTGATTGAGCTTGTACGTTGTCGAGATGGCGACGCGATGATCGTCACCAAATTAAACTGAACTTCTCTCTACCTCTTCTGCATTTCTCCATTTTCCGGCCCGATTCTTATTTTATTCTCGATCTCCTATTCAGGTTCAAATATTCACTACATGTTGATAGATCACAGCTGCACTGCAGAGATCTCTTGCTCAAGAGATTGCTCAGTTCACCTCAACTATACTGCGTGTACTACACAGTAGCTTTGAGAGAGAATTTTGATAAGGTTTTCTGCGTTTCGTCAGTCACTAGCTTGCTTGCTAGTCACTGAATTATCAGATAGCGATCAGAAACGGCGTGCTCGGCTTGTCCAGAGGCAAAACTGGTGCCGAGTCACCCTCCCGATCCAATCGAGCTGATGTGTCCGCTTGTCCTAGCAAGATAGCCAGCTACAGCCAAGTTGGTCGTGCGTGAAACGTAAGTGATGATGTGTATCGTGATTATTTATGTGAGGCATCTATAACCAATAACTTGTCCGGTCGTCCCGTGCTTGCCACTGGCTCTTCTACCGTTGGTTTAGAGCGAGGTTGGTGAACCTGAAGACCTTCTGCGTATCCATTATTTGAATGTCAGCAGAAACTTTTTCTTTTTTTTGAGAACTAGAAACTACTATTCAACTTCAGAAGGCAGTTGGAAGTTGGAACTTCTCAACTCCTTCAGTAATGATCAGCATTCCGATGCATGTACTAAATTTTGGTTGTGAATTTATATGCAGTTAAAAAAAGGGAGTATCTAAAAAAACTATCACAAGTTTTTAGTGGAAAATTTTCAAATCTAACTAACTATAGTATATTGTATAATTGTAATATAATTTCACTATAAGTATACTATAACTATAATATAACACATATATAATTATTAAAAACACATATATAATTATTAAAAATATATATATTTTATATCTTAATTATAATGCAGTTACAATGTAGTTACAATGAGTTACGATCATAACTGATATGTAACTAGTATGCAACTAATATGTAACTGGTATGTAACTAAATAAAAACCGAATGCGCCCAATCGATTAGCTCTGTTAAGTCATAAACGGGAGGGAGGTCGTAGGTTTGACTCCTTGCTCCCGCGCGCTTTGCACAAACTTTTATCATCCGATCTGCATGAATCTTGATGTGATCTAATGGTTCAAAATTTGAAAGTTTTTAGGCCTAAAAACTATCGCAAGTAGTACAGTAAAACCGTAAAAAAATTAGTTTGTTCGGCAGAGTTTAGGTCCTAACCCTTTCAAAATACTACCCTGTTCTTTCTTAAATCGGACATATATATCAAAAAGGTTGAAAATGATCGGAAATATTTGTGGTTGGTTGAGAAAAAAAGTAAATAAATTAATTAAATGGAGAATGATTCTGATGGTTGAGATGAGGGGTGAGTGGAGAAATAACTTCTTTTTCAACAAATTATTGTACTAGAAAAGGCTTCATTTCGAATTGAATGTAGTACTTTCTTGTTTTGAAGTCCCCCAATGCATAGATTTCATCACCTTTTTTTTCTAAGAGCATGTTCAACTGTTTTTGGCTCTCCATCCAAATATTCATATGGCTAGCTAGCTAGAAAAAGTTGATATCCATATTTCCTTCCGACTCCTACTGCCTCTCCAACGGGTCCCACATGCCATCCTCCCTTCCCCTTCTTCTTTACCCACTACTTTTAATCTCTCCACCCCATCTACCCCACCTATTGCCCCCACCATTGGCGAGAGGAGACCAGCCACGCAGAGCTATCGTGTGAGGCAGTGTGTGGTACGGGTGGTTGATGAAGCTCAGCCAAAGATGAAAAGGCCTCAGCACAGCGAGGGGGTAGCTAAGGGAGCTCACTAGCAAGTGGCAGAGCAAGCTCGACTACATAGGGAGTTGACATCGGTGGCTATATTGCTTACCGTCACCGAGGGGAGGCCTCCGAGGAAGCTCGATGGTGGATGGTGAAGCGAGCTACGCAATAGGGGAGGAGGTATACATAGGAGACTGCGATAACCATGCTACTAGATGACACAAGGGGAGGTGGAGCTCGCTCGGCGACAAAGAGGGGTGGTGGATTTGGTAAGTCAACAACGACGACGAGACGGCTGCTCGGGGCAGGTGGTGGACCAAAACGAAATATGTCTGATATTTCATACGTAGGCTAAATTTGCTCGGCAGGTTAGTCGATCTGGCGGCCATCTAGATGATTTATATTTTTATACTTCCTCCATCATATAAGTGATGTTTTAGAATACGTGCAGTTGATAGAGTTAAGCTTTGATCATTATTTAACCTCGAATTACCTCGATTCAAGTTTTGAAAGTGATATATATGCTCCAAAATATGAAGAGACGCCCATCTATATGAATTCTTTAGACATGCACCATGTTCCCTTAAAATTAGATGTACCAAACTTTCGGAATTCTTGAAGTCGTGGACTGGGGAGTAACCGGAGTTTCACCGGATGATGCGTGAAATATCTTCTTGTGTTGGAAAACCGCTTCGTACACTCTCTTGTTTGGAAGGAAAGGGCCAATCGTGCGATCAAGTCGCGTCCTGTTGGATGTACTACTGCCAGCCAGCGATCTGGCACTGACACACGAGCAGAGTATAAGGCCAAAGGGGCAGGAAGGGAGACAGATTAGCTGATGTCATGCATGACTTGTGCGAGGAATCTCTCGATCGAGATTGATGGCTTGATGGCTCGCTCGTTTGTTTGGTCCCGATGCGGCCGATGACACGCTGGCTGCCACCCGAACCAGCTGTGCGGCTACGAACCAACGGCGTAGTCCGGTGAAGACGTTTGCAACCCTCTCGTGGGCCTCCAATCAAGCCGCGTCTAAAGCCCTAAACGTCTCCTTGGCGATCCGCGACGCACGCACGCACACAGCCGGTGCACGGGCCGCGCTACCGCTTATTACCTGCGGGAATAAGTTCACCAGAGGTCCCTTAATTTAACAGTGAGATTTTTTAAGATCCCTAAACCACAAAACCAGAAATGTTTGTCCCCCAACTCACTCAAACCGTTCAAAAAAGTCCCATGGCAGTATTTGTATCCGGTTTTGCTGACATGGTATCCTAGTCAGCAAAAAATAAAAAATAAATATGTGGGGACCACATGTAAGTGAGAGCAAATGGTGTAGGCCCCACATCTCTCTCCCCTCTCCATCTCTCCCCTTGCCAAGTTTGTCGCAGGCGACGCGCGGCCGTCGAATCTTGGCTCCCACTTTGCCGTGTCCGCCGCTTCGCCTCCTCGCATGCACGCCGCCGGCGAGAAGGCCGGTCGTGCTCGACTGCTCGCGGCGTGGGGGAAGGGACACCGGAGTGGTGACGAGGAAGCTGCGGCCATTGACGGGGGAGAGAGACAGCCGGCACGATGGCGAGCTCGGCGGAGGAGAGTAGCTGCGCGCGGTGCGGCGGCGGGGGAGAGGAGCGACGGGAGAGGAGGCGCCGGCAGCTGAGGAACCCGTGGTCGAAGCCGGCGCCCGGACCGGAGCCGTAGTGGCCGAGCGGGCGCGCGGCAGGGTGGTGGTGGAAGTGGTCGGGCGGGAGGAAGGGGACCGGCTCTTCTCCTGCCGCTCCTCTCCCCCGCTGCAGCGCCGCGCGCCGCTACTCTCCGTCCCCGAGCTCTCCATCACGCCGACCGCCTCTCTCCCCCTCTCCAGCCGTCGGGCGCTCGCCCGCCCGCCGCGTTGGTCAGCCCCCCCGGCGCTCGCGCGCCATGGAGTCCACCATCTCAGCCCGGCGCCGCCCATCACCGCTCTGCCCGTAGCCTGGCGCTGATCCGCCCGTCGCCGCTCCGCTGCCGCGCGGGCCGGGCGCCGCGCTCGCCCGCCTCCGCTTTGCCCGCAGCTCGGCGTCGCTCCGCCCGACGCTGCTCCGCCCGCCGTGCTCGCCTGCCGCCGCTCCTCCTGTCGCCACTCCGCTGCCGCTTGGGCCCGGCGCCGCGCTCGCCCGCCTCCGCTTCGCCGCAGCTTGGCGCCGCTCCGGCCGCACCCTGACGCCGCTCCGCCCGCCGCCGATCCGGCCGTCGCCGCTTCGCTGCCGCGCGGGCCTGGCGCCGCGTTCGCTCGCCTCCGCTTCGCCCGTAACTCAGCGCCGCTCCGCCCGCTCCTCCCGCCGGCCTCCCTCACAGAAGAGGAAAGAAGAGAGAACAGAGAAAAGAGAAGAGAGAAGAGAAGGAGAAGAAAATAGGAGAGGGTGGCTGACATGTGGGCCCCACGTATTTTTTTAATTTTTTTGCTGACTAGGATGCCACGTCAGCGAAACCACCCATATAAACTGCCCTGGGACCTTGAGTGCACGGTTTGTGTGAGTTGGGGGACAAACATTTCTGGTTTTGTGGTTTAGGGATCTCAAAAAATCTCTCTACTAAGTTAAGGGACCTCCGATGAACTTATTCCTTACCTGCGTGGGCTGCTCTCCAAGGCGGGCCAGGCGCGACGCGGTTGAGCAGAAGAGCAAGCAGGCCGCGGGTTAGCTACGCTGCGTGCTCGTGTAGGTGTAGCCCACACCTCGTCCCCGTCGCTGGCTGCGCCACCGCCCGTGCCGAGACCCCGAGAGCCCGAGAGCCTCTCGTCGTTTTGACCCTTTTTTTGATAAATTGGTCCTTTTAGAAGACTTATTGCGAAACTAACCCCCGGCAGAAACTTCAATCAAAAATAGGACATCGGGTCAGCGCCAATGCAATTGGCGCTGAGGTTGGGCAGATTAGCACCAACGTGATTGGTGTTGATCTCGGGCCACCATGGCTCCGAGCAGATCCCCCTGTCGATGTGGCAGGAACCTCAGCGCCAACCGCGTCGGTGCTGAGGTCCCCAACATCAGTGCCAACTGTCCTGGCGCTGAGGTTGGTTACTTAGAGGCCGGCCGAGGCCACCCCAGCCAGCCTCTCCTCTCCACTCACCTCCTCTCTCCCTATCTAGGTTTCATCCCTCTCTACTCCATTCCCCAAACATCTCCAAATCCACCCCAAATCAAAGGGCATTTCGTGGGCATTGCTTGAGGCATCGATTTGTAAGGTAAACCCCCTCGAGAAATCCTAAGTTTATCAACTGGTTGGTTCGATGGGATGTGATTTAGGGGGAAGGGAGAGGGGTGTAATGTTCTACTTCAACATTTAGGTAGTTATGGAAGATTCGTATTGTTGAATTCTGATTTTATAACATCGTTAAGAACTACCATCTTATGTTTCTCTAAACCATATTTAGTTGATGGATGTATTGTGAGGAGTATGTATGTGTTAATATTTATGTTTCATTTGATATAGCGATTTTCTTTTTGTAATTGTAGGATGTTTAAGAAGGATGAAGTCGGCTTTGCCCCTGAGCAGCTGCCTCCACCAGGTGTGAAGCACCCAATGTGTTGGTGTGGGGATGAGTGTTGTTTTCAGATAAGTGATGACTGGGATAGTTATGGCCAGAGGTACTGGATGTGCCGCAACTACTCGTACAGTCCGGAGAAACCTAAGCTTGTGCCTAAGGGAAGGAAGGGAAAGGCGAAGATTCCAGTGAAGGTAAATTTTTTGTAGTGTAATTTGTTTCGCATTGCATATATGGTCGTCTGTCGTGAAGATATAAAATGTGATTTAATGTGTAGGAACCTGAGGTACCACCCCCTATTTGTGACTTTGTGGAGTGGATTGACAAGGAGATGTCTGAGTTCGATAAGAGGTTGATTAAGAGCTAGCGCGAGCGCCAGGAAGAGTGTGAGGAGCGGCAACGGCAGCGTGCCGCAAAGGAGAAGGCCGAGAGGGAAACGAGAGAGGAGTTGGAGTTAAGGGAGTTGGCTAGACTGAATAGGGAAAAGGAAGAGCGTGCTGAAGATCGGTCAAGAAAGCTGGCTAGGGCACAGCGTGTGAAGGATGCCGGGTCGAAAGCGGCAAGGAAGGGCAAGTACCCACGATGCACCCAGTAGTACTAGCTTCGAATCATCAACGCGTTGTAATGTGCGCGTGTAATAATTGTCGTTTCGTATTATCAGATGTATAATTTCGTTTGGAGTCCGTAAGACGTGGTAATGAATGCTAGAGAACAATGCGATTTAATATTCGGTAAATGAGGATTGCATCGTTTATGACTAGGCTTGTCAACGAAATTTAGTGGCAGCTTGTGTGGTATTTGTCGATTTTGCCGAGGTTGCCGAGTCCCCCTTCTCCCACCCACCCCCCCAAACCAGCAAGCCCTTTGTGTGGCTGGCTGGGGGGGCCTCAGCGCCAGAGAAAATGGCGCTGAGCCTGGGGACTTCAGCGCTAACTGCTCTGGCACGGAGGTGGCAGTTAGCCGTTTCGGCCGAGTCCCGCCACAGCAGGCCTCTCTGTCTGGTTGCCCCGAGGGACCTCAGCGCCAGAGGAAATGGCACTGAGGTTGGACTTAGCCGTTTCAGCGGAGTCCCGCCCCAGCAACCCTTCTGTCCGGCTGGCTGGGGGACCTCAGCGCCATTATACCTGGCGTTGAGCTTGCACATGTCAGCGCCATGTATAATGGCGCTGAGGGTGCAGATCACATTGCAAAACAAGACACATCTCTCCCCAGGCAGACTTTTCACAGCAAAACCTCATGCATGTGTTCACTATCAAACCATACATCCATCCATCAGGTCCAACCTCATTCCATACATCCAAAGATTCCATCCATACATTAAGTCAATACATGTAACAAATAAAAAACATTCCAGTCCGTCCATCATTCCATCCATACACAATAAGCAAAAGTCGTAGTCCATCCATCCATCAAACCATGCATCAAGTCCATCCATCCATCGAACCCTGCCCTCACCTCCTCCTACCTCTAGTGCGAGGACGAGGCACATCGGGGGTGTACCTCCAGTCCTGCGAAGGAGCCCGCCTGCGTCGTGCTCGAGACGGACCGGGTTGCCAGAGATCCGTCTGTGACGACTCTGGTGCGTCCTCCAGCTGCGAGGGACCGAGCTCATCCGCCTCCTCTTCTTCGTCCCCCTCCTCTTGGTGGGCATCATCCCCTTCTTCCTCCTCATCCCCTTCTTCCTCGGTCGCCTTAACCTGCTCGCCCTCCTCATCACCCACCTCCCCTTCTTGATCCCCCTCTTGGTGGGCATGAGCATGTTCGACCACATCAGTTGACCTGCAGCCCAGCCTTGCTGCCAACTTCCGACATCGTCGCCGTAGTCTCTGCAAAAATAATCCCTATTGAGTAATCGCTTTTGGAAAAAACAACGTAGTTGCATCTCTTATTCAATGAGTACCTGTAGGGCGTTTCGCAGGGTGGCGCTCTCTCCTTCGGTGCCAGGAGGCGTGCCAAGCGCCACTCCCGCGTTGTTCACGGTCCGCAAGAGCTCCCGAGCCTGCGAGTTTGAAATGAAGTTAGTCACAACATTTATGCCAGAGCTTGCATATCACCAAAGAGTGATTGAACTAACCACTCTGTCGCGAACAGGTCCCGTCTCGACCGTGGTACCTTGACGGGTATGAGTGTCATACTCGTTCTGCTCCTCCACATCCTCGGGGTCGTCCGCTATGTCGGCTAGCGTCCAGGCCAGACGTAGGACTAGACGGTAGGTCCTGTGGAGCCACGCCAAGTATGCGTAGAACTCCATCATGTTGTGCTGACCCTGGTTAGGTACTCCATTCTCCTCGAACTTCTCCCATTGAGTAAGCCCAATCAGTCACCTTCTTGTTCTTCCGACGGTCCACCCTGCACGTGTGCAAAAGATCCAACTCAAATATTTAATAAACGTTGTCATGAAAATAACTGAGCAAGCAAAATAAATTCTTAAGTTATATTACTAACTTGTGTAGGTCGATACTTGTGGAGAAACGATGCGGGATTGTTTGAAGTCTCCCGAACTGCCGCATCACGCGGTTGCACATCTGGAACTCCAAAGCAGATCAGTGGGCACCGTAGGGTCTTCAACGCATCCTCTATATGGCACATGGGATTTATTTCTAGCTCGACCACTTCCTGTGCCTCATATGGCATCCAGACGACCTGCAGCAACAAAAATAAAACACATTAAATCACATTTAGTAGTAGATAGTAAGAAACCATTTTCATGTGTGATTGAACGGTGAATTGCTTACATGTTCTGGCTGTAGGTAGTCCATCTCGTTTGTGTAGTGGTAGTAGGCCAAATTTCTGCGGCCTACTACTGGAGATGGGACCGATTCCCAAAGGTGAGCTACAGTGGGACGTCGGTCGGTATCCTCGTGCGGCCAAACCGGATGGGTCCTCCACATGGGCCAACCAACAGGAAGCCTCATCCACATCCAAACCTGCGTCACATACGTTACCTCCCACAATTACATTGCCGGAAATTGAAAAGTTACGAAACAGAACATGCGTGAACTAACCTGTATCAACCAAACACAGCCTGCTAGGTTCGCGTCCCCTCCTTGCCTTCGGTAGGCATCACAAAGTTGTCGGTAGAGCCAGGCTAGGGCAGCAGACCCCCAGCTGAAGGTACCCGCCTCGTCCCAGTCCGCGAGTAACGGTAGCCACATCCAGGAGGCCATGTCTCCACCGGATTCAGGGAACAGAATACTGCCGAAGATGTACAGGACATACGCCCTGCAGTATCGCTGTACCGTGGCCTCGTCTGCCTCGGCGGGACACTGACCGAAGTTGGCACACAACCAACTCAAAGGAACCCCTGAGGTCTTCGTCTGACGCTGACCATCAGGTGCCACTGGAGGCTCCACACCAAGGTACTCCTCAACCCGCTGCCTCCAGTTCCCCGACGCTGTGTCACCTGTGACTGCCTGACCCCGGATTGGAAGACCCAGGATCATGGCGACGTCCTCCAGAGTGACGGTCAGCTCCCCGCAGGGTAGGTGGAAGGTGTGAGTCTCTGACCGCCACCTGTCCACGAGGGCCGTCAGAGCAGCGCCGTTGTAAAGAGGCACCGGTCGCCGGGCCATGGTGACGAATGCCAAGAGCTTCGCCCGCCGTAGGTACGGGATGTACCAGTCGTCAAACAGTATGTGTGCCGTGTGACCTCTGACTCGGAGGGTCTTCAAGCGCTGCATCAATAGACAAATATAATAACATGTAGTCAGTGACAATATAGCATACAGAAAGTTTGTGGAAACAAATTGAATAATGTTGGTGCTAACCTCTCCACTCGCAATCTGGGGAGCCCGATGCTTCTCCTCGTAGAAATCCTCCAACCCCGGAAAGTGCTCCATCCTGCAAGTGAAAATGGAATCATCAGTGATTGCTATAAAATTAAATGCAAAAATCGCAATGATAACGGAAAGGAGAACAACACAAAGTAAACATTGAGGCAAAAATAACCACTTAACAATTGTAATGCAAACTGAATTTACAACACTTAAAAATATGAATGTGATCCAATCCAACCTGTGTGCTACCCTCACCACCTCCCCCCGTCCTACGGCACTTTTTCGGTCGATCCTTAGTCTTGTCTCGCTTCGGGCACCTTGTTTTCTTATGGCCTAGTTCGTGGCATAGAGAACATCTATTTTGCATGACCGGCTCTGAATTTCTACTATTCAGCTTTTGTGACCGTCGGTTGCCTGAGCCTTTGTACCCTTTGTCCATATCGTTCTTGAACCTTCTTGTCCTTCTCCTTCCTCGTGTGTTATTCTTCAACGCCAAGTCCGAAACGAAGAACTCTTCGTCATAACTTGGCCACTGCGATGGATCTAGGTAAGGTTCAAACCTAGGGGAGTACGTGTCCTGCACAGCTCTATTGGAAGCATCATAACACATTCGGGGGGGGCACCTCCACATCCAACCCTCGCAATCTACAAACGGTTATCATGTGGGAGCATGGCAAGTGATGGAGCTAAGGGAACTGACAACTGCATGTGTTATCTCTCGCAACCACAACGTAGTGACGTCCACCCCATTGCACCCCAGCCACCGTCACTCCGCCTTGCTCGCTAACCTCATACTTCATCGAAGGGAAATTGAAACATGCTGTTCTTTGCCCCAAAGTTCGTCTTTGCTGCTCCTCCAATATGTCCTTAACTTTTGTGGGCCACTTCTTTCCACTCAATATATCTACAGTTGCCTCTTTGTGTCTATCAACAAACCAACTATTGCACTTCGAAAATGTGTATGCCACAATAGCTGTAACCGGCAGTTTTTGAATGCCTCTCAAGACATTATTGAAACTCTCGGCCATATTACTGGTCATGATGCTGTGCCGACGCCCGTTGGTATCAAATGCTCTTGCCCATTTGACCTTAAGTGCCATATGGTCTTCTAGCCACTTCTTTGGCCTGTCTCCGAGCACACCCAAGAGGCGTTTTATCTCATCTAGGAACAATGCTTTCTCATTTATTTGATATATGCGCTCGAGATCTTTCATCTGGTCCGTCATAGCTCCAGCTGTGTAGAAGTTAGCACAGAAGTGCCTCATGCACCACCTATGGTGAATGGGTAGGTGTTGAGGCATGCTGTGGTTGATGGCGTTCTGAATGCCAGCGTGTCTATCAGAAATTATACACACTTCTCTATTAGGACCGATCAGCTTGTGTCTCAACATGTTGATGAACCACTCCCAGTTGGATGTATTCTCCCTCTCTACCAGAGCAAACGCCAGCGGAACAAGATGTAACCCTGCGTCGACCCCTATTGCCGTGAGCAATGTACCTTGGTATTTACCGGTTAAGAAAGTGCCATCAATTGCAAGCACCGGCCTCAAGTGCTTGAATGCTTCTATGGACTGGCCAAATATCCAATATGCACGTCCAAATACTCGCCTCTGTACTCCCTCCACCATCCTTGACTTCTCGGGGTGAGCCTCAACAAGGAAATGCATGGTAGGGTTCTTTGCTTTGATGGCATACATCAGTGTAGGTAAGCGAACATATGCCTCGTCCCAATCTCCCCAAATGACCTTCATAGCAACTTGCTTAGCACGCCAAGCTTTGCCATACGTAGGCCGATAGTGCCAGATTTGCTCAACTGCCTCCACAATAGCTACAAGACACAAAGTTGGTTCAGCTCGGACAAATGCCTGTAACCTGTTTCCAATAAATCTCGAAGTAAGTTGCAAATGCTTGCCGGTTACTTCCGCACTACAGCATGTATGGTCTTCGCCCACCCTAGTCACCCTCCACCTATCTCCTGCACTCTTCCTTGCATTAATCTGCCACTTGCAATGGCGATCGAGACAAGCCAGAGTATACTTCACTGACGCGTTAGATTCCTTCACATGGTAAGGGCAGTGGACACGGATAGAATAACTCTGCAGCCATATTTTCAGATCTTCCATGGATCGAAACTCCAACCCCTTCCTTGGTTCATCGCACATTGGTTCGAAGGCACCGTCATATTGTGGATCACCATCAGCAATTGCTAGCCCGGATCTACTAAGATCCTCGAATTGTGTTATTTCAGGGTTTCTACCGACCAGTTTCTCAAACACAGTCCTCTCTTGCTCCGACATCTTGCCCACTGGATGATCATCATCGGAGTCGGAAGCGGACTCATCCAATTCATCCTCTGTATCATAATCCAACCAGCCTGGGTTCAATCCACTGCGTATCATAGCCTCCTCACACTCCTCTCGGGTATAGCAGTTCATCCTAACCAACTCCCTTAGGCCCAAACTTACTTTCTTAGCATTCGCTTCTTCATCAAGCAACTCCACATCCTCTACTACCTCCCGACCATCCTCAACATTTATTCCCTCACTTACCGGCACATTATCCTCTACATTTACTTCCTCCCTTAACGGCGCATTGTCCTCTGCATGTACTTGCTCCCTTACCGGCACATTCTCCTCTGCATGTACTTCCTCCCTTACCGGAACATTCTCCTCCCCATGTACTTCCACCCTACCCTCTTTCTTCCATGCGAACACCTCAAGAGCTTTGAAATGTGACCCCAATACTATATCTATATATGTTTTCCATTCCATCTCTCCATTCAAGTCTAACATAAACTTATGCGACATGACACCGCCGCCCACATCGTTTCTCCCTTGCATACCAACCGACTCATCACTCCAATCCAATTCTTGCTTAATGCGAGACATTAACTCCTCAAATGTAGGCTTCGTATTAAACACTAACTGTCTAACAGTCATTCCCCCAAATTGACTTTCACTGGTACTTTCATCTACCACACAACCACCATAATGAAGCCGGACCAATCTATCCATCTACAATATTTCACCAATACATAAACATTAATTACTTGAAAATAATCTCTAAATACCATAGCAATGCCAAATCTTCCAAACCTTACAACATGTCCAACTTTTTCCATAAAACAATACCTAATTTTTTCAACTCAAATACTACACATTATTCAAAAAAAAACCCTCCTCCTATTTGAAATGCCTATACCTCACCACACCTCAACCTCCTACCAACCATTTCAATCACTAAGCATCAATACAACATCAAGCCCTAACCATCACCACACATCAATCCCAAATATAGGTCCTACAACTCAATATTAATCAAATGGAGCAAGACTAATACGTCTCTTCTGCACTACATCCCCACCCACATTATCCAATTATCCATCACCACACATCAAAATGGACGAAATAGTTAGAAATCGACCTTAATCGGTGAGGATAACATCAATATAGGACTAGCAAGATACATCCCTACTCACATTACAAGAATAACATTATTTCCCTAACCACATTCCCCACTTCAAGGTTACACCCCAATCAAGCAAAATACTAGGCAAAAGATTGATGAAATTAGGGTTTTTCGAGGGGATTTACCTTCACAATCGATGAAGAACACAATGCCGATGAAATCCCCCTGAATTTGAGGTGGATTTGATGGAATTTGGGAGGGGAGGAGACAGGGCGGCGCGGCTAGGGTTCTAACCGCGCGCAGGAGCAGAGGGAAAAGAGATGGGGCTGGGTTGGGGCGGCTCGGCCGCGGGGTTAAGTCCCCAACCTCAGCGCCAATGTTTCTGGCGTTGAGCTAAGGGGCTCAGCACCGAGGCGGTTGGCGTTGAGTCCCTGCTACGTCGACGAGGGGAATCGGCGTCGGATCCACGTGGCAGGTGGTCAGCGCCGAGGCGGTTGGCGCTGAGTAGTTGGATCTCAGCGCCAATGAGACTGGCGCTGACCCAACGGCCTATTTTTGGTTGAAGTTTTTGGCAGGGACTAGTTTTGCAATAAGTCTTCTAAAAGGACCAATTTGTCAAAAAATGGTCGTTTTGACTGACGTGCGTTGCGCCACCACCGGTGCACGCACTGATCACGCACTCCAGTCCTCCCGGCGGATTGGATTGGACAGAGTAGATTCCTCATGGGTGTGTGTTGTATAACGCGAGTTAACTGGAAAAGGGCTTATGCCCCATGCATGCACCGGCGGTTGGGGACACACGCGACGCCATCACAAAACGGCAGAGGCGACCCACTTCGGTTGGTTCGGTTTCCCAACCCTTCTAGCAGCTAGCCGATGCCCCGGAGACATGATTTCAACGTACGGTGTTATACTGTTGTAATGTTGTCTACAACTGCAGAGCACTGGATATGGGAGAGACAGAGGACACCTGAGGCCCACATCCTGTGCTAGAGTGGCTCACCAACTGTGGCCCCAGGTTACGTTGGCTCTAGCACCCACATAGATTTAACCGAAACAACAATTTAAACCCTAAATCTACACAATCTAAAAAGATGTCTTTTGGATAAGGACTATCCACTTTTTCCCAAATCAATTTCGGTATGGAAACTCAACAATCTTCCCATCCCATCAACTTATATAACCCGAAGACTTGTTTCGAGCCAGGCCCCAACGATCTCTAGTCCATGTGACCCTACAGACTTGTTAGCGAAGCTCCTTCACCATGTGATCCATAAAAATTATTCCGGGTTTAGTTCCAGGGTCTCATACTACTTGTTAGAGTACAGGTCAGGTCGTATTGAGCCCACTACCATACTTGCTTAACCACAACCACTAGTAATATACCCGTGCTAACGCTACAGGGATTTTTATAAAGTATGCATAAAAATATGTTGTCCATTTCATAAAATTATTTATATATTTCAAGTTCATTCATTTAATTATTATTATAACTATCACTTGATGTTTTGCCATTGTTTCAACAATGATTAGCATTTGTATCACAAATTAACAATACATGGAGATGAAATTAGTCCCTCTGAATTAAACATTTGATATTTTTCATCTATACTACAGGAAGCCATGCAATATATGCAAACATCACACTTAAGTAAGGACCGAACTTCCAACACAAAGCAATTTCTTACAATTGGCGTTAGAAGACTGTTATGTATACAAGAATTGCTTTGACCAAATATAAAAGAATGATGGTAATAGGTCCATCAATGCTTAATTGGCTAGAACAAGCATATAGGCACAATCTAATTGCTAAGGAACTCCCGTACTGTAGCTAGTTGCCTTCTTGTGCAATATCTTGCTATGTACATCAAAATCATCTTTCATCAAAACAAAGGAACCTCTAAAAATTTTACATGCTTACAGATATATTCGTACCTCAATATTATTCGCAATTTAACTCCCCGAAATGACATGGGAAAGTAGAAACATGATGCTACACCACCAGCCTACACTCTCTATTTCTCCCAATGAATAAAATTAGCTTCGATATTTTTTACTTGTTTCAATAAAAAGCTCATGGAAACTGAAGCAGGGAAGTTTATCACCATCAAATTTCCTCTTCTAGAAAATGGTTTGATGTAGAGTTGTAAACACAAGCATATATGTTTCAACTTAATTATTGATAACAAACAGAGTGCCCTTTAAAGTAAATATTATCTTGTCTATAAAAGATAAAGTTTCTCATAAGTGAAGTGCCATTCAAATGAGCCGAAATCCTTCAAAAATTTTACAACCCCCTTTCGCCCACAACCATCATATCAAATGGATGATGCCCATGTGAAAAATACCCTATAAGGAAAAAAACATACTTACAAACTCAAATAACTCAAATTTTCATCTCACACAATATTGTGCACAGCCAGAAGTGTCTAAAACTGTACATAAAATTCATATTACCAGTGGGGGAGGAAAAATGGTACATAAATAATTATATACAAGAGAAAATGGTTCGAAGGTATTCAGGAACCTCAACTTTGCAATGGAAGTGCTCCCTGTCAACTTTCACATCACAAACATCTCATGAGCAACCAAATCATCAAATCTAGTAGAAAGAATTCAACTACATGGTCGTTCAGTTGGATCTCTTTGATTTATAGGTTCATAACATAGGTCACCCTAGAGTTTTCGCCTAAAGTTAGAAACAAAACTAAAGTATATTTTTGTAAGGAAGCTGCTAAATCAAGATGCAAAAATCTGGAAAATAGTATGCAGTCTGAGCCTGCTCTTTGCCCAAAATAGTGACATTTATGTTCATTTTCTTAATCATGGATTTTTCTGCTCAAATTATATGCTGAAAAGCTATGCCAATCAATGAAAAATAAATTAACAAATATCTGAAAATAAATAAGTGCAATGAGGACATCGCTTCTTTCCTTAGTTCAGTTGTTCACGAGTAAGATGGCATCTTTAGTAGAGCAACGCTCAAGTGATCAAATACTGAAGGTAAGTCGACTATTTCTGACTCCCTTCAACTCTATGGTGTTTTAATGAAATAAAACCTTATCATCTCCTAGGGGAAAAATATTATTTTGCTTTCTGATCGAGAAAATTAATTTGAGTGCATTTTTACACATACATATAGAGTTTAGATGCTTCCTTTTTTGCTGGTGAGCTTGTTAATCTTTTTATGCTCATCTTCTGGAGCTTTATCTTCGTCTCAGGAGAATGCAGTTTTATCTGCGTCTCTGAAGAACTAATTTGTCCCTTTTAGCAATATATGTGTTTGATTCGGTGAAATAGTAATTTTGTATGAAGCAAACATTCAATGTCCTTGATTGGTTAAAGTCCATGCCGCAGGGAGCTAAAAGTTTTGATGAAATTGATGGCATGTGAAGGTAGGAAAAATATTTCACTAACATAATTTTATAGCATCGTAGCGTACTATTTGCAAGGACTAAACAAAGAGACAAAACAAAATTGCAAGGAGGGCTAGAAAGCTGCTCACCGAGGTGGAACTCGTGACCACACCGCAGCCTTGCCGTAGACCACCGTGTCCAGGCATATCGAGCACTCGATCAAGGGGAGGGTGGCGAGGCCTTCCCCGTCGTGATTTGAGGAGGTCGTGGAGCGGTTGGTGTTGGTGATCTGGAGGCGAAAATCGGTAGATCAGTGGAAACCGTGGAGCATATGGCCGGTGCCGTGATGCGGTCGACTTGGCAAATGATGATATGTGCACGGCGAGAAGTACAAATAAATAAATTCATTTTATATAAATACAGATATAAGCTAGATTATTAAACATAGCATGAAGGCTCACCATTCTTGGTAGTGAATGTCCCCTCATCTTGGGCTTCTCAGTGTCAGTGAGGCCAAATAGATCATTCTCACCTTTCTTGACAATCACCAAGTTAATAATAGATAGGTCATGGCTGACAATGCAACCACGAACAGATCGACTTCCTCCTGCGCTCACCATCACGCCTGCCATACCCACGGAAGCAAGGTGTGCCTACCATACATGTAACATAATATGGTCGGAATACGGAGAAGAATATCCTTAAGTCAATAATTGAAATAAAGACTTTTTACCCCTATGAAGAAGGTGGACACGTCCAGCAGTGAGCACTCCCTGCTTCATTGGGAAACCTTGCTTGTCACAACCCCCCATGATCTTGAAGACATAGACCTTGAATTTCTGTGGGAAAAAAAAAGAGAGAAATGTTAAAACATATTGGACTAAGTATCAGTGACTTTGGAAACATCATAGAGACCTCACGATATTACCTCGCCCAGAGCATCACCAGTGACCTCTTGAGAGATCCCCTTGTCAAAAAATGCACGCCTGCAGTACATACAAAGGCATTAGATATCCAAATTTATATAGAACAAACTCAAACTAATGCTCAGTCAGCTAACAAGGTAGACATGGAAAGGCATCAAGATTGTTACGGGTCATGAGAACTAACTCCCTGGTGCAATTTTAGTTTTGGAAGTTGACAAAAAACTTCAACGAAATCAGTTTATTGATAATCCAACATGAACTGAATTAAGCTCCAAAAACAAGTCCAACTAAGGCTTGGAGGTACTGATGAAATCATGAAACTATCCATTCACCACTAATTAATAAATAAGAATACCAAAACAGGTTAACTTAAAATGTTAAGCTGAGCCTGTCCATGCTCTAAGTGAAAAGTGGCACAACATATCCGCTGGTTACTACTTGCAACTTGTAACAAAAGTTATCGTATACCTCCATGTCCTCACAAATATATGAAAAGAGGTCTACACAATGAAAATTTTTCAAACAATCTCACAAATTTAAACTTTGTACACCTATTGCCCACTACAACCATCGCCATTCCATATTTAATCTGCGCAAAAACATGCAATTCAATGAATCCAGCCTACTACAAACGTTAGCAGTAGAACAGCTAGAAATGGCGTCCAAATCCCCAAAGGGGAAGACATGTTAGACCTAAGTACAGACCTAAGTCATGAACAGAGAGTCCAGTCACAAAAATGAGATTTGCAGAAGCATGCAATCCGGTCTACTACAAACATTATGAACAGCTACATAAGACATCCAAATCCCCCAAGGCTAAGAAATATAAGACATAAGTACATCAATGAGTCCAATCACAAACAAAAATGCGGTTTGTTGTGTAAACAACGAAGAACATCACCACACGGGTGCAACACACAAAATGCCGCAAGCTACTCTCTCTGATCTGAGGGAAAAGAAACATATGGGGGTGGCAAGTGAGAATACTCACAGCTTCTGCTCGTCATCGATCTCGAGCTTCGTCTTCTGGCACCCGGTGGTTGGGTTCGCGATGTTGAACTGAAAAAACGAAGACGGAAACCACATGAATCAGACACCACCCACGAATCCAAACCCTACCATGAAAACCTCGCTCATCCGGTGGAGAGATCACGGCGACAAGGAGCATCTTACCTTCATGGTTGCTATAGGACCATTGGCGGGTGCGATGCGCGGGCGGAGGAGAGAGGGGTCCGTGATAACTTGAGCCGTTGGAGGCGAGGGGCGCCGATGGCGCGGTGGAGAGGCAGAGGGAGGCGCGGTGGTGGAGAGGCGGAGGGCAGCAACCTGTGATTCGTCAGCGGCGTTGCGAGGAGGCGCGATGGCGGCGCGGTGGAAGGTGGAGCGGCGTGATTTCCGGGTGTGTGCGATGGTTTCAGCGGGTGAGGGATTGCGTGCAAGGAGGTGAGGGTGAGCCGGTCCGTGGGAGGATCTAAGCCGTTGGATTCGATAAATTTGGATTGTTCGATTTGATGAATGAGGTCTGTAGAACTGTAGTTGGTGAACTATAGGGTAGTTTAACTTTAAGTAATGAGCTTACACGTAATAGTCTTTTGGGTGATGACCGTCCCCAAGAGAAAATTCTTCTGTTGTGCTTCAACCTCCCTTAGATCCAAGTAAAAGAAAGAGGATGGCAGACCATATCAGCCGCATGGTTTGAGTATCCATATAGGTGGATCGGGAATTTTTATGTCGCTATTTGTTTAGGAACACCATAAAAGACAATCACCATGGATATGATGTATCTGTAATAGAAGTTGGCTTTATGAGAGTTATATAGATGTATGCCCCCAGTCAAGCGTCCGCCCCTGAGTTGTTACAGTATTTCTAGGGACATGTTCATTCATATATGCTCAAATCTTAATCAGCATTCCACTTGTAGGATATCAGTTAACTAACGTGCCTCCAGCGAGCAGTGCGCCGCGTTGACTCTTGCTTTGCATTGCAGGGCCCTCTCTACTTTGGGCAGAGGAAACACCCGGCTCACGAAACACACCGTCCTGAACTTCCATCCATGGACGACTAATGGCATAGATGCAATAATGTTCACCTACCCGGTGAATCAAAAACGTATTATGTTCGGAGGTGGAGGTGGAGTTGTTGACGGTGGTGCGTTGGTGCGTTTCTAATTAGGAGATCCAGCCTGGTGATCATTGTTGGGGTCATTGATGTGATGGCTCCTTCTCTACCAGGTAATTTTACAACTCGTTTACACCCTTTAATTTACAGGAGCAATATTTTGTTTGCGTGCATATATATGAGTTAGATGAGTGGGTCATTACATCGATTCTAGCTAGAGCATGCAGTTGTTAACATGTCATTAATCTGTTGGTATAGGTTACTGAAGACACAATATATGATGTATATATGTAGTGACATACTCTCCGTACGCTGCTAACTTTCGGTTAAACTTATCAGATTTCCATCCTCGATTGTTTTGAAAGGAGGTACACGTTCGTTGTGAAGACTAGAAATTCCCATATTAATCGGAGAAAAAGAAAAGAAGAGTCCAACTATAAATACAATTTAGAAATAACTAAAATTTGAAATTAAAATAAGCAATACTGGAAGAAAAGTCCATATAGAAATGAATACGAGATTAATTCAAATTCAGAATAAAAATAAAATAGATTCTAAAATTAGAAAAGAAAGAAAGAGAGTTCAGGTATGAATACAATTTAGAAATAACTGAAATTCGGAATTAAAATAGGCAATATTGAAATTCAGAATTAAAATAAGCAGTATTGGAAGAAGAGTCCATATCAAACTGATTACGAGATTAATTAAAATTCAAAAGAAAAAATAAAATAAATTCTAAAATTAGAAAAGGAAAAAAAGAGAGTTCATGTAGGAATACAATTTAAAAATAACTCAAATTCGGAATAAAAATAAGTAATATTGAAAGAAAAGTCTATATAGAACCGAATACGAGATTAATTAAAATTTGTAATAAAAAATAAATAAATCCTGAAAATAGAAAAATAAAAATAAGAGTTTATGTAGGAATAAAAATTTATAAATAAATAAAATTCGGAATTAAAAAATAAGAAATATCGTAAGAAAAGATCATCTAGAACACAACGCGAGTTTAATTACAATTTGAAATAAAAAATAAATTAAATTCCGAAAATATAAATATAATTATAAGAGTTCAAGTAAGAATACAATTTATAAATAGCGTAATACCATAATAAATAATATGGAATTTTTAAAAAATGCAATCCATCTAAAAACACAACAATAACAAATAACAATAAAAAGGGAAGAAGCAATATTACTGTAAAGGAGTAGAGTGACAGTGATTGATGGGACATCTAAAAACTATAAAAAAGAACTCAATGATAATAAAGAGGGAAGAAAACAGGCGTAAAAACTATAAATAAAACCCTAAATAGAATTCCAATTATGATTAAGAGGAGAGATGACGGGCAACTCGTTAAGCAACACAATCACGGTGGTTGGCAGGCTTCTAGAAAATAAAAAATAAACCACAATAATAATCACGTTCAATTTTTAAAATCTCACTGACAATTAAAAGGAAAGGTATCGGGTGGACCGTAGAGGAGTATAATGGCGATGCCGCTGACGGTTTGGCGGGATTTTAGAAAGTTAAAAATGAATACTGACGATAATTATGTTCGATTTTTAAATCTGAATGACAATAAAGAGAGGAGGCGACGGACGAGCCGTAGAAGAGTTCTAATAATTGTAAAAATGAAACCAATGAGATAATTAACTCTAAAATTTATAAGGTCCAATTTTAAAGTTACAAGGAGACTGAATAGAAGCTGTAATAGATCGAGAAAAAAGAATAAAGGGTGACAAAAAAGTAGGAGGTAGTGACTGGTATGACTTTTAAAAACTATAAAATTAGAAACATGAAGATGATAAGGTTCGATCTTTTAAATTCTAAGATAATAAGATGGCTATTTTAATAAATTTTAAGTAAACTCATATGTAAAAGAACATAACTTTGTATGGATACTAGTCGCGTAATTACGTGGGCCACCCAGCTAGTTTAGTTTGGAACATAAAATAATATGAGTAGATTATATATATTTTTCTTTGTAAGGACTTTTATAGTCCAACTAATTTTGTTGGATATTATTGTTGTATTCTAATTGAAAAATAGTGCTTAAACTTGCACATCAAATACAAAGTAAAGTTTCCCACTCATAAAATAAAAAAGACAGAGTAAAGTCAACAATTTTATATATTTAAATACAAAATTAGTATTTTTATATTTAAATTCTGAGTCTCATTACGGTGCTCTTTACTAGTAGTAGAAAGCAACCTGAACCGTTGATCTCATTTGATCGAAGGGTTTAGACCTATTTATACTACCATCCTAGTTAGCAGTAGTAGAAATGTGGAGGGATATTATTGTCAAAAAAAATAGGTGCGGAGGGGTATAATCATCATTTAGCAAGATAGAGTAAAGTCAATAATTTTATATATTTAAATACAAAATTAGTATTTTTATATTTAAATTTTGAGTCTCATTACGGTGCTCTTTACTAGTAGTAGAAAGCAATATGAACCATTGATCTCATTTGATCGAAGAGTTCAGACCTATTTATACTACCACCCTAGTTAGCGGTAGTAGAAATGTGGAGGAACATTATTGTAAAAAAAAGGTGCAGAGGGGTATAATCATCATTTAGCAATGGATAAATGTTTTTTCCTACTTTTTGCGTTTTGATGGAATATGAGCGATGCCAGCACAATGGATGACCACATATCGATCTATAGCTTGGAAAAAATATAAATAACAAAGTTACTCGTAATCACTGTATTAGTAAATTTTTAGTTTACCCTTAATACTATTGGTAGTATAATACTACAAATGGAGAGCATCAAAGTTTCGCTCTTAAATTTTGAGGCCTATATATGTGCTAATGCTAGTATATTTTTATTTTGGCACGTGGGTTGTATTTTATAAACCAATAACTTAGTTATTGAATCGCACTGGACTAGCAAACCACTCATCTAAGGACAGGTTAGTTAACCAACCAGTCGACCTGTCATATTTATCGAAAAAATTCCTTACGCCGTAATCCCTTCTATACAATCGAAATTTACTTTTATTTTGATATCCTATATACCCATTACATTAGTAAACGGTGAGTTGGTCATTTTATTTAGAATTCCTTATATGCCCTAGAAATTTAGCCAGTCCCTTTCATATCCTTGCGTCTTATTTACTTGGATCCCTTAAATTTTGATTATTCCCATGCTCATTTCATCAGTTGACCATTAAATATGTGTAAAAAGTTAATTTTACCATTGGACATGTAAGTAATTTATGGAATCTACCACCGGAAGTGTAGTAATTACTATAATATTTATAAGTTTGTTGTGTGAGGAAGTATTAAACGCAGAAAATCTAACATATATTAAAACAAATATGGTTAGCATTTTTTGACAAAGTAAACATAACAATTAGTCTTGTATGTATTTTTAGATAATATATACAACATGTGTCAAATCTTTTGTACTACTGTCAAAAAAATATGTTACATATGTTTTGTTAATAAATAAACAAATTATTTTTTCTATCATCTGAAATAAACTTTGTCGTGATAATACCTCACATAACAACACTAGTAAATATAGTTGTCTTATACAACAAACTTCAACATATCCAACAATATACTCCACGAATTTAGAAGGGATCAAACCAAAATATATAAGTACACAAGAAAGTGAGGCATCCTGGTAAGAAAAACATAATACTCAACATAAAAAGTTCATTTCTAAACATTGATGGGACATAATTATAGGCAAATGTTGCTATAAAGATACTCAAAGTTTGTTTAATTTACTTGTGGGCATTGCAAAAACGTGTGATGACTAAAGAACACCTTAAAAAATGGTAATTTATTGTACGACACCGCATCCATTGTTTTAGTATTTTAGATCCAACTAGAGAGACTTTTTTTTTCAAAATGACTAGAATTCTCCTCGGGACACAAAGTTCTAAGCTACACTGGAGAGAAGAAAGAATACGATGTATGGTAGCAATGTACTTGGGGGATAGATTGAGAGTTGCATAATGTGTAATGAGTCGTGTCCATGCAGTACAGAGCAACCTGAACTTCATCTCTTTTACCGAAACAATTTACCGTTTTATGATTGACGTATTTTGACTCTTCGAGTATGATGGGTTTCCAATTTGAACACCAAAACTAAGGTAACCCGCAAATGTGGCCATGAACAACTACAAGCAAACGAGTTTCACATGTTTATTTTGTCGTATCAGTGTATCACCATGAAGAGAAGTTAACATATCAATGAAGGAAATGTAGCCACTCTGGATCAGGGATTATAAACAGAGCACCCTGAATGCGTGCACATAATATTGTACAGACGCTTACCTAATCCGCTCTGATATTTTCCCTTATCTGAATATGATTGTACACACGCCAGCCTAACCAGCTAATACAGAATTGCTGCCTAATTGCCAACTGGAGTAACAACAGAAGTACAGAACCCAAGTAAGAAATGTTTTTGATCGAGTGGCTGATACAGTGTTGTGATTACTGACACAATAGGTGATCAAATAGATTTAAACACGGAACTCCCAATACGTATCCTTTATCCAGAACATCAGCAACTGATTTTTATGTGTAGAAGTTGCATATGAAGATTGGAGAATTAGATAAGTTCGATCGGCCTACGTATGTAAACATGCAGGCTGATAAATATCTTCACGCAAAATCTGCACCTGTATGTATGCTCGCATTGTGTCCAAATGTCCAATCTTTCGCATCGGAAGCATGAAATGCAAAGCCGTCCAGTACAAACTGAAAAATCTTCAGACGCAGTACGTCAGAGGACCGTGAAAAATCTGCCACGCACGAGGATTAACCTTGTATTTACTGAAAAAAAAAATCCTTGGTATGATGTGCCCTGCATTTACTGAAGATTTTGCCGCCGCCTCTTGCTGGTCTCTTCAAGACATGAGCCCTGTTTTGACAATGTGACATGACAAGCTACGTTGCGATCTTGCAGCCTAACACGTTCCTTGATCTGATTTCTGACGGCCAACACGTAGTAAAATCGTAGTTTTATGATCACAGCTTGGCCGGCGGGCGGCGGCAGCCGGCGTCTGAACCTCGTGGCTTGCAGAGCCGCTTCTCTCTGACGCATCTGAATTTCTCGTCCATGAACTGCACGAGCGTCTACAGTTTAGCAGCACACGCTGCACGTTGCTGTACCAGAAACCTGGCATCTCTTCGATCCAGTTCTGACGAAAGATACAGCACCCAGCAGATGCTTCCGATTGACGACGGCTGAATTGCAGTTTCGAGCCCCTCCTGAGATTAATTGCAGAGAGGTTCAAGAAAGTTTGCATCTTTTTCTTCGCTGCCAACGGGAGTGGATTCTAAACTCTCGAGAACATACTCTCGTTATTTACATGTCATCTAAATAATTATAAAAAAATTAATAAAATAGATTAATATGTGATAAATCATTAGTTAAAATTTAACTTCTACTAGTTACAACGAAAAAAATAATTTAAACTACAACTAGTTAATATATATTCGCAGTTAAATTTACTTTTTTTTGCAATTTATAGAACTCAAATTTAACCTTGAATATTTGTGGATTGATTTATCACATATTAATCTATCTTGTTAATTTTTTTAAAAAAATTTATAACGGGTGATATACAATCGACGAGGAGATATCCCTTTCGACTCGAGAGTTAATAGTTTCCCGGCTGCCAACCCTGGCCGGCCATTTCTGTTAGGTCAGGTGCCTGTCACGTACACTCCTTGGTCCGAACACCAGTGCAAGCTCGCACTATATAAGCTGCTTGCCATGAACCATAATGGCCAACAAGAAACCGCACATAATACAGCATATTGCTCGGAGCCATAGCCACAGCCATCGCCGTCGCTGTCGCCGTCGCCGTCGTCCCCTGCATTTATCGCCGGGCCACCGAGATCTCGCATAAGTAGAGCGGCGCCGGTGAGAGAGAGGCAGGCTGTAGCTAGAGAGGAAAAATCCACGCTAGCTATGCCTTCCCCTTCCTCAGCCCATTGGCTGAGCTTGGTCGGAAGCGTCTGGCTCCAGACCATCAACGGCCCGAACGCCGACTTCCCGGTCTACTCGTCGCAGCTCAAGGAGGTGAAGGGAATCTCCCAGGTGCAGCTCAACTTCCTCGCCTTCGCCTCCGACGCCGGGAAGCTCTTCGGCTGGTTCGCCGGAGTCGCCGCCCTGTACCTGCCTCTGTGGCTCGTCGCCGTCGTCGGCGCGTCGTTCGGGCTCGTCGGGTATGGCGTCCAGTTCCTCTTCTTGGAGAGGTCAGGGCTCGCGTACTGGCACCTGTTCCTGCTCACCTCCCTCGCCGGCAACGGCATCTGCTGGATCAACACGGTGTGCTACCTCCTCTGCATCAAGAACTTCCCGTCCGACAGCCGCGTCGCGGTGAGCCTCGCCACGAGCTACCTCGGCCTGAGCGCCAAGTTCTACACCACCATGGCAGAGAAGATGCCCCGGGGCGCCATGGCGAGGTACTCCAAGGAGAAGGTGTACCTCCTCCTCAATGCCGTCGTGCCGATGCTCGTCACCCTCGTGGCGGCGCCGTCGCTCCGGGTGGTCGAGCTCACCAGCCACCGCCGGACCGACCCGGCGTTCCTCGCCATGTTCGCGATCACCCTCGCCACCGGAGCCTGCGCCGTCGTCGGCAGCATCGGCTCCAAGTCCATCGGGCTCTCGACCAACGAGCACATGATCAGCCTCTACATCCTGCTCGCCCTCCCGGTACTCATCCCGGCGGCGCTCAAGGTGCGGGAGAGCCTGGACAAGCTACGGGAGGCGAAGCGGGAGAACAGAGTGCACGACGTCGCCGCCACTGACGTGCCGGAGACGGCTGTGTCGGTGTTCGAGGTGGCCGAAGCGGCGGAGAATAAGGAGGACGAGGATGACACCGCCGGCGAGAACGGCGAGGTCGGTGGCATCCGGCTGCTGCGGCGGCTCGACTTCTGGCTCTACTTCCTGAGCTACATGTTCAGTGGCACTCTGGGCTTGGTCTTCCTCAACAATCTGGGGCAGATCGCCGAGTCCCGTGGGCTCAGCGACCCGTCCACTCTCGTCTCCCTGTCGTCTTCCTTCGGATTCTTCGGCCGCCTCCTTCCCGCCTTCTTGGATTACTACACCGCAAAGTAAGCAACCAAGCTGCATGCATGCATGCATGCGCCGCCACTCTACCTGCTCGTCCGATCAAATCAAATCATTCGTGTTGTTACTTGTTTAAATATTGGAGTCTTTGTTAATTTATACATCTCCTGACGAGGGATGAATGGTTTGGTTTTGACTATGAGCAGGAGTGGGTATTCGCTGTCAAGGACGGCGTCCATGGCGGCGCTGATGGCGCCGATGGCCGGCGCGTTCTTCCTGCTGCTGGACCCGAGGGACATGTTCCTGTACACCAGCACGGCGGTGGTCGGGACCTGCACCGGCGCCATCACGTCGGTGGCGGTGTCGGCGACGAGCGAGCTGTTCGGGAAGAAGAACTTCGGGGTGAACCACAACGTGCTCGTCGCCAACATCCCCGTCGGCTCGCTCTGCTTCGGCTACTTTGCCGCGTTCCTCTACCAGCGGGAGGCCCGCGGCGGCAACCGCTGCGTCGGCGCCGCCTGCTACCGGGACACCTTCCTCGTCTGGGGCGCCACGTGCGCCGTTGGGACGGCGCTGTGCACCGTGTTGTACGCGCGGTCGCGCGGCTTCGCCGGGAGGCTACCGTCGCCGGCGAGGACGCCATGCGCCGGCCAGCGACCAGCGACTAACTTAGGAGATGATAACAAGGGACCAGAACTAGAAGTTTCTGGTACAGCAGTTTAACTAATTAATTATAGGTGCCACGTAATTAAGTGGAGAAAAAAAGGATTTACTGATTTGCCTTTTTTTCCTCAGGGAAAATATTTTGTTTCATTAGTTTCTTTTTCTAATCTTTTTGAGTGATCCCATGGTGGATTGAGAAGCTCAACTTATGTGTACGTATATACGTATATGGCCAAAAAGGAAAGGAGAATATACAGCTCACTTTAGTACTAGATGCGCTGCAAATCACTGTGACTGGACGAAGCTAGCTTTTTTTTTGACATGACGGTTTTAATAACTTATTTGTGATTATCCAGCAAACTTTTAGTGGATGTACAACCAAGAAAGGCAACTTACACGCTGACCATTTTAGGGAAAGTTGGTAGGGAAAACTTTTCTACTCTGTATAGGATAATATTGTCGCTTTTCAGGTGTATTCAAGATCAAACGTATATAATGTATCTATGGATTGTTTTTCTTGTGGCCAATGGATTTTGAGACAGTTTGCGGGATTGCTTTATAGAAGAAAAAAAGTCCAACATATTATTTTTTATGGGGAACCTTGAAGGAGCTCTAAAAGGGAAATAAGGGCGTTATGGTATTACTGATGCTATGGAATTGTCGCTGACATCCATCTCTTAGTGATGGTTAGGATATCGAGCTTTAACTCCTAACCATCCATTAGTCTCACCCCATTTCATCTTACCTATTCGTTCATTTCTATTTTCCAATTCTACTCATCGTAACACATTATCGAAACATGACCTTAGTGCGTATGTGTCTTTCATAGTTTAATGTAACCGGGAAATCTCGTAATATCATAAGAGGCAATAATACTTTAGACAACAGATATGGGCATATCTATTACCCCATTTGCCTGTCATAAATCCGTTATTTTTGAACGGCCAAAATTCTTCATGATTCGAGCACTAGTCAAATCACTAAATCAGTTCTCTCCAGGGTTTACGTTACCGCCGGAGCCGCGGTTACCGTGCCCCGGTGGTAAGCACGGTTACCGCGCGGTAACCGCGATAACCGTGGTAAACTGTATGAAATTTGTATAAAATTTATCAAAATTTCAAATTATTTTTTAAATTTATTTAAATTTGAGACGGTTACCGCGGTTTTCCTTTTACCGTACCCCGCGGTAAGCGCGGTAACCGCGGTAACCGCGCGGTTACTGGCGGTAACGTCAATCTTGGTTTTCTCCCCTAATAACCTAAAGTTATCATAATTCATCATGATCCATCATCGCCAATGAGTTCTCTCTCCTCTTGGTCCTCTATCTCCATCTCATCGTCTGTGAGACTGGCTGAGTTCTTTCTCCAACTTTCCCAACTCACCTTCCTCGTGTTCCACGTGCACACTTTTCGAATTGCTAAACGGTTCATTTTTTTAAAAAAAATTCTATATGAAAGTTGATTTAAAAATCATATTAATTTATTTTAAAAAATAGTAAATACTTAATTAATCATAAGAAATACGATAAGAAATACGTTGCTCCGTTTTACGTGTGCGGGAGGTGAGTCCTAACCTCACCTCCCGAGTATGCCTGGCTGGAGGCTGAAGACAATACATACCCTATCTAGACAGAGAGATATCACAACAGGTTTAGTATGTGTGGTCACATGACATATATCAACATGTATATGTTTATAACTTTATATTCCGTATTATTTTGTGCTGATTGCTGAACAAACATGTCGCTTTTCTGGATTTCCTCATGTTAAGCGATCAACTTACCTGTCTGTATATGTTACTGCAGTGTTGCGCAGGTTAAGATTCAACGAACGGTCCAAAGCAATCCTGAGACAACGAATACTAGCCGAGGGATGATCGAAGAAGACACGGTCCAAATTAACCGTGTGGGTCACGGCAAATGTGTCTTCAAAGAGAATTACTCTGGTCTATTCGCCGAGACCACTGTCAAAAATTGAAACCAAAAGGCCAAGCTTCTGTCGTGGCTCCTGACAGAGCCACTTACTGAAGAGTCCCCGTGATCTATGGTGACAGAAATGCTCGTCACATTCCTATGATGCAGTTAATATTGACGAGACATCAACCGTTGACAGTTACACCAGGGCCCATGCTTGAAAGATCCAGTGGAAGAAAGAACACGTTCTTGCGCCAGATTCTCACCTGTGGCAGTGGACACGTCAAGATGCGTCTCCTGCCCGGCTATCCGTCTCTGTTTCTGCGGGTCTTGGAACAAGGAACTGCTATTTACTCGGTCATTCTGGGAGCCAAGTGTTTCAGAGTCACATTGACCTTGCTTAGGCTGAGTTCGGCATCTAGAGTTGGGAGATCCATTTTCTCATTTTTCACGTGTACGTTTTTTAAACTGCTAAGCGGTATGTTTTTTTAAAAAGTTTCTATAAAAGTTACTTAAAAAATCAAAAAATCATATTGATCCTTTTTTAAAAAAAACTAATACTTAATTAAACATGTGCTAATGAATTACTCTATTTTTCGTGCATGGGGATTTGCTTCCAACCACAGGTAACAAACACAGTCTTAGATGCCTTTCCAACCATGACAATACGGCGAAGAAAAACAATACGACTATATGTTTTTGAATTTGTAGTGGGTAAAACGTGCATGAAACTTATAGATAGTTGTACTTTGGCCTAACATTTTGGCATATACTTCATCCATTTCTCTGGGGCTGACAACTCGTAAAAAAGTTAACAAAGCAACCAAACATAAGTTAAGGTAACAATTTTATATCTGTTTTTTAGCGTTTTTAAATCAATTAAAAAAATTATGAAAAAAAATAAATATTAAAATTTAAATATTGGTGACGGCTGATAAATCAGAAGGCAAACGATGAGAGGTAATTCAAGTGATAATGGTGTGCTCTACCCTGTAGTCTGCTGACAGGGAGTCCTCACATGCCGTACGATGATCATGACATAGCCACTTGCAAAAACAAAGTTCAGTTCCCTGTTGCACATCTCACCAGGAGAATTTCGTTCCATCAGCATGCTCGATTCAGCAGCTTCAGTTTCTCTCTTTTTAAGAAACACAGTATATATAAACGTAAGCGCTCACAATAGCTATCGACGGTATAGAGAAACGAAAACCAGGATCCCATCACCAGCTACTCAGAATGTACCTACCACCTGCTTGAGAGCGTGGCCCCCTTTGAGTTGTGCTTGTGGCACATCCACCCCTAGGTACGACCCTCTGTGGGTTGTGCTCGATTGACAGCTCAAGGCACATCCGCCCCCAGGTGCAACCCCCATGGGCTGTGCTCAGACCACATATGCCACCTGTACCCTGAGCTCGGCCCTGTGACTCGCTCGAGGTAGCAGCAATGCATTGACCCAATCAACCCTGCAAGGTGACGTATATCAACCAAACGCACGTTCGGGACAACAAGCAACAAGAGACGAATATCGGCTCTAGGACAAGCCATCATCACCCCTTAAAAAACCCATAGTATGGGCTGTCAAATATCATGGTTATTTGACTTGTTGCTTGTCTTGGGGCCACTGTAGTGCAGCCCCATCTAGCCTCTGAGGCTAACAATTGGGCCCGGCAACCGCTGGGGTGTCCACGTCACCTAAGCCACGCGTGTAAGGAAGGAGCAAGGGGGCAGAGAGAAGCTGCTCTATGTCCCGCCAACACAACCGACACACAAGTATATGGTCGATAGTGAGCCCTACCAATCCTACCAACCCAGTGAGCTGGGTTCCACCTACGTACGTATGCTTGGACAATGTAATATCCCCTTAACATATAAAAGGAGGATCGATGCCACTTGAAAGAGGGTTCAATTTAAGTTCTACTCAGATTACACCTTAGAGAGCGAGAGTTTATCCCCTTGAGAAATAAAACTATCTCCAAGAAACTCATTGTAAATTTCATCATCATCATCTAGCTAAGAATATAGAAGTATTGTGTTACACTTCCGAACGATCCGAACCTATCCAAACCATCGTGTTTTGTATCCCTTGTTTATTCGTGCGACGCTAATCGCCTCGTTTCGCGTACACAGTCGCTCCCTGACTGAATACAAGGGGAGGGGGAGGGTGCCACTCCTCCCTGCTAGAGGAGCACGGGTTTCAACTGACGGGTACATTGCCAATCACTGAAAAAATATGTAGTCGTAAATACGAGCATTATTGTCAAGTTTAGGACTTTAAATTTAGATTGATTGATTTCGTCACAAGAAATATAATCAGTTGAGCTACGCTCACTTTGCTCGAGTCTTTTTCTGGTAGCTGGTTTAGTACTTGTGTGGGTTGCTTATCCAGATTGGTCTATCGTGAATAAGTTCACCATCAACATGATCAATCCATATATCCATCTCCCATGTCTCGTCTAATCCTTCAACGCTAGCTGGGGCACATGCACGCATTCCCAAAGCTTGGCCCTGATCACTTTCCTGTAGTGAAAGGCCGGTCCAAGTAGGGCCAAGTACACGTGAGCCAAGCGAGCAGACACCATGGCCTTCCAATCCTGGCAGGATTTCCTCCCCTCCACATGAGTGACGGAATCAAGAACGCAGAGGAGGAGGAGGGGCAACGATGACGACGAGTCGACGATATCTGTCGCGTCAGGTCCAAAAAGATGGCAGCCGTCGGCATGCATGCTGGGAAAGGGACGGCACGCCACGAGTTGGAGCGTGACGACGGGCAAATCCTTTGGCTCGTTGCTGCTGCGAGCTCCGATCGAAACGGATGGTAACTTTTGTTAGTACGTGCCGACCCGTCCTTAGGGCCGGGTTACTTGACGACCACACGTCGCACACGTCTGCGAAATGTTTTGCATGCGAGTAGAAAGGGTCAAGGAAATTAGAAAGTAACTAACTAAAGTGCCGCTTTCTTTACGCTAGTACTACTACTGTGCTAGTACACATGCTTGTGCTTTACTCTATGCGTTAGTGCATCAGAAGACTATTAGTAGTAGTAGTAGTAGTAGTAGTCACCTAGCAACGGACCGAAGCGCGCTTTAATAAATTCTTTGGTTTATTTTAGCCGGCACGAGGTCTAGTGGAGGTGGAGTAACAAGTCAAGAACGTCATATCGCGGGAGAGATCAGGTTCGTTCAAAGCAGGGCGGCCACTATGCAGTGCAGTGCACAGCGAGCGATCTCTCTTAGGATGTCCAAACAATATTATTGGAGGAATGGATCAAGGGCTAGCTCCTTTTAGCAGCACCCGAACCGTGCGCACGCGTGATAGGAGGGAGTATGTGAAAGAGATGCTGATCATGATCACTAGCGCAAAGCAAAAAGAAAAAGCTACTAGCTAGCATCATCGCTCGCTCGTTCACACACACACGATGTAACGATCCACACCTCCTTCGGTTCAATGCAGCTGCACCACGGACAGGGCAGTGTGCCGCCCCGGGCCGGCCGTGTGGTGCGCGCGGGCCGGGGAGCTGAATCCTGAAAGCAAAATGCGACGTGCGCGTGAGGGCACCGCGCGCGGGCGATGCCACCGGCCGCGGCCACCAGCCCACACCACTGGCCCACCCCGGAAGAGACGAGCGCGCGCGCTGATCGCTACGGCCGGCGACGCGCGCGGCTCACCGTGGTGGGGAGGCTTGAAACCAAGCCGATCTCGCGGTGGACGCCGCCCCCACGCGCTTGCGCTTGCGTGCGACCGCCGGCCGTGCGGTGCCGTGCCAATGGGTGGATTCCTCCTGGGTTTCTACCGTTCGTAGGGGGGACATGGCCGCAGTAGAAACCTTCTTATCGTTACTTTCATGTATTTCCGCCAAAGCGATCGGAAAAGCGAAGATTCTAACAAGCAGATCAGCGGAAAAAAAACTACTGCGTGCACTATCAGGGGCATAATCATTACCGGTTACGAGGAAAAAGCTGACGCTGACAGTCCATTAAACCGCCAACTGATCGCCACCACTGCAGGATTTTGCAGATACACGCTTAGCACACTGCCCACCAAGTGCTCGTGGTCTTCTAGTGGGGGGCGTCACGGTGACGCGGTCCTGATGCCATAAACCACGGGGAAATTATAATCACATCGCCGATCAGTTTTCAGTATTAATTATTCCACATCTTAATTCTGGCTGTGTGCCTTCGCTGTGGTCCTCTTGTCCACGAGCGATACGGGGCAAATTGCAGGTACGCGATACAAATCCGATCGGGACATGAACGACATGCACGCACGCATATGCACGATGCAACCCCTGATCGGAACACTTCTGGATCGGAGCTACGCCGCGGAGAGCTCAGATCATCTCGCTCTCCTAGCTAGCTAGCTAGCGTTTTTGCGGCATTGGATATTTGATGATATTTTTGGAACGAAGGGGTGGATGTCGTATTGCGCATCACGCTGATGCAGGCAGTGATGCCATGCTGCTTCGATCGATGCACATGTGTGCTTATTATTACATTGTCACCGTGTGTGATATAGTAAGAGCTTCTTTAATTATTCGGCTATTAGGCCTTTCGATTCTAGAAAAACGCATTTTCAGGCAACGGTTAAGAAAGAGCTAGGTATTGTAGGCCTGGTTTGGCTATACCATGCATGAACTTTTCAAATAAAAGAAAAAAAGGTAGGTATTTGCAGTAGTGAAGGGGAGCAGAAAGGATATGCATATATGCGATCAATGATGTGATGCGATATACGCTTCTGATCAGATGGTGTGATCGAAAGCGAGCGTGAGGCGTCCTGACATTTTTTGGGGGCGCATCGGCCGGTGCGGTCGCGCGACGTGTCGGAGACGGCCTCCGAAAGAGCAGGACACGGTCTGATGCGCAGCACATGCACCCATGCGTACGTGGTGCTCTGGGGGCTCGGCGGCAGATCACACATAATTCCTTTTGCATGCGACAGGGGGTAGAGGAGAAGAGTGTGGCCGTTAACTTGTGCTTCGTGCCGGTGAGCTGTGAGCTGTCTCGTTGCGCGATATTCGGATTCGGAAATGGAGCGTACGGGGCAGACCAGTTGCGTCGACACGTCGTTCGGCAGAACACGAAAGCCCGGCCCACTGGGATAGGCCCTGGATTCCTTGTTGCCTTCAACTTTGCTCCATGAGGCCGGCCCAGTATAGATCTATAACTTGTGAAGCTTCGTTGACCCGAAGCTGAGGCCCAACTCACGGACACAGCGTGGGCAACTGCATATTGTAGTATCGTACTACTCTCATGCTCAGCCAGGACATGTCGCTTCTTTTCTGAGATTTGCCGATACATATCACAGATTTTGCTGCCCAGTAAATAGGCTACAATACTAGTAGTCGCACTTTGCTATACTCCGCATATAGTTGGACCTGAAGCTTTGAGCTAGATTCTGATAGGCAGGCAAATCACAAAGGGTGTGCAAAGAAAATTTAGTAGCAACAGAGGTACAAATATGATCGCCAAACTGCCCAACTCGAACCAACCCCCATTATTAATTTACTTACATCTGCGTAGAGCATTTCGGTACGCCTTTAGTGTCGGAGGTAGAGATGACAGCACTAGCTAGGCTAGTACTACATCCACTAATGTGTATTAATGAGAGATCAAATTACTACTAGTAATTAACATTCTAATAGATATGGTGAGGTAGATTAGGTGACGAAGTTGCACGGAGCAGCTAGCTCGATCGAGCACTTGCAGATTACCAATCCATCTCCTGCAATTTTTCTCGGCAATAAGTCTGATTTTTTTTTCAAAATTAAGCCTCTAAGCCCACGATACAAGGATCTGAACCTCTGCCCTGAAGCCTAAGGGCACGTTCTTTTTGGCTATAGATCGATTTCGGGTGATTAGCTATATACAAAACGACAAACGCGATTAGCATGTACTACCTCTCCCATAATATAAGGGGTTATTTCATTTTCTTTAAAATTAATTAGCAAGAAAAGACTGGAATACCCTATTAAATGAAATTTGGTTTTAAGTGAGTAGTCATAGTTAGGAGTTAAAAATTTAGGTAAAAATTTGAATTGGAGTTAACGGGTGCGATAAGTATTACACCAAAATCTCTTATATTATGTAACGGATGGAGTAACTAATTGAGTTTTAATTATTAAAAAATTTAAAAATAAATTTATTTAGTTTTTAAAAAGCACATTATAATAGAAAGTTTTCTCACGGAATAAACCGTTCAGCAATTTAAAAAATGTGTTTACGAAAACGAGTAGTAGCTAATTTCAATTAGCTTTTTAGAACATGGCCTAAGACTTGGGAAATTTCAGTGTTGAAAAATGGAACTCAGTAGTTCTATCTATTTGTACACACCTAATTTGCAGGATGCGGGCATGCGGCCAAGTCAGCTCACCAATTAGGATTCGTTCGGAAAAATGAGTTTCCAGCCCGTACACTGATTACGGAAAACGGAGGATCCATTAACACGTGATTAATTAAGTTTTAACTAATTTTTTTAAAAAATAGATTAATTTGATTTTTTAAACAACTTTTGTATAGAAACATTTTTGCATAAAACACACCGTTTAGTAGTTTGAAAAGCGTGCGTATGGAAAACGAGAGAGATGAGTTAGGAAGAGAGGGGAAAGAACAGAGCCTTAAACTGGCAGAATCTCCGGTCGTCACCTGCGCACACAACACGAGCCATGATCAGCGATTCAGCGATGTGATCGATCAGCTCGATTGGGGAACGTGACCAAGTTGGTTGGTGCCTTGCTCAGAGTGCACCGGCGGAACCGATCCATCGATCCACCCCCATCATCATCATCATCTATCGCCCGATCCGATGCCGGTTTAATGCAGCAGCATCGGAAGGCGCAAAGGGTGCAAGGATTGCTTCCCGGTCAAGAGACTATTCCTATTCAGCACAGCGCGCGTGAGTCTGCTGATCATCAGGCAGTTTCGTTCGCGCCGTGTTGGTTTGGTCGACGACGCTGTTCGTCGCACGTTACAGGAGTGTGGACTCTCCTGTGTCGCGCGAGTGAAAGCGTCGACGGCGTGGTCTATGCCGGTGGACAGGCACGGCGGACCGGCCGGTGAGAGTGAGCTAGCTAGGCATCTGCGAAGACTGCGATTCGTACGTACATGTCGGAGATCTGTGTGTGCATAATGGCTGCCTTACGTGTGTTTCGCTACGTGCGTGTGTGTACTTTCGCTGCCATTGATCACCGCTCATCATCGAGTACCGCCGTTGTACATACTACCGTGTAGAAGTTACTGCTCTCCGGTTGTGGCGCCAGTGATGTCGGATGGCCCTCAGACACAGGTACTACAAGCTCTCTGACCGTGTACGGGTATCAGCGGTACATGCATATGGCCTCATAAAGTCGGCACTTGGCTGTAAATTTGATAGCTAGGTTTATACTACTAGAATGCAGGATGCAGCTACATGCCCATGGCAACTTACTCTGCATATGGAAACCTGTCATTGACCGTACAACGTTAATTTCTGAGTTATTTCGTTATTAGCATTTGCTCCCTTCGGTTCTATAATTCTTGATGTTTTAAACAAGATTGATATCAAACTTTTATAATTTCGATTATCAATAACTTGAAAAATATTTAGTTTAAATAAACTAGAACAATATAGATTTATCTTTCAAATTACTATAAAAATTGCAAATTTGTATTTATTTATTGTATATATTATAATAGGAAAATAAAATCAAAAATATATTTCGAAAACTATATTATTGCTCAAAACTTCAAGAATTATGGAACTGGAGGGAGTAGTGTTTTGTTGACATGCATATCCATTGATGCGAGAGAGAACAGAGAGAAATGAGTTGTCTCGTTGACACAGGGACTTAAAGAGAAAATTGATGCCTATACCCTGAGTTTCATGATCAGTTTTTTAAGTAAGAAACTATGTGTTTTGATGTGGAAATGGAACATATGGATGAATATATTTTTTTAACGAACTGACACTTAACTACTATGTCAATTTCATTGAATAGAGCAGGGGAAAAACTATACAGTGTAAACGGATTATTTACGAAAAAAAGAAGGAAAAACACGAACCCTAAGGCACGAGACTAGAGAGGCCTTTCGCTCCTGCCAAGGTCTAGGACTTTGCTTCCTCTTTGATCTTAGCATCTAGACTTGTTGGCAGCTCTCTGTGTCAGAACACCCGTTAGTTTCGCTCTTTTCATATTTCCCAAGAAATCAGTGGAACAAGGCCACACAAGCCTTTTTTTGGTACCTCCGGGGTGGAAGCTAGGTTCGACCACCACTAGTGAACCGTCGCAGGGTTAATCCAATTTGTTGGATCGATTTAATCGTGGAAGGTCCAAGTTGATATCAAGCCCGAAATCCTTCTGGTATATCTGCATTTCGCCATTAGGTGCAGGGTCGTCTCTAGGGTACGCCGATAAAGTGGGCAATAGGTATTGTTTTGCCAACGCTGTGTTGCGAGGCGATCTGAAATATTATAATATGTCACATCCACAGGAGAGAGTACTAGCTAAAAGTTACTATATTTTACGACGGGGGAGTAGGTATTATACATATGATTAAAATACTGTGAAAATGATATGAGAGATGATGATTAGATATGCTTGCATATTGATTTATAGAAATTAATAAGTTATGATATATGCATGTATAAGTTTTGATATGTAATAATTGATAGTGCATGATGATGATGATGTGGTATGTTTGTATGTTATGCTTTATATTTAGATTTAGTGGGTTGTAAGTATATAGTAGAACTAGGTGATTCCCCGCGCTTTGCTGCGAGAATTTCTAAGAAATTCTCAATATATTCTTTCAATAATCAAGCAAATGATATTAATATGTGTGAAACATATATATGGATAAGTATATATTAAATATTATAAAAGTAATAGATAAATTTATTAAAATATTGTGCAAATGATGTGAGATGTGTACCTTGCATGTTGATATGTAGAATTAAATAAATTGTAGATGATATTATATGCTTGCATGAGGTTAATTATGTAATTATTGCTAGTGGTTGATGATGTGGCATGGTTGCATGTTGAGCTTTAGACTTAGTGGGTTATAACTTTATAGAAAGTATAGATTTATGGATGCGTTACGGTCCGTGATCTCCGCTACCTAGGACCTATCTTTATGGACTACTGCTGATAGTCTAAAAATGCCCATCTTTGCATTCAAGTTCGATCATAATTGTGGACGTTGATATCCACATGATGGTCGATGTGTACCAGCTGATTAATTGATTCTGCATGAGAAAACAAGAAAAGGATTTGGTCATGCTATTTTGTTGGCCAAAACGGGGGAATCATTTCGCCATGACCAACCATTTAAACTGGGAATTATTTACAGCGCTGGATTAGTACCGGGCAGATAAAATCTCTGAATTTATTCGTCCATCATCTAAAAACAATTCCCTTCTCTGGACAAGAAATTGCAGACGAGATCTATTTTTATTTTTTTAACAAAAAAAAAGAAATTGCGGAGGATATGAGAAAATTGAGCATGTCCATGCATCTTTGATGTACTGATATCTTAATTCGCCATGCTTAACTAGCAAGGAATGCTTAGTCAGGTAGAGATGACCACCGTTCCTATCTTTCTTTTTCACTCTTCATAGCTTTCTTTTTCACTCCAGTGACCTGATCGCTACACGCTACTCAGAGCTTCAAAATTGAGACGACCAGACATATAGGCACTCTACAGACACGTGACTGTCAGTTCCAGTCGCGATAGACAATATTTCCTCCATTCCAAATTAGTTATCGTTTTACTTTTTACTTGTAACGTTTAACCATTCATCTCATTTAAAAAATTAATACAAATATAAAAAAAGATTATACATACCTAAAGTATTTTTTATAATAAAGCAAGTTGAAAAATAAATAAATAATAATTTCATAATTTTTTGAATAAGACGAACGATCAAACTTTACAAACAAAAACTCAAAATGATAAGTATTTTGGAATGGAGGTAGTACACATTTTCCACGATCCAATGGTCCGCATTTTGAAGGCAGAAGAACAAAACGATCGATCCAGGCAGAGATAAAACGCCAACCCATCGATGATATGCTTGATATATCCACGCACCTAGCAGCAGCCACACGAAACGCCCAACATGGCGCAGCAAAAAAGAACCTCACTCCGGTAATCTTTACTAATAATTAAAAATAATCTAAACCATTAGGATTTAGATTATATTCTACTACCACCCTATATTTAGCTATAGTAGAAATGTGGAGGGATATTATTATCCAAAAAATAGGAGTATAATTATTATTATTTAGCAGTGTAAACTTTTTTTCTTCTTTCTTAGCTTTTTATGAAATATGAGAATTTCAACATAATGGATAACCATATATCGATCTAGTCGGAAAAAACATAAATAAGAAAGTTACTCGTAATTATTGTATTAGTAAATTAGTAATTTATCCTAGTATAATATTACAAGTAGTGAGTACCGGAGCATCGCTCAAAAAAACGAATCATACATATACGTGACAAGGAACGATCGATTTCGAACAGCTAATTACCATTGCACACATATACGTGACAAGGAACGATCGATTTCGTGTACATCAATCTTTCTGTAGCAGGTTAATTTAAGGAGGCCCAACCACTGCATGTGACGCGACGGAGTACGCGCGTCTGTACGTGGACGACGGTGTATGCGCATTTCTGTTACTGTTACACTTAGTACCGACGCCTACTTGTCGCCGGCGGCCGGTCGGCCGGCCGGCCGGCCTACGCCCAGCCGTGCGTCGCCCAGCTGCTGCCGGTGTCGACCCTCCTGATGGTCCGGCCGCCGCAGAACTGCACCATCCACGGGCTCGACCGGACTCCGAGGCAGAGGAGGCCTCCCTGCTTCGTCGACGACGACGCCGGCGGGGCCGGTGCCTGCTCGTCGCTGGTCTCGACGCTACCGGAGCCGGAGAAGAGCCAGCGGGTGGACGGCGAGGGCTGCACGGCTGACGAGGAAGACGACGCGCGGGACTTGCCGAGCGCGAGCCGGCGGAAGACGGCGGCGATGAAGCCGATCTTGATCCACTTGAGCTTGTAGTAGCCGCAGAACTTGCCGCTCCTGCCGCGACCATTAATATTCCTGCCACTATGGCCATGCGACGACGACACCACGGCGGCCCGGAGGTGGTAGGACGGCGGCGGGGTGATGGCCGGGACGTCGGCGGTGGCTAGCATCCTGCAGGAGGAGGAGGCGGCGTCGACCTTGGGGGTGCCCGGGTGGGACTCCCAGACGAAGGGGACGGCGCCGGTGCCGGCGCCGTAGTAGCGGAACGACGGGTTGCCCTGGGAGCTCTCCTTGGTGAGCAGCCGCGCGTAGAACTCGCCGTCGTGCGTGATGCGCAGCGGGCTCTGCGGCTTGCTCGCCATCTCTCTCGCTGTCTCACACACGAACTGCCACTGTGTGAAGTGGAAAAGGAGAGGATCGGTCAGTGTAGGAGAGAAAGCGGTGTGGCGCGAACGAACGATCCGAGAAGACGAGAGATCCAATGGCGCGTTTTTATACTCGGCCTCCAGATCGGCGCAGTCACTTGCGACTCAAGGTACTTAGAGGCACTTTTCTCACCCACTTTGATGACATGCTGGCATTTTAATTTCAGGAGTGGACCAGTCAGAGGGTTAAATTTTGCTCTTTTTTTTTTTACTCCTGGTTCTTATGCTAAGCTTGATTTTTTCATTTCAATTATTTACGGTAGAGCAGTAGTACTAGTATATTTTGATCGAGATGAAATGTTGACAGAGGTAGAGCGGACAAGGTCGCGAGTTCTCTGCCTGAGCCTAACATGCTTGATCGAACATGACTGCTCTCTGTTTGAGTGTCATAGGTGCAGTGAAACATGCATGAAGCCTGCCTGCCGATTTGGTGACATGTTGACGTGCTGAAACATGCATATGCATGCTCCACACACTTGCTTACAAAACCATTCGGCGTCACCACAACAATGTGTTGGTGGGATTCAATTCAGGTTCAAGTGTCTGATTAGGCAAAAGGAATTTTTGACATGTGAAATTAATGCCACTTGGAATCTGACATGGGTTGTCGAAATCTGGCATTCTGACTGTCAAACTTGGCAAAATAAAAGGAAAATAAAAGAGAAGTAAAAAAAGGGTTTCCATGATATACAACATAGTGGAGGTGATGAAACACAAAGTTAGGTGACCAAGCATGGTCGGACCTTGCCCATGTACAGCCCATTGTGAGGCCCAGTCCCCGTAGGGTCTCAAATGGACCTTTTGGGCATGGCTGCAGAACCCTACTGGGCTAATAATTACCTAGTAAGGACCAATCAATATCCCATGTCATGGGCTAATTTCTTATGTAGGCCCAACCCACTGTAATGGGCCTCATAGGCACCCGAGCTGCAATGTGGCATCCTGACATGTGGGTCCCACTATTATTTATCTTTTATCTAACTGACATGTGGACCCCTTTTTTAAAAAATTAAACTTTTATATGTTGCTTCCAGTACCATGTCACCACCACGTAGGATAAGGATTAAGTCAAACTAACCATGTAGACGTCACGTCAGTTAAAATACTACTCAAACCGTTTTAGACTTTTATTTACATTGGTTTTAGCAGTTAAGGAACGTGTAATATCTTATATTAAACGAATTTCAGTTTTGATGATAATTAAGAGACCTAAAGTGCGTTCAGCAGGCTCAGGGCGAACCTGAGACAGCGAGAGGCCCTATTCATGTCCCCGTGCCGCCATTCCTTGTAACAAAATTAGTACAGATTTACAGGAACGCATGCAGCGTAGCTGCTCTCACCAAAACAGCATGACCAACAAAGACACAAACATGCATCATGCATTCGAACACTGCACTAGTTATTACTCCTACATGTCCGTATGCACTCCGTACACAGAGAAGCGTACGTATTTTTTTTTCCCCTTTGCCATGGTACTGGCCATGGCTCCATATGGCTTTATAAAGCAGAACCGGAACGTACATACCCTCCCTCTCTCACCTTGTTTACAGTCTGTAATTAAGCACGCTTACTAAATCAAACCAATCACCCTTTTCCAGTTCAGTGATGAGTTTTTTCTTTCTTTTACAACGGTCGATGTATATTCCAGTACAAAGGGGCGATGGCAAGAAGAGGGTACTACAACTGTACAAAGACAGTAGTGAGACATCCATCATCAAGTGACGGCCTCACGGGCAGGTGGGACCGATGCACTACCATGATCATACAGGCCATGCTCCTTCCTGTCTTCTGCAGGCGCAGCGAGACGTAGTACGAGAATATGAACCTCGATGGGTTTCCGATGCGCCGCAGTGAAAGTTTCCCAACTTTTTACCACACAGCCTTCTAGTTCTCGCGAGCAGAGTGCAGACAGTCTTGCAGTGCAGCACTGAGGCTAGTACTCAGCTATATGGCCAAATCTACTTCTGTTTTTACCTTGGTACTGGTAGTGTTTTCTTCGTCCCAAATTAAATTAATATAATACGAAATATAATATATCAGAGTAATATGAATCTGAATAGATACGTGTTCATATTCGTAATATTAAAATATATCACATCATATACTAAGATTAATTTAATTTGATATTAAGAAAATAAGTTGCTATATATTGGAAGAGATCAGTACAAATCTACGGGGAAAAAAAAGATCAGATCTAAGTGCCCTAGAATAGAGGTAAAAAAACAGCCATAAAAGCGAGAGATTAATTAACCCTTGCATGATGATTCCGGACTCGTATTAGAAACTGACAAAGCCCTGGCGCCACCGACTGAATCCATGGAGCGAAGCAAGATTCCAAACAAGGGCCCATATTTGACCCCTCCTCTCATGTGATGCGGTCTGGCAGGTGGGCCCGACGCTTTTGGGGGCACTGGGGCCCACTGTCAGGGTCTGGTCTCTTTAGCAGTGCAGCTTTTGGTTTGGATTAGTGTAAGCGCGCACCGAGTTTGAGTAGGACAAAGGTGTACAGAACACGTCGTTCTCACGAGTCCGCGCGTGCAGTGCAGACAGGGAAGGATTGAAATTGGTGGATTTTGCTGCTTAAGATTATACTAGTACTCCCGTAGTAGTACATTTGTAATATGGCTTATAAATTATTGCTAAAATTTAAATTTTAAAACTTGATTTTAAAATTGATTTGATAGTTTTTAACGTATTTTTTAATATTGGTTATTTAAATCACTAAGTCATATTATAAAAGTTCTACCTATAATTTTTTTATCACTAATAAGCTGTTACTGTTTACGATTAGTCATATACAACCGCCGATAGAGACCTAATTGTGTAATTTTTACAGTAGTACTGTACTCCGTAGTTTAATGTGGAGTACTATAGGAGTACCCTGCACTGTTTTCCGATTTTGTTTTTATCTCGCCGACATTTCATGTTGCGTAACAACGTGTCTCGGTGGGATAATCACACAATATTTGGAGTACTCAATTTAAGATTGGCGTTTCAGCACTGCAAACTTGTGAACGAGAGGAGTACCATTATTAACATTTTAGTCCTTCTAATAAAACTTATTTGAAAAAAAGCTTAAAAAAATTAACGTATAAATTAATAAATCATCCCTGGAGACGTTGAGGTATATATTGTCGTCCGAGATGACATGAATTTTTCATGTCACTATAGTACTCTATATTACAAGTTGAAAATGTGTACAGACTTCGACTAGCAACTACAAGCAGACTGGGCAAAGATAGTACTTAGGTCTTTTAACTGTCGTCAAAGGGACCAAAGGTTTAGACCCCATCCATGAATTATTACTCTTCTAATCTTCTCTTTAGGACAAACATTTTTATAAAATATCTCTGGATTTAATTTATTTTTTCAATTTAAAACATCATATGAGATCTTAAATAAAAGATTAGGAGAGTAACTATAAAGTAGAAGGTTGCTAGAAGACTAGTAAAGTGTGACATCGTAAATTTGTGCCACCTCAGACAAGATCACAATGTCAATGTTAACGGCATTAAGGTGTTATAGCTTAGCATCTTCAAGGATGATGCTAAGCTGAGTGTTCAATACTGCAACTAGTTTTCTTAAGGTTTTGTTTATGAAATAATTTTTATAAAAGAACTAAAATGTTAAAAATTGGGAGCGTAGCTCCATGTAGAATTCTATGATGACGATGCCACAGTGGTGAGTTGAACGGAGCGCCGAGGATGCAAATTAAACCTACGAGTATATTATACATTATAGAGGAAAAAATACTTATGTAATTTCAAGTTTACCTCTATAAAAGATGAACGAGAAAAGTTAAGAGCTCACAAGGAATTTTCTCTACTGCTGTATGAAATTATATGTATGTAGAGAATAATACAAAATTTACCATCCATCAGCACCACATGACAACACGTGATAGGCTTGTAAGAAAATTATATCTGGATAATGGGATTTACAAGTTAGAATGTCTACCAAAAAATACTCAAGTACATGCATGTGGACTTTCAACACTATTTTAGTAAAATCAGATGTATGTTATTAGTTTTCGTCTCTTTAAACACATGTTAAAAGATGTATTCGTGGTGTGTGAGTGTGATGTTGTGTGTGTAGTTGTGCGTGCGCGTAGGGATCTAATGAAAAAAAATGAAAGATCTGGAGCTGAGAATGGTTATCGGGGGATATGTAACTTGGAGGTTACCGGTAAAATCGCTTCAAATTTTGGATTTGATTTTCCCCCACTAACATATATGCTGACCAAGTCTGTCACTATTATCAGATTTCACTAGGCGGTATTATGGCACGTGTACCGAGCCGGCGACGGCGAGAGCGAGACCTACCCGTCCACCGCCGCCGCGCCACCACTTTCACTACTGGATCGATCACGCGCAATTGCCGGGTGCAAAGTGCAACGGCAGAAATGTCCTGGGAGGCTGGAGTTTTACGGTTATCTCTCCGCTTCGCTACGCAGCCAGCCGCGGCCCCGACTACCTCATCACCTCCGGAAAACTATTTGGGTCCACCGAGGATATCCTCTCGTTTACTTAAAAACCATCCAAACGATTATAAAAAATTTACGAAAAAAATTAATAACACTCATACAACATATCTATCCAACTTCATAAAATCTTATGTTCAAACTAAACTCACACATCGAGATATAAAAAAAGACAAATCCAACGTATGAATAGTAGTGTGCTGTTAATATCTAAATTTGTCTTTTTTGTTTCTGGATGTGTAAATCGAATTTAACTTAATTTTTGGTGAACAGATAGATATCCCAATACTCAACATTATTATTTTTCTTCATAATTTTTTATGACTATTTATATTAAATTTAGAAAAAAAAGGTATAGGAGACCAGATTAGAATCCACTCTTTTTTTCACCTCCGGCTCACCAGTCACCACCGCAATGGCTCGCGCACTACGCGACTATTTTACGGCTCCCCAGGCGGCCTAACCACACCACAGGCTGCGCTTTCTCAAAGCTTAAAAGCGCTCTCGCGCACGCTACAGACAGGACAACGGGAGCCGAAAACCGCAGGGGTTCACGGGCCGCCGCCCCCACCCCTGCCCCCATCACGGCGCCTCCACTCCTACTGCCTCGCCCTCGCGCCGCCGTGCCATGGCGGAAGTAGCCGCTGCCGCGGCGACGCAGCACGGCCACGCCGTCGCCGCGCGTGCAATGCGGGGCCGTGGCGAGGTGGACACGTCGTCCCCGTTCGAGTCCGTGCGCCAGGCCGTCGACCTGTTCGGCGGCGGCGCCCTCTCCCCCTGGCGCCAGCCGCCTCCGCCTCCGCCGCCGCCCCTGCAACTCCGCCCGGAGGTCAGTCCATCCCTCTCACTTTTGCTTCTGCTCATGCCGCGACGCTCGCCACCTTCGCCTTTATCTCCATTCCGTACCCAAATCGCTCCATTTCTTGACCCATTTGCTCCGAGAAATCGTAATACAAACGAATTGATCGTATTAGCATGAGTGCTTTTCGTAATCCCACCAAGCTTGCAGTTTCCCATGTTGTTCAAAGGCTTCAGCGGACTGTCAGGTTCGCATTAAATTTGGGGAGGGGGAGGAGGACAGGACATCACATTTGCAGCGCTAAAAATGCTTCCTTTTCGGCGGAGTGGTTCGAGCACTGGTTGTTGTGGGCGGCTGTGACATCACACTGTGGGGGCACTGCCGATCGATTCCGAGCGGAAAGTAGCCGGATACATCATCACATTTAGTATCGGTAGATACACACAACCTGCTCGGCCCGACATTGCGAGGGCATAAAGGGCCACAGCGACTGGATCTTGACGTTGATGGTTTAATTACTGCCAGTAGGTGAAATAGGTTCCTCGCATTGCATTTCCAGATCGAACTATTGAGTATCAGTTCAGCATTACAGAACCAAATCTCCGCATAGTGAGAGCAAATTAGTTTCTGAATTTTTATGTTTGTAGTGGCATTGTTGGTTGTTAGTGGCACTGCCATGATTCTCACTGCTAGCAGGCTTCTTTTAACATGTTTGGCCTATGAAATTGTTGCTCTCCTCCTATACATTTGTTGCTGTCTAAGAAATATTTCGGTTCACATTGCCTGAATATATACATTCATTGTGCAATCTGGGATGCCATTTTTCAGGAGGTAGAACTTATGAAAGTTGAGGAACAAACTGTGAAGCTCGAGATGGAGCTTTTTGTCAAGGAAAAAGAAACGTTCAAGGTTTTGAAAGAATTACAGGCAACGAAGCAGGTTGCTGACAACCTGAAGTTACAGTTAGAGAAGGCGGCATCAGAGGGTGCAACTTCTGCAAAAGGTCACAGTGATGCAGTGAAGGTGCACCCACTCCCTGATACTGAAGGGAAATGCAGTGGCCATACCGAGCAGCCGGTCGAGAGCGCAAAGGGAAATCAGTCCGCGCTAACCACATTGATCAAGCTGAATCAGGCAAAGGCATTCCTAAAAATGGATACTGTCAAGACGATTAAGAGCCAGATAGAGGAGGAGAAAGGATCGCTTCAAAAAACTCGTGAGAGGTTACAGTTGAACAGAGCGAAGGCTTCATCACTTGAAGCAGATTTAAACAAGACTGTTGCACAGTTACAAGCAGCAAGAGGCCCCAAACCTACACTTGAACCTTCTGATATCTGGTTGCAGATGAAACAGTTAAATTCAGAGAAAGAAAAACACAGGAAGATTGCAGAGGACTCGAAATACGAGATTGGCGAATTAACCGCCACCATTGAGCACACAAAGTCCAGGACGAAGACCCTACAGTTCAGAATTGTCATGGCTGAAAAATTGAAGGAAGCCTCAAGGCGCGGAGAAGCTCTTGCTCTTGCAGAGAGAAAGAACTTAAGCAATGAGGAGCACGAGGCCAGTATCGCATCCGATGTCACACTTTCTGTGGAAGAACACTCAGTGCTGGTGCAAAAAGCAGAAGAAGCAGACGCCGCCTCTAGGAAGAGAATCGATGCGGCAATGCAAGAGCTGGATCAAGCAAACCGGGGCAAGCTAGAACTCTTGGAAAGAGTAGAGGAGGCAATGGCCGCGGTTGAGACCAGCAGGAAGGCTCTGGAGGAAGCCCTAAAGAGGGAGGAATCCGCGAACAAAGCGAAGCTCGTAGCCGAAGAAGCACTCCGAAAGCTGAGGTCCGAGCAAATCATCCAGAATTGGCGGCCCACCGGCAACAGCTCCGTCAAATTCAAGACCTCAGCGACGACGAAGGCGGCAGTGGTGGCTCACCGGAGAGCCGGCTCCGGGATCTACGACGTGAACGGCCTGAGCCTGGTGACGGCGACGCCCAAGAGCACGAAGGCGATGTCCATCGGGCAGATCCTGAGCATGAAGCTGGACCACCGGGAGCTCGAGGTCGCCGGCAAGGGCGGTGGCGCCAAGAAGAAGGTGTCGCTGGGGCAGATCCTGAGCCAGAAGTACGACGCCCTCTCGCCGCTGAGGATCGATCACGGTGGCGCGTCGCGCAGGCAGTTCCACCCCAGGAGGAGGAAGCTCGGGTTCGTCGTGTACGCGCTGCTCCTCGCCAAGCACAGGCACAGGAAGAAGAGGCAGCCCGCCGCCGCCTCCTCCTCCTGCACCCATGACAGCTTCAGCACCAAGGCTGTGTATTAGCAACATTTTTTTCTCTTCTGGATCAATGTGTCATTAGTAGTAGCTATGCAGTGTAATAGTACAGACTTATGAATAATCAGCATGTGTAGTTAGTTAGTGCTATGCACAAAGTTGAAATTCAGCAGCTACTCCAGGTTATTAGGTTGTAAGTATGTACAAATATTTACTGTTGCGGTTTCGAGAGAAATTTCAACCGCGACCATGAATGCTCTGTAAAATTTACTGGATTTGGGCTGTAGCTTTTGTGTGGGCCGTGAAATCCATAGAGCCTATGCATGAAAAAGTGGAGTCCTTTTGAATTGGGCCTTGAATTAGGAATCCAATTGGAGGCCTAATACAATTCACCATTTCCTTTACTTCCGGCCCATTTTAAACCCAGGGGCCCACGCGGATGGCGGTCACGTCACGTGGTCCAGACTCCGGAGCGCGGGAAAGGGCATCTCTTCCCGCCACATCTCCCGCCTCTTCCCGCCAAGACGTGCCCTCTTCCTCCCCAAATTTTACTCCCAAATCCGAACCCGCCGCCATAATCCCTCGCCCATCCCGGCTTCCCGCTCCTCTTCCTCTCTCTCTCTCTTCTCCGGTCGCGCGTCCCGTCTCCGGAGCAGCAGCCATGGACGTCAACGAGGAGGCCATGGCGGCGTACAAGCGCGCGTTCCTCGACTTCCTCGACCAGGATGTGAGTCCCTCTCGCCGTCGCTTTGCCTCCCGCCGCCGCCGCCGCCGCTGCCGCGTTCTCCGGATCCGTGGCTGATGCCCGTTGCATCTGCAGGTCGGGAAGGGGGTGTACATGCAGGCCGTGCGCGACATGGTGCAGAACAAGCGCCACCGGCTCATCATCGGCATGGATGACCTCCGGAACCACAGCCTCGATCTCGCCCGCAGGTGGGTCTTCTTCCCCGCTTGCGTGCTGCTGGTCTTGCATGATCCTTTGGTCTGTGATTGGATTTGTTCTTGCGTTTTTAGGGTGATACGGAGCCCCGCGGAGTACATGCAGCCGGCGTCGGACGCGGTGACGGAGGTGGCGAGGAACCTGGATCCCAAGTTCTTGAAGGAAGGGCAGCGTGTGATGGTGGGGTTCTCGGGCCCTTTCGGCTTCCACAGGGTCACGCCCAGGGACCTCATGTCGTCCTTCATCGGGACCATGGTCTGCGTCGAGGGCATCGTCACGAAATGTAATTGAATCTCCCTAATTTTGGACGTAATCTAGTTTGTTCATGATATTTTGGGTTGCAGTAAGTTGATCTGGGTTTAAATTGTGGCCTTTATGTTTTAAGAAGTTCCAAGTTAAGTTATAACGTTCTACAGTTGATCCTGCTGGTGGAGAAAGAAGTATATATCACAGTCCAGTCGGTTAGTAGTAATAGTAAACCATAGATAAGAATGCGACTAGAAATTGCGAATATTAGCTCTGGCTGAGGCAGGGAAAAAGTGAGAGATAAGAATGTTCACTTGTTGCTTATGCTTGATTACGTAATACCATGTGTACCAATTTTTAGTCAAGTGTTCAACTGATTATTCAATTAAGCTGTGCGTATTGCATATATTAAGTTCATAACTCATTAGGCCTATTGTATCCTTACTCTGCCTGGCTGCCTGCTAGTTATAGTTCAGAATCATTTAAAGATATATTGCTAATGCTATTTTACTTTAAAATTTAGGTTCACTGGTAAGGCCGAAAGTTGTTAAGAGTGTTCACTACTGCCCTGCTACTGGAGGTACTCTCTCACGTGAATACAGGGATATCACATCTTTTGTAGGCCTGCCTACTGGTTCGGTTTATCCAACAAGGGTACATTCTTTTGATCTTTCTTTTGCTATTCTATTCAATGAAACCTCTTTGTTGTTTTGTTTGTAATGCTGCTAATTTGGACTGGTTAGGATGAAAATGGTAACTTGTTGGTCACTGAATATGGGATGTGTGAATACAAGGATCATCAAACACTATCCATGCAAGAAGTGCCTGAAAATTCTGCCCCCGGCCAGCTCCCAAGAACAGTGGACATTATTGTAGAAGATGATCTTGTAGATTCTTGCAAGCCAGGTGACCGTGTCTCAATTGTTGGTGTATACAAGGCTCTTCCAGGGAAAAGCAAGGGCAGTGTTAGTGGTGTTTTCAGGTGAGTTTTGCTATGACCTCAACCTTAGTTGAACTAAAATTTATTTTTTCTGAATCCTTAATGTTACAATGCCTGTAGGACCGTCCTTATTGCAAACAACGTTTCACTTATGAACAAAGAGGCGAATGCACCTGTATATACTCGGGAGGATCTGAAGAGGATGAAAGAAATATCAAGGAGAAATGACACATTCGACTTGCTGGGAAATTCACTTGCTCCATCTATATATGGCCATCTTTGGATAAAGAAAGCAGTAGTGCTATTAATGCTCGGTGGTGTTGAGAAGAATCTGAAAAATGGAACTCACTTGAGAGGGTCAGTGCTGTTCCTTCGAATCACTGCTTCTGCTGCTACATGATTTCATTGATTATAGTATAAATGTTTGTCTTATGTGGCATGCAGAGATATAAACATGATGATGGTAGGAGATCCTTCAGTTGCCAAGTCCCAGCTCCTAAGAGCAGTTATGAACATTGCCCCCTTAGCTATCTCAACTACTGGAAGGGGTTCATCTGGTGTTGGTTTGACTGCTGCTGTCACTTCTGATCAAGAGACTGGTAATTGTTGAAACTTGTTCCATACATTTTTGTTTGGTTCCTATAGTTCTGAACAAATTTCTGTGGACAGGGGAAAGAAGACTGGAGGCTGGTGCCATGGTTCTTGCTGATCGTGGTGTTGTCTGCATTGATGAGTTTGATAAGATGAATGATCAGGACAGAGTAGCTATACATGAAGTCATGGAACAGCAAACGGTGACCATTGCAAAGGCAGGAATACATGCCTCACTAAATGCGAGATGTAGTGTAATTGCTGCAGCAAATCCAATATATGGAACTGTAAGTTATTATTTCTTGTGCACTGCTTTTATGGTGTGATAGTGATCTTGCATTTTCTGATAATAATTTTTGGGTGTGTTACAGTATGACCGTTCATTGACACCAACCAAGAACATCGGGCTTCCAGACTCATTACTCTCACGTTTTGATTTGCTTTTTATTGTTCTTGATCAAATGGATCCTGAGATTGATCGTCAAATTTCTGAACATGTTGCACGGATGCATAGATATTGCACTGATGATGGAGGTATTTTTGTGTTTTACAAGAGTGAGATATTTCAGCCTTTTCAGTTATTCCATTGGCTTACCTGAAAACAAACATGTAAACTGCAGGAGCAAGGTCTCTTGATAAAACAGGATATGCTGAAGAAGATGATGGTGATGTTAATGCAGCCATATTTGTTAAATATGATAGAATGCTCCATGGGCAGGACAGAAGGAGAGGCAAGAAATCCAAACAGGATAGACTGACTGTCAAATTCCTAAAGAAATATATTCATTATGCGAAGAACCTTATTCAGCCAAGACTCACTGATGAGGTAATCTTCTTAAATGAGATATTATTCTTGTCTATCGGCACAATGCGACAATAGTATGATGGCTAATAAAATTGCTACCATTGAAGCATCATGTTCTTGCTACAATTATGTAATCTGACTTTAATACGCTCATTGTTAACCATTCAAAAGAAAAAAAACAACAATGTTCTTGCGATATACTAAATGTTCTGTTGATAGCTTTCTCCATAGTAAAAGAAAATTTTCTTGCATGTTACATAATAACAGCTTCCTCTTTAGATGTATCATTTAAGCTTTTGTTCTCCTACAGGCATCTGATCACATTGCAACTTCGTATGCTGAGCTCCGGGATGGTGGTGCAAATGCAAAGGTTTGCTCTAAGCATGGCTCCTTGTTTTTGTTTTGATGTAATGATGTTATATGTTTGTACTTGTTGTTTTCTTGTTCATTTGTTTTATAGTCTGGTGGAGGTACACTTCCAATCACAGCGAGGACACTGGAAACCATAATTCGTCTATCTACTGCTCATGCCAAGATGAAATTGAGACATGAGGTAATTTACTATATACACCATGTGCTTGTTTAATCCAATTATTATCAAATCAAGTTACCTGTAAGAATTATCTAGATGAACTGAAATATGTTATTACTATAGACATAATTCCTTGAAACATGATAGAAATTAGTCATTTCTACTGTTAGTATTACAATTCTGAAACAGTTTTATCTCATTGTTTTGAAGGATAGTAAATGCAGGGCAATCTAATGAAGTTGCTTTATCTTGCATTGCAGGTTCTAAAAACTGATGTTGAAGCTGCACTGCAAGTTCTGAATTTTGCAATATACCACAAAGAGTTAACTGAGATGGAAGAACGTGAACAGAGAGAAATGGAAATGAAACAACAAGCTGATCAGGATGCAGGTGCAAGTGGTGGTAATGCAGATGGGCATGGAAGGTGAGCCTTGTCTCCTAAAAAATGATCTTTAGTGTTTAGATAAATGGAAAAGCATTTTTCACCACTGATTTCTGCAGTCCTATATTTAACGATAAGCAATGTCTTCTTATAATGCATTCTTGTTCCTTTTTTTCCCTCAATCAATCTTGCTCGCGTTGACTTCATAAAAAAATAGTTGGCACATTTAACTGACGTGATGTTTATTGCACTAAAATGCATCCGTCTCCATTGACAAAGAATGTTAGTAGCATGAAAGTGAAAGTTCAATTTCTTTTAGCAATGAATGGTGTGCTACGGAAATTGTTTGTCAACATGCAAACATGTAAAAACATAGAATAACAAGTCAACCATCAAAGCTGCAGTGTGTTCTTAACTGCACTAAGCTTATTTTCTGCAAATTGAAATGAATGCAGTTCTATTTTTCAGATTACAATGCATCGTTTTTAGCTAGTTGCTTTAAATTTAGTCTCACATGTTCTATCCTATTTCAACTCTTGCCAGTTCCGGAAACGACCCAATGGATGTGGATATAGGAAATGCATCGAATGATCAGGATGTACCTGTGGAGAGGTTACTACATGACATGACCTCAAACCTTTCAAAATCTGAATCCTTAGCTTTGATCCCTTGTTCTCAGCTAATCTATCCCCTTCCCCTGTGATTTCATATTCCTGCAGAATTGAAGCATTTGAGGCGATTCTTGGTCAGCATGTGTTGGCCAATCATCTCGATCAAATATCAATTGATGAAATTGAGCAAACAGTTAATAGAGAGGCAGCTGCACCTTACAATAGACGTCAAGTAGAAATCATTTTGGAGGTGCAAACAAGAACCGGCTATGCTTTCAATATTGTCCCAAAATTAACTATGATATGCCACTTTTTTTTGGTTCAGTTGTATTGAGTTTCATTTCCTTGTTATTTCAGAGAATGCAAGATGCAAACAGGATAATGATACGAGATGGCATCGTTCGGATAATCTAACTTCAAAAATCATGTCTTGTATTGGGGACAAGCTGATTGCTACTGTGCATCATCCTTGTCTTTTTCATCTGATACTTCACCAGTTTGGCATTGCAGAATGTCCGCATCTGCATCTGAGGTTGATGTACTTGTGTATCTTAATTTTTAACAGCAAGATTTATGATGACCATCTGTGCTGTTGCATTTTCATTTCATGTACTGTAAGAACGTATAACATTTCTCCTGATCCAGACATCTAGTGATGTTTGTAGTCCCTGATTTTATATGGTCATCAATGTGTGCTGATCGATAGCCTGGTTACTGTCTTGGAATGGGTTCTAATTAGATGCAACTGTCTCTTCAGGCCACCTGATGTTACAAACTATAAACGCGTTTCAGAAGAAAGCAAAAAAGGTCGTAAAATTGCATATACTCCAACCAGCTTTATTTCCTTAACGGTGTATAAGGCGTGTTTTTGCACCTTTTTTTATGAAATGCTCGTTTTCACATTTGCCAGAGGATGGTTTCTCTGAGAAACACCAAGGCAAGTTCTAGGTCATTACCGATCTAATGATACCGATCAATCAACTTCAGTGTAAAGTATCCGTGTTACCGTGTGGACCGAGGTGCAAGCAGACATTTGCACAGGTTCACATCAACTTCATACAACGAGTTCATATTATATAGTAGGAGTAGCTTGGCTTGTTCGATTGGGATGAGGGGGAGACGACTTGCTCCGTAGACTTGCAAAGGTGAAGTACTACTACTAGTTGGTGTCTTGGCGATGGCCAGGGATCGAGCCGCTGCAGCCGGCATCTGATCAGGAATCTGCCGGCAAATCCGCGGTCTCTGCAGCTTCCCAGGTGAGTCCGTGTACGCCCAACTCCGCCTTCTCTCGCATCATCACCTACTCCCTTTTCAGGCCTCCTTGTCGTGCTGGTGGCCTCCCGGCCGGCCGATCATACGCACGGCCGTCGGTTAGTTCACCCGCGGTCTCTCGGGCTCTGTACGTCTTCGGATCTATACATGCTACTGCCTGCAATTGCATCCCTTATGAATTGTACTGCTACGAATTTAACGTGCCTTCCGGTTCTAGTTCATATCAGGGTTTCAAAATGCAGCCATAAACTCTCGGTTATCACAGGTAAAATTTGATGATTTTGAACTATCCGTTTTGATTGCGATGACAATGATATGTGGATCAGCATTTTGAAACTGCGCAAAATAGGTTCGATTATTTGGCATCCTGGTCCATTGTTATTGACTCAGATGGCTCCACATATCGTCCTAGAGAGTGTCAATACAATGAAAATGGTAACGAACAGATTATCAAATCATCAAATTTTACACAGATATCAGTACGATCATACTTGTCCACATTTAGAAACCTCTTGGTGGACCGTCCAATTTTAAAAATAAAGTAAAGTACGTAAACTTCAAATTTTTTTGGATGAAATTTGTTCATATTTTAATCTTTTTTAACTATAGTTATTTAGAAAGAAAGTGAATTACCTCTCCATACGATAGTGTTAGAGGAACCCTTCGTCCTCCTATACTTAGAAAGAAAGTGAATTACCTCTCCATACGAAGCTCCGAAGGTGGCTCCGCAGGGGTCTCTCTGAGACCCAATGGGAGGAGCATGACCCCTCCAGAGGGGGCTCCGAAGATGTCCGAAACATGGACCGACTAGACCTCCGGAGGGCGAACAAGATCGCGGCCTGTGGCCTCCAGTAGGCAGGCGAAGGGATGATGAGCGAATGTCGGAGACGACATCAGAAGAGCATTAATGTGAGAAGACCCGGTCTGCCACAACGCATTCAATGCTCGTACCTACCGGCACACACGATATCCACGGGTTTCCAGGTGTCTGAATTAATTGGGCCAACCCTTTTGGTCTCCTAGGTTTTTACCATTCTGCCCTAAGGGTTGGGGTCACCTATCAGTCTCTTGAGCCATATGCGGACACCCTTGGTGTCCTTGTAACTTTTCATACGATTGCACTTAAATAATCTGCTCCCCAAAAGGAGGTAGAACAGACAGTAATAGAGAAATCCCGTTTTCGACTCTAGACTCTCGATCCCCGTTGGATTTTGTTCCAACATACTCGAGCTCTAGATTCGTTTTGAAACCCTTCTTGAAACCCGCTCTGTTTTGAGTCTCATCATGCATGTAATACAATGCATTGGAATCGATGACAAAAATGGCTGGTAAAGAAAAAAAGCAAAATCCCACGCAAAAACGGAGATCGCTATAACAAGTACTCGAGCACTAGATTTATACAAGTGTTACTTAATTAACGTGCCCGAAGTAGAAATGTACAAAGATTTTGACAAGCAGAGGGATGGCGATCACCAACGCGAGGCCGGGGAAGACGAGCGACACCGCGCCGGCGGCCACCGCCCACCAACCCCTCGCCCTCTGGCGCCCGAACGGCCGCAGCATCTGCCTCAGGCTCGACACGACGGCGGCCAGCATCACCAGCATGGCCGCTCTCAGGTACACGTCGTACTTCTTCTGCCCTAGGTACACCGCGTACGTGCCCGCCATGAGCGTGAAGCTCATGGTCGCCACGGCCCTGAACCCCTTCGCCATCCTCTCCCTCGCCTCCTCGCCGTCGACGACGTTTGCGCCGCCTTCGGTCGTCCACGCCATGATGGCGACGTTGAGCGCGACGGCGATGGCTTCCGGGAGGAGGGAGAGCATGAACCACCACTGCAAGAACTCGACGGCGAGGATCGTGGCCATTGAGATGAGCGCGGCGAGCAGCGCGCACCTCAGGTGGCCGACGACCGCGACGGCGCGCGCCATGGCGGACGGGAACAGGGTGCGCACGGGCATCGCGGTGGCCGCCATGGCGAGCACGGACACCGTCGAGGCGAATGACGCGACGGCGAGGTCCACCTGCGCCGGCGAGCGGCCGCAGCCATTGAGCGAGGGGTACTTCAGGTAGCCCAGGATGAGAGCCCCTTCGATGGCGAACGCCGCCGTGGCGCCGAAAGTCGCGAGCTCGGCGTTGCTCTTCATCGCCTCCTCGTAGGCCTCGTCCTGCGCCACCGCGGCCGTCGTGCCCTCCGTCGGCGGCAGGTCGGCGCCGGCGAGCATGCCGAGCACGAGCACGACGGGGAGGACAAGGATCACGAGCACGGTGTCGTTGTCCCCGTTCATGAGCGCGACGAACATCCCGTTGGTCGCCACGAGGAGGACGCTGGTGAGCGAGACGAGCACCGCCGACGAGAGGTCGGTGCAGCGGCTGCGGCGGGCGGCGGGCGGCAGGTGCATCTGGAAGTGCATCAGCACGACGGCGGAGACGAACGTAACGAGCAGCGAGAACCCGCCGGCCTTGAACAGGAGGGTGACGCCCTTGGCGATGTCCTTGTAGCCGGAGACGCCGGCGACGATGGCGGAGCCGGTGATCCCGATGGCCTCCTTGCCGAAGGCGGTGGCTCGCTCGACCTGTGTGTCGTTGCGTTGCTGCTCGGAGTGCAGCGGCGGCGGCGGTGGCGGCGGGAGGAGGTGTGCCTGTGGCTGGTTATCCATGGATATGATTCTCTCGTTGCCGTATTCGTGAAGACACCATTTGGTTATATTTAGCATCTCATATATAGAAGGATTCCGACCACCGGTGATCGGGTTCGCAAGAAGGTTCAGAGAAACACCCGGGAATAACGATCGAAATGGCAGAACTGTAGAAATGGAAGGATTCTGCTGCCATTACAATTTGTACAATTTCAGTGTTGCTGTTCAGACCAGCCTGACAGTTTCCCTTGCAAAAATGGTACAGTACGTAGTTATTTACTGTTTCAACGTCGTATTCATATGATGTGTTAACACGAAGGACATGTTTGAAAGTTGAAACTCCATATTGCAGTAGCATATTAATAGCATGTAAAATAGGGGTAATCCATTATCGCACGATTAATTAAGTATTAATTATTATAAATTTTAAAAATATATTTATTTGATTTGAGAAAAAACTTCTAAATATTTTCTTTTACACAAAACGTACCTTTTAGCATTTTAGAACATGCCAACGAAAACGATGAAATTGTAGTTTGGATGGTCAACACAGTTCAGCTGAAGTCAAGGTGTGTGTACTTCTGTCCTTTAATCCCTTCTTCCCTTAGATAGTCAAATCAATTTTTTTGTTTTATCTCAAACACGTAAAAACTTTGCACGTCAATCTTTATACACGAAGAGATAAGTTTAAAAGACAACCATGCGGGAATCGGGATGCGGCCCCAAGAAACGCCAATCATCAGTGTAACAGCTCAGTGTAGTTCACCACTAACATAGCTGCATTCAATACTGAATACATTTTACATTTATCAGAGCTGAACAAAATAGATACTACTACTTCTGTGCATAACTTTCTGAGAGAAAGAACAGGTCTAGACAGAAAATAATGGAAGCATTAGTGTAAGAAGTAAAAGGGGTGTTTGTTTGGAGAAGTTGGCAATTTCTCTTCTGCGCACGGAAAATAGAAGATTAACGTATGATTAATTAAAAATTAGTTAAAGAAACTTGAAAAATAAATTAATATGATTCTTTGAAGCAATTTTCTTATAAAAAACTTTTATAGAATACACGCTGTTCAATAATTTGAAAAACATGCGCGCAGAAAACGAAATGATAATTTAGTAACATGGACAAGCGAACTCAGGAGTTCACTAATCGAAGAGCACGTTAACAGGCCAATATTCTGTTGCAAGTTGTATGTGGCTGGTCATAGGCATTCTGCGTTCCAGTTTATTGAAATTGGAAGCATTTTCAGCTAGTTACTGATGTGTTTGCTGCTGTAAAAAATTGGAGGTTCACTCCAATTGTGGGTATTTGGGGTTCCCGACCTCCTCTTGTTGTTCGTTGCAGCATTCGTCAAGACATGCCGGTTTTTTTTAAAGGCATGCTTTTTTCATATATCGCGAAAAAAACTCTATCATCAACCCAGCTATGGCAATGGCGAGCAAGGAAATTTCTAAGAAATCTTCCTTCTTAATGCAATGACGCGCAAATATCTTGCGGGTTCTTCAAATTTCAAAGAAACCGCAGGCGATGGCTGAGCGAAATGACGGAGCTTTTCTCCGTCTAGAAGGCTGCCTTTCGCAATACACTGGGTATCAGGGCACTGGTGCTATGGTTCTCTTACACCCATTTTGGCAAATTTACATGGAAGGGTTTTGTCAGCTTTGCATTGAGAACAACTACTCTATCAAAAAAAAAAGTACTAGCTACGTAAATCTGAATACGCATGTATCTAGATTCATAGTTAGTATTAGGTTTTTATGGGATGAAGGGGGTAAATAATAAAAACCTACCTATCTATCTATCTATCTATCTATCATATAATTAAAACAACTCTGAAGAGATACCATGTTCACTGTGAAGGCTAGAAATTCCTACATTAATCGGAAAAAAAGAAAAAAAATCGAACTAGAAATACAATTTATAAATAATAATTAAAATTCGGAATTATAAATAGAGAGTCAAAGTAGAAATACAATTTTGAAATAACTGAAATTGGAAATAAAAATAAGTAATATCGAAAGAATATACCATATTGAACACAATACAACATCAATAAGAATTTGAAATAAAAAATAAAACAAATTATCAGAGAAAAATAAAAAACAAGAGTTCAACTCAATTTAGAAATAAACTAGAAATGGGAAAGTCTGATTCAACGGTTAACCGTTAAGATTTATTGAGCATTAATATAAGAGTATTAGAAACGGACAGGTTAGCAATGCAGTGTCTGATTCGGTTTGACATATGGCAAATTGACACAATTTGGCAGTACGAAACAAAATTAAAATAGGTCTATGTGCCCAGACTCAACCGGACAAGGCCTGACAAATTGAGAATAGAACTTTTACACATATATAAAGTAAGACATGGCCTCTATTTGAAGTGCAAGCATACATGTATACGTGTATAATGTGGATAGAAAATATTGTACATAATGTTAGTTGATGGTGAATCAAAAAGTGAAACACAGTAAGCTCGATGTCAAGCATTCAAGCCATAAAAAATAGGTGAACAAAAAAAATTCCAACAAAGATTGGCACTCGGCAGCCCGTCAATACCCGGTCAGAACTTTTTGGCACGGGTGATGAGCTGACGAAAGTTCTGCCAACCCGTCGTAAGCATTTGAAAAGCACCAATAGTTTTTTTTGTGGGAGCGAAAAAAAAAAGTACCGCAAACAATCTTAACATGCGGGACAAAAAAAAATCCATTGAATACCTTAGCTTGCATGAGTTGATCGATATTTTCAAGCTGACTGGATTCAAAGATCAAAAGAAGGCATGCATTCGCAACACAGACTTATGAATTCTTACATTAATAAAAAAAAAGAAAAAAAGTTAGCGTAGGAATGAAATTTAGAAATAACAGAAATATAAGAAATATTAAAGAAAGGTCCATCTAAAACACAATCCGAGAACAATAAGAATTCGAAATAAAAAAACAAACTATATGATTGATTTTACATTCCAAATAAACTTAAAAAAATCGGAATAAAGTAGGAATTCAATTTAGGAATAACCGAAATTCAGAATAAAAAAAAGAAATGTTGAAACTATAGTCCACCTAGAACACAACACGAGATTAATCAAAATTCAAATAAAAAGTAAAATAAATTGGAAATTAGATTTTTAATACAAATACTAAATAAACTTAGAAATCATTAAAATTAGAAAGAAAAATATAATAAAACTCGATTTGGACGCTAGAAATTCTCATATTAATTCAACTAGGAATATAATTTAGAAATAACTAAAATTCTGAATAAAAAATAAATATTGAAAGAATAGTCTATCTAGAACACAACACGAGATTAATTAAAATTTGGGATAAAAAATAAAATAAGTTCCCAAATTAGATTTTAATATGAATTACCAAAACAACAAAAATCTAGAATTGACATTTAATAAAGCACACCACACTTTAGAAAAAGTTTTCGTAAATCAGTGTGACTAGGGCCATGGGAGGGCGAGCTATTCAAGTGATGAATAGTAGGAGCTGCTAAAGGGCGACCTGACGGGCAAAAAACAAGTAAGGGAGGGATACGGTGGTGGCAAAAGTTGACGGGACTTATTTGGTTTTGTTAGGTGCCGACAACAATGAAAAAGAGAGACAATGCGATTGACGAGTGGATAGGTGACAAGGGAGCAGGAAGGCAATGGTTGCCATTGAAGAGCGATCGAGGGGAAACAAAGTAGTAAAGTGGCGGTGGCAACTTCTAAAAACAATAAAAAGGAAATCCAACAATGATAAGATTCAATTTTATAAGGAGTTGGCGGTAACAAAGATGCGAGATGGCGGGATAGGCAGACAGGTGAACGGGAGGCAAATGAGTAAGGAGATGGCCGTTGCCATGGGAGAGCAGGTAGAGGAGTGGTAAGTGAATAAGGTGGTGGTGACAACTTCTACAAACCATAAAAATGAAACCTTGACGCGATTTTGTAAGTTGCCAAATGACTAAGAGTAGCAGTCGGGCGCAAAGAAGTAGGGATGTGCCACTTAACATGGGATAGTGAGCTGAGGGGTAGCAAAGAAGTAAGTTGGGAGTGACAGTTTCTAAAAAGAGAAAATCTACTCAGTACCACTGGGTTCATCAATGTTCAACAATATGCCACTTACTTTATCGACATCCATAATATACCATCGCCTTTCCCTTAACCTTTACACGGCCACATATTGTTAATTTGCATTGAAGAGAAGATAAATATGCCCTTAGGATACGTGAAGACCAGTAGCACTGAGACCATGCCATATAGGGTACTAAGAGTGATAATAATTGAGAGAGAATGTACAACATGACTATAAATGTGAAAAATATCTCGTCATGATTAAAAATAATAATGAGCACATATTTTAAGTATGAATAATGTAAAACATGCGTGCAATATAAAATGTGTACAACTAAATCATATGATATCTCACATCATATTGGCAAGATTATAGGACAAAGTAGTATATTAGTGAGGGGTTTGCAAGGAAAATCATTCATGAAAGGTGCATAGCACAATTTGACAGAAAGGTGCATAAAATCCAATGTCCAAGTTTGGCATAACCAAGTTCAACCTTACAAAAGCTAAATAAATAAGTTAAGTGGCATAGATGTTACAAGCACATATCCCAGGATAGAAACCACAACATATAACATCAATATATTAATTTCCTCTTGCTTCTAGTTGACATGGATGGGCTAGTTGATGTCAATTTCTTCTTGCTTCTAGTTGACATAGATGGGCTATCTGGTAGTACTGTTATGGCGTGTCACGCCCCGATCTGGCCCCGAATGGGAACTAGAACGGGTCGCTCCAAATAAACCTGTAAGCCGATACCAGTCCCAGGAAAATAGTGCTGGTATCACAGGAAGACGAAATATCACAACCACAGCGGTCTCTTCATTAAGAGTAGTCTTACAGTCATGTTGGGCAACGGACAGACCCCGTGCTCACAACTGCATTACAAAAGGGAAAGGCGGAAGCGAAGACTGGACCAAGACCACAAGCATGACTTGGGAACTACGTCGAAACCCTAAAACTGCTCGAAGCCATCCTGCTCCTGGAAGAACTCCTCATCGGCGACGTCCACCTCTTCTTCTTCGAGATCTGGGAGGGGGTTAATTATGTAGAGCAAGGGTGAGTACGGAGAGTACTCAGCAAGTCTTGGGAATTAAGTGTATATTGCAGGCTTCATAGATCGGCGGTTTGTTTTCGCAAATGTTTTGGTTTCAACTTTCGAAATGATTTCTAGAGAAGTGCTTCTCAACGACTCGGGCCTGACAGTGCATCAAGCCCAGTCGGAGTTTGTGCAATGTATCAATCTTTCAAGAATTCAAGTTTTGGCTCCCAGCCAAACGATTTTGACGGCCTCCCTGGCCTAGCTGAACCCGTCGGCCTCAATTGATCACAACGTCATCCAACCCATCAAGTCAATTTCACAAGCAGTAGTAAAACAAAACTACGCTAAGGAATCACCTCACATCCGCCCTTAACCGTGGGCACGGCTGTTCGAACAGTTTAGTAACCTCTGCAGAGGGGGTACACTTTACCCACACGACGTTACTAGCCTGGGTCACCCAGCCCGTGCAGAACAGCCACGTCTGTTGACTTTGAGGCTTTCACGACAAGGCATTTCAAAGCCGACACAAGGTTGCCATATGCCAACGAGAGGGGTCCTCCGGACCAACAACAGGTTAGGTCCCAGACCATACTGTGCCAGGAAGCCCAGGGGTCCTCCCCGACACCACCCCGGCGAATCCACTTGTCCCTTGGCATCAAGGCTTCCCAGGCCCAGCTAGTTACTCAGCCAGGGGTGTCCCATTTCACCCATGTGGTCGCACTATTTATGTTTGGATGAAATCCCAAAGGATTCGGTCCTTAAGTGCAAGTACGGGAAAGCGCACTCCCGGTGCGTTCCCACACCGCGATTTTAGAAATCACTTTATTTTGCAGACACCGACCCAAGTGTCGGGTTTTTCCAAGTATTTCATAAACCCAAGTTTTACCCATCGTTGACAGTTTTAAATTTGAGAGGGTCCCCAGTGTACGTGCCCGAGGGCTCGGACATCGGGAACCGGCAGTTGACAAAGGTGGTACGGGTATTCAATAATCAAGGAAGGTGTGTGCATCAAAAGGGTTGGGCCGGCAGGTTATCTTGCAAACCGCGGCCAATTACAAATAGATGTGTCCTAATCATGCATAGTTTACGAAATAAAGATACTTAGTTTTAAATTATGGGTGCAAGATGGTCAAAGGTGACTTGCCTTGCTCGAGATCTTGAACTTGTTCCTCGAAATCCGCACACTGCGAGTCTTCGGGCTCCGATACTATACGCGAAATGAAAAGACTCAATGAACAGCGAAAAGAAAGCCCTAATAGAGACCACTAAGTGTGCCATTAAATAGATCTCGATTTTTGAGAAATTTTGGAAGTGGAACGGGGTCAGTCGGACGAACGGTTGAAAAGATATGGATTTTCTAAGGTTAATTGATTTTCTGTCTAAAGGAAAAAGGAATTATTAAATTCCCTTGGAAAAGAAAAGGAAAGAGGGGTGGCATCCAGACTTCTTTGGCGAACCAGGGCGCGGCCCAAGGGATTTGTTTGGCGCGGCCGGAGTTAACGGGCCGTGCGTGAGGAGGCGGCCCGACGGCCGAGAGGGAGCGAGAGGGGGCAGGCCAGCGGCCGGGCGAGTGGGCTGTGGGGACGCGGCCCACGCGGCGCACGTGCGAGGCCGGGGAGGTGAGCAGGCGACTGGGGCGGGAAGGCCCAAGGCGAGGCGGGCGAATGGGCCGGCCCGAGGCGGGTGAGAGAGAGAGGCTGGGGAGACCGGTCAAAGGGGTGTGGGGCCCACAAGTGGGTCCCACCTCCGGTTTTTTTTCTTCTTCTTTTCCTTTCTTCTTCCTCCTCTTCTTCGTTCTTCTCCGCCATTCTTCATTCCTTTTTCTCTCTCTTCGTTTCCTCTCCATCGGATCGAGGCAGCGAGAGAGGGGAGGGGGAGCAACAGCGGCCGGCGGTGGGGCGGCACCGAGTCCGGCCGGGCGGGCTCGGCGGTGGCGCGGAGGGGCAAAGGCGCGGCGCGGCGCGGAGGGGCAGGGGCGCGGCGCGGCTACGCGCGCGGCGCGGCCGGCCGTGGCGGGGAACGGCTGTGCGGCGGTGGCTACGCGAGGGAGAGGGGGAAGAGAAGGAGGCGGCGAGGGCGGTTACCGTGGGAGGAGAGGGGCGCCGAGCCGGGAAGAGGAGGTGGAGGCGGCGCGGCCGTGCGAGCTCCGCGTCGCGCGTCCCTGGCGGCGACCGGCGGCGAGCGCGGCGGCGTCCGGCAGCGAGCGGCGAAGGGGGTGACGGTGGCGCGGCGCTCGGCTGCGGGAAGGGGGGAGGGCGGCCGAAGGGAGAGGAGAGGGGTCTTATAGGGGTGGAGCGCGCGGGGATGGGGGAGCGGCGGCTCACGGGCGCGCACGCGAGGGCTAGCGCTCCAAGCGCTAGCGACCAACGCGGCGGCAGAGCAAGGATGTCGGCGATGGAAAAAGGGAAAAGGGGAGGAGAAAGGGGCTCTGCCCCTTGCCGTTTCGGGAGGAGGAGGAGAGAGGAGGGGGCGGCGACGGCTCCGAGGCTAGCGGGCGCAGGCGGCAGAGGCAGGCGGCGCAGGCGGCAGAGGCAGGCGGGGCCGACCACGACGCGCGGCGCGCGCGCGGGAGGCAACGGGCGCCCCAAACTCGAACGACGCCGGCGGGAAGGGAATCCGGCGAGAGAGAGGAGAGAAACGGCGAGAGAGAGAAGCATAGAGAGAGAGAAAGAGAAAGGGTTGCCGTGGGAGAGAGAGAGAGAAAGGGTTGCCGTGGGAGAGAGAGAGAAATGGCGTGAGAGAGAGATTGATTGGGCCGACGAGATTCGGCCCAAAGAGCAGGAGGGAGCACAATTAGACTTTTTGCAGAAAATTGATTTGGAGAGAAATTTGGATTTGGATTTGAATTTTTGGAATGATATTTGGACAGAGGGGGAAGAGATCTTGGCACACACACATAAACATAAACAAATAAAACAAAAAAAAATGCGAAATTTCGAAATTAGGGTTTTAGGAAATTAGGATTTTTCCCCAAAACTAACGTCGCGACAGGACGGGCGTTACATGGCGTTAGTCTTGTTTTTCCCCTTGGCCTTTGCTTTTGGTGGTGGTGTGCTTGCTTCTGTTACAGGAAGGAGGGCACATTGGCTTTGTGTTTGATTTGGGCCACTTGAACTACAAGGAAAGAAGTTCATGCATATATTAGAATACGCACAACACAATCACAAGATGGAATAGGAATTAAAAGCATTTGAAGTGTATACCTCACTGGTGTAGCATTTGCATTTGCAGAAGTAATTAAATTACAACTAGAACTATCTCGTGCCGCTGCCCTCTTCTTTTTGCTGCAACAAAATGAAAAACTAGTGATCAGATTTAGAAAATTGAAGTGAAAAGGAGTACCATGTGATCAGATTTAAGTTATAGTAGTTACCTTGGTGGGTCAACCAAAGTTGGAGTTGAAGTTGAAGTGCCAATGAGTATTGTATTAGTAGCACATGTACTTGAATTTGATGGTGTTGTTTTCTTTTTCTTTTGCCTAGATTGATTGATTTGATAACAATTATAACAAAAGTCTCTTATAGCAATGTAATGAATGCTGAAATCAAATAGTGGAAGAAAAATACCTTGTTTTTGCTAAAAGAGCATATGCTTCCTTAGCATCTGGATCAGCTCCTTTGCATGTCTGCCATCTGTGACCAAAGTTGTAGCAAATAGAGCATTTTTGGCTACCTGACCTACCCTTACTAGTGCTTTTCCCTTCAGCTCCGAACATTCTTGTGAGCCTTCTCTTCTCCTTGAACGTCATGTGGTCAATAGATACTATACTTCCTGGACACCTCTTCTCAATTCTCCCTTCCACCTATATAGCTTGTCAAAGTTGTTGTCCCAATCACCAAACAAACTTTTACGTGCTAATTCTTGACCAATCCACAGTCTCTTGTAGTTGACATTTATCTTGTGGTGTTCTTTTATCCTTCTTACTAACTCTGCAGTTCCAACACTTGGGTCTTCCCTCATCCATTCCATCACCTTCTCACATATCCATGCCTTGGATGCCCTCCTCAACTTCTCATCTCTTTTAGTTCTTGCACACTCATGGTCATCCACATGAACCTTGACCTACATGGATACGCCAAAAAAAATTAAAAGTGAGGTGCAATTATATAGAAGACATTATTATAAAAAAAAACATAAGACCATCCAGGTTGCCTCAATTTATTTCTTATGTTATCAAATGTCATCAACATCTTTAAAATTAGTTGTGTCAGAATCAATTGGCCAATCAAACACCCATGCATCCCCAAATCTACTACCCGCGCGAATAATTTTCACCGTGAGAATAAAAGTGGAATATGGATCCATCCTGTGGATCCACACAATGTAAATAAACTTACCAACCAACCAGAAATGCACAAACATACAAGTTTAGGAGAGGGGAAATTACCCATCTTGGATGTCAGTGGAGGGAGCAACAACGGCAATCGACACTACCTCCTTCAATGACGATGACAGCAGCACCAACTCTCTAGTAGGGGAATCGTGTCTCCTTGGTTTTGACGGCGGCACTGTCGACGACGGCAGCACCAGCAACAGCTCTCCACAAGGGGCGTCTTCTCCCATCAGTTGCGACGACGGCTCTTCAGCAGGGGATGCCGCCGCTGGGGACGGTGGTCTGGGCAGCGCAGGGGGTGGAGGTGCTAGGGACGGTGGTCGGGGAGGTGCTGCGGACTGCTCTTGGGGCGGCGCTGGGGACGGGGACCGCGCCGACGATAGGGAGGGAGGAAGCTCTCCTGTTGGAGTAGGGGTGGCCATTCGTAACAGCGGCGAGGGGGTTGTGTCGACGATAGAATTTGGTAAGCATATAAATCGGAATCGAGATCCAATCCGAAGCGGATTTAAAGATATGCAGAATTCTCAAAAACAGAGTGCGTATCGGCTGGGAGTCCGTATCGGCCGATACCGAATTAGATGTGGTTAGCCGATACAACCGATACGGGTTAAGATGGTTACGTGATCAATATCGGATTCAAAAGAAAGGGTTCAATGATATTGTCAGACAAGGATAAAGTCCAAGATAGTCAATTGTATCTATTAATTAGGATTTTATGTAATTTTCTTATATATATTTTTGGTAAGAGTCCGCCTAAGGGACTTGTTCGTCAGTTAGAGTTGTATTAGGAAAATATGAGTCGTGTCCGTTATGGACAAGTTTGTATGTTCGGGTATAAGTATAAGCCCGGGGTCTTTTAAATAATTAACATCATTTCAATTCAATCTCGACGCATCGCTACCTTTTTCATTACTTTGTTTCGACGAGTTTTTGCTTTCGATTCAAGCTGCATTAGTTTCGATCTTTGACAAAGAGGTAAAGCTTGTTATGGCGGTTTGCATTATCGAGATTAGTGCTTACATATTTATGACACTCTAATCTTGTTTTTGTGAATCATCGATTTATCATATATATTACATAATCTAGATTGATAATACTTTCTACTTGCATCGGTCGATCTCTATTTAGGGTTTTGTCGATAACGGTTGGATTGACTTGTTGACTTAGATTGTATAATATATATACCATCCTGAAAAGATAACCATCGACTTAATTGTTTAGATATTATGTTTATTTTGATACTTAGTGTTGCATCAGTTAAGTTTAATCTACTAAGTCATGCTTAGAATTATAATCTCTAGCCTGTTTTATGGTTGTTAATAGGGATAGTATCGGGGTTTCAGCCGATCTTACCTGAGATAGTTGTTTTACATAGATCTATGTCTTGTTTAATGAACTGTATTTGCCCCTTATATTGAGATTTCAACTAATATAAATATATTAAGCTTATTTTCAATCTAATTGATATTGGTTTAATATATTTACTTTAAGATGACATCTTAGTGTTGATGCAAAAAACACACACTGGCCTGAGAGATTTGCTTTACTCTAGACAGGTCCAAAACTTGCTTTCGGGTTCAAAGGCGTGCCAGTTGATTTGAACCTGCAATCAACAAGATGAAACATGCAAGTTCTATTAGTAAACAATAATTGATCGGCTAGGAAGTCGATGCCATATCGTGATGTAACCTAGCCGATACAACGAAGTGCGAATCGGCTGTAAGGCATATTCAATGACGAACTAACCCTAAACTTGATCCATCGGCTGTAAATATCAGTATTATGCAATCTATAGATCAATATTACTTTAGAAATTAGCGATTGGGATAGATCGGACTTAACTGAGACAGTATAAATTGCCCAAGTCTAAAATAACATGAAATAACGATTATATGTACTCATATTGTAGCCGATGTCCAGATTTAAGCATGTATCGGCTATAGCTCCGATACAACCTTATACTAGGATATTCTCTTGCAATAAATATATCTAACTATCATCAATCAGTGATGAGTCCGGCCCAGGTGGAGTTGGACGAAAGCCCGACACACCGATCTGGATTCCCCGAATCCCGCAATCTTAGCACCATATGCCCAAAGCACGACACACCGATCCGGATTTTTCCAAACCCCGCAATCTTAGCACCGCAACTCCGACGCACCCACTCGGGGAAAGGCCCAATCACCCTAAAAGACCAGTCTGATAGGGGAAGGGTAGCTCTCCCTTTTAAGGTGGCTTCCTCCTCCCAAGCTAAGCAAGGTGGGATTATTCAGAGGCTCACACGGTCGCCGCCCGACTACAACTGGGTCACTCGGCCCATCTTGTTGCGTCTTTGCCAGCGGGTAATAATGGAGGATGTCCTCATCAACCAGGTTGACGACAAGTCTGATATATCTATATTAGATTAGATCATGATATAAGGGGCAGAGATAGCATATTAAACAAAGCATAGAACTATGTTGAATAACTATACCAGATAAGACCGGTTGAAACCACGATACTATCCTTATTAACAACAATGAAGCAGGCTAAAGATTATGATTCTAAACACGACTTAATAGATCAAACTTAACTGATGCAGCATTAAGTATAAAAAGAAGCATAATATCTAGACAATCAAGCCAATGATCGCCTTTTCAGGATGGTGGATATATCATATAATTTAAACCAACAAGTCAATCTAGCCATTATCGACAAAACACTAGATAGAGATTGGCCGGTGCAGGTAGATAGCATTGTCAGTCTAGATTATATAATATATATGATAACTCGGAGATTCACAAGATAGAATTAGAGTGATATAAAGATGTAAGCACTAATTCCGATAATGCAAACCGCCATAACAAGTTTTACCTCTTCGCCGAAGATCGAAACCGATGCAGCTCGACTCGAAAACAAGAACTCATCGAAAGTAAAAAGTAAAAGGTTGGCGATGCACCGAGATTGATTGAACTGGTGTTGTTGTTATTCATGAGATCTCGGGCTTATATTTATACCCGAAAATACAAACTTGTCCGTTATGGACACGACTCATATTGTCCTAATACATCTCCAACTAGCAAACAAGTCCCTTAGGCGGACTCTCACCGATAATATCTATAAGGAAATTACATAAAACCCTAATTAATAGATACAATTGCTAATCTTGGACTCTATCCTTGCCTAGCAACATCGCTGCAATCCTTCTTTTTAACCCGACATTGATCATGTAACCAATATCGGTTGTATCGCCTATCTATATCAAACTCGGTTTCAGCTGATACAGTCTTTCAGCCGATGCGCACTCTGTTTCTGAAAATCCCGCATATCTTCAAATCCACTTCGAATTGGACTTCGTTTCTGATTCATATGCTTGCCAAATTTCACCGTCAACACTTAGTATAAGGTAGTATAGGAGCTATAGCCGATACGTGCTTAAATTTGGACATCGGCCACGACGTGAGCACATGTAATTGTTATTTTATGTTACTTTGGACCTAAGCAATTTATATTGTCTCGGTTAAGTCCGATCTATCCCAATTGCTACATTCTAAAGTAATATTAATTTGGAGATTACATAATGTTGATAGCTACAGCCGATGGACCAAATTTAGGGTATTTATTGATTAGATATGCGTCATAACCGATTCACCTTGTACTGCATCGGCTAGATTACATTACGATATGACATCAGCTTCATGGTTGATCGATTATCGTTTACTAATAATACTTGCATGTTTCATCTTGTTGATTGCATGATCAAATCAACTGGCACGTCCTTGAACCCGAAAGCAAGTTTTGGACCTGCGCTGGAGTTAAGCAGATCTCCCAGGCCGTCGTGTTTTTACGTCAACAGGTTGGTGGGGCAGCTGGGGGGAGGGGAGGGACCGGGAGCCAGATACAAGGCTCCTTCGGCAAGGGCACGTGAGTGGTGGTGAGCGGAGATGCAGCGTGGTGGCGGTTAGATGACTCAAAGGGTATTTCGATCATTACGGAAAAAATAACAGTACAAACGGCGTATAGTTGACAGATTGTGGACGACGATGGTAAATTGTAGAGGTTAAGGGAAAGGGGATGGTATATAATGGATTTCGACAAAATCAGTGGCATATTGTTGAACATTGACGAACTCAGTGGTACTGAGTAGATTTTCTCTTCTAAAAACTATAAAACATATCCCAAATGGTAATAGGGTTCAATATTGTAATGTGCCTAATGAAAAAGAGTACAAACAATCGAATGGAGGGGTGGCAAAGAAGTAAGGAAGCGATAGCCATTACTGGAGAGCAATCTAAAGGGTGGCAATGGAAATAAAGAGGAGAGACGGGATGCAAACAAGGAGAGGGATGGTGGCGACTAACGGGACTTCAAAAACCTATAGAAATATAGATGCTTGACCATTTTTATGTTGAAGCATGAAAAATGTTATAATAACTTTATTTGTTACAATTTCTCATAGTAAGCATATCATTGGATCAATATAAGCTTTCTCTGTACAATATAATACGGTTGATGTACAATACAGGATGGTTGATGACAGACATAATCAGCGAGTCAACTACTCTAATTATTATAGAGATTTCAAGTTAAAAAATATAGATAATTTTGCATCATAATAAAATTTTATTTTGGTGCCAGCCGCGCAATTGCGTGGGGCACCCTGCTAGTTATATTATTAAAACAGCCTTGAAAGAAGACACCACGTTCGCTGTGAAGACTAGAAATTTCCATAATAATCGGAGAAAAAGAAAAGGAGAGTCCAACTAGAAATACAATTTAAAAATAATTGAAATTCGGAATTAAAAATAAGCAATATTTGAAGAAGAGTCCATATAGAACCGAATATGAGATTGATTAAAATTCAGAATAAATATAAAATTAATTCTGAAATTAGAAAAGAAAGAAAGAGAGTTCAAGTATGAATACAATTTAGAAATAACTTAAATTTGGACTTAAAAATAAGCAATATTAGAAGAAAAGTCCATATAGAACCGAATACGAGATTATGTAAAATTCGGAATAAAAAATAAATTAAATTCTTGAATTATTAAAGGAAAAAAGAGAGTTCACGTAGGATTACAATTTAAAAATAACTAAAATTTAGAATTAAAAATAAGCAATATTGGAAGAAGAATTCAGAATTAAAAATAAGCAATATTGGAAGAAGAGTCCTTATAGAACCGAATACGAGATTAATTAAAATTAGGAATAAAAAATAAAATAAATTCTGAAGTTAGGAAAATAAAAATAAGAGTTTAAGTACGAATACAATTTTAAAATAACTAAAATTCGGAATAAAGAAAAAGCAATATCAAAAGAAGCGACCATCTAGAATACAACACGAGTTTAATTAAAATTTGGAATAAAATAAATTAAATTCCGAAAATATAAAAATAACTATAGGAGTTCAGGTAGGAATACAATTTATAAATAACATAATATTGGAATAAAAAATATGGAATTTTCAAAAAACACAATCCATCTAGAAACATAACGATGTTAAATGACAGTAAAGAGGGGAGAAGCAATAGGGTCGTACATGAATAGGGTGACAATGGTTGGGACATCTAAAAACTATAAATAAAACCCCCAATAGAATCTCAATGATGATTAAGAGGAGGGACGATGGACAAGCTGTTAAAACAACACGATCACAGTGGTTGGTGGGACTTTTAGAAAGTAAAAAATAAACTCCAATGATAATCACGTTCGATTTTTAAAATCTCAACAATAATAAAGAGGGAAGGCAGCGGGCATAAAAACTATAAACAAAACCCCAAATAAAATCCCAATGACGATTATGAGGAGAGATGATGGGCAATCCGTTAAGCAGCACAATCACGATGGTTGGTGGGACTTCTAGAAAGTAAAAAATATGCCATAATGATAATCACATTCAATTTTTAAAATCTCAATAACAATTAAAAGGAAAGACATTGAGCGGGTCATAGAGGAGTATAATGGTAATACCGCTGACAGTTTAGCGGGACTTCTAGAAAATTAAAAATGAATACCGATGATAATTATGTTCGAATTTTAAAATGCCAATAATAATAAAGAGAGATGAGGCGGACGTGCCGTAGAGGAGTAGAGTTGCGGCGTTTGATGGGACTTCTAAAAATTATAAAAATGAAAGCCAACGAGATAATTAACTCTAAAATTTATAAGGTCCAATTTTAAAGTTTCAAAGAGGATGAATAGAAGCTGTAGTAGATTGAGCAAGCAAATAAAGGGGTGACAAAGAAGTAAGAGGTAGTGTTAGATGTTACCTTTAAAAACTATAAAATTAGAAACATGGAGATGATAAGGTTCGGTCTTTTAAAGTCCTAAGATAACGAGATAGCTATTTAACAAATTTTATGTAAACTCATATATAAAATAAGATAATTTTGTATGAATATTAGCCACATAATTGCGCGGGCCACCTAATCGTGTTCGATTTTTAAAATCTCAATGATAATAAAAAGGGAAGACAGCGGGCGTAAAAACTATAAACAAAACCCCAAATAGAATCCCAATGACGATTAAGAGGAGAAATGACGGACAACCCGTTAAGCAACACAATCACGGTGATTGGCGGGACTTCTAGAAAATAAAAAAATAAACCACAATGATAATCACGTTCGATTTTTAAAATCTCAATGATAATTAAAAGGGAAGGCATAGTGCGAGCCATAGATGAGTATAATGGCAAAACACTGACGATTAGGCGGTACTACTAGAAAGTTAAAAATGAACACCGATGATAGTTATGTTCTATTTTTAAAATCCCAATGATAATAAAGAGAGGAGACGGTGGACGGGCTGTAGATGAGTAGAGTGACGGCATTTAACGGGATTTCTAAAAATTATAAAAATAAAAGCCAACGAGATAATTAACTTTAAAGTTTATAAGGTCCAATTTTAAAGTTCTATGGAGGATGAATAAAGCCCGTATTAGATCGAGTAAGCAAATAAAAGGGTGACAAAGGAGTAAGATATAGTGACTGATGCGACTTTTAAAACTATAAAATTAGAAACATGTAGATGGTAAGATTTGATCTAAGATAACAAGATATCTATCTAATAAATTTTATATAAATTTATTTGTAAAGAAGATAGCTTTGTATGGATACTTAGACACGTAATTGCGTGGGCCCCAGCTAGTTTTCTTAACACACAGCGAGCTGAAGTGCTATCAGGTTATCAGCACACAAAAAAAGAAAAGGTCTATACTTAGCAGCTGTGAAGTGGACTTATCGATAGACCTCCTGGAGCCACAATCCGCATCGCAACCCCTTGCCTTTGATTCCATTGTTGCTTGCGTTCTTACTGCAACTTCTGTGTTTGTTCTTTGCCTATTTGGACGGCGAGGCAGGTCAGAATCGCATCTTGTAATCATGACCATATGACCAGGAAATTCTACTAGTGGAATAAGAACAGTGTCACCAACCACTCTGATGAGAAAAGGCCAACAGGGCATTATCAAATTTCACATCGGTTTGCTGCTTCCACTAAGGTAGCCGCAATCTTCATTACAACTTCCTAGGAACTGATAAGCTACAGGCCTGTGCAGGGCAATGGCCACATTGACCACACTTGATTAGCACAAATGGGGAGATTAAACAAGGTTCGTGCACAACAGAACACCTAACCTTGATGCTTTTTAGCCTTGATGATTGCTTCTGTGCTTCACTACATTGGACTGTCATTCACATTTGGCAGCTCAGTGGAGTTTCCTGACATAACAGGCCAACCAGAACAGCACATTTTAAGTGCTCATAACTGGACAAAATATACAACACTAATGTACATGCCTTCCAGGGGAAAAATGGTCAAGAAAGGAACACTGGAAGTAATGAAGCTTCCATGTTACTAATTTATGTAAGAACTACAGACAGATTCTCTAATCTATGCCAATTTTAATAGGATAAAGCGTGCCTTCGATTTTATTAACATTCTATGATTCCAGCTTGGTTTGTGATGGAAATGGACGGGATAAAAACATTCACAGTTAGTCATGTCTTTGCTGTGGTGGAGATGGTGAGTTGGTGACAGAGGTGCATGATGCTACATGCTGTGACTACTGTTGATCACCTTGCCATGTCCAAATAATATCCTTGAGTGATGGCCTAATGTCATCTTTCATCAGCTTTTGATACTCCAATGTGTCACCATTGGTCTTCTTCAACTCAACTAAGAGAAAAGAAGGAGCAACCTCAGAAACCTCTGCATCAAGCTCAAGTATACCCTTCCTTCCTTCCTTCATCGTGGCCAATTTAAGCACTCCATTGTCGGTTTTTGTAATTTTGAGCTTCAAGCGTTTGGCCAGTTCCTTCAGCTTCACAATTACAGTTGCAGCTGGCTTTCTGGATGTAAACCGTGCTTCTCTTCGGCCATACCTTTCACCAAAGAAACCTGATAGATCGAATCCTGTAGAGAGAGAAATGATGTCAAATGCATTCAAGTTGTGAAGGTTTGGTGGCTGTTGGTTTCTCTCAGAACTGATGCAGGTTGTTGGGCCAGAGAAAGGAGCCTCACTTGTACAACTCTTCTTCCCTGTTTCGCCGTTCAGTGCAGATATGGCGATGGGTTGTCTGTACCAAGCACTTCTCTTTATCCTTGAGATAGACATCCTAGTACTAGGATCAGGATCAAGGATTCCATAGAGGAGCTCCTTCAGCTCAGCCGAAAAATGACGAGGGCATCTGTACTCAGCCTTTGCGATCTTCCTATACATTTCTATGAGATTTCTGTCATGGAAGGGAAGATAATTGGCCACAAGCACAAACAGAATCACTCCACAAGACCACACATCTGCCTTTGAGCCACTATAGCCTTTCCTACTGAGCACTTCTGGAGCAACATAAGCTGGAGTTCCACATGCGGTGTGGAGAAGACCATCTTGCCTCCTTGATTCGGCTAACGCACTTAATCCAAAGTCAGAGACTTTAAGTGTTTCATTCTCATCCAGCAGTAAGTTTTCCGGCTTCAAGTCACGATGATAAACACCTCGGCTGTGGCAATAGTCCACTGCAGAGATCAACTGTTGAAAATACTTTCTCGCCGACTCCTCATTGAGCTTTGCCTTGGTCATTTTGTGGAAAAGCTCACCGCCCTTAGCATACTCCAAAGCAAAGTAAATTTTGCTCTTGGTAGCCATTACCTCAAAGAGCTGGAGAACATTTGGATGCCTCACCAATCTCATTATCGAGATCTCCCTCTTTATCTGCTCCATGAGGCCAACCTTGAAGATCTTCTCCTTATCAATCATCTTTATTGCAGCAGACTGACCAGAACTAAGATTACGGGCGTAGTAAACCTTTCCAAAGGTCCCTTGCCCTAATTGTCTCCCAATTTCATACCGTTCCATCAACACACTCCTCTCTTCCATTATATATCAGCACCACGCCGAAATTAAAAATGGGTCTACTATCTACAGGGTGTTACTAACTGGCACATATCTCTGCATTTCCAGGTGAATCACTTTCAGTCTTCACCCATATGCTACCTGCAAAATGAACAGGCCAAGAATGGAAGATTAGTCCAAACATCTATAACGCAAATGACTACACCACAAGTATTACATGAACTGGGAACATCAAGAAGACATTTTTTTGAAGACGCTACAATATATTTTGTTGTGGATCGATGGCATCCAATTCCAGAACAATCCAATCTTCTCGCATCCGCGGAAAAAAATGCAGTACATTGGATTTAAAATCACTAACGATACAACCAAAGGGGAAAAAAAAAGTTAATCTCGCAACAAAAAAAAAACTAAAAAGAAGTTCCGAATCAACAAGAACTTGAATCAAATCGAGTGAAGCCGGCAACAATCCAACAACAGATCCCTCAGAGGAGGCTAGCATGACAGATCACAATCGAATTAGCCTCACCGACTCAGCTGCCGATCGAGGCAGATCCGAGCACCGGCCTCCATTCGATTCGATCCGGCCGCACGGCAAGCGGAGGGCGATGATTCTCGGCAGCACACGCTCGGGGTGGATGCCCTCTTCTCGCCCTGCATTACACGGCGGCTCGTCTGCTCGTGCTCACTCGCCGAGGGCTTGCTCCAACTAGGCTGATCGGCTCCCTCCTCGTACCTGTCGCCGCACGTCGGCGTCGAGCGGTCGCCGCGGCGATGTGAGGACGAACAGGCAGAGGCGGGGGGCATAGGCGTTTTTCCGGATTGGCCCCTCTACTTTTGGGCATTTCTGCATCTCGCCACCTCATGTGTGGGATGGGATGCCGATGGGCTCCACTAGGTCCAATCGGCCCATCTAACAATCCAATCGAATAGGCCCACATAGCGAGGCCTTGTTTTTCAAGGCCCAAATTCTAGACCATCTCCGTGTTTAGGCCCATTTAGCAGTCACGCACAGGACACACTGTCACTGTGTTTGGACGTCCTCTCGATCCAGAGAGAGAAGGGTCAGGAACACTGCACAATCACACTGTTGGTGAATGCATAAATCAGGCATGGTACCATCAGGCCGTGACTATTCGTCTACACTGTTGTTGGTTGGACGGGTCGGCGGCCGGCTGGTGCCACCGGGGTTAGGTCCATGAACATGGCACGCCACTGTGGGAGCGTGAGTTCGCCAGGTTTTTACCGCTTCTGGAGAGGGTTTAACTCGGGCGGTGGTGAACTGCGCTGCACAACACACGCTCTGGGGCACGCTGCCCACTTCGCAGGGCCAACCGTACGTGCGTGTGGTGCCAATTCGGCCTGCGTCCGTCCATGTGTGTGAGCTCAGTAAAACTCACCAGCAACGCACCAAATGTCTGCAGCAGGCAGCAGCCGTGGCTGATGACCTGCTGCGTGTGCTGCCTGCTGCTGCACAGCTGCAGGACATGTCGTGGCATGAGGACTCATGCCCATGTTTTCGCGCACATATTCAAACATTACAATCGGATTATGATAGACGACGATGAGTCTTGTTACATGTACACTTGATCTATCTGTGTTGCCCCGTACGTGCAGGCATGATGCGAGAACTGAAAGCACCGGGAGATAACTAGGAGTGAAAAAAAAAAGGGAGATATACATGGCAAAGGAACTCGGCCGGTGGTGGTACTGTTTTTCAGTTTTTCACTAGCTAAGCCAAGAATGATGTGCGCAGGGATCACATGAAGAGGCGCCTGGGGCAGCAGCTTTCCTCCTCATCTCCTCTGCGCCATCGGCTCGTGGTAGGCCCAACCAAAAGCCATCGCGACAGTAGCCCGGCCAGTGCATGCCACAGTTTTCGCAGACGATTACGCTCCAGGCCCCGGCCCCCTTGCCGCCGTGCGCCGTGCCACACCGCGCCACCATCCGTCACGCGCCCGCGCCCACCTGCACCACCCATGCAGGCATGCCCCCACGCGCGCGCGCGAGACGGCGAGAGAGGGGGAGAGAGAGACATTGGCGCGCGGCCACATCATTGCCGCACCGGACGCGCTCGCGCGATGATGCAGCGGCAGCGACGACACGGACGGACGGTGCGGTGCACCTACCTGTTGTCACGGCGCCCTCGATCTCGGTGTCTCCTGCGGTTGGATCGATCGAGACGGCGCACGCGACGTACGTATAGGTGTGGCGTCGTCACGGCATGTAGAGGCGGTTGCGGCACTTGCAGCGCCAGGCCTCGGGGTAGTACTCGGTGGTGACGAGGACGCCGGGGGGGACGGACACGTGCACGGGGGAGCACGGGCTGCAGCTGCCGCACTTGGACGTGCACCGCGGCGGGTGCGACCCTGGCCCTCCCGACAGCAGCCGACGCCCCAGCCCGACGTCGTGGTGGTGGTCACCACCACCCTCCTGCATGCACGCACGCAACACCAGTTAATTAACGTCGGTACTAGTAGCTCGCTACGTACGGGGCTACGCCGGCGGCGACGTATGTATATATGGCCGCCGGTCAGGCCGCCGCCGTCGTCGTGAGCACCTGAGAGATTCGCCGCGCGCGCTGCTCGTGTTGATGGTTGTGGACCAGCGACGACGCCCCTTGTGCAGTGCAGGGACCATTGAGATCTTTGCATGCGCATCTAGATGATGAATATGTGAGAGGGATCTGTTTGCAACTTGGGAGCCATACGTGTGATTTGACTCGTCATCAGCATGTAGTGTATCATCAGCTATTCAGCTGCTGGCGTCAAACGACTAGCGAAGCACAGTGCAAGATGCCTAGCCTGTGAGGATACTGACAGCGGTGGTTTTCTACTACTACTACTACTACTCTTTAGCTAGTAGGGGAGATGCAGAACTCACCAGAAGGTCACCGGAATGGGCTCCTGCTCCTTCCAGCCTCCCGAAATGATCTGTTCAGCGAGAGGCAAACTGAAACGAGTTAACTCCTATCGTCAAAACGTGCTACAAAACGTAGAGTTCTGTGCAGCAGCACAAGCATCAACATATCCATAGTGCTTCTTCTCTCAGATCTGCAAAGATCAGTTGATACTTGATTCTGCAGCCAAAGGAGGTAACACCAAACACCAAAGAACTCGCTTTGTAGTCCAGAATCTATGCACACAAAGAACAAGAGCTGCCAAGAATCAGCTCAAGTGCTAGCTACATCTCACAGCATGCTTACCGGAGTAACGGCGCACGTCGTTGTCCCTGCCGGCGCCGCCGCACGCAGCGATGAAGCAGCCGGAGCGGCAGCACAGATGCAGGGAGGTAACCGCAACCGCCGCGAGGCATGCGATGGCGAGCTTGGATCCACCACTCCACCTCTTCGGCCGGCGGCTCGACCCCATGCCGCAGGTCGGCATCATCAGCTAGCTATAGAAGAAACGCTAGCTAGCTCTCCCTAGCTTTCCTCCCTTTGGAGTGGTAGTAAGCTAGTGGCTGAGGAAGGAAGAGAGATCAGCAAAATGGCAAAGGTGGTGGCCAGACGGGGAAGCGGCCGACCGGCTGGCTGGCTGGCTGGCCGGTTTGCAGGCGTAGGGAGGAGGAGGAAGAAGACACGGAGACGAGGGGGATTGTACGTGCGCGCGTGTGTGGGTGCGCGTGCTGCCTGCTGCCTTCGTCTTGCTCTCGGCGACTGTAGCTGCGTCACAACTGGGAGTGCAGCTCCCCCCTGAGCTAATATACTCACTCCAGCTCAATCGATCTCCAAGTAGGAGACGAGACGGTCAAATTTAATATCGGCGAGCACAAAGTACGGCGTAGGGTAGCTGCGTTTCAGTCGTTCACCTAAGTACTCTCTGATCTCCATCTCTATATCTCCTTGTTTTTTGGTTCTAGAAACAGAGATGGAGAGCGCGTGTGCTCGTGTACGCCATACGTGCCCGGCCTTTGCGGCTTATTTTGCATATGTTGTTGACATGCAATCTTGTTTTCAGCAATATGACACGATGTTTGGGAGGCCCGGTTTTCACGTGATTGTCGTATGAATCACATCGTTTCCTGATGAAAAAAAAATTGTTGGTGTGGTGGGATAAAAAAACTGTAGGATAAACAATTGTGTTTCTCATAAGGTCTAGTGATGACGTAAAAGATTTTGCTAGAGATGTCAAATGGATATTAATGGATATCTATAGGCCATATACTTTCAAATAAAAGGACTCCAATGGTAGTGGACCACTACTAGTGGTAAGTGGTAGTAAGTAATAAATTTGTTCCCACCGATCAACTGATATGTAAGTAAAATTAATAATTTACCTGTATAGAGAATCATGTCTGTGTAAAAAAAATCATCCATAAATAATTCAAAAGATAACCTTCATAAATTTTGGTCTCTAAGTAAAATAAAAACCGAGCAAAATACACTTTCTTTGTTTCCTTTATCTCCCACATCTATTTGCTTCTCTACAAATTCAAGGTTGAGCTTAGTGCCACGACTAACTTCCTATATATGTATCTAAGATCCTACTTACCTTTTCACACTGCGTCCTAGTTGGTCGTTGCCGTAATCCACCCCATGGACTCACCGTTTCCTAACACTCCATCGTCCTAGATTGGTGCCATGCCACCACCATCCTTATTGTCATTAACCAAATTAAACCTAATAAAGTAGAAGCTTTTGATTCAGTGCTAGCTAATACGTTGTTATCATTGTACACTGCACGGCATAGTTCGTCGCCTTGCAGTATTCACCAATCCATCATTTTCACTCCTGGCTCAACGGTATATTATTTTCATCCCTATTGACCAATTTCAGGTAATAGTCATCTAGACTTAGTATTATTAGAGTTACCACCTTCGAATTCATGATAATCCACCTTAAGCTTGCTACTACCTGCTATTTTACCTTCCTACTAGCATGTCCACCATATCTACTCCACATTCTACAGTTCACTATCACTGCAATACTCCCCAATCCTTTTGATCTCAGCCACACTACCATCCTCGCTGTCGTCGTAAAACCCACACCATGCAGGCATCAGATCTCGTGCTACATGAGTTATAATCAAATACTTAGATCAATTTTCCTGCCTTCGTCTTCCCAAATGCAGACCCATTTACAACAGCCCCTGGAGGACACTCAAATCACATGGTGGCTAGATGGCTCACGTACAACATGAGACGCCGTATTTGTCTCTTTGTATTTGATCAGATTTTTATAGTTGTCTATCCATGAAGAGACAACCCCTCTCCTAATTGTCACTACTCTATTTAACTGATGTGTGCGCAAAGAGAGATGACTTATTATAGCACTTGTACAACACACGTACCCCATGTAATGTAACACCCTTTTTTTTTTTAATTTTCTCGTCCTTGTTACCTTTGCCTTCCGTGGGTTAACGAGGACGGCAGGAGGACCACGTTGTTGCATGTGTGCACACAAACACTGTGGTACCTATCGGACTTACGCAATGGTCATTTTAGTGGTCCACATAACACACACGAGATGAGGACTCCACGGGGGCCAAAGGTAAAGTCTTGTCTTCATTTCTGTGGCCAAGTGTTTCTGGCAGCTGTTCGATTCGCCTAAGATTCCTGCACGAGATTAATTATGCCCCTGCAGGCAGTTCACCTGTCCACTGACCCATTTCTTAATCACCAATAAATTAATTCCCCGAAGCCCGAGCCATGCAATCTTGTTTTTGTTTCTGTGGCATGCATGGTCGTGTTTGCACTAGACGTGTTCTACGCTTGATCAGCAGTGGAGAAACGAGCTATGGATCAAGTACTCTCTAGGTTTTCTCTCTCGTTTGGTGTCACATTGTGCTAATGCATGCTAGTCAATGTGGAAGTGGCTCGTTCGATCGTGGAATCTTGTTCCCTCTCGGTCGTGGGGCCTGACTGTTTGGTCTGTCCGACACGCAGATCTGGTGCAGACAGCGATAGATTTTGGACCATGTTTTGAGGCAGCACTTGCCGATGTCAAGAACCCTTTAAGGGGCTTTTACCTACTGATCGATACGTGTGCTTTCTGTTCACGGCGTTACGCAGCACTTTCACAGTCCAGTACGATTACCGATTTGACTTAAAGCGTTGCATTGCCCTGCATAATGCATGGATGATGGATCTTTGGTAAGTTCGGATAATGAAATGAAGGAGCAACTTACAGCGGGCAGATGCCACATCACGTCTTGCTGAAACGAATTCGCAAGCTTCTGCTCTTTCGCAAGATTTCTTCGGTGAGCCACCCTAATCAAACACATGTATACGTAGTACTAGCTAGTAAACATAGTATAGCTAGCTAACGTAGCATGCACTGCAGAGCATGGAGGGGCAAACTAGATAGGCTTCGCTCTGCATCCATCACATCAAGTGACCTGCCATTTCATCAGCTAACTGGCCGTGGCTCCATTTTTCGGACCGACCATAAGGATCTCGGCCTGACCAACCCCATGAAGGCAGCTACCTGATCAATGGCCAAATAATTGGCCAGCTCCAGGATGATCAGGAGGAAGAAGAAGACGGAGAGACCTGAAACAAACCAAAAGCTCAAAACCCTTGGATGTGAAATGGAGCCCGGCCGGCCAGTAACGAACGATTGGGCAGCAGCTGCAGGCTCGTCAGTCTCTCAGCCTGTCGCCGTACGTCCTCAGGCATCCCGATGAAGTCACTGACCCGTCCCTTCACCGGCCATGCCCTGCAGCACGGAGCTTCCTCCGTAAAACCACTCTCCATCTTTGAATTGAACTCCCACTGCATGCAGAGACGATCGATGCCTCGCCTGCATGCATGCCGGTGACTAGACCACTTGCGTGACTGCGTCGATCGAGCCGCGCGCCAGTGTCGCCGTCGATCTGATAGATGCAGCAGCAGCAAACGGAAGAGACTAGCTATAGCGCGTAGCTCTGCCTTCTTGGCGCATTGATCGGCTCGGGCATCTCGGCATCTCGCTAGCTCTTACTACATCGACGTGTTCCTGATACCATGCATATGCATGGGCAAGTCGTTTGATCCGGCCGGCCGGCTAGCTCGACCGATCGTGCCGTCTCGCGAGAGCAGTAAAATTCCGGTTAGTAACAGCGCAAATTCAAGGCGAGGTTGGGTCACATCAGATCAGCTGCCTGCTGCTGCGTACTCGATCGGGATCGTGTTCGTTTCAGAGAGAGGAGAGATATCGATTGTTAAACGGAAAGGGCTCAAAGGCATCTCTGCCTTCTGCTATAGCTATCACTCTATCATCGATCTACCCAGTCTCTTTCCAGCTGCTCGATCGATCGATCTTTCGCCGATCATCGTGGTCTAGGCTCAGTGCGTGGTCAGGTCATGTGCTTCAACAGTGGCACATGTTGCTGTTCTCTCTCTCTCTGCTTCCGTATGCGTGTTGTGGGAGCGACACACTGTAGTACTGTACGCCTTGTTCGTGCCACGTACTGCCGTTTGCTATTGGAGTACTTGACTAGTTCTTGCTACTACTCCGGCGCGTTTGCTCTTTCTATATATTAGCGTGTGTATACTGCAGAGTAAAAACACATTAGGATAGAGACCAACGGAGTTGCAAGAGCTGCAAGAGTAAAGATCAATACCATCGCATTATTGGCACCGTTGAGTAAAGATCGATCATCATATCATAACCATCGTATTTCTGGCAACGTTGAGTTTTCCTTGTCACTATGCTAGGCCTAACGTCTTGTCCTCCGTTTGGATGGCCAATCAATCGAGATATCCATCTAGGGTAGCCAGCATTAATTGTGTGCCTATGTGAGTGTGACGTCGTATTGGGCCACATGTCGGGCACGGAAAGCGCCCGGCTGATTGAGCTCCGTTGTGTCCACCTCTTGCATTCATTGTTCTCCTCATGGTCTACGAAATTTGTTTTGTCGTCCTCATGTCACACTGCTCAAAATCAAACCGTGCACCGCTATATATAACTAGACCATGAGAAGAGTCGCAATGAAACAACGATGAAGAGAATGGACAAAATGATGACCTGTATGATATGTCGACTGTTTAATTTCATTCTCCCTCTTAAGTGAAGTAGATTAATTGCTTGCATTTTACTCCTCCCATCTAAAATGTTTATTGGTTAGTTTGGTGTACTTCTCAGTTTCAGTTTCTCTGTAAGCATATATCAACCGAGCGAAAACACATGCATGAATATATCCAAGAATCATGAACAGTGCACACCACTATACGTAGCCCATCAGTTAAGAAACTACCAAGTGCTACGAAGGATGCATTTGGAGGTCTCATGTGAGATTGTGTACATCGCATTGGCGACGCACGTTCAAGGCTTCAAGCAGACAGATTTTCCCAAATGGGCCAGGCCATGGGGTCGTGGCCGCTCCAATTCAATCACCTTTTCTGCATTTGTGTGTGGAACTGTGAACTTGTGATCTGAAGTCTACTCAAGCATGTGTGATATCTCCGTCCTTGCCCCCACTCGCAATTAATTGATTTGCAAAACATTGTTCTATTGCTGGGGCTAGCTTCAGTCGAACTGCTGCAAGGGCACTGACGCTACTAAGTACTGACCGTTCATCTAGCCTTTTTCGGGTATGTATTCCCAGCAGAAAGCTAAGTACTAGTATGAATGCAATTAGGAGATACAGCTCTCTGTAGCTAATTAATCACTCTTACGAATTAAACATCTAAGAAAACGTAGCACTGTATATGTATGTCGCTACTTCCGTTCCAAAATATAGCAACTTGAGACCAGATTAGACATAACTTAGAACTATAAATTTCAATTTCAATAGGGGCATACCCAGATTCATAATAGTGTCCGGCTATATCTAATTGGGTACTAAGTTGCTATATTTCAACATGAAAAATGCACACGATAATTGAAGATTGTATTCGAGCGTATAGTGGCTAATATAGCCTATATAGCTATAGGAGGCTTTGCCAATTCGTGCCCATATAGCGTGAAGGCCCATAGTGCGCGTGCGTGCGCACCTGACCGAAATAAGTTTATTTTAACTCTCTTAATTAGTGGTCAAATTTGATTCGTATCCCTGATCACAGTATCGGATATCTTGACCCCCAAAACTCTCTTGATGGTTTTAGAGAGCGGTTTCGCTGACGTGACGCTTACATGGCGCGACATACCTGACTGGCTCGCTAGCCCGCACATACGTCCTAGCCCATCTAACTGGCCCGCTTTCCTCAAAGATGGGCTGTCTACGCATTGCTACCACTAGGCAACCAGGCCAATCACACTTTGGGCCAAACCGGCTAGTCAGGCCGGCCTGGGCCTAGACTGGTGCGTACTGGGCTATTGGCTATTGCTCCTTCAAGCCGGCGAGTTTCTCATTGTTCCGGCGAACTCCACTGGACCACCATCATCCTTTAAATCATCGACGAAGACGTGCACCGGTGAACGTGTGCTCACCAAGCATGCTGAAAATGAAGGGAGGAAGGGGGTTGTGCAATCAATTAAGATATAGGAGTAGTATATTAATATCAAGATTGATTTTCATATCCTAATCAAGTTGTTTGATTATTTGGAGTATCTTACAACTTACAAGACGAGTGGAGTATCGTTCATCCATTTTGCAAGTTATAGCACCACTGGTACATCTTGTTCCAACAACATGCATCCGAGTACCACTGTCTGCTGATTTTTAAGATTATTGATCAAGTTTTTATTTTCACCCCCAGAACATTAATTAGCCCGTTTCCTGATCTAAAATTTGAACCTCCAAACCAGGCAATAACACTGAACACCTGCACACCACTCCAAGAATCCGAGCCCAAAACCACGGGCGAGAAATGATGATCCGTGGGAGGACCAGCTCGACCGGGGAGCACACGCCATTGATTGGCCGTGTGCCCACGTCGCCGGCTATGAAACTGAAATCCAGCAAAGCGATCATATCGCCAGCATCAAGCGGACACGATTTGGCGCAGAAATCTACGTGCCCACCACGGCAGCCAGAGCCAACCAGCCCGGCACTGAATTTTTGGGGCTTCGCTGCTGCGCCTACGCTGCGCGCGATTCGCCCACAAATCTGGTCGCATCTGCGCCCAACTTGACAATTTGCTGCAAGGATTATTCCAATTCAACTCTTCAAGCCGCCCGATACCGTAGCCTGGACGACTGATTCCCTTCTGTTGCATATCATTCCATGGTAGCACGGGGCAGGTTTGGCTGCGCATCTGGAACAGCGGTGGACGCGGTCGGTTGCAGTAAGCGAATGCTTGGTCGCTTGTGACGGTGGATTTACACGTTACAGTACAGGATTGGGTGCTGCTCTGCATGTTCCCAGATGTTGGGATCGATATTTTTTTAGGGATCCTCAGGTTACGGAAGCACATCTCTCTTTCCAGTTTCTCTTTGGAACCTGGGATCTCACGTTCAAATAAATGCTATTGACATCAGTAGGGTGATGAAAGCAAACCCTTCCGTTTAAATTACTGGACAGCCGCAAGGAAACGAGAATGGGAGAGAAGCCTTGCAAAAAGAGATGGAAAAGATAATGGGAGGGAAGGAAACTAAAACTTGGGAACAAAAATAGTGCACAACCTATAATTTCGTTTGAGGTATCATGTACTTTCCCCTTTTATGCATGTAGACTATGCTTTCTTTATACTCTTCCACTTAATAGCTACTAATAACATGGCCGCGGTCAGACGTGTAATCCTGAGGATGGATTGGGATTGTAGATATATGACCTAGCTGGGTTTTCATATTTCTTTTTTTTTCCTGGTGTTTTAGGTGAGAAAGAGGGAGAGAAGGTCTCGCTGCTACGTGGGTCCTACAGATCCTTGAGCTTACATGCCAGTGAATATTACTGTATATCTTCTCAGATAGAGAAAGAGAGGACGGATAACCTATTTTCCTATACAAATATACAAGTGATGGTGGTTGATATAATTACATAAGCTCCTTCCTTGGTCCGCTTCTGTGTTTTTCATTATCTACCTCTAGAAGTTATGCGGACATTGTTGTTACTAGTTGCATGCTTAATATATTATGGATTATGGACTCTCCACCGCATCCAAGTCCTGACAGAATTTAATTAGTTTGATTCATCATTTCCCGTTGAATATTATTGATTCTCTCTCTTACAAATCCATAAGTACTATAATTGACACATGAAACTTAAACTCTGCAGTACCATGCAGCGCCCTGTATATACATCATTGTACATTTATAGTTTTCTACTCTCTTGAGCAAATAAATTAAGGAACGATTCCCCGAAAAGTTTGTGATGTCTGTTCTCAGACGTAGGATCTCATACGGATATGATATTCTGATCCCAGACACTTTGTACTCAACGTTGCTGGTTGAACTCAACCATCTGCTAGCTAGCACGTACAGTGAATACACACTACTACACAAACCCTCGTAGGTACCGGTTGAAAAATCCCAATAGATACCGGATTTTTCAACCGGTACCAAGAAGACGGTACTGATTACCTGGGTTAAAAGTGCCGGTTCCAAAATCGGCACACCTTTGAGGTGCACTCAAGACAAAAAAAAATCGGCTCAATACATCGAGCAGTCATGCTGATCCTAAATAATACACAAATTCCAAAATTACCTTAAATCTATGAACACATGAACTATAGTAAATAATCCTCAGAAAAACAACACATATAGATCAACAAATCACTGAACAACAAATCACAAATCAACGCCGGTGAGCTGTACTGCTACAAATCAACGTCGGAAGTGGTAGAGCAGCTTGAGCAAGTGGGCATACTCACCGACACCGCCACACGCCGTTGCTGCCGGATCCCCGCCTCCTTCCCGCTGCCTCACTCCCGCCGCCGCACGTCGCCTCCGGCCACCGCACGCCTCCGAGTCACCGCCTCCCCTCCCGCCAGATCTAGCGGAGGGGAGGACACCTCTAGGCGCTGTCAGGCCGCAGTGCCGAATCGAGAGAGAGAGAGGGGTGGGAGGAGGAGAAGAAGAGATAAGGGAGAGAGAGACTTGGCTGAGTAGAGATAAGAGAGAGAAGAAGATGAGGAGAGGAGGATAAAAAGAATCTCTCTCGCATCAGCTCAACTTGATTTTAGAAGGTGTAGATTTTTTTAAAAACCAACACTATAATTTATTATAAGTGTCGGTTAAACACCTATAATATATTAAAGGTGTTATTTTTAAAAAAACCGGCATCTATAGAATATGTGTCGATTTTTGTCGATTTTTATTTAGAACTAGTAATTTTAGTTGCTCAAAGGTATCTTTTTCATGTTTTCAATCCACGGAGGTAAGAAAATATATATCTGTAGGTATCGGTTTTAGTACTGCCGATATCTACAGTGCTAAGCTCTATGTGCCTTTTTTTTTTTTAAGTAGTGACAACGAAGCACGTATATATCATGTATACGTACGTGCGTACGTACGGCCAAGCATATCCATACGCAGATACGCTTGTAATACTGCTGTATCATGCATCCATTAAACACACGTAAACGTTAAACCTCACGGTCCCTCAACCGACGGACCACGTGTGCATACATGGATGGCCCAGGAAGCCGTGTCAGTGTGTGTCACCGCGCGCACCGGAGTAGTGTGTGCGAGTGTGTCACCGCACCGGATTGATCGTAAATGGCGCATCTCTGGACATGTCACGCTCGCAGTCCCAGGCCCCCAACCCACATCTGGTTGGCCATCCCCATCACCACACACCGTGCGAGTGACACCGTACGTGTCGCCGCTAGCAGCGCGCGTATGCCTATGCGTCGCGTGCCGCTCTTCCCTTCTCCTCTCCATCCGTCGCTAGCTAGCTAGCTCCCGCGCGGCGCTATACGTACGGTTTCCACACGCATACGATGTGGCATCACAACCGCGCACACGCACGTAAGCCCCGGCACACGTCGCTCTCCCAGGCTAGCTCCCGCGCACACACCTCGAGACGATCGAACGAGGAGTCGCCCGTCGGCCGTCGCGATTGCGGCGCCCCCACGACGTCACTGCCCCGCGCACGCAATCCTCCCGCGCGCCATCGCGTCGCGTCGCGGAAACGTTTCGGCGCGCGCTTGCTTGGGGGCGCGTGTGGTGGTTACTGGTTACTGGTGGAGTACTAGTCTCCACCACGTCGTGGCGCCGCCCACGCGAGAATTAACGGGTGCGTTGCATGCATCCCCGGCCGCCCGGGCTCTGCTCGTTGGATCAGTAGCTGGACGCAGCTTACCGCGCTCCACTAATTACCAGCCGGGCCGGCCCGGCCGGTGGTCAGAGGTTGACGCTGCCGCCATGTGGCTGGTTGCCGCTAATTCGCGAGATCGTCCGTGTGGTCTCTGATCAAGTCAAACGTTAATCCCGGCCTAATCGCTACCAATTACGCATAGATTTCTCGATTGGATTAGGACGGCTGGGTTGGTAAATATATTTTACTAGTTTAATCCGCATGTGCGTGCTCGATCTATCTATCGTGCGCGTGTTCGATGACTTGTAAAACTTGATCGCCTGTTTACTTCTGGGGCGGTCAAACTGGGATCCTTTTCATTGCCCGGATCCGTGAAAACTTTGACCGCTACGTGGCGTGGATGCTGATCGTGCGATCCGGTTTGGCCGGTTTGTTTATTCTCGCCTTCGTCTGACGTGAGGTTGAGATATATCGTTCCTGCCATCATTGCTGTCGTACTGCGTACTACACTGTGTGGAATTCGGCCTGCGCAGCTGTTGATTTTAGCCATCGGCGGCGGTGGCCGACGTGAATGAGCCGTCGCCGCCATATTTTGTTCCTTTCGGTTTGCTGCTTCTAAAGTTCTAGTAGGGGTACGGAGTATGTTGTTGGATCAGTACAGCGACGGGTACTGTAAATTTATGTTATGCTCGTCTCTTTCCGACTCTACTTTTAATTTTGGGGATTCCTTGTCTATCTGTTTGGTTCAACGTGACATTAGATTTGAATCTGACTAGCTGCAAAGCTCTGTAAGGTGTGGTGCATGACAAATCACAAATGTAACCTAGCTGCATTCACACAAACTAGTGTAACATTAGACAAAGTTTCCACGCATTAAACAATTCTTCACAAAAGGAGGCCTTAGGCAGCGTTCGCTAGAGGCAGCTCCCAACCCAAATAGTGAACACGCAAAACGGAGCGATCCATTAGCGCGTGATTAATTAAGTTTTTGCTAAAATTTTTTTCAAAAATGGATTAATTTGATTTTTTTAAGCAACTTTTGTATAGAAACTTTTTACAAAATACACACCGTTTAGTAGTTTGAAAAGCGTGCGCGCGGAAAACGAGTGAGAGGAGTTGGGAAGAGGGGGAGAAGAACACAACCTTAGTCCTTAAACTGCGTAGGCATGTGAGGGACGAAGCATTTAGCTATAGTCCTTTTACGTTGTGTTCACCAACAGATCGAAGAGGAAATGGTCACGAGTGCCCCTGCCGCCTGCACACACATGCACATTGGCACGAGCTTAGAGGAACATTTCCAACCCTTAACCCGGCCTTCATAAGAAAACCTTGGAAGCGATCCGATCAAAACCAAACCCAGCCGGCTAGCCAGCCCCAAGCTGAGTCATCAAACACACCCACCGAAACACACCCATCTCAGCCGTCCATCGACCATGATCCAATGGCCAGAATCTCACGACATTTTCTTCAGCCGATCACATCAAAAAAATAATAATAAGGAGAACTGAATAAAATATGCACATGATGGGTAGCCATCACATCAAGGTAAACAAAAGTCAGGAGGATTCCTTCCAGGTTCCACTTCCAACCCCATCCCAGCTCTCGAACAACTCAACGCGCCAAACGTCCCTCTCACTCGTATATACTACGGCCTCACGCCTTCGTCTCCGCATCCAATACATTTTTTATGAATTCCAATTCGATTTCGTTCATTCGGTTACAGCAAAAAGTAAGCAACAAATGGCCAACGCGAGGAACGCGGCTGCCGCGTCGCCGCCGTCTTCTTCCTCATCTTCGTACTCCTCGTCGGCGTCCGACGGGGAGATCCTCCGGTCGCTGCATCGCCTGGCGAGGGATTTGGCTGCGGCGGAGGCGCCGGCGCCGTTCTTGGAGACGGTGTTCGCGGCGGTGTCCAGGCGGGCGAAGCTTCTCGCCGCGGTGTTCGACGACCTGCTCCGGTGCGGGAGGCTGCCGCGGTCGGCGTCGCTGTGCCTGCGCGAGGTGCTGCTCGTGCTGCAGCGGTTCAAGGCCGTGGTGGCTGACTGCTCGGCGCGCAGCCGGATGCGCCTGCTGCTGCAGGCCGACGAGGTGGCGGCGCGGGTGCGTGAGCTGCAGCATGATCTGGCCACGCTGCTGGATCTTCTACCCGTTCCCGAGCTCGGGCTCGCCGACGACGTGGTGGACCTCCTCGCGCTCGCGTCCCGCCAGTGCCGGCGGAGCTCGCCGTCGGCCGACGCCGCGGAGCACGAGCTGAAGGCGGGAGTGCTGGCGCTGATCCATGAGGTGGAGAGGGAGATCGTGCCGGAGAGGGAGAGGCTGGAGGGCATCCTGGAGGAGGTGGGCATCAACGACCCGGCGTGCTGCAGCGACGAGATCGAGACACTGGAGCGGGAGATCGGCGACCGCGTGGCGGAGAGGTGGACGTCGGCCATGATTGCGCTCGTCGGGCTCCTCCGGTACGCCAAGTGCGTCCTCTTCACCGCGGCCACGCCGCGGCCGATGGACTCCAAGGTGGATGTTGACGACGATGACGACGACGCCGAGCCTCCGTCGCCGCCGCCGGACTTCCGGTGCCCCATCTCTCTCGATCTGATGCGCGACCCGGTTGTGTCAGCGAGCGGCCAGACGTACGACCGGGAGTCCATCACCCGGTGGTTCGGCTCCGGCAAGTCGACGTGCCCCAAGACTGGGCAGGTGCTGGCCAATTTGGAACTTGTGCCCAACAAGGCGCTCAAGAATTTGATCTCGCGGTGGTGCCGGGAGAACGGCGTCGCCATGGAAAGCTCCGAGCCAAGCAAGCCTGAGCCAAAGCCGGTGGTGACCGCGAACAAGGCGGCGCTGGAGGCGGCGCGCATGACGGCGTCGTTTCTTGTCAAGAAGCTCTCGGTCTCGTTCTCCGCCGCCGCGGCCAACCGCGTGGTGCACGAGATCCGGCAGCTCGCCAGGTCCGGCAACGACACGCGCGCGTTCATCGGGGAGGCCGGTGCCGTCCCGCTCCTCGTGCCGCTGCTCCACTCCGACGAGAGTACCACCCAGCTCAACGCCGTCACGGCGCTGCTCAACCTCTCCATCCTCGACGCCAACAAGAAGCGCATCATGCACGCCGAGGGCGCCGTCGAGGCGCTCTGCCACGTCATGGGCTCGGGGGCGACGTGGCGCGCGAAGGAGAACGCCGCGGCCACCGTGCTCAGCTTGGCGTCCGTACATTCCTACCGCCGCCGGCTAGGCCGGAACCCACGTGTCGTCGAGAGGGTCGTGCACCTCGTGCGCACCGGCCCCTCCAGCACCAAGAAGGACGCGCTCGCCGCGCTCCTGTGCCTTTCCGGCGAGAGGGAGAACGTCGGGAAGCTCGTGGAAGCCGGCGCCGCGGAGGCGGCGCTGTCGGCGATCAGCGAGGAGGAGACCGCCGTTGCGGTGCTGGCGTCGCTGGCCAAGCGCGGGGGCGCGGAGGCGATCGTCAACATCGACGGCGCGGTCGTGCGCCTTGTGGCCGAGCTGAGGCGCGGCACGGAGTGGTCAAGGGAGTGCGCGGCCGCGGCGCTGGTGCTGCTCTGCCGCCGCGTGGGCGCCGCCGTGGTGGCGCAGGTGATGTCGGTCTCCGGCGTGGAGTGGGCGATATGGGAGCTGATGGCCACCGGCACGGAGCGCGCGCGACGAAAGGCCGCGTCGCTCGGCAGGGCATGCCGGCGGTGGGCAGCGGCGGCCGCAGCCGCGGCTGAGCAAACCGCAGAGTACCCCGCCACCTCCGATGTCACGACGACGGCCATTACAGCGTCGTGAGAATTCCACCACGACCACATTGATTAATTCATAGGAGCAGATAAAAACTCATTTTTTTCGCCACGCACAACGAATGCTTGTACAAAAAAAAAAAACAGATTGTTTCTTGCCTTCAAGGCTTTCACGATTCTTTGGTCCATGGGACCAGTTTGAGTAATTGATAAACTGCACATACAATTATACAAAGATCCATTTATCTCCAAATCTTGTCACACATATCTCTTGTGTCATAAGAAACACAAAGAGAAAAAGAGATGTCACCAACTTGTGCAAGTGCTTGTAAATTGTGATCATCTCCACTTTCCCATTCTTAATTCTTTAATTTCTGTATCCACATCGACACAACAACTGTACGAATTCATTTCATTCCAGCTACCAATATGAAAGATGTGAACAAAGCATCGCAATAATTGTGTAGTTGATGGCTTGCAACTAGGAGGAGCCCGTGATGAGTGCTCAATCGCTTAGTTGCTTGAGCTGCCGGGGACCAAAACTGCCAGCCATTCCCGGCCATCCAATTTGGGGGAGAAAAAAGGAAAAAAAAAAGAAGAAACAAAGCGAGCGCACGCTACCTAACGAAACAACGAATATGTTGCTCCGCGAGAGAGTGCAGCAAAGCATAAAACAGCTTGCAAATTCACCGTCTTTTCGTCAGAAAAGGCCGTAGCTTTAGTGCCAGCCAGAGCCAGTGCGCTTCCATACTGTTTATAGATAGCAGGAGTAATATCTCATATATCTTTGGATGCATGTCTCGTTGTTCCGGCCATTGACATCGCCTGATGCTGGCCATATGTCTTTCCCTTTGACCAAAGCAAGATGGTATTCTGTTCTTCTGTCTACTACTACTTGTCCAGTAGTCTATGTAAAGTAGTAAAGGCGTCTGCTGAATTTGATTAGTGTGACTTGAGACGGGTGTTGTTCTTCCTCTGGCTTTTGCGTGGCTGGAAAGATGGGCGTGTGGTTCCTTCCTGCCAGGGAACTAAGTGTGCCATTATTGGTGTAAACAATATAGGTTTTGTCTATCATAATCATACGGCGCTATTTAATTACATTGCATGCCAGTTTAAACACGGTTGACAGTAGCTTTCTAGACCAGCCGTGTTGTTTTCTGATGCTCTCTCTTCGTGTTTAAATTGGGAGGGTGTTCTGAATCATACTCAGAATATGTATGAATGGATCGTATTTGGACTTGGAAAATTTGTCTGTTTGGACTGCACCTATGTCATCTGAACATGGAAAGGGTTCAAGTTAACCTCTAAATTGACAATTAACTAGACCGAATCACTTCAGGATTCATCAGGTGGTGTTATTTTCTACTAGTACCAACTATACTTTTCCCCCAAATACAGCAGCCCAGGACTGCTTCTTCTTTGCATACTTGTGCTACAATTAAAACAGCTTGTGCTATTTAGGCTGCGTTCGCCAGCCCATGTTCCCAGCTGCGCACAGTATCACGGAAAACGGAGCGATCCATTAGCGCGTGATTAATTAAGTTTTTGCTAAATTTTTTTCAAAAATGGATTATTTTGATTTTTTTAAGCAACTTTTGTATAGAAACTTTTTGCAAAATACACACCGTTTAGTAATTTGAAAAGCGTGCGCGTGGAAAACGAGGAAGAGGAGTTGGGAAGAGGGGGGAACGAACGGGGCCTTAGACGTACTAGTTCTTGGTAAGTCAAGGAGTGTACTTGTAGTACTACATGCAGCTATTGATCCTCATCAATCGAGAACTTATGTCTTCCATAATGATCTGCAAGGTTGGAGAAATGGAGAGAGCTTCATGGTCGCTACAGTGTTTTTCTGTTCGGAGAGGGAAAGTTGTTAGGTGACATGTTTAACATGCCTGCATTTTGATGACAAGGACAACCGGCGTTGTGTCTCTTCTTTTAACAAAGGTTAGGTAATCGGGTAACCATCGCCAATGGCATGAAGCAAGAGAGCAATATAACGTCAGATTATGTTCTTGCTCTTTTTTTTTTTTACATGGCAGTTGATTGCTGATGTCTTGTTGTCTGAATGATAACCAACTGAGGAAGGAGGTAAAGATAGTATTTTCTAAAGTGGCATGCCAATTAGTAACTGGATGGCATGAATAAGAATGTAGAAGCATGAGAAACACATGGAACTGGAGTTGTATGTTTAGTTGTACTATATGCTTAGGGATATTGCTAGATTAGAGAGGGCAAAAATGTTTGAATTGTGTTGATTGGATGATTTGAGAATAAAAAAAAGTAGGATTTTGGATAAATGATGCAAAGGAAGAAGGTCCGAACTTCAGCCTCATCTTTTCGCTTATGCTTATGCTTATCAGCCAAAATTTAAATTTTCAACTTTAAATTTGGAGTTGATTTTGAGGTTTTTCCATCAAAGTTTATTTCTCAGCCTTTGCTTTTAGATCGTTAAGAACACGTATATAAAAGTTTTATTCACAAATTATTTTTTGTTTGCAAATATGTCGTTTGGCTTATTCCCCGAATATAGTTTGAGTTAGTTCCATGTGAATTACATAAAAAAAAAAATCCTAAAACAGTATTGACTTATTCGTTATCCTAAATGGTCAGACAGGAGAAGTTTCCCTGGAATTTCAAATCTCACATAGATTCCTAAAGACTAAAGAGAGAGCCACTGTTCCAAAGGGCACATGGTTCCCTTCTAAAAGATGGGCACGGTGCCTAATTGCTCAGTGCAGTTCAGTTGGCAGGAAAGCAACGCAGCAGGCAGAACATTAGACGGATTTGTATCATCTTCAGATACCAATTCAGCATTTCAGTTCAGTGATTTACTTATAACTGACTGTCACCCAACAAAATCTTGATGCAAAGCAACTCAGAAGTGTTCTTTTCTTATCAACAAGGCGAGTAATAAATTACCTTTCATCTTTGACCTATGCAGGATTAGCCCAAAATGGCATCTCTGAACTATGTTTTTTTTCTTGTTGACAACTTGACATTATGCATCATGATACATACTTAGGTTTTTTGGTATCACCCATAGGATTTTGAATCAGTCCATTCGGCTTCCAGAAATTTCATTTTAGATAATGTTGTTGTGATTTGTACTCCCTCCTGTACTGGCTGTTTGCTTATTCAAATCTTCAGACATGCAGTGCACCACTGTCATCAGGTATCCCCATTCAACTTGATCCATCTGCAGACCATGAAAGTGGCAGATTTCACAGAATTCTCACGACTATATCAGATTTTTTTTCGCCGGGCCGGCGAACAGCCGGCCGATGTATATTAAAAGAAAGATAGGGAATGTACAAAGGGAGCAGTGCGTCAAAGCACCACCTTAACCAACACAATTATAAGCTAAAATCTCACAGAATGAGTTGCTGCAGAGTGACCCATGGGGCTAACAAGACCTGTTGCTATCCAGGTCTCCCATTCATCCCCCATGGCGGAACAGAGCTGGGATACTGTTGCCGTGATCCCTTCGAACACCCTCGTGTTTCGCTCTTTCCCAATCAACCAGTTCTAACGAGCTGGGATACTGTTCTACGCTAGGAATCACCTTACATCCGCCCGTGACCGTGGGCACGGCTGTTCGAACAGTTTGTTAACCTCTGCAGAGGGGGCACACTTTACCCACACGACATTACTAACCCGGTTCACCCAGCCCGTGCAGAACAGCCACGTCTGGTGACTTTGGGGCTTTCATGACAAGGCATTTCGAAAGCCGACACAAGGTTACCATATGCCAACGAGAGGGGTCATCCGGACCAACAACAGGTTAGGTCCCAGACCATACTGTGCCAGGAAGCCCAGGGGTTCTCCCCGACACCACCCCGGCGAATCCACATGTCTCTTGGCATCATGGCTCCCCTGATTAACTAATTACTCAGCCAGGGGCGTCCCATTCCACCCGTGTGGTCGCACTTGTCTTATGCTCGGATGAAATTCCAAGGAAAACGGTCCTTAAGCGCAAGAGCGGGAAACCGTACTCCCGGTACGTTCCCCTGTCTGCGGTTTTTGGAAAAATCATTCGGTTCGCAAACACCGACCCAGGTGTCGGGTTTTCCAAGTCTTTTGTAAAACCCCAAGTTTTACCCATCGTTGGATATTTTAAATTTTTGAGGGGAGGTGTTCCGATGATGCGTGCCCGAAGGTCCGAGCATCGAAACACCTCAGTCGACAAAGGAGGTTTAAGTGTTCAACGATTCATGGAGGGTAAATGCAACAACAGGGATTTGGGCCGGCAGGCTATCTCGCAAGCCGCGACCGAACTATTAGTGTTAATCCTATTCTTGCAATATTTGCGAAAAAGAAATACTTAGATTTAATTTATAGGTGCAAGATGATCAAAGGTGACTTGCCTTGCTCGAGATCTTGAGCTTGATCCTCGAAATCCGCACACAGCGAGTCTTCGGGCTCCGGTTCTATACGCGAAACGAAAAAGACTCAATAAACAGCGAAAAGAAAACCCTAATAGAGACCACTAAGTGTGCCATTAGATAGATCTCGAGATTTGAGAATTTTTGGAAGTTGAACGGAGTCAAACGGGTGTACGGTTGAAAAGATATTGAATTTCTAAGATTATTTGAATTTTCTGTCTAAGGAAAAGGATTTATTAAATTCCTTTTGAAAAGAAAAAGGGGAGGATGGGGATTAGACTTCCCTCGGGCGGCTTGGGTGCGGCCCGAGAGGGGAGACGCGGCCCGGCCGAGCAACTCGGGCCGGCGCGCGCGCAAGGGGGGGAAGGCGGCCCATCCGGGAGAAGAGGGCAGGCCGAGCGGGGGAGGGGGAGTGGACCGGGCCGGAGGTGGCGTGGCCCAAGGCGCGGGCAGGCCGAGGCCGGGGGCAGGCCGGCCCAAGGCGGCGGGAGCAGGCCGAGCGGGACGGGGCGCGGCCCAAGCGGCGGCCCACGCGCGGGCAGGGAGAGAGAGAGCTGAGGGGGGGCGCCGGTCAAAGGGGTGGGGCCCACGGTGGGTCCCACCACCTTCTTCTTCTTCTTTTCTCTTCTTCCTCCTTCTCCACTCTTCTCCATTCTTCTCTTGCTCTTCTTCTTTCTTCTCCTTTCTCCCGTTCTTCTCTTCTTCTTCCGGCGGCCGACCAAGGGGAGAGGGGGAGGGGATGCGGCGGCCGGCGGTGGGACGGCGCCGAGCCGGGCCGGGCGAGGTCGGCAGCGGCACGGGAGGGAGAGGCGCGCGGCCGACGGCGTCGCGCACGGCGCGGCCGGCCGGCGGAAGCGGCTACACGGCGGCGACGACTACGCGGCGGCGGAAAAGAGAGGGGAAGGAGGAGGAGGGTGGCAATGGGGCTTACCGCGAGGGGGGAGAAGCCGAGCTGGTGAGGAGGAGGGTGCGGCCGACGGCGGGCTCCGCGGCGCACGCGTCCACGGCCGTGACCGGCGGAGGGTGGCGACACGAAGGGCGGCGGCTGCGAGGTGAGTGGGGCGGTGGCGGTGTGGATGCTCGGTGGGAGGGGGAATTGAGGGGGGTTTTTGTAGGGTGGTGATGTCAGTTTGGGAGGGGAGGGAGGTGTTGGTCGGTTGCCAGACCGACATGGCATGGAAGCATGGGCGACGCCGGCGGGGAGACAGGGAAAAAGGAGGAGAGGAGGATGTTCCGCCGTTTTTGGAAAAGAGAGAGGAGAGAGGGAGCAGCGGCGTGCACTGGAGAGAGAGAGCTCTCTCTCAGCAAGGGAGAGAGAGAGAGAGAAAGAAATGGGCCGAGAGAGAGAAAGAATTCGGCCCGCGAACGAAAAAGGAGGAGAAACAGACTTTGCTGAAAATAAATGCTTTGGAAGGATTTGAATTGGGAATTAAATTGAATTTTGATTTGGAATTTGATAACGAGATCTCGGCACACACATACGCAACAGCAAGAAAGGCGAAATTTTCGAAATTAGGGTTTTTAGGAAATAGAATTTTCCTATTATCTAACGCCGCGACGGGCGGGCGTTACAAACCAACCCCCCTAACAAGAATCTCGACCCCGAGATTCAGTACCTAAGGGAGCAGCTCCGGAAACTCGGCGCGAAGACGGTCTTCTCGTTCCCAGTTTGCCTCATCTTCGGTGTGGTTACTCCATTGAACCTTGTAGAATTTGATAGTCTTCCTTCGGGTCTGACGTTTTGCCTCTTCAAGAACCTTGATCGGCCTTTCCTTGTAAGTCAGGTTCCTTTCTAGCTCGATGTTGTCGAGGGAAACTCGTTCTTCTGGAACTCGAAGACATTTCCTTAACTGGGATACATGGAACACATTGTGCACATCTGCGAGTCCTTCAGGTAACTCGAGCTGATAAGCCACTTCGCCACGTCTGGCTGTTATGAGGTAGGGTCCGATGTAGCGGGGTGCCAATTTGCCGGACACTCCAAACCTTTTCGTACCCCGGAGGGGTGATACCCGTAGGTACACATGGTCTCCTTTTTCAAACTCAAGATCGCGCCTCCGATTGTCGGCGTAACTCTTCTGACGGTTCTGAGCTGTCTTCAGACGTTCTCGGATCATCTTAACTTGTTCTTCTGCTGCCTTGAGTATGTCAGGACCGAACACCAATGCTTCGCCAACTTCATTCCAGCACAAGGGAGTACGACACTTCCTTCCGAACATTGCCTCATTAGGTGACATCTGAATGCTGGCCTGATAACTGTTGTTGTATGAGAACTCGGCATACGGCAGACAATGATCCCACGTGCCTTCAAAATCTAGGGCACAAGCACGAAGCATATCCTCTAAGATCTGATTTACTCTTTCCGTCTGACCATCGGTCTGCGGATGGTATGCCGTGCTGAAATTCAGATTGGTCCCGAGAGCCTCATGCAACTGCTTCCAGAACCTTGAGGTGAACTGGGTACCTCGATCCGACACGATCTTTTTTGGACAACCAAATCGACATACCACATGGGTCATGTAGAGCTCTGCCAGTTTCTTTCCATCATAAGTACTTTTCACGGGCACGAAGTGAGCCGATTTCGTGAGTCGATCCACGATTACCCAGATGGAGTCATACCCGCTAGGGGTTCTTGGTAAACCGGTGATAAAATCCATTCCGATTTCTTCCCACTTCCACTCGGGAATCGGTAGGGGTTGCAGTAGACCAGCTGGTCTCTGATGCTCTGCTTTAACTCTCTGGCAAATGTCACAAAGGGCCACATATTCTGCGACATCTCGCTTCATTCCAGCCCACCAGAAGTATGCCTTAATATCCTGGTACATCTTCGTACTTCCCGGATGGATAGAATAGGCGGACTCATGGACTTCTTTTAAAATGAGGTCTCTTAATTCCTTCTTGGCCGGTACACAGATGCGTGGACCGCACCAAACTGTGCCTTGATCGTCTATGGTGAAATTGGTGTCCTTCTTCTCACGTATTCTTTTTATTAACTCTTTTATTTCTCCATCACTCTTCTGAGCTTCGCGGATTTGCGACTCAAGGGTAGGCTGTATTGTCAAACTGGTCGGGACACCTGACTGTACCACGGTCAACCTTAACTTCTCCAATTCTCTGCACAGGCGACCATGGTCTGGCCATATCTGAGCTGCATTACAATAGGTCTTGTGACTTAGCGCATCAGCAACCACATTAGCCTTACCGGGATGGTAATGAATTCCAAGATCGTAATCCTTGATTAGTTCCAACCATCTTCTCTGCCTCATATTTAACTCGGTCTGGGTGAAGATGTACTTGAGACTCTTATGATCGGTATACACTTCACATCTGTTCCCAATTAAGTAGTGCCGCCAGATTTTAAGAGCATGAACAACAGCTGCTAATTCGAGATCATGGGTGGGATAGTTGACTTCGTGTGGTCTAAGCTGCCTGGAGGCATAGGCCACAACCTTTCGCTCTTGCATTAGGACACATCCCAAGCCTTGTCTTGATGCATCACAGAAAATCTCGAAATCCTTTCGTATATCTGGCAAGGTGAGGACTGGGGCAGTGGTCAACCTTTTCTTCATTTCTTGAAAACTGTCTTCACAGGCCGCTGACCATTCAAACTTCTTTTCCTTCTTTAACAACTCGGTCAGGGGTCTGGCTAGCTTAGAGAACCCTTCGATGAATCTTCGATAATATCCAGCTAGGCCAAGGAAACTGCGGATCTCTGACACATTCTTAGGTGGTTTCCAAGCAAGTACAGCTTCAACCTTGCTGGGATCAACTTCGACGCCATTAGAGGAGATCACGTGTCCAAGAAATGCTACTCGATCCAACCAGAATTCGCATTTCGAGAACTTAGCGAACAATTGATGATCTCTTAACTTTTCCATTATCAGCCTCAGGTGTTCTGCATGTTCTTCCTCGTCCTTTGAGTATATCAGGATGTCATCGATGAATACCACAACGAATTTGTCCAAGTATTCCATGAAGATCTTGTTCATCAAGTTCATGAAAAATGCTGGGGCATTGGTGAGTCCGAAGGACATTACTGTGAACTCATATAGACCATACCGTGTTGAAAAAGCGGTTTTTGGGATATCCTCAGATCTGATTTTCAACTGATGGTAGCCTGACCTGAGGTCAATCTTGGAGAAAACTTTTGCTCCTTTCAATTGATCAAATAGATCGTCAATCCTGGGCAACGGGTACTTGTTCTTTATAGTTACTTCGTTCAGAGCTCTATAGTCAATTACCATCCTTTCGGAGCCATCCTTTTTCTTAACCAGAAGCACTGGGGCTCCCCAAGGGGATGAGCTAGGTCTCACATAACCTTTAATTTCCAGTTCTTCAATCTGCCTTTTGACTTCTGCTAGCTCGTTAGCTGCCATCCTGTAGGGTCTCTTGGCAATTGGTGCGGTGCCTGGTGCCAGCTCTATGGAGAACTCGATCTCACGGTCAGGCGGCATGCCTGGTAATTCTGCCGGAAACACGTCGGGGTAGTCGCAGACTATGGGCACCGATTCCAAGGGAGTGGCTTGCAAATTGGTTAGGATAGACCGACTTGTGGTGAGAGTGCTAGGGGTAAAACGAACTTGCTTTCCTCCAGGTCCTTGCAGGGTGATGGATCTTTCGGCACAATCTATCTGCCCTTTGTACTTAGCCAACCAATCCATCCCTAGGATAATGTCCAAACTTTGCGAGTCTAGGACTATCGGTTTGGCTAGGAAGTCAACTTCCTCAATACTAATGTTAACTTCCGGGCATATTTTAGTTGCCCCTATATCCTTTCCGGGGGAATGTACTATCATCGGCACTCGCAAATTTTGGGTTTTCCAGCCATTTCTTTTCACAAAAGCTTGCGATATGAAAGAATGGGAAGCTCCCGAATCAAACAGAACTATTGCAGGTATGGAGTTGACAGAGAACATACCCATCACGACATCTGGAGCATCCTGAGCGGTTTTCGCTTGAATGTGGTTCACTCGGCCTCGACCGAAGTTGTTGGAAGCACGAGAACCTTGTCCACTTGTCTGAGAGTTAGGACGAGATTGAGCTGCTGCAAGAGTAGGAGTTCTGGTGGTACTACCATTAGCATGTCCTGAGCTGGAGTTGGGAGGATTCTGAGGGCATTGTCTGACATAATGACCCATCTTGTCGCACCGGAAACACCGTACGGCTGACAGTCCTGGTGGCGATTTGAAAGAGGTAACACTGTTGTTCCCTTGCTTAAGCCTGTTGAATTCCTCTTTCTTCATTTCGATGGTGCTTTCAGGCACATGAGCTGCACGGAAAGCCGTGGCGAACTCATCCCAAGCAACGTTAATGGGGTCAGGGTGAGCATTACAGTAATTCTCCCACCAATCAGCGGCAGGTCCTTTTAACTGGTGAGATGCGTAGAGCGTCTTCTCGACAGGAGTGCACTGCACTAAGTTGAGTTTTCTCTCCACATCTTTCAGCCAATCGTCAGCCTCAACGGGCTCAGCGGTCAGAGAGAACTCTGGCGGACGAGACCTCAGAAAATCTGTCAGCTTGGATCTGTTGTTACTCAGGTGTGGGTGGCCATATCTATGTGCGTTGTGCTGAATACCGGCTATGGCTGTGGCCAAACCTTGCAGGATTTGAGTCTGAACTGCCATTAGGTGCTGCACGTCATTCTCAACACGTGGCGGCGAAGGAATGCGCTCTTCCCCAGAGTTGTGACTGACAGAGCGATGAGAGCGGTGAGTGCCATGAGACTTCTCCACTTCTGTATTGCGGGAAACTGTGCGATGCGAACGGTTGCTGCGGTGAGATTGCTCATTAGCTGACTCATGATCTGCCTCTGGCTCAACTCTATCTTCCTCAAAACCAAAACGGGCTGGTGCACGAGCAGCGCGACGGGGGCGGCTAGCCATCTAAACTCCCAGAAAAGGGCGAGATAAGAATCAGATAAGCACTTAAAGAAGACAAGACGCAAAAATAAATAACAATTCAGATAGCACACACTAGGCATAAACTGGGTTTTCTCAAATCATAAAGTCCCTGAAACAACGGGTGTGGACAAGTCACAGAGCTACGCCGAGCTTGACTGTACGCACACCACCTAGGAGAACCAGACTACCATACATCACCCACATCAAACTCACGCACGCACTACCTCGCCACGACTCCAAAAGAGTTGGCGGCGGTACAAAAAGGGCTAACACCCGAACAACTGCTGAAGACTGCCTCCTCTACTCCTCGCCTGCCTGGCTACCTCCTGTGGTCGGCTCCTCAGTCGAAGAGACGTCGATCGGCTCACGCGAAGGGACCGGCGGTACCTGTCGAGGGCCGGCAGCAGCACGGGCCGCTGACGGTGGGGAAGCTGGGTAGTCAAAACGGAACACCGTGGAGGAGCCAACGACACGCTTCCGCGCAGTGCGGATGAAGCGTGGGCCACGGCGGGAAGAAGCAACCGGGGTGTGCCCAGGGGTGTAGGAAGGGCTGACTGGGTGTGGGTAGGGAGAGTACACTGGTGAGTACGGCACACGCGAGCTGGGGGAGCGCGGGCCACTGGGGGTGCGAGCTGAACCGCGGGAGCTGCGGAAAGACAGGTGGCTGGTGTGGCAGAGGCGACCGGAGTCCCACGAAGCAGTGTCAACTGAGGTGACACCCTCCTCGGCCAGACGGGCCTCCAAAGCGGCGTAGCGGCGAGCAAGGGAGCGATAAGCCTCAAGGAGTAAGTCGTGCTGAGTGGCCTGAGCCTCAGAAAGCTCAACCATGCGAGTCAGCACAGGCTGGGACTCGCGGTACGGACAGGGGTACCTGGTGTCGGTACGGCCTGAAGGAAGCCGTGGGAGCTGCCGGAAGGCGGAACCCTCGAGGCGGTGACCGTAGTCGTGGGCCAAGCGGCGAATCGCCGTCCAGGAGAGGTCCTGGTACGCGATCTGGAGAGTGGGCCTGGCCACACTGAAGTGGTGTGGGCGGAGGCCAGCCCCGTGTATACCTCCACGCGGGTAAAGGTACACAGAAAGCTCACAGCGAGGGGGAGTATGGTCCACAGAGTACCCTGTGTACTCCGGACACGAGAAGCCAAGGAAGCTGGCAAGGTCACGAAGCTGAGCAACGTGGTGACCCTCACCGAAACCGTGGGAACTGAAGCTGGCGTTCACTGCCATCTACAATTTTGAAAAAGGGAGAAAAGAATCAGTAACCATTTGTGCAATAAACTACTGAAAATGAAAAGAGCAAAAGAAGCCTTAACTTTTCGCAAGTAGTTTTGAATTTAGTATCCTTACGGTCGTCCTAAACGTCGGGTTTCGCCCTAGGGCCAAACCTGTGCTCTGATACCATCTTTTGTCACGCCCCGATCCGGTCCCAGACGGGAACCAGAACGGACGTTCCAAATTAACCTGTCAAACGATACCAGTCCCAGGATACAGTGCTGGTATCACAGGAAGATAGAATATCACAGCAACAGAAGTCTCTTTATTATAGAGTAGGGTTACAGTCATGTTGGGCTGCGGACAAACCCCGAGCTCACAACTGCGTTACAAAAAGGAAAGCGGAAGCCAAAACTTGGACCAAACACCACAGGCGTGACTTGGGAACTAGGCCGAAACCCTAAAACTCGTCGTAGCCGACTTGCTCCTGGAAGAACTCCTCGTCAGCAGGTTCCACGTCATCTTCTTCAGCAACTGGGGGGGGGTTTATTTATATAGAGCAAGGGTGAGTACGGGAGTACTCAGCAAGCCATGGGAATTAAGTGTTTAATGCAGGCTTTAAAGGAAAGGCTGTTGTTTTTCAATTGATTTTAGTTAAACTTCTTTTTGAAACAACTAAGTGAGTGCTTCTCAAATGACACGGATGAGACAGTGCGTCTCGTCCGGTCGGAGTATGTGCAATGTATCAGTCTTTGAATAGTTCAAGGTTGGCACCCGGCCAACAGATTCCAAACGGCCACCCGGCCTGACTGATCCCGTCAGCCACAAGTTTTCCAAACATCGAATCCCATTCCACAACATCAACTTTCACAAGCAGTAGTCAAACAAAACTACGCTAGGAATCACCTTACATCCGCCCGTGACCGTGGGCACGGCTGTTCGAACAGTTTGTTAACCTCTGCAGAGGGGACACACTTTACCCACACGACATTACTAACCCGGTTCACCCAGCCCGTGCAGAACAGCCACGTCTGGTGACTTTGGGGCTTTCATGACAAGGCATTTCGAAAGCCGACACAAGGTTACCATATGCCAACGAGAGGGGTCATCCGGACCAACAACAGGTTAGGTCCCAGACCATACTGTGCCAGGAAGCCCAGGGGTTCTCCCCGACACCACCCCGGCGAATCCACATGTCTCTTGGCATCATGGCTCCCCTGATTAACTAATTACTCAGCCAGGGGCGTCCCATTCCACCCGTGTGGTCGCACTTGTCTTATGCTCGGATGAAATTCCAAGGAAAACGGTCCTTAAGCGCAAGAGCGGGAAACCGTACTCCCGGTACGTTCCCCTGTCTGCGGTTTTTGGAAAAATCATTCGGTTCGCAAACACCGACCCAGGTGTCGGGTTTTCCAAGTCTTTTGTAAAACCCCAAGTTTTACCCATCGTTGGATATTTTAAATTTTTGAGGGGAGGTGTTCCGATGATGCGTGCCCGAAGGTCCGAGCATCGAAACACCTCAGTCGACAAAGGAGGTTTAAGTGTTCAACGATTCATGGAGGGTAAATGCAACAACAGGGATTTGGGCCGGCAGGCTATCTCGCAAGCCGCGACCGAACTATTAGTGTTAATCCTATTCTTGCAATATTTGCGAAAAAGAAATACTTAGATTTAATTTATAGGTGCAAGATGATCAAAGGTGACTTGCCTTGCTCGAGATCTTGAGCTTGATCCTCGAAATCCGCACACAGCGAGTCTTCGGGCTCCGGTTCTATACGCGAAACGAAAAAGACTCAATAAACAGCGAAAAGAAAACCCTAATAGAGACCACTAAGTGTGCCATTAGATAGATCTCGAGATTTGAGAATTTTTGGAAGTTGAACGGAGTCAAACGGGTGTACGGTTGAAAAGATATTGAATTTCTAAGATTATTTGAATTTTCTGTCTAAGGAAAAGGATTTATTAAATTCCTTTTGAAAAGAAAAAGGGGAGGATGGGGATTAGACTTCCCTCGGGCGGCTTGGGTGCGGCCCGAGAGGGGAGACGCGGCCCGGCCGAGCAACTCGGGCCGGCGCGCGCGCAAGGGGGGGAAGGCGGCCCATCCGGGAGAAGAGGGCAGGCCGAGCGGGGGAGGGGGAGTGGACCGGGCCGGAGGTGGCGTGGCCCAAGGCGCGGGCAGGCCGAGGCCGGGGGCAGGCCGGCCCAAGGCGGCGGGAGCAGGCCGAGCGGGACGGGGCGCGGCCCAAGCGGCGGCCCACGCGCGGGCAGGGAGAGAGAGAGCTGAGGGGGGGCGCCGGTCAAAGGGGTGGGGCCCACGGTGGGTCCCACCACCTTCTTCTTCTTCTTTTCTCTTCTTCCTCCTTCTCCACTCTTCTCCATTCTTCTCTTGCTCTTCTTCTTTCTTCTCCTTTCTCCCGTTCTTCTCTTCTTCTTCCGGCGGCCGACCAAGGGGAGAGGGGGAGGGGATGCGGCGGCCGGCGGCGGGACGGCGCCGAGCCGGGCCGGGCGAGGTCGGCAGCGGCACGGGAGGGAGAGGCGCGCGGCCGACGGCGTCGCGCACGGCGCGGCCGGCCGGCGGAAGCGGCTACACGGCGGCGACGACTACGCGGCGGCGGAAAAGAGAGGGGAAGGAGGAGGAGGGTGGCAATGGGGCTTACCGCGAGGGGGGAGAAGCCGAGCTGGTGAGGAGGAGGGTGCGGCCGACGGCGGGCTCCGCGGCGCACGCGTCCACGGCCGTGACCGGCGGAGGGTGGCGACACGAAGGGCGGCGGCTGCGAGGTGAGTGGGGCGGTGGCGGTGTGGATGCTCGGTGGGAGGGGGAATTGAGGGGGGTTTTTGTAGGGTGGTGATGTCGGTTTGGGAGGGGAGGGAGGTGTTGGTCGGTTGCCAGACCGACATGGCATGGAAGCATGGGCGACGCCGGCGGGGAGACAGGGAAAAAGGAGGAGAGGAGGATGTTCCGCCGTTTTTGGAAAAGAGAGAGGAGAGAGGGAGCAGCGGCGTGCACTGGAGAGAGAGAGCTCTCTCTCAGCAAGGGAGAGAGAGAGAGAGAAAGAAATGGGCCGAGAGAGAGAAAGAATTCGGCCCGCGAACGAAAAAGGAGGAGAAACAGACTTTGCTGAAAATAAATGCTTTGGAAGGATTTGAATTGGGAATTAAATTGAATTTTGATTTGGAATTTGATAACGAGATCTCGGCACACACATACGCAACAGCAAGAAAGGCGAAGTTTTCGAAATTAGGGTTTTTAGGAAATAGAATTTTCCTATTATCTAACGCCGCGACGGGCGGGCGTTACAGATCTGCACCTTTATTGGTTTTTTGATGGAGAGCGGTAGCCCGAGGTAAACAATTGGCAGCAACTTGACTAGGCAGGACAATATCTCTGTGACTTCATCAACTTGCTCATCAGAGCAGTGAATTGGCGTTAACGAACTCTTGAGCAGATTGGAAACCAAACTCGATGCCTCCCCCATCAGCTTGAGCACAAAGTTGATTGTCAGCGCATCGCGCCTGGAGGGGTGGAAGAAGATCACCGCGTCGTCGGCGTAAAGCGAGGCACGCAGCAATAGACATACATTAGCGAGCGGAGAAAGCTCTCCTCGCTACACAACCGTTGCGTAGAAGACCGCCAGGGCTTCCATGACAATGATGAACAACGGCGGCGAGAGGGGATCCCCCTGGTGTAGCCCACGAGCAAGCCTGATTCGATGCGTGTCTCTGCCATTGATGATGACAGAAGTGGAGGCAGTGTAGAGCAAGGCCGTGATGCAATCCCACCATCGAACCCCAAAGCCCAGATGCCGGAGCAGATCAAGAAGGAATTCCCAAGACACGGTATCAAACGGCTTCACAATATCAATCTTCAAGAGCATAGCTGGCGTTTTGGAGCGATGGAGATTTTTCACCACCCCCTGCACATACAGAAAATTCTCCTGTATCCTTCAACGCCCGATGAAGGCTGACTGCGCTGGCCCAATAAGCTCGTCCATCCTCGGCGCAAGTCGCAAAGCCAGAATCTTGGTGAGAATCTTGGTAAAGTTGTGTAGCAAACTAATCAGTCGAAAATTTGACAACTGATTCAGCTCCTCCTTCTTGGGCAACAGGACAATTGTGGTCGTGTTAACAATGTGAAGATGCTAAGAATTGATCTTCCACGCTAAATTAAGAGCCGCCACCAGATCATTCTTGATAATTTCCCAACATATCTTGAAGAAGGGGGCACTAAAGCCATCCGGCCCCGGTGCCTTGTCGCTCGGCATTTCCATGATCGCCTTCTTCACCTCATCTTTAGTGATGTCGCCTTCCAACTCAGAGAAATTATGCACCACCAGTCTGATCACCTCGAAGGCAAGGGATGCCAATGGGGGGCAAGGTGTGCCAAGAATGTTGAGAAATATTATCATACGACGCCTGAAGCTTGTCCTCTTCAGTTGTTGCAATGATGTTGTCCTGACAAATAGAGGGAATTACCTTCTTCCTCCGATGAGCATTGATTTTGAGGCGGAAGAATTGTGTCATCGTGCTGCTATGTTTCACGAAAGGGAATATCTAAAAAATTGTGGCAAGTTTTTTAGGTTAAAAAATTTCAGATGTAACTATAGTATAATTGAAGTGTAATTACATTATCACTGCACTGTAACTATACTATAACTGCACCATAACTACACTATATTAGCACTGCAACCACACTTTAACTGCACCGTAATTACACTTTAACTGCGATATAACTTATTAAAACTTGTATTCAATAATGTTTTGGTTAGATATCACTGGGATCTTACGCATGACACATATAAAAATTTCTTTCTAACAATTTTTTCTATTCATGTATAAATCTTGAGGCGATCCATTGGTCACAAATCTGAAAGTTTTGAGGGTAAAAAACTTGCGACAGTTTTCTAGCAAATCCGTTCAGGAAAAGCAGGCGGGCATGCTGTCTGAGCCGAATGCACTCCAGGAGGCGAGCGCGAGGCAGCGTCCCCTCAGAGACGTCTGCAGCGATCTTTCATCAGTCGACAGAAGACGATCATCCTGGGCCTTGTCCAATTGAAAAACAACTTCGTGGGCGATCGCGAGCTGCTGATGAACCTCACTGAAACACTTTGCGCCCCAGGACCGCAAGGCAGCAGCAGTTGAGCGCAGCTGGGAATGCAGGCCGCTGAGCGCGTTGGAGCCGGCCGACGCCGCCCACGCCTGACGAATCACCTCCTCGAAACCCTCCAGTTTGGTCCAATAGGACTCGAACTTGAACTTCCTCGGCCTATGCATCATCTGATCGCAGGCCAGCAACAGGGGACAGTGATCTGAAGCGGAGGAGTTGAGCGCCGGTAGGTAAGCTTCACAGAAAATTTCCTCCTAATCACCGTTAACCAGCACCTTGTCGATCTTGGTTAGAGTTGGCCGCTCTTGCTCATTACTCCACGTATAGCGACGTCCAAACATATACACCTCACGTAGCTCGAGAGTGTCGATGGTGTGCCTGAACTTGCTGATCAACCAGCGATTCACGTTCCCGTAGTTTTTATCCCCTTCTGCGGCCAAGAGGTTGAAGTCGTCAACCACGCACCAAGCCCCGACCGCTAGCCACCCCACCAGCAGCAATTCCTCCAGGAACAATAGTTTTTCGCTGTCTGATTGGGGGCCATAAACATTTGTGAGTGTCCAGCAAGCCCTGCCTTCCAGGTTGGAGAAACAGAGAGAGAGCGACCACCGCCCCTTGTGCAGACAGGAAACAGAGAAGCGATCACTCCGCCAAGCCGTAAACAGCCCCCCCCCCCCCCCCCCCCCCCCCGTCCCCTTGTTCCATCAGCAGGAATGAAATCAACACCATCTAGAGCGGGAGTACACGACTGAATCAACAGAGACCGATCTAGAACATCTAACTTAGACTCTTGACAACAGAAAATAGAAGCATTGGAGGTTCTAACAACTTCCGCTACAAGGGGCTTCTTGCGAGGGTGATTTAGGCCCCTTACATTCCAATCCAAAAGAGTACAAGACATGAAAAACAGACTAGCTTCAACGCTTCGGCTGGCACGGTAGGCTCAGGCCGCCGCCGGCACAACCACACTGCAAAGCGCCGCCAGTGCCTGAACATGGGAAGGTGCGAGGGGAGCCTTGAACAGCTCGAGGTACCCGAGGATATCCCGCTCGTCCGCCTTGTTCTCATTCTCGATGACGCCGAATCTCTTCATCACCACCCGCTGCGCCCTGGTGACCATGTGGATGTGTTTACCGCCATTCTGGGTCGCAAGGCGCTCGCTCCGTCTTGGAGTGTACGGGGACGGGCGTTGGCGGTGTCGAGGTTGGCGGGGGCGCTTCCCGAGAAGTGGCGAATGCGGCGCTCCCACTAGATCGGCCAAGGCCGCCGGAGCGGCGGCGGTTGCCTCCGAACTGATGGTCGCTCCATCACACGGTGGAGAGGTAGCAGAGTCGCACGGTGAAGAGGGAGTGACTGGGCCGGCGGGGAGCAGCAGCGGGGAAGGCCGTGGGCCATTGCACTCCTCTGCCCCCGGCCCAGGAGTGGCAGTGGAAAAACCCGTGGGCCAGTGAGCTCCCTACGGCGGCGGTAGACTGTCGATGGGCCGGGATCGAGCAGATCCGGCCCAAAAGAGGAGGAAAGGCGCGCTCCCGGCAGGTTGAAAAAATCTCCTTCCCGCGCAGCGGGCGCTAGGACCGATGGAGCAGCGACGTCAACGCGCCGGTGACGACGGAGCAGGCGCTCTATAGCAGATAGAATAGCAGGTTATAAGTCAACTATAAACATATTTTAAAGAGATAAAGAAAAAGAGAGAAGAGCAGCGGGCTACAGATCTGTAGACAGCTGCAGTACGGACTCCAAGACTTAATGTGTGTATAACAGGTGGGATCAGGTATTACTAATATAGTAAGCAACTATTATATGAATTGACTATTACATTGACTATAAAAAATTTGAAACTAGTAGTGGGCTATACTATTAAACTTGCTCTTAATGGCTCCTCAGGGAAAAGCTCTCTTTGGAGACCTTTCTCCCTGACAGGAGGGGCCACAGCCAGGCCTGCCGGAGTTGACGAGGGGCGAGTAATGGCGCATGGGGACGGTGGGCCCAGGGCCGCCTTGCCTGGGGAAGAGAGCCGAGGCAGAACCGGCGACAACGGGCAGCGCTCCGACGAGGTCGCCGTAGACGAAGCATCCCAGGTAGTAGGGGTACCGGCAAAGGGGAAGCAACCCCCGGACTCGCCATCGGCGCCAGAAACGGCGCAGCCGGGGGCGGCGTCGTCGTAGCAGGAGGCGATGCCGTCGCAGCTAGGGATGGAGTCGTCGTCATAGCTGGAGGCGTTGCCTCCGTCGCGCACAGATACTCCTTCCGGGGCGCACTGAGGCGGGATAGCCGGCACCACCACCGGCGGAGCAGGGAGCTGCAGCGGGCTCGCCGGCAAAACGGGGACGCGCTGCAACTGTCTCTGAAAATCCCCCCGCCTTTTGCCTCAAAAAAAAAAAAAAAACCGCCGAACCAGTACCCGGACCAGCGAAGCGATGCCCGCCACCAAGCGCGGCCCCGTATTCAAACAAGGTACCGCACTCGCAAAAGAAAAATCTTAATGCAGTGATTCAAATCACGTCCTGTTCTCCCTCTCCTTTTGCTTGGCATCAGTAAAGATTTTTAGTGTTAATTTGCCAGGTTTGTTCAGATTGTTTGCCTTGCTAGCTGGATCTTTCTATGGCTTCTTCATGCAGTGAATTAATTAGAGGTACTGATATTTGTATCATCAATGAGATATCAATTCAATTCAATGATTTATCTATCTAGAAGCTGACTTCTGGCATATCACAAAATCTTGATGGAAAAAGCAAAGCAGAACACTGTCTTTGCTTGTTGATATTGATGCTTAATGCTATATTATAAGCTTGGTACTCCAGAGGATTTGAAAACTGGAATTAGGCCATTAATTCGACCTACGGATTTCAATGATAAGGTCGCGGATTTTTGACCTACTTGATCCATGCGTGTTTGCATCAGCAAACAAGTTGATTAAGATTATCACTCGGCCACGTGCACCACATGGCTGGAACACAAAATATTAGATGCAGAGGAACCGAAAATGGGGAGGACATTAACGATGTTATCGTCGATAAGCTAGCTCCTGATTACCTTTTTTTCCCATGACAAGATCATACCACCAAGATCAAGACCGTTATCCACTCATGTATACTTGAAAGCTCATTGTGATTTCTTCATATTGAATGTGATCCAATGCGAATTTTTGCGAGGTAAGTTCAGAGATCTGACCGTACGAAAAACCTGAGGCACAACGCCGGTCAGAATTTATAACTCCTGAAAAAAAATATCGATGTCTAAGTTATTGCTCCTTTTCTTGCCTTCTTGGAGATAAGTACCCGATAAGTACTCCCTCTACTCCATAAAAAATCAACTTTTGTATGTGAATAGCATAGCTTATATTTAGATTCGTATACAAAATTTGTTTTTTTTTTCCTGAGATACATGGAGGAACTGCACTTGTACAGTATGAGCACGAGAATTAGTTTCAAAACCAGAAATTAATTGCAACCTAGGTCAAGAAAACATAACTAAAATTGGAGCCGGTACATTTCAGTAGGACTATTTGTTTGTGCAGAAAAGTCCAGTGACATCGGCGATCGATACGTGGGAGCAGCTAGCCTGCAGCGGCCGGAGGGACCAGGACGAGCTCACGGCAGCACGGGCAGGTGCGTCTCGTCGTCAGCCACTCGTCGACGCAGGCGGCGTGGAAGGCGTGGCGGCAGCGACCCGGCCGCCGGCACTTCTCGCCGTCACGCATCTCCTCCAGGCATATGCCGCAGCACCTGTCGCCGCCGCCGCCACAGTAGGCGAAGCACGGTAGCATCTGCAACTCGCGTGGCGTTAAACCGTCCTCATTATCCCCGCCTTCGTCGTCGTCACTGTAATCTGTGTACCAGGCATCAGAGTCGTAAGAGTCATCGACGACGTCGATGTAGGAGTCGTCGTCCTCCCCGACGGCGCACCAAGGGAGGACCAACATCGAGACTCCAGCAACGGCGCCGGTGAAAAGTAACAGGGAAAACGGCATCTGCCGGGGCACGCACGCACGCGCGCACGGCGATGGCCGAACACGAAGAGGAAGGATCAGTTTACGTATCGCGAAGACGAAGGAGCGTCGTGATCGGATTTATTGGTTAGCAAACTTAGCATTATCCGATCAAAACAGTAGCAGACCATGAAGAGGCGGTTGCGAATCAGAAGGGAAGGATACGGAGGACGAGAAAGGAACGGGAATTTGCTGACGGCCCATATACGATTAGGTGCGCCTACGGTTGTAGGGCCCTTTTCACCATCTTCCTCTTTAGTGGCCCATCCGGTTGAGGCCGAATGGGCTGACAGGCGGCGACGCGAGAACAGCCAATCTTTTACCGGCGGCGATGGTGGCCAACGTTCCCGTGTGCGAACAAGGCGCCACGGCCGCGCTCTCACCTCGCTCACAGGCTTCTCCGGCGAGGCGACGCGAGAATTTTTCCAATGCAGCGGTGCGTACTGCGTGTTCTCCCCGGCCTTTGGCTTGCTATCACTAGAGATTTTCTGCGAACTGTTTTAAATTTTTAATACCTCGAGAAAATGTTTCTTCGTTTATTTAAAAATTATCTAAATAGTTATAAAAATATTTAAAAATTTAATATTAAAAAAATCTTAAATCTAAACTCAACTTACACAATAAAACATAAAAAAGATAATGATGTCATAACTCCGATAGTAACACGAGTATCTTAATTTGAATTAAAGGGGTGCACGTATAGTAAAAATTTATGAACTATAGCTATTTTGTACCAAGTTCTTAAGCACCCTCTCTCTTTACGTAGCTTCACCTCTAGGCACGAAGGAGGGTGGCAGGCGAGATCAACCGGAATGACGTTGGATCTAAAGAGGGTAGGAGAAAAGGGGGTTAGGTGGGGAGGCGGAGGGCCGGTGTGGCGGGTCTCACATTTTGCATTCCTTTGTGGAGCGAGGCTTTCTAGGTTTACATCTCCCTGGGAAAGCCCCATGAAAAAATGGCTAAATGAGAATGATGCATTGAGAAAAATAGTGTCTGGGAACCTAAAAGATGGTCAAAGAGTGTGGTGCTAACTCAATGGGAAGAATCATTAATTTGTTCGTTCATCTGTCCTGAATAACATGAACGGAACGTATGCATTGCATTGACCACGGGAAAAATTCCAAAAACCCCATCACTGTACATGTCACCTTTTACTCCATTCTGATTAGCCATCACGTACCCGGCCCCCTAGGCCTGAGACTGAGAGATCGGGACAACCTCACGTCAAACCGCGACCCGACGACGGGAGCACGCGATCACCCGGACCCGGGCACGCACACACACGCCGCCGCCCGCGGCCAACTGGCGAGCCATGCCTGACGCGCGCGGGCGAACGTGGCGAGCCATCCAACCTCACCCTTATTCCCGGGACGTTAATTTCCTCCCCTCCCTCGCCTCGTCGCGACGTACGTACGTCAGCCCAGCCGTCGACACGAGCAAGCAAGCAACTCGACGCCCTGCTTTGCGTACGCGCCGCGCGCGGGCGGCTGCGGGGCTCTCGCGGTAGCGTACGCGCGTCGCGGCTACCTCTGCCTGCTTGCCGCAAGCCGCGTTTGCGGGAAGCGGTGTGCATCACCGCGGATCGGAGTTCACGTGGAAAACACGCGGAGAAGCGGTGTGCGGTGTGCCCGCCCGGTGGTTTCATTCATACGAGCAAGCATGCAATGCACAGCAAGATATCTCGAGAGAGAAGGAAAATGGATGGAGCGAGTACCATAAGCGATCTCTAATAACAGTCTAACCGTTGTCAGTTTGTTACTTAGCCCCGTTTGAGCACGTGAGTGTGAATGCTGATCCGATCCAATGACACGACCAAACCCGGGGGGGGGGGGGGGGGGGGGGGGTAGAGAGAGAGAAAGAACAGAGGATGCGTGGCACTTCCGACCTGACGTTGCAAAAGGCACTTTGACAAATCGTGTCCCGGAAATAGTAGTTTTCTGTGTCAGTTTTGTCTTGCCCGTGTACCAAAACACAAGAGTTAACACCGGGCAGTCCACTCTCTACTGACGCAGATAAAACCCCGACTCAAGGTGAATCAACCATCACCCTTATGACAAAACAACAAGGATCTATGGGCTTGTTTGGTTTAAAGCTAATTTTTATCCTATCAAATTCTTGGTAGTACTAAAACCTTAACAAATTTTGACACTACCAAGTTTTTTAGCATTTAATTTGAACTATTATTGAAGGAACTTGCTATCAAACCAAACATGTATTTGCTACTATTAAAGTTAGGTAAGGTAAAAATTAGTATCAAACCAAACAAGCCCTATGTAACTGTCTAGTTGAAGTAAAGGTCAAACTTTATCTATTATAAACAAAACTAGTTATCGAACATTATCATCTCACGCAGTTAGTTTTAAACCTGCAATAAGCACAGGATTACCAGAGGACGCTGGTTCCTCTATGCACCATGTATTTTGGGTTCTAAGCACTACACACGTCAAGAATTTGTTGAGTTGTTTTAAGACTTTGTTAGTTGAGCCAGTCATCATATGGTGTAACACTCCCTAATCCATGTAACATTTGTAACATGATCAATCAACGCTTCCTTCTTTTTTTATCCAAAAACACCCAGGGGAGCCCCACCTGAATTAGATTAACAGAAAGGTACAACTGTACAAGAAACGGCAACAACAAGAGAGAAATAAAAGAGAGAGCCTAAGAGCTTTACAATCAGACGTAAGGCGCGGTGGAGGAAGGACTATAAGAAGAGGGGTTACAGAAGATGGAGAGGTAGCGCGAAAATGGATTTCCAAAGCGAGACAACAAATTGGTCTTAGATCTGAACCGGTGAGACCTTAAACCGGCATCCTCGATGCAGTTTCTGAGCAAGCACTGCAAAGAAGGCGCCAGGCCTTGGAAGATGACTTTCTTCTGTGGTTCCAGAGTCGCTAGCAGCAAAGGATGATGAAGGTGCTGTGGAGGGTGCTAGGGAGAGCCCCCGATGGCACAGCCGTATCGATGTTGGTCTTTTGTCCATGCCTGGATCGACCTGGATCAGGTTGCAGAAGGGTGAAGCAAATGGACAATGGGTGAAGATATGGTCTATGTCCTCAGGATGATGGCAAATCTCACAGGATGTTGATTGTGTTATGCATTTTTTTTGAAGAGGTTGCAGCGAGTTGGCAGTTTATTTTTTGTGAGTAGCCAGGAGAAGAATCTCAGTCTCGGGCGACTGTGCTCTTCCAAATGAAAGTCCAGGTGAATTATCTGTTGCTAGACAGCTTGTTATTGAATCTTCTGTGTTTGTGAGGTTTACCTCTTGGAGCAAAAGGAGTAATTGTTGGCGCTGTTGCTCTACCTGTGTGGACAGACGAGGGAGTAGGGAGAGATTTTGATAGTTTTCAATGATTTGTTGGACTGTGCATGATTTGTTGGTTGAATGGGTGTAGAGAGCCTAGAACTTGGATGCCAATGAAATCTGAACCAGCCAACTATCGTGCTAGAAGTTCAGGTGTCGTCTCCAACTTTGATTGTGTAGACCAATCTGAGTTGGGGAAGGAGCGATGTAATTGTCTTCCAGTGTGTGCCAAATCAATATGTCCCAGTGAGGACACATGGTGTTCTCTCCAAATCCAGGATGTCCAGGGAGAGTTTTGTTGGTATAACCTGGTCAGCATCTTGAGAAGGAGACTTGAGTTTTGTGTTTGAAGGTCCCTGATACCCAATCCACCCTGTTTTTTGCTTTTGCATACTTGATCCCAGGCAATAAGGCAATTAGAACCATGACAGGTCTCCTTCCTTGTCCAAAGGAAAGCTCTTCGCCTTTTGTTTATAGCTTCAATTGTACCTATTGGGAGTTGTAGAGCTGCCATTGTATAGGTTGATAGACTATCCAAGACTGCATTCACCGGTACTGCTTTCCCTGCATAGTTGAGCAGGATAGCCTGCCAAGCAGCGTTGTATTTATCCACTTTAGCTATCAGGAGGGAAACGCGCTTAGAGGCAGCTTGGTTAGGGAGAGGGGGAGGCCAAGGTAGGTCTGAGGGAAGCATTTGAGTTTACACTGAAGAATGCTGGCCAGTTCTTCACTAAGGTGGTCTACATAGCCAACGTTTCCTTCTCAACCATGTATCTCACATTGTACTTTTTTAAGTAATAGTTTTATTTGTGGCCATAGATGCCTTGGGTGGACTCACTTAATCTTCCGTTGATTACCTAAAAAAGCCATCTAGAGCATGTTTGGTCCATGCCTAGTTTTGTCAGACCATATCTTAGGTATGGCACAATTTTGGACATGTGTTTACCGTACCTCACGTGTCATAGACTTAGTTTCTAATCAAACTTTTGCTGACTTGTGACACTCTTTTTCCCAGCCATATTTTTTTACGGTGTGCTGTACTTTGCTATGTAGACTACCAAATACTGCAAAATAGGCGTGGCCAACAATATGACATTTTCAAATGGATGACGTTGTAGAATGCATGCAATGAAATCTTAAATTCTAAAATCAAAAATAAATGCAAAAATATCATTACATGATATATAAAAACATAGTTAATAGTTTATTGTAAGAGTACATCATACAGATATAGTATTATATCATATTTTTATGGACATGTTAGAAAAAGCGATCGTAATCATGAGGGAAACGTTAAATAATAGAAATGACCCAATGTTGAATTTATTAAGAAAGAAGGTGAGCACGCTCGGCCGAAGTCGAGTGCGGGTCGTGAAAAGCACAACAACTACACCACATTAGATGCGCTACGCGGCACTCTCTATGGGTGTGATGTTGCATGTGTAATGAAATGGTGAGCATGTGCGCATTCATTTTGTGTAATCAATAAAAAATACTACTATATAAACTAAAAGTTATTAAATGAACCCCTTTTCCTCGACAAAGAAAATGAATGCTTGGAATCCTACTCTATGTAGTTATCCCGTATTAACCTTTTTCTGCAAAAATCCATGGGAGCCCCAGGTTGTCCAGTGAACCAGGTGTGCTGACAAGACGGTATGGCCCACCGTTCAGTGTGATGAGAAAGGACAAAAAGAGCAGCAAACCTCACTCCGCACGCACGCTCACCGCTACTTATCCCGCGGTCCACGGCGTGGTCGCGCTCTGGCCTGGCCCCCGCTGCCATTCGATCTCTCCCTGCTCCTCCACTCCTCCTCCTCGTACAGAGCGAACAGAGGCGGCGCCGCCGCGCCGGCGAGAGCGAGGGACATGGGCCGGCGAAAGTTCCGGCTCTCCGACATGTTGCCCAACGCGTGGTTCTACAAGCTCCGCGACATGCGCGCGCGGGGAGGCCGCGGTGGCGGCGGTGCAACTGCAATGCAGCTGCCGCCGCTGTCGTCGTCTTTGATGAGGGGGAGCAGGGCGGCGCAGCAGGCGGGCACGTCGAGGCTGGGGCCCTCGTCGTCGTCGTCGTCGCTGCCGCACAGGGCGTCGTACTACTACACCACCCGGGACAGGGAGGTCCCGCCGTCGACGCCGCCGACGCCGCGGCCGAGGGGCGTGTATGATCGGTTCTCTTCCCTGACGCTGTCGCCACCGACGTCGCCGACGAAGAGCCGCAGGAGGCGGCACAGGGTTGGGCATGTTAGGCTGGGTTCGACGGAGACGAATGGCGGCGAGCTCGTACTAGCGCCGCCTGACGACCACGACGGCTGCCGCCACCAGGAGCCGCCCGTGGTCGATGCGTCCGGCAGCTCCCGACGCCGTCGCGACATGTTCATCGGGAGAGATGTTGGTGGCGGCCGGAACAGGGAGGTCCAGCACCCAACGATGTTGGACGGCAGTCCTGAGGAGGACGCCGTCGATGTCAAAGTGATCACGTCGGACGCAGACATAATCATCGACCTCGGCGCTGACGACGACGACACGCTGGAGAGGGTGCTCCGGCCTATCGTGACCAGGCCGGCGAGGAGGGAGCTCGACTGGTGCGAGCCGGCGGAGGTGAAGCACGTCGACCTCGCCGAGCTGATGACGCCGAGAGCGAGCTCTGCGTCCTCGGAGCAGAGCATCACCACGGGCAAGCCGAGGCGTTCGTCCGTGTCGTCTCGTCGCCGCCTCAAAACGCGCACCAACAGCCCGCGCCTTGCCGTCTGCAGGAAAGGCAAGCCGACGGCGCGGGCAACGACGACGCTTCCGCCGCTCGCGCCCAGCTTCGCGGTGGTGAAGACGTCGTCGGACCCGAGGAGGGACTTCCTTGAGTCCATGGAGGAGATGATCGCCGAGAACGGCATCCGCGACGCCGGCGACCTGGAGGACCTCCTCGCCTGCTACCTCTCCCTCAACTCCGGCGAGTACCATGACCTCATCGTCGAGGTGTTCGAGCAGGTCTGGGCCGGCCTCGCCGCTGCCAGTGGCGTCATGCCATGAGAAAACGCCAAGAGTTCATCGCTCACCAAGCCTCCATGCTCATTGATTGCTGCTTGGTGAATCGTTGAATCTTGCCATGAATTATAGTAGAGTAGTTTAGTTCTTTGACTTCTAGTAGACGATGGTTAATTAGCAGCAAGAAATTCGCCATAAAGCAATAGAAAAAATCGATCGAAAAGTTTGGTTCTTTTCTTGCTAGGTGATTTGCTTGATTCTCCTCGCCTGTCAGTTTACTTTCTTCAGTGTCACTCCTGTGAAACTGAGTTATGAGCTGCACTGCTCTGCATCACCGCTAGTTGTTTAATACAGCTAATGATGAATCACCAGTAGATTTTCAGCTACTGCAAATCTTTCAAGGCTGTCCATTTTCTGGAAAAAAAAAAGAAAACGAAAAATACATTGTTTTAGCGTACGTTCTAAACATCAATTCGGAACGGCTACTTTCTCCTTCTCCGTCTACGTTTTCTGAACTGCTAAATGATACATTTCATACAAAAAATTTTCTATGTAGAAATTTCTTAAAAAATAAAATATAAATACGTTTTTCAAGTTTATAATAATTAACACTCGATTAATCATCTATTAATGGTTTTATTTGTTTTTAGTGTCGCCGAATATCTTAGCCTACCTCTATTCCCAACAAAGCCTTAACCCTTGTAGATCAGCTGCTCAGGACAGTAGGCTGAAGAAAATGTATGCTTGGCACAGGTGCTTCAGAATGACAAGCAAGCAACTGAATGTCTGGATCCAATCCACCGTAGCACACATTTTAATTAATTAACCGACGAGTCGCTGTTACTTCTGACATGATAATATCCATGTGATTTGTACGGCGTCAGATAGTAATATGTCGGCGATCCTGGGTACTTCTTCCGTCCCAAATTAGTTATCGCTTTGATTTTTTACTTGTAACGTTTGACCATTCATCTTATTTGAAAAATTAATGCAAATATAAAAAAGGATTGTACATACCTAAAGTATTTTTTATAATAAAGCAAGTTGAAAAATAAATAAATAATAATTCTATAATTTTTTGAATAAGACGAATGATCAAACTTTACAAACAAAAATTTAGAGCAACAAGTATTTTGGGACGGAGGTAGCAGTAGCTAGTGTAACCACGTCTAGAAATCCTTGTGTTGTTGTGGATGTTGAACGCCGTAGCAGGGATCTTGGTGACCAGTACAAGTCACCAACTGTTGCTACAACTGGCTAAGCTGGGAGTACATGATGTAGTAGCACGACAGGGATGCAGCTGCTGTGAGCTTGCTCCTGACAAGAAAAGCCTAGCATGTAGCAAGACAAGCATCGAGCAATCATGCCCCATATGCGTTTCAACTCATACAGGGAGTAACCTGTGTAGCAATGGAGATATTCCACTACTGAAAAGGAGTAGCAATTGCTAGCTAATGCTGGCCAAGAAGGAGCAATTCAGCTCGAATCATTTGAGAAGATCATAGCTGTGATTGTCCTCATGGTTAGTATATATATGAAGTGATGATCGAGATGCCATTTCATACTGACCAAACATAGGGACCCAAGGCAACAAGGAGCAGTGGTGAAAAACTGAAACTGAAAGATTCTTTTCTTTTGTGTGGTCAGAAACATGGGGTGATACTCCTTGAATGGTACAAGGAGTAGCCCCTTGTCGAGACACTGGAGTAAGCAAGACGAGGCCGATTTTGGAAGCCCAGCGATTGCTGATCCACTGGCAATGCTGGCTGCAGCATAAGAACGGTAAGTCAGTAACTAACTCAAGATTTGTGCAACTGCCTCGCATAATTGGTAGGACAGACCCTGAAGGTTTCAGGCTGAAATTACCCAATCCAATTCATTCATACTACAACAATTGACCGTTGGAGAAAGAGTGATTTTACGGTCCTTAATAAGGTAGCAGAAGACACTAAATTTTACTCCAAAAAAAATTGGTGTATATCAAGTGTGTAGTACAATAAAATTTCCCTTGGAGAATAGATGGCATCTGCTGCTAAATTGATTCAGAAAAGACAACACTGATTGCAGTAAGAAAACAGATTAAGAGATCGTGCAAAACTCCAAGAAGAATCAGAAAACCTCTTCATTTCTGCAAGTCAATTACATGTTTTCTTTTTCACTTCAGACATACTGCTACTGTATTAACGTATATCCACAATGCAGGGCTGGATGTAAATTTTGTTGTATCTAAAAATTTCTGCAAGCTGCATGTCTCAAGGATCTCTTGCCCCTCGTGGCTCTAGCCAAATCACCCCGTCACCTCAAACTGCTCCATCTTTTGTCCCGTGCTCTTGGCTGGGCTCCCAGGTCAACACACATGTACGTGCACAGGAGAAGCTATAGCCTCCTGTGATCTTCAGATACTTCACTGTGTCTATGTCTTTCTCGCTCAGAGTGCAAGACAGCAAGTGATCAGCTGCTCATGCAGGTCACTGTTGGCCGAAGCTTCCATGGAGAGGTCACAGGGGTGAAAGGATCGCGGGTCGATTCGGCGGTGACAGCCGCGCAGCGATCTGTCTCCCGGCCCTTGCCAAAAAAACATGCAGCAAAAGTTCAGAAAAAAAGTGTGTCCCTGTCTGACCGTCTCAGCATGTGTACGTGGTCATACATGCACGGTCAAATTTGATGGTTTCTTCGCTTTTGTTTTGGGTTTTTGCAATTTTGCAGGTGATTGGTGTAGCACAATGCCAATCACTACTTGTATCTAGCGTTTCTAGCGTTGTTCCTGAACTGAAGTATCAGGATTCAGGAATCGGCTTCTTGTGTTGTGTGTGTATCGTGACAAGAGCAAAGGTGTGTGAGATACTTGTATCACGAGTTCACTGTGCTTTCCGGGATGTCTTTTGTAAGTGCAGTGCTGCTCGGCGAGCAGTGACTAGACGAGCCAAACCTAACGCTGGGATATCATGTCGATGAGCAGAAGAACCGGTGATGTGGAAGAAGACACGGAGCAGGTGTAGAGAGAGGAAATGTAGCGAAACAAGAATCTTTACCGACATGGCACCGTCGGTTCTTTGCTGAAAATTTGATAATTGGACCCTTTTGAAGAACTTGTTTCAAATAACGGGATGCACAAAAAAAACTTATTTTACAAATAAACCACGATATCAGCACCAATCTTTATAACACCGTGAACCAATATCGAAGTGTCAGTATGATTGTCATTGACCTCCATGTTGTCGTTGCACTGGGTGGTCTGAGCTGGCCGACCGACTTTACAGGTGATCAGAGCCAAATGCTTTGGCGCTGAACTCCCGATCTCATCGTCAGTAAGCATGGCGTTGAGGTAGAGGGAGTAAGCAAGATTTCTGAATCTCAACAAGGTCATGGTGGTGTTGGAGTCGACGAGACTCAAGAACGACGGCGAGGAATCAGTGGCGGCATTAGCGTCCGATGGAGTTGGAACTCGAGGCGACGATGGCACCACAAGATCTGAGCGTTGCCATCGCTGTCGAGCTCTTGATCAAGTCCCCTACTTCAGCACCATGTCTATCGGCGCTGACTACACCTCGCCGGTGTAAGGTGAATTGCTTGCTCGAGCAGCGGAGCAGTTGATGTGACGAGGACGGCAGCAGCGCGATCACCCGTTTTGTCTTTGCGGCGACAGTGCAAGACGGCGGAAAGCTACAAGCTGCTACTGTGCTCACGCGACTGTGGAGGATTCAGATTAGGAGCTGCGTTTTTTGGCCATTTTCTCCGGATGTATGTATTGACTTGACCGCTCCTGACCATGTTTGGCTTTAGCATTTGCTTCTTGCCATGCTGCCCAAGTTGCGTCGATGACAACTACTAGCGCTGAACTAACCCAATGGATCTCAAAACAATCTTTGCCCAAAATTGAATCAGATTGTACTGTTTCGAACCTGTCCGGCTCACAAGCCTGAGATGATCATGCGAGTGTCGGATTGTCAAATAAGAAAGTTATCGAATCGAGCAACTGCCAATTGGAAAAATGTCGAACTACCCCAGATGACAAAATTAATTCAGCTAGCACTGCACAGTGGCCACTGGCAGGCACCTTGCATATCACCGATTTCAACTCGATAGTACTAATGTAGCCCCAAGAAAGAAGCATATTAATAGCTTTGGATTTTGAAAAAACAACATAACTAGCAAAAAGCAACTATAACGGTCTTAAACGGATAAACAACTCAGGCAAAAATTCAGACTTCAATTGTCACACTGCCAATCGCAAAGTACAAGGTAGTTCCAAGAGACTTTTGACCTCATGAAAGACCATCGGAATGGTATCCATGGCGCCATTAACAGGATATGATATAGAGTAGCAAAGGAGCGACTACGGCTGTTTAGGTGCGAGCAACATTCGGGGGGCCACCAGGTCCAGCGGCAGCAGGGGCACCAGGTCCACCAGCACCACCAGGGCGAGGTCCAGTAGGCCTATCCTCCTGAACAAAGAGTAGCCATCACAGATCAGCGACCAATTATCATGTCTTACTAAAGAAGACGAAAGACTTGCACAGACATCGACAAGTAGATAATAGCAGTATAGCAGGAAGATCAATGAAGAGAAAATTGAGCAAGACTACATGCAACAATACAACCCTTCATACTCACGGACTGGGTAACTACATGAAGTCAACAGAACATGGAGTCATGTATGGGAACTTGATGAGAAGAGAGTAAAATTTTCATAAACCATTAATGTTACTACAAGGGGTGCTTTGATCGATCATATCCACATTTCCCATCCTTAATGATCAGCTAAAAATAGAGTTATTAGCCAACAAAGTGAACGAAATGGATGTAACTATGGGGACCTGTTCATCCCTTAGGCACAAAGCAATAGCCATCGGGGCAGACATAAAGTCCCAGAGTTTTAACATGACGTGCATAGAAACAGGAGGACCAACAAAGAACACATAAAGCATGCAAATGCAACATGCAAATAAAGGTAGTGAAACTAATAAATTTAATACTATAGCTAAATGCAATGGTGAAACAGAAACTATCTAGGAGTACCTCATTGATCAGTAAAATTTTATATTGTTCAAGAGCCATGTATATTGTTTCCCATTCTCAATGATCAACTAAAAGACACGACTATAAGCTGACAAAGTGAACTAAATGGTGATAAATATTGGGACCTGTTCATCCCACAGGCACTGTATAATTAAGTCAAAAAACACAATTCCATAATCCAAAAAATAATAACCTTGTTGTATAGCTATGCAATGAACAGCATAATAAAGCATACAAAAAAACTACATTAACAACTAAATCAGATCAGCAAACCATATTCTGTTCATTACACTTTCCCAATCCTGATTATCAGCTGAATGTACACCAATACCAGCTAATAAGTTGAATTGAGGCAAGATAAGTTGTTCTAGCATGTAGTATTTCCCATTCTCAATGATCAGCTAAAAATATCACCATTAGCTGACAAAGTGAATAAAATGGTGTGAATATTGGGACCTGTTCATCCCACAGGCACTGTGATTGCCATCGGGGCAACGTATAAGTCCCAGCTAAAAATTAGATGCTCCGCTAAACCTAGTACTGGGGAAACAGGGCTACAACGAGAACAACCAGGTCGGAACAGCACATTATATCTAAAACTAGTTCCCTGTCATTACCAGTACACACTATTACAAGGTGACGAATGAAATCAACAGCAGTAAATGCTAACAATCTGTGCATCCCGCAGGCACTAAATAATACCCATCAAGACGCACAAATCCGTACTGACAGGCATAATGAGTATATTGATATAAGTAGAGTTTCTTCAGCAATTTGCTTCTATACGACAAATAGACTTGTCAAAATAGCAGCAAAAGATTTAAAGGTCATACCCTGCGCCTGAACCTCTCAGGCGGCCTGCGGTCCCTGCGATTCTCGCGAGAGCGGACACGGACGATGTGGGCGTGGATGGCGCAGGAGACGCAGTGATGCACCTTGGCGTACAGCTTCGGGAGGACGTATCCTGAACCAAAACAAGATGATTTTTTTTGGGCTCGTCAAGCTAACGAATACTTCAACGTATACACAGATTTCGGACAAAGAGACAGCTCGTATAGCAAGATTACCGTCATGGACGCACGCCTCCTGGACGTCCCTGATGGCCGCCTGCTCGACGATGTTCCTCACCTGGAACCTCTTGATGGCCTTGTCCTGCGACGGCGACGACCCAAGAACCAACGAATCAGCCAAACCGAACCGCAGATTTCGCGTGTAACAGAAACAATCTAGAACCTCGAAGGATAATAAATCTACAAGACAATCTGAATCCGCTACCTTGGGGCAGCACTTGGCGCAGTTGGAGCAGCGGATGTACTTCACATGTCCGCGGCCATGCTTGTTGCGGCCGCCGTTCCTGCGCTTGAAGGTCTGCGCGGGAGAGAAGAAACCAATCAGAAGGGCGGAGGAGAAGAAGATGCTACCGCCGACGAGGCCGCCGCCGCGTCGTGGCAGGATCTGGAAGCGCCGAGCTCCTTACCATGGCTGAAGATCGGAGGTGGCGGCGCAGGTGTTGGGTGCTCTCCTCTATTAGGGTTTGTGGCTGCCCAAGGGGGAGAGTATTTATAGGCGTAGAAGCCTGAGGACTGGGCCTTCTCCTCTCGTGGGCTGGCGGCCCAATCTATCAGTAATCTTCACTCGTCGGCCGTCCAATTTCATTCCCTAATTCATATCCCTCAACCACAGAACCGGGTATATCAATTCCACCAACTATTAAAACCATTCCAAAAAAACTCCCTTAGTTGTTTTGTAGGTGTCCACTCAAAAACAAAGCTGTTTTGTAGGTGATTTTCACTTACGTGGTAGCCCAGTCATTAGGGAGATTAAGAATAGATGTGCGGCCCACGTGTAAATGATAGTGGAAAAAAACTAAGGGGCCCACGTGTCATCCCCCACTCTTAATCTTCCCCCTCTCTCTCTCCCTCTTTCTTTCATATACAAGCGTAACACCCTAACAACGGGTGGCGTAGGACCACCCATTGCCCTCCCCACAATAGGCGAGCGATAACGATGATGGAGGAAACCGACGAGGCAACCACCGCCACCTTGGTCGTGTCATCTACTGCTAAAGCACACCGCTCTGCCGCATGAAGGGGAGGCGGTCGCCAATTTCGCATGATGGCAGCGCGAGGTGGGTAATCCTATGGTGCGCTCCCACCCCATGTCGTCGCACATAGGAGGCTGCAATAGGTAGTCGCGATGGTGTCGCGCTCCCTTACCCTACTCGACCTATATAGCCCCACGGCGGCGAAGACTTCATAAAAGCAGCTCTCACCATCGTTGAGGCAACCAGCACACCTGTAGGTGCATCTCTCTTTGTCGTACCCCCGATCCTGGTGGCGGCATCCTCAGTCCAACATGCGTGGCCGCTCTCGCGGCCACTATTCTTCTCACTCAACTTGCTCCCATTGCTACCATACGCCAATCTTGTTGCGCTAACAGGCATCCCACCCTCCTCGAGCTTAGACCCATCGCTGCTCAGGTTGTTGTCGTGGATGGATAGGCACCGATAGTTATAGAGCAATATCCCATTTAGATTCTCCCAGCTAAGCCCGCTCTAGCCACTCCTCGCGACCATGAAGCATGAGACGGCCTCGGTGATGGAGGTGTGCAGATTAGACACACTCCACCGAGACGCATGTTGTCCGGTATCCCGTCGCCGGTGGCAAGAAGGTCCACCTCTTTACCGCCAGCAACAGCACACTCTTCGCCTACTGGGACGTGTCCTTCGAGATGCATGTGTTCACCATCGCCCTCGCTCATCGCAACTATATCCATCTGGCAAAGAAGCAGCAACAGTCGGCGATCGCGTCATTGCTCCTCGTTTGGCTCCAAGGTTGGCTCCACAGGGGCTCCCTGTAACGCCCCGGCACTCGTTAACCGATGACACCAGCTAACTTGTGCCGAAGTGCTACGCATTACCTGTGATATAGTACCAGTCCCAGGATACACTAGCTGGTACTCACAGAATAAGCATGGAATCAAAGTAGATTAATATTATATCACTGGGTTTTAGTCCTTACATAAGTTGCTATCCCGGACAGGCCCAGAGACGAGCAACGCACAACACAAGAGTCCATAAAGCAAAAGACAAAAACAGCGGTGGCTAAGCGTCTGGGCGACCATCTCGATCCACAGGCGACGGCTTGGGGCTAGGCACGATCCTTCTAGAAGTCTTCGTACTCGGCTTGCTCCTGGAGGTACTCCTCGGCGGTCGGGTCAACGTCTTCATCTTCAACCTCTATAGATATTATATATAGCAAGGGTGAGTACTTCACGTACTCAGCAAGCCGGGGAAAGAATGACATGCTTGGTTAAGACAAGGAGAGCTAGGGTTTTATTTGCGAAAGCAGCCTTTTTGGCAAAGTGATTTATTTCACAAAACTCCTAGTGAGTGAATCAAGTTTTAGTTGTCGGGAGGAGGCTCACGCCTTGACCCATTCCACAAGTTGCTTTGCAACAACTTGTCACGATTAACGAACAACAATTGATTTGTCTCCTCTTTTGGTTCCTTCTCATTTTCACAACCACACATAGTCCATACAGTTATCTCAGCACTGCAACACCATCATGGCCCTAACAACACCTCGGTGTCGGACGACACCCCAGGTCACACAGACCCGTTCCTAACCACAAAGGTTAGCCGTTTGCCACACAGGCAAACTCTGGAAACGAATCCCTTCCCACCAACCATTTTCATCAAACATTTGTCAAACAAATCTACGCTATGAGAAACACCTTACACTCGCCCTTGACCGTGGGCACGTCTGTTCGAACAGTTCATTAAACTCTGCAGAGGTTGTACGCTTTACCCACACGACACGAAACTGACACCGTGTACCCGTCGGCAACGGAAGTTCGTGATAAGGCCTTTCCAAAGCTAACCCATGAAAATCGCATGCCACCTAGTTGGGTTAAGATCCATAGCCGAGTATCAGGCAAAATACAGCCGTCGTCCACTCAGGAAATACCGAGGATGCCTCCTACTCCTACTGGTACCATGCCACAATAGAGGCAAAAAGACACCCATGATGGGCAAAACATGCGTAACACTTCATCTCCTCATCCTCGGCATTCCACAACCATTGGCACACCAACTCTCATGTGATAACAATTTACTTAGCCAGAGGCATCCCATAAATACCCGTGTGGTCGCACTATAACGTGTTCGGATGGACTTCCCAAAGGAATCGGTCCTTAACGATAATACGTGGCCAAACCACAAAGGCTTGACTCCGCATCATCACCATTTTCACAACACATTTTATTTCACAACACCTCGGTACAACATACCGGATTTTTAAGCATAAAATTTGGAAATACCCAAGTTTCCCACACGGCAACAACGTAAGCATGGCTAAGCGAAACTACTTCGGTAATCGTATAACGATACCGGCGCCAATATTTGTGGAGTTATCAAAGGTATGGAAACATCAACCTATGTAATATAAGTGCAACTACTAGGTTGGTCCGTCGGTTGTATAAACAATCCGAGGCCTAAACATGTTATTCGAGTGTGATAAGCAATGCATTTTTCAAACAACATATCATTGCAAATATAGGGGCAATGTGATCAAAGGGGCTTGCCTTGCACGAGATGCGGGTCTTCTTTTTCGAAACCGGCGTCCGGAGCGTCCTCGTACACGTGCTCTATACGCGGAACGGAGAACAAATAAATAAAAAGGCAACAAAATAAGCTCAAATCAAATAAACAAGTGTGCCACCGTGTAGATCTCAATTTTAGAAAAATTTAGAAATTTGAACGAGGTCAAACGGAGTTACGGTTGAATTTCTATGAATTTTCAAAGGTAGAGGGACTTTTCTGAAAATTTGGGAATTTTTAATAAAGGATAACGGAATATTCCGTTAGGGTTAGGGTTAGGGTTTGACGGTGGGGGCCCACATGTCAGGCCGGAAGAGAGAGGGGGAGGGAGTGGGGCCCACCTGTCGGGGGTTTCTTCCCCACCGAGCTCGGCTCGGCCGGCGGCGGCGCCGGGCGGCGGGGCGGCCGGAGGGGGGAGGGGAGGGGGCGGGGAGGGAAGGCCGGCGGCCGGGGAGGCGGTGGCGGCGGCCGGGAGCGGCGGCGCCGGCCGGGAAGGGGAGGCGGCGGCCCGGGAGGCGGTGGCCGGTGAGAGAGAGAGGAAAAGGGGAGGGCGGCCGGCGAGGGGAGGGGAACGGCGGTGAGGGGCGGCGAGGGGAGGGGCTTCGGCCCCTTTTATAGGCGGCGGGGGCGCGGCGAGCGGCGGCGCGGGGCTCGGGGCGGGTGCGGTGGCCGAGGCGGCGCGTCGCGGCGAGGGGCAGCGCGGGCGCGGAGCTGGCGCGGGCGAGGCGCGGCGAACGGCGGCGGGTGCGGCGACGAGCGGCGCGTGGGGCGGCCGGAGGAGGAAGACGGTCCACAGTAGTGGGCCGGGCCGGCGCGCGGGGGAGGAGGCCTGTGGGCCGGGAGAGAGGGGGAGAGAGAGAGAGTTGGGCCGGGGAGGCCGGCCTGCTCGGGGAGGGGGGGGAAAGAGAAGGGGGAAGGGAGTTGGGCCGAGGGAGAAAGGGGCCCAATCAGAGGGTTTCTCTCTCTCTTTTTTTTTTGACATTTTTGGAATTGAATTTGGGGTGAATTTTTGGAGGGAGGAAAAATATGAGATCCATTTGGCACAAATAAAACCCAAATTTTAAAACCAAGTTTTTAATTGAGAGAAGATTTTTAAATAAATACGAAAAGAAAATTAAGGTGCTACACTCCCCCTCCCCCTGCTGCCACCCGCTATCTCCCTACTGCGTCCTGTTGCTTTTTTCCACCGTGAGGAAATATGGGGAGAGTGAGGAGAGGTAAGGGAATGAAGAAAAGAAAGAGAAGGGTCACTTATAGGTAGACCCACATGTCTCGCTAGTTGGACTGGGTCAATATGTCACGTCAACGAAAATTACTTTCAAAACCACTAAAAGGATTAAATTGCACCGGTTTTAATAGTTAGGGGTGAAGATATATGAATCCGATTGAACCTATAATTTGAGGGAGTCCAAGTGGACTTACTATGATGTCTCTGAGACACTGACATGGCAAGCTTGCTAGAAAGACCACCTCCCTATGTCAATGGGCCGTGTACAAAGTGGCTACTTTTGCATACGGGCCTTATCAAATAAGGCCTTGGGCCTGAGTTTTTCTATGGAATATCTCACTTTTGCTTTGAGAGAAGCCATCCAAGGTATCTCTTAAACAGGCCGTAGAAAAGATGGTAAATGACAGGAGCTAGTATAACATGTAGGAAATGACCACCTAAGTGTCCAACTTCACAGGTTTTGTTATACATGATCTACACATCGATGAATGCTATAATACATTGAGAGCTGGCTAGTACTACGTACAAAGAGAACAGCAGAAGAAAACATGATCTAGCCAAACTGTGCACGTCTCGAGAAGGGAAAAAGGTAGGGAAAATAAGGTGCATAACTGCATATATTTTCCAACACCTTCACATCATGCACCTAACCTGTTGTACAAAAGTTGGTCAGACCAATAGCTCACTAATCAAAGCATAATTAGAAAGCATTTCAGGACGTTAACTTTGACATTAATTGATTTGTTTTTGGAAACCCCACAAATACAGTAATATAACATTTTTAAATATATATTCTGAGCTCACATGAAAAGAGGATGTGATGAAAACAAGGAGAGGTACATGCATTCCATTTCAGGCTGGAGATTTCAAGATGTCACAACCATAGAGCTAAACCCTTTCAGCCATATTTCAGCTATAACACACTTCACAAGTTTTGCAACCAGCAAACTGCTTTAAGCCATTTGATCGTATCACAGTAAGAAGGAAAACCAAACATAGAAAAGACAAATACTCCACCACAAATACTGATGAACAAATAAAAATGTTTGCAAGTCATAATCATTTAATGGGAACTGTGAATCAGAACAACATCGGAACATAGGAAAGATGATATTATGAAATAATCTGTTTGGAGCCGTGGATAACAGTCTGTACAGAATACAAGTCAATGGGTTTATTCGCACATTTAAGTTTGCTATGTGTATTATAATTAACAAGCAAATCATCATGAGTGATAGGAGGATAAATATTTAGGGGTGCTAAAACTTTTCCCAAAAGCATTTTTAATGCAGAATTGGCACGACCCTGATATGAATTGTCCAGGTGATATTGAGCAAACTTGAAGCCCCAAATTACTACTCCTACATCACAATGGCTAGGGATATCACATATACCTGGTACGGTAAACATCTAGCAGAGAAATACTGCAGCACATAGAATACATAATAGTACTTTCTGTAATAAAATGGGGATGCGAACAATAATTTTATTTTCGTCAAAATAGTAAACCACGGGATCCATCAGTAGAAAGAACCGAAAGACATGTTATATAGGTCTCTCTATTTCCGATCCAAATAGAAACCAACGGTTGTGCTCTGATCCAGATGACTTGCTTCTAATCAAAAGCAGTGCAGCTGATGCCTCACCTCAAAAGACAGCGGGGGAGGACGACAGGAGCTATCGGAGCGCGCACAGGGGTGGCCGCTGGCAGAGGAGGCAACTGCGGAGGTGGACCTTGGAACTGCGGCGGCGATGCGAGGGCTTCTTTGATCCTCCCAAAAAAAAACCTCACCTTTATACAAGAATACCAAATTAGTGATGGAATAAGTCTTGTGTTGTGCTGTTGTTGTCTTTTTCGTTTTTTCAGCTTTTCAGCTCAAGATGCCATAGGATAACATCTTTACTTTCAGTTTTAGACTACCAGATGCTCTAGGACAACATCTTTACTTTCAGTTTTAGAGGACATCATCTTTACTTTCAGTTTTAGACTAGTAAAATGCTTTAGGACAACATCTCCTTTCAGTTTTAGAATAACAAACCAGCTATAAATATGTATTCCAACCCCGGGATGGTATGGTATTTGTGAGAAAATAAGCAGAAAATTATCCCAACTCTCCTAGCGCCATCCTCTCGATGAGAGTAAGGTTTTTGCTACTAACAAGTGGTATCAGAGCCGTTCAATTCTGTAGTCTAGACATCTCCTGCTCATCCCCTTCCCGAGCTCCCCTTTGTCCTCAGCCGGTAGCAGGAACACCAGTTGTTCCTGTTCATCCCTCTCCCTTGTGCTGAGAGCAGTAGCTCGTCAGAGGCAGCCTCTTCCCCACGCAGCAGCCCCCCAATAGCGTGTCATGTCCGGAGGACAATCTCAGCGCTCGGTCGCCTCGAGCGCGCGGCTCCGGCAGGAGGCCGAGCTCGCCGCGGCAGAGGAACGTGAGCGAGCGGCGGTAGAGGCCGCTGCGACGGCAGCGAGGGCATCAAGGCTGGCGGTGGCGGAATTGGTAGCGGCAATGGCGGAAGTGGAAGCAGCGGCGGCGGCGGATGCAGCGCGTGCGGCGGCGATAGAGCTCAAGGCTCTGCGCGACAGTAGCTCCAGCAGCTCTGTCTCCGCCTACGGCAGCACCGATAATGAGCCGACAAGGGAGGCAGCTCGCGAGCGGACGGAGCAGCGGGCAGCCGCGCAACCCCACGCGCGTGGTGGCGGTAGCCCAGACAGGCGCGGACGTGCCACCGGCGCTCCTGGCGAGGGCGCGCATGACGGCGGTGCTCCCGGCGGCAACGGCTGGGTCGACGGAGATCGCGGCCGTTGCAGGCGGCGCGCCTCTCCCTCCCCGGACCGGTACCATGGCCACCACGGGATCCAGGCCGTCATCAGGGACATCGGTCCCGGCGGTGGGTGGCCTACCCTCACCAAGACCAACTACGTCGAGTGGGCCGCGGTGATGAGGATAAGGCTCCAGGTGTGGCTGTAACGCCCCGATTTTCGCTTGGCGTTAAAAAGCTATTTTACGAAAATCCTATATGTGAAAATTTCATTCTTTGTATGAGAGTCTAAGTCGTGCCATGGATCTCAATTAAAATCTACCTTTGTTCCCTCTCCTCGCACCAAAAATCATCTCCTCGAAATTCCTTTTCCAAACAAATCCCCGAAATTTGATCCTTCTCTCCTTTGAATTCTCGCCAAATATTTCTCGCAATTACAAACATATCAAATTCCTATTTTGAATCACCCCTTTGACCGGTCCGCCCCTTCCTCTGCGGTGTCGCCTTGGGCCGCCGCTTGGCCGGCCCACTCGCCGCTTCCGCCTCGGCCTGGCCTGCCGGCCCGCTCGCCCGACCGTGGGCCTCTTTCCCCCTCGCGCACGCGTCCGCCCGTGGGCCGCTTTCCCTCACGCGCGGCCCAGTCCCCTCCGGCTTACTCGCCGCGCGCGCCACCCCACTGGGCCGTCGCCCTCATCGGCCTACTCCACCTCTCTCTCTCCAGCCGTTGGGCCACGGCCTTGCCTCCCCCGCCCGACGACCCAAAGGTCCATATTTACTCCCTCCTTACAAGCTTGTTACCTTAGAACCAAAGTCCATCATTGGTCCCTCATTCCTCCCTCTACCCAAAACAGCCACCCATAACCAGAAGTCCATACACCCTCCCTCACCTCTTGCTGGCCCCACATGTCAGTGAGTGTAAGAAATATTCTTGAGAATATTTATTTTCCAGACATTCAATAATTCCATTCCTTTGTCCACAAATTTCGATAAATCATTTCTTTGAATCCAATAAAGTAAATAAATACTTTTCCTTATCCAGAAATTCCACGATTTACTTTCCCTGCTCCGGAAGTTCTAATAAATCATTTCCTTGTCCATATACCTTTTCCCTATACTCCGGACATCCCCGTAAATCGTACCCTTGATCCGATGTTTCCAATTTAACTTCCGAAATTCATATCTTTCAGTCCGCAACTCCGATTGACCCCGTTCCACCTCCGAAAATTCTGTTAAATTGTGATCTATCTTATGGCACTATTATTTAGTATAAATAGGATATTTGTTTGGGTCTTTGTTTAGGTTTTTGATTGTTTGCGCCTAGTTGCGGTTACCGGATTTTTCGTCAAGCGAGGATTTCTCGAAGATTCACGAAGATTAAGGCCCTAAGCAAGGCAAGCCACCTTTGAACATCTTGAGCCTATATTTGAATTTAATTATATTGTTTGCAAAATATTTATGCATTGATAGGATTCCACTTGAATTGTTTGCCCCGTCTGCAAGGCAGATCAGTGGGCCTACCTAACTTGTTGCATTTAATCCTTCCCTTTGTTAATTGCTACATCATGTTTCCCTTGTAACCACCTTCATTGCATCTCGGTATTCGTGCACTCTGTACGAGTATCGTTGTCGCCTTCGAATTTAAAAATATGAGAACATCTTGGGTAAAACTTGATTTACAAAAGTATTGAAAAACCCGACGCCTGGGTCGGTGCCTTGTGGAAGAAAAATGAATTTTAAAAAAATAAAACTCGCGACACAAGGCCATTCCTGGGCGGGATGCTTGTGCGGTCGCTTTTAAGGACCGATTCCTTTGGAATTACATCCGAGCATACAACAAGTGCGACCACACGGGTGAAATGGGATGCCCCTGGCTGAGTAAATAGCTAATCAGGGGAGCCATGATACCAAAAGACATGTGGATTCGCCGGGGTGGTGTCGGGGAGAACCCCTGGGCTTCCTGGCACAGTATGGTTTGGGACCTAACCTGTTGTTGGTCCGGATGACCCCTCTCGTTGGCATATGGTAACCTTGTGTCGGCCTTGGAAATGCCTTGTCGTGAAAGCCTCAAAGTCACCAGACGTGGCTGTTCTGCACGGGCTGGGTGACCCAGGTGTTGACGTAAAAACACGAATTTCGTCGTCAACACCAGGCTAGTAACGTCGTGTGGGTAGAGTGTACCCCCTCTGCAGAGGTTAACAAACTGTTCGAATAGCCGTGCCCACGGTTATGGGCGGATGTGAGGTGATTCCTTAGCGTAGTTTTTGATTTACCATGCTTTGAAAAGAGATGATAATGTTTTGGGAAACCTGATGCTTGGGAGGCAATTGGCTGTCAGGGAGACAGCGGGACAGGGAGTCCCTGGAAATAATTGGTCGTTTGGGGACCACATATCTCGGGAAGATTGGATAATTGGTTTGGTTTGGGAAACCAACTTTTAGGCCAACTCTGGGAGTTGTGCAAACATGAAAATCAATTTGTTACTTCTCACTCCCGACCGAGCTGAGACTTGTCTCGCTCTGGTTGTGGACAAGCACACACTTAGATTGTTCAAATCTTTAAAATAAAACTGCTTTGTTAAATAAACAGCCTCTCCTTGAAGCTTACATTAACCACTTAAGTTCCCCTGGCTTGCTGAGTACGTAAGTACTCACCCTTGCTTTCTATATATATATATATATAGTTCTGCCAGCGCTGAAGGTGAAGCCGAAGTGAAGATTAGGGTTTCGTCCTAGTTCCCTGCTATTGCCTGTGGTGTTGGGTGTTAGTTCGTTGGTTTCCGCTGCCTCTGTCTCTGATGTTGCTGCTTCCGCGTCGTCTGTTGCATTCTTGGGTTCTCCCGAGAGCTGCAACTTAAGTCAAGGTAAATAAGTCCTCTATTTAAATTAAGGATTGCAATGATTCCTAATTGTCACCGTGGGTACCAGCGCTATGTCCTGGGACTGGTACCAATATCACGGTTTCGTAGGAAGCGGTTCACGCCGTTTTTCCTACGACACACTCCTGTCTGGTGCCGTTGTACAGCGGTGCCAGATCGGGGTGTGACAGCGGCACATGTGGGAGGCAGTCCGGTACGGCGACATCGACTATGACGAGGATCGACGGGCGCTGGATGCCCTCATCGCTGCAGTCCCGCCCAAGATGCAGTTCTCGCTTTCCCAGAAGCGGACTGCCAAGGAGGCCTAGGACACCATCGCTGCTGCAGAGAAGTACAAGCAGATCGCTCGTTCGATCGAGTCTCTGCTGGACCTCTCCACGATGTCGATCGAGGAGGCTATAGGTCGCCTCAAGGTCGTCGACGACGATGAGCCACAGCCTCTCTCGGGGCCTATCACCATTGGCGGGAAGCTCCACCTCACTCGGGAGCAGTGGGAGGCCTGTTAGGTTGACGGGAAGAAGGGGGAGTCCTCTTCCTCGATAGACGGCCGCAAGCACGGCAAGCCACGTAAGGGGCGCGGAGGCGTCCAGGTCAGGGTGCGAGGACGCACTGAGGGTGGCGCCCGCAGAGGCACCTAGGGCGGCGCCGCCGGCAACCACAGACCAGCACGAGACGACACCTACCGCAACTGTGGCAAGCTTGGCCATTGGGCCAAAGACTGTCAACAGCCACAACGTGGCCAAGCCCACATCGCACAGGTGGAGGAGGAAGAGCCGGCTCTGCTCCTGGCACACGCAAGCATCGAGCTACCTCCAGTGGCACCGGCCGCAGCGACTCTCCTCCACCTTGATGAGCCGAAGGCACACGCCTTCCTCGGTGACAGCTCCAGCAACAACAAGACTGATAGGTGGTACCTCGATACCGGTGCCACCCATCACATGACTGGCCGACGTGAGTTCTTCACCGAGCTTAATTCCAGCGTCCGAGGCTCTGTCAAGTTTGGGGACGCCTCCGGCATGGAGATCAAGGGTGTTGGCTCTGTCACCTTCACCGCCAAGTTCGATGAGCACAGGCTGCTCACCGGAGTCTACTACATCCCCGCGTTGAGGAACTCTATCATCAGTGTGGGACAGCTGGATGAGAATGGTTCACGCGTGTTGGTCGAGCACGGAGTCATGAGGATTTGGGATCATCGTCGTCGCCTTCTTGCCAAGGTAACCAAAGGCACCAATCGACTCTACATCCTCAACGTGCAGGTGGCACAACCGGTTTGCCTCGCCACCCGTTGGGACGACGAGGCGTGGCAGTGGCATGAGCGCTTTGGGCACCTCCACTTAGAGGCCCTGAAGCTGCTCAGTGCCAAGGAGATGGTGCGAGGCCTGCCGTTCCTTGACCATGTGGAGCAACTCTGCGACGTCTGCGTGTTAATGAAGCAGACGCGGCTCCCCTTTCCCTAGCAGATGAGCTTCCGAGCCAAGGAGCGGCTCGAGCTCGTGCACGGGGACCTATGTGGCCCAGTGACACCGGTCACACCAGGAGGACGACGTTACTTCCTGCTGCTCGTCGACGACCTCTCCCGCTACATGTGGGTGATGGTTCTCGGCAGCAAGGGAGAGGCTGCGGACGCCATCAAACGCGCAGGCTACTGCGGAGGCGGAGTACGGCCGCAAGTTGCACGTGTTGCGCACCGACAACGACAGCGAATTCACAGCGGCTGAATTCGCGTCGTACTGCGGTGATGAAGGCATTTAGTGCCACTACTCCGCACTGTACGGCCCGCAGCAGAACGGCATCGTCGAGCGGTGCAACCAGACCGTTGTGGGGATGGCTCGGGCCCTCCTCAAGCAGAGGGGGATGCGGGCTGTATTCTGGGGAGAGGCGGTGGTGATAGCTGTCTACATCCTCAACCGCTCGCCTACCAAGGCCCTCGGCGGCAGGACGCCGTATTAGGCTTGGCACAGGTGCAAGCCGGCGGTTACCCACCTGCGGGCCTTCGGATGCCTCGCGTTTGCCAAGGAGCTCAGCCACATCGGCAAGCTCGACGACAGGAGTACTCCAGGGGTGTTCATCGGCTACGCGGAGGGCTCGAAGGCCTACCACATTCTCGAGCCGAAGACACAGCGTGTGCGCACGACACGCGATGTAGTGTTCGACGAAGGGCGAGGATGGGCATGGGACAAGACGGTGGACGACAGCTCGACTCCGACGTACGACGACTTCACTGTCGAGTACGTCCACTTCGAGGGAGCTGGGGGAGCAGGCAGCCCTTCTTCACCGAGCGTGCCAACTCCAGTCCCTGAGCCTCCACCGACTCCGACAGCACCACACTCTCGAGCCACGACTTCGGCTGCAACGAGTTCTTCGCCGACACCACCACAGCCGGCGATCCCACACGCTCCAGTACCAACAGCCACCCCTCCGGGCACGTCCCCTCCGACACCAGCTCGTGTCGAGCACAGCCCAGTGGAGTTCGCTAGTCCGCTCTCCCACGACGAGGAGCGCATCGACGTGTACCACGACGGCGAGCCGCTGCGGTACCGTACGATGGAGGACCTTCTCGGCGACCAGCTGGTGCCGGGACTGGTGCCTCACGACTTGGAGGCATAGTTGCACCTTGCGTGCGACGACAGCGAGCCTCGGTCTTTCGCAGAGGCAGAGAGACACACGGCATGGCGTGCCGCAATGTAGTCGGAGATGGACGCAGTTGAGGAGAACCGCACCTAGGAGCTTATTGATCTCCCTCGTGGTCACCGCGCGATCACCCTTAAGTGGGTGTTCAAGCTGAAAAGGGATGAAGCCGGAGCCATCGTCAAGCACAAGACTTGCTTGGTGGCACGCAGTTTCGTGCAGCAGGAGGGCATCGTCTGCCTTCGCCCCCGTGACACGGATGAAATCCGTGCGACTCCTCCTTGCGCTAGCTACTCAGGAAGGCTGGTGCGTTCATCGCATGGACGTCAAGTCGGCGTTTCTAAACGGCGACCTGAAGGAGGAGGTCTGTGTGCACCAGCCGCCGGGATTTGTGATTCCCGGCAAGGAGGGCAAGGTGCTATGGCTGCACAAGGCCCTCTACGGCTTGCGGCAGGCACCAAGGGCGTGGTATGCCAAGTTGGATTCCACGCTCAAGGGGATGGGCTTCAAGCAAAGCCAGCACGAGGCGGCCATCTACCGGTGGGGCAATAGAGGATATGCCCTGCTGGTGGGTGTCTACGTCGATGACTTGGTGATCATCGGCACCAAGGATGCGGAGGTGGCGGCATTCAACGAAGAGATGAAGGCCACCTTCCAGATGAGTGACCTGGGGCCTCTCTCCTTCTACCTGGGGATCGAGGTGCACCAGGATAACTCCAGGATCATGCTTCGATAGACCGCTTACGCCAAGCGCGTCGTTGAGCTGGCTGGGCTCACCGATTGCAACCCAGCCCTCACTCCGATGGAGGAGAGGCTGAAGCTGAGCCACCACAGCACGACGGAGGAGGTGGATGCTATGCAGTACCAGCGTCTTGTGGGGAGCCTTCGCTACCTCACCCTCACACGACCGGACTTGGCATTCTCCGTCGGCTACGTTAGTCGGTTCATGCAGCGACCGACGTCGAAGCACCAGCAGGCTGTGAAGAGGATCATCCGCTACGTTGTAGGGACTCTCGACCACGGTCTCTACTACCCGAGGTGTCCTGGAAAGGCACATTTCGTCGGGTACAGCGACAACGACCATGTCGGCGACATCGACACCAGCAAGAGCACAAGTGGGATTCTCTTCTTCCTTGGCGAGTGCCTCGTTAGCTGGCAGTCCGTCAAGCAGCAGGTGGTGGTCCTGTCCAGCTGCGAGGCCGAGTACATGGCGGCCTCCACCGCTTCAACCCAGGCGCTCTGGCTTGCGCGACTGCTTGGTGATCTCCTCGGCAGAGATACTGGAGCGGTGGAGCTCAGGGTGGACAACAAGTCTGCTCTGGCTCTGGCAAAGAACCACGTTTTTCATGAACGGAGCAAGCACATCCGGGTGAGGTACCACTTCATCCGAGGCTGCTTGGAGGAAGGGAGCATCAAGGCGAGCTACAAAAACACCAAGGACCAGCTTGCGGACCTGCTCACCAAGCCCCTTGGGAGGGTCAAGTTCCTCGAGCTTTGCTCCAGGATCGGGATGGCCCAACTTCCTCACAAGACGATGCACAAGACTTAGAGGGAGAATGATGGAATAAGTCTTGTGCTGTGCTGTTGTTGTCTTTTTCGTTTTTTTCAGCTTTTCAGCTCAAGATGCCCTAGGACAACATCTTTACTTTCAGTTTTAGACTAGCAAGATGCTCTAAGACAGCATCTTTACTTTTAGTTTTAGAGGATAACATCTTTACTTTCAGTTTTAGACTAGTAAGATGCTCTAGGATAGCATCTCCTTTCAGTTTTAGACTAGCAAACCAGCTATAAATATGTATCCCAACCCCCCAGGATGGTATGACATTTGTGAGAAAATAAACAGAAAATTGCCCCAACTCTCCTAGCGCCATCCTCTCAATGAGAGCAAGGTTTTTGCTTCTAACAATTAGAACGTGGCAAGAAATGGGTGACTTACCGGTTCGGATCAGCGATACCGACAGGGAGGAGGAGTAACGGCGGCGGTCGGATTTTTTTCTCTTGGAGGACGGGGTGGAGACAAAGCCACGAGACGAGATGACGAGAAAGGAGACAAGGGTGTTGGTTTGGGGACTTTGGCAGGTGGCAGCTGAAATCTCCAAGTCCAAGGGCTTTTGCTCGCTTTCACCGTGTTAGGCCTCGGAACACGATGGGATCTAGCTCAACCTGCTAATGGGCTTTCTCGATCAGGACCGTCGGTTTATAGGTTTTGGGCTGTGTCTCGAGGCGATTTTGCGGCTTAGGCACCATCCGGTTGCTCGCCAGCGTTGGATCTCGCGGAAAAATAAGTTCACCAGACATCCCTCAACTTTACTTCGAGTTTGTATGACATCCCTAATCTCTAATACCAGAAATCTTCACTCCTAAACTATACAAAACCATACAATTTAGATCCTCTTGTACTCCTAAACTATAGGAAACCGTACAATTTAGATCCTCTTGTGGTGCAGATGTGTGGTTTCGCTGACGTGGCATCCTAGTCAGTAAAAAAAATAAAAAAGTATGTGGAACCCGTTGACAAAAAATCCACATCCGACCGATGGTGTCAAATCTACATTGATGCGAACCGTGTTGATAGGGGTGGGCGTGGTCCGGATCGGTTCAACCCAGACTCGACCCACAAAACCCACGTAAACTACAACGGTGCTAACGGGTCTAGATCTCATTGGGTATAATAGGTCGACCCATAAAAATGAATACTAGATTTTGCTAGCGTGAATACCAGAGAATAAACAGAGTAAAAAACTTATTTGCCCAATCATCAGATTGATTAACTGTCTGTTTATGAGTTTATTATCTTCTTCTACATATTGAAGAAGCACTTTCATCGATTTCTCAAGTCGGAACAACCATCAAAATTAGACGAATCAAAAAAAAAATCCCCAATCTCTACCAAGAGTTCTTCAAAACAAGTTTCCAGAACCAATCCATCAATCAACAGCAATCAAAACTAGCTGGACGAATCAAAGAATCATCCCATGTTCCTGAATACTACAACTAAACACCAAACCTGTCATGGCTGGGTATGGACGCCATTCCTCAAGGTGCTCAGCCTCCAATATGTGCACAGCAAGGACACCGCCCACGCCTTCCCGCGCGAAACGCCCGCCGACGCCGCGCTCGCCGGCAAGGTCGTCGCCTACTACAAGCTCCGGGACGTGGTCCGCGACCAGCAAAAGAAGCACCCCAACGCTCGCGTCCTCGTGGCGGGCCACAGCCTCGGCGGCACGCTCGCCGCCACGTTCCACGGCGAGGCCAACGTCCTCGCCCACCTCACCGCCGTGCACACCTACGGCCAGCCTCGCGTGGCCGATCCGCGTTCGCCGGCTTCCTCTCCTCCAACGATGCAGATCGATAGATGAAGATAGCGAATAAAGAGCTCGTGGGTTTGGCCCTGTTACCCCTGGATCGGCCCTTTTTTTTCACTGGACCCATCCCACTAACCCATTGGAGGCAAGTTTATGGGATGGGCCTATGAGTCCGTTGGGTCGGTCCGGACCGTGCCCATCCCTACGTGTCAACAAACACACGAAAATCTAGAAGATCTGCCTAACTTTAATACAGATCCAAAATATTGATGAGAGCGTATCAATCAGTTTGATCATGCAATTGATAAGATATATAAATTGAAAATTACAGAGCCGATTGGCCAGCAAGCCGATATAGTAATTTCAGCCGATGTCGATAGAGTTTAAAGCAATCGGCTATATATCCAATGTAGATTTTGATACTTGAATAAATAATTATATAAAGATAATCGGCCGATAGTAATGTAATAGAATAATAATAAAATCCAATAACATCCAATCGACCAATAATGATATGATGAAATAACTATTGATCTAAAGGTTAAAGCACACATAGTCTGGAGATTTGATATCGATAAATCCAAATGATTAGATAATCAGTGAAACCTTTATTGCGATCGACTAACACCAACTTATATGTAATCCTTATAAGCCAATGCAATGTCCAGATAACTCATCGGCTGAAACCCCGATGAAACTCTTATTGGCAATCAAAGACATGTTAGCTTTTATGATTCTAAGCACGATTTAGTAGGTCAAACACAATTGATGTAGCACTAAGTATGAAAATAAGCATAAAATCTAAACAATCAAACCTTTGACTGATTATTAGGGTGGTAGATACCTTAGCTAATCTAGATCTACAAAACAATTTAGCCGATACCGGCAAAACCCTAGAAAAGATCCGGCCGATACAGATAAATTGAATCATCGACTTGGATTAACCAGGATATATGATAAATAGGCAGATGCATAAGTTAGATTAGAGTGTCGAAACGATGTAAGCCCTAATTCCACCGATACAAGCCACCTGACAAGCTTTACCTCTTGTCGGAGATCTAAGCCGATGCAGCCTAACTCCAAACAAGAACTCATCGAAAGTAAAATGGTGGCGATGTGCCGAAAGTAGATTGTATTGATCTATCGAGATAGATTACAATGACCCTGGGTTGTACATATTTATACCGCACAGCGATATGAGTCCTGATCGGACTCATTGGACACGACACAAACACACTTTTCTAACAATTAAAGGAAACTAACTGACTCTACTTAATTAATAGATACATTGTCATGTCGCATCCACCTTGAACTCGGTCTCTTCTGGATATGCTTCCTTTAATCGATTAATTTCCTTAATCAAACCCATCAAGAATCCAACTACCAGCGATTGATAATGCCCATCGGCCGATTCTAGGACTCTGAAGTCGATACTAACTCTAAGTTGATGACGACCTCGTGTCACGTCCAGAAATTTAGCCCAAATTTACAGACTATTTTGTGTATAAATCCCTGTCCGGGAATCAAGCAAGGGTACACAAAACGATAAATTAATATACATATCCAAATGTAAATAAAGCGTAAATACTTACAGAAGAGACACTTAGTCCTTACACCGAAAAGAGAGCAGCAACAGCGGAAACAGGCGACGATCCCAGCGGGGCTTCAGCTCCACTCCACAGGCAAAACTCAACTGGGGTATAAGCCTTGATCCTCTAACTTCGTCTTCAGCTCAGAAGCACTACACTTCTGAAAAGGAGGAATAATAATAAGGCTGAGTACAACTACCGTACTCAGCAAGCCACACCAATGATGCATTCGTGCAAGGGGAGTCAAGGAGGGTTTGTGGCTATTTGCATAAAGGCGGCTGTAAACATTTATTGTTGAAATCAATAAAATAGTTGATTAATTAAGGCAATATTAAATCACCACTGAACAATGCTACAACACGTTGAACATGCCCAACCATTCCACCTGAACCATTTCATTAAGTCAAGTTAATTAAATGTGTGAGACTAATCACGGTGAATCTGGTCGATCGTCTATAACCGCGGGCACGACTATTCGAATAGTTTTACTCTGGTCAAAGGTGCGCAACTGTACCTACAGGACACGGTTCCACACATGTTGTCATGCCCTGAAGTATCACCATGATACGCAAAGGAGGAAATCGTGACAAGACCCTTCGCATAACTCCCCCTAACCAAGTACAACACACCTCAAGTTTTGGCCCCACCTTTTAACCAAGGTATGCAGCCCCTCTCGTGCCTAGGTGAATCCGGAAGTCGATCAATGGGTTAACCCCCACCGACCCAACCTAATCACGCCCACCTTGCCTTGGAACGTCGGAAAGGGAAGAGCTATATTACAAGTCCAACAGTTGTCCATTCTTGCTTGTGGTAAGCACTGTTAGTCTTCCAGAGTTTCCCGAGAACCAGTCCTTAATTACCATGGGCGCGACTAGCCAAACCATGCACCCACGACCCACCATTGAGTCATATTTTAGTTGGATAATTACGACCAACAAACATGTCCAGATGTCATGAGCATACAGCTCGTCAAGATACTAAAAGTAGATAGTGTGTTTATCTCATATTATGAGCTAGTGGTAATTAAGCATGGCTAAGCATAACATACTTCTAGCAAGATCAACATAAGTGACACAAGCTATTCAAATTATGACCCAGTTGACAAAGGAAGGATATCAAGTAAACATGGCACAAGCGGGCAAGTAAGTAATACCATAATCCCATGTAATTAGCAAAACATGCAATTTATTTATAAACGGTAAAACATTTTATAAAGTGGGTCAACATGTTCAAGGGGAATGTGTGACTTTCCTTGCTTCTTCAAACAATTTTCCGAACTCTTCTCGTCGCGACCGCGATCTTCCAAAACAGCGGAAACTATACACTGGCACACAAAACGAGGAAAAACACTAATAAAAACCAAGTAAACAATACATGGAAAGTAAATAAACAGGTAGATCTCAATTTTAGATTAATTTTGCAAGTTGAATGGCTTAATTTGGAGTTCGTATGAATTAGTTATGAATTTTAGAAGTATTGAGCCATTTAAATAAATTTCTGGAAATTAAAATCGATTAATTGCGCAATTAATAATTATTTTAAACAGGAAAACAAGGATTATGATGTCACCCCTCGGAGAGGAGAGGGCCGAGCCACTGACATGCGAGCCCCGCATGTCAGCGTGAGGGAGGTGTGGGGAGTGTTTTTATAGGGCTCGCAGGCGGCGCACGACGCGGAGGAGGAGGGCGCCGACGAAGTGGGGGTGGCAACGTGGGTGAGGTGGAGCTCGAACCAGTGCCGATTTGCGCGGGGAGAGGGGGTGGAAGGTGGAGGAGGTGGAGGGGGTGGACTCGGCGAGTGCGCGGGGTGGAGGAGGTGGGTGGGCTGGCGCGAAATCGGCGGCGACGTGGGGCCGTGGGGGAGGCGGCTGGAGGTTGGCGATAGAGCTGATGGGTGGGGTCCACGGTCCCACCTGTTGATGGCTCGGGAGAGAGGAGGGAAGCGATGTGGACATTGCGAGAGAGAGGGGGCAAGCGGGCCGAGTCGAGGGAGAGGGAGAAAGGCCAGCCCGAGAGGAGAGAGGAGAGGAAGGAGGAGGAGAGGTGGGCTGACGCGGGGAGGATGGATGGACTTGGGCTGAAAACGGCCCAAAGAGAGACATGAGAGATTTATCTGTTTTCTTGTTTAAATGATTAAATGAACTTTGTAATTTAAAATTACTTCTGGAGCTCCAAAAATTCACGGGAAATTTTCAAAGAGTGTATTAGGGCACGGAGAATATGAAAAAATATTTCCGCCATGACTTTTAAAGGAAATTTTTAATTTCCTCATTAATTCACTTGATTAAATTGCTTTAAATTTTAAAATAAATTCTAGAAATGTATTATTTAATGTTTTTTTAATTCCGATAGAAAATCAGGGTGTGACACCTCGGGGCTTACCAAATCTTGGCGTTAATAGGTCCACGTGACAACCACTCTATTCTTTCTTCTCTTTTCTTTCGACGTGATCGGCAAGAGAACGTGGGAGAGGCGGCAAACGGGAGATAGGGGAGGGGAGAGCCGGCCGGCAAGACGGCGACCGGCATGGCGATGGCGGCAGGCCACCGCACAAGCTACGACAACGGTAGCACGCGGTGGGCTCCGGCGCTGACTTGGAGATGGTGGGCTCCACGGACGCGACCGTGCCGGCGATGGCGGTTGCTGCAGCGACAGCGACCATGGCCTCTTGCTCTTGTTGGTAGGTGAAGTGGGGGAGACGGCCGACGGTAGATGTGGGAGGGGAGTGGCGGCCGACGAGCCAGCGATCGGCGTGGCGATGATGGCATACACGTTGAAGAGGATGAGCGACTTGATCTCACTGATGGGGACGCCGGTCTCAATGTTGAGCTACACGAGGGCGCCCTTACCGATGATGATCTCACTGATGATGGAGAAGACGATGTTGAGCTGCGCGAGCCCTTGCCCGGGGCGATGACGGCCTTGTCGAGGCCCGTGGGCGGTTGGTCGTCGATGAAGCTATCGCGGTCGCCGAGCGCGCCGATGACGCCGAGGAGGGTGAAGAGGATGGAGAAGAGAAGGAGGTGCTCAGCCTCGTAGATCGGGATTGCCGGTGCCCCTCTCCCCGTCATCGCTAGCCATCAGCCACTGTCCTAGAGAGAAATCGCCCTCGCCGGATCCCTCCTCTGTCGCGACCAGTCCCTCCTCTCCGCTGGTGCCCACTCCTCTGCGACCGCTGACGCCCTTCACCTGCTCACCGCGAGCGTCGTCGAGGTCCTCCACGGCATGGCGATCCCCAACGAGTTCTCCGATCACGACGCCCTCGTCAAGTCCACATTTCCCACCGGCTGCCTCCCCTCTCCCCCGTTCCCTCCTCCTGTCCCGAGGCACTCGAGGCAGCGGCGACGCCTCTCGAGGTGTGGAACTTGGCCAAGCTCGCCAGCCGCCTCTCCCCTCTCTGCTGCCACCGACCTCCAGGATCGTTCAAGAGGAGAAGAAAGAAAAGAGAAGAGAGGAGAGGAGAAAAGAGAAGAAAGAGGAGATGCGGGCCCCATATTTTTTCTTCTCACTTACATGTGAGTCCCATATATTTTTTATTTTTTATTTTGCTAACTAGGACACCACATCAGCGAAACCAGAGATCCATACTACCATGGGACCGAAATTGCACGGTTTTGTGTAATTTAGGTGTGAAGATTTCTAGTATTTGTTTGGATTAAGGATGTCGTAAAAACTCGATGTAAAGCTGAGGGACATTAGGTGAAATTATTCCTCTCGCGGATGCTATTTGGCGGCTAGCCACGCGCGCCTCGGTCTGTAGTGCCAAAAATGGCCCATGCTAAACACCAAAATTTGGCATCTAGAGTTAAAATAGGGAAATATTGCCAAAATTTGGAAAGGACCCGATTTCCTTCACGGGGCCGATCTGACCGGGCGATCAGACCGGTGGTGTGGGGCCGGTTTGATCGGTGGCATGTGGTCGGTTAGACTGAATGAGTCCGACTCTGAGTCTAATTTTGTCGGTTCTCGGGTTTTTCTTACTTTGGAAGATATTTTTCAAGTTTCCATTGGTTTCTATCCCGAGTAAGACATGGAAAAGGTCTTCGAGAAGGCAAGACCAACCCCTTTATAGAGGTCAAGGCCGGTTCGATTCAAAACCCCCCAATCTCAATCCATACACAATCGAATCGTTCTTTTACTTCTACTTTCAGCCATGTTTTCTACTTTACCTTAGTTTCATCCATCTTTATTGGTTTGCACCGTAAACCGTCCGCCTTCGCCGTGAGAGTGCGAATATCTCTTTGTAGGTTTGTTCGTAAACCTTCCGTTCGCTATCTTCAAATCGATCTAAATCAGCCTCAATGCTGATTTGATCTCTAAATCGTCTCTGCTAGCCAGTTTATTCTTCAAAACCCATCTTGATTTAGAGTTATCTATATCGAGGTGGTTGATGACTCCGTTAACACCGCAAATCTTTAGATGAGTCTTGTGTTGGGACTGAAAAAGACGCCAACATGAATTGGCGACTCCATTGGGGATGATAATTATTTTGGCTATTCCATCAAAATTAATCTTGACATCAGTCACCGCCGATGTATTCATCTCATTGGTCTAATCTATACCACTCATCAAATTTTCACTGATTAAGGAAACTAATCAAAGTATCACTTTCCTTTCTATCTAACTAGAAAAAATGCGTGTGCGCTGCAATGGGTAAAAATGTTTGTTTTTTCAGTAATACAACAGCTATTAGGAGCTAAGCAATAAACTAAAACATTCGAATTGCTATACATTATAATTGAAAAAGTTAATGAAAATTCTTTCTTGGTTTTGGACCAAAAGTCCATTCTTTCCTTCTTTTTCAGCCCTAGCCCAATCTGCTACCTACCTCCACTCGGCTTGCCTCTCTTCGGCCAAGCCCACAAGTGGAACCACAAAGCTCAGCTCGCACAACCGATTGTGTATGCCGGAGCCGATCCACCCCATCAAATCCAACCTAATCTTTCTCAAATCCGCAAAACTCGGGATAAAAACGATGGAGGAAACTTGTTTGTTGTCGAAAGACAACTGTGTTTTCAACAGGTTCACTCTTTGTGGAAAGTTAAAAGCAGTATATTAATATTTTGTTAAAATTATTGGGATCTCCCATACATGCCCTGTGGGATCTATTTATAGGCTTAGTACAGACCCATGCACCCTAGGGCGTAGGAACTTGATCCCAGGGCGAAGGTTCTTTGTTTCGCCCAGCGCTTTGCCCTAGTTCCCTCGTCTTCTAGATCATTGGGCCTTCACCACCCGCGGTTCGCCCCAGGCAGTTGTGAGTAGGTTTCAGCGACTCGGTCGAAGGTTCTCGTGGCATGCCTCTAACATTGTCGGCCGACCATCATCGGTAACTGAGATTGAATCCAGTTAAAGCTGAACTGAAAGGGGAAATCATGAGGAAAATGATGAGGGAAGAGTGAGGAATCGATTTTTGTAATTAATTGGTGGGGAAAACGTAGGAGGAGACAGATCGATTTGGCATCGGCGCTATAGTTTGGTCCGGCAGCGGCAGGAGGCGCGCTGCGCGCGCATGGAACGAATCGGACGAGATTGAAAAAACCAGCGACAGGAAAAAACCGGACAGACAAAGATACCAAAGCTTGATCGGGCAAAAAAGACCAGCGAAAAAAACAGCATAGAAAAAAACCATAAGCGTAATCGGGAAAAAACCGGCGAAACAAAGGGACAAAAAATAACGGAAGCTTTACGTAGGTATATAGATTGTTAGGTATATAGATATAACTGTTAGAGATATTATCTCATGTAACAAATATAGACAAGATGAGGCTTGGCCGGTGGTTTAGATAGATAGATAAGATCAAGTTTGTTATGTAAACAACCCCAGCCGAGCCTCACAAGTCTATGCATATATATGTACTTTCCTGTGCAGATTTGTGCACTAAGTGAAACACGCACCGTCGACCCTAGCGTGAAGGGCGACGTTACTCCAGTTCTTGTGATTTCCTTCATGGTATCAGAGCTCTGAAGTTTAGATCCAATCTATCCATCCACCATGGCCAGTTCTTCCTCTTCCACCTCCCAAACCAATCCTCTATTCGGATCTCATGTCTCCGAAAAACTCAACAAGCAGAACTACCAACTCTGGTCAGCTCAAGTGCTCACGACGATTCGCGGGGCACGACTGGAGGGACACATCACCGGCAAGACCGAAGTTCCTCCCAAGGAGATCGACAAGACTCCATCAGATGACAAGAAGACCGGCGACAAGATCGTCAGGATGGAGAACCCGGCGTACGACGAGTGGTTCGCTGCGGACCAACAGGTCCTCGGCTTCATCTTCTCCTCGCTATCTCGAGACATCTTGTCTCAGGTAGCCACGGTGCAGACAGCAGCTGAAGGATGGGCTGTGATTCAAGGTATGTTCACTACGAAGACTCGAGCACGGTCCATGAATGTGCGGCTGTCACTCTGCACAACAAAGAAGGGGTCATCCACAATCTCTGAATATCTTGGTAAGATGAAGGCATATGGAGATGAACTTGCAGCGTCTGGAAAGCCACCAGATGATGAAGAATTGATTGCTTTTATACTGAATGGTCTAGATGACGAATATGATCCTGTTGTTTCGGCTCTAGTTGCTAGGGTTGAACCACTTACATTGTCAGATGCATATGCACAACTATTAAGTTTTGAGAACAGGCTCGAGATGAGGAGAGCAGAAATCGCTGCCAATGCAGCAGGGCGAGGCAACTGCGGTGGCTTCTCCAATCGCGGTGGCCGTGGAAATCGCGGTGGCGGCCGCGGAGCTCCAAGCGCTGGCGCCAGCCGTGGCGGCCGGACTAGCGGCGGTGGCCGCAGTGACACCCGGCCTATGTGCCAGGTGTGCTTCAAGCGAGGACATGTTGCATCTGACTGCTGGCACAGGTTCGATCAGAACTATGTGCCGGAAGAGCGTCATGTAGCAGCAGCAGCCTCATATGCCTATGGAGCCGACTCCAATTGGTATATAGACTCCGGTGCCACAGATCACATCACCAGCGAGCTCGACAAACTTTCCATCCGCGACAAATACAAGGGTAATGATCATGTGCACACCGCCAATGGAGCAGGTATGGAAATCAAGCACATAGGTCAATCTTTTGTTTCTACCCCCATGCGCAATTTACATCTGAAAAATGTCTTACATGTTCCACAAGCCACAAAAAATCTTGTTTCCGCATCAAAACTTGCTTCCGATAACTCTGCCTTTGTTGAAATTCATGGTAAATATTTCTTGGTTAAGGATCGAGCCACGAAGACCACCATGCTTGAGGGGAGATGTCGCCAAGGCCTCTACCCCCTGCCCACTTCGTCATCATCCACTTCACCAACAAAACAAGCCCATGCTGTGGTGCCGTCTTTTGCAAGGTGGCATGGTCGTCTAGGACATCCTGCTAGTCCTATCGTGTCTCGAGTCATTAGCAAAAATAAATTGCCATGTCAAGGTGTGGAAAGTAGAGAGTCGGTTTGTGATGCTTGTCAAATGGCCAAGAGTCATCAGCTACCTTATCATAAGTCTAATAGTGTCTCTAAATTTCCTTTGGAACTCATTTTCTCTGATGTTTGGGGGCCTGCACCCACTTCTGTTGGAGGAAAGAAGTATTATGTTAGTTTTCTGGATGATTATAGCAAGTATACATGGGTTTATCTTTTAAAGTTCAAAGCCGATGTTTTTAAAGTTTTCCATGAATTCCAAGCTCTAGTTGAGAGACGTTTTGATCGAAAAATTATCTCCATGCAAACCGATTGGGGTGGAGAATATGAAAAGCTAAATAGCTTTTTTCGCCAAATTGGGATCTCTCATCAGGTCTCATGTCCTCATACCCATCAACAAAATGGGTCAGCTGAAAGAAAGCATAGACATATCGTTGAGGTTGGTCTCTCCCTTTTAGCCCATGCTTCCATGCCTCTCAAGTTCTGGGATGAGGCATTCCTAGCTGCCTCCTACCTTATTAATCGAATCCCTAACAAAGTTATTGATTTTGAGACACCTCTTGATCGATTGTTTCATCAAAGTCCTGAATATTCCTCTCTTCGCACTTTTGGTTGTGCGTGCTGGCCACATTTGCGCCCATATAATTCCCATAAATTACAGTTCCGTTCGAAGCAATGTATTTTTCTTGGCTATAGCACGCAGCATAAAGGTTTTAAATGTCTTGATGTCTCATCTGGAAGGATATATGTTTCCCGAGATGTTATATTTGATGAAAGTGTGTTTCCTTTTTCTAGCCTCAAGCCAAATGCAGGTGCACGGTTGCATGCAGAAATTATATCACTTTCACCCTCTCTAGTTGCACATGATCAAGGGGGAGAACAAATAGATAATCCTGTGCTTGATTTTCCTAATACCACTAATGCTCCTAGTGAGAATGCAGAAAATCTGGGTGCCAGTGATGGTGTGCAGGAAGCAGAACAACTCTCCATGCAGCTAGATGGAAGCGACAGCTCCATGCAGATAGATGGAAGCAATAGCGGCACTGCAACGCCGTCGCGCACTCGCGTCGGTGCTGACCAACCGGGCACGTCCACATCGACAGAAAGAGCAGGAGAAGCTGCTGGCACTCCCTCTCAGACGCATGCACCGGTGAATAATATAATCATTGACACCAGTGCTCCTGTTGCAGATGCAAGTAGTACTCCCGATGATAGTACTGTGGAGCAGACGATACTGATGCCTGAGACAGGGGGAGAACCTACAAGACCGAAAACACGGTTGCAAGGAGGAATCCGCAAGCCTAAGGAATATACTGATGGAACCATTCCATATAAATATACTGGGTTTGCTGCTACAGGTGATCCTCAAACTTTAGATGAGGCTTTAACTGATGAAAGATGGAAAAATACAATGGATGATGAGTATACTGCATTAATGAGAAACAAAACATGGCACCTTGTACCTCCTGAGCAAGGCAAAAATGTCATTGATTGTAAGTGGGTATACAAAGTGAAGAGGAAAGCTGATGGCAGCTTAGATAGGTACAAGGCCAGATTAGTAGCAAAAGGTTTTAAACAAAGGTATGGAATAGACTACGAGGACACCTTTAGTCCTGTGGTCAAAGCAGCTACTATTAGAACTGTTTTGTCTATAGCTTTGTCCAGGGGATGGAGTCTGCGTCAACTGGATGTTCAGAATGCCTTTCTGCATGGTCTTCTTGAAGAGAATGTCTACATGAAACAACCACCAGGGTATGAAAATTTATCTCAACCCAATTTTATTTGCAAATTAGATAAAGCTCTATATGGCTTAAAACAAGCACCAAGAGCCTGGTATGCAAGACTGAGTGGGAAACTACAGCAGCTAGGCTTCAAAGCTTCTAAGGCAGATACTTCTTTGTTTTATTATAGCAAGGGTGATGTCACAATATTTATGTTGATTTATGTAGATGATATAATTGTTGCTAGTTCAACACAGAGTGCAGTATCAGCCTTGTTGCAGGATCTTAAGGAGGATTTTGCACTAAAGGATTTAGGTGATTTGCACTACTTTCTTAGAATAGAAGTGAACAAGGTAAATGATGGGTTGCTACTATCTCAAGGAAAGTACACTGCTGACTTGCTTAAGAAAACCAATATGAGTGATTGCAAACCTGTTAACACACCTTTATCAACAACAGAGAAACTCTCTCTACATGAGGGAGATTTACTTGGGTCTAGTGATGCTACACAGTATAGAAGCATAGTAGGGGCTCTGCAGTATTTAACTTTAACTAGACCTGATATTTCCTTCTCAGTTAATAAGGTGTGTCAGTTTTTACATGCTCCTACTACAGTTCATTGGGCAGCAGTGAAGAGAATTTTAAGATATTTGAAGTACACAGCCAGTCTAGGACTTAAGTTTGAAAAATCAAAGTCTGGTCTTGTTAGTGCTTTTACCGATGCAGATTGGGCTGGATCTCTTGATGACAGGAGATCTACTGGAGGCTTTGCTGTTTATCTTGGCTCCAACCTTGTGTCATGGAGTGCAAGAAAACAGGCAACAGTGTCTAGATCAAGCTCTGAAGCTGAATACAAAGCACTTGCTAATGTAACTGCAGAATTGATGTGGATACAGACTTTGCTTCAAGAATTGGGCATTGAAACTCATAGAGCTACAAAGGTATGGTGTGATAACATGGGAGCCAAACATTTGTCAGCTAATCCTGTTTTTCATACCCGTACTAAACATATAGAAGTAGACTATCATTTTGTTCGTGAGAGAGTAGCGAACAAACTTCTTGAGATAGAGTATATATCTTCAGAAGATCAAGTAGCAGATGGGTTTACAAAACCCCTTCCAGTGAAGCAGCTAGAGATGTTCAGAAACAATCTCAACATTAGAAGTTTAGATTGAGGGGGAGTGTTAGAGATATTATCTCATGTAACAAATATAGACAACATGAGGCTTGGCCGGTGGTTTAGATAGATAGATAAGATCAAGTTTGTTATGTAAACAACCCCAGCCGAGCCTCACAAGTCTATGCATATATATGTACTTTCCTGTGCAGATTTGTGCACTAAGTGAAACACGCACCGTCGACCCTAGCGTGAAGGGCGACGTTACTCCAGTTCTTGTGATTTCCTTCAATAACTGGAGTTAATTTGTTAACTTGTCCTGGAAGATGTTTTGGCCGGCTCTTGTCGGCGAATCGGATGTCCAGACCTGGACGTGTGAACAATACGGGAAAGGAATACAAATGCTATCTAGAAAGGGAATCAAACAGAAAATATGTGGGCAGCAAAAATTCGTGCGCCTGGGTCAGAGTCGGAAAACATAGAAAAATATGCGCGCGAGTGGGAAAGAATCGGATAAGCGACATACAAAATTATTGAAAAAATATCTTAAATTTTTATAATAGATAAAGACAAACATCAAGTAATATTGCTTTGCCGCCATCGGTTGCCGTCGCGCTCACCCTCCGCGAATTTGTTTCGGCAGTGTCATTAGTTGTTACCAAGCCAAAGCCGACTCAGAAGCAAGCCAGCAGCAGCAGCCGACCGATCTGATCGATCGTGCTAATGCACGTTGTGCACTGTTGCCGAGAGAATTAAGGATACCTACTCAGATACATATTCAATCAGGCTACTGCCCACGTATATCTATACCTATTTAAAAAATAGGTAAAGCCTCTAGTGGGTTTTGGTCTATCATATTGAATCCTAATCGCATCTGTCGTTTCTCCGAGTCTCTCCTCTAAAGGTTAGGGTTTTATCGAGTTTATCAGTTTAGAAACGTTGTTGAAATTTAAGTGATTTACTTCAAGATTTTTAGGGATTTCGTGGGGGAAAGGAAGATGAGGATTAGGGGATTCCGTTTTCGAATTCAATTTGGTAAGGTAAGGAATGACGTGATTGTATTCAGTGCGGGATGCGGCTCCGGCATCAACGAACAGGCTCGGGACTTCGACAGGAGGTAGGAGACAACACTGTAGCACTCGGCCCCTTGCGTCAGCGGAAGAGTCGGAGATGGGATCGGCTTGGGCTGGCGCGGCTGTTGGGCTGAGCGGGACAAAGAGATGATGGCCCAAAGGGAGCACAAGAGGGAGAAAGCGGGTTGGCTCGGGGGAGGAAGGAAGAATAGGCTAGATTTGGCCTAGACTTAGGAGAAGGTTTTAGTTTGTTTTTCATTAAATTAATTACTGAATTTTTTTTGTATTATTAAAGTTAGCCATGAGCTTTGAAAATTCTGAGAAAATTCTAGAGAGAGTAATTAATTATGGAGAATTTATAAAAATTAAATACATCCATGTTAATTTGAGAAATTTTATTTCCCACACTTATTTTGCTTGCAAATTAATTTAATTCTATACCTACTTAAAAATACGCAAGTATCCCGAAAAAGTTTATGTCGCACGTTATTGCGTCATCGCACGTCATTCCGCTTCCTCATACTCTCCGATGAGAGCATGACCACTTCTTCTATTCTCATGCATTCGCAAAATTAAATGTGTTTGGTCGATCATTTTGGCATCACATGGAATAGGGTTAAGGAGTTAATGTATGATGTACTTAAGAATTGAATTGAACTAATTATAATTTCTTTCTTTGATGTGTCATGTTTTTACTGTATTTGACAAATACAAACTTTAATTTGTGACTGCATTATGTGTTAGCTTAGTGAAAATACCACGCAGGTATCGTGCTAGTATCAGAGCTGATTTAGACTGTTTTGAATAGGTTAATCAGTAACTCCACGTAAAGAAAGTGCTTTGTTTAAACCATGACGAAATTTGAACCCTGCAAATATCTGATCTTTACTGTAATTTTTTTCATTGCAATGCACGGGTATTTTTTCTAGTCAATAAAAAAATTCCAACCAAGTGTTGCCTTGCATCGGCTAATTAATTTTGAGAAATATTTTGCTTACTGCACACAGGAGATCGGCCCAACAAGGCTACTGATCTCTTGATTTTCGGAATTTTCGCTAAGCACACACATCAAATATACTATGATTTTGGCTATGAGCTATATGGACGAAAGTAATCAAGGAATTTCTTCATCAACCATGACGAGCGGGAAGGAGATCAACAAGCTTACCAAAGAGGATTTGACCGAGGAAGAGCAGCAGGACCTTGAAGAAATAATGGTGGCTTTAAAAAGAGAACTTCTTGCAAACTACATCAAGACCAATCAAGGCATCTTCAAAAGAGACATCCCACTATCTCAAACTGTTTCACAAGAGGAAACTTTTGATTCGCCCGATCTATCTCTTGATATTCAAAAAATTATTTACCGTTGTATAGATGCATCTATTAACGCTTAAATCGATAAATTTGATGATACGTTGGAAGATGCTTTTAATAGTAGATACGATGACATCGTTAAGAGAAATGGCTCAAAGATAGTCAGTTATCAACAACCTAATGTTACTACTAATTTTACTTCTATACAACATGCCTATAGTAACATGGATGGATCAACGGGTATTTACACAAACGATTCCACGGGAATCGGATACATACAGAACTTAGCCAACGGTCAAACCACGCATGATGCTGGTCAGACCGCTCCCTTTGCTGATCAGACCGTGCCCACCATGGCTGGTCAGACTTTGCCCTATCTCGGTCAGATCGTGCCTCCTTTGACCGGTCAGACCGAGCTGCCTATAGCTGGTCAGTCTGATGCCCTGGTGCCTTCTCAAAATTCTTACGCTACGACTAACGGTATTGGTTCTAATTGTTATTCGCCTCCTATTAATATTGTTAGTCATGTTATTCCATATACTCATGCTATTGGCGCCAATGATTGCTATGAGCCATTCCAAAATCATCTAGTGGATGGATTGGTACAAAATACACGTTATGGCCAGCAGGAGGTTTACTCTCAAAACCCTGTTGTGCCCGCATACTTTACGTCACTAGATCAAGAGGATAATCAATTAAGGCTTGAAGTTTCTGAAGATCCATGTGAACAGATATGTGTTATAATTAGAAAAGCTTTTAAAATTGATCCAAAGAATGAGGCTACTCGAAAGCCTTATCCTGATTACTTTGATTCAATCCCATATCCTCATGATTTCAAGGTGCCCAAATTTGTAAAATTTAGCGGCGAGAATAATAGGATCACATATGAACACATAGGCCAATTTTTAGCTCAATGTGGTCAAGCAAGTAGTTCCGATATTCTGAAATTGCGTTTATTTCCTTTATCTTTGTTTGGAGCTACTTTTACTTGGTTTACTTCATTGTCTGCAAATTCTATCTACACTTGGGCTCAACTAGAGTGCAAATTTCATGATTATTTTTATACTAGTGAAATTGAGCTTAGGCTATCTGATTTAACATCGGTTAAGCAAAAATATAATGAATCTATCACTGATTATATCAAAAGGTTTAGATATACTAGAAGCCGATGTTCTTTTTTGAATATAACCGAGAGAGATTTGGCCGACCCTGCATATAATGGATTGCTTGTTCCTATTAAAGAGGGATTGAATGACCAGGTATTTCTTGATGTTAATCATGTGTTGCATGAAGCTCTGGCTCAGGAAAGTCGAGTGGATGACAATAGTTTAAGTGTTACCTTAGATGATCATGCAATAGCATGCACAGTCGAACCAACAGACGGTTCGGATTGTGTTACTAATTTAGGCAATGATACAAGAAGGAGTATAGCCGAACCAAGTGATGGTTCGGATTGTGTTACTGGCTTGGATAATAACACAATAGAAAATATAGCCGAACTAAATGGCAGTTCGGATTGTATCAAAAGCGAAAGTGAGATATTGTTATCATATAATACCGAACGACAATAGCATGTATAGCCGAACCAATCGACGGTTCGGATTGTGTTACTAATTTAGGCAATGATACAAAAAGGAGTATAGCGGAACCAAGTGATGGTTCAAATTGTGTTACAAGCTTGGATAATAGCACAATAGAAAATATAGCCTAACTAAATGGCAGTTTGGATTGTATCAAAAGAGAAATGAGATATTGTTATCATCTAAGACCGAATGACAGATCGGTCATGTGAGTGTTAGAAAGGAGATTGACAATGTTTTGCGGGATAGTGGTGAGATAGAGCCCAGAGCAACATCACATTCATATGAAAGGCCAAATCCAGAGCATACAGATTCGGTCCAGTACCCACAAGGATTTGAGATGCCTACTTTCACAAAATTCTCAGGTGAGAATAATGGAACTACAGTTGAGCATATCGGCCAATTTAGTGATCAATGTGGAGAAGTCAGTAGTGATGATTTGCTTAAGTTAAAACTATTTCCTCTTTCTTCATTGGGCTTTGCATCTCTGTGGTTTGATTTACTTGCTCCTAATTCAATTTCTACTTGGTCACAAATAGAGCATGAGTTTCATGATTATTTTAGACATGTGAGCTCAATAAAGCAAAGACCAATTGATGACTCATCTGTCACTTGTAAAACTATTTCGATTACGCCTATTGCTAAAACCGGAATTGTTCATAATCCTCTTCCTATTGCTCCTATTGACTTCGATAATAAAAAGTGTTGATTCGACCTAGTCAAGATGAATACACAAGAAGGAAGAATATTATTATTGGGAATCCTCGGCTTGAGATAATTAGATTCAATAATGACAAAGCCAAAGATCATTGAAAAGGATGAATCATCTAATTCCCAAAAGACTAAAAAGGCGAAGCTTACTTTTGAGATGCTTATGGCAAAATACAACAAAGGCTTGCCATTCAACAATATGATAATCAGTCTAATGATAAAAAAAAGACCAAAATCACCTCCTAGGAAGAGATTTGGTCAAGCGCTAAAGCAATCGAAGCCATCAACAACACCAACTGAGCATATTTAAGGGTGCAAGTGGGGCAGGTTGTGGCGGCCCGCCCCACGTCCGCATTGTCCACCAAAGCTGAAGCGGTTGCTCACGAACCCACATGAATGCCCGCTGGGTTCTCGCGGGTTTCCGCATAAGCCGCTAGCCAGCCCGCATCGAAGCACCAACTAGCGAAAGAACCATAGACGAAAGCAAACTGCTAGTAGCAGACACCATCTGTTGATGTAAAAAAACACACACTGGCCTAGGAGATCTGCTTAACTCCAGTGCAGGTCCAAAACTTGCTTTCGGGTTCAAAGGCGTGCCGGTTGATTTGATCCTGCAATCAACAAGATGAAACTTGCAAGTTTTATTAGTAAATGATAATCGATCGGTCAGGAAGCCAATATCGTGATGTAACCTAGCCGATACAGCAAAGTGCGAATCGGCTGTAAGGCATATTCAATAACAAACTAACCCTAAACTTGATCCATCGGCTGTTAATATCAGTATTATATAATCTATAAATGAATATTACTTTAGAAATTAGCAATTGGGATAGATCGGACTTAACCGAGACAGTATAAATTGCCTAAATCAAAAATAACATGAAATAATGATTATATGTATTCATATTATAGCCGATGTCCAGATTTAAGCATGTATCGGCTATAGCTCCGATACTACCTTATAGAAGGATATTCTCTTGCAACAAATATATCTAACTATCGTCAATCAGATTGGCAGCAAGTCTGATATATTTATATTAGATTAGATCCTGATATAAGGGGCAAATATAGTGTATTAAACAAAGCACAAAACTATGTAAAACAACTATACCAAGTAAGGTCGGTTGAAATCCGATGCTATCCTTATCAACAACCATAAAGTAGGCTAGAGATCACGATTCTAAACACGACTTAATAGATCAAACTTAACTGATGCAGCATTAAGTATGAAAAGAAGCGTAATGTCTAGACAATCAAGCCGATGGTTGCCTTTTCAGGATGGTAGATACATTATATAATTTAAACCAATAAGTCAATCTAGCTGTTACCGATAAAACCATAAATAGAGATTTGCCGATGCAAGTAGAAAGCATTGTCAATCTAGATTATATAACGTATATGATAACTCGGAGATTTACAAGATAGAATTAGAGTGTCATAAAGATGTAAGAACTAATTCCGATGATGCAAACCGCCATAACAAGCCTTACCTCTTCGCCGAAGATCAAAACCGATGCAGCTCGACTCGAAAGCAAGAACCCGTCGAAAGTAAAAGAGTAAAAGGTTGGCGATGCGTCGAGATTGATTGAACTGTTGTTATTATTATTCATAAGACCCCAGGTTTATATTTATACCCGAAAATACAAACATTGTCCAAGATGGACACGACTCATATTGTTATAATACAACTCCAACTAGTAAACAAGTCCCTTAGGCGGACTCTTACCAAAAATATCTATAAAGAAATTACAGATAATCCTAATTAATAGATACACTTGCCAGTCCTGGACTCTATCCTTGCTTGGAAACATCATCCCAAACTCTTCATCGAACCCGATATCGATTATACAACCAATATCGACCATATCGACTATCCATATCAAACTCGGTTCCAGCCGATATGGTCTTCTAGCCGATGCGCACTCTGTTTCCGAAAAATCCCGCATATCCTCAAATCCACTTCGAATTGGACTTCGATTTCGATTCATATGCTTGCCAAATTTCATCATCAACACCATCACACCAAAATACATCGATTTATCTATCTTGCCACCAAGAAATTAATACATCCAACAAGCTTTTTACCATGACAGCTCTCTACTCCTTGAAAGCACTCGAACAACATCATTTTCTCTAAACACCAGTGAGTGTTTGATGGCGTTCCCTGTTGCCTCAACGAGCTTTTTTACCACGACAGCGACCAGAACATGTTCCTAGTCATAGCGTCATTCCATTTTTCTTGTTTACGTAGCAGGTGGAGGGTGATGAAACCAGGCCGCCGTTGTCACCTCGCTCTCCGGCCGGCGACATTGCTAGCAAAAGCTCTAGATTCCATCTGATTGGCACCCTTTGAATCATCTGTATCTTGTTGTATTCCTTCACCCATGGAGCAGAACACCCCAACAGCAGGGGGAAAATTTAGCAATCGCGAGCAGGCGAGCTTGTCGCCGTTGTTCATCTTTCTCATCATGCGGGGATGCGGGGCGGGATGCGGTGCCGCTGGACAGAGGAGGGCTACCGCTTTGACCCACATCTATAAAGGTGGGCTGAAGTAAGTGGGTTGATGGGTTGGTGGGGCGGGCCTACCCAACTGGTTGGTGGCACAACCCACCCACACTTGCACCCTTAAGCATATTAGGGCACACCCTCACCGTACTGAGCATATTAGCATTGCAGCGATAATAACACACACCCTCATAAGCGTGCGGAATGTTACAGTGTCCAGCGATGGGATATCATCTGCGGGCAGCCATAGCAATAGGTGAAATCGGCGTTCTTCCTCACCACCTTAGTATCATCACGCTCGAGAAGCTTACGCCCAACTGCACCAAAACAAACAACAACTTGTTCAAACACCAGGTAGGAGAAGGGCGTTAATCTCAGAAGAAACAGAAGCATAGTAGTTTTAGGTTTGGCATCCGACATTCAGATTATGTGGAATTTTTTAATATGCGTAGAACTTTTTTCATAACTTCCTACAACATGCTAGCTGCCAAGACGCAATACTATCAAATACTTGATAAATATGCAACATTAAAACATGACAAATTATTTCAAAGAGGATAAACAACAAAGAAAATAAAAGAAAACATCCTTGCTCCTATATTATTAGTTTACATGTGTGGATGTAAGTGCTCAGCATTAATATGTGTAACATAATTCACATTACAGTAAGGGGGATAAACAACATAAACTAAAGGAGGAACAAATTCAAACAAGGCAGGTATAGATTAAGGTGTGTTTGACATGTCAACTGAGATTCCAAATTGCCAAAATAATATACTCAATTAAATATCATGTTTTCTTAAGATCTGCTAGGATAAAAAACCAGATTACTTGGCTTCCAAAACCAGAAATCATAAACAGGTCCACCTAAAAAGGAAAAATATGCTAACCGCTAAAAACCAACCACATTAATCTCACATACAAGACTTAGGGTTTTATTTATGTTCATATTAGATCTAATTTTACAGAGAAACGGTTAATCTTCATCTGATAAGCAGGAAAACTCACACATAGAATCAGGACCCAATGGCTCACAGCAAGTCACAGCGAAGCCTCTCTGAACCAGGCTTCTGCCAGCGTTGGAAGGTTCTCCCCGTGAACCTTTCTTGCTCGACCTTTCAGTGAAGACGTCCCGCCTTCTCCGACAGTGGTAAATCTCTGCAAAGAAAAGTTGTTCCTGCGAACCCTCCTTGCTGGACCTGGCAGTGAAGTTGATGTGGGTGTAAATACGGTGTGGCTCGGGTATACCAATACAAGGCACGACATCCATGAGCTCAAACTTGACCTAGGCACAGGAAATTAAGAAAGGTCATGACAAGTTGACAACACAATTTAACCAATCCAACATAGATAAGGCATTGTTCTTTTCTGGATCATGTGAATAAATTGCATAGCGCACCTTCCTCCTTTTGTTGTAGTGCTCCAAGGCACCCTCTGCAAACCTTTTGGATTGTGCAAGACGAACATTTGGATCGACCTGAGGTTCGCGCAATTTCTTTATGTCGCGTGCCATTTCCCTGCACCCAACAATACAAATATGGAGTAGTGTCAAATCAAAATGTTGGACACAACAGATATCAAAATGAAGTAAACAAAAACAAATAACTACAAGTACCAACATGCAAATTAAAATCATGTGATTTCCATAAACAGGAAAAAAAATCTTAGGGAACACGTATATATGGCATCCATGTTGCAATCGTTGTGCTTACTTTGTCAATAAGATTTAGGTCAGTAACATAAAAAAAAAACTAGATTAGATATGAATGCACTACCACCTTTATGCAAAACTGATACTACTATGCAGCAATTATTTGGAGATAACAGTCGAGTCTACACCAGTTTACACACTTGTAAATAGACGATAATACTGACAAGGGATGCACATTTGCCCGCACATTTACCTTCCGGGGGATTCCAACACTGAGCCACTTCTCAGCCCGGAGGAGGACGGCGACGGAGGGTCTGATCCCTGTCCGAGTTCTCCAAGCTGCTGCGGCGCGCTGTACGCGTCGGCCAGCTGCTGCGTGTCCGCGACCCTAAACGTCGTCGCCATGGCGAGATCGCCGCCGCGGGCTCAACCCTAGCGTAGGTTGTGTTGGTTGGTGGTGGTCGTGAGATCGGCAGAGGGAGGGAGGGGAAAAGAGAGGTTCAGGGGCAGGCCATATTCGACCCCGAGTCCGGTCCAAAGTCTCCAACTGGGGCCGCCGAAACGGACCTGTGCGAACTTTCTGGAGATTTGTGTGTAGCCACGTGGCCTCAAGAAGCTCCATTAGATTTTGGAATAAGTCTGTTTGACCTTCCTTATATCTTGCCTTTGGTTGAATCGCATCGCTCAACCGCAAAGTACCCACTGGACGGACCCATGGTGGTCCTATCCTGTGAAAGCGAAGCGACGTTGGCTCCATACCGGGAATAAAAAAGTATGGAACTTTCTTTGATTGCGAAATCATGCAAAATGGCTCAGTTCGAGGGGAGTAGTAAAGGTTTTCCCCCGAAACTGGTATAACGTCTTCCTCAACTTTAAAAACCAGATCCATTTCTATTTTTAATTCCAGCAATGGCTGGGGTAACACGTCACCAGTTTTTGAAGATGGGGGGAGACGTTATACTCGATGTTGCGGTTGTGGGATATGATTATACTTAAGGGCAAATTAAAGAGGAGGGATGTCAAATAAGAGACTTATACTTAGATTTTTCCCATGTAATGGGCCTCCAACGACGAGTCCACTCAAGGATATGGGCCCTGTCAAACCGCATGCTGGGCCTGAGAGCTTTTCCAAGGGCCAGTCATGTTTGATATCCGGAGGTAGGAATAAGTTCATCCAAGGTCCCTTAACTTTGTCAATGAATCTGATTTTCGTTCTTCAACCAGAAAACCAGATACAACGGGTCTCTCAACTATCAAAACCAGTGCAATAAAAGTCCCATGACGATTTGAATGGCGGTTTTAGCTTACGTGACGCCTACGTGGCTAAATTGACCAAGTTTTCATCTGACGTGGTATTGATGTGGCATTGACGTGGTAATTTGATTCGAAAGTTAATAAAAAATAGTGACCGACCCCACATGTCAGTTACACCAAAAGAACTAATTAAAAATGGTGGGCCCACATGGGCCTCACATGTCATTCTCACCCCTCCTCTTCTTCCTCCTCACTCCCCATCCCCCCTCTCTTCATCTCTCTCCCCTCACCCCTCTCTTCTCTCTAGGCGACAGCGGCGGCAGTAGCCGGAGGAGGGGAGGATGCAACCGCCTCCCTTGCCAGAGTGGACGACGGGCAGGGCGAGGTGGCGGCGAGCGGAGCGGCAGCGGGCAGAGCCATCCGACGGAGCGGAATGGGCGGTGGGCGAAGGAGAGGGCAACAATGGTGGAGGGGTGGGATTTGGGGGCGAGGCCGCGGAGGCGGCGGAAGAGGAAGGGGAGGCAGAGCTGGGTCTTCCCGAAGGTGGACTCGCCGGTGATCTAGGTGATGGAGGCGGGCAGGAGGCCGCTGGAGAGGAGTTGGTCGAGGATGGGGCAGTTGAGGACGAGCGTTGACTCTAAGTCGCTGCCGCAGTCGGCGCCGTCGAGGGGCGAGATGGAGGCCTTCATCTCGCGTTACTTCGCGTCGGCGGGGTCCGACCTCGTGACCGCCGACCTGCTGGACTTCGAGCGTGATCCCCGGGTTCCTGACGCGGCGGGTGGTGCCGGCCGTCGCGGCGCGCCCTGCCTCCTCCCTCCCCGCCCTACCTCCGCTCGCCGTCCTCCTCGCCTCTTCTCTCTCTGCTCCCGCTCTGGCCGCCGCTCGCCCCGCTTCGCTGGCTGGCTGCCCGCCTACCCCGACCGTCGCTTGCTCCGGCCACAGGGAGAGAGGATAGAGAGATAAGATAAAGAGAAGAGAGAGGTGTGATGATGACATGTGGGGCCCACGTGGGCCCCACCAATTTTTAGTTATTTTTTGTGTGCAGCTGACATGTGGGATCACGATTTTTATTATTTTTCCGGGATTGAATTGCCACGTCAATACCACGTGGGATAAAGATCTAGTCAAACTAACCATGTAGGTGTCACATCAGCTAAAACCGCCTTCCAAGCCGCTGAGGGATCATGTTTGTACCGATTTTGATAGTTGAGGGACCCGTTGTATCTGATTTTTCGGTTGAAGGATGAAAATCGGATTATTTACAAATTAAGAAACCTCTGATGAACTTATTTCCCTGGAGGTATCACCCGGTCATCACTCACCAACCATGCATGCAAGGTGCACGCACGCAAAGACGTTACTCCCCTTTCCAGCGAATCCAACAATGAGTTTAGGGAACGGTTCCGCGTCTCTGTCAACGATGTGTCACGCTCGCCTCTCGGTCTCACGTCAGGACCAGACCAAACGTTGCCGCTGGAGACTGGTGAGCCACGCCAAAACCGCCCGCGCGCGCGCCCGCTCGCCCTGCCCCGGTAGGCGTCGTCGCGACGTCGCGCGTACCTAGCGGCGGCGGCGAGCGATCGATCGAGGAGGATTCGAGGTGACGAAGTGACGATGTGTGTGCCGTCGTACATGATGCTGCTGATGCTTCTCCCTAAGTTGGTGACGAGCTCCGCGTCGTCGTCGCTCGCCAGCTGCTACTACGCTCCACCGCTCTCACGCGAGCTCAAGCTGAGAGCGCGCGGTCGCGGCGGCGAACGCGCGTACGTGCCCGACAGGAGACAAAAGCGGTGAAGCGCCGGAGTCCGAACACTGCACGGCACCGACTAACAACAGCAGCATAGCACTCTCCAGTCTCCACCGCCACCTTCACTGCACGCAGCCACGACGCCCAAAGCTTCAAAAAGTTTTGCACGGGAGCAAAGCAGCATTAGCCGTTTAGCTAGCTGTTCATCGCACTTCTAATCACAAGCTTAGAAGTGCAGACGCAAGCAAAGGATAATCACAAGCTTATCGTTCACAGCTTCTTCACACAAGGCAAACCGACAATGCTCGTGGCTGCAGAAAGGCACGACAAGCATGCCCCCCAGGCCCCCACAAACATCGCCGGCCCAGTGCCCATCCATCCCATGTGACGAGAAGATACGGCCGGGAGGGACTAAGTACGCATCAATTAAATCCCTCACAAAGGAATAAGTACACCTTAATTGATTACTCCTCCATTACAGCCAAACAAACAGGAACAGAGAAAATGTCACCAGTCCAACACCCTCTGATATATGAGAAGCTACAGCCGCTAGCTACGACAAAGTACAACATCAATAGTCCCCTTGATAAATAAAACACGGCCTTGCGGTTTTTAATTCCGTTGCAAGGCCATCACTCCGGTACAAGAAAACGCTCAAAAGTAGAAATTTAATCAATACAATTATTGATTTTTCTTCAAGTACTAGCTTAGTACTCCCCTTTACTACTACCACTACACTTGACGGTGGACCGGTCCAGTCATTATTGGACCAAGTCCAGAGAAGGAAACGTCTAAGCGGGTGCTAATTAGCAGCCTCAGCATAGCCCAAAACCTCTTCTCCACTATAACGAAGAGGCTTCTTTCTCTTGGCGCAAAATAAATAAATCTCTCAAGAAAGAAGACGACGACGAGGACGATGTCGGAGACGGCGATGTCGGTGGCGGCGGCTAGAATTGGCCGCCCTCGAAGGTCTGGCCGAACTGCCAGCCGGGGTGGGCGACGTTGTTGCTGGTGACGGTGCGGCCGTCGCTGGCGGTGACCTGGAAGGAGAGGCTCTGGCCGTCGAGGAACGTGTTGCTCTGCCAGTTCTGGCCCCAGTTCCGGGACATGGGCTGCCACCCGGTGCGTGACCCCTTGATGGAGACGGAGCGGACGTCGCCGGCGCCGGCCACGTTGGTCACCAGCACCAGGTTGAAGTAGGAGTGCCCGTTCACGGTGAACCGGATCCCACCCTTCTTCACGCACGGCACCCTGCAGCCAAAGAAAATCACACGAGACCGCGCGGTTAATACGTGTTGTTTCGCTCGAGCTCCCGGTGAATCCGACCGAATCGGTGTGAGGCGGTACGTGTCAGGGGTTACGCTGGCGCGACGCAGCATATGCACATGCGTAGCCACTGTGGCGCAGTTGCAGCAGCGGGGCTATCCGCATATGCAATGCAACGTATCAAATCTGCAGGCTGGTCCCAGCGAAACTAATGGTCCGAGCTAGCCTAATGTGGGGCCCGGTGTAAAGTTGAAACCGACCGACGTCGCAGCGTTAATTGATCCGGCCGATCGTGCCAGGACGTGGCAATAGTACAGGACTAAAGTCGCAAGTCATAACTGACCACTATTAGTATACGTTTTAAGTTTTAACGTGTTCTTTTTTTCAAGGTTGTTTGAACTTGCTCGATTGTACGGTAGAAACCAGCTGAGAGCCTGAGAAGGCGAAGAGAATGTGACCTGCGGAAGGAGACGGGGACGATGCCGGCGCGGTACTGGGCGATGTGGAGGAAGGCCGGCTCGGCCATGTCGAAGTGAGGGCGGGGAGGGTTGCACCAGCCGCCGTCGTCGCTGGGGAGGCCGTAGTTGGGCGGGCAGAAGTTGGTGGCCGTCACGGTGATGGAGCCCGGCAGGCACCACCTCCCGTCGTTGTCGCACCGCAGCTCGTAGCACGACCCGCACGCCGCGCCGTCGTTGAACAGCGCCGTGCTCAGCGCCGCCGTGTTCGTCCCGTACCCCTGGCTGTACAGGTTGCCGTAACCGCAAGCTCCGCCTGCAAAGACGGAAAATGATATATCATCTCGCCATTCTGTCGTCTCGCCGTAGAAGAACTACATAGTAACATGCTGCATTGGCGGCCGGTTACTCACCCATGGTGCCAGAAGCATCGCCGCCGCCGTAGAACGTGGCGTGGGCGCTCTGCCACCCGCCGTACCCGGCGGCAGAGGCTTGCCGTGCCAAGAAGAGGAGGAAGAGAACGCCAGCGATCGCCATTGCTGGTTCTACTTAGCTAGTGTCGAGAGAGTGATGGTATCTAAACGCTGGCTAGACTTCGCTCACTTGAAGCGGAGGTTGGCAGTGAAGAGGTTGGCCCTCCCGGCCGAAGGTATTTATAGCCAGCAAGCCAAAAGCCGATGGCTCTATAGCTAGTGCCGGTGGAGGTTGGATACTCTCAAGTCTCGGCGCCGTGCACATTTTTTCCTCCACGCCCGATTTGGTGAGAGAAAGTAAAAAAAAAAAAAACTATACTAGTAGTAGCCATCCTGCTCTCCTGCGAGTGACCACGGCCACGGTGTCCACCTGCAGTTAATACATACAAATCAGGCGCACATGCGAGTGTCCTCCCCGCACCGGCGCGGCCGCGGGCGCGCGCACGTAGTACGTAACAGAGCCACCAACTGCTTGGTGAAGTGGCGCGCGTGCGGGGGCCCCGCCCCGCACCCACATGGCTCTCGCTAGCCGGCCCCGGCCGGCTCACCGCACGGCTCGCTACTGGCGCAGCGGGAACTGCGCGTGGTCGCGTGGACCAGGCAGATGGGGCGCCGGTGCGCGGGGCGGACGTACGTGCGGTGCGGTGCGGTGCGCGGCGCGGTGGTGTGGTGTGGTGTCGCGGCGCACGGCCGCGCGGCGCGGGCGCGGCATGGGCTGGTGTCCAGTGGTGGGCGAGTACTACCGCCCGCGACGTGATATGTTGCCTGATAACGACGTGATCGGCATCCACGGGCGCGCGTGCACGTGCATGTCGATTCCAACTTGGTCGCGTTGTTTAAGTACTCCTCAACTGCCTGTGCTTGTGTTTAGTGGGCGGCAGCGATGCTGCGATGACCATCTTCTGATCAGCTGATTGCCATTTCTGAATTTTTTTTTTCTACGTACTAGAGTGAAGTGTGATGAACGTACTAGGTTGCGTTAGCTGATGACAGAAGAAGCTCGCAGTCCTCTGGAGTGGACAGCCTGAAAACTCTGCCAGTGCCAACGACCGTTAATTAAGCTGAGACGAGTTTGATTATCCCTACAAAGAACACACCGAGCCGTCGAGTGATACAAACAACAAATTAAAGGGTGCTTTTGTCGGGGGCACAAACGCACACCACTACATCAGATCACCACATGAAAGGTTAAGCTAACCCCACACACGGAAGGAATAATCCTTCTCAAGCTAGTAAACCAATTAGTACTAGAGCCTCAAGCTAATAATATCCACCCTAGTTAGCGATAGTAGAAATGTGAAGTGTATTATTATCTAAAAAATAGGGTATAATTGTTATTTAGCGGTGACTAAACTTTTTTCCTCCTTTTTTTATGAATATGAGCAATACTAATATAATGGATAACCACATATCGATCTAACGGGAAAAATATAAATGATAAAGTCACTCGTAATTATTGTATTAGTAAATTAGTAATTTACCTTTAATATTACTGGTAGTATAATACTACAAGTAAAGAGTACCGGACTACCACCCTTAGTATAGATTATTGGCTTCTTCAGGCCTTCAATGATCAGGTGCAAGTTTTAAGGTGGATAAGGTGTGAAATGGGCAAAACCTGCCCTGTGGGTGTGGGCTCCTGTTCCTCTCTGAAGCATGCAACTAGGAGAAAGATTGGACGGAGACGCCGCACATGGACACACACGCTCACATGCGCGGAACATGGCTACGACCGTGTAGGCTGTATATAAATCCAACAGCATTCAAACAAAGCTGCTCCCTAGCATATGCATCCATGCACAAGTCCAAGTTTGTAAACTTCAAAAAAACATCATCTTTACCGATCACGTAGAGCCGTGCGTTGTTGACCTTTTTTGTGCAATTGGGAAGTTTTGATTTTCCCTTGCAAAAGGCTTAGGCTTTGTGTCAAGCTAGTACTAAGCTGCTACATACCTGAGGTGCTTCCCTCCTCTTCGGTTTCAGAGAAAGCAACAGTTCTCCGGACTCAGCATTTGGTGATGGCCCCATGCCATGTTAGCCGCACATGGCATGGCCACCCCCTGCCATTACGGTTAATCTCCTGTCACTAACCTGATCACCTCTCGTCCTGCGTGCTCTGAACAGCTCTGAGTTTGATCCATGCTGAATTGTGGTGCTCCTGCAATCCCTACACACCGCAAGTTGTTGCCTGGCACCATCACTGCTACAGAAATGGTGGTTCAGATTACTTCAGACATAGTATATCATATATCTGATTATTGATCAAATATTACCACTCCACATGTTCAGATTCATAGTTAGAATCCCTTACAATTAGGGAGCAGAGGGAGTACTTTACAGCCAAAACGACTCAATGTAAAAACAAAACTGCAGTAACTTTCAGCTAGCGTTGGTATAATAGACTAGAGGAGCGGTTTTCTGAAAGTTCAGAAAGGTTGCAGATTTCAACAGAACACTCACAGATAACCATCCGATTGCCATGTGATAATTTGCCAGTGTGAGTAGGAACAGAGCACGTAACAGTGTCGTAGATCTGCTCGCCCCTGTTCCCGGTGAATGCAGACCGCATGAGCAAGTGACAAGGACGCCTCTGGGGAGAGCCATGTGGGGGGGACACACAGAAATAGATCACACGATCTTGCTCTGACGGGACTCGTAAGCTTGGGGGAACCCTCGGCTGCTGCTCGGGCCCCTCCAAAACGGGGACGATTTCTCTGCAAAATCACGCAGGAATGAAACGTCCTCTCTGTCCGGGGAGGTGAATCTTGTGCTCGATCGATCGTCTCTGATGATGATCTGATCATCACCCAACGTGTGTACGCTACCCCTGTTTAATCTACTACTCGTCTCGCTGATCGTCAGACACAATCATGCGTTGATTCGTTGCGCAGTTTAGCTTTTACAGAGCTGCCTACCTGGTGAAGGTTCTCGCATGATTGCCGAGAATATTCTTTGCTTGGACACTCAAGAATGGCTAGCTAATTAGCAATTCTGAATTTCTGACCCAACTTTTATAGATACAGGTGTTCAATTCTCTTGATGAAGATCGACATGGTTGAGAGAGGACGCAACACTGTCCCAGATCCCAACTCCCAAGGACTCCAAAAACTTTTGGTGAATGACAGCTGAAGCTCATGCGATGCAATCACCAACGTTGAGTGTCGGAAAGCTTCATTAGCCGATCACGTATAACTTTGAGCTTGCGTTTGATCATTGGCTTCAATGGAAGGATCGTGCGTCGCTGTCTCCGATCCATTAATTTCTTTATGGCAATCTGGACGGCGCATGATGTGTACAGGGGAGTTGGAATACTCCCATCTGCATGAATGGTCCTGAGCAAGTGTACGTACTCCTCATCCGGGTGATGGATCATATCACTGGCCTGCATGAACCGTTGCAGATAGTAGTAGTAGTGTGCTAGCTAGCTGGAACAGAGCACGCCGCGTCACCGATAGCCCAAAAGCTGTGGAATAATCGGAAGCCCTAGCTTTCTTCTTTGCGTTATCCACCTCAGATCTTTGCGCATCATGATGAAAGGCACGTTCATGTGAGATCCTTTTGTGCTGTGTTTCCGGTGCTGTTTTTTCTCAAGCTTTTGCTTTCAGCAAATCGGCATCACTGGTGTTATCCGGTAACATGGGTTCGTTAAGATGTCCAACTAACTCGACGTATTGTGTGCTCTTCTGTTGTGCGAGAAGATTGTATTTGAGTCCGGGACCAATGGAAATATTGGGAAATAGAAATGGATTGAGCATGCAAGAAACTTTTTGCAGAAACAATAGCGTTTCAGGAACCGTATCCCTTTCCAAAAGTATGGAAGGGCTCCTACGTACTTGATGCATCTCAAGATTATCTAGGCCTAAGCCTGAAAAAATAATCGCAATACATAGCCGTATTAGTTTTTTTAATTTACTCAATCATCCTTGCCCCCCCCCCCCCCCCCAAAAAAAAAAAAAAGAAAAAGAAAAGAAAACTATATTATATAGGACTCCTGTAGCCTTTGGCTACCTAGATAGTAATGAACATAAGCACATTCACAAGACACCGACACTCCGACAGCTTGTCTAGCTCCCATCCCATAGTTTGAGAAAATGATATAAAAATGCCTCACTTTATTCGTGAAAACGAAAATGAAAAATATTCTTCCAGATTGCTCATTTTATTATATGAAAGACTCATATGCGCATTATTCTTTACGTGACAGTATGTAATATTGAATTATTGATAAACTACTTTGTTTATTATCCAGTTAAAAAGATAGACAAAGTAGTTTAATGCGGAAATACATGCAATGTTTCTCACATGAGTTGCCAACCGTTCCAGCCCAAAATTTAAGTTAGACGGGCCGCTCCAAATACACAATGGTCACTGGACTGGTCAGACTAAGCCGATCATTCCAGCCCAGCTACAGTTAGGGCATACAGTAAAATCAAGGATAAGTCCACTTTACATTCCTTATCTTTCCGTCGAGTTTCAATTATATCTTTAAACCGTAATACCGCAAATCTTGACTCTCAAACTTGTAAAACCGAATTAAATTAGGTCCTATGATAGTATGGATAGGTAGTTTCGCTTACATGGTATCCTAGTTAACAAGAATATAATAAAAACATGTGGAACCCATATGTAAGTGACCACCTCTACTTCCCCTCATCTCCTCCTCTTCACAAGAGCTCACCGGAGGGGTCCAACCCACCATCGAAGAGCGTGAGGAGGATGTGGCCGAGGTCAGGGATGTATCTAGGTGGAAGAGCGTGAGGAGGGGTAGGAGCGAGCGAGAGAACAAGGAGGGGTGGGGGTGGGCAAGAGAAGGGGAGCAGGAGGATGGCGTTGCGGAACGTGGAGTTGTCTAATAGTCTTCCCTTCAAAAACACACAGCCCAGCCCATCTAACAGGCGAGCCCACTTACACATACCACTCCACTCATCATTTCTTCCTCGCTTCGTGTAAAAAAATTAACCGGGGAGTATTATATTTGGAGAGACAAGCTTTTATATGTTGGTTTTAACCTTGCTAAAATTGCAAGGTGATACTAAACATGTGCACATAACTCTCATGGCCACAAGGTCAAATCCTAATTATCTAGGATGTCACACCCCTCCTCAAAGGACCCGACCTCTCCGTCGGTCAAGCTTACCGTAATAGCCACACAGGTATATAGGCAAATGTCCAAGAACATGCCCCATTTTAGCACATGTCCGTAAATCCAGTGTCGATGCTATATGCCATACCATGTGCCTCACATAGAACTCACATGTGCAACCGCGATGGTCGGCTCTGATACCATTTGTAATAGCTTGCCCTCCGGAACCGCGCGGCCCAACAATCTGATGGGCGATCCTACTTACACATACCACCCTCACTTGCACTTTTGTCTTTGTTTCATGTAAAAGATTTAATCCGGGAGTGATGTGGTTGGAGGGACAAGCTCTTATAAATTGGTTTCAACCTTGCTAATCTAGTAAGATGGTACTAAACGTGTGCACACGACCCTCCTGGGTCACACAGAACAAATCCTAATTGAGCTAGGATGTCGAGGTCAGCGAGCGAGCTCCCTCACGCGACCCAGGGAAGAGGTTGAAGCGTGTGAGCTGCAGCGTGCAGGAGCCATCATCGGTCAGACACACCGTGCCACGAAGTAGGATCTCTGCAAGACGAGAGTAGCGCCGATTAGGTGGTCATGTGATTCAACGCGGAGTAGGATCTCCCCAAAGAGGTCCTTGTCGGAGAGCACTTGCTGCTGACCTTCCGTCGGACACCGCCCTTTACCCCGCTGGCAAGCTCCTAGGGAAAAGGAAGAGATGAGGGGAAGAGAAGAAAGGAGAGGGGAAGTAGAGGTGGCCACTCACATATGGGTCACACATGTTTTTATTTTATTCTTGTTAGCTAGGATGACACATCAGGGAAACCACGTAACCATAGGATCTAATTTAATCCGGTTTTGTAAGTTGGAGGATTAAGATTTTCGGTATTGCGGTGCAGAGATACGATTTAAACTTGATGATAACATAAGGGAAGTAATGTGGACTTATTCCTAAAATCAACCAGCCCACAAGGCTCCCCTGCGTGGGTGAAACAAGGCCGTTTTGATAGCAGATGTTGGGCCTTATGCACAACAGTTCTCGCGGCTCAGAGAATGCGTCTGTCGTTCCTCAACTTCCTACTCACATTGTTTGGTCGTCGCCTCGTCGGCCTCTCCCCAATCTTTCGTACGCTGCCTAAACCCGAGTCGACTAGACGACTAGTGCTCCACTGCCGTCTGCCGGCTAAAGTTCGGCACGGCATATTCCAGAAGTTTTTTGACCTCGCCAGCTGTCCGTTGATCCGTCCAGACAACATCATATCTGACATCTCCCCTGGCAGCGACGTGACGTCCCAGAAACAGTTCACGTCAATTCAGGTCAATGGTAACAAACAATCAGTGCTCGGCTCACTCGCTCCATCCCCCCGTCTTCCACGGCGTGCGACTCTCTCTACCGCTTCAGACTTCACATCAATAAATTGTTCCGTGTGTCCAAACCTGTATCAATTTGACAGAGCGAAACGCCAAGGGAAATATCCAAACTCTCCACTTGCCCTCGCTTGCACGTCACCCCCGTAAAACGCACGCACACCGAGCATAGCATAGCATCCCCCAGCTGCCACCCAACCTGATCTCGCCTCGACCCCTACATATACACGCACATTCCAGCTCTCAGCTCGTCATTCATCTGCTAGTGTGATCGGTGTGGGAACACGTTGCACAGGAGGAGTTTTGAGAAGGAGATGGCGTCTGTGGCGAGGAAGGGGTGGCCGCCGGCGGCGGCGGTGGCGGTGGTCCTGGTGCTGGTGCTGGTGCTGTCGGGGTCGCCGGGGATCGGCAAAACGATGATGGTGGCGAGGGCGGCGCTGTCGTGCTCGACGGTGTACAACACGCTGCTGCCGTGCCTGCCGTACGTGCAGTCGGGAGGGGCGGTGCCGGCGGCGTGCTGCGGTGGGATCCGGAGCGTCGTGGCGGCGGCGCGCACCACGGCCGACCGTCGCGCCGCCTGCACCTGCCTCAAGAACGTCGCCGCCGGCGCCGCGGGCGGGCCCTACATCAGCCGCGCCGCCGGGCTGCCCGGCAGGTGCAGCGTCTCGGTGCCCTTCAAGATCAGCCCCAACGTCAACTGCAACGCGTACGTGAAAACCCCAAAAAACAAATTAACCTAGTACTCTTTGCTTTCTTTCGTCGTTTTTGCGTGAATTTTGTCGGTGTTTTGGGACGTTTTTGACGTGTCGGTTTCTGGTGCAGGGTAAACTGAGGTAGCAGCACTCTCGGTCCGCAAGCGTGTGGGCTCAGTGGGGACCCATGGCCCGTGGGCCGTGAATGAATAATCAACGTGCTTGTATGTACCGTGTCGTGTACTCAGCAGTTCACAAGTGTGCTTGTCCGATCAATCACCAAATTAAAGGACTTCTATGACTCTGTGCAATTGTGCATCGTGCTAGCTAGTACCACCCAACTCGACTCATGCAGTTTTGTAGTTAGTCGCATAAAGCAGGTGGCGAGGTGCAGTGATCGTGACTGACATGATCACGATGTATGTTCTGAATCTTCTCATCTTCGATGCCTTAGCGTCAGGAAATGATGGGCAAAGCAAACGGCACAGGATCGAACGGAGCACTGCTGCTATCCTCCTTAGCACACACGCGCACTACGAAAAAGAGCATAAGCTCGATCGGTCGCAAAACACAAACTCTCCAAGAGAGCATTCAGGAGCTCGGTCGGCGTCAGCAGTTAACGCAAGGCTGTTCGTGGCAAACTGGAAATTGGAGTAGAGTGCAGAGACACCGACACGTTCTTTAATTTTTTGCACTTCTTTCTCGTGAAAGAAGGCCTGCGCTTTTGCTGTTCTGCGCAGTAACGGCTCACGGCCGTCGAAGTGACGACAGACCAACCAAACCGCGGTGCATGATCCAGACGAACTCCGGCACGACCGACGGTCGCCATCAGAACCGAGCACGCAGCAAAAGCTCGGCTAAGTTCGGGGTTAAGCTAGCTATAGTTGATGCTGGCTTTGCCTACAAAGCAAATAAAAAAGAGTCTCACTCCGGTGCTTTTTCTACTGATAGTACAAAATAATCTAAACCGCCCTATTTAGCGGTGGTAGAAATGTGGAGAGGTATTATTGTCTAAAAAATAGAGGTATAATTGTTATTTAGCAGTGATTAAACTTTTTTTCCTTCTTTTTTGGTTTTTTATGGAATATTAGCAATGCCAACATAATGGATAACCACATATCGATCTAGTCCGGAAAAAACATAAATAACAAAGTTACTCGTAATCATTGTATTAGTAAATTACTAATTTATCTATAATATTACTGGTAGCATAATACTATAAGTAGAGAGTAACGGAGTATCGTTTAAGAAAACAAAAAAAAAAAAGTCGCATGGGCACTAGTGCCAACCATGGCGCGCGTCCCTATCCATGTAACAACTTCGCGCCATGCGCAAGGGCGCATATGCAACTCGGGTGATGAGATGCCCTTTTACAAGTACGCTCGCGCGCCCCGCGGCATCGATCGCCAAAGATGCGCGTCGCGATCGATCGTTCGCCGCCCGCGCGCAGCTGCCTCTCGTGTATATATCATGGCTTGGCCGCGCGTGCCAGGGGCTACCTCTATCTACCTGGAGTTTAGTGTAGGTGAGAGGGTTGGGTCGGTTAATGGCGAGTGGTCATCATGATTCGGGCGGTGTTGCGGCGCCGGCGGCGAGCGTGTTCGAGGCGCCGCGGCCGGCGTTGGAGAGCGGTGGAGGCGCGCCGCCGCCGGGGAGGGCGGACGCGAGCTTCGACACTAACATGGTGATCATCCTGGCGGCGCTCTTCTTCGCGCTGCTGTTCGCCATCGGGCTCAACTCGCTGGCGCGGTGCGCGCTCCGGTGCGGGGGCCGTGGCGCGGCCGCTGCCACCGTCGGCGAAGGAGGAGGAGGAGGAGGAGGAGGAGCCGAGGCCGGTGTGGGGTGCGGCGGCGGCATCAAGAAGCGCGCGCTGAGGAGCATCCCGGTGGAGGTGTACTGCGGCGGGGAGGAGACGGCGGAGACCGACGTGTGCGCCATCTGCCTCGGCGAGTTCGCGGACGGCGAGAAGGTGCGCGTGCTGCCGCGGTGCGGGCACGGGTTCCACGTCCGGTGCGTCGACGCCTGGCTGGTCTCGCACGGCTCCTGCCCGACGTGCCGCCGTCAGGTGATCGGCGGCGGCGGGACCACGCCGCCGGACAGCGACACCATCGCCGTGGTCGTAGCATGATGTGAGGCAAAGATATAGTACTCCAGTACTCTTCCTAGCTGAGTAGCTGGGTTCCTGGCCTCTTGGCGCCAATCCCTTCTAAAATATCTCGCTGATCTGATCTTCCGGATATTTTCCGGCGACGGCTAGTGACTAGTGACTCATCAGCTTGTTGTGGCGAATGTATTGACGGGTGCCAATTGGTCAAATTGGTCACTGTATATACACGTTCGACATCGCCTTCGAAATACTGTACCACTAACATTTCATACGGCCCTGTAAGAAACACTGTTACATTTGCGTACTCGCGTGTGCACGCACTCGATCCGTGGTCGCGCCGGGTGCCCGTCGCCGTCGTCGCTCGACGGGGGGATTTTCGCCGGAGTTGGGGAAGATCGAGCGGCCGCGCCGCGTGCTGGCTGGGCGCGCGAACCAACCGACGGAACAGCTACGTACGCGCGCGGGGCCAAGGCCAACGGCATGCCTTAATCCGCACGCGACGCCGATCGCGTTGCGGCAACCGTCGAGATTACGCCGTGTCGCCAACCCGGCAACCCTCGATTGCCACGGCTACCTGCAAGCACGGTCGAGCTCGACCAGTCGAAGTCGAAGTCGAACCGCTCCAGTTCATCCTGTCATGTTCATGTTTGCCTTTTGCCAGTGGAACCTAGTAACATAAATATTTTCATCCTTTCGAGTGGATATCCCCTCGTTACTTGCATATTATAAAAAAAGTTAAAAAAATTGATAACATAGGTTAATACAAAACATATCACATGAATGATTAAATTTGACTCCTACAAATTACACTAAAAAGAACAAATTAAACTAAAAATAGTTAATGTACATTCACAACTATATTTGTTATTTTTGTTACAACTTGTATAAGTTGAATTTTAATTAGAGTGATATATTTTATATTAATCTATTTTATTAATTTTTTTAAAATTTTTTAATGACTATTTAGATGATATGCACGAAACGAGAAAATATTTCTTGATGGATGAAAACACTTTGCCACATAAATATTTGTGTATCACCGTCACATTATCCAGCCATCACATATACGTAGACAGCGTCGTGCCGGATTAACGAACGGCTCGATCATGATCAAGCCCCTGGTTCAACAAGATGCAGTCACGTGCAGCGTACAACGCGAAGCCCAGATAACAAAAAGGAACAGTCAGGATCAATCAGCCTCGCCACCGTTTTGTCTTTTGCTTTTTTTTTTCTTTTTTGCATGTCATGGCATGGATGAAGAATGACGCAGCAGTAGAACTTAGTAGTACTCTCTCCGTCCTATAATATTCTATAATTCAAATCTCTTATATTATGGGATTAGTAGTACTCCCTCCATTCTATAATATAAGAGAGTTTAGCAATTCTATAACTAAAATCTCTTATATTATGGGACGGAAGGAGTACTTTACAATTACCGGCTTTATACAAGGAAAAGAATTAACGGAGGCTAACAGAGGTAGTCCATGAGCTGCACCCGGGGCACCGTGGCCGGCGGGCCTCGCGGCGCGGCGGCGGTGGCGCGTTCCATCCACCGCCTGCGCTCCCACGCGCTCCTGAGCCAGCAAAGCACAGGCTTCACCGCCTCGAGCCACCGGAACACCGCCTCGACGACGTGGAGCCGGCAGGACCTCCACGGCGCCGTGCAGCCCTCTCCCTCGGCGCCACGCGGCGGCGGCGGCGCGACGGGTACGACGACGACGGGGAACCTTGCCGGGCTCGGCTCGGAGTAGCACCGCCGCAGGATGGCCCGGTTGAGCTGCGCCTCGAACGCCATCCTCTCGTACTCGTCCAGCAGCGCGCTGTGCCGCCCGCCGCAGCCGTCGCTCACGTCGAGGCTGTACCGCGCCACCACGCCGCCGCCGACTTCGTCTTCCTCCCTTGTTCTCTCCATGTGTGTACAGTAGCCGTTGCCAACTGCGAGTACACCGCGCGCGTACCATACCACCACATCGTGAGTGGTATTTAGGCAGCATGGTGGTCCATGCCGCGGCGGCTACACCATTTTTTTTGGGCGAAAGCTTGTGCGAGCTTGACGTCGCAAAGACGGCAAGGATCGGTACAACCGGATGAGCTTGTTTCGTACGGATTCTCATGAACGAAGCACGCATACATGCATGGTCGTATAGCCGTAGATTCCGATGAAAATGAGACGGCGATCTTATTTCGTCTCGGCAATTTGTTGGTTAACCAGTAGCATAGTGGATAGAGATTTGGTGGCAAATTGGTGGATGATTCACTGAGCTCGAATGTTCGATGTTGTAAATATTCAGTGAGGGACATATACGCAAGGAACCAACAAAAAACTTGCACCATAACTGTCATGTACGAGATTCCACCTCTGTCGCTTTTATTCCCTTGAAGAGAAAATTCCATGCTCTTTACTCTTTAGCAAAGGCGTAATGTAAAGTTGCATACTGCAGCTGCATTCTGCAAGCAACCTGCTGAATTTTGAGCTGAGCACAACTTTTTATTCCTGAAGTAGTAGTAATAGTACCGCTACCACTTGCTATACTTGATACTGCATTTGCCGTCTACTTGTTTTCTAAAAAAAAATATCCCGAGTTAACCTTAAAACTTAAAACAGTGCAACGATTTCAAAAGAACGTAAGGGCGATAGTAGTGCAGACTGGATCTCAGTTACCAGCTAGGCTCAAGCACCCCTAGAAGGATACATGCTCCACATTGCAGGTTATTTTTAATAGGTCACACTAGTATCTCCCCTCTCACTTTTCATCTCCCTACCTTTCCCCACCGGGGGAGGAAGCTGAGGCACCGGGTGGAGTGGCGTTAGGATGCCCAAGCGACAACTACATCCTCGAGCAGCAAGCGCCAAGCGGAGCAACGACAACACTGACACCTCTCCTTGTCAAAGTTGGAAGCTGTGGGAGAAGACGCGGACGATGGCGCCACCAAGCTCGCTAGATCCAGCACTGGGCTCGTCGGATCTAGCCTCGGGTGACGGAGGTAGCTCGTCGGGGCGCGTCGCAAGGATGGTAGCAGCTCAACGCCGGTGCCACCTCACCCCTCCCTTCTTCTGCCAGCGCCTCCCTCTCCCCACCCGCCTCAAATTCCAACTGTTGCAGCCTGTCGGCTCTTTGGGCTCTTCGAGATGATGAAGCCTTCCCACTCTCCAGCTTTGTTGCCGTCCCCCTCCTTGTCGTCAGGCTGGCACGGGTGGGGCAGATCGAGTCATCCCTTCCAAAGCTGGTACAAATCGCGGTGGCAACGGTGGATATGGAGCTTAGTTGCGTAGACGTGGAGCTCGGCGATGACGGACTTGGTGCTCAGTGGCAGCGGACATGAAGCTCGACGACGATTGCCTCGTCATCCACGTCACTCACCAAGTCCTTCCTCTTTCTCTCTTGATTTCTGCTTCCTCCCCTGCTTTCTCTAACAGTGCCACTCGCTCCTTGTAAGGAGATGCGTTGTTCGTAAGGATGCACCAATTGCCTATATGGAGGGGAATCTCCTAAGTGGCAGGTTGCGGTTGAATGCCACATGGGTGTATCGTAAAATGGCCTAACAAGTTGTGAACATAAAGTTTATAGGAGATAGAGAGGTTGAGAGAAAAGTGATTTCCTGATTGAGACCACAATTCTATCTTGAGCTTGAATCTATGAGACCAAAGGTGGTTCTCTCGTGAAAATCACGAGTTACAGAGATGAGAACTATGAAAAGAAAAAAGAAATCAAGAAAAATACAAGAGTCATCTTTTGTCATTCTTAACTCCCTTTTCACTCAATGACTAATTAAGGACCTGTTGCTAAGTGTTATAAGATTTAGTGGACCAGAACTCGTGATTACGAACCGAATCCTTCAGCATGAAACTATGAAAACACTTTCTTGTTCTTCTATGCAGCACCAAAGAGTTTTGCCAATTATAGCACGTCTAAGTTTATAGTACTAAAATGTGTCACATCTCGTACTAACTTGATTTATTTTAGAAAGAAGGAGTACGGTATACATTATACGCTCGATCCCTTTTGTAAGAATTTAATTACAACAAGGTTTCCGAAGAGTTTAGAGGAGTACTAAACATTTTAGATGTCCGGATCAGAGTTGGAGGTTGGGGTGGGCATTCGGTCTGACCGAAAATTTCAGTTTCGGTTTTCGGTCTTTAAAAAGTAAAGGTTGAATTTCAACACAAAAATATCAAGACCGACAAAATTGGTCTCGGTTCTGACCGAAATTCAACAATATTTTCATATATGGAAAGAAATAATGGAAATTTTCAACACAAAAAGCACAAAAAAAAAATTCGCAAGCACATATGAGTAAAGAATCTTATTAGGTTGCATGCCTAGAAAGAAGTAGGGATGCGAAAATTAAAGTTTAATCCCATTGAACTTATCGGATTGTAGGTTGCATGTAGACTTTTTTGTTAATTCGGTTTTTTCGGTTAATCGGGGAAACTAACCGAATTGATTGAACAAAATTCGGTCTTTCACGAACCAAATTGATGATCGAATTTTTTGATCTCGGTCTTTCTAGTCTCGATCTTTTCGGTCCACCCCTAGTTGGATGGATTGAATTCAACTGCCACCCTGGTCCACTAAAATTGCCGTCCACCCTGGTACAGGAGTTTGAACGAAATTTCACCAAACCGAGACCAAATCACCAAGAACGCTCAAGTCCAACACTCCAACTGCGAAACCCCACCCCCTCTCCCCCCCCCCCCCCCCCCCCACCCCCCCCAAAAAAAAAAGAAAGAAAAAAGGGCAAAACGACCCATCCGCATCTCCCAAGCTCCTCGTCTCGTCCTCGTCGTCGCGCGGCGGCGCATCCATCCCTCCTCGCTCGCATCGAAGCGATAAAACCCTCGCAAAAATCTCGATCCCGAGGCGCCGAAAGCGCGCCGATCGGATCGCCTCCACCCCCTCTCCAGATCCCGATCCACCGGGAGCCTCGGATCTCTTGCCGGAGGCCGGCCCGGACCGCGCGCCTTTCGCGGGCAGATGCGATCCACGCCGCGCCCCCGCCGCCGGAGCCGACGACGAGTCGGCTGACGCCGCCGCCGCGGCCGCCGCCGCCCTTCTCTGCTTCCGCTTCTGCCCCGCGCACCGCCGGTTCGATGGGCTCCCGCAGGTTCGCCGCGGTTGTCGTGCTCCTCCTTGCTTTGGCCCTGATTCCCGGCCCCGCAGCGGCGGCTAGGGCCTTGCAGGGCGAGAAGGCCAGCCCCAGCGAGGTGAGGATTCGATTTCGATGTCTTCCAGTTAGTTGGTTTAGATTACTTAGCGCAATGGATTGGCATAGGCCATAGGATTCCTGCGAGAGGAGGACGAGCTCACTTAGTTGGTGGTTGTTTTGGATCTCTTCAGGCAGCTCCTGCACCTATCGTCGCTGCAGGTGGATCGCATAAAGAATCGGGGAAATCGTCAAATGGCCAGAATCCTGTGATCAAGGAGGCGCACCACCAAACGCCACTGCCGGAAAATCCACAAAAGGATCAAACGCCACCGCCGCCTGGTGTGTCGAAGAACAAGGGTCAGAAGGGGGATGCCGGTAAGAACTCTGGACACCCGGTGCCGTCAACGGATGTGCATAAGACGAGTCCCCCGCCTGAAGGTCCTGGGCCAACTGGCGGGAAGGAGCGGGAAGGAGGAGGAGGTGGGGAGAAGAAGAATCCGAAAGAAGAAATTAAAAAGGTGTTGAGTTGTGAGGATGCAGTGGAGAAATGTTCTGTTCCAGGAGAAATTACCTCTTGCCTTCAGGTTTCTCAGGATGGTAAAGCCACTAATTACCTTGGAAACTTCACTATGTTCAATTAATTGAGTTTGTGTTTGCTAAAATTTTTCAGGGTAGACATATTTTATCAACTGTGTGTGTTGAGTAAAAAAATGTTCTTCTGAATTAGTACTTTTTGCAAGTCCATTGAGCCATGCTTGCATAGTTGCATTCAATTCGAGCCAGTTTTATTGCAGGGATCCATCCAAGGACAAAATAATGGATTCATTTCATGTGTCTTGTTTATAAGCTTCAGTGGTTAAACTAGCCTATTCTGTAGAGCATTGTGTGTTGAATATTATTGATGATGTACTCAGTAACGTCAAATTTATAAGAACTTTACTGCTGTGCAGTGTTGAATTAATCGTGATTGAAAACTGCAGGAGGTAACGTGAACATGAATAGATGGCAAGATTTATACAAAACGAAATGTATATGATGGAACACTAGGAAATAAATTGTACGCCTGCCTATAGATTACCAAAGACCCTAGGAGTTGTATTGCATCACTTGGACTAATACTATGTGAATGGAACTGAGGAGAAATTTGTTTTGTTTGTGCACCTCACATTATTCTCATAGCTAAACTCAGTCAAGGATCTCTCGGATGAAGAATCTGTGAGATGCCATAATATGGTTTTCAGGTCTAGAGATCTGTAAGCTTAGACTTAGTTCGTTAAAAGTCTTTGGAGGTATGCCAGTTTCAAATATAAGTACCTTTCTGCAAAGAACTGAATGTCACCATAGATCAATAAAATGGCTATACAGTACCATAACTTATATTTTGGTTTACCATCGAAGTGTATTATCCTGTTATAATTTAGAAATATTAATTGGCGTATGCTGGTTAGTATTGCTTTTCTGGTAATATTTAAGGTCAAAATTGGACATAAGGGGGAATAGCAATAAGGGGATATGGTATGATGTTGTTGAAGATACACAGTTTAGTTTCCTCAGAAAGAACCAAGTAAATGTCGAAGGCCTCCTTTGGCACATAGGAAATTTCCCGATTCCTGCAGGAATCGAACTGATTCCCATGCAAATAATTGCTTGCGAAAACAAGGCCTCTAGGGACATTGACAAACCTAAGAAGATTGTGAAGTGTATTTGTAATTAAAAGAATTTCAATTTCTGGGTGCTGTACAGATATTTTGTGATAAATAATTGCTTGTGTTCTTGTAGCATGTCTCAGGGTAGACAGGGATAGAGGATGGGAATCATAATATAGATATCTACCCTATGCATGAACTTCACCTTTATCGATCTAAAAAAGCTGTGTTTATTTTTACAGGTTCTATTGGGCCATTTGTTATAGTCCAGAATGAAGGGCAGAATGATGTTAAGGTCGATGTCATTATTGATGGTAAAATTTTGCCATTACAGCTGGCCAAGGGCTTCTCCGGACAGGTATTCAAGTTATAACATTTTTATCAAGTTTCCCTGAATATGCTGGCAGTACATTCTCAAACATGAAATAGAAGGTGATAGTTACCTGAGCCCTGGCGTACCATATATTTTATGGTTGATTTCACTTTAGGGCGTTGCATATATATGCTTCTTGGTTATTAATATGTGTTTGCGGATTGGATTAGGCGATCAGCTAGATTGTCTGTGCAGAGTGCAGACTAGTCCCAGGACTCCAAGCTGCATAATGTCTATTGATTGCAACTGTTTTTCCCAGAAAACAGTGGAGGACCATCCTCTTATTACTGTTAAGAGGGATTACATTAATGTTATGACTGTTTACATTCATTCTAAGTGACACAGGCAAGAAACTAGGAATAAAAGCATAAAGATGTTTGTATGAATGCTTGAATATTTTGATACTTGGCCTCCGTAACAGACCGGTACGCCTATGTCCTGGAGCACGACAATATTTCTGGCATTCCTTATGAATATTTAAATTTTGATGAATGAATGCTCATCTTATTCTTCTACTTCTACAACATCAGTCTTCAGTTTCAAGCAAGTTGGGGTAGGCTAGAGAAGTAGAGATGAATGCTTATCTTATTATAATATTATAAAATATTGACATTCATGTTTACCTTAACTTATTTCTCTATTTTTGTAACCCTTTTTCCGTGCAATTTTAATATGTTAAGACCCTGTTCTTGATTTGTATGATCTTGCTAAAATCAATTGCTCCATTTGTGTTACCAGGTAAACATAACCTATAGCAATCCAAATGGTGTAGAAATTACAGTAAAATCTGGGAGTGGGCAGTGTTCCTTACACACCAAGCAAACAGTTTCTGATTGGCAACAACAGTTTCAGCAGTTTGCAGCTTATGCAACACGCACGAATCCAATCTACGGAGCCTCCTTCCTTGTTTTCACTGTTGTCTTGGTGGGAGTGGTCTGTGCTTGTTGCAAGTTTGCAAGAAGGCGTGCTAGTGGAGTCCCATATCAGCAACTTGAGATGGGAGCCCAAGCCCCCAACTCATCGGGCGTGGGAAACACTACGAGCACTGTAGATGGTTGGGAAGATGGCTGGGATGATGACTGGGATGATGAAGAAGCGCCAGCAAAACCTTCAGATAAGAAACCATCTGGAAGTATCTCTGCAAATGGCCTTTCTTTGAGACCTCAGACCAATAGCAAAGATGGTTGGGATGTAGATTGGGATGACTAAGCTGCATAGAATCTTGAGAAATATCCTTTCTTGTGAAATGTGAGAAGTGTGATCTGGACGAGCTGCAGAAAAGACACAAGCTGATAGCATCTGTGATTGACAAGGTCACTCGCATTCGGGAAGATATGTTTGTCTGTCTTCATACGGTTTGTACCATATTGTTCCACTACTACTTTTTGTTTCTAGGCTGATACACAAACTGTTAGTGGGTACGAATTGTAATTTCGGTAGTAACACAACAGCACGGTTTCTTAGTTACATGACCAAAACACGAACTGTAATTTTTTTGACAGAGGTAACTATCATTGTTTTCATTTCGTAAAAAAAATCATATTGAAAAACTCTTGCATTTTAGTATGCTACTGTCACTTCGCTTTAGTCTTTAGAGCTGTGCAGAAGCAGTGGGGCATTGCTCTTGCCGTTTCCAGCACTAGCATTCTTCACCGTTTTTCGCGTTGTCCGTTTCTTTTGCTCTGTACCATTCTTCAGCTCTTGCCTTTTGGCTTCCATTTAATATTCAGTTCAGGCTGTATTGACTTTACGTGAATAAGATCTCTGCGATGAACAGCATCTTTTGAGCGCTTTTCTGAATTCCACTGTTTCGTGTTTCTGCATACCCCCTTTTGATTTCCTTGTCGCTGTTTGCTTGTAACAATGATTTCTAATCAATCAGTTGGTCAGGAGCTCAAGGTGTCATTGTAACTGTTGGCTCTACTCATTTAGTCATTTCCTTTTCTCACATGTCTCCTCATTACCAACTGCAATGGATGTTTTCTTTTTAACAATTAGCGTATATATATTGGCTCTGAGATTTCACAATTGAGAGTAGCACTTTAAAAGTCGCTGTACCAAGCAGCATGAGTGACTTTTGACTCTTGAGTGGCATTCATTGATACAATTATGCTACCACCTATAGTTCAGTAATCAGTTGCCATCATCAGCCTCGCTTCAGATTGGTCTGCAACAGTTCACATGTACTCCTACGTTTCTGTTTAGAGTTTTCTGTAGCAGGCATAAAGCAGTAATACTGCGGCTTCTGGTATTATGTTCTCCTTGGCGTTTTTCCACTCGAGCAGTTCAGTGATCAGTGCTAACCATAGGTGCAGGTGCAGGTGCAGCTTACCTGCTCTAGGCTAAAATGGCCTAACATATAAACTGTTCTTCTCTGATCTGTTCCAAGATGACAAGAATGGCAGGGGAGAGACCAACCCTTTTAGCTTGCCGTATATTTGCTCAGGAACACTGGGACAAATAATACTGGGTATAGTTGTACAGCAGCAAGTCTGATTTGTGATAAGCTGGTTAGGTAAGTTGTTCAGGAAAAAAAAAAGGTTTGTTCAGTGATGGTAACAACTACAACTGCCTGCATGGAGACGAGATGGTAACAGGTGAAAGGCAGGGGACCAACTGGGATTGCATTGTGAAAATGAAACACAGCCTGATGAACTGGGGGACACAACACACACACACACACCCCATCAGTGATCAGTCTATCCATGTAGTACATCATCAACCGAGCTGTCACTGATACTTCTTTTCTTTCGTCTACCAACCACGGCCAGCTTTGTTCCCTCTCTTCGCTGTTTTTCACCGTCTTTTTCTCCGCGTTTCTTCTTCACTCGCTCGAGGGATGCACATGCGCGCCGTTGGCGTTACAGGAAAATCGCTGCTGCTAAGCACAGTAGATATGCCATTTGTTTATAGCTTAGCTACCCTGTTGTGTTGCTGCTTGATTTGATTGCCGCTAAGTTTGTTTGTTGATTAGGATTGCTCCATCGTCAGCTATAGTTAAAATTTAAAAATTTTAAACTTACTTTTAAAATTGATTTTTGGCGGTTTTTTTTATTGTAATTTATGTAACATGTTTTAGTACTGTTTTACTTTATGTGGCGTGAAAAAGAACGTGGAAATGCTCGGATATTTAGCCATATCTGTAGACTTACATAAATCCCTTTTTTTCAAAGTTTCTGCATCTAGGCATGGTGTTCGTCCAAAAATGTTGGCAGAGTTTTTTTTTCTCAGTTTTCATTCTCTTATTTCCTGGTGTACCAGACTCCAGACAGCTCAACAACCTTGTGTACCGCTTGTCCTACAGTGCTGCACCGGCACAAGTTTGATCTTATCGCCGGAGACGATTTTAAATCAGAAGTTGTTCTGAAATTGAACAGAAACACTGTACGTTCGTACAAAAAAAATGGTGGGCTCTCTTTGCCCATTTGCCAAGTACTACAAGCAGAGCATGCATGCAACTGAAAGATTCCGTTCTACGTTGTTCATACGGTGACAATGTGCCACATTGCCTCTGTGTGGCAAAGGTAGACTAGAGCAGAGCATTGGCCGAGCTAGAAATTACTCCACTAAGGACCAGAGCTAAGTTAGGGATTAATTAATGGATTGTTGATTTTGTGTAAAATTTACATGGTAATTTAAAGGGACTTAAACTTGATTTTTGAGGTAAGCTTAGGACTCAAGCCCTAGCTACCCTCAGCTCCTAGACTAGCGGTGTGAAATAAGCCGTGCTTTGTAGCGATATAAAATAACATGTATAGTTAAACTATAGGAAAAAAGTCTACTTCACAATTGAAGTATGAAATTGGCTATTTTACTCCTAAAGTATAGAAATCGAGTCAAATAATCCTAGATTGATGACATAGCTGTGATTTTTGCCATGTGGTTTATGGAGGAGATAATGACATGGTGATAGTCAATTGAATATTATTTTGACAAGTGGAAAGGCTCGAGAATGATGTACAAGAGTGCTAATATGTATAAATGTTTTAGGCTTGCTAATTAGTGAGTGAAAAGAAACTATTGAATCGACTTGGGTTTAATAGATTAATCTTTGTGCCATGCAAGCAATATTGCTGCTAGCCTGCTATGTCATTATTCACATGGCAAATAGACCTACGAAACCATTCCAAGGGGTTATTTAAGCCAATTTTCATAATTTAGAGAGTAGAATACTCAGTTTCATATTTCACGGGTTAAGTAGACCAACCCAACACTCAAGGGGTTATAAGGGGTTATATAGACTTTTTTCTTCTAAAGTATATTAAGCAAATCATTTTAAAGGCAGTAAATAAACATATTAACGTAAAAAAAAACTACCCAACATCATACCATCCCATTATGATCTAGTGAACGAACAAACCATCATGGCTTTTAACAATGAGAGAACCGATGTGTCCAGTTCCTCTAACGAGTTCACCTCACGTCTTCGCAACTACGGTTCGCATGAGTTACCGCGAGTTTTTCGGGAGAGACAACTGATCCCTTGAGTTCTTTAGGAAAGCTCATTGCTATGTGAGTGCGGAGAGAACTCGTGGGAGGTACTAGACACAATGGTTCGCTTGATGTCATAAAAGTTGTAACAAGGCTGCGTTCGACAACCCAACATTTAGAGAAAAATTTACTCGTTTTCCACTAACACGCTTCCCAAACTAATAAACAATGTATTTTTTGATAAAAATATTCTATTAAAAAGTTGCTTTTAAAAAATTATATTAATCTATTTTTTCAAATTTGAAATAATTAATACTTATTTAATCATACGCTAGTGACTCACATCGTTTTACGTATCTTCCTGTACTTTCCCTATATCTCAAACACACCTTAGAGGTACCCCTTGATATAATTTCATACCCTCTCCTTAAAGGTACAACATTGAGTAGCATTTTTGATGAAATATAACCCCTTGATAGCTTTCAACTAGAAAACCATATAAATTATAGGCAATATAATAACAAGATATAAAAAAGAAAACTATAGGTATATCAGTGTATGTTGTTAGCCAGTTTCAAAAGAAGTTGGGATCCACAATTATCTCCACAAGCACCACAAAACGGTCATAGTACTTGCTTAAAAATTTGAACAAACAAACAAACAAACCAATACTCCACAGACCACAGTAAGGAAATGACTAGAAAAGAAGAATTCAAAATGGCCATCTTGCAAAATTCATGCTCGGTGCTCTGGGACCGGGTGGCATTAATGGCAGGGGTTTCCCACCTCCCCATCCCCCACAAAGCAAACCACCACGCACACTACACAGTGCATCTCCACGCCGCCACGCCCCCCCACGCTAGAATCCAATGGACGAACACCTCGCCGCCGCATGATCCCCTCCTCCTCTCCAATGGCCACCGCCACCGCCGCCGCCGCCGCCTTCCTCCTCCTCCTCCTCCCGCTCGCCGCCACCCTCCCCGCGGCGGGCGCCGTGAACGACGACGTGCTCGCGCTGGTGGTCTTCAAGTCGGGGGTGTCCGACCCGGACGGCCGCCTCGCGCCGTGGTCGGAGGACGCCGACCGCGCCTGCGCCTGGCCTGGGGTGTCGTGCGACGCGCGGACGGGGCGCGTCGACGCGGTCGCGCTCCCTGCCGCGGGGCTCTCCGGCCACCTCCCGCGGTCCGCGCTGCTCCGCCTCGACGCGCTCCTCTCCCTCGCGCTCCCCGGGAACAACCTCTCCGGCCCGCTCCCGGACGCGCTCCCCCCGCGTGTCCGCGCGCTCGACCTCTCCGCCAACTCGCTCTCCGGCTACCTCCCCGCCGCGCTCGCCTCCTGCGACTCCCTCGTGTCGCTCAACCTCTCGGGCAATCTCCTCTCGGGCCCCGTCCCCGATGGCATCTGGTCTCTCCCGTCGCTCCGGTCGCTGGACCTCTCCGGCAACCAGCTCTCCGGAAGCGTGCCCGGGGGATTCCCACGGAGCAGCTCGTTGCGTGTGCTGGATTTGAGTCGCAACCGTCTTGAAGGGGAGATACCGGCGGACGTCGGCGAGGCCGGGCTGCTCAAATCGTTGGATGTCGGACATAACTTGTTCACCGGCGAGCTGCCGGAGTCGTTGCGTGGGCTCACCGGGCTGAGCTCTCTCGGAGCGGGCGGGAATGCGCTCGCCGGCGAGCTCCCGGCGTGGATTGGGGAGATGGCGGCGCTGGAGACGCTAGATTTGTCCGGCAACCGTTTCATCGGCGCCATCCCAGACGACATTTCGGGCTGCAAGAACCTGGTCGAGGTCGACCTTAGCCGGAACGCGCTCACCGGGGAGCTCCCGTGGTGGGTGTTCGGCCTGGCGCTGCAGCGCGTCTCCCTCGCCGGCAACGCGCTTTCGGGCTGGATCAAAGCTCCCGGTGACAATGCCTCAACGCTACAAGAACTGGACCTGTCGCGCAATGGCTTCTCCGGCGTGATCTCGCCTGAGATTGCGAGCCTTTCAAGGTTGCAGCATCTGAACTTGTCCTCAAACACCATGTCGGGGCAACTGCCTGTCAGCATTGGACGGATGGCATTGTTGGAGGTGATGGATATTAGCAGAAACCAGCTGAGCGGGGGCGTCCCACCGGAGATCGGTGGTTCGGCGGCGCTCCGGAAGTTGCTGATGGGGAGTAATTCGCTCACCGGAATCATTCCGCCGCAGATTGGGAATTGCAGAAACCTGATTGCCTTGTAAGTGATCTCCTTCTTTTCCAGCATAACTTGGTGGCTTGCTGTTTGACTAGCAGTAGCTTCTACTTTGTTTTTTCTTGTGTTAGCAGCTAGCACTTGCCTGCTCTCTGGTTCCTAGTTTCAGACGCCATGGAGAAAGTGATGTCTATGTCTCATTTTCTGTTTGGAAGCACTAAGCCAGCAATGTCGGAACCATGCCTGTCCTGTTGCTTTGGTCGTATCCTAGTGTCTGTGCCCTTGCTTTTTCTTGGATACACTAAAAAAAACACAAGTCAAATTGCATCAGAAATCTGAATGCTTCTTAAAGAACATATAAATTACAATGAACAAGGCAAAGCATGCTGCATCATTAGTATCAAAATCTTGGCATTATTTCAGCTGATGAGTGTATGGTTCTTTTCTTCCATTGCAGGGATCTATCACAGAACAAGCTTACAGGGCCTATTCCTGCTACCATAGGGAACCTCACCAGTCTCCAAATGGTCGATTTCTCAGAGAACAAGCTGAATGGAACCCTGCCAGTGGAGCTCTCTAAACTTGCAAACCTTCGAGTCTTCAATGTCTCCCACAATCTGCTATCAGGAAACCTCCCCACCAGTCACTTTTTTGATACCATCCCTTATTCATTCATCTTGGACAATGCTGGACTTTGCAGCTCACAGAGAGATAATTCCTGCAGTGGCGTCATGCCAAAGCCAATTGTATTTAACCCTAACGCCTCATCAGATCCCCTCTCAGAGGCTTCCCCAGGTGCCCCCAGCAGCCAGCACCACAAGAAGATCATATTGAGCATCTCTACACTGATTGCCATTGTGGGTGGAGCATTGATTGTTGTTGGCGTGGTAACCATCACAGTGCTCAACCGTCGTGTCCGAACCGCAGCCTCCCACTCTGCGGTTCCCACTGCACTATCAGATGATTATGATAGCCAATCCCCAGAGAATGAAGCCAACCCTGGTAAGCTTGTTATGTTTGGCAGGGGCAGCCCAGATTTCAGTGCAGGTGGGCATGCTTTGCTGAATAAGGATTGTGAACTTGGGCGAGGAGGCTTTGGTACGGTCTACAAGGCAGTTCTAAGAGATGGCCAGCCTGTGGCCATCAAGAAGCTGACAGTGTCAAGCTTGGTCAAGTCAGAGGATGAGTTCAAGCGGCAGGTTAAGCTTCTTGGCAAGGTGCGGCACCATAATGTTGTTACCCTCAGAGGGTTCTACTGGACTTCCTCACTGCAGCTCCTCATCTATGACTTTGTGCCTGGCGGTAACTTGTATCAGCACCTGCATGAGTCCTCAGCAGAGAGATCGGTTTCGTGGATGGAAAGGTTTGACATAATCATCGGCGTAGCCCGTGCCCTTGCGCACTTGCACCGCCATGGGATAATCCACTATAATCTGAAGTCAAGCAATGTCTTGCTAGATAGCAACGGCGAGCCGAGGGTTGGTGATTATGGCCTTGTGAAGCTGCTGCCTATGCTGGATCGCTACGTGCTGAGCAGCAAGATTCAGAGCGCGCTAGGGTACATGGCACCGGAGTTCACATGCAGGACAGTCAATGTCACAGAGAAGTGCGACGTCTATGGATTCGGGGTGATAGTTCTCGAGATTTTGACAGGCAGGAGACCAGTCGAGTACCTAGAAGACGATGTCATCGTGCTGTGCGATGTGGTGAGAGCTGCACTCGACGATGGCAGGGTGGAGGACTGCATGGATCCGCGGCTATCAGGTGAATTCTCAATGGAAGAGGCTATGTTGATCATCAAGCTGGGCCTTGTTTGCACGTCTCAGGTTCCCTCCCACCGGCCGGACATGGGTGAGGTAGTCAGCATGCTTGAGATGGTGAGGAGCTCTCAGGGTACCCCGGAGGATGATCTGGTTTGAGATCTATTTATTGGTTTCCATTTTCTCTTTCCTTTGTTAGTGCGTTTTTTTGATAGATGGGATGACTGCGAAGACCCAAGAATGTAAGGAGATGGCTAGTGATTTAGCCTGGTTTCAATTTTTCAGGGAGGTGAAGCTGTTGCTTCTGGATCTGTTCTTGGTTCCTTTTTCTAGAATCATCACATGAGTGTCAATTCGAAATGAGGCTGATAGCAACCCGGCTCCATTCATGTTTTTGTTGTCAGTTAGTTTGGCTAATACTGGGTTTTGCCCTTTGAAGTTTTGTTACTTCGTTGCTGTCTTTGCCTTGAGACCACAACTTCTCCCAGACTATCGCCTTCGGGCTTCCGGCATACTAGCGGCGGACACAATAGACGAATATACTCATTAATGGACTGAACCGATGGTGTGTACTAGATAATATACGGTTTAGATCTGAACCAGAAAGTAGGAGAGAGATCTAAGGTGTAGGACAATACAGGCCGTAGCTAAGACGGTTGCCCCATACCGCCTAATGGGCGTGAGCGGTCCTGCGGCATACTCAGGTGGGCAACTGGGCTATGGGCCTGCGGCATACTCAGGTGGGCAACTGGGCTATGGGCATGCCGTTTGCCCGTATAACTATGGTTGCGTGGTGCGTTCTAAAGAGCTAATTGAGTTTAGCTACTCGTTTTCAGTTAGCATATTTTCCAAACTACTAAACGGTATATTTTGTACAAAAACTTTCTAAACATTGCGTTCCGTATGAAAACTTTCTATATAGAAGGTGTTTAATAAATAAATAAAACACTTTTTAAGTTTTTAAATATTAATTAATCCTAATTACGTATTTCGTTTTGAAAACTGTCTGCCGAAAAGAACGCGCTTTCCTGGGCCAAGTTTTCGTACAGGTGATACAGCCCATACGGCCCTACTCGAATGATAATGTGCTCATTCATGCTTACTCCAGTTTGGTTCTATACCAATATGAAAGAAGTCTATTTTTCTCCCTCAACTCTTGCTCATGGTTGAATCACATCCCTCAACCACAAAACCAGGTGTAATGTCTCCACCATATTCGGTACAAATTGCCTCCTTTGGTGGTTTGGGAGACAGTTTCATCAAAAGTGGTAGATTTAACCCCTTTGACTAGCTGTGACAGCTTATGGGCTCCACCTATTAGCGACTTCTTTCATCTTATCTTCTTCCTCACCTCTCCCCTCTCTTCTGTCTTCCTCATCTCTCACCTTCAAGGAGATGGCATGGGCAACCATGATGGCACGCGCGAATGGTCTCCATGTGCCAATTATGCGCCACCTCGATTGACGACGTGCTCAGGAGCTAGAGGTCCAGTTGGAGAATGTTGTCCGTGTCCGTAGGTATCATGTGGTGTGTCCAATTGGCAAGTACAAGTAAATATCAAGGGAGTGCGCTTGCCTCGCCAACCTCGTTGGTGATGCTGTTCTTATCGTCTCCGGCTCTGGTGCCACTGCCAAGGACAGAGGCGGAGGCATAGAGGGATGATGGAAGGGTGGCACGGAGGAGAGGAATTTGAATGGCGAGCCCATCCCCCCGCACGTGGCTGGCCGATGACTCCCCTCCCCGCATGGGGCCGGCCAATGAGCTCCTCCCCCCGCGCGCGATCAACTAACGACTCCTCCCCCGTGCACCGCAAAGCTTTGTACCATTGTCATCGCCAGGCCTCTGTTGCTGATGGAAGGTGAGAGAGGAGGAAAAGATGAAAGGGAAAGCGGGGGGAGATGTGAGGGAGAAGATGGGATGAGGTGGAGTCGCTGACAAGTGGGTCCCACCTGATAACTCAGCGAGTCAACCTGCCACGTCGGACGAAATCGTCTCCCACACCAAAGGAGGCAGTTTGCACAGGTTTTGAAAGATGGGGAGACGTAATACCCGGTTTTGTGGTTGAGGGTTGCGATTCAATCGGGAGCAAGAGTTGAGGGATGTAAAGTAGACCTATTCCGCCAATATCCAAATCGCCCCACATAAATTCATATCTGCCAACGGAGTCGGCCCACAGAAACTGGGTTCCGGCCTATTCCCGGAAGTCCCCGAGGTAACAATTGCCCAAGAAATTTGGCCCAAATGCAGTGTCATTAGTTTGGCCCTCGTACGTGGAGGGTCCTGAATACTACTACTAGCAATTTAGCAGAGAGCTTTGATCTGATCATCAAACTGTCACCATCAAAGCAAGCTTATCTAGCGAAAACGCTCTTGCAGTTTCAGTTGCAATGTAACTATCACACCGCACATGCATGCAGTGGACTAGATTTTGTTTATCTCCGTTGCCTATAGCAAAGCCAGTTCCATGTCCCAGTTGGTCCTTCTGACTTTGTCCGAGTATTTTAGCCTAATCTGTTTGTCAACAGAAAAATGCAGATGCATGATGACAAATTGACAGAAAGTCCTTTGCCGGCTTGCTTCTCTTTGTTAATGAGAACTAGTACTAGAATACGCTGGTGCACGCTTGTCTTCTACTCCCTTCGTGATCAACGTGCAACAGAGTATATATTTTGATGATGTTCACATCGCCCATTGACTACTCCTGGGTGGATTGGATTAATTAATTTGGCCCCTGTCCACCTAATGTCGATGCTTACATACATTTAAGCATCCACATGCTGGCTCGTTAAACTAGGTTAATTAGCTGCTTTCTCATAGGCCGCAGCCGCTTGCATGAAGAGAGTGTTGATGTGACTCTGACGTAGTCTTGTTTGGAGGAGCTAGGATTTTAATAAGAGGAACTGATTGACAGTCAGTTTCTGATAATCTTTTGATTTGTAGTTATTTTCTAGATTTTATTTCTATGATATTTTAAAATCTGAATAAAGACTCGATTATTTATGAGAGTTCTTAATTTTGAGAGAATCTGTAGCTATCACAACCTCTTCCAAATAGACCCATGTAGTATCATACGAGTAGTAATATAATCTTTATTACCACCATAATGATATAATGTAACAATCTTGAGTTTATGACACATTGTTACTATTCAGACCAATACTGTGAATGTGAACCCTCGAATAGGTCGAATGGGCAAGAAGCTCGGATCCTGGTCAACTCCTTCACATGCCAACTTGTCACAACTGAAACATATTTGATGCCTAAGTTAGGATCAACATGTAGCATCTATCATTGTTACCCATCCACACAATTGATGACGTAAGTCTATTGATAGGCCTTCAGCCGATGACAAGCCACGCCTAAATTGAAATTTTAAAATTAATTTTCATCCTTAATTTTTGAATCATTTTTTTAGACTCACTAACTTTATTTCACATTAGAAACATATTTAATACATTATTTCACATTTTAGCTTACGGTTCAAAGAACTGAAGCGATCTTTTAAATCCTTTGCAAAGCACCTTCTGTGAGGATAGGCTAGGTGCCAGAGTGGAAGTATGAAAGTCTTACCTAAAATCATTTTTGGTTGCTTCGGTTCTTTTCTCGGTTTGCAAGTCGCACTTCAACCAATAAGATTATAATTTGGTGTTGATTAGTGGATCACCGTAGTAATATGTGTCTCCATCCTAAAACTTCAAATTTACCAAACAAAATGTTTAGATTTAGATTAACATTTTAAAAAGCTTACAAAATTTCTCTTTTTTTTTTTGGAATTTCTTCCCCTGGAATTCCTTTTTGGATTCCGGAATACTGAACCTCTCTCTCACACACACAAAGAAAAAAAAAATCTCACTCATGCATGATCACCCTCACAGTTGCAACAATAATACATGCAGAAACACACCCTACTCGTACAATATTACACCTACCATTTATCACGCAATTTAGTCGCAAAACATGCTAGATTTGAAACAGATCAATCTCATCAAAATTGATGAACTCATCGGCGTCGATGAACGAGCTGTCTCCAAAGTCATCCCAGTTCAAGAAGCCCAGCAGATCAGGCTCCAGTGCAGGAGACGCACAAGAAACGGCGTCCGCCGGCGAACTCACCGCTGATGGCGCCGGACACGAGTCCACTGGCTCTTCTTTGCTCATCTTCACTCCGGATTCCTGCCCGTCTCCCTCCGGCGAGCACCTGGACTGCCTCGACGACGGTGGGGTGGCCGCCGCCTCTCTCCATACATCGCCGTCGTCGTAGAGCAGAGGCGGCGAGCCGCTGCTCGCGGTGGCCGACCCGAAGTTGATGACGAACCGCTGCAAGTTTTCATCGTCGTCGTCGTCCATGGCGGCCGAGGCGGCGGCTGTCTGGCAGCTGCAGGTGTGGTCGCCGAAGTAGGTGATGACGTAGAGGGAAGGGTCGTCCTCCGACTGCTGGACATGCCGCGTCGCCGTGCAGCCGTCGTCTTCCTTGTAGCTGCACCGGTAGTAGAGCCTCGGGTGCTTGCTGTTCTTGATCTCCTTCTGCCCGTACTTCCTCCACAGGAACCCATCCTCCGACGTCCGCGCCTTCTCCACCCTCGTCGGCGCCGGCGCCGCCCCTCCGCCGTTCGCAATCGCTCTGCAAAACGAAGGAAAGGTTATCTCTCGTTTGAGTCGCTAGCTAGCTGCTCGCACTGTAAATATAACGGGCCGACGCAAGAACGGACATATGCATATGCACCTTCTCTTCCGAGAGGTTGCGGCGCCGGCCGCCGGCTTGCGCTTCATGCCGGCTGACGACGACGATTCGGCTTCGCCGCCGGCGCGCATCGCGGCGAGCGCGCGGTCGCAGCAGCGAAGGATCTCGGCGGCGAGGGCATGGACGGCGCCGTGCGCCGGCGGGAGAGACGTGCCCTGGAGCAGGGCTTCCAGAACGGCGGCGGACTCCCGCCCCTGCGCCATCAGCTCGGACGCCATGGAAGCAGCTGGGCTAGCCGCCGCTGTAGCAGTAGCACCAGTGGCAATCAGCGCCATATGCAACCGTGAAACTATACTACCACCTCCACCTGGCAGGTGTGCTTGCTCGTGTCGTGTCTACTCTAGTGAGTCTCCGGTTGCCGCCATCATCTGCGGAAAGGAGGTGGATTTTATAGCGGCGGGCGGGTCTCGATCGACCTCGAGAGGAAGGAGAGACGAAAGAAAAATTGCCGATTAAATGATTCCTGAAAGCGTGTCGAGTTGCTCGCGTAAGTCACTAACTTAATTACTACGCGCCATGGATGGCATCGTGTGTTGTTCATGTCATCAGGTCAGGTACTATATTGTTCAAATCTACTAGATTATTTTTTCTCGGAAACAAAATACAAACGCTCACAACGCACGTACGCTTATCCCTATAAACACATACATATACATCCTACCTCTATGATCATTTCCGATTGAACCGAGATATTTTAAGATTGATGAAGTTATCATGGATGTCATCTCGCTGTTGGTGGGTACATAACATCGTTTATCACAAAAGAATAATTAATTGTAAATAAAAGTTATCACAAAAGAATAATTAATTGTAAATAAAAGCATATTGTTTATGAGTTCCAGAAAGCGTGTGGGTGCACCAATGGGTTAAATAAAAGCATATTGTTTATGAGTTCCTGTGGGTGCACCAATGGGTTACTAACAAGTATACGATAAATTGCCTTTGATTTTGATCTATCCGTGCAAACCATGTGACTTGGCACAGAGTCACAGACCCCGTTCTTTCCAGCTACTAGTACTAGATTATATCGTTCACACACTTTCCAAGCTCAATTTTTGAAAAAAAAATACTTTATAGAAATTTCTTAGAATACTTTCTAGATCTATTTTTTAAACTTTTTATTATTTTGTTCATTCACTGCCTGTGTCCTAAAATAATTACCATAAAGTCAAAATAATCTATCATCAATCATCTAGCTACCATCTAAAATGAACAGGGCCTTTGATTACTGTAACCTTACTGTCCCCCTTGATAATTAATCAGTACCGTCTTTTTCTACAACAAACGGAAAGATATACATTGTCGACGGGTTATACCCGTATATCGTATTCGGAGGGTACAGGGGAACATTGGTATTAAGACCTACGCAAGATCGTATCAAGCAATAGAGACAAAGGTTTATACTGGTTCAGACCCCTCGTAAGATAATAGTTCTAATCCAGTTTATATAGATATATGGATGGGAATACCACATAGATTACAATGGGAATAGAACGACTAGATGAATCCGCCGATTAGAACCTACTGAGAATAGCTCGACAGATCCACTTGGCGAATAGGGCTACGGGTTCCTCCGGATTGCTTCTCGCTATGGCTTGTGATTCTATCTCTCCCCCTAGATGAGGTGGCCTTGTACTTATAGCGTATATCATTCTCTTCCCCAACTAGAATTCGGAGAAATAAAATAGGGTACGAGCCCAAGGAAACCTTATCTTCGACTAGGACTCTAACACCTTTTATTCCAAGGAGATAATTTTATTCTTTATCTACCATATTTCCTTAATTGCAGGATACCTTCCCGTATACTATTAGGTATGTGGTATTACCATATTTCATTAACCCATGTATAGGAGATAGGTCTTATCTTCCATATGAGAAGTGCTTCTATGCTTTCGGAAAGAAAACTGCACATATATCAGAGACAATGAATGAGCTAGAATAAAATATAATTAACATGACAATAAAAGTTATAATTAGTGTAATTTAAAATTAGATTAAACTATCGTAAAATTACACATTTAAGGTGTTACTTCACAAAACTACATATTTAATGCATATTTTTTCACAAAATAACAAAATTTAAGATGGAATGTAAAAAATAAAGATTAAGTAACAAATTTATCACAAAACTACAAATTTAGTATCAATTTATTCACAAAACTACTACTTTTGTAGTTCCAACATAATGGTTGGGCTAGAGATTAAACTCTACACAATCCGTAGTTTTGTGATAACTTCAACAATAAATATGTAGGTTTGTGATACATGCCCTTAAATATATAGTTTTATGATACATTTACCGTAAATCTGTAGTTTTGTGATAGCTTAATCAAAATATCTATAGTTATATAAAATTTATTCTTGTAATTAAGCATAGAACCAACGAGCGGGAATGGGAGAGAACTGCTCAGACTAGTTTTGTTTTTACATCTTTCAAAACTTGCACAGCATGTAATTGCAAACAGACCGTACACTACTACAAAAATGATTTTTCCTGGCGTTGTCCTGTAATTTTCGCTGGCGGTTATAGGCAAAAACCTCCATTAAAAATGGAACGAGAGGTGAGGGGTTATGGACCACTAGCAAAAATTGATTTTCGCTGGCGGCCACACTAAGAGGCCCGCCATAAAAAATATCTCTATTTTCGCTGACGGCCACGCTAAGAGGCCTGCCATAAAAAAAATCGGGTTTTCGCTGGCGTCCGATTTTCGCTAGCGGTAGGTAACAACACCGTCAGCGAAATAAAACTTGACGCTATAAAATCACCTCCCCCACACTTGCCTCATCCTTATCCTTTCTCCTCCTCCTCCCTCAACTCCCTCTCTCCCTCCAAATCTACAGGCGCGGGCGACGGAGGAGTGCTCGGCGGCGCTCGGGAGCGGGCGGCGGCGAGCTCTGGCACGGGCGGTGGCGCTTGAGAGCGGGCGGCGGCTCACGGGCGCAGGCGGCGGAGCTCGGGCGCGGGCGGCGCTCGGGCTCGGGCGGGGAGGCTGGATCCGCCACCGCCGGGCCGCGGGGAGGCCGCCTCCAACCTCGTCCTCCGCACCGCGCCATCCACCACCACCACCCGCCGCCGCGTGCCCGCCTCCGCCGTGGATCTGGACGACGGCGGTGGTGCGACGGCGCGACGCAGCCTCCACCCCGACGCGGGCTCCACTGGCCGATCCGGACGGCGGCAGTGGTGCGGCAGCGCGACGCGAGCTCCACCCGCGGATCCGGACAGCGGCGGTGGTTTGACGGCGCGACGTGGGCTCCACCGGCGGATCCGGACAGCGGCGGTGGTGCGGCAGCGGCCGGATCCAGCTCCGTCGCCGTCCTTCCTTCCTTCCCCTTCTATTTGTGATTTACTTTGTGATTGATTAATGAGTTTGTGATTGATATGAACTTTGTGACTGATGAATGGATTTGCGACGATGACTGTTGATGCATGTTGTTTGATGTTTGCATGTTGAAAATGGAGTGAAAACGATGTAGTGCTCTCTGGATGTTGGATTTGAATTTGGATGGATTTGAAAATGCAGCAAAATATTTTGATTTTGATTTTTTTGGCAGGGAAACAATTTTTGCTGGCGGCTGTCCTTACCCAACCGCTAGCTAAAATGGATTTTGCCGCTAGCTAAAATGATTTTTGCTGGCGGTCCACTTAGTTTTGCCACCAGAAAAAATGATTTTCACTGACGGTCAACTTAATTCGTCCGTCAGGAAAAACCTATCTTCTCTAGCGGTTGATCGCCGCCAGCATAGATGCTATATTTTCACTGGCCTTTGCTTTGTAGCGGTGCTAAATACTATCAGCGAAGATCCAAAATAACCGCCAGGAAAAATGGTTTTTGTAGTAGTGGTAATTCATCGAACAATATGCTATTGTTGGAGATGGTACCATGAAAAATAGATTTGGAGTATCCAATTACTACCCATGCCCTACAGATACATGATGATAGATCTGAACTGTCACATGGCCATGTTGTTCCCCAAGATGACGAATATATATCGTACACATGACCCAGGGGAAGCTGTCCGATCTCATGTCCTGTAGCAAAACGTGTTTTACATGAACAGCTGAAAAATAATCTCTCTTGTACTCCTGAATATTGAATCTCTTGATCTAGAAGCTTCCAGCTGCTGTGAACTCTCATGGCATAGTTAGCTCTAGCTAGATGTTGGCGACATTTCAAAAGAGAATAAAAACATGAACAGTGTTACACACAGTAAAAATTTCTTATAGAACTCTTACAAATAAAATTTTAGCCGTTCGATGTAATTAATTGGGCCTTACCAACAATGAAGATTCAATGATAGTGTTCCATATTATAGTTTGTAAACGTTCTGTAAGAAAAAAAGATAGTACACATTTTTCCCTAAAACATCCACTATTGGACTTAAAATTTAACCAAATTTATTGAGGTTGTGCAAGAGATTAATTAATTGGGGTGGAGACTAGTAGGCATTGCCTTAGTGTGCTAAATTAGGAAACAAGGTGGGCGCTGAAAGGAGCGGGAAGAGAGATAAGAAGATAGTTTCATCGGGTAAAGGGATGCCCAAGGCAAATAATGGGTGGTGTGCCATCTTAGTCCTACCTAGAAGAGACATATGGTATGTGATAGAAGAGCGAGGAACGTCTGAGGAGGACCGAGCAGTAATTTTAGGTGTATAGGGGTGCAAAGTTATAGCTAGGGCACCATGATGGAGGATAAATAGAAAAGATGGACTAGGTGTGTGCGGCGTGCCTAAGGACTATATCAACCGATAAATATGAATATACCTTTTCTAAAACGTAGCTACTTCACCAATTTTCTCATCTCAACAATTAACAATCACCTCTCATTTAATTTTATCTCTCTCCTTAATCTCCGTGAAATTTTTTCTAGAATTTCTTGTATTTTAATGTGGAACGTGGCAATCTTAGAGGCTAGCTGGTTTGCACAAAGTGAAACATGAGGGACCAAGGTGAATCAGGGATGAAACTTGAGAACAAACTGGCTATATATTCTCCCTTGAATCTAAATTGTAAAGGTAAGATACAGTGATAACCATAACACGACATATCTACGTGCCAACATGGAGCTTAGCTAGTAATCACTTGAAAAAGTCAAGTTTATTGTACAATAATACAACACGCCAGCTATAATTAATTAACTAACGAGTCCCCTACGATAACTTAAAAAGGATTATTCTTGTGATTTGGCAATCGCAATAGGAAGCTGCTTTGCATGTTTGCCAAACTCGATCTAGATAATCATGAATTCACTTTAGCAAATTACTACGTACGTACTACCTGAAGAACTATGAGGGAAAACGTACTGATCTGATCTCCATTACTGGCAGCCGCCATTCCATGACCGCGGAGACAACTCATCATAGTCATTGTTATTACGCATAATTGTGGACATGATTGATCTTGTGCTCTCATCTATGGATGGAACTTCTTCTTCCTCTTCCTTGAAGATTGGTGCTCCGACATGAGAATCCATTAATGGTGAGGAAACGGATGCTTTTGTGAAGTCAAGCACTTGGGAAGTACTGCTTGAGCTGGCCTGATCCGGGAACAATGCATTGCAATTGCATGTATGCTCGTTGGTGAGGGTGACCCTGAACTCTGGGGGCTGTTTGTTGTTTTCTTGCTGCACATATTTCTTTGCTTGACAGTTTCGCTCATCACTGTAACCACATCTGTAGTATAACCTGCAAATAGTGTAGTGCATGAATTAGTATAAACATATAATTATATATGTATACCAGACTATCATCAGTTTTATAGTTGATACACATTTCTTCCAAGAAAGCACAACGGAATGAATATATCCATTCATTAAGTAAAAAACAATTAATTGTGAGACTTCATATACATGTGTGCAAAAAAAAAAAGCAGTGAACTAACTATTCTTTCAGTTTATTTGGAGAGGAGTTTAATTTAGTTGATTAATTGTCACATTCTCGAAGTCTAAACTCTTGAAAACTTACAGTTTGTGAGACTTTAGTTGATTGATTTTTGTGTGACTAATTGGGCTTTAGGCAAACTTTCATATCCTTTCTTTCTATAAAGTTACAACCACAAACACAACATGCGTGAAGCCATAAGATGAGCCGTTAGATCTCTCCTACGCTTGATCTCAACCATCCATATTATGTACAATTATTATGCCCTATTAATTACTATCAATCTACTTTAACTTATTTTGTACCCACTAAATGCAGTTAATGCTGATTATTCTTTACTTATTTGTTCGAAAAACCGTTTCATCATGATTGTTACTTACAAGTGCCCACAGCAACGTGTGGGCCGGGGTTTCACCTAGTGTCTATATATGTATCCACCACACTTTACCATGTCAATTTGTACATCTTATTAGCTAGTACACGTTGGGTACATGTCTCCATGGATGTGGTTTTTCAGTATTATCCTTTATTTAAATGAAATACCTTCAAAACATAATAAACAATAATTTTATTTTTTAAAAAAGATTTCCACAATCTTTACTTACTAAGTTTTCCTTATCCTATATAGGAGTATTCAGTTTCTAAGAACTTCCAATTATTTATCCTCAAATCATATGATCATAGCACTAGAAGGTAATTTTTTATATACAATTCTTGGAAAGCCTTGCTTCACTCTACTTCAATTAATTGTTCTATAAATGTATTTGCAAAGGCCACTTACCCAGATTTTCTATATTTTTGGCCCATTTACACCTCAAAAAGCAAGTTATGCAGAATTATTTTCCAATAATTAGAAGCATATATACCATTATTCAGACAAAAGTAATGCCATAAAAGCATGAGTATCATATATATTTTGCTATTTGCAACTATAACTGACCATTTCAAAGGAAAAGTAGGTTCCTTTCTACTCACCCAATATGAGATATATGCTCAATCCTTAAATTAGAGCTAGCTATATCACACACGCACACACATCTAATTAAATGCATCCTGTGATGTTTCTCCGAGGACACACACCTTATTATTACTCCTTGTGGCACGTCTGCTGTCACTATATATATTACTAATCAATTAGGTAATTAGCACTCCTTTATTTTGAGGTGCTACAGATAGCTGGAATTAATTGAAATTAGAATTAATTTCTGCAGTATTTTTTTGAATAAAAGGGAATTATCAATCCATGTTCAAGGTAATGCTAAATCTTCAAAAATTGAATCAAAGAGAAGTCCATCAGAACTTCATGATGGTTACCTTCGAAATTCACTGTTGAGGATATTCTTCTCGCCATATTTCCTCCAGTGAAACCCATCATTTTCTGGTGTTGTAGTAATGAATACCGTCTCGCTGAAACAAAAAAAGGAAGACAAAATAAATCATGCACTTAACTTGTTAACAAGTTTCCTAACCATGAAATATAGATCCAGCCAGTACTACTCGTGAAAAGAGCAAGCATATATGTATATACATCAAGCCTCCCAAATAATCCGAATGGGGCAGAACAAAATCCAGCTTGCTAAAAACCTCTTAGTGTCCTTTAAGTATATTAGATCTAGACTTCTCTCGGCATAAATTATTAAGAGCTCCATTTTCTTTTCCCCTCAAAGCAAGCTAATCATCAGAGACAACAAGGAAAGCAGATTAATGAACAGTCACTCAAACTCAAATGGAACACACACACAGATCTGCTGGTTGGGGTACTTAATTATCTCGTTCACATCCTCATAGATTTGCATTCTATATATATATATATATATATATATATATATATATATATATATAGTCCATTAATCTGTCACACATATACTACCAGCGGTAGCAGAAGAAGAGATCGAACACACATGAGCTCCTCGCCATACCTGCTGCCTCGTCGGCGCGTCTTTCTTGTACGGGAGCCGCCGCCGCCGCCGCCGCCGGAGACGGAGGTCACAGCAACTGGCCCAGCGCCGGATGAGGAGGAGGAGGCGAGGTAGTAGTGCTCCCTCTCGGACCGGAGGGCGGAGAGCGAGGAGCTGAGGGACATGGAGAGTCTCCTCACGTTGGCCAGCGCGTCGTCGCGGCGGTCAAGCTCCCGCTCCGGGATGAGCTCCAGTTGCGCCATGAGCTGCGTCGCCAGCTCGCTGCCCTTACTGAGCTCCTGGATGGCAGCGTCCCTTTGGTCGCCGGGCGGCGGCGACGGCGACCTCTCAGACTTTGGCAGGCGCCTCGCCATTGGGGAGAGAGTTGGCTAGCTAGCTGAGGTGTACCCTTCAGTAGGTGGAGACGATGTGAACTTTGGGTTTGGACAAGTGAAAGGGTCTTTGCTGGATACTTATATACTGGCTTAGCTATTTAAGATATGTGTAGTAGATCGGCGCTGAACATGGGCTCAAGCTAGTTGCTCAAGTATTGACCAGGTGAATATTCGATGAGATGCGCCTACAACCGTATACAGGAGTTTATAACCAAAGCTAATAACACACACACACACAAAAAGAAGAAGAGCAAACCCTCTTTAAAAACATACTCCCATCGTCCCATTATATATATATATATATATATATATATATATATAGAAAAACTATTCTACACCTGGGTATAGAATAGCTATTCTATACCTCCCTTCCTCCCAAGGGTTAAACCCACCCCCCTCCCTTCTAAGGGCTTAAAACCCACCTCCCACCTCAGTCAAAGCACCCCCACGTCGGTCAAAGCCCGGTCAAACTGCCTACCAACTCCCCCCCACCACCTACCTCTTCTCAGCTCTCGTCTTGCGGAATGGTGCAGTAACGCGACAGTCATCGTGCAGTAACGCTATGTCTTACGTGCAGTAATAACATTCAAATTTAGTTGAAATATAGCCATGACGGATCTACTTTTGATAAACACTTTTTTCTAACAACATGGTGCAAACGGTTTAAAAAATCATACATCATATAAGAGATTGTTGTTCGAAGCTTGAGTTTTTTTGGATCTTGACTCTCCACAAGTAGTAATACTACAGCATTAGTTACTACTATCTTTTGTGTGTTTTACTACAATCCCATCACGACGTTACTGTAGGTGTGCAGTAAAGAGCATAAGTTCTGTAGTAACAATGCGTTTTACTGCAATTCTTGAATAGTGTTACTGCATAAACATGTGGTAACGTATACCTGCCATGTAGTAACAATTCCACTTTGTGCGGTAACAATTATATTTAGCATGTGAGACTTATAACCTATATTTTTTTATTCCTAGTTTACTGCAATCTCACCACAATGTTACTGCCAAAGGTGCAGTAACGCTCTATATGTTCTACAGTAAAAAAGCGTTTTACTGTAATTCTCGGATAGTGTTACTGCATAAACATGCGGTAATGTGTAACTGTCAGGTGGTAACGTGTATCTGTCGTGCAGTAACACTTTTACTTTCGTTAAACATTTTTTTATGAACATTATGGTGCAAACGGCTTAGAAAATAAGATAGGATTCGAGAGATATTGCTCTCTAAAGATTAAGATTTAAAGGTTTTAGATCTACACAAGCAGTAATACCACTATTACTGTTACACGTTCTTTGTTACTGCAATTTTCATCATGATGTTACTGCCGGAAGTGCAGTAATAGACTATAAATTTTGCAGTAACGTACCATGTTACTGCACTTCAATAACGTTACTACCGAATCATAGTAACAAGGTATGATTCCTCATAATTGATTTATTCTCAGAAAATTTCAACAGATATACAAAGCAAACAGACAATGATATCTAATCACATTGTGTCATAGGGTGAATTGGTTAGGAGAGCTTTCCATGAACCATGAGATCATGTGGTCAAATCTTGAATTCACTAAATTATTTTTAATTTTTCTAGAAAAAGAAGAAAAAAAGATTTATTCCTGAGAGAAGGGAGGGAGAGAAAAAAGCAAAAAAAGGAGGGGAGGGGGAGCGAGCGCGCCAGGGGAGGGGAGGGGGGAGGGGGGCGCGCCAAAAGGGGGTGGAGGGAGGGAGGGAGAGGGGATAGAGGAGGAAGTGGGGAGGGGGGTGTAGATTAGTCTTACCCTATATATATATATATGTATATATGTATGTATATATGTATATATATTATATATATATATATGCAATTCGAACTTATCCTAAAATATAAGAGATTTTGTAATCCCGACACAACACTTTATTCCTCATCTATCACCTTTTGTACTAGTTTATTATTCCACCACTCCTTTTATACTATTTTATTCGTTCAACCATCACCTTTTGTACCATATATGGTCCTTTTACCACTTCTTTGATTTTTGCCAAAAAAAAGACATAATCACTTATATTATAGAATGGAGTTAGTATTTTACACCAACTTACAGGGGCGCATTATTTGTGCCACGCTTGTAAAAAGCACGATTTACCCAAAACCTTTATTCGTAACATTTCATATATAACTTTTTCAAGCTATTTGTTAGATTTATAATACAGGATGTTTAAATCATCCCTATGAGAAATTATGTATAATCGGCTTTATCATCTTAAAAAATGCACCTGATAGGTTGATGTACTTAAAAATCTAAAATTGTAACAAAATCAATAGCTGCTATGGTGCCTCTTCGAGAAAAAAAAATATCCCTTTTAATGCGCACACCCGCACCCATACATATATGGACAATAAAGTGAGGGCATGGAGAGCTAACCTCACATAAGAAAAGCACGCAAGGGTAATGAAAGAACAAGTTTTAGGGGTTCATACAACGTCTTCCATCAAGAACCATTTTTTTAATCATGCTACAAATTCTGTAAGAAAATACTACACTGTCACACTATCTCCGTAGGTATCATGAGGTCGTTTTCCATGAAATCAAAATAAGAACCATCAAAAGCTATAAAAATCTTCATTGCGGACAAAACCTTTTTTCCAATTGAACAAAGTCAATGCAAGAGCGAACTTAGATTCAGAGATGGCACCTATAGGAATATATTCAGCAATGCCATCAACATCCATCTTACCTCAAGAAAGCACATTACTAACAAGTTGTCCTTTGGTTAAAGATGGATTTATTAAAATCATATGTCAATGTTGGTGAAAAGAAAAACAAATTTGTACAAAGTGGTCCAAAAAAAAAGGAAAGCAATACATTATTTTAATTTCACGCTAAAGACAACAATGACAATAATAGCTAGCTCGAAAGGTTGAAATCAGGTACATACGACATGGATCCATACTTTATAGTTTAAGCCAACTAGGGAAAAATGGAGTAAAATCTTGTGAGCCTCACTGAAATTGTGATGTATTCCCTTCATCCAAAAATCTAAGGCGTGTATTTTTGTCATCAAAACCAAAGAGAAACCAAATCATCCTACATGTAACAAAGACAAAAAAAATGTAAACATGCATGGAACCAACAAGTATTAAGATGCTTGCTCATGTTCCTATTAACAATTTAATCTAGCATGGGAAAACAAAAAGACAATCTCTTTGTTTAAGTCTTGGATGCATGACGACTACAAATAAGACCATCATTTGTAGAAAAAAATAGAAAAGCTTTTTCATTTTTTTACGTGCACGTTTCCCGAATTGCTAAACAGTGTGCGTTTTTTTTAAAAAATTGTATAGAAAAAGTTGCTTTTAAAAAATCATATTAATCTATTTTCAGGTTTAAAATAATTAATACTCAATTAATCATGCGCTAATAGCTCACTTTGTTTTACGTATCTTCTCAATATTTTCCTTTCCTCTCAAATACGTACACTCTAATATTAAGGATATAGTTTCTTAATTTGTACATCATGGATAGAAATAAGGCTAAAAATACTTATTTGGAGAGAAAGAAAAATAAACTCCAGAAATTAATTTATTTTGAGAGGGGGCGTGGGGGATTTAGCTTGTGTTTACACCATGGTGAACACCAGCCTGAGAGCATACCATCCCCCAAGTGAACATCATAATTTGAACGGTGACGTGCCATGCCATCCCAAGTGACCAATCCAGAGACAATCAGTATCTCTTTCTTCTCATCATTAACAATTGGGCCGGTGTACTTATCCAGACCACCTGAGTTGCTATCCACGTTCTCCAAACAACCGGTCAGGTGCAGGTGCTGTCTACCACCTGCGTCAGGCCTTGGACGTCAGCACAGGCAGCGTCAGCGGCGTGACGCTCCCTCATCGTCGTCCACCCGGCAGCCGCGTGAGGTTTTTGCAGCGAAAACAATATGCTAGCTTGACTCTTAACGGTATCCGTCATATCAGGTTTTTTCTTTTTTCAGAGCTTGTCATATCAGGTGTGGCCTTTTGATACTATGCAAAGCGCGTCCCCGACAGCCACCACGTGGTTTCACAATTCACACTACTCTACTCCATTTGGATGAATGAGCTTTTGCGGAATCTGGGCATGCAGCAACAGCAACGAGCTGGAAGCATCTTTAATTTGGGGAGGTGCGTCAGTGGCGGCAGATTCACGGGATCTAGCAGGCGGCCGGCATGCGCAGGAGGCCAAGTGGAGAGATGAGCTGATGACACACAGTGCCTGCCATTTGGTTCGCGTTGGGTTTCTCTGCGTATTCCAATCACCGGTTGCATTCTACGTTGACACGTATGGTGTATGAACATTAGGGGAAAAAACCCCCAATCAGGTTAGTCTTGGATCTAAACTTCTATTACAGTATTTTTACAGCACAATTAGTGACTAATTGTATAGTAGTATTTCCTTCATGTACAGGTTGAGCAGCCGTTCGAGCTTTGTTGTAACATCTTTATGATACACTACTCTATCGACTGGCATCAACGTCTTTAAAAAAATAACCAGCCAATAAAAAAATATTAGTTATTCAGACATCATAGTGTTGCTGGCTTCACCAGACCGCCACTGACATGATAAACATGTGCTATCAATTAAGTTCTAGTACTATCGCTTTTTTCAATGTGCATTACTTTGCTTATGTGATAGATGTTAACTTAGTTGCCCTCTATTTATATTGCATCAGAAAGATGAAACTTTTTGTTTGTAAGGGCAAACATAGAAGAATACCTTGAAAAGGTGTTTGAAATTTTAAAATGATTTGAAGTGTACAATCATAGCTGCAGTTTTTGAAAAAGAAATCAATTGTCTTAAAGAGTTGAGAAGTTTGAAACAACTCACATTTGTAATTTTATTGGAGAAAGTACACCTTATCCTTTTGTTCGATATGCATTGCTTTGCGCTAGTGTGACATGCTCTCTCTTGACTAGTTAACCGATTTACTATGGAGGTCCTTCTCACCTATTGTATCGCATAAGCCACTACTACAGAAAAGATTTTCGCAGACGGTTTTCTCATGCGGTTGACCGGCCCACATGCACGAGAAGGTCTGCGAAAATCACTATTTTCGCATGCGGGTGCTTATGTGGGCCGCATGAAAAAATAAAAATCCAAAAATAAAATAAAATAAAATAAAAACGCTGGCAGCTCCCTCCGTCCGCTCCCGATACTGCCACCATCGTCGGATCCAGGCTGGAGGAGCCCCACCGCCCCTGCGCGCCGTCGATCGTTGCTGCCGTCCGCTGCGCCGAGCCGCCTGCCAGCACCACTCGCCGCCGTCGACCACCGCCAGCCGCTGCCGAGCCTCCAGCTACCGCCCGTCTACCGCTACCGAGCCGTCCACCGCCGTTCGCCGGCCACCCCCGTCACACCCATCCCCGCACTGCCCACCTGTTGTCCTGTCGGCTGCGAAGAGGAGAGGAGGTGAGAGAGAGGAGAGGAGGTGAAGAAGTGAGAGAGAGGGGAGAAGATAAGGTTGAGTTGAAAATTTTTGAAGTGTTGAGAGGGAAATAGGAGGTAAGTTGGACTTCTAGGCGGCTCCTTAAGAGGTTTGCATGCAAAAATCGATTTTCGTAAACGGATCTCTTAAAGAGCCGTATGCGAAAATAAAGATCGATTTTTGCAGACGCGGTAAGTTATGATCCGTATACAACCTAGCTAACGAGAGTTTCGTTCAGAAAAATCGTTTTTTAAGTACTGAGCGGTTTGTCTGCCCTATTGTATTTCATCGTGTTTAACATGGTACTGTTCTGCTTGAAAAAAAGGTATTAGCTAGTCAAATGTCGAAGTGGTTAAAACATCTTTGTTGTGATATACACAGTATATACTTCCTCGAGATGATCTCTTTTTTTTAAAAAAAATGCGCTATTTTATCATGTCTGTTGTCTGCTCTCTACTGAAAGGGTTGGTGCTTTATTAGTGCTGGTTAATTACTAAATTAAAAATGCTGTTACTCTTATCCAGGAAAAGAGGGCTTCATCACGTGATTGCTGTCACTCCCTCTCTTACGAACCTTCATTGACCAATTAGGAGGGGCCTGACATAAGCAAAGTGGCGTCAGTAGTGACGATCAAATACAAACGTAAGCATGCATGACGTACGATATTTTAAAATCGTTCCATCGATATGAAGCGTAAGATGCTGATTAGCCTCTCATTAGTTTTTTGCAAAATAAAATGCTTTTGATGTATAGTGGCCGGCATGAACACTACCAACGCCTCGAAATGATGGGTGATATATTACAATTAACTATTCTGCGTGGAAAAAACTAATGAGCTACCTTTTTAGTTTATGTATACTACCTTACGTTATTAATTGATACTCTACTATTTATCTGCATCCTATCTGGAGCACGGTATCTTGCAATAATGAACGCACACTTTGTTTATGGGTAAGCCACACGGTTTGACTGTGACAGAAAGAAATCATGCTTATGCATGCATGGCCTGATCAATGGCATATATAATGGGAAAAAATACTGCAACTAGCTTGGAATAATTTGAAAAACAGTCTTGGACAGCGGACCCGGTGACGTTGCGGTGAACTCGACGCTGAGGCGGCACGGCAGAGAACGGGTGGGGCGGGCAGATGGCTCCGTTCCAAGGAGTGCGAAGCTAGGGAGGAAAGGGGGGGGGGACCGTTGAGCTTTTATAGGCGAGAAAGATGAGGCGTCGTGGTCGGTTCGAGGCGGGAGCAAGCGAGTTAGCACTAGGCTGGTGACCATGGGCGGCAGCGGCGTTTTCGTGGGCGGCGCGGAACATGGCAATGGCAAGGATGTGAGCGATGGTAGGAGGCGGTGGATCAAGCGGTGGAAATTGAATCGCGGGAGCGGGAGGAGTAGCGCGGTGCGATCAAGGTGGGGGAGATGAGGCGCAGGGGCGGCGTCAGTGGTGCTCTGTCCACGGCTCAAGTGATGGAGGCAGAGGCACCAGTTGGTAGAGGAAAAAGAGAAAGAAGGGGAGGAAAAGGGAGCGTGTCCCTTGCCGTTTTGGGTGAGAGAGAAAGTGGGAGCATGTTGACGTAAAAACACGACGGCCTAGGAGATCTGCTTAGCTCCAGTGCAGGTCCAGAATAATGATGAGATGCGGGCGTGTCAGTCAGTTTGATCCTGCAACTGACAAGATATATAAATTGAAGATCAAAAGATAGCCGATCGGCTGACAAGCCGATGGAGTGATTCCAGCCGATGGCGGTACCAGCCGATGTCCAATATAGATTTTGATACTTGAGTAAATAATGACATAAAGATAATCGCTGATGAAAAAGAAATAATATAATCCAGTAGAAACCAATCGGCTAATAATGATAGATTGAATAAGCACTGATTCGAAGGTTGAAGCATTCATCGGCTGGAGGTCCGATGTCATTAAATCCAAACGATTAGATAAACAGTGAAACCTTTGTTGTCATCGGCTAAAACCAACTTGTAAGTAATCTTTGTAAGCCGATGCAACGTGTCCAGATAACTCATCGGCTAGCACTCCGATAAAACATTAGCATGAACCTATCGGCTTAACAAGATTTATATTATCAACAACAATCTAGTAGGTTGAACCTAACCGATGCAGCACGAGATTGTATATGATAATTTAATACTTGATGAACCGATAGATCTATCTAATGTGATGGATATAACAAATCTATTTAGAACAACATTGTGATTGTAGAGATATATCGGCTAAGACAGAATATCAGACTTAATCGAGACAGTCCCAACTAAACCGATGCGTCTCTAAACACAATGCAATTGAGATAGAATTGAGATATCAGGTAAATATATCAACCGAACGAGAGCGATCCAAGAGATCGAAGCGATGCAGCCTTAAACAACACCACTGTAGCCGATAAATTCACCAGGACCCGACGGAACGTAGGGCTTACCCCTTCGCCAGAGATCGAAAGCCGATGCAGCCCCGCGTCAGGTGCCAAATTCCGCCGGTTGATAAGTAAAAACCTCAGAAAGAGGGTGGCGATGCGCCGAAAGTAGTTGTATTGATGAAGAGATAATTTACATAGACCCCGGGTGTACATATTTATACCCATGGGTATATACTAGTCCATATCGGACACTAAACACACTTTCCTAAAGATAAAAGGAAACTAACAAACTATTCCTAATTAATAGATACAATTGCCTTTTTCGGACTCAATCCATACGTGGCAATCCTCATGAAGCACTTTAAACGAACCCGACAATGGTTCCAACATCCCCTTGTCGGAATCGGCTACATCGGCTTCCTTGTCCGATTCAAAATCAGCCGATGCACACTGTAGCCGATGCAGTTCCGAAGCCGATTCATACTCTGTTTCTGTTACCGATTTCCTTTCAAATCCGCTTCGGTTTTAACTCCAAATTCGATGCATGATTTACCAAATTTCGTCGTCAATAGAGCGCAAGCTCCGCCTCCCTTTTTGGCGGTTAGCGGCATGGAGCGGCGGTGACGACAGTGATGACGACAAAAGGAGCAGGTGGCGGTTTGGCGGTGAGCAGGGGCAAGTCGGTCGCCGGCGCACGGAGTGACGCCGGCGTCCTTTCCGATCGGCCACGACGCGGCGCGCGTGCGGGTAACAGAGGGCGCGTAGCCAAATCGAAGGACAACGACGGCGAGGATTTGGGTGAGGCGGTGGAGAGCGAGATGACACTCTCTCCACTGCGGCAAGTGTGGCGCATGTGACCACCAAAGCATGCAGTGGGCTGGCGGCCTGGTGGCTTGTGCCACTGGGCCGAGGAGGTAGTAAGCAACAACCGCAGCTGGGCTAGGTCGGGAGGAGCGGCAGGAAAAAGAGGCCCAAGTGGGTGAAAGGATGGAGAGAGGATTGGGCCGACCGAAAAGAAAGGAAGGGAGGCAGCCCAAAGAGAGGATATGGCTTTGACCTTTTCTCAGGGAATTCTTGAAGGAATATTTTTTGTGTTTGAGTTGGGATCTGAATTTAAATTGCATATTTGAGCTCAGTAAGAGAGATTGGAGTCAAGGAAGATAGACCAAGACTTGATATTTTCGAAGTGGATTTGTATTTGGAGACTCAAAGGATTATTTGAGAGGGATTCAAAAGAAAGGGGGAAAAGAGGAATCTTGGAAGTTGGAGCTCAAGGTGGGATATGTCGGGATTTGCATCTTTGGAGTTGCAGGAATATTCGGGAAAGGATTCAAAGGGAGAAAAGGACAGATGGAGAGAGGGAGGGCAAAGAGTGGAATAGGTGGAGCTTGAGAGTTGGAGTTCAAATTCGAGAGTTGGTTTGAAGGAAACAAAGGAAGAGTTTATAAGTTGATGGTGAATTATTAGACTGAGTTAGGGTTGCAATATCCAACGGAATTGCGGATATGGCTTTTAGGAGAGAAATCCGAATAGAAGGATTCGAACTTCGAGATTATCTAGAAACAAAATTTTGACGAGTTGATTTTTGGCACCAAGAAAAGGGATCAATGGAAGGATTTAAATTGAGATCTATGGCACACTTAGACTCGACACTCAAAGAACGAAACTTTCGCATATAGAATTTTATTAAATTAGCCTTTTAACACCATGCGGAAATTAGGGTGTTACAGGTTCCTCATGAACGATTGACATATATTATATATGGACAATTTCTTATAGGACAAATTGAATACTATAAACATAATATATAACCCAGAATTAGTTATTTAAACATTGTTGGTGTAGAAGTTTTTGAAGAAATCATATGTTAATTAACCATGATGATGCACATAAACTACAAGTTCGTGAGCTAAAAAGAACCCGTCTTATTTAAAGAAAATATATAAACGATGTGGCCATCCGTCTTATTTAAAGAAAATATATAAATATTATTTATTTTGTTGTGTCATATTTTATCATTAAATAAACTTTAAGTATGACTTATATTTTGATATATTTATTTTTTTAATAAAATGAACGATCAAATGTTATTAAAAATTCAATGAGTCATTTATTAAAACACGAAGGTAGTATGATGGACATGGATCATGATCTGGCGTGGTTGCTAGTGTAACTACAACTTCAGCAGTTGCACTTGTACAATGATTAGAAAACAAGGGTCTAGATCAATACAACATAAAAGAATATCTTATACGTCTTTTAGCAGTGAATGTGAACCATCAGATCAAAATATGAACGACTCTTACGGTCTTTATTGTAAGGTTGTAGTACCAAGTGCACCTGATATCAATCCAATGGAGAGCATTGGGCGTGTTTGGGGGAGTTTCTGGCAATTGTAGTTTCTCCTAGAACCATAAGCTCCCCAAATACTTCAGTCTTTCGTTCAAATTCTAATAAGCTATAGTTGCAGGATGCAGAAAATGAACTATAAGCCAGAAAGTTCAAATTCTAATAAACTATAGTTGCAGGATGCAGAAAATAAACTATAAGCCAGAATCTGGGAAACCTAGCTTTTTTTGATTTAGTTACCAACCAGCTGCTTCTTGAATTTTAAACTCTCCAAAACAAACACTTAGCAACGTGCCGCACGCGTACATGCCTTAGCTAGATGCAAACATGCATGTGCAGCTGGAATTAGGCAGAACTTTGTATTTCCTCCCTTTTATACTATAACTCGTTTTAACTTTTTTTAAATCAAATTTCTTTAATTACATTTAACCAAGCTTATAGAAAAATATAGTATATTTACAACACTAAATTAGTTATATTAAACATAATATTGAATATATTTTGATACTTTCTCTTTTCACGTTATAAGACGTTTTGGCTTGAATATAGAGATTAATGCATGGATGCACGTATGTGCTTTATATATGTGTACAAATTCATATGGATATTAGTGAATCTAGATGAGGGATGGAAATACCAATTTAATTTTTTAAAAGTTCGATACGACTTATGGTATAAAAAGGAGAGAGCAATTAACATCAATTGTTAATTCTCCATATTATTTTGCCAGCGCACTACTATGAAAAGGATTTTTCCGTGCGGTCAAAGAGGGTTTTTCCGTGCGGAGGTCTTACCCGTTTGCACCCAAGTATCTGGGAAAATAAATATTTTCGCGTGCGGGTGGCCCAACCGCACGGGATAATCGATCTTCCCGTGCGGTCGGGTTAAGTGGACCGCATGGAAAAATGGAAAATCACAAAAAAATATATAAAAATTCGAAAACACAAAACCTAACCCTAACGCTAGCCAGCCGCCGCCGCCGCCACCCGCGGATCCTCCTTTCCCGTCTCCGCCACCAGCGGGTCTGCACCTCCCGTCGTCGCCGGTGGTGGATCCGCGTGCGTGGAGGCTGGATCCGCACCTCCTGTCATCCAGGCGGCGGATCCGCGCGTGTGGAGGCTGGATCCGCGCCACCGCTGGCCTCCCTCTCGAGCCCGCCGCCCGATCCGCGTGGGGGTGGGCGGGGGAGAGCCGCCGCCGGCCTCCCGCTCGAGCTCGTCGCCATCGCCGCCGTCGCCGGATCCGTTGCTCGCCGCCAATAGCCGAGCTCCTCCCTAGGGCGGCGGATCCGGCGGGCCGGATCCGCCACCGTCGTCGCCCGCCGACGCCATCACCATGCCCGCTGTCGACGCCATCAGAGAAAAGAGAGAAGAGAAGAGAGAGACTGTGTGTGTAATGCCCCGGCACTCGTTAACCGATAACACCAGCTAACTCATGCCGAGGTGCTACGCATTACCTGTGAGATAGTACCAGTCGCAGGATACACTAGCTGGTACACACAGAATAACCATGGAATCAAAGTAACTAATTATTACATCACTGGGTTTTAGTCCTTACATAAGTTGCCATCATGGACAGGCCCATGGATGAGCAACGCAACAATACAAAAGTCCACAGAGCGGAAGTCAAAAGCAGTAGAAGCTAAGCGTCTGGGTGACTAAGCACTAGGCGAGCGCCTAGGCCACCATCTTGATCCACAGGCGAGGGCTTGGGGCTAGGCACGAATCTTCTAGAAATCCTCGTACTCGGCTTACTCCTGGAGACACTCCTCGGCGATCGGGTCGACATCTTCATCTCCAAGCTCTATAGATATTATATATATATAGCAAGGGTGAGTACTTCACGTACTCAGCAAGCCGGGGAAAGAATGACATGCTTGGTTAAGACAAGGAGGGCTAAGGTTTTATTTACGAAAGCAGCCTTTTTGGCGAGAGCGATTTATTTCACAAAAACTCTAGTGAGTCAAAATTTTAGTTGTCGGGAGGAGGCTCACGCCTCGTCCCATTCCACAAGTTGCTTTGCAACAACTTGTCACAAGAGTAACAATTAATTAAATAACTAGTTTCCTCTATTAGTTTCTTTTTGCTTTCACAGCAACTCTATTTCAACCATTAAAATCACCACAACACTATTTCACATAGTCAACCTTGCTTTCTCAGCACAACAAACGCCTTCTCGGCCCTAGCAACACCTTGGTGTCAAGCGACACCCTAGGTCACACAGACCCGTTCCTAACCACAAAGGTTAGCCGTTTGCCACTCAGGCGAACTCTGGAAACGAATCCCTTCCCACCAACCATTTTCATCAAACATTTGTCGAACAAATCTACGCTATGAGAAACACTTTACACTCGCCCTTGACCGTGGGCACGGCTGTTCGAACAGTTCATTAAGCTCTGCATAGGTTGTACGCTTTACCCACACGACACGAAACTGACACCGTATACCCGTCGGCAACGGAAATTCGTGACAAGGCCTTTCCAAAGCTAACCCATGAAAATCGCATACCACCTAGTTGGGCCAAGTCTCTCACCCGAGTATCAGGCAGTCGCTACCGTCATCCACTCAGGAATACCGAGGATGCCTCCTACTCCTACTCGGTACCCTGTGCCACATAGAGGCAAACAATACACCCAAAAGGGCTATAATGATCCAAACTTCGTCTCCTCATCCTCGGCATCCCACAACTATTGGCATACCAAACTCCCATGTGATAACCATTTACTTAGCCAGGGGCATCCCATGAATACCCGTGAGGTCGCACTGTAACATGTTTGGATGGATTTCCCAAAGGAAACGGTCCTTAACGATAATACGCGACCAAACCACAAAGACATGGCCTCGCATTATCACTATTTTCACAACTCATTTTATTTCACAACACATCGGTACAACATACCGGATTTTTGAGCATAAAGTTTGGAAAATACCCAAGTTTCCCACACGACAGTACAAACGTAAGCACGGCTAAGCAAACTACCTCGGTAATCGTATCCAATAGATAGCGATACCGGCGCTAACATATGTGTAGCTAACAAGGATAAAGGGATTAACAACATCCTACGTAAAGTGAGTGCAACTACTAGGTCGGTCTGTCGGTTGCATAAACAATCCGAGGCCTAAACAAGATTTATCGTGTACACCTAGCAATACATTTTGCAAACAAAATAACTTGCAAATATAGGGGCAATGTGATCAAAGGGGCTTGCCTTGCACAAGATGCGGGTCTTCTTCTTCGAAACCGGCGTCCGGAGTGTCCTCGTACACGTGCTCTATACGCGGAACGGAGAACAAATAAATAAAAGGCAATAAAACAAGCTCAAATAAAATAAATAAGTGTGCCACTATTTAGATCTCATTTTTAGAAAAATTTAGAAAGTTGAACGAGGTCAAACGGAGTTACGGTTGAATTTCTAGGAATTTTCAAAGATAAAAGGATTTTCTAGAATTTTTGGGAATTATTATTAAACGGTAGAATATTCCGTTAGGGCTGACGGCGTGGGGTGGGGCCCACATGTCGGTCAAGAGAGAGAGAGAAGGGGAGAGGGGCCCACCTGTCAGGGGGGCTTCTTCCTCCACTCCCTTGGCCGAGCACGGCCTGGCACCGGCGGTGGCGAGGCGGCCGGGGGAAAGGGGAGGCCGGTGGCCGTGGGCGGCGGCGGTGGCCGGGGAGCGGCAGAGGCGGCCGGGAAACGGCGACGGCCGGGGAGGGCGGCCGGCGGCGGCGGGGCTGAGAGGGGAGAGGGAGAGAGCGCCGGTAAGAGAGAGAGAGCGGCGAGGAGAAGGGGCTCGGGGACCCCTTTTATAGGCGGCGCACGGCAGGGTGATGCGACGGCGGCGCGGCACGGCTCGGGGCTCGAGATGGTGCGGCGCGTGGCATGGGCGACGTGGGCGCGGGGCGCGAGGATGGTGATGGGACGGCGGATGGCGACGTGACGCGCGCGCGGCGCGGACGGGACGGCGAGCAGCGACGTGACAACGGCGCGGGGCTTGGTGCAGCGCGGGGCGCGAGGCGGTGAGGCGCACAGCGTGGGCGACGTGAGCACGGCGGCGGCGCGACATTTCGTCGAGCACGTGGCGCGCGCGTGCGGCCGGCCGGAGGTAGGGGAAGGGGAGCAGTGCCGGGCTGGGCCAGGCCGGCGCGAGGGGAAAGGCCCGTGGGCCGGGAGAGAGAAGGGAGGGGGAGGGGGAGCTGGGCCGGAAAAGGGGAAAGAGAGGGAGGGAAGAGGTGGGCCAGCCCGCTCGGGGGAAGAGGAGAGGAGAGGGAAAAAGGGGTGTTGGGCCGAGGGGAGGAAAAAGAGAAAAGGGAGGGGGCCCAAAATGAACAGTGGGCTTTCACTTTTTTTATATATTTGGAATTGAATTTGAGGGGAATTTTTAGAGGTTTTGGGATTTAAATTTAAGCAAGAACTTGACAAAAATTTGAAAGGATGTGTAGGAGATAATTTGAGATCCATTTGGCACAAAACCAAATAAAAACCAAAATTTTAAATTCCAATTTTTAATTGAGAGAAATTTTAAATAAATAAAAAGAAAAACAGGGTGCTACAGAGAGGAGAGGAGAGAAAGAGAGAGGAGTGAAAAAAGAGTGAGGATTTTTACATGCGGACCACTTAAGCGTCCGCATGCGAAAATATATTTTTGCATGCGGCTCATTAAGAGTACCGCATGCGAAAACAATCATTAAAAAATTAATTTGAAAATATGAGAACTTCGAATCGAATTTTATGATACTAAATGAACTCATTTGAAAAAAGTTGTCAAAAACAAAGTTGTAAAACTCATTGAGATCTACCAATTTTCTTTTGGCCATTTCTTCATCCGATTTTAATTGAACTATATAAAATTTGAATTTTAAAATTTAAGAAATTTAAAAAAATCAGGTAGTAAAATGATTTCAAATAGAAAAATTATCAACAGCAAAATTGTATAACATATTAAGATCTACAACTGTTTTGGTCATTTTTCTATATGGGTTTGTTTCAACAGTTTTAATTTGAATTTCAAAATATGACAACTTCAAACAATATTTTCAAATATTAAATAATTTCAACTGAAAAAGTCATCAACAACAAAGTTGTATAACTCATCAAGATCTATAACTTTTATTTTGATCATTTCTTCATTCGATAAAGTGATAGTAACATTATTTACAAAATTTACATATTTCTCATATGGTTTTATAACTATAAGAGATATATGTAAATTTTGTAAACAATATTACTATCACTTTATCGGATGAAGAAATGATCAAAATAAAAGTTGTATGTCTTGATGAGTTCTACAAGTTTTATGTTCATGACTTTTTCAGCTGAAATTATTTACTGCTTCAAAATATTATTTGATGTTTGAAATTTAAATTTTTAATCGATAAAACAAAATCACAAGAAAAAGGCCAAAATAATAGCAGTAACAACACAATAACATGATAGAGCATGATTTTAGAAACATTTAGAAAAAGGAATCGTCCAATTTGGAGTTAATATGAGTGAGATAAACTAGTTTTAAATTTTAAATTTTATTTTCGCATACGGCTCCTTAAGACGTCCATATGAAAAAATCGATTTTCACATGTGGGCTCTTAAGTGGTCCGCATGCAAAAATGGCTTAAGAGCCCGTATGGAAAAATCGATTTTTCCATATGGACGTTTTAAAGAGCCGTATGCGAAAATGTCGCTCGATTTTTCCAGACGCGGTAAGTTATAGTGCATGTGCAAAAATTATAGGGTCTCGTACAGAAAAAACGTTTGTGTAGTAGTGGCGGCGCCACATATTATGTATGTAATATATATATGTATATATATATATGTGCACACACACACACACACATATATATATATATATATATATATATATATATATATATATATTACTTACTGTATACAGCTATACAGGTTGCTGGTTTTTCTATTCAAGCTGGCCTTTCATTGGCTGAATGTGATGATTTCTCAATCATGGACGACGTGCTTGACCATCAGCAATCACATGATGGTTTCTCGTTATCTGCTTGCCTAGTTGCCTGGGCTAGCTAGCTGTAAGTCAAGCTCACACTTGAATTAGAGTATACTGGTATTACACTTCTTCCTCTCTGATCCCATGTTAAAATTAATGTTCTTATCCGGTTTGCTCCTATTATATTACCTGTTCTGGTTGCAAGCAACAGGATCCATGCGAGCATACTCGTACGTGATGACTGATACTAACTCATAGTGATGCGAGGAATTAATTTTATATTCTCCCCGACAAGTCTGAACACTGAAGCAAGCCAATAGTATTATTCTATTTAGAACGGTAAGCCCTGGTTGTTGGGTTGGGCTTAATTATCAAATTAGTTGGCCCAACAACCATGCATAGGCTTGGGTACTTTTTATCCCCTAGACTTGCCATATATAGGTTTGATATTTTTTACTTAATTCCAAACTGAAATTTCAAGTTAACTTTTAATATTTTTAAAAATCAGATTATAGAAGTGCAAAATTACATTTTTCAAAATTGGATGGGATGGAGTTTCAAAATAAAAAAATGGATGGGATGGTACACAATACAATTAAGTAATTAATGGTGCCAAAACACAATATTACCAACAAAAGCACAAAAACTATGGATGTTATACCTTTTGCCTTGATCTCCCTATGACGGTGCTTCTACCACTCATGAAAGTTTTTGTAACGCCCCGGCACTCGCTAACTGATATCACCAGCTAACTCATACCGAGGTGCTACGCATTACCTGTGATATAGTACCAGTCCCAGGATACACTAGCTGGTACTCACAGAATAAACATGGAATCAAAGTAGATTATTATTACATCACTGGGTTTTAGTCCTTACATAAGTTGCTATCCCGGACAGGCCCAGAGATGAGCAACGCACAATACAAAAGTCCATAAAGCAAAAGACAAAAGCAGCGGCGGCTAAGCGTCTGGGCGACCATCTCGATCCACAGGCGACGGCTTGGGGCTAGGCACGATCCTTCTAGAAGTCTTCGTATTCGGCTTGCTCCTGGAGACATCCCTCGGCGGTCGGGTCGACGTCTTCATCTTCAACTTCTATAGATATATTATATAGCAAGGGTGAGTACTTCACGTACTCAGCAAGCCGGGGAAAGAATGACATGCTTGGTTAAGACAAGGAGAGCTAGGGTTTTATTTGCGAAAGCTGCCTTTTTGGCAAAGTGATTTATTTTACAAAACTCCTAGTGAGTGAATCAAGTTTTAGTTGTCGGGAGGAGGCTCACGCCTCGACCCATTCCACAAGTTGCTTTGCAACAACTCGTCACGATTAACGAACAACAATTGATTTGTCTCCTCTACTGGTTCCTTCTCACTTTCACAACCACACATAGTCCACACAGTTATCTCAGCACTGCAACGCCATCATGGCCCTAACAACACCTCGGTGTCGGACGACACCCCAGGTCACACAGACCCGTTCCTAACCACAAAGGTTAGCCGTTCGCCACACAGGCAAACTCTGGAAACGAATCCCTTCCCACCAACCATTTTCATCAAACATTTGTCAAACAAACCTACGCTATGAGAAACACCTTACACTCGCCCTTGACCGTGGGCACGGCTGTTCGAACAGTTCATTAAGCTCTGCAGAGGTTGTACGCTTTACCCACACGACACGAAACTGACACCGTATACCCGTCGGCAACGGAAGTTCGTGACAAGGCCTTTCCAAAGCTAACCCATGAAAATCGCATGCCACCTAGTTGGGCTAAGATCCATAGCCGAGTATCAGGCAAAAACAGCCGTCGTCCACTCAGGAAATACCGAGGATGCCTCCTACTCCTACTGGTACCATGCCACAATAGAGGCACAAAGACACCCATGATGGGCAAAACATGCGTAACCCTTCATCCCCTCATCCTCGGCATTCCACAACCATTGGCACACCAACTCCCATGTGATAACAATTTACTTAGCCAGAGGCATCCCATAAATACCCGTGTGGTCGCACTATAACGTGTTCGGATGGATTTCCCAAAGGAATCGGTCCTTAACGATAATACGTAGCCAAACCACAAAGGCTTGACTCCGCATCATATTCCGTTGGAATATTCCGTTAGGGTTAGGGTTAGGGTTTGGGGAGGGGGCCCACATGTCAGTGGCTGAGAGAGAAAAGGGGCATGGGGCCCATGAGAGAGAGTGAGGGAGAGAGGAGGGGGGGCCCACCTGTCGGGTGTGTCTCCCTCCTCTGTCCGGGCTTGCCTGGCTTGGCCGGCTGCCGTGCGGCGGCGGGGAGCGGCGGCGGCCGGTGGCAGCGGCGGCCGGGAGGGGAGGGGGAGGCGGCGGCGGCCGGAGAAGGTGGGGGAGGCGGCGGCGGCGACCGGAGAAGGTGGGGGAGGCGGCGGCGGCCGGAGAAGCGGCGGCGGCCGGTGGAAGCGAGAGAGAGAGGGGAGGGATGGAGGTCGCCGGCGAGGGGGAAGGGGTGCGGCGGCAAGGGGAGGGGTGGGGGTTTTATAGGCGGCAAGGGGGCGCGGGTACGGCCGGCGACGTGGAGCGGGCGGCGGCGCGGGGCGCGAGGCCGGCGACGCGACGCGGCACGTCGCGCGTGCGGCGCGGGCGGCGCGGCCGAGCGGCGCGGCCGGCGCGGCGGGTACAGGGCGGCGTGGGCGCGACGCGGCGGGCGGCGGGCGGGCGGCGCGGCCGGCGTGCGGCGCGGCGGCTGTCGGGCGGCGCGGCCAGGCGGCGGTGGGCGCGGGCGGCGCGGTGCCGGGCACGGCGGCGGGCGGCGCACACGGCCGGGGTGGGCTGGGCCGGCGCGGGAGGGCGGCCGTGGGCCGGAAGGGAGAGGGAGAGGGGAGGAGTGAGGTGGGCCGGCCCACCCGGGGGGAAAAGGGAGAGGGAGAGAGAGGGGTTGGGCCAAGGGAGGAAAAGAGAGAAAAAGGCCCAAGAGAGGGAAGAAAAAAAATTTGAGGGGACTATTTGAAATTTTGGGGGAATTTTTGAGATCTTTTTGGCACAAAACAAAATAAAATCCAAACTTTTAAAAAAATCCAAAATTTTTAATTAAGAGAAAATTTTAAATAAGAAGAATTAAGGTGCTACAGTTTTCAAAATATTTAATAAGACAAGTTATGACATCTTGCAAGATGTCAAATATAATTAGCTGACATGGGTTCGAAGTATCACCCATTCTAATTATTTGATATTAGATCATTCCCTAATGTTCGTGTTTTTAAATATAACTTAATTTGATCATTCAGGGAAGAAAAAAGAGAAAAGTAACCCCAAAATAAAAGGAAACAATTTAGTATATTTGTGTTTCTTCTTAAACAAGTCTATGAGATCAAGTCGAAAATTTTGATGATGAACAAGAGAATTTGTTTGGAGCTAGTTATATATAGATGCGTGCGATATGTAGTCATCAAGACTCTTCAAGATCTGTTGCAAATCTATCGATTGGCTTTATTTACTAGCAGAGCCAATGCGCTCACCGATGGAACTTGTCTTCAACAGAGTGGGTGAAGATTGATGGTGCTTCCTTAACTTAGGCTTTAATTTGTTTTGTTCTGCTGCTTACATTATTTTAGCCCATAATTCATGGAAACAAAAAGAAAACTTAGCCTTAATTTTAATATGAAATGGATCACATCTTTTGACTTATATATGTTGTTAGGCACCCGGTTAGCTTGGAGCTGAGATAAAAGTAGTCTGTTTTAGAAATTGAATTAATCTTAAATCAAAATATGTTACTATGCGAAAAATGAAATATGTTACCCAAATGCCATTTCTCTGATCTCTTGTTGTTTCGTACTTTTGAATCATAATAGTATTATCGTTCGCGACAAAGAGAGAAAACATTTTTCCAAACACAGAAATATGGGATTACCCTACTCCACCGAAATACGAAGAAAACCGAAACATTGATGGCTTGTCAGACTTGGTTTAGAGGCACTTCAATCTTTCTCAGTGAACAAGCGCATATACGTATATAGAATCCTCATTTAACGAACAATTTCTTACAGGCATCACCTGATGTCATATATCGACCAGCTAGATTCTGAATTGAGAAGCCTGAGTTACTAAATCCTGTAGATCAACAGGTTTGTAACCGGTCTACTGCAAATTCGCGAATACCTGAAAAAAAAATCTACATGGTCCAAATCTTGCCGGCGATTAATTACTACGTACGTGATCCAAAATCTACTGCAAATTCACGAATACCTGAAGAAAAAAATCTAATCCAGACAAAAGTGAATTTTTATCTGTCACTCTATACTGGCGCGCCCCAGTCTCGATCGAGTAGACCGAGAGCAGCTGAGAGCTCATGAAAATAGATGAGTTCATCCGTTCCAAACAAGCTCTCGCCGTCCAGGAGGCACCCATCCATGGGTTTCATCAGATCAGGGAGCTCCGGCGCCGGCGGCGTTGACTCCAGTAGTATCGGTTCACCAGACGCCCCGTCGGTGGCTGTGCAGGATTCCTGCGATGTCTCGCTGTTGTTCTGGGAGTCGTCGCCGGAGCTCGGCCAGCATACAGAAGCATCGCCGCCGTTTGAAGCGAAGCTGATGACAAACTGCTCCCGTGTCGACGACTCGTCGTCGCCGTCGACGAGCTCGGCGGCGGCGTCATCTCTCCCCGGGCGGCAGGTGTGCTCGCCGAAGTAGGTGATGTCGTAGACCGGCGAGGTAGTGTCGTCGTTCGTCTCCGACTGCTGGACTTGCTTCGTCGCCGGGCAGCCATGGTCGTCCTTGTAGCTGCACCGGTAGTAGAACCTCGGGTATTTGCTGTTCTTGATCTCCTTCTGACCGTACTTCCTCCACAGAAATTTGTCATCCATTGTCGCTTTCCTCTCAATTCTTGCTCCCTTTCCTCCACCATTGCTCGCCCTGCACGATCAAATTACATTGGTTAATCTCAATTATTCCAGATTAGTCTCAACTCTCAAATGAATACTAATTATATTAACCAACAATCGTGTAAGCTTAGTCGAGTACTCAGTTACTCACCTCATCCTTTTGGAGCTCGCTGCAGCTGAAGCGGCAGCCAAGCCACGCCCCGGCTTGCGCTTCCTGCCGCTGCCGGCAGCGTCGTCGTCCTCAGCTCCGGCGACGTCGTCGACGCCGTGCAGCTTGGCGAGCGCGCGGTCGAAGCAGAGGAGGATCTGCTCGGCGAGGCCCACAGGGCCGTGGAGCGCCGACGAGCCGACCAGCAGCTGATGGCACCGGCTGAGAAGCGCATAGAGACGAGCGGCCGACTCCCTCCCTTCGGCGACGAGCTGAGCCGTCGCCGCGGTGGGCTTCCCGGTGATGGCGGCGAGACTAGCCATAGTACGCGCCGTTGTTAATTCTCAGCTAGTAGATAGCTAGCTTCCGTCTTAGCTCGTCACAGTTTTGGATTGGCGGCTGCCGTACTTATATAGGACAAGCTCCAAGTTGGAAATTGTTTTTAGTTTGATATTAGGACAGTAATTAATAGTTAACAAGATTATTTTACAAACACAATACAGAACGCATGTGCTCATAAAACGCGCACACTCATCCTTATAAACGTACACACGCACACTTAACTTTATGAGCATCTCTAAAAAACTGAGCCGATATATACTTAGATTGATGAAATCACCATGAAAGTCTCGCTATTAGGTAGTATATCAATGATCACGAAAAAATAATTAGCCGTAAATATAAATACTGATGTCAAATCTAAAACACAAGATTAAGTAGTGAGGTGATAGATAAGCTGGACTGTGCAGGCACAAGTTAAATTAATGAACACAATCACAGAAATACGGTGATGTTTCACGGAACCAACAGTTAGCACCGGTCTAGGAAAGGCTTCCAATACGAGTTGACCAAAACGAAATAAGGATATGCCAAATCGCGTGAACGATCGATTTGACAATTTAAAAAGCTAGTTAGGGCTTGTTTTATTTCCAAATCAAGCTAGAAAGGAGGGTCTATGACTAGAATTTTCCACCATGCATGTTGAGAGAAGCCGTTCATGTGGATCTGGATGCTGGGAATTATATATCAACAACTAGCAAGGTTAATTCCAGTGAAATGGGGCGAAAACTAGCGAATGTCAACTCTAACCTACAAACCTAATGGTAGTTTCCTTTGCTAAATATCAAATATGTCCTTAAGGACAGCATGGAAATATTTTTATAAACATAAGGAATCGAGGCTAGATTTCTGTAAAATTAATGAAGGTGCATCACCCTAGCTCACAAGTCACAACAGTAAGATGTGACCATCACTAGTACAAATCCTCTCATCTGTTGACAGTCTCTCACATGCTTGGGTTTTGCGGGCCATCACAACAAAGCCATCTCAAACGGATCTAAAAAGAGGCCGATAAAGATATACTTGCACAGACATGTTAGATATGCATAAAACTTGAGCCCGTCACAGATGATACCTATCAGTGATGGGCTCACATCATGGTCCGACAAAGATAACCGATGATATATTTATCGGGCCCTAATAGAAATCCGTTACCGATGTTCATCATCGGTGATGGCTCCAACTTGAGACCCGATTGAGATAACTATTAAGTATGTCACCGATGAATGTGACGGGTTTGTACTTAGGCCCGACAAAAATAACTGAAATATCCGTCACCACTGTAAGTTTGTTGGCCGTTACAAATATTTATTGTACACTATAAATACCCCAACCACCTAGTGTAATGATTATCCCACTGTTCACTATTTTGGTGGGAGGATGAGGGGGGCGATTTTTATCTCTTTTTTTCAAGAAAATCAGAAAGTGCAAAAGTAATTGAAAAATAGTAGTTAATTCTCATAAATTTAGTAAATACTTACTTACAAAATATTTATCTAATTTTTTCCACTTTTTGCAGCTCAGGGATGGATCGAAGTTGGATATATGGGAAAACTATGCGACGTCATAGCAAAGAGTATAGAAATGACGTATTAAATTTTATAAGCGCCACAGAGGAGGATAGAAAAAGAAGAAACCGCGATTACATGTGTTGTCCATGTGTAGATTGCAAAAATGAGATTATGTTTGATAGCAGAGTGGAAGTATACGCTCATCTGATACACTGAGGATTCATGGAGTGCTACACATGTTGGGTGAAGCATGAAGAGTAAGAATCAAGAAGTGGTACCGCTGTAGATAGAATTGGTGCACAAAATCAGGGTCTTTGTGTTGTGATGGGCGTCATACCCGACACAGATGACGGTTGTCATCTGATTAAGATGAGGGTGATCGTTGTAGTGCATGATCAGTTAGAAATTGGAAATTTTCATTGCTTAGTCTATTACACTGAAATTTGCTTAGTCTATTACACTGAAATTTGACATGTGCACTCACAACAGTAGTATACACATTACATTTGGATAATACTTCCACACTTTCTCAATGTAATTTTGTAAAACTTCCACACTTTCTGAGTAGTACGTAACGTGGCCCTTCTAGTTATATATACAAAAATGTAACTGAACAGTTTGCTTGCTTCCAAATTAGCGCCCCCCTCCCACGATGTGAAAAAAAAAAAAAGCTTCAGCCGCGTGCAAGCATTTTTTTCTCCTACTTTGCAGGCTTTAAAATTTCTCCAACTTTGCATGTGCCATGTGAACGCACGCGGCAGCTTAATTAACTACCAGTCATGCCAGTCTGTCAATGTGTGCACACATGAGAGCTGATGCTTGTCAACGAGCTGATACATAGCTGGGAAAGATAATTAAGATCGATGGCTACATACATAGCCTATGCTATGCAACGTAAACACTCATATACGACAGTGTTCAGTTAATTAGTAGCCCTGATGACAGAGACATTAGATAATCTGTCGCCAAGTTTGTGGGGATAATTAACTAATTCATAGAGTGTCTGTTTGACATGCAGCATGCATGTGATTAGCGTTCAGATGGAGATCTAACCATGGATGCAGTCAGACCGTGTTTTGGTTGCTATCCCTGTGGACCAAACCTGCCCCTGGATCACATATATAAGCTTGTGCATCACTGCATTTAGTTTGTTTGATCATGTATATATATTTTTTTGTTGCCAACATCGCGGAGATCACCAATCAAATTAACAGAGGCCCAGCGCCCCTCAGTCAGCAGCTTCTTTTCTCTTTCTCTACATCTTCCTCTCTACCCTTTGATACAAAATTAACTTTTCAACAATTTTGTTGAAAAGAACAACAATAAGCATGTATTATTTGACATCTGACACAATTCCTAACTTGTGAAACCCACTTACTCACTATGTACCCAAATAAATGAAACCCTAGACTTCAAATTTTGTTCCAAAATAAATCAACACACTACTACAGAAAAGATTTTTCTGTACGAGAGTCATATTTGGTTCCAGGCAAGCCGTAAGTGGCTCCGCCTGGAAAAATCGGTCCACCGAGACCGGTAACTAACCGCACGGGATAATAGATTATCTCGTGCGGTTGGCTTAAGTCAACCGCACGCGATAATGTCCATCATCGCGTGTGGTTGACTTAACTCGACCGCATGGGATAATGTCCATTTTTGCAGACCCCTACACGCAGACGGCATAAACCTCCGCACGGGAAAACGTGTTTTGCCCGCACGGGAAAATGTAATCTGTAGTAGTGACATCTACCATCGTACCCTCTTATTTATACTCTTAATCTGTAGATCAAGAAATTTTATCTTTTTATACCTCTTACATACCATCCACTCACAGTACTATACCATTAATTAGGTGTATTTTGAATTTTTGATCTTTTGTTCCTCTTCTTAATTTCATGTTGGAAAGCTAGGAGTGGATTTTTATTAGACAGAGAGAGTTTTCGTAAAAACTAAATCTGGTAGCGTAGCTGCAAAATGCCAGAATCATATATTCCACCACGTACATCACACAGACTGAGACAAGAAGACGCGCGCGGTTGATAGGCTAGCTGATGCATATGCATAGCCGGTTAATTTGGCCATGCAATCAATTAACGAAAGCGATATTAATTGCATGATATGATGCCAGCTGCGACGTCGGGTTTGTGGCGTAAGCGGAGGCGTCGTCAGCAATGATGCGAGCTGCAGATAATTATTCTATTCGGACGATTGCCATTGATGCGATGAGATCGAAGGCGTAAATGCGTAACCCGAATGCAATGCAACGTTGATGAAAAAAAAAACGGAATGAAATATGCAATGCATGCAGATGGATAAATGCCGATGTCACATGGTCTGATGCTCTCCTTGCTTAATTAGTTTGGTTGCTGATCGATCGATCCAGTATTTGATGGATATCGTCTGTACAGAGCCGGGGAATCTTGGTCTTGGGATAGGCGCATGCGTGCATGCGCCGGCGCCGTCGATGCCTCGATCTTCCATGGCAGCGGGGTAGGGTTGTGGATTTGCCGGATGCACATGCAGTGATGCAGGCCGGGCGTCCGGGAGTCGGACATGACCGATGAATTCTTGCTCCAATTCGGCCATTTATGAAGCTCCTGGCATCAAGGCCCATCTAACGATATTCTTAGATCCATGGGACGTATTGGTTATATATGGGCCTCATTAGCCCTGTGAATTCAATAACTCATGCCACATGGGATGTTACATATGAAACTAGTACAGTGGTCCGTGAAGATTGTATTGTTATATTTTCTTATATAATAGCATATATATTTTTATATTTTATTATTAAATTATATTAAAATGGTAGCATAAGTTTTAATTTTGTACTAACTTAACCAAACTAACTAATGTGTAATATTCATATTATATTGTATATAAGTGATATTTATTAATTATTTTAAAATTCTAAATTGTATTCCTATATAGACTCTAAACTCATCTTCTAATATTTCTTATTTTTTAATTCCGAAGTCATGTTATTTACAAATTTTATTCCAATATGGACTCTAAACCCTTCTTTCAATAATCATTATTTTAAAATCTCGAATTTTAGTTATTTCTAATTTGTATTTCTATATAAACTCTAGACTCCTCTTCCAATATTCCTTATTTTTTAATTCCGAATTTCTCTTATTTATAAATTCTATTCTTATTATATGGACTCTAAACTGATCTTTCCATATTTCTTATTTTTGAATCCGAATTTCAATTATTTCCAAATTGTATTCATATATGGGCTTTAGACTCTTTTTCTAATATTTCTTATTTTTTCAATTTCTAATTTTAGCTTCTTCTAAGTTGTAATTATATATGGACTCTAGATTCTTTTATAATATTTCTTATTTTTAAATTTCGAATTTAGTTTTTCTAAGTTGTATTTCTATATGGACTCTAAATACTACTTTTAATTTTCTTTTTTTTTAATTCTAAATTTCAATTAGATCTAAATTGTATATGTATTTCTATATGGACTCTGAACTTATCTTTCAATATTCCTTATTTTTAATTTCGAGTTTCAATTATTTCTAAATTGTATTCATATATGAACTATAGACTTTTTTTCAATATTCTTTAGTTATTTCTAAGTTCTATTTATGTATGGTCTCTAACCTCTTATTTTAATTTTCTTATTTTTTTTCCGAATTTTAATTAGGTCTAAATTGTATTCCTATATGGACTCTAGTCGCCTCTTCCAATATTCCTTATTTCTAATTCCGAATTTAAACTATTTTTAAATTATATTTCTATATGGACTCTACCGTTTCTTTTTCCTCCGATTAATGTGGGAATTTTTAGGCCGTGAGAGCAAACATGGAGGCTCCTTTTTTATTACTTTAATAAGTTAATAGATAAGTCCCCTCCAAATCCCACCCTCGGAGGAGGGATTAACCGAACAAGGGTCAACTTGGACCGGATCTCCTCATCCCCTCCCTTCTCATAGTGTCATTCGCACGCGCAACATTGAAGACAAAGGAGGACGTGAGTTAGAGCTGGAGCCAGAGCTTGTAGCCATTGCTGACACTACCCTGCTACCTCCAGAGGTGGACATCCATGACTGGAGGGGCGGGAGCTAGGATCTGATTTGGCATTGGAGGAGGAAGATGCGCGGGGGTGCCTTGGATGCGACGGTGATAGCTCCATCGTACATGTCGTTGAACCTCCTACCGATGTTGCCCCCCGACCGCCCACCGTCGTTGTCGGATCTGACAGCGAGAACTTGAGCTCAAGATCCTACACCATTGCATGAGCTGCATATACCCAATAGCTCACCCCTTCCTTCTCTCCTCCCTCTTCTAGGCTCGATTCGAGATGGAGCTCCCTCCTTGCGTCACTTCAACCCTCTCTCTCTCTCTCCTAGGGCTCTGACATTGTAAGTTGCCGGAGAAGGGGAAGAGAGTGAGGCTTGCCAAAGAAGAGTCCAACAACAACTTGATCGGGAGCATCAGCCTGGTACCAACAAATATCCCCTGGTACCGATGGATGTTGGCCTATATGGATGGTACCAGGTTGGTACCTAACAGTATTGGCTGGATCCGACGGGTATTAGCTTAGCACTAAGGAATTAGCAGACCTAGTACCAGTAAGTATCAGGGTACCTCGTTGGTACCGAACCTGATACAAATGTGTAACATATATTGTCGGTGACCTAGGAACCAGGGTCCCCATAGCCAACGACCCGCGCCGTGAAGTAGCCACATGTCCTCCTATCCGACTCGCTATTTCTGTCAAGGGTTGCTTGAGTTGTGACACATGGAACATCTAAAATCAAGAAGAATGAAACTCTCATGGCACCCCAAGGGCTGTCTCTTGGGAGAGGCAAGACTCTGCCTCCTCCCCAAGGCTCGGGATTTAAAGTTCCTTCATTTAAGCATGATGGGGCAATTATCTATCCCGAGACATGAAGCATGGAAGACAGGGCGGCAACTGCTACTGCTACCACTGATCACATCCATCGTGTCCGTTCTGACAAGAGCATGGAAAACTGAGAACTATCGCGCACCACTAGGACCTAGGCCCCACACCAAACTAGACATGGTAATCCCTCCTCATCGCGTGCCTACATGGATGAGGAGGAGAGGCATAGCGGGCTACTGGGTTGAGTGTGGGCCCCGTACTAAACGACCCTGAGGCCCTGGTGGAGCGGGCATGGTTCCATGGCGAGCGATCACCCTGCCCAATCCGTGTTAGGCCCTTATATGGTCCACCCGAGGACAACAGAGAGGGTGGGAAGAGATTTCTATTGAAAAGACATGCTAATCTAATGATGACGTGAATAAAATCTTCCCTCGAACTTCAGTCATGTGGATAATGGATAGGAGGAGGGTGGTTTGGTAGCTTCCTGAGTGACTAAGGAGAGACTTCAACATACTTAGTTAAGTTCTTAGGTAACCCAGAAGAGAAAGAAAGAAGAATTACTCTAAATCGATAAACTTGTAAGATCTTTTGAGGGAAAAGAGAGAAAACCACCATCCCAAGAGTAGGGTATTACACATCCGGGTGACCCAAACCTGTATAATTCTTTGCGTTCATCCTACTTAGTAGTGCGAGAGGGGCCCATAATTTAGTCTCAGGTGTGAAAGATCAAGTCCTCTAACCTTGTGTTAGGAGGAGTTTTGGTGATTAATGACAACGGTTGTTGGAACTAACCTTTGCTATGAGTTTGTGATGATAAATTATGTTCCGGCATCAAGCAAAAAGGTTTATGGCTCATATGTGAGAATCAAGTGATAGGATTGTGGATTGATGACAAAAAAAGATGATACCTCACATATCGTGAATCAACAAGAGTCAAATGTTGATGATGAGAATGCTTGATGAGATCCCATCATGAGTTGATGGACATGTTGAAGAATATACACCATGGTTAAAGATTGTTAGAAATGAAGATGGTGTGAGAAGCTAGAAGATGGACTTTACCGATGGATGAGAATTAAAGGTAAGAAGTTGAAGATGCGGGGTATAAAATGACTATCTATGGTAAGACGGTGAAGCGCAAGTGACGCTCAGCTGCGATGGACCATGCGGTGGTGAAGGGCAAGCAAGGGGGCTTGGCGCCGATGAACCGAAACCAATAGTGAAGGGCGAGTGAAGACTTTGTCGTGATGGATCGTGCGAGGCCATTTAAAGCTATGGATTATCCGCATCAATCATTTGAGAAATGGAAGATAAAATGTCAAAGATCAAGAAGATGTGATTTGTTGGAGGATATCCCGATGAATGAAAAACGACTTTGACGTTGGCAACCCTCCAAGTGAAGAAACAAAAATGGTGTGAAGGTATTCCTATTGGTATAACTTTCCTTTTTACATTTGATTTTAGGATGCCGTACTATTAAGAGGGATACCACATGCATATAACTGTACGAATACTAGTGCTCAAAATAATTCATCTTTGTGTGAGTTGAAAAACCTAAGCCAAATTTCAACTCCGGGTTGTTTCACATGTCACAACACTTACACCGGGTTTCTTTGCAAGTTTTTCAACATCTCTTGAAGGTTTTGGATCATTTTTTATGGTGGATTTGATAGCCTATGAAACAAGATTTCCATAGAGTCCAAGATTTACGAAATCGGACTCCGGAGTAAAAAGTTATTACCTTTTTACTTAAGCAACATCAGACTATCCGATTTGAAATTAGACTATTCGATGTATCGGACTATCCGATTTTTCACAGAACTTCACTCTTTGTCTTGATTTTGAAAAATCCTCTCGAGTGAGTTTTTCTAAGTGTCGGAGTATCCAATTTTGAATCAGATAGTCCGATGACACAGAGACTCCAAAATTTCATGGAACTTGAGTCTCTGTTTGAAGACGACGTTTTTGCTTCTAAAATATCAGATACTCCGATTTCACATCAGATAGTCCGATGTCTCAGAAAGTCCAAAAATTTCATGGAACTTCGTTCTCTGTCTCTTGTTGCCTTGGAGGTTTAAAATATCAGATTAACCGATCTTGTATCGGACTATCCGACGTGGGCTAGAAAATTCTACTCCAACGGTCGCATTATGGGGGATATATATAAACCCCCCACCAACCCTTTTCTAGGGTCACCCAATTTCATTTTCATTCCTATCTTACTTTGGGTTGAGCTTTGTGCTAAGTGCTTTGGATTCTTGAGTTCTCTCCCTCTCTATCTCAAATCCCCTTTTTCTTTGTGACTTGGATCCTTGTGAGTATGGATTTGGAGTTTGGGAGCCTCGTGTGTGGTTCTCTTTATCTTGAGCACTAGGATTTATCCAAGAGTTGTATGGTGTTTATTACTCTTGGAGGTTGAGGACTCCTAGATGGCTAGGTGTCGTTCTTGGGCCACCGATCTACTTGTGGTTGGCCAAGAGAAGTTTGTGAAGGCCGGATCTCGCCTCCGCAAGGAAAGAAATACCCTTAGTGAAAGGAGGAATGCTTTGTGCAACCTCACGAGGATGGGGTTGAAAAAGACTCGGCTCTTTGTGAGCTCCTCAACGGAGACTAAAATACCCTCAAGGATTTGAACTCCGGAAAATACATCATCGCGTAAACCTCGGTGATATCCTCTCTCTCTTTACCTCCTTGTTTTATTGCTTTGTACCATGTTAATCTTGTTGTTGGTTGAGCTCACCTCCTTGCTTTTGGATTGGATCTAGAGCTTTTAGGTTGTTACTTGTTTGATTGTTGTTGTGCAGGTCAGATAGTCCGATCTCAGTTCGGACAATCCGATCCATAGGACTATCCGACCCAGTATCAGACAATCCGACCCTTTTTAGTGTTAGCTTCCACATTTATCTTTAAACCGCCTATTCACCCCCCTCTCGGTAACATCAAGGTCCTTTCAAGGTGTGACTTGCTCCCGGTTGAATTCACATGAAAGGGGGGTCCATTCGGATCCCCGCTATCGGGTCCCTCACCTCAACATATGTGCTACCCTGCAAAATCACCATGTTGATATTTTCTCCATGTGAGTCCGTCTAGTCCAACACGTCACTTGAGAAAAGCATGGGCCCACCGTGCTGAGTCGTGTGCATGTTGCGTGGGGACCTGTGCCAAGGTGCGATGTAGCGGGCAAGTGTAGGACGCACCGGCACTACTACACAAAAAAATTTTCTCTACGAGACCCTATGATTTTTGCACACGGACCATAACCTGCCGCGTCTGGAAAAATGGAGCGGCATTTTCGCATACGGCTCCTCAAGACGCCCGTATGGAATTTTTCCATACGAGCCACTTGAGAGGTCCGCATGCAAAAATGGGCTCATTTTTGCAGACCACTTAAGTGGCCCGTATGGGAAAATCGATTTTTCCATACGGGCCACTTAAGAAGCCGTATGCGAAAATGCCGCTCGATTTTTTTCACTCCTCTAGATCTCTTTCCCTCCTCACCACTTCAAATTTTTTCAACATCTCCTTTATTTCTCTCTCTTTCTCTCCTCTCCTCGCTCTCTCTTCTCTCCTCTCTCTCATGGCGTCGACAGCGGGCATGGCGATGGCGTCGGCGGGTGGCAAGGGCGGTGGATCCGGCGATGCCGTCCTCGGGAAGGCCGGATCCGTCTCCCTAGGGAGGAGCTCGGCGCTCGGCAGCAGGCAACGGCGGCGATGGCGGCGGCCCCCTCGGTCCTCCCCCATGCGGATCCGGTGACGGGCTCGAGCGGGAGGCCAACGGCGGCTCTCCCCTGCACTCCCCCGCGCGGATTGGTGATCCGCCTCGGCTCGCCTCGAGACGGGCGGCGGGCGGTGCAGTCGACGGCGAAGGTAGCGGCTCCCTTGCCCTCCCCTGTGTAGCTCCGGCGGTGGCCGCGAGCGACGACGACGACGAGGAGGCGGCCGGGAGTGGCGCTACCGGTCCCGCGTGCACGCCTGCTGGATCCGCGCCGCCTCGGCCGACGACGAGGACGAGGACGAGGCGGCCGGGAGCGGCGCCACCGGCTCCGCGCGCACACGCGCCGGCCGGATCCGCCGCCACCGCCGGATTCTAGGGTTTCCTTTTTTTGAATTTTTTTTTGGAAAATTTTTGCCGTGCGGGCAACATAACCCGCCCGCACGTGAAAATCCGATTATCCCGTGCGGTCCACTTAACCCGACCGCACGGGAAGACGGATTTTTCCGTGCGGTTGGGTCGCCCGCACGCGAAAATATTTATTTTCGCAAACACCTGGGTGCAGACGGGCAAGATCTCCGCACGAAAAAATCCTTTTTAACCGCACGGAGAAATCCTTTTCGTAGTAGTGCGGCACGACAAGCTATAGCTGCCTAGTGGTGTATCATCCTATGTGGGAGCGTGGGAACGGATCCCGGTATCTAGTAGCCCCCTTAATTGTTCAGTTAATCCCTCCCATAAGAGGATTGAGGGGGATTTGAAGAGGATTTATTTCACTCCTATTGTGGTGTGGAATTATTCCCCCTCAGGGCTTGTTCGGTTAGCCCGGGGTCGGCCGGGAATGTGGCCCAACCCGTGGGGGTCACCCCGGCCTGGTAGAAATACCGGCCCATGACTTTTTCTGTGTTCGGTTAAGCCCGCTGTGGATTGTAACCCGGCCTTTCCCCCTCACCCCGGCACAGGAAAATTTCAGCTTCTCACGAGGTGTGGAAAAAATCCCGAGGATTTCAGAGAGACGGTGCAACGAGAGGAGGCGGAGGCGGCGGCGCAACGAGAGGAGGCGTGGCTGCGGGGGTGGCGCCCGGTGCGCGGTGTGACTCGACGCGACGGCGACGGCACGCTCTCTCCTCTGGCAGCTATCTCCTCCGGTGACCACCTTCTCCCCAGTGAGTTCCTCCCCTTCCCCTCTCCCCTCCTCTTCTAGGGTTAGGGTTTCTCGCTTGTGCTGTGCGGCGGCAGTAAGCGGCGGGCGGCGGTGGTTGGTGACGAGCTGGTCAGGCGGCGTACGAAGGTTCTTGAATTTGTGTTCTTTACCATTGATCTGTCACCTAGATCTCCTCCTCCCTTGGTTCTTGTTTTCTTCCATTTTTGTTCTTTACCATTTATAATTGATTATTGGTTTAGAGGACATTAATTAGGTTTTTGCTCTCTATTGATGAATGGATACTGGAGGTTGGGCTCAGCAGCTAATGTTGGGGGCACTGTATATAAACAGTTTGTTTTCTCATCCGAGACCAGCGATTTATAGTATGGCCACATGAGTGCTAATATTGTTTATGGTGGAGCACTCTGTTTCTTTCTGCTGCAATTTGAAATGGTAATAATGTGTCATGCATCCTTGTATTGTCAATAGTTTTTTTCTGACTCGCTATAAGAAGGTATAACAATCGTAAACAAATAAGTCAAAAAAGTTTTTTTCTTTTCAACAGGCCATAATACTGTTTGTAACCAACCAAATGGTGCTCTGAACCTTTTGTGCTGAATGAAGTTTCTACAAGAAAGATTTGGCTAATGATTGACTTGGTATCAGATATTATCTTGGCAATATTTTTCACTAAAAATACAGTTTGATTCAATCACATGATTATCTGTGGTAGATTATCTGCTTCCTTGCCTGTCCACTAGCAGCATATACAGTGTTCCGTGGTAGATTATCTGCTTCCTTGCCTGTCCACTGGCAGCAGATGCAGTGCATATGCAAAGTAGTGATGTACAATTGTGCTGCTTTGCTATTTTTCGGTTGGCCTTAATGCTTAGTAGTTGATTTTCAACTCCTAGCCTGTGGGATTACTGATTAATCATATAAGTCAATTAAATCTAAGTTGTGCAGCTGCTTCATTGCCTAAATATTTTTCAGATGTTTTATCAGTTGATAAGTCTTCTGATTAAAGTCACACCTAAAAAAAACAAGAAAGTGCAATTCATGTTACTTTTGTGATTTGTGTGCTATTAAATATTGGTAAATGCTCCAGCTATGGGAAATAAAAGAAATTAGTTTTGCAGATCATCTGAAGATATGTTATTGCTCAACAGAAATTTGTGTAGCTAATTTCACTATCTTCTTAGTTGACTCTTTTATGGTTAGCTGAGATGTGATTGATGGTCCTACCTTCGCATGGCGTCATCTATTTCCTACTGCTTCTTCGGTGGGCTACTGTTAAATCAACTTTTTTGCTAGTTATAATGAACTTGAAGCTAATGAATACATTGGTTTGCTGTGTTATTATGTGCTTGTGCACAATGGTTTCAGTGGACAGGCTGAGCCAGTGACCCATGACCACTCTTATACCAGTATCTTGCTTTTTCTGTTTTTCCTTTACAAGATGCAAGTTGATGGCATCACAGACCTATATGGCTATATTGGGCCAGGTTAACACTAATTTGGGAGTCGACATTTCTAATGTGATCTGCTTGCTACTTGCATAGGAGGCAATAAGAGAAAATTTGCTCTTTTAACTTTCTAGGCTGAACTTTGCTCTTATATATTGCTCTATTTTTAATTTATGTAGATTATATCTGCACCAATTAGAGTTGGAGAAGACCAACCTTCTCCTTCTTGGGACCCTGTACCCTCTCCAAGAGGTACTAGATCTATTTATTCCCTTTGCATTAAGTTGTTTATCTATATTTTGTGGTGTAAATATAATATTTAGTTTTAAGAAAAAAATCCTTATTATTCCTCTCTTTTTTCAATCTTTAAATATGCTTCATAACTTGGATTTGCTTAAGATTAATTCCCAGAATTTAGTGATTTTTTTTGCTTATCTCTCTAGATCTTTTGTTGTTGTGCTAACTGCAAAGTTGTAAATAATTTGTGTGCTATCTATAGTACTGCTATGGATATCAAAGTAAGGGACCTCGTTAGAAAGAGGAGGGAAGAAGAGGACGATGATATGATGCTGTTTATTTTCCCTACACTACATTTGTTGAGTTCTAGTGGAGGAAGGGAAAAGAAGCGACGTCATTCATCAAAGCTAACGGGTGAGGAGCGTGTTCGGGAGCTGCTTGAAGGGCATGTGAAAAATTGTCGAGTAGCATTCAGAATGGAGCCAGATATATTTAGATCCTTGGCCAATTACCTTAGAACCGAAAGATTGATCGTTGATACTAGGATTAAAGTTGAAGAGAAGTTGGCGTTCTTCTTATACATGCTTAGTCACAATGCTTCCTTCGAGGATTTGCAAGAAAAATTTGGGCACAGTGGTGACAGCTTTCATCGTCACATAAAGCATTTCTTCAACTCAGTTGTCCCTTCTCTCTTGAAGCGGTTTATGAAGCCTCCCAATCCTAATGAAGTACATTTCAAAATCGAAAGAGATCCTAGATTTTATCCCTATTTCAAGGTGCTTACCTGAACACTTCTTTCCTGATTCATATGTTGTTTTTAATTTTCAAAACATCACATGTAGTTTTTTTTTGCAGAATTGCCTTGGTGCAATTGATGGCACCCATATACCCATATCTATATCATCTGACAAAGCTGCTCCATTTAGAAATAGGAAAAATACTCTTAGCCAAAATGTGATGATAGCTTGTGATTTTGATCTAAATATCACTTTCATTTCTACTGGGTGGGAGGGATCGACTACGGATGCCAGGGTTCTTACATCTGCAGTGAACAAGGGTTTCCAATTACCCCATGGGAAATTCTATTTGGTTGATGGTGGGTATGCCAACACCCCTTCTTTTCTTGCACCATATCGTAAAGTCAGGTACCATCTGAAGGAGTATGGGGCAGGTCGGCGTAGACCTCAAAACTACAAAGAGTTATTTAACCATCGCCATGCGGTATTGAGGAATCATGTTGAAAGGACTCTAGGGGTTCTAAAGAAGCGCTTCCCTATCCTTAAAGTTGCCACTTTCCACAAAATCAAGAACCAAGTGAAGATACCAGTAGCTGCTGCAGTGTTCCACAATATTATTCGATCGATGAATGGGGATGAGCAATGGTTAAATAACCAACCACATAACATTGATCCAAGAAGTTATGTTGACCTGCCAGATGGTGATCAAGGCAATGATCAAAGCACTGATCAGGGGAACCTTTTGAGGGACACGATAGCACATCAAATGTGGAATGACTATCGGCAACATAGGAATTAGTGGGCTGTAATAAGTAGTATATATGAATTTTTTTAATGTTTGGGCTATTATGTTATGAATGAGCTATGATGGTTGCATCTTACATACATTTGCTACAATGCTTTTGTTATGAATATTGTGTTATGCATCCTTTCTTAGTTAATATGCTTGGAAGAGGTTCTCCAAGGTTGACCATGATGTTATCGAAAGCTGCACAAAAGAAGAACTCTCCTAAATGTCGTCCTACAAAAAAGCATGGAGGTTCTCCAATAGGTATGTAACTATAGAACATGTGAAATTCATGTTTGAAATTATTAAATATAGATTATACATCAATTCTTATCTTGTGTAGAAAAATCAAGAGCCTCTTGGAACCCAACCCTAGAGAAGATCCTTGCTGAGTTATTGCATGAGCACAATACTCCTGAGCATAGGGGTCAGAATGGATGGACTTCAGAAGCTTGGAACAAGATCGTGAAGGAATTCCATGAGAACGATAGATATGCGTGCTTCACAAAGGCCCAAATCCAAGAAAAAGAGAAAGAGCTGAAAGAGAATATAGGATGCTGAAAGAGGCTAGAAAACAAAGTGGAGCTTCATGGAACAATCAGAGATGCATGATTGAAGCTGAACCAGCAATATGGAACAATATAATCACTGTAAGATTATTTCTGACCATTATTTAATTTTGTAGTTAATTATATTATGCATCAATTCAATGTTTTACTTTTATTGTGTAGTTATTTCCTAAAGCCAAGAAATTCCATACCAAATCTTTTCCTCTGTTTGAGGCCTTGGGGGAACTTTACGATGGTTAGTTCTATCACAAGCTATAATCCTTGTTTTCAATATCCATACATTCTTTCTTACCCTTTCTTGTACTTAATTTTCTTGTGTAGGACATACTGCAGAAGGAACCTATAATTTTACCTCAACTCAGCCATCACAACATCCAGTTATTACACAAATTGAGAGTGATCAAGATGTGCTCGGTAACACCGAGATTATCTTTCCAGATTACGAGGACACCTTTGCTTATCAAGGACAAGATGATACATATGTAATTGAAGATGATAATGCAAATGTTGAAAGGCTTAAAGAGATGTCGCAAAGAAGGGTTGTTGCTGCACCAAGAAACAAAGAAGAAAAGGAACCCAAGAAGCAAAAGAAGAGTGTTGGCGTAGAAGGACTTATGGAAAGGTACCTTGATATGAGAACCAAACAAGCTGAAGATGAGGCGGCACAATTAGCAAGAGAAAAGGAGGCTCATCTAACAAAAGAAAAGGAAAACAATGATTTTTCAATCAAGAAGTGCATATCCATTATCAATTCGATGGTGGAAGTGACAAAAGAAGAGAAGGCCAAAGCTTACACTGTCTTCAAGAATGGGGATAACAGAGAGATTTTTGTGAGCGCTTGTGAAAAGGATGCCGAATCTGCATTGATTTGGTTACGAAATGAGATGGCTTGATAGGTATCTCTTCTCTTCCATTAGATGCATTGATTTTTTTTTATTCCAAGCAACTTCCTATGATGTGATATATGATATGGGGTGGAATGGTCTGTCATAATCACAGTGCTTGATGCAATACAGATAAACATATAGGAGTATGTGTACTCTAGTTAATATAGTGAGCTACTTCAATGGTTTATCTTTTATTCTTCTCATGTATAATTGGCCCTGCAGATGGTACTGCCACTGCAAATTGCTGCAAATAATTTATATTGTCTTCCATAAAAAATTATATTAGATAATGCTTAATTTTTAGTTGTTATATACAACAAGAATGGATTTTGAGAAATGTATATACCTGCAACTTTTCTACCAGAGGATTTCTAAACTTTATGTATAGTCATTTCCTAAAGCTTTATTTTCTAGATGATAAAGCTTGTCCTCCTGATTCTTTTTGGAATTGATCCAATGCTGTTCCATTTTCTTTTCAGAGATGGGGAACACTGTGGCTGGGTGACTGAAGCTCATGGTGGCATTTGTGCTTAGCTTAAACACTTGCATTCATTTTGTAGTTCAGTTCTTAGCTGGCTACTTCTATTTATTCTCAAAAAAAACAACTGAATTGTAACCATTAAGTACTCTGTGACCTTTTCATGTCTTTCTGGGTTATCATGACATTATGTTACAATCTGAAGACTGTTTTTTTTCCAAATTTCACTTTATTTTTGCTGCAATCATCCTTCAAATTTCATCATGCAAAAGCCCCAGCAAGATTTCTTATGCTGAGGTGATGACATGAAGATGGCCTGAAGACATGAGTAAAATTGATGAATTCATCATTTTTATGTGATTTACTGATTGTAATGAGTGGACACGTGACATTACTGGCTGTTTATGCTATGGTGATAACCATGTTTTTGAGCTCATTTGATTCAGCAGTGCTTCCTTGCAATGTACTGGTACAGAACAAGTTTTTTTTCTTAATGTTTTTCATGATCTGATGCATACAAATAGCTTAATCCCAACTTATATACTGCTGCTTTGTTTTGTAAGAAATCCCAGCCAAAACGAACATGGGGATTTAGGAGAGGGATTAGGATCATGCAAGGGATTCAAACCCCAATGGGATTGAGTGACATGGGAGGGATTCACTCAATCCCTCCCTGGTTTGCTTCCCCTTGGGGATTTAATCCCTAGTAACCGAACAAGCCCTCAATGTCTCTCCAATCCCTCTCTCTTTTGGAGATTAACCAAACAACTTCTTATCTATAACCAGTCGGCATCCTGCGATTACTACATAATTATAATCCCATAACCGTGACCAAAACTAGTACTGCAAATTTGAGAATATCAGAAAAATATAATCCAGACAAGTGGAAAATTATCCGTACTATGAACTACTGGCAAACCGCATGCATATGTCACCGTGCATTATCGATCGAATAGACCGAGAGCTCATCAAAGCTGATGAATCCATCAATGCCAAAAGAGCTCTCACCGAGCTCCAAGTCCAGGAGGCTGTATTCAAGATCAGGCGACGAAATCAAACCCATCAGCTCCGGCTCCGGTGTCGACTCCTCGATCAGTTCCTCAGCCACGCTGGCCGTCAATGGTGGAACTTCCTCCCAATCCGGCAAGCTCCATGGCTGCGATGCCCCGCTGTTTTTGGCATCCTCGCCGCAGCACGGCCAGGGATATGCAGAAGCGCCGCCTGCAGCGGCGGCGCCGACGCTGGAACCGAAGCTGATGACCATGAGCTCCTCCGACTCCTCGCCGTCGTCACCGGCCACGACCGGGCCGCCGTCGACGTCGGCCACCCGGCCGCAGAAGTGCTCGCCAAAGTAGGTGACGACGTGGAGGGAGGGGTCGTCGTCCTCCGACTGCTGGACCTGCTTCGTGGCCGTGCAGCCATGGTCGTCCCTGTAGCTGCACCGGTAGTAGAACCTCGGGTACTTGCTGTTCTTGATCTCCTTCTGCCCGTACTTCCTCCACAGGAAGTTGTCGTGCATCGTGGATTTCTTCTCAACCCTACACGGGATTGAATTAAGCTTTCGTTTAAGATTAAGTGCGTACTCCAGATAAGGGCCAAATGTGATGTACAGTGATTAATCAACCAACTGTTACGCACCTGATCCTTTTCGAACTCGCTGAAGCTCGAGCGCCAGCCGAGCCGCGCTCCGGTTTGCATTTCCTGCCGCTGCCGGCAGCGTCGTCCTCCGTGCCGGCGGCGCCACCGTGCAGCGCGGCGAGCGCGCGGTCGAAGCAGCAGAGGATCTGCTCGGTGAGGACCAGAGGGCCGTGCAGCGTCGACGGCGAGCCGGCCGCCAGCAGCTGCTGTCCGAGCAGATCGTGCAGACGGGCGGCCGACTTCCTTCCCTTGGTGAGGAGCTGAGACGCCGCGTTGGAGTACTCCCCGGCGGTGGCGGCGAGAGCCGTAGTACGCACCATATTGGTTTAGGCTTTTTTTAGCAAACACACACAACTGACAGTTTTCTCCTTTAGTCTCGTGCCAGCTTTGGAAATTTGTGTTGAAGTTTTGCATGGTCACCTGGGGATAAAGTAGCCCCTTACTTATAGGAGTTTGCTCCGAGGAAAAGGATTTTTAAAATTACAAGTTGTGAAAGTTGACGTTTTTTAGCCGGAGATTCGGACCGTACTTAATAAGATTAGAAGGGAGGTGTTATTTGTCTGTTTACAGTACACTCGCACGCTTCTTTTCGTCGCATGAGAGATGGATAGTACGCATCGACAATTTATCTTCAATTATATGAGAGACAAACGCATCATGTTGTATGTCATGTTTAGATCCCTCATAATCCAATTTGTATACAGATGTAGATAGAAAGATAGATATGAGTACTGGATTTTTCACATTTTGATCCTTTTAGAAAACTTATTCTATAAATAGACCCTAAAAAACTTATTTTTAGAAATGGTCCTTTTCGTGACGCAATATCTTTAGCGCTATCCCCCTAGCTCTTGGTAAAAGCTAAATCAGTAATTACACTAATTTTGTATTTTTTTGGAAAGGGTCAATACCAATGACCCTATCACCGAGGATCTGTTTGTAAATATTTTTATTTACAAATAGATTCTTTTTATTACAAATAGGTCCTTTTAAAAAATATAAATAAGTCATCGGTGCCAACAACATTAGCGTTGTCCCCCTTCATATTAGTGACTTCGCTTTCACCTGGGGGCGGAGGGACAGCGCCAACGTCATTGGTGCCCGTCATGTTGGATCACGACACCAATGACGTTGGCACCACGAAAAGGACTATTTCTAGAATAATTTTTTTAGGGTCTATTTGTAGAATACGTTTTCTAAAAGTAGTAAACGGTGAAAAATCCAGGATATGAGTATGTCTTAATCACCCATTCATCATTGACCAAAGACCACTAATAAGAGCACGGTACAAAACTACTTAATTAAAAAGAGGTGATGTTATCAGTTATTTCTTATTTGCATGTTTTCATTAAAAAAAATAGATCACTACGTACTAGTGATAAGCACATATGCCAATCGTCGGCGTCATTCCCACCCCAGGAATGACCGGACATGACGAAGCTACATCCACCACCACCTTCCTCCCTCCTCTCTCCCGCCTCGCTGCTGCTCGAGTGGCCCGCCGACAAGCCAGACGGCTGCAAGAATGAAGGGCGAGGCTCTTTCTCCCTCCCCTCGAAAACGACATGTTGGCTAGACTACTGAGGCAATCGAGAAAGCACCGCCCAAATCTGGCTCCCCCTCGGCCAAATCCGGTAAGAAGGCCCGTAGACATCATCGTAATAGATGAGGTATGAGCCAACATGGTGGAGTGGCGGGTGGCGGTGGAAGGTGGTAGCGTTGCGGGAGGGGGTGCATGGAGGAGGCTGATCGATTGGTCGGATTTGGTGGACCCTCAGCTAGATCCAACGGTGAGTGCTAGGTGGCGTAGTGGATGCATGAGTCACATCATAGTGTGCAATCGAAGCGACGTGCAACTCGTCATGGAGACCAGGCAACATGGTGTGGTCATGGAGGCAAGGCGGTGTGGTACCGATACTCTAGAGGGTATTGCTGAGATACTTTTGGTGAAACCCGCATTCAGATTTTGTGAATGGGTGCTATAGTGTCGCGTCCTCCCTAGAGGCATTGCTTAAGATGTTCTGTTTGCTTCTCCTGTGTTCAAACAGTTGAGTTGACGCTTTTGGACAGCTACGGGTATGTACGAGGGACGAGCATATCTTTCTTCTCCCTCTCCCTCTGCGACCACTCTCTAGGGATATCCAAAAGGCTAATTTTCAAGTGTTCGGTGGCGTTGGTGGATTAGTGGTGGTTAGGGTTTAGGGTTACTCAATAATCTCGTATTTCTTCCTGCTATACCATTAAATATGGAACATCACACTGGCAATGTTCATTTAGAAAAATGATGAGCCCATATGCTCTGTAACGAGACATGTCAATCAGGAAACCAAAAGAACGAGACATTTCAATCCAGAATTCATGCGTACCATAAGAGCATGAACGATGGTTCAAACGACTGTTGTCTTTACGATCCTTCCAGGTTATATTCAGTCGATATACTCATACAACAAATTATTTATAGTACAAATAATGACTTAGTTGTGAGATCGGTGACACAGACCATTGATAGATGATAGATCATACGTTCAACCCACAGATTCTCCCTTACACATAGTATCATTCCAATTCAGGGTTGAACTTTCAACCGATCGAGCGCATCGAAAAAAGCACACCATACTTTTCTACTAGTACTTTCTTCCAGGACAAAGATTTTCAAATTCCAAGTTGTAAGTTGTCTTTTCTTTAAGTTGCTAGAGATTAGGATCGTACTGTAGTATTGATTAACAAGATTAGTAGAGGATTGGCAGAGAAGCGCTAGCTGGATGGACACTGCACACTGTGCCCACTAGTACAACACAACCCCAGAGGTGGCGATATTCATCGTACCGGGGTAGCTAGCATGCACCTGCTCGAGTAAAAGCTTTCACCTTGGGTTGACAAAAATAAGATCAATCTCATGGCCATTGGTTGACAATTTAAAAAGATACCCCTTGTGTTGTTCTCTAATCAAGGCTGTAATTAACATCGAGGTTCACTATGAGTATGACCAGAACTAATTTGTTGCAAATGCAACCTACCAGTGTTCGAGGGACCGTCCATGTGGATTAATTTGGATGCTAGGGATTAAATCAACTAGCACCGTTCCAGTGAAACGGGACAAAGAGAATGTGAGGTCTAACCTACTAACCTAGTGGCAGTTTCCTACGCTAAAATATGTCCTTAATAAGGACATATGGAACAATTTATAAACCTAAGCAATCTAGGCAGCTAGATTTGTAAACTATGGTCCATCACCCCCTTAGTATATACTCCATCCGTCCTATATTAAAAAGGAATTTAGATTGATGTGATATATTCTAATACTACGAATCTAGACAGACTGTCAATCTAGATTCGTTGTATTTTGGGATGGAGAGAGTAGTTGGGTGGGGTGTCCATGATCAGTGGACTATGGAAATTGAAATTTGTCACAACAATGCTTTAATTTATTATTATCTACTACGGCAAACATTTAAATTTTTAAAGTTTTTTGTTGTAAAACATCAGCTTAGGCTATTTCCAAGCCTTGAATTTTATACCGTAAACAATTGATATCGATATAAAACCGTTGCCCATAAATTATTGTCGTTCTTTCGTTCAATTTTTTTCAATTGATCGTCATCCTTCTCTCAACCAATCAGTGCTCTACCACACATAAATTTGGCATGTGCAGTATACACTATAATATGGAGTACATTACATGACATGAATACTTCCACGCTTTCTTGTAATTTTGTAGCAGCAGCGTAACGTGGCCAGCTGTCAAGTTAAAACTGCTTCCTTGTAAATTTGCTCTTATCGCAAAAGGGCTTCACCTGCGTGCGTGCTCTTCTCATGCATGCTTGTTGTCAGCTAAGACTACGTACTCCCTCCGTCAGTCCGTTTTTTAAAAAAAAACTCAACCTAGAAAAAGGATATATGACTTGTTCTACTGGACAGCCTCAGTCAAAATTCATATGTAAGATCATATCCTCTTCTAAATTAAGTTTTTTTCGATAAAGAGAGTGTATATGATATCGCCTATGCAACGAAAATACTCACAAGAGTACATATCCTGATGAGAGCGACATTAGTTTTTATCTGTCTCCAAGCTGTTAGTAGGCTAATTAATCCCTATTCCGTACATAGGTAGGGTGTCATTTTTTACATCTGACGACCTGCTTTCAGATCGAGATCCAGCCATGCATTTGGACCGTGGTTTTGATTGTTGGTAGCCTGGTACCCTAGAACAAAAGCTTAGCTTGGACCGTGATCGACAAAAGCAATAAGTTCATTTGAGGACCTTTAATCTGATTTTCGTTCCAGAAAACTAGATATAATAAGCCCCTCAATTGTTAAAGCCGGTGCAATATAGGTCCCATGGCGGTTTGGATGGTGGTTTTAGCTGATGTGGTGACTACGTGGCTAATTTGACTCGGTCTTCATCTGACGTGGCATTGATGTGGTATTGACATGGCAATTTAATTTTGGAAAATAATAAAAACTATGACCCCGCATGTCAGTTACACCCAAAAAAATATTTAAAAATAGTGGGGCCCATGTGGGCCCTACTTCCTCCCCCTCTTCCCCTCTCTTCTTTGTATCTTGTCCTCTTTCTCCCCCATGGGAGCAGTGGGGATTGAAGCAGGCGGAGCGGTGGCGACGGTGGGCCGAGGGGCGGCGCGAAGCCGGCGGGGTGGAGCGGGGCGACAGCAGGCCGAGCGGCGGCGCGAAGCCGACAAGGACTCCCCCCTCTTCCGCGCCAACTCCGGCGATGACAACCGCCCGCGCCACCGCTCCTTCGGTGGTCCATCCCGTCACGCAGTCAATTATCAAGGTGGCGGCGGAGGTCGACGAAATCCAGGGCGGCTTCGTCGCTCCTTCACCTCGCACAGCCGAAGATGAGCGGGCGCGGCGGCTAGTGGCGGTGGTGGGCAAGGAGGTAGTCGGGGGAGGTGGCTAGGCCTCCGCCCCGCCCCCGCTCGTCGGCATCCGCCGATTCCGCCTCGTCCTCTCCCGCCAGCGCCGCCACGCACAGCGCGGGCCGCACCCACTTCCCGCCCGCTAGCAGCAGCGCCAGGCACAACGCATCCAGCGCCCTGTTTACCGCCGCCTCCCTCTCTCCCATGTATGCATTAAAGCCGAACTCCGTCGCCTGCCGGCACCGGTGACGCCACCGCGGTCGCCACGATGGCGCAGAACCTCCGCCGGTGGTGGTGCACGTGCGACGCCGCCGCCCCTACTGTCCCGACCATCGCGGCGGCGGGGAGAAGAGGGGAGATGGTGCACACCATGTTGCTTGTATTTTGTATTATTGAGAATGACATGTGGGGCTCACGTGGGCCTCACGATTTTTAATTATTTTTTTATTGTAACCGATATGTGGGCCCACAGTTTTTTATTTTATAGATCAAATTGTCACGTAAGCACAAATATCAATGCCACGTGGGATAAAAACCAAGTCAAACTAGCCACATAGGTGCCACGTCAGTGAAAACCACCGTCCAAACCGCTGTGGGACTTATATTGCACCGGTTTTAATAATTGAGAGATTCGTTGTATCTGATTTTTTAGTTGAGGTACGAAAGTCGGATTCGATGACAAGTAAAGGGATCTCAAGTGAACTTATTCCTCAACAAAAGCATCGGCCCATGACCCCATCCATCGAGATTTCGAGATGGGCCACCTTTTTAGCCCGGCCTGCACTACAGTTCAAGTGCAGCTCGCAGTGGCAAGTCGCAGGCCAAAATACCGGCCTTTGTACAAGACGGCCCAGCGCATAGTCCCATATACAATTTGGGCTGTCCTGGCGGTGGATACAAGTTGGCTTGTTACCTCTAGTTGGATCACTACCAATCTAGGCTGTCCTTCCTCGGCCCAAATTTTGACTGGGCCCTTTTGGTTATCTGCATTGTGACCAGTCGAATTTGGGCTGTCCCCTCGCTGGGAGCAGTGGGGATCGGTGTTCTCTTCTCCGACCGGAATAAGTTCACTTAGACTCCCTCAACTAGTAACCAAATCTGATTCGTATCTCTAAACCACAATACCGGATATCTCGACTCCTTAACTATTAAAACAGGTACAATTCAACTCCCTCGGTGGTTTTGGAGAGCAGTCTCGCTGACGTGTCGTCTACGTGGTGGTATTGACCTGATTTTCATTCCAGTGGTACTTATTTGATATTAGGATTAAAAAAAATATGTGTGGGACTCATTTGTCATTCAAATAAAAAAATTAGGTGAAACCCATGCGTTGTTACGAGAGTTTACTATGATAATAATAATTAAAAATAATTTGTAAGATAGTTTAAACACAATAAACTTGCATAAACATAAGTTTACATAAGTTGATGTGATTTAAATTTAAATAGTTTATAGAATGATGATTCGAGTATAAAAGTAAAATGAAATTGGCTTTGTGAGAGAACAAAAGAAGGAAGGTAATTTAGACCATACATCCAAGGGTTAAATAAATTGAGATGATATGACTTAATGGGGAAAAAAAGAAGATAAGATAGTTTGAACCATAGATTGATCATCCAAGTACAAAAACAATTGATTTGATATTGTTTAATGAGAAAAAGAAATAATATTAACTAATCAAGTGATGGTGAAATATATAGGTATATAGGATATTAAAAAAATAATGGAGAGATATATTAAATATTATATGAACTATGTGGAATAATTTAACATGCTTGTATTTTAAATCTCTAAAATTTAATAATTTATAAAATAGCATATTTGTATGATGCTTAAATGTAATAATTGTTAGTGGATGATAATGTTGCATCTTTGCATGTTAAGTTTTACTAATTAGTGGGTTATAATTTTATAGTAAGAGAGGATTATGAGACCCACTAATACGTGGGACCAATATGTCATCCTCTCTCCTTCCCTTCTTCCTCCTCCCTCTCTTCTCTTCTCTCCCCTCCCTCTATTTCCCGCTCCTTCACGAGACCACCTCTCTCTCCCTTTAGCTATGAGTTCGTGCCGCAGCCGAGGCATACCAACGGTCAGTCCATCTATTTCCCGCTCCTTCACGAGACCACCGATGACTAGGAGTGGTAATAGGTCTAATATTTCTCGCTACAAAATTTAGGGTTACGTTAAAAATAGGTAGGACTAAATTTTTATATTTTTTTACTTAAAAATATTTAAGAACAAAAAAAATATGGTAATGAAAGAACGCATGAACCTTATATACATTACCACCCCTACCGACGATGTCTCGAACATCCTCTACCCTTCGTCAACCTCTTTCCCGACGGCAACCTCTTCGTCTTCGCGAACGACCGCTCCGTCATCTTCGACCACAGGACAGGCAAGGTCGTCCGCGAGCTCCCCAAGCTCGTCGGCGGCGGGCGGAACTACCCGGCCTCGGCGATGTCGGCGATGCTCCCGCTCGACCTCCGCAACCTGTCCCGTGGTGCCGACCCGGAGCCGTAGGTCATCATCTGCGGCGGCGCGCTCAAGACGGCATTCAGGCTCAGCGAGAACAACACGTTCCCGCCGACGCTCCGCGACTGTGCCCGCATCAACCTTGGCATATCGACGCAATGTGGGCGGTGGAGGTGATGCCGGTAGGCCGCGTCATGGGCGACCTACATGTCCTCCCCACCGGCAACCTGTTCATGTTCAGCGGCGCCGCCAAGGGGTGCTCGGGTTGGGGCTTCGCGCGGCAGCCGATCCTGTCACCGATCTTCTACTCCCCCCGGCATCCGGAGAGCTACCGGATTTAATAGTTGAGAGATCTAAGATATCCATATTGTAAATAAGGGATACAAATCAGATTCGGACACTTACTCAAGGGAGTAAAAGTGAACTTATTCCTCTCCGACCCCACCCGACCTCTGCGTTTCCTGTTCTAAATGGCATCGTTCCAGCAGTGTCCGTGTACAGAATACAGATTGTATTATAGAATATTGTCCAAAAAATTCTTCTGAAGCGCAAGCAATCGGGCAGTAACTTCAGAGACTAAAAAAATCTTCTGGGTCGTTCGCTTTGAGAAACTACTCCTATAAAAATCAAAACCCTCTATCAAAGCAATGTTCGTGTCAGGATCACAACAAATGCTAAACTGATCAAACTTGACAAGAGAAACAGCAAGATTGATCGGAAGTTTTTTTTTCTTTTTTCTTTTTTAAAAAAATGGGAACGATAGATACGATTGTCACAGAAAAGCCAAACTGGGAGGCCATTGGGACGGGCCGTCCAGCATTAAATCCTGCGGTGGTTTCCTCTAGGGAAGAGCTCTGCAAGAGCCATGGTGCTCTCAGCCATGTGACCACCCTCGAATGAACATCACAAGGCCGCACCTCCTTCCCAGCAAATTCGCCGCAAAGACCATACAAACGGACAGAGAGAGCACCCAAGAAACGAAAAAGGAAGGCAAGGAAATCAGGACAACGATGACAATCAATGACCGCGATTCAGTGAAACGACAGCAGAGAGACGTGCCCGTGGTCGGAGGAGGACGACCCATCCATGAGAAGATTTGTTGCGGCGGCGGCGGCGGCGGCGGCTGTTGGGGAAAGCAGCAGAGCTCAGCGCCTTCTTATATAGAGAGAGCTGGGATGGTTAGGGCAACTCGCCGTGGATGGTGGATACCGGGCCACGGAACGCCGAAAGGAGAGAATTTTTTTAGCAGGCCGAAATGTACGCTACCCAACTGGGCCGGAATACGAGCCATGAACCCATCATGGGCCCCTTTAAAATCCATTTTCGCCTTGTCATTATTAAGAGAGAACAATACAGAATACACACGCACAGCATCACGTACCCATTGTCCTACTGCACAAGCTAAAGAATCGTCAGAGGTAAAATAATAAATCAAGTCGATTAGCTCACTAAACAACATGTCAAAAACTACTACTAATATCCACCTTTTGTGAAGATAACTACTTGGTCTTCTCATCATACAGAGATAAGGTGTCTCGATGCCCAATATCGTAAACAACTTTAATTGTGCACACATTGGAAAACCAGGGATGCAAAATAAACAAGAAGAGAAAAAAATCCTTTCATGAAGTTTTCTTCAAAAAAGTACTTGAAGAATGCAACGGAGCGTGTGGGTTTCCCCTTCAATTCGCCGGCATGCTGCACCGCAGGCGCAGAAGGCAGAACCTCCATTGTTCACCGTCGGCACGTTGTGACGAGGCGTTCATCTGGAGTTCACTGCAACAAGGCCCACCCGCTTGCTGCTGGGGTATTTAACTTTTCGTCACTTTGCACCCAACAAGTTTAATCTCTCTCTTAACATCCTCTCTTACAGAGCCTTAGAGTCTTAGAGCACTAGAAAGGCAAACGAGGCGACACGTCGCGCAAGTTGCTGATTTAAATGGATTTGATGAATTAAAAAAGGTACTTTAATGAGAGTATCTTCTTTTTTACAAACCAATGCATTACGTATTGTGCACTTACGTATTTAGCAGATTAAGTGGGTTGTTTATTGATATGTGTATCTATATTTTGTATTATTAGAAATAAAATGATTGTGTTTGTTTATATTGTGAGTGCGTGTGCGTTGTAAGCGTATTTGTTTGTACCGTGTTTTTAAGAAAAAAAATAGAATCATTTAGTAGTATTTTATTTTCGTATGAACTGTTGCTAATTTTAAAGTGTACTACGCAAAATAATTTAATGGAAAACTATATGGAATTAAGTTGTATTTTTTAATTTCTGGGGTGCAAGTATTAATATAAGTGAAACAGTTAGGCTTTAAGTTTACCTGTGGGCCGTAGGTCAGATAAGTTAGCACATGGGTTGCGGGGACTTGGCCTGTTTGGCTTGGGATCAGTATGTCTATATTTTATGTTGCGATTTTTTTTAATGTATATTTCTTAGATAGAAAAGTATTAGAGGTCAGGTCTTTTATGGAGGTAATTAGTTTGTTTGCATGATCAGAGAGAAGAAGTACACGTATGGATGCATGCATGTGGGGAAAAACTCTTACGCCGCTTTATTAGGTTAAGAATAACAGTTTTGTGAGCAGATTAATTAGGAATACAACTAAATCATATGAGTTAGTATTTTAATATAGTGGGAGTATTGTGAAGTAAGATACGGGTGCACATAGTTAGCATGTGATAAATGACTTCGTATGTAAAATGGTCGTAAGTGTCTTTAGTAGTAGTAAATTACAATTGCATGGTTTTCTAGACTCTGGTGCTATTAGTACGTTACTGTGTTTTGTAGATAGGAATAGACTATTAGTACGTTATTATTGTGTATTATACTCACTTCGTTCCATAAAAATCCAATCTAAAATGTGATGATATATAATCTAGTACAATGTATCTGGATAGATTTTTATCTATATTTATTGTACTATATTTTTGTCTCGTGTCATTTTAGATTGATTTTTTATATTTTTGTCTCGTATAATTTTAGATTAATTTTTTAGATAGGTGGAGTAGATAGGAGTATACTATTAATAAATTTGATGGAACATCAAATAAGTGGTCATAAAGTCAGTTCGTGCGGTCTACTCGATAACTTGCATGTAGGGGCTTGCGTATCATCCTTCCCTGCTAGTTCGGACTGCATGGATGCCATGTGCATCGTTAGTTGGATAAAAGCGGGCCACGCGCTCTAGTGGCATTGAAATGCTTATTTGCTACGAGCTGTATATATAGAGACGCTTGGTTGGACAAGTGTGTGGTATCCTTTCTTCTAGCATCTATTCTCCATTCTTTTTTCTGTTTTGCTTGCTCTTTTCACTTCCTTTGCTTGCGAAGCAATGGAGGAGGAGATGGCGCACACTCAGGGTAGCAGCGATCTAGTATCCGGTTGGTTTCCGACCTGCTTTTTCTTCTTCCAATTTCTCGATGGGTGTGTTTGCTTTTTTATGGATACGAAGAAATAGGTAAGTATGTGTATGTCTACTTCCTCTGACAACATCATTCTTTTGTTTCTGAAGGTGTTCCAGCCGTGGTTCGGTTGTGCCGCAAGAGTATGGCTGCTGAAGGTTGCTCTTGCGGTCGAAAGGAGAAGACTCGGAGGAGGAAGAAGACGTCCGATTCATAGCGACAACAGGTCAGCACCCCTGATGTCGGCAAACAGTAACCGGATAGAGATGATAGCGGCAGGGTGGATGTGTTGGGCCTTAGTTTATGGTGGAAGGCCTACAAAGTTAGTAAATTACAAATACATCCTTAGAAACGATTTCGCTCTTCTTCATCGTGTATTAACGGAAACTGAAAGGGGCATACAGGAAAACCACAAAGATACATCCCTCCCGATAAGGACTGTGTCATATTTTATAGAAACAAACAGGCCAGCAAAAGGAAAGTCGCATGCACACACGCGTCGCAAATTTGTGAGGGAACCGGGAACCGGCCGCAGCAGAAACCGGCACGAACACAGATCAGACACCATGCATAGTCCGATGTAACCGGACAACCTCGTAACGGCGGTAACAAGATCAAAATCGAGGAGCCGAAATAAGCCTACGCATAGCGTAAATCGGCGAGAGAGCGAAAAAATTTCTAAAACACTTGAAAAACGGAGCGGGTTCAACTCTTATTATCTGTATATTCGCTTCAGATGGATAGGAGAGACAAAGGGGATAGTATCGGTCTTATACATTACATAGAAAATAACATGTGGTGAGAAGAGAGAGAGGATCCTAACCGAAGTAACCGGTGCTATGGAATAAACTAATTGTTTAACCCACTTGTCAGAACATACGAGAACCCACTTGTCAGAATATATGAGAGAGAGGATTAAGTGAACAGAAAGAGAAGGTGGGATTATTTATTCCGTGGGACCCACCATTAGCTCTCGGTAGAGGTACTACACACTGTGAAAGTTTCATCTATATCCTTGCTTATTGTTTGACCCATTCTATATATATATATATAGTAACTCTGTTGGTACTAAACACTATAAATATGCTCTTGGTACCAATGTATTTAAGAAAGGAGGGTGAGAAACCAGGTATCTAACCCTGGCCGTTGAGCGCATAGGGGTAGGTAGACAAAGACCGAACCGAAAAGACTGAGATCAAGAAATTCAGTCATTAATTCGGTCCTAAGTAGTGAAAGATTGAATTTTGTTCGGTCAATTCGATTAGTCTCCTCGGTTAACCGAATAGACTGAAAAGACCAAACTAACAAAAATTGTCCAAATGCAACCTACCGTCCACTAAGTTCAATAGGATTAAATTCCAATTTTCACATCCCTACTTCTTCTAGGCATGCACCTAATAAGAGTTTTTACTCATACGTGTTTGTGAAAAAAATTTTGTGATTTTTGTGTTGAAAATTTTCATTATTTCTTTGCATATATGAAAATGTTTGTGAATTTCGGTTAGGACCAGGACCGAAATCGAATTTATCGGTCCTGATATTTTTGCGTTAAAATTAGATCTTCATTTTTTAAAGACCGAATCGAAAGACCGAAAACTGAGATCGAAGTTTTCGATCCGACCGAATGTCACCCCTACTTGAGCAGCTCCTGGCAGCACCTTGCCAGCCTCTAGAGAAGTACGAAGAGCACGCTGGTTTGTAAAAATGTCACCATTAATTTTCACATGCGCCCATCGTTACACATGCGGCTCGTACCTCCTTTCTCAGTCCAATATGATAAGAGGGGGGCGCTAAGAAACATGTTTTATAGTAGTGCACGGCAGCAACGGCGACAAGGAACCAACGTCGACGAGCGGGTTCTAAGGAGCTAGGGAAGGTGTAGACATCGCCGTCAAGGACAATGGTCACATGGTGGCCGCTCGCCTCGGCAACACCATGGACAACGCCTAGCTTGCTCACAGCCATCAACCGAAAAAGAGCAAAAGCCTGATCTAGATCAGTACATTTTTAATTTTCTTTTTGATATTTCAAACGATGTGACTTGATGTATCCTGAGTTAGATATAATTTTGCACCTGGGATTTTATCATTGATTCATGTGTATCTTGTGATGTTGATGTTTCGGCGGTCGAAACTTTATGTTTCATATATGTGAGGGAAATATTCTAGGTTATCGTATGAGTGTATTTGGACTATCTAAAATTGCCGATGTTTCAACAATAGGATTTCGATATTTTGAACGAGTTAGTAAAATATTTGAAATTAATTTTTTTATGTTGTATCCAATGATAGTAATTGATGTTTTAGTATCTCGACTTTTTAATTTTCCTTGATAAACCCAATGTTTCATGATACATTTTAGTCGTCCCGTTTTTTTTCCAAGATCGGACGCCGACACATAGTCGCATCCATATAACCTACCGTGGACTTGCGTCAACTAATCAATTAACAGCGACCATCATTCAAAATATAAAAAATGGTTATATCTCAACGTCTCACCAGTTACATATATTATACATATATTGCATATGTCATGCAAACTTACAGTTCAATCACACGGAAGTGGCACACAGATTGAGGGCAGCTCTACCACACTGCGTCACGTACACAGCACACAGGTTATACACAGACGTAGTAATAATCTACAGGTAGTACAAGTTTACGACGCACTCTAGTTATCTAGCTAATCCCTATTTTAATAGTTTGATTTTTTTTTCTTAGTTAAACTTTTTTAAGTTTGATTAAATTTATAGAGAAATTTAGTAATATTTTCACACAAAATAAACATATCATGAAAAATGCATTCAATGTTAGATTTAATGAAACTAAATTAATATTTTATATGTTGCTAAATTTTTCTATAAGCTTAGTCAAACTTAGTAAAGTTTGAAGTTTGACTAGAAAAAAAATCAAACGACTTAATGTGAAACGGAGGTAGTAGTAAACTACTGTAGTACACACCCTTCCTTTAAATAAAAGTTTAATTGTAGCTGTAAATTTTTGGCTAGTGTTCTTCTGGCTAAGCCAAACATCCATTTTTTTTTCATACGGTGAGCCGTTGCCGACGTTTTATATATAGAAGAAGATATTTCATTTTAAGAAGAAAATGAGACCAAACCTTACAGTGCACAGTTAATCATGGAAAACTGATGAAAACCACAACTAAAACAAACCTACAACTAACCTAAACTACAAGGCCACGAGAATAGAACAACTAGGTTCACTAAGCAAACACTCTTTACCACAAGATTTGCAAAATGAAGCAATCCAGAAGACAAGCAAGGCTCCCCCACACTGGTAGAGACATGGCATTATCGTCATCACGCCATCACCCACGCGATCAGGCGCCTCCGACTTCGCCAGGAAGCGCGAGGATCAAGAGAGCCTTGCAAACCAACAAGCTTACAACCCTACACTGGAGCGTAACACAATACCGTAGTCCAACTGGAGTCATCGCTGCTGAGCTCACACCGCGTAGCAGCTTCGACTTCCGACAACAGCTAGAACCCTCTGAACCCAAGCATAGCTTTGAGTCATCGTTACCAAGCTCGTCAACACGACACAACAACTTTGATTTCCCAAAAACTACCCATAGGAGCCAAAGCGAAGCATAGTTTCTATAGGTTAGATCCAAGCACAGCGGGATAGGGAAACTAAAAGGACACCCGCAAGCGTTGCCATCCACGCTTTCTCCTTGGCCTCCATCAACCTACCACAGCAAGGACCACCCACCGCCGATGTTGCTCCCACTCAGAAGTGTGCAAGCAAAACTTGAGCATCGCAGCATGCCGAGATAACTCTCTCATGCATCGTAGCCACACCCAACGAAAGAAACTGGAGCCGCCATCATCACCGACGGAGGCGCCGGATGCCCCAGAACCAAAGGGCCGTCAGCCCCCGTCGCTGACCAGCAGGGCAAAACCCCTACTGCCACCGTCTTCCACTGGACGCCGTCGAGGCCGCTGCCTGCATGTCGGGGAGAGCACCGCAGGCTCCGCGGAATCGCGTCGCAGCCATCCATTGAAAAATATACAGGACGAGGACGTTACACACCCCTAAAAAATTCGTACAACCATGAACACTATTTTATCAATTAGCAAGTACTTTTGAAGAACTGAACTGATCGACAAACGCGCGCGTGTAGATTTGTGTACTTACGGACAGATGCATCCATGAATCGGTTATGGATATGCAGAGCATGCAGCTAGCAGGGGCGGCGGAACCGATCGATGCACACGCCGACGAGAGGCCTTCAAGATGTACGAGACGACGAAACGAAACGGAGAGCATATATATGATGCGTCCATGGCGTAGGCCGGCATCAGTCGTCTCTGTCTAGCCCGAACTTGCGGTTGATGTAGCCGCCGACGGCGTGGAACGCCGGGCCGAAGAACCCGCCGCCGCTGCTGCTTCCTGACCCGGATCCCTTGTCCCCGCTTCCCTTCTTCTCGCCGGCTTCCCTCTCGTTCTGCGACGGAGGTGAACCGGGTGGCGAGATGTAGATGAAGTTCTCCTCCTCTGCACGGATGAACACCGGCGTCGTCCCGGAGCCCTGCGGCGGCGGCGGAGCCGGCCACCTCTCATTGAACTTGTTGTAGGGAACATGTGATATGATGATTCTGTTGCCGGCGCGGTCGACGAAGTTGCCGCCGTAATAATTTCTAGTACCAAAAGCATCAATAAGATCTTTTTTTTTTGTCAGGGAAATTATCACTAGTACAAACTTTACAGGCGTTGTTCCACAGCAATGATAAATTCGGCCAACGAGATGAGTCTCTTTGATTCAGACTTTCAAGGTAGAAGTCAACTAGCAGCTCAAAACTATGGATGCTATATATGGTCTGTCAGTCATAACTCATAGGTTGATCTCTTTTTATTTGGATATGTTCTTAAAACTGACCTTTATACTCTTTGCATATGATTGACAAAAGTATCATAAGTTTGTCGATCCTGAAATAGTTTCGCAGCAGTGTTGTATGAATTCCTAGGGTTCACTGTAAACTGAAATCGATGGGTGTTGAAAGATTGAAGACAGTTTTTTTTTTGGGAACTTTTTAATCACTTGAGTGGAAATCCAGTACTTATTTATCCATTTTCAACTAAATAGTTATTAAAAAAATCTCAACATGATTGATAAGATAGATTAATATGTAATATATAACTTCACAAACATGCAAATTTAAATTTAACTTATATAGAGTTTAATTTGTTGTTTTTGTTACAACTTGCTGAAATCGAATTTAAACTTACGTGTTTGTGTAGTGACATATTACATACAAAGAATCCATTATATGCCACTGATTTTGTCACAGGTCTATGATTTACTACTGACTTTGTCACATTCTACAATATGACATCGACTTTTGCTTAACTTCTACGATTTACCATCATTGTTCGGTTAGCCTCCGTTAGTATTGTACAATTTCATCTAAATGATTAAAATACCTTTGGGATAAAAACTTCCAAAATTTGGACAAAAAAATCTGAAATATCAGATTTTAAGTTTTTGGCCAAATTTTGGATGTTTACAATTTTATGTTTCTAATATGATATTTTGGATTTTTTGTCCAAATTTCGGAAGTTTTTATCCTAAGGGGTATTTTGGTCATTTGGACAAAATTGTATGGTACTAACGGAGGCTAACATGATGGCGATGGTAAATCATAGAAGTTAAGTAAAAGTCGATGACATATCGTAGAACGTGACAAAGTGGTAAATCGTAGACCTGTGACAAACTCAGTGACATATAATGGATTCTCTCTATTACATATTAATATATCCTATTGATTTTTTAAAGATTTTTCATAATTACTTAGTTAACATGCAATAAACGGATGAGTGCCCATTCGGATGATTAGAATCCCTCTCATTTTATTTTTGTGTGATTTGGAGGCTTAGAACAAGTTGTATCAATCAAATTTAAACTTTATTTGTGTCTGTGTGCAGGAAGACTTTTTGCACATTGCTCTCCGGTACGTGGGCAACACCTCAAATTTCCTGGGACCGCCACTAGCTATGTTTGAATCAACAAGAGTGATAATCTAGCAAAAATGCTCATAATAAGCTGACTATGTTGTATAAAGGACCATAGTATTCTTAGTGTGATAAATTAACCCATACCTGCTTTCAACATATTTATGTGCTCCTTCCCTAGGATCCTTCTGTAGTGCATATTTCTCATGTAAGACTTCTTTCACAACATAGTGTTGTTTTTGCAGAGATTTCTGTGCTCCTTCCCCAGGGTCCTTTTGTACGACTTCAGGTTTCCTATTTAAGCCTTCTTTCACAATATGGTGTTGTTTTTGCAGAGATTTATGTGCTCCTTCCCCAGGGTCCTTTTGTAGGACTGCAGATTTCTTATTTAAGCCTTCTTTCACAATATGGTGTTGTTTTTGCAGAGTCCTATGTTCTTCATCTTGTGTCCTGACGTTGTTATTATCCTTACCATCAAAGATCAGATCTACACACCGTATGTTGATGACAGGACATCCTGGATGCATCTTAATGGCGTTAGTCAAAGCTGACTCTGCAAATCTTCTACAAAGATCATCAGCGACTGTAATTTTTGCAGAGATCTCTTTAAGTCCTGACAAATGTTCAATTCCAATGGGAATAGTGTCGTGCTGATCTGCTCTATGGACATCAAAACGTAGCTTGAGCTTCCGGAGATTAGGCATTGCAGCCGCCTCAAATTTCATCCACGCTACGCTGCATCTGAACTTTAAGTATTTGAGGACTGAGAACCTTACATTGTCAAAGACGATCCTTTCTGCAGGCTTTGTGTGGACATAAAGTGACAAAACAGTGAGAGCCGGTAATCCTCCAAGAACATCAACATCATTGCTTGTTACTTCCCTAGTTCCAATCTTTAAAATACAGAGATTTACAAGTTGTCCAATCCAATTCGGGAGGCTAGAAAAGATGCAAACACATGGTAATAACTCAAGTCTCTGAAGATGAGCTGGTGGGGAGGACACACTGCTCCAGCCATAAACAGATACCCTCGTGCTTGTGGCATTGTGAATATGCAGAGTATTTGCATAAGAAGAGACTATAGGTGATAGAGTTATAGATTTGAGATTACGGAGTTTCCCCAGAATGGATCCAAGGTATTGCATATTATTCTTCAGATTGACAGAATGTATGGCAGAATAGGTGAGCTGAAGATCCTGGAGATTGGTCAGCTCACCAAGGCTCCATAGATTCTCTGATGTGTTACAGCTGAGATCAAAATATCCAAGTGTACGAAGCGATGACATGTGGGCAATTCCATTGGGCAGGTTTGTCCTAGAAGGTAGACTAAGATGCAGCAAGCCTGGGAGATGAATGATGTCTGATGGAACTGCATCTATTTTTCCATCTATTTTCAGCGCCTCCAAATATTGTAGACCTTGCATATGGGTTGGCATTTTTAAGGTGACATTGGAGGTGACCTTCAAATATCTCAGCCGGACAAGTTCTGAAATTTCAGTGAGATCAAAACTGATGCTATCCTCATCACCGCAGATATGTAGAATTAGAACTTTAAGAAGTTGAAACCCGGTAATAGAAGGCATACAATTCAAGACCCCGCAAAAGGCAAGTGTCCGAACTTGGGACAGTCTCATATTAGTTGGCGGACTTGCATCTTCTACATTACCGAAGTGAATAGATAATCGTCGAACCTTGTCAGCAAGCCTTGTAGTCACTTGTGTGTGGTCTATTGCAATAGCAAAATTTTCTTCTGTTGACATGTATGTAATAAGATTGAGTACCATATGGTGAACCACACAAGACAAAACCTCACCATTGCCATTGATATGTACAGGCTGGATAAATTTTCTATCAACAAGCTCACTGAAACAGGCTCCTGAAATTTCTTCCTTTTCATGCCCTTCACTAGGACAGATGAAACCTTCAGCTATCCATTGATTCACCAGATCATCCTTCCAAATTATGCTATTCTCTTGGTACATTCTGAGATATAATATGCATGCCTTTAAATGCTGAGGAAGACTGTTGTAACAAAGGTTCAATAGTTGTTTCATCCCTTCCAAATTAGGATTTGCCATCAAACTGTAACCTAAGGTCTCCTTTATATAATCCCATCGCTCTTGTTTCTCAAGCTGAGTTGCTAAAAGGCTTGCAATAGTGACAATGGATAGCGGCAAACCACCACATTTCCTTACAATATCATACGAAACTTCACAGAGTTCTGGAAGACAATTAGAATGAGAACCAAAAACTGTACTGAAAAATAAATTTCTCGAGTCATCCTCACTAAGTGGTTTCATCTTGAAAATATAGTTCGAGTCATAACCACAAGATTGCAGAGCTAGATCTTCAATTTCTGTCGTGATCAGTATTCTGCTGCAACTATTACCATCTGGTAATGTGCACTTAATAATATCCCATGTGCATATATCCCATAAATCATCAATTATGATCAAGTACCTGCCAAATATTTTCCTCAAAAACATAAGTTGTACAATAAATATATTGCTAATATTAACCTAATTACCTGACAATTAGTGCTATTATGAGATAAAATAACAATTGTTATAGCATGGAGCATTTATAATAATATATATTTGGGCTTTGCGTGTCTTTGACATAGCGACTCGTTTATCCATTATCTACAAACAAAGTACTTTGTTTCACAAGGCAATACTGTACGCACCTCTTATCTTGCAGATGTGTCCTGATACTGGAAATCAGGCTATGCAACTTCCAATTATCAGGTGGCTTCTGCAGGCGAACCTGAGAGGAAATGGTGATCAGAAGCCTCCTCATATCAACCTTCTGGGAAGAGCGCACGAATGCCCGGCACTCAAACTGCCGTCCGAGTTTGCGGTACAGCTCGTTGGCAAGCGTGGTCTTGCCAACTCCTCCAACTCCCACGATGGACATCACCTTTAGCTTCTTCTCGCCATCAGTCAGCCACTCCTGGACCTTGTTAATGGCGGCATCGAGACCGACATGCCGGACGCCATCAGCACGCTTTCTGCAAAGCGTGGGATGCCAAGCACTAGTATTGGCTATGCCACCGAGGTCGCTGCTGTGCAAGATGGCGTGGCGTTGAAGCGCCTCCTGCACGCGAAGGCTGAATTCTCTGATCTTGTTGGCCATCCACAGGCGCTGCTTTAGCTTCTCTGGAACCAGAGGAGTCTTGCTCGCCCAAGGTCGCCGGCTGAATTTACGGCGACGAATCGTAGATACGCTTCGATACCGGCCGACGGCGGCAAGGTGTTCGTACTGCTCGACGCAGTCCTCGTACTGGTCGATGCAGTCCTCGATGTCGTAGGACAGCTCGCGCACCTCCTTCGTCCAGCACCTGACCACCATGGCATGGTAGTCCTCCAGTTCTGCGGCGTCGTTGTGGTGGTGGCCATGGAGGATGGAGGTTATTTCCTCGATATCTTGCTTGATGAGCGGTATCTCCTTGTCTGCTCCCTTGGGAAGGATGCTGCCGTGACGACGCAGGAGCTCATCGAGCCTCCCTGGGAGGTTGACCATGGCGCCCTCCATGGATGTCTTTTCTGAAGACAACTCAAGCTAAGTGCATGTTACAGATATCCAAGGTGTACTGCTAATAAAAATTGATGCTGAACAAGAAGCAGATAATAGAAATGGAACACGAGACAGAGAGGGATCCGATCACTGAACCTAGAAGTTGAAGGCATCAGATTATCCGAGTAGGATGAGCGAGCTCCCCGAGCAAATGAGGCCGGACTTTGGAGAGACTTCTTCCATTTTGCTTCATTTCCTAGCTTCAAGTCTGACGCTTCTCCCTCCTTGGGGATTGAATTTGAGTTTCTTCGGATGGGACCATTTGTGTCGCGACTAGCAAAGCTGTTGGCCAAAGACTACGTATTTGGTAGCACTCTTTCAAGATAGTTGCAATATACTATGATGTGATTTAGACACCAATCCTCAAATATCCCTGAAATTGATAATTACATTTCAACTCTCAAGCTTCACATAATTTACATTTGTCTCAAAATGCAGAGTTGTCTGCATAATTTTCACAAATTACACTCTACCTCATATTATGATTTACAGATGCATGACACGCTCCACCATCGACAAAAAGTTCCATCCTAACTACAAAATTGAAGGGCTAATTAAGAGAGCAAGTCTTTCACACTATACTCTCTCGGTCTTAACATATAGCTACTTACTATGTCATTTTTTTTGGAGAGATCAAAGTCGATGTGATAAATGGTTGTGATTGTTTAAGATGAGAAAGTAGATAAAAAAAAGAGACGAGAGATGGTTACGATTGGTTATGATAGGAAAATAGGTGAAGAAATATCTATATTATAAGACAAAATTGAATTCTAGATGTAGGGAGTGCATGCATAAAGGAGGAATTAATAAACAGGCTTTTGGACACCAAAATAAACATGATTCTTTTCCGTTAAGAACACATTTATATTGTACTGAAATTTTATATTGTATGAAATGTGAAATAAGTAGTGAATTACGAATAAAAACAATATTCAGTGTGCATATGGGTCTTTCGTGTAATTTATAAAAAAATTATTCTAGTATTTTCTAGTATGTGTATTTTATCATCCTTAAAAAGGTATCGAGAATAAATTTATAACGTAAAATTTAGTACCTTCAGATAGTAAGTATATCGAGGTACCAAAAATTTTAGCATAAAATTACTCGAGGTATAAAGGTATGGGTATGAATCTGAAGTTTGCGTTAAGAAAACACATACCTGTGCCCGAAGATGTTGTGCATCTGATTTTGCACTCAATTGGGCGTTTCCGCGCATATATACCCATACGAATGGTGGGTTGTTGACTTGTTGAAGGTTGCAGCCTTGCAGGTCTGCAGATTGGAGCTGCCAAAGCTGCTGCTGCTGCTGCTGGGTGGATTGGTCTGGAGCCATGGAATCCGCGGTGGCGAGCGCATTCTTGAAGGCCGTGATGGGGAGGCTGTTCATGGCGCTGGAGAAGGAGTACAGCAAGCACAAGGGCCTCGCGCAAGAAGCCCAGTCCCTCCAGCTAGACCTCCGCATGATCGCCGCCGTCATGGACGACCAGCTCCGCGCCCTGGGGAGGACGACGAGCGACGCCCGCATGGCCGTCGCGCGGCTGCACACCGAGGAGATGCTCGACCTTGCGCACGACGTCGAGGAGTGCGTCGACCGCTTCTTGCACCGCCTCACCTGCAGGCAGCAGCGCGGCGGCACCGGCGGCGCCGGACACGGAGCGTCGTCGTCGTCCCTGGTGCGGCGGATGGCGCACGAGCTCAGCAAGGTCCAGAGCCGGTCGAGCTTCGCCGACGAGATCCAGAGGCTCAAGAGGCGCGTCAGGGAAGCGCAGCAGCGGGTCATCGGCATGGAAACTATTGTGGACGTCATCGCCGGCGGCCAGGCCACAGGTGCTGCCGGCACATCGTCGACGGCGCCGTCGTGCCGCGCGGCGCGCAGCCCGGTGGGCATCGTGGAGCCCGTGGAGGAGCTCATCTCGCTGCTGGACGAGGTGGACGGCGAGCCGGAGCAGATGAGGATCATCTCCGTCGTGGGATTCGGTGGCTCCGGGAAGACCACCCTCGCGAAGGCGGTCTACGATGACCCTCGCGCTAAGGACAGATTCCCCCGCCGTGCGTGGGTCACCGTCGGTAGCTCGCCGTCGCCGGAGACCAGCAATGGGGTGAGGGGGATCCTGCATGCTGTACTCCTGCAAGTTCTTCCCAAAGACGCCATGGATGCTGATGGGCAACATCATCTTGAAACCTCGCTCAAAGAATACCTGAAGGACAAGAGGTTAGTGCGCATTTAACATTTTTCGTTTTTTTTTTTGTTTTGAACTACTTTCATATGCAAATGATGACCGGTGACTATTTCATATGCAAAATTTAACTTTTAATCGACTTTTGCTCCTTATCCATCAATATGACTGTCATGTGTATATTGATCAGGGTTCACTGTTTTGGACTCAAAAAAAAATCAACGAAAGGGAATTCCAAACAAAAAAAATCATTTTGAAAACTTTTTTAGTAAATTCAAACAAATTCTGAAAATAGGTACTCACCGGTGAACACAAATACATGGATCGAGATTGTGAACCCTGGTACTGATCAGCAGAATTTATGTTTTACCACTCAATTTTGCTACTCATTTCTCAATTTGGTTATTAGGTATTTGATTGTCATCGATGACATCAGGATGGATCAATGGAACATCATAAGATCGACCTTTGAAGACAACGGTACAAGCAGCAGGATAATACTGACCACAACCGTTCAGTCTGTGGCAAATATGTGCAGCCATGGCAGTGGTTATGTGTATCAAATGAACACACTTGGTGAAGAAGACTCTAAGGAACTCGCTTTTCCAGGGTTTAGATCACCTGAGTTGGAGCAAGGTTCAGCATCATTATTAGGGAAATGTGATGGTCTTCCTCTTGCTCTGGTCAGTGTCTCTGATTATCTGAAGAGCTCAAGTGAGCCCACAGGAGAGCTGTGTGCGAAGCTGTGCCGCAACCTTGGTTTTCATCTGAAAGAGCAGGGTGGCCATTACAGCTTTTCAGAACTCAGGAAGGTGCTCCTTGACAACTATGACAGTTTTTCTGGCTATACTCTGAGCTGCTTGCTGTATCTTGGAATATTTCCAAACAATCGACCTCTCAAGAAGAAAGTTGTAATCAGGCGGTGGTTAGCCGAAGGATATGCACGAAGCGACTCTCTTCGTAGCGAAGAGGATATTGCAGATGAGAATTTCAGTAAGCTTATTGACCGGAATATCATTCAGCCTGTTGACAGAAAAAACAATTCTGAAGTGAAAACCTGCAGAACTCATGGAATTATGCACGAGTTTTTGCTGAACAAGTCCTTGTCACAGATATTCATCGCGAGATCGTCTCGTGATTATCCAAGACTAGGTGTTAATACTAATGCGCGCCACCTTTCTTTTCATTCTGGTGAACTGACAGAGTGTGTGGCATCTGATGAAGAGTTATCTCGTGTCCGGTCTCTGACAGTCTTTGGGCATGCAGGTGATGCAATTTGTTATGTTCGCAGGTGCAAACTGATACGAGTCTTGGATCTACAAGAATGCAGTGATTTGGATGACGATCATCTGAAATACATATGCAAACTATGGCATCTGAAATACCTGAGCTTTGGGAGCAATATCAGTGAGCTTCCAAGGAGCATTGCTGGACTGCATTGTTTAGAGACACTGGATTTAAGGAGAACCCAGATAAAGTTTTTGCCCATTGAAGCAATCATGCTGCCCCACTTAGCTCACCTGTTTGGAAAGTTTATAATTCATGAAGATGATGTGAAGAGTGTGAACAAGATGAGTAAACTACAAAAATTCTTTTCTTCCAAAAAGAGCAATCTGCAAACTTTAGCAGGATTTATCACTGACGAAAGCAAAGATTTTCTGCAACATATTGGTCATATGAAAAAGCTGAGGAAGGTTAAGATATGGTTCAAACATGTCGAAGGCAGCAACAATTACATCGCTGATCTTTCACGGGCCATTCAGGAATTCACCAAGGCTCCCATTGACAGGGATATTGACCGTTCTCTCTCACTTGATTCCGAAGAATGCGCTGAAAATTTCCTGAGTTCACTTGATTTGGAGACATGCTCTGAAGGTTCCAAATATGCTCTGAGGTCGCTAAAGTTAAATGGCGAACTTCACAAGTTGCCTCCATTTGTTAAATTGCTGTCAGGTCTCACTGAGCTTTGCATTTCATCAGCTATGCTGACACAAGTTCATCTATCAACGCTGATCAATCTGAACAGACTGCTCTACCTCAAACTGGTTGCATATAAGCTCGAGAATTTCGAAATAAAACATGGAGCATTCCCGAGCTTGCGACGCCTGTGCTTTGTGGTGAAAAGTATCACTTCAGCTCTGCCCACAATCAAGCATGGAGCTCTCCCAAATCTGATATCACTTCAGCTGCTCTGTCAGGGTCCAGTTGGTCTTTCTGGCATCGAGATCAGACACATGAAATATCTCAAGGAAATCACGATTAACTCTGGAGTGGTTGTACAGTGGGAACAGGCAGCAAAGAACCACCCAAATAGGCCTAAAGTTTTGTTCCTCAGAAAGGTTGATCCAATGGAAAGAGAGGAACCGGGAAGACCTTGTGCCACAAGGGAGCAGATGAAAATTATTGTAGCTCAACCAACTAGTTCAGGTGATGTACTGAATTCTAGCCTCAATATGATCAGACTTTCAGGGCCTACTTCTTCGCAACTTGAGGTGTTTGTTCATCATATGGTGGACGGCCACTGAGGTAGCCCCCAGACTTCCTTGGCAAACCTCTGGCACAATACACCACTGCAGCTGGTAGAGTTCAGTGAAGACCATCCAAATTTTGCTACAAAAACATGGAAATCTAGATTGCTGTTCAGTTACATGGTCCAGAGTTCTGTATTTCCATACTTGTCGTGTTATGTGGTTAAAGTTGTAAATTGGCCTGGGTTTTCTAAGTTCAGGGTGTCAAATAACCATATTTTTAATTCTTAAAATACACTGATCTGGGTGTGAAATTGACCTCTTGCATAACTAAATCGATCCTGTTTGTAAAAAGTACTTGGTATATTTTGGAAATACCAAAATTATGTCTCGTGCCGTATATGAAATTTTTCCTTTTCGAATGAAATAAACAAAAAAATAGTTCAAGTAAACTAAAGGACTATACTAATACTTCCTAGTTCCTACGAGGAACGTAAAACACCCATGACATAATCAGCCTGTGTTAATCAGTCAAAATAGAGTCTCCAAGTCATGAACTCTCACCATGATGCAACAAAATCAACAGGAGCGCACCGCTAAATATTAGTACTATTTAGATTCTGCGAGCAGGGCTCACCGTCTGTGGCTCCATCGCGAATCAGGCGGCGCGATGCAGACGAGGGAGGGTTCCCGGCAGCCGCCGTCGGGCTCGGGCCCCGTCGAGGACCAAGTCGGACGGACGGAGGAAGAACGGACGGCGCGGAAGATGGGACTCCCGCTTACTCGCAGAATTCACCGATCGCTGTGGGGTTCCATGGCCTCCCGCTCCCACGCGACGCCGACGAGGCCGTGCGCGGCGGCGCCGCCCTTCCCCTCCCCCTCGCCGGCGCCTTGTTGCTCGATGCGTTAACTCGGGCTATTTTGATCGGGTCGCAACCATCCTATTTCGTGATGGGCCAGGACGGCCCAGGATCCGGCCCATGCTGGATCTCTGCATGTGATTTGGAAATTTTTTATTTTTAATTTTTCATATTAAAAGTTTTGCAAAAATAATTTTTTGTTTGAAAGTGTGACAAAAGTAGCCTCCCGCCGCCCTCTCGGAGAGCGATTATTAAAAATCGTCCATCCAAAGGGCGGCGATTGTGACGTGGCAGACGGCCGTTGGCTCTCTATGGCCGTCTGCACATTTTGCAGGCGGCCCCCTTGCCGCCAACACAGAGGGCGGTTTTTACTTACCGGGGGGCCGCCTGCAAAAGGGCGGCGGGGGGTCTGGAATTTTGCAGGCGGCCCCCTTGCCGCCCTTTAGAATGGCGGTTTTTAACTGTTCATTCAGATTAGGGTTTCCATATGTTTTATTATGTTTGTTATCGAAATATTCGGTACAAAATTTTAGTAATTCATCATATTGAAAACTAATAAAACAGGAGTAATGATTGTAAATTTGTTTGATGTAAATTATGATATTTGGACGAATAAAAGTAGGTAAACACTCACTCTAGGAAGAGAAAAATCAGGTATATTTTATAAAGTTAAAGACTAGGTCAAATTGTAGGTCGAGGATGCGGTGTGTGATTTTGAAGCATTAGGTTAATGATCTTGTAGAAACAAGAAGAGTATGTAAAATTTAGTAAGTATCGAATGACATATTGGTAGGTATTTGTATTGCGTACAATTGTAAGGAAAGGATCGTAACGGGGCGTCAGAGAACCATGTTAATATATCCGATATTTTTTATTTGTACGCATGCAATACACCATCATAATTAAACATCGTAATGATAAGATAGGAAAGAAGTGCCATGGATACAGGATACAAATTTGTTGGTCCCGACGAATGTAGATTGCGCTAACCTACTAGCCCCTTCTAGGTGGGTCAATATGCATTGCATTTTCATGGTCCTTCAATCGTTGATACTCTCTTTCTGTTTCAGAATCTGTTATCTTTTGGCCATGATAGGATGGAGTAACAACGTCGATCCACTGAGTACATCGACACATCCTTGGATTACCCTACGAAATTAATAAGATTAGTTAGTAAGGGTAGAAATATTGTGCAAATCGTAGGACAATTTGGAAAAAGTTGGACATACAACAAAATTGTTGTCTATATTGGGGCAGACAAAATATCTTCTGCCAAATGTTTGTTCCGTAAAGGAGGTAGCCACCTGGCAGCGATCTCGACAACCACACTTGGGACGCTCCGACCATTTAGGTAACCCTAATGGATTGTTCCTCCAGTCTAAGCTTGCAATTTCTACCCGACATTCGTACTCCATCCAAGCCTGAATGAATCGTGTGGTCGGTTCAGGTTGCGTTATCGGCCCGCCATTGGAAGTAACTCTTGCCGTGTCGATCCATTGTATGAATTGACATTTCCTTACATCCTCCTACGTACACACATTGTGGGGATATTTAAGGTCATGATAATAGTGATGAGTGATGAAAAGAAGAATTGCACTTACGACGAAATCAGTTAGTGTTCTATCTATTGGAACTGCGAGTAGATGAACCATACCTAATCAACGTTCGTGCATTGGAAGAATCTCTTGCCCCGAGTTTGTACCATGAGGGATGACTTGAGTATGCATCTATCCCCACAATCGCACAAAGGACGGTCACACCATGGTGGAAACCAACCGACGAAAGGATCGCTTCGCCAGTTCAGACGCTCAAGAAATGGTGGTTCAATTCCGTAAATTTGTGCGATAGGTGGAACGAAGATATGAACGGGTTGCCTTCGACTGGTCAATTATATAGCCCCTCACGTAGTGCAATATATCTGCACTAAATGAAAGTTGTATATTTCAATCGATGTGACAACACGAGCACGCACGGCCTCGGGTCACTTTATGTCAGTAAGCAGCGCCGAAAGTTGATCGTGACAACTCGTGTTGTGGTGGATTGTGCGCTTTAGTGGAACTGACAGTACCGTGATGCACCGAAAGTGTGTTGTCGTATGCTCATGGCCGACTCTACCCTTGTTTGATTTTGCTCACTTTGCATCGATGGTCCAACAACATTACCCGCATTGCTAAGACCCTCGACATCATCGGTTCTCACTGAAACATTTGCATCTTTCTCTTGCACCGACACAAATATAACAAGGGGCCATGACCATTCAAAAGCCATCTCCACATATCGTCTCCATGCAACAGTACTATCCATCGGCATTAGTTCCCAAAAATAACTTTCGGTTGCACGACTCACTACAACAGATACTGATATTGTGTAGACTTCTGGGTCTATTCTAAATCCTCTCAACAACCAACTGTAAATTGACTGAAATGTTCTCTCTGCAGGCCTGTCGATGTCCTTAGATGTCATTACAAAATATGACAAATCAACACCATCTGGACCAAATCTAAGGTTCCCTTCACCGTGAACTATCTGAAATAGGACCTTATTTGACATTGTGCCTGATTAAAAAAATAACTAGGTTAACTAAGTTCATCCCGTACTAATAAGATCTAACATCATGTTCATCGGTACTCCGCACTAGGTTAAAATTTCTACAATATTGTTCTGTGTCCTATGTCCACAATTCTACAAATAGATGGCGTGCTTCATATCGAAATAAACTACATTTTTCAATTTACACTACGGCCTAAGTCTCAATTTCTACTAAAATCTACTATGTTCTAGATCTACACAAATGTGTTATCTTCTATTGATCTACTAAAAAATATGGAACTACAACTGCAATTCAACATAAATTAACAACACAATGTAATGTGATGTATTTACCTGTGATGAAGTGCGCAAACCAGCAGGGCTTTGCCGCTCTCCTTCTGCTCCCCCTCACCCCTCCCTCTTTCTTTTTTTCTAGAATTACGAGTGATTATAATGCGAATTTCAGAGAGGGAAAAGGTTTTATAGGGGATGGGATATAAACCGCCATTCTAAAGGGCGGCAAGGGGGCCGCTTGCAAAATTCCAGGCCCCTCGCTGCCCTTTTGCAGGCGGCCCCCCGGCACAGTAAAAACCGCCCTCTATATTGGCGGCAAGGGGGCCGCCTGCAAAATGTGCAGACGGCCGTCGGCAGAGAGCCCACGGCCGTCTGCCACGTCACAATCGCCGCCCTTTGGATGGGTGATTTTTAATAATCACCCTCCCAGAGAGCGACGGGGAACTACTTTTATCAAACTTTGAAAAAAAATTATTTTTGCAAAACTTTTAATAAAAAAATTAAAAATAAAAAAAATTCTGTGATTTGTCCCATTGTCTGGGGTTTCTAGATCCTGAGAAGGGTGACACAGCAAATGCTTAAGAGCAACTCTAATAGTACCAGCTCCAATTATCTCCACGTATCTAAAGACGAGATAAACGCTAGGACATACAATAGGTAGCCTCTAATTTATCTGTGCGTTTTTCCATGGCAATAGTATTTTATTCTATTCTCTCTCTTCCTCTATATTATCTTCCTACTGCCTCCCCCTTATTTTTGTTTTTTAAACAAGAGTAGCATAACACGCTGAAACGATTACTAGGTGTATGGGGGTACAGTTTGGCACGCAAGAGCTTGCTAAACCGAGGTGGTTATTATCGTTGCAATCCCCAAATCCCCAAACGGTTTATTTACCAACTTAAGTGAAAAGGATTAAGCATTTAGATAAGAAAATTGATTGTGAGATTAACATAAGAATTTGATTTTTAGTCATAACCTATTATTTGGTAGAGGTGATAGGAATTAATAGGAAATTTAGTTGGAGATTATATCTTGAATGGAAACGAATGGTTGAGATTTGTTTAGGCAAAGTAAAGAATAAATTCCTTCCAATTACCATCATCTACTCACGTATTGAAAAAAAGGGAGTTTCTTCCTCAATTCTCCATCTTTATTCTCATCTCACCAAAACTCTCATATCTTCTAACCAAATAAAATAGTTCTTCCCTCTAAATTTTCAACCCCTACTTAAAAACTCTCCCAACCAAACGGGTTTAAAATAAAAACTATCCCAACCAAACGGGTTTGAAAGAAAAACAAAGCAGATGCTTGCCATGGCTTCTCCATCGGAGAGGGAGAGCGGGCCCGTGCGACGGAATCGCTGCACGCTACTGCTTCGCTGAGCTCTCTTGGCCACGTGCACAATAGCTGCAAGCGCCACCAACCGCAAAGAACCAGGCTCGGCCGCTCGGCCACATCTCCTTCCATCTCGTTACGACCGGGGAGTAGATCAGCACGGGTGGAGGAGTTGTGCGCAACGAGGAGCATTGGCGGCGGACGAGCGCCCGTAGCGACAGTGAGCAGGAGCACGTGTTGGTGAGTACTACTGTTGACTTTTGTTTCAGCCACCGTCGATAATGTTGAATAGTACAGTGAGAAGATATTAGACACGTTGCACATAAATCAATCATATCATAATATAACTTTAATTACCATATAATCTAATATCCCCTACAATCCAAGCGTTTGTAACACGCATACTTGAACTGGAGTAGTGTTCAATACGGATGATAGCCCTTTGAGGAGGGTGGTCGGTGAAGACGGGTTCCCCTGGAGTGGCGGCGGCGGTGAGGAGGAACCGACGAGGCAGGTGGGGCAGGTCGACGCGGAGTCGACGTGGCGGAGGGAACATGGTGGCCGATGGTGGGAGGCAGAGTCGGTGGTGTCGTCGGGAGCAACACGGCGAAGGGGCCCAGCGACGCTAGCCGTGGACCTGAGCGTGGTGAAGGGATCCAGGCGGAGGCGCGGGGCCCTGCTGCGGGGAGGTAGCAATCAGCACCAACCAGCAGCGCCGACGAGCCGACGGATGTTGGTAATGAAGGGTCGCGTCCCCCGGTGGTGGCAGGATGACAACGTCGGGGCGTGGACGAGGTTGGCACAGGGCGACGGGCCAGCTGGCGAACCTCGGTGCCGGTCGGTGGAGAGGTGGGCTCCTAACGAGGGGCCCATCCCCCAGGTGGCAGCAGAGGCGGATGGGGACGCCGCGTCGGCCGCGGAGTCCGGCGGAGGTCGACGTGTCACCGGTTGCCGGTAGAGGTAGGGGTGGTGGATGGCCGCAGGGTCGAGGCAGCGCCGAGCGGCTGGCAGCGATGGCCGACGAAGACAGGGCCCTAGGCAGCAACGAAGGGGCCAGGGGCATTCATCAGCTCATCATTAATAAAATATGTATTTTCATACGGAGTATTTTATTATTAAAATATATTAAAATGGTAATATAATCTTAAATTCTATAATAACTTGAACAAAATAGCCAATATATAATATTCATATTATATTATATATATGTGATAGTTATTAATTAATTTTATTTTCAAATTTTAGTTATTTATAGATTGTATTCCTGTATGGATTCTAGTCTCTTCTCCCAATGTTATTTTTATTCTTTTATTTTATTTTTTTTCCTAATTTATTTCTATATGGACTCTAAACTGTACTTTTAATTTTACTTTTAATTTTTCTTGTTTTGTAATGCGGACTTTCAATTAGTTCTAAATTTCTATATGGACTCTAGACTTTTTTTCCATTATTTGTTTTTTAATTCCAAATTTCTGTTATTTTTAACTGTATTTCTATATGGACTCTAAAATCTTCTTTCAATATTACTTATTTTAAATTTTAAATTTTAATTATTTCTAAATTGTATTCCTAGTTGAACATTCTTTTTTATTTTCTTTTTTCATATTTTATTTTTTATGATGAATTTTAATTAATCTCATATTCGGTTCTATATTAACTCTTCTTCCAATATTACTTATTTTTAATTCGAATTTAAGTTATTTCTAAATTGTATTTTACTTGAACTCTTCTTTTCTTTTTCTCCGATTAATGTGGGAATTTCTAGCCTCCATAGTGAACATGATAACTTATTTCAAAATTGTTTTAATAATATAATAGATTGATAGAATTGTAGTATCCGTTTGTTGTACTAGAAATGATTAGTTTGCATCTATATATAGTCTTACTTAAAATTCAGGTCTTATACTTATATCTATATCGTCCTGAGGCTCAATACAACATATCCAATATTCACATTATCTCTCCCTTACTATTCAAGATCTCACCCTTTCCTATTGTCCTTTTAAAGCATTGGCCTTGATCGTATCCAACAATTAGCGTAACCCTGGTGATGCTACCACAAATCAGTTGTTCTGTAGCGATTTGGACCCGCTACAGCTGCGCTGCCGTAGCTAGCACTACCGATCACACACATCATATCTATATATTTATATAAAATATTCTATATAGTTGTGACCATTAGCTCAACATACGCTTCAACATGCTCCGAGTCACATCACTCAGAAAAGAAGAGCCATTAGATCATTATTATGCTTAATCACAACCATTCATTTTATAGCTACCATTTCTCATTAATTAGTATATAAGTCGGCATTTAATGATTCAGTTAGTAATTTAGTTAGTGCAGAACGTTATTGCCACAAAAAAGTTACACCATCACCTATTTTTAACACCATTGGATAAAACGGATAAAATTTTTATAGTTGATATCATCCTATCAATAACCTTTCTCATATGTGTTATTGAACCAATATCCTGCTGCACCGTGCAGGGTGTCATCCAGTTGTCTATGATTCTCAACCCATAAACCAATTTTATTAAGAATCCTTGCTTCAAGAATAGCCAATTTCATGGCATTGTAACGTTTCGGTTAGCGACTAATAATAATACGAAAAAAAAATTCCTTGCTTCAACTTCAAGAATAGCTATTCAAAAATTGCATCAACAATCCCACGAAGCGTAAGGTTTTCCCCTTTCAGCTCGGCGCCATTGCATCTTTCCGTGGCAGCAGTCGCCACTCGCCAGTCAGCACTCCATTGTTAACCGCCGATCGAGAGCGGAGTCGGAATCGATCATGGCCACCGCGCCCGCGCTCTCCGCCTCACTCGAGCCGTCGTAGCAGTGGCCGGTGGTGGTCGGACACCAGCGGCGCGGAGCACGTCCTGATCGGCCGGTGGTGAGCCTGGACGCCGGCGGGAAGGGACAGCTCGAGCACTTCCTGGCACTCGCCGCACCGTATCCTGGTGGTCCACCTCCTCCTCCGCTGCTGCTGCTTCTGCGGCGGCGGCGGCGGCGTCCGCAGAAGCTCCGAGCACTTGCCGCAGATCAGGAACGGCGCACCGCCCAGGACCGGGCGGCACGGGTCCTGGCCCTCCCGCGCGGGCGCCGACGGGCGCCCGCCGCCGGCGCCGTGTCCGGTGGATGACGCCGACGTGGAGGCGCTCTCCTCCGGCGGGAGCGCCCGCTCCAGCTGCGACTCCAGCCGGCGGAAGAGCCGCGAGTCGCGCCGCGTCACGGCCCTCTCGCCGCCGCCGCCGCCGCTCGCCGGGCGCGGCTGCTCGATGGTGACGATCAAGCTGCGGAGGTTGTCCAGCGCATGGAGAAGCTCCTTGTGGAACGCCGGGTCCATCAGGCGCGCCGCCGCCGCGGCGCCTGGCTCCGGCGGTACTCCGGCCAAGCCACCACCACCAGACGCCCCGAGCTCCTGCGAGCTCACCGGCGACGGCGACTGCCAGCGCCGCCTCTCCTGCGCGTTCCTTGGCGTGTAGAATGCCTCCTCGCTTCTCTCCGAATCCGTCGTGGTCGTCGTCGTTGTCCAGTCAGACGAGCTCGACGGCCGCCTCGTCCGCCTCGACAACGGCCGGACCTCGTCGACGCGCCGGTCCGACCCAACGTCCTCCGGCTCGTCGGAGAACACCGACGCGGTGTCGGCGGAGAGGATCTCCAGCCTGCTCAGCGCGTACTCCGCCTCATCCGTCGGCTCCGGGTTCTTGCCTGCGGAGACAGCAAAAACACCACGAAACAGCAGCACACCACGGCGCGTCAGATCCATGGCGACAAAGCAGAGCAGCTGAGATCTCATGGCTTCTCACGCCGCCGCACCTCGGATCGGAGTGCGGCATCTGCTGCAGTAGAAGATGACGGCCTTGGGATTCTGGTAGATCATGGCGCGGCAGTACGGACACCGCCCGAACCGCATTTTCACCTCCTCCGACTGCATCGCCGCCGCCTCGCCGTCGCAGAGCTCTCTACCAAAGTATCGATCAGAATTTTTTTTGTTTGTCAGAGAAGAAGGCTTTCGATTATCACTCCAACAGCAATCAATTCGACCGGCGAGATGCTTCTTTATTCAGACTTGAAACCCCCCAAATCAATTCATACTTTATGCCAAGGTCAAGTCAATCAACTTCAGGTCGCTAACTGAATAACTGCTAATTGCGACTCGTTATCAAGACATCAACCGATTGCAGTGGAATTACTGCTTCATTTACTAATTCCAAAGTCCAAACAAAAGCATGCGATGAACATTGCTACGCAAGGACATGCCGGGAAAAGGACTCATTGACCTCTAATGAAGATGGAAAATGGTGATGAAAAATTGGAGATTGACGCTGTCTCGACATGAACTTAGTACGAGGCTACGGCGACAGTGGGCAGCCAGTACACCCGTGCAGGAGAGAAAGCTGTTGCAACTCAACTAGGTTTTTATCGACAACAACATCTCGTGGATTGAGAGTTCAGATTGGTTTCTTGCACAAACTAATTGCAGAGCAACAAGAAGATTGGGGGAGAACATGGCACTATCATCAGATCACAATATACCAAAAGATCAAATTAAAGAAAATAACAGGCAGTCTCACTAACCCCTGAAAAAAAAACTGAATCTTACCTAGCTGTCAGAATCTTCTGAGCCCCCTTGATTCTTCAGCTCGGCTTCAAAGACACGAGATAACTGAATCGAACCATGGAAGAAACAGGAGGAAATACGGGGAGGAAGAAAGAGTCTTGAGCCAGCGAAGGCACAGCGTACAATCCGAGGAAATATTTTACTAGTACGGATCGTGAACTGAAGAGGGCATCGTTGGGAAGATGGGATTGGAGCACAGCATTGCTGCTTAAAGAAAACTGTGATTTTAATTGGTCAATTGCTTGTTCCAGTTCACTGAATTTTCTATCTTGGAGCAATACTAGGTGTGCAGTTTGCTTAAACAAACTTCTAATTGGTGATTTTGTGTGTGTAAGAGTTATATTTGTTACTACTCCATTGATGACTTTCAAGGTAGAAGTCAACGGAAAACTAATCGGTAAGCGAGTACATTAGGTTGTCTGGTTTGTGATGTCTGTGAGTCATAAGTTGATCACTGTTTTCGTTTTGATATATTCTTAAGACTGAACTTTATACTCTTTGCATATGATCAACCTTACCTACCATAAGTTTGTCCATCCTGAAATAGTTTCGCAGCAGTGTTCTCGTGTGACATCATCTCCAAAATAATCTTCAAAGTGGTGTGCAAAAATGTGAACATTCGTTAGTCTTTCAAGTTTAGCAATCAACTTTGACTATCTTAATTGTGGTAACCAATCAAAGAAAACTCATAACATATTTCTTCATTTCTCACATTTTATTAAGGGCAAGTGAAGAACAACTTGCAGCTGCAGCCTCTGGTCTACAGAAAAAACGAATCGTATGATCAGGTATGTGGTGCTGCAAGGCCCGCTCCAACGGTCCAATCCAAACGCAGCTGCAAAGCCTGCAAGCATCAGCAACATCCATTTCTTTTTTTTAAAAAAAAAATATCAGAAAAAATGGGTTAATTCGATCCATACCATTGCAAATATAGCTATTAGAAAATTTTCATTACAATTCGTCTATTCGTAAGCTGCTGCTGCTGTTTTTCCTTCTTCTCCACCCCCTCGAACGCACGACAGTCTCGCTCCTCTGCGTCGCCGGTGGAGGCAAGCCAGACTCCTCCTACCGCCACAGTGAACGGCTTCACCGCCGTTGTAGGGACGACGACCTCCACTTCGATGGCAGTCACCAGTGTGGATGGCGGTCGTGCATCCATACTCCGAGCCGATCCTTCGCCTCCATTACGGCTGGGCAAGGTCCATCCCTGTCGGTAGTCGAATGGCGGTCCCCGTCGGTGGTTGAATAGCGGTCGCGCCTTCGCGCTCCTAGCCAGTCATCTGCCTCCTCCGCTGCCGCGTGAGCCCTGCGCCGCTGCCACCTCTCGCGCTGCCATCGTCGCAGCTGAAGATGGGGAAGAAAGAAGGAAGAAGACGGAGAAAGAAGGAGATGAATGAAAAATGTGACGGTAATGGTATGGTTCTAATTTCGTAAACTTTAAGTGGCACACTTACGTATAGACGAATTGTAATGGTATTTCTTGAATAGCCACATTTTGCAATAGCATGGATCAAATTAACCCTAAAAAATAGGGACCATCTAAAAAAATGTGAGATAAAATGAAGCAAATTACAGTCGGAATTCTTCTAGCCGCGTGATCCATACCCAACGACCAAGATTAGTCGGCTTCCAACCATGGACTTCTGTTTGCGCAGCCCGGCCTGGTTGACCAATGGAACGAATTAAATTTGAGAATATACTGTTCATTCAACTTTTTTTCAAGAATATTCGCGAGGTAAATTTTTTTACAGAAATATACGACGTCGAGGACGGTATCGTGCGATGACGGCGCGATACCGCGCACTGTAGCGCGCACCACGGGCGGTCTCGCTCATGCATAGAGTGACACCGTTCCGAACTCCATTAGCTTAGCGACTAATGATGCAATTAACTATTTACCTAATAATAATTAGTGATTAATTAATAATTAATTAATCGCTAATCACAATAATTACTAACTAATTCACCATTTTGATTTGGTATCGCTGATTGGTTTAGCGAGACCGAACGGTCTCGCTCTTTCATTTCGCGAGACCGCGCGGTCTCGCGCTTTCATTCCGCGAGACCGCACGGTCTCGCGCGATACCGCGCCGCAACGTCACGCCACCTCACTTTCGCGTAATGATAGTGCGAGATCGACGGTATATTTTTATAAAAAGTTTTGAATCCCGAATATTTCTAGAAATAAAATGAATGAACAATATATTTTTAAATTTAATTCTCAATGGAACTTTGTACTTGTTTTCTAAAACAATATGATAAACACCGAATCTTTACAACAAAATAACGTAAGCATAGAAAAATCGCGATGCAAGCGAGCTAGTAGTAGATTTGAGAAAGCATAATCTATTTTATTAGCAATTTAGAAAATATAAAATAAAAAAGAAACAAATGTACTCAAAATTAGTTAGGTATCGTAGTTATATTGTAACTGTAGTGTAAAAGTATAGTGTAAGTGCAGTGTAAGTACATTGTAAGTGTAATGTAAGTGTAATGTAAATACAATGTTAAGTGCATTGTAATTACAATATAATTTTCTCTACATTCACTTGATTAATAATAGAACATAAACTAGAATTTCTAGTGTGAGAGCCTATGTTTTTTGCTAGTCGGTACAAATATCCAGGCATCTAATACAGAGTACATGCAATGAGAAGAAAAAAAATAGTAACAAAGTCCTCCAATAGAGCGCTAATCCAGTGTCATGGAACTTGTAAGACACAGATAGTCACGTGTAATTAAGTATGCTAGCACGAATCCTATATAGCCAAACTAACGGCTCAAAAACTGACTGTAATAAACCAGAAAATGTGTCGTCAAAAACTTAGCAAAACCGAAAAAATATAAACAAAATAGAAAATTGCATTATCCCACTTGCATCATCCCCCGCCCGCCACGTGTCCCATCTCGCAGCCTCAGCTCGAGCTCCTCCTCCTCCTCCTCGACCCGACCTTCTCCTTCGCTTCGCTGCTGCTGCTGCGGCTGCGGCTCGCTTGGGATGAGAGCCCCCTCCTCTCCATGGCCTCCTCCCTCCTCCTTCCCCGCGCCACCTTCGCCACCACCAAGCACCTCGCCGTCCTCCACCCGCCAGCCGCCGCCGCCTGCAGGCCCCACCCACCCAGGCTGATCAGGTGCGGCGCCGCCGCCGTCCCGGACGACGAGCTCCTCCGCTCGCTCTACCTCGCGCAGACCGACGCCGCGGCGCCGGTGGTGTCCGCGGACACGGGCAATGATGGATGGTCGGCTCTTCTCGACGAGATCAGGGGCGCGCTCCAGGCGGAGGACTCGTCGTCCATCCCGGCGGCGACGAGCGGTGCCGTCGTCGTCCCCGACGAGCTCCTGACCGCGCCGTCGTCCGTCACCGACGCGGGCGTCGTCGTGGTACCGGACGAGATCCTCTTCGGTGACCCGTCGTCAACCATCCCGGAGGACCTGCTCGCGGCGCTGCACCTGGACGCGTCGAACCCGGTGGTGCGGGCGGCTGGCGGGGCGCTGTCCCGCCTCGACGAGCTGACCTCCGGCCTATCAGAGCCGCAGCGGTGGGCGGCGCTGGCGTTCGCGGCGGCGACGTGGGTGTACCTGACGGCGCGGCCGGGGGTGCTGAGCGGGGCGGTGGACGCGTACGTGCTGGCGCCGCTGCAGCTGGCGGTGGACAGCGCGGTGGGGCGGCGGAGCCTGAAGATGAGCGACTTCGTGGTCGGGGAGCGGATCGGGGAGGGGTCATTCGGCGTGGTGTACTCCGGCGCGGTGGTGCCCAAGGGCGGCGCGGCGCCGGAGGCGAGGAAGGGGAAGGCGAAGACGAGGCTGGAGCTTGACGAGAGGTACAAGGAGAAGGTGATACTGAAGAAGATCAAGGTTGGGACGGCCGGAGCCAAGGAGTGCGGCGACTACGAGGAGTGGTTCAACTACCGGGTGGCGAGGGCGGCGCCGGAGTCGTGCGCCGAGTTCCTCGGCAGCTTCGTCGCCGACAAGACCAAGTCGGAGTTCATCAAGGGCGGCAAATGGCTCGTCTGGAAATTCGAGGTAATATGCCACCACCGCCATGAACTCATCAGCTAAATGCCTAATGATATGAATTGCTGCAACTGGAGAAAAAAAATCCAAATTAGTAACAACGATTTTAAGAACGCAATAATTTCAACAATCTTTTGAACTTTGTGATATAAAAAATCCAAATTTCTAGACCCAAATTAAACGTAATCAGGGGAACCGCAAGCTTACAGCATTCAAAAAGTTCAACCGCTTTTAAACTTTGTAATATAAGAATTTTCATTTTTTTAAAAACCAAATGAGACATAATCCACTCCGTGATACAAAATTTTCAAGGAATCACCTAAGCTTATACTGTGCAAAAAGTTCGACAGCCTTTAAACTTTGTGATACAAAATATTTCAAGGTTTTTCACCCCGAATGATTCATGATCCACTCCAGGGTACAAAATTTTCAAAAAAATTAAACCCAAACCAAACGTATTCAGAAACTAAAAAAACTGACCCAAATGAAACATGATCCACTCAACGATTCAAAATTTACAAAAATTTAAACCCAAACCAAACGTAATCAGAAACTAAAAAAATTGAAAAGTTCGACAGCCTTTAAACTTTGTGATACAAAATTTCAAATTTTTTTTAACCCAAATGAAACATGATGCACTCCAGGATACAAAATTTTCAAAAATTTAAACCCAAACCAAACGTAATCAGAAACTAAAAAAAAACTGATCCAAATGAAACATGATCCACTCAACGATTTAAAATTTTCAAAAATTTAAACCCCAACCAAAAGAAAAATGAAATTGGCCCATGCAGGTCTCGAACCTGCGACCTTCGCGTTATTAGCACGACGCTCTAACCAGCTGAGCTAATAGGCCTTTCTGTTTGTGCATCCAATTTACAAAATTTGAAAACAATTTCAGTAACAATTATAGTTGAGTTATGGCGCGAATGCACGCAGGGCGACCGGACGCTGGGCAACTACATGAGCGACCGCAACTTCCCCTTCAACCTGGAGGGCCTCATGTTCGGGCGCGCCGTGCGGGGGCTCGACGACGGCAGCCGGGCGGCGCTGGTGGTGAAGCAGGTGATGCGTCAGCTGGTCACCTCCCTGAAGCGCATCCATGGCACAGGCATCGTCCACCGCGACATCAAGCCATCCAACCTCGTCGTCACCCGGCGCGGCCAGGTGAAGCTCATCGACTTCGGCGCCGCCACCGACCTCCGCATCGGCAAGAACTACGTCCCCGACCGCGCCCTCCTCGACCCGGACTACTGCCCTCCCGAGCTCTACGTCCTCCCCGAGGAGACACCCCAGCCACCCGCCGAGCCCATCGCCGCCATCCTCTCCCCCATCCTCTGGCAGGTCAGTCAGCTCACACCTTCTTCCTCTCCGTCCAATCACCCGCCGCCGTCGATCACCCTCGTCGCTTGCTGTTTCTTGCAGATCAACAGCCCGGACCTGTTCGACATGTACTCGGCGGGGATCGTGCTGATGCAGATGGCGTCGCCGATGCTGAGGTCGCCGTCGGGGCTCAAGAACTTCAACGCCGAGCTCAAGGCCGCCGGCTACGACCTCAACCGGTGGCGGGAGACCACGCGGCGGAGACCCGGCCTGGAGATCCTCGACCTCGACTCCGGCAGGGGATGGGACCTCGCCACCAAGCTCATCTCGCAGAGGGGCGCCGACAAGCGCGGCCGCCTCACCGCCGCCGCCGCCCTGCGCCACCCTTACTTCCTCCTCGGTGGCGACCAGGCCGCCGCCGTCTTGTCCAAGTTGTCACTCAGCAAGTAGGTTATACAAAACAACTGAATTGATCATGGAAATGATCCTACAATATATTCCTACACACACAATGCACCGAGAACACATGCAGTGATCAGGTCACCACCAATGGCATTAGCATTTTTGTTTATGATCCATTGGATTGATCAACAACTCAAGATTGATTCCAGAGAGAGGGAAAAGGAGGAGGAAGAATCAATATGGTAATATATAATTACATTGTTATGTATGAGGTTAATTACTTTGAACAGTGCGGTGCAGAGTTTGCAGACACTAGCTAACTTAACTTAATTACTGCCCGTATTCGGACTGAACTCTACTGGAAATCCCTACTTCTGTTGGTCAGCTTCTTGCAGCCTATGTAGATTTCTGAACTGTTTCTTCAGCCAATCCAGTACTTTGATTCGACAGAGAGCTCATTCTACTGATTTGGCTCACCAATTTCTTAATTAGACAGCAAACAAAAAAAATTCCTTATACATCGTCATATAACTTTGGCCGGTTAAGCTGTTCGAACTTGTCCTGAAGATCTTCATGGTTGCCTCCAACAAGCTTATCAATCTCCTCATTGTTTTTCATGAAGATGAACGTTGGGGTTGCACGTACGTCGAATTGCGTCACCAGCTCCTGACGAATCAAAGTAAGAATGTCATTCATCTTTGTTATCTGTTGCCATTAAAAAAGGTGTACAGAGAGCAAAATGGCAACTGGAAAAAAATCAGAATATTGGCTTGTACTACCGGCATTTCGTCTACATCCACGGACACGAAAACAATGTCAGGATACTTCAGTGAAAGTTCAGCGAATAGAGGAGCAGCATTCCTACACGGAGTGCACCAAATTGCACTGAATTTTAGCACAACCTGTTCAGAGGGACATACCACCATGGTTAACATAAACAGCTATGCTTTCATCATAGTCAGACCATTGATCAACAACTTACTGTTTTGCCATGCTCAGCTACTTCTTCCATTGTATTTTCCCAACGCTTTTGATCAGTTACCACGGTCACATTTCCGGCACTGTAGTCCAGATGCTCCTCGGCGTCTACAGTGCTCTGAAAGATAGAAGCATAATGCAGTATGAATTTGAAGCTGAAAATAGCTAACATGACTCTACTTATCTGTGGATTGGACACTGCATTTTGTAATGTCTAGTTAAATGAGAAAAAGAATGTGAATTGTACGAGAGGAGGAAATTGTTTACACTGCCACAGCAGCCCATCGACTTGAAGTAATACGTCGAGATGTTAAGTCTCCTGGGCTCCACTAATGGAAAAAAAAATTGGGCACAATATTCAGTACTGATGTCAATGTCACTAAGCCAAGTCGCCAAGAGAAAGAAGAGGATCTTACCTGATACCATTTATCACACAAATCATAAACCTAGACGTTTTGAAAAAGAAAATAAAATTCGTGTAAACAAGATTCATTTTTTTCCAGATGGGACCTGATAAGATCATGTTCATGGTAGTGGTTTGCTCAAAACACTATTGAAGGTTAGCTCCATCATTTGTTTGTTGGCTTATCAGACCATAGCCAAAATTTAAGTTTTAAAACCTAATTTTAGAGTTGATTTTGAGGGTTTTTTTTTTCATTGTAGTTTATTTTCCGACACTAGCTTTTAAATTACGAAGAACATAAATGTAAAAGTTTAACCTGTAAATTATATTTGGTTGCTTCGTTCATATACCCACGGCTTATTAGCCATAGAGCAAACGATGTATGAGTCGCTTTCAGCTTTGTATAGGCGTTTAATGTTTATGTAAAACCTTCAATAGCATTTAAATACATGTTCAATACTCATTTGATCATTTGAACTAAAAAAAAAAGTAGAAATAAAACCGCCAAACTGTTTAGTGGCGTAAATCAACAGACCAAATTATTTCACACCATGAATGTAAATCCCTTTCCAGGAATGATCGTGGCCCAATCACAAAGAACCTACACAATTTTTATAGACCAAAGAGAAAGGAAGATGGCTCTTCCGGTTTCCCCAATTCCCCAAATCATGCAGCAGCATTTCGGTATACAGAGATTCAGAGAACGATGAAACACATTGTTCAGAGAGGCAGTGCGGGGGCGTACCTCTGCAAGAGCAAGGGCAAGAAAAGTTGGCTCGCCGTCTGCTTGGTTCTGCGTCGAGCACGTCGGCCGTGCGTCGACGGCGGCGGCGGCGGCCCCCGGCGGAGGGGGGGTGGGGGGAGGGGGTGGCAGGGAGAAGGGACGGGGATGGCGCCGGGGCTAGCGAAGGGAACGTGCGGCCGCCATGCCCACCCTGGGAAGCGAGCTCCTTGTCAACCGCTGAAACGACGGTGTGGCGGGAATGCCCCTGCGCTAATAGCGGGGGTGGCGCGAATGCGCTAATCACCAGCAAATCTGCAGGAGAGAATAGCTAAAATTAGCCTTCCTATCTCCTTCAGATTCCCGCCGCCGTACGCCGGCTAGACGCTGCATCCGGCGATCCCGCTCACCTTGCACTGAGATGCACTGTATCAGCTTTTCGCCTGATCAAACTGATCTGCAATGCCACTACCAGCTTAATTCGGTGACAATTTTTTTCAATTTTTCCAAATTTTTTTGTTCCTTCCAACAGTTTTTTTTTTTTTTTTTTGGCAAAATTGCATTACGAAGAGAGAACCAATTCCAGTATCAGTTGTCACAAAAGTACTCTACTTTATTCTCTTCTCTTTTTCTCAAAAACACCATGGACAAATACACAAAGGGGTAGTCAAACCACAGGCAAGTAGCAAAGCTGAATGTTCATTCAATACAACAAACCCAATGATGATCAGTAGAGCTACTGGAAATGAAACAATCACAGTGACTAACATCACATTTCTTTCAAGAAAAGAAGGAATTGAACATCACAGAATCAAGAATGAAGAAGAAGAAAAGGAATCACTAAAGAATGATCAGAAATCAAACAGAAAAGCTTCACTAAATTGCTACCAACAACCTTCAAGGTAGAAACTACTGAACCTATTTTTGTCTCAGTGGCATGTTATTTTTGTGCCATTAGGTGATCTGGATTGCTTCCTCCTTTGTCTTGTCCTCTGGGGACGACCTCGTTCCCGAGGACGAGTTCCTGATCTCCTCAATCCTCCTGACCACGTCCTCCATCCGAGGCCGCTGGTCGGGAACAATCGCAACGCATGCCATGGCAAGCTGGAGCATCTGAACCATTTCCTCCTCGCTGTTCGGATGCCTCAATAGGTCGGCATCAAAAACCTCGGAGGTCCATTCTTCTCGAACCACGGATTGCACCCACCTTGGAAGGTGTTCGATGGAATCTTCGCGGCCTGGAGATCTAAGAGGAGCTTTTCCTGTTAACATCTCGAGGAGTAGCACACCGAAGCTGTAGACGTCGGATTTCTGCGTTTGCCTTTTAGTCTCAAGAACCTCCGGTGCACGGTATCCAATGAGCCGTGCAGGAATATGAGGGATGGCCATGAGTTGTGCAAGGCCAAACTCGGAGATACAAGCACTGAGTCCCTGCGAGAGAAGAATGTTACTTGACTTGATGTTTCCATGGATGAACTTTCCGCCCCCCTCAGCATGAAGATGAGCAATCCCCCGTGCAGCTTCTAGAGATATCTTTACTCTCGTTGCCCAATCCAATGTAGTTCTTCCAGCAGTTCTATTCCCTGAATATTTAGAACAAACAGTAGGTCAGATCATGTGTACTTTCGTTTCAATACATATACACATAATGATCATCAAGATATACTTCCAGACAATATGTTTGCAAATATGTTGAATGCAGCCTGTGCTACTTTCATGTATGTCTTCTAGTCAGATTTGTTTCAGCAAGTAAATTTGGCTACCATCAAATTTGGAAAGGGCTTGTTTGGTTTGGAGCCAATATTTTGCCCTACCAAAATTTTGGTAGTGCCAGAACCTTGGCAAGTTTTGACACTACCAAATTGGGTAGTATAGAATTTGAAATAGTGTGAGCAAAAATTGTTAGCAAACCAAACATTCATAATTTCTAGTGTCAGCAGATACCCAGTTTTATACTACAAAACGTGGTACCTCCTCAAGGGCTGCAAAAGAACTCACCAAAAAGGAGTTAGCATTCTATATTTGCTTGCACACCAATCTTTATCAGACATAATTCAGTAATCCATATATCCAGTTAAAATCAGCTAATGAATTCAATTTGCACAAACAGAACAGGTTCTGACTGGCTTAACGATATGAAATAATAGCATACCATGCAAAGCAGCACAAAGGCTGCCAGGTGAGATATAGTCGTACACCAAAAGCTTCTCGTCCTTGGAGTAATAGTAAGCACGCAATTGAACAGCATTTTGGTGCTGACCAACTCTGCCAATTATCTCCATTTGCTGTTCAAATTCCCGCTTTCCTGCGACCACTTCCTTCAGTCTTTTAACCACCACTGTTGTGCCATCCTCAAGAACAGCTTTGTAGGTAGTCCCATAACTTCCTTTTCCAAGGACTTCGGCTGAGGCCCTCAACAGATCCTCCAGGTCAAAATTATACGAACAGCCATTGAAGAAAATCAATTTATTCCTCTCTGCTTCTTGAATACCACTACTGCTGTACTCCTTTGATTTCTCTGCTCTTCCACCTGCAGCAGCCTTTCCTTTGGATGAAAATGAAGCTATGCCAGGCTCGCCATCTTTCTTTCTTTTGAAGATGCATATCAAGAGCACAACAATCAAAATCAGAAGTAATAACCCTCCTCCAGCAGCTATTGCAATTATGACACCAAGGCTAAGCCTTTTCCAGAAGCTTTTCTTGGTATTTGGGGGCAATGGCGACATCGGAGAAGGAGAAGGTGCTGTTCCTGGACATGGTTCCAATGGAAGTCCACAGAGAAAAGCATTCCCTAAGAATGAACTGGCTGGGAACTTCTGCAGGGAAGGTGGTATGGGGCCACTCAGGTTATTGTTGCTTAAATTTAAATGCCTCAAATTGGGGAGGTGAAGGTCAGGGATGGGTCCAGAAAGAGAGTTATTCTGGAGGAGCAATGCAGTAAGTTGAGTGATATTTTGCACTTTCAATGGGATCTCTCCATCGAAAGAGTTGTACGACAGGTCTAGGAATGTTAGGTTGGAAGATAGTGAAGTAGGTATAATTCCGGACAAGTTATTGTGCTGAAGGTAAAGAGAATGCAGGGAAGGAATGGATGCTACATCAGGGGGGAGGCTAACAGTGAGACGATTGGATCTAAGGCTCAACACCTGTAGCGCGTCAAGCTTGCCAAGTGTGTCCGAGGGGATGGGACCAAATAGTCCTACTGCAGGTAGATGCAATTCACGAACACGCGTCCCATCCGGTGTGCATTTAATCCCAACCCACGATGTGCAGACTTGAGTCGTGAGAGTCCAGTTAAGTTTTCGACCATGGGGCACTGATGCAGCAAATGCAAGAAGGGCCTGCCTGTCTGAGTTCAGGTCAGCACATCTGGCACAAGGGATGTGCAGAAACAAAAAGGAAGCAGAAAGAAAGGCTATGAGCATAAGGTGCTGCATTGTTAGGATTAACTTGACCAATAATGAGGACCAAAACTATAATCCAAAGATCCACATCAGTGCTTCATTCCTGCCACAGTAAAAGGACCATAGTCATGAGCAAGTAAAACTGTTCATAGCATCAGGAGTCAGAACCATAAAATACATGAAGCGTTAAATATTAAACACATGTTATTTTTGAAGTGGGAAAACTAGTAAAAACATAAGGTATTTTCAATACAAAACATGAAGCCATGAAGAATTTAAACTTTTTGGTGGACGTATATCTTCTTTTTAACTAAGCACCTACCTGAAAGATACATCCTTGCAATGATAGATTTTCTGTTTGTCATTGTAACGATTTGTAATGGACCCAAACATGCATATGTAGGAACTACCTAAAGAGTAGTGGAGTTGGATGCACTAAATTTGCATTCGTCCATTTACGGTTTACCAGAAGCATTTCGAATTTTTGACTATTCATGTCCAGGGTGGTTTTAGAGCATTGATCAATTTAGTATCAGATTCCTGGTCCTGCTAAGGAATAAAAACAAATATGTTGCCAGAATGGCATCCATTGTAGGACCAACATGATCAGAGGGAGGTTGAAAGATTTGCATGTGAGGGAAGACTGAAGAGTCTACATATCCTAAGCTATCTCTCAGCATAATCAGGAGCCCACTTAGCAACTTTTCATCACAACTGATTTTGATTATTGACACCTAAAGCTGGTGTAAGCTCATAATGCGCATTATTGGAATAAAGCATAAACTGATAAATTTGAAGAGAAGATGACAAAGTGCTGGTCCTCTTTGATATGTAAAAGGGGACCACCGAATTCTCAAATCTTCAACTACTACACAGCAACCACCCTCCCAAATGAAACACCAAAACAGAATGACCCTTCTTGTTTTAACTCTAGTCTTGTCCAAAAGATCCGCACCCAAACTAATCTTGCTGGTTTATCTCAAGCTTTTCTGCAATGGAGCAGTTGGGACCATGTTCCATATAAAACGAAACATGCATTTCTTTGATAAAAGTACCCCCATCCACGTTAACCTTTCAGCAAAGGATAGCTCCATTCTCTTAACAAAATAGCCACGGGACCTAAACAGTGCACTTAGTCGTAACCAGAAAGGACATAAGGATAGTGACAATGAACAAGACACCGTTCCAATCGGACTTGGCATAGCACATTGGTGCTCTCTCTTGTAAAGATGTAACTTGCACAAAAGCAACATGCAAAGCACCTAACGTAGGCTCGCTCAATCACCACCACTACATCTCATTTCAGTTCGGTTTTTTTTCTAAAATCTAAAGAACCGAGTGCTTTGGAAAAAGGCAGGAGCACGAAACCAAAAGTCCAGCACATAAAGCAGGTGGTCTCAAGATGCAAGAAACCAGAGGGGAACAGGAAAGATGAGGGTTTTGGAGGCAGGATTGGGGATCTGCTCGCTGATGGGGGAGATCATGGGCAGCACTGCACACTCTGGCACAATGCTAGGGCCAAAGACATCTCACATTCACACCATAGGACAAATGTGCAAAGCAAAAGCTATCACTGTCTCACACTACGTGCAACAGTAGGATTGTACCGCAGTACTGCTCCTCTGCTTGACATGGTAAAGATTTTTCATGTTCAGTAAATCCAACTTGGGAATTGCACTAGTAATTTTTTTCAGCAATGGTCAGTGGAAGGAGTTGGTAAGTAGATGGAAGCTAACAATACCATTATTTAATCACGGAATCAAACTAGAATTAGAGAGTGCCATGGTCAGGTAGATTCAAAGTGCAAAGTCCTTACACACTAAGAAAAGGACTACGCCCATATATTCTCCTTTCCCTTTTCCTAAAGAAAAAAAAAAGAAAAGAGCACGCGTCAAACAAACAACCAGCCTATCACACAAAAGAGAAAGCAGGAACAATTTGTTAGAACTTCGAACAGAAATCAGAGGAACAATCTACATTATACTCAACCATAATTTTCTCCCCCAAAAATCGTCTTTTCTTTTTACAGTAAGCAGTAACAGGGAATCACTGAATTATGCCATACCTCGAGAAATTCCACCGGAGTTGCTGCCGCAGCTGAATTCCGCAGCCGCCATGCTCCTCTCCGCCGGCGGTCTACACGGCTCAACCGACCGCAGCAAAAAAAAAAACACAATCCGACCTTTCCGGCCACACGGATCAAGAAACCGGCCCCCGCCGCCGGGTGGAACCCTTCCAGTCGCCGGCGGCTAACTAGGGCGAGAGTCACTCACACAGCGTCAGACCACCACCAAGAATCGCTCCAAGAAACAACGCACCCAGCCGATCCGCCAACCGCCGGCATTCCCTCCCGCCGCCGGACGCCGGTCACCTGTCCCCGGTCAGGCAGTTGGCCTCTCTCTCCCTCTCCCTCTCCCTCTCCTCCAGCCTCTGTGCAGCGCGTGCGCGAGTGGACGAAGTGGGAAGGGGAGAGACGGACGAGTGCACTGTTCGCGCGGGCGGTGCGGTGCGCGAGCGAGCGAGCGAGCGAAAACTCGCTGTGCATTTAAGACAAAGTGAAGCGTGTGCGCGCAGTAGCGTTTAGCGTTGTGGCAAAAGGCAAAATGGCGGATTTGCCCCTGGGATGAGGAAGAGGAAGAGGAAGAGGAGGCAACTCAACCGCATCGCACGAGGAAGATGACGACGCGAGGCTTGGCTTTGGTAGGCTAGGCCTATTTATTTTTTTTACGGTAAACTTCAACTTTCTATTTTCCGTTAGTATGTTTTTAAAATTATTAAAAATAATATATTATATATATATGAGTTAATTTTAAAAAATATTTTTAAATTTATAATAGTTAATAATTAATTAATTATATATTTATTATCTTTCTAGTTTTGCGTGCGTAAAAAAATTCTCTTTTTGATTGAACGAATGCAACCTTAAGGCTTGGGTTGTTTTCGCTGACGTGTAGGCCCGGGAATAGGTAGGAGGAGGAGGAACAAACCTACCTGGAACTTGAAAGAGTGATGAATCTTCCCCGGTGTCATGCGCATCTTGTGTTGTGTGTGACGCTCGTGGTGGTTGTACTTAAGCCTGGAGATCATTGGTTTTCTTAAAGTGCGAGTAACAGTACACACAAGTAATGCAAGTAGCGGTATTAAAAAAAATTGAAGGAATGGATAAGTATATTGCGGATTGAACACGAGATTTTAGAGTTGAAATCACATATTTCTTATCATTGTATTATCAAGTGCATCTCACAAGTAACGGTATTATTGAGGGCTTAATAATAATATCACTATTTAGGGTCGTTTGAAGTGTGAATGATGTAAGACGGATGAAACTAAGTCTAAGATAAGTTTTAGTGGGTATACACGAATGAATTACATATATGAAATTTGACAAGTTAATTTTGAAAAATAAGTTCTCCTAAGAAATACTACACTAGTGACGAAGGAAGTTCTTGAAAGAACACATTGTCTAGGAGCTTACAAAGCGGATCCGTGATAATTAGGTACCCATGATAAAAAAGAACGGGGCATTTAGTACTCATCACTCAATAAGGCCACTAATCCCTGGAAGGTACAGAATCTGCTTAAAGCTGTACAACATGTGTATTGCATTCGATGTCTGTTCTTTTGTTTTGCTAGTTTGCTCTCTGCTAGTCAGACCAAAACTTAGATTTTTTAAGGGAATATATATATATATATTTAAACTAATTAAAGTTGGTTTTGAAGTTTTTTATCGTATTTTACTTTTTAAGCATTGCTTTAATTCGCTATGAAGACATGTATAGAAGTTTTATCCATAAATTAAGAGAGTATCTATAAATAATATTTATAGCATCACATTCTTGAAACAAACAGTTACATCATTTTTATATTGTAAATTATGTGCACTTGCATTATAATTACACGGTAAATTTTAAAACTTACTCTACAATAATGTCGTAACTTCCAATATTTACGTTGTAATTTTTTAACACAATTGTGTAAAAGTATTAGGATTAAAAATAATTTATTATTTACTTGGAAGAGGAGATACGAGAGATAAAATCATAGTTACATATAGAAGAGAGAGCAATCACATAGAAGAAAAAATGATTGAAAGTAAGTGGAAAACGTAACACCACATTTTTAACAAATCCGTTTTTTAATCGTTAATAATACCTTTCACTTATAATAATCGAAACAACTACGTTACTCCTATTAAGCATTGTTAAGTTCAGTGAAACACCAAGAAAACGGTACACTGACGAGACCGCTATTCATCTGCTGGTAGAATGCGGATACACCAAAAAAAAATTTGGGATGCTATTGCTAACTGGTTAGCCTGTGCTCTCATGGCACTGACAAACTGGGCACAAGTGACCACGGTTCACGAATAGTGAGAATCGCTCGCCACATGCCATGGTGTACCAAAACTGGGGACTATATCCCTAATTCTCTTAATCTCTTTTGGGAAATTTGGAACGAGCGAAACCGGTGAATCTTCCGGAACAAGGAACTAAGCATGACGGTCCTCATCGCAAAGACTAATGAAGAGTCAAAAACTTAGACTACGGTGAGAGCCAAACGTCTAGTGGAGATATTACCTTAGTGCCTGGTCGACCTTCTGTAAATATTACCTTTAGTTTTTACATGTAAACTTTGCTCTGGGCTCTATTCAATGAATGGCATACTCTGCCGTCGTTCAAAAAAAAAAAAAAAGTTCAGTGAAACATCCCTTGGTCTGAACTCTGCAGACTGCACTCTTGCAGTGCCTCTGAACTTCTGACGGATAAGCAGTTAAACTCAAAACAGAGTGCCTGTCGACCAATTAGTAAACTGTTTAAACGGAGTGCCTGTTGACTTAGACTTATTAAACCACATCTTGAGTTTGAGAGATCAATCATCAATGTATGCACTGCTCCTACTAATCGCTGCAACATTAGTTGCTTAATTACTACATCGTCCTCGTTAAGACAGGCGATTGGTTTGCTGCTGGGCGCATAGTACGTATCCAGCTCCGATCCACAGAGAAAAGGTCCACGCAACATGCACTAATTATGAGGTTAGTAGGCACCCAGTACGATGAGAGATTGCATGCAATCGCATCCAGCTCTGTACAAGCAACGGGATCTACACCCAGTGGTCACTGGTCGACCAGGACATGGACAACCTCACACCAGCTTCCTTTTTCCCGCTTCAAGTGCCCAATTAAGCTCGGCTTTGTTACTCTCCGTCTTTTGAGTGGGTACCCAACAACCCTTTTTTTTTTGACAATTTAATCCTTTTAGAAACTTATTTTAAAAATAGCTCTCATAAAAACTTCAACAAAAAATAGACCGTGGACTCAACGCTAGTATCATTGGCATTGAGGTCCAATGGGTCAGCACCGGTGCCTTTAGCGCTGACCCCCTTGCCCAATCCCCTCACCAAGGTGGCATAGGCTCAGCGCCAACCGCCTTAGCACTGAGTCCCTAAACTCAGTGCCAGACACATTGGTGCTAAGCTAGGGAATTTAAGCTAGTGCCATGTGCAGATGTGGTATGGGGTCAGTGTCAACGTATTTGGCGCTGACCCCGTATACCTGTTATGTATGTAATATAACCTTTGATACCAGCTAGTAATGTGTAGTGCAGTAGTGAAGCCATCCCTTGACTTGATGGTGACCAGGGTTTGAACCTAGAGCTTGCACCTTTTTTTCACTTTTCTATGGGCGACGGATAAAAAAAACCAGAAAAGAGTGTAGACATGGGGATCGATCGTGAGACTTGGTGACATGCACTATGAAAAAGATCTTGACAAAAAATAACACGATGTCTACTTATTACGGACATGAGGTCAAACACCAAACACTTGGCTATGTCCACAACCATCTCTGCTAGCATGGTAAATTTTAGCGTCATACTATCTGGTGTTGAGACGTTGCACCTCAGCCCCAACGACACTGACGCTGAGCCCACGATCTATTTTTAGCTAAACTTTTTGGTGAGGGTTAGTTTCGAAATAAGTTTTCCAAAAGGACCAAATTATCAAAAAAGACCCAACAATAAGGTTATCATCATGATCCGTATCTTAGCATTCTACGATACTACGATCTTACGAAGGCCAAATGATACTGATCTCACATAGTATCCTAATTTTCATAGTATATTGACCCTACTATTTATTTTCACATAATCCTACAAAACCTTAGATAGAATCCCGATACTACGATCCCTACGATACTACCAAAACTATTTAAAATAAGGTGGATTAAAAATAATGTGAATAAATATGTTCAAGTTTACTAAAAAGCAATTAAATTTAACAAAATCAATATTATATGCTTTAATTCGTACAACATATTATATATTTTATATAAAAATATGTACTTTCTAAAATCTGATAGTATTCCGATCATATGATATTACAAATTGGAAAACAATATTGCCTAGTATCTTGATACTAATTATCTTGGCCAACAATGCAAAATTCAAACACTCAGTCACTCACTCTACTTTTAAATATATAATGTCAATATGTCATTAACTTTTAGATATGTATTGGACCATTCGTCTTCACATAAAGATCACTAGCCCTTTCAACCGATAAACGGACGAGATTACTAGGCTGTGTTTGGGAGGTGAGTTCCCTTACCTCCCGCGTATGTAAAACGGAGTGACGTATTTTCTTATATTTAATTAAGTATTTACTTTTTTAAAAAATAGACTAATATGATTTTTTAAAACAACTTTCATATGGTTTTCTTTTTAAAAACATATCTTTTAATAGTTTAAAAAGCATGCGCATAAAACACGAAGGAGATGAATTAGGAAAGAAAGGAGGAGAAGCCAGTCTTAAGGATGGCGAAGATCATCGAAAGCGACAAAAAAAAAAAAAAACGTTGAAGATGACGAAGACTGTAGGATGTGATGAAGACCATCAGACCGTCCGAGTGGGCGACCAGAGGTGATAGAAGTCCAAAAAAACCATGCTTCCGGCATTGCCTTTTAATGGTTTATAGACGAGACGATGGGATTTGTGTACTTGATGTTGGTATTATTATAGCCTGTTTAATTATACCACGATTCATTGCTTTACCAAACATTTTGCAGAGCAAGTGTTGTGATACGGTATCCAATCAAAGTGCCGCTTAGCGATTCTTGTGATAGATCCGACGAGTAGCTGGGGAAAAGGTTGAAGGCTCTAATCATTGTGTGAACGCTGCGTCGCTGATCAAAAGGCGCTGTCAGTGATAACAGTGAAATGGACGAGGCGCTTGTAGTTGTACAGTTGTACTGATGCCGCTGACGCCTGCTTTGTCAAGGACTCAAGGTCAAAGGTCAGAGCGGTAGTTTGAGGAATCCCAAGCACGGCACAATCATATCATATCATAACATCGCATTTTTTTTTCTTCCTGACTGAGTTATTTCCCTAACTTTCCCAACTCACATCACTTGTTTTCCGCACACACACTTTTCAAACCGCTAAACGATATATTTTTTTGCAAAAAATCTTTATATGAAAATTATTTAAAAATCATATTAATCCATTTTTTAAAAAAAAATAGTAAATACTTAATTAATCATAAGAAAATACGTCGCTCCGTTTTACATGTGCGGGAGGTGAGTTCTAACCTTCCCCCGAACACAGCCTTCGACCCGGTTTTAGCCCATTAGTTAATCATCATTAATTCAGTTTTAATTATTTTTAGATTTAAAAATAGATTTATATGATATGTTAAATTAATTCTTATATAAAAGTTTTCGTGTGAAATACATACTTTAGCGGTTTGAAAGGAAACAGATAAATTGTGTACTGTCATCACCAAAATGCTAATGCAATCGCCGGTTTGGAGTAGGTCACGTGTGATCGTCAGCCTGACGTGTGATACTGATGTAGCCATTAGTAATATGTTGTTGTAGCTTAATTTAGAACCGTTGATACGTAGTAGCTCACTCATGGAAAATGTGTAGGTAGAACCATGATAAACCATAAAAAGATCAACTTTAGAGACTTAAGATCTCTCCTATTATCATATTGTATCATATTGTGGCTGCCGCTTTTGTGGTTGGTGATCAGTTGCTCTTGGTTCATAAATGCCTTGGGTGTCAACATGCAGCCAGGGGACAAGGAAAAAAACAAGGCTAGCGACCTAGAATTGCTTGGAAGGTTCAGTGACTGTTATCTCTACCCTAGGGAGCTTCTAAGCTCTAGCAGCTCTAGTTTTCTTTTAATCTCAAGCTTTTCAAATAATTTAGACTTTTATTTTGTGCTCCCTTAAAACGCAAGATTGCGAAAAAACAAAAATAGAATATCATACTCATTGGAGTCCTATGGAATTTCGAAACACATGAAAGTTTTAGAAGTGTAGTTTGATTCGTGCACAGGAATTCAAGACATAGGAAGAGGATAATATAGGATGAGACCTCATGCTTATTTTCCTTCAAAATTGCTCTAGAGTAGCTTATTTCGTAGGAAATTTAGAGGAATGGGTAGAAAACAAAATCCAATTTCTCATAGGATATAAATCCTTTAGAATTCACATACTTTTCTTTTGTTTCAAAGGGGGTCTCAGATTATGAGAAGAGTAAGTTTCATAAAATTACATATATTTCGACCAACCTATTGCAAAACTACACATCTAAGGTGTTGTATTGTAAAACTATAGATTTAGCAGTAAATTTATCAGAAAACTACAGATTTAATGCCGAGTATTACAAAACTACAGATTTAATATTGAAGTTATCACAAAACTATAGCTTATAGAGTTTAAATCCCTTAGCACTATCATTCTGTTAGAGTTATAAACGTTGTAGTTTTATGATTAAATATGTGTACTTGTAGTTTTATGATAAATTTACTAAATCTATAGTTTTGTGATACAACACCTTAAATCTGTTGTTTTGCTATAGTTTTGATCGAAGTACCTGTAGTTTTGTGAAATTTACTTTTATGAGAACATATAGTTGTAGGATTTAGAGACCAAACCGTTTTTTCTACATTATAACATTATTTGAAGCCTCTCTAAGGCCATTTTCAACGGAGAGTTTCATTTCACCGTTACCAAGAGTACCATGACATCTAAAAGGGTTAATTTGAATATATAAATAAAAATAAGATCACCAATGTACAACTTCATTTCGCGGTTTTACATATTAGTTATAACATTTAATAATGATGCATGTAATCAGATGTAGTTAGATGAAATGACACTCTAGTCTCCAATGCTAGTTTCAACCAGTTTCATAGTCTTGAAAACAATGTACACTCAGTTTCATCTAGATGAAATTCTTTCCCTCTCTATTCATAATTACTCTCTCCATCTCAAATCATAGGACGTCCTTATTTATAGGAAAAAACAAATTCTATAATTTTTTACTACTAGTTACACTAACAATATCTACATCAACATCAAGTACTATGAATATTATGTCATTATATTCGTATTTTAAAGTATTTTAATGTGATACTGATTTTATAGTTATTGATGACATAATATGAAAATAATTAATATTTAAAATATGTCATTAAAAATCGTGTATAAAAATACTGTCTTCGTCCTAAAATATAAGGAGTTACATCTGTCCAGATTCGTAGTATAGGATATATCAATTCCAACTAAAACTCCTTATATTTTGGTATGGAGGGAGTATAGATCTTATAATTTGGGGACAGAGGAAGTATATTATTATGTCATTAAATTTGTTTATGTAACATGTCATCTATCTATCTATCTATCTATCTATTATTATATTATTAAGACAGCTAGAAAAGAAGGCACTACGTTCGCTGTGGAGGTTAAAAATTCCCACATTAATTGAAGAAAAAAAGAAATATCTACACCGTTAGATCGTAGTGGGTCTAGATTATAACGGTTCAGATTAAGCAATGAATATATAGAAATATTATTGTCTTTTTATAAACGGATAAAGAGTTAGAGAAAGAATCATATAGCAAATAACCCCACACGATTTTGGCTGGAGAAAGAATCAGATTTAGTTTCTAACAACTATTAAAACAAACCGAAGCAGATTTGGATTGCATATATGCTTGCAGCCGGATCAACGTAGTTGACGTACGTGTGCTCATGCATGCACAAAACAAACCAGTGAACCTACAAACAAGTGATGAAGCAAGCTAGCAAGCTGTTGTTGGCCCATACATGTTTATGTAGCCTACTTACCATTTATATTGGATTCAGTATGATTTGAACAACTTGATTGCTCATTGCGTGTAAATTATAGCCTCACATGTACATATACAACTACAAGCATTTACTCCCTCCGTGTCCCTAAAACTAATTGTTGACTTAAGACTAATCACTACTAAAAAAAACATAGAGATCGGTACTATAGGTGCCGGATCAAGTAAAACCGGTACCTATAGTGTTTTTCCCTCTTCCGCGAGCTGAAAACACATAAAACCGACACCTTTATGCAACTATAGGTACCGATTCTAATGAAAAACCGACACCTATACTATAGGTGTCGGTTTTTAAAGAAAAACCGACACCTATAATTTATTATAGGTGTCGATTTTTTTAAAAAACAGCACTTATACGAGCCGAGCCGAGCTGGTGAGTCTATCCAGCGCCGGCCTTATCCATATCGCGCGCCTTCCGTCCTTATCCATCTCCCCCTCTCTCGCCCTGTCTCTCTCTCGCTCTCTCTCGCCTCTCTCTCCCTCTGTCTCTCTCTTGGTCACTCTGCCTCTCTCTTGCTCGCTCTCTCTTGCCTGCCTCTGCAGCGGCCAGCCGATGGCCCGGCGGAGCGGCGGCGGTGGCAGCAGCGGGCCGGCGGAAGTGGTGGCGGCGCCCCCACCCTCCCCTCCACCAGATCCGGCGGGAGGGAGGCCGTGGGATGGGAGGCCGCGGCAGCGCCGGTGATGGCGGTGGCGGCGCTCACAACCTCCCATCCGCCAGATCTGGCGGGAGGGGAGGTCGCGGGATAGGAGGCCGCGGTGGCGCCGGTGATGGCGGCGGCGGCACTCACACCCTCCCCTCTGCCAGATCCGGCGGGAGGGGAGCCAGTGGGGGAGTGTAACGCCCCGGCACTCGTTAACCGATGACACCAGCTAACTTGTGCCGAAGTGCTACGCATTACCCGTGATATAGTACCAGTCCCAGGATGCACTAGCTGGTACTCACAGAATAAACATGGAATCAAAGTAGATTAATTATTACATCACTGGGTTTTAGTCCTTACATAAGTTGCTATCCCGGACAGGCCCAGAGATGAGCAACGCACAATACAAAAGTCCATAAAGCAAAAGACAAAAGCAGCGGCGGCTAAGCGTCTGGGCGACCATCTCGATCCACAGGCGACGGCTTGGGGCTAGGCACGATCCTTCTAGAAGTCCTCGTACTCGGCTTGCTCCTGGAGGTACTCCTCGGCGGTCGGGTCGACGTCTTCGTCTCCATCCTCTATAGATATATTATATAGCAAGGGTGAGTACTTCACATACTCAGCAAGCCGGGGAAAGAATGACATGCTTGGTTAAGACAAGGAGAGCTAGGGTTTTATTTGCGAAAGCAGCCTTTTTGGCAAAGTGATTTATTTCACAAAACTCCTAGTGAGTGAATCAAGTTTTAGTTGTCGGGAGGAGGCTCACGCCTCGACCCATTCCACAAGTTGCTTTGTAACAACTTGTCACGATTAACGAATAACAATTGATCTGTTTCTTCCATTAATACCTTCTTGCTTTCACAACCACACATGGTCCACACAGTCACCCCAGGACTGCAACGCCATCATGGCCCTAACAACACCTCGGTGTCGGACGACACCCCAGGTCACACAGACCCGTTCCTAACCACAAAGGTTAGCCGTTCGCCACACAGGCAAACTCTGGAAACAAAACCCTTCCCACCAATCATTTTCATCAAACATTTGTCAAACAAATCTACGCTATGAGAAACACCTTACACTCGCCCTTGACCGTGGGCACGGCTGTTCGAACAGTTCATTAAACTCTGCAGAGGTTGTACGCTTTACCCACACGACACGAAACTGACATCGTTTACCCGTCGGCAACGAAAGTTCGTGACAAGGCCTTTCTAAAGCTAACCCATGAAAATCGCATGCCACCTAGTTGGGCTAAGATCCATAGCCGAGTATCAGGCAAATCCAGCCGTCGTCCACTCAGGAAATACCGAGGATGCCTCCTACTCCTACTGGTACCATGCCACAATAGAGGCACAAAGACACCCATGATGGGCAAAACATGCGTAACACTTCATCTCCTCATCCTCGGCATTCCACAACCATTGGCACACCAACTCCCATGTGATAACAATTTACTTAGCCAGAGGCATCCCATAAATACCCGTGTGGTCGCACTGTAACGTGTTCGGATGGACTTCCCAAAGGAATCGGTCCTTAACGATAACACGTAGCCAAACCACAAAGGCTTGACTCCGCATCATCACCATTCTCACAACACATTTTATTTCACAAAACCTCGGTACAACGTACCGGATTTTTAAGCATAAAATTTGGAAATACCCAAGTTTCCCACACGGCAACAACGTGGGCATGGCTAAGCGAAACTACCTCAGTAATCGTATAACGATACCGGCGTAAACATTTGTGGAGCTATCAAAGGTATGGAATTATCAACCTATGAAATATAAGTGCGACTACTAGGTTGGTCCGTCGGTTGTATAAACAATCCGAGGCCTAAACATGTTAATCGTGTGAACTAAGCAATGCATTTTTCAATCAACATATCATTTCAAAATATAGGGGCAATGTGATCAAAGAGGCTTGCCTTGCACGAGATGCGGGTCTTCTTCTTCGAAACCGGCGTCCGGAGCGTCTTCGTACACGTGTTCTATACGCGGAACGGAGAACAAATAAATAAAAGGCAATAAAACAAGCTCAAATCAAATAAACAAGTGTGCCACTGTGTAGATCTCAATTTTAGAAAAATTTAGAAATTTGAACGAGGTCAAACGGAGTTACGGTTGAATTTCTATGAATTTTCAAAGGTAGAGGGGCTTTTCTGAAAAATTGGGAAGTTTTATATAAAAGATAACGGAATATTCCGTTAGGGTTAGGGTTAGGGTTTGGGGGGCCCACACGTCAGTGGCTGAGAGAGAAAAGGGGCATGGGGCCCATGAGAGAGAGTGAGGGAGAGAGGAGGGGGGCCCACCTGTCGGGTGTGTCTCCCTCCTCTGTCCGGGCTTGCCTGGCTCGGCTGGCTGCCGTGCGGTGGCGGGGAGCGGCGGCGGCCGGTGGCGGCGGCGGCCGGGAGGGGAGGGGGAGGCGGCGGCGGCTGGAGAAGGTGGGGGAGGCGGCGGCGGGCGGAGAAGCGGCGGCGGCCGGTGGAAGCGAGAGAGAGAGGGGAGGGATGGAGGTCACCGGCGAGGGGGAAGGGGGTGCGGCGGCAAGGGGAGGGGGTTCTCCCCCTTTTATAGGCGGCGCACGACGCGGGGAGGAGCGCCGATGGGACGGCGACGTGGGCGCGGGGCGCGAGGGCGGCGGGCGTGGCGCGGGCGGCGCGGGGCGGCGCACGTGGCGGGCGCGGGCGGCGGTCGGGCGGCGCTGGCGTGGGCGGCGCGGCGTGGCGCGGGCGACGGTCGGGCGGCGCGGCGCGGCGGCGGTGGGCACGGGCGGCGCGGTGCCGGGCGCGGCGGCGTGGGCGGCGGGCGGCGGTCGGGCGGCGGGCGGCGCACGCGGTCGGGGTGGGCTGGGCCGGCGCGGGAGGGCGGCCGTGGGCCGGAAGGGAGAGAGAGGGGGAGCTGGGCCGGGAGAGAGGAGGGAGAGGGAGGAGTGAGGTGGGCCGGCCCACCCAGGGGGAAAGGGAGAGGGAGAGAGAGGGGTTGGGCCAAGGGAGGGAAAAGAGAGAAAAAGGCCCAAGAGAGGGAAAAAATTTGAGGGGACTTTTTGAAATTTTGGGGGAAATTTTGAGGTCTATTTGGCACAAATAAAAATCCAAATTTTAAAACCAAAGTTTTTAACTGAGGGAAAATTTTAAATAAAATAAAAAGAATTAAGGAGCTACAGGGAGGCAGCGGGCTCCGCGGCCGGTGGCGGGCACCTTATGGGCGGCGGTGAGTTCGGCTCGATTCAAGCTGGCTCTTTTTCTTGGCTCGAACAAAACTAAAGGTTGAAGCATCTAGGCCCCGCTATTAATTTTGGTAATTAATGACAAGCGATAATTGTGGACTAACGATTCTTTTGAGTTACACATATTTGAGTTAGGATCACACAACATGAATGCATGGATGATCACCGAGGACGTTTTTCGATGGTGCAAAGCAAAAGGATTGAAGACGGTAAAACTAGCGGTTTTATTTTTAATTGATCGAGGAGTTTGGGTGATCATACTTGCTAGATTTTATTTATAGCTTTGCCGTACTATCAAGGGGGGTAATGACCTAGTCAAAGAGATGATCAAAATGCCACATTAGGTCATTTGCACTTAAGTCTTGGTTTGCATCTACATTTTCTGCTGTTGACTGGCCATGCGCGGTCTAACCGGCCATTCTTGGCGGTCTGACCGGTCATTTGCCGCCGGTCTGATCGGCCGGCTGGAGGATGGATGGCCGCCTCTGGCCTGGCGATCCCGAGCCGCCAGAGCCGCAATCGGTCAGACCGAGCCGACGGCGGTCTGACCGAGCCGTGGTCGGTCTGACCGGCCATTTGGCCTTCGGTCTGACCGGCCCCCTGTTGCCAGTGCATTTAATGCAGTCCAATGGCTACTTTTCCAGCTGTTGCGAAGTAGTCCGGTCTGACCGGTCGCACAACGGCGGTCTGACCGGTAATACACAGAGTTGGTGGATTTCGTCCCTAACGGCTAGTTTTTGGGGTTTGGGGTATAAATACCCCCCCATTTGCAGCAAGGGGACTCTCTTGGCACTTGTTTTAATTGCACACACCCCTTGCACTTCTCTCACACTCACTTGAGCTTTTGTTCATCCTTTTGTGTGATTGAGAGTGGTTTAGCCAAGAGTCAAGTGCATTTGCTTTCTTGTTGAGTTAGTGTGGCACTTGATCATCTCCAAGTCGGGTCATCGCTTATTACTCTTGGAGGTTGCCACCTCCTAGATGGCTTGTGGAGGTGCTTGCCCGGTGACCTCTCCAAGGAGTTTGTGGAGGAGGCCCGGTGCCGATTGTAACATGTTTGGAGTTCACCACCTTCGGAGTGAAGGAAGAACTACCCTAGTGATCGAGGCTTGGGTAGTCCTCTCCGTGGGCCGGCTCCCATCTTGCCCACCCCTTGACGAAGGGGGTGTGCGGTGGCTTCGTGGTTGAGCGGTGGAGTTGGGCTCGCCTCAACGGGGTCGTAGGAAACCGGCAAGTTTCCGAACCTCGGTAAAAAAATCTTTTGTCTCTTGTCCCTTACTTATTGCATTTACTTTTGAGCAATTTACATTCCTAGAGACATACTTGAGCCACTATCACCCTAGACTTGCAAAACATAAATTAGTTGCTTAGTTAGACTTGTCCCTCTCCAAGCCTAGCAAACTAGGTTAGTTTTGATTGAGTATCAATTATTTTAAATCGCCTATTCACCCCCCTCTAGTCGACATCTTTGATCCTACAAAGGTGCCGGTTCTATTTTCGACATACAAGTGGTATCAGAGCAAGGTCTCTCTTGATTGGGCTTCACCGCCTAGAGAGAAGATGTCGAACGAGGTGAACCATGTAGGGAAGGCTCCCATGTTTAATGGCACTAATTATTCCACTTGGAAAATTAAAATGTCTACTCACCTTAAGGCTATGAGCTTCCATATTTGGAGTATTGTGGATGAAGGTTTTGCCATCACCGGTACACCTTTGACGGAAGTTGATCACCGCAACCTCCAACTCAACGCTCAAGCCATGAATGCATTGTTCAACTCATTGAGTCAAGAGGAGATTGATAGAGTGAGCAACCTTGAAACCGTCTATGAGATATGGAACAAGTTGAGTGAGATTCATGAGGGCACTAGTGAATACAAGGATGCTAAGCTTCATTTCCTCAAGATCCAATATGAGACTTTCACTATGTTGCCTCATGAGAGTGTCAATGATATGTATGGGAGGCTAAATGTGATAGTCAATGATCTCAAGGGGCTTGGGGCAATCTACACCGACCTTAAGATGGCTCAAAAGATGCTAAGGACTCTATCGGACAAGTATGAGAACTTAGTCACTTTTCTCATCAACTCGGACATGTCAAGAATGACACCCGCTAGCCTTTTGGGCAAGATTAACACCAACGACATGTACAAGTTGAAGAAGAAGGAGATGGAGGAAGTCTCACCGTCAAGGAAGATAAGTATTGCTCTTCAAGCCGAGGTGGAAGACAAGGGAAAGGCAAAAGCTAGTGAAGGGAATGATGACTTAGAGGAAGAGATTGCCCTTCTTGCTAGGAGATTCAATGATCTTTTGGGAAGAAGAAAGGAGAAAGGAAAGGACTCTAACTCAAATAGAAGAAGAAATAGAAGACCCAACAAGACTCTCTCCAACTTGAGATGCTTTGAGTGTGGAGAGAAAGAACACTTTGCTTCCAAGTGTCCGTCAAAAGGTGATGATGGAGACAAGTCATCCAAGAAGAAGAGTGGAGGCTACAAGCTCATAAAGAAGCTTAAGAAGGAAGGAAAGAAGATTGAGGCCTTCATTGGACAATGGGACTCAAATGTCGAGAGCTCCGATTCTCAATCCGAGTCCAACAATGATAGTGATGATGATGGAGGTTCTAAGAAGAAGAATATGGCCGGAGTTGCTATCAAGGAGGCTCCATTACTCTTCTCTCCATTTTGCCTCATGGCAAAGGGCTCCGCCAAGGTAACATCAAGTAGTGATAGTGAAAGTGATGATGATGTTGATGATGTTTCCTATGATGAGCTTGTGAGCATGTTTGAGGAGCTCCATGCTTATAGTGAGAAGGAGATTGCCAAGTTCAAGACTTTAAAGAAGGATCATGCTTCTTTGGAGACCTTGTATAAGGAGCTAAAGACTTCTCATGAAAGACTCACAATTTCTCATGAGAAGCTTAAGGAAGCTCATGACACTCTCCTTACCACTACACAACATGGAGCTCACATTGATGTTGGCATATCTTGTGATTTGCTTGATGATAGTACTTCTTGTCATATTGCTCATGTTGCATCATCTAGTATATCTACTTCTTGTGATGATCTTATAGATATGCCTAGCTCTAGCTCTTGTGCTTCTATTTGTAATGGCTCACTTGTTGTTGAGAACAATGAGCTTAAGGAGCAAGTGGCCAAGCTCAACAAAAGCTTGGAAAAATGCTTCAAGGGTAAGAACAATCTTGACAAAATCTTGAGTGAGCAACGATGCATCCTTAACAAGGAGGGACTTGGATTCATTCCAAAGAAGGGTAAGAAATCTTCTCACCGTGCTCCTCGTTTTGTCAAGAGCAATGGTAAGTATTGCCATAAGTGCCGTGAGGTTGGGCATATGGCTAATGATTGCACCGGTGGTAAGCCTCCTAAGACTTGCATGTTTGATTCTCATTATATGCTTAGGAAGGCTCATGATGGTACTATCTATGCTAGATATGTGGGTATCCCTATACTTGGTGGTAAAAAGAATGCCATTTGGGTACCCAGGGCTTTGGTCTCTAACCTTCAAGGACCCAAACAAGTTTGGGTACCTAAAAGAGCTTGATCTTCTTTTGTAGGTGAACTACCACACCGATGGAAGCCATTGGGTGCTTGATAGTGGGTGCACTCAACACATGACCGGTGATAGGAGCATGTTCACCACATTTGAAGTAGGAAGTAAAAATCAAGAGAGAGTCACTTTTGGTGATAATAGCAAAGGAAAGATAATTGGGTTAGGTAAAGTTGCAATCACAAATGATCTATCAATTACAAATGTCTCTCTTGTTGAATCACTCAATTTCAATTTGCTTTCGGTTGCACAAATTTGTGATCTTGGTTTGTCATGTACCTTTAATCCTCAAGATGTGATTGTTACTAGCCTTCATGACAAATCTTGCATCTTCAAAGGCTTTCGTTATGGAAATCTTTATTTGGTTGATTTCAACTCTAGTGAAGCAAATTTGAAAACATGTTTGGTTGCGAAAACTTCATTGGGTTGGCTTTGGCATAGGAGGCTAGCCCATGTTGGTATGCATCAATTGAGCAAACTTGCAAAACGTGATCTAATTGTGGGTTTGAAAGATGTGAAGTTTGAGAAGGACAAACTTTGTAGTGCTTGTCAAGCCGGCAAGCAAGTTGCATGCTCTCATCCCTCCAAAAGCATCATGTCCACATCTAGACCATTAGAGCTCTTACATATGGATTTATTTGGCCCAACAACCTATAAGAGCATTGGTGGAAATAGTCATTGCCTTGTCATTGTTGATGATTATTCTCGTTATACTTGGGTGTTCTTTTTGCATGACAAGTCCATTGTTGCCGAGCTTTTAAGAAGTTTGCAAAAAGGGCCCAAAATGAATTTAATTGCACACTTGTGAAAATAAGAAGTGACAATGGTTCGGAGTTTAAAAATACCAATATCGAGGACTTTTGCGATGATCTTGGTATTAAGCATGAGCTTTCCGCTACCTACTCACCTCAACAAAATGGTGTAGTGGAGAGGAAAAATCGCACATTAATTGAGATGGCAAGGACTATGTTAGATGAATATGGTGTTTCCGATTCCTTTTGGGCGGAAACCATAAACACCGCTTGCCATGCAACCAATAGGCTTTATTTGCATCGCCTTTTGAAAAAGACTTCCTATGAGCTAATTGTTGGGAGGAAGCCTAATGTTACCTATTTTCGAGTTTTTGGTTGCAAATGATACATCTATCGAAAATGTGTTAGACTAACCAAATTTGAAAGTCAGTGTGATGAAGGGTTTCTTCTAGGTTATGCCTCAAATAGCAAGGCATACCGTGTCTACAACAAGAACAAAGGTATTGTGGAAGAAACCGCCGATGTTCAATTTGATGAAACTAATGGCTTCCAAGAGGGGCACGAGAATTTGGATGATGTAGGTGATGAGGGCTTGATGAGGGCGATGAAGAACATGTCCATTGGAGACATCAAGCCCGTTGAAGTGGAAGACAAGCCTTCCACCTCCACTCAAGTTGAGGAAACTACTTCCGCTACGCCAAACCAAGCTCAAATTGATGTGGAGGAGGACAAGGTACAAGATGCACCTATGCCGCCAAGAATTCACAACGCTCTCTCCAAGGATCACCCAATTGATCAAGTTTTTGGTGACATTAGTAAGGGTGTTCAAACTCGATCTCGTGTCGCTTCGATTTGTGAGCATTACTCTTTTGTTTCTTGTCTTGAGCCAAAACATATAGATGAAGCTCTTGGTGATCCGGATTGGATAAATGCTATGCATGAAGAGCTCAACAACTTTGCAAGAAACAAGGTGTGGACTTTGGTTGAATAACCTAGAGACCACAATGTCATAGGGACAAAGTGGGTTTTTAGGAACAAGCAAGATGAGAACGGGTTGGTGGTAAGAAACAAAGCAAGATTGGTGGCTCAAGGTTTCACACAAGTTGAAGGTTTGGATTTTGGTGAAACTTTTGCCCCCGTGGCAAGGCTTGAAGCCATTCGCATTCTACTTGCATTTGCATCATGCTTTGATATAAAACTTTTTCAAATGGATGTGAAAAGTGCTTTTCTAAATGGTGAAATTGTCGAACTTGTCTTTGTTGAGCAACCACCCGGTTTTGAAGATCCTAAAAATCCTAACCATGTTTACAAACTCTCAAAAGCTCTCTATGGTTTGAAACAAGCTCCTAGAGCTTGGTATCAAAGATTGAGAGATTTTCTTTTATCAAAGGGTTTCAAAATTGGTAAAGTTGACACAACTCTTTTCACTAAAATCATTGGTGATGATTTCTTTGTGTGTCAAATTTATATTGATGACATCATATTCGGTTCTACTAATAAAGATTTTTGCAAGGAATTTGGTGATATGATGTCTAGGGAATTTGAGATGTCCATGATTGGAGAGTTAAGCATCTTCCTTGGACTACAAGTCAAGCAACTCAAGGATGGGACCTTCGTGAGCCAAACCAAGTACGTCAAGGACTTACTCAAGAGGTTTGGCTTGGAGGATGCAAAGCCTATCAAGACTCCAATGGCAACCAATGGCCACCTCGACCTTGATGAGGGAGGTAAACCGGTAGATTTAAAGCTTTATCGCTCTATGATTGGTAGCTTGCTTTATCTTACCGCATCTAGTCCGGACATCATGTTTAGTGTTTGCATGTGTGCACGGTTTCAAGCCGCACCCAAGGAGTGTCACTTAGTGGCCGTGAAAAGGATTCTTAGATATTTAAAGTATTCCTCAACTATTGGCTTATGGTACCCAAAAGGTGCTAAGTTTAAGCTAGTTGGCTATTCCGATTCGGATTATGCCGGTTGCAAAGTGGATAGAAAGAGTACATTCGGTAGTTGCCAATTGCTTGGTAGATCGCTTGTGTCATGGTCATCCAAGAAACAAAACTTCGTAGCCCTCTCTACCGCCGAGGCGGAATATGTTTCGGCGGGTAGTTGTTGTGCCCAATTGCTTTGGATGAAACAAACCATGTTGGACTATGGCATTACCTTCACCAAAACCCCACTCCTATGCGATAATGATAGTGCCATAAAGATAGCTAACAACCCGGTCCAACACTCTCGAACCAAGCATATTGACATTTGCCACCACTTCCTAAGAGACCATGTTGCCAAAAGTGACATAGTCATTAGCCACATAAGAACCGAAGATCAACTAGCCGACATTTTTACCAAGCCTCTTGATGAAACCCGCTTTTGCATGTTGAGGAATGAGTTAACTGTCATAGATTTCTCAAATGTTGCTTGATATCATGCACCATGGTTGCTTCTTGTTCATAGTGCCTAGTTGCTTACCTTTGCTTTTATGCTTGGGATTTATTGCTATTTGGACCTTCTTTGTGAAAATGGAGCTTGTCACATTAAGGGGGAGTATTGCACTTCTACATGTGCTCTACTACTCTTTAGGTGTGAATCAATCAAATACAAGTGCTAGTAGAATTTTCAAATTACCCAAGTCAACATTAGTCAAAAATTTTTGGAAAATCAAAGTAATTTCAAAACTATCTCTTGAAAATTGTTTGAAAAGGTTCCCTATATGTTTTCCAAGCCTCACATTGCAAGAAAAATGAAGTTTGATTGAAAATGACCTTTTGGCCCTCTTTTGAAGAAACTAGATTCTTAGTTTTGGCCAAAATGAACTTTACCTCCAACATGAGTTTGAGAAGGATTTTGAGAAAAGTGTCAAAATATAGTTGGTAGGGAAGACTTATTCAAATGTTTTCGGTATTCAAATCATATTCAAAAACCAAACACTTCAAAGGTTATTTGCAAATCTTTTTGGCTCAAAAGGCCCCCATAGACCATAAAAGGTCACCTCCTAGCACTTAAGTGAGTTAAGTTGCAAATCATCATAATTTTCAATTATTATGCATGGTTAGCAATATTCCAACTCATACATTTCAAAATTGCTCCAAAAATTAAAATTTTATTGGATTTTGTTGTATGGGGGTTGTCGGCTTGTGCAAGGGCTGTGCACAGCCAGCAGGGGACCTAGCGGTCTGACCGGCGCTATATGCGCGGTCTGACCGGCCAGGTGAGGCGGTCTGACCGGCCCCTAGCCGCCGATCTGACCGGCCTGTCAGTAGGGTTTTTACCCCTTCTTCTTCTACCTGACCCCTTCTCCCTCCTTATCCCCTCACTTCCTCTACCCGAAAAGGAACTCTCTCTCTCTCTTCCCTCAAACCCTAACTCATCTCTCCCTCAAATCCCACCGATTTAATCGTGGATTTCTCTCTGGTTCCACCGTGAAGGAAGAGTGCTCTTGGATCTGCACTTTTAGGGGGTTGTTTTTGGTGCAAATCATCTCACTCAACCAGTAATCTCTCTTTCCCCATCTTGTGCACATCAAATCGCTCTATTTCAATTTCTAGGGTTAAGGGTAGTTCCTCCCTCTAGATCAAATATTGATGAAATAGACGCATCCTTTGTTGTCCTTGATCTTTATCTTGTGCAAACTTTGGTCCTAGCATGTTTAGAAACACTTAGTGGTTGTGGAGAAGTTGGGTGTTTTGTGCTCCCTGTCATGGGCGGTCTGACCGGCTGTTGCCCGGCGGTCTGACCGAAGGCTACACGGCGGTCTGACCGGCCGCTTGCCTGCGGTCTGACCGGCCTGATGCCGTCGGTCTGACCGGCTATTGTGCAGCGGTCTGACCGACCCTGGCAGACAAAGCACACATCTTCTTCCACATATCCAAGTGCTCTCTAAATAGTTGCTAATACCCTATTCTTTGCTCTTTTGGATTCAGAGATACCTCCTCGCACTCGCCGTGGCCGTCAAGCTCAAGTGTAAGAATCAGAGAGCGAGCATGAGGAGTCCAGTGGAGGTCAATATGCTCAAAGTGAGGAAGAAGAGCAAGAAGTGTATGAAGAACAACAAGAAGAGGAAGAGGAAAGCGGAGATAGAGACGGTAGTGAGAGTGAGGAGGAAGGAAGTGGAGATGACATGGAGATAGATCCCTCTATCCAGTTTGTGCTGAACATCAGAAATCCCACTCAATACACTATGTTGCGTCATCATGATCAGTTCAAGAGGCCTAGAGACACCACAGATCCCCGCTTTCACACAGCTTTCCAGAAGACCGTGTATGAGCAGATTTACAGAAGGAAGGCCTTTGCTGAACATAAATGGATTTCTTGGAGGAACATAAATGAGACCCCGGAGTTTGAGGGCTTGCAGGATCTATTCAAGGCTGTTGGCATTGACCGTATTGCTATCCTCAAGCAAGACTATGATGAAGACTTAATTCGCTAGTTCTATGCTACAGTATGGGTTGCTGGAGATTATTCTGAAATGAAGTGGATGTCTGACACCCTCCAGTGCACTATCTCTAGGAGGATGTTCCGGAGGTTGCTCAACATTCGTTTTGATTAAGGGGATGATCTGCATGAGGAGCACGCTCACAACCCATTCTCCATTGATGACCTAGCACAGTTCTATGAAGATGGAAGGCAATACACTTATGGGAAAGTTGCTGGGTTGAGGACTATTCCCAGTGTTGTGAACAGAATAGTGAGAGCCACCATTCTCCCTCGGTGTGGGAATAATGATGATATCAGGGGGGTGGCTTGGTATGTGATTGATGCCATCCTTTAGGGTCGTCAGTTTGATGTGGTAAATCTCATGATGCAAGAGATTGCTATATCTAAGGGCACTTTTGGTCAAGGTATCTACTATGCGCCCTACATCATGAGATTGATTCAAGAGAAGCTTGGGCGTGCCGGGAACAATCTTACGGAGCACAAGCAGTACAAGCCACGTCTTCAGCTTGGCACCCCTCGTGTCCCTAGGATGAGACAACCCACATTCCATCATGGGGCAAGCTCCAGCTCAGCACCTCCTCCACCACCTCCTCCTCCTCAAGGTATCGATGAATACTTCACTCCTTCCTATGCATATTTTGGGATGCCTCCACAGGACTACTTCAACCCGGTGCTTGGGGCCATCAATGCCCTAAGTGATAGCATTCAGAGATTATCTACTGGGCATGAGGCCATGTATGAGGATGTGAGGGGCATAAGATCTGAGGTTGGCAGGATGTCTCAACACATGAGCACTTTGGACCGGCGTATGACTACTTTGGAGAACTCTCATGCCTATGTATACTCTCGACGCCGTGGTCCCTCCGGTCCATCTCACTATCCTATTTCCCGTCCTCCTTCACCTCCTCAAGAGTGAAGCTTTTTGGTCCTTGATGCCAAAAGGGGGAGAAGAAAGGACTTCTTTTATCTTAGGTGGGTTGGGACTAGATTTAGTGAGGTTAGTCCTCTTTTCTATTAGGCTAAGGTGGAAGGATATTTATATGTAATGGGTTACTATTATCGTTATTGTTTTGTTCAAACTCTTGTGTGGTTTAGGCCCTTCGTGGTCTTGATCCTTGGATGAACTTTATATGCCTTGATGGTTTTATGGACATCTTGTGATCTCTATGCTATGATGGATGATTATTGTCTTTGTGATATTCTTTTGTGATCATCCCATGCTTGTATGAGTTTTATGTGTGGTGTTCATCAAATCCATGTTTTATTTGTGACTAGCGGTTTTATTTTTAATTGATCGAGGAGTTTGGGCGATCATACTTACTAGATTTTATTTATAGCTTTGCCGTACTATCAAGGGGGGTAATGACCTAGTCAAAGAGATGATCAAAATGCCACATTAGGTCATTTGCACTTAAGTCTTGGTTTGCATCTACATTTTCTGCTGTTGACTGGCCATGCGCGGTCTGACCGAAGTGCATGACCCGGTCTGACCGGCCATTCTTGGCGGTCTGACCGGTCATTTGCCGCCGGTCTGACCGGCCGGCTGGAGGATGGATGGCCGCCTCTGGCCTGGCGATCCCGAGCCCCACCAGAGCCGCAATCGGTCAGACCGAGCCGACGGCGGTCTGACCGAGCCGTGGTCGGTCTGACCGGCCATTTGGCCTTCGGTCTGACCGGCCCCCTGTTGCCAGTGCATTTAATGCAGTCCAACGGCTAGTTTTCCAGCTGTTGCGAAGTAGTCCGGTCTGACCGGCCGCACAACGGCGGTTTGACCGGCAATACACAGAGTTGGTGGATTTCGTCCCTAACGGCTAGTTTTTGGGGTTTGGGGTATAAATACCCCCCATTTGCAGCAAGGGGACTCTCTTGGCACTTGTTTTAATTGCACACACCCCTTGCACTTCTCTCACACTCACTTGAGCTTTTGTTCATCCTTTTGTGTGATTGAGAGTGGTTTAGCCAAGAGTCAAGTGCATTTGCTTTCTTGTTGAGTTAGTGTGGCACTTGATCATCTCCAAGTCGGGTCATCGCTTATTACTCTTGGAGGTTGCCACCTCCTAGATGGCTTGTGTAGGTGCTTGCCCGGTGACCTCTTCAAGGAGTTTGTGGAGGAGGCCCGGTGCCGATTGTAACATGTTTGGAGTTCACCACCTTCGGAGTGAAGGAAGAATTACCCTAGTGATCGAGGCTTGGGTAGTCCTCTCCGTGGGCCGGCTCCCATCTTGCCCACCCCTTGACGAAGGGGGCGTGCGGTGGCTTCGTGGTTGAGCGGTGGAGTTGGGCTCGCCTCAACGGGGTCGTAGGAAACCGGCAAGTTTCCGAACCTCGGTGAAAAAATCTTTTGTCTCTTGTCCCTTACTTATTGCATTTACTTTTGAGCAATTTACATTCCTAGAGACATACTTGAGCCACTATTACCCTAGACTTGCAAAACATAAATTAGTTGCTTAGTTAGACTTGTCCCTCTCCAAGCCTAGCAACCTAGGTTAGGTGTGATTGAGTATCAATTATTTTAAATCGTCTATTCACCCTCCCTCTAGTCAACATCTTTGATCCTACAAAGGTGCCGGTTCTATTTTCAACATTGGTGTTGGTTACATGTATTGGTGCCGACCAATAGGTGCCGGTTGGAAAACCGGCACTTATAGCCGGTTCCCAACCGGCACCAATGATGGTTTCTGTACTAGTGAATCTAGAAACCACATGCCTGTACGTCTCAACCGTTAGTTGTGGCGAGCACATGCGCGGAGCCTGTTCCATGCTCAACATACGCGGCTGGAAAACCTGATCGATTTTTTCAAATCGTAAGACAACGAGAAACAAAATTAAAAGATAATCAGGTGTAAAAAACTTAAATAGTTTATTATGGGTGCTAGCGCGTAATTGTGCAAAACACCTAGCTATTACAATTTAGAAATTTTGTATGTGGAAGCTAGAAATTTTCACATCAATTGGAGAAAAAGATAAGAGTTTATGTAGAATTACAATTTAAAAATAACAAATAACTGAAATTCAGAATAAAAGAATATTGAAAAAATAGTCCATGTATAACACAATACAAGATTAATTAAAATTAGAAAAAATTCAAAATTGGAAAAGGAGAAATAAGATCTCAAGTGGAAATAAAATCTAGAATTAACTAAAGTTCACAATAAAAGTTAAATAATATTGAAAGAAAAGGCTATATCCAACACAAACAAGAGATTAATTAAAATAAAAAATAAGGAATATACAAATAAGAGATCATTTATAACACAACACGAGATTAATTACAATTCAAAGTAAAATATAAAATCAATTCAGTAATTAGAAAAATAAAAATATCAGTTCAACAAGTACAATTAAAATTCGTAATAAAAAATAAAATAAAATTTGAAATTAGAAAAATAAAAAATTTGAAGTAAGAATACAATTTATTAATAACACAAATTCAGAATAAAAATAAAGAATATTAAAAAAGTCTATCTATGTTACAATGGTGGCAAATGACGATAAAGAATGGGACATCATGGTAAATGATGATAAAGAACGGGATATCAGGAAAGTTGTAAAGGGGTAGGATGATGGTGGTTAATGGAACATCTAAACCATGATTAGGTTTAATTTTCAAAACCCCAATGATGATTAAGAGGAGGGGTGGCGGGCAGGTCATGGAGTAGGATTGTGATAGTTGACCAGACTTCTAATGATAATCAGATTTAATTTTTAAAATCCCAATAACAATTAAGAGGAACGCGATGAGTGGACCATAGAGGAGTATAGTAGTTGAGTTTGACATGACTTCTTGAAACTATAAAAAGGAGAACTCGATAAGATCGAATTTTAAAGGTTACAAGGAGGATGAATAGAAGTCGTGGAAGACCAGGTAAGCAAATAAAGCAGAGACAAAGGAGTGTAGGGTGGTGGTTGGTGTGACTTTTAAAAACTATAAAATTTTAAAGAAAAATATGTGTAAAAAAGATTTGATAATTCGGAATGGGGCCTAGTCGCGTAATTGCGCGGGTTATTAAGAATGAAACTAGTGATCGGTCCACGCAGGACGTGTATGTTAATGCGTCGAGCCAATTAATGCTTCTTCGGATGGGAAAGTAGAAGGGCAGGTTGAGCCATGGATTGGCATAGGAAGAGAACCCAAGAGCGCGGCCTCTTGCCGGTGGGCTTCTCCCACCTACGCTGAGCGCGACGCGTGCCGTGCCGTGCACGGGCCGGGGCTGGAGCTGGCTGGGCCAGCCTCGACTGGTTTGGCAACTACACCTCAATTCAATGCGTTCGCATGCTGTCCCGTCCCTCCCAGCACGACGCACCGTCTCGCGTTTCATCACACAGGTCACTAGCATGCATGGGTGATGGAAGCATCAGCTACGAGCTGTTCCAAAAATGCGACTGGTCTCCGGATAGTGCTTAATACACGATGACCGCTCGGTCACCGACGACGACAAACGATGATATTCAGATAAAATTTAACAAAATAAACTGAAGTTTTTGAACTTAGGTGGCCTACCGAGTGGATAAGACCAATAAACCAAACCACAATTATATAACTACACATTCAGATTACGCTCATAATCTAGACTATCTTAAGAGCAGGAGATTCTAAGTGAAACCGTAGTTGCTAAAGCTAACCCATAACAGGGCCTCCATCGCATTTGGCAACCCTGGTTTGACAAGATCACATCCATGAGCAACCAATGGCATTACAATAACTTACAAATCTTTACTGTTTCATATCAATTCCTATACTCTTGGATTCTCAGTACAACAGTACGTGGAAACCAATCCCTACTCCAGGGATAAATTAAATGAGCCACACCCCACAATCTCTCCGTCTTATATCGGTAAAGTAAAATATTACCACCAGAGTATTGTACCCAATGGACGAGCGTGTAGAACCTGACAGAATCAAACAGAAAACATATGGAAGGGCATACACATCTTGCAAAGCAGACCATGAACAGCAGATTTACAGGCAAACAGGCAGCGAGCAGCCGTGCATTGCATTCGTCATAGCGGGCTGAAGGGCTCCGGGAGAGGCTCGAACCGGTGGTCGAACAGCGGGCTCTGGTCAGGCTTGGTGTCGTCGAAGCCGTGCAGCCAGCTCGTGTTCCTAACGTCCTCCCTCAGCAGCATCGCCTCGTAGCGCGAGCTGCCGTACATGTCCAGCTCGCTCAGCGTCTCCTTGCCTCCGATGCTTCCCCGGTCAGGGGAGTCGGTCGAGCTGCCACCATTGCGCGACAGTGCTCCGTTGGAGTCCCCGGAGAAATGCCCGTTGGTGCTGCCATTGTCAGCGTAGTGCCGGTCCCCGTTGGAGACGGTATGCCCAGGATCTGACATTCGAGCTGGCCTACCCTTGCCGGCAGTTGAGCGGATGCTATGGGGGAAGAGGGATGCGCCACGGATTCCACCCAAGTTCTGCCGAATGTCCTGTCACGAGTTCAAGGAGTAATGTTAGCTTCTTCCAACTTGTGATTTGAGTATGGCAAGAAAAGGCACTGCAATACAGTCATGGTTCATGCAACGTTGAATCAAATGTACATGACAAATTCTGGCTAAATGCAAATAGAATCCTAACTGGTTCAAAGCAGGGTTTTACTAGTCTGATGGAAACACAAGAAGAAACGTACCATGTGCCTGATTGCCATGTCAAGTGACTTCTTTGACATCGTCATCCCAAATCCATTATCTGTCCCTGTGGCAGGCCTGGAGACTTTAGTAGGTTGACTATCCACAGTAGACCTTTCACTCTGTCTATTTTGGCGCCCATTTGTGAGAGTAGGTGTCCTTGATGGTGCATCAGAAAATTTACTTCGACTCATAGCAGGCACAGACACCTTCTTTACAGGAGCTGAGGCAGCTGATGGTTCAGTATTTGGGGTTGATCTTACTCCTAAAGCCATGCCTGGCCGTGATCTACCAGCAGATAATGGCCGTTCAGGCAGTTTTGTCCTAAGATTTGGTGGTGTTTCATTTGGAAAATCAGGAATATCAAGTGGACGAACTGGAGCTCGAGGTCGTGGACCAGGGGAACTTGGACGAGATGACGGAGCTGACGAAGGTGCTGAGTTCCGGCCACCATTTGCTGCAGGTCGATTGATAGATGATGTCAAGCTACTGATGCTAGAACTCCGCCCAACAGAAGGTGAGCGACCAATAGCAGGGGCTGATGAGCGTATTGCAGGCTGGCGTGTAGGTGTGGATGAACGTGAGTTGGAGCGGCTCATTGAAGAACTTGAAGACAATGAGGTGGCACGGCTTATCCCAGGTACATTACTTGAGGATGAGCCAGGACGGCTTGTTGCAGAAATTGTAGATGCATTTGAGCGACTTGTTGCAGAAATTGTAGATGCACCTGGGCGGCTCATTGCAGGAATTGCACCAGAAGATGGATTGGGCATAACACGTGATCTAGAGGTTGGTGTTGATGGCCTTGAATTTTGTGCAGATGTGGTCCTGGCAACAGCTGAGTCACTTGTAGAATTGGCTGTTTGACGAGTTCTCACAGGAGTAGATGGGCGAGTTTTGGTTGGTGTAGATGGACGAGCTTTAACAGGAGTGGAGGACCTCGCTGGAACAGGGCGTGAAGCTGCAATTGATTGCTTTGGTGCAACAACAGTGCTGCTTCGCCTACTTGGAGTTGTAGGTCTTGAGCTGATGGAGGAAATGCTTGTATTGAGAACTGCTGTCCTGTTGGAGCTAGACATGAGAGTGGACTGAATAGAAGGGCGAGTGACAGAGTTACTTCTAGCTGGTCTAGTGGGAGCTGTAGAATGCCCATTCTCTGTTTGAGATATTGAAAGCTGCAAAACAACGTAAGTTTGACATAAAAATGCTAATTATAACCAAGATTAATCAAGGAGAAAAAAATGCCCCGAGAGTAATTATGCAACTACTGCCTAGGTAGTTGGAGTAGGTAGAGAAGCAAGATGCATGTTATCGCCAGGCTCCCTGGATTGGGTGGTCTTCAATTCCAATATGCATTTCGTTAAATAAAGTTGTTTTGTACCTCTAATTGTGGCATATATTGGGAAATACTTCAATGAATTGTTCATTGTTGAAATCTAAGGTGAAACCTTCAATTGCTAACCATGAGTATTTTTTTCCCTTTAAGAAATAAAATGACAATAACATTGAAAGCATTTCAGGTCAAATCACTCATTATTTGAATACCAGCTGCATCTCATTTTTCTACACTGGGAAAGACTATACGTCATTAATGAGAACTTAACAGGAAAGCAGGTTGTAGGAGCTCAAAATGTTCCATACTACCATAGATCATGCAGAAAAAGAAAAAGGATGCATAGCCCAGACAGCAACTATTCATCAGAGATGTATATTTTGAGGTATTGGTCCCTAAACTTACTGTTGTTACAATGCAACATAGATAAAAATGTTCCTTGTTTCTTTTGAAAATCAGGTAAAGGTTGTCACTGTAACTATGAACTTCGAAGTATTTGTGCAGAAAAGGAACCTTAAACTAGATAGCAAAAGCAAATCTCCAAAATTTAGCAAATCTATTTTAAGCACAAATAACTCATAGTACATACCCTTGACGCTCTGGTGGTTGACGATGATCTAGTGGCAGTGCGCTTAGGTAATATATTTGAGGACGGTGTTTTCTCAGCAACCTCCAGTGCAGGACAACGGGGTGTTCCGGGGGGCGTAAGAAGCCTGAGAAGCGCATCACAAATTATGTTTAATTATAGTAGAAACAAATGCTAACATGTATGGGCTAGAGGAGCAGACAACCAATCAAGCAAGAAACTGTAGTTACTACAAACTTTTAAAATACTATAGGAAACAACCAAACAAATTCATTATCGTTTCACAGCAAAAAGTCATAAACGATTACCATTAACTACCATGGGAAGAAGCATATTAATAGCACCTTTGACCCAAAATGATAAATCTTTTTTTCTTTCTTTCCGTGGCATGCTCCCGCTAATATCCCCAAATTAGTATCAACATATCCCTTAGTTTACATCAAATTAGCCTTCCAAGGAAAGCGGAAGCCCCACAGGGTGCCTAACTGCCTATCCATCCAATTGCATATTTCATATTTCACAAATTGCTCAGCTCAGCGATTCAATTCCACCCAACAGCAATAAAATCACCAACGCCATCCTTAACGACAAACGATCACAACCATCACAACTACAACCGGAAGAGTGACATTGTTGGGGGCAATGCTAGCAGTATCCTCTTTTCCGAAACAAACAAAAGCATGTCACTCCAAGATCAATCCTACTGAAACCAGCAAAACAGCGTGCAGTACAAATCCAGCCCAAAACACGCCAATTCAAGTCAACCCAGCAGATTAAAACAAAAATACAGCTACAACTTCACATAAACTTGTGCTGCACCAAAATACACTACAAAGATCACCACACCGACAACAGAAGGAGATTAATCAAAATCAGCAAAGGTGAAGCAAAAAAACAAACTGAAGAAAATGAAATCGATGGTCACCAGTCATAGTCGTTCTTGCCGATCTCCGCGCCCAGCAGGTCCTCCATCTCAGGGAAACCAAGCCTTGGAGTTTGCCCCCTTCAAACTGCAACAACAAATCCACCCAACCAAAAGCATCAATAAAACCCCCCCATCCCAAACTCCAAAGTTCAAACCGAAGCAAAGCATTAGACCAAGCCGCTACCTCAGGCCACCGGGCGACCCACCGAGCCGGATCCGCGCTCCGGAGCCTTCCAGAATCCGAGCCCTCACCCCCCCCCCCCCCCCCACCACCACTTCTTCCCACCAATGCCGCTCTCTCCTCCCCCTCCCCTTCCCACCCGCTGCCCCCTCGGCCTTGCTTCCTCGCCGCCGACGAGATCCCCGCAGGCGAGATCGCGGGGAGGGAGGAGGCGGAGGATGGGGTGCGTGCGCGTCGTCGTCGTCGCCTCTGCGTGAGCTGAGCTCTCCTCACGCTGCGCTGTGAAAGCTCTTTTGTTTTTGTTTCGCCGTAAAGGCTTCGCGAATCGTGGTCGCACCCGCGTGGGACCCGCGCGGGTGACAATGGCAGGTGGGACCCAAAGGGAATTATGGCCCCACCTGTCGGTGAGGGATTGGGGGGGCCTTTGATGGGTGGGCGCGGTGCAGAGGGGTGGTGGTGGAGTAAAGTATGCGGTAAGTCAGAGAGGCGAGAAGTCGGCGCGGGCGTGAGGAGGGGTGGGCCCGGGTGTCTCACGCTGGAGCGTGGGACCAGGGGTAGAGGGCCCGCGTGTCAGTCGGTGATGGTCTTCTGCAGTGAAAAGAAAAGAACAAATGTTTTCTTTTTCTCTGGTAAAGAAAGTACAGAGATGTTTGGTTGGGTTAGAGTAATCAGGTGGCTGGTCGCTGGTCAAGTGGTCAGTGGATGATTTTGCTGTGATGATGATCATTACTAAATGTGATGTATTTTCTTTATCTTAAAATATAATATATAATATAAGGATTTACTCTATTTAATCAAAATCTTTTATATTCTAGGATGAAGATAATAATATTTTTTATATGTAATGTTTCTAATATTACGTTAGTGTAATGTAGTGAGCCGGCAGCCTGGCAAGCTTTGGCACTGGGCAATGGCTAATGGTGGTCAAATGAGGCCAACGTGCAGCAGCTTAACCCCGGAGCTAGATCCTAGAAGGTGCACGTGCACTCGGATCTCCTTCCCACGCCGTCCGATCCGAAACCAGCGTCTCAGATGATGCTTCCGCTTCACATCATTACTTGCTAAAACTTTCTTCCGTGTTGGGGTTGGATCTAGCCTGGATCAAAGAACACGGAGATCTCATCTCATCATCTGATCTGATCGAGCCGTGGGCTAATTTCTGCCACATTTTTCTAGGTTGTCAATGGTACTAATTGTATTCGTAGTGTTCCACATCACCTGATACATCTTTTTTGCCGTACGATTGGACGGTTTTAAAGTTTAAAAAACCGTGCAAAAGTGGTAAAGCAGCTTGTGTTAGGGAGTAATCAGGGAAATTAAGGAGGGACAGTGTACAAAACACGAACAGTGTACCGAACATGAGGTCCAGATCTTCAGATCTTGGCAAATGGCAGAGTAGGAGTAGTACTTGCGAGGATGGTCATGTACACTGAACAGTACAGCACTACAACCAATAATGTACATGTGGCCCCAACCCCGGTTGCAACATGCATGTGGTGGAGGGGGGGGGGGGGGGGGTGGTTTGATGTATTGTGCACTGGATTACTCTGACAAAAGGAATTTCCTTCGCAATTCCCCATGGTTGTTTCGCAAGCTCATGCTCTGAGCTGACCATACAGTGTAGTATAAGTACAGAGCAACACCGAGTCCCATGGATGTTTAGGCTGAGCGTTGGGAACTAATCCTCCTATCACGTAAAACAAATCGACTCTTAACACATGATTAATTAAATATTTATTTTTTTTAAAAAAATAAATTAATATGATTTTTAAGTAACTTTCGTATAAAAATTTCTTAAAAAAACACACCGTTTAACTGTTTGAAAAGTGTACGCGTGAAAAAAGAGAGTTGTGAGTTAGGAAAGTAGGGTGGAGAACACAGCCTTAAAACCTGGATTCACATTACATCAATATTTATTTTATTGGAGCTCTTATCTTCGAGATCAACTAAAAGCTTAACATGCTAAGTGAAAACACGATCTTGCATTTCTGGGTGTGTACATAGAGTATGGCAGGAAGCGCCATCCAGACGCATCATGGCAAGGTGTGGTCACTTTCGGGCGCACACCGTAGGTTGGTGGCTGCATCTCGGCCGGGGGCGGGAGGGCACCGGCGAGACGTTCGGTTGGGCGATGGCGACCGGTAGTTGCTGCATCATCGCCAGGAGACGGACATGGTGGGGGGGACTGCCCGCCCGGCACTGTGCCGGGATCTGGCTCCTCCCGCACGCAGCAGTGCTTTGCTAGCTTCCTCTGCTCATCACCTGGCCAGGAAATCCGGGAGGGGGTGTGTGTGCTGCTCTGTGCTCTCTCCACAGTTTCATCATCTCGATCGTTAGGTTCATGTGGTCCTTCAGATGAGGGCAGAGTGAATGGAAGGGAGAAACGTTCATAATTGTTGATTGACCCAGACGCATTGTCCTCCATGGCTCCATCTGTGCAGCTCACCGTCTGGTTCATCTGCTGCAACATGGAAAGATCTTGGCTTATCGCAAATTTTCAATGCATTATACAGTAATTTTAGAATTAGTAGAAACAGAGGAAATAACTTGAGCATATCCGTATCCCATATGAGTCTGTTCAATTTTTATTTTTTGGATGATGTTTTAGCTGTCAAGTTTCGGACTGAGTACTACAAAATGGAGAGGATGTTATAGTAAGTCAATTCTATAGCGCATCTAAGCTATCCAGTTTCACAATTAATTATGCAGTAATCTATGTATTAAAAAAACAAATACCTGCTAATGCAGATGACTGGGAATCTTCATCATCAGTTATCAGTGGAAGAACTGCTGGCTCCTCATGTCAAACTTCTGGGGAGGATACATGTAACATGCAGTCAAGCCCGTCTGCACATGCCATGCGCTCCCTGATCACCGTCCTCCCATCGATAATGCATGGTCCTGCTCTTGCAAAACTGTCTGTATTGGACGACAATGCAATCAGCCGTATCATTTGTCCTTTCAACTACAGGGGTAGAAAATAATACAAGTGTAGGCAGCAGTGCCACGCTGTGGATGTCATGGACCTGCATTGTTTCCCAGTGATTAGTGGAACCGAAAAACTGTCAGCTACAGGGGGAGAGGATAAGGTCCTAATTGGTCAGGGGGGCTTCATATTTTGTTCTCAATAGCCACCAAAAGACAGTGAACTTACGTATTCTTCTAATACATAACATGGTGAAAACTATCATATAACCTACTTAATCCATGACATCATATGATTACTGCTATACTTGTTAACATGTCTTATTATAACAGCATTCCTGTAGTGCTTGCTTCTATCTGTTTCCAGATGTTAAATTGATTGACAATGATGGATCCTGGATTGTACTTGGGAAGCCTTAGAAATTTGCAGTACTGCAAAACTACAGCCTCAATCATTGAGATCAAAGGAAGTACTTCACCTAACTTAAATATGTCAAAGGCAGGAAGATTTAGACCCTATTTTTTCACCGAAAAGGAAAAAAGCAAAAGTGACATCTTAGCTGTTGTTTGATGGATAATCTAGCTGAAAAATGATGGCACCTTCAAGTACCAGTTTCCTTGAAATGAGACATTAATCATTTGTGCTTGTGTGCCATTTCACTTTCCCAACTTTAGATTTTTTAGCAAGGCCTCAACCGACCCACCTAAATTATATATTTCACTCAGCAACCCAAAAGGTTGGCATTCAATAACAGAATGAAAACAAGGAAAGGGGATATGTTACACCAACGTAACACTGGTTCAAGAAGAAGCTTATGTGAGGCATGAGAAATCCAGAGTTTCAGATGGTCATGCATAGCAATGTTGTCCAAAGCCATGTAATCGTGACAGTTTTCCAACCATCAACCACTATGTCTACGTTGCTCTTGCCTCTCAAGCTGCAATAAACCACGCAACCAGCTCAATACTGGCAGTTCGCCAACCCTGTGGACTGTGGAGCTTTTATTGACTATAAGGGATTCAAGAAAAAAAGCTACCCAATCCAGTTCTAGTCCAAAAAAGTAAACAGGACCAACTTAATCAAATTTTACCTTACAAAAAACAGTTTAAATGCAAACTCAAAAGATCAACAATGCTGAAGTCTTGTAATAGGCTAAACCATCTAGTACATGTTGACAGCCACTAAGACAAACCATAGAAGAAGAAGTCTCAATGTCAATGGACTGGTTGTAAGCAAAGATAACCCAGAGACATCCACGCCACAACACCACCTAAGACAGCTCTGCAGTCTGCAGATGGACCGAGAAGCACACTATACTGACTTTGAGAATGTAAATAAATTTCAGTTGACAAAAGCATCACGAATATTGCAAACTTTACCAGTCTAAAAGAAACATTGCAAACTTTACAAAAAAGGTAGCAAGTAGCAAAAATAAACTTGAACAAACACACCTTATCAAGGATTTTCTCTTATTTTCTAAACCACAGGACCAAACAATGATGCAACTTTCCTTGGAGGGACACTGAACCATTAGACGTTCTGCACTATCATGGGTTTCCACAATGCCGTGTGACTGCGTGAGTGAGCACTGAGCAAAAGCCCACAAAGAAGAGCGGTCAAGTGCTCTCCCCTGTCTCCCACAGTCCGAGATGACCACCAGATCAGTCTCATGTCAGGGCAGTGGGCATCCATGAAGACTGCACGGTGAGGCCAGCAGATCACCGTGAAATCACTGAGAAATCATCTTACCACTGAGTAATCACCGCCACAGAGATGCATTGTAAAACGTAGGCCTAATCGGAATTTCCCCGAACACCTCGCATGCATGCGTGGGGTGCCGGCACCAATTCTCAGATAACGCAAATCCTACACCGAGTTCCAGACCATAAAAACCCTTGAGGGCTCGTTCGGCTGGAGTGTAGTATTTTCCTCTTGGGGAAACAATCACCAGGGAGGGATTGAGTGGATCGCCTCCCACCACCCAATCCCTTTCCAATACCCCTCCAACGTGGGTTTATGTGGTAAAACAGTTTAGTTTGGATGGGAAGTGGTGGGGATATATCTTTCTCATCTAAAATTCAAACTTAGGATTTAAATAGCATTTGCAGCAATTATGAAGTAGATTTTCATAAAATACGAAATAATGTACAGAAAATTTTGGAATTTAAACAGTATGATAAGGTCAAAAAAATAAAGCTACAGACATTCAAAATACTGTAAAAAATCTAGAGAAAACCAGAAATATTCTGAAAACTGACTAAAAGATCTGCAAACATAACTACAAACTGACCGCAGGACTCGGTTAATAATCAGTAATTGCTCCAATAGAAGAAAACATCAGAGAAACTGTTAAAAACAAGTAGAAGTAGAATAAGTAATTAGTACTTGCTATCGCAAATATTTGGCTTGCCCAATCTAACAGCACAGCATTTAGTACTCTGTGCAACATCAAACTGGACTAACTCTGAAGTTGACATCAAACTAGACTAAATCTATGGAAGTTGACATCAAATACTAATTGCACATAACACTGCTCTATTGATAATACAGGATCACAAATCTAGTTCTTCCTAAAGTTGGCCTTCATGTCATTCCATCTCCACCCAATGAGCACCTTCATCACTGTTAGAGGATAAAAATGTAATTAACATAACTATAAGCAAAACATATTCTGAGTAGTGGAGTACAAAAGTGCCTAGAAAATTATGAGTATTCTAGAAAATACTAAAATTTTGAAGACTGACTGCAAAAATTCATGCTAATTCACTTTGGCGACAGACTTTAATAGTGAGTGCACTGCATGCAAGCACACACAATACTGAAATATTAGTCCTAACCATGAAAAAGAAAAATGTAAATGATCTCTGTGCAACATCAATATTTACTATAAGATTAATTCCTTAAGATGGCAATACATCCGATCATTATGGTCACAAGAAATTCAGCTTCCAACGGTAACCATGTTAAGAAAAAACAAAAGCAGCTGAAATTTACAATGACAGAAGGCTACCACGAAATGTACAACATGATTAAGCCCTGACATGTGCAACAGTTCAGTAATTAAGAGTATATAAACCTTTTCTTTTATATATAACATGATTTATTATAGGCTTGTATAAGAGTTCACATTATCAAAACTGACTGCAAGTCTGCAACATGTCATTTGCACATAAGATAATCAGAAAATTGGTTATCTCTGTCAGCTTTAACACTAAGCACTAGGCAGGACATACCTCACAGAAGCATCCAAATCTCATGTATATCAACCCTGTTAATACAAGAAAAGTAGATAAGCATAACATCTAAGATGACACTAATGAAATTTTTTGTCATAATTAGAAATGTTACTCACCAGCTGAAGTATCAACCACAAAATTCTAGACAGTGGATCAGCACTGATGAAGATTTCTCTATTCTGAGCATCCTTAAAAACAGTAAATGCTTGGGCATTTTCCTCAGGGGATAGTTCTTTCATTGTGCTCAAGACAGCAATACAATTCTTGATTGAAAATTCATCAACTTGCTTTGTAGCCTCTCTGTCCCGTGCCATTTCCTCCTCGGCTTGTTTACGTCGTAGCTCTATGTATTTCTCCATCACATCAACCACATTCCCATTTTGCTTATGTCTTTTTGGGTTCTTCTCTCTTTTATCCTCAGGAGGTTTCCTTGATGTACTGGTAGATTGTCTTCTTTGATTTAACTGATTCGACACCTCCATTTCTGCATGCTCACTTGCTGTGATTAGATTATTACTTCTCAGGTCATCTTGATTGTTCTCCATCAACAAATCATCAGCACCTACTTGTGTAACAATATCGTCTTCTGTGTTTCTTGACTGATCTGGTGTATTTGTTGGCTGAAGGGACGTAAAGTTCAAGAGGCCCTCAGCAGTTTGACCTATTCAAGAAAAAAAAGGTATGACAATAGCTAAATGAAAAATGGTTCAAATGGTTTATGAACAGGTCTGAGAATTAGTAAATTACCATCGTATAGTTCTCCTAAAGCTTCAAAGATTGGAAAAGGTTTATTGCGGAACTTCTTAGCTCGAGGAAAGGACTGTTAAGTTTAGATATGAAAAAAACTGAGTTTAATTATAAGGCAAAAAGGAGAATATAGAAAGTAAATGTAATTTTTACTGTATCCTCTATTCATTACTTATTATAGCTAGCTGCACAGTTCAACAAATGCACGGAATTCAATAGTTCAAGCAACTTACATGAATAATATTATTCCAAACTGCAGGATCATCAGCAATAATCATCCCAAGATGCCCCACTTTGTGTTCTTGCATCCTTCAAGCACCGATAGTCTCTCTTAAGCTCCTTTTCTTTATCTTGTATTTGTCCTTTTGAAAAAAGAATGTGTGGGAACTTATCATGAAAACCCTGCACAATCCTTTTCCACCCTTTGGGTGACCATCCATTTTGAGTCCTGCATAAAGAGTTCATATTTTCATGCATAACATCAATTAAACCCTTCTCTAGCGTGGAGTTCCAGGAAGCTCTTGCTTGTTCTGCTGTTGCACAAACAATAAACATAAAAAATATATAAGAAACACTTGAGGAAATGCTTTCATACAACAAATAATTCAGAAATAAATGCATTAATAATGATCACCTCTTGGTTTTGTGGTCTTCTTTTGTGAGACAATGACTTTTGGTGAAGTTCCTCTACCTTGACCCTTTGGTGATACCCTTTTTGAAGTAGATTTTACTTGCATGAAAGCAAACTTTGGTGAACCTCTTCATTTCTGTACAAGTAATTTATTACATTACATATCATGATAGATTAGGATGATCATGAACATAATCATTCCACATCACCATTGCAATAGTGTCCCTAATAACATTTCCTTGATGAGTTTGATTATTAAGTGAGTTAACATCATTGCCATACTCATCATCTCCCACCGGAACATCAACAAAATCTTCAGGTGATATATGGTGCGGATCGTGTGGCTGATGATCAAGATCCAACCATCTCTCATTCCCATTGTACCTCCTAATCAGATTGTGAAAGACAGCAGCAGCTGCTGGTATCCTCACTTGGTTGTTAATAGGGTGTAATGTGCCTACTTTTAAGATCGGGAAGCGCTTCTTCAAAACTCCAATAGCCCTTTCTATGTGATTACGTAATAATGCATGGCTTTGATTGAATAATTCTTTGTAGTTTGATGGGCGCTGATGACCACGCCCAAACTCCTTAAGATGGTACCGAACGCCACGGTAAGGTGCGAGGAATGAAGGTGTGTTGGCATATCCACCATCAACAAGGTAAAACTTTCCCAGCGGTACGTGAAAACCATTTAGTTGAGCAGACCTAAGCACCCGGGCATCCGTGGCAGATCCCTCCCAGCCACAAGAAATGAATGTGAAGTTTAAGTCAAAATCACATGCTAACATCACATTTTGGCTTAGTGTGCTCTTTCTATTCCTATATGGAGCTGCCATCTCAGGGTTAATAGTGATGGGAACATGAGTACCATCAATTGCTCCTAAGCGATTCTGCAAGAATAATATAAACACATAAAATATTTTATTTTAAAAAATAAAATATTTTATTATACATGAATACCAAGTTAGTATCACCTTGAAGTATGGGTAGAAGCGAGGATTGGATGTGATCTTCGAGTGAGTTTGGTTTGCAAGAGGAGGCTTAATGAATCTATGGGTAAGAGTAGGGACTATATCGAAAAAAGCCCTAATATGCTGGTGGATGGTCGCCCCACTATGCTTGAATTCATACTGCATGTCTTGATAGCTTGCATTATGGGAGAGCATAAACATGAACATAGCAAGCTTTTCCTCAACACGAACTCCCCTTGTATCACACACCAGGTTCTTCCTTCTTAGAAATTCTGCAATACTTTTGAAGACCTCCGGTTCCATATGGTATGCCACAAGGCAATTCATGACATGCCCTTCGAGAACCTCTGTCACTTTTTCTGCACCAGTTTGGATTGATGTATGCCTAGGTGTTTTCTCTCTCCCCGCGCCACTATCCAAAAGATGCAGAGCAGGGAAAAGGAAAAGAATCATATCGTCATCCTCTTCCTCCCGCTTCCTGATTCGAATAGACCTTGAACCCATTTTTTTTACTACACACAAGAGGGAAAAGGTGTACTGTTCATGCACACTATACTCACATCATGGTTGGGTCAATAAGGATTTTTTAAAAAAACAAATGATTTCCTCATTAGATATCAGCATCACTAATTCATTTATTCATTTTTTGAGCTTCCATTATTATGAAAACAAAGACAATCAGTCTTCATTTGGATGTTTAGCAGTACATATAGAGAAAATTCTATTTATGCACATATAAAACTTCGAACAGCGGATGGCCTCATTCAAACATGCTTCCTCTTTGGAAGGTGAGGTGAGTAAAATATAGCTCTAAAATTCCAGTTATGTTTAAAATTAACTTTTCATTTATAATAACATCTCATTGCAAGTGAAACAACCAGTTATATGGTATCTACCAGTTCTGAGAATTTTTTCCTTTAACCAGACTTTTAAGATCTTAACTGTTAGTTGATTAAAAAGTATATATATGCAGCAGTTCTAACAGCAGATCCATGTACATATATGAAACTAGAAAATCAATATGAAACGCTCTGAATAGTGAAACGCTCTGAATCAAGAAAGTCAATATGCACATCAATATGAACAGATGCGGCAAGGAGAAGAGCAAGAGGTTTACCTGGTGCCGTGGATCTGGGCTTGGACAATACTGCTTCACTCTGTCCAGCATGTACAGCGGGGAGGAAGGGAGGCGCCGGCGCTGAAAAATCTACTCCTACAAAATTAGCAACATCAGCAACATGAAGAGTTATATTAAATACTACTGAATCTATTCCACAGTGTAAATGCCTCCAAGAATTAAAAGCCAGGTTGTACATGAAGAGTTATATTGATATTATGCAAGGTAACATGATTAATATAATGATAACATCAATAATTTATCTAAGATCACCAATTATTTGTCTCTAGAAATACTTTCTAGTGACATCTAAAATTTCTTACATTCTGTGTTTCTATCAAAGAACATATGGCAACTCTCACGTGATGTGGTGAAAATAATGCTAGTGTGAATCAAAATCAATGGTGCTCACCAATCAAAATCAACGTGGTGGCCGAACGAAGAAGGAACTGGTGGTAGATCTTGCAGGAAGGGAACGCGGCAAACCATCAGATTCTCCATCCACACGAGCAGCGGCGAGGAGAGGAGTAAGAGGTGTACCTGGTGCCGTGGATCTAGGCTTGGAGAAGGCTGGACTGACCCCGTGCAACACGTACCTGAGATCCTCGGTGGAGGGAGAGGAAGGGGGCGAAGCTAGCACCGACGGAAGAAGGAAGGCGATGCAAGAACCAAGAAGGATGGGAGGCGGCGCCAGCACCGGGGGAAAGGGAGGTGGCGCCGGCGGATGCAGCAAGAGGAGGCGGCGGCGTTCGTAGCGTGAGGAGGAGGTCGATGCGTTCGTGGCGTCGCGATGGAGATTGATCCACGAGCTAGGGTTGTGGATGGATTTCCCTGGGGTTTGGGGGGTATTGGGCCGGAAAACCTACCTTCCCGGGCCTTGCCGAATGGTCTTCTGAGCAGATTAGGGATTTCCCCCCTAGTGGTGGGCTTCCCCTTCGGGGCCGGGAAATGGGCCGGTATCCCGACCTTTTACACTCCTACCGAACGAGGCCTGAAGAATCGAGAATCCTCCCCCGAAGCAAACTCTCAGTAACTAACATATCGTGAGAACTGCATCACCCACCACAGGATATGTGAAGATCAAGCGGATGATGCATTCGGCGAGCTTAGAGAGTACAAATTAAGGGCTTATTTGGAAGCCAAGGGGAAAAGACCCTGGGAAAAATTCCCCAAGGGGATTTTCTGGGTGACATGCTCTTCCCCCTCCATTCCCCTTGGGAAATCCTAGCTAAGGAAGTTTCCCCGTGCCCATTTGATATACGTGGCAATGGAAATTTTCCATATAGCAAACAAATAAAAAATATTGAAAAGATCATATAAAATTACGAAAAATAAAAGAAAAAACACATAAATAAATTTTAAAAAGGAAAATCTAGATAAATTTTAAAAACCTACAGAAAATCTAAAATAATAATAAAAATGTAAATATTCAATAACAATATAGAAAATTCAGAAAAATCTAGAGAAATATGGGAATGAGGTAATTTTACACTATCATAAAAACTAAAATTTATCTGTAGCAACATACTAATATCACGATGTGCTTTATGATATAAGAACACTATATATCATCAAAGCAGCAGAAGTATCAATGGCATATCCATGCAACCACACATGTAAATTATAGACTATATTTCATACAAGGTTACAATGTCTTGATCAAGAATGATGAATAATCAAAGAGCTAGTGCTGAAGTCTATAGACTATAGAGAAGCCATGCTAGCTAGTTTGCTTATATCATGGTGGGATAAAACTATGTACAAAATCTCCCAAGTGTTCTCCAGGGACAAAAACTTGACGAAATGTTCATAAGGTATCATGAATCTCCCAATCATCCTCTGCACTACAAGAATAATTGTTCCGATGGCATCATAAAAATAATGCATCAAAGTAACTTGATACAGTAATTAAAGAAAGGATACATGCATTATTATTTGTGAAATAGAATAAAGTATACTGAAAGAAGGATTATCTAGGAAGATTAATAAAACAAAACATTTACTCGATACAGTACAACAAATTACTGCTACATAGTATGATAGCTACGTGAGTCAATATATATGTAATTTTTATAGTAAACAATCTGTTTTTATGGTTGCAAATCAAAACATTTTGTGCAGCTGCATCCATTGTAATGGACTAACGGAGAGCAAACTGTCTCTTCCATCCTATTTCAAGAGTAGATGATCGCAAAAGGATGGACAGTATAAAATCGGACATCATATTTGAATCTAAAAACCATTCATTTGCTAAAGTTAGGACTACTTGTTGCAAACGTTTCAGAGAAATAACATATGCACACGATACAAATATAGTACTATTACTTAGACAGAAAACAACAGTAAGAAATAAAAGCACTACACCCTGGACAAGTATTAAGAAGATGATCTTTGTGTCAATGTACACCGATGTACGATGGGTGACTGTTAATGACAAAAGGAAAAAAGAAAAACAGTGCCATGCTGTCAGCCCTCTTCCATTGATTTTTCCAGTAAACTCAACATGAGGTCCGGCACAAAGATCCCACCAATCTTTTCCTACACAATGCGGTGAACTCATTAGCATAAGCATAGACTCCATCCATCACACAAAAAACATCCGAAAACGTAATGCTGATAGCCAAATGAAATAGTAGTACAAACCAATGTGATGGATTGTGATAGGTTCTTCCTTGATATCCTCCAAAATTCCCTACTTATATTGGCTAATTAAGTGCTTCAATCTCTTATGAGATTCTTCACTGCCTGGACACCGTACCTCCTCCCTCACCAGTGGGTGGTTCTTTAGGATGATCCAGTCCTACCACTATAGCATGTTAAGCAACTCAAAAATCACTCAACATCGTCTTAGTTCATTTGTTCCAAGAAAAGAACACCTTACTCAATGGATTTTTTTTAGTCATGCTCGGGTACACCAATGTAGTTTATCATCACTTTCTTGATTTTGTTGAGATCCTTTACTTATCCATCACTTTGGAGTTGGAGAACAATCTCTGCACGGACGGCATGGGCATACTGGAGTAGGACTCAAATTAACTAACAATATAGCACTTGGGACACTAGTCGATTGCCAAAATCAAAATGAAATCAACCCTGTGACAAGAACCAAATCAATGGAAGGCAGAGAGATGAAGAATAGAAAGGCAAAGACACAATACTGTGTGGCGGATGCAGAGCAGGCATTAGGACTCGTTAGTAAGGAGTACGACGCACTCCTCCTCCCCCTCCTTGCCACCAGCTTCGGCTTGGGCGGATGTCTCACAAATCTTGAGGAGAAAACCCTGGAGGAGGAGAGAGAAGGGTAAGGAGAAGAGGGGCTCACCCTAGATCTTGAAGATTTGGGGGCAGATGAAGCGTCTCGCAGGAGGGAGAGGTGCAGAGGCGGAGTCTCGCCGGAGGGGGAGGTCCGGCAGCCGCGGCTCGCAGGAAGGAAGGCAGCGGCGTCTGCTCACAGAGGGAGAAGCTGCGCTGCGGACGAGACGGGGAAAAATCCTGACCTCCCGAGGCCGGGGACCTATCCCCAGGGAAGTTACGCGGATAGGGCCGGGAATTCCCGGTCCCGTGGGTTTCCAAACGAGCAACTCATTTGGCCCATGGATTATTCCCTCGCGGGGCTTTTTTCTTGAGAATGGACCGGAATCTCTCCAGGATCCCGGGCTGCCAAAGGAGGCCTAAGGGAAGGGAAGGGGGAGGGGAGGAGCGCGCGTACGTACCATCGCCTCCAGGGATTCCCACGTTCTTTCCCGAGCTTCGCTTTCACGATGGACAATCTCAATAAGGATCCGCCGCCACCGCCCGCCGATGACGACGACCCAACCCCGCGGCGCGCGCCGGCAACCGTCGTCGTGGCAGTCGTTGCATGCGACATGGGATATTGGGTTAGGCCTGTCTCTACCGATGCAATTACGCGGCTAGCATTACACAAAATTATTTATTTTTTATATATAATTTTACTTAAAATTTGTTAAATATCTATCTCGTTGTCTTATGATTGATTTTGAAAGACCGAACTTTATCATCCGTGTGTTTCTAATTTTATTGTTTTTAAAAGTCGCTTTGGTCGCTATCCCTTCTCCATTTGTTAGACCTTTATTTGCTTATCGATCTATCAGTATTTCTATTTATCTTTCATGAAACCTTTAAAAATTAGATCTTTTAGTTTTTAGAGTTCATTATCTTGTTGGTTTTTTTATAAATTTTTTAATGTTTTATCAAACACCGCCACTGTACTCCTTTACGGCCCCTTCGCTACCTTCTCTATTTATTATCATAAGGATTTTAAAAATCAAACATTGATTTTATTTTTTTTATTTCGAATTCTAATTAATCTCGTGTTGTGCTATAGATGGATTAATTGTTGTTTCAATATTTTTTATTCTGAATTTTAGTTATTTCAAAATTGTATTTCTATTTAAACTCTTCTTTTTCTTTCCTAATTTCAGAAATTTATTTATTTTTTATTCCGAATTTTAATTAACCACATATTGGGTTCTTAAAATGGACTCTTCTTTCAATATTGCTTATTTTTAATATCGAATTTCAGTTATTTTTTAATTGTATTTCTACTTGGACTCTTCTTTTCTTTTTCTTCGATTAATGTGAGAATTTCTAGTCTCTACAGTGAACGTGATGTTTTTTTTAAGCTGTTTTAAATAATATAATAGATAGATAGATGGATAGATAGTGGGCCGGCCGGTTTGATGAATACTAGGACGTCCAACACCGAACGAACGGCCCACAGACACCCAAAAAAGAAAATCCAGAGGCGATCGAGAGCCTAAATAGAAGTCTATATTTGGCGGGAAGGAAACGACCGGTTCCCGCGCTCGTCTCCTCCTCGCCTCTCCTTTGATCTTTTCTCCTCAGCCTCAGGCGTGGATCCGAACTCTAGTAGGCCTTCCTCCTCTGCCTCTCGTCCATCCAAGAGGGGAAGGACAGTTTGATCGTCTCCCGAAGCTAGCAGAGGCAGAGATTTTTGGAAACCAAGAACACACACGCCTCGAAGAGTTTGGACCGGATCGGATCGGTGTGTCGAAGATGAACGATGCCGACGTCGGGAAGCAGATCCAGCAGATGGTCCGGTTCATCCTGCAGGAGGCCGAGGAGAAAGCCGGCGAGATCTCGGTCGCCGCAGAGGAGGTAACAATCCGATCAATTCGATCTCTTTCGTCTTCTGTTCTTCAGAAATGGTATCGTCGTCGTGGATCCAGAGTTAAAGATCGTGTCAATTGAGACGCATTTGACGCGTGTGCGGATGCAGGAGTTCAACATAGAGAAGCTGCAGCTGGTGGAGTCGGAGAAGCGGAGGATCAGGCAGGACTACGAGCGGAAGGCGAAGCAGGTGGACGTTGGAAGGAAGATGTGAGCCTCACACAAAGATCTCGATCGACAGCAACTGCAAATTTGCAAAATGGCAACTGATGATCGAATTAGTGTCCCTGATCAACTCTATGTTTGGATTGATCTTGGGTGGTTGCAGCGAGTACTCGACGCAGCTGAACGCGGCGCGGATCAAGGTGCTGAAGGCGCAGGACGGCGTGGTGAGCGAGATGAAGGAGGAGGCCGGCAAGGGGCTCCTCCGAGTCACCAAGGACGCCACCGCCTACAGGAAGGTCCTCAAGGGCCTCATCGTGCAGGTGATCACCACCAGTCACACACTCCGCATTTCTATCTAGCTATCCATGTACATTTTGGTTCAGAGGAAAAAGAAATGAAGATTGAGAGATCATTGATCAAATTCAGAGCCTGCTCCGGCTGAGGGAGCCGTCGGTGGTGCTCCGGTGCCGGGAGGCAGACCGCGGGCACGTCGAGTCAGTGCTGGAGGCGGCGAAGAAGGAGTACGCCGAGAAGGCTAAGGTCAACCTCCCCAAGATCCTCATCGACGGCAAGGTCTACCTGCCGCCGCCCAAGACCACCCGCGACGTCCATGGCCCCTCCTGGTACACACAATCTTGTTGTTTCCTACTAGATATATAATTAGTAATATGCTCGTGCTAACGCTACGACGTATTGTATTTTGAAACGACTAACTATCAAAACTATATATTAACATGCAGTAATACATGAGTATATATGACTTATCGTTTTAATTCATCGGAAGCTGATTTGTGTGCATAAATTTTGCAGCTCTGGAGGTGTGGTGATTGCATCGCAGGATGGCAAGATCGTCTGCGACAACACGCTGGATGCAAGGGTGGAAATCTCTTTCAAGCAAAAGCTTCCTGAGGTATATATGTCTTATCTCATCCATCAATGCACGGTGATTCAGGGATTTGATATGTCTGTCTCATTTTCTTGTCTTGCAGATCAGGAAGAAGCTCTTCAGCCAGAAAGTGTCACAATAAGCATTTCTTTCGGGTTCTTGATATCCAGGAATAAACCAGAGACGTGGTTCACAATATGTATATTTTTGTTGTATTTGGAGTACTATTCCCTTTTGTCAGTTAAAGTGCACATGCCGTGTATGTAACTAGTAAGGTCAAAAGTTCATTTCATTGGAAGCAAATGTCTCTTTGTGTAAAACACTATATATATCTCTTTGTGTAAAACACCATGAGAAGTTGAGAACCCTTTGAGTTCATCAAGAGATCGACACTGTTAGTTATATTTGACAGACACATACAGTTTTGATGCCTCTGCATTACAAATCTTAGCATAATTGACAGAAAAAAGAAGTTCAGAAACTTTCTACAAGAAAATGAGAGAACTAAAACCCATGGAAAAAAGCTCCTAGGCAATGCAACATGGTTGGATGGAACCAAGCAAAACTCGCTATGAGGCTCTTTCATCATTCATAGCTATCCCCCTATGGTTCTCTTCAATCAAATCTCTGCAAGAAAATCCAACAAAAAGGCCTGGGATACACGGAAATAGCATCGTTCACCGCATCAACAAAGGCACAATGCTGCTCCAGTATAAGTTGATAATGATTCCTTTTGCATCACCTCCGATAAAACAGCACTGGTAGAGACCGAAACAAGCTCAAATATAATCTGTCAAAGTCTTAGACCAGGTAGACGTCAAACATGATCAATTGCTAAACCAAACTACACCGAATTAAAAGCCAATGGCTTCAGAAAAATAAAGGCACTGAATTGCAAACATGATACAACATTCCAAAATTCAGAAGATATCAACAAAATAGACTCTGGAATAATAACAAAAATTAGAGAAACTTCCTTACCAAGGGACTTGAGCACTTTCATTTTTGACCAAGTTTCGTATAGAACTATAGATACATATATATATGAGAACATATATAACTAGGCAACAACAGCAGTAGCAACATAATCATGCAGTAATAATCAAGTCCCCCGATTAGAGTGCAACAAGTAGCTACATGAAACAGCCAGACGAGCGGTTTCCTCTTCCCCTCGCCCAGATCGACTCGCTCTCCGCCTCCTCTCCCTCTCGTCTCTCTCTCTCTCTCTCTCTCTCTCCGCCGCAAACTTGATCTCAAAATCGGAACGGGAAGAAGTGGAAGAAGAAATAAACAAAAAAAGAGAAACATATTAATGGGCCGGGTAAAAGCTCCAAGAAGAGGCCCATTAATCGAATCAGCATCCACTCGCCTCTGCTCCTATTTAAACACTCGCCTTCCCGCTCGCTATGGCTCTCCCCAATTCCCCATCCAAGAACTCCACGAACAAGACCCAAGAATAAATCAGATGGCAGCGACATTGCGACGACACCAAGAACATCGGAGAGCATCAATCAGCGGGTGTAGAGAAGCGATCGCAAGAAACCTCGGCAACCAGAGAGCAGGACGAATCAATCACAAGCAGGGGAGGGAGAGAAAGAATCGTCCAGTAGCAGAGCAGCAAGCATCGCAAGAACGCAAGAACAGGGCTAGCGGACGCCAAGAAGCAGGGGAGCTAGCAAGCGTGAGAGGAGAAGCTGCATGCTCCAAGGCAGCCTCCAATGGAGCAACCCCTCTACCTCCAGAAGTTGGTCCAGGAGGATTGGAGAATGACACGCAGACGGAACAGGTTCTGCTTCTACTGCTGGCTCTCCGTCTGCGACCACTGCTGCCAAGAACATTGGGATCATCACCGCCCGGAAGAGGGTCTTCCCCGTGTCGCCACGGTCGGTTCGAAAGATTATTCTTCTTCCTCTTCCTCTTCCTCTTCCTTTTCCTCCTCCTCCTCCTCCTCTCCTCCTCCTCTTCCTCTTCCTCTTCCTCTTTCTCTTCCTCTTCTTTTGTTTCCGATCGAGCTTCTTGTGTCTCATCTCATGCCTTGTTTTGTTCTCGTTCGCAGGTTGAGTTGCTCGCTGAAAAACCCGCTGTGCTCGCCAGGTACCCCGTGGGCACTGAGTACGATTGGGAAGGTATACAAAGATTGAGAGGCGACGAACAAACGAACTGGATCCTGTTGAAACCATGGGTGCCACCAATGCACGGGCGGAAGAAGGATTTCTCGAGCTGCGTGGACTGCCACCAACGAATCAAGAGGCCAACAAACGCACTCTACTGCTCTACAATGTGCAAGGTTAGTTCTTGTCATACTGCGAGTTGTGCTTGGAACCATGCGTGGCTACAATTTCCTCTGATGGAGAGGTTCTTGGCCATCTTGATTTGTGGATGTGTTCTTGTCATCTTGATCTTGCTCAGGTTTCTTAGACAAAAGCATGTGCAAAACTGGCATAAAAAGTTGGGTTGATCCGATGGTAAAAGAAGTTTGTATTTTGGCCATCTAGCAATAAAAGAGGCTCCATTTCCGTTTCAGATAACTGAAAATATAATATATCCTGCTATATATTTTTTTAAACTAAACCGGTAGGAGAACCGTCAATTATATTTTCAATAAGCAGGAGTAAAACCCTAGACGGGTTACAAGGAAAAAAAACCACCAACTGACTGAACAGCTACACAGTACTCGCCACAACTCACTAACAACTAAAAACCATTGACGCAGCCCAACTTAGGGTGTCGATACCAAACTTGACCAAGAGCAGCATAGGATGTTTCGATTTTGCAATCGTGTCATCGTTGTTGTCAATGTTATAGATAAAGCATACGCAATAGTTCTTAGTTAAGCTCGGTGGGTCCACCATATACCAAGTATTTTATGGAATCAGGACTAGCATATCAAAGGTATTCCAGATAAGGAAGAAGAAACAGAGTTTTACATGGAAACTATAAGGACTATGTAGATAGTATCCATATTTTCTCCCTAGTTCTACTTGGACAAGGGAATATTTATGGGTATAAATACAAGACCCTTTAGGAGGAGAGGGGGGAGGCACGCAATAGTCAGAGTAGACACCAATACACGCCGCCAGACATCGACATCTGAGATAACATACCCAATCTGCTGCCCGCGGAGGCCGACAAGAGGGATCTAGTGCTATCTCTGATCTCGCCGAGTTCGTATTCAAGGATGAAGACTACCCGACATCGACTACGGGTGGTGGTTCATGCCGCCGTGTTGACGACAACTAGATAGGTTATCTCAAATATTGTACTTGTGTGATTCTGATGAATAAGAGCAACACCGGCTTCGGCCAACAGGAGTAGGGCTATTACCTGATTGATAAGGGGCCCGAACCTGTATAAAAATCACTGCCTCCTGTCTTTTTTACCTCAATCTCATGTATACCCTGGTACTAACGATCCCCATACCATGGAAATACCGTAGTCGTGATCTATAACATCGACAGTTGCCGAGCTTGTTGCCAAGCGACACAGCAACTCTGACTTTAGGATGCAACATCGATGTCTAGCACGCTGCCAAAATGATCAAGCGGCCTCGACATCCCACGATGGATTTCAGCCAAAGCCACCTAAGTGCCACATCCTATTCACGGCTAGCAAAAACACCCCTATAAAGAAATTGTAGTGTATCATCGTTGCCCAGCTTCGTTACCACAACGAAGCAGCTCCGACTCCACCTAGCAAAATCAAACAAGGAGCAAAGGTCGCCCACCACGAAACAAAAGGTGGAACCAGAAGAGCGAAGGCCTCGTCAAAACCTAGGACTGAAATGCTTCGAAGCCAATGCATACACCATCAACGACATCCTTGTACGAGGCAGTTTCTCCAAAGCAGTGCCCCCAAGGAGGACACGGCGTGGTCACTGCCATCGATCGTCCGAAAGCCGGAGCAAGGTTTTCACTCAGAGAATGGTAAGGAAAGGAGAGAGGTCAACGCCATAACAACGCCTCCAAGGAGGGGAACGACTCCAAAAGGCGCCGCCATCGTCAAGCTGACCAACGACCCGGTGAGGCTTTCGCCAGCGATTCCCCATCCAAACCCAGATAACCAATCCGCACAAGAAGGATCGTCGCAAGCCGCATCGTCCATTCAACGATCAGGCCTAGGCCACCGCCCACAGCTCCGACTGACCCTGTCGCCAACCACCGTGGGTATGTCGCCGCCGCGTCTGAGACCACGGCCACCTCCTCATGCCGTGACGGAGCCTCGTGAGCCATCGCCGTCGACTGGTAGCACAGTTGCGCCCGACACGCCGGCCCCACCACATCCACCGCCGTGACCAGAGGATCTAGATGGGGGCACCGGCTGCGCCACCGAGCTGCCCCCGTCATTGCTGGCCGCCGAAGGACGCACCATGGCCACAGCGACCTCCATCGTTGCACCATCGGTGCCTCCTTCCTTGCGCACAGTAGCCACGGCCAGATCCGCACCGTCACTGGCTGCCTTCCGTCTTGTGGCCGCCCTGTCGCGTTGGTCTGGGCTCCTGCGCCATCACCGCTGCGCAGCCCTCATGCCGTTATCGTTGCCCGGCCTCGTTGTCATTGGTCAGGACCAAGGGCCAACACCGTCCCGCGCGTCCCAGCCCCTCCTAGGCCATCGCCGTCGCCGGTGGAAGTACCAGATCCAGCCAAGGGAGGGCCAGATCCAAGCTCGGCGGTGGCAGATCTGGACGTCATCGCTGACGCCGTGCTCCCATCCTCCGGTCCCGTCGGTGCCCCAACAGCCTTGACCATGGAGTGAGGAAGATGGGGAGCCCTGCCGCCGCCGTCTTTGCAGCCACCCGGCTTTGCCGACAGCTGCTCGGGTGGCAGTGAGGCGGGGGAGAGAAGGGGAAGGGAGGGGGCGGTGACGGGTTTCGCCACTCGCGTCGCCCCTGGAACGGAGCGACCAAGCGGATATCCTGCTATATATCTATGTCAATTTGTTGCTACTTACTAACACTGTTAATTTATATTGTATATCAGTATTTGGGTATTTGCTCATGCACAAATTAATAGTGGAAACCTCTGTGCTTCATTGTTTAACTGCTCGTGCCAAACTGAATTCATTAACAATGGTGATCCGAAATTGCCAGCTTAACCAAGTCCAAGAGGGCCAAGGGAGGGACATGGTCGAGGCACTTGCAACAGGATATTACAGTGCCCAAGCTCTACTCCATGATAATTTCTGCGTCATATGCATGTCGTCATTCTCTTCAGACTGCTGTACTTATCACATGGAGCTACATCATCCAGATATTGAGGATGTTGGTGTGTGGCTGGTACTGATAGAGGTGGTTTACGTCGACGGCTGGGCAGCGGTTGCGCCGTCTGAGCTAGTCCCTGAAATAACTATAGTTTTGCCAAAAACGTGGCACCACTTCTTTTTTTTTTTTGCTTGATTTCAATCACTTCTTTTCCACCATGTGGTTGCTAACTATTTTCCACCATGTGATTGTTAACTATCCTTTGTATATACAACAGTGTAAGATTTTAAAATTGCACTCTTAAATTGTTAACTATCCAAACATTCTTCCCGAAAAAATGTTTGGAGGGACGTCTCTTCCTCCAAATCTCTCTAAAAATTGCACTGAAAATATAAGAAATTTACAATACGAATGTGTATTAGAAAATTTTATCTGTTTTTCTTATGAAAAATGTAGTGCAATATAGCTAGTCCCGTAAACGGAATTTAGAGAGAGACAGGAAATTAGAGTTTACATTATTATCTTAGGGCCCATAACAGAGAGGCCCAATCAGGCCCAACTCCTGCGGTGGGCCGAGCACCTCGGCTTCTTCTCTCTGACGACCGACGAGGCGACGAGAAATCGGTTATCACTGACCACTCCATCAGTCCACCACCCACCCCGACCTTATCTGCGACGAGGCGACGGCAGTGAGCGCCACCTCTTCCTCCTCTCGACGGCGACCGCCTCCGCCGGCCCCCTTCCCCTCCCGTGACTCCGGCGGCTGCCCTGCTCGCCCGCAGAGGCGCGCGGCGACGAATCGCCGGAGCGGAATATCCGGCAAGGATGGCGCCCGCCGCCTCCGCCATCGTCACCCCGTCCTCTTTCAGATGCGGCGCCCGCGTCCCCACGGCGTCGTGCGGTTTGGGGGCCAGGGGTAAGGCCCCCGCGCGCCGGCTGCTCCACGACCTTGCGCAAGGTACGGTGCGGGGGCGGTGCTCCCCCTTCCGCGCTGCAAATGTGGAATTATAGACTACCAGATGTTTGTCTAACAATGGCATGAGTAGGTAGGTGCCAATCTGGTGTCATATTGGATGGGGTTAGGAATTACTTGTTCTGGGTTCTGCAAATAAGTTGCAACGAACTGATGTAGTAGTGCTTAATTGAGGAATTATTACAGCGTCAGTAAGCATGAGTTTCGGTTAAGCTGGCTCTGGATCCTTTCTTCCATCTTTCCAACGTTTGGAAAGCAACATTCATTCTGCAAATTCTGCGTTTCGTGCGACTGCACCTCACTTAATTACACTGGCATTATCCATATGGGTCTTGGTGAGAATGGTGGTTCAGATTATTTCTTATATTTACATATCCAAATGCGCCATGGTTGATGGTTGACCAGCTACTAGCTACCAGCTAGATGACCATAGACTGCACAGTTGTCCAAGCACCACGGCAAAATTGTCTTGTGGACCTTCTCTTTGTTATTTTGTCATCTGCCTAACTTCTCTTGGGTTGATTTTTTTTTTGGTTCATGACATGTTCATCAAGTTTAGCTTGTTATTTGTTGAACTAATTCGTAAACTATTACCATGTTTACACTGCAGGTAAAAAAGGGGCTGCGGCAACTTGGTCCTTGAAGGCTGGTCTGTGGGACTCCCTTAGATCCGGGTAAAATGCATTGTGTACCATCGCTTAATTTATCACTTTTTACCCCATTATGTTTATGTTTTCACAAAAATCTACATACTATAACATGTAGTTTCTATTAATATGAAAATAGTCTCGTTAGAAATTCCTACCTCTATGAGAAATGAAAGCCATAGCAGCTACTAATTTCTCACATTACCCGTGACAAAGGGAGATGAAAAACTACACAATATAAAGATCTAGTGGGACCGGATCATCCTGGGTGTTTACAGACTTAATTAGGCCCTTTCTTTTCTTTGTTTGGAAGTTACAACTTTCTCGTTTTCCGTTAGTATGCTTCCCGATCCACATATAAGCTTATACCATGCTCCTTAGATTTGTCATGTACGGTAAAGAGAGCCTAATGCTTTTGTTTTGCAGATTTTTGAAGAGTAATAACAGTACAGAGACGGTAGAGCCACCGTCAGCACCAATTGAAGAGGAACAACCTTTGCCCGAGGAACTAGTACTCCTAGAAAGGACACTAGCTGATGGCAGCACAGAGCAGATCATATTCTCTTCAGCTGGAGATGTTGATGTGTATGATCTCCAAGCCTTATGCGACAAGGTGATCTTTCTCCAAAATCATTTGATATTTCTTGAAGTCAAGGTTCTAAATTTCAGTAACTGTTATTCATTCACTAACACATCTAGCAGCTATTGTACGGCCTAACAGGGACCGCTTATGCAGCGTAAACTGGCTATTATACACAAGAAACTGCCAAATAGAACTAAATGAATTAATATTAAAATATTTGTCACCTTGTAGTAATGCGTCCTGTTTTCATAAGGGAATATCACAATGATTTGGTTTCTCCAAGTTCATGCTGTTCCTCGGTAGTTTCTTCTTTAACAGATGTTTGTGTTTATGATGTTCATCTCATAGGTGGGATGGCCACGCAGACCCCTAACCAAAATAGCAGCATCCTTAAGAAACAGCTACCTGGTTGCTACACTACATTCAGTTACTAGACCTTCAAAAGCAGGTGCTTACCTCGTTGTTTCATTATTCGCGGCTCTTTTATGATCCTACGCGTTAGTCGAACCACATCTTCTAATCTGAAGATTATTTGCAGAAATTCATTTTTCTAGATGATGAACATCTTAGTGTACTTGTAGAAGTTATTTGACAGAGGGAGAAGAGAGGAAGCAACTAATTGGTATGGCGCGAGCAACTTCAGACCATGCCTTTAATGCTACCATTTGGGATGTTCTCGTTGACCCTTCATATCAGGTGAATTGATGAACTTACATTCACTGTTTTGACTTGTTAAATTAAAGGTTACTTATAATGGTTTATTTCTGTTTTAACCTTTTCAGGGTCAAGGTCTTGGTAAAGCATTAATGGAGAAAGTAATCCGAACTTTGCTCCAGAGAGACATCAGCAATATTACACTATTCGCAGATAACAAAGGTAGAAAACCCCCTACCACTGCGGCCACCACACACACACACACACCCCTCCCCTTTTTTTTTGGTCACAAAAGCCATGTCTAAGTAGCACTGTTAGCTCGAATTTGCCTTTGGTTTGTTGTTAAGTCATCTTTGTAGTGAGTATAAAACAAGCAAATATTTTGATCCTTTCAGTAATGCAACAACTAGATTGGCTACCAAAGGTGCCACATGATTTACTCTTGTGGATGAAAACGCAATTGTAAAACATAAAAGATGAGTTCATAGAAATTTTATGCTATTGAAAAGGCTGTTGTCTTTGTTGCAACCTATTCCTATAAGGCCATTACATCTTTATCCAAATCTGAGTGATTGAATGGACATATGCCAGTTTGGGGGTTGGAGGGGTAAGTGCACCTTCCTCAAATTTTACTGGTGGGTGAACTGGTGGCTTACTTTCCTTAAAGTCATTAATTCAACTGTGCCATTTATCTCAATAGCACCTTTGTAAACCAAAATGTTGAATATTCATTACCATAATTTTCTTACTGTGCTGAGGAATTACTGTGACTTGCAGCAGTGAAATGATCGTTCTGTTCATGATATTCAGAATGTGCATCATTAGTGTTGTTTCAATGCACTAAAAAGGTCGTCTTTCTGATATTTCGTTCTTATTAACTGCAGTTGTAGATTTCTACAAGAACTTGGGATTCGAGGCTGACCCTCAAGGCATCAAGGGCATGTTCTGGTACCCCAGATTTTAGTGCCAGCGGCCTGGCACCTTCCTGTTCTTGATCAGTTGCCTGGTTGGAGTGACAGTCACACTGACACCCCCAAGCTGGTCGTATCGTCAGTTCTCACCGCTCAGGGGCCACCGTTTTCTCCAGTTGAGTCAAGCTCAGCTGTGTAACACTAACTGAATGGTGGTGATATCTGCAATATCTGGTTGCCTGCACCACGAGCCATATTCAGCTGAATTTTCCAGTCAACCTTGTACTGAACCAAACACTTCTTATTGTCACTAGCAAAACTGCAAAGATCCCTGGAAATGCACCTACGGTAACTGGGGTGGGTCAACTGGGTGACCGTTCGTGGCCCGCGAACGCTTCCGACAGCCCAGAAGCTTAGCCCATCTCCTTCTCTCCCCACCTTATCTCTTCTTGCTCTTCACCCTAGTCGTGAGCGACGACAATGGCTACGGCCTTGCCGCCTCCTCTCCGGTGAGCCCCGTCCTCCTCTCTCCGACAAGCTTCTGATGGAGAAGAGGAGATGTAGATGCAGCAGTGAGAGGAGTCGCGGGCGAGTAGCCTCCCTTCAACGATGGCCTTTCTCCGACGAGTCCCCTTCTCTCTCCGACAAGTTTCACCCATCACCACCACTACGTTAGTTCTTTTCTCAATCACCACCCCACCGATCCGTTGCCTCTCATCAAGCCATCCCTTTAAATCCGATCCTTCACTTCCCCCTCCTCAGCACTATTCTTCTCCTCAACCCCATCCTAAACCCGCATTCTAACCTTAACCCAAGCTTATCACAATGTTATCGAAACTACGTTCGCGAACTTAGTCTTTCAGCAGTAACAGCCGTGCCATGGTGCACATTTAATTAACACAAACACATACACAATGGAGAGATGGTGTCCACAACTTCTGTAGAGTTTCTCTGCTGTAACGCATGCGCGTGCGTGTGCTGCGTTCTTCCGTGGAACTTTCTACTGTAAAAAGTGTGCGCGCGCGTCTTCGGTTTCAGTAAACGCGACATCATCCATGGCAGCGTGTGCAAAGCACGTCGATGTTGCAACATTTTTTTTTCTCTTCTTCATTCTTTTTTTTTTGGGGTCATGGAAGGCGAATGCGTGGATGCGAAATGGTCGCCGACACACACGGCTAAGCGATGTCGATGAGCATCGATGGATGTATATCCAACACGGGACAGAAGCTTCACGTCAACGATTCAGTAAACGTGCACGTCGATCGGGTTTTTGGTCTATTTTTCTTCGTTTGAGGCTGCTGCCGTGGCCGTGGCAGAGGCCGACGCCATCGTACCGTGGAGATATTTCGGCCACGCCATTGAATGCTGCTGTTGTATATCCATCGTTTGTTAAAATATAGTATTAGAGTCAACAACAAGCTAGCAACTGCAGCTGTTGATGAGTGATAGCAACGGTCAACGCGTGAGTCATCCATAAATTTCTGAAGCGGTGGAAGGAGTCTATCAACCTTGAAATACTCATCCTATTTCGTATATAAGTCGTTTTAAATTTTTCGGAGTCAAACTTATATAAGTTTAATTAATTTTATAGATAAACGTAATAATATTTTTACATGAAACTAACATACTATTAGAATATAATTAATATTAGATTTAATAAAACTAATTTGGTGTCATAAATATTGCTATATTTTTATAATCTTAATGAAAATTAATGACTTATAATATGAAACGGAAGCAGTAGTTATTATAAGATTTATGTTTTTTTAAAAAAATACAACTACCTCTATCTCAACCAACTATTTAATTTCTTCATCTACTTTTTGGAGTTGACGATGAATTCATCCTTACTTATACTTTACAATGCAATTGTTAGAAACGCTTTTCACCGCGTGTTCGGGCCTTAGTTTGGAATTAAAGGAGTTGTACGAGACATGGTACGTACTCCCAAGAGTTTTGACAAAGAAGCTATATACTATGTACCAATACTAAGTGTCGCTCTTGCATGTCTCAACGTTTACTTCAAAATAAATTAATTTTACGTGGTAGATTAAAGTATACATTCTCCCAAAATTAGCATACAAAATTTTCATAGTACTTTTGTAAATCCTATTAAATTTTCGTTAAATTCTCTCCCCCTCCAAGCCTTTTTGTCTAGATTTCTACGGTCGTATTGCTTCGCTATCGACCTCTCCTGTACTCCATCCAAATGTTACGGAGTAGTACTACTTCATAGCTAAAAAATGATTTATTTTGTGGTGGAGGAGAGTAAACTATTTCTTCACCTCGTTCTTTCAGTGCGTTGGTCATCGCAAAGTGTCTAGATTCACTGACCGTCATGCACTCACCACTAGTATCAAAATGGAGATCATCTCTCATTTTTAAATCTGACCAAAGCTCACGGGCAAAATAATATATATGTGCACACACTGACATGTGGGGACACCACACCAGTGGCAATAAATCAGCTTGCCATTTACTACTTCGTTTGATTATACTGTACTGAACTAATTAATTACTAATCTCTTATCCTCCACTAATAAAGTTGTCATCTTGACTTCCTTGCACACAGCATGCATCACCGTCACATCTCAGTTAAAAAAATTAAAGTCCAGCAAATCAAGTGTCAGGTCACCATCAGACGATGGAAAAGTTTCCGGACAGAGCCTGAATTTTTCTTCATGGAAAAGATCTTCTCCCACTCCATGGCCGTTGGCCGGGCAAGTTGCTCATCGATCGATCAAGTGGGGCCATATATATAAAGCCGACGACGCAATTAACAAGGCGGCGGTGGCGACAGTACGCCGGAGTGCGGGACGATGACCCAGAGGGGATGAACAGGCTGCAGACATGTGGATCCGAGGAAAGTTTTCGAGGCCTCAGGTGATCGGGTCAAGTGCAGTTTATGGCCCCGACTCATACCCTCTATCTATTGTGATCCACAAACCAATAAATTTTATCGCTTCAACATCTCTCATATACTCTTTCACTAAAAAATACAATAGCTACAAGCACACATATGAAAGAGAGAGGAAAGGGATTAACTATAGAGATTTGTAACCAGCTACATCATAGCCTACAAAATATTATGTGTATACGGGAAGTATGCTAAGTATTAATGATGCAATATATATTTATATAAAATTATTATATGGTAGGCTATTAGAGTGGTTATAGATGATGTGTTAATTTGTAGGGTTAGCATTTGAATATAGTATTAAACTTGTTCATATTAATAAGGGGTTTTTTGATCATTTGTCTTCTTAAATAGATTTGAGATTCTTGGACAGAGGAAGTACACAACTAAAATTAATAGATTGATAGATAATTTAATTTGTTCTAGCTATTTGTGGGAATAAGTGAATAAAATAACCACTATAAAGTAAAAAGGTTGCTTTAAAAAATACTAGTATAAGAATATTTTTTACGAAACATGTTTAGAAGTTTAGAAAGCGTGCAAACGAAAATTTAAAGTTCAGAATAAAAAAAAGGGTCATCTTAGTCCTTGCAATTATGAGAGCATCTGATGCTAGCCACAATTCCACATGGATTAGTGTGATGTGATATGTCTGTGATGTTGAGATCAAAGGGACAGTTACTGTTAAATTCTTGGGGACGGACCTGTCCGCCGTGGACGTGGATGATCAATCAGAAGGAAGCGCGTCTCGAACATGAATTATGATTTATTTTTCAAAAAAGTTATGTACATATGCCGAATCTTCTCATTAAAGAGTGAATATGTACGAGGACAAATATGAACACAAACCGACCGAATCGAGGATGACATTGCGTCTATCTGATACCACCGCACTGATTTATACTTAGTTCACCACCATTGTTCAATTTCGAATATACGAAGAATTTGGGAAAGGATGGCATGCAATATATATATTTTAATTTTAATACCTTTTTATAAATGTGTTCTCTATTTTAGGTACAATAAATTACGATGCTTATTCCAGTGGAAGAACTTGCTTAGTCCAAATGAACCAGGGAAAATACTTCACACGGGGAAATTAGTTTATGCAACCAAAATGCCACGTTGATTAATTTCGAAGTGTGAGCATAATGCATGCAGACATCACTTTGGGCACACAAAATTCTAGGGAAAAGAATTCGACTTGTACACAATGTATGCATATGAGTTATAAGTATACTAGGACGATATACACATATTATCGTGCTACAGTTGTAAGAGTGAACCAAACAGTCATCTAAGAAACCGTGCCATGGCTAACATAGCATTGGAAAGTGAGGTATCCAACCAAACAACACATTAGCCTGCATTTGACATCGTCTTTTGGCAATTGGAATTAAGCCTGCCAGCCGCGTTTGAGAAGGCTTAAGATGGAGATGAAGTGCAACCCGTAAAACGAAAAAACCATTAAAGCACGATTAATTAGGTTTTAATTATTATAAATTTAAAAAATAAATTTATTTGATATTAAAGAAAATCCTATGCAGAAAGTTTTCGTACAAAACACACCGTTTAGCAGTTTAAAAACCATACTAACGGTAATCGAGGTAAAATATACATCTTTTTAATTAAAAAAGAGCGGATAACGTTTATGACATGGAAATTGAAGAAGTAGGTTATCAGTGTATGATTAATTAAATATTAATTATCATATATTTTAAAATAGATATATTTAAATTTTTAAAAAATCTACATAAAATTATTTTATACGAAATATATTATTTTAATAGTTCGACATATGTGCTTCTCTTATAATTTAATACATTTCTACTCCACCATAGTATTCTCTCCGTCCCAAAAAGAATCAATCTAGAAATGAATAGCACGCTATCCAGTACTCCCTCCGTTTCAAAATATAACAATTTCTAGTATACAGGATTTATCTTAAAATATAATAACTTCTTCACCAACATTCTCTTCCCAACCAATCACAAAGTTCAACCATTCACTTTCCCCACGTACCTTCACTTCTCAATCAATCATAATCTCTCTCTATTTAGTTCTACTTGCTTTTTTAATAACCGTGTCTAACACTAAAACATCTTATATTCTAAGACGGAGGTAGTACAACAAATCTGGATAGAAGTGTTCTGGGACGGAGGTAGTACAATAAATCTGGATAGAAGTGTTCCATTCTTTTCTACTCCCTCTGTTTCGTATTTTAAGCCGTTTAACTTTTTTTCTAGTCAAACTTTATTAAGTTTAATTAAATTTATAGAAAAAATAGCAATATCCAAAATATCAAATTAGTTTCATTTAATATAACATTGAATATATCTTCATAATATATTTATTTTAGGTTAAAATACTAATATATTTTTCTTTAATTTTTAACGTAAAAAATTTAAACTACTTGTAATGCTACGAAAGAAATAAAGGTAGTATATTACAAGTAGTTACAAGTAGTTTAAATTTTCTAGGGACCGAGGGAGTCCTGTCGGAGTCGAACGCTGCGGGCTTCCTTTTCACACCGCCGCGCCGATATAAAGCGCGCGTCCCATTTCCACGGCGCCAACCGCCAACCCGCTCCCACTCCTCCGCACTATACTAATAATCCCTTCGCCTCTTCCGCTCTCGCAGCGGCTACTACCACCAGTGGGCGGGCACGACGCAGCTCAGGCGATCCACCTCGCGGAGGCGGAGCGGATATAGGATAGGCGCCGCTGCTCAGAATCGGTCGGATCGGAGGAAGGAGGAGGAATCCTGGGCTTGCTTGATTCCCCGCCCCCGTTGGAGCTTGCGGAGTTTAATTTTGGGGTGTTCTTCTTCGCAACAAGGTATATATGTGTGTGTGTATTCTCCCCGCTTGAATTATGGGGGCGCGTTTGCCTGTGTCTGAGTTTTTTTTTTTATTTTTGTCAATTTTTCGGTGGTTCGGTTGGATTATTTATTCTCGGCCACATTTTAGACCGCAGGAATTTGCTGTGGTTTTGGTGTTCCTTCCTCTTTTATATAGTCGACAGGTCCCATCTCGAGTTTTCAGCCTGATTTGATGGGCTTTTCGGTATTTCTCGCGAATTTTTTGCACAGTTGAGTTGGTACTAGTAGCTGCATGCACCTGCGGAGTTTAGTTGGCACGTCGTGGTTGCGAATTAGGATGGTGTTACTGTCAGTTTTCGTTGGCCTGATGTTGCTGTGGTGTGGATAGATGCTGAGTGGCAGATGTGTTATTTGTCTCTAGTTTGATTGATTTCGATCGCACAGTGCCATTGCTTGAGCACAAAAGCCACTAGCTAGGCAGGTTGTTAGAGGCAGAAGAAGTAGGTACAAGTACACGACACAAATGGGTGATCTTCTTTTCTGAAAACTTTCATGTCACTTGCATACTGTTACCGTCAAATTTGGCCATCTGTTTCAGTTTTCATTGATCCAACTTTCATTAAGCAACGGTGTATAGAAAACTGGAGTGATTTGTTTTCAGATATTGGGGAATTTTCTGAACCCCATGTACCAAACTGGGCATGCATATGCAAACACCCAAAACCTTGAACTTCAAAAAGAAGAAAATGAAATGGTATCTAACATCATAAACAATGGTGGTATTCATAAAGTCTTCTTTTTTCCTGGTTAGGATCCTGAAATTTTGGAATTTTGCTGTCGAGGATATGACTAGTTGCTGCTGATTATCTTAAAGACATGGTCAATTGCGGAGTACTCTGTGCAGTTACCCTTGTGGTGTTGCTCCCCTTCTTAGAGGCTGCAAATGGAAAGTCTACTGATCCTTCAGAAGGTAATCTTTGCAAGCGTATTCTTCACTCTGAGCCAAATCAATCTTTGCAAGCATATTCTTCATGCTGAGCCAAACCTGGGCTAAGGTCAAATTAAGCTTGTTTTGAACCAACACGTTCTCCTGATCACAAATTCCTCGTTATATGCTGATACTAGGCCTGATTGCCTGACACATGGGGTAGGCTTAGGTTTGGACTACGCCTTGGGCAAGACATGCTTGATTAGTTGATTGGACCGTTTTAAACTGGCTTTTGAACCAGTGTGTTCTCCTATGATATCTCTGTAATTACATCAACTTTTAGTTTCTTATTTACACAATACTCTGTTCATTTCTAGATGGGTGCTTCTGTGTTCTCCCACTATTGATTCTGTAAGGCAGTGGGAGTAATTTGTTTATGCCCTTGAAAAACAACAAACGAGAAATTGTACTTCATGGGTTACAAACATACCGGAACTCTGGTCTAATGAAAACATACAAGAATTCTATTTTATGCCTGCTGTGATGCACGAGTACATTTCTAGTAACTGAAGTAGGTATTTTTCGACAACGATGAGCCAAACATAGTATTTGTGGCTATAGAGTTTTGCTACTCTTTAGTTATTAACTGGTAGGTATTTGTAGATCATACCCTACCAGTTAGTATGTCTGTCTAACAGAGAATGATATTATAGACAGCTCTTATTTGAAAAATGCAATAAAGAGTTGCAAACATGTATGCTAACATTGTAAATGAAATAATTCTCTCATAGAATTCGTAAAAAATAGTTTGTTATCTCTTGTTCTAGATAACCACTTTCTACCAACAGAATATGAGATGTTTAATGCCAACAGTATTTTACATTGAGTTTCTTTGGTTAAAAGTTCTAAAATATTTGCTGCAAAATATATGTTGTTTTTCTCCCAATATGCAGTTAGTGCACTCATGGCTATCAAGGGAAGCTTAGTTGATCCTATGAACAACCTCAAGAATTGGAATAGGGGAGATCCATGCACAAAAAATTGGACAGGGGTCTTCTGCCATGATTTGGATGATACATATCTTCATGTAACAGAACTGTATGACCAATTTATTTGCCATATCCTCACTTTCAGTTTGGTTGTCATATTTCGGTAATAGGAACTACGAATGCTAGTGGTCATAGAAAACGGTTCTATAGTTAAATTCTGATGACTATGTTTTCCATGGCTGATTAGGAATTACAAATTTCTGATGCATGATTAATTGTATAATCTATTAAAGAAATAAATAGTTGATGTCTTACAAATGTCTTATTGCCATAATAAACATTTGAAGCATACTGAAATAAAGTGTTATATTTAGTCTTTATTATTGAATGGTGGCAATGTGGCATGATGCTACGTTTACTGGTAACTATGCTTCTCTTTTGATAATAATAATAATATGTCCCACCATGTTACCGCAGGGAACCTCAGTCCTGACTGTACGAGGCCTTTTTTAAAAGAAATTTCTAAGCATTGTTGGAGCAGCTTTTTGAAGCTTTTATTTGCTTGAAATATTCGATAAGGGCATACAATTACAGTAAATTTCAATCTGGTGCTGATTATATTATTTTGCTCCATGTAGACAACTGTTTAGGAGGAACCTCTCTGGAAATTTGGTACCAGAGGTCAGTCTTTTATCTCAGCTGAAAATATTGTAAGTATACTCTGATGACTGAAGATTTTATTTTTTGTAAGTTCTGCATTTATTAAATATTAATCCTTAGTACTATCTTCATATCACTATATTTTCCATAAAATAAATTAATGGTGTCTTCCTGGATAAAAGATTAGCCTTCATCTTTTACTTGCTGGAAAATTACTAAAGAAAATACTAATTGATCAGCATATGGTTGATTTTTTTCATCAATCTCTTATACCATATATTAACTTATTGCTGTTTCTCTTGAAGGGATTTTATGTGGAACAATTTAACAGGTAACATCCCAAAAGAGATAGGCAATATCACTACGCTCAAACTTATGTATGTATTCTCTTTCAATTAATTCTACACCACTCTTCAATATGCACAGAAAACATAATTAAATTATTTTCTATTTTTCTTATATCTACCAAATACCTTACTCTTCTTTTCATGCTTTCTGTAGATTATTAAATGGGAATCATCTCTCTGGTGTTTTACCAGATGAGATTGGCAACCTTCAAAGCTTAACAAGGTTACAGGTTGACCAAAACCAGCTATCCGGCGCAATACCTAAATCATTTGCCAACTTAAGAAGTGTGAAACATCTGTAAGGATTGTTCATTTCCATTCTGTTCATGCTTTGCTCTTCAATGTGAATTCAGTGCTAGACTCAATTTTCCCTTTCATTTCAGTCACATGAATAATAATTCATTAAGTGGGCAAATCCCGTCTGAATTGTCCAGACTGAATACACTTTTGCACCTGTAAGTGGAAGCCTATTGGTTGCATTTTTTTTCTTATGCATGTTGTATCAGGTAACATGGAATTAATCTTATTATATACTGTAACTAAAATTTTGCAGCCTTGTTGATAACAACAATTTGTCTGGGCCTCTTCCTCCAGAACTAGCTGCAGCAAAAAACTTGAAAATACTGTATGTACCCGTTGTCAATTGTCAAACTCAATTGAAAATAGCTTGCTATGATAACATACACATGTTTCTTATATTCGTATTTTTTCTGTTTCTAGTCAGGCTGACAATAATAACTTCAGCGGGAGTTCCATCCCTACTCTGTATTACAACATGTCCGGACTATTTAAACTGTGAGCATTATATGTTCTCTCTCTACTATATATGTCTAAGTACTGTGTTTCTATCGAATTTTTATATTTCCTATGCTCATGCTAAAATGCAAAGGCTGAGGATAATATTTCTTGTCACATCAGGAGTCTTCGAAACTGCAGTTTGCAGGGTGCTATTCCTGATCTGAGTGCCATACCTCAACTGGACTATTTGTGAGTACAGTAAAAATCGTGCTGAAAGTACTGCCATCTTAATTTTCCAATCAATGTATCTTGACATCATTTTTCAATTTGTCACTGATTGCTACTTCAAATATGGCACTTAATGCTCCCTATTTCTGTTAAATTGGTATTTTCCTTCAACAAAGAAGTTTAGAATAATTTTTTTTAAAGATAACAGGAATGGCTTACATCTCTAGCCTCTGTTGTTAGGCACAACGAATAAGTTTTGTTGAAGATTAGAGTTATAGTTTTCTTTCAAAAAGAAAGTTTTCTTAACAATGTGCAACCATTTCTCTAGAACATGAGCTCATGAGATAAATCTATAGGTGTCTAAATTAATCCTCACATGCATTTTCAGGGATCTTAGCTGGAACTTGCTGACAGGATCTATCCCAACTAATAAGCTTGCTTCAAATATCACTACAATGTATGCAGCTTTTATAATTTTTATTTCTGTTCTTTAATCATTGAGCTGATTTCTAATTTTCTGGCAGTGATTTGTCGCATAACATTCTTAATGGAACTATTCCATCGAACTTCTCGGGGCTTCCTTATCTTCAGCTATTGTAAGTTGTAACATTTAGCTTTGTTAAATCTTGCTCCAGATAGCTTCGTGTTCGGTCAGAATTTTATTTTGCACCTACTTCTTCTTATTCCAAATATAAATCACAGACCTGTGTATTCTCTCTCTCAAATAGAAAAGAACGTATTTTAGTTTTTTCTTTAAGGGAAAGGCAGCATCTCTGCCAGCTTTACTTAGATGAAGGGGGGGGGGGGGGGGGGAGCAAGGAATAAGTACATAAGAGTGACTAAGAGGGGGGAAAACTGAGCAACGAGTAGGCAGATCACCAAAGAGGATAGCAAATTTAAAGAGGTACTCGCATGTGATCAACCTGGTGGTTTGGAGGAATTTGATTTCTAAAATTTCTTCTGTTCTTCTCATGCATTTTACATCATTTCTTATTTATTACATACAGACTTGAGGTTATATCAGTTCTTGCAGGTGCATATTGTGATCTACTCATTATTGCTTACAATTTCCACTCGTTTTGACATAACACAAATTGCACCCTCTATGAACTTATTTTTCTTTAAACAATGCATTTAAAAACATGTCGATGTTGCAAATTTGCAGGTCAGTTAAAAATAATCTTTTAGATGGTTCTGTTCCCTCGGAAATTTGGGATGGCGTCAAACGTAATGGAAACGGAAGCCTCGTACTGTATGATTCTTTTTGGAAAAGTATATTTTTTCATCTAGTTCTAAGTTTTAACAATAATATATATTTGACATGGTTGTTAATTGTGCAGGGACTTCCAAAATAATTCTCTCAATATGCTTCCAGCTGAAATTAATCCTCCTCCACCAAATGTTACTGTCATGTATGTTCCTACATATATGCAATACACTATCAATCTACATTCCTGCATAAAAATCCTGCGTTGCAGATGGATATTTAACTGTGAGCACGCAAGTTTCGCAGTTAATTTCCATTTTGATGATTAACACCATTTCATTTATTTAAAGCAAGCTTATACTGCTTGTATGACAGTTAGGCTACACTATTCTTATTTGAGAATGGACAACGAAAAACAGTTTATTCAACATCGTATTATGAGTGAAAATCTGGACTATAACTGAATATTGCTTACATAAAATACTCAGTTCTTATAGTTGTCACAACCAATGTTATTTGTGCAGGTTATATGGAAATCCTATATGTGAGAATTCTAGTGAAACTCTGATAACTAACCTTTGCCGCCTCCAGTCAATAAACCTGGAAAAATCTAAACAGGAAACAAGCACTGCCATGGTTTGTGGAACTTGCCCGACAGAAAAAAATTATGAGTACAATCCTTCATTCTCGGACCAATGTTTTTGTGCGGTGCCACTTGGAGTTGGACTTCGGTTGAAGAGTCCAGGAATCACAGACTTTCATCCATACGAAGATGCTTTCAAGATTGACCTAACTTCTTTGTTGCAGTTGTTTCCTTACCAGCTACATATTGAGAACTACATATGGGAGGTCGGTCCAAGGCTAAATATGCACCTAAAGTTATTTCCAAGCAATACAAGTTTGTTCAACATGTCTGAGATTGTCCGACTCAGACACGTACTTGCTGGATGGGAAATTACACTTTTAGATGTATTTGGTCCATATGAGCTTCTCAATTTCACACTTGGTTCCTATGAATATGGTATGTACACTTGAAGCTAAAGTGTATAAAACTAGTTTTGCGATGGAACTCCTCGTTTTAACTTATTAAGGCTAAATTGGAATTTGTTTTGCACATTTTTTTCTGAAAAATATTTTGATGGATCATTTAAACAAAGATTGATCGTCTCTCAGCTGTACACAATGACTAATTACACAATGACTAATTACTAATGGAACACAAGTCTGTACTATTTAATGTTCATTATCAAAATGTTAGTGTATGAATGTTCATTAAGATTATTGTACAAGGTAAATAAGTAATCGTCCTATTTATATTTTTAACCCATACATTGAATAGCGACCAAAGTTTTCAAAAAAATTTAACCTGTGGTTCAGCTGCGGTGCTCTGCCTTTCCGGTTGCTCCCTTCTGACTACTAATATAATATATCTGTTTTTCGTATTTTTTTTTCTGTAGAATATCCAAATCTGGCTTCATCAGGTTTAAGCAAAGCTGCACTGGGTGGTATCTTGGCAGGCATAATAGCTGGTGCTATTGCACTTTCTGCATTAGTTACTGCTCTTATAGTGAGAAGGAATTCAAGAACTAATAGAATTTCAAGACGTTCATGTAAGTCATTGTACTTATGTAAGAAGTAAGCTATCATTCCATGGCATTCCAAGCGGTCGTGGATGTATGTACTTTGTGGCACTCCCATTGTCTTCATAATTGTTCCTTTGCTCCATGCTAATTGAATATCTGATTGTGCAAGGCAATTTTTGTCTTGATTTTTCAAGAGAAAAAACATGAAAATATATGTCATATTACCATTTGCAGTGTCGAGATTTTCTGTCAAAATTGATGGGGTCAGATGCTTCACATATGAAGAAATGGCTTCTGCTACAAATAATTTTGATATGTCAGCTCAAGTTGGTCAAGGAGGTTATGGAATAGTCTATAAAGGAATTCTAGCTGATGGAACAATTGTTGCAATCAAAAGGGCACACGAGGATTCTCTTCAAGGTTCAACAGAGTTTTGCACAGAGATAGAGTTGTTGTCTAGATTGCATCATCGCAATCTGGTTGCGTTGGTTGGTTACTGTGATGAAGAAAATGAACAGGTGCATCTCTTTGATTTTATTTATTTGTGTGGAAATGATATTCTGGCAAAATCATCCTGATAAGATAAAATTATGTTTTTTTTACAGATGCTAGTTTATGAATTCATGCCGAATGGCACTTTACGTGAACATCTTTCTGGTAAGCACATGGCTAGTTCTTTTATCAACTGTTTCTACCTGTCCTTTACTCCCAGTTTAGGGTGCAAGCGATACCACTGTTCTACTGCAATCCTGAACTGACTTCTATTGCTTTGATATTAAGATCAGCCATTCATTTGTCAGCTTACTGAATCTTATAATTGATGTGCCTTCTTGAACCTGTTTATAGTGAATCGTGTAACACTTGGTTCTGTTGCCAATATCCTTGTTCTACTTTAATCTCGTTTTATTTTTCAACCACAGGAAAGTCCAAACGACCCCTCAGTTTTGGTTTGAGGCTGCACATTGCATTGGGTGCTTCAAAGGGAATTCTGTATCTCCACACCGATGCAGACCCTCCTATATTTCACCGTGATGTTAAGGCCAGCAATATTCTGTTGGATTCTAAATATGTCGCCAAGGTAGCTGACTTCGGTCTTTCGAGGCTTGCTCCAGTACCAGATGTTCAAGGGGCTTTACCAGCTCATGTGTCCACCGTTGTTAAGGGTACCCCTGTAAGTACCAGTTGCACTGGCGTTATTGTGGTTTTGTGCTTTCTCTTTTTCAGCTATACTATACTAACTATATCCTCGTCATTTTTGGCAGGGGTATCTTGATCCAGAATATTTCCTGACTCATAAATTGACGGATAAAAGTGATGTGTACAGTCTTGGAGTTGTTTTTCTTGAAATGTTGACCGGGATGAAGCCTATTGAGCATGGTAAAAACATAGTAAGAGAGGTACACGATCCTCAACTTTGAATAATACTTTCAGTTAACTGTTGTAAACCAATTGAAAAGGTATACAAAACCCAAGTCTTTTTTTTATTGAGGAAAAATGTTTCTGTAATCAGCTGTTCTTAAGTTGGTTGTTTGCTTCCTAGAAAAAACACATTGTTCAGCATATACAAGTGGACGTTGAACGACAATAGTTTACTACCTCTGTCCCATAATATAAGGTATTATACCCATGTAGTTACATGGGCAAAATCCCATATATTTTAGGACGGAGGTAGTATTAGTTTAATGAAGAACTACATCTTGCTTTTTTTTTCCTGCAGGTAAAAAAATCTTACCGATCAGGCAATATCTCTGAAATCATGGATAGCCGGATGGGATTGTGTCCTCCAGAGTGTGTCGATAGTTTCCTCCTACTTGCAATGAAGTGCACTCAGGATGAGACCGACGCTCGGCCTTCCATGTCGGAGATTGTTAGAGAACTTGAGCTCATCTTGAAGATGATGCCTGAGGATGATCTTATCCAGCTGGAAACTCCACAAACATACTCAGGTCCTATCAGTAAATCCACATCAAATTCAAGAAACGGGAATTACTTGGCCTCATCTCAAACCTTTACTAGCGCTGATGCAAGTAGTAGCGGCGTGCTTTCTGGGATGGTGAGTCCTCGGTAATCCAACCCCCCAGCAAACATCATGTTGTAAAATCTGGTAGTTCTAAACATGCAGCAATGCTCTGTAATATTATGGACTTCACACTTTTCGTTCTCAATGAACCAGTCTTGCTGGGAAATGCAATACATGATAGGAACAATTGATAATGCAAGGAAAATGTAAACATTCATCGGCTTCGATGTTTTCCCTTTCTGTTCTGTAGATCAGTTTTTAGAAGCCATGGACACAGGTCAAGAGTATTGCCACTTAAGCAATGGTGCTCTCATCCATCATGTAATAAACTGAACACAGTGAATCAGCAGAATACAGATGGTTTCCTCCAGGACACAAGTGTTCAATCGTCATAACATTTCTTTACCTATAATAATGAATACTCTGTCCGTAGCTGCAACAAAAAGGGTGGTTATGGTCTTGTGGAACACCCATAATTTACCAAATAGACAGACCAACAAAAAAGATCAATAAGGATGACCTGACAGGAGAGCATACTGGTAATACGCAGCATACTTGTACAGAGTATGCATGTTTCAAGTCTGACAGAACTAATCACTACCGCCGTCCACGGAGTTTTCTCCTCTTAGCGCCCTTTAAAGTTTCAGCAGCATTGGATGAGCCATCCTGCTCAGCTGCATCCACTGTTTTGGTTTTTTTTTTGTCCCCATCAGCAGGTTCGGACTCATTTGCATCCTCATCAGCAGCTTTTATGATGTAGATCTGTAACAGATGCAGAATTACATGTCAAGGATAAGTATGTTGAACAAAAAAAAAATCCAACTGAATACACACCAGAATAAATAATTCACTGTTAGTCCTGAGTTTCCAGAACAGAAAATGACAGAACTATGAACACGATATGCACACTAATTTATAAACATAAGTGCTGCCGTTTAATGATAGACAACAAATAAGGGCAACGGGACATTTATTTTCTTACTTATCATGTTTGTGTTGATGCAGTAATTTGCAAGATACTATCAAGGATCAAAAACCGGCTAATAGAGAAAACATCATAACACTGAACATGGAAATTGGATTAGGCCAGTTACTGCCTGGTTTGTCTGGTTTTCATCCAGTTACCACCCAGAATTACATAAAAATCATTTTTTTTCTCAGCATAATACTGATTTTGTTTGAATCCAACACCAAATAACATATATGAATGGGTACTAATCAAATAATAAATAATAGGCAAAAAAGAAATCTAGTTGTAATATGGTCGGTTACCACAAATTCTTTTACCCCTATAAGAAATAGGGACCAGATAGCATCAGGAAGTGCTTGCATGCTTAACATGTCACTGAATCTAATATAAAATAGTACCTTAAATCTGTCAGGTTCAGCCAATTCAAAGACCAATGAATCACCATCTTCCAAGTTGTGGTGCATTGCAAAGCCTCTCCATCCACCACTTAGGCCCGTACGGTTGCCAATGTAGACAGAATCAAATTCACCACCTTCTTCATCCTCCAATACCATCTTATACTCTCTGGGAGGCAGATGCAATTTGCAGAATCTAGTTGGAAGACCCTTGTAGGATGGAAAATAATTAATGTACTAATTGATCATAATATATTTAAAATAATTAGTTAATGAATTCGAGGTAACAAAATCTTACAAGCCAAAAGCAGCTGGAAACATGTGACCGAACCATGGTCTTAACAAACGATGGGTTCACAGGGTCTAGACTATTTTGAAGCCTCTCAGCTCTTTTGAAAGCACGTTGTTGCTGTTCATAAGAGGCAATTCTTCCAGTGTAATCCCTCCCCGGCTCTGTGTTCCTAATCCTACTGCCCCTGTTTCAACACAAGCAAGTAGCCAATTACATTATGCCTTGGCCACAGCCACATCTATCACAAATCTGTAAACCAAATGGAAGTATTACCTTCCACGGCGTAGGAAACTGTCAAGTTCATCAAACTGGCACAATAAGAAGAGGACAAGTTAGTATCAACATGTGCATGAAAATAGCATTTCATCACTTCACGAACTTGTTCTGGAATTTACTATCGACTTGTTCTACAACATGACTACACAATATCTGAATAGACATCGCAATTTCTTCCTGAAGTCACAACAAAGGCAACACTACCAAGCAAATCACACAGCTGCTTTGAAGTGGATAACTCACATTCTCTTTGTACGAAACCGAGTTGCGCGCCCTCGATGAACGCCTCACTTCAGTGGCCCCAACCTCAAACTTCTTCCTCGGCTTCGGGCTGGCACGAGTGCTCTGCCAAAAAAAAACTCAGAATAAATCAATCGACGATACCAGCAACCCAAATCCCCGCGTGTAGCATAGGTTGCCGTAAATCCGTAATCACCTTCTGCAATCTCGCCGCCTCGAGCAAGCTCTTGGACATCTTCTTTATGCCCAGATCCTGCGCAGAAGCAAACACCCAAATTTAAACCCAAACAAAAAAAAGGAAAGATAAATTGATGCTGCGACAGTGCATCCAATCCACACAGAATCGGCAAAGGGGAACGCGTGGAATCCCCCCCCCCCCCTCCCAAAATGGCCCGCACGAACATCCTCTCACGAATCATGTTCTATCAAATCTATCCTGTCGAGGAAGAATGGAGAAGAGAAGAGAGCAAAAAAAAAAAAAAGAAACACTAAACTGTGCACGGGCGGGCTCACCTCGAGGTGCTTGAGGTTCTCGAGGACCCGCTTCCGGCGCTCCTCCTCGTAGGCGGCGCCGGCGGCCGCGCTGCCGGCCTCCGCCGGCATGGCTCCTCCTCCTCCTCCTCCTCCTCCTCCCTCCGCCGAACCCTTCTTCTCCCCTACACGCGAGCGAGGCGGGGGAACAAGGAGGAAATGGTCTCTCTTCTCCTCTCCGAGGGAGAAAAAAGAAAAAAAAAAAAGGAAAGAGAGGAGTCGCTTGCCTTACTGGAGACGGCTCCCTTGGACTGGTTTTGAAATTTCGAATTCGAACTTTTGATGCCTCGGGGTTCGTGCGGGGATCCGACTGGCCGTACGGGAGGTGGGCCCCATGGCAGCCTTCAGGTGACACGTGGCGGTGCCATTCTTGGGGGACGGTGTACGCAGCATGTGGAGCCATGCAAACAGCCTCGTTTGGTTAGCTGGTTAGCTTTGCGCACGATTGTTGTTAGAGCAAGTTTAATATAGTATTCCCTGTTCCATAAAATATTATCTTCTAATTACGAATCTGAATATAACGTATGTCTAAGTTTATAGGCAGAAATTATTTCTTACGAGAAGAAGGAAGTAGGTTATAAATCAACTATAAACTCGTATGTGAAGGAGAGATCATTTGAAAAACAAAGAAGATTATCTCTCATGTTAAAACTAGCTATCACATAATTTAAGATGCATGTATTAAATATATAGGTAAAAGATAGAAAAAGAAAAAATAGATATAATCTTATAGCTTATCTATAATACATGTTAACTTTAATATAAGCTATAAACTCATAGTTGTTTCTACTTTTAGTTCTTACTAGCTGGCATGTCATATCGGCTATGTTCTTTGATTAAAATTCAAATTTTACTTTCTTTCATTAGCACGTTTTTCAAAATATTAAATAATATGTTTCGCGGGAAAACTTTCTATATTCATTTGTTAAGTTTGTGATAATTATAACTTAATTAATTATATGTTAATAGTTTTCTCGTTTTACATTTGTTAACTTAATCTTCGTATTTTTTATCAGTTTTAAACACCACCGAAGATAAGAGGGACAAAACTATCACCGGAAACATCTTACTTTAATGTTGTACTTCCTCCGTCCGATAAAAAATCTAATCCTGACTATTTGTTTTTTTTTACAGTGGGAGTAAATCTTTAATATTGTAAAGACGTAAGAGTCAGGGCCGTCGATGGTCAGGATCGAGCACGGTGACCGCACATGACCCATAATTTTTTGGAGGGCCCCACGTTAGTGTTCTGTTTCCGAGCAAAGCGAGGAGGCGAGACGAGCGCTGCTAGCTAGGGGAAGGCCGAAGGTGTTTGGCGTGTCGCTTCGCTCGCGGAGTTGCGTGACACGCGGTTGCATGCGTCGAGGGCTTCAAGGCTGAGGAGTCGCAACTCCGCTACCTGCAAGAAAGAAAAATGAGTCGACGAGACGTTGAACGGAAACACGACATCATGGCTGGGTTCTTCTCACAGTTTTCCTAACTCATCTCTCTCGTTTTACACGCACGCTTTTAAAACATCTAAACAGTAAAAAAAATTCTATACAAAAGTTACTTATAAAATCAAATTAATCCATTTTTAAAAAAAACTAGCTAATACTTAATTAATCACGTGCTAGTGGATCGTTCCGTTTTTCGTGCATACCGCTGGAAAATCCTTGACGAGTGGCCATGGCTAACTCCTCGACGAGTCATGCATCGTTCGGAAATCCTACTCTCCTCATCCAGTCGGTCCTCAATCCTCGTAGACTCGCCGTTGCTCGGTAATTTGAATCAAATCACTAAATTTGCATTTAGCAATTACTATGATTGTAATTTTAAATTATAGTAGTTTGAATTATTGATCTGATTTCAAAAGTAATATGAATGTCTTTTCTTTTGTTTATATTTGATGTATTGTGATGACACATACTTTGACTGAAAGTAAGCCTTCTTTATATTAGACATATTAGTTTTTAAGATCCCAATTTACATTTCGTTCGGGGCCCCGAAATCCTGGAGACAGCCAAGGTAAGAGTAACTCTAAAAATGGCATTTGTAATGTTGTCACTTAAATAGTTAAATTCCCCGTTGTTTAATGCCTCACTAAATAGAACTTTTGACAGTGTATGAGAACATGTGGTATTTTCGCTCGTAAAACAGTTTGGAACATAGTGTTTCGCCAAAAAAGAAAAACAAGATACTCCTTATGCAAACTACTCCCTAAGTCAAACATATTTATTTTTTATTATCCATTTTTATAAATTCTTACGGTTTAATATCACAAGATCTATGGTTTTATATTACCACGTGAAGTACTTTAATAGTATATAATTCACATGTTATTAAACTATACGAATTTCTAAGAATTGATGGTAAAAGATAGAAATTTTGACTTACCACAAATCCAGAATAACAAGTAATTTAAAATAGAAAAAATACTAACTATTAAGAAAAGCACTTCTTATAAGCGCACATACAGGCTATTTCTACGAGCATAGTTGACAATATGGGCCAGCATATCCCCATATCAACAAAATGGCTTATCGATGAATACATCACTTGTAACTTAAAAAATAATTAATATAAATATTTGTTTAAATCTATGAATTAAACCTAAATGGACAGATTTCACCACAAGAATCATGATAGAGCTATGCTCCCTCCATTCGCTGCATTGCAACTCATCTTGGTTGCAAAAACATTTTTAGTTAGTGCTTATAAGTTGGAGACACATCTATGTAATTTTCAAAATATAATTTGAGGGTAAACTTTTTTATATAGGTAAAATCTAAATTGAGAGGCCTCTCCAAATAGGTTTAATGCAGAAATACTACTACACGTAATCTAAAAGACATGCATGTATCTTTTGCTTTATGTAATACATGTCTTTTATTTCCTTCTAATAAAATTTTCTCTTAAATTACTTATCCGATCTAAAATTCGATTACACCATTGTGTTCATTGCAATTAAATCTTTATAACAAGATCTTACATGATTATATTATGGTTAAAAAATATTTATGTTTGTAAATTACTTTTATTTTGTTATATATGTAAGTTACTTTTATCATATATATATATTACTTTTTAGATTTGATTAAATTACTTCTTATACATTCATAATGCTCTAAGTTGATTACTTTTATTATTGTTTTTAGTAAATTACATAATTTGTGCTGATTAAATTTAATTTCTAGATAAACTCACATTTTTATCCCTACAATGGATTTATTTTTAATGTAGTAACAACTTACTTATTTTGTGTTAAGTTACTTTTATGAGTTATGTAAATTACTTTCAGACTTTATTAAATTTACTTTCATAAATGTATTTACTTAAAAATCTTCTCTACACTTTACTTGTGAATTTACTTCACATAGTTTCTTATTTCAACTAAGCCGTAATATAATTACTTCTAATGTTATAAAATTATTTCTATTACATATCTAAGTTATTTCTACAATTTAAATAAATTACTTTTAAATTAATAAAATATTTAAATATATTCAACATGGATCTGTTTTTTCACATATTTGAAGTAGAGTACAATGATGCAAATGAATCTTAAAAATAATCTATGATTTAAAAGATATAAGTCATTAAAGAGGTTAAAAAAAGACATGCATTTTAGAATAAGAGAGATTTATATACGGGATGAAGTGATCTCTGGTTAGTACTAACTTGCAATCAATCTATCATACACTACCTAGTCACATCTTTCTACTAAACCAGAGCTGAGTTGCTTCAGCGCAGCCGATCAGAATGATCCACTACAAGTCTACAGTATCATATCAAAACTGAATTGTTGATAGCACTATTGGACGGCATAAAGTTTACAACATTCTTTTATAGGATTTAGCCCAATACCTCCAAAACTGGTTTGAATTTCTCCCCTTTTCGCAGGCGTCTCGTCCTCCCGCTTTGAAAGCTTTGTTCAGCTTAGCTAAAAGAAAGTTCAGAAGAGTATTGTGAATCTAAACGGGGAAATAAGCCTCTGATCGTACTTGTTAGCTTATCAGTCACAACTAACATTTAAATTTTACAGTTAATTATAGGGTTTTTTTTATCATATTCTATTTTTTACATTAGTTTTTAAACCACTAATAACACAGATATATACAAAACTTATCCATAAATCATTTCTACTGCTTATTAGCCATAGCTCAAAGCCTCAAACGATCAACATCTTGCTTTCTAATGTGTATCCTAACATCAGCAGCAACTCAGGAATGAAAAACATCATATATGACATGGTTATCAATCTAGTATATGGCTCAAGAATACTCTATCTTGATAGATGCTTCGATAGCAGCTTGCAAACATGTTGCTCAGACAGGTCACCAAAGTCAGACACCCTGGTACTCTAGCTCACAGTAACTTAGAATTCTTCACACTACCAGTATCTCGGCACTACCAGTAATAAATAAATCAAATGTTCTAATTATACAGCCATAGGGGAGGATTTCGCCTCGCTACTCATCCATCATCTGTGTCAGTTATGAGTTAAAATGTCACATAGAGATCAAAATTCTAGCAGTAACAGATGCCGCGCAACGCAATGCCAACACCGATCATGAAAGCTTGCTCATGAAAAATTTAAGTTGTGAAGGCATGGATTGTGATTTCTCTTGGAGGGTCAAGGGGGGAGGAACAAGCATCCAGTCATTGTTTCATCCGTTTCATGCCACCATTACTGAAGGGAGAGGCACTACCAGGATGTGGGCTTTCCTCTCTAAGTGGTGAGTTCAACAAAGCAAGTTCTCGGAGTTGCTGCCTCTTGTAGTAATCTTGTGATTCATCCTATATAGCACAGCGTAAAAGAATTAGGATTCAAAAAGAGGCACGAAAAGAACGTATGAATTATGATTTTGAAAGACAAGTATATGAAGTAGAAATGTGTTAGTACTAAGTAGTGCACTACAAAACACATTAAGAAAAAACAGCTGCCGTAGGAAGACGGAAGTTGTGAAAATGATAGTGGGAGAAAAGAGCAAGCTATGTACTACGCACAAAGCTTTTTTTTGTTGCGATGTTTGGATGTCAATGAATGGAAAGAAAGATAACTGACTCAAGACACATATGCATACCACTGGTTTCAACAACTCTTCTAGGATTTCTTGTGCTTTTGCAAGTCTAGCATCAATGACATTGGCAGGTAACTCGGCTTCAATCAAGATGTGCAGGGGGTCATCCAAGTGTTCATACCCAGCCCTTCCCTTAAGTTGCTCCTCCTTTTAAGAAATGAAGGAACCACATGTGAGCATCGTTGGCTTGCCAAACAAGAGAAAAAGATGATGAAATAGCCATTTAAACACACAAACCGTATCCACTGCATAGTTCCACATTGATATTCCACAAAAGGTGGGTCTTGTTTACCTTGTTAGGGTCTTTAATTGAGCCCTTTCCTCTGATGAAAACACGACAACCTGTAGAGGCCTCAATCCTCTTCAACGAATTTCCCCTTGGTCCAAGAAGGCGACCAATAAAATTGAACTAAGAGAAGCACAACACAGTGAGTAAATATTAACTCCAAACACACAAATATGAAAATGAAGAGCATACATTAGGGTAAGCATCTGTCGGTATTTCCAACCGCAAGATCTTCTTGACAATGTAAGAAGAGGGACTTTGTGGTGCTCCTTGCCAACCTGTAGATCCTTGAGAGAAACTTACTCTCTGCTCAATGTGAGAATAACAAGGTTAGGTGCCACAGGAGTTAGGATACAATATGGAGAATACAATAAATGTAGCACTGAACAAGAAGGCCAAACATAGCTGAAGATCCATAGGAAATGGAACCATAGAAGTAAGGAAATCAGCCTGATGTTCTTGTAACTAGCTATGCAATCCCTAGTTCATAAAATCTACTCAAGAATACACTATGAAATTTCTTGTTAAGAGGCATATCTATTTATTCCCGTGCGACTACGAAAGACAGAGTTGAGTTACAAATATATTAAGATCTTGATAATAAGTATGGCAATACATCCTTCGGTAAAAAGATAGTTACACTTCCTAATAATCACTCCCTCCGATCAATATTACTTGTCATTTCCGACAAGCAAATTGAAGCTCATATTTCCCTCGAGGGAGTACATAGATTTCGTTAAGCATTTTAAGAGGTAAGTCATATGATTTGCTAAATATTATTGAAGTTCACCAATCCAGTTGTGTAAAGTAATTTGAAAGGCACACGAAACACAAGGAAAAGAAAACAGCATTCTCTGTTGGAATGTATTGATAGTAGTGCCACATAGAATGGAAAGTGAAGGTTTCTCAACCAACTTGACTTAGAGCTCTGAACTCTCCTCTTCATTGCAATTGCACAATGCAGAGACTATATAATTTGGACAATAAGAGTGCCAATTTAGGGCAGATTATTCGTTTTGGTTGCCAATGTAAGGACGATATCTAAGTATTTACTGTCCAAGAAATGGCCAGCCAAAATTGGTAAACTTTAATTATTATTATTTTTTGTCAGGATGAGAAAAACAATACGACATCCATTGCTCTGTTGCCGTAAAGCAGTGAAAGTCTTGTAAGATAGTCTAAGGGGTTTACATCAGAGTTTGGACTGATGATTGTCTGCTATTAGGAACTGATAGGTCTAATAACTAACACCAGAAGTGACATTGCTGAACAAAAAAAAAAAGAGTGGCCCTATGGTAAAGCACAATGTTGAGGTGACTGAGATTATGTGTTCAAGTCACAATAAAGTCTTTTCTTCCTTTCTTCTGAAGGAAAATACTCCTCTGAATCAAAGATGGATAGTTCCACATACCTATCATCATTTGTTTTTTCAGAGCAACAAGTGCTAATGATATAAAATAGTTGTATATGCCAAATTTCCTTCATTCTAAAAGGATTTTAATGACTCAAGAACCAGAGCTACTGGACTTTGAAGTTTCAATGTTGCACTCGTTTCTCTCATTTCACGAATGAAATAGATATGGAAAATTGCAGTTCTTGATAGTTCTTTATATAAAGAAAATGTATGCATACTTTAGAATTCGTGTATGGGATGAAATATTAAAGGGAAGGGAGAGTATAAACTCTAAACAACAATCCGCGTCTTACATTGATATAATGTTTACAGGTACTGTGGTGATAACTTATTCAGAAGTCCAAAGGTTAAGAGGCGGCAGGGGAGAAGTGGATCTTGCATGACAAAAGTCAAGATGAGCTGATCAAAATGTTACCCGTTCCAAATAAAAATGACTGACCTCTTCTATAAACCACACGAGGTTCGATGTAGAAAAGCTATGTGATGGCCATAGGCTACTTGTTGTGACATGGATAGTAATCATTCTTTTAAGGGTACACATAATAGTACTCTTTAAAAGCCAGTTTTACTTCAAGAGGGCATTGATGGATTAGATTGAATGGCCTTCAACAGAACTGCCATAGTTGCCGATTCATTTGTTTCCTTCCTTGCATATCACACTTCTAATAAGTATAACGCAACTTTATCAGTGATGTTTTACATAGCATTCTTTTCGTAGAAATGTTTAGCAGTTCTTGCAGATCAGCGATCAAATACGATACATGAAGGAAAGTAGTGTGTTCGTGTACATAGATAACTAATGCTCACCTCTGGACGCATCCCATTCCATGGACCAAAACCATTACCACAGAAATTGGGCACGATGTGCGACGGATGCATCTGATTTGGGCTTGTAGGCGGCAACCTCTCGAAGTCCCCTACGCCGGGTTGGCGAAACATCCCAGACACCCGCATTATCTCTGTCAGCAGCAAAACATTAGCACATGGCATCAGCATGGACACATGAAAACACTTGATTGCCACTGAAGAAAAGATACACTGATACAGTCTCTTGTCAAGAATCAAGCTACAACCTTTCAAGCCCCTACGAAACACACAAGGATTGCGCATAGACCCCGAGCTAAGTTTCGCATCATCAAGCATAAACGAGAAAGAGCAATTAAGCCAAGCCATGAATGGGAGAAGACGAACTCCAATCCGATCCAAGAATGCTATCCACTCAGTAAGCAGGGCAAGCAGAGCTCCTCACCTTGATTCAACAGCCTGCTGCAGATTGGGAGCACCTGCATGAACGGCCCCAGCTTCTGATGCTCCTGCAACAACTCCGCCAAGTACTGCCTGCTTCACCAACACCACCACCACCGCAATCCAATCCACCCATCCCGAGCAAGCAGAGCCAACACCACAAGAAAAACAAGAAACAAGCCGCAATTCAGAGAAGAAATCTTCTTTTCTGTTCTGTTCTGTTCTCCCCGCAAGAAGAAAGGAAGAAAGAAAGAAAGAAAGAACATCAAACCCAATCGCGGGGGGTGCGTGCGTCCTTACCCGCCGGCAGAGTCGGGCGGGGCGGGGGGCCTGACCTGCGGCGACATGGCCCGGCCGGGAGAGAAGCAGCCGCCGTCCGTACCGTGCAGGGCGTCCATGGCGATGGCGGCGGCCCAGCCACCCCCCTCGGATTGGGACGAAACCAGAAGGGGGGGAGGAGAAGAGGAAGAGGACGGGGGTGGAGTCGAGTCGGGGAGAGGTGTTTGTTTTCGCCTCGTATTCTTTTTCTTTTCTCGGTACGGTGGCAAGGCCCCTTTTTTAGGAAAATCTCGGCAAAACCCCTCTGCGCTGCGCACGACGTCGTCTCTGCTCGCTCGCTGCTCGCGCTCTCTCTCTCCTAGGGGCGCACGCGCCGCCGCCGCCGCCGTCACCTGCTTCGCCGGTAGGGTTTATGAAGGAGAACCCCCTCGTGACGCTCACGGGTGGGTGGCGGCGAGAGCGATGAGATATGCTCGTACGCCGCGGCGGCGTCGGCGTCGGCGGCGGCGTATCTGCCTGCGAGTACTTTGCCAGTTGCCATATTCAGGTTCTATACGAGTAGTATAGGTTACCCATCCTCGGTTTCGTAATTTTTACCCACTCCATCGTAAACAAGATACTACATTCGTAATCTTAAAAAATATCTCACCCAATTCTATATTTATATATTTTACGACGAATGAAGTATTACATTTTAGATAATAACACATGTTTTATTATATTCTTTTATGGTTTTATATTATATATAGTATAAAACTAAATAAGTAAACATTAAATTTTATTAAAGTATTTTTTACTAATCTATATACCGTATTGTAGTGTCTTCAAATTAAATATTTTAAAATTATTGATAATCAAATTAAAATAGTTTGATCTTAAAAGTTCAAGGATTATGGAACCAGAAGAAATAATATGTGGAGTTTTCTTAAAGATGAAGTGTGTTTACTTTTATTTTTTACAAAATTGAGGGGCTTTTATCTTTTTCCAAATAAAATGTGTGCCTATATATTGTTGATGGTTTTCTCTTGAGACTTATATACCGTTGATGTTTACGGATGCGTATCATAGATTGCCGTTTGTATGTTTTTTTTCCTTGAAGTGACATATTTGTGCCATGCTAGATATAGTCCATATTTATTGCATAGTATCATTTGTCATTATTTAAAAATATATAGAGCTAAATAATTCCTCATCGCACAAAAGAAAATTGGTATATATTTGATGTTATGAATGCGGACAATAACTATCTGTGTCACGCTTTATAGTTGAGATGTGACGGTCTATTAAGTGTATAAGAGTTGATGATAGCTAGCAATATATGACAATGCATATGCGTGCGTATGTGTTGTCTTCAGTTGTCCGTTTGGAGATATATATATACTGATCCCTTGTCACTAGAGTTTGCTATACCTGTAGACACATTAATGCACTAGATAGTCTAGATGCGGCTATATCATATCGCTTGCTACAGTAGGAAACTGTTCGGTACGAGCGTTGTTGTTTACGTGTCACTTAAATAGTTATGAAAAAAATTAAGAAAATTTAAGGAGGTGTATTAATATATGATATATCACTCTACGGATATACAACTTAAAATTTAACTTCTACATATCGCAACGAAAAAAATTAAACCACAACTAGTTAACGTATATTTGCAGTTAAATTTGTTTTTTTCGTTGCGATATTTAGAAGTTGAATTTTAAGTTACATGTTTGTGGATTGGTATATCATATGTTAATACATCTTCTCAATTTTTTTTAAATTTTTTTATAATTATTTGATTAACATGCAAGTAACGAGGGAACGTTCTCGAGAGTTTAAAACCCATTCTCTGCTATAGTCGATGATAACTATAGTAGCATTTGCATCGCGCTATAGTCGAGAAGCGGCGGTGTTATTTTACCAACTTACTTATAAAACATACAAATATTTGTGTCATATTATGTGTCAAGATATGAAGTCTACTATTATATATGGAACTGCCTATTTTATTCTTTTAAATATTGTTCTAACAAAATTTGGTTTTTTAAGTTAACTTTTAAGGGTTTTTTTCTGTCCGGTAAAATTAAATAATGAAGTATTTTATTTGCACAAGAGAGTTCCAACATTACCTTTTGCTATAACATTATGAAATAATAATTGCAAGCTCGGACAAACTCGAAATTTGCCACGGCCTAAAAAATGCTTCTTCAAACCGATGGGAGTGACCACTATATATATGATGGCAACGGGCAGCATCATTTTCAAACATTGAGTAGCAATCGACCAATTCAATATCATTTTGGAGTTTATCGATCGCGTAACGAAAACCACAGGCAAAACATAAACCGGTGGAGCATGCAAGGCTGTTTAATCAGCCAAAATTATTGAACTGAATTATAAGGCTGGCCGCTGGCTCGTGTCAGGAAATGATACTAGATGTCACATATTTATTCTGATTTTTTTTCTCTCCTCTTCTTCAATTCAAAACTTAATTTGATTTGGTTAATGATCCAACTGCCTTTCTACTAATTCTACCAGTAAACCAACGTTGTCTCGAACAAGATGCGTCTGAATTGTCTCGGTCGAGATGATGTTGGCCGAGTTCTAAAAAAAAAGAGAAAAAAGATGATGTTGGCCGGAGCCAATGCAAGACAGTCCATCGATTAAGCCTGAGCTGATGTTAACTAAGCACACAACACCATATTATGTTTTTTAAATAAGGTGTCAATGACCAATTAGGAATCTGCGACCTAACAGGATAGATTGATATAATAGGGGACACCTCGCGCGATGTTGTGGGAGTTTAGAATGATAATACTAAGTAAAGTAATAGGTATGATAGCCAGACAATATAATTATTATTTATGATAATTTAAATTTAAATAATACAAAGAATGATGATTCAAATGTAAAAGTAAGTTCATGTGGCTTTATGAGAGAAGAAAAGGAGGATAATAATTTGGATTATAGATTAATTATCTAAGAACTTAAAATAATTGAGATGATATGCAGAAAAGGAAGGAGATAATTTGGACTATAGATAGTCGACTATCTATAAGGACAAAACAATTAGGTGATATGGCTTAATTAGAGAAGAGAGGGAGCACATAAACTAAATTAGGAATTAGGATGAACTATATAGGTATATAAAATATTATATAAAAAGATGTAGAGATATATTAAAATATTGTATGAATTATGTGAGATGATGATTTTACATGCTTATATTTCAAAAGCTATAAAATTTAATAAATTATAAAATTATAAATAATATAACATGCTTGCATGATGTTTAAATGTAATAATTGTTAGTGAATAATGATGTGATATCTTTGCATTTTAAGCTTCAAGATTTAGTGGACTCTAACTTTATAATAAGAGAAGATGAGAGACATATTGAAATATCATGTGAATTATGTGGGATGATAATTTAACACGCTTGCATTTGAAAAGTTATAAAATTTAATAAATTATAAAAATTATAGATAATATAATATGCTTGTATGATATTTAAATGTAGTAATTGTTAGCGGATGATAATGTGGTATTTTTACATGTTAAGTTTTAGAATTTAGTGAGCTCTAATTTTATATTAATTTTATGGTAAGAGAGGATACATGGTTGGTGACAAAGAATTAAAATTAATGCCCAATTTTCATGCTTCATGCATATGTGTAACTGTGGTACCACTTCTTTGTCACGTGTTCCTCACAAATACTGAACCCAGCTGGTTTGAGAGCGTTGCTGCTGACCCACCGTCGATCGATCTGCGACACATCGAGGCCCTAAAAGTCAACAATCAAATTCTAGAGTAGTAGATCATTTACTGTGGAATTCATCGCATGAATCACGATGATGTCCTGTACTATGATCTGTCCTATCAATGCGTGTACTCCCTTCCCTCCAAATAAAGGGTTTGTTTAGATGTAGTGGTGTAAAGTTTTAGCGTGTCACATCGGGTATTATATAGGGTGTCACATGGAGTATTCGAGCATTAATATAAAAACTAATTACAAAATCCGTTAGTAAACCGCGAGACGAATTTATTAAGCCTAATTAATCCATCATTAGCAAATGTTTACTGTAGCACCACATTATCAAATCATTGAGCAATTAGGCTTAAAAGATTCATCTCATAAAATAGTCGTAATCTGTGCAATTAGTTATTTTTTTAGCCTATATTTAATACTTCATACAGATGTTTAAACGTTCGATGTGACAGGGTGAAAAATTTTGGGGTGAGATCTAAACAGGGCCAAAATCGAATCCGAGGGTGGAACGGTTATCTGTATACCTAATTAAAAAATATGTAAGGTTTCCGGTGGATTTTCGTCCATCCTCACACAAATTTTTTCGTCCGCAACATCCGAGTCCAAGACACAAAAAATCATACAGAGTTCGTATCAAATAACAGATAAAACGGTTAACCAATTTTTGTTACGTCCCAAATACAAGAAGTGAAGAACCGCAATAGAAGAAAAAGAAACCCAAATCGAACAAAAATCCAATCACCGGACGGAGTTTGCCGCCGTCGAGTTTCAACCGCCACTTCAGCCTTCGAGGTGCCGCCACCGCTTCTCAAGGCCAGATCCGGCGAGGAGGGGAAGCGGAGTGGCCACCGGTAGTGGCTTGGTCGAGCTGCGCTGCCACCACCACTCACCACCACCTCCAAAGGTCAGATCCTGCGAGCGTCAGGCCGGATCTAGCGGCAAGCGGGGCTGCGTCACCCCGACAAGGAAGCGGCGCTGCCTGTGGGGCGAGAGGGAGGGTAGCGGCGGAGAGGGTTCAATGGAGGGGATGCGCCGCTGCGGGAGGGGAGAGGAGAGGGGAGGGGGAGAGGCATCCCACGGCGAGAGGGAGTGGCGATGCCGGTGGGGGAAGGGGGAGGGCGGAGAGGGAGCGGACGGAGGAGGAGAGGCGGCTCGCAGGCGGGAAGGGAAGATGAAAGTGAGTTTAGGGTTAGGGTTCACTGGTGGTTTTTATGGATTCGGAATCAATCCGAACCGTCGATCAAAATGAACGGCTCAGATCAATCCCGCATCGGGCCAGCCTCCCTCTATGGGCCACACGCACTTCATGGGCCACGCATGCGAATGCCTAGCAGGCCGGTGGAGGCTTTTTTTTTCTTTTTTTGAACTTTCTTTATTTCTTTAGGAATATATTTTCTTAAAGGCTCATATCAAATAAAACTGAACCCTAATCATCTAATATTTTTATATTGGTTATAATTTTAATTTACCCGTCGCAACGCACGGGTATTTTTCTAGTCCCAAAAAAAACTTTTCGTACAAAAAAAATACACATTCAATACTCCTCCTTGCATGGGTACTTGAGAAAGGAGTGAGATGACCTCAATTTTTCTTTGCTCTGGTTCACACGCGACCTTATCCCCTCCTTCTCTCCCTCCGCCTCCTTGGTCCTCCCACTCTCAATCTCTCCCTCCCACTCCGCCCCTTTGTCCGCTCCTCTATGTAGGAACAGTGGCGACAGTGGGAGACGGATGCGGCAGCGATGGTGTGTTGTTATGATGGAGAAGGTGGAGGCGATGGGTGGTTGTAATATCGTTGGTGGTGAAAGTTTGCAAGTCTAGTTGTGGCAGATCTGATGTATGAACCTGATTTCATTTTTTCCTCTCTATTCTTGGTTCTTATCTGTTGTTCTTTGTTCTTGCTATATTTGCATGTAAATTCAGAATTTTTTTTTCTTAGATTGGAGAGATGTACCTTTTCTTGCGACAAATGTGATATTTACTTGCGCATTGTAATCCATTTCTTTTCACTTTCCTCCTCCAAAGTACTGATGGGAGAGAAGGGAGAGAATGACAGAGTAGTATACTAAATTAATTTGTGCAGATAACGACAGTGTTGATAGATGGATATGGTTAATAAGGGTACTTTAGTAATTTTACGTTAATACTAAACTTGTCTCGTGAATCTAGGATTCGATTTTATCGGGGACGAAGGAAGTAGACGCTAAGCTTGTTCTCTTGTATGGCGGACACCCCCGTATATTGCTGCAAGACATACATAAAGTGTTGTTATAAATTGTACAACGGACGAAGTAATATATAGATTGAGCATTTTCGTAGAACTCACCGAGAGATGACTAATTAATCCAACACTAAAAGAAAAAAAGGACTTATGCAGGTCAAAGAAAATGTAATAATCTCAATCTTTTAAACACAATTCACGAGTACGAAAGATAAGCCATGACGTGACTTAATTTTTTATAACATCATCTATATAATTACTCGCTACATTCCATTTTACATTTTATGTACAGTTATAGGTTTGTATATCTAACATCTGGTCATCCATCTTATTTAAAAAATTATAAAACATTAAAAAATAAGTCACGCATAACGTATTATCTATGTCTTATCATCTAATAACAACAAAAATACTTATCATAAAAAAATTTAAATAAGACGAACAATTAAATGTTAAACATGAGGATGTTTTACTGTACTTAAAATAGGACGGAAGGAATAAATATCATCTTAAATTATTACAACTTCTAATTATGGCAAAATTTATGACAGGACATCCCAGAAGTGTTAGCTAGGAGACACCGTAAGAACACATATCTACCGTGGGACACCGTAAAAAACTGATAATTAGTTGCTGGACACCAACGATATTATTTTTATTATATTTAAAGCAAATGGCGAGAGAAATAATCGGGAAAGTTCAATTTTGCCCCTACCTACCATGTGTGGCTCGCATATAGCTTCGACGCCGCGATGGCCATGACATGTCCGGTGCTGGCGCGCCCTCGCCCTGTAAAGTCGAGGAGTGCGGGAACGATGTGGAGCCACTAGCCCAGGCACGCGTGCCTCCTCGAAGCCCCTAGAGAGCTACCTCACCGATAATTGTGGTGGCTGGTATGACAACGCGGCGCGGCGCCGCGGTGAGATCGCCTGTGCTCCGCGGTGTCCTACTCGAAATGAACCAGGAGGTGGTCCACGTTATGCTCGCTTGCAAGCGCGGTGTGTGGCAGAGCACCAGCGCCAACGTGGCCCTCGTGCTGCAGTGGCGACGAGTGCGGGAACGACACACATTATGGGGCCAGGCACGCGGGCCCCCCTCAAACCCCCAGAGAGTCGCATCGCTAGCGATAGCAATGACAGCGGGTGCGCTGGCGGCGTCGGAGCTATATGCGAGCTGCACTTAACAGGCAGGGGTAAAATCGTACTTTTTGTGACTGTTTCTATCTCCATTTTCTTTTCTATATTATAAAATAATGTCACGGATATCCAGCAACTAATTACCAGTTTTTTACAATGTACCATAATATATACGCATTCTTGCGGTGCTCCCTAACTAATTACACTTTTTAGATGCCTTGGAGCAAATTTTACCTTTAATTATATATCTAGACAAGGCATAAGGGGTATATCAGATATATAGCTAAAAGTTAATACTCTATTTGTTTTAAAATATAAGGTATTTTTATTGGATAAGATATCTTTTAGTACGAATCTAACAAGACATATATGTCATATCCGAATGATCAAAGTATCTTTTCTATTTTATATTTTAGAACGGAGCTAGCTAGTATGTTGCAATTTTTAGAACAAATAGATAAGATACTAGACAGATACTCCTACGGGTTAACGAGGCTGTCACGTAGTAGTACTACTAAGCACGAAACATCATCATTGCGTCAACGCCTTCTCAAGTCCTAAAAGCCTCGCTTGCAGTATTGTTCATACTTCATAGCACAGACACGGGGGGATCATAATATCATCAGATCATGCGAGTCCAAGAGTGAATCGCGATCGCACCCAGGCCGGGTCGACACGCGCGCGCCGTGCATGGCGACCCATCCAACCCGACCGACCGATCGCGAGCGCCACGACAAAATCGGGCCCCACCACATCCCTGATTCTAAAAAAACCGGCTTCCGTACCGTACATCGGAAACCGTGGACGCCCACATGCACACCCACGGATCACCGGAGCTCGCAAATATTTTTCTTTTTTTTTTTTTTGTCTCTCACTCTCACGCACGTTCGCGCGTGGACGCGTCGTCACCTGCACGTGCCGCTGCCGCACGAGTACGTGCGGCGGCATTGGATGCCCTGCGTTTTTTATTTTTTATTTTTTGCTAGGCCACAAGTACTCCTACACGGCAGCGGCAGCGCGTGTTGGGAAGCCACGAGTATGTACCACGTGTACATGTGTGGGCGGGCGTAGCAGTTGCGAAAGCAGGGGTGTTGCTGATGCAATCACTCGCGCTAGCCTCGTACTACACTACTACCAGGCTAGAAAAAAAAACGGAAGATGGAGTTGGTGGTGTGATGAAAAAGCGGTGGAGATCGCCTCGATAGGTTGGTTGGTTGGTTGGTTTGGTTGCTTTTTTTTCTTTTTTTCTTTTTTTTGCCTGCGATGCCCACGCAGCTGGTTGTCACAGAGGCGAAGCAGACTGACTCCCAAGACAAAAGCGCCATCTCCGCCGTCCCCACCGTGTCTGCCGCTGCTTTGCTTCGGCTTTTCGAGCTCGGGCTCTCGCTTCGGCGGCGTCATGGTGGGGGTGGCTTTTCGGCACAAATCCAGGCGACCTTGTCATCCACCCCTGCCGAATCCCCAAGCTCCCGCCTCCGCTTCAGTCCAGTCCAGCTCCTACTTGGGCGTTGAAAACATAACTACGACCATCCTAGACCATTTTCAATCCAGAAACTATCAATTAGTTTTCATACATGTCATGTTAGCATATTATATATAGAAACTATGTATCCAATGAATGATGTCTTGAAATTAAATTCTCTTCCAATCACCTCTCTTTTCTCTCATTTTATCCACCTATCTTCTTGTTTTTATTCTTGATTCTTGTGTAGATATGGTTTCTTGCATGAGAAATGATGTCTTTATCCTTTTACCTCTTTCCTCATTAACGCTATTGTCATATCAGATTTTTGCTTATGTGACAATATATTAAATGCTATGGACACTAGATGATATGGAGGGTTGGGGATAGCCTTAATCCTCCATCTATCTTGTGTACGTTGCATTAAATATAGTATCACATATAAGAAAATTCCGATATAATAAGAGAGTTGATATGAAGAGAGATAAAAAGATGAAAACATTATTTCTTATACAAGAAACCATCTCTACACAATAACCAAGTATAAAAACAAGGGGATATATGGATAAAAAGAGAGAGAAAAGATATGATTGGATAAGAATTTAATCTGAAGTCACCAATAGTGTCTCTATCTGACATGACAAGTATGGAAATTAATGGATAACCTAGATGCTACTACTCCTACATTGGAGGAAGTATCTTATACCTATAAATTTCTCGTGTACACTAACTAGCAAATATCACGTAAAATTATACTAAAAAATAGACACATACTTTTAACTGTGTAAAATCTTATCTTAAAATTCATTATATTTTAGTCATAAAAAAATAAATTCGGATAGATTTTTACTTTTAGAACTATCATAAAAAACATAAAAGTCTTGTTTGGGAAGTTTAAAATTCTGAGAAACAACTGGTAAGAAGCTAGCTGATAAGAATCTACTCTCTCCATCTCAAAATAACCTAACCTAAGAGGGATCATATCCCCTCCTAGATTGGCTTTTTTGAATGGAGGGAGAAGAGAAGTTAGATTTCTTCTATATTCTATCTTATTTTCTGAATACTACCACTACAATTTCTCATAATCTGATTAAAAATCGGGATTTCTTTACGGCTCTAATGAAGGCCCAAGGTGGGAATCACGGCCCATCTAAGGCCCAGAAAGATACGGCCCATTACTCTACACCACACAAGTCGAGCACCACCCGTCGGCCTCCACGACGCAGGTCCCAACCGCTTCTGGTGGAAAGCTAAGCTAGGCTCGGGGGAATCTCGCCGTCGCATCGCCGCCGCCGCCGCCGCCGCCGCCCGCCGGCTCGATCTGAGAAGTCGCCCCCCTTGCCGCCCGGATCCCGATGGCGCGGCTGCACTGGCTGGAGGCGATGCTGCCGCTGGGAATCATCGGCGGCATGCTCTGCATCATGGGGAACGCGCAGTACTACATCCACAGGGCCGCGCATGGCAGGGTACGCGCCTCCTCCTCCTCCCCCTTCCGCTTCCGCCTGATCCGGGAGCCCCTCCGCGCTCTGACGACCTTTCGCATGGTTTCCGTTTGGTTGGATGCAGCCGAAGCACATCGGGAACGACAATTGGGACATGGCCATGGCCCGCCGGGACAAGATGCTCCTCCATCAGGCCTCCTCCGACAGCAACTAGGTGCGGATCTGAACCCGCTTTTGCCCGCTGGACCTCGTGCGGGGGGGGGGGGGGGGGGGTCTCTCTTGGGTTCTCGCGGGTCACGGCTTATGGTGATGGGATTGGTGTTGGGATGCGGGATTCTAGGGTTTCGGCTTGATTCGGGGACGTGGTTAGGTTACAGCGAGTGCCTTATGCGCATCGATTAGAAGATTTAGGGTGCTAGTCTTAGGTCTGTGGCTGGAAAATCTCAATTGTCGGACGCTCCTGCTGGAAATTTGCACATTTCTAGTGAGGATTCCACTGATGGATTGTTATGGTTAGTACAGACTCTGCGATGATGTTAGGGTTGATACTGCGGTGATGTTAAATTGATTTCATTTCAGTGGGAATAACTACATCGTACTACTGATGATACTGCTCAGGTTCTTCCGTTGTATGATGGTACGAAATTTCAGAAAATGACATTTGGTTGGGTTTTCAGAGTGAGGTGATGATGTTTTGTGGTTAGGAGAGCCTTTTTAGCTGTGTTGCTCACTATTCAGTCGTTGCGATGAAACCTGATCAAGCTTTGCTTCACCAATCTGCCTTTTCCAAACTTAATGAATATTGTTATAACTACAGTCTAGGGTTGCTGCTTAGTTTTCTCCTGAGTCTCGAAAACCCTTGCAGGATTCCACCAACTCACTCCAATAAAGACTCAGAAGTGGTGTGTTGCTGTTTATTTGGTTGCTGAAGCGTATTAGAGAGCTGGTATCCCCAGTGTTAATATATTACCACTCGTCCTTTAGGTGCTTTTTCTGTTTTTGTGCAGTACTGGTGGTTGTCGGTCTGCGTTTCTTTTTCTGTTTGAACTCTGTATCACTATTGTGGGTTTGTTTTTCAAGCTGGGTAATGAAACTACCTAATTTCTTGAAGAAGAAAAAAAGACTCAGAAGTCAGAACATGGATCACTAACACAACAACTAGAGGATTTGCAACATGGTCTTTGTGCTATATTCTTCTTGTTTTCCTTTTTTGCTATCTTGTGACTAAATATTGTTGCCCTTAATGTGCAACAAACCTTCTATGCATGAACCATGAATAACACCAGTGATCATGGCAATTCTTTGTTTTGATGTTACCAGTACCACTCCAGCTTGCTATTGTTTGGTAACAATGCTCAAACCACTTTTTTTTCGAAGCTAAGAACTTAATATTTGCTTTATGGAACCATTTTTCTTGTGTGCCCTTGCATTCTGGTCAATTGCTGATGCTGGAATCACACTACTAGCCATAATATTTATGTTGCCAAATTAACTTCAATCTGATTGAATGTATTAAGTCCCCATTGTGTTTTGTATCTGCAGCATATGGGTGAGGTACTATATTTGAAATCTTCCTCAGAATATTGAATGTACAGTAGTGCTAGTTACTAGTATTAAATAGGCCGTACCAATATTTGGCTGATCATGGTGAAGGAAGTCTCAACTTCTATTAGATGGATACATCTCATCTATTGGCAGAGTTTTTTGGAATATGCTCTGATCTGAAAAAAGAATGTGTATTATCTTTTTTCTTAAAGAAAATGCTCCATTGGATCTTCTGGAAACATAATTTTGTGATATTTGTGTATTGCGTCACTTATATAACAATGGAAAAGATAATAGTTTATGTATGCATTGGTTACATATTTTTCTATTTGTTGTCGTGGTAATGCTGACTATATCCTTACCCTCTGTAATTCATGTTGTAGGATATTGATCAACAATATCTAGCCTGGATGTTGATGAAGCTATTTCAAATGCCCAGAATTACTCCTGTTAGTTTCCGTGTGTGATGGGAAGCTGGGCTTATGTTTTTGTTTACAACTTTTGAACATTGGATGAATAATGTGTATCTGGAATCTGTTTAATTACACAAAGTGGGTGTCGCTTGTCAATTGTGTACCCATTTTCCCCTCAGGAGCTGATCATGAAGAAAGTATTTTTTTGTTGCTGTTGTTGTGTTTTTTTTCTCTACTGTACAAATTGAGCTAGTCACCGCGGTAGTGGTGAGTTTGCCATCCCCAGTGACATTGTGAACTCTACCTTGGGTCTTCTCCTGATAGCTGTTTTCTGCCAAGAGTACTGGATAAACGAACCTTAGCAGGACTTGTTTCAAATGAAGGTATTCTTTAAGATTTTTTCAAGCATTGAAGTTTGATATGAAAATTTTATTATCCATGGCCCTTGGATTGTAGAATGGCTTTCAAAATCCTATACCTAATGCTTATATTTCATTTGTGAAGTCTAATGCAAAGTCTCATTGCCTCTCTTCTTTCCACGCCAATATATATTTCCCTTTTGACATTCCTGAGATTTTCTGTAATGTTCCCTAGCCATGATATCCAATCCCTTACATCTTCTCAATCATGCATTTTTCCATGTTGCAGAACACCTAAATAACGTGAACATTTCATTATTTATTTAAACTGAACCCCACAATTCAATCCTAGGAGAAAGTATAATTAGTTGATTACTGATGATCTAGAGGGACAAGATTAACATATGGAGTGAGATAATGGCCCAAAGCAGGAGGTGCTTTATTTTCACAATTAACATATGGGTGAGATAATTACGTGTGCTAGGAATTACATGCAACAAAATGACCAAAAAAATAATAATAGGCATAATATACTCTCTACATGCGCACACAACAGTTTCAACGATAGGCCTTTCGTCAATGCTCGTTCTTCATCTCTGTCATGCCATTATCATCCTTGAAGCTCCGGCTAGTGGGGGTCGTCGTCTCTGCCGCACCAAGATCGTCATTGGAGCTCCGGCGTGCGGGCGTCGTCCCTGTCTCCGGCGAACCAATGTCTTGCTTGGTCGGTGTCTCTGGCGCATCATCAGCATCTTCTTTTATGCTCCGGCGAGTGGGCGGCGTCTCTGGCTCGACAACGTCGGCTTCCTTCAAGCTCCGGCGAGTGGGCGGCGTATCTGGCTCATCGACGTCGGCTTCCTTCAAGCTCCGGCGAGTGGGTAGCGTCTCTGGCGGCGCATCGAAGTCGTCTTCTTCCTTCAAGCTCCGGCGAGTTGGTGGCGTCTCTGGCTCATCAACGTCGGCTTCTTCCTTCAAGCTCCTGCGCATGGGCGACTCGGCGGCGCGGCTGTTCGACCTCGACATCCGCATCCTGCCGGCGTGGCCCAACGGTGACTGCGGCGCGGTGCCCAGGCCGCCGGCCCACGAGCCGTGCGCCGCCGGCTCATGCACCCGGAGATGACATCCGTACTGCTGGTCGTCGTCTTCCTCCTCGTCGCCGTCGCCGACCATGTCCTCGTCGAGGTCGACCACGTCCTGCATGTTGAGCTGGTGGAACTCGACGATCTCCCGGAGGAACCGGTTCTCCCTGGCGTACACCGTGTTCTCGTTCGCCAGCCGCGCCTTCTCCGCGAGCAGCGTCTCCAGCTGCTGCCGTATCTGCATGTCAACCCAAACACCACCGGAGCGCCGCCGTGAACGTGCCGGCCGGCGAGGGATGAGCGAATTAACAGAGCTCGAGGCGCGAGCTTAGCTAGCTAGCTAGCTTACCAGGTCCTCGTCGGCGTCGTGGTTGCCGTCCCGGAGCAGGCGGTTCTCCTCCTCCAGCTGCGCGCACCGCTCTCTGGAGAAGGCCATGTCGGCCTTCACCGTCTTCAGCTCACGCTGCAGCAGCTTCACCTTGGCCGCCATGGCGCTCGCCACCTGAGCACCGCCGCCGCCATTGCAAGCACCATCACCACAAGCACGCCATCAAATTCAGAGAGCGCAGTCACAATCCACCACCGGAATGGCAACAAAAGAGGAGGCACCTTACGTCGCGAGAAGCCTTGATCTGCGGCGACTCCGTGTCGGACATCATCGGCGACATGGCCTCCGGGCTGGCCATGCCCATGCTGCTGTTGTGGAAGTCCATGCTGCAAGCCTTCCTCCTGATCTGCAGCTTCCGGCCGCTGTCCGTCCTGCTGCTACTCTCCACCTTCGTCAGGCCCTCCTGCAAAAAAATTACAATTGATCATGGCGTTCATAAATCTTTGATTGCTACTACATTTGTCTCCTACTATAAATCGTTTTTTTTATGGGTCAATCTTTTTCGAGTTTAACTAAGTTTATATAAAAAATATAGTAACATTTTCAACACAAAACAAACGTATTATCAAACTATATTGAATGTTAGGTTTAAATTTAATGAAACTAATTCAGTGATGTATATGTTAAATATTTTTATAAACTTAGTTAGACTTAGAGAAACTTGACTAAGAAAAATCAAAGCGATTTACAATATGAAATGAAGGGAGTACAAAGACTCTGAATTCGCTCTGAAAGAGAATGTGACCTCGAGGGCATTCTTGATCTTGCATCCAATGTCCAATGGAGGGTTCTCCGGCTTCCGTACCCGGTCGTAGGACCAACGAGATTGTGATGTCTGAAATGCATATTCAGAACAGGTTAGACAGATCACTGATCAGTCTGAACATGCAAACAGAAAATGTCAAAGTTGTCTGAATTAAGCATATAACGTGAAATGTCAAAGCTGAATTTGCAAACAAGAATCGATTTGTTGCTCCATCAGCTCGCTAATTTGGTGATGTTCTTGTTGTTTCAGAGCTCTTTACCACAGAGTGATGATCATCCGTGCCGCCGTTTTCGTCGAGCATCGCTTTGGCTTGCTGTGCCAAGATTCCCCAGAATCCGTGCTTCGCCTCATTATCCTTCGCGCGCCGCGCCGATGTGTAGAGCTGAGTGACAGGATCCTGCAATGTTGAGTAACACAAAAATCACGCCGATTTTTCTCAAATTGATTCACAAATTTACACGAATTTTCTCAAATTTTCGTTTGTGTAGGCGTCTAGCTAACGAAGTAATTGATCTTCATGTATCGGAGGAGCAGCGCACCGGGGTGGAGCCGTCGGGCTGGGGAGACGAGGAGGCGGCGGCGGCGGCGAGGAAGGCCGGACCGTCGCCGCGGGCGGCGGACGCCAGCATGGCCTGCGCGGCGAGGGAGCGGTCGGGGCGGCGGCTGTCGTCGGCGAACCGGGTGGCTCGCGGCGACGCGATGGCCGGCGAGGAGGTGTCCCCCGGAGGCGGCGGCTGCTGGCGGTGGTCCTCCACGAAGGTGGCCGACCTCTGCATCCCCTGCTTCCTCCGGTACGCCATGGCCGGCACGGCCGCCGTCGGGGGACGGGGAAGCTCGAGCGATCGAGGGCGCTTGCCCGCTCTCCGCTTCGCCGTCCTTGGATGGCGTCCTCCTCCTGCTGCTGCCTTAGGTCAGGTGGCGCGCGCTGCTCCCATGGCCGCCTTCCATCTCCCCGCGCGCGGAGCGCATGCAGTGGATGGCATGGCATGCCATGGCCGTTGCTTCGCCCGCGTTTTGAGGCCGCGCGCTTCCCGTTGGATCGCAGCTCGCTTTCTCTAGCCAGATTGATGTTGATGGTATATAAATTCTCGACGAACGTTCACTCGTTATTTATATATCATCCAAATTATTATAGTTTATTTAAGAAAATTCATCAACATAGATTCTTATGTGATAGATCCTCCTCAAATATGCAAGTTAAAAATTTAATTTCTAAAATTGCAAAAAAAATTAAACTATGGCTAGTTAACGTATATTCACAGTTAAATTTGTTTTTTCTCGTTGTAACTAGTAAAAGTTAAATTTAACCTTGTATTTTTTACAGTGATTTATCGTATATTAATCTACCTTGTTGATTTTTTTTAATTTTTTCATAACCATTCAAATGGTATGGAAAAAACAAGGGTATGTCTTCTTCAGAGTTCAGAATAGTTTCCTTGGTAGGTTTGGGTAAAAAAAACAACTCGAGGAAACATCATTAGTGTTGGTGAAGTTGTGAGTGTATGAGCATGACTCCACCTATTAGAATTCAAATTCTAATACCCACAAAAATTATGCACATATATATAGATTACTAATAGGGATTTAGTTAGATCAGAATTGTGCCGCTGGTTTTCATCTATCTGAGTATAGGTTACGGGGTGCATTTGTGAGGTTATGAGTGTGGCGTTACGTGTATAGTGGTGTATATATGTCTGTTGTGTAATCGGTAAAAAAAAACTTAAGATTTAAACTTGGGTTTTTTAATTGGAAATTAGTTATAAATATTTGACGATTGTAATAAGATGGATCGAACTTTTAAAATTCCGAATATGGACGCTTCAAAATTCGTGCAAATTTCAGAGGCTCACAAGGCTCCTGGGCAGTTGAGTTGGGCCATACGTGGCGTCATTTCGACCTTTCTGCGACGGTCCACGGCTTCCTCGTCTCCCCGTCCCCGCGAGCCGCGAAGCCCTAAACCCCCGAGAGGCATTTCCTCGAACACCTGCCGCGCGCGCCGTCCGCCCAAAAACCCTCGCCCCAAACCCCGGGCCGGCCGAAGCGGCGGCTCCGTGCGGATGCCCTCCCGTCCCGTCCCGGCGCGCCCCGGCCGGCGGAAGTAGGAAGTGGGGGGCCGAGCATAAGATGCGGCGCTTCTCCCCGGCCGCCGCGGCGCTGCTCCTCCGACGCTCGCTCGCCGCCGCCTCCCCCGCGCTCCGCTCGGGTCCGGTAATCTCTAGCCACTTTTTTAAGAAATCTTTGTTCAGTGGATTGAACTTAGCTGAGCCCGACTGCCCGAGTTTATGCATGGGTGGTTCCAAGACCTCGTTGTGAAGGAGATTGCGATTCGGATGGTTGGAATTTGTAGAGATTGGGGTTACCGTGTGATTAAGTTAGGAATTTGTCTCCTGTTAGTTTTCCCGGAGTTAACATGGAGATCTTGGTGTCTTAGTTTCTCGTGAGAGCTTTCATAGTGGATTTGTAAAAGTTTGAGCCACGTTTAAACATTTCGGGATTGTCGTAGGATTTACTTTGTGTTGTTTTAAGATTCGTTCGCACAGTGCAACATGCCTTGCTTTGTGGCATTCAAATTGCTAGACATTTGAATTCTATTCGTCTTGCCTACAGAGACAGCTGGTGCGTGCCTCGCTTCTCGACGAAAGTTTGTCTACACAGACGAGTTCAGCCATGGCTGTGCAGTACCACCAATGGTCTAGTTCAGCTGATGGGGATGACGATGAGGTTCTTGAGGCTTTCAATTGGGACTGTTGTACCGATGCAGGTGGTGGTGTTTTGGATGATTCAGCATCTGCTGCCTATGTTGAGAAGCTCTGCACATCAGGCAACCTCCCTGGTGCTGTTCAGATTCTCCGACATTTACATGATAAGAAGATCCATGTAGGATTGGGCACGTTTAATTTGTTGCTGGAACAAACAGGTGAAGTGAACAACTTCATTCTTTTTGCCAAGGTGTTCAGGTACCTGCTGCTTTCCAAAATACCTCCTGATTTGACTTCTTATTCAAATGTTGGAAAAGTCCTTCAGAAGTTGGATGACTATGAATTAATACTTAAATTTGTAAGACAAATTATGGAAATTACACATGATAGAGATCCTACAGTGATGAATCGTCTTGTTTTCACCACGGCTAAATATGCACAGATTGATAAATGTTTGATCATATTTGAAGAACTGAAGAAAGATCAAAGAGGGTTAGATGTTGTCACATTCAATACCATTTTGGACATGCTTGGAAAGGCTGGTCGGGTGGATCAAATGCTTCAGGAGGTGAAGCTAATGGATGAACTTGGCCATTCTCCTGACATTGTTACATACAATACTGTAATAAACTGCATGCGGAGGCTTGGAAGGTTAGATCAGTGCAAAATCTTCGCAAGAGAAATGGTTGAGAGAGGCATCAATCCAGATTTAAGAACATATACTGCACTGGTTGATATTTTCGGGCGGGCTGGCCATATTACTGAAGCCCTTGAAATGTTTGACCAGATGAAAAGGTCACATCAACCTTCAATTTATGTCTACCGGGCTCTAATCAGTGACTTAAAGAAGGCCGGACAATTTGAACTAGCACAAAAGTTCTCTGAAGAGATGAAAACAAGTGCTTCAGAATTACTAGGCCCTGAAGATTTTAAGCAGAAGTTCAAGGGTAGAAAGATCAACAAGAACAAGTAAGAAAACTGTCAATGATCTTCCAGGTGTGAATATTTCGTTTGCATGTGCCTTGTGCTCATCCACTGTTTCAGCCAAAGGTTCTGGGATAAGTTGAATTTTTTCAGGGAATGTATCTCATTACAATGAGATAATCACATGGGCTTACAAAAGAGTGATGATTACTAACACATACAATGATATCAGGCCGAGAGAACGTGAATATAAATTATAAACCTCTTTGAAATATCATGCCTGGAGGCTTTTGCTGATGTTCATTTGAAGAGACAGGAACACACTTCTCTCATTTATATCTTCATGGATGCAAGAGATTATCTAGAGACAAGTCCTTTGCTTATGAGACCTGAAATGTTTATCTGAGATTGTTCCACCATAGCGCAAACTTGAGCCAATGAAGAGTTATTTCTTGATTGAAATATATGTGATGTGCTTCTACTGGATTATCATTTGAATGACTTGTGATTTGTTCAGCACTCACTGGTTCAATTTCTGTCGTTCTGCACTTCTACAAGTTCAATTTCAGCATTGCCATTCATGTTCAGTGCCGTGAAGAATAGTTGGAACCTTGAGTAAGTTGTTTAGGTCCTTGTTGTGGATCACTAGATATAACAAATTAAATATAGACCACATTCTTTTATTATCCTCTACTTTGCCATGCAGCCAAGTAGAATATTTTGGACTCATGTAAACTGTTAGTCCAAACGGAGTGGCTAAATTTCTGTCGATTTTTTTCCCTCCCATCTCATTCCTCTTTTTGGATTGTTGGATTGCGTATGAAGATTCATGCAAAGAAACTGAGGTTCCACCTGTTATGTTTTTTTATTCGAAACACCTTTGTTACCGCGCTTCCTCCTTTTTCGTTTTCTCACCAGATGAGAGAGACGGAGAGGGGGGGGGGGGGGGGAGCTACATGAGAGGAGAGGTGATGGGGGCGATTTTGTCGCTGGTAGATCCTGCAGCGGCGGGCTTCCCGATCCCTCCTGTCATTTTTGTGTTGATTTTGTCTTCCTTGTCCTCTGCAGGTTTCAGCTATCTATGACTGGAGGGCAGTTCGAGCTTGGCCAGGATTTTTGTCAGTGTAGCACTTCTTCCGTCAGTAAGGCCCCCCTAGCTTGTCGTCCCTTCTGAATCCAGTAGCTAGGTCTCACTGGTGCTCTAGTTCTTCCTTCTCATGCTTTGTTGTTTATATACATTAGGGTGGTTATACAGGTTTTTAGTATGGTTGAATCCTCTTTTCGTTTTGTATGCTTATGGACTGTGTTAAATTTTTGTGGCTTAGAGATTACACTTTCAGTTGTGCTAATGGCTATTTTACTCCTTCCCCTGCTTCATTTTTGTTTTGATGCATAGTATTGTAGGGTTAACATGCAAATGCAAAAAAATCGACAAATAAATGGTCTATGTGTTTTTCTGCAATCATATATGCATTTGATTACAGTTTTTTACCAGAGCTGTGGGAGATTCGTGATTCCCTCCTATACACAGATTAGGTATTTTTTCCCTCTGTCTTCCTACCCTCTCCCTCCGTCTTTTCCTCTCCTTCCTCTCGTCCAATTCCTGTTGCTCTTCCTCTTCCTCGTCTTTGTCCTCTCTTTTTTCCTGTTCCTCTTCTTCCTGCTGAATTTTTTGTTTTTTGTTTTCTAGCACCATGTTCTGAATTTTTATGCCACCTGATCTTTTAACATTCAAATAGATGTCCAATATCACTACCTTGCACAAAATTTCTCAATACATATTTTTCATTTTTGTTGTGGTTTTATATCTGCTTCAGAAATAATGGATTTACTATATTTCAACAACTCTAGTGGCATCCCTATTAATTCTACCTTTTATCTGAACCTGAATTTTGTTCAGTCGCAAACATGCTTTGACAATTTTCATGTTTTCTTGAGATGATGGTATATAAGCCTTTATTTTACCCGCGATATTGAATCAAACATCTAACCCTTTTACTTCCTGATAACAATGTGAAGATAAAGGCATTCCTCGAGTACATTAAAATGGGAATGACATTAGTTTTCAAACATTACTTGGGAGTTGCATTAGTTTTCAAACATTACTCTATCAGACTGCAGTTCCTGAAAAAAAATGCTTGATTTGTGATTGCACCGGGCTTCCACGTTGGAGAAAGAGGCATACCCAGCTTTAGATGAGCTCACCTCTAAAGGCAAATAAAGAGTCGACTGGTCGCTATATCTGGCATAGTTCAAAAGGTCAGCTTGAGCATTATGGAGTAGTATACTACAAGTATATGTGAGCATTCATACAATGATGATATGGTTTACTGTGACTTTTTGAGTAATTCTGAAGTGTTCGAGTGCCATTGCCATGTATCGTTTGACAGGTCAGGGATGAACTACAGCAGAGCACTTGCTAGATGACTACAACGATATGGCAAGAAGCTTGCTTACTCAGCTGGCCAGTCGTCAAGATTTGACATCGAGAAATAAGAAGCAAGCGAGCTCGAAGATAGTAATAGGTATACAAGAAAAAAAAAATTCTGCCACAAGTTGATAAGTTGGTGCTTCATCGAACCATGACATGACGTGTGTCTGAATGCAGCGGCAGGGACAATTTTCATGTTTTCTTGGGATGATAGTATAAAAGCCTTTATTTTATATTTTTACCTACTATATTCAGTCAAGCATCTCACCCTTTTACTTCCTGATAACAATGTAAAGATAAATGCATTTCTCGAGTACATTAAAATGGGAGTGGCATTAGTTTTGAAGCATTATTCTATCAGACTGCAGTTCCTGAAAAAAAAATGATGTTTTTCTCGCCTGGGCTGCATGTTTTCCGGCTGGGTTGTGTATATTGTGTATTTGTGTTGTTGAGCTGTGTTTTCGGCTTTGCTGGGCTAAAAAAACATGCGAATGTTTTGACAAAGAAGAATCCAGCAATGATCGAGATGGCCCTAAAAATACATTCAAATGTTGGGTAGACAATCCCTATTCCTTAGTCCAAATTATCTTAGATCATCTTATCATCTATTGATCATTTGTTTTTTCCACGTGGCTTCATGCTATCCTCTGTAGAAGTATGCCATGGACTGAAGCATTTCAAATTCACAATACGCCTCTGTAGGAAAAAAAAAATCGGTACTTACGTATTGCACTTCAATCTACTGGTCCTACTTAACCAAAAGCAAAGAATTTTGGGATATAAGGCTATCTATTAGTTGGAGATATCCTGTATTTTACGATCAAGTGTACAAAAGGTGCTGACACAATTCCTTTGCCTCATCTATTGTTTTCAGTAGCTAACCAAATAAAACATACAATAGCAGGCCTCTGGCAATTGTCCACGCCCCGGAAAATGCAACCCGCAGATCCAACAGGGTCGCACTCCCAATCACCTTGCACTTTGCAGCAACATGTATTTCATGAACATATTATGTATTATGTCATAGGCGCAGTCAGTATCTGCAAAAGAATCAGATGAAACATCATAAACTACAACTCAAGGGACAGTGGAAAAATGTACAACTAGATTGCTGACTGCAGCTAACCCAGCATCATATTCAGGCACACAAAGGGGGCTCAAAATCAAATACCTAGAACAGCATGGTAAGATATAAGATAATCCATCCTGCCATGGAGAAGACAGCAAAAATGTGCACCCAGAACAAGATCGCAGCTGATTCCTTGCCACAACCTCTTAGGTTTGCAACAGCACCTGCCCATAAAAAAAAGCAGATTAGCATTGCAACTGTATTATACTGTAAGGTTGATTAACATGCCAAACATGGTGTCTCATACCTGATAGTACCGATGTGGGCATAGAGTGCTGCAGTAACAGGACGAACTTAAACATCTTGTCGCCTTTTGGAATAAATCCAAGCTTGTCAGCAAATGAGACAATGCCAATACCAGCAATTGGAACCAAGATCAAGCGTGCAAATATAATCGCGACAGTGGTCCGAACCCCAAGTCTCCTACTTCCTTCACCAGGGCCTAAAATCATGATCAGCCAAAAGTATGGACTTCAGACAAACATATAAATTGCAGAAATATACATGTACTAAAAGTACACTTCATATCGCAGCACGGTTCTAATGAGATTTGAGAATATAACATGAGCTTACCGTCAACGAGATTTCCACCAACAGCAAGCAAAATGCACGGAATCATAGCTTCCCTGAAACATATACAAAGAAACATTGTTAGCAACAGATGTTTTTTGAAATGTGAATCGTACTTGTTCTTGCAAGACATTATAGGAAACAGCTAAGAGATATACATATTGCAAGAAGAAACTACAAGTCATGAGACAGGTCAATACCCAAGAATGAGACAGCTATCTGTTAAAAAGAATAGAGGCGCGCCATCTGTGAGGATCAAATTCTTCAAGAATGGCACAACACCGAGAGTAATTGCAAGAACCTGTTACATGATGCAGAGGAACAGTCAAATAATTGATAAAAAAGTAAAGCAATTTTTTACGCAGTGATAAGAGACAAAAAAAAAATATACCGAGCACTTACAGATGCAATAATTGGTGGTTGGAGGAGCTGCTTCTTTTGTAGGAATCTAACCATGCCCTTGATAGGAATCATTATCTGCATTATGCCATAGATGGGAGTACTATTAGTTACTTTGGTAAGAACTACTGAAGTACCTCTATTTTTTTTCCACTATACTGAACTAGCAATATGTTGTGCACACTTCTTACTTTTGAACCTAAAGAAGGAACGCTCTGCTCCTCCTCCTCCTCCTCCTCCTCCTCCTCCTCCTCTATAGATAACAGGGGCTCTTCCTCATGTGTATTGCCATGAGCACTTGATGGATATTTCGCTACACCTGACATGGCATTAGGAGCCTTAATTGGAAGTCTCTCTTTCTCCTCATCACAGCTGTCAAAGGTCTGCCCGGGGGGCGGAGCAAGCATCTTGAACACATATGTGTAAACAATAATGGCACCAACCTGCACCAGATAAACAATCCAAACGACATGATAAGTAATTGGACTTAAATTTTAAAAAGGGATGTGCAACTCCATAAACAAACGGATTTGGATATACCCATTGACCAAATGATAAGTATGCATTTCCATCTTGAGTGCATTTGTTTGAGTCACCAAATGGATTTAATTGGTCGCGGCATAATGCTGAGATAAGGACAAGTGGTATATTTCCAATGTTCCCTGCATTAAGTGAAATGTTAAAAATATAATGCAGAATGCTTGATGAATCAGAAGCTAGCGATATTCATATGGTTGTGAAGAAAGTACAAACCTATTCCGATGTGAGTGATGGTGAACTTGAAGTATGGATAAGGCGGCCGTACAATCAATGCCACTATAAGTCCAACCAAAGATGCAGAGACTGCACCCAGAACAATGTTTACTGGAATGAACCACCTGCAATGCAACATCATGAGTACAATGATCATCATCAGGAAGTGTTCATCAGGAAGTACAACAAGACCCCAAGCATCACCAAGGGAAGTTACAACTTGTGACTAATCATCTAAATGAATACTATAAGTGTTCTTTCTTACCACTCCAAGATCTTATCAATTGTGATTGATCTCCCGAGCTGCGCAAATATGAGGCAAGGAAGGAGCAGAGAGAACACAAGCTGCAAAAATAACAAAAAAAAAAAAAGAGAAAAGACTAAGATAAATCAACATAGCTAGTCTGAATTCTGCTGATATTCCCATAGCTAGTCTGAATTCCATTATATTCTGGAAATTAGCGAGCCACCATGATGGTTGTGAGAACTACTGAATTTAGGCGCCTTACCGCATTGAGAAGCTTGCGGCCGCTGGGGTTGAGCACGCCGACGCGCTTGGACGCCATGAGGTACCCCATGAAGCAGACAACGAACACCTTGGCGATGGGCAGCACGGCGTACCTGAGCATGGCCAGCACCGACTGCCCCGCCGCGCCGCCGCCCTGCGCCGCCTCTGCCACCGCCACCGCCATCTCCAGCACCGACCTCCCAATCATCGCCGCCGCCTCCAACGAAACCACAAGCAACCGGCGAATCGAACAGGATTCTTCCCCCCCCCCCCCCTCCTAAAACCGCGCCGAGCTGAACTGATCGAACAGACGCGGTTGCGTCGCGACGGCCAGCAGCTGCCCGGGGCGACGAACTTGTAGCCAAAAATAGCAAGGAATCAGTTCCCGAAACGGCCAGCTTCCTCCTCCGACTTATACAACCACTTTCCCCTTCCGTGTCAGGATCCAACCTAATCACTCAATCAGCGTAGGAATCGGATACTAACTCGCCGAAATTTAGGGTTAATCCAGGATTATATAGAAAGAAAAAAAATATCTCCGCGGATTTAGGCTTAGTACGAGCTCCCGGCGCGCGATCGAGCCTCCGAACTGCCGGTAATTCGAGACTTGAGCTAGAGATCGCGCAATGTGATCCCACCCATCCGTGCCCAAAAACGCGGAAAAACCGCAGAGGAGAGCTCAAAACGCCGCGCGGAGCACGGGGAAGAAGTCGACGGCGGCGGAATCGCCCCCGGGAATGCGGCTCGGCGGAGGCGGCGAGGCGATCGTGGTAGGGCACGTGGAGTTCTCACGGCGGCGGCGGCGGCGGATTCGCGGCCGACGCCGACGCGAGCCGAGAGAAGTTGAGAAGACGAGGCGGCGACGAGAGGAGAAGCGTGCCACGTTGGACGCGTGGGGCCCACGGCCACAGCTAGCTCTCCGGTCACTTTTTTGGGGGCCCACGTGACGTGGATGAGTTCTTCTTGGTTTGGAGAGAGGGAGAGAAACGTGACGTGACGTGAAGTAGACGAGTGGGCCGCCGAAATCTGAGATATGAGGCCCAGATAGGAAAGGAAATTAGGCCGAAGTTTAAGAAAAGAGATATAGTCCCTGTTTGGGGGATTTCTAGTCTCTCAGAAGCTCCAGCTCCCTTAAATCCAGATTCTAAAAATCTTTAATTATAGAATCTAGAGAAACTAGAAGTCAGAAACTGAAAAACCCAGCTTCTCTAGATTCTCATAAGTTGGCTACCAATCAGCTACTTCTCAGAATCTTAAACTCCCCCAAACAGAACCATAGACCTAGTTGTTTTACGCACCTTTCAGTCAGAGTCAAACCAGTCGATGCCATTCTCGTGGGTACCCTCGACGAAGCCCAGCTCCGATAGGGAACTCCTCCGCATCATCGACTCCGAGATCAAGTAAGCGAGGAGAGGGACGACCACACCACGACCACGACCGACTTTAAGGGCCCATTTGAATCGTAGGAATTAAAAAACGGAGGAATAGGAAAAGCACAGGATTCTAACAGGAATGTAAGTGTAAAACAGAGGATTGCAAAACACAGGAAAAACACAGAAATGATTGTTTGATTGGACTATAGGAAAAACGCAGGAATTAGATAAGAGAGACAGACTCAAAGGAAATTTTCCAAGAGGTTAAACCTCTTGCTAACTTTCCTTCAAAATGTACATAGGATTACCCATTCCATAGGAATTTTAAAGGATTAGATAAGATTCAATCCTTTGTTTCAAAGGCTTTCATAGGATTTTTTTTCATACGATTGAAATCCTCCAAAATTCCTACATTTTCCCTACAAATAAAAGGGGCCCTAACTTAGGCTATGCCCAATGCTTCATTGTATGTAGTGGCCACAAAACTCTAGCTAAGTGGATGGACAGATGTGGTGGGGGACTGTGGTCCTATCAAAAGTTGCGTGACCTCTGCAGAACACAGTAGTCCAACCGCGCCTCAGCTCAGAGCCATAGTCTAGGTCACAGGTTGGGTGAATCAGTAGCCTCATCAAGTAGCTCGGAGGAGGAGGAGAGGGGTAGGGGTGTACTAGATCCAAGCAGCCGACGAGCTCCTCCGTGCCGATGTAGAGAGAGCACCTCGTCGAAGCTCGTCGTCGTGCACCGCCAATGTCTCCGAGGAGTTCGCCGAGTCACCAAAGGACAGATACGGCGTGACCGTGTGCGGATCCGGTGAGCTCGTCCATACTGCCGCCGATAACTCCTCCGCGTCGCCCTGAACTTACTGTGTTGCCGCCAAGCTCGCCACACTGTCGGCGAGCTCGTTTGCACCGCTGTTGTGGTGTGCTGGAGTGGGGGAAGGAAGGCGGCAGCGTCGAGCTCGTGAAGAAGGGGAGAGGGAGAAGCCGACGAGCTCGCGGGCAAATCTGCTGCCGCTGCTCGCGAAGAAGGGGAGGGTAAGAGGCTGGCGGGATCGTTCCGGATCCGACGAGCTTGCACGAAGAGGGGAGGGATCTCGCCGATCGGGTGGACGGGGAGGAGGGGAGCAAGAGGAGATGAGGGGTGGAGGTGTAGGTGGTTGTGGCGGTGGAGAAGGGGATCGGGAGAGAGAGGGGATGGAAGAGACTGACAATGGGTTTGCATGGTGCTTAGGGGTTCATATGTACTTCTTCTTGTTGATATAGGGTCCAAAATATGAAGTTTTGATAAGTTTGATAATAAAATATACTGCAAGGGCTGGCATATAAATAGATAGGGGTTGAAACGCAAAATATGTTTTGGAGTGGTTTCCACTGGCACTGTGGGTAGTGTGACTTTTACGTGGTTCTATCCTACTGGCGTGTTGAAACCACTTATACTAGTGGTCTGTATTGTACATACCTAACTTATCCTAGTTATGTTCTTTTCATCTCCTCCGTCCTACTACAATCGATAGCGTGATTATATGTTTACAGTTTGATCATCTCCTTATTGAGATTGTGTGTTACTATTTTGGTACAAGTACATATTAGTAACGTGATTATGTTTCATGATGATTGATGAGAACGCTTAGGTCGACCCACATATCTATTAAACCTATTCATAAATATACTCTAACGAATCTTCGGAATTACTTCAAAATATAAAATAAAGATACATCGATCAAACCCATATAACCTAGGTCTAAAGGTTCAACCTAAAATGGTTTTACATGTATAGATGGTCCAAAGTTTGTACAAAGTTGCTTCTCTGTATAATAATTTATTTCTACCAAATTTAACTAAATTTAACAAGTTTTTATGGTGTGAATCTGAGTTTAAAAAATTTGGGTCCAAGTTTTCCAAACACGTAGTGATAATTTCTCGGTCTATTTGTAATGTATTGTGTCCATCGCATTTATAAATGGCTTATAAAGTTAGTTCCCTGTATAATAAATCATTCCAACAAAATTTAACTGAAGTTGATAAATTTTTATAATGTGAATGTGAGGTTAATTTTTTTTAGTTTTACATACATATATTAGGAATTTTTTGGTCTATTAATAATGCAAACGATCCATTTGGGTATCCATAAATAACATATCGATATAATGAACTCATGGTGGATTGATCCTGTTGAACAATGGATCTACAAACTCAGTAAAATATGATTTATGTTTGATACATATCCTAACTATTCCAATCCCGAGTTATGTTTACAACTTTCCCTTTTTTTCATGGCCTTTTAGTATTCCACTTTTTCATGCCCATGCTAACATTAACGTCTCTCGATTATAAATAGATTTCGCTGTCAGTTCTTTTTCCTAAACTGTACAGTTTAAGTTTTCAGGCCAATGATTACTCTGTGCATATTATACATACCTGTATTTTGAATTCATACCTAAGTTTAATGCTATAAAGTTCTCGTCAATCAAATGTTATGTACACGACGTTTTTGGGTTATATATGTTCTTAAGTTTCCAGCCTAAAAGCATCCCTGGCATATGTCGGATTTCTTGCTTGTTACTAGAAGAGCAGAAAAAACAACAAACCAGGTAGTTACTATCAGAAAGATATAAGGCTAATATTGGAAACAAACCTTTTAAAAAAACTAGATTTGAAGGGAGAGACTTCCCTCCAAACATTTTTTAAAAAGAAATTGTGAGTGTGTTAACGATGAATACATGACCTTAGGGTTAAAATCACACACCTATTACTACTATACTATCAAGTGCACCTCACAAAGAGACCTTTCAATCTATAATCCTGTTTGAGAGCTTGAGCTGGGATGGTTTCATTTAGTTTCTTTCTCCTGTCCAGCAATTCATTATCAATCCAAGTTTTACAAGTGTTACTTGCAAGCCCTGCTATTTTGACATCAAACGTCCCGATCTGGTGATAAGGTCATTTGGTCTTGCATCAAAATTTTAATTATGGCATGATTTAGTGTATACTTGCACAAATACAATGCAAAGGGAAACTATGAGGGTTGAAAATAATTGAATTTCCAGTTGTATTTTTCTTTCCGAAAACACCATCGTTTACTTCCATATTTGCTCTGAACAATTTTGATGAACCAGACCATGAGAATGAGGACACATATGAGGATGATCACAAAGAAGAAACTCCGAAGTCCCCCAAGCCTAGCAATCCTACCACTATCACCATCTCGAAGGGAGGAGATGGAGTGATGGACCAAGACTTGAATTCATCTGCACTGCCTATCCTGATGAGATCCTCATCGATTGACGCTTTGTCCGTGATGCCATCAAGAGGGTGGGGAGGATGAAATGATCACGTATTAAAACATTAAAACATTTTCTCAAACACATTAAAACACTGCAGATTTTCTCTGTTATTTCATACACATCAAAATTTTCTCGTTCAGTGATTTACATCACAAGTTCACCAAAATTGGTATAATCTGATGTCTTATCTATCCGGGGACTATGGTAAGTAGTTCATCACCTCTGTGAAGAACTTGGAATATTCATGGTTGATCCTACAGCCTTCACTGCAAAAAACTCCATAGCCACCCCATCCCGACTCCACGCTGCAGCCGACGGCCGTGCACTGGTGGTTGTCCTCTGGTAGCACCAACATCCTACTGGGCTGCCCTCCGACCTTCCACATCACTTCCTGGACCGCATCCTCAGCGATCTTCCAGAACCGCCGGCACTCCCGGTTGGTCCTCTTGACCCCAATGCCGGCCGCCGTCTCATCGCCATCACCCCTCGACTTGGCTTATGTACTTCTTCCCAGTAGCGCAAGCCTCCTCAGACTTGTAGAGAAGGAGGCCAAGCACGTATGTCACCGCCTTGTGGCCGCGATGGCTGCCTTATCAAGGAAGAGGAGGCCTTGCTCCATGTCCTGATGCAAAAACACAAGCATGACACCGACGATGAAGCGGGCGTCTGGGTTGCCGGCGCTAACGAGGTGGTTGACGACGGCAAGGTAGCACTCTTTCTCCATCCACTTCATGTTGTCCAGCCTCTCTAGTGGTACAAGCCTCCCGACATCACGTTCCTTGGACGCCATGTGCATGGCCTTACAGCCGCAGCATGCATACACCCAAACATACATAAGTCAATGCGTATATAAATATGCTTATATTAACAAGTTAACATATGTGGCACGTAGGCTGAGTAGGTTGGCAATAGACTCCGGCGAGGTGGTAGCGACGTGGCAGGCGATGTGGTCATGTGGACGACGTTGTCGTGGCAAAGCGTCAACTCTTTCGTCGTCCCCGACACCGCCGATGGCCTCTTCATATGCTTCGCCTTTGCCTTCACCGCCATACTCCTGGTGGACACTATGGCACCCTACGCACGAGACACACGTACGTAATAGCCTTGATTAGCTATCTGTAACTCAGGCCATGATTACTCACCTGTTACTAGTAGGAAATATACACGAAATTGATTAATGTTAGCCAAAATTAGATTTGAAACGAACGCGTAAAAAGATTACACATGCTATCTCTATTAATTTCTTCTCTACTATTATAGAAATTGAATAAAGATGTTCCTAGAAATTGAATAAAGATGTTCCTGTCTAAATTTTTGGTACGTGGTCGTCAGTCCGATTGCCCCACGCCTGATTCCTACGCACCTACATACTGCCGGCTCCAATTCCGATTTCTTCATCCATCGTCTCTCGTTGTCCGTCGTCGGGTTGAACTGCTTGACCGTCGTTGTTACCGTTGCTGCTGGCTGGCCTACTGCTCAGGATCCTGATCGGGATTTCTGGGCGAGCTCCAACGCGCCTAAGTGCGATTCACATTTTATTTTAGATAATGGAAGTGTGATTCACATTAATTGATCGATTTGCTGTTTTGGCTGTAAAATCAAAGGTGTTTTTTTGATTGTTATTCTGTGATAAACAATTGGCATTGGAGATTATTGGTTTTGATATTTGGAATTTATTTGCGAAGTGGTTTTGGAGATGATTGGATTTCACAGGTGATATACATGTACTGCTGGATTGGGTCCGGTCAGACCGGGCAGTGGCTGTCAGTCAGACCGGCGTATATTGTGCGGTCAGACCGGTGCAGTCCGCGGTCTGACCGGCCGACGCTGTGTTGATTTCGGTTTCGGGTTGTTTGTTTGGATATCCGTGATTGTTTCATAAATATGACTTCTAGATGGATACTATGCGTATGTAATACTGTTGTTTGCTAACAATGAGTCAAGTTGGGGATAGCTTGATCTCGGAATATGGTTTCTTTGTTTGTTCCATGTGTAGGTGAATTAATGTCGGGAGAGTATTTGTGGTGATGGACCGGGAGTTGGCTTGGGGACAAGACGACGTCCAGGGTGGTCAGAGATCATGCGGGATACTAAGGCTAGAGTTCAATGCACGTGGAAGGTGAAGGTTCCATATGGCATACGATGGAGGTATTGTGTGCGTATGGGATACGGAGTCGAATTTGGAAGGAGTCCAAATTTGGTGGAGTTGGTTATGTAAAGTTTGTTTCTTGTACGAGAAGGTTTCCTAGGGTGATTAGGACTTCTAGTTTGAGTTTGGTTCGTGGCTTTAGGCTGCCTACGGTGGGTATAAATAGAGAGGGAGCGTGAGGCTTCTTTGTATCGCTTTTGAGAGCAATTGAGTTGATAGTTTTGTTAGGGTTTCGAGTTTAGTCGAGATTTTTTTGTAAGGAGTGTTGTTGGTGCACTTTGTAAACACAGAGAGAATCGATAAAGTCGTCATTCACTTTAAGAGTTCTTCGATTTGTGTTTCACCGGGCTTCGGCGGTCCAACCGACGACATACCGGTGGTCAGACCGGCGGCAAGGCGGCGTTCAGACCGGCGGCATCAACAGGCAGAGGCAAGCGATCTCAGAGGTTCGACCGGAGTTCGATCTCGGTCAGTCCAACGTGTACCAGGCGGTCAGACCGGTGCAACACCTTCGATCAGACCGCGATCCGTCGAATTTGAGGGTAAGTTTTATTTCCACTAAAACTTTTGGTTTTTGGGCATACCAACCATTCACTCCCCCTCTGGTTGGCTTAGTTCTTGCTGTTCGATCCTACAAGTGGTATCAGAGCCTTGTTTTCTTCTTTGGATTTTAATCGATCTAGAGTTTTTGCCATGGCTGCTGTTAGGTTTTCAACTAAGCCTCATGTTTTTGATGGAACGGATTTTTCTCATTGGTGTAGTAGGATGCAGTCTTATATTATGGCTGAGGATTATGATATTTGGAGAAAAGTTTCTCATCCTTATGAGATCCTTGAACAACTTAATACTGCTGCTTTAAAAACCGAGTTTGAACAAAATTGCAAAGCTCGCAATATTCTTTTGAGTGAGATTTCTCGTTCGGATTATGATCGTGTTGCTCATCTTCAAACTGCCCATGAGATTTGGATTACCTTGAGTAATTTTCTTCAAGGAACAAATAATATTAAATAACTTCGTCGAGATCTTTTCAGAAAGGAGTTTATTAAATTTGAGATGAAACCTGGAGAAGCTTTGGATGACTATCTTTCTAGGTTTAATAAAATTTTGAGTGATCTTAGATCTGTTGATTCTCCTTATGATGTTAATTATACACAATCTGAGATTTCTCGCCACTTTTTGAATAGTCTTGACATGTCTATTTGGGAGATGAAAGTTACATCTATTCAGGAGTCTGTTGATATGTCTACTTTGACTTTGGATTCGCTTTACACAAAACTGAAAACACATGAGATGAATATTCTTTCTCGTAAAGTTGATTCTAAGTCGAGTGCTTTGGTTTCTTCCTCAACTTCTTTGGATGTTGATGCTTCTTCATCAAAGTCTTCCGTATTTGCTTTGTTTAATGCCATGTCCGATGATCAACTCGAACAGTTCGAGGAGGAGGACTTGGTTTTTTTATCTAACAGACTTTCTTGAGCTGTGACTAATGTTAGGTACAGGAAAAAAGGTGGACCAAATCGTTGCTTTGAATGTGGTGCAACGGATCACTTTCGTTCTCGTTGTCCTAAGCTTGGGAGAAATAGGAGGGAAGATAATGGTGATGAGAAGACCAATGACAACAAGCCAAAGATTACAGTTAGAGGAGGAAAGAAGATCAGGGAGACTCTCAAAAAGGTTTTTGATCAAGTCTACGCCGCGTTTGAGCCACTAAGCGATGTAGATGGTGAGAGTGGAGATGATGATAAGGGAAAGAACATCTCCGGTGTTTGCTTCATGGCGCGTGGTGAATCGGATTCAGAATGTGAAGACAATGAGGTAAGTGCTCTTGAGGAAGCTATTAATATTTTGAGTGCAAAAAATATGAAGTGTGAGAAGATGTATAGAAAACAGGAATTTATCATTGAATCTCTTAATTCTGAAATTGATAGATTAAAATCTCTTATTCCTAATGATGATGATTGTCAAAGTTGTGAGGTTTTAATGAATGAAATTTCTAAAATTAGAGATGTCAATGCTACACATGATTTGAAAAGTAAATCTTCTCTTGTTCTTAGTTTTGCTTTGCACACACGCACTTTGGATGAGTTGTTTTTAACTAAAAAGTTGTTGCAAAAATATCAAATTGCTTTTCATGCTAGTTTGATGTTTAACATGATTTGTGCTAAAAAGTTAAAACAACCTCATTGTTTTGGATTGCTCAACATGCACTTTGAATAAGTTGAAATTAAAAGATGCCTTAGGTCGTGTTGAGTACATGGAAGATGTGAAAAACAATGAAGTGCTTTCTTGCCCCAAGTGTCGTAAAAGTAAAGGTGTCATGATAGATTGTGAAAACTGTGCTATTTTGGAAAAAGAGGTTTCTTATTTGGAAAATTCTTTGCTAAGATTTTCTGATGGTAAAAAGAACCTCAACATGATCCTAGATCAATCTAAGGTTAGCACACATAACCGTGGTTTAGGTTTTAATCCTTATGCTCATCATACTAGATATCCTCCTGTTGTGTTAGGTGTTGGTGTTAGAAGTGGTGAAATTTTGGTTAAACCTGAAACTAAGAACACTGTGTTTAAATCTGCTGGCATCATGTCTACTTTGAGTGCATCTTCTTCAAAATCCAATGTTGTGCATGCAAAATCTCCTGTTGTTGCTTGTGTTGCTAAGTCATCTGATTCTACCAATGTTTCTACTCATCGTGAAAAATATACTTACTCGTTTTGTGGCAAAAATGGACATATTGTTGGTTTTTGTTTCAGATTAGCTCATAAACAGAAAAAGGAGAGAGATTGCTTTTGCAAAATCAAAGTGGCAAAAATCTGGTTTTCCCTCGAGGAAACCGGTCAGACCGTAGTGGGTCCCACGGTCAGACCGGCGACCGGTCAGACCGGCAGTACATAAGCGGTCAGATCGGCCCCCGGTCAGACCGGCCACTGTACCTCGGTCAGACCGGCCTCGGAGAAATTTTTCTAAAAATTCTCAAACTGTTTTTGCACATGGATATATGCCTATTGGATCTTCTGGTCGTGTGTCTCAGTACTGGATTCCTAAATTTTTATTATCATCTAACCCCAGTACTGAGGCTTCGACTTCTGCTTGTGTGTAGGCGTTGGTGGCAAGGAAGGAGAACGTGTGGATCGTGGATTCCGGTTGTTCGCGACACATGACCGGTGATAAAAATTGGTTCTCCTCTCTCAAACGGGCATCCAAGACTGAATCGATTATCTTTGGTGATGCTTCTACTAGTGCCGTTCTCGCTACAGGTTTGGTTAAGGTAAATGACAAATTTGAATTGAAGAATGCAGCTTTGGTTGAGGACTTAAAGTATAATTTTCTTTCCGTTTCACAAATTCTTGATGAAGATTTTGAGGTTCATTTTAAGAAAACTGGAAGTAAAGTTTTTGATTGTTGTGGTGATTTTGTGTTGAATATTTCTCGCTATGGAAGAGTGTTTAAAGCTGATTTTGAAAATCCTGTTTCACCTGTGATAACATGTTTGGTTGCTAAGTTTAGTAAAGATGTGATGTTTTGGTATCGTAGACTTGGACATGTTGGTTTTGATCATCTCACGAGGTTAAGTGGTTTGGATCTTATTCGTGGTTTGCCTAAACTTAAGAAAGATCTTGATTTGGTTTGCACACCGTGTCGTCATGCTAAGATGGTTGCTTCTTCACATGCTCCTATTGTTTCTGTGATGACTGATGCTCCAGGACAGTTATTACACATGGACACTGTTGGTCCAGCTAGAGTGCAATCAGTTGGAGGAAAGTGGTATGTGTTGGTTATTGTTGACGATTTTTCTAGATACTCTTGGGTTTTCTTTATGGCAACTAAGGATGAGGCGTTTCAACACTTTCGTGGTTTGTTTCTTCGATTGGATCTTGAATCTCCTGGTTCTTTGAAAAGAATTCGAAGTGATAATGGTGGTGAATTCAAAAATGCTTCATTTGAACAGTTTTGCAACGAAAGAGGTCTTGAACATGAATTTTCTTCTCCTCGTGTTCCGCAACAAAACGGTGTTGTTGAAAGAAAGAATCGTGTTTTGGTCGACATGGCTAGAACGATGTTGGATGAGTATCACACTCCTAGAAAATTTTGGGCTGAGGCGATTAACACCGCATGCTATATTTCAAATCGGGTTTTCTTGAGATCAAAACTTGGAAAAACTTCTTATGAGCTTCGATTTGGACATCAACCCAAAGTTTCACATTTGCGTGTTTTTGGTTGCAAATGCTTTGTCTTGAAATCTGGAAATTTGGATATGTTTGAGGCACGCTCTACTGATGGAATGTTTCTTGGTTACCCCGCACACTCTCGTGGCTATCGTGTACTTATTTTGGAGACTAACAAAATCGTTGAGACTTGCGAAGTTTCTTTTGATGAGGCTAGTCCAGGTACTAGACCCGATATTGCAGGTACATTGTCACAGGTTCAGGGGGAGGATGGTCGTATTTTTGAAGACGAGAGCGACGGTGACGACGAGGTTGGCTCGGCCGGTCAGACCGGGCGCCAGGCCGATTAGACCGCTGGCACACCTTCCGTCAGACCGGCGTAGGACGTGCGGTCAGACCATCCTGCGCCGGTTTGACCGGCCAGGGTCGTTGGCTGAGGGTTCTGTTGACGTTGTTCGAGATGGTCCTCCAGAGATTTCAACTTCGACCGGTACTGATACAGAACGTGAATCAACTTCAGAAGTTGCTGCTCCTTTGCACATTCAACGACGACATCCGCCAGAACAAATCATTGGTAATTTAGGTGAGCGGACTACTAGGTCTAAGGTAACGACTCATGATGTTTGTGCAAATTCTTCATTTGTTGCTTCTTTTGAACCCAAAGATGTGTCACATGCATTAACTGATGAATCGTGGATTAACGCCATGTATGAAGAACTTGAAAATTTTGAGAGAAATAAAGTTTGGACTTTAGTTGAACCACCTTCTAGACATAATATTATTGGAACCAAGTGGGTTTCAAAAATAAACAAAATGAGGATGGTTTGATTGTGAGAAATAAAGCTAGACTTGTTGCTCAAGGTTTTACTCAGGTGGAGGGTTTGGATTTTGATGAAACTTTTGCTCCTGTTGCTAGAATTGAGGCAATTAGACTTTTGCTGCTTCAAAAGGTTTTAAATTTGTATCAAATGGATGTGAAAAGTGCTTTTCTAAATGGTTTTATACAGGAGGAAGTTTATGTCAAACAACCACCTGGTTTTGAAAATCCTGATTTTCCCAACCATGTTTTTAAATTGTCACACCCCGATCTGGCACCGCCGTACAACGACACCTGACAGGAGCGTGTCGTAGGAAAAACGGCGTGAACCGCTTTCTACGAAACCGCGTTATCGGTACCAGTCCCAAGACTTAGCGCTGGTACCCATGGTGACAATTATGAATCATAGCAATCCTTGGTTTAAATAGGGGACTTATTTACCTTAACTTAGGTTGCAGCTCTCGAGGAAACCCGAGATTGCAACAGACGACGCGGAAGCAGCAACATCAGAGACCACGGCAGTGGAAACCAACGAACTAACACCCAACACCACAGGCGACGGCTGGGAACCAGGACGAAACCCTAATCTTCACTTCTCTTCGACTTCGCCTTCAGGATGGAGGAGCTATATATATAAAGCAAGGGTGAGTACTTACGTACTCAGCAAGTCACGGGAATTTAGGTGTTTAGTGCAAGCTTGAAAGAGGGGGGGGAAGGTTGTTTTGCAAATCTTTTATTTGGAATCATTTTGAAACCACTAAGTGACTTTCCTCTTTTTGAGTTTAGGTCGAAAAGAGACTTGCGTCTCAAATCGACTTAAGAGATGCTTTTCAACAACTCAACTGGTAATGCCCCGACTTCCCAGGTCGGTTCATTAATTCTCGGCTCACACAGCCATTTCACTTGATTAAGCGACTCCCTGAGCCATTTCCATTTTTTTTCCGGACTCCAAGAGTCCTGCTGCTCCACAGCACAACATTCTGCTTCCTCCCGGGAAGCCTAGTCTATGATGCCCTCAGACATCCCGGATCACACAGACCCGTTTCTGACCACTCAGGTCATCCATCTGCCACATAGGCTGATTCTGGTAACGATTACCAACCCACAACATTTTTCACAAAGCACAGGCAAACAAATCTACGCAACGGGAATCACCTTGCATCCGCCCATGACCGTGGGCACGGCTGTTCGAACAGTTTATTAACCTCTGCAGAGGGGTACACTTTACCCACATAACACGAACTTACTCCAGACACTGGCCGGTGTCGGAGGTTCATGACAAAGCATTTTCAAAGCTAATCCTAGGTCACCTCATGCCACATAGAGGGTCTCCCTGACAAACATCAGGCCAACTCCGGCTTTCCATACAGGACTCCCGGTTGCCTTCCTCTGTTTAGGACTCCCAGGATATCTCTACCGCCACATCCTGGCTTTCCACCCCTATTGGCATACAAGATTTCCCAGAAGCAGCTAATTACTTAGCTAGGGTGTCCCATTCCACCATGTGGTTGCACTTGCTATGCTCGGATGTAATTCCCACAGGAATCGGTCCTTATATGCGAGTACGGGAACAACACCACACAGGCGCGACACCCGTATCGCGAGATTTCACAATCATTTTTATTTTCAAACTCACCGACACCACGTGTCGGGTTTTCAAGGCTTCTCAAACCCATTTCCCAAGTTTTCGACAAGCAACGGTGTATGTGGAGTAATTGGTACTCGTGCTCAGAGAGCACGGATACCGAAGTACCACAAAGGTGGAGCGACAAGGAATCAGGGTATATCGGTCTACAGGAAGTAGTGCGACTACTAGGTAGGTCCGTCGGTTTGGCACGCAAACCGAGGCCAAGCAAGTTTAGTGTGTACTCCTAATAATGCATGTTGCAAACAAAATAATAATGACTTTTCAATTATAGGGGCAATATGATCAAGGGTGACTTGCCTTGCTCAAGGTCTTCGCGAAGCTTCTTGAAATCCGCACTCGAACGAAAATCCGCAATCCGCAACTATACGCAAACAATGAAAACCTATAAAAGGACCAAAAGAAGGACCCTATTTAGACTAGATAATAGTGCCATTAGATAGATCTCAATTTTACGGAATTACTGGAAGTGGAACGGAGTCAATCGGAGTTACGGATCAAGAGATATGAATTTCCTAGGATTAATGGATTTTCTGTCTAAAGGAAAAGGAATTATAAATTCCTTGGAAAAAGAAAAAGATTGAGGGACTGCTTTTGGACTTATTTCGGCCGGCTAGGAGGGGCGAAACGGCCCACGGCCGAAGCGGCCCATGGCCAAGTGCACGCTCGCGGAGAAAGAGGCCGGATGGGCCGGGGAGAGGGAGGCGGCCGAATGGGCCGGCTGGGTGGCGGGCGAAGCAGGCCGGGAGAGAGAGCGAGCGGGCCAGGCCATGCGGCGGCCCAAGGCGGCACCGAAGGGGGCGGACCGGGCGAGCGGGCCAAGCGGCTAGGCCGCGGCCCAGGTCGGCACGGGGCGAGCGGGCCAGCTGGAGCGGCCCAGCGCGCGGATGAGAGAGAGAGGCCGGGGGGAGAGGACCAGGTCAAAGGACGTGGGGCCCACGGTGGGTCCCACCGTCATCTCCTCTTCCTCCTTTCTTTCTTTCTTCTCTATTCTTCTCTCCTTCCCTTTCTTGTTTTCTCCTTTCTCCGGTTCTTCCTCTTCTCCTCTTCTCTGTGGGTCCGAGAGAGAGGCGGCCGGTGAGGCGGTGCGGTGGTGCGGCCGGGCGCGGCGGTTCAAGGCGGCGCCGCGGGAGAGCGGGGTTGGGCGCGGCCGGGCTGGCGAGAGGGGGAGGGAGGCAGCCGAGCGGGGCGCGACGCCGGCGGTGGGACGACGCCGAGCCGGGCCGGGGTCGGCAGCAGCGCGGGATGGAGAAGGGGCACCGCCGGGAAGAAGGCGCGCACGGCCGGCGGCGACAATGCGGCAGCGGCGGCAACTACGCGGCGGCGGCGGCGACTACGCGGCGGCGGAGGGGAGAAGAGGAGGAGGAGGGCGGCAGGGAGAGGTTACCGCGAGGGGGAAGCGGGACGCCGAGCCGGGGAAGAGGCGCGACTGGGGAGGAGGAGGGAGTCGGCACGGCCGGCGTGGACTCCGCGCCGCGCGTCCGCGGCGGCGCCCGGCGGCGAGCGGCGAAGAGGGAAGCAGCGGCGGCGGCGTTCTTGGAGGAGAGGGTGGGGAGGCCGAATGAGAGAGGGTGCGGGTTCTTATAGGGGCCGAGCGCGGGGGCGGAATCACGGGCGCGCGCGGGCGCGGTGTCCACCGACACAAGCAGCCAAGCACTGCAGTAGAGGCGATGCTGGCGGGGGAAAAAGGGAAAGGGAGGGAGAGAAAGGAGCTCTGCTCCTTGCCGATTCGGGAGAAGGAGGAGAGAGGAGGGGGAAGCGGCGGCAGCTCCGATGCTTGGAGGCATGCGCGCGCAGGCGGTGGCAGGCGGCGGGCTGGTCGACCACGACGTGCGCACGCGCGGGCAACGGGCGGCGGCCGGGTTCAAACGGCACCGGTGGCAAAATTTGGCGGAGAGAGAGAGAGAATTATTCCGGGAGAGAAGCAAAAGAGAGAGAGAGAAAAGAGAGGGAGACAGAGAGAGATGACAGAGAAAGAGGAATGAGGGAGGCAAAGTAGACTTTTGCTGAGAATATTTGTTTAAGGGGTTTGAAGGGTAATCGATGCCGGACTTGAATTCAAATTATATATTTGAACTCGGGAAAATTCAACGGAGTCAAAGGAGAGATTCAAAATAGGAATTTGAATACTTTTGTATTTGAGGGAAATATTCGGCGAGAATTCAAAGGAGAGGAAGATCAAATTTCGGGGATTTGTTTGGAACGGGAATTTTAACGGAGATGATTTTTGATATCGAGTAGAGGGACAAGGGTAGATTTAAATTGAGATCCATGGCACGACTTAGACTCTCATACAAAGAACGAACTTTTCGCGAATAGGGTTTTGTTAAATTAGTTTTTAACGTCTCGCAAAAAGCGGGGCGTTACAGTTTGATTGTGAGAAATAAAGCTAGACTTGTTGCTCAAGGTTTTACTCAGGTGGAGGGTTTGGATTTTGATGAAACTTTTGCTCCTGTTGCTAGAATTGAGGCAATTAGACTTTTGCTGCTTCAAAAGGTTTTAAATTTGTATCAAATGGATGTGAAAAGTGCTTTTCTAAATGGTTTTATACAGGAGGAAGTTTATGTCAAACAACCATCTAGTTTTGAAAATCCTGATTTTCCCAACCATGTTTTTAAATTGTCTAAAGCTTTGTATGGTTTGAAACAAACACCTAGAGCATGGTATGATAGGCTTAAGAACTTTTTGCTTGCGAAAGGTTTTACAATGGGAAAGGTTGAGAAAACGCTTTTTGTTCTTAAGCATGGTGATAATCAATTGTTCGTTCAGATTTATGTGGATGATATCATCTTTGGTTGTTCGACTCACGCTTTGGTTGTAGAGTTTGCTGAGACTATGCGCAGAGAATTTGAGATGAGCATGATGGGTGAGTTATCGTACTTTTTGGGATTGCAAGTTAAGCAAACACCTCAAGGTATATTTGTGCATCAAACGAAGTATACGAAGGATCTTTTGAGACGGTTCAAGATGGAGAATTGCAAGCCAATTTCAACACCAATTGGTTCTACAACTGTGTTGGATCCTGATGAAGATGGTGAAGCTGTTGATCAAAAGGAGTATAGAAGTATGATTGGATCATTGTTGTATCTAACTGCTTCTAGGCCGGACATACAATTTGCTGTGTGTTTGTGTGCGCGCTTTCAAGATTCTCCTCGTGCTTCACATCATCAAGCGGTCAAGCGAATAATGAAATATTTGAATCATACACTTGAGTTTGGAGTTTGGTATTCCACTTCATCTTCTATATGCTTAAGTGGATATTCAAATGCTGATTTTGGTGGCTGTAGAATTGATAGGAAAAGTACTAGTGGGACATGTCATTTTCTTGGTACATCATTGATTGCATGGTCTTCTAGGAAACAATCTAGTGTTGCTCAATCAACTACTAAATCTGAATATGTTGCTGCTGCTAGTTGTTGTTCACAGATTCTTTGGCTTTTATCTACTTTGAAAGATTATGATCTTACTTTTGAGAAAGTACCTCTCTTTTGTGATAATACTAGTGCTATTAATATTGCTAACAATCCTGTTCAACACTCACGCACAAAGCATATTGATATTCGCTTTCACTTTTTGAGGGATCATGTTGAGAAGGAGATGTTGAATTGCAGTTGTTGGACACGAAATTGCAACTTGCTGATATTTTCACTAAACCTTTGGATTCTAATCGCTTTGCTTTTCTTCGTGGTGAATTGGGCATAATTCAACCTTTTGGCATGTTTTGAGGGGGAGTTTGTACCTCATGGTTTTATCAAGCAAAAAATTTGACAATGAGAAAAATTGAAAAAGAGAGCTTTGTTCTATACATATGGTATTTTCTTGTGCATGCTAGCAATACTATGAAGGTTTATTTGTCTCTAGCGTAGCTTGTATGTATTCTAGTCTTTTTATGAGATTTAGATTTTGCTTTTAAGGGAGATGATGCATGCGACTTAAATTCTATACTTGAATTAAGTAAATGTGCAATATTGATGCTAGCATATGGTTTGTTTTTTAAATGCTCTATACATGTGCTTTATTGAATTGTTTTTCCTCAAATAGCTTTGTTGCTCATTGTGCAAAGAGAATAAAAAATATAAAAAAAGGAATACTGAATCCTTGGAAACAGTCTTGACGACAAGGACGTATTCGATATGAGCAAAATAATGGGTGCCGAATCCCTGGAAACAGTCTTGACGACAGGGACGTACCCGGGATAATCACGGAAAAAATGAGCAAAAAGGCTCTAGAAAAAGAAAAAGTTATAAAATTCTCTTGGTTGTTTTGTGCTAAAGTTTATTTGAGAAAGAATGATAAATGCAATAGGTATATGTGTTTAGTGTTTATTTTTCAACCTATGTGCTTGTTAAGATGTTGCATTATAAATCATATGAAATCAGGAATTTTGATTGTTGATTCAAGCTTAATTGTAAAATCTTTGGTTCATGATTATACTTTAATGCATGCTTGTTATGATATAGATGGATTCATCTTCTTTTTATTGCAACACATGACTTGATATGCTATATGTATGCTAAGCTCTTATACATTAATGAACATAATTCTTACACTTGATGAAATCATTATCAAAAGGGGGAGAAGTATTTTTGGGAGAAGCAAGGTGAATTTGGTGAATTTTTGAGAAGCAAATGAGTTTTTGGTTCAATTGGGAATTTCTTTCGTTTCAAAAGTGAGAGAAGTTTTTCTTTGGATTTTTTGTGCACGATGTGTACGTTTGTACGAAGTGTGCTTTTTACCACTTTTGTTTTTATTTTTCCAAACATTTTTGATGGGTTTGATAATGTGTTCATCAAGGGGGAGATTGTAAAATCAAAGGTGTTTTTTTATTGTTATTCTGTGATGAACAATTGGCATTGGAGATTATTGGTTTTGATACTTGGAATTTATTTGCGAAGTGGTTTTGGAGATGATTGGATTTCACAGGTGTCACGCCCCGATCCGGTCCCAGACGGGGACTAGAATGGACGCTCCAAATTAACATGTCAAACGATACCAGTCCCAGGATACAGTGCTGGTATCACAGGAAGATAGAATATCACAGCAACAGAAGTCTCTTTATTATAGAGTAGGGTTACAGTCATGTTGGGCTGCGGACAAACCCCGAGCTCACAACTGCATTACAAAAGGAAAGCGGAAGCCAAAACTTGGACCAAACACCACAGGCGTGACTTGGGAACTAGGCCGAAACCCTAAAACTCATCGTAGCCGACTTGCTCCTGGAAGAACTCCTCGTCAGCAGGATCCACGTCATCTTCTTCAGCAACTGGGGGGAGGGTTATTTATATAGAGCAAGGGTCAGTACAGGAGTACTCAGCAAGCCATGGGAATTAAGTGTTTAATGCAGGCTTCAAAGGAAAGGCTGTTGTTTTTCCAATTGATTTTAGTTAAACTCCTTTTTGAAACAGCTAAGTGAGTGCTTCTCAAACGACACGGATGAGACAGTGCGTCTCGTCCGGTCGGAGTATGTGCAATGTATCAGTCTTTGAACAGTTCAAGATTGGCACCCGGCCAACAGATTCCAAACGGCCTCCCGGGCCTGGCTGATCCCGTCAACCACAAGTTTTCCAAACATCGAATCCCATTCCACAACATCAATTTTCACAAGCAGTAGTCAAACAAAACTACGCTAGGAATCATCTTACATCCGCCCATGACCGTGGGCACGACTGTTCGAACAGTTTGTTAACTTCTGCAGAGGGGGCACACTTTACCCACACGACGTTACTAGCCTGGGTCACCCAGCCCGTGCGGAACAGCCACGTCTGGTGACTTTGAGGCTTTCACGACAAGGCATTTCGAAAGCCGATCCAGGTTTACCATATGCCAACGAGAGGGGTCCCAGACCAACACCAGGTTAGGTCCCAGACCATACTGTGCCAGGAAACCGGGGGTTCTCCCCGACACCACCCCGTAGAATCCACATGTCTCTTGGCATCATGGCTCCCCTGATTAGCTAATTACTCAGCCAGGGGTGTCCCATTCCACCCGTGTGGTCGCACTTGTCTTATGTTCGGATGAAATTCCAAGGAAAACGGTCCTTAAGCGCAAGAGCGGGAAACCGTACTCCCGGTACGTTCCCCCGGTCTGCGGTTTTTGAAAAAATCATTTGGTTCGCAAACACCGACCCAGGTGTCGGGTTTTCCAAGTCTTTTGTAAAACCCCAAGTTTTACCCATCGTTGGATATTTTAAATTTTTGAGGGGAGGTGTTCCGATGATGCGTGCCCGAAGGTCCGAGCATCGAACACAACAGTCGACAAAGGAGGTTTAAGAGTTCAATAAATCACGGAGGGTAAATGCAGCAACAGGGTTCTGGGCCGGTAGGCTATCTCGCAAGCCGCGACCGAACTATTAGTGTTAATCCTATTCATGCAATATTTGCGAAAAAGAAATACTTAGATTTTATTTATAGGTGCAAGATGATCAAAGGTGACTTGCCTTGCTCGAGATCTTGAGCTTGATCCTCGAAATCCGCACACTGCGAGTCTTCGGGCTCCGGTTCTATACGCGAAACGAAAAAGACTCAATAAACAGCGAAAAGAAAACCCTAATAGAGACCACTAAGTGTGCCATTAGATGATCTCGAGATTTGAGAATTTTTGGAAGTTGAACGGAGTCAAACGGGTGTACGGTTGAAAAGATATTGAATTTCTAAGATTATTTGAATTTTCTGTCTAAGGAAAAGGATTTATTAAATTCCTTTTGAAAAGAAAAAGGGGAGGGGGGAAAGTTAGACTTCCCTCGGGCGGCTTGGGTGCGGCCCGAGAGGAGAGACGCGGCCCGGCCGAGCAACTCGGGCCGGCGCGCGCGCAAGGGGAGGAGGCGGCCCATCCGGGAGAAGAGGGCAGGCCGAGCGGGGAGGGGGAGTGGACCGAGCCGGAGGTGGCGCGGCCCAAGGCGCGGGGAAGCAGGCCGACGCGGGAGGAGGCCGGCCGAAGGCGGCGGGAGCAGGCCGAGCGGGATGGGGCGCGGCCCAAGCAGCGGCCCACGCGCGGACAGGGAGAGAGAGGGCTGAGGGGTTGCGCCGGTCAAGGTGGGGCCCGCAGTGGGTCCTACCGGGGGTTTTCTCCTTTTTTTATTTTCTTCCTCCTTCTTCTTCTTTCTTCTCCAAGCTTCTTCTCTCTCCTTCTTTCTTCTCTTCTTTCTTCTAGCCACGCCGGCCAACCGAGGGGAGAGGAGGAGGGGGATGCGGCGGCCGGCGGCAGAGCGGCGCCGAGCCGGGCCGGGCGGGGTTGGCAGCGGCGCGGGAGGGAGAGGCGCGCGGCCGAGGCGTCGTGCACGGCGCGGCCGGCCGGCGGCGAGCGGCGACTACGCGGCGGCGGCGACTACGCGGCGGCGGAGGGGAGAAGAGGAAGAGGAGGGCGACAAGGGAGTTACCGCGAGGGGGAAGCCGAGCCGGGGAGGAAGAGGAGAGCACGGCCGACGGCGAGCTCCGTGGCGCGCGACCACGACGGTGTCTGGCGGCGCGCGGCGACACGGAGGGCGGCGGCGAGGCGGAGGTGAGTGGCGGTGGTGGAGTGGTGATGGAATGCTGCTCGGTGGGAGGGAGAGATGGGGTTTTTGTAGAGGGTGATGTCGGTTTGGAAGGGGAGGGAGGTGTTGGTCGGTTGCCAAACCGACATGGCAAGGAAGCATGGGCGACGCCGGCGGGGAGACACGGAAAAAGGAGGAGAGGAGGATGTTCCGCCGTTTTTGGAAAAGAGAGGGGAGAGAGGGAGCAGCGGCGCGCACTGGAGAGAGAGAGCTCTCTCTCAGCAAGGGAGAGAGAGAGATGGCGGTTGGGAGGGAAGGATGGGCCGAGGGAGAGAAAGAATTCGGCCCGCGAACGAAAAAGGAGGAAAAACAGACTTGCTGAAAAACAATGCTTTGGGAGAATTTGAATTGGACAAATTAAATTTTGATTTGGAATTGGAATAACGAAATCTTGGCACACACATACACAACAAGTCAAGAAAACGAAATTAAAATCCAAGATTTTCGGAATTTAGTTTTTATTAGAAAATATGTTTTACCCTATAAACTAATGCCGTGACGGAACGGGCGTTACAAACCAACCCCCTAACAAGAATCTCGACCCCGAGATTCAGCACCTAAGGGAGCAGCTCCGGAAACTCGGCGCGGAGTTGATCTTCTTGTTCCCAGGTTGCCTCATCTTCGGTGTGGTTACTCCATTGAACCTTGTAGAATTTGATAGTCTTCCTTCGAGTCTGACGTTCTGCCTCTTCAAGAACCTTGATCGGCCTTTCCTTGTAGGTCAGGTTCCTTTCTAACTTGATGTTGTCCAGGGGAACTTGTTCTTCTGGAACTCGAAGACATTTCCTTAACTGAGATACATGGAACACATTGTGCACATCTGCGAGACCTTCAGGTAACTCGAGCTGATAAGCCACTTCACCACGTCTGGCTGTTATGAGGTAGGGACCGATGTAGCGGGGTGCCAATTTGCCGGACACTCCAAACCTTTTCGTACCCCGGAGGGGTGATACCCGTAGGTACACATGGTCTCCTTTTTCAAACTCAAGATCACGCCTCCGATTGTCGGCGTAACTCTTCTGACGGTTCTGAGCTTTCTTCAGACGTTCTCGGATCATCTTAACTTGTTCTTCTGCTGCCTTGAGTATGTCAGGACCGAACACCAATGCTTCGCCAACTTCATTCCAGCACAAGGGAGTACGACACTTCCTTCCGAACATTGCCTCATTAGGTGACATCTGAATGCTGGCCTGATAACTGTTGTTGTATGAGAACTCAGCATACGGCAGACAATGATCCCACGTGCCTTCAAAATCTAGGGCACAAGCACGAAGCATATCCTCCAAGATCTGATTTAATCTTTCCGTCTGACCGTCGGTCTGCGGATGGTATGCCGTGCTGAAATTTAGATTGGTCCCGAGAGCCTCATGCAACTGCTTCCAGAACCTTGAGGTGAACTGGGTACCTCGATCTGACACGATCTTCTTCGGACAGCCAAATCGACATACCACATGAGTCATGTAGAGTTCTGCCAGTTTCTTTCCATCATATGTACTTTTCACAGGCAGGAAGTGAGCCGATTTCGTGAGTCGATCCACGATTACCCAGATGGAGTCATACCCGCTAGGGGTTCTTGGTAAACCGGTGATAAAATCCATTCCGGTTTCTTCCCACTTCCACTCGGGAATAGGTAGGGGTTGCAGTAGACCAGCTGGTCTCTGATGCTCTGCTTTAACTCTCTGGCAAATGTCACAAAGGGCCACATATTCTGCGACATCTCGCTTCATTCCAACCCACCAGAAGTATGCCTTGATATCATGATACATCTTCGTACTTCCCGGATGGAAAGAATAGGCGGACTCATGGACTTCTTTTAAAATGAGGTCTCTTAATTCCTTCTTGGCCGGTACACAGATGCGTGGACCGCACCAAACTGTGCCTTGATCGTCTATGGTGAAATTGGTGTCCTTCTTCTCATGTATTCTTTTTATTAATTCTTTTATTTCTTCATCACTCTTCTGAGCTTCGCGGATTTGCGACTCAAGGGTAGGCTGTATTGTCAAACTGGCCGGGACACCTGACTGTACCACGGTCAACCTTAACTTCTCCAATTCTCTGCACAGGCGATCTTGGTCTGGCCATATCTGAGCTGCATTGCAATAGGTCTTGCGACTTAGCGCATCAGCGACCACATTAGCCTTACCGGGATGGTAATGAATTCCAAGATCGTAATCCTTGATTAGTTCCAACCATCTTCTCTGCCTCATATTTAACTCGGTCTGGGTGAAGATGTACTTGAGACTCTTGTGATCGGTATATACTTCACATCTGTTCCCGATTAAGTAGTGCCGCCAGATTTTTAGAGCATGAACCACAGCTGCTAATTCGAGATCATGGGTGGGATAGTTGACTTCGTGTGGTCTAAGCTGCCTGGAGGCATAGGCCACAACCTTTCGCTCTTGCATTAGGACACATCCCAAGCCTTGTCTTGATGCATCACAGAAGATCTCGAAATCCTTTCGTATATCTGGCAAAGTGAGAACTGGGGCAGTGGTCAACCTTTTCTTCATTTCTTGAAAGCTGTCTTCACAGGCTACTGACCATTCAAACTTCTTTTCCTTCTTTAACAACTCGGTCAAGGGTCTGGCTAGCTTAGAGAACCCTTCGATGAATCTTCGATAATATCCAGCTAAGCCAAGGAAACTGCGGATCTCTGACACATTCTTAGGTGGTTTCCAAGCAAGTACAGCTTCAACCTTGCTGGGATCTACTTCGACGCCATTAGAGGAGATCACGTGTCCAAGAAATGCTACTCGGTCCAACCAGAATTCGCATTTCGAGAACTTAGCGAACAATTGATGATCTCTTAACTTTTCCATTATCAGTCTCAGGTGTTCAGCATGTTCTTCCTCGTTCTTTGAGTATATCAGAATGTCATCGATGAATACCACGACGAACTTGTCCAAGTATTCCATGAAAATCTTGTTCATCAAGTTCATGAAAAATGCTGGAGCATTGGTGAGTCCAAAAGACATTACTGTGAACTCATATAGACCATACCGTGTTGAAAAAGCGGTTTTTGGGATATCCTCAGATCTGATTTTCAACTGATGGTAGCCTGACCTGAGGTCAATCTTGGAGAAAACTTTCGCTCCTTTCAATTGATCAAATAGATCGTCAATCCTGGGCAACGGGTACTTGTTCTTTATAGTTACTTCGTTCAGAGCTCTATAGTCAATTACCATCCTTTCGGAGCCATCCCTTTTCTTAACCAAAAGCACTGGGGCTCCCCAAGGGGATGAGCTAGGCCTCACATAACCTTTACTTTCCAGTTCTTCAATCTGCCTTTTGACTTCTGCTAGCTCGTTAGCTGCCATTCTGTAGGGTCTCTTGGCAATTGGTGCGGTGCCTGGTGCCAGCTCTATGGAGAACTCGATCTCACGGTCGGGTGGCATGCCTGGTAACTCTTCCGGAAACACGTCGGGGTATTCGCAGACTATGGGCACCGATTCCAAGGGAATGGCTTGCAAACTGGTTAGAATAGACCGACTTGCGGTGAGAGTGCTAGGGGTAAAACGAACTTGCTTTCCTCCAGGTCCTTGCAAGGTGATAGACCTTTCGGCACAATCTATCTGCCCTTTGTGCTTAGCCAACCAATCCATCCCTAGGATAATGTCCAAGCTTTGCGAGTCTAGGACTATCGGTTTGGCTAGGAAGTCAACTTCCTCAATACTAATGTTAACTTCCGGGCATATTTTAGTCGCCCTTATGTCCCTTCCGGGGGAATGTACTATCATTGGTACTCGCAAATTTTGGGTTTTCCAACCATTTCTTTTCACAAAAGCTTGCGATATGAAAGAATGGGAAGCTCCCGAATCAAACAGAACTATTGCAGGTACGGAGTTGACAGAGAACATACCCATCACGACATCAGGAGCATCCTGAGCGGTTTCAGCTTGAATGTGGTTCACCCGGCCTCGACCGAAGTTGTTGGAAGCACGAGAACCTTGTCCACTTGCCTGAGAGTTAGGACGAAATTGAGATGCTGCAGGAGTAGGAGTTCTGGCGGTACTGCCATTAGCATGTCCTGAGTTGGAGTTGGGAGGATTCTGAGGGCATTGTCTGGCATAGTGACCCATCTTGTCGCACCGGAAACACTGTACGGCTGACATTCTTGGTGGCGATTTGAAGGAGGTAACACTATTTGGCGCAGTATTGACACTTGGGGCACGCTGTTGCTGCTGAGGTGCCGGACGATTCATCTGAGGACGAGGGGCATAGCCTGGCTGACGGCTAGCCTGAGTGGTCGACTGGTGATACTGCATGGGTTGACTGAAGCGAGGGCGAGGTGCACCTCGAGAAGAATTCCCCTGATGGTTAGACTTGCGTTTCTTATATTCTTCGGTAGCCTCTTTTCTGGCATCCTCAAGTAGAAGTGCCTTGTTGATCATGTGCTGAAAAGTGGGGAAGTCATGAGCAAGCAACTGGAGTCTCATTCCAACTGCGATTCCCTTTAGGAACTTCCTGATCTTCTTCTTATCGGTATCCACTTCCTCAAGGGCATAGCGGGCCAGCTTGTTGAATTGACACAGATACTCATTGACACTGTTGTTGCCTTGCTTAAGCCTGTCGAATTCCTCTTTCTTCATATCGATGGTGCTTTCAGGCACATGAGCTGCACGGAAAGCCGTGGCGAACTCATCCCAAGCAACGTTAGTGGGGTCAGGGTGAGCATTACAGTAATTCTCCCACCAATCAGCGGCAGGTCCTTTTAACTGGTGAGAGGCGTAGAGCGTCTTCTCGACGGGAGTACACTGTACTAAGTTGAGTTTTCTCTCCACATCCTTCAGCCAATCGTCAGCCTCAACGGGCTCAGCGGTCAGAGAGAACTCTGGTGGACGAGACCTCAGAAAATCTGTCAGCTTGGATCTGTTGTTGCCCCAGGTGCGGGTGGCCATATCCATGTGTGTTGTGCTGAATACCGGCTATAGCTGTGGCCAAACCTTGCAGGATTTGAGTCTGAACTGCCATTAAATGCTGCACGTTATCCTCAACACGTGGCGGCGAAGGAATACGCTCTTCTCCAGAATTGTGACTGACAGAGCGATGAGAGCGGTGAGTGCCATGAGACTGCTCCACTTCTGTATTGCGGGAGACTGTGCGACGCAAACGGTTGCTGCGGTGAGACTGCTCATTAGCTGACTCATGATCTGCCTCTGGCTCAACTCTAACTTCCTCAAAACCGAAACGGGCTAGTGCTCGAGCAGCGCGACGGGGGCGGCTAGCCATCTAAACTCCCAGAAAGGGCGAGATAAGAATCAGATAAGCACTATAAAGACAAGAAGCAAAGATAAATAACAACTCAGATAGCACATACTAGGCATAAACTGGGTTTCTCAAATCATAAAGATTCCTAATACAACGGGTGTGGACAAGTCACAGAGCTACGCCGAGCTTGACTGTACGCACACCACCTAGGAGAACCAGACTACCATACATCACCCACATCAAACACACGCACGCACTACCTCGCCACGACTCCGAAAGAGTTGGCGGCGGCACAAAAAGGGGCTAACACCCGAACGACTGCTGAAGACTGCCTCCTCTACTCCTCGCCTGCCTGGCTGCCTCCTGTGGTCGGCTCCTCAGTCGAAGAGACGTCGATCGGCTCACGCGAAGGGACCGGCGGTACCTGTCGAGGGCCGGCAGCAGCACGGGCCGCTAGCGGTGGGGGAGCTGGGTAGTCAAAATGGAACACCGTGGAGGAGCCAACGACACGCTTCCACGCAGTGCGGATGAAGCGTGGGCCACGGCGGGAAGAAGCAACTGGGGTGTGTCCAGGGGTGTAGGAAGGGCTGACTGGGTGTGGGTAGGGAGAGTACACTAGTGAGTACGGCACACGCGAGCTGGGGGAGCGCGGGCCACTGGGGGTGCGAGCAGAGCCGCGGGAGCTGCGGAAAGACAGGTGGCTGGTGTGGCAGAGGCGGCCGGAGTCCCACGAAGCAGTGTCAACTGAGGTGACACCCTCCTCGGCCAGACGGGCCTCCAAAGTGGCGTAGCGGCGAGCAAGGGAGCGGTAGGCCTCAAGGAGTAGGTCGTGCTGAGTGGCCTGAGCCTCGGAAAGCTCAACCATGCGAGTCAGCACAGGCTGAGACTCGCGGTAGGGACAGGGGTACCTGGTGTCGGTACGGCCTGAAGGAAGCCGTGGGAGCTGCCGGAAGGCGGAACCCTCGAGGCGGTGGCTGTAGTCGTGGGCCAAGCGACGAATCGCCGTCCAGGAGAGGTCCTGGTACGCGATCTGGAGAGTGGGCCTGGCCACACTGAAGTGGTGTGGGCGAAGGCCAGCCCCGTGTATACCTCCACGCGGGTAAAGGTACACAGAAAGCTCACAGCGAGGGGGAGTACGGTCCACAGAGTACCCCGTGTACTCCGGACACGAGAAGCCAAGAAAGCTGGCAAGGTCACGAAGCTGAGCGACGTGGTGACCCTCACCGAAACCGTGGGAACTGAAGCTGGCGTTTACTGCCATCTACAATTTTGAAAAAGGGAGAAAAGAATCAGTAACCATTTTAGCAATAAACTACTGAAAATAAAAAGAGCAAAAGAAGCCTTAACTTTTCGCAAGTAGTTTTGAATTTAGTATCCTTACGGTCGTCCTAAACGTCGGGTTTCGCCCTAGGGCCAAGCCTGTGCTCTGATACCATCTTTTGTCACGCCCCGATCTGGTCCCAGACGGGGACTAGAACGGACGCTCCAAATTAACCTATCAAACGATACCAGTCCCAGGATACAGTGCTGGTATCACAGGAAGATAGATAAATGCAATAGGTATATGTGTTTAGTGTTTATTTTTCACAATTCTCTTGGTTGTTTTGTGCTAAAGTTTATTTGAGAAAGAATGATAAATGCAATAGGTATATGTGTTTAGTGTTTATTTTTCAACCTATGTGCTTGTTAAGATGTTGCATTATAAATCGTATGAAATCAGGAATTTTGATTGTTGATTCAAGCTTAATTGTAAAATCTTTGGTTCATGATTATACTTTAATGCATGCTTGTTATGATATAGATGGATTCATCTTCTTTTTATTGCAACACATGACTTGATATGCTATATGTATGCTAAGCTCTTATACATTAATGAACATAATTCTTACACTTGATGAAATCATTATCAAAAGGGGGAGAAGTATTTTTGGGAGAAGCAAGGTGAATTTGGTGAATTTTTGAGAAGCAAATGAGTTTTTGGTTCAATTGGGAATTTCTTTCTTTTCAAAAGTGAGAGAAGTTTTTCTTTGGATTTTTTGTGCACGATGTGTACGTTTGTACGAAGTGTGCTTTTTACCACTTTTGTTTTTATTTTTCCAAACATTTTTGATGGGTTTGATAATGTGTTCATCAAGGGGGAGATTGTAAAATCAAAGGTGTTTTTTTATTGTTATTCTGTGATGAACAATTGGCATTGGAGATTATTGGTTTTGATACTTGGAATTTATTTGCGAAGTGGTTTTGGAGATGATTGGATTTCACAGGTGTCACGCCCCGATCCGGTCCCAGACGGGGACTAGAACGGACGCTCCAAATTAACCTATCAAACGATACCAGTCCCAGGATACAGTGCTGGTATCACAGGAAGATAGAATATCACAGCAACAGAAGTCTCTTTATTATAGAGTAGGGTTACAGTCATGTTGGGCTGCGGACAAACCCCGAGCTCACAACTGCATTACAAAAGGAAAGCGGAAGCCAAAACTTGGACCAAACACCACAGGCGTGACTTGGGAACTAGGCCGAAACCCTAAAACTCATCGTAGCCGACTTGCTCCTGGAAGAACTCCTCGTCAGCAGGATCCACGTCATCTTCTTCAGCAACTGGGGGGAGGGTTATTTATATAGAGCAAGGGTCAGTACAGGAGTACTCAGCAAGCCATGGGAATTAAGTGTTTAATGCAGGCTTCAAAGGAAAGGCTGTTGTTTTCCAATTGATTTTAGTTAAACTTCTTTTTGAAACAGCTAAGTGAGTGCTTCTCAAACGACACGGATGAGACAGTGCGTCTCGTCCGGTCGGAGTATATGCAATGTATCAGTCTTTGAACAGTTCAAGATTGGCACCCGGCCAACAGATTCCAAACGGCCTCCCGGGCCTGGCTGATCCCGTCAACCACAAGTTTTCCAAACATCGAATCCCATTCCACAACATCAATTTTCACAAGCAGTAGTCAAACAAAACTACGCTAGGAATCATCTTACATCCGCCCATGACCGTGGGCACGACTGTTCGAACAGTTTGTTAACTTCTGCAGAGGGGGCACACTTTACCCACACGACGTTACTAGCCTGGGTCACCCAGCCTGTGCAGAACACCACGTCTGCTGACTTTGAGGCTTTCACGACAAGGCTATCTCGCAAGCCGCGACCGAACTATTAGTGTTAATCCTATTCATGCAATATTTGCGAAAAAGAAATACTTAGATTTAATTTATAGGTGCAAGATGATCAAAGGTGACTTGCCTTGCTCGAGATCTTGAGCTTGATCCTCGAAATCCGCACACTGCGAGTCTTCGGGCTCCGGTTCTATACGCGAAACGAAAAAGACTCAATAAACAGCGAAAAGAAAACCCTAATAGAGACCACTAATTGTGCCATTAGATAGATCTCGAGATTTGAGAATTTTTGGAAGTTGAACGGAGTCAAACGGGTGTACGGTTGAAAAGATATTGAATTTCTAAGATTATTTGAATTTTCTGTCTAAGGAAAAGGATTTATTAAATTCCTTTTGAAAAGAAAAAGGGGAGGGGGGGAAGTTAGACTTCCCTCGGGCGGCTTGGGTGCGGCCCGAGAGGAGAGACGCGGCCCGGCCGAGCAACTCGGGCCGGCGCGCGCGCAAGGGAGGAGGCGGCCCATCCGGGAGAAGAGGGCAGGGCCGAGCGGGGGAGGGGGAGTGGACCGGGCCAGAGGTGGCGCGGCCCAAGGCGCGGGGAAGCAGGCCGACGTGGGAGCAGGCCGAGCGGGATGGGGCGCGGCCCAAGCGGCGGCCCACGCGCGGACAGGGAGAGAGAGAGGGCTGAGGGGGGGGCGCCGGTCAAGGTGGGGCCCGCAGTGGGTCCTACCGGGGGTTTTCTCCTTTTTTTATTTTCTTCCTCCTTCTTCTTTCTTCTCCAAGCTTCTTCTCTCTCCTTCTTTCTTCTCTTCTTTCTTCTAGCCACGCCGGCCAACCGAGGGGAGAGGAGGAGGGGGATGCGGCGGCCGGCGGCAGAGCGGCGCCGAGCCGGGCCGGGCGGGGTCGGCAGCGGCGCGGGAGGGAGAGGCGCGCGGCCGTGGCGTCGTGCACGGCGCGGCCGGCCGGCGGCGAGCGGCGACTACGCGGCGGCGGCGGCGGCGACTACGCGGCGGCGGAGGGGAGAAGAGGAAGAGGAGGGCGGCAAGGGAGTTACCGCGAGGGGGAAGCCGAGCCGGGGAGGAAGAGGAGAGCACGACCGACGGCGAGCTCCGTGGCGCGCGACCACGACGGCGTCCGGCGGCGCGCGGCGACACGGAGGGCGGTGGCGAGGCGGAGGTGAGTGGCGGTGGTGGAGTGGTGATGGAATGCTGCTCGGTGGGAGGGAGAGATAGGGTTTTTGTAGAGGGTGATGTCGGTTTGGAAGGGGAGGGAGGTGTTGGTCGGTTGCCAAACCGACATGGCAAGGAAGCATGGGCGACGCCGGCGGGGATACAGGGAAAAAGGAGGAGAGGAGGATGTTCCGCCGTTTTTGGAAAAGAGAGGGGAGAGAGGGAGCAGCGGCGTGCACTGGAGAGAGAGAGCTCTCTCTCAGCAAGGGAGAGAGAGATGGCGGTTGGGAGGGAAGGATGGGCCGAGGGAGAGAAAGAATTCGGCCCGCGAACGAAAAAGGAGGAAAAACAGACTTGCTGAAAAACAATGCTTTGGGAGAATTTGAATTGGACAAATTAAATTTTGATTTGGAATTGGAATAACGAAATCTTAGCACACACATACACAACAAGTCAAGAAAACGAAATTAAAATCCAAGATTTTCGGAATTTAGTTTTTATTAGAAAATATGTTTTACCCTATAAACTAATGCCGCGACGGAACGGGCGTTACAACAGGTGATATACAGGTACTGCTGGATTGGGTACGTGTTGACGATGAAATTTAGCACGTAATCTGATCTACATGAATCGGAAACACGATCCAATCCTAAGCGGATTTGAAGATATGCAAAAATCTTGGAAGACAGAATGCGTATCGGCCGGAGTCCGTATCGGCTAGAAACCGAGTCCGATTGGGATAGCCGATGAGGCCGATATCGCATGTGAAATCAGTATCGGATTCAACAATGAGCTTATGATGGTATTGCCGGGCAAGGATAGAGTCCAAAATTGACAATTGTATCTATTAATTAGGAATATATGTGTTTTCCTTATAGATAATCACGGTAAGAGTCCGCCTAAGGGACTTGTTCGTTAGTTGGATTTGTATTAGGTTAATATGAGTCGTGTCCGTGATGGACAATGTTTGTATTTTCGGGTATAAATATAATCCCGAGGTCCTATAAAAAAACAACAGACGTTCAATCAATCTCGCGCATCGCCACCTTTGTTTTATACTTTTCGACAAGTTCGTGCTTTCGAGTCGTGCTGCATCAATTTGATCTTCGACTAAGAGGTAGATCTTGTTATGATAGTTTGCATCATCGGAGCTAGTGCTTACATCTTTATGATACTCTAGTTTTATCTTGTAAACTTCCGAGTTATCATATACATTATATAACCTAGATCGACAATGCAATCTACTTGCATCGGCTGGACTCTTTTAGGGTTTCGTCGATATCGGCTAGACTACTTTGTTGGTTTAAGTTATATAATGTATCTACCATCTTGAAAAGATGACCATCGGCTGATTTTCTAGATATTATGCTTCTCTTTATACTTAATGCTGCATTGGTTAAGTCCAATCTGTTAAGTCGTATTTAGAATCAGGATATTGTCACACCCTGATCTGGCACCGCCGTAGAACGACACCTGATAGGAGCGTGTCGTAGGAAAACGGCGCGAACCGCTTCCTACGAGACCGCGATATCGGTACCAGTCCCAGGACATAGCGCTGGTACCCACGGTGACAATTATGAATCATTGCAATCCTAAATTTAAATAGGGGACTTATTTACCTTACTTAAGTTGCAGCTCTCGAGGGGACCCGAGATTGCAACAGACGACGCGGAAGCAGCAACATCAGAGACCACGGCAGCGGAAATCAACGAACTAACACCCAAAACCACAGGCGACGGCTGGGAACCAGGACGAAACCCTAGTCTCTACTTCGGCTTCACCTTCAGAGCTGGCAGAACTATATCTATATATATAAAGCAAGGGTGAGTACTTACGTACTCAGCAAGTCACGGGAACTTAGGTGTTTAGTGCAAGCTTGAAAGAGGGGGAAAGGTTGTTTTGCAAATCTTTTATTTGGAATCATTTTGAAACCACTAAGTGACTTTCTTCTTTTTGAGTTTAGGTCGAAAAGAGACTTGCGTTTCAAATCGACTTAAGAGATGCTTTTCAACAACTCACTGGTAATGCCCCGACTTCCCAGGTCGGTTCATTAGTTCTCGGCTCACACAGCCATTTCACTTGATTAAGCGGCTCCCTGAGCCATTTTCATTTTTCTCGGACTCCAAGAGTCCTGCTGCCCTGCAGCACAACATTCTGCTTCCACCCGGGAAGCCTAGTCTATGATGCCCTCAGACATCCCGGATCACACAGACCCGTTTTTGACCACTCAGGTCCATCTGCCACATAGGCTGATTTTGGTAACGATTTCCAACCCACAACATTTTTCACAAAGCACAGGCAACAATTCTACGCAACGGGAATCACCTTGCATCCGCCCATGACCGTGGGCACGGCTGTTCGAACAGTTTATTAACCTCTGCAGAGGGGTACACTTTACCCACATAACACGAACTTACTCCAGACACTGGCCGGTGTCGGAGGTTCATGACAAAGCCTTTCCAAAGCTAGTCCTAGGTCACCTCATGCCACATAGAGGTCTCCCTGACAAACATCAGGCCAACTCCGGCTTTCCATACAGGACTCCCGGTTGCCTTTCTCTGTTTAGGACTCCCAGGATGTCTCTACCACCACATCCTGGCTTTCCACCCCTATTGGCATACAAGATTTCCCAGAAGCAGCTAATTACTTAGCTAGGGTGTCCCATTCCACCATGTGGTTGCACTTGCTATGCTCGGATGTAATTGCCACAGGAATCGGTCCTTATATGCGAGTACGGGAACAGCACCACACAGGCGCGACACCCGCATCGCGAGATTTCACAATCATTTTAATTTTCAAACTCACCGACACCACGTGTCGGGTTTTCAAGGCTTCTCAAACCCATTTCCCAAGTTTTCGACAAGCAACGGTGTATGTGGAGTAATTGGTACTCGTGCTCAGAGAGCATGGATACCGAAGTACCACAAAGGTGGAGCGACAAGGAATCAGGGTATATCGGTCTACAGGAAGTAGTGCGACTACTAGGTAGGTCCGTCGGTTTGGCACGCAAACCGAGGCCAAGCAAGTTAAGTGTGTACTCCTAATAATGCATGTTGCAAACAAAATAGTAATGACTTTTCAATTATAGGGGCAATATGATCAAGGGTGACTTGCCTTGCTCAAGGTCTTCACGAAGCTTCCTGAAATCTGCACTCGAACGAAATCCACAACCCGCAACTATACGCAAACAATGAAAACCTACACAAGGACCAAAAGAAGGACCCTATTTAGACTAAATAATAGTGCCATTAGATAGATCTCAATTTTACGGAATTACTGGAAGTGGAACGGAGTCAATCGGAGTCACAGATCAAGAGATATGAATTTCCTAAGATTAATGGATTTTCTGTCTAAAGGAAAATGAATTAATAAATTCCCTGAAAAAGAAAAAAAGGGCAGAGGGGCTTGGATAGACTTTTTCGGCCGGCTAGAAGGACGAAACGGCCCACGGGCGAAGCGGCCCATGGCCTAGCGCACGCGCGCGGGGGAGGGGGAAAGAGGCCTCCGAGCCGAGGAGAGAGAGGCGGGCGAGCGGGCCGGCCGGGTGGCGGCCCAGCTACGCGCGGGGGAAGCAGGCCGGCCGGGGCGAGCAGGCCGATGAGGCAAACGGGCCGGCGATGAGGCCGAGGCCCACGCGGGCGCACGAGAGAGAGAGTGACCCGGGGAGACCGGTCAAAAGGGATGTGGGGCCCACGGTGGGTCCCACCGTCATCTCCTCTTCTTCCTCTATCTCTTCTTCCTTTATTTTCTTCTCCATTCTTCTCGTTTCTCCTTCTTCTTCTCTGGTTCTCTCTCTTTTCTTCTTCTCTTCTCCGCTGCTTGCCCGAGAGCGGGAGAGGGAGGGGCGCGGCCGGCGAGGTGGTGCGGTGGCGCGGCCGGGCGCGGCGGATCGAGGCGGCGCCGCGAGGAAGCGGCGAGGGGAAAGGCTGCGGCGGCAAGGCTGCGCGCGGTGTGGCCGGCAGCGGCGAGCGGCGGCGCTAGGGCCTACGGGAAGAGAGGGGAGAAGAAGGGGGCGGCGAGAGAGGTTACCGCGGCGGAAGGGAATCGGCGAGGGGGTGGCCGACGTGGCCGCACGACGGTGCACGGTGGTGTGCAGGCGGGTGCGGCGGCGGCCGGCCGCGAGAGCGGCGAGGAGGAGGGCGCAAGGCGGCGAAGCTCGCCGGACTACTGACGTGGCCGCGCGCGAGGAAGGCGAGGGGGAGGTGGGGCGATGGTCGCGGTGGCAGCGTTCGGCACCGAGGTCGGCCGCACGGCGGCGACGCGGCGACGGCCAGCGGGAGCGGCACGACGTCGAGATGGTCACGGCCGGGGAGAGGATGAAGGCGACCCGGGGATGAGCAGCCCTGGTGGTTTATATAGGTGGGGAGGAGGCCGAGGGAGGAGAGACGGGCAGTCACGGGCGCGCGCGGCTCACCGGCGCTAGCGGCCAAGCGTTGGCAGGGGAGGTGACGCCGGCGAGGGAAACAGGAGGAAAGTGGGAACGGAAAGGAGCTCTGCTCCTTGCCGTTTTGGTGGGAGAGAGAGGCGGGAGAGTGACACCGGCCAAATTTGAAGGGCGCCGGCGGGAACCGAGAAAAGGTGGAAGGCGGTGGCGGCCGCGTGGAGAGAGAAAGAGAAGGAGAGAGCGAGTGAGAGAGGAGAGAGAGAAGATTGCTGTGGGAGAGGGAGAGAGAAACTGGGCCAGAGAGAGGAATGCGGCCCGAGGGGCTCGAGGGAGGGGAAGGGGAAGTAGACTTTTTCTGGGAGTTTGAATTGGAGAAATATTTGGTGTGTTTGACTCGGGGTTTAAATTTGAATTACATATTTGGACTCGGAAGCATACGACGGAGTCAAGGGGAGATTCAAAATAGGAATTTGAATACTTTTGTATTTGAGGGAAATATTCGGCGAGAATTCAAAGGAGAGGAAGATCAAATTTCGGGGATTTGTTTGGAACAGGAATTTTAGCGGAGATGATTTTTGACATCGAGTAGAGAGACACGGGTAGATTTAAATTGAGATCCATGGCACGACTTAGACTCTCACACAAAGAACGAACTTTTCGCGAATAGGGTTTTGTTAAATTAGTTTTTAACGTCTCGCGAAACGCGGGGCGTTACAGATATCTAGCCTACTCTATGATTATTAATAAGGATAGTATCGGGGTTTCAGCCGATCTTACCTGGTATAGATGTTTTACATTGTTTTATGCTTTGTTTAATGTTCTATATCTGCCCCTTATATCAGGATCTAATCTAATATAAATATATTGAGCTTGATATCAATCTAATTGGTTCTAGTTGAATATATTTATTACTAAAGAATATCCTGGTATAGGATTGTATCGGAGCTATAGCCGATACGTACTTAAATCTAGATATCGGCTATGATATGAGTTTATATAATCGTTATTTCATGTTACATTAGACTTGAGCAATTAATACTGTCTCAGTTCAGTCCGATCTATCCCAATTTCTTGTTTCTAAAGTAATATTGATGTCTTAATTATGTGATACTGATATTTACAGCCGATATACTAGTTTTAAGGTTAGTTCTATCATTGACTATACCTTACAGCCGATTCATGCTTTATTGCATCGGCTAGGTTACATACGATATGAAATAGGCTGTCTGGCTGATAGACTATCGTTTACTAATATTCTTTGCATATTTTTTCTTGTTGATTGTAGGATCAAATCAACTGCCACGCCCTTGAACCTAAGCAACTAATTTTGGACCTACACTGGAGTTAAGCAGATCTCCCAGGCCAGTGTGTGTTTTTTGCATCAACAGTCCGGTCAGACCGGGCAGTGGCTGTCGGTCAGACCGGCGTATATTGTGCGGTCAGACCGGTGCAGCCCGCGGTCTGACCGGCCGACGCTGTGTTGATTTCGGTTTCGGGTTGTTTGTTTGGATATCCGTGATTGTTTCATGAATATGACTTCTAGATGGATACTATGCGTATGTAATACTGTTGTTTGCTAACAATGAGTCAAGTTGGGGATAGCTTGGTCTCGGAATATGGTTTCTTTGTTTGTTCCATGTGTAGGTGAATTAATACCGGGAGAGTATTTGCGGTGATGGACCGGGAGTCGGCTTGGGGATAAGACGACGTCCAGGGTGGTCAGAGATCATGCGGGATACTAAGGCTAGAGTTCAATGCACGTGGAAAGTGAAGGTTCCATATGGCATACGATGGAGGTATTGTGTGCGTATGGGATACGGAGTCGAATTTGGAAGGAGTCCAAATTTGGTGGAGTTGGTTATGTAAAGTTTGTTTCTTGTACGAGAAGGTTTCCTAGGGTGATTAGGACTTATAGTATGAGTTTGGTTCGTGGCTTTAGGCTGCCTACCGTGGGTATAAATAGAGAGGGAGTGTGAGGCTTCTTTGTATCGCTTTTGAGAGCAATTGAGTTGATAGTTTTGTTAGGGTTTCGAGTTTAGTCGAGATTTTTTGTAAGGAGTGTTGTTGGTGCACTTTGTAAACACAGAGAGAATCGATAAAGTCGTCATTTACTTTAAGAGTTCTTCAATTTGTGTTTCACCGGGCTTCGGCGGTCCAACCGGCGACATACCGGCGGTCAGACCGGCGGCAGATCGGCGGTCAGACCGGCGGCATCAACAGGCAGAGGCAGGCGATCGCAGAGGTTCGACCGGAGTTCGATCTCGGTCAATCCAACGTGTACCAGGCGGTCAGACCGGTGCAACACCTTCGATCAGACCGCGATCCGTCGAATTTGAGGGTAAGTTTTATTTCCGCTAAAACTTTTGGTTTTTGGGCATACCAACCATTCACCCCTCTCTGGTTGGCTTAGTTCTTGCTGTTCAATCCTACATTGGCAAGGTGACAGGAAACAACTAATTCATGCATTCTTCCATTCGTACACTGACGCCCGGTGGAAGTATACCAAGGATTGCTAGGAAAACCAATACTACCATTTAGCATATTCATCATTTTTTATTAGATGCAGACATGCAATTACGTCGTCCTTTAACCACCTTGCCAAGTTAGTATCAGTTGTTAAAATCAACTTCATCTTTCAACATTTGGATTTCTTAAACTCGATCTGTATCTATTCTGGCTGTAGTTCAAATTTTATTGTGTCCTTACACTGAGTTATTGGTCAACCTGATATTCCCAACTCAATATCTCTTCCTTTCTTGCAATTGTTCTCACGCAATGAACACATTCAGCAATAACATGAGCCAATGATGCAGGCAATGCAAGTGAGAAGAGAAATTGGAGACAGATGATGTAATATGGCGGATACTTCTCATTCCACGCTGCAGTGGTCATCTATATATCTACCACGCTCGGTTGTTTCTTAACTTTCTCATCTTTTATTCTCGTTGAAATGCACGTGCATTATGCTAGTTATAATAAAAGAAACAAATAAAGTTCACACGACACGATTGCTGGAAACAATATGAAACAGACCGACTCGGAGAAATTTGTAGAATTTCTGTTTGTGAAACGGGACCTGAATACTGACTGTGAAAAGTGACAAATGATTAATTAATTTCCGTTTTACTAACTAAAATCTAGTGTGTGCTCTGCTATATGTTGAGTACTTACGTATATAGCTCCGAGTCTCTGATGTTGAGGTCGTCGGCGGGCGCCAGTGAGCGCGCAGTGAGGCGGCTGACAACTTTTTTAGTTTTATACGCATATATTAGGAATTTTTTGTCTATTGGTAATGCAAACAATCCATTTGGGTATCCATAAATAACATATCGATATAATGAACTCACGGTGGATTGATCCTGTTGAACAATGGATCTACAAACTTAGTAAAATATGATTTATGTTTGATACATATTCTAACTATTCCTATTCTGGGTAATGTTTACAACATTCCATTTTTTCACGACCATTTGCTATTCCACTTTGACGTCTCTTGATTATAAATACATTTCGGTGTCAGATCTTTTCTAGAATTGTACAGTTTAAGTTTTCAAACCAATGGTTACTCTGTTCATATTATACATACTTATATTTTATATTCATACATAAGTTTAATGCTATAAAGTTCTGGTCAATCAAATGTTATGTACACGACCTTTTTGTTTATAATATGTTCTTATGTTTCCAGCCTAAAAGCATCCTTGGCATCTGTCGGATTTCTTGCTTGTTACTAGAAGAGAAGAAAAAACAACAAATCAGGTAGTTACTACCAAAAAGATATAAGACTAATATTGCAAACATATCTTTTTAAAAAAAACGAGATTTGAAGGGAGAGACTTCCCTCCAAACATTTTTTAGAAAGAAATTGTGAGTGTGTTAGCAATTGAACACATAACCTTAGAGTTAAAATCACACACCTATTTCCACTGCACTATCAAGTGCATCTCACAGAAAGACCTTTCAATCAATAATCCCATTTGAGAGCTTGAGGTGGGATGGTTTCATTTACTGGAGTATAGTTTTCTTCAAGCCATGCTTTATAAGTGTTACTTGCAATCTGTGCTAATTTGACTTCAAGCGTCTCGATTTGGTGATATGGTCATATGGTCTTGTATCAAAATTTTAATTATAGCATGATTTAGTGTATAATTGCACAAACACAATGCAAAAGGAAACCATGAGGGTTGAAAATAATTGAATTTCCAGTTGTATTTTTCTTCCATAAACACCGTCTTTCACTTCCATATTTGATTTGTACAATTTTGACAATGTTTTAAGAGCAATTTTCTGTGATTGTCTGACTGAGGGCCTCATTTTTCTTTCTTCATCTTGATACTGGTTGAGGAGATTCCCAATAACTTCCCCTTTAAATTTACTGATGAAAAAGGCTCAACTTCAAGCACTCTCAAAAGAACTTACCAGGGTGGGAAGATTGAGGTTCTAGTTTTTATGCCCAGCCTTGTAACTGGCAATGAACCTGACTACGAGAATAAGGATACAGACGAGGATGATCATAAAGAGAAACTCTGAAGTCCTCCAAACCTAGCATTCCTACAACTGTCACCATCTCGAAGAGAGGAGATGGAGTGATGGACCAAGACTTGAATTCATCTGCACTGCCTATCCTGATGAGATCATCGATTGACGCTTTGTCCGTGATGTCATCAAGAGGGCGGGGAAGATGAAATGATAATGTATTAAAACATTAAAACATTTGCTCAAACACATTCAAACACTGCAGTTTTTCTCTGTTATTGCATACTCATCAAAATTTGTTTGTTCATTGATTTATTACATCACAAGTTCACCAAAATTGGTATATTTTGATGTCTTTGATGTCTTATCTATGTGGGGAGTATGGCAAGTAGTTCATCACCTCTGTGAAGAACTTGGAGTATTCATGTTTGATCCTACAGCCATCACTGCAAAAGACTCCATAGCCACCCCATCCTGACTCCACGCCGCAGCCGGCGGCCGTGCACTGGTGGTTGTCCTCCGGCAGCACCAGCATCCTACCATGCTGCCCTCTGACCTTCCATGTCGCTTCCTGGACCGCGTCTTCAGCGATCTTCCGACACCGTCGACACTCTCGGTTTGTCCTCTTGACCCCAACACCGGCCTCCGCCTCATCATCGTCACCCTCAACTTGGCTTATATACTTCTTCCCAGTAGCACGAGCCTCGTCGGACTTGTAGAGGAGGAGGCCGAGAACGTATGCCGCTGCCTTGTGGCCTGCGGTGGCTGCCTTATTGAGGAAGAGGGGGCCCTGCTCCATGTCCTGATGCACGAAGATGAGCGTGACACCAACGATGAAGCAGGCGTCTGGGTTGCTAGCGCCGACGAGGTGGTTGACGACGGCGATGTAGCGCTCGTTCTCCATCCACTTCATGTTCTCCATCCTCTCCAGCGGTATACGCCTCCCGACATCACGTTCCTTGGCTGCCGCGTGCATGGCCTTACAGCTGCAGTATGCATACACCCAAACATACATAAGTCAATATACAAATAATAAATAAGCTTATATTAACAAGTTAACATACGTGGCACGTAGGCTGAGTAGGTCGGCAATAGGCTCCGACGAGGTGGCAGCAATGAGGCAGGCGATGTGGACGACGTTGTCGTGGCAAAGCACCAACTCATGCGTTGTTGCCGCCGCCGCCGATGGCCTCTTCATCTGCTTCGCCTTCGCCTTCGCCGCTATACTCCGGGTGGACACCATGGCACCCTACGCGGGAGACACACGGTACGCGAACTCACTTGGATGTGTTAATTAATCACTTCTAGGTTGATCCCGTCTTAAACTCTCGTAGCAATAGCCTTGATTAGCTATTTGTAACTCAGGCCATGATTACTCACCTGTTACTAGTAGGAAACATACACAAAATTGATTAATGTCAGCTAAAATTAGATTTGAAGCGAACGCGTAAAAATATTACACACGTTATCTCTATTAATTTCTTCTCCACTATTATAAAAAATAAATAAAGATATTCCTGTCTAAATTTTTGGTACGTGGTCGTCTGTCCGATTGCCCGCCCGCCTGATTCCCACGCACCTACGTACTGTCGATTCCGATTCCGGTTTCTTCATCCATCATCTCTCGTTGTCCGTCCTCGGGTAGAACTGCTTGGCCGCCGTTGTTACCGTTGATGCTGGCCAGCCTGCTGCTCAGGATCCTGATCGGGAGTTCTGGAATAGCTCCAACGCGCATAAGTGCGATTCACATTTTATTTTAGATAATGGAAGTGTGATTCACATTAATTGATCGATTTGCTGTTTTGGCAAGGTGACAGGAAACAACTAATTCATGCATTCTTCCATTCGTACACTACTGACTCCAGGTGGAAGTATACCAAGGATTGCTAGGAAAACCAATACTACCATTTAGCTGAATAAAATGCTGAAAATATTCATTATTTTTTATTAGGTGCAGACATGCAGTTACGTCTGCCTTTAACCACCTTGCCAAGTTAGTATCAGTTGTTAAAATCACCTTCATCTTTCAACATTTGGATTTCATAAACTCGATCTGTACTATCTATTCTTGCTGTAGTTCAAATTTTACCGTGTCCTCACACTGTGTTATTGGTCAACCTGATATTCCCATCTCAATTTCTCTTCCTTTCTTGCAATTGTTCTCACGCAATGAACATATTCAGCAAGAACAAGAGTCAATGGTGCAGGCAATGCAAGTGAGAAGAGAAATTGGAGAAAGATGATGTAATATGGCGGATACCTCTCATTCCACGCTGCAACGGTCATGTATCGACCACGCTCGCTTTTTTCTTAACTTTCTCGTCTTTTATTCTCATTGCAATGCACGGACATTATGGTGGTTATAATAAAAGAAACAAATAAAGTTCACACGACGCAATTACCGGAAACAAGGAGGTACGGATATGAACCATCTGAAACAGACCGATTTGGAGAAATTTATAGAATTTCTGTTTGCGAAACGGAACCTGAGTACTGACTGTGACAAATGATTAATTAATTTCCATTTTACTAATTAAAATCTAGTGTATGCTCTGCTATGTGTCAAGTACTTACGTGTATAGCTACGAGTCTCTAACGGTCATCGGTGGGCGCCAGTGAGCGCGCGGTGAGGCGGCCGACAATATCGATGGCGAGGTCGCTGGGAAGCACGGGCTGCGATCGACGTCGCTGCCTTGCTGCCGCACCGATGCCGTACCTTGCTGTTAATTTGGTGTACTCCCTTCATGCAAGTAACAACTGATGTTACGTACTTACAAATCTTTTAATCCAGTCCTATATGGTTTGTGTGAAGTACACTAATGGATCGTGCCATTTATGTGTAGAGGAAGAATTGAAAGGAAGAAGCTAGCGTTGAGTACAAAAGGGGCATTTTATTCATTTGTTATTTGCTATTAGTTGCTTGTTTTTCCTATTTATCAATCAGTTTAACTCAGAAAATGTAAATGCTATAAATGTTTTACTTGGATGAGAGGAGATAGGATTGATAAGAGGAGGGATCGAGATGTATGGACTAATAGGAAGGCTCACATACGTGAAAATTGACAAAATATTCACAATATAAATATGATTATTCTATCTCCCTCTAAGCCTCTTAGGACAACTAATCTACATGGCAAGTGGTCCTCGTGAGATGCACGATTCTCCCAATCCCCTCCACGTTCTCATCTCCTCAACCTAACCCAACTTCCTCCATCTCACACTATTTTGTTAGGCCCACGGGAGCATGATCTCCCTCCACCTCCGCCCCCTCTCCTCGACCATATCTCTACCTTCGTCTATCTCGTAAAAATATCATCTTTTCTTTAAAATTGTGTTGAAGACATTTTTCTCCTTTTATCAAAATTCATGTCACACTTATGAAATCCTAAATTGCATTGTATAAACTTCTATGGGCATTGTCCAACATGGAGCATGGCATCACACAAGTAGCTACGAATAATAAACTTATTTCACACAAGGTAGTATAATAGTATCAAAAGGCTAGAAATTGTAGAATACATAAAAAATATGTATTGATAAAAGAAAATATGTATCCGGTGACCTTTCCAGAAGGGCATCACATGTATAAATGGCTTATAAAGTTACTTCTCTGTATAATAAATCATTCCAACAAAATTTAATTGAATTTGATAATTTTTTATAGTGTGAATGTGAGTTTAATTTTTTTAATTTTACACGCATGTATTGGGAATTTTTTGGTCTACTAACAATGCAAACGATCCATTTGGTATCCATAAATAACATATCGATATAATGAACTCATGGTGGATTGATCCTCTTGAATAATGGATCTACAAACTCAGTAAAATATGATTTATGTTTGATACATATCCCAACTATTCCTATCTTGTGTTATGTTTACAACATTCCATTTTTCATGGCCATTTGCTATTCCACTTTTTCATGTAGATGCTAACTTTAACGTCTCTTGATTATAAATAGATTTCGGTGTCAGTTCTTTTTCCTGACTACACAGTTTAAGTTTTCATGCCAGTAATTACTCTGTGCATATTATACATAGTTATATTTTGTATTCATACATAAGTTTAATGCTACAAAGTTCTGGTCAACCAAATGTTATGTACATGACCTTTTTGGGTTATATATGTTCTTAAGTTTCCAGCCTAAAAGAATCCTTGGCATCTGTCGAATTTCTTGCTTGTTACTAGAAGAAAAGAAAAAACAACAAATCAGGTAGTTACTATCAAAAAAATATAAGACTAATATTGCAAACATATCTTTTAACAAATTTTTTAATAAAAACGAGATTTGAAAGGGAGAGACTTTCCTCCAAACAATTTTTAAAAACAAATTGTGAGTGTGTTAGGGATTGAACACATGACTTTGGGGTTGAAATCACATACCTATGGCCATTGCACTATCAAGTGCATCTCACAAAGAGACCTTTCAATCTATAATCCTGTTTCAGAGCTTGAGCTGGGATGGTTTCATTTACAGGAGTATAGTTTTTTTCCCTGTCCAGCAATTAATTATCAAGCCATGGTTTACAAGTGTTACTTGCAATCCCTGCTATTTTGACATCAAGCGTCTCGATTTGGTGATATGGTCATATGGTCTTGTATCAAAATTTTAATTATGGCATGATTTAGTGTATAATTGCACAAATACAATGCAAAAGGAAAGCATGAGGGTTGAATATAATTGAATTTCTAGTTGTATTTTTCTTTCCGAAAACATCGTCTTTGACTTTCATATTTGCTTTGAACAATTTTGATGATGTTTTAAGAGCAATTTTCTGTGATTGTCTGACCGAGGGCCTCATTTTTCTTTTTTCATCTTGATACAGGTCGAGGAGATTCCCGATAACTTCCCCTTTAAATTTAGTGATGAAAAAGGCTCAAACTTCAATCACTCTCAAAAGAATTTACCAGGGTGGGAAGATTGAGGTTCTGGTTTTTATGTCCAACCTTGTAACTCGTGATGAACAAGACCATGAGAATGAGGACACAGGCAAGGATGATCATGAAGAAGAAACTCTGAAGTCCCCCAAACCTAGCATTCCTACCACTGTTATCATGGCAAGTGCACTCACACAAGTAGCTACGAATAATAAACTTATTTCACACAAGGTAGTATAATACTATCAAAAGGCTAGAAATAGTAGACTACATAAAAATATGTACTGACAAAAGAAAACACACGTGTTTAAAACATGTAGGTGTATTAATTTTAATACAAGTATATATCGGCTATATTGGACAACAATGATGGGACACTCCCATCCCCTTCTATAATAGTGGATTGATAGGGAACATATGCCCATTATGATCCTAACAAAAACAATCAGGGTCCCTAAATGAGTATAGAGATGAGTTTATTTGATATGTTTATCGCACAATCAAGTGTAAATATGAACCTATTTCACATAGATGGTTGAATAATATTAAATAACAATAAAATATAGAATATGTAATGTAGGAAAAACCATATGTTTAAAACATGTATTCATACTAATTTGTGCATAAATAAATGCATATGAGGATATAACAGGGAGCGGGATGGGGTAGGCAATCCCGCTCCCTCCGTGCAATAGAGGATTTTCTAGTGGTTTGACAAGGAATGGGTCCCTATTGCAATACTTATACAATACTCCCTCCGTTTTATATTATAAGTCATTTGACTTTTTTCCTAGTCAAACTTTGTTAAGTTTGACCAAGTTTATAGAAAAAATTAGCAACCTTTAAAATATCAAATTAGTTTCATTTAATATAAGATTGAATATATTTTGAGAATATGCTTGTTTTGGGTTAAAATACTGATATATTTTTCTATAAACTTGGTCAAATTTAGAGAAGTTTGACTAGGAAAAAAGTCAAGCGACTTATAATATGAAACTGAGGGAGTAGTTTCCTTCTCCTTTGATACTTGTGAACATGCTTTTTTATCGATGATAGGAAGGATTTGTGAGTAGATCTACGCTAGCAACACTTTCTTCTTTTCCAACTTTGTGGTGACAACAACAATATTGTGTTAGAGTTCAAACAAAATAGAGGGCGAAGGGATGAGGGGAGGAAGAAGAGGAAGAGTCTCACATAGAGGGATGCCGAACAAAGTGGTAGATTGTGATGGGCGGCAAGGTGGTTGACCGTATGGAGAGGATAGGAATGAGCATGGTAGGTGATATATAGGGCCAAGGAAATACGATTAGTTGGTGATGAGTGGTGGTAGCATATGGAGATGTGGAAGACATTGGTGTGAGAGGTCTATACGAGAAAGTGTAATATGTAGGTGGTAAAATTGGACATGCAGGGAGCAGGATGGCTAAGGAATGGATAGCAAGGGAAGCATGAATTGAAGGGGGCCATGGGATAAGGTATAACGGCTATAGCATGGCAACGTGGGGAGTGTGATAGAGACAGACGAGAGTGGGTTGCTAGGATTATCTTGAAAGGATATGAGTGTTTGGACCGTTGGATGGAGGTGGGTTTGCTAGTGTGATAAAATGATACCTTGTTTAGATCCAATCCTGGAATCCGATTAGTAGGCGGTGAGTGGTTCTAGCTTTTTGAGACACGGAAGACACTAGTGGGAGAGATCTATTTGAGGAAATGTAAGATGTCGGTAGTAAAATTGGAGATGCAGGGAGCGGGATGGCTAAGGAAGGGGTGGCAAGGGAAGCATGAATTAAAGGGGAGTATCAGATAAGGTATAATAGATGTGGCACGACAACATGAGGAGTGTGATAGAGAGCAAAGAGAGTGGGCTGCTAGGATTGTCTTGAAATAATGTGAGTGTTTGATCCGTTGGATGGAGTGGGTTTGCTAATGATACCTTGTTTAAATACAATCCTAGAATCCGATTAGTAGGTGGTGAATGGTGGTAACTTCTGTAGACACGAAACACACTGGTAAGAGGTCTATACAAGAAAATGTAAGATGTCAATGGTAAAATTGGAGATGCAGGGAGCGGGTTGGCTAAGGAAAGGGTGACAAGGGAAGCATCAATTGAAGGGGGCATGGGTTATGGTATAATGACTATGGCGCAACAACGTGAGAAGTGCAGTGCACCAACATGAGGAGTGTGATAGAGAGCGAAGAGAGCATGTTGCTAGTGTTACCCTGGAAGGATGTGAGTGTTTGGACCATTGGATGGAGGTGGGTTGCTACTGCTGTAGAATCTTATTTAGATCCAATCCTCAAAATTAGTTTGTTATTATTTAAGAAAAAATAGGTAAATGCCATAAGCCCCTTATCACTTCACTTTCAATACTAGAATTCATATTAGAGTAAGGCCAAATTGATTTAGGCTTTTGTTTAGATCACCTATGTCGTGCCATAACTTTTATTTTAACCGGTGTTTCCCACCTATCATAGTTTACATTTTTGTCATCATTTTCTATCGCAAATGTAGACAACATTTTCTACCATAAATGTAGACAATATTTTCTACGACAAATGTATACAACATTTTCTACCATAAATGTAGATGACATTTTCTACTTAGAAAAAAACCATTAAACAAATGGTTGCCCCATTTTTTTAAAATAAAATATATATGTTGATACATAGATTCCAACCAAAACGACCTAGGTCATCATGGCTTATCAAATTCTGGTAACAACATTTCAGATTTCATATGAAGCTACAAAACACCCTCGAATTTTACTTCTACAACACTGAGTTCTACTATTTCGATTAAGGAAAGATTTGCTACGCTCAACATACCGTACTCTTGAGATTATGACTACATAAATTTTCGCAAACTATGAATGGAGATTTAGCAAAAGTTTTGCTTTTAAATTTTTATCCAAGCAATGTTGGTTTTCACAATGCTTGGTTTTAATTTTTCCACCATCTTTATATATGTGGTGCTACAGCTTGAACGGTGACCTTTGTAATAAGTCATGGCAGGATGCTTCGAGCTAAAGGTTGGATTAATTTTATTATCATAGAAATATTTGGATTGAAAGAACTTGGTTTGCTATCATACCAAAATATTGACAATACTAAAATCTAGGCAAATTTTGGTAGTGGTTAATTTTGTGATAACTTATACTATGTGCTTAATTTTGGTAGTGCTTATAGCCTGGTATTTGCCGAGCAGTATACTTTTATAAAATAAAACAGTTATTTACAGAGGATGGATAATTTACGAAAGAGTGAACAACACACAAGATTACAGAGGTTGTAACCAATCAAACACTGCTTGTTTTAAGGGATTTTTCATTCTGCGCATATGAAGAAGAATTTCATTCTTGAAAATATTTCTCCAGGCTTAAAAAGATGGAAGAATATTATGAAAAATAAGCCCATTTCTCTACTTCCAAATGTGCCAGCAAGCAATGAAAATGATTTGGGCAAAGTTTAGGTTATCATTCCAATTGATACCCAGGTGTCGCCAACATTTCATTGATCAGTGATCTGCCATTGCAACCATCGTCGCCATCGCCATCGTCCTCCCGGATCCCGACAACCATCGTAAGCTCAAACGACGCTTCTATGCTGGTGTCCCTCTCCACGACGGTGCATAAGAGCGGCTCGTACGTGAGATCATCGGAATGTGCTTGTTGGCCGGCGACCTCGGGAAGTAGCATGGGGATTCGTGATGACGAGGCCAATGAGGACATGATTGCAAAAGTTAGTGTTGACATAGGGACCCAAAGGAAAAAAATACTAATCACTATCAATGATTGCGATCCTAGATTTCCGTGTTCCGAAGGCCGTCATCTAATTATGGGCCAGATATTGCGTCCTTGTCATAAACTTTGGGCCTAGGTGAGGGCCCAACACCCTCTTTCTCACTTATGGGCCAGGCCATATTCCAGTCCGCACGCACGTAGGAGTTCAGTTCTAAAGGGCCCACTTGATTGTAACCCCTTTGCGAGGAAATGTGCTGGATTTCAAGCTTGCTTCAGATGTTGTGGGCCGGAAACCATTGCTTCCTCGCTTATGAATTTGTTTTATGTACTAAAAAAGGGTTATCAATCATTGCACATATTGTATTAAAACAAACAAAACTTATATATTTTTTATGATTTTTCTATTATAAAAACATTCCTCGTATAATGCAATGGGTTAAAATCGTGTCCATTATAAGGTGAGCAAAGGACAAGACATGGGGGAGTAGGGTAAAGGTGCCCACTGTTAGGTTGGTGGTGCTGGTGGCCACCACCACTAACTCTTTTTAATGTAGTATAGATGGTCAATTTCTCGGAGGGGTAATGTAAATTCCTATGTGTTTATTTGGTGAATGTGGCTACTTTATATATACATTTAAGGTTATACCTTTTTTCTATTAAAAAACTCTATTTTTCGCATATTTTTCTCTGATTTGAGAAGAGTCATGTCAACCAACTAGATCTTATATGTAGGTATTATTAGTAGCATCTTAGTAGCTTCAGTTTTAGAGCCAACTTTGAAGGTGTGAAAAGGACACAGAAGTTACATGTGTTGCATGCCAGAATTTAGAGTCAATAGTTTTGCAGTTTTTCACTAACTTTAAATAGAGATTTAGCAATAAACTTAAACTTTGAGTAGGTTACTATTTTTCTTTGGTTGATGTGGTTGTGTTGTCTTTTCATCTATCTTTATTTTATTTCTATTATGTTTAGGCTTCGAACAAAAGCTTTGTAACAACCTCTGTAGCTTCATTTGAAGAAAAAAAAACGAGTTTAATATTCATTATTAAAAAAAACCAACTAGATCTTTCGATTTAAATCAGATTACTCTATAATCGCCGTGTGATCCTTATGTCAGTGAGACCAGTGATAAAAAAATCAAAGTGACTTAAAAAGTCGGAGGATCCACGTCCCCGACGTTAAACTTCTGGGCCTGAACTGCATGCTTACCACAGTTTTGCTCTCACACGCATCTAATGCACGCAGGGCGCGTGCATGCAAAGAGCGTTACGTGCGCGCTCAGCCTTTGTCGAGCTAGCAAATTCTGCCGCCAATTGCATGTTGGTTGTGGCTAAGCTACCTGTTCTTAGACAAGAACAAAATGGAGGGACAAAAAGGGTGTCATGTGTTCATCTACAGCTAGATCGAACCAATTATGCAAAGCACGCACGATCGATGGATCCCAGCTAGCTAAGTACGTGCCATGTGCGACCACACACTCCTCTTTTTGTTTGTTGGAATTTCTAAGCCATCAAATTCGACAGAAATATATGAGCGAAATCTGGTAAATTTTCAACCTTTGGATCTACTTTACGATTCGTCCTCCAAGAAGTTTTTTCTCAGAAACTGGACAAGTTTCGCTAATTTCAAACAAGTTGTCAAATTCAATAGAATATGGAATTTCCTTTGCCAGTAAAAATATCCTACCGGGACCCAATGGTAAACACGGATTTTTTTTTGAATCTCGTAAATTTAGTTACAAAATTGTAAACCTTGTTCAAATTTGAAGCAAGAGTTGGGAAAACACCAGTGATATGGTGGTGAAGTCGTAGGTCCATGACTCCACGCCACCAAAATTTAAATCCTGATATCTATGAATCTTACATACATGCAGGTGGACTTCTAACAGAATTTTAATAAGATCAAAGATATGCCGTCAGTTTCCGTCTCCTAAAACGTGTGTTAGGATAACGTATTTATGAGGATGCGAGTGTGGTGTTACGTCGATAGTGATATGTGTGCGTGTGGTTTTGTTGTGCAATAAAAGACAGAAAAGGCGAAAGTTAGCTAGCTAGGTGATGGATGGGAAAAATATAGTGCAAACTTGAAAACTAGCATATTGGATTTAAAAATGGATGCATGAGATTTATCCACGTCACTAAAAATAAAAATTTTACTGTCAAATTTAGCCAGGAGTAAAAATATTCTCGCGTGAATAAATCTCACACATTAATTTTTGGATTTGATGGTAGTTTTTAAGTTTTTATTACACACGCGGTTTTCACTGCATATTTTATGGCAATCTAGAGGTTTTCTTACCGCGCGCTAGCGTACGGTGTGAGCGCGGATCGGCCCTGACTGGTCCACGTGAACGCATTCATGCGCGGGCTGGCTGCGCCGGCGCCAGCGTCCCGCGCGCGCGGCGGGGCTTTGCTGGGTTGTCAGCCAATGGTGGCGTAGCGCGCGGAAAAGCTACCTCGCACGTACGTGCCGACAACGCGCACACCGCGTGGTTAGGATTTCTTTCTTTTTTCCGGGACTTTTTTTTCTCCGAAGACGCTACATCTAACGTAATTAATTAGGTGACACATTTGTTTAAGATCTTAAACTCTTTGATTTCTATAAGATTCGTGCATGTGTTTGTTCATGCGTATTAAACAACTTCTTTTATCGTTATAATTATATATTTTATACAAATTTACAACGGAATTACTATATTTTTTTACGCTATAAATCTTGCATATGTAATTACACCTACTTACACCCCACTTACATACCACTTACATATGTAATTAGTATGTAATTTTAAGATTTACATATGTAATTTTAGAACTTACATATGTAATTTTGGAACTTACATTGTAAATACACTAAAATTACATATGTAATTTAGTGACTTACAATGTAAATATATACCGACTAATTTTTGGTGAAAAATATGGCGTCATAAATATAGCTACACCCATTAATTATGATGTTAGTTCTAGATAATGATGATAATTAAGATAAGATTTTCCTTTTTTAAGGTTTTTTAAGTAGCAGATTGAAAATAATTCTATACGTGAAGTTAAATTTTGAAAACTTTCAACCCAGACTCGAAAAGTTTCAACTCAAAATTTGAAATTTTTGAAGTCAAATTTTGAAAAATTTCAACTTTCCATCTCAAATTTGAAAAATTTTGAACTCAAATTTGAAACTTCCAACCTAGTTTTGAAAACTTTCAACTCAAAATTTGAAAACTTTCAACTTGCAATTGAAAAACATTCAACTAATCAAATTTCGGAAACTTCCAACTCAAAATTCAAAATTTGCATCTCAAAATTGAAAACTGTCAACTCAAAATTCAGAATTTTCAGCTCGAAATTAAAAACCTTCAACTCAGAATTGAAATACTCAACTCATATTTGAAAACTTTTTAAGTCAATATTTGAAAACTTTGAAATTAGATTTAAAAAATCCCAAGTCAATATTTGAAAACTTTCAACTCTACTTTTTAGAATCATTTGTTTTTACTATTTTAAAGAGAAATTACTGTAGCGCCGTAATTAACGCTAATCGCGGGCGATTAGCGCGCGGTGGGAGGGTTCGCTCTACAGTGCGCGCTAGTACGTTACTGTAGCGGCGCGTATGCGCGAAGTAGCAGCACGTACCCCGTCGCGCGCCCACGGGTGATGGATGCCTCCCGCTGGCATATGGGCGCGCACGGCCATGCATGGCGCACTTGCGCCCCGGCGGCCGGCGCGCGGCAGCCACACACAGCTAGCGGCACAGAGGCTATGCATATGCATGGGCCGCGATCGATCGCCTGGCCTGGCTAGCTTGCTTTGCTTTAGGCTGGTCCTGCAGCTAGTGCATGCATCCATGCAATGCATCATATGGTGGTCGGCACCATGTACAGCTGCAGGATGCATGGATCCAAAATTACCTGTACATTCTCATCATGGAGAGACAAGAGTACACACACACAGCATGCGATGATCGAGTAAACTATCATACTCATGAGATCGAGAATTAATCAATTAGAGATCGATTAATTACAGCGCTCTACGTACAAGGATTCACTGAAGCAAAATTTCTCTAGTGTGAACTCTTCTCCCTAATTAACGTCGTCCCTCGGATAGCAATATATACATCAATGCTAGCTAGATTTACATGCTAGCCTTGATAGCAAGTTGCATTGGTGGCGCTGAGTACTTGCAGGCATAGGCACCACGCCTCTACGGTTGGAGTTGGAGTAGGCAGCTAGGTTGGACCTGGTTTTTATCCGGCCGGCCAGTTTTGCAAGCGGCCATGAGACGAGAGAGGAGGGAGAGGTCCTCGTACACCGTACACACGTGGGAGTGCTTCTGTGCTGCGCGGTACGTGGACCAGCGTGTGCCCATGCATGCATTGCCCGAGACAGGTCACCGCCTATCCCGCTTTCGGGCTCTCTCTTACCGACCTCTTTTCGTTCCTCTGTCAGGACAACACCGATGTATCTTCACATATTCCTGCTTCCGTTTCATATTACAGGTTGTTTAACTTTTTTTCTTAATCAAACTTTTCTAAATTTAATTAGATTTACAGAAAATATATTTATATTTTAACTCAAAACAAACATATAATTAAACAGTACTACATAAATGATTTTTCTATACGAGACCCCATAACTTTTGCATACGGACCATAACTTACCGCGTCTGGAAAAATCGAACAGCATTTTCGTATACGGCTCCTTAAGACGCCCGTATGAAAAAATCGATTTTTGGCGTCTTAAGGAGTCGTATGCGAAAATAAAATTTGAAAATTTAAACCTAGTTTATCTCACTCGTATGAACTTCAAATTGGACGATTCTTTTTCCTAAATGTTTCTAAAATCATGCTCTATCATGTTATTGTGTTGTTACTGCTATTATTTTGACCATTTTTTCTTGTGACTTTGTTTTATCAATTAAAAATTTAAATTTCAAAACATCAAATAATATTTTGAAGCAGTAAATAATTTCAGCTGAAAAAGTCATGAACATAAGAGTTGTAGAACTCATCAAGGCATACAACTTTTATTTTGATCATTTTTTCATCCGACAAAGTTATAGTAAAATTGTTCATAAAATTTGTATATCTCTCTTATAGTTTATAAAATCATATGAGAGAAATGTAAATTTTATGAACAATGTTACTATCACTTTATCGGATGAAGAAATGATCAAAATAAAAGTTATAGATCTTGATTAGTTATACAACTTTATTGTTGATGACTTTTTCAGTTGAAATCATTTAATATTTGAAAATATTGTTTGAAGTTATCATATTTTGAAATTCAAATTAAAACTGTTGAAACAAAGTCATATAGAAAAATGACCAAAACAAAAGTTGTAGATCTTGATGTGTTACAGAACTTTGTTGTTGACAATTTTTCTATTTGAAATCATTTTACTACCTGATTTTTTTTAATTTCTTATATTTTAAAATTCAAATTTCATATAGTTCAATTAAAATCGGATGGAGAAATGGCCAAAAGAAAATTGGTAGATCTCAATGAGTTCTGCAACTTTGTTTTTGATAACTTTTTCAAATGAGTTCATTTAGTATCATAAAATTCGATTCGAAGTTTTCATATTTTTAAATTAATTTGTTCCCCTCTTATCAATTTTTTCACCTCTTATCCTCACACCCCCTCTCTCTCCCCTCTGATATTTTCCCCTCTCTTCCTTCACCTCTATCTCTATCTCATTCTCTCATCTCCCTCTCTTTCTCCTCATTTCCTCTCTCTCTCACCGAGCGGGAGTGGCGGGCGGGTGGGCAACGATGGCGGTCGGGAGCGGGCAGCGGCGAGCTCTGGCACGGGCGGCGCCACTCGAGAGCGGGCGGCAGCTCACGGGCGCAGGCGGCGGAGGTCGGGCGCGGGCGGCGGTGCTCAGGCTCAGGCGCGGAGGTCGGATCTACCGCCGCCGAGCCGCGGGGAGGCTGGAACCGCCGCCGCCGAGACGTGGGGAGGCCAGATCCTCCGCCGCCGGGCCACGAGGCGGCGGCGCTCGAGAGCGGGCGGCGGCTCACGGGCGCAGGCGGTGGAGGTCGGGCGCGGGCGGCGGTCTCGGGCTCGGGTGGGGAGGCCGGATCCGCCTCCGCCGGGATGCGGGGAGGCCGGATCCGCCGCCACCGGGATGCGGGGAGACCGGATTCACCGCCGCCGGGCCGCGGGGAGACTGCCTCCAACCTCGTCCTCCGCACCTCCTCCACCACCTCCCTCCAGCACGTATCCGGCCGCTGCTCCACCCCTCACACGCGCGGATCCGGCGATGCTGCAGCGGATCTGGCGCGGTGGCGAGTGGCGGCCGGCTGGGCGATCTCGGGCTCCACCTCCTCCACCGTCGAATGGCTCCACCGCCTCCCTCCAGCACGGATCCGGCGACGACGCGACGGATCGGGCACGAGCAACGGCGGGAGGCGTGGCGTCGGGTGGCTGCGGGCGCGGCGGCGTGGATCTGGCACGGCCGGCCGCGATGGCGTTGATCTGGCGTGGCAGGCGGCCACGGCGGCATGGATCTGGTGCGGTAGGCGGCGGCTCTGGGGCTCCGACGGTGTGCGGCGGGCTCGGGCGGTGGGGATACGATGCTCCGGTGGTGGGCTAGGGTTTGGGGGGTTGTTTGGTTTTTATTTTTTTCGCTCAATTTATTTTTGCATGCGGCTGGTATAAGAGACCGCATGCGAAATTCCCATTTTCGCATGCGGTTGTGCTACCTGCATGCGAAAAACCCGATTTTCGCAGACCTTTTGGCGCATGCGGTTGGCCCAATCGCATGCAAAAATCTGTTTTAGCCGCATGCAAAAACGGTTTATGTAGTAGTGAAAATATATTCAATGTTAGATTAAATGAAACTAATTTGATGTTTTAGATGTTACTAATTTTTCTATAAATTTAATCAAACTTAACAAAGTTTGACTAGGAAAAAATCAAACGACTGATAATATAAAACGGAGGGAGTAGTAAGCAAGATAAACTCCAATGGTGAATCCAACGTGAGTATTAGGGGCCTCGAGTCCTCTCTATCCCGTTGGATTCCCATGAAGAAGAGGAGAGATGAAAGGGAAAAGAGAAGGGAGAGGAAGAAGAGTAGAGGGGCTAAAGAAGGAGAAAGAAGATAAAGACCCCATTCAGCTTGATGTTAGATCCGCTTCTGGTGGACCATAACAAAAAGGTACTTGTTATGGAAGATCTCACGATGTATAAGTAGACGATAAGATGGATTCCACGATACCATAAAAATCTAATAGCACATGGAGATAAGAGAGGACCAAAGCATGGAGAGAGAATCGTTGTATTTTTATTTCTTACTAGCCTGTTATTAGTTAGAGAGAATCCATCATATATACCATTCAGTTTGCTACAGATCTACGATTTGCCACTGACTTTGTCACGTTCTACAATATGCCATTGATTTTTGTTTAACTTATATGATTTATCATCGCCGTCCGGTTAGCGTTCGTCAGTACTGTACAATTTTGTTCAAATGACTAAAATACCCCTGGGACAAAAACTTCCAAAATTCAGATAAAACTTCCGTATATCATATTATAAAAATAAAACTGTAAACATCCAAAATTTGGCCAAAAACTTAAAATGTGATATTTCAGATTTTTTTTATCCAAATTTTGGAAGTTTTTGTCCTAGGGGTATTTTGGTCATTTGGACAAAATGTACAGTACTAACGGAAATTAACCAGACGGCGATGGTATATCTAGAAGTTAAGCAAAAGTCGATGGTATATTGTAGAACGTAATAAAGTCAGTGGCAAGTCGTAGACCTGTGATAAATTCAGTGGCATATAATGGATTATCTCTATTAGTTATTACCTAGTTCTACAATGTATGTTACTAGTTAGAAGTACTATTTTATTCTCTATTACCTGGTCTTTTAGTACATTGTGGAAATATCCTCGGTAGCGGAGCCAAAAAAAATTCACTCCTAGAGCCGAATTGAAAATTTTAGTTAGAAATTACCATATATATCCCAAAATGTTGCTACCTATAGTATAGAATGTGGTATTATCTAGTACTACGAATTATCTAGATTCGTAGCATTAGTTAATATCACATCTAGTCTTAGATAGTGATATTTTGGGACGAAAATGGTATATATAAGGTCTTGTAGGAGCTAAGACTTGGGCTCAAACCTAAATTATCCCAAACCTGGCTCCGCCCAGCTCTCGATCACTCCAATCATCGCTTGTTTTTCACCCTCCACTTGTTGAAAACAAGAAAGATGGCAGAATGATTTTTTTAATTATATCTTTTCTTGTACAGTATAACTTACTAAATCCATTGGAAAATATTTCCAGAAATGAATTTATCACCGCAGGTACCAGTCACCTCCTCTGGTTTTTCGAAGCCCGGGTTCATTGATCAAGCTCATGATGTTACTAGAAGGCATACATGTCTTTCAATGTATAGGCATAGGTCTTCGAACAAGCAAGTCTACGACCAAGGTGCAAGTTTGGCTCCGTATACGAAAGGACGTAGGCTTTCGAATCATGCAGTGGCGGATTCAGAAAATAGATTCATTGATGTTATAGCGTGTTTATCGGTGTCATAGAATATAATTATGCTTAGATCATGGTGTTATCACTACTACAAAAAACTACATAGGTGTCGGCTATATAGGTGCTGGTTTGCCCTATATAGGTGCCGGTTCGCCAAAAATGGCACCTATAAGACATTTCCCGCCCATGATCCATATAACCGGCACTTATAGTGGTTTACAGGTGCTGGGTTTCGGTGGAAGGCACATTGGTGCCGGTTTGACTTAAAAACCGGCACTAAAAATTCTCCCGCCAACGGTTCGAAAGTGATATAGGTGGCGGTCGTGCACTAAACCCGGCACCTATACAATAGGTGCCGGTTTTTTACACAAACCGACACCTATAATTTTGGTCATATAGATCAGGGAGGCGAATAGGTGTCGGTTTTTAACCCAAACCAGCACCTATTGTCCTTCGCCGACGTCAGCAAAGACTAAAGGTGCCGGTTCGGGTTAAAAACCGACACATATTGCCCCTGCAGCCTATATATACCCCCACCACACTACCTCACAATTTGAGAGGTCTTCTTCTTGCTCATCCAAAGGGAGGAGGTTTTGCCCAAAAAATTCAAAAACATCAAGAGATCTATGTGTTTGCATGTTTAACGATTAGTTTTTCTTGATTTTGTATGTAATTTTTCCTTATTTGTGTGATTCTCGATGCATTTTTTCCTAAAAAATATCAAGAGATTTACAATGTAGATGATAGTGCTAGCTATTTTTGCAACTTTTCTTGTTGAATTGGATTGATATTTTGAATCTTAATTTGTTTTGACATGGTGATTTGAGAAAAGCATGAGACTTAGCTATAAGTAACTTACATATATTATTATTATTTGAATTTCAATAGACATAGAGAATGCTAATTTTCAATTTGAGTAAGGTATAGAGTATTAAACCATCGAGCATTTGAGATATAAAAGATTAGTACTAGTGATTTTTGATTGATCTACGGATTTAATTGATATATGTATGTTAGCAGTTAATTTAAGAATTTTTGTAGGATCGATGGATGAAGGAGGGATGAACATTGCGAAGCGCGGTACGTTGGAGTATGCCAGGAGAGTAACCAACTTCGTGATCGAGGCAACGAGTTTTAGATCGTTGAGCATGACGGAACACTTGCTTTGTCCATGCGCTGATTGCATGAACGAGAGATAGTTTTCTGCAAATCAAGTTCACGAGCATCTCCTAACAAGAGGTTTTATGCGTAATTACGCATGTCAGGATAATCATGGTGAAGATGAGAATGACAATGTGGACAATCATGGTGATGTAATGGAACGAGAGAATGCGGAGTTGCCTGCCGACGAAGGTGGATATGATAGTGACGAATCAGATGGTTTGGATAAGATGTTGCGTGATGGGGAGACAACCTACAATGATGAAAGGCAATATGATAAGTTCAAGTCCATGGTGGAGGACTCAAAAACCCCGCTTTATCCAGGATGCAACGAGGAGCACACCAAGTTACATGTTGTCCTCTTGTTGCTCCGGATGAAATCAACCAATGGATGGAGTGACAAGAGCTTCACAGATCTTCTACAGCTGATTGGAGACCTCCTTCCAGTGGGTCATGTACTGTCAGAAACAACATAAAAAGTGAAGAAGGTTGTCTGCCCACTCAGATTGGAAGTGCAAAATATTCACGCATGTCGAAATGACTGTGTCCTATATTGAGGTGGCTATGCAGACTTGGATACGTGTCCAGTTTGCAAAGCACCGCGGTATAAGGGTGGAGATAATGATGATGATGTTGATGATGACAGTGGTGGCCCCATCCTGAAGAAGAGGAAAGTGCCCGTTAAGGTTGCATGGTATTTTCCTATAATCCCTCGGATTGAACACATGTATGCAAACAAAAAGCATGCAAAGATGACGTGTTGGCACCACGAGGAGTGTAAGAAGGACGGGATGATAAGACACCCTGCCGGCGGATCTCAATGGAGAAAGATAGATAGAAAGTACAAAAAGCATTTTGCGCAGGAGATTAGGAATATAAGGTTTGGGCTGAGCACAGATGGGATGAATCCTTTCGGAGACATGAGTAGTCGGCATAGCACGTGGCCAGTGGCACTTGTTATCTACAAACTTCCTTCATGGTTGTGCATGAAGCGCAAGTATATAATGATGCCACTTCTAATCCAAGGACCGAAACAACCTGGCAATGATATCGATGTCTACTTCAGGCCATTAGTGGACGATCTTAAGTTACTATGGGACCAGGGTGTGCAGATTTGGGATATGTTCAAAAGAGAGTACTTCACCTTAAGGGCAATGTTGTTCATTACCATCAAAGATTAACTTGCGGCTGGCAACACATCAGGGCAAACAGTGAAAGGTGGTTGTGCATGTGTGCAGTGTATGCGGGAAATAGCAAGCAGGTGGCTGAGGTACTCCGGAAAGACTGTGTGCATGCGCCATCGGAGGTTTCTTCCAGCCGGCCACCACTACCGTAGCAATACAAGAGATTTCGATGGCACAGTGGAGGAGGGTATAGCTCCAACACACCATGATGGCAGAGACATTTTTGAGGAGGTAAAAGATATTAAATGTATATTTGGTAAGGGGCATGGCAATACAAGCATGACGGGTAGGGGTGGTGAGAAGCTTCTTTGGAAGAAGAAATCTATCTTTTGGGAACTACCGTATTGGAAAGAATTGAATGTCCGCCATGCAATCGACGTGATGCACGTTGAGAAGAATGTGTGCGAGAGTTTGATAGGAGTCCTGCTAAACATACCCGGTAAGATAAAGGATACGTTGAGAGCCCAAAGAGATCTCGCGGACATGAACATCAAGTCCGAGCTCCATCCTCAAGAACGTCCCAATGGTCGCCAATACCTACCTCCCGCGTGCTACACCCTTAGTGTTGCAGAGAAAATAAGCTTATTGGAGTGCCTGCAGAGTGTCCAAGTCTCGTCTGGTTCTGCGAAGATTAAAAGACTTGTCAATATGAAAGAGAAGAAATTAGTGGGCATGAAGTCACATGATTGCCACGTGTTGATGACACAACTGCTTCCTGTTGCGATTAGAGGCATCTTACCAGATAAGGTTCGAAACCCAATCATAGAGTTCTACTCGTTCTTCAATGTTGTGTATCAGAAGGTGATCGATCCTAGCACGCTAAACAAGCTCCAAGCAGATGCAATTATTAGCCTTTGCCAACTCGAGATGTGTTTTCCACCATCATTTTTTGATATAATGGTTCACCTTGTGTCACATATCGTGAAAGAGATAAAGATTCTGGGCCCAGTGTATCTACATTACATGTGGGCTTTTGAGAGGTTCATGGGGATCATAAAGAAGTATGTGCGTAACAGAGCTCGACCAGAAGGCAGTATCGTAGAGGGTTATGCAACAGAGGAGGTGGTTGAGTTTGGTATCGACTACATGGATTTGCCTCCCATTGGTGTGCCGGTGTCTCGACACGAGGAAAGGCTACTAGGGAAGGGGACACTAGGCATAAAGCAATATTCGCTCCTAGCCTTGAAACATTACGACAAGCACATTTCGCAGTGCTCCAGCAGTCAGTCTTGGTGGCTCCGTTTGTCGACGTGCATTACAACACACTCTGTACCGAGAACCCAAGCAAATCAGAGGCATGGATCGCTAAGCAACAATAGGTTGCATTTTGATGATTGGTTACAGAAGCATATCATGGCTAAGAATCCTGATAGTGACCAGTTGTACGTTTTGTCTCGGGGGTCTGCGAGCACAATTCATTCATTCCAAGGGTATGACATTAATGGGTATACATTTTACACGAAAACCCAGGACGCCAAGAGCTCGTACCAAAACAGTGGTGTCCGCATATATGCCTTTGATAGTAATGGTGTAGAACAAACGTATTATGGCTATATAGAGGCAATCTGGGAGCTTGAGTATGGACCACTGAAGGTACCACTTTTACAGTGCCAATGGGTCAAAATTCTAAGTGGTTTGAAGATTCACAAATACGGAATGTTAATCGTGAACCTAAACAATGTGGGTTATCAAGACGAACCATTTGTGCTCGCAAACTCCGTAACACAAGTATTCAATGTCAAAGACCCTTCTTCGATGACCGATCGCCACGTGGTTCTCATAGAAAGCGGAGCATTGTCGGAGTTGAGAATATCGTTGACGAGGAAGGCTACGATAAAATCGACAAGCTACCGCCATTTGTAATAGTTGTAGAAGAAGGTGAAGAAAGTCAAGAAGACGAAGACGAACATATGGAGGAAGCCCCATATGTTCGCAGCGATCATGAAGAAGGAGTAATTGTGATCGACATGCATACTTGATTTTTATTGTAACAAACATGAATGTGTACTTTTGGTACGAAATGTTTATCTATAATTATGTATGGACCAAATGAATGTGTTGTAATTTGCAAGGAACATTTTGGATCATATATGTTGCAAGGAACATTTTATATATAGTGGGAAAAGGTGCCGGTTTTAAATTAGAACCGACACCTATAGTTTAAGGTGCCGGTTTTAAATTAAAACTGGTACCTATAGTGGGAAAGGTGCTAGTTTTAAATTAGAAAACCGGCACTTTTTCCCACTATAGGTACCGGTTTTGAACCTAAACTGGTACCTATGTGGAATTTATATATGTGCCACCCTTCAGCCTTATCCAAATCCAGCCGGTGCCGCTCGATCGTTCCTCCAGCGCCCTCCACCGCCGCCGCCCTCCTCCACCGCTGCCCTCGCCCTCCACTACCCCTGTCTTCCACCACTGCCCTCGCCCTCCACCGCCACAGTCGCCCTCCACCCCCGTCGTCCTTCACCGCCGCCCTCGCCCTCCACCGCCACCCTCGCCCTCCACCACCGCCGATTGAATCCTGCAACCTCCACCACCGCAGTCCTCCACCACCACCACCGACGCGGCCCTCCACCGCCAACATAGGTAAGATTTAAAAATCTGTAAACTTTCTATAAGATGTGTACTAATGGACCACATAGGCTTAATTTGGTAATGCTAAATAGTTTAAAATGTGTGTAGTTTTAATAGATGCAACTTCTTAACATCTTAAAGTATGTTTAATCTACATCGTTGCTGCTGTCTGTGGTATCTCGCTGCTATGTGTCGTTTGAAATGGGAAATTCTGGTAATTTTTTGTTTTGAAATGTATGCTGAACTTGATCTTTTCAGGAACAATAGTAATTGTAAATTATGAGTTATTGTGTTGATCGATAGGAGTAGCAGAAGATGAGTTGTGAATAGGGTATGTTTTTGCTGAATAAAAGTTGGACTGCTACCCTATTGGTGAAGTCTGAAATCTGAAATTTTGTCCATAGGGAATATTAATTGTAGTACTATATAGTTGCACACAATCTCTGTCCATAGGGAATGGCTTACTTTTGGTCTACATTTTTTTCTCCAATAAAAAGCTTTTTTAATCCTGGATCAAATTTTAATCATGTGGATTGACATTAATGGGTATAATAAGTGGTTGTGGCTCAGCCCTTCATCATATCCCTAGGTTACCATTATTATAAAAAGATTTATCATTTTTAGCAATAACATACCTACTGTAAATGAAGTTTTATCATTTTTGTTATTTGATCGTCAATCTTTAGAAAATGTCACGGGAAGATGAGAACAATAGGCCTGAAAATTCTAGAGAAAGCGACGGTGGTAATGCTAGCCCAAGTGGGTTTCTAAACTTGAACCAGCCCGGTGATAACCCCGATAACGTGGAGGTAAATTCACCCACCGGAAAAAATATAACCTTAACCGTACATATATCCATTTTGAATAACTAATTTCAACCATTCTTTAAAGGATGTTAATCCTTCGACCATTGTGCACTCTAGGGATACTGCCAGCTCATCGACAAGAAGTGGTAGAGGTCCAACTAAGATGCCCTCAGGCCTTTACACTATCACAGCGTTAGATGAAGATGGGAACCCTACAGCTCCTGTATTGGCACTCACCCCATATTCCAATGCTATAGGTGTCATCGCAAAGGATGTCATCCCCATCAAGTACCGGTATTGGAAGACCAATGATCTAGATCAATTGGAGTGGAAGGTACCAGACAGAGACAAGGACCTTGCTTGGGACATGTTGAAGCGGACATTCCAGTTCCCCACGGGTTCAGAAGACCTCGCAAAGCAGAGGGCCCTTGAGAGGATGAGTGTCATCTTCAGGAAGTTCAAGACATACCTTACCAAGAAGTTTGTGAAGTGGGGACTAACACCGAATTTTGAAGATCCCAATTATCGAAGGCGTGGCCTTTTCTGGGATGACTTTGTGGCGTACAGAACATCAGATGAGGCAAAGGAGGTTAGCGAAAAGAACCAGGCCAATGCAGCCAAAAATTTGTACCCTCACCGTCTTGGCCCTAGCGGATATGCTAAGAACGTAGGTAAATGCCAAGCGAGGGAAGATGAGCTATTGGAAAAGGGAATCGAGATCGAGACAAAGAACTGGTGCCAACGAGGAAAGAATTACCAATACGCCCGAGGGGCAACACTCTCGGATACCAGCAAGTTGGTACACAAGGGTCCACAATCACAAGAAGTGTCCCAAAGGCTCCATGATGCCCATCAAAAGTCCTCGGAGGGTTCTTTTGTTTTGAACAGGGAGAAAGATGAGCTCACACTTGCATTGTAGAACGCTGAGCATCCGGGACGCACAAGAGGAGTAGGCCTAGTTCCATGGATGGAAGGTTTTCTTGAAGACAAACATAGGTACCGGTCTCGGAGATATACAAATTACGGAGACCAATCAGAAGAGATAAGGCAATTGAAGGAGAAAATGGCGAGGATGGAGGCACTGGTAATGGGGAGGCTGGAAAGACGGGATGGAGGCAATGATGGCCGTGTAACCAGTCCAACTGGTAGGAAAAGCAGTTGCGCTTCAATTGAGGTTCCTCAAGAACCGGACACGACTCATCACTCTGTGGACGACATCACTGTACGTACTGCATGCAGGCTGCAAGTGCTAGTTCAAAACATCATTGTATAGGTGGCACGCGGTATGGCACATCCAGTAGTGGATGGGGGAAGGATACACGGTAATCCGATACCAACTGGCTACTCAAGGGTCGAAGTGGAGGACGTGTCGAGTAGATACAGGGCAATCCAGCTTGATTTTTCTCCTGAGGAGGGGGTGAACACTCTTGGAGAAGCCGTCCACAACATTATCCTGTGGTGCAAGTGTTTCATTGTTTCCCTTCAGGATATGGTGATGACAAGCCAAGTGATGGCGGGTCTAGCTCTGAAGGGCTTGTTGTCTCCCTCCCCAAGGATGCCAACTCCACCACCGTTACCACGTAAGAGCCTGTCTCCTCCATCGGCACAACGATCTCCTTCAGAGGCAGCACATCAGAGCCTAGCTTCTTCGGACCAGCCTAAAAAGAGGGGGCACCTGTGTAAAACTTTCCATATGTCCAAACCAACATCTCTGAAGAAGACTAATAAGGTGTCATTTCCCAACATGTCGGAGCCATCTTTGAATGAAAAAAAAGGAGATGAGCAAGAGCATAACATCGCTTCTTAGACGTAAAGGGGACAAAACAAAGGAGCCGACAAACGTGAAAGTGTCAGTTGCAGTACAGGACCACTTCATTTGCTTGGCAAGGCCACCTGCCCCGAAGCAACCTATTTCGGACTTCCAATGCACGGTCCGCAAAAAGACATTGCAAGCATATTCCAAGAAATAATTTGAGAAAGATGAGGCCATGAAGAAAACACAAGAATTTGTAGAAGGTGCAGGGCTGAAGAGTTTGTTTAATGTAGATAATATTCCGAAGGCCCCGTTGGCAGCTCAGTTCAAGTTCATTGAATTCTTGACTATCGACGAATATCGTAACATCGTTGGCAATTGTACTCAGATGAGAAGGGTAGAAGAGTGGTACTTACAGATGGCCAAGGATGGTAAGGAGATGTTCCCCGTCTTTTACAGGGATGAGGACTTTCATCACTCTGATGGTATAATTTGGGTCCAATTTAAAGAACTATTTTAGCTATACAATCTGAGGGAGCTAGATTTATCGCTACTTCAGTTATGGGCATTGTAAGTATACTCGACCCCTCGCTAGTTTTTCTAAATAGATATCATCGTTACATGTCTATTTTTTTATCCTTTCATAGAATGGGGGCGCTTGAATGTACAGCGACCCATAACAAACTAGGATTCCTCGATCCACAAGTTGTCAATTCCACTAATATTCATGGAGGCCCAAAGATGGAAAAAGTTGTGCCGGACTACCTGTACAACTCCTTCATCAAGCTTCAGAACATGAATATGATCCTTTTGCCCTACCACTTTAAGTAAGTGTGGCATAGAATGCTGTACATCTCATTTGTACTTTAAGATGTTAATTGCTCTTTCGATTTGTATGTAGGCCACCTCACTGGATCCTTCTTGCGATCCATTTAAATGATTCCAAGATTATCGCCATGGATGGATTGAGGAAACCATGAGAAGCTTTTGAATCCATCATTGACATCCTAAATAAGGCACTTGTGAAGTATAAGAAGAAGTGTATTCGACACGCTCCGTGTGCAAATACATTCCGGGTTGTCTGCCACCCTTGGTGCTCATGCCAGGATGAGGGCACGAGCACATGTGGGTTCTACGTGATGAAATTTATGTGGATTTTCATGGAGGACTCCAACTGGAACCTTATAGATGTTGAGGTTCTAGCTAAGTTTGTTAAGACGTAAATCCACATTTCTAAATACATAATATGTTTTCACATCTTCAATACTTCAATTTGCAGAAATTAAAGTTGACGACAAGTCAATTGCTGCCACATGTTTGTTTGTCCCTCGCTGAACAACTTTGTGGATTCATCGCCAACCATATCATCTCGTCGAATGGCGCGTATCACGTTTCAAGAGCTCCTGCTGGGCTAGTGGGTTTCATTGAGGCTGGAGGCCCTAGTGACACTTTAGATAACCGTTCAACGACAAAGGATACGTAGACTTAGAATTAGTGGGCAAAACGTACTCTTTAAGCATTTCCTAAGTTTCTTGTACCTTAGTTATTTGGATTGATGTTGTTTTCTTAATGTCTCGAACATGAATTAAGTTTATCTATTTGTTAATGTTTATCTATTTGTTTTTGCAAGGACCTTGATGTCGCCTAGAGGAGGGTGAATAGGCGATTTAAAAGTAAATGCGGAAGCTAAAACAAAACAGGGTCGGATTGTCTGATACTAGGTCGGATAGTCCTATGTAGATCGGATTGTCTGAAGTGAGATCGGACTATCTGACCGGGTCGAATAGTCCTATGTAGATCGGATTGTCTGAACTGAGATCGGACTGTCTGACCTACACAACAACAATCAACCAAACAACAACCTAAAAGCTCTAGATCCAATCCACAAGCAAGGATATGAGCTCAACTAACAACAAGATTAGCGTGGCACAAAGCAATGCAACAAGGAGGTAAAGAGAGTAAGGATATCACCGAGATGTACGCAACAATGTATTTCCCGGAGTTCAAATCCTTGAGGGGATTCTAGTCTCCGTTGAGGAGCTTGCAAAGAGCCGGATCTTTTTCAACCCTATCCTCGTGAGGTTGCACACATGCACTCCTCCTTCCACTAAAGGTATCTCTTTCCTTGCGGAGGCGAGATCCGGTCTTCACAAACTTCTCTTGGCTAACCACAAGTAGATCGGTGGCCCAAGAATGACACCTAGTCGTCTAGGAGTTCTCAACCTCCAAGAGTATTAAACACCACACAACTCTTGGATAAATCCTAGTGCTCAAGATCGAGTGGAACGCACACTAGGCCCTCAAACACCAAATCCACAACCACCAAGATCCACCACACAAAGAACAAGGGAGGGATTTGAGAGAGGAAGAAAGAGCTCAAAGATCCAAAGCACTTAAGTACAAAGCTCAACCCAAAGTGAATGTGAGTTGAATGAGTTGGGTAACCCTAGAAAAGGGTTTGGTGGGGGGTATTTATAGATCCCCTAAAAAGTGGCCGTTGGGAGAGAATCTTTTCATCCCACCTCGGATAGTTCGAGATGACATCGGATAGTCCGATGTTTTTGACCCCCAAGCAAGCCAGAGATAGAGAGCAAAGTTCTGAAGAATTTCGGATTGTCTGATCAGTCAGATAGTCCGATATTTTTGAACCAAGAACTTCATTCTCTCACAGAGACTCAAGTTCCATTGAACTTCGGAGTTTCTGGATCATTGGATAGTCTGATTGACACTTAGAAAAATTCACTCAAGAGGAATAAAAATCAATTCAAGACAGAGGGTGAAGTTCTGTGAAATTTCGGATAGTCCGATGCATCAAACAATCTGATCTCACATCGGATAGTCCGATGTTTTTAAGCCAACACTCAGTCCAAAGACAGAGAGCGAAGTTCTGTGAAATTTCGGATAGTCTGAGCATCGGATAGTCTGATGTGATCGGATAGTCTGATGTTGCTCAAGTAAAAATGCAATAACTTTTTACTCCGAAGTCCGATTTCGATGATCTTGGACTCTATGGAAAGCTAGTTTCGTGGGCTATCAAACCCAGCAGATAAACATGGTCCAAAACCTTCAAGAGATGTTGAAAAACTTGCAAATAAACCCGGTGTAAGTGTTGTGATATGTGACACAACCCGGAGTTAGAATTTTGACTTAGGTTTTTCAACTCACACGAAGATGAATCATTTTGAGCACTATTATTCAACCAATTATATGCATGTGGTATCCCTCTTAATAGTATGGCATCCTAAATTCAAATGTAGAAAGGAAAGCTATACCAATAGGAATACCTTCACACCATTTTCTTTCTTCACTTGGAGGGTTGCCAGCGTCAAAGTCGTTTTCATCATCGGGACTATCCTCCAATAAATCACATCTTCTTAATCTTTGATCTTTTATCTTCCATTTCTCAAATGATTGATGCAAATAATCCATAGCTTCAAATGGCCTCGCACGATTCATCACGACAAAGTCTTCACTCGCCCTTCACCATCGGTTTCGGTTCATCGGTGCCAAGCCCCTTGCTTGCCCTTCACCACCGCATGGTCCATCACAGCTGAGCGTCGCTTGCGCTTCACCATCTTGACATAGGTAGTCACTTCATACCCCACATCTTCAATATCTTCTCTTTAATTCTCATCCATCGATAAGTCATCTTCTAGTTTTTTCATCTGACTAATCACTTGCTTACACACTCAAGAAGCTCATTAGTCCCTTAATCGTTTGTCATCAATTGACCAAAACCCACTAGGGGCGTAGATGCTCTTTCAGTTTTCTTGAACACTTACCTAATCATGTATTAACTTTCTCTACTTATACTTATATTTTTGTCCCTCAAAGCAACAGGTGATCTCACTTGGTGGATGAGGCTGGTATCATCGTTGTTGCCTCTGTAAGCAACAGGTGAGCATGTGTAACTAAAATTTTCATATTAGAGCATTTGAGATATTGTAGAGCTCAAGCGATTTTTGTCAAGTCTCCTGAGATGTGTAACACATCTGGTCACCACCTTCGTGTGGTTTGACGGGTACGTCTCAGGCTGAAGTTGACTGGCACGCAGAGTCCCAGCAATATCTCCTATGCAATTTAGTGATGAAATTGTATTCGCGTATATGTTTGCACAATATTGTGTCTATATGTTTGGAGATTTTGGAATGTGGGTGATATGAATTGTTGTGGGATTTTAAAATGAGTCTTCTTGGGAATGTGGAGGATGTGGATGTGCAAGATGTGAATGTAATATTCTGTGGTATGTGTGGAGGATGTGAATGTAATATTCTCTCATTTTTGTGATTTCTGTGTTTCAGGAAATATTTTGTATGTTTCATATAATTTACTTTTTTTGGGCTTTACTATTATAGGTAAAGAACCGACACCGACACCTATGCGGTGACTGCATGCGGCCCTTGAAACCTTGTAGGTGCCGGTTGTTTACAGGAACCGGTACCTATAATATAGAATAGGTGTCGATTCTAGGTGTACAACCGGCACCTATAATATTATAGGTGCCGGTTTCGGAACTGGCACCAATAACTTTAATTATTGGTGCCGACCAAAGAGTGTTGGTCTAAAACCGGCACCTATTAGGTCTTACGAACCGATACTAATGGGTAGTTTTGTAGTAGTGTATAATATATGGATAAATAATTTTGCTATAAGTTTTACCGAAAGTCATCGGTATCACCTGACACCGACCGTTATACTGTAGATCCGCTCCTGGAATTAGGTGGAGCTCGACGAGAGTCTAGAGAAGTGAGAGCGTGGCCCGCCACTTGGAAGACTCCGACCAAGTCCGGACGAGAAACCTAGCTAAAGACAGTTTGAACACTGATGCGCGCGGCAGATACTCATCATAAACAGAATTGATATTGATATTTATACACCCTGACATTATTCACTATTAATATTATCGTAGAGATTTGATATTTTTGAAAAAATGGCATTCCCACCATTAAGAACACCGCAACAGTTATAGAAACCACTCCACTCTTTATTGGTGTGGTAATATTTAATACCTTTGTTTCGTATTATAAGTAAATTTGATTTTTTTTCTTTCCTAAGTCAAACTTCTATAAATTTGATAAAATTTATAGAAAATATAGTAACATTTACAACACAAATTATTTTAGTTAAATCTAATATGTATGATAGTTTTGTTTTCGATAATGTTGATATGTTTCTTTATAAATTTGATCAAAACTTAAACAAGTTTAATTTTAAAAAGTCAAATCTAGGAAGTGCTTTGCTATACTGTTTTGCTCACAGAATAAAAACATATACATGATATGCAATGCATACATTAACTTATCTCTGTTTTAAAATATGAATAGTACTGGCCGGTTGGTGAGAAACGACCTGAGCCCTGAACTATCACAGATGCACCCTGACCCAATTCATCCTAAAACAAGCCACTCTCGTAAACTTATAAAAGGATACGAGGAGTAGGAAATAAACAAACCATTTCTGCTTATCTTAATCAACTCTCGACGGCGAAACTCTGAAGAAACCCATTCTCTGATTGCTTGCTTGATTGAATGCACTACCTCATATATAGTACTACAAATTACTCCCTCGATTCTTATATAAATTTATATTTCACACATCACACATATACCAATACAAAATCGAAAATACTGTAATATCCTTATTTATAATACCCTCATGTTATCAGTTCCTAATACAAGTGTTATTTTATTTATTCATAATATATTTATCTTCTATTTTCATAAACTTCGATGTAATACATTTATCTTTCAAAGAAACAGGAGAAGCCAACAATGATATGCTACCTCCGTTCTAAATAAGTTCATTTTTACTCGTCCTACACATATCGATACAAATAAAAAGATAGAATACCCTACTTTATCAAATATTAATGCAATTATTTTTTACTTTATCAAATCTCAATGCAGAGCGTAGCACGCTCCTAGTATTCCGAGCACTAAACATGCATCAGTCCAGACCCACCCCACCCTACGTCCCATCATCCCGCTCCCACCGTTATCGGAGTAAACGATTTACTTCGAAAAAACAACTTCCCTACTTCTGACCCCACCCCACGTCCCGTCATCCCGCTCGCACCATTATCGGAGTAAATGATTTACTTCAATAAAAACAACTTAGTTGCTTCCGATATATATTCTATTTTTACCGTACCCAACCAACCACTCTCTCCCCCACTTAATTTTTCCTTTTTTTCCGGATCTGAATTGATCCACCGTCACAGCCCACAGATTGGCGACGCACCATGGAGGACGACGACAGCACCGTGGTGGTTGACGGCTGTGGTCGACGAGCGGTGCGCACCAGAGAGGAGGACGGTGACATCTCGGCGGTTGAGGCGAAGGCGCTGCTTCGGGACTCGCTGCCAGAAACCGGGCAATACCTTTACCAGCAAGGAGGAGGTGTTCACCTGGGTCAAGAGCAACAGCCGACGGCTGCTCCACGTCGGCGACATTGACAGAACAAGCAAGTAAGGAAATGGCACTCCAATTTGCATCTGCACACTCTGCTTCACCTTCACGCATGAAGCCTCAATTTATTTTTGAAAATCAAATTAATGTGCAATCTACAATATTATTTGATCTGAATTGATGGGCTGCACAAGTCCTACATTTACACATTGTGCTCCATGTGGCTGGTCGCAGAGGATAGGGTAGAGTCAACCGGTAATGGAGGTTGTTTACAATTTTTCTTTTGCTCATCGTCTCTATGATATGAACGAGAATGTTTTCGCATTTTTTTCTGCTTGCTAGATGATGGATGGCTGCTACTGCGCAACGCCGAGCTCATCTCTATACCATGTCGCTACATCCTTCCGTGATTCCATTGCCAATTGCTGCTCGCCACCCAGTTGCTCTCGCCACCACCAGTCACAAGACACAGACCAACCTCTGCATCCTTATCGCAAGATCCAGCAAAAGCCAGGATCCTAGCTTCATGATGGTTTTTTGGCTGGACCATTTTTTTCTTTTCTAGTTTGATTCACCTCTGAGTAATTTTATTATTCGTGTGTGTTGAGTCTGTAAATTTTTTATTTGTATGTTCATTTTGTAATTCAGATTAATAATACTCTTAGTATCGGTTTTTACTCCTATGCTGTGTATTGAACACATCAGTAAACATACTACTACATGGTGGCTACAAGAACTTGGGCTATATCAAGAGAATGTGGTAATTGTTTTACTCGCAGACTACAGAGTCTAAACAATATTTATAACACTGGTAAAACAATTACTAGCGTTATAAGCTGGTAGTAATTTTTTATGGCCATCTAGAAACGGTGTCGAACGATATGGGGGCATTCATGCAAATAAATTTGTTATTTTTGAAAGGGACATTCATGCGAGAAAATTTGTTACTTTTGAAGGTGCAAAGGTAGGGTGCTAGTAGCAAATGGAAAACTTAGCAGAGTAAATTTGTTACTTTTAAAACCTGGAGAAACACTATAAAAACAGAAAACTCGGAAAGGAAAACTAGATGGTAAATATTTTACTAAAATAGGAAAACAGAAAAAATCTGGAGAGAAGACACAAGAACGAAAGAAAAAATCTGGAGAGAAGCATAGATGAGATGAGAAAGAGAAAAAAGAAACACGGAAGGTGGGTGGTAAAAACGAAAAAACCGAATGGAGGAAAGGTACGATACGAATGAAAGATGGGGGTGGTAAAAAAAGAAAAAATCGGAAGGAGGGAACGTTGTGCGGCGTTCAAACTAGTATTCCGCGCATCCCTGCTATTTTTAATACAATTATTCATTATTTTCACAGTCTCCGATGAAATAATTACTAAAAATGAGCATAATGAAATTATAGAGTCGATCTCCATGTTTATAAAATATTTCTCCGTGGGCCCCCCACACGCACCTGCCGAGTGTGGGGGTAACGGGCATACAGGAAGAATGTGGATTGAATGCGAGAAACCGCAATACCTACCGGTTTGACACGCCACTAATTAAGGAGATCGAGCGCATTAAACTGAGACAGACTTCCCTTTGCATTCGCAAGCATGAAACCAGCCGTTCTGTTCTGGTACTGTGTGCTCTGGCTGGGAGGAGAGGGCGGGCCCACCTGGGGCTAGCCACGCCCCTGCTGGCTGCCTAGGAACAACGGGAAAAGCTATCCCTTGTGTCTGCCTGTCTGTCGCCAGGGGCAGGCATGTGATCACGTACACGCATGCCCACCTGCCGGATCCATCGGTTTTTAGCTACCCTGCCAGCTCTGTACTCTTTCCGTCAAAAAAAAAAAAAAACAACAAACAACAGATAAATTTAACACTACATTGTAGTACAATAAATTATAATATAATTATGTTCAGATTCTTTATATTGGAACGGAAAAGTACTCCCTTCATCACAGAATAGGTTTATTTTTAACATCTCACTTTTATTCTAAAATAAATTTATTTTTCAAGTAATCATTATATATTTGAGTTTATAAAAATAGAGAATAAACATAATAGAATATGAGAAGATAAAGGTATTCTGGTGTTTTTATTTTGTATTGATATTTTTTTGAAAGAGTGAAAATGAATTTATTTTAGAACAGAGAAAGCAGATAGCTTTCTCCCTCTTGGGTTGCCCTCTCTGGGTGAACACTGTTTTCCCCTTGCCTTTTCTTTCGTTACTGTTGCAGATAAAAGATCCATCAATGTTTAAAGAGTTGGAGCCACGGTACTCGGTTGATCCGGAAATCTAGAAATTACCGTATTACTTAAAATAAAGGTACACATCGGTGTCAGGTTTAAATTACAGTGGCCTTAGATTATCATTTTACTCGGAAGATATTCCTCTGTCTTGTAGTTTTAGCTGAGTCAAAGGCATACTGTGAAAGAGGTTAAAAGATTAATATGTCCTTCATGAGTATATATGGAGAGAAAACAAGAAGGATGAGAGTACTATTGGTATACAATGACTAAAAACAAGAAGAAGAATATATAGTAGTATTCCAGAGGTCTAGTAGACCACTCTAAAACTATAATTTTTTGACAAATTCTTACGCTAGAACGGATACTAGATAATTTAAAAGTACTAAATATTAATTTCACGTATAAAAATGTGGTTTTGGACCCGTGACGACTTTGAAAAGTAGAAAATTTATAATTGGAGATATATAAGGAGAGAACATGCTGTTATTTTAAATATTAATGATTAATTAATAATTAAGTATCGAACACGTTTTGTTAAAAGCTAAGCAGACCAAACTACGGTTTCCAACCAGCTTTGATGTGTTCCTTTTCTCCTGTTTGTTAACTTTTGCTCTCTCAATACACTTCTCAACTACTAAACGGTGTATTATTTAAAAATAAAAAAATAAAAATATATTACTTTTCAAGTTTTTTAGCTAATACTTATTTATTTATGTGATAATCACCCGCGTTGTTTCGCATACTAGAGAAAAGGTCCTAATATATAAAAAAGCACAGTCTAAGACGTGGTGTGAACATCTTCCGCGACTAACTTAAAACTTGTATAGAAAGTTTGCTTTCCTAAATATCTATTCAACAAAAACCAGCCAGATTCAATTGCATGAATTACGTGTACGTCAAATTACATGCCAAATCAAGCAATATTGCACGCCGGAGATGACATTTATAGCACCATGTAAACTTGACATATGCCACCATTTGCAGCCCAACCCAACCCAATAAGGATATAAAACCAACTCGCGGTTTTGCACAGCTAAGCGCCGCAGTGTGTGTGACACAATTGACTTACAAATCACGCTTTTCTTCCTAAACATATCCGCTAATCCCATCCCAGGTGGAATAATAATAACCTCGTCTATATAAACCCCCGCAAGAGGAAGAGAAGAGAAGGGCGACGAGAGGTGAGCCGTGAGCGAGGCGAGAGGAGAAGATCCACAAATCGCAAGCTGCACGCTAGCTAGACGAGAGAGAGAGAGAGAGAGAGAGGCCGCCATGGAGAGCTTGCTCGTCTTCTCGCCGGCGGCGGCGTTGCCAGCTGCTGCCGTGGTGGTGGCGGCGGTGATCGCCGGGCTCTGCATTACGGCGTGGCTGGCGAGGCCGCGGCGCGTGGCGGAGGTGTTCCGGAGGCAGGGGATCGACGGCCCGCCGCCGTCGTCGTTCCTGGCGGGGAACCTCCCGGAGATGAAGGCGAGGGTGGCTGCCGCGGCGTCGGCGTCGGCAACGGCGGCCGACGGGGAGGAGGGTGCCTCCGGCGGCGGCGGCGGTGGCCGGGATTTCGAGAAGGACGGCTTCGACGACTACTGCACCAGGATCTTCCCTTACTTCCACAAATGGAGGAAAGCCTACGGTACGTGTACACGCGCTTCTCTCCTCCTACTGCTCGATTTCTTCACATCATTACATGCATGATGCTTGCTTGCTTTGCCCGTTAATTACTATGCTCGTGTGTGCTTAGCTTAGTTAATATTCTTATTCAAAACCCACACAAATTAATTCATGCAGAACCACAATTAATCAGGCTATTGGCACCTTAGTTAAGTCAGGTAATCATCGATAAATCAATACCATATACTTCCGGTAAATTTAATAAAATTAAAAAATCTCTCTATCTCTGTGACCCAAGAAAATTTGTGGTTGCCCTAGTAACAAGTTGACTAGAGTATAAAAGCTGCTAAAATGTCAAGAGCTCTCCATATCAAAAGAACAGTGGGGGAGAATAATTAATACTGTCCCTAACAGTGTTAGGGGTTGGGTTGTCAATCAAGTCAGCATCAGCAAACGAGAAAAGAGAGAGAATAAACAAAATTAATGCAGGATGGAAACTATGGTTGGGAACTACTCCCTCCTCCATAAAAAAAATCAACCTTAGTAAACATATGACATAACCTAACAATAAATCTAAACATGCTCATATCCAGATTCATGGTCCTATATTATATCCTATTCTCATTAAGGTTAGTTTTTTTTAACGAATGGAGTACTCGGTGTGCTTCCAGTCAACCATCCTGTATCATTAAGCTTTAGATTATAGATTAATAATTAAGTAACTGCAGTATGTGTATATATATTCACATACATACATCCATATACATACTCCCCCACATATTAATCTGCCGTTGGTCCAATTAGACAACCGCAAAAGCCATGCCTTAGGTACCTGTCTAGGTAGGCTAGCTATGAGTGTAGTACACTCGTACTACGCACTTAGTAGCACATTAGTGCTCTTATTTTGCTAATAAAAAGTACTCCTTGGATTCGAGGTACTACTAAAATAACAAGTAAATCTCGATCTTCAGAAATAATACAACTTTAACCAATACTATATATATTATATTTATCTATAGATATATTTATAATTCAACAATTGATCCAGCTCTGCCTATCAGTCCCGGGCAAACTAAATTTAAATTTTAAAACTTAATTTTGAAGATTAATTTTGATGTTTTCTCATCGTATAATTTATTTTTCAGCATTGAGTTTTTTAAGTTGCTAAGAATTTTTAATTAATAAAAATATTTGGGAGAAGAGGAATAATGCATCTATGACAAAGGTATATATATGCTTCATAATTTTCATATACTTCTGGCCCTGGTGGCGACGTATTACCAATACCGACTGGAATTTCTTCTGTCTCTTTGTTCCCTCTCTGCCGGTGCAGTGAGGCGACATTTTGAGTTATAACTGTGCATATGAATGCATGTATTAATTGGTGAGGTTAATAGGCTAGCAAATACAGTTGTTTTGAGGGACCCCGCAGTTTGACCTAGAGCTTATCACGGACGCAGACTGCCGCCCCTGCCTGTTCTTCTTCTTCATGAACAGCTTGATTAATTACCTAGTGGTAGTACTCGATGTCATTAATAATTGGTCTCTCCGTACGTGAATAATTATCGTTTTTTTGACTTTGACAAGTATGATTTTCACTGTTCATTACGAAGTGTACATGGAAGTGAATAGCTCTGAGTGTAGTATTTAGCTAGGGAATTACTTTTAACTACGTACAAACCTAACAATATGCCATTTTCAGTGAACATAATTGTATAATTTAGTACATCACTTTTGTGGATTATTACGAAACATCCATCGATCGATATCTGTATTTGCTACTCCAGAAAAATATTTCCTGAGACCGACCCACAGAAAGCATATATATGCACGCATTATTATATTGTGGCTGTTTTCCTTTTCTTTTTAGATCGATCGGTGGCCTGACGACCGGCTCAGCTTCGATTGAAAAATTAAGCTGAATAATTATTGTGGCCGTCATGTGCTAATCACTCGTATAATTAAGCGTGGTTAGCATTTGACCTGACTAATTAAGCCGGTCAGTTAGGCTTTCCCAAAACGGCCATGCATGTTGCCATTAGCTGTCCGAGCACGCCGACCAAAGCTCAACCCTCGTGATCACATCAACTCGATCTCCTCGATCCTTATCCATTTCTGCAAGCAACCGGTATGTGGTGCTTAGTTAATTAATACCCAGAATTAACAGTGTATAAGTGTACTCCGTATTAATTTGCAGTTAGTCGATCATCCCATGTAATGGATTAAAAATTATCCATACATGTTTTTGTCTAACAGAGTTTGATCAGCAGCAGTGCGTACTTAGCTAACTAATTATTATGTGATTTTATATAACTACCACAAGGTAGAGTTTAAGCAGAGTATGTAAATATGATATTTTAATTAATTTAGTGCTTGTCATATGGCACTATAGTTGAAACCATATAATATAAATCGATCAATTAGTAGGACAAATAATCAACCTGGTTGCCTCACTGCTTGCGTTGCTTATTAATTTAGCTTGACAAATGCATGCCTGTGTATGATATTTTATTTGCTTGGCCCTTAATTATATATGTTAAAGTCAAGCATCTTGACAGAAACTTGGAGCAAAAATTATATATATTTCAAGAACCAACGGGCCTGAATACTACTTGCCTACATCATATGATGCTAGTATCAATCTAATTAAGTTTTTTATTTCTCCTTTTATGTCAAAATGGCTATTGTTTAACCATCGAAAAACACCAATAATTAGAAGACTCCCACTAGCTCAACTCATGATGCATGGCACATAGGATCGATATGACAACATTAATTAATTTACTTGAACATCTAATCGTTCGTTATTATTTAGCTTATGTTACATGTTCTCCCCTAATTTAAGGGCCGGGGAGAGCCGGCCGGTTTGACCAACGGGAAACAAATAATTAAATTGATCTTCCAGGCCCAGTACTTACTTATTATTACTAGTCATAAACTACATATTAGTTTTCTCCATATTTAATTGGAATGCTTCGTTCTGAAATATTTAAGGCCATTAACTAATACTGCACACATGAAATCCAAAATAATTTAAATATTTATTCTGTCTAGCATCTAACATATATATGTTGATATGTATGGATATGTGGCAATAGCTAACTTTAGATATGTTTTTTTTCGATGATACATGGTCCCGACCTCTGCATCACAAATGCACACATCGATCGATCCAACGAATATCGTACAAATAAAAATAAAGTGAACTATGTGTTGATGGGTCAAATTAAACTCCCGACTCCTATGAGATAGATAGCTAGTACCAAAAATCATCTGTCATAAGACTTAGGACTAGTCAGCTAACTGAAAACAAATTAAGAAATTAATCCCAAAAAAGCATAAATGAACTAATGAACAACGACTTCAATTAATTCATCAATCGTACGTATATACACCGGCGGCGCCCCCCACTCTAAACGAAACCATACCATATATAATTACAAATCAATAATTAATTCCACATGCTGCTTGATGCTTCAATTCTCTCCTACAGTGCCATTGACTAGGTTATTACTCCTAACCCTAGCTAGCTAAGCAGCTCGATCGATTGATCATGAAAGCAACAGGTCGATAGATGGAAAGCCATGATCAATATGATCATATATCATGCATGCATGACACTGTAGAGTGTGTACTACGTACCACCACTCCACCAACCATGCATTCCTCCCCCCCTCTTGCACCTTTAAAGCTAGCTAGGACGTGGGGACTGCAATATATTTCTTGTGCATTGTCTCTCCTACAAGGATTCCACATGGAGATATGCATATGCATGGGGGTACACTAATTAAAAGTGCAGCCCACACTCTATGGATTGTAGTACCTATCTAGATCTCTCTATATATGTTGTAATTTAGATGGTGGAAATTAAGTCTAGTAGATATGGGGAAAATGGCAAAAAAAATTTACAGTATGGGGTCATACTATAAAAAATTTATCTGAATATATCACTTCACAAATATGTAAGCCTAAATTTAGTCTAAATATATATATGCACAAATGAACTAAAAACATATTTCTATGAACATCGCAGGAATAATATGCATGACTTGATTTGTTTTCCCTTCAAGTGTTCATATAGTACGTTAAAGTTTTGGTTAAAATTTTTCAATAATTTTCTTAGTTATTTGAATGGTATGAGAGAAATAAGAGTGCATACCGTTAAGTCATAAAACATCATCCAGCTTGGATGAAAAAACAAAGTTAAAATAAGTAGATGAATGTCAATGTGCATATATGTCTTGCCTTTCTTTTGACTAGTTGTCTGTTCAGTAATTATATCGCGGGAGCCCTAACTAAGGTGAAAATTCATGTATAGCAAGACAAAAAAAGGCTCTCTAAATCACACAAGCAATCTCATAAGTAGATAAGATGATAGTGAACAACGATGAAAAAGATCTTTTCCAAATTTAACTTTCATTTTCAGATATAAAAATGACAAATTTTGAATCAGAATAATTTTAATTTGTCGATTTGTTTGAAATTTACCCTCTTTTGTTGATCTAAACAGTACCACTAGGGACACCTAGCTACATGTATGGTCGATTGTGATAGGCTCACACACACATGCTATAGTTTGATGGTTGTCATGGTGGTTGCCTAGTTGGCAAAAGTGCAATGTCCAGCTGTGCTACTAGCATGATAATTGGCAGCAGCCTAGCTAGCTAGTTCAAAAGGGGACAATATTACACTGGCTTTAATTATTTCCTCATCACCACCTTTTCCCTCAAAATCATATTCTTGATGAAAAATGAAGAATATGATCATTTCACCAAAAATCATGGACTGGTACCATGATTAAGCAACTCATTTTGGATGGTTTTGTTTGATTCCTCAAACCAGAACATCATTCTGTATGTGTGGAGAATGGAGATGATGTGACTAGCTTTTACGATTTTGCAAACAAAAGTTCTTTTCGTGCTTGATTGTGAGTATTGGAATTCTTTTATATATGCTGAATATAATAATGAGCATCAAGTATAACATATGTGAGTTATTCAATCCTTACTGTTATATATAGCAATTTCCAATACAACTAATACAGACAGTCAATGTTGGAACATGTTTTTTTAATGAAAAGAGTATATATTTGAGCCAATTGAAACCAAAATATATGATATGATTTAGTTTATCATACTAAGATCATTAATTGAGTAGGAATATAAGACTTCAGGAGGGGAAATTATGCTAGCTAGCTAGTGGAAATATATATGCGGGGGCCGGCCCTCATTATATGTTAATTATTTCAAATTGTTTAATTAGTGCGGAATCAACAATATTAGTTATTTCTAAGAACATTAATTAAAGTAAGTCATAATAAAAGCATATTTATTTTCCGGAGTGGGCACACACACTAGCTTGTACCATAAGTCAATGACCACGATATATGGCTAGCCGCCTGCCTGCGCGAACCATCGGCGATGCCGACGTGTCATCGATCTACGTATGCAGGCAACACATGCACACACACAGTTGCACCCCACGTCCACGTCAGACGGTGACGTACACATGTACACGTCGTTTTCACGAACTCCCTTCATCACGTAAAAATCAATTTAGTACTATATGTAACATATTAATTCTCAGTAATCTGGATAAATTAGGATTACAAATCTAAATAGAAGTTTATCCAGATCTGTAGGATTGAAGATATATCGATATCAAGTATTAGATTATCTTTAAAAGTTTATCCAGGCCTGTAGGATTGAAGATATATTGATATTAAGTACTAGATTATCTTTTTACGGGACGGAGAGAGTAGAAAGCTACGAAAATTGGAAGTGTAGAGAGAAACTAGTTAATTTACGCCGGCCACGTCACAGGACTACGTGGCGCGGTGTGGGTTAAAAGTCCACGCGTGTGTGCTTCGGTCAACGCGTGTACTGACCCTGAAGAGTTATTAGCCGGTGGATGTGTCGCGATTACTGTTGTAATTAAGTCTGTCTGTGCGACATGTACGTTGACGATAATTAAGAGCGGAAAGTTACGTGAGATTCGTAATCGTACGTACAGTACGTATTACCATCGGAATTTTCAAATTCTAGACTATTTCTAGTACTGGTAGTACAGTTTGGCAAATCTGGTTTTTGGATGGTTTGAGCGTGTTTTGCAGTGTAGAATTGTTGATACGATGGTAGAGATTTTTTAGAATTTATGTGAAATTTAATTAGGCGTATCAACTGTGTCTAAACGTGAAGATATATAGCACTAGAGACATGTGTGTGCTTTGCAATTTGCATAGGCTCGTGGTGTTGGTTCAGAAATCTATTTAATTTAACTGGTTATTTAAGATCCGGTTGTGTTTTTTTCATTTTCCTTGGTCAACATTTTAGCTACTCGTAACAGGAATCTTAAGCTACTGCACTACTTCCACTGATTCCGGAGAATCTTCTCCTCTTTCCTGGAGGTTTGGGAGAATCTTCTTGCCAAGATTCCACGGATTCTTTACAACATTGACTGGGATTTTTGTAAGCCCGGTCAATAGGTTGCCCTGTACCCTCGGAGAGATACCCGGCAAGTGCACACAGATCACGTATCCACATGCCTATATGTGCATAGATTACATAGGCACGCATCGAGCTTTTTAATCTTAGCTTATCTTACTCTGATCTTCATTATTTCAATAGAAATTTAATGACGTTAACTTGATTTATATATCATTCGTCGCCGTCTCTTCAACATGTTAAAGAGGAGTGTGCTGATTCTGATCAGCCTATCTGGGCCGGCCCACAAAAAACGGAGGCCCACGAGCAATTTCAAACTCTGACTCTCGCGGTGGCGGTAAATTTCGCAGGTGAGACGTACCTGTACTGGCTGCGGCGGCGGCCGGCGCTGTACGTGACGGACCCGGAGCTCATCGGCGAGATTGGGAGGTGCGTGTCGCTGGACATGGGCAAGCCCAAGTACCTCCAGAAAGGCCAGGAACCCCTCTTCGGCGGCGGCGTCCTCAAGGCCAACGGCGCGTGCTGGGCGCGCCAGCGCAAGGTCATCGCGCCGGAGTTCTACATGGCCCGTGTCAGGGCCATGGTCCAGCTCATGGTCGACGCCGCGCAGCCGCTGATCGCCTCCTGGAATGCCAGGATTGATTCTGCTGGAGGCGCGGCGGCGGCGGAGGTCGTCGTCGACGGCGACCTCCGGAGCTTCTCCTTTGATGTGATATCGAGGGCTTGCTTTGGGAGTGATTACTCGAGGGGGAGGGAGATCTTCCTCCGCCTCCGTGAGCTGTCCGGGCTCATGTCGGAGACCAGCGTCATCTTCAGCATCCCTTCGCTGAGGCACCTGCCGACGGGGAAGAACCGGAGGATCTGGAGGCTCACGGGGGAGATCAGGTCGCTGATCATGGAGCTGGTCAGGGAGCGGAGGGACGCGGCGAAGGCGGCGAGGGATCACGGCGGGAAAGCGCCTCCACCGTCGCCGCCAGAGCGCGACTTCCTCGGCTCCATCATCGAGAACAGCGGCGGGCAGCCGCGGCCGGACGACTTCGTGGTGGACAACTGCAAGAACATCTACTTCGCCGGCCACGAGACGAGCGCAGTCACCGCGACGTGGTGCCTCATGCTGCTCGCCGCGCACCCGGAGTGGCAGGACCGCGCCCGCGCCGAGGTGCTCGAGGTCTGCGGCGCCGCCGCGCCGGACTTCGACATGGTGTCCAGGATGCGGACGGTGGGGATGGTGGTGCAGGAGACGCTCCGGCTGTTCCCGCCGTCGTCGTTCGTGGTGCGGGAGACGTTCCGGGACATGCAGCTGGGGAAGCTGCTGGCGCCCAAGGGCACCTACCTGTTCGTCCCGGTGTCCACCATGCACCACGACGCCGCCGCCTGGGGCCCGACGGCGAGGCTGTTCGACCCGTCCCGCTTCCGCGACGGCGTGGCGGCGGCATGCAAGCACCCGCAGGCGTCGTTCATGCCGTTCGGCCTCGGCGCCCGCACCTGCCTCGGCCAGAACCTCGCCCTCGTCGAGGTCAAGACGCTCGTCGCCGTCGTCCTCGCCCGGTTCGAGTTCACGCTCTCGCCGGAGTACAGGCACTCGCCGGCGTTCCGGCTCATCATCGAGCCGGAGTTCGGCCTCCGCCTCCGCATCCGCCACGCCGGTGTGGACGCCAAGTCACAAGCTGACACATCTACTACACCAATGCATAGCCCTCCGAATTAGCAGTTGGCTTCTGTAAGCAGCTACTAAGACATGAACCGAAAAAATACATCACACATACAGAGATAAGAGAGGATTACCATTTTACCAGCATACATCCATGGCATACCAAAACAATTTACTATACATTATAATTAACATGATGATACACAGTACAAAAGGACATGCATTTTTCAGTGATAAATGAATTACGCCGATTAACTGCTTGTCGAGTGATTCCAGTGTTTAGTTTAAAATCTAATTTGAATTCGGATTTGTGATTCCAGTGTTTAGTTTAAAATCTAATTTGAATTCGGATATGTGAATGACTGAGCAGTGTTTTGTAGTCTGTTCCTCTCTGAAAGCAACAGAGCGGAGCAAAAGGCAAAACCAAGTTTCAGAAGCCATGGAAATGTATGGTTTCTTGGGGAAAATTGTTGTGTCATTCTCTTATGCTATAGGCCTGTGGTTGAGTGAGTGGGCCGTTTGATTGGGACGCTGTCCTTTCGTTTCTACTTTCTAGTTTCTGGCACTAATAAAAACATGTTGGTTGCTCAGTTGAAATCACCAAAGTGAAGTGGAGATCGCGATGTTATCTTGTATAGACTTGTAGTATAACTACTGAGCTAGTACATCGATCTGTCTAGTCTATGCAGGCAAAACGATTAGAATTACTACTGAATTAGTTCAGTTTTTTATTGACCTGGTATGGTCTGTTAAATTCAAATTTGGCTACAAATTTGAAAGTACATTGAAATACAAATCTAGTGATGCCATATTGTGGGCCTGTAATATAAATTGTGAATCAAGCCTACAGAATTTCGACTGAAATACGTGCGTGTCTTATAAGAAAAACTGAACCGAGAAGCCATTGGTGTTGTCACATACGACGCCACGCTCGGTGAGCAAGCGAGTGCATCAGCTCGCCAGCAGCGCGCGCCAAGAAAGGCTAGCTATGTCGGAGTCCGGCGACGCGGCGCCGGCACGGCACAACGCGGGACACCGCCGGCGCCGGCGCGTCCTCATCTGGGTCAGCTTCGCCGTGCTGGTCCTGTTGCTCGTCGCCGCGGCGGCCGCCATCGCCGCGCTCGCGGTGCTCCGGCCGCGGGACCCGACCACGGAGCTCCTCTCCGTGAACGCCACGGGCGCCACCCCGCGCGTCGTGTCGCTGCCGACCGTCTCCATCCAGCTCAACGTCACCTTCCTCCTCCTCGTCCGCGTGCGCAACCCGAACCCGGCGGAGTTCCGCCACGGCGCCGCCTCGACGACGCTCCTCTACCGCGGCGCCGAGGTGGGCGCCGCCGACGTGCCCGCGGGGATGGTGCCGAGCCGCGGCGCGGCGACGCTGAGGCTGAACATGACAGTGCAGGCGGACAGGGTGGTGGCGGCGGCCGGGGTGGGCGGGCTCCTCGGGGACGTGCTCGCCGGCGAGATGGAGTTCGAGGCGAGGACGGAGGTAAGCGGGCGGGTCAAGCTCCTCGGGCTCGTCCGGCGGAGCGCCGTGGCGAGGTCGCTGTGCCGCGTCGTGATCGGCGTCGCCGACGTGAAGGTCCGGCGCCAAGAGTGCCACAACGAGTCCAAGCTGTGACTGGCTCTGTCGTGCAGGTGTTGTTCTACTGATACTTATTACGTATGTACGCGGTCTTTGTATTTGTACATGTACGTGTGCTAAAGACAGTCGATTTGTACGTATTCTGATATATGTGCACGTATTTGTCGTGGCAATAATGTTTAGACTATTCATAAGCTGTTTCTTCGATAGACACTATATGTACATTGTTAAAAATTCCTGCAGCCTCATTCAGGGGCGGATCCAGCATTTTGAGCCGATGGGATTATGGTTTTTAATTGTACTAGTATCGTCTTTGAGAAAACTCTGACTTTAAGACATGTTTGTTTCAGCTTAGGATTATTATAATCTAGATTATTAGAAGTAAGCTGAAACAAACATTTAAATTATTATGATTGATTATTGTAATCTATAAGCCAGATTAGTATAATCCAGTAATCTCCTTTAAGGATGCTTTTTTTTATTATTGGGTGGCTAAAGACCCACTACTCCTAGGTACTTCAAAACAAATTACCCCCGCTGCCATCAGATCAGGTCCAACTCCTCCTTCCCGCCGACTCATCCTCTCTCTCGACTCCTCCTCTCCCCAGGTAGCGCCGCCTCCTCCTCCTCCCCAGGCTACGTTGCCGCCGCTTCCCAGGTAGCGGCGCCGCCTCCTCCTCCTCCTAGGCAGCGCCGCCACCGCCTCCTCCTCCCAGGCAGCGCCACCGCCGCCTCCTCCTCCTCCCTAAGCCAGGCCGGGTAGCCTCCTCCTCCTAGGCAGCGCCGCCACCACCTCCTCCTCCCAGGCCGCGCCGCCTCCTCCTCCCCAGGCATCGGCGCCGCCGCCTCCTCCCGGCTATTTTTCATAAACGGTATGTGCGTTTGAAAGGCGATTTTTTGTTGATTAGCGATCAGTTTATTCCTCAATTTCATCATATAATCAATAGGGTTATTCCTCAATTTCATCATATAATCAAATAGGGTATATATACAGCAACATTTTATTTTAATTTACTCCTACCAATTAACAGTACATGTATACATGTATATAATATATACAGGATGATCTATATTTGATTTATCAATTAGATATTCTTGGGTGTGATTTTTTTTGTAACATGCAGGTGGAGATGGAGCACCATGGTGGTGTCTCCGATGAAGAAGATGTCCACCATTGCTCGCCCGAACTCCATGGCTGCAATGCATCCCAGTTGGTGGAGGATGAACCCTCGGCTGCTCGGGGTCGTGGGTGTCGTGGCGGGCATGTAGGTGGACGTGGGAAGAGACCCGCCACAGAACCGATGAGCACCGGACCATCCTCGGCAGCATGTGGCGGCCGATCGAGGAAGGTGTCGTTCAACATTGTTTTTTAGCTATTTCAATTATGTATTTGTTGTATACAGTGACAAAACGATGAACAAGCCATCCAAAATAGCTGAGGGCATTATAGACTTTAATTTTTCATACCCAGTAATCCATACCTCCAATAATTCAGAGAAACAAACAACTCATAGTTTATTCTATGTCAGCTTATTATAATCGAGCTTACAATAATCTAGCTTAGTAATCCAGATTATAATAATCTTAAGCTGAAACAAACAGCGCCTAAGTATATTTAGCTCAAAATTCTTTTGTAGCTATAGCTATGAGTAAGTTGGGATTGCTTCATTTTACTAAAAAATATTTAAACTCTATATTCTACAAGAATTTAGGGATTTTTAAAAGGTCCAAAAATTTAAAAGTTATAACAATTTAAACAAGGCCTAAAAACAATGTATCTTTCGAGACATAAAACCGAGTTATGGAAGTTATTTACTATCCCCTCCATCTCAAAATGCAACTACCTATGTCCTTCTTCTTCCTTTTTTTGAAGAGATTGTTTGATTCCCTTAAAAAAAGAGAGATTGGTTGAGATTGAGAGGTATGTGGAGAAGTAGTTATATTTTAAGATAAATTTGAATCATAGAGATAGCTATATTTTGTGATGGAGTAAATGGCTTAAAAAAACACAGCTAACATCTAGATACTACTATTTGATTAGTAGAACTATTGGCCTAATGCAGTGATACACACACCACATAGCTAAAATAGATCATTAACATACCAAATATGTTAAATTGTGGCATTAGTGGTGATGTGGTGGGTTGACAATCGCATAATGAGCTAATAAAGTATGCTTCCATAGAAATAAGCTACTATATTATTAATATTTTAGCTTTCATCAGCTCCAGTAGATTAGCGGGCTGGTTGACCGGGGTCATCAAAGGTTTGTTTACTGGGGTCATTAGCTACAAAGTACTATGCAGTTCATTTGGTTGGTTGAATGCCATCGGGGTCATCTGACCCCCGTGATATAACTGTGGCTCCGCCACTGGCCTCATTGTCATTGTTGTGTTTCCAAAATTTTGGAGAAATCAAGAATATGGTTATTCAATTTACATTTGCAACCCCTAAATATATGAGTCAAATAGATAAAGTTGTTGTACTGTGTGTTTTTTCTTCCATTTTTTCAGATAGATGGAGTATTGAACTACTTTCGATGTCTACGGTTGGCCTAATGTTAGATTAATTGTATTACGGTCTATTAAAAAATAATATATAAGTAAAACTTTTATTATGTGTCCTTGGCTATTTTAAAACCAACGTTAGAAAATAATCCTTGATACACAAATCAAAACCAAAATTTTAAAATTCAAATTGGCAATGGTATAACAATGGCTTATAAACTGAAGGGTAAAAGATGAGAGCTAATCTACTAATCTACCATTGTCATTTTATGGCCCATCACCCTATCAGACTCAACATCGTTGAACTCAACCAGGGGCGGAGGCATGCATAGGACAGCTAGGACTTGAGTTCTAAACCTACCTCTAAATGATGACTAAACTATCTTAAATCCTCATGTAAATTTAAGAGAAAATAAACAGCTCACTAGTTAAAGCTATACTTTAGCCCTACTTAAGCTTTACTCTTCAATAATTTCTGACTCCGGCACTGAACTCAACTATTACGGCTAGTCCACCATTGGATTGGAGGATTTTAAAGGAATAATAGAGGACAAACCAGATCCTTATGATCTCTATTGAGATTAGTCAGTTGGATTTTGAGTTACAAAATTCATTTGGAATGCATTCATGTTTTAATTTGAGTATGAGCCCCAACCTTTTGAATTTTATTTTCTTTAAGGATTCCAATGATATCCTTTTTCCCCTACACTCGCTTAATCTAAGTAATACTCCGTATATAATATCAAGATTCTTATATTTTTCTATGAGCCACCTGAATACATATTTTGAGTAATTCTTGGGTTTTATTTCCCATGGTATTTAATATATGTTGTAGTCAAATTGTTTTTCTTTTTTTATTTCTATATTCCTACGTTTCAAAGGAGTTTTAATTTGTGAAATAGCTAGAAAGGTCGATTAGAACAACATATAGCTACCACACTTGTGAGAAATATTTTCTCTTAATGCAACAGAGGCACAACAAGGATAAAATATTCAACAAACACACGTCTAGGTTGTTCCTACGACGGCATATTTGAGAACCTTACGAACAAAGATTCAACATTTTGCCGTGACAATGTAAGAACCACAAAAACTGTTGGCAATATTTGTTGTCATATATATTGCAAATTACTAGCCAAAAAACGGTGAAATTACACGTGCAGCCTGGAACTTTGTACTGATAATGCACATATATGACACTTGCAGGCTAGAGCTTGTTGTATGTAGGGCTGTCAAAAAAGCTCGGAGCTCGCGAGCTACTTGAGCTCGGCTCGCCACATACTCGGTTCGAGTTTGGCTCGACAAATATTCGAACCGAGCTCGAGCTGCTCTCAAAGCTCGTGAGCTCTATCGAGCCGAGCTCGAGCTATTCGACAAAGGTTCGTTAATTTCACTAGGTGCATCCGTGCGTGCTTGCGTTCCCTCCTACTACTCATACCAATTACTCCCGCACTCAACTTTCAAAATCCCACCACCAAACAGGCAGGCACCAATACTTTAGCCATTGGCCCCACAAGCCCCAAGTTTTCTATCCCATTGTGCTCGAACCCTAGCTCATTTCCTCTAGTTGGTCTCAAAAATCCCCAATCCCTGGCTGCTCCTCTGCTCTAGATCTAGCAGAGCGCTAGCAGTTCTTCGCCTATCCTCTCTAGGAAAATCATCATGGAAGACTGTAGCAGCCCATCGCCTCCACCGTGATGTCTTGACGCAAAGCTCCGGGGGTCACCCACAACCCTTCCCCTCCCTACTTGGTGACAAGCTGATGAGTGACGACTACTGCAATGGCTGGCTGCCATGACTGATGCATGCTACATCCACCACCATTATCTTGTTCCCTAAGTCCTAGCTCCCACAAGATCTCAGTAAGTTTCTCTTCTTTCAGTGAATTGTTCTAATCTTTGATTTCTTTTGCTCCCACATGTTCCACGGTGTAGTGATTAGTTGCTTATTTGGGATTACTGATTTAGAGTAAAATGCATGAACTAGGTGTCCAGGAGTAGTACTTATCTTGCTGTGCTCTTGTTCTACTACAACCGCTTGCCAAGGTAAAGTAATGGGATGATATTCTACCTGTACATGTTTGATTCCTGTTTTTCTTTAGGATATATATTGATAGCTGTTGGCATTTTAATTTTCATGGATGTCTGAAAATCAACAATCGACACAACAATCTATAGAGATTGAGTCACCAAGCAATAGGGAAGGACAACAGCCTCAACAATTAGTACCAGAACCAGTAAGGCAAGAAGATGGCAACCCACCTAAAGTCACTAGGAAAAAGAAGTCCCCATTGTGGAATTTCTTTGAAGAATGCACCGTGCCATCAAAGAAGAAGAAAGGAGAAATGGAAAATAAGGTGAAATGTAAGGCATGTGGAACTTTGCTCACTAAAAATAGTAGTGGCACTACATCACATTGGTGGAGACATTTGGAGCAGTGTGATTATCACAAGCTTCAGCAGAAATCCATTAAATAACAGAACATCAATTTCCCTAGGCTTGATGAAGGTGAGATTGATCTTGATTCTCCTTGTGTGGTTGCCCCTGGTTATTATGATCCTGCAAAGATACGCGAGATTATTTGCAAGCTGATCATTGTTCATTAGTTACCATTTAGCATTGTGGAGTACACATGGTTTAATGTTTTGCTAAAGAGGTTGAATCCTTCTTACAAAAAGGTCTCTAGAAATACCATTAGAAGTGACTGTATGAAGCTCTATGAATCTGAAAAGGAAAAACTGAAGAGGAGTTTTAAAGATGTTAAAAAGATAAGCCTCACTTGTGATCTTTGGACCTCTAACCAAACAATTTGCTACATGAGCCTTGTTGCTCACTACATAGATGCAGATTGGTCAATGCATTGCCGTGTTATTAACTTCCTTGAGTTGGAGCCTCCACATACTGGTGTAGTTATTTCCCATGCCATTTCTGATTGTCTTTCTTCATGGAGAATTGAGGACAAGATAGCTAGCATCACATTTGACAATGCCTCAAGTAATGACAATGCTGCTAAATTGTTGCTTGCCAAGTTTAAAAAATGTGGTTCACTTTGGTTTGGTGGAAAATTCCTTCACATACGATGTTGTGCTCACATTCTGAATTTAATTGTCCAAGATGGGTTGGATGTGATTAAGCATATAATTGACAAAGTTAGGAACACTATCAAATACATCAAGAAATCAAACAACCGAGCATACAAGTTAAGTGCTGATATTGATTCTCTCAACCTTAAGAATGACATGGGATTGGCTATTGATAGTTGCACTAGTTGGGGCTCAACCTTCAAAATGCTGCAATCTGCATTTTATTTCAGGGAAGCATTGGATGTTTATGCTGCAGGAGATGCTAACTATAGGTGGTTGCCAACAACAGAGGAATGGGATCTGCATTCTAAAGTCAGTGATGTCCTTTGTGTCATTCACGCAGCAACTGAGGAGTTCTCAGGTTCAACCTACCCAACCTCTAATCTTTTTTATTCTCACATTGTCAATATCAAGAAAATACTAGGTCAGTTGCTGAAATCTAAAGATCAAACTCTTCAAGAAATGGGAAATGCAATGCTTGATAAATTTGGCAAGTACTGGGTCCAGATTGCAATACTTTGTTTGCACTTGCTTTGGTTCTAGATCCAAGGTTTAAGATGGGTATGATCAACTACACATTTCCTACTTTGTATGATGAAACTGAACTTCCTAAGAAACTTGCAAGTGTGGAGTCCACATTGACAAATTTGCATGCGTCGTATGAAACTGAATTCAAGAATAACACAAGCACATCAAATGGAAATGATGCCAATTCTGAATCTGCTGGTACATCTGCGTGTACTGCTAGTAGTCAGTTCTCTGTTGCTAACCAATTTCATGAGTACCTGAAATCCAAGAATGTTACTAGTCCTTCCAAGTCAGATTTAAGGAGGTACTTAGATGACCCTGTTGAAGTTATTCCTGCGAAAAGTTTCGATATGCTTCAGTGGTGGAGGATGAATGAATTGAAGTATCCAATTGTGGCAAAGTTGGCCAAAGATGTTCTTACTATTCCTATCACCTCAGTCTCATCTGAATCAGCTTTCAGCACTGGGGGTCGAGTGATTAATGATTATCGTAGCTCTTTACTCCCATCAACACTGCAAGCTTTGGTGTGTACATCTAGCTGGATTAGAGGAGGCCACCACAAAACCACAGATTTGGTGAGTTCTTCGATTTTAATGTTTCTAGCCAGTTAATAGAGTTATATAATCTAATATATTTACTTGTCTATTGCATAGGAGGACGATGCTAATGCCATTATCCTTGTCTCGAGTCAAGCTCCATCTGCAATTTCAGTTGTGGGCAGTAATTAGACTCGTTTATAAGGTATGCCTTTGAGTTATAGTATCAATTAGCTACTTCTGTTCATATGGTTCAAGATTTAACTTTCTGAAACACATTTATGCATCATACTATCAACAATTAGTTGGAATGGAAGTGCTTGGAGTTTCCAGATTGGTGTACTTCCATTACCAATAGTGGAGGAAATATTTTGTCACTGTTGGAATTGGAAGTATTGATGTTGTCAGTAGTATAACTAGTATTTAGATATTAGAACTTTTGGATGGTACATATTTTGGGAACTTCCAAACTTCCAGTGGATAACTTTTGTTCTTATTTATCGATGAGTGCATGATTTTGATGTCAGTTTATGTCCTAAGCACTTCAGTATGGTCATATGGTACTGTAATGTTACATATGCACTCTTACTATGAACTTGTAATCCTATTATGACTTAAGAGCTCCTATTACTGTGTAATACTACTATAATATGCTTATCAAGAAGTTATTTTGTGAGATAAAGTTCATATTGCTGAAAAAAACAGTGATAACGAGCTTATTCGAATCGAGCTCAAGCCAAGCCGAGCCTTGATCGAGCTCGAACCAAGCCTGCCTTTAAGCTCGAAGGTTATGTTGGGCTCGGCTCGAGTCTGTATCGAGCTCGAGCTCAGGCAGACAAGCTCGCTCGAACTCGGCTCGTTGACAGCCCTAGTTGTATGCATAAGCAGAACAGCACTGCTAGTTATAAGTTAATACGACAATCCCATTAACCAGCTTTATTTTTTTCAAAGGAAAAAAACATTATTTTCTTTTGTCTCTGCCAAATGCTGTACCGAAGCTGTGGCGATCGTAATACAGTAGTTGGCCAAATTTCGCTATATCACAACGTGCACAAATTGATATATTTCCGCACAAAACACCTACGGCCAGCGCACATGATTAGTTCGTCGATTATCGCATCATTCGCTTGATTGCGCGTGAATTGGACCATGAGCCTCCCAAAAGTTTCTCAAATTAGCTTCCTTTTTAGAGCTAATCAACGTGGCTGGGCGTGTGGTAGTAGTACAATGAGCAGACCTTTTTACGGCAGCAAAGAGAGAAACCAGGCGCTGCATTTCAAATTTCGAATTCCCAAACCCATCCAATTCCAAAAAGGGCAACACTCCAAAGTCCAAACCACAGCCGCTACTTCCAAGTTCAGCTCCAGGCTCCAGCTCACCACGCTGTTGAGGGAAAAAAAAAACCCAACAAGTTTCCCCCTGTGTGTATTCCCTACCTTAATCACTGACACGTGGGTCCAAGAAATTATGGGTCCCACACGTCAGTGAATATTGGGAGGGAGGAGTTGGTCCCGCCGGTTCGGACACGACCCCGAAAATATTCAAACCAGCAGTAGCCCAACGTTTCGATCCCGCCCCGCGCCGTGTGGGCCCCACATGTCAGAGGATCGCCTCCGCGCCTCATCTTTAACACCTGTCTATTTCCTGCACGAGGCAATCTCCCTCCTCTATTTCTCTCTCTTCCCCCAATCTGCGAAGCCGAGAGAGAGAGAGAGAGAGAGAGAGAGAGAGCTCGAGGCGAGCTCTCCCCCTTCTCCCAAACCCTAATCCTTCCGCCGCGGAGGAGCCAGCTCCTCCGCCGCGCGCGCGCGCGCTCGAGAGAGAGCGGCGCGTCTCGCCGCCGCCGCCGCGGAGGCGTGAAGCGATCTGTATTGGTGGAGGGGAGGGGAGGGGGGGCGCGGGTGGTGGTGGGGGGGGGGGGGGGGGAGGGGGATGGAGGCGCGGCGGATCTCGGCGAGCCCACGGCCGTGCAGCGGGAGGAGGGTGGTGGCGAGGAAGAGGCCGAGGCATGAGGCGGCGGTGAACAGCGTGCGGAAGCTGCAGCGGCGGGAGATCAGCTCCAGCCGCGACCGGGCCTTCTCCATGAGCGCCGCGCAGGAGCGCTTCCGCAACATACAGCTCCAGGTTCGCCCACGCGCGCGCCGCGTTCTAGCTTTGTTTCGATTCTGTTCGCGTGCTCCTGCTGCCAGGTAGTTTTGGGTTCGCTGTGTGTGGGGGAATTTGTGGCTCTGGTAGAGCGTGCTTCGTTTAGCCGATTTGTGGTCGGGATGGGTTGCCATGATTTACTAATTACTTGGCACGGGGACCTGAGATCTGTTTAGGTTGGGCCATCTGTTGGTGGTAATTGGAATTGGAGTGGGTTCATCAATGTTTCTCTATGTTGATTTTGCCATTATCCAAAAAAAAGCTGATTTTGCCAGATTGTGATGAGAAAGTTGTGTATTTTTGATAGTTAGTTAGGGACCACCGCTGATTCGTGAAAGTGCAGCCGCTATCTGCATGGCAAATTCCTGCATCGCACCTTGCAGCTGCTTTTCTGGCTTCACTACAATATATATAGCTGAAAATATTATTTATTGCAACGTCAGAAATAATGAAGTGTGGATTAACTGTCAGATTGTGGATTGGTGTAATTGTACATAGAGAATGACTCTATCTGCTGTCTGTGCACTTTGCAGCAAGTGTTTTTTAAAATGTTAAATTTAGTACTTTCCTAGGGGTATCGCTGTCTAGGTTACTTGTTGTTCGTGACTTCTGTCACTTCGATGCTCAGATAACGATCTTAGTGGTGTTGATCCTCCATTGAGAAAACAATGTGGGACCCTGCTTGGACTAATTCATGTTTATAATGGCCCACAGTCACCTTATGAAAACTGTCAAGCTTGCACCTTTGGTCTTCTTCCATTGTTTATGTAGTAGGGGTTTTACCTCATGGCTGTTTTAGTAGTTTCTCTTGACTTTTTATCTGTTTTTTTAATCATGCACTTTACTGTCACTTTCAGGAGGAGTTTGACACCCATGATCCTAAGGAAAACAGCTTGCTACTACCTTACTTGAGGAAAAGGTCAAAAATTATTGAGATAGTTGCAGCACGTGACATAGTTTTTGCTTTATCACAGACCGGAGTGTGCGCTGCTTTTAGTAGAGGTATGTTTGTGTAATTGTGGTGCACTTCTGCTTCCTATGATCATACTAAGATCACCTTCATGTATTATCAGAGACAAATAGGAGAATATGCTTTCTGAATGGAAGTCCAGATGAAGTTATCCGCAGTCTATTCTACAACAAGAATAATGAGTCACTCATTACAGTATCAGTATATGGTTCTGAAAATTTCAGTGCCTTGCGATGCAGGACAACTCGGATAGAGTAAGCTTTGTGTTCTACGAGTTTCCGTTGTTGTGAATTCCATGCTATGCCATCTGCTTAAGATATTGGCAACTCTTTCAAGGTATATACGCCGAGCAAAACCAGATGCTGGTTTCCCTCTTTTTGAGAGTGAGTCCTTGAAATGGCCTGGATTTGTGGAATTTGATGATGTCAATGGGAAGGTTTTAACTTATTCTGCTCAAGACAGGTACACTTTTAACTTCTGTAATGACTATAAAGTATGTTTATTCTGAAACTGTACTGATGCCATTGCATTCTGCAAACAGTACTTACAAGGTGTTTGACTTGAAAAACTACACTCTGCTGTATTCTATATCAGATAAGAATGTTCAAGAAATAAAGATAAGGTACCCCTCCCTGTCCCACCTTTTTTTCTTCTGTTCCAATTTCTTGCAGATCTCCTAACTAAGAAGTTTTTTTGATGCACCTTATTACTTTGATGGGCCGGTTGAACACGCTGTTCATCATTTGAATTCACCTCAACTTAGTAGAACTAACAATAAACTCAACAGCATGCTTTAGATTGACTGAACATATAAGACCAGAATGTACTATAGTGCACATATAAAAGGAGAGAGTGATATCATAACTGTGGTGTTGCCATGCAGTTTAACAGAACTGTGTTCTTTTTTCTATAGACTCTTAGCTTATATTATTTTATTTTATTATTAATGACAATATGATGTGGCTTTATATGTATAATCCTGTGTTATTTTGTGGCAGTCCTGGTATAATGCTATTGATTTACACAAGAACAAGCAGCTCTGTTCCTCTGAAGATTCTTTCCATCGAGGATGGTACTGTTTTGAAGTCCTTCAACCACCTCCTCCATCGGAATAAGAAGGTTGATTTCATTGAACAGTTCAATGAAAAGCTCCTGGTCAAGCAGGAAGGAGAGAATCTTCAAATACTTGATGTAATTTTCCCCCCTAATGCCACAGTTGTCATTTACAATCAAGAGGAACAAATTACTTTTATTGTTTAAGTTTTTAATACTCGGTATTGTAGGTACGGAACTTCCAATTAACAGAAGTGAGCAGGACCGAGTTCATGACTCCATCGGCCTTTATCTTTCTCTATGAGCTGCAACTGTTCCTGACTTTCCGGAATCGATCTGTAGCAGTTTGGAATTTCCGAGGTGAACTAGTTACATCATTTGAGGACCACCTGTTGTGGCACCCAGACTGCAATACCAATAACATATACATAACAAGTGACCAAGATTTAATTATTTCGTACTGCAAAGCTGATTCCAACGATTCATCTTCAGAAGAAAATGGTAAGATTTTTTTTGGTGTTTTTTTGGCACACACACACGCAGACACACATCACACGATTGAAATCACTGCTTGCTGTATTTTACTATTTATCTTATGTTTTCCACTCAGACATCTTTGTTCGTTTATGTGCCCATCCTCTTGCCACATCGAACTATTTTAATTAGACTTTTGCATGATATCATGCTTTGCCGTGACCAAATATACAGAAGTCTGTTGTTTTGCTCACTTTGGTGAATTTTCCATTTGTACTTTAGACTTTAGCTGTCACAATAGTTATTAGTGTGCTTCTTGTTGGTGCTGATATTTATGATTAGATGTAGTACAACTTTAGTTCTGCTCCATCTCCTTTTCTTGTATTTTGTTGTTAAACTGCACATTACAAGAGAATCCTTGGACCTTCTGATCTCTGAAAAGTTATTGTGGTAATGAGTTTGAGAAGGCCTTAGGCTGTGTTCTTTCCCCCACTTTCCCAACTTCTACTCTCTCGTTTTCCACGCGCATGCTTCCCAAACTGCTATAGGAAAATTATTTTACAAAAAATTGTAGTAATCTATTTTTCAAGTTTTTTAGCTAATACTTAATTAATCACACGCTAATGGGCAACACTGTTTTCCGTGCGGGGAACACATCCTTAGGATCTTTCTAATGTTCAACCAAATAACTAGATTGGGCACATCGCAATAGTATTGTTAAATTGTCATAAAAGAACTGATAGCATTAACTTATATAAGCTTGTTCATAGCCTTTTTCCACTTCTGTAAAGAAGCACCACGTAACTAAACATGCAAACATTGCTTCCATAATCTAACTGGGGCACTTTCTTTGTCTACTCCAATGCAGCTGGCTCAATAAACATCAGCAACATACTGACTGGGAAATGCTTGGCCAAAATTAAGGCCAGCGATTTGTGCAAGCAGAAGAAAACCTGGAAGTTCCAGAGTACAGCCTTGGAGGCCCTCGAGGACATCACAGCTCTGTACTATGACGAAGAGCGTGATGAGATCTACACTGGAAACCGGCAAGGCCTCGTTCATGTGTGGTCGAATTGACCATGAATACTGCTTTTTGCCAACAAGGTGTTGGTCATCTGTAATTGAATTGATTTAACGACTGCCTCAGGTGGTGCTGGCCACGAAGAGGTCTGTGTTGAGGTGATTCATATTTATTTCGGCGAATACTGGTCTCCTACCATTCTAAGCCCCTCACATTTGTTGTAGAATTAACATTTGTCGTTAGTGTCACATAGACTGTAGCATTGGGGAGATGTTGATGATACCTTTCGGCTTAGTGTCATGTGAGTTCTTAAACCTGTACGGCTGTAATGTGGTAGCCACTATGCTATCTGATGAAATAGTGAGATCCCTTTCTGCTGAACAGGTGCCTGGAGAAGGCTGTCAAAATCTCATTCTATTCTCCGTTTAAGTTATTTTCCAGTTCTGGTGGTCACTTCCAGTTGTGGTTTTTTTTACTGCACAATTCCTACGTAATTTTACGGGGGTTTTTATAGGAATTAGTTCAATTCATGTCAAAATCCTTTTAAAAGTCCTCCATTCCGAAGGCCTTAACTATCCTCTGGTCACCGAGATATGTATTTTGGACATGACATGGTTTCTCAGGTGCACATTTAGCTAATACAGTAAAATTCGCATTGTGATATACTTGTAAAATCCATTGAAGTCTAATATTGTTGAAGTTTTGCACATGTTTTTATGTATATGATTTTTAAGTATCAATTTTAATTTAAAAGGATACTGATACAACTTCTCAAAATTTGATCAAAGCGAGTATTACTTCTATTTGCATATAATTGGCAGCGTTGTGATCCCAAACAAACAAACAGATAGAAAAAAAGAGCTTAAACAACCACATAACCAGTGTCACAGATCAGCGATTAACTTACAACATTACGTTGCAACTTGCAAATCATAAATCAGTTTTCATTTTTATAAAACCCGTAGGTTCCAGCAGACTGCTCATAAAACGGAGTATTCAACTTCACAGAGACCATTTCTCTGACCCATAGCAAAATCACAGCAACAAAATCCGCTGTTTACATTTAATTTAGTTGTCAACTACTTCAATTAGGGTTGGCTCGTAGTCAGCAGGGGCCTCGAAGCCGTGGAGGTTCATCACGGTGGCGGCGACGTTGGCGAGGCCAGGGGTTTGCACATCGTTGCGGAATCTCACCCCAGAATGAAGGCCAGGGCCTCCAATGGCAACTGGCACCTACAAATTCACACATAGAACCAGCAAGATTAAAATCAACACAAGCATGCACCAAAGCAGGTTTGGGATTAGGGAGCAAAGTCCAAGCCTAGATCTTGCTCTGCACTTACGGGCTGAAGAGTGTGTGAGGTAAGAATCTGGATTTCGCCTTTCTTGTCAAGCTGTGGCTGGCCCGATTTGTTCCTCTTCACCATATCCTCGGCATTGCCATGATCAGCGGTGACCACATAGATGCCGCCCACTTGCTCAATGGCATCCAGAATCATCTATCACAAAAGAAGGAACATTCATTCTCGTCAAATTTGAGTGGTTCAAATTCGAATTCCGTATAGAAAGATAGATGGGTCAGTTGCCATGAGACAGAAGAAAACAGCTTCTCGTCTTCGTTCTCACCTTGACAGCCTCATCAGCAGCCTTGCAAGCCACCACTGTGGCCTCAATGTCACCAGTGTGACCCACCATATCACCATTTGGAAGGTTGACTCGGACCTGTAAGAACAGAATGTTAAGAATTTTAGGGGCAACCAATTTAACAAAAACATATCAAAGTCATACACAAGTGCTGTTTTTACCTGGTCAAACTTGCCACTAAGGATAGCATCTCTAGCTTTCTCAGCAATCTCAAGGGCCTTCATCTTGGGTTTAACATTGAACGTGATACCACTGTCACTGGGGATTTCCACATACTCTTCCTTTGTTTCATCGAAGTATCCAGAGCGGTTTCCATTCCAGAAAAATGTGACATGGCCGAACTTCACAGTTTCACTGGAACAAATGAGTCAATTCCGTAAGTAAAGTTGGACAAATTGGCAGAGTTAGAAAGAAAATACAGTGCAGCTATAAGTTATTTTCCAATTATGTTACTTCATATACTGTCTGAATAGTTCATATACTGAAATACAATATTGGCTGAATAGAAACAGCCATATGTCCATGAGAAAAGTATTCCACAATTGATTCAACCAGTTTAGTATCCAATGGAGAAAACGGGAAAAAAAAAACTTGCCTGCAAGCAAAGGTGCGGATGCCATTTTTCACCAAGTATTCACCGGATGTCCTCTCAATCTCTGGTGGTGAAACAAGGTAGTGGCTCGGAAGTTTCAGCTCACCATCATACTGAAGCATACCAGCATATCGGATCTTTGGAACACGAACACGATCAAATTTATCAAAATCTTCATACTCTAAAGCCTTAGCAATCATAACCATGCGATCAGCACGGAAGTTGAAGGTCACAACTGCATCACCATCTACTATAGGCCCAACTGCCTTGTCACTATCGTCAACAATCACAAATGGGGGAAGATACTGATCATTAGCCTTGGTCTCTGCCCGGAGTGTTTTCACAGCTTCAACAGCGTTTTGGAACTTGTGAGGTGCTTCTCCAAGTACCTGAGCATCCCATCCACGTTTAACAACATCCCAGTCATTCTGCAAAATTGAGATATTATACAAATAGTTCAATACTTCCATTAGTACAGATTATCCTAAGTCAGAGAAATTTTCAATAAAAATAGAACGCAGCTGAGAGATAAGATGTGAGCTATCCAAACTGACAGAGAGGAAGGAGGGTATTCATACCTCATATCGGTCCATGGTAACATACATCCTTCCACCACCTGATGCAATGCATGCATCAATGCCCTTGGCACGCAGTTGAGAAAGATCATTCTCTAGTGTTTCAACAAAACCAACGCTTGTGCCATCCAAAACATCACGTCCATCAGTAAGAATGTGAACACGGATTTTTTTCGCTCCATTCGCACTTGCACCATTCAGGAGCAACTATAAACAGGAACGACAATAGAAAAAAAGGAAATTATATACTGGACAGATCAAAATGTTGAAAAAGAAACAGTAATGCCTCATACTATACAAGATGATAGCAAACTATACAAAAGAATATCTATACCTGCAACTGGTCAAGCCGCGAGTGGACACCTCCATCGCTCAACAACCCAATAAGGTGAAGAGTGCCTTGGTCAAAACACTCCTTGATGTACTTAAACCCTTCTCCTTCAAAAATTTTTCCAGAGGCCAAAGCAGTATCCACAAGTTTAGCCCTACAAAAGAAAATGGAGAGCATGGTATTTTTAGAGGCTTAAGTCTGAGGCTTCTAACTTTTTTTTAAAAAAAGGATTTCATATACTGCATAATGGCATGTCCAAAAGGCACCTGAGGCATTGAGAAATTTAAAGAGGAAAAAAAAGGAATAACTTGAAGTACACAGCATCACGAGTAGTTGGCATGCTTTCAAAAGGTCGCTACATGTCAAGTATAACATACAGCTCAAACAGTTGTTCATAAACGAACTACCCTTCATATCTAAAGGAAGTGTGTACACCAATACACGTTATCTCTTTTTAGTTAGTACTAGTAGCTGCTAAAAGAAGTGCTTGATTTGTATAACAACATGAGATAGTAATGATGATATCTCACTGCATGCTCATTTGGAGATCTCTGTGCAAATCTAACACTTAAGATGCCAAAAGGAACCAATGGTTGCCATTTGATTTTTACTAAATCTGGCGCACTCAAATAAGCCAGATAGCAACAGAAACCTGATGTTTTACAAACTTGTGCAATACAACTGAAAAGTATGCTAGTAACAAAGACAACCAGGAAAAACGTGTACCCTTGAGCGAAAATCCGACCAGCACCAAGTGCGTTATGCCCAACCTCACTGTTACCCATGTCATCATCAGAAGGGAGACCAACAGCTGTTCCATGAGCCTTTACAAGCTTCCACTTCTCTGGAGCACCCTTGGAACACAGAAAACGAGATAAACCATGAAGTTTAGCAAAAGGGTAAGAACAATCATCATAAAGTTTTTCAACAATAGCACACTAAACTTGTTCTATATATGTCGCAAACAAGGTCAGAATTCATTGTCTAGAACTCATAATGGAATGTTAGTATGCACAGAACATGCAAAGACAGTGATCCAGGTGTCACACTTAACAAGTAGAGTATTTCTTCACTGTTACAATTTGTCTAAAAATACCAACCATACCAGCCTACAAAATGTACTACAGAGTTCAATTTACTAGGACAACTACATGAAGGAGAAGCCCCTAGCAGAGGTATGGTGAACTCGATTGGTTGAGAGGAAACAAATCATTTGTGCTTCAAGTTCACTTGTCACCTAATGACCTAACCACCACAGATTCTTCAAAACAAAGCCTAAGGTACCCAGCAAATTGCATCTATGGTGTTCCCCTCAAGGCCTTAACTACATACTAAACGCTAAGAAAATATACCTTCTTGAGCAAATCCATTGTTGGCGTCTCAGCAACATGGATGCAGTTATACTGGTCAGCATCGGCCTCACCCCATCCATCCAGTACAACCACGGCCACCGGCTTCCCCTTAGGGAGCTTTGGGTGATCGGGCAATGTCCATGAGACACCTGAGCTTCCCATCACCAATTAAACCTACCAAAATCACAGATATAAAGAAATCAAAGTTAGAACATGAAATTTAAGCATCTCAGAACACATATCTGCCACATAAAAAAAAGACGAACAATGTCACAGCAATCCCATTCTAACCATCACATCTCAACAAGTAGGCCAGCAGGCAAGAACCCTAGGTACTCTTCTTATGGGCTCTTCATGGGCCAAGTGGGCCATTATACTACCATTAATCAGAGCCGTTGGATTTCTTTCCCTTCCCAAACCCTAATTTTTCTGCCGATCCTCTCGTCTACTCGAACGCCGCAACGCGTGCGGCGCGCAGCCACGCACCTCCGCCGCCGCGTCCGTGCCTTCTCGCCTCTCTCCTCGCGAGCTCCTCTTGTCCGCACGAGCTCATCTCACTAGTTACAGTATTGTATTGCTAACATTTAGTTGGTTAATCTGCAGTTGATCTTATCCTACAGATCTTATCCTACTCGAATCGATATAGAGATCAAAAAGGGTATTCCCAAATAAGACTTAGCATCACACATTATCCAGAATCGTTCGACTTGAACAAATCAAACCATACTCCAATCATAATATCTATCTCTAAACCGCACAAAAGTGCATCTGCATCGGAATCAGACTATTGCGCACGCATGGGCACCGATTTGGTTAAACAAGTAAAAAAAAACAATGGGAAAAAGGAGCGCAAAAATGTGAGCGAAACAAATTTACCAGATCTACACTACAACAGATTTCTGGGGGTAGGGAACAACAATCCAAGTTAACCAGATTGGAGAAATCATAAAAAAAAAATCGAGCGGAGTGTTCAAAGCGAGGTTAGATCGAGAAGATTACCGGAAGAGAGACAGTTTTTTTTTCCTCCTTTTTTCCTTGCTATTTTTTCTCTGGATGTCGGATGATATGAAGCCGCTTGGCTTGGAGAGGAAGAAGGTGATATAAATAGAGCGAGGAGGTATTTTTGCAGATTAGCCCACACGATTAGCTCGATGGCAAATAAGCCCTCCCGAGAAAAAAAAAATGCCCTTAATTACCATGCTTAACTGCTAACCCGTACGAAATTGACTAGAGAATGAGAAAACGGCTTTGAACTCTGTGCCTTAATTTTAGTTTGAAATTAAATTAGAAATGTGGTACGAGTTGTAAAGAGTTCGTGCAAAAATTATTATGCGATGAACAAAGACGACTTGATCTCTTGCTATGCATGATCGACAAAATTAGTTAATGCCTATATATTACTAAATTCAATAGTTGACACAATTATAAAACCAGCTTATCTGGCCTCGTGCTTTAGATCGGAGAAGACGTATATACCGGTTCATAAAATATAAAGTGCATTAATTAGGTTTTTACACGTTATTTAAATGTCGAGTTTTGAATATGTCATGGACAACTATTAAATTTAACACGGTAAGAGTTACTTTCAAAGTTATAATTATATATATTGTTAGCTTAATATTTAGAAAATACTTCTAAACATTGACTTGTTCGTAAATTAATGTCTCGTATGCATTGCCTCCTCGGCGGCAGCACCGCCGCAACTGCCGAGTCCCCCGTTTGTCAGGGTCAGTCGACCCCGACGAAATTCCTAAATACGCTACTAAACACACTTCAATTTGGTTTACCGTGCCTATGCAATGAAGCAGCTGCCGATGGCGTGCAAATCACATACCTATTTTTCTCATAATATACATGTATGAAAAGAATTTGCTTAAATATATCCATCCCGTGGTATGAACACGCAGGATCGAGTGTTTAGCGCGGAGAAAAAACACGGGACCAACCATCCCGCGCGCAGCACTGTGCGGTCCGACGGATTGAGCATGCGAGACCGGCAAGGATAACGCATATATAATATTATTCAGTACTGGTTGGTACTGTTGAGATACTCTTTGGTACTGTTTAGATACTGTTTGGTACTGTTTACTACCATTCGAAGCTAGTTCCGCGCAATGAAACCACCGGACTGCATCGATGCTGCATTTTTAGCCACGGGACCGTCTCTATGCCGTCCCGCTAGCCACCATGGTGCCACTTTTTTGAGCCGCGGGACCACCGCGGTTTCGCTCGCCCGTTCAGCGGGAATGATCCACCGGCGCTCCCGCTTTCCCGTAACGCGATTGTGAGCGCTCCTGCATATTTCATAAACGTAAATTATTAGAAAAACAGGTACATTTTTATTTTTTTTCCAAATCACACACTATTTTTCCTTCAAAAAGTCACACACTATCCTTATGTCCCAAACTAGAATTTCGGCCTATTCCCCGTATATGGGCTGAAGTGACAGCCCATAAAAGAGTAGGCCTACTCCATCCTGATGGATAGGCCCCTCACTCAAGGCGCTCAATGGAGAGAACTTGTGGCCCAAGCCAACTGGCCCAATATATAAGGCTGTTGATGCAAAAAAACACATACTGACCTGAGAGATTTGCTTTACTCTAGTGCAGGTTCAAAATTAGGGTTTTAGGTTCGAGGGCGTGCCAGTTGATTTGATCCTGCAATCAACAAGAAAATATGCAAAGAATGTTAGTAAACGATAAACAATCGGTCATAAGACCGATTTCATATTGTATGTGACCTAGCCAATGCAATAGAGCATGAATCGGCTGTAAGGTATAAATAAATATGAAAATAACCCTAAAAATAGAATATCGGCTGTAAATATTAATGTTACATAATCAATAAATCAATATTACTTTAGAAACAAGCAATTGGGATAGATCGGACTGAACCGAGACAGTATAAATTGCCCAAGTCTAAAGATAACATGAACTAACGATTATATAGACTAATGTCATAGCCGATATCTAGATTTAAGTATGTATCGGCTATAACTCCGATACAACCTTATACTAGGATATTCTCTAGTAATAAATATATTCAATTTTAACCAATTAGATTGGTATTAAACTCAATATATTTATATTAGATTAGATCTTAATATAAGGGGCAGATATAGAACATTAAACAAAGCACAAAACTAAGTAAAACATTTATACCAGATAAGATCGGCTGAAACTCCGATACTATCCTTATTAATAACCATAAAGCAAGTTAGATATCATGATTCTAAATACGACTTAATAGGTTGGACTTAACCAATGCAGCATTAAGTATAGAAAGAAGAATATGATCTAAAGAATAAAGCTGATGGTTGCCTTTTTGGGATGGTGGATACGTTATATAACCTATATTAACAAAGTGATCTAGCCGATATCGACGAAACCCTAAAAGAATCTAGCCGATACAAGTAGATTTCATTGTCGATCTAAATTATATAATGTATATGTAGCTTGGAGAATCACAGCAAAGAACTAGAGTATCATAAAGATGTAAGCACTAACCCTAATGATATAACTCGCCATGACAAGATATACCTTTCTGCCGAAGATCAAATTGATGCAGCACGACTCGAAAGCACAAACTTGTCGAAAGTAGAAAACAAAGGTGGCGATGCACCGAGATTGATTGAACGTCTGTTCTTATTATTTACAAGACCTCGGGACTATATTTATACCCGAAAATACAAACATTATCCATCACGGACACGACTCATATTAACCTAATACAAATCCAACTAGCGAACAAGTCTCTTAGGCGGACTCTTACCGAGAATATCTATAAGGAAATTATATAAAATATCCTAATTAATAGATACAATTGCCTCCTCAGGACTCTATCCATGCATGACAATCCATATGAAACACGCTAACACAACCCAATGTAACACCTCATTTTTTTATATCTCTCAATTAAAAATTTTGGATTTTAAAGTTTGGATTTTATTTGGTTTTTGTTTTGTGCCAAAATGGATCTCATGTTTTATTTCCTCAAATTCCTAATTTATCAAAAAAAAGAGAAAAAAAAAACCCTCGGTTGGGCCCCTTTCCTCTCTTTTCTTCCCTCGGCCCAACTCCCTCTCCCTCTCCCTCTCTTTCCCCCCCGGAGCAGGCCGGCCCGCAACCCCTCCTCTCTCCCCTCCCGGCCCATCTCCCCTCCCCTCCCTCTCTCTCCCCTTCTCTCGGCCCACGGGCCTTTTCTAACCCGCGCCAGCCCGGGCCACTACTGTGGACCGTCCCCTACCTCCGGCCGCGTGCGCCGCCGCCGCCGACGCCGCGCCCGCGTCGCCCGCCGTTCCCCGCCGCCGCACCGCCCCTCGCCGCGCCGCGCTGCCCCGGCCGCCGCGCCCGCCCCGAGCCCCGCGCCCCTCCCTCGCGCCCCGCGCCGCCGGCCGCGTCACGTCGCCGGTCACGTCGCCGCTCGCCGTCGCCTCACCGCCTCGGGCCGCCCGCCGCCGCACCGAGCCCCGCGCCGCCGCTCGCCGCGCCCTCGCCGCCTATAAAAGGGGGCCGGAGCCCTTTTCTCCTCACCGCCTCCCTCTATCCCTCACCGGCCGCCCTCACCGGCCGCCACCGCCGCTTCCCCCCTCACCGGCGACCTCCCTCTCTCCCTCTCTCTCTCACCGGCGCCCCCACCCTCTCCGGCCACCGCCGCCTCCCCCTCTCCCCTCCCGGCCGCCGCCGCTCCCCGCCGCCGTACGGCTGCTGGCCGAGCCGAGCAAGGCAGTGGGAGGAGGAAGAACCCCCCCGCTGACAGGTGGGGCCCCCTCCTCTCTCTCTGACATATGGGCCCCACGCCCCACATCTCTCTCTCCCCTCTCTCGGCCTGACATGTGGGCCCCCCTAACCCTAACCTCTCTCGGAATATTCCGTTACCTTTTATTAAAAATTTCCAACAATTTCAGAAAAAATCCCTTTACCTTTCAAAAATCATAGAAATTCAACCGTAACTCCGTTTGACCTCGTTCAAATTTTTAAATTTTTCTAAAATTGAGATCTACACAGTGGCACACTTGTTTATTTGATTTGAGCTTGTTTTATTGCCTTTTTATTTATTTGTTCTCCGTTCCGCGTATAGAGCACGTGTACAAGGACGCTCCGGACACCGGTTTCGAAGAAGAAGACCCCTATCTTGTGCAAGGCAAGGCTCTTTGATCACATTGCCCCTATATTTGCAATGATATGTTGTTTGAAAAATACATTGCTTAGTACACACGAATAACATGTTTAGGCCTCGGATTGTTTATACAACCGACGGACCAACCTAATAGTCGCACTTATAATACATAGGTTGATGTTTCCATACCTTTGATAGCTCCACAAATATTGGCGCCGGTATCACTATCCATTGGATACGATTACCGAGGTAGTTTGCTTAGCCGTGCTTACGTTGTACTGCCGTGTGGGAAACTTGGGTTATTCCAAATTACATGTTTAAAAATCCGGTACGTTGTACCGAGGTGTTGTGAAATAAAATGTGTTGTGAAAATGGTGATGATGCGGAGTCAAGCCTTTGTGGTTTGGCTACGTATTATCGTTAAGAACCGATTCCTTTGGGAAGTCCATCCGAACACGTTATAGTGCGACCACACGGGTATTTATGGGATGCCTCTGGCTAAGTAAATTGTTATCACATGGGAGTTGGTGTGCCAATGGTTGTGGAATGCCGAGGATGAGGAGACGAAGTGTTACACATTTATTGCCCATCATGGGTGTCTTTTTGCCTCTATTGTGGCATGGTACCAGTAGGAGTAGGAGACATCCTCGGTATTTCCTGAGTGGATGACGGCTGTCTTTGCCTGATACTCGGCTATGGATCTTAGCCCAACTAGGTGGCATGCGATTTTCATGGGTTAGCTTTGGAAAGGCCTTGTCACGAACTTCCGTTGCCGACGGGTACACGGTGTCAGTTTCGTGTCGTGTGGGTAAAGCGTACAACCTCTGCAGAGCTTAATGAACTGTTCGAACAGCCGTGCCCACGGTCAAGGGCGAGTGTAAGGTGTTTCTCATAGCGTAGATTTGTTTGACAAATGTTTGATGAAAATGGTTGGTGGGAAGGGATTCGTTTTCAGAGTTTGCCTGTGTGGCGAATGGCTAACCTTTGTGGTTAGGGACGGGTCTGTGTGACCTGGGGTGTCGTCCGACACCGAGGTGTTGTTAAGGCCATGATGGCGGTGCAGTGCTGAGATAACTGTGTGGACTATATGTTATTGTGAAAGTGAGAAGAAACCAATAGAGGAGACAAATCAATTGTTGTTCGTTAATCGTGACGAGTTGTTGCAAAGCAACTTGTGGAATGGGTCGAGGCGTGAGCCTCCTCCCGACAACTAAAACTTGACTCACTCACTAGGAGTTTTGTAAAATAAATCACTTTGCCAAAAAGGGAGCTTTCGCAAATAAAACCCTAGCTCTCCTTTCTTAACCAAGCATGTCATTCTTTCCCCGGCTTGCTGAGTACGTGAAGTACTCACCCTTGCTATAGATATATACACCTATAGAGCTTGGAGATGAAGACGTCGACCCGACCGCCGAGGAGTGTCTCCAGGAACAAGCCGAGTACGAGGATTTCTAGAAGGATCGTGCCTAGCCCCAAGCCCTCGCCTGTGGATCGAGACGGTCACCCAGACGCTTAGCTGCATCCGCTCTTGTCTATTGCTTTATGGACTTTTGTATTGTTGCGTTGCTCATCCTTGGGCCTGTCCAGGATGGCAACTCATGTAAAGACTAAAACCCAGTGATGTAATAATTAGTTAATTTGATTCCATGTTTATTCTGTGTGTACCAGTTAGTGTATCCTGGGACTGGTACTATATCCCAGGTAATGCGTAGCACCTCGGCATAAGTTAGCTAGTGTTATCGGTTAACGAGTGCCGGGGCGTTACACCCAATGACGTGTACCGAGTCATATTATCAAAATCGGCTCAATCGGCTAACCATGTCCGACTCTGACTCTGCCGATCCAGTTCACAGCCGATTCAGACTTCAGCCGATTCTCACTCTGTTTCCGAAACGATCTAATCTCTTCGATTCTCTCTGATTCTATCCTCATCTCTGATATTTTGAATTACCAAATTTGTTCGTCAACAAGGCATAGTCTCATCGCATGGTGGCCCACGCCACCCACCTCTGCTTGCTTTGCCTTCTTCCAAACCAAAATTTTCTCCTTCCGCTTCGAGAAGGAAGCACAGGAATCAATCCCCACAGCGCAGCAGCGCACCTCCGCCTCCTCGCCGCCGGCAAGCCGCGCCTCCGCCTCCGGCCTCTCCAATGGACGCGACGTGGTGCAACCTCACCACCGACATCCTCCGCCTCATCCACAAGCGCCTCCCGTGCCTCGTCGACCGGCGCAACATGCGCCGAGCCTGCAACTCCTGGCGCGCGGCCGTCGAGGTGCCGGCGCCGCCGCAGCAGCGCCCGCTGACTTGGATCCTCGTGCCGCGAGCCGACGGACCTTCCTTCTCGTGCGCCCTCGGCGGCTGCCGCAGACACGACTTCGGCACGTACAGCGGCGGCTGGCTCTTCCTCGCCTTCGGCAACACCCCCGACCACGGCCTCCTCAGCCTCCGCAGCAAGAACTGCTTTCGCCTCCCCGAAAACGTCTGCGTCGACCTGAATCCTGAATTCCAAAGGGACATGGTCATGATAGCCACGACACTCTCCTCGCCGCCAGAGGACAAACACTGCATCGCGCCGCCATCAGCTCGTACTGGCCCGTGATGAATGGTGCGCGCATGCACGCGTTCTGGCGCATGTGGCGTCAGGTCGCGGTGATGCCGACTGCTAGCGAGGGCGTCTTCGGACCAATTCTGGAGGATGTCATACACCACAAGGAAGCCTTCTATTTCCTCACCGCGCAAGAGCACCTCCATGTTTTTGCAGTAGAGGAGTTCCTGTTAGAAATTTGACAGGATCTATTGCTTAAAATGAAACCACAAATATGATTCATATTCATACCTTGGTCACTAGGACCTCCCATTTTCCTTTTCTTACTTCTCCTTCACTGTTTTAGGGTTTAGTGTGATGTGTATGTCGGTGGCTTCCCGGTGATGGCAACGTGAAGGCGATCGGTGCCTGCAAATGGGGCCCTGCCCCCGTTATTTATAGACGTTGCTCACCGGGGGGAACCGACATTCTTTTTGGTTTGGTTCCCATCCCCGATCAGGACGGGACGGGGTGCTTCTACCCCATTCCATTATCTTCTTTTGATTTCTTTTTACTGTATGTTTACTATTGATTTTACTGTTTAACCTTTACAGATCATCAATCATTCCAACATTCTCCCCCTTGATCGTAAGGCTTAAACTTATAAGTTTATTTCTCAATGAAATAATATACCAAGATGAAAAAGATTACAATGACCAATATATATGCCACTGAACCCAGTCACTATAGTATACTATTTTATTTCAAAACAAACTTCTTTAACTTATGAGCTCCATAACTTATTACATAACACTTTATACAAACTTACATACTCACTCTTTGATAAACAGTACACCAAGACACTAGGTTACAATAGTCAATTAAATACTACTGAACCAAGGGACTATGGTTCCCATATGATCTCAGAGCAAGTCCACATTAGGATTATGGGGAGACGATGTCACATTGGTCCCAATTATTCCAGGATCAAAGGCTTCTCTACCAAACCCATACCGGTAACATGATTTTTAAATACATTGGGTGGTAGGCCTTTGGTAAGTGGATCCGCTAACATCAACTTAGTGTTTATATACTTAATACTTATTGTTTTATCCTGGATCCTTTCTTTCACAACATGGTACTTAATGTCAATGTGCTTGGCACCACTCATTGACTTGTTGTTACTTGTATAAATTACTGCTGGTTGATTATCGCAGTATAATGTGAGTGGTTTGGAAATACTGTCGACCACTCTCAATCCCGGGATAAAATTCTTCAGCCATACTGCCTGTCCTGTTGCTTCATAACATGCCACATATTCAGCCTGCATTGTCGACGATGCAGTCACACTTTGTTTGGAGCTTTTCCACGATATAGCTCCTCCTGCAAGTGTGAAGATATAACCTGACGTGGATTTCTTAGTATCAACACATCCCGCAAAATCAGCATCTGAATAACCTATTATTTCAAGGTTATCAGATCTCTTATATGTGAGCATGAGGTTTTTAGTGCCTTGTAGATACCGCAAGGTCTTCTTAACCAATTTCCAGTGTTCTGGTCCTGGATTTGACTGAAATCTGCCAAGCATCCCGGTCACGAATGCCAAATCAGGGCGAGTGCACACTTGTGCATACATTATGCTTCCGACAGCTGAAGCATATGGAATTGACTTCATCTGCGCAGCTTCATATTCATTGTTGGGACATTGATGTTTCCCAAATTTATCGCCCTTAACAATAGGAGCAGGCGAGGCTGAACACTTATACATACTATATTTCTTCAATATCTTTTCAATATAAGCCTTCTGGGATAGCCTCAAAATTCCTTCAGATCTATCTCGGTAAATTTCTATTCCCAGAACATAGGCGGCTTCACCGAGATCTTTCATCTCAAACTTCGAGGTGAGAAATTTCCTTGTCTCCAATAGCATATTTCTGTCACTACTGGCTAAGAGTATGTCATCAACATACAGGATCAAGAAAATGAACTTACTCCCCCTGAACTTAGTATATATGCAGTTATCTTTCTTATTCTCCTCAAAACCAAATTGTCTTATAATTTGGTCAAACTTTAAGTACCATTGTCTCGATGCTTGTTTCAATCCATAAATGGATTTCTTCAAATGGCATCCTAAATGTTCATTTCTTTCCACAACAAAACCTTCGGGTTGAGTCATGTACACATCCTCATATAAATCACCGTTTAGAAATGCCGTTTTAACATCCATCTGATGTAATTCCAAATCATAATGAGCCACAAGCGCCATAATGATTCTCAATGAATCTTTTGAGGACACTGGTGAAAAGGTTTCATTGTAATCAATGCCTTCCCTTTGTGTGAAGCCTTTTGCCACAAGTCTTGCTTTAAACCTTTTGATATTCCCTTTGGAGTCACATTTAGTTTTGTAGACCCATTTGCAGCCTACTGTTTTGGCTCCTTTAGGAATCTCTACTAAGTCCCATACTTTACTGATACTCATGGATTTCATCTCATCTTTCATAGCATTAAGCCATTCTGATGAATGTTCACTTTTCATGGCCTCCTTAAAAGATATAGGATCATCATCCAATATCGGCTCTCTTGTGTCTTCACTCATATATGTAACAAAATCACTAGGGATCGCTGGCCTTCGAACTCGTTGTGACCTTCTGACGGGTTCGTCATTTGACTCATCTGTCACAACTTGAGGCTGCTGAGTATTTTCACCATTCACATCTTCAGGTGTAGCACTTGAAGTGATTTCAAGTGACTCAGCAGGTGGCTCAGCAGGTGTTGCATCAATATTTCTTTCAATTGTTTCATTTGGAGATGCAACGCCATTATTTATCGGAAAATTAGATTCTGGAATCATAGGAATTGGAACATAGTCCCGTTTCTCTTCCAAATCAACTTCCCTTGACGTGATGCTCCCCCTAATCACTTCATTCTCCAAGAACACAGCGTGTCTTGTCTCAACAAACTTAGTCAATTGATTAGGGCAATAAAATCTATATGCCTTTGATCTATCAGGATAACCAATAAAATCACAACTGATTGTCTTGGGGTCTAATTTTCCCATATTTGGATTGAAAACTCGAGCTTCAGCAGGACACCCCCACACATGAAAATAATTCAGGGTTGGTTTCTTCCCAGTCCATAATTCAAAAGGTGTCTTAGGAACTGATTTACTGGGAACCCTGTTAAGAATATGTGCAGCTGTTTTAAGAGCTTCCATCCATAACTTGATTGGCAAGGTGGAGTGACTTAACATGCTTCGTACCATATCCAGAAGAGTGCGATTACGCCTTTCTGCCACTCCATTTTGCTGGGGTTCGCCCGGTGCAGAATATTGGGCCTTAATGCCATTTTCTTGTAAAAATCTTGCAAAAGGTCCAGGAATTTGACCATAAGGTGTGTGTCTTCCGTAGTATTCACCACCACGGTCAGACCTCACAATTTTGATCTTTCGATCATGTTGATTCTCAACTTCTGCTTTGAAAATTTTAAACTTATCTAATGCCTCGGATCTTTCTTTGATTGGATAAATATATCCATAGCGGGAGTAGTCATCAGTGAAGGTTATAAATGAATCAAAACCATCTACTGATTTTACATTAAAAGGTCCACAAATATTGGTGTGGATTATTTCTAAAACTCCCGTACTGCGAATTGCACCTTTCTTAATTTGTTTTGAATATTTTCCTTTGATGCAATCAATGCAGGCATCTGCATCTGAGAAATCTAAGGGATGGAGGATATCTTCTTTAATGAGACGCTCAATTCTCCCCCTCGAAATATGGCCTAAACGATAGTGCCATAATTTCGAAGAAGTCTCATTATCATCACGCTTACGTTTGGTACTGACGTTCGTATTTGAGGAGGAATCAATATGATAGGTGGCATTACATAAAGAAATTTGATAAAGTTGTTCCCGTCTAACGGCGAGACCAACATTTTTATTATCATACATAATTATACATCTATTGTTTCCAAAAGTACACTCATAACCATCACCATCTAAACAAGAAACAGAAACCAAGTTTCTCTTCATCGAGGGTACATAAAGAACATTATTGAGCCAAAGTCTAAAGCCGGTATGAAGTGTAAGTGCAAAATCTCCAATGGCCTTAACTTCAGCTTCAACTCCATTTGCAACTCTAATTCTTCTTTCCCCTCTTCTTAGGGTCCTCCTCGTAGCGAATCCCTGCAAGGAGTTTGCAACATGAATAGTTGCACCTGAGTCAATCCACCATGAATCGGTGGCATAATCAATATGTAGGGATTCATCAATAAAAGAAATAACGTCAGTACCTTTCTTATTGAGCCATCTCATGAAACCAATACAGTCCTTTTGATGGTGTCCACCTTTTCCACAAAAGTGACATCCATCGGGATCTTTTCCTTTTCCTTCTGTATTGCCTTCTTGTTTATTCTGCTGGGATTGCTTAGAAGATTGCCCCTTTTCTTTAAATTGCCTTGGCTTAGGCTTCAAATGCTCCTTCTTAAATTTCTTATATCTTTTCTTCTCGGAGTGTTTGATTTGATTTGCATGATCAATCCTTTCAGCCTTAAGCCTTTCTTCCTCTTGCACACACATGGCTATTAACTCATCAATGCCCCATTTAACCTTCATAGAATTATAGTTGATTGTAAACGGAGAGTATTCCTGGGGCAAGGATGACATAATAAAATGGACAAGAAAACCATCAGAGATTTCCATCTCCATTCCCTTAAGCTTTGAAGCCATGTGACACTTTTTCATGATGTGTTCCCTTAAACTTCCGGTAGCATCATATTTTTCTCCCACTAGTCTCTTAATGAGAGTAGTGGCATAAGCTTTAGAAGAACCTTTGAATTGCTCCTCAACTTTCGCTAGATATTCTTTTGCTGTCTGAGAGTCAGAAATAGCCCCCCTTATTGTATCAATAATGGAGCTCTTAATGATCATAAGGCATTTGCGATTTGAAATATCCCATTTTGCCTTTTCTTCGTCATACTTCTTTTTCAGGACTTCATGATTTTCATCTTCTGGTTTAGGCTCATCCGGAGGATCCTTATGTAGAGCATAATCAATGTCCAGCAGAGCCAGAGTGATTTCCAGCTTCTCCTTCCATAAAGCATAGTTGCTTCCATTAAGTTGCTCAATATTGCCCATGATACCGGCAATTTGTGAGGCATGAGATGCTTCACAAGAGAAAATCAACAGCATTTAATAAGTATCTTCTTTTATTGATCATATCCTAAATCAGCTTTGGCCAGAAAAGGAAATGAACAATAAAATTTTGTGAATAAGTATTTATTAATCAGCTTTGGCCAGAAAAATAAATACAAACCACTCTTAATATATGAACTTCATAAACTTCTTTTATTAATCCAATCAAAACAGCTTTGGCCAGAATTGAATTGAATTTAATAAAAAAAATTTGTGATCAAATAAATGTCAATCAACTTTGGCCAGAATGACAAAAAAATTTATCACACATAATCAGAGTATTTATTTGCAGCGAAAAGGAAAAATAATACATAAAATAATAGCTTTAAGAAATAATCATAACATTAAGGACATAAAAATTCAATGAGCATAGGAAAATAGAAACTCATGCATGGCCATTTATAATTATCATTATTTGCACATAAATATATGTAAGCAAACTTCAAAATATTAAACTTCAAATAATAACCATAATGACAATATTTAGATGGAAAAATAATTAGTACACTTATCTTAAAGTTTCAGCAAAAATTAAAACCTATAACTTTATTTGGCCCATCACTATGCAGTCCGGTAAGGAAAAACAAACAAAATATTAAAAATTTAGCCGGCCCAACTACTTCCCGAGCCGGACCGATTCCGGCCTGGCCCGTTTAAGCCGCCCCGCCGCTCCGCATGGGCTCCAGGCCCAAAAATCTAGGCCTAGGCCGCGAAAGCGGCGCGCCCGCCGGCCTCCGCCGGCCCGCACCACGGCCGACGCGTGCGCCCCGTCGGATCAAATCCGACGGCCACTGTTGCACGCGACGCTCCTTTAAAAGGGTCATTTTTAGTGCTGCCCCCAAAACCCTAGATCATTTTTTTTTCTTTCTCCCCTTTCTGTTTCTTCTCCCGAGCGGCGGCCCGAGCGAGCGGCGACGGCGGCGCGGAAGGAGGAGGCGGCGCCGCCGAGCTTCGCTCGCCGGAGGTGCGTGCGGCCCATGGCCGGCGCGCAGCTCCGTCGAGCGTTGCTCGTTGGCGCCCTAAGGGGCCCGACGGCCGCACGCGTGGGATCCGCGGCGGTGCCGGCATGGCGCGTCAGATCCGGTCGGCGGCCGGCCTCCTTGGTGTCGCAGGCGCATGGAGGGCCGGCGCCGAGCCAGAGCAGCGGGCGCGCGAGGCCGCCCGGGACCAAGTCCCGACGCGCGCTCGCCATGAGAGGTGGCCACGGCCATGGCCGCCGCGGCCCTTAGGTAAAAATTCCCGCCGCCCACCTTTTTCTTTAGATCTAGGGTTAGGGTTCCATTTTGAAACCACCCGTGCTCTGATACCATTGTTAGAAATTTGACAGGATCTATTGCTTAAAATGAAACCACAAATATGATTCATATTCATACCTTGGTCACTAGGACCTCCCATTTTCCTTTTCTTACTTCTCCTTCACTGTTTTAGGGTTTAGTGTGATGTGTATGTCGGTGGCTTCCCGGTGATGGCAACGTGAAGGCGATCGGTGCCTGCAAATGGGGCCCTGCCCCCGTTATTTATAGACGTTGCTCACCGGGGGGAACCGACATTCTTTTTGGTTTGGTTCCCATCCCCGATCAGGACGGGACGGGGTGCTTCTACCCCGTTCCATTATCTTCTTTTGATTTCTTTTTACTGTATGTTTACTATTGATTTTACTGTTTAACCTTTACAGATCATCAATCATTCCAACAGTTCCAACTTCCAAGTAGACCGCCGCGGCAATCTGGATCTAGCACCCATGGAGATTCGCCGCTTCCAGCTTGATGGGCGTGATTACGACGGACGCACCGTTGCTCGCTACCTGGTGGAGTCCCGCGAGAATCTCCTGATGGTGGTCAGGCTAGTCTCTGATCCTCCCCAATTGCCGCCGAGGACGTCGGCGTTCAAGGTGTTCGAGATGGTGGCGCCTCCGGCTGGGACTCCCATCAACAACGACGATACGCTTGGAACGAGCTGGAATCACTGGGTGGGCGGATACTGTTCGTCGCGCGAGGCTGCTCCAGATCGTACGACGCGGGCGATTACCAGGGGTTGGGGTTCAGCGCCGGCGTCTACTTCCTGGACGACGGGAGAATCTACAACGAGTTCACGATGTTCCTCGATGATGACACCGCACGGAGCTACCCCTGCAGAGAGAGCGGCAAGTGGCTGCCGGCGCCCGGCGGCGGCGGAGGTGGACAACTTCTTGCCGGAGCAAGCCCCGTCGAGCTTCTCACCGCCGGCTTGGCTTCTCCCCTGAGAAGTCTGCTCGTGTTGGTTTGATCTTGTCGTGGCACAGGTAATGCTTGCTGCCGATCTTGTTGAGATCTGCTTAGCTTAGAGCGAGTCGTAACAGTTGCTGTTTCATTCGTGATCTGATTTGGTGGCTGTTGATTTGTCCAGTTAGTACAATCTGTGATGTTTCACTTCGATTTCGAGCCTTCGAGGTTCATGCGTTCTTGCAATTGCTCGGCCATCTTTTCAGTACTTTCTGCTAATTTTCTATGCTTCATGATTTCAGAATGGAGAAATGGTTGACTTGGATTGCATTAGTGCATCATTGTATTACAGTCGATTCTGCAGTGTGAGAATGCGTTTGGTTAACACCAGCACTTGGTTTTTTCTTAATCTAAGCATGCTTTGCATCAACTGATTTCGACGAAGATGAATTGCATCTCTTCTGAGGATCCAAGCAGAATCCTTCCAACGGGTGCTACAAATTTCATACTATGCAGTCCATTTCACATGTTCATAACTTCCAACGGGTTCTGAATTTACTGATAATTAACAATGAGATGACACGATATACAAGGAGTACTAATATTGTTCTTAAGGCTTACAGCTATGCTTGCTGTTGTACTCTATAGTCCGTAGCAGAAAACGCTTCCGAATCAGACTTACATGAATGCAATTTGTTACCTGATCTGATGAATTCCATGAAGTCATAAATTTTCCGTTCATGACATGAATTGCATTAGCGCATCATTGTATTGCTGTCAGTTATAATGCAATGTGAAAGTGCTCAATTAGCAGCGCTTAATTTTCCAGATAGAAGCATGTTTTGCATGAAATGTATTTGCATTGAAGGTGAATTATTGCTTCTACAGGCTGCTTTCAGTTGCTTGTTAACTGTCCAAGATGGGACTGAAGCTGGCTTGAGCCTCTCTTTTGAGGGAGGTGGATTGCATATATTTCATAACTCAACTGCTAGTCTTCTTCACTTGTTCATAATTGGCATGCCAAGCTTCTTAAAATGTCCATACTGAGATATTTTCAGTATCGGTTTCAGCTGGCTGTGCAAGATGCAGATTATTTATCTTTGCTTTCTTGCTACTAGCTGTGCCACTCTTCTTGTGTTATTTGCTCTTGCGACGGCACTACTATTGATGTTACTGAATCTATTTTTCTGTGACAATTTGTTCATAGATTATGTGTGTGATGTAGAATATTGAGTATATTGTAGCAGCAGAGGAACTAGTTAATAAAGATTCTAAGAGATAGTTATTGATCTTAAGTGATCGAATTTTTTCAGTAACACACTGGTATGAGAATGTGAGTAAATATTGATCCACGGGAGAGTTGTTTATATCTGCATTTCTCATTCATTTTCTGAGCTTGCAGGATCTGTCTAATGAACGATTTTTTTTTAATTTTTGCGAGGAGGTACGAATTTTTTAACTTGTTTCAGATGGTTGGTTGCTTCATTACTAGTGTTAGGACGATTATAATTGGACAGTTAAGTACTATCTGGGTTGATCAGCTATAATAGTTCTACAAGCACAAGTGTAAAGCCAAATTGCCTATGCCAATTCTTTTTATTTAAGAAAAATGAAAAGGATAACAACAACAACGATAAAACGATTTCTGATTCTGTACGTGCGCCGAGCCGCATGATGCACAGATACGGCACTTTATTGCCGTTCCCGCACGGGATACGTATCTGATACAGGGATACGGCCGATACTCGCGCAATACGGTATCGGAGAAGTATCGGCGAATAAAAAGCGAAAAAAAGCAAGCTGAATTTCTGACTAGATCCTCAGAAGAGAATTGAGGCAACTGAAAGCAAGCTGCACAAGCAGTTTCGTCTTCACTGCAAATCCGATCCAAAGCATGTGCACTAATGCAATCCCCCACACTGAATCGTTGTTCGTTGCAATACAGTGATGCACTAATTAATGCAATCTGAGTCATGAGCACCAACAATTTCTGCAATAGTCTAACATGGTGAAAATGGCAGAGAGTGCTGAAGAGATGTTATGATGGATCAAGCAATTGCAAGCACACATGAATCTCGAGAAAACATCACCGACTGCACTAACTGGACAAATCAACAACCACCATATGAATTCGCTGTAAGCCAAGCACAATGCCAGCCAGATCGGCAGCAAGCAAGCAATACTTGTACCACGACAATCTAACCAAGAACATGGCAGTCTCACGGGAGAATCCAAACCGGCGGCGTGTAGTTCGACGGGCCTTGCTCCGGCAAGAACTTGTCCACGCGGCCGGTAACCGCCTCCGCCGCCGGCGCCGGCGCCGGCGGCGGCAGCCACTTGCCATGATCTCTGCAGGGGTATTCCCGGTACTGGGAAAAGGGACTCCGTATTAGGAACGCCTCATCGTAGAGTCTCCCGTCATCCAGGAAGTAGACGCCCTCGTTGAACTCGTCGCCCGGATACTTGTTCGCATCGTACGATCTGGAGCAGCCTCGCGCGACGAACAGCATCCGCCCACCCAGCGATTCCAGCTCGTTCCAAGCGTATCGTGCGCCGTCGTTGTTGATGGGCGTCTCCACCATCTCGAACACCTTGAACGCCCATGTCGTCGGTGGAAAGAGGGGAGGATGAGGAACGAGCCTGACGACCATGAGGAGATTCTCGCCGGACTCCACCAGGTAGCGAACAACGAAGCCTCCGCCGTAATTTCTCCCACCACGCGAGAAGCGGCGAACCTCCATGGGCGGTATCTCCAGATTGCCGTCGTCATCTTCGTGGAAGTCCGGTACTGAAAAAACATGGAGGTTTTCTTCTCTTGTGAGGAAATGGAAGGCTTTCTTGTGGTGTATGACATCCTCCAGAACTGACGTGGTGACGAACTGAACAGCAGTCGCCTTCTCCTCAACTTGATGCTCCATGCGCCAGAACAGATAAACGCGTGGACCGTACATCACGCAGGTGTGGCCGATGGCGGCAGCGAGGCAGTGTTCGTCGTCCGGTGCCGAAGAGAGCGTCGCGGCCAACATGTCCTTGAGCTTGTCGATGTCAGCGAGGGGTAATCGCTCGTCGCCGCGGAGGTTGAGGAGCGCGTAGTCCGGTGTGCGGCCGAAGGCGACGAAGACCCAGCCACCGTCGTAGGCGCCGAAGTAGCGCGCGGCGCGTGCGTCGGCCGGGAGCCGGTGGCCGAAGCCGTGGCTGACGCAGCCGGCGAGAGCGCACGCGAAGGAATTCCCGACGGCGCTCGGGACGAGGATCGACGGGAGCGGCGTCGTCTCCGGCTGCGGCTGCTGCGGCGCGACGGCTTCGCGCCAGCTGTGGCAGACTTGGGCCATGCGGCGCCGGTCGACAAGGCACGGGAGGCGCTTGTGGACGAGGAGGAGGACGTCGTCGATGAGGTCGCACCATGGCGCGTCCATCGGAGAGGCGGAGGCGTGGCTTGCCGATGGCGAGGAGGCGATGCGCTGTGCGCGCGCGCGGCGGGGTTGGTTCCTCTGCTTCTCGAAACGGAAGGATGGTGGAATGGTTTGGAAGAAGAAGTGGGTGGTCCACTGTGAGATCGGACTCGGCCTCATTTATAGGGCCAGCTTTCTTGGGCCCCAAGAGTAGCTTCCTAGGGAGGCAGATTAATGGGCTCAACTGTAGAAAAGCTTTACTTTTTCATAGGCTTCTTAGTGACCACATTCTGCATCTAGTGGTCATTTAGGTCCTTCCGCTTGATTTTCGTCCCTTAACCGTAATACCAGATATAACCGATCTCTCAACTATTAAAACCGGTGAAAAAAAATCTAAGGCAGTTTGGATGGTGGTTTTGATTGACGTGGCTAGTTTGACTCACCGGAAGAAAAATACAAAAAATTTAAAAAAAAGTGGGGTCCACATGTCAATCAGACATAATATAAGAACTAATGAGACCCACACGAGAATTAGCGGACCCCACGTATCACTAACCCATCCTCTCCTTCCCCCTCTCTCTTTGTTTCTCTCCCGTTCTCTCGGTGTCGGCGACACATTTTTCTCGGCATCGGTGGCGTGGGAGTAGGCACTGCGGACGGCGGTGTCCAGCAACAACGTGGAGGAGGGAGAAGGCAACGGAGGAGGAGGAGGAGGAGGGGGGATGGGGAGCGAGAAACCGCCGCTGGGCCACAGCCGTAGCCTCGCGTCACCGTCGCGGGCTGAGGTGGGGAAGGTAGCTGAGGTCGGATGCGTTGGCGGCGTCGAGCGCGAGCAGATACAGATGGCAACGGTGTCTCCCTCTGGTAGCCACGATGGTGGGAAGCAGGTCCTTCTAGCTATGCGGACAATACGGTAGTGGAGGAGAGAGGAGACGAGGTGACCACTGAAGCTCTGTGTCGGCACCGCCGCCGCTCAGAAGGGGACGACATCGCCACTGCCTCATCCCCTTTTCTACTAGCCATCGCCGCTGTTGATGTCTTCGGCGGTCGCGACATCGACCCCGAGCAGCATCGACGCATGCGGTCGCGGGTGCTAGGAAGTGGTACGACGAGCTACGCGACACTTCCTCTCCTCTCCTCTCCGTTCCCAGCCATGGCCGGCAGCGGTGAGCTTGACGATACCCGTGCCATCAATAGATCCTGCCCGCCATCATAGCCATCACCCGACGCCACGTGCAACCCCGTCGACGCCACGCGACACCGACCCAGTGCCTCATGCATGGGGACGGCGGCGGCCATGAGGTTGTTGACCCGACGACGGTGGTGGAGGGCCACTTCGCCTCGCTCGTCGCCCGCTCCGGCCAGTTGCCCCGGTCGCCGCCCGCCCCGCTCCCCCGGCCGGGTCGTTGCGGCGGCGACGATGAGGTCGTTGACCCGGCGGCAGAGGTGGAGGGTCACTCCGCCCCACTCCCCTAGTCGGAGAGAAAGAGGGGGATTTTGAGAAGAGGGAAGAGAGGGAAAGGGGATAGAGAGAAGAGGGGGAGTAGTGAGTATGACATGTGGGATCACATGGGACCACCATTTTTATTATTTCGTGTGTATAAAACTGACATGTGGATCCTACGGGTTTTATTATTTTTCCAAATCGAATTGCTACGTAAGCGCCACGTCAATACCACGTGGGACGAAGACCTAGTCAAAAGAGCCACGTAGGTGCCACGTCAGTCAAAACCGGGGATAAATACTGCCAAGTGATCTTGTTTGCATATTTTTGTAAGTTAGAGGATGCGTTATATCCAGTTTTGTGGTTCAGGTTGAATTTCAAACTCGGTGATAAATTGAGGGACCTCAAGTGAACTTATTCCGCATCTAGTTATCCCCATGCAACTGATCACAAAACAACTAGTATGTCAGGAGAACAAAGACGAGGCATCAGCATGTTGAGTGGTTAGCTGAAACTGATGCACGGTGTTATGTCAGTAGGACAGAATTAGTAGTTATAAAACTAATTTGTGTCATCCACCGAAGATTCTGATTGGATCCCGAGAAGAGAAGCGACTTTGTCGACTTCACTCCGTTTGATGCAACTGATCAAAGCAATCTTCTATGAGGAAAACACATCCCCAGAAACGCATTACTAACTACACTATATGATGGTGCACTAGATGCAATCCAAGTCATGAACACCAGCCATTCTGCATTGAGTTCACACATGGCTCTCAGATAAAACATTCATGTGTGGTGTGGCTAACATTTTCTTTTCACGCGACGCTCAATGGAGAGAACAAGTGGCCCAAGCCAACTGGCCCAATATATAAGGCCTACATCGCCTGGTGGCCCAAGCCACCCACCTCTGCTTCTTCCAAACCAAATCCCCCTTTCTCCTTCCGCTTCGAGAAGCAGAGGAGGAATCAATCCCCAACACACAGCAGCGCACCTCCGCCTCCTCGCCACCGGCAAGCCGCGCCTCCGCCTCTCCGATGGACGACGCGCCACGGTGCGACCTCACCGCCGACGTCCTCCGCCTCGTCCACGAGCGCCTCCCGTGCCTCGTCGACCGGCGCCGCATGGCCCGCGTATGCCACACCTGGCGCGCCGCCGTCAAGGGGGAGCAGCACCCGCTCCCGTGGATCCTCGTCTGGTCGTCCCGCCCGCCGACAGGCCTCCCTTCTCGTGCCCCATTGGCGGCTTCCGCGGACACGGCTTCGTCATCCCGGACGACGCGCGCGCCGCGCGCTACTTCGGCACGTACGGCGGCGGCTGGCTCTTCCTCGCCTTCGGCCAGATCAAGCGCCACACGCTCCTCAGCCTCCGCACCGAGCAGCGGTTCTACCTACCCGACATCGCCCTCTGGGACCTCGTGGGGAGACCAGCCTTCGACATGGACATCGTCATGGTCGCCGCGACCCTCTCTTCGCCACCGGAGGACAAGAGCTGCGTCGGCGCCGCCATCGCCTTTTCACCGGGCCAGCATGTATAGTCCACGCGTTCATGCATTCCGGCGCATGGGGGAAGCAGCTTGCAGTGGCGACGACCGGTACTAACGCCATTGCTGGGCCACTTCTGGAGGATGTCATACACCACAAGGGAGCCTTCTATTTCCTCGCCGCGCTAGAGCACCTCCATGTTTTTGAAGTAGAAGAGTTCTACGAAGACGGCAACGGCAATCTGAAGATAGCGCCCATGGTGTTTCGTCGATTTTCGCGCGGTGGGCGGGATTACGGCGGAGCCGTGGCTGTTCGCTACCTGGTGGAGTCCAGCGGGAATCTCCTCATGGTGGTCAGGCTCGTTCCCGATCCTCCCCCAATGCCACCGAGGACGTCGGCGTTCAAGGTGTTCGAGATGGTGGAGCCGCCGCCGGGGAGGTTCCCCGCGTGGACAACTTCTTGCCGGAGCAAGGCCCGTCGAACTACTACTCACCGCCGGCTTGGTTTCTCCAGTAAGATCGAGCTTTCTGCCGATTGATCTGGATGAGATGTGCTTGCTTCACATCGACGTGTCCTTGTGATGTTGTTGTCGTGCTGATCAGTGATTAGTGAACAGTTGTTGTTTTCATTCCAGTTCTGAACTTCTTCGGTTTTTCTTTGAGCCAGTTCTGAACTTCAGATATGGCAGTTGTTGATTGTCCAGTTAGTACAATCTGTTATGTTCTGTGTACTTGCAATTGATCGACCTATCATAGTATCAAAACATCTTTTCAGTACTTTTGAGTTTCTGGTATGTTTACCATTATATACTTCATGATTACAGAATGCAGAAAACAGTTGGTGTTCATGAGTTGGATTGCATTAGTGCACCATGCTGCATATATAGAATGGATTTTCAATGAAGAGGAATTGTTTCTGCAGCTTTCTTTCAGTTGCTTCGATTCTTTTCTGAGGAGATCTAGTCAGAAATTCTGAATCCTTGGTGGATGCTATAAATTAGTTTCAACACTCAGCTTCTTAATTTGTCATACTGCGATAACATCGTCATCATGCACCGCTTTTCAGCTAATTGTGCAAGAATTTGATCGTTCCTTTGCTTTCTTGATAGTACTAGCTGCTTTGTGAACAATTGCATGGGGTTCCACTCAAGTTAATTACCTCGTAGTAGTAAATAATATGTCTGTTATTTGTTCTTCTGCAATTACTATTATTGATACCACTGGATTTATTTTTCCTGTGATATAATTTATTCCTGGATTATGTACATGATGTAAAAAGTCGAGTGTTAGTAACAGGTGAGATGGTTATTTGTCCAATGTGGTCATCATCTTTTGAAACACAGCCATACAGGTATGTGATGGGTGCTTTGTTGCTCTGTTCACTGAATCACTGCTACTGAACAGAGTACGTTCTACTCATCTGTTCAGAGAAAACAAATAAGTGCTACACGATGAGTATGGTTTTCTCAGCGTTAACCATTTCATTTCTCTGAAAATTGTAGCATCTGTCTGATGTCTCTGATGGTACAAAATAGTTCTGCACGTTGATGCCAGGAGACAATTACATTAATCCTGAAAAGTTCATACAAGAACACCGCATTGCAATCCAAGTCATGAACACCAACCATTCTACATTGAGTCATCATGAAGTTCATCATGGTAAAAATGCCAGAAAAGTACTGAGGAGATGTTATGAAAACTCCTAAACACATGACACATGGATCTCAGATGAAACATTCCTATCAGCACAACATTCCTCTGTGGCTAACATTCATTTCTCTGCATAATTACGAAAGAATAAACGGCCAAATTAACTTCATCATACATCCAAACTTTAGGCCCAAGAAGAAACCGGCACGATAAATTGGGCCCAACTTCTTGCTCGGCTGGCAAAAGGCTGGTCTTTCTCTCCTTCTTCTTCCAAACCAATCCACCCAAACTTCCAGAAGCCAAGTTCAAACATGGCGCACAACGACGAAAGCGTCCTCGTCGCGTACTCGCGTTCCACCTCCTCCTCCTCCTCCGCCGCCGCGCAACCCTCGCCACCGCCACGCCTCGCCTCCGCCACCGCCTCTCCGATGGACGCGGCGCCGCCCGCGCGCGACTTCATGGCGGAAGCCCTCCGCCTGGACCACAACCGCCTCACGTGCCTCGTCGACCGCCGACACCGCCGCACCATGGCCCGCGTCTGCCACGCCTGGCGCGTCGCCGTCAAGCCGCTGCATCCGCCGCCGGAGGAGAGACCTCTCCCGTACATCCTCCTCCCGGGAGATGGAGAGCGTTCCTTCTCGTGCGCTCTCCGCGGCTGCGCCACCCACCGCTTCCACGTTCCGGACATCCCGCGCGACGCGCGCTGCTTCGGCGCCCGCCCCGGCGGCTGGCTCTTCTTCGCCGTCGCCCAGACAACCAAAAACGTGATCCTCCGCGACGGATTCCCCTCGTGCATCCCGGACGTCGTCCACCTCGACGATCGGCCGCCGGACAAGGACATGGACATGGCCATGTTCGCGGCGACCATCTCGTCGCATCCGGATGACCAAGACTGCATCGGCGTGGCCATCCTCTCCCACTTCCCCGATGTCACCAAGCCGTCGATCTACGCGTTCTTCCGCATGGGGGTCTTGCCCGCGATGGTGGCGAACGGCGATGACGCCAGCAACGCGGGGTCGACGTCAGGTCTGGAGGATCTCATACACTACGACGATGCCTTCTACTTCCTCACCGGAGAAGAAAAGTTCGACGACTTCAAGGACGGCGAGCTGGACATAGCCCCCATCGAGATTCGCCGCTTCCCTCATCGCGGCGGGCACGGCGGCCGCTACGGCGAGAACGACGTCGTCGTTGTCCGCTACCTGGTGGAGTCCCGCGGGCGTCTCCTCATGTTGGCCAGGATCGCTGCTGGTGCCGGTCCTCCTCTCCCCTCGCCATCGCCGTCGCCGACGACGTCGGAGTTCAGGGTGTTCGAGATGGCGAAACGATCGACGACGGTGCTCGCCGCCGACAACAACGATGACGCCGAGTACGACTGGGTGGAGCTGGAATCTCTGGGCGGCCGGATGCTGTTCGTCGCCCGAGGTGGCGAGTAATCCGGGGTTCGAGGAGGGCGTCTACTTCCTGGATGACGGGAGGCTCTACGGCGAGGTGGCAATGTTCAGGGATCCAAATCTGCGGCAATACCCCTGCAGAGACAGCGGCAGGTGGCTGGCGTCGCCGGAGGCGGTTCCACGCGTGGACAGCTTCTTGCCGGAGCAAGGCCCGTCGAACTACTCGCCGCCGGCTTGGTTTCTTCCCTGAGATTGCCCGTGTTAGTTTGATCGTCGTGGTACAGGTTTGCTTGCTTGCTGTTGATTTGTGTCTGAGATGTGCTTAGTCTTGCCGACATGTGAACTGCTGTTGTTTCAGTCGAGATCCGATGTGGTAAATTCTCGATCCATTTCAGTATAATTCTCCTTGTGAAGCACAAAAATGCTTCCAGGGACAGACTTACATGAATTGCAGCCCGATCTCCGATCTGATGGATCACATTAGTGCAGCAATAATCTGTTTCCATGGCTTTGATTGCATTAGTGCAGCATTATATTGAAGTCGATTATAATGCAAATGTGAAAATATACTCAATTATTCGTGCTTTTGTTTTCATGATAGAATCATATGCTTTGCCTCAAATGGATTTGCAATGAAGCTGAATTGCTTCTGGGAATCTTTTTTTGAGATAATGGAAATGATTTACATCTCCGGCCTCTGCCTTAAGACACATAACCGACGAGTTTTGGTACATAAAAATAAACCATAAGGTGACGGGATAAACCTCAACTCCCTCTAAAAAAGTTTAATTCCAAAAAGTTCTAAAATCACATAGATTCTAGCACGTCATTCGATAGGTGCTACGCTATCCAAAGTGGAACAAAGTACTTTTAGCTACCGATTTCATTAGTATAGCACCATTGCACATAGTATCTTGTTCTTCATGTGATAGCATCAACGATCAAGAGTGAAGCTAACTGGAAGATATGAATATAACCTGCATTATATTAGATAACTTTTTACTGTTAAAAACCATATCATTCCGGCAACGCTAAATTGACCAACATAAAGCACTGGTCCCGAATAAAATCAGTTTTTTAATAGATTTCGATATTCCCGTTAGCCAATTACCAAAAATATTTTTGGCATTACATGAAGGGAGGTTGTTAAAAGCAAAAAAAACGCATTGCTAAGCAAAACGTGCAATGTGATAGTCAAATAAAAGATGTTGAATAGTCTCTTGCATATTAAGAAACAACATTGCTTATCTCCCCTCCAATTTCTTTTTTGGCCAAATTATCTTTTGTTAGGATTACTTTTTTTTGAAGGAACCACATAAACACACGGCTTGCCGTTCCAAATAAGTAATTAAGCAACAAACACTCCAACAAACTGCTTCTACTGCACCATTGGCCAGGATGCCTCAAAGTTCAGAAATGTAAACGAGAAAATGCAGAGAAAGCATCCTCTCCTCTGTGTGTCAACTTTTCTCCTTGTGTCGAGGCAGCGCAGAACATTCTCTGTTCAGTAGTAGTGATGATGATCAAAGTGGACCAATAACCCATCTCATCTCAAATGTTAGCCCATTCCTATGTGTTACTGCTTACTGACGTACTCAACATTCTGCATCATGTATATGAATGAATCATAGAACGGAAAAAAACAAGTTCAGTGACTAATTACTTTACGAGCTGAGGTAACTTGTGTATCCATGAAATCGATCAGAAACAGTATCATCAAGAGAGCAAAGATAAACGGTCAGCATGTTGCACGGCTAGCTGAAACTGATGCGGCTGAGTTATGTCAGTATGATGACTGAATTAGTAGCTCTGGAATTAATCCGGCATCCACTGGGGTCTCTGGTTAGATCATCAGAAGAGAAAGCAACTGAAAGCAAACTCAGAAGCAATTCTCCGTTTCCCACTACGTATCCGTTTGATGCAAAGCATATTGATCTATCAGGAAAAGCTGAACGTTTTTAAGCATAACACATCCTGACGCTGCATTATCGACTACCATGTAATGAACACCGACCATTTCTGCATTTCAGTAATCATGAAGTGTATCGTGGTAAAAACATCAGAAAGCACACCGAAGAAATGTTGCAAGTACACGTGGATCTCCAAACTCCAGTGAAATATCAATACATCATAAATTGTTCTGACTACTAACTGGACAAATCAACAATCAAATCGACAATCATCATATCAGATTCAGATCACGAACGAAACAATTATCTCAATCATGTCAGAAGGAGAACTAACTGTAACAAGCACATGAACACGCAGCCTCACGGGAGAATCCAAATCGGCGGCGAGTAGTTCGATGGGGCTTGCTCCGGCAAGAGGTTGTCCACGCGCCCAGCCGCCTCCGCCCCCGGCAGCGGCAGCCATCTCCCGCTGTCTCTGCAGGGGTAGCGCCGGTCGGCGGCGGCGGCCACGATCACTCTCTCCTCGCCGTAGAGCCTCCCGTCGTCCAGGAAGTAGACGCCGGCGGTGAACTCGAGCCCCCGCGGGTAGTCGTCCACATCGTACGATCTGGAGCAGCCTCGCGCGACGAACAGCATCCGCCCACCCAGCGACTCCAGCTCCTTCCAGGCGTACTGGGCCTCGTTGCTGTTGATGGGCGTCAGCGGCGGCGGCTCCACCATCTCGAACACCTTGAACTCCGACGTCCTCGGCGGCGGCGGCGGCGGCGCTTGAAGAGGAGGAAACGGAGTGAGCCTGACCACCATGAGGAGGTTCCCCCCCGACTCCACCAGGTAGCGGACGACGACTTTCTTCCCGTCGTAATCGCGATCACCACGCGAGAAGCGACGGATCACCATGGACGGTATCTCCAGATTGCCGTTGCCGTCTTCGTGGAAGCCCGGTACCGGAAAGACATGAAGGTTTTCTTCTCCGGTGAGGAAATGGAAGGCTCCTCTATGGTGTATGACATCCTCCAGATTTGTTGCGCTCATGATGTTAGGAACAGAAATCCTCGTCCTCTTCACCGCAGCCTGATGCTGCCCCATGCGCCAGAATCTATAAACTCGCGGGCCGGTCTCCTGGCAGTAGTAGCAGATGGCGGCGGCGAGGCAGTCTTCGTTTTCCGGCGGCGAAGAGAGGGTCGCGGCCACCGTCGCCCAGGACACGTAGGGGTAGGGGATGCGGAGTCGGTCGTGGGTGCGGAGGCTGAGGAGCGCGTAGTCCTTGGTCTGGCCGAAGGCGACGAACAGCCACCGGCCGTCGTAGGCGCCGAAGTAGCGCGCGGCGCGCGCGTCGGGAGGGAGCGGGAGGCGGAAGTCGTGGGTGGCGCAGCCGGCGATGGAGCACGCGAAGGAAGGCCCGACTACGTCGGCGCGCGGGACGAGGATCGACGGGAGCGGCGGCTGCTGCGGCGCGACGGCGACGCGCCAGTTGCGGCAGACTCGGGCCATGCGGCGCCGGTCGACGTGGCATGGGAGGCGGCTGTGGATGAGGCGGAGGACGTCGGCGTCGAGTTCGCGCCATGGCGCGTCCATTGGAGAGGCGGAGGCGCGGCTTGCCGGTGGCGAGGAGAGGAGGAGAGGCGATGCGCTGTGTGTGCGGGATTCCTCTGCTTCTCGAAGCGGAATGAGATGGGGGCTTTGGTTTGGAAGGAGGAGGAGGAGGTGGGCCACCAAGCGATAGAACTAGGCCTTATTTCTTGGGCTACTTTTCTTGGGCCCGAAGGTTTGAGTCGCTTCTGTTTGTTGCTGTGTTCAGCACCGGAATTAAATGAGCCCAAATTCAGGAAGGCTTTAGTTTTTACTGGGTTTCCTGGTGTCATGTGATCTTATCATCTTAGAGAAATATAGGAAAGCTCACTTCCTACTACTATTAAGTTTATCTTAAAATCAATATATATATATATAATAGATTAGTTGCAAGGTTTATTATAATTTTCTTATCCTCTCTCTATCTCTCATTTATACATTTAATGCATTTGTCTTAGAGCTTGTGTCAGCTAGCTTTTACATGAGAGCTAACGCTTTTTTTTTTATTATTTCTCTCCTCCATATAAGCTTATAGTAGATTTATAGCTCACTATTATCCTTGCTCTTATTAAGCGGATTCCAATGTACTATACAAGAATCCCTCAAATTTGACTCATATTTTTTTAAGTAAAACGAGACAGAATTAAAGTGATCATTTCTCCAGGAATTCAGGATGACAGAACTAAGGCTGCGTTCTTTTGGTTGGTTTAAAGAAAGATCATTTCCACACGTAAAACAAGAAAGCTCATTAGCACATGATTAATTAAATATTAACCATTATAAACTTGAAAAATGGATTAATATGATTTTTTAAACATCTTCTATAGATTTTTTTTGCAAAAATGTTAAAATACGTGCTAACGGAAAACGAGAAAGTTAAAGTTTAGAGTGGAAAAAAAGAACTAGGCCTAAATATTATTAATCTCAAATAATTATTTTGGTCTTATAAGAAGCCCATAAACGCTTAAAATACCAGAAGGATTAGTGTCGAGTGTGATAGCATTTAGCACATTACACCCTTCTCTCTTGAAACAAGGAATTTTCTGGGTGTTCCAGAGGTATTCTGAAATCTGAATCAACCTGGTTGTCATTGCCACGGCGCCGTGATTGACGGCATTGCTTGGCATTGCTTAACTAATTAAGCAACCAACGGTCTAGATGGTGCTGGAGTCCATCCTTCCGAAAGACCGCCCGTGGTCTTCAGCTGGTACGGCTGTATTAGGGATTTGCTGGAAGTTTATTGGGCTCCGCCTCCACCCTTCCTCACTGTAGGAGTTGCTGGTAAGAGTTTTCTTTTGCAATATTTTTTCCTTTTTTTTCCCTATCCCCAAGCAATAACCTTTTGGCCGTTTGCGCTGTGTAACAAAACTTTGCTTTCTTATGATATATTGACATGCTTTTTTTTTGCGCGTTCACGGAAAAAAAAGTGTCCGATGAACTGCTTTGGTTGAACCAGCAGACAATGCTGCAATTTCAGAAAAGTTAACGGGCAATGCAGAGAAAAACACACTCAGTAATTCAGTATGAGTGTATGACTAATTAAGAAGCTCCTGCGCAAGTGGAAAAGAAGAGAAAAACAGTCATGAAATTAATCTTTAGAACAGAACTGAGGCAACTGAAACCAAGCTGCAGAAGCAACTCGTCTTCAGTGCAAATCCATTTGATCCAAACCATGGTGCAGAATGCAATCCAAGCCACGCACACCAAGTCAGTAACCACTTTTCCTCTGAAGAGTGGCACTATCCTACCTCAGTTCATGTTGGACTGAAAGCAAGGAACTCAAAACAGGACGCAGAAGCAATTTAGATTCACTGTAAAACCGTTTGATGCAAAACATACTTCTATCAGGAAAACTAACCACTGCAAGTTAGTTAAACATTGCATTGTTTTTTACTGCGGCATAGCGATGTACTAATGCAATCCAAGTCATGATGAACGGCAACCATTGGAAACATATTGCGTTCTTGATTCACTGCAGCATCAGATCACACAAATTCATAGTTTCAAACTGCGTTCATGATTCATGTAATTCTGACTTGAAAACATTTTCTGCTACAAAAGGAGAATTTACTAAGTAAAAACTGAACCAATCCATGATTATGACATCAAATCTGGACTGAAACTGCCACTGTTGACTGAAACTACACTAATCCATCGCAGCAAGAGGAGATGGGAGTCGGGACAGAGTACAACGGCTGCAAGCTAAACCACATCTCGGACAAATCGGCAGCAAGCCAGCAAGCAAACCTCTACCAGCAAGCAAATCTCAGGGAGAAGCCACGCCGGCGGCGAGTAGCTCGACGGGACTTGTTCCGGCAAGAACTCGACCACTCGGGGATCAAATCGACAGCGAATCATACCTGTACCAGGACGATCAAAACTAGCATGAGCAATCTCAGGGGAGAAGCCACCCCGGTGGTGAGTAGTCCGACGGGCTTTGCTCCGGCAAAAAGCTGTCCACACGCGGAACCGCCTCCGCCGCCGGTAGCCACTTGCCGGTGCCTCTGCAGGGGTATCGCCGCCGCCGAGCCGTGAACACTGCCGACTCGCGGTAGAGCCTCCCGTCATCCAGGAAGTAGACGCCCTCGCCGAACTCATCGCCCGGATAGTCTCCCGCGTCGTACGATCTGGAGCAGCCTCGCGCGACGAACAACATCCGACGGCGGCTTCACCATTTCGAACACCATGAAAGCGGACGTCCTCGGCGGGGCGGGAAGAGGATCAGGAACGCGCCTGACCACCATGAGGAGATTGCCGCGGGACTCCACCAGGTAGCGGACAACGACGTCTCCGCCATAATCGCGCCCATCACGCGAGAAGCGACGAACCTCCATGGGCGCCATCTTCATACTGCATTTGCCGTCTTCGTGGAAATCCCATGCTGCGAAAACATGGAGGTCTCCCTTCTGTGGTGAGGAAAAGGAAGTCTCCCTTGTGGAAATCCCATGCTGGCTCGTCGATGGCATCAGGGCCATGCCCCATCGTCGCAACCTGATCGGGGAAATCCTTCGCTGACTGCACGCGCCAGAATGCATGAGTGCGGCGACCAACCTCGAAGGGCCAGTAGGCGATGATGGCGGCGCCGACGCAATCCTCGTCCTCCGATGGCGAAGAGAGCGTCGCGGCGACCATGACCATACCAATGTTAGGGACTGGCCGCCCCAATTCAACAACCGTCATGTCCGGGCGGACAAAAAAGGGGAGGCGGAAGCGCAGCTGAACGTCGCGGAGGCTGAGGAGCTTGTGGCGGTAGGTCTCGCCGAAGGCGATGAAGAGCCAGTCGCCGTCGTAGGCGCCGAAGTAGCGCGCGGCGCGGGCGTCGTCCGGGACGCGGAAGCCGTGTCCGCCGCAGCCGCGGAGGACGCACGAGAAGGAAGGGCCGTCGGCGCGCGGGACGAGGATCCACGGGAGCGGGCGGCGAAGCGGCGGGGGTTCTGCAGCGGCTTGACGGCGACGCGCCAGGCGTGGCAGACGCGGGCCATGGTGCGGCGGTCGACGAGGCGCGTGAGGCGGTTGTGGACGAGGCGGAGGGCTTCCGCCATGAAGTCGCGCGCGGGCGCGACGCCGCATCCGTCGGAGAGGCGGAGGAGGTGGAGGCGACGCGAGGCGGTGGCGAGGGCTCGGCGGTGGAGGAGGTGGTGGAACGCGAGGAGGACGCTTCGCCGTTGTGTGCCATGGTTGAGATTGGCTTGTGGAGGCAGGGGAAGAGGAGAGAACAGAGTGGCTTGGTTTGGAAGAAGAGGAGGCAGAGAAGGCCAGCCTCCTGGTGGTTGGTATTCGTGTCTTGGATTGCATTAGTGGATCATCATATTGTAGTTAGTAATGCATTTCTGGGGATGTCTTTACTCAACATTTACTTAGCTTTTTTCTTGGTAAAAGAATGCATTGCACTGCATGACGTCAGGGCCGTACAGTGGCACGTGCAAAGTGTGCTAATGGCCCCCCACAAATTAGGGCCCCAAATCTATAGTTAATACTAACTATGTGTAGTTAATTAGCAGCAAATTACAGTGCCCTATAAACAGAAATAGAAAAGAAAATGCGCAGGCCCAATGACCGCAGCTTGGCCCGATTCCATCGATGACTTCCCGTGATGCAGCTTGACCCAATCCCAACGGTGCCATTAATTTTCCCCATAGCCATTAATTTCCCCGATGGAGCTTGTTGCTACGTTTCCTCCATCAGCGATTCAGCGTCCACTACTGACTCGTCGAAACCATCCAGCAACTCACCAATCGCCAAATGCTCCCTATATTCCTCTAATCACAACCCTAATCGATATATGTTAGTTCGTAGCATGAAGAAGCCAACAACGCAACAATTTCGTATCACGGAAGATATGCTCGTGTCCATCCATGAGTCCATGAGTTTATTGTACCATAATTCCATCATAATTCACAACTATTTTCAGCACAACATGAAAGTTAGTTTTTTTAAGTATTACATTTATTGTTTTAGCATTAATATTTCATATGTTCATAAGAATTGTAAGAAATAACATGTATTAAAGTGTTATAATTAAGTAAAAGTATGTTTTGGTGGTGCTATATTTTTCAAAAGTTAAGGCCTCAAGTTTGTGTTTCGCGTATGGGCCCCCAATTCGTACATACGGCCCTGACTGCATCAAACCGATTTGCAGCGAGGATCGATGAATTGCTTTTTGGACAATGATTCTTTACACTATCGTGGCACCTATCATTTGCATGCGACTCAAATAGTTATATAAAAAATAAATAAAAATTAAGTAACATCAATTGTGACGATATAAGTCTATACACAAACATAAGATTATATTTGATCTACAACTAGAGAAATAAAAATAATAAAAATTAGATAATGAATAGTACACTTACAACACAGATAAAATTTGTTATTTTTGTTTATTCATGTGTAGATCGAATATAGACTTACATGTTTGTGTATGTCTTATATTATCATAGTCGAGCTTTTAACATTACTAGCGATATAATTACTTCTAGTAGTAATGTTAAAAGCTACTTTTATTTCTTTAATGTTTTTCTAATACCATAAAAAAATACTTCTATCTTATCGGTTTTACTTTCCTCTAGAAGTGTACTGTAGCACCCTTGAGTTTATCATTTTATGTGTTTAAAATCCCCTTCGTTTAAAAATTTGGAGTTCAAATTTGGTTTTTATTTGATTTTATGCCAAATAGATCTCAATGTCCCCTCCTTGTCATCCTCTCAATTTTTGTCAAACCTTTTGTCAAAACCCAAATTCAATTTTCCCCAAATTTCTCCTCCAAATTCCATTTCAGAAATTCCTGGAAAAATAAAAAGGGGCACTGTTCTGTTGGCCCCTTTTCTCTCCTTTTCTCTCCCCGGCCCAACCCCTCTCTCTCCCTCTCCCTTTCTCTCCCGAGTGGGCCGGCCCATCTCTCCCTCCCTCTCTCTCCCCTTTCCGGCCCAGCTCCCCCTCCTTCTCCCTTCTCTCTCTCCCGGACCACGGGCCTTCCCCCGCGCGTTGGCCTGGCCCGGCCCGGCACTGTTGCCCTATCCCCTACCTCGCCCATGCCGCGCTTTTTCAGGATGGTGGACACATTATATAATCTAAGCCAACAAAGTAACCTAGCTGATATCGACGAAACCCTAAAAAGAATCCAGCCGACGCAAGTAGATTGCATTGTTGATCTAAATTATATAACGTATATGATAACTCAGAGATTCACAACATAGAACTAGAGTGTCATAAAGATGTAAGCACTAGCCCCAATGATGCAAATCGCCATGACAAGATATACCTTTTCATCGAAGATCAAACTGATGCAGCACGACTCGAGAGCACAAACTTGTCGAAAAGTAGAAAACAAAGGTGGCGATGCACCGAGATTGATTGAACGTGTGTTGTTATTATTTACAAGACCTCGGGATTATATTTATACCCGAAAATACAAACATTGTCCATCACGGACACGACTCATATTAACCTAATACAAATCCAACCAACGAACAAGTCCCTTAGGCGGATTCTTACCGAGAATATCTATAAAGAAATTACATAAAATATCCTAATTAATAGATACAATTGCCTCCTCAGGACTTCATCCGTGCATGGCAATCCATATGAAACACGCCAACACAACCTGATGACGTATACCGAATCATGTTACCGAAATCGGCTCAATCGGCTAACCTCATCCGATCCTGATTCTGCCGATCCAGCCCGCAGCTGATTCGGACTACAGCCGATTCTCACTCTGTTTCCGATACAACCTAATCTCTTCGATTCTGTTTGATTCTATCTTCATCTCCGATACTTGAATTACCAAATTTGGTGGTCAACAGTAGCCAAACCATGTTGTTCCACAAAAGCTCGAGAAATGAAAGTATGTGAAGCTCCCGAATCAAACAAGACAACAGCAGGTACATTATTAACGAGAAATGTACCTATCACAACATCCGAAGCTTCCTGGGCTGACTTCGCCTGAACATGGTTGACGCGGCCTCGTCCAAAGCTTGGAGTAGTACGGGAGGCCTGACCACTAGCCTGAGTAGTGGCTCTCGCTTGCCCTAACGCTGGTACTCTGGCAGTACTGATGTTGGAGGCTCCTGAGGTAGCGGGGCCTTTCCTCTGAGGGCATTCTCTGGCAAAGTGTCCAACTTCATCGCAGCGGTAACAAGTCACTCCGGCTGCATTCTGGGGCTTCCTCGGCTGAGTATTGAAAGAGGTAAGATTACTTCCTCCTGGGTTACCACTATATGCTCTCGGCTGAGCTGGTGCGGACGAGTGAGGGGGAACTGAGCGGGTAGGAAACCCTCGGTTCTGCTGTGGGGCCTGTTGGCAATACTGAGGAGGAGGGTTGGTCCTGGGGCGGGGACCACCATGAGATTGGAGTCCAGACTGGGCCATCTTGCGGTTGCGAAAGACTTCCACTTCCTTTCTGGTGTCTTCAACTATCAAGGCCATATTGATCATGTCTTGGAAGGTAGGGAAAACATGAGCCACAAGCTGAAGCTTTATCCCTATGTTCATTCCTTTTAGAAACTTTCTGATCTTCTTCTTGTCAGTGTCTACTTCGTCCGTGGCATAACGGGCCAGGTGATTGAACTTGCTAAGATACCGTTGACACTGGAGTTTCCCTGCTTCAGATTGTTGAGTTCTTCCCTCTTGATATCATAAATGCTCTCTGGGACATAGGCAACTCTAAAAGCTTCTGCGAATTCTGTCCAGACGATGGTAGCGGCATCCCGGTGAGCAGCAAAATAGTTTTCCCACCAATTGGCGGCAGGTCCTCTAAGCTGATGTGCAGCGTATAAAGCCTTCTCTCTAGGGGAGCACTGCACAAGATCAAGCTTTCTCTCCACGTCTTTCAGCCAATCATCGGCTTCGACAGGCTCGGAGGTCTGCGAGAATTCTGGCGGACGAGTTCTCAAGAAATCGGTCAACTTGGAGCGACCATTGTGATGTGGAGCTGGGTGGTGCTGGGGGTTCAAAGCAGCCAGGTTCTGAGCTATGCCCTGTAGGATCTGAGTTTGAATGGCCATGATTTGCTGAGGATCCAGATGAGGGGATGGAGGTGGAGGCATTTCTCCTTCGGCGGTAGTTGTGGCAGCATGTGTTCCTTGGGTGGCGGCCGGTTCATTCTCTGACACCTGATCGTCAGCTTGCTCATTTTCCTGATCTTCAGCATCCCGAGCTGCGTTGTTGTCATTCTGAACTTGGTCCTCATAACCGAAGCGGGCTGGGGTGCGAGCATTACGACGAGGGCGTCCTGCCATCTAGTTTATTTGAAAGGGCAGGGTAAAGAGGAGGGCATTTCATAGAAAAAACTGTTTTCGCAAATCAGGGAAGTTCCAAAAGACAGGGACATGGCCAACCCAAAGCTTAGCCAAGCTTAGCTGGACGCACATCAAGAAACAAATCAGCATTACATAACCCACCGACACACTAGTTTAACGAACACCCGTAGGAGTTCGGAAAACATCCTTAGCAAAGACTAAGTGCCACAACTCCTAATGAGTCGGCAACGATACGACCGGTCTGACGCACAACAACCACTACACTTCTAAGAACTGGGATGAAGGATTGGCGGAGTCAATCGCAGCGTGATCCATCTAAGGTTTTAAATAAACCGGGATTAGTGACTAGTTTGAAAAGAATCCTACAGTAAGGACAAGAGTATAAGCATTTCTAACTTTTGCAACTATATATAAGTTTTTAAAATAGTCCTTAGGGTCACAACTAAACGAAGGTTTCGTCCTAGGGCCAAACCTATGCTCTGATACCACCTTTTGTAACTCCCCGGCACTCGTTAACCAATAACACCAGCTAACTCATGCCGAGGTGCTATGCATTACCTGTGAGATAGTACCAGTCCCAGGATACACTAGTTAGTACACACAGAATAACCATGGAATCAAAGTAAACTAATTATTACATCACTGGGTTTTAGTCCTTACATAAGTTGCCATCCTGGACAGGCCCAAAGATGCGCAACGCAACAATACAAAAGTCCACGGAGCGGAAGTCAAAAATAGCGAGAAGCGGAGCGACAGGGCGACTAAGCATTAGGCTAGCGCCTAGGCAACCATCTTGATCCACAGGCGAGGGCTTGGGGCTAGGAACAAAATCTTCTAGAAGTCCTCGTACACGGCTTGCTCCTGGAGACACTCCTCGGTGGTAGGGTCGACGTCTTCATCTCCAAGCTCTATAGATATTATATATATAGGAAGGGTGAGTACTTCACATACTCAGCAAGTCGGGGAAAGAATGACATGCTTGGTTAAGACAAGGAGGGCTAGGGTTTTATTCGCGAAAGCAGCCTTTTTGGTGAAAGCGATTTATTTCACAAAAATTCTAGTGAGTCAAAATTTTAGTTGTCGGGAGGAGGCTCACGCCTCGTCCCATTCCACAAGTTGCTTTGCAACAACTTGTCACAAGAGTAACAACTATTAGAGGTTTCCTCTATTAGTTTCTCTTTGCTTTCACAGCAACTTAGTTCAAACCATTAAATCACCACAACACTATTTCTCATAGCTAACATTGCCTTCTCAGCACAACAACGCCTTCTCGGCACAACAACGCTTCTCGGCCCTAACAACACCTTGGTGCCAAGCGACACCCCAGGACACACAGACCCGTTCCTAACCACAAAGGTTAGCCGTCTGCCACACAGGCGGACTGGAAACGAATCCCTTCCCACCAACCATTTTCATCAAACAGTTGTCAAACAAATCTACGCTATGAGAAACACCTTACACTCGCCCTTGACCGTGGGCACGGCTGTTCGAACAGTTCATTAAACTCTGCAGAGGTTGTACGCTTTACCCACACGACACGAAACTGACACCGTGTACCCGTCAGCAATGGAAGTTCGTGACAAGGCCTTTCCAAAGCTAACCCATGAAAATCGCATACCACCTAGTTGGGCCAAGTCTCTCAGCCGAGTATCAGGCAGTCGCTGCCATCATCCACTCAAGAATACCGAGGATGCCTCCTACTCCTACTCGGTACCCTGTGCCACATAGAGGCAAACAAAACACCCAAAAGGGTTATAATGATCCAACTTCGTCTCCTCATCCTCGGCATTCCACAACTATTGGCATACCAAACTCCCATGTGATAACCATTTACTTAGCCAGGGACATCCCATGAATACCCGTGAGGTCTCACTGTAACGTGTTTGGATGGATTTCCCAAAGGAATCGGTCCTTAACGATAATACGCGACCAAACCACAAAGACATGGCCTTGCATCATCACCATTTTCACAACTCATTTTATTTCACAACACATCGGTACAACGTACCGGATTTTTAAGCATAAAGTTTGGAAAATACCCAAGTTTCCCACACGACAGTACAACGTAAGTACGGCTAAGCAAACTACCTCAGCGATCGTATCCAATGGATAACGATACCGGCGTAAGTATGTGTAGCTAACAAGGATAAAGGGATTAACAACATTCTACGTAAAGTGAGTGCAACTACTAGGTCGGTCCGTCGGTTGCATAAACAATCCGAGGCCTAAACAAGATTTATCATGTACACCTAGCAATGCATTTTTCAAACAAAATAACTTGCAAATATAGGGGCAATGTGGTCAAAGGGGCTTGCCTTGCACAAGATGGGGGTCTTCTCCTTCGAAATCGGCGTCCGGAGTGTCCTCGTACACGTGCTCTATACGCGGAACGGAGAACAAATAAATAAAAGGCAACAAAACAAGCTCAAATCAAATAAACAAGTGTGCCACTGTCAGATTTTTTTCTGGATTTTTCTGGAAATTAGGTTTAACAGACGGCGTGGGGGTGGGGCCCACCTGTCGGTCAAGAGAGGGGAGAGAGAGGCGTGGGGGCCCACCTGTCAGGGGGCTTCTCCCTCCTCTGGCTTGCCCGGCTTGGGCCGGTGATGGCGCCGCGGCGGCGAGGTAGCCGAGGGAGGGGGAGGCCGGCGGCCGGGGGGGAGAGCGGCGGCGAAGGGCGGCGAACGGTGGTGCTACACCGGCGAAGGCGGCGCCGAGAAGAGGGGGGCGGCAGCACCGAGGGAGGGAAGAGAGAGAGAGAGCGCCGGTGAGGGACGGCGGCAAGGGCGGCGAAGGAGGGGTCCCGGCTCCCCTTTTATAGGCGGCGTGGCGCGGCGATGGGGATGGGCGCGGCGGCGCGGGGCTCGAGGCGGGAGGTGACATCGGCGCGGCGAGGCGGGTGGCTCGAGGGCGGTGATGGGATGGCAGGCGGCGCGGGCGGGATGGCGAGCGGCGACGTGACAGCGGCGCGGGGCGCGAGGCGGTGAGGCGCGCGACGTGGGCGTGCGAACGGCGGCGGCGCGGCATTCCGTCGAACACGTGGCATGCGCGTGCGGTCGGTCGGAGGTAGGGAAAGGGGGAATAGGGATGGGCCGGGCCAGGCCGATCGCGGGAAGGCCCGTGGGCTAGGAGAGAGAGAAAGGGGAAGGAGGGGGAGCTGGGCCAGGAGAGAGAAGGGAGAGGGGGGTGTTGGGCCGGCCTGCTCGGGGGAAAAGAGAGAGGGGAGGGGAGTTGGGCCGGGGAGAGAAAAAGAGAGAAAAGGGGCCCGAATTGAACAGTGGAATTTCTCAATTTCACAGGAGTTTTGTAGATTGAATTTTGGAGGAAAAACTTGGGGGATTTGAATTTGATTTTTGACCAAAAATTGAGAGGATGATCAAGGAGGGAAATTTGAGATCTAATTGGCACAAAACAAAAACCGAATTTTAAACTCCATTTTTTAATTAATAGAAATTTTAAATAAATAAAAAGAAAGTAGGGTGCTACACTTCCGCTCTGTGGACTTTTGTATTGTTGCGTTGCTCATCCATGGGCCTGTCCATGATGACAACTTATGTAAGGACTAAAACCCAGTGATGTAATAATTAGTTTACTTTGATTCCATGGTTATTCTGTGTGTACCAGCTAGTGTATCCTGGGACTGGTACTATCTCACAGGTAATGCGTAGCACCTCGGCATGAGTTAGCTGGTGATATCGGTTAACGGGTGTCGGGGTGTTACAAAGGTGGTATCAGAGCATAGGTTTGGCCCTAGGACGAAACCTTCGTTTAGTTGTGACCCTAAGGACTATTTTAAAAACTTATATATAGTTGCAAAAGTTAGAAATGCTTATACTCTTCTCCTTACTGTAGGATTCTTTTCAAATTAGTCACTAATCCCGGTTTATTTAAAAACCTTAGACGGATCACGCTGCGATTGACTCGGCCAATCCTTCAGCCCTGGTTCTTAGAAGTTTAGTGGTTGTTGTGCGTCAGACCTGTGGCATCGTTGCCAACTCACTAGGAGTTGTGGCACTTAGTGTTCGTTAAGGATGTTTTCCAAACTCCTTCGAGTGTTTGTTAAACTAGCGTGTTGGTGGGTTATGTAATGTTGGTTTGCTTCTTGATGTGCGTCCAGCTAAGCTTGGCTAAGCTTTGGGCTGGCCATGTCCCTATCTTTCGGAACTTCCCCGATTTGCGAAAACAGTTTTGTCTATGAAATGCCCTCCTCTTTACTCTGCCCTTTCAAACAAACCAGATGACAGGACGCCCTCGTCGCAATGCTCGCACCCCAGCCCACTTCGGTTATGAGGACCAAGTTCGAAATGACAACAACGCAACTCAGAATGCCGAAGACGAGGAAGTACAGCAAGCTGACGATCAGGTGTCAGAGAATGATCCTGCCCCCACCCAAGGAACACATGCGGCCACAGCTACCGCCCAAGGAGAAATGCCTCCACCTCCACCCCCTCATCTGGATCCTCAGTAAATCATGGCCATTCAAACTAAGATCCTACAGGGCATAGCTCAGAACCTGGCTGCTTTGAACCCCCAGCACCACCCAGCTCCACATCATAATGGTCGCTCCAAGTTGACCGATTTCTTGAGAACCCGTCCGCCAGAATTCTCGCAGACCTCCGAGCCTGTCGAAGCCGATGATTGGCTGAAAGACATGGAGAGAAAGCTTGATCTTGTGCAGTGCTCCCCTAGAGAGAAGGCTTTGTACGCTGCACATCAGCTTAGAGGACCTGCCGCCAATTGGTGGGAAAACTATTGTGCTCCTCACCGGGATGCCGCTACCATCGTCTGGACGGAATTCGCAGAAGCTTTTAGAGCTGCCTATGTCCCAGAGAGCATTTATGATATCAAGAGGGAAGAACTCAACAATCTGAAGCAGGGAAACTCCAGTGTCAACAAGTATCTTAGCAAGTTCAATCACCTGGCCCGTTATGCCACAGACGAAGTAGACACTGACAAGAAGAAGATCAGAAAATTTCTAAAAGGAATGAACGTAGGGATAAAGCTTCAGCTTGTGGCTCATGTTTTCCCTACCTTCCAAGACATGATCAATAGGGCCTTGATAGTTGAAGACACCAGAAAGGAAGTGGAAGTCTTTCGCAACCGCAAGATGGCCCAGTCTGGACTCCAATCTCATGGTGGTCCCCGCCCCAGGACCAACCCTCCTCCTCAGTATCGCCAACAGGCCCCACAGCAGAACCGAGGGTTTCCTACCCGCTCAATTCCTTCTCACCCGTCTGCACCAGCTCAGCCGAGAGCCTATAGTGGTAACCCAGGAGGAAGTAATCTTACATCTTTCAATACTCAGCCGAGGAAGCCCCAGAATGCAGCCGGAGTGACTTGTTACCGCTGCGATGAAGTTGGACACTTTGCCAGAGAATGCCCTCAGAGGAAAGGCCCCGCTACCTCAGGAGCCTCCAACATCAGTACTGCCAGAGTACCAGCGTTAGGGCAAGCGAGAGCCACTACTCAGGCTAGTGGTCAGGCCTCCCGTACTACTCCAAGCTTTGGACGAGGCCGCGTCAACCATGTTCAGGCAAAGTCAGCCCAGGAAGCTTCGGATGTTGTGATAGGTACGTTTCTCGTTAATAATGTACCTGCTGTTGTCTTGTTTGATTCGGGAGCTTCGCACACTTTCATTTCTCGAGCTTTTGTGGAACAACATGGTTTGGCTACTAAGGACCTAAGGGTACCAATGATCGTTCACTCCCCGGGAAAGGAGGCTAGGTCTGATCGATCATGCCCAAAGGTTAGCTTAGTCATAGAAGGTGTTAAATTTATGGCTAGCCCTATTATCCTAGAGTCGCAAGGTCTGGACCTGATTCTAGGCATGGACTGGTTAGCTAAGTACAAAGGTCAGATAGATTGTGCCACAAGGACTATCACGATGAAAGGACCATCTGGAAGTGAAGTAAAGTTTACCCCGTCAAAGGACCCTAGAGGTCGACCCATGTTGAACTGCATCGAAGTCATCCCTCTGGAAGAAGTGCCTGTAGTCAGTGAATACCCAGATGTCTTCCCAGATGAGCTACCCGGAATGCCACCAGATAGAGAAATAGAGTTCTCCATAGAACTTGCACCTGGCACAGCTCCAATAGCCAAGAGACCCTACAGAATGGCAGCTAATGAATTGGCCGAAGTGAAAAGACAAATAGAAGAATTGGAAGCAAATGGTTTTGTGCGACCCAGCACGTCACCATGGGGAGCTCCAGTGCTCCTAGTTGAAAAGAAGGATAAAACAAAGAGAATGTGTGTGGATTACAGAGCTTTAAATGAAGTAACCATTAAGAACAAGTATCCGTTACCGCGGATTGATGACCTGTTTGACCAATTACAAGGAGCCTCAGTCTTCTCCAAGATTGATTTAAGGTCTGGATACCATCAGTTGAAAATCAGACCTGAACACATACCAAAGACCGCCTTCTCAACTCGTTATGGTCTATTTGAGTACACGGTTATGTCCTTCGGACTCACTAATGCTCCAGCATTCTTTATGAATCTCATGAACAAAGTGTTTATGGAATACCTCGACAAGTTTGTCATAGTATTTATAGATGACATTCTCATCTACTCCAATGATGAGCAAACCCATGCAGAACATTTGAGATTGGTACTAGGAAAGTTGCGAGAACATCAGCTTTATGCAAAATACGCCAAGTACGAATTTTGGTTAGACCGAGTCGCATTCCTAGGCCATGTTATCTCATCTCGTGGAGTAGAATTGGATCCAGGAAAAGTAAGAGATGTGCTTTCATGGAAATCTCCAACCACGGTTACCGAGATCAGGAGTTTTCTTGGTTTGGCAGGATATTACACAAGGTTTATTGAGGGTTTCTCAAAAATCGCCAAACCCATGACAGAATTGCTCAAGAAAGAGAAGAAGTTTGTTTGGACCGAAGCATGTGAAAAGAGTTTTCAGGAGCTAAAGAAAAGGCTAACGACTTCTCCAGTCTTAATACTACCAGACATAAGGAAAGATTTCGAAGTCTTTTGCGATGCATCCAGGCAGGGTTTAGGATGTGTAATTATGCAAGAAGGAAAAGTTGTTGCTTATGCCTCACGACAGTTAAGGCCACATGAAGTGAACTACACCATCCATGATCTTGAGCTAGCCGCAGTTGTTCATGCCCTCAAAATATGGAGACATTACTTGATCAGAAACAGATGTGAAGTATACACGGATCATAAGAGCCTGAAGTATATCTTCACTCAAACAGAGCTCAACCTCAGACAAAGAAGATGGCTTGAACTGATCAAGCATTACGATGTCGGAATACATTACCATCCGGGAAAAGCGAATGTTGTCGCAGACGCTCTAAGTCGAAAGGTGCACTGCAATGTCCATTTGACCTCGCCACATCATCCAGCATTATGCAAGGAAATGGAAAGGCTAAGAATAAATATGGTTAAGCCAGGAACTCTAGCAACCCTAGTGGTGCAACCAACTCTCGAGAACCAAATCCGTGAAGCCCAAGAAGGCGACAAAGAAATTATGAATATAAGGGAATTGATAAAGAAAGACAAAGTCTCAGAATATTCTGTAGATGATAAAGGAATCATTTGGTTTGGAAAGCGCATATGTGTGCCCAACAAAAAGGAGTTAAGAAACCTGATACTGCAAGAAGCCCATGAGTCTGCATATTCTATCCACCCCGGAAGTACCAAGATGTACCAAGATATCAAGAGTCATTATTGGTGGTCTGGAATGAAGAGAGATATTGCCGAGTATGTTGCCCTTTGTGACATCTATCAAAGGGTAAAGGCCGAACATCAGAAGCCCGCAGGTTTACTGCAGCCGTTAAAGATTTCAGAATGGAAGTGGGAAGAAATAGGAGTGGACTTTATAACAGGATTTCCAAAGACATCTTCGGGTTATGATTCCATTTGGGTAATAGTGGATCGACTAACCAAGGTTTCCCATTTCATCCCCGTAAAGACTACCTACTCTGGCAAAAAATTAGCAGAGCTATACATGACGAAAGTGGTTTGCCGACATGGTGTCCCAAAGAAGATTGTGTCAGATAGAGGTACCCAGTTCACCTCCCATTTTTGGAAGAAGTTACATGAAGCCATGGGTACCAATCTCAACTTCAGTACAGCTTACCATCCTTAGACCGATGAACAGACAGAAAGGGTGAATCAGATTCTAGAAGACATGTTGAGAGCTTGCGCCTTGGATTTTGCCGGTACTTGGGATTTGTGCCTACCCTACGCAGAATTCTCTTACAACAATAGCTATCAAGCAAGCATACAAATGGCCCCAAATGAAGCCTTGTATGGGCGAAAGTGTCGAACACCACTCTGTTGGATGGATGTCGGAGAAAAGAAAGTCTTTGGACCAAATGTTCTGAAAGAAGCTGAAGAACAGGTGAAAGTGATTAGAGAACGTTTGAAAGTGGTCCAGTCTAGGCAGAAAAATTATGCAGACAATCGTCGAAGAGATCTAGAGTTTGAAGCTGGAGATCATGTATACCTGCGAGTATCACCTCTACGTGGAACGAAAAGATTTGGAATGGCAGGAAAGTTAGCGCCACGTTTTATTGGACCCTATCCTATCACTGCACGCGGTGGAGAAGTTGCCTATCAGCTTGAGTTACCTGCAGAGCTTGCCGGTGTATACAACGTGTTCCACGTGTCCCAGTTGAAGAAATGTCTTCGACTTCTGGAAGAACAAGTTCCACTTGAGATAATCAATGTGCAGGAGAATCTGACCTACGAAGAACGACCGATTCGGATTCTTGATGAAAAGGAGCGAAGCACCAGATGGAAAGTGATCAAGTTTTTCAAGGTTCAGTGGAGTAATAACTCCGAGGACGAAGCTACTTGGGAACAAGAGGATCACCTTCGAGCCGAGCACCCTGAGTTGTTCGCATAGTCGCGGAATCTCGGGACGAGATTCCTTTAAGGGGGGTAGGTTTGTAGCACCCTTGAGTTTATCATTTTATGTGTTTAAAATCCCCTTCGTTTAAAAATTTGGAGTTTAAATTTGGCTTTTATTTGATTTTGTGCCAAATAGATTGTTCCGTCACTGTTGCCCTATCCCCTACCTCGCGCCGCCGCCGCCGCCGCCCGCCGCGCCCACGCCGCCCACGCTGCGCGCCTCACCGCCTCGTGCCCCGCGCTGCACCGAGCCCCGTGCCGCGCGCGTCATCTCACCGTGCCGCTGTCACCTCGCCGCGCCGCCGTCCCATCGCCACCTTGAGCCCCGCGCGGCACGCGCCGCGCCGCGTCCCATCCGACGCCGCGCCCGTGTCCCGTCGCCGCACCGCGCCGCGCTGCGCGTCACGTTGCCGCTCGCCGTCCCGCCCACGCCGCGCGCGCGTCCCCTCGCCGGCCGCCGTCCCATCGCCATCCTCGCGCCCCGCACCCCGCCGCCTAGAGCCGCGCGCTGCGCCGTCTCGAGCCCAGAGCCGCGCCGCGCCGCTGTCGCATCACCGCGTCGCACCGCGCGTTCGCCGCCTATAAAAGGGGAGCCGGAACCCCTCCTCGCCGCACCACCCCTCCCCTCACCGGCTCCTCTCTCTCTCGCTCTCTCTCTCTCTCGGCCGCCGCCATTTCTCCCCCGGCCACCGCCGCTCGCCGCCGCCGGCCGCACTCCGTCGCCGCATTTCTCCCCCCCGGCCGCCGGCCTCCCTTTCCCCGGCCGCCTCGCCACCGCGGCGCCACCGCCGGCACACAAGCCGGGCAAACCAGGGAGAGGAGGAGGAAGAAGCACCCGACAGGTGGGCCCCCCTTCTCTCCCCTCTCTCTCATGACTGACAAATGGCCCCCTTTGACTGTCAGCCCTAATGGAATATTCCATTGGAATATTCCGTTACCGTTTAATTTAATTCCCAGAAATTCCAGAAAATCCTTTTATCTTTGAAAATTCCTAGAAATTCAATCGTAACTCCGTTTGACCTCGTTCAACTTTCTAAATTTTTTTTAAAATTGAGATCTACACAGTGGCACACTTATTTATTTGATTTGAGATTGTTTTATTGCCTTTTATTTATTTGTTCTCCGCTCCGCGTATAGAGCACGTGTACGAGGACGCTCCGGACGTCGGTTTCGAAGGAGAAGACCCCCATCTTGTGCAAGGCAAGACCCTTTGATCACATTGCCCCTATATTTGCAAGTTATTTTGGTTGAAAAATGCATTGCTAGGTGCACACGATAAATCTTGTTAGGCCTCGGATTGGTTATACAACCGACGGACCGACCTAGTAGTTGCACTCACTTTACGTAGGATGTTGTTAATTCCTTTATCCTTGTTAGCTACACATATGTTTACGCCGGTATCGCTATCCATTGGATACGATTGCCGAGATAGTTTGCTTAGCCGTGCTTACGTTGTACTGTCGTGTGAAAACTTGGGTATTTTCCAAACTTTATCCTTAAAAATCCAGTACGTTGTACCGATGTGTTGCGAAATAAAATGTGTTGTGAAAATGGTGATGATGCGAGGCCATGTCTTTGTGGTTTGGTCGCGTATTATCGTTACAACCTCTGCAGAGTTTAATGAACTGTTCGAACAGTCGTGCCCATGGTCAAGGGCGAGTGTAAGGTGTTTCTCATAGCGTAGATTTGTTTGACAAATGCTTGATGAAAGTGTTTGGTGGGAAGGGATTCGTTTCCAGAGTTCGCCTGTGTGGCAAACGGCTAACCTTTGTGGTTAGGAACGGGTCTGTGTGATCTGGTGTTGACGACGAAATTTGGTAAATCATGCATCGAATTTGGAGTTAAGACCGAAGCGGATTTGGAAGGAAATCGGTAACAGAAACAGAGTATAAATCGACTTCGGAACTGCATCGGCTACAGTGTGCATCGGCTGATATTGAATCGGACAAGGAAGCCGATGTAGCCGATTCCGACAAGGGGGTGTTGGAACCATTGTCGGGTTCGTTTAAAGTGCTTCATGAGGATTGCCATGTATGGATTGAGTCCGAAAAAGGCAATTGTATCTATTAATTAGGAATAGTTTGTTAGTTTCCTTTTATCTTTAGGAAAGTGTGTTTAGTGTCCGATAAGGACTTTATGTGTTTCCTTTTATCTTTAGGAAAGTTTGAGTCGTGTCCGATATGGACTAGTATCTACCCATGGGTATAAATATGTACACCCGGGGTCTATGTAAATTATCTCTCGATCAAAACAATTTCGGCGCATCGCCACCTTTTACCTTTTACTTTCGACAAGTTCTTCTTTCAAGTTGGGCTGCATCGACTTCGATCTCCGACGAGGAGTAAGGCTTGTTATGGTGGCTTGTGTTATCGGGATTAGTACTTCCATCGCTTCGACACTCTAATCTTGTTCATGTAAGTCGTCGAGTTATCATATACGTTATATAATCTAGATTGACAATGTTTTCTACTTGCATCGGCCGATCTCTATCTAGGGTTTTGTCGATATCGGCTAGATTACTTTGTTGATTTAGATTATATAATGTATCCACCACCCTGAAAATCAGTCAAAAGCCTGATTATCTAGATATTATGTTTCTTTTCATACTTAGTGCTGCATCAGTTAAGTTTGATCTACTAAGTCGTGCTTAGAACCATAATCTCTAGCCTGCTTCTTGATTGCCAATAAGGGTTTCATCGGGGTTTCAGCCGATGAGTTATCTAGACGTTGCATCGGCTTATAAGGATTACATACAAGATGGATTTAGCCGATGACAATAAAGATTTCACTGTTTATATAATCATTTGGATCTACTGACATCGGACCACCAGCCGATGAATGCTTCAACCTTCATATCAGTGCTTATTTAATCTATCATTACTAGCCGATTGGTTTCTACTGGATTATTTTATTTTATTTTCATCAGCCGATTATCTTTATGTCATTATTTACTCAGTATCAAGATGTATACTGGATATCGGCTGGTATCGGCATCGGCTGGAATCACTCCATCGGCTTGTCAGCCGATCGGCTATCTTTTGATCTTCAATTTATATATCTTGTCAGTTGCAGGATCAAACTGATTAGCACGTCCGCATCTTATTATTATTTTGGACCTGCACTGGAGCTAAGCAAATCTCCCAGGCCATCGTGTTTTTACGTCAACACCTGGGGTGTCGCTTGACACCAAGGTGTTGCTAGGGCCGAGAAGGCGTTTGTTGTGCTGAGAAAGCTAAGTTAACTATGTGAAATAGTGTTGTGGTGAATTTATGGTTGGAACAGAGTTGCTGTGAAAGAAAAAAGAAGCTAATAGAGGAAACCAGTTATTTAATTGATTGTTACTCTTGTGACAAGTTGTTGCAAAGCAACTTGTGTAATGGGACGAGGCGTGAGCCTCCTCCCGACAACTAAATTTTTGACTCACTAGAGTTTTTGTGAAATAAATCGCTTTCACCAAAAAGGTTGCTTTCGCAAATAAAACCCTAGCCCTACTTGTCTTAACCAAGCATGTCATTCTTTCCCCGGCTTGCTGAGTACGTGAAGTACTCACCCTTGCTATATATAATATCTATAGAGCTTGGAGATGAAGACGTCGACCCGATTGCCGAGGAGTGCCTCCAGGAGCAAGCCGAGTACGAGGATTTCTAGAAGATTCGTGTCTAGCCCCAAGCCCCGCCTGTGGATCAAGATGGTTGCCTAGGCGCTCGCCTAGTGCTTAGTCGCCCAGACGCTTAGCTTCTGCCGCTTTTTGACTTTCGCTCTGTGGACTTTTGTATTGTTGCGTTGCTCATCCATGGGTCTGTCCATGATGGCAACTTATGTAAGGACTAAAACCCAGTGATGTAATAATTAGTTTACTTTGATTCCATGGTTATTCTGTGTGTACCAGCTAGTGTATTCTGGGACTGGTACTATCTCACAGGTAATACGTAGCACCTCGGCATGAGTTAGCTGGTGATATCTGTTAACGGGTGTCGGGGCGTTACATGTACTTACTTCTAATGCTATGAAGAGTTACCTCTATTTTTTTATAAAAATATTACTTTCTTCTAAGTGTATAATTACTTTGAATACCTAAAGAGTTATGTGATTACGTCCAAATAAAGAAAATTACTCCCTCCTAACTGTGTAATTACTTTGTATTTAGTTACGAGTCTTTTCTATATTTTACTTCGCATAATTTCTTATTTCAGCATCATTTAATATGTTTACTTTGAATGCTACACAGAAGTGACGGTTCGTTAAAAAATGCTACACAAAAGTTACTTCTATTGAAGAACCTAGTTATTGTAAATTACTCTTAGGTATTTTAATATATTCAATATTAGACTTATTTATCGTATTTTTTTGAGTAAATTATAATGATTCAAATAGATCTTAGTAATAATACACGGTTTAAAAGATATAAATCGCCAAAGGTTCCATGGGATCAGTTTAAGGGAAGGATGGGTGTAATGATCGTTAACTAGTTGGTGTTAGCGTGGGCATGCGAATAAGTACTCCCTCTATGTATCTTCAATGGAACGGCCTATACATATGTCGCTCTATATGACAAAATCAAGAGCGCACACTGAATAGATTTTACGTTTTTAATTCCCATAAAAAATTTGAAGTATCTACCAAGAAGTCATTGAAGTTTCAAACTCATGTGGATAAAGATAAAGATGAAAATTAAATATTTTACGTAAAACGAGATAGTATTAACATATGATTAATTACATTTTAATCATTATAAATTTGTAAATATATTTATCTGATATTTTAGAGTAACTTTAATATAAAAAATTTTCACACAGAACGCGCGATGTAAAAATTTTCATCCAGTTGGAGAACGAACGGGGCCAAGGTAAAGCCTTCGTACATTTTAGCCACACGAGGTAAGCTACTCTTGGGGCCGAAGAAAACTGCCCCTATAAATGAGGCCCAGTCCGAGAGCTTGCTGACCCACCACCCCCCTGCTTCTTCCAAACCAAGCCCATCTCCTCCCGCTTCCAGAAGCAGAGGAATCCATCGATTTCCATCTCGCGCGCACACACATCGCCTCCTCTCCTCGCCGCCGGCAAGCTGCGCCTCCGCCTCTCCAATGGACGCGCCATGGCCCGAACTCGACGCCGACGTCCTCGGCCTCATCCACAGCCGCCTCCCGTGCCTCGTCGATCGGCGCCGCATGGCCCGAGTCTGCCGCAACTGGCGTGTCGCCGTCAAGCCTGAGCAGCCGCGGCGGGGGACGAGGCCGCTCCCATCGATCCTCGTCCCGCGCGCCGACGGGCCTTCCTTCGCTTGCTCCCTCGCCGGCTGCGCCACCCACGCCTTCCGCCCCCAGCTCCCGGGCGACGCACGCTACTTTGGCTCCTACGACGGTGGCTGGGTCTTCGTCGCTCTCAGCAACACCATGAAGTACGCGCTCCTCAGCCTCCGAGCCGACAAGCGATTCCCCATCCCTGAACCTGACATCGACAAGCTCACGGACATGGTGGCCGCGACACTCTCTTCTCCACCGGACGACGAACACTGCCTCGCTGCCGCCATCAACCTCTCCAGCCTGATGGACGATCCACGCGTTCATGTGTTCTGGCGCATGGAGCATCAAGTTGCGGAGGAGGTGACACCTGCTGAGTTCGTCACCACGTCAATTCTGGAGGATGTCATACACCACAAGAAAGCCTTCCATTTCCTCACAAGAGAAGAAAACCTCCATGTTTTTCCGGTAGCGGGCTTCCTCGAGTACGATGACGGCAATCTGAAGATACCGCCCTTGGAGGTTCGTCGCTTCTCGCGTGGTGGGCGAGATTACGGCGGAGGCTTCGTTGTTCGCTACCTGGTGGAGTCCGGCGAGAATCTCCTCATGGTCGTCAGGCTCGTTCCTCATCCTCCCCTCTTTCCGCCGACGACATGGGCGTTCAAGGTGTTCGAGATGGTGGAGCTGCCGCTGGGAACTCGTATCAACAACGACGGCGCACGATACGCTTGGAACGAGCTGGAATCGCTGGGTGGGAGGATGCTGTTCGTCGCGCGAGGCTGCTCCAGATCGTACAACGCGGGCGACTATCCGGGCGATGAGTTCAACGAGGGCGTCTACTTCCTGGATGACGGGAGACTCTACGATGAGGTGTCCGTAATAATGAATCCCGTTTCCCAGTACCGGGAATACCCCTGCAGCGACAACGGCAAGTGGCTGCCGCCGCCGGCGGCGGCGGAGGCGGTTACCGGCCGCGTGGACAAGCTCTTGCCGGAGCAAGGCAGGTCGAACTACACGCAGCCGGTTTGGATTCTCCCGTGAGACTGCCATGTTCTTAGTGAGATTGTCGTTGTGCAGGTATGCTTGCTGCCGAGATCTGGGCTTACAGCGAATTGTCCGTCTGATGTTGTTGTCGTGCTGATCGATGATACTGTTTCGTTTGTGATCTGATATGGTGTTGTTGATTTGTCCAGTTAGTGCAATCGATGATGTGTTCTCGAGATCCATGTGTGCTTGCAATTGCTTGATCTATCATAAGCTCATAACATCTCGTCAGTACTTTCCTATTTTTACCATGTTAGACTAATGCAGAAACTGTTGTTAGACTGTTGGTGTTCATGACTCAGATTGCATTAATTAATTAGTGCATCATTATATTGCAAACAAAAATTATTCAGTGTGGGGATTGCTTTAGTGCACATGCTTCGGATCAAATGGATTTGCAGGGAAGACGAAACTGCTTCTGCAGCTTGCTTTCAGTTGCTTCAATTCTCTTCTGAGGATCTAATCAGAAACTCAGAATCTTCTGCATTCATATGCAACTTTGTGGCATCCTGTCCAATTGTGCAGTTAAAAACAGTTCATTGTTAGTTTAACCTGTCTGAAATGTGCTATAGTGTAGTAGCATTCATATGCAACTTTGTGGCATCCTGTCCAATGGTGCAGTTAAAAACAGTTCATTGTTAGTTTAACCTGTCTGAAATGTGCTATAGTGTAGTTTCAGTCAACAGTTTGATGTTTCCGTCAAAATTGGTGTGATAATTGCCGGTTGGTACAGTTGCTACTATGCTGGAGCTACTTAGTAGATTCTCCTTTTGTAGCAGAAATGCAGTGTGGTCTGATGAATTACATGAATGCAGCAATGATATTGCAGTCAATAGTAATGGAATGTGTAATTTTCAGTGCTTATTTTTCCTGATAGAACCATGTTTTGCATCAAATGGATTTTACAGTGAAGCTGAATTTGCTTCTGCACCCTGCTTTCAGTTGCTTGCTGACAGTCCAAGATGGATTTATGAATTTTCAATGGCTCCTTACACATTTCATAACTTATTTATCTAGTCACTTTTTCATAAGTTAGCTGAATTTTTAATAGGCTTCTCAAATTGCTGCTGGGAAAGATGCAGATTTTTTCTCTTCTCTTTCTTCATAATAGTTGTTTCATAGCAACTTTTTTCTTTGAGCCAGTTCTGAACTTCAGATATGGCAGTTGTTGATTGTCCGGTTACTTCAATCTATGATGTTTCGTCCATGTGTGCAGTGTTCTTGCAATTGTTTGATCTGTCATAACATCTCTTCAATACTTCACTTCATGATTTCAGTTGCTGTCCAGAAAATGGCTGGTGTTGATGACTTGGATTGCATATTTGCAGTACTGCTTCGGATCAAACGGATTTTCAGTTTTTGTGTAAGAAGTACATCGTTTATCTTTGCTTTCTTCATAGGACTAGTTGCTTTATGATCAGTTGCATAGGGGGTAGTAAATAATCTACCCTGTGTTATTTGTTCTTCTGTAGTACTATACTGATAGTACCACTGAATTTGTTTTTCCCGTGCCACGATCTATTTCTATACTTATATGATGTAAAACGTTGAGCGTTAGTAATAATAGTGGTTAATAACCGTTTTAATCTTTGGTCCAATGTGTCCGTCATCTTTAGTAACACAACCACACAGGTATGTTGATAACTGTTTTATTAATCTGTTCACTGCTACTGAACAGAGGATGTTCTGCTCATTTGGTCATCTGCTCCACAGGAAAAATTGGTGCACAATTGAAGTGTTTTTTTTCCTGCATTGCCCATTCAATTTTCTGAAATCGTAGCATAGTCTGATGGTACCACCAAAAAACAGTTCATCAGACGGTTGCTTGCTCAATACCTTATATGGTAAAACGCCAAGCAATGCTTTTGCCGAGAATGACACATTGACACGCCAGCTCCCTGCTTGAGTTTTGATATTTTGGTTCGGAATTTTGTTCATAAGGTTGATTCAGAATAGCAATGGTCACTCTAATTCTGTTTCGTTTTACTCCAAAAAAAATGTGCATCGAATTTGAGAGATTCTGGTATGAGTACATTGGAATGTGGGCTTTGAAATATCGAGCAGGCTGGCCCTATTGGCCCAGTGAAGAAGTAAAACCGTGGGGGCGACGAAAACTGCCCAATAAATAATGCCCAGTCCGATAGCTTCGTGACCAAGCCCAAGCCCTGCTTCTTCCAAAGCAAGCCACCCATCTCCTCCCGCTTCGAGAAACAGAGGAATCAATCCCACGCAGCCACACCGCCTCCTCGTCTCGTCGCCTCGCCTCGCTTCACCTCACCTTCGCCGCCTCTCCAATGGAGTCGCTTCACCACGACGTGATCCGCCTCATCCACAGCCGCCTCCCGTGCCTCGTCGACCGGCGCCGCATGGCCCGAGTCTGCCACAACTGGCGCCTCGCCGCCGCGGAGAAGCAGCGCAAGCTCCCGTCGATCCTCGTGCCGCGCGCGGATGGCCCTACCTTCGCCTGCGTCCTCGCCGGCTGCGCCACCCACGGCTTCAGCCACCCGCTCAAGGACGAGGCGCGCGCCGCGCGCTACTTCGGCGCCTACGACGGTGGCTGGGTGTTCGTCGCCTTCGGCCACACCGTGGACTACGCGCTCCTCAGCCTCCGCAACGGCGACCAACTCCACGTCCCCGACATGGACATGGCCGTGGTGGCCGCGACACTCTCCTCTCCGCCGGACGACGAACGCTGCCTCGCCGCCGCCATCAACCTCTCCTTCCTGATTGACGATCTACGCACTCATGCGTTCTGGCCCATGCGGTGTCAAGCTGCGCCGGAGAAGATGGCGAAAGCTGCTAAGGTGATCAGCGGCCATGCTCTGGAGGATGTTGTACACCACAACGAGGCCTTCCATTTCCTCACGAGAGAAGAAAACCTCCAAGTTTTTCCGGTAGCGGGCTTCCGCGAAGACGACGAGGGAAATCTGGAGATACCGACCATGGTGGTTCGCCGCTTCTCGCATGGTGGGCGAGATTACGGCCGAGGCAACGTTGTTCGCTACCTGGTGGAGTCCCGCGAGAATCTCCTGATGGTGGTCAGGCTCGTCTCTGATCCTCCCCAATTGCCGCCGAGGACGTCGGCGTTCAAGGTGTTCGAGATGGTGGCGCCGCCGCTGGGAACTCCCATCAACAACGACGAGGCACCATACGCTTGGAACGAGCTGGAATCGCTGGGTGGGAGGATGCTGTTCGTCGCACGAGGCTGCTCCAGATCGTACAACGCGGGGGACTATCCGGGCGATGAGTTCAACGAGGGCGTCTACTTCCTGGATGACGGGAGACTCTACGACGAGGAGTTGATGCTCGGTGAGCCCGATTTCCGGGAGTATCCCTGCAGAGACACCGGCAAGTGGTTGCCAGCGGCGGAGGCGAATCCGCCGAATCCCCGAGTGGTCGAGTTCTTGCCGGAGCAAGTCCCGTCGAGCTACTCACCGCCGGCGTGGCTTCTCCCCTGAGATTGCCCGTGTTAGTTTTGATTTGTCCGAGATGTGGTTTAGCTTGCAGCCGCTATACTCTGTCCCGTCTCCTCTTGCTGCGATGGATTAGTGTAGTTTCAGTCAACAGTTGCAGTTTCAGTCCAGATTTGATGTGATAATCGTGGATTGGTATAGAAAGCGTTTGCAAGTCAGAACTACATGAATAATGAATGCAGTATATTCAATGCAGTATGAATGTGTGATTTGACGATTTTTTTTCATGAATGCAGCAATGGCTGGCATTCTTGGCTTGGATTGAATTAGTGAATAACTATATTGCAGTCAGTAAGATTGCAATGTGTAATTTTCAGTGCTTATTTTTTCCTGATAGAAGCATGTTTTGCATCAATTGGATTTTACAGTGAAGCTGAATTTGCTTCTGCAGCTTTCTTTCAGTTGCTTGCTGACATGTTCCTAACTTCATTAACTATTCACTTGTTCATTAGTTAGCTGAATTTCAGTTGCTTGCTGACAGTCCAGGATGGGCTGAGGTAGTGCCACTCTTCAGTGGATCTTAGCAGAATTTTCGATGTCCGCTACATATTTTCCTAACTCATAATGTAGCATGTTAAGTTTATCAAATTACTGATACACATCGGTTTCAGCTAGCTGTGAAAGATACAGAATGTTTACCTGTTTCTTTCTTCTTGATACTAGTTGTTCAGTTCTGTTGTTGTATGATCGTCTGAATCTTAGTAGAGTACTATTGATTCTACTGAATTTATTTACTGTGCGACAATTTATTCCTTTATTATGTGCATAAGGTATTTTAGTAGCAGAAGAACGGTTAAACAGTTAACAGATGGTTATTCACCCAAAGCTATCAGCATTTCTTCAGTAACACAGCCTGATGTTAGGCGTCATGGTAATCTGTTCACTAGTACTGAACAGATTATGATGTTCTTCTGCCCTCCCTGCTCTACAGAAGAGTGGATCAAATGATTGACACGCGGAGAGGAGGATTATCTCTGCATTGCCCGTTCATTTTTCTGAATTTGCAGGATCTTGTGACTGATGTAAGAAATTATTGGTAAAATTTAGATGGTTGGTTGGTTAATCACCAGCGTTAACCATGAGAAAATTTTGGCAGTTCACTACGACTTTACTGTTCAGTCTGCAACTCAATAAACAAAAAGTGATAAGAACTCACTCACTCACAGACTCCAGAAAATTAAAATAACACGGGTCTCAAGTTCTTGACCCATAGGGAATTCGACAAGAATCAAGCTGATTCAGCATAACTGTCACGGTGGGTGCCATGCTGATTAAGCGACTTTCGGCGAGGGAAGAGGAGGATTAGCCTGAAAAATTGAAAAATTAGCATGAACAGGGCAGTTAAGGTGAAAAGGCTAACTGCATTTGGGCCCACATTTCTCTGCATAATTGGGAGAGAGTAAAAGCCCAACAAACTCGAGCATTGATCCAGAAAATTAAACAACCTGCAAATTCTGCATAGGAAATTCCACGTGAATCAAGCAAATTCGACATTATTGTCACGGAGGTTCGACCTGCAAAATCGCAAAATTAGCATGAAGTGAGCAGTCAAGGTGGCTCACTACATTTGGGCCCTCATTTTCAGCCCAATGTACTTGTGCATCTATCCAAAGCCCAAGCTGAGATCCAAACAATAGGCCCAAGCAAACCGACCCTATAAATAGGCCCAACTTTGCACGGTTGGTAACAAGGTTGGCCGCCGCCGCCGCCGCCGCCTCCTCTCCTCTGCTTCTTCCAAACCACGCCACCCTCGGTGTCAAAAAAAAAAGGCACCCTCTTCCCGACTTCCCCTGGACAAATAATTGGACAACAATTTATGCACTAATTATATGTTGGTTGCAATATAATGATGCACTAATTAATGCATTATGATTAATGAACACCAACAATTTCTGCATTAGTCTGACATGCTAAAAATAGCAGAAAATACTGATGAGATATTATGAAATTGTGATAGATGAAGCTATTGCAAGATCTCGGGAACACATCATCGATTGCACTAACTGGAGTTGCATCGTGTTAACCTGTTCACTAGTAATCAGAGGATGTTCTGCTCTGCTGAAGGGAGGAAATGAGAGTAAATAAATGTTGAGACATGGAGAGGATGTTCTCTGCACTCCCCATCCATTTTTTCTGAACTTGTAGGATATGTCTAATGGTACGAAATTGTTATTAGATGGTTGGTTGCTTAACTACGAGTGTTAGCGCGGTTAGAACTGGGTCAAAATTCTAGCAATTGCAGAAGGGGGTAATTGAACTGCAAAGTGAAGCCTTCACTATATTTTCGGCCGACATTTCTTGCCTAAAACAAGGTCAGGCCCGTTCTTCTATGGGTCCCGTAGGCCCATTTAGATCTGCCCACTTACTCTCCTAAAGTAGGCCCAAGCGTGAAACGAAATTGCCCCGCCAAGTCTGAAACTTGTAGGGTTGTTTTGGTTTGATACCAAAAACACCACTGTTTTGGGAGGTTTGAATAATAAGTATTCACTCTGTTTTATATTATAAGTCATTTGATTTTATTTAATTAAATTTATTTAAATTTGATCAAGTTTATAGAAAAATATATTAGTATTTTCAACCCAAACCAAATATATTATTAAAATATATTCAATGTTAGATTAAATGAAACTAATTTGATATTTTAGATGTTGCTAATTTTTTCTATAAATTTGATCAAACTTAATAAGTTTGATTAGGAAAAAAGCCAAATGAATTATAATATGAAACGGAGATAGTATGATGGTTTGGTTTAAAGCCAATTAATTGACAATGCTCATACTCCATTTAGCACAAATCTAGAAATTTCTCCACTATAGTATGAAATTTGACATCATATATTACTAATAAACCAAACATGAGTAATATATCTCTACTCTACCAACTTGGTAGTGTCGAAATTTGACTAGATTTTACCACTACCAATAAATTGGTAGGGGTAGAGAACCAAACATTTCCGTAGATTCTGAACCAGTTTCTAACACATCAAAACGTAGGGAGTACATGCAGCAATACTTTCTTTTTTGAAAGAGTATGCAGCAACATTTTTTTGTTTTGAGATGTGCAGCAGTATTCTGGGAGCGTGTTGAGTTGTGACATGGGGACAATATCACCAACAAGCTAGATCCCGTGGCCGTGAGCAGCAGCAAGCGCCCACCGGCCACCAGCCACCACTGTGGCAATACCGGCGCCGTATTTGCTGCACTGGAGAGTACGTCTCCATTTCATATTATAAATCGTTTGACTATTTTTTTAAGTTAAACTTTATTAAATTTAATTAAGTTTATAGAAAAAAATAGCACATCTAAAATATCAAATTAATTTTATTTAATCTAATACTAAATATATATATTTTGATAATATGTTTAGTTTGTGTTGAAAATACTAATATATTTTTTTATAAATTTAATTTAAGTTTAATTTAAAAAAGTTAAATAGCTTATAATATGAAACAAAACATAGGGATACCTCCGTTACGCGTCGTGCGTGGTTGCTGCGTGCTCGATCGCAAGAGCAAGATGCAGCCGTCAGATCAAAAGCTAATAAGCCGAGACGATGATACTGACCATGTCCGTCATGGTGGTGGTTGAGCTACTTTCGGCGAGGGGAAGAGGAGAGGAGGAGGAGCCAAGCCTCATGATGATCAGCCTGCTTGCAGATATCATCCTTAGCTCCCATATGCAGCTGAGCTGGTGCGGTGAGTGCTTGGCCGGCGAGGCGGCGACGTCTGTCCGTGGTATTCTGGAAAGGAACAAGGCACCCAGTGGCGGAGCTTCATTAAGATCAATATGGGTCATGGTCTCTTCAATATTTACTCATTTACTATATAATATACATGATTTGCTGCTGTGTTTTGTGATCTTTTCTATCAAATGCCCTCTCTAAGGATGTACGTGTTTGTTTGGGTGAGTTGGGAACTCATTCCCTCCGCACGAAAAAATGAATGATTCATAAGCGCATGATTAATTAAGTATTTACTATTTTTTTAAATAGGTTAATATGATTTTTTAAAGCAACTTTCGTATAGAAACTTTTTAAAAAAAACATATTGGTTAGCAGTTTGAAAAACGTACGCGCATAACACGAGGGAGAGGAGTTGGGAATTCAAGCATCACAAAGGTTGTGTTCGTTCTTGAGTGTTGAGAACTAACCCTCCCAGCATGCAAAACGGAGTGACTCATTAGTGCATGATTAATTAAGAATTTACTATTTTTTTAAAAAATTATTGATATGATATTTTGAAGCAACTTTCGTATAGAAATTCCTCGTAAAAAACATACCATTTAGTAGTTTAAAAAACGTACACGCGAGAGTGGGAAGCTGGGAAAGTAGGGTGGAGATCACATCCCAAGTCTCTAACCTGTATAATTGCTCTTAACATGCTAATGACCCTCCCAGTGGAGGGGTTCAAGCTCCGCAACTGAAGGCACCAAACGTCCTTTTTCAGAGTTTCAGAGATACTGGTTACAGACTTGACTTGTACAGATGCAGGAGGTCAGTCTCTGCTTGTGGAGAACAGACAGAGTTTGATGTTCAGAATTCAGACATGCATTCCTTGTTTCAGACGCTGTGCGAAGAAGATGCAGAAATGTACTAGTGATTAAAAAAAAATTGAACGGGAGCTAGTGATTAAAATGATTTCCATGTTTTGGGCATATTTGGGACACATACGCATCTTGGATGAAATTTCATAGTAGATTGTTTAATTAACTGGGGAAACTTTGCCTCGCAACAGTGGTAGGCAGGTACGAAGTACTAGCTTAGAACAAGAAATGGAGAAAAGATACACAGGGAAGAATTGCCTGCTTTAATTAACCCCTTTTCTTCTTGTTGTTGTTGGAAATATTTACACTTCGATCCCTCGTTTACAAAGTGCATGCATGGTCTGCTGCAAAAAAAGACCCAAAACCATACTCACCGAGAGGGATTTCTTCAGTGTACAGTGACACCCAATCTGAGGTTCATATCAGGTTCAGAGAGAAAGAGACAACCAAGAGCAACACTTCTGCTCTCAGGCCCAAACAATGTTGGAAATTTAAGGCAAAAAAAAATGAAAAAGAAAAAAAAACAAGCTAATTATTAGGAGGACCAGCTCCTGAGCAGGGATGGCTTGCCGAACATCTGGTCCAGCGCCAGCACGACGGCCATGGCCACCGACACCTCCATCCCCGGCCGCACCACCAGCCGGAACACGTCCGTCCCCACCGCCTCCTTCGCCTGCACCTCCGCCACCACCGCGCGTCGCCGCGCGTCGTACACCGCGCAGCTCCGCCGCAGGTACGAGCCTTCGATCTCGTAGCCGCCGCCGCCGCCGGCGGCCGCGCCCGCGCCGAGGGCGACGCCGCAGGGCGCGACGTGCGCCATGGTCTTGCCGTTGCCGCCGCCGCGGACGTACTGCGGCGTCCGCTTCACGGCGTAGAGTGGCGGGAGACGCGTCTCCTCGCCGGGGTGGACCAGCCACTGGTCGCCCCCAAACCCGAGGCTGCTGATCGCCTTCTTGCGGCGGACGGTGACCACGGGTACGCCCGCGGCGTCCATGAGCACCACCTCCGCGCGCGAGTCCGCCTCGTAGCTGTCCACCCGGTACACCAGGTCGCCGCTCGCGTCGAACACCGTGAACCCCCTGCAGTTGAACAGCAGCGACTTCCTCCACACCGTCAGCACCACATCACCTCCCGCCGCCGCCGCCGCCGACGCCGGTGGCGCCATCGGCGGCTTGATCAGCGACGGCACGGCCAGGTTGGGGTGCACCTTCGCCGCCATGGCTCGATCAACTACTAGATGATCGAGAAATCAAGAAATGCAAAGAGCGAGGAGGTGGTGGTGATGATGGATTAGGTCAGGTTCGAGAAGAATGGTGGTGGTGAGGAGTATATATACACGGGTGATGGACAAGAATGCCCCTGGGATAATTAGGTTGGGTTGGAAGGGTTATGTGGCTGATGGCTGTCACATGTATATGGGACAAGGGACGCCATCAACTAATAATGACCTTCCACCTTTGTGCAAAGGAAGATTAGCTCTAAGTGAGATTTTATAATAAGATTAGTACTAGTATTAGCACTACATTGAAGCTTTGGATAAAGGACTCTAGATGGATGCTTAACTGACAAGCATATTAGATCCAGGTTTTTACCAATTTTGAAACGAAAGTTCAGGTTTATTCGCGGTTATGTTGTTAGAAGGTGCCTCTAGCAAAAGAAAAATATTGAATTTGTTTGAGTTTAGCAAAAAAAAAAGTTACAAACTCTGTTTAAATTCTACAACTTTTCGTTCGAAAATTTAGTCCTTATTTTTGCATTACAAAATGAAAAAAACATATTCCTTCAAAATTACTCCTTAAGGTAACAAAAATTGAATTTTACGAGTAAATTTGATTATTAAAATATTTTAAAAATAATTAAATTTTTATCGTAAACATCATATATTATATATTTAAGATTCAAGAGAGTAAACAGGAATAAACAAAGTCGATGGACTTGTTTTTTTTTAGGAAATTTTTGAGGAAATCGATGGACTTGTTTGGTCGAGCCTATTTGTGGTTGTTCATACTTCACAAGTCGAAAGCATGTTATCAAAGTTTTACATTCTTATATATTCTTATATTTTTATAGTGCCCCTAAGCTACAATCGAATGTCGAAAAATCCTAAAATTCTTGAAATTAAGTTTGAAAAATCCAAAACTGGCCACGGCGCCGGATTTGCTGCACCCCCGAGATCCTGTGGTGCACATTAACCCAAGAGAGTCTCAAACCGGCGCAAAGTCAAAAATTCTCTCAGAATCGGATAGAAACCGGAGGGGCAGCGCGGTGTCGACGCGTGGCAAGAAGGGGAGATTCGGGTGGCGACGATGAGGTAGACGACGCGCGTGGGGGCGGCGGCGGCGGCGTCAGCACGCGGCGTGGTCGGCTGGAGATTACGATGGCTAACATGGTTTTTATTAGAGGGGAGATTATTATTAGTGGAAGCCAAGGAAAATTGTCCTATCGATCGACTCGTACACCCAATCACAGGCGAGATTTTTATCGTTAGCTGACCAAGAACGGGTAGTCAAGTTGCGTTGATTTTTTTTTGAAAAAATTAGGTGCAGTTCTTTTATGATTTTAGATTTTCATTTCAAGCTTCAAACCTTGTAAAAGTTAATTCTTCGCTTATAAAATTTCTATGTAAAATTTTATTGAACTATTTTTCTAGAATAACTTTTAAATTTTGTAAGAGTTACTTCATTCATTCTGTTGTACTCTTACCTAGCTTGTGGTGGAATCAATCCACACGGATTCAAATCCATAAATTTCAACTATCTCAAACACGTAGTACGGTAATACTGAGTTTATGTATGGTGAATGCAGCTATCATAGCTGGTGTAATGTGTATTTTATTTGGTGAAGCTAAATAACCATGGTCTAGTACTCTAGTCATCCAAAGGTACTTAGGGTCTATTTGGGGAGTTTTTAGCTGCTGCAACTTCTCTCAGAATTAGAAACTCCCCTAAACAGTTCAGTTTTTTTTCAGATTCTGAGAAACTGTAATTATAGAATTCAGAAAATGAACTGAAGCTGAGAAACCTACCTTTTCTATATTCTCATAAACTGACTACCAACCAGCTACTACTCAAAATCCTAAACTCCTCTAAATAGGGTCTTAATTTGCACGACAATGCATTCTGGTTTCTTTTAGGATTTTAAAATAGTGTTGTTTTTCTCTTTTTCATGTTTTTAACTTTCATGTTTATGTTTTATTTCTCCAACTGAAGTATATCCACGATTCTTGTTATATTTTTAGTACTAAGTAATTTTTTTTGTGTGTTGACCGAGTTTTTCTCCCTTTTTTTTTAAAAAAAAGTGTATTTTCTATTTTTCGTGCTAAAAAATTCCTATAATTTGTTTGAAAGTGTGGACAAAGAGGACAGCTGGGCCTCACAGTTAACCACATTTAAGACGCACACAAAAAAAATCTTCTTCAACATTGCATCATCCACCCTGTCGATTGAATGCCGAAAACAACAATTCCAGCTGGGCATAATTACAGGATTTCAAACTTACTTTATTAAGTACATTGTTTCGTAATGGCAACTAACCCGATATGTACATTGGCAGTTGGAAACCACACATCCACAAATCTAAGAAAACGCAATTAAACATCATCCTGTCGTACATTCAGCGTGATTATAAAGTAATGCAATGAGGCTGATATTTTAAACCTGATGATGATCAAATCACATTGCGAGCACTGCATGAACCATCAAAAAGATCATCTTGAATTAGTCAGGGTATCAGAGAAAGCCAGGTTACGGGTGGCTATATAGGACAAATTAACACGGCGATAATTACATTAGTGCGACGCATGCATGCTTGCACATGATTCTCTAAAGAAGAAGAAGAAGAAAAAAAAAAGCTCACAATGCCATCGGCTAGCTAATACTATAGTTAATCTAACTAATTTTTGGCTAATACTATAGTCTAATTATTAATCATTGGTGATCTGGTGTGACTCGACCAGAGCATTTTTCGGTTGCATCCGACGTAGATCCTTCGGCTGGTAGCTGATCGTAACTAGTAGGTGTAGTACATGTTCGATCGATATCTGTACTTGTTTTTTTCAGAGGAAATAAAGTGAGATCCAGCTAGGTATTATAGTACTTTTAAAAGTATTTATATATATATATGCTATCAGATTGTTAGCTTTTGCTTGTTGCTAAATTAAATTATTATAGCCTGTAATGGGGAAAATTATTAGCATTTATTTACAGGCTGTTTATTTGTGCAGATCAATTGGTGTCCTTGTCCGGCAGACAGATCAAATGATTAATTATTTTAAGAGAATAATTGGTTAGTTTAATTTGCTACGGCAGATCTTCCTCTTAAGAAAATTTGACCTCATTATCATTTCTTTAATATAAGTCCCATAATAGAATCTTTGAAGAATCATTATTACTGACTATATAACAAATCATTAGATATTCTCTTATCATTAGTGTAGATGCAGAAAAATGAACATATTACCTTCTACCTGAGTAGATGGCAACGTTATCAGCCGTATCAGGCAAAAATAATTCCATCACGGGGATTTGATGAATTGGTCAGGAACTTTGAAGGGAATTTAGTATTTTTCCTAAACCCCAAATGAAAATGATTAAATGATGTTCTAAGTCAATTTATCACGTCCATATCCAGGATTAAAGAAACTGATCTTGCACCGATGTTCCAGAGCATTCTCCTCACCTGGGCTCTGAAACTCTGAAGGTGGTTGGGATATTTGCCTAGACTTCTTACCTTCTGTTGATGTTGCCCCTTGCCCGATAGCTTCTTCGTTTTCGATGAAGATGTAAACAACTTGACTGACTTAGTAGTTAACACAATCATTAACCATTAACCTCTTGTTCTTGGCTGGTCTCTGAATGGTATCAAAATTTTTTAGACGGTTTATATGATGTCAATCACATGGTTCTTGAAAACCAGCGGTTACCGGCCAGTAACCGTCCGGAGTTGACCATCAGTTCCAGCAAGTGACCAAAAGGATATGATTGTTTTTAAAATTGAATTAATAACTATTTTGTCCAAATAAAAAAAACTGAATTTAAATTTCTATCATGTAAAATCCGGTAAATGCCCGTTACCAGATTTGACCGAGTCCGATAATCATGGACAAACAGGTTTGAACTACTTGTTCCCTCCATTTCAAGATATTAGAATGTTTTTTTCTAGGATTCAAAATTATACCATAATATAAATATTTTTAGGACATTGATTTTAGTATATGAAAATCCATGTATTTTCAACCAATCAGAAGCGTTGGAAGAGAACCAAAGCAATTCAAAATTTAAAAATTGACTAATGAGACAAATCAAAAGGAATATTTCTCATCAACCTTAATCTTGAGATGTATTTAATAGTATAGTGGTAAAGGGTATAGGATTTCAATCCCTAGATATTGTGCTCAATCCCTAACACACTCATAATTTTTTCTTAAAAAATATTTGGAGAGACATCTCTTCCTTTAAATCTCTTTTTTTTTCAACCTTAATCTTTGTTAAATAAATTATAAAGCTTATACTTTAGAACATTTTTTTCTTAAAAAATATTTGGAGGGACGTCTCTCCCTCCCAATCTTTTTTTATCAATTTTAATCTTTGTTAAATAAATTACAAAGCTTATATTTTAGAACTGAGAGAGAGCAGGTGGACCGATGCACACACAAACCCACCATTAAGTTGATTGGATGAACATGAACAGCACGAAAGGAACATTTAATCTCTGGTCACATTTGAGCAGCTACTCGCTTTCAGATCAAATCTTCCATTAATTTCCTGTTCCTTGTGGTTTCTCAGTGGAGGCATCTAGTCTCAGTCGCTGACGAGCCAATGCATCGAATGGGCGAGCATGATTAGATTATTGGGGGGACAGTGCTGCCCATTGCGAAGTGACGACTAATGTCCATGATATTCGATCGAGCAACCTGGAGTACCTTCTACTCCTACTACTATACTATCCACTGATCCACAGCTATTAGCTAGCTGCTCAGATGATTGGAAGAGTCCAAGAAAAACTGTAATGCCTTTGACATCGGTCAATCAGAGATGGTTGGAGTGGATTGGGACTGACAAAGAGAGATTATCTGTCAGCAATCTGCAGATTGCCAATTCTTTTCAGGCCTGAAGATGAGATAGGCATAGTCACAGAGAAAGATTTTCAGGATTTCACTAGTCCTTGACAGTTTTTGACAGTTAGATGCAGACCACTTACTCCCTCCGTCTGGCAACGAATAATCGAATGTAGATAGAGCTATCAATTTTTGGCTACGAATATGATTGTTTTTTTTAGAATGGAGAGTATAAGCATGATTAATATGAACAATAGTATGATGGCTAGAACCTAGATGTCCATATTTTAGTCCAGGTGTTTGCGTCTGGGCTCTATCTACTTTTCTTGGTGCAGATGCATGCTTTGCAACTTCTTCCTCCATGAGCTTTAATAAAGAAAAAGAAAAGCTTAATTGTATACTATGAGCAAGAACACGTTCGGTTCAGATCAATTTTGATTCCTGAGATCTCGCAGAGCGAGATTTGTCATCCGGTTTATCGATCCAAGTGGGCGCTTTCCCACTAATCTTTTCATCATCTTCTTCTTTCTGAACCTGTTGACATCGAAAGGGAAAAGGGAGAAAAGAAACTCGATGTACTCGCTCATCTTATGTTACTATCAATCAGAGACAGAGATGATCAGATGAAGCATCATCATTCAGGCATCCTGCTCGCCACTGCCCATACATGTAGACCATCTCCTGGAAAGAAAAAGAGAAGGCTTCAGTGGAGGCAGTTCGATCCATTTATCTTTCTGAACCTTCGTAAAGGAGGCTAGCTATCTCGCAGTCTCCGAATGACTCATGTCACACGGCCTCCTTTGGCCACGCGTAAAAAAGAAAAGAAGAACAGTGTAGTGCTGCCATGTTAGTAGTACTCCAATCCAGGCAAGTATCAGTCTACTGAAATCATCATGATTCATGCCATTGCTTGAGACACATCAACTTGGCATGGACCTTAGGTGACAGTCAGTTTGTAAGAATCTGAAAAGATTGAGCCTTTAATTTTTTACTTCTAATTTATTTTCTACAGAATTTAGATGATGATATAAACTGTTTGAGAAAGTTGGAGATTCTAGTAGAAACTGTAACTAGGCCTCTAGCCATATGAAGTATTGTACTAGATCGTCAGTGTTCCTTCAGAAAATGCACAGCCGTGCATGCTGATCTGAACAATCCTGAAGCCGCCAAATGTGTAAAAACGCCCCCTTTATCTGTCACCAGTGCATTTAGTACTTAATTGCGTGATTAAGGCGGGAACACTGCACTTAATCGCATGATTAGTGGTAATTAAGTAGATCACCATCATCATCATGATGGTGTCCATATTGGAGAGAGCCTATGGGGAGCCAGGCTTTTCAACGGCCCTGGAAACAAGGCAGCATGTCCCCCCAGGAGTCCAATCCTGTCTCCAACTGCAACAGCTACCGTCGCTCTCTGAATCTCCACACACCAATTAATCCCCTTTCCCCTACAAACCCTTCCCATGGGCCATGGATGATAACATATATGCTCATATGCACACCCAACCAAACCAAACCTAACCTAACCAAACCCAACGTCTCCTCGACGTATATACCTCTCCACGGATGGAAGAACCAACCCAATTCCCCAACCATGACACGTTGAGTCACGCCCTCCTGTTCCCTCCTCATGCATCCTCTCAGCTAAAATGCCCGTGCGTTGCAACGGGTTCCGATCGAACGAGGACTAGTGGTACTAGTATGTGCGAGTGGTGGTATGAATGTACGTGCGTCTGGGCCAAAGTGCCACTAGGGTTATCTGGTTGGGAGGGGACAAAATATCCATGAGAGAATACGGGGAGCAGTGCACAAGCGGCCGGTGGCGGGCTCCATGGATGGAGCACGCAGCTAAGGTAGATGATCGATCGAGCAAGCCATGTGCTATGGAGTTCGTAATAAAGAGAGATGAGATTGATGCAAGGGAGGAGGAGTAGGATGGACGTGATAAAGCGGTAAAGGTAAAGGGGATCGATCAGATTCAGAGAGGGTTTAGTGATCCAAGAAAGGCTCTGGATTTGAGCCGGATAAAAGCACATACATATATACTCCCTTAGCTACATGGGCATGATACATTCCCTTGGGCATTGGCGTTTGCATGTATGCGTCCCATGCGAATGATGCGATGCGTTTCTCGACGCATCCTGTGCAGGATCAGGATGAGATGAACAAAGCGCGGCGCTCTGTCGCTTCACTAGCTAGGTGCAGTACTACGTTTCCTTCAGACAAAACACACGTCGCGTGCAATTCAGGGTTTACAATCTCGTCGAGCCTTCGAAATGCGAGCCCTAGTGAGATAATCCATCTTTTTGTTACATAATGGGATTCAGAGTATTACTACAAATTTGTAACTTGATTAAAAACAACAAGATAACTAAGAAATTCATAGAAAAAAAAACATTTTTGGTACACGAATCTGGGTATTTGTGTAGTTTTTTTTTTATAAAAAAATGAAGGGAGTAACAGATTTCATGGTTATTATAGTCGAAATTCGAGAACTTTTGAAGGTTTGAGAATGTTAACCATTTCTTCTTTGTGATGATAATTCTAAAAAATAAAATCTCAAGTTGGCTCATCTATCTTTTTTTTCTCACGTATTGATGAATTTGATCAAAATCCTCAAAATTCCGAATAGCTATTTTGTTCGAGAAACTACGAGGTGATTAATGAGGGGATCGATTGCTCGGAATCTAGTTTGTTCTTCTAAATTCTTTCGATTTCTTGGAAATTCATTGCTACTTTTACTGAGAGAAATTAATATGATAGGCTGTGGCTTAAAAATGCATGAGAAATAAAGGAAAATAATAGGAAAAAAATGTAGGAAGGTGTAATTAATAAAGGGCACGAAATTGGGGCAGATGGAATGGAAAATATCAAGAAAAAAACTATGGAAATATGTAGAGAAGTGCGGACATACGTGGAGGAGTTCGAAATATCAATATTTTCTTTAGTAATCTTGATTCCACCTTGTACTACCAATGCAATATCATCCTGTTTATAGGAATTTTTAGAATTATTTGTCCATTTCAAATTTGAAATGGTACTAATCCATTCGAAATCCCCAGGAAAAGATCATTTCAATCCGGTTCGAGAGGCTCGAATTTCAAAATTTATAGTGAAATTCGTTGAAGTTGTGAACCTTGGTGCTATTCAAATAGTGGTGTTTTGATTACCGAGCATACTATCCTGGGCTTTGTTCTCGTGCAAGAGGAGATCAGGGCCTTGCGCTCTTGGGCTGGAAAACATTAGGCCGTTTGATGACGCTGTTCATGTGATTTTTTTTCTTTTACATTTTTTTTAAAATTTTTACAAAAATAATTTTTCGTTTCAAAAATTTACAAATCTAGACGCCTTCGAAGATCACATCGATCCAGCAAACTGGAGTAACCCCGCGACGGTCCACGAGTAGTGGTCGAACCTGACTTCCACCCTATGAGTGCCAAAAAAAAAAAAAGGCTTACGCAGCTTTATCCTCCTGATTTCCTAGGAAATATGGAAAAAGCGAAACCGACTGGTGTTCAAACACAATGAGCTGTCGATAGCATGTCTAGTGACCAAGATCAAAGAGGAAGCAAAGTCTTGGACTTTGCCAGGAGCAAGGGGCCTTTCTAACCTTGTACCTTAGGGTTGTCTTTTTCTTTTTTAAATAATCCATTTACACTGTACAATTTTCTCCTCCCCTATTCAATTAAATTGGTACTGTCAAGTGCTGATCGTTAAAAAAATATAGACACCTCACGTCCTCTAGGAGGACGTACTAGAGGACGTTTTTTTTAAAAAAATCACACTTCCAAAGGGCGTAGTGGCCTAAATATAAACTTTTTATTTGCATTCAGATCCTTTCCGTCGGTTTTAATTGCTCAAAAAATTAGTAATACTTATTAGACACTCCAAATGATTTTAAATGGAAAATTAATAAACTACAATGTTATAGATCTCATCAAGATCTACGACTATCATATAAAATTTGTCTTCATCGAATGTTGTTTGAAATGTAGATTTGAGATTTTGTTAAAATAGGTTTTAGATTATTTTAACAAATATTTGACATCTAAACAATCTTAAATGAAAAAGTTGTTAACTACAAAGTTGTAGATCTCTTCGATGTCTACAATTTTGATATAAAGTTTGATTTCATCCGAGTTTATATGATATATTTCTAAATTACAAAATCGTAAAGGTAACAAACTATACTGGAAAATTTACATTTAGATCCCTTAATGAGTACGTTTTTTAAAAATCACCCTTTAGATGGTGTGAGGCTTCTAGATTTGTAAATTTCTAAAACGAAAAATTATTTTAAAATATTTTAATAAAATATGTAAAAGCAAAAAAAAAATTCCTGTTCTTGTTCCCCGTAAAACATTTTCTTGATTTCTGGTGGCTCTAAGGCTCTATGCAGTCTCATACTCTCACTGTAATAGAGCATGACGATCTCAGAATTTCGTTCAAGTGTCTTAGCATACTTACTTGAGCATGATGTTCTCTGAATTTCATGCAAGTTTTCAGATAAAAGTACTCTAAATCATAACATATGTAATCCACACGTACTACTACACTACTACATAACTTTTTTTTTTGCGGGATACTACATAACTTGTTGATATAGACCCTGTTCTTGCTTTGATAACTTTTCTGATTTCTGATACAACGAAACTGATCACTCTAATTTGCATATGAAACATATCTAAGAACAATTAGTTAGAGGGCTGCTAGCCCACGGGATTCCGTGGAAAAAATGAAGTCACGGGATAATTAAAAATCCGTTGATACTTGATACTGTAAAACCAACCCTGGTCCTGGTACCTAAGGTACCAGGTTTGATGCGTGTGAGTACCAACCATGATACCTAGGTACCAGGTCTGATACCTAGATATCAACCGTGATATAGGTACCAGATATGGTACCTACGGGTATCGGATCTAATACTTAGGTATCAACCGTGATATCACCAGGTACCGAGCATGATACCTACGGGTATCGGGTCTGATACTTGGTATCAACCGTGATATCGCCAGGTACCAACCATGGTACCTACAGGTATCAAGTCTGATACCGAGGTATCAGCCGTGATACCACAGGTACCAGGCATGATACCCACGGGTACTAGGTTGATACCTTGCAAGTACCAGGTATCAGGTTTGATACATATGGGTACCAGTCATGATATCACAGGTACTTAGTACCTATAGGTATCAGGTCTGATATTTGGGTATCAGTGATGATACCACATATACCAGATATGTTACCTACGGGTACCGGCTGTGAATGATACATCGCACAACATACCTGCACACACTCTGGCAATGAGCATGATGACTCACCATCACGTCGCCGCCAATGAAAGCTCCAAATCTTGAAGCTTGATTAGTCGTGCCCCTCCATCACTATCAGCAACGTGCCTAGAAGGAGGCCGAGAAGCCCACACTGGTTAGCATCCTTCCCGACAACCTCCCTCCTTCCTCATTGTCCCCTTCTACCATGAGAGCCAGATCCAGTGGGTGCTTATGCCTCAAAAGCATGAGACGGAGGAGGAGGTAACAGGACCTTTTAACCAACGTGCACTCGGGGTAGATCCTGCAGTGAGGAGGAGAGGGAGGGGATCCATTTTTTGGGACCTGCTTCGCCACCGCCATGCCTGATAGAGCTCTTTGCAACAGAGGAGGAGGGGCAGAGGAAAAAGATAGTAAAGTAGGAGAGGCAGAGGAGGAAGACTAGATAAAGAAGAAGAAGAGGAACAAATAAGAACGAATGGTTACCTACTTATTCCGTTTCCACGGGATACAGTTGCATAGTTTTTCTGATTAGGTAAGAACCTAGAAGAGTTAAAACACGTAGTAGTACATGTATTCGATCACCTCTCACACTCTACAGGAGGGATCGATCACAAAATCTGACCAATTAAACACGACATATCTACAAAACAATCACCTAGAATTGTACTACACAACAAAATTAATTAACAATCATAGTTAATTTCTAAAAATAATTATGCTTCGAAACCCTACTACCAATCGAGCAATTAACTGATGGCGATTTGAGCGAAGCGCTCGATCGGATCGGAGTCCGTTCAGTACCCGCCGGCGCCGCCGCTCCATCCGCCGCGGCCGGCGGCTCCCATCTGGTTGCCGCCGAGCGCCACCGACGGCCGCTGGTTGGCGTTGGTCAAATACTGCCGGACGGGGTCATCCGTCGAAGGTCCGGCGAGCGCCACCGGCGGCGGCAGCGGCGCCGTGATGACGTACTGTTGCATGACCAGCACGGATACCATCTTGGAGAACTCGGAGGAGACGAGGATGTCGCCGATGGGGCCCAGCTCCGGCGACTCCATCCACTCGGTGAGCGCCGACGTCAGCGGCGAGCTGGCCTCGCCGGGGTGGCGGCCGACGATGTAGAGCTCGTGCGCGTTGTCCAGCTGGTTGCGGATGGCGGCGAGCGTCTCCTCGCTGTTGGCCACCACCTGCTCGACGTAGAGGATGGCGCCGTTGCCGAGGTTGCGCGACCGGAACTCGTTGAGGTACTCCTCGTCCATCTGCCGCTCGCTCTTGGCGACCTCGGGGACGACGTTGATGGCGCGGGAGTGGGCGGCGGGCACGGGCGGCTGCGGCGGCGAGATCGCCGGCGCTGTGTATCCCGGCGGGATGAAGCGGACGATGGTGAGGCAGACGCCCGGGTTCTCGACCATCCGCCACGCGTACGCGAGCCCCTCGCGGTCGTCGGGCCCGCCGAAGAAGAGGAGCGCGACGTGGTGCACGGCGGCCATCCTCGCCGCGGCGGCGCTGAGGCCGCGGTCGACGAGGATGCCAACGGAGCACGGCGCCGAGGCGAGGATGCTCTCGTTGAACCCGCGGAGGGAGGCGTTGATGGGCTCCATACCGCCGTCCACCGTCTGCTGCTTGTGGAACGGGAGCACGATGAGCGACACGTGCTTGTCCTCCGCCAGGACGCACACGTCCTCGTGCATCGTCTGGTACGGCGACACCGCCGTCAGCGCCTGCACCGACACGCCGCCGACCATCTCCTCGTAGTTCTCGAACGCGTTGAAGATGTGGTCGCTGGCGCCCGGGAGCGAGCCGCCGGCGCCCCGGCTCGGGTTCGACGCCGAGTGGTGCGCCGCGAGCATGTTGGATGCGCGGCCGGTGAGCTCGACGAGGTGGAGCGCGTAGATGAAGATCGGCGAGCGCTTCGTCGGGTTGGAGAGCTCGAGCAGCGAGATGATGGATGGCACGTTGCGGGTGGTGTGCACGCACGCCAGCATCCGGAGCTCCGCGTCGTGCTTGGATCGCTGCAGGTTCCGCCGCTTGTACCCGATCAGCCGCCGCGCCGGCCGGTACACCGACGTCACGACCGGCGTGACCAGCGCCGTCATCGCCACCGACACGAGCACCATCACGGCGAACGATTCGTCGTCGAGCACCTCCTTGTCCCTCCCGATGTTGAGGACGATCATCTCGACGAGGCCCCGGGTGTTCATGAGGAATCCCAGGGCGACGCCGTCGCGGAACGTCATGGTGTAGGAGACGGCGATGAGGATGGTGCCCATGATCTTGGCGAAGCTGGCCATGACGAACACGAGCACGAGGAGACCGACGGTGATGGGGTCCCTCACCTTGGTCACGTTCGTTCGGAGGCCACTAATGGCGAAGAAGAGTGGGAGGAGAAGCCCGGTGACGAAGTCCTCGAGCTTCTCGATGAGCACGACGCCGAGCGGGCCGCTCGGGATGACGAGGCCGTACACGAAGGCGCCGAACACGGAGTGGATGCCGATGGCGTCGGTGCAGACGCCGGCGACCATGACGCCGGTGAGGATGAGCGTGACGTGCACGTCGCCGATGGTCTCCCCCTCGGGGACGCGGCGGATGATCCACCACATGAGCGGGCGGACGACGTAGAAGCAGGCGAGCACGAAGGTCACCCCGGCGAGGAGCACCCACAGGGAGGAGAAGGCCGAGCTGTTGACCTCGGAGATGGCTATGGCGAGCGCGAGGAGGATCCACGCGCACATGTCGTTGACGATGGCGGCGGACATGGCGATCCTGCCGAGGTCGGAGTTGAGCAGCTTGATCTCGGCGAGGATGCGCGCCAGCACCGGGAACGCGGTGACGGAGAGCGCGACGCCGAGGAAGAGCAGGAAGGAGGCCTGGTGCACGTTCTTGGACACCTGGTGCCGGAAGATGAACGACGTCGCCGTGCCGATGCAGAACGGCAGCGCCATGCCGGCGACGGCGATGATGAGCGCCTTCTTCCCCGACCTCCTGATGGTGTTCACGTCCATCTCGAGGCCTACCAGGAAGAGGAAGTAGAGGAGCCCCATGTGCGCCACCGTCTCCAGCGTCAGCAAACTCCGCTCCGGGAACACCGTCCCCGCCCACGTCGACACCTGCCCCATCACCGACGGCCCCAGGATCACGCCGGCCTGCATGCATCACGACGACAGCGATCCACGGCGGCGACACAGTTAACACACCAATCAAATGAAGGTAGATCAATGGCGGCGGCGGCGGCGGCGGCGGCGTGTGACGTACGAGGATCTCGGCGATGACGCGAGGCTGGCGGAAGGGCTTGAGGAGGATGACGAGGAGGCGGGTGGTGGCGACGATGATGGAGACCTGGAGGATGAAGAGAGGGAGGGAGAAGTCAAGAGGGGAGACGCCCTGCCAGATGCCGTAGGCGGTGACCATCATCGGGGAGTAGCAGACGACCGCGCCGGCGCCGGAGCCGGCCGTGCCGTTGCCGGCGCCGGCGCCACGGGACATCTGGGACGTGGCGTTCTTGATGAGCGGGACCGCGCCGGCCGTGCCCCCCGCCGCCGCCGCCGCCTGCAGGATCGGGGCGCCGGCCATCTCGGCGCATGGGCGCGTGGACGGTGGAGGACGGACGTCGTCGACGAGGGCCCGCGAGAGAGAGAGTATAAGCTGGTGGCGCGCGCCGGTGGATGTGCGCTTCTCGTTTTTGTCCGGCTCCCCGTGCCGCGTGCGATCCGATCTCCTCACTGCCTAATTTTGACGCCCTCGCCGTCGCAGCTAAACCAGTTCAAGTGATTGTGAAAGCACGTTCACTACGTCACTCACAAAAAATGTACGATTTTGCTAAACGTCTGTCAGATTTCTCATAGAATATCACTTGAATTTTGGATGGTTTGATATGCTTTAAGATCCATGTATTTCTATGGGCTGGCTAGCTTTCACACATGGACCTAGCAGCCCGCGGATGACAAGTGAAGGAAAATGAGCAAGAATGTATTACGGGCTAGAATTTAGTTGGTGGACCTACATAGGCTAAAATAATACTTATAGATCTTACAGTGTACTTATTGTAAAATTTTTTAATGTTACACTGTAAATTTTCAAACTTACAGTAAGTTCCAGTGTAATTTTTGAAATTTAGATTGTAACTTCCTGTAAATTACAATGTAATTTTGAAGTAACTTTTATAATTTATATTGGATTTGGTCTTTTTCTTAAGCACATGATAAATAGTGTCCGTAATGGTGTTCCTGAATTATTTTTAGCCCTTTTATGGTTGACTGTTAAGATTTTTAATCAAAAGCTTAAAAAATCTGTGTGATTTGGTCTTAAAAATGTGTCGAAAGATGTATGGAGAGTCCCAAAAATGTATAGGCCGGCCCACTCGTATTTTACGGACGAAATTTTCGTGGGCCTAAATGGGCCGAATTCACTGTACCGTTGACGTCAGTGGTGGCCTCGGTTGGTAAAAAAAAAAAAAAAGAAACTACTCTCAGACCTACAAAGTGGACCGGTCAAGTGAGTGAATGGAGTCAGGTCTAACTTGTCGATCGGTCCGGCGCGACGGCGGCTGACGTGAGAAGAAAATTTTGAAGGAAAAACGGGGAAACTATTTTGATCCCTCGAGGGAATGTTTCCTCGTTCAATTAAAAACCATTCAAACGGTTATGAAAAATTCCGGAAATTTGACAACACTCATATACCATATCTATATAACTCCATAAAATCTTAGGTCCAAACTCAACTCACACGTCGAGATATAAAAAAGATAAATTTAACAAATGATAGTAGCGTACTGTTCATATCTGAATTTATCTTTTTTTTTTCTCGATGTGTAAGTTGAATTTGAATTTGATTTTTGGTGGAAAGATAAATATCACAATACTCAACATTGTTAATTTTTTTCATAATTTTTTACAACTATTTGTATCGAATTTAAAAGAAAAGATATACGAGTGGATATCCCCTCGTGGGATTAGAATCCACTCCCGAAAAAACGAAGAGAGGCGTTGTACACGGACGACTCGGCAGCTAAGCTTTGCCTGACCCCACCGTCTCCTCCTCGGTCGCCGCGCATCCATCCATGGCGAGCTCTGCGCATTTAAACGCCCGGGGCAGCAAGCAAACGACGCAGACTCGCAACCGTAGCCACTCCACAGGGTAAATCTCTTCAAGGATTGGGATTCCAGCGTCTGTTGATTTGGGAGCTTTTCATCTCGATCGTCTCGACCGGCTCAGCGGCTGATCGAAGAGCAAAGCGATTGGCAGCGATGGACATGGATGTGAGCTTTGGGCCCGAGGAGCAGATTGTGTGGCCGGCGTCGGTGCTTGCTGGGATCCTCATGTGCGCAGCTGTAAGTTGCTCCATCGATCTCTTCCATTGCTTAGCCAGATATGAGACTGCATGCCCGGTACATAAAGAAATTTGGAGCATTTCAATATTCTGTAGAAGAAATTGCTTTAAAAACCTTTGACATCAATTGTTTTCTTTGAAATTACTATGGAATGGACAATCCTATAAAGATTTTTGAGAAAAACTAACAAGAACTTTAACTTTTTGAAAATTTTTCTTTGAGTCTATTTCTCTTATTCGATTACTGCATTTTTCATGTGATCTAATCAAACAACCTTTGCTGTAATTTGCAATAGTCCGTTTTGTACTTTATATTCCTGTGCAAACCCTCTTTTTTTTCCCTATTCCTCTATTTTTGTAAGTCCTACATTACAAAGGAGCACTAAAATTTTGCTGCAAATTTGCATGTTCACGGTAAAGCTAAACTACTTTACTATTTACTACTACCTTTTTTAGAGGTAGAACTGCTAAATCAGGTTTCGTTTTTTTTGGTTATGAAACTAAAATTTGTGAAATGTTCCTCAGAACGGATCATTAATTTATGCATTTCTATCATCCAACTTTTTATAGAACTAAAAAGGGCAAAGTATCACCATCAATCTGCACTTGACTTCCATAGCTCAGTCTTTCCGTTTGGAACTTCCCACCTTTTCTTTTCTCCATTCAGGAAGAATAGTATTATTCGACTGTAAAAACTCTTGCAGTATGCAGACCAGTCATGAACGAATGTCAATTGAGAAGTACCAATTTGATTCTCATTACAAGTACTGAACCTAACGTTTTGCAAGGAGCAAAGCAACTAACAGTGACAGCTTAGTTGGACCAATAGACAGACGTTTGTTGCATGCAAGCTAGCCAGCCTTGATACTCCCTCCGTTCCCAAAAACTTGTCACCAAACACTATTCACAATCAGACTTTGACTACTCTTTCTCGTTAATTAATTTACAAAACAATTCAAATCTCTTCAAAATATATTATATTTTCAAAGTACCCGATGTGATAAATATAATCATACAATTTTCCATCATAAAGAAGCTAATAATTTAAAAGGAATTGGTGGTTGAAGTTCAAACAGTGCCGGTCTAGTGACAAATATTTGGGAATCGGAGTAGTTGCTACTTGGGTAATACAAGGTGTTAAAACTATGAGTGAATTGTTACTTTTGTTGACGGAATATGAGTGAACTATGAATCACTAATTTACTTATATCAGTGCTCTTTTTTCAATTTTGAAGACTATGCATGTCAGCATTTAGTACCACACCTAGAAAGTACAGCGATCTCATGATTTCTGATCCCCAAAACAGTCGAGGAGCTAAGCCAACGGAATCGTGCCGTCAATAGTTATTAAGGACCAGATTACCTTTATAATGTGTGAAGTCCTCCATCACCAGTACGGATCAGTATGTGAAGAGACATATCCTGATCTACTTGTCAAAAGGTTAGGTAGGTAGCTTGAGAAGTACATGCATGGTAAATAGTAACAAGAAAACATAGGGGAAAAAAAGAGAAGAGGGATCAATTGTTGCTGAGCCTACATGGATTTATTCTGCATTATACTTTGTATTATGCCACTGAGGCACTGACTAGCTGCTGTTCCATTCTTATAGGTATATGATATAACTCGTGAAGTTAGCTCTCGGTGCTATAAGGGTTACAATGGACTGAATGAATTGCACAAACTTGAGTGGAACAACAGGTGATTAATTGAAGCTAACTTGTTTTTTCTGTCATGTTCTTTTTTATCACATTTTGACAGTTTCTTATAATCAGTCAATAATAGTATTATCTTAAAATCAATTAATAGCAGTGATGCATATTAAATTCTTTACGCCACTCATTTATCCATGTTTTAGGGGATTCTCCACATTCCACGCATTGGTTGCTGCTGTAGTCTCTTTTTATCTGCTGGTGATATCTGACCTCTTCAGTAAGGATGTCCATGGTGCCATCATAATTGATCGAAAATCATGGATATCTGATGCCATGTTTGGGGTAATTTTGAAGTTCTATGCATCCAGGAAACTATGGAGAGAAAATTTAACTATCCCAAAAATGACTGAAATTTTAAATTTTGGCAGGTATCCCTAGGCTACTTCTTGACAGATTTGCTGATGATCCTGTGGCATTTCCCTTCTCTAGGAGGAAAGGAATATGTAGGTGTTAATGTTCTCAATTTTTTTACTGCAATTTGAGATGACATAAGTTGACAATCTATTCTGATTGCATTAATATGTTCAGCTGTTGCATCATGGACTGTCCATGTATGCAATCTCCCTTGCTCTGTTGAGTGGCAAAGGACACGTGTACATCCTCATGGTCCTCATCACTGAAGCAACCACTCCCTTCGTGAACCTCAGATGGTAATACTCATTTAGTTTTCTCAAACTGCTAATTAATCGTCTTGCTTGTTCATCGCTGAAATCACAATTATTCATGTTCTTTCTGAAAATTCAGGTACCTTGATCTTGTAGGCCGGAAGGACTCGAAGCTTTACCTGTACAACGGGGTGGCACTTTTTGCCGGATGGCTGGTATAATTTTTCTTTGTACATGTGTTCTCAGTCGAGTTCCATGCACCAAGCAATTCATCTTTTTAACATAAAAAAAAGCGCCTGAATTTTTATCTAAAAGACTGCCAATAAATAAAAAAAAAGAAAAAGAATTTCATCTAAAAGACTATGCCGATAGTAGATAATAAGAAAAAAAAACATGCCTGAATATTTTCGAGTGCTCAGACATGGAATGGAAGCTGCAATTCTTTATTTAATTGTGCGTCAGGCAAGATTCGAACTTGAGACTTATAGCTCCGATACCCTATTGAGTTGCATAGAATGACTAGTTCAACCAAAAAAATTTAAAATAATGAAAAAAAACTGACAATTCACTTATACTCCAACTGATACTGATCTTCTTGATCTTGTATGCAGGTTGCTCGGGTCATACTGTTTGTATACTTCTTCGCTCATGTTTATCTTCACTTCGACCAGGTAATCATAATCAACCAACCATCTTCTTCAGGCTTCAGCTTTGTGACAGTGTGTTGTTAAATTAGTTCCTGGCTGTTTGATTAATTTACAGGTGAGGACTGTGTTCCCGCTAGGGTTCTACAGCATGATGGCGGTGCCGCCGGCGATGTCGGCGATGAACCTCCTGTGGTTCCGGAAGATCTGCAAGGGGATGGTCAAGGCCATGTCCAGAACCACCAAGCGGAGCCAATGCGTCAAGACAGATTAGGACTTAGATGAAAGGAGATGCAACGTTGTCTGAAAGCCAAATGTTGCTTTGCTTGTTTGATGATCAACTAAACTGTAATCAATTAATTGATTATTTGTAAACCACTCGTGCAGATATAATCAGTTACTAATCACTTGGATTTTGGTTCAAATCCTCGTCTGTTTGCCAGGTTTGTCTCTGCAATATCTCCTGGATGCGTCCATGTAAGTGCAGACAAATGCAAGCGGTAGGCATCATCAGCTTCAGTATATATAGTTATATACGTAGTTTAATTGCATGTAATCGATGGATGATGCATATATCCTGAATTAATTAGCACGGTCTATCTACGCATGGCCTTGTCAGCCTGAATTAATTAGCAGGATATATAAATATGTTCGCATGGCCTTGTCAACAATACCAGGTCAAATTAACAGATCACGATTAAACATGTAGTAAACTACTATGAGTTCAGTGTGTAATAGCACATAGGAAACGATGAGTTTGACATGTGGAGGCACCGGCAGATTGATGCTGGAATTCTGCTGCTTGATGCCAATTAGTCCGGCCAATTACTCAATTAGTAGCTGAAGAATTAAGCACGCTAACTGGCCAAATTGGTAGATGATATCGCCAGCCATTGATTCGCTGCCTGCAACTGCAGCCTAGCTCGTCGTCGACTCGTCCTCAACTAGCGATGATCACCAAGTGATCTATCAGCTCGCCATTGGGAAGAAGCTACTGCTTCACAGCTATTTTCTTACTCATTTCTCAATTACACATCACAATCATGAAATGTGATGACTTACTTCGATTAATTCTTGGGGTTCTAGTAACTCGGTTTCGGTTTTTCTTGAGAAAAGCAAAGAAAAATTACGCATCGCAATCGTCAAATGTCAGTACTCTGAAACCTCTCTAGGAATTAACATCCTACCCAGTTTTTTTTCTCTCCTTAGCAAGATTACACATCAGAATGACTTGTTCAGCAATCAATCTTGTAATCTGAAGTGTCAATGTCGACCTTAACTGTTATTGCAGGAGCTTTGTTGGATACTAGTACAGAGAGATGCAGAATTGCTTTGCTCCTTCAATAAATTTACCTCTGAATTTTCTGGAAAATACCGGATTGATGTACACATGTGATCAGGATGATCATTAGCTGCTTAAATATTCAGTGAAACTATGAGCTAATTAACCAATTACCAAAGACTCTTACCAAAACCATGCAGCTCTGCTGGCTCATTGTGCCGGCCAAGCTTACACTGGCCAATGTGAATACAGCCAAAGAATCATCAGATTGATGTTTCGCAGATTCCTGCCGTGCAGATTGCGCTCACACTGCCACTAGCTTCCAGGTTGACCTAGTAATACTACTCAAATGATAACTAGGTCGCTATAATCTCTTTGTAATTATAAAGTACATAAATAATTATGAAAAAATTTGGAAAAGACAGAGCACTAGATATCCTCCCTGTTCAAGATTTTAAGTCATGTTATAGGATACATGAAACTTTATTCATCCCTAGAGAGAATCATATCCCCTCGTTTTTACATTTCACTCAAAAAGTCATTAAAGAATTTCAAAATTTTTGCAACATAGATCAATATGTGATATATCACTCTACAAACATACAAATTGAAATTCAACTTATACAAGTAGAAACAAAAACAACAAATTTGACTCTAAATAGAATGCAAAATTCGCAGTTAAATTTGTTATTTTTTGTTTCTAGTTGTATAAGTCGAATTTGAATTTGTGGAATGATATATCACATATTGATCTATTTTGTCAATTTTGTTTTAAAAAAATTATGACTTTTTAGACGTCATACAGAAAACGAGAGGATGTCCCCTCGAGGAAAAAAAAAAATCTCTGGATACAGGTATTGAGTTTGCACACTACAGTTTTATTAAGATAATGGAAACACTACAGCTAATATTCTAAAATTAAGTTCTAAAATTTAAAATTTGGTTACGGTTGATAATAAACAAGCAAGCAGCCTCTTCCATTTGTCACATAAAGAAAGCACATTGCTTTCTCTTGGTCCCCTCCTCTTCAGCTATGAAAAAAAACCTACTTGATTGATTGATCCTTGATCAATCAACTCATGACAGGACGAGGTTCAGACATGCAAGATTCTCTAGGCTTGATTCAGTTTCATGATCATCACCAGTACCTATACAGCAGCAGCAGCAACAACCTGCCACTGCAACAGCCTTTGTTGCCACACCACCACCAATTTCTTGAAACCGATGAGGGTTGCACCGGCGAGGACGACGCGCCGGAGTTCGTCGAGCCGCCGGCGGCGGCAGCCGGGACGTTCGAGCAACGGCCGGAGTTAGGAGCGTGCAAGGATGTGTACTCCGAGGAAGGCGGCGCGGCGGAGGAGAGGACGGGCATAGCGATGGTGGGGGCCGACGTCGAACAGGTGGCGGTGGAGGAGGAGGAGGAGGAGGCTCACGGCGTGCGGATGATCGCGCTGCTGATGGAGTGCGCGGCGGCGATGTCGGTGGGCAACCTCAAGGACGCCAACGGGGCGCTGCTCGAGCTGTCGCAGATTGCCTCGCCGTACGCGCCGTCGTGCGGCGAGCGCCTCGTGGCCTACTTCGCGGGGGCCATGGCGGCGCGGCTGGTGGGGTCGTGGGTCGGCGTCGCGGCGCCACTGGCGCCGCCGCCGTGCGCGGCCATCAACGCAGCGTTCAGGGCGCTGTACAACGTCGCGCCGTTCGCGCGGCTCGCCTACCTGGCGTGCAACCAGGCCGTCCTCGAGGCGTTCCACGGCAAGCGCCTCGTCCACATTGTCGACCTCGACGTCGTGCCCGGCGGCGCGCTGCAGTGGCTCTCGCTCCTCCCGGCACTGGCAGCGCGGCCGGGAGGCCCGCCGGTGATCCGCGTCACCGGCTTCGGCATGTCGGCGTCGGTGCTGCACGACACCGGCAACCAGCTCGCCGGGCTGGCGAGGAAGCTGTGCATGTCTTTCGAGTTCTACGCCGTCGCGAAGCGACCTGGAGACGCCGACGCGATCACCGACATGCCCGGCAGGAGGCCGGGGGAGGCGGTGGCCGTGCACTGGCTGCGCCACGCCATGTACGACGCGGCCGGGGACGACGGCGCCGTCATGCGGTTGGTGCGGTGGCTGGAGCCGACGGCGGTGACGCTCGTGGAGCAGGAGAGAGCACACGGCGCCGACGCCGCAGGCGGCGGCGGCCACGGGCGCTTCCTCGACAGGTTCGTCTCCGCGCTGCACCACTACTCGGCGGTGTTCGACGCCGTGGGCGCGTCGCGGCCGGACGGCGAGGACGCCAGCAGGCACCTGGCGGAGCACGGCGTGCTCGGCAGGGAGATCGCGAACGTGCTCGCCGTCGGCGGGCCGGCGCGGAGCAACGGCCGGGAGAGGCCCGGGAGCTGGCAGGAGGTGCTCCCCCGGCACGGGTTCGTGCACGCCGCCGGCGGCGGCGGCGGCGGCGGGCGCGCGCAGCTGGTGGCCGGGGCGTGTCCGGCCGGGCTGGGCTACACGGTGGCGGGAGACCACGACGGCACGGTGCGGCTGGGGTGGAAGGGCACGCCGCTCTACGCCGTGTCCGCGTGGACGTGGTGCTCCCCGCCTCACGCACGTGCTTAATAAAGCTAGTTTAATCCTTTTGATTAGCACAAAGTACATGATGATTAAGCACTAAGCAAATCAGCCGTGCAAGCCAGACTGGTCACTTGCAAGTGGGCCCACGTAGGCATAGTCACAATACTCATGACATGTGCAATGTACTGTACTACTGTGGCTCCTGGGCCAACTCGTCAGTGGCCAGCTCTGGCATATTTACCTTGTGCTTGTATCCACGATTCTACATCAAGTATGCAATTTTTTACTGCACTGAGTAATACTGTAATTTATATAGTACATCTAAAGAAGAATTTACACTATACTACCTCCATCCCACAATACTACCTATCACAATCACTTCTAATTCAAATTCCCCTATTCTACCCCAACCACCATCCCAAATCCAACTATAAATAAGGAATATTATAGTCTTTTTTTCCCAACATAAAACAATAACGCTGTGTTCGTTTTACTGTGCTGGGAACTCACCCTCACAGCATGCAAAACGGAACGACTCATTAGTATATGATTAATTAAATATTTACTATTTTTTTAAAAATAGATTAATATGATTTTTAAAGCAACTTTCGTATAGAAACTTCTTGCAAAACCATATCGTTTGCAAAACCATATCGTTTAACAGTTTGAAAAACGTGCGCGTGGAAAAAGAGTGCACGTGGAAAAGGAGAGTGGTGAGTTAGGAAAGTAGGAGGGAGAACACATCCTAAGTAGTCTAATACGGAGTATTCTGATGTCTAATACGGAGTATTCTGATGACAGAGGTAGTAAGTCTTTAGTACATAATACATTAACCGCTAATTGCAGCCCGAAGAAATGAAGAACGGCCTGAGTTGGATAGTTGCTTCAAAGACTTCAGGAAATAAGATGGGCTATGGATCTGGTCATTTAGAGAAAGATGATGAATGTCCATTGCACCATTGCAAGGGTATGAGTACTATCAAAGTGAACGAATTCCAAGCATGGTTTCAACCGAACGGGCACAGAATATATGCAATTTTTTTTTTTTTGTTCATGCCCCACGATCCTAATCTACTGAATCTACAAGCCAAAAGGCTCTTCTAAACTACAACACCCTCACCCATTTTGTGATGCTGGTGTACGAATCAGCATTTGTCCAATCCTCACTGTACATTGATCAATGAACAAATGGAACTACTACTCAACATACCACGGCAGACGACCAGTTTGCAAAAAAAAATCAATTTTACTTCATATCTCAGCAGTATCCTGAAAGATCCTCGGTAGTTTGTGGTTTGTGCAGTGCTCACTGAAGCACCTCTCCTCTCGTCGAATTTCCCGCATACAGTAAACTCTCGCTATCACACAAGGTGGTGCTGTTCGTCGACCATGGACTTCCGGACTCCAGGACTAACAAAAATTGCCTTGTTCATGGATTCACATTGCAATCTATCATGAATGGATCATCCCTTGGCAGGTACCTTCTCCAATATTTCCTGTATCGTCGTATGCCGAGTTCTAACCAGGGTTTCATGTTGCCATTGTAGTGCAATATGCCAGCTTTCTTTATAGCACCATGATTGACCCCATAGTCATGACCAAGACCAGACTGGATCCACTGTGCTTCAATAGGATGGACCAAATTTTGAAAAGCAATCAGGCCTGCAGGTAACACTGCAGCTCTCCATGACGCTTCAGTGCCATGTTGCAGCTGTCAAAAGTGAGACATAGGCACAACCGTAACAGTTAAGAATTTGCAGCTCTTCGCTTAACAGGTCAAACATGCAAGAGAAAAATGCATATCTTAAATCAACCAGCTACTTCCTACTGCCAGATGGTATACCAAATTCTGTGCATGAATTTCAAGGCTTAAGCAAGTTTATCTTATTAGTGAAGATCACAATACAGTAGGGTAAGTTCAGTTGAACACAAACAGAAAATCAAGAGTATAGCCATGAGGAGTATGCCTTATGTCAAATATAACGTCGAAACTAGTTTCTTCAAAAAAAAATCTTGAAAGATAGAAGAAAAGACAACTGCTAAGCATCACTATTCAATACTAACCTTTTGGAGTACTCGATTACGAACTGCAGTCACATCATGCTCCCTCCATTTATTGAGATCAATAACACTCACTCCAGACATCCAGATACATGAATTAGCATCATATGGGAAGTCAACCAAGTATGGTCTGAGATGCCTTAATCTAACTCGACAAGACTGTACAGCACCAATCACTTTTCCTTTCAAATCAAGATTCCATATGTGTGACAAGTCTCTCTGGACTATAGTATCATCTTCCAATACAATCACCCGTTTAAGATTGCTAAACAGCTCAGGAAGCAAGAAAAGAGAGTGTCCAAACACTGAAATATATTCAGTTCTCATTTGGGTGTTTGGAATTCGGGCATTGCTACGGGAAGCGATGCGGAACTCCTCATATGGTGACAAGTGTTCAACTCTCCTAGAATCCAAATGTGTTGCTTGGAAATCTTCAAAATTCAGAACACTGATAGTGGCTTCCTTGTAAGAATTTCTGATGAACCAATTCTTAAATGCATAAAAGTTCTGTGCATCAGTAACAAGATGAAAAACCACATTTGCTGATTCCTGAGACACTGAAAAGAACTGGTGAGTGTCATGATGCAGAAATTTCAAAAGACCACATGGTCTACACTACAAAAATAATATCATACCTCAGAATTTATCACAGTCGAATTGACAGTCATGGAAGATGCAAGAAGGTTGGTAGAGAAAATAACATAGTGCCGGAGAACTGGATTTTCAAGCTTTTGCACATTGGAGTACTCCATGTCAGCAAAGGATTTAAAGTAGTCTACTGTCAATCTCATTGAAAGGCAGTGGAGGCTCTTAGGTAATGTCTGAACTCCAAGCCTGTAAAGATATGAACCTTGTCTTGCATGAAAATGAGCTTCATCCTCAGTCATATCAAGCAATTGCCTCAGTTTTTTCTCAAAATTAGTGCATTCTATCAGACATGATTTTGCTGCAGCTATTGTCTTCTCCATCTTTGCCATATTGGCTCCATGGCTTCAAAAATAACAAATAATCACTATAGCAAAACAAATAATCACTATAGCAAACTCTAAACCTATGGAGAATTTTTCTGTTCCAAAGTGAATCTGTATAACACAATGAGCCATCAGATCATCAATCCACTCATCATTTAGAACTTACTGCTACAATTATTGGCAAATTATTCATCCCGATATCACACTTTTAGCTTACTACAATGTTATTCGATCAAACTACAGTGTCAATACATTTCACGAAATAATAAAGACTACGAACATGTTAGGTGATGAAAGAGATAATTCTAAGGAATCATTCAGGTAAGGCTCAATCAACTGTAGGCTGTCAATTATGCATAAGTTATCTTGTATACTTGCATATCAGACAACAGTGGATATCAAAATCTGTGAAAATAGAAAACAAACAGTGAAGCACAACAGTTAGTAGGTAGACCATTTTTGGTGCAAAGTGAGGCTGCTGAAATACCCAACAGTTTCATGTATGGTAAACTATCGATTTCTGAAGTTAGCAGTACCTTATGGACTAAAGATGATAGCTTAAAAATGAGAACTAAAAAAAGTATTTCTGGAAGAATACTTACAATTTAGGAAGATCAGCATCACATATGGCTTCGCTGAGCATGTGCTCGTGCTCTTGGATACTTTGCTTCATTTCATGTGAAAGTTTTTCCATCCCCTCAAGTTTTGCTATGCTTGGATAGTAAGCTCTTGCAACAAAGAGCTGATCTTTAAGTCTCTTCACTATAGAATCTTTCATCACTTCCTTGTGTTCAACAGACCAAACACAATAGCTTCCAAATTCTAGTTGGCACGATTTTATACTCTCATCACCAGGTAAACCTTGTTCAAAATTGTCCTCAGGATCAGCATCAGTATTCTGCAACATTAGGTGAAAAATAAAAAGTATGTAATTTATGACAATTCTGCAAGTCCGCAAACAAGTTACAAAGGAGTCTTGAAATGTTTCTTTAAAATATTGCAAAAGCAAGGTGCATATCACATGCCCTGCTCAGAAATTCATGTGAAAGCTGCATATATATTTGCTGCACGAACAGACAAGGGCATGTTAAAAATAACTGTAAAGCACATTAGCTCTTACATCCAGTAATGATATATCATCAAACATCACGATTTGTTTGATAGGAAGGTCTGCACATTAAAAGAGAAATTAAATCTGTAACTTGATATTTAAAATTTTAAAACTAAATAAGTGGTCAACAAATAGGCCCTGCTTACCTGGACGGATTGAGGTATTGCTAATCGGTTTGTCAATACTTGGTTGATTGTTGGTCCGATTGCTTTCTGCATCAGAATTACTGGTATTTGTTTTGCTCCAGTCCTGTCAATGAACAACTAAATCAATTTGGTAACGTAAATTTTTTTTGCATGTTTCGGTTGATAGACAAGATTTTCAGATGATGCAATGCAGTTCTTGGGACATAGTGACATACAGTTAGTAAGTTCAAAACCCCCTTCAGATCTGAGCCTCTTACATGCCAAAAGGAAAGAAGAAGTGCGTTGATTGCAGTAGAAATGCAAAAGAGGGCCATGTGAAACAAGATCCATGATATGGCAAAAGCAGACTGACATTTCCAAAAAAATGGGGCCATGGACCATGTACTGAAAGGCAATTCCTCTCAAACACTACCCATGAGACCACAATCGGCACGATAGCAACTCACAACAAGCACTCTACTTGGATAAAATTTCACGCATGAACAAAGAGAAGGAACAGCTGCGGCCGATGGGTGCAAATGCAAACCTTTTCAATCGATGGTGGAAATTTGTTCGTGTCGTTGACTGGCAGCCTGTCATTTTCCTGAAAAAAAAACATGCATCACCGATCTAAAGATTAAATTCTCTTCCAGCAGTACCCCATCGGTCATCATTGACCAAACCTAATTAGGATAAAGACACCTAACCACGCCCCCATGTGATTGGGACATTTCAGGTAATAAAACAAAAATATCCCAGAAATGGCAATCATGAGCACACCCCTACCTGCGATGTATTTGGCTCCCAACCACCGCCCTCACTGCCGCCAAACACCTGTGCAACAGAAACATGAGGCGAATCTTAACAGCAATGGATTAAACAAATCAAATGGCTTAAGGATGAGCTAGTTGGTTTCAATCTCAATTGACACTCACCGACACGGCGCTCTCGTCGGCCAAATACACTGTGATATCAAAAGACAAAACAAATACAAAAATCGAGTCAGGGGAGCATGGAGAGAGACTTGATGAGCCCCTAGATCGAGCGCGAGCCGGCGAACCGGACGGGAAGCCCAGATCTGGAAGCGGAGAGACTGAAGAGAAAGGTAGGGTTTTGGCAGGGGGGTGAGTACGGACTGGACGGGAAGCGCTGGTGGAGGCCGAGAAGCACGGCGAGCGGCACGCCTACGGAGAGGAACAGCAGCGCCAGCGCGGCGGCCGCGGCCGCGACGCTCCTCCACCGCCTCTTCGCCGGGGCCCCCGCGCCGCCACCCTGGCCCTTCATCCCGCTCCCCCGCCCGCACGCACAGGGGCAAAGCTTAGCTCCCTCCCTCTGGGAGCAAAGCAAAGCTCGGGGACCTCGGCGCCGGGCTAGAGGCTCACACGGCGGTGGTGGCCGTTGCTCCTAGAGGAGGTGGCTGCTGCGGAGACGACGACGGCGAGGATGCGGCGGCGGCGGCGGCGGCGCGCATTTGGTCGTGCGCCTCGGAGTTCGTGCGGCGAATGGCTCCGTCTTGTTGGATTTTTTTCTGTTTTTCTGTTTTCCTTTTTATTAGTATTATCGGGCGGAGTGGGCTGAGTTGTGCGAGATGTAGCTTGAATGTTGGGCCCCTGCAGGTTCAGCACGGTGGTTCTCGACGACCGGGCCCACACGCACGCGTGGTACTCGTACGATTCATGTACAACAGTGGAAATAAGTCTACCTTGCGTCCCTCAACTCATGCCCGTGGTTGAATTGCATCCCTCAACCGCAAAACCAGGTATAACTTGTCCTCCAACTCATAAAACCGTAGCAAAATCCACTCCTCAGGTGATTTTAGGGGTGGATAGTGAGCCAGCTCAGCTCGGCTCGCCCTAACTCGTTAGCATACGAGGTGGCTCGGCTCGACTCGTTAAACTAATGAGCTAGGAGGCTGGCTCGGCTCGGCTCGACAGCTAGCTCGAGCTAGCTCGTGAGCCATATCAGTCTTTTTGTCCAGATTACATGTCCATTTCCCCATAAGTCCATCAAACATGCAAATAGATAACAGGGAAAAGTAAAAAGTGATAATAAGTCCATAATTAACATAATAACTTGTCCATCACAAATTCACAGAAGTTTTTGGCTTATTGCCACATCAACGGCAAAACAAGCAACATCCCTTTTTCTATCAAGCAACATCAAGACAAACAACAACACCATCATCAGCAATTCAGCATCAAGACTCAAGAGACGATGACGTCACAGCACGAGCTCAACCTTGGACAAGCTTGCTCGGCGATGGCTCTCTCTGTGCCGAGACCGACGAAGACGATGACGGCAAGCTCTAGGACGGGGTCCTCAAACATTTGCTCCTAGATCCGGTACTTGGTGGTGCCGACCACGGAGTACTCTGCTTATGCTCACTCGTCTTCTCCATGAGTGACGGCGAGGGGATGGCGAGGAAGGGACGACGGGCTTGGGGTGGCTGGCACAGCGAATGCGGTGAGGTTGCGGTCGCGGAGGTGCAAGCATTGCTGCAAACGCCAGGCGCGGCCTTGGCCGCCGGCGGTGGCAGCCTGGCAGGTGCACGGGATGGGGTGGCCGGTGGCGTCGCCGCGTGAGCACTGCCATGTGGGATGGCGGCAGCGCGTGCGTGCATGTCGCGGTGTGGCCGTGTGGGTGGGGAGGAGGGTACTATTGGGGATTTTAGGGTCTAGTCTTGGAAATAGAATGCTGGTCCATCTGATGGGTTTTCTCTTTTTGGCCCCGAATTGGACTTCTCGCACTGGTATTTCTCTGGCTCCTTGGGCTCGTGAGTCGCTCGCAAGCTAGTTCGAGCTGGCTTATAACTGCTTGTTATAGCTACCGAGCTAAACCCTTGGCTCAGCTCGTTTGCATTTCTCAACGAGCCAAACCGACCATGATACAAGCGAGCTAGCGAGCCGCGAGTATTTCGTCCACCCCTAGGTGGTTTAGGAGGCGGTTTTTGTCCGACGTGACATTTTTGACCCCGAACTAGATGAGTCAACATGTCAGCCCCACATGTCAGTGTCTTGTAGAGAAGGTGTGGCCGATGAAAACTCACTGATGGAGCCACTGCCGCCCGCGCCCAACGCCCTCACCTCACCTCCTCCACCACCCACCCGCAACCGCCGACGCTGCCATCAACCTAATCGACAGAGATGCCCTTGCCTGGGACCCCAACGCCGCTGACTCCTGCGGCGATGGGGAGGGAGCGTCATATTGTTTTGAATTTTTAGCTGTTTGCGTGAGTTGCTAGTTAACGTTGCTTGGTAGCGTCAAGTAGTTCATAAATGTATAATTTTATATGTTTTAATCTGAACAGTACGTAGTTTGTTGCATGTTTGGTTTATATGTTTTAATTTGAATAGTACGTTTCTTGTTGCATGTTTGGTGGTTCTATTTAGGGAAAAAAATTGTCGACTGCTCTATATTTAGTACATTTGAGCACTTGGTTGCATGCCCTGGAGATGATGTTGTTTCACTAACATATGGGGCTCCCAAAGTTTTCCATTGTTTGTTTTTTACTTCTGGTGCCACATCAGCCAAACAACTTACAATACTGTCTTGAGACTATATTTGTAAATTGTACCGGTTTTGAAAAATAAGGGACACGTTATATCTGATATATTACGGGTTCAAGGGTTGTTTGATGAATTTTTGGATTCAAATTCGTTGAATAAATATTTCAAATAATAGGTATCATTTTTGCATTAATAAAAATTAGTTTGTCACAATATGAAGCAGGATCATATGACATGTGGGCTCAAAATTATCAAATAATAAATATGTCCAAATATATTTAATATTGGACTTGTGTTTCGTTATGTGTTTTGAATAGAAAATAATGGTGCAAATGGATTTCAAATTTAATACATGGTTTGAAGATTTGAGCTGTTCAAACAAAGGAGATTGACTTAGTACTAGTACAGATTACATTGATTTGTTGGTAGCGCAATCAGATGAACTTCCAACTAAATTAAAGGTGGCGCCCACTATCATTACTAGAGATAATTTCATGATTATCTCCAGACTCCAGTACGTGTGTTTGGTTTTTTCTCCAGCACGAGGATGGATTAGCTTATCTGTGCGTCGGCTTATCAGGAGAATTAACGCGTGATCTCATCATCCTGCGCTGGAAACTCGGAGGTCCGTTGCCGCCATCGCTGCCTATATAAGACGCAAATACCATCTGGAGCCGGGCAGGCTGAAGACGCCAAAGGAGTCACCCACCTATTATTTTCATTCATTCCATCTATCTGGTGGTTAGTAGATTAGAAAAACCAGAAGATCGAAACCTGCCGGTGACAGCAAGGCCGGCGCCGCTGCGAAGAATATAAACACTGCAGCCAACCGGCATTCTTCATCAAGCCGATTTCGTCATCGATAATATGCTGCTAGCCAAAACATTTGCACTGGATGGTGGACATACTGAATAAACATTAATTTTCTATTTAATTTTCTGGATTAAACATAATAGACATATGATCCTCATTGGAAACGGAAGATATATATTCTCTGTTAGCTCTCACATGACAAACGGAGAAATAAAAAACAAAGAAGACAACAAAAGGAAGAAGAAGAAGATGAAAATGTACATAAGAACATGAGAAGAAGTATGGTGATATTTTTGGCAGCAGCTTATAGCCAAGTTGGTTGCTCTTCTTCCGTCTGAAGGCGGACAGTGGTCATCTCTCACCTCAGCAAAAATAATGGCAAAATTTCATAGCCTATCACACCAAACCGCCCCTAATATTTAGTTTTATTCTATCCTCTTTACTGGGATAAAGGTGAACAATATGAGGCACATAACTAAAAGGAAGTTTAGAAAGGACTCCTTTGTTCTCAAGAATCCTGACGAAGCGTGAGCTCATTATCACAAGCCATCGAGGGAGCTGAAACATTAAGTGAGATCACGGTCGTTATTCGGAAATTGAGGGCATATTACATCCTCTAGCATTTTGCCATCGGCTGCATGATAGTTTGGTGACAGGGGAAAAGCCAACAATAAAAAAAAATTCTTCCTATATTTTTATCTCCTCCTCGAGAGCTAACAGAGAAGAAAAACAAAAATTCAAGGTTTTTTTAAAAAAAATTTCTCGTTCATTGGGATGTCAATACCGGCATGTCTAATTAGCCTTAATATTCTAGAATCTATCACGATTATTGGCTAATACAAGGATGGCATGGTCCGTTGAGCACTTTTGCTAAGCAGACTGCACCGATGCAAGTCAAATTGGGTGGAAACAAATCAACTCATTCTATTATTTCCCCGAGTCGAGTCCTTGTTGCTTTGCACATGAACTCTACTCGGCGAGGGCATCTACCTCACAGGTTAATAATATTTAAAGCCTGGATTTACAAAAATGTGTCTGAAGAAGACATTTATGATGCGTGGCAAAAATAAAGCAAAAAAATATATAAAATAAAATAAAACTGAAGGATGGCAACGTCTATGATTTTCGGACGATAGTTAATCCTATCAAGTTGACACCGTAGTGTTCTTATTATAGATTATAGTGATGTTATGACAATGTACGGCTGGATCATACCAATGTCCATGAATTTCGGACATCAATTAATTATATCAATTTTACACTGTAATGAGTTTCATACAGTGATGTTATTATTTGACGTACGATTGGGTTACACCAATGTCTATGATTTTCGGATAACAATTAATCCTATCAAATTTACACTGTGATTTGTTCTCACAGTCGTCCTGTTAATTATTTAATATATACAGTTGCACTGGACCAATATTTACGAACTTCGGATGATTGTCAGTCAATGGTTGGGAGCAGTGATACATGCCAGTGCGGCGAGTGCAGAACTGTAAAACCGTTTGAGTTTGATGTCAGGCACCGTAATCATTTTAACGGTCCCGTCTACTTGATTAAGTTTCTATATTGGCTGACACTAATTTATTCTAGTCGCAATAGAATTAATAAGATAGCATGGTTACTCCGCCATGTAGTCATCGTAGTGTGGCACAAATTTTTCACTACATTTCTTTTCTTACAAATTGTTCTCAAACGTGATATGATTTTTCGCCATGAAGTATTTCTATTCACATGTCATAGCATGAGTTTTCGCTATGGTATTCTGATCAGAATTTACACTGTTGCACGAATTTCGCTATAGTTTCTATATAGCGGGGAGCTGGTCAATAAATATTTAGATTAAAAAAAAAAGTTAATTCTGAGGCCGATCGAGCCAGAATCACATGGGGTGTTCAAGGCATAAATATGTTAATCAAGAAATAATCAAGCAGTACAAACCTGGCTTCGGTCACAAAGATTGGTTTGTTTGCTCCAGCTGTTGAGCTGTTGATATGAACGATAGTTCTATAAAACTCCAGCGAATAAAAGAAAACAAGTTCTAAAATTTGGACTAGTGGCTGCAGATAATATATGTGCTTAGCGATGTGGAGTCCGTATTGGATTACCTGTCGGTTTTAATACGGTTCAGATTTATTATATTGATGATCCGCGCAAGCAAGATTAATCGCTTAGGAAGAATATTATTTAAATTGATTTTTTCACCGAGTATTATTCTATCCTGCTTCGCATACAGAATATAGTCGGTGAGGGCATTCGTTTGATGAATTTTTGGATTAAAATTCGTTGAATAAATATTTCAAATAATAGGTATCAATTTTGCATTAATAAAAAATAGTTTACCACATTATGAAGCAGTATCATGTGGACTCAAAATTATCAAATAATAAACATGTCCAAATATATTCAATATCGGACTCGTTTCGCTGCGTGTTTTGAACATAAAATAATGGTGCAAATGGATTTCAAATTCAATACATGGTTTGAAGATTTGAGCTGTTCAAACAAAGGAGATTGACTAGTACTACGTATACATTACATTGATTTGTTGGTAGCGATCAATCAGATGCACTTCCAAGTTCCAATTAAATTAAAGGTGGCGCCCACTATTAGTAAGACCTCGTTCAGCAGCAGCGGGAACGAATCCAAGTAGGAACGAATCTAGGCCTGGAACTAATGGATCCAGCTGAAACCACTATGGGATTAAATCCAGCCCAGGAACCACTTGTGGGCTGTGGATTGAATCTAGGCCAGGATTTGTGCATTTGGTTTGACATAGAATGAAGCCAGGAAACATGCTAGTACACTAAATAGATAACTATTACATGATACTACTGCCAAAGATCAGCGAATGCAAGACACTAAACATTTACAGAAGATTACTCTAATATCAGCAATTAAAACATTGTTCTAGAAACAATAAAAGCTTAAGCCATACATGTGCCAAGCCAGAAGTTGCATAACAATACTAGCTAGCGTTAAGCATCCAATAATCAAACCCCTGTAGCAGCTAGTAGGGTTGGAAATTTAGTGTAATACATAACTTTATTCAACTATTGCACTACATAAGTTTGCATACAATTAACACAATTGAGCCATTTACAATAGCATGTTCTTTTGCGAATTTGCATGCCTGCTTCACAGCAAGAACATCCATTCCATCAACCTACACCAAAGCAATTAGATGATGTCAGTGGCAGATATTAAGTAGGAACTTAGAACTTAAACATGAAATGAAAATATTTCAGTTATCAATATAATTCAATAGGAATATCCTGACCAATGTTTCAGAGAATAGTTTGACTTTTGCTAGTAAGCAAACAGATTTGCATATGCATGAGCATGAACATGTCTATTAATTCAAATAGGAGCATGTTGACAAACTAACCTTTGGTGATGCTAGGCCATTTCACTTCTCAGTCAAATTAAAGCAGACTCTAAGTCATCTTCACAAGCACACAAAAAGACCTCTCTATTTGCTGGGGTCTTAAAAACTACATAGGCCTTTGTCTTCTCTTCCTTGGTAACATCTATTGAGCTCAACATAGATACACACTTCTTGACAGAATAATCTGCTTTTTGTGAGCATTCCTTCTCTATAGCTGCCACTTCGTCCTCAGCTTGTTTACTCCTCATCTCAAGGTACCGCTCCATCATACTCTCCACTCCTGAATTCCTACTAGTCTTCTTATCTTCTTTTTGTTGTCTCCTCTTTGCTATTAAAGCATATCTTCTTTGCTCTTCAGTCACAACTCCTGAATTCTGAGCTTGAGTTTCTTTCTCTCTCGGGTTTCTGTGGTCTTCTAGTAGCACAACATTAGTTTCTTTCTCTCTTGAGTTTATCTGGTCTTCGAGCAGCACAACATCATCTTCTTGTTAACTATCATCTTCCAATTCGTGTACTAGCCTCAGGGGTTCCTCATCTTCCATTAAATCAAGGGAGGTGCAGTTGTGTTTTCCCTTAGCAAGTTGGCCTATGCAAGAACAAGGAAACAATACATAGTTTAAATATTCAAGCAAAATATTCCTAATGAGTCACTTATTAATTTGGACAAAGAGAACTCATTAATCAGGACGGCAAGATCAAAACTTACCATCGTATAGCTCACTGAGTGCATCATACAAGGGAAAGCTGGCCTTGTTGTTGCTAAACTTGTTTATCTTTCGAAATATCTGCACATGCAAAAGGATAATCATAAATCATTGTAAGGCATCAAAGAAATCACAAATCACATGAAAATGAAGATATTGATCACAAATCCACTTACAATTTGCAAGTTTTGCCACATAGCTGGCGATCCCTCGACCATGCATCTCTTATCGTTCCAAGAAGACCCACTTTGTTGTCTAGCCGCTTTCAACATCTTGTAATCTCTTTTCAGTTGACCTTCCTTCTCTTGAACTTGACTTTTGGTGAATGATACACATTTGTTTCTTGCGTGGAATTCCTTCACCATTCTATTCCAACCTTCAGTGTTCCAGCCATTATCTCCTCTACAACCACTGTCTTTGTACTCGAAAAGGATTTCAACAAGTGACTTCTCCAACTGGGCATTCCATATTGCTCTCTGCTTTACTTGGTTGCCTGAAAATAATTATCTTTAGAATCATTTACAGACATAATAGATGTACATTGTGATGAGTATTGAGAAATCATGAATAAACAATAAATACCTAACCTTTTGGAGAGCTTGCAGTCTTCTTAGCAAGTCTGCTTTGAGGGGAGAGACCGTCTTCATCCTAGTACTTATCGCAAATAACATCCTACCAAACTTAGGAGATCCCTTTGGAATCATACTGAGTTTTGGCGAACCTCTTCCAACCATAGCTATCATATTATACATAACTTTATTCAACTATTACATGATGACTCATATTATACATAACTTTATTCAATTATTACAAGACTCATGACTAATGTTGACTAATGTACATGCTGTTGATACTGGACCCACATCTCTTGAGCAATTGAGTCTCTCAATGCGTTGCCCTCTTCACTGCTAGCTGCATTGCCCTGATCACCACCTGGCAAATCAACAAAGTCTGTTGGGTCGATATTATCTGGCTGATCATCCAGGCCACAACTCATCTCCTTCCATTTCCCTGATTAGATTGTGAAATATAGCAGTTGCAATGGGTATTCTGACTTGATTCTTCAACTTGTGGAATGTTGCGACTTTACAAATAGGAAAGCGCTTCTTAAGCACTCCTATAGTCCTTTCCACATGGTTCCTTAGAAGCGCATGGCGATGATTGAACAACTCTTTAGGATTTTGTGGTCTTCTATGTCCAGCCCCAAACTCTTTCAAGTGGTATCTGACTCCCCGATACGGTGCTAGAAAAGAAGAGGTGTTTGCGTACCCGCCATCGACAAGATAAAACTTGCCTGGAGGCACCTCGAATCCTTTGCTCATAGCAGACCTCAACACTCTAGAGTCTGTAGCAAAACCCTCCCATCCACTAGAAACATACGTGATCTTAAGGTCAAAGTCACAAGCAATCATAACATTGATGCTCAGTGTTGACTTCCTATTTCTAAAAGGGGCAGCTTTTTTTAGAGGCAATTGAAATAGGAATGTGGGTGCCATCAATGGCACCAAGGCAGTCTTTGAAGAAAGGAAAGAATCTTGGATTTGTTGTAATTTTTGAATGGACTAGATTAGGGTTGGGAGGTTTCATGAATTCACGAGTAAGACCTGGCAGAACATGCTTGAAGAACATGTATCATTGCTGTGGTGAAATTGGAGCTAGAGATCCTCATAGGAAGAGTTATGGCTGAGCATCCAAAGAAAGAATCCAAGTTTCTCCTTGATCTTGATTCTCGTATCAAGGACAAGTTCGTTCCTTCGAAGGTAATCAGCCAAATAATTGAAGATGCAGGGTTCCATCCAGAAAGCTACCAAACAGTTCTTCACGTGTCCTTGGAGCAACCGACGGACCACCTCCTCGCTCGATTCCTCAAGGCTATGACGTTGTTGCTTTACCCCTCCTCGGTTAGAACCCATAAGAGAGAAAGCAGGGAAAAGAAAGAGCATCATGTCGTCGTCCTCATCCTCCCTCCTCTTTCTAATACGGTCTCTCAAAATCATATTCATTGGATTACTATATACTAAAAGAACGGGGCAGTCATATATTTATTGAAGAACAGAGCAGTCATATAGAATAGGGCAATAGGAGGGAGAAAACTACTGGAGTACCTTTTGGAGTCAAAACAAAGTCCCAGGAAGGAGGCGGCTCGTCTTCACCAATCCTAGGAACTGCTGGTACAATTTGAATAAATTAATAGTATTATACATTAGTGCTAAGGCATATATATATATAGCTTGTTGAAATTCATTAGTGCTAAGGCTACCAATTGTACTATACTAAAACTCAAATCAGTTATATATATATGCTACTCAAATCAGTGATCAGAAACAAAGATAAACAACGTAGTATATTTAATATTCTTCAATCAAATCTCTCCAATGGGTTCACAGTTTACACTTGTCCATCCACACACAGATGATCTCAATGCAAGATACATATATTTAAAACAGTCTCCTGAGACAATCAAACACTATACAAAGAGCTTTCAGCTACTATAATAGTTTGCAATATACACTTCATACTTGCAAGAAGATAAACAGAGAAATAGAAGAGCATACCCCTATAGTTCTATAGGGATTGAGAAAGTACAGGTCTACAACAGATAATCCCCCCTTTCATTGCATATGGTCTGACAAAATACTACTATTTGCTTACACACTAAAGCTCCAATGCGACACTTTACTAGTTGGTTTGAGCAAGCTTTTATACGACTGAAGACTCTTCCATATTACTGAATGAACTAAAACTAAAAGACTGGAACTGAAACTGAAACTTAAAGCACTATATATGTAGGTATGTAGGTAGACTGAAGCATGAGAGACCCTTGCTTCGCAATTGGGTCCAAATTATCTCCAAGCATTACTTTACTGGTCAATCAAGCATAATCTGATTTCCAAAGCTAATAATGTTCATGATCAGAATAACTCGGTAATCTGAAAATACAGCAACCCACACAGAAGCACATACTGAAACAAAGAAAAGCTAGGGAATAACAATCGAGCACAACTGCTGATCTCTCTGAGGCCGAAATTCACACTGAGCATACCACATTAGCACTAACTGGAACCAAGAACCTAGGGCTCTTCCACCAAGAATCCCCCGCAACACCGCAAGAACCTAAACCACAGACCGAATCTCCAAGAACCCATCACGATTTCCCCCTCCCCCCAACCCCTACGCGGATCGGAATCCCCAACAAAGCCCCGCCCTTGAAAAGAGAAGAGAAGACAGCACAAGAACCCTAGGGTTACCGCCGCGGGGGTGGAGGGGACGACGAGCCAGTACCTGCAGCTGCTAGATGGGTAACGGCCCGTGCTCCCCCTCCTCCTCCTGCTGCTCCAGAGCGACCAATGGAGCATCAAGAAAGGCAGCCAAGAACCCTAGCAAGAACCCTAGAAGGAACAAGGAAGCATTACCGGCAAGAAGGCAGTGGAGAGCGTGGACGTCAGATGAGAAGAGGTCGCCGTCGCCGTCGACGTCGGTGCACCGCCCCGCCGCCTCCTCGTGTCGCCAGCCGCGCTGTCTCCTGCCGCCGCCTCGCGTCCGGATTGGAGCCGGAAGGTGGGAGGTGGGGATTGAATCCGGGCCAGGAATAGGGGGAGGGAGGCCAAACCTGGCCCGTTTCTAATCCGGGCCGGTCAAAACGAACGACGCTTCCGGATCAGACCAGATTTGGAAACGGGCCACTTCGTTCCGGCCGGAACAGAGGCCGTTCCGGGCCATTCCGGGCCTTACCGAACGAGGCCTAAGTGTGTTTGGTTTTATGTCCAGCACGAGGATGGATTAGCATTTCAAGTGCTGGGCCGTTATGGGCCTGCCACGTTTGCGAGCTGGGCGGAGACGATAAAGTTTCCAAAAGTTCCCTTGCGAGCGGTGAGGCGGGCGGCGGCGGCGGAGGAGGAGAGCGAAGAGGAAACCGAGGAGGCGGAGGAAGAGGGGAGCTCTCCGGTCGCGGCCATGTCCCTCCGGGCCATCGGCTACCTTCTCACCCGGAGTCGGGAGGTTCTCGCCATGCGAGATCCCCCGTGCGCAGGCGGAATCCTCGTCCTCGCTGGGTATCCTCACTCGAGCGGGCGGCCCAGGTTCGGCGGCGGGGAGGCCAGCAGCACACTGTCTCCACTCCGCGTCCATGGTCCTGGTGGGTCGTTCGTCTCACCAGGTTCTCGAATCGAAAATTTTTCTTATGTTCACTCGCAGCTCATCTCGGTACAGAGGGGTCTCGTCGTTGGTGGTGGCGCATATGGTTCTGTTTTTGTAGCCACGGCTTCGTTGGTTGGATTGGCCACAAATTCTGTATTTCAAGGAAAACACAGACAAGTCAGGAGGTATGATTTGAAAAGGCCAAGATTTCTCATTGTTATTATTATTACTATTATTTAGCTCTGACCCACGTGACCTAACCATGTGCACCACCACTATCTGTATTGTATATACCTGTAGCTAGGGAGGGGGAGGAGGAAGTCAGTGTCAGGGACGCCGTCAAGGAGCCATATCTGAGCAAGGAAGCAGCAATCGAGGCAGGGTTCGTGGACAAAGATGGCAAGATCCTGTGGTTTAATTATCTCACTTACGTCAAGCATGGGAAGACTCTCCCCGACAGTGAGGCATTTGTTAAGAAGGCGAGAGACTACCCAGAAGCCATTAAGAAGCAGGAGGTGAAGGTCGATGAGGTGACCATGAAGGCCAGGTTTCAGGATTGGATGAAGGAGTATGGTCGTTCATACAGCACCGAGGAGGAGAAGGCTCGCCGCTATGAAACATTCAAGGAGTCCGCCATGTGGGCAGACAAGGTTAACGCACTAGAGCCAAGGACAATCTCTTATGGCCATAACAGACATGCAGACTTTACTGATGAAGAGTTCAAATGTCTGCATTCCCATTGTTCTGCCATTGACTGGGAGAGCTACATCGATGAGCTCAACACTATGGCTGCTCGTGGGTGGACCTACCTTCGCGATCCAGATGCGACGAATGTCAACGAGGCAGTGAGGAATGTATATATATTTCCCTGACTATCATCGCATGTTTTTTTTTGTTAAACAACGAAATTCAGTTTTATAACTTCTAGCATGTTGGATGAGAACAGTGGCAAAGGGAGATGGCTGCAAAGCGTGCAGAAATAAGTCGTCAAGCAGCCAACATCAACACGCGAGGTGAGACATGGTGTGGGAGGATGATGTTGGTCTGATGCGGTGCAGGAGGAGGAGGCAGCGGCGGCGGTTGATCTGATGCCTACCATATGGTCTGCAGAACATGTGCTACTATGCTATGTGTGTATTATTTCACCGGGTCTGAGAATTATGTCTAAATACTGCATGCTATTTCACTTAACTTTGGGATATGGTTTTTCATCCCTCGAGAGGATATTCTCTTATTATTTGCATATCATCTAAATAGTTATTAAAAAAATTGAAAAAAATTTTGACAACATAGATTAACACGAAATATATCACTTCACAAACATGCAAGATCAAATTCGACTTCTACAAGTTGCAACAAAAAAAACAAATTAAACTGAAAAATAGTTATTGTATATTCGCATCTATATTTGTTATATTTTGTTACAACCTGTAGAAGTTAAATTTTAACTTGCATTTATGTGAAGTGATATATTTCATATTAATCTATCTTGCCAAAAATTTTTTCAAATTTTTAATAACTATATAGATGACGTGCACGAAACGGTAGGATATTCCCTCGAGGGATGAAATCACTTTCCCTTAACTTCGGTATGATGGAACCTCAGTTACCACTGTTTTAATGCTAATACGAGAAAGGCAAGCACTGAGTAGAATCGATCGGTTGGGTTTTATTGCTACTACATATAGGAAGTTGAAAAATGGCTCAATATTTGTGTAGCATGGTGGAGTAATGAAATTTGGAATTGATAATACGATATCATGCAATGTTTCTGATACTCCTGTACCGAAGGAGTGCTACTTCAGTTAAGTGCATTGGAAACTTACCTGGAAGCACAGGCGAATGCCATCGTCACCTCCTGTACCGGCAGGTTCTCTCCTGAGATCAATCTTGGGGGCGGCCATGTAGAGACAGAAGTCGAGCTCTAGGACTAGGATGGCTGGGACCTGGGGATGGGTTACCTTCTGCGCCAATGTATTTCTTGTAACTAAGTTGAGTGCTCGTGCATTGTAACGGGTGAAAAAAAGTATATCTAATCTAGTGTTATACTCCCTCTGTTTTATTTTTATATTATAAGTCATTTGATTTTTTTAGTCAAACTTCTCTAATTTTAACCAAATTTATAGAAAAATATATTAGTATTTTCAACCCAAAACAAACATATTGTAAAAATATATTCAATGTTATTTTATAAATGAAACTAATTTAATATTTTTATACTGCTAGTTGCTTTTATAAACTTGATCAACCTTAATAAAGTTTAACTAGACAAAAAGTCAAACGATTTATAATATGAAACGGAGGGAATATTTTGTAAAGCCTTAAAATAACTCTTACGTACAAATTAGAAAACCCAAACCTCAAGTTCATTATACAACAATATTATAAATTCAAATTGGTTGCAAATACAATACTACTTTTTATAATAAATGAAAACTCTATTTTAGCCCTCATACATTAGACTGCCAATAGAATTAAGTAGCGACGGTTCAAAATGGTAGTCTTCCAGCTGTACAAATAAGAAAATTAATACACTAGTAATTAATGCCTCTACAAAATTAAATTAATGTAGATATGCTCATCAAGCCCCCAATAAGTTGACACTCACTACTTACATGTCCTGCAAACGGTAAGTCATCGTTATTTAAGTACTTGCTGTGTATTAAAAATCAAACTTCTTAAAACGAACATATAAAACTGTGCTCACAATAGTTTTACAACGCCGGGAATTCTCATTAGTCAGCACTATGGTTTAACCAACGTTTTTTTAGGTTAAATTAAGAGGGAACTTTATTGATTATGGAAACAGGGATTACATTCTTGATCTAACAAATCTATCATTCTTGCGGGAGCACACAATCTCTAATCCGCACAGGATCTAGAACCCAAAGCCATTTTAGCTAAAACATAATCAAAAAATATCTCAAAATCCTAGACCTTCATGAAGCTTAGTGAAGCTTAGGTCTCGTGTGTTTCTCCCAATAAATCCAATGTATTTTTCTCTCTCCTTTATTATGTCCCCACCAAAAATTACGAACCATATGTTCATAATCATTACAGAAGTGTTCTGTCATCTTAAACACTCCCATCGTGTAGGTGGGTAGGGCTTGAGCTACAGGTCAATCGATTTCAATCGTAATTCATAGGATTGAAAAAACATCGACTGATAAATGGATCAGACACTTGAAAAAAAATTGGGTTTTTTTAACTCATCAGTAGCTAGTATATATATATATGTGATGCGATGAAATCATATGTATAATATAACTCCACCATTACAATGGTTTTTAGAGGGCATATCGAAATTACATCCAGCTGACGACGACGGGCGACGGCGCTCAGCTTCATTCTTCCTAGGACGTACGTTCAGTTTCACTCCTCTTTTGTTCTTCTTTTCGCGGGGACATGCAAGCACGAGCCCAAAGTTGATTATTTCGCCAGATTAAGCAAAAAAGATCAAAAAATGTCAAGAACAAAGAGAAGAATGTCATCGGGGTTCAGTACATATATGCATCGATCGATCAATTAGGCCGGGAGATAGGACGGCGGCAGCGGCAGGCCGACGACCTTGCCGCAGCGGAGGGCGTTCTCCGGCATGTTGTACTCGTCCCGGAGCGACCTCGCCGGCGAGACGACGCTGATGTATAGCTGCTCGCCGAGGTAGTGCCTCTCCCAGATGTTGGACCTCACGTTCCACATCCCGGCGTTGTCGAACGTCAGCATGATCGCCGTCCACGACCTCGGGTACACCTGGACCGAGTGCCGGCTCACCGCGTCCAGCAGGTTGTACGTCTTCCTCTCCTCCGCCGTCCACTTCCCCGGTCCCATCCTATGTCACTCAAATCATGTAAATCATTCATCTTATCCAAAATTATTATTTAAATATAAAAATATTAAGTTATTATTTTTTAAATTAGACGAATAATCAAATATATTTTTTTAAAAAAACATTAAAGGTATCGTGTATTAAAAGTGTATTAAAAAAATGGAGGCAGTAGTAATGGCTGGCGATGTGTGTATGTATGTACCCGACGGCGAAGAAGGCGTAGCCGTCGAGGTGGACGGAGTCCATGCTCTTCTCGGGGTTCTCGAAGATGACCTCGATGAAGGTGCGGAACTCGGCGGTGATGACGTTGGGGATGACGTGGAGGGGCCCATTGACGGCGGGTGGCACGTCGGTCATCTGGTTGTACCTGAACACGCCGTCGGTGACGTTGAAGTACTCGGCGAGCTTGAGCGGCGTGTCGGCGTCGACGTGGGAGACGCCATTGAAGCCGTACTTGAGCTTGCCGTCGATGTGTCCCCGGGAGACCATGAGCTTGATGGTGCGTGTGATGTTGATCTGGCCGTAGTGGTAGGAACCCTGCGGGTTTGGCCGGGCGGCGCTCGCCGTCAGGTTCCACCGGAACGACCTCCACTGGTTGATCGACCATGCCCAGCCGGCCGGAGGCTCCGGCACGTTCGGCGACGGCGGTGTGCTCGAGCCGGCGTAGCGGATGACGGCGGACACCGTCTTGGCCTCGTGGATGAACCGGGTGGACGCCACCATGTAGTAGTCGCCGGGCTTCTGGTCGGCGTCGACGAGGACGGAGAAGCAGTGGCCGACGTGGACGTCGAGGGAGTCGTACATGTCCTGCAACGTGTGGGAGCCCTCCATCTCCACGAGCTTCATGTCGTGGCCCTGGATGCGGAAGTTGAGCGACGCCTTGATGCCGGCGTTGCAGACGCGGAACCGGTACGTCTTGCCGGCCTCGACGGTGAACATGGGAGGGTCGGCGGCGTCCTTGCCGGACTTGCCGTTGATAACCACCCCCTGTGGGCGGCCGAAGCTCTTGCCGGCGTCGAGCATCTTGGCCATGGCGGCGTGGTCCTTGGTGTACCAGTCGCCGATGAGCACCATGTGGTCGTCGGCCGGCGGGTCGAACGGGACCGGGATGAGCAGGCGGCTGACGACGCTGATCCCGCCGTAGCCGCCGGCGGCGCGGTGCATCCGCAGCGACGGGAAGTAGAAGAAGCTGCCGATCTGGTCCTTGGGCTGCCACTTGTAGGTGTAGTTGGTGCCAGGCGCGATGGGGCACTGCGTCCCGGCGAGGCCGTCCTGCCACGAGTTCTTGCGATGCTGCATCCCGTTCCAGGTGAAGAGCAGCGGCTCGTCCAGCTCGTTGAACACGTTCACCACGATGTTGTTGTTGGACGAGCAGTTGATCCTTGGCCCCGGGAACTCGCCGTTGATCAGGATCACCTTCTGCGGCGCGTCGAGGAGGGTCTTGGTGCCGTACGTCACCTTCCACTCGAAGAACACGTACGGGTCCTCGCCGCGCGCCACGCCGGCAAGCGCCACCGCCACCAGCAGCACGCCGGCGGCAGCGGCGGCGGCCATTCGCGTCGTCATCGTCGCCGTCGGGTGGTCGCTAGCTTAGCTGGTGTGTGTGATGCTCTCTTTGAAGGATGTAATGTGTGGGAGGGTGGGGTTTAGTAGGCGGCGGCGGCGGCGGCCATGGAAGGCGTCCCGGGTTGCGGTTGGGTGAGGGGGAGACCGGAGAGGTCGTCAACCGGGGAGCTTCGGAGTGAGGAGGGGACGCCGGGGCCGCCATTTATAGCGAGCGCGGAAGGCCAGGAGACGAGCGCGGCCGCACGTTCGCGGGCGCGCCGAGCTGTGTCTCGCCGCCCGCCATTGGCGCTCCACCGATCCCCCTGCTTTGACCATCCAGCAGTGCCCGTGGGCCGTGGCGGGTCGCCTCTCGGCTTGTATGGTTGCATGGCCCGGCCTAAAATGATAGCCGCCGGGCCGACCTAGATGGCTAATAGCGCCCTCTCAAAATATCTCTTTTAAAAAAGGACGGTAGCGAATTTGAGGTAGCGAATAGACTCCTTCTACCTCTGGCTTTGCAACAACCGCTTGAAGATCGCTGCGGCTAACAGACGAAGTATCGACACCGTTGCGGCGCTGGTAGCTTGGATGACTATCTGGAAGGAAAGGAATAGCCGGGTGTTGAATCAACGGCAAAAGACTTTTGGAGGTGGCGCTTACGATGGCAGCGGAGACAATGCTATGGCGCTTGGCTCGCGCGGCTATGCCGGCGTTAGGCTTATAAGGTCGTAACCCGTGGTCGTCTTCATTTAGTGAGAATAGGTTTAAGGGAGTGTTTGGTTAGGGGGATTTTTAAGAAGGGATTGGGAGTATAGAGGGATGGGGTTATTAATTCTTTTGTTTGGTTGGTAGACATGAGAGTTTGGGTGGGATAGAGATAGGGAATTGAGGGAGAAACTCCCTCCTTTTCAATACCTGGGTAGGGGGTGATAATTGGGAGGGAATTCCTTCTTTACTTTGTCTAAACAAATCTTAACCATCCATTTTCATTTAAGATCTAATCTCTAACTAAACTCCCTACCAATTCCCACCACCTCTGCCAAACAAGAGATTGAGACTAAAAATCAAATTCCCATATCAGACTAAAAATCAAATTCCCATATCAATCTCGCAGTTAATTCCCTTATCTAAACTCCTACTTCTCTTCCCTCGAGTTACCAAACAAGCTGTAAGAGTCTCTTGCTCCCTCCTGTCTCCTGTCCCTTCCCTCTTTTCCTTTTGCAGAGGCTTGTACATAATTTTTATTTCTCTTAATGCAAAAATGCGCGCTTTGCGTATTCCAAAAAAAACTTCCTCCGTTCCAAAATAAATTAACTTATAAGTTTAAATTTTATCCTAAAATAAACCAACTATCTGTGAAAAATCTAATTTGTTCTATTGTGATATATTACATATACCCACCTATAGAGTATAGGTAGAAGTACATAGGAGGTAAAGATTTAGAGTACAATACAAGTAAGAGTAGATTTATCTCTAAGATTCTATCTATAGGACTCTATTTTATTTCTAGGATTGTATCTTATCTCTATATTTGTATTTGACTCTTATCTCTAACTAATATATCTATACTTCAAACATTCCCTCTCAGTCATAATGGGAGCGAAGCGAACGATTGCGACTGGATTTGAAATCTTCTATTTCTTCATCTTCTTCAACTCACCATCATCAATTGCATCTCTGATGGATGGTCCTCCACCTGGTACCTGCGTTCCTTTCGGTGTCATTCTTTGACTCTCCTCTATTCCCTCCCGCAGTCATAGCGGAAGTGTTATGGACGATAGCGAGGACATGGACGCTTTGATGTGAGTTATCGTGGATGATTTTTGTTGTAGACGTTCGTCGATGAAACCGATCATGTAGTAGTTGTGGTCATAGTAGTCATGGTAGTTGATGTAGCCGCAAATAGCCGAAGGCGAAAAAAATATTTACGCCATGGTGTGAAAATGGAACTGCAATTGTTATCATCTTGCACCTCTTAGATGTCAGAGGATACGTTGGAGACATCTTGCATATGTCAGAGGACGTCGTTGGCGATGAGGCCACCAATTTTGGTTGGTCCTTCTGTGCCGTAGAGCAGTCATCACAAGTGATGCTGAGTTGATGTAGTTGTTGTCATTGTAGATGATGTTATCGATGTCATCATCGGTAACGCGATCGTTGCTATCGTAGATGATGCGGTCGATGTCGTCGATGAAGCGTCTTGCAGATGAATCTGTCAAAGGATGTCGATGTCGTCGATGAAGCGTCTTGCAGATGAATCTGTCAAAGGATGCACTGGTATCTATACTTGTGGATGACGTGGTGGCGGCATGTTACTATGTTGCCGAAGACCATCGGTGATAGATGTGTTGTCGGCGAAAACGAATGTGTTGCCGAAGTAGTCATACAGTTGATGAAGACAATTGTTGGTGAAGCGGGTGGTCGTAGACTCGTAGTCGTCGCGTGTTGCTGCAACAAATCTTGGCAGCCGATCTGGTGAAGCTTGCCAGCGTCGGCCGTCTCTTTTCATGGTGATCGATTTGAGCACCATGGCTTGGGCATCCTCGGGGCTGAGGTGTTGTACAGATGCACACATGGTCGTCCGTGACCTCGTGCACACATGCATGCTTTAGCTCCTAGGCCATGATGCATGGATGACGTTGCTGCTTGATGGACAGCTTGATCTCGTCCTGGCAGTCGACGGTGCAACACACGGAAGCGAAAGCAGTAGCTTTATTTCGCGCCACAACCTCGGCGTCGACATCTAGCGGCTGAGCAGCCACTCGTTGTCGATCTTGAAGGGGCGTCGTTGTCGTTGCTCCCAGGACGGTGTGCTGATAATTAGGTTTTATGGGGCTAATAGGTAATTGATCTAGTGCTAATTATTGAAAAATATATCTAATGATTTTTGGATAATCTAATATGTAGATATAGGAGAGGCTACATATTAATCTAATATTAACATGTACATATTAATCTACATATATTAATCTAATATGTACATAAAAGCCTGATCCTCGAGAGAACAGAAGCAGTGGAAGCCACGCCAGTACGAGAAAAAAAAAAAGAAGAAGCAATGCAGGAGATCAATGCAAGGCTGTCATGCTGCACATCGATCCGTGCGCTTGCATGCATGGATCATGTGGCACATCCTTGGGAAGGCAGCAGGCAAACTCCAGTGCAGGCGCATGGACCTCCCCACTCACGACTTCATCTATATCGACATTACTCTTTATCGATTGCATCTCTGATGATGATCCTGCACCTGGTACCTGTGTTCCATTCAATATCATCTCTTGATTCTCCTCTAATTTATCTTCTTACCTATCACTGGTTCGTAAATTAAGAAATTTTATCTTTCAAATATCTCTCACCCACTCATTCATCAATATAAATATTGTGATCCTGGTTCTTCCTCCTTAATTTTATCTAGCGAAATTAATTTTGTAGGATGGAGGGAGTACAAGCGAATCTTGGAAGAATTCATGCAGCAGATAAGCTAGGTGAAGACTTGCTCCTTGTGATACCCACACCGTTTCCGTTCGTATGGGTGAGTGCGTGCGGCGACCCCGGTACACTTGGAGTTGGTCGCAGGCGAGCCCTTCCCGCGTGTCCGGTAGTCGAACTCCTGCTCTCCACGCTAGATTCCGGAAGTTGCAGGTAAGGCAGGCTTGACGACGGCGAGCTTAGTTGGTAGCAAAGTAGCATGTCCTCGATCTCCTTGACGATGTGGCCCATGGCCGGGCGCGCGTCCGCGGAGTCGTCGACGCACCGCAGCGCAAGACGCACGAACCGCCGGAAGTCGGGGCGGCGCGCGGCTTCTTCCCGTATGGCCGGGTCGACGACGACGCCGTGCGGGTCGTGGTCGGCCATGGCGCGCGTCACGGCCTGCACGATGCCCTCCTCGGCTGGCTGCATCCCGCTCGCTAGCTCCAGCATCGTCACCCCAAAGCTGTACACGTCGCCCTTCGTTGTCGCCGCTTCGATCGTGCGGTACTCCGGGGGGAGGTAACCCTGACCAGACGTATGTATGATCAAAACAAACTTAAGTAGTTTTCTAGGTCTTCACACGAACACACGACCATTTTCCTTGTCCAATGTTAGTTAATTTGGTCGGAGCACACAAAATCTTCTAGTAACAGATAAGCAAGAGTAGCGAGCTTCAAAATTTACATAGGTTGGCAGATGGAATGCCTAGTAAGGGTAAAATTGTGGGTATCTATCAATCTAGGTACCTATCTACATGTCCATCAATACCTTTATTATATTAATTAAACACTTCATTAAAATTTCCACACTAATAAGAGAGAAAAGTGAATATTTTTTTGTCCACCAAATTGATGGACTGGTGAAGCCAGAGAGTGAGAGAGATTTTCGAGCATAGGCAAACTCACTTAAACTATATCTAGTATTTGGTATAGAAATTCTATCCTCAATTCTTGTAACGACTAAATTTTCAACGGATCATTTGATGGTGAGACCAGGCAACTGCCCTGGCCCTGTTGATGGACCCTAATAATATAAAATGACTAAAATTTAGCAACAAAAAGAAACATATTAACAACGGGAGTTGTTGATAATCAACAATTCCATATTAGAACATTATTGGAAAAAAGTCTCCGTTCCATTTATAGCTTGCTACATATTAAATCCAAAAATCTCCAATACTCATATATAAATAATACTTAGTAAGTGTTAATATTTATTTATTGAGATTCAGTATTATATGTTCTTTCTATCTCATAAAATATCAACTTCCAGCTACGTAACCTAGACGCACACTGACGCCAGAAGTTGGTATTTTATAGGACAAGGGTACTATACAACTTAGCAACTATTGATTCAGATTTTTTTATTACTAATTATGGAATTAGTAGGTTTGAACTTATACATTTTGACTTTATAGATTAGCTATTTTACCTGTACATATATGTATTTCCATATGTACACAACAAAATCATCTATACTAAAAGGCATATTTATATTAATATGTATTTTAAATAATAAATAATGGAAATGCATTTGGGTAAACCGGTTCCTTTCAAGAAAAAAAGATTTTCTTTTGCATGGATATGTATTTAGAAAGTGTAAAATTGGTACCTAAAAAAGTGTTAAAAGTGTATTAAGATGGATCCGATTCAAACGCGAATTCCAATAGGAAAAAGTCTATATACCCCCAAAATATTGAAACCAGACATCCAACACCCAAACTTTACAATACCACTTATATTACCCCCTTAGATGGTTTTGGATGGTGGTTTTGCGTAATTGAAAGCTTAAAAGAGTAGTTTTGAATAGCTAGTATCACATGTTTACATTTCATCAATCATCTATTTATACTGTCTCGTGACATCGTATTAATATTATATCGATATTTATTTGTAAGTGAGAACTAAATAAATTAGGTAAAAAAGAAAGATTTAGGTGGATATTTTATATATATCTCCAATGTATATGTCACATTGATAAACTCACCCTATGTATATTCAAATTAGATTAAAAAAACACTTTGCAAAACCACCTTAGGGTGTTATGTGAATGGTACTGTATAGTTTAGGGGGTTGGAGGTTCGGTTTCAAAGTTTAGGGTGCCGGATGGACTTTTAATCAAAGCTTAGAAGTGTATTTAGAATTTTTTCCATTACAATAATAAAACATGAAGTAATATGTTGGATTTGTATCAACAATAGATGGTTTGATACTTAATTGTCAAGTTTAGCTAATTTCAGTGCTTGATTGTTATGATTGTCATCATGTGTACTCCCATACTGACTAGATTTTGGGACAACCAGAAAAACTATCCAAGAATTATAAGAGAATCTACTCTATGTCAATGAGTTTATCTCAGTTTAACAATTTACCACTGACATTGTCTCTTTCTATAATATACCGGTAAATTTATCAATTGTTTTACAATATACCATTGGGTTACGACTCTTTAAAGAAATATCAAAAATACCCTTAGAAACATACAAATTTAACAATTGATTTATCCCATTAGAAGTTTTTTAAAAAATTATATGACCTCCTCACACAACATGAAAGTTTGTATATAAGTTTCAAGTTTTTTTTGGTATTTTTATTTTTTTAGAAAAAATATTTTGTGTGGTATATGAGAGAGAAATTTATTACACAAAAGATAATAGCACAAAAATATCTTATGTAGCATATGGAAGATGATTTACATTAAAAAACAACACAAAAAGTATTTTATATAACATATAACATATAAGTTATATTTTACAAAATGCAAAAAACTTGAAACTTATATACACACTTCCATATTGTGTAAGGAGGCCAAATAAAAAAAACATATTGTTTTGAAACTTCATATGAGATAAATCAAATGTTAACCTTGTATGACCATAAGGGTATTTAGGGTATTTTAGAAAAAATCCAGTACAATGATGTATTTAGAATAATTGATAAAGTCACCGGTATATTATAGAAAAAGATAGTATCGGTGACAAATTGTTTAACACTAAGACAAACTCAATAGCAGAGAATAGATTCTCTCAAATGTTATAATCAATCATATATATGACAAATAGTTATATAAAAGTTATGCATATGACCATAATATTAATGGAACTGCCTATACAACATTTGACAAAACATCATGTATTGTGTTGATGATTAGTACTCATTTTTAATTACCTCTGATCCTATTGCTCCGGTGAGCACATGGCTATTCCCAATTTTGGGGATGATCCTTGAGAGGCCGAAATCAGCAACCTTGGCGTTACCATTTTCATCGATGAGGATGTTAGCGGGTTTTATGTCGCGGTGGATGATCGGTTTATCGGCACCCTCATGTAGGTAATATAGTGCTCTCGCGGAGCCAAGCGCGATCCCAAGTCTCTTCCTCCAATCCAAGGTTGTCCTTGTCTCTGGAATTTCAGGGCTATTTTGGTTTGGAGCCAAAACTTGCCCTACCAAATATTTGTTAACTTTAATAGTATTCGCTATGTTTTTTTTTGAAGCTAATACTTTGCCAAATCAATACAATTTATATGACTATCCTACCAAAACTTTAGCACTACCAACAAATTGGTATGGCAGTGATCCGAAGTGGCCCTTAACATTCTTTTAGTTCACTTTTGGCAAAGATATATTCCTTTTAGCAACACAAGCGAAACGGTGAAAAAAAAAACGTAATTAGGTTCGTGGAAATGTTTACCTGGGATGTTTTGGGATGCAGATTTAGCAGTCAATTTATCTTTGAGTGTGCCGTTGGAGACATACTCATTGACAAGCATCAGCTGGCCCTGCTCATAGTAGTAGCCCATGAATCTGACCAGATTACGGTGGTGCAACTTGTGAATCACCTCGATTTCATTGCTGAGCTCTCGCACTCTTTCGGGCTTCGCGCACTTGATGGCGACAAGGGTGCCGTTATCCAGCTTTCCCATGTAAACAGTCCCGAAGCCTCCCTCCCCGATTTTCTTACTGTCTGAGAAGTTGTCAGTACATTTCTTCAGCTGTTTCAGATCGAAGATCCGTGGCAAGTCCACCTCTGGAGCCCCTACACTGTCTCTCCGGGACGCCTCCTGTGAAGCTGAAATATTGGATCAGAAACAAGTTGAGTTAATTCAGCATTCCTTGTTCCTGTGATGCTTGTTATAGTACTCCAGTAGATAGTTTGTTACTGTTTGCAGTTGTTGATGTGTCCGTGACGAATTGCATAATGGCATTGCCAGCGACAATATGCACGTGACTACGTGAGCTTTTAGATACTTACCAGGAGGGTTTGCTTGCTGGGTAGTTGTTCCCTTGGCCCTTCTCATCAGTCGCAGAACATGTATAAACCAGGAGCAGATGATAGACTTTCCAAAACAATGTAAACAAATGGCATCGACAATAAGGCTGACAATAACAATAACAATAACAGAGCCTACAATAGCACCTGTGTTCGACTTAGATTTTTTGCCACCAGCACCTGGAACACAGAAAGGGTGAGTACTCTGCACACTAGAATATACTAAATCCTGACGTCCTGTAAATATCAAACTCTTGCACATAAAATAGATTGGTAATTTGTGTACTTGACTGAGTCTAATAAAGCTTCCATTATCGAAAAATAAAACAGATACCGCACTACAACGTACTCACTTTAAATTGGTAATTTGTGTTATGATACTCCCTCCAGTAAAATTTATTTGACGTTGACTAGAGGGAGTACTACAATTGTGCTTTTAAGCTATAAAGTATGGTAGTGCATTCTCAATAATTGTGCAATGCCTCAAAATAGAAAGACACAACAATTTTAGGTGTTTTCTGAGGGGGAAAAAAACTACTTGAGTGCAAATAAATGGGAGTCTTAACATGGTGAAATCTAATTACCTAATAAGGGGGGCGATGGGGCATAAGGGTCCGCAATGAAGAAATAAGGCCCAAAATTTGATGGTGGTTTGTAAGTCTGGTTGCTGAGATCAAAGCCAATCTTTATCAGTTCTGACAGGTTGAAGGTCACCCCGGATGATGGAAACAGCCTCACTTGAACTTGGAGGTAGTTGTCACTGTTCCAGTGGATGTTGGAGAGGTAGACTGAGCCTGGACGTAGGTTCAGCTGCGTCGACAGGCTCGTCTCAAGCTGCAGAAATGGCTCACCGGTTGTCACGTCAACGAAGGAGGGTGCCCTGAAGACCATCTTGCCGTTGTATGAAGAAGCACAGCCACAGTTTGCAGGGTCCAGGCTCTGGTCATCAGGGCACTGAGCTGCTGAGCTGCTGCACTGTGTCATGCTGGTGGTGTATGCTATCAATTTCACTTGCTGGATGCTGCAGAAGGGGTGGCCGGAGAAATCTTGGTCGGCGCACAATGGATTCCCTACCAGCCTGCAGGCAGGATTGGCAATAGAACAGAGGCAGTTGGTGAATGTAGCAAAGAGTACAACTATTTTTGGTTCTTGGTCCATAGCGAGATAGCTCTGGAAAATTCTGAAGTGGATTTTGACTCCTAACTACGTGTTCCCTACTTTTTATCTGATCTGAACAGTTACAATAAATTCTGAAAAGAATTAAGGATATAATCCCACCACTTACAAATAAGTGAGGTTTTGGAATATGTGCAGTCAACGTGTTTAAACTTTGACAATCAACTTCTCTTTAAATATTTTGACAAGCTTCTGAAAGCAATATGATTAGACCTGTCTTCAGAAATAGTATCAAAATATTATAACTTTGCTAATTGTTATATAAGTTTTATACTAGGAATTAATAATCAAATTAGTGTCTTGGTGATTGTGTCGCTGTCCAAAATGTCACTTATTTGTAACTGGAGATAGTATAATAAGAAAGGTCAAATTTGATCTACTGATAGAGAAACAAAATTAACATATTAAGTTGCAAATGTAACTGCACTTTTCCAATCCGATTGTTTTCTTCTTTACGTATAAATTGAATTCGACCTTGAAAATATTTGTGTATTGATAGACGATACCAGAACCTACATTGTCTAATTGTTTCAGATTTTTTTCACAACTAAACGAGGACACATGTCGTTAAGGGTTTAAAATAAAGTCTGAGGATGGGTTTGTAGGTTCTTACACAAGTGTGCTGTTGTAGCTTTCTATATTGGCAGAAAATATATTGTTGTTGAGGAGATTTACTGTCCGTAGCTGCTTGCTGATTATGCCTGTCATCTCAAGGGTCCCGTTCAACGCGTTTTTGCTCAGCCCACTGTCTGATCAGCCACAACAGACGCAGACATGAGAAACTATTCCATTTTTCTGGTTTTGGAGCTCATTACTCACATGTGGAGTGCAAATTGCTAGAAAATTACACTTGCTGCAGCTGGGGCAATGTGAAGAGCTCCTTAGGGACCTGGCCCGAAAGATTTCCAGAAGATATTGATCTGAGTGATCAAACATATTGAGATGACCATGAAATTGTTGCCATGATATTACTTAAATTTCAAAATGCTAAAACTCTTAGATAACTCACACAGAAGTAAGCGATGTTAAAGTTGTGAACCAGACAGGGGCAACTGAAGTACCAAATGTGTTGTTGCTCAAATCCCTAGCAATCAAACAATGAATTCATCAATAATTGTATATCCAGATAATTTATAATAGTTTCAAGAGAAAATGTATTTTATGACAGGGAAATGCCAGTATAGAGTTATTGGTTTCTTACACAACATTTAATTTAGTCATGGTGCTGAGATCTGGAACTGATCCAGTTAACTTGTTACTTGCTAAGTTCCTGCAGAAGATAACATTTTCAAGAGAGATGCTTCAAGTGCTATAACTAGTCCTTTAATATGAGATGTCGCTTACAGCTGATTCAGTCTGACCAAGTTGCTGATGTTAGTAGGAATTGCACCGCCAAAACCATTCCTATCCAGTCGACTGTCAAAGATGCAAAACAAGTCAAGAATATCAACATACATTTTTAGAGTCAGAAAAATGATGAGTTCCATTGATGTTAACTTGCTTTCAGGAAAAAAAAAAAGGAAACACTTACACAACTTCGAGCGTTGTAACTCCCCCAAGCTCAGCCGGGATCGAGCCTGATAATTGGTTGCTATCAAACAAGCTGTTGAGGAGAAAAGTTAGCAAAATATATGCGTGACATGAGATGTAAATTGAAATTTTGGCAATTCCTTACATGTGTAAGAGAGTCATCTTTGAGTTGAAGAGTCCTGTAAGCGGTCCAGTTAACTGGTTCTTGTTGAAGTGACTGTTCATCAATTATGAACATAGCCATAAACAATCAAAGCTTAGCGCTAACGTATCTTCACATTGCTTAATTCATTAATAGAATAAAGGATGAAAGTTTTTACAAGTGCTTCGTCTGGACAAGTAGGTCAAGGCCTGGTGATGTTGGTGATGAGATGGGGATAGGTCCAGTGAGCTGATTGTCAGCCAGATCTAGATAGAAGAGGTTTGACAGAAGGCCAATCGAAGGCGGTATCCGACCTGTAAACTTGTTTGAATTCAAGGCCCTATAGAGAATGGTATCAAATTCATTATGGCAATCCATTCAAATGAAAAAAAATAATAGTGGGTTTCTATTAAGACATTCTGAGCTAGCTGCCCACTTACAAGAACCAGAGCTTCGGCAGATTGCCTATTTCTTTTGGAATTTCTCCTGTGAAGCTACAACCAGCCAAGATCCTAACAATTAAGAACATTTATGCAAATCACTAAGCATGTTTAGTACTAGTATTCCTGATAGGAAAAATCGGGCTGACAAAAATGAGCAATGTGGCACATACAGTGTTGTAAGCTGCCCAAGGTTCCCAATCTCAACAGGCAGCGGACCACCGAGGCCATTATTGGAGGAAAGATCCCTGCAAGTGTTGTGTTTTCACTTGTCAGCAGTCAGTTACTAAAACATTCTTTCTTCTCTTATTCAGGCAAATTAATTGGAATCCAAAACCTAATTGCTAATTATAATCTTGAATTTAAAGAATTTTGTAATTATGGAAGAAAAAAAAATAAATTGAGACTCCAAGCTGAGTGTAACTTTGTATTTATTGATTCCAAATTTTGAAATCATTAAATTAAGAAAAAGTAAAGTCAAAAACATATTAGAGTGGACTGCACATATATTTTTGTAAGTGGCACTTTTCATTTTTGGGTGTATTTATCAAAACTATAGGGACTGTCTATATGTCATTTGATAGAAAACCCCCCTTGAAATATTGCGAATTTTGGACCGTTAGATCGCTGTAAGATTCGTGCAATGAACACCTAACCCTAATTTCTTCCCTACTCTCTCCTCAATCCTGCATCGTCGCCACTTCACTCTCCTCCCTCACGCAGTCATGAGCTCTACTCCCCTCCTGCGCCGCTGCCGCCCAACCGCGCCACTGCCCGGCCTCGCCGGCTGGCCGGAAGGCGTTAACAGCGCCGGAGAGGGCCCCCGGCCGGCCTCCTCCCCCCTCTCCTCCTTCCTCAAGCTGTCGGCGGCGAGATGTCCCCGCCCCACCGTCTTCCTCGTCTACGGCAGCTCCTTGCCGCCGGATCCACCACCACCGATCACCACCTCCTAACCACAAGCTCGCTATGCCCCCGCCACCAACGTCGGCCCACCGCCCTCCTCCATCCCCGCGGCTCCGGTGCCGCCGCCGGTGCCTCGCCGCCCGCCCATTCTGCCGCCCACCACTGAGCCACCGCCTCCCATGACCATCGCTCTAAGCCTGGGGACCTCTCCCTTCTTCCCCCTCCCTCTCCCACCCCGAGACCCTAATTGGTTAGCCCTCCACCGGAGTTTGGGAGAAGAAGGGAAGGTCACTGGAGTTGGAGAAGAAGCACCTAGAGCACGAATCGCGAAGCACATCCAGCGATCCAAAATCTGCAAGATTTGGGGATGCATTTTCTGTCGACAGAGGGTTAGCAATTCCGAAAAATATACGCCATTTGACCTTTTTCTTTCACGGTCTTTGATGTGTGAATGTGGCCATATTTTTGTGTTATAAGAGTTATATAAAATCTAATAAATTTAAGAGATTACGAAATTATTTTTAAGATAAATCTGTACACACCATTTTATGTTTGGAAACTAAGTTTTTTTTTTGAAGGTAAAGAGATATTTCATTAATGAGTAAACAGAGGATTACATTCCTGGTTCAGGAGATCAAGTATTTCTGTAGGGGAACATAATCTCCAAACCGCATTAGTTCCTGATCTCATTACCAATTGTGCTAAAGCATGAGCTATCTTATTAGAATCTCTCTTTATCTTGTGCACTTGCACCTGAGCTAAACACAACATTGCCGCTTTAGTATCTGAAATTATGCCACTCCAGTCTGCCCTTGAGACATTGGTCGCGTTTAACTCAGTGACAACACTTGCATTGTCTGATTCTAAGATAAGTGGCATATTCACCCATTCAGTAGCTAGCCGGATACCTTCCAGACATGCCAGGGCTTCAACTTGCATTGCCGAGCTGCATCGCGGTAGTTTCTTACAGGATGCCAGTAGCACGAGCCCTCGGCAATCCCTGATTATTATCCCAGCGCCTGCTTCACCTGTGTCCTGCTTGAAACCTGCATCAACATTTAACTTGGCTACACCTTCTGGTGGAGTTTGCCACTTGGCCACTTGCTTTTCGTTCAGCTGTTGTTGTATGTATGTCTCAGCAAACATTGGTCCTTTACCTTTCACATCATCAGGTTGTTGCCGAGTTATTAGAGTGCAATCTTCGTAGTTCTTCAAAAAGTTGACAGAGCTTGCTATGGAGCTCATCTCCTTGCCATGGATAATTTCATTTCTGCAATGCCAAGCCCGCCATAATGTAAACAGCGTGTGAGCCCTTTCTTCTTCATTTGACCCGTCCAACAGAAGCAACAACCAATCTGGCCCAGTATTTACGAACTTATTCTCAGGAGGTAAGCGCCAGATTTCCTTAATAGCTTCACGCAACGCTTTCGCTTTCGGACAAGCCACAGTTGCATGAAAACCATCTTCCACTCTAGAGCCACATATTTGACAGATACCCTGTCTTCCAATGTTTCTTTTGCACTTATTGTCCCAAGTTGGTAACCTATCCTGTGCCAATTTCCAAGCAAAGATTTTGATTTTTGCTGGTACTTTCGTCTTCCACAAAACTAGCCATAACTTCCTCTCGCCCGATGGTGCATCGCTAGAGGAAGCATCTGCCCTACCATGATTAGATAAGTTCCAGGCTAGTCTATATGCACTCTTCACGGTGAACAGTCCTGATTTCTCCAAATGCCAGGCCGGAAAATCATCCAGTTGGCGTTCTGATAACCTGATCTTTAGGACCTCGTCGGCATCCTCCTTCTGCATCACATGACGAACTAGGTGTTCATTCCAGCTTTTCAACCCCGGTTCCATTAGTTCATTCACATAGATTAGCCTGTTCCTTGCATTTTTGCGCAGGACATTGACTCGCTCACCATGTGCCACCCATTTATGCCTCCATATCTTTATGTTTTGACCATTCCCCACTCTCCAAATTATGCCTTTTTTGATTAGATCCAAACCATATTGGACTCCTTTCCAGGTAGGAGAAGAAACTGTCAGGAAGGCCGTGTCCAGCAAACTTCCATTTGGGAATTATGTTGCCTTTAAAACCCTGGCGCAAAGGCTCTCAGGTGTAGTGATCAGCCTCGAAGCCTGTTTAGCTAACAAAGCTTGATTGAAACATTCCATGTCCCTAAATCCCAAACCCCCATGGATCTTCGGGCTGGTGATCTTTTCCCACGCTATCCAGTGCACTTTCTTTTCTCCTTTCTCATGACCCCACCAAAAATTGTGAATCATTTGGGAGACTTCTTCACAGAACTTGTCTGTCACTTTAAACATGCCCAACGTATACGTTGGCAGAGCTTGGGCAACACTTTTTATCAAGACATCTTTTGCTCCTGAAGACATGTATTTTTCATTCCAATCTGACATTCTCTTTGATAATCTATCCTTGATTGGTTGAAACCGACCTGCTTTCATCCTTCCCTCGGGGGTTGGAAGTCCCAAGTATTTCTCCTCAAAAGAGGAATTAGTAACCCCCAGGATTCGTTTTATGTTCTCTGCTAAAATACTTGGAAACTAAGTATTTTAATGTCATTAACAGTCAAAGTTTTAAAAGTTTGACCCAATTTTGTTCGAAACATCAAATATTTATGATCGGAGGGAGCAGCATAAACAACCATCATGAATGAACATGTTACCGATTAGGGAATCTAATCCATGTCAAATTGCAAAAAAAAAAAGCTTGAACATGTCAACCTCAAGAAAGCAGGACATCCAAGTCAGGTCTCCTTTGGAACATTCAGTAGTAGTTTTGAGAAAATTTACAGGAATTGAACTAATTCTGGTGATAGTAGTATGAAATTTCTATGTTTCAAAGGAGCCCCCTGAAGCAAAAGTGTTACAACAATCTGCCCCCCTTATTTTGACTAGTTCAGTCAGCGTAGCCTTGATCAACCTGAAATTCTACTGCATCCAAAACTTATAGATACTTCGTATAGGAAGCCCCCTTGCCAAAACTTCTCTCAGATAGTTGGTGCAGGCTCGCTCCAGATGTCTTGTCCTCTTGCGGCGGTGCCTTAGCTTATGCAAGTTGACCACATTGGTGGGCTCTAGGGGGAGAGAGCGGTTCCATCTTCTCTCTTACCCTCTCCCCCTCAATACCAAATACGTGGCTAGAGTTGAGTTCGGTGGCTAGCTGTTAGGGCTTGGTTTTGGGTAGTCTCCACTGTAGCTTCATTGTTGGTCTAACAGCGACCGGTCATGCTTGGGTGCTTAGTGGCAGCTAGTCTGGTGCTAACCTTCTCCTTGGCTGTGTGTAGGCGTTGTCGGTGCGTGATGGTGGTGGTGGAATTTTTTTTACTTTCTTGGCTACTGCTTTCCAAGGTACTAGCTTTGTATTTTTTTTTCCTACTCTATTCAATGAATCATCGCGTTGACTGGTGCTGATCGTTCAAAAAGAAAAATGGCAGTCTATTGCTAATAATTGCAACTGTTTTCTGAAAAATAAAAACTCCAATTGTTTCAAGGTAGGCTGGTAGGGTGGTGATAGAGGTGGCTTACAGATAGACGAGTTGAGTGAGCAGGCCAATGCTGGTGCTCAGCGTGCCCTGCAGGTTGATGCTTGACATCCTCCTGCAAAACCACACATGCAATGCATAATTTCAGTCACAGGAAGGCTTTCGCTCTCGCATGATTTGGCTAGAGCAAGCAATATTGAGTTGTATACACCGATCAGTTTAACCCAAAAGTTTAAACTGACGGGGAAAGAAGGGTGACTCACTTTATATTCAAAACAAGAAAAAAAAGGAGCTGGGCTCTTACAGCGATGTCACCATCCCGTTGCTGCACATGACGCCGTCCCACCCACCGCCGCAGGGGTCGCCGGAGTTCCAGCTCGACGGGTAGTTCCTCCATTGCTGCATCAGAGCCCGCAGCGCGTCAACTGCCCAAGAATATTTATTTCTCCATGGATTAGCCGAGAGCCAAGTAGTTTTTCCGGCCCAACATTTTGAGATCAACTCACCGTCCACTCCGTCGGTGTCGCAGAACCCCGTCGGCGCGGTCGCCGCCAGCAGGAGCACCACCACCACCACCACCGGCAACGGTTCCACTTCCAGCCCCCGCCGCACCGTCCTGACCATTGCTAGGAAGGAGTGGACTGGAGAGAGACCACGACTTCCAAATTGCGAAAGCCCACGCCACGCTGTATATACTGGGCCGGCCCACCAACCAACCGCGGGGGACGCGCGTGTTAGTTGGCGTTTGGTTTGGTGACTCGAGTCACTCGACAGAATCGCGATTAGTTGACTGGGTTGACTACTGTACACGCTGGCGACTAACCACTTTCTAATTTCGTAAGCTAGCCTCGTCCTTTCGGAGGCAAATATGTTGCTTATTAATCTCGATCCGACGTGGTGTGTTGGCTGGTGGCATGTGAGTATGTGACCATCACCGTGTTCTGATCTTGCGCATTGTTGTAACCATTTTCTTCTCCCTGTTCTGTGCGCGCGCGCGCTTCTCTTGTGTGAAAGGAGGTCGAATCTTTTAGGTCGTTAACTTGATCCATGCAACCAAAGGTTCGTGGCTTCATTAGGTTAGTGGTACTCTAATTTATGAGGAAAATTGCTGGTTTTCCTATGATTGAGAGTTGCCAAATGCCAATAATTAGATGGCAGCCTTGATCTAACCATAAAATTCGTTTGCCATATTGGGCATTTTTAATGAAGAATCCGTCCTTCTATGTCCCTCTTTCCTCGTGTTCTGCCCGTGCAACTACTCCTTTAAAAAAGAAAAAAATAGATTAAATCTAGAGTGTATCTCTCAACCGTAAAACCGGTTACAACGGCTTCTACAACTATTCAAACCGGGGTAAAATGATTCCTAGGATAGTGTTGAAGGTGGTTTTCACCGATGTGGTATCCAAGTGGCAGCCTAGTCACTAAATAAACTAAAAAAAATTAGACGTAGCCCTTACATGTCGGTGTCCTTTATTCTTCCCCCTCTCTTTTTTCCCAACCACGCCAGCAGTACGGCCCTCCGTGACGACGACGATGCCCCGCACTCGCTCGATCCGCCTTCTCCTCCTTCTCCGGCATTGGTAGGGGCGGCGGCGGCGTTGGTTGTGGCTGTGGCTAGTCGTCCTCTCGCGCTCGCTTGAGCTGCCCCAGCTCGCCGGCCTTGTCACACACTACAGGAAAGAGGGGGAGAGGAGGAAGAACGAGGTGTAAGAGGCTTAGGAGAGGAGGCCATTGCCACCTATCCCGATCCTATCGCCACCTGTAGCACGTTGGTCACATCCCTGCCTGAAGAGAAGGGGTCACGGTGGCGGAGAGGCTGACAGTTTTCTTGGGTGAGCTAAGCGGTTGCGGAGGCCCATGAAGCTTGCCGTCCTTCAAGCTCCGGTGATGGATGAGATGTGGTCGCCAAATCGAGCTCCACAACGATGGGCATCAATTCCCCTTCCTCGATATCGGCCTCCATGCGCCCCTCCTCTCTGAGGAAACTCGCCGACGAGATATGTCAATGGCTGAATTTCCGCGGCCTTATGGCAATGCTCAAGTTGGTCCTTTATCGAGCACGCCACAAGCCATGGCCACGGGAGATGGTGTCGTCAGGGGTACGGGATGCCCAGTCGGGTCGCCGACCACGCCGATGGTGGCGAGGTGGGCCCCTTCATCTGCCATGCTGCGGTGAGGGTGTTGTGGTATGAAGGAAAGACGTTGAGGCCCTCCTTCCCCGGAAGAGAGGACAGATGGTGGTTTAGTCACTGACATGTGAGCTTCACATGGGCCCTACTATATTTCTGATTTTTTTGCTTTATTTGTAATATCACATAAGCGCCAGGTAAGACAAAGACTAGGTCAACAAATACCACGTTAGTGAAAATCACCTTCAATACTGTCATAGGAGTCATTTTGCCCTGGTTTGAATAGTTGGAGGAGTCGTTATACCCGGTTTTACGGTTGAGAGATGCATTCTAGATTCGACCTACTATGGGGGAGTTAAAGTGGACTTTTTCCTTAAAAAAACATACACTCTTACTGGATGTAACGCCCCGGTACTCGCTAACTGATATCACCAGCTAACTCATACCGAGGTGCTACGCATTACCTGTGATATAGTACCAGTCCCAGGATATACTAGCTGGTACTCACAGAATAAATATGGAATCAAAGTAGATTGTTATTACATCACTGGGTTTTAGTCCTTACATAAGTTGCTGTCCCGGACAGGCCCAGAGATGAGCAACGCACAATACAAAGTCCATAAAGCAAAAGACAAAAGCAGCGGCGGCTAAGCGTCTGGGCGACCATCTCGATCCACAGGCGACGGCTTGGGGCTAGGCACGATCCTTCTAGAAGTCTTCATACTCGGCTTGCTCCTGGAGACATTCCTCGGCGGTCGGGTCGACGTCTTCATCTTCAACTTCTATAGATATATTATATAGCAAGGGTGAGTACTTCACGTACTCAGCAAACCGGGGAAAGAATGATATGCTTGGTTAAGACAAGGAGAGCTAGGGTTTTATTTGCGAAAGCAGCCTTTTTGGCGAAAGTGATTTAGTTCACAAAACTCTAGTGAGTGAGTCAGGTTTTAGTTGTCGGGAGGATGCTCACGCCTCGACCCATTCCACAAGTTGCTTTGCAACAACTTGTCACGATTAACGAGCAACAATTGATTTGTCTCCTCTTATTGGTTCCTTCTCACTTTCACAACCACACATGGTCCACACAGTTATCTCAGCACTGCAACGCCATCATGGCCCTAAGAACACCTCGGTGTCGGACGACACCCCAGGTCACACAGACCCGTTCCTAACCACAAAGGTTAGCCGTTGGCCACACAGGCAAACTCTGGAAACGAAACCCTTCTCACCAATCATTTTCATCAAACATTTGTCAAGCAAATCTACGCTATGAGAAACACCTTACACTCGCCCTTGACCGTGGGCATGGCTGTTCGAACAGTTCATTAAACTCTGCAGAGGTTGTACGCTTTACCCACACGACACGAAACTGACATCGTGTACCCGTCGGCAACGGAAGTTCGTGACAAGGCCTTTCCAAAGCTAACCCATGAAAATCGCATGCCACCTAGTTGGGCTAAGATCTATAGCCGAGTATCAGGCAAATCCAGCCGTCGTCCACTCAGGAAATACCGAGGATGCCTCCTACTCCTACTGGTACCATGCCACAATAGAGGCACAAAGACACCCGTGATGGGCAAAACATGCGTAACACTTCATCTCCTCATCCTCGGCATTCCACAACCATTGGCACACCAACTCCCATGTGATAACAATTTACTTAGCCAGAGGCATCCCATAAATACCCGTGTGGTCGCACTGTAACGTGTTCGGATGGACTTCCCAAAGGAATCGGTTCTTAACGATAACACGTAGCCAAACCACAAAGGCTTGATTCCGCATCATCATCATTCTCACAACACATTTTATTTCACAAAACCTCGGTACAATGTACCGGATTTTTAAGCATAGAGTTTGGAAATACCCAAGTTTCCCACACGGCAACAACGTGAGCATGGCTAAGCGAAACTACCTCGGTAATCGTATAACGATACCGGCGTAAACATTTGTGGAGCTATCAAAGGTATGGGAACATCAACCTATGAAATATAAGTGCGACTACTAAGTTGGTCCGTCGGTTGTATAAACAATCCGAGGCCTAAACATGTTAATCGTGTGTACTAAGCAATGCATTTTTCAAACAACATATCATTTCAAAATATAGGGGCAATGTGATCAAAGAGGCTTGCCTTGCACGAGATGCGGGTCTTCTTCTTCAAAACCGGCGTCCGGAGCGTCTTCGTACACGTGCTCTATACGCGGAACGGAGAACAAATAAATAAAAAGGCAATAAAACAAGCTCAATTAAAATAAACAAGTGTGCCATGGTGTAGATCTCAATTTTAGAAAAATTTAGAAATTTGAACGGGGTCAAACGGAGTTACGGTTGAATTTCTATGAATTTTCAAAGGTAGAGGGGCTTTTCTGAAAAATTGGGAATTTTTAAATAAAAGATAACGGAATATTCCAACGGAATATTGGAATATTCCGTTAGGGTTAGGGTTAGGGTTTGGTGATGGAGCCCACTTGTCAGAGAGAAGGGAGAGAGAAAGGAGGGCGTGGGGCCCACCTGTCGGGTGGTCCTTCTTCCTCCCTTGCTCCACCGAGCTTGGCTCGGCCGGCGTCGGCGCCGGGCGGCGGGGCGGCCGGAGGGGGAGAGGAGGGGGCGGGGAGGGGAGGCCGGTGGCCGGGGAGCGGTGGTGGGGTGCGGCCGGTGGCCGGGAACGGCGGTGGGCGGCGGCGCCGGAAGGAGGAGGGCGGCGACGCCGGGAGGAGGAGAGAGAGAGAGGTCGCCGGCGGGGTGGGGGTGCGGCGGCGAGGGGAGGGTGCGGCGAGGAGAAGGAGCTCGGGACCCCTTTTATAGGCGGCGTTGGGCGCGGCGAGGACGGAATGGCGACGTGGTGCGGGCGGCGGCGCGGGGCGCGAGGTGGCGACGCGACGCGCGTGCGGCGCGGGCGGCGGTCGGGCGGCGCGGGCGGCGGCCGGGCGGCGCGGGCGGGGGCGGCGAGCGTGGGCGGCGCGGGTCGGCGCGGCGGGGGCAGGGCGGCGTGGGCGCGACGCGGCGGGCGGCGGCGTGGCGGGCGCGGCGGCGCCGGGCGCCGGTCGGGCGGCGCGGGCGACCGGCTCGGTGGGCTGGGCCAGGCCGAGCGCGAGGGGGAAAGGCCCGTGGGCCGGAAGGGAGAGGAGGGAGAACTGGGCCGGGAGAGAGGAGAGAGAGGGAGGAGTGAGGTGGGCCGGCCCACTCGGGGGGAAAGGGAGAGGGAGAGAGAGGGGTTGGGCCAAGGGAGGGAAAAGAGAGAAAAAGGCCCAAGAGAGGGAAAAATTTGAGGGGATTTTTTTGAAATTTTGGGGGAAATTTTGAGATCTATTTGGCACAAATAAAATCCAAATTTTAAAACCAAAGTTTTTAATCGAGGGAAAATTTTAAATAAAATAAAAAGAATTAAGGTGCTACACTGGACTAATGGGTCTATGACATCTAGGTCTGACCCAACTTTAGACGTACAAACTGAGAATAAGTCTATTTTTGTCTCCTCCTTTTTTTTCCCTTTGAATCGCCTCTTTGGTGATTTCGGAAACGGTTTTCATCCTACGTGGCACTCATGGGCCACACGTCAGTGAGAAAACAAATAATAATTTAACAGCCCCACATGTCAGTCGTAATCTCTTTTTCTTTTTTCCTCATCTCACTCTCTCACATTCTCTCTCTCTTGCCAGGCGGCGGTGGCGGCGGGAGTTCTGACTCTGGCGGTAGCGTCAAGAACCATGACTGGTGGCTGCGATTGCTTGAGGACGACGATGGGCGAGCCCCAAGTTCGGCCCAAGGGTGGCCAACCATGCACTCCACCACCGCTCGCCATCGCCAGCCAACGAGTCCGCCGGCGGCGCCTCGCCGTGAAGCACGTGCGTCGATCACACCGGTTGCGAAGCTGACACGAACGTTCCGTGGATGGCGAACGACGACGACGTACGCGTGGACGTCATCGCCGGCACCACCGGCGTGGCGCCTGGCGAGCGTGCACTCCTGCTTGTCTGCGTTCTGGTGGGGTGGCCACCCAGCGCCTGCGAGCTGTAGAACTGGCGCCGCCGCGCCGGCAGCAGTGGCACGCGAACAGCTGCCACGACTCACCATCCCCGTCCTCCTCCTCTTCCTTCGTCACCGGCGTCGGCGTCCCCTGCCCGGAAGCACGCATGTTGGTGGCGGCCTGGGTGACGTCCACCGTGCGGATGAGGTCCGGCTCGACAAAGGCGTAGCGCTGTGGCGGCCACAGCCGCCATGCGACGACCAGCTTGCTTAGCCATCCATGGCGCGCGCTACAACCACCACAACAACTTGCGAGGTTGCGATGCAGTACAATGCAAGCTTGTATGTATGTTAACAAAGTCTATGCAAGAATCGATCAATTCAAACTGATACGACAGCAAGGGTCACGTTCGTCGACGAAGCGATGCTTTCCATGTTGTTGTCGCCGCTGGGCGCTGGGCATGCATGCACGGGAGCCACACGAGCTTGCACACACGGTGCCATTGGTACCCAACCAAATCAGTTGCAATTGAGGATTTGGGGATGAATCTATTGGTGATTTGGGCAGAGGGAGACGGAAACGGAAAACATGTGATGGGAGAGGGAGAAGACGGGCCACGCTGGGGCAGCGAGAGAGAGAGAGTGCCGGTCACCGGGGGACATCGGGCTAGCAACATGCGGCGGCGCAGCAAGGACGGCGTGCAGCTGCCGCCGACTTCTGCCCCCCGCCACGCTTGTCACACGTTACAGCATCCGGCCTCCGCCGCCGCCAACCGCGCGCTGTAGCCTGTAGGTGGCCTCCATGTCGTGGGAGTCGAGGTGCACCGCCGCCGTGGGAGCCCTCCCCGGCCATCTCTCTCTCTATCTCGAGCTCGGCTCGCCGCTCGTTGTCCGCTTCCACCCGCCAACCGTGTCCTCCGCAGCAGACCACTCCCCCTCCGACGGCGGCGACGCATCGATGCGCGTCAAGATCGAGAAGGAGAGCTGGGGCTGACAAGTGGACCCCTAGTTTTTTTTCTTTTGATCTTATCACTTACATGCGGGACCTACTTCTATTTTTCAATTCCTTTCATGACATAGCTGCCACGTTAGCGCACTTGACCAAGTCAATCTGCACGTCAGCAAAAAAAAAACAATGGTTTGTGGTTGAAGGATACGATTTGGCAACGGTAAGAAATAAGGGAGGTGAGATAGACTTATTCCTACAAATTGCCAGTCATAACCGTCATTCTGGCCCATGTTATAAGCAGTGCAAGAATCAATATTACTCATTTCAAGAGTTTCAATACTACTACTTGTTGTATTCAATCACCTCTTATTTACATTTTACACTCAACCAATCTATTTATCATTTGACGAGATGCATCAAAGTCTTTTACTTTCGACGTTAATTTCTCTTAAACAACCTAGAAGTTTTACGGAAAGACGGAGTAGCATTTTTTTACGAGCAAAACAAGACAGAGAGGCACATACGTACTCCGCCCACCCCCAAAATATAATTATTTTTTTGTGTTGTTTAGCAAATATACTAAGGTGAAAAAAGCATTCCTTTCAGACACCTCAATGGTCAAATTAGATTCGCTTAAATTTCCCTCCCAAACATATGATTAGCTGAAAATGTATGAACTTTTTAAGTACCTTAGAAAATAGTTATATTGTTGGATAAATTTTGAATGTCCTAAAATGCTTATATTATTTTAGGAAGAAGGAAACAATACTCTAGGAAGTTTTTCTTTATGAACAAAATTTAAAAGGGCTGCTATACAACGGAATCCCGTTTGGACAGGATGACACTGGTTAGGTATGAGGACATGATACACCTAACTGGTATCAAGTGATACCTATCAGGTATTAGGCAATTCCTACCACATATCAGGTGATACTTATTAGGTGATTCCTACCACGCATCAGGTGATACTTGTGAGGTATCAGGTCGGTACCCGTTGGTGTCAGACCTAGTACCCACATGTATCAGGCGATACCTATCAGGTACCAACTGATACCTCGTTGGAACCTGTCAATACCCATCGGGTATCAAATCTGAGCTGAGCTAAGAGGGGAGAGAAGAAGAGATTAACATGGTTACCGGATAGCTACGGTGACAACGATGACTCTCCCCGTCCTCACTCGGCTTAACTTTGGTAGTGACGGCGGCGCTTCCCATCCTCCCTTTGGTGGATCCAATGACGGACAATGACGACGACCACCTTTGCGTGCAACCATATGTTGACGATGAAATTTGGTAAGACCTAGGTCGAAATTGGTAACCAATCTAAAGCGAATTTGGAGGATGTGCGATATTCTCGGAAACAGAGTGTGCATCGGCTGCAAGGTGTATCGGCTGAGTCCAAGTTGGAAGTGGTTAGCCGATATGGATGAAACTAAGTAAAGGGAGTCGATATAGTTGGTGTTGGTTTGGAGATAAGGGCTTTAAAGATATTACCAGACAATGATAGAGTCCATGGTAAGCAACTATATCCATTAATTAGGATATTATGTAATTTCCTTAGAAATATTTTCGGTAAGAGTCCGCCTAGGAACGTCGGTTAGAGTTATGTTAGGGAAGTTTGAGTCGTGTCCGTTAGGGCCAAATTCTATATTCGGGTATAAATAGATGCCCAAGACCATGTAAATAATTAACACCAGTTCAACATAATCTCGGCGCATCGCCAAATTGTTACTTTTCATAATTCTCGACGAGTTCTTGTTTCGAATCGGGGTGCATCGGCTTCGATCTTCCACAAAAGGTAAAACTTGTCAATTATCATACATCTTAGCTAATCATTGATAGATCTATTTGATTATATTGATTATGCCTTTTCGAAGGTTGTATCGATATAATTCAAATAGATCTTGTTACTTCAAATTAGCTAAGATATCTACCATCCCAAAATTCAATCATCGGCTTGATTGTCTAGATATTATGTTTCTTTTCATACTTAGTGCTGCATCAATTGGGTTTGACCTACTAAGTCGTGCTTAGAACCATAATCTCTAGCCTGCTTCTTGATTGCCAATAAGGATAGCATTAGAGTTTCAGCCGATCTTATTTGGTATAACTGTTTTGCCGTGCTTTATCTTGCTTAACAAGTTATATCTACCCCTTGTATTGGAATCTCAACTATTTAAATATGTTAAGTTTATTATCAATCTTTGTTAGATTAATCTAACATGAAGTAGATATATATTTAACATATTTATACCAGAATGATATTCCGGTATAAGGTGATATCGGAGCTATAGCCGATATATGCTTAACCTTGGTCATCGGCTATGACATGAATATATATAATCTCTGCTTCACGTGACTTTGGATTTCAGTAATTTATATTATCTCGGTTAAGTTCGATCTATCCCAATGGCTTCTATTTAAAAGAATATTGAATCATAGATTATATAATATTGATCTCTACAACCGATGAAATAAGTTTAGGGTTTATTTTTGTTTTATGATCATACCTTACAGCCGATTCAATCTGCATGCATCGGCTAGGTCACAAGGCGATACGATATCAGCCCCTTAGCCGATCGGCTATCGTTTACTAATCATATTCTTTTGTTTATTCTTGTTGGTTGCAAGATCAAACCAATTGGCATGCCTTGAACCCAAAAGCAAGATTTGGATCTGCACTGGAGCTAAGCAGAACTCTCAGGGCAGTGTATGTTTTTTTTCATCAACACCATGGTGACTCGGGGAAGAAGCGGCCACCGCTACCTTCGCCAACCACGCAGCCTATCGCCGAGAGCCTCTAGCGCTGTTGACCCCATCCGTCGTTGCCGGTACTGGGCCACACGCTCCATTAGCCTCTGTCCTCGTTGCCGCCGTGGGGGATCAAGGTTAGGGGAGAATAATCTAGTCGTCCTCACTCAGCGTGACGATGGCGGAGCTGCCCATCCTCCCTCTACTGGATCTGGTGACGATGACGGCGGCGGACACCTTTGCACGCAACCATCGCCGACCGGGGGAAGAAGCAGCCACCACTATCGTCGCTGCCGAGAGCTCCACCGTCCACGCCTCACGCCGGTGGCTGCGTCCTCCTCTCGCCGAGTAGGTCCTCTTCCTTAGCCCGCGCTGGAGGTCCTCGCCGGCGACCACCTCCTCATCGCTGCTCAGTTCTTGCTCCTTCTTGGTTAGATCGCTGCTCAGTTCTTGCTCCTTCTTGGTTAGACAAGGGAACAAGGGGATCCCGTCCTGAGTGGATCCCGGTACGTAGTATTCCCGAAATTTAAATTGTGTGCATGACATTTTCAATCGTCTTCTACATATGACTGTTGTAAAAATGATGACTGACGTGATTCCTTCGAATGTTGTTTTCCAAAACAGAACGTTAACACCGTCAAAATCTGATGAACAAACGAACAAAGAAATAAGGTATGCTTCCAAAAAAGAAAAAAAATCTGATGTGGTAGTATGATTAATCACAAACACGTATACAAAATTACAAATGTACAATTCATCGCAAACTGAAAAGAAAGGAGGACAAAAATTTTTAAAACAAAACGCCCCGGTTCATTTACAGCCTACTACTTCTTGGGCTTGAAAAAATGACAAGCCGTTCAATAAAGAATCTGAAGTACTCCAGTATATTGATATTGCAACACATACAAAATTTACAATTCATCACAAGCTGAAAAAGAGGAGGAACAAAGAAAAAAAACTGAAACAAAAACACCTCAATTTACAATCTGATGACTACTTGGGCTTCACCTCAAAATAGGGCATGTAATCCGACGCGCCGTCGCCGGCGTACGATCCTCGGCTGATCTCCACGTCGCTGTATGGGTGCGCCGGCGGGCCGCCGCCGCCGCCGCCCCGGTAGCGGTCGAACTCGTTGGCGGAGGGGTCGGCGGAGCTGTCCCCCTCCCCGCCACCACCGGCGCCGCCGTCGTCGGGCTCGTTCTGCAGCATGGCCTCGATCTCCTTCACCACGGCGCCCATGGCCGGGCGCGCCGCCGCCGACTCGTCGACGCACCGCATCGCCAGCTGCACGAACCGCCGGAACACGGGGGTGCGCGCGGCGTCGCGGATGGCCGGGTCGACGATGCCCCGGAGGCCGTAGTGGTGGTCGTGGTCGGCCGGGTCGATGGCCAGCCGCACCTCCCGCACCACGTACCGCCCCTTTTCGATCGGCTGCCTCCCGCTCACCAGCTCCAGCATCACCACCCCGAAGCTGTACACGTCGCTCTTCTCCGACAGCTGCTGCGTCATGTAGTACTCCGGGTCCAGGTAACCCTAACCACATCCCATCGATTTCACCATTTAGTTCAAGTTCGGTTTCAAGTTAAGCATGTCTATTTCAATTCGTGCTCAAGAAGTTCGTAATTTTCTTAAGGAGTACTGAAGCGAGGCTAAAAATTCAGTTATATCAGGAGACTGGCAGAGGTGGTTAGTGAGGTGAATTCTATATTCATTTATCATGAGATTGGCAGAAGTGGTTAGCAAGGTGAAGTGCAATGGGTACATATTTACTTTAAGTTTGATTTCAAATTAAGCATATCGATCTCAATTGGTTCTCAAGATGTGGTAAAAGTTTTAAAGGAGTACTGAAGCGAGGCTCAAAATTCTGTTATATCAGGAGGTTGGCATGATCAGTGAGTAGTGAGGTGAATTTACCAGTGTTCCCTTGACTTGAGTGGAGACATGACCCTTCTCGGTGTCAGCGACGAGCTTGGAGAGGCCGAAGTCGGCGACCTTGGCCTTGAGGTTGTCGTCGAGGAGGATGTTGGTGGACTTGATGTCGCGGTGGATGATCGGTGGGTCAGCGAGTTCGTGCAGGTAGGCAAGCCCTCTCGCCGACCCGAGCGCGATCCTCAGCCTCTTCTTCCAGTCCAAGTACGTCCCACTTCCTGCAAATCAAAACCTTTCAGTTAACATTTGATAAAAGAATCATTTTTAGAAATGCAAACGGAATTGTGAAATAAAATGTGTAATCAGATTCATGGCAATGTTGATTATGGGATGTGGATTTACCCGTCAAGTTCTCTCTGAGTGTGCCATTGGAGATGTACTCGTAGACAAGCATCTGTTCGCCTTGCTCGTAGCAGAAACCAATGAGGCTGACCAGGTTGCGGTGGTGCACCCTGGAAAGCAGCTCGATCTCGTTCTTGAACTCCACAGCACCCTGCATTGAGTTCCGGTCTGCACGCTTGATGGCAACGCGGGTGCCGTCACCGAGAATCCCCCTGTACACCTTCCCGTAGCCTCCTGACCCGATCTCGTGGTTGTCAGAGAAGTTGTTGGTGCAGATCTTGAGCTCGTCAAAGGAGAAGAACCTTGCTCCCTTCAGCTGTGGAGCCCCTCCACTGTCCTTCTGGCCAGCAGCCCATGAAGCTGAAAATTTTGGATCAGAAAACAGGTTCAGTTATTTCAGAACTTCTTGATCTTATCATGACTGATTCCAGTAGTAGCATGCAGTAGGATGCTGCTGCTTGTAGCTGCTGTTGTGTCCCTGAGAAATTGCTTAATTGCATTACGATTGAGATGATGCCCATAGCTTTTAGATCCTTACCAAAAGGGTCTGCTCTTTCCTTGAGTTCCTTAGCCCTTCTCTTCTGTCGCAGAGCAAACATTGACATGAAAATGAGGGCAATAACAAGGAGCCCACCAGCTACTGCAATTCCAGCTATAGCACCTGTGCCCATCTTAGATTTTTTGCCACCAAGAGCACCTGATATTCACAAAATCAGAGTGAGCACTCCTCGCACTGCTATATACTACTTCTGTGCAAATACTAAACTCTCCGATGTAAAATAGCAGAGTCCTTTTACCATCTCACTAATTTTAGAGGTAAAAAAATATAACTTTCAAGATACCAACCCTCAGAGAACGAAATGCAGTATTTCCTAAGCTGTAATTTTGATACCTCTTGGTACTTTTCTAAGTGTGCATTCTCGGAGGGAAAACTAAAACTACTTCAGTGCAAATAAAGTGGGAGTCTTGACACAGTGAAATCCAAGTACCTGCCAAGGGGGCATATGGGTCTGCAATGAAGAAATAAGGTCCAAAATTTGCTGGTGGTTTGTAAGTCTGGTTACTGAGATAAAAACCAATCTTTGTCAAATCTGACAGGTTGAAGGTCACCCCGGATGTTGGGAACAGCTTCACTTGAACTTGGAGGTAGTTGTCACTGTTGAAGTGGATGTCTGAGAGAGCGACCGAGCCAGGGAGTAGTTGCAGCTGTACCGACATGGTCGACTCCAGCAGCTGGAACGGCGCACTGCTCACCAAGTCGACGAAGAAGGGTGCCCTGAAGACCATCTTGCCATTGTATGAGAAAGCACAGCCGCAGCTCGCAGGGTTCACGTTCTGACCATCACGGCACTGAGCTGAGCCGCATTTTGCCATACTGGTACTGTATGGGCTCGCGTTCTGTAGCTGCCTGCTGCAGAAGGCTCTGTTGTTGGGATCTTGCTCAGCACAAAACGGATTACCTGCCAGGCTGCAGACAGGATATGGCATGAGAAGTGAGGCAATGTTGGTGAAAGGTAGGAGAGAAGACGCAAATTGTATGATATTCTTGGTTCTTATCGAGCTTGCGGGTTCTTACAGCAGAGTTTTCTTGTAGCTTGCAGTATCGGTAGAAACTATTCGGTTGTCCATGAGATTTACTGTCTGCAGTTGGCTGCTGATGCTGCCTGTCATTTCAAGTGTCCCGTTGAATTGGTTGTTGCTCAGCACACTGTCTGATTGGCCACAAAATAGGCAGAGATAAGACACTTTTTTTAAAAGCTTATATGTTGAGTTGTGAGTTGCCAGAAAATTACACTTGCTGCAGTAGGGGCAATGTGAAGAGCCCCTTTGGGACCTGTCCGGAAAGACTTCCAGAAACTATTGAACTGAGTGATCAAAACATATAGAGATGAGTATGAAATTGTCATCACAAGACAGCACAGAATTTAAAATTCCAAAAGTTTTGGATAACTCACACAGAAGCAAGAGATGTTAAAGATGTGAACCAGCTGGGGGCCGCTGAAGGATCAAATGTGTTGTTGCTCAAATCCCTGGCAAATTCATGAGTGGAATCTTTAGTTATGCAGACAAATTATATGATTGGATGATGAGGCATGGGGGTGGTTAGTTTCTTACACAACATTCAAGTTGGTCAAGTTGCTGAGATCTGGCACTGATCCAGTTAGCTTGTTGTTTGCTAAGTTCCTGCAGAAGATAACATTTTCAAGAGAGGTGCCTCAAGTGTCATAACTCTTCCTTTAAGATCAGATGTCACTTACAGCTCATTCAGTTTGACCAAGCTGCCGATGGTAGCAGGTATCGCTCCCGTAAAACCGTTCCTATCCAATCGACTGTCAAAGATACAAAAGCAAGTCAAAGATATGACCAATTTTTTTGGAGAAAATAAAAGGATGAGTTCCACCTATGTCAACTATCAAGATACTTACAGAACTTGGAGTGTACTAACAGTCCCAACCTCAGCTGGGATTGAGCCTGAGAATTGGTTGCTATCAAACAAACTGACGAGATGAGGAGAGACGTTAGCAAGATGTATCTATTTAGTATTCATATTAGACATGAAAATTTATCAATCCCTTACATGTGTATGAGAGTCATATTGGAGTTGAAAAGTCCAGTAAGCGTTCCAGTTAACCGGTTCTTGTTGAAATGGCTGTTCATCAATTTGAAGTTTGGAGCAAAACAATCAATAGTAAGTACTTTCGTAATCTGATATTTCTCAATGGATAATATCATAAAGTAAGATTAAAATTACTTACAAGTGCTGCGTTTTGACAAGTTGGTCCAGGCCTGGTGATGTTGATGTTGAGATTGGGACAGGTCCAGTGAGTTGATTATCAGCCAGGTCTAGCCAGTAGAGGTTTGTGAGTACGCCAATCGAAGACGGTATTCCACCGGTGAACTTGTTTGAATTCAAGGCCCTATGGAGAATGACACAAATTCATTATGTCAATCGACTCAAAAGAAAAGAAAAAGGGTTTATCATCTGAAATTGTGAACCAGGTATATCCACTTACAAGAACCAAAGTTTCCGCAGGTTGCCTATTGCTATTGGAATGTTTCCAGTGAAGCTGCAACCAGCTAAGATCCTGACAATTACACAGCATTTTGTGCACATCAGTAAGAAAAATTGGTATTTCTGATAGGAAAAAGTAGTGTTGACAACAATGAGCAGTGCGGCGCATACAGTGTCGTAAGCTCCCCAAGGTTCCCAATCTCAGCTGGCAGCGGACCACCGAGATTGCTGTTGAAGGAAAGATCCCTGCAAGTGTTTCTGTTATCAGCTACTACTACACTATTTGTTCGTAGACAAATTAGTTGTACTCCAGAACTTCGTCACAGTTCATTTCATCCAGGTACGTTTGCTATTGATAATTTAACTTCTAAGTGTAGTATCTTGTTCTTTCTTTTGCTAAGAAATGAACCTAATCCATGTCACATTGCCAAAATAGTCAAAGCTTCAGATAATTTCATTTACTATTTACTATTGATAACTTGGAAGCATATCTTGTCTCTTTCATTTGGTAAGAAATGAACCTAATCCATGTCACATTGCCGAAATAGTCAAAGCTTAAGATTGGTAAGCAAGAACTGGTCAGCTGAACTAAGCCTCAAGAAAAGCAGAGCTCATAAACTAGAAGCAAACTGTTCTGACAATCTGCCCCTTGACTGGTTCAATCAGAAGTGTTCCTAGCCTGATTGCCTGAATTCACAATCTGAACTGCTACAGAAGCATGAAGAAAATTTCGAAAATCCCTAGCTCATGGCCTGCAAAATCATGATGGAAGAAGTTGCTTACAGGTACATGAGCTGGCTGAGCTGGCCGATGCTGCTGCTCAGTGTTCCCTGCAGGCTGACGCTTGACAGCCTCCTGCAAAAACCAGACATCCATGGCAGTATAGCACGATGTCAGACAGGCTCAGGCTCTGTGCGTGATATTGGTGGTAGGAGCAGGAGGTGGGTGTAACTTACAGCGACGTCACCCTGCCGTTGGCGCACATGATGCCGTCCCATCCGCCGCCGCAAGGGTCGCCGGAGTTCCAGCTCGACGGGTAGTTCGTCCATTGGCTCTTCAGCCCCTCGAGCGCCGCAGCTGCATGCATGCCCAAGAACATCAAACACCAGCAAAACCAAGAATCGGAGGTGATCGCCGGCGAGGCAGGCAAGAGCACTCACCATCCTGGGTGTTGGTCTGGCACAGCACCGCCGGCGCGGCCGCCAGCACCACCACCACCACAAGCACCAACAACACCGGCGGCTCCATCCTGCGCCGCGCCATCGCCGTCACCGTCGCCGTCGCCGTCGCCGGCGAGGCAAGTCACCGGAGATTGTGGAGGAAGAGTAGGAGGAAGAAGAGGAGACTCAGGAGAGAGTCCGCGCGGCGCGGGGGGAAACGTGCGGGGGAGGCGACCACGCCTCGGTGTATATGGTTGGCCGCGGGGGATGGCACCAACCGCGCGCGGCCGGGTTGAAGTCTTCGCCTCCCGCGCCGCGCCGCGCCGCCGGGAAGAGGTCAACCACCCGCGGGATGATCAGAGTGAGCTCCTCACGCGTTCAGACAGACAAAAAGCCTCGGGGGTGTTTAGATTGGGCTAAAAAGTACTTTTTAGTTAATGTTACATCGGATGTTTGAACGCTAATTTGAAGTATTAAATATAGACTAATAAACAAACTAATTTCATAAATGAGAGTTAATCTGCGAGATGAATTTTTTAAGCCTAATTAATCTATAATTATGAAAAGTTTACTGTAGCATCACATTGTTAAATCATGATGTAATTAGATCAAAAGATTCATCTCGCGAATTAGTCCAAGATTATGGAATGGGTTTTATAATTAGCATATGTTTTAATACTCTAAATTAGTGTTCAAACATCCGATGTGATAGAGACTTCTGTTTTCCAAACAGCTTCCAAACAGCCTCTGCTCCTTCCTCGCGCCGTTTGGTCAAAATAGCCGACCTGCTTATGCTTAATAGGATTGGAAAAGAAAAAAACAGCGTTAATATAGAGTAATTAGTGTCGATTCGGAATAATTAACCATTTAACCTCTTGTTAAGTTTATTAATTGATCTCTCTCAATCAGGCCGGCTGCTGGTGCAGGTAGCTATCGCGGGCATGGTTTCTTTATTGTTTTGTGTGTTTGGCCGTCGGGCGCGCCAAATGGGACCGTGAGGTACAGGGGTTGTTCAGAGTGTAGATAAAATAAATCTTACTAAATGTCAGCATAATCTGTTAATATTGCTAAGTTTTAGTATGATTTATCGTGTATTTATTAAAGTTTAGTAAAAAACTAAATGGATGCACATCTTTGATAACTTTATGATTTGAAATAATATCAATGTTAATTCAACCCCTATTTTCGTACTTTTCTTCACATTATTAGGCTGGTAGTATCTTAAGAAGGGGGGGGGGGGGGGGGGGGGAGGGTGGACAAGTTGCCAATTGGGGTCGTCACGCCTTATCTCGAGTTTAATTTGTTCGTGATTTTTGCATTGTCCTGTGGACCTGAAATAGGAGCCTTGGTCAATGGGGCGCTTCTCGGTCAAAATGCCGCAGGTTCATGTCAATCGCGATCTTTCATCACTAGATTCATGCAAAAAGCGGCGAACACGTGCCTGCTTTAGCTGATTTTTTGATTTCTTGATAATTACTTATTCTCAGGAATAATTTTGCACTAAATCACGTAAAGGTTGGACAACGAAAGCGGCGAAGAAACACACAGAATTATTTCTAAAATCAAGTTTGAAAAACTTAAAATCAGCTTTGGCTTTGTAATCCTTTCATCGCCCTGCACGGACGTGAATTTATTATTATTATTTTCGAACCTTTCTAATTTTGAAAATAAATCTTACTTAAATCTAAATCTTTTAGCCTAACCACATCATCTTCCAATGTGTGAAAACAACACCACCACACCACCTTGCCAAGATGGCATGCTAACGTTATCTTGTCAAATCAATCTAACTAGCTTGATATAAAACCCTTATCATGTGGCCAAAAGTTTTACATTTGAAAATAAGTTTTAAACGGCTTATTTATAAAATTTAAAATTAAAAAGGTTTAAAAATAAAAAAAATATTCCAGAGGAAAGATCTCAAAACCAATCTCATAGCAGACTACATGACCCCGTCTCATAGAATAATTCCAGAGTCCCTAGTTGACATTTCCACTGTCGTGCCGTGCTTCGCAAACAAGAGAACCCCAGAGTTCAGGGAGATAAAACGTTAAGCAACATGCTTGACAAATTCAGATCCTAACCACAGATACCACTTCACGATGTTTTCAACGTTTGCAACAGGGCACGTCTAAAATGCCAAAATGTATCACTGCTTTGCAAAAAAATATGGTGAACTGATGTCACCGGGAGACTGTCAAAAAGACATCGAGATCACCTAGTCAACAACATTTTCATTAGATAAAACTCATAAAAGCCGAGCTGTGACATCAGTGCAAACACACTAGAGGAATTCATAATTCAAAATGGTATACGTATGCCTGGGGAAAAAGCTAGCTGGGTTGAAAGTTCCATGAAGGGTGTGAACATTAGTTTTTGATTTGATCTACAAAATATGACATGGTACAAAAAGCTTAGTGCCGCCTCACTTTAGACTCACTCCTCGCAAGAATCATTCCAGAGAGCTTATCAACCTCATAGAGGAATCCAGCAGAAAACAGGAAGCTGCAGCCAAAGTTGATAAAAAAATGATTAATACATTCGTAAGGACTGCAGCAATGGGTGCACAGACCAACCAAAGGATAATAATATGAATTTATTATTGTCAAAGAACTCTCCAAAGTATCAATTTCTCACTGTCATAGAACTCTCCAAAGTCATGGTTATGAGGGTATCCACAATGTGCCAAGTTGCTTAAAAAAGTGCCAAGTAGCTGAGGGACTTAGACTGCAAGCATAACAGGCTATAAAAGGGCTATTAATTTGATATTTTATATAGGCAGGTTCAACAGAACTACTAGTAACCAATTATATATGCCATAATTCTAAATAGTGTAATCTGCAAATTGAATAGCGTTTCTAGTGACATTGTTGCATAAATACAGCTTTCACAACATGTGGTAAAAACCCATATTTACCAATAGCATTAGCATTAACAATATACAACTTAAGATAAGTAAAATACTTGTGTCAAATACACCTTACATGTCTTCAACGGTATCACATTCAACAGGATGAAAATGTTTTAACTCCTTGCGAACAAGGGAGTGGAGTATTTTGTTTTGCCTAAATTGTTATTTTCATTTCCTCCCATCTAAACAGAGCAACGGTTCATAAGCAAATACTCCACTAGTATGCCTGAGAAAGTGAGAATACAATCTCTGGATAATCCAGGAATTTTCTTATTTAGCAAACAGCAAACACTCAGGTCAATGGATGTGTTAATGGGACCATATAGAAAAATTCTAAATGTCTGTAGAAAGAAAGAGTAAAGTGTCTTAAAGGTAACATACCATGTTGTGATGCAAACACGATGGATGGTACCGGCAACAATAAGTGCAACAAGTTCCGCGACAACAACTGCAGAGAAAGATACAGTTAAAGAAAGTCAAAATAAAAACTAGGGGGAAGCAGCAAGAATGAGATCATATGACTATACATACCTGCACCCCATCCAGTTTTAACTCCATTAGCTTCCTGATAATTGCCAAGAAACTGCAAAAGTATATCAAATTATCATATACTAATAATAGTGTTGAGAAAATAAAGCTTGACAAGTGCAGAAATCACTGATCTTTCAACACAATCATAAAGGGTGACAATCAAATGTGGACACCACCTGCTCACCATGTCTTATATGCTTGTTTGTATTATATTTTGTTACCTTGCTAAGGGTCTGCTTGCACTGTTTTCTTGTTACAGAGTGCAATCAAATGTATATTTTGTTACCTTGTTTGTATTATATTTTGTTATATTGATAAGTACTGCATTCCAAGGATAATTTCCTTGAGCAGTCAATAAGATTAGTAGTATGGACATTGGAGATGCTAGTTCCGCTGGACGAGCTGGTTCAAAAAAGGAAATATCCGAAGCTCCAGGTTCCATACTTGACAGACCCTTTGCCAGAACTATGATTACACATAATATCGTGGAAAATAGCAGATAGCTTTGCCTAGTACTGAGTGAGCTTAAAATTAAATGTTCTACTCTCTTTCAGAAGCTATTCTTGTGTGGAGATTGAACTTAAAATTAAATGGTCTGTTCTATTTCAGAATTTATCATCGTGTGGATATCAGGAAAATTGAACTTGAAGAAACTAGTTTTCAGGTCCTCTAAGGCAAAGTCTTGCTAATGTGCCTACTCAGATATATAAAATTGAGAGAAGCACAATGCTATTGCTACTATCCACTTCTGCACATAGCAAAACACCTCTTTCTTTTTTCATCCATGGTGTTTGGGAATCCGCTACAGACTGAATCGCTCAAGTGTGCGAAAAGCTACATGAAACAGCATCTCGGCAACTCCATTCGGATACGGGGTTCATTCTAAATTAAGAGAAAAAAGAAAACAAGAAAATTTTACCACTCATGAAATTATTGCCACTCCCATCACTTCAAATTGGCTAGAAAGAAAGATGGGGCCAACGGGCACTACGAGCAAAAGTTGGGTAGGAGGAGGATGGGCTGGACAATTCATGAACCCACCGTGAGGAGGAGGAGGAAGAGGAGGGAGCTGACGAATCCGCCGGCGATGGTCATGAGCTCCGACGAGGCGAACCTCCCCCGGTACATCTCGAGCAGCGACAGCGTCACCGCGAACAGCAGCAGCGACAGCGCCATCGACCTCCCCCCCGTGCTCGCCATCTGCAACACACCACCACCACCACCACCACCGGATCCACCATGGTCAAAACTCAAAACAAAATCAAGAAAAAGAAACCTCACCTCACGCACACACCGACCGAACACGAAAGTCGCCTCACCTTTGGATCGGACCCTGGGAGATCTGAGGGAAGCTGGGGGCAAGAGCAGTAGGGTTTTGCGCCTCCTCCTCTGCGTGATGAAGTTGATGATTTGTCCCGCGATGCGGCCGTGAGATCTACCGCGGAGGCGAAGCTGAAGACCAGACCAACGCTGGGTGGAAGATGGTCAAGTGAGATGAAGGATTGGAGGGCGGCGTGGTGTGGGCCCACGTTGGGGCCCATTGTCTGATTCGTGGGGAGTATGGGCTTGACGAGTCCGTCGGATACCTCCGAGTGGCCCAGATCGAATTGATGAGTGCCACTTGAGCAGTTGGGCTGGTTCTTGTAAAAAATGAAAAAAAGACTTAATGCTCTGTTTAATGGATTATATTATTGTAAGCGGATTATCTATGTAACTATATGGAAAACATTGTTTTGGTAAATAAATAACAAGTAAATTACATTGACGGTACATGAATTTACCAAGTAAGTGCGATATAATACATAAATATATAAAACACTCATTTTGGTACACGAACTTATCAGATACATGTGAATCAAGGTCAAAAGAACAAGACAAGACTAATCTTACTAATGAATGTGTAAATAAGGATGCTACATTAATTCAGGGTAAGTGCGATATAATACATAAATATATAAAACACTTATTTTGGTACATGAACTTATCAGATACGTGTGAACCAAGGCCAAGATAACAAAACAAGACTAATTTACTAATGAATGTATTAATAACGATGCTACATTAAGACATATGTAAGAAGAATACTACTGTTGATGATAAAATTTAGCAAACATATAAATCGGAATTAAGATCCAATCCGAAGCGGATTTGAATATGTGCGGAAATCTCGGGAACAAAATGTGCATCGGCTCGAAGTCTGTATCGGCTGATACCGAGTTTAATACGACTAGCCGATACAGCCGATATTAGCAGGTTTGGTTATGTGATTAATGTCGGATTCGAATGAAGGGCTTTAATGATGTTGTCAGGCAAGGATAGAGTCCAAGATAGGTAATTGTATCTATTAATTAGGATATTATGTAATTTCCTTGGAGATATTTTCGGTAAGAGTCCGCCTAAGGAACTTGTTCGTCGGTTATAGTTGTATTAGGAAAGTATGAGCCGTGTCCGTTATAGACAAGGTTGTATGTTCGGGTATAAATATAAGCCCAAGATCTCGTAAATAATTAACACCAGTTCAATATACTCTCGGTGCATCCCTACCTTTCACCTTTCATTACTTTTCTATTTCAACGAGTTCTTGCTTTCGAGTCGGGCTACATCGATTTCGATCTTGGACAAGAGGTAAAACTTGTTATGGCAGTTTGCGTTATCGGGATTAGTGATTACATCTTCATGACACTCTAATCTTGTTTTCATGAATCACTGAGTTATCATATACGTTTTATACTCTAGATTGACAATGTATTCTACTTGCATCAGCTCATCTCTTCTTAGGGTTTTGTCGATAACAACTAGATTATCTTGTTGGTTTAGATTATTTAATGTATCTACCATAAGATAATCATCGGCTTGATTGTCTAGATATCATGTTTTTTTTCATACTTAGTGCTGCATCAGTTAAGTGATCTACTAAGTTGTGATTAGAACCATGATCTTTAGCCTTCTTCATAATTGTTAATAAGGATAATATTAGGGTTTCAGCCGATCTTACCTGGTACAGTTGTTTTACGATGTTTTATACCTTGTTTAACTTGCTACATCTGTCCCTTATATTAGGATGTCAACTAATGTAAATAGATTAAGCTTATTATTAATCTAGTTGATATTGGTTTAATATATTTATTACAAGATGATATCTTAGTATAAGGTAGTATCGGAGCTATAGCCGATACATATTTAAATTTGGACATCAGCTATGACATGAACATATCCTTATTTCATATTATTTTAGATCTAGGCAATTTATACTGTTTCGGTTAAGTCCGATCTACCCAAATTGCTGATTTCTAAAGTAATATTGATATATAGATTATGTAATGTTGATCTTTATAGCCGATGGATCGAGTTTAGGGTTTTTTATGCTTACAAATACACCTTACAGCCGATTAACCTTTCCTTACATCGGCTAGGTTACAATACGATACAACATCGGCTTTCTAGCCAATCGGCTATCGTTTACTAACAACAATTGCCTGTTTTATCTTGTTGATTGTTGGATCAAATCAACTAGCACGCCCTAGAACCTGAAAGCAAGCTTTTGGACCTGCAGTAGAGTAAAGCAAATCTCTCAGGCCGTCATATTTTTGCATCAACAAGTACGTACAAATACATTTGTTTAGCAAAAATGGTTAATCATGCCTAAAAGATTGTAAGGAGAAAGATATAAAAAACCGAAAAATGATGCAAACGGTAGAACAAATAATAACAAAGCATAAATCAATTTTACAAAATAGCATATCTCACGACCTCCTCGCGTGTGCACGTCGTATATCCTAATCAGTGCCTATCTTAATAAAATCAGTTGTGGCATGTCCTTTTAGTCTTGTTTCGTACGTATTAGACAAGTTCACGTATCAAAACGAGTATTTTACAAGTTCGTGTACTAGTACACCCAATTAATAAGTTTGTACACCGTGGATGCAAATAACTTAAAAAAACGGTTTTAAAAACACACCCTATTTTTCTAACAATACGAATAAGCTGAAAAGAAGAAAGGGTGATGACGTTGGAGAATGCTAAAATGCTTATTTGAAGCAGCTATCACCGGTTTTTTCATATCGTATACTTTAGGATTAGAACCAGTTAAATTTAACAGGACTAAAAAAAGGTTAGCATTTGACGAATGTTGTGCTTGGCTTTCTTTCTACCCTATAATTCACCAACTACACTCCTACATACCTCATCCATCAAATCCAGTGGTCCAGAATCATCCAATCCAATGGCTCAGATCGTTCCACGGATCCCTTATCCTACCCTCCTCTCCCACGCCTCTCCTCTCTTTCTTTCGCACGCAACGCCGGCCGCCGCCAACCCTAATCATCACCGCTCCGCTCCTTCCCTCTCCCCTGCAAATCGCCGCCGCCGGCGCGACGGCGCCCCTCCCCACACACTCCCCTCCTCTCCCTACCAAATCGACGCCGCCGACGCGACGGTGCCCATCCCTGCCGACCACGTCGCGAGACGCCTTCAACGCCCCACCTCACGGTCTTCCCTCTCCCCTGCAAATCACAGCCGCCGGCGCGACGGCGCCCCTCCCCACCGACTCCCCTCCTCTCCCCACCAAATCGACGCCGTCGGTGCCCGACACCGAGCCTTCGCGTGACGCCACTGGCGCCCCTCCTCTCCCCTCCAAATCGATGCTGCCGGCGCCCGACGCCCAGCCCTCGCACGACGCCACCGGCGCCACTCCTCCCCGTCCAAATCGACTACGCCGGCGCGACGGCGCCCCTCCCTGCTGACCGCGTCGCGAGACGCCTCCAACGCCCCACCTCACGGTCGCGCGACGCCACCGGCGCCCCTACCCACCGACTCCCCTCCTCTCCCCTCCAAATCGACGCCGCCGGCGCCCGACGCCCAGCCCTCGCGCGACGCCACCGGCGCCACTCCTCCCCCGTCCAAATCGACGCCACCGGCGCGACGGCGCCCCTCCCTGCCGACTGCATCGCGAGACGCTTCCAACGCCCACCTCAGATCGACGCTCTCAGCGCCCTCTCGCTCCAACCGCGTTGCGCTGCCGTCGAATCCCGCCTCCAGATCGAGGTATGATATGCTGCCGCTTAGACCTAATTTTGCTTTTTACATTTTAATGGAGTTCACAATTTTAAATGATATGAACAAAACATATCTGCTATTATGATGCAAGGTGGTCAGCTATATCATTATGGTAACAACATATGGATACTTTTTTTTTGCGGTGAAACAACATATGGATACTGATGTTCTATATCTAGATTTGGATAGATGTGGAAATGAAGCTTGATAATTTTTATACTTCGGATCATAAATGGAAATATAAACAATACATGCTGTTTTTTTCACAATCATTTTACATTGAAATAGAAATGAACTAACTAAAATCATGTATGAAATTTTACATTGCACTGGGCATACTTGTTAGACTAAAATCATGTCTGAAATTTTGACATCCAACTATTCAAAATCAATTGTTTTGTCTGTATAGCAACAAGCCTATTCCATGAAAAAAAACAAATATTACACCATGTATGTGCAGCTGCATATATATTAGTCTCAAATATTTAGCATAAATATTCTTCAAATGAAAATCATCAACAAAATGTCCAATACAGCCTATTATTTTCCACTAGCTTTAGAAATCTGATGCTGCAAATTTTGCCCACTTGGCCACTTTGTAAATAATACTTTGTTGTCTTCTTGATGAATTTGTTGTCTTCTTGATGAACCGAGGAGCTTCAACTGCCTATCAAACATTGGCTCACCTCATAATCGTTTTGAATATTATCTCATTATGTATTTTCAATTCTTTGAAGTATTGCTAAATTTCAGAAGTTCGGCAAACAATTTTTACACTTATCCTTGTGATTTTGGTGACCAGTATAAGTATCCTTGTGATTGATATGAGCATGTGTTTTGCACTTGTGTGGCTAATTTAGAGCTACATCTGTTTAGAGCTAACTTAAGGTCTTAATTTAGAGCTCGATCTATTTCTGTGACTTTTATGGGTTCCATTGATGGATGCCAGTGAGAACAGTTGGCATTTTAATGATACTTGGTAGAGCCTCCTCTGGGTGGCCGGGTGGATCCGTCCACTGTGCCACTCAGGCCACTACATTGCCCCTGTATGGTGGGCTGCCCCCCATTGTTGACAACCACAATGTTCCCATTCACTTCTTTATAAATCACCGCCCTTAAGGCTACTCTTCCACCCCCAGATATTTATCCTATCGATCTCTTGGTTATAGTGCTAATTTTGATTACACGCTACAGTACAGTGTACTCTGAATTGTTGTGGCTATGTGGCTCTGAAATGCTGCAATCAATTCCAATTAAATCATATGATTTTCTGCTATCTAATGATTTCTCGATCCAATTTTTAGTTCTTTTCTATGTCATTTTGCATGCTCCTGATAGGGTCAGATTATATACCAACGTATGGCCTTTTTTGCTCAGGTGTATATTTCTGCATATACCTTGCTCCTCTGGTGCAGACAAGCACTCATTACTTGTTTGCATATACCTTTTAGAGGCCTGATATCATTCACCAGGTATTACGAGAAAGCGGATGGGCCTATGTGGCTCTGAATTGATGTGTCATTTTTGCAGCTTAAAATGAATGATTTGATGATTATTGACGTTCATTTGAAGCTAGGTTGATCTGACCATATTGCCATGTTCTTTCTGGTGACCGAATTCAGTAGATTTCAGATTGGATAAGTTACTTGCAATTCAATTAATCCCTTTTGCAAATAAACTTGTTAAGATTGTTTTGATCCTGTTTTGTAATGGCAGCTCACTGAGGCTAATGTGAATTCTTTTCTATACTAATATGCAAGTACACCATGCTGTAGAGCTGATCATACCTTTTTTGTACTAAATTGCATGTATTAATGTTACTCTTATCCATCTTGTGAAAATAGATTTAAGTGTCCTGTAAAAACTTTCCGTGTCCGATACATAACACTTTGATTTTTAGAAAATAGTGATGAATTAGTTTATTGCTTTCCTTTTAGATATTTTTTTTAGATATTTTTATGGTATAGTGTCCAAAACCTTTTAATGGTGAATACGTAAATAGAATACACAATGTTCATTTTCATCGATATAAAATATAAACCTCTCATATTCGGTCCAGTTTTACATTTGCTTTTGATTCAAACTTACACCACTATATAGTCTAAAAATATAATTGTGTCGATTTCCGCCCTCCCAGATATAAGTATCTTTTTCATAAGTAAGTGGCATTCTCATTGTTTTTTCTATGGAGTAGGACAAGTATGTAAAATTAGGTGCCATGATGTTCGTCTTTTTGCATGGAGTAGGACAATTATATAACCAGTGCTGAGATACTTGGTACCTTGTTGCCACCCTAAAAAAATGACATTGCAAAATGGATAAATTTGCTTGTTTTCAAATGGATTGCTATTGGAGCCTTGTAGCTTGAACCTTGCCATTGGAGCCTTGTAGCTTATACCTCATACTAAATTTTTGTGCTTTCATACCTGACATCATCATATTTGTACCTTTTGCTGGTTGATAATATCCCTTGGTTATTAGAGTTAAAAAAACCGGACCAATCATATATAGCCAATTTCCTGATGGTCATTCTATACAAATCTATATTGTGCAAGGTAGTAACGTGGCATGGAAGATACATGATATTGTGCAAGTGATCCTTTCTTGCTTTGGTGACAAATGCCTTAGTTCAACATGGTCATTGTTGTTAAATTAATTTGATTCTTGCTGTACAAATTCGAGATTTGAGAAGCTCGCCATGTAGGGCTAATAATCTCAAATGTCCCAAACACAGCATACTAGAATGTATACTAGAATGTATATGTGTCAAAAGCAGGTTTTCCGTGCAGTATGGACATCAACACTGGGCCATGTAGAATACCGCCCTTCAAGGCTTGGTAGCATATATATCCAATTATCCATACTAAATTATGACATATCTGTTAGATGTAAATGAATTGGGTGGCCAAATATCTGTTAATTGTAATGGAGGAATGTGGCATACTGAAATGATATATTTATTACATAGATTTGATCCATGAATTATGGTTCAGTCTCAAGAATAGTTCTGTCCAAAGTTTGGAGATATATTGACGTATGCAAATATGTAAATTGTACATTTTCATTAGTTCCAAATTAGACTCAACTGTATGTTGTATTTTTTTGCTGTATTTCTTCACTGAAGTTTTTCATGTGCAAAATGTTAGACCAAAGCAAAGATATATAGTGAGAAATGTGTATGATTACTACTATGAAATTTAATGGTTTATTAACAAATGTGGATTTTTTTTGGAATACAATTATTTTTCTACTAGCACGATGAGCTATGTTGGTTCAAACTTTAATTTGTTGGATGGGTAGTATGAATATATTTTATATGGTCTATATGTTGTATCGTTTTATTATAGTGGAATAAAAGAAATCCTCAGCGCTGAGCTCGGATAGATTTTTTGGGCTCGGAAAAAAGAAACTTTGAATTACGATCCATGTCAGTCAAGATTTTTTTGGGCTTGGTTGTGATAAAATAGTTTATTTTAGGATAATGTCACATGTCTCTTTTATTTTTTGCCACACGTTTGATAAATAGTTTGATTTTTATTACACTACTTCCAACCATTAGCCTGCTTGGAATAACAGTAATTGGGTCAAAATCGGTGGAAATTATGGTGACAAAACTTTTTCAGGATGTAAATAAAAAAATATGCTTGGATGGGTGGTAACACTAAAATTACAGGTGGCTTCAATCTACTCCGACAAAAAAATATTGCATTTTTTCCCGACAAATGCTACGGTTGGGCCGAGAACTCGAGCGCATCGCTTCTATCCGACTCTGCTCATCACATATCATAGAACAAATATTTTTTTGCTAATATAAAATTTTAAAAATTATTAAAGATAAATATAATTGCTCCGTAGCGTTTAGCATGGCAAATTTTATTTGTTGTATTTTATATTAAATATATTTAATGTACGACATGAATTAAATTAAAAGTTCAAATGCACATATCATATAAATATATTTTTTAACATGAAATTTAAAAATTATTAAAGATAAATAAAATTACACCGTAGCGTTTAGCACGGGTATATTACTAGTATCCTTAGTTGATGAAGTTTGTTGTAGTTACGGTATTCATCCATTTTTTTCTTTTCTTTTCTTTTTTTTGCGGAGATTCATCCATTTTTTTCTAATTAGTTATCTATAAAATGTAATGTCCTGTTTTCTTTTTTAAATAAGTTTTCTTATATATAAAAGATTGGCAACAACATTATCGTTATCGTTTTGAAAGAAAAAAGAAAAGGGTTGTTTTTTTTTTCACCTCTCTTACACGGAGTGCATCAAGATTCGTTCACAGGGACGAAGGGCACCCGCTCAATGGCACAAGCGTAAACCCCTCATCTCCGTCTCCACCGCGACAGAGAAATCCGCGCCTCCCCCGCCGCTCCGTCTCGGTCTCGCCACCGTCCCGCCTCCTCGCCAAAACTCGGATTAGGTCGGTGGCCGCCGCGCTGCTCACCGGCGGATGGACAGATGGATCTGTGTCATCTCGGTTCGCGGCCGACGGCGCGTTCGTCCCGGCCCGGGGGGGAATAGTTCCCAGCCGTGCATCGTGCTTTGGATTTTTTTTTTTGAGTGTTGGGGGTTTGATTTAGCGGTGGCCTTTCCTGCATTCGATTCAGAGAGATGCTTGGGCCATCGGTGTTGGAGTTTCCAGCCTGACAGTTCTGCACGAACCCAATCTACATAATTTTCTCTCATTTTTATTTTGGTTGCCTCCGGGGATGGAATGGGATAGGGTGGGGGTTTTATTCTGAAGATTTTGAATGAACTCAAGCTGAAGAATGTTCTACAGGGATCAAGTTATTTTATCGGTCTATCGGGTAGTCTCCGATGCTGTATGTAATTCCAGTTAGGCTCCGTTTCGAGATTATTTTTCTTGCAGTAAATTGGTAGGTTTCATGAACTCCTGCTCTTGTTGGCAGCTGCGGAGGCGAGCGTCTGCGATTTGATCCAAGCTGGGGAGCTCAATCTTTGGAGAACATGGGTATGCATCGTTCTGTTATTCTCGACAAGTCGACATCATCGTTCTAGTTCAGGGGATTCACTGATGGATCCTGAAAACCCCGATGGTTTTCGGAGGTAGCTACCTCAAGAGAATTAAGAATCCTCTAGTATCGAGCTGTACATATATATATATCCAAGGAAAAATACTTGTGCTTATAACCTCTTCATTGTTCGTGTGTTTTACTGGCTTAACAACTCAATGGTATCTGTTTATATGTCGTGTTAACCATGCAGATTTATTTTGTACAAGTTTAAGATTCAGAGGTCATACACAGTAGACTATAAGATTCTTGGAGAAGAGGCTTTGCAGTTCGGACAATGGTGCATATTTCTTACCTTCTAGGGGAAGTTAGAAGTGACACTAAATCAGCTAAACAATGTGAGGTTCCTTTCTTCAATAAACTTTTTCTTCCTCTTGTTAATTTAATGTTCCATTAGCATCATCTCATGACAGAAAAATACCACAAACAGTCCAATGTACATTTTTTTAAATTTGTATGCCTTAAGTTACCATCTTAAGAACTCCCCTAGAGTCTGCCAGAATGGACCTTCTTTTTGAATCCAATATACGAAATAGTTATTATAATAATATTCCTGTTTGTGCTGAGTAATGCGTATCTATATTTATTTTGCCAATGAAATGCGATTTAGGATTGAAACAAAGCATGAAATCTGCACTATTTTCTACTCCTATTGGCATGAAGGTTAGTGTAACCGAGTAAAATGACCCTAAAGCTGTACCATGTAACTGTACTCAACTACTCATTAATGAATGAGATTTGAACTACACTAAACTTTAACACCTATCTGCACATGGAGGTCATGCTTTTGTTCTTACTGCTCAAAATTGGTGTCTGTGGGAGAAGCAATTACATAGAAAAACTTTCTTTACTTGGTTGAGTTAAATAAATCAACCCCAAAACTAAGCAACCAAGGTGATGTTAGAAATTGGTTACAAAAGAATGGTGGCCTACCATAGATTCGCTTCCTCAAGTAGCCTTCATATTTGGTCAATGCATCTGATCAAGAAATCAGTGGGAGAGATTATAGGTGTGCATGAGGTGATGTGCTGATATTGTATAGTTGAACAAGGGAGAAGAACCTAAAATATTTTTATTGGGTGGAATTTTTCTTCGGAGTTCTTAGTGTGAGTATAGGGTAGGATTTGTTCAATCTAGCCAAAGAAAAATTTATGTTTATGGCTTACAGACAAATGTTTCCTTCATGTAAGGTGCTAAGTGTAGTAAGGGCTTGACAACTGAGTTTTGCAGGATTTTCACATGATACAAATCATTACCATTAGGATTTGGAATGCCCATTCTAAATATAGCCAAAGAATGAGCTTTGTACCTTTTTTTGTGTATCTATACAAGAGTAGTACAAATTACAAGTGGCTTACTGTTGATAAAATTTGATCCACCAGAGTAATGTTTGAATGCTTATGTTTAATATGGTAATTTCCAGACCCTTTTCCTTCTTTTTGTTCAGTATGTTGCAATACCTATGAGTGAAAAAGGCCATGTGTTATTATGATGAAATTTCATTGTTTCTTTTTGGCCCACCACCTAATTCTGGAAGTCACTTTTTGGAAATTTCGAGTTTACATCTCAAGCTAATCCAAACATGTTATTAGTTTAGTATCACATAGCTAATTCTAATGTTCAGGATTATACACGGAAGGTCCATAAATACGTGGGCTCTTGAGGCTAGTTGGAACACCAGCAATAATAAAGGTAGTCACAGAATGTTAATCCTAGACTTGCGTGGGTTGTGAGTTCTAGTCTCCAGTTACAGTAGGCCTGTGTTTGCTCAATGTTGGTAATTATTTTTTTATTTCATTTCCTTTTATATTTCCTTAATCTCAAATTCTTTTGTAAAGCATTGGCACTTTTGTTTTGCCTTCTAGTGATCAACTACTAATCTTTTCAGGGAGGCAATCAGAATTTATCCTAAGTATAATTTTCGCCTATCAAATTAGGTTGAATTTTAGTCATATATTCTAAAGTACCTCTTTTAAACTTGCTTGCACTCACCCTCTTTGGGGTTACGGACTGGTTGTAATTCACCTACTCTCATTATGGATCTCTATTACTCTTTCTAGAATTTTGCCACCAACAGTTCATTAGTTTGCCATGCATGACATAGTGCCTATTTGCAATATAACTAGCAATGTGCTCACATGTTCCAATATATGTCAAACAAATATACTAAAGATCTATAGTTAAAAAAGCAACATATAATTATCCACAGTTTTAAAAGTTGTATACACAACCATGTAAATCAACCAAATACCTAAAGACACATGCAAATAGTGGATTTTTTTAGGAGAATACTGCCAGGTAACAGTCATCAGTCGCTTTTAACTAGTAATATGTCCGTCCGTTGCAACTGACCCATACGATGGTGGGTTGCGGGTCTAACATAAAGCATGGGATACAACCGGTGTTTTTTAACCAACCGTTTGTTTTTTTACGGTTTTCTTGGGGAGGTAGTGACTCACGCTGCGCGTCGTTAGGGGGAGGGGCAGATGGACGACTCCGCCTCTAAGTAGTAGAGATTAAGAGGCAAAAGGGATTACAAAAACCACAATCCTCACAAAGTTTGTAACCAGCTAAGAACTATATCTTTAAGAGTCTCATTCATTCTACGAGTATGCTGAAGAATATTTTTCCTAAGGAGAGAATCGGAAAAACTAGGATCCTTCTCTAGGCATCACATTATGAAAGATGAGTCCATTCCTTTACTCCCAAATATTCCATGCTGCAATCAAGAAAATTTTCATGAATTTTGTTTTCTAAAACTAAACCTAATGAGGGCTACCATTTGGTTAGATAAAGCATTTTTTTTACAAAAAAATGCAAAGTCCGTAGAACGAACAAATATGCATGCAAAGAATATGCATCAGGTAGGGAGGAAGGTAAATACTTTTTGGAATGTCACTTATCCTGATTGATTACTAAATTACTGGTGCATTGATTAACATGCAAACCAGGAATCTGCATGGTGTGCTTTATACGTGGGATAGGCCTGTATACTGGTTAATTCTTAAAAAAAAATGCAAATAAGCCATAGTCCCACATGTGTACCTTACCGGGGGATGCTGTAGATTGCATATCACCTCTTTTTAAGGAGTGAAGACTAAAGACTAAAGACTATGAAAAAGAATGGTATTATTCAATCACATTTCCAATTTATTATTCAATCAGAAGGTTTCAAATTTGAGAAAATTCTTCATTTGCCCTCAGAAGTTGACCACATTTCTCATTTACCCTTAGGAAATTGCCTCTCCTATTGTCCATCCTCAAGTTCTGATTCTTATATGTTCCTCATTATACCCTTTCACTCATGTTTTTTTTTCAAAAGTGCACATCTTACTCCCACGTCATCCTCTTCCCTCTCATTCTTACCATTTCCTCCACAAATTGTACGCTCTCCATGCTTGAGCTTGTAAGTCTCCTCTCCATCACTAGTCATTTTATGAATTGGCCTGCTCAGGAGAAGGATGAAGTGGGTGAGGCCACAACAGACGAGGAGGTAAGGAATGGGGTAGTCCGACCTAGTAGCAAACAAGTGGGTTAGGTTTTGCTGCAACAAGGTCCTAGATATCGGTAGTTCAAGCCGGGGATATAAGGGGTGTGACTGTGTGAGAATGGAGGATGATGTTGCCAATAGTAGAGTGGTAGGTTGGGACCGAGGAGGTGCTAATTGATGGGTTTACAACCAACCAAGAGGTGGGAGACTAGATAACACCGGTGAACTGGTAATGAAAAAGAGGATTAAGTGTTGCCATGGCGGCAAAAGGAACAATAAAGATGAGAAGGGCATTTACTAGAGCAAAAACGTCTTTTGATACATCAATAGGAAAATAAGGAAGGGAAGTTGAGAAAAGTGGTAAATGGATTGAAGGGCAATTTTGCAAGGGCAAAAAGGGGCGAAGTCAACTTTCAAGGGCAAATAAGGAATTTACTCATTTTTGTATGCTTAGCCCCTTTCAATAAATTCCTTATTAGCCCTTAAAAGTTTACATTCCCTCTTATTTGCCCCTTATTCTCTCAATGGCATGTTGGTTATGGGCCCACATGTCAGAGAAATCAGGGGGCAAATATGGGACTGTACTTATGTGCCTATGGCAAATAAGGAATTGAGGTAGTTTTGTTCCATAAAAGGGGTTGAACCCCTATCCCTAGCCGCAATTCTTGGTCTTTCACCTCTCAACCTTCTCGCCAAAGTAAACGCTCAAGGATGGGCGGCCGCAAATCTCCATCAGAGTCGACGCAGGTAATCCCCCCTTTCCGTCACCTCCTCAACGGCTGATTTAGGTAATTCTTGTTGCGATTTGGTTGGTACGCATGAGATTTGGTAGGTAGAGATAGTCGGCAAGTATGCGCTATACTAGGTAAGATCTCAATTTTCCATTTATTCAGGAGTGGTCTATCTTGACAAGTATTTAGGATTCACCGTGGAAAAGAAGTTGAAGACAAACCTAGCGAGAAAACGCGTAGATCTAGGGTTAGGGTTAGGGATGGCAATCGGGCGTGACTGGCACGGGTAGTGGCCACCCATGCCCATGCCCGTGAGTTTGCTGTCCACGGGCGTACCCGTTACTCTATGACGGGCGAAGAACTCAGCCCATAACTGTCGCTCGTGGGCGCAGTGTGCTCACGGGCATGCATGCCTGTGTGCCCACCAGATAGCTGAACGATATGTTCTCAAAAGTTCAGGGATCGGAAAGAGAACATCGAAATAGAACAAAAAATCCCACATGTTAGCATGAGGATGCTAATCGCTTGGAGTACAAGCTGAACAATTACTGCCAAGTGCATGGAACGAGAGGCCCAATTACCGTAAACATGAACGAAATCCAATACACCATTTTAGATTTCTAGATCTGACAACATGATGGTTCCAAATCTGAAAAGGCAAAAGGGGAATTGGGAGAATATGAGAGAGACAATCATCATCCAGAGGATTAAAGGATGCGCGGATGGAGTCCTGGTGGTTGGTCACGCCTTGCGTGGTTGGCTGGCTGCCTCCACAGTCAGCGCATGCCGCACCGTCCGCTGACGCCGTGGTTAGCTGCTACCTGCCGACACCTGGGAAGAAGGCACCGAGGGCAGCGCTAGCAGGCAGAGCGTTGAGGGATCAGCCGGTTGTTGTGCGCTAGGGCAGCTTGGAGCAGGCGGCAAGCAATGGAAGCTTGGAATAGTTGAGCATGGAGACACTGTGTGCGGGGGCGACGGTTGTGGATAATTTGGTGGAGGGATTTGGAAGAACCCTAAGGAGATTTTCTATATATACCTTGGAGGAAATATTACAGGCCAAGCTTACATGGCAGTTGGACGAGACAGGTAAACGGGCGAAGCAAAACAAGCTTGTGTGGCAGTGAGATCCCAAGTAGAGTGGTTACATCTTCTTATGATTATGTTTTAAACAGGTTTTGGATCCTGCATTGCATCCATTGCACATCATTTGTTCAATAATACATCAATCCTTTCCCTTTCTTTCCTTGAAAAGTAGCCTGCATTTTGGAGGATTACCTATACAGCGTATTGTCTTATCTTGAACTCTAGATCTGATAAATGGTGTTATGGAATTGGTAGAATATTATTGACCTGCTCTTGGCCTGTTTGTTCTTTGATCATCATCACAATGTCAGGATCGCTGAATGTGTGCTCTCATCCTTGTTTAGTTGTTTTCAGAAGGCCCTCATCCTTACTATCATAAATTTTTTTTATGTGTTCATCTTATTTCAATAAATCATTATAGTCCAGGTTAACAGACTCACGAGCCTGTTTATACTTTATTGATGGCTTGTGTATCCTTCTGGATACAGTATTTTTGAAACTTACCTTCTCTTTGTTTACTTCCTCTATTTCACAAGGACCTTAAACTATGTTTGAAATCAAAACAAAATGTTATGAATCATGCTGCTGAAGGTCACTTTTCTCTTATTGTTATTAGTGCTCTTTAGAGTAGTGAAAAGCAGCTTTCAATGCTAGCTATGATTTATTATTAAAGTCTGTATTATCATTAAAATTTGACCCATATTATTTTGTTTTGGCACAAATGCACATTAAAATGTCACAATTATAGGTTAACTTATGTCTTGTTACTTTTTCAGTCAAGCAGTAGTGGTGCCAGATCAAACCTTCCAGTCTCAACAGGAAGGCCGTTGACACCAATCTTTTCTGGTCAATCTGGATCACTTTCAGGTTTTCGTCATGCTGGTTAGTGATATTACAGTAGTTTATTTTGCTAGTCCGTTTGTGCATGTTAGAAAGTGACCTTTTTCTAAAACTAACTCTCACGAAAAACTTGGAAGGGTTGTATAACATTCATGGGAATCTCAATCTTACAAACATGTCAGGTTCACTAGCACCAAGGGGTTCCTCAATGACTGGTAGTCCATCCCTTGGGGTTCAACAACCTAGGGGTAGTATTTCTGGTGCTTGGTTTCCTCCGAATAGTCTTCCAGCATCCATTTATCAGGTTCTTTTTTCCTCTCCTAAGCTTGTATCTGTTTATGAAGCTCTTCTAATCCAGCTCACATTTTCTTTCATCCTTTTTGTAGGTCGGGTATCCTGCTCTCAGCAACCGAGGAGGTATGCATGTTGGGGGAAGTCCTGTTTTTACTGGTAACATGAGTGCAATTGATGGTTCAATACAAGCTTCCTCCTTGTACTTAGACTAATGATGGTAACCACAATTCTGCTCTTGGATTGGCAGGAGTTTGGGGGAATTTTGCCCAGCGAATAACTTATGTGAGTAGCGTTGCTGGTGGGGGCAACATTGGGAGAACCATAAGCTCTGCTGGAATGTCTATGCCTACTGCTGCACCCGCTGTGAATTTGTCTGGAAGCGGGGCTCTTAACATCCGACGATCAAACCAAATGGGTGGTACTCATCAACAAGGTATATGCTAACCATATAAACTCCTTGTATGAATGCATATGCATATGTTCTCAACTTGTCTTTCTTTCTGACTTGATAATGAAGTGATCTAAAATAAATAATAATCACATACTCCCTCCATTTTTTTATATGACATTGGTTGGTTCAATTTTGAACTAGCCAACACCATATAAAAAAAGGGACCGAGTATTAAGCCTATGAAAGTAAATTAGAGTCATATGGAGCAAAAAAGAATAAGCAAGCATAATTGTCATTAGTGGAGGAGAGATAACACGACTGTCCAAAGTTCCACATATCAAATTTTAATTTTGCTCAATTTGACCGGTACCTGATCTGGGGAATGGAAGTGTTAATTGGGTCCATTATTAAAGAATTACCACTCTGTTGAGGCAATTTGCCATAGTTCTGCTAGCTGTTATTTCTTCTGTACTGACATCTCATCCAACTTGTTAAAGTGCTTATTCTATTACATTTCTCAATGAAACAAAGCAACTAAAACGCGTGCAGAACTTAAGTAAGAATGTGAAAGTTCTCATTTCTTATATATAAAGGGCACTGGATATTTATTTAGCCAGTTTTGTTTCAAATTGTTTATTTACCAGGATCACCGGCTATGAATATGCTTGGAAGCTCTAGTTCAGCACCTGGAGGAACACTATCTAAGAACCAATCGCAGGCAGGAAGCAGTTTGTCTGGTTCTCCAGCAATGCGACATGATGGTAACTTTGGTGAAAATTCTCTATTTGACATCAATGATTTTCCTCAATTAGTTGGGCGGCCTAATTCTGCTGGAAATATTCAGGGGTTATATGGTAATGCTGACATGCAATCTAAAATATTTTGAATGATATATTAGTTAACTAACTTTTCTCCTTTAAAACAAATTGAAGAACCTCTACGACGACAAGCATTTGGTATTAATGCTGTTGTTCAGCAAAACCAGGAATTTAGAATCCATAATGAGGATTTCCCAGCTTTGCCAAGATTGGAAGGTACTCTTACCCTACTTATTATTTCATCATTTAATTCTATATATTATTCAGACAGTTCCTTGCCAAGTACCTCATGCTATAGGTTTTCATTATGCCTTGGTACTTTGTTTGAACACTACCTCATGCTCTGAATGTAAGGTATGGAGGTGCGTCGCAAGGATCATCTTCCTAAGAATGCAAATATTATGCAAGCACAACATTATCCTGTGAGTTCTTTTTTTTTATTTTAAAAAAAATGTAATTGCAACAATAGTTTTATCTCATTTTCCTTAATTTTCCATTACATGTGATGCTACAGATGGGCAAATCATCTGGCTTTAACACAGGCAGCAGTTATCCACCCCGTAAACAACATAAGCAGACAGCTAATTCGGTAAGCAACCTGTATTATGATTTCCTTTTACCTCATGACCAGATAGTCAAGATTGAAAACACCACCATTGGTGAACACGACTCTGTTGTTCATGTACCTTTTCTTAATGGGGAACAGTAAGTAAGAATCCTACAAAATAATTGGTAGCAGGTGCCTGCTGAGTTTTTCAAATGTGGACTGACCATATTGATTGTGTTTATTAGGCTCAAAATACTGGGCCTGAAAATGTTGGACCAAGACCAGTAAATTCTCCAAGGTCGCCTTTAAATTCGAGGCCTCGTGAACAAGTTATCCAGCAAAACCATGAACCACAGGCTCAGAAGTCAGTTAGGCTGCAGTCATCTTCAGGCCCAGAGTCTCACAAGGTTCAGAGTCCCAAGTCTTCTCAGAGAATTGATTCCGCACCAGAGTCTCACAAGGTTCAGAGTCCCAAGTCTTCTCAGAGAACTGATACCGCACCGAATCCAAATGATCCATATGGCTTACATGGACTATTGAAGGTAATGAAGTTGAAAGAGGAGGGACCGGCATCTCTTGCTTTAGGGATTGATTTGACGACACTAGGGTTGGATATGAACTCTTCAGATAATCTTTACAAGACATTTGGCTCTCCTTGGTCAAGTGAGCCAGTTAAAGAAGAGTATTCTTATGAAATTCCAGCTTGCTACTCTGCTATGCAGCCTCCACCCCTGCAAGTAAGGCCCTCAATTTATGAGTTACCTTCTCTTTTCTTTTTGTGAGGGAACGTTTGGGTTACCATTAATCTCGTTGTATCTGACATTACAATTTCTCTTCCTCTGCAGGTGTTGCATTTTCTGAGGTTTCACCTCATGACACTATTTTACATCTTCTACAGGTACTTAGTTCAATCAACAGTGAATTTCTGTGTTAGTAGGCTATGCATTATTTGACTGTCTTTTGTGCAGTATGCCACAGGATGCTGCTCAGCTATATGCTGCGAATGAAATGTAAGCACAAAACCATAGTTCTATATTGTTTTCTCGTTTGCCTGTCATTTTCAGTAAAACGATGGCCTGGTATGCCAGATAGCTCAGATTGTTGCTTCCATTTCTTCAGATGTAAATACGGATGGCTTTACCACAAAGAGCTGCGTCAGTGGGTTAAAAGAGCTCCTAATACGACCCCTCTCGTCAAAACTACAACTTATGAACAAGGACCTTGCTATCTTTTCGATGCCAACATTTGGGACGCAACTCCTAAGGTAAACGTCCGAAAGAAATTCTGACAGATTTTTTCAGCCTTTTCTCATAGCAGAAGAAAATATATCTGAAAGTTGGTTGCAGGACAACTTTATTCTCCGTTATGACGATATCGAGAAGATACCCGCCCTTCCTCCCCTTCTCCCTGCCACCCAAAATGGTAGTGTAAGAATGAACAAGGTCAGATTTGGGAGTTCCAATAGACGTTTTTTGTGCACGTTGTCAAAATAGTGTCATAATTATGATAAAGAAGTGCCATAATTCCCTTTTCTGATGTAAGTTTGCATTTGCAGCCATTGCACTAGGTTCTCCGTGTTGAAGATTAAAGTTTCATGGCTTGGATCAATAGCTGGTATTATTAAGGTACAGTGAACTCTCACAAAATGATCCTGCAAGAACTTGTTTAGTACTATAGTAAGTTCAGATTAACTTCTTACTTGGTGGCCTAAACTCAATTAATTTCCTCTGAACAGTGTATGCATGCTGGTTCTGGGGATCGGAGCTCCTGCGATGGCCGGCGTTTGTGGTAGCTGCGAAATACCGCGGTTCATAATTCGTTGGCTGCAATCAGTTAAACCCAGTTTTAAGTTTTGAAACAAAGTTGAACTCCGTTTTAATTATGTTTCGGTCTTGTGATGACCGAATTTTTTGAATGTTTAAATCTGTTTTACCTGTACCGTACCAGATCTGTCGTTTAAATTATCAGGTACAGACATTTTGGATCTTGAATCAGCTCCTGTCCTGTTTTTTTTATTATTATTACTTTGATAATTTTTGGTCAGGTAAAATTTTGCTCTGTTGTGAACTTGTGATTCAAGCAACAGACAACTAACTGGCTAGTGGTAACGATCTGACAAGGACGACATCGCCGATGGTGGTGGTCAGGTAACTTGCCGTATTGGGTTTGGGTTCAGTCGGGAATTATATATGCATGTATCGAACTATCGATCTCATAAACATAAATACTAGGGTTTATAGAGAATTACATGAAATTGTATTTGATAATTTGCGGTTTGCCCCCTCATCGACCATCTCGTCGCCGAAGCGGCGTAAAGTCTCCCCTTGATTCGATCGATCCATGGCGTCGTCGTCGTCGACTCCGGCTTCGGCTTCGCCTCCGTACGTGGGTCGTGCTGGACAGGCACCTGAAGGACGCCGACCTCGTCGGCGTGCGGCGGGGAGATGGCCGCCTTCGGCTGCGGCGAGCTCGGTCAGGCGCTGGTCGATGGCCTGACGCTCTACGCGCGCCTCGGCGGCTCGGCGGCGGCGACGACCTCCTCTCCGGCCGGCCTCGCCGTCGGCTCGACCGACGAGGCGCTACTGAGGATCAAGATGAACACCATCATGCCGGCCGCCGCCGGACAAAGTTTCCGCGTCACCTTCTCCAGCAAGCTGCACGCCGCGTAGGAGGAGGAGGGCCTCGTCGTCGTCCTCACCGCGTCGTTCCACCCCGGCCGCCACGCCTAGCTACTACCTCGTCTACGACAACGCCGACGCGTCGCTCGCAATATTGCATGGTCCCGTGCCTATCGCCGCACCACCTCGTGCCCGCCCACACGCAGCCCGTGCCCCGTGCTACGGCGCGCCCGCGCCGCCGGTGGGGGCTATCCGGCTATGAGCTCGCCGTCATAGCGACACTCGTCCATTATCTTAATTAGGATGATCCAATGAGAAGCAGCGCGTTGCCTGCTAATGTCTTCCAACATGTTAGGATGATCCAATGAGAAGCCAGGCAACCCACGTGGTTTTTACGGAGAAGTGTGGCTCAGTGGCTGTCACTATCCGCCATGGTATGGATTTAATGAATGAAAAAGTCCAAATTAATCCCCTTAACTGTTGCAGCTATACGAATTACCCTCTAAACCAGAAAATCAGACATCCCTTTACCCTCAACTTTTCGTATCGGATGAATTACCCCCTCACTCGCTTTAGAGCGGTTTTGATCCTAAGTGACGGTCCAGTTAATATAAAAAATAAAAAAGCTGTGGAACCCATATGTTATCATATGTGGGCAATAGAGGATGGGGGAGATATGACATGTAAGTCATGTCACTTTTTAAAAAAGAATATGCTGACTGTACTGTCATGTGTGTGTTACGTATGACCAAAATCGCTCTAGAGCGAGTGAGGAGGGTCCAGTATGAAAAGTTGAGGATAAAAGATATCTGGTTTTGTAATTTAGGGGGTAAATCATACCATCATAATAGTTTAGGGGTAATTCTGATTTTTTCAATTAATGAACGTATTTGCTAAAATGATTTTGCTAAATTCATTATTTCAGTTTGTTTGGCTGTTGGGTCACTTCATTCAACAAGCCTGCAATGTGTGCTAATCACTTTCTCCTCACCGTCCTTCCTTTTCTTTAGAAACATAATACCATCGCAGAGGCTCACAACACATGTGCACTCACCCCTACGAACGCACGTACGAACACCTTATCCCGATGAGCACCTTCGAAAGATTGGGCCGACATGTCTTGAGATTGACGAAGTCACCACAGGCGCCTCGCCATCGACGGGTACGTCACTTAACACTGAAAGAATAATAGCCGTAAATGCGAGCACCTGTATCAAATCTAGGATTTGAACCTGGGTGTGCTGGTTCCACCATAAGGAAACTAACCGGTTGAGTTACGCTCACTTCACTGACGTGATCAAACTTATCCAACTTATATACAAATTAGATAAAAACAATTATGCAAAACCACCTTAGGGGTTATATATACAATATTACAAAGTTTAGAGATTGAATATCCAATTTCAAAATTTAGGGTGATAGACGGACTTCATCTAAAGTTTAGGGATATTAATAACTATTATAAACCTAGAAAATAGATTTGTTTGATTTTTTAAACAACTTCTATATAGATTTTTAATAAAACTAGCAATGATACCGTGGTAAAGATCATTATAAAATAACTTAACAAAATTATCCCCTCTAGTAATTTGATGTTTAGAATAAGATTTGATTCAGATTTTAAAATTCTGATCATCAATAATTTCTTAAATGAATTTAAAAACAAAACAATTGAGTTAACATAGATTTGCCAAGTACAGGAGCTAGCTTGTTAGATTCTACAAATTATTATAATATAAAATGGATGGTTAGAATTTTAGAAGTATGATTTAATCTTGTCGTAAAAGTTTTTATGATTATACATGCGATGCAAGAGATTGCCTATTTGGTTGACTTGTGTGAGACCCATCTAAAGGTCTCATCGGTTGTCCATAATTTATTCACAACTACAAAATACAATTTATTAGTAAACCTTTATGTTCTTAGCGACTTAGAAACCAATTGAAATAAACTACGTTGAGTTGAAAATATGTAGAATCAAAATTAAGTTCCAAAATTTAAATTCTTATAGGGTTGATTTAAAATAGAGCAAATAATGAGGTTGTATAAATAGTCCACACAAAGGTGCAAACCACTGCATGGTGATCAAGAGTCCTCTAACATATACCTCGCTTCACCCATGAAGGCTGATGCTAGTACTGGGTCGGAGATACACTACTAAAAAGCATTTTTCCATACGGCAAAAACCAATTTTTACATGCAGTTGAACCACCCTTTTGTCGGAAAGTGTCTGCGAAAATCACAACCTTTTCATGCGGGTGGCGCACCCGCAAGTGAAAAATCTGATTTTCACGTGCAGGTGCTTATGTCATCCGCACGCAAATATACAAATCCCAAAAAAAAATTAAAACCTAAGAAAAAACAAAAATCAAAACCCTAGCTAGCTCCCATTCGGATCCGTCTTCGCCACGCGGGGCCGGTGATGGCGTATCCACCCGTCGCAGCGCCGTAGTCGCTGTCGCCGCTGCTGCCGCGGATCTCGCTGCTGCCCGAGGTTGCTGAGCCGGCTGTCGCCCACTGCCGCTGCCCGCCGGTCCCGCTCGAGCCCATCGCTCGCTGCCCACCGGGATACGTGTAAGCATATATGACATCATAAATATGAATTTCATTTGGATTGGTACGTCATACTCTGTTTGACTTGAGCTGGCATGATCAGTTCCATGAGTACGTGATCGCACAATAATTAGTGAAGACGCACGCGGAGTGATGCGTGACCGTGCAAGACCACGAGTGCATATGTGGCTTACTAGCAAGTGAGCCTAGTTCGGATCTGGGTGCATGTTCACGAAGAAACCGCCTGAAGAGACACGTTATGACTCGTAGCATGTAGGATATAGCTTTGGCTGTGCCGCAAGTTAGATTAGATCTCTGAATTCATATTTTCATGCAATCAAACTCCGTGCGGCAAGTTAGATTAGATTTCAAATTTCCTATTTCCATGAAATCGGACTTGGACACGATTAGTGTCGCGCGGGAGGGACGTCACGTGGTATGCTCCCGTGTGGTAGTGGTATGTTAGGTGGGATGATTAAAACACTACGGATGTTTTAAATATATAAAGATAAAGATTTTTTAGCGATAGATTTTAAGTCGGCAAGAAACAATATAAAAGTTTTACCCACAAATTAATATTTAGTCGGTAATACAGAACATAAGCTTCCTGACCAATACTTGGCATATTCAGTCCCGTATGTATAATAAAGGACACACTTATCCATATTATTTGTTTCCTCGGTCGGTCCAGGAAATGTGCCCGTGTGCGCGTATGTTGTGCCCGGGAAACAACAGGAGATGTGGCGACGTCGCTACTGAAACTAGCAACGAGTGCACCTGAACCCACAACGCACACTGATTAGAAGTGGAAACAGACAAACGATACAAAAACGACCAGGACCGATGGACAGCCATAAACGAAATCGATACGGAATCGGAGCGACGTACCAAAAATTAAATAAAAACATCTTTAATTTTTATATAACTAGAAAAAATATCCGTGAGTTGCAACGGGAAAAATATCCGTGAGTTGCAACGGGTTGTAAATGTTTAAAGTTAAATAAGAAACAGTTGTTAACATTTATCTTATCGATCCGTTGGTATTCAATGGCACAAGTAGGTGGTAACATACTTAAATTGGAGTATTATTTAAGAGACTACTAAAAAACTTTCATTGGGTTCTAGCAAATATACCCGTGCGTTGCAACGGGAAAAAAATAAAATCATAATAATTACCGTATGATGAGGTTTATTTTTTCAGTATGAGCTCTTTAAAAAATATATTCTTCAAATGAACCTAGTAATCTTAGGTGCAAGTGTGCATGCGTCAACTAACATGAGTCAGGTCGTAGAAAATCCGGTATAGTAATATATTATTTGTAGAAGGTTTGGAGTAAATCTTAGTCCATAGTGAGGACTCAGACTAAACTAAGGTAAGAGCACATGGTAGATTGACACCATGTAGAAGGAATGATGTAACACACAACTAAGGTTGTGTTCGGTAGGGAGAGTTGAAAACTCTCCCTTCAAATACGTAAAACGAAGTGGTTAATTAGCACGTGATTAATTAAGTATTAGCTAATTTATTTTTGAAAAATGGATTAATATGATTTTTATAGCAACTTTTGTATAGAAACTTTTTGCAAAAAAACACCGTTTAGCAGTTTGAAAAGCGTGCGTGCGGAACACAAGGTAGAGGAGTTGGGAAGTCATACAGCCGAACTCAGCCTAAGTGGTGCACCAGGTCCAAAATCATGAATAAAAAATATTTATAAAAATGGAAAGAGAAGAGGTGGATGTAGGATCAAGAATGTCGACTAGAGAGGGGTGAATAGACGATTTTAAAATAATTGACACCTAATCAAAACTAACCTAAGTTGCTAGGTTCGGTGAGGGATAAGTCTAACTAAGCAACTAAATTATGTTTTGCAATCCTAGGGTGAAAGTGGCTCAAGTATGTCTCTAAGAATGTAAATTGCACAAATGTAAATGCAATAAGTAAAGGAGACAATGAGACAAAGAGTTTTTCACCGAGGTTCGAAAACTCGTCGGTTTCCTAATCCCCGTTGAGGCGAGCCCAACTCCACCGCTCAACCACGAAGCCACCGCACGCCCCCTTCGTCAAGGGGTGGGCAAGATGGGAGCCGGCCCACGGAGAGGACTACCCAAGTCTCGATCACTAGGGTAGTTCTTCCTTCACTCCGAAGGTGGTGAACTCCAAACCACTCACAAACCGCACCGGGCCTTCTCCACAATCTCCACGGAGAGGTCACCGGGCAAGCACTTCCACAAGCCGTCTAGGAGGCGGCAACCTCCAAGAGTAACAAGTGATGACCCGGCTCGGAGATGATCAAGTGCCACACTAAACCAACAAGGAAACAAATGCACTTGACTCTTGGCTAATCAACACTCAAACACACCTAATGGATGAACACTAGCTCAAATGTGTGTGAGATGAGAGGCAAGGGGTGTATGCAATTGTAGTGGGTGCCAAGAGGGTCCCCTTGCTGCTAATGGGGGGTATTTATACCCCACACAAAGAAAACTAGCCGTTGGGGACGAAATCCACCAGCTCTGCTGCCTGCCAGTCAGACCGGCGAAGGGTGGACGGTCAGACCGGCCTCAAGGTGTAACGGCTAGAAAACTAGCCGTTACAGTGCATTTAATGCTCTGACAGCAGGGGTTCCGGTCAGACCGGCGGCCAGATGGCCGGTCAGACCGACCACGGCTCGGTCAGACCGCCGTCGGCTCGGTCTGACCGATTGCGGCTCTGGCGGCTCGGGATCGCCAGGCCAGAGGTGGCCATCCAGCCTCCAGCCGGTTGGTCAGACCGGAGGCAAATGACCGGTCAGACCTCCAAGAAGGATCGGTCAGACCGGGTAATGTACTTCGGTCAGACCGCCTATGGACAGTCAACATCAGAAAAAGGATATGCAAACCAAGACTTAAGTGCGAATAACCTAATGTGGCATTTTGATCATCTCTTTGACTAGGTCATTACCCCCTTGATAGTACGGCAAAGCTATAAATAAATTCTAACAAGTATGATTGCCCAAACTCCTCGATCAATCAAAAATAAACCGCTAGTTTTACCGTCTTCAATCGTTTAGCTTTGCGCCATCGTAAAACATCCTCGGTGATTGTCCATGCACTCATATTATGTGATCCTAACTCAAATATTTGTAACTCAAAAGAATCGTTAGTCCACAATAAGCGCTTATTATTAATTACCAAAATTAACAACGGGGCCTAGATGCTTCAATGGAGAAAAAAAATTCTATTTTTGAAAATCACCGAGGGGACAACATTTTTTCACCTCAGCCACTGTTCACACTTTTTCACCTCAGCCACTGTTCACACGGGAACTGTTTATTACCAAAGAGTTGAAAAGCTTCATGACTGGTGTTGATAGCCAATTAAAATTTGGCATTAGTATAGTTAATGTGTTGATTGGCTGAATGACTGATTAAGCTAATTAAATTCGGCTTTTAGCGTTCCTATTATATATTTGCATTGGCATTAGTATAGTTAATGTGCTGATTGATTGACTGAAGGAATGACTGATTAAGCTAATTAAATTAGGCTTTTAGTGTTCCTATTATATATTTGCGTTGTGTAAATTTTTAGCATCAGCAGTTAGCTTGGGACAGTAGACCATCTGGTCTAAGTGGGCCATGAATTCACGATCGGTCAATCCAACGAGCCGGCCCAGATAAGGTCTGTGGGAAAAAGGTCTGGCCAGTCCAGCGTAAAGCGCTTGTGTAATACCATGCTGAAAACGAAGGACATACGTTGTGTATAAATAGTCAAAACCGACGCAGTAATAGAGTAGAGGATGGATAAAATTATTTTTAAGTACAGAATCATCTTGAATTTTTATAATAGGCAAAGATATAGTAGAGATATGTATTATTTAACAGTTTGAAAAACGTGTACTAACGGAAACGAGTAAGTTGGAGTTTGAATATAAAGAAAATAAAAGACTTTTCGTCGGCTCGAGTTAGGAACACTTCCCCTTACACACAAAACGCATGATTAATCTTTGCTTCGAGAGATAGCCAGACAGGGAAGCACTAGTTATTCCGGCCCGTTCCCAAATCCCAACCAGTGCTCCCACACAGGACACGACTAGCCCACGACTTACGAGGGCCCCTTAGCAAACCCGACCGACCGACCGACCGACCTGGATAGATGATCACGAGGAGCACGACCGGCTCGGTCGCACCAGACGCGGGCTCGAGCGCGACTCGTCGTCTCCTCGACTTGGCCATTTCAGCGCTTCGCCTCGTATGCTTTTCGGGGTTCGTGCCTCCCGTCTCCGGCCAAAATCCTCCCCTAAACCCTAGCCCCTAGCGCGCGATCGCTCCGTCGGGTGAAGGCGATGGGAGGCGGCGGCGGCGAGGACGAGGTGGTGGCGAGGGCTAGGCAGCTGCCGTGGCGGGAGAGGATGCGGCACGTGAGCTGGAAGGTGCGGCGGGAAGCCCACCTCGACCTCGCCGCCGCCTGCCGTACGATCGCCGGCCCCGCCGACCCCCGAGTCCACGAGTTCGGTGAGCACCCTCCTGCGCCGGCGCCGCCTTAATTAATTCCCCGATCTCGCCTCCCTGTCGGCTGCTCTGATTTGTGCTACATCAGTATGGAGCGAAATTTCTTTCTGGTGCCCGTAGCTGTTCGGGGCTTCGGGTAAATGTGGTTGTGTTGCTCCTGTTAGGTCCACTTTTCAGGTATACGGTGAGGGATGATAACCCTGAAGTCCAGGAGTTGGCTCTTGATTCTCTACTCACATTTTTGCCTGTGGTTGACCCTCGTGACGCTTCAAGGTTTGCAAAACTATTTTGGGATACCGGTAATGCCTATGCCTTTTCACTAATTATCAATCCTCTTCTATGGTTTGATATGCGAAAGATATATGTGATTCACTGGTTGCCAAAAGCTTAGTTGGACGGCCTATCACGATTGAGAAGGCAAAAACAATTTTTCTTATGTTTATCGAGCTTCATGCGGTTGATATTTTTCTGGTAAGTTATACGGCAGCCAATGAAGAAGCTATTTTTTTCTTGTTTGGGCTTAGTCTTTTATCTTATATGTTTGGTTAATGAGCAATTGAGCACAAACAAACAGAGTTTGCTTATTTCTCATCTTGAACCAATTAAGTGCCATTAGTTGGTGTTTGTCAATTTATAAATGGTTGAATACGATAAAATTTCCATTACAGGATTCCATGGAAAATGCAGTGAAAAAGAAAGTTCAAACAGTTGTTATAAAATCAGTTGAATTGCTACAGAAAACACTTCAACAATTTGGATCAGATGTGGTCTCAGCTGAAAGAATTATGAAGGTTCATCCAGAATTACTTGAATCTTCAGATAACCGTGTCCGTAAAGCCTCCGAAGTTTTAGCTATTGAACTCTCTCGCTGGATTGGAAGAAAAGCTTTAAGGAGAAGTGTAATCAAGAAGATTGCAGAAAGAAGAGTAAGTTCATTTATAGGTTACTATCAATAAATCAGTAAGTTAATTAACCTTTTCCTTTTCAGAAAGGCAACTTAAGTGAGTTATTACTGGATGTGCAGCAAATGACAAAGCCTAAGCCAACACGCATGCTAAGGCATGTTTTTTATTTCTACCATTTCTTCTGCTAAGAAATTTATTTCCTGGGTAGACAATATATTCAAATTGGCAAGCACATTATTCTCTAGATCTAGACAAGAGAGTCTTGTTGGGGGCGAACTTTTCAGGGAGAAGTCAGTTGGAAATACATTTCGAATGCTGCTAATGGTCATGGTTTGAAATTTCGGTTCGAAATTTCGGTCCCTACCGGAAAGGTCAAAATCTCCCCAAAATTTTCGGTTTTTGTCAAATATTTATAAATTTGGTCAAAATTTGTTCAAATTGAGTCAAAATATGTTAAGAATTCAAAAAATTTCGGCTAGAAAATTCCGAAATTTCGGTGATTTCGGTTCTTTCGGACCCTACCGGCAAAGACCCTTATTTCGAAATTACAAACCCTGCTAATGGTATGTGGCTGTTCTTACTTCTCCAGACGTTTATTTGTTCATTGTGTCAACTTTTGTTGAAACTTAGCTTCATACATTTATACTCCTTTTAAAACAAACCAAAATGGTGGTGGGTAGGTGCCAGTGAATCTGCCACTCCACCAACTCTGCACCATTTCTTTTACCAAGAGTCCCTGAGGTTCTTCAATATCACATACGCCATAGTCCTACCATAAATTGTTACTTTCTTTAGTTCTTATTTAGTCTCTAAAGTAAAAAAAAAAAATCAACACCAGGTCTGTGATAACCTATACATGTAGTATATATAAAGCTAAACTTTTACAGTTATAACTATATAGAATTGTAAATACTCCATGTAATAAAAATATGAGGACTTTTTCATTTGTTTCTGGCATGTCAGGATATGCAGAATTTATTTTGTCCTTAGCAAAACCATGGGCATTTAGCTAACAGAATTAAAATTGCCATCAAATTTGAGTCTGACAAGTGGGGATGGGGCTGCATTTCAGTCACATGTTTATGGTATTATCTACTTGGTGATCTTCCATTTGCTATTAGACAAATCATTGTTTTCTTCAGAAACTATTTCATTTCCTCGTAGTAACTTTCTTATTTTGTCTGATTTACTTGTTTGAAGCATTGTATTATGACGCTGGAGCTAACAGTTCAGCTTGTGAGGTGGCTTCTCTATCTTTTTGGTTTCATTGTCCAATTATGGCCCTAATACTACCAAAATGCGGTTATAATTTCTTGGAGGTTATATTTTTAGTAATATAGATTTGCAGAAGTGGTTGATAGTTTGTTAAGTGTTTGTGTAGTAGGCTCTGGATGGTTTAATAGTCAGATTATTTTATGTTGTATGATTTCTTCCCATCAGATAAGTAATTCAGTTAAAGTCATTGCAGTCTTTGTCTCTTTGGATCATACCATCGCAATTACATATGACTTGTCACTTTTTCAGGGGATTGTTGAGAAACATGAACCAACAAAAACAACAGATGTGAGAGTTACTAATAAGGTCACATTACAAGTGAATCCGTTTCATTCTCACTAGCTAACTCAAGTACTTTATATCATATGCATGCAGTTGAATCCAGAATCACATGTTGCTTGTATAAGGGAAACAATTTTAATCACTTAGGTGGACATCCACCCATATGTTGCATGTCAATTAAATGATTATGTAATTTTAAAAAAATTGACAAGCTAGATTGATATGTAATATTTCACTCCACCAATACGCGAGTTCAAATTCATCTTCTACAAGTTGTAACAAAAATGATAAATTTAACACTAATTAGTATACATATATTCACAGAATTTATTATTTTTATTACAATTTGTAGAAGTCGAATTTAAATTTGCATATTTGTAGAGTGATATATTTCATATTAATCTATCTTGTCAATTTTTTTAAAAAAATTTTACGATCATTTTGTTGACATGCAATAAACGGGTAAATATTCAACCGAGTGATTAAAATCCATCTCACTTGTATAATTACTTCGGATCTTTTCTGTGAAGTGTAGTAAGTGTATGTATAGCCATGTTGCAAATATATCCATTATCACGATGAAGTTTTTGTTTTTGTTTGTACTTCTTTGTGCTTAAAGTATAGTACTAGAGAAAATCTCGTGGGTTGAAAACCCGAAAGCCAGTCACGGTTGACCATGCGACCTTGAGGCCGACCGGCACGACCTCTTCTGACTCGCCGTCGCCGGTGAACTCGCCGATCATCTTCTCGCAGCTCCCAACTTTCTGTGCCTTGAAGCGCGCGAGGCAGGACACCTTCGCCGCCGCCGCCGCTCCGGCGAACGGTAGCGTCACGGTCAGCTCGCCTTCCGACGGCACGACGACCACCGTGGTCGCCACCGCCGTGCGCATCGTCCTCTCACGCCCGGAGGTCGCCGCCATCGGGTGGCTGCTGCACTACTATCTCGGCCAGCTTCCGATCAGGAAGAGCCAGGGATGGATTTCTCGAAGATGACAAGCCCGCCGCCGTCGCCGGTGATGACGCGGTAGACGGCGGCCACGCTCTGGAAGCAGCTGGCGCAGGAGCCGCCCAGGAACACCTCGACGGCGGCCTCGACGCCTTTGTCGACGAACATGTAGTCCATGCGTGACCTCAGTAACTTGCCGGTGTAGCGGGTGATGCCGCCGGCGAACTCTATACACCCATCGTCCCATTGATTAACACGTTGTCGTCGTCGCCGGTCTTGAGCTTGAGGTAGAACTCGAGCAGCACATGCTCGTAGGCAGAGATGCCGCGGAGTGGAGATGACAGCTCCAGTACAGGAGAGCTCTGCACAATTATAATGGGAAAAAGGAGTAAATTTTGCTCAGTTCTATGGTTCAAATTCAGGGCCGATCTGGAATTTTAGGGGCCCACCACGAGTAAGAAAATAAAGACCCAACAATGTTAGTATGTATCTTGTTTCAATTATACGAAAGACACGTACGCACATCATACTCGTGCAGTCATGAGTTCGCTTCTCAACATATACCCAAAGAATATAGACCAAGGACACATTCATAGGAGTGGATTCTAATCCTTCAAGGGGATGTCCCCTCGTAAAAATTTTTCTTCTAAATAGTTGTGAAAAATTATGAAAAAAATTGACAATATTGAGTATTGTGATATCTATATGTCCACCAAAAATTAAGTTCAAATTCGACTTATACATCAAGAAACAAAAAAGATAAATTCAGATATGAACAGTACACTACTATTCATACGCTGAATTTATCTTTTTTATATCTGAAAGTGTGAGTTGAGTTTTGTCCTAAGATTTTATGAAGTTGTATAGATATATTGTATGAGTGTTGTCAATTTTTTGGAATTTTTCATAACCGTTTGGATGGTTTTTAAGTAAACGAGTGGATATCCCCTCGAGGAATTAAAATAGTTTCCCCATATTTATAGCCTCGAATCTCGATATATTTTTAGTGAAAACCCCCTCAAATGTGCATAATATTTATGGACACTAGAATTTATATCATAGTGAATGAGTTTTTATTTTAAATAGGAAGAAATGTTAATTCATCAAAGCCAAACTTCTCACGTGTACAGTAATATCTTATATGGCTGCTAAATATTAAAAAACAAGCCATCTGCGAAAAAAATTGTGCAAGGACAAAGAGGAACGTTCCTCTTTGTATATCTCTCACTTTTTTAAAAATTAACGAGTCTTGTGTATGTGTAAAATATATATCTCTCACTTTATATTTTTCTTACCCATGCAGTATGGAGATGATGAATCAGAAGAAAAACATGGTATTCGATGTTGGATTTTTCGATCCATATATCATACACGAGAAGACTGTGAAGGAAAAGCCGGAAGAAACGGAGAACAATATGTACCGCTTCTTTGACAAACAACATCACAAGACGACCATACTCTTCCCTTACAACTTCGAGTGAGTGTTTGTCTTGTGCACATTTTATTTTGACTACTTCGTTCTAAATGTGCAATTAACGACGTACAACTGTAGGTTTCACTGGATACTCTTGGTCATCTATATTGACAAAGGCTATGTTATGATCTTGGACTCCTTGAGAAAGCCAATGTCCAATTACCAAAACATGCTAGCCATGCTACAAAGGTAATTATTTGTCTCGCACTTCACATTTTTACGCCATTATCTCGATATGATATGAATAACTCAATTGATTTATTTCTCTTAAGCAGTGCCTGGGTAAGGTTCACTTCGAAACATACTGGTCAATGGACTGTGCCTCTTCGAATAAACCCACACAAAGTAAACTAGCTAGGACCACCTCTTTCTCCCATTAAATTCGTTACTAATAAGATTAATTGATTGATATATGGTTTTCTCTTACAGTGGTGTCTACAGTAGCCAAAGAATACCAATTTATATGGATACTGCGTTTGCGAGCACTTCTTGCATTATTCATTAAAAACGGAGAAATCTATAGACGTACGTATAAACACACAACTTATTTTTCCCTCTCTTATTAATAATATATACATACATACATTAATAATATACTTATATTTCCCTCTCTTATTCATAGCTTCAATGGAAGAAGAACAGGGTCATACGAGATGACCAGATAAAAGCTATTCAAGAGTCATTAGCAGGGTTTATTAATGACCAAGATAAATCCCGAGGGAGCGTACCACTTCGACGGTCGTTTACATTGAGTCAGGTTACACTCGCTTCATATGTCTTCATACGAAGAATCTTTTATGTACACATTTTCATAGGCTCTCAAATCAATCGGGTGACTATTCAATAAAATTGACGCACATGTATTTTGCTATACTCATCGACCAAAGATTAAAATTTTATTTATTCAAGTAGTGAAAGTTTTTTTAATGTAGATGGAAAGCATTTGTAAAGCAACGAATTTACCGTACACACACCTTAAACAATGATAATTTTATATAAGAAAAATATTTATGAGGAGAGAAATTTGAAAGAAAAAACGAGGAAGAAAAGAAAAGGAGGAGAAAAGAGAGGAGATTAGAAGGATCGGGAGAGGATCAAGATGATCGGGAGAAAAGAAAAGGAGAAAATGAAAATGAGAAAAAGGGAAAGAAAAAGAAGACGCTGATGGGGGAGGGGCTGCGTGCCGCTGAGTGGAGATACGCAGGACGGGGCGGCGGGATGGTGTGGGTCGGTTGTGTTGGGCTAGGAGGGATGTGTATAATAGTTATTTTAAACTCACGTTGAGTTAGATACGAATGACTTATAACCAACTCAATCACAGATGACGGACCAAAATTTCGATAGAAATATTTGCAATCTTTATAATAGTAGAGAAGAGATAAGTCGAATTTTACCGATATGTTACATACTTATCTATCTTACTAATTTTCTTTTCAAATTTTTAATGATTTTTCTTACAGAACAAACATAAAGCTAAGATTAGAAATTCTTGAGAACATTAGCTTTGGCGACTACTTTAGAAAATCTTGTGGGTTGAAAACCGGGAAGCCGGTCACGGTTGACCATGTGACCTTGAGGCCGACCGGCACCATCTCTCCTGACGGGCCGGTGATCTCGCCGATCTTCTTCTCGCAGCTCCCAACTTTCTGTGCCTTGAAGCGCACGAAGCAGGACACCTCCGTGGCCGCCGCCGTGGCGAACTTGAGCGTCACAGTCAGCTCGCCTTCCGATGGCACGGCGACCACCGTCGTCGCCGCGGCCGCCGTGTGCATCCTTTCAAGCCCGGAGTCGCCGCCATCGGGTGGCTGTACTGCCTCGGCCAACTTCGGAGGAAGAGGGATGGATTCGTCGTAGATGACAATCCCGTCGCCGTCGCGGCCGTCGCCGGCGATGACGCGGTAGACGGCGGCCATGCTCTCGAAGCAGCCCGCGCAGGAGTCATCCAGGAAAACCTCGACGGCGGCCTCGACGCCTTTGTTGACGAACATGTAGTCCATGTCCACCGAGCCGGCTGGGCCCTGGATGCGTGACCTCAGCAACCTGCCGGTGTAGCGGGTGATGCCGCCGGCGAACTCTATACACCCGTCGATTAACACGTCGTCGTCGTCGCTGCCGCCATTGCCATCGTCGCCGGTCTTGAGCTTGAGGTAGAACTCGAGCAGCACATGCTCGAATGCAGAGATGCCGCGGACTGGTGATGACAGCTCCAGTGCAGGAAAGCTCTGCACAGTAATGGATAAAATTACATATGTAAGTAAAACAAAAACAAATATTTCGATACCCGTAAATCAATCTTAGACTCTTATTCAAACTAATTTGGCACTGTAGTAAAATACCCTCTCTGAATATATGAAATGTTTAATTTTTTTTTGGTACGTCAGTATATTGGTATTTATTTTGTCGTGACTTGCTTTATTATTAATTATTCTTTAAGTATAAATTATAATTTTTTTATATAGAGATTTTGAATAAGATGAATGATCGAAAGAATATCTAAGCCAACAACGTTCGTATATATATTAAAAACCGGAGGAAGTAGAAAAAATAAAAATATAACTTTGTTAGATGTAACTCATATATATACGAATAAGATCGGTCAAAATATATAGCTCACAAATTTAGGATGTAAGTTTGCAACTCATATGTATGTGTATGGTGAAGTTAATTACCGGGTTTAAATCCTGGTATGATTACGTGTATGATAGTTGATGGAGAGGCTAGAGGCAATACTTCTATGTACGGTGGATACAAAATAATTGTTCAACACAATATGGTTTTGCGAAACTTACTATAATGCTCAATGTTGTATACCTTTTTAATCGTAATACTGGCGGTTTGTGAAATTTAGTCCGTTAGAAACAGGTTACTAAAATAGGGAAAATGGGGAATTCATAGCTAAAATAATACTCCCTCCACCTCAAAATATATAGCTACTTTACGATTGAAATTTACCTCAAAATACAACTATTTCTCCACCAATCTTCTTATCGCAACCAATCACAATATTTTCCATTTATTTTTATTTTGTTTGTCATCCAAACCAATTAGATTCATTCTCATCCCCAACCTTAATCTCCTGACGGCGCATCTGGTTAGGGGGAGTTTTAAGGAGGAATTGGGAGTTTTGAGGGATAGGGTTATTAACTATTCTGTTTGGTTGGAAAACCTGGGGAGTTTAGGCGGGATGGGGATAGGGAATTGAAGGAGGAACTCTCTGATCTCTACTTTTCAATACCTAGCTAGGGCGTAGGAGTTGAGAGGGCATTTCCTCCTCTATGTTGCCTAAACAAATTGCAGCCATTAGTATTCACTTAAGATCTAATTTTCATCTAAACTCTTCATCAATTCTCACCATTCCTACCAAACAAAGATTAGGACTAAAAATCAATTTTCAATGTTAATCTCACCATCAATTCCCTTATCAATTTTCAATGTTAATCTCATCGTAAATTCCCTTATCTAAACACTCGATCCTCTCCAATTGCTAAACAGGCTATTATGAAAAATAAACATTAGTGGTTGTATTTTAAGACGGAGGCATTAACTCACCATGGTCACTTCTTGGGCGTCCTCCCGCGCCCGGTTGAAAATGAAGTTAGGCAATCCTTCCATGTCGTCGCGGGCAGCTACGATGCCATAGACGAGCGCACGTTGAAGTTCACCATCGGCAGCGAGCCTCAGCGAGCACACTTGGAGCATGTTGGTCGCACTATACTCGGAGCGACCGGGTGTGGTGAACCTGGAGCGGCCTAGCGAGGTCGGTGCCGTCTCGTTCATCCGATAACCGGAGTGCCATGGCATGCCGAAGAAGCCATCCCTGTGGGAGGACAGCGGCATGATGCAAACCACGGTGTAGCGCCGCTCGCCGGCCGACAACTTGGTGTTGAGCTTGTCAGCGAGCTTGTAGCCATCGTTAGTCCCTCGTCCGAGCTCTTCTTTGGGCACTGGAATGTGCCCTGATCATGTAGAAAAGAAGAAAACATTAAAAGGGAAATACTCAATATAATGTTTTCTCTTATCTATCAATCAGTTCTTTAAAAAAAGCACCAACTATATGGCACTTGATAGAAAAACACCTAAAAAACTTGCAAATTTTAGACAGTTGGATTGCTAAAGATGTGTGCACTATACTTCTAACCCTAACCCCTCCTCTCCTCTGTCGTCATTCCCAGCGCTACCGCAACTCACGAGTTTGCATGTAATGCTTCCACCGTCTCAATAGCGTCGGTAAGCCTCCCTCTCCTCCTAAACCTCCTCTCTGTCCCCATCCCCATCCCCCCTTCTCTAAGCCGACAACGGCAATTGCCCCTACCCAGCCGTCTTCCCGTATCTAGCGGCTCCCTGCTACCGGATTCGCTGCCACCGGCTGCCTCCTAACCACAAGCTTCAGTTCACCACCACCAACATCGGCTCACCACCCTCCTCCGTACCTGTGTCTCTAGCACATCGTCACCGGTGCTAGCACGGCCATCCCTCTAAGCCCAACGATATCCCCCTCCCCCACCCACCCCTACCCCTAACCCTAACCTAGGACCCTAATCTCTTACTCGTTGGGCTACCGCCGGTCAGTGGAGCTTCACCGAAGTTGAAGGAGAACGGGTCGCCGGAGTTGGAGGAGAAACAACTAGAGTCACGATGCAAATCCTAATTTTCTGTCAACCACCATTTAGCAATTCTGTAAATAAAAACTAATACTACATCAACACTTATTATTGGTGTAAAACAAACAATGGTCTTACTTATTCTTTAGGGAAAAATCCAAATACCCCCTACAAATCACTTGTGTTTATACTTTCTCCATACAAATTAATTTTGTACATTAAACCCCACACAAGTTAATTTATCTTCTAACTTCCCCGATATCCCATTTTCATCAATTTGTCCTCATTGTTTAATTTTCTTATTTCAATTTCCCATACCCCATATGCCTTTGGTGTGGCAGGTTTTTTTGGAAACCTCCTTTTGCTTCTATGTTTTGCCTTTCGCAAATCCAGCACAAGTGAGATAATGATGGGAAAACACAACGGCGCTACTTGCTAAGTTGTGCACCATCTATAATTTCTATTATACCAACCTCCTGAGGTCGCATGAGTTTCTATTGTCCCGCAACGCTGGAGAACCATGGGATACTAGAAATTGCAATAACTAGACGGAATAGATGAAAATGAGGTATTGGGGGAAAGTTAGAAGGTAAATTGACTTGCTCGGAGGTTTGTATATGAAATTGAGTTGTAGATAGGAAAATAGTAACACTAGTAAGTTGCAGGGGGTATTTGGATTTATCCCTATTCTTTAAGAACATTATATTTTAGTGTAGATATGTAAGAACATAGTTTAATCTAGATAAGAGTAAAAACACATATTTGGTTGTATACATCCGGTTTGAATGTAAAGGCTAAGTTTAACCCATTTTCTAAAGAAAGAGTAAAAATGAATATAGATTGACCTAGTTAATCAAAAACAGTTAAAGGACACAAAATGTTGCACTAAAATTAGACTAGAGTTGTAGTTTTTGGACTGTACGTGCAATTTCACTAATTGTACAAGTTTAGTCAAATTGGAAGGGACTGATATATAACAAAACTGAAATCTAAATAATCCATCTGTTCCAGAATGTAACTTAGTTTGATTTGTTATACAATTACTAACATGTGTAAGCCAGTACGATTTGCTGTTCAACCTTTTTGTGAAAGAAAAAGCATAAGAAAGAATAGAATTTGTTCGATAGGGAGTGAGTAGTGATAACAGCTTTATCTTGATATTCCATTCAAGGGATAAAAAATGAGACTGATTTTTAATAAAATATTTAGTCACCTTAAATGTACACTCTCATGAAATACATAAGGTGCACGAGGAGATCTATGCTGCCATAAATGCATTTTATGGAGGAAATATTGCAGACTGCAGGGAATAAAGTCAGGTATAATTGGTTGAGGAAAAACTTACCAACCCGATATTGGGCAAACAATTTTGCCTGACCTTGCAGCTGGGGCTGGTCCTCTTCCTCTTCTAGCTCTGAAATCAATAAACTAGGTAAGTTTATTTTGATACCGTCGTCTATACGCATATTAATTAACTTGTGCACCCTCAATACATTTTTTTAGTTTACTCTAAATCAAAATTCTTCGAGTTTGACTAAATTTATAAAAATATATAACAATAGTTTTAAATAAAACCAATATGTGTTGCAAAAACATATTTAATTAAAAATTTAATAAAACTAATTTGGTATTATAGATGTTATTATGTTTTTCTATAAATTTAGTTAAAGTAAAAAAAAAAGTTTGACTCGTACAACACAAAGCGTGCTATGAACAATGAAATTAGAAGCAAGACTAATTACTCCCTCCATGTTAGAATATAATATAACAATCTAGAGTAAAGAGAGAAAGTAATAATCCATATATACATAGGAAGTTAACTAGCTAGAGTAGTAATAATATAATAAGTAGAGTAATAACATGGTGTGTTCCTCGCAAAGAGAGAGAGTAATATAACCTGGGGTAGGTTCGTCGTCGTCAAGGTCGGATCGGAACAACCAGGCCGGGATGAGAGCCTTCTTGGACGGCTTCTTCGTCACATTGCAGCAGTCGCAGTTGCAGTTTGAGCGGCCGGGGACGGTCAGCCAATGTTGCCTCGCCGGGTCCAGCTTCACCACCGGCACCATCCGGTCGATGTCCGCCATGTCGAACTCGTCACGACGACCACGCCGGCGTCGACCCATCGTTATACGTGTTGGTCGATCAGAAGCAGGGCTACGTACACGAGAGCGGTCTAGCTAGGCGAGAAAGCCGAGAGATAACCCCAAGTCTACGGTACGATTTAAGGGGTCACCGTCTTTGATCGATCGACTCGAGGTTTGCGCAAACGGATAAGGGATCGGTTTCTAATTTCTAATTATCGACAAGAACTCTGCTACTCCCTTCATCCTAAAATATAAGGAATTTTAAAGGGATGTGATACCTTCCAGAACCTATTTAGATTCGTAGTACTACAAAGTGTTATATCCCTGTAAAATTCTTTATATTTTAGGATGGAGAGATGACTGTAGTAGGAAACTAAAAACACCATTGAATATCTAGTAGGAAACTAAAAACGTCATTGAATATCATGAAGGACGAAGGGATTCTATATATGGTCCTTCCTTCTTGTATTAATGAAAAAGAGGAATAAGAAGAAGAAGAACATGATATTTGACATTTTTACCGAAACTTTTCAAAGTTCGATCGATATAAACTTATGAGTCTAAAAACATAGTCAAGTATAGTTTTCAAGGTTTACAACATGTACCACATCTCAACCACGTACTTTTAACCATGAGTCATGTATCTCTTGGTTAACCCTATAAATGCCCTTACCTCGCAATAATAACTAGTTAGGACAGGAATAAAACTATATTAAATGATTATACACTGTAATATACAAAAATGTGCGTTGCAATTGGATTTCAAATGGACCATACTTCTGAACTCACTGCCTAAAATTGAACAAGTTCAGTCATCTGGCTAGTGACAAAATAATGAACAGCACAATACTTCGGTGCAATCCAGTTAACTGCATCTCGACACTAAAATTCTTGCTACCATTGGCGGTAGGAAAACAATACGACATAGGTAGTACAAGGTATCGGACATACATTGCTAGAACACACTTCCAAGAACAATTTTTAGCTCACCAAAAGTTGAGGCCAATTTTCAGATGTGACAAAACACTCAAAGTACAGTTTGTTCACAAGAATGCCTACAGGAGCAGGGCAATCAAGTTTAGACACACTGAACATACATAGCACCGACACTACCAAGACAATATCATACAAGTCCTTGAAACCAATCACCAAAAGGTTACCGTGCAAACTTGAAATTAAATACATCATGCAGCGTTACAAGACCAGTAAATACAGCCTATATATCAAAGCTACTTAAGAAAGTCCCTAGCTGACAACTGGCGAAAGCCCATTGTGGACCAAGCAACTTTCACTCCTGAAGGCATTAGTTCAGCATGTTCCCCGCTTGGTTGTACACAAGAACCATATTTCTGCACTTGGAAGTGATAGGGTAGCTCAAGATTCCCAACATGTTCAACCTCCATGAGACTACATCTGACCTCCAGTTCAGCATTTAGTGGGACAGCAAGTACAAAGGTTACCAAATGAACTGACGGTGATGTGTACTTGGAGTGTTCAAGAGACTTAATAGATTGATCGCTTCTTATCGATAACTTCTGCATACGCATTAATTCAAACCGACCAATCTCATGGATGCAAACACCATGCGTATCTCCTTCCCTGACAATATAGCTAGTGATCTTAGGAAAATAGCGTTTCATGCAGAGTTCACTAAGGTAAATCTCAACAGTAGCCTCCACGCTATGTCTAATAAACATGTATTCCATGTCAACTGAACAAACCGAACCCTGAATGCATGACCTCAGTATTTTGTCGCCACTCCGACTGACAGTCCTCTGTGTAAACTCTATACACCCATCAACCAGCACCTCATCATCAGCACTACAGGTACCCGTCTTCAGTTTCAGATCAAACTCAACCAGCACATGCTCGAACGCGGATATGCCACGAAGTGGAGATAACAAATCTAGTATAGGATGATACTGCATTTGAACCAATTTAACTAAAACATTTAAGCCATTACATTATAAATTTCTAAGTAGTTAGCTCAGATTAGCAAATGGTTATATCTGGACATCTATAAGTATAAGGAAGTCATTTTTCTGTAAATATTCCACATGTCCTAAATTTTCCTTCAAATATTTTTCATATGTCCTAAATTTGCACCTAAAAGAACAGTCAAATAAACAACATGAGAGGTATTCGGAATTCAGATGTATACTTGAGTGGTGATTTTAGAACTGCAATAAGTTTTGTTAGTACCATTGCTTTGATCACATATTTTGAATCAGGATCATGGTTAAAATTTCAGTGAATTGTAAGTGCCCTAATCTACAAAAACAATGCAATGAGAGTATAACTATATACCATGTTCTATTCTGCAGAAAAAAGTACAGCTACAAGAATAGGTTGTTTCCTTCTATTCCCAGTCACAAACCTTTTTTAATTAAACTTGAGGAAACATGGCATATGGATAACCATCCAAGGCTACAATGTTATTTCCATTCCCACTCCCCATATCCTACCAACCAAAATTAATAAAAACAAACTCCAGTTTGTGAAATAACTTTTGATACATTTTTACCATTAACAATGGAGCAATGTTCCTAATGCTTATACAAGAATAATAGCAAATGCCAGATACATAACACATGCAATTAGTAATTTAGTATTAGCATAAACGAATTGAGTTGATGGGGAACACAATATTTTACCAGCAAAAAAAATTTATGTATAAGAAGTAAAATCTTAAACAACTAGCAGCATCACCATTTGGCAAGTCAGAAGGGTCGAGACCAGAGTCACTCACCAGCCTCACTTCTTGGGCCTCCTCACGTGTTCGGTTGAATAGAAAATTTGGCAAAGCCTCCAAGTCGTCCCGAGCTGCAATGAATCCATAAACAAGAACCTGTAGTCTACCATGTTGTAAATGATCAACAAACTTCACTGAACGAATCTGCAGCATTGATGTCGCTTTATATTGAAGTTGGCTCTGTTCTGTAAACCTCGAACACCCCAAATAAGCTGGAAACACAGAAAACATATATCACCATCATAGTAACTCAATACACCACACATATCTTGGGTAAGTACAGCAATCAAAATGCTTACTTGGTAACATCTCATGCATTCTGTACGCAGCATGCCAATCTAAGCCATAAAACCCATCTTTATGGGAAGAACGAGGCATAATACAGACTGGGTAATAGCGTTGCTGCCCAGGGGGAAGTTCCTCATTTAACTTGTCAGCAACCCTTAAACCATCCAGATGCCTTGCAGCTTCTTCTTTGGTCAATGGCGCAGATCCTGGAAAGAAAAATCAAATAAAAACAAAGCATGACTGCAGATCGATGGTGGTATCATAAGAGAAAGAAACAAAAAGACAACCGTAATCTAGGGATAGGATGTTTGATGTTTAAGACATGATAGAGCTCTAAAAACTTTGCATTGTCTTTCAAAGCAAATAACAGATAAATCTTTGTTCATCATGTGCTCCTGAGGTTAAAATTCATAATTACCATTGACACAAAGTAACATGAACCTCTTTTCTATGAAATGTGCACCAATATGAATGCCTAGTTAAGGAAATGCTGACATATCATGATCTCTAGCTAGTTAAGAAATCCAAAAGTGAACCTGATCTTAATACAGTGACAAAATTGAACTAAACTCTACTTAGCTCGTAGGTAACATCTGAGTGCCCTAGGTAGGTAGTCGAAAGGCATTGTAACACCAATATTAAACAATAGGCACTCTTACAGAAATTGGTATCATAGAAGCGGCATGCATGGAGACAATAGCATTATCTAAACAAGATTATTTTTTTATCAACTACAGAAAAACAATTAAATCGAGGTAATTTGGTATGCAGCTGGCACTTACCAATCAGGTATCGAGCAAACAGTTGCTTCTGACCTTGCTGCGGCTCCTGGTCCACTTCATATTCTTTCTCTGTATGCAGTGTGCCAATTAACTGTGAGCCAAATTAGTATACTGCATACTATACTAACTAGGCGACTATAGAACCAATTTTGCCCTTTTGGAAAGCAAACAAGTATATATACAGGCTCGGATCGATGCACCATGAGAAGCAGTGTGCCCGAGTGCAAGCAAGAATTAGGCAAATTAATACTTAGCTTATCTAGGCAATTGTAAGGAAGAAATTGGTAATTAGTAGAGTAAAGCGAGGGTGAGCGAGCAACCTGCAGCAGAAGGCTTGTCGTCGTCGTCGTCGGACAGCTGGAACATCCAGGCTGGAATCTGAATCTCCCTCTTCTTCTCCAGGCCGCAGCATCCACAGCGAGGCGGGACGCTGAGGTGAAGGAGCGCCGGGTCCACCTTCACCACCGGCACCAGCCGATCAATCGCCGCCATATCGAAAGGCGGCTCGCGGTGGCGGCCACGCCTAGAACGCCGACCACCCATCGGACGGAAGCCGCCGGACCGGTGGCGACTGGCGAGAGAGCAATATTCGGCGGCGGATCACAAGGTTTAGGGTTTTGACGAGGGGAGATGACTTCAGCTACCCGACGGGACACGGGGAAGTGGGTGGTAATGGTGGGCCGTCGTCACCTTCTTCTCTCCGATTTTTGTTGATCTCTTCTCCATCTGGAGCCTTCGATTTTTACCATTTTACCCCTGCCAGGTTGCCAGCCATCCAATCAGCGAGTTGCCTCCCGTGCGAGTGTGATAAGTCAGCACAAATATAATATATATCATATTTACTAACATATATATTATATCTGATACTAAATTAAGAACAAAGAAAGTAGTAAAAATATTATATTAAAATTATTTTTATTAACTGCTAAAAGGAGAAGTAAAAAAATATCATAAAATTATTTTTTAATTACTTTACTAACACGAGTTTCCACATATAATGTACAACTTAATAAAATACTTTACAAGGTTACCTGCATATAATCACAAATTTTATTTTATTTTAATATACTTCTCAAGTCTCCAACCTTCTTTCCAATCTCCAGCGCCACCTCGCGTTCCTCCCCAAGCAGCTACTTGCACCCACATCTCTACTACTTACTCACTCCATCACAAAATATAATAATTTTTAGCCTTTACAATTTATCTTAAAATATAACAATTTCTACACCAACATTATCTTCTCATCCAATCACAACCCTCCACCTTTCAAATTTTTCATCTACCTTCACTTCTCATCCAATCACAACCCTCCCTTACTTAATTCATAATTATGTTCAACACTAAAAATATTTATTTTTTGGATAAAGAAAGTAAAAAAAACACATAGTAATAATGATGAGTCTTAAATAATCAAAAGCTGACATTACTCGAAAAATCTTTCTGTTTCATCTAACGATCCGCGCTACTCCTTTCGCTCCTCCTTTCCTATCGCCGCCATCAACCCCCACATCCACCGCGCTCGCCGCCCGACGCTCCTCCTTCCCTCTTTCTCCGTCGCCCGCCGCGCGCCGCCCGTCACGCCCTCATCGCCCGAAGCCCCGCCGATCGGACCCTGCATCCACACCTCCCTAGCTAGCGATCCGCCCATCACTGCCTCCATCCCCGTCGTGCTCCACAGTCGCTGCCCATCTCCTCATCCGTTGGCCGCACTGTGCCTCCATCCCCATCGCGCTCTCCTCCATCTCCTCTCCGCCACCTCCGTGCTCCATCCTGTATTACCTCAATCCTCCGCGCACGCCCGTAGTACACGCACCCCGCATCGCCTCCATCGGCATCTCCGCTCCGCTCTCTCCCCCTCTTCCTCAACCACCGCCGCTCGCCGATCCGGTGGAGGCGGCCGATCTGACAGTGCGGAGACGGCGCCACGACCTGCTTGTTTTGGAGACGGAGGTTGGGGAGAGAGGATCAGCGTGGGGTCGCCGTCGTGGAGAAGAGGAGTTATCTTGATTTCCCGAGCCTCCGCTCATCCGCCTCCACGCATGTTCGGGTTTCTCCGCGCCATTGTCGCCTTCATCCTTCTGTTTGCACGCCGCCGCCAATCTACTGACTCTGGTATGCAAGTCCTGAATCGATCTTCTTCTCCATTGTTGTCATCCTTGCTTCTATCCTCTGCATCGATCAATTTGGGTGACCTATGTTGTGAGTCTGTGGTTAGTGTTTCAATAGCATTCCCCGTTGCAAATTACAAAAGTTTTACTTACAAATTATTTTTGTTGATTCACATTCTTTTTCAGTTAAATTCGTCCATCATTTATCCTTTAACATGGATCGACATGTCACAGATATTTGCTGCAATTTAGCCATGTTCCTTACTGCTTTCATCTGTCTAATACAGAGTGTAGTGATGTTTGTACAATTCTCCAGAAACTAGGGAGGTATACTTTGCTATGTGCTTATAAAAAACTACCTCCTGAATCGCTATATTATTTCAAGCATTCAGATTGCTGGAGCTTGAGACCTAGGTTGATCAAATCATGGTCATGTCATCTTCAATTGGTAATTGTTTCTTTTGACTTGTTCTTCCCGCTGATGGATCCCCTGCAGGCTGTTAGAATCTGTTTTCATTGAGTGCCTGTTTCCAGTGTTTTCAGAAATGAGCGAATTGATGTCATGTATCAAAGTAACGCCTGAATCTGAAATTAAATGTCAAACTTGGGGCATTTACTATATTTTTGCTGGTGAAATGGTTGGTATACTGGGGACCATGATTGGTTTCATGTTGTTCTTGAAATCCTCTTTAATTAGACCAGGGTATAACAGAGCAATGGACAATGGAGGCAAATATTATTTCATGGTTCACAGTTAATCTGAAAAATTAATATACTGTTGTTGTACATATAACATGTTGAAAATGTTTTTAGTGAGAGAAAAACCTAAGATACCATATCATTGCTACATAGGAAAAGTCAATATTTTGCGATCTCCATTCTGGTTTATGTTTAGTTAGCTAAACCCTAACATCATTAGCTTGGAGAAACACATGAGAGGTGCGTCAGTCTGAATATTTTGGTTCAAGATACATATGTCTTAACGAGATTTTTGTCAAGTACTTTTTAAATTGCAGAATTGACCATTTTGTGTTGTAGGTCATCATCTTAAGAAAATTAATGTATGCACCACTGGTAGACTCCTTCAGAACCAGTGATATATACCTTGAGTATTAAGAGAATTAATGTCTGCACCATTGGTACTTATTTATGTCATGCATGTCTCATTGTTGCCATAAAAAAACCATATAAGCAAAGTGGAAGAATAATCAAAATTGTTTTCCGCTGATACATCTTCTATTTTTCCTTTTTTTTTCTTTTGCGGTTGTTCTGTTAATTATGACATTTGTGCTTCTTCACGCCAGCTAGCTTGTGCTAAATTGCAGCTCAGTGGCAGACTAGGAGCTCATGTTTAAGCATGAATGATGTCTACTCTACCAAAATAATGAGACACTCTTACAAAATAGGAATCATGTGAACACAAATTTGACTGATTCTTAAAACTCGTTCAAACCAATGAATTTATTTGTGTAATGCAAGGGTACCTAACTAATCAATTTCCTTAGGATTTATCGGGTTTTCTTGTTCATCTCTTCATATGTACATGGAAAAATAAAGAACTACATTTGCCGGCTATTAATGTAAGTCCTGACTGCCATATTCGAATATTATATTATATATAATTACATATTTTTATCTTATAAAGAAATACATGTGCAGGATGGTGATGAGCTAAGGTAAATTTTTTTGCTAAATCTAATGATGTACCAACAAAATGAGTGTGAAAGCAACATCCCTAGCGGCGCACGAGATTTTCTTAAGTGTATCGCAAATGCACGGTATTAAAATAGTTATTTACCTATATGGTGTAGTTTAATTTGAGGTGATCATCCATGAGAAATATCATATCTGGATATGCTTGGTGTACTAGATTTTTTGTTTGTGCTTTTATAGTATTCTATCTATGTTGTTTTTTATAATTTCATAAACACCATGAGATTGTTTTATGCACCAGAAAGCTTGCACTATGCTTCTGTAATGACAACAGGACAACAGGTTTCTTGCTTTGGAATTAAACTACAGAACAATTATGATTTGTAGTTTCTTTGGATTGCTAGATTTTTTTGTGTTCAACAAATCTTCACAAAATGATTATTTAATATATTTTCACCTAATATAATTTGAAATTAATATAAATATTCCTTGTTGCAACGCACAGGCACCTTAAATTCTGTTTAGGATTCCCATAATCAAAAATTTGGGAATAAAATTTTAGGATGTAGAGCATCACCGACAATCCTCCTATATTCTTCCCAAAACTGATTTTGAGGATTTTTAGGTGAAAAATCAGATTCAACAGATCCCCTATGGGAAGACTGATTTTGAGGGTTTTTAGGTGAAAAATCAGATCCAACAGATCCCCTATAGTCCTGCACACGTTTTGGAGTTCCCTTCCCTGTATTTCTCGCTCCGTTGATTTGAGGGGGAGTGAGCACCCCCTCCGACTCCCAATCGCGTCTCTCCCACGCGGGTGAGGAGCTCCGTGCGAGGGAGGAGCACGACACTAGGAGGAGGGCATAATCTATTTCGCGCACATGGAGGAAAATGGAGAATTCTGTTGGTAGTAAAACAGAATGGTACATTTTTAGTTTTTCCGGATAAAATCTAGGTTTTCTCTTGAAGAGATCAGTTTATTTTCAGTTTAGGAAACCCCAAAACAAACTTTTGGGGGGAGATCATATGTAATCTCTTGGTGATGCTCTAAATATAAATTTGCTAAAAATTTAGAGAGTCAAATTTGCCTTTCACCCTAACAGCTTCTTCATTTACTGTAACATCCTCAAACATTTAATAATAAAATTTGACTGCATCATGCTGAGCTTGATTTAAAACTTCTTTTAAAAAAATATTCCAAAAAGCTTTTGTTTTTCAAAGAGAGAAAAGAGGGTTTGAACTAAAACCTTTGGTCCAAGTATTGTCCCTCCAAACCCTACCGCAAAGACCTACCCATACTATGTAAAATTCATTCCATTTATCCATCCCATCTAACTTCAGAATTTCCTTGCAAATTCTATTTTTTTCTCCTAAGTTAGGTTCTAATTCCAAAATTCTTCCTAAACTCTAGTTTTATTAAAAATTTATGCTTAGGGTTAATTCTCAAAAACTTATAGAGGCCTTCCACTATTTATACCAATTCCAGAATACTAGCTACAACACCATTCTTCAAAAGGCATATTTGTCAAAAATAGAAAAGTCATTGTTCATCGCCACTTAGGTGTTCGACAAAATGCCTAGCCCATTCAGAGCAACCCATTTGTGATCCAACCCAACCACTATTTATTTTCGACCCGAAGAAGCCCAAACCAATTGTTAAGTCCACCTTTCCTCCCCCTTTACAGCCCTCCAACTGGTGGACTGCAGGGCACCGCGTCGCGCCCAACCGCGCCAACGCGCGTCGCGATCGTGCCCGGCCGCGCGCGCCTGTAGAGGATACCGAACTTACATTATAATTATCAATTGAGATAAACAAATCAAATCAAGTAGCAAGTATAATATAAAATCCGAAGCCTTGATAGAGTAGAGAAAATAAGGGATGAAGTTGGGCTTTTAGCTTACCAGTCAATTTCAGTCTGAGATGTGCCCGTCAAACCATACGAAGGCGATGACTAGATGTGGTACACATTCAGGAGACTTGATAAATTAGCTAAAGATCTATCGCATCCTAAATGTTCTAAACTCATACTCATGTGAAGCTAGTTCCTAAGATGTGCACTAGCTCCACACTTTCATCTTAAGCAATGATACACATAAGCAAATACAATTAAGACAATTAAAATTTCATATTACAACTACTTAAGTTATACATAGGCCGACCGGCCAAATAATCAGAGATTCGCAGAAGCTTGGCTACCTAAACCACAAGCAAACCGACTAGGGGATTGTCCCCTTATGAATCAAGTCCTAGATGAAAACAATCGAATCCCGCATCACTCAATTTAAACTAAGTCTAACACCTGCAAAAATGGATAATCCAGTATAACAAGAATCAGTACATTATAAAAAGAATGTACAATTAATCCTACATACATGAAAGCACTATTCAAAGAGAGGCATTATGTGGTCTCATATTTTCAAAAATTTTAGTTCACAAACATTTTGCAACGTATTTAAGCAAAACAATTTAGCAAGATATAAAGCATAATAATCATGGCATGGTGTCAATATAAATAGATAAGCATCATTCCCTAACCACCCAACTGGTAGTAGGGCAATCATACTACATAAATCAATCTCATCATCATTTCAAAGCATTTAATTTCAAAAGCATTTAGAAATCACAAAATTATACCCATAGCACATCATCATGTCGCTGATGACCGTGAGCACGGCTAATTGATTAGTTTTTAGAACTCTACAGAGTTTGTACAGCGTAAACCACATAATGTGAGTCGCTCTAGCTTGTCCGTTACCCGTCAGTACCACCACACTCTACTCTTTGAGTACGGTCTAGAGGTCACAACGAGGCTTTTACATTAAGTATTGTCTAACCTTGCATGCGCACGATAAGTGTGAATCCATCCTAGGCTTAAGTCCTATAACCATTAGGTGGCGGACCCACGCCTTAAACCTAACGCCGTGGCAGCAAACGCATATGTTCCCCCACGAGGCACGTTATCGTTGTATTGGACACACTTGATCTCATATCCTTGGATTATCGAGATCGAGCAAGATGGTCCCTTGCTAGGAAGACTAGTTATTGGTCAATCGTATCGTTATCCATGAGATGTTGTCGCAACCAAGCAGGAAAAGTATCAATGTGATGGCGTGTAATCCAAGAATCGGACTTAGCAATGTTTTTGGAGCGAACAACCGTTAAGTGCTCCTCAATGTAAGAAGCCACCAACGAAGATTGTCACAAAACCGTGAAATGTGCTTTACGGAATAAATTATTATCTACAGTCATTATTGTTTTTCTTCCAAGAGTCCCCTTTCCCCGTAGTCTCCCCTCATGGCTTGATTCGGGGACCCCGATTATACGAAGACGAAGGTCTTTAATAAATTATACACAAAACTTAATGATCTCCTCTGTTCCATACCCCTTGGCGATGCTTGCTTCCGGACGAGAACAGTTACGGACGTACTTCTTTAGAATGCTCATGTACCTCTCAAAAGGAAACATGTTGTGTAGGTATACAGGACCAAGAATACCAATATCTTTGACAAGGTGACATAGTAGATGCGTCATTATATTAAAAAAGGATGGTGAAAAGATCATCTTAAAGCTTACAAGACATTGCACCACGTCATTTTGAAGGGATATTAATCTGTCTGGATTGAAGATCTTCTGTGAAATTGCATTGAGGAAAGCATATAGCTTTGTTATTGTTGTCCAGACATTATCAGGAAGGATATCTCAAATTATAACAGGAAGCACTTGTGTCATCAACACGTGGCAGTCATAAGACTTTAGATTTGTGAACTTTTTCTCTTTCACGCTTATTATTTCTTTTATATTTGATGAGTAGCCAGACGGTACCTTGATGATCTGCAAGCATTCAAACATACTTTCCTTCTCTGCCTTGCTCAGAGTGTAGCTGACTGGACTCAAGTAATGGTTTCTTTTCTCCTTCGGTTCCGAATGAAGGCCTTCGCGTTGATTCATATGTTTCAGATCATTTCGTTCTTCAAGTGTATCTTTCTACTTCCCATATACTCCAAGGAAGCCCAGCGGTTGATGCAAAGGTTTTTAGTTAGGTGCATCACGTCGATTGCGTGGTGGGCGTCTAAGACTTCCCAATAGGGTAACTCCCAAAAAATAGACTTCTTCCACATCGCCGCGTGCCCATCTTCACTCGCTATAGGTTGGTCCAGATCCCTTTCCAAATACTACTTTCAGATCTTTCACCAATGCAAACACGATTTTCCCCTTACGATGTTTAGGCTTCAGACGATGATCTGCCTTTTGTTCGAAATGTTTGGCTTTCTTTCGTACAGGGTAACCTGCAACAAGAAATCGATGATGGCCCATGTACACAACATTCCTACAATGCTTCAAGTACATATTGTCAGTATCATCCATATAGTGGATGCAAGCCTTATACCCCTTGTTTGATTGTCCGGATAGGTTGCTAAGAGCAGGTCAATCGTTAATGGCTACGAACAGCAGCGCTCGTAGGTTAAATTGCTCTTGTTTGTCCTTATCCCACATGGGGACACCTTCTTTCTTCCACAGCAGTTTCAGATCGTCAACCAATGGTCTTAGGTACACATCATGCATAACCAAGGGGCAGGTTGTAGATACACATGGTCACAGGCCAAGTGCTACGACCACTGCTCATCTTTCCAAATGGATTCATGCCATCCGTACTTAAACCAAACCTTACGTTTCGTGCATCCTCTCCGAAGTCTTGAAATGTTCTATCGATGTTTCAACACTGCGACCCATCAGCGGAGTGTCTCAGCATCCTATCTTGTCGATGTTCTTCTACGTGCTAGCACATCATTCTTGCATGTGCTTTGTTCCTGAACAAACGCCTAAGCTGTGGTATTATAGGGAAATACCACATCACCTTAGCAGGAACTCTCTTCTTCGAAAGCTGTCCGTCAACATCACCTGGGTCGTCTCGTCTATTCTTATGTCGTAGGGCCTTACAAACCGGGCATGCTTCTAGTTTCTCGTACCCCTCACCGCGATAGAGGATACAATCGTTCGGTCATGCGTGTATCTTCTGTACTTCCAGACCTAGAGGGCATACTACCTTTTTAGTTTTGTGCATTGTTTCGGGTAATTCGTTTCCCTCCGGAAGAATGCTCTTTACGAGTTTCAATAACTCGCCAAATGTCTTGTCACTCATACCATTTTTTACCTTCCATTGCGAGAATTCCAGCGTGATACCCAACTTTTTGTACCCCTGTTCGCAACCTGGGTACAAGGACGTTTTGTGGTTTGCTAACATACGCTCTAAATTCTGGACCTCCTTTTCACTTTCATAGTCCTTTTTGCGTCGCACAATATCTGACCAAAATCATCCGCACCGTCGTTTTCTTCAATAGCCCCGTCCATCTCACCTGTTGTATTTTCATCAAATCCATCGTATTGATCCCAGTTCGGAGTGTTGTCTTCTTCTTCTTTATTATCTTCCATTGCAACCCCTAACTCTACGTGCGAGGTCCAACAATTATAGCTAGGCATGAATCCCGACTCAAACAAGTGGGCATGAATAGTTCTTGATGTAGAATACTACTTTTGATTTTTGCTCTTTTTACATGGACAGCATATAAAACCCTTGTGCTTGTTGGCATTAGCCACACTCAAAAAATGATGCACGCCATCAATAAACTCATTCGACCATCGGTCCGCGGTGTACATCCATTGCCGATCCATCTACATGTAATAAACAAATGTAAAGGAAGTCCATGAAAGTGAAACTAATTAAATAATCATATGATAATTTAAAACATCGTAATTAAACTAACACATTTTATTGATTCTTTCTTATTTCTAAACATTTTGTTGAGTTTTAAATGGTCTTAACTAGAGTCATGGTTAATTATATATAAACCCTATCATTTTTAAAAAATTGTAAATATATTTCTCCATGGTTAATTATATGGTTTATCTTATTTTAATTATATTTAAAAAAGTTGTTTAAAGTTCTAAACATATTTTTAACTTAGTCTACTTATTTATAATTATTTTAATGATGTTTAGATGGACTTAGTTTTCTATTACTTTGTCCTCCTTATCTACATTTCTCATTCTTTGACTTTTTTTAACATTTTTATCCAACGTTTCTATTATTATTCCCTACATCAATTTTCTCTTTCATCTTTTTTCATATACCAATTTGATAGATAATAACGTATAGAAATATAGCTTGAAATATAATATGTTAACCATACATCAATAGAACATAAATTTGCTAACCTTTTATAACCCTTCGATTTATATAATAGCACCAAAATATTTCCAACAAAAATTTTGGCACCACTTCCCCTCCTCATTGCCAATTTTTGTAGCAATGGTTCGGCCTGGAGGAGGAAGACGACCATATAAAGGACATGATCTTTAGTACTGGTTGGTAACACCAACCGGTACTAAAGATCTATATGATTTTTAGTCCCGGTTGGTAACACCAATAGGGACTAAAGCTCCCGGGGGACCTGACAAGCTCTGACAATATGTGAACCGGGACTAAAGATCATAACTAGTCGTTCGGCTTACGAACCGATACTAAAGACCATCTTTAGTACCGGTTCGTAATAGAACCGAGAAATTTGTGATTCCCGGCCATCGAAGAAACATCGGTTCTCTAGTAATGGGCCCACATCTCTTTTTTCTTCTATTTCTTCTCTTCTCTTCTCGGGAGGCCGCCGGCGGCAGAGGGGGAAGAGGCGGCCAGCGGGCCCGGAAGAGCTCCGCCGCCTCGAGGTGAGCGTGCTGGAGCTAGACGCTGAAGGGACGATGACCGCCAGTGGTACGCCACAGTGCGACAACGCATCCATGTTGAAGGCGCCGCCGCATCCGGCCACAGCCTGCTGCAGGCTCAGCGCGTGGTGGTAGGCCGAGAGCATCGTCGTCGTCGACGAGGGCACCGCCATCCTGTTCCCGGCGTCTTCTGCCACCGCAGGCCAGTAGTCAAGTGACATCTTGATGCCATCCACCAACTACATTGTGTCCACGAGCGGCGCCTGTTGCTGCACGGCCGCTAGCGGTGGTACTAGCTCAGCGTCGCTAAACACCGTGCGGCAGGCGGCCGTAGACCTCGATGCCGCCGCCGCCACCGCCACCGACGCTCTGCCCACTGCCATCTTCTGCCAGTCCTCCCTCGACGTCTCCACCGGCCCCTCCCTCCTCGCTGGGGTGATGGCTACTACAAGGGCTGCGACGAGGACAAGTACAAGCCGAGGTCAGCCACCCCGACCGCCGCCGTTGAGCCATGGTATGGAGCCCCCTCGCCACCGGCGTCCTCGAGCTCGACTCCACCGACGCCATCTTCTAGACCGGGGATAGCTTATTGGCACGGTCGGAGGTGGGTTCCCAGGTGCCGTCGGGACGCAGGTGGAGCTCCTCCTCGGAGTGCGTGTAGCGGCAAGACTCGTTGTGGCTGTAGCCATCGGCGGAGGAAGCACTGCGACGGCAAAAGAAGGAACATAGGCTGGTCTTCCACATTGGGTGTTGGGCACCACTGTTGTTGGCGGTGGCATCCTCACCGACAAGTATAGCAGAGGAGGATGCATCACCCTCCCTCTTGCGCTTCTCAGCGACGCTGGACTCCATGGGTGGCTGTGAGGGCGCTTTCTTGTCCTCCATCTCCATCTCCATCTCCATGGGTGGTGGTGGTGGCGGCGGCGGAGGGGCAACGAAACCAAAGCAGCGGCATGTTTATGTGGTCGTCGGGGTCGTCGGTCGCCTCTCATCCCTTTGCTGCCGGCAGCCTCAGTCGTTGAAGAAGAGAAGAGCAAAGATGAAAGAAGAGATGCGGATCCCCATATTTTTTTCTTCTCACTTACATGTGCGCCATAACTTTTTTATTTTTTATTTTCCTAACTAGGATATCACATCAGTGAAACCAGAGATCCATATGGGACCTAAATTGCACGATTTTATATAGTTTAGGGGTGAATATTTATGTTATTTTGGGATTAAGGATGTCATATAAACTTGACGCAAAGTTGAGGGATGGCAGATGAACGTATTCCCCCAAACAATAGCAGCCGACAGCGTATGCAATCTGCAGGAATAAGTTCATCTGAGGTCCCTTAACTTGTTAATGAATTTGATTTTCATCCTTCAACCGAAAAACCAATTACAACGGGTCCCTCAACTGTTAAAACCAGTGCAAAGTAAATCCCGAGGCGGTTTGGATGGCGGTTTTCAGCTGACGTGACACCTACTTGGCTAATTTGACTTGGTCTTCATCTGACATGGCGCATGAAGCAAAATTAAACAATTTAAAAAATAAAACAAAATATGTAGGCCCACATGGCAGTCAAATAATAAGATTAAAAAATAGTGGGACCCACATGTTAGTGGGACCCACATCCTCCACCTCATCCCCTCTCTTCTTTGTATCTTATTCCTGCCCATCTCCTCCCCTCCTCCTTCCCAGAGCGCCGGAGGAGGCCGAAGCCCCAGCCGGAGCTAGCTTTGGCGGCAGCGGCGGTGATGGTGGCTTGGAATTCCTCCTCACGGCAAGGGAGGCGAAGGTCGCCTCCTGGGCGAAGTTGAACTCCTCGGCAACGAGCGCCATGAGCTCCCAGAACGCTAGCTAGCGGAGGTAGCTCGTCAGCACCACGAACTGCCTCGCCTCCATGCCGACGTACCTTGAAGTACCCCTTCGGCACCACCTCCTCACTGTTCTCGCCGCCGCCGACGAGCAGCTCCTTCTGCACGCTCCCTCCCCCCCCCCCCGCTGCCATCGCCTTCTCCCTCTGTCATCGGCCTCGCTGGGACTGCAGGAATTGGAGGGCCCCATCGACCCCCACCTCACGGTGCCGTCGGCTTCTCCACACCACGCCGCGGGGGGGACGGACCCCGTCCTAACCTCCATCGGTACGGCGCCCTCATCGGGGACGAGCTCCCTCCGACGCCGCCCGCCGGCCAGCCGACTCCACCACTATTCAACATTGGGGACTCGACATGCGGGGGGAAGACGTGGCGCAGCGACGCCCGGCGGAGATAAGGGGAGACAGGGCGGGAACAACGCCCATGGCGAGGACGTCATCGTACCTGCATGAGCAAGATGGGGAAGGTGAGCTTGTCGGACGCCTCCGGGATGCGCACGATCTCCTTGGTGATCCCCCTCCAGCTCCGGCACACGGTGGCGCATGCCACCACGTCCCTCTGTGATGGTCACCACGCCTTCGACTCCTCGATCTTCACCAGCACCTCCCTGAGCAGTTCAGGCAGCAGCTTCGCCCAATAGCTCTGCTGCACCGCCACCGCCTCCGCTGGCCCCATCGCTGCACCCACGGCACGTGGCCGCCGCCGCGGTGGGACCACGACTGCCAGCCTCTGCCCTTCTTCCCAAGGAGAGAGGACGAAGAAGAGGGGTGAGAATGACATGTGGGGCCCACGTGGGCCCCACCATTTTTAATTATTTTTTGGTGTAACTGACATGCAGGCTTACGATTTTTATTATTTTCCAAAACAAATTACCACTTAAGCGCCACGTCAATGCCACGTGGGACGAAGACCTAATCAAATTAGCCATGTAGGTACCACTTAAGTCAAAACCATAAATAATACTACCGAGGGACCTCGTTTGCACTTGTTTTGTAAGTTGGGGGACCTGATGTATCTGGTTTTCGGTTCGAGGACGAAAATCGAATTCGGTGTCAAGTTAAAGGACCTCAAATGAACTTACTCCTAATCTGCAAGTCCAACAGAGGCCCATGTCAACCCAAACGAGACCTTCAAATGGGCCTAGAGAAGGCTTCGACATGTTTCACAGGCCGACACAGATAGATGTGCTGAGAGAGAGAGGTGTTTTAAGCTCTGAAAATTTGGAGTCCATTAACCTTTAACTACCATTTTGTAGTCCTTTAGGGCCTGTTTGGTAGAGCTACAACTTCTAAATTTAACTCTAGGAGTTGGGTCTGAAGTGGAGTTGTGGAGCTCCCTAAACAAAGCTCCACCTCTCTGGTTCATTTTGTGAGAGAGCTCCACCCAGCTCCACTCCAAGTTTAAGTGGAGCTGAAACTGTTTGGCTGAGCTTCAGTTCCAAAAAAAGGTAGAGCTAGTGTTGGAGCTGTGTCAAACAAGCCCTTAATGACGGTTAATTAACCAATCGCTCCACCAATATGTAAGTTTCCACTGTTCATACGATTAATATAACCGTACTAATGCAACGATGATAATTAATATTACAAATGAAATAATATAAAAGACATCGAGACATTTTGCAATGAAGCATATAAAGTTCATGAAAAAGAAAAACAATAGAGTTATAGCAAAAGTATATATTAATTAGTCTATTGCGTGCATAAACAGTATAAAAGACACATTCGGTAACTCGGAAGAAACACAAGGTTTAGTTATATCCAAACTTTGCTAAACAGTAGTATAATCTAGGAACAAACTTTGCTAAAAAGTACGGGTATTGCTTCTCTCGGATACACAATACACAAGATAAATATCTAAATTTAGCTCACTTAAGCCATCTAACCGCTCGTTGCTGTCTTGATTATCTGGACAAGGCTGCAAAACAACCAAAATGTGTGCACTAGCACTTAAGTAATTATTTTTATTTACATGAAAAATTAAATATTGACCAGATTACTTATCACCAATCCATGACATATTTATATACAATATTCCTAGTCCCATGGATCTATTTCTCTTTGAATATACTCCGAGAATAAATCTAACTGTGCTGAGAGTATATACTGAATTATTAAAAGTTGTGGCAAATAGGAGATTAGTTTGACATTTCGAAATGCGCATAAATGAAAGCTCATCTTTCACACATTTACACAATGAAGGATTCATAAGATGAAATAACATTAGTTTAACTTTCACAGTGCTCTTTTCCTATTTGAACATTTGAAAACTCAAGGATCTGATACCAGTCAGATCATCGTACAAGGAATTGGCATGGAGTTCAACGTCACATGCAAAAATGATAAAGGCATATACTGAGTACAAAAATGATAAAGGCATATACTGAGTACATAAAGACATGTGCTGATCCAACAATACGTCACATTTCCTTGGCCATACTGAGCTGCCTGACATAATGACCCTAACAAATAAATGAAAATCATAAGATTTCACTCACACCACAAAATGCTAAAAAATATAGAGGTGAGGTTATTCCCTCCACCACGGTGACTCCATAAAATGTTGAAAAGCTACTAACAACACAAGCTGTCCAGAAAAATAAGCATCTCCCAAGCAGTTTCCCCTCTCCATACTCCTGTTAGTTGTTAGCATTTTTGTTCCTAATAGCTTTTCCAACAAATTAAAGTAGATTTGCATGGCAGCAAAAGCAAAATGATTGATATATTTTGGAACTCGATACAGGTGATTTTTCATTAGAAAAAAAAATGCCCTGCAGCCTGAGCAATAACTTTTATCTTATCAACCTATTCATATATTTTATCCAAACTAAACAGAGATGATGGATTTGTCATGAGCTACGATACTGGACGCGGGAATACAACGTAGATTATAGTTGGAGGTAACTGGACACAACCCTGGATCTAAGGTTCTTATTCATGAAGCAATGTTGCTGTTTAAAGCCTGAAATGTACTGAATTAATTAAGCTAGATATGGTTCACAAATATTAGAGGACTAATTAGCACAGTACCTTGGTCACAGAAGCAGTAGCCAATACAGTTTGAACCCCTGGTAGACAGGCTTTGCAGCACGATTCTTCAAAAGGAGCAGAAACCTCCAAATGTCTGGTCAAACCCGCATGCTCTTAGGGTATATAATTTGTACCTCTATCTGCTCATGTTCAAAATTAATTCCTCAAGTATATAACCAATTGCTAAAGGGGACATTAACTGGTCATGTTCAAAATTAACTACATAAATCAGTCTACTGAATCCAACATGAAACCAGTCAATCACAGATCCACGAATGGACAAACACCGAAATATCGAGGAACACAGGACAGCAAATAGGAGTTGTTGTTACCTTTGGTTCCTGTATGAACTGTAGTGGAGGACCCTAGGTGCTAATGGGTAATTGGGATCTGAAGAAGGAAGCAGGGTGTTGGCCGACGCTGGAATTTCCGGGTGATGGCGATGGGTCAAGAAAACAGATGTTATACCACATACATCCAAATTGATGTGTACGACAGAGATCCACAACAATATTTCCCTTCGACACCACATAAGAAAAAACAAAGGAGGAGCGTCTTACATTGAGCGACCTGCGGCAGATTCCAAACAGCTGTTGACGGCCTGCCTGATCCCTGCCTTGAAGTGGTAGAAGGCGAGATCCCAAGGTGTCTGTGGAGGGGCGGCGGAAATTCTTGGTGTTGGTGTGACAGAGACCGCACAGGATCGACGGCGACCTGATAAGATATGGTGTTCATCGAGGAAGAGCCAAGAGGATAATTATGAACAGAAAGGATAAACATGTCACCGAATCATTCATAATCCATGATATTCATCTAGGAAAGGGTCAGGAAAAACACAGAAAATATTGCTACTGGCATTTGAATTTTATTGCTAAATCTATGCACACACTAAAGGAAAAAAAATTAAATTGACCAAATGAGGCATTCATGTTGTATGACAGATGTAATGAATCTTTTGTTTTGAAATGAGGCATTCATGAGCTGCAAAGAATGTTAAGAAATTAGCTCTCAAAAATTGCACATCATCAATAGGTCTCGTAGTGAATTACATGCTGATAAATCAAAGTTTTGTGCAGCTGCAATACTGTCTTGCCTCAACTGAATTTTTGCCTCAAATATTTGCCCAAAAAAAACCCTAAAGGCATTTCATCGAGAACTAAGGGAGCAATGGCACGAAGAAATGTACCTGATGGGAGCGTTGGGCTGCCGGCCTGCCTGACCCCTGCCTCAACGTGGTGGGAGGCGAGATCTAGAGGCGTTTGCGGCGGGGTGACAGCGAGTCACGATCTGCGGCGGCGCGACGGAGACTGCACGACCCCGCCGATACTCCTGCTCCTGGGAGACATGGAGGCGGCGCCCAGGCGCAGCACTGATGTGGCGGCGGTGGAGGGAGGCACCGGCGGCGTCAGCGAAGACGGGATCGGCGGAAGCGACAACAGGAGCCGATACGGCGGCGGTGGAGGGAGGCACCGCGCGGTAGTGGGAAGGAGGCGTTGATGAAGGCGGAGAAAATTGCGTGGTGGGGGGTGGGAGAAATCCGCGTGGGTGGTGGCAATCTGCATGGGGACGCTGGTGCAATCTGGTTCATTTGATCTGATGCAGATAATACGATCCATTAGATTTGTATGAATGATGAATGAGTAAATGAGTTGGTGAATTATAGGGTATATATAGGGTAAATAGATAGATTCCCAGCAATACAAGTACCATTTCCAAGCTTTCACTGCAATTGGTTTTCACAATGCTTGCAAATGAATGTTCACACTGCAAAAAGTTTGACAACATCAAACCTCGCATGACATTTCTTCAGTGTTTCCTTGGCACAAAGATTGGAAGGCCATTTCTTCTCATCATCACTTGCAGAAGGCACATCCTAGTCTCAAAAAATATAAGTTAGAGAAGTGTACAAATTGACTACGCAATACAATAGTGAATTCTCTCGGCATATTAAATGCAAATAAGTAAAGTAGCAAGATGTACCTGCATAGACATGGTAAATCCTCCAGTGCCAGAACATAGTCATCAGTAGGTCACCCTGATCTTCTTTTCCCTCTATCAATAAAAAAAGAGAAGGAATGATAACATGCTCAATATGACTAGCTGCTCCAATAAGATGAACCACCAGACCATTTGAGACACAATGATAAGAACTCCATGTGATCTAGACAGTGATGCAAGGCATTAATTTAAACTTGTTTAACCCAAAAGATCAAAGTGTTTGGATTGCACGTGTACAAATAAAAGTGGCCCTTCACATTTAGGATCCTCCTGCCATTTATGTTCTTTAGGTGGATTTTAAATAAAAAAATCATTAGTCATCTGAAATAATAAACATTAGTTTCCTCCTACCATGATGAGGGAATTTAAGAATCAACATCATAAAAATCTGCACTCACCATAACTCCATAACAATACGACTGCTCAAACTTCAAACATGATCAGACCAACTTTACAACAAAGACAGGTCAAATAAATGAAATCCAAGAATACAGAAAATGAATCCAAATTATTTCGAGAACTTCAGAGTAAACCTATGTATCACGTTATGAAACAATATAATGCTTACTGAATTGTCCAGGCTACACAAGCTCTGGAGATGATGCTGGGTGGTAAGCCATCCTTTTAGCCAGTATAGCATCAGCAACTTGAGCCATGGTCCAATTAAGACGGTCCATCATGTAGTCATCAAAAAGAGTACCCTGTCAGAAAATGTGATCAAGTAATGTTTCAAACATAAATGATATGACTGCTACAGTTGTAGATTTGCATTACTTACCATTCCAAATAAATCCTCAATAATATCTTGTGACTCTAAAAAGGTCCAGTCACGTAACACGAATGATGAGTACCTTGAGGGAACACCTAAGTTATGTGCTTGACCACCAACCTCTTTGTTGCCCTGATTTTGAGTGCCAGGTTTGTTAAATGATCCACGCCCTCCCCTTCTGCCCCACTCATTCAGTTTTATTGGCAAATTTCTTACGTCATAGGGCACTATGACTTGGTTTTCTTGATACAGTATCCGTATCATATCCATGGCAGTCTTAACAAAAGTCAGGAGTGTGGCATGAATTCCCTCAAAAGGAGTGCCATCCTTGACAGTTGCTTGAAGGCGAACGCAGATTTGTCTCCAGTTCTTCAAGTTCTCAACCATGTCAATCCCTAGCACATCCCTACCAGATTGGCGCAGAGGGTTGAAAGCGCACAAGACACGTCTCAAAACCTCATTGTTTCTAAAAGCATCCATATATGAACAATGACTTTGGTGAAGCAGATCTGAAGAACTTCTGGGTCAAAGGTTTCACGATCATTTACATGGCGGTATATTATAAGGCAAGCATCTATCAAAGACTCAAGGCCAAGACTTGTTTCAGCTAATGAATGAACATAGTTATCAGAGAACTTAATTTCCATCCAATCAAGACTTCCCCAAGAGTCTTCCACAAAGAATTTTTGCTCACCATCTGTGACAAACTCTGCTACTGTTTTTTCAGTTATCACAGCTGAAAGCCAACTTGTGGCAGCATCCCCAACGAAACACATAAGTTTCCCATTGATCTCAACATATTGAAAAAATGTGCCACTTCTTGGGAGAAGCCAAGATCTCCTTGTCTTATCACCATATTCAAAACATAGTTCCGAATTTGTGTAACACCACCATCTGTGGTGGCCAATGCAGTTCCGAATGTTGAAAAATGTCTTCTGCGGATCCTTAGAATCCAATTTCAGCACACAATAATTCTATAAAAGAAAGAAACATAGATACTGATTTAGGAAAAACCCATCAACTGTATATGAGATAGTTCGATGCATGGATCATACTTCATAAATTCAAAGTAAATGATAGTAACATATATACTGAATTATCATAAATATTGTATAAATATTTTCACTTATTCATTTTTATTCGAAAGGACCAAAAACGTGGTAGAGGGAAAAATATGTTGTTATATTAAAATCCACTTCCCCATTTTATTGTACCTCTCAAATACCATATCATAGAAATTCAAGTCCAAATATGAATAATATCATAAGAAAAATATTAAATATGACAACCCATGCCAGATAATTCTCAAATAATTTAGAACAAGAGGACCCCTCTTAGTGTCAAGCACCCCAGCATACATGAACCCACACTCCACTACAAATGAAAGAGGCAAGTGTAAGGGAAACGCACCGGGACATTGGCATTCCGTACAACTGTTTGAGGGTCATAACGTCTAAAATTCTTGATGAGTGAAGGTGCGTCCATCACTTCTCTGATGTTCAAATGCAATCGTCAGAACAACAGTATAACAGTGGAAATACAGTAAATGGAGTTAAGTAAATTGGAAAAATCACTGAAAGATCAAAGTCTGATTATGGAGAAGTTCTGAAAAAATGTATATAATCACACATAAATTGCACCAAACACATTGCAAAATTTATAAAAGTATCAACCTTGGAATCAAACCAGAAAATTCATGTATTCGAATAAGATGACTATCCCTTGTTTAGATCATTTTTTTAATTGCACATATAGGATCAGCTGAGCTATTTACATATATTATCACTCATTGGGAGAACAGACGCAAGCTATTTGCATAGATATTGAGCTAATCTGTCTCTTACAGATGTTGTTTATTCACAAAGAAAGAAGTTGATAACTGCATTTTTTATGGAATTATGAATAAGCAAGCCATGCAATCACCACATGCGTATTCTAACAAAATCAACAACTATCATATCCAATTTTCCTAGATCTAAGGCACATACACATCAACCTTACTATCATATCCAAATTTCCGAGATCTGAGCGACATACATATCAACCCTAGAATATCTTATTTGAAATGAACAACAGGGGGAGAAGAAGACCATGCAACGTGCCTTGGAGCGGTGCCGTTCAATGCGGCTGCAGCAGGACGAGCGGGCGTGAGGCGGTGGCGGGGGACGGGGAAGGTCGGTGGCGGCGGTGAAGACCGGTACACACGGGGAAGGTCGGTGGAGTCGGAGGCGGCGATAGGGCCGAGCAGCCGAGGATGCGCGGCGGAGGCAGGTCAGGTTCCACCTCGCAACTCAGAGTAGGCCACCGTGGTTCCGTGCCTGGCCGACGCGATGCGCCGCGGCGGCGGCGGCGGCGGAGGAGGAGGCGGAGGCGGATGGGGAAGAACGAGCGCAACGTCGATCGGTGGCGGCGACCGAGAGGAGATTAGGGCTTGCGTCTCGTGGCGGCGCGGGGTCTATGGTGCGCGGCGGGGGTGGAAGGTGGGCTGTACGCGCCCCGGAGTGGCGGCGGCGGCGCAACCGAGGGGAGACGGGGTGGGTGGGTGGGTGGGTGGTCCAACGCGTGCTCGATCGCGCGGCGACGGCGAGCGGCCGAGCGCGGTTGCAACGCGTTCGTCCCTTCTCTCTCTCTCCCCCTCCCTCGTCTCATGCAAGCCCATCTAGAAAAAAAAGACCACTTACGTTTTCTCTTCTGCGGGCCGCCAGCCCACGGCCTAACCCACATCCATTTTCCCTTTAAACATAGATTTTATATATTACTAGCAAAAGTGCCAAACGATGCTACGGAATAATAACATATAAAAAATATATAAAAATAAAAATATATAAGAGTTAATCCCCATTGTGTTAATCAAGGTAATCAGTATCGAGATACTAGGCATGATCATTTTCCAATTTGTAATATTATAGTATCGGGATACTACCATAGCATCGGGATACAATCATATTTTAGAAAATACAAATTTTTATATAAAATATATAATATGATGTACAAATTAAAAAATATAATATTGATTTTGATAATTTTAATTGTTTTTTATGTAAACTTGAGCATATTTATTCACATTATTTTCAATCCACCTTATTTTAAATAATATTTGGTAGTATCGTAGAAATCATAGTATCGGGATACTATCTAAGATTTCGTATAATCGTGTGAAAATAAATAGTAAGATTGAAATACTACGAAAATTAGGATATTATGTGGGATTGGTATTGTTTGGGCTTTCCAAGGTCGTAGTATCATACGATACTAAGATACGGATCGGGATATTAACAATCTTAGTATCAATGCGACTAGTAGGACAATTACAAAACTTAAAAAAGGAACACGGTGATAAGTTGTGATTTACAAAGCAACTTGTGAAGATCTACGGATATCGTACGAACTAAATAACAAAACCCCAGCATCTATATTGTTTGATTTTTTTTTCTATGGTCTAATGAAGTGGTGGTTTTGTCAGGGACGGACCTGCCCATTGGGCAACATGGGGTGGCCGGCCCAGCTAAGGCCCGCGTCGCCCCACCCCCCATACCATCCCTTGGCCATCTACCACCCCATTCTATTCACAAATTGGCCCATAAGTGAGAAGCCCAATCAATATCTAATTTATTTTTTTCAGGAGTTTACAGATTGATGCTTCGCTAGTCGCTACCCCACAGGCGCGATGCCGATGCTTCGTCTCTCCCACGACGCGAGGACCTCGACGCTAGGGCCGATGGCGACACCTAGCTGCCGCCCGCCGGCGTCCGGCGCCTAGCGCCCTAGCGATGAGCCAATGACAGGCGGCCGGTTGCCCGCGCCCAACCGTCCAGCCCGACACCGTTCCTAGCCCTAGCCGCCTAGCGGCCTAGCCGGCAGCAGCTCGTCGGCCTCGCCCATCGCGGTGTCGCCGTCGCCCGTCGGCCGTCGCCGGCTGCCCGGCTCGCCACCTCGCGTCTGCGCCTCTGCGGTCTGCCCTGCCGACTACCGTCGCCCGTCTAGTCCAGCCCGTCGGCCGTCGCGGCGTCGCCGTCGCCGGCTCGCCACCTCGCGTCTGCGGTCTACCGTCGGCCGTCTAGTCCGGTCGTCCCCGTCCCCGTCCGGCCGTCCCCATCCCAGCGAGGCAACGAGCCAGCGACCCAGCCGGCAGTCCGCAGGTAGCATCGTAGCAGTGTGTAACTCTGTAAGACTGTAAGTATTGTAAATTTGTACATTTTCATGTATGATGTATCATTTATGTATTATATGTACATAATCTCCGTGTTGATAATATCAATTTGATATTACTTCAATCTTGTTTAATTAGTATTAATTAGTACTAATTACGTGCTCGTACTAACGCTATGGTAAAATTATAAAATTTGGTAACAGGTATGCTTTGCATGTCATATATAAATATAAGTTAATCTAAGCGTGTAAATCAACTGATAATGCAGCCACTACGGATACATACTGAACGGCTGAACCACAAGCGCTGCTGTTCGCGGTCCGCTTGTCCTGCCGGCTGCCACTATGGACATAGATGGATAGGGACAACAAGGACATGGGCGTGGTCATGGCCGTGGTTCCGGTTCTCATTCAGCGATGGAGTCTACAAACATCACCGCTGCTGGTCGCGGGCGAGGAAGTCCATTAAGCCTGAATGCCATGCCTGGCGGTAGAAGTATCATCGGCAAGAGGTTTAGAAATCAAGGTATATGATACACTTGTTGTGGTTTTTTCAATTTGATAGACAATAACAAATGAATCAATAAGGAACAATAAGTGACTGATTGTTAATTTTCCTTTGAATTTTGATTTTGTAGATTTGGGTAGCTTTTTGACAAAAAGAAGTGCTAGCGGAGATGATGCTCCTGTAGATTCCATAGCCTAGGAAGTGCTTGAAGAGCCTATTGAGACTGTGATCGAAGTTACACAAGAACAACCAGAACCAGAACTCGAAGGTATTGATCTTATTATGGAATTTGACTCAGAAGTTCATGTGGTTGTCGATCCGACTCATCGAATCCCAATAGAGAGATTCCATCCGGACATTAGATCGGAAGTTAGAAGGGTTTATTTGTTGAAGGGACCTACCCAACCTAAAATTACATTTCCTCGTAAAGAGTATGGGTCTGATAGGAGATGTTTTAGAGCACTGTGGTATGATCAATATGATTGGTTGGAATATAGTGTGTCAAAAGATACAGCTTATTGCTTCTATTGCTTTCTCTTTAGACATGAAGCCGATCATGAAAAATTTGGCCATGTTGTTTTCACAAAGACTGGATATGATAATTGGAAGCATGCATGTAGAGCATTCCTTACTCATGTTGGTGGGGTTGCCTGTTGCCATAATAAAGCAAGGAGATGTGCCGATGATTTTAAGAATCAAAGAGCAAGTATCTCACGTAAAGTTGAGTCTCATAGCAAAGAGTCAGAAAAGTTGTATGACATCTGTTTGATTGCTTCTGTGGATATTGCAAGATATCTCATTTCGCAAGGTCATGCTTTTTGTGGTCATGATGAATCTCCTTCTTCCCTAAATAAGGGAAATTTGTTAGAACTTGTTGATTGGTATAAACAAAGGAGTGAGGAGGTAAGAGTTGCATTTGGTGAGTTATGCCCGGATAATGCTTGCATGGCTTCTCATAGGATTCAAAAGGAGCTTTGTAATAGTTGTGCACAGGAGTTTAGCAAAGAGATAAAGCAAGAAATTGGGGATAACCTATTCTCTATTCTAATTGATGAATCTCGCGATATCTCAATCGCGGAGCAAATGGCAGTTATTGTGAGGTGAGCCATGATTTATTTATATACTTTTTTTTTGCTCTTAGTTGTCTTGATCAACTGATTATTAGATGTGTCATGTAGGTTTGTGAATCACAAAGGAATGGTTGTGGAAAGATTTTTGGATCTTAAACATGTGGAGGATACAACATCAAATGCATTGAAGAAAGCATTGCTTCAAATGCTTGCTAAGTACGATTTGCCTATTGAAAGATTGAGAGGGCAAGGATATGATGGAGCATCCAATATGAGAGGTGAATTCAATGGCTTACAAAAACAAAATCGTGATGATAATCCTCATGCTTTTTATGTCCATTGCTTTGCACACCAATTGCAATTGGTCATTGTTTCTGTTACAAAATGTTGCTCATCTTTTGATGATTTCTTCAACTATGTGAATTTGATTGTGACAAGTACTAGTGCATCTTGCAAGAGGAAGGATGTGTTACTTGCAAAGCATCAGGACATTATTTTAGAAAAGTTAGAGCGAGGTGAAATTTTTTCAGGAAGAGGAAAGAATCAAAGAACAAATTTGGTTCGTCCTGGAGATACAAGATGGGGTTCTCATTTCACAACATTATCCCTCTTAGAGTCAATGTATGATTCTGTGGTCAAGGTGTTAGCGATTATTCATGTGGATGAGCGTAATCCTAGTCGAGCCAGTGGTTTGGTGCGCAAAATGGAGAGCTTTTCCTTTGTGTTAAATATGAAGTTGATGTTGAAAGTATTTCGTATTACAAATGAGTTATCTCTTTTGCTATAAAGAAAGGTTCAAAATATAGTTCAGGCCATGCAATTGCTTGTTGATGTCAAATCGCGCTTGGTCACCTTGAGAAGCCAAGGTTGGGAGCCGTTATTTGAAAAAGTCAAATCATTTTGTGCCACAAAAAAATTCCAATACCAAATTTTGATGAACCGGTACCAAGATGGGGTCGATCAAGGCTTGATGACAACTTAATCACACCTGAGCATCTCTACCGTGTTGACATTTTCTTCGCTGCTCTTGATTCTATTATCACGGAAATGGATCATCGCTTCAATGAGGTATCTTCCGAGTTGCTTGTTTGCTTCTCTTCTCTTGATCCGAGAGAGTCATTCTCTAAGTTTGATGTTGATAAGATCGCACGGTTGACGGAGATTTATGACCAAGACTTCTCACCTCTTGATCGTTCTAATATAAAGGATCAACTTGAGACATTTATTCTACACGTGCGACGTATTGATGATCTTACCACTTGTCATGATCTTGGTAGCTTGGCCTTGAAGATGGTTGAAACACAGAAGCATATTGTCTTTCCATTGGTCTATCGTCTTATCGAGTTAGCATTGCTTCTACCCGTGGCAACGACATCTATTGAAAGAGCCTTCTCAGCTATGAATATAATCAAGACAGATTTGCGTAATAGGATATCCGATGAATGGCTCAATTGTGCTACATTGAGAAGGAGATTTTTATAGGACTTAGATTTTCAAAAAGTTAAGGAGAGGTTTCAAGCCATGGGTGATCGGCGAATAGAGTTACCTAAGCCTCCTAGAGTCCCTAGAAAGGCTTAGCGATTTATTGATGGTATGTCTTCTCATATATTTATCTTTTTTTAATATATCTACCAACTATGCTTTATGCTTTATGAATCTTCTAGTGTATGATGAATTATGTGTGAATTTCTTTTAAAATGGTTTTGTTTACCTTAATTATATTTTTATGCAATTATAATATAAATATGATATTTGTTACGTTTAGTTATCCTTATGAAGTCAATATTTTCATCCCATCTTGTTTTTTATCATGCGTCCGCTACTGGGTGGTGTGCATGACAAAAGTGGATGATAGTAAAGGGGGGACATATGGACTATGAGTGAGCGATAGTCCCGTATGTGACCACGTCATGTTATACGGTAAGCTTCCTATTCGTTGGATAGGCTAGGCAAAATCAGACTTTCCATAAGAAAACGAAGAAAGGAACATAATTGGACTGGATGGGATACAGAATCGAACTGAATGGGCTGGCTGTAACGTTGTTGTGGTGGACTGTAAGAAAATGAAGAAAAAAGAGATGGAATCGGACTGGGTGGATGGGCTAGTGTGTTTCCACGATATACCGGAAACGGACGACGGAAAATTTTTAATAAACGGATCAAGCGGACGAAAATTAAGATAAGTACGGAATCATCTTTAATTTTTATAATAGATAAAGATAAAGATTATATTATTATTATTATTATTATTATTATTATTATTATTATTATTATTATTATTATTATTATATATATTATATTATTAAACTAGCAAATATGCCCATGCGTTGCTACGGGTTTAAAAAAATCACCATGGTATAAATACGGAGCATAAGTGCTAGATATTTTGTGAATAATATTGATACCAAACTTTTAATTAGAGATAACCGTGTTTTAGGCTCGAATGCCTAATCAATATTAGGGGTATAGGCACAATCACTGTACTACACTACATCTATATTTATATCTACTTAAAAATACGTAAGGATTCCGTTTTTTTCCATTTCGCTTTTTCATGCGCGTCCTGGTTGTTTTTACGCGGTTTTTTCTTTGGCACGTGATGTGAGCAATCTGCCTGGTGCGGGCCTAGTGCAGTTGCTGGGCCAAGCGGACAGAGGGATAGTGACCCAAGAGGGAGGAGAGGAAGCAGGCCGGCTTGAGGAGGAGGAAGAAAGAATGGGCCAGATTTGGCCCAGAATTAGGAGAGGTTATTATTTATTATTTATTTATTAATTATTGAAATTATTTTGTATTATTAAAATTAGTAATTGAGCTCTAAAAAATTCAAATAAATTTTACATAGTAAGATTAATCATGAAGAATTTAATAAAACTAATAATTCAGCCATATTATTTTATTTCCCACACTTACCATATTTATAAATTGATTTAATTGTACACATATACCTACTTAAAAAATACACAAGTATTATGCAAAAATGTATGTTGTCGATTATTGCATCATCGCGTATCATCCCGCTTTCTCATACTCTCCGCTTCGTTCGTTGTCTGCGCTGTCGGTGTCATGGGCCCAGAGGTATGTTGACTTAGGGCTTGAGGCGGCCCCGTACGCCCACGTGGCCATCCCGTAGGAGGGGTCGGGCCCGAGGGTGACGTGGCGGCCACCCGTTCTAAGCCCCGTGCCTCCCGGTTACTACCGTAGCAGGGGTCGGGCTCCCCCGACCCTCTCAGGCCGCCGCCACGTGTGTTGGAGTAGGTGGCGCTCCCAGCGCTCACCTACCCCCATTAATGGCGGCACAGCCGGAGTGCGCTTGCGCGCGCGTGCCGCATTAAATGCGAGATGACACGCACACGCGCGTCTGACACTGGTCACAGCCGGCTGACCGGTCTGTGACCGATACGAATGACTGATGGGACGCAGAGTAGTACCGGGCATGCCGCTTGCACGCTGTTAGGTACGCTGCGCTCCCTGCCGGGTCACATCAAAATCATGTGAGCCGATTCGGCTCACTCACTCAGCCAGAGTTGGTATGCCAAGTCCAATCGTCCGGCACACGTCGCCACGTACGGTCAGAACAAGCAAATCTCCAGCCATTTAATGAAGAATGACGCGCGGCGCCATGCGCGGATGATGGGCAGTCTGACAAGGGTCACATCGGCACTGCAGAACGGTAGACTTCTACCTCAAGCAACAGAGTGGCCCTTAATTGTAAAAGAATATTTTTCCTTTTCTCTAGAACATAGCTTGTTCGGCCCATGTGGTGTCCCTTGGGAGTATAAAAGGAGGCCCAGGCCTAGAGGAAAGGGGTTCGATTCTAAGAACAAGAACTAAGATAGTCCATCACACAGGAGTAGGGTATTACACCTAGCCGGCGGCCCGAACCTATATAATTCCTCGTGCCACCGCCCTCTCTTGTGAAAAACTCTCTTCACGCCACCGACGCACCGGAGCGGGTGCCGGAAACGCGTCTCCCGCGCCCTGGGCTGAACCCATAAGGGGGGCCTCACAGTCCCCCGCTGAGGAGTTTACCCTCCGTCACGCGCAAAAGTAGAAGAGAACACGATGATCGATGGGCGCGTGCATCCATGCTAGAGTAGGAAACAAATACGTTCGCGCAGAAGGCCCGCGTCCAGATCGGTCTTGCGGTCGCCAACGAACAAGTCCGAACATAAATCATGTGCACGAGCCATGCACGCTCAATAGTATAAGGCCCACGCCAAATTTTGGTAGGCCAAACAGTGGTAATTTTTAGTAGTAATTAGTTTTCAAGTCAAGTGATTACAAAATCTTACTTCAATGAATAGCGTTCAAATCGATGTGCAGTTATATTTGATTACATGTTTTTTCAGTTTCCTTGGCTCTTTTGGTGAGAAGATGCAACCTAATATTTATATATTTCACGGTTAAAGCGTGCAGTTATATTGGTGCATGGAGGGTTCGGCGCCTGTGAACTGGAAGAGAGAACCCGTTAAGCTGAGCATGGTCTCTTCTCACAAAAAATATATACGTTTGGTTGATTGGTTTAGGATCACATGGAATTGGCTCAAAGAGTTAATGGGGATTGAATTGAACTAACTATAATTTCTTTAATGTATCATCCTTTGCCGTATTTGATTTGATGTATCATCTTTTGCGGTATTTGATGCAAACTTTAATTTGCGATTGCATTATGTGTTAACTTAGTGAAGATACCACGCAGGTGTCGTACTAATTCAGCTGATTTAGACTATTTTGAACAGGTTAATTGATAACTCCACGTAAAGGATATGCTTTGCTTAAATCATGACGAAACTTGAACCCTGCAAATCTTATGTTTATTATATTTTTTTTTTCAATTGAAACGCACGGGCATTTTTCTAGTGCGACAATAATATTAGGTACATCTTTGATATTTCTAGTAGAAGCCATACTCGTAGGTGTAGTATACAACATGACTTCTGAAAATTAACATTATAGCCTCACAGAATACGCATAGAACTCCACTATTATCCATATCTGTATCCAGTTTCAAATTCCAATCCAAACTTTATTAAGGACGAAATATATTACTCCTGTTCATACACAAATATGCAAATAGATGAAAAAATGGATACCCAGATTTAGCTGAATAACAGTTGTTCATTCCAAAACCCACCATGTCCTGGAATCAACAGCAACATAAATAATGGTGCGCCTGATAATTCACATATTATTCCACTTCACTCGAACCCGTAATTGTGTGTTTGATTCAAGGGATGAAGTGGGTTGGGTTGGGACGAACCCATTTTTCAGGTTGTTTGGTTTGGGGATAGGTGGGATGAGATGATCCCTGAAAGGGAATATTCTCTTGAGATCCGGGTTGGATTAGTCTCTCAAAAACTAGCGGACCAATCTGTCGGTGATATGGGCCCGGGGTTATCGCGAGTAAAGGGAGAAGGCCGCCCAGAGTACGCGTGGCACACCCCGAAGGGGGTCGGGCCACGTGTGGAGCGGCAGCTGACTCCCGTGCGGGGGGTCGGGTTACCCCGAGCCACCCTCCCGCGGTCAGCCCCACGTGCGTCCGACGGGCGCCTGTCGCTGGCACCCACCTACCGCATTCAATGCGGTGGGTGAGGGCGCCAGAGGGCTGCGTGGGCTGACACGAGAGCCATGTGGGCTGACATGAGAGATGTGATGGCGGATGTGACGGCGCGCGCCGTGTGCACACGCCTACCGGCGTAGGGCGCGCCAGGCGCATGCCCCATTCCGTCACATTTAATGTAGGCCTTTTGCCCATTCTTAGGTTTTGACTGGCCCCTTTGTTCCTTCGGTCACTTCGGTGCTGCGTCCCCTTTGGAAAGCCCAGGTGGCCGGAAGTCTTCGGTGATTAAAAGGAAGAATGACCGGGTGTTCGCCCAGTCAATCGGAATGACGATTGAAGGCGTACTGTAATAGAATGTGCACGTCCTGGTACGTTGAAAAAGACGGCGCCCACGTCATCTTATCTGTAGCGTTTCACATATTTCTCTCTCCCTCGAGCCTAAGTCTGAGGCCTGTGTGGTAACCCCTTAAGATATAAAGGAGGTCCTGGCTCAGGGAAAGGGGGGCTTTTTGGTAGGGGATTCTTTGCTCAGTTCCTTCTCTGGACAACGCCAAAGAGGAAAGAGCAAATGCTTGTATTCTCCCACATAACAAACACACATCAACCACATACACAGGAGTAGGGTATTACGTCTCCACGGTGACCTGAACCTGTATAAACTCCGCGTGTCTTCTCCATCTCCGAGGAGCCCAACCCCCTCAAAGTTTACTTCTCCTCGCGCCTCGAGATCTCACCCGTGCCCCCGTCCGAACCAAAAAAGGGGCCACGCTGTTCCCTGCTAGAGGAGTTTCACCTCCTGACACAATCCATCCCACTTTTTTTGTCTTACTGATATGTGGGTCATCCCTAAAAAATAGGTTCATCCCATACCCCATGCCAAACGGATAGTGGGGACGATCCAATCCTGAAAACAATGATGAGTCCAACCCATCCTACCTCATCCCCAAATCAAACACATGATAAAAGCACATTCTCGATGATTACAATTGCTAATTAAAGCTATAAGGGAATAACTGACTTAAAAGTTGTAAAAGTAAATGCAACACACAACTCCCTTTCCAAACAAGCAAGATAATATGAAGTTAAATCGGCAGTTGGGCTGAAAAGAGAGCCTTGAGAGAAGTTTAGGCAAATCTATCATAAGTATGTCTCCATTGTTCATACCAAACATGAAGTACTTCAGCTACTGAATGTGGTTTCAACACCGCCCAGACATGACTCCAAATTTGCAAAAAAAGTGATATATCTACATATTCATCAAGATAGATCCCTATTGTTTCATATGACTATCTATAATAAACTTCAGAGGAAACTAAATTCCTTAACTTTGGATTATCTGATTAATGATCATCATTATCATCATTGCCTCTTGATTCAAGTGGGTCCTTAATTAGCATCCGCATTGCTAGAAGAGGATTGGATTTAATTATCAAGTTGTTCTAACCACCTATGGCTAGTTTCACTCTGCAAGGTAAAGCAACCTAAGCACCATGTATTAAAAAGTTTGTCTAGCTAGTCATCAGTCAGTTGTAGATTTGACTAACCTCTTCAGCAAAAGTTTCAGGTTTATTTAAATCCCTAGAGGTGAGAGTGCAATCAAGCGCACCATGATTATTTCAAAAGGAGACAACTTGAGCAATTTGTAACGGGTAGAAATCTTGGGAGAAGGCAGTCATATAATAAAGGATATTTGTATGTAGAATCAATAACTACTCAGCTATAATTAAGAAATTGAGGCTAACAGCCACATCGTCAATCTTCATTATCTCGATCTCACGGCCGGTGAATAATCATCGACGTAGCTTTCTTCTTCAGCATTTTCATGGAAGTAGTATAATCAGGTGAAAGACAAACAATTATATATGACTAAAAACCTGATTAGCAGACTCATGATGCAACAGCTATTCCCAACGAGGACCCTTGTACACCATTACGATTGGAAGTAAGTGTACATGAAACCCTTCTCAGCGTCAACGACAGAGGGTGGAAGAGGTCGATCAGCTCCATAGAAAAGGAAGAACGGGCTGAGGATGCCATGGATATGATACAAAGGGGATCGGATGACTAAGCGGCGCACTCGAGGAGTCCTTCGTCTGGCGTCAGGCCCTGGACCTAGGGCAGTGGAGCTGGCAGCAGAGAACGAGCCTGACCGAGAGGCAAGGGCTTAGGGTCGGCCGATCAAGTGCCATGTGCGACGATGGGAAAACGAAGGAGATTGAGATGACAAGGAGGAGGGGCGGCATCTAGCGCCTCGCGCGCAGGAATTAGATCGGACTGAAGCAGGCATCCCGCGTATGCAGGAGTCACGCATGCATGCAGGACGACGTAAAAATTGCGCTGGACCAATCGGACTTACGGACGAATAAAAAGTGAGTACATAACTTTTATAATAGGTAAAGATTAGAATATGTTTATTTATGTTGGATGATAAACCCCAGCGGGAGACTGTGGAGGTCCCCCTTTTGAGTTCGGCCCAGGGCGCAAAAGAGAGGCACTCCCAGCCCCGACTCCGGTGCACTGGTGAGATGGAGAAGTAGAGAAAAAGTTTCGCACAAGAGAGGGCAGTGACACGCGAGAAATTATACAGGTTCGGGCCACTAGAGAGGCGTAATACCCTACTCCTGTGAGATGGACTATCTGTGTGTGCTTGTTCTCCAGAATCGAACCCCTTTTCTCTAGGCCTGGGCCTCCTTTTATACTTCAAGGGGACACCACATGGACCGGACAGGCTAAAATCTAGAGAAAAGGAAAAAAGGTCTTTTACAATTAAGGGCTACACTGTGGCTTGCGGAAGAAGTCCACCATCCTGTAGTACCGGCACGACTCCTATCAGACCGCTCATCTTCGTGCGTGACACCGCACGTCATTCTTCATTAAACGCCGAGGACTTGCTTACCCCGCCGTACGCGGTGAGGCGTGCCAGGTGATTAGACCTGGCACACCAACTCCGGTAATATGAGTGAGCCGAAACGGCTCACATGATTCTTGATGCGACCTCACGAGGCGTGCAGCACACCTACCACGCCAAGTACTGTTCTGCATCCCGTCGGTCATTCGGACCGGTCGCAGACCGGTCAGCCGACTGCGACCGGTGTCAGGTGCGCGTGTGCGTGAAATTCCGCATTTAATGCGGTACGTGCGCGCGCAGGCGCACTTCGGCCACGCCGCCATTAATGGGGGTAGGTGAGCGCTGGGAGCGCTCACCTACTCTAGCACACGTGGCGGCAGCCCGAGGAGGTCGGGGGAGCCCGACCCCTAATCTGGCAGCCCCCGAGGGGCGCCGGGACTTAGAGTGAGCGGCTGCCACGTCACCCTCGGGCCCGATCCCCCCTCGGGGGATGGCCACATGGGCGAACGGGGCCGCCGTAAGCCCTAAGTCAGCATACCCCTGGGCCCATGACACCGACAATTTATATTACATATTCTGATATAAAATGTATACATTGATATTTTTGTATGTATAGAATATTTTATACTTTATATATATAAAGTTTTATGCATATAAATTTGAAATGAATTAAGGTTGTGTTCTTTTAGGAGGGTTACGCAAAATGTAGCAATAGATAGAGCATGATTAATTCATTAAGTATTAACTAAAGAACTTTAAAATGGATTAATATTATTTTTAAAAGCAACTTTCTTACAATCTTTTTCATAAAAAAGCGCACCGTTTAGCTAGTTGAAAATAAGTAGAAAGCTGTGAAAGCTTAGAAACGAACACAACCTAAAATAGCATGTTAACCCAACCCTGAAAAAAATATTTATATACGCATAGAAACTTTGTGCATATAGATTTTGTACGTGGAAAAAGTTTATCCATATAAACATGAAACAAATTTAAAAATAGTTTTAAAAAGCACAAGGCAAAAATATACAGGTGGATTATCCTGCTAAAGAGGACCAATTTCTGTTTGGGAAAACTTCCAGCAACATCAAATTCTCTAGCTCCACGTACAGTGCAGATTCTCACTAAAATTATATAAAAATATGTAGGTACAGAATAAAAAATAAATTAGAAGTCAAAGGTTAGGAAACCCATCTTATGCATATTCTCATGAGTTAACTATAGCTCCTCGAAATAAGGTCCTGTAAATTGAATTTCATTGGCCTACTAAAAGGGAAAACGAGAAGAACACGAAGCGATTTGCCAAAAAAAAAAAGAGAAAAGCCTAAAACCACCTATGCCAAAAAAGAAAAAGGAATGGGCCGACCCAATTCGATCAGGAGGATTAAATTTCAAAATATACATTATTTTCTTCATTATATATATATACACACACACAAGAAAAAATAGATGTACATTGCAATGGGTAAAAGTATTAGGGGAGAGGGAGTGTTCTGCGAGACTGCGACATTCTATTAAACCCATATGCAGTCCCATCTTTTCTCTTATGCTTATCAGCTAAATACGGTCTCATCTTTTCTCTTATACTTATCAGCTAAAGTTTAAATTTTTAATCTTAAATTTAGAGTTGATTTTAAGATTTTTTTCATCGTATTTTATTTTTTTAGTTTTTACTTTTAAATCTTTAAAAACACATATAAAATTTTTATTCACAAATTATTTTTTATTTGCAAATATACCGTTTCGCTTATCCTGATCAGCCAAACGATGAGGCCTTATGATTTTGATCGTTGAATTTGATGATGATAATAAGGAACGAGTAAAAGCAGTTTGTGCCTTACAGGGTAGATAGATCAATGCTTCGAAAATGAGGGAGATCGAAAGAGGCGGACAGGAGCTAGATCGTTTAAATCTATCCTTTCTAGACGACTCACATGTGTTTTTGACATTTGCTTATGGAAATCTATAGACATATCAACGATGCGAAAACAGCTATTTTTAGCACTGTAACTTATCCAAAATGATCACCTCTTAACCAGTCACAACTATTCTTCAATTAATTTATTCACTTACTTTCTTTTCTCGACCAATCCTAACTTTCATTTAATCATTTACACCTATTACTTAATACCACTTCAAATATATTTACCTACTTACTTAATACCCATAATCATTTACACCTATTACTTAATACCCATCATGTTTACTTCAGATATACTTACCTACTTACTTAATACCCATCGTGTTCACTACAGAGGAAATGATTAGCAACCAATCGTGCGTGCTAGCCTAGTGATTCCTTTTTTTTCTTGCAACGATGGTCTTTCCTTTTGTAGTAAATTTATGCACTGAAAACTTATACAGCAAAAAATTATATATTTGATTTCGATTCATACTCGGATATGTTTTTATATAGAATGGTTTAATTTTAAAAGTTTATATGTATGAATATTTGTGGGACAATGTCTCATGGTGGGCCGGACCAAACGTGTTCACGCGCCATCGGTCGCTCGTCAGATCCACCCTACCAACGATGTCCTCGGCCGTAATCCCCGTATGGCCGCCAGTTAGTCGGTGATTTTTTTTTTTTTGAGAACATTAATAGGTGAATATCAGGCTAACCAGATGTGTCAGTAAACATCGAATGGTTTATATATACAACAGCATTACTGTCCTACAGTGCCAAAAGATTTGATCTAAAAGGCACTGCCCCAAAAGCACCTACAAATTGCCAACTAGCCATAAATATATGCTTACCGTGTACCCGTTCAAGGAAGTTTAAAACTTTAAGACGCAGATAGATAGTTGGTTGCTAGTTCCTGAGAATCTGGAGAAGCTGAATTTCTAACTTCTAAGCTTATAGTTCATTCTCTGGATTCTATATCTACATATTCTAAGAATCTCGGTGAGAATATGAACTGTTTGGAAGAGCTGGAGCTTCTGGGAAAAGCTGCAGTTCCTAGAAGCTCCCCTAAACAGGACCACAGTTTGCGCCATTACACATCCGAGGTGAAGTGATCCTTGTGGTTGAGAATTTGTGCATCATAAGCCGCAATAGCATCAAACACGTTCAAATGGCTGATCACCTGAGCTCCACAGGCAGCATACTCTATGCACTCTTCCATCTCCTTAGAGAGATCATCATGCAATCCTGGGGTGAAATCCCTTGGTGCGCCCCCGTCGTAGACGAAGTAGCATGGCTTCACAGCAACTTTCTCCATATTTTCACGCAGCGAATGCGAGCCGCCGTTTGTCTCCAGTATCTGCCCTCCAGCAGCTGCAATCAGGCTCTGTACGTGTTGTCTGTCTTCAGGGTTTATGTACACACTGAGGCAAAAGTTCAGTCCCAAGAACAACTTCTGTGCCTGCAAGCGTCGGATTATCATCATGGAGATGTTGCGGCAGAAAATTTGTTCGAAAGAATGAAATGTCGTAAGTTAACACAAAGCAGGTGGAATATCTGGAGTTACGCACTAGATATACACCTTGACATTGAACAACGGTATGTCAAAAGTATTTTGATGCATTGTTGTACCCAGTTGTAGCTAGGCCTGTAAGAAAATATTACTGGGAAAAGATTTGCAATCAAATTCCTAAACATATACAAGTGACAGCCTACGATAGTTTTCACTACATAAAATAAGTTTAATCTTATAGCCAGCGACGTATACATACCCCTTCAGAAGCTTGATTTCTTCTTTTCTTGCTTCCACCAATTGATGCATGTGAGTTATGGCTAAATCTTAACTCAAAGGAAGCTTCTGGACTTGGAATAAATTTTACCAAGAAATCCATAATCCCTAAAAAAGCAAGGCGAAGCACTTCAGCTTAGGAATAGATAATGCTCTGCAGATTTATGATAAACCTTGAATGGCCTTAGGGATACTTAGGTATATCAAACAATATAAACGTAAAGGAAAGAATATTCAAATTGGGGTCCTAAAAGAAATAGAGAACTGTAGAGAAGATAGCTCAATACTGACATCCAATCGTGACAACCCATTTCCCAAACAGTAGAGCCATCAGGACCTCATATGATCGGCTCCATGCACTACCAGCACCTTTTCCAACGATAACATGGGTCACATTTTCAGTCCATTCGTTGACCACAGTTGCATCTGTCCAAGATGCAAACTCTTGCAAGGAATCCTGCTTGAAAAACATAAATCATGTTTACCACAAAAGCTGGAATGGAAGAGTTAACTTCATAAATGTTGCAAATCATCCACTTGCTGAATGTATCCATGAAGTAGGATTCAGCATTGTTTGTCCATAAACTTGTTCATCACACAAAAAGAGTTATGTTTGCTACTTCTCACTTATCCTACCTTTTCGGATGCACTTAAAGTTGAACCAAGCAAAACCCACAGATCCGAGGGGCAATCTCTTTCTGCGTAAAGGTGATCTGTCTGCTTTTCTTTCCTGTGGTCGTCAGTGGAAATTCCTTCTTTGTCCAAGTATTGGCTGCAATGATTAAATACAACACAAATTTATGGAACGAAAGACTACAATTGATAAAAGAAACAGGAACCTTAAAGGCGTCTAACAAGAAAGTTTAGGAAAGATTGCATACCCCTCAGGAAAGGAAGAACATGAAGTGTTAAGTTGATCTATTTCCCTTTTAGGAACAGCAGAACTTCCTTCTTTGGCTGAACTTTGTCTGGAATAACAACAGGCAAAAGAGAATGTTGTAGTTATTTATTAGTTAATTCAAAAAATGATTAAGGCAGGTGAAGAAAGGTCATATACCCTTGAAGCAAAGAACTTGATGCGTTCCATTGATCTATTATAGGATCTTCCCATTCGCAATCAGTGGAATCTCTTTGTTCAATTGACGATTGGCTGGAACACAGAATCAAGGGGAAAAAAATACAAATGAAGGATCAATGACTAATCAAATAACAGAGCCTCTGTATAACCTTCCAAGAAAGCAATAAGCTTGAATAACAATTTCATATTCACGAAAAACCTCTGAGGGAAGGAAGAAGAATTGCCACTCTCCTTTCTTGGCGAGCTTATCTTATCACATGGTAGTGGCATGGTTGTATGTTCAGGGCACATAACACAACGGTTATCCTGCAATATGAAAAATTACCATCTCAGAGCTTAGAACATTAGAGTGGTGACGAATATCGCAAACAAAAGGATCAATTACACAATATTCTCAAAAGCTTACAACATCCCAGCGGCAATTCAAAGTCATCATTGCACATGGAACATGATAGTTCCTATTGCACTTTGTATAATAACACCCAAGAGCTGCTCCAGGAAGCCTGCATCTTTTGCACTTCAATTTCGAGGCACGGTTTATTTCCAACTCCAAGTTCACAATGGTATCGCCCTCGTAAAATACTTGCGGGGCCCTTCGCAAAAGAAAAAAGTAGGGAAAGACAAACAATTTACCCAATAAATAACCCTTCTTTGAGAGTAACTAGCTAGTGCCAACTGTTGCGCTGGATGAAGTAAATATAGTTTATAATGTAAAGCTAAATATACTAAAAATAAGAATTGTCCCCAAATCTAGAAAACTGTATAAATTACCACATGAGATCAATCAACCATCTACACATACACATGTGCAAACAAAGCAACTTTTTACAGAAGAATATGTCGTGCAAACAACAAAATTATGATGAGGGGGCGGAGGGAGGGGGATGTAGAACGCACCATCACCCCTCAACTACCCACTTTAATACCACACCAGCCACTGTTTATTTTTATTAGGTATGGTTAGACTTAGCACATCTCAAACATTGAATAGGCTGTTAATGGCTAAAAAAAATACTATCGTAATGAATTTACTTTGAAATAGGAATCAAAATGGTAATTCTTGCATGCCACTAAAACTATATCATACCGACTAATCTTTGGACATAATTAAACAAATGGAATATCAGAATGCATGGTTGTCTTATATAGCAAACTGCTAAGGTATTAAGCTAAAAAATTGTACAAAGGTCCAGATCTCAACAAATAAAAATAAAAATTGTCCAGCATCCTTGTATCTTATACCTGCATTGGAAGGGCATGATGATAAATCTAAATTGTGTTGAATAAGCATCAAGAGTTAAAATATATCTAGAAACTTACCACTCCAGGCATTTTTTATGGACATAAATGATATCTGATGGGCATGGACTGCCATTGTCACTGGACACAAGCTTTCCCTTTTGATAAAGCGCCATTGGACCATGAAACTGAAATAGGAAAAGTGAGGTCTTTTAATGTCAAGGGTTAAGAAGCCTTCAAAAGATAACCTCTGGTTAATAGATCATAGTTCACCTGAGGAGGTGTTCTAAATGAATGGCAGAAAACACATTCATCTTCAAATAAGTTGATTGGTGTTTGCAGTCTCTTCAATCTAGTAGCACATCCCATGTCTTTTGATATGCCATCGTTGCCATGTTTTCTAGGCATGTTGTTTTATCTATCAGAATGCTGTCCAGTGTTGCTTAGATTAGAAAGAGGCAATGAAACTTCATTTGCATCTACCGCAGCTTTCTCATTTGAACCCTTTGCAGCCAATGCTGTCTTATTCTATAATAAAAAAATGTATACAGTCAGACTGTTGAGTATAATGTGTAGGTATTATAGAAAAGCTATTGATTTTTCTTTTTTGCATGAACCACCACATAATGTGTAGGTCCTTGTCCTTGAGCATGGAACTATGCATGCAATTCTGCAGGGCCGAGGGAAAGAGTTTTACTAGAGATCAAGGGAAAGACAAGTGAAGTACCCTAACAAGACGTGATTTACTCAGAAAGCTGCTTTGCCTAGTCAACTAATTGCTGTTCATATGACTTCTTTGGAGAATCTCAAGATTATTGCTGCCCTTTTCTCCAAATACGCTGCCGGCCATTGTGCTCATGATCTACAAGGCAGCATAAGGACGGAGATTATAAGGTGAAGCTGAGAGCAGCAGCTGCACAATATTAGTCCCATCATTATTTAAATAGCTCCCCCAGATTAATTGATTAATCAAATCATAAGTAGTACATTCCTAACTTTTTCAATAGTCTTGTTTGTAAAAAAGAGATCAATTCAAGTTGGAATTAAAAAACTTGTCACGTTATTAAAATCCAAACTCTAGACCATTTGAAAAGAAAATTCTTTGGCAAACACATCCCTGCCTATAGCCCTTTACTAGGAAATTCAATTTGTGTTTATAGCTCCGTTGTCACAATGCAACCCTGATTCAGGGGCAGACATGAGTAAATCATGCATCTCTTACTCACAAAAAACTAGTAACCATCTCTCACCATTCACAATGAAGTTAGAGATTCCAATGATCACTGCTTAAAGTCGTCGAAGCAATTACTACTTCCCACAAAAAATCCAACCCTAGATTCGCAAGGTAGATTTAAGGAGAGAGACAAAGGACCAAAATGTCCCTAATTAGTAGTAAGGTTATATTGATGGGTGAATAAGGGGTGTTGAAGAGATAATACATCTCGATTTCCGGATCGAAGGTAGGTAAGAAGGTAGAAGTTGATTTATTTCGGGATAAATTTCAAACTCTACAAATTAGTTTATTTTGGGAAAGAGAGAGTAAGCAAGAGGAGGGATTCATGGGAGCTAGAAGGATGCCAAATTTTCGACTTCGAAAGGGGGCAAAACGGACAATACTCCTAATTCCGTTGATCTTACGGCAATAGTACACAAATACACATGCAGCTGATAAAATGAATGCAGCGTGTCGAATGGACTCAATTAATTCGTGGGTAAAACTTCTATATTCATGTTCTTAGTAATTTAGGCTGTGTGCCTGTGTTCTTTTGCAGTAGATAGGGAAAAGAGATATCTCGTTCTTCGCACGCACGTTCATTAGCAGTGCGTTTTTTAAAAAAAGAAAATTACTTTTAAAAAATAATATTACTCTATTTTAAGTTTAAAATAATTAATATTTAATTAATCATATGGTAATAATTTACATCGTTATATTCGTGGGTAAAACTGTTGGAAATAAACTAAGGTGAAAAAACCCTGAAATCAACACCAAAATTAGGCTATAAAATTTAAATTCCGGAAAGCATAGGTACCCGCAGCACTATATTACCGTCGTCGCCGCCGCTGCCGCCGGCCGGCCACACCGGAGATGGGGGGAGGGGAGACACGTACGAGTCGGGGGAACAAAAACACTAGGGGTGGGGGGAAGCAAAGCGCTCACCTGGTCGGCGATGGCGCTCTCCCTCTCCCTCCGCCGCCTCGGTTCGCGCGCGCGATCCGCCGAGCGAGCGGCTACGGCCTCTTCGCCGCCGACGCCTCGGGCAGCATCGGTGAGTGAAGCGGCGGCGCACTGGCAGTAGCAAATGGCAGCGAGGACGAGGAGAGCTGCAGAGGAGGGCGCGCGAGAGACGAGGCGGTTTGCGGGAGACGAAGCAGAAGACGTTTTGCGTGTGAGCAGGGTCTGGACGTGTATAGCCGAGACGATGCAATTAATGCAGCCGTGGTGCGGTCACTTCACAGTTCACTTCGCTTGCTTCTTGTTGCTGCCTTCATCTTCTCGTATAAGATGCCCATTGCCAATGAGATCCGAATCCTGTGCATTAATGCAGAGGTTTAGTGACACCTTCGTGGTCTCATAAATAATCTAATTCTAACTATAAATTCTGTCACAGTTCCGTTTACCAAAAAAATCATGCTCGATCGATAATACTAAATCTGCTTAGACACACTATATCGAAATACATGAAGATAGAAGATCTGCTTAGCTTCAATATAGGACCTGAATTTTGATAAGATGAGAACGTATCAATCAGTTTGATTATGCAACTAATAAGATAGATGAATTGGTAATCAAAGAGTCGATCGACTAAAAAGTCGATATAGTGATACTTAGTCGATATCGATAGGGTTTTGAGCAATAAGTTATATATCCAATGTAGATTCTGATACTTGAGTAAATAAATACAATCGGCTCATTAATAATGTAATAAAATAATGATATAATTCAATAGAAACCAATCGGCCAATAATAATATGATAAAATAACTGTTGATCCGAAAGTTAAAGCATACATTGGCTGGAGATCCGATGTCGATAAATCGAAATGATTAGATAATCAGTGAAATCTTTATTGTGATATGCTAAAACCAACTTATATGTAATTCTTATAAGCCGATGCAACGTTCAGATAACTCATCCGCTAAAAATCCGATGAAACCCTTATTGACAATTAAAGGTATGTTAGTTTTTATGAATTCTAAGCATGACTTAATAGGTTAAACCCAATTGATGTAGCACTAAGTATGAAAAGAAGCATAAAGCCTAAACAATCAGGTCTTTGACTGATTTTCAGGGCGGTATATACCGTAGCTAATCTAGATCGACAAAACAATTTAGCCGATGCCGATAAAACCCTAGAAAAGATCCGACCGATATAGATAAATTGAATCATCAACTTAAATTAACTAAGATATATGAATAGGCAAATGCATAAGCTAGATTAGAGTGTCGAAACGATGTAAGTCCTAATCCCACCGATACAAGATGTCATGACAAGCCTTACCCCTGTTGAAGATCGAAGCCGATACAGTCCAATTCGAAACAAGAACTCGTCGAAAATAAAAGGGTGACGATGTTTCGAAAATAGGTTGTACTGATCTGTGGAGATAGATTACATGGCTTCCGGGTGTACATATTTATACTCATGAGTGGATACTACTCCATATCGTATGCTAGACAAAACTTTCTAAAGATAAAAAGGAAAAATACAAGTTCTGATTGGACACTAGATAAATATTTCCGTAAGATAAAAGAAAACTACTGAACCCTACCTAATTAATGTGGTCTTCATGATTTTTTATTGAACTTGATCTTTTCTAGATAAACTTTCATCGGTTGATTGACCTACCGTTCCACTAAGAATCTTACCAAATTTTAATATTACCAAGTTCATAAGTTAGAGTTTGATTCTTTATGGAATGGAGGGGGTGTGTGAGTATAACAGTGGATCACTATGCAATTAATACCGTCGATTTAAGGTATCTACAGTAACATGTGAATTGTAGCACACTTTTATTTAGAGTAATGTAGTGAAATGCTACGTAGAACATACTTTTTTTACCCCATAAAAACAATACATAGCCAGAAGTCGGTTTTTATAAGAAGGAGAGAGTATTTATTATTTTCAGTAAGATCAAGAAAAAAATAACTTATACTATGATGCACACTGTTAAATACACCATTCTATTTGAAATCAAGCCTCATACATATAACAAAACTCCCGGATAAAAGAAGAGAAATAGAGTACTACTCTGACGCTACAAGGCCTCCTTCAAAGGTTGAGACAACTGCTAACTCATAAATCGTACACATCATCTAAGAGATAGAACAAGAGATAGTTTTTCTAATGAATTGTCTCTAAGGTTGTCTCTTCTTACTTTTATGGCAGCATGGGTAGTAAATGATATGGTGATAAACTACAGGCTCATACGGTATCGGTAACTGAGTGAGATAGGCGTGGGAATAGGAGATGGATTGATTTTTTACCTTCTCTTTCCTCCACATAGGATACATGATGACGTAGATATGTTATGAGATAGTTTACATGGCACCATTGGAGAAGACCTAAGGTCTAACCTGGGGAACGTACTTTAAGCTTTCCTGCTACCCCGTTCGCAAAATTTAGTGCAACCTTAAAGGTCAAAATAGCTTTGACCCTACTAACAGGATTTTAACAGCCTATATTTTTGGACAATATAATACGACGGGATTTTCCGTGCCGTCAATTCAGAACGAGCATTCAGATCATAAACACCAATGCTCTTTACCGAACAAGGATTAAAATGACAAGCAGCATCAAACCTAAGCTCAGAAACATTAAACCAAGTCCAATCGCGTAACAGGAACACAACCAAAAATACATTTTTCCCACATAGCATTTCAATCTTCATGACATGATCTCCAGTGGCGATGTTTAAAACATTTTTGGCAGCAGTGCTAATTTAACAGAGGTTCTACAGGGTAGCTTTTGATGAGATACGGTTTAGACAGCCGAAGAGAACCAGGCGATCCTCTCCTGGGAATCATGAAATCTTCAGCGCTTTCCACCACCACCACCAATCTTCGGGCCCTTGGAACCCCTCGGGGCGACGCCCTTCGACTGCGACTTCTGGGACTTGGCTACCTCAGCCTTCTTCGCCTTCTTTTCATCCTTGGTCTTCTTGATGCGCTCCTTGATCTCACTGCACGATGCAGAAGCTCAGATGAATGAGTCCTTTAGCATCATCGAAATGTATATCAGAGGATTTGCATACACAAGATGCAATAGGGGATTATGTGTGAATATGAACAGAGAATTCGCTAGGAGCAGACGACCAATAAGAATGGGTAACAAACACCCTGTTGCAATGATACAGTAAACTGCGCAGAACAAAGACAGAAAAAGTGAAAACACACTGCTTGAGAAGTTAAGAGGCACCACATGAGGTAAGGGCTAGTGCAGTGAAAATGAAGGCAAAATGTAACCCATATAGAGTGGCAATGTCTATTGCAAGGGTGGGTACTTTGTTGGAACCAGTAATCAGTCTAAATGGCGATCATTCAGGGAAAGAGCATACCGAAGAGCAGCTTCTCTAGCAGCATCACGAACTTCAGGCTTTTCAGCTCTCTTCTTTTGGATGACTTCCAATGAAGCACCAACAATTGACCTAGAGTATGGTTTCTTGGTGGTCCGGCGCCTCTTCTTGACAGCTTCAGCATGGATATCCTAAAAACAGAAAATTGGGTAAGGGTGTAAACAGGAGAATTAATCTGATTGGAAGCAATACATAGCATGACTAACTGCACATATATATAAGGAATTAAGCATAAGCTGACAAAGAGAACTGGTGCAGACATAATTACCAAAGTACCCAAACATACAATATTTTTATGTGCACGCAAACACTGCAAGGTGCTTATTTGAAGAATCAACATGATGTTTGCAGAGTAAACTTAGCATTTCAAGCACAATACAACATTACAAAGTTTACGCATTCGGCTCAACCCAACAAATTTAAGAAAGCAATGATCAGTGAACAGAAAAAAATGTTTAAGGTCATCGAATTATCAATTATGTGCATATAGTTGAGAAAACGCCCGCCTAAATCTAGATACAATACCTTCTTGTGCTGCTTCCTGTACATAGCTGTCCAGGTAAGCTTTGCAGGCTTCAGGCGGTTGTGGAAGTAGCGCTTGCATTTTGAGTTTGCAAAAAGGAAGACCTGTACAACATACCAATACGTTTACAACAACCTTCTAAGCAGAGAAATATCCCGACATTAAAGCAATCATTTGATCAACAGTCTGACCTGTGAATCAGCACGAATAAAGCGAATGCCCTTCCCTGGATATATCTTCTGGCCACTAAAACGGCACAGCTCTGTCCTGTAGGACAAAAAGAGAAGTAATAGTTGAAATACCTTCTAAATATGAAATAGTACTCATTGGTAAATCATTGCTATTAACCTTTTACTACCATTAACCAAACTACATAGACTAGAGCATGCACAGGATAAAAGGGCACTAAAACAATCTTACAATCATGTTGAAACAACAAAATGTACACAGGAACTTACTTCAGCACCATCTTCTCAGCTTAAATCCTCACAGAATTCTGCCAAATTTCCAACAACAAAAGAAAAAAGAATCAGGACTAGGATCCAGAAAACAAATCGTGCAGAGGTAATCATAGAACATTAAAAACCTACATCAAGATATCGACAATACAGACAGGTAATCATCTCAAATTTTAACTGTTAAAAATGTATGGATTCTACAGGCAGTAGAAACATAATCAACTTAGCTTAGCTCCTGCTGCAAGGATACTACCCTGGTCCATCTTGCACATTAATCAACTAGGCTACTATGCAATCACAAAGGTCATAGCACCTGAGTGCAACTGTGCGACACACAAGGTTCCTCAAATGCTCAAACCACTCAAGAGAACCAGAAACATTGCAGTTCATACGCGCATCGGATTACCATCCACGACTAGGAATTGAGAACCCCATAAAGGGGTGAACTGTCGGGCGACTACTGGCAGAAGAGACATGAGATAAATCTCCCCTGCAAAGCGGGTTCCCTGGTTCATATAGCACACACAAGAATAGGCTGCTACGCCATCACAATAGCTATAGCGCCTCAGTACCAGTGCTTTCCCTCGCATCAAACAAATCAAGAATCCATCAAAGAAGCTCAGTTACTCATGATAAATCAGACAAAACGGATTAACCACATACTCCACCAAACCAAAGGAGTAGCAACCGATGTATATACATCACACTACACTACAGGTAATCCAGAACCACAGAAAAGGGTGAACTGTCGGGTGACTACTGGCAGAAGAAACATGAGACAAATCAACCCTGCAAAGCGGGTTCCCTGGTTCATATAGCACACAAAGGAATAGGCTGCTACGCCATCACAATGGCCATAGCGCCTCAGTACCAGAACCGCAGCTAATCATGATAAATCAGATCAAACGGGATCACTACAGTGTACATACTCAAGAAAACAGGAATCCTTCCTCCTCCGGAGTAGCAACAGATGTATACTTCGCACTACACCGTGTCAAGATCAAATATAAGAGAGAAGAAACCATCTCCATTTACAAGCTTAAGGGATCCCCGGCATTTCTTCTTCTCGAATCTAAGCAGCACCACTGCCGCAGAAACCACCAACCCGCCCTAATTCTAGTTGCTCGAGAGAAATACAAAGGCAGCAGAGCATAGACGCTGCAAGAACTAGCTGCGCGGTGGTAGAGGCGAGAGGAAGAGCACTACGACGTGATACCTTCTGAGTGCAGCCGTCGGTGACCGCGATGCGGCGGTTGTTGGCGGCGGCGGCGGCGGCGCGGGAGGGAGTGGGGGGGAGCAGCGTGTGCTCCGCGAGGGTTTCTTATGAGACGGGAGAGGGCTCACGAGTGGACCGGGCTTAAGATTGGGGAAGTTAGAAACAGGCCTATGTAGGCCCGATCCATCTGCGTATGGGCCATCAGATTGAATCCTATGCGTATGGTCCGTGGGCCCGTGGCTCATCCTAACATGCTTAGGCTTTTTTTTTTTTTCATTTTCTTCTGCGAGATGCTTAACCATCTTTTCCCCCATTTTGTCATAGCTCTTTTTTTTACATAATCTGAGAGAGCTTCTTAGTACTAGGATCTGTCTATATTTCCGTTGAATTGCGTATATTTGATACTAAGTACTCCAAATTAGCCACTTTGACTTTTTTACTGATCAAATTTTATTAAGTTTAACTAAACTAGCAAATATGCCCGTGCTTTGCAACAGGGTATCCAATTATGTGTATTATTTCATTTATCGTATAATTTCTTTTTACTTTTCATGTATGGTAGTGGAGAGGCAGATGATTTACATGAATTTTGGGGAGAATTGTTTAAAATGTTTGGTGTGGGTCTAGTACACGTGATAGATGGAACATATGATATATACGTAGGTCTTATCTAAGGATGATAATAGGACTTGAAGGTCAATTTTCTTTACATAAGCAAAATTTACTACAAGACATCAAAAAAGTGTATTTAGTCGAGGGATACCGTAAGATCGTGGAATGGCTGAAAGATACTCCAACGTTTTAATTTACCAATGGACACTATGGGTAATAAAATAAGGGAGTATCGAAGTGCAGCGCACGATGCGGGTGCGTCCCCGTCAGCAATGGCGACCCTCGGCGGAGCCACGGGCAATACTCGGCCACGTCTCCATGCAGCGCGATGTGTTCTGTCCATCGACGACCGAGTGGTGCATCGCCAGGCTGAGCACAAAGCTGCCGCACTGGAGTTGTTCGCCCACGTCTCCACAAAGTGAGATTTGTTCTGGGCATTGATGATCGAGTGGTGCATCACCAGGCTGAGCACGCTGCCACCGCTAGGCTACGATGGTGAATCAAACCCCATCCCATGTTTATTTTAATAAAAAGATGTGTAATATTTGGTTATCTAAATTTTAATAAAATTTGTTAAGTGAAAAAACAATATTAATAGCTAAAAGTGCTTCAGGAAAAGAAAGGCCAACACAAACATCATATAAAAATTGCACGGGTCGATAAAATTAATAAAATCTACTTATACATCATATAAAATATTTCATTGAATTTATTTTTACCGTGATAAATCAGTAAAACCAGAGTATAGAAGATAATGAAAAGTAAAAACAAAAAACTTAGCATTGCCTCGGCTAGCTGCTCATACCACTTCGTTGAGACACTCACCTTGCCTTGTTACTCGCCTCTCATGGCTCATCGGCGCCAGGTGGTTGGATCTGATGGCCCATATAGGTTGTAGGTGGATTGTAACTGATCGCGTCTGAAAAAATCAACCTCCATTTTTGTATACAGCTCCTTAAGAGGTCCGCACGTAAAAATCTATTTTCGCAGACGGACCTCTCACCAGCGACCGCATGTAAAAATAAGCTTATCTTCGCATGCGGTCCTCTTAAGGGGCCGCATCCGAAAATAAATTTTCGTATGCAGGCCTCTTAAGTGGTCTACATGTAAAAAAAACTCCATCTTCTCCTAAGAGTTTTTCTCCCCTCCACTCTCTTTTCCCTCTCGCCACTTCAATTTTTTTTCAACACCTCTTCTCTCTCTCCCCCTCTCCTCTCCTGATTATTTTCTCCTTTCTCTGTCCTATCTTTTTCTCTCGTCTCCTCTCTTCTCCACTCTTTCTCTTTTTCTCTCCATTTCTCTCCTCTCTCTCTTCCTCTCCGAGCGGGAGCAGCCGCCAAGGAGGCAGCCGGGAGCGGCTGCGGTGACGGTGATGGCGTCGGTGATGGCGGGTAGCGGATCCGGCGGCGCCGTCCTCGAGAGGGATGGATCCGCCGCCCTAGGGAGCGGTTGTAGGGATGGCGGGCGGCGAGGGTGGCGAATCTGGTGGTGCCGCTGTCAGGAAGGCTGGATCTGCTGCCCTCTGGAGCGGTTGCGGCAACGGCGGAGCATGCGAAAATAGATTTTCGCATCCGGACCTCTTAAGTGGTCCGCATGCAAAAATAGCCCCTCTTCTTCACAGATATTTTTCTCCCCTCCACTCTCTTTTCCTTCTCACCACTTCAAATATTTTGAACTCCTATGCTCTTTCTCCTCCCTCTCCTCTCTGTTCCTCTCCGAGTGGGAACGGGCACCGATGGGCCGTCGCCGCCGCTGAAGAGGTGACCGGGAGTGGGCGCCGGTGGGCGGCAGATTTGGTGGCGCCGTCCTTGGAAGCGCTGGATCCGCTGTCCTAGGAAGCGGTTGCAGCGACGAAGGGCGCCGAGGGTGGTGGATCCAGCGGTGCTACCCTCGGGAGCGGCTGCGACAACGATGATGGCGGGCAGCGGATCTGGCAGTGCTGCCCTTGGGAGCGGCTACGGTGACGGTGAAGGCACCGACGGCATGCTAGGGTTTCGTACTTTTTTCACCAAATTTATTTTCGCATGCAATTGGTATACGTGTAGTGGCTTCATGCAAAAATCAGATTTTCGTAGACCTTTAGGCGCATGTGGGTTGCTCATCCGATTGTAAAAGTCACTTTTGATCATTTGTAAAAATGATTTTTGTAGTAGAGGGTGACTAAGAATTAAGAAGATGATTTAGAGTCAACCTCGATGAATAGGGAGAATTGAGACTATGATCATAGAAGAGTCAATTTTCACGTAGTTCGAGATTTACTTTAAATTATGACAAAAATATAAAAATAGAAAGAATCATCTAAAGAAAATTATTTCACAGCGTTCACGCATGCGCAGCAACTGGTAATCGCGTCATGCACGAGCTGTGTGGTGACTAAGGGCAGCCGGCCCATTAGACTCAGGTTGGGCGCTGGCTGAGGACCTGTGTTTAGACTTGTAGTTGGGGGCTGTGGGCCGGTTGAGGAGCTGTTTTAGACTTGCAGTTGGGGGCTGTGGGCCAGCTCTCCCAGAGAGGAGATCAGCAGCAATGCGGTAGACAGGAGGCGCAACACAGGCCCAACTCCGAGCGAGCGCTTGCGTGCGTGAAGGGATGGTTTTTTGCGCGAGGATAATAGATAAGAAAATCGGAGACGGATGGTATCTCAGACAAAGTTTTTACGGACGAAAAAAAACACGGAAACCTTACGAAATTTTTTATTAGGTATAGATTTAAGAAAAAATTAGCGATATCTACAATACTAAACTATTTAGTTTCATTAAAACTAACATTTAATATATTTAATAATATGTTCATTTTTGTGTCATAAATATTTCCATATTTTTATATAAACCTAGTTAAATTTGATTTTTTTAAGTTTAACAAGGAAAAGATTTAAATCAACTTAAAATATGAAACAAAGGGAGAGCAGTAAATTAAATTACGGTTCCTCCAAGAGGTTACGTTTCTACGACTTTGCCAGCAGACAAGCTAGGGCAAAACGGCCGGCGAGCATCCACGGTGCTAGTATATGAAGCGTCGCGGTCGACGGCCGGCCACCGCCACACCTGCGCACTCGTCATGCCGGGATTTTCGCCGGTGCAAATCTAGTCAAAACTTGCCCACGTCTAAACCAAATTACTTATTAGATTATTTTTACAAATTTATCTACTTAATTATAGAAATAAATTAAATATTTGATAACTAAACTTAACAATTAACAAATAGCTTTCAATGCAGTAGAATACAGTATTTTTGAGAATACGTATTTTTTTAGATACGTGAGTAAATAATCCGTGATAATAATTTAATGAAGTGACTAGAGAGGACGGACATAGTTTGACGATCAATTTTCAGTTCGCTCTCAGTGGGACAGCTTTCAGTTTTTCAGCGCCGTATTGTTGTACTAGCCTACTAGCTAGCGTGCACTACCATACATTATCAGCGTTTTTTTCAACAAGACGGCAATTTGACATGGATACGCATTGCATTGCAAACCAAGTGACAATGCCGCTAATTACTCGCCGTAACGTATGGCCGGCCGACCTCCATGAGAGTGAGACTGATCATATCATTAATTATTTATCATGCAAAGTGCAGTCTAATTAAATTCACGATGAGCACGCAACACTTCAGTAGAGAACAAGAAGCAGCTAGAGTAGACACGCCACGCATATGCACGCGGATCGACGTGCATGCCATGTCACGACGAGTTCTATACGTTCTCTCTGTCTCAAATAGGAAGAATATATACGCAAACATCTTCCTGTAGTGCGATTAATTTCTCCCACCACTACATCCACCCACTAATTAAGGTGGTTCTAACGATTCGAGAAAACTATGTCCAGCGTGGTCACCAAACCATATATGAAGATCGATTTTGACCATATGCGAAAACCGTTTTTATAGTGTTAATTCATAGAGCATAATTCTAAGAATATATGAAGATCGATTTTGACCACATGCGAAAACCGTTTTTTATAGTGTTAATTCATAGAGCATAATCCATAGACCATTTAATAAAAGTAATAAGGTAGAATTATATTACACGTCGAGATCGAAGATATTAGTAGAGTTCCTAAGAATACAACTCACAAGCACACGCTCTCGCTCCATTGCTCGCTTGGAAAGTATTTTTTACACCTAGGTGCTATGGCACCTAGATATATGCATGTAGTTTAAACAGTTATATAAAAATTTTATAAAATTTAATAAGATAGATTATGATAACATAGTATACAAACATATAAGTCTAAATTCTATCTACACATGAAGAAAATAAAAATAACAAATTTTATCTGCGTTGTACGGGTACTATTCACTGTCTGATTTTATTAATTTTGTTTTCTCTAGTTGTATATATTGAATATAGTCTTGTATGTTTGTGTATAGATTTATATCATCACAATTAATGTTACTAAATTATTTTAAATTTTTTTATAACTATTTAAATTTCATGCAAATGATAGGTGACATATAACATCTAGGTGTAGATAATCCTTCGCTCTCTAAAATGCTTTGTCAATGGACACGCTCACTACAAGCCGTACGTTTTCCATGCCCCACTATCCTTCCATCGTGCGTGTACTGTTGCTCCACAAACTAAACCCAAATCGACGAGGCCAAAAGAAGAAACAGCTTCCATTCATTCGTGCGACCCAAACTAGTTTCAAAAACTAACACGTGTGATCCAAAAAGGTGTGGCCATCTGATCCGGAGTGAAGCTGACAGCGATTTTTTTTTATAGTGAGCCATGCCACTTGTCGCCGTTCAGTTGGTCCACGGCCACTGCTCAAAGATTCTGAAAGCCGTAGTACAGCAATATGCATGCAGACATGCATCCTCTAACGTGAATTCAAAGACATGAAATTTTCTTACCGCCACAAAAAAATAATCATGATCAAAGCACGTAATAATTAACCTTTATGGGTACGTATAATAATGCTATTAGCAGTAGCATGTATGCATCTATGCATATAATTACTCCATATATTCTAAAATATAAGATATTTTAATTGGATAAGATACATTTTAGTAGTACGAATAGCTCCTGATCTATCGTAGTGTTAGGATGCATCTCATCCAACCAAAATCTCTTATATATTTTAGGATGAAAGAAATACTAACTCTACGCATGTCAAATTTTGTTAAATCATCACACGGTTCGTAAAAGTTTTCTTGTTCTTAGTTTACATCACTCGAGAACAAACAACGAAGTCAAATCTTGTTGTCATTATGCATACGCTTCTGAAAGTTTGAACTGCTTTTGGGAACACAGAGTGAGCTTGGTTGCTTGTGCCGCCCAACTCACACTGCACTAGCTTGCTATGACAGCATTGGACATTTGTTAATTTGGACGATATCTGCATTGACAAAATATCTGGCATACGTAGTCAAATTTAATGCAGGAACTGAGTTGTAATCACTTGGAGATTATTGGTGCAGAGAGCTTAGTGGGTTTTTTTTTTTTGGTGTGGGTGTGTGACCTGAACTGTAGTGGTGGTGATTGGCCAACCTGCACTGCAGCATCAATGTGCTGTTTTGTCTTAATGATCGGTGTGGAGGGTCAACTGAATTAATTTCAGACATTCGCAGCAGCAGCACACTGAATTAATAGGAGAAAACAACAACATAGTACTAGAAATCATCGGTAGTTCTTCTGTCCATGAACAGTTGCAGCAACTATCAGTCGACCACTCGTGACTAATCAGAGGTCGAGATCAGTAGATCAGCTCGAGATTATCTGAAGTTTCAATGGAATCCCATTGCTCTCACACGGTCCAACAGCATAGGCTTCATAGCAGATCACAGTCCGACAGTGACATGGTTCATATGATTCCGTCAGTAGACTATCAGAAGCTTTGATTAGCCTTTGCCAATGGCTGCTCTCGCTTGGATTTAAGCTCCTGGCACTGGCCACTAGCCACATAGTACTATGGAGTATGGACCTGTGTTTGAAAGCCCTTCCTGTTAGTGATATGCCCTAAAGGTAATCATAGAGATGATTGTATCACATACTATGTTTACATATTTATCTGATATTGTTTCTTGAAATAGATAACTCATTATTGGTTAATGAATATGTGATTCATTTATGAGACTCTTTATATTATATGTTGCTATTTCTAAAGGATCCCTGATCAAATATCATATGTGGAACAAATGATATTAAATGATCAGCACATGTATTGATTGATGATCATGTCTCATGGATCATGGTATGGAGATACCAAATTGATAATGTGGACACATGTTGGGGAACATGTTGTTGGATAGACCCGACATGAGACACTGCAAAAACTATTTGTGTAGTGCCATCAGTGGTCTCGATTAGTGTTGGTATAGAATTCTTAGACCTGAGATTATCATGGTTTCCAACATGTGTAGTGACTTACTTAGGGACTGCTAAACGCTATTCCGTAACTGGATAGTTATAAAAGTAGTCTTCGGGTGTGTTATGAAACATGTAGTGGGATATGAATAATCAAGATGGGATTTGTCCCTCCTATGGAGAGATATCTCTGGGCCCCTCGATGTTATAGATTATGGAAGTGCATGGCCATGCCAAAAGTGATTGAGGAGTCAATCGCAGGTTATATAATCTATCACAGGATCGAGTGAATGATTGAGCTATTAGAGGATGGCACATATCTAGCCTTGAGCTTAATCGATATCGTGAGGCAAAGGGATTCATACAAGTAAACACTAAAGGTTCAGCCGATATGATCTTTATGTATGCTCGGTGGGTCAATACGTTCTGCTAGGGGCCGCTGTTGACACGTGGACCGAAAAGGAGTTTTCGGGTTGCACCCGAGTGTGCATGAACCTACAGGGTCGCACGCTTAAGGGGCCGGAATGAAGGGATTGGATGGAGATCCATTATGCGCTCAATTTCGGATAGGGATCCGAGTAGGACTCCTATGGGCCTTGGAGGCCCGGACTTGGTCCCTATATATACATGAGGGGGTGTGGCCGGCGGGATTAACAAATCACGCCACGTGAAACCCTAGCCGCGACTTCCCTCCACGAGCAAACCCTAGCCGCGCGCGGGTGCTAGCACATCTGCGCGTGGTGTTCCTTCCCTGGACGTGTGGATACCGGTGGAGGCGCCGCTGTCCTGCGGTGCTGATCGGCGTGGGAGCACGGCGAGAAGAACGCACGAGGAGGAGAAGGTCAAGCAACTGCGATCGACTACTTCCTCTACATCGGCGCGCGCTACATCGCGAGGATTCCTTCGGCTCCTTAGTGCATACTTCCGCTGCACAGCGCGTCGAGTGGTAACGATCTATGATCTCATACTTGCATGGTTCCTGGTTTACGCGGTAGAAAATTTTTGTTTTATGCTATCGTAGCCTACGCATATCCCAACACTTCCTTCATTGAAAACAAAGATGCCCTCAGTGCATGGAGAACGAGCATTTTGGCTCAACTAATCGGCGGACGTAAACCAAAACGAGCTATTAGTAACTGACAAGCAAAAATTAACCACATCCACCAATCACTGTGTGCGCACTAGTCGTATGCCAGTAGTACACTCCAGTCGGATGCATAGTAATTTCCTTTTAGATTAAGGTAAAACTGCCAAAAACTACCCCAATACCGAGGAACTTTGTGATGTGATTGATTTTACGATCAATGTCCTGATGTGCAGTACTATCTCCAAGATGGAAAGATGACGAGTCAAATGATGCCTTTTTTGCATCGAAGCGTTGAAACCGGTTGTAGTCGAATTAAAGTATTTCTTTTCTTCAAATTAAACTATATCTGTAAATTATTTAAGCTGCATTATTTTGACTTGGGAGCAACCAGCCAAGACCACAGAAACAATAGTGATATGGGCAACAAAGTTAATAGTGTACCTAAGCTGAGTTCTTTTCATCAACTCCAAACCGCAATTTCCTCGTCTTCAGTTGTACGTTTTCCACACGGTTAAACGATGTGTTTTGTAAAAATTTACATATAGAAGTAATAAATCGATTTTTAAGTTTGTAATAATTAATATCAATTAATCATGCGCTAATTGTTTATCTCGTTTCACGTGTAACCGAAAATCTACACTAACTACTTGAAAAAGAACGCACCCTTATGTTGAAGTACAAGCAAATTGTCCGTCTTTTCTACATGCTAAGTTTTCATATAGTTTATATCGAGCTGGATGATACATATAACTCAATACAACTTCTCTTCCCCCCAAACCCCCCCCCCCCCACACCCCCCCCCCCCCCCCCCAAAAAAAAAGTTTAATAATCAGTGGCACTGTCTGTGTTGTAATACATGGTACTCCCAGCAGATATTCGGTTGAAGCAATGCCGATGTGCCATCAAGTACAATATCTCCCAAAGCCATCATGCATTGGTTAAGCCTTTATTAAGCCTAACGGCATATGTCAATCACAATCATGACTTGAATGGGAGAATGTTGCTTCACGGACGATTGTACCTAACTAATATTGTGTGAATAAATCCTGTAGTACTCGAGAAAATCAATCGTTGATTGCCTTAAGTATAGCCATTCGTGCAAGTGTTAATTAGGACATGAAATGGGTTGTATTACAGGTTGTCGTCATGAAGCTGAGATACCGAAGAATGAAGAAAACTAAACTAAACGAAATAAAATCACATGTACACCCTGGTTATACTATATAAGCTGCGCTCACGGTATTTGGTTATTACAACGTGTCTACGCTTGGAGCAGGTGATAAATGAGTATTTTACCTAGAGATACATGTAACGGTCTAGTCTTGAAATTAAATTGATGGTCTTGTACTTCCTTTCTTTTAAAATTTTGGTTATGTGCATCATAGTTATACAGAGATTAGGAGTTTTGTTAGCACAATTATATTATTTTGATGTAATTGACTAAGTTCAATGAAAACTTCTATTACTAACAAAATGTACATCATACCTGTGTGTTTCTTTGCCTGCCTGCAATGGTGTTTGAGGCTAAAGAACTAAGCATGCACATTTAACATGAAAAATACTTTCATATATATGATTCAAAAAAATACTTTATCAATCAAGCTGTTACTCGAACTAGCTTGCTTGTAGTTTCATATTTTCTCTGCTAGCTATTTGCAACTCCCAGAATTTATAAATTGTCTAATTACATAAGTCGAGTGCACTACTACGAGACATGTTTTTTTTTCACAGTGGCCTACCATCAAAGGCTCGTGAAAATTGATGGTTTTCGAAGGCGGGCACACTAAGAGACCCACCTAAGAAAATTGATTTTCACGGACGTACACTTAAGTCACCCACCTAAAAAAGGATTTCTAGCATTAAAAAATGAAATTCCATATCCAAATATCCTCCAATTCACAAATTCACAAAGCAATTCCACCAAAACAAATTTTAAAAAGTTTTGACAAATTCACAATGCAATTCCACCAAGGACGTCACCATCGACATCGGAATCGTCCTCTGCAGCGTCTTCTTTGGGGAGAAGCTGATGCAACACACCATCATTGGCGTTGGCGAGGGTGCGCAGAGGCTGGCCACGACGAGGTCTGCATTATTTTGGTCACAACTATATAGGTCATGAGATGGTGGTACTATATAGGTATTATTAAAGGTATAGAGGAGAGGAAGAGATAACTAATAAATGCGGATAAGTAACTCCTTGATCTTATACTAACACAATCGAATGGCTTAGGATTACCCATTACGTGTATCAGGTTAAATGTGAAGATGAGAGGGGGGTAGAGATGACTAACAAATGCTGATAAATAATTCCTTGTTCCAACTGTTGATAATTTTATAATAACACAATCAAATGGTGTCAACGATGTGGGAACCAGAGTCCCCACAACCAGTGGTGTGGAATGACCCGATCTCGCATGGCACTTTCGCCGAGATTCCCAACATGGCACGGGCCAACTCTTGGTTGACACGTAGCCATCTCTGACAAGGAAGGGAGGGGGAGGGGGGAGGAGGATATCCGCAAGAAGTGGCCGAGAGCTATGAGCCCATGGCCGCGATGGCCTAGCTTGGGGAAAACCCTTGCAATACTCGAGTGGGTCTTACCGTGGTGCTTGTGGACGGAGCTTGTGTCTCCCGACTAACAGGAGATAGATGGTGCAGGCCATCTCCCCTGGGGTCCCGAACATGTCTCTTTTTTAAGGGTGACTAGATGTTTATAGCCCCCTGCCCCCCAACCCCAATTTTTACAAGCCATTACTCGACGGCGATAGGTGGATCCCGTGGCTGTAGTGACGAGGTAACCCTATTCTTCCATGCTTGCGTGGAATGGATGAGGGTGTGTGGCGGCACCTCAGTTTGTCGTGGCTCAACACGCTCCCGCTAGGGGCCCGCCCTATTTCAACAGGGCAAGAAAGGAGCGCAATCGCTGACAGGACTTTCCATACCTAACATTTGTACACTTGACACCCCCTCATAGTTCGGTTGTGTGGTGTCCCCTAGAGAAACTATATGTGGAGAGCCAGTTCCATGGAGAGGGGAGGGGGTTGAAATCTTGAGAGTTAGAACCAAAATCGATAGGAGAGGAAGAGAACCTATTGCAAGACTAAAGATAAAATTGTAAGATCCTTCGCAACTAAGGAAGAAATCAGAAACACAAGAACTCATGTCTCTTGGTCACAATTATTTATCTGTAATATAAAATTACTCAGCCCTCGGTCAGAATTAGATAGGTCCGCGGAGGTGGTACTGTATAGGCATTATTAAAGGTAGAGAGTAGAGGGAGAGAGGGTTAAAAAATGTAGATAAGTAACTCCTTGGTCTAACGTTTGATAATTTTATACTAACATAATCAAATGGTTTAGGATTACCCATTATGTGTATCTAGTTAAAGGTGGAGATGAGGGGATAGAGTTGACTAATGAATGTGAACAAAATAACTCATTGATTCAACTGTTGATAATTTGATACTAACACAATCAAATGGCTTAGGATAATAGATGAATAATACATGTGGATAAATAACTCCTTTATCCGTGTGTTGATGATAATTTTATACTAACATAATCAAATGACTTAGGATTAATAATTATGTGTATCTAATTAAGTGGAGGGGAGGGGTAGAGATGACTAATGGATGCGGATAAGTAATTGATCGAACGGTTGATAATTTTATTCTAACACAAGCAAATGGCTTAGGATAAGAGATGCTAATAAATGCAAATTAGTAACTCCTCGAGTCCATTGGTTGATAATTTTATACTAAAAATAACAAATGGGTTGGGATTACTCATGATGTGTATCTAATTAAAGGTGGAGAGGACGCGTAGAGATGACTAATGAATGTGTATAGGTAACTACTTGATCCAACGTATGATAATTTGATACTAACATGATCAAATGGCTTAGGATTGTTGATGACGTGGCTTCATGCATGTGCTTATTTGGTCACAACTATATAGGTCATGAGAGGTGTTACTATATAGGTATTATTAGAGGTAGGAAGGAGAGGAAGAGACGACTAATAAATGCAGATAAGTAACTCCATGATCTAACGGTTGATGATTTTGTACCAACATGATCAAATGAAGTAGGATCACTCATGATGTATATTGTTAAAGGCGGGGAGGAGGGGTAGAGATGACTAATGAATACGGATAAGGAACTCCTTGATCGAATGGTTGATTGTTTTATACAAACATAATCAAATGGCTTAGGATAAGAGACGACTAGTAAATGCGGATAAGTACCTATCTTATCTACCAGTTGACAATTTCATAGTAACATATCAAATGGGTTAGGATTTACTCATGATCTGTATATAATTAAAGTTGGAGAGAAGGGGTAGAAATGACTAAAAATGAGTGCAGCTAAGTAACTCCTTTATCCAACCAACTGTTGGTAGTTTTGTACTAACATAATCAAATGGTTCGGGATAAGAGTCGACTAATAAATTTGGATAAGTAACTCCTTAATCCATCTATTAATTTTATACTAACATGACCAAATGGGTAAGGATTAGTCATCATGTGTTGCTAAATAAAGATGGACAGGAGGGGTAAAGATGACTAATGAATGCGGGCAAGTAAATGCATGATCCAACATTTTATAAGTAACCCCAAGGCAGCGACAGCAACACCACGAGTCCACCACCCATCCCAGGGCCATCCATCCATCCATCGTCTTCTCCTACCACGGATCACACACACAGCTAGATAGCCACAAGCTCTTCTTTCTTGTGGCCGTTCTTGGGTGCCTCGATTGATACCTCTGGCATGCGACGCACAATGGAAATGAGGTTTCGTGATCTCACCGCCATACTGGCTTTGTCCTCCCTACTCCTCCTCCCATTGCTCGTCTCCTCGATGGCCATGTCGAGTAAGCTTCATCATCGTCAATATCCTAGATTTCTTGATATGTGTACTTTGTACTTGTTGATTATAATTTGTGATTCGTTCTTGCAGGAAACCTGCACTTGACCAGCCAACACCAACACCCACCGTCTCTAAACATTTCTGCAGATGTAATTAATCTCTCTCATCTCCTTCAATCTCTAAATTCTCCTAAGATTTAAATTCGTCGACCTGTTACTGCAAAATCTCGTAGATTGTTGATAGCTACTTGCACAAATAATTTCTTAAACGAATCTGTACTTTCAGTAGGCTAAATTCTGAAACAATTAGTAATGTTTGAGATAGCGATTTTGACCATGGCTTTGTGTGTATCCGTGCAGGACATGGTGGCGGCGACGATGGATGTGGAGGTGAACGACTACCCGGCGCCAGGAGCCAACCCCCACCACGACCCTCGACGTCCACCGGGGAGAGAATAAAATCAATCAAGCTGATGCTGGAACTAGCTAGCTTGTAGTTTCATACCATCTCTGCTAGCTATTAGCAACTCCTAGAATTAATAAAGTATCTAATTACTAAGTTGAGTGCACTTCTACGAAACATATTTTTTCGAGGTAGCCAAAACATGATTTTCCACATGGCCAGGCACCCCACCTATGATTAAAGGCTTGTGAAAATTGACGATTTCCGAATGCGGGCACCCTAAGAGACCTGCCTAAGAAAATTGGTTTTCACAGGCGGCACACTTATGTCAACCCACCTGCAAAATTGATTTCTAGTTAAAAAAATGAAAACCCAAATCTGAATATCATCTGATTCATAAATACACAATGGAATCCCACCATCACAAATTTAAAAAGTATTTGAAAAATTCAAAATGCAATTCCGCCAAGGACTTCATCATCGGTATCCCAACGTCGGAGTCATCCTCTGCAGAGTCTTCTTTGAGGAGAAGCCGACAAAACACACCATCATTGGCATCGGTGAGGGAGGGTAATGGCTAGCCGTGACGAGGTCAACATTATTTTTGTCAGAACTATATAGGTCACGAGGAGGTAGTACTATATAGGTATTACTAAATGTAGAGAGGAAAAGATCAATAAATATGGATAAGTAACTCCTTGATCTAACGGTTGATATTTTTATACTAACATAATCAAATGGCTTAGGATTACCCATTTTGTGTATGTAGCTAAAGGTGGAGATGAGGGGGTAGAGATGACTAACGAATACGGTAAATAACTACTTGATCCAATGGTTGATAATTTTACACTAACACAATCAAATTGTGTTGATGATGTGGGAACCAGGGTACCTACAGCCAATGGCGTGGAATGGCCTAACGGCACGTTGCACCTTCCCCGAGCTTCCACACATGGCAAGGACCAACTCTGGGTTGACTCGTGACCCTCCCTAATGAGGAGGGGGAGGAGGAATTCTGCAAGAAGTGGTCGAGAGCTACGAGCCATCGGCCGTGATGGCCCGGATCAGGGTCAATCCTTGTGATACCCGAGTGGGTCTCGCAACGGTGATCTCGAATGAAGCCCAAGCTGCCCGGGTAACGGAAGATAGACGACGCATGTTGTATGACCTCATTTCCCAAACATATGCCTTTTTAAGGATGACAAGATGTTTATCTACCTAGGTAAAATGTGTGGGGTACAAGGCGGCAATTGTCGTCCCTGGACCCCATCACTTCGGCCCCGATGCCCCCGATAGGGGAGTGGGAAGATAGGAAGCGCAATTGACTACTGCGCCACTATGTGGGCCCCACCATTTTTACTAACCCTTACTCGATGCTAACAGGTGGGTCTTGTGATCGGGGCTACGCGGTAACCTTGATCCTCCATGCCTACGTGGAAGGGACAACAACACATTAGTTTGTCCTGTCCCGATAGGGTCCCAGGGGGGTCCTACCCGAGATCAACGGGGGAAGTAAGGAGGGGAGCAGCTAACAAGACTTTCCATGCCTAACATATGTACACTTGATATCTCCCTTGTAGTTTGGTTATGTGGTGTCCGCAAGAGAAACTATAAGGGGAGAGCTAGGACATGAGAGGAAGAGAACCTACTCTAAGTCTGAAGATAAACTTGTAAGATCCTTTACCACCAAGGAATAAATCAGGAATATAACAAGACTAGGGTGTTACACCTCCGGGTGGCCCAATGTTGATGCAAAAAACACACACTGGCCTGAGAGATTTGCTTAACTCTAGTGCAGGTCCAAAATCTTGCTTTCGGGTTCTAGGGCGTTCCAGTTGGTTTGATCCTACAACCAACAAGAAACAAGATAAAACAGTTAAATCCATAAACTATAGCCAATCGACTGGAGAGCCGATGACATATTGTTTTTAACCTAGCCGATGCGATTTGAACTGAATCGGCTGTAAGGTATAGTGATAATAAAAGTAAACCCTAAACTCACTTCATCGGTTGTAGAGATCAACGTTATATAATCTGTGATTCGAGATCACTTTAAATAAAAGTGATTAGGATAGATCGGACCTAATCAAGACAGTATAAATCACTTGTATCCAGAGTTATACAAAGTAAATATTATAGGTGTTCATGTCATAACCGATGAGTACATTTAGGTATATACCGATCATAGCTCCGATATAACCCTATACTGGAATATCACTCTAATATAAATATATCAAACAAATATCAATCTAGTATTAAATTAATCTAACAAGATTGATGTTAAGCTTAATATATTTAGATAGTTGAGATTCCAATAAAGGGGCAAATATAATTTGTTAAACAAGACGAAGTAAAGCGAAACAATTATATCAGGTAAGATCGGCTGAAACTCCGATACTATCCTTATTGGCAATCAAAAAGCAGGCTAGAGATTATAATTCTAAACACGACTTAGTAGGTCAAACCTAATTGATGTAGCACTAAGCTTGAAAAGAAACATAAAATCTAGACAATCAAGCCGATGATTGATTTTTCAGGATGGTAGATATATTATATAATCTAAACCAACAAAATAATCTAACCGATATCGACAAAACCCCAATTAAAGATTGGCCGATGTGAGTAGAAAGCATTGTCAATTCAGATTATATAATATAGATGATAACTCGATGATTTACATCAACAAGATTAGAGTGTCAAAGTGATGGAAGCACTAATCCAGATAATGCAAGCCGCCATAACAAGCCTTACCTCTTGCCAAAGATCGAAATCGATGCAGCCCGACTCGAAACAAGATTTCGTTGAAAAGTAAAGTAACAAAGGTGGTAATGCGCCGAGAGTTTATTGAACTGGTGTTTTTTTATTTGCAGGGTCTTGGGCATCTATTTATACCCGAATATACAACTTGTCCATATCGGACACGACTCAAACTTTCCTATCTTAACTCTAACCGATAAACAAGTCCCTTAGGTGGACTCTTACCGAAATATCTATAAGAAAATTACATAATATCCTAATTAATAGATACAATTACCTATCTCAGACTCCATCCTTGCCTGACAATATCCTTGAAGCTTCCATCTTTGAAACCGACATTGACTGTATCGGCTCCTTTAACCGATTCCAACTTCTATTGGCCAACCGTCTCAAACTCGGACTCGGCTGATATCCTCTCAAGCCGATGCACACTCTGTTTCCGGGATCATCGCACATCTTTTGAATCCGCTTCGGATTGGTTCTCGATTCTGACTTGTGTCTTGCCAAATTTCATCGTCAACACCCGAGCCTATATAATCTCGAGCTCTCACTCTAGTGTGCCTTGCCCCTAGCCGATCTCACAAAAGAGGGTCCCACCGGATTACTGCTATCGACATACCAACGTAGTCAAATTGCTTAGGATAAAAGATGACTAATAATTGTCAATAAGTAACTTATTTATCTGACGGTTGATGATTTTGTACTATCATAATCATTATGTGTATCTAGTTAAAGGTGGTGAGGAGGCATAGAGATGACTAATGCATGCGGATAAGAAACTCCTTGATCTAATAGTTGATAATTTTATACTAACACAATCAAATGGCTTAGAATAAGAGATGACTAAAAAATGTGGATAACTAACTCCTTGATCCAATGGTTAATAATTTGACACAAACATGATCAAATGGGTTAGGATTGCTAATGATGTGTAGGTAATTAAAGGTGGAGAGAATGGGTAGAGATTACTGCTGAATGCGGAGCGGATAAGTAATTCTTGATCTAACGTTTGATAATTTCATATTAACATAATCAAATGACTTAGGATTGATCATGAGATGGCTTCGTGCATGTGCTTATTTTCGTCACAACTATATAGGTCAAGAGGAGGTGTTACACTACAGGTTTTATAAAGGTAGAGAGGAGAGGAAGATATGACTAAGAAATGCAGATAAGTAACTCCTTGATCTAACGGTTGATTATTTTATACTAACATGATAAATTGACCAAGATTAATCATGATGTGTATACGTTAAAGGTGGAGAATAGGGATTGAGATGACTAATGAGTATGGATAAGTAATTACTTAATCAAATGGTTGATTTTTTCATACTAACAAAAATCAAATGGCTTAGGATAAGAGATGACTAGTAAATACGGATATGCAACTCATTTATCCAATGGTTGATATATTTGTATTAACATAATCAAATGGTTTGGCAGAAGAGGCAACTTATAATTGCAGATAAGTTACTCCTTGATCCAACAGCTAATTTTATACTAACATGATCAAATGGATAAGATTACTCGTGATGTGTAGCTAAATATAGGAAGAGAGGAAGGGTAGAGATCACAAATGAATGCGGGTAAGTAAATGCTTCATCCAACGTTTGATAAGTACCCCCACGGCAGCGGCAGCAACACCACGAGTCCACTACCCATCCCAGTGCCATCCATCCATCCATCATCGTATCCTCCTAACACAGATCACACACACAAAGAACAACTAGTAGACACGAGCTCTTCTTTCTTGCGGACATTCTTGGCTGCCTTGGTTGGTACCTCCTGCATGCGCCGCGTAATGGAAATGAGGCCTCGTGATCTCGCCGCTGTCCTGGCTATGTCCTGCCTACTCCTCCTCCCACTACTCGTCTCCTCGGTGCCCACGTCGGGTAAGCTTCGTCATCATCGATCTCCTGGAGTTCTTGATATGTGTTTTTACTAGTTGTTAACTATAATTTGCATGTTCATTCATTCTTGCAGGAAGCCTGCACTTGAGCAGCCAACAACAACACCCATCATCGCTAAACATCTCTGCAGATGTAGTTAATCTTTCTCATGTCCTTCAATCTCTGAATTCTGCTAAGATTTAAATTCATCGACTTGTTACTGCAAAATCTCGTAGACAGTTCATTACCTGCACAAACCAATTCTGAAATGAATATGCACTTTCTGAAGGCTAAATTCTGAAACAGTTAGTAATGCTGGTGATAGCGATTCTGACCATGGATTTGTGTATGTCCATGCAGGACATGGTAGCTCCGGTGACGGACGTGGAGGTGAATGACTACCCGGCACCAGGAGCCAACAACCGCCATAACCCTCGACATCCACCAGGGAGAGAATGAAATCAATCAAGCTGCTGCTGAAACTAGCTAGCTTGTAGTTTCGCATTATCTCTACTAGTTGTCAGCAACTCCCAAAATTAATAAAGTATCGAATTACATAAGTCAAGTAAAGTACTACGAAACAAGATTTTTTTCAAGGTGGGCAAAACTCGATTTTGCACATGGCCAGACGCCACTCCTGCAATTCAAGGCTTGTTAAAATCGACAGTTTTTGAAGGCAGGCACCCTTTGAGACCCGTTTGTCACAGGCGGCATGCTTAATTCACCCACATTCAAAAAGAATTTCTAGTGTAAAAAATGAAAAATCTAGATTTGAATATCCTCCAATTCGAAAATTCATAATGCAATCCACCATCACAAATTTTAAAAAGATTTGACATATCGAATTCAATTCTGCCAAGGACTTTGTCAGCGGCATCGCAGCGGCAGAGTCGTCCTCTGCAAAGTCTTATTCAGGGAGAAGCCGATGCAGCCCACCATCATTGGCGTTGGCGAGTCAGGGCAGATGCCGGCCACAATGAGGTCTGCATTATTTTGGTCAAAACTATATAGGTCACGAGGAGGTAGTACCATATAGGTCATGAGGAGGTGTTACTATATAGGTATTATTAAGGAAAAAGTCTGATTTAGCCCCCTGAATTATTGTGGCAATACAAATTACCCCCTCAATTCAAAAACTAGACATTCTGCACCCTCAATTTTTTATACCGGACGAATTACCCTTGATAGACTCCGGAGCAGTTTTGGTCCTATGTGTCGCACACGTGGCAGTCCAGTCAACATAAAAAATATAAAAAGAATAGGGCCCACATGTGGTGACCGAGAGAAGAGTCAGAACTGATAAGTGGTCCCCACTATTTTTTTGCTGACTGGACTGTCACGTGTGAGCCACCTAGGACCAAAACCGCGCCGGAGTTGGCCAGGGGGTAATTCATCCGGTATGAAAAGTTGAGGGTGAAGAATATCTAGTTTTTGAATTGAGGGGTTATTCGTAGTGCCACAATAGTCCGCCGGGGGTGTAAATGTAGAGAAGAGAAATAGAGGTGACTAATTAGTACGGATAAGTAACTCCTTAATCAAATGGCTGGCTATTTTATACTAACATAATCAAATGTCTTATATAAGAGATGACTAGTAAATACAGATATGCAACTCCTCTATCCAACGGTTCATAATTTCATATTAACATAATCAAATGGGTTTCGATTTACTCATGATGTGTATCTAATTGAAGGTGGAGAGAAGGGGTAGAAATTACTAAAAATGATGTTGATAAGTAACTCCCTTATCCAATGGTTGATGATTTTATACTAACATGATCAAATGTCATAATATGACTCTTCATGTGCATTTGGATAAAGGCATTGAGGAGGGGTGGGGATGACTAATGAATGGGGATAAGTAACTCCTTGATCCAATGGTTGATAATTTGTATTAACATAATCAATTGGCTCGGCATAAGAGGCAACTTATAATTGCCGATAAGTTACTCCTTGATCCAACAACTAATTTTGTACTAACATGATCAAATGGATAAGGATTACTCGTGATGTGTAGCTAAATATAGGAAGAGAGGAAGGGTAGAGATCACAAATGAATGCGGGTAAGTAAATGCTTCATCCAACGTTTGATAAGTACCCCCACGGCAGCGGCAGAAACACCACGAGTCCACTACCCATCCCAGTGCCATCCATCCATCATCGTATCCTCCTAACACAGATCACACACACAAAGAACAACTAGTAGACACGAGCTCTTCTTTCTTGCGGACATACTTGGCTGCTTTGGTTGGTACCTCCTGCATGCGCCGCGTAATGGAAATGAGGCCTCGTGATCTCGCTGCTGTCCTGGCTATGTCCTGCCTACTCCTCCTCCCACTACTCGTCTCCTCGGTGCCCACGTCGGGTAAGCTTCGTCACCATCAATCTCATGGAGTTCTTGATATGTGTTTTTACTAGTTGTTGATTATAATTTGCGTGTTCGTGCATTCTTGCAGGAAGCCTGCACTTGAGCAGCCAACAACAACACCCATCGTCGCTAAACATCTCTGCAGATGTAGTTAATCTTTCTCGTATCCTTCAATCTCTGAATTCCGCTAAGATTTAAATTCATCAACTTGTTACTGCAAAATCTCATAGACAGTTCGTAGCTACCTTCGCAAACCAATTCTGAAACGACTATGTACTTTCTGAAGGCTAAATTCTGAAACAATTAGAAATGTTGGTGATAGCGATTCTGACCATGGCTTTGTGTCTTTCCATGCAGGACATGGTGGTGGCAGCGACGGACATGGAGGTGAATGACTACCCGGCACCAGGAGCCAACAACCGCCATAACCCTCGACGTCCACCAGGAAGAGCATGAAATCAATGAAGTTGCCGCTGGAACTAGCTAGCTTGTAGTTTCGTACTATCTCTGCTAGCTGTTAACAAGTCCCTGAATTAATAAAGTGTCTAAATACATAAGTCGAGCGCACTACTACAAAACACATTTTTTTAGGTGACCAAAACAAGATTTTGCACATAGCTAGACACCCTGCTTGTGATTGAAGGCTCATGAAAATCAACGGTTTTCGAAGGCGGGCCATATAAGAGACCCGCCTCTAGAAATTGATTTTCACAGGCGGCACGCTTAAGACATCCACTTGTCCACCTGCAAAAAAGGATTTCTGGCGTAAAGAAAAGAGAAGAAAATCCATATCCAAATATCATCCAATTCACTAGGCAATTCCACCATCACAAATTTTAAATAGATTTGACAAATTAACAATGCAATTCCTCCAAGGACATTGTCGTCGGCATCCCAGTGTTGGAGTCATCCTCTGCAGCGTATTCTTTGTGGAGAAGCCAACGCAACCCACCAACATTGATGTCGGTGAGGGAGGGCGGAAGCCAGCCCCGACTAGGTCTATTGCCTCGGCGAGGACGGGCGAGAGCTTCCCGCCACAAGAATACGCCATGCGTAGCCCACTAGATCCCGATCCATGCTCTTGAGGACCGACGGAGGCAGATCCACACTCTTGAGGTTGTGCCGTCATAATCGTCATCATCGCCGTGGTCACCGTCACTGTTGCCGAGCACTACAAGCCTCCAGTTGAGGTCCCAATGCCTCCAAGCTTGCCGGCTTCGGATCTGCCATCCCGAGGCTCGCCAATTGCGAGCATGGTCGATAGCAGCCCGCAGTGTGCGGGAGTAAAGGAGGAAGGTTGCGTGTGATGTTGTAGCATGCCAGGGAGCAGGAGGAGATGAGGGAGGAGATGGGGAGATGGAGAGAAGTGAGGAGGCGGAGAGAGGGAGGCAAAGGGATAAGGCGCGACCTGTGGCTAGGAGCGTTGGCCCGACATCCGATTTTATAGGGGGTTTTGGTTTACGCAGGCGGTGCCATAGGGTGCCGCCTGTGAAAAATGATTTTCGCAGACCCTATATTTTCTATTTCAGTCTTTTTTTTTTCCAATTTATATGAAGTCTAAAACTTTACACTAAGCATCCCAAAACCCTGATATAAATTCACTACATCATCAAATTCCTTCCCTTTCATTTCTTCCACCGCCATCCTCTCTTCCTCCCCTTCCACCGCCGCTACAAGCCTCTCCCCCTTTTTTGACTGAAGTACTGTGGGGGAGGCCCCCATAGTTGTTTTTTAAAATTTATTAAAACAAAGAATATTTACAAAGAAACAATCCAGTCTTTAAGAATCTCTCTTTCGACGGGATTAAGTCTAAATAAAAAAAAGGAGATCATTCTTATAAACATGTCTCCAAAATGTACGGAAGGCCTCTGAGCTTGGAAAATAAAACCATTTCTATTTCTATGCTTCCAAATGTGCCAAACACCATACAAAACTTTCTCCACAAAATGAGATGAAGTATACGAAGCTTTTGCTGCTTGAAGCATATCTCCCAAAATGAAATTCAAGTCCCAGATTATACCCACCTAAAGCCAACATTATTTGCTGAGTGCACATTCAAAGAAGAGATGCAAAAAAAGTTTCTCTTATATTTCTTTCACATAGGACACAAATTAATTCACTTCTTCTTGGGGACACATTCAAAGTCCCAGGCCTATTCCCTTCGACCACCGTCACTGCCTCTCCCCTCCCAGCGAGGAGGACAAGCGAGTGCAAACAGACCTAGCCATGCGAAGGTCGTCCTTATCCAGACCTTCGCCATCCCATTGTCGTAGCAGCCGCCACCTCCATTGATCTCTTCACCGGCGAAGAAGGCGGCCATCACCTCCCTTGTGGCGGTGCATTGACTAACAAGCACCTTGGTGGCACGTGCGGTCGAGGAGCTCCTCGGCAACTGCACATATTGGGGTTGCGTAGGGCAAAATAGAACGGTAGGCTCCCCAGCAACAGGGCGGATTGGGACAGTGGAGCGTCTAGCTACATCGTCCGTAGCTGGTAGGCCCTTCTTCTCCCTAACCGTTAACCATCCTTGTTGCCCTCTCTTCCCTCGTCCCTGGTGGTCAGTGGCTACCGTCGCCTTCTTTCTAGCCGCCATCGCTCTCTCTGGCTCTAAATCAAGGTCCCACCTCTCGTAGCTCGAAGATACGGGACTGACGAGACGTAGCTTCAACGCGTGATTGTCCTCACCTGACAAGGCACCCGCGCTCTCGAGCTGTACCCGCAGCTCCAACGTGTGCGGGATGAAGCCACTCACCACATGGGCGCGGGCTGCAAATGCCCTATATCCCCCACCAGAGTCCACAAGTTAGGACTGCACATTGCATCCATCACCACCCTCTAAATAAAGCCATTCGGCTAGGTTGGAGTACAACCTCTTTTTTTTTTCCTCATAACTAGGTGGAGTACGACTGATGTGAAGTTGACCTTTTAAGAGGGAGAAGAAAAAGAACAAAATGGAAAGAGCCATTGCCCAGCTAGCAGCCTAGCATGGTCCAACTATAAAACCCCAAGGGCGGCAGCAGCAAACACCACCAGTCCACCATCCATCCATCCATCGTCTCCTCCTACCACAGATCACACACACCAAGAACAGCTAGCGGCGAGCTCTTCGTTCTTGCGGGCCGTTCTTGGCTTGGCTGGATCGATTTGCTTTGCTCTTGCATGCGCCGCAATGGAGAGGAGGCCTCGTGATCTCGTCGCCGTCCTGGCTCTGTCCTGCCTCCTCCTCCCACTGCTCGTCTCATCGGTGCCCGTGTCGAGTAAGCTTTCGTCGATCCTCCCCCATGGCTAGCTATCTGTTTCTTCTCCCCCGAGTTCTTGATCTGTGTGCTTAATTGTTTCTGATTGTGATTTGTGTGTTGATTCGTTCTTGCAGGAAGCCTGCACTTGCGCAGCCAGCAGCAGCAACACCCGCCGTCTCTGAACTTACAGCTCTCTGTAGATGTAATTAATCTTTCTTATATCTTGCAATTTCTGAATTTCCCCCTTCAATTTAAGTTCGTCGACTTTGTTGCTGCAAAATCACAAACACAATTCAGAATACGGGCACAGGGCACAGCTAACCAGCTACCACTGTTCAAACCAATTCTGAAACGAAGCCAAATTCTGAACCAACTAATAATTTTAGTGACAGCAATTCTGACCATGGCTTGTGTCCGTTCTTGCAGGAGATGGCGGCGGCGGCGGAGAGAGGGCTCGGCAGGAGGCCGGCGGCGAGGATGGACGTGGAGGTGAACGACTACCCCGGGTCAGGACCCAACAACCGCCATGATCCTCCCAAAGGTCCAGGGAGAGCGTGAAATCAGTGAAGCTACTGCTGCTGATGCTGGAACAGCTTGTAGTAGTTTCATGTCCCTGCTAGCTATTTAGCAATTCCAAGAATTAATCCAGTGTCTAATTACATAAGTTGAGAGGCTGTATGTATGATTTGGGGTGTAATTAGTAAAGACTAGAGAGCAGGTAGCTAGCAAGAGCTTCAACTGCAGATCGAATCGAAAAGGTATTCAGAAATCTGAAAATTGTAGCTTTTGCTAGCTTGGGTCTCCTCTTTGCAGCAGTAGTATAGTAGTAGTAAACTAGTATAATTAATCGGTGATTTTGTCGACATGCATATGCACATCACGTTGGGGATGTCAATATAATACAGGATTAATTAATCGGTTAATCAGATATTGGAAGCTTCTTCTTCCTCTCCCTGTCGAGACCGTCGTGTCGATCGATTCAATCAAGTGAGTGAGTGATTAATTAAGGAAATATATAATCTCGTCGCGATCCCAAGCTGATCACTGCTACTGCGACTATGGCCACTCCAATCAGTTAGCACACTGATTAACGCGGCATCGATCATTGGTGTACCATAATCATTGCTCCCTCTGACTATATCTCACTCTGCATATGCGTCTGCCGTTTCTCGAACTAGTAATATTGTTGCTTAATTTCTGGAAATAACCTGTTGAGATATTCCCCTCGGATGCTACAACACAAGCTAGGCCATAGGACTTTTCGGCAGCACGTAAAATTGAGGTAAGTTATTAATACATATTAATTGAGTATTAATTATTATAAACATTAAAAGTATATATGTTTATTTTTTCAAAAGATACTTCCACATAAAATGGTTTTATGGGAACACACTTTAACCGTTTAGAAAACGTACTAATGAAAAAGAGAATGTTGTTGTTTGGAGTTACAGAAAAAACGCAACCTTATGATGTGTTCGAATATGTAGGTTTAGTACGGAAAATGGGATAATTCACTAGCGCGTGTGACTTATTAAGTATTAGTTAAAAATCTTGAGAAATATATTAATATAATTTTTTAAACAATTTTTCTGTAATTCTTTTTATAAAAATCGTATTGTTTTGTAGTTTAGGAAGCGTGCGTATGAAAAACGAGAGAGTGGAAGTTGAATTAAAGTAAATTTCTTTAGCATTTTACCATTCTAAAACAGGTATTGCTGTTAAAGAGGCGGCTGAGATTTAACATTTCGTAGCTATAGAACCACCTTGCATGCGTGTATGTAATCCATTTGCTGCGTATCCCCTCCGTCAAAAAAAAAGATAACTTAGGAGAAATCCCTCCTAATACAATAAATTCGGATAATCCAGATTCTTTGGTATAAAAGAATCACATCATCTTTGGGGAGTTTTTTTTTTTCACCGAAGGAAAGGAGTATATGGATGACGAAGAATCCGCACAGCATTTGCTAGCAGCGTGCAATTGCAGGAGCCTCCTCCGGCACGCATTACGCAGTTTCGATGGAGCCTTTGTCTCTGTACACCCTATACGCGGCGAGGAATAAATGAGTTAGTACGCTGACAAACAATGGCTGCATCGAAAGTGACGTGGACAGTGCTTCATCTGACGCCTCCCCGTAGAGGAGGAAACCAGGAAGGAACACACTTCCGGCCGGTTGCAGTCTCAGGCCTGCATCATCAGTATGACACCGCGAGTGGCAACTCAACAATAATGGTAGACAACCAAGGAGGCATGGTACATGATTGTTTTAACGTTCGATTACAAATAGCAAACGATTCTAAATTTCAAATTTTGATTTTAAATAATAGTTACGGAGAGGCAGACAAAAAAAAAGGACAAAGAAACGATAATTAAATATTATTTGAAAACATAGTTTAAAACAAATGGTTTAAATAATATAGTTAGAAGAATATTTCTAAAAATATGTTTCTTTTTGAAATATGAAGCTAATAATCTATTACAGTAATCCAACGAACAAGCCGAAAGAAATAGCCAGTCCTTCGATCAAATTCCAAAATTTATAGCTACACCGTTCATGTCGCTTCCACCCCAGAGGCAACCCGGATGACGAAAGATTAGCCGCCACCACTCATCTCCCTCTTCCTCCCCTTTACCTTGCCACCATCCAAGGGTGCTCGTCAGCAAAGCCAGATGACTACAACCACGATGATGGTGAGCACTCTCTTCCTCCCCCTGCTTACTCCACAATGGCTAGGGCACCGAGGTGGCTCGGGAGTTGGCGCCGTCCAAATCTGACCACCCCTCAAATAGTGTTGGTGAGGAGATCAATGGATGGCAGGAGACTAGTAGAGGAGATGGCGTGCAGTGGAGTGGCAGGTGGTGGGGTTAGGGCGTGGTGAATGGTAGGTGGTGGGGTTAGGGGACGTGGAGGGCAAGGGAGAGGGCCAACGCCGGCTTGCTGCTAGATTTGGTGCCCTAGCTAGATCTACACCATCCCGTTTGAATCTGAAGCCTCCCGGGCTGCAGCGGACGTGGATCGGCCGTGCAGACGACACGGTGGGGTGCGGCCGCACGAGGGTGGTTGTATCCGCACTAGGGGAGGAGTGGATGCCGTGAGATGGGGGCCTACGATGGCGTGGTGACACGACATGAGAGGGCCCTGTGGTAGCGCAATGATGCGATGAGTGCAGCCCTGAGAGGGCATGGCGAATGGGACCCTCTGGTGGCACAGTAACACAAGTGGCGGCGGTGCTCACTGCTTCGTGTCAGCAGAGAGGGTGGCGCGGAGTGTTAACCAATTAGGGATGGTGGGTGGTGTGTAGAGGAGCCGATGGAGGGTCGTCAGTGCAGTAGAGCTCCTTGTGCGATGGGGAACCGAGCGGTGGAGGGGTGTTAGTGTGGCAGAGAAGGGCGTGTTGGCGGAGTTTAGTTGATAGCGGGACGTCGAGGCTACAACAGTCAGGGGAGGTAGGCTACAGGCGGAAGCTTTGCCCAATATTCCCTATTCGGGCCAACAACGGCGCTGCGATGCCTCTTAAGGGTATGGTTGAGAGGCCTCCTTCTCTCTCTAGCAGTATCTTTTGAGTAAAAAGCAAGTCCAAGTTTGGACCGGCAGCGGCGACGCTTCCGTGACCTCCTTGAAGGTGCCGTCTGGGAGATCCTGCTTTTCTTCGCTGTCTCACTTTTGATAGTTCAATCTTCAGCGATGCTCTTGGATGTTGCCATCGGGTTTGTTCGAGGGATGAGTGAATCTTCTTCTCTCTCACGCCCTCCCTCAACAAATCTTTCTACGTAGTGATATGCCTCGAAAGCCTGTGGTTCAGTTGTGTGAAGTTGTTGCTAGGCAGGACATTGTGCCTCCTTCCTTGGGCTAGCGGCGTCCAGCCTCGCATAGCGATGACTTTGATTGGTTTCACTTCCTTTCCCTGTGAGTGTGTATAGGAGTAGTTGGCACGCAATGGAACTGTTTTTCTCCCCTTTTTTTTCCTTGATTTTTGCCTCCCACGGTGGATTGATACTGTTCATTCAAAAAAAATCCAAAATTCAAAACCGACGCCGAATTGCAATCCGTGCGATGGAAACTAGTAATGGCTAAGAACAGTTGCTCCACTATTGGAACCCCTATCATTAGGTGGGTACAGTACAATGTTTGTCACGAAATTTACAGTACGCGTGTCACGGGCCATCGCTGGCCGGCGCGAGCGCAGCAAGCGTGCGCGCGTGCGTTGAGTACAAAACCGGCGCTGTCTGCCTTTGTCGATGGGCCGCGATCCCCCGACTTTGACACAATCACACAAAGATTAGATTCCCCCGCGACTTCCACATCGAAACGACGAAACCACACCGCTACACACACGACAAGACTAATCCTACGTGAGCCTTCCTTCTGTATACCACTCGCTGGCTATAGCTACGAGACATGCAAATACATATGCATCTCAATTTCTGCACGATTTCCTCGTTTTAATTTTCTCCTTTTTTTTAGTTAATATTCCTCTGACTTCATGGTTCCGTCCATAGTGGTGGTCGGTCTCAAAGCCTCTCAGCCCCAATCCACGCAGAACTGTGGATATATGCAAAGGCTATCTTGTTATCCAATTCCACGGATATATAGTTTGTTAATTAATCACACGTAATCGTAGGGAGTTTATTTATGTTCAATCGTGTGCATGGCCACGTGCGTCAGAAGCTATGGACACGGTGTAAAATTAAAGTAAAATTCGTCTCTACCCATGCACATGATCAAATCACTGGATGTCTCTAGCTAAGGTGCTGGATGAATGATTCGATATCTGGAGCACAGGATTCCGGAGGAGCCGTGCACTCCGCGCGCGAGCGGCAGCAACACCGGCGCGGGCGGCGCGGGTATCGTGGCCTCGCTTTCCAGCTCGACGTACGCCGACTACGCAGCGTTTCGCCACGTACGTGGCGGATAAAAAGGCGTCGCGCTTTTGCGCCGCAGTACAGGAACAGGAACAGACACACCCATTAGGTGGTATGGGACGATCACCCCAATAACGATTCACGTCATCTAGCATTCTAGATTTCTCTCCTATTTTCTGTACATATTATCGGTTCAATCTATTGATGAGTATATCTGTCTCATTGCTGCGTTCGCTACTGCCGCAGCCTCTCGCTCTCGTTGTTACCTACTGTTTCTGCCGTTCTGGCTCGGCGTCGGGGTCTCCGCGCGACGACGGCGCCGGCGCCGACGCCAAGTCGCGCGTTGATTTTCTGTGGCCGCCGCTGCGCCTGCCTGCGGGTGCTCTGGTGTTGTGGGCAGCAGCGGCGCGAATGCGATCCCGCGTTTTGGTTCGCTAGATTTGCTGTCGCTGCTGGTCGTCTTGTAGGCCTAGTGTTCGGCCCAGTGGCACTTCTTCCTCGTGCTGGGTTGGGCCATGAGGCCATGGGGCGGATGGGCCACACGGACCAGCGGCAGGTTCCTCATAGGGACGCCCAATCCAAGGCAAAAACGGTTGACTTCCTGTAGGGTGAGGGAGATGTGTCATCAATGTTGTGGTAACCACTAACCACTACTTCCTCTATAAAAAAAATATAAGATATATTTCTTTTGATATAAATATTAAGAGATAATTAACTCATTCACCATGTAACAAAATCAATGAACATACAACTAATAAGTACTTAAAAAATTTTCTTATATTTCGATCCACAATTTGATTTAGCTATATAGTGATTACAAATAGAACTTAAATTTTTGGAAAATCCAGAGAATGAAATATGTGACTTTTGGACGGTGGGAGTACTAAGCACTAACCCACTCACTAGCCAAGGTATTTGGGTCTATGTGAACTGTGTTGGACCGGTGGTGCCATAGTTGAGTTGATAGTATCCTCCCTCGGCCATTGCTAGTATGTGCTCGTATATTCATGTATGAGATCAGCTGGTAAGGTTTTCTTTTTTTAAAAAAAAAAAGCTAGAGTGACTTTTTTCCGGATACTCATATATGTAAGCCTATTTTTGTAGTCACGAATTTTGAGCGGTTGATCTCCTGGACTAATACTCATTGAAACTTTACTTTTTTTAAGATAGGATTTGGTTAAAACCTTTTTTATGAAAGGTCTGGGTGAAAACTTGCTCCATAAAACGGTCTAAATACCACCGTCTCTCCTGCATAATACTCTATTCTATTGTTTTATACAAACATATGTGATATAGAGATTCAGTTGACACAGAGTGAACAATTTTGTGACCTTGGTAGGCGCCCTGGCGTTTCTACATTGTGTAAACCCTTGCTTTCGTCTTAATGGAATAACGTGCAATCCATTTGCGCATTTGAAAATAGAGAAATAATTCTGTATTAATAGATTAAAGCAATTAATATGTGTACTGGTAGTTTAGAGCTATAGTCAATACGGGTATATGACAAAACCACAGAGTCCATGGTATAAGAAATCAATCACTTTATATAGTACAGCAGTGAAGTTAAATATTCCATGATTAATTGCATTACAACTTCTTCTGTTTCCCTTCTAATTCTCTTGGGAAAAAAAGTATTTTGCTTGGTGATGATGATATTGGGCAACACATCCATGGTTTGATTTTTGATGGTCTGTTTTATGTGATTTCTAATTAGCTAAAGTTTCATTAAGTGTTTTGGCCCTTCGATAGTTGTTGTGTACATTCGCAATCACACAAATCTTAGCAAGGTTATAATGACATCTAACCTATTCTGCAAGGTGGCGTGTCACACATATATGTTCATTCAACTATATGGGCGTTAGCTTGATCCATTTTGTCGGCATGTCACTTATCGCTAACAAAACTAAAAGGAATTCATGAAAGCAAGATTTAAGTAAAAAAGAAAAAAAAAGAAAGAAAGAAACCTGGACAGGCATTGTGAATTCGGAGCTTGCAAAACTCTCACGAATTCGAAGAGGAGTTGGGGGAAAGAGAAAAAAACTTGCATAAGGTCTATCTTGGTCCCAATAGAATTCCACCCCCATTCTTTGTAAAGTTATTTTCTATAGGTTTAGTTGACATTGAGTTAAACAAATTTGAGATAAGCTAATGCAATTAATATGTCTCTCTACTTAATTTAGAGCTTTAGTCATATATATGGGGTTGATGATAGAACCAAATAGCCCATGATTTGATAAATCAATCACTTTGAATCTCATGCAAGTGAGCTTAAATAGTCCGTATCTGGTAGCATCACAACCTTTTATTTTCCTTAAAACTACTTTGCTTGCTGATGATTATAGGGGGCAAAGCATCCACGATTCGACTATAATGGTTTGTGTGGCTTTTAATCAGCTAAATGTCATCTCATATATGTTTCGGACCTTGGGTAGATGTTATGCAAGTGAAGCTACATTTCACCCTCTTTCTACAACCACAAAAATATATCCTAATAGTCTATAAAGACATCTAATCATTTTTTTTTTTGGAAAAAGGTAGCGTGTCACACATATAGACACGTTTCATCGAATCACATGCCTTTTAACTTGATTATTTTTTTTTCGGTTTTGTCACTGTACTCATGCATTGGATTTAAGTAAGACTACCATCAGCACAATCACAAAACAACATGCAAGGAAGCAATATTTAACTAAAAATATTTTTTTTAAAAAAAAGATGGAGAAAGAACTCAGAGCTTTGCAAACTCTATCATAACGAAAAGATTATAAAAATGAAAAAAAAGAGAGATCCTTACAAAAGAAACTAAATTCCAAAAATGAGAGCAATGTGCAAAGAAAAACAAAAAAATTTGGATGCATATCCTTCCGTCTTCCTCAGGCTCAAACACGTCCACGGAAATGCGACCGAGACGACCCAGCCGCCGCCCCCACCCCCAACGTGAAGCCCACGCACGCGGCCCGCACCGCACCACCCCACCGATCCCATCCCATCCCGACCGACCGACCGACCGGCTCGCGGTCGCAGGCGGCCACCGCACCATCCACCGACCCATCCGATCAGATCCCGATCGATTCTTCTCCCACCCCGCCCGCCCCCCCCCCCCCCCCCCCCCCCCCCCCCCCCCCAAAAAAAAAGGGCAAAATTCCCAATTCGATATCACCCCACCACCCGCCACGCCTCCTCCTCCGCCTCGCCATGGCGGATTGCCGCAGCCTCATCGAGTTCCTCCGCGCCTTCGAGCACCACCACCGCCATGCCTCCTCCTCCTCCTCCCCGGACTCCCCCTGCGCCACCGCGCCCGCCCGCCCCCGCCGCGGGTCGTCGTCGGCGGGGTCGGGGACGCGGAGGGGGAGGCGGGAGAGGCTGTTCACGTCCCTCTGCGACCACTCCGCGATGGCGGCGGTCGACGCGGTGGCGCTGCTGGCCGTCGTCTCCGCGCTGGCGTTCCTCGCCACGCCCTACGTCAGGATGGTGGCTGCCGAGGTCGGGGGCCTGGTTTCCGACCTCGACGCGGCGGGGGTGTCGTCGTACTACGCGCCGTTCGCCGCGGCCGGGGCCGGGGCGGCGATCGCGGCCGTGGCCGGTGTAGTGGCGTGGGACGCCGTGGGGCACCGGGCACGGAGGTGCGGGAAGCCGCGGTGCCGCGGCCTGCGCAAGGCGGTGGAGTTCGACATCCAGCTCGAGACGGAGGAGTGCGTCCGCGGCCAGCAGCAGCGGCTGCTTCCGCTCCCCGGGGGACGCGCCGCGCTGCTCGCGGCCGCCGGGGCGCGCCCCGTCCAGCTCGGGGACGCGCACCGCGAGCTCGAGGCGGAGCTCAGGAAGATGGCGCCGCCCAACGGCCGCACCGTGCTCATCTTCCGCTCGCCTTGCGGGTGCCCCAAGGGGAGGATGGAGGTCTGGGGCGCCAAGAAGGTGCGCCGGATCAAGAAGTAGGCAGACGCTTACTCCCTGGCCTCGCCAGAGGCCATGAACTGTTTGGCTGTTGCTTTTACTGCTTCATCATAAGAACTTGTAGTTACATACATAGCAATACTATCACAGTGCTCTGCTCTTGTAGCTAGTATAATTGAGCATAAGGAGAGAAATAAAAGGGGTAGATACATGTCTTATGAACTTATTATGATCGGTCGCCAAATCATACACATAGCCTGCTCCTTCGTTGGCAGTTGTTAATTGGATTATTATGCAATAAGTGGTCTTTTCCTCTTGGGTATATAAATAAGCGCCGTGGATAGACTCCTATCTGATAACTCGTCTATATTGTGTGGATAACCGCATCTGTCAATTTATACTCTGGGTTGTGCTTTGTGCTATGGAGCATGGTGTAACATGGATGGTTTTCTGGAGGAACCAATCCCATTGCTGTTGCGCTTACATTTCTGAAAAATGTTTACTAACAGTATTTGCAATAGTCCACCAATATATGAGCTTTCTTCTTTTTTCTTTCCTTTTTTTCTTTCTTTTTTTGTTTCAAGCTGCACTAAGCTCTAAACCTGAAATGTCAACTTCAGGGTGGCATGAATAACTTCTATGTTATGTTACTAAATTGAGATAATGGTGTTGTTCAGACAGTAAGGTTCTGATGGTTTATTTCTTACTGCTTAGATTCTGGTGAGATTTGATAATTTGCCATTCTTTGGATTTCCGATTTGATGATTTGCCATTTTGGCGCACACATCATTGACTCAGAGGACCCCAAGTGTAATTGCCATGGGTGGCAGGCTGCAATCTGAAGAGTGTGGCAAATCATCAAATCTACCTCTTTTATGTGGATGGTATTTCTCAGTTTGGTAATTTTACTTTTCTATGCTCATCTTGTTGCATTTCTGTTCTCTAATATATCCTTGTGCTTTCCATTCTATTCATATTGAGAGTGCCATAATTAATAAGCTGTCTTCCGTTAGTTATCCTGTGGTACAACTCTTAACATTTGCGATAGCTTGTCCATACATCATTGAGTTATTTATAACCTATGGTACAACTCTAGATAGCAGCAATTCCCGGCCTACATAATGTATTTACATAATTAAAGCAGTTTTTAACTTTGGAAGACATTATTTGTAAGTTCATTTCTTCTCCTTGATCGTATTACATATTGTCAGCTAGTCAACTCCAGCTGAAGCCATTCAAGTCAAAATGTCTATAACCTTGATCGTTATCATCTATGTTGTGAGTATTTAGATCCAGATTCTTCCCAGAACTTTGTTGGTCAAAATCTAGTAGCTTGCTTTCTCTTTGATAGTCAACTGCTTGTCTTTTGCAGCTTGGTTCATCAAGATATAACTTCTCTACATTTATTTCTTTGCTTCCTGATGTTGAACTGGTTGTGCTGCCTCCACCATTCTTTTGAGGTGTGATATACTCGTGTAGAACCTCTGTATCACTGTCACTTCCCTCTGCTTTGTGATACTGTTTGCCATTATACAGATGACCCATTCTACGCTCGCTTAAGCTTCTGTTAAGGGAATATTGAGATTCTTGATCTTGGGACTGTTTTCGGCAAAATAATGTACTATCATCATATGCTTTGAGTACCCCGTGGTTTTGTAGCCTATGCTCCTTGAATCCTTCAGCTGCAGTCAAACTGTTATTGGCTGAACTTTCAACAAACTGGATTTGCCTTGGCTCTAGTCTGTGTATACTTGAACTTTCTCTTATTTCTGTAACTGCGTTGCTGAGACATTCATTTGAGACTTGTGAGACCAGTTCTGATATTTTTATTTTTGCATCTTCCAGGCTTGCAGGGCCCAAGTTCTGCTTCCCAAGGGTCTCTTGAGCTTGCTCAAGAACTGCCTGTAGATACTTCCCTTGGGCTTCTATCCGCAGCTGTAGATGCCGTTGTACCTGATACCAAATTAACTTCAGGTTAGAACCATTGAACCAATTCATATTGTTGATACTATATGCATGATATTAATCTTAGCTGTTTTTTAAAAATAGTTTGCTGCCAAACTGGAGGAAAGTATCTAAGTTCTCTAATCTCTACATAACATACTGTCTATTCTATTGTACAATGATTTGAAATTAAATATAGTTAGAAAATAGTGTTAGGAAAGGAATTTTTGGGGTAAATCTACCCGATCAATTACATATGTCCAATCTTATTTGTGAAGATACTGGTACCGAATTCTAAAAGGTTTGGCTGGATGTATTCTGAACATTGCTTAACTTTTACTAGAGGGAAAAAGTTATCTTGGGGGTCATTCCTGGTGGGAATCACTGCAATCAAGGATATAAAAAAGATGATACAGTGTTCATAGCGGTTTCCTTATGCTCTTAGTTGGTATATGGGTGTGCTGACTGGATGCTCGAATTTTTTATCTTATGTCATGTCCATCTATTCTATGTGCCTAGTGATGTTCTGGGTTAAGATTTTATTATGCAAACAGGGTTAGTACCTCACCTCAAGTTGTTCATTTAGCTGCCTCTGCACCTCAATTTGCATCTGTAACGCTTCACCAATTTGAATAGTTCTTGCACCCAGTAAAATGGACTATTACTTCACTATTTAGATGGTTTACAATTATAAAATACATGGGAAATTTCTTACTTCTCTGCCTGTGGAATGGCGTTTGCACTGGCCATTGCTAATGCACTTGTTCCAGGAATCCTATCAACTACAGCTGTACATCCAAGGGCTGCAAATTGTCATCATCCATGAGTTGCTATGTGGCTATTGTAGTGGTAACATTGGAAATTAAACTTGTTCTTACCATTCTTTGTTGTCCCAACATTAGCTTGACCTTGGAGATTCTTACTGAGCCTGTATTTCTGAAACATTCAAGAAATTATGAATTGCACTGAAATTTTTTAGTACCATTTTTAACGGGAGATTCCTGATTGTCAGGTACCTGGAGATGGCTTTTCAGATGGTATAAGGTGAGTCCTGGAATGCCCATGAGCCTCATGACTGTTTTTGGAGTAGCTTCTGAGTGATTAAAATGAATGTTAGAACTCAACTATTCTAGTGCATTGAGAAAATAAGAATCTTATACTTACTCTCTGCTCCACCTAATTGATTGACTGCATCTACAAATCGCTGATGCAACTCAGGTGTCCATTTCAACCTAGGTTTAGCGTCAGTTGAGAGAACCAGCCCAGAATCTCCTTGTGTATTTCCTCCATGCAGAAACAGATGCCGCTCCATTGGAAAGGATGTCCTAGTAGTGAAGAGGTCACTCCGACCCTGGTGTTGGTGATACATCTGCTGTAAAATTAATACACATTTTTAGAAGAATGGAAACATAAAGAGGCAAAGCATTTACACTATCCTTTCTTACTTGGTGTTATCCAGTCTGTTCCCTCTCTTTGCTATCACACGTCGAAACTGTTATTAGTGCTTCTCTTTCGGCAATGCCAAAGCAAGCACTCTTCTCCAAGCCTAGGTCTATTGATACTCTTTTGGTCTTCTCAGGTTGATAAGCGGTTTGTTGTGAGGGGTTCCTTATATGGGGCAACATAGAATCTAGCATCTTGGAAACACCGATCGAATAATTTTTATGCTAACTAACATAAGGTGCTGTCCTTATAGTTACCTCTGAAACTAAACCCCCACCCAAAGAAAAACCCAGTCTTTATTTTTGGACCGTGAGTCTGACTACTTAGATAACAGAAAATACACTAACCTTTTCTCTTCCTCTTCATGATTTTATGAATAAATCACTGAAAGTATGTATATACTATATATTGATAAGGACTCACAATTGGAGCAAATTATTGTTTTGAATGTTGCTTTCTGGCATATTATTCTGGCATTCTGCTATCTGATCTATTTGGAGTGTGAAAGATGCTGTTTTGAACCATGTATCAAGAATCACTAGATGAAACTATTCGAGTACTCTATGATCATAGCTGATGGGTTGTTATTTAGTTAGTATTTTGGAACTGTTGCGTTTTGTTTTGTTTTACCTGTTTAATGTTTAGTTGTTTATAGTTGGGTGGTACGTGGTATTTGTATATTTTGTTTAAATGAAAAAAAAGGACACTTAATGTTATGGTAGTAGATTCCTTGTGGGTAAGGAGACCTACATACAGAAACATAAATTCTGTCAATTCTGTCCTTTACTACTTTAAAGCATATGGAATATGAACAAGCATAAGTTCCATCAGCGTCCTTTCCTAAGATTGGTACATATTCACATTTCAGTCCAGAAAACTGTCGACCAAGAGGCTTATGCTTTCTATGTGAGATAAGCTCCTTTTGAACCAGATCTCTTTGATTGTAATCATCACCAGTCAAAGAAACAGTACTTAGGTACTATGTTTCTGTATATGTTACACAACTATCATCATTTCAGTACTTTTGCCAGTAGAGGCAGATAGTTTGTTCCATCGTGCCTCTTATCTAAGTTCGGCATGAAAAGCTAGATGTGAGCTGTTTGGAAATGTATGCAGGTCTAGCTCCGCCCTTTCCCCTTTCTTTTTGCTTCTAAAACAGTAGCACAATACTAATTGTAGCGCTTCTTGCCTGGTTCTTATGGATGCCTGTACTGTAGATACTCTGATCATAGTTTTGTTGTGCTCCTGTAACCAAGTTTGTTAGAGTTCTTTACATGTCATCATTTTGCCTTATACTTTTTTATATGCAATTTATTAAGGGTGTTCACCTACTGTACTTTTGCACCATTGCTCTTTGCTGTGATTCAGTTGATTGAAGAGGCGCCTCATTAGAAGTGTGCCAATTGCATATGTCGACACCTGGGACCACTAGTAAGAACTTTCACCTGTCACAATTTAATGGTGCTCTTTAATCAATGAAATGAACTATCAGGAATATATCTCTCTTTTTGTTTCACTGTCACTGGTGATGTTGCACTTAACTCCCATTAAGAGCTTTCAGTGATGGCCACTGGTATTGCTCACCATTACATGCTACTGTGCTATGTTTCTTTTTCCGGAAGTAAGAACCTCGTGAGGTTTTAGGGTAGATGAGTGATATTAGATTATTTTCTCTTTGTTGTATAATGTTTATGACACTCATTTTACCATTCATAAAGCTGTTGCATCTACTGCTGTGTTAGTGCTGATGAGTGATGGGTATGGAGCATCATACGACAGGTTATATTTCTCTTTCTACTTACCATAGTTTATTTTTCTAGCGTATCTACCTAACAGATATTGCATGTTGCTGCTGTTTGTAGTTGTACTGGAGGGTGGGCTGTCGTGCTTTCAACATATAAAGAAGTTATCAATAGAGAATCTAAAGCATTATCCCATGCTGATCATCTTTTGCAAAGTGGCATCACTTGTGGGAGCGCAGGCAGTTGTAAAGACTGGTCCTGGCAGCAGTTCTAGAATTGTAAGTTGCATACGACCTGGAACTTTCTGATCTATCATCTTTCAACTTCTTCAATCGAGTTGCCTCTGCATCTGCAAGCATTGCCTTGCCTGTTCAACAGTAGGATTGCAGTGTGTTGTTTGTATGAGCTAACAATGCACAGTCAATACACCAGGGTATAGGTATCTCTTTATTGTTATTATTGTCAGGTCAATAGAAAAAAAAAGGGCTTAAGAGTTTCTTTTTTTTTCTTTTGTTTCTGTAAGATGGGTGCTTTGTTCTATTCATTTTTTGTGATAATAGGGAAACAGTTTTAGTTTTAGAATCTTTCCATTGTCAATAATATTGGACCCTTTCAAGTTTCTGACCCTTTTTGCTGAGAAGAGTTCCTTTTCCAATTTTCTTGATCATCCTTTGTAAATTGGTCATTGGTGCCATACAAAGCAAAGTACAAATCCGATTGGAACCAGCCATCCCAGTTGCACGGGTTACTTATCTCGTAAATGTAGGTTCGTTGTCCAGGCACCATGAGCTTAGTGAACGAAGAGATTCTTGTGCTCAAGCAATCTCCTCAGCATCAATTCTTTCTTGTTGTCCTTGGCATCTGTGTTCATCTTCAAGTTGCCCTGCAGCCCTGCGCAATACAATTTTCTTTCTCATCAATGCTCTTAGATGCGCAGTTCTCGTCTTTTTTCTGATGCGCCTTGCCGGCATCCTAATCTCAATATTCCTTGCGCAGCACAGACGCTTTCAGTAGCTTTCACAGAATATATGCTGCCTGAGCGTGCAAATAAACTATCGTAGCGACGACTATCTTGCGCTTAGTGATAGTTACTGTTCAGGGATGCTTTCTTGATCAACTAGTCTGGTCTAGTGGTTATGTGATGCTCTTGTAGTTCATGGGCACTGTGGGATTGGGGAAGCACCTGAAGGATTCATTCCTGATATGGTATCTAATGCCAAATTTGCACTCTATGTGTTTTACCTTGTTTATGACGGCGGGTGTAGTAATGTTCTCTGATGCCATGTGGTAATAGCTAGATTTGTTTGAACGAAATCTAAGGTTATATAGGATTACACTAAGGCAATGAGGGGGGGGGGGGCATCTTTGATATTTCTTCCTTGGGAGTATCGTTGGAGCATATGGAATTTCTACTCGTGGTCAGTGCTTTTGGGCTTCCTCACTTTTTCATATTCCAATGATCAGGTTAGCATTAGTCGTTGTCATGAGAAATATTCCTCTTAGAATGTGAGCAGTTGTGCCACATTTCGCTTCCTGGTTTATTGCAGGATTGGAGGTGCACTCTCCATGTTACCAACCACCTGCTGAAAACTTCTTTTGTGCTATTTTGCCGCATTGTAAATGTGCAAATCACTTAGTACGGGTGGCAGGAATTTCATCAGTCATCAGTCACATGCTTAGTCCTTCTGCCTCATTTGTTTCATTGTACTTCTATTGACAACATAGCTTGTAGCCTCTGCCCTCTGGGCAACCTTTTGCAGCCCTTTTCATCAATTGAATTCTGATGAAGACTGGACTGAAGCTATCAAGGACTCCAGCCCCAGATGATGGTGGAGGAGCAAAGCCAAGAGGTCTCAGACTCTTAGTAAGGTCTATGCTTTTGCCTTCCCATTCCATCTCTGATCAAGTGACCATTTGATTTGATGCACTGAGAAAACCACCACATTCTTGTAACTAAACTAATTATGCAACTCAAATCCTCTTCTTAGGATGAATTTTTTCGATGCAATCTGCGCCGGTGAGCTGGCTGGAGAGGGGCAGCCGAATCCTTCGCCACCGACCTGACTGACGGTGCAAGTCCCCGGCACGGGATACGGTGGAAAGCGGCCAGACCGGACGTCCTGCCTGAGGCGGCGGCAGCGGCGAATGGAGCTTCTTCTGTTCCACGGCTCATTCATTTCATTCATTCACTGTCGATGCGAGCATCTACTGAAGACGCTGATAAGCTGGCTGGCTGGCTGGCTACCGAAAGTCGTGTGCAAATGCAATGGCATCGTCAGCTCGTCGCAGTCGTGGATGGCGAGTTGGCGACGGGTTGGCGCGTGCCCACCAATGGTGCCTTTGTGGGCGTGGCCGTGCGTCTCGCTTCACACGATCATCAGTTTTGCAGTTGCCTTCATCATGGCTTTATTTGAACGTGAGCTCCGGCCATCTGAATCCCCAGGAGCCCCCCTGGCCTGAATTTGCCATTGATACGTGCACCGAAGAGCCACATATGTGCATGAAGCATTGAAGGGCGAATCTTGAAGTTCTCATTTTTGTAGTGCTATAAAGCTAAATCTCCTATTGTTTTTTTTTTTGAAAGCTAAATTTCCTATTGTAAAAATGTGTGTTTTCTAACTGCCAACAATCGTAGTTAACCGCAGTAAGTAACATAGCTTTGTGGAAGTCAGTGTGAGTGTTAGCATCCCTTTCTCTTGGGAAACTACCGTGAGGCTAACATATTTCAAAATTGAATGTTCTTCTAACATATTGATACGTAACTACGTAAGCCTTCTTGCGAAAAAATACATATATATGTTTGAGCTTTCTGACTGGTGGAGCCCCTCAGCTCCGCTGTTACAATTAGTTCAGTTATCACAACTTCCCTATTAGTTCTTCCGGTGCATTTCTTTCTTCGGAGAAAACATCCCCTCCCAAGTTTCAACTTCTGTATGGGTTGGTTTTAAATCTCATCATAGATTACTTGAACTGAGATTTCTCGCTTTCAACTCCACGTGGATCAAATTTTACTCGCTCATCGTAATACACACAACTTTCAGCTCAAACTTATTTGGACTAAAAATGCAAAGTTCAGTTCGGATCCCATAACTTTCAACTAAAAGATGAACCGAGTTTTCAAGTGTGATCTACACAGTTTTTTAACATGAAAACCCGAAAACTTTCACTCATGATGATAAAAGACTCTTCTCTGTACCAAACAAGCTTAAGAAAGGTAGGAGCTCCTGCCAATCATCCAAGAATCAAAATAATATACATTATCATCTCTAAACTAATACCAACACCAATTAATTTATACCAAACAATGCCTGAGCACCTCGTACATTCGTAACGAATAATAGCAGGATGAATAATGCAAAGCCAGCATTGATCCCAGAGCCACTAAACTCGGTTCTTTTGATCACAACCACGGACCATTGCAAAGTCCAGAGTTCAATTAAGGATTGCTGCATGGTAAAAGTTGAACCGGATTTAGATGCGATCTCCTAAGATGTCGTATCATTTATATATAAACCACCTAATAAACCAGGGGCTAGATGATAGATTACTAATAAACTTGCGGCTGTTGTTACAAGTAAGCAGACAAACAGAACATCTCATGAAGCAGAAAAACAAATTATTCCAGTCCACAAAGGTTCGTCTCAACAACATCTCAGGAAATTTAATCACTTCTGAAGAAAGGATAAGTACTGTTAGGCATGGTAGATTATCACATTTTACATAATCTTAGCATGAAGTAGCTCCATATATAGAAGAAATTCCATCAAAACAAACTTTGTGAAACTACTAGAGTTGTAGACTTTTTACCCAGGTGTTTAAATTTTGGCAACACTTCAACTGCTTCAAAAACTCAGTCTTAGCTGCACTTCCCTACCCATGATTTTTTACAAGAATCTGTAACGCCTTATTTGTAAATAATGAGGTTGATTTATGGCTGTTGTTTGCCAATAAGTTAACACCACCACTTCCTGAATATGCCAATCATGACTCATGAGTGGCGTGCCATTCTCATAGGCAAGAACGAAATCGATGTCACAATATGTAGAACCGACTTGGCGGCAGTAAACTGAAGCAAAACAAATGAGCACAGATCATATGCCAATGCCTGACAAGTTTTGTACGCTCTGATTCATCCAAAGAGAGATCATCGGTGCGGAAAACAACAGTTCTACCAATCTGGGTTACTTCGCTATTCTCAGATGTATTATCATTATTCACAAATAGCAACAGCAGCAGGAATCAACTCTGCCCTGCATTTGGGTTGGTTCCAGAAGCGTGCGGTGATTGTTGATCCACAGAAACACCTCCAACATTCTGTGACTCATGAGTTGAGAATAGCTCGTTCAACCAAGGAACAATAGCCCAGGGTCTGTTACTGCTCTCGCTGACGTTTCCAGGGTCATCAGCTCTGACTTCCTCATGGCTGTCCACTCTACCAATGTTGCTAGGCTCGTTCAAGTCTTTTGTCTCCTCAGAAGGCAGCTCAAACCGGCAAACTGGGCAGGAACTATGTAATTCAAGCCATGGCAGGATACAAGAAGAATGAAACTTATGTTCACATGGCATCTGTTTAGCCTGGGACCCCACCTCAAGATCATCAAGGCAGACCGAACAGCTGACAACCTCTTCGATTTTCACAGTGGGAAGGGCTTCAACCACCTCTTTCTTCGCAGGAGGGGTACCATTCCGGCTTGGGTCGCTCTCAGCTAAATGTTGAAGCAGCAGGCTCAGACCTGCGCCGAGGACATACTCCTCCAGTAAGCCATCATCATTTGTTGAACCGCCTTGGTCACCTTGGTCCTCATCGGGATCGAGCACTGAGCCTTGCAGAGCGAGGGCTTGGTTGAAGGCGTTGATCAGAATGGAACTGTCCCTTTCTTGGTCATCTGCAAGGTCATCATGGATGCTATCAAGCATTCGTCGTAGAGCTGATGTCCGTCGATGCCTCCTGATAAAACCCTCAAACTCACGACCTAAATCATTATCTTCATCATCGCTGTCCCTTGCTTCTCCTGGATGCTCAATAGGGTTCCATTGCGAGAAACCCGGCTCTGGCTGCCTGTTGGTCAGTCTCTCAATCTCCTCACCAGTCATCTCTTCAACGAACCCGCTACCACAGAATGGGCACTTGATCTCATCCACAATGGCCTCCTCAATGGTCTGCTCGCATTCATGGCACCAGTACCTTGTGATTGCAGCTTCTGCCATCTTGCAAATCCTTCGGTTGATGGCACGGCACCACGATCAAAACGCAAATCTGTGAACCGGGCACCATAAGTTAAATAATCCGTAAGATTCCCAAGCAAACAACTACGATATATACATTTTTATCATCTATCCGACAAAGTCCAGCATCTTGCCAACAGTTTAATCAAGAAGAACTGGAACAAGACGAACACTATGGCATCCATCCGTGACTGGATTTCACAAAGACAATTGCTGGCATACAGATCTCACAACAAATCAGCATCAAGAACAAAGAACAAGGGTTAGCTTTGCATCTAACACACAAAATAAATTAGCCTTTTTTGGGTTCTTCATCAACAGGAGCAAGCTGTCCCAGAGAAAAGACCCACTTGGGGGGATGAGGCAGCACTGACAGATAGATCTTTGCGAAGGGGAAGGCAGAGATCAAGAGCCAAGATTCCCTCTCCAAGAATCAGGTGCTCAATTCCAATTCTTTCAGAGAACACGATGCTATCCCCCAAAAGAGGAATAAAAAACGCAGCAGAAGTCTTTGGTTTGGGGGTTAGAAGAACAAGAAACCGGATTCCGGCACTGCTCAAGATTCACGCCATTGCACCCCGTATAATTTAGTCGCAGAACTCATCTTCCCCCCAACAAAATTTCCTCTCTTTTTTGAAGAAAAATCTCTAGATTAACATATAAGCGATCGAAGGGGGAAAGGTAGAAATCGCCTCCATGATTTAGAACACTGGAACGAACTGTGCCCCGGGAAAAAAATTCCTCTTTTTATGAAACTAAGCAGAAGGAAAATTCAAATCAAGAAGTGACTAACCTTTCAATTTGATTGGGATATTGGATTGGATAGAGGCGGCCGTCTTGTTCTTGTTTGCTTCGGGCGTAGTGTGAGACGAAGAACAAGAAGTTCAGAGGGCAGGTGGCTGCAAAGCTGGATACTTTACTCCATCCCTAGAGGTTATCGTACTACTATTTTTTTTTTCTCTCGTTCTTGAATAAGATAAATTATTTTTATATGATCCTGGCGCAAATCTCCAACCAATAAAGTTTTGTTATGACTAAGCATACAAATCTCGCAAATCCGCTGATCATCTTGGGAGATTTTTAATATCTGTAAATTGGAGTTTGGCTGATAAGAACTCCTTTTCATCCAAAAGCAAAACTACCTATCAGACTAGTATGCTGTTGGCTTCTCCCATGTATTATTGGTGTGTTAACTTTTAGTAGTATAAACCATTTTCAATTTATTGAAAAAAGCTTCTTATCATCTTCTCTTTTTTATGAAATAATAAGATATCGAATGTCAAAGATATAATTGATTCAGTCAAAATATTTTATTTCTGATATTTTTCAGCGAAATTGTCGACGATGGTAATTGACCTAACAGCCTAGGTCTAAGGCACCTTGAGGTCAGGTTAACAGCACTGTTTAGGTCCTGCTAATTAATCCTTGACTCAAAAAGAATGTTTCTTCAAAAGGAGATTTGTAATTTGGGCAGGTGATGTTTGCTCTTTTTTTTCCATATATGTCATGTGTATGACAAGTGGCCTTGGTCCTAATAAGTTCGCAGGTGTAGCAAATGAACAATAATCATTCAATTATGGGGCAAAAGAGCACATTTTTCTTCTTTTTAAATCCATTCCGTGTTTCAAATATAGGAACCTGTAGGTTTTTTTTATCTTTTATCTTTTTTAATTTTTATTTTTTAAAAAATAAACCATCGAAAAATTATTATACTAACAACCTTATCGTTTTGTTTATTCTTATACTTATCAGCCAAAATTTAAATTTTCAAAGTTTATTTTTTAGCATTTGACTTTTAGATTGCTAAGAAAATGAATATAAAAATTTTATTTACAAATTATTTTTTATTTGCAAATATACCATTTGGCTTATTTCCCTAATAAGTCAATCGATGGGAGCTTAAATCTAAACCTAAACAACACTACCGCGTGTTGACGTAAAAACACGATGACCTGGGAGATCTGCTTAGCTCCAGTGCAGGTCCAAAATAATGATGAGATGCGGGCGTGCCAGTCAGTTTGATCCTGCAACTGACAAGATATATAAATTGAATATCAAAGAGCCGATCGGCTGACAAGCCGATGGAGTGATTCCAGCTGATGTCGATACCAGCCGATATCCAGTATAGATCTTGATACTTGAGTAAATAATGATATAAAGATAATCGGCTGATGATAATGTAATAAAATAATAATATAATCCAGTAGAAACCAATCGACTAGTAATGATAAATTGAATAAGCACTGATCCGAAGGTTGAAGCATTCATCGGCTGGAGGTCCGATGTCAATAAATCCAAACGCTTATATAAACAGTGACATCTTTGTTGTCATCGGCTAAATCCAACTTGTATGTAACCCTTATAAGCTGATGCAACGTCCAGATAACTCATCGGCTGAAATCCCGATGAAACCCTTATTGACAATCAAGAAGCAGGCTAGAGATTATAGTTCTAAGCACGACTTAGTATATCAAACTTAACTGATGCAGCACTAAGTATGAAAAGAAACATAATATCTAGACAATCAAGCCTTTAACTGATTTTCAGGGTGGTGGATACATTATATAATCTAAACCAACAAAGTAATCTAGCCGATATCGACAAAACCCTAGATGGAGATCGGCCGACGCAAGTAGAAAACATTGTCAATCTAGATTATATAATGTATATAATAACTCATCAGCTAGCACTCCGATAAAACATTAGCATGAACCTATCGGCTTAACAAGATTTATATTATCAACAACAATCTAGTAGGTCGAACCTAATCGATGCAGCACGAGATTGTATATGATAATCTAATACTTGATGAGCCGATAAATCTGTCTAATGTGATGGATATAACAAATCTATTTAAAACAACATTGTGATTGTAGAGATAAATCGGCTAAGACAGAAGATCAGACTTAACCGAGACAGTCCCAACTAAACCGATGCGTCTCTAAACACAATGCAATTAAGATAGAATTGAGATATCAGGTAAATATATCAACCGAACCAGAGTGATCCAAGAGATCGAAGCGATGCAGCCTTGAACAACACCTATGTAGCCGATAAATTCACCAGGGCCCGACAGAACGTAGGGCTTACCCCTTCGCCGAAGATCGAAAGCCGATGAAGCCCCACGTCAGGTACCAAATTCCGCCGGTTGATAAGTAAAAACCTCAGAAAGAGGGTGGCGATGCGCCGAGAGTAATTGTATTGATTGAGATATAATTTACATGGACCCGGGTGTACATATTTATACCCATGGATAGATACTAGTCCATATCGGACATGACTCAAACTTTCCTAAGGATAAAAGGAAAACATAAAGTCTTTATCGGACACTAAACACACTTTCCTAAAATTTAAAAGGAAACTAACGACTCTGCCTAATTAATAGATAAATTGCCATGCCGCATTCTTCTTGAACTCGGTCTCTTTTGGATAAGTTTCCTTTAATAGATTAATTTCCTTAACCGAATTTGTTAAGAATCCGACTGTTGGTGATTGATAGCTTCCATCAGCTGATTTCAGAACTCTGAAGCCGATACTGACTATAGGCCGATGATGACTTCGAGGCTTACCAAATTTCGTCGTCAACACCGCGTCCAATGCTCATCGTATGTTCTGTCCCGTCTGGCGGAGTGCCATTTTCAAATTGGAAATATTATTTTCCAGAGGGTTTATTTTGAAAAACAAAAATCTAAAAGGTTCAAAAATATATTGAAATGTTAGGGGGGGCAAGGTCAACCATATGGTTTGCTTGGTCAAATCTAGATTTGCTTGCAGAAGTTAATTGATCTCTACCGTAACTAGGTAACTTAATCACGACGTAATTCGCCTGCCTGTCAGTGTCATACTTACACCTGGTTAGTAAACTTATTTTGGAACACCTACCTAATTATAAAAAATTTCTCCTCAGAAATAATCCCATTTTTTTCTCATATAGAATATTCACAAGCTGGTACTTCTAGAAGATAAAGAAATGTTCAATGCGGACCGGACAGTCTGGTGGTCTACTCGCCGATGTCAACGTGCCACCAGCAATTTGGGCCTGAAAATGGGCCAGTTATGAGCCGGAAACCGGCCTACACCGGTCCGTGTGACTCGAGCCCACGTAGATAACGGCAACCAGTCCGGATACTGCAACCCACACGACACGGCCCGGCCCATGAATGACGGACGGTGGAGATGAGAGCATGGGTGACGTCAGCCATGGCGGAGAAGCCAATCCACCTCCACCTCGCCGCCGCCGCCGCCTCCGTCTCCGCCGCATCTGCCGAAGGCGCGAGCCGTGAGGGGAGGGACCTGTGGCACGAGGTGGTGGGGGCATGGAGTTCCTGCAGGGGCAGAGCACGGAGACCGCCGTGGCCGTGGCGGTGGCCGTCGTCGCCGTGGCCGCCGGCGCCGCCTTCCTCCTCCTCCTCCGCAGCAAGAAGCCCAAGGGTATGCATGCGCGAGAGCTCTCTTCACTCGACGACGACGCTGCAGCTTCCACTGCCACTGTGATACACTGACACTGATTTTAGTGGTCATTTACCTCGCGATATCTTCGTGCTTAGCCATCGGTTGCTTGCTTCTGTTCTGTAGCATGTAGAGAATGATTTTGTGATTGTTAATTCTTTCTTTGTGTGCTTTTACTTCGTTCTACTTCTTGAAGTAAGCTTTGGTATTTGGTTCATATCTCATCCTGAATGGAAGTGCTGTTATTTGTTCCGTTAGGCTGCTTGGATCCTGAGAATTTCAAGGAGTTTAAGCTTGTGGAGAAGAGGCAGATCAGTCATAATGTGGCCAAGTTCAGATTCGCTCTACCAACCCCTACTTCTGTGCTGGGGCTTCCAATTGGCCAACATATCAGTTGCAGGTTGGGGGTTATATCAAATATGTCTTCTTGCTTCTCTGATGTCTTTTGTTTCTCTTTTACAAAGAATTGTGTTCAATGTTATCTCCTGTTCTTGCAGAGGGCAGGATGCTGCTGGCGAGGAAGTAATCAAGCCTTATACCCCAACTACACTGGATTCTGATCTTGGACGCTTTGAGCTTGTTATAAAGGTAAAGCTTCATAAATACTCCATCCGTTTCATATTATAAGTCGTTTGACTTTTTTCTAGTCAAACTTTGTTTAGTTTGACCAAGTTTATTAAAAAATTTAGCAATATATAAAATATTAAATTAGTTTCATTAAATCTAACATTGAATATATTTTGATAATATGTTTGTTTTGTGTTGAAAATACTTCTATATTTTTCTATAAATTTGGTTAAACTTGAAGAAGTTTGACTAGAAAAAAAGTTAAACGACTTATAATATGAAACGGAGGTAGTATGTTCCTTCTTCAGTTTGTTTCCGAGGAAGCACTTGGGGATCTTTTTTACCTTTTCCCACCTGTAATTAGAAGTTGTTTCTGAGATGTGTCCTGTGCGTCGTTGTTGGACACGCTCGGAAAGGATTTTACATATTTTTACACTCTCTCAATATACTTCGGCTGGCTCCTTCCTTGCTCCCTTAATTTCCTTCTCATTTTGAAGATGTATCCCCAAGGAAGAATGTCTCATCATTTTCGTGAGATGAAAGTTGGTGACTATTTGTCTGTGAGGGGACCTAAGGTATGGCTATATTTCTGCTATGAGTAATATAGAAATTTTTCATGCTGTGTGTGGCCATTCTTGTAGTGTGTTATTGATTACATTCTTTTTAGTGTGCCTGTACACCCTCAAAAATATAATGATACCGTTGTGCAATTTTTTTTCTTTGGGGATGCGTAAATTCACAATGGTATACACATTAACAGTTAGAGTGAAGGTTAAATAAATTTGTTTATAACTTAGGGTCGTTTCAAGTACCAACCTGGGCAAGTGAGAGCATTTGGAATGTTAGCTGGAGGATCAGGAATTACCCCAATGTTCCAAGTAAGACCCTGTCCAACGCCAAATTTTTTTATGGCATTTAATACGTATACACCTGTGTTTTTCAGTTCATTATTCCTCTCTTTTTGTAGGTCACGAGAGCAATTCTTGAAAACCCAAATGACAATACTAAAGTTCACTTAATCTATGCTAATGTCACACATGAAGACATTCTTCTAAAGGTATGATCTTGTTGAAAGACTTGCTGTAGATCTCCACCAGTGATTGACCTTACTGTTGTTAGTTATATTTAAAGTTGCTTCAATTTGTGGGTGCCTACTAGACCCAGATATTATCTTCTCTACCTGTTTAACTTATGATGTTGAGAATAAGAACCTGATTTGTCTGTTTTCTTAATAAAGGGGAGTTTATCTAGTTGTAGTGCAAACTGTGCGGTTGTACCACAGAGAACAGTACATTTACTTTGTACTTCGTACTAGAAAAATCCATATATGTCTTCCTTGATAATCTTCTTTCGTAATAGCCCACTTTTTAGTTGGAAAAACATAGATGATATGCAAAGCTGTTTCTCGGTGTCCTAACCATGAACTAAATCCAATTTTGTTTTATCTATTTTTGTTATGTGCAATTATTTTCCCTTTAGACCTGTTGGAGAAAAATTGTTGAAGTAATGTTTGCTATATTCTTTTTGGTAACTGATTAGAACTACTGCATGGTTTCCGATTGTTGCTAATAACTGCTGCTCATTTACTTGTCGCTTTGATTTATGCAGGAAGAATTGGACAGTATGGCTGAAATCTATCCCGATCGCTTCAAGATATACTATGTATTGAATCAGGTTTGTTTTATGTTCTGAGGTTTAGTACTTTGTCCTGTGGAGTGCAATAATTTCACGCCTGAACTGTCTGCTTTGGTAGTCCCATCTTCTATTAGTTACTGCCCCTAATTGAAGCATTGTGTAATACTATACTACGGCATGCACTATGTTATTTAATTATCAAGGTTCCTACTGTGTTCTGTGCACCTTACATCGTAGGCTTTGTTTTTCATGGGCAGCCTCCAGAAGTCTGGAATGGTGGTGTTGGGTTTGTGTCGATGGAAATGATCCAAACCCATTGCCCGGCACCTGCTGCTGACATTCAGGTAAGTATCACATTATAATGCCTTCGGTGGTAACTATTGTGCTTGCTGGATCTTGGAATTCACAGTTTTGCTAAGTGGATAGTCAAGTGTACTCCATCTACCAAGCAGGATATCTGTGACAATGTGTGGTTGCTCCTTTCAGATATTGAGATGTGGACCTCCTCCCATGAACAAAGCCATGGCTGAACACCTGGAGAATCTTGGCTACACGAAGGAAATGCAATTCCAGTTCTAAGCCTCCTCAGTGGAAGAATACCGAAACAGCGAACAGCATTTTCTTTCCACTTTTCAGTAGAAATTATCTGACCCTAGTGCCATTTGAACAAAATATATAGGCGAACTTTAAAACCGATAAAAGCAGAATGTCAGGTCAGCATATTTTGATGAAAGCAAAAACCACACCTACTTGAGTTGGGGTCACAAGTTCCTGTAGCGTGTCATTTTTGTGCCAATGCTGTTCAATCCCAGACAGACAGAATGAAACTATTTTTTTTTCAATCAGAATTATGGACACAAGGTTGGAATGTTCACTGGTCCAGCTAAGTTGCTCGGGTGCTTAAAGAATGACCAACTTGTACCATTTGATTATGAGAAGAAAAACAACAACTGTACGTGCCATTTCTGTCTGTCCATAGATGCAAAAAACTGTGACAGCGAAGCTATTGTCTGTTCTTTTCCAGATCCTGTCCTGTACAGCCAAAACAGTGCATCAATTCATCCGCTTGTTTATGCACAAGATTGCAAATCTTTGACAGCACAGCAGTCGCCTTTTCTTTTCAGCAGCTCCAATTAATTGGGTATACATACATACAAAAATGCATTATGTCTTGTACGTTACTGTACGTATGTGCTGGCTTCCTAGGAGACATCGGCGAGGAGATTACGTTACCTGCATGGCACACAGGCAATCAGGGCTTTTATTTAAAAAAAGGAAAACGAAAACTGCAAACGACAAATTATAGCATATTATATATATCAAAATAAATTCAAATACATATGTTATTCCCATCAAAACTATTTACGTCTAGCACAAGATTCGGCCAAATATTTTGAAAATTTCAACCATAAAGAACTTTTCAAATGTTTAATGTAAAAGAATGGTATACACAAATTTGCCATGAAAAATACTACTATAATATTGTAAACATATTAGATTTTTTAAACTTTAATTTAATATAAGATAGATGGTTGAGATTTTACAAGTTCGACCGAATCTCGCCCTGAATGTTAAATACTTTTTCACCGAATGGATTAATACTTTTGTCAAAACATTTTCACAAACTCAGAACAAATGATGGCAGTGATCAACACAGAGCTGTAATTTGGGAGAAGCACTGAGCTGGTGCTATAATTAGAAGCTTCGAGGTTAAGTTATCTCAAGCTAAATGTGGCTAAAGTAGAAGGGATATATTGTTTTCAGATAAGACCAAGCTTGATGTGTACCTTAAAGGTTAGTAGTAGGCCTCCCTACTTCTAATTATTTCTTTGGGTTGCACATATATGACTTTCTTCTCTTGATTGCCCCTCCTCTCTAGATCTATCATGGAGGGCGAAAATTGCTGTCATGATCAGTTTTAAATGCCCATCATGGCACCCCACTAATTTTCTTGAGGGGTCTAGTTTTAATGATGGAGATGATGATCCCACATCATCCTCCCACGAGCTCGTGGCCTCATGACCAAATCATATCTTCTTTATGGACCACGTCATTTCTTACCCGGATCTATTTGTCAAACTATAAATGATTTGTTCCTTTTTTTTCTTCATTGGCAAGAAAAAACTGTCTTTGGAATGAATGAGCTAACTAGCGTGTATAACTCGTGTTGTTTTTAAATACAAACATGTCTGACTATATGTAAACTTGTCCAGATAAATTATACTACTATCTCTATTTTTAAATAATTGTTAGCGTCGATTATTACCATTTTATTTTGACCACTAATTACCGATAGATGGTTAAACTACGATGGGCGAAAGTTTCTTGATTATGATTAAGATGCAATACGCCTTGATAAGATGGCATAAGTATTTGCTTTCTAATGAAAACGACTTGTCAAGGTTCAAAGATGAGCTAGCGGATTTCCCACACAAATCCGTGCAGAATTAGATCTCACATACAACTTTATTTTCTATATAGTACACATGATTTTGATGTGAAACTAAAAATATAATTAAATTTCGTATACACCTCTTATTTTATTTCTATCCATATAGCTATAATCTGTATACAATATATTTTTAAAAGTAGAATTAGACTTGATACAAGCTCGTAGCTCCTAAATTTCTAGATTTTGTATACAAATATATCGATCAATCTACATCAGTATAATTTGAACCCACTATATAAATAACTCCGCTAAAAGGTAGTATACAAAATCAAAGGGAGCACTATGGAACCCACTTAAACTGTAGAAATTCCGTACTCCCTCCATTCTAGAATACGTTCTAGAATAAGTTTACTTTTTACCCCTCTATGTCCTAAAATAAATTTATTTTGAATAATCATTTGTATTGGAGTTTGTGAAATTAATAAGTTGAGATCTGATAGAGTTGGCATATCCTATTTTTTTTGTTTTTTATTGGTATGCGTGGAATGAGTGAAAAATGAACTTAATCCGTACAAGTTATTTCCATATTTACCCTTGCATTATTCTATTTAGCTGTCTGCCATCAAGCAAAAATACCGTCTCAATCCAGTGCTCTCTACTGGTAGTAGAAAATAATCTGAACCGTCGATCTCATTTGATCGAAGGGTTCAGATTGCTTTCTATTACCACCCTAGTTAGCGGTAGTAGAAATATGGAGGAACATTATTATCCTAAGAAATAGGGGTATAATTATCATTTAACAGTGACTAAATTTTTTCAACATAATAGATAACCACATATCAATCTAGCTAAGAAAAACAGAAATTATAAAGTTACTCATAACTATTATATTAGTAATTTACTCTTACTGATATAGTATGATAGAATACGCGAGCATCACTCTTTTGAGAAAAAGATGTTGCCTTGAGAAAGATGGTGCTTCAAGCCTTCAACTCATCATGGATTAGTTGAGTTGACCACCCACACGAGAGACGGCAAAGGCGCCAACCACTCAACCGTCTCCACTTCCCTCCCCACCGCGCCAAATTCCACCTCCTCCTCCTCCGCCGCCGCCGCCGCACGTGCGCCTCCACCTCCTCTCCATTGCCACCACCGCCGCCGCGGCGCGGTCAACCACCACCACCCCCGCGCGCTGCGCTTGAACAAGAATTGGCGGAGTCGCGGAGGAATGCGGGGGGCAATAGAAAATTCTCTCGCAACAGTTGTCACGCCGGATTAGTTTAATCTTCTCCTTGGTGGTGGTGGTGGTGGTGGTGAGGAGGAGGAGGAGGGGATTGGGCTGGCTAATGGCCGGGTCCTCCTCCTCGTTTGGCTCGCAGTGCAGACCGCGACCCGGTTTTGAGGGGGGAGCATCTCCGCGCCGCGCGAACCGCGGTTGCTGGCTGTGGCCGCCGCCGCCGTCTCGGGTTGGGGGGAGTGGTTGGGGAGCCGTTGGGTTCTTGGCTGCTGGGGTTTTAGCCTAGGGATCCTGGGTTGGCTTGCTTGCTCTTGGAGGAGGAAGGGGAACGGAGGGAGATCGTGGGGGAGGAGGGTTTCTTTGGGGTTGGCTGGATTGATTTGCTGCCGGAGTCGTCGCCCCGAGCGGTGGGTTCCTGTTTCATCCTGCTGCTGGAAATCGGTGGAATTAATTTTTTGTTTTCTGATTCCATGCTCGATTTCTCTTTTGTTCCTGTCGCAAGTTGTAGAAATTATGGTGGAAGAATTGTTGGGTTTGAGAAGGATAATGGGTTATGAAAGGAAATTTTGAAATGAAAACTACCTTTTCTTTTGGTATTTGTTGGCGTTGTGGGCTTGTGGCGCGGGAAATGTTTGATTTATTACTTGGAATCTCTTATGATATTTACGGGCATGTAATTCATGAAAGACCGCATTGCTAATATTGCATGAGACTTACTTGGTAGTGGATTTTTGTCCGTCAACTGTTGCTCGAAATGGCACTGTCATAATTCTAGTATAATTGTGATGAATAGTTGACGATACTTAATTCTGTTAAATTTTGTTCAGGCTTGATATTGGAAAAAGGAGAAGCTTCCATTTTTTTCTCTGACTTGAAAGGGGATGGCCTTCCCAGATGATGATGAAAAGATGAAGGTATGTGCTTTTCGTTTTACATCATTCATATAACATTGCAATACACTCGCAAAAATAAAACATGGCAGTATAATTCTATTCTTTCTTACTTTCTTATTGTCTCAGATCCACTGTGCTCTATTTGCATGTTCTGACCCTAAAATAGTTTTTTTTTTTTGTGCATACTTTCACTAAATCAAAGCATTTACTTTGTAATTGATTGTGTACTATAGGGTTGCCGGCCAAAGCTTTTTGGAACAAAAGATAAGAAAGTTATGAAGAGGGCGGATTACCAAAGCTGTTCTGCAGGTTAGTTTTTCTTTCTTTTTGAATTGTGCATCTAGACTGAATCGGTGTCTTGTAGGATAGTGATAAACTGAAAAGAAGATGAGCATAATTTATCAAATTTCAGCTCATCTAGTTGAATCGGGGGAATTGCTCAAGTCAGTTGGGCTACATTCATAAGGTTAACTGAGCCTCGTTTCATTGTGTATAATGAGAAATATATGATGAGACAGCCAGTTCAAATATGTCTAAGAAGATGCTAGGATTCATTTATGCTCTAGTTTCATACTTGATAACTTCATGTCAGAAATTTAACATTTTGCCCCAATTGCTTCAATACAGTTATGTTGATTTGCCCTAATGACAATAATATAGCGTAATAGCAACTAAATGTTTCCATGTGTCAAATGCAGTTAAGTCCGGGCCAAGTTCCTCAAAATCACAATCTTCTTCCCCCTTCAGAACACTTACAGGTGGCCTTCTGTTTGGCATTGTTGCCACATTGCCTCATTCTATTGATGTGCTGGTTTGATTGGATTGGATTATTTTTTGGTTCTTTGGACTGAAAGGAAGTTTTTGCAGAAGTTAGGAGCATACGCCTCAGCCATTTACTTGGTCACTCTTCAAGTATTACTAAAACTGAACTTTTCAGGTCAAACAGCTAAACTTGCATGTCGAGACATACTTTATGCAGTCAGTTTGTCATACTCTACATTCTTATATCGGACTTGGTCATCTTTAATTTTTTTTAATTCATTATATAGGATATTTGTATCTACATGGAATGTCGGAGGAAACACACCTACTGCTGAATTAAACCTGGATGACTTCCTTCCTGCTGATGACAATTCAGATATTTATGTTTTAGGGTAATATTTTCACCAATTAGTTCACCATCTTACATATTTTTCATATTTCAGTTAGTGAGTGATATGAAAAAGAAAATAGCTCATTTTAATTTGTTTCCTAGTGATTTCAGGATGTTACTGACTTGCTTGCTTTGCCACGATGAGCTAATTTTCCTTAGCGTTCATTTGTTTCTTTCAGTGAACCGAAGATGCTGTTTGCATCTGTCTCTTTTTTTTTTTAATCTTGACACATTCTCTTATGATATTATGCAGTTTTCAGGAAATTGTCCCTCTCAATGCTGGTAATGTGCTTGTGGTAGAAGACAATGAACCAGCTGCAAGGTGGCTTGCTCTTATAAACCGAACACTAAACAAACCAGTTGACAGTAATGCTGATATATTCCAGCACAAGCCATCTTCTTCCCTTGATTCAACGTCGTCTCTGTCTTCATCAAACCTTGATGCCTCATTCTCCAGCCGCTCAAGAACAGCTAGTGGCAGTTCTGCAATCTTCCAGAAGTCCTCCTTGAAGTCTATCAGGAAGCCTTACATGCCAACCCAGAGAAAACTGCTCAAACTCTGCAACTGCTCAGTTGAGATGACCAGGAAATCCTACAAAGATGCTTGCTTTGGATGTCCACAAGCATATGCTAATGAGACGGACTCTTCAGAAGATGACACAGATGATAGATCGAATGATCCTTGTGGTTATATAGTTGATGGAATGAATTCGGCTGACTCTGCCTCCAGGGATCAGCTAAAATACAACCTCATATCGTGCAAACGAATGGTTGGGATTTTTATCACGGTGTGGGCAAAGAAAGAACTTGTGCATCATATAGGCCATGTGAGAACATCTTGTGTAGGTCGTGGAATAATGGGCTATCTGGGAAACAAGGTAAGAACTAAATCAAATTTCAGAAGTATTATCTTCATAACCTAGTAATGGGATGTCATTGTTAATTAAAACATTACAATGGTCACAATTATATTAATAAGTATAGATTTAGCCTGACATGTTTTTTGATAATGTTTAATAGCCGGAAGTCATCCTTCCATTCTTTTTAGTGTGATATAGTAATGAGGGTTCTTCACAATTCACATGTATAGATTATATATTTATGCCACACTTGCTTTTGGCTTCAGGGATGTATATCAGTGAGCATGACAGTGCACCAGACAAGTTTCTGCTTCATTTGTAGCCATTTGGCTTCAGGTGAGAAAGAGGGTGATGAGCTGAGGCGGAATTTAGATGTTTTAGAGATACTGAGACTCACGCAATTTCAAAGGATTTGTAGAGCTGGGCGAAGAATTCCTGAGAAAATTCTTGACCACGAGTAAGTCATGCTACAGATACTTCGAAGGATTTGTACATTTCCAATCATCATTTACTAATTATTGGGATTTCTCTTATTTTGTTAGTCGAGTGATATGGCTGGGAGATCTAAACTACCGTATTTCCTTGAGCTATGAAGATACCAAGAAACTTCTTACTGAAAATAACTGGGATGCCCTTTTTGAAAAGGATCAGGTAAACTTCTCAAAAGATGGCACTGCTTTTTGAAAGTTCCTCTCAGAAGGAAAGGACTAAAGTAATACTCCTTCCATTTCAAAACATATGACGTTGTTGACTTTTCGCATAACATTTGACCATTCGTCTTATTCAATATTTTTTGGGTAAATATGTAAAAATATAAGTTAAGACTATAATTTCTTTGATGATAAAACAAGTCACAATAAAATAAATGATATTTATACAATTTTTTTGAATAAAACAAATAATCAAACTTTATGCAAAAAGTCAACGGCATCATACATTTTGAAATGGAGGGAGTAAATGATAAAACCTAACTTTCAAGAACTTCTACTGTGTATGTGTGCTCTATGTTCTAATTATATCTAGCCAGGTTATAGTCTACTTGTATCTTGTGAAATTTTGGTTAACATTCATGGTTGCCTTCTTTTTTTCAGCTTAACATCGAGCGCAAGTCTGGAAGGGTGTTCAAGGGTTGGAGTGAGGAGAAGATATATTTTGCTCCCACATACAAGTATTCTAGTAACTCAGATTCTTATGCTGGAGAGACTGCAACATCAAAGAAAAAGAGGAGAACCCCCGCCTGGTATATACCGTGTTCATATTAGTTAGTTTTACTATATAAATGTATTTCCACTCTGTCAGGTTCCAACTTTATATGGTAAGTTAGTACCATTTAATTATGATTATAAGGTGTCCACATGCCTGTGTGCAACTTCAATAATCCAACATTATCATCTTATATTACCAGAAGAAGAGGAACATCTTTTGGGTTTCTTGACGTGAAACAGTGCACATTTGGACAAGCATGTTGGTTGAAGTCGTAGAAACAGAAAACGATGAAACATTCACATAAACACATATTGCATCATGCTTACAAATGCTTACAAATATATATCAGACAAGTGACTTAGTGTACTGGCTACTGCTACACATTTTGCATTTCAAACGTTAATAGTTTCAACTTGTTCAGGTGTGACAGAATATTATGGCATGGAGATGGCATTGTGCAGTTGTCCTACTTCCGTGGGGAGTCCAAATTTTCAGATCACCGTCCTGTTTGTGGAACATTTATTGTTGGTGTTGAAATACAAGAGAGCAGATCAAAGAGGCGATCATCTAATACCAACATCAGAATAGGTGCTGAAGAACTCTTACCAACAAGTAAGAGTAAGACTAATAAAAATAAGGGCAATAAAGGTACGCAGCTTCTTGACTCTTGATTTAAATTTATCATAAAAACAACATGATTTACAGTATATGCATGGACAAAACTAATTTCTATGGGCATTGCACAGGTTCTGGGACCTAAACCCTATCATAAATTAAATCGGTTGCAACAATGGAACTTGTACTAAGATACTGAAGAATATTTCTATCGGCACCTCTAGATATTTATTCCAAAGCAGATTTTTTATTTGTGACAGGAGAAAGGTGATTACCAAGTCGTACAGAAAATGTAGTTCATATATACTCTCCAAAGGGAAAGGTGATTATATTATATACTCAAACAATTTTCCACATATTCTTTTTGTTCTTTTGGGTAGAGCAAGTGTGCCTATGCATAGATATCCAGAATTCATTGACCCCCTTGTATTATTGTGTCTGTCTGATCAGTTTGAACTTTTCCGTAACAAAATTGTACTGAGAACGAGGCATTATTCCAAAATGTACATTATGTTATCTATCTCATCATTGCCTTTGATTTTCCGATTATTATGTGACTATCTCATGGATGAACACAAATTAAGTATGATTACAATGGATGTTTCACCTGAGCTACGTCTGTAGATTTTCCTTTTTATTCAGTATAGTTTTTGTTTACCGGGCCAAGTGCACGATGGTCTTCTTGTCTGGCTTCGATCGACTTCTTCCTCACGGATGAGTACAAACTTTTGTGATTTCCAGCTGAATTTCATTCCTTCGATCACATTGAAAACATTTATGCAAACCTATTTTGTATCTGAATTCTGCTCACCTAGAGGGTTCTGCAACTGCAAGCCAGAAATGCAAACTTACCAAGAAACATTTCTGGCTTCCCTGACAAATGAGTACAGTTGTTAGTGCACTAAGCTTATTCTGCAGAGGAACTGTACATCACCACATCTTTATTTGGCTTCAGCAATTAGCCTTATCTGTTACCTGATTTGTTTGATATCACTGAACACAAATCAGCTAGTAGTAGAAAAATATGTTGTCCTTTCTTTCCTCAACTACTGTTTTGACAATGTTATGTGAGGGAATGATGTGTTAACATGAGACAGCATGATGAACTTGATGCCCCTGTTTTAATCCAAGTAGAAGTAGCTGCTGTGGTCCGGGAGACAAGCAACAGCTGCTGAAAAACCATTGTCTACTGTCTAATTACTTTCTTGTGCAGAGTCAGCTACTGCTCCCTCCTCCATCCGTCCCATAAAAAATCAATCTATACTGAATGTGACACGTCATAGTATTATAAATCTGAACATATTTCTATCTAGATTCACTGTGTTAGAATGTATTACATTCCATCCTAGATTCGTTTTTTGGGATGGAGGGAATACTAACTTGGAATAGACTCACCATTTGTTTTTGTGTTTTTTTTTTCATTTACAAGATAGAATATAAAAGGTAGTACTCCATCCATTATAAAATATAAAAATTTATAGAACTTACGTCCCATAGTATAAATAATTTATGGAGTACTGATTCCAATAGATAAATATCCACACATTTCTAGTCAATCTTATTTTTAAGGGATGATTATAAATAATTTAAAATTTGACTATTAGTATGATTAAAAGAAAAAATTAATCTTAAGAATTTTTAAACAACGTAAAAGTTCTTATGTTTTAAAACCGAGTAATTGAGGCTCCATAAAAAGACGTTGGTTTGTTAAAAATAAACTGACCAACGTCATATGAAAAAAAACAGGATTACTTTTTAAGCAAAACATAGTGATTTCCAAGGATAAATGGTCCTAACTCCTCTGCTGCTTTGCACGTCGATCCTACTTATTACTCGTATGTGCGTTGCTCACCTCACCTACCCGTTACTTAAGTTCGCTGCTCGCACGATTTTCCGGTGCTTCCCTGGCCATCCGATCTCCTCGGCGCGGGATTTCAACGGCTCAGATCTCCCCTCCTCGCCTCCCTCCTCATCACTGACTCGGTCTCTCTCCGCCGCGAAGCGTGGTGGCCAGCGTCGCGGCGACCACCTCCAGCTCCAGCTCGCCGCCGCCGCCGCTGCCTCCTCCTCGTCCTCCTCGCCTCCGTTGGGAGAGAGGGAGAGGGCGAATTCTCGGCTGCCATGGCTCGGGTGTGGCTCGAGGCTCCCACTTCCGGCGTCCTTCTGCTGGTTCTTGTCCTCCTCATCTGCGGCGGCGGCGGCGTTGCTGCCGGGGGAGGAGGTGGAGGCGGGAAGGGGAGCTCGGTGTACCCGGCGCCCGTGGTGTACCCGCACCACTCCCGCCAGATCTCCTGGAAACCCAGGTTCACTTCTCTCGCTCGCGCGCGGGCGCGGGCGCCATCGGGTTATTTCTTGGTTTCGTCTCGATCTCGACATTGATTGACTGACTGATGCGTGATCCATGGCAGGGTGTTCCTCTACCAGCATTTCCTCAGCGACGACGAGGCCAACCACCTCGTCTCCCTCGTCAGTACCCACCACTCCCCAATCCAACAAAATTGCATTTCTTTTCTCTGCAAGAATCAGGAGTTCTTGTGAATGCTTAAACTCTGTATGCCCTGAATTCATTGAATTTCTAGAGGATTAATGTTTTTTTAAGGCGAGAGCGGAGCTCAAGAGGTCGGCGGTGGCTGATAACTTGTCCGGCAAGAGCGAGCTCAGCGACGCCCGCACCAGCTCTGGCACCTTCATCCGAAAGGGCCAGGTTAGGTCTTGATTAACTTTTGTCTTTTTGAATTATTTGTTCATTCGGAGTGTGAGATCATCTTTTTGATTGAAGAGTAACTTTGAAAAAAGGGGATCTTTTAGTGTATGAACATAGATGTGCAATATCACTATTGTGGATATGAAATATTCGAACCCTGATTTCGTAATCCATTCACTATTTTTCTTCAGTAGTTCTTGTCTAAATGAGAGGATTCTTCCTCCTAATTTTGAGATTTTCCCCTTAAATTTAGATAATTCTTATGTAACAAACAATCATGTCCAAATTTGTAGGATCCAATTGTTGCTGGTATAGAGGAAAAAATTGCTGCGTGGACGTTTCTTCCTAAAGGTATTTGATTCCATTCAGACAATAACAGTGCACTTTACTATTCATGCAATTCTTAGATGTTCTGACTAATTCATAATTTACACATGTGAAATACAGCCATTTTACACCTAGCAATCAACCTCCCTCCCGGCCTTTGTTTTCATTCCTGTGCATATGTGCAGTCTTGAAGTGAATGCCTCTAAAATAGTTATGCTGTACTTGGCATTTCATCTCTAAAATAAACAAAGTAAAGCCTTTAATGTTGAGCCTCCTTACCTGAGTTTGGGGCTAATTCATCTAAAGGTTCAATGGTTTCAACTTTCAAGCAGTATATCATTGAAAACCCTGGTCGATAATAGTTTTTTTTCCCTTTTTGTTGTGGGGATTGATAGTAGGGAATTTTTTTTTAATGTGTCCTCATGCTGTCTTCCTTCTTACATAATCCAAATTTATGTTACCAGAAGGTTCTGACTTTTTTGTGTTTTCGAGATTTTTTATACATATTATGTGATAATAATCAGAGAATGGTGAGGATATCCAAGTGTTAAGGTATAAGCACGGTGAGAAGTATGAACAACACTATGATTACTTCACCGACAATGTTAACACTCTCCGTGGTGGTCATCGCATAGCTACTGTTCTTATGTACTTAACAGATGTTGCAGAAGGAGGAGAAACAGTTTTCCCTCTAGCTGAGGTAATTTCCTTACTCCATTATATCCACAGTGGTTTCTTTTTTAAAGAGAGAGAGAGAGAGAGAGAGAGAGAGAGAGAGAGAGAGAGAGAGAGAAATCTGAGCCAGCAGGCCACAAGCACAGCTAAGCATGGGCTCCTTTACTTTCTCAGCGGTTTTCTGAATTTGTTTTGGGGTCTCTTATTGCATCATTTTCTCTACACGCATTTGTCAAATAGGAGTTTACAGATAGTGGCACAAACACTGAAGATTCAAACTTGTCAGAATGTGCTAAAAAAGGTGTTGCAGGTATAAATTTCTACTGATGTTCCTTTTTTTGGGTAATTATGATTCCCATGATTTTTGTAATATATCTTACGTATTTCTCAATTGATATTCAACTGCTACCTCAGTGAAACCACGAAAAGGGGATGCACTTCTGTTCTTCAACCTTAGCCCAGATGCTTCAAAAGATTCATTGAGCCTCCATGCTGGATGCCCGGTCATAAAGGGTGAGAAATGGTCTGCTACAAAATGGATTCGCGTAGCCTCATTCGACAAGGTTTATCACACACAAGGCAATTGCACTGACAACAATGAGAATTGTGAAAAATGGGCTGCCTTGGGAGAGTGCATAAAGAACCCAGAATACATGATTGGAACAGCAGCATTACCAGGTTACTGCAGGAAGAGTTGCAACATATGTTAGCAATCCGATTGTAAATAATCGATGGTACCTGCTTTGTGGGCAGTCTGATTTATACAGGAACGGGTTATAATAAGTAGGTTCATGAGGTTTTTGGCACAAATTCTACCAGTTTTGGTTACTTCCTGATGACAACTTGGTTTTTGTTACCATTCTTCAATGGTAACTCGCAGGAATTAGAAAGCAACTCATTGTTAGTATCCATAATTTATGCTAGATGGAGATGCACTTTATCAGTGCAATTTCTTTGGAAAACAGGTTTTTGTTTTTATTTCATAGAGTTGTCGACTTGAGCCTACTAGGTCATGGTTAGATTCTGCCAGAATTTACAAACATCTGGCCTGTTTTTCATCTGTAATCCTTGAGTTGTCGACTTGAGCCTACTAGGTCATGGTTAGATTCTGCCAGAATTTACAAACATCTGGCCTGGTTTTCATCTCTGTAATCCTTCTCATTTGTGGTATATAGCTTCAGTAATTTATGAATTCATTAATCAAATCTCTGTATCCCTCTGATTCTGCATTCTGTACTGGAATATGTTCAATTGCCTGCTACTTGTGTGCAACTCAAGAGCTTTTTACTGAACAATGATGATGCACAAAGCTTCAGGAGAGCCAGAACTATGGCCACGTTTGGGAAGCCGGAGATTCCGAGAAATAGCAAGTAGCCAGCTGGTGATAATATGGGTTTTCTAGCTTTTGGAAACTTCTATTTTATTTTCTGAATTCTATAGCCTCTAATCCTTAGAATCTTGATAGAGTATCTGGGCTGTTGGGGAAGCCAGAGATTTTGGTAGAAACTGCAACCGCCAAAGCTCTCCCAAACTAGGCCTGAGCCTCGTGGTCGGAGCTCTGAACCGAGATTCTAGGTTTTCCATCTTTTGAAACGAGTTCATTTTCTGGAGTTGTACCTTCTAATCCTTAGAATATGGGTGGTGAGAATCTGAACTGCCTAGGGGAGTTGGAGATTCTCGAAAAAAAACTACAGCCGCAAGAAGCTCCTTAAACATGACCTGCACCTCTCAGGGCCGGTTTGGATGTGATCCTTATCACATCGAATGTTTCTACACTAATTAGAAATATTAAATGTAGATTAAAAATAAAACTCATTTCATAATTCCGAACTAATTCGCGAGACGAATCTATTGAGCCTAATTAATCCATGATTAGTCTATGTGATGCTACAGTAAACATGTGCTAATTATAAATTAATTAGGCTTCAAAAATTATGCAATTAACTCTCATTTATGCAATTAGCTTTATTATTAATCTATATTTAATACTCTTAATTAGTGTCAAACATCCGATGTGACAGGAACTTAGTTCCTGGATCCAAACACCCCCGAGTCTGAACTCTGAACCATCTCATGACCTCTAATGCTTCTTTCTCACATCATGACGCCGTCCAACTGCAAGAAGCCCTGCACAAGCACAAAAGATCCTTTTGGGTGCTTGCCCATAATGTGGCAGCAGAAGTGCAGCAAGCGAAAACCCTGATGAGCTTGCAGTTTTGCAGCCAAGCTCACATGGGAACAGAGAACTCACAAATGGATGGACAGTTGGGAATTGAATTTGATGATGGCGTTGCTTGCCATCTTCATTCATTGCTGCTATCTTATAGTACCTAGACAAGATGTGCAGCTGCTCGGTGCGTTGCGTCCACATCCACATCCACAACCGCCTTCATTCATTCATTTCTATGTGCATCATGCTGGCAATGACATTTGTCATTCTGTTTTAACTACTTTGCTGTGAGATTTTTTTTGCAGTGAATTGTGTCACCTGTAACTTTCAACTAACAACTATGAACAGATAATTTGTAGCTACAAATAGTACTCTCTCTAGTCAAAAATATTTGGCGTTGACGTTGAAAGATCTAAACTCGATTCTTCCAGCGTCAAATAAATTTTATTTGAGAGCTAAACTCAGGTCTCCTAACCTCAAATAAATTTTATTTGACTAGAGACTTCGCTCTTCCAAAGTCAAATAAATTTGACTGGAGGGAATATTACATATGCCGCACCAAGGAAGTACTTTTTTGGGGGCAAAGTGTGACGAGCATAACAAGATTCACGCTGTTCTTGTGACAACATAAAACCAGAAAAAGCACTAGAATTTCTGAATTCTGACATACCACTCTACTAGGTGGTTACATGTCCATGACTTGCGAGTCATCACATCAAACATATGAAGAAGATAAGTATATACGTCCTTGCAAGGACAAATGTCATGGAATCCAGCAAGTTTTACATCAAAAGGAATTTTAGTTACTTATACGTCTTTAAAGAAAAAGGAATTTAATTATGATCAGCAAAGATCATACAAACAAACAGCCACATCACCCCAGAAAACGATAGCTAGTTGAGCCGAGCGGATCAATCAAACGATTCTAAAACATGGCGGCGACGGCGGCGGCAATGGCGACGCCGACGGCGACGAGGTGATCGCCGGAGCGGCGGGCGGCGGCGTGGTTGGTGGACGGCGCCGCCGTCGACGGCGGCGAGGCGAACGCTGAGTTCCCTGCAGATGAAGTTATTAGGTCACAGGAACTCGAATTTAGCGGCCGTATAAATACGTGACAGGCACATGAACCTAACGGTACTGCACGTCAGTGTCGAGCAATTAATTGTCATCATAAACTGTATATGATGCTTTTGTACATGTAGCCGATTAAATGTTTATTCCTCTATGATATCATCACAAATTGTATGAACAACAACAATAACAATTCCTCTTCTTTTTCTTTTTTTTCCGTACATAAGCCAAAGCATATTTGAGAATGCGAGTTAGGAGACGTACGTATTTACGGGTGTATGCATGAGCAGTGGTGTGTTCGTGTGCATCTTTTATACAGCATGAACAACATAAAATCATTTGAAAAAAAATCCGGCTGGAAACACAAATCTCTGGCTAAAATTAGATGCTTCCCCAAATCTTTGCTGGTATGTGACGTGTGTATTACTCGGACTTTTATATGTTGGAATTCCAAAAAAGGGGGGGGGGGGGGGGAGGGATTTCAGATATTTCGATCGCAAAATTTTGAAATTTGGACTTATGGAACAATATATTGCCAAATTCAAGCAAACTAAAATATCTATAGCCGGAGGCTCGTCATACATTAAATTCCTAATATTTCATTTCGAAATTGTGAACCTCCTGCCTTAGCCATCACTGACAAACAATCAAAATTAAACTACGGATATTTCATATTTCTACAGTTCTACTCCAACAAAAGCAATAACGAATGATCAAGCTAATTAATAACTCCAGTTTTCTTAAAGTACAAAACGAACAATATAATTAGTGAGAGCAAGTACTTGCTTACCAGGGAACTGTGGGCCCTCACCGGAGGGCGAGACGGCTGCCGGCGACGGCGCCGGCGATGGGCCCATTGGAACATTGAATCCAAAGGCTGAAAATTAATCAATTAATTAATCTCCCAAACTTAATTAGCCCATAATACTACTACTAGAAGTAATCAAAGTGATTAGTGCGCAGATTAAGACTACTCATGTACTACTACTAGCTAGAACTAGAAGTGATATTAAAGTGAAAAAAAATGGGGAGATGAGATTAAGATTAGGGAGGTGATTAATTAGTGCGTGCCTGCGCAGGTGGAGACGGGAGGGGTGGAGACGCGGCAGATGGCGGGGAGGGCGAGTGCGCGGGAGTAGTCGACGGCGATGCCGTAGGAGTCGCCGGCGCCGGAGAGGAGCTCGCAGAGGCACACCGGGTTGGACTCCACCAGCCCGGCCAGCTCCGGGCAGCACGGCTTGTCCGGCCGCCGCGCCGTGCTCCCGTTCTGCACGTACGTCAGGCAGTCCGACATGTTCAGCAGCGCCGTCAGGCACGCCTGGTCCAGCACCGGCCCCGCTGGCCCCGGCGCGGCCGCCGGCGACGTCGACGGCGCCTGCGCGCCGCCCGTCGTCGCCAGTACTGCGACCGCCACCACCGCCACTGCCAGCGTCGTCGGCGCCGCCCACCGCCGCTGCTCCGCCATGGCGCTCGGGGGCTTTGATGGCGAGTGGTTTGTTGGGCGGTGGAAGGAGAGGAATCGAAATGAATTCGGAGGCGTCGCCGTGTGACACTGGCCTGCCCTGCAGGACACACACGTATATATAGAGTGATATATGTTTTTCTTTTCAGGTTACACACCACCGCGTCCACCTTGCAAAGATATAAATGTGTTCACTTAATACACGCTCAACAAACATATATGTCATAAATAAATTCATAAATATATTCTCTCCATTTTTAAATAGATGATGTCGTTAACTTTTTACATGGTATTTGATTATTCGTTTTATTCAAATTATTTATATAAATATCACTTATTTTGTTGTGACATATTTTATCATTAAATAAACTTTAAGTATGACTTATATTTTATTATATTTACACTAAGTTTTTGAAGAAGATGAATAATTAAACATTACCATTTAAAAATCAACGGTGACATCTTAAAAAACGGAGGTAGTATCTTGCGAAATTCACTACTACTACATATCATGCAAGTGTAGTGTATACTAAACAGACCTTGAAAGTATGCCCTTTTAAATCACATATTCATTTTTTTTATATTTTGAAACAGGGAAGTAGATAAGTTATATTTGTGTTGTATAAGAGTGCGCATGTTTCTCGAGCGCTTCTATACAGGTAGTCATGTTCTTTTATGCTAAATGGTTGGATTTGTTTGTCATAATTATTGCAAGGTGCAAATGAATAAATTAAATATTAGTATAAAGTTAAAAATGGATTTATAGTAGTATTGAAGAAACTTATATATTTATTTATGTATTAAAAAACATACCGTTTAGAAGCTCAACAAAAATGTGCATTCATATATATTCATCCATTTAGGAAAATGAAGATCTTCTTTTCCTTTTCTGAACTTCTAAACGTTGAACGCACCCGGGCTCGTATAGATAGCTTGGCTGATGTATTGCGCCATGAGCCCACGACACATAGCTCATGTATACATTTATCCATCACGAGTCATGACGTATGGTGCAAGAGCATTTTATCTATGTCTATCTACAATAATAATAACAATATAAGAACGCGATTCAAGGATGATGGCATATGCATGCATGCCGCATGAAGGATAGGAGTTGTGGCTATATATCTAGCTAGCTCACAATCGTTAATGCATCTTGTTCATCATGTAGGATGCGTACATGTGAAACCAGAAACTGGCAAACTGCCCTCACCATGCATGGCTGCATGGTGGCTCCGGTTCTCACGGCAGAAATTAGTACTATCTCCGTTCCATAAAATTGAATTTCTACCATTGATCTTTATCTCATAAAAATTATATTTCTATTAATGTGGGACCTAGCAAATTAATTATATTAAAATATATTTATATGTTTCCTTCTAATCTCACGTCCTTCCATCATATCTCTAACCCGTTGTCTCAATCTTTCTTTTAATCAAATTTATATATGGAATGTGGGCATATAATTTGTTTATTAAACAAGGTTATTGCGGATATTTATTTATCTTCCTAATATATCTTTAATTCTTTATAAATACGATTTTTATGGGATGAAGGTAGTATAAATCCTACCGATCCAACTTCAGCTCGATTCGTCACAATTGACCATCGATGATCACATCGAATTTCAAACCGATCGATGTGCGCAGTTCACACAATGGCTGATCCTCGCGTTGCATACTCCCTCCGTCCCGATTTTTTCGTTGAATATGATACATCCTGTTACTACGAATCTAGATATGAAATCTTATTCAAATTCATAGTAATGGGATACATTATATCTGATTAAAAATCTTATATTTTAGGATGGATGGAGTATGATCTAATATGATCGATTTCTGTTCTTAGGTTCACATGCATGCGTGATCCGATGATCGATCGATCATGACACATGAGGTGCCCGTCCCGTCTTTTGCACTGATTGGATCAAAGAGAATACGAAGCAGCAGATTAAAGCTAGCCAAGTGCCCTCATCAGAAAGAATCGGAGTAAGGTGGTGTTATTAATTAATTAATAAGTTTTAATTGTTACAAACTTAAAGAATAAATTTATTTTATTTTAGAGTACTTCTATATAGAAAATTTTCACACAAAACATTTTAGTAGTTTAAAACATGCTAATAAATACTAGTACTTCCAACATCTCTTATGTTATTTCGATATGGGACACATTCTAACACGTGGATTAAAATCTACTATCTTCGTTCCATAAAAAATCAGCTTAGTACCGGATGTGACACATTCTATTACTACGAATACATACATATATTCAGATTCGTTGTATTAGAATGTATCATATCCGATCCTAGATTCGTTTTTTATGGGATGGAGGAAGTATACTCCTACCCCGTAAAGCTAGCCAAGTGCGTTCATCGGATTGAATCAGAGTAAATAGTACTCCATTCCATTCGTTTCATATTACAAGTCGTTTGATTTTTTTTCTAGTTAAACTTCTACCAAGTTTATAGAAAAATATATTAATATTTTCAATCAAAACAAACATACCGTTAAAATATATTCAATGTTAGATTAAACAAAACTAATTTGATAGTTTAGATGTTGTTAATTTTTTCTATAAATTTGATCAAACTTAATAAAATTTAACTTGATAAAAAAATCAAACGATTTGAAATATAAAACGGAGGGAGCAGGTCCGTCACGTCACTTCGGATGTTAGCACACGGACGGTTGGGGAAGTGATGTAGGAGTATCTAGCTGGCATTCACTCTTGCATTCAAGGTACAGGCATGATCACCGTCCCCTTTCTGTGCTGGAGTGGTACTACTGTTACTGCGGCTCTCCTCCGTGCAGCTGTCACGGTTTCATTTTTCGGGTGTTTCTTGCTTTGGTTAACCCAATACGCAATCGTACACCCTCCGTTCTTAAAAGAATTTAAATCCTACCTATAAAATCTGGATAAGTATCTGTTTAGATTTTTAGCTAGGATTTAATTTTTGATGAAGAAAGTACATGTTACCGGCTTGGTTCCATGTGGGAAAGGAAAGCAACGGAATTTGTAGCCATCTCAGCTCAGCTCTCTCAGGTGTACAATGGTCAGTCGACCGCTTGCTTGCCAGTCTGCTTCGTTTGCTCGGTTGAACATGACGGATACAGAAGAAACTTTGAGATGCCACCAAAAAATCGTCGTCCAGGAGATCAGGACTCCACATAAGCACAAGGCACATCGTAGCTCCAGACCTCCGGTAGCCGCCTGGATATATAGGCCAAACCGACCCAAACTTAAGGCTGGGTTCTTCCCCTTATTTTCCCAACTCATCTCTCTCGTTTTTCGCACGGACGTTTTTCAAACTGCTAAATAGTGTGTTTTTTAAAAAGTTTCCATACAAAAGTTGCTTAAAATATCAAATTAATCCATTTTAAAAAAAATTAGCTAAAACTTAATTAATCACGTGCTAATGGATCGTTCCGTTTTCCGTATTCATTATGCAGGTTGGGAACAAACCCAAACGAACGAAACCTTAGTCCTCCTTTGGAGAGCCCCATCTTTTCAATTAAGCTTATCGGTATCACTCATTGGCAACTAGTAAAAAATTAATAATTTGTGAGTAAAATGTTATATACACCCTCTTAGTAACTTTAAAAGCAAATGTTGTAAAACAGACCATGATGAAAAAAAAACTACAAAATCAACTTTAAAAAATAAGTTTTAAAATTCAAATTTTGTATGCATAAGCATAAGCCACAATGGGGCTGAGAATTTGACCAAACGGATTTCATTGAAATCAAAACTAATTCATGTAAAATTCTCGTTCCAAAGGAGCCCTTACAGCCAACAGAAAATGATGGTTAGCAATTTTCAGGCTGACGTTACAACGTGCTTACCTCAATGAAAACAAACGGAAGGCTACTCAAACGGAATGGCTAGAGACCAAAACGCTGTGCCATCCAAGAAAGGCAGCGGAATGCACTTCAGGAAGACAACGGTGGATACACTGGTACGGATAGGGGTTGGCTGCACAGAACAGGATTACGTAACAATACGCTATGCCGAGACAAGTCAATACTACAACATCTGTGGCGAGTATAGAGGTACAAAAGTCAGGCACTGTAAGCCTTTGGAGAAAAACCAAACTGGAACACGCACGATTTTTTTAACACCCCACGAAAAACAATCTGATAGCTAGCTCCTTAGGGACCAAAAGAGCTTTATCTTCCCAAAACATCCACATCATTATCTGTCATGACTATATAGTTTCGATAGGTAAAAAGGCAGCGTTCACTCGGGATATCCGCCATGTCTTCCTTTCAGTAAAGCCCGGCCAAGATGCTTCAAGCCTGTTTCCAGGATATAAAGGGCAGGTGGTTAGTTGCCTACAAACATTTTAGGTAAAATATGATAACGCACTGTTAAATCGCTACTGTGGATGTTCTACAGCAGCAAATATGCAATTACCGTACCTTGTTGGCAATGTTGTTGGAAAGCCAGTCAAGCCCCTCGTACAACCCCTCACCAGAGGTAGCACATGTGCTCTGGATGTACCTGATGAGAACATAAGACAAATAATTCAGATTGCATAGAAAGTTTAACTTTAAAACACTAATATTGGGTATTGTCCACACAGTTGGATAATGCATACTGAATGCTTTTACTTGGTTCACAGTTTGATAATGCATGAATGATTTTACTTGGTTTAGGACAAGGATTTAGTAATTAAGTAGAATACAGGAGCACCATTATGTGAGCAGCACATAGTATGCTAAAAGCGTATAAATACACGATATTGCTGATCAATCTCAAAAGCTCTGCGGGCAGGCCATAAACTTTAAGAGGAAAGGAAACCATACCAGTGCCGCTGGCGCAAGGAGTGCAGGCCAAGCTTGTCGGTGATCTCAGCAGCATTCATGGCATTAGGAAGATCTTGTTTGTTTGCAAACACCAGCAGCACAGCATCACGTAGTTCATCCTGTAGCCACAACATGCCAATCAATCAACACATCACTGGGGAAAAGAACAGTAAAATTATAGCTTCTTGAACAACACATGTTAAACATGATAACAACAATAATCAAACTGGTACACTATAGCATGTATAAGTTGTTTCATCCACGTTGGATTCTTTAGAAGTTTCAAATAGCTTTGGAACCACATCTTATGCTGTATATTACCAATGGCAGATCTTCCTAATGGCTAGAGGAAAAAAAGAAAGAGGAAATCATGGGCAAAGAATCTGACAAATCACACGTATTTATGGATTATGATTCTCAACAACAGGATGTGGCAAACCACATGCAATTTATGAGTTGTTTCTCAACAAGAGACTAAAGGTAGACTACTTTGAACTCTGATATTGGTAGTACCTCATTCAGCATACGGTGGAGCTCATCTCTGGCCTCAACAACACGCTCTCTGTCATTGCTGTCCACAACAAAAATGAGGCCCTGGGTGTTCTGAAAATAGTGCCTCCACAGGGGCCTGATCTGTATTAACAAAACACACAGAAAGTGTCAGGTCACAAGAACATGCCAAGACAAAATAGATGAGAGAATGAAGCTATAAACAATTCAAATGATAAATTGATATCTTTGTAATAGGAAGTTGACCAAATCTAAATTCTATTTTTTTCCATAAAATTCAATAAAACAGATCCATCAGAGCTTAGGGTAAGGTAATATATACTGCAGTTTGCATGCATGGTTTCTGATTATGCAAGCATGTTAATAACAGGTAATTGACAATGCTGTTGATAACTGGTAATTGACAGTGTTAAACTATATAATATGCACCAAAAAATAATAGAGAAATAACAGCTGATCAAAGGCAACTTCTTACCTTGTCCTGACCACCAACATCCCAAACGGTGAAGCTAATGTTCTTGTACTCAACAGTTTCGACATTAAAACCTGCAGATAATGACAGCAAGTTTCGATCAATGTAAATGCTAGCAGATTGTTCTTCCAGTGTTTTACCTTCCTAAAACCATATAATTCTACCATCCTACAACATTGGCTGAACTCTGAGAGAGTATTCAGGTTTTAAATCCAGTAAAATGAAACACATTGAGGGAGACATCTCAGTAATTTATTTATGACCTCTGGCTTATCTAGGCATCTTATGTAATTCCACCTAGCATATAGGAGTAAACGTTATACATGAAGTGGAACGTAAACACATATGGGGTCCAATGAGCCAAATAATCAATTTGAGATCAGCTAAAACTAATCCCATGGCTAAACAGTTCTTATCATTAAGCCAGCCCAAAAAATTCTTGTCTGGCTAAAAAGGACCTAATTCTGACCTTTGATCTATTGTTGAGCAACTCAAGCTGGAATATTAATTATGCCCACACAGCCTCGACTTAATGCGATGGGACAAATGGAGACCGGTGATTCTACCATACCACTATCAGCTGAATTACTAAACACATCGTAACAATACATGCACAGCATAGGATGTGGATTGGAAGCGTACCGATGGTGGGGATAGTGGTGACGATCTCGCCGAGCTTGAGCTTGTAGAGGATGGTGGTTTTACCGGCCGCATCGAGACCGACCATGAGGATCCTCATCTCCTTCTTGGCGAAGAGGCGGCTGAACAGCTTCGTGAACGTGAGCCCCATCTCCGCTCCCGCTCTGAAACGAAAACGAAATCGTCAGTGCCGTAGATCAACAGGGTCTCCATAGGGGAAAAACAAGCGGAATCGAAGCAACCGCAGCTAGATCCGCGAGATCTGAAGCCCGCAGCCCGCAGATCTGCGAGGAAGGGCACGCAGAAAACGCGGCACCGGATCGGATTCGCGGCCAACCGAAGCGATTCCCCGCACCCACCCAGATTCCCCCAACACCAGCGTGTGAACGAAGCTAGATCGAGCGGAGCCGGTCAAACCGGGTCAATCTCCCCCCGAATCAGTTGAAATCCCCCAAACCTATCGAATCTACCTAGAAAATCTAACCAATCAATCTCCTCAGATCACTCAACCCAAACAAATCCACCCCCAAAAATCGCAGCAAACAAACACACACACCCAAATCGACCGATCAAAGCAAACCAGCAGCCGAACCGATCGGATCAGACACAGAATTCCCCTCAAAACCAGCGAGATCGAGATCGAACGCAATCAGCGGGGGGCGAATTCGCGGGCGGCGAGGCGAGAGGCGGCGGTTACCGAGATCGGCGACGGCGACGGCGGCGGCGATCTCCTCCTCTCTTCTCTCCCCTGCTCTCCCCGCGGCGGCGTCCGGTTCTCTCCTCGTCGCGGCGCGGATGGATCGCAGGTGGAGAGGAGAAATGGGCGGAGAGGGAGAGGAGAGAGAGAGAGGTCGTTGAAATCGCGCAAGGGAGGAGGTTATATAGGAGAGGGAGGGGCTGGGTCACCGGCAGGTGGGGCCTACGTGGGTTTGTGGTGAGAGCGTGGAGGGCAGGTTGGGGCCCCTGCTGCTGGTAGGTGGGCCCCGGAAATGTGCGGTACGCGTCGGTGGTCACTGGGAATTTGCGATGAGCACCGTTACTCATACTAAATTTCTGTCAGAACTGATAATTATCTCAACCGTTTAATTTAGAAAGATAAAAATTATAAAAAATCTGTGCATTCATATCATATCATGACATATCAATGTTAATAAGAATTTAGTAAAAAAAATTAACGATTGTGTATCCTCTCGAGTGTGCTTGAAATAGTTAATGTAGTACTGTAAAATTAGGGCTTGTTTCAAATTATCTATCGGTGTTCCGTGGGTGTGAGAAAATTAGGATTATGGCATCATAAAAACGAGTTTTTATCGAAATACCATTTTGTAATTGAGCTTATCATGAAGGTTATACAAATAGGATGTCATCTATCCGTTTTAACTATGCCTCGCGTGATCCTACCATCTCCATGCTTTTCTGGTGGTTCCGGTGTTGGCCCGTCTCCTCCTTCATCTTCCTCTACTGTTGCCAATGACAACACACTAGCGGTAGTGCATGGTTGGGACTTATGCCGCCGACAAGAGGCACCACGACCTAGGTGGATTCAAAGATGCCTTTGACATCTCCTTTTCCAAGACCTTCGTCGAGGTGGAAGGGCACCAGAGCCTTTGCCATCTCCTCAATTCCAATTTTGACCACGAAATCTTTGTCACGCTCGCGTCCGTCCCTACCATAGTTATTAATGGAAAAAACACAGACTAACGAAAAAGGGTGGCAATGCGTCGAGATTGAATTGAACTGGTGTTAATTATTTACAAGACCTCAAGCTTATATTTATACCCGAACATACAAACTTGTCTATAACAGACACAACTCATACTTTCCTAATACAACTCCAACCGACGAACAAGTCCCTCGTTACCTATCTTGGACTCTATCCTTGCTTGGTAATGTCATTGCAGTATTCTTCTCGAATCTGACATCGATCACGTAACCGATTTTGCTACCATCGGCTACATCTGCTAAGCATATTGAATTCGGTATCGGTCAATATGAACTCACAGCCGATGTGCACTCTGTTTCTGAGACTTTCGCATATCCTCAGATTCGCTTCGAACTAGATCTCGATTCCGATTCATATATTTACCAAATTTCATCGTCAACAACGGTTCATCATTCTCCTTGCACTCCGAGCCTAACCCTGAAATTGACCTTTGAGCTCTGCCTCTCCTCCCGCTCCTCACATTTTTCTGGGATTACCTCAAGGACAACCTCGCTAAGAGGTTCAACTAGGAAGAGATCGTCAATGTTGTTGCTCCATAGTGCCGCCACCTCCCGCCTCTGTCGCCATAGCAGCTCAACCTCCTACTTCCGTGCTACAACAAGAAGAAAGAGATAACACACAACTAGGATGATGACAGTTGGGTAGCGTGGCACGGAGATGGTGATGGTAACAACATTAGGGATATCGGATGAAGTTACCGGTAGTACACCAAGACATGGCGAAGGGAACAAAGAGTGGCTCTTCGTGTAGCTCGGTAAGGCTGAGGTAGATGTCGTTGAGCTTGAGGGAATACATGAAAACTGTAGTATGTAGCTCTATTTTATAATGTCTGCTAAGTTATGGTATTTTCGCTCCCAACAATAAGTTTACATATGGCAAGATTGAGGGCCATGCATTATTTTACCACATAACATTTATATATAGTATTAAATGAATTTCAATTATCAACTTACTAGTTATAAAAACAATTCAAATGGCATAGTTACCCTTCATTTAGATGCACTAAATAATACAAAACCATCTATTTATGAGAACAACATAGTGAGGAAAATTAAAAAAATTAAACAGTTACAATAATTTATTAAGAAACTACATTTATAATATAATAAGGGAGAGACTATTCAAATAAGAGAGAGTATTTCAAAAGACTTACAACGCACCGATGTGTTATGCTATGAGTGTATCTATATTTTTATAACTTTTATCCATCTAAATCAAACGGTTGAAATGATTATTAGTAAAAGTTTAGGACACGTAGCAATACTCTTTTAAAAGTGTATTGAAGTTTGTACAATGGCATGAAACTAGCGAGGAGAGACTATTCAATTTGTGTTTTTCATATCTCAAACATTTTTCTTTTATCATATGAGCCATAAATCATGATTTGAACAGTGTCAAGATTTTTTTAATTTCAAATAAAAACAAGCTAGTAGTAGTAAATAAATAAAAACGGCCAATGACCAAGTGACATGCCCATTTCCCCCTCCTATTTCCTCCCTTTCACGCATCTCGACTCCATCACTCTCTCTCTCTCTCTCTCTCTCTACCTGCGATCTGCACTACTACTCCGGTAGGTCTCCCCCCGCTTCCTCGCGCGGCCGCGGCCACCGGCGACGAGAAGCCCCCGCGGCGGCGCTGACCTCCTCCTCCGCCTCTTCCCGCGCGCGGCCCGCCGTCCGGCAAGCAGCCCACCGCCGGCCACCGTGTCGGGTCAAATCGAATGGAATCCAAGGTATTCCTCATTCTTCTACTCCTCGCCCGCTTGGATTGATGGCTCGGGGTCGCGTAGGTTGGGAATCTGTTCGTGGGTTGGGTTAGATTTCTTCTCCTTGACAATTAGCCCCCCGTCCAGTTTGTTCTAGATTTGTGTGATGCGTGTAGTACTGATTACTGAGAGAAGCTGGTTTTTGCAGAGGAAAAATCTGGGGTTCAGTTGAACCCTAATGCCCCCAGGTTAGGTCAGCCCCGCTGAATTAGGTTCGGTTGCTGCTGCTGCTGAGGTTACTGGAGGTGGGCGGTGGAATCCTCGGGGGTGATTTGGTGTAATTGAGAGCGCCGATTCATGATTCAAGCAATGGCTTCGCATGCTGGAGGTAGTGGCGGTGGCGGTGGCCGGGATGCCAGCTCGGCGCAGCGCGGGCCGATCCAAGGGTTGGTGAAGCAAGGGTCGTTGTATGGACTTACTCTTAACGAGGTGCAGAGCCAGTTGGGGGAGCCGTTGCTTAGTATGAACCTTGATGAGCTGCTTAAAAGCGTGTTTCCTGATGACACGGACCCTGACAGTGGCGGCGGTGTCTCGGGCCAATCTCAGGTGGCGCTGGGCCTGCAACGCCAGGGGAGCATCACGATGCCTCCGGAGCTGAGCAAGAAGACGGTGGATGAGGTGTGGAAGGGCATCCAGGATGTGCCGAAGAGGGGTGCTGAGGAGGGTGGCCGGCGGAGGCGGGAGAGGCAGCCGACCCTGGGGGAGATGACGCTTGAGGATTTCCTGGTCAAAGCTGGGGTTGTCACTGATCCGAATGATTTGCCAGGAAACATGGATATGGTAGGGGGCGCTGCTGCTGCTGCAGCAGCTGATACATCTGATTTGAACGCCGGAGCACAGTGGCTACAGCAGTATCACCAGCAGGCTTTGGAGCCTCAGCATCCAAGCATAGCTGCTCCTTACATGGCAAGTCACCTGGCACCTCAGCCATTGGCTGTTGCTACAGGTGCTGTTTTGGATCCAATTTACTCTGATGGTCAGATCACATCGCCAATGCTCGGGGCGCTTTCTGATCCTCAGACACCTGGGCGCAAACGCGGCGCCACAGGGGAGATTGCAGATAAGCTAGTAGAAAGAAGGCAGAAGAGGATGATAAAAAACAGGGAATCAGCTGCCAGGTCAAGAGCAAGGAAGCAGGTATTGGTCCACTATTCTCCTATTTTGAATTTTCTATATATTTGTATGCTCTTATTTTGCTTATTTAGTTTCCTGCTTTCAAACATAAAGGCCTCATGGATGTATTAAGTTGGTATGTCTCTTACATTATTTAGTCTAATCTATAAGGATATATGTTATATCTTTCCAATGCTGTAAGAACATACCAGTTGCAGTAGCATTAGAATGCCATTTTCCCCTTCTTTTATGGACCATGTATATTGATTTCATCGCTGTGTGCATTCTAACTGGCAGGCTTACACTAATGAGCTTGAAAACAAAGTATCTCGGCTAAAAGAGGAGAACGAGAGGCTAAAGAAGCAGAAGGTACTTTCTCTGCTGTTGTCATTGTACTGTTTCTATTTTGCCCTTCCTTTAGACAAATGATATTCAACTAAGAACTACTCCCAGTGTTACTATGTTGAAATACTGTTGTTGCACAGTCGACAATTCCTGTTTTATTTAGCTAGTTATTCATTTTCTCGCTATCCACTTGCCACAGTTGTTACACCAACAAGTCCAAAGTGGTAACAGATAAGTGCTATATACTTTTGTATTTGTGCTAGTAACTTCTATTTGATCTGTTTACTTAAGGATTATGCTCTGTTCTCCTTATAAATGGCAAATGTGCCAGATGTAGTTACTGCTATATTTGAACTATGAAACAATCAAATGAGGCATTGTTTATCATGAATAACCAATTATTGGATAGATATGCAAGTGCACTTGACTTTTTAAGGAGACTTATATAGGACTAGAAAATAGATGCGCATGGTTGGCGCATCTGATACCTTAAACCCCGTGTGTAGTGTACACTTATTTCGAAATAGTACGTAGTATATATAATTTTAGGATTTTTTTTTTCATAAAATAGTTTGATTTCTGTAAAGTTTCTATAAAATATTCTACATTTGTTGCCCTCACTCGAGGAGGATTGGAGACCGCCCACCACTCATTACCATCCCCAACTATTGACCCCTTATCACCACCCACAACTGTCGTTGCCTCGTCGCTGCCCTCAAGCCGTTGTTGCCAGTCATAGCTCAACATCGGTAGCCAATGTCGACACTCACACACCTAGGTGAGTGGTGCCTTGCTCATCCACCAGGTCTACTCCGGGGGCAAGGGTTGGTGAGGTTTTCCACCCGGTTGGCTCTATGGAGCTAGGGATGAGGGGAGAATGTGGGAAGCGGGTCAGGAATAGGGGCATTCTTGTCCAACACGACCACGTCACCCCATTGCCACCCCTACTAATTTGTTTGATATTTTGATGAATAAATGAAGATACCATTAAGAAAACATCCTCAAATATGTTTATTTTTAATTTAAAATGAAGAAATTGTGAAGAATTTATTATGAATTTGATTTTGTTATCCATATTCATTTTTTATGGAGTTTATTTATATGTAACTTATGAATTGTATAAATGTGCCCGGATTATTTTGGAAGAGAAGATTTATTTTGATGGAAGTGTCACTAAATTCACATTAGTATACCCTACTTGGTATCTAGAAAAAAAAAAGTGTAGTAAAAATTAAGTGGTAGACTGATACTGTATGTCTATAATATGATGCATTTACTGCTTATTGCCTAGAATTCTCTAGATTGTTCCTTTACATTCTTTTTTTTCTTGCTTATTCCATGCGCACATCCTGAGTGAGGGGAAATGGACACGTGTCAACATTCTATTGCTGATCACCTCGGCCAATCAGCTTGCACCGAAGCTGCCAGCTTTAGATTGATTGATTGATTTTAATCAATTTATCATGCTACATTATATTTATTAGCATTAAATATGTGAAACGCTAGTATTGTCATCACCAATTTTGCACATCATTGCAATCTTTTAAAGTGTAAATTTTAAATGTTGCAATGTTGCATACATTAAATCACTGAACAGATAGGTGGGCCTCCTTTTTTTTGGTTGCCTTTTATTTATCTATCATGGTAATGATTTCTCAACCAAACATGCCTTTTCTAACAAGTTGTTTGCATATGAAACTACCGCATATATCTTTAGAGCTTTATGGGTTATCCATGTGCTGCAATTCCATAGTAATTCACTAAGATGCTTGATTCCAATGCCCTTAAATTTGGGCGTTTGCCCCTTGAATGGAGACTTGATACTGAAGAAAGTCACAAGCATAATAGAATTGATGGCCCATTGATATTTGACAAACGGTTTTGTGACATTCCATTATAGTATTTCTTACAGTTTAGAAACGAAGTGAATCATGCTGCTCTTGTTCTTGAGATTGGGTAAGCAAGACCGGCAATGCCATTTATTTGAGCTTATAGCATCTCGTTACTGTTCACTCATGTTGATGTCCCTTACGAGATGATTTTCGTCCCTGCTGTTTTCAGGAGTTGGATGAGATACTGAACTCCGCACCTCCCCCGGAACCCAAGTATCAACTCAGGCGAACAAGATCGGCTGCCTTCTGATGGTGACGGTGTCCATAGTAAATTTTGTAGATTATATGGGGTCTGCCCACATATTTCGCATCCTTTGGTGGTAGGACAATTCATATAGCTTGAGGTATCATCTTCCCTCTCCAGCCGGTGGTGGTTCAGAGCTTGTACACACCAGCACCAGCAGAGCCCTAGCCATGTCGCCCCAGCTGATGATCTCTTCGGAGGCTCTGTCACTTGTCAGTATGTAAATTCTCGTAGGCACATGTCGCTGTTAAGTTCTCAGAGCTTCTTGGTTATACATGATTGGGCATTTGCCTGTTTCTTGTGGTTGGTTGATACTTAGTACTTGATTGTGATCATTGTACTGTGGAGACTTTTGTTATGGCCTGATCAACATCAGTGCCCCTGTTTCGGCTAAGATAACGATGGGTGAGAAGTTGACGGCTCACCCATGCAACACATCTCATATGCCTGTTTAGGGGAGCTTTAGATTGTGAGAAGTAGCGGATGGGAATCTGGAGCTTTTGGGTTTAATTCGTTTTCTGAATTTTGTAAGTACAAATTGTCAGAATCTAGAATTTAGACCGTTTGAGAGAGCTGGAGATTTAAGGAATAGTTGTAGGTGTTAAAAGCTCCACCAAACAGAGCCTTGTATTATGGTAGTCTGTTTCTTACAATCTAAATGAAAAGTTGGGACTGTTTAAGAGAGTTGGAAATCCTAAGAGTAGCTGCAGGCTTGTCAGAAGCTGACAGGTCCTTGCGTGGTAGTCTAGTGGTTCGTGTCGAATTTCGAATGAATTTCACGAGATTATTCCGTGTTTCTGGGGCTCGCATCTCATCATTTCACCGTGCTTTCCTGCAGTGATCATTCGGACAGTTTGGCCCGGAATCATGCATCCATGCGTCATGACTCATTAAGTACTAGACTACTGGTGCTAGTACAAGGAGGAAGGAGAGCCGAAAGCAGCAGGCTAGGCTGGGCGCTGCTCTGCTCGCATCGGCATCGCATGTGGCGTGCATGGCGCAGGGCACGCTCTGAATCTGACCTGACGAACGGAAGCAATTAGCCATGGCCGGCATGGCAAGCGCATGCAGGCTGGCTGTCAAATGGACTAATCCCAACTCGCAGCCTCGCACCACATGCCATCATCACGCCCATCCACTCCTAATCACCCAAGCAATCACCACCCACTTCATTTACTCACATGGAAGCCGTGTGAGCTTTAAGCTCATATATAAGCTGAACACTTCACTGCAACACATCCATACTGTCCAGCAAGTGAGCAGCAGCAGCTCACCAAACAAACAGTCACCAAGCCATGAGATCTGCCACTATCTGTGTCCTCTGCATTTGCATTCTCATGATCCTGCAATGCTTTGCCTGCATCAGTGCAGTTGATCTTGGTGATGCTGCAGCTTCAGCGTCAGGAGGAGAAGGCCTGATCCGGCCAAGGAAGCTGCTGCAGAATGCGCCGGCGAGGTCACCGCCGTCGCGCTCCGCCGCGGCCGCCGTGGAGGTCGAGGTCAGTGCGAGCCTGAGGAAGCAGACGCCGTCGAGCAAGTCGAATCCCAGGCAGAATTAGAAGCTAAGCTACTACCAGTAGACAACACACGCTCACATGTAGAAATGTAGACAGGATTTTGATGTGGAATTTTAGTTTCTTCGTTTTCTTATTGCAAGTAGAGTGTTCACCATCACCATCATCATCAGTTCATCACCAGTGATAGTGTAGCTGCATGCAAATCAGAGGATTTGAATAGGCGAGTTCCCTTCTTTTATGTTGCTGTCTTGATTGTTTCTGCCTCCCTTGGGGAGACTCTTGAATTTTGATGATAGCTTCTAGCTCCTGATGACTAGTATGGGGTTTGGTCATTATTCCTGCAGTTTGGCTTCCGTGTAGATCCTGCCATTTTTTCCATCTAGATCCGGTAGCTTTGTAACATTGTCTGAATAACTAATCATGAGTGCAAAATTATATGATAAAGAAGGAAAGATTTCAAGGTCCTCTGCACTAAACAACTGTGTTCCTTGAGCACAGGCACAGGGTTCTTGAAAACAGCCGTTCAAATATCTGATGGAAGAAGCAGGCAAGAGGAACCCATTATTGCAATCAACACAACAATTCCAGGTTCACATTTCACAATCGACTGTCTGATGAAATCCTGGATTCGACCAATCCGAATGGAGCAAAACATAAATACTAACATCAACTGAATTAGAATGGGAACAAAGGGTAAGTTGATCCCTATGTGAAGATACATCTACACTATTTCCTAAAATGTTAATCAACGACACAGGTTGCTCCTTTGTCCATCATGCTGCAAGGCTCACAAACATTTTTTCACCATGGCCTCCGCCCACCGATACGCCTGGCAAGTTGCATGTCCTTTTGCACTGCAGAACAAACGGGGTATCCTTTTAGAATCATCAATACATGTTAAAAATTTTATTTGTTAAACCACACAATGACAATGCTTCCAATGCCTATGCTGATAAGCTTTTAAGGGAATAGCAAGCAGCATATTTCACACCAACTAATTCTCCCAACGTTTAATCAATAATCATGATAAATTTAAGAGTATCAAAACTAGATATGACATTAAATATAAACACATGTATTAAGAATCATCCTGTAATTAGAATGTTGTTCCTATTAAACAAATTAGAATGCTTTTGAAGTGGACTTAGAATGCTTTTGAAGTGGACGCATATATGATATCATGTAGGCTGTGGCATATATGATATTCATTTAGCATATAATAATATAAAGGGAGAAAAAGAAAGAGAAAAGTTCATTCAGAATGACAACTTACTGATGGTAACACGCTTAGCATGGATGGCGCAGAGATTTGACACTTCAAATATGTCCACTAAGTGGTATTCTGCTGCCTGCAGGAGAGGGAAAACCACAGGAAATTTGCAGGACAGCAAGTAAATAACAGAATTTATTTTGTGAGAATATTAGTCAGCTCTTTGTTCCTTTTACTGGTTATGCAGAAAAAAGGTATTGCTGGAAAGAAGGAACTGAAATTAGTATAGTCTATGATAGCAATCTTAAACAGACACAATAAAATAGGGTGGTTGCATACTTGTGAAAAAGGATAAAAGTTTAGCAATCTGACTCATAAACCAACATACAGAGATATTCATTTTCTTGATCATGGAAGATTTCCACATTTCTCAGTTACACTCTTTGACCCGTGACTTGAGAGTCTTGTAGCAGAATGGAATTTAAACATCATAGTTCAGTGTGACCCTTCCCTAATAAGCCATCAGTTGTAAACATATAATAAACAGATTTCACCACTGACCTCTTGCAATGCAAGGAGAGCTTCAAGGGTCCACCGTGACACATCCTTTGAATAGAAATCAGTGATCTCCCTGACCTGCAAATTTTATCAGCACAAAAAGCTTCCATCACACAGTTTGCACTAAGAAATATTTGATATAGAGAGAAGGCAGGGGTTCAGGGTGTACACACCAACCGAGAAAATGGTGCAAACGGGATCAGCAGTTCGGTGGTTCTCTGGAATTTCCTGATCTCCCGCAGTGCCACTGTGCCTGGACGGAAGCGGTGTGGCTTCCTCTGCATCTTTTGCTGCCTAGGCGTCCCTGCTTCACACACATGTTAAAGTTATTAATCACAGGTGAACAAAAAGAGAGCGCAATTCCAAAGCCAAGACTTCCATATGGATTCCTATCATCAAGGTAGAATATAAGCTATTTGCACCATGACACTAAAGAAAGTCTACTACTAAATCAGTTCCCACGTTGCAAAGACTAATAATGGAGGAGCATAAAAATCACCCTATCAACATCGTGTCTAAAAGAGAGTACAAAATGTTTCTCACAGTCATAAGCACAAAAAACCACACATTTCTTGGCTAGCAACGCTTAATACCATGTTTTATGATCATAATGTTTCAGATAACCCCTCCATGGACCAAACTGGATTTGCTATTTTTTTCAGAATGAAAGCAAGAAAAACTTTATGACTGATGAGCAATTGAAGATCTTTCTGCAACTACTGTTCTGAATTTATTCAGCAAACAACGGTGAGGAAGTACAGCAAAGGTAGAACAGAGCAAGAAAAGGGGCACATTGAGCCCTCAGGTCCCCGGAATCCAAGAGACGGAAAGGAAAACCTCCAACGAACCACGAATAACCCTAGAACCCTCCCAAGAAAACGCACCTGCAGCCGATGTTCCAGCCGCGGTCGCCGCGCTCCTCTGCATTCCATCAAACAGGTGGTGAGCAACTCATCCATCCAGCCAAGAAACAAACAAAAACATCCCCCACCCCACAAAAACAAAAACAAAAAAAATCACCAAACGAAAGACCCCGCCCGCACGCACCGTGGTCGCCGAGGTACTCGCGCTACCTGCAAATGGACAAGCAAGAGACGGGGGGCATAAGCTTCACCATCGCCGCCGCCATGAAAGTAAAAAAAAAAAAAAAAACGCAGAGGGGAGCGCTCACCAGTGCGCTGCGCCTTCGACGGCCGAGGGGAGCGCTCGAACTGGAGCTTCTTCTTGGGCTCCCCCTTCGATTTCCTCACCGCCGGGTGCTTCGTGCGAGCCATCTCGGCGGCGGCGGCGGCGTGGTTTGAAACTGAAGCGGCGAGAGGCAAATGAGGATTTCTTTGGGTGGGCCTCCCTTTTTGCAGTTAGGCCCTTGGTTTCCTTGCTATTTATGTTTCAGGCTGTGTCAGTTGCGCTCACATCCCACAATGCGTGTGTGTGTCCAACGGTCGAATGATCGAGTTTATGTTTCTTTTTCTTTTTTTTGGCGAAATGGAGTTATATTTCCTGAATTCTTTCCCAGAACAGTCATTTTTTTTCTATTGTTTGACAGGACTGAACTAACACTATGCAAAATTTACATAAAAAAGGATATCACCATCCAACGGTCGAATGAATGATTGAAGAGGACGGGGTTTTTTTTCGTCAAAACAGGCACTTTCTTCATTTTACAGGAATAATTAAACCGCACCATGCAACATTTACAAAATATACTCCCTTAAAATTTATGTTTGACATATTTTTAATTATTTATTCTATTTAAAAAATATGATTATTATTTATTTTATTATAACTTGTTTTTATCATTAAATACCTATACTTTTTTATATCCGCAAAAATAAAAGGCAAATGGTGTCGACGACGTCATATTGGAAAAACGAAAGATTTTATTGCGAGTGATGGATAGAAAACCATGAATCAAACATGAATGCACAACGAGTTCGGTGTAGGAATGGGCATGGCTTGATCTACATTTAATCCATAGTCCACTCAAATTCAATTAAATGAATTAAAATTCACAAGTTAGAGTGGGTCAAGGATTATCCACGGGTTAGTCCACACCATCTAACTAATACCCCCATAACTTTTCATTGAGAAGCAGCCTCAACCAAATCTGCTAACACGAATCTTGACCTCCACATACGAACTCATCCCCTATGGTTCACTCCTTAACCCGTGCTTTTCCCCCTACCTCTACACGATTAAGCAAAATTCATGCAGCATGTTTGGCAGTAGCTACCCATCTTTTTCTTTTTTGGAAATCAGGTAAATATATTACTCGGCTTAAAAAGCAGAAATCCAATTTCACCCAGAATATAGTGAAAATGTGAAATTCCCACCGCTCATAAAATTTTCGGACGAGGTGACAACAAAAGAACAGCTACAGTTTTTGCTACCCTTTCAGCAGCCGACGGAGATGAAAAATTCAGACAAGGCAGCCAGCCGTTCGCTGCAGAAGTAGTAGCAGTACAGATACTAGCAAGTATTTTTCCTGAAGAAATCGATCAATCTGAGAAGCTTCTGCTTCTGCTGCTTCTGCTACTGAGCTCCCGGCGGGCGGAGGGAAGAGAGGAGGACGTCCTGGAGGGCGCTATCCTTGTGCATGGCGGCCTTGAACTCGTCGAAGGTGACCTTGCCATCGTTGTCGGCGTCCATCTGGTCGAACACCTCGTCCAGCTTCCCCGGCTCCGTTATGTCGCCTGGCAGGCACTCCTCCGGCAACGCCTGTGAGGATCACCAAAAGTTCAGATGAACAGCAGGTTGTCAGATTTTCAGCTCAAAACTTGCAGGGAAACAAGGTTTGGTGTTGGTGTTCTTTTGTTCTTTGGAGTTCTTACTCGGAGCATTGATGCCAGCTCTTCCTTGCTGATGCAGCCTGACCGATCCGCGTCGTACATCTGAAGAAAATAAGTTGCAGTTTTTTGTGGTCATGATCAGATGCTGAAAAGACCTCTCTCGGTGATGGATTTAATGAAATGTGATATTATATGATATGGGGTATCTATGTATCATGTAACGTTTCTGATATTCCTGTACAAAAATTGGTGCTGAAATAGACAGACTGCTACTTCAGTTGAGTGCATCTGAAATAGACTGGTCAGCATCATACATCTGAAATTGCATTTTTTGTGCTGACAGTCCACTCTTGTGATGGATTTAATGGAATTTGAAATTATGTAAGATATCATGCAATGTTTCTGATATTCCTGTACAAAAATTGGTGCTGCAATGGAAGGACTGCTGCTTCAGTTGAGTTGAGTGCATCTGGAAATTTACCTGGAAGCAGAGGCGAAGGGCATCGTCACCTCGTGAGTTCCTGAGGCTGGAGAACCCACACAGGATCTCTCTCATGTCGATGGTTCCATCACGGTTGTTGTCGAACAGATCGAATACGCGCGGAGCTAGGGGAATCAGCGAGTCCATTTTCATTGCTCTCAGGACCTGCTCAAACTCTGAGAGAGTGGCGTTTTCTCCATCCGCACATCTGCACAAAGAGCACTTGCTTAGTGTTATACTTTTCGATAGGAATATCATGTGTCATGCCATGTTTAAATCTTGAAACTATGAAGGTTTTACGAGAAATCTGAACTTCTGAAGCTTCTCTGGCAAAGGGAAAAAAGGCTACCGCTTTCTGCTTATAAATCTTTTCGGTGTTATTTTCATCTGAGTTCATCATAGAACATATTTTCTACTCCTACTATAATTCTAAAATGAGCTGCACACGATATATGAGATGTTCAAATATATTCCTTCACAATTGGGACTTCTTCAGTGTTGAAAAAAAAACATTTGTTTTCAGAGAAGACAAGGACATATGACTCCCCTTTTAAGCAACTGTAGTGTTCCTCCTATTAGTAACTGAGAAATGCTAGTCCCAAAATTCTAGTAAACACAAGAGGTTTTAGGCTGATCAAGTCATGATACTCACATTCGTCCGAAATGAAGCCGCAGATTATCCAACTCCTCTGAGGTAAGGTCATGGGTTCCTAAAAGATTCCTCAGCCTTTTTGTCCTCAATGCCACTTTGCAGCTCAGAACGCTGGCTATTGCCGCTGCCCGCAATTTCCTTCTAGCATTGAACTTTTGCAGTTTTGAGACGACCTCTGCATCCATGAGGTCTTGCTTGGCACAGTCTCCAATCACCCAAGGATGGCTCAGAAGCTGGTTTCAAATGACACATGGTATTTAAGTTAAGTACAGTTTTAGTATCTTAGATAACATGCATGGTAATATGCTGAAAAGGGTGCATGAGACAGACATCACTTGCTGTTGGCCTTTTGTAAGGTTGAACAGAAAGAAGACGCGAAATCAAATCTTTCGCTGATGAAGATATTGTTTTCCATGTATGGTCCTGAAAACTGAATTCACCCTGAAGAAGCACACAGATTCTATGCCATTAGAGCAAGTTCCTGACTAATACAGGCATTTTCAAATAATTGATGCCTTAACACTGAAGAGTACAAATCCTCTCATAGTCATGTTATTCAAAGACACACTATTGATAATGGAACCCATAATTCCTCAGAAACAAATGGCAGAGTTTATTTTTCAGTGGTTTACTGAACAACATTTGACTTAGCCCCATATCCATACTGACTCGGTTCGTGTTTTTCTGGGAAATTGTACAATCCAATCCAGTGTCTTGTGTGGAAGAGAACATTCTTTTACACCCTTTCAAGTAAAATGTAAGGTCTAGTTAGCTACTGGCCAACTGCTATTGATTTGACATCTCAAGGGAACTTTTCTACTAGAACTGGACAAAAGGTTGAACAACGCAGGTACAAACTGAAGTACCAACAACTACCAAAAGACGACATTTCAGCAGTGATTGGCAGGCAGATCTCCAAACTATGCAATTTCATTTGCTGCAAACCACTGATCAAAGGCTAACAAGTAACAACTCAACACTCCTGCTCAAACTACAGAGTGAATCAAATGCCACGCACATAATTTAGGACTGGAAAATCGTATGGCAGAGTAGCAGACAGACTCTTGAGATCAGCAGTACAATGTTAGTCTCACCAACGTTGCATTTATTTTAGCAAGACAGCACCCTCACATTCATAAACCATAATTATAATGATCCTGATTCATATGAAAATGCAAATATGCTCATAAGAAATCAACTTAATCCCTAGTTCGACTACACCAATAGTTCAGCTAATATCGTCAAATAAATATGAACCAGAAGAAATTCCAAACCATTCTGAACACCGCTGAAATAACATTTCGACCAGATGTTAGCTCAGAAAACTTACTTGCAGGATCCTCTGTTGCTTTTCTCGATTGGTTGCAGCGTGAAATGGTGGGCATCTGAAATACACAAACTATCATCCTTAAACGACGAAAAATAAACCTAACCAAGGGAACTATAACAATAAAGGATGACAAACATACCCGGATAAAAGGATGTACATAATTACCCCAACAGACCACATATCACTAGCAGCTGAAACCTCCTGCCTGGATAGAGCCTCAGGTGAAACATAATCTATCGACCCAAACAGCGCGACAATCGGGTCGCTCAAATCTTCGACAGAACTCAAACCAAAATCCATTATCTTCAATGTGGACTTCTCATCTTTATCGGAGAACAGGCAATTCTCTGGCTTCAGGTCCCGGTGCACGATACTCGCCTTATGAAGAGCCTCCAGCCCGCTAGCAATCTGGCGAACGACGCACGCCGCGTCGAATTCCGAGTACCGGTCACGCCCCACGATCCGATCAAACAGCTCACCACCGGAGCACAGCTCAAGGACGAGGTGCACACCGTGTACATCCTCATACACATCATGCAGGCTGATGACATTAGGATGTGGCGCGACGCTCTCCACTATCCTCCTCATGACGAGTATCTCGTTCGTCAGCAGCGCGTCGGAGATTGATACCTGTTTCCACATCGGCAGGCCGGAGCTGGGCACGGGCTTTGTCCCCTGCTTCATCCCCGCCATCGCCGGGCCGAGCCTTCTCAGAGTCTTGATGGCAACCTGGGTCTTCTCTTCAGACTTGCTCAGTCCCCTCCTAACTATTGAGAACCCGCCCCGGCCAAGAACATCCGCAACTTCATAGTCATCGGACAGCCTTCTGCTCTCAGTCTTGGACATTATGAACTTCAACTGCCTGCTCTGAAGAACTTGATAAGTTGAGGAACCGAATACTGATATTAGAAACTCAAAAGAAGACTCAGTTGGCAGTAATCCAGTAGCAACGCTGTGTCCTGCAAGAAGTGATCAGTAGTACAGAAAGAACAAACGGATCATGGGTTACCTGCAGGAATTAGGAGAAAGAGAGTTTGGGGAACAGCAGAGCACAAACTGGAAGGAGCAGTTAGGAGTACAAAGCAAAGCTCCTTCTCCTGAAGACCTGATCATTAAACAAAACCATGTGAGAGAGCATTATATTGAGTAATGTGAGTACTGAAGGTTGTGACGATGGAAGAAAGAGACATGTGCAACAACCAAACAAGGGAATAAACCCTATCAATGATTTCTTTTTCTGCAGAGAACAAGGTGACAAGAAAGAGAAATGAGATGATTGGAAGATGATGACAGGCCAAAATAGTTTTTGTTGACCTGGTTGCCAGTTGCCACTGCTTGGAGCTGCTTTGAATTGGTCTTCACTCGGTGAGGCCTAACTGTAGTTTACTGCTTTGTCTTACACAGTTGTAAGCACAATTCCAGCTGACAGCATCATAAACATGGAGGGTAAATAACACAAGATGTAAATTGCCCAGGTAAGTATGGTCTGGTTGAACATCTTGAGAGGTTGTGGCACAAATAAATCATTTTGATATATATGAGACATTTGTGCCATACAAATTGACAAATCTTCACTCTGGCATGAGTTTCCTCTTTCCAGGTCAACCATTTATCATAGAAATCGACAAGGAAACAAAAAATTGCAGAGGCAAATGTAAGAACAAAAGTATTATATGGCTCATGAAGTTACAATATTGTAAGCAAAACTTTCATAGAACCATATGTTATCACTATGACATTAACGGGTTCACAGCTCCAGATATATCATGAATGCCCTAAACAGATGCTTCCACAAGGACAACACCCAGACAAAAATGCATCACATAAACAAAAAAAAAAAAATCTAGATGAACTATGCTCAATCTCCAAAGCTCAATGGCTCTTGTGACGCTTAGGGTTTATCTTTCCATAGGCTGCTTGCCTTTCGGTGGTCATCTTCAACTCCTTCCTCCTACGCTTCCTTCGTTCACTTCTGGTTGATTTTGCCTTGCCATATGCATCCTCCTGTTCATTCGGCAGCTCCTCTTTCTCTGGTTCTGATGAAGCAGGGCCTTCCTCGGACTTAGACTTCTTCTTAGTTTTGACCTTCTTGCCTTCTTTATTCTGTCCTCCAAGGATCGAATCCTTGCTCAGTTTCTTATGATGCGTCACCTTCCATTCTGCCTCCCTGTAAGGAGCTATCTTCTTCATGGATACATACTGGTTCAAATCCTTGTCATCTGATGCCAATATCTCATAGGTGCTCAGGCCAAAACTGTTCGGCTTAACTTGCTTGTACTTGAACCTAGTCTTGAGATCTCCAATAGTGTCCTCATAGTCTAACTTGTAGTACTCTTCCATCTCCTTCTCAAGCTCCACCTTGTCCTTCAAAGAAATTCTTCCTTTCATTTTCTGATTTGTCCCCTCACCACTTGCAATATCTTTTCCACCTTTCTTCTTTTGAGAAGCCCCCTCAGCTGCGGCAGCCGATCCATCTTCCAGCCCATCAAGAGCCCAGTCCTTTGGTAGCCCAAGCAATTCATCTTCTTTCTCAAAGTCTGGTTTTTCCAAATCAATTTCCTCACCACTCCCAAATTCAGGATCAACATCATCAGCTTCATAGTAATTGTCATTGAATGTCTCCTTCATTTTCTTGTCATACTCCTCAGGATCAAAGTCCTCCTCCAAGTCATCAGCTCCGAGCTTGCAAGCTGCATCGCTATCAATTCCAGCAATCATCCGGATCCTCTCAAGCTTCTCGGCGATCTCTTTCTTCTTCAAGTTCTTCAAATGCTTCAACTCCTCTGCCTGTTCCTGCTTGGCCCGTGCTATCCGCTCCTCCTTGTTCTTGCGTTGCTGCTTCCTGCTGCTCTCCTTCTTCCTCACAGACCCCTCAACAAACCGGGAATGCCCCATCACCCTGTCCATTACATCTGCACCAGTTGCGGCCGCTTCCTCATGCCGGAAGTTATACCTGGTCTCATAATCCTCCTGCTCTATGAGATGTTCCTCTTCGTCCGATATCTCCTGGATATCATCCAGAGAGTATTTCTTCTCGCTGCCCGTCTCAAGATATGGCCTTTCAAGGAAGAATTTCTTCAGGAACTTGCTGTTCTCGTCCAGCTCCTCATCTTTGCCGAAAATATCAATCAGTATCTGCTCCGTCTCCTTCTTCTCCTCGTCATCATCCTCTTTGTCACCACCATCTCCACCCTTCGGCTTCACTTGGAACAAATCATCATCATCATCCTCGCCGCCATCGCCATCGCCATTGCCTAATGCCGCCTTCTCCGCCTTAAGGAAAGCCTCCAGCCCCTTCCTCTGCTGCTCGTCGTACGCGATCTTGTCGTACTTGCTGCTGCTTTGGCCGCCATGGCTAGTCTGCGCCGCGAACTCAGGGCCCTCCTCGAGCAGGTGGCGAGCGTTCACGTCCTTGAGGTACAGAGGCCGCTCCTTCTTCTTGGGCTTCTTCCCCTCCTCGTCGGCATCACTCTCCGACGAGGAGGAATACATCTTCGCCTTCTCGTCGAGGATGGCGGCGTCGCCACGGCGGATGCGGCGGATGACCTCGAACATCTGGCGGTCGAGGCGGCGGGACGCGATGGCTGCGGCGGCGTCATCGTCGTCCGACGAGGACTCGTCATCGTCGTCGTCCTCCTCACCGTCGGAGGCCGGGACGAGGCCCTGCTTCTTGCGCTCCTCGAGACGCTGCAGCGCCTCCCGCCGCTTGTTGTGCTCGAAGCGGCGGGCGTACTCCTCGTTGATCTGGATCTTGGAGAGATCCTCTTTGCCTCCTCCTCCTCCGTCGGACTCGTCGTCGGAGCCCGCGAGGATGTCCTTCTTCTTCTTCTCCTCCTCCTCCCTCCTCTGCTTCATGGCTGCCGCTGCGATGGCGATGGCGACGGCGACGGCGGCGGCGCAGCTCGGGTGATTAGGGTTTTCGCAAACAGACTGGAGGAGCAAACAATATTAAAGAGAGCCTACTGACGTGTGGGTCCCACCGAAACCTAAGGCCCATGTGTGAATTTTGGGCTAGGTTAAGCGGCCCAATATACGGGAGGCCCAGGGGCAAATGAGTAATTTCGGCTGCGAGGCGGCACCTATATACACCGCGTCGAGCTAAACCCTAGCCAGCCGCCCATTCGCGCCGCCGCCGCCGCAGAAGCCACCCGCGCCGCCGCTCTCGTCGTTGTCATCGTCACCGCCGCGGCCGCTCGATCACGATGGCTCCCACGAAGAAGGCGGTAAGGTTCCTGATCGATTGCTCCCGCCCCTCCTCGTCGCGCTTTCCCGCTGCGCCCATTTCGTTGCGATGTTTTCTGGTTTCTAATGGGTGGGATTTCGATCGCTGTGGCGATGATGCAGAAGAAGAGCACGGACAACATCAACAACAAGCTGCAGCTGGTGATGAAGAGCGGCAAGTACACGCTCGGCTACAAGACCGTCCTCAAGACGCTGCGCAACTCCAAGGGTATCGATCCCGCCCCCACCTCCTTCACGATTTTTTTTTGTTATTTTGTTCGATCCGTTAGTTGGATGTTGATTGATTAGTTCGCTCGCTTATCCGAATTGTTATGATTGGTTGATGCGTTGCTAGCTAATCGGAATCTGTCTACCGATCTGCCTGTTAGTTTTTCGGTAGATTGGACTGTGTAATGTTTATCTATCGGTGGAATTGTAGTAAATCTTTTGGATATTGATCAACTGTAAATTAAAAGTTTAGATGGATTGTGGTGGCAGTTATCTGGGATGCGTTGTGAATTGAGTTATATTGCGGTTGTCTTGCATGAATGGGACTGAAGTTTACCTCTTTGGCTTGCTTTTGCGGTGCCTTAGAGATGAATACAGTACCCTAGAACAATACCAACCTCTTAGTTAATAGTTCTCCTTGTTCTCCCTTTTACTGTCTGGGGGACAACTAGAGGTTGAAACATTTGTTGTTTGCGCAGCATAGATCTTGGTATGTAGTGTGTTTCCTTAAATTGTTTCATGGTTTTTGTATGGACTCAGTTATTACATGCTACATGCTATACATTTTTTTGTACATATGTTCAAAAAATGGTGCATTTAACTCATGCTGTAATTATATTTTGGTGTGTCGACCTTGTTATTGTGCTTGTTGGCTGTTGATATTAGTTAAGAGTTGAATGAATTTGCAGTTAAGATCTTTTCTGTCACTCAGTTAACTTCCTTTGAACTTAAATTTCTTGAGTTGAATGAATTTGCAGTTATAACATGTAGGAGGATTTCAGATTGTTGGTTTCATGTGTTGTGGTTTCTGATTGTGACATCAAATCGCATCTTTTGTACGTTTAGGGAAGCTGATTATCCTCGCAAACAACTGCCCTCCGCTCAGGAAGTCCGAGATTGAGTACTATGCCATGTTGGGAAAAGTTAGCGTTCACCATTTCCATGGAAGTAAGTTTGTTTCATCCTTTCGAACCATTTATGTTTTGTGTTTTGTGTCCGCATCTGTATTCATCTACATGTTACGGTTGTTGTATGATATAGTTTGGTAATGTGTCGTAATGTCCTTTCATTGTCAGACAATGTTGATCTTGGAACTGCCTGCGGCAAGTACTACCGGGTGTGCTGCCTCAGCATCATCGACCCTGGTTCGTTGCAACTGATATCACTTGCATATAATTTCCTCGATGGCACCCTCAGAAGTACTGAATCTATTCGCTTCTTTCCCTGTTTCAGGTGACTCGGACATCATCAACACCACCCCTGCCTCCCAGTGAAGAAGTTTTTACCTATTTAGTTGAGATGTAGGGTTCAGACGTGCTTACATGACCAATGGCCGTTTCTTGGTTATCTTTAGTTATGTAATTTTGCTATGCTGAGTTGGGATCTGCCATACAGATAGTACTCCTCCAAATTGTTGTTAAGGCATTTCTATGGTTTTGTTTGATGAGATCTCTATTTATATATTGAGCATGTTTATTCTCCTGCTGTTCCGTGAGCATCAGCAAACATGTTGCTTACTTGCTTATGTGGTTCGACGGCGAGATTATGTTTGTTAACTATCTCGAAGCTTCGAATCCGTGCTTTCTTTGTTGTTTATCCATGGTATGATTCGTTGATTGCTGTTTTGGTTTCTATTTCTCCTGGAGAATCTGGAAACGTAGTGGCTTCCACGTTTGCTTGTCGGTTTGATTATCGCAGTTTTGCAGCTTCTGTTTTGTTCATTCTTATTTTTGTTACGTGACGTAATAATGCCCTTCCTCCCGATTGTAGCTGCACCCGTTTGTAATTCTAACAAATTAATTTTGTGAAACAATTCCTGTTTAAAGAAGGCACATGTGAGCAGGTCAACACCACCTAATTGGGCACACAGATTAGATTAGCCATCATGGGATTAGTACTAGTGAAGTAGTAGTATCATGGGCTCAGGACTGGTCTTCTCTATTGAAAAGAAAAATAAAATGTGGACCAAAGAACGGAAACAAATGTTGACCATCACGGAAGGTTCTAGCGGCCAGCATAGTCCACACCTGGCACATTATTATGACATTGCATTAACATGGTTTGGTCACCTACAATTCACACTCCCAAAACCAAAACCTATCACTACTAAATATAGCACCCTTAAAAGAAGAAATTGGCACAACAAAATCTATGGAATATGAAGCGGAGCAACCAATATAAGAGTTTAATTGCCATATAATATTACACGCAATATACCCAAATATAGCTGCTAATTTCCTCTCATAATTGCCGTGCAGTGCAGGATGCGGAGTTGGTTCGACCAGCCCAACCGCTTCCCACCCGACCCCGACCTGCCACGTCGGCCAAGTCCAACGCATTTCCGCCCCCTCCATCCAATCCCGCGGCGCCACGTGTCCCCGCGTGCGCGAAAATTTGTCCTAAATCCCACCATTACCGCGGCCGCTTTCACATCTCCTCCTCCTCGTAATCATCTTCTCTTCTCCTCTCCTCTCCTCTTCCCCGGCAACGCGGCGGCGCCGGTCAAACCACTCCTCGATTCGGCTCTCGCCGGCGAGCTCTGCGCGGATCGGGTCGGGAGGAGGCTAGGGTTTGGCTCGCTCGCTTCGCGTGTGCAGCTGAGCGGTGGACTTTGCGGCGGCGGAGGTGGAGAGGTGGAGGAGGAGGAGGAGGAGGAGGTGGAGGGGAGATGGAGGGGTTCCTGCAGAAGCTGAAGGGGCTGGACGCGTATCCGAAGGTGAACGAGGACTTCTACAAGCGGACGCTCTCCGGCGGCGTCGTCACGGTCGTCGCCTCCGTCGTCATGCTGCTGCTGTTCGTCTCCGAGACCCGTAAGTGTGTGTTTGTGTGTGTGCGCTCTCGCGAAGAAGCCGCCGCCGCCGCCGCCGCGCGGATGTTGTGTGCCGCGCGCGTGCTCTCCATCAATGGCTCGCCGTGGTTTGGAATTTGAGAAGTTGGTTCTTCCCAAGGTCGAATTTCGAGTTGGCGATGGGGATGGGGATTTAGCGTAAGGTTTGAATGCAATGACGCGGTGGGTGTGCTTCTGTGCGCTTGAATAGTTGGAAGATTTCGAGGGGCACTTGACGGTGCTCTTGGTAATTTCTAGAAGAAGGTGCCCTTTTTGGGTTAGACATGTTGGTTTTGCAGTGTGTCGGGGGTAACGAACTAAAGATGGGCATATTGCGATGGGCATTGCCGCTAATAGTGATGTATGCTGCGCGCGATTTTTCTTTTTTTTTTTTTTTTTCCTTTTCGGGTGTGAGATGTCTGAAAAGTTCAGGAAACCTTTTGGTTGAGTTCCTGGGTCTGAGGCCTGAGGGAGATAAATTAGTTTAATTTTTTCTACTTTCACTTGGATTTATGTGCTGCTATCACGATTTGTTCGTGAAGTGTAACTCTATTTGTGTTGTTGGCTCTGCATGTTGGATCATGCGTGCGAAATTAGGTCGTTATTAGGATTATGGCGTTTTCGAGTTACTTGTTGAGTAAAGTCTGTTGTTGCAAAGGTTCTGTTTTATTTGGGCCAGCATGGACTTACATTACTTTTGTAAAACAAGAGATAGTAAGTGGTTGTGAATTTTTATGTTCTTTTTGTTTGGTGCAATTAGTTAGTGTTTGTTTTTTTAAAAAATTCTGGTAGTGAAAAGGTTCTCTCATAAAATGTTTTTGCAGGGTCATATTTTTATTCAGCAACAGAGACTAAGCTAGTGGTTGACACATCAAGAGGGGAAAGGCTACGAGTCAATGTTAGTATTTATTTGATTGTTAAACTATATTCAAGTCATCTGTTGTACTTCTATTATTTCAAGTATAAAATGTGTACTCCTTTGTATGCTATGCACTTACAATCTGTTGAAAACTAGGTGTGAATATTTTCTGTTAGCTTCTAATGCTAAAACTGTTTTGCAGTTCGATGTAACTTTTCCGAGTGTTCCCTGCACCCTTCTCAGTGTTGATACCATGGATATTAGTGGAGAACAGCATCATGACATTGTACGTACTTATACTATATCCTCTTTTAATTTTTAGTATGTGTTGATCGTCCATCTTATCATTTCCATTGTTTGTTGTAGAGGCATGATATAGAAAAGAAGCGATTAGACGCACATGGTAATGTCATTGAAGCTAGAAAAGAAGGCATTGGTGGAGCAAAGGTTGGTGATCACTGCTTTAGTTAATACTTTGAGGTTGAGCTCATCAATAAATTAAAAATATAGAACTAGAGCGGCCTGTGCAAATTATTCTTGGTGACCTAGTATTTTTCCCTACAATGTATAGCATTTTAGTTGTTGGAAGACAAGTGGAAACTTAAATACTGCAATATTTTTATCATCAATATGTTATTTTTTACATGAGGGCATAACATGTATAATACGACAGAACAGTCCATATGCTGAAAACATACTCCAGTATCCATTGAAAACATTTCCTTCTTGCTGCCTTTAATAGATAGAGAGTCCATTGCAAAAACATGGAGGAAGGCTCAGCAAAGGCGAAGAATACTGTGGCACATGTTATGGTGCTGAGGAGGTATGCACAACCTTTTCTAATGGGAACTTATTTTGTTTATACCTCTTATTTCAGCTTTCTGAACTTGCATTGTTCTTTGTTACATTCTAACTTTGGATTGCTTACATCCATTTGGACTTCAGTCGGATGAACAATGCTGCAATTCTTGTGAAGAAGTTAGGGAAGCATATAAGAAGAAAGGATGGGCACTTACAAATCCTGATCTAATTGACCAGGTATATTAGTTATTTTGGCATGGTTGACCTAGATATATACATTGTTTAGTTTTCCATTGAGTTCTCTTGGGCTTAGTTTAAGTTTGGAAAAGATTTATATGGCAAATAATGTTGAAGATTGCAAGATAATTAATGTAGAGGTAGTATCTCTTTAGAAACTACTATTACTGGAAGTCCCTGAGAAATGGTTTTATTCCTGAGTCCCATATCTGCTTTGTTTCTCTCCGCTAACCAATTAGAACAACTGAAATGGCCTATTCTTGAGTCAGGGCTCGAGCCTCCACTGCTAGCAATAGGATCATGGGAGCCCCCATGAAGCCCACACTAATTTTTTTTTGCCATACATACATACATAAAGCCCCCATGAAGCTTTGTCTAGTTTGTTCAGACCCCCTGCTATTTCTTCCTGGATCCGTCACTGTTCCTGACGTAGTGACATGCTGTATAGTTAGATGCCTGTTGTGCATATACTCTACCCTTTCTATACTAGTGTCTGGTGACGAGCTAGTGTAGCATACCTCTCTTCCATGCTTTTGCTTTGCAAGGCAGGGCTTATTTATGAGTGAGAAGAGTGAGGCGACGCCATTTCTCCTACTATCTACTGGAACTTCTGCCCTACTGATTTGTTTTCCTTGGGCATGACAGTGCACCAGAGAAGATTTTGTCGAAAGAGTTAAAACTCAACAAGGTGAAGGTTGTAATGTACATGGCTTTTTAGATGTCAGCAAAGTTGCAGGGAACTTCCACTTTGCTCCAGGCAAAGGATTTTATGAGTCAAATATAAATGTGCCTGAGCTGTCGGCACTTGAGCATGGTTTCAATGTAAGTAGGTCCAATAAATGCTCCTTTTCCTTTAAGTGTATGTATTCAGTGTTTCTCATATGTTTGTGTACAATTTTACCAGATCACACACAAAATAAACAAACTGTCCTTTGGGACAGAATTCCCTGGTGTTGTTAATCCACTTGATGGGTACGGCCATACTTCTAGCTCATTGAGCATAAAATTATAGTCTTGCACTTATTCTCCTAATTGTATAGTATAATTTTTCAACTTCTATTTTTGTACCCTGAAGTCCTAACAAATTTCATGAATGTCAGTGCTCAGTGGACACAACCAGCATCAGATGGGACATACCAATATTTCATAAAAGTGAGTTCTTGTTATCCATGTTTACATATTTACATTTGTATGAGTTGTTTCTGCCACAAACCATCATTCGAAAAGAAACTTACTGAGTTATTATCCTTATCCAGGTTGTTCCTACAATTTACACTGATCTAAGAGGGCGCAAGATTCATTCCAACCAAGTCAGTGGAGTTTATTGAATCATGTGTATACTTTTTTTTTTCCCAAGCCTAGTGATCTTATTGTTACTTGCATTCACAGTTCTCAGTAACGGAGCATTTTAGAGATGGGAATATTCGTCCCAAACCCCAGCCTGGAGTGTTTTTCTTCTATGATTTCTCACCTATAAAGGTAATGATGGAGAGAAATGATGCGTGTACATTTTCTATGTAATCATGTTCATTTTTCACTTTTATGATTCTATCTTAGCTTGCTCTACTCACCTTCTCAACCTGTGGATTTATGTTGACAAGCTTATCTGTTGAATGGCTGGCTGTGTTGGTGTGACCGTTCTTGCTGCACATGCAGAATGCCCCAAATTCACCATCTGTTATTATTCAGTACTACTACCTCTGTTTCATATTATAAGTCGTTTGACTTTTTTCCTAGTCAATTTTTTTAAGTTTGACCAAGTTTATAGAAAGATATAATAGTATTTTCAACACAAAACAAACATATTATCAAAGTATATTCAATGTTAAATTTTAATAAAACTAGTTAGATATGTTAGATGTTGCTAAAATTCTCTATAAACTTGATCAAACTTTGTAAAGTTTTATTAGGAAAATAGTCAAACGACTTATAATATAACGGAGGGAGTATTTAATTACTTTAGACACAAGAGAAGTTTAGGATACCTTTATTTCACCTCTGATCTGTTCTGACACTTCAGGCCCAGACTGGAATTTGTAGGCTAGGTCATGGAAAGTTTCTATAGTTAGTTTTACTGGTCTGTTGTTAAAAGAATCAGTTCATTGATGAGATATATCTGTCAGGAGTATCCTACCATAAAATTTGGTATTATCATTATTATTGTTGTTGTTATTTGCTGAATGGCTCCAAAAATGTCTGTATATGCATCTTAACACTTGAAAACAAAATTGACACTGCATATACTCAAAACTTATACATATGGATAACCTTATACAGTTTCGCATCAATATAACAATTATCTAATTCCCATATTCTCTTATCAGATTGAAAGGTACTCTTTAGGTCTGTGACCCACTAAATTGAATTATAACTCGGTTCTCCACCTTATGTTTTTACAGGTAATATTCACAGAAGAAAATAGTTCCCTGCTCCACTATCTGACGAACCTATGTGCTATAGTGGGAGGTATGAGCATTACCTCAATTTTATTCTTAAACTGGTTAATCTTTTTTTATCTGTTGTATCAAAAGAGTTATCTCTTCAGACTTCATTAACAAATTTTCTTCTAATTCTTGAACATTTCACCAAAAACCACTATATTTATTTGACAAAGTTTAATTAGTTTGTTTCTATTTGCTAAGTGATGAAACCGTTGAAGGAATTGGCTTTCTGTTTATCTGAGTGCCTGTGTATAAGTAATGTTGCAAACCTAGTATGGATGCAAGTCACTAAACTTTTGTCTGCCTTATCCTCAGGGGTTTTCACCGTCTCCGGCATCATTGACTCGTTCATATATCACGGGCAGAAGGCACTCAAGAAAAAAATGGAGCTAGGCAAGTACAGATGATTTACCTGAAACATGAACTGGCCCTCATGTTCCCCAAGTTCCCAAGTTTTGTGGCTTGTAAAGGAGGTGGATCCAGTGCTTAAGACCTGAAGACGCTTTGCTGGAAGGTTTTGCTAAGGCCATCAGAACTGACGATATCGCACATTAGTTGATCAAAAACTCGTTTACATGTAAAAAAGACGATATCATGGTCTGGGCTTGGGGGAGTGCTTTGATGTCTATAAGTGATGACTTTTTGAGTGGCCAAAACTGGCGAAATGAGGTGGATAGATTAAATCAATTTTACCACTGCGTGTGCCATCTAACGTTGTTTGACGTTTGCTGTATTTCTTTTCAGGAAGAACTAGAACTCACATTTTCTTTTTTTTTTTTCCTTTTTTCTTTTTGCTTCATCTGAGTGCATTAGTAGAGATATAACCCATTTCTTGTAACTTCCGGGTGTTATGGAGACAATTTAATCATTTTCGTGTCACATCTTTCTGCCATCGTTTGACGCTTGCAATTTCTTCAGGAAGAACTAGAAATTGCAGTTTTGCTTCTCTGTGAGCATCAGTAGAGATATAAAGCTTTTTTTAAAAAAATAATATATATATTGTGGCTCTTTGCCAAATTGTTTGATATACAAAGGATTTGCATTTCTAATCAACGAGTGAGTTGACCTAGTTCCTATTAAAATACAAACTTGATCAGATACGTCACGATTAATTAACCATCATGTTCTTAGTTTAAGTAAGAAGATAGAATTGGGGAGTATATTACGATTAAATTATTGTTAATCTGATTCACCCTGTACTTTGATCAGGTCATATGCATAATCCAAATCTCTGGACTTCAATGGATAAGAACAAATCAGAACTTGCATCGACTGACCTGCACATGAACCCTCATCAGGATGGTCAATTGAGATTGCGTGGCCACGAGGTTACAACATACTAATATTTATCATATAAAGATTTCACTGCAATTGGTGAATCTTTAGCAATTTGATCCCTAGGCGAAGTTTCTCCTATAATCTCCAGCTTTATTCATTTAACTGCAGCTTGCTGCTGATATACAGGAGAGTAAAACCAACTTAATCTACCAAGGCAAGTGCCTGTAAAGAAAAACAAAATCAAGCCGTCTAAACAAAAAGTCTCGCATTCAATGAAGGGCAACAAAGGAATTGTAGTCTGTAGAGTGATGTGAGTTTTGTCTTTTAGGTTTGTTTTTCAGGAAGCTACGAATTTAGTCCTAAGATGAACTTTTATCCTTCTGGGAGCCCTTTCCTAGGTTGGGTTACCCTACAGATTGGTATAAATTCTAGGCTGTTTGAACCAACCTCCTGCTGGAAAGCAGCTTTCTGGAAGCTATAGATTTGCATAAGGAACATTCTAGAGTTTTTTTTTCTTTTCAAGAAGTTCATGCTTGCTGCTTTCTACATGTATTATTTGGTTCAAAATGATATATACTTTAAAAACAATGGAATTATTTGCTTTGTTTTATACTCAACTTTAATTTAAGGAATATCACAAAAGGAACAAAGGGGCAAGCGGTAAACTAAACTACAACCCAAAAGGACACCATTCTTTGATTTGACCCAAGAACATTTCAGTTATAGTTAGCTGGGGATTTTTTTTCAGAACTGAATTTTAAGTGTTTCTGCATACGCATCTGGGTTGTTTTGGCAAGAAATTTAGTGGCAATGAGGTAGATAATTTGATTATTTCAAAATTATCACGAACTTCATCTCTACTTTGTCTTGTGACTTACCATTGCTGGTCAAAGATGGAAATACATGCAGTTCCAACTACCAAGTTTCATGTGGTCAGTAGCGAGGACTTAAATGGAAGAAACCTCTCTATTTCCAAAGCTCAAGTTGATGTATACTTCACCATTAATCTGCATAGACTAAATCACACTGTGTGCATACAAGATCAATCATACACCAGCTATTTGTTTTATTTTCGAAGGACCTCTTAATCCATTAGTCCATACATGCAAATCACTATTAGCAAATTTAATAGCCCATGAGACAAAATATTTGCAACTTGAACTGCATTAATTGTATAAGAAGTTAACGCGCAAATGTACAATTTATTTTAAGGAATACATGCTCTAGAGTTGAGACAGCAAACATGGACATTATCCAAAGATTCTCCATACTCCCAATCGTTCTTAGCTTAGTATTCGAAAGTACTAATGCCAGCTAAGTTCAAATGCAATAAATGTAGAAGGAATTACTTTAGAGGCCCACCTTATGAGTGACCCTATGAAAGATCTGAAACTTTATAACCTCTTAATTATTCATAGCAAGAATGAGCAAATTGTTGCTGTTGTGTCCAATAATGGATGTCCTAAGTTGACGTCTTCTGAATCCTTCTTGTAAGAACTTCCAGTGCCTTTTTTTTGTGTGTGTGTTTCTAGTTTACAAGAACCTATCATGGCCCAAATCTCATGGAGATAGGACTGAATCTGTATCTTGCCGTTAACATCAAGGATTAATCCTGAACTGTAATTTTTAACAAGACAGTAAGATAGATAAAAATATGAGAGAGTATGTGCCCATATAGCCAAAAAAGATAAGATTGGCACTAAGTAGAGTACTAATCCACTGGCAAAGTCAACTTCAGAAAAGAAACTTTACAACTGTAACAGGAATCAGCATATATTAAACACACCAAAATGAACACGCAGATCAAAAATATAATGGCAGCTGTTATCCTGCACAAATTGTCAGCATCAGATTGGTCGTTTTCATTTCACAATCCCAAAATGAATGTCATGTACCTCGAAGAAGAATCGGGCCGTCTCTTTTTCAAGGCTAACAGCAACCTCCGTGTATGGAACGTCTTCCAACCATTTTCCTGGCAGCGCAAGAATAAGTTATACATACATTAGTTTATTTTATCCATAAAGTGGTAAGAACATATATATACGCGCAGCATTTTTTAGTGTAATGCAACATCTCTGTCTCAACATGCAGATGCAAGAGGATAAACACAAGGCGCTCTCATTGGCAAGAGGACACCGAGAAAAAAATGGATATCTCATATGTATAGTATTTATTGATGTAATAGTAGTTAAGCATTGCCATTTCAGGCATCATCCTTCGCAGAAGTAAAACAAAGACTAGTGAGTGATAGAGGAACAAAAAGAGTAATAACGATCAGTTTGCATGATGATAGTTGAATAAAATCATGACATGGCATTGGGGAGAGCAATGAGAAAGATACACTAACTTGATATGGTTTCCATATAACCAACAGAATGTCACCACTGTACAGAGAGCTAATACAACAGATAGCAAGCACAACCTATTACACAGACCAGAAGTTAAAAGTAACTAGATGACTGCCTGCACCAACAAGCTATAGATACCCAGTAATAGCACAAGATATCTAGAAGCCATTCATCTCCAGAAGGTAAGTTCGCCTCTTCATCAGCGCCTTCACAGCAAACTTGAACGGTCCATCAAATGCTCCGGAGACGAATGCATCCGTTTCTTTACGGCTAGTATGACTGCCATTGCTTCCCTCGGGCGAGGGCTTGATAGCGACCAATGTAGCACCTTGCAATGCAATGCCTCCAGGAAGCTCAAGATATGGAGCGTATTTGAGCTTCATGTTGCATGCTGGGACCTGAGTCCTGTTAGAACATGCTGAGGCCGACAACTGGTTCTCTCTAAATTCCTTAAGCTGCTCCGCTCGCATGGACAATGTGCCCTGGCCATCAGCATCAGTCAGTACCAAGCTTGTAAGAGTGGGATGATCCTTGATAATAGACCGAAGAAGGTAATGTCTTGTTGATGCCGCAATCAGAGAGCTGATTGTCCACACGACGCGGAGTTTCAACCCGCCATTGGTATAGAAGGATTCTGGCATGCTTCCATTGTCCTCTGCATACGGCTCATGCTCTGCACCGACAGGCTTGCGGTCGACCTGAGTACCCCCGAGAATCACACAATTCTGTAGTGTACTCCCATACTCCGCTCGCCATTTCAGGAGAACTCCCTCCTCAGTCCCCACATCCCCCGAGGGTAGCTCCACACGGAGATTCCGGATGTGCGTGAAGTTCCGGAGCACCTGCGCCGGTGAGTGCTGAGCGAGCTGTGGGAAGAGCGGCCGCCCAGCACCGTTCGGGCTGCGCATGTTGTGGAACGGCTTGATGATCGTGAACAGCATCATCTTCAGGAAATGCGAGAGGATGTTCCTCGGCTTCGGCGAGGACAGATTGAGCGTGTCCTCGGCATCGCCATCGACCGTCACAACACGGTCAATCTTGACATAGACATCATGGACGAGGGGAACGAGGCCGTAGAACCGCTTCGACACGGCGGAGCACCGGCCAAGCGACCGCACATCCTCGACATTGTTGAGGATCACCAGGACAAGCGAGTCCGGCAACCGGTCGAATTGGTCGACCTCTAGCACCGGGTCAGCATGGATTCGAGCCATTGATTGAACCACCAAAATGTCACACCTTTTGCGCCACGCAGCGGATCAAACACCCCCCCCCCCCCCCCCCCCGCGAGGTTGCAGAAAAATGGAGCACTAATCCTGCAACAGAAATGCCACGAACAGTAGCTGCTCGACCGAATGGCTCACGCAACCATCTGAAACAGAACAAGAATACCACCACAGTATAAGCAGACCGGATTAGGCGAAAAAGATGGGGGAGAATTGAATGGCGCACAGCATGCATAAAAACAAATCACCACAAAAAAAAAAACTCAACAAGGAAACTCACATCAAGAAACCGAGAAGAAGACGAATCCAAGAGAAACCTACCTCAGCCACCACCACCACCACCACAAATCAACCGCGAGGCCGAGGCCAACCCGTCCCTCCTCAAGAACCAACCAACCTTTCGCCGCCGGATCCGACGCCGGCGAGCAACCGTACGGCGGCTAGCCCAGCGAAATCGCGAAATCGGGAGAAAAAGGAAAGAGTCGCGCCTTCTTCTCACCGGAATCGAGCCCTGCGCAGGTCCTCCGACCAGACGGAGATGCCGAACGCTTCGATCTTGGAGATCGGTGGAGCGAATCGGATGGGATTAGGGTTTAGGGGGAGGGGAATTGTGGATAAATGTTATTGTTCTTTGCCTCCTCTCCTTTCGGTTTCGCGGAGAAGAAGAAGAAGAAGAAGAGAGTGCTTCTCTTTCTCCTCACACCACTCGACGCGGCTCTCCTTTAATATCGTCTCGCCTTTTTGACGGTGGTGGTGACGCCGTTAGGTAACGGCTCCACGCCGTCTGTTCCACGTCAGCAGTATATGCGAAGAAAGTGATCAGTAAATTTTTCATTACACGAAATACTTGGATGCACATTCACCGGTCACCGTACATGCAACGTCCTCTTCTCCGGATCCCTTTAAATCACATGAATAGATAATCAAAGAAATAAAAAAATATAAGATTATAACATGTATATAAGTGTGAAATAGAGGATTGTAAAATATAAGAAAAACACAAACATAATTGTTTGATTGGGTCCCGGGAAAAACACAAAGAGACAAAACTCAAAGGAAACTTTTTATGAAAAGTTCTACCTCATATTAAATTTCTTCCAAAACTTATATGGAATAAAGCATTCCATAGGATTCCATAGTGTTCTTTCCTTTCATTCAAAGGGCTATATAGGGAAAAAAATCCTACAGAAATGTAATTCCTATGATTTTCCTTTGAATCAAAGGTGGCCTCAGTCTCAGACGCTCAGCCCACAAAAAAGCACACCCACAAATGCATAATATTCGTTGATATCGGAATTTGAAATCGAGCCATGTATCCACGACATCACGTTACACCAATGATGTCTTATCATTATATATTTATATATTTTTAACCTCATCGTTTCTCATATGCCGGTTATAACCTGTAATTCCTTATTAAAGAAAAAAATTGTGGGTTAAATTTTTATATACTATTTAAAAGCCAAAGCAAAAAAATAAACTATGATAAAATAACACCCAAAATCAACTTAAAACTAAAATTAAATTCAAAATTTAAATTTAAAATTTGATATCGGCTTAATTATAAGCTAAAAGACGAAATATGGAGTTAGGTATGTTGTTAAGAAAAAACGAGCAACTAAGATGTCTATTATTTTCCTAAAAAAGTATATTATTTCACTCTCTTCCGTAACTATTTTTTGATTGTTTAACCCTGATATTTCCGGCCGGTGTGTGGCTGTGAGCTTTCACCGTTTGAGAGCAGCTTCAGTGCTTGTTATCTCAACATGATTACTGCGTAATCTGATTTTTACCAACTAACCGCCACGTCATTGAGATTGAGAACGAAATGTGTAGAGATGGCAAAAGGAAGGTGACATGGCAGGCAGCATCAGCTTAATTAATCACTATAAAACTGACATGCTGTTCTTATAGTTATTAAGGCAACTAATTTATTCACATTGGATAAGATAGAACCACCAGTCCATCAATGTTGGTCAAAAATAGATACGGTGTCCTTGATCAGTTTATATCTCAAATAGTAATGTTTAAGCAACAATAAAACATGTTACGAATGAAACAAATAAATCACACTTAATTGTACCAACAATCTATCTCATTATCTTTTACACACATTTGATTTTGACAGCAAATTCATTAGAGGGCAAGATAGTAACAAAAGGCAGTTAAATAACTACTCTAAACAACACGAACATTAACACAATCACGTTGACCTTAAGCCATCAACGAATAAAACCGGAGAGAAAATTCTCTGGTCTCTGGTCAAAAATGGCGAGAGATGCTTGGATCAGCACGAGAAAATTCTTGCACGAGATCAAAAATAAAAGGAGAGGTAGGTGTCCTGCTTTTTAATTGTTTTGCGGATGATAATGACGATGCAGAGATGGATTAAGATCTTAATTACCATGTACGTGGCATAATTGTGTGTTCATACTGATTGAGGCCGACATGAACGGCTACGGGCACCAACCAACGTGTCATCTCAATCGCGTCATTTTCCACTGCCGATTTGGGTTTTTTTTTTTTTTTTTTTTTGCGTGACAACGAATCTAGCAAGGAGATGCCTACCTTGCAAAAAAGAGAAAAAATCAGCTCTGAAAGTGTTATCTGATTTTCTAAATAACAACACAAATTAACCGTCTCGTTCCATGGATCACTCGTTGATTTCTTTGTCAATACTAGGCATGTTTGGAATATAGTAATAAGACAATAAGGACACTGTTATGATATAAATGAAAATGCAAAACATAAGAACAATTGAGAAACCTGTTTAAAATGTATAAGAAAAACATAGTATTAAAAATATGGTTTTTTTTCACTAAGAAACTTAATCATATCATAATGTAAATCTTGTGATGCCGACTTAAAAAATAAAAATCTATTCACTTGTCAAATTACTTGTTTTATTATACATAGTTTCTATATAGATGTGTTATTAGTAAACATCACCGTAGAATTATGGATTGGATAAATTATCAAGTTTTTTTTCTCAAGTTAGATAAGAGTACTTAAACGGGTTCACGTTCTATGTTATAATAGTATTACCATTGTAGGTACTTAATCATATGTTGTGTTAGATGATCCTGAACCATAATTGACCATATCATAATGTGAATCTTGTGATGCCTACTTGATTTTATTTTATTTTTAGAAAATCCACCCAAGTGGTGGTAGTCCTCAGGATTGAAATGGACATGACGGCACTAGACGGTACAACCTGCTTGCGGCAGGGTCTTAACTTTCACCTGCAATCTTCAGTTAAAACCGTGACAAAACACATGTCTCACCTACACTTTCATGCCTCTCAAAAATCACAACCTACTTGTACTGGAGTAACCACTTAACATCAAACTGCAAAACCTGTTGCAGAATTGAGGGGATCTCAGAGCAGAGAGCACACGGTTTTTTCGTTTTCGCCCAGCAAATGCTCATCAGAATCTGCCAAGAAACGGCCACCTGACGCAGACTTTTCTCTGAACCTCTAGTGTGCCGACAACTGATCACTGTTCCTGCTGCTAATTAGTACTAGCAGTACTAGTAGTACCAAACCTAGCTAATGCATCACAGCTAGTATGTGTGTGTCAAGTAGTAGCAGTAATCTACAGTTAGGCTAATCTAATCTTAATGATCAAGACACGCATGAGTGAGTACTAACAAAAAATGCATTGCCTTGGCGTCACTCAGCTTACAAAATTGGGAAGCTTGTGGGCGTGTCAATGTCGGCACAGTTTTGTGAGCTGCATGAACAGTACTGTTATTCAGAATTCAGAGAGAGGAAGAGATTCGGATTTCAGATTTCATGTGTGTGCTACCTTCATCTCATAATATAAACACTTTGAACAATGTTTTCTATAGAAATTAAAAAGAAGGGTAAAACTAAATAAAAAAATACAATTAGTCAAGATAAGTTGATAAATAGAGAAGTTGTTATATTATGTGATAAATTTTAAATGGTAGAAGTTGTTATATTCTACGAAGAAAGGAGTATATTCTACTTGCTTTTGGTACTTCACACCTCTTGTTTGTGTCACTGAGCTGAGCTCATCTTGTGCATGTTTCCAGGTTTGGTGCCTGCAAATATGCAGTGCAATTATGCAGGTTTCAATTCTTGCCATGCAGAGATGAGCAGCAAAGATGGGCTTTCTGGGTCCTGGATAGATGACTGAAGATTTCACTGTTGCAGTGAAAGTCTGGTGAGAGATGAGAGATCACATTGATATTTTTACATGGGGATGGCTACCATACCACAGTAGGGCCTGTGTCAGGAGTGGTACATGATGTGTGCAGGCTTTGTTCTGGGGTGTGGGCCCTGTGGTTGGGGTAGATATTTGTGAACATTTGTGGCTGACATTGAGGGCCCACCATGGGGATGGTTGTTGTGTGCATTTGCTGTGTCATTGATTGAAGTCATTTCCCTGATATTGCAAGTTAAAAAAGCAGCTGCCTTTTACCATGAGCTTGGAATGTGAAATGTCAAGTACAACTATATACTCGCATGGATTGTTCAAGTTATTAGGTTTTAGAGGCAAAACGAGGAGTCGATTTATGAACATTTCTGAGTATATGTCTCATCCACTATGTTCGAATTTGAGTGTCCATACTGAATATTTGGGTTTCCTAGCCTTAATAAAGATTGTTTGCCTATCTTAAATGTGAAAGATAAGATGAAGGAATATATTACACAAGGAATTAACAAAACATATAAAAATGTATTTATCAAATGGGATGTTTGGGACTTTAGGTGAAGTGTTCTTATGCGGTATTCTTTCCTAACGTTTTGGACATCAACGTAGCCTCTAATGCATGTCTCATTGTTTCATTTTCAGATTTATAAAAACTATAGCTATATGAAAGTGTATTTTCAGATAAATCTTCTAATGTTATCTCTCACGAATTAAATCATAATTTTTTTTCTGTATTAATGATTTAAGGTTTGACTGTATGATATGACCTACTCCCTCTATTTTAAAAAAAATTATTTAGTTTTAGAACGGATAGGGTATTTGAGATTGTTGGTAAGGTAAGCATTACACAACGACACCATGATTCACATGATACACCCATTAGAGAGAGACATAGCCTGACTGCTGCCACATGCTACCATCATCCCCTCTGCTCTACCCAGTGGGTATGTTTCTTGGACCAAGGTGGCAGCATGTGTGTTTTTTGCTTAAGATTCTCGTTAGCAATGTCCTTAAGCATTTTGTACATTTTGGCCAGAGACATCTCAGAGATGTGATGGTTTTATGTGTTTTGTGTCAGTTCCTGAATACTGACATTGAGCTTGACTGACTGATCCAGTCTTATCTAATTCCTGGCACAGTGATCCCTACTTAACTGGCAATTATACTGATAATTTGATGCCTTTTGGTTTCCCAAAAACTTTGAAAAAACAGTAGAATATGACGGTTTTCATGGTTCTATTCTTAAAATAGAACGTATTTTCTTTCACTTGCAATAAAGAAAATTGAACTAGTAGATCAAGGGATACATAAATCCTCTCCAATCCCTGGAGAGCTCACATATACAAATGACTTTTTACTAATTATAAAGACGAGATTATGAGGACCATCAATGCTCATATGGATTCATAAAATGTATTACTAATCATGCATACATGATAGATCCAATCATCCATTTGTGTTCAGTTTCGTTCGTTTCTTCGTAGGTATGGACAAGCCCTGATGCCGACCCTGTCCTAACACAAGCACACATCTGGACATCCTGCTGACTGATCACTCACATGGCATGTGGTTGATGGAAGAAAAAAAAAACAAAACCTTGTTCTTATCGGATACTAATACATAGAGAATATTAGGTGCAAATTGGCCACAATTTTCTTCAATGAGATAATAGGGAAAAAAATAACTTCGTTCTATGGAAGAACTATCCCGAAGACATTGCATTTGAGGTTGAGAAGAGGTCCGAAAATCATCTCTTACCTATAGGGGAACTCCGTTATCATAGGCTATATCTTAACCTGTATTTTATAAAAACACACAACAATTTTTTTTTTATCCAAGGCTTAAGCCCTGGTTGATAGCCTCATGGGCTTACCACTGTACTACAAACACGTTCTCTAATGATAGAAAATAGAGAATTCTTGTTGTTCTTTTTATGTGTCACTTTTTATGTTTTCCATATTCTCCGGTATGCAAATTCGGCATTTCCATTTTATAATTACATCAAGATATTTCAGAAAAGCTACAATGTAATGAAAGTTTCAACGACAAATCTAATGAAATAATTTTCATATAACCAACCATGTAGTTTTTAAGCATATTAATATTAAAATTTTGACGGCATAAATTGTGGGACAACCACATAACTCCTATCATCCTAATTAAAAGGATTTTTATCTCAAAAAAAGGATTTTGACAACATACTTGTGGAAATCCAAAATTTCTTCCCTTGTGCGAGGAGAAGCCAATGTCAGTAGCAGTTACCCTCATATGTCCAATTAAAGTGTATACTTAAGCTCTAATAATTTGGTTGATGCATAGAACTCAATGATTTCGACTAAACATCACATACCTTATGGGCTCTTGAGAAGTCAGATTTGTGGTAGCGGTTGGACCAGGAGATGATCAATCTCGAACAGTAATCGGCGTATTATTATAGCAATTATTTTTCTCCATTTTGTTTCATGATCATTCAGTCAGTCAGGTCACTTTTGTACAAAGTTGCTTGTAGAGAAATCAAGGATGTCTTTGGGAGGATGTGGCATCAACGACCTGATAAGACGTGAGAAGACACATTTTATGGACGGCGAGCTTCTGATCAAAGAAAGTTCAGAAGAATCTGATCATTCAGAAGAATTCTTTTGGACTTAGCACATTTCACAAGCAAGAAAATGCAACCATATCTGCAATTCTGCTTGCATGATTGAGGGGGACATTGTTCTGTTTCTCCTTGAATTGTGTGACCCAAAGAAGGGAAGATTTGATGCCATTGAAGCAAGTGTAGTGTAGTGTACAGTACACTGTAGCAGCCCACATGGAAGGCTAGTGTTTATGTTGATACCATGCTATGCTTCCAGTTGAGGAGAAGAATCTTGGCACAGGACAATTGATTCTCAAGTCCCAACTCTCTCTTATTGTAGCTGGTCACAGTTCAAGGACTGTGACTTCAGATTTCTAGATTGCAACAGAGTTGGAAGAACGATATACTCCCTCCGTTCATAAATATAAGTATTTCTAGCTATGCACCTGAACAATGTATGTGCTGTCAGGAATACTTATATTTGGGAACAGAGGGAGTACAATCAAGAAGAAATCAAGTGCTGGAATTCAGATTTGTCACAACTGTTCAATATTCTAACCTCTTGGATGGAAATGGAATATGTCTTCCATACTTACATACACCGAAGATTTATGTTCAAAAGAAGGGTAATTTTACCATCCTTAAAAAGGTACCGAGAGGTACCATATTTTCTAGTGTAAAATTTGGTATCTCCAAGTACTAAGTACCTCGAGGTACCAAAAAATTTAGGTACCTCGAGGTACTTTCTCAAGGACCGTAAAATTTCTATCAAAAGAATGATATGTGCTGTAATAGTGTAATATATCATTCAGTTACATACACAACAAAGCTGTTTACAACGACATGATGAAATTGGTCGGCCGACCTTTGGCCGACCCGGCAAAAAAAAAAAATAAATACATACACAACAACAATGCATAGCAAAACCTTGTGTTCTAAACTATGCAAATTGATCTGAAGAATGCAAATCTTTCATCACATGAAAACAAGAATAAACAAAACGTTTACATCGCAAGCAAAGGCTATACAAGCTCGGATGAGGCTCCTCTGTTCTTTCATCACAAACTCTTCGCTGTCCCAAACTGACAAAGGCTTCAGTATGACTGCTATGCACACTTAAGTGCAGTTCATTTTTGCTAAAACATCAACATTCTTGGCAACGGCATCAGAGAGATTTTCGAATGCTTCGGGGAGGTATCACGGACTCGCCAAAATGGACATAGAGGTACATGATTCTGTAGTGACCCCATTGGTGATAGCATTCAGAGTTCCATTGTTCAAGAAATTTATCCCCTCTGATCATGTGCCTCCAACACATATAATATCACTTCCCATTGTAGGTATTGTAGGTAGCTCTGGTGATTCATACTCTCTACTAGAATCATTTTTTATGCTGTCACTTATGTCCTCTTGATCAGCAACTGAAGAAATGATATCAGATTCAGTAACTGTACTCAATGTAGACGCACTTTTGTCACTGAATTGTCTATGGAAATCACTTGCACTTGGCTCATCAATGTCCATTGCGTTGATGACAAAAGATGGCTTAAATCTTGAGGTACGTCTCCCCTGGCTGCCAATGCTGAAGCTTTCATGCCTTGTGAAGAACATGTCCTGGTGAGGTATTGCCACATGTTCATGTAGATCACTTTCATCTGATTGCTCAAAAGGGTGATCAAACGGATTCCTCCGTGGATGCAGAACGGATGGAGCTGAGCCAGGAAATTCTGTCTCAGAACAAGAAAGAATATCAGATGGGTTTCTCTTGCAAACCTGATCTTTATCGATGTCTAAGTTACTGTCAGGATCAAATACTATGTTCTTCCTTGACCTTCTCTTAACCATCAAGATCTCTAACCTACGATGCCTTTCCACCTCAGAGTACCCAAGATCCATGACATTCTTATTGTCATCTACGGTTCCAAGAAATGCAGGATCAGTGCTGACATTCTTGTCATCGTTTTCATTGGCCTTGCTCTTGTCAGATTCATAATTATTATCACTGTCAGTTCTAGAATCCTGAAGGGACATGTGGATATGGTTGTCCGAGTCATCATTTTGGATGGGATCAAGATGGCGGAAATCAGCACTGGAAAGAGGATCAATCTCATCGAGGACAGGAGCAATGCGGGTCATAGGAGTACTCCTGGTACTCTCTGCCTGATGAGGATCAAAACCTGATGAACCATCATGGCTGCCAACTCTACCAAATGGTGAATCCAAAGATGAGTCTAATGGACTGTCCACAGCAGCATTGATAGGCTCTACCTTAATATCAGAAAGCTTCTTCCTCCGACGAACAGAAAAGGCACGGCCCCATTTACATGTACCAGCTGGTTTATCTTCTGAAACTACTTTCATCTCATCACTCTGTGAATCTGTTGATCCTCTATCATGACTTATCTTGCCCACCATCTCGACATCTTCGATAGCATCCACTCTGGAAGAATTCAAGCCATCTTCGATTTCACCGTCCTTTAAGCTAGCCGTGTTCTCTTTCGCCGAAAATCTCTTGTTTGCTTCTAAATTGATATTCCTGGACAAATCTGCATACTTGGGAGCCGAAACATCGGCGACAGCTTTCCGGTCTTCCTCGATCTCAGGAACATTTGTGTTGCCATGGCTTATCAGCACACCAAGGATAAGAGCGGCACATATAATTACAGGAGAGTGGGACAGAAGGAAAGCGAAGAAACCCATCGAAGATCTGAATAGCAGGTAGAGCAGCAGGATGGGGAGGAGGAGAACCCAGTTTTCAGAAGCATATCTGATTGAACACCTCAAGATCGTCTTTATACACGGCGTATGATGATCTGCCTCGACACCCATGGCCTTGTCCTCTATCAACTTGCCAACACAAATCTAGCAAAGAACAAAGGAAAACGTCAATAGCTCAGCAAATAAGGAGCTAGTAATAAATGAAGAGCGAGAAAATGTTCAGTCCATAACTCTGAAACTCTGATGCTAAATAATTTCAGGCTAAATGATTAATTCAGGTAGTGCAGTAGTGGTAAGCAATAGATAAAATTGAAAACTTGAAGAACAAGGATGCAATCCGTATAATCTTAAATCTCCTAGAATCAAAAGTGAGTTCAGCAGCATCCTGATCATCACCATCTCTGCTACGACATTAGATTGAACGATGGCACAAAAGATGTTACCTTCACGGCGATCCGACAGCGAGATCTTGGTCCCTGAGGCTTCTTTCTTCACCGCGCCGGAAGGCAATCGGCAATGGGCGGTCGTCGTCGTCGTCTTCGCCGGGAGAATCGAAGGCGAAGGTCGCAGCAAGGGGAGAGAGAGAGCACGAGACGAGCTCAAGAAAGCGAGACAAGATCACAAGTAGTGGTAGTGGGGAGGTGGTGGGTGGGCCCGGCTGGTCAGCGTCGGCTGGCCCTGTACCAACACTGTGACGTCGTCGTCGTCGGTCCGGCCGGACGCCGGTGGCGGTGGCCGTGGCACGTGCGCGCACGCCGGCCGGTGGGGCCCGCCGCCGCCGGTGGTTCACGAGAGGACAGAGGTTGGCGCGGCGCGGCGAAGGAGAGTTTTCCCGCGTGATTTGGTATCGTCTTGTGGGGTTGGTGGGATCGGGAGATCTGGATTCTGTTTGCTTTCTTCTTTTCTGTGGCTTTTTTTTTGGGGGGGAGTGAGGAGGATTGGATCATGGACGGTGCCGAAAAGGCTGTCTTTTCGCGGCTATTAATTATGTGGCTCTCCGTCAAAGCAGTGCGGCTGATGATGATGATGATGATGTTGTTAAGAGATGAGAGATGTTTAAAGGGGATCTGTGTTTAGTAACACCAAAAATTGTGCTTTTCTTTTCTTAGGAGGGAAGACAATGAGATCATGTTTAGTTTGCTTATTTTGATTGTTCACATTTCACACGATAATAATAAAAGATCGATAATATATCAGACATCAGTAGGTGGCAGCAAATGCTGTTTTTCTTTTCTTTTTTTTTCTGGAATAATGGGCATGTGGTGAACTGGGGGTCATGCTAAAACCTATTGGTCCTTTTCAAAAACTTATTTCGAAACTAGTCCCTGTCAAAAACTTCAACAAAAAAATAGGTCGCCAGCTCAGTGTTAGTGCAGTTAGCGCTGAAGTCTGACGGGTCAGCGCCACACCCATTAGGGCTGAACTCTTGCCAGCCTGGTGGCCGAGCCAATCCACCCGCTAACGTGGCAGGGGTCTCAACACCAACCGCACTGGCGCTGAACTGCATAACCTCAGCGCTAATCGCTGAGCTGGGGGACTTAAGGCCTCCACGCCCCCCGACCCAGCCACTCTATTTCTCTCCTCTCTCCCTGCTTAGGGTTCATCCTCACACAATCACCCTCTCTCATCCATTCCGCAAATCTTCCCAAATCCACCCCAAATCGAAGGGGATTTCGTTGGCATTGTGTTGGGGATCAATTTGTAAGGTAAAGCCCCTCAAAAACCCTAATTTGCTCAAACGGTTTTTTATTTCTATTGTGTATTTTGGTTGAAACCGTGGCTTGAGAAATGTGGTTTGGGATGCGGTGTGAATTAGGAAATGGGTGTAAGGTGTAATGTTGTAGTTCAATCTTGATGTTGGTATGGACGATTCATATGCGGTGTTGAGAATTTATACTCTCTAATGTTTTACTATGTTTTTTTGGTTGATTTGGTTGTAGCCGTGATTTGGAGAATATGGTTCGGGATTTATTATCAACCGGGGAGTATATATGTGGTAATACTTATTTTTAGTTTGGAGTTGAATGGATTGTGTGATGAAAAATGTTATTTAGGTTAAATTTGTAGCTCTGTTTGTTGGTTAATTGCAATTGATGTAGCGATAGAAATTTTTGCAATTTCAGGATGTTTAGGAAGAATGATGTCGGTTATTCCACTGAGTAGCTGCCACCACTAGGTGTAAAGTGCCCAATGTGTTGGTGTAGGGATGAGTGTTGCTTTCATATCAGTGATGACTGGGATACTTACGCCCAGAGGTACTACATGTGTCGCAACTATGCGTACAGTCCAGAGAAACCTAAGTCTGTGCCTAAGGGAAAGAAGGGAAAGGCAAAGATGCCAGTGAAGGTAAATTTGTTAATTTTCTATTGTTTCGCCTTGAATCTATGCACCTTTGTTGGGAGGATATAATCTGTGATGTAATGTGTAGGCACCTGAGATCCCACCTCCTCTTTGTGACTTTGTGGAGTTGATTGACAAGGAGATGGATGAGTTCCATTCGGGTATGATTCGGCAATGGCACGATTGGAAGGAAGAACGTGAGGAGCGCCAACACTAGCGTGCGGCAAGGGAGAAGGCTGAGAGGGAGAGGAGAAAGGACTTGGAGCTAAGGGAGTTGGCAAGACAGGACAAAGAGAAGGAAGAACACGCTAAAGATCGGGCGAGGAAGTTGGCTAGGGCGCAGCATGCGAAGGGTGCGGGGTCGGAAGCGGCAAGGAAGGGCAAGTACCTTCGGTGCACCCAGTAGTGCAATGGAAGTTGTTAGCCAAATTTCCATTCCCTAAGACATGTAATAACAATACTTTGAGACGTTATCGCGTTGAACTGTGCGCATATAATAATGATACTCCGTAGCCTTTTGCTTTGACAACTTTGTGTTTCATCGGAATCTTTACTTTGAGATGTTGTATTCGGTTTGAATTCCCAAAGACATGTGATGACGAAACTTTAGAATATTTCCCATTGAAATATTACGGTGATTCATAAGAGTATCCTATTGGACATATCGGATAAAATCTTTCAATTAGAGATTTGTGGTAATATCATGTCTTTGTGGTTGTAAACTTTGTAAACTTTAGACAGGATATATGGTTGTGGGTAAAATATAAAAATTTTACATATTTAAGAGGTCATGGAGGGTCAGCGCCAAACAAAATGGCGCTGACATTTGGGACCTCAGCGCTATTTCTACTAGCGCCGAGCTTTGAGAAGGACATGCCACAAGTCTGGCCTCCTCAGCGGCAAGAGAAATGGCGCTGAGCTCTGGGAGCTCAGTGCCAGCCGCACTGGCGCTGAGGTGGGACTTAAGCCGCCCACGGCAAGTCCCACCTCAGAACAGCTCCTGTTGTCCCTAGGGCTGGTGCGCTGAGGCGGTGTTAACGCCAAAATTTGGTAAGCCCCGAAATCATCATCGGTCCAGAGTCAGTATCAGTTTCAGAGTTCTGGAATCGGCCGATGAGAGTTGTCAAGTCGCCAACAGTCGGATTCTTGGTAGATTCGGTTAAGGAAATTAATTAATTAAAGGAAGTTTATCCAGAAAAGACCGAGTTCAAGGAGGATGCGGCATGACAGTTTATCTATTAATTAGGAAGAGTATGTTAGTTTCCTTTTATCTTTAGGAAAGTGTGTTTAGTGTCCGATAAGAACTTTGAGTATTCCTTTTATCATAGGAAAGTGTGAATTGTGTCCAATAAGGACTACTATCTACCCATGGGTATAAGTATGTGCATCCGGGATCATTGTAAACTATCTCTCGATCAATACAACTATTATCGACGCATCGTCACCCTCTTTTCCGAGGTTTTTACTTACAACTGGTGGAACTTGGCACCTGACGCTGGGCTGCATCGGCTTTCGATCTCCGGTGAAGGGGTAAGTCCTATGTTTCGTTGGCCCTGACAATCGAGTCAGCTACGTTGGTGTTGTTCAAGGTTGCATCGTTCTCGATCTCTTGAATCGCTCTGGTTTGGTTGGTATGTTTGTCTACCTATTTATCATATATATTAGTTAATATTAGTCTATGATTCGATTTATCTATATCGACCAGATCTTTGCTAGGGTTTTGCTGGTATCATCAAAATTGTTTTGTTGATCTAGATTAGCTAAGATATCAACCACCCTGAAAATAAGTCAAAGACTTGATTGTTTAGACTTAATTCTTTGCATACTTTGCGATGTATCATCCCTAGCCATGCTTAGAATCATAAATGCTAACTTGTCTTTGATTATAATAAGGGTTTCATCGGGGTTTCAGTCGATGAGTTATCTGGAAGTTGCATCGGCTCACAAGGATTACATACAAATTAGATTTAGCTGATGACAACAAAAGTTTCATTGATTATCTAATCATTTGGATTTTATGACATCGGACCTCTAGCTGATGTATGCTTTAACCTTCGGATCAACGCTTATTCTTCATATCACTATTAGCCGATTGGTTTCTGCTGGATTATATTATTCTTTTATTATATTATCATCAGCCGATTATCTTTGTTTACTCAAGTATCAAGATCTATATTGGATATATATAGCCGATAGTTCAAAACCCTATCAATATCGGCCGGTATCAACATCGGCTGGAATTACTATATCGGCTGGTTAGCCATTCGGCTCTTTGGTGATCAAAATATTTATCTTATCAGTTGCAGTATCAAACTGACTGGCACACCGACATCTCATCAATATTTTGGACCTGCACTGGAGATATGCAGAACTCCCAGGCTATTGTGTTCGTCGACTTAGTTCGCGCTAACACAGATCTGGTACCATCGGTAGAGTGCGGATTTTTCGTCAACAGGCGGCGAACCTCAACGCTGAGTTGGGACTTAGCCACCCACGGCAACTCCTACCTCAGCACAGTCCTTTTTTTTCCCAGGGCTGGTGCGCTGAGGCGGTGAACCTCAGCGCCAAGGTGCCTGGTGCTGAGGTGGGACTTAGCTACCCGCGGGAAGTCCTACCTCAGCATAACTCCTGTTTTTCCCAGGACTGGTGCGCTGAGGCCTCGACAATAGCTGCAGGAGACAATGTTGGTTCCGCTCGGACAAATGCATGTAACCTGTTACCAATAAACCTCGAAGTGAGTTGCAAATGCTTGCCAGTTGCTTCCGCACTAGAGCACGTGTGGTCTTTGCCTACACTAGTTATCCTCCACCAATCTCCAACACCCTTTCTTGCACGAATCTGCCATTTGCAGAAACGATCGAGGCAAACCACAGTGTACTTAACGGATGCATTGGACTCCTTCACATGGAAGGGGCGGTGCACACGAATAGAGTAGCTCTGCAACCATATTTTCATGTCTTCCATATATCGAAACTCCAACCCCTTCCTCAGTTCCTTCGCGATTGCATCGAAGGCTCCATCGTATTGTGGATCCCCGTCGGCAATTGCTACCCTAGAACTACCAAAATCCTCGAATTGAGTTATTTCAGGATTTCGACCAACTATTTTTTCAAACACATTTCTCTCTTCCTCCGACATCTTGCCCACTGGGCGATCGACATCGGAGTTAGAAGCATACTCATCCATTTCATCCTCTGAATCTAGATCCAACAACTCCAGATTCAATCCATTACATACCATAGCCTCCTCACATTCCTATCGGGTGTAAACTTTTCATCGAAGGAATTCTCTAATGGCCACAATGAAAGTCCTATCATCAGGCATTTCATCCCCTAACACCAAATTATCCTCACACGGTACTTCCACCCCTACGTCCACATCCTCCTCAACATGTACTTCCTCCCCCAACCTCTACATCTTTCTCAATTAATTCTTCCTTCCGATCAACCACAAATGAGGGTTCATAACAAAACATTGGTGATTCTGTGCGCGGACTCTCATTGAGGTCTAAAAATTCTTTCTTCCATTCTCTGCGCTCTTTCTTCTAAGCAAACACCTCAAGCGATTTGAACTGGGGCTCCAATACTATATCGTATGTTTCCCATTCCACCTCTCTATTCAAGTCTAACATAAGCTTAAGCGATATGGGACTGACGCCCACATCTTATCTCCCTTGCATACCAACCGACTCACCACTCCAATCCAATTCATCCTTGATGCGGGAAATTAACTCCTCAAATGTGGGTTTGGCACGGAACACTAACTGCCTGGCAATCTTCCCCTCAAATTGGCTTCCACCGGTACTTTCATCTACCACACTGCCACCAAAATGGAGTCGTACCAATCTATCCATCTACATCAATTAATCGATAAATAAGAGTGCATGATTCTACGATAGTACATCGGTTTAAAAATAGAAAAATTACATGGGTACCCCAAAACTACCGATCACAATATTCCTAGGATCTATACCTATCAAAATCAACATGAATTAATATGAATCCCCAAAATATTCACAATACAACGACACTACATCCCTCCCAAATTCACCCACAGCAAAACTTGCAAATAAAAAATGAATCCTCCACACCAACATCACTATAGAACTACAACGTTACATCCTTAGCGACATTCACTAATCCAAACCACATTCTAGGACAATTCCAAGAACCCACGGTTACAACCAAAATACTCTATAAAAATGAGGGAAATATTGGAGAAATTAGGATTTTCGAAGGGGAGTTACCTTACAAATCAATCCCCAAAGCAATGCCCACACAATAGCCTTCGATTTGAGGGAGATTTGTGGAGATTTTGTGAGGGGACGAGAGAGGGCGACGCGGGGGCGGATGAACCTTAACCGGGCAGGGAAAAAGAAGAGAAGTGCTAGGCCGGGATGGCTCGGCCACGAGGTATATGTTGCTAGGTCAGCGCCAATGCGGTTGGCACTGAGGTTAGACATCTCAGCGCTAATGTGGTTGGCGCTAAGACCACTGCCACATCGGCGGGGGGATCGACTCGACCACCAGGCTAGCAGGGGTTCAGCACCAATGAGTATGGCGCTGACCTGCCAGACTTCAGTGCAGTTGGCACTGACACTAAGCTACCGGCCTATTTTTGGTTCAAGTTTTTAGCATGGATTGGTTTCGAAATAAGTTTTTGAAAATGACCAATTTGTCAAACAAAAAAGGGGCTAAAACCAGTCATGAGTAAATGTGCTTGAAACAAAGTTTCAAAGGGGATATTGCAATCCATCTGTACCAGGCAACACATTTCGTTTGGGGAAAGATGGTTCTTTGTCACTGCAGATCTTATTAGCTTCAAAGGGTCACAGCAAGAAGAAACTTCAAGCATGTACATGGAGAGGCTCTCATACCACATATGTAAATATCATTTCATTCATTTTCATCTAGCAAAAAGAACACCCCATTTGCGCCTCTTTCCTGTGCATACAAAAACTCGGCACACCGAAAGAAGGCAAGAATCACAACAAAAGAACAGAAAGAGCACCATATTTACATGTGTATGAACACCATCTCTACATCATAAACAATCCAAGAATATAGTTACCGCGGAATCGATCAACTGTATACATACTCATCCGATTGTATGACCCTAATAAGCTCTTGCAGATTATCAAATACGCGCCTTCCATAGCTCTCAGCTCCAATGTAGTTCAAAAGCTGCTCTGTATCCTAACCACCCAGCAAGGAAATGATCATAATAACGATCTTAATTTATGGGGAAAATAGATTAAACAAACATTACAACAACAAATAAACAGCCAGAATACAACATTAAGTGGGAAAAACACACCTTGTGCAACAAATAGATTGCATAGGATGCCTTAGTGGAGTCATCTTCTTGACATTCCACAAAAAGGGGGTATACTACTGTCAGTTTTGGGTCGGTCATGTTGATACAGGCACGCTCTGCTGAAGCAATGGGTGCTGTTTCAGCTGAAGGCAAACAATCACTCACATAAGATCGCGATCCTCCGAAGTGCAAAGGGTATCGGAGGGGAACATGAAGATAGGAGGCTATGAGCAAAACTGCCTACAAAAAAATATAAAAAAATGGCAACTAGTAACTCTATAACCCTTGAGAAAGAAAGAAGCAGTGATCCAGTATGTGCATGCAGGGAGATGAATTTTAACATCTGCAATCATTAATTCCTTACAAATGCTCAACATTGTAATGAACACAAATTTTGAAAAGCATGCATTGGCTTATTATTTTTGTGTTTCAAAAAGAATAGAAGGATGTATCTTAAGGCCATCTACAATGTTAATTGTGTTAATTGCCTGATTTGAGCATGAAAATGAGCATAGCTAGGTTGGAGCATCCATGCTATCAAGTAATCTTTTTAAGGGCAATGCTACATCAAGTAACTGGCATTGATGTTTTATAGGACAGGACAGGAGTGCTGTGAAGACTTACATGTGCTGCATATCCCAGAACAGCTGCGGATCGCTGAAGATCCTTCTCACAGATATCCTTTTGTTTTCTTCTTTGCTTACCAATTTGCCAACCCAAAAATGTCAAAGCATGTATTTGTGGAAGTTTGATAACATTGAGCACATGTGTTCCATTCTCTTCTGGAAGTGTTCCATTTTCTTCGGAAAGAGTCCTATGTGCTCCTGAAAGTGTTTCGTAGTTTAACAGAATGAATTAGGGAAAAAAATTGTGCCGCTGCTCCTCAATCCTCGTTAGAAAAATGTGCACTATCTGACAGGTTAGCCGGTGTAATTCTTATGTCACTGATATGCTGTATGCAATGTAGTATGCCTACGTTTAAACATTTTTAAGCAGTACACTCCAAACTCTCCTTGTTTGCAGACAGCAATATCTCCAAACAGACTAGCATGTGGAACACCTTCCACAACTTGGACATAGACACGCCATAAGGATGAGGGCAGAGCAATAAGTACAGAGATGGGTAGATTCAACATTAGCTCAAGGAGTGATTCAGTGAACATATATATATAAACACCGTCGTATATCTAAACCTGGAAAATAACAATAGATACAACATCCAGAAGATATCTGTCTCTTGTAGTCTTTACCAATCTACCGGAAAAGAAGCCATTCAATAAAAGGGCATGGCGAACCAACCTATGATATATTCCTAGAGCATAAACCTACGGTATCACTCTGCTGGTTAGCAACGTTTAGTGCTCCATACTTCTCATCAGAATAAACATACATATGTATTAGAACCATACATATCCTTTGAATGTTAATGTCCAAAGACATATATGAGAGTATTGGATTCTCACCATTAGTATTGGAATCGAGGTTTCGCCCATGAGGCAGATCATGGAAGACCTTCACAGGGTACAATGCAGCAACCTGGCCAATCATACTCTGCTGCCTCATCCTAACCAGCCTGTGCAAATCCCCAAGCCGCGCCTTCTCTCCAGATAGCGATTCCTTCGCTTCCTGCAATCAAACACAAAATCTCCATGTAAACGCAGGAACAGGAACACAGCTACTCCAATTCAATCCCGCGGCATTTCGCGGCACGCACAGACGGATCGATTACCTGCAGTCGCCGGTTCGCGGCGGCGACGGCGCCGGAGAGATGCAGCACGCGGTCGATCTGCGCCTGGAGCTCCTCCTTGCGGCGCTCGACGCCCTGGAGCGCGTCCCTCTTGGCGACCAGCACCTCCTCCACCCGCGCCCGCCGGAGCTCCACCCGCCGCCGCATCTCGTCCAGCGCCGCGCCCTGCCGCCGCGACTCCTCCCTCACCTGCACACCGGAATGGCGATCGATCAGTTCATTCACACCAATCCACGCCGCCCTAGCAAGCAATCGGGGCACGACACGCACCTCGACCGCGGCCTGGAGGCGGCGGGCGAGCGCCGCGCGGGCCTCGTCCGCCGCCACGAGCCTCTCCCCGAGGCTATCGACGCGGGCGAGCTGGCCCCGCAGCTCCGGCGACGGGCCCGCCCCGACCGCGTCGGGGCTCATCGCGGCCGCAGGCCACCCACGGCGGCGGCAACCATGGCCCTCGCGACGGCGGGGAGGGAATCGAATCGAATCGAATCTGCGGAGAGCGGATGCGTTGCGGGGAACGGAAGCAAGAGCGGGTCGCGCGCTTGGTAGCGCAAAGGGTGGTGCGGGGTTTTGGAGTTTGTTTTTTTCTCGTCTCCATCACCATGTTGCTGTCATTTCAGCCAGATCGATTCGATTTCCGAGTTTCAGTGAGTCCACGACGACGCCAAAGCTAGCGACGTTTTCAAAGCCACAATAACTCAGGCGAGGCAGCATCGCCGCCACGTCGGCCTCATGCCGGAGTTGACGCCGGCGCCGGCGCCCGCTCACCTCACAACCAGCCACCTCATCAATCGCCACAGGGGGCGTACGAGGAGGTGCACAGTAACCCGGGCAATAAAAAAAAAATTTACGCTATAGTTTACCTATTTACAAACCCAACTTAATACAAACTTAGACACCTGTATCAGGTAAACTCAATTCAAAGTAAGTAAATTAAGTAAATAGCATCCGGCTCCATTTCATTCAGGCTCCGTCCGCAATCGCTATTTTAACTCGGTTTCCGTTAGCATGTTTTTCAAAGTACATCTCCTATAAAAATGGAGTTGCTTTAAAGTATCACATAAATTTATTTATTTAAAATTAAAACTTAATAGACACTATGTGGAACGGGCCCGTTAGAGAAACACCAACCAGATGCAAATGCAACCAAATCAACATTATACAGAACATGAAACAGAACGGTACGTCTCTGCATTCGGTGGCACAACGTTGCAACGTGTTTGCAAGAAACTTTTTTGAATTTGACAGTTTAACACACATAACAGCAGATGAAATTCAACGTAGCACGCGTAGATAAGCAACAGGTAAATTCGACATGAAGAACAAGTAACCGAGTACGGCAACATCCAGACTGGAAATCCTAATAAGAGAGATGGCAGAGCGACACAGCTGACGACTGGCTCGATCGTCTTCGTGAGCTTCATGGAATAAAATGCTTGGTTGCATGATGAGTTCGTCCAAGAGGGCAGCAACTCATGACAAACAATCTGGCGTCAGTTAACTGAAATTGTTGACAAAAAAATGTTAGCAAGAATGAATATTTTTTGAAAATGATGGTCTCAACCATAAGCACTACTTAAAAGTTTTATGAAACGTAACATGTCATCACAGGTTCACCTTTAGTATTCAACTTGTTTTCCATAAACAATTCATTTGTGTCTTCGAAGATGGATGGATTGATATCATTCAAATGGAAATATGACGTGAAATCATCTTGGAGAGGTGGAACATCTCGTTCATACCGTGGCACTACTAGCTCATTGGAGGTAGTCATGGAAGTATGTGCTTCAAAAACATATCAACAAATTAACAACTAAACTACTATATATATAAGTAAAAGATGAAATAATTAAAATATACGAACCGAAAGAAAGTTTAAAGTTATGAAGTTCTTCTGACGATACTGGAATAAGAGATGAGGCGCAAAAACTGTTGTATGTGTAAAAATCAAGATCTTGTTCCTGATATCCCTTACATAAAGGGGGTTTTGAAGAATCTGCCAAAGCTTCACATGGCATACTAACAGCAGGACTCAAACTCCCTCCAGAAAGCTCTTCTTTCATGACCACATAGTTTAATACATCAGTATTATTTAGTAATTCTTCTGATAGATCATTTTTCCATGATGCCATGTGCTCAGAATTTGTTGGCAATAAAGCAAAGTTTGTGAGTTGCGTCGCAGAAGCTATTGAGTATATGGCCTGGTTGTTTGGATCAAATTGGATTAAAGGGAGCTCGGACTTCAAAGCACCACTTGTGGACCTAGAAGTAGAGAAATTGCCATTTGAAAGGCCATGGTTGGCAAATAAAGCTCCTGCAAAAGATGACATGGTCTTATCATTAGAGTTAGTCACAAAGTGATATGTAATCAATACCAAAAGCTTATCTGAACTTCTGAGAGTGGTTTAGGAGATAGCTCACCTGATGGAAATATGTCATTGTTGGCTGCTTTCAACACAGGAAGTGGAATCTCATATTCCGCCGCAACTTCTATTCGGTTTCTTTGATCTTCTATGGAGTCATAATCTTTTGATGCAAGTCTCCGATCAAGTATATTACTGATGGAAGCATCTGAAAACTGGGGTGCAGAATACATACATGTATCTTCTAGGTGACCAGTAACATACATCTGATTATTGGTCAGCTTCTCCGTACCACTGGGATCAGCAGACTCACGCTGATCTTTATCCAAAGCATGGTCGCATACATCATCAGGATACAAAAGCGAACGGTTATTCTTGCATTTCTTTATTCGAGTGTTCCAGTAGTTCTTTATTTCATTATCAGTACGCCCTGGCAACTGAGAACATGTGGTCAAGTTAATAACAATGATAATGGATAAAACAATGCATATAACAGTGACAATGTTCTAAAACAACAACTAATATAGTTATATGCATAAAGCTAGACCCAAGTTTCACTTCAAATTTTAGCTTCTCCCACGGCTCCTTATTTTCAGTACAACTAAACCAAACCGATGATTGCAAATGCAATGAAAAGATACTAGCAGTTTACTTTAAATAGCAACCCCTAAGCCATACAAGCAAAAATAGGCTACATTTCTAAGATTAATTTCAAGGATGGGACTTCGACAATATTTATCTCCGCTGATTAGGGTTGATCTGATTTGTGATGATAACCATATTTTAGGATAATAAACTTGTAGTGCAAAAACTACCAAATATTAATTGAATGAAATGAAATGGATAACATTCATTTAGTTGAAGAAAATAACTTAACCAACAGTTGAACTACGAATATTAATAATCCCCATACCTCCATGTAAAGGTTGCAAAACATACTTGTAATGCAATTGAAAGAAAAAACTACCCGACTTTAAATTAAATAACTTCACCAATGGATGAACTACAAATATTAATAATCCCCCATACCTCCATGTAAAGGTCACCAAACATACTTGTGATGCAAAAACTATTAAAGAACAACACTTTTATAAATGGTTTCAAGAGATATATATTCTGAGAGTGCAAAAGAAAAAACTTGAACTACAAGGTGAACTTACATAAACAGCCATCTGAGACCACTTGTTCCCCATTTTGAGATGAAGATTAATGATTTTATTCTCCTCTTCCTTGCTGAAAGCCCCCTTCTTTAGGTTGGGTCTCAAATGGTTCATCCACCGGAGACGGCAACTCTTGCCACACCTCAAGAGGCCAGTGTTCTTCTGCACAAGCTTCCAATTTCTTTCACCGTGCTTCTTGATGTACTTCTCTAAGATGGAGTCCTCCCACGATGTCCATGGACCTTTCTTCAGCAATGGGGCTACGGTGCCCCTTCTGCAATCTTTATCAACAAATGACTCGTCATCGCTATTGCTCATATACCGGTGCGTCCTGTCAGAATCAGGATCGCTGTCACTCCCGTGCATCCTGTCACAAACACAAGTTGAACTATCAAGAATAAAACAGGTACTATGTGTACATGACAATTTTAGGTCAATGGCCACGGCTAGCAAAGATTAAGAAATTTACACACATATAAAACTTTTACAAAATCGCACCATATAAGAAGCTTGATAATCTACATATAATCTGTAAGGTAAGAAAAACTGATACAGCACTTACTTTCTAAAATCATGAAATGGAGTGACGCCTCCTTATAAAAAAAATAAATAAATCAGGAGATACACTCACAGTTCCAATCTCAACTGAGGGACTGGTAAGTTCAGTAAAGTAGATTGAAACGAGCTCAGATTACACAACATATCGCACAAGAAACAGATCCGCTAAATCTCTTAAGACTATTCGAATCAATTCACCGATCAAACCACTAAACATGACACCCCCAAAAAAAGAAGCAGCAACTCACCGGCGAACCTAAAAGCCATTTTTACCTGATCAAAAACGCAGGGTGACGGAGCGGTGGGCTCTCGAGTCGAGTGTCGCCGGAGCCGGGAGAAACCTCCTCCCTCCCGCCGGAAGATCGCCGGACAGGGTCACCGCCACCCGCGCCGCCACCGGCGGTGAGAAGGAGAGTTCGTGGAGGCGAGATTGGAGATTGGAGATGGAGATGGAGAGATCGCCTCCCCCGGCAATGGCGGAGCGGGGAGTTTGGGTGGCGGCGCGGCGCGAGGCGAGCACGAGTATTAGTATAATGTGCGGCAAGTCGCGTCGGCTGAGCGGTGGGTCCATTCCAAGTCTATCTCAGTCCAAATGGTTTTTCTTTTTTTTTAATAAATAATAAAGAAAGAAAACGAATTTTCTTTTTAATCCAGGCCGTTCGTTTCTCTCCTCCTCTTGACCTAGCGAATCAGACGGCATCGGAGCGTCGGACGTCCACCTGAACCGGGTGCCGTACTCTCTGTTCGTACAGTCGTACCAACCGGGATTTGGATCGAGGAGTACTACAATTTGTGATTTCTTTTTCTTTTTTTTGCATTCAATATTTTTTCTTTATAGAAAATTAGAAATCGTTGCCTTCGATTTGATGTTTAGCGGATCATAGGATAAAGGTATCGTATACATATTGTGTAGATCATAGGGTAAATGCACTATTTACATATAGGTTGTGTAAGGTTTTAATTTTGTTGCACTTTTTTATTGTTTATATTGTTAGCGGTTTAAAGGCATGTTTCCATATGATAATACGTAGAACGATTTGCCTAGTTTCTTCACTGCAAAATCCAACATATTTGAAACTCTAGTTGCTGTATTCATGATTCCTGAAGCAAAGTAAATAGACTCATGGCTTTACCAGAATAGATGTGAATCCATAATCTACATCTACCAAAGGAGAATGAATCTAAAATCCATCCATCCAAAGAAGCCAGCCATAGACCAATGCACACAGCAAGCTACAGCCTACCAAAGGAAGAAATGAAGTAGAGCGAAAAAGCAAGGTGATCCTAAACCGACACATTGTACATGACTGCATCTGACAGGTCACACCTAATTGCTAGAGTTCCAGTTAAAACTGACGCTAGCCTACAAAGGATGGGTGCAGATGGATTACAGAATATTTGCAGCAATAACACCAAATACATGCCCCCACAAAATATGGAACAAAAGGTGGTATACAGAGGCCACCAAGCTACCAAGTGCGGCATCAACACAACAGAGTTTAACCATAATTTAACTGTCTATGCAGTTCAAATCGACGGTAATTTACTGTCTCTTCACAGTTCATGTTGAAGCCCATCGTCATTCTCAGGGAATAATACCAGAGCTCGAATCTGGGGGTACAGGCAGGAAGTTCTGCAGATGTAGCAACACAAATAATATGTCAAGCAGATAGCCCAAAAACACAAATAAAAGAGGCAAAAAACCGTGATGCTCCGAGGTAGATTCAAATAGCATATGTGCACTACTGTGTATGCAGAAAGTGAAGCCTTTTCTGGCATTGTTATCCACTGCATTATTGTGCTAGGAGATGAACATATTTGCCCCTTCTTTCCACTAGATTAACAGAAGTACTGCACTTAACCTTGTCATCCCACAACATTTGCGGTCCAGAAGTGCATTACAAAAGGAGTGCATATTGTAGGAGACGTAGATGCACAATTCTATGATATAAAACAATAAAGTGTAGTGGATCACATAAGTAGTAAGCATTCGCCATTTCACCTAAGTAAACAGTGCAGTTTGGCCATACAAAGAGAATCAATTTTGTCAAAGGAAATTTACCTGGCAGGTAGGTTTGTGTGTTGATCCAACACAATGAAGATACATCCGTCAATTAAAATACTCCCCGACAGTTTGATGATCCACAAAAGCAGTTCTTAGTTCTACGAGAACCTGAAGACTCAGATCCAGCAACACCATAGTCAAAAGTCAGTTCTGTCATGGGAGGAATGTGCTTCAGTGCAAAGAACATGATATGCGGGTGGCTGTCATCTCCATGGTCATGCTGAACTGGCTGCCAGAAAACATTCGGGGAACAACTATGGTTCATGAAACGTGAGACATTTCCCATCTTTTTAGCACTAATCTTGATGGGCAGTGGCTCAAATTCATCAGCTGATACATACGTGCTCTCCTCACCAATCAATTCAGGACCAAAGTTCCATTTTAATGTCTTCTCACCAGGACATACAGTCTGAAAAATGTAATCATCTTCACTGTCATCCAGATTAACTTTGAGCTCATCAATGACCTCACCAGTATACTCACAGATAAATGCACCAGCACGAATGGGATCCCAGCAGCGAAGACCCCAGCCCCGATTTGCAGTCCGGAAGACCTCAAAGTGAAATCTGACCCCTTTTTGGGTCACTCTGTTCCGGCAATTCGTAGTACAATGGCAAGCATCACTGCATTCATAAATTATTGGCTTGCGGCACACCAAAAGTCCTGATGAGCTGTAAGGTAAGTCACCTCCATTATGTTGTCCACAAGCACAGTTGGGATCACCAGGCAGGCAAACACTCTGGCACCCACAACCCTGTAAGGGTTTCATAGAACTGAGGGGCCTCAAGTATTTGACTTGACTGTCATAGGTGAAATGCCCAGGTCCTTTCTCATGGTCTACCTCATTGACAAGGCAAACTGGGAGAGCTTCAGCCCCAGATGATAGATCAGGCAATATAACCCTGCCTCTGCTTGTTGGATTGTCTATCCATCCTTGAGTCATCTTCCATAATGCAGCTCCATCAGGCTGTCCAGGCTCACGCAGCAGTTTGTACTTGAAACAATTGATACCAGACTTTGTCCTCTCCTTCCAGGACTCCTGAATCTTATAGAGGCCATCATATATGTAGATTTTTCCAGTCAGGCAAAATGGGTCCCTGAAGCCCCGCACAACCCTTATCTCGTTCTTCCTATGCAGGCTCCTCTCCAGAGCAAGGTTACCTCTCTCAAGCTTTTGGTCATGCCTCTCCTCACTGTTCCTACTATTACCACCTGAACCACTGTACACCAGTGTATCTGTGTCATCATCCACATTCTCATAGCCACCTGCTGCAACAATACATATTGCCACAGAATCCTCATCGGTTCCAAATTTAGCACTCATATAATCAATGCCACCCATACTAGGAGCATGCAACCCGATGATACATAGCTCCATCCTGAAATAGAAAATATCCCCTATTTCAACTCCAGGAACAATTCCTACCCTTTTTCCTACATTAGCCCTGATATTACTTGCCATCATGATGGCGCCAGCCTTCAGGTCTGCACGTTTGCTAGTCTCTTGTATTTCATCCAATTGCAGATGTCTACGCCTAAGTGCTTCAAAGGTCATGTGGACTGCTTCCACAACCTCCCTGGGATCACTGGCTGAAGGTGGTAAAAAGGCAAGCTCCTTGCCAGCAACAAAATTCTTGTACACTGGCTTAGGGCGCTTGAACTTAACTCCATTTGAACCGTCAGCAGCTGAACCAGATGATCTCTTGGACTTCCGTCCAGATGCTGAACCTGAGTAAGGTTCATCGCCATCAAGTGATACAATGCCTGGTCTGGTCTTATATGCCGAGATAGGAGTGGCATCAATAGGTCCATTAGCAGTGTAGCCTGTATAAGAAACCCCATTTGCCGTGGTAGTAAATGTGGTAGTTGATCCAAAGGCAGGAAGGATTCCAGAACCAAAACCGACAGGAAATTGGCCAACTGGAGTGACACATACCAAAGGCGGGGTGCTTGATTGATTGACATTAATTCCCATGGGTGCAGGGAACATAGGAGCTAACGATCTAAGTGGTTTGGCATCCAGGAGTTCTTGATAAGGACCAGGTATGAAATTTGACGCCCTATCCATCTCAAATGTTTCAAAAATCCTGCAAAAGAAAGCAGAGTCTTAGTGTGTACTTGTTAGAAGAAAACTTGGAAAAAGCAAGGCTCGGTAAAACCTTAAACACAGAGGGATCTAATATGAAACTGTTTTTTTTTACTCTTTTCACAAACAACATAAATCAAAAATAGCATACACCAACCAAGAGCTAAATTGGACTGTCATTCCCCATTGGCTATGGCACCTGAATTGTATTCAACATAATTAGTACTTGTGTTTTCCTCTCTTTTTATGGGGGATTAGGGCCTTAGGGGTCTTATTGTGTATACACCATATGTTTATATATACTGCACCATTGGGCTGTAATGAATACAAGCGCAATTCATAACATGGTATCAAGGCCAAAGGTCTTGATTTCAAATCCTGGCTGGCACAATTAAATAAAATTTGCAGCCCACTTCTATTACACATGAAAGGCCTGAGTCAATCTAGACATGAGGGGGAGTGTTGAAGTAAAAAGTAAATTGCCTGGTGCCCTTCTCCATCAGATTAGCTTTTGGTTCAACTAGCTAGTGCAGGCAACTCAAAACATCGGGCCTTCCCCCATGTTGAGATGAAACATTTCCTCAAGCATTAAAAAGGTTTCACTGGTACCAGCTAGAACAGATGCACATGGTACCATCTTATTAATTGGCTGCGATGTACATCCAAATAATATAGTCAGACTCGAAAAAATTAATATTTCTCCCACAATTATTAAATAAAGTATCAAATTTTTTGGGTGCCAAGGCATGAGATGTACTCCCTCCATTCTTATTTTGATGATGTCTTAGGGTATTGGTTTTGTTTTTAATAGCTTTTTATGTTTTGTAGGTATTACGTTCCCAAATTACCCCTAATAAAAGTAGTAGACATTATGATATCGCTCCAATGAACTCATTTATTTCTAACCACTAGCATATTTCATCTAGAGCTTGGCTTGGCTGTAACACGACCACCAGCACAATCCTGTTCAGCCATGCACCATGTGTCCTTGCGATGAAATTGAATAAGCTGGACTAGCATAGTAATGTGGAAAGCACAGTAGAAATAAAGTATATTAATTAGGGGTAAGACAGTCTCAAGTAACACAATTAAACATCAGCCTAGCTGAGATAATCCAAGAAAAAACACCATTGACAAACACCCAAGTCCTAGAAATACCATCGACGAGTGCGAGTTCCATAAAATGCCATCGTACAAGCAACTTTGTCCCAAAAATGTCATCATCGTTAGGGTTCCGTTAGCATCCCTCCATTAAGTACTATAGGATGAATAGTGCACCCTCCATTTCATAGAACTTACACTTGTTGATGGCATCTTGGAATTGTACGCTTGTCAATGGAATTTCTTGGATTTTCTCGTGTTTGGCCCAAGAAGACAAATAATTCAATGGAGGGAGTAGCAAACTTGACGTGAATCAGCATTTTACGTCAAAGTTGCCTGAATTCGTATAGCGGTCTCAACTATATTTACTACTTTACTGTTATCCACTATAAAGTCAGTACTGAGACAATTATGCCAAAACCAGATTGATCATACATAAGAGGGAAGATAAACCCCCCGTTTGCGTTTGCTCTATCATGCATGCATGCCGCCATCCCCAGTCACCCTGCTCGTTTCACCCGTTGCAATGGACAAAAAGGAGGGCAGGCAGACCAGGGAAGTTCAGACACCTACCAGAGTGTCAGAAACAGACAGACAGCATTTTGATGCAACTCTCCACCAGAAATACTCACCTCACAAATGGTTGCGGTAAAGCAACCGATCTAACACACATCCAGGATCATGCAGCAATGGTATTGAAAAAGGGCTACCTTTTGGTGTTGAAAAAAAGGCTACCTTTTCAAGCTTTCCAGCTCGTAGAAGCCTTATTTTGACATGGAAGCCCGATGGTTAAACATCAAGTTAGGATTATAGGCGACGAAACGCCCCTACCACGGAACAGATAACCTCCAACAAACCCAAACTACAGCACGATTCGACAATACAGTTAATTAAAATAACGAAATGAACTGTTGGAGAAACCCTAGGATTGGTACCCCCCAAACACCAAACTAAACCACCATGATTCGAACCAACACACCAAACCAAAAATCACTATTGAAGAAACCCTAGGATTGGAACCCCCTAAATCACACACGAAGGCCGAGATTTTGCCGGGCGCGCTCGAACCGGCACGCGGCCGTTGACCAACGAAAAACCCACCACCACCACCACCACCACCCCGAATCGGGGGAGAATCACTCACACGTACGTGCAAACGCGGAGCGAGATTAACCCTACCTGAGCAAAGGAGCCCCAACGGACGAACGGACGGAAGGACGACCCGGGCGGCGAGAGGTTGCGGAAACCCTAGGGCAGCGCCATCCTCCTCCGCCTCCGCTTGTAGTCTCCCCCCGACAGACAGCGCGCGATCTGGGAGGAGGCGGGCGGCGACGCGGCTGAAATGAAACCGACGAGGGGGAGAAGGGGGGGTCGTCGCCTCGTCGGCGTGCGGGGGTGCGGGTGGTGGGGACCGTGCCGAGTTTGAGAGTTGAGAGAGTGGCAGCTCGATCGGGGTTGGGTTGGGTTGGGTTGGCTTAGGTGGCGGTGGCGAGTGACTGAGGCGCGGGGCCCTGTCCGTCCCGCGTGGAGCGGTGGAAGCCACGGATGGATGCGAGCGACGGCCGCGCCAGGAGCCGAGAGCCGCACGGGACGCGAGGAGAGGCGAGGCGAGTGCGCTCGGTCTCGGTATTCTTTTCTCGGTCTCGCGCCGATGCCGATGCATTTGGGGGGAAAGGACGTGGACGGTGGATCAGCCCACGCGCGCTGAGTTTTTGGTGTCTTTTTTTAGTGTGCGTTTGTTTCACGGTTATCCATGATAGGATATAGCTATGGATATGATGTTGGTTCGTATGAATAGGATGATGCAATTTTTCGTTTGTTTGGAGGGATATACCAGAGATGGAAAAAAAACAAAAATTAGTGGGATCCATTTATCATATATATTTTTTTATTAAAATATAATTATCCGAGATCTTGTTTTTAAGATTTAATTGTAATAAATATAATGATATAATCAGATCATAAATTAGATAAACGGTTTAGGGAAAAAATCATTTAAAGTTTGCTTAACAGAAAATCAAACCAACCACAACCAATCAGAATAGGACACATAACCCAAACCAAAACTGAATAGCTTCATCTAGCATATTGAGAGAATATTCCCTATTCTAGGCGGCCCCATCCACTCTGCCCTCCAACCAAGCATAAAAAAAATCGAGCGATCATCTCCCATCCAGGCTCATCCACCCAACCAAACACACCCTTAAATAAACCGAGAAAACACACTACTCCTCTACTCCCTTCCTAAATAAAAAAAAAGATAAATTCTAACAATGTATCTGAACATGCATCATATTCAAGTACATAGTTAAAATTAGCCTTTCTTTAAGGGCGGAGGGAGTACAAGTTTGATTAAACATACGTATGTACTCCTCGATGTATGAGACACATTTTAGTACTACGAATCTGGATAGATTTTCTGTTTAGATTTGTAGCACTAAGATATGTCTCATCTATCCAAAATCTTTTATATTATAGGCCAGAGGAAGTACTAGGTTTGATTTATAGGACGAAATGAGTACAGTTGTAACCTGATGTGATCGTACCAGCATGCAGTGCATACATGACACGCTCTGGTACGTTGCTAACATCCTGGGAGATTGTAAAAGAAAGAAACTAACGAGTCTTCCACCATATAAAGCTCTCAACGATTTCTCTTATTGTTAAGAATAAGAGTGAAGGGAAAACATGGACTATAGCGGAAGCGAGAGACTTGCGAAAATGTTACCCTAGCTCCTTTAAAACACTAATATAGTCCCTTTTCTTTTTTTTACTCCTTGCAAATACTTTTACTCCTATGGTATACAATGAAATTGGCATTATCTTCTCTTTTTTTAAAGAAAAAGGTACTGTCTTGTGTTGGATCTTAAAAAAGAAAAGTACTCGCTCCATTCCAGTATCTTACATTGAATTATTTTGAATTATTTCGAGATTGAGGAAATACTCTCACACTTTGAGCGGACGATGTTACATCTATTTCTTTTTCCGATCACATAACACAAGTGAAACCACTTGTCTCACTGAAATCGCATTTGATAACACAACCACGGGTGCCTACATTAGTGGACACAGAGATTTGAACTTCTATTTCTTAAAGTACTTGTCACCTGTGCTCTGTCCTAAATGCTCCGTATAATCATATGATTTTCGTTTCTCGTGATCCAACCATCTAATCTAATCTAAGAGTTATAGTTCAGTTTCATTCATCATAATTTAACCACTAAAAAATCGGTGATCAAAGATGAGACAATAATAATCAACGCTCACAGATTTTTTGAGTATATCAAGGAGTATAACGGTTGAGCAAACAGCAAGGGGTGTGGTTCGTCATTAATCAGAAGCAAACAATTTGTGACAGCGATCGAGCTGGATAGTACAACGTCTTTCCTTGAGGTGGTTCTACGTTGAAATGAAACTGACGAGCTGCCGCAAGTCTGTTACACAATGTAGTGATACGGTTATCGATGATCGATCGGTCTAGCACCAAATAATGGAGATATGATTCTAGAGCATCATGATCGGCGGTTGCTAGTCTGCGTCCATCTCCTCGAGCGCTGCCTGGGCGGCTGCCTTCGCCTGCTCCACGAGGTCGTCTGGAACCTGTATGACACCCCAGTAACAGAGTTCATATTTCACATGATAAGGGAGGTTCTATTTATCAAGGAAGAAGGCATGTTTATCCATTGTATAATCGAGTATTACCTTCTCATGCTGGCGCTTTGATTCATCACATACCCAGCTCAGCTCCAGTTCAAAGTCTTTGTCTTTCGCTTCGTCATGCACTCCATAGATTCTGCATTGGTACAAAGAAAGGTCACAGGCGAGGAGGAGAATGCAGATCTTCATTAGCTTGTCAACATTTCCTTGTAGAAGTTAATGCGTCCGTTCTCCACTAATTTTACATTTTCTGATTTGTTCACATGGCAGATGGTCTATCATGAGTGACTCATGAGTAGTCCCACTGACAAAACAAAAGTATAGCACAACAATTTGCGCTGAACAAAAAAGATCATCTCTACTTAAAATCATCAAATAGATTTTTATTTATTTTAGAGGGGGAAATTCACCATCATAGAATGGCATTGGCAGCTGTTAGTAGTCGATACGCAAGTGCATAGCAAATTTTAAGGCATTCGGACCCATCGGTGCATAGCAAATTTTAAGGCATCCATGACACAAACTTCAAGTTGTTAGCTCTAAGAGAGAATTTGCAGATTATAGTAAAAGATTCAGGACATACATTTTTGCAACCTCAACAATGCCTTCTCTGCATGTAAGCTCAGAAAGATTCAGTTTCTCTATCTCCCTGTACAACAATGAAATAGATGAATCAGAATTACAAACCATTATTCATGAGTCATGACAAATAGACAGCCAACATATTCAAAAGCTGAATCATCTTTTCTTAAACCATCATAATAAAGACATAAACACATCTGATGATTGCCAACCCATTCCTTAATAAGCATTAAAACTACGAAAAAACTAATATATGGCTCATCAAATTATAATCTAGAGTTTGGGTCAGTTTTCCCTTGCAGGCATTCAACAACCAACACCAATTCTAGAATCTCTGTGTGATATAAATATGAGGCTATTGTCTAGTTAATATATCCAAAAGGTGACAGAAGTGTAGGAACTGCAGATTAAAACTCATACATAGGTTTGAACTAAGGCATTTTCTAGAAGTGTTAATGCCAAAATAAGCATAAGAAACAAAGATTAGAACAACATCTTCCGCCATTAAAGATGGAATACTACTTAAGGACTATTATATATGCAAGATGTGAAGAGATAACTTGATGTATATAGTAAAAATAAAAACGAATATGTTAAGTTCTAAAGTTAATTATGGATAATCAAATTTAATATGTGATGAATGGGCCATCGCTATCTGTGTCCTAGTGATTTGCAACAAAAATGAAGTTGGGCACTAATGCAGAAATCATACAATAAAAAGTATCAAAACCCCAATAGCTTACGTTTTTGCAGCCTGTCTTCCTTTCCCCAGGGCAGCACCAAAGTATTTCTGTCAAATTCGATTCAGAAAGTCATTATTCCACATTAAAGAGTGCTTCTCAAAGCAATAATGCACATGATACTAAGCAAGAAATACCGTATCTATCATAAAAATGCAAATATGTTCATTACACAAGTGGATGAGCCCAGCCACTACCATAATAAGATAAACATATGTAGCATGACATGGTCAAGTTGGTCCACAAATAAAGGTATGATAGAAGTGATGTAGTGTATTAGGGTAAAAAACTCACATATGAGAGACCCGAAGGTTCGATCATGTAGAGTTGTGGCCCATCCCTATCATAACCTCCAAGAATAACTCCACAGCCAAAAGGCCTGACACATGAGGAGTATAAATTGCATCAAACATCTTAACCAGGGATTGTATTGAAGAAAATGTTGGTCTTACCTGAGCCACCAGTAGAGGGTACATAAATGTACATAGCTAGCTACACGATCTGCCAATTCCTTTACAGGTATGGGTTCTCCATACACCCTGGTGCAGTACAGCGTTAGACAAAACACTTAGAATGTAGCTATGGGGAAAAGTTCAAGAATTCTCACTTTTCATAACTTGCTGCCTCTGACTTTGCTCTAGAGACTATCTGCCTACCATCTGCAGCTAAACCAGCAACAGCCTGAAAAAGAGAACATAAGAAGCCAACAAAATTTGAACGGCGATGACAAAACAGAAGAAAAGAAAAGAAAAGTAACACTTTATAAAATCCAAGCTTTATCACATATATCCATTACTAGAAAGTGAAAATACCCCAAAAAAACTACTGCAAGAAAAATGAAATTATGCTGGAAGCTGCTGGGAAATTTCAGAGCTAAAGAATTTGTTATAATTGGTTGCTCATCTGAAGAAAAAAAGAGGTGGAAAACTAATTACCAAGCCAGAGTGTCGGTGCACAGAGTGGAGTCTCCGATTCGACCCCTTTAATATCATCTTTGATGTTACCAGCTTCTCCACACCCTACAGAACAATAAAGCCGTAAAAGGTTATCACGAAACTCGCAAAGTAACACGACTTTTAACCGCAATTAAATCCAGCAATAACCACTTACAAGGACAATCCCATCTTTGCATTTGATGCCAACAACAGTCCTGCAAAACACATCAGAACTTCAGCATAAAGTTGAACAGCCCAAAAAAGGGTAATAAAATGGAGGAGAGGGTGAAGCTAAATCGAACCCGCTGTTGTCGACGGCCTTGCCAGCATACTCAACCTGGAAGACACGGCCATCTGGGGAGAAGGTGGTGACGGAAAGATCATAACCAGTCCCTATGCTACTCATTGTGAAGTTGCTTCAACCTCTTAACTGTTTTTATAGATATTTCTCCTGAAAAAAGTGGAATAAATCTTATTTTAAGAATAAGTAGTATAGCTCCATGGAACATACAGTAACAGAAATTCCTTTCGCAGATACACCGAGAAACTGTTAGCGAAGGGCCTTCGTATCACACAATAAGTAGTCTACTAAACCTCCTAACTTCAAGTACATAACATCCTAATTGAAGATTTGAGTTATTGATTTTACAATTGGAGCTGCCTACCCAAATTATTTTTCCTTTCAAACTTCCCTTGTATGGAACTACTTTGGTAATGAGGTTTAAATGTTAATGGCAGGAGACACGGATGAGTCCTACAAATTGGCAAGTGATTTTTTTTTTCGCCCAGTCCTGGCGCCTCTGAATTGTAAGATCCAACTAGAGCAAGGCCGCTAAGAGCCGAGACACACGGTTAGCAAGCTATCCACCCGATATGAGTACGTAACAGCTGCGCAGCAATCCAAACCAAACCAGGCGGCGGCGGCGGCGGCGGTGGTGGTGGCGGAGCGCCTCGATCCACCACCCGCAACGCCAGGAACCCTCGCGCCCCCGGCCCCGTCGCGCCTCGGCTAACAAACTATCGGCAAGTATTCGTGTTCCCCCATATATGCAACGCCGCCCCCGCGCGCGAGGCGGCAATGCGCCCGCCGCCGGACGCCGCCTAGATCCCCCGGCCGCCCTCAACGTACGGAAGAGAAAACGCGGGACCTGCAGCAAAACACACGCGCGGGGAGGAGAAGCGGCGGCGCTTACCGATGCCGGCGGTGAGGTGAGGGGAGGCGCGGCCGCGTCGCCGGCGGCGGGGCGGGGCGTCTCGTCGAGGATTCCGCGGCCTCGGCTTGGGGCGCAAGAAGGTGGGGAGTGGTGTATTGGCTTGGGGGAGAAGGAGAAGAGGCGGAGAAGGAGACGAGTCGTGGTGCGGTTTAAGTGGGAGGAGGCGGCCGCGTCTGACTCGAACCGGGACTGGGACTCGACGCGACGGAGGCGGGTAGGTGGGCCGGCCCAACTACAAGTCTACAAGTCAGAGTTTATACAGCTATAGCTCTCCTTCCCGATTCAATTCTCCATTTCTGCTCTCGTCGTAGTGCAGACGTCTGCACGGCCTCGAACCACAGGAAACCCTGCAAAAAAAAAAAAAATGCAATCAAAATCCATGGAAAATTTGGAGATGGCAATGCAGGGGGAGAGGATGCGTACGGAGGTGGGTATCCCGGTGAAGACGAAGAACCCTAGGAGCGGCGCGTACAGGGCGCTGTCGGGGCTCACCACGCCGAACACCGGCCGCTGGTTCGCGTACTCGAAGATGGATCCGATCTGCGCGCGCGCCGCCGACAAGAGCAGCCATGGTTAGGGTTTGGGATTCGAGAGGAGTAGAAGGGGTGGAGAGGCGTACGCGGCGATGGCGGAGGCGAGCAGGTAGGCGTAGAAGGGAAGCTGGACGGCGCCGGGCTCCTGCTGCCCCCCCCCCCCCCCCCCCCCCCCGCCGCCGCCGCTGCCCTCGCGTGCCCAGGGCGGCGGCTTCGTCGGAGCCCGGGCGCGCCCACGAGAGAACCTGCTCGTCCGCCTCCACCGACGACTTCGCCGACCCTTCCGTCGCGGCCACGGCCACCAGTCCCCCTCGCCAGCGGCGTCCGCATGCGCTTCACCTCCTCCTCCTCTCAACGAGGACCTCGATGGCTGCCGCCGGAGAGGCGAGGCGCGCACGAGGAGGGCGCCCCGGGATCAGGCAGAGGCACCGCGAGCTGCACGCGGACACGGCCGCCGCCATGGCTGGCTGGGTTGGCATGGCACGCGACGCGAGCTCGTCGTGGTGCGCGCGGTGGAAGAACGGATAGGACGCGGGTGGCGTGCGCGCGGCGCGGGGCTCCCACTCCCGGCTCCCATCGGTTGTCCGTATTAACTAATAAACAGTTTATTATAAAACAAAAACTAACTAATAAACAGTTTATTATAAAATAAAAACTAATTTATAGGTAAAACCTATATATATATATATATATGTTAGTAGCGACTTAAAAATCAACACTAAAAATATTACGTTAAAAATATCTTAAAATTAAATTCGAAAATTTAAATTTTCGAAAATTTAAATTTTGGTTTTTCTTTGGCTTTTTAAGGCCAAACGATGGGCTGCCCATCACCTCACCTTTTTGGGCTGGGCTGAATTTAACTGTATCAGTGGGTCACATAACATATGGCCACATGTTTTTCTTTCTTTCTTTCTTTTTTTGATTTTTTTGACAAACACACCCTAGAACAATATATCTGACTGATATTATGTAAAACAAGAGCTAGTACAGAAAATGCTATGTCTATAAAGAAAGTTAAAACTAAATTAGTTAGAGCCTTCTCCACCACATACATTATAATTCCACATCTGTATTAGTCTTGTCGCCGGTGGAAGAGAAGAACGGCCAGAGAACTAAGCAAAATATGGAGAATCATTGCACGATGGCTTTTAAACATTACAGTAGTCATCCGCCCGGAAGAACGAGTCCATGGAGCCGTTGAAAAAACATCGACAAGGCCGTGCCTCGATCTCGAACCAGATTTGTTCTCACGTAACTACAGCACTCACAAGCTCTTTATTGGTACCAGATGGACCACCAATAAAAAGAGCGCGCCAAAAGACTGTTATTCTAAAGAATATTGTCATCTCTATACACTCAACAATGACACGCAAAACACGTAGCCAATCACTGATACCCGTGCTTTGCTGCGGAATATATGGATGAATGCATGGTATACACTATAGAAATGATAGATGTATATGATTAAATAATGTGAAAATGATATGAGGATAATGATTTGATATTGCTTGCATATTGAGTTTTAAAAATGTAACAAAATTATAAATGATATGTCATATTTGCATTTGCATGATATTTAAATTGTAATTTAAATAGTATGTTCACTAATTTCTAAAACTCAACATGCAAGTGTGTCACATCATCACCTACTAGCTGATGATGTGGCACACTTATATGTTGAGTTTTAGAAGTTAGTGGACATCAACTTTATAATAAGATACGATATGAAAAAAGCCGTTGAAGCAATATATGAACAATGGACAAAACAACAAAACACATAACCACAGGAATTCTCATTTGCATTGAACAATGAACAGCGAATTGCAATTTGCAACCCAGAAGGTTCACTCTTTCATCCGGATATCGTGTGACTTTCGTCAAATTTTGTCACCCATAATTGAATTATGAAATCTCCCAAACCACTTATATATGTTACGTTCTTTATGGATGACTAGATATATTACGAACGATTTCAAAATTTGAGATGAATCAATTATTATTATACTTCCTTCGTCCCAAAATATTAACAGGTAAGATTCTAGCTGAGTCAGGACAACGAATTTTAGGATAGGTCAAATAACATCTTTAAGATTGCAATATTTCGAGACTAATGTAGTACATCACAAACTTAATAAATGATGTACAACAGTTATATAAAACATTAAACAAATGGTAATGTAGAAGTTTTATTTAGGAAAGTCGCACTTTTGAGAGCCGTGGAACGCGCGCATGATTCATAAGTTGAATGAATTTCAAACGAAGTCCACCAAAATTCACAAAGTTTCATAAAATTGTCATTCTTCTGGACTCATTTCAAACCCAAAACGTCTTGCTTAATCACATCACATATACTTCTTCACATCCATTACCAAGGTTGATTAACCGCATGGAAATCTTTAGCAAACAAATTAAGGCAAGGTAGAAAAGAAAGTAAAAAACTAAAACAGCTAGTAGTAGTATTACTACTACTTTTTTTTTTCAATAAGAGGGCAGGGGGGCTGCCTCTTTTCGAACAAGAAGTAGTAATACTTCTTGTTCATCAACACCTTGACGAACTCCTTGTACTCGACGCGGCCCTCGCCGCCGGGATCCGCCTTGCGCACCATCTCGTCGGCCTCCTCCTCCGTCAGCCGGTCGCCGTGGGACACCATCGCCTGCCGGAGCTGCTCCGCCGGGATCACCCCGCTCCGCGCGTCGTCGAACACGTCGAAGCACGCCGCGAGCTCCTTCTCCGTCACCCCGCACCCCATCTTCCGCGCCGCCACGGACAGGAACGCCGCGAAGTCGATGTCGCCGCCGCCGCCGCCGCCGCCGGCATCCGCCAGAAACCGCTGCGCCTCGGCCTCGTCGACGTTCTGGCCCAGCGAGCGGAGCACCGTCACGAGCTCGCCGGTGGCGATGCGACCTGCGGATCAGGACGACGATCAATGGCAGGTTGGACGACGAGGAAAGGTGATCTTGGTGGCGGCTTTACCGTCCTCGTCGCTGTCGAACAGGTCGAAGATTTCTTTGCACTCGTCGATCTGTTCTTGGGTCAGTTTGACCGCCATGGATGAGAGAGATAGATAGAGAGAGAGAGAGAGAGAGAGAGAGAGAGCAAGAAATTTGGCTAATTGCTGTGTCAAGAACTGTCAGCTGGTAGCAAATTGGAATGGAATATTTCTGGAGGAATTGAAAAAAAAAAGCAAAGGCGTTTCTTTCTGACAGGTCAAAATAGAATAAAAAAATTCGTTTAATTAATTTCCTACCTTTGCAACTAACTTTTTCTTCATATGAAAATAACAAATCAGTGAGCTATGATTGAAACAAGGGATTTGGACAAGTTGAACAATGGAAAAGAGAGGATGGGTAATGGTCATATCATAGTGATTCAATGGCATAAAGCAATGTTTCGTCCAACTTTGTTTCGATTCAGTTTAGCTGTAAAGATGGATAGTACTCCAGGACTCGATGATTTGTCACACCGTTTAGTTGTTGTCCTTTCTTATTTCGATTCTGCAATTGTAATATTGTTAGGTACACTCATTTCAAAGGTAAGGAGAAAAAGATAGGACTCGGTACCTAAAAGATAAAACAAAAAACATAAAAAAAATAACACCTATGAAACAGAATCGAAATAAGAAGAGCCAATTAAACGGTGTAACAAATCATTGAAATTTCGCCGAAATTTTATGTTTTCTTGAATAGAGATAGTAGCTCTAGTCTAGAGCTAAGACCATAAATTTTAGGTGTCCTGAATCAAATTTTACCTAAAATTTCCCTAATTTTATGATTATCACCTGAAGTGGTAGCAAGAGGCAAGAGCCAACAAACCAAACCAGTAGTCCTGAATCGTGATCCAGCTTGGCTCAACAGCCTGGACCCATGCCAGTACACCACTTGTATCCATGAGTGATTGAGCTTGAGCATGTATTGAGATTCCAGCAATGGAAGGCGTTCGCTGTCACGGCCTTACTTTCCGTTGCCTCGTTTTTGGTTCCAGCCTAGACACGAAGGCTAACAGATACCAGTTGCTAGGAGTGCTAGCTATGCTGATCTTGTATGTACGCACCTTGGCATCTCCTGATCTTTGCATCTGTGAGAATCATTCCTCAAAAAACACAGCTTACGATAATTTTACAGATATCAACCAAACTTCATCCAGAATTCAACCAGTATCATCAAACATGGGCACATGGCTAGCTAGCCTCAGGATGTGACGGAAGGGCCGGTTTGGATGGGGCTAAATTTATTTAATTCATGTCACATCGAATGTTTCTACACTAATTAGAAATATTAAATGTAGACTAAAAATAAAACCTATTTCATAACGCTGAACTAATTCGCGAGACGAATCTATTGAGTCTAATTGATCCATAATTAGTCTATGTGATGCTACAGTAAACATGTACTAATTATGGATTAATTACGCTTAAAAAATTTATCTCACCAACTAGCTCTCATTTATGCAATTAGTTTTATTATTAGTCTATATTTAATTCTCTTAATTAGCACCAAAGATCCGATGTGACAAGGACTAAAATTTAGTTCCTGATCCAAACACCCCCCTAATCAGACCAATCTGCAACCATTTCAATTCACCGTGTAACAGACAAGTAAAGATGATGGTAGAAAGGAAGCAGGCAACTGCACATCTGCACAACAATCAAGATCCAAGAAAAATGATGAATCCCAACAAATCCTATGCTCCAGCAGGCGCAAGATAAACATCACAATCAAAAGAAACCAGGTATCTGATGTTGTTTCGCATGACTAGATCACCTAACCCGATCGCTACTCAACATTACCACCAGCAAAGATAGGTACTTAAAAGGAACATCACAAAGTACAGCTTTGTAGGCCCTGACAGTTTTAGTTCACTTCAGACAGAACTTATTTAATGGGAGCCCTCCTCACTTGGCCATCATGACCTTAACGAACTCCTCATAGTTGATCTGGCCATCGCCATCGACATCAGCCTCACGGATCATCTCGTCGACTTCCTCATCGGTCAGCTTCTCCCCAAGGTTGGTCATGACGTGGCGGAGCTCAGCAGCCGAGATGAACCCGTTCTGGTCCTTGTCAAACACACGGAAGGCCTCCTTGAGCTCCTCCTCAGAGTCGGTATCCTTCATCTTCTTCGCCATCAGGTTCAGGAACTCTGGGAAGTCAATGGTCCCATTGCCATCAGCATCAACCTCATTGATCATGTCCTGCAGCTCCGCCTCAGTTGGGTTCTGACCAAGGGACCGCATCACTGTTCCAAGCTCCTTAGTAGTGATGCAACCTGCACAATGTATTCAGAGATCAGCATAAGAGAGCACTAAATGGAACATGCGATTATCTCGTCCAACACTTATAAAATTAAAACAACATGGTCCTTTAGTGCTGCAATATTGTATTCTTGTTTTATGCCCACAAAGTACAATTTTAAGACCAAGAAATCAAAGTTGTCCTGAGTCCTGACAACAGAGTACATACACATCACAAAACCACCATCAGTATCGTTATCACTTTCAGGTAATTTATGAACCTATTTCACAGAATGATAGTGCTGCATAGAATCATTGAACATATAATACAAATCACAGTCTCACAGACCACCTATATGCTAACAGGCCAGATGAGACATCATGAAACGATAAGAATTGTGATGCCTAGGTTTAACAGCCACTTAAGTAACTTCCCGCCACCACAGCAACATACGATCAACTCATAAACCTACATCAATAATTATTGTGTATACTAGATGTGGCACAAATCAAAAACCAGCCCGGCTTGCATCTAAGAATTGCTAAAAATGAACTTCTGTAGCGCAAGAGCAAGAAATAGCTAGTGGACAGGCCAGCGGATAACTCAAGACATAGTTTTAATACACTATGGCCAGAAAAGAGCACTTTACATCTTAAATGTTGGTCTAAGAACTGCATTGATGTCTCTATTTTTTTTCCTTCGTGTAATGATGGTACACCAACATACTATCACCCAACACTTCTCTCAACAATACTGTTGTACAACCCATAGTTCTTTCAACGCTACTGTTGTACAAAGACAAATATCAACTGAAGCACTAGAATTTCCCCTTAACAAACTAGCCATTGGCATCATAATGCTATTGCAAGACCAGATTCGTGCCTCAATTCTACATAAAGTTTGCATATTCCACACCCAAATTTCAAAACCACACAGAATCATTGACCTAAGTGCACATAGAGATTTTCAAGTACTCGCGCCAGATTATGCAAACCAATGTTCACGCCATGCTAAATAACAAATGGCCTGCTTCACAAAACTCGATGTACGAATCCTCCTCTCCAAATCAAACAACCCTCTGCCGCACAAAGCCCCTAGTTCAAGCGCCTAGTTGTTGATCCCAGATCGCCCCTTCCTCAAAAGCACGGCAAAAATCCTAAACACATCATACATCGAAAACACAAATTCCGCTAAGATCACGCCCCCCGAAAACACAGACGCTGCACAGCAAAACAGCTAAACGAGGCGGAATCATCCCGAATCACCACCGAATATACTCCGCGAAACCACAAATCCTCAACCAACCCATCACAGGATCAACCGGATCTAGCGCCCTGGACACACGAAACCCTACCGCGACACCGCAATTCGCCCGGATCGAGCTCCCCGTCGCCCGGATCGAGCCGCCCAGAGACCGCGCGTGCCCCCCGGCCCGCCCAACGTGGAGGAGGAGGAGGAGAGAGGGATGGGGGGCGCGTTACCGTCGCCGTCCTTGTCGAAGAGGCTGAACGCCTCCTTGAACTCGGCGATCTGCTCGTCGGTGAGCTGGTCCGCCATGGGAGGTGGGGGTGTGGAAGCTTCGAGAAGGTTCCGCGAAAGGAGGAAAGGAAAGGGGAACGAGTGGCGAGGTAGGGGTGGAGAAGAGATTGCTGTGGTTAGGCTTTATAGGCTGCGACCACGAGAGGGGGTCGCCGGGATGACGGGGTTATGTATCTGGTTCTCTTTGCTTTTGTTTTCTTTTCTTTTTTTTGGGTACCTTTTCTCTTTTCTTTTTCGTTTTTAATTGCTTTGGTTTTTGGTAATCTTTATTCCATGTTCCATTTTTGCTCTTTTGGAACTTTAGGTTGAGTGTAGATTTGGTAATTGTTTATTCCTTTATTAGTCATCAGGGTTTCACATGGATTTTTATTGGAGCATATGTTTTTTTGTTTAGTGTGTTACGATTGTCGGTGTATATGAAGACAATGGAGGAGAAATTAATCTTCATGGGAAGTAGAGGAGAGGAGGAACTAGTAACAGAATGTTGGATGTTTAGTTGCGAAAGTAGCGAGAAATGTTGTTACGTGTGTCAAGCAAAGTTAGAGATTAAGATGGAGATAACCGATGAAATAGTTAGCTAGATATATCCAATGACATAGGGCTACGAGGTGTTTTTCATCATAACATATGATATAAGTAAATTGACACGAAGTGAAGTATGTAGATGAATTCAAAAGGAAAAAAAGTACTTGATCATTAAGTGTGGTGATAACTTGTACAAAACGAAACGATATCTTACTTTTGCCTTTTATATTTTTTTATATTTTTCATGTCACTCGGTAATGTATTGGAGAACACCATTTTTTTATACATGTTAAGAGTTTATATTGAACTTATTTCCTTTATATATATGTTTTCAACGGTACTCTTAGGGTTTATTCCACATTATGATTTTTCTTATCAGCAACCATCTGCAAACAATAAACTGTCTTTTTTCATATATAATGGTTTGATATATATTAATCTGCCCCATAGACCGAGCTAGGCCTAAGATAATTAGGACTTGAGCCATAGACTTTAACTCCTAATCCTCATGTGAATTTTATAAAAACATCATAATAATATTTAAAAATTATCATGACTCTATTAGCCCAACTCCAGGTTACACCACGTTTATTTTCAATATAATGCCCTGTGTATATCGATCACAACATTATCAATAAATAATAACCTCACACCTAGCCGTGCTAAACTAGTTGTCTTAAACAATAGTACTTATTCAAGATTGATCCTATGAAATATGAATAGTTTTTACAAATTGATCTTAAACAACAAGTACTGCTTAGCAGCCCTAGTTGCCGAATCAATGCACGAGGTTAAGAAATGTTTGTACTACTTATTATTCTTTACCCCACCCTGTCTTCCACGGCAGTAACACAACATAGTCTAAGTTTTATCTTCAACGAAATCAAAATCCTTATTATGTCAACTTTAATATCAAGACCTCAAGTCTATATTCATATTTTATTAAAATGTATCACATATGTTATTAGTTAAATTACTATATTTTTTTAACGGATATTGTAGTTGCAGCGTCCGAAGAAGAGTGGGCTAGAGACCAAGAGTTCCTCTCATCATTCGCTTGTTACAGCTATAGCTTATTAACCCCAACCAAAATATAAAATTTTCACACTTAATTTAGAGCTGATTTTAGATTTTTCATCCTATTATGTTTTCTTACATCGGATTTTAAATCACTTAAAAATAAAAGTTATGCATGTAAATTATTTTACACGCTCAAAGCTCCATGTGTCCTCGTACACTGCGGCGACGAGATCTTCGAAAGCTCGAGACGCCATCCACCCTGTCGTCTTAGTGACTTTTGTCAATGTGGCATCGGCAAGATATCTGCTCATTGATCTGCTGAGCTGGGCTGGGCTTTAGCAGGCTCCGATTTAGTTGAATCGATGGCTTCGATTTACTCGTTGGCGCATAATTTATTAAATACTAACTAATAAAATTAAGAAATGGATTAGCGTTTTTTAAATCAACTTTCCTGTAGAAATTTTTTACAAGCAAGCGTTCGAGAAACATAGGCTTAAAAAGAGTAAATATAAGTTAACAGTCTGTATAGTTCTGAACACACCTTAAGGCTTAAGGCTTAGTTCTTCTCTTTAATTTCAAACTTTAATTTTCTCGTTTTTCATTAGCACGCTTTTTAAATTGTTAAATAATATGTTTTTTAAAAATTTTCTATACAAATACAGTTTAAAAATTTAAATAAATCCATTTTTCAAATTTATGATAGTAATAACTAATTAATCATATGCTAATAAGTTTTCTCGTTTCACGTGCGTAGAAAACATTTCTCCAAACCAAAAGAACGAAGGGGCATGAGAATTTTCCACCGCCGCCGCCGGCGCCGGCGGCGGAAGGTCGTCGGCGTCATCAACGTCGTGGTGACGCCTCATAAACCTGGGCTTGAGCGGCGATCCGATCAGGACGCGCGGTCACCACCAGCCAGGGCACCGGGTATTTGTATCTATCACATATTTCAATGAAATACTACGTGCGAATGCGAATTACAGCAGAATTTGTGGTTTGGTTTTGTTTTCAGTTAACTAGCGTCATAGTCTCGCAGATGCGATGTTGTAATTCTAGCTGATACCAAAAGACAAGTAAAAGAAGAGCTGTTCATCCGATCAATCATTCATCGCCATGCTTGCATAGATATAGTCCGACCATTGCTTTCAATGTCACTGTAGAGCCTTTTGACAAAATGCAGGTAGCTTGTGACAGCAAGAAGTTAAATCTGGTGTTCCTCTGTCAACATCCACATCAGATGTGTTCATGTTCACTATTGATATCACCCTTTTCTTCTTTCTTTTCTTCTTGTATTGGTTATCCAATCAAGACTTCAACTTTATCCAGATGAAATAGCGACTTCTTCAGCAGCTGTTGGTCTCAGCATCTTCTTTCTTCCAGTTTCTCCGCATCACAGGAAAAATGAAAACATATATTTGCATAAATTCACAGGCTTTTCAAAATTTCCATGCACCATTACTCTCAGACCACACAAATTTGCACACTGACATTAGGCAAGCATGGAGGGATATTCTTTTTTTTTTTCAGCCCTCTCTTGACTCATTTTCTTATAGAGTTCAGGCTTTTAAAACACCATGCTACAACAACAGCTTATTAAAGAAACAAAGAGAAAAAAAAGATGAGTGCTTTGATCAGCATCAAAGAACAAGACCTCCTGCATTTCCCTTCTGTACATTGTCAGTTACCATGAGTCTAGCCACCACTCTTTGTTCGCTTCGCCATCGATCACCTTCGCAGCGGCTTGTAGAGCACGAAGCTTACATACTTGGATTGAAACCGGTGAGTGACTCCAAGAGCGAGCAGCGACTGCGATCCCCATCCTTTCTCGATATACAGGTGGTTGAGGACAACATGCTTTGGCTTCGGAGTTTGTTGTTCAGAGTTATCAGTATCACCAAGAACAGACATTACAAGCTGAGGTGGAAGTGTAGGTGGTTCCTTGGCGAACTCCTCATCGCCTGGGAGCTGGAGCTCATAGCTGTGTTCAGGCGACGGAGGCGCGTCGAATCCTGCCACGCTGTCCAGGCTTTCTGGGATATAATCCTATTCAAAACAAAGATGTCTTCAGATAAAACCAAGAGCGAAATGCCCACAATTTTTTCTTTTGCCTTTGCTGGTTTAGGTTCTCTCAAATTTGATTGCTAAAATCAATAATTAGCATATTCTTACTGACATGGACATCGAGGAGGTTGGCAACCTGCCCTCCCTCATCAGCCACATGAGGTAGTTCAGGGACATGTTTCGGTTCCCCATCAACGATGATCCTGTAATGGTATACCCCCGATGGCAGAACTAACAATATGGTATGGTCTTTCCCGGACTTCTCTAACACCCTCCTGACAATAAAATGCCATATTTGTATTTTAGCATCTTACTTCTGAAATGTGGAAACAATCTGAACATGAAATTTCGTTGTTAAATAGCATGTACCTTGATGTCCAGTTATCCCATGATCCTTCCACAAACACCTCATTTCCTCCTTGACTCCATGTTATCAAAGTTGGAATTCCCTTCTCCTGGGAATGGTTATTGGTGGATTCATCTATCCATGAATTGTTGAAAACAGGAGAAAATTCAGTAGGTATACGCAGTGGGGCTACTGGAACCTGCAATGTGCACTTGCCTGTCAGTTCAAGCAGGACTAGCAATAATACTCAAACATGTGAGTTGTTCTCACTCCCAAATAAATACAGATTAGCAATATCCTTCCTATGAAAGATGGCAAAAGGTAATAGTTTCCAACTTGTCATGGCACAGTCTTTAGAGTAAACTGAAGCATGAGCTCATGCACATATCTCTTCCAGTATTACAGGATCTGAAACGGTTAATGATGTATTGATGTGTGACATTCCATAGGTCAAAATGAAATTGATGAGAAGTGTGTGGAGACTGGACGCTGACTTCATTCTACAGGGAAAAGGGAGCGCAATTTTATCTGGGACTAAAGACTCTAAGAGTAATATATAATAACTGAAGTTGTACAAACATTTGTAATTAGACAGACCAAAATACTATAATATCTTCATATGTAACTGAAGTATTCCCTGTTAAATTACTTGCAACTCATCATCTCACTAACTTGTTGGTCCAGGGCTCACGTGAGATATCAGTGGAAAATAAGGGAACATGGAGTCTTTCAAAGTTTCAACGTTAAAAATAAGAAATTATCCAAATGCAGAACAGCACCAGTTTTCAGGATTATGAACTAGTATTACTCCAAGAACCAGCCATTTGACCTTTGTGAATTGTAGGTAAGGGCAACCAAGAACCAAGTGATTACAATGACACGTCTTCTAAATTCATTGGATGTCTCGGAATCAGGAGTAAACAATGCGCTCTACATGGACACATTAAAAACTTGTAGGCCTTAGCACACAGTACCACAACATCTTATCAGTACCAAAACCCCTCAAAACTAGATCATGGTCTCCATGCTTTTGTAATTAACGAGGGAAATGAAAGAATCAACAGCACCAAGATTATCTATAATAGTAGTAGTCATATACAGCCGCCACGGAGTATTAAAAAAGTATATGTGCCCTCTGGAGTAAAGAGGGCCAACTTGCCCACTACAGTGTGTGGAACTAATCCAAGATTCAGAGCCACCCAATCCGTTTGCAGAGAATCCAGGTGCCACCAAATCTATCAACAGTTCTTGACGGAGCCTTTCATTGCAGTGAAATTTTTATAGCTATATCCTGAACAAGGAGTCATGAACACACTCTTTGAGAATATCGGAAAGAGATACAAGTTGCAGATTAGTTATAGATCTGTAAAAGCTGCAACTTCAGCTTCTGCTACCCACTACCCCAACAGTTGAAGGCTTGAAGCAAAATGAGCTACCATTTCAAGTTTATCAACACTGGATGGATCTTACTGAATTCTGATGAGTGAAAGAAGTGAAGAGGATTCATAGAAAAAAATCACCTTTCTATTTGTGTGTGTCCAACCAAGCTCGCAAATCGCAATACAGTGCTAATGCTAAGCTAATCAAACAATCTCAACAAAAACAAGAACTCGAAATCATCGAGTGAGACTAATTTCGATCACCCGAGACGACACAATCAAGGAGGAACATTTTTTCACCACGCAAAAACCACCAAGAACATCAAAAGAAGTAAAATTAATCATCACATCTCACCTGCGGCGTGAAGACGTAGGGGACCGGAGGAGGCAGTTCCCTCATCACGGCGTCCGGCGGCGGCGCCCGGGCCACTGCCTCCGCCGAGTCAGCCACTCCGCCGGCGGCCGCCGCCGCCGCCGCCGCCACGTGGCCGTTCTCCTCCCCTTCCTTGCCGCTCGCGTTCCCCATACCCCGCCGCCCGGATCGCTCGCCGACCCAACCCACCACAACCCGCAGCTACTCCTCCCACCTCCCACCAATCAAACCAAGCAGCAGCCCAACTCCCAACCGCAGCAGCAGGCAGCAGCTCAAGCAAGAGTCGATCGAACGAAACCAGCAGCTCAAAACCAAACCGGGGATGAGAATGCTACGGCGGACAGGAGGGCCCCACTCGCGCTCGCGCCAGCTCGCCGCCGCGAATCTCGCCTCGCCGCAGCCGCCGGCCGCTTCACCGGGGGCAGGAGGGAGATATAGGAGGGGAGGAGGCAGTTAGGCACGTGAGTCACGTGACTCGCACGCGCGCCACGCACGCACGGCGCCGGTTTCATTTCCGGCGGATTTCCCCCGCCGTTGGATCGACCGGGCCGGGCCGTCTCCGCCGTCCACGTGTACCCCGTGCATGCGGTGATCGTGGGTAAAATTACGAGATTGCCCATCTCGTGGTCTACAACCATGCGTACCGCCTCCGAACGTAAGTTTATTTCCACTCATCCCACCCATTATCAATAAAAGCAAAAAAAACTACGATAATACCTTTACTTTATTAAATATAAGTGTAATTATTTTCCTACTTTAAACACTTCTAATATATTTATCTTCTTACTTTTATATAATTATTAAAAATAAACTTATTTTAAGATTAACATGAGAGGTGAAAAATGGAGTTATTCTTGGAGGAGTAATTATTAGTAGTTGGATTAGGATGATGCTTTTGGTTGGTGTGTTTAGGGGGTTAGCTAGCCGGGGAGAGCATTCAATTTAGTCAAAAAAAAAATTTGGCTTTGCGATGAGAATTTTATTTTTCAAAGATTTGGATAGAGACGGCGACAAAATAATAATACTAGTACCTTGTAGATGTGGGAATTATGCATTTGGGTTGTAGTACTACTTATGGATAGAGCTTGCTTTTCTCTGGGTTGTTGCTGTCCTGCCATGAGGTCATGTACTTAAATGGTTATCTTTGTTATAAGGATTAATATTCATTTCTTTTTAGAAGAAGAGCTTTTCATCAACTTAAGGTATCGCTGCTAAGGGTTTCTTTGAAACACAAGATTTTTAAAATGCAGTAGTAGAAAAAAATTATAGGATTAAAATGTTCTAATACCTCAAATTTTATGGATTAGAGAAATGCAAAAACTTAAAAATAACCGTTTGAATAGAGCACAGTAAAAACTCAGAAATAAGAAGAGATTTAGACACAAAAAAGAACTTTTTTTTTCAAGAGGTTGAAGTTAATGTTAAATTTCTTCTAAAACTCCTATGTTTTGAGCCAATCCAAAGGAAATTCATAGGATTTTGTGATAGCTATTTCTATGAAACAAGTGACCACATAAGAAAACTTTCCATATAATTAAATTCCTCTAACATTCCTAACATTCCTTTGTTCCAAAGGAGCCCTAATACTTGAAGGTATAAATTTTAGTATAGTTGAACTAGTATGCTTAATAAATGATATGACCGAAATAAATATGGATGCTCTAAATATGACGATGAAAAAGAATATCAAAAATTGTGTGGAGCTGAAGAAGAAAAACATCATTGAGGAGAGATTTTTTTTAAGCATTCTATTGGGAAGGCTTATAATTGGTCTAATTTCGGTGTAAATTACTGAACTCAAAAGTCTGCTTGATTAACCGTTAATTTAGTAGAGTTCTGCTTGATGAACTCAAAACATTTGGATTATACAATTTGCTACGAAGCTTGCGTGCTTAACTGTATGGATCCACTAAAAAAAATGTAAGAGAAAAACCGCGCACCTTGTAACCCACTAGAAATTTAGTTATGAACTGCTCAGCTCAATGAAAATGAGGATTTAAGGTCATACCTTGGTTCTATAAAAATAACAAAGAAAAAACTACATAGCTTGTGTCAATTATTATCATTGTTTTACCCAATCTACTACTAAAGGCTCTTTTGATTTGAAACCAAATTGTACTATTGCTAGTGTTTTATTTACTACCAAAATATACCAATAACACGTATAAATTATAAAAAATTAACACTACCAAAGCATATCTAAGTTTTGGTATTATCAACATTTAATATAGTACTAGTAAACCAAAGATGCTCTAGCAAACCTGCAAATACCATGGATCTACCAAGAGATCCATCCATGATGGAACTTCATGAGCAAGGGAAGTACAAGTACTACCACAAAAGGTCCCTCCCATACTTCCACTACAAGGGCAGATCAGTAAATTCCTTACCCTGAGGGAGATATCAATATCAAACATTAATCTGATTTTAAGAACGGAAAACCTTGTGCTTTGGACAAAAAACACATGAGAGAGATAAACAAATGGGGGCAGTTTGGCGACCATTATTAGCAGTAACGAAGGACGATGATGATAATATCCGGAGGGGACAGAAGGAGGACGGATTGGATAGGTAGGGCCGTGCTTATCCACTTTACACACTGACTGATCTCTTTTCGCTTGGGGGTACCGTGGATTTTCTGCCATGTTCGGCGCGTGTGACTTTGTGTGTTCGGTTCGGAAAATCAGACGAGTTTTAGAAGTGCGTGATTAACTACACCCTCCGTCCCAGAATATAGGAATTTTTAGAATTAAACACGCTATTAAGAAAGTAGGTAAAATTAAATGGAAAAAGATTGTGATTGGTTGAGAAGTGGAGGTAGGTGGGAAAGTTGAATGGTGAAGGGTTGTGATTGGTTGAGAAGAGAAGGTTGGTGAAGAAATTGTTATATTTTGGGATAAATTTTGAATGCTAAAAGTTGTTATATTTTAGCATGGAGGGAGTAAGTATCAAAGCTATAATATTTAAAGAATATTTGTATTTGGATTTTAAATAAATTTGAAAGATTTTAACATGAAATGTGCCATGTATCAGTCATAGAAAATGAGGGAGTGGCCTAACAGAACAGTGCCTAAGACTAATCAAATATCATATTGGGTGTAGAAAACATCTGATCAGTGTATTAATTACTACAAAATTAAATAATAAGTTTATTAGATTTTTTCTAAAAAAAACTTCTACTTAAGAAGTATTCAGTGTCCCACGATAATTTATTAATACTCCACTGCTCCATTCGTCTAAAAAAGTAAACCTTATTTGGATATGTACATAGTCAGAGTTTGTTTTTTATAGAGGGAGTAAGTAGTAGTTCAAAAGAACAAGGCTTAAATTTTTTACTCTCTTCGTTTTTTAAATATATGACATAATTGTTTTTTTACAACCTTTGACTATTCATTTTATTCAAAAATTTTATGCAAATCTTAAAAATATAAGTAACACTTAAAGTTTATCTCATGATAAATCAAACCACAACAAAAGAAAAAAATATTTACTTAATTTTTAATAAAATGAATAATCAAACATGATGTAAAAAGTCAATAACATTATATATTAAAAAATAAAGGTAGTATTATTTAGAAATAGGCATAGTAGAATTTGCTATGTGTGGCCATTTAATCCAACATATTTGGCTCGAAAGCCAAAATTACACGTGAAAGCAACCCACAAACAGCTTCTGTATTCAGAATCAGGATGGTCAAATTAGTATTAGTATTTTTGAAAAAAAACAGTTGAAAACTAAATAGAAAGTTAGCCTCAATAATAGTGCTCCCTTTATAGCCTTATAGGTACAGGCCTAATTGTAAGATAGTTTAGAATTGTGACTTATTTTGTTGTAACCTTTTTTTGGTTTGAAAGGTAAAACTGCATTTGAAAGCAACTCCTAACAACTTGTGTCATCAACATGAAGATGATCAAATTAGCTAGCCTGGTTTTTTTGTGAATTTGGGTTGAAAATGAAATATGAAGCTAGCTTCAATAATATTGCCTCCTTTACATAGGTATGGCCCCATTTGGAATATATTTGAGATGTGATGATTTATTTTATTCTAACCAATTTGGTTTGAAAGCCAAAAATACATTTGAAAGCAATCCCTAACAACTTGTGTCATCAAAATCAGGACGATCTCAAATTAGTTGGCATGTTCTGTTGTGAATTTAGGCTAAATATTAAATAGAAAGCTAACCTCAACATCTCTTCTTCTTTACTAGGTATGACCGTATGAGTCTGATTGGCTCATTGGAAGGTATGTTAGGCTGCTGCTTATTTTATTACAAACAATTTGGTTTGTAAGACAAAATTGCATGCTAAATTGTTACAATATTTTTTCTTGTTTTTATTTAGTTGCAACCATCGAATTCAATCTTCTCTTAACGAATGCCACGTAAGATCAGTGGCGAGGAGGAGTCCAAACCATCTACTCTAAAAGCAACAAATTAAAGTCACTTCATAGCAACCAAGACAAAGTAGATGAATGATTTATATCATAAATAGAGGGAATGACTATTGTACAGACAGCCCCCCTTATACTATAAATAGCCCTACGATAATAGTCATTGATGTGTGCTCAAAGTCTTGGATGAAAAAAAAAGAAAAAACACAAGAAACACCAGTTTAAAGTGTGTTTTTTAAAGGAAATGTGGTAAATCTTTTTTCCCAATATCTGAAAATAGCATGTTTTGTGAGACAGCTTTAGGGGAAAGTTTTTTTAGATTCTTGAGAAGATGTTCCCTCGTTTGTTCAAACATTATCCAAATAAAAAATTAACAACATTCATACAATATATAATACTTAAAACTCAACTCACACAGAGAAATATAAAAAGGACAAACTCAACATGTCAATAGTGTTGATACTATACATATTTAAATTTATCCTTTTTATTTTCTAATGTATAGATTGAATTTGAATATGATTTTTGGTGGAGTGGTAAATGTTAGTATACTCTACATCTACATGCCAAATTTTCTTAAAGAAATTTTCACAACCTTATATATGAACTTGAGAGAAAAAGATATACGATGGAACATCCTCCTTGAATTCTCTCCGCATTTCTAGGTGTGTAACAGTTAGATGCGTTAGGCTCTTGAAAAAGAGAGAGAAAAACACGGGAGAATTAAAACGCAGGAAAAGGGTATGCTGCAGAGTCGAAAACTAAGTATGACTCAAAGTACAAGAACAGCTAGCTCTGTTTCGATCACAACGAAACTTTGAGATCGAGAAAGATGCATGGAGTAAAGAAAATTTTCTTCAGACATTCCAAGGATCTTATCGATTGGCTTATTCCCTACTAAGGTAAAACAACTTATTAGGAAATAAAAAATAATTTATAGGTAAAACTTTTATATATTTGTTCGTAACGATTTAAAAGCCAACGCTAAAAAATTACGTTAAAAATATCTTAAAATCAATTTCAAAATCAAGTTTGAAAATTCAAATTTTAACTTTTGCTTTAGCTTATTAGGTCAACCGATGGAACTGCAAAGCAAGATAGACCACCATAAACCCTTAATAAAAAGAAGAAGAAAAAAACACTGCTTCAACCATGCAACCGGTAGATCGATCAAAAGCTGAAGCTCCTTTCCAATTATGATCCGCACGAAGTCCACAGGAAAAAGGCAGTTGTTTTAGTACTAGTAACTTGCAACCGAAGCGACATTTTCCCGTTGGGTAAGAGCAAAACAACCACGCGATCTACCATTGCAGAGATCAATGATCATATATGGTCTTGTGACACTTTCCCTTGACACGCAATACTACTGCGCATAATACAACACGTTATCCTATTCCTGACTCAGCGTCAGGACCTTTAAGCAAAAGTGTACTGAGATCACAATTTTTCATTGATCTTTTTTTTTTTTGCTCTTAAGCATAAATTTTGTCCGACCGACTACCACTCCCTAGTATAGGAAGAGAACTAGTGAAATTCAGACAACTTTGATTTTTTTAAAAAAAAAACTTTTGAATTTGAGCTCAAATATTTTAAAACATTTTTTCCAAGCAGTTTTTGGATGTAAGCCAGCTACTAGTTACCATCGATTTCCATAGCCAAACTATTGACTTATTGAGTACTATCTTCACCTTAAAATAATAATAGATTCTAGCAATACAAATATATGGTCAAAATCACTTATACTTTAAGATGAAAATATTTTAAGATGAAAATAGTATAAATCTGAGTGTTCGTGTGCCGAAGTCTTTCGTACTACTTCTATAATGATGAACAATATGAAATACGATTGCATTGCAAAATAACACCATCTGCGTTGGATAAGGTGGACTTGATTAGTCGATTGCGACGATGGAGAGACCTGCTAGGCGACAAGAGACCGAGACGGACTCAAGAGTGACAGAAGGCACATACCATCACCTACTCCTATTCATGGTCCTCGTTTGTGCCGTGCTTATCCTCCACTCCTCTCTCACTGCTCCCTCTCATCCACATTTTCGTCCAGGAGGCGGCAAAATGAGCTCCATTATCTCGCTTATACGTATGTTAATGAGTTTATCCGTATCGTTTATTAGTTAAAATAAGATTTATGAGTAAAACTTTTATGTACGTATCATTAATGATAAAAAACAAATGTTGCAAAATAATCTACGATAAAAAAATCACAAAATTAACTTCAAAAATTAAAATTTAATTTAGAGTAAAATACATCGGCGGTCCTTGTGCGGATGTATCATATAGTTACCTGAACTTCCAAAATGCATTTTTAGGTCCATTGTCTTATATAGGTGCCATATAAGTCCCGTTCCATGCGCTGCCACGTTGGTATCTACGTGTCAATGGAATCCACATGTCAGACATATATAAAAAAAATTAAAAACCATATTTTCTCCTCTTAGGTAGACAAAAAAAAGATAAAAATAATAGGTAGAGAGGATAAAATATGTTGTTTTTAAATTTTTTTTATGTGACTGACACGCGGATTTGACTAAAACGTAGCCGCTACTGTGGCTTGCCACATCAGCACATGGAGCGGATTTGAGTCCGTTTGAACTTATATGACACCCAAGACAAGTTCGGGGATTCGAAAATGCATTTTGAGAGTTTAGGGACCTATATAACACTCACGCATAAGTTTAGGGATCGCTCGTGCACTTCCCTCTTTAATTTATGAGAAGTACAAGTGAAACAACTAGGCTGATGAATGATGAATTATAGACGATCGATGGTGTAGTTCTGGAACGACATAGATGAATAACGCACGTAGCTAGCTACGCAGGCAAAACACCAAAAGCAGCTGAGCTTAAGACGATCGATTTCATTATGCCAGTAAACAGAAGTAATGCTGAGATAATAATCATTGTCATTAGTATTAGCATTACGGCCAAGTACTCTAATGCTAATTAAGAAACGATCCTGACGCAGTCTGCACCGATCGACGCCGACGAGGTTTGCTTCCGGTGAAGAACCTGACGCCGCCGTCCTCTTCGTTTTATTCATCAATTCATGCTGCCATGATCTAGCAGCCGGTGTCATCTTCGTCCACGGCGCCCATCCCTGGGTACCTCAGCCGCGGGTTGTTGGCAAAGCTAATTCATACGAGACACAAACAAACGCAACTTAACATTGATCAGCATCAGCATTAGCAGTGCTATTAGCATTAGCGAAACCTATATAAATATCATGCGTGTTCTTGTTGCAGTATTCATCAGAGCAAAATTAAACTGCAGATTTAATAATGTGTTGTGGAGAAGAAGGCAAGTAGAATTAATTCACGGCTGATACCTGCTCGGATGGAAGTGCTCGAACGGTCCGGACGTCGGGATTGTCCCACGCAGATCGTTGTTGGATACATCTCTGAATGAAATTAAGAGCAAGGATAGGGGATAATTTCAGGATCAAGAGGGAGAAGGAGAATTGTAAATGTAAATTACGGCAACAAGTTGGATCGAGCTAAGTTGTGCATTCTTACAGAATCGTGAGGTTGGACAATCCAACCAGCTCGTTTGGGATTGGTCCAGTTAAAAGGTTGTGATCAATTCTCCTGCCAAGATGAAAAAAAAACTACTACTCAAAGATAAATATGGAGTAAATTTCGCATAGTTGAACAATGTTTTGTGATTCAAAATACAAGTTATTTTTACTTGTTCACATGAACTTACATTAATTACAGATAATCATGGGCATTAATTACTTGTGTTGAGAACATACATGAATTTTAAGGACTTGAGTTTCCCAAGCGATGGAGGTATCGGCCCAGAGATGGTGTTGTTGCACAAGTCCAAGCTAATCAAATTCTCCAGATTACCAAACTCTGGCGGGATTGATCCTTCAATATTGTTCGAAGTGATTTCCCTAACCCAAGATAGCAAAAAAGACAGAAAGAGTCAACAAAAACTCCTTGTAACTGATGGACTGCAACTCTCTACAAAGAGAAGCACTACCAAAACTGCATTGACATTAGTATGCTAAAAGTGGTTTTGCATTTCTTTCTTGACAACAACAATAACAAAAAAAAAACTTCAATTTGCATGATTGATTACAAGAGCTTACATAAACTGTAGCTGGTCCAGTCGAGCCAGATCGGCCGACAGATGGCCGGACAGGCTCATCTCCTGAAGATCTCTGTTAAAAAAAAGAATCCAAAATTAAGCAAAGAATCAGATGAAATTGAAGAGTATTTCGCCCTTTGAAAATCATAAAAAAAATCCATTCATTATGTTGTTCTCATAGCCGTGAATCAACATCAGAACATTTGGGCCGAGAAGGCCCAGCCCAAGAGGTTTGGACTGGGCAAACGAATGGGCCCAAACAATCCTAGCCCACAATTTTCTGGCCGATGGATTTGCTCCGAGATTTACGCCACCCACGCTAGTCATCAACTCTCAAAACCATCCACGCTCTCTCGTCTTCCTCCTCGCGACTCCTCGCGCTCACCGCCATTAACGCCACCTTTACCTCGGAAAGAGATTTGACCCCGCCGCCAAACTCCCTACGAAATCCTGCACCCACAGGCGATCGGATCCCGCCGCACGCCAGCGAGCGAATCGAAACCGCATGCGATGATGGAACGCACAGGGATCGACGTGGACTCACAGGCGGATGACGCGGTTGTCGCCGTTGCAGGTGACGCGGAACCAGGTGCAGGGGTTCACCAGGTCGGGGTCCCAGTTCGCCAACGCGCCGTTGGGGTCGCTCAGCCCCTTCCTGAACGCCGTCAGCCCGTCGCCGTCCTGGTTCGCCGCGGCAGGCGGCGGCGCCGACGCGAGGACCAGCACCACCACAGGAGGAGGATGGCGGCGGCGGAGGAGGGCATGGCTAGGTTCCCGGCCGCCGTGGGCGCCATGGTTGCGGCGAGACAATAGCGACAAGCCGGCAACTGCTTCGCTGTGGTGATGGTGGAGGCGTGGAGGTGCGTGCTCTGAAACCGCGAGGTTTTAGGGGTGGTTTTATACTGGGGGTTGGGGGTGACGCTTCAGTTACCACGTAAGAGTAACGATAATAGTGGGTTATAAGCATACTTTACATAGAGAAAAGATATAACGAAAAATGAAGTGTGTTGACTCTTATACAAGGACTTTCTTAACACGTGCTCTAAAACAAATACATTAAATGTATAAGTGAGAAAAAGAGAGAGGAGAAGAAAATTGAAGCCAACTTTATAGATAATCTATTATAGTAGGAAGTGAGCTCTACTATTATCCTTGTTCTAGGTAGAAATGCTATGTGCCTACGTGTACGGGAGTAAAGTTATACTTCCTCCATTCCAAAATAAATTAATCTAGTACCGGATGTGACATCTTTTAGATTTATCGTATTGAAATGTGTCACATCTCGTACTAGATTAACGGATGAAAAAATAGGAATAAAAATACAACAATAACCAAGGGTATAAATGTTCTTTTACTTTAAAACTAATACCGTCAAACTAGGCATCAAAAGTGAGAGCAACTGGCTAGTTCGTTTTGAAAAAGTGAAGGTAAAATTGCAGATTCTAAAAACTAGACGTAAAATAGCAGTTGGGGTTGAAAGGAGCATTGATATGCAATTGTCCCTATTTTCTATGTCACTGACAATTGGCCACACTCTTATATTGCTTTTTTTAAACCACAGTACAAACACATGTGCTCACAAAGCACACATTCACCTACCTGCACACGTACACCTTATCCCTATAAACATTTTTAAAAAAATTGCATCGGTATATCTTAATATTGATGAAATGACACAGGTGTCTCACTGTACATCATCTACCATTTAAAGAATATCATCTACCATTTAAAGAATTTTTAGTCATAAATATACTCATGTTAAGTCGTAAAGGCGTTGTTTGGGAGAGTTTCTAGCAGCTACAACTTCTCTCAAAATCTTTAGCTCCCTAAATAGTACAGGTTCTCACTTGAATTCTGAAATTATGTAGTTATTTTTTTCTCATCTCAAAAGTTAGCTACCAACCAGTAGTTTTTTAAAATCTTAAGCTCTCTTAAACATGACGTCTAGTAATTGAACCTAATGACTGAATAGGTTTCAACACAAGAATACTAACCAGTTAAGCTACAATTATTTCCCAACTCTTGTATTGTTTTGTACCCTATTTGTTATTGAAAGACTATATTTTAGCCTAAAATTTTATCCCATAAAGATAGTACTTTTATAGTGGGATGCACTTAAATCTCTTTAGTACAACTTAATCTTCTATTTCTCATTTTTGTCGTACAACCAGTGGTACTCACTCTTTCTTCTCGTTCTCTCTGCATTAATGGGTCATACTAGTTTTTTAACCTTATGCTTAATAAGCCTTTAACTAGCTAAAACTATAAACTTCTAGGGATGGAGGGAGTATACATTTGGTTTGTAAGTTGGGACTAAACGGGCTGTAGCAGTAGTCACTCGTCATGAGTGACGAATATGACCAAATATGTGTTTTGGTTGGATTAGAATTAAAATCGCATCGCAGCAAAATAGATTTTTCAACCACAAATAATGTGTGTGCATTAGAATATGTTAATGTTAGTAGCACATTCTTTAAATATTTAAACGCTACAAACATAAATTCTTCTTGTTACTAACACTCTTGGGTGCAGAGATAGGCACTCGTCTAGTTTCATTATTGAAAAACTAACACATGCTACCTTGTAATTATACTACTACTTCAGTAGTAACACCGATAAATTTGACTACCATTTAATTATACTACTACCTTGTAATTCTGACAAGCGTAGTACCTCTTGCTGATTTCATCCAATGGTTTCTTCGGGCTTGCCCGGGTCTATGCGTAAATCAACTGCACTGAAATTTTAGTAACACCGATAAATTTGACTACCATTTAATTTGCTGTACTAAATCTTGGTAGTGACAACTTATCCATTGCTAAATTTTTGCAGAACATATGGTTGGGACTTGGAACTTCAGTTGTCTTCAAACCAAACTATAACCCAGACAACCTAGCAAAATGTTGGCAGCAAACCACTAACTGACTTCACCAAAATTTTGTCAATACCCCGATTTAGCATACAAATGTTTTGTTAAGGTTCTACATTGATCGTAAACCAAACCAGACCTTACTTTCTTCGGTGCTCCTCAAATGTCAAACGCCAAAACAAAAGCTAGAACCTTGCCTTCCATTTTAATCATTACTCTTTTTTCTTGATTCTGAGCAGCACTTAGCAGTAGAAAAAAGAAGGCCAAATTCTAGCTATGAATCTAACACATATCATTCACATATAACTTCAGGGAGGCACACCCTCTTCACAGCAAATGTATTGCGTGTAAACGTGTACTCTTTCTGGCTACATGATTCAACTCAGGGCAATTTCCCTTCAAAAGAAGGAAAATTGCTTGCAAGGGCTTTTAGGACATCCTGATAATTACAAGAGCTGTATGATGATGATGAATACTACAGTGACGATAACACCTGGCCGTGGTGAAGGGATCAGATGTGGATCCAAAGATCCTTACAAGGCTCGCTCTGTTGTTAAGAGGATATATATTCACATGCGATCAGCCCGCAGGTGGAGGTTAACATCTTGGATCAAGAATTTCCGATGAGGTTTTGCTTTATGATTTGTTCAGACCAGGGTCAGGTTTAAATTCATCCACTTGGAATGCAGCCTCTTGATCCCAAGGACCAATCAAATGGGATTCAAAATCTGACTCTCTCACATCCCGTACCGAATCTGGTGACAGGTTGTCCATCTTGGGTTTCTTTGGAGATGGCTGCATGCTATCTGGGTAGTCATCTAAGCTTGGTGGCGAATGCGGTAGCTTCTGCTCCTCACAAGCTTTGAGTGATCCACCGAGCTTTTGCTGCTCCTCTATGATCATCTGCAAGTACTTCCCTTGTGCTTCAATTCTCAGCTGCAACTGCCTTTGCACCTAAGGAAAATGCAATAGTTCTCGTATTAACTGAAAGAGATTTAAGGCTTAACCTTGACAGGGAAAAAAGACAAACTGGAAAAATACTCAAGGTGTAACTTCAATTTGCTAGAGGAAATTTTGGGTTTGTTGGCAAGTTAAATGATGTAAAAAAGATTCCTAAGGTGATACTAGTTAACATCTTATAACAGCAGACCTCAAGTTGTTCATGGAGTCGCTTCTGGACCTCCATTTGCATCTTCAAAGCTTCGTTGATTTGCATTCCTCTGCAATGTAAGCAATAATATTTATGTCAACTATGTAAATCTAAGAAGTTTGTACCAACATACAAGATTATGCTACTACAGGATATGAACTTGTGTACAAGTCACTGAGTAAGATCAAGTTTGTATCAAAAAACATACAAGATTACGCTACTACAGGATATGAACTTGCGTACAAGTCACTGAGTAAGATCACTTACGGTGCAGAATCTGTGTTAGAGAGGGAATCGCTAGAATCCTTCTTTTCGTCCTTTGAGCCTACATAAGATGCCAACAGTAACATTCAAAACCAAAATAGCCATTTAGTTCCAGATGTAGCAAGGTGGAAGGGAAAGGTAAGTTAAGAGATAGTATGTGAAGCATAGAAGATGCATACCTTCAGCAGGAGATTCTGGTATGTACTTTGCAAGGCGATATTTCTGCATAAGCACAAAGAAAGACAGTATTAGCTACAAGCCTACAATGGAACTTTTAATACCTGTTTCATTAAAGAGAATTCACCTGCAAATGGCTCTTCACATGATAAATTGTGATCCCAGGAACACCCATTACAGTGAGAACCCCTTTAGGTGTTGCTCCTGAAGCAGTGATAATATGCAGAGAGGCATGTTAGATACATCGTACTTCTTGTATTTTAAAATAATAAACTGATCAATTGCATAGTAACATGCTAGCTTCCCACTAGACAAGTTAGCATGTAATAGAGCCAGACACATGTGCACCACACAATATTCAAAGCAGTTTCCAATTATTGACATGGTTCTGCAGTTTCAAGGCATGAACATTTCCCAATGTGATTGAACTTAATATAACTGACGACCACAGCTATTAGGTGAGATATACATAAAAATAATAAGAATCCTCTGAAGTATGTGTATGCTATCCTCTTATCCTTTTCAATTTTAATCTCACAGATTTCTGTTGTGAATGAGCCCATGTGATGTAAACTGATACTAAATATTCAGATGTCCAGCTTGCTAAACATAACATTAATTTGCAAGATTTTATCATGTAAATTACTAATAGGGCTTCAAAACTATTGATGATGGGAAGGTTCATGAGACGTCAAAAAAGGAAATTGACAAGTGAATTGTAGACCGCAGTTTCAACATTGTATTAAGTTCAACCACAATGACTAATACTCGACAGAGAATACCCACTATCAGGTCCACCAAGCTGAGCAATAGCATCCACAAAGCGGTTATGGAGATCTGAGGTCCAACGTAGCCGTTGTTTCCCACTCCCTGCAGGATTAGCAGGGCTGCCCATGTTTGACCCGCCAAAAGCTCCAATATTATTCATAAGCTCGCTACTCTGTGTACTCTGCGGTCCAAAGGGTACAGAGAACTTCTTTGCATGGTACATCATGAGAATGCTGCAACAATTGTAAGGAGACGTCATAAATATGTGTAGTGCCAAGTAAAGATACCAAATTTATCATGAGGAAAATCCAGAGTCAAGTGACTAAAACGTAGTACATCACATGGTAGTAGTAAATTGTCAGAACACTCACAGGTTGTTCTATAACTAGCATAATTGTGTGGTGGAGTAGTAGAGTTGCTCAACAGGAGCCTCGATTCCTCACTTTACAAAAATGATAAAACAATGAGCACTACGAAATAATTATCAGAATAACAATCCAAGAAGGGAAAACTAAATTCAAACACCAAAACCAAACCGGAAGAGCATATTTTGCTCTGTTACTAGCCTAACAAAATAATAATAAAAAACAATGCTATTCGCATTAAGAAAAAAAACTAAAATTAACAAAAGTATTTTAGGCAAAAACATGCAAGAAAGATAATATTAACGCATATAACCGAAGGATCATTATGTGCTATCGATAACAACCCGCTTAATGCCAGTCTCTCAACTCTAAAGGCCATTGCTGTATACCCGTATCAAAACAGAAATTCAAAGTCAGCTGAATTCCACATGGCAGGCACACACATTCTTTTCCAAGCAACGACTGCAGACAAACTCACCCAGCTACTCCACCTTCCATGAGCAGAGATAGGAAAAAAAAACTGTTAGCATCTGTAATCAGGAAGCAACGAAGCGGAAGCTCTGAATTTGAGAAAATAAATAGACGATACCATCACAGACTCTCCAGTTAAGCCTACAATTCATTGACCACCCAAGAAGCCAAGAGCACCATCTAGACATCCATCAAAACTATGCAACCAATTACCACTGATACGTTCTTCAGCAAACATAAGAATGAATTCTGCACACATCACTGGAGACATAAAGTGGAACGGATCATGGCCAAAAGCCCGGCGCAGATACCAGGATCAGAATCAACACAAACATCAAACCAACCTTCCAGAAATCAAGTTGACACAGTCACCATAAACCCATGGCCATCACACAACTACAGAAACCACAAGGAGATCCCAAATAAACCAAAGCATTTCCGCCACATCCAGAACGCATTTTTTTTTCATTCACCAGTCCACAACTTATCAGCTTCAAGCGCCGTGAGCCCATGATTCTCACCCAAAAGAAAAACCGCTAGAAAATTCATCCAAGCTCATTAAACTCGCATGCTAAACTGAAGCACACAAAAGCCCAAGCTCGTGCTCCGGCATCCAATCCCACCCCGAATTCCGCCTCCCAGGATCTCACCCCCGCAACCCCCTCTCCTCCACAAACGCCCCGGCCGTCCACCGACCAGAGGCGCGCGCCAAAACAAAACCGCAACACATAAAAAGGAGCTCAGGATTTACCGGCACGGCGAGGCAGCGATCCGCCGCCGGCCGCCGCCACCACGAAGAGCGGACAGCGCAGGGAACCAGATGCTCTCCTGCTGCTTCCGCCGCCGCCGCCGCCGCCGCTATGTGGACGCGGAGGTGGGGGATTCCCAGTTGGGAATTTGCGGGGGTCAGAAAGGGGAAGGACGCGAGGAGAGGAGGGGAAAGCGGCGGTGGTGTCCGGCGAAAGCGACGCGCGGGGAGGGGGAGAGCGAGACGGAGAGGGGAGAAAGGCCTTGGGATTTGGGGGGGATTTTTTTTTTCTTTTTCTTTTTCTTTCTTTCCTTCGCTTCGCTTCGCACTCTCTTCTCGTCTCGTGCGCTCCGGTGGTGGTTAGGGTTTCGCGCCGGCGGGAGGGGGAGGAGTGCACGGTGGGCCGAGTCCACGGGATGGGGGGCGGGGCCCACGTAGAGATGGGAGGGAGGGAGTCAGGTGGTGGGGCCCACGAACGGCCTGCTCCTGTCAGTGAGGCGTGGTGGGGGTGGGGGTGGGGGTGGTGTGAATGGAGCAGAAGTGCAGAAGTGAAGAGCTGAGTGGAGGGGAGAGGAGTGAAGTCTGAAGGAGCAGGTGAGACAGAGGCGGCAGAGATGCTCACCAGTCAGAGCAGAGGTTCCCCTGCATTTGTCACAAGGTGGATTCTTTCAAAAAAAAAAATTAATCAGAAAAGATGCACCTCATCTACGGTGACCATTTGTTGTATTCAAATTTTATTAAAAAATAATACTATATCCTTAAAAAAATTAATTTAGAATAAAATATGTCATATCCTAGGACAGGAATTTATCCAGTTTCATTGTCACATTATATCCTAAGTTGATTTTTGTAGACGGGGAGTATATGTCATAACTACCACTAACATAAAGACAATGATAAAATTTTTATCATCTCATCGTTTGGGACACTTTAATAAATACAATTCATACAATCAATAGGATTGTAGGTTTTGAGGATGGAGGATTAAAAAGAATCAAAAGAAGTAATGTATAAGTTAATTGCATGTATACATACGTGTCTTGTACCATGGAACATAAAAAAATGGTCGCACGCTTTATATCCTGGGATAAAATGTATTTTTAGGATATTTATTAAAAATGCACGGGAATCAGGTGGTTAGTCATGAGAATTTTAACTAATGAGGAGCTTAGATAATCCAAATTTTACCAAAGAGATGATTGGAAAAAGAATCTTTATCTTCATAGTTAATCTTAGCTACCCTAAACAATATGAAAATGCTTATCCTTTCGGTTGTACTTCTGTTAGTACTCTATCCCAAAATATATATTATAGTATAATATATGGAAAGAAATAGTTGTATCTTATATATTAGAATGAATTGATACGTGGCAACGGAGGGAGAATTCAATCCAGTATTGAGATAAATGCAGGTATCAAATATAATCTCGTCAATCTCTTTAGCTTGACCACGGTGACCTTCTCTGCTCATGATCCCTATGAAAAGTCTAGTAGTAGAATTTACTATGGAAATTAGGCTTTGCGAAGCGATCATGCTATCGTTAAGAAGTGTGATCAACGCAAGCTATCTCGCGGCAATAATGGACTGGGAGAAGCAAGAACTGAAAGAAAGAAAGAGAGCAGGGCTACAGCCTGCAGGCTGCAGGGCCATGATTCCGTTATCTCACAAAGCCAAAGTGCCATGATCAAAAGGGCGCAAAGATTTGGAATTTAGACGCGGCAGCGAAGCAGAGAGCCCACCCTGCCCACTCACACCCACGGGAACACAACGATCTCTCTCTCGGTTCAGTTCGTTCTGTCGAAAATTTCCTACGCGTACCGGTCCGGACGCCGACGTTATCGGTTGCAAAAGCGTGGTACTCCTACCGCGAAAAACCGTGGATTCTCTGCACGCCCTGCTTGGCGTCGCGCTCCGCAGGCTAAAGCGCGTGCCAGCGTGCAGCGGCGAGACAAACGCAACGGCCAAACGAGGCAGAGGTGCGTGTGTGCTGCGTACTGGCTGGCGAGCCCTGCCGGCCTGTCACCGTGTCATCATGTCATGGGCACGGCGAGGCTGAACGTAAGCACGGGCTATGGACTCTGGGATGCAATTCGTTGACACTGATAAGGCAATAGCAATGCGTCCTTTATTTCGACCCCAAGTAAGACACAAGATCCACAGTAAATTTTAGGCTTAAACTGAATCCGTAAAAATCTGAAGATAAAAATTCCCTATCTTTATCTTCGTTGCCTAAGCTCCACCACCGACTCAGTCCACCGCCTCATTTTCTTCTTGGTTCCTACGGCGCCGCTCCCCTTTGCCACACCACCGACACAGCTCCTACCCTCTCCGCCGCTCCCCTTCCCCCACGGGCGGCGCCACTCTCCCTCTCCCCACTAGCGACGCCTCTCTCCTCTCCATCTCCGCCACTCCCCTTCCCTATCTCCGCAGCTCGACCGAGCCAGTGGCGACTCGACGACGGCCACTCCATGCCCCTCCTCGCCAGATTCGGCCTGAGAGTCGACGGTGGCGGTGGCAACACGATGACAACCATCCCACACCCCTCCACGGTAGGGGGCCTCGACAATGGCAGCTGCCGTTCAACCACGACAGGGGTGTCCTCGACAGCGGCGGCTGTCGTTCAACGACGACATGAAGGCCTCGACGAAGGTGGTTGCAACTCGACGATGGGGACAGCGAGGGGACCGTGGCTTCATGTTTTGGGACACGGCCTCACCAACGCGGTTTCGCCCTTCTCCTCGCGCGTCACGGGGCTTCGTCCCGGCAGGTTCTAACGAGGTTCGGGTGGCCAAATGAAGCTCCCCGTTCTTCGCAGGGGCTCGTTCCACGCCGACATGGCTCGGAATCTCAGAGCTAGCGAGGTGAGGCCGAACGCCATCTCACCGCACTGTGAATGGCCTTACCGTCTGTAGCAGGGGCGAAGCTAGACTATGTGAGGGGGTGCCTAGGAATCTGGTCAAGAAAATATTTTTAGCTATATCTCACCTATTTTCACCATGTGTGCACCCCTTCAATACAAACTTAGGCACCCGTATCAGCTTAAACTCGTTCTAAAATAGAGTAAATTAAACAAATAACACCCCTCTTTGTTTTATTCTAGCTCCATCCCTGATCTGCAGGACTGTAACTACTACGAGTACTGGTGGTACAGCTAGAAAAAAAATGCTTAAGACTTACTTTGTTAATAAAAAAACCAATCCTAAAAATGAATATGGATATGGATTTATGTGTGTGTTCATATTCATATTTAGAATTGATTTTTTCTTAGTACGTAGGGAATAGTTCTAAACTAAAACTCTAAAAATGCAACTTTCTAGTATCCGTTGGTATGCTTTCCGAATCGTCAAATAGTGTGCTTTGTGGGAAAAAATTATATATAAAAGTTCTTTTAAAAAATAAGTCTAAAATTTATAATAGTTAATACTTAATTATTCATGCATTAGTGTGCTCGTCTTTACGTGTCACTAAGTTGCAATTTGGAGTTGTAGTTTAGAACTCAGCCTAAGATCCAAACCAACAGCAATAAAGATATAACTGGAGAAAAATGACCTTTGTTTCAAATTATATGTTATTTTTACTTTGTACGGAAATTAATTTCTAGAAATCCATATAGTTTAATAGCATGTGAATTATGTATCACGGTAGTATTTCTCACGGTAAATCTAGAAATGTAAATCTTATTATGTTAAACTACATGTAATTCTAGGAATTGATGGTAAAAGTTAGCAATATTTTACTTAAAATAAGCTAAAACAATAAGTAATTTAAAATATAATGGATACCTCTTTTATGGTGGGCCTCAAATGTTATGATAGATAGTAATGGTCTCTCTTTTTTCCCTGATGAATCATATAATAGTTTTAAAAGAATGGTGATAATATAATTATTTGCTAAAGCCCTTTCTGTTTTAGATTCTTTGGACTGAAGCTTAAGGCATATATTGCATTATTTTAATAGAACAGGTGGTGGCTGGCCTTTTGTGTGTGTGTGTGCGCGTGTGCAGAACAACGCAATCCTTTGGAATTCTGTCATGCATTCCAATCAAAACTCAAGGTATATTTATGTGGCCAAGTAGCCAATGCGTGCATGCCACCACCCCCACATCATCTTCGTTTGTTTTTGATCGGAGTTCGGCTGAACCAAGGCTTGCGCTGGAGACAAAAACGAATGTCTTCATCCGTCTGATTCCCACTTGCCAATGAGTGAACGAATGAATGAAACGAGGCAGGCGCAATATATGGACAAGGCATGTGGGCGTGGTGTGTGCGACAATCTGGGACGGTATACAAAAGTTTACAATCATTTTGGAGCTCCCTACTTCCAAGCCAATTGGACATGGTTAGTGAACCAGTGAGTAGTGACTAGTAGCACCAGATTCGCCCAGCTCTTTGCATCTTGTTCGGTAAGAATATTATAAGCTAGCACAACTGTAGTACAGGGTTAAAATAGTGTAACACTTGACGATAAAAAAACAAATGGAAGTGGAAAATCTGGTTCATTGCTGGCTTATTAGCAAGTTTGTTGTTGTTCACGTCGTCTCAAATGGCATAGTAGAAAAAAAAAACAGTACTCCTAAAAAGCTCACTCTCCTTTTGTCTCTTGTTCGATGTTCGTTATTACGAACCGGATGGATGGAAGGTGGTAGGGCTCTAGGCGACGGTGGGGTTCCCTTTTGTTGCTTCTGCCTCGGCCTCTCGGATGCCAAGCTAGCGGTGAACCGCGCGCGTGCCGTGCCGTGCCCTGCTTTTGTTGTTGTGTACGACAGCGATCGATGCATGCGTCGTGAAGGACAAGGGCCCGGCCCCGTTGTTGAAATGCGCTCTCGCTCTCTCGCCGGGAGACCTGTGACTGAGTGATGCGTTGTGTGACTTGTCCAATCCGTAGCAGTCAGTGGCGCTACGCCCGACGAAGGCCACAATGCCCGTCCCGTCGTCGAACGGCTAAAAAACGTTAACGCTCCATGGAAAAAAACCTAACCCGTAATATCTTCTAGTACAATAAATCTATATATACTCTTATACAGATTTGTTATATTATAAAATATTTTATACTACCTCCATTTTAAAATAAGTGTAGTTTTGCACTATTCGTATCTGACGTTTGACTGTTCGTTTTATTTAAAATTTTTTATGATTAGTATTTTTGTTGTTATTAGATGATAAAACATGAATGATACTTTATATGTGATTATTTTTTTAATTTTTTTATAAAATTTTTAAATAAGACGGACGGTTAAATATTGGACACGAAAACAGCCGTATTCAGTTCTATTGATTTTTTTTTTTTTATGGAGGAGTATACAACGAGGAAGTATAGAGTGTGTTGACGCGGGCCATCGTACGCGCCCCGATCATCCAGCGCCGCGTGCCGTCTACCGAGCGGCAAAGAGGCCGCCAGGCCCAGCCCAACCGAGTAGGGCACCCCGTGCGCGCGACGCGAGCCGTTAGCGTCGGCACCGGCAGCCGCGCAGGCCGGGCCGGGCTGGATCGGCGAGGGAGCGAGCGCTCACGAGTCACGTCCACTTTCGCGGCCCGTTTCTGCGTGGTCCAGTGAGCGGGTGGATTCGGAGACACACACACGGTTCGGTTTTTGCCGGGCATCTCGATTGGGCCACGGGGCGAGCGCGGTCTGCTACTGTAATTTCATGTTACTACTCCACGGAAAAGAAGTTTAATAATATACTTTCTTTTCATCGGTTTATCAAGAATATACAATATACATGTTTGGAAGGTAGAAATATACCGTTGTCACGGAGCGAAGGCGCGAATTCACGACAAGTTCGCACTGCAAGTGCGCGAACTCGTGACGTGTTCGTGATGTCAGTCACGAGATTGCGCAGGTAGATATCAAACTCGGACCCCCGTCTCAAGTTCGCATATCGATGATGCGAAGTAGTAGCAAGTTCGCATAGTGACAACGCGAAGTAGCGACTACTCTAGTTAAGGTAATTAAACATTAATTAAATTGAGTAATTGCTGAGTGAAATCCTAGTCTCACATGATTATGAGTAATTATCGGGATCGCGTGATGGAAGGGCGAACTCGCGCACGCCATCCAGAGTTCGTATTTTTCTCTGCGACGATGGCATATTTTTATCAATTCTTTTCAAATTTGTACATTATGTAAAACTAGTCCAAATTTAGGGGAGCAAAGGACATTCTACAGTTTGCAAGCTGATAAAAACAATGGGCATGTGAGTCGTTTTCAACTTCCAAACAAGAACAATAATTCCATCAAATTCTTCTTGATCTAAATAATAATATCGAAACTTAGAAATTACGGTCATGTAGATTTTCGTCAATAACGAATGGAGATATATAAATAGACTTCAATAATTATTTACTTCTTATGTGTTGGCTTTATTATTTAAGTTATTTTTATTGCTTGAGTGTTTGCTTTGTTTGAGAGAATAGTGTAATAATTGGTTGTAATTTCTTTGAAGCACAGACAAAAAAATAACATCCATAAGAATGTGAAGAAATTAGATCAAGAAGTAGTTCCCTCTGCTCCTGATTCGTAATAATCTATGTCCCAAAAGTAATTCCCTCTGCTCTCCCAAATATAAGTATTTTCAGGATTTAACATTTTATGTACTATAATAACTTAAAGAACATTTTTCCTAGCCAATACACGGAAATTACTTAATTAGAAGGAGAAAACAAGCATTTCAAAATTTAAAATTTGGCCCGTAAAGATGACAACGGAAATCTTTTCCATCACCCTTATTCTTTGCAACGTAAAATACTTATACTACTTTCATTCCACTATAAAAACTTGTCATTCGACGTGACACATTATACGTAGGGATGGCAGCGGGGCGGGGCGGGGTTAGGTTGGGCAAGAACACCCCCATCCCTGGCCCCGAATTGGACACCGGGTGAAAAACCTCACCCACCTTCACAGGGACCCCGCGGGTGAGCGGGGCCCCGCAGCCCTATAGCTCTGATGAGGGGGAGGGACGGAGTGGGAGTTTATATCTCACCGTCTAAATTGGTTAGATGAACCTTCAAATTAGCTAATTCTTACTATGAGCTCATACCCCCGGGCCCCGTTGGATCACCTGTGGGTGAATTACCTCCCCCGCCCTCCCTCGCAAATTTGCGGGGCCCCGGTCCCGGCAGGGGCCTAGCCCCAACGCGAAAATTGCCAACCCTAATTATAAGTACTACTACGAATCTTGATAAATCTTAGCAAATGGTTTATCCACATTTATAATACTATGATATATTAAATCTGATACTAAGTTACTCTATTATGGAATGGAGGGAGTACTATAGCAACAAATAAGGGATCCCAGGAGAAGTGTGTGCTACACTAGCATTTAAACCATCATTTAATTGACAACACTAAATATAACGCAGGATGATTCATCTAAATAGGGTTGGATATTGTGTTTTTCTTTTGGCAGTTTGCAGTTGGGCTAGATAAGACTTGGAGGTATGGGGTAGTAGCACTAGGGAACTTTGGTTCGGTGTTGCCCATTAGGTTCCTCAAATATAGGGAGAAATCTTTATGCATGATCTTATCGGGAAAGTGTTTTCATCCCTCAAGAGGATATCCCTCGTTTCATGTATGTCATCTATTCATTTAAAAAAATTGACAGGATAGTTTAAACGAAATATATCACTCTGCAAACATGCAAGTTAAAATTTAACTCCTACAAGTTATAATAAAAATAACAAATATATCTACGAATGTACGATAACTATTTTCGGTTTAATTTATTCTTTTTGTGTAACTTTTAAAAGTCGAATTTGATTTTGCATGTTTGTGGAGTGATATATTTCATATTAATGTATGTCATCAATTTTTTTTAATTTTTTTTATAACTATTCAGATAATATGTAAACAAAGAGAGGACATTCTCCCGAGGAATGAAAATCCATATCCGACCTTATCTGGTTTGAAAAAAATGACGATATTGGCTTCTTTGTTGAAGCATTCTCTGGAATTTGAAGAATTGCTCTATAGTGTGAAATCCTATGGTATGGTCTTTGCTGGTTGGATCATGGTGACAGTGATACACACGCGTGTCGTTTCCTTTTGGAGAGTCTTTCTCGCAGTCTAAGTATGCTACTGTAAAGAATGAAATTTAAGATCGTCTATGTGTAGAGCTAACTAATTAATCAAATTACATAAGTACTAGTAGTATAGTTACTATTTATCTTCAAAGTTGACCTGATCAAATATATCTTTTTATGGACTATATATGGGTTTAGTTTTTCCCATTACAGTCAGCTTGATGTCATATATATACTTCTAATAGATTACTAAAAGGTAGTAGATACTTGGATCTCAGAACTCAGCACAAGAGATCAAAAAAACACAGTGAACAGTTAATGATCACAGATAGTGGAAATTCGAAATTATTTTAGGAAGCCAAGAGGATATATTCATTAACTGTATGTGCATCAGTATATATGTTGCACATTCTTGTACAGACAGCTGTTGCAGTAAAGCAACCCGAACTATGAATTCTTGTTGTTATACACATTAATTACATATTGCACAGTACACACTGGCCCATCCGAACTCTCATGTTGAACATATTACCTGTTCTAGCTTGACAAGTTAATCAACAACCAGTACTTATACTGAAATAAAAAAGAATCTGATTCTGTTTGGTTCAATATGACAATTGGTAAGCACTTCAACTAAATTAATCCATAAGCAGTACTTTTGACCTGTAAATTCACGAAGCTATCGATACTTTAACCAGACTATTAGAAACACTAGTGCAAATCCTCTCATCTGTGACGGCCTGTAATATAACTGGATTTTGCGGACCGTCACAACGAATACATCTCAAACGGGTCTAAAAAGAGACCGATTGAGATATGGTCGGAGAGACATGTTAAATGTGCATAGAACTCAAACCCGTCACGGATGACACATATCTTTGACGGGTCCTAGTTTAGATCCGATTGAGATAACTGTAAATATCTCAATCGGGCCGTAGTTGGAGCCCATCACAGATGACAATCATCTGTGACGGGCCCCAACTTGAGGCCTGTTGAGATAACAACAAAGCCCGTCACAGATGATACTCCTCGGTGACGGGCTTTTATTTAGACCCGATAAAGATAACTTATATGCCCGAGAGAGAAGTTATTTTTTGGACCGTTACAGATAGTTATTGCATACTATAAATAGCCGCAACCGCCAGTGTAACTGTATCGCACTATTCACAATTTTGGTGGGAGGTTGGAGGGGGCAAAATTTTAATTTTTTCCCAAAGAAAACAGTAAATTCATAAAGGTAAGTGACAAATAGTAATCAGTAATTTAGAAAATTCTTCAATTCTCATTAATTTAGCAGTATTTATCTTATAAGGTATTTCTCTGATTCTTTTTTCATTTCATAGTCAAGAGTATAGAAATGGGGTATTAAATTTTATAAACACCGCGGAGGAGAATAGGAAAAGAAGAAACAACGATTACATGTGTTGTCCATGTGCAGATTGCAAGAATGAGAATATGTTTGATAGCCGAGTGGACGTACACGCTCATTTGATACAACGAGGATTCATGGAGGGCTACACATGTTGGGTCAAGCATGGAGAGCAAGAATCAGGAAGTGGTGCAGCTGCAGACAGTAGTGGTGCGCAAAATCAGGAAGATGAAGATGAGCATGACATGTTTGTACCTTCTCCACTATGCGGTGAAATGGTTGATGTTGATCATGATCTGCTGCAAGACATGTTACGTGACGTTGAGATTCCATGAAGTTCAGCAGATTGGTCAGTGACTCGCAGACACCTCTATACGCCGGATGTAAAGCAAAGCACACCAAATTGTCAGCTACCTTGGACCTAATGAAGCTGAAGGCAAGCAGTGGATGGACAGACAAGAGTTTCACATATCTTTTGGGAATTTTGAAGGCCATGCTGCCTGATGAGAACACATTGCCCGAGACGACATATGAAGCAAAGCAGATTTTGTGTCCCCTGGGGTTAGAGGTCCGTAGAATTCACGCATGTCCAAATGACTGCATATTGTACCACAAGCAATATGCAGACTTAGATGTTTGTCCTGTATGTAAGGCTTCTCGGTACAAGCGAAAGAAAAGTCCCGACGAAGGAAAAAAGTCAAAGCGGGGTGGTCCCGCGAAGGTTGTGTAGTATCTACCTATCATTGATCGTTTCAAAAGAATATTTGCCAACCCCAAGGAAGCGAAGTTAGTACGTTGGCATGCCACGGAGAGAAGGAATGATGGTATGCTAAGACACCCAGCGCATTCGATTCAATGGAGGAATATCGATCAAAAACACAAAGACTTTGCTGCTGACCCCAGAAACATGAGGCTATGTCTATGTACAGATGGCATGAATCCTTTCGGAGATATGAGTAGTACTCACAGCACCTGGCCGGTTCTTATTTCAAACTTTAACCTACCGCCATGGTTGTGCTTTAAAAGGAAATATATTATGCTGTGCTTGCTAATCCAAGGACCGAAACAACCGGGCAATGATATTGATGTGTTCTTGGAGCCTGTTATGGACGATCTTGAGATGCTCTGGAAAGAAGGTGTGGAAACTTGGGATGCATATGGTCAGGAGAATTTCAAGCTACGAGTTCTACTGTTCTGCACCATTAATGACTATCCCGCCCTCGGTAATCTTTCCGGCCAAACCGTGAAAGGAAAGAAGGCTTGCTTCGACTGCATGGAACATACACGCAGCCGGTGGTTGAAGAAATCACGAAAGATGGTTTATATAGGTCATAGGAGGTGGCTCCCGCTACGTCACTCATTTCGAAGGAAGAAAATTTTTAACGGTAAGAGAGAACTTCAGCCTGCTCCCAAGGATTTGTCCGGATATGAGGTCCACAACTTGGTCAAGGACATAACCAACAAGTTTGGGAAGAAAAGAAAACGTATTCAGGCAAAGGACAAGGGTATGTGGAAGAAAAAGTTCATATTTTGGCGATTACCTTACTGGAAAGATCTTGAGGTCCGTCATTGCATTGATCTCATGCATGTAAAAAATAATGTGTGTGAGAGTTTGGTTGGCTTGCTGCTGAAATATTCCCGGCAAAACAAAGGACGGGTTGAACGCGCGACTTGATCTACAGGAAATGAACATTCGCAGTGAACTCCAGCCCGTAACAGATGCAGACACAGGTAGAGTGTACCTCCCTCCAGCCTGCCACACACTGTCGAAGGATGAGAAGATCGCAATGTTATCATGCCTGAAAGATATTAAAGTTCCATCAGGCTATTCAGGGAGGATTAGTAAGTACGTCAAATCGGAAGACCTAAAACTGGTTGGAATGAAGTCGCACGATTGCCACGTGCTAATCACACAAATCTTGCCAGTTGCTATCAGAGGCATCCTTCCACCCAAAGTCCATCATACGATCCAACGTCTGTGTGCCTTTTTCAATGCAATCAGACAAAAAGTTATAGATCCCGAAGATCTAGATGGGTTGCAGACCGATATTGTCAATACCCTCTGCCACATGGAGATGTTTTTTCCACTGTCTTTCTTTGATATCATGGTTCATCTCCCTGTTCATCTTGTGAAGCAAACAAAATTATATGGCCCAGCTTTCCTAAGAGAAATGTACCCGTTCGAGAGGTACATGGGAGTTCTGAAGGCATACGTTCGGAACATAGCAAAATCGGAGGGGAGCATCATTTAAGGCTACACGACCGAGGAGGTTATTGAGTTCTGCGTGGATTACATGTCCGAGGCTGAACCTATCAGAGTTCCAGCGTCTCGTCACGAAGGAAGGTTGTCAGGTGCTGGCACAATAGGGAGGAAAAGAATTAGGCCCGATCAAGCTTCCTACGCGCAGGCTCATTTTGCTGTGCTCCAACATATGGCAGAAGTTGGTCCATATTTTGAGGAGCACTTATCGAAAATTCGGCAGGAGAACTTGGGTTGATCTGAGTCGTGGATTAACAGAGAACATAACTCTCGGTTCAACGCATGGTTCAAGAATCGTGTCACAATGTCGACGGATATCCCAAATGAGATAGTACAATTGTTGGGGATGGGACCGTGTTGGGCCATAGACACATGGCAAGGATACGATATTAATGGATACACATTTTACACCGTCCAGCAAGATCTGGGAGTCCGTATAGATGCCTTCCAGGATCAAGTTGGGTCGAACACATACTACGGCCGCATTGAGCAGATCTGGGAGCTGAACTACGTGAAGTTTAAGGTTCCTTTGTTTCGATGCCGTTGGGTGAATATATGCACTGCTGTTAAAGTCGATAAGGAAGGTTTCACTTTAGTAGATCTATCCAAGATTGGATACGCCGACGAACCATTCGTACTTGCGAAACAGGTCGAGCAGATTTTCTACATAAAATACCCCGCAAACAAGAAGATGCACATCGTGAGAGATGGCAAGCGCCGAATTGTTGGTGTTGACAACGTCGTCGATGAAGAAGAATACAACCAGAATCTTCACGTACGACCTCACATCGACCTTGAAGATGATCCACAAGAGCCTGTGGCATATACTCGATCAGATCATACGGAAGGCATAACCTTGTGACCGATCCCGTCGTGCTTATTTGTTATGTTGTACTTGGATACTAGTAAAGTATTTTGTATTAGTAAAAAAGCTTAGGTAATTTGGTGCAACTTGTAATATTTTTTATTGTGAATTTAGTAAATTTAGTGAATTATTGTACTTCACTTAATTATTTGGGATAATAAGTTAATTATTGTGAATTTAGTAAAATTAGTGAATGTTTATTGTGAAGTATTTTATTGCAGTTATTTATTTTCAGTTCAGGTCACCAATGAACAGGAGTCAAATGTCATCTGTGACGGGCTGTAATTTAAGGCCCGATATAGATGGCGCAATCTCTATCGGGCCCACATTACAGCCCGTCACAGATGACAGCATCCGTGATGGGCCCTGGTTTACAGCCCGATAAAACGATGGTGTACCCGCCGAGATAGAACTTTTTGTCTTCAATCCAAATTCTCGATTACGGCTGGACTGAGAACTTAGTCGCAGACTCCATACCTTCTCGGTTGTCCGAGAATGGTTAGTCGAGTTCGACAACTGTTGTTTCAAGGTCTTCGGTTGAGAACATCAACTCGTTCATTTGCATTGAACTCGGGGCTACTATCAGTGTTATGGATAAGGCATACCCAATAGTCTTGTGTTAAGCTCGGCGGGGCGCACCATATATCAAGTCTTATATGGAATCATGCCTCATATGAGGAAGGTGTTCCAGATGAGGAAGGAGAAGTAAGGTTTAAGTTGAAAACTACAAGGACTATTTAGATCGTGTCCATATTTGTCTCCCTAATTCTACTTGGACAAGAGGACATCTATGGGTATAAATAGAAGAAGTCGTAGGAGGAGAAGGGAGAGACACGCAACAGTTAGAATAGACACCAATACACGCCGCCAGACATCGACATAAGAGATAAGCCTAGACATACCCAACCTGGTGCCGCAAAGACCGACAAGAGAGATCTAGCGCTATCTCTGATCTCGCTGAGTTCGTATTCGAGGATGAAGACTACCCCGTCATCGACTACGGGTGGTGGTTCATGCCGCCGTGTCGACGACATTTAGATAGGTTATCCCAAATATTTTACTTGTGTGATTCTGATGAATAAGAGAAAAACCGGTTTCGACCAACATGAGTAGGGCTATTACCTGACTGGTAAGGGGCCAGAACCTGTATAAAAAATCGTTGTATCCGTCTCTTTTACCTCGATCTCGCATATACCTTGGTACCAACGATCCCCATACCATGAAAATACCGTAGTTGTTATCTTCAACATCGGCATATACAACTACAAATTTTGTAGTTCAAATCCCTAGTACTACCGTTATGTTGGAGCTATAAATATTGTGGTTTTGTGATTAAATTGGCATTAAACCTATTGCTTTGTTATAAATTTGCTACTTAATCTGTAGTTTTATGATACTTTATCTTAAATCTATAAATTTGTGATAGATGTGATCTATATAGTTTTTAATACAACAACTTAAATTTGTAGTTTTATGATAGTTTAGTTATTGTATATATGGTTTTATAAAATTTACTCTCTTGTATGTTAATTTTATAGTGGGAGAAACTCCTGTCCTTTGACCTCTGCACAAAGCCAGAACACTTTTGATCTATGCAAATCATGGACTAACAGCTTAACACCCAAGCAGATTAATCATGTGGAGCCCACAACGAACAGAAGAGGACAACAAACATGCATTTGCCCCAGTGCTATACAGCACTAATTAATTTTGGGAGACAACATCATACACAGTTTCATCTAGATCGACATATACTTCTTCGATTTTCCGATCGATCGATCGAGCAAATATATACATGCACATACGATACAAATAATCCTCGTACAAGAGCATCACATACATGCAGGATTGCATCTACCCACTCGTTAATTACTACTAAATCTCCGCGAATTATTGGGAAATTGATCACTAGTAATCCCTACAAATCGTAGTCGTCGCCGTCGTAGGTGTGCGAGCCGTAGAGGAACGTCGGCGGCGAGAAGCAGACGGAATACCTGTTGTCGATCAGCTCCGGCGCGAAGCTGTTCTCGTCGTCGTCGCACGGCGCCGCCTGCGCGGCGCCCTGCCCACCGGCGGCGCCGTGATCCGTCGACGACGAGTCGACGGTACTGCCGGGGCTGGGCAGCATCATCGGCGCCGCGCCCTCCATCTCGCCGGCGCCCGTCGGGCTGCCACCGCCGCCACCGCCACCGCCACTGGTATCGTCGACGGTCGCGCCGCCGCCGCGGTACTTGGACGGGTCGGCGTGCCGGCCGGTGAGCTCCTGCACGAGCGCGCGGAATCCCTCCTCGCTGGTGGTCACCCGCATCGGGTTGGAGATGTACACCACCTTGATCTCCCTCCTCTTCCCTCTGCCGCCGCCGCCGCCGCCGCCTCCTTGATACTTCCCCTTCCGATGCAGCCTCCCGGCCGAGCTGCCGCCCGTCGCGCTCCGGCGAGCATTGCCGCCGCCCTTGGCGCCGCACTGCTTATTGTCCATCGATCGATCGTATCTTGCTAGCTAGCTACAGATGAATGGATCGAGGAGGGAGATTTGCAGGTGGCTAATGGCGAGATTAATGGGTGAATTAATTTGGGGGGCTCAGGCGAGTGTACTGGCGAATGAGAGCTGGAAGTCACAATTGTGGAAAGGAGGCTATAAGAAGCCCGGGGGATGGCCGTTTCCAGTTTTAGTAGCCAGGAAAAGGAAACCATGGATGGCAAAGGTTACTAGAGTACAGCTACGGCGGATGGATTCTTGTGGAATGGTGCCTCTATCTCTATGGATATGAGAAGAGAACTGTGTGAGAGGCAATGCAATGCAAGTGGAATCTGTAACTGTATCCCTCTTGATCAATGTAACAATTAATAATAAAAAAGATGGTGTACATGATGTTGGGGGAGAGTGCCACTGCCATGGATAATGAACATGGCTTTTGGAATTTAGAGAAACATCAGGTGGAGGGAATTTGTTAGGTCTACCCAACAGTGTGAATTGGTTGATGTGCATATGAGCACTAGCATTTCTCTAAGAAGTGGTGAATTAGTCGACCATGGTGTGGTATTTATAATAAGCGGTAAAATAATCGAAGGTTATATAGTCGCACAGAACTTCATTTAGGTAGCTGTAATGTAATATTGTAGAATTTACAGCTAGCTGGCAGAAATTTCTTAATTTACAAATGGATGCCATCGTATGAATCAATAGGCTTCCTTTTTAACTATATGTTTGCAAATATATTTATATTGACATCAACACCGTGCCTAATTTCTCCGCTTTCAACAAACTATTAGGTATGGTAGCAAGTTGCTTATAGAGCTAGTGTTAATTTTCTTAATAACAAATAGTAAGTTATACTTCCTCGTTTCTTTTTTTTACTTGTTGCTCTACAGCCTGTCTGCCCATGTCAACTACACATATGTTCAAAGGAGTATGTTAGTTTGGCAATATTAAAACTATGGAGTATATCATCATATTCACGCTAACAATACTTCAATAATGCGGTGTTTTTATTGAATTTCTTTAATGCGCACCTATAAAAAGAAATCAAAATTTTAAGTAGAAAAGAAATGAGAAAGAAAAACTATTTACAAAAAACTAAAGTTTGCACCAATCCATGGGTGAATCTAGCACTTGAGGGGTGCCCAGGGCAACAACCACAGTTTGGAATCCGATACGGGCAGCAGCAAGGTTAACACAGCAGGGGGGGCTCAAAAGCGGGGCGCATCACACCCCAAGTGCAATCAATCTCGTCGCAAAATCCGGTGACGTGGCGCGCTCTCATTGGCCCCCTTCCCGTCAGCGTGGGGCCCTGCGCTGACGCTAAAGTACAACCAATCGGACCCCGAACTTTTCTCACCGCCCACCATCCCTTACCCGCGCCGCGGTATCCGCGCCGCTGCCACTGACGGGGAGTGGCCCACGTCCCCACCTGCAGAGAGGAGAGGCCGTGGGGCCCGCTGGGCCGTGGGCCCGTCTCTCCCGCGCTCGCGGATACCCGGCCGCGGGGGCATCGCCAAGGGGGACACGTCGATCTGGACCGTCCGATCGTGGGCGCGGCGACGGAGGATCGTTGGATCCTCGCGCGTCGAGGTGGGGGTGGGGGACCAGCTTCGTGGTGTTGTGTTGCGGGTATTGCCGCTTTCCCACGCGATTGGACTGTTGCACCCACCTAACATGTAGCTGACCGGTGGGACCATTGCTCCTTTTGTTGGTACTAGCCTGGAAGCAGATCGATCAGTGAACGGATCAGATCAATCATCATGGCACACATAAACTTTTACTCCGATCCATCCAATGAAAAACCCAACCTCCTTCCTCTGTCCCATGATATTTCAAATCCTATCTTTCTAAGGTAAAATTAAGGAGAAAGATTAAGGATCAAAATATCCCTAATTAATAGGAAAACTATATTGATAGATAGCTAGGTGAGAGATATTTAAATGATAAAATTTCTTTATTTGCGAAACAGTGATGAGTAAAAAGATAAAAGTTGATTTATTTTGAGACAAAATTCAAACCTAGAAGCTGATTTATTTTGGGACGGAGAGAGTAGATGGGATATGACATAATCTTATACTCCATTCATTCAAATATAAGTGACTTTTACTCTCCTCCATCCAATGAGAAACCCAATCTAGATGGGATATGATATAACCTTATACTTCATTCATCCCAATATAAGTGTATCTAGAACTTTATTTATCTCAATATAAGTGCATCTAGAACTGAATATGATACTATCTGGATCCGTTGTAGTACGAGGTATCATATCCAATCCTAGTTACATTTATTGTATTATTATGTTGTGTTATATTCACAGCACGGAGAGTGTATGTTATTTGTACGATATATTTTTTCTATACATTTTTTTCACGTGGAAGACGAATACGCACACAAACTGGAACTATTTTATTTACTGTGTACTGCTACACGCCTACACATGATTTTAGTGCTAACTTTTATCCTTTGATCAACTGGCAATATCTGATTTTTCCTGTTAATCCCATGATTAGGAATTGGCTTGTTACACATGTTCTTTGTGCTGTGCCCATCAGCCTCTAAGATGAGATCTTGCACTCATGTACTCCGTAGTCCGTACTGAACTACTGATACTCTGATAGTGAACTGCATCCAGACGTACTTCTTCACGATCAAGTGCAATTGGTGCCTTCGCAATTTGTTTCTTACTAATTCACATCATGGTCAAAATTTGTACAACAATCTCAAATCCTTTCAAACTCTGTCTTTTACCCCCAATTTAAACACAGTGTTTAATTACAACGCATCTTCAGTTAAAAGAGTATGAACAGTTTCTATTATACAGCCGAGCTGAACACAAGAACAGCACCCATCTTCACATCGTTTTTCATCACGCTCACTTCCCCCGATCTCGATCCGATCCCTTGCCATGGCTGTGCAGTACAGAAAATCGCCTACGCAACACCATGGCGTGTATGCATGTTTGTGTGGGGTTCATGTGCTTTGCTCTCTCCTAGCTGGCCACCCTGAAGAAATCCAATCCACACCTCTGAATCTTGAGCTCCATCGATCCTCTGCCATGGCCGCTCGGATCTACAGCACGACGTCGCGCCGCTTCTTCGGGTTCGCCTCCGGATCGCCTTTCCTCATCATGGCCACGAACTCCGTGTAGTTGATCCTCCCGTCCTGCACGACGATCTCACCCAATTCAGCCATGTTCAGAAATTCAGATGTTGCAAGGTAAGGCAGTGTTCAGTTCAGGGATGAGCAGTGTAGGAATGTCTGCGGCTTACGTTGTCGGCGTCGACTTCGGATATGATGTCCTTGATCTCCCTGCCATCGAGCAACCCTTTCTCTCTCAGTGCTTGTTCGAGCTCTTCGATCGTGATGTACCTGTCAGCAGAAATGTGCGTTGGTTATCAGCTCTGAATGTTTGCAACTGCATACTGATACTGTTCTACACTACTGCTGGCTGCAAAACTGCAATGGCAATATGGCATTGCAACTGAACAGAGTTTCAGAAATGTACCCGCTGTTGTCCTTGTCGAAGTACTGGAACGCGGTGTAGAGGTGCTCCTCCCTGTCCATCCTGTTCATGTGCATCGTCGCGGTGATGAACTCCTCGTAATCGATCGTACCGTTGCCGTCTGCATCAGCCTGTTTTTTTTTTCAAAGCCACAAACATTTTGTAAGCCTGAAAGTTTTCTGAATGTGAAGTACACTGTCGAGCAATTCAGTTCCAAATCCTTACAGCTTCCATTAGCTGCTGAACTTCAGCTTCGGTGAGCTTGGTTCCCTTCTTGGCCAGCCCTTTCCTCAGCTCGTCGACGGTAATCGTGCCGCTGTTGTCGGAATCCATGCTCTTGAACATCTCCTTGAGCCCCTTGATCTCCTCCTCTGACAAACATCCGGCGATAACCTGCAAAAGATTCAAGGTAAGAAAGCGAATTTTTTTTTTAAGGAACAAAGCGAATTATTTTCAGACTAGATGAACAGTCAACACTACTCACCCTTAGAGCAGCCTTCTTGAACTGGTTCATAGCTCTGAACTGCTTGAGCCTGCCAAGAACAGCGTTGTCGAGAGGCGTATCGGGCGCCTCGCCGTCTTCCTTGATCCATGGATGATCTGGACAAAAAAATAATAACAACATCATTCTTGTTTAACAAACAACAACATTCATATCCAAAAACACAAAGCGATGAAAAATCCTCTGCAATGAACTTACTTAGCACGTCATACGCAGAAATCCTCTGCTTGGGGTCAGAATGGAGCATCCTCCTGACAAGGTCCTTGGCGCCATGCGAGATGCGCGGCCACGGCTCGCTGGTGAAGTCGACCTGCCCTCTCAAGATGGAGTTGAAGATGCCGTGCTCCGATTCTGCCACGGCCAATTAATCTTGCTCTCGTCATTAAATTGTTCAGAAGAAATGCAAGCAGAATCATGAACAAAATTCTGCTTAAAAACCATGGCGATGAACAGCAGCTTGCCTGCCCAGAAGGGAGGAACTCCGCAGAGCAGGATGTAGAGCATGACGCCGATGCTCCAGATGTCCGCCTCCGGGCCGTAGCTCCGCTTGAGCACCTCCGGCGCGATGTAGTACGCGCTCCCGACGATGTCCCTGAACACCTCACCTGCATGTGAACGCCATTGATGATGACGAGCTCAAGGGGAGAGAGAGAGAGAGAGAGAGAGAGAGAGAGAGAGAGAGAGAGAGAGAGGCAATGGAGGATTGCATCAGCAACAGCAATTGATGGAGACCTTCTTTGAAGAAGACGGAGAGGCCGAAGTCGGTGGCCTTGAGAGGGGCGTGCTCGTCCTTGCTGAGGAGGAGGAAGTTCTCGGGCTTGAGGTCGCGGTGGATGACGCCCATGGAGTGGCAGGTGTGGATGATCTCGACGATGGTGCGGAGGAGCGACGAGGCGGCGTGCTCGGTGTAGTGTCCCTTGGCGATGATCCGGTCGAAGAGCTCGCCGCCGGCGCAGAGCTCCATGACGAGATGGACGGCGTGCTTGTCCTCGTACGCGCCCTTGAGCTCCACCACGCCGGGTTGGCCGGCGAGGTGGTACATGATCTGCACCTCGCGGCGGACGTCCTCGACGTCCTCCTTGGTGGACAGCTTCCGCTTGCTGATCGTCTTGCACGCGAAGCGCTGCCCTGTGGCCTTGTGGGTGCACAGCGACGTGACGCCGAACTGGCCGCGCCCGAGCTCCTTGCCGACGGTGTAGATGGACTTGACGTCCTCCATGGGGCGGCCGAGGACGGGGCCGATGGGTGCGGGTGGCTTGGCGGGCGCCGGCGCGGCGGAGGGGGAGAGTGTTGCCGGTGGGGGAACGGTGGCGCCGCCGGCGGGGCGGGAGGAGCCGGAGGTGGGAGGCGGCGGCTCGGGCTCCGAGGATGACCCCGGGCAGCAGTTGCCCATGGCCGGCGCCAGCGGCGAGGGGGCGGCGTCGTCGTCGGGGACGGCGAGCCTGTGGGCGGCGGGGAGGGGGAGGAAGCGATTTGTGGCGTTGGCGAATCGGGGGGGTGGGGGTGGGTGGTGGCGATAAAGGGAAGGTGGGGAGGAAATGGCGGGAAGGGTAACGGCTCGCGGGTTTGGGTTCGGTTGCCGCGCTTTTGCTCGAGACGGGAAAGATAACTGAAGGCTTCGGTGTGCCAAATCCGGGGCATGAACTCAGCAAGATCGCTCAGCATTTCTGCGCATATATTCTCGATACACATTTCTCAGATTAATCAGGGGAAAAAAATATTCTCGACGCAAATTTTGGCTAAATTTCTCGAGACATTCTCAGATCGATCAGTCGGCCGGGTTCAAAAAAACTGCAAGATTGAATTATCTTCGCGCCGTGCTTCCGTGCTCGCCACTTGTTCGACCAAATGCCACCGCGGCCGCCCGCCGCCCGCCTTGGCCGTCGGGGGCCGAAGGCGGTGTCGCATCGTCCCTGCGCAAGCGCCACGGACACCCCTCGTAGGCCGCGCGGCAGCCGTAGCGGAGCGAGCCCCCCGAGGGATGGGTGGTGACAACGGTGGAGCGGCACCTCTTCCACCGTTTATCTCAAAACTACTTACCTCTCGCACAGTGCCCACCATTTGTTCGAGCAAATGCCGTCGCCGGGGCCGAGCTACCGAAGGCAATGTTTGTCGCGTCGTCCCCGCGCAAATGTTCGACCAAATGTCCCAAGGACCCTGGCAGACTTGCAGGCCGCGCGCACGGCCAACCAGCTGCTTGACGCCGCCCACGCAGCTGCCTCGGCGTTCGTGTTACTGTGCGCCGGTCGAGGTTGGTGGTATACATGGCCAAACGTGCCGTGCACGGCACGTGTAACGCCCCGATTTTCGGGTGGCGTTAAAGAGCTAATTTACAAAAATCCTATATGTGAAAAATTTCGCTCTTTGAATGTTGAGTCTAAGTTGTGCCGTAGATCTCAGTTTAAATCCCTCTACTCGATATCAAAAATTGCCTCCTCGAAATTCCACTTATAAATCAAATTCCGAATTTGATCTTTCTCTCCCTTGAATTCTCGCCAAATACTTCTCTCAAATATAAAAATATCAAATTCCTATTGTGAATCCCCTCTTTGACTCCGTCGTATTTTTTCGAGTTCAAATATGTAATTTGAATTCAAATCCGACACCAAATGCTCCTTATTTTTCTTATCAGTAATTGTCAGCTAAAGTCTAAAGTATCTCTCTTTCTCTCTCAGCCCAAACCAACCTCCTCCTCTCACCTGCAGCCTGGGCCATCTCCTTCCCCCTCGGCCCAGTCGAACTCCCTCTCTCTCTCCCTCTCGCTAGGCTGTCCCAGGCTCGGCCCAACCCCTCCCGCCGGTCCACTTCTCCTCCCCGGCCTGTTTCCTCTCCCTCCCGCAGCCTTCACCCTCTCTCCATCATCTCTTTCTCTCTCTCTCCCGCAACTCTCTCTCTCCTGCTTATTTTCCCTCTCTCGCCGGATTTTGGCTTGCCGCCCGCGCTGATTCAAACCGGCCGACTGCCGCGCTGCGCCTCCTGCCGACTGCCGCGCCAGCCGCCTGCCGCCGGCGTCACCGTGACGCCCTGCCACCCACGCCGCTCCCATCCAAAAACCGGGAGGCAGAGCTCTTCCTCCTTCTCTCTCCTTCCTCCCAGAATGGCTTGGAGGAAGCTCCCTTTCTCTCCTCCACTTTCTCTTTTTCCTCTAGCCTAGCTCCCTGCCTCTGTCGCTGGCGCCGCGCACAGAACAGCGCCGCTGACGCCGCTCCCGTGCATCCGTCGCCCCCACCTTGACCGCGCCCGTGCTTTTCCTTCTCCTAGAAGCTTCACACGGCGCCTATATAAGCCGCACACCCCGCGCGCCGGCCTCCTCTACTCCTCTCGCGCCGTGCCTGCCTGCACGCCGCCGCGCCTGCCCGCACGCTACTGCGCCTGCCTGCACGCCGCCACGGCCGTCTCCGCCACCGGCATCCCCAACCTCGCGCACCTCCCTCTCCCGGTGACCGCCCCACCCGCCACCGCTGCGACCCGCGCGCAGCCTCGCTGCGGCCGCGCCCAACCCCTCTCCCCAGAGCGCCGCCGCGACCACCGCCCCATCTCTTCCCCCGCTCCCCTCTTCTCCTCTCGCCGGCGCCCCTGGCTGCTGTGCCCGGCCGCGCCGCGCGCTGCCCCCGCCTCGCCTCCGTCCGCCGCCCGGCCGCACAGTGCCGCGCCGCCCGGTCGCGCCGTGCCACGCCCGGCCGTGCCGCGCGCCTTGGCTGCCTCCCCATCCCTCTCGGTTCACCGCCGCCTCCTCGCCGCCCTTGGCCGCCGACGACCTCTGCCGCGCGCCGCGCCCGGCCGCGCCGCGCCACGCCGGCCGCGCCCTAGCCGTCCCGGCCGCCTCTCTCCATCCGGTGAGCAGCAGAGAAAGGAAAGAAGACAGAGAAGAGAGAAAGAAAAGAAACAGAGAAGAAGGAGCAGGAAGGAAGAAGAGAGGAGAAAGAGAAAAAAAAAGAAAGAGAAGAAAATAAAGGAGGTGGGACCCACTCCTTGATTCTCTCTCTGCGGGCCCCCTTTGACTGGTAAAAACATCCTACAAAAGTTTAGACTGCATCCCTATACTCCTTTGGGCCGTCCGGTTGGATAGATTTCGAAAGTCCATTCCTAGTCCCTGCTAGCAGGCTAGCTACTTTGAAACAAAGGTCCATATTTACTCCCTAACTGCAAGCCCATTGCCATGAACCAAGGTCTGTCTTCCCTCCCTCTGTGCCAATAGCCCATAAACCAAAAGTCTACTCCTTACCCCTCCCAACAAGCCAACCACCCATGAAACGAAGTCCATCGTGGGTCCCTCATTCCTCCCTCTACCCAAAACAGTCACCCATGGACCGAAGTCCATCTAACCCCCTTCGCCATTGGTTGGCCCCACCAGTCAGCGAGAGTAAGAGATATTTTTGAGAATGTTTCTTTTCCAGAAATTCAATAATTCCATTCCTTTATTCCAGAAAATTCCAATAAACTCCATAAATCATTTCTTTGATTCCAATAAAATAAATAAATACTTTTCCTTGTCTAGAAATTCCATGATTTACTTTCCCTGCTCCGGAAGTTCAAATAAATCTTTTCCTTGTCCATATATCTTTTTCCTATACTCCGGACATTTCCGTAAATCGTTCCCTTGATCCGATGTCTCCAATTTAACTTCCGAAATTCATATCTTTTAGTCCGCAACTCCGATTGACCCCGTTCCACCTCCGAAAATTCCGTTAAATTGTGATCTATCTTATGGCACTATTATTTAGTCTAAATAGGATATTTGTTTTGGTCTTTTGTTTAGGTTTTTGATTGTTTGCGCCTAGTTGCGGTTACCGGATTTTTCGTCAAGCGAGGATTTCTCGAAGATTCGCGAAGATTAAGGCCCTGAGCAAGGCAAGCCACCCTTGAACATCTTGAGCCTATATTTAAATTTAATTATATTGTTTGCAAAATATTTATGCATTGATAGGATTCCACGTGAACTGTTTGCCCCGTCTGCCAGGCAGATCGGTGGGCCTACCTAACTTGCTGCATTTAATCCTTCCCTTTGTTAATTGCTTCATCATGTTTCCCTTGTAACCATCTTCGTTGCGCCTCGGTATTCGTGCACTCTGTACGAGTATCGCTGTCGCCTTCAAACTTAAAATATGAGAACATCTCGGGTAAAACTTGATTTACAAAAGTATTGAAAAACCCGACGCCTGGGTCGGTGCCTTGTGCAAGAAAAATGAGTTTTAAAAAATGAAACTCGCGACACAAGGCCATTCCTGGACGGGATGCTTGTGCAGTCGCCTTTAAGGACCGATTCCTTCGGAATTACATCCGAGCATATAATCAGTGCGACCACATGGGTGAAATGGGACACCCCTGGCTGAGTAATTAGCTAGGCCAAGGAAGCCTTGATGTCAAGGGACAAGTGGATTCGCCGGGGTGGTGTCGGGGAGGACCCCTGGGCTTCCTGGCACAGTATGGTCTGGGACCTAACCTGTTGTCGGTCCGGATGACCCCTCCCGTTGGCATATGGTAACCTTGTGTCGGCTTTGGAAATGCCTTGTCGTGAAAGCCTCAAAGTCACCAGACGTGGCTGTTCTGCACGGGTTGGGTGACCCAGGCTAGTAACGTCGTGTGGGTAAAGTGTACCCCCTCTGCAGAGGTTACTAAACTGTTCGAACAGCCGTGCCCACGGTTATGGGCGGATGTGAGGTGATTCCTTAGCGTAGTTTTTGTTTTACCATGCTTTGAAAAGAGATGATAATGGTTTGGGAAACTTGATGCTTGGGAAGCAATTGGCTGTCAGGGAGACAGCGGGACAGGGAGTCCCTAATTGGTTGTCAGGGAGACAGCGGGACAGGGAGTCCCTAATTGGTTGTCAGGGAGACAGCGGGACAGAGAGTCCCTGGAAATAATTGGTCGTTTGGGGACCACATATCTTGGGAAGATTGGATAATTGGTTCGGTTTGGGAAACCAACTTTTAGGCCAACTCTGGGAGTTGTGCAAACATGAAAATCAATTTGTTACCTCTCACTCCCGACCAAGCTGAGACTTGTCTCGCTCTGGTTGTGGACAAGCACACACTTAGATTGTTCAAACCTTGAAAATAAAACTGCCTTGCTAAATAAACAGCCTCTCCTTGAAGCTTGCATTAACCACTTAAGTTTCCCTGGCTTGCTGAGTACGTAAGTACTCACCCTTGCTTTCTATATATATATAGTTCTGCCAGCTCTGAAGGTGAAGCCGAAGTGAAGATTAGGGTTTCGTCCTAGTTCCCTGCTGTTGCCTGTGGTGTTGGGTGTTAGTTCGTTGGTTTCCGCTGCCTCTGTCTCTGATGTTGCTGCTTCCGCGTCGTCTGTTGCATTCTTGGGTCCTCCCGAGAGTTGCAACTTAAGTCAAGGTAAATAAGTCCCATATTTAAATTAAGGACTGCAATGATTCATAATTGTCACCGTGGGTACCAGCGCTATGTCCTGGGACTGGTACCGATATCGCGGTTTCGTAGGAAGCGGTTCGCGCCGTTTTCCTACGACACGCTCCTGTCAGGTGCCGTTGTACGGCGGTGTCGGATCGGGGTGTGACAGCACGGCACTAGCACGAAATGGCACGGCACGAAATGGCACGGCACTAAGCGGCACGGCCAGTTAGTCATGCCGTACCATATAGTGCCGCCGTGCCAACTCCTGGGCACTAGCACGACACTAAGGGCCAGGCTTAGTGCCGTGCCGTGCCCAGTGGCACGGTAGTGCCAGTGCCGGCACTAGCACTAAAACACAGCTGCACCTCAAAATACCAAGAATTTCATGAACACCACAAAAACACCAGAATTACAAGCTACTACAACTACAAGGTCATCAGAATGACTAGATTTCACCAAATGCACAAGAACAAGTACAATACAAGAGAAAGAGATCATAGACAGAGATATACCAAAAGAGTTCACACAAAAATGGCTGCCTCATTAAAAACCTATCTAGGTAAAACTCACCCTTGTGAGAAACCCTAGATAGGAAAAGAGTACAGCCAAGCTCCATTAAAAGAGTTTAATGTTCAAGTCTCATACACCAACAGCAAGTCCACAGTCTAAGTCCTAAATATTACAGACCATTACATAAATGATAAATGTTCATGAATCAAGATCAACTCCTTGGAAGACCTCTACAAGCTCCTTGTCCTCCACTTCTTGCTGCAACCTTGAATCAGCAGCCTCCTAGTCCTTGATGCAGGTGAGCATCTCCACCATTTCAGGTTTCAGCCTCCTTCGCCGCTCCTCGATGATCCTGCCAGTCATACTAAAAGTAGATTCTGAAGATATAGTAGACACAGGAACAGTTAAGATATCTTTAGCCATGATGGAGAGGACTGGATAGGTTAGCTTGTGCTGATGCCACCAGTTCAATATGTTAAAGTCATCAGAGAGGTGGTTGACAGTGTCACAGTCCAAGTAGGACACAAGTTCAGAAGCATTAGAAGCTGATGACCTTACCGCATGCAACAGAGAGGTGGCAGATGTACATCTAGACATGTTAAGACTAGGCAAGGTACCAGAACCACCCAAACCAGTACCAGAACCAGAAGCATCATCATCATATATCTCATCCCAAGCAGACCTTGACTTACCAGAACTTGACTCAGGAGGGTCAGACCTCTTAAGCCTTACAGCACCAAACTTCTCATCATACTTGTTGTAAACATCAGTGAGTCTAGCTCTAGTTTCAAGCATATAAGCATGATAATCAGTACTGGTGAGACCACCCAACCTTCTAAGCACCCTACCAAAACCTTTCATTTTAGCTCTAGGGTCCAAGATGAATGCAAAAGAGTAAAGCACAGGTATATCTCTCCAGTACTTATTATACTTATCTATCATAGGTTGAACAACATGTCTGATGTGCACATCATTTGCATATTTGTTTAGATGCAGAGCAAATTTAACAAGATAATGAATCATAAGTGGAGATGTAGGATAGTAAACACCAGACAAATCAACAGTTGCATCATAAAACAGCTCAAGAAATGATAGCACTTTATTTGCCATAGCCCAATGATCATCATTTAACAGCAAGGATCCTCCCTCAGACCTAGGGTACTGAGCATGGATGAAAGTAGTGAAAGGGCCCTTATGAGGCATCAAATGCTTAAGCATCAGATAGGTAGAATTCCACCTTACCTCCATGTCCAGCTGAAACTTTCTGGGGTTTGCCCCAGTGGCAATGCAGTAGCTTTTATATGCAGCAATTCTTTGATTAGATGAATTTATGAATGATATTACAGTTCTAAATGTTTCTATCAAAGGCTTAAGAGCATGGATGGCCTCCTTAACAATCAGATTAATGATATGACATGCACAACGCTGATGCAAGAACATGGAATCAACAGCATTAGAAGCATCAAGTTCATCTACATCTACTGGAACAGGCAAACCAAGATATCTAGAAAGGATAGGTCTCAGTTTTCTCATAGCAGAAGCATTAGATGCAGCATTGTCTAAAGTAACAGCAAACACCTTAGCAGATAAACCATAATCATCAAGAACAGATGCAACACGATCAGCAATGTTCTGCCCACTGTGGGACTAATCAATCAGAACAAGACCAAGGACCGTCTTCTCTAATTGCCAATCAGAGTTGATGTAGTGAGCCACAACACTGAGATAGTCCTCTTTGGCATTACCAGACCATATGTCTGAAGTCAAACAGACACAGCAAACATTGGTGTTAAAAGTTTCAATCAGTTTAGACTTGCAATCAGTGAAATACTTGATGATATCTCTAGTGGTGCTTTGCCTAAAGACACTAGAATATCTAGGGTTATGAGCAGTTTTAATGTACTCTTCAAAAGCATCAGATTGACCAATAGATATAGGAAGATCAAGTCTAGCAATCAATCGAACAAGCTGATTACGAGCAACAATAGGACAGTAGTCCCAAGCACGCACACTACCATCAGGATTAAAAGAGATTTGTTGCTGAATCATGAGGCACTTTTCACGCCTCTTAACACAAGTTTTAAGGTGGCGAGCAAGATGACCAGTGCCACCAGTGGATCTGGCAGAGTATTCTTTACCGCAGTGATCGCAGCGAGCACCATACCTGAGCTTCTTACCATTGACGATCTTGAAGAGCTTGGTGAAGTCATCCCAGACAGGAGAAGTAGAGGCACGTACGTGCTTGGCATCTGGTTCGTCCAAGACGTCCTCTTCGCCCTCTGGATCGTCGTCGTCTGCCTCCAAGATATCAACGTTGATGGCATCAGCAACGTTAATGCCGAACAGCGCCGCAGCATCCTCGCGCAAGTCATCCTCGTCATCATCTCCGGCCAGGCCGGCAAACCGCCGCTCCTCGTTCATGCCGATCTCAACCGTCTCCTCGTCGGAGGGGTCCATCGTGGCTCGTCGCAGGCGACCTAGTCCCTCAACAGCTGCAACATCAGGAGAAAACAAAGATCTTTGTTAAAGAAGCAATAAAGAGAAGAAAGAAACCACGGATCTAGCAAGCTACGGTTAGGGTTTCGACGTACCTTTGCGGCTGGAGCACCAGGTACACCGGCGACGACGACGAGGCACAGATCCAGCCCCCTGGTCCCTCGACGGACCTAGATCCGGAGCACCATGGTGGCCGGAGACCGACGACGACGGAGATGACGAGGTTGACGAGGACAACACGGAGAGAACGATGCTACATCGTCTGCCCGAGATCGAAATCACGGGGGCCGACGGCCGTGCCGTGTGCCAGTGCCGGCCACCAGATGCGGGAGAGGAGAGATCGAGAGAGAAGGAGAGGAAATCGAGAGAAAGAGGCGAAGAAGAAGACGAACAGGAGCGGCGTCAGCGAGCGAGACGAGAGGGAGCGGCAGCGAGCGAGAGGAAAAATGAAATAGGGTTAGGGTTTGGGGTGGCAGCCGGGAGCGCCGCGGCTTATATAGCCCCTCCCCCCAAGGTCGGATCCAACAGTCGGGAGGAGCGGGGGGAGGGGATCCGGCGGCTCCCGTGCTACCCCCGTGCTGGAGTCGTGCCGCAGTCGGGCCGGCCCAATTTCGTGCCGTGCCTCAGGCTGTGCCACGGGCCGAAATTGAGGCCCAGTCACGGCACTGGGCCAGGCACTAGCACGGCACTGGCACTAAGGCCGTCGGGCCGGGCCGTGCTAGGGCCGTGCCAAATCGGGCCGTGCTAGTGCCGGCCCAGTGGGCCTGGCCCATTTGGCCATGTATAGTTGGTGGCGACGGTGTTACAGGTAAGCTCCTCTTCTTTTCTCGCTGCTCTATTGCATACTTGCAGTAGTGCGTCAACATTATCAAGGTCCTAATTTTTTTTTAAAAAAAAACATTACCAAGGTCCTGTATTTGGGAGCTTCTGCCTTGCAGGCTTGCAGCCACAACCTCTATTAGAATCTTTAGCTATCAGAAGCTTCCTAAACAGTTTAGATTTTCATCTAGATTCTAATAATTTATAGTTATAGAATCCAGAAAACGAGAAGCTGGAAAACAATCAGAGCCAGCCTTGGTTAGCATGTTTACTCTGCCGTCTGCGCCTTCTCAGTATAGCAAACTAGGCTTTTTTTCTGAACATTGTCTAGCCAGATTTCTCAAGAATTCTAATCTCAGCTCAGGCTCAGGTAAACTGTGGTTAGGCGCACAATCCAAAATCTTTTCAATTGATGAGGCGGCCTAGTCAGTCAGAATGGTCCCCTTGCTGCCGTCCAAATTCTATTCTGATGATTAGACATAAACGCCGAGATACACCACTTGTGCTTTCCGGTGCTCCGAGTACAATCAAAATTCAGACATACTACTCCAGTTGACAGCTACATTGCTTCAGTGATGGCCACAGGACACTGAGTGGGCGTTGGGTGTAAGAGACACCAAACTGGTTAGCTCAGGATATATCTGCTGCATTGTGGCAGTACACATGTATGTGCTATTTCTGACGATGAGATTACTCCAGAAGATATGGTGTTGATAATTGATAAAGCTGCGATGCAACATGGTTCCTGTCCATTCTTTTTTGCTAGCATGTAATAGTATCCAGTTGTATGGTGAAAAACTCTTTTCAGCTGCACCGAGGCTGTAAGCCTCTTGGGTTTGTGAAGGCAAGAGGGGCTTGAGGACTCTTCAGGGTTCAGTATATTTGACATTGCCAGAAAAACTACAGGTATGCGGGTGTTCTCTCTGTTGATTTCTTAAGGAGTCGCTTGATGCTTTTGCAATTCATTTTTCAACTTCTGTCGGCCAAAGATGCGAAGTATGTCCATATGATGTGCATATTCTTTGTTATCTCTATGTTTTTTGTTCACTGCAGTCTGTTCCTTCAGTTGTAAAACTGCTGCAGCACCTGTCTCAGGATCTCAGTAAATAGCAAAGCGAAAGGAAGCAAAAAAAACAACAGTATTAAATATTAAGTGCATTCATAGCTCCGAGGAGTTTAATATGGTTTATGCAAGCCCTGGGATAGATGCATCAACAGATCCAGAAATTGACAAGAATATACGAATGGTAATTACTATATTCAATTTACATTTTTCGTCAAAACTCTGATGTACTATCATGTTAGATGTTGACAATCTGTTACCTTTCATTCTTTGCAATAGACTGATGTTATTTGCATATATGTTTATTGACCTCATATACTAATCAGTTTGAACAAAGGCATCTTCCTACACCCATAGCTTCTGATTCCAGTGACAAATCAAAGGGCAAACTGGGTCAAAAGGTACCTGATCACTACACCTTCAGTGCATTGTTTCATGATTCACTTGTTACATATATCCTCGTTTTGACAGACACAACGTCGTCTTGCCCAAAATCGTGAAGCTGCTAGGAAAAGCCGTTTAAGAAAGAAGGTTTGTTCATGAGCCTAACCTGTTGCGTGGAGATCCCGTTAACCCTTCCCTTGCTCATATGCTATTCCAAACATGTCCACAAGAATTGCACAGGAAATCATAAATTATTAATCCTTTTCTCCCTCAGGCATATGTCCAACAGCTTGAGAACAGCAGGCTGAAACTTACTCAATTGGAGCAGGAGCTTCAGCGTGCTCGGCAACAGGTATATTCTTCACCTTCCTATTTTCAGAACATGCTGATAACTGAATATTTGATACTTGCCTACTTACTGCCCAGGGGATTATCATTTCAACATCGGGAGACCAGCATCGTTCAACGAGTGAAAATGGTGATGAGCTATCCTGTAAAATAGTTAGGTTACAGCTTACAGTTTGATCTTTAAGAAGCCCCCTTCTATTTCTGAGTGCACAAAGATTTTTGCATGAGTGCAGATATTGTTTGTTGTCCATCGGATTTTTCTCATTTTGATTTCATCACCATTCGCACACTATCTCTGAATGTTAAGATTGATAACAATCTCTGAATTCTAGAAGCTCTGGCGTTTAACATGGAGTACATGCGCTGGCTGGAGGAGCATAACAAGCAGATAAATGAGCTGAGGGCTGCAGTCCACACTCATGCTGTCGACGATGATCTTCACAGCATTGTTAGTAGTGTCATGGCGCACCATGAAGAAATTTTCAGGATCAAGGGTTTAGCAGCAAAGTCTGATGCTCTCCATGTGTTATCAGCAACCTGGAGGACCCCTCTTGAGAGGTGTTTTCTCTGGTTGGGTGGATTCCGACCATCGGATCTTCTTAAGGTCTCTTGTACTACCTCTCAATTTTCTCAAACCAGCGACTAGTTCGTTCATCTTTGTTACAGTGATTTATTATTATATTATTATTGCTGCAGTTGCTTGCAGATCAGCTAGAACCACTGACTGAGCAGCAGCTTGCCAGCATATGCAACCAGCAGCAATCTTCCAAAGAGGCAGAAGAAACTCTTTCTCAAGGGATGGAAATGATACAACATTCGCTTGCGGAAACCGTTGCATCCCAGCTTGGTCGTGCATGTTCTTCTTCTTCTCCTCCTAGCAATGCTGCAGATCACACGGCTGCGGCATGGGGAAAGATCGGCGACATGGAAAGCTTGCTGCAGCAGGTAGTGATTTCAGCAATTCTTGGAGCTGGTTGCATACACAATTCAGATGAACATGACATGTAGCTTTGTGCTTTATCATTCCATTTGCTGATTTGCAGGCTGATGATTTGCGGATGCAGAGTCTTCAGAAAATGCAGCGGGCGCTGACCACCCGGCAATCTGCAAGGGCGCTGCTCTTAGTCAGTGACTACTTCTCCCGGCTTCGTGCTCTGAGTTCTCTCTGGATCGCACGTCCACAACTATGAGTTGAAATCGAGTTGATTGTCACTGATCCATAATGCATTCTTTATATATCTTTGTGTTTGCTCACAAGAATCCAAGTAAATGTTCTTGTGATTCCTCTCTAGCTCGTTGTGTTGATGTATCCAAGAGGAATTTAGAAGGGAAAAATCGATCCTGTTCATGTCGTGTATCCTACGATAAAGATCCAATAATCTAAAACTCATCACAAAATTGAAATCCATTCAACTTTTGGACAAAATGCAGGTGCACAACTATGAATTTGTTTCCCATTTCAAGTTGGTTCAGATATTAATTACAGAAGAGGGAGAATGCGATGGAATTCAGCGTCTCACACATATGGCGCATGCCGTCCCCCCGTCCTCTCCGGCGCCGGCGAGCTCGCCGTCGCCGGAGCCAACGGACAACCAGCCCAACCCACCAAAGGCCCAACAAAAACTGGATCGCTAGCGAACGTTCTGTATAAATGGGCCTACTCCGATGCGGATAATTTCAGATGGGCTTGGTTTGTTTGGACCGTAAAATCGAGGCCCGACTACACGCGACGACGAGATAGGGACGCCGCGCGGACGTGCAGCGCGTGGACTTTAGTACCGTATCGGTCGCCTAGATTTGCGAAGGCAGTTTAAAAGCTGGGTTTTAAGCCCATCGCATTGCCCCTTCGGAGGCAGAATTATTTTTATTTATACATTTTTTTATTAAAATATTTACAAAAATAATTTTTTGTTTCGAAAATGCCTACCGCCCTCCCCTTTGGAGGGCGATGTTTAAAAATCACCCTTCCAGAGAGCGGCAAGGGACCTAAATGCAAAATTTTTATTTGTGTTCAAACCCTCTCCACCGGTTTTAATTGCTTAAAAACTAATAATGCTTATTCGATACTCCAAATGATTTTAAATGAAAAAGTGATAAACTCTCATCAAGATCTACAACTTTTATATAAAGTTTATCTCCATCCAATATCGTTTGAAATGTAGATCCGAGATTTTTTAAAATATGTTTTATATTTTGTAACGAATATTTGGATATCTAAAACATCTTAAATAAAAAAGTTGTTAACTACAAAGTTGTAGATCTTATTGAGCTCTACAATTTTAATATAAAGTTTTATTTCATCTGACTCTATATAATATAATTTTAAATTGTAAAATCATAGAGCTAACAAGTTATGCTGGAAAATTTGCATTTAGGTCCCTTGCTGCTCTCTGGAAGGGCGATTTTTAAAAATCGCCCCCCCAAAGGGCGGCAGGCGATTAGATTTGTAAATTTTCGAAACAAAAAATTATTTTTTAAATATTTTAATAAAAAAATGTATAAATAAAAAAAAATTCTCGGAGGCACCTGTTGTTGGTACAAAGTGTGAACTGTACTTGTTATAGTGTATTCTATGCACAGTCAGAACGTACATAAAAAAAAAGGAAAGGTAAATAATACCTGAACAGTGTTAAAAAAACACACAAAATTTTTTAATCTCTACGTTTTTTTTTTCACTTTAGCACTTATCTGTAGAAATCATACATAAAAAAGAAGCGTATACAGAGTACAGAACCGAACTTGTATCAATAACTTACCAACGACCAACGTCGAGCTCAAATGAAGTACCCGTTTTCCTTTTGTTTTGCAAAGAACATTCCTTTGCTGACAAAAAAAAGAACATGAAGAAGGAGAAATATAATTGATAAATACTACACAGATATGACCAAAGTAGGATAATTCGGCATCCTTCACTGCTGCTAAAGAAGTCAAAACTCTCACGAACAGTAGGTGTGAAACAAGTTAAGCAACCTAGACATTAATAAAGGAAAATAGTTAGACTATCGAGTGTGAAACATGACGCACATCAAGACGAAACCATAAAAAAATCACGCACCTTCATCAATCATACAATGCATCTATTTTTTTCCCCTGGGACTGGCACGTAGAACTCGCACCTTCATCAAATACTACTCCCTCCGTTCTAAAATATAATATTTTTTTCATCGATGGGACATATCCTAGTACAGTGAATCTGTTATATTTTGGGACGGAGGGAGTATATGCTAACCCACCTAACTGCAACTTGTGTGAACCTGGCAAAATTTAATCAAAGATATCTGGTCGAAAGAGATCTTCTGAACGCTTCTTTTCAAAATTTTCCATTCGATACCGGGCAGCCATGGTTGACTGAACACAAGAGAAAGGATGTGAGACATACTTGCACATGTTTGTAGCAGGCCTGCTGAAGCTGTGCCTCTTTTCGAACAGCATTTGACGTTGCTTTGGTTGGTCTTTCCAGGAAATTGCCAAACTTGCATCCCTTCACTTGAGTTATTTGAGGAAGAATATTACACATAACGCTGAGGAATCGACAGCTTGTCTCCTCTGGTAATTTAGCTGCATAAGACATTGGAGTAAGATCAGGTGGTTGGTCAACAGTCAACACATGAGTGAAGTACCAGATAACTCTAGAACTGTAAGTTACAAAAACAGACGCTTTGAGAATATATCATATTTCTCTTTTACATGGATGAATATCGTTTTCGCCACCAGGATGTCTAATATCATATGGGCCCAAACCCTATCCTGTTCCAAAAATAAATGATGTTTAAACCCTAGGGATGATATTAAATTTAACCTCATTTTTATATGGGATAAAGTATACCTCAGATGTCATGATCCTATAGGCATACAATTTAAAGAAGCCACCGATCAAATCGTCGGTTGTCCAAGAGAGATGTTACAACAGGTCCCTGCAACACACAGCTTTTTTTTTTCCTGAAAAATGTATTGGCAGTAGCCAGCAGCAACGACTTTGAGGTCAACTTTAGAGACTTAACTAAGTACCCCCAAGGCCCCAAGCCTCCTATCTTCCGTTCCAATTAGCATATCCAACCAAAGAACATGCCGATCGGAGAAGCTGTTTTGTCTGCCTTCATGCAAGCACTTTTCGATAAAGTGATTGCTGCTGCTATAGGTGAGCTGAAATTCCCACAAAACATAGCTGAGGAGCTGCAGAAGTTATCCAGCAGTCTGTCGACGATTCAAGCTCATGTCGAAGATGCTGAAGCACGGCAACTGAAGGATAAGGCGGCACGGAGCTGGCTTGCCAAGCTTAAGGATGTCGCGTATGAGATGGATGACTTGCTTGATGAATATGCAGCTGAGGCCCTCCAATCTGAACTAGAAGGCTCATCCCGCAGTCGCCATCTGAGCAAGGTTAGGAGCAGTATCTGTTGCCTTTGGTTGAACAATTGTTTTTCCAACCACAAGATTGTGCAACAAATAAGGAAGATCGAGGAGAAGATCGACAGGCTTGTGAAAGAAAGACAGCTTATTGGCCCCGATATGAGCAGTACCATGGACAGAGAAGAGATCAAAGAGAGGCCGAAGACCAGTTCACTAATTGATGGCTCAAGTGTGTTTGGGAGAGAAGAAGATAAAGAGATCATTGTGAAGATGCTGCTGACCCCGAACAACTCCAACCATGCCAACGTTTCTGTTCTTCCCATAGTGGGTATGGGGGGATTAGGGAAGACAACTCTAACACAGCTTGTCTACAATGATCCAAGAGTAAAGGAGTATTTCCAGTTACGGGTGTGGCTGTGTGTTTCTGAAAATTTTGACGAAATGAAGCTTACCAAGGAAACCATTGAATCAGTTGCCAGTGGGTTTTCATCGGTCACGACCAACATGAACTTGCTTCAAGAAGATCTCTCAAAAAAGTTGGAAGGTAAAAGGTTTCTTCTAGTACTTGATGACGTCTGGAACGAGGACCCTGAAAAATGGGATAGATATCGTTGTGCTCTTCTTAGTGGAAGAAATGGAAGCAGAATTGTAGTAACTACACGGAACAAAAATGTTGGGAAACAAATGGGTGGAATGACTCCTTACTTTCTTAAGCAGTTATCTGAAAATGATTGCTGGAACTTGTTCAGAAGCTACGCATTTGCTGATGGTGACTCCAGTTCGCAGCCACATTTAGAAATTATAGGCAAGGAAATTGTTAAGAAGTTGAAAGGCCTGCCACTTGCTGCAAAAGCAATAGGTAGTTTGTTATGTACCAAGGATACTGAGGATGATTGGAAGAATGTATTAAGGAGTGAAATATGGGAACTACCATCAGATAAGAACAACATATTACCAGCACTGAGGCTGAGTTACAATCATTTGCCTGCCATATTGAAGCGATGTTTTGCATTTTGCTCAGTCTTCCATAAAGATTATGTGTTCGAAAAAGAATCCTTGGTGCAAATATGGATGGCCCTTGGGTTCATTCAGTCTCCAGGAAGGAGAACAATGGAGGAACTTGGGAGCAGCTATTTTGATGAACTATTAAGCAGATCCTTCTTCCAACATCACAAAGGGGGATATGTGATGCATGACGCCATGCATGACCTTGCACAGTCGGTCTCAATTGATGAATGCTTAAGATTGGATGACCCTCCAAACAACAGCAGCCCTGCAAGAAGTTCCAGGTACCTGTCATTCTCTTGTCACAATAGAAGCAGGACTTCATTTGAAGACTTTCTTGGATTTAAGAGAGCACGCACACTTCTACTATTAAATGGATATAAATCAAGGACAACCTCTATTCCCAATGATCTGTTCCTCAAGTTAAGGTACCTCCATGTGCTTGAATTGAACCGGCGAGACATTACTGAGTTGCCAGACTCCATCGGGAACCTAAAAATGCTCCGTTATTTGAATCTTTCAGGCACTGGTATAACTGTGTTGCCTTCATCAATTGGTAGGCTCTTCAGCTTGCAAACACTTAAGTTGAAAAACTGCCATGTATTAGAGTACCTCCCAGAAAGCATAACCAATCTTGTAAATCTTCGATGGCTAGAAGCACGGATAGAGTTGATCACTGGCATTGCAAGAATAGGGAACTTGACTTGCCTCCAACAGTTGGAGGAATTTGTTGTTCATAAGGACAAAGGGTACAAGATCAGTGAATTGAAAACAATGATGAGTCTCGGAGGTCGTATATGTATTAAGAATCTTGAGGCTGTAGATAGTGCAGAAGAGGCAGGTGAAGCTTTACTAAGCAAGAAGACACGCATCAGCATTCTAGACCTGGTATGGTCCGACAGGAGGCACTTAACTTCAGAAGAAGCAAATGAAGAGAAAGATATACTTGAACAGCTCCAACCACATTGTGAACTCAAGGAGCTGACGGTCAAGGCATTTGCAGGATTCTACTTTCCAAAGTGGTTAAGCAGACTTTCTCACTTGCAAACTATTCATCTGTCTGACTGTACAAATTGTTCTATTCTACCAGCACTAGGGGAGCTGGCTCTACTCAAGTTTTTAGACGTTGGGGGTTTTCCTTCCATTATTGAAATCAACCAAGAGTTTTCAGGCAGCCATGAGGTTAAGGGGTTTCCATCACTGAAGGAACTTGTACTTGAAGACATGGCTAATCTCAAAAGATGGATTTCTGTTCAAGATGGTGAGTTGCTTCCATCCCTCACAGAACTTGAAGTGATTGACTGCCCACAAGTAACAGAATTCCCGCCCTTACCACCGACATTAGTAAAGCTCAGAATTTCAGAAACAGGGTTCACTATTCTTCCAGAAGTCCATGTACCAAACTGTCAATTTTCATCATCATTAACATGCCTACAAATTCATCAGTGCCCAAATCTCATATCCTTACAGGATGGACTGCTTAGCCAGAAATTATTCTCACTCCAGCAATTAACCATTACTAACTGTGCAGAGCTAACTCATCTGCCAGCTGAAGGATTCAGATCTCTGACTGCTCTTAAAAGTCTCCATATTTATGATTGCCAGATGCTGGCACCATCGGGGCAACATAGCTTGCTACCCCCCATGCTTGAAGACCTGCGCATCACCTCATGCTCCAATCTAATCAACCCTCTTCTTCAAGAGTTTAATGAACTATCCTCACTGACACATCTTACCATCACTAATTGTGCCAACTTTCATTCTTTTCCAGTAAAGCTTCCAGCCACTCTGCAAATATTGGAGATCTTACATTGCAGTAATTTGATATACTTGCCAGCTGACCTAAATGAAGCTTCATGTCTAACAGTTATGACCATCTTGAAATGTCCTCTTATACCATGTTTGTCAGAACATGGCCTTCCAGAATCACTGAAAGAATTATACATCAAAGAATGCCCTTTAATAACAGAAAGGTGCCAGGAAAACGGTGGAGAAGATTGGCCTAAAATTGCTCATGTACCAGTAATAGAGATAGATGATGATTACTTCATACCCAACAGGAGCATAAGAAGAAGGCTGTCCTGAAACCTGAATGCAACAGCAATATAGCCAAAATGGTAAGAACTGAATGTCTTTTCTGTTTAAGTATGTGTTGTCAACTAATACTCAACTTATCAGTGTTAAACTCTTCGATAAAAAATGTTTCTCTATAAGTAAAATTCAGACCAATACCCCAAAATCATGGTCAAGTCATACCTTGTAAGGAAATGAAAATCCAAAACTTTGCAGTGAGACAGGCATATTTTCCCATGGAACCATGCATAGTAACAAAAACATTTGGTCCAATTTTACAGAATGCTGTGGCATGACTTTCTAAGTAGAGAAGTCCAGGACGGTACTCTACACTGATGGTAACTGGTTTCAACAGATACTGATGATAAAGTTTCATGCATAAGTATTCTGAGTTATTGCAGCTCACTTAGCTCGACCAAATAAAAATAACGGCGTGCATTAAACCGGTCAACATACTTATTTGCGCTATGTTCTCTGTATTTTTCAGATTACATATGGACTCATGATGTTGATGGATGCTGATACTTCAAGAACATTATGCATTCAACCTGCCATCACAAACAAAGCACTACGAGGAAAAGTCAGGTACTTTAGTGGACAGAGTTAAGAAGGCAATATGGCCTTAACTATTCACTTCCTTGCGGTTGTCTAATCGCATTTGAAGCAAGCTTTCATTATGTCAGAAATTTATAAAGATCATTGTCCGGAGTACATGTTTCACTTCCAGCCTATCCCATGGTTTGTACTCAGCTAGTTAAATGTGTCACTGTAACTTTCAAGAGTCAACTATTTGGCCAGGCTTTTGATATGGACATACTAAGTTAACTGCCAACCATCCTAGTACCTTTTTAATTTCCTTCCCGTTAATTGAACTGAAGCATGTGCTAATTGTAAGATGAATTCCAACACCTATTGTCTCAAGAAGCAAGTGGTTGTGAATTATGACCATGCCGGCAAACAGTAACAATATTCTGGATAACCTAATCATGCAGCACGCATAGGTAGGCGAATGTAAATTGCCGTAGAAATCATTTTCTCGGAAGAAGAAAAATAACTACTGTATCAAACTCATAGGCATTATTCTGAAATCTGAACTAATTAGAGAATCGCGACTAGTAAACTTACCGCCTGATGAAAAAAGAAGGACGCCTTGGAGATTCGCTTCTCTCTCCCTCCTCCTCCTCCTCCTCCTCCTCCCGCGTCTCCGGTTTGGCGGCGGTGGAAACCGGCGGCAGAGCGCTCCGAGGCGGCCGCGGCAACATGCGACGTGTGCGCCGCCGGCAGCGGCGGTGGCTCTGGCCATGGCGACCTTTCCCATCACGGGCTGGGCCTCTCGGGAGAGTGGAGCAGAAGAGACTAGAAAATTTCGGAGATGCTTGGTGTAATTGGGCCGTGTCAACAAGGCCCAGGCCCATCGATTACGAGGACGAAAAGAAGATTTGAAGGATACGTATACACGCAGCACGTATACAGTACAACATAGAGGTGTACAGGACTCCCGCTTTATTTAGTACCGTATCCGCTGTCTAATTTCGGGAAGGTAATTTTAAGAAACTAGCAAAATACCCATACGTTGCATTGGGTGAAGAAAAAAAAATAGTAGTGAGTGTGTGCGGAAGCATAAAGCCACCAAGATTAATTGAGGTCCTTATAGTCCAATCGAATCTTCTCAGTTTATAAGAAAACTATTAACACCACTTTATAATGAAACTATGTATTACTAAAGTTTGAAACATTTATTTTTATCATGTATTATTATGAGTCAGTTGCAATGCATACTTATTTTTTCGGTAATTGATATTGATAAACACTTTTTTTATATCGTAAAGAGTAGCCATAGTAGAAGAAATATCTTTCGCTAGCTATCAAATCAAACTCACTGCAATCCAATAGCATAATCGCTTTCACTCAAAAAAACTTAGAAGGAAATTATACTATGAACAGAAAAAAAAGTGACGTGGTTAGGTGTCCTACGACGAACTAAAAATTTAGGAAAACAATCTTGATGTAAGCACGATTCGTTTCGCTAACTATTGTCTTTTATCTTTTAAAAAGTAAATCGTTTTTTTTTATGATTACGTTGTTTCCAATTTTCTTTTGAAATAATGAAATAGCATATAACTTTAATCTGATCCGTGTGTGTGAGTTCAAACTTTATTATTCAGTGTTTATAGCTATAGGCAAGCCTCCTATATTTAAGTATGTGCTTCTCAAGATGGGGAATTATCCGTGCTACAGTACCACGATGGTACAGTTTTCAATCACTATAGTATCGTGCAGTACTGTGCTGGACTGGTGCTCCTCTGCTATCTGGGCTAACTGTTGGGTTGAGGCTACTTTTTGCTGGGCCGGCCTGCTACTGCTTTGGTTGGGCTGCTTGCTAGCTCTCTTTTTTTCTTCTCTTTAATTTGCGGGAGTAAGAGATCGCCGTCACAAATTTGGAATGCGGATTAGCGACCAAATATAGCGTAGGTCCATGCTTTCACGACGGACGAAAAGATTAACCGGAAGCCTTACTTATTTATTAATTAGGGTAGATGGGGCACCCGTTGAGGCACCCAAAGTACGTAAAAATGTAGATAAATGTATAGTATTGTACAGTCCTGTAGATAAAAAAAGTATAATGTTGTTGTACAATCCTGTGAATGCATTTTTTTATTTCTATGGGTTTTTTTTCACCTTTGCACCCCACTTGATTCGTGTGTTTTTTTTTTCACTCTTGCATTCTCGCTATACATAAAATTCGTATCAGTGTACATATTTACATTTTAAAAAATAACTGTTGGAAGGGCAAGCAATATAATCGAGAGCCTAAACATTCCAGGGTCGATCTCAAATTCTGAACTCTGTAAAGTAACTGAATGAACATGTATGTAGTTGAAGAATTCAGTGCCAGTGCTAAACATGAACACGATAATAGCTAGAAAAGCATCATCAACAAATATATTTAACACCATGGTAAAAAATATCACATACCCGGAGAACGTTCCGGTGTTAGATGAGACTTTATCGGTGTTGTTGCCTCCGTTGGTATTGTTGTTCTCGCCTCCTCCAGTCCCGCTACCGGTACGCCCTCCGTTGACGCCTCCTCCGATCGACATGCCGATGTAGTGGAAGTACACGATGCAGAAAAGTGATACAGAGCAAGAAAACGTAGCAGTGCAGAACCGCTGGCGAAGAGAATGCAGTACCGCGTCGCTTGCTGGAAGTAGAGGTTCCAACTGAGAGCAGTCGCGCAGAAGCGCTCCCCAAAATCTTGATCGTCCACCTATCCATGCAGGTGCAAGCAAACAGAGTTTGGGAGGCATGCTCGTTCCAAGCACTTGTGCACGCAAGTACTCCAAATCGGGAAAGAAGAGGTGTAGCTCAGGAACAGAACAGAAGAACCTCACACCCAGGAAGAACGGTGAGCGAGATTGGTCAACAGAGCAGAGATATGTATGATGTCTGTCCAGGTGATGGGTTTATATAGTGCGCGAGAGGGGAATCAGCTCGTTGTCAGAGTAATCACCAGGTCCGTTACTAGAGCAATCAACTAGAGCAATCAACTGAATTAATCCGAGGTTTGATTCTCTCATTTGTTTCAGAGGTAATGGTGTTGATTTTCTGTCCGTTACATATTCAATTCCCGTTTGTTGCAAAATAATGAGAGAGAGAGAGAAGTAGCCAGCAGAGAGATGTCTGATGTTTGTCCAGGTGATAGGTTTTTTTAGAGGGGAATCTGCTCGTCTGTCTAGGTGATGGGTTTATATAGTGTGCGAGAGGGGAATCTGCCTGTTCTCAGAGTAATCACCAGGTCCGTTACCAGAGCAATCAATTAAATTAATCCGAGGATTGATTCTCTCATTTATTACAGAGGTAATGGTGTTGATTCTCTATCCAAACAACAGCAGCCCTTCAAGAAGTTCTAGGTACCTGTCATTCTCTTGTCACACTAGAAGCAGGACTTCATTCGAAGACTTTCTTGGATTTAAGAGAGCACGCACACTTCTACTGTTAAATCGATATAAATCAAGGACAAGCTATATTCCCAGTTATCTGTTCCTCAAGTTAAGGTACCTCCATGTGCTTGAATTGAACCGGCGAGACATTAGTGAGAAGCCAGACTCCATTGGAAACCTAATGTTAAGAAAATATATGCATAATATAGACACGAATTTAACGTGAAAAACTCTTAAGGAAAAAAAACCAAGTGGGCCAACCGGCAATGATCAGTATAGAGGAGTTGGATACAAATGCAGGGGATACATTGGGCTGTCGCACCCTCCCCGTACAGCATACAAGGGATATATATGAGAAATCTAGAAGTCCTAATAGGCAAAGACACGAAGTCATAGTGGGAAATTGATCATATAATACAAAGTCCTATTAGAAAACTAATCCTATTAGAAAACTAATCCGAATATATTGCATGCTGGAATTCGGATCACATATTTAACAATCTCCACCTTGAGACGAATTTCCCTTGTAGCATAAAAAATCTTCAATTTCCAAATAAACTCATGTAGATAAAATCACTACATGCCAAATAGTCTGCATGACTACGATATAACACTCTCAATCCAGAAGAGGTAGACCATACTTCAACTCGCCATAGGGAATAAATTCTGAATCTGCTAGTATAAACTTGTCTGAACCTAGCAGAGACGCGAAATGCACAAATTTCAAACTCGCCATGAGAATAAAATCATGAATCTGCTGTAGTAGAAAAGCGAAACTCTTGTGCTCAAAATGAAATACTTATATCTCCTTATTAATCTTCTAGTACGCTGGGCAAACGAACGTAGCAATTCCGCTGAAAATTTGACCATTTCCACATAATCTGGACAGGAATCTCGAGGCACACTCTCGACGACTTCGCTTTTATGTCCTGATACATAATGCGCAACTGATAGACTAGTGCACGATAGTATTAGTTTCTCCTCCATTGTAGATGTGCCAACTTGCATCTTCACTTACCATAACGAGAATATAGCATCTCAATCCAGGAGCGGTAGATCATACTTCAAACTCACCTTGGGAACAAAATCCTGAATATGTTGGTATAATTTGTGCAACCCTAGCAAAGACGCGAAACACTCTTGGTGCATAAAACGAAGTATTTTGATCTTCGTAGAAAACCTCCTGGTAAACTGGCGTGAGGTAGCAAAAACTGAACCTGAATTCCTGGTCGTGTGTGCCTAGCAAAAACACCAACGTGAAATTTAATTCACATAAACAAAAGCGATGATTGCTCTGAATGCCTGACTTGCTCTCATCGGGAACTGTGCACTTGAGATTAGATGGGTTCTGGCTGCTACTACCGCTTTTCTCCGTGCAACATGGCTGCGCGTGGACTGCTGCTTTTCTCCTTGCTCTGGAGCATGCGCAGATTAGAGTCGATCAGTCGACTCCGCGTCGGCTTCGATACGAAGCCAATCTCGCCGAACAACTCGACTAGATCGAAAGGTAGGAGCGACGAACCGGCGACAATAGCGGCGTGGTAGTAGACCAGATCTCCAATGCTCTGATACCACTTGTTAAGAAAATATATGCACAACAGAGGGACGAATTTAGCGTGGAAAACCCTTACGAGAAAAAAACCACGGGCGCCAATCGACAATGATCAATATAGAGGAGTTGGATACAAACGCAGGGGATACATTGGGCTATCGCACCCTCCCCGTGCAGCATACAAGGGATATATATAGGAGAAATCTAGGAGTCCTAATAGGCAAATACACGAAGTCCTAGTAGAAAATTAATTCTATAATACAAAGTCCTATTAGAAAACTAATCCGAATATATTGCATGCTGGAATTCGGATCACATATTTAACACCTAAAAATGCTCCGTTATTTGAATCATTCAGGCACTGGTATAACTGTGTTTCCTTCATCAATTGGTAGGCTCTTCAGCTTGCAAACACTTAAAGTTGAAAAACTGCCATGTATTAGAGTACCTCCCAGAAACCATAACCAATCTTGTAAATCTTCGATGGCTAGAAGCACGGATAGAGTTGATCACTAGCATTGCAAGAATAGGGAACTTGACTTGCCTCCAACAGCTGGAGGAATTTGCTGTTCATAACGACAAAAGATACAAGATAAGTGAATTGAAAACAATGATGAGTATCGGAGGTCGTATATGTATTAAGAATATTGAGGCTGTAGATAGTGCAGAAGAGGCAGGTGAAGCTTTACTATGCAAGAAGACACGCATCAGGATTCTAGAGCTTGTATGGTCCGATAGGAGGCACTTGACTTCAGAAGAAGCAAATCAAGAGAAAGAGATACTTGAACAGCTCCAACCACATTGCGAACTCAGGGAGCTGACGGTCAAGGGATTTGCAGGATTCTACTTTCCAAAGTGGTTAAGCAGACTTTCTCACTTGCAAACTATTCACCTGTCTGATTGTACAAATTGTTCGATTCTACCAGGACTAGGAGAGCTACCTCTACTCAAGTTCTTAGATTTATTCAAATCAACCAAGAGTTTTCAGGCAGCGACGAGGTTAAGGGGTTTCCGTCACTGAAGGAACTTGTACTTGAAGACATGGTTAATCTCCAAAGATGGGTTTCTGTTCAAGATGGTGAGTTGCTTCCGTCCCTCACAGAACTTGAAGTGATTGACTGCCGACAAGTAACAGAATTCCCGCCCTTCCCACCAACATTAGTAAAGCTCAGAATTTCAGAAAATCGGTGGAGAAGATTGGCCTAAAATTGCTCATGTACCAGTAATAGAGATATGTGATCCGAATTTCAGACTGCAATATATTCGGATTAGTTTTCTAATAGGACTTTGTATTATAGGATTAGTTTCCTATTAGAACTTCGTGTCTTTGCCTATTAGGACTCCTAGATTTCTCCTATATAAATCCCTTGTAATCCGTATCGGGAGGGTGAGACAGTCCAATTTATCTCCTGCGTTCATATCCAATTCCTCTATATTGATCATTGCCGGTCGGTGCCCATGGTTTTTTCCCACAAAGGTTTTCCACGTTAAATTCGTGTCTCCGTTGTGCATCTATTTTCTTAACAAATGGTATCAGAGCATTGGAGATCCGGTCTACTACCACGCCTTTATCGTCGCCGGTTTGTCGCTCCTACCTTTCGATCTCATCGAGTTGTTTGGCGAGATCGACTCTGATCTGTGCATGCTCCAGAGCAAGGAGAAAAGCAGCGGTCCACGCGCAGCCACGTTCCGGGGAGAAAGCAGTAGTAGCAGCCAGAACCCATCTAATCTCAAGTGCATGGTTCCCGAGGAGAGCAAGTCATGCATTCAGAGCCATCATTGCTTTTGTTCATGTGAATTAAATTTCACGTTGGTGTTTTTGCTAGGCACACATGGCCAGGAATTCAGGTTCAGTTTTTTGCTACACTCACACGCCAGTTTATTAGGAGGTTTTCGACGGAGATCAAGATACTTCGTTTTATACACCTAGTGTGTTTCGCATTTCTGTTAGGGTTCCACAAAATTATATCAGCCGATTCAGTATTTTATTCCCAAGGTGAGTTTGAAGTATGATCTACCGCTCCTGCATTAAGATGCAATATTCTCGTTATGGCAAGTGAAGATGCACGTTGGCACATCTACCATGGAGGAGAAGCTAATACTATCATGCACCAGTCTATCAGTTGGGCATATATGTATTATGACACAAGCGAAGTCGTCGAGATTATGCCTCGAGGTTCCTGTCCAGATTATGTGGAAGTGGTCAAATTTTCAGCGGAATTGCTACGTTCGTTTGCCTAGCGTACTAGAAGGTTAATAAGGAGATCTAAGTATTTCGTTTTGAGCACAAGAGTTTCGCATTTCTGCTACAGCAGATTCATGATTTTATTCCCATAGCGAGTTTGAAGTTTGTGCATCAGGTTTCGCGTCTCTGCTAGGTTCAGACAGCTCTATACTAGCAGATTCAGGATTTATTCCCTATGGCGAGTTTGAAGTATGGTCTATCTCTTCTGGGTCGGGGGTGTTATATTGTAGTTATGCAGACTATTTGGTGATTTTATCTACATGAGATTATTTGGAGATTGAAGATTTTTTATGCTACAAGGGAAATTCGTCTCAAGGTGGAGATTGTCAAATATGTGATCCGAAATTCAGACTGCAATATATATTCGGATTAGTTTTCTAATAGGACTTTGTATTATAGGATTAGTTTCCTATTAGGACTTCGTGTCTTTGCCTATCAGGACTCCTAGATTTCTCCTATATATATCCCTTGTAAGTCGCATCGGGAGGGTGCGATAGCCCAATGTATCATCTGCGTTTGTATCCAATTCCTCTATATTGATCATTGCCGGTCGGCGCCCATGATTTTTTCCCGCAAGGATTTTTCATGTTAAATTCGTGTCTCCGTTGTGCATCTATTTTCTTAACAAGATAGATGATGATTACTTCATACCCAACAGGAGCATAAGAAGAAGGTTGTCCTGAATGCAACAGCGATATAGTCGAAATGGTAAGAACTGAATGCCTTTCTGTTTTTCTGTCTAAGTATGTGTTCTCAACTAAGTACTCAACTTATCAGTGTTAAAACTCTTTGATATAAAATGTTTCTTTACAAGTAAAATTCAGACCAGCACTCCAAAACCATGGTCAAGCCATACCTTGTAATAAGGGAATGAAAACCTAAAACTTTGCAGCGAGTCAGGCATATTTTCCCATGGAACCATGCATAGTAACAAAAACATTTGGTCCAATTTTACAGAATGCTGTGGGATGACTTCCCAAGTAGAATAGTCCAGGGCAGTACTCTATATAGATGGAAACTGGTTTCTAAGAATATTGAACTTTAAGTATAATAAAGTTAGCGCAGCTCACTTAGTCTGACCAAATAAAAATAATGGCGTGCAATTTTTTTTAAAAAAATGGTCAAAACACTTATTTGTGTACTATGTTCTCTGTATTTTTAAGATTATATATGGACTCATGATGTTGATGGATGCTGATACTTCAAGAATATTATGCATTTATGCCTTCAACCTGCCATCATAAAGCACTATGAAGAAAAAAAATCAGGTACTTTAGCGGACAAAGTTAAGAAGGCAATATATATGGTCTTAACTCTTAACTATTCAATTCCTTGCGTTTGTCAAACATTGGAAGCTTTCATTATGTCGGAAATTTGCAAACATCATAATCCTGAGCGCATGTTTCACATGCAGCCTATCCCATGCTTTGTACTCAGCTAGTTATATACTTATAAATGTGTCACTGTAACTTTCAAGAGTTAACTCTTTAGCCATACTGAACCGCCAACGATCCTTACTTTTTGAGATATGCATTCCAACACTCAATACTGATTAGCCCCAGATTTGGGTATCTTAAGTTCTTAACACCTATTAGCTCGAGAAGAAAGCGGTTGTGAATTGTGACCATGCCAAGGAAAACAAATAATATCCTGGAAAACCTAATTGCGCAGCACGTATTTACGAGAAATTTAATAATATGTCACTCCATATAGGTGGCTTTAATGAAATAACATCGTCTATAATGTCTTTATAAAAATTACCACTCAATAGAGAGTACTACTTAATAAAATACCACTTTAGGCTGTTTGAGGGGATTTAATGTGCAAAATAACAAAAATATCCCTAAGTACTTCCTTTTGCACGGACGACGGTGGTGTAGTGGGGGCAGCGGGACATGTGACAGTGGCGGCGGACGGGCGGCAGTGGAGCGGCGGACAGGCGACGGCGATGGGCTGTGGCGGACAGGCGGGGGAGCGGCGGACAGTTAACGGCGGCGGGCTGCGGCGGACAGGTGGGGGAGCGGCGGGAGGCGGCGGAGCAGCGGACAGGTGACGACTGTGGGCGGCGGACGAGCGAGGGAGCGACGAACAGGCGATGACGGTGGGAGGCGGCGGATGGGCAGGGGAGCGGCGAACAAGCGACGGCGACGGGCGGCGGCGGATGGGCGGGGGAGCGGCGGACTTCCTCTCGCTCCCTCTCCTTGACTCGCGACGATGACGATGGCAACGACGCGAGCTCGTCGGAGGGCCACCTTCTCCCCCTCGCCCTTGTCGACGACGCAGCTCATCCTCCCTCATCACCGTCTCCTTGTACATAGGGACGGATGACCAAGAGGAAGCGAGAAAGAAGAAATGCATCTAGTGCAAGGGTATTTCAGTTATTTCACATGCGAAATCTGGTAAAAAAATATATAAACAAAATAAGAAAAAGCTCAAAATAGTTCAAACTAGCATTTTATTAAGGAGTACCCTCTATTAAATGATATTTTTATAAGGATATTCTAGAGGATGATATTCTGTTAAAGCCATCTCTATGGAGTGAGATACTATTAAATCTTGCAGAATGAATGTAAATTACGATAGCACCATTCTCTCGGAAGAAAAAAATTACTGTATCAAACTCAGATGCATCATTCTGAACTCATTAGAGAATCGCTGCTAGTGAACTTACCGCCTGATGAAAAACGAAGGACGCGTTGCAGATTCGCTTCGCTCTCTCTCTCTCTCTCCCCTCTTCTCTCTCACTGCCCCTCTCACTCCTCCTCCTGCGTCTCCGGTTTGGCGGCGGTGCAAACCGGCGGTAGAGCGCTCCGAGGCGGCCGGACGCGGCAACGAGCGACGTGTGCGCCGCCGGAGAGCAGCGTCGCGCGTGCCGCCGTCGGTGGAGTGGCTCCGGCCATACGGTGACCTTTCTCGTCAGGGACTCACGGGCTGGGCCTCTTCGGAAGATGCTTGGTGCAATTGGGCCGGTGCAACAAGGGCACAGGCCCATCAATTACGAGGTAGTTTTAATTATTTTAGATTAAAAAAAGTTTTGAAGTATATGTATGCACGTAGCAGTACCGTATCGGCTGTCTAATTTTGGCAAATGTAATTTTAAAAAGTGGGCTGCTAAAGGGCGGGATACCGTTTGAACGGAACACTTTAGGATAACGTCATCACATGTACCTGCTTTCTCCCCGTAAAGGCTAGAGTCATCCCGCCCCCACTCGAGATGTCTGTGGTCCCCGCGTCTTGAATCAGCACCTGTGGCGATGTAGGTAGTGAAGTTTGGTCACGGCAGTAGTAGGCGACAAGAGTCGAGCTGAGGGGAAGGAAGAAAAGAAGAGAAGACGTGTGGTGCTTGATACTTATACCTCGCAACCAACCCTGGTACTTGATACCTTGTATGTACCAGGTACTAGGAGAGAAGTGTGTGGTGCTTGATATTTGATACCTCGCAACCAGCCCTGGTACCTGATACCTGTGTACCTCACAGGTATCAGGTACCAAGTTTGGTACCAACCACCCATGATACTATAAGAAAACACAGTACCTATAGGTACCGGGTTTAATACTTGGGTATCAACTAGTCGGATACCTGTGTATCAGCCGTGATACCACAGGTACCAAGCATGGTACCGATGGGTACCGGTCACGGATGATACATCGCACGAAGTACCTGCACACACTCCGGTGATGAGCATGATGGCTCACCAACACATCACTGCTAATGAAAGCTCTAGATCTAGAAGCTTCATTGACAAAGCGCCCCTACATCACCATCGACAAAGCACCTAGAAAGGGGAGGCCGAGGAGCTCACGCTGGACAGCATCCTTCCTAACGACCTCCCTCCTTCCTGGTTGCACCCTTTGCCATGGGAGCTAGGTCTTAGTGGGTGTTGTCATGCCTCAAAAGCATGAGACGAAGGAGGAGGTTATAAGACCTTGTATCCAACGTGCACTCAGAGCTGATCTAGTAGTGAGGAGGACCCACATCTATAAATCCTTTTCAAGGACCTACTTCACAGCCATCATACCTGCACAAAGAAGCTCTACAACATAAAAGAGGAGAGGGAAAAGAGGGGCAAAGAAGGAGGGGCGAAGGAGGAGAGAGAAAGAGAAGGGAGACGGTAAAATTGAATCATTGTCCACTTATTCCGTTTCCGCAAGATATTGTTGAGTAGTTTTTATGTTTTATGTCTTAGTGGGTGTTGTCATGCCTCAAAAGCATGAGACGAAGGAGGAGGTTATAAGACCTTGTATCCAACGTGCACTCAGAGCTGATCTAGTAGTGAGGAGGACCCACATCTATAAATCCTTTTCAAGGACCTACTTCACAGCCATCATACCTGCACAAAGAAGCTCTACAACATAAAAGAGGAGAGGGAAAAGAGGGGCAAAGAAGGAGGGGCGAAGGAGGAGAGAGAAAGAGAAGGGAGACGGTAAAATTGAATCATTATCCACTTATTCCGTTTCCGCAAGATATTGTTGAGTAGTTTTTATGTTTTAAAAAATGGGCTTCCGCACGTTGCTTCAACTCCCACGGAGGCACCCAACGTACAGAATAATGTAGATAAATGTATAATATTGTACAATCCTGTAAATACAAAAAAAATCAATGTTTTTTTCACCTTTGCACTTACTTGATTCTTTTTTTTCACCCTTGCTTTCTTACCATGCATAAATTCGTACCAACGTACATATACATTCTTTAAAATATAAAGGTGAGTAATAGAATCGAGAGCCTAAACATTCCAGTGTCCATCTCAAATTCTGAACTCTGTAAAGCAACGGTGAATAGAAATCTGACTAGGCCGCCTAATCTATCAAAAACTTTACCACAGTTAAGCTTAGTCAAGACAAAAAAAGGTTCATCTTCAGACATGCTAGTAACTGAACTGAGACTTTGCACGCACCTGAAAATATTTAATCAATAATATTAAGTGAAAACAGTCTTTCTAGTGGTTCTTTTCAATATTTTCCATCAAATACCAGTGGATATGGTTGACTGATCACAAGAGGAAGAATGTGATAAACTTGCACATCAGCTGTCTTGCACTGAAGTTGTGGCTAAGTTGCAGCTTCAGCAGTGCCTTTTCCGTTTGAAGTCCAACATGCTCCTTTCACAGGCCTAACCAGGAAATTGCAAGCTTGACTCTTGTCACTTGGGGTTCATCTAGAGAAGAAAAATGTACATATCGGGGTGGAATTAACAACTTGCCTCGTACTTTCCTGTGGTAATTTAACTGCATAAAACATATAGAATAGAATAATTTCAGTCCATAGTATCTAGAGTTAGCAACACAACGTCTTTGGGTCAATGCTAGAGAAATAACCAAGTTGAGGCCCCCAGCATCCTCACCTGCTGTTCCAATTCACGTCCCGGCAGATTGTACACGATATAGATCATGCCAGTCGGAGAAGCTATTCTGTCCGCGTTCATGCAGGCACTTTTCGAGAAAGCAGTTGCCGCTGCTTCCAGCGAGCTGAAATTCCCTCAAAACATAGCCGTGGAACTGCAGAACCTATCAAGCAGTCTGTCAACAATTCAGGCTCACGTTGAAGATGCAGAGGAGCGGCAGCTGAAAGATCAGGCGGCAAGAAGCTGGCTTTCCAGGCTCAAGGACGTCGCATATGAGATGGATGACCTGCTTGATGAGCATGCTGCTGAAGTCTTCCGATCCAAACTTGCAGGCCCATCCAACTATCATCATCTGAAGGTTAGAATCTGCTTCTGCTGCATTTGGTTGAAAAATGGGTTATTTAACAGAGATTTAGTAAAACAAATAAGGCGGATTGAGGGGAAGATCGATAGGCTTATCAAAGACAGACGTATTGTTGATCCAATCATGAGGTTTAACAGGGAAGAGATAAGAGAGAGGCCCAAAACCAGTTCGCTAATTGACGACTCGGGTGTGTATGGTAGAGAAGAAGATAAAGAGGTCATTGTGAACATGTTACTCACCACAAATAACTCAAACCATGTCAACCTTTCTATTCTTCCCATAGTGGGTATGGGAGGGGTAGGGAAGACAACTTTAACACAGCTCGTCTACAATGATGTGAGAGTAAAGAAGCATTTCCAGTTAAGAATGTGGCTGTGTGTTTCTGAAAACTTTGATGAGGCAAAACTTACCAAGGAAACAATAGAATCAGTTGCGAGTGGATTATCATTTGCCACAACAAACATGAACTTGCTTCAAGAAGACCTCTCAAACAAGCTGAAAGGCAAAAGGTTTCTTCTAGTATTGGATGATGTATGGAATGAGGATCCTGATAGATGGGATAGATACCGACGTGCTCTAGTTGCTGGTGCAAAAGGAAGTAAAATTATGGTGACTACTCGAAATGAAAATGTTGGGAAACTAATGGGCGGGCTGACTCCTTACTATCTAAAACAGTTATCATACAATGATTGCTGGTATTTATTCAGAAACTATGCATTTGTAGATGGTGACTCCAGTGCACACCCAAATTTGGAAATGATCGGCAAGGAAATTGTCCATAAGTTGAAAGGCCTACCATTAGCTGCAAGAGCTTTAGGTAGCTTATTATGTGCTAAGGAGAATGAGGATGACTGGAAAAATATCCTAGAAAGTGAAATATGGGAATTGCCATCGGACAAGAATAATATCTTACCAGCTCTGAAATTGAGTTACAATCATCTTCCACCCATATTGAAGCGATGCTTTGCATTCTGCTCGGTCTTTCACAAAGACTATGTGTTTGAGAAGGACATATTGGTCCAGATCTGGATGGCAGTTGGGTACATCCAGCCTCAAGGACGGAGAAGGATGGAAGAGATTGGGAATAACTATTTTGATGAATTACTGAGCAGATCGTTCTTCCAACAACACAAGGATGGATATGTGATGCATGATGCCATGCATGATCTAGCACAGTCTGTCTCCATTGACGAATGCATGAGACTGGATAATCTTCCAAACAATAGCACCGCAGCAAGAAATGCCAGACACCTATCATTCTCTTGTGACAATAAAAGTCAAACTACATTTGAAGCTTTTCGTGGATTTAATAGAGCACGGAGCCTTCTACTGCTGAATGGATATAAATCAAAGACAAGCTCTATCCCCAGTGATCTGTTCCTCAATTTAAGGTATCTCCATGTCCTTGATTTGAACCGACAAGACATTACAGAATTGCCAGAATCTGTTGGAAAATTAAAGATGCTCCGATACTTGAACCTATCAGGCACTGGTGTAAGAAAGTTGCCTTCATCAATTGGTAAGCTCTACTGCTTACAAACACTTAAGTTACGAAACTGTCATGCATTAGATCACCTCCCAAAAAGCATGACTAATCTTGTAAATATCCGATCACTAGAAGCAAGAACTGAACTGATCACTTGCATAGCCAGAATAGGGAAATTGACTTGCCTTCAAAAGTTGGAGGAATTTGTTGTCCGTAAGGAAAAAGGATATAAGGTTAGTGAATTGAAGGCTATGAATAAGATCAGAGGACATATCTGCATCAAAAATCTAGAGAGCGTGTCTAGTGCGGAAGAAGCAGCTGAAGCATTGCTATGTGAGAAGGCACACATCAGCATTCTAGACCTTATATGGTCCAATAGCAGGGATTTTACTTCAGAAGAAGCAAACCAGGACATAGCTACACTCACATTCCTCCAACCACATGATGAACTCAAGGAACTGACAGTCAAGGCATTTGCAGGCTTCCAATTTCCGTACTGGATAAATGGTCTCTCTCATTTGCAAACTATCCATCTGTCTGACTGTACAAATTGTTCAATGCTGCCAGCACTTGGACAGCTGCCTCTACTCAAGGTTATAATCATTGGGGGTTTTCCTACCATTATTAAAATTGGAGATGAGTTTTCAGGTACTAGTGGAGTTAAGGGGTTTCCGTCACTGAAAGAACTTGTATTTGAAGACATGACTAATCTCGAAAGGTGGACTTCCACACAGGATGGTGATTTTCTTCCATTCCTTAGAGAACTTCAAGTGCTTGACTGCCCCAAAGTAATGGAATTGCCACTCCTCCCATCAACACTAGTGGAACTGAAAATTTCTGAGGCAGGTTTTTCCGTACTTCCTGAAGTTCATGCTCCAAGTTCTCAATTTTTGCCATCATTGGCACGCCTACAGATTCACAAATGCCCCAATCTCACATCCTTACAGCAAGGATTGCTTAGTCAGCAATTATCAGCCCTCCAGCAACTAACCATCACTAACTGTCCAGAACTAATTCACCCCCCAACTGAAGGATTCCGAACATTAACTGCTCTTCAGAGTCTTCACATTTATGATTGTCCAAGGCTGGCAACAGTAGAACATTGTGGCTTACTACCTCGCATGATTGAAGATCTACGCATCACCTCATGCTCCAACATAATCAACCCTCTTCTTGATGAACTTAATGAGCTCTCTTTTCTGAAGAATCTTGTCATTGCGGATTGTGTTAGCCTTAATACTTTTCCAGAAAATTTACCGGCTACCCTCCAAAAATTGGAGATCTTCGATTGCAGTAATCTGGCCTCCTTGCCTGCTGGTTTACAAGAAGCCCCTTGTCTAAAAACTATGACTATCTTAAATTGTGTTAGCATAAAATCCTTGCCAGCACATGGACTTCCGCTGTCCTTAGAAGAATTATACATCAAAGAGTGCCCATTTCTGGCAGAGAGGTGTCAAGAAAACAGTGGAGAAGATTGGCCTAAAATATCTCATATAGCCATCATAGAGATTGACGATGATAGTGCCATGCCAGATAGGAGCATAAGGAGAAGATTATGCTGAAAGCTTCTTAGCAACTCAACAAAAAGGGTATGAATTAATTGCCTTCTCTAGCTTCTTTTGTCTAAATATAATAGGTAAGGCTGACTGTGAACATCATACTCAAACCTATTCTCTGCAGGAGCAATTGGTATATATTCAGTTTATTATCTCCAGTGCAAAGTTCTCTTTTAATATAATTAACATTTATCAGATATAAAAGTAATACATTCGAAATGTACAAACTATGGTAAACAACTGTAGCAATAGAGTACAGTTAAGATTGAGTGATTTCCACCAAACGGAAAACAACAGAAAAGAATAAAAGAAATAACGGGACAAAGAATTTCAGTACTAACAATGTAACTAAAAGGAACCAGAAAGGAGTGTGTGTTTATCTCTTTTATCATAGAAGAATTTTGGAGCATGACATACATAAACAGTTTTTTGTCCACAAGAAATGAACTTCAGATTGTCAAATGGTCGACACTTATATCTTCAGATTACAAACTAAAACTCGAAGCAGTTCATCGGTTCTGATATGAAGAAGTTTGACGAGCATGCAAAAATGTATGCATAATAACAGTTCATTTGGTTTAGTTGTGTTATGAAGAACAGTACATATCATTGTCTTTTAGGTGGAAACATCTACACACCCTGTCCCAAAAAAAAAAACCCTCTTCTGGGCCTATGTCCATATTCAAACCCAGAAGTGGGTTTTTTTTAGGACAGAGGGAGTAGAAGTTAAAAATGCTATGTTAAAATCATCATTTGATGAAAGGAGAAAACTATAGTTAAATGGTATAAGTTACTCATCTGTTCGCCTTTTTATTATTTTCAGAACTGCCATCTAGATTCTTCATGCCATGGCAATGTCAGTGTTTCAAGAGAATCTTATATTCTACCTGCGCCAGGATGTGCTGTGTTAATGTGACAGAGAAGGATGACTAGACAATCAAACAAATATTTCAAAGAATCAAGTCGAGTTTGAATTGATTCTTTCTCTTTAGATGGTCTGAGACACTGAGACTTTTGTTAATGATTTCCCAAAGTTGAACTGAAGAAATCAATGAAGGCTGAATTTTTGCTTCTATTTATGTCTATCAAGCCACATTCGATGGTCTAAAATTGACCACTTACCACTCCTGAAGAATGTATAATAATCTTCTTATCAAAATTTGGTTATCACCTAAAAAAGTTCAACTAGGCATCTGCTTAACCATTCAAAAAGGAAAGAAAACTAAGCATGGTCCAATGTTCACCTTTACGTTTCCTTTTCCTGGCCAACTGTATTACACAGACTATCCCATAATATTTCTCTAGGTATGTTACGGCATTTCAGAATTAAGTAATTTGCCAAAACAAAACTATGAACATCAGTACAACGATTACTATAGCTGTATAGCACAATATACGGTGATCAAATCTCAGAGGCATTTTTCTGACCTAATTAGAAAATCTCGACCAGTAAAAATCCACGAACTTACAGCCAAAAAAACGAAGGACGCGTTGCAGATTCGCTCCACACACATTCGCTATATCTCCCCTCCTCCTTCCACGTCTCCGGTTCGCGGAGATACGAACCGGTGGTAGCCCCGCGCCGCGGCGGCGGCGGCGGCGTGGTCGCCTGAGCGGCTGCGCCGTCGCCACGAAGCCGCCGCAAGCTGAGAATTTCCCCCGGAGAAGTAGAATGATGAGGCCCAAATTTAGATTGGTCCTGTAGATTCGATCTCTTTCTGGGCTGGATGCACGGCCCACCCAAATCAATCATATGGGCTGAGCCTGGGCCTTGGACGAATGCTGCCCGGAACAATACTTATGACCCTGCACGGCCTGACAATTTAAATTTTCGTGTTGGGTTTGGAATTTGGAGAGTGACTTGAATTTTTTCTGCGGAAACATGGACCACTTGAATTACTAAGGTCATCAGAAGAATTTGAATCACAAAGAGTTTACTTTCGATATCTATGTAAATATATGTACAAGTATAACCGTTCCAACACTGCATTGCATGAGAGAATGCAATAAAGCTGGGAGAAAATTTTGAGTCACTTATAAGCGGGTCCACATAAAAGCGGGTCCTCCTCGTCTCCTTCTCACCTCCTCATCCCCTCGCCTTTTTCCCAATGCCTTGCCGCTGCCCGAGCAGGCCGCCAACACCGAGCGGCTGCAAGGAAGGTGGTGGCAGGGCTTTCCAGCGAGACCACGGCGCAGCGGAGAGGGGGGTGTTGGGTCTGGGGTTCCGACCCCCAGATCTGGCGGCGCAGGAGGCGGCAGTGGTCGGGGTCGCGTGCGGTGGCGAAGGTGGTTGGGAGGGACGAAGGTGTTGGAATAAATGGGCTAGGCCTAATTCATTCTCAATAAATTTCATTGGCTCACAATTAATGCTATGGAGAATAATACCACCTTGAAAATTCAAGTGGAGAGTTGTTAGAGAGCCCTTGTTGACCGGTTGAGGTGGAGGTGGGACTGCCACACGCGTGCGCGCCGGCCGGGCCGTGGGCGTGGCTTGCTTCTCTCTCTCTCTAATTGTTTTGTAAAGGACGAGAATTGAATCAACATTAATCTGGCTGATCAATCCTGTATTAACGAGTGAATGAATTCCAACGGATTGATTTCACTGTTAACTACGGAATTGAATCGGATTAATTTCGATTTGATTACTCCGAGAACATAACTCCCTCACGCACTATAAAATCTCACATTAATCCGGCTGATCAATTCTGTATTAACGAGTGAATGAATTCCAACGGATTGATTTCACTGTTAACTACGGAATTGAATCGGATTAATTTCGATTTGATTACTCTGGGAACGTAACTCCCTCACGCACTATAACATCCCGCCTACGAACAGGCAGAAACACACATCTGACACTCTTCTCTATTCCTCCTCTCACTGGTTCCTCTCCATTCTATTGCTGCGTCGACTTCTGCCTCCCCGGTTCTGTTCACCCGCGTGCACGGGTGATCAGGACGAGCAGGCCTCCAGAACCCCATCCGCTTGCGTACCTGCACGGGTATGCGGGCGATAAGTTTTTGGGGAGCGCTCTTGGGCGCGACTGCTACTGCTACTCGATCTGCACTGCATCATCTACTTCACCATGGCTGGTGCTACGGCTGCTGGAGGAGACAGATTCGGAAACATCAACACCAATGGATGCAATACTGCCTCATCATCCAGCGGAGGAGCATTCTCTGGGTATACCTCCACTCTCCTATTGTCACTAGATGTTTTATTGTTAATGCCCATCTCAATGTCAGTATTGTGTTATCATGTGAATATTGATGCTTATTTTATAAAAAGCATGCTCATGTTATTCATGTCCAGTATCATCACTAGATCTACTCATATTGCAAATGTCATGTTTATTATCTTGTTGTTCTGGATTAAAATATACTGAATTATGATCAAATTTCCAACAATCCAAAAACTTGATAGGTCTTCTTCGGTAGTTGGCTTTGTTGCATCACTAAAACCACATGCTTTTTGATGGCTCAAACTATAAGAGATGGAAAGCACGTGCACTATTGTGGTTGACGGCTATGTAATGCTTCTTTGTTTCACGGGGCAAAACGAGCGAACCACCTCTCTCTCCTGAGTAGAAGGCTAAGTTCGAAGGTGTGGATTGCCTGTTCCGTGGAGAATTGATCAGTGTGCTCGCCGACAATATAGTGGACGTGTATATGTACATGCCTCCAGGGAATGACATGTGGGATGCACTTGAGGCCAAGTTTGGAGTTTCCGATGCTGGTAGCGAGCTGTATGTCATGGAGCAGTTCTATGACTACAAGATGGTCGATGACCGTTCTGTAGTGGAACAGGCTCATGAGATACAGATGCTGGCAAAGGAACTTGAGAACAACAACTGTGAGTTACCAGACAAGTTTGTGGCAGGAGGCATTATTACCAAATTGCCACCTTCTTGGTCGGACTTTGCAACTTCTCTAAAACACAAGAGGCAAGAATTCAATGTTACTAATCTCATTGGCTCTTTATGTGTTGAAGAGAAGGCGAGGTCAAATGACAACCATGGCAAAAAGGTCGAGGGAAGAAAAGCAAGGGAAAGGCAAAGGGTGACTGCTTTGTGTGCAGGAAGCCCGGGCACTAGGCCAAGGATGTCCTGATCGCAAGGATAAAAAGTCTGCAAACATAGTTATTAGCGATGGCAGAGGAACATCGGGGTATGGTAATATTTTACCTACAGTTCTCTCTGTTTTTCACTCACCTGATTGATGGGTTGATACTGGTGCTAATATTCATTTGTGTGCTGACATTTTTCATGTTTTCTTCTTATCAGGTCAGGAGAACTGATTGATGGGTTGATACTGGTGCTAATATTCATTTGTGTGCTGATATTCATTTGTGTGCTGACATTTTTCCTGTTTTCTTCTTATCAGGTCAGGAGAGGTTCCTCCTTGTTGATGGGAAACGGATCGCTTGCAACTGTTCATGGTGTTGGTATGTGAATAAAGAAGAATCTAGTTAGTAGCTCTCTACTGTGTAGAGATGGTTTTAGACTTGTGTTTGAATCCAATAAATGTAATAGCCCTCCCTCCAGAATCACGTAGCCCAACCCATCAGATGGGCGGGCCCACTTACACATATCACCCCACTTACACTTTCATCCTCACTTCGTGTAAAAGGGTTAACCCGGGAGTGATATGGTTGGAGGGAAGAGGCCTTATAAGTTGGTTTCATTCCTGTTAAACTAGCAAGGTGGTACTAAACATGTGCACACTGCTCTCATGGGCCACACAGGCCTCATCCTAATTGGGCCAGGATGCCACATACACCCCCCTCAAAGGACCCGACGTCCCCGTCGATCCAACTCACCCACATAGCCACACAGGCATATAGGCAAATGCCCAGGAACACGCCCCCTCTTAGCGCATGTCCGTACGTCTAGTGTCGGCGCCATACGCCATATGCCCGCACACTGACCCGTACGTGCAACCGCGAGGGTCGCCTCTGATACCATTTGTAACAGCCCTCCCTCCAGGACCGCGTAGCCCATCCCATCAGATGGGTGGGCCCACTTACACATATCACCCCACTTACACTTTCGTCCTCGCTTCGTGTAAAAGGGTTAACCCGGGAGTGATATGGTTGAAGGGAAGATGCCTTATAAGTTGGTTCCATTCTTGCTAAACTAGCAAGGTGGTACTAAACATGTGCACATAGCTCTCATGGGCCACACATGCCTCATCCTAATTGGGCCAGGATGTCAGAATAAATGTGTTGTTTCTAAATATGGAACTTTTATTGGAAAAGGCTATGACAACGGAGGCTTGTTCCGCTTTTCTTTGGATGACACGTGTAATAAAGTTGTGAACCATGTAAGCAATGATGATGAGTCCAATGTGTGGCATTCGCGAGTATGTCATGTTAATTTTGGTTGTAGACATGCTTAGCTAATATGAGTTTAATCCCGAAATTCACTTTAGTCAAAAGTTCTAAGTGTCATATTTGTGTTCAATCGAAACAACCTCGCAAGCCTCATAAGGCATCAGAGGCGAGAAATTTGGCACCTCTAGAACTTGCTCATTCCGATTTGTGCGAAATGAACGGCGTGTTGTCTAAAAGAGGAAAGAGATACTTCATGACACTTATAGATGATTGCACTATATTTTGCTATGTGTATTTATTAAAAGCAAAGGATGAAGCATTGCATAACTTTCATATCTACAAAGCTGAAGTAGAAAACCAACTTGAAAGGAAAATCAAACGGTTAAGGTCTGATCGGGGTGGAGAGTATTTTTCTAATGAGTTTACTTCAATCTGCGAAGAGTTTGGAATTATTCATAAGAGGACGCCTCCCTATTCACCCCAGTTAAATAGGGTAGTCGGAAGAAAGAACCGCACTCTAACTGAATTGGTGAATTCCATGTTAGACACTGCGGGGCTTTCCTTGGAATGGTGGGGTGAGGCTATATTGACTGCGTGTTATGTCCTGAATAAAATTCCTACTAAGAATAAAGAAGTAACACCATTCGAGGAATGGGAAAAGAAGAAGTTAAATCTCTCATATTTGCGCACATGGGGATGTTTGGCTAAGGTCAATGTGCCTATAGTCAAAAAACGCAAACTTGAACTAAATACCGTTGATTGTGTTCCTTGGTTATGCTATTCATAGCGTGGGATATAGATTCTTAATTGTAAACTCTAGGGTACCTGACATGAGAGTTGGTACAATCTATGAGTCAAGAAATGCTACATTTTTTGAGAGTGAATTCCCCATGAAAAATACACCCAACACTTCTAGTCAAGAACCTATTCTATCTCCTGAGCACTTTGCGCCGATAGAACATAATGATCGAGCGCCCGAGGAAAATCCTGAGAAGGATAACACTGTAACTACTCGAAAAAGTAAGAGAAAGGACTACAAAGTCTTTTTGTGATGACTACATTGTATACCTTGTAGATGACACCCCAAGAACCATTGAAGAGGCATATTCATCTCCTGACGCTGACTATTGGAAGGAAGCGTTATGTAGTGAGATGGACTCAATTATGTCTAATGGTACTTGGGAAGTCGTCGAGCGTCCATATGGGTGCAAACCTGTAGGATGCAAGTGGGTTTTCAAGAAAAAGCTTAAGCCTGATGATACAATTGAAAAGTACAAGTCAAGACTTGTGGCCAAGGGTTATACCCAAAAGGAAAGCGAGGACTTCTTTGACAATTACTCACCAGTTGCCCGTTTGACCACGATTCAAGTACTACTCGCTCTGGCAGCCTCTCATGGTCTTCTCGTTCATCAGATGGATGTTAAAACAGCTTTCCTCAATGGAGAGTTGGAGGAGATCTATATGGATCAACCAGATGGGTATGTACTAGAAGGTCAAGAGGGAATGGTGTGCAAGCTGTTGAAGTCCTTGTATGGCCTTAAACAAGCACCTAAGCAATGGCATAAGAAGTTTGACATAATACTTACATCTGCTGGCTTTGTTGTGAACGAGGCTAACAAATGTGTGTACTATCGCTATAGTGGGCGAGATGGAGTGATCTTGTGTTTATATGTCGATAACATATTGATCTTTGGGACCAGCCTCAATGTGATTGAGGAGGTTAAGGACTTTCTGTCCAAAAGCTTTGAAATGAAAGCTTTGGGAGTGGCTGATGTTATTCTTAACATTAAGCTACTGAGAGGAGATGAGGGTGAGATTACACTTGTGTAATCTCACTATGTGGACAAGGTCTTGAGTCACTTTGGTTATAGTGACTGCAAACCAACTCCTACTCCTTATGATCCCAGTGTGCTATTAAGGAAAAACCGAAGAATAGCAAGGGATCAACTAAGATACTCCCAGGTCATTGGTTCGTTGATGTACTTAGCTAGTGCAACGAGGCCTGACATCTCATTTGTTGTGAGCAAGTTGAGCCGGTTTGTCTCAAATCCGGGAGATGATTACTGGCATGCTCTGGAAAGAGTAATGCACTATCTAAACAGACAATGAGCTATGGAATTCACCATGCCGGGTACCCAAAAGTACTGGAAGGCTATAGTGATTCAAACTGGACATCTGATGCTGATGAGATAAAAGCCACAAGTGGGTATGTGTTCACACTTGGAGGTGGCACTGTCTCCTGGAAGTCTTGCAAGCAGACCATCTTAACAAGGTCAACAATAGAAGCAGAACTCACAGCATTAGATACTGCCAAAGTTGAGGCTGAAGGGCTTTGTGAGCTCCTCATGGATTTGCCGGTGGTTGAAAAACCAGTACCAGCTATCCTAATGAACTGTGATAATCAAATGGTGATTATTAAGGTGAACAGTTCGAAGGACAACATGAAGTCATCCAGGCATGTGAAAAGAAGGCTGAAGTCTATCAGAAAATAGAAAAACTCTGGAGTGATAGCGTTGGACTATGTGCAGACAGCTAAAAATCTGGCAGACCAGTTTACTAAGAGACTATCACGCAATGTGATAGACAATGCATTAAGGGAGATGGGCTTGAGACCCACTTGAGTTGCACAATAGTGGTAATCTATCTTATTGTCACGCCCCGATCTAGCCCCAGACGGGAACTAGAGGGGGGCGCTCCAAATAAACCTGTGTGCCGATACCAGTCCTAGGAAAACAGTGTTGGTATCACAGGAAGATGAAATATCACAGCAACAACGGTCTTTTTATTAAGAGTAGTCTTATAGTCAAGTTGGGCTACGGACAGACCTCGAGCTCAGAACTACATTACAAAAAGGGAAAGGCGGAAGCGAAGACTGGCCCAAGGCCACAAGAATAACTTGGGAACTACGATGAAACCCTAAAATTGCTCGAAGCCGATCTGCTCTTGGTAGAACTCCTCGTCAGTGGGATCCATCTCCTCTTCGAGAACTGGGGGGATTTATTCATATAGAGCAAGGGTGAGCAGAGGGAGTACTCAGCAAGTCTTGGGAATTATGTATGTATTGCAAGCTTCATAGAACGGTTGTTTGTTTTCGCAATTGATTTGGTTTAAATCTTTCGAAATGATTTCTAGGGAAGTGCTTCTCGACGACTCGAGCCTGATAGTGCATCAAGCTCGGTCGGAGTAGTGCCATGTATCAATCTTTTAAGAATCAAGTGTTGGCTCCCGGCCAACCGATTTTGACGGCCTCCCGGGCCTAGCTGAACCCGTCAGCCACATTTGATAACAACGTAATCCAACCCATCAAGTCAATTTCACAAGCAGTAGTCAAACAAAACTACGCTAAGGAATCACCTCACATCCGCCCATAACCGTGGGCACGACTGTTCGAACAGTTTGTTAACCTCTACAGAGGAGGTATACTTTACCCACACGACGTTACTAACCCGGGTCACCCAGCCCGTGCAGAACAGCCACGTCTGGTTACTTTGAGACTTTCACGACAAGGCTTTTCCAAAGCCGACACAAGTTTACCGTATGCCAACGGGAGGGGTCATCCAGACCAACAACAGGTTAGGTCCCAGACCATACTGTGCTAGGAAGTCTAGGGGTCCTCCCCGACACCACCCTGGTGAATCCACTTGTCCCTTGGCATCAAGGCTTCCCTGGCCCAGCTAGTTACTCAGCTAGGGGTGTCCCATTTCACCCATGTGGTCACACTGATTACGTTTGGATGAAATCCCAAAGGAATCGGTCCTTAAGTGCGGGAACGGGAAAGCGTACTCCCGGTACGTTCCTCCACACTGCGATTTTAGAAATCGTTTTATTTTGCAGACACCGACCCAAGTGTCAGGTTTTCCAAGTATTTTGTAACCCAAGTTTTACCCATCGTTGAAAGTTTTAATTTGAGAGAGTTCCAAATGTATGTGCCTGAGGGCTCGAACTTCGGGAACCGGCAGTTGACAAGGGTGGTACGGCTATTCAATAGCCAAGGAGGGTATGTGCATCAATTGGGTTGGGCCGGAGGGTTATCTCACAAACCGCGGACAAGTACAACAGGTGCGACCTACTAGTGCATAGTTTGCGAAATGGAAATACTTAGTTTTAAATTATAGGCGCAAGATGATCAAAGGAGACGTGCCTTGCTCGAGATCTTGAACTTGTTCCTCGAAATCCTCACACTGCGAGTCTTCGGGCTCCGAAACTACACACGTAATGAGAAGACTCAACAAACGGCGAAAAGAAAGCCCTGCTAATGACTTCTAAGTGTGCCATTAGATATATCTCGATTTTTGAGAGATTTTGGAAGTGGAACAGAGTCAATCGGATGAATGGTTCAGAAGATATGAATTTCTTAAGATTACATGATTTTATGTCAAAAGGGAAAAAGGAATTAATAATTCATTTGGAAAGAAAAGAGAGAGGGGCATAGCTTAGACTTTCTCGGGCGGCCGGAGGCGGCCCGAGGGCGGAGTGCGACGCGGCCGATCTATGGGCCGGTGCGGGAGGGAGGCGGCCCAAGAGGTGAGCGGCGTGGGATAGGCCGAGGGGGCAAACGGGCCAGGCCGAGCCGTGGCGGCCAAAGCGGAGCGCAAGAGGCCGATGGAGGGGAGGGGAGCTAGCGGGCCACGGGGGCGCGGCCCACGCGACACGCGCGCGAGGCCGGCCAGGGTGTTGGGCCAGCGAGGAGAGGAGGTCGTGTGGGCCAAGGCGAGAGAGGCTAGCGGGCCGCCGGCGAGGCCGTGGCCCACGCCTGGCACAGGCGCGCGGGGCCGGCTAGTGGAGGGATGGGCCGGCCGGGTTCAGCCCGCGCGGCGCGTGCGTGTGGGTGAGCGGCTGACGCGGCTCGCGATGACGCCGTGGCACCGAGGTGGCTTCGACGTGGCTGCCACGTCGGATAGCAGAAGGAGGAAGAAGAACAGTGGCCCTATCCGACGGTGGACGACGACGGTGGCCATCGGTGCGGAGCAAGGGGAGGAGGAAAGGGGAAAGGCCACCGGAGTGACGAGCGCCGTTAGAGAAAGGGAGCCAACGGCTCGGATTTCACCGGGGAGGATTGGGTGCGGTGAATCGCGGTGACGTATGCCGCCGGCGGTGGAATGGGGAAACCTCGCCGGAGCGGTGGGAGGCCGATTCCGGGCGGCGGAGGCATCCTTGCGAGCTCGGGAGCACGTTGCGAACGCCGGTTGGAGCAGAGGCGAGCCGAGGGGGCTGTTGACGGGAGCTCAGTTCAGCACCATGCGGCGTCGGCCGGTGAGTCGCGGTGAGCGGCGAGCTAGGGTACCGTGGGCGCCAACGGGTATTGGGACCGGCGATGGAGCTTTCTAGCGCATTGGAGGGAGAGAAGGGGAGCGGAGGCTGGGTTTTACCACGGCGAGGAAGCTTGCCGGAAGTCGGCCGACGGCGTGAAACTTGGTCGTTTCGGCCTCGGGCCGAGGAAGGGGAGGAAGAGGGCGCTCGGAGTCCCCTTCCGCGTCCTCGAATGCGGGGGGCGATGGCGAGACGACGGCGCGGCGAACTTGGTGGCGGCGGCACTAGGTGTTTGACCGAGAGCAGAGGGCGGCCGAACGAGGGAAAGAGGAGGGGGGTTTATAGGCGTGGTGAAACGGAGACGGGAGTGGCGGCTCACGGGCGCACACGGGAGCTAGCGCTCACCGGCGCTAGCGGCCAAATGGTGGCAGAGAGATGACACCAACGGTGAGGCAGGAAGGAAAAAGGGGGAAGAAAAGAGAGGCTTGTCCCTTGCCGCATTGGGAAGGAGGGAGAGAGAAAGAGAGGAAAAGGGAGGGCGGCGGCGGCTCCGAGACGGAGGCGCGCGCGCTGGCGCGGCATACGGGGCCGCGGCAGGTGGTGACGCCCCGGGTGATGACGGCGCGGGGCAGGCGCGGCAGGCGGCGGCAGGTGGTGACGGCGGCGCGGCCGGCGCAGGCCAACGGGCGGCGGCCGGGTTTGGAATGGCGCGGCGACAATTTTTCCGGCGAGAGGAAAAAGCAAGGAGAGAGAGAGAGAAACGAGGGAGAGAGGAGCGGCGTGAGAGAGAGAGCGAGCTCTCTCTCTCGGCGGCTGGCGCGGCCCATGTGCAGTGCACGGGCCGGGGCGGCGGAGTGGGCCGGGGGCGCGTGCGCGGCCCACGAACGGGAGAAAGAGAGGTTGAGAGAGAGAGAGACTGGGCCGGCCAAGGGAATCGGCCCAAGGGACCCGATGGAGGCAGTTTAGACTTTTGCAGAGAAGATTCTTTTGGGGGGAATAGGAATTCGATTTGACTTTGAATTTGACTTTTGAGCGGGGATTTGGATAGAGGAGGAGCCGAGATGTTGGCACACGTATACAGGCAAGAACAAAAACAAATTTTCGGAATTAGGGTTTTTAATAAAATATGTTTTTCCCTATGGCTAACACCGCGACGGATCGGGCGTTACACTTATGTGATCGGAGATCACGTGAATTAGGATAGCGAAACAAACTATATTGGGTAACTGAGAGGAGAGACCCTGAAATGGGTTCATCTCTGTGATGTACTTCTTTCCTTTTTCTGTACGGCAGAATGGTGTATACCTTAATGTGATCCGAGTGAATTTTCTTAAAGCAGAGATGTTGGCCTACAGAACATCTTAGAAGGAACACACCTATATGAGTTCGACTGCTAGTCACAGTCTATGAGATTTGGGTGATCTCTAGATACTCATGAAAAGGCTTGGAGTATGACTTATACGCTCTAAACAGAGGGGATGCAAACGGCAGCCTAGTATCAGTTAAGGAATTTGAGTAAAACCAGATTGCACAAGACTGACAATTCAAGGCATAGTCCATTGTTCAGTTGCAGTCTGGTGTAGCTCCTTTTCTAGGTGGAAGTTCAACTTAACAGTCTGCACCGAAACACTGGTATAACAAAAAAGTTTAGAATTGAGAGCATCTCCTGTGAGCCATGAAACTTGGTGGGATTGTTGGAATAAATGGGCTAGGCCCAATTCATTCCCAAAAAATTTCATTGGCTCACAATCAATACAATGGAGAATAATACCACCTTGGAAATTCAAGTGGAGAGACCTCAAAATAAATAAGGAGCTATTGGAGAGCCCTTGTTGACCGATTAAGGTGGAGGTGGGACTGCCATATGCACGTGCGCACATCGGCTGGCTAGGCCAGGCCATGGGCGAGGGCGAGGCGAGGCGAGGTGTGGCTCGCTGTTCTCTCTCTCTCTAATTGTTTTGTACTGGACGAGAATTGAATCAACATTAATCCGGCTGATCAATTCTGTATTAACGAGTGAATGAATTCCAACGGATTGATTTCGCTGTGAACTACGGAATTGAATTGGATTAATTTCGATTTGATTACTTCGGGAACGTAACTCCCTCATGCACTATAAAATCCTGCCAACGGAATAGGCAAAAGCACACATCTAACACTCTTCTCTGTTCCTCCTCTCATTGGTTCCTCTCCATTCTGTTGCTGCGCCGACTTCTGCCTCCCCGGTTCTGTTCACCTGCGCGCACGGGTGATCAGGACGAGCAGGCCTCCGGAACTTCGTCCGCTTGTGTACCTACACGGGTATGCGGGTGATAAGTTTTTGGGGAGCGCTCTTGGGCGCGACTGCTACTACTACTCGATCTGCACTGCATCATCTACTTCATCATGGCTGGTGCTGCAGCTGCTGGAGGAGACGAATCCGGAAACGTCAACACCAACGGATGCAATACTGCCTCATCATCCAGCGGAGGAGCATTCTCTCTCTCTCTAATTGTTTTGTACCGGACGAGAATTGAATCAACATTAATCCGGCTGATCAATTCTGTATTAACGAGTGAATGAATTCCAACGGATTGATTTCGCTGTGAACTACGGAATTGAATTGGATTAATTTCGATTTGATTACTTCGGGAACGTAACTCCCTCATGCACTATAAAATCCTGCCAACGGAATAGGCAAAAGCACACATCTAACACTCTTCTCTGTTCCTCCTCTCATTGGTTCCTCTCCATTCTGTTGCTGCGCCGACTTCTGCCTCCCCGGTTCTGTTCACCTGCGCGCACGGGTGATCAGGACGAGCAGGCCTCCGGAACTTCGTCCGCTTGTGTACCTACAAGGGTATGCGGGTGATAAGTTTTTGGGGAGCGCTCTTGGGCGCGACTGCTACTACTACTCGATCTGCACTGCATCATCTACTTCATCATGGCTGGTGCTGCAGCTGCTGGAGGAGACGAATCCGGAAACGTCAACACCAACGGATGCAATACTGCCTCATCATCCAGCGGAGGAGCATTCTCTGGGTATACCTCCACTCTCCTATTGTCTAGATGTTTTATTGGTAATGCTCATCTCAATGTTAGTATTGCGTTATCATGTGAATATTTCATGTCTAGTATCGTCACTAGATCTACTCATATTGCAAATGTCATGTTTATTATCTTGTTATTCTGGATTAAAGTATACCGAATTAGGACCAAATTTCCAACAGAAGGCGCGGGAGTTGATAGGCGGCGATGGCCGAACCTACGCCTGGCGCGCAGCAGCGGAGGGTTCGGGAGGCAGTGCCGCGGTGGGTCGGCGAGACGTCGGGACGTCGGCAACGATGACTCTTCAAGCGGCGCGGGTGTTGCGGAGGACGGCGATGCCAGGTGCAGCGGAGAATGGCGGCGGCCTAAGCATCGACACCCGGTCCTCGGCAAGGAGAAGATGGTTCCGGCGAAGGTGGTTTCGTAGCCAGCGGCGACCCTAGGGGCGGCACCAGCCTGCGAGTTCGAGCGGTGACCTCCTCGGTTGCGGTTGTTACGGCCCTAGGGGCAGCGGCAGCGTAAGCGCCGGTGCAAGGTGGTTTAGGTGAAGGTGGATCTATTCGGCGATGGCAACCCTAGGGGCGGCGGAGGCATGGGAGTCCGGGTGGAAGATGATCCTCAGTGACCACGTCAGAGGTGGTGGTGGGCTGGGAGTCCGAGAGGTAGAGGAGGATTTCGATGTTGACAGCAGCCCTATGGGTTCACAGGCTCTTTCCTTCACCAAACCGAAAGGTTCACATCCTCCTCAGCAGTTCACTGCAGGGTTCCACATAGACGACAATGCCAGCCAAACTACACGTATGCAGCTCTGTTCTCTATTGATTTTTGTCAGGCAGTAGCCTGTTCCTCATGCGATTAATTTTTCTACTTCTTTTGGCTAAAGAGGTTCAGTATGTCAGTATGATGCGTGTGTGTGTTCTTCGTTATCTATTTCTATGTTTTTCTCATATCACCGTGAAAGTACATTTTTTTTAAACTGAGTTTTAGTTGCATTAAAATTGACCTTCTTCAATTTGGTGCCTATGGAACAGATAATAGTTGCTGAAACACCCAATATTTATTGCTGTAATTTGGAAACGCCCAGGGGTCTTCCGGCTAGCTAGCCGGCTTAGGTTCGAAGCCTCACCCCTTTTATTTATTTGATATTATGCATTTTTATTACTGTCATCTGGATAAGTGTAACGCCCCGGCACTCGTTAACCGATAACACCGGCTAACTCATGCCGAGGTGCTACGCATTACCTGTGAGATAGTACCAGTCCCAGGATACACTAGCTGGTACACACAGAATAACCATGGAATCAACGTAAACTAATTATTACATCACTGGGTTTTAGTTCTTACAAAAGTTGCCATCCTGGACAGGCCCACGGATGAGCAACGCAGCATTACAAAAGTCCACAGAGCGGAAGACAAAAGCAGCAGCAGCTAAGCGTCTAGGCAACCATCTTGATCCACAGGCGAGGGCTTGGGGCTAGGCACGAATCTTCTAGAAATCCTCGTACTCGGCTTGCTCCTGGAGACACTCCTCGGCGGTCGGGTCGACGTCTCCATCTCCAAGCTCTATAGATATTATATATAGCAAGGGTGAGTACTTCAGGTACTCAGGAAGCCGGGATGCTTTGGTTAAGACAAGGAGAGCTAGGGTTTTTATTTGCGAAACCAACCTTTTTGGCGAAAGCAATTTATTTCTCAAAAGCTCTAGTGAGTCAAACTTTTAGTTGTCGGGAGGAGGCTCACGCCTCGTCCCATTCCACAAGTTGCTTTGCAACAACTTGTCACAAGAGTAACAATTAATTAAATAACTGCTTTCCTCTATTAGCATCTTTTTACCTTCACAGCAACTCTGTTCCAACCATAAATTCATCACCACACTATTTCACATAGTTAACTTAGCTTTCTCAGCACCACAAACGCCTTCTCGGCACAACAACACCTTCTCGGCCCTAACAACACCTTGGTGCCAAGCGACACCCCAGGTCACACAGACCCGTTCCCAACCACAAAGGTTAGTCGTTTGCCACACAGGCGAACTCTGGAAACGAATCCCTTCCCACCAACCATTTTCATCAAACATTTGTCAAACAAATCTACGCTACGAGAAACACCTTACACTCGCCCTTAACCGTGGGCACGGCTGTTCGAACAGTTCATTAAAACACTGCAGAGGTTGTACGCTTTACCCACACGACACGAAACTGACACCGTGTACCCGTCGGCAACGGAAGTTCGTGAGAAGGCCTTTCCAAAGCTAACCCATGAAAATCGCACACCACCTAGTTGGACCAAGTCTCTCAGCCGAGTATCAGGCAGTCGCTGCCGTCATCCACTCAGGAATACCGAGGATGCCTCCTACTCCTACTCGGTACCGTGTGCCACATAGAGGCAAACAAAACACCCAAAAAGGGCTATAATGATCCAAACACTTCGTCTCCTCATCCTCGGCATCCCACAACAATTAGCATACCAAACTCCCATGTGATAACCATTTACTTAGCCAGGGGTATCCCATAAATACCCGTGAGGTCGCACTGTAACATGTTTGGATGAATTTCCCAAAGGAATCGGTCCTTAACGATAATACGCGACCGAACCACAAAGGCATGGCCTCGCATCATCACCATTTTCACAACTCATTTTATTTCGCAACACATCGGTACAACGTACCGGATTTTTAAGCATAAAGTTTGGAGAATACCAAGTTTCCCACACGACAGTACAACGTAAGCATGGCTAAGAAACTACCTCGGTAATCGTATCCAATGGATAGCGATACCAGCGTAATTATGTGTAGCTAACAAGGATAAAGGGATTAACAACATCCTACGTAAAGTGAATGCAACTACTAGGTCGGTCCATCGGTTGTATAAACAATCCGAGGCCTAAACAGGAATTATCGTGTACACCTAGCAATATATTATTCAAACAAAATAACTTGCAAATATAGGGGCAATGTGATCAAAGAGGCTTGCCTTGCACAAGATGGGGGTCTTCTTCTTCGAAACCGGTGTCCGGAGCTTCCTCGTACACGTGCTCTATACGCGGAACGGAGAACAAATAAATAAAAGGCAATAAAACAAGCTCAAAACAAATAAACATACCACTGTGTAGATCTCATTTTTAGAAAAATTTAGAAATTTGAACGAGGTCAAACGGAGTTGCGGTTGAATTTCTATGAATTTTCAAAGTTAAAAGGGTTTTTTCTGAAATTTGGGAATTTTTATTTAAATGGTAACGGAATATTCCGTTAGGGCTGACATGGGGTGGGGCCCACATGTTGGAGAGAGAAAGAGAGAAAAAGGGGTGGGGCCCACCTGTCATGGGAGGGGGAAGGAGGTCTTCTTCCTCCTCTGCCTTGCCCGGCTTGGGCCGGTGGTGGCGCCGGGCGGCGAGGCGGCCGGAGAGGAAGGGGAGGCCGGCGGCCGGGGGGGAAGCGGCGGCGAACGGCGGCGGCCGGTGGCGGCGGGGCCGAGAGGGGAGAGAGGGCGCGCAGCCGAGAGAGGGGGAGAGAGAGAGGTCGCTGGCGGTGAGGGTGGAGGAGCGGCAGCGAGGAGAAAAAGGGGGTCCCGGGGCCTTTTATAGGCGGCGAGGGGGAGGGAGAGAGAGGGCGACGCGGCGTGGGGCGCGAGGTGGCGACGTGACGCACGAGCGGTGACGTGACGGGCGTGGCGCGGGGCGCGAGGCGGCTCGGGGCTCGATGCCCGGACGAGACGCGGGCGCGGCGAGCGCAGGCGGCGAACGGAGGAGGAAGACGGCTCGGGTGGGCCGGGCCAGGCCGAGTGTGGGGGAAGGCCCGTGGGCCGGGAGAGAGGAGGGGGAGCTGGGCCGGGAGAGAGAAGGGAGAGGGAGGAGGTGTTGGGCCGGCCTGCTCGGGGAGGGAAGAAAAAGAGAGAAAAGGGGGCCCGAAGGAATAGTAGGTTTTCACATTTTTACAAAGATTTTTGGAATTAGAATTTGGAGGAAAAACTTGGGGATTTGAATTTGGATTTTGACCAGGGATTTGACAAAAACTGAGAGAATGACCAAGGAGGGAAAAATGATATCCAATTTGGCACAAAACAAAAACCAAATTTAAATTCCAACTTTTAATTGAGAAAAACTTTAAAATAAAAAGAAAATAGGGTGCTACAAACCTACCCCCCTTGAAAGAATCTCGTCCCGAGATTCCGCGACTACGCGAACAACTCAGGGTACTCGGCTCGAAGGTGATCCTCTTGTTCCCAAGTAGCTTCTTCCTCAGAGTGGTTACTCCACTGTACTTTGTAAAACTTGATCACTTTCCGTCTGGTGCTTCGTTCCTTTTCATCAAGAATCCGAATCGGTCGTTCTTCGTAGGTTAGATTCTCTTGCACATTGATTACCTCAAGTGGAACTTGCTCTTCCGGAACTCGGAGGCATTTCTTTAACTGGGACACATGGAATACGTTGTGTACACCAGCGAGCTCTGCAGGTAACTCAAGCTGATAGGCAACTTCTCCACGACGTGCAGTGATAGGGTAGGGTCCGATAAAACGTGGCGCTAACTTCCCTGCCATTCCAAATCTTTTCATTCCACGTAGAGGTGATACTCGCAGGTATACATGATCTCCAACTGCAAACTCTAGGTCTCTTCGTCGATTATCTGCATAATTTTTCTACCTAGACTGAGCCACTTCCAACGTTCTCCAATTACTTTCACCTGTTCTTCAGCTTCTTTCAGAACATCTGGTCCAAAGATTTTCTTTTCTCCGACATCCGTCCAACAGAGTGGCGTTCGACACTTCCGCCCATACAAGGCTTCATTTGGGGCCATTTGTATGCTTGCTTGATAGCTGTTGTTGTAGGAGAACTATGCGTAAGGTAGGCACAAATCCCCAGTACCGGCAAAATCCAAAGCACAAGCTCTTAACATGTCTTCTAGAATCTGATTCACCCTTTCTGTCTGTCCATTGGTCTGAGGATGGTAGGCTGTACTGAAGTTGAGATTGGTACCCATGGCTTCATGTAACTTCTTCCAAAAATGGGAGGTGAACTGGGTACCTCTATCTGACACAATCTTCTTTGGGACACCATGTCGGCAAACCACTTTCGTCATGTACAGCTCCGCTAACTTCTTGCCAGAGTAGGTAGTCTTTACGGGGATGAAATGGGCAACCTTGGTTAGTCGATCCACTATTACCCAAATGGAATCATAACCCGAAGATGTCTTTGGAAATCCTGTTATAAAGTCCATTCCTATTTCTTCCCACTTCCATTCTGGAATCTTTAACGGTTGCAGTAAACCTGCGGGCTTCTGATGTTCAGCATTTACCCTTTGACAGATGTCACAAAGGGCAACATACTCGGCAATATCTCTCTTCATTCCAGACCACCAGTAATGACTCTTGATATCTTGGTACATCTTGATACTTCCGGGGTGGATAGAATAAGTAGACTCATGGGCTTCTTGCAGTATCAGGTTTCTTAACTCCTTTTTGTTGGGCACATATATGCGCTTTCCAAACCAAACAATTCCTTTATCATCTACGGAATATTCTGAGGCCTTATCTTTCTTTATCAACTCCTTTATATTCATAATTTCTTCGTCGCCTTCTTGGGCTTCACGGATTTGATTCTCTAGGGTTGGTTGCACCACTAGGGTTGCACCACCGGCGAACGGCGGCGGCCGGTGGCGGCGGGGCCGAGAGGGGAGAGAGGGCGCGCGGCCGAGAGAGGGGGAGAGAGAGAGGTTGCCGGCGGTGAGGGTGGAGGAGCGGCGGCGAGGGGCGGCGAGGAGAAAAAGGGGGTCCCGGGGCCTTTTATAGGCGGCGAGGAGGAGGGAGAGAGAGGGCGACGCGGCGCGGGGCGCGAGGTGGCGACGTGACGGCGGCACGGCGACGTGACGCGCGAGCGGCGACGTGACGAGCGCGGCGCGGGGCGCGAGGCGGCTCGGGGCTCGATGCCCGGACGAGACGTGGGCGCGCGCGGCGGGCGCAGCACGGCGGTGGGCTCGGCGCGGCACGGCGGGCGGCACGGCGCGGCGAGCGGCACGGGCGCGGTGGCGTGAGCGGCGGCGGCGCGGGCGCGGCGAGCGCAGGCGGCGAACGGAGGAGGAAGATGGCTCGGGTGGGCCGGGCCAGGCCGAGCGTGGGGGAAGGCCCGTGGGCCGGGAGAGAGGAGGGGGAGCTGGGCCGGGAGAGAGAAGGGAGAGGGAGGAGGTGTTGGGCCGGCCTGCTCGGGGGGGGGGGAGAGAGGGGAGGGAGTTGGGCCGAGGAAAGAAAAAGAGAGAAAATGTGACCCGAAGGAACAGTAGGTTTTCACATTTTTACAAAGATTTTTGGAATTAGAATTTGGAGGAAAAACTTGGGGATTTGAATTTGGATTTTGACCAGGGATTTGACAAAAATTGAGAGAATGACCAAGGAGGGAAAAATGAGATCCAATTTGGCACAAAACAAAAACCAAATTTAAATTCCAATTTTTAATTGAGAAAAACTTTAAAATAAAAAGAAAATAGGGTGCTACAGTAAGTGATGGATATAGTTGTAAAACTGCTGTAACACATGTTCACAAGAATTGCACTGGAACTCATAAATTATTTATCCTTTTGTCACTCAGGCATATATATGTCCAACAGCATGAGAATAGCAGGCTGAAACTTACTCAATTAGAGCAGGAGCTTCAGCCAAATTGTTCAAAAGCAGCTGGTTGGTCAACGCATGAGTGAAGTGTCAGGAAGCTGACGGTAAGGCATTTGCAGTATTCTACTTTAAGCACACTTTCTCACTTGCAAACTATTCACCTGTCTGATTATACAAATTGTTCGATTCTACCAGCACTAACCACTAGGAGAGCTGCCTCTACTCAAGTTTTTCGAACATTGGGGCGGTTTTCCTGCCATTACAAATCAACCAAGAGTTTTCAGGCGGCGATGATGTTAAGGGGTTTCCGTCACTGCGGGAACTTGCACTTGAAGGGTTTCTGTTCAAGATGACGAGTTGCTTCCATCCTTTACCTAACAAATTAAGGTTAATAATAATACTACATGCGACCGACTAAATCATAAATAGTATCTAATCTCCTCAACAACTAAATCATCTTCATCCGACATCGACATGCCATACTCCTATTCCACTTCGCTCGGCGATAGGTTGGTGTCCATTACCTAAAATTGGCAACACAACTACACAGTTTTAGAATCCAATTGATCTCAATCTAGAAAAAAAAGAAAATTAACCCTACACTAGAGCGAAATTGCACATATTTATACTATCAGCAAAAGGGCATCAGTGAATCTCAAAAAAAGAAAAGAGAAGAGAAGTGCAGACATGTTCTGCAGTTAATTATGAACACTACATAATCGGTCTAGATGTTTGTAAGCCTGCACAGACAAGTGATCATGGAAATTACAAGATGCAATTTTTTTTTGGGGGGAAAAAAGAGGAATCAACGGATTTCTTTGTAAGGTTGGAAATTCAGTATCACCTCTTCTCCGTCTGGTTGTTGGCTGCTTGACGCCTTCTTTCTGCATACTTCGCAGCTAGTTCCTTGTCCTTCTGTTTTCATCCAAGATGCTAAAAGTTGCAAAACTTTCCAAACAGAAAAATGCATGTGCAGCTAACATCAGAACGATAACAGGAAATGACCCAGCTCATTTTGTTGAAAAAAAGGAACACAATTTGTGATAGAGACATTGTGTTCTAACAGACAATTCTCCAGTTAGGGAATATTTTGGTGAAAAGAACACTAATTATTGCGCAAATAATTACCGAGATAGCAAGATACAAATTGCAAAGAGCAATGAGTGAGGAAGGACGTATTAGCTGCTTCATGAATGACCAATACAACAGCTAACCACTTAGTGGAAACTGAATGGCTAATTGGCTATTCGGCTAAACTTGCTTGAAAGTTAGACTGAAGAAACAAGCATATTTGTCTGTGTTAACAGTAACCAGCAGTTCTGCGTTCTGTGCCTCTATGGTGCAGCTGCTACTTTGCTAATGCCGCACAATGACTAAAACAGCAAATTAGTAGTTGCTAGCTGTTTCATGAGTAACCAATCAGCAAGTTTCACCAATTCATAATTAAAACAGTAATTGGCCAATTCTAAAGTAGACAATTGGGAATAACAGTATAACCCGATCCGATTGCCAATGTCCAAAGCAAAATCAGATTCCCCAGTCAGCGATGCTCATTTTAATTGAAGGAGAAAAACAACACTTTGTGGGAGATAGTTAGGCAAATGTATACATATATATACCTTCTTTACAGCCTCGCTGACAATCACATCTTGATTGCCAATGTACCCCCATTAGCAGTCATGGTGTTCATGTGATCGATGTACCTCTCCCAGTCAAAGCTACCAGGATGCCAGGATCGGAATACAGAGTATTGCACTCTTCATCAGTCCAGTCTGCGAATCCGTTAGGGGCGAAAGGGATATGCATTGGCTTTACCGCATTAGCCTTGTCTGCCCTCATCACGGTCTCCTTGAATATCGCATAGCGGCGAGCCTTCTCCTCATCGGTGCTGTATGATCGGTTGTGCTCCTTCATCCAGTCCTGGAACCTGGCCTCCATGGCTGCCTCATCGACCTTCACATCCTGCTGCTTCACAGCTTCTTCCCAGTCAGTCACCTCCTTAGCAGATGCTTCCTTGTCGTAAGGAGGCATCTCCACATGATATGTTTGAAAGTTGACATGATCGAGATAACTAGCCCACTGAATTGTGCCATCTTTGCCCACAAACCCTGCCTCGATCGCTGCTTCCTTACTCAGGTAAGGGTAAGATTTCTTGACGGCCTTCCTGCTTTCCTCCTCAGCTGCAGGTATACATCAATAAGGTCCATAACGACGACGAATCTAGAGGCGATTCGAATTCATATATACCTCCTGACTTGTCTGTGTGTGGCGAGAGCCTACGGGTGAGAAGGGAACCGAGGGCACGGAGAGGCATATGGTCGCGACCGGAGAGCTCCCTCTTCGTCGGCCTCCTCGATTTCCTCTTCGCTCTCCTCCTCCGCCGCTCGCCTCGTCGCCTCGATTCGATTCTAAGGTGTGACCGTGTGAGCTGTGACGGACTTCGCTTCCGATGGACACGGGTTCACTGCTGGGGATATATTTTTTAGTCCGGTTCGCAACCCCTTTAATCCCGGGTATGTAACCGGGATCCTGAATCTGGGACTAAAGATAGATATCTTTAATCTCAAGTGAAATAATCGGGTCCCGGTTGGTAACATCAACCGGTACTAAAGATAGCTATGTTTAGTCTCGGTTGATGTTACAACCGGGACTAAAGGTTTTTTTTCTTTTTTTTAATTTTTTTGCTGCACAAATTCAACAACAAGATCATCCACAAATTCACAAAAATATCTAAAAATCATCCACAAATTGACATCACAAAATCATCCACAGATTCACAAAACATCTAAAAATCATCCACAAATTTACATCACAAAATCATCCGACGATGACAACCTGCTCCACGCCCGACCAAGCACCTCGTCGCCCCCCCGAGGGAGCGTGCGCCGCCACCTGCCACCTCCCCTCCCGCCGGATCCGGCAGAGAGGAGGGCGCCACCGCCTGCTGCCTCCCCTCTCGCCAGATCCAGCGGAGGGGAGGGCGCCGCCGCCGCCCGCCTCGTGCGCCTCACGCCCGTCGCCACCTGCCGCCGCCCGTGCCGATGTAGAGGGGGAGGGGAAGGAGAGGAGGGGAGGAGAAGGGAAGGGGAGGAGGAGTGGAGAAGGAGGAGGACTGCAGATCGAGGAGAAGAAAATTTTCTTTAACAAAGGGCGAGGGAGGTGTGCACGTGGCTGCCGAGCGGTTTTTTATATCTTTGGTCCCGGTTGGTATAAACAACCGGGACTAAAGTGAAGATCTTTAGTCCCGGTTGGTATAAATAACCGGGACTAAAATGTTACCAACCGGGACTAAAGATCCCCACGGCCTAACACAACCTGATAAAAAATAAATTGGGACTAAAAATAATCTTTAGTCTCGCTTAATATCACCAATCGGGACTAAATATCAAAAGGTTTCATTGGGCTTTTTAACCAGGACTAAAAATGATCTTTAGTCCCGGTTCGAAAAGGAACAGGGACTAATGTGATTTTTGCCATCCATGCAAAGATCACTTCTCCATTAGTGCTTGTATGGCCGAACAGAACGGGTAACTTTTGCTTTTGCGTCTATCGTCGCACGGCCCATCTCACAAACAATGTAGAGGCCAATGTCGGTCCAACAATGAGATTATCTATCGCGATAGTCCTTTGGAATAAGTTTACCTATCATCCCCCAACTTTACATTGAGTCTGTATGACATTCCTAATCCCCAACACCAGAAATGTTAACCACTCAACTATTCAAAACCATACAAAGTAAGTCCCTTGGTAGTATGGATGTCTGGTTTCGTTGACGTGGCATCCTAGTCAGCAAAAACAATTAAAAATAATATGGAGCCCACATGTCAACCCCATCATCCTTCTTCTCTTTTCTTTCCTAGCCTAGGAGAGATAGGGAGGCAGCCTGACGCTGGTGGGAGAAGAGGTGGCCAGCATGGGAAATGGAGGGGGAGGAGGTAGCCGGCCGCGTCAGTGGGAGAGGGAGGAGAGGCGGCCAGTGACTGCCGTTCCAGCTTGCAGAGAAGCGCGCGAGCTAACAATCTTGAGCGGCGACAGTAAGGAGGAGGATGATGGGGAGAAACACAAAGGTGGAGAAGAAGAAGACACCGGTGGCACTGGCGCCCATCACGAAGCCGCTCACCGGTAAGAAGCTCTGCCAGCGAACCCTCAAGCTTGTCCGCCGAGGTCCCAAATCCTTCCTTTCCCAACTCTGTTTGCCTACTGTTGGTTTCGAACGAGGCAAAATGCTTGAAGCAAGGAGTCAAGGATGTCATCAAGAGCATCCACCGCGGGCAAAAAGGGTGTGTGGTCTCCGATTGTGTCGAATCCTCCGATGAGCGCCGCGAGCCCAGCAGCAATCATCCCGCTGTCGGTGATGGCCATGGCCGGTGGGGCCGTGGCTGCTCCCGCCGACGCGGTCAGCCGCCTCTCTCCCCTCTCCTGCTGGCTGCGTCGGCTACCTCCCACTCCCTTTCCCGCATCGACCGCCTCTTCTCCCGCTGGCGTCGGTCTGCCTCCCCCTCTCTCTCAGGCTGGGGAAGAAAAGAGAACAAGGATGATGGGGCTGACATGTGGGTCCCATTTTTTTTTAATTTTTTTGCTGACTAGGATGCCACATCAGCGAAACCAGACATCCATACTACCAAGGGACTTACTTTGCATGGTTTTGAACAATTGAGGGGTTGACATTTCTGGTGTTGGAGATTAGGGACGTCATACAGACTCGATCTAAAGTTGAGGGATGACAAGTGAACTTATTCCATAGTCCTTTTGTCAAGGAAAAGGTCCATCGGTCCCTCAACCATGGGTCCGAGATTGATTCATGTCCCTGAACCAGGTACAGAGAGTTTCCTACCTTTTAAAATTAGTGCAAATCGAGTCCTTTGATGGTTTTGAAAGTGGTTTTTAGCCGATGTGGCACTACAAGCTAAAAAATAAAAGTAAAAATTCCAATCAAACCCATATGTCAGTGGGTGTCCACTCTCTCACCTCTTCTCTTCATCCTCCCCTCTCTTCTTGTGGTGACCAATGCCGGGCTGGGCCACAGAGTTAGTTAGGCAACAACAAGATTTGCTCCCTCCGTCGGTGGCTGTAGTTCTTGAAGTTGTATCTGGAGAAGATAAAGCTGATGCGAGGGTCATTATGTCTCTCCTCGTCGGGTGCTTGGGGATCCCGAAGGCCAGCATGCAAGTGCGGTGGAGCTCGTGTATTAGAGGAGGAAGGTGGTGAAGATGCCAAGATGGTGAGGCGAGCTACAACCTGGAGGCATGTCAGCACGACCACCAATTGGGATGAGTGCCTCGCCACATGCCTTGCCTTTCTATCGTCGCCAGATGGTCGACCACTGCCAACATGTAAGGTTGCCCATGGTGTCGAGTAAGCGAACGAAGGTGAGGCTAAGCTTGGCATCAGTTGCCGATGTGAGCAGAGGAGCCGTTGGTTGTGGTGTTGGGAATTAGTTTGTTGGTTTTCGTTGTCTCTGCTTCTTCTACTGCTGCTTCCGTGTCACCAGTTGCATTCTCGAGCTTCTCCCGAGTGTTGCAACTTAAGTGAAGGTAAATAAGTCATCTATTTAATTTAAGAAGTGCAATGATTCATAATTATCACCATGGTACCAGCGCTATATCCTAGGATTGGTACCGATATCGTGGTCTCGCATGGTTCGCGTTGTTTTCATGCGACACACTCCTGTCACATGTCGTACGATGGTGTTTGATCGGGGTGTGAGACGCCACTATAACATGCCATGTCAATACATGGAGCGGGTTGGAGTCTATTTGGATCTATATGATACCTGGGATAAGTTCAGAGATCCAAAAAATGTATTTTGAGAATTCATAGACCTAGATTATATACCTGCACAAGTTAAAGGACCACTCGTGCACTTTATTCCAACTATAACAAGTATTAGGTACCAAAATCTTTGAGAAATACACATATCTGGTCGAGTACATGTTACCAATGGGTATTTAAAAAAACAAACAAAAGCACTCCTAAGATTTTAGGTCTCAAGTCAAGCATTCCCGTGATAAAAAGGAAACTCACCCATACTAATGCCCATCGGGTCAGGTACCCGGACCGACTCGTGAGTTGGATCACCATCTAGCATAGAAGCAAGAAACGTTCAAGTGCACATGTCCTCATAGCGCAAAAGCTTACATAACCATGCAAAAAAAAAAGAGTAGTTTTAACGTCTCGGAACTGCCATACATACTCCATCCTTCCTTAAAAAAACTCAATCTAAAAGATGATATGATCCTTTTAGTACAATAAATCTGAATAAAGTGTTGTCTACATATGTTATACCAGAAGGAAGACACATTCTAGTATAACGTATGAACGGTTATACCTCAGAACGGTTCGATAGCATGAGTAGATGAGGGATCGACGAGGACACACTTAGCTTCCGTCCACGGATTTAAAACATTTCCGTGGACTCGCCGCTACTCTGTTTTAAATGGCGTGCTACTTGTAGCATTCTACTCCAATTTGCTTTTCTCAGAAAGGGCGACAGGGATATGATGCATGTCTGCATGCTACTTCAATTGTTGGAGTTATAGAAGGGAACAACATGCAGGATAGATATTTGCATTGGTTTAGCTAGCTAATTGCTTCCTCCCCGAGCTCGAAAGAGAGCACGCGCAGTCAGTCCCCCTACCCAATAATCTCAACTTCAACAGGATTATTTTGGACGATATGCCAAATTAAAACTAGTTTCAACATGCATTATTAAGATTCCGAACTGGGAATATCCACTTCAACAAGGACTATATACGAAAGCATGTTGACAAATAATACAGACGTAGTCAACGCCTCATACAAACTGAGGATATTTGAGAGGGTATCAAATCCGTAGTCTGCGGATCTATGCTACAATGGAGGATCATCTCTATATTAGCAAGAGTTTTGCTTAAAAAAGCTTGCAAGTGGAGCAGAGAGTTGTAGAGACCATCCCATGAGCTCTACTGTTGTTTTTAGCTCCCTCCAAGACTTTGTTTTTTTCGGAATCATCTAGTATTATGTTCGAATACATATCCTCCAAGCAACGATTTGAGAGCATTGTCAAACGGAACGGCCCTTTTCACCATGTGTAGCAGTAGTAGCAGATTTAGAAATATTTTAGAGCCCGAGCAAAACTTCACTACAGCTAGTATTTACTATAGAAATTATATTTCAAATTTTCTAATTGCATGGAATTTAATGGATTATTCACCGACGAGCCCAGGCGGCTGCACGGGGTCGCTGGTGGTAGATCCACCCCTGGTGTGCAGTATACACTGGTTGTATAAAATCATAGTGATACATGAGATATTTAACTATTTATCACTAGAATCTCGCTTGTCATTGGGTTGATTCCTGGTCGATCATGCAGAAGCTGGAGGAAAACAGAAGAAGCCTGCAACTTGGAGCCAGGCTAATAAGGCAGGTGGCAAATGAGATCTGCAGCTCAAGATATGGATGGAGGGCAGGCGCCAAGAGGATTGAAGCTTAAAAGATCTGGAGAAGTATCGACCTGAAGACACTCCTGAGTTTTTGTAATGGTTGTATAAACTTTTGTCCCGTATATTAGCTCTGTTGCTCAGTCGTGTTTAGGCTTGGGCTTGAAAGCGTTGGTTTCAATTGCTGCAGCACTTTTCTCTTTTTTTTTCAGACTCTGTAATCCTTGCTTCATTTCTAGTGAAAGAAATGGGAACCGCCAGGTGCTAGTTCAAAAAAAAAAAGATCCATATGATAGATACATGAGAATCTACATCGATATATGTGTAACAAATAGTTAAACATCATCCAAATAGTTAAATGTCCGATATGACATGACATGCCATAATAGTAAATATTCTCTTTTAAGATAAAAGAAAGCTTTATTGATATTAGATAATTACGTCGGGATGATACCATTTTGGATCTTTAGGATGCAAATAACATACTTTTTTTAAAAAAAAGAATAATGACATGACAATAAATATCCTGTCGTAGCAAACTACAACTACGATTGATCTTCATTCTTAAACTTACCCAAAGCGACACTTGGACTGTGAAAAGGACTCTTCTAAAATAATGGCCCAAAAGAAAAACGACAAGCGTATGCGCTAGTGGCATATCCAGGATTCTCCGTGTGGGCGGTTCAACTTGAATACATTTTTTAAATGCTGGAAATGTAAAATGTGAATGTGCAATATAAGTATAAAATTGATTAAAAGTACACCATATTATTTAACAAGGTGTCTCACAAATGTGTTAGAAACAACAATTAAGTGACCTAACAAGGGTTTCTTTTTTTCTCTTTTTACCACACTAGCTAGCTGCCTAGTGGCCGGTCGTTCCTCCTCGAAAGAGGCAAAGAGCACACCGGCGACGAATAGAATCGAAATGTTTCTTTGCCTTGCAAGTAAGCAGCTACTGTAGGTAACCGGCCAAGTGCCAGGTCTCGTCTAAAAAAAAAGTTTGTCAGGATTCGTGGGGGAGTTGAGAACCTGACGATGAACTCGTCCAGAATGAAACAAAATCAAGAAAAGAGGCAAGAAAAAGGCTGAGAAGATGATCGGAGAGTGTAGAGACGCACCTCGTGCAGGCGAACGACGTTGGGTGCTTGAGCAGCTTGAGCGTCCCAATCTCCCTCCTTATCTGAATATTCCCAACCCAAACAACAAACAGATGAGCGCGATGCAGCGATTCTGACGAGATGACACGGATGCGGATGGGGATTAGAGGGAGAGTGAGTAAACTAAATTTACCTGGCCGTCGAAGCGGAGGGAGAGGATCTTCTTGCGGTCGAGGATCTCGATGGCGAAGTGGGAGCCGGTGGCGAGGTGGCGCGCGTATTTGACCTTCCCGAAGTTGCCCTCCCCGAGCGTCCGCCCGACCTCATACCTCCCCAGCAACGACGCCCATCAAAGACTCATTCCTTCTCGGACAGACTGGCTACGCGGTACTGAGGGAAGAGGGAAGGGATGTTAGGTGAGACAAATGTTCACGGTAAAACGGGATGATTAGTCCTTTTGAAAGAGTAGGGACTATTAAATCCTTTTGAAAGACAAGTCAGAAGTGACTAGTCGATGAATAGTATTTCCTTATTTTTTAAGAGTTGATACCATTAACTTTTAAACACGTGACTAAATTACTTTTAGTGATAAAACAACTTACAACAAAATAAATAAGAATTTTATTTTTTAATAAGATGAATAATCAAACGTGTGTCTAAAAATCAACTGAAAAATAGATTTTTCTGTGTGTGCGAATAAATGAACAAATGCACAAATGCATAATATTTACTTGAACTCATCGCGGTACCCTTACATGCATCCCGAACCATTTGATCAGCAGAGGTGGTTTTGTTGTCACCTTTTTTATATAATCCAAATACTTATATTTTCTTTTAGAAAATAATAATATAGAATGGTACTACTCCGTTTTTTATATTATAATTTACTTTGATTATTCAGATTCTTTTAAGTTTAACTAAGTTTATGAAAAAAATTAACAACATCAAATGAGTTCCAATACATGTAACATTGAATATATATTTCAATATTGTATTTATTTTGTATTAAAAATGTTACCGTACTTTTTATAAATAACTTTAAAAACAATATGGTTCGACTAGAAAAAATGACTTATATATAAAACGTGATAAGAGTATATCAATCCTAACACATACAAGTCTAAATTCGAGTAATAGATCACATATTATAACTATGCAAGTTTTTTTTAAAGAAAATCTAAACTTCAACTTGTATGTAAAGTGATAGATTATATATTGATCTATGTAATTAATTTTTTAATAAATAACCATAAATATTTAGATAGAGTCGGCATCCCTTGTGGAGATAAAAATTGACATCTTCAAAACTTGCCTCTAGTAAGAACTAGCGTGCGATTGTATTCTTTCCCCTGAGTTCGCAACTCACCTTTCTTTTTTCTCGTGCACGCTTTTCAAACTATTAAACGATACGTGTTCTGCAAAAAATTTATATAGGAAAATTGTTTTACAATATTATATTAATCTAATTTTTAAATTTTTTAATTAATATTTAATTAATCTTGCGTTCTGTTTTACATGCTGAGGTCAACCCTCCGAAACAACACAACCCACAAACTTGTAGCATTGATATTTAGCGAGTTCGCTTGCTTGTTGCCTCCTCCTCGAGAGAGCAGAGCACAACGGCGACGAAGCAGCGCGACGCGACCCCCCCTGCGGTGGCGTGGCAAAAATGGCGGCGCCGCCGTGCCGGCCGAGAGTCAAGCCCGAGCGCGCCCTTCGTCTACTGCTCTCAGGACTTCCTCTTCTGTGCTTCTCCCTCCTCCTGATCGCCACCATGGCGAACGCCAGCATCACCGACTGCCCAAGCAGCAGCACCAACTCCAGCCTTGACGGTGCCTTCGAGGCCAACCTCCGAGCCCTCCTCACCTCCCTCACCGCAGCCGCGGCGGCATCGCCGTCCGGGTTCGCCGAGAACGCGACTGGCGCGGCGCCGGACACGGCGTACGGCCTCGCGCAGTGCCGCGGCGACATCGTCGGCGGCAACCATGGCACCAGCTGCCGCTCCTGCCTCGACGACTCGGTGCGGGACGTGGCCAAGGCGTGCCCCGGCGAGACATCCGCCGTGATCATCTCCGACTACTGCCTCGTCCGGTACTCCAACGCGAGCTTCGCCGGCGCCACCGACGAGCGGACGGTGAAGCTCTGGTGGAACACGGACAACGCGACGCAGCCGGAGAAGTTCAAGTCGCTGCTGGGGACGCTGATGACCAACCTCACCGACACGGCGGCGCGCGCGTCGTCCCCGCTGATGTTCGCGGCCGGCGAGGTGGACCTCCCACCCTTCACCAAGATCTACGGCATGGCGCAGTGCACCCGTGACCTCGCCGCCGGCGACTGCTACCGCTGCCTCGTCGGCGCCGTCAACAACATCCCGAAATGCTGCGACGGGAAGCAGGGTGGGCAGGTTATCACGAGGAGTTGCTCCATCCGGTTCGAGGTGTACCCGTTCTTCGACGCCCAGGCCGCCAAGGCGGCAATGTCGCCTGCACCGGCGCCGGCGACGCCGCCGCCCACCGGAGTCAATGGCACCGCAGTCAATGGTAAGTCAAGTCAAGGTCTCCCCCGTGTGCGCGTTGGTACTTCCGTCGCTTTCTCCCACGCGTAAAACTAGTAGCTGGTTGCAACTTTCTGACTCTGAATTCTGAACACTTCTGGCAAGTGGCTTCTTTCCCTCTCTTTTCGAGTTTTCTTCTTCAACCGTGTTGAGTAGACAGAACAGTGACTGAATTTGCATCCGTAGATTCCGTAGCACAGTAGTACAATGACTAAATTTTGTGCTCTGAATTTCTGTGTTTTGACCATGGTAAAAGGTGTTGATGCAGGAAGTAATCACAGGGTCAGTAAGGCTGTAGTTGTCCCAGTTACTGTGGCAGTTGCCGTGTTACTGGTGGTAATACTGCTGTTGATTGCCCTTTGTCTGTGCAAGAGGAACAGAAAACCACATAAGCATATGATGATTGGCAGCGTCAGTAAGTTATTAAAGACTGAAACATCTGTTAGTAGTTAATCTCAACAAGATTCAAGGGCTTAACACGTCAGTGTTTTCTTATGAACAGATCTAGGAGATGAAGACGAAATGAGAGGCTCGGAATCTCTCTTGTATGATTTGAGTACTCTAAGAGCAGCAACTGCCAACTTCTCAGAAGAAAATAAGCTCGGAGAAGGTGGATTTGGCCCAGTCTACAAAGTAAGTTAAGTCTGGAACCTGACAATTAAGTTCAGTTTTAATTAGCCTGTAAAAGTAGCTCACAGACTCTCAGATTTCAGTTACGCGAGCAATGTGATCTTCATTCCTTCAACGTACCGATTCTGATGTTGATGAGTTTCAGGGTAGACTGCAAAATGGTCAGGAGATTGCAGTGAAGAGATTGTCAGCAACTTCCCATCAAGGACAATTGGAGATGAAGAATGAGGTAGTCTTAGTTGCAAAGCTTCAGCACAAGAATCTGGTCAGGCTGCTAGGATGCTGCATCGAAGAACAGGAGAAAATCCTTGTTTATGAGTTCCTCTGCAACAAAAGCCTCGACACGATCCTTTTCGGTACTTCATTCAGATAATCTAAGTCAATTTAATTTTGTATATCTTGTCTAGTAAGCTAATCAACAGAATTTAAATGGAGAATGCAGACCCTGAAAGACAACAAGACCTTACCTGGGAGCAAAGATTCAAGATCATTGAAGGGATCGGAAGAGGGCTTCTTTATCTTCATGAAGATTCAAGGCTCAAGATCATCCATCGTGATCTCAAAGCTAGTAACATCTTGTTAGATGCAGACATGAACCCTAAGATATCAGACTTCGGCCTTGCCAAGTTATTTAACATGGAAGCGAGCGTAGCAAACACTAGCAGGATTGCTGGAACCTAGTAAGTGCTATTTTCAGTTCTCCATTCATAAATACTAGCACATTATTCTGCCCTATACATTCACTAGAATCACATCACGTCACACTGAGATTGTATTTAGTGTCCTCTCTTGAACAAGTATACCTATACTAACTGGGTACTCTTAGGAGCTCCAACATTAACTTAAAAAGATTTGGCCATTAATTAGATAATCGTATCATCATGACCGTATATCGTATTAATAGTTTGTGTTAAATAAAACAAGCAATTGTAAATTAATGGACTCGTTAATTTTAGTTTTTCTTCTAAAATATAATAATATAAGAATTCGGAATTGATAAATATTAAATTGTTCTCAGTTTAGTATGTTATGAATTTGATATTGAAATTTAAAATTAATAACTAAGAAATTGTAACTGGCATAGTATGTCACGACATCACTATGATTTGGAAATTTGAGCCGAGAGCACTAAATATACCTCTTGTCCAGCGGATACATGGCGCCGGAGTACGCCCTGCACGGCATCTTCTCGGCCAAATCCGACGTCTTCAGCTTCGGCGTGCTCCTCCTGGAGATCGTCACCGGCCGCCGCAACACCTGCGTCCATGACTCCGAGGATCTCCTAGCATTTGTAATCATCCCTGCACAGATCCATCTAAATGCACGCATTGCAAGAGAATAAGTGAATAACTTTAATTACCTGAGTGTAGCGCCTAATTCTGCTCGCCGGCATGCAGGTCTGGAGGCGTTGGAGCCGCGGCGGCGCCGGGGAGCTGCTCGACGGCTGCCCCGCCGCCGGCCGCCGGCCGCAGGAGCTTCTGCGGTGCATCCACGTGGGGCTTCTCTGCGTGCAGGAGGACCCGCAGCTCCGCCCCGGCATGGCGGCAGTCGTCGTCATGCTCAACAGCCGCTCGGTCACGCTGCCGGCGCCCTCCGCGCCGGCGTTTGTCTCCGCGAGCCGTGGGATCGGCGGCATCCCGGCTTCGCCGCCGGCGGCGGCTGATGCGCCGGTGAGGAGCACGGATCACGAGGTTTCTGCGGCCGCTCGGGAGCCGTCGATCAACGGCGCTTCTGTTTCTGACCTCGAGCCCCGGTGACGGCAACGGGCTGACGACTAAAGCCGTGTCAAAGTTTCTGGTTTGAAAATTGTTTGGTGGAATGGTGGTTTTGAAGTCAAATTTCTCTCGGATTTATTGCGATTATGTAGTCTGTACGCAATTCAGTGTTGGAGTAGTTACGTTGATATGAATTGGTTGGAAGACTGACGGCTGGGCCCTGATTGTTTTTCTGCTTTGAATTTGAAAATTGGTTGCTGGTTTCGAATTCAAAATTTCTCTCGGATTTAATGCATTTCTGTATGCAATTCAGTGTTGGAGTAGTTCAGTCGATATGAAAAAGTAACAACGGCTTTGTAATTTAAATTTTTCGACGAGCTTAGCAATTCAAGTGGTTTGTATTGTTGCCAAATCGAAGTATATACAAATCAAGGCAATTCAGTCAGGAAAAGTAGAAATCAAATCCCACTCCAAATTCAAAGCACAAATCGGCTGGTATTCGTGGGAGTAGACCTAGTCAAACGGCCCAAACCTCGTCAAAATCATGCCCAAAAGATTGGCCCATGTTTTTTTTACATTGAAAACAAATGAAAATTGTGCCGGCCAGGTTGGCCCAGATGCCCTAAGGTCTAGACGGGTTGGGCCGAAACGGCCTCCCGCATCTTAAAATTTGTGTCAACCAACGATTCGGCATCAAATTGCGAGTCTGGCATGTTCAGATGGCTGTCAAAATAAACATTTTCAAAATTTTGGTATAAAATTGTCAAATTTCGATAGGATGAATTAAGTGTGATATTGTCAAAATTCTCAAGACATTACCAATGTTTGGTAGAAAACTAAATGAAATGCATATGGTTGTCAATTTTACCAAACTATGGTACGGTTTAAAATAATATCAATCTGAAACATATGCTCTTAAGGAAGTTCTGGCAAGAAAGAACTCAAAAGAAGTGAGAATACAATATTTTGTTGGAAACCCCCTCCAATTCGAAAACCTAAACTCCAGCCACTGACACACCTACCCCCACCCATCATAGAGGGCCTTCTAACAGGTGCAATTTCTACTATCTATCTGTTTAGGAGAACTTAAAATTAAAATTATGAAAAGTAGCTGGTTGGTAGCTAGCTTCTTATAATCTGCAGAAATTGGGGTTTTCAGGTTCTGACTTCTAGTTCAATTTCTGGATTTTACAACTACAGCTTCTCAGAATCTGGACGAGAAATTTATTATGCCTATGCAATATCATATTTTTTAACTTTGTGTGGAATATATTCGATGTACAACATGAATTGAATTAAATCTCAATTGTATATAGAAAAATATTTTTTTGTTAAAATAAAATTTTAAGTTATTAAAGACAATAGAATTATACCGTAGCGTTTATCACGAGCATATTACTAATAATCTTCAGTTGCCACAAGCTTCCCAAACAATTCAGATATTTATTTAAATTTTAAAAAGCTGTATTTAAAATTCAGAATATAAACTAGAAGACAAAAACTGGGAAACTCAGCTTCATCATATTCTTACCAGCTACCTTCTTACTCGCTGCTTCCCTAAATATTAAGTTCCCAAACATGTCCATAAGCAGCAGTACCGAACGAAGCTAAAGAAGTCCACGCAGCGTCAACCGCCTCAACAAACTCGTAATAACCAATCAATTCAGCAGCCTACGGTGGTCTACAGCGGCCAACGGCACGGCACAAGCACAACCCCCTCCTGGAATCTGAAGAATAAGTTGTAGAAGAGCACACAGCGATTCTGACGACGACCAAGCTAGGTCGATCTCTAGAAAATCTGTGCTCTTCCGCGCGCTGTGCTGTGCTTCTCTTGGGTGGTGTAGGCGTCCGCGTCACGGTGGCCTGCAATGCCATGGACGGGATGGCACAGGCTACAGATGAGTCGCCACCTGGCGATTTTCCTCTTATTTCTCTCGTACGTTACTTGGACCGATCGATCGACGAGCGGTTCCAGTCTTCCCAGAAATCAAGCATGGCGACAACTACTATAGTTGTCGAGGAATCGGTCCTGTATTCTTCACTTCGGTTTTTGATCTAGACGCTCTGATCGATGGATTAACCGTGGTTCAAACTCCACTGTTGTTGATGTGCACCATATTTCCCGTCTTGGTCGATCGAGAAACGCCAAACGTATTTTTTCGACCTGTGCAGCTGCCGTGTCCCTCGCATCGCTCTCACGCGGGCGGTTCGGTGGAGAAACCCTAGCCACCCGTACCACCACCCTCCTCGCCCACTAACCACCTCGTCGCCGCCGGAAACCGTGCGGCCAGCCGGGAAGGCGGCGGAGAGGGGGGGAACGAGCCAGCGGCGGTGCTCCTCCTTGGCGTGGGAGGCGGAGCGGAGCGCATCCTCAACTGTGGATAGGCAAGTGGAGGACGGCTGGTGAAAACCCAGCCTGGCCTTGGTCGGGCCGACAGCGGTGGTGTTCATGCGTCACTCCCCTCCTGAAGGCGTTGTTGTGTCGTCTCATCCCCTCCAGTGGGGCGGCCGGGTGAAAACCTAGTCTTGGTTCTCTTTGAGACCTCGACGGACGGCAGCGGCGCTTCCGTCGCTGCTTTCCTTGGAGACGTTGTCTAGGCAACCTCTTGCCGAAATCTCCCAAGCAACTGGTGCAATCTTACTTTAGATTAATGTTCTCTTGTGTTGGCGCCCTAACTTCTACAAGTTACCCACATTGGAGGGTCTAGGGGAGAGTGGTTCCATTCATCTCTCTCACCATCTCTCCCTCAATCTCAAAGATGTGGATAGAGCGGGGTCTCGTATCAGTTGTAAGGGTTGGGTTTTGGGTGATCTTAGTTGTAGTTTCTTTGCTGGCTTAGCGGCGGCTGGTCCGTTACTAGCCTTCTCCTGGTTCTGTGTGTTGAAGCTGTTGGTGTGTGGGTGGTGGTATTTTTTTTCGTTTTCCTGATTACGATATCCTAGTGTTGTATTCTTGTATTTTTTTTCCTACTCTATCAATAGAACTTCGCACTTTTTAGTGTGAGTCAGATAAACGTCAAACGTGTGTCTTGGAGTACTCTTTTTGGTTCCTTCAAGTCACGAGTTCGTTATCTTTGCCCGAGCATTTGCCTTTCTGCTCGGTTATTCGATCGTAACGCTTCAACATTTCTTATCTGATTCGATCGTAATCGTCTGTCTTTTGTTACATGTAAACGAAAAGAAAACTGATAGCCTATCATGCGCGCCAAGCTATAGCTTACCTAAGCCAACGCACGCAGCCACCCCTGCCAAACAGAAGCTTCTCTCCCTAGCAGCACAAGTAAACAACGGGAGAAGCCTTCTTCTAGATCAGCGTGTTGACATCTTGACACGGCGAAAAAAAGAGGGCCCAAGAAAAAAAAGGCAACAGCCAACACCGAGAGTAAGATCTAGAAAATTAATTAGTAAGTATTATTATAGTGTACTAGTATACTTAAGTTATAGGTTATAATATATAGATAAGTAATACTAATTATATTTAAATAATTCTATTATAATATACGAATAGACAATTTAAACATATATTTTATTCAAAATTATCGGTGTCGCCTAACGAAACCAACACTTAGATCCACCCCAAGCCCAACGAAACCGCCCAAGCCCACACGTCGCGTTTACCTCTCCAGCACGGTCACTGGCATGTGGGCCCATGAGCAAGTGGGACCCACATGCCAGTCTGTAGTGCTACTGCAGAGGATCTTGTTCCGTGTCCGCCCGCTTCCGCCTCTACATAAGCAGAGCGCCCGCGGCGGCAGCAGCAGCAAATCGATCGTTTTGTCGTGTCTCGCGAGATGGAGGCGCTCGCCGGCGGGAGGCCGCTGTCGGGGCGGTCACGGCAGGTCGGCCGGAGCAGGGAGGAGGAGCTGCTCGGCCTCCTCTCCGACTTCTCCGGCGGCAACGGCGAGTCCGGGCGCGAGCTGTCGTTCAGTGACCTCGTCGTGGTCGACACGGCGAAGCCGAGCCCGAGAGAAGGCGATGGTGGTGACAGAGCAGTTCCGACGGCGGCGGCGGCGGAGAACGGCCAGGGGAGGTCGTCGACGTCCGAGCAGGGGGAGGCGGCGGCGGCGGCGTCGAGGCAGCAGCAGCAGCAGCAGGCGGTGGCGGCGGCGGCGGCGAGGGAGAGGAGGCTGCGGAGACGGCGGAGCGACAGCAGGGGAAGCTGCGGGGGCAGCGGCGACGGCGTACTGCTCAACTTCTACGTGCCGGGACTGCTTACCAGGAGCATGACGACGCCGCGGCCCGCCGCCCGAGGCACGCTGCCCGGCGCCGCCGCGGCCTCGCCGGCGACGGCGGCGGCGGCTGCCGGCAAAGCTAGGTGAGTGGCTGTACACTGTACACGGCGGAATTTCCGGCATGGATGCAGACATGCAGGGATACGTAGCTATACGGTGTATTAATTATCTTGGAAAGAAAATTTTGCATAATTGATGATTGGTATCATATATACATGTCAATTAACAGAATCAATCATGCAGTTAGATGACTCTAGCAACAGGAGTCAAATTAACTCTTAATCATCTTGAAATCTTTCTCCAATTATGATATTGTTAACCATCATGTAGTAGCTGTAGATTTTACTAGTTTGGTAGGAGCAGGTATGACTAGTCTGTTAATTCCACACTTTACTACTAGTACAACTGAATTAGATCCTACGACTACATTCTTTGTGAATAACCTTGTTCTTTCCAAATTCCAATACACAATTCATTGCCCCAGAAGAAAATCCAGTGCATGGGTTGTACCATTCTTTTTAAGTGAAACGGCACTAAAAGGAGTAATCAGTACATGCTTCTTTTTTTCTCAGCACCAATCTCTTTTACAATTCCAAGCAACACTACAGTCCTTTTAGGCTGCGTTCGCAACTCTCTCTTCCCAGCGCGCACAGTGTTTGCGGAAAACGGAACGATCCATTAGCGTGTGATTAATTAAGTTTTTGCTAATTTTTTTCAAAAATGGAATAATTTGATTTTTTTAAGCAACTTTTGTATAGGAACTTTTTGCAAAATACACACCGTTTAGTAGTTTGAAAAGTGTGCGCGTGGAAAACAAGGGAGAGGAATTGGGAAAGGGGAGGAAAGAACGCTGCCTTAGACCACATGACCCTAACATCCTTTTTGACTTAGCCAGCTTACTGAGTCAAAAATATCGATCAATTCGTCACCAGGAAATCAATGAAACAGGGGTCAGGGGATGACAATCTGACCAAACTATCCACAGGATTTATCTAACTAAAATGTGTTAGTTTTTTTTTCTAGCATAAATTACTGTCTTACAACTATTTCAGATGCTGGACTGTCAGGCCATATCACTGTAGTAACTAGTAATTAATGGCTGGCTAGTAGAGTAGCATGCATGATATAGCAACGATCTGAATTCTGAACTTTTAGACAAGCGCGCAACTTCTGAGCTTGAATTCTGAATTTTATCTGAACTTTCAGGATGGACGCGCCTCTGGCCGTCGGATGTTGGCCGGCGTTGTGGGGCGGCGGCAGCCGCGACCGCCGCAAGCCGGCGAAACCGGCCGCCGGGAGACGGGATACCAGAGTGATGACAGTATGATCCAAGCATAATCGATCTACTCCTACTACTAGCAGAGCAGCTAGCTTTGCATAATGGCTTTAGACTTTAGTTGAGATGTTCCTTTCCTCTTGTAAATATTCCTCAAGTTTTTTTGTAAACCGTGACACTGGGTCGGTCGGTTGTGTGGACAGTGAGTGAAGTTTATTGGAAATTTGGAATGATCGTGACGTGTCAACTACAGAGGTAGTACGGTTTTGTGCCTGGTTTCACGGCTTCTTCCTGCACGTTTTCCCCCAGTGTATTGCACAAGTGATGATAGTACATAGTTGAGAGAAAAAAGTGGCAAGGCCTGCACCTGCCTTGAGCATTTCCAAAAGAATGCTAATATTTTAAATCCAAAATGTCTATATTAAGGTCATATAAAAATTGGACAACAAAATCACCCCGTCCTCTAACAGCGTCCCTATAATTAGTTTTTAGAAATAGCATATTATTGGTGTGGAGGGCACGGCACTGAGAACGTGAGATTGAGATTCTCTGACTTAAATCGTATAATTTTAAGTTACTGATACGTGGATTCTATTTGCTATGGACTCACTCAATGAAGCATGAGACGGTGTCGGTTTCTCGTGCGTTGTCTCACTATTGGGGGCATCCGTCCCTACCTCAAATCTGGCTGAATGATTTGGTTAAATTGGAAACGCAGATAAATTGGGACTGGTTTTAGGCATTTGTTGGAGAGGTGTTTTCGGCCTTAATTCACAACAATTATAATTACGAAAGATGCTTATACCTCCCTGGACTGGGAGATATGCTCTCAGAAAAAAAAAAGTTTTAATAAGATCGTTAGAAAACAGCAGCAGCTCTCGAGTTCAATGCTTGTGATGTTGTCGTGTGAAAGCCGAAAACCGAATGTGAGTGTGGGAGTGAGTGATTCACCGAGGAAACGGGTACCTGCGAGTGGGACTGAGTTAAAGCTGGCACGACACGACACGAGCGATCGCTGTAGCGTGCGCCGCATTCCGCCCATTTTGCACGGACAGCCACGTCCAAATTCAAAGCTGAAATCAGACAAGAAAAATTGTGTATGAGGCACACGGGCCAATTTTGCGCAAAGCCCACAGCCCATCATATATCAGGCCGTGCACCCCACGAATCGAATCAGCATGGGCCATGGCCTCCCGTGTCCCGGTGCCGCGCGCGTTGTTCCACCGCGCACGTTTGGGTGGGCTTCACCGATGAAACGGCCCGTGAAACAACGCCGCCTTCGGCTTTACCATCGTGAACGGTGGCGCGCGCCGTAGCAAAGCTGCCACGCGCTTTTCATCCTGTCACGTTGGTGTACCAGCACGCGGCCGTTGTGTGCGCCCGACAGCGCAATGAATGCAGCATTTCTGAGTAAGAATGTAACCTTCGTGGTAGCACTATAGTATTTTTCAGTGAGTTGTAAAAACAAACTATAATGAAAAAAACCCCCTCAAATCCAACTCTAAAATTAATAAGTTGTAAAATTTAAACTTTGGTCGTCTCTGATAAGGAAATAGGCATACGACGAGAGGCTCAGATTCACTTCCATTTGGACATAGCTGGCGCTGTGGTAACATTCACACGGTAATCACATATGTACTGCTCCTAATTAAGTAATTACCAGTAACAAACAAAGGTTAAACACGGCTGAGTTGGGAGTACTTGCCATGGATGACCCGCCGTCGAACACTTGCCCGTAATACCAGCCCCCAACGGCTAGTTTCACCCGTTCACTCCGTCGCGTCCGATCTGAGCCGTTGGATCCGCACCGCGCCATCCCGACCGTTGATCCTCTCGACCGTTGGAGGCGTCGCCCTCCGCTCCGGATAAAGCTCGAGCCCCCCACCGCGCCGCTCCTCCCACGCCAACGCATCGCCCCGTCTCTCCTCTCCGATCCAAGCAAAGCAAGAAGAAGAAATATTAGAGAGAGAGTTGGAAGAGAGAAGAGGAAGAGGAGGAGGAGAGGACGGCCACCTGCCTGCCTGCTTCTTGCTGGTGCGGTCCGGGAGGGAGTTCGCCGGAGTTCTTGGCGTTCTTGGAGCCCGGAGGAGTTCTTGGTGTACGCATGGCGACGAGGCACCATCGCGCGGCTGCTGCTCCGCAGCCGGCGAACAGGGGTGAGCGGCGGTGGAGAGTTGGGCTCTCGGCTTTGTTCTGTGTTCTTGATTTGGGTTCTTTGGGGGGGACTTGTCTGAACTTGGGGTTCTTTGGGCCTTTGGGGTTTCAAGCTACGGATTTTCTGTTTGATGTTCCTAATCTGTACGATTCGAGCGGGAAATTTTGAGTTTTTGGTAGTCGAATCTTGCTTGGTGTTGGTGAGAGTTCCACGTCTGCTCGAATCCTTCTTCATGAACGGATTTATGCTTGGTGCCATCTGATTCGAGTTTTTCATCCTTTTTCTGAGCCTTTCTTGCCCGATTAATGCACCAAGAACGGATTTTTGATGCTGCCCTTCCTGTTTGATTCGGTTTTCTTGATCTGTTTCCTTCGATTTGTCCCCGTGTAAACGCGTGTTCCTAATTTTCTTCTCCGGCGAATGGGCAGGTGCTGCAGTCGCAGCGGGGAAGCAAAAGGTCGCCACCGCCGCCGCCGGCCGACCTGGTGCGAGAAACCGGCAGGCCCTCGGTGATATCGGCAACGTCTTGAACGCCCATGTGGTCGACGGGTAAGGAGCAGCATGACATCATCGCCAACCTTTCCCGATTCGTTTTTCCTCCCGTTTACTTCTCTGAAACCTCGCTTTCTTCTTCTTCCCTGGAACAGCAAGATCCAGCTGCCGGAGGGGATCAATCGCCCCATCACCAGGAGCTTCGGCGCCCAGCTTCTAAAGAAAGCTCAGGAGAACGCCGTTGCGGCGAACAAGGTACGGGTGAGACACCCCTTCTGTTCCTCGTGTTCTTCTTGTGAATTCAGAGCGTTTGGTTTGATCCCTGTTTTTTATTTTGCTCGCAGATTGTCGTGCAGAACCCGGCCAGGAAGGAACCAGCTCCGAAGCCGGCCAAGAAGGTCGTACCCCGTCCGGAGGATGCCGCCAAGGCCAGCACCGGCACCGGCGGGAACGAGAACAAGAAGCCGTCGGAGTCGGAGGGCGCCGGCGCCGGCAGCAGCGGCGGTTCAGCCCACAAGTACTCCAGGAAGAAGGTCGTGAACACGCTTACATCTGTGCTTACTGCTCGTTCCAAGGTGAGTAATTGCATCCAACTCCTCTGTGCTTAATTGCATTGTACTAGTTGAATCTGAATCTTGTTCTTGTTAATGGCAGCACGCGTGTGGCATTACTGAGAAGCCAAAAGAAGTCGTCGAGGACATCGACAAGCACGACGGCGACAACCAGCTCGCCGTGGTGGAGTACATCGAGGACATCTACAACTTCTACAGGACCGCCCAGGTAAGCTCAGTTGCAAGCTCGTTGCAGTGAGCTTTCCTCTTCAGCTTTGTTCAGAAACTGACAGTGGTGTTCTTGCAGCTGGAGTGCCGGCCGACAGACTACATGAGCAGCCAGGTCGAGGTGAACCCCAAGATGAGGGCCATCCTGGCAGACTGGATCGTCGATGTGCACTACAAATTCGAGCTGATGCCGGAGACCCTCTACCTCACCATGTACGTCATCGACCGATACCTCTCGCTGCAGCCCGTACTGCGCAGGGAGCTGCAGCTCGTTGGCGTCGCCGCCATGCTCATCGCCTCCAAGTACGAGGAGATCTGGGCGCCGGAGGTATGCACATTGATTTAACAAGAACAAACAAGAATCCCATATCTCTTTGCTTCACACTGTTGTTATGTAACTGAACAAAACTCTGCTTCACTGTGGTGAACGGATTTCAGGTTCAGGAGCTCATCTGCGTCTGCGACAACGCCTACTCGCGGCATCAGATTCTCGCCATGGAGAAGAACATCTTGAACAGGCTGCAGTGGAACATAACCGTTCCCACACCTTACGTCTTCTTGGTCCGCTTCATCAAAGCCGCCGGAGGCGACAAGGAGGTAAAAGAAAAACACAAAATAACTTGAATGATTTCATTTCACTCTCTTGTATTCTGGTGTGCCATGGAAATTGTGACTGTATTCTGATCAGAGACATTGTGTCTTTTCCCACTGTGAATTCCGCAGCTGGAGCACATGGTGTTCTTCTTCTCAGAGATGGCGCTGAAGGAGTACGGCATGGCGTCGCTGTGCCCTTCGCTGGTGGCCGCGTCGGCGGTGTACGCGGCTCAATGCACGCTGAAGAGGAGTCCCCTCTGGACGGGAACGCTCAAGCACCACACCGGTTTCACCGAATCACAGCTCATGTATGTTCTGAACTTTCTGAACTTCCATTTTTCCTGAACCTGAACTTTCTGAACTTCCATTTTTTTTCCTGAACCTGAAGTTTCTGAACTTCTTAATGATCTGTAAACTAAACAAACACTTGTTGGGATGATTGATTGCAGAGAGTCTGCGAAGGTCCTTGTCAACGCTCATGCTGCTGCTCCTGAGAGCAAGCTGAAGACGGCATACAAGAAGTACGCATCTGAGCAGCTTGGGCGTGTCTCTCTGCGCCCTCCGGCAGTTTGTCTAGCCTAGGATTTGTACTGTTCTGGATTTGGTTTAGACTGTGATGGAATGTCGTTCTTGACATTATTTAAGATTCTTTCCTGGGTTTAGCTAATTGGATCAAGACAGCTTGAGAGCGATTGTTGTCAGTTTTTTTGGGGTTATTCTGATCTCTGGAGTATACTCAAGTATTCAGTACTGTGATACACCTTGGTGTAACAACTCTTCATAAATTCTTTTCATAAGTATGAATTGAATGAAAAGTATTCTTTTTTCATCTCTCTTGTCTGCCAATTTACTTGCAAAAAGATGTGTGCTCAACAATAAGATGTTTTTTTTTTTTTCAGAAGGTATAAAGTGTGTCATGTGTGTTGAAAACAGGTGGTAGTACAGTATACTGTATTTGCCTCTGAAACCAAATGAAATCAAACTTTTGAGGCCACTGAAACCACATGATCTTATAATTCTTAAGTTGCCCTCTGCAAATTGTTGCAAATGTGCTGACTATGGAAGGTTTGATCTTTGAAAATCTGGCACTGTCTGACTAAGGCAACAATAGTTCTGTATATTGGCTCTTTCTCTGAAATTGCACACAGCCATACAAGTTTGCAAATCTTTTCATGACCATTCTGAATACCAATTTTTTCCCCTGTAAATGAATCATAAGAAACTTTGCTCTGGAAGAGAAATATAGTACCAGTAGCTTCCTTCAGTTTTATTTCAAAAAATAGAGACCAAACTAAACCTTATTCCAAAGTACTAGTAGTTTCAGACAAACAAGTTTGAGTTCTTGAACTCTGAAATATAGTTGATCAGAGACGTGATGTCTCTGTAGGAAGAACCACCCACTTGAGCCGCAGCGCGAGAGGCCTCTCGCATCAGCGAAGCTCTCCTCCTCATCTCCTTCGCCTCTTCCGCCGCCGCCGCCGCATCGGAATCCATCAGCCTCCTCGCCGCCGCGGCGATCTCCTCCCTCCCGACGACACCGCCGTCGCCGCCGTTCTCCCTGAGACCGTACCCGATCCTCCACTCGTCGGCGACGAGCCGGGCGACGATCGGCTGGTCGAACGCTATGGGGAGTGTCAGCATCGGCACGCCGGCGTGCACCGCCTCCAGCGTCGAGTTCATGCCGGAGTGGGTTAAGAAGCCGCCGACGGAAGGGTGGCACAGCACCTTCAGCTGGTCCGTCCACGGCACCACCATGCCGCCGCCGCCGCCGGCGTCGCGTCCACCACGGAGGGTGTCGCCGCGGAGTACCCACAAGAACGTGACCTTGCTGTCGGCGAGGCCAATGGCGATCTCGTCGAGCTGGGCTGGTGACACCGAGAGGAAGCTCCCGAGGGAGACGTACAGCACCGAGCCCACCGGCTGCGCGTCCAGCCATGCCATGTATGGTTCTTCTTCTTCTTCTTCTTCTTCCTCCTCCTCCGCGCCGGCGTGGTGTTCGGCAGATTCCAGTGCCATGTAGGGGATGCAAGGGCCAGCCGAGAACACCGGGTAAGGGAGTTCTCGCCGGAGAGCGTCCATGGCGTTGCTCTCGAGCTCGTAGAAGGAGGTGAAGATGACACACTGTGCTTTTCTGACATGGGAGTATGCTTCGAGGATGAGGTTTAGCATGTTCTTGTTTGTGTGTGTGGGCCCAAGATCGCTTAACCTGATTGATTTCAGACCAGGAATGTAGCTTCCAATCAAGCAAGGATCGCCGCCATCTGCATCAGATCGAGGAACAAATTTTCGTTTGCAACGAGATTTTACGATTTTTCATGCTTTAGTAGCAGCGAAGGATTTGATGTTGGGAGCTCATACCGGCGATATCGGCGGCCGTGGGCAACTGGTCGAAGTGGTAATGCACGGAGAACATGGTGGCGCTGAGCGGCGAGAGGACGCACACCGGCAGGCCCCTCCGGTTGCCGACGCCGACCGCCCATGGCAGCACGAACGTGTCGGCCACGATGGCGGCGGGCGGCAGCGCGCCGAGAGCGAGACGGTCGAGGAGACGCTCGAACGGCGCCTCCATCCTGGTGTACACGGCCTGCACGAACCCGACCATGTCGCCGGCGCGGCCGTGCTCGGAGGGCACGACGTTGGGGATGGTCTCGAGGCGGACGCCCGCCGCCGCCGCTCCGCCGAGCATGCCGAGCCACTCCTCGGTGACGACGACGGTGGCGGTGACGCCGTCGCGCGCGGCGAGGATGCGGCACAGGTTCAGCATCGCGTTGACGTGGCCGCGCCCCGGGTACGGCACCGCCACGACGTGACACGGCGGCGGCGGCGGCGTACCGGCGGTAGCCACGAACAAGCTCCGAGCTGCCCAGGCCGCCCGAGTAGCACGAAGTGAAAGCAAGAAGCGAGCTTCTGAATAGCGAGACATGATCCGCCATTGGAGTCCGTGACCTCGGCAACGGCCGCTGCCTCGAGAATCGTGATGATTCCAAAGCTGGAATTTTTGGGGGATATAAGACCACGTGTAGTAGGCCTCCAACAAATTCTGGCCAACCTGAAACCCAAGGCCTTACTGAGCCTAATGGGCCAGCACTGTAGGCTTTGGACTGGACCAAAAGCTTTCCGGGCATTGTGGGCTTTGCCTTCCAGGCTTTAACCTCAGAAGAGTGGTGTTTTAAGGGTTTGACTCCCTTAAAGTGACTTAAAATATGTGAGTTGAGTTTAAATTTAAAATTCTGTGGATGGGTATATATATATTGTATGAATATTATTAATTTATTTTATAATTTTTCATAACTATTTAAATAGTTTTTGGACATATGAGGAGACATCCCCTTGAGGGTTTAAAAGAGTTTTCTCGTGTTTGAACGGTCTTCTCTTTCTTTTATAAATTAAAAAGAGATCTTTATTAATGACCGAATAAGGGATTACATTCCTGATTTAACAAGTTTAGGATTTTTGCAGGAGCACAAAACTTCCACTCCACACAAGACCTAGTACTCATTGTCAGTTGAGCTAAAACATGTGCTACCTTATTTGCTTCTCTTTATCTTGTACAGTTGCACCTTCAGTAGACATTACATCAACCAATCGTCACCAACCAATACATCTCAACGAAACTTTCTGGTTTAAGGTTCTCCAACAATATTGGTATATGATTCCATTCAACACCTACCCGAAGTTCCTCTAAACATGCTAGTGCTTCAGCTTGATAGCGGAATCACAAAGGTGTAGGGTTTTATGCGCAGCCAACAACACCAGCCCCCGTAATCTCTTATTCTACTAAATTTACTACATCAATTCTAAATGTTCGCCTTAATTTGACAATATGCCCTAAATTATAAAACAATGTTGCTTCTGTATTTTTCTATATTGTTTTCTTATTGCAAATAATTTTCTATGTGTCATCAGTGCATTCATACATTGCGCCTATAGATTCATGTTATGTGGTTATCCCCTCAAATGGAGTGATGATTTAGATGGATCAGTTCGGCCTGAAAGGCCCCATACCTTTTGGGTATGAGAACTTTTACGGTACCTTGTACTGCAAGTATATACTACCAGTATATTGATGGATATGTTAGGTATTTGAAAAAAAATGAGAAGGGCTTTTTAGTCATTTGAAATTTAGATGTAATATGATCGGTAGTAACCTAGGCTCTGGAGGCCTGGATCATGCATGTTCTATCGATGGCGTGCACGAGGCTGCGGTCATCCATGCGCGCGGCTTCGAAGGATGGATCGGTTCCGACTTAATTTCGCTCGATAGAGATTTGACTAAGTGAGGTATGTGGAATTACAAAACTACCCCCCATGAAAAAAATGAAAAGACAGATATACGCTATTCAATTTATATTGCTGGATAATCGGGTGGGAGATTAGACGAATATACACCGTTAGATAAAATATACTGGTAGTATATAGCTACAGTACAAAGTACCGTAAAAGTCCCCTTGGGTATACCCGTATGCATGGTAAAAGTATCCACTGAAAGGCCATTGCCTTCAAAAGATCGATGGTGGAGATTGCGTGCATTGAGATTTGAGAAGACCTGACTTTCTCAGGTGAATGTTCACGAGGACCACGATGAAAGTATAATTTCTAAGACACCCGTTTATAATGGGACACATACTACACTTTCTTACGATATATAATATATAAAAATAGCATATCATGTGCATTTTTTGAAGACAATGAAACAGTGTTTACACTTCTGCTCTCTACTCTACAAATAGTGAGCATATTTTTTTCCCCATTTCCCTTTGCTTCAGGACCAATATGAAAAATCCAACCATCACGGAATAATATGTGCTCATGTAACAAACCGCATGATCGATCGCAGAGACCTGATTGATGTGCTGGATCGATTTCCGACCATGCACTGCACGATTAAACAAAACATAATTAGGCCTGCAAAGTTGCAATTAACTCGCCGTCAGCGCATCATTCTCCATTCCTCCCCACCAAAAACCGGAATAAGGGAGAGTGAGAGAGCCAGTCATTCGCCACTGCCGTTTGTGCGCGCCCATCTGCATCCGGATGCCACTGCTAGGTGTCAGCTCGTCTTTCTGTTTATAAATATTTAAACGACTTAGAATTTATTTACAAATATAGGTTCATTACAGTACTCCCTCCATTTTATATTATAAGTTATTTTGATTTTTTTCTAATTAAACTTCTCTAGGTTTAATCAAATTTTTAAAAAGTTTTAGCAATATTTTCAACATCAAATTAGTTTCATTACATGTATGTATCATTGGTCAAACTTGGTTAAACTTGTGTTGAAAATATTTTTATATTTTTTTATAAACTTGGTTAAACTTAAGATAATTTTACTAAGATAAAAGTCAAATCTCATTAATTACCTATGATTTATTGTTTTTTCTATTTACATCAATCACCTCTCACCCTAACCATTCCTTTTTGTAACGAGGAACATCGGAGTTTTTCACATCAATTTTAATATTTATTAAATAATTTAAAAGTACTTATATTTACGGACAGAAGAGTTAGCGAGTAGCTAGTCTGATCACTGATGCACATGTCCTTCTCTAGACTTTTTACCCCATTTTCCGGGTAGTTAAATCGAAAGGTCCGATTTTCTCTGGATTCGATCGAATTATGTACGTGATCACTGATCACTGATCAGCATGGAAATGCCTGTTCTGAAAGGAATTTCTCCTCCCTTTTGCGTCACCTGATGATCTGTAATTGCGTGTGCTTGCATGATGCATGTCAACCAGTGATTCGCTACTAGTTCTAATTTGCTCATTTGCATGCTGTCCAACGTGTTGTGAGTTGTGACATGACATGATCACATGAGAATTCTCTTGGTGAGGTGAATCTGACAGTATTACTTGTCTACCTGAATTCTATCAGAGAGAAGCTAATTAATTGCCCTAAGCTATACCCTTGTTTGCTGATACTCGTTCTGTTTCTAACAAACAAGACAATATTCACTTTTTGAACTTTGATTCACTCGTCTTCTTTTTATATATACTGTATTTACAAACTATTGAAATATATTATGTTCTGAATATAAGCATCAAACTTTTATTCACGTTAGTCTAATAATTTAAAAGCTATTAGGTCAAAGTGGTCGTTATTTAGAAAGGGGGGGGGGGGGGGGAGTAGTAATCAAGTTTGAAAAAATGCTGTACTATCATGCACACTGGGATTTTGCAGGTTATTTGCTCCTTGGCTAGTTAATTACTATGTGTATGTCGTGGTGTTTGCAGTAAGATTTTGTTGTACTCTGAACTTAAGAGTGTTAAAAAAAGAACTTCAGTTACCAAGTGATACTGTACGCATGGATGAGGACAAGTACAGCTTCAGTTCAGGCTGTGTCCAGATTAGAGAAGATACGAACGTGAGTGCGTGGATGACACAGACAGCAAAAAGCCAAAAAGAGATGCTTAACTCCATACAAAGTATGTCGTATTTATTAATAGAAACACCTTTCACATGATTTGTATATAAGAGTATTTATGAGGTGATCATTTATTCCATTTCAAGAACTAGTTGAATGTTTATATATGTTTTGATATATACAAATAAATAAAATGTGCTTACAACTAAAGGATACTGACCTTCTTGATTGTGTCAAAGATTAGCATATACAAATATAGGCGCACCAACTTTTAAAATAGTCCTTAATTAATGCGTACACCCAATTTTCGGGCTTTCCAGAAAGAAAAAAAAAACTTCTAAAACAGTCAAGTGTATTAAAAAGGAGTAACAAGATAAAATTTGTTTGTTTGAGTTAAGAAGCTGAATTGGGCTTTGGTTTGAATATATATGCATAGAACTATCAGATCATTCATATGTTCTCTGGCTAGTCTGATCGACGGAGTGAATAATCAGTTTAGACTTTGGGGTAGTATAGGTATAGCTTTCCCCCATGGACGCCACTCAAAAGAAATTCCTTTCTTCAGCTATGTTTGTTTGGAGATGTAGCTGTCCGAAGCCGCTTAAGAATATTACACTATTCTTTTGGAAAGTGATGTGATGACCACTTGCTGGTTCTCATATCTCAAAGAAACAACACATACACAGAGGACACCATGACTTAAAAGTTTGCCTCATATATTGGCTTGTCTAGTCTAGGCCATGTACATCATGCCTGCCTAACTATTCAACTTTGTTATTTAAATAGCAGTTATATTGTGACAAAATACACATGTTATAATATGCGAGAGGAGAGACGTAGTAGCGCCCAACACCACATAAATAACCTATATAGTGGTTTGCGAGTCCTCCTGATCTGAACTTTGAACTTTAGAGCTTGCTTAATTTGAGCCACATTTATCTAATTTTACATTTCAGAGAATAATTTTAGCTTTAATATGTTGTTTTCTATCATTTTTAATTGTTATTTGACCTTGACTTTAGACTGCCAAAAAAGGCACATAAGTTATACACTAAAATTGCTTCATCCATCAACCGAGCGAGAGATGTAAGAGTTGAAGGGATAACGGGGAGAACTCACTAACAACTACTACGACGAATTACTAGGTGAGCTTCTGGACATATGTGGTATATGAACTCTGGCAAACATATATCGTTAGATTAGGTTTTTAGGGTTGATGGTGATAGAGGGGCAGTGATGACAGCTTTTGAGTAAACTCCGAGGTAGCTAGCTGAGGACCAACATTGGGCGGTGGAGATGCATGGAGAGGCGGATGGCACCAAAGCCGTAGAGATGGAAGAGAGTAGTGAATGAGGTCGGTGGTAGGGGCAAAGTATGCTATGTGGTTAGGAAGGAGGTGGCGGTAGTTGTTGCGCTAAGTTGAGAGGAGAGAATTGAAGAGTTGCAATGGATGCTTTCAAAGAGTAAGAATAGTTTACTTGCTAGGGTTATATGGGACATACAGATAGAGTTAATCTTGGCCATTAAAAAAAGTGGCTTGCATTTAAGAGATTTTTTGGGTAACTGATCAATATTTTTTTACCGCAATTTTTTTAGTTGGCTTGATAGCATAGCTGTGATTTATAAACTGCACCCAAAAATACCTTTCAAAACGACCTTTAAGATGTGTTCAAAACTATATGTTATCAACTTCTACTCACTCACTCGTTTTCTAGACGCACGTTTTCGAAAATGCTAAACTGTATTTTTTAAAAAAATATATAGAATATTTTTTAATAAAACCATATTAATCTATTTAAAGTTCTTTTGGCTAGTACTTATTTCATATGTTAAAGAGCTATTTTCCGTGTGCGGGACCGAGTGCACCCTAAAATCTCCATAGGTGCAGTGCAAGTCTGCAATCAGCACTACTATAAAAACAATTTTTCATGATGTTACACTATAATTTTCACTGGCGGTCATATGCTAAAACCACCAGCAAAAACGTAAGGAGGGGTGGGGGGTATAGGACCGCCAACGAAAACCGATTTTCGCTGGCGACCACGTTAAGTGGTCCGTCTAAAAAATACTCTATTTTTCGAGGCGGACCTCTTAAATGTCCGGCAGCAAAAATCGGTGTTTTCGCTGGTGGCTACTAAAGAGATCCACCAGCGAAAAACAGAGCTACGCTAAAAAATTTTGACGGCATTTAAAACCACGCGCGCGAGATATTTCCTTCACGTACCCACCCACTGCCTCTTTCCTCTATCTCCTCCTCTCCACCCACCGTCTCCCTCTCCTCCCTCCCTCCTCACCAGCGACGGTAGGATGATGGCGGCTCGGCTCTTCTCCAGCGGTGGCGACCCCGTTCGGCGGCGGTGATGGTGGGGAGAGCCGGATCCGGCACCTCCTCCTACCTCCCCACCGGCGACGACTCTGGGCGGCGGCGGTGATGGTGGGGAGAGCCGGATCCGACGCCTCATCCTGCCTCCCCACCGGTGGCGACCACGTTCGGCAGCGGTGATGGTGTGGAGAGCCGGATCCGGCACCTCCTCTCCGCTCCCAGATCCGGCCTCCCCACTCTTTCTCTCACTCTCGATTCGTAGTACGAAGCGGTGGGGGAGGGGTAGCTCAGCGGCAGCGCACAAGCGACAGATCTAGCAACAGAGAGGCTCCCAGGCGGCTCGAGGCGCAGGAGGCGGGTTTTGGTGGTGGCTCATCGTGGGTGGTGCGGCGGTGGCTCCGGGCACGGCCTGCAGATCCGGCCACCGCCGCCGCCTGCAACTACTCTGGATGTCGATTTTTTTTTTTTGCAAAAAAATCTTTTCGCTGGCGGTCCTCTTAAGGGTCCGCCTACGAAAATCGATTTTCGCAAGCGGATCGCAACCGCCAACAAAATCTTGATCTTTACTGGCCTTTGCTTTGTGGCAGTGCCAAATACCGCCAGCGAAGACTCAAACTGGTCGCCACGAAAGATGGTTTTCGTAGTAGTGCAGTAAGTATGAGATTATCAGTGCATCAGCATGCAATTTCAAGCTCCAGCAAAGCTGCCGTTACGACGTGATTCTCCGTTTTCTGTTGCTCTGCTCCACGTATAAACGCATTGCAAAACACAGAGAACTCTGCCTTATTTTAAAATCTGAATTGTGCTTCTCCTTTTCCCCTAAAATTGAAAAGATGGGTCCGGATTTCTACTCGGAATCCACTAAAATGGCCATTGAGCAGGAGCGCAAACATTTTTGGAATATACGAATCCAGCATTGCACTGGGCCCCGAGATGGGGCCCACCTTACTCACACAAATTTTCTTGACACGAAATGACTGAAATGCCCCTGCACACAACCCTATAAATTGAGTGATAAGCAATGGCCATTTCAGCTCATCACCTCAGCTCAGCTCAGCTCAGAGATCAGTGTGTGCCTCTCTCGGTTTCTCTGAGTTCTTGCCATCTTAATTTGAACCAACCGAAATCATCAGCTGCAATCTTAGAAATTAGGAAGATCGCCATGGCTTCCTGCTGTGACGGTTTCATGGAGAAAGCCAAGCCCTACTTCGCCATGATCTGCCTGCAGTTCGGCTACGCCGGCATGAACGTGATCACCAAGGTCTCCCTCAACCATGGCATGAGCCACTATGTGCTCGTCGTGTACCGCCACGCCTTTGCCACCATCTCCATTGCTCCCTTCGCGCTGATTCTCGAGAGGTACAATCCACTGTTTTAATGTGTACTCGTATATCCTTGTTTGTTGGTTTAAGCTTTTGGATGAACGGGTCGGCGCACACTCTTGATTATTATTGTACATTGATCGTATGATGTGATAAAAGCTGACGTGTCACTACAAATGGCAGGAAGGTGAGGCCCAAGATGACTTGGTCGATCTTCTTCCAAATCTTCATCTTGGCACTACTCGGGTTAGTGAGACTAGTCTAGTTACAACGTAATTACACTATAAGTACTGTAGTCATATTTTAAAGATTTTTAATAAAAAAACTTGTGGCGGTTTTTTTTGAAAGATAGTCTCATCCGCAAACTCCAATGAAGAATTGATTATTTGTTTGTGCCAAAGAAAAGAAAATATTCATAGCTAGGTTGTCTCTGGAATGACACGTTGGATTCACCTGTTGCTGTTTGATGGTGCAGACCGGTGATCGACCAGAACTTCTACTACGCCGGGCTGAAGTTCACCGGCCCGACCTTCGCCTGCGCCATGAGCAACATCCTTCCAGCCATGACCTTCGTCATGGCGGTCATCTTCAGGTTCGTTCTCCACGACGTACGATCTCTCAATGCATCCATAGCGAGAGCTAGATGGGAGTTGGTTTAACGCTGCATGGTGTTCGACAGAATGGAGAAGCTGGAGCTGAAGAAGGTGAGGTGCCAGGCCAAGATCGCCGGGACGCTGGTGACGGTGGCCGGCGCGATGCTGATGACGCTGTACAAGGGCCCGCTCATGGAGATGGCGTGGAGCAGGCACGCCGCCGCCGGCGTGGAGGCCCCCGCGGCCGCCATCTCCGGCAGGGACTGGTTCCTCGGCTCGATGTTCGTCATCGTCGCCACCCTCGCCTGGGCCTCCCTCTTCATCCTCCAGACGCACACCATCAAGCAGTACTCGGCGCAGCTGTCGCTCACCACCCTCATCTGCTTCGTCGGCACGCTCCAGGCCGTCGTCGTCACCTTCGTCATGGAGCGCCGCCCCTCCGTCTGGACCATCGGCTTCGACATGAACCTCCTCGCCGCCGCCTACGCCGTCCGTATCTCCTCCCCGGCCTCGATCTCCATCTCCGCTGCCGCCGATAGCTACCACGCATTCTGACGGCGAGCTCGCTCGCGTTCTTGATTTCTTGGTTTCTTGGACAGGGCATCGTGACGTCGAGCATCGCGTACTACGTGCAGGGACTGGTGATCCAGAGGACGGGGCCGGTGTTCGCTTCGGCGTTCAGCCCGCTGATGATGATCATCGTCGCCGTCATGGGATCATTCATCCTCTCCGAGCAGATCTACCTCGGCGGCGTCGTCGGCGCCGTGCTCATCGTCATCGGCCTCTACTCCGTGCTCTGGGGCAAGCACAAGGAGACGCAGGAGAAGAAGGCTGACACCAAGCTATCACTGCCCACTTCTAAAGGCGACAACACCGGAGCTGCCGCCGCGGAGATCGCCGGCGCCGGAGACGATGACGACGATGACGCGGAGCGCAGCAGGAACCACCGCTCGAGTGGTGGCGTGAGGTCATCATCAGCCTCCAATGGACATGGAGCTAGTGCGGTTTGATGGACACCTAACTCCCCAATAATTTGGCTGCGGCCGTCGACGCGTCGACGCGACGGCGACATCGCCATCGCCATGCATGCGTCGACGTCTCCGAGTTAAGATATCCGAACTGTTCGTCTACGGCGCGCGCACTACGACGACGATGGCACTAAGGGCTCGTTTGGAAATGGAGGTTTTTGTTGGTAGGAAATTTTTGAGGAGTTTTTACTGTTTAATTCCCCTGCAAAATGTAAGCGTTTAATTTGGCAGTCACCTCGTCAGATGTTCATAATGGTGGCATCTCTGCTTTTTTGTGTCATGTTTGATCAAAGCTGCTACGCTAATTTGTACTGGTTTTATCTTCTGTTCACCCCCAGAGAGATTGTGTTTTGTTTTGTTTTGAATTTTTTTTCGTTACTCCGTGTTTACAAATACATATCGTTTTGGACATCGACTCGGTCATATTTAACTTTGGCGCTACAGCTCCAACTATTGTGTCTACATAAGTTTGGTGGTTTTGTGCAGCCAACTGGATAAGACTGAATGCTAAATGCTAATCATTATCACACAATAATGCAGAGTTGAGTACTTCACTTATATATATAAGTGCACTGCAAAGCATCCATACTTCACACAAAAGATCCACCAATTGAAAGATCCTTTGAGCATCTCCACATCACAGTTAATTACCATACTGTTTGTACAATTGCACGTATGGCGTCACCCAGGAATTTATCTGATGGACTTAGATTCAGATTCCACTGAGAACTATAGTGCCAAATTGTTGCTTTCTGGTAACTAGAGCAATCACTTTACAGCTTGAAGGCTAGAGCAATTAACCAGAGAACCATGACAGTACTAGTTGTGAGGTGATATGAAGGGTAGTAATTAAAAAGAGCAGAACATTCTTACCAAAATTATTCTTATTGTCAGATAATTTGACATATATGTAGCATGAATTTGACATTATCTAAAAATATGTAGCATGAATTGACATGTTCCATCGAAGGGACTAGAACAGCTGATTGAAGTGAACTACTGAAGAAAGACCATAAAAACATGAATATTAGGGATCTAATGGACAAGGACTTCGAACTTAAGGTCGGCTAGCCTACCACCTCGTAAAGTTAGCCGGAAGACCCTTGGCGTTTCTCACTTAAGAAAGACCATATAATGTTGTTCATGGATAACTCATAAGTTGACCGTTTGCCTCTAAAAGTCTCGAAGCTAAGCATATATAAAAATGTGGTTTAGAATAGTGGCTTTATCTTGAAGGCTGAAGCAAGAAGAAAGTTGTGGCAAATTAATTGAACTAAAATCATACAGGTACACCCTTCCTAGCTAATGCCGAAAGGTGTCTTTTCTTTTAAATCTTTCTGATATGCTAACTCTTTAGCACATATAACTTCATTGCGTTATCCTATAGCTAACAACACTATTGTGTATATATAAACTGTTTTTAGCTACAGATGCATTATTAGTTCTCTTTCTGGTGAGTCATGCCACATTGCCACTAGTTCTTTGTTGCTGACATCCTGATATACATGTATTATAAAGTGATACGGTGCACTAAATTTGCATTTTGTAGGCCTTCCGTATTGGATCACACTGAGCAAATAGCAAAACCTTGTACTAGTCATACTACTTTCAGTGCAAAACCAAAAATGGATATCAAACTCTATCATGAGAGCTAGGGAGTTGCATAGTAACTCTTATCATGAGAAGGAGATCATAACTCATAAGCACTATATCAACTAAATTAACCATAGCCAAATGAGGAATTGTATTTTTTTTCCAAATTTCAGGTCTATCGGTGGGTGTGGCCGAAATTTTTGAATCTGTTTTAAGTTAGCAAAAGAATGTTCAAATTCAGTGAAAATCACTTTAAAACTCGCAATTTTTCATTCTATATTTCCTAAATTTTTTCTCCCCTTTTTTGTCATTCCAAAATGTAGAACCCCGCTTGCCACCATGACCTGATGTCTGATGATCAAAGCACCTGCAGGGAAACCACTAACCAACTTTACAGAATCAGGAGTTTTTTCATACACAATTAGTGGTTTCCTTGCAGGCGCACATAGCAAAGCAACGCAATATGCACTAGTTTGTCAATGAAGAAAGCTTCTTTTCACCAAAGTCCTGAGAAAATTCCTTTTGCAGATGAATCTACACGGTTACATCTGCTACAACCTGCAGCAACAGGTAGACGCATTCCTTCCCAGATTATCACTGCATTGAACTGCAAACTTATCAGAAAACGATGAGAAGAACATCGCTTTCGCAACGAGGCGCGCATGCGTGTGACATCTGAATAACAATGATCTGTCCCATTATAGAAAAGAATTAGCCTGAAAATACTTTATGCAGTATGTCACAATTTGGCGAGAATTGCTAGCTCAACGACGGCAAGTTGCTGCTTATTCAGGTATCCCTACTCAGACAGCACCGAGGCAATGCACATTTAGCTTGGCACTAGTAAGCCCAGCTTTCGCCTTCCTTTTCTGCCTAAATATATATAAAAGCGAAGTGTACATTCGCGTGGGAGAATGAGATGCCGTTACGGCAACAAGGCGCCAGATTGTTCTCTTCTTTTGCAGGCCAATGAGTGAGTGAGTGAAACCGTGACTGAGAATTGGGGTTTGCAACTTTAAATTGGCAATTGACGTCTTGCAGATTCAGTTGAAATGGGAGTAAAAAACTTAGGCCAATTGAAGTGAGAGTTCATGCAGGTGACCTAGATGCATGGATGGAGCATTACAGTTAGCACGGAATCTTCAAGGGGTTGTGATGTCACTCAGGGGTTTGATTTTGGTTTGGCAGATAAGATGAGGTGTCGATTCTGGGATGTATAGTAAAGCCAGAGTTCGATCCGTTTTATTGTTGTATGCGAGATGAGCATCTCTAAACTCCGGGAAGAACAGCAACTGTTAGCCGTTCTGGAACTGGATTGGCTCTCTTTTGAGTATCGATGAGTTTCTGAGTTCACTAAAGATGAAAAACGAAAAATTTATTAGCATATAATTAATTAAATTTTAATTAATTTAAACTTAAAAAAGCTTTATCTATCTAGTATTTTAAATCAACTTCTATAAATGACCTTTCGTATAAAATATAGTTTAAAAAACGTACTAATGGAACTTTCGTATAAAATCTATACCTAATTAAAAAAATACGTAAGGTTTCCGTAATTTTTGGTCCATCGCTGCTTTTTTTTTTGGGGTCTATCGCCGCATGCGGAATCAACTTCCGATTATTTTTTTTCGCGCACGTGAAAAGGTTCAAGCCCAATAGAGTCGGATAAAAAAAATCAGGAATACATAGTCCAGGAATTACAGGCACACTGTTAAATCAATCAAGCCCAAACAATAGATATAGTAGGATACAAACATTATAAATTACATGGCTCAGGAATTATAGGCCCACCATCAAATCAATCAAGCCCAGAATTACAGGCTTACCGTCAAAGTTAACCAAGCCCAGGCAATAGGCAGAGTAGGATACAAACATCAGGAATTACATGGCCCAGGAATTACAATCAAGCCCAGACAATAGTAGATATAGTAGGATACAAATATCATGAATTACATGGCATGACCGGGTAGGACATTATACTTAATCTACGTTTATGATGAAGGAAGGTAATTTTTTAGCCCTTAATGATACACACATAAACAATTATCTTCTTTTTGGCATAACTTTAGAAGCAATTGAAATAAGGATATGCAATATCTTGTCCTTTGCATCAACTCTGTCATGTTAAATGCACAATGCGCAAGAACATATCTCAGTTAATTATTTAAAATCAAGTGTGATTTGTTAAATAAATTACTACTCCACTATATGCAATGCAAAACTGTAGAAATAAAGACAAACAGTGGCATGCAAACTACTCATACATGTGCGTCATGCATCCGGATCAAGTTGTGCTGAGATTGCAGCCATGATTGCGTGGTGGCACTCAAAATCACAGCTAACTTAGTTCAGTTCAAAGCATGTAAGAAGAACAGATGGGAGCATATTTGCTCAAGTAGATCACTATGAAATCACCCTCCTGCAGCTCATTTAAAAGTACAAAATCACTTGAAAAAACATAAGACATTAATCAACAATATACTTGAGAGCCACAAATTAAGGATGTTAGTTACTGGCTTGTGACTGTAAATTTGAATGATTCAAAAAAATTTTGCTTCTCACCGTTGTTTTCGAGAAGATACATCCTGCTTTTGTTGTTGGGCCAAATCCTGTGTTCATGAAAATCAAGACTCATTAATGTCAGTGAATCAAAATCTGAGCTATCATATATTCAGATAATTTGTGCATATATTAGTAATCTCATAGTCCTCTAGGTCGACCTTTAGCAAGTTTAGGAGAACCAAACAACCCCTATACATCTGTTTTTCCTAAGAATATAAGAGCTTATTCAAAATGTAGGATAGGAAAAACAAGGATAAGAAAAACTTAGGAATATGAAAGGAATTCACGTGGAAAACAAAGGATAGCAGGTGGGTGCTTGTTTCCAGCTCGAGCGGCCGCCGGCCAGCAACGCAAGCTCTGAGGCCTCGATTTGCTTCTTTCTCCTCTTCTATCACACAGTTATTGTTCCGTTGATTGCACTGGATTATTGCTTGATTAGCTCGACTCAATGAAAAGTAAACAAAAAAAAGAGCTTGGACTATATGGATTTTTCATGTGGTTTTCCTGTGAAATCAGTACCAAAGGAAAGTTTCCATTGATTGTTCTGTGATTGATTAGTGCAAGCCGAATGATAGGAAAAGGAAAAGGTATTATGAACAATATTCCTGTGAAAATCCAACATTCCGAATGAGGCCTAAAGTACTATTTCTTGGTTTTTGTAGGTGGTTTCATGCTTTGCACGAGATTAGGAGAATGGCAACTCTCCTTTTAAATAGTAGGAGAGATTTATATTTCAGGTTCCAAAATCCAAACCCAAAAACTGGGCACTCATTTTCCATTATATGTTTCTCGTGATCAAACGGACGAGATGACACCAATCGACAATGCGTCGAGATCGGACCCGCACGATCCAACTTTCCCCCAAAACACCCCTCTCGAGTCCTCCCCCATTTACCACTCGCTGTCACCTCCCCCTCTCGCATGGTGCCGCCACCCTCTGCGCCCTTCTCCCCAATCTCAACACCTCTACCTCCTCACCGCCCATTTCCCCTCCCCTTGACGAAAGTGACTTCGAGCCCAACCACCCCTTTACCCCCAGCCCTCGACGGCGAGGTCACTACCATCCACCGCTGCCTTTCCGACGCCTCCACCACGTCCTCCCCGAAGCACGCGTTGTCGCTCCTCCTGTCCTCGTTGCCGTCCCCGAGCCCATCTCCTGCCTCGCTATTAGCATTCCAAGATAATGCATGTGGAAGCAACATACCTGGTGGTATACAAGACTTACTAAAATATATCACTGACAATAGAAATTAGAGATAGTTGTTACATTTTAAGTATTCCTACATTTGTATTTTAATCAGTGTGTGATGGAATACCTATCTGTCTACTAATGTCAAACAAATATCAAACAACTATGTATTTATCTCTATGTGTTGAACTGCTATTGTTTCCTATTTCACCAAATCATGTGACATCCAACAAAACAAACCCCTAAATCAGACGAGATCACGAAAAAATAGAAGCCCATATCAGCTTTAAAAGAAACTTATCAGTTCAGGCACCTCGACTACAGCTTCCGAGACAGCCTCCGCCAACATCTCCCCTTTGAACTGGCCACCTTCTCTGCATCCCATCTGCTCAACAACCCGCTCCTCCCCACCGCGGCAACCCACACAACCTCCCTTCCTGTACTCCTCCTATAACCCCCTCATTTCCAAATCCGGCGACAACAACAAGGGGGCTCACTATTCACTAAGCCAAGTCACACCTGCAACAAAATTCCAGAAGATGAGAACAAAAAGGAATCACAAGGAGATTCCTACATCCATATGCATTCTAGGCTCATCATTTCTAGATCAACGGAGTGGAAAAAGAGACTGACCTCGCCGTGGAGCTGTTCGAGAGCGACGCAACCGCTTGACGGCCTTCTCCACTGACACCGTGCACACAGCTCATGTCATCCTGGACACCACGACCACCACCACTTTCTCCTACTCATATCCAATAGCCGCCGCCTACTCCTTCCCCTTCGTCCCTCGCCGACGACTGTGGCGTTAACCTACCTCGACGGCAACCACGGTGGACTCCGGATCCACAACCGACCTCAAGGAATCCCGATCAGGCGACAACAGCGAGGGGGAAGAGACCGGATGAGCACAGCCAAGAGAAAAAGGGGAAGAAATGTCACCTATCAGATCTGGCCGATGACGATGCCTAGCAACCTGGCGGTGGAAAAACCAATGGATCAGGCAGCAGTGGCGAGGAGGAACAGGCCGAATGCAGGAAAAAGAACCTCATCTGGTGGCACCAAGCTCACTGACCACGACTCCGGGGAATGGACGGTGGTGGATCTTGCCAGTGACGATGGCTCCACCCGCCTGCTCTCCACCACTTCCCCCTTGGCTCCATGGATGGCAACCTTGTCGAACTCAGAGAGAGAGAGGAGATGGATAGAGTATCGTGGGGGAGAGACCGAGAAGAGTGGAAGAACCGAGAAAGTACACTGGATAGAGATGGGGAGGGAGAGAGAGTGAGAAAGAAGAATCAGCACAGAAGAATCTGGTCTGTTGAGAGCTGCTAGCTGGTGACCCACAGCTCACGTTGGTGGTGTCCAACAGCACAATCTGATATGGCCTCACTGTTTTGTTTCTTTCAATATTAAGATAAAAACCATTAATTCTTAACTTCAATATTTACTGAGATAAAAATCATAAATTATAACAAAAAATTATAAAGGTTTTAAAAAGAAAATAAAATGCAAATAAATAAAGACCTTATCATAGAGTACACATCGTCGATACTTATGATCATGCTCGATTACTTGAAAAATATCGAGAAAAAGTTTTATTTGTTTTAAATTGATTTATTTTTTACCGTTGCAACACACATGCGTAAATTTTTTTCGTCCGTCACGCTCTATGGATTGGATTGGGATTCCTTTTTCCTTCATCCATTCGTCACTCGTCAGTGATAATAACATAAAAAAAGCATGAAGCGATAACACGTCCAGAGCAAGTGTAATCGGTCCATCTCCCAGACCATATCCATGCCACACCAGCTCATGAACTCCCATTGCCACTACGTAGGTCCACATATATTGCGTGTGGTGCATAATGTGGATAATATACGAAGAACGACGGATGACTTAAAAAATCATATTTTTAAGTAGGTAATTTTTTTCTTTCCGTCGTCCGCAAAACATGATATATTAGAGTCTGCGCACCCTCTGTCGTCCATGCTTGAGTCATGACACGATCCGTCAACACGCGAGTTCAAGTTCATGTTCGATTTTAGAAACGATATCACGTGCTTGCCATGCGAGAGTTGAGAGAGAGCGTGTGTTATGATAGTACGAGTATATCAACGTGCAATAGTGTTTTTATCCATCATGATTATCATTAACCCAATAAATAATTTATTTATCTTGAAACATTATCACATACATGTTAACCGATAGTATTTAACCGTTCATTTTACCCGTAGCTAAGTACGGGCATTTTGTTAGTATAGTTTAAAAAACGTAACCGATGTAAAATATCTTAGTACGTTTCCTCCCCACAAAATATCATTTCTTCCGTTTCCTCCCCACAATTGATTCTCTTATTGCTGGGCCGACATGGGCCCGATTTGTTTGCGAGATGGACCGTGAGACGATACAAGCAAAGGACCGTCAGATATCGGGGCCCCCATGCAGAAAACCTCCCTGATCCGAGGCGAGCCGTGTCCATCGGGAACGCGGCAAGTCCGTCAAGCCCTAGTAGAATAATCGAGTCGAGACGGCCGCGGCGGCGGCGGAGAGCGAAGAGGAAATCGGAGGAGGCGGAGGAAGAAGCATCAAAGCTCTCCGGTCGCCGCCGGCCATGTCCCTCCGGGCCCTCGGCCCCCTTCTCGCCCGGATGCTCTCGCCACGCGCACGCTCTCTCCACGCTCTGGTGAATGATGATCGCCGTCCGCTTCTTCACCCGGTTTCCCAGATCGATTTTTTTTTCTTTCTTTCTTGTCTTCTGCACTCGCGGCTCATGTTTTCTTCGATCTCATCTCGATACAGCGGAGGAATCTCGCCGTTGGTAATAACGGCGCTTATGGTGCAGCAGCCACAGCCGCATTGGCTGGATTGGCCTCAATTCTGTATCTGATTTGGTACTAACTCCGCTTTTTAATATACAATATCGTTGATTTTATAGTAAACGTTTGATTATTCATCTAATTCAAAACCTTTTTATACAAATGTAAAATAAATTAAGTTATGCTTAAAAAATATTTGATAATAAATCAAGTCACACTAAATAAATGATAAATGATAATTACATACGTATAAGAAAACAAAACGTAGTGAGTATGAGAAGACAACGAATGGTCAAAGGTATAAGAAGTTAACGATATCATATATTGTAAAACAAAATGGAGTAAGTATGATCTAATAACTCGAAACGCCTCTAGATTCGTTTCTCCTCATTATTTCACTCTATTTCATGTGATCTAACCATAATCACCACCACCTAGCCGACGAGGAGCAAGTTTTTCAAAACTAAACTGGTAGGAGAACCGCCAATTATCTTTCAATTAAGCAAGAGTAAAAACCCGGATGGATAAAAGAAAAAAGAAAAACATTATCTCAGCGGGAAGAACTTGCTAAGCCCCTCAACCGCGACCAGTACAACCACACAGCACACGGAGCACCATACCGGCAAAAATCGATGTCGAGATGCTGAAAAAGCGGCACAAAGCTTTGACTTCGACTTTGCAAGGCACGTGTCATCGTTACCGAGCTTACCGCCCAGCGACCTAGCAACTCCAACTCCACAGCGATCATGTCATCGTTGGCAAAGGCACCACCAAAACGAGCAAGACAACACTAAGTTCACACGTTGAATATCAGCCAAAGCCCCCAAAGCGCCAAAACCTGCATCGGCAAACACCAGCACCCCTAAAAAGAAACTGCAAATGTTATTGTTGCCAAGCTTCTCGCACCCAACAACGTAGTAGCTCCGACTCCACCTGACAGAAACAAACGAAGAGAGTTGGATGCCACCAACAAACAAGAAATGAGCCAAGAAGACAAAGGCCTCGCCAAACACCTAGGCATCTAGTGCTTCGAGTTGACACCGTAGTCCACCAATGATAATCGATGCATGGGTAAGGTTCTTCAAAACGGCACCCCCATAGAGGACATGATGTGAAAACACTGCCACTGCTTGTCCGGAAGCCGGATCAAGGTTTTCACCTGGAGATTGGTAGCGATGAAGGAAAACACCATAACGATGCCTCCAAGAAGGGGAACGGTGCCAAAGGGCGTCGTCATCGTCACTCTAGCCAAAGGCCAGGCAAGGCTTTCGCCAGCAAGTTCCATTCAGTACCACCACCAGCCTACACAACAACTGTCACCAAACCACCATATCAACCCTCCAGACACCAAGCTACCCCGATCCACCACCCCACGGCTCAGGTAGGCTCACAGGGTTGCTCTGGAATATCGCAAGCCGCCGCGTCCAGCCTCTCTCGGAATTCCCCACGGTTAGAACGGGGATCTAGCCATAGGAGGGAAGGATCTCCATGGAGAGGAGGTTACTCGGCTGGCAAATGAGAAGACGGACCGCCGTCGCCGCCAACCGCCTCCCCGCTCACACCACCAATCCTTAAGGAGTCGCTGCCTCCTTGAGCTGCCACCCTACGTCGTTGGCCACCTGCAGCAGACCATCGCCATCTATATCTGCACCACACGCGGCCGAGGACATCGGCCGGAGAGAGGACAGCCCTTCCCGCCGTCCATGGCCAGCGGCAATAGGGCTGCCGACTCACGCGTCACCGATCTGGCTGCTCCCCCTGCATGCTGCTCAGGCCAAGCTGAGGGAACCCCAGATTTGGGAGTGCCGGGGAATGGCGACAAAGCTCGGGGTGGGAGCTCCTCCGCCATGCACCCCCGACGGACTCGCCACCAAGCTTAGGGCGATCGCTCCTCCCCTCGCCGCCGTGCAGCCCTTGCGCCATCGCCGCCGCACGGCCTAGTCGTCGCTGGCCGCCCCTTCCTGGCTAGCCACACGGTTTCCGGCGGCTAGCAGCGGTGGCGGCGAGGTGAGGAAGATGGGAGGAGGGTGGCAGCGCTATGGTTTGCCCGTCATCCCAGGTCGCCGGTGGTGGCAGCGTCGCCGGCCTGAACCCGCGGTCCTCCCGGGCGCCCAGCACGCGCACAACGTCCTCACACGTCGCCACATCCGCCGCCTCTTCCACGCTCCTTGTTGGGCACCGCGCCTCCTTCCCGTCGCCACCGGCTAAGGCGCCTAATCCGGCCGTGCGGGGACCAGATCCGGTCCTACTGACGCCGGATCTGGCCCCCGGCGACCGCCGCACCCGCGAGTCCTCCTTCTAGTCATGGCAGCGCCCTAGGGCACCGCGCCGGCGAGAGGAGGTAGGGAGCCCCGCCGCTGCGATCATTGTGTTCCCTGGCTTTGCCAACGGCCGCTCGAGCAGCGGTGAGGTGGAGGGGAGGAGAGGAAGTGGTTGGCGGCGGCGCGCTCGCCTAGTCACCGCCCGTGCTGCCCTGGGGCTGAGCGGCAAGAGGGCGGAAATAGTCAGACTCTCTCGTGAGGAGGAGCAAGTCAAGAAGATAAATGACACTGACACCGAGGGCGTCAAGAAACCATATACTCGTAAGCAAGCAGCAATCGAGGGAGGGTTTAGCTATCTCAACTACGTCGACCATGGGATTACTCCCAGCGACGACAGTGAGCCATTTGCCAAGAAGGCGAGGGACTACCAAGAAGCCATGAAGCGGCAACATGTGGAGTTCGACGAGGCCACCACGAAGGCCAGGTTCGAGCACTGGATGGAGGAGTACGGCCGCTCGTACGACACCGAGGAGGAGAAGGCTCGCCGCTACGAGATATTCAAGAAGGTCGCCGTGTGGGCAGACGAGGTTAACGCATTCGAGCCAAGGAGTGTCCCCTTTGGCCCTAACGGATTAGCAGACATGACCGATGAAGAGCGCGAGCTCATGGATCCCCATTGTGGTGAGTTTGACTGGCAGCTATATACATCGATCACCTCAACGACATGGCTGCTCGTGGGTGGCAGTACATGACTACGGTCAGCGAGGCTGTGAAGAAGGTAGCTATGTTAATTCTCTGACTATATTAGATATGTGATGTGTTTTTTTTTTTGCAACATAATTGAGTTTTATAATTAACTTGTGGAATACTACATATTGGATGATGAGAGAACAGAGGAGGAGGGAGCTAGCCGCGAAGCGTGCGGAGATAATAAGTCGTCAAGCAGCTTGACAGCTAGCTAAGACGTACGGCGAGGTGAGACGCAGTGCGGGATCGAGGAGGATGATCTGATTCCTACCGTGGTCTGCAGAACATGAATTATTACGCGCTATGTATATTTCACTGTGAGTCTGAGAATTGTGTCTAAATACTGCATGCCATTCTAATGATTGTGGGAGCGGGACTGATACCCTATATTAATTTGGTCTTAACTTTGGTATGATTGAGCCCCAGTTTAACACTGTTATTTATTTATTTTTATTTTTTTTTGGGGAAACACTGTTTGATAGTAATACGAGAAAGGCAAGCACTGGGCGTTGTATCGATCAGTTGGGTTTATTACGAACTTCAAAGGGGTTATCAGGTTATGATGTCATGATTCCGGGGTTACTTTGGGTTTGGCAGGTAAGATGACTAGATGAGGTGTCGGTTTTGGGATGTAAGAGAGAGTTGGATTTTTTTTAAAAAAAAAAACGGTGCCAGCATTTGCTGGTGTTATATTAAGTAGGATATAAATTATTTACAGGCTCACCAAAGGTGAAAGAGATAAAACCGAAAAGAAACTGAAAAAGAAGAATACCTGACAGCCTCGCATGTGTTTTTTTGGGATATTCTCACAATATCTTTGGTGCCGCACATAATTCGCACCTTGATCTCATCTGTGATATTGGTCACAGGTTGAGGCAATTGAGTCTCCTAATTGCGGAGCACTCGTTTATTCCGTTCGCATTAAATTTCCCAAGCCACCATCATTGGGATGTCCTCTTGATTCAGTCAAGCAGTGGCTCGTCGCCATCGTGTGTGTCTAGTGTCTTGTGTCCCAGAGTTGGATTTGCTCTGGGAAGAAGAACACTACCAACCAGCCGTTCCATCTGAATTTGCAACTGGACTGCCTCTTTTTAGATGACAAAACACAATTTCTTCAGTTTCCCTATATTCTACTTTGAACCGGTATTCCTTTTCTTTGTCTTTTTTTTTTTTTGACATGGTTTTCTGCATGGTGATTGCAAGCTCAGTCTTCTAGCCAATTATTTGTCCTCCATGGGAGCTTATGGAGTGAGATTAGCAATGGCCCATGATTAGACCATATAAGTAGGCCCGATAAAGAAGTAGGCCCATAATTAAGGTACCAGCCTGCATTTGATTTGAAGCCTCTAAAGTGGCCCATAGAACTAGAAGTAGGACAAGAAGATTCGAGGTCCTCGTGGAAGGCCTAGTTTCAAATTGGGAATTCCTAAAAAACGCCGTGAAATTCAGGTAGGAATACAGAGAATTTCAGTGGATCTCCCGTGAAATTGACGTTAGATTCCAGCGATTTTCAATGGATCTCTCCAAATGCTTTTCTTCGTCGTGAATTCGATCGACTCGCCTTCTTTTGTTCCGTGTAGTGTGCACATAGTATCTTCTCGCTCTCTCGTACGTGTCATCAAACACACCGTAGAAGAACAAATTAGAACTTTAGTAAGTTGCCACAACTCCTAGATATCACTCTTTCAGCGGTGGCCTAGCTGGCTGCGTGCGACATCCGAGGTGATCGGGAAGGCGGCGGCGCGGCGGGTACCGGCGAGATGTTAGCGACGGCGTCTCTTCGGATGGCGGCAACGGGTGCTACGGAGGACAGTGGTAGAGGGTGCTGCGGGGATGGCGGCAACTTAAGCATCAACGGTCAGCCCTCGGCAAGAAGAAGGTGACGCAGATTGTTCCATAGGTAGCAGCAACCTTAGGGGCGGTGGTGACTTGCGAGTTCGGGCAGAAGACCTCGGTGGTGGCCACGGCCTTAGGGATAGTAGCGGCCCGAGGCGGCGGCGGCCTAAGCGCGCCGGTGCAAGGATCTCTGCGAGGAGGAAGCGGATCCCGTTGGCGACGGTAACCCTAGGGACGGTGGAGGCCTGGAAGTCCGGGCGAAAGATTATATCCTCGGCGGCAGCAGCAGAGGACTCAGGCAGAGATGATGGTCCTAGGGGTGGTGGCGGGCTGGGAGTTCAAGAAGCGGAGGAGGATTCTGACGTCGATAGCGGCCCTATGGGCAGTGAAGTGAAAACCTAAGAATCTGATAAAGCGGAAGGCTAGTTTTGTCTAGATGACAACGGATGAAGGTGGACTAACCAGCGACGCATGGCGTCGGCTCACTTGAAGCGGGTGAAGATGGCACTAGCGGAGTTTTGCAACGAACACATTAGGGGCGGTGGCAACTAGGCAACTTCCACTTGGCGAATTTGGTCACTTCAGGAGAGGATGTCGGGAAGCAAGGATATGCCGAGGTTGTAGGTTTTTCTTTTTTCTTGGTTGTGTGTTCTCCTCTTGGTTGAGGTGTGAGTCTAAGTATCCTTGTATCCCCTTGGCTGTGTATATCCTAATCCATTATCTAAAAAAGAACTTTAGTCAAATGAGATGCAACGGAGTTAAGATAATGTGCCAACGATTAACCGTACGTTCCATCTGTTTTCGTAGAGAGAAATTTTACAATCCTTGGTAAAGTATCTCGAGGTATCTGAACTTTACACTATAAAATTTTTCGTACAGCAAGGTGCTTAGTACCAGGTATCAAATTATATATAAAAATTATGGTACCTCCTAATACCTTCTTAATAAAATTACCCTTCCCTAGAAGTATATATAAATAGAAAAGAGTAAGCTATGCTTAGAACATCTTTGATAGTAAAATTGAATTACAACAAAATACTGTAAGTGATAATTACGTATTTTTTTCTAAATAAGCCACGGAGCATTTCGGACTTTCCAGTTCAGACTTCACACCTCACTGACACCATGCGGCGAGCCGCCAACCACTACTACCGTAGCGTGTATATACGAAACCCAGGCCGTAGATCCGGTCGTCCCACAGAAATAGGCCCACAGGAACCCCATCTCTCAGACTCACCAAACATAAAAAACCAACACAATATGAATTATGAAAAGTTTTAGAGTATGATTCACTCGTTGCCAGAGTTGTGCAGAATCTGCAGCATATGTTCCAACTGCAGAACTGAAATTAGTTTGTTTCATGTAAACCAGTAACTCATGTATAATAGCTTAGTTGGTGTTTGAAATTCATGTAGATGAAGATGTAGTTCATGTTTTACGTAAAACGATGTAGTATTAATATATAGTTAATTGAATTTTAATTATTACAAATTTGTAAAATATATTTTCTGATATTTTAGAGTAACTTCTATATATAAAGTTTTCGCACAAAACACGCCGTTTACAGTTTAAAAAGCGTACAATGAATATCAAAATTTTCATCCAATTTTTATTGGAGAAACGAACAGGCATTAGTAGTAGAAAATTCTGACGTTCTCAAGGGCCCCTGAACTCCAAAATTTCGTCTGTCGTTTTTTTTTTTCAGAACTTGTGCTTCTTAAATTTTGCTGGTTTGGAATATTTTGGAGAGAAAGTTGTAGTAGTAGTAGTTTTGGTCAACAGCGTCTGTGATCCAAGTCCACTCCAAGCTTTTAAACCAGCAGCAGCACCTGGTATCATCCCCCAGTGGTTGGTGAAGCTCGGTCATCTTAGAACTAAGCAAGAACAGCTCAGTCTAACTGGAACAAGCTCGCCCACTTCACCCAAGCACTTAGCACTAAGTCACAACCCATGTTTTATCACAAAAACATATCATAATTAACATTAGATTAACCTCAAACACACTGTTTGCTCTGACACCACTAGTAGTCCACCAAATTTATAATCCTCTATAATCAAAAAGAAAAAAGAAAAAAAATGGCAGTGGAAACGAGAGGAGAAGTGAGGGGAAAGAGAATTAAAAAAAATCAGTGTGGTGGGGCCCACTCACCTACCGCCAACCTCCCCCCAAATCCGTAGCTTTCCGGCGAGTATAAATTGGCCGAGCTCGCCACCGCCGCTTCCACCAACCACCCCCAAACCAAACGGAGGCGAGCTCGCCGCCGTTCGCCGCCGCCGCCGCCGCCATGGACGTCGCGTCGCTGCTCCCGTTCGCGCTGGCGCTGCTGGCGATCCCGATCTCGCTGGCGCTTCTGGACAGGCTGCGGCTGGGGAGGATCCCGCCGGGGCCGCGGCCATGGCCGATGGTGGGGAACCTGTGGCAGATCAAGCCGGTGAGGTGCCGCGGGTTCCAGGAGTGGGCGGAGAGGTACGGCCCCGTCGTGTCGGTGTGGTTCGGCTCGTCGCTGAACGTGGTGGTGTCGACGTCGGAGCTCGCCAAGGAGGTGCTCAAGGAGCACGACCAGCAGCTCGCCGACCGGCCGCGGAACCGCTCGACGCAGCGATTCAGCCGCAACGGGATGGACCTGATCTGGGCGGACTACGGCCCGCACTACATCAAGGTGCGCAAGCTCTGCAACCTCGAGCTCTTCACCCCCAAGCGCCTCGAGGCCCTCCGCCCCATCCGCGAGGACGAGGTCACCGCCATGGTCGAGTCCGTTCACCGCGCCGTCACTCACCCAGGTAAAGCTTCGCTTCGCTTAGCTTCCCCGGCATTAGGAAGTTTAGGGTTCCGTGAGTGATTTTGATCAAGGAGAGGGTGCTTGGTGCAAACGTGGTTGGTATCAGTATCAGTTTGGTGGTTGTGGCGTCCTTGTGTTTGGTGGGTTTGGTCTCCGGTGACAAATTGCTGTGTCGTGTTGACTCTCAGGTCTCAGCTAAATTGTGATGCCTTGGATCAGCCATTGGTAGTTGTTTGCAGGCTTGTTAGTGCTCAATTTGCATCGGGTCCTTGAGGGAAACGCCAAGGCGTGGCGTGCCATTTCGTAGGCTTCTCTACGATATGCTGTGCGGATTTGGTATTTTGGTTAGTGGATCCGTGAGGAAATGCTAGCTATTGGTTGGTCTGGTGGAATAGTAAACTAATAAGAGGCGTTGAACTGCCCCGAGTGGGTGCATTTCTCTGAGATGGATCACATGGTGAGCACGTTGTTAGAGAGCCGGGAAAGCTAAGATTTTACTTGCTGAATTGAAAATATTGTAGGTACCATGAAACTAGTAGTGATCATACTCTGCCCAGCTGTACTGATGTAGTGTGCTGATTGCTGAGAAACCTTGGCCCTGGGGGTATGAGCCATAGTTCATGTCAACCAGATATTGGTAATTGGTAAAGCTATACAAGTAAAGTGGGCTTCGTATGAATTCCAGTATACACGGGGTTGGTAATTTTGATTTCACATGCTATTTAAGCTTTACGTGAAGACAGTTTGGTGCTTTCTGCATTATTGTTCATTAGGGCACTTCTCACCTCACTAATGGCCTAGAGAATTACGCTATTCCCCTTTTGGTATATAAGTTTGCTCTGTTGTTGGCATGCTATTTTAGCCCCTCACATGATAAGTACTCTACTTGCAGCAATGTGACACCTTGCTAGTTCAAACAATACTATGCTTCTTAAGCTTCTTACTGATATGGCAAGCTTTCTCTTATGCTGTTATGTTGTATTGTACCAGTTTGACAGACAAAAACATGTTTGGCAACAACCTTGCTTGAACTGGTCGAAAGTCTTTTTTTTTGAGATGTTTGTACATCTTTATAGCATTGGAGTTTTTACAGACTAAAATTAATGAACTGCCATTATGTACTTTGCCCCTTTGTCTCAACTGTGTTGATAGTTGACACAGCTTATCAGCGACTCTTTTCAACTTATATCTCACTTCGCAACCAATTTTATGTTCAACTTGTGTTGTTGTTTCAATGTAGTCCTCAAACATTGACATAGCTTTCTCTCTCTGTTTTTCAATTTTGTTTACGAGAGTTAAGCCAGGATGTTTAGAAAAAAAATGAATTTAGCTTTATCTATACTCTGTTGGAATATTTTTTGCCAGCGAATGCATTCTATGGAGACCAACAAAATATATTCTTCACTGAATGGACACTGTGTTCTGGTGTTTGTTTTTTCTCCTGATGTTTTAGAAAAAAAACAGGTTTTATGTACCTATGTTTTTTATATGTCAATTGCAAGTCGACCCACTAGCTGATTTGTTTTAACAATTGTATGTAAGTTAGCAAACCTTTTTTTTTCTCATAGCCATGATGGGTGACCTCAAGAAAAAAGAAAAAGAATAAGTATACTGTGCACGACATACAATAATGGAACAGTTTATGTTACCTAATCAATTAAAAAAATTCTAACACAGTTATAATCTTTTCGCAATGGAATGAAGTTTTTATCTAAGTAATTATTTTATCATATGCTGTTTTCAGGTAGTGAAGATAAACCAATCGTAGTGAGGAATCACCTTGCTATGGTGGCCTTCAATAATATAACAAGGCTAGCTTTTGGCAAACGGTTCATGAATGCAAATGGTGACATTGATGAACAAGGACGTGAGTTTAAGACTATTGTCAACAATGGAATCAAGATTGGTGCATCTCTTTCTGTTGCTGAGTACATTTGGTATTTGAGGTGGTTATGTCCACTTAATGAGGAGCTTTACAAGACCCACAATGAGAGAAGGGATCGGCTGACCAAGAAGATCATAGATGAGCATGCGAAGGCCCTCAAGGAGAGTGGTGCTAAGCAGCACTTTGTGGATGCTCTGTTCACTCTCAGAGAACAGTATGACCTTAGTGACGACACAGTTATTGGACTTCTATGGGTATGTTGAATGTTCCTTTCTTACTGATTAGTATTTATCTTCTTAAGTTCCTTTCGTCATCCAATTTCAGACAAGATACCCTACTGAACTGTTAATATCGATGCCCTCCCAATTCTACATTCTTTGCACACGTTAAATATCATCTCTCAGAGTCATGGAGAATTTTTTTTACTCTAGTCAGATTTGGTACATAGTTTGTGTGGCATGTCACTATCTTAAGGTTGGTGAAATATGGTGGGATTTGGAAAAGTTTCTGTTTACTTTCTAGTTGGAAGTTAGGTTGTGTTTTATGGTTTCAATCATTCACCTACTAAAAACGCGAGAAAGTTGGAAAGTTTAGACCATTTAGCTAGTGGCAACTACCAGAAGCTTTCATTGGATGCCTCTGCATGCATTTCCCTATCTCGCATCGCACATGGATAATTTGCATGTCAAGTTTGTTCAGACTAGGAAATGAATATACCATAATAATGGAAGAAAAAGAACACAATCCGATAATACCATAATTTTCAATATCAAGTTTGTTCTGCACCTGAATTTCCAGTCCTGCTAACTCCTTTAGATTTTTGAGTTCTTAGTTTCTTACCATCCATTATATAATCCTTATGTTCAGGACATGATCACTGCTGGAATGGACACAACAGTCATATCAGTCGAGTGGGCAATGGCAGAGCTGGTCAGGAACCCCAGGGTGCAGAAGAAGCTGCAGGAGGAGCTGGACCGCGTCGTCGGCCGCGACCGCGTCATGTCAGAGACCGACTTCCAGAGCCTCCCTTACCTGAACGCCGTCGTCAAGGAGTCGCTCCGGCTGCACCCGCCGACGCCGCTGATGCTCCCGCACAAGGCCAGCACGAGCGTCAAGATCGGCGGCTACAACATCCCCAAGGGCGCCAACGTGATGGTGAACGTGTGGGCGATCGCCAGGGACCCCAAGGTGTGGAGCAACCCGCTGGAGTACAGGCCGGAGCGGTTCATCGAGGAGAACATCGACATCAAGGGCAGCGACTTCAGGGTGCTCCCCTTCGGCGCCGGCCGCCGGGTTTGCCCCGGCGCGCAGCTCGGCATCAACCTCGTCGCCTCCATGATTGGACACCTCCTCCACCAGTTCGAGTGGTCTCTCCCCGAGGGCACCAAGCCGGAGGACGTCAACATGATGGAGTCAGCCGGCGTCGTCACGTTCATGAACACGTCGCTGCAGGCCATCGCCAAGCCAAGGCTTGACAACCCGGAGCTGTACAAGAGGTTCCCTGTCGAGATGTGATCGAACAGTTTAGTTTGCTTTGCTGCCGCTGCTGGTTATACAGACAGACTGGAGTGCCGCTTTCAGGTTTCAACTATTATATAGCTCAGGTTGTTGTTGTTGTAAAATTTGAGGTGTTAATTGCCTTGTGAATGAATGGAACAATCAATCTCATAAAGTTATCGCAAGAGCAGATCGTTTTTTTGTAATTTGTATAATATGACTATGTACCTATAAGTGTTTCGTTCATATAGAATTTTGTGATACAATTAACACGACAAGCAATGTATTTTGACGTGTCATTAATGAACAATAATAATGTAATGGTCCCGCAATTTTTTCCTTTTTTTCTTTGGTTATTTTGAGAAACAAAAGTTGTAAAAGATAATTCTGATGATAAATATGACGTGGGGGTGCGACCTTATCTCAAGGCACGTCCAAAACGTCTGCGGTTGTTACACCTAAGCCCAGATAAAGCAAAGAGCCCAAAATGAGCGAAGGACACGAGCCACGCTCCCAGCCGTCGGATCTATCCGGAGCCCCGGAAACGGACGGTGGATAGAGACGCCAGCGCCCTCACGCCTCTACCCCCCACCAAACTAACGTGGGGCCCACACCATCTCCGCTCCGGGGGTGTGGATAGAAACCAACGGCTGACGTGTACCCGAACGCGCAACGCGGGGAGTCCAAAGCTACGTGGGCCCCACACCGTCCCCCCTTTCCCCTCCTCTCTCTCTTCAGATCCGCGCGCTGAGGTCACCGTAGAACACGTCCATGGACCCGGTCCATGGGAGTAATCCGCTGTAGACCAACGTGTGGACCCCACCCCACCCGGGGGTATGGTCTATGCACCGGGTCCACGGAACGGGTCTCGTGTAGAGTTCTTTGGGTGGGTTGGGTTTGCTTCGCTCTCGCTTTGCCCGATTCGGCCGGGGTCACTGGCCGAGCAAATTAGGGGAGGGGGTGGAAAATTTTTATTTATTTATTTCCGTAAAAAAAAGTTAAATATCCAGTAACGGAAACCCTAATCCCCAAATCAGAAATCGATTCGATTCGCTATTTAATGTGGTGTGGTTTTCTTCTCCGATTTGATGTCCTCCTCCGCTCCGGCCCCCGCATCGATCGAGCTCGCAGCGGCCGTGTTCCCCGCCGGGGAAGGTCCTTGTCGTTGGGTGGTGTTTCCGGTGCTGGATTGACGCCATGAGGAAGAAGCTGGACACCCGCTTCCCCGCGGTATGATTCATATGCGCGATTTTATTTAGATTGGAAATTATTGTTCAGGTGTAGATCCTGCATGCGTGTATATAGATTTTGCGACCATGATTTTTTATTTATTTTTTGCTTGAGATGTGTTTGTTGCATGCACACTTGTTTTCGGTGGATAGGTTTTCCTAATAATTTGATGCAATGAAATTATGATGCATGTCTTGCATTTTATCTCCCTTGTTAGGCTTCGCCCATCCAGATATTAGGATATTCTTTTTGTTGTAATTTGCCGGGTTTTTTCTGTGTTTGTTTGTGAGCATGATATATTATTGTTTTATTTTGTTTTAACAATATCTCTTGTGAGATAAGTAATGAAAGTGTGGTTTTGTGTGGGTGTGATTTTGTATGAAACTGGCTTGTTCGATGCACATATCCAGAATTCTGGAGCCTGATTGGTAATTATGATGTGAGGTAGCCAGTGAGTATTTGGGGATTCCTAGATCCAGTACTTGTACATTTGTCATGTATGAGGATGACTGACGTGAGAAATTTGGTTTAGTTTGTTGCTTATTTGCATAGTTTGTAATAATAGACTCTGTTTCATGTGGTCCCACCTCCAACTTTGATCATTAAATAAGGTTATTCTCCTGAGCTTCATGGGAAAAATTCATATTAGTTGCCCATATGCATTAACATTTTACTAAATAATACATCATCGTGATTTGTTCAATAATACTGTTGCCAATCTAATCATCACTATTATTAGTAAAGAAATGTCAATGTGTGTTTTACAGTTCTAATAATAGTACGGATTACCAATCATGTACCTCTTGTTTCAAGCTCTTGATATGATAAGGCTGTCTGAATTAGTTGCTTAGATCCAGATATTTGATGTAATGTGCATTTTTCCTTGCATGGATGTTCCCTCATTTTCTTAAAGACACATGGAGTCATTAAATAGAATAAGCATGCACTATTTATCCTTTTGGCCTCTGCATTGTAGAAAATGGTATCATGTAGAATTCTACTACTTGCTGCAGGTCTGCTGTGCGACAAGTTGTAGCTAAATCCTTATATGCTTAAAGCCTTAAATTCTGAGGAGATTCTTTCTTAATTAACCTTTGCTCTTACAAGGACATGCAGACTCCTTTCTTTATATCTGTTAGGGCCAATGCTTATAATCTCATTTAACATGCCCTTAAGGTTGACATGGTCGGAGCTCTTTAATATATGTTACTTGTAATTATAAAAATTGCATGAATCAGATTCTTTCATTGTTACCAGTGCTTGACAATATTCTTATTTTGCTTACTCTGTCATGTGTTGCAGCCTCGGATTAAGAAAATCATGCAAGCAGACGAAGATGTTGGCAAGATTGCTTTAGCTGTACCTGTTCTAGTGTGTGAGTTTTCCTACTTTGTTTAGTCTTCCTTTTATTTTCTTATATAGCTATTTAACTCTCAGTAACTTATCAGGTTTAGAGGCTCATAATTATTTTCACTACAGACTGCACTCCTTTCTGCCACTAAGAGTTGAGTAGCTTATATTTTAGAGGCCAAAACATATGAGCCTTGGAGTCTATGTAACAGGAAATCATGTTCTGAATAAAAATCGAACTTTTCAGTTTCTAAATTACAAATCATACTGACTGCAAAGCATTATTGATTGTATTACTAGGGAAGACATAGATCAAAGCTGGCAATTATTGTTGATTAAATGGGAGGACTTACTACCAAAGGATGTTAGGTCTTACTTTTGGCTGTTGTAATATCGAAATCGAGTGCATTCGTACATATACTGTAGAGTTATTCCTGTGGCATTCTCACATCCTTAATCATGTAAGCCCATTCTCCTTCAAATTTCACATGGCATGTCAGGTGCACTATCACCACCACATCTCTATTTTGGATTTATCTCTAGCGACCTAGTCTACATCTCTGCCATATTAGAATCAACCGGATCCTATATGAGCCTGCATGGCCATGTTTTCTTTATTCCCCCGATATCCACCTCACTTTTTTTTTTTGGGTGAGTCATGGTGGCAGAAGTTGGGGAGCAACGGGGTTGGCATTGTTGGTTGGATAGGAAAGAGCAGTCAGATATGATGGGTGTTGAACTTGGTGAGGCACGGTTAGGGGAACTAGAGAAGGGAGATTTTGGAGAAGAGTGTAGGAGTGGGAGAACCAGTGTCCACGTGCTGCAGCATTGAAGAACATTAAATCAAGTGGATAAATTATAGATAATTTGGCTTTATGGCACGGCATGGATTAAGTAAAAACATTTGGATGTGGGCCCATATTTAGCTTTCCTGGAGGAAGATAAAAAGGTAAACGAGTGAATGTAAAAAAGGATAAAATAGCTCCATGCAAAATAATATCATTGCAATGTATATATTTAATTTATTTGTTTGCACTAGGGTGCTTTCTTTTCTCTTCTGCTAGTATGCTTCTTTGTTTTCTTCAATTGATATGTGGCTTCTAAACGTTGGCATAAGATTGGCACAATCTGTAGCTAAGCATATGAATCACTTTGACACATTGGCAAGCATGTTTTCCTTTTCCATCTTATTTGATTTAACTTATTATGATTTGTTTTATCAATGTAAGATGTGATCTTTCAGACTTTCACTTTACATATATTTCATTATTTGTCCATCGTTGCAGCAAAAGCATTGGAATTATTTCTGCAAGACTTGTGTAATAGGACATATGACATTACAGTGCAAAGGGGGGTCAAGACTGTGAGTTCTTCCCATTTGTAAGTTTTGTTGACCCTTCCATTTTTTTTGCTGAATCAATGGAGCTATAGGCGGATGCAATATCATCTAACGACTCTTGATTAGGATGCCTGAGAACTTTTTTCCTTGCCATTAGGTTTTTGTCAATCATAGGTTGTTGTTTCAAGTTATCTAGTCGCTTTTTTTTTTCTTGGGAAGTAGCACGCTCTTTTGCAAATTTCTGAGTTGTGTGCTGTTGTCATAATCAGTTCCTGTACTTTGATCCTAGAATACTTTTCTAAGCATGTGGTGTTGTCAGATCATGAAATTCAGTATTTTGCCTCTCTTTTTTTCAGGAAACAATGTATACATAGTTATAATGTTTATGATTTCTTGAGGGATGTCGTCAGTAAAGTTCCAGACATGGGTACATCTGATGCTGGTGTTGATGATAAACTTGGCAAAAGGAGGTAAAAACCTTTTGGTTCAATAGTGTCTGATGTTCAAACCAATTTTTATTCAGCAAGCTTTAATGAGTGCTGAAATTCATCAGGAAAACTGCTGAAGATGACAGTGAAGAGGAATCAAAGCGGACAAGAAATGTTAGTTTCTCCATTATCTTTACCTTTTTGTGGATGTTGCACATTTCACAATTTCTGTCCCTTTTGCATGCTTAGTATTTGTATCAACCCTTGAAAGAATTCTTTACTCCAGTCGTTCCGTTCATACTTAATTAAGACGTTATCACCTTTGATTTTCATCTCGTTTGCTAATAAGGTTGTATGCATGCAGGAGGCAGCAAGCCAGACAAGCACTGGTAGAGGGCGTGGGAGGGGTCGGGGAAGAGGCCGACGTGGTGGGCGTGTGTCTGAGAGGGAGATTATTTCTGCTTATGAAAAATTTGAGGAGAACCATGAGTTTCCTCCAGGCCAATTTAACAAGCCTTCCCAGCTGAAGGTAGATGTTTCAGTTGATGGTACAGATGCAATTGAAACAAAGGAGGCTACCCCATTAAGCAACGCAAGGGCTTCTCTAAGGAACATTGACTTAAACATAGAGCTTACTGACTATGATGATGAGGGTTCAGCGCCACTGGAGGTCCAGCCTCCAGCTCCGTCAGCAGGTGTGGTTACAACCTCTTCAGGACCACTTGTTTCAGAGGTGAACGAAGAGGCGAAGACCAAAGACTTCCTAGGATGGCAATTGCCTGAGCTGACCAAGATGGCCATGGACCCTGTTCAGTTTGCCTTGTCTTCGAACCATAGGTTAGAGGAGGATGAGGATTATGACAATGAAGAATGACAACTTCCCCTTTTAGGTTAAGAAGCTGATAGATAGACGTGACTTTTGTCTATTGTACATCCTTGTAGCCCAGCTTAACTCTGTAGCTGATCTTGTATAATATGTGTACCTGCTGAAGCTGCAGTAGTTTAGGATGTTACAGAGGTTTATCGTGCTGAAGTTGCAGTAGTTTAAATTAGGATGTTACAGAGGTTTATCGATCGATAGCTAGCAACTATGTTGACAGACAGATTCATCAGTTGTACATCTTATCTGATCTCCAGTTTATGATAGTTTTGCAATGTTTCTGTTCAATTGGTTTAGCTTGTCTGGTACTCCATTGCTGTATTCCCTGTGGCTACTTTCTCAGGGTGCTGAATTTTACTGAAACAGTGAACTTGCAGCCAGACTGTTTCCTTCTCCCAAAGGAGAGTGATACAGATGTGATGAAATAGTGATAAGTGAAAGTGAAAGTGGAAGCTTAAGCTTATTACAATTTACAAGCAAGCAATTGGCCATGGCCAAGAACACAAGGAGACCGCGAAAATGCTACTGCACTGCTATGGTGCATTGCACTAGGAAATACAGTGCGTCTATTACAAAGGGATAGGTCTATTATCATCTGGCAAGCAGCAGGTTTATTCATCATATTACACCTTCCAGCAAGACCAGTAACATGTTCAAGTAGATAATTGGACCACTGGATGGCTCTGCTTTAAGCCGACGATTCAGCAACCGGACGATGGTATATGTATCTGAAATTATCACCACTTAATTTATCAGTTCCTACCAATGATGAACAATTCGCAAAGCACAAAACACGGCGATTATTGTTGTGTGATTTTTTCACTGCAATTTGCAAAGCACAGGGATTATGTTGTGTGATTTTGTCACTGCAATTTGCAAAGCACGGGGATTATGCTGTGTGATTTTTTCACTGCAATTTGCAAAGCACAGGGGGATTATGCTGTGTGATTTTGTCACTGCAATTTGCAAAGCACAGGGATTAGGTTTCAATTTGATCTTTACGTTAGGCGGTGGTGCCATCGAGGAGCTTGAAATCCTGGAGCTGCTTGAAGTTCTCCCACGCCCTCTCCCACACCTTGGCCTCGTACAGCTTCTTGGCGCCGCCGCCGGATTCCTTCACCTCGACGGTGAGGTAGTGCATGAACCCGCCCACCACCTGCTGCCTCACCTTCACCACCCTCTCCAACTCCAGCATCGCGTTCTGCAGTTTTAAATTGTTACCCCAATTCACAAGGCGATCGAACACTAATTAACAGCCGGAAAACGAGGAGGGGGTGGGGGGGTTCTTAAATCTTACGGCCTTCTTGTTGTGCTCGGCGACGGCGAATCGAGCGAGCTCGACGGTGCGGAGGTCGTTCTCGCGCCCGGCCGGCGCGTCGTGGATGCCGCCCACCTTCATGCCGCGGGGCTGCTGCGCCTCCTCGGCCATCGCCGCCGAGCCGCGACCAGTGGAGAAGAAGAGGGGAACGGGAACGCTGGCGAGACGAGGACGACGACGACCAGCAGCAGCTGTAGCGAACACCGATTCCGCGAGACGAGATGCACGCATAGATGAAGCGGACGACGGGGGGCGGCAATTTTTATAGCGAAGCGGAGGATTTCTTTTCCTTTCTTCTTCGCGTTGATTTGCTCGTGTCGTTTCGACGACGATGTGATCTGCGACCGCGACAGCCACGGGCTAGTGTGATGCGTTTCAATGCTTAGCATGGAAGGCAGCGGTGCAGACGGAGTAATGACGCAGGCGCTATCGGTATGTGGAAGACGGGAAGGAGAGTCCCGCTAGCGGCCCTGCGCCAGTACGCCCGTTAGACCATTACCGCTACAAAAGAGTCAAAGCGCATGTTTGGTTGAAGGAACCATTAGTTCCTTCATTATAGTCCTTTTTAATTCCTAAAATCCTAAATAGGGATAATTAAAAGGATTAAAAGTATATTAGTCCGTTAGTCCCTATGGGAGGAGCTTACAGGGACTAAAATCTTTACTTTCCACCTACTACCCCTGCATGGTCTCATTCATATTCTTACGGATTGTATGGTTAGAGGTAACATAGTTTTTGTACAGTGCAATTAATGACTTTTAGTCCCTTTTAGTTTCTAGATCCAAACGGGGGAACTAAATTTTTTAGTCCTAGGGCTAATTTTAGTCCAGGGACTAAAGGATCCAAACAGGGTCTAATTCTCTCCCTCAAATCTGATCCATATTTCTTAACCGTAAAACTTGTAACACTCAACCGTAAAACTTTGTATAACGACTTCTCAAAATGTTAAAAATCAGTACAAAGTAATTACTAGGTAGTATTAAAAGTGGTGCTACCTCCTTTTTTAATATATAACATCGTTAACTTTTTGAACGTTTGACCGTTCGTCTTATTCATTTTTTTGCAAATATAAAAATATTTAAGTTATGCTTAAAGAACATTTGACGATAAATCAAGTCACAATAAAATAAATAATAATTACATAATTTTTTAATAAAACGAATAATCAAATGTATATAAAAAACAATGACATTATATATTAATATATAAAAAACGGAGGAATTATTAGCTAGCATTCCAGTCATCACTTTTTTATTAAAAAAAAGAAACCCACGTATCATCCCCCTCTTCCTCTCCCCTTCCTTCTCTTAGAGCAACTCCAAGAGTTTCCCCAAAAATTATCCCCCAAAACTATTTATTGGGGACTCTTCCAAAAATAATTTTCCCCAAAAACAAATCAATCCACAGCAGACCACTAATAACTAGTTCCCAATATTTTAAATTGGGCCACGTAATTAAATTGGGCCCATTAATTAGGCTGCTCACCTGCCCCTCACGATAACACCTCGCCCTCACGATCCTGCCGCCGCAGCCAGGAATTTTCACGCCGCCAATCCCTGCGATCTCCAACTCCAATTGGAGACAGGTAAAACGGAATCGCTATGAGTCGACGAAGCACTTCCATGCAACTGGCGCTAGATTCATCGTCAGATGATAATGATGATGATTTCTTCCTCTCTGTTACTCATGTGGCCATGAATGCGGATGAGTCCAATGATGAAACAAAACATCGTGGTTCTATCTTAGGGCATAGGGTACTTCGGCGAGAGAGGCAGGTAGAGCATCAGAGGTTGTATCAAGATTATTTTTTAGATGATCCTACTTACGGACATAGTTATTTTAGACGAAGGTGTGTAAACAATAGATTTATTTGGACCATTTTTGTACAAATCCATATATATGTGTCTCATTACTTTGGAAATACAGGTTTCGAATGAGGTGTACACTGTTTGTACGCATATGGAATGCTGTAGAACAACATGATCAATATTTCGTGCATAAAAGGAACGCTGCCGGTATACTTGACCTTTCTAGTCTACAAAAGATCACTACAGCATTTCGGATGTTAACATATGGAGTAGCAGCTGTGATGAATCCGACCCAGGTGGGGTTGGACGAAAGCCCGACACACTGATCCGGATTCCCCGAATCCCGCAATCTTAGCACCATACGCCCGAAGCACGACACACTGATCTGGATTTTTCCAAACCCCGCAATCTTAGCACCGCAACTCCGACGCACCCACTCAGGGAAAGACTCAATCACCCTAAAAGACTAGTCTGATAGGGGAAGGGTGACTCTCCCTTTTAAGGTGGCTTCCACCTCCCAAGCTAAGCAAGGTGGGATTATTAGAGGCTCACACGGTTGCCGCCCGACTACAACTGGGCCACTCGGCCCATCTTGTTGCGTCTTTGCCAGCGGGTAATAATGGAGGATGTCCTCATCATTCTCCCCTTCTTAACAAGGGCCCAGCTCTGATACCAAATGATAAATCCAGCCCAGGTGGGGTTGGACGAAAGCCCGACACACCGATCCGGATTCCCCGAATCCTGCAATCTTAGCACCATACGCCCGAAGCACGACACACTGATCCAGATTTTTCCAAACCCCGCAATCTTAGCACTGCAACTCCGACGCACCCACTCGGGGTAAGGCCCAATCACCCTAAAAGACTAGTCTGATAGGGGAAGGGTGACTCTCCCTTTTAAGGTGGCTTCCACCTCCCAAGTTAAGCAAGGTGGGATTATTCAGAGGCTCACACGATCGCCGCCCGACTACAACTGGGCCACTCGGCCCATCTTGTTACGTCTTTGCCAGCAGGTAATAATGGAGGATGTCCTCATCAAGCTGATGCTACAAATGATTATGTCTGTATTGGTGAGAGTACTGCTATTGAGAGTCTGAGAAGGTTTGTGAGTGCTGTTGTGGAGGTTTTTGGTGATGAGTATTTGAGAGCACCTAATGAAGATGATACTGCTAAATTACTTGCAATTGGAGAAAGTAGAGGTTTTCCTGGTATGCTTGGGTCGATTGATTGCATGCATTGGAGGTGGAAAAATTGTCCTTCAGCATGGCAAGGTATGGACCTCTCCAAATTCCTGCTGCCGCCGTTCCATTGAGGGATGTGCTCGCCGCCGGGACATTAAGGGTGCTGGACGCTGACGGACAGCACACGCCGCTGAGGCATCCCAGTGCCGCGCCTTACTTGCCCATGCCGGACAGGAGCAGGTTGCTACCGTGGTGGCTGCATGTGCCGCTGCCGCTGCCACCCTGCGCAGAGGAAAAGCTTCTTGGCTCCCACGAAATGGCATGCGCAGTAGAAAAAAAGCGCGGGAATGGATTCCCTCTGGCACGGGAAAGGAGGCTACGGGGCGATTGGGGACGGAGGTGCATCGCGAAGATATGCGTGGCCAGGTGGGTCGGATTAGCATCGCGAATAGATTGGGGAAGGTTTGCGGGCTTTGTTGGACGTTGTTTTTTTCGTTTTTCTCCTAAAAAAAGTTTTACGGGGTGGGGTACGCGTTCCTTTGGAGTTGCTCTTACCCCTTCTCTCTCTCCTCCATATTTCATCTCGGTTACGGCATTGTAGTAGGACGGTGGCAGGGAAGCAGTAGGGCGATGGCAGGCGGTCCTCCAGGCGTGCACAATGAGCCCCTGCCACTAGTCATGACTCTTCCAAAGGTCACAGGGCCCAGCGTATAGGATGACAACGGCGACTAGAATGCGAGCAACTAGAGCTTGGTCCCGGCGGAGAGAAAAAGATGACCAGCGAGCTTTGGCGGCGAACGTTGCCGAGTTAGCGCGTCAAAATGTGTTACCGGAGGAGGGGAGCTCGTTTCTCTTGAACTTGTTGATGGAGGTAGAGCGGGAGTGGCCGATAGCGTTGGCCATGGCGGCCAATCATAGCTGCGTGGAGGAAGAGCAAGATGGGGAAAAACCTAGCGTGCCGGCGCAGGGCGACAGTTCGAATAACATCAACACCTCCACAGTCGGTCGCTCGGTTCCCTCTCCCTCCACAAATGCGGGAAGGCCGCCAACGAGTTGCAGATCCATTGAGTCGTCGTTGCTTCGAGATCTCACCTTTGCCAATTGTGGAGGAGGAACCGCGGAGTACGGGCAGGCTGCAGAGCAGGTCGATGTGGTGCGCCCCTCTCCTTGATGTGCTCATACCCCCTGACCGTCGAGCCACTTCCTCACGACAGTGGCGCCCCTTGGTGAACATGCACCCCAATGCCTCCATGCTGAGGGCGATCTTGATGATCTGCTCGAGCTTGGCGATGAGGTCCTGCAGGCTGCAGCGCGTGAAGATTCGTCCGTCGTGAGCTACCCGAGGGCCTTGAGGAGGCAGCGGTAGGATGTGCCGCTGCTGCTCCGCCTCGAGGCCACGCCAGTTGCCCACTCGTCGAGCTCTCGGCATCTACCACACGATCGCCAGCGGCGGAGGCGGCTATGCCTTGCCCGGGCGGAGGTATGCTCGTCGCTGTGCATGCTCATGTGGGGAAACGAGATGGGCAAGAATGAAGAGAAAAGTAAGAGGATAGAAGAAGGAAGAGAGGATGCTCACATGTGGGTACTACATGTTGTGATGTTGATTTAGCCGGTTGGACTAAAACAATGAACTACGTTAGCGAAAATCACCTTTAAAACTACCAAGTGGATCATTTTGTATCGGTTTTAATAGTTCAAAGGCTAAGATATCTATATCTGGTATTGCAGTTAGACCTACAACTTTAGGGAGTAAAAGTGGACTTATTACTTACCGCTATAGGCTAGAGTGCGGGACATTCAGCCCAAGAATCTACTTAGGACGGGCTTCGAGCCCGCGAGAGAGCGCTTCGGCCGCCGATTCGTGGACCCAAACACGGGCCCCGGTGATCACACCACCAACAAACCCAAAGCACGCACGCATGGCGTCATCTCTCGGCTGCGGTTGGACTTGCACACCCATCATCCATCACGCGAAGTCAAGGACGCAAGTGGATGCCCACGACGACGTCGTCACATCGGTGTCCTCCTCCTCCATCCTGCGGGCGCGAGGGCCACCACACCACGCTGACCCTACTTGGATAGGAGAGTACCCAACAACTCGCCCCGGCCACTCACCAACCACTCCCGGCGTCGCGTACGTTGAGGCGGACGACGACGAGGCCACGAGGGAGGGCGACGACTGCGTAGCCATCGCGGGGAAGTCGCGGTCACGCGCCCGGCCACCACTACTGCTACCGTCTACCGGGTCTCGACCGGGCCATCCCACCGAACCGTTGCCTTCTATACTTCCTACTCTCTCCATCTTATAAAAAACCAATATTTTATCTAGATTTATTATATTGCAAAACGTTCAATCTTATCTTAGATTAGTTTTTTTATGTGATGAAGGAAGTATATCTCATATTAAATTTATCTCTATCTTCTTTCGTTTTTATTTGTTATAAAATAAGTTTATTGTTAGATGAGTAATTAGCACATCAGAGTTTTTAAAAACAGTGAACATTTCATAGTTGCATTTAGGGGTGGACAGGAAGCTCGTGGCTCGTTAACTCGCTCAACTCGCCACAAGCTCGGCTCGGATCAACTCGTTTCATTTTCCTAACGAGCCCAACTAGCATTTTAGCTCGTTAGAGATAACGAGCCAGCTCGAGCTGGCTCGTGAGCTGCTCGCAAGCCTTAACGAGCTTGACCAACCTACCTCAGCAAGCTGGCCCAGCCCAATAGAGCATAAGCATCAATTGGTCAAAACCCTAGTCACTCTTACCTCTTTCTCCACTCTACATCCATTCGCCGCCTCCCTAGCGCAGAGCGTCGTCGCCACGTGCCCGCGCGTCTCCACCGTGAGCCCTCGCATCTACACTCTCCAGCGCCACCGCTCCACCGCTAGTCGACTCGTCATCCCTACCACCAATCTCCATCACCGCCAGTTCGCCACTCTCCATATCGTCCAACATTTCAGGATCGATGGCGGCGAGTCGGCGAGCGTTGATTCGAGGCTCGCCGCGAGGCAACCGATGGCCTCTTTGGACGCGCTCCGGCAACGATAGCTCCAGCTTCGTCAAGCACACATTCTGCTCTGGAATGTTTGCAAGAGATCAATGGATCAGATAGTGTGTGTGGTTGTTTTCATCAGATTAACTGGTGTTTGATGCGTTGGCTCACGAGCTAGCTCGAGATTTGCAAATGAGTCAAAGCCGAGCTTTGCAAATGAGTCAAAGCCGAGCCGAGCCAGCTCGTTATCTTAACGAGCTAGACAGAGTCGAGCTGGCTCGACTCCACCACTAGTTGTATTAGAAGAAGATAAAGTGAAGAATAAACTCTATCTCTACTATTATAACAATTGAAGATGTTTTTACCGGTACTTTGGTAGGTCATCCGTGTTTGAGTTGGTTTCTAAGTTCGTTCACTTTTGAAAATACAGGAGTCGTATAAGAAATTTCTTTAAAAAAACTCGCACTAACTTGGGATGCTTTTGAAAATACGGAAGGTATCTATTAAGAAATCCTTTTAAAAAAAACTTGCATGCTAATTTAAGATAATAGTAGGACTCCTAATTACAGCTCATGATTTTCTAAAAGAATATCTATGCGAATTCCTACAGTTATTTCCGCTCTAACTTAACCGTATAACAGTAATAAAGACTAAAATAATCTTCACCCGTTCTAACGCACGTACATTCTTTTTATTTATATTAAAATTTGATAAATTGGAGATTCTTTTAGTTTTGTATCGGTATGTACGAGGCTAATGAAAAATGAATTTATTTTGATACCTACACCTACACGGAGGTAGTACTATCGTATTCAAATTTTTCTCTCCCACGCGCAGTCACCGGTCACAGGCTCTCACAGCGTTGCTTGGTCTTGTGCAGGTGCAGCCTCTTCTTCAGAATGGGGTTGCAGAGTTGGGCACGGTAGTATACGTGGTGTAGCTGGATGGATGGGATAAGGAAATCGTTTAGACTCGGTATTATAGCGTGACACGCACTTCCATGGACTTGGTTTCCGTTTCACCGGGTGCACCGAGAAGGATCATGATAAGATTTGTATGCTATGTTTAGGATGTGTTTTGCGGTACATTTTTCCAACTTCTACTCCCTCCACTTTCTCGTTTATCATGTGCACAATTTTTAAATATCTTAACAGTTTGTATTTTGAAAAAAAATATATAAGAAAATCGTTTAAAAAGCATATTAATTCAGTTATAAGGTTTTTAAAGTTAATACTTAATTAGTTATTAGTTATGTGCTAATCAATCAATTTATTTTGTGAAAGTGTTGCAACCCTCCAAACAAACATAACCTTAAGCAAGATTACATTCTTTTTTTTCGCTCTCTATGTTCGATACCATAGTTCCCCTTGCAATAATAATAACAGGCCTGATTACTACATCAGTTATAAAGGAATTGAAAATTTGATTTTTTTTTGTGTAAATTTTGATATATTTTTTTCATTGTTCACGTAGTGACCATGTGGTGTTGTAACCCCTAAAGTCTAAAGCCAGTAGGTAATCCCTGAACGGTTTTTATGTTGGCTCAGAATCGTACGTTACACCATTTGTTTACCTTTTTTTTCGTTTTTTTTAAAAAAAAATTAACATCGACATAACCGGTATGGCAAATCTTGAATGGTTACATTGGGGATAGAAAAACAGAACATTTATGGTATCATGTAGTATAAATAACGAACCGACACAAGACGTGCAAGACGAAATAGAGAAAATATCAGCATCATATGAAAGAATTGGAACGATCAAATTCACAGGAGAGGTAGCTAGTCCCCCTCTATATACTGTAGAAATCTTAATTAACATTTGCTGGATGGGCAGTCGCATCAGCAGGTGTGGCAATACCGCTCTGCCCCGGAAACCATCATGTCAGTGTCAAGTGTCAGCTATCCTATCCTAGGCTCTCCCGGAAACGCGTCAAAGTGCAGCACTTCTGCCCCGGGAGAAACCCCACAAAAACCGCTCCGACTCCAAGCAAGGGATCGATCATCCGCCGAACAGCTAGCGCAACGAGCCAACGAGTCGGTGCCTGCATTTCACCCGGACTTATGTCTTTTCTCTCGGCGGCTAGCTTAGCAATCTAGCTTGACAATTATCAACGGGGTTAGTACAAAATTAAGCTGTATTATAGCAGTGATTAATCAAATTTGTTTATCGATCAGAGAGTTGATCATCGATGCAGCTCTCATTTCGGACAAAGAAAGAGTTGTCCTTGCCTATACTTGCTTAGTGCTTGATCGCATGAAAGAGAGTTTTAGAGAGGTAGATGAAAGTCATGAAACCAAGCTGTAGACCAGAAAGTTGGTTGGCACTTCATTGGTTGACAGGGTTAGGCCTAACAGTGTAGTAGAGTACATGGGAATATTTTTCTTTTTGCTCCAATTATTGATAGAGCAGTGTGTCAATACATTGAAGTAATCAAGTGGCCTAATACAACCAAGGCTTTGCGTTCTGAACCTTTGACATGTTCTACAGTTAATCAGAGCAGAATTGACACTTCAATATACTACTTAAGTAGAGAGATCCACCGACTGACTGACCGATTCGTCGTGCATCGACTGCTGCTGCTTCCTGAGAGTTCTCAAAACTGATGTTATTTTGACTTTGTCACGAACTACTATGTATATAAATAGTATTTGTAAGATTGACCTTGCAGGTGATAAACGGATCTACTATTAAGATCTTCAGACATGGTAGCAGTAGTTTGTTCAGTCTTCCTCAACGTAGAACTTTTCGGGACTCTACAACATAAGATTCTCCTCCCAAATACGAATAAAACCATACCAAAAGCGCCTTATTTATCGACACATAATGGTTTTCCCATTACTTGATGTTCATATGAATGCTAAAAAGATTATAACTCCAATGCGTTACTCAACTCAGTTTTAATAACTCTGCGTAATTAACCTACATGTCAGTTCCTCTGATCTCTCGCGTTACACAGAAATGGAAAAAAACGATTACTTACCTATCACTCTACTTCTCTTTCTTAAGACTGTCCTATTTATTTTCGAACGACTTCTCCTTCCACAGCTTAATGCTATGATATATATAGCTTAACAGAAATTGGCATATGCGGAGAATGCCGTGTGGTTAGGGGAAAAAGTCATTTTAAAGAAGTGATGCTTGCAACGTTCTTAAGTTCTTAACCAAAACATGAAACTGCATGGTTTTACAACTACAAGCTTAATTAGCACCAATGACTTGGCAAGCTAACCAGTGACGAATGCAGAATAGAAAGTATCGGGTGTCCTATATATACATCACATACATATCTGACTAGCTAATACTCTAATTAACACTAATATATAATAGACAGTATAAATTGGACCCTGTGTCCAGTGCACCATGCAACAACAACGTGGTTTCGCCCCTGAAGCTAACTGTATGTACTTAATACTACTATCCACTAATATATTGGTGAAAGCACAACATAACAATGTTTTTAACAAACCTAGAGATGGTATCTCATATAGACTGAAAATGAGGCAAAACGAACTGCTTTATTAAGCAGCATATTTCTTTGGAAATATAGGCATGTGCATATCACAATTTGCCATCAAACAAAAATGGCAAGATATATTCACAGTTGACCACGGAGGTATTTTTCTTAGGGCTACTGGTTTAACCAAAGTATGAAATTATTTTCTTACCACTTGGATTGTTGCCATTTTTTCTGTTGATTTGTTGAGACCAATTTGGCACAAGCCAGCTTGTACGCATGCTGTGGCCTAAGCACGCTTTTGCTAGTACTTAGCAAACGTTTTTATATGTAGCCTATTATTAGCTGTTCATGTGCAACAGTACATGAAAAGTCATCATGCACGTACAACGCCAAGTTTACAATGAAGATAAATATTGTTGTTCCTGTGAAAAATGCTTCATGTAAATTTACGGCAATAATCATATGCAAAAATCCTATGTTTAAAACGAAGTTTTTAAGATCCATTCAGCCTTCTCAAAGACACCTTACATGCATACAAAACTTTAAAAAATGAAAAAAAAGCTTACATATACAATACCTTTTGCAATTAATTTTCTTTCTTGAAATGATAACATACACACCCTATTGAACAAAATAGAGTATGGCTTAAGCTCAAAATCCTTCATATAAATCACTGCAGGTAACAGTTCATATCTTAATAATAAATACTCCTAGATAACAGCTCACATTCCCAGCTCAATTTGCTAACACAACAACAAGTTAAAATAAAAAAGAAAGAACAAAAGACAAGTCAAAGCGTCCCCGTCAAGCCCAATTAAAAAAAAATCCCCAACCAAAACCAGTCGATTTTCCACGTGGCCAACGCGCCCAGTCCAAGCTGCCCCCCCTCACCTAAACCCCCCACCCCCTTCTCCACCTCCTCCCCCAAATAATCAGATCCGCCTCCGCCTCCTCCTCCTCCTCCTCCCCCCCCCCCCCCCCCCCCCCCCCCCCCCCCGCGCCTTCGCGATCCAGATCCATCGCCGGAGCAGCCATGGCCGGCGGCGGTGGCGCCGGCGGCATGTCGGAGTCGGTGCTTCGCAAGGTGCTCCTCTCCTACTGCTACGTCGGTGTCTGGATCTTCCTCTCCTTCGCCGTCATCGTCTACAACAAGTACATCCTCGACCCCAAGATGTACAACTGGCCCTTCCCAATCTCCCTCACCATGGTCCACATGGCCTTCTGCTCCTCCCTCGCCGTCGCCCTCGTCCGCCTCCTCCGCGTCGTCGAGCCGCCGTCGTCGCCCGCCATGACGCCCCAGCTCTACACCTCCTCCGTTGTGCCCATCGGCGCGCTCTACGCCATGTCGCTGTGGTTCTCCAACTCCGCCTACATCTACCTCTCCGTCTCCTTCATCCAGATGCTCAAGGCGCTCATGCCCGTCGCGGTGTACTCCATTGGGGTGCTCTTCAAGAAGGAGACCTTCAGGTCGTCCTCCATGCTCAACATGCTCTCTATCTCGTTCGGCGTCGCCATCGCCGCCTACGGGGAGGCGCGCTTCGATGTCAGGGGGGTGGCGCTGCAGCTCGCCGCGGTGGCGTTCGAGGCCACGCGGCTCGTGCTCATCCAGATCCTGCTCACCTCCAAGGGCATCTCGCTCAACCCCATCACGTCGCTGTACTACGTCGCGCCGTGCTGCCTCGGGTTCTTGCTCGTGCCGTGGGTGTTCGTCGAGCTGCCCAGGCTGCGCGCCGTCGGCACGTTCCGCCCGGACTTCTTCGTGTTCGGGACCAACTCGCTCTGCGCCTTCGCGCTGAATCTGGCGGTGTTCTTGCTCGTCGGCAAGACCTCCGCGCTCACCATGAATGTCGCCGGGGTTGTCAAGGACTGGCTGCTGATTGCCTTCTCGTGGTCCGTGATCCGGGACACGGTCACGCCGATCAACCTGTTCGGCTACGGGATCGCCTTCTTGGGGGTGGCATACTACAACCACGTCAAGCTGCAGGCGCTCAAGGCGAAGGAGGCGCAGAAGAAGATCAGCCAGGCTGATGAGGAGGCTGGCTCGCTGTTGCAGGAGCGCGATGGGCACAGTGATCGCAAGAGCGATAACCAGGCATAGAGCCACCAGATCTGATCCTGGCACACACAAATTGGTTGGTTCTAAATCCGGTTGTGTTATCTCTTTTGGTTACACTCAGCATGTGTTTGTTCTTTACCTTGATCCGTTGTAGGAGAGCAATAAATTGTGGAGTAAAATTTGATCTTTACATTTAATAGATGAAAAATGTGCGATCTTTTATAGTTTACACACCTGTATTTATTTATTTATTTATTACTGATATGCTATATATGTTTACTGGAGTACTAGAGAAGCGTAAACATATATCTGAAATGCTTTGTTACAATACCCTTTGTACTCTATATAATCACTATATCCACTTTGTTGCAACTAAGAAAGTTTAGGCCCTATGTAATGTTGCGTGAGACATTGCTAAAGTACTCTTCAATGTTCACTTCCTTGGTATGTATCCTTTGTTCTAATTATGTTGGATGTTGTGCAGGGTATCTGGTGCAAAGTGCAAAAGACTGTAGTTTGGTTGGTCTACGGTTGCTTTCAAGGAGGTGGACACCAGTTTGTTCTTTCACTTATTTAACTTTAGTTGGATCTGGAGGGCAAATCAAGGGAATTTATTGGTTTAGGAAAATACTTGCACTTGCACCTACTTCCTGGAGGACTAGAGTAAACTTTCATGTTACCCTGTTATTTATTCAGCTATTTTTGTTCCAGAGAAAGACAGCCTCGTTGCCTCTCTCGCTCATTGCCTAAAATTTATTTGTTCTACTAGTAGCCTAGGTACTAAAAATGTACTTCTACATATTGGTATTTTGGTGGTTATCTTCTATATATAATGAGCTTACTGTAATATTATAATCTACTGCTGTGTATTTCTACCTTTTCAATTCGAATGGTTTATCAACTTGATGCATCTATGAGTCAACTGTTTCTTGGTCATTTCATAGATGGCATTTTTTGTTAGTAACTTGTATGCTGTTAGTGCTCTGATAGTGCACTGTACTGAGTAGTGAACATACACATAATTCTGTTTGTCACTAGATGATTCGTGGTCTTATTGATTAGTCTTCAGCATCACTTGCGTTGTACTGACATTCAGAACCATAGCATTGGAAAAATAGGGTTGCATTGGCATAGGCCTGCTCACTAGAGCTCTGAATCAGCTGTATAAGCTATTTTGCTCTTTATATGCGAGTAATTTCACTGATTAATTGCCATTCAGTGCCACCTCAATAGCTTTTGAATAATGATAGTATCGTACATATTTGTACCTTTTAGTAGATTTGATCCATCAACATAGCTAGGTTGGTGGACATATTAAGCTTAGTTGCATTGATTGTGTGTGCTGTGCCATGGTTTCAATCACTTCTCAGCTATTAATCATAGCAGCAATTAGGTGTGATTGTGGGTTCTCTTGTCTTCATAAATGAAGTAGTAGTATGAAATTTCAGTTGTTTGATCTTGTTCGTACTGGGGGGAAAGCTCACTGAAGTCGACAATGATAAATGGTTTGGTTTAGAATAGCATCAAATGTGTTGAGGCTGAGACTTTCAAGAATGCTGGGATCCTGGCACGTGTTTGTCCTGGACATTGACCTTGATTTGGTGCATCAACTACGGGAGAATGTTTGGTTGTGTGTTGCTCACTCAATGCTTGTATATACAGCCATGGGGATCTGTATGTCGTTTACTTGTTTGTTAATTCCTTAGTTTAGGAGTTGTATCTTGTTAAACATGGTTGCCTGAAGCAACACAGCCATTGATAATTGGGTTGCTTCAGACAGCGAGAAGGAACAGTGAACTGCTATCCGCTTTGTTTGATCGTGTTTGTTGTTTCCGAAGCACACGAGATTGTTTAGCAGCAAATCTCTTGTATCCTTGTTTGGGCACTACGCAAGTGCTGCGGTTTTTGTCATGCTTGTGAACGGGACCATATGGAATGGCATGTGCAGGCTAGTTTGGGCTACTCTATGCTCTATCACTTCGAATACAAGGCAAGCGACAGATAAGTTATTCATCATGTGACCTAATACTACTAGTAGTATGTTTTTACTGTTAAATTGTTACCAACACGAGGTCACGAGTGAAATAATTTCGCTGAAATTATTGTCTCCTTGTCTCGTGCTGATGATGAGTGAGAGGCCTGACCCTAAGTGCATGGTTCAGTGTAGTACCAGTGCTTATCATTTGCAGTGAAGTAGTCAACCATAATCCCTTCAAACACAAGGCAAACAACCGATATGTTAATTCATTGAAGTATGTGAACTACTTTTACTGTATATAAATTGTTCTGCGACTCAAGTTCTTGTCTTATGCCAATGAGTGGATAGCCTTGGCCCATCATTTCTGCATGGCTCGGTGTAGTAGAGTACTCCAGTAGGAGTTCAACATATCATTTCCCGTCAGCCATAATTGGCAGCGGTGCTCGTTGTTGAGAGACATGTTAGACGGTCGGGCGCCTATGCAACCTCTACCTCCTCTCCTCTGTTCATCATTCAGGTATACTACTATCTATGAGTAACACACACAATGACACTCCTATCTATGAGTAACACACACAATGACACTCGGTCACTCCCTATTATGACTCCCTATTCATAATTCCACAGTAATCCATTATTACCTTGATCTAACAGACAAATCTAGAGTTAAATTGTTACACGACTGTACATAATATCAGAGAAAATGCACCTATGCAGCTGCCAGTCAGAAACCGCTCGATCGACAGGATCTCATCCCGAATTACAAACATTGTGCAGGCTCTCAATGCCCCGAATCACGCGGGGAATCAGATCGACCCGAGCAAAAGCGGAGCGTGGAGCGGGGCATCGCCACCATGCGCTCGCACGCCGAGCCCACTAGTCCGCGATTACGGACTAATCAACAGTAGCATCTAGTAGACTCCGGCATGTGAAGCGAAAGGCACAATTCACAAAAGGCGCAAAGCACAGAGCAATCCTCTTGATCTGTTTCTGATCCGGTAAAAACAGCTGAGCTGAGCAGACGGTGTGAAAAAATGGAGGTAAAAAAAAATACCGCTAATGCTTGATGCTTCACATGGCCGGCCTGCCTCGGAGGCGCCGGGCTGATACGCGGCCGGCCGTCGGAAGTGGGAGGCTCACATCGGCGGCGGCGAATGTCTCATCGTCGCTGTGGTTGGAGTCGGAGTCGGCGCTGCGCTCGCCGTCGCTGGAGGAGGAGGAGGAGGAGAGGCGGGCGAGCCAGCAGCTTCCGTGGAGGTGGCCGCTGACGCAGACGAAGTACTCGAGGCGGCCCTCGTTGGCGCCGAGCCGGCGGCACGCGCTGCGCGGCGCGAGGCCGGCGGCGGTCATGCTCCACACGCGGGCGCCGCAGTAGGGGCAGCGGACGCGCGGCTCGAGCGGGGCGCGGTGGCCGACGAGGAAGGCGCGCGTCCGCGACCGCATGAACCCGCGGTACACGCCGCGGTACGCGCCCACGACGTCGTCGGACGCGTCGCCCGCCGCCGCGTGCTCGCATGGGTCCGACACGAACAGCAGGTCCCCCGCGCACCGCCGCGACAGGAAGCTCCGGCCCGACGTCTTGGAGAACCGCGACACGGGCGCGAAGTGGCCCGGCACGGCGGCGCCCGCCGCGCCGCAGCAGAAGAAGAGCAGCTTCGCCATCGCCGGCCAACCTCCCCCAATGCGCCCCGCCGCCGCCGCCGCGGTGGGGCCCGACAGCGCCGACACCATCCGCGGCGCCCTCGACACGCAGAGCTCCCGCCACAGCACCCGCTCCGCCACCGCCCGCAGCCTCCGGCTCACCCTCGCCACCACGCACAGCGCCCTCGGGTCCCAGTTCAGCGCCCGGAACACCAGCTCCAGCACCTTCTCGTCCATGATCCCGGCGTTCACCCCCCTCATCCTCCTCGCAATGCCACCATCCCACTCTCCGGCCACCGCCACGTCGCCGCCGGCATTGCCGCTGCCGCTCAACCGCCTCATACTCGTACGCGTGCGCCGCCGCCGTGACACTCTCTCGCTCTCGTCGGCGACTGCCTCGACACGACACGGTCGCCTTACTCCTATCCAAAGACGAACCGGTTTTATCCTCGTGCGGCGGCGTCAGGTCGGCCCGACGCACCCGATCCCGACCAGGCCGTCGTGTCGCCTCCACCGCGCGACAAATGGACCTTTTTTTTCCCTCCTCGTTAATCCCCAATAATTAGCGGCGCACCGAGGCCACCAAAACCACAATTACACGCTAATTCTCTCGCTAATACTGCTTCCCAAGGAGGAATCACACGCTCGCCAGTGTATAGTAATAGTACTCCTACACTGGACAAAAATATCTTCTTGTCACGAGTAGCAGGCCTATGTATTGGGAGCAATTTTGCGAAGTCCAATCCGTGTTTCGTCACGCGGGCGGGGCTTTTGCTTGACGCATCTGTAAAACTGAAACCGCCTTCGACGACGGGGAGGGAGGACACGTGTCCCCCGCCCGGTCCGGTAGCGCGCCACGTGGCTCGTTCCGGGGACGCGTGTCGGGCATCCGGTGATTTCCGTCTCTCGGATTAAATCCGTACCGGATTTGTTGATCTCTTCTTCCGGCGGTGGTCCGGCGCGGAGGAGCGGGCCGGCGAGGCCGACACGTGTACTCCGGCGAGAAGCGGTGGGGCCCTCTCCGGTGGAAATATCTGGGGTTACGTGGCGGACTAGAGTTGGTTTGGGGGACACGTGGCGCGCTGAGCCGGTTGCGGAGAGATTTGTGGGCCCTGATGGGCCGTGGTGACGGGATATGGGGAGATCCGGGCCGAACACGTGGTGCGGTGTTAGCATTAGCTTACTGTGCGTTTTGCTTTTCTTTGCGGCTAATCTCATCCTGCACTTTGGAGCACTCGTCACTTTGATGGGCGTGTTTAGGGAAAAAAATTAATGCTTACTTTAAGAAAAATAATTTCTTCGATAGTTTGCTTGAACCATTTCGGAATAATTGAAGAAAACTTTGGTCAAACCTCGATCGTCATGGTTAGTACCCACCACTCGCTAGCCCGTGCCTGTTCCATGTATAATTGACATTCTGAAAAAAATAATTGATTGTTATGTTATTTTCATGTCATAATCCCTTCGTTTTTGAAATAGTGAAATCCAAAAGGTAAGACTGGGAGCTGGGAGGAGTAATCATTTCCTTGTGTTTTTACTCTCCCGAAGAGGACAAAGTACACGTTGCGTTGGTCCAATGGCACGTCGGGAAAAGGAACCTGAAAGTGTCGCTGGTGTCCGGACAGGCGCAACGACACTCTTCCCGAAATGGTAATGCAAAATGGTGGTGCCGGAAGGTACAGCGTGCAGGAAGCATCTAGCGATGCGCTGTGCAGGTTGCTGTTGTCGTCAGGTGGTGCACACAGAGACTCGGATAAGGGGGCAAGGGGAATGGGATTGATATCATTTCAAGTAATTTTATAAGCAGGTGAATGTATTTAATTTATTATCAAACATTAGTAACGTGTATAAAGCCTTGGTAATATCACATTTAATTTATGCTACCAAAACTTGGTAATTCTGCTCTAAATTTTGGAGAGATTTATTTTAGCGGTAATCTGAATAAGCCCATAGTTGTTTTGATTAGAAGCCAAATTATGTCATTGTTAATTTGGTATTTTTAGATTCTAATCAAAGTTTTGCCTTTTCGTTGGTATCGAGTCAAATACAACTTTACCTTATCAAAACTAGTAGTGTGAAATTTTATTTACATTTTAGCACTATCAATATTATGTTAAGGTACTAAACAAAATAGACTCGAGAGTTTGATGAGATGGTAGAGTTGTGTTGCAACTTTTGGAGGGAAGTGCAAGCGTAGCTTTCAAGCACAAACCAACAGGGGTAGACTGAGTGATCGTCCGCTCTCCCGTCGCTTGGTTCTGACGTGTACTATACTTTTTTTGTTTTGTTTTTGGTGTGCTGAATTGGTCTCGTATCTCGCGTGCTTCGCAGTATCGCATATTCGCATAAAATAAAGATGGAAAGTTTCAATTTCTCAAGATGCCAGAAACGAAAGTAGAACCTGTATCCGTATATGGGTCTTACAATCATGCAGAAGGCAATCAAGGCCTCGAGGCATATTTGCGTGCACAGCTTCATTGTTCCGGCCCGGGAGTAGTGACAAACCCCACAGTCCAGTCCATTCTGGCTAAACCGGTACATCCAAAAGTTGGCCCAAGAATACCCACTAGATTCTGAAGAATTGCAGAAAATACGGTCCAGCAAAAGGTGAAGAAAAAACTCGTTTAGCTAGCTCGGTAGGTTAGCTCCGCTCTTAAAAAAACAGCCTTAAAATCATCAAATGGCAGAGGAAAATATAACAAACAATAGAAAATTAATTTTGAAGAAAACTCGATAAAATCTTTCCAGCCGCCAAATCAATGCATCAAACCTGTCCGGTGAGGTAACCAAACCAACTATATGTGCCATTCGAAGCGGAGTTATCACATAAATTTAAGAAAGCTATTAGTATATAATTAATTAAATTTTAATTGTTTTTAATTTAAAGAATGGGTTTATGTGATTTTTTGAAACAACTTCTATATAAAATATTTCGTATAAAATACACTCTTTTTCAAAATAACCAAACTTAATACACGTAATATGATAATCTCTCTATCCCATAATATAAGAATCTGTATTAAATGAGACACATTATAGTAGTATGAATCTGTACAAGAAACCTGTCCAGATTATGGGATGAAGGGAGTATCATATTCGACTTCCGTATTTGGACTTGCCTCACATTCCGTATTAAGTGAATCTAGATCTATCTCACATTCCGTATTTGGTTTATTTATTTTGGAACGGAGTGAGTAGTTTGAAAAAAATGCTAATGAAAATTGAGATAAAATTTGTATATCTTAATTACTACCTCCGTTTCATATTATAAGTCGTTTGATTTTTTTAGTTAAATTTTGTTAAGTTTGGTCAAGTTTATAGCAAAATTTAGCAACATCTAAAATATTAAATTAGTTCAATTAAACCTAACATTGAATGTATTTTTCATAATATGTTTGTTTTGTGTGAAAATATTACTATATTTTTTTATAAATTTGATTAACTTAAAAAAATTTAACTAAAAAGTGTTAAACGAGGAAAAAGTCAAACGATTTATAATAGGAAAAAGAGGGAGAAGAAAATAAGTGTCAACAATATACATTGTGCTAAGAGCGGGATTCAATTCCAACCAGTGCGCGCGGCACCATCCTTGTTGCGGCGAGGCCGTGCGGGTCCTGACGCCCTGACGGCAACGCGACGCAACAACACAACACCCACCCGGTGGCGCGCGGCTGCGCACGCACGGCGACTAGTACTTGGCGAGCTCGTGACGTGACGTCGTGAGCCAGCCACCCCCTCACGACCACGAGGGAAGAGGCGGCCGGCCATGTGAGCTTGTGTGTTGGCCCCCACTAGGAGCAAGCAAAGCGGGCACAGATCGGAGGGAACGAGGAATCGAGGGGGAGAAAAAAAAATCTCGTCCTCCGAGCTTTCTTGGAAGCTATAGCCCCCCCGATCCGCGGGGGAGGGCCCGATCGGATCCTTGGGAATGGCGACGGCGGCGGCGGAGGAGGCGGTGCCGGTGGCGGAGGCGAGGGCGCAGGCCGAGAAGCGCGCGGCGGCGGACGTCGGCGAGGAGGAGGGGGAAGCGGAGGAGGGGGGGAACGAGCTGCCGGAGCCGAAGCGGCGGCGCGCGTGCGTGGCGGCGCTAGAGAGCGTGCGACGCGCCGCCGGGGATGCGGCCGAAGAGAACGGCGACGGCGAGCCCGCGGCGGACGGAGGGTCGTCGTTCTCGTTTCACGCGCGAAGCTTCTCCGGGGTGGAGACGACGCCCAAATTCGGATCCTTCAACCCCGCCGACGACCTCCTCGTCGCCTTCCAGCTCAAGCCTCCGCCTCCGCTGCCCCCGATGGATGCGCCGGCGAAGGAGGAGTCCCCCGCCGCCGCCGGCGACGACGAGCACGAAGCAACAACTGAGGAGGGCAATGAAGGGATTTCACAACAGCTTGGGCAGTAGACCAATGAAGTGCTCAAGTGAGCGACGGTTTTGACTTGGTGCGACTTCGCTTCTCCGTTAGACACTGTGCTCCTACTTTGATAGCTTTAGTTTGTAATTTTTGTACTATCTCGTCGTGTCAGTGGCTCTGTGTTGTGTTGTACAATCCATCCCTAATGATAAGATTAGCGAATAATAAAAATGATTTTTGGTGGTGCAATCGAGGTGTTTAACTAAAGCATCAGACAACTGATCTGCTGCCCCACTCTGCTGTTGCTCCATACCACCAGCCATTCTGCTCATAGTTTTGAACCAAATGCTCATCTTCTCACCCTCTCACAGTACTCTCTTCCAACTAGCTTGCTGACCGTATCGTGAAGTGAGTTAGTGAAACCACCTCTGCACATTGCAAAACTTACATACAGCAGATACAAGGAACTTTAACTCATAGTCTGGTTCTCAAAACTGAAGCTAACATTCAACTACAATTTACTTACTCTGAATTTTCTGCACAGCAATTGAAGTATATGTGCAAACCGGTCAGTCAACTAAAGATGCTTCCTCTCTGCACCAACAGATGCGCAACCTTGCTACGTGATTGCATCATGACCTTTTACAAGAAGCCATTATGTGATTGCATCGTGATTTTTTCGTAACTATCAACTGATCAAATCCGTCTGAGACCTTTTTGTTGAGGAAAGTTGTATTAGTTTTTTTTTAATCTACGTATAGCACTGATATGAAAAGCTGCGCTGCAGCCAAACACCAACGGTAACGCAGACAAAAGAAGCAGCCGGCTGGTGCACCCAACTGCCGAACACCTCAATTGCTACCAGATCATATAACCATAATTTCAAAAGAAATACTACCTACATCTCAAAATACTTATCGTTTTAATTTTTTTTAACATTTTATCGATATCATAAGCTCAGGGATATGCTGATTTAGGGCTTTGGACAACCCCGTTCGTCCACGTGGCCATCCCCCGAGGGGGATCAGGCCCAAGGGTGACGTGGCAGCCGCCCACTCTAAGTCCCGGCGCCCCTCGGGGGCTGCCAGATTAGGGGTCGGGGGAGCCCCTTGGGCCACCGCCACGTATGCTAGGGTAGGTGGGCGCTCCCAACGCTCACCTACCCCCATTAATGACGGTGCAGCCGGAGTGCGCCTGCGCGCGCGTGCCGCATTAAAAGCGGAATGACACGCATGCGCGCACCTGACACCGGTCGCAGTCGGCTGACCGGCATGTGACCGGTCCGAATGACCGATAGGACGCAACACAGTACCTGGCGTACCATCGCACGCCCGGTAGGTGTGCTGCACGCCCCGTCAGGTCACATCAAGAATCATGTGAGCCGTTTCGGCTCATTCACATCACCGGAGTTGGTATGCTAGGTCTAATCACCTGGCACGCCTCGCAAGTCCCCGGCCGTTTAATGAAGAATGATGTGCGGTGTCACGCAAGAAGATGGGCGGTCTGACAGGAGTCGTGCCGGCGCTACAGGACAGTGGACTTCTGCCGCACGCCACAGTGTGGCCCTTAATTGTAAAAGAATATATTTTTCCTTTTCTCTAGAATATAGCATGTTCGGCCCATGTGGTGTCCCCTTGGGGGTTCAATCTCTTGAGAACAAGAATACACAAATAGTCCATCACACATGAGTAGGGTATTACGCCTTGCCGGCGGACTGAACCTGTATAATTTCTCGCGTGTCACTGCCCTCTCTTGCACGAAACCTTTTTATCTACTTCTTCATCTCACCAGCGCACCGGAGACAGAGCCGCGCCTCTCTTTTGCGTCCTGGGCCGAACTCAAAAGGGGGGCCTCCACAGTCCCCAGCTACGGAGTTTATTCTCTGACACATTTCACCATTCGTTTTATTCAAAATATTATGGAATTATTATTTATTTTGTTTGTGACTTGCTTTATTATCAAAAGTATTTTAAATATGACATTTTTTATATTTGTACTAATTTTTTAAATATTTCGCGTTTTTTCAAACGGCCAAACAAATTGATTGGTGTTATACTAATAGAAGGGGTTCAAGTACACATCCAAAGGCTGAAAGAACAAGAAACAATATACATTTCTAACTACAAACATGCTTGCACCGTTAGTCCTCCTTGCACCAATCTCACAATGTGCTTTCGTGAAAAATATTGGATGACGCTATCCTAAACTACCTAATGTGTGATGGCATCAGTCAGGTACTGACACAAGATACTCCCTCCATCACAAATAAATCGATTTCAGCCTACCAACTTACATATAGCCTGCGTGTTGAATGAATGGCAAACCATAATCAACAAAATTCTGATTTTTTTTATAATAGCTTAAGAGTGGAAGTGCACAAGCGGTTCCTAAACATGTACGAATGTGTTATCTAGATCCCTGAACACTTAAACTGTATTTCTTGGTCCGTGAACTTATCTTGGGTGTCATATAGGTCCAAACGGGTTCTAACCCGCTCCACGTGCTGATGTGGTATACCACGGTGACGCATACGTGTAAGTGGAAACACATATACAAATCACATAGAAAAAAATAAAATCAAGGAAACATTATTTTCTCTTCCATACGTCAGAATTAATTTCTTTTAGGTTTATCTTTTTTCCTCTCTACCTAAGGGGAGAAAATATGATTTTTAATTTTATTTTTACATATATGACTGGCACATTGGTCCCAATGACACGTAGGCGCCACCTTAACATGCCACATCAGCGCATGGAGCGGGTTAGAACCTGTTGGTGTCCTGGGCCCAGGGGTATGCCGACTATGGGCTTGAGGCGGTCCCGTCCGTCCACGTGGCCATCCCCCGAGGGGTGAGAGGGCCCAAGGATGACGTGGCGGCCGCCCTCCCATGGCGCGCTACCCCCTCCGGGGGAGATCCTGCAGGGGTCGGGCTCCCCCGACCCCCTCGGGCCATCGCCACGTGCCACTAGGCAGGTGAGCGCTCCCAGCGCTCACCTACCCATATTAAATGACGGTGTAGGCATAGTGCGCCTGCGCCGCGCGTGTACCGCATCGATTGCGAAGTGACGCGCGCTCATCTAACACCGGTCACCGAGGGCTGACCGGCATGAGACCGGTACGAATGACTAATGGGACGGTGTAAAGTACCGTGCGTGCTGGCGCACGCGCGGTAGGTATGATACGCTTCCCAATGAAGCTGCATCAAGATTGTAGGGGCCGATCCGGCTCCTGTGCCACATCAAGGTTGGTGCGTCAGGTCTAATCACCTGGCGCACCGCGCGAATTACGGAGAACAGCCGGGTTCCATCCGGCTTAATGAAGAATGACGTGCTGGGCCGACCGCCATGATGGGCGGTCTGACCCACACCATGCCGAATCTACAGGAGCGGGAGACTTCCACTCCAAGCCACGACATAGTCCATACCTGTAGAATATTTTTGCTCCTCTCTCTCTAGAAAACCGCCTGTTGGCCCTTGTGGTGTTCCCTTGAGGTATAAAAGGAGGCCCAGGCCTAGAGGTTGGGGGTTGGATGCTTTTCTCCACTTCTTCTCCCTGAGTAGCGGCGTTCCTTGCCCAACTCCGGGGAGATAGAACCCACATACATAATCCACCACACAGAAGTAGGGCATTACGCCTCACCGGCGGCCCGAACCTGTATAAACTCCAGTGCGTGTACCTTCCTCTGACAGGCGATCTCGTTCCTCGCCGGCCTCACCGGAGCCGGGCCTAAGGAGGCCTCTTTCACGCGCCCCCGGGTTGAACTCAAAAAGGGGGGCCGCATAGTCCGCTGTTGCGGATTTTCTCCATCCGACAGCTGGCGTGCCAGGTAGGGGGCACGCAAAAGCTTCCTTAGCTTTCCGCTCTTTGCGTGATCGCCAAGCTTCGTCGAGTCAGCCCTATGGCTGAAGAGGCGGTGCTCCGCACTCCCACACCAAGCGCTGGCGACGATGGTGGGGAGTCGCATCCTCGCCGCCAGACGCGCGATCCGTCACCACCGGCTCACCAGAGCCCTGGACAGGTGAAGGCGCCTGAGGAGCCGGAGGGCTCCGTCGCCTCCCAGCGTCCCAGCGATGGGCGGTGGCGCCACTCCAAGGCGCGCCACGCAAATGGTGCTCCTTACACGACACCTCCCTCCACGGCCTCACCGAGTGCTGAGCGGTCAAGGGATTGGCCGAGCGCATCAAGAAGTGGGGGCAGGAGTGGGGTCAGGAGCGCCATGAGGGCCAGAACCTCACAGTCCCTGCCCGCGGCCGACGAAGTGAGGCCAAGAAAAAGGCTCCCGGCAACGATGATGGCGACGACGACTTAGGCTTCCAGGAGCCAGAGGCCACCGTCGCCACCATAGATGGGGGAGCGTGTGCTCACGCTTCCCGCTGCAGCTTCAAGACCATGAAACGTGAGCTTCTGGCTGCGGTCCCCACCCACGAGGCCTCACAGCGGGCCAGGTGGTCGGAGGTTCCTCTCACTTTCGACCAAACCGACCACCCCCGTGCGTGGCTAGGGGTGGGCAGATTGCAATGGTGGTCTCCCCCACCGTTTGCAACGTCAAGTTGAGGCGTGTCCTGATTGACGGCGACACCACCCTCAACATTCTTTCCCCCACGGCCTATGACCTCATCAAGGTCCCGGGGATGAAGCTCCTGCCGTCCCTGCCGATCATCGGCGTGACGCTGGGGCACACTTGGCCTCGAGGTCACCTTGACCTCCCGGTCACGTTTGGTGGCCCCGACAACTTCCGCACCGAGCGGATAGACTTCGATGTGGCGGATCTCCATCTGCCCTACAACGCGGTTCTGGGAAGACCCACGTTGGTGAAGTTTATGGCGGCCACCCACTACGCCTACCTCTAGATGAAGATGTCGGGCCCACACGGCCCCATCACCATCAACGTCGATCTCAAGATCGCGCTGGCTTGCGCGGAACAGCACGCAACCGACCTCGCCGCGGTCCCAAAGCCCGCGGGCGGCGACGAGGAGCATGGCGCCTCCTCGTCCCACGCCCCAAGGAAGCGAATGACCCCAAGCGACGAGGTCTCCATCAAGGAGGTGGCGCTGACCGGTGACCCGTCCAAGACCGTGAAGATTGGCGGTCAACTGGACGGCAAATAGGAAGACGCGCTCGTCTCCTTCCTGCGGGCGAATGCTGACGTCTTCGCATGGAAGCCGTCAGACATGCCCGGGGTCCCCAGGGAGGTGATCGAGCACCGTCTTGCCGTACGGTCGGGTGCAAGGCCCGTCCGGCAGAAAGTGCGGCGGCAGGCCCCCGAGCGCCAAGCCTTCATTCGTGAGGAGGTGGCGCGCTTGCTGGAGGCCGGATTCATCCGGGAAGTCATTCATCCGGAGTGGCTAGCAAACCCGGTCGTCGTCCCCAAGGCGAATGGCAAGCTCCGGATGTGCATTGACTACACCGACCTCAACAAGGCATGTCCTAAGGACCCTTATCCCCTGCCACTGTTGACGATGAAATTTGGCAAGTAATCTAATCTACATGAATCGGAAGCACGATCCAATCCGAAGCGGATTCGAAGATATGCGGAAATCTCGGAGAACAGAGTGCGCATCGGCTGGAGTCCGTATCGGCTGAAAATCGAGTCCGATTAGGATAGCCGATGGGGCTGATATCACATGTGAAATCAATATCGGATTCAACAATGAGCTTACGATGGTATTGCCGGGTAAGGATAGAGTCCAAGATTGGCAATTGTATTATTAATTAGGAATATATGTATTTTCTTTATAGATATTCCCGGTAAAAGTCCGCCTAAGGGACTTGTTTGTTAGTTGGATTTGTATTAGGTTAATATGAGTCGTGTTCGTGATGGACAATGTTTGTGTTTTCGGGTATAAATATAATCCCGAGGTCTTGTAAATAATAACAACACACGTTCAATCAATCTCGGTGCATCGCCACCTTTGTTTTCTACTTTTCGACAAGTTTGTGCTTTCGAGTCGTGCTGCATCAGTTTGATCTTCGACAAAAAGGTATATCTTGTTATGGCGGTTTGCATTATCAGAGCTAGTGCCTACATCTTTATGTCACTCTAGTTCTATCTTGTAAACTTCCGAATTATCATATACGTTGTATAATTTAAATCGACAATGCAATCTACTTGCATCGGCTGGATTCTTTTTCGGGTTTCGTCGATATCAGCTAGATTACTTTGTTGGTTTAGATTATATAATGTATCCACCATCCCGAAAAAGCAACCATCGGCTTGATTCTCTACATATCATGTTTCTCTTTATACTTAATGCTGCATTGGTTAAGTCCAACCTATTAAGTCGTATCTAGAATCGTGATATCAAGCTTGCTCTATAGTTGTTAATAAGGATAGTATCGGGGTTTCAGCCGATCTTACCTGGTATAGATGTTTTACATTATTTTATACTTTGTTTAATGTTCTATATCTGCCCCTTATATTAGGAACTAATCTAATATAAATATATTGAACTTGATGCCAATCTAATTGGTTATAGTTGAATATATTTATTTCCAGAGAATATCCTAATATAAGGTTGTATCGGAGCTGTAGCCGATACATGCTTAAATCTAGATATCGGCTATGACATGAGTCTATATAATCGTTATTTCATGTTACATTAGACTTGAGCAATTTATACTGTCTCAGTTCAGTCCGATCTATCCCAATTGCTTATTTCTAAAGTAATATTGATGTATTGATTATGTAACACTGATATTTACAGCCGATATACTAGTTTTAGGGTTAGTATTATCAATGACTATACCTTACAGCCGATTCATGCTTTATTGCATCGGCTAGGTTACATACGATATGAAATCGGCTAGCTGGCCGATGGACTATCGTTTACTAACATTCTTTGCATATTTTTTCTTGTTGATTACAGGATCAAATCAACTGGCACGCCCTTGAACCTAAACAACTAATTTTGGACCTGCACTAGAGTAAAGCAAATCTCTCAGGCCAGTGTGTGTTTTTTGCATCAACAACCACGCATAGATCAAATCGTCGACTCCACCGCGGGGTGCGACCTTTTATGCTTTTTAGATGCCTACTCAAGGTATCATCAGATTCGCATGGCTAGGGTTGATGAGGAAAAAACTGCATTCATTACTCCCCTAGGCACATATTGTTATACCACAATGCCTTTCGGTTTAAGGAATGCAGGCCCTACTTTCCAGTGCACTACCCGCATTACTTTGGGTAGCCAAGTAGGGCGCAATGTTGAGGCGTATGTCGATGACCTGGTTGTAAAGACGCGCTACCAAGAGACACTCCTCTCGGACCTAGCGAAAGTCTCCGCTCTACCCGCATGAAGCTGAACCCCGAAAAGTGTGTGTTCGGCGTACCGGCGGGCAAACTTCTCGGGTTCTTGGTCTCAGCCCGAGGCATAGAGGCCAACCACGAGAAAGTGTGCGCGATAAGTAGGATGTGCCCCCCAACAAGCTTAGGGATATCCAGTGCGTCACCGGATGCATGGCAGCCCTTAGCCGATTTATATCGAGGCTGGGAGAGAAGGCGCTGCCCCTATTTAAGCTCCTCAAGCGCTCCGTTCCGATGGACGGAGGAAGCTGAGCATGCCCTCGATCAGTTGAAGGCATACCTCGGCTCCTCTCCGGTCCTAGTCGCCCCCGAGCCAGAGGAGCTGCTGCTGCTCTACCTGGCCGCAACTCCGCAGGTAGTTAGCGCGGCGCTGGTGGTGGAGCGTGCCGAGGAATGCCCTTGGCCCGCGCCCCACCGACCTGCTATGGCACAGCCCAGGACAGAGGGTGACGCGGTGGCCCGGCGGTCGGGCGAAGGCCCTCGGGCCCCCCGAGCGGATGATGGCCCCGTGACCCCTCGTCAGGTAGAGTTGGAGGCCCCCGGACCCCAGGAAGGCCCCGAGGCCACCGGGGGGAGGTGTGGCCCGGTGATGCCTGACCCCGAGGCTACCACCGTGGAGAGGAAGAGGGCCCAGAACGGCCCCTCCCAACATTCCCACGTGGGACCCGATGCCCGCGACGATGAAACTAGGCCCCGCCAGAAGGTGTAGCGGCCGGTTTACTTCGTTAGCAAGGCGTTACGGGATGCAAAGATTTGGTATCCTCAGGCCCAGAAGCTGCTGTACACAATCCTGGTGGCCTCAAGGAAATTGCGCCATTATTTCCAAGCGCACCGAATCACGGTGGTAACGTCCTACCCTCTTAGGCAAATTCTTCGGAATCGAGAGGGGACAGGACGAGTGGTCAAGTGTTCTATAGAGCTCTCTGAGTTCGATCTCCACTTTGAACCCCACCACGCGATCAAGAGTCAGGCCCTCGATGATTTTGTGGCGAAGTGGAGCCCGACCCCCGACCCCGATCCCGGGTCCCCCGACCCCGAGATCGGCACGGATCCCGCGCAACCGGCTGTGCACCCGCATTGGGTGATGCAGTTCGATGGCTCGCTCGCCCTCCAAGGAGCTGGAGCTAGGGTCACCTTGACCTCACCCAACGGCGACATCCTCAAGTACTTGGTGCGCCTGGATTTTCGGGCAACCAACAATATGGCGGAGTATGAGAGACTCCTTGCGGGACTCAGAGCGGCGGCAGGAATGGGGATCCGCCACCTCCTGGTTCTAGGTGGCTCTCAGTTGGTCGTGAACCAAGTCTCCAAGGAGTACCGCTGCTCCGACCCGCAGATGGAAGCCTACGTCCGCGAAGTGCGACGTATGGAGCGCCATTTTGACGGGTTAGAACTACGGCACGTGCCCAGGCGAGACAACACGCTCGCCGACGAGCTGTCGCGCCTCGCCTCGTCACGCGCCCAAACCCTACCGGGTGCCTTTGAAGAAAGGCTCACCCAGCCATCGGCGCGTCTTGATCCCCCGGGGGACTCGGATGCTGCCACGCCTACCCCGACGCCCGAGGGAGTCCGGGCCTCGGGGCCCGAAGGGGTCGAACCCGACCCCTCAAGACAAATAGCCTGGATGACTGAGATCCAGGCGTTCCTCAAAGATGAGACTCTCCCCGAGGATCGCGAAGAGAGAGAACACGTCATTCGCATCTCCAAGAGATACGTGCTGGTAGAGGGGGCCCTCTACCGGCGCGGTACCAACGGAGTCCTCCTCAAGTGCATCCCTCGGGACCATGGCATCGAGCTGCTTGCCGATGTCCATGAAGGCGAGTGCGGAGCTCACTCCGCGTCGCGTACCTTGGTCGGCAAAGCTTTCTGGCAGGGTTTCTACTGGCCAACAGCGCTCCAGGATGCGGTCGATCTGGTCAGGCGATGCCGGGCGTGCCAGTTTCACGCCAAGCAAACGCATCAGCTGGCCCAGGCCCTCCAGACCATTCCCCTCTCATGGCCCTTTGCGGTCTGGGGGCTGGATATCTTGGGTCCGTTCAAGAAGGCGCTGGGAGGATATGAGTACCTCTACGTCGCCATCAACAAGTTCACCAAATGGCCCGAGGCTTACCCGGTCACCAAGATCGATAAGCACTCGGCGCTCAAATTCATCAGAGGCATCACTGCCCGCTTCGGGGTGCCCAACCGTATCATTACGGACAACGGCACCCAATTCACAAGTCAACTATTTGGCGACTACTGCGAGGAGATGGGCATCAAGCTCTGCTTCGCCCCTCCCCGCCTACCCAAAGAGCAACGGTCAAGTGGAGCGTGCCAACGCGGAAATCCTCAAAGGCCTCAAGACCAAGACGTACAACGTCCTCAAGAAACACGGCGACTCGTGGATCGATGAGCTACCAGCGGTGCTATGGGCTAACCGAACGACCCCGAGCCGCGCCACAGCAGAAACACCTTTCTTCCTGGTTTACAACGCGGAGGCGGTCCTCCCATCTGAGCTCACCCTGGGGTCTCCACGAGCAGCCCTGTACAATGAGGCAAATCAAGAGCTCCTCCGACGGGACGACCTTGATTACCTCGAAGAACGAAGGTGGCGCGCCGTCCTCAGGGCCGCGCGCTACCAGCAGAGCCTAAGGCGCTACCATCAGCGCCATGTCCGGGCCCGATCACTCAACATAAACGATCTCGTCCTACGCCGCGTCCAAACGCGCGCCGGACTGAGCAAACTCTCACCCATGTGGGAGGGGCCGTTTAAAGTGATCGGTGTCCCCCGGCCGGGTTCAATCAGGCTGGCCATGGAGGACGGCACAGAGCTGCCCAACCCATGGAACATCGAACACCTTCGTCGCTTCTATCCATAGAGGAGTCGCTGTGTTGTACCTCGGGCTCGAGCCAACCCCGCGTGCCCCCCTCGGGCACGACAAAGTTGGCCGGGGGCTCCCACTATCAATATATCTCTCTCCCTTATCCGTTTCGCAACAGTTTTACATCCGGTCCAATGGTGTTTTTCTCTTGCGGGTTTTTGCTAGGTGTTTTTCGTCTTGCCCGGGGCGGTCGCGTTCGTGTCGCCCCTAAATGGTTTGCGCCGACTAGACGCCAACGGGGCCCAGAGCGAGCCGTGCCCCGAGACATGTTGAACTCCGGGGGAACTCGCCAATGGCCCACCGTCGGTCATCATGCTCTCGGCCTAGCCAGTCTCGATATGCGGAACTCCCCAAGTGCTTTAGCCTCGGCTCCTATCACTTAGGGCTGCGACCCGAACCCGAGCCCCCGTTTAAGGCGAAGCACCGAGCAAGCCAGCAAGGGAGGAAAACATTTGGATCACACATACAAAATATCAAACTAATATCCAAACCATGGCATATTTCATTGCAGAAAATTGACATAGAAGCATATGATGAAGACTCAACTACTACAAGACCGGCGCGAAGGCCGTGCCGATTACTACATGATCGGCACGAAGGCCTAAGGGGGGCACAAATAGAGGAGGAAGAATCCCTCGCCCCCTCCACTGGCGGTGGAGGCCGTCCCTGCTCCTTCCGCATGCGGCGACGACCGTCCCCACCCCTACCGCTAGCGTGAATGGAGGAGGAAGAATCCCTTGCCTCCTCCGCCAGTGGCAGCGGTCGCCCCTTCCGCCGGTCGGTGGCGGCCGCCCTCTTTGTCCCCTCCGTCAGCGTCGGCGGCAGCTTCTGCCCTGCTCGGCGCCGGCGGAGGAAGCGGGGCGGTGCTTGCTCCCACAGCAGGTCCTCCCTCAGTCCACGGCGGCGGTCGTCCCTTCCGCCGGACAGCGGCGGCCGCAGTCCTTGCTCCCTCCGCCAGCGACAGCGGCAGCTTCTGCCCTGCTCGGCGTCGGCGATGGCAGCGGGGCGGGTCCTGCTCCCACAGCAGGCCCTCCCTCCACCGGCGACAGCAGCGACAATTCATGCTCCTGCCGCCGGCCGGTGGCGGCGGTCCCTACTCTCGCAGCAGTTCCTCCCTCTTCCGGCGGCAGCAGTAGAAATTTCTGCTCCTCCTGCCAGTCGGCGACGGCCGTCCCGGCCCCCGACGCAATCTCCGCTCCTCGCACCAACCACTGCGGCGCCCGGGCAGCACTGCCTGCTGGTGTCACCGCCTTCGTCCTTGGCGGGGGTGGTGGCCAGGGAGGCGGGTCAAGGTACCCCCTAGCGCCTTTGAATCGGCCAGTCGCGGCCCCAGGTGCAACACGGTGCAGCCGGTTCTTAACGGCGGCGCAGTGGAACGTGCCAGCCGAACACGAGCTGGCAAGGACGCGCCTTACCCCACCGTTCAAAGCGGGAGGCGGCGGCGACGCTGGACTCATATTGCCCAGCATCGCCGACTCTGGGTTGACCACTGCCAGCATGTGCGGTGGATTGCCTACATGGTCATTGCCGATTCGCGACGGTGGCGGCGCGTCGTTCCCAACCGAAGATCGTTGCCGTCTTCCTGGCGGAGGAACGCCGCGAGACGCCAAAGCGCGTGGCGATGGAGGCGCCAGGGCCAGAGAAAGTAAGGGCGTAGGGAAGCTGAGTTGGGGAGAAGTGGTGAGTGAGGTGGAAGATCTCCTCCCCTCTCGACGCCCTTTTATACCCTGGCCGTTGTTGTGCTCGCCTCCTCACTCCTGGTGATCGTTCTCTTGCCTCCTCGATTCTCGCGCATCCGGCCGTTCCTATTCACGCTACGCCATTTATGGCACACCCGTGAATCGTCGCCACCATCATGGAGATGGAAGAACGAGTCAAGCCGCCTTAAAGGCGGCACGGCTACCAAAGGGATAAGCCATTCTTATCCTCTTGGGCATGTGAGTGGACGTGCCCCGTTTTACGCGCCGCCCCCGAAAAAAGGGCCGTTACGCAGTGATGGCCCATTTCCGTTGAGAGGCAGTTTGGGTTACGCCCCGAATAATGAGGCCATTACAAAAAAGGTCCATTATTGCTGAGAGGCGATTTTTTCCATGCGCAAAGCCAGCGGCTGTCCATCTCCTTCGGGAGCCTGGGCCCACTCCGCACCGGTTCGACGAGGTGGCATATAACCTGGTCGACCTGCAGCGGGCCCCACACAGGCTTTACGCTGGGGGCTGCTGTCGGTGTCCTGGGCCCAGGGGTATGCCGACTATGGGCTTGAGGCGGCCCCGTTCGTCCACGTAGCCATCCCTCGAGGGGTGAGAGGGCCCAAGGATGACGTGGCGGCCGCCCTCCCATGGCGCGCTACCCCCTCCGGGAGAGATCCTGCAGGGGTCGGGCTCCCCCGACCCCCTCGGGCCATCGCCACGTGCCACTAGGCGGGTGAGCGCTCCCAGCGCTCACCTACCCATATTAAATGACGGTGCAGGCGTAGTGCGCCTGCGCCGCACGTGTACCGCATCGATTGCGAAGTGGCGCGCGCTCATCTGACACTGGTCGCCGAGGGCTGATCGGCACGAGACCGGTGCGAATGACTGATGGGACGGCGTACAGTACCGTGCGTGCTGGTGCACGCGGGTAGGTATGATACGCTTCCCAATGAAGCTGCATCAAGATTGTAGGGGCCGATCCGGCTCCTGCGCCACGTCAAGGTTGGTGCATCAGGTCTAATCACCTGGCGCACCGCGCGAATAACGGAGAACAGCCGGGTTCCATCCGGCTTAATGAAGAATGACGTGCTGGGCCGACCGCCATGATGGGCGGTCTGACCCACGCCATGCCGAATCTACAGGAGCGGGAGACTTCCACTCCAAGCCACGACATAGTCCATACCTGTAGAATATTTTTGCTCATCTCTCTCTAGAAAACAGCCTGTTGGCCCCTGTGGTGTCCCCTTGAGGTATAAAAGGAGGCCCAGGCCTAGAGGTTGGGGGTTGGATGCTTTTTTCCACTTCTTCTCCCTGAGTAGCGGCGTTCCTTGCCCAACTCCAGGGAGATAGAACCCACATACATAATCCACCACACAAGTAGGGTATTACACCTCACCGGTGGCCCGAACCTGTATAAACTCCAGTGCGTGTACCGTCCTCTGACAGGCGATCTCGTTCCTCGTCGGCCTCACCGGAGCCGGGCCTGAGGAGACCTCTTTCGCGCGCCTCTGGGCCGAACTCAAAAGGGGGGGCCGCACAGTCCCCCGTTGCGGATTTTCTCCATCCGACAGAACCCGTTTAGAACTAGATGATAACCAAGACAAGTTCGGGGACCAAAAATACATTTTGAGAGTTCAGTGACCTAGGTGATACACCCGTGCAAGTTTAGAGACCGTCCATACACTTCACTCTAACATTAATTACGACCTTTGTTTTAGAAACACTAGAATCAACCATTACAAAGACTTAATACATACTAGCAGTTCTGCCAATCCATGAAGGATCGAACTACTTGCTCAAACGAACGATCAGGACAATTACTTGGAAGACAAGAAGAGAAAAAGAGGAAGAACTGGTTATTTTCTGCATGAATGCGCACGCTTTATAATGATCATTTGTTGATTTACACGATTGAATATTTATCGATTCATCATCCCGTTCAATTCAGCAAGCACACTTTTACCTGATGCGTGTGCTGTCATTCGTATCAGTGTCTGAACACTAACCCGACAATCCTATTTGGGAGAAATTAAAAAACACCTAAAAATCACTTGAAGTATGATATTTTACCTAAGAAATCATTTTGTTACAAATATCTATCCTCCACTCGATTTTGTTGTAAAAACCAACCTGGTGCACACGTGCGTTAACCAAATCAGCCTGTTATCGCTGATCTGGAACCTTCACAGTCCGAACTAGCCAAGATAATCATATTCAAGTGCTTGCATTAGACTTATTATTCATGTCTCGTTGAATTTTTTGTGCGTATAGAGAAATCTTATTGCAACAACGTTTAAGTTTATCATCAATTCTACTCGTGTAATCTTAAAAAAGTGTCAAGACCACTTTTAGTTTTGATAAAAACTACATTGACGCCTCACATATTTGTAAATACATATCGATTCAGTTAAGCATGTGCGTACTAGGATGTTTTTTTTTAACAAAACTGAGTAGGAATTGAAATTTACAATAAAATAACTTATGAGATTAAATGTCAAACTTTAAGTTGCTGCGATGATGTTTGCAAATTTTCCATGCTTTTTTTAATATATGTAACCAAATCAATTACTCACAGTTAAATGCTCTAATATCTTTTTCTTTGAAACCGGCATACAATTTTCATATCTTCTATATTCCTCCTCTGTGAAACGCAAAATGTTATACTGACCCTTGATTGTACCATTTTAAAGGAAACTTCTTCTAACATAAAGATATGCAACAACTATAGGGGTTTAAACGAAAGAAATCACCAAAATCTCTCCTTACTTAACAATCCCCTCCCCGTTCCCACTGCACACTCCTCGCCGCCATCCTCAACCTCCCGACGATCCCACCGCCTTGACCGCGCCGCCGTTCCAGCCTAGGGTTCGCGGCTCTCCGGCTGCCGGATTCGCCTCCTCGCCGGCGGGTAGAGGCGGCAAGGGGGAGCGCCGGGGCGCTCCGCATCGCTCCCTCCCTCCCTCGTCGTCGCCGGCGGCGTCGGGTCGGGCCCGGCAGGACCGCCCGCGGAACCCTAGATTTCGCCGCCGCACGCGTTGCGCAATCGTGCGGCTCCTGGTGTTCCGCAATGGCTATATAAGGAGGGTATCCACACCCCCCCTTGCGAGGCTCTCGGCATAACCGCTCTCGCGTTCTAGGGTTTGCGCCGCCTTCGTGTGCAATGGGTGGTCGCACGGTGCTCTCCGACGAGGAAGGTATGCGATTTCTTCGCCTGTTTCGTGCGGTTTCGGGTTGATTGGTTCTTCCAGCGGAGGGGTTTCCTGCGCGTTTGCTGATGGAGAGATTGTTCGTCTGTTCGAACGCTGGCAGATGAAATCGAGGAGGAAGAGGAGGAGGAGAATCCGCGGCCTTCGCGGAGAGGAAGGGACAATATGGATCGGGACGACGATGATGACGAGGAGGAAGAAGGTTAGATATTTTTCCTAGGTTCTTTTCCTTTGCGCTAGTTTCCTTCCCCATGACTGATTGGGATGTATGTATCGTGATATGCAGAGTTGTTTTTTTCCCTTTCTGATTAGCTCCTTTCGTGTATTGAATGTTCAACATGTTCTACCAATTGCATTGAGTGTAAGAAATGATCCTATTTCAATATCTTGTTTGTATGCCCGAGTAATTGGTTATAATTGTTCATGTGCATTCATGTGACAGGGCTATTTAGTTTTCTTAAAGTTGTTCTTTTATATATTTGAATCCCGTGTGATACTCTGAGTTAGCTAAGTGGTAACTGGATAAAACTGCTTTTGTACAGACGAGGGTCAGGACGAATATGAGAAGGATGGCTTCATAGTAGATGATGCAGATGAGGAAGAGGAGGAGGAGGACGAGAGGGAAAGTGATGATGAGAGGCGGAAGAAAAAAAGGAAAAAAAAGAAGAAAAGGTTGCTTTGGATCCCTCAACGAGATAGAAATATCAATATCATCTTCTCTTATTTAGAAGTTACTGAGACACATTTTTGTGCCCAGGGAATCTGAAGGGTTCATGCTGGATGAGGATGACTATGAGTTGCTTCAGGATAATAACATCACTGGCATTCAACGTCCTAAGCCTGTATGCTTAAAGATACTTTGGTCCTGTCATGAACTTTTCTTAGCATGTTTTTGAATCATGGCTCTTCTAATTTACTGCAGGGAAACAAATTTAAGCGCTTGAAGAAGGCAGGAAGGGAATCTGAAATGGATGAGCGCTCTGGCTTTTCAGATGATGATGGGTCAGGAAAAAGGCGTACTGCTGAGGAAAGAGTCCAGTACTCCTTATTTGGCGACCATCAAGGTAGCTGCATCCGAAAATACTTCTCTTTAGCTTGTGTGAGACAGCAGGAAGTAGCTTATCTAATTTTCTTATTTGCTGCAATGCAATTTCCTCAGATGCGCCTATCGAGGAGGACATTGTTGAGGAGGATCAGCAGGCAGATGAAGATGAGGATGGTGATCCTGAAGATGAAATGGCAGGTTTCATTGTCGACGAAGATGAAATTGACGCAAATGGTCAAGTTGTAAAGTATGGCCTTATTTTTCACATTTGTGCCAACTTATACTATATAACATTAATGGATCTTGTTTGCTAGAGTTACATACAAGTACTGTTTGCAATTGCAGAAGGAAGAAGGGTAAAGCAAGACCACGCCGACCAGCTGCAGGGGTATCATCATCTGCCTTGCAAGAGGCCCACGATATATTTGGTGATGTTGATGAACTATTAGCACTGAGAAAGCAAGAGCTTGAGAGGGATGCTGCTAATTCTGGTGAGTTGAGAGGAAACAGGCTTGAAGATGAGTTTGAGCCATTTATTCTGGCTGAGAAGTATATGACACCGAAAGATGAACAAATAAGAGAGAATGATGTACCTGAGAGGATACAGGTAAAAGTTTGACGCTCTTCATAGGCATTTTTGATTTAGCTGATAGTGCATGTCTGATTTGTAGCTCCTTTTGCCAGCTGTCTGAAGAACTAACCGGGTATCCTCCAACGGACACCACAATGATAGAGGAAGAAAGTGTATGGATACATAGCCAACTAACGGGTGATGGGTTTCTGTCATTTTTTAGCAATGAGCATGTGAACAAAGACATTGACCAGAAGGACATCGCGAGTGTCTTGACCATGTTACATGTCAACAAATTTGAAGTATGTAAATGTAGACAAGTTCTGTGCATGTTTTTTTTTTATGCTTATTTTTCTGACATTACTTCTATTACCTGCCAGATTCCCTTCATTGCTATGTATAGGAAGGAGAATTGCCCAAGTCTGTTAAAAGATCTTGATGCCAATGAACAGACCAATGAAGAACATGGTGATGAAGAAGATCCACGCAAGATGATGTGGCACAAGGTAGTTATCTATCACTAAGCATATGTTGTTCCTCACATCCAATTTATCAATTTTATACAGTTATTAATGATGTCTTCCTCTCAGCTGCTTTGGGCTGTTCAGACATTGGACAAAAAGTGGTTGCTTCTTCAGAAGCGCAAGGTTGCTTTGGAGATGTACTATGAAAAAAGATTTGATGATGAGAATCGAAGAATAGATGATGTCACACGCCAGGCATTAAACCGTCAGCTTTATAGCTCCATTATTGAAGCACTGAAGGATGCAAAATCTGAGAAAGAGGTGGAGGATGTTGATGCAAAGTTCAATCTGCATTTCCCTCCTGGAGAAGTTGAAGAAGAAGGCCAATTTAAGCGGCCAAAAAGGAAATCATTGTACAGTATTTGTCACAAGGCAGGGTTATGGGAGGTTGCAAACCAATTTGGTCGGAGTGCTGAGCAGTTAGGTCACCATCTCACATTAACGAAGATACCTGTACGTGCACTATGCCGATACCTTGCATTACCTTTCTTTAAACAATACTACTGGGACGTTGCAAGCAATCCATTTTCATTTATATCTTTGTGCCTGACAAAACTATATATAGTATTCCAAAAAAATTGAAATTTTTACACCTTATCTCCCATCTGTCTTTCAGGAAGCAGGAGAACTTGATAGTGGGAAAGATTCTCCTGAAGAGGTTGCTGCAAATTTCACATGTGCAATGTTTGAAACACCACAAGATGTTCTTCGGGGTGCCAGACACATGGTACTTAGTATATTTCACAATGTTACTCTATCCCTAATAAATTATCAGGCCTTGTTCGGTTAATCCCCAAGAGGGAGGGATTGGAGGGGATTGAGGGGGAATAATTCCACACCACAATAGGTTGGGAATAAATCCCCTCAATCCCCATGTGGGAGGGATTAACTGAACAATGAACAAGGCCTCAGGGTAGAAACCACACTTAGGCCTTGTTCGGTTAATCCCTCCCACAAGGGGATTTGGAGGGGATTTATTCCACTCCTATTGTGGTGTGGAATTATTCCCCCTCAATCCCCTCCAATCCCTCTCGTGGGGATTAATTGAACAAGGTGTTAGGTTCATCTCAACTCACCAATATGAACCGTTCTAACTTTATCTTCATCTTACCAGGCGGCAGTTGAGATTGGGTGTGAGCCTATTGTAAGAAAGCATATCCGTAGCATCTTCATGAATAAAGCTGTGGTCTCAACATGCCCGACTGCTGAAGGCAATTTAATCATAGATCCCTATCATCAACTATCAGGTGTTAAGTGGCTGCGTGAAAAACCATTAAACAAGTTTGTTGATGCACAATGGCTTCTTATTCAGAAAGCAGAGGAAGAAAAGCTCCTCAAGGTTACTATAAAACTGCCAGAAGATGCAAAGAAAGAGCTCATGTCTGAGGCTCGTGAAAATTACTTAAGTGACTGTGTCAGCAAATCTGCACAATTGTGGGATGAGCAACGGAAGATGATTCTGGATGATGCCTTCTTCAATTTCCTTCTTCCATCAATGGAAAAGGAAGCTCGATCTCTGTTGACAGCAAAAGCGAAAAATTGGCTTAATATGGAATATGGGAAGCAATTGTGGAACAAGGTTTCTGTGGCTCCTTGGAAGAAGAAGGATGCGGACAAGAAGGATTCTGATATTGATCTCGATGATGAATCAGAGTTGAGGGTTATGGCCTGTTGCTGGGGACCTGGGAAGCCAGCAACCACTTTTGTTATGTTAGATTCATCTGGAGAATTGGTTGATGTTCTATACGCCGGTTCTATCAGTATTAGATCTCAAGGTGTTGCTGAGGTGCAGCGGAAGAAGAATGACCAGCAGCGAGTTTTGAAGTTTATGACTGACCATCAGCCTCATGTTGTATGTGTAGGAGCTTCAAACTATAATTGCAGACAACTCAAGGATGACATTTATGAGGTATTTTCGATTCTATTCATTTTGCAACTTCTTTTTTGACATAAGGTTACAAGTGCAATTGTCCTGTACAGAGTTATATGCTCATAAAGTTTCTCTAATTTGAGCCCAGCAGAATGGCTTGTTTTAACCTTTTTATATTAGTTGGTTGCTAGTAGTATGTCACCAGAAGCAGCATTCATGAGTGACCATCTGCAGAGAATTTCTTGCAGCCTGTGCTATAGTGAACACCAATTAAGCTCACCTTTCTGTTGGATGCTGCCTCGTGAAATCAGCCACTGTTGTTACTGGCATCCAAATGCTTGTGATTGGTTGAGTCTTTTATTTATGCCTGCTGGTCGTTTTTGAAGGCAATTGTACTTTGTATAAGTTGACGATGTAAAGCTATAACTTGATTGCTTGGTTTTAAACTAACATCCATCATTGCACAGGTTATTTTTAAAATTGTGGAAGATCATCCAAGAGATGTGAACCCACAAATGGAGAACTTTAGCATTGTTTATGGCGACGAGTCAGTGCCTCGCTTGTATGAGAACTCACGGATATCTTCAGATCAACTGCCTGGCCAGTCAGGTACAGTAGCAATATGTTGATTTACCGTTAGCATTTCCTGGTCAGGAACCTTCTGAATAACTCAACACTCTTGGTTTGTATTTAATATGTATAGGTATTGTGAAGCGGGCAGTGGCGCTTGGTCGGTACCTGCAGAATCCATTGGCTATGGCTGCAACACTCTGCGGACCTGGAAAAGAGATACTTTCATGGAAACTGCACCCCCTTGAACAGTTCCTTACTCCTGATGAGAAATATGAGGTTGTTGAGCAAGTTATGGTCGATGCAACTAATCAAATAGGTTTCGACGTTAATCTTGCTGCTAGCCATGAGTGGCATTTTTCAACTCTACAATTCGTTGCTGGTTTGGGGCCACGTAAAGCTTCAGCTCTACAGAAAGAATTGTTACGAGAGGGATCCATTTTTAGTCGCAAAGATCTTGTAAAACCTCTAGGCAGGAAAGTATTCATGAATGCATCTGGCTTTTTACGTGTTCGCCGTAGTGGTGGAGCTGCAGCTAGTGCTCAGATCATTGATCTACTTGAGGATACAAGGATACATCCTGAGTCGTATGCATTAGCAAAAACTTTGGCAAAGGATGTCTTTGCTGAGGAAGCACCACACGAAGCAAATGAAATGGACGATGATGAGCAAGAGATGGCAATTGAGCATGTCAGAGAAAAGCCACGTCTGCTGAAATCGCTACTCATTCGTGAGTACATGAAGAGTATGCCAGAAGAGTTCCATAAAGAGGAAACACTGAGAGATATAAAGTTCGAACTGCTGTGCGGTTTCCCTGATTGGAGGACCCCCTATGCTGAGCCCAGTCCAGATGAGGAATTCTGGATGCTTTCTGGGGAAACTGAGGACACCATATCAGATGGAAGGATTGTTCAAGTTACTGTTCGTAGTATACAAGATAACCGAATCATTTGCACCTTCGATTCTGGTCTGAAAGCCATAGTTATGGCTGACAACTATTCTGATGAGGGCTTTGATCTAGAAACTCTGCAGTTACATGAAGGTGATGTATTAACGGGCAAAATTAAGAATGTAAATAAAAACAGGTTCATGGTTTACTTAACATGCAAGGCAAGTGAATTGAGGAGAAGACCATTTTCCAGAGGTAATCATGATCCGTACAATCATGAACAAGACATGACTTCTCAGAATGAACAAGATAAGCTTCGGAAACAAAAAGAACTGGCAAAGAAACATTTCAAGCCCCGAATGATCGTCCATCCTCACTTTCAGAACTTGACAGCTGAAGAAGCTATGCAGGTTAGTCAAGCTCTTATCAATCAGATTATGTTCTCTACTCTGTTTATTTAGTTTGTGCTGTCATAAAATCTAATATGAACCCTCTTGAAACAGTTCTTATCTGACAAAGAACCTGGTGAGAAGGTCATTCGGCCTAGTTCTAGGGGACCATCATTTCTGACGCTTACTCTGAAAATTTTTGATGGTGTCCTTGCACACAAGGAGATAACTGAAGGTGGAAAGGATCATAAAGATATTACAAGCTTGCTTCGCCTTGGAAAAACATTGACAATTGATAATGAAACTTTTGAAGATCTTGATGAGGTTGGTACACATGATCTCCTTTTATTACAATTGTTTACTCTAGTTCAGTATCAGTAAGTGGCAACTCTTTCTCCATGTGTTTGTTTTGCATGCCAGCATGGTTCTGTGTTTCTTTTTGCTTGCTGTTAGCAGTTAGGTTGTCATTCTTTTATTTTGGCTAACTACTGGTGCTTTCGTTTGGCAAATAGGTTATAGACAGGTACGTGGATCCATTGGTAGGCCACCTGAAGAGCATGCTTTCGTACCGCAAATTCAAGAAAGGGTCAAAAAGTGAGGTTGATGAGCTGTTAAGGGCAGAGAAATCAGAGAATCCTATGAGAATAGTGTATTGTTTCGGCATATCTCATGAGCATCCAGGCACATTTATTTTATCTTACATTAGGAGTACAAATCCACATCACGAGTATATTGGGTTATACCCAAAGGGCTTCAGATTTCGGAAGAGGGACTTTGACAATATTGATCGCCTAGTGTCCTATTTCCAGAAGCATATTGACAAACCACCACCTGATGCTGGTCCATCAATGCGAAATGTTGCTGCAATGGTGCCTATGAAAAGTTCAGGTTGGGGTTCTGGTGGTGGCACTGGTGGTGGAAATGATGGATGGAGAGAGGGTAACAACGACAGGGATAGACCTTTCTCTGGAAGATCAGGTTAGTTTTTAACGCACTTGCACTATGTTATCATTATCATCCAGTTTATTTGCATGGCATTGGCAGGCCAGCTTTATTATTAATCAAAGATGTTTGCATATTTAATATTTGCATTGAGGACTTTAAATTCTATGTGCCTTTAGTTCTTCAGTCAGCAGAACTATAGATATGCTCGTGTCAGTTTCAGTTGGCTGTAGCATTCTTTAGGGTGATTCACGCTCTGTTGCATGCGCCAGTATGATAAGAACCATTTACTTCAAAAAAAAGCCCTCTGTTTTTGGGATTCCTGGTTGTTTATGTGGTTCAGGTCAATTTATTTCATGTTTCAATTTTCTACTTCTCATTGCACTTTCTATATTTTGTGCTTCTCCAATCATTGACATCGCCGATGAGGTTCCCACTAAACATGTGAAAAGCTAGTCTTGAGGCAACTATAAAACCGGCCAGCTACTGTTTTTGGATAATAGTATGATTTGTTACATTTATTAAATTGTTGATGGATCCTTAAGTAGTCACGAACTCCCTTTTGGTATCTTTTGTCTAAAGCAGGAGGCAGGCTTGATTCAAGGAACAGCTCTGGTGGTCGTGGACGGGGGCGCGGGCGTGGTAGAGGTAACTTTGGCAGTGATGATGGTAGCGGAGGTTGGAGTGGTGGCAGTGGCGGTGGCGGCAACAGTGGGGGATGGACTGACAATATTGGAAGCGGTGGAGGTGGATGGGGCACAGGTGGTGGTTCCTCGTGGGGCGGCGGTGGTGACGGAGGTTCTGGAGGTGGTGGAGATGCTGCTGGGTGGGGTGGTGATAGTAATCGTGGTGGTGGTGGTGGTGGAGGCTGGGGAACACCCGCTGGTGGTTCTGATGGCGGCAGCGGCGGCTGGGGAGCAGCAGCCGGTGGATCCAACGATGCACCAGGATGGGGCAGCGGCAAAAAGGCGGTTCCAGCACAGGATGGTGGTAGCGGGTGGGGAGGTTCCGCCGGCGGCGGCAGCGGTGGCTGGAACTAGTCAAGAACTGCTAGATGAAATATTTTTTGTTTTCTGGACCCTGTTCTATATCTGGTCATTGCTCCAGGGGAGAAAAATTGTTACTGTTCGTGGACCGTAGTAATCTGCTACTGAATGCCGCTGGTTTTATACATTTTGGACGGCCTTATTTTGAATGCATGTACAGCCTAAGTTTGACATTTTGTTGTTTAATATCCATCACAAATGCACAACTACCCATAGCCCACTCAGACTGGAATCGTCTCAGTGGTTGTAATGCCATCGAATATATCTAACTTGAACAGGATCTTCGTAACCCGTAGTGTCGCTCGAGCCCTCGTCACACTCGTGAGACTGAGACCTGGAGCTAGTTGGCCCAAACGGCCAGAGGAACGAGCGCGAGCCGCGTCTGGCTTCCCTCTCGCCGCCGCTAGCTCCTTCACCGGAAGCGGTGGTCGCTGGCGACGGCAGCGGGTGGCGGCAGACGGGGCAGGAGTTGTGCTGGACCAGCCACGGCACGATGCAGGCGTCGTGGTACAGGTGGGTGCACGGCATCTGCCGCACCTCGGCGCCGAGCTGGAACGCGTCCTGGCAAACCGGGCACCGCGGCTCGGCGCGGAGGTGCCGCCGGCTGATCGTCACCATGGGCACCGCGTCGATCGCCGACGGCGACGCCGGTGGAGGGCCCTGCCTGCTGCTCCCCAGCTGGTTCTGCAGCTGCTCGAAGAGCGCCTCCAGACCAGCACGGTAGTATCCGCCGCCGCCGCCGCGGCGCTCAAAGCCGACACGTTGCCCTCCCCTGAAGAGGACGCCGAGTCTTGCGTGCTCCGGCACGGCGTCGCCGCCGCGGCGTATCAGTACGGGGCCTACGTCGCCATGCTCGTCGTGGACGTCGCGCTCGCCGTCGTCGCCGCCCACCGTTGCCACGTGCCGCATGAGGGTGGACATCGCCTCCATCACTGGGGATCGCCGAAACAGGAACTCGTCGCCGGCGTCTGGCCCGACGAAACCGAGTGTGCTGCTCGCCGTCCTCCGGCCCATCTCGCACATCTCCTGGACGAAGCCGTCGTCGCAGCTTGGGCAGGTGACGTCTTGGCCGGCGCCGCGGATGCGAACCGGCCGCCGGCACAAGTAGCACCAGTGCGTGGCTCTGTTTGACATCTTTTGCTTTGTTTCTGTGACAAACTGAGGATTCAGCAGCAAGCAGCAGCACAAAGTTCATCATGAGTGAAGTTGAATTGGACATCCAGACATGATAACAGCACAAAAAAGTATTGAAAGAAAGTAAAAGAAGAGAAATTGATCCGAACCGGGCATTACTCCCACCCAAGAATTCAGTTGACGGGAAGCAGTCAAGCAGTTGTGTGCATGTGCCATAACAAATCAAGCTAAACAGACTAAAAGAAACATAATTAATCCAAGCATACCTTGGGTGCGAGGAGGGGGATGAGCTGGGGCTAAGGAGGTGGTTTGTGAGGAGGAGAATGAATGGCTGAATGAATTGAATGATGTGGTGCAGTGATGGGGAGAGGAGTAGCGGACTGATTAATAGGCGGTCGCGAGCTGAAAGCCTGAAAGAGTGAAAGCGGCTGCTGTCGGAGTATCTGCTACTCCGTTCGTTTCATATTATACTTTTATTTTTTTAAGTTTATATAAAATGTTTGTTTGTTTTATTTCCTTCATTTCATAATTTTTATTAAAAACGTTATATTTTATCTATAAATTTAATTAAATTTATGTAAGTTTGAAAAAAAGAAAATTAAAATGATTTATAATACGAAACAGGAGGGGTAGGATTTGTTGGTCTTTCTCGGATGAGAGTATTCTAGGCCTCGCGTTGCTACTTGTGCAGTTAACCTGTCACCGGCGCGCAGCACCCGCTGTCGCTGGCCATGCTTAAAGCGACGTGTAGGCTCCCAGTCCAAAATACACGAGAAATAGAAGTATGTTATTTTAACGTCTCAACCTTTGATCGTGAAACTTTACTTGATAATCAAAGCTGAACGAGCATATAGTGTTATCATAAGAGCGTTTGTTACGACTTACGATAGTCTTGATTATTATTCTCGTGTATCAAAACCCAGAAACCAAAACAACAAAAGGCTAGTCAAAATTAACATGCCTGAGTGACATAACAGCCAGAATTAGGATAGCAGGAGCCTGTTTGGGTTGCTTCCAGCCTTCCAAACATTACAATTCTTGTTCGTTAAACATTGTCTAAAGTGTGGTTAACAACTTATATAAGGTTTGGCAAGAAAATGCGCCAATGACAATAGAATAAAAGAACGATAAACTAAACCGAGCAAAACCAAACAGACACCTGTCTAATGAACCATGGTACGCCCAATGTTTAGCAAGTACCAAATATGTCCTAAGGGTGTATCGTTGAACGACATAAAAAATAAACTCCTCATTTTTTTACGTACATTTTACAAACTACTGACCAATACGTTATTTTATAAAAAAATTCTATAGAAAAGTTTCTTTAAAAAAACATATTAATCCATTTTTCATGTTTAAAATAAATAATACTTAATTAATCATGAGATAATAACTTATCTCGTTTTAGATACCTTCAGTCTTAATTAATCAAACACAGTCCTAAAGCATCATTTGGAATGAAGGAATTTCGCAGAAACTAAACCTATAAAATTCCGCGGCCACATAGAGCGACCATCCTCACCCGAATTTCCATTCGGCCCACCCTGAGGCCTCGCCGACATTTCCTGGCCCGTTGCTCTGATCTCGAGCTGGGCCTTTTCTCCCCCTCCCCGAGTGCCCGAGTAGACACGCTCGCGGCCATCACGTTTGCAGCCCACTCGCTCGCTCGCTCGCGGCCGCGTCTCCCGTCGTAGCTCGGACGAAAGTTCTAGACGAGGAAGAGGGGGAGAAGACGCCGCCGCAATCTTCGCGGCCGCCGGGGAGCAGCCAGCAGGGGGCGGGGGCCGGGAGGGACGCGCGCGGCGAGCTCGGAGGACAACGCAACCTCCACCGGCGCAGGCGGGGTTGCCGGGACGCGCCTGGGCGGGTGGGCGGGGTCGAGGTTGTGGTGGGTTGGGGGGGGTGGCGGATCCTCCCCGCGCCGCCATGGATCAGAGGAAGGCGTTATTCCGGGCGAAGCTTCGGGAGCGCGAGGCCAAGGAGAAGCAGGAGAGGCGCATCGACCCCTCCCTCGTCAGGTATATCTCCTCTCCTCTCTGTATCTGTATGCATCTGCTCTTCTTCTCTCGCGGATTCGTATGCTACTAGTAGTTTTGTCTCCGGATCCTACCGGTTAAGGTCGTGATGTGGCTGCTCGCGTGTTTTGCTTGATGTAACCCTAGGCAATTTTTGAATGTTTTGTTACATACTGGACGGGGATTTTTAGGGCTTGAACCGATTTGCGTACCCTCGACTAGATTGGAAGAGCATTACAAGTATAACATAGCTATTGGGTTCCAGTTTCCTGTCAATTTGGTATAGTTTGCAGCAAGCCATGAAAAAATCTGCTACATTGATCACAATTTTATATAATACCTTTGCATCTTGTTCAGCCGGAATTGTTTCTGACAGAATTGTTGCTAGGTTTTACCCAATGTTGAATATCATGAGCGTTGATGACTAAGGGTAGTATCAGATGGCAACCCACTGGATGTGGATTGTTTTTAAGCAATACACCAGTTTAACAGCTAGGTGCATCATTCCTGCAGGTACAATGAATTTGATCAGCCCATCTGCAGAATCTGCAATGTTACTCTGAAATCTGAAGCACTTTGGCCTGCACATCAAGTTTCACGGAAACATCATGAGGTACACAGAGGAAATGAATCATAGTCATTCTGGATAATCTGTGCTTGGATGGACATTCGAAGGATGTCACACATAATACATCATTTTACTATCTTATGTGGTATGAACATGTTGATGGAAACACAAATGCATATAGAAATTCAATAGTGTAACTGCGAACACATTTCTGCTGAGCATGCTAGTTTATCTATTTGGATAAAATTTTGTATTAGCATGGAAGATGGTTGAAATTTCATACGTGTTGTGGTCTGTGGGTTGTTTGGGCAGTATAGTACCATTCTGGTTTTGTTCACTTCCACTAAGGTTTACTTAATCTTTTTTTATTAGTATCTAAAAGGAAAAAAAATATTGTGTGGCTCATATTGCTGATAACCATGCTGTTTCTATTCTTTTCCCTTTAGAACTTAGTTGCTGCCTTAAATAGCATGCATTACATCCCACAGAATTTGTTTGTTCAAATTGCAGAGATGTGAGTCTAGTTTAACTGCTCCAAGGACAATTGATTGTTCTAAAACTTCATATGCATATATTCAGATCTATGGTTGTTAAACTAGGATTCGAAGTATATTTGTTATTTATTAAGGTGCTGATGTACATTACTGATCTGAGCTTGTATTTTGTCATTTTTATGATACAGGCAAAAGCCGCTGCAGCTGCAGCTGCTAAAGCTGCATCAGGTGCAGACTCTCGTGGCAATAAGGCCAATCACGAGCAACCTGCAGAGTCTCAGAAACCAAAATCTTCCACACTGCCTGCCAACTTTTTTGAAAACCAGGGAATGAAAAGGCATAGTGATGGTGAGAGTAACACGCCCTCCCATCTGTCTGTGCTAAATTTAAAGATAAAGTGAGAAAGCAACCGGAACAGCCTTGTTTATACTTTGTAGACATTTGCTTATATCCTTTTATTTGTGATATCTCTGTAAATATTGATCTATCTTTGAGTTCTCAGTTGATAGGCTCTAGAATATATTAATCATGCATCTAATTTCACATTTTGGTCCACGCCTATTGCAATCTCATATGCCATGTGTCTGTATAGATCTTCACTGAATTTGATTATTTTATTCTTAAAACAAGCAGGATAGCATTATCATGTCGTGCTCTGATTTTTATAGCCTAATTGTGAACAGATCTAACTTTACCATCAAATCTCCATAAACTACTGAAATTTCAGTCAGCTAAGATTGCATCTTAGACTTTACATTCCTTAGTACATCTGATAATAGCTAAACCTGCGAAATGTTATTATTTGTGTGAGAAATGGTGTTAGGATTTGAAATTTTCTTTGAACATTTTTGTTTCAGACAACATTTTGTATTTTCTGAAGAGGAAAGAAACAAATATCCATGTTATGCTATCCTCTGCAGAGTACTAGATTACCTGCATGTACAGAACATATATTCATTCCTATTTTATCAAGATCTTCCTGCTAGTATTATTGTTTATATATATGCTATAGATAGAACTGAAGTGTCCATTTAGCAGTCCAAAAATATGTTTCATGCTCATGAACCCTAATATAACAACTTATATGACTAGGAGCTGGTTCTGAAGGAAGGTCTGTGCGGCGGGAGGTAGCTGATGTTCAGCAAAAAACCAAAGAAGCAAGTAAAACTAAGCCATCTGTCAATTTTGAGAAAATACCAAAGAAAGAAGTTCAAGCGACCAATGTCAAAGGTGTTCTTCCAGGGAACTTTTTTGACTATAATGATGAAGATGAAGATCCAGCTCCTACTGAGGCGAATAGTGCACCTGGAAATCCTCCAATCTCAAATCACATGCAGGTGAAAGGTGTACCTGATGGCTTCTTTGATGGCAACAAAAATAGCAATGGCATGCAACCCAGTGAACCTAGTCAATTGTCTAAAGATGTAAAGAGTTCAGAAACTTCTGAAGTAAAAGGATCGCTACCAGAAGGTTTCTTTGATAACAAAGATGCAGATCTACGTGCTCGTGGTATCCAACCTCCGAAGATCGATATAAAGTAGGGTTTTCATCTACCTGCATGTGCATTGTATTTATTAAGTATATGCTTAGACCTCTTGCAGCTACACTCTCATTATTCTAACATAATATACCCTTGCAGAAGAATGAGTAGTAGCATACCTTTTGAAATGGCAAGTTTGAGCATCATCCTAATAAAAATTTCAGGCTTTTACTTTTCATGGAAAATGTTAGCAGAATTTAACAATATAATTAAGGCTGATTATTAACCTTACTACTGTTACTTCCACACCCTTTATGCACTTGTGCATCTGTCAAGTTCATGCCTGCATGAGGCTCAGAGGGTTAATAATCGTGTTTCTGTTTTTTCGTGAACTGTGAAATTTGTTCTCTTCTTTTTATATCATATTCTTCCTGCAAAAGTTGTTGCATGCCATTATGGGTTAAAGAATTATATTCAGTTTGTATTGATTGGTAGCTGAAGTTTTAACATGAAATATATTATTAAAAAATATTTTTCAGTGATGCATACAAAGAATTTGAGAAGGAAATTCAGGAGGACTTGCAGGAAGTTGATGACCGCCTTGAAGAAGAGGAGGTTAGGCTTCTCTATTACCTAGTTACACAATATAAAGAATATCTTCGCTTGTCTGGTGCAAATGCTAGTTTGAACTGCTATATAAGCAAATTTTTTATGTGAACTGTAGATTGATGCTGCTGCTGAGAGGGAAGAGTACTTGACATTAGAGCAAGAGTATGATCCTCTGTCACAACTCGCTGTTTTTGAACATTCATGCTTAGCAAAGTGAAGATTTTTTATTTTCATAGTCCATTTACTTTGTACACAGGGAGTATAGGCAGCGGGTGGATATGCTGAAGAAACAGCTTACCGAGTCAAAAGCCGCACGTACCGCTAAAGCAAACAGCAAACCTGTTGGTATGGACATGTTGTCAAGCAGCGACTCATCTAGTGACGAGGAAGATGACAACACGGATTTTGCTGTTGATTGGAGAGCACAACATTTGAAATGAGGTGGAGATTTTTGTGATTGGCTACCCACCGACGATGGCGACATAGATCTGTTAGCATCCACCATTGTGCATCCGTGACAATCAGATCCCAGCCCCTCTAGGTTTCTGCACAAGGAGAATATGATCTTTTTTTTCTGTTGCATCTTGTCTTTTATCTGAAAAATGTTCGAGCCAATCGTGAACTAACACGATGAGAATAGTTTTGGAGTGAATGTGTATAATCCTTGCTCCTGAGCCTATGTCCCAATCTTGTCTGAAGGTGTATGCGTATGAAGGTCATCTTTGTCGGATTGCAACTCAAGATGAAAGTTGGAAGGGACACCTTTGCCTGTGCGGATTGACTGCCTTTCATCATGCTTCAACCCCAACGCATATCTACAGGGTTTCTTACCTTTTTTTTCTTACTAGCAAAAATACCGGTGTGTCGTAACAGGTAGAGATAATTTTTATGATTCAATTTAAACGATAAACCGAAATAATAGTAAAACAGAGTTGGAAATCATATATAACATTGAACATGGTTGCACTTGCTTCATGCATCATCAAACGAAGAACTCCTTATGTATGTTTTTTCATAGTCTCACAAATCAATCGGGTGATTATTCCATAAGTTAACGCGGGTACATTTTACTATACCTCATGAAACAAAGATTAAATTTTGATTATTCGCTCGTAAAAGTTTTTCTTTACTATAGATGAAAAATATGGGTAAAGTAACAAATTTACCACATACACACCTTAAACAATGATCAGAAAATATTTATTAGGAGAGAAATTTAGAAGAGAAAAAAAGGAAATAAGAGAAAAGGAGGAGAAAAGAGAGAAGATTGGAGGGAGAGAGATGATCAGGATTAACTGCAGAAAAGAAAAGGAGAAAAAAAGGAAAAAAAAGGTGCCGATCTGAGTGAAGACGCACAACGCGCAGGATAGGGCAGCGGGATGGTGTGGACCGGTTCGGTTGGGTTGGTCTAGGAGGAGGAGGGGTTGGGTTGGGATATAGGTATACAATAGTAATTCTAGACTCATGTTGAATTAGTTACAGATAATATATAATAATTTAAAAACCAACATACTAAATTTCTGATAAAAATATCTTTTTGTAATATTAGAGATCCGGCGATACCGACGGTGTATCTTTATGTGATGGTGAAGGACAAGGCCGACGTTGCTACATGCTGGCCTGCCGGGGGCCTGACTTTCCAAAAGTTTGAATCATCGTCTTTTGCTTGTTGAGTGATAATGCTTGTTGGCTTGTTAGACATAGTCAAAATATAAATTTTAGAGCTTAACGTTAGAGCTGATTTTAAGTTTTTTCTATTGTGGTTTATCTTTTAGCGTTGGATTTTAAATAAAAGTTGTATCATATTTTTTCTCGTTTATTTTTTCGCGTATTATTAGCCGTTGAATGGATCGTCTGGTGATTTGACTCACAGAAAACTCAAATTAGGATTTTTCGTAGACGTCTCTCGTCTTGTGCTGCAGTAACCAAACTTTTGCAGTTCTACTGTCTAAAAGATAGTACTTGTAGCTCAGCCACGTTGGATTGTGTGGTACTATTATATAGTATAGTTTAGCAATTTTTTACATTCGCTAGAAATGTGTTTCGATGGTACCATTGCCAACCTTGTAGATCAACAGCGAATACAAAATGGATGAACAAGAACAATATTAATATAGCTTTCTGTCTCTGCTTTATTGATAATGAGATATGAGAATGATGCCCACAGTTTCACTGTCATCTAGCTCTACATTTAAAGGTCATCCAGACTCGTACATCATCTAGTAGTAGTATTTTCTCACTGTTTTGGTTCAGGCATCTGCCTCTAAGAACACTGTGTAATTAACTATTTCACACTCTTACAAGTAATGATAACAGATTTACCACTGATTCCACATGTTATGGACATATGAGGACTTACATATCATAGACAGCGAGCGATAAATCTATTATCATCACAGCTTAAGAGTGATAAATAATTAAATATCCCCTCAGCTGATCTCCCATGCTGAACTCACTCAGCAAAGCTTATGACATGGTGAACTCTGCAACCACTTCTTGTGAGGCTGATCTTTCTGATTTCATCTTCCGTTATAATGCTGCTCACAGCCACACGCCAGCCAAAATAAACAGTTGGGGCTGTCTGGACATGATTTTTAGAATTTTACTCCCTCAGCCCACTAAATTTAGGGTTTAATTGCATTCATACCCTCACTTTAAACCCCAACTACTATTTTATCCTACTTTTTAGGATTTGCAATTTTACCTCACTTTTTAAAAACAAACCACCTGTTTACCCTTACTTTTGATGTCTAGTTTGACGGTATCAAAATTTTGTACTTGGTTAGTATTGTTATTTTTTTTGGATACAGTATAAAAACATCTCATGAGATGCTCATATTTATTTATTTAACACGATCTTACTTCACATGAAAATAGGGGCAAAATTGTGCGATGAAAAAAAAGAAGGGGTAAAAATACCCAAGGGTATAAATGTTCTTTTGCACTAAAACTAATACCGTCAAACTAGGCATCAAAAGAAAAGTGAGGACAAATGATTTGTTCGTTTTCAAAAAGTGAGGGAAAAATTACAAACCCTAAAAAGTGAGGGTAAAACAATAGCTGGGGTTCAAAGTAGGAGCATGGATGTAATTGTTTCTTAAATTTAAGCATATCCGCAAATATAAGGATTCCCATCAACTACCACTCATTTGATTTTTTTTCCATGCTATTTACGGCCACCCTCCCACCCCAACTATCCCTCATTTTGATGAGGGGCATTAATTTTTTCATTTATCTAATTTTAAAAAATGTTCAGGGGTTCTTATACAAGGATTTATAGGTTATTTAGCAAATACCAAGGTTAAGTCGAAGATTACTTTTTAGTCATTTTAGTTGTCAATTTTTAAATTTTGAATTGCTTAGATTATATTTCAAGCATATGGTTGGCTTTGGAATAAATGATGGAATCAATGCATGGATGTTTATATTATGGTAAAAAAACATAATTTTTTAAAAAATTATATTTTAAATAGATAGATTAGCAAACAGTTTAATTACTGTAGGAACAGAGATCCCAAAAGGGACCAGGATGACGCTCCTGATGCCTCATGCTCACCTCTAGGCGATAGAAACGTGGCCAAATGGTAAGATGCCAAGCTCATTTCCGAAACAATAATCATTGGAATTTTCCAGTCAATGACGTAGGTGATGTTCACGTTTCTTGTTAGATTTGGTATATGATTATTTCATTTGAACAACTGTTAATTGGCCAGTAACTTAGTATGCATTCTTGTACTGACACATAGAGATGTTGATTTACCTTACTTTTTTTTCACCATGAGATAAAATACATCATTGATTCATTGCATCGTAACTTGCTCAACTGCTGTTGGTTCACCCAGACCTTGCTTGGATATGGAGTAAAGGGGACACATTTCAATTTGGGATTTATTTTAACTATTTACTGGAGACACCTTGCTTGGATATGGAGTAAAGAAACACATCTCAATTTGGAATTTATTTGGACCGTTTATTGGAGACGTGTATTCGTGCATAGTTACGTCAGGAGATGCCAATTGCCCGAATAACCCATAGATTTCTTTTCTCAGGTATAAAAAATAAATCATGATTGGAGCTGGAAACGGCATGTGCATTTTTTTAATCATTCGCAAAATAATAGTCGCAAGTGAAAATGAAAGGACTTGTAATAATAAAATAAAAAATCAAGGGTAAAATCGGAGCACGTTTCTTTTTTCTTTTTCTTTTGTGTGTGTGTCTCTGTTTACGTGGTCAAGGAGAGTGGGTAACCAACAAATCAACCTACAATTTATGGAACCGTCAATGACGGAGATGACAATTAACATAATATTTGTGGCAATCACGATACACATGCTAAAGCAATTAAACAAGTGTCCAATTCAGACTTTGCTTTCACGGAAACGATTCGTTTATTAAATTGTGTTTTGATGGTGATTTGAAATAAATTTGCTACAACAGAAATACGCTACTGCTGAAAAAAAAAAGAATATTTCTGATGTAATGACAACTGACAACAGCAAAACATTTAGATGATTTTTTTTTTGAAACGACATATAGATCCTTTTGCCACATAAGAGTACTACTTCCTATGGAATAATACTAGCATTTATTGGAAGAATATTATGCATATAAGGAATAATCAGTGTCAATAATTTTAGATGATGAGATCATTATTATCTTGCACTAGCAATTGTTGATATAACATCATTCATAAAGTACTACAGTGCCAATTCTCAGGTCAAATCATTCACTCTTGCTTTTGATATTGGCTTCTGCTATGGAAAGAATGAAAGATGTCCAATCAAAATGCGTTCCCTGTCCTAACTAAGGGTAAACCAGAATAGTGCCCCTCCCAGATGATCCATTGCATCAATATTCACAATCAGAATAGCATATAAAGCTAAAAAGCTTCAGATGCTAGCTTCCCGGTCTCTTTCTTGTTTCTAGAAAAAAAAAGTTTATTCTTCCAAATTTTAATATCAGAATTGACCTCTTTCCAAAAATTCCTGAACAATATCTACCATTCCTACATGGCATGATTCATCTGTGCTAATATTACATGAACCACCAACGCAATTATTTTTTTAGTATATTTTTACTTGAGAATATATAGAACTTATTTATTTGCCTTGGTTATTCTCTTGAAGGGGCACCTATGCAAATGTTTAAACTAGGTTTTTGCAAACAAGAATCCAGCATTCCAAGTCCAGAATTGCAGAGCTGAAAATAAGTGTGCATCTTAGACTAGTCATATTACAGTTTGGAGAGACAGATAGTAGCAGCGAGTATCTCAAGTAATAGCTCTCATTTTAGAGCCCCTATAAGTCAATTGGGGGTTGCCCCCATTTCTCCAGGACTCAAAAAATGCATCCAACTTTAGCAATAGCCCTCATTTTCTAGTCCCTATTCATTTTTCTCTTATATTTCAGCATACGCTCTTTGTTTACATCTAGTTTAACACGATAACAATTCAAAAATAAATATTACTAATACATATAATTCAACGATATTTAAATTTGCAATTTCAAGCACCACAATTTAAATTTAAATTCAAAATTTTCAAACATGAATGGATATAGAAAATGCAATGAAAAAAGCTACTGAGCGCCTTGAAGCACCCACAAATACTCCACAAGATCATCCCGAAGTTGCACATGCATATGTTTGTCTTCAATATTTTTACGTATTTTTAGAAAATCATTTAATAGAAGTGGATTACGTTGCTAGTACTCCTCTCTCAATTCCTCACCATCCTCGGGAGGAAGGGCACCGGGCTGGACAAGGGCACTCGGGAGGAGGGGAGCCGGGAGGAGATGGGCATCGGAAAGGGGAGGGAGGAGCGTCGTAACGGAGGAGCACCAGGGTGGATAGAGGCGCTGGGAGGAGGGGAGCCGGGAGGAGAGGGGCGCCGAGTGGACGAAGACACCACCAGAGCGCGCACAATAAAAGGGGCGCAGAAAAAAAGGGAAGTGTGTTTGGATTTCTCTCCCGTGCTTCTCCCACCGGGGATGGGGCTGGGACTAGAGCCCCATGAATGGGGGCTTGGGGGGATGATTTAGGTGCCTTCCTATTATAGGGCTTTAGTAGGGGTCCTGCTGGAGCTTAGTTTTTAGTTTCAACTCTCAAAAATCACTTGAGGGCTTTGTTTAGGGACCCTGTTGGAGATGCTCTTAAGTAAAGTGTAGCAGTATTAGGAACAGACTAATATGTTCGTTATTTCCATGTAAATCTAAAAGCAGATGAGTGCACAGAATATTGAAGCCTTTTGCTCGAGACTGATATCTTATCTGGTTAGTTGCAGCAGAATTTTGTTAGATGCGAAATTCAAGTTGACTTAGAAACAAGTATTGAATAAATGAATAGCGAACACTTTATACAGATGTACAAACCACAGCCGTGGCAAATATTCCCACATCATTAGAAGGCTCACACTCAGTCCTCAGCATTTCAGCACCGTTGGGTGACAGCATCATTTATATTCTTCTGCAGGATAAACAGCATGATTAATTAAATTTCCATAGTTGTAAAGCAATTGCTGAATAAAGATAAGTCTTGCAGTGGCGAGCACTAGTTTAGCCAGAATCATCTCTGCATTGAACTGTTGCACTAAACAGCATCTGCAACTAACTGAAGGAGCACGGTTTATCAGTAATAGAGTCCGCATCTTAGTAACAATTCCGAATCAGAAGCCAAACACACTTCATTTACATGTAGCATTACAACTAAATATTAGCTTCTTCAAGTTCTACTATACAAGTATGTATTACATGAGTACAATGAAAAAAAAGCAACAGGATAAACAGAGTTGATTCTACAGTAAAATTATTACAGTAACAGTGAGAGAAACTAACAGGAAGCAACACATTTTATCAGAAACCGGGTCAATTTGAATACTAACAGATTTCAGAATTGAAGTATACTTCATTTACATACTGGCATTACAATTTTCAAAAACATGATTAAGCACATATTCTCGCAGTGCTATATATATATACGAGTATTCCATAGTCTATACACAGTGAACACTTACACGAGGAGTCATTAACTAAAAAAAACTTATACAAGGAGTATCATTAGAACATAAAAGGCACCAGATCAGTTCCTACTCGTTGTTACCTTTTTATTCCATGAGAGTATTACTGACAAAAATTGTTTACCCCTCAAGTAAGAAGAACCTGGCATGGCATGGATCGAAAATCTGCCAAACAATTGAAACAGCCTTTGAAAGCATTCACTCAGATAGAGAAGCAGAAGTCACCAAGCTTCCGACAACATCCATGGAAATGGAATGCACCGGTCCTGGGATATCAATATCCTGTGACATGCTACCATCTTTGTCGATCATGCGATCTGCACCCGCTGGTCTAGAGCACTCCTCCCAGACTCCTCCAATCTCAGAATTCCCATTGAAGCACATACTTGGATCAGTGCACCCCACAGAGCCAACACTGCATGGCTTCTGGTAAGGGAATGTGCCGATCTCCATATCAATCTTGCCCCGGACATCGAGTAGGATGCTCCTTAACCTGATCACCTCAGCCTCGAGCGCAGCATGGCCCTGCAATCGCCTCAGCAGCTGCTGGTTGGCAGCACGGAGTTTCTTGACCTCCTCCTCCAAGAAAGCTGCATGCGCCTTCTTCTTCTCCCTATACTTGCGCACAGCTTCCCTGTTCCCCAGCGGCCTCCGGGGCTTCGTCAGGTCCTCCTTGATGTCGTCTTCGCCGCTGCCGGTGGCGAAGACCTGGGTGTGCGTGTGCAAGCATGTGTGGGTGTGCGTGGTTGCCGACGGACCAGGAGGATTGCAGGTGTGGGTGTGGCTGCAGGTTGTGATGTTGTTCAAGAAATCATCGAAGCTATCAGGCACCTCCGGATGGGAGAAGAGCAATTGACTTGGGACATCGTCCATTGTCGCAGAATGCGCCAAGAAGAACCTCCTTTGTATGGGTCAATGGACAATTTGCTCAACAAAGTTGCAATTGCAATTGCAACAAAAGGAATCAAGAACTTGTTTATTCAAAGAGGTTACTGGATTAACTGACCAGGGATTGAGTAGGCAGACTACATGATCTGCAAAACCCCTGCAAAACTGGTGAGCTACCAACTAATCAAAAAGGACTGAGCAACAAACATGGCACAAGTGAAGAAGCCCTGACTGTGGAGCTCCACAACGGGGGGCATCACAATAGCCAAAAATCGATGAGGTGCTGAAATAGACAGGGAAAAGGTCGGAATCGGGCATCAAAACCACATCCTGAGGACGGCGAGCAACATGGATGGAATTCGCAACAACGCCGAGCTGCCTCTTGCAGGGAGGAAAGAAAAGAAAAGAAAATGAAAAGAAGAGAAAAGGCTCTCCCTCCTTTTGCTCCCTTCGCTTTCCTTCCCTTTCTTTCTCCCTCCCTTCTTCTCTCGCCACCGATCTTTTCCTGGCGATGTTCCCCTTCGATTGGGGTTGGGGATCGGAGAATCTTGGAAAGGAGCCGCGCCGCGAGAGGAGGAGGAGAGCGACGTTGATTTGATAGATGGGGAGTAGTGGTGGGAGAGATCAAAGTTGGGGGAGGATCCTAGTTCTTGCCACTGTGGGTGGGGAGGGTTTTGTTTTGTTTTGTATTGTTTGGGTTTCTTTCTTTTAGAACTTCCTTTTTGCTTATTTAAGTACTGCACTAGTTGTTTGTCTGAACTCCCACTTGGACTATTTTGCCCCTTATAATACTGTGCCTAGTTGACCATGACACATACGGATGTGCGCTGTTTTAGTAAAATTGCTGCCTATTTGTATGCGATGAATTTTACTCCCTTCGTTCCAAAATATAACAAATATTAGATATGTTTATTAATATTCGTAGTATTACTGTCTATTTTTATGCAATGAATTATACTCTTTTATCTTAAAATATAAGTATTGGATATGTTTGTCCGTATTCATAGTATGTAATACTAAGATAGTACTAGATTCATATATTTTAGAATTTTAGAACATCCAGTATTAGGTAATACTAGATTCTAACAAATATAAATATAATAGGTTTTACACGTAATTATATAGAAAAATCCATATATTTAGTATTAGGTAATACTAGATTCTAACAAATATAAATATAATAGGTTTTACACGTAATTATATAGAAAAATCCATATATTTTTAGACGAACGTAGTATTAACGCGGATGGCTTTGAACACAGGTATGTGAAAACATACACAAAAATAGGAACATTATAGGAACATGAGACACAAGGAAAATATGAAGTATGGTGATTTGAATACAAGAATATAACAAAAACATAGGATTCTTGATATATAAAATATAGTTTTTGCTTGATGATTGTTTCAATTGTGATCATTCGAAGTCACATGAATTGATTTGTTTTGGTCTTCTCAAAGGCAAATACAAAAGAAATCCTGATGAATGTTCAAATTCCTATGGACCTGGGCAAAGGGAAAATTTCTTTAATTTTCCAATGCCCTTTTCTCCGATCCAAGGTGTGAATAGTACTAAAACCAAATCCTTAAGAATTGCCCAATTTTCCTCTAAAATTCCTGAAAATCAAAGGCAGACGAAATGTTCAGTAATAACCTTTGGATTATCAGTATGAAGATATGCTTGACTGAACTAAGCCGAAACTGATTCCAAATTCTAGAATTCAATTTTAGGATTAATTTCAAGGACAACAAAGAAAACACAACTGCTCTATTTTTACAGAAAAATAGAATATAATTGTTAAGCTGATTTCTCTATTTGACAACGCAATAGGCCAAACCTCCAACTTAGTATTTTGTATTTGACAACTTTGCATTTACAAGTGTAGAGAGAGGAAAGAAACGGAGGGATATGTACCCGCTTTCTACAATTTAGACGACATAATCAAAGAATCAGAGGGTTACCAGCACGGCAACACCCATGATGCAGGTATTTGGATTTTAAATCTATCTCGTGGCGTCGTATCACAATATCAATACTATCATTATCAGTGCAGTCCCCTATGAAAATTGTGCACTGCTTGTTTCATCCTGCTGCCCACAAGCTTTTTTGCCCGTCCATTGCCGCACAGGATTTTGGAGTTCAGAGAATCATAATCTGAACTAGCAGGATCGTTAGAGTGCAGTGTGGCTGCTCAACTCACACGGGATTTCAATTGCCAGTGTCTTTCAGATTTGTCAGTTGACGCATTGTCCCTGAAATGGAGTCAATCGTGGAACAAACTTAAGTTAACAGGGATGCGAATTTTTCACCCCCCAAAAAAATATAGTCCCGCTGCAATAATATTGGAGGCCACACTTTTAACTGAAAATGCTGGCTTTCTTGTCATAAACCGTTTTATCAGATTACCTGTCTTACTCTGCACTGCCGCTGCCAACACTTAGACCTGGCTCCGGGCAAAAAATGCTCTCTGATAATGCAGCACCATTGCAAGATCGAAATCCCAGCAAACTCTACACTATCAGGGTGGTTTACAAAGGCCAATTACTTACTACTTTGATGACAAAAGTAGTTTTCGGTTTTGCAGTCATTGATTCCACTGCAGTTCCGTTCAGAAACTCAAATCCAGAATTTACAACGCAAATCATATTAAGAAGCTACTTGCAGTTCCCTCCACATTTTTTCATCCGGGCTTGGGACCGGCAAAGGCAGTGTTAAACAGCAAAAAAAAAAAAGAAAGAAAGAAAAAAAGAAAAAGAAAGAAAGAAAAGACAATCAGCAAAGCGTGATCAGGCGAAAAAGGACAGCTCTCGCACACATCTGAATTCTGAACATATAAGGCAACACAAACAGCAGACATAGAGACACAAAACAGAACAGATCAAATTGAAAAACAACGAAAAAAAATCCATCATGAAACAAGCAGGTTATTCTACAACCTAAATGTTAAGGAAAGGGCTCTAGGCAACACTAGTGTGGTCAGCCAGGAAAATAAGATAGAAGACTATCAATACGTGTTACTGCAGATTAATTATCACTAATTTCATCAACATAAAGTTTATTACGGCCCAAGATGATTAGTGCCTTAAAAAATCCAGGATGTTGAGATATGAAGTAGAAGTCAACAGCAGAAACAAGAAAATCCCATATCATATTTTGGCACAGGAAAGTTAAAAATATGTATGTGAGAACATAAAAGTTTTATGCTCATTTTAGTATCTTGTGCTCCAAATTATAGTCAAGTAAATCAACTTTGAACTGTTGCATCATAAACACCAACTGGATAGTATTGGGAAATCACGAAATTAGTCATCTGAACAAAGAATCTATAATCACCAAGGTTATTGAATCGTCAATTAGAAGTGACTAATCCAACATAAACACCAACTTACTCGTAATATTGGGAAGAATTGGCAAGAACCAAGTGTAGCGCAGTTAGCTGATTGTTACGCATTCTTTTTTCTATAGAACTCATATAATAAAACCTGCACCAACTGCAACTGTCATAGGTATCTGAAGTCTGAGATTCAGGAGCTGTCAACACTGATTTAAAATCTTATGGTGTACTGATCAGGAAGCCGATGAAAATGTTACCGGCAACAAGATCTGGAACCGATGAATCCTTTCGAGTGCACAACTGCTAGAAAGTGAAAACCAACCAAACAGCCATGGGTTAAAATTGGGTGGTCATAGAACAGGTAAAAAATAGTGTCGATTTAAGTGATCAGGAGTCAGAACAGTATATTTGTCTAAAGTTTAGGAAGAGTGAGCTCTTGCAGCCTTCAAGTCCAGAACGGCCTTGGAATGCTGGATCTCTGCAGATGAAATCCAAGTTCAAATTTCAACAGTATAAAAGGTTCTGTTGGTCTTTCAGAATAATGATTTGAGATGACAGAATTAAAAAATCTGCAAACAGGTTTTTACTCCACAGAATGTCTTGCAAGGTTATCACAGAAACCTGCAGTGAGGAAGAGGGACCAAACTGTGTATATTTTGGCAGAAAGATACACTTAATATCACAAACAAGCATGGAAAGATGTCACAATGAGAGGAATAAGCCTGGCTTAAAGAATTCAGCAACTGAGCACGCGTCCAAACAAATATTGATTACACTTTGTATCTTCAAATGCCATATCTGCATTGAATCAACAAGGGACATATATAAAACCAATGTCTGAAAAGTCTTAACTAACAAAGACTACCAAGAGAAGTCGGGGAAGGAACTCTCAGCATGGTTCCAAAATTAGCTACACCAACAAGCCATATATATATACTTCTAATTGCTGGAGAAGAAGCGGATAAGTATTGTTGGACAGATTAAAGCGTGCACATGAAGAAATCCAAACAAAAGGTTCATTTTTTCCAATGCATGATCTTTGGTTCAGCCGAGCTTCAATGCAACTCCAAACCTTAACTTGTAGGACAGCAAATCCAATCAGGGAACCACTATTGATAAATAACATAGGACTTCCCATGAACCAAAACCAAACATATGATCACTTTGCAACTCCACATCCACCCTTTGGCGTCATCTAAAGCACAGAAACACATACGCTAAACAAGATCAGCTTTTAAAATAATTTATACCAAGGGTACGGAACACACCTTATATAAAGGATAATGGTCTGATAGCTGGCCATAAGGTAAAAACTCCTCAAAGTGCCGAGACAAAGGACAACATAGACAATCCAAACAAAATCTATGAAACAACCAGACCTTGTCTAATGACTTGCTGCCTTTCCTCAATTTCCAGGTACTAGCTTTGTCACAGGGAGCTCCATTTCCTAGACCAACCCTGCAATCAATATGCAAACAAGAACAACACAGGCACCGAATCTAGAGACAACCGATCAAACCACAAAATGGTAAACCACAAACCAGGCAATTAATTTCCTCGAGAATTTCCTCGTCACATGGACAAAAGGAGAATCTGCATGCATTGGAAGGCACAGGTGACGCCAAATCAAATATGGAGATAAAGAAGCTACATTGTCAAACAAAACAGAAATAGAACATAAGAATGCAAGGAGAGCACTAAATCGTATAGGCTGTACGATCTCCCATGGTTTCATCTAGCTTGAAGCTCCAAAACACACCCTCAAACCCTCCCCATCCCTGATGATAAAAATTAGAGTATTCAAATTCTGTCCTTGTGTGGCATTTAACTTTCAATAGGTTGAAGGGAAAATCCTGGTTATTCAGAAGATTTCAATCACGATGGATTTGCCTTGCAAAATGACCAAAATAGACCTGAAACAGGCAAAAGACTATCTTCTATGAATCTGTATTTAGGTGGAAGCAGCTTAGACATCAAAAACAAATTGTCATGGTTAAGGGGGATAAGCCTGTTTAGAGAGGTCAAAGAACATCCAAATCTGTGTTGATTTTGCAGCTCCAAATGTCATATCTGCATTGGAATTGATGACAGGCACATAAAAACCATGTCTGAAGAGTAATCAAAGTGGTAGAAATAGAAAGATTGTTAATCACAGAAGAAACCAGTGCCCTGATTAGCTCCAAAATAGCCAACAAAGCTACTACTTCCAATAGCTGGAGAAAAAACAAAAAACCACGTAAGCATCGCTGAGAAGATGCCAAACCGGACGGTAAGTACTGAAAGCAAATGAGTGGGTGAATATATTGGCTTAATGATCTTTTTCCAGTTATGACAGTTGCTGCAGTCCCTAACTTGCACAGATCTGAGCAGACAACAAAATCCAATCAGGGCTGCCATAGCTATTGCAATAACACAAACTTCAAGATATCACCGTAATATCAAAAGATCCATCAACAAGCAAACCTACTCTTGGATTTAATCTCCCGATAGCCACCCTTCTGCATCATCTAAACGAGAACAGAAACACATATACCACAAAAAAGAACTCAGGTCTCGAGCCTTGAATCCACTAAAATTACGAGATAATGCAACATAGCTGGCCATCAGGGAAGACCCCAACACAGAAACGCCAAGCCAAACGATACATATGCTAAAATCACCAAATCCAGGTAACAATAATCTACGAAATCAACCAGACCTTGTGCTTCCTCGACATACCTCCAATCCCCAGACCAACCCTGCGACTATCATGCGGATAAACAACATAGGTAACAATTGAAGTAATAGACCGAACAAGCCAACAGCCTCCAATCAATAACCTCGTCAAATTGGGAGAAAATTAAGGAATCCGTAACTAACAAAGAAATACAAAGGCACACAAAAATCTAATCTGCATGCATGAAGCAATTCTGGTGAGTGATGACCGAAACAGAAACTGAACGGGAAGGGAAAAGTTTTAGGCAGACTAGGAAAAGTATGTTCTGGTTGTAGGATTCTCCATCAGCTCCAAAATTCCTACGCAATTCCATTTCTGCAGATAAATCCAAGTACTTAAATTCTAACCTTGTGAGTACTTCTAATGATGAATTGAAGAAAAGGGTGGTGATTTAAAGATTTCACTCAGTGAAGGTTGGCCATGCAAAATTATGAACTAGACCTGCAGTGAGCAAGAGACCACTTATTCGAAAAGAAATTCAACTTTGCAAGCAATTAACTTCTGATGATAAATTGAAGAGAAAGGGAGAGGATTCAAAGGATTCACTCAGATTGGCCATAGAAATTATGTAGAAACCTGCAGTGAGCAATAGACTAGTTATTGGACTTAAATCTATCTTTGTGAGGTATTTAACTTCTAATGATGAATTGAAGAGAAGGGTGATGATTTAAAGATTTCACTCGGTGAAGGTTGGCCTTGCAAAATTATGAGCTAGGCCTGCAGTAAGCAAGAGAACATTTATTTGGGAAGAAATTCAACTTTGTAAGTATTTAACTTCTAATGAAGAATTGAAGAGAAAAGGGTGGTGAGCTTCACTGAGACGGGACATAAAAATTACTCCTATTTAGAGACCTACAGTGAGCAAGAGTATTAGTATTTTGGAGGAAAGCAGCCTAAGCATAGAAAACATGCATTAAAGACTGAGTGGCATAGGGATAAAGCCTGTCTTGACCGAGCAGATTTGGATTGCAAATTCCATCTTTGTTGTGCCGCTATCTGCAAGAAGTAAGAATTACTGACGAAGAACATGGAAAATTTGATTAAGGAGAAGATTGTCGATCACAGAAAAAGAACTGCCAGCGGCCTGTATGTATGATTCCAATTCATGCAGCAAATAGGACTCGCCATGAGATGCAACTCCAACAATTCTGAAGAACAAACGGTCCAAATCAGACTTTTCAGGCATAAATCAAATTATGCTGACAACTAAATCAAATCAAAGGGGGGTTCAGAATCCAAACAAAGCATTGCAATTCCATCTGACAATCTCCCGTAAGTCTATCTCCAAACCACTTAGAAATCTGCACATCTTGAGGATCTGACCAAAGGAAATCCAGTGAGGGTTGTCACGGTACCACAAACTTTCGTGTCAGAACAATTTCAGAACCACCATGAACTAATAAAAAAACCAAGCAAACCTCCACCACCCCGATTCATCATGGATCATATAACTAATCAAAGCAACCATGAACCTGGACCATAATAATCAAACCTCAACCAATTCAGTTCATCTCAGCAGCCACCCTCCCTCCTGCATCATCTAGAGGAGCACAAACACATACCACAAGAAGCCAGATCAGCGGTTACAAATAACAATCAACCCAGGGTCTCGAATCACCTCGCGTAGAACCCGATGATCATCCATCCATAGATTGAAGGTAATCAACCACTCAAATCTGAAATCAATCAGCAAACCCAAAAGGTGACTAACCTCGACTTCCCCCTTCACCACATGACGCCACGGGAACCTCCAATCCCGGATCAAATCCGCTCCTGCAACAACCGAACACGCCGAGAGCGAACACGGGGAACTAACAGAAAACAGAAATCGTAACCAGCGAAGGATCGGATCGGATCGGATCGAATCGAATCACAGGGGAGAAAAAAATCAAACACGTCGCGAGCAAACCGAACAAGTCGATCGAATCCAATCCAGATGGAGGAGGCTCCCGGCGTCGCGCGGAGATCTGCGGACACAAAAAGGCGAAGAACACGACGACAATCCAAATCAACACGAAGATTACAAGAGGGGGAAAACGCAAACTCGAATCGAATCGACAGAAGAGAGGAAGGGATCGGAAACAGGAAGACGCAAACGCGACGACGCGACCACGCCCGGAGAGAGCCACGCAGAAGAGGAAAAGAAGAAGTAAGAAAACCGAGGGGTCCGCGAGGTGGGGGAGAAACCGTCGCGTGTGCGACTCCTAATATAGGCGGGGACGAGAGGCGGTGCCAACTCGGCTTCGGCTTCCTTACCGGACACGGCGCCGCCTCGGCCTCGCGTTTGTTTGGCCGGCCGGTTTGTTGAGCAAGAAGTGCATGTGGGGCTCACCCGCCAGCGAGACAGGTGGGGTAGACAGGCTGGTGGAATTGGTAGTAGTATTCCCGTATTCGGGTTGGCTTCGCTTCGGGTGCGTGGACGGTTGGCGCGTCGGCAACGCGGAAGATATTCGGTCGCGTGGACCGAGAAACTTCTCGGGTTCACGGGAGTTTCGCGAGGGGGGTGTGGGGCCCGGTCGTCTGTGGCTGTGGTTGATTGCTGACCGTTAGCCACCCGTGTAGCATATGGTCCGCACGTTTTTTGGGGTAAAAAAAGCTTTGCAGGATTCCGGGGGCCTCGCGGACCGGGTCCACCCGGACCGGTTCCGAGGCGGTGGAATCGGATTCTCCGCGAAACACCGGACTGGGGCCCATCCGGCCCAAAATATCTCGCCGGGATGGACCACTTTTCCTCGGTTTGGTTAATGGGCTACCTGTGGCTCTGTTGCTCTATTGGGCCGGTGAGATGTTACGTGATCCTCGCCTGCTTGGGCCGACGACGAGGACTCGTTTGCTCTTCTTTTCACTCCTGTTCAAATGCTTTTGTTTTTGTTTTTAGAGGATACACTTTGCCGCCTCAGTTCTACGAAAGCACAGGTTTTGAACTTTTCTTGTGGACGGGAGCAGTAATAGTATATGTTTTAAGTCCTAATATATTATCGATGGGTGATGCCCATAAACCAGATATATAGGGTATTGGGTTACGTTGATACTAAGATCTAAACAAAACGACATCAAGCAAACAAGAAGACAAAAATTATACTAGTTCAGACCCTCGTAAGGTAATAGCTCTAATCCAGTTTATATGAGATTGATATGGAAAACCACAGAGTACAATGAGAACCGATGATTCCGATGTTACGGTGAGATCTTTGTCGAGATGATTCGACGAGATCTCCCAGCGAGTAGGCTTCGTGTCCTCCGGCTTGTAGCTTATGGTAGATGTGTTGGTGATAGAATTCGATTCTCTAAATCCCTCAGGGGTATACCTTTTATACTGTGAATCACCTTAGTCTCCAAGTAAAACTCGGAGACTACAAACCCCGCGCGATATAGTACAAACCTGATTCTCTCCGAGTAGGACTCCGTTAATCACTTACCCGTGAGAGTAAATTCCATAATTTTTCAGCAATTTACTCATTATATACGGAAATAAGCTGTATACGTAAAGATATATTATATTCGTATATTCCATCAGTTGTAGTATAGAAGATATGTCTTATCCGTAACCATGACATATATGTTGGCCGAAAGAGCATAATATGCATGTGCTTTTGAAACAAACCGTTACCATCGTTTCCTGATAAACAAGGAGACAACAGTAAGCATATAATTGAGAAATGCTGCATAGTATAAGACTTACGCGTGCTTTTTGGCTATTGGAAGTTAGGAAAAGCCACTTGATTTGTTTCTCTGTCCCCTAGATTGTTGAGTGAAATCTGCTTGTATGCATCTATAGAGAAAACGTTGAACCCACCTTCCGTGGACTATCACTTATCAATTTCTTTTTAAAATAAATTAGAACTGTTAATTAAGGAGATAGATTTAACTATAATATAAGCCTATATTTAAAAAATTTGCTGTTGAAGTCTCAAACTAACGACTGCTTTTGTTGGTCTTAATGAGATGGTAAAACATTATTGTTCTACACTTTGCAGAATTGCAGTGTATTTGCCGTGGTTTGTTCTGATGCAATAAACGTGTAAAACAACAAAAGACTTTTTATGTGTGTCGCTCATAGAACTTGTTGTATCGTGTTGCTCATAGGAGTACAAAGGAAATAACTTGCCCAGCCAGCTATAGGTTTATCCATAGTAGATTTCTAGACGAAAATAGTAGTCACAGGCTCACAGCGAGGGATGCACATAAGAAAGATCCGCACTGGTACAAGTGATAGGTTTTTTTTTGCCTGTGTATATCTGGTTGATGTAAAGGTTAGGTTTATCCTATTTTCTAATTTTTTTAATCTGCAGATACTTCTTTTATTTTTTTTAATATATTATTTTTTTAATATATGATATTTTTGAGATATTTTTGATTATTCATCTTATTTAAAAATATATAATTATTATATATTTTTGTGACTTAATTTGTCATTAAAGATTTTTCAAAGTTAACTTATATTTTCTTATGATTGCACTAAAATTTTAAATAAAATGAATGGTCGAACATATATAAAAACAAACGATATCGTATATTTTTTTTGAAAAAGCGTTGAATCATCAAATAACTCAAAGGATGAAACTACCAAGAAAGCTACTTTTTTAAACGAACAATATGAGATATTATTAAGGATATAGCAAAAAAATACAAGATCATAGCCATAACCCTATGAGACTATAGCGAGGTAAAAAACGAAAAAACACAACTCACACCACACGCCTATAGCACAACCATCCACCGCTAAGGTAACACGACATCCTAAAAATTCAACTCCATCCACGTTTTTTAAGTTAGAGAGGGAGAGTGGCTTTTGATAGCTACATGTTACCACCTATAGCACAACCATCCACGACTAAAGTAACACGATATCCTAACAAATTTAACTCCATCCACGTTTTTTAAGTTATAGAAGGGGAGTGGCTTTTGACGGCTGCATGTTACCGCAGTTGCTGGATGTCTGCTTCCCGGCATTGGTGTGTAGTGGGAATCTCGCGAAGAACATGCCAGAAATGGCCCCGCTCTTCCAGAATATAATGCTAGAACCCATGTGCCATTTAGGCAAATGAAAGACCAATCTCAGGTTGACTTGCATAGCATCTAGTACTATATCAAGAGCATCTTAAATTGATCGGGCAAAGAACGTGTTTGGTATTGCCTTTTTTTAAAAAATATCAGTATATGTATATATATGTTTGTCTTTTACTAATAACTAAAGGTTTCTTTAAACGAATGTTTTCTTTTGCGAGGTTTAATTAAACGAAGTTGATGTGATGCAGGTGATGATAGGAAAGACCAGCCGATTGCAAAAGTCGCAAAAACTATTGGCAGGTCAAGTCGATCAGAAAATTCAATATACTACATTAGCACTAACGCCTTAACCATCTCATACTGTGCCAACGGCAATCTCAGTAAAATGTAGGGGCCCATCGGTGGCACATATTTCCTAATAACAAAAAATAGTTCATTAGTGAATAAAGTATAACTTATAGATAAAACTTTTATATATTTGGTTGTAGCGATCTAAAAGTCAACGCCAAAAAGAAATTACGTTAAGGAAGAGAACCTTAAAATCAGTCTCAAAATCAAGTTTGAAAAATTAAATTTTATCTTCTTTTAGCTTATTAGACTAATCAATGAGGTTCGTATTCCCTTCGTCTCCCCCCCCCCCCCAAACCCAAAAAAACAAATCCATTATGTCCAGCTGCATAGTTAGGTGTCTTTTATCGAGGGAGTACATGGCATGAGCATAGAAATTTCATAAGAAATACCGTGCAAATGGTTAATTTACCGAATTCCAAACAGGTCTAAGCTTATCATTTTTTATCATCTCAGTTGAACTGAAATACTCCATCCATCCTATACTATAAGGTACACACATATTTTAGGATTTAAATTCTAAAATATTTAATCAATGGTTAGTACAATATGAATTAAATTTTATTTGCTGAAAATATTAGTATTAGATTTACATTTGTATTTTCTTTTATATGATTATAATTTTTTTTACAAATCATCATAATATACAAGAAATTATAAGCTAAATATTACTTCTAACACGACACTGAGTTTAACTGTGTCTTATATTGTGGGATAGAGGGACTCTGAAACCATCACCATTATGCGATTTGAGTTTTATTTGGCCCTCAAAGAACATATCTTCGTGAAAGGTACTGTGCAGAATAACTTTATGTATTGCCGTTTTCTCCTATAATATTTTAACTGCATTATGCTAATTTCTTGAGTTTTAATTGGCCTCCTGAAAGAACATTTCTTTGGAAAGTCATATGTGCTTAAGATTCTTAAAAAGCACTTGGTTGGTATTTAGTTTGTGAGAATCATCTGTAACTACACAACTTTTTGGATCTGGATGAAAAGCTAGGATGTTGGAGGACTTTTAATTTAGGAGAAGCTATAACCGGTAGAAACTCTTTTAAATAGTCTCATATAGCCTCTCATGGCTTGCTTGTTTCTGGGCAGCCGTTTTTAAAAGAGTGAAATGTATTTTGGGTCATATTTTACTTTTTTTAACTTTGAATTAGATAATTTTATCATTTTTTATTACATTAGACCATCCAAACTCTCTTCACGGGCACATCAATTGTTGATGTGCTCAGCTCACATATCTATCAGATAAGTGGTTGAATATGGCTAGGAAAAACGTTCGGGTGATCCACAGTATAACAAAGTTGAAAATATCTCATCCAAAGCAAAAGAATTAGATATATGGTGGTTCATAATAAAACTTTAGTAATAAAAAAAATAGCCCTAGCTGCAATTGCATTGGTTTTGAAACTTTTGATTTTGGGTATTTCTTTCATCGTTATTTATTTCCGAGTAAATTGCATTTGAGCCACATATTCTTACTAATTTTTCACTTTGATACATCGTCAAAGTGTTTTTTTCACTTTTGATTAGATATTTTTACCAAATGTTTAAGACTTTGAACCGGGTGACCTACATTTCAATGAGACTAACCATATCTATTATCCATGTGTCATTTACATGTAGGTCACCTGATCGAAAGTGTAACATAATACCATAATATCCAATCCAAAGTGAAAATAAACACGGTAGGAGATGTATAAAGTGAAACTTTATTAAGAATATGAGGCACAAAGAGCAATTTAATCTTTAATTTCTATTATTACCTTGTAGAAGTACTCCAATTCATAATTTTCAAACGTCCCTAAAAAATAAATATGGTACACAGTGTGATCCAGATTCATAGTAATTGAATGTATCATATTTTATTAGTGTTTTTTTTTTCCTTTTTGGACGGAGGTAGTAGGTGCGGTTTAATTTCCCGTACTATATATTGGACTGGAGCTCTCTCCTGCGGTCTGAAATCCTGTAGCCAAAAAAATAAACAGCGCGGGAAGCAGAGGAGGGGGCGAGAGGAAGCGAGCAGGACCGGCGGCCATGGAGGGCGGCAGAAGCTGGAGCATCGAGAGCTACCTCAACGAGTACTTCGATATCCCGGCCAAGAACCCGCCCGGCGAGGCGCGCCGCCGATGGCGCCGCGCCGTCGGTCTCATCGTCCGCAACCACCGCCGCCGCTTCGGCAGGTTCTCCGACGTCGACGCCATCGACGAAGCCCAGCGCCGCAAGATCCTGGTCCGTACCCCAACCCTTCTCCTTCACCGGATCACCATTCCCCTCCTCCTCCCCCGCCGCGGTGTCGCCCCGCGGCCGGCGGCCGGCGAGCGTGGTAGACAGTTAGTAGTCGTACGGTTCGTACGACTGTTCGTGGCCTCGTGCTGGGTCGTTTTCGTTGAAAGTTTATCTTTGCCTCTTATTTTTTCGAATTTTCTAAGTAATTTTTAGCGAGAGGTCAGAAGTCAGAACTGTGGTTGCGGAAATTGCTGCGAAATTTCCTTCGGATTGGTCTCCTATGGTGGATGCGTGGTTCTGCGCCCCTTTGGATTGGTCTCCTGATGTGGATGCGTGCGTCTGCACCTGTGCCTCCTATTGCTGGCCATGACATCCACAAGATCTCTCGATCTCACAGCGAATTCCGCGCCAGGTCCTGTCAATTCTTGAAGTCCATGTCCCATCATTTGAACTGCGCTGTAGATGGGGGCTGTGATTCCGGAGGCGTTCTTTCCACGTCTCGCCTAGTTGAATTGAGTTCTTGAATTAATTGTTCTCGACCTGTTCTGGTCAAGGTTCTCATGCGGCCGTCCGGATTGAGAAGACCATTTCCAGAGGAAGGCAAATGAAATAATGGATACATGTGTGTTCATACACCTGGAAAAAGCTGCATTGCATTATCTCAGCCATTATCATAACATGGTCAAGTTGTACACTATCATAACATGGTCAAGTTGTACAAAAATATGCATCAAGATAGGATGTTTTGCCTTTTTTATCTTAAAGGAGTCAAGGGCCCCCCTAAGTTATCCAATTGTCTCGGATCGTTGGAGCATCTGACCTGTAAAAATAACAACTATGGTATTGTCGGGACCGATGATCGACCTGTAAAAACCTGGCCAACTTGATCATCGATTTATTGATCCATCCACAACAAACTTCTGAAGACTGACCATCCAGCCTATTGTCTAAGTATAACATGGACAAATCATATTGCCTATGCAAATTTTAGTAGACATTATCCAATTAGATCATATTTTGATTTATTTTTACTTTAGGGCTTTTTGGGGAAGAAGGATTATTTACTTAAACCTATTGTTGGGCTTCAACTGCCTAGAATTGAGCTAGACAAGTCTATCGTGAATCATTACTAGATAAAGGAAAAACAACCCTACCTGGTTTGTTTGGACCAAAGGCTGACACTGTTATTGTTTCTGCTTTTATTACTGAAATTTATTTTTGAAATCTCGTCATATGACATTCACGACCAATGGTCAAAGAAACAAGGGATTTTATTTAGTTTAGATGATAGTAGTAATTCCTTTTGCCAATGGTCCACTTGAGAACATAAAATTCATGTAGGTTATTTTACTATTTCATAGAACTAGTAGATTGTTTTTTCTTTTTCTTAGATATGTTTCTTTTTCTTGTCCAGGGGAAAGTTCAGGTTGTAATTAATGTGCACAAGGCAGCGCTGCAATTTATTGATGGTGTGGTCTCAACTAATTATTTCTGGTTTCTGCTCTTATCATAATCACAATGTGTCATTTCATCTTATTCATCTAATGATGTAGGCGTTAAACAATATCATCTACCTCCTGAGCTTATTGAAGCAGGATTTTGTATCAGTCCAGATGAACTAGCAGCAATTGCTAACATGCGTGAAGATTATACAATGCTCAGGATGCATGGCGGAATCAATGGAATATCTAGAAAAATCAAAGCATCATTGGAAGATGGTGCCAAGGAAACAGATATAGCAACCAGACAGAAGCTGTATGGAGCTAACAGGCACGCTGAGAAGCCCCCTAGAAGCTTCTGGATGTTTGTGTGGGATGCATTGCATGACTTGACTCTGATTATTCTAGTGGTATGTGCTCTGGTTTCTCTAGTGGTCGGCCTTGCCACCGAGGGATGGCCGAAGGGTATTTATGATGGTTTTGGCATAATACTCAGCATTTTGCTGGTGGTACTAGTTACTGCAACCAGTGATTACCAACAAGCACGGAAGTTTATGGAACTGGACCGTGAGAAGCAAAAAATATATATCCGTGTAACTAGAGATCAGAAAACAAAGGAGGTTTTAGTTCATGACCTGGTTGTCGGAGACATCTTGCATCTTTCAATAGGCGATGTGGTTCCTGCAGATGGTTTATTTATATCTGGCGACTGCCTAGTGATAGATGAATCTAGTTTGTCAGGTGAGAGTGAGCCAGTTAATGTTTCTGAAGAGAAGCCTTTTCTTCATGGTGGGAGCAAGGTAGTGGATGGGACAGCTAAGATGCTTGTTACTGCCGTTGGTACGCGTACTGAGTGGGGCAAAATCATGGGTACTCTGAATGGAGATGGTGTGGATGAAACTCCTTTGCAAGTTAAGCTTAATGGTGTGGCTACAATAATAGGCCAGATTGGATTGGTGTTTGCTGTGCTAACATTTTTGGTACTTCTAGCGAGGTTCTTGGCTGACAAGGGAATGCATGTTGGTTTGTTAAATTGGTCTGCAAATGATGCATTGACAATAGTCAACTACTTCGCTATTGCAGTCACAATCATTGTTGTCGCAGTCCCTGAAGGTCTACCATTGGCTGTGACTCTTAGTCTGGCATTTGCTATGAAGAAGTTGATGCATGAAAAAGCACTAGTTAGGCATCTCGCCGCATGTGAAACCATGGGTTCAGCCAGTTGCATTTGCACCGATAAGACAGGGACTTTGACCACCAACCACATGATTGTTGATAAGGTTTGGATTGGTGATGTCAAGTCTGTTGATGGTGACAAAAATATTTCTGAGCTAAAATGTACAATTTCAGAAAGACTTATGGCAATCCTTATACAAGGCATATTTGTGAATACTGCGTCTGAAGTGGTGAAGGGAGACGATGGAAAAAAGACCATCTTAGGCTCTGCTACTGAAACAGCATTATTGGAGTTGGGCTTGAGCTTGGAAGAGCATTTATATGATGACTACAATAAGTTGACTAGAGTAAAAGTAGATCCGTTTAATTCAGTTAAGAAAAAGATGTCTGTGACAGTACAATTACCTAATGGAGGCTTCAGGACCTTCTGCAAAGGTGCGTCAGAAATTATTCTGGAACAGTGCAATACTATCCTCAACACTGATGGACATATTGTGCCACTGTCAGAAATGCAGAAGCATAATGTCTTAAATATAATCAATTCGTTTGCTTCTGAGGCATTGAGAACACTTTGCATTGCATTTAAGGATATGGATGAATTTCCCAATGATCAACCTATATCAGATGATGGTTACACTCTAATAGCAGTTTTCGGTATAAAGGATCCAGTCCGTCCTGGTGTCAAGGATGCGGTAATGACCTGCATGGCTGCTGGTATTAGAGTAAGAATGGTGACGGGAGATAACATCAACACTGCTAAAGCTATTGCCAAGGAATGCGGAATATTAACAGAGGATGGGATAGCAATAGAAGGACAACAACTTAACAGCAAGAGCTCAGATGAACTGAAGGAGCTCCTGCCAAAAGTTCAGGTTTAGTTTTACTCATCTTGTTTTATTTTCATTAATTAATGTGTGAATATAAGCTAAATCTATGTCCCAAGCTCAGGTGATAGCCCGCTCCTTGCCTATGGACAAATACAAATTGGTGACAAGCCTGAAAAGTATGTATAAGGAGATTGTTGCAGTGACTGGTGATGGAACCAATGATGCCCCAGCACTGCACGAATCAGATATTGGACTAGCAATGGGTATCACTGGAACTGAGGTATCTATGAATGTTTTTTCTGTAATTTAGTTGCTTTACTCCTCCATGACCTTAATATGTTCGGTTTGAGTGTGTCTTGCAGTAAGAACTGAGAAACGCCCTTTAGTCTGTCCCAATTTTCTACAAAGGTTTTTCTATATCCTCACTTAATAATAATATAAGCTGTATTTTTAAAGACATATTCCCTAGATGTTTTAATATGGTTTGTGAAAAAAAAAAAGGAAAAAGGATCAAAGTTGGTACAACAATAAAATTTAATTATTTTGCATAAGATTATTTTCTTCCCTTGTCTGGAACAGTATGACTTTTTTTGTGTACGAGATATCTGTGGACAAGTTGTGATGCAAGTTTTTAACTGTTTGCAGGTTGCAAAAGAGAGTGCTGATGTTATAATAATGGATGACAATTTTGAAACCATTGTAAATGTTGCTAAATGGGGCCGTGCAGTTTACTTAAACATCCAGAAGTTTGTGCAGTTCCAGCTTACAGTCAATATTGTGGCTCTGATTGTGAATTTTGTCTCAGCGTGCATCATAGGTATTATCACACTTGCTACCGCTCTAATATTATTGATCTAATCATGACTGTTTGAAATGTATGTTATTGTTTTTTAAATAAATTCATATGCGACTTATGATCTAATATTTCCTTTTTGCTACACCTTTTAAGAATAGAGTCATATATATTTGTCCTCTCTTATCTTCTTTACTTGAAGGGAGTGCACCACTTACTGCTGTTCAGTTGCTATGGGTGAACATGATTATGGATACATTGGGAGCCTTGGCCTTAGCCACAGAACCACCAAATGACGAAATGATGAAGACGCCACCTGTTAGGCGAGGAGATAGTTTTATCACTCGGATTATGTGGAGAAATATTCTTGGCCAAGGTTTGTATCAGCTCCTTGTGCTGGGTACTCTAATGTTTGTTGGAAAGAGACTCCTTAATATTGAAGGTCCACAATCTGATAAAACCATCAATACTCTCTTATTCAACTCTTTCGTCTTTTGCCAGGTATGTCTACTATAAGTCCCTTTTACATGCAGATGAGTCTATTTTGTTGTTTTACTCTATGGGTTTGTTTATGTGTGATATTTCAAAGTTATCTCATATTATAATTGACAGGCCATCGTTTACGTTATTCTCGGCCATTTTAGATGTCATTTTCATTGTGTAGTGGCTAAGACATTTAATTCTGTGAGAAGCTCATTGACTTATGATCTCTGATAATAATTTGCAGTGTGCCATGGACTCTCTGATGATTTCAGCAAACCATAGAAAATAACCATGTAGTAATCCTTATATGTTTTCACCTTTTTCGCTAGAAAAACAATCCAGACAAATTTAATAATTGTGAGAACAAAATAAAGCATTTTGCAGTGCACATTTTACATTTCCTGATGCTATTGTTAAAACGGCTAGTGCAAAGTTGTTATGTGCCGATAACGACCTAATGGGATATGAATGGAAGGTAGGTGGACGTGGTTTAGGGAGTTTAGTCGATCGCCGCCCCTTGATGGCAATCGGGAAGAATAGGGAAGAGAAAACAGAGGAAGGAGATGAGATGATTAGATTGATCTTGCCTGCCTCTTAATTCCGAATCTGATGCCTTTAATAGGCTTACAATTGTTAACATATGCTAATTTAAAGGAATATTAATCCTAACACACACCTAACAAAATCCTTCTCAAATAATGCAAATAGATGATAACTATTCACCGTCCGACACAGTGGATTAACTGAATTTCGCCGCATCTTTAGAGGCGCCGCAATGCCGCTCCTCTTCAGCCGCCTTCGCACCATCTTTCTTGCGACGACGTTGATACACGATTCCAACCATGACAAAAGTACATGCATTATTCATTAAACATGTGATCTACTGTGGAAATTTGGACTCGGTGCTTTATTTTAATGGTATAGTTTCGTCTGACATATTGCCATGCTTCCAGGTTTTCAATGAAATAAATTGTAGGGAGATGGAAAAGATTGATGTCCTCCAAGGTATCTTCAGAAACTGGATCTTTGTTGGTATATTGACAGCTACTGTCATATTCCAAGTGATCATAGTGGAATTTCTTGGCACTTTTGCAAACACTGTACCATTGAGCGGGGAGTTGTGGCTGCTCAGCGTCATTATTGGCTTAATTAGCATGATCATCTCTGTTATCCTCAAGTGCATTCCAGTTGAATTTAATAAGACAAATACTAAACCCCATGGTTATGAGTTGATTCCTGAAGGCCCAGAGATTTTATAGCAGTTTCATGGGAGGTGCGGAAATTCCGCTCAAACTGCGGTTTCTGTGGTCAGCAACCCAAATCTATCATAATGGAAAAGGATGCACTGTAAGGATTTCTCTACTGAAGTACTGATGTAATTTTGTTGAATAATATGGTCATGGGTTTCGGAACATGGTATATTGAAGAGTTAAAGTAGATGTTATAACCAGCAGATATGTGATGAGTTCTATTGAATAGGATCAGACAGTCTACGGGATTTATGGTGTTGATTCAAGATTTCAAGTAGATATGGCTGCTACATGAGAATGTCACAGCAAAAAATGTGGACTGCTTGAAGGCTTCGTTGCAAAGCGTACAGTTTGAGTTGGTTCTACAGAGTCCAGCTTGAGATTTGAGCGTACAGTTTTGTAAAATTGTAACTCTAGGTACTAACAACTGTCGAAATGGTATCAGTTTATTACCCTTGATGATGATTTGTGAGTTCTGTGATTTTTTTCTTCCTTTTTTCTTTTTGTCTTTTGAAGGGATGATCGTCTTTTCTCTTCAGCGGTGAACTGTGTATAAATGTGTAACTATTCTTTGTTATGTATAAAATTCACTCTGAAGCAAATTGTGTGTAACTATTCTTTGGATATCGATTGGAAATATATTTGGCATAAGAATGGATGTGCACACTATGTTGTCGAGACACTAGGTTACGCACAAATTGGAGATAGGTAGTAGAACATTGTTTTCCCCACCTACCCTGAGAGTGATGCGAACCAGAAATGTATTCAATAATAAATGATATCGTATAATGGTATAATAATGTTCTCTGGGTTGCTACAGGATTAGACCGGCTTATATAACACCCGAAGATACACATGAATTTACAATATTAACCTAAGGGTGCACCAGAAGTTAATATAATACATCCATAATATTGAAAACCCTAAGGGTGTAACTGTACATTTGAGTGGTCTCCATTTGAGTGATCTCTTGCAAGAGTGGTTCCTACAAAATCTTCTAAGGGAATATTCCTTACTCAATAGTGTGACTGTCGATCTCCTTTCCCCTTTATCAAATATTATTAGTTCGAATACTACTTTCCAAGATGGTCTTCACACTGTGATTCTCTGTCATCTTTTGTTTACCTGTTACGAAGGGACAAAAAGTATATGCCCTAGATAAAAACATTCTCGGTTAGTATTGGTTTTGATCGAATAGGGAATATTTTTTTGCTAGGATGGTCAAATAGGGAATTGTGTTTACCAACTACTACAACATAGCCTTGGTTCTCAAAATTTTTCCCAAAAACATCCCATCGAATCTTTGGACACATGTATAGGGAGCATTAAATATAGATTAAAAAACTAATTGCACAGTTTGCATGAAAATCGTGAGACGAATCTTTTGAGCCTAATTAATCCATGATTAGCTATAAGTGCTACAGTAACCTACTTGTACTAATGACGGATTAATTAGGTTTAATAAATTCGTCTCGTGGTTTCCAGGCGAGCGGTGAAATTAGTTTTTCCATTCGTATCCGAAAATCCCTTCCGACATCCGGTCAAACGTCCGATGTGACACCTAAAAATTTTCTTTTCGCGAACTAAACAAGCCCATATATAATTTGTGGTTTCGTGTACAAATAAATTGAAGTTACTCCTACAAATTAATAAAGTTATGGTCAGCTATCAAACAAGTTGGACAAGCTCCAGAGCACAAAAACACACAAGTCATCAACTCACCGTGCCATTCCAAACATCCCGTGTTCATCATAGAAAAAAAAGCCAAAAAAGCTACAAAATAAAATTGGCAAACAAGATCCATGGAGATGAGAAATCTAAAAGAACGAGGCCTGAAACAGTGAAAATGTGATGGAGTAAACATGGTCTGAACCGGGTAATGCGGGTGTTACCTTTGTTGCGACTTGTGTGAGTGTTAGTAGTATCTTGAGCGTCCATTAGCCACCAAAAAGTGCAGGAGACAAGAAAGCAAGTGTAAACTGAAATCTTGGACCAGAAAAGGATCAAATCAACCATGCAACAACACCCGTTTTCCAACCGCTAACAACCCACCACAATCAAGCTTAACCTCCCTTTAAAATACCCTTTTGGATAAGAATGCTGGCGCTAATCACAATCACAATCAAAAGCCAACCCTTGCATGCCCGAATTAAATCACCCGGTTGGTCACCTGTGCAGCAGCTGCACCGCCCCGGCTCGGACCAGCCCCACCCACTCCACCGCCCCGCCGGTTCACTCACCCACGCTGATGCTGACGCGGCTAGAAACCACGGCGGAATCCGCGCTGGCCCCACCTGTCATAGACACGCCGTGGACATTGAAGAAGAGAAAACGAACAATATGCCACTTGATTCGTGTGCCTCCCCGTGGTTTGCCGTCCCCAGCGCCGCCCGTTCGCTCGCTACTCGTTGTCGTCCACCTGCTCACCGTCCAGCGCCGCTCGGCCGCTCGCAGCTCGTCGCCAGCCCACGCGCCCGGCGGCTGACGCACGCTCGTCGCCTCCAGCTGCTTGTAAGCAGGCCCAGCAGCACGGCGTTCGGCCCTCCCACGCTCCCCTTGTCCCTCTTCCTCTTCACAACCAAATTATTTTGGCTTAAAATTCTCCAAAGTAGTTATTTTACCGAAGGAGAACGTATTGAGTGATATTTTATTCGGTTTATCATAGTAGGTGATAGTTTATCGAGAAACATATTATCCGTTTTCCGCGGGGTCCACCTGTCGGATGGCCTGCATCCGTTAGTCCACCGGTCACCCCGCTCGTCAGAGGTAGGTCACCATCGCCGTCTCACTCCGCCGCCGGCTCGCCCGTCGCTCTCCGGTCTCACGCGCCGCGCGGCCGCAACAACAAAAATCCACCCCGTTTTCACCGCGCCTTCTTCCTCCGCCGGCCCGCGGCGTCAGCCTCCGCCGCGCGCGGCCGCCACGGTTTCTAGAAGCCCCCGCACGAATTTTATCCGTTTTTCGCATTCTCCCCGCCTCATCTCCTGCTTGGCTTCTGCTTGTTGACACCGACCTCTCCTCCTCGGCTCGGGGAATTCAAACGCGCGCGGCAGCCGGGAGGCCTCGCCTCGCCGCGTGCCGACAGCGAGTGCCTGCCCCGCTGGTAGCTAGCACTATTTCTTGCCGCCCCAACCCCTCGCATCGATCCCCACCCACATCTCGCCTCCTCTTCCTCGATCTTTTCCCTTTCTTGCTTAGCTAGCTCGAGAGAGGCCAGACGATGGTGGGGAGCTACGCGGCGGGAGGGGGACGGGGCGCGGCGGCGGCGGAGGGGAAGCTGGACGAGCTGCGGCGGCGGATGGGGAAGGCGGAAGGCGACCTGCTGAAGATCGTCGGGGTGGGAGGCGGGGCGTGGGGGAGCGTCTTCTGCGCGCTGCTGCAGGACGCGTACGGGCGGCACCGCGACAAGGCGCAGGTGCGCGTGTGGCGGAGGCCCGGGCGCGCCGTCGACCGCGCCACCGCCGAGCACCTCTTCGAGGTCATCAACGCCCGGGAGGACGTCCTCCGCAGGCTCATCCGCCGCTGCGCCTACCTCAAGTACGTCGAGGCCCGCCTCGGCGACCGCACGCTCTACGCCGACGAGATACTCCGCGACGGCTTCTGCCTCAACATGATCGACACGCCGCTCTGCCCGCTCAAGGTCGTCACCAACCTGCAGGAGGCGGTCTGGGACGCCGACATAGTCATCAACGGCTTGCCCTCCACCGAGACCAGGGAGGTGTTCGGGGAGATTGGGAGGTATTGGAAGGAGAGGATCAGACCCCCCGTGATCATCTCGCTGGCCAAGGGGATCGAGGCGTCGATTAACCCTGTGCCCCGGATCATTACCCCGACACAGATGATCAGCAATGCAAGTGAGTTCTTTGCTCTCGAGTGAGTTTGATTATCATATCCATTTATCCTAATTAGTTTCAATTACAATATCAAATCGATGATTCGGTTGCTATTTTACTAGTATTTTCGTTGATCTTGTACTTGTATGTCTGTGGGAATAATGGACATAAGGAAAAGGTAGTTGCTGCTGAACTGGGACCAAGATACAAATCTCCAGACTCCAGAATATTCTTCATAAATGTGCAGGCTAATCTTGATATGTACCTAATGTCCTTCATGTTTATTGCAATGATCATACACTAGCACATTCTATGTCTATTGTTGAATATTATTGAGAGCTAGTTAGTGCCTTCAGTATGTGCCCATGTGCTATGTTCCTCTGCAATTCTTTAGGTGTAATGTATCTTATTTTTAGCAGAGTTTGTCCAAATTAGTACCCAGTACTGCACGTTCCGATGTCACATTTCTACCCAGTATTAATTTCTGATATGCTCCTCAGTTTTGTTTCTCTGGATAATTGATTTTACCATCCACTGGTCTTCATCTGAATTGTTTGTATCCTTACCATTATTCCCTTTCCCACCATGTTGTAGCCTTTAGTGTTTTTGTTTTCTTATGATGGGCCTATTGCAGCTGGAGTTCCATTGGAGAACATTCTATATCTTGGAGGTCCTAACATTGCATCTGAGATATATAACAAAGAGTATGCAAATGCTCGCATATGTGGAGCTGACAAGTGGAGAAAACCTCTAGCTAAATTTCTGAGGCAGCCCCATTTTATTGTGTGGGATAATAGTGATCTTATCACTCATGAAGTGATGGGTGGCTTAAAGAACATATATGCCATTGGTGCTGGTAAGTTCCATGCTCATGCATCTGACGTTTTATGTCTGTATCACCTTGAACATTTTTAACTGGGAAAATAAAACCATCATGTGGCTTTTCTTGTTGAAGCTCACACACAATGCTTGACAAAGGTATGACCAGCTCGAACAATGAAGCCATAAAATTGTTATGTTTGCATCATGTTGAATGCTATCTGTCCTGTAGGAATTGCATTCAGTATACGTTGAATTGCTATTATCTCTTATGTCAAACGCAATGCTGCTTTGACATTTCATCAAACCTATCATAGACTAGAAAGAGTAAATCAGGTCATAGCAAAATATGCATCTTGGGTAATGAGGTTCCCCTGTGCATACATATTCGTTATAACCTTCTACATTAATATAGAGGACCCTGATTTAAGTCATGTTGCTAAATACCTTGTTATCTTGTAGGTATGGTGGCTGCACTAACCAATGAGAGTGCAACCAGCAAATCGGTTTACTTTTCACTTTGCACGTCTGAAATGATATACATCACCCATCTCCTAGCCGAAGACCCTGAGAAACTTGCTGGGCCTTTATTAGCCGATACCTATGTAACACTGCTGAAAGGTCGTAATGCATGGTATGGCCAGAAGTTAGCTAAGGGTGAACTGACTCTTGAAATGGGGGACAGTATCAAGGGCAAGGGGACTATCCAGGTTGGTGCTATCTTCTTAATGATGTAAATCTTTCCATACTTCTGGGTGTGTTTTTGGTGCCGAATTGCCATGTGCTAAGATTTGCTGTGATTTTATCTTTAGGGTGTCTCTGCAGTCCATGCATTTTATGAGCTCTTGAGCCAGAGTAGCTTAAGCGTGACACATCCAGAAGTGAAGAAGCTTGTTGCTCCGGTCGAGCTGTGCCCAATACTCAAAACACTTTATAAAATCCTAATCAAGAGGTTCGTCCGATTACCGTTGTTGCTGTTCCTGCTAGTACTAATATATGTGTACAGGCTTAAGTTCTTCGCACGTTTCACTTGCAGGGAGCTTGGCACTGACTCCATTCTCCAGGCAATACGAGATGAATCAATGTATGATCCACGGGAGAGGATTGAGATGTCTCAGCGCCAGTCTCTTTACCGACCATCTCTTCTCGGCTTACCTAAAGTAGATATTACCCAGGCTTAGATCCATTCTTTTTTCTCTGCAGATTTGTTGTGAGATTTGTATGATTCTTTGATGCATTCTTTGCGTAGTGGTCCTCAAGATCCTTCTTTGTGTGCCAAGTGCATCTCGTGTTTGAACACTGATTCCATTCTCTACTGGAGAATTGATAATGAGGTGTTTTGGTTTTTTATTGTCAGAGTTCCAAATAGCTTCACGTGCTGATGCCCCCCACATGTGTATATAAAGTGCAAACATTGTTGATTCAATTGTATTTGTTGCTACTTTAATATATTTCTTACCATTTCAGGGAACGGATACCTGCTTTATTTTCTTATTACTTATATAGATCTCTTATACACAGAAGATGCATATAAATCATCACCCATATTTTCTATTGAAGTGTACAACGCAAATGTGGGTACTATGATTCAAACATGATTAGTGGAGTTATGCTCTCACTGACTCTACCATCATATTATTAAAGATATTTTGTTTAAGTTGCCATAACATTTGCTCTTACGAAGAACAAACTAGTGTCACAGGACTATGCTACCAATAGGATTTAGTAAGGTCATGGATTTACCGTCGGCCTCCGTCTCTCTGAACACGTGTTAGAGAACATATTCACCCTATAATCGGAAGGAAAGGAGAATGCTCATGGTTTCCTTGGCCCATTTACGGACTGTGAAAGCAAAAGGAAGAAAAAGTTCACTTTGGGTCCCTCTATTTGTCGCCCAGTCCGATTTTCGTCCCTTGGTCGCAAAACCGGGTACGACGGGTCCCCCAACTTACGAAACCTTTTAAATGAGATCTCTCGATAGTATTATATCCGGTTTTGGCTGACGTGGCGCTTACGTGGCTCCTTTTGACTAGTTTTTGTCCAACGTGTCATTGACGTGGCGCTTACGTGGTAATTAGATCCGGAAAAATAATAAAACCTTTGGGGCCCATATGTCATTTTCACACACAAATTAATAAAAATGGTGGGACCCACGTAGCCCCACATGTCATCCTCACTACCCTCTTCTCTCTATCCCCTATCTCTCTATCCTCTCTCTCCCTCTTCTCTCTCTCCAACCGGTGGAGCGGGCGACGACGGGATGGAGCAGCGACACAGTAGAGGAACGGAGGCAAAGCGGGGTGGAGCCGAGGGGCGAAGCGGGGCGGGCGGCGGATCGGCTGACCGGCGGAGCGAGGCGAGATGCGGCCGGAGTGGGCGCAAAGAGAGATGAGGCGAGAAGGATGGCGAGCGGGAGTAGGACGGGGAGGGAGGAGGCGGCGCGGGCGACAGTGATGCGACGGGTTCCCGGCGAAGATGAGGCCTGGACGGGATGGGGAACGATGCTACAACGTCGAGGGAGGAGACGGCACGGTAGGCAGGCACCCGGGCGACGTGCGAGAGATGGCTGGAGGCGGCCGACGGTCGGGGAGAGAGAGGGAGGTGGCTAGGGACTCGGGAGGGAGCAAAATGGAATGAGGGGAGGAGGAGGCTCCATTTTATAGGTCGGGGAGGAGAAGTCAACTATGGGAGAGGTAGGAATGGCGTCAGAGATGGTGGCCGGCGGCCATGAATGCCGGTTTGAAGGAGGCATCAAATTCCGGCGATTTAAAGCGAGAATCAAGGGGGAAAGTTAGGGGAATTGAAGAGGGAGTAATGGGGATTCCATTCCCCTAATTTAATTTGAAATTTTTGCGTTGGATTGAGGCGGACTTCGTGAGGAAGGAGCTAGGTTTACGGGAGGGAGAGAGAGGAGGCCAACGGCTGGAGGAAGGAGACGACCGTTGCATGGGCCCCACCTACTAGCGCTCGGCCTCACCCCCAAATCCTGCCCCTCCGCTGTTGTTGCCCCCTCCTTCGCCCGCCGCCCACTCAGCTCCGCCGGCCGACTGTGCCCGCCGCCGCCTCGCCCTGCCCGTCGTCCGCTTTGGCAGGGGAGAGAGAGGATAGAAAGAAGAGGGAGGTGTGAGGATGACATGTGCGCCCACTAATTTTTAGTTATTTTTTGTGTGAAGCTGACATGTGGGCCCATGATTTTTATTATTTTTCCGGGATCAAATTGCCACGTATGTGTCACGTTAACGTCACGTGGGACGAAGATATAGTTAAACTAGCCACGTAGATACCACGTCAGCCAAAACCGCCTTCCAAACCATCGAGGGACCACATTTTGCACCGGTTTTGATAGTTGGGGGACCCGTTGTACCTTGTTTTACGACCAAGAGATGAAAATTGAACTGGGCGATAAATAGAGAGACCCAAAATGAACTTATTCCCAAAAAGAAATGCGAACATGAGGTCCTATGTATGGCTAGCTAATCATCCCCACAACGTTACCCGACGTCTGCTAGACTGCTAACTGGCTAGCCCAACTATTGCCCACTGTGCCCCATCTTAGATAACTGAAAGTGTTTTCTTTTCCTCCTAACAAATGACATCGTTGACTTTTAGAATAATATTTAAATAATTATCTTACTTAAAAATTTTATTTAAATATGCACAACCTACAATGAATATGCACATCTAACCTAGGAGGAGGGGATGTGATATCTCTATGTTTAAATTCATTGTACATGAAGGAGACGTGATATCTCCTAGGTTGTTGAGTTTTTTTTACGGAGGGAATAAGTCGTACCTAAGTTTTATTTAATGGTAAGACATGTGACAATAAAATAAATACCATTTATAAATTTTCTTTGAATAGGATGAATAGTCAAATAATATGTTAAAAGTTAACAGTGTTATCTATTAGAAAACAAGGGGAGTATTAGAGGTGAGCATACAGAGCTTCAGCAGTGCAGAAAGTAACAAGGAAAACAAAACACCCTACGACTAGTGAAGCCTGATTGCCTAACCATCTAATCATCTCCTCAGACTCCGTTACACCCAGGTGCCATCCCACCTTGGCTTAAACCTGGGAGGAAAATCCACATCAGGAACACAAAAAGGTGCTTACACGTTCGTCCCATAATTCTTCACACACAAGCTAAACTAGCTAATTAAATGAGCGTGATCATCCTATAATTGCACGACAAATATATTATTTTATCAGATCGGGTGGAAAATGACCCGATGGAAACGGACGTGTCCATCAGTCCATCAAACTAGCTGTTTCAATTTGCATCGTTTTCACTCACGCTCACGCTCACGGGCCCTCGCCTTTTCACGGGGAGAAAACTGAAAAAGAAGGGCTCGGGATGTGCTCGTGTGACGAACCCTAATTTAATCGACGCGTAAACCCCAACCAACAAGACAAATGCCCGCAGAGGCGCCCGATCGAAAACAGCTTCCCGCCAAGCGCCTGACCGATCTCTGAAGCAAAAGTTGCACCAGCAGCTATAGCTCATTTAATCGTTTCTGCAAGAATTTGACATTTTGGGGATCGAGTAGATGAACCTCTTTCTTCTGTTGTTGTGTGTTGTTCACGTGGGGAAAAAATCATTTTGGTGGGGTTGATGATCACGTAGTGTTTGGAGAGCCACAGCAATCGGATCTATTTCTCTCGATCGTAATGTCGGTCGCTTGTGCCTCGAGATTCATGATTGACGTTTTGGGAAACTGATATTTTAATCATCCAAATACAAATAGATGTTCACCCGTTTAATACATATCATCTAAATAGTTATAAAAAATTTAAAAACAATTAACAAAATATATCAATATGTAATATATCACTCCACAAACATGTAAGTTAAAATTCAACTTCTGCAAATTATAATAAGACTGATAAATAAAACTTAAATTATTATACATATATTTGCAGTTAAATTTGTTGTTTTTGTTACAATATGTAGAATTTGAATTTGAACTTGAATTTGCATTGTTGTGGAGTGATATATTATATATTGATTTATCTTGTTATTTTTTTTGCAATTTTTTTCATAAACATTTAGTTGACATGTAATAAACGAGTGGACATTCACTCGGGTGATTAGAATCCGTCTCCCGACCTTCTGTTCCTTTTCTTTGTAACTTGACATTGTTGGCCAATGTGATTTTTTAAGTAAATTGCATCCGCAGTACACGAACTTATTAGATAGGTGCAATCGTGCACGAACTAAAATGCTTGTTTTAGTGCATAAATTTCTGGTACATGTGGAGAAAAACCAAAAGGATACACATGGATAATCTTTTTGATTTAGTGGCTGATTAGGATACTACGTAAACCTCTTCAATAAAAAGATTGAATAAGATATAGTGATCATAGAAAAAATATGAAAAACTGAGCAATGATATAAGGGTTAGAATATGAAATTCATCATTTCCATGATGAAGGATAAAGTAGAGACCAAATTTATAATATAGCATGTCTTATGCATACTAACTACCGTATGCACGTTACATCCTAATCAATATCAGTTTCGTAAAATTAACATTATTGCCAAGTCATTTTAGTCATGGATCGCACGAACTAGATAAGTTCGTGTATCAAAACGAGCATTACAAATTTATATACTAAATTGCATACACCTAACAAGTTTTCCATGAGCAATACAATTTTAAATTGCATCGACAATGGAACTTTTGAATTACGTTGTTTTGATGATTTCACCTTATTAGGCACCATCAGCATGAGATGGTTTGCCTGCCATGTATATGCTGCTAACCTTCCTAGTAGTAGTTACAGAGCACATTTGTCATGTCTGGAATTGAATTCCTGTTGCGATTTTACAACTAGTTAGCACACGCAAAGTTTTACATGTTCTTATGAAAAAATCAAATCACTCGCAGCAATCCTAAAAATCTATGAATCGATCCGCCGCGTCTGAATCTGAACAGCTGCCGTCTTACATATGTCGGGCTGTCGGCTGGATGATCTTTGGATGCAAATATAAAAGTTATTTCTGCTGTATCATCGAGCAAGCCAAGCTATCTATCTTGTCCTTGCGTGATTGTACAATCTAACTAGATTAGATTAACCAAGAGGAAAAATGTCCTTCGACAAGCTAGCTCACCAGCAGCTTAATTAGCTGCCTGCATCATGGGCAATGGATGCGTTGCGTGCAGATATTTTCAACGACAGATCAAACGAATTTGATCTTGGTAGCCAAAAAGAAATATCGGTTTTACACTGCCGGAATATCTAGCTATAAGACATTTCTTCTGCAGGTGAAGTTAATCGGGCTGTCCAAAAAAAGCTATCGCGGTCACGGAACAGACGCCTGTATCTCGCTGTCTGATTTTTTCTTTTTTTCTGACGAAGAACAAAGAGGGAAAAAAAAACGCGAGCAGTATGTGGTTTTGTGAATTGAGGCGCCGATTATCCGTGAGCCATCTACTGTTTACTCTCACTTTCACCTGATGCCATTGTTTGAGTTGTCTCCAGAGCAAAAGCGTAATTAAGATAGGTTTATGTCCTTAATAAAACAGAGAGCGAGACCAGCCGACAGGCCATCAGTTTATCCTTGTTTAACCATTCATGCAGTTAGAACCAGCTGGATGTATATTCAGATACATGTTGTTACCGTACCTTGTAAAAAAATTGGGTTTGTGTTTTACTATTTTTCTTGCATCGGGTTGCTTTCAAGAAGTGCTTTTCTGAATTCTGGGTCTCGTATGTAAACGCGTTGGGGGATATGTGGGTGATCGTTTTCGTCTTCTCATGGTGAATGGGATATATTACATTTATTTATTTATGGGATTACAAGTTTATCTTTTCCAATACCATATCATAGAACTTGATAAGCCTAGGATACAATTGGGACCAAAGATTTTCTTTTTCCCGATCGCCTCTCTATACCTCCTAAAAACCATAAATCGCTATTACAGCTCTTTTGATTGGTACCACTCGTCCATTGTGACGTGATACCTACTGCATGAGTATAAGATATCTTTGAGGTATTTTATCGTATAAGATATCTTTGAGGTATTTTATCTGAAGGGCCTAGATAAGCTTGTTTTTGTCTTAATCTTAATCTAGCAGATTTTCTTGTGCAACTTTACGTGGAGTTGTTTGTTTAGCTGTGTAGAGACCGGGTTTTAAATAAATCCATTATCTAAAAAACTTTACGTGGAGCTAGATTTCTAAAGTTGAACTGGATTAGATATACAACTTTGATGTCCTATTTCATCATAGATATAATTGCAGTTTATATGCAACATATGTTAAAAGCATAATTGGATTTATTCTACAACTCTTAGCTTCTATTTTCATTGGTACAATTTTGTATTCTATTTACAAATATCAATCACTATCAATGTTATAATTTGAACCCACCATAATCTCTAATAATGTAAATCTCTCTTTTTGTCCGATGAACATAATAATTTCTATGTCTCCAAGCGAACGTGATGTTCTTCTTTATCTTTCTTAATAATACAAATGTAATATTGTAGAAAGATTTTTTAAAAGTAACCTTAGCTGAAAAAAGGTTTGATCAGAGTTGCTAGACATACGCAGGGTAACGAGAGTGTCAACTGCTACAATACATGCACCGCAAACAAAAATCAAGGCAATTAGCAACAAAGCGAGAATCGAGAAGCTTTCTGCTGCGGCGAGGTTAATTTACCGTGAAGCAAATGGCGATCTGCAGGTTGGTGCGTTGCGTTGCACCTAATCAGATTAGCCAGGGCAAATAGTAATACGTGGTACGGTTGATGAGGATATGGCCTCTAATTAGTAGTGTGTGTTGACCTTTTGACTATATTATGTATCGTTGGAACTTGGGAACCGTTGATGTGATCTGTTTTTGCAGTACAGGCACCGGCTTTGGTGACCTAATATTTGTGGTCGACGATTCTTAATTACAGTAGTACATACAGATATCTGCATTAATACTCTTTAGTACTGTATCACAAAATTTGTATATTATATTCCACTCATTCAACTATCAGAGAATATATCAAATATAGTTAGAAAAAGGAAATTTGGAAAAGGAGAATTAGAATCTATCTTCTCCTTGTGTATAGCAGATTTATTTTTTTTGTCGGGTTGGCCGAAAACAAGGTTGACCAAAATTCATCAAGACAAGGCCGAGGGTGAGATGAGATTTGAAAAAAAAAACTGTTGTAAAAAGAAGTACTATGCTACTAGCGGTGAAATTTAGCCATTAGATTCTTTTTTTAAAAAAATCTTGCTTCCACCTATTTAAATTTAGAGAACTGCATCATGATATAGCATAGACCTCATTTAAAATGCAGAAAAAAGAATTACATAACTTTTACAGGAACTAAACAACTTTTCACAAAACAAAGGCCTTTGAAAACCTCCATTGCGAAAAAAGATCATAGTATCATTTTCCATGTATGTTTGCACCGTGCTTTGGAGGGAGCTGAGTGTCCAGTTTGTCCACGGATGTACCACCAAACGTGAGATACTGTGCACCGAAATGAATATTTGCATACTACACACATGACGTCTGATATGTAGCAAACAACTCGGTAAATGGATGAATTAATGAAACGTGTGTGCCGGACAGGTCAACTACATGAAACTTGACTCGATGAATACGTGCACGTGTGAGGTCACGTTTGTGTGTCCCAAAATCCACAAAAGGGTAAGAAGAGAAACTACGGTCTCCTAGTAAATGCTGACCTAATATGCACACATGCAAACATGGTACACAGAAACAAGAGACTTGTCAGCAAGGTTAGCCATGAAAGTGACGTACAATGTGTGCCAGCTCGATTATTTTGCGACTACGTGGTCGTGGAAGACGCACAGGCCAGGAAACGCCGATACTTCTAAAATCGGCCCTATCTGATGTTAGGTTTTTATTGCTTTTTCTTTTGAGAAATCTCTGTTTTTTTCAAGTGCCGCTCACAATACATTAGTTGGAATGAGCCTGCTTATATACTTTATTTTAGATATACACAATACATATTTTCAGTATATCATAAGACTCCGCCAATCACGATTAGATTGTTTAGTTAAATGAGTCTACAATAGTAATATAATATAATAGCCTTAGCATATGGTTGGCGTGAAAAACAACACGAAGGATTGGGAGATTTGTTTAGCTCTAGTGCAGATCCTAAATCTTGATGAAATACAGACGTGGCAGTCAGTTTGATCTTACAACTGACAAGATATATAAATTGAAAATCAAATAGCCGATCGGCTGATAAACCGATGTAACGTTGTTAGGCGATATCAATAGGATTTTGAATAATCGGCTATGTATCCAATGTAGATTCTGACACTTAGACAAATGATGATATAAGCAATCAATCCAATCGGTCAATAATTATATGATGAAGTAAATATCTAATGAACCAATCGATCGATATTGAAATAAAATATTGAATGTAGGCTCGATCATTAAAATATGCATCGGCTGTAAGTCCGATATAAAAATAACTTATCGGCTAGTACTCTGATAAACATTAGTATGAACCTATCGGTTTAACAAGATTTATTTATCAACAATAATCTAATAGATCGAACCTAACTGACGCAACACGTAATTGTATATGATAATCTAATACTCGATGAGCTGATAGATCTGTCTAATGTGATGGATATAGCAAATCTATTTAAAACAATATTGTGATTGTAGAGATATATCGGCTAAGGCAGAAAATCAGACCTAACCGAGATAGTCCCAACTAAACCGATGCGTCTCTAAACACAATGCAATTAAGATAGAATTGAAATATCAAGTATGCAAATATATCAACCGAACCAGAGCGATCCAAGAGATCGAGCTATGAGGCCTTGAATAACACCAATGTAACTGATATATTCACCAGGACTGACGGAACATAGGACTTACCCCTGCGCCGGAGATCGAAAGCCGATACAGCCTCGCGTCAGGTGCAAAGTTCCACCGGTTGATAAGTAAAACCTCAGAAAAGAGGGTGACGATACACCGAGAGTAGTTGTATTGATAGTTGAGATAGATTACGATGAATCCCGGGTATACATATTTTTATCCATGAGTAGATATTAGTCCATATCGAATATGACACAAGTTTCCTAAAGATAAAGGAAAAGATAGAATTAAACTATCATGCCACGATCTTCATGATTTCTTATTGCACTTGGTTTTTTAGATAAATTTTCATCAGTTGATTAATCTCTTTCCTTGATCGAATCTACTAAGAATCTTATCAAATTTTAACGTTAACATATATATGTGCGAGTCATATGCTATGATCATATTGTATATAAAATTAATCCCAATACAATTACGTGGGTCAATAACTTACAGAGTCGATCATGTAATGATGTAAACAAACCCTGCTATTCCACCATGTGCTTGATCGGCGCATAGAAATGCACGTACATATAAATATAAATTATAATAGAGTATATCTCAATTAATTATTTTCTCTATTGTATTTCAACATAGTTGTTTTTGGTATCTCGAGTATTAATTTTTCAGGTTAAATTTCGCATAATTAATTTCCCATCACACTCAGCATAAATACTTTTCACATTAAATTAAACAAATTCATAATATATAAATGTTATAGGCTGTATAAAAAAAGAGTCCAACATCAATGCGCTCGCATCTCCTCCCTTGAATCCCCGAGATACTTACCAGTTACCACAGATTCCTCCACGACACTAACCCCAACCAGAATCACCTCTGCCCCCTAATGACCAGCTTACATAAGATCGGGTCAAAGCCGCGACCGGTCTGACCAAATCCCGCCGTTGATCGAGTCGACGTGGCCACTCCCGACGCCGTCGACGATCTATCGAGCAGGCCGTCGATCTGGTCATCCGTATTTCATCTAACCGCTTGCGGCTGCAGGTTCGCGCGCACGCACGCGTTTGCATTTGCTGAGTCCTTCGGTTTGGTGGCTTGTGAAACCGACTCCTCCCCCACTCTTCGCACGCAAATCTGAGTTGCGAAGTGAGCAGTTTGCCTTATATATACGGAGAACTTAGCACCACGCAGAGAGAAGGGAGGAGATGCGCGCAGGTTCAGATAGTTTCAGGCTTCGGAGGAAGGAAGGAGAGGCAGAGAGAATTCAGAGAGAGGTTTTTGTCTGAAGAATCGTATCGATCGATGTCTGGTGGTGTGATCAGCATGGCGGTCGCGCGATGGATTCTCGCTTGCGGTCTCTTGCTCTGCTCATCCTCCTTCCTCGGTGAGAACAGTTCTCAGTTCATTGGTCCATCTTTCTGTTTTCTTTCAGTTTTTTTACCTTGCTTGCAATTTATTCTGCTTTCTTCACCTGAAGGGGGTGATCGGGTAGCTTCAATCTATATATGAGTTCATCTGAGGTTTCAAATTACGTTTAATCTCTTAGTAGATTATAGCATGTTTCTCATAGAGTCGCAGTTTCTTCAATCTGTTCTTGATGTCTAGCTAGCTACTTTCACCGCGCGCGTTCTGTTCATAGTTTTTTTTTTTTTTTTTTTTTTTTTTTTGAAGAACGTTCATAGCTAGGTTGGCTTTGTCTCCCACCATGTCTTGTTTTGTTTCTTGATTTGAGCTTATACTGCCATTAGGGTAAAGGATTTTTTTTTTTAACTTTGAGGGATCCTTTGGGATAAAGATGGCGCCAAATGTCTGCTTCGATAATTAATTATCGATTGCAGGTAGAGCCGTAGAGGTGGTTGCCAGGCTTATTCTTTGTGTTCTTGGTTAGGTTTCTTAAAGAAAGAAATCCATCCTGCTGAGGAAACACTGCATGATTGGTTTCAGGAGGAATGCTGCACCTGTAGCTATATTTGTCTTGTGGGTTTTCAGTTATTAAATTACCCATTTATCGTACTGGACAAAACTTCGGTAATACTCCAGTATTTAGGAGAAGGAAAAGGATAACAACAATTTTGACATTAGCATCCTGATTGGACAGATTTCGATTACAGATACAATACAAGTATATTTCGTATGATTCAGCAAAATAACTGTCTCTAGTCCACTGGGCCTATGATGCGTTCTTACTTCCTTAGACCAGTTCTGTTCTTTGGTAAAAAAGTTTGGCTAAACCTACCTAAATAATTTAAATAGGTCATATCTGCCATTATTTATTAGATGTTACGTCCTAACCAAAATATATATCTTTTTCTGCCAATAGTTTTTCTACTTGACGAAATGAAAAAGTGTAACACTTTTGCATTGATGTTTAAATCAAACTGAACTGATGTTGATATCATTGTCAATTTGTCATCTCAATATGACATAGCACACCGTCACTGGATAGGATTCTGTTTTTCTTAATTTTTTATAGTTTTTTTTTTCTCCAACATCAGACAACCTAAACCACCGTTTTTGCTGACATATTTGATTCCAGTGCATCTTTGTATATCTTATCCAGTGTGCTTTGATGAAACAACTCTAATTAGGCAGAGCTAGATGATGCTGTGAACCTAGATAACGTTACATGTCCATACAATGAATGATCCATCACCATATGAACGTATCTGAAGTTCTGAACATCATTACACTGTCTAGAATTACAATAAAAAAGACATTGCTGCGTTTTTAAGATCTTTGTTTTTTTCTGGTTGAAAGCGATATACTTGGACCTTGATTCCAAGTTGTGTTTCCCTTTATCAAGAGCATATCTTTGACTTCATGGGACATTGACGTTTACTGATTGGTCCTTGACGCCAATTAGAAAATGTTTTGTGCATTGCACCTTTTTTTTTGAAGTGTGAATGATGGAACTGGACCTAGGTACGCTCTAAGTCCTTAGGTTGGAAACTTGGAATAACCAGCAGAAAAACGTATAGTGATGTGGAGTTGTGCACGGACTTCACTTGGAAAATTTTATCTGGTCCCAATTCTTCTCCTGGGTTTGTTGGCTAACCACTCGCCTAATCTAGCTAGGAGTTCAGCTTCTTCAAGTCAAGTTACATACCTAATTCATTTTTCCTCACTTCATAATGTTAACCTAAATATGGTAGGTTTGGCATTGCGGATGTGAACACGGCTAACGATTGCAACTTCTCACAAGTCCACTTAATTTTCTCCTCTCCAAAAAAAATTGCTCCAAAGTTGAAACAAATACAAATTGATCATTTGACTAATGCAAATTGTATCTTAGCTATGTAATGAATGAAAACTGAAAAAAATCAACACGAAATTCTGCACTGTCTTGTTCAGCTCGTTTCAAAAAGAAAAGTAAAAAAAGTTGTAACTCATCCATGTGGCAACACGATGCAGGAGCTGAAGGCGCCATTGGTGTAAACTACGGCATGCTGGGGAACAACCTGCCGTCGCCGGCGCAGGTGATCTCCATGTACAAGGCCAAGAACATCAACTACGTCCGCCTCTTCCACCCGGACACCACCGTCCTCGCCGCGCTCCGCAACTCCGGCATCGGCGTCGTGCTCGGCACGTACAACGAGGACCTCGCCCGCATGGCCTCCGACCCGTCGTTCGCCGCGTCCTGGGTCAGCTCCTACGTCCAGCCCTTCGCCGGCGCCGTCAGCTTCCGGTACATCAACGCTGGCAACGAGGTCATCCCCGGAGAGCCCGCGGCGAACGTCCTCCCGGCCATGCGTAACCTCGACGCCGCGCTCAAGTCGGCCGGGATCAGCGGCATCCCGGTCACGACCGCCGTTGCCACGTCCGTGCTCGGCGTGTCGTACCCGCCGTCGCAGGGCGCGTTCTCCGAGGCGGCGTCGCCGTACATGGCGCCGATCGTCACCTACCTGGCGTCCAAGGGCGCGCCGCTGCTGGTGAACGTGTACCCGTACTTCGCGTACGCGGCGGACGCGGAGCGTGTGCAGCTCGGGTACGCGCTGCTGTCGGCGTCGCAGTCGGCGTCGGTGACAGACGGCGGGGTGACGTACACCAACATGTTCGACGCGATCGTCGACGCGGCGCACGCGGCGGTGGAGAAGGCGACGGGCGGGCAGGCGGTGGAGCTGGTGGTGTCGGAGACCGGGTGGCCGTCCGGCGGCGGCGGCGTGGGCGCCACCGTGGAGAACGCGGCGGCGTACAACAACAACCTGATTCGCCACGTGTCCGGCGGAGCCGGCACGCCGCGGCGGCCGGGGAAGGAGGTGGAGACGTACCTGTTCGCCATGTTCAACGAGAACCAGAAGCCCGAGGGCGTGGAGCAGCATTTCGGCCTCTTCCAGCCCGACATGACAGAGGTCTACCACGTCGACTTCGCGGCCTCCAGCTAGATTAGGCCCGGCCCATGGTTGCCGCGTGTCCACTGTCCAGTGAACATTTCACATTTTCTTTCTTTCTTTCGGCTGCTGCTATTTATTATTTCTCTCGGATATTTTCGTAGTTTCGGTTCGATGTCACCAGTGCGTTGATTTGGATTCATTGTTCATTTGCTGTCGACGCATATTCAACAATATGGTTTATTCAAAGGCACGCATTTTACGAGAAGATGCAGACAATTTCCCGCAGACAAACGCTGATTTGAATTTGAAAACAAACATCATGTCAAAAACTGATTGAAATTTAATCGTTGTGAAGAAACTAATTATGCGCCGATTGCTTTGCGGAGTTATGGTGGGCTGGAAATGCGATACTTACGGGCCGTTTACCCGTAGACTCGGTCAAAGTCTTTTGGACTCTTGTGGGCCGGTCGTGAGCCCACGAAGGCAGCAGCGATGATGCCACGTGCCCACTTTTTACTGCACACGTGGCGATCCAATCCGAGAGGACTAGCCGCTGGTGTGTACTAGCGAGTTCTTCCCCACGAGTTGGCGGCGTAGAGAGATCGAGAAGAGAAGAGAGCGAGTTCTTGAAACCTTACACCGTTACGCGCTTCGTGTGAGTTTTGCGCCTCTCCTCGAGACCGGTGAGTGCGATCATGCGATTTGTTTCCCCACCTGTTCCGTACTTTGGTTCAGTCCGATGCTTAGGGTTACTTCGTGTTGGCTCTGTTTGCTTGGTGGAATCTTTGATCGATCGCGTTAGGGTTTGCTTTCTGCAAAATAGTTTTATTTTCTAGCAAATTAGCGTGCTTTGGTTGGTACCGTAATCAGGAATCTGGCAAAGGAGGAGGGTAGGAAACTAGGGGATTCAGGTACGAGTTAATTTGTGTTTTTTGTCCCTGAACGAGGCTGAAGGAAGATAGGAGATTAGAGGAACTAATCCCCCTGTTTGATAGTAGTAGGAAGTTTTGGTGGTTGATGAAGTGGAAATGCAGTTGAGTCTCTAGCAGCTTCTCTTCGTGATTGTTACGATTTTATTATTAATGAGCTAGAAATGATTCACGTTTTGATTAGCCTAGTTTTCAGATTCCTCGCAAAAACTGAGTAGATTTTTTTTTTAGAAAGTTCACCCGGGCGCGCGGGGGGGGGGGGGGGGGGGGGGGGGGGGGAGGAGTAGATTTGAGACCCAGTGGCAGATCCTTTCCAAGTTATGTTTGTGTTTGTACTCTAATAAACTAGCTAAAGTGATGTCCTTGTGCGTAAATTTGTTTCGAAGTTGCTTAAGTCATCTTTAATTCATTAGCTCCAGCACCACTGAACGCCTGGTTTTTTTTTTTTGAACTAGGAAAGCAACGCTTCCCCCATTTCCATATAGCAGAAATGATTTTTTTTTTGACTGCGGGGTAAATGTGAAGATTGTAGGAACAGACTAGTTAAATCTAGAATCAATGCTTTTGTTCATCTACAAGAACAGGTTAGTTATGCCCTTTTCCTTTTTTTCCCCTGGAACTGGAAGCGTCTCAGTTGTATTTTGCTGATGCCTAATGTGTTGGGTCCAAAAATTGATTGCATGGGAAAGATGTGGTAATTTTGCATGGCCTCCTTTATTTGGGACTTCCTAAAGATTTCTTAATAGTATGACTAATCTTTGTCAATACATTTTGTTAGCCATGATATTGCTGTGTATGCTGTGCGGTTCTTCTCTTGGAGTTTTACATCTAGTAATTCATACCAGGCATGGATGCAAAGAACTTCGGCAACGGACAACAAACTCAAGAGAAGAGTACAATGATAGAAGATGCACCAAGCCAACATCAAGAGACCTTGCAGCAGTTTGCAGATTCCGATACTGTAAATCCAGTCAACAGCCATGAATCTGGAGATGTGAACATGGAAGCTGCCATATCTGCTGAGGATGTCTTGCGAGCTGGTGGCTTCGGAGCAAAAGATGACATCGGCAGCTTCCTTCCCACAGCCGTAGATTCGACCGATTTCGAGGCCTCACTACGGGATGCTCGCGACTTTGAAGGTGAGAGTGAAAAACCATCGCATCCTGGACTAGGATACAAAGGAAATGAAACTGACAGTGGAGGCAAACCATCAGATGTGCAGCAGCAGCAGTGATCCGTAGCGTCTCTCCTCACAATTTCAGCTTTGGATAACTGGCATTCGCGTCCCTCTAGTGTTCCTAAGACCTATCCTGTTACTGACTTTGTGCTAAGGTATATGGCATTTCTGTTGTTTCCCTGATGTATGAACAAGACCATGATGATTCTGCTCATCTTCTGAACCACATCGTTTCACCTTGTATACCTAAGTATTAGTGGTAGTAGTTTGTACCAATTTTTTCATCATGAGTTGATTATCTGCAGGTGATTGTGGTCACAGTATGCAGAGGAGAGCTGATATATTTTAGAACGAAACGGATGCAAATGCCTGCCAGTTTTACATGGTAGTTACTTGGTAGGAGGCATTAAAACCAATACTGTAGAAATCAACTAAGTCGACATTAAAACCAACAGAAATCAACTAGTCTGGGTCTAGACACAAGAACGGACTCTTGTTAGTTAAGATGATAGACGTTCGTCGTCGCCGGCGTCGTCCTCGTCGTCAGGATTACGAAACTTTCTCCCTTCGGCCTTGTTGACGTGAAGCCTCTTCTTCTTCTGCCCTGGCTTCTTCTTGCCGGCGTCGGCCTCCTTCTCGGCCTTGAGCTTCTCGTTGGCCACCGTCGTCATGGACGACGCGATCTCCTTGACGCTCGTCGACGTCAGCGACGCCACGGCGAGCTTGTTCATCGCCTTCATCAGACCAATGTAATGGTAGCTTTTCTGAAACGAAGAAGAAACAACCAAACATTAGTCCCCAAATTCCCCTTGCATTTTTTTACGGAATGAGAATATGAGATGAGAATGCAATACCTCGTAAGGTCTAAGAAGATCTTTCGCGATGCGCTCGGCGTATTCGGCGAATTCCTTCTCCGATTTTGGGATGAACTTCTCGATGGGTTCGCCGTTGTCAGATTGCTTCTGAGCTTTCTCAGCAGCGGCATTCGAGGTAGAGGTTTCACTCGGTGTTGCGTCTGCTGCTTCTGCCTTTGCCTTCGCGTTCGCCTTGGCCTGGCTCTTCCCTTTGGTTGCAGGAGCTTTCGTGCTCGCCGTCGTGGCGGCTGTCGCCTTCCCAGTTTTCACGTCGTCGTCGTCGTCGTCCCATGAGTCCTTCACCGCGGCGAAGTCGTCGCCGGCGTCTTCGTCCTTCCAAAGCTTTTTTTCCATAGACTTAGACCCTGTAGCAGGTGACTGGTGTTCCTCATCGGAAAATTCATCGTCATCTGCAGCGACAGCAATGTCAGCACAACGATGCACTAAAGGACATCACAATTACAGCTTCTTTATTTTTTTAAAAAAAAAAGATGAATCGATCAAAATTACAGATTGACAACAATGTAATAACAAGAAGGAGAAGTTTTTTTTTTTTTTTACTATGGACTATCGTCTATCGACAGCAACTTACCCCAACTCGCCATCTTTGATGCCATACTTGATGATTCGTGCAAGAACATCAACCGATTAAACCATCAAAAGCAAGGCTTTATAGCCCTTTTTTCTCCAAAAACCAAGAAATCACCAAGAGGGCTTCGACTCTCGAGTGTAATTCGAGGGCTGCAAAATCGAGCCGGTGCACAAGAAATTCTGAAGCCTTTCTTGTGACCGATACGTGCCCGCCAAATTGCGATGGCTTCCCGTCGATTGCACGGGACAATCCATGTATAAAGAGGAGGCAGAGGGACGTGTTCTTGTCAGAGTCGGACGAGGAAGAGCATACTAGACTCCTAGTCCGATTCACGATCCGACGCGTTTCTGCTGCCTTTGACGGCCAATTGCTGATACAGGCATTGATGAACTGGAATCGGTTTAAATATGCCACGTTTTATTCAGAGAGTTTTGAGCGTACGACACCACAAAATCTGCGATCCAAACTAATGAACTCATGGCACGACAACCAGAAGAAAAATGTTGTGATGGGGTTCGTCTGAATTCTGATGCGGCAGGATGAACATCGATGGGCAGCACTGCACGCCCCAGATCCGATGCGGAGTTGTTGAGGTATAGATATGCCATGAGTTTATACATGAATGCTCAAATGTCCATGGTGAATGCAAATATTTTGAAGAATTTTCATGGGCTATGTCTTTTATTGTGAACGCATAAAATGTGATGATGTTTCAGTGATCAGTTTCTGGTTGCACACCCTTCATCTGAATTTTGAGCTTGAATCCAGTGTGCGCATCCAACATGCAAATACATCTGTATATCCTAGTAAAAGCTGATCAAATGCTCACAATGGATTGTGAAAATCTCCAAGGTGTCTGTTTGTTCCAGAATCCAGCATGAACTCCTGCCATGCCATGATTCACTAATTTTCAGTGGATACATCTACTTTCAACACTCGACAGCCAGGCACCCTAAAGTTTGCTTCTCTGCCAAAGAAAAAAAAAACGCAAATAAAACATACTTACCCAGCAAATTAGCAAAAAAAAAAAAGATGATGAGAGAAAGTTCTGAGGGAAACAACGGAAGGTATTGATAATTATGTTTCCTGAGGCAAGGTATATCCAACAAACACAAAATGCTGGGAAGTTATTCAAACGATTTCCAGCATCTCTATAAAACATTGGTCTCTTACATTTCGAGTGGTCAAAGAGGTGCAAGAAAGGAGTATAATATAACAAGTTTAGAATGATACATGAAGAAGATGCAACAAAATGAAACTTAGCCTCATACGGCCACAGTGACAGCTTCATCAAGTGCAACGACTCCAGGTAGTTCCTTTCCTTCCAACAGCTCCAAGCTAGCACCACCTCCCGTTGAAATGTGGCTCATAACATCTGCAACTCCCACCTTCTCAACAGCGGCAACAGAATCACCTCCTCCAATAATGGTTGTAACACCCTTGCCGCTAAGGTCTGCCAACTTCTTTGCAATAGCCTGCAAAAGAGAGCTCACAGTTAAGTTTGTTTTGGCAATTCTGTCTGTAATGAAACCGAATGAGAGCATTGGCACAGGCCATCACCTCGGTTCCTACTGCAAACTTGTCAAATTCGAAAACACCCATAGGTCCATTCCAAATGACTGTCTGTGTTGTTTCCAGGGTAGAGCTGAATGATGCAACTGAATCTGGACCAATGTCCAGACCCATCCAACCATCAGGAATAGCAGATGCTGGAACAACCTGTAGAACAATTCAAAGTCAAGGTCAGGTCAAGTATATCACTTCACCGAACTTTGAGCTGCTCTATATCAAGTTATCAACTAGACAATATCTATTGATAATCATCATCAATGATCACAAAAGAATAAAACATAACAGACCTGGCTGTTAGCATCAGGAGCAAACTTATCAGCAATGATAACGTCAGATGGCAACAGAAGTGAGACACCCTTTTCTTTTGCCTTTGCAAGGAGAGATGTTGCAAGCTCAAGTTTGTCTTCCTCAACCAAGGAAGAACCAACAGAGAGTCCTTGTGCCTTGTAAAATGTGAAGATCATACCACCACCTAGAAGAAGGATATCACATTTCTCCAAAAGGGATTCGATAACCCCAATCTTGGATGACACCTTTGAACCACCCACGATGGCAGCAAATGGCCGTTTAGGGCTTGAAACAGCTCCAACAAGGTAGTCAAGCTCCTGTGATTTAAATTAATGATAAACAGTGAGGCTCAGAACTTTCTATTGTATTTGAAAGAAAATAAAGGGGATCCTAATTTTCTTGTCTAGGTATAGCTTTCAAAAAGTTCAAGCATCAGACTTGAAAATGTAAGGTGAAACGTTAGTAACCTTCTGCAAAAGGAACCCTGCAACAGAAGGCTTCAAAAACTTGGTAACTCCCTCAGTTGATGCATGTGCTCTGTGGGCTGTTCCGAATGCATCATTGACATAGAGATCTGCTAAGGAGGCAAGCTTCTTGGCAAACTCTGGGTCATTCTTCTCCTCTTCCTTGTAAAATCTAACATTTTCGAGGAGCAAAACACTACCATTTGGCAATCCAGATACCAATTTCTCAACTTCTGGTCCAATAACATCTTCTGCCTTAGTCACCTGTTTGTGAATACAAATATGGTTTAATCAGTGTGATCAAATTAGTCCATAAAGATTCAATTAGAATTATCACTAACGTAGAAACCTGTATGCCGAGAAGCTCAGACAATCGTGGTACAAGGGGAGCCAAGCTAAACTTGGGAGTAACACCCTTAGGGCGACCCTGCACATAGAAAATCCAAAATTCAATAAAAGGTCATAATGGTCGGAAGCTGTTCACTACTTCAGAACCATCCAGAAGGCAAGAGAAAAAAGCACCTGAGATTTATAGGAGAAAACGAATAAGATCACAATGGATTCATATGCAACGAGTACAAAGATTGGTCACATATTACTTTGCGAGATTATTTGCAATAACATTTGATAACCAATTTTAGCCTTCCAAACAGCACACCAAGAAAATTCGTGCCTAATAAGCCACTATGCAAAACAATCATCCCATGGAATTAGATGAGATCACAGCGACTCGCATTCTGCAGGTTCTGAGATCCTGCATTGTGTATCTGAGACAAGTAACGCTACTTTGAGGAAAATATGAGGGACGGAGGCTTTACCAGGTGGCTGGAGAGGATGACCTTGGCACCGTTCTTGATAAGGTACTGGATGGTGGGGATGGCGGCGCGGACACGGGTGTCGTCGGTGATGTTCTGGTTGTCGTCGAGCGGGACGTTGAGGTCGGCGCGCACGAACACGCGCTTCCCCTCGAGGTCGGCGGCGGTGAGGTCCCCGACGCTCTTCTTCGCCATGGTGGCGACGGCGCGCGTCCCGCGCGCGGACGACGACGCCGCGCGGCACCGCGAGGCGACGTGGGTCGCCAGCCGAGGGTCCGCTGCGGCCGCGAACGCCAGCGACCGCGCCGGCTGGCACCCGGCCGCCAGCCCCCCGCGCCGTAGCGGCGCGGCGGCGGGGCCCACCGCGGCGGCGCGCCTGGCGGCGAGGGAGAGCGAGGACGTGGTCGGCGCGGCCGCGGACGCCATTGGGGGACGACGAGGGAGCGCGCGCGGAGGCTGGAACGCGGAGAGGGTGGGAAGCGGGAGGGGTTGCAAGGGGTCGTAAAGAAAGAGGGTTTTGTGGACGAGAGGAGGGGGAGGAGGAGGGGGAGATTTGCTTATCGCTGGCGAGAGGTCGGGATGGGAGGTGGTCGATGATTCCGGTGGTTGTGTGGGGGAGGAGGCGGCGGTGATCGCCGCGACGGCGACGTGTGGGGCTTGCTGCCTTCCGTGATCGCAGTTGTTTTTTGTGTGATCCGTGTGATCGATCGGAGTTTGGAGAAAACCTGTCCATTTTCGTGTGATTCGCTGAACACATTTTTCTTTTGAGACAAAACACTTTTTTTTTTCTAGAGGCCAGTTCAGCGGTAAGGTTTTGTCAATTTGCCATTGGCATATTCTTTGTCACACCGTTGCACATCTCGTGGAACATATATGATTATTGTTTACTGCTCGATCAACCTGACACCCACATGACTGTTAAATTTTTTATGTCATTTTTTTACAAGGCTGTGTAAGAAAAGTGCAACTGCACTTTCTTCCTTCCTTTTTATCTGAGAGTGCAGGAAGCAAAGAGTATCTATTTATGTGTTGTGGTATATGTTAAACTAGAGAAAAAAAATAGCCACCAAAAAAGCCTGTTTGGGGGATTCTAGGGCCCCTAGCTTCTCCAGCTGGTCATAAAATCCACAACCCCCCACCCCCACCTCCAAACGGGTCAAATTCTGTAACAATCTGTAGAAGCTAGCTGAGAAAATGAACTACGGACTAGAAGCTGGGAATACCAGCTAATCGAGATTCTGAGGAAGCAGCCCACCAATGCCACTGGTATACCCTAAAGCCCGAAGCCTCTGGCATTCATCTCTCCACCCACGCAACAAGCAAGCACAGGAGACGGGAAGAGGCGACGGGGGAAACAGGGGTCACGGCACCCCTTGCCGGATCTGGCCATCCCTAACCGGAAAATGGCATCCCTCGCTGGATCCGATCCTTCCCTGCAGGAGGCGATCAATTTTAGCACGCGATGGAGCTCGGGCAGGAGGCGCTAGGAGGCTAGGGCTTTGGGGGCTGCGCCAGGAAGAGGGAGCTCGGGAGCTCACATCGGCCTACTTCCTCATCGATTCCGGCGTTGTGTTGCTTCATCGTCGTCAACTTCGGCGGTGTCCTACTCCATCCCCATCAACTCCGACCAGTAGGATTTGTGCAAGTGTTGACGATGAAATTTGGCAAGCTCATGAATCAGAAACAGGATCCAATCCGAAGCGGATTCGAAGATATGCAGAAATCTTGGAGACAGAATGTGCATCGGCTGGAGTTCGTATCGGCTGGAAACCAAGTCCGATTGGGATAGCCGATGTAGCCGTTATCGCATGTAAAGTCAATATCGGATTTGACAGAGAAATTACAATGATGTTACCGGGCAAGGATAGAGTCCAAGATTGGCAATTGTATCTTTTAATTAGGAATATGTATAATTTCCTTATAGATAATCTCGGTAAGAGTCCGCCTAAGGGACTTGTTCGTTAGTTGGATTTGTATTAGGTTAATATGAGTCGTGTCCGTGATGGACAATGTTTGTATTTTCGGGTATAAACATAGACCCGAGGTCTTGTAAATAAACAACAACCAAGTTCAATCAATCTCGGCGCATCGCTAACCTTTTATTTTCTACTTTCGACAAGTTCATGCTTTCGAGTCGAGCTGCATCAGTTTGATCTTCGACGAAGAGGTAGGTCTTGTTATGGCGATTTGCATCATCGGAATTAGTGCTTACATCTTTATGACACTATAATTCTATCTTGCGAATCTCCGAGTTATCATATATATTATATAATTTAGATTGATAATGCAATCTATTCGTATCGGCTGATCTTTATCTAGGGTTGTGCTGTTAACAAATAAATTGTCTTGTTGGTTTGAATTATATAATATATCTACCATCCTGAAAAGGCAACCATCGGCTTGATCGTCTAGATATCGCGCTTCTTTTCATACTTAGTGCTGCATCAGTTAAGTTTGATCTACTAAGTCGTGTTCTGAATCATAATATCTAGCCTGCTTTATGATTGTTAATAAGGATAGTATCGGAGTTTCAGCCGATCTTATCTGGTATAGATGTTTTACATAGTTCTATACTTTGTTTAATGTTCTATATCCGCCCCTTATATTAGGATCTAATCTAATATAAATATATTGGACTTGTTATCAATCTAATTGGTTATAGTTGAATATATTTGTTGCAAGAGAATATCCTAGTATAAGGTTGTATCGGAGCTATACCGATACATGCTTAATTCTAGACATCGGCTTTGACATAAGTACATGTAATCGTTATTTCATGTTATTTTAGACTTGGGCAATTTATACTATCTCAGTTCAGTCCGATCTATCCCAATTGCTTATTTCTAAAGTAATATTGATATATTGATTATGTAATACTGATCTTTTCAGCCGATGTACTAGTTTTAGAGTTAGTTCATCAATGATAAACACCTTACAGTCGATTCATGCTTTATTGCATCGGCTAGGATACATCACGATACGATATTGGCTAACTGGCTGTTGACGACCAAATTTGGTAATTTAAGTATCAGAGATAAGGATAGAATCAAAGAAGATCCAAGAGATTAGATCGTATTGGAAACAGAGCAAGAATCGGCTGGAGTCCGAATCGGCTGCGGACAGAATTGGCAGAGTTTGAGTCGGACAGGGTTAGCCGATTGAGCCGATTTCGGTAATATGACTCGGTACACGTCATCGGGTTACGTTAAGGTGCTTCATACGGAGTGCCGCGCACGGATAGAGTCCTAGGAAGGCAATTGTATCTATTAATTAGGATATTTTATGTAATTTTCTTATAGAATCACGGTGAGAGTCCGCCTTAGGGACTTGTTGTGGTTGGATTTGTATTAGGTTAATATGGGTCGTGTCCGTGATGGACAATGTTTGTATTTTCGGGTATAAATATAGACCCGAGGTCCTGTAAATAATAACAACGCAAGTTCAATCAATCCGGCGCATCGCCAACCTTTGTTTTCTACTTTTCAACAAGCTCATGCTTTTGAGTCGTGCTGCATCAATTTGATCTTCGACGAAAAAGGTAGGTCTTGTTATGGCGGTTTGCATCATCGAAGCTAGTACATCTTTATGACACTCTAGTTCTATGTTGTGAATCTCCGAGTTATCATATACATTATATAATTTAGATCGACAATGCAATCTACTTACATCGGCTGGATTCTCTTTAGGGTTTCGTCGATATCGGCTAGATTACCTTGTTGGTTTAGCCAAGTCGAGAACAGTTTCAAGCAATCAACTGAAACACTTAGCAGGAAATTCACAGAGGTCCTTTTATCTATCAATGAACTAGCAGAGCACGACATAAAACCAAAAGAATCATCCACATTGCACCCTAGGCTTCAAGATTCTCGCTTTTTTTCGCTATTTTAACAACTGTATTGGTGCAATTGATGGCACACGTATACCTATGGTTGTGCCTGCAAAACAACAAAGTGCTCACATTGGTTGAAACGGATATCCTACACAGAATGTCATGGCTATTTGTGATTACGCTATGAGATTCACTTTTGTTATAGCTGGATGGCCTGGTTCAGCGCATGACTCACGCATATTCAATGATACATTATCTCGATATTCTGATTATTTTCCACACCCACTTGATGGTAATGCAATTGTCTCCATACACATATAATGTCCTTCTCATTGTCATTCATGCTCTTTTTTTTTTACAAATTTGCATGAAAATTCTAACTTGTCGATACCGGATATCCAAATAGGATTGGTTAGTTAGCTCCATACAAAGGGGAAAAGTACCACTTACAGGAATTTCAACGAGATCGACGTCCAAGAGGTCGAAAGGAGGTATTCAATCATTCACACTCCTCTCTTAGTAATGTCATTGAACGTGCATTCGGTGTGTTGAAGATGAAATGGCGAATTCTGTTGCACATGCCTAGCTATGTTGTTGACAAGCAAAAGTTGATCATAATTGCTTGCATAGCTCTTCATAATTTCATTCGAGATAGTGCTTTGGCTGATGTTCTTTTTCGAAGATGTGACAATGATGTAGACTATATGACACCAATCAATTCACCTGAAGTAGAACCGTATGTTGGCACGTCGCCAGATGATGGTGATATGTGCACCTTTCGGGATTTCATTGCAAACTCTTTGATGGCAAATAGACGATATGGCACATAAAAATATGAAGGTGGTTCATGTTGTTTTTTGCTGTGGTTGATGTATATATGGTAGTGATTAATTAGTACTTCGCAATTTGTATATATAGCGGTGGCAAATTAGGCTTTTGCATGTTCTTGATGAACACATTTCGGTGGAAAAGTAGCATGTATGTGTTTGCATTACATGATTAATTTGACCCTCCTTATTGCCTTGAAAATATGGAATAATGGTTTTTCTATTAGCTACAATTATGAAAGTTTAGTATTCACAACAGTAAATTTGTATAGACATGGGTTTATCCTACACAACAAATAGTTAACAAACAATCAGGACCATTTACTTTAGGGGGTATTTTAGGCAACTTAGCCTCTCAGCACACCAACCAACAAACCCATAGAAGCTCCCCAAACAGGCTCCCTTCTTCTCGGAATTTTCAGCTAGGTTCCCAGAATTTTCAGCTCAGCAAACAGGCCCCAAATAACATGGGGAAAAAAAAAAATTCTCGCATAAGATGACATAAAGAAGTTTTTAGCATATGAAAGCCACGTTGGCGTGGTTGTCGCTGCAGTAAAGTCCAGGCTGCTGAGTGTACCCCTGCTTGTCAAGCAGCTCCCGCGCTCTCCGCACGAGCTCCATGTTGGTCACCTTCCCGTGACGCTCCTCGGCAAGGACGCTCTGGATGGCGTCGCTGAGCGCGCCATACGACACGCCCTCCGGCGTGGTGGCGTCCGCCGAGGTCTCGTCGGTCTGGCACCCGCTGATCAGCACGCCGCTGCACGGCGGCGCCCCTTGCTTCGTGGCCGCCGCCGCCGCCGCCCCGACCGCATCGGCCTCGCCCTCGCCGTCGACGCGCTCTGGCTTAGCTTTATCCGGGTGCTCCTCGCTCGCCGTGGCGCCGCCGCCGCCGCCGCCACCGTGGTTGTGACCCAGCATGGCATTCACGAGCCTCCTGATCTTGGGGCTCGCGTCATCGCCGAAGTGGTGGAACAGCGTCGTCCGGATCGAGCCCACGCCGACGTCGTCCTTCCCGGTCCTCTCCCTGAGCATCTCCACGAACGTCGAGAGCGGCAGCGACCGGTTCCGCGCGCCGGCGGCCGGCATCTCTGCCTGCGCTCGTGGTGGTTGATCCTCTCCCACGCCGTCGCGGCTGCGGCTACCGATGATCCCCTGGCCACCGCGGCGACGGAGGTGGCGCAGGGCGATCAGCAGGAGGGAGGGACACGAGCACGTGCCGGGAGCGGGAGCGGGAGCTGGGCGGCGCAACTCTCTCTCCCGTTGCTGGATCTTGCTCTGCTTCGTGCTGCTCCCTATCTGCTCCTTGGTCTTGTCGATGAGCCCGCCGCTGTGGCACGAGTCGGAGACCATGGTGAACAGGCAGCCGTCGGGGACTTTCTGCACGAGCTCCGTGAAATCCTGGTCTGCATCATCCATGTCAAATGAGTGAGAGCTAGCCATATATACAACCGTGCGATATACTGGCGTGTTATCGAGAGAGTGTTTCCGATATCACCTTTGATCAGGTTCATGTCGCAGGGCACGATGCACTCGTCGTAGCCGGTGTCATCGTCGTCGTCGCCGCCGCCGGTGGTCTCGACCGGCAACTGCAAGCCGTGGCCGCTGAAGTGGAAGAATAGGGTGTCCCCGGGGCGCGCGTCGCCGACGAGCCGCTCGAGCTCGAGCCGGATGTTGGCACCCGTGGGCTGCGGCGTGGACGGGTCGGCGTCGGCGAGGACGCGGATGTCCGCCTCGTCGAAGCCGAAGCGGTCGACGAGACAGCGACGCATACGGGCCACGTCGTTGAGGTAACCCTTCAGCTCCCCCTCCGTGCCGGCGTAGTTGATGCCCACCAGCACCGCTCTCTTCCGGCCCATCGTGTTCGCCGCCGGCGATTATGTGATCGGTCAATCGCCACCGCGGCTGTGAGCTCCGGCGAGGTGTGTGCACTCTGCTGGGACACCGGTTGGGTTGGCACTGGCAGAGTGGCAGCTTTTGTGGTGGGTTGGTGGAGCTCTGATGAGTGATGAGTGATGAGTGATGAGTGCAGTAGCACGAGTTAATCGTCGCTGCCAGTGCGCGCGCTTTCTTGTATTGGCTTGTGATGCCACTCCACGTTGGCAGATCGGCTGATGTGCCCTGACCAGGTTGGCCGGAGCCGGAGGCTGCCATTTTACAGCCTTTTTATCAACATGTTTTTTGTGGTGGACTGATGGAGACCACCGGGTATCTGACAGTGAAATGGTGTAGTGCCCATTGATCAATTGGTGACAAACCAATCGCATTTCCCGCTGGCTGGGATTTGGGGATTATTTTACTGTTATTCTGTAACATCATTGGCACTAATCTTCATATTTTAACCAACTTGTCTTAATACTAACAGTCGACTATTCGGACTACTCTTTTAATCACTCGAGGAATGTTTTCACGTTTAATACATGTCATCTAAATAGTTATAAAAAAATTAAAAAAATATATCAATATGTAGTATATCACTGCACAAACAAATAAGTTAAAATTCAACTTTTACAAATTATAACAAAAATAATAAATAAAACTCAATTTAGAATACATATTTTACAGTTAAATTTGTTATTTTTATCACAAAATGTAGAATTCGAATTTGAACCTACATATTTGTGGAGTGATATATTACATATTGATATATCTTATCAATATTTTTGAATTTTTTTATAATTATTTAGTTGGCATGTAATAAATAAGCGGACGTTCACCCAAGTGATTAGAATCCCTCTTCTTGTTGTCTTTCATTTAAAAAACAAATAGACTCCACCATAGCCCATAACAATGTAGAACATCAATGTACACACTAGAAAAGGGAAGCTTCTCACATTGATGAACAAAGGTAGCAGTCCACGCAGAACAGCTGATGTTCCAGGCTCTCAGCATATGAAGGCCACACTGGTGTGCTTGTCACTGCAGTAAAGGCCAGGCTGCTGGGTGTACCCTTGCTTGGACAGCAGCTCGCGCGCTCTCAGCACGAGCTCCTTGTTCGTCACCCTGCCGCTCTTCTCCGACAGGATGGTCTGGATCGCGTTGCTGAGCGCGCCGTAGGACACGCCCTTGGGCGTCGTGGCGTCCGCGGATGTCTGGTCGGTCTGGCACCCGCTGATCAGCACGCCGTTGCTCACCCTCGCCGTCGTGCCGGCGTACACCTCGTGGACGTTGTGCACCTCCTGTTTCATGGCCGGCTCGAGGGCGTCCGCTTCTTGGTTGCCCTCCAGCTTAGCCTTCATGAACTCCTGCGCCAGGGCGCCCACCAAGCCCATCACGCCGCCGTGCTGGCCCTGCTGGAGCTTGGTCAGCATGACCTTCATGAACTTCTTGATCTTGGGGCTCGCGTCGTCGCCGAAGAGGCTGAACAGCGTCATCCGGATCGAGCCAACATCAATGTCGTCCTTGCCGGTCTTCTCCTTAAGCATCTCGATCAACGTCGAGAGGGGCAATGACCGGTTCTTGACGCGATCGCCACCATGGGAGGATGATCCCATGTGTGGCTCCTCATCCTCGTCGTCGTTGCGGCGGCTGCTCTGGTGAGGGATGTGAACTCCTCGAGACTCGAACGCGTCTCGGACTGTTTCTTTGAGGGTTTCTTTGAGGAAGGATCGGAAGCCGCCGGTGCCAGAGTCAGAACGTTCTTCTCGCTTGCTCTGCTGGGTCTGGTTCTGCTTGGTGCTGTGCCCAATCTGCTCCTTGGTCTTGTCAAGTAGACCACCACTGTGGCAGGAGTCAGATACTATGGTGAATAAGCAGTCATCTGGGACCTTTTGCACGAGTTCTGTGAAATCTTGGTCTGCAGGTACAGAGGAAAATCAGGACGCTCTTGACAACAGAGTCAGATAGTTAAGCTACTACTCTACTTCAGTGAATAAAATTGATGGATGCTCTTGACTGCATAATCAGATAGGCGAGCTACTACTCTACCAAAGATTGATGTGTGCTTTTGACAACAGAGTTTTCTTCATCTTGATACCTAAAATTTTGAAACCAGAGGTAGAGCAATCAAATTACCTGCACAGACTCATTAACCTAACCACCTAATAAGGAACCACAGATAGAGCATACTGTTCCAAGCAATCTGAAATTACAAGGTAGGACACCAAGTGGCAAATTCTAATCTGTTGGTGGAATTCATGTTAAAAGGTCATTTTGGTTCAATTTGGTCTGAATCAGAACCTTCTGATCAAGTGTTAGTTCGGTTTCAGTCTTTTCCCTCCACTCACCTACAACTAACTTGGGATATTACACTTCACGGATATAATTCTTATATCAGAAATGTAAGATGTAGAACTAACTTTGGTTTATAAACAACATGGAGGTTCTAGCGCTCCAAATATTAACTGTGTATTCCCACATTTAAAAGAAACAAAATCAACAGTTTTAAGAAAAGAAACCAAATAGTATCATATGGAACCTTTGGTGTTGTTGAATTCAGCTTTTGTCCATTTCAAAAGCAAAATTACTAGTGGTTGGGCCATTAGATCCTAAAACTTAAGCCCGCTTGATAACCTATCAAATTCAACCTGTTTTTTTTCATATATCACTCCGAGCACGATTCGAACATAAGTCATGTCACGTAACGATCAGGCAATGTCCCTCTCAAATCTCGCCTATTCGATCCCCAATTCCGAAGCAGGACAACAAAAAAGTAGACAGCGCGCGGAGCAATCACCTGTGATAAGGTTCATGTCGGAGGGCACGATGCACTCGTCGTAGCCGGTGTCGTCGTCCTGGCCGGTCTCCGCCGGCAGCCGCGTGCCGTGGCCGCTGTAGTGGAAGAAGAGGAAGTCCCCGGGCCGGGCGTCGCCGACGAGGCGCGCCAGCTCCCGGCGGATGTTGGCCCCCGTGGGCTGCGGGGCCGACCGGTCGGCGTCGGCGAGGACGCGGATGTCGGCCTCGTCGAAGCCGAAGCGGTCGACGAGGGCGCGGCGCATGCGGGCCACGTCGTTGTGGCACCCCTTGAGCTCCGCCTTGGTGCCCGGGTAGTTGATGCCCACCAGCAGCGCGCGCTTCCGCCCCATCGCTCCCTCGTTCGTCGTCGGAGTCCGTGCGGCGGTGGCCGGCGTGGGGATGTTGCGAGGCGGCGGCGTAGTTTCTTTGCGGCCGAGGAGTTGGCTGCGTCCAATGGAAATGGGCGAATTGGCTGGTTTTTTGGACTTTTGGGGTGGGTGCTGAGCTGTGTATTGGCGTCCGATCTGGCAGTGGTTGGGAGGGTTGGTGGTGGTGGTGGCGGCCCAGTGTCGTGCCAGGTAGTCGTCCTCTACGGTATCCTTTTGGACTTTTGTATTATTGTCTATGTGAACTTAGTAAAAATATTGTTAACTTAGAATTTAGACATTTGTCAAAATTTAGAAAATACATGATCATTTGTCAAAATTTTGATGAAGCAAAGCATCATCACATACATATACAGGGTCTTCAAAACATAGAGTTTACACAGAGCAAGCTTCATCTGCATTAGTGTGGAAACCGTAGAAAATAATTGGAGTTATTGTATTGCAGATTATATAGAAAGTAGAACATATGGGATCACAGTATCCCCAAGAGAACACACATAGACATGCTGAAAATGCTAAAATGATTAATATAAAGATATATGATGTTTTCCAGCGAAAAAAATACTTAGTCCTTGTGGTTGTTAAAGGTCACCCGCATCAAACCATCAAGAGTCAAACTTTAACATGTTGTTGCTCATAGGGTAGAATATTCAGAGTAGTTTTTTTTGAAACGGTTCTTGATCAGTCAAGAATTTCCATGTCTACCATTTTAACTACTAGCAATGATTGCAATACAAAGTTGGAATATATTTTTCTAAAAAAATAAATCTTATATGTGGCCCTAGAGTAAAAAGATGGTAGCACTACTTTTACGAAAATTGTACTAGATTGGTCGGGAATACCCATCACTGTTTTCATCCCTAGGTGCTCGGTTCAATTTTGACTAAGTTATTGCAAGCTCTTGTTTGTGTTTACCGAAAATGTTGGTAAGGTTACAATTGCTGGCATCAAAACTATAATTGACATTACTAGGGCCCATTTGTTACAACTCCTAGCCTCCTACTTCGAGATTCTTATCCTTCGGAGTTAAAAGCTAAGGATTTTTTAAGTACCTCCAAGTGAACATGAGCCGTTTATTGTACAAGATCGTAGACAGATGAGATATATTTGTACTACACCAATTACTTTGTGCCGTTTTTTTGACAAATTGACCTTTTTCAAAAACTTATTTCGAAACTAACCACTGCCAAAAACTTCAACCAAAAATAGGCCATTGGCTCAGCGCCAATCACATTGGCGCTGAGTTTGGGTGTGTCAGTGCCAACGGACCTGGCGCTGACCTCGTGCCACCGTGGCGGCCGAGCAGATCCCCCAGCCGACGTGGCAGGCATGTCAGTGCCAACATATACGGCGCTGAGATGACCAATCTCAGCGCTAAAGTATTTGGCGCTAAGCTTGGGTACTTAGAGCCCACCCGGGCAAGCAGTAGTCCACCTCTCCTCTCCACTCCCCTCCTCCCTGTCTAGGTTTCATCCCTCACTGTCGCCCTCTCTACTCCATTCCCTAAATATCTCCAAATCCACCCCAAATCGAGGGGCATTTCGCGGGCATTGCGTGAGGCATCGATTTGTAAGGTAAACCCCCTCGAGAAATCCTAAATTTATCAACCGGTTGGTGGGATGGGATGTGATTTAGGGGGAAGGGAGAGGGTGTAATGTTCTACTTCAATATTTAGGTAGTTATGGACGATTCGTACTGTTGAATTTTGATTTTATAACATCGTTAAGAACCCTAGTTTTTGTGTACCATCTTATGTTTCTCTAAACCATAGTTAGTTGATGGATGTATTGTCATAGGGGAGTATGTATGTGTTAATATTTATGTTGCATTTGATGTAGCGATTGTTTTTTTTGTAATTGTAGGATGTTTAAGAAGGATGACGTCGGCTTTGCCCCTGAGCAGTTGCCTCCACCGGGTGTGAAGCGCCCAATGTGTTGGTGTGGGGATAAGTGTTGTTTTCAGATAAGTGATGACTGGGATAGTTATGGCCAGAGGTACTGGATGTGCCGCAACTACTCGTACAGTCTAGAGAAACCTAAGCCCGTGCCTAAGGGAAGGAAGGGAAAGGCGAAGATTCCAGTGAAGGTAAATTTTTTGTAGTGTAATTTGTTTCGCATTGCATATATGGTCATCTGTCGTGAAGATATAAAATATGATTTAATGTGTAGGAACCTGAGATACCACCCCCTCTTTGTGACTTTGTGGAGTGGATTGACAATGAGATGACTGAGTTCGATAAGAGTATGATTCAGAGCTGGCGCGAGCGCCAGGAAGAGCGTGAGGAGCGGCAACGGCAGCGTGCCGCAAAGGAGAAGGCCGAGAGGGAAAGGAGAGAGGAGTTGGAGTTAAGGGAGTTGGCTAGACTGAATAGGGAAAGGAAGAGCGTGCTGAAGATCGATCAAGAAAGCTGGCTAGGGCATAGCGTGCGAAGGATGCCGGGTCGGAAGCGGCAAGGAAGGGCAAGTACCCATGATGCGCCCAGTAGTACTAGCTTGGAATCGTCAATGCGTTGTAATGTGCGCGTGTAATAATTGTCGTTTCGTACTATGAGATGTTTAATTTCATTTGGAGTCCGTAAGACGTGGTAATGAATGCTAGAGAACATTCCGATTTAATAGTCGGTAACTGAGGATTGCATCGTTTATGACAAGGCTTGTCAACGAAAATTAACTCGCTACTTTATGTGGTATTGTGGTTGTGAAAGCAGAAAGTATTTGTCGATTTTGCATTGAGACTGGAATTCGCCGAGGTGGCCGAATCCCCCCTCTCCCACCCCCAACCAGCAAGCCTTCTGTTTGGCTGGCTGGGAGGACATCAGCGCCAGAGAAAATCACGCTGAGTCTGGGGACCTCAGTGCCACGGGCTATGGCGCTGAGGTCGACTTAGTCGTTTTCGGCTGTGACCCACCCCAGCAAGCCTTCTGTCTGGCTGCCCCGGGGGGACGTCAGCGCCAGGCATAATGGCGCTGAGCCTGGTTATTTGGTTTTTGTTTTGTGCCAAAACGGATCTCATGTTTTATTTCCTCAAATTCCTAATTTGTCAAAAAAAAAATTAGAAACCCCCCCTCGGTTGGGCCTCTTTCCTCCCCTTCTCCCCCGGCCCAACTCCCCCCTCTCTCCTCTCTCTCCCCCGAATGGGCCGGCCCACCTCCCCTCTCTCCCTTCCCGGCCCACCTCACTCCTCCCTCTCCCTCCTCTCTCCCGGCCCAGCTCCCCCTCTCCTCCCCTCGGCCCACGGCCTCTCTCCCGCGGCGGCCCGGTCCACCTCCGGCCCACCCCGGCCGCAAGCGCCGCCCGACCGCCGCCCGCGCCCGCCGCGTGCGCCGCCGCCCGTGCCGCCCTCCGCGCCGCCCAACCGCCGCCCGCGCCGCCCGCCGCACCGCGCCGCCCGCGCCCACGTCGCGCCACCCGCCGCCCGCGCCGCGCCGCCTTGAGCTCCGCGCCCACGTCGCCGTTCACATCGCCGGCCGTACCCACGCCGCTCGCCGCCTATAAAAGGGACCGAAGCCCTCTCCTCGCCGCCCCTCACCGCCGAGCCCCTTCTCCTCGCCGGCCGCCCCCTCTCTCGCCGTCCTCCCTCTCTCCCGGCTCTTCCCTCTCCCCTCGCCGGCCGCCGTCGTTGCCGGCCGCCGCCGCCTCTTCGGCCGCCGCCGCCTCCTCTCTCCCCTCCCGGCCTCGCCGCCTCCCGCTGCCGCCACTCCGCCGGCCGCCGCCTTTCCCCCTCCCACGGCCGCCTCGCGCCGCCCCTCACCGGCGCCCGCCGACGCCAAGCCGAGCCGGGCGAGCTCGGTGGGGAAGAAACCCCCGACAGGTGGCCCCCCTCCCCCTCTCTCTCTTAGCTGCCACGCGGGCCCCACGCCCCTCCCCTCTCTCGGCCTGACATGTGGGCCCCCCTTAAATCTAACCCTAACCCTAACGGAACGGAATTTATTTAAAAATTCCCAAAATTTTCAGAAAAGTCCCTTTACCCTTGAAAATTCATAGAAATTCAACCGTAACTCCGTTTGACCCCGTTCAAATTTCTATTTTTTTCTAAAAATGAGATCTACACAGTGCACACTTGTTTATTTGATTTGAGCTTGTTTTATTTCCTTTTTATTTATTTGTTTTCCGTTCCGCGTATAGAGCACGTGTACGAGGACGCTCTGGACGCCGGTTTCGAAGAAGAAGACTCGCATCTCGTGCAAGGCCAGCCTCTTTGATCACATTGCCCCTATATTTGCAAAGATATGTTGTTTGAAAAATGCATTGCTTAGTACACACGATAACATGTTAGGCCTCGGATTGTTTAAACAACCGACGGACCAACCTAGTAGTCGCACTTATATTTCATAGGTTGATGATTCCATACCTTTGATAGCTCCACAAATGTTTACGCCGGTATCGTTATACGATTACCGAGGTAGTTTCGCTTAGCCATGCCCACGTTATTGCCGTGTGGGAAACTTGGGTATTTCCAAATTTTATGCTTAAAAATCCGGTACGTTGTACCGAGGTGTTGTGAAATAAAGTGTGTTGCGAAAATGGTGATGATGCGGAGTCAAGCCTTTGTGGTTTGGCTACGTGTTATCGTTAAGGACCGATTCCTTTGGGAAGTCCATCCGAACACGTTACAGTGCGACCACACGGGTATTTATGGGATGCCTCTGGCTAAGTAAATTGTTATCACATGGGAGTTGGTGTGCCAATGGTTGTGGAATGCCGAGGATGAGGAGATGAAGTGTTACGCATGTTTTGCCCATCATGGGTGTCTTTGTGCCTCTATTGTGGCATGGTACCAGTAGGAGTAGGAGGCATCCTCGGTATTTCCTGGGTGGACGACGGCTGGATTTGCCTGATACTCGGCTATGGATCTTAGCCCAACTAGGTGGCATGCGATTTTCATGGGTTAGCTTTGGAAAGGCCTTGTCACGAACTTTCGTTGCCGACGGGTAAACGATGTCAGTTTCGTGTCGTGTGGGTAAAGCGTACAACCTCTGCGGAGTTTAATGAACTGTTCGAACAGCCGTGCCCACGGTCAAGGGCGAGTGTAAGGTGTTTCTCATAGTGTAGATTTGTTTGACAAATGTTTGATGAAAATGGTTGGTGGGAAGGGATTCGTTTCCAGAGTTTGCCTGTGTGGCAAACGGCTAACCTTTGTGGTTAGGAACGGGTCTGTGTGACCTGGGGTGTCGTCCGACACCGAGTTGTTGTTAGGGCCATGATGGCGTTGCAGTGCTGAGATGACTGCGTGGTCTATGTGTGGTTGTGAAGTGAGAAGGAACCAAAAGAGGAGACAAATCAATTGTTGGTTGTTAATCTTGTGACAAGTTGTTGCAAAGCAACTTGTGGAATGGGTCGAGGCGTGAGCCTCCTCCCGACAACTAAAACTTGATTCACTCACTAGAGTTTTGTGAACTAAATCGCTTTCGCCAAAAAGGCTGCTTTCGCAAATAAAACCCTAGCTCTCCTTGTCTTAACCAAGCATGTCATTCTTTCCCCGGCTTGCTGAGTACGTGAAGTACTCACCCTTGCTATATATAATATCTATAGAGGTTAAAGATGAAGACGTCGACCCGACCGCCGCGGAATGTCTCCAGGAGCAAGCCGAGTACGAAGACTTCTAGAAGGATCGTGCCTAGCCCCAAGCCGTCGCCTGTGGATCGAGATGGTCGCCCAGACGCTTAGCCGCCGCTGCTTTTGTCTTTTGCTTTATGGACTTTTGTATTGTTGCGTTGCTCATCCTTGGGCCTGTCCGGGATAGCAACTTATGTAAGGACTAAAACCCAGTGATGTAATAATTAATCTACTTTGATTCCATGTTTATTCTGTGAGTACCAGCTAGTGTATCCTGGGACTGGTACTATATCACAGGTAATGCGTAGCACCTCGGTATGAGTTAGCTGGTGATATCAGTTAGCGAGTGCCAGGGCGTTACAATCCCGCCCCAGCAGGCCTTTCTGTCTGGCTGCCCCGGGGGGACCTTAGCGCCATTTTGCCTGGCGCTGAGCCTGGGAACCTCAGCGCCATTTGCTCTGGCGCTGAGGTACACCTTAGCCGTTTTGGCCGAGTCCCGCCCTAGCAACCCTTCTGTTTGGCTAGCTCGGGGACCTCAGCGCTACGGTCCCTGGCGCTGACCTCGCACATGTCAGCGCCATTATACATGGTGCTGAGGTTGCAGATCAGAGAGCAGTGAAACAGCTCTCTGCCCAGGCAGACATTTCACAGCACAGACAGCAATATATTACATTTCACAGCACAGGCAGCAATATATCAACGTTGCAACATGTGTTCACTATCAAACCATACATCCATCCATCAAGTCCAACCTCATTCCATACATCCAAAGAGTCCATCAATCCATCCATACATCGAACCATGCACTCACCTCCTACCTCTAGTGCGAGGACGAGGCACATCGGGGGTGTACCTCCAGTCCTGCGAAGGAGCCCGCCTGCGTCGTGGTCGAGACGGATCGGGTTGCGAGAGATACAGCTGTGACGACTCTGATGCGTCCTCCAGCTGCGAGGGACCAAGCTCATCCGCCTCTTCTTCTTCCTCCTCATCCCCTTCTTCCTCCGCCTCCTTAACGGCACATTCTCCTCTGCATGTACTTCCTCCCTTACCGGAACATTCTCCTCCCCATGTACTTCCTCCCTGACCTCCACATCCACCATATCACTTACTCCCTCGCCCACCTCCACGTCTTCCTCAATTAATTCTTCCTTCCTACTACACCTCTCCGAGTGTTCATGAGAACCAATGGGTGATTCTATGAGTGGACTTTCATTCAGGTGTACAAGTTCTTTCTTCCCTTTCCTACTCTCTTTCTTCCATGCAAACACCTCAAGAGCTTTGAAATGTGACCCCAATACTATATCTATATATGTTTGCCATTCCATCTCTCCATTCAAGTCTAACATAAACTTATGCGACATGACACCACCACCCACATCGTATCTCCCTTGCATACCAACCGACTCATCACTCCAATCCAATTCATGCTTAATGCGAGACATTAACTCCTCAAATGTAGGCTTCGCATGAAACACTAACTGTCTAGCAGTCATTCCCTCAAATTGGCTTCCACCGGTACTTTCATCTACCACACAACCACCATAATGAAGCCGGACCAATCTATCCATCTACAATATTTCACCCATACATAAACATTAATTACTTGAAAATAATCTCTAAATACCATAGCAATGCCAAATCTTCCAAACCTTACAACATGTCCAACTTTTTCCATAAAACAATACCTAATTTTTTCAACTCAAATACTACACATTATTCATAAAAAAAATTCCCTCCTCCTACAAAGTACCTATACCTCACCACACCTCAACCCCCTTCCAACCATTTCAATCACCAAGCATCAATACAACATCAAGCCCTAACCATCACCACACATCAATCCCAAATATAGGTTCTACAAATCAACATGAACCAAATGGAGCAAGACTAATACGTCTCTTCGACACTACATCCCCACCCACATTATCCAATTAACATCCCAACCCGAGCAAACTATTATCACACCACGGTTGGAACCAAAACAATGCGAAATATCCAATAAAATGTTGGGGAAACTAGGGTTTCTAGAGGAGTTTACCTTCTCAATCGATCCCCAACTCAATCCTGACGATATCCCCTTCGATTTGAGAGGATTTGGGGGAGATTTGGTGAGGGGACGGCGTGGAGCGATGAACCCTAGCCTTTTCGCTGTGGATAAGAAGAGAAGAGAGGCTGGCTGGGGCGGCCAGCCAGCCTCGGCCAGCCTCCAAGTACCCAACCTCAGAGCCAGGACCGTTGGTGCTGAAGTTGGGAAGCTCAGCGCCGAAGCGGTTGGTGCTAACATGCCTACCACGTCGGCTGGGGGATCTGCTCGGCCGCCATGGTGGCACGACATCAGCGCCAGGCCAGTTGGCGCTGACACGCCCAAACTCAGCGCCAAGCGCATTGATGCTGAGCCAACGATCTATTTTTGGTTGAAGTTTTTGGTAGGGGTTAGTTTCGAAATAAGTTTTTGAAAAGGGTCAATTTGTCAAAAAAAAAAATAGTTTGTGTAGTAGGTGCAGTAAAAGGGTATTTGTGGGAAAAAAATACATGGCATTGTTGTAAATATGTAGTTTCGATAGGGTTACAGTGTGAACGTGGTTTTTGCGATGTGTTCCTCGCCCTCCGTCGAGGCGCCGGTCGCTGCCCCGATGATCGAGGCCGGACCGCCGGAGCTCAACACGTTGTGCTAAGTCGCCATCTCCGCCTCCGCCGCCGTCCTATTCGTCGTCCCAGGCTCCCAGCGCTGCACCGAGACCGCGACCCTCATCAACTCCAACTCTGTCACCACCCAGATGAGTGGGAGGGGCACATCTCCGGCGAGCTCTCCCGCCATATCCCGCCATCCCGCTGTGCTCGCCCCTCTCCGCCAATGTGCGCCGCCTCCTTGGTCGCTGTGTGCGTGTGGATGGAACTCGGCGTCGACAGCGGGAGCTTTGAGTCCATCTCGGCTGCGCTGAGATCGGAATGGGGGAACAGGGCGTAGACGGCGGAAGAGCACGCCTCCAATGCGGCTGCTCGCTACCTCGGTGACGGTGACCACTGCAGGTCTGCGGCTTCTCCCACGGCGGTGGCCGCTGCAGCGCAGCGCCAGCAGCCAGATCGAAGCAGCATGGTGGAGGCCGCAATGCCGACGCCGCACCTCCGCTTCCCCCTCTTGTTCCCCCCGCTTCCTCGACGAGAGCGTTTTGTTCCTAAGGCTCTTGTCTGACCAGTTATGTTTATACATCTCCATGCTGTTCTTTGGGCACTGGTCATGGTTAAATCATAGTTCACGACAACTTATTTTGAAATACTGAGAAATTGAAATGTAACTATTGTCTGTAGTGGACTGCTTGGTTCTTCCGTGAGTGAAATCATGTAGTAATAGATCGACATGCTTTCTCATTTTTCTTTTGTGGTCGCCATCTGTAGTAGCTACTTAAGAAGATACGATGCAGTTAAAAAAGATGCAGGAGCGAGAAGGGGTGCCCCCCGCGGCGGCCGCGCCCTGCATCACGAGAGTACGAGACGACCACCACTTGGGCCTAGCCGAGCGGCTGCAGGCCCGTCAAGCCTCGGCCTTGCCTAAAATACCCTTCCACCTTAATAACGTAAAAGCCTAAAATACCCATGATAATCGATGTTCAGATTTAATTCCTACTACACTACTGCTATTCTTAGTAGAGGCACCATAAAAAGAACTCAAAAGCTATACCAAACACTTTCAAGATTCTAAGAATGGAGCTATATTCCCCCGCTCCTCACCCTGCTTAATATACAGGGCATGTTTGGTACAGCTCCAGCTCCATCTCTTCTGGAGATGGAGTTCAGCTAAACAGTTTCAACTCCACCTAAGCTGGGAGTAGAGCTGGGTGGAGCTCTCTCACAAAATGAACTAGAGAGGTGAAACTGGGTTTAGGCAACTCCACTCCAAACCCAACTTCTGGAGTTAAATTTAAGAGTTGGAGCTGTACCAAACAGATCCATAATAAGAAGGTCCTAATTTATCACTATAGCTGGGCTGGATTCTTCATTCGATTGACTGGTTCATCCTATATTATTGTAACTGTGCAGCCGTGCAGGCCGTAGTGCTGTATCACGTCGATGGATTCATCCGACCTATGTACGTGCATCCAGGTCTCAGATTTTCTTTATAAAAAAAATGAAGTGCCCGAATTGTTTAGTAGTTTACCACACCTCAGCAAAAGAGAAACCCACACGATCGATCCTGATGCCAACTACAATGACCAGTTGATCACTGACTATGATCAGTATACTGTTTTTCATAGCACAAAGAAAGAAAGTAAGAACAATTAATATTGGAAAACTACGTATACATGATACATGGACATGCAGTACACGAGATGCAGAGATCGAACAGTGGCTAGCTAGTCGACGTGACACCCGTGGACCAGCTTCGGCGTGCTCGTGCAGGAGGTCGACGCGGACGCCGGCGACGAAGGAAACGAGAAAGACGTGGGCGCGGACGCCGCGGCGGCGCCGTGCGGCATGACCCGGCGCCGGGACGACGACAGCGACCGGCGCCAGTGCGAGAAAGACGACGACGACGCCCTCCCGCCGGCCGCGGCAGCGGGCGGCGGCGGCGACGCTAGCCACCACGTGGAGAGGGAGGCCGATGCCAGGAAGGTGACGCGCTGGGGTGGCGACGCTGACCCGTCGTCATCGGTCGTCGTGGTCTCCAGCTGGACGCTCTTGATGCCGGACGCACCGCCGAGCTGCATGACGGGCGGTGGTGGCTTCTTCTTCTTCTTCTTGGAGCGTCTCGGCAGGTGAAAGCACAGCACCCCGCACCTGACACCGCCGTTCTCGTCCGCCGTCTCAGGCCGCGGCGGCGGCCGCCGTGGTAGCTGGTTGCCTACCTCCTGAGGCGCCGATGGCTGTGACGGAACAGGAGCATCCTCCGGGGGAGAAGTCATGGTGGGTGTTGCTGAGCTGCTCGAACGGTGAGCTTGACAGAAGGAAGCGAGGGCTTTGCTTGGGATAACAGGAGAACTGGACTTGGTTTAGCGACCGGTTTATAGTGGACCAGAACTCTATGTGCCTTTGCTTTTTATTTTTAAGGCAAACTGTCCACGGTTTATTTTACTGTGCGTTGTATAGTGTTCGTCTAGAAAGTGGCCGGCATAACCCAGCGAAACATAAACTCTATGGTGATATATATGAGCCATCTAGAAGAAGAATTTTGAGATTCCTGTGGCAAATTCCATTGAAATTTGAGTGTGCCATTCTGTTTATCTGATGTTAGTACTACGTCACATACGTCTAAACTCTAAACCCAGTTCAAAATCCAGCGAAGTTACATGCGTCTTTTGTGTAGAGTTAATCAATGCGCAAGAGAACGCAGTGAGCTTTCTGAAAGTGATGTGATTTTTTCGGTGCATCACTACCCACAGTATTCGAATTTCGAAGGGAACTCATTGACAAGCCCGCAAAATTTGCACTACACCGGCCGGATTTTTCAAACAGTGTCTTGCCAACTATTGCTTGCTGCAGTCTAAAATGATATACATGGTCCTAAGCTGATTAGTTTAGGATAATTATGTATTTATGTGTATCATGCGCTGGCTTAAAGATATGAGGGGGGCTTAATCAAGTAGAAGTGGGTGTCATTATGGTACACACTATACTTGCTGCGAGCTGGATGCATTGTCCTGCTGGCTCATTTTGTTTTTGGTCTCATTTGTGTCAGTGTTCTGTTTGGGAGTGCTGTAGCTTTTCGAGAAAGATTTTCTGAACTCCGTTGAAGAAACAGCATGCTTTTTTGAAATTCTTTTGGTTGAATTTGCAGGACTATGGATGTTTCCAGTGGTTGTGAGATAAATAAATCTGATAATCCAAAGTTTCAAACAGTGTTGGTGTTTACACTCTTTGAGATTGCAGGATCATTCTGTGGATTAGCTTAGAAAGGCGTTATTAAAGTCATGATCTGGTAAGAGGTGTTTTAGAACAGTATACTGGTATTTCCCTGTAGTCCTGGGCCGAACAGCCGATGCATATCTCAACCAAAAGGAGAAGTCCGATAATAAACCAGACCAACATGAGGCCCACATAAGTTCGCACACAAAAGCATCGGACCGCTCGTAATCCAGCCCAACTCCATAGGCTTCTAATTGACATCACAGCCCAGCCCAACTCCAGAGACTTCCAGTTGGAGTACTAGTACTATTTTGGTCTGACACGTTTGCTCGAAGCGGGAGGAAGAAAATCCTATCGCCGTTTCAGTTTTCCCTCGCAAATTTTAGCCCAAAATCCCCAAATCCCACACTCCCCTCCCGGCCGCTTCGACTTTTCCCTCAAATCCCCCCACCGCCACCGCTTCCGCCTCCACCGCCGACGGCCCGAGATCTGCGCGCCTCCACCGCCGCGGCCTTCGTCGGGCCCGGAGCACCGCGCCGCCCGGTCGCCGTCGCTTGGATTTGTGAGCTGCGCGGTCACCGTCGCCCCGAGTTGCGCGCCGCTTGGTCGCCTTTGTCCTCGAGCCGCCCCCCTTCAGCCGGTGCCGCCCTTGCTGGGCGAGTGATCTCCCGGCGGGCGGGCGGGCGGCGGCGGCTGCTCTCGCGCTCCTGTCGTCGGTGCAGCTGCGTTCAAGCATGGAGAGTTCCCCGCCGATGTCGCCCGCGCCCTCGCCAGGGAGCGGGGGGCGGCCGCGGCTGTTCATAAAGGAGATGGTCCTCCGCAACTTCAAGTCGTACGCAGGGGAGCAGCGCATCGGCCCTTTCCACAAGGTCTCGCTCTTTTTCTCTCACTTGCAAGCACACGAGCGCGCAAGCTAGCTACAGTATATCTTACTTCGTCGCGCTCATAGCCATAGATGACGCATTCCCCCACTACCAATCCCCGGTTTTCGTTTGTTTTTGGCGCTATTGAGGATCCTCCAGCCGCAATTTCGTGTGGTGCGCTTGCTTTTTACTTGACCAGTAAACCCTAGACTAGACACGACAGTGCAATTTAACTTCAATTCTGATAGCGTTGGAGGTAACCACGTATACTTTCGTTTGAATTTTCCATTTCCCAGTGCCTACAGAATCCTAAATAAGTTAAAAATCGTGTTACAGCATTTTTTAGGAATTTGTGTTATCTTCAGTGCGGCCGTTCTACCTGGCCTCTAGTTTATGAAGTGAAATACCGATATGCACATTGTTACTAGGTGCTGAACCTATGTAACGTTTTGTTTATTAGGTTCTGAATTGTTGGTCTAGTTTTGGTCTCACGAATGTTTGATTGGAGTGGAGGTTTTTGAGTTGTGCACTGGTTTTACGTGTGGAACATTAGTTCTGAAACTTTAGAGTGACATTTCATACTCTAGCAGTAGTATGTTTGGGTTCACTTTGTTTCATTTGCAGATTTTTTATTATGAAGAACAAGTCACATGTTTTAATCATGATACATGTACTACACATGGCATTTGTTCTACCCACAAGTGGAGGTTCCTGTTCTATAGCTTCTATCTGAATTTGCCCTTCATACGTTGAAATTTCAGACCTTTCAAATTTCAGACCTAACTCTTTTATCCTCAGAATGTCGTTTCTGCGGTTTAACATTCACTTGTTCTGTGGTACCTAGGATATAAGGAAAACAACATTTATCATAATTTTAAATTTTAGTGACGTTCAAGTACATCAATTTAAGTGGTCTAGTGACTATGATTTGTGAGTAGTAACACATCTTACATTCTAGAAATGTCGTCTAACTTTACTAATTGTATTTTTATGGTGACCTGTGCAGAATTCTCAATTCCTGTGTGAGTAACCGTCGTGTTTGTGTTTTGTTGATCATTGTTAAGTGCCACACCAATATCACTATAAACTGTTTATAGATACTATCGATGAGTGCACTATGCTTCAAGCTCTTATGAACACAGATCTACCACTCCGTCGCTAGGATCCGTGCATCGTATAAAAGAATAACTGCTTTTTCTTGCTTTCAGAGTTTCTCAGCTGTTGTTGGGCCAAATGGCAGCGGGAAAAGCAATGTCATTGATGCAATGCTGTTTGTGTTTGGGAAGCGTGCAAAACAGGTGGGCAATGTTGCTTCATAACCGTAAATGTTTATTGATGTTCAACATTTTTCTGGTCAGCTCATTGGCAGATGTAAGCTATTCATTGATTTATTCTATCTCAAAAACTCATTGTATTTTTTTCAGCAAGTGCTAGATGCCAAAGTTGGCATGCAAGTGTAAGTTATTCCCAATGTTTTTAAAGGTTGGGCAACAAACTGCTACTTTATGTTTGTTAGTGTTTTACTGATTTTGTATGCAAGGCGAAAAATAAGCTTCAACGTCTCTGCCCAAAGGTTTTTGAGAATATAGTGTAATGGTACTTTCATGATAGTAAACTAGTTGTCGAAGTGAAATGTATTTAATAATTGAATACATGTTTCCTGTTTACTATTGCCCATTTCCTCCAAATGTTATTCCTCAAAAGTTTTGGATTAAACGCTATAAGTTTAATGCTGTTTGTGAAAATCTTGTTCATTTGTTAGCTATTTTCTTAATTCAGAACAACCTATTTAGGTTGTTTCATATCATAGATGCTGTTTCTGACCAGTTTTCCATCATTGTAGATGCGCCTGAACAAGGTCTCAGAACTCATACACAATTCTTCTAATCACCAGAATCTAGACAATGCTGGGGTCTCTGTCCATTTTCAAGAAATCATTGATCTGGTATTTCTTGAGCCAAGTATTTAGCATTTCATATTGCTAAACTAGTGCCACATAATTTATTTCCCTCCCTCTCTGTCCATCATAGGATGATGGGAACTACAGGGCTGTTGAGGGCAGTGATTTTATCATCACAAGAGTTGCTTTCCGTGACAACACTTCTAAATACTACATAAATGACCGTGGAAGCAATTTTACTGAAGTAACTAAATTGTTGAAGGGCAAAGGAGTCGACCTTGATAATAATCGCTTTTTGATCCTTCAGGTTAGTGTTTTTTTCCATTTACACATGAAAAATGCGCGTGCTTTGTAAGTCTAATTTTGGAAATATGTTGCATATTATTTAATATGTTTACATGACTATGAGGGATATAGCAGACATTCATATGGTGTTATATTTTATGGTTTTGCACTGCATAACTTCCAAGTTGGGCACTTTCAGGGTGAGGTTGAACAAATCTCCCTGATGAAACCAAAATCTCAAGGTCCACATGATGAGGGGTTTCTAGAATATCTGGAAGACATCATTGGGACAAATCAGTATGTTGAGAAAATTGAAGAAGCTTCCAAGCAGTGAGTTCTTTAACTGATTTAAGGCCTGCTGTCATATTGAGTGCTTTTTGTCCATTCTGTAATGATGTAATCTGACATGTTCTGATACCTATTAGATTGGAAATGCTCAATGAAAAACGGACAGCATCTGTGCAGATGCTGAAGTTGGCCGAGAAGGAAAGAGATAACTTAGAGGTGATGGTCTGAATGTGATGAATTGATTCTTCTGGTTGAATGACACTACTGATGGAGATATTTTCCTGTAGAGCGCGAAAAATGAGGCTGAAACATTTATGCTGAAGGAACTCTTACTTTTGAAATGGCAAGAGAAGGCGACCACATTGGCTTCTGATGATGCTACCTCACATGTTGCTCAGCTGCAAGAGAACGTTGCAGACTTGGAAAAGAACCTTGCCTCTGAAAGGTCATTTATTGTTGTGGATGAACATGATTTTTTGATACTGAGTTTTATCACTAATTATTTTGGTTATAATCCAGGGAAAAGATTCAACATAGTTCTCAAACTTTGAAGGAAATGGAGTCCGTTTACAACAAACATGCTAAAAGGCAAGAGGTATTGTGTTGTTGGAACATTACTCGTGACTCAAAAGCTGTTTATTCCTAGATGTTTAGGATAGACCTTTTCCCCCACAAGATGGTTAGTGGCAGATTTTCTACTCCCTTTCTAACATTGCCATATTATAGTGCTCATCTGTATATTTATTCTCTGGATGTGTTTAGGACCTTGAAAATAATATGAAGTCTTGCAAGGATCAATTTAAAGAGTTTGAGAGAAAAGATGTAAAATATAGGGAGGATTTGAAGCATCTTAAACAGAAGATTAAGAAGCTGGAGGACAAAACTGAAAAGGTATATTTAAAATGATCCCATATGTTGGTCAAGCAAAGCAACAAAGTTCACCTTCACTTTTATCCAGGATACATCGAAAATTGATGAATCAACAAAAGAGGTTGAAGAATCATCCAGTCTAATTCCACAACTAGAGGAAGAGATACCCAAATTGCAAGAAAAATTTAATGAAGAAGAAAAGGTGCTGGAGCAAATTAAAGAAAACTCTCGAGGTGATTTTCAGAGCAAGACATGTGCCTATAAATTTCTTCTATCGCAGTCTGTTCCTTTTTATGACCAAACCCCTCTCTCTCTTTTTTGGTAATTACAGAAGAGACAGAGAGACTTCGTTCTAAACTTACTCAAGTAAGGTCTGAACTTGAACCATGGGAAAATCAAATAATTGAGCATAAAGGAAGGTTAGATGTTGCATCTGCTGAGAAAAAATTAATGAAAGAGAAGGTTCGTCCTGCTTGTGTATTTATTTTTCTAATTAAGAAGTAGTGGTAGGACATTGTCAATTTCTCCAGTACTATTCACCTACACGAACCACTTGACTGCCCATGCGGTCACTACTCACTAGAAATCTTTTATTCCTAGTACGCTACAATTTTGCCATCGCCAACCTGGACCTGCCATATGGAGTATGAGTATGGCATGATATTTCTTGATTGCTGGAGTATAGTCGAAAACAAGAGCGCTCATCTTTCTTCCTCTTTTTGAAAATAACTAATTGTATCTATATTTTTCAAGTTGTGTGGCCTCTCACTAAGAACTGCACATTAGCACAGATGGCCAGAGCCCGGTCATGCGTGCGCGCTGACCCGTGTTTGACTCTGCTTTGAGTCGACGTGTGTGTCCATTTCCTCTCAATTCCATCGATACCAAAGCCCCTCCTTTGGTGTCCCAACTTTTTTTTGTGGACTCTCACTTGAATGTTATTAACTGTTTTCAGCATGATGGAGCCCGAGCAGAATTAATTGCTTCTCAAAACCAGATGGAAAGCATCAAGGAACAAATCAAAGCGAAGGATACATATATTATGGAGCTTCAAGAAAAAATAGAGAAACACCATAGTGAAGCAAATGAGGCTCATAAAGTTGAACAGGTAAAGCATTTGCAGACTTCTCTGGGCCATTTCTTTCCCTCGAGCAGTATCACTGTATTCCCATTTCCTGTGGATGATCCCGAATTTCCAATATCTCTAACTCGGTATGCGTAACAGGAATGCCTAAAACAGGAAGAGTCACTAATTCCTCTTGAACAAGCAGCTAGGCAGAAAGTTGCTGAGATTAAAACCACAAGGGATTCTGAAAAGAATCAAGGCACTGTCTTGAAAGCAATTTTGCAAGCTAAGGAATCAAAGGAGATAGAAGGCATTTATGGCAGGCTAGGTGATCTTGGCGCAATCGATGGTAAGATGTAATTGTTGTAGTCTCAATGTGTGCTTGAATGTATGCAGTTAAACAACCATGCCTTCTTTTGTCCTCTGGACCTGAAGACTTTTCCAGCTTCCGTACATTTGCACGTTTTTAATATGTCATGAATATATACTTCCAAGTTCATCATATTAACAGATAATAGTCATTAGTCAGTGTGCGATATTATTGACTTTGGAAAGAACTGGAGGTTATACTTGCTTTGCAAATATTCTTGTATATTAACAATTCTCCGAGTAAATATACTAGAGAACTAGGAGAAGTTCATAATTGTTTTATTTATGTCCTCTAGGTCTGAATTGTGCTGCATATCACTTAATTGTGTTAGCTATTGTGCTCTGCAGCAAAGTATGATGTTGCCATATCTACAGCATGCCCTGGGCTTGACTATATCGTTGTTGAAACAACCAATTCAGCTCAAGCTTGTGTTGAGTTATTACGCAGAAGAAATCTTGGCATTGCAACTTTTATGATACTGGTAAAATTCTGGTTTCTTTCATAGTGTTTTCATGTTTATTTGTATAGAAGCTATCTTTTTGTTGCTTTCATTGCTTTTGGCATGATTGGTACTCTTACCATTACAGGAAAAACAAACACACCATCTTCGTAAGCTACAGGAGAAAGTAAAAACACCTGAAGGGGTTCCACGCCTCTTTGATCTAGTAAAGGTTAAAGATGAGAAGCTCAAGTTAGCTTTCTTTGCCACCTTGGGGAACACTATTGTTGCAAATGATCTTGATCAGGTATATACCTGAATTGTATTGTTTGTTTTCAATCTATTATTTGCTTCCGTTGCTGCATGTGCTATCATGTGCCTTGTATATTTGTTTCTCAAAGTACTCTACTGCCCAAGTAGCATATTTTATGGAAAATGGTCGTTAGTTCCAAGAAGGCTAAAATTACTTAATTGAGGACATGTCTTTTTCTATTTTCATGCAAAAACCGTTGCAGTGCTGCTTATATTTTTTTTTATAACAGTGACATCAATAATCGTTTTTGTCAGGCTACTCGAATCGCATATAGTGCAGCCAGTGAATTCCGTCGAGTAGTTACCCTTGATGGTGCACTTTTTGAGAAGTCTGGTACCATGAGTGGTGGTGGTAGCAAACCAAGAGGTGGCAAGATGGGCACATCCATCCGGGAAAGTATTTCAGAAGAGGCTGTTGCAAATGCTGAAAATGATCTTAATAAGCTAGTCAATCAACTCAACAGGTTACGCGAAAAAATTAATGATGCTAAAAAAGGTTACCGGGCCCTGGAAGATGCCAAATCCCGTTTTGAGATGGAACTGGCAAAAGCTAAAAAGGAGGTATGTAAACTACTAGTGTTCTTCCTGCTGTGAAATTCTATTTTCTCCTTGAGGTCAGCTTCCATTCATCTCTTGGAATAGGTTGAGAGTATGAATGCACAACTTAGTTACAACGAAAAGCGACTCGACTCTCTGAAAGCTGCATCACATCCCAAAGCGGATGAGGTTCGCAGAATGGAAGAGTTGGATGACATCATATCTACTGAGCAAGCTGAACTAAATAGACTTGCTAAATGTTCCAGCAAGCTCAAAGATCAGGTATGTGGCTATACAGGCTTTTTAATCGCATGTCAATTTATAAGCTAATCTGCCTTAGTGAGCATCTGCTTCAACTGACAGAATACTTCAAATGCTCCAACATTCAGAACTCACTCCCAGTCTCCTGTTTGAATTTGTGCCTGCGTATATTGATTTTTCTATGCTTTGATGTTGTTGTTAACTGAAATTATTTGTTACATAGCTTTAACTTAAGTTTGCTTTCTATACTAGGCATCAGAACTACAGCAGAAAATTGAAAACGCAGGGGGGCAAGTGCTCAAGGATCAGAAGCTAAAAGTTGCAAACATCCAATCTGTGAGTATATGCTTCAATGCTTGTGATTCTGTTCTTCCTTTTGGTTATCTGATGTCTAAGATTTCATGTATCAACCGCCAGCAACTTGACAAAACAAGCTCAGATATCAACCGCCACAAAGTTAGAATAACTACATGTGAGAAGTTGGTGAAAAAATTAACCAAGGGCATCGAGGAGTCTAAGAAAGAAAAGGAAAAGCTTCTTGCTGAAAAGGAGAAGATGATGTCTATTTTCAAAGAGATTGAGAAGGCAGCTTTTACTGTTCAAGAAGATTATAAGAAAACACAAGAGGTAGTTTAGTTGTATTGCTTTAAAACTGTAAAGTGATTGGATTGTGTTTTCATTTGTTCAATGGGAAATGTTAATCTGTTTATTTGCAGATGATGGATAACCATAAAGATGAGCTTGACAAAACAAAGGAAGAATACAACAAATTAAAGAAAGCAATGGATGAACTGAGATCCAGCGAGGTATCTTATATTTTGTATTTAGTTATTATGTTAAGTCACTATGACATTGTTCCTTTTGACAATCTTTACATTTTGTATGTATATACAGGTCGATGTGGAATACAAACTGCAAGATACAAAAAAGCTTGCCAAGGAGTGGGAAATGAAGGTGAAAGCATTCAGGAAAAAGCTTGGTGACATTCAGACAAATCTTGTTAAACACATGGATCAGTATGTGTAAATGCTATTTTCAATACTGCTATGTGTTTTCTGTATTGTTTCTCAGACTAATTTGCATCTTGTTATTTTCAGAATTCAAAAGGATGCTATTGATCATGAGAAACTGAAAGAAACACTGAGTGACGAGCAACTCAATGAGGTTTGTGACATGAGAAAAGCAGTTGAGATGGTGGCACTGTTGGAAGCTCAGCTTAAAGACTTGAGTCCTAACCTGGATTCAATAGCAGAGTATGAATTTAATGATCTATACATGTCGGTAGCATTTTGGCATCACCAATTTCCTTACTGGCTTACTTACATTGGCTGGATCAGGTACCGCACAAAGGCTCGTGTATATGGTGAACGTGTTGATGAGTTAAATGCCACCACTCAGGAGCGTGATGATCTTAAAAAGCAATACGATGCATTGAGGAAGAGAAGGTATTCCTTTCTTTGAATTTCTATCCATGTTGCTCTATTTGCCTCATGCCAATATACATTATTTCAGGTTAGATGAGTTCATGGCAGGATTCAACATAATATCTTTGAAACTGAAGGAGATGTACCAGGTACTTTGAAATAATGAATACATATATCAAAGCATGTAATACGGTGCTTCCATTGTTTTACAATTTGATGTCTGACCACACTTTGTAAGAGATGAAGTCTAGGAAGCCACAAAATTTAAAGAGTTAGTGAGATAAGAGCATATGCTTACCCAATTAACTGAAAGTCTGAAATACTTTTACCACTCAACCTCTATTACTAAACAACATGATTTCAACAGCACTTCGTTTTTGTTTTAGATGATTACGCTTGGTGGTGATGCTGAGCTGGAACTTGTTGATTCCTTGGACCCGTTTTCAGAAGGTGTTGTTTTCAGTGTTAGACCTCCCAAGAAAAGCTGGAAAAACATTGCCAATTTATCTGGTGGTGAAAAGGTATTTTTGCAATTAGTTTTTTTGCAAGGATGTTGATATGGCCTTATTTTACTGACTAAGATGGTTTTCAATATCATTACCAAGACTTGTTTTCTACTCCATACTTTGTTTCCCTATTCAACAGTAATATAAGTTTTACATTTCTTGTTGGCTTTCTTGTATGCATTATGTTCTGTGCATGTGTTATCTCATCCAATATCACTCTTTTTAAGTAGATTGTTACTGAACAAAGCTTATTATCTTGCAGACGCTTAGCTCACTAGCTCTGGTGTTTGCTCTTCACCATTATAAACCAACTCCTTTATATGTTATGGATGAGATAGATGCTGCATTGGGTAAGTTTAGTGCCTGTTCTCTTGGCGTTTAACATATACCGTCTAGCACTTCAATATATCAATTACATTGCTGCTCGCAGACTTTAAGAATGTCTCCATCGTTGGACATTACGTGAAAGACCGGACCAAAGATGCTCAGTTCATTATTATCAGGTATGCTTATGGCAGCTTAGTTTTCCTATTTTTTCTGCCGCATGTGCCACACCCCACTTATACTCCAGCTGAAAATAATTTTATGAGAAATACTGAGAAAAGACTTGTCGAAGATATATGTTTGCCAAACACTCATCCATACAAGAGACTAGTAGTTCATCTACAAAAGTGATGCTAAGGAAGTTCAGACCGAAATATTTATACGTGCTAAGAGGCAGGGTGAAATTTCCCCTATCTCATGTTTGTTGCCATGTCTGCAGTCTCAGAAACAACATGTTTGAACTAGCCGATAGGCTTGTTGGCATCTACAAGACGGATAATTGCACCAAGAGTATAACCATCAATCCCGGAAGCTTTGCAGAGAGCATGAAGGTAGTTTAGTTTTTGTGCTACGGAAGTTTGAGTTAGATGTAATCTGTTATCTGTGGTGCCAGCATGGAACCGAGGTTCCTTCAGTATCAAGCTTTTGTAGAAACAAATTGATTTAGCATTGTGCGTGTATATTCATGAACGGGACCAAAGGACATTTGTTAACGTAAGGTGCGTGATCACATGCCCCAGCTGAACACAACCTAATTCAGCAAGGCCTGTCGTTTATTTGTAACACTACGTACTCCTGCGTTACAAATCTGGTGTTCATGTGGAGCGAATAATAAGAAAGATTGTACTAGACAAACTAGGTTGAGAACTAAAGCATAATACTCCGAGTAAAGTGCATTTATACCCTTAGCTATTCCAAAGGGTGGATGTCGAAAAGTACGTTAAACTGGATATTTTACAGATTACCCTTGGAATTGGCTGCTTACGACATCTGCATCGCAGGCTAATTTAAAATGCAGGATTGAGAAAACGAGAAATAGAAAAATGTATATAATTTTTATAGTATTGAGATCCATTGAATTTCTTATGTTTTTCATATAAATGAAAGGGCCTACGAATTTTCCCCTGTAAGCAAGTTGGACGGGCAACTTGTCACTTCATCAGTAAGATTCGACCTTGGTTTCCTGGCATGGAGACATAGCCACATCTGTTGATGGGTGATTAAAACGATAGTTATCTAAATGGATCAAATGTTGGGCGCAGTATGTAACAGACGCATTGTTTAGCTTATGTTATTATTTATAAATGAGTAAATTTTACAAAATCCTAGGTTCTAAGGCCCCAACAACATAAAACCCCACGTATTATGATTTGTTTCGAATTATGATTTGTTTCGAGTAGCCTTAGCGGTTCTACGGTAAAATGTTTCAAGAAACCACGTGTTCACTTCAAATATTCATAATTTCATTATTACATATGATATATTTATTATATGTTCACATTAGTAAACTCAAAATAAATATACCTCTCGTGTACTTTATCTCTTCCTTGCTCTTGCATTACACCATTTAAAAAGTGCATCACAACCCCTTAATAATGACACATTAAACGGTTACTTGTACACATAAACAACCATACAAACAATAACTGATGCTCGTTAAAATGAGTCCAACACGATATTAGGAATATCTCATATATTTTTTTTTACAATTATTATGCATACATAAACCAATGATATAATCTTAAAAATAGGGTTCTTAAAACATTTTGCCCCAAAATCTAGCATTCTTCGAAACAAATCTTAATACCTGGGTTTTGTGCTACGGGTGCCTCAAAACTTAGGGTTTTGTGAAATTTACTCTATAAATAAACATTTAAAATTTTAAACTTATTTTTAGAGTTGATTTTATAGATTTTTAACACGGTTTATTTTACAACATTTACTTTAAAATCTAGAGGGCACATAATGTTTTTATAAATTATATTTTAATTGTTAATAAGGTGTGTGCATAACTGCGGAAGCATAATCGAAACGATGGGATGACATATTGACATTCTCTTTAAACGGTCTAACCGTGTGTGTTAGTAATACGTAGTACTACTATAGGAAACGACAATCGAGACAGGGCAGAGTAGAACACGCTTCTCTCGTGCACTCGCGAGCCTAATTTTTTAATGGGACTTAAGCAGATTTTTCTTTTTTGAAACTTGCACTTAAGCAGATGGTCGAGTCAGTTAGGCCGGGACGCCGGGTGCGCCTTTCCTCTCCAGTTGAATGCGTTACTGCACGTCAGATTTTACAAACCCTAGTTTAGAGCGTTAAGTAAATTAAGGCTGGCATTGATATCAATAGATAGCGTTAATTTTTACTAACATGGCTTGCATTGATAATACTAGTAGTTTAGAGCGTTAAGTATATTTGATTTACTGATAATTATGTATAACTGAAATCTTTGTTATAATACCAGTACTAGTATTTTACATGAATTAAAATTTTGTAGTACTAGCTTTTGACCAACTAAATGTTCCGAACCAACCGCTCGCTCGCTCCACTGGCTGGTGGTTACCACCATCACCATATATAAGTTCTCAGGTCAGTAATAGTACTAACCTCGGGTAAGAAAACCGTCTTACTACTACAGAAGAGATCAAAAGCTGGAGGCTAAAAAGTTCTTAAAATGGAAACAAGAACAGGGGCAATGTGAGAACGCTAAACTTTCCTTAAATAGTACGTATGTACACAGCCGGACCAGTGCTCTCCACTCCCACATTAATCGGTTACCCCTATCTACCTCTAAGCTTGATCCTTGGTTCTACTACCCACTGATGCTCTACTCTACGTACGTGTAGAGATCACGAGCCGAACAGCAGCGACGGCGCCGGCTCGTTGAGGTCGAACGGGAGCCCGCTGGCGCTCGGCCCCGTCCGGAGCTCCAGCGTCGTCGAAGGCAGCGATGCGGCGACGTGCGCCCCGACACGGCCAGCCGCCGCCGGCGCCATCGCCTGCACCCTCGCCGGGAAGTAGACGAAGTGCCACGGTGAAGGGTGGCTGATGTCGAGCCCGCCGAAGTGGCCAGGGCCCTGCGGCGGCCGCGGCGGGTGCATGCGGTGGTGAAGCTGCGCCAGCTGGGCATGGCTGTGGCTGTGGCCCTGGCCGTGCCCGCCGACGCCACCACCGCCGCTGCCACTGCCGAAGTTGGTCCGCGCCTTGACGCCGCGGAGCGCGACGGCGGCGCGGTCGTAGGCGAGGGCGGCCTCGACGGGCGTGTCGTAGGTGCCGAGCCACACCCGGGTCTTCTTCCACGGGTCCCGGATCTCCGCCGCGTACCGGCCCCACGGCCGCTTCCTCACCCCGCGGTAGTGCGCCTCCGTTCGCCCACCTCCCCCTACTCCACCGCCTCCTACCGTTCCCATGTCCAGCTCCATTCGCCTCCACGAGAGCCTGTGCTTGTGCTGTGCCTGAACGGACGGATCGGCAGCTGCCACTGCCAGTGACAAGCAAGTCTCAGCGACTCTTTATACGGGAGCCAAGCTATAGTACTAGCGCGCGGTGGCCGCTCGCTCTCGCCTCGCGTGGGCTTTGCGTTGCGCGCCTCGTGAAATGGGGAGGTGGTGGTAGTACTACTAGTACTAGTAGGAGTAGGTGTCTGCCGCTCTGGGGCCTGCTGCGTTTTGGGGGGTTTGAGGCTGTCGCTGACCAGCGCGGCGCGGTGTCCGTCTTGGCCTCGCCCCTCAGCCGCCGCGCGATTTGACGCCCCGAATGGTCTAATCGCCGTGACGCCAGCCCTACCACCCCAACGCCCTCTCCGTCCTGCACGCCATACCCCTGCACACTGACCACACGGGCCCTCCACCTCCTCCATACCTCTCCCCTGTCCGTTACGTCGTGTTGACGCGGGGGACTAGCGTACCAAGGGAGAAAGCGAGATACAGTACGGCCCAGGGGAGGGACGTGACCCATGCGTGGGCCCGTGACGAGTGCGTAGTACGTAGTACTACTACTACTACGTCCGGTCCCGACGTGCCAGCGGCAGCAGCGGCAGGCGGATGGAAGGAAGGGAAGAAGGAAAGCAACGCGGGCGAGGTAACGTGTGGGGTTGGCGTTTCGGCGTAGGGGCGACGTGCCGTGGCACGATTCGGCGCTGGGTCGGGTTCACGTGGGCGAGGAGGGTCCAGTCCAGCGTCCAGGAGCCGTGTCGTGGCGCGGGGGGCAGGCAGCGGCAGCACCGCGGTTTGCCGACGCGTGCGGCGCGGCGCCGCTCAACAGTAGCAGTCGCCGCCGCGCCCCCGGTGGGTGGGTGGCCTATCCGGCACGGCGTTGTCCGCGCACGCCGTTCGGTGGGTAGCCAGCCGCTTGTCACGCTCCAAATTACTCCTCGTCCGTAAATTCTCAGCGCCGCGGGCAGCAGTAGCTATCTCGCGCCTACCCGACGATGGATCGGCTCGACCCGTCCAAATCTCGTGGGGAATTGAATGTGAGAAAAATATTTTGGGGAAGAGACGGGCATGGCCGCAGCTAGCTAAGCTAGGCTGCCGCGGCAGGAGGAGCAGCAGCGGGAGGAAGGGAAGGGAGAGGGGGGGGGGGGGGGGGGGGGGGGGGCTTGGGAACGCGCGAGGCTTGACTGCCTTCTGCTGGGTGGGACAGCGGGAGGACCTGTCGAGCTCTGCTGGTGCAGCGCAGCGAGCGGCGACGACCCCTGCCTTGGGAAGAGGCGTACCATTGATGAAAGGCCAAAGGCGTTGGCACAGTGAGTGCGTGTGTACTGTGTAGGGTAGCCATGCCCATACTGTTTTGGATGGACTGGCTAGCCCGGTAGTACTGCTCCAGCCCGGCCGGCCGCCCTCTTTATTATTCCATGCATTTCGTTGTGATGCTCCCTGTCAGTGCAACACTTTACCCTTGCCTTTTCAAATGAAGATAATGTTGCAGTGCTAGACAGTTACTAGCATAAATTGCAGAGACAAGTGAAAGATCTAATCATGCGAAACAAAAAAAAGTGAAAGATTTAACGAATTGAACGTGCCGAGCAAACATTACGGCCTCACCAAACTAATACCCAAATTGACAGTACGCCTGACCTAATCAATGTTAGCACCGCGCTTTTTTCAAGCCTAGTACCGGTACTGTCGCCGCACAGGATTCAAATAAAACCGCCCCTCAGCACGCACGCCACGCCACGGCACCCCTAAACACCTTTACCCCGTATAGTGGCTACCGCGCGCCTACCATGTACGGTACGGCAGAGCCACCGACTTGTCTTTTCCTGTGACGCCCCACACACGCACGCACGTACCAGGAGTATCCACTGCCCGCGCCGTGCACGCCTGCCGCTGCCACGCGCCGCGACCCCCCCGGACCCGCTCGGCCGCGGCCGGCCGTGCGCCATAATTTCCCTATGCCGTATACGGCTCGCTGCCCCTGCCTGCCTGCCGCCCGTCCTGACAACCACAGGGAAAAAAACGAGCTCCGTGCGGCCGGCCCAAACGTCGTCGTTGGCTACTCACGTGACCCCGGCCGCGGCCGTGATGTCATGTTACCGCATGCATATGCCTCTGCGCGCTTGCATGCGCGAGTGCGCACTGTACCAGCACAGTCCACAGAGACGGCTGCGTGGTTCGTACGCTGGCCGTGGCCGTCCTCGCCCGCCTTCATCATCAAGGCATCCGAGAGAGAGAGAGAGAGAGAGCCGCTCCCGCCGTATTCCGCGCTGAGCTTTTGCTTGTCGCAGGCGACGACGGACGAAAGCGAACGCCCATGCAGCAGCAGCGGAAGCGGAGGGAAATTAAAGGGAACAGTAATCGGACTTCATGACAGGTGAAAAATCAGAGGAAGAACCGGATCGAGATGCAGGGGGATCGATAGCATCTACAGCTCTCAGCTGCGTGCATCTATGACTGCACAATATATGCTCGTATATATGGCTTGTATAGTTGTAGTAGTCACCTAGCAGGAGATCGATGAAAGCAGAATGCTACAGTACTGATAGCTAGCCACTGTACTGTTGCGTTATTTAGGTCCTGTGCACGTGTGACGTGTCGAATAGACACAGGATAAGGATGCGAAGGGGGTTGAGGGGGCCCACCAAGGGTAGGCCCAACGTGTCAGTGAAGGAGGGACGTCATGGTGGGGGCCTCACGTGGGAGGGGGGGGGGGGGGCAGCGATGCGGGTGTCGCTGTGATGGGGGCAGGACGGGCCGTGGCACACGTGGTCGCCGAGATATTGGCGCGGAAAAGGTGGCGCCGCGCCCGTCCTTTTTGACCGCGCGGCGCATGCCTCCATCTGCATGGATGATGGATGGCCGGTGTTGCGTCCTCTTCGCTGCCCACATCAACCATAAATTGACCAATCCGTACTACTAGTGTGTCGTAATTAAATTGATTTTTTTTCGACGAAATTGCTGATATAAATTGGAGTACTGCTCCTTTGCTTCGTACTACAGTACTCTATGGAGTTGACAGATTGGCCGTTGATCAATCAAGTTAACACGATCAACGGCACGGGGTTGGATTGACATATCAGCACATCAGCTGAGTACGCCCGTTCTCCGTTCCACCCATATCTGGCGTCACCTCAAATCGAATCTACCGCGCATCGATCGACCACACGTATGTTCAGATGTTCCGGGCGGCTGCCTGCGCACGGCGCCTCGAGGCCGGCACCGTCCACGGTGCACCTTTCGCTGCACAATGCCGCTGAGCCACACGACCATGTGAGTGTGACGGAAGCAGAGACGGAGTAGTAGTAGTAGTAGTAGTAGGAATCAACACACCAAGCAGTAGTAACTGCGTACTGGAGCAATAGATGAGCAGTAGTCAGTAGGAGTAGGAGTACTAGAGTTATTTTCTGTACACGCTACATCAGGACATCAGCCGTAAAAAGGGGGCCGGACGGACGGACGGTCATGACGCCTAGCTATACTGCTCTCTTGGTCTTAAAATATGTTCATTTTTTACCTATATTATACTAGATACTTAATGAAAAAAACTAAAAAAGATTAAGATACTTCTACTTTATTAAATCAAAAATACAATTATTTTTTTACTTTATACTGTGAATATTTTTTCATCTACTTTGACAAACTCCGGTTTAATAATTACTATTTAAAAATAAACTTATTTAAAAAAATGGGATAAACCGTGGAAGGGAGGGAGTACTTTCGTAGCTTAGCCAAGACGAGCATTCGAGCAAGACATATTTGAGGACACGAGCTAGTGATCCTAGCTAAGCTAGCACGTCGAGCTGCAGTAGGAGTAGAGCCACGCAGTAGCGTTTAGCCCTTGCGTGCATCGGAGGACGGGACGGACCCCACCACGAACGCTAGAGCTAGCGTGCGCACGGGGCGCTTGGTGGTGTCTGACGAGGGAACGACCGCTCGTGCAGCGTGGGGAGACAGCGGCGTCGTGTCGCGTAGATGGGGGAGTAGCTATAGGTTATCTTCGTTGCGAGGGATGGCAGTGCGCTAACATTAGATTTGATTTTAATTTAACCGCACTGCCTGATGGCTCTACACTCCGCGGTTCCGCGGAACAAAATGAAGTACTCCATTTTGCGAAATGACACGCTGTTATGGGCTTAGGGATCCAATTCCACTTGTCACTACTCCGTACTACAACTGCCAGGAAAATGCTTTGGAGACGCTTGACGCGTGCCGGAAAATGGGGTGCTCCGCTTCCCTCCTATTTCACCAGTGTCTTTGTGTGCAGCGGCTGCTGCAATTCAAGCAAAACTCCATCCCGACCACCTCCCACGTCATCGGGGATCTAGATCTACAATCACATAAATAACATTTGGATAAAATCAATTTGTTCATATTTTTAATGAAATTTAAATTTTAATTCATGATAATTTAACATATAAACATTAAATCAACCATGAATCCATGATCTGAAACTGTGCCAAACATACTCTTAGTGTTTAAGAAATACTTCTATTTTTATTAAGGATTTTTTTATATACTGCTAGTATTTACAAGGGCATGATAGAAATTTGCTAAAAATGTAAAGGGTATTTTACTGATCCTTTCTTCGGTTTTAATTGATTGATTGTGCTCCCAACACAGTGTCATCAGTATGCTATTATCAAGAAAATCGAGCGTAGGATACTACAACGGGACATTTAATTATTTGCCACTCTTAATATGTGATGATAACAGATTTGCCACTCGCTATATATGATATGTGGGTCCTCACGTGTCTATGACAAATGGACCCAGTGGTAAATCTGTTATCATCACTCGTAAGAGTGATAAATAGTTATTTATTCCTACTACAACACTCGAGATTGTACGGAGGTGTTGGTCCCAGTGATGCTATGAGTTGATGTCGTCGGAATCAACCACTAGGGATTATTCAGAATGTAAGGTTGAAAAATCACTAAGAATAGAAAAAACATAAGAATATAATAGGAATATATGTACAAAACATAGAATATGAAAATATAGGAATTTTATAGGAATGAATGTATAGATGAACCATGGGAAAACACAGGAAACAATGGTATGTGCAAAGGTGATTAGAGAGTTAACCATAGTCTTATCCTAAATAACAACGCTAAATAATAAAAAGGAGTAGCCTGATGATGCTTAAGCCTTGCATTAGTGGCATCATGGCTTCATTTGTCTCGATCCTACGAATGGGAACGCAAACAAAGAGGTTTATGACTATATTTTTTTCCCTGCAGCTTTTCTATAAATTTAGCACCGTAGAAAAGTCTCCTCTATTTTTCCTAAGTAAGAATCCTCCATTTTTCCTCCATGAATCCCTCGATCCGAACAAGCCCGTAGCGTCCACGGATAGATGGCGGTGTCATGGCAGGAGGGGATATGGCCTCAGCGTCGATCCATCGTCGAGGGGATCTGTGCTCAGTGTTGCCGATGTTGCGCCACCGTCGAGGAGGGAAGCAAGAGCTGGACGAGCTCTGCGCATAGCTTCCTTGCTAGCACCTGGCGTGCCGCAGTTTACCCATCTTTTTTCTCATGAGCACACCATACCCCGTTGTTGTAAGAACATACGTTTCATTAGTTAAATCAAGATGTTGCATATAACGTTCTTTATATGTTCCGATTACTTATTATTTTTATATGGAGCAATAGAGAACAAAACACTAGTACTCGACCTCTTCCATACAGCTAAATAATAAAAACAAATACCGTTTGGGAATAGAACAATTTATCTATACTTATTATGAAAATATATAGCGTTTCTACTTGGACTTTGGACTAGTGGTGGGTATACGATCATACCAAAAATTCCGGTCTCGATATTCGGTATCTCAGTCAGTTTAGACATTGAAAAGTGAAAACCGAATAACAATGCAAAACTTTCAGAACCGGTAAATTTGATCTCGGTCTTGACCGAACCATACCAATTTCAGGAGATATGCAGCACCTAACCTCTTTTTAGACAACTTTTGATAATTATATATCACAAAAATACAAGACAATAGGCAATATCAAACATCAAACAATATATTACAAGATAAGATCAAGTAGCAAAAATAAATCACAAGCATCATGTATTTAGTTCTCAACTTCACAAATCACAATTCGGTTATATTGGTCAATTTAGTTAACCGAGGCCCCTGACTGAATAAAAATTCGGTCTTATTCTGCTCACCCCTACTTTGGTATGTCGTCATCACACCACTTCCATATCGGTAGCAACCCGATTCTGTTTCCATACCGGTAATTATAGTATTGAAGCTGGTTTTTTAAAAACCGGTACCTCTTTCTTCGCAAAGGTGCTAATTCTTGCTGACAGGCGTTCCTGTGGACGGCAAAAGCACTATAAATACCGGTTTTACCAATTCCAAAACCTACCGAGCTGTCTTATATTAGGTATTTTTTGGTAATGCACTAGTTTTAGTTTTATTTGGAGCAACCCATACAAAACGTCACATATTTGGTGCTCTATATTAGTGTTATCTGTTCGAAATTATATCCTTTGTTTCAAGGATTTTTTTCCCGTACAGTTGTATTTAGGTCGTATTGTTTGTATATCGATGTGTTACAGTACATATTTAGTACCCAACGCATTCGGAACATACGGATTATTTTAGAAATATCATTTGTAGCAGCTGATTATTGCTGCGGAAACTATTTCATCAAACTTATGCAGGATGGTTATTGCTCCGGAAACTGTATTAGCCAATAGCCTCTTTCTGTTTAGTTGTACACAGGTATTAAGAAAATATAAAAATAATTTGAGATGTTTTATGGTGTTTGTGAGGTACGTAGAGGTATTGAGAGGTGGAGCGATATGGACTATTGATCAAGATAGGGGTAAGTACGGAACAAAATTATTATAACCGATGACAGTAGAATAATTAACTAGTAAATTAGTGGTATTTTTTTATGCGAATACCTTTGTTTGATTGAATCGGTACCTTTGCATCTATTTGGTGATCTGGTCATCACAAGAGGAAAAAGTCCTGATTATTTTTGTGTAAAGTGCGCACGCGGTCCTTAAACTTATATGGATGTAGCATCCAGGTCCCTAAACTCTCAAAATATAAATCCAAATCACACAACTTGTCGAAGTGTATCATTTAGATCATAAATCACCACAACCCCTTCAGGATTCTATGTAGCGCTGATGTGGCATGCCACACTAACGTGATGTGGCATCATCTTCACTTAAAAATTTTCCTTTTCCTTTTTCTTCTTTTCTTCTATTTTTCCTCTCCTTCTTTTCTTTTTTTTTCTTTTCTTCTCCTTTCTGTGTGACCCGAGCACCCTGTGCGGTAGTGGCCTAAAGTTCCAGTGAGAGAAATGCGAAGAAAGGAAAAATAGAGAAGGAGAAGAAAAAGAAAAAGAAACGGAAAAGAAAAGAAGAAAAAAAAGGAAATGAAAATTTTTAAATGGGTCCTATTTATAGTAAAGACGATATCACGTTACGTCCGTGTGGCATGCCACATCAGCGCCACATAGGATCCTGGAGGGGCTGTGACGATTTGGAACTTAGATAACACACTTTGACAAGTTCTAGGATCTGGGTCTGTATTTTGAGAGATTGGGAACCCAGATGACATACTTCTACAAGTTTAAGGATCACTCATACACTTTTACTCTTATTTTTTTTCTCCTCGTTCAATATTTCTTTAGGGTTTGAACCGGAGATCGATTGAGGGAGAAGCTATCAGATGCCGCCGCCGCCTCAACCCTCTAACGATGTTGTTTTAGTGCGCTCTCTGATCGACCGCCGCTGGCAATAATCATGACAGCGACTACGTATTCCGGCCTTCCGCCGTCACATATACCTCTTGAGTTAACCATGTCATTGATGTTGCTGCGCCTCTCAAGATAGTATCTGCTAAAGCATGTCATCGGTTGGCTTATTCCCTAATAAGGTAAAACGGCTTATTACGGAATAAAAAATAATTTATAGGTAAATCTTTTATATATTTGTTTGTAACGATTTAAAAGCCAACACTAAAAAGAAATTACGTTGAGAGTATCTTAAAATAAACTTGAAAATCAAGTTTGAAAATTCAAATTTTGGCTTTTGCTTTGGCTTATTAGGGCAACCGATCGGACCTGAAGCTTTTCGATCGTAACTTGATCTCTTGCAGAATTAATTGATATTCAGATTAGAGGGTTCTATGTAGTTCTGCTATATGCACTTGGTTCAGTCAAAAAAGATGGATCGAACCAGATGTCAGCACGTGAAACAATATCAAATTCAAACTGATAAATTGATAACCAATTTCATACGAAGCTTTACATAGTAGTGACTCATCTACATTTTCATTGTTTTATCGCTACCAAGAAAAATGTACTGGTAGAGACAACCACGGAAAAGGGCACATATCCCAAGACAATATGCAAATATAAAAAATACAATGCAAATAATGTAATGGAGAATTAGAGAAGATGGAGATGACTTAACGCATATTAAATATGGATATTATCTATGTACCTACAACTAATACTATAGGCAATTATACCCTTTTCCATTTTCTAGTAAATTATCATTTTACCCTTTCTACCTAAGTAGCTATATCAATACTTAAATACCTTTTATTATGGAGATTTGGATTTTTACTATTTTTGAATGCAAACACTGTAAAATTTCTCAAATAATTTTATTTAAAATATAGGAAGTATCATTTAGTGCAAGGATAATAGTAGAGTCCACTTATTACTATTATATCATCTTAAAGTCAACATATATAATAGATTAGATATAAAGTTGACTTCAATTTTTCTTCTCCTATCTTTTTCTCTCACTTATATTTTTAATGTATTTATCTTTGAGCACGTGTTAAGTTAGTTCTTGCATGAGAGCCAACGCTATTTATTATTTTTGTTACCTCTCTTCTTCATGTAAATTTACAGTAGACTTGTAGCTTATTATTATCGTTGCTCTTATGAACTTGCTATTCAGCAGATGAAAGCAGTTACGTGTACAGAAGAAAATGAGAAAAATATGTCCTTTTTCATTGGTACTTGCAGAATTAACACTTCATTAGCGACCAAATGGATTTTCTTATATAGTAGTACTTCATAGAAATAGTACTACACTCTACATTTTCCCTGGAGCTATCGCAAAGAGGGCATTAAGCAGAGGCTGGACCGATCGATAGAGTAGACAAAAAGCAAAAGTGAATCGCATGCCGCAGCCGCAAATACCTTTTGACCGGCTGCTTCGCTTTTCTCGGTCTTCATTGGGATTGGCGGCCCAGCTCAAAGTATTTTGGGCTACATGGCCTAGTACACGCTACGTGACCAGTGACATGTAGGGCGCTGCACCTTTTGCGGTGCGAATGATGCGCGTCTTCACGTGCTGCAGCGCCACAACGACGACGAGCACCACGCCGGCACGCCGCAGCAATAGTACTGGCGCATAAGATAAGAATTCGCCTTCACAGGTCATAGCCTCGCCACCTTTGTCCACCAATATAGGATAGGACAAATCACACGGAAGTACAGTTGGATTCACCAATGAAGAGCCCTGAATTTCCAAGTATAATTAATTTCGACGAATCACCGTTCGTCAGTTCTGACCTCACATCGACCGGATCGCCCAAAAATCGTCTCCCCGACGGCAACGACAGACCGGCTTCGCAGAAAAGGCCATACGCCGAATTCTGGACAGTCGTCCAGCACGACGCACTTCCAGCAGCCGGCCGCCGCGCAATTCCAGCCTCTCCAGAGTAAAAAGAAAAAAAGAAAAGAAGAAAGAAAGGGAGAGAAGCCGTAAAGAAACAGCCGAGCAAACGGTGGGGGCGCCGCGACGAAAGCGGCGACCTCCCGATGCGGGCGAGGGGCCCACGGCCTCGCGCGCGCGATGGCGAAACGGCCGCCGCGCGAATCACTGCGCCCCGCCCCGACGCCCCCGCGCGGGCGACGGGTGGTCCCACGCCCCCTGTCTGCCGCGACCACGCCAGCACAGCCAGGTCCTCGCGCGCGGGGCCAAACACGCACCACGGAATCCAGCCAACGAAACGTCGCCTCCTCCGACGCGTCGCGCGCCCACCGATCGGGCCACACCACCCGCGCGGCCGCAGCAACGATCCCGGGGCCCCAGCTGCTGCTGCGAGTGGCCGGCAGCGGCGCACACGTGGCCCGTGGGCGTGGGAGTCGTCGCCCACACGCTCACGTTACTCCCGAGGTCACGAGCGGAAAAGAAAGGCAAACGGAGGCGGAGGCGGGGCGCAACCAACCAACCAACCAACCGAACCAACCCGGCAGCACGCGGGCGCGGCGCCGGTAGCCATCCACACGCCGTACGACAGCTGCGGGCGCACACCGACGCGGAGCCGAAAGATCCACCCGCCCCACCGCACGCCGCTCAAGGCGGCCGCCCGCCCCCGCGCCGGTGTTTTTTTCTATTCGGCTCGATTCGATTTACGCGTTCGTTATCCACATGCGTCGTCACCTCCTTGAGCCGATCGAGCCGCAGCCCCAGCCTGGACAGCAACACGTACTATAACGGCAATAGTTTTTTCCCTTCTTTTTCCTCCTCCGGTTCAGAAAACGACCGCGGCAGCAAGGCTAGCGTTGAACGGGTAAAAAAAAATTCTCTGCGTCGGCAACGGCGACTGTAGCGTCGGTAGGGCTCATCCCCCACACGCGTAAGAATTGACAATGATTCCTCTTCACTCATGCTGCCAACTACCCGGGGTTAAAATGACATCGCCGCTGATACGGGTGATCGATCCGGTGCGGCGGTGCCTGCTAAAGTCGCCACGTGAGTGGTGTAGACTGTATGGGTGGGATGCCCATGCACGACGAGACGACTGATTGTTCATTAATCGACAAAAATAACGGCGATTGTTGCATGGATCGCAAGCTAGGAGACCAGACGATACGGGTGCGAAGTGCAAACGCACAGACGACATGCCACCAATAAATGAACCGCCTTGCCGGTAACGCTCCTGTTTTATCACGAGCTAATAGATAAAATGATACTTAATGAGTAAAACAGACTGAAATGTTGATTTCTTAAAAGGTTTCTACATAGTTTCTCATGACTATCAAAATAATAATACATATATAATCCCGCTCCATAACGCCGGCAGGATATGTCATAGGTGACACAGGGTGTGATCTTCTCTGAAGCTACATCGCCGGCGAAAAAACTATTTACAAAAATGTCCACCCTCAGTTACGCAAGAGGGTCTAGGCATCAGAGGTACACGGAATTTTTCTACTACTAGAAATTAAAAGAAAGAAATGAACTAGCGGTCATCAGGTAAAAAACTCAGGCTGCTAGACCTCCATCGGCGGCGGACAGTTCAGATCAAGATCAAAAGCGATGGCTTTCTTCGCCAACGCGGCGGGCGGTGACGGTGCCAGATCCACGATCGACGAGGAGTCGGAGTCACTGTGTGCCAAGGCGGCCACGGTGACCGGCGGCACCATCTTGAGCATGCGGCAACCAGAGGCCGCGGCGGCGGCGGCGGCCGCTTGTCCAAAGAAGTAGTAAGGGTGCGATACGGGGTAGCCCTCGAAAGGGAAACGCATGCCGCCGGCGCCGGCGGCCGCGGCCGCAGCGGCGCGATGGAACAGGTCGAGCTCGAGCGACGGCGGGATCGGCATGGCCTTCATGGGCGCCTGCACGTCGCTGCCGAACGACTCGACGGTGCTGCTGTTGCTGCTGCCGCTGTTCACACCGGCGGCAGGCGCGCCGGCAGGGAAGGGGAAGTTTGTCTTGGCCTTGGCGCCGCGGTACTCGCGCGCCGCGGCGTCGTAGGCGCGGGCTGCCTCCTCGGCCGTGTCGAACGTGCCGAGCCACACGCGGCTCTTCTTGGCCGGGTCGCGGATCTCCGCCGCGTACCGGCCCCACGGCCGCTTCCTCACGCCACGGAAGTGCTGGCCTGTGCCCGCGACGGCGGCTCCGGCGACACCGCCCACGCCAAGTGCGAGGCCGGTGGCCGCGGCCGCCGGTGACATCGTCTTGTCCGACGTTCTCGGCGCCATGGCGATCTTTCTTTTCTCTGTGTTCTTTCTTGGTGCGCGCTGATGGTGCGGAGCGGATGCGGGTGCAGCTGCGGTGTTGCAGATGAGGGGGTGGTGGGGAGGAGGGACTTATAGGAGGGAGGAGGTGCGGGGTTAAAAAGGAGAGGAAATGGGCGAGCGGGCGGGTGGTGGAGCGGCAGGGAATAAAACTCGGCGCAGTCAGGGAGCGGTTTGACTGTCCGCGCCGCCGCCCCTCGTCTTTAGCGTGGCGGCATTAGAATTCGGCAGGCGCCTTTTTCCTCCTGACCCATCGAAACCAGCTAATTGCGCGTGAGTGGACCTGTAGAGTGCAATTGCATTTCAGCCCCGGCAAACGGGAAACCAGGAGAAATGTGTTTGTGCAGTGGCGTACAAATAAATAAATTTAGTTCGTTGGTATTATAATGTGTCTATCGGTATCATAATATACTAATTATATTTAGAATATAGTGTTATAATATATAGATAAGCAGTTAAAGTATTGTTTTTACCGAAAGTCGTCGGTGTCGCCTGACACCGGTGGTAACACTGTAGATCCACCCCTGTGTTTGTGTTAGTCCGAAGAGGTTTTTACGAGAAGAAAAGGTACACTTATTACTATTTTTCATGAATTATAGTCATATCTCTTATGGATGTATTGTACCAAAATTATACCGTGAAGCATTTTAAAATTGAAGAAACAAAACGATGATATGTGCAAGACTACACGACGGTAAAATCGTGAGTGCATAGCTGTACCATTAGGTGCGAACATGTGTCATGTGAGTGCACTTTTGAATCAAAATTTAGTAAAGTCGGAAAGTTGCCATAGGCCCATGTCCCTTTTAAAGTGCGTTAGGTAATGTATTTGTGTTTTGGGATTGTCGTTAAATGCTTAGTAATGTACAATCGAAAAAATATCCATCGAGGAAAAGGGGTAGCAGCTAATATAGGCAGTAGCTAAAAAATATTCATCAAGAAAATGGGATAGAATAACTGCTAAGTTCATCGGTAACCCTACTTATAGATAAAGACTAGAGATAGAGTCCAGCTTAAAGAAAATAACATGGGTTGTTAGCGGTAAGAACAAGTGATATGTGGTGGCGGATGGTAATAACAAATGCTAGGATTTGTGTTTTGACTAACAGCACCGATGAGGCCGAAGATAGTGCAATGCAATTTAAATTAGGGAAATGATGAATTAGAGACAATGTTGGTGTAAAAAACATCTTTAATGTTGAACTGACGAAACCAAATCAACCTAGCGGTATGTGGTTAGGTGATTGTAAATGATAGCCGTCAGTAACCATCTGAGACTAAGAAGAGAAGACAATAGTATAATTGTGCTGTGTTGTATTTGCAGAAAATGACTCTAATTCAATAGAGGTGAAATACTAGTGAAGCCTTTTTTTCTAAGGGAAAAAATGTAATGCCTCATTTTATTTTAGATGGTTTTTATCATGCTGATTTATTTTTTTGCCTTTTCTATTCCCCGAAAACACGTTAATTTTATGTAAACGTTCTTGGTATCGATGTGCTTGCTATTCAGTGATCAGATGGACCGTGGATCGTCGTGTCATATTGCTATGGTTCAGGAACTGGAATGCAAAGTCCCCTCGTTCCCATCCCATAAACAAAAGGCATCAAAGCCGCCGCTCGCGGGGCCCGCCGCGGGTGCGTAGAGCGGCACGTTGTGGGAGCACGTCACGGGCGGCGTGGGACCCGCGCAAGGACAGGAGCGACGCATCACGATCCGTGCGTCCCGAGCCGCGGTCTGGGCGGCAATCGCATCCGTGGGGGCAACCAAAGTCGCCGCCCGCGTGCGCGCACAGGCACGTGGCCCCCGCCGCCCCGCCACGGCACGCGACGCGGACCTGCCCGCGTCGTCCGTCGTCCGTCCCCCTCACGTCGTCAGGGAGAGATCATACAATATATCTCCAACCGCCTCGTCGGCGCGGCGCGGGCGGGATGCGATGCGTGACGTCCAGTGGACACGCACAGCCGCGCAAGCCGATAAAGCCGGCCGCCGCTTGGCCCGTACCCACCACGTAAAGTGGCCGCCGCGACGGATTAAATAATTGCACATAGACGAGAGAGAGAGCGCGCGAAAAAAAAACGCCGAGAGGGACGGGTGACGACGGCACGTTAGGCGGCAGGCGCGCGAGGGAACGGGCGACGACGTTCGAGGCTGTGGCGTGGGGCCTCGACAAGTGTCGGCATCGGCCGCGCTGCCTGGATCGCGAGGCTGCAGTACTAGTACGCCCCCTGTACCGCTGGCTGTAGCCACCAACCGTTCCCCCCCTCCTCTCGCTCTCTCGCAGCGCTCCCTTTCGCATTAAAAAGCAAGCGGTGGAACCGCGCGGCGCGGCGCGGCGTGGACCGACAGGTCGCGGGGGCCGCGGACGGGCACGCGCCGGTAGTAGCGTTACGCGCAGCAGTACTACTAGTACGTTGCGTGCCGTGGGGCCGCGTGCGGGCGTGTGTACGGGGCGACGCGTCGGTCCGTGGCCGGATGGCCCCGCGCGCCCCCACCACCCCCGTCCGCGCGCGCGCACGCTCGCATGCACGCTCGCGGGCGCTGCCACCTTTCCTTGCGCAGGACCACGGGATCGCGCGGCGGGTGGCGCGGCGCGGCGCGCGTAGTGGTGGCGGTACCGCGTATCGCGTACTACCGGCGCGCTGAGGCACCGACCGGTTGTCCACTTGCGGAGGTGGGGCCGGTGCGGCCCGCAGATCTGGAGGGCGGCGTGAAAAGCGTGCAGTACCTCCTCCGGTGTAAAACTTGGTCCATTGGACGATCAGTAGGGACTGACAGCTCGACCGTTTCCTATTTCAAAAGACCACTGTCTCTTTTAATATCCACAAATCTCAATAAATATCTAATGTGTACGTATGAGTATTTACGTAATTGTGGCTGACAAAATAAAACTCTTATGGATAGACTTGTGTAAAAAAAAAGAATGGAGTAATTTGGCAACATTTGTACACCGTATTGGAAAGTCCTTTTTTTTAGCTTTGATATTTATATCAACCACTTGAGTTTTCTCCGTAATTTGTTATGCCTTTTCGATTTAGTTTAATATTATTATAATCTATATTTTTAGAAATAATCTGAAACAAGCATATAGATTATTATAATCTCGAACTCATATTAATATAATTTGATAAGCTCCTTCAAAGATGTTTTTATTCAGATTATTAGGTGATAAAAGACTCATTGCTCTTAGATACTTGAAAGAAATTACCCACATACGGTGGGGACCCACCGAATCACGGTGGCGGTGCTCCAGCGGGCGTCACGGTTCCAGGTGACCAAAATAACAAAGGGTGTTATAGACTTTATTATTTTAACCTAGTAATCCATACCGTTAATAATCCAGAGAAACAAATAGTTCACAATTTTTTCTACTCTAACTTATTATAATCTAGTTTACAGTAATTTAGCTCAACAACTTAGATTACAATATTTTGCTAAAACAAACGGAGTCTTAGTCACCTAGAGTTACCCATGCAGCAAACTAGTAAATCACCATGTGCGCACATCTCCAAGTGCACTCACCGTGCATATTAACTAATAAGTGTCACCAACAATTACATAAGAGTCAGCACAATTACTTTACTTATGTGAAAATTCTTATCGTCAAATTCATCATCATCATATATATAGAGAGAGCGAGCAAAAAAATACATATTTACCCTAGTAAAACTATCATATTTTCCTTTTTTAGGCTAAAAATAATGATTTGAAGCTGTAACTTTACCCATATGTATAATACTGTTGTCAATACATGTGTACTTTTAAAAATTTTCTATAATATTTGTTAGTTGATTTCCACGGCGTGTGCAAGATATGTGTATTCCCGCGTCAAGTTATACTTAAATATACATAATATAGAAAATAGTAACTTTTGGTTTTGGGTTTGTTTGGTTTGGAGCTGAATCTTACCCTGCCAAAAACTTGGTAGTGTTAAAACGTTGTAAATTTTGGGATTACCAAATTTGGTACTATAGAATTTAAACTATTGTGGGAAAAAAATGTACTATTTGTTTCATATTACTAAAGTTGTTAAAGTTTGGTAAGGTGAAAATGGTTCCTATAAAAACAAGATGGACTTTCACTTCTATTTTGCTTTATCTTTTTAATTCAACGTATCCTGATATATTTTTATGCTTATGTAGTCATAAAAATTTTCAATACCATTAAGAACAATCGATGCTTTATATTTTTTTAAGTTCAGGTACAATATAGTTTAGTTAAAAAAGAAAAACATAAGTAAAGGTAATTGGATATTGATCTCGTGTTGAAAAAAGTGATTTATTGATGAAAAAAAGAACAATAAGTCATTTGATGACAATATGGCATAGGTTCCCTGCTCATTGGCCCAGGCAGCACCGCAGCAATCGTTTGGAGTTTGGACTGCACAACGATAGTTTTGAACGCAGTAATAGTTTTTCTTTTTTTTCTTCTTCTTATGGTTAAAGTAATAAAGTACTTCTCCGTTCCATAAAGTTAATTTCTAGATGCTTTTCTTGTTCCAAAATAAATTTATCGGTGTCATGGGCCCAGGGTATACTGACTTAGAGCTTGAGGCAGCCCCTTACGCCCACGTGGCCATCCCCCGATGGGGGATCGGGCCCGAGAGTGACGTGGCAGCCGCCCTCTTTACTTCCCACCTCCCCTCGCTCGCCGTTGTAGCATGGGTCGAGCTCCCCCGACCCCCTCGTGCTACTGCCACGTGTGCTGGGTAGGTGAGCGCCCCCAACGCTCACCTAACCCCATTAATGGCAGGGCAGGCGTAGTGCGTCTGCGCGCGCGCGCCGCATTAAATGCAGTTAGGCACGCCTGCGCGCGTCTAACACCGGTCACGCCAGCTGACCGGCCTGTGACCGGTGCGAATGACCGATGGGACGTGGTGCAGTGCCAGACGTGTCGGTTGCACGCCATTGTCCTGTTGGGTCACATCGAGGCCATGGGAGCCATTTCTGCTCTCTTATCCAGTTGGAGTTGGTATGATACGTCCAGTTGTGCGGCGCGCGACGCACGGTACGGACGGAGCCCGCAAGTCTCCGCCCATTAAATGGGGAATGACGTGCCCGTTGCCTACGGCGGATAAATGTCCTGACAAGGGTCACGTCGCCACCGTCACCGCATGACTTATGCTCCAAGCAACAGGATCACTCTTAATTGTAAGGGAGTGGTTTTTTCCTTTTCTCTAGGGATTTAGTCTGTTGGCCCATGTGGTATCCCCTTGGATGTATAAAAGGAGGCCTAGGCCTAGAGAAAAGGGGGTTGGATCCATGAAAACAACAATCTCTAAGCAACCACACAGGAGTAGGGTGTTACGCCTCTCTAGCGACCCGAACCTGTATAATCTCTCGTGTCTCTCCCTTTCTCGTGTGGGAACACACTCGATCTCTTGCGCACCGGAGTACCGAATCACGCCCTACGCCCTTGGCCGAACTCACAAAGAGGGACCCACACTATCCCCTGTTGAGAAGCTCACGCTCCGTCAGCTGGCGCGCCAGGTAGGGGCGCGTATACGTGTTTTCGGCTTCTACTCCTTTTCGTGTGCGCCAAGTTTCACCGAGTAAGCCTTATGGCTGAAGAGGTGGTGGTGTACACCCCCACCCCGAGTGCCAGTGACGACAGCGGGGAACTGCACCCTCGTCGTCGAGCTTATACCCCATCGCCACCCCTCGTCGGAGTCCTGGGTGGGGGAAGGCACCGGAGATACCGGAGGGCTCCGCCACCTCGCTGCCACCCGGTGACGGGGAGGGGGGGCGCCGCAGTAGGGCACGCCGCCGTCTTGTCTACAGCGACGGGGGCGCCCTCCAGGCTGCGAGAGCGCTCTTGCGCCACCCGCCCATCGCCTTAGACCCGGAAGCCCCAGTCCAGCTCTGGCTGGACGATGTGGCCAACTTGGTCAAGGCAGCGCAGTAGCAGCTGGACGCCGACGGGCGATCGTCAGCGGCTGGGTCGTCCGGCACCGCGACCGCTGCCTCTTCGTCTGCAAGGCGGAGAGCTTGACGGGCGGCGGCCAACGCCCGCCATTCGTCCCCACTCCCCTCGTCGACGCCCACACCGGCTCGCAGGCGTCATGAGAGCATATACGGTGAGCTGGATGCTCGGCTCGACATTGAGCGCCGCGCTGCTCGTACGGGAGAGGACGCCGCCTCCTCGGGAGCGCTGCGCACCTTCGGCCACAAGGGCAGGCCGCCGTATCTCCCGTTATCGGGGCTGGATGCCAAGCTTTTGTAGCGAGTCTTCGGAATGTCCGATGGTCCCCGAAATTCCAGCCAGCATCCCCGAGAAATTCGACGGTAGCGTCAACCCCACCGAGTTTCTCCAGATCTATACGACTGGAATAGAAGCCGCGAGGGGTGACGACAGGGTCATGGAGAATTTCTTTCCCATGGCCCTAAAAGGCTAAGCGCGGGGTTGGCTGATGAATATGCCACCCGCCTCGGTCCACTCCTCGGAGGATTTGTGCCAACAGTTCACTACGAACTTTCAGGGCACATATCCGCGCCCAGGGGAGGAAGCGGACCTGCACGCTGTGCAGCGGAGGGACGATGAGTCCGTCCGGTCATATATTCAGCGGTTTTGCCAGGTCCGCAACACCATCCCTTGCATCCCCGCTCACGCTGTGATCTACGCGTTCAGGGGAGGCGTGCGGCATAACCGCATGCTGGAGAAAATAGCATCCAAGGAGCCCCAGACTACCGCGCAGCTTTTCGAGCTCGCGGACCGTGTGGGTCGTAAGGAGGAGGCGTTGACTTGGAACTCCTCCGGCTCCGGTGCGGCGGCCGCGGCTGCCCCAAAGTCCGCTACACGCTCCGGACGGTGAGAAAAGAGGAGGAAGAAAAGGTCAGCCCGCTCCGACGACGAGGGCCACGTCCTCGCTGCTGAAGGCGCTTCGCGGCCCCAGCGCAAGGGGAGGGCCACGGGCGATGGGAGGAAGGACACCGACGCTCCCAGTCGAGAGCGCCCGGCGAGCAAGTGGTGCTCTGTGCACAACACCTCCCACCACGACCTCGCTGACTGCCGCGCGGTCAAAAGTTTGGCCGAGCGCGTCAGAAAGTGGGGGAGGAGCGGGAGCAGGAACGTCGTGAGGGCAAGAGCCCGATGGCTCCTGCCCGCAACCGGCGAAGCGAGGCCAAGCAGAGGGCCCCCGCCGACGATGGTGACGACAAGGATTTGGGTTTTCAAGAGCTCGAGGCCACCGTCGCCACCATAGATGGGGGAGCATGTGCTCATGCTTCCCACCGCAGCTTCAAGACCATGAAGCGTGAGCTTCTAGCTGCGGTCCCCACTCATAAGGCCGCGCGGCGAGCGTGATGGTCGGTGGTGTCCCTCACCTTCGATCAGACCGACCACCCGCCGTGCGTCACCCGGGGTGGGCAGATTGCGATGGTGGTTTCCCCCACCATCTGCAATGTCAAGTTGAGGTGCGTCCTAATAGACGGAGGCGCCGCCCTCAACATACTCTCCCCCACGGCCTTTGACGTTATCAAGGCCCCGGGGATGAAGCTCCGACCGTCCTTGCCGATCATCGGCGTGACGCCAGGACATACGTGGCCCTGGGGCCACATCGACCTCCCGATCACCTTTGGTGGCCCAAAAACTTCCGCACCGAGTGGATCAACTTCGATTTGGCGGACCTTAATCTGCCCTACAACGCGGTGCTGGGGAGGCCTGCATTGGTGAAGTTCACGGCCACCCATTACGCCTACCTCCAGATGAAGATGCCGGGCCCGCGCGGCCCCATCTCCATCCACGGTGATCTCAAGATCACGTTGGCTTGCGCGGAACAGCGCGCGAGCGACCTCGCCGCGGTCCCAAACCCAGTGGGCGGCGACGAGAGGCCTAAGGCCTCTTCGTCTCATGCCCCGAGGAAGCGGATGACCTCAAGTGACGAGGTCCCCGTGAAGGAGGTGGCGCTGGCCGGCGACCCGTCCAAGACTGTCAAGATCGACGGTCGTCTGGATGGCAAATAGGAAGACGCGCTCATCTCCTTCCTGCGGGCAAACGCCGATGTCTTCGCGTGGAAGCCGTCGGATATGCCCGGGGTCCCAGGGAGGTGATTGAGCAACGTCTTACCGTGCGCCCGGACGCGAGGCCCGTCTGGCAAAAAGTACGGCGAAAGGCCCCCGAGCGCCAGGCCTTCATCCGTGAAGAGGTGGCGCGGCTTTTGGAGGCCGGATTCATCCGAGAGGTCATACATCCGGAGTGGCTCGCAAACCTGGTCGTCGTCCCCAAGGCGAACGACAAGCTCCGTATGTGCATCGACTACACTGACCTCAACAAAGGCATGTCCCACGGACCCTTAGCCCCTGCCACACATAGATCAGATTGTCGACTCCACTGCGGGGTGCGACCTTTTGTGTCTTTTAGATGCATACTCAGGCTATCATCAGATTCGCATGGCTAGGGAGGATGAGGAGAAAACTGCATTCATTACTCCTGTAGGCACATATTGTTATACAACTATGCCTCTTGGTTTAAAGAATGCAGGCCCTACCTTTCAGCGTACTACTCGTATTACTTTGGGTAGTAAAATAGGGCGCAATGTTGAGGCGTACGTCGATGACTTGGTTGTGAAAATGCGCAACCAAGAGACGTTGCTCTCAAATGAAGCTGAACCTCGAAAAGTGTGTGTTCGGCGTACCTGCGGGTAAACTTCTTGGGTTTCTGGTCTCGGGCCGAGGCATAGAGGCCAACCCCGAGAAGATTGACGCGATAAATAGGATGCGTCCCCCAGCAAGCTTAGGGACGTGCAACGCGTTACGGGATGCATGGCTGCCCTGAGCTGATTTATATCGAGGCTGGGAGAGAAGGTGCTACCCTTATTTAAGCTCCTCAAGCGCTCCGGGCCGTTTAGGTGGACGGAGGAGGCTGAGCAAGCCCTCAACCAGTTGAAAGCCTATCTCAGCTCTCCCCCAGTCCTAGTAGCCCTGGAGCCCGAGGAGCCACTGCTGCTCTACTTGGCAGCGACTCCGCAAGTAGTTAGAGCGGCGTTGGTGGTGGAGTGCACCGAGGAAGACTCTCGGGCCGTGCTCCACCGTCCCATGTCGGAGCGACCCAAGCCAGAGGGCAACGAGGGTGCCCCTTAGCCAGGCGAGGGCCCAGGGCCTCCCAGGTTGACGATGGCCCCATGTCCCCTCGCCAGGCGGCGTCAGGCGCCCCCGGTCCCCAGAGAGGCCCCGAGGCCTCGGGGCCCCTGAGGGGAGGAGCGGCCCGACGCTCTCTGGCCCCGAGGCCGCCGACATGGAGATGGAGTGGGCTCAGCGGGGCCTCTCCCACGATCAATGCGCGGGATCTGACGCCCCTAACGAAGGGACTAGGCCCCGCCGAAATGTGCAGCGACCAGTCTATTTTGTCAGCGAGGCGTTACGGGATGCCAAGACCCGATACCCTCAAGCCCAGACATTACTTTACGCAATTCTGGTGACTTCGAGGAAGGGGCGCCATTATTTCCAAGCGCACCGGGTCACGGTGGTGACGTTCTACCCCCTCGGGCAAATCCTACACAACCGAGAGGGGACCGGGCGAGTGGTCAAGTGGGCCATCGAACTCTCTGAGTTTGATCTCCACTTTGAACCACGCCACGCGATCAAGAGTCAGGCCCTCACCAATTTCGTGGCAGAGTGGACCCCGACCCCTGAGCCCGACCTTGGGCCCCCCGACCTCGAGGCTGGAACAGATCCCTCGCAGCGAGACCGTGGCTCCCATTGGGTGATGCAGTTTGACGGCTCGCTCGCCCTCCATGGTGTCGATACTGGGTCACCCTGACCTCGCCGAACGGGGATATTCTCAAATACGTGGTTCGCCTGGATTTTCGGGCAACCAACAATATGGCGGAGTACGAGGGACTCCTTGCAGGACTTAGAGCAGCGGCTGGAATGGGGATCCGCCGCCTCTTGGTTCTAAGCAACTCACAGTTAGTCGTGAACCAGGTCTGCAAGGAGTATCGCTGCTCTGACCTGCAAATGGAGGCGTATGTCCGTGCAGTGCGGCGTATGGAGCGCCACTTTGACGGGTTAGAACTGCGGCACGTGCCCAGGCGGGACAACACGCTCGCTGACGAGCTGTCAAGGACCGCCTCGTCACGCGCCCCGACCCCACCGGGTGCCTTTGAAGAAAGGCTTACCCAACCGACGGCGCGTCCCGATCCCCCGGGGGACTCGGACGCCGCCACGTCACCCTCGGGGCCCGAAGGAGTCCAGGCCCCGGGGCCCGAGGGGGTCGAGGCCGACCCCCACACCAAGTCGCCTGGATGACTTAGATCCAGGCGTTCCTTAAAGATAAGACTTTGCCCGAGGATCGCGAAGGGAGTGAGCGCATCGCCCGCATCTCCAGCAGGTACAGGCTGGTAGAGGGGGCCCTCTACCGGCGCGGTGCCAATGGAGTCCTCCTCAAATGCATCTTTCGGGAGAATGGCATCGAGCTCCTTACCGGTGTCCATGAGGGCGAGTGAGGCGCCCACTTCGCCTAGTGCACCTTGGTTGGCAAGACCTTCCGGCAGGGTTTCTACTGGCCGACGACGCTCCACGATGCAGCTGATCTGGTCCGGTGATGCAGGGCGTGCCAGTTCCACGCCAAGCAAACGCATCTGCCGGCCCAGGCCCTGCAGACCATCCCGCTCTCTTGGGCATTTGCGGTCTGGGGGCTGGACATCTTGGGTCCTTTCAAGAAGGCCCTGTGCGGGTACGAGTACCTGTATGTCGCCATCGACAAATTCACCAAATGGCCTGAGGCCTACCCGGTCGTCAAGATCGATAAGCACTCGGCCCTCAAATTCATCAGGGGCATCACCGCCCGATTCGGGGTGCCTAACCGTATCATTACGGACAACGGCGCCCAGTTCACCAGTGAATTGTTCGGTGACTACTGCGATGACATGGGCATCAAGCTCTGTTTTGCCTCACTCGCTCACCCCAAGAGCAACAGTCAAGTAGAGCGCGCCAATGCAGAAATCCTCAAGGGTCTCAAGACCAAGACGTACAATGTCCGCAAGAAACATGGCGATGTGTGGATCGACGAGCTACCAGCAGTGCTTTGGGCGAACCGGACTACCCCGAGCCGTGCAACAGGAGAAACCCCGTTTTTCCTAGTTTACGACGCGGAGGCGGTCCTTCCATCTGAGCTCACCCTGGGATCCCCTCGGGCCGCCATGTACAACGAGGCTGATCAAGAGCAGCTCCGATGGGATGACCTCGACTACCTCGAAGAGCGAAGGCGACGCGCCGCACATTACCAGCAGAGCCTGCGGCGCTATCATCAGTGCCACGTCCGGGCCCGGTCACTCAGCATAAACGATCTCGTCCTACGCCGCGTCCAAACGCGTGCTGGACTGAGCAAACTCTCACCCATGTGGGAGGGGCCACTTAGAGTGATCGGTGTCCCCTGGCCGGGCTCGGTCAGGCTGGCCACGGAGGATGGCACAGAGTTGCCTAACCCGTGGAACATCGATCACATTCATCGCTTCTACCCATAGAGGAGTCATTGTTGTGCCCCGGGCTCGAGCCAACCCCGCATGCCCCCTCGGGCATGCCGGGTTGGCCGGGGGCTCCCACTGTGCATACTCCCTTTTGTTGTCATTTTCCAAATAACAAAGCATTCCCTTTATATCCGAACGGTTGTGATTGTTTTGTTTTTTCTGACGGATGTTTTGACTCAACCCGGGGTGCTCGTGTTCGTTTTGCTCCCAATGACTCGGACCGCCTAGACGCCAACGGGGCCCAACCGAGCTGTGCCTCGGGACACGGCGAACCCTAGGGTGGAATCGGCAATGATCCACGAATGGGTCGCCACTAAACCCCAATCGCCATGCTCCCGGCCTGGCCAGCCTCGCCACGTGGAACTTCCCAAGTGCACTAGTCCCGGCCCTTGTCACTTGGGACAGCAACCCAGGCCCGGGCCCCCGCTTGAGTCAAAAAATCAGACAGATCAATAAAGTGGTCCAGCCACTTCACATACATAATCACAAACTAACATGAGATTATGAAACATTCATTGCATGCAGGAGCAAATCGTTCAAACACAAGAATAAAATAAGGAGTGCTGATTATTACAAGATCGACGCGAAGGCCTTATAAACATGCTAGGGAAAAGAAAGAGGAAGAGGTAGCAGCTGCCGGGGTCGGGCTCGCCCGATCAGATCTCGTCGTCACCGTCACCTTCATTGTCGGAGGCCGACGCAAGGGCGAACCGAGGGGCCGTCCCTTCGAAGCTGAGGACGATCTCCCGGGCGGCCTCCCGGACTTGGGCGCGTGCGGCTGCCTCGGTCCCCGGTGGGAAGTCATCGAAGACCGACCACGGCGAGAACTCGGGGTCGCAGGCTCGGTAGCTTGCCAGCACGAGCACCCCGCCCCCTCGTGCGAGGCCCCTCGAGGAGGTCTTGATGGTCTCCTCAATCTCCTCGGGGAGCCTCCCTAAGTCCTCGGCCATGTCACTGAGCCGGTGGGCGATCCCAGCTTCGGTGGCACCGAACTTGTGCTGCCGGCCTTGCCAGACGCCGGCCCGACGTTCTCCAGCTTGGCGACGGTGTCTTGAAGCATGCCGAGGCCCACCTCGCTGGCCAGCCGGAGGGCTTCGACCTCCCCGGCCCGTGAGTCCAGAGCCTGCTGCAATTCCGCAACGGACTCCTCGGCCGCGGCAAGGCAGGTGGCCAAGCCGCTCTGGGCCTCGGGCGCCCCGACGCCCCGCGCCAGCTCCTCCACCTCTTTCGCCCGCGCCTCAAGCTCGACGGTGCGCTGCTCCAGGGTGGCCCTCTCAGCGCGGGCATTCTCGAGGCGCTGGCGCTCGCGCGCCGCCACGGCCTCCTCACGCTTGGTGAGAAAGCCCTCGCGGCACCGGGCCTGCGTGTCGCGGCGAGACGCCTCGGCCTCGCGCTCAGCAATCCCCGCCCCGTGCTCCTCCCAGACGCGCAGGGCGTCGGTGAGTTGCCGCATCTCCTCGGCAGTGGCCTCGTGCGTAGCCAGGGTGGTCTCCCGCGTCTCCAGCTCGCTGGCACGAACTCTCAGCGCCCTGTTGCGCACCGCCAGGGCCTCCTCGCGGCGGCGCAGAGTAGCATCGGCCTCGGCCGCCTTCTGCTCCCGGGCTGCAGCGGCGTCAAGGACCCCCTGCGCGGCGTCAAGCCAGCGCGAGAGATTGTCGGACTGGGCCTCGTACTGGAGGTGGAGGTCCTCGGTACTCTTCCTCCATGGTGGCAGTCGCGGTAAGCGTGGCGACCCTCTCCTCCTCCACCTCCCGGGTGACCTCAGCCAGGGCCTCGGCGCGGGCGTCGAGCCGCGTGAGCCTTCTGGTCGGCCTCAACCATAGCCTCCACGGAGCGGCGCCCCTCGGCGACCCGCTCCCACTCTGCCTCCAGCTCGGCCCGCTCCCCCAGCAGGGCCTGTATTTGGGCGTTGAGCCCCTCCAGAATGACGGAGTTGGCCGTCGCCAGGGCCTGGAGGAGGGGCTCCGCACCTAGTGGGGTGGAGGCGGAGAAAGGGGATCGTCGGGCTCCGGCTCGGCCCCGAGGGTGTGCGGGCCCCGGGCTTGGCTTCGGGGGCCCCACCAAAGTCTGGCCCTCCCTCCGGGGCCTCTTCAGCCTCGGGCCCCAAGCGCCGCGTCCCCGAGCCACCGCTCGCGAACCTGGCGGCTAGCACCGCCATGCGGACGCGAGCCACTTCGCCCTCCTCCCGGGCGCGGGCTACCTCGGTCTCCCGGGCCCGGGCTATGTCCGCCTCCCGCGCGGCCGCCTCGGCTTGCTGCGCACGGGCCGCCTCGCGAGCAGCCTCCTCAGCCTCCCGGAGGCGTGCCTCGGTCGCCTGCAGGTTGGCCGCCTGCCGGAGCGCCTCCTCGGGCACCGGTCCCTCGGCCTCATCCCCCGCGGGCTAGCCGGTTTTGGATTGGCGGGAGGTGTCGCCGCCACGGACGCTCCGGGACGGGAGCTCGCTGGACAAATAAACCAAAAACAATGGATATATGAATAGAGAAGGGGAAAAAGAGATGACCGCTGTTGGTAACGAGAACGTATCTACGGGGTGCATGGTGAAGAACCACCGGAACAGCCGAAGAGTGGGGTGCACCCCCACTAACATCTCGCACAGATGTGCGAAGATGGCCAATATCATCATAGCGTTGGGGGTGAGGTGCGCCATCTGGATGTCATAGTACTCCAGGATGTCTGGGAATAAGCTTGAAAATGGCGGGATTAGCCCCGCCATAGTGAAGGAGAGGAAGAAAACTGACCGGTGGGGGTATTGCGGCGCTGGGCGCGCCTCGCCCAGCACCACCACCTCCCGGTCGGGCACCGCTGGCATGAACTTGCACGGCAGGCTGGCCACCCTCTCGTTGGTGATGTGAGAAGGTGGCAGCACGCTGTCGTCAACTGGCGAGTAGCCCCGTGCCATCTCACCGGAGAGGATGAGCGCGGGAAAGAGAGTGAGCGGCGAAGAGAAGTGCAGGAGAACGAAGAAAGCTAGGGCGCAAGGAGGCTATGTTGGGCGGAAGTGGCGAAGGAAGGGATGGATCCCCTTCTCGACGCCCTTTGTACCCTAGCCGCCACCGTGCCTGGCTCCTCGTTTCCCACGCTCACTAACTCGCCCCCTCGATTATCGCGCGCGCTCCCTCCACTAGCCTCACTACCCCGTTTCCGGCGCGAGTGCAAAATCCCGTAGCCGGTATGGCGATAGAGAGGCAAATCGCGTCCGCATCAATTGCGCGCGGTTACCGAAAGATACGCCATCATCGCGACTCCGGGGAGATAGATGGATGTGTCCCGGTTTGCACGCCGCCCCGGATAATGAGGTCGCGACGAAGTGATGGCCCATTATCGCTGAGAGGCAGTTTTCCCCTGCGCAAAAATTGCGACCGTTCGTTTTTTCCGCTTCAAGGAACCTGGGCCCACGTAACACCGGACCGACAGGGTGGCATCAACCTAGTCGCCCCTTGAGTGGGCCCCCGCAGGCCTGACGCCGGGGGCTACTGTCGGCGTCATGGGCCCAGGGGTATGCTGACTTAGGGCTTGAGGCGGCCCCTTACGCTCACGTGTCCATCCCCGCTCGCCTCGCTCGCTGTTGTAGCAGGGGTCGGGCTCCCCCGACCCCCTCGTGCTACTGCCACGTGTGCTGGGGTAGGTGAGCGCCCCCAACACTCACCTAACCCCACTAATGGCAGGGCAGGCATAGTGCATCTGCGCGCATGCGCGTGCCGCATTAAATGCGGTTAGACACACGTGCGCGCGTCTGACACCGGTCACGCCGGCTGATCGGCCTGTGACCGGTGCGAATGACCGACGGGACGTGGTGCAGTGCCAGACGTGTCGGTTACACGCCGTTAGGTATGTTGCATGTCCTGTTGGGTCACATCGAGGCCATGGGAGCAATTTCTGCTCTCTTATCCAGTCGGAGTTGGTATGATACGTCCAGTCGTGCGGCACGCGACGCACGGTATGGGCGGAGCCCGCAAGTCTCCGCCCATTAAATAGGGAATAATGTGCGCGTTGCCCATGACGGATGAATGTCCTGACAAGGGTCACGTCGCCACCGTCACCGCATGACTTCTGATCCAAGCAACATGATTGCTCGTAATTGTGAAGGAGTGGTTTTTTCCTTTTCTCTAGGGATTTAGCCTGTTGGCCCATGTGGTATCCCCTTGGATATATAAAAGGAGGTCCGGGCCTAGAGAAAAGGGGGTTGGATCCCTGAAAACAACAATCTCTAAGCAACCATACAAGAGTAGGGTGTTACACCTCTCTAGCGGCTCGAACCTATATAATCTCTCGCGTCTCTCCCTTTCTCGTGTGGGAGCACACTCGATCTCTTGCGTACCGGAGTACTGAATCACGCCCTACGCCCCTGGCCGAACTCACAACAGGGGACCCACACTGTCCCCTATTAAGGAGCTCACGCTCGGTCAAAATTTATTTTTGATTAATTTATTGTATTCGGAGTTTATCACAGTAGGAAATAGTTATATTGGAAGTTAGATAAAGTAGGGATATTTAGGTTTTTGTGTTCGTATTGGTATGTGTGGGATAGATAAAAATAAATTTATTTTGAGGTAAAGGTAATAATATAGTTTTTCTTTCTCTTTAGTACTCCCCCTGTTCCAATATAGGCTTTTATCGTTTGTCCTGGTAGCTACAACCACCAAGCCGTGCAGCCCTGTTACAGTAGCCGCAAATAAGCTCTTTGGTTTGGATTGGGGCTGACTGGGTGCAGCTGTGCTGCTGCATCCAACACTACCGATCGGACCCATACTTATTATCCTAGGTTATTTAGCAAAATATAATGTTTAGGAAAAATAACTATAGCGCCCACTGTTAAATGGTAGAGGGTAGAACGAAGAAAAAAATTAAATTGAAGATGATTGATGTGACGAAATGTATTGATAAGCTTTTTGATAATTTTGAATCTAAAAGGACATCTATTTTAAGATACATGAAGAGAACTAAAATACTGTAGACTCAATAACTATTCACGGTTCTAAAATACTCGTATATGAGTTTGATGACAGAGTTACTCGTCCGGCGACAGTACTCCAAACTTGAAAGAGCAATTGTTTAACCAGAAATCACTGTATTTATTTCCGATGGTGACAGCGGACCAAGGTCTGCTGCCGTGCTGCCACGATCAATCTGCCAGGACGGTGACAGGCAGCCGCCGTATGCTCCGCGTGGGCTGTACGAAATTACTGGAACTACTACTGTCATCAACTATTCCGGACAGCGATCTTCGTGATAATTTCCCCAGTTGAACGCAGCGCACGAACGTGCCTCTCTGAGCTTCCATGCGCCATCACCGGCTGCTAGCGAGGCACGATTTTTTCCCTATTTTTCCCCGGCGGATACGCTGGGTGGGGCTGGCAGGCAGCTGCCGGCCGCTCATCAACGACGCGCCACGCAAAACAAAGCAGCCCACACGCCGCCGGATCCCGATTAGTATCGGCATTTTAGCCGCTAATCCGCCTCGGCCGACACATTATCCGCTTTTAAAAAAGCACGGACGGCTACCGCTAGAGTATTACTCCTGGTACTAGTAGTGGAGTAGTAGTACTGCTCGTACCGACGCCGCCAGATCGCGCGGTCTCGTTGGCGTGGGATGGGCCCCTCCACCGGCTGGCGGGTTACGCTACGCTAAAACGCCGTGGCGTCTGGATGGATGGATCCGATCCATCGCGGAATAATCCGCGGGCCCGCGGCGCGGAGACGGGGACAGCGAGAGGGTGACGGGTGGCTGCGAGCGTACGTGCCGCCGGTTTCGGGGTCCTTGTCGCTCGGTCACGTCTTGGTTGCCGCGAATCTCTCGGCGCGTGGAACATGCGCATCGCGGCGGCGGCGTCGTCTCTCGTTTGATCGTTTCGTGCGGGTTTTGGCGGCCCGGGAGCGCGCGCGAGACGACTTAGGCCCGATTTGCAACGGACGAAGATGACAGTTAAGTAAGTAAGGGTATGCAAAATAAGAAAACAAGTTGTATAACTAAATTAAATTTAACTATTATAAACTTAAAAAATAAATTTATTGGATATTCTAGAGCAACTTATATATATATATATATAATTTATCACAAGAAATACACTATTTTGCAGTTTAACGAAAACCGAACTAGAATTAAAAAACAAAGCCGCAGTAGGTGATGGGGATTTGGTTTGATGTTGTACATGTAGTGGGTTGTGCCGCTCGGGAGAATCGGTCGCCGTTGCGTCTGCCGCCAGCAAGTCTCCGCTCTCCGGGTCGCTAACAACCGTGAGCTCTCTCTCCTCTGTACCACGCGGTACGCGGTTCGGTGTACTGGCCAGATCCACCCAATTTCTTTTCTTTTTCAGCTCGAAACCGTACTGTTCCCAGTCCTGCTTGGGTTTTGGTCATTTGGAGGGGGCGTCGCCGTGTGTCGCTTTAAGCAGCCGTGACGTGCTGCTGGATTTGATCCCTATTTTTGTTAGTTAATCCATGTATTTATAACTCTCGATTAACAGGCGCGGGCCGGGGGGGGGGGGATTAGTCTCCTCTAGACTTCTAGTAGTTTCTTTTCGTGACTTTCAGTGACAGTGTGGATCATGACGACGACTCCGCGGAGTAGGTGGAGTCGTGTGGATGAACGAGCTGAGGTGGTAGCATTGCGGTAATTGCCAATTGGAGGTTGACGATTGCTGGGTCAGGGGCTGTTGGGCTGTAGGGGCACAGGATCCACAGGAGGAGGCGAGCGGATCGTGCCTTCGTCGACGTGTCAGGGTGTGATACGTTGCAATCGAATTGCTTCACGTTTTCAGGTTCGGCACTTCGGCGTGATACGATTGATGGATCTGCGGACCAGTGCGGTATATGGCTCTCAAGGAGCCAAGTGGTTCTTTCCTGTTCTGAGGGAGGGCCTCGTCGTTGCCTCGTTGGCGGTTGCTCTCCATCAGTGTGCGTGTGAGATCTGTGCAGTGCACGTCCTCCTCTCATGATGGTACGAGCATGATGCAACAGTAGGCTGGTCGTCTACTCGTCCGGGCGTGGTGCCTTCTCTTCACAAATGGTCCCTGTGAGCTGCTATGCATAATTCCATCTATACTTATGTCTCTGGTAACACCGTGCTTTGGACCAAAGAAAAAGTTTTTTTTTTCATTTTTGTAATTACATTGAAATCGCTAGCCAGCAGGTCCAGAACAACATCATGGGGGCTCCATTGAAGCAACCTGGAGATTCCTCATGAGCTAGGCTTAGCACCCAACTAGAAAACCGGCGTGCCTATTGGCACGCTTTCTAATTTGGCCTCTTTTTCTTTTTATACGTGGAGTATGTGTACACTATTAGAGATTATTCAGAGTACGGATTGTTTTTAAGCAGCTAGTCTAATATTTATAATTTGTTTTATAAATATCATATCTTTAAAAGTATTCTTTATATAATGTCTTTTCAGTTTTATGCTTGTGAAATACCGAGGAAGAAACGACGTGCCATACTAATGTACGCTAACCAATTGGTGAAGGTAGTATTTAGAAGATAGAAAAGCGTATGAGTATTCTGGCTTATTTTCTTAAATTTATCAGTTTTGCATAGGTGTTAGAATTGTAGATTTAGAAGGAAAATACTATTATCATGTTTATACTTACAACTAATTGTTTTGGCATTTTTCAAAATATAGGTTATTGATGTATTTACGTTACATGTTGCTAAATATAATCCAACACGTATTGTATTTATTGGAGTATTTCTCACCGACTTCTCTAAGATACTTCCCCGTCCCACAAAGCCTCCATTTTTCAGTTTTGGGATACAACGTTGACTCTTTATCTTATTTAAAAATTTTCTATGATTAGTATTTTTTATTATTAGATGATAAAATATGAATAGTACTTTATGTAACTAATTCTTTTATAAATTTTTCAAATAAGACGAACAGTTAAACGTTGGACACAGAAACCAAAAAATAAAGTCTTTGTGAGACAGTGGGAGCAGTAATTTTGGTATAATTAGCAAAAGAATATTGCCTTCTTATATTTGTATTTGATTATTCTGCATATTTCTTTATATGTAAAAGATATTATTTATTGTTTTTAAAAAATAATATGTATGATGTTGATAACACGACCTATGTACTTACGTTGATTTGAATTTAGATATGTAGCAAACTACACTTTCTCTGTTGTGAGAAAGTATAAAACGTAAAAGACATACGCATTGCAATGTGATCATTATTTGTTTTATAATGTATCCACCAAAAACTGCTGATTTAATATGGATTTAACGCTACAACCTATGTATGACTAATGCTGAGTTCGGTTGTTCACTTTCCCAACTCATTTCTTTTTTTTTCGATGTTTTTTAAACGGCTAAACAGTGCGTTTTTTGAAAAAAAATATTTTCTATACGAAAGTTGCTTAAAAAATCATATTTTAATTATTTTTTTAAACAAATAACTAATACTTAATTTCATGTGTTAATGAGTTCGTCGTTTTACATAGTGAAGAGATTAGTTCCCAATCCAGAGGAACGAATGCAGGCTAAATATGCTTATAGATTTGTGGCTGATATTTTTCTTTGTTTTTTTTCAACATCCAAGTATCCAACGCATCGCCTGTTACAGCCTACAGTAATCATTGATCAGTTGTACTACTGTAGCAAGCAATATGCAGTTCCCATGGGCCTCCTCCAGGTGCGTATGTGAGCGCGCGGCCGTCTCGGCCATGGCGCACTGCCATCGGCGTAGGTGGTTAATTAGCCCAATGGACTTAGCTCTCATGGAGGGATGTTTTGATCAGGCAAAATACGTCGCGAGAAATCTAGAAAAAGGACACGATAGAGCGATGGGAAACATACCTCGCTACGTTTAATCCCGTTGCTCCACGCATCGTTAAATTAGAGGGCCATCTGGACCATAGGCTGGCGGGTAATCCGCCGGCTTGAGATAGATAGATTGGTTGAAATGGCCATGGCAATGGCATGAGCCACTTGGTTACAGTTACACCGACAATAGGAAATACGAAAACTACTGTAAACTGAAGAACATATTCATCACCTTTTGAATATGAAGGAACAGGGCGCCGTTAGCTAAGATATCAAAAGAATCCCCTTCAGTCGCATTCTTCAGGATCAAAGAATTGGGTTCAACTAACAAATATTCTAACGCCCAGATTCATCACTGTTTCCGATCCCTTGATACAGGATATCGCCCAGATTACAACTCCAACGTGATCACGGATCATAAAACAAACTCCATAAAAAGTTGCTGAAAGGAAGACACGCCATCAACATTTATTATGAGAATACCTGGCCCGGCAACTGCCATCTTGTCTCCATCTCGGCTACTTTCTAATTCTCCACCCTGAAGTCTGAACCATGCTAAACGCTTTATCATACTATCTGCTCGACTTCTGGTAGCATTCGCCAACAAACCAATTCATTTGCGCTTTTATTCACTTCCCCTTCTCTGATGCTCAATGAATACAATAAAAGCAATAGTAGAGTTTGTGCTTCTGTTCGCTTCCCTTTCTCTGATGCTCAACAAATACAATAAAAGCAAGGATATAGTTTGTCATCCAAGCACAGGACCAAATCAGCACGTGACAGTGCATTGAAATTACTCAACTAACATACATGTATGGTCCAATATGAGTGAGCATGCAGAGGATAGGTAGGCTTTGCATTCTGCCAAGGTCTGTTTGCTCTGCACCGACCCAACAGCAGAAGACTGCAACACTGCATGGTCATGTTATAGGCTACATCCTTCAGAAAGAGGGTATATGATTAATCAGCATGGCCCAAACGGCCATGTTTATACTTCACGTCAAGCACTTTGTAAAGCTAGAATCGCAGTTATATTATTCTGAATCACAAGAGAAAAAAATCCCTGGTCACTTCCATTATTAAGTGAAGTTAGTGAATCACCAACACCCTCATTGCAGTATCTTTCTGAATGTGTCACTCGCCCATCAATATTTGCAGCACGCTTCTGGATATATTACTAGCCCATGGATATACACATGTGAACAACTAGAAACACATCATGCAGCCCTGTTTGAACAACTCGAATCACATCTCCTCTAAGTGAAGGTAAGATCCAATGAACTGAAAGATCTCCAAAATCTCTCTCCAACCCCTCTAACCAACCAAGCTAATATGATGAAGGAATAATAAACAACGGACCATCGAGTTATGGCTTCAATGCGCACCCAAGAACCTACACAAACTGACCCCATTCTGCTCTGGTGTCATCAACAAGACGTAACATAACCTCGCTGTACTCTTTTCCCTTCCTCGTCACTTACATTTCACGCCTGAGCTTGGGCTTTGTATCTGTACTGCTATCTTTGAGAAGTAATATATTCAGGTGGACCATCTCGGTCTTCAATTTACTAAATAAAGACTGGGGATCAGCATCAACTCCACTGGAATCTCGAGAGCAACATCTCTCAGAACACAGAATTCTAGAACTTCAGCCAGCTTTAGTAGCCAAAGGGAACTGATTTCACTGAACCATTGATAATCATCTTAGTGCAAACAAATATCATGTTCCGTGCCTTCATGAAGAATTATTGAAAGCAAATGCAGGCAGCAAGATGACATCTTACTCTAGTAATTATCGAGCAAAACAGCAGTGCTCACTAGTGCAAATTTTCCACTCATAGCATAACCAGATCAAACATAGAATCCATGGTGCCTGAAACAAATCAAATTACAGTTACTAATCACTACCTCATGATAATTGGACTTGTGTGAGTTGTAATTGCTGATAGGCTACAAGCATTGGGAAAATAAACATTTTACGAACTGAAGAAGGGAAATATCACAACTATTTGTTAATAATTTGATGTTCTTTTAGAGGAATATAATTTGAAGCTCTGGGACAGTAACTATGATGGATGAAATATGTGGAGTCAGGATCTCATTGGAAGTTTTTCTAAGCATAATTAGTATTTTATCTATATTGTTAGTTACCCACAAACATGCTTTTTAGCATCTTGCACAAACATCGACTGACTGCAAAACCCATAGTGCCTACAGTGAATATCTTAATTAGCACCATGTGATTTCAGATTGTCATGGGTAAAAAGTAAACCATAATAACACTGAATATCTCAATCAGATTCAAAATCGTAGAGCAACATGTATTTGGCAACAAATTTTGAAAGCAGCAATGACATGCATTTGGAAATGGAGGGAATATATTTTATACATGATATGTCAAGTACAAACATCTTCAGGGGGCAATCGTGCAATTTCTTTATATTACCAAATCATCATGGACAACTCAGGTAAAGAAATAATCTAGATGTACACTTTTCCAGTTCAGTATGCATTACAGTAAATGATTAGGATCTTTACTCAAAACTAAACTTCAACCGTCTTATAAGAATACCATTATGGTAAGACAACTCTAGAACCTCACTCTATATCCAGAAAGCAGTGCTGGAATATAAGCTAATGTTACGTGCATTCGTAGTTTGGATTGAATTATGCTTGAAGACATATTTAATTAAAATATTTCCATCGATATTAATCTTAACAAAATCTCACAAAATTATTTCACAGTATATAATTTCAGCACTAAGTATTCATCTAACACGGGTGATGATGTTTTCTTTGATATGTTTGCTCGACTTGTACATAGAGGAACCTGAACTTCAAGTTCATAACTTCTACAGGATTTCAGTAATTCCAAGCCAATTAACTACGGTAAGCAAACAGCAAATAAGTTCCCCTCATACCATACTGAACTTACGGCCATCGTACCAAGGCCCTGGCCCTCCCTAGTACCACATCATACTACTAGCCCATCATGTAATCACCAGCCACAGCAAAGATATTTGTCCTCCTCCCAAGCGTGTGACCTAGGTTCGAATCCTAGGTTAAGCAGGGTAAACAACCTCTTTTGGAATAACGAATCTAACCATTATTCTATCTCAAAAGGGACAGTCAAATATCTTGTGAATTTCCCTGTATAGCATCACTTATCACCTTAGAAAGTACATAAAAATGCTACTTGGATGCATAGGGTTACAGAAATTCATAAACAATCTAGTTTGCCATATGAGAAGTTACCTTTTAAGGAGATCAAGAAAACGATATTATCATTGATGAAAGCTTGTTAGTGCCAATGAGCTTCATGTAGACTGTGTTGTGTACTGAAAGCAAGAAAGTGGAACATGTCAAGTGCAGCACAAAAGAAAAAAGAATGTGCAAGGAATAACACTCAATCCACTAAGAACAATAGTACTACATAATCCTTAAAGCAAAACTCAACTGCATTCGAGTATCTATTCAGTTAGCTGCAAGCCTGCAAGGTACGACCGTTGGAATCTAAACCAAACTGTTATATATCAGGGCATATCCTCTTCGAAGAAGGGCCATAAGATATACTTGTCAATGTGTCGTACATTACAGAATTGTCTCATCAGCAAATCAAACAAGCTCCGAATACCCCTACCAAAATTTGGTAATACCAAATTAGGTAAACTTTAGCATGTTGTAAGATAGAAAGTTGTTAAATGGTATTATTTGGTCTTTGCCCAAAAAAGGAGGGGTCATAAATTGCGTCAAGAACAAGGATTGCTCAAATCTTCTGAGGCTAAATGGAAATTGTCTAAAATTTATCCATAATGCTTTAGATATGATCTTATCCTCACATCAAATTCTTTGCAATTATAATAGGAAACATATTAAGTGATAGAAATAATATGGAAGGTCAATGGTTATTCAAATTGATGGGAGCTAATATAGGGAAGTTATTATTAGGGCAGTCCCAAATGCTCCACCTAGGATGGTTTCCACAGTATTAAATGAGCTGCCACATAGGATTTGTGATGTGGCAAGAGATTTAATGAAGAAAAAGAAACCAGGTCTTACATGAGACATGTTTTTTGCACAAACATCCAAGACATTATGAGGAATGGTTTATTGGATATTTATTTCATTACATTATCATCAGCCAATTGATTTTATAATATTATATATCCAAGTGTCAGAATCTACATTCGATATATAACCGATTGTTCAAAACCCTATCGACATCAGCTGATATCGCTACATCGGCTTATTGGCCAATCGGCTCTTTGATCATCAATTTATCTATCTTGTCAGTTGTAGAATTAAACTGACTGGCACACCCACATCTCATCAAAATTTAGGACCTTAAGCAGATCTCCCAAGCCATTGTGTTTGTCGACATAGTTCACGTCAACACAGATTTGGCACCATCAGTCGGGTGCAGATTTTTCGTCAACAGATATATATTCTATTTGTTTGAGCAAATGATATTGAGCTATGATCGTGTCATCTTTAAATAATAAGAGAGGCTCTCATAATCAAGGATGCGACGGATGCTTGGATAATCTATAAAGGCAATGGAGGGCCATGTCAATACCTTCAACTATTTTTCAAGTTCAACACGTCATCTTGGTCTCCTGAGATGAGATGATGCTGACTTCTAATGGGCACAACTTCATGAAAACTCCAAATAGGATGATCTTTGACTTCATGTAAATCTGATCTCATCATCTTTCCAACACAACCGGTCTGATCTCAAAATTCATTCTTAGCACTTCAAAGTCATTAAAAAAATATTGTTGATGGAACAAGTCAAATTGGGGCTTATGCCTTGTAATAGACTACCCACCTTATGCATGCAAATGCCCCACCTCCATGACCTAGAACACATCTGTAACACCCCAGCTTGTCTTGTTTGAAGCCTGTAGGAGTGGTGTTGGCCCAAGTGGCCTAGAAGTGGTTATTGTAGTGGTGGTTTAGTACCACCTTGGATGTTTAGGTGGGTAGCGGTCAGTTTATAAACCTTGGCGCTCCAACTATGGTAAACCTAGGTTAATCCTTTTACATGAATCAAGGACGAAAGTAAAAGTGAGGTACTATGTGAACATGGGCTCGTTCTATGTGAGAGAGGACTAATGCGGATCTTGGAGGCTAAGTGTTATAGGTGATATCAGAGCATAAACCTTCATATGTTGCATGTTCATTGGGCTACAGTTTGCATCAGAAGGGTTTCTGAGCCTCTTCCATGTATGGGGGGGTGTTTCCGAGGCATTAGCCCTTAAGGGGGATAATTGTAACAAAGTAGTGGTATTAGCTCAAGTGGCCTAGAAGTGGTTGTAGTGGCTTGGAAGTTTAGGTCTCCTTTTCCATTATCCCTACACCCCCCAAAGACTTAGATTTCTAGCTATTGACTTGTCTAGAACTCAAGTCTTTTTGGGAACGATGTTGCAGCCCCTTCATCAACTATGCATTCAACAATCAAAGCTAAAGTTATCCTCTCACCAAAAGACCAGGCCACGACAAAAAGCGCCATTAGTTGGATCAAAGACTTTGTTGCATGGTGAAGGTTTTAGTTATTTGTATTTCATCTACCCATCGTCGCTTTTTCTCATCGCCAAACCCTAGTTTCGAATCTCACAATTTTCACACAGTTTTGTGTTGGTTGAGTTTAGTCTGCTCATCGTGTCAAGTTTAGTTACATTAGGGTTAGGTATTTCCATCATTGTCGTCATCAACATCATATTTGATCAAAGTGAGAATTATCCCCTCAATAGAAGATCAAGCAGTGCGAGCGTCATCAATTCCACCCTTGTCCATGTTGCAATGAATGGCATCACACATAACATGAGCCAACTTCTTTCTATGTGGTAAGCATGGAGTTGCTCACTGTACACGTGTAGATGCAAGAGTCGCTAATAACATTTGGATTCCATTTTGACCTTACCAATAAGTAACAACTAAAGTCAACTATGTTGTACAATCTTGGTGGTATCACCAAATGATAAATCTAGACCACCTAGATTTGCACAATTGATATAGCAACACTTGAAGTAGACAATTCGGAAACACGTACCTTTGTTGACAAGGTTCAACAAGATGGCTACACCCCCGAGAGCTGAGATAGGCGACTTCATCCTCTAGATTTATTCGATGCTTGGGTTCAACTTGTTTTAGGTTACATTTATACCACAAATACAATAATCCAACTCAACTCAAACTACTACACCATAATTTGATACGAACACAAGTTTGTACAGGGTTAAAATGCCCCCCACCTCCTTTTCCTCCGCCACAAATATTGTAACCCTTTCCTTCTACACCTCATGATCGAACTATGGTCATATCTTGATTTGCCTAGGATCCATCATCTTCTCCACCAAATTACTTGCCTCAGACCACCTGACTAATCCGACTTGAGCCACCTATCCGTTAGGGTCACTCGATCCCCCTATGGATCACCCTATCTTTCTTGCATATCATTTCATCTAGGAGCAAATCACCTATCACGTTGGTCCATCAACCCCTTGGTCATGACAAGGGTCACTATGGTCCATCAACCACCTATCTCGTTTGAGTTGTACTTAACAAAGTACCGCATAAAACTTTAGGAGATCCCTACTACTTCAGGTAATGATCATATGAATATTGCCCAAGTGGAAACTACAAAGTGCCCCAACCTAAATTCACACATATACGATCAATAGGTATCTTTGTATTCTTGAGGCAATTCTTTCATGTTAAGTCCATTAAATTACCATGTTAGCCATAAGGTACGCAACTTAACTTCCTTGATATGGATTCATCTACACATACTACACAAAGAAAAGCACAAACGAAGCAAAATCCTACATTAAAGGGCTATTACTTCATGCCATAAAAGGGTTCATTCATACTTCACAACAATATCCATGTAGGCATGGTCATTTTAAGCAAGAAGGTTAAACCATCTTGGTGTTTGCTCGGATTCATCACACTGCCGTACCATGCAAAATAACCATGAGTGACGGAGACATATATCTTTCCCCTTAGGGAAATCTCTACCTTCCTTACAACACCCATATGGCCATATCGGTCTTTGCCTTTACCTGGATTCAAAAGCATTAAATGCCCCCAAAACCCATTTTTTACAAAAAAAAAAGTTAGCTCAATAGAATTCTTTACTTATTCTTTAGGCAATCATCCTTGAGGATCTTATTATTGACTGAGGTCCACATCATGCTTCACACATCTCACAATACCCTACTGTTAACGATGAAATTTGGTAAGCCTCGAAGTCATCATCAGCCTAGAGTCAATATCGACTTCAGAGTCCTGGAATCGGCTGATAGGCATTATCAAATCGCCAGCAGTTGTGTTCTTGATGAATTCGGTTAAGGAGATAGATCAATTAAAGGAAGCTTATCCAGAAGAGTCCGAGTTCAAGGAGGATGCGGCATGGCAAGTTATCTATTGATTAGGATATTATGTAATTTCCTTAGAGATATTTTTGGCAAGAGTCCGCGTAGGGACTTGTTCGTCGGTTAAAGTTAGGAAAGTGTGAGTCGTGTCCGATATGGACTAGTATCTACCCATGGGTATAAATATGTACACCCAGGGTCATTGTAAATTATCTCCACAGATTAATACATCTACTTTCGGCACATCGCCACCCTTTTACTTTCGACGAGTTCTTGTTTCAAGTTGGGCTGCATCGGCTTCGATCTCCGACGAGGGATAAGGCTTGTTATGACGGCTTGTGTTGTCGGGATTAGTGCTTCCATCGCTTCGACACTCTAATCTTGTCCATGTAAATTGTCGAGTTATCATATACGTTATATAATCTAGATTGATAATGTTTTCTACTTGCATCGGCCGATCTCCATCAAGGGTTTTGTCGATATCGGCTAGATTACTTTATTGGCTTAGATTATATAATGTATCCACCACCCTGAAAATCAGTCAAAAGCTTGATTGTCTAGATATTATGTTTCTTTTCATACTTCGTGTTGCATTAGTTAAAGTTTGATCTACTAAGTCGTGTTTAGAACCATAATCTCTAGCTTGCTTCTTGATTGCCAATAAGGGTTTCATCGGGGTTTCAGCCGATGAGTTATCTGGATGTTGCATCGGCTTACAAGGATTACTTACAAGTTGGTTTTAGCCGATGACAACAAAGGTTTCACTGTTTATCTAATTGTTTGGAGTTAACGACATCGGACCTCCAACCGATGATTGCTTTAACCTTCGGATCAGTGCTTATTCAATCTACCATTACTAGCCGATTGGTTTCTACTGGATTATATTATTGTTTTACTACATTATCATCAACCGATTGTCTTTATATCATTATCTACATTTGACATATAGCCGATAGCTCAAGACCCTATCGACATTGGCTAATATCGGCATCGGCTGGAATCACTCTATCGGCTTGTCAGCCGATCGGCTATTTTATCTACTGTTTACATATCTTGTCAGTTGCAGGATCAAACTGACTGGCACGCCCACATCTCATCAATATTTTGGACCTGCACTAGAGCTAAGCAGATCTCCAAGGCTGTCGTGTTTTTACGTCAACACATTTTGGCACGCCCGGTGGGACAAACCATACTAAGGTCTACAAGTAACAAGCCTCTTGTTAAGGGTCTACACAAGTATTTTAGAGAAGAAAGACATATGGGAGCAAGATTATTGATTTCAATGGACCAACCATCAAACAATTGCCATCGGACAGACAAGGGCTCTAAGCACGAAAGGAAAGAGAAGATATTCTCCCTTGCATTGGCCCACAAACACAACGACAGTGAAAGGTATTATGCTGTACTTTGGCACCAAATACCAATTGAAAATTGGAAGTGGTGTACTGAGTCACAACACGTGGAATGTACTGTCCACATGATAAGAATCTCACCAATTAACTTTCAATCCCTTGCAACATGGGGTTAAATTTGTATATATACTATATGCTCACCCTATAAAATGAGGCTAGGGCATCATATGGCCAATTTCTACACTTCTCTTTCCACACCCTCTTGTCCACTTTACTAACACGAATTATCTGGACATTACATTTAAACGGGTATTACATTTTAAGCAAGACAATTTTTTCACCAAACAGAACAAACAACATTAGAAGCATCATTCCTTAATCCATAGATTAACCACACATGCAATATTCTGTCTTAGTTGCATTAGATCTCCTCTCAGCTCACATGCAAAAACATATTGAATTAAACATCCACCATGTTAAGATGCTGCTAGGGAGCCCAGACTGAAGTCTACAAAACCAAACAGGTTCATGTAACAGAGTACCTTACTCGAAACATCTAGCACAGCAACAAAGCACATTGGTAGGCCAGCAGGCTCAAACCCCGTCTCTTCAGTTTGTAGCTCAGAATTAGAAGCTTGGATCTCATGATGTACGATGACGATCAACATATGCCTGTGGTGAAAAGCATAGAGAAGTCAAACATATAATCAATTAATCGCAAGATGTGTCATTCACCAACAAATTCAAGATATTTTACCTTGACAAGTTTTTCTATCTTTGGTGCAGAGGCTGTTATATAAGTAGTTATCGCCTTTTCAGTCTCTGGCATCTGATTTGGCTCAAGTGAAGCAAAAATCTTATCAACAGATTTTTTCACAATCAGTTTATGAGCCTCTTTACTCAAATTGCCTTCCTTCCAGATTGGTTTCACCAGCTCCTTTACATGCTCCACCAAATGAAAACGAAAGTCTGCTTTCTCATTGTTAAGTGATGCATCATGTTTCCTTTCACAGGTTTTCACCCTATTATCACCATCCAGGCTAGAGCTGTGTCCCCTATCATATGAAATCAAACCAAAATCATTTGATCCTTTAGCAGATACATTCCTTGCCAACTTGTCAGCACAAGTCAATGGTTTTTCAAGACTTCCCCCTCTTATAACATTAGTATCTACATGTTGGCTTGAAATGCTGCAGGATATGTTTGAGATCTTCAGATTATTTAAACTTTCAACTTTGGGAGGGTCGATACTGTCGACAAGTGGGTCATACTGACTTTTTGAAGGTGATGTACTGCTAGGAAAATTAAAAGAAGGTACAAAAGGCACTGAAGTTATCCAAACCTCATCCTTGATTGGGGAAAGTTTCCCAGCCGATGCTACCACAGGTTGAGGTGAACTGCTCACAAGTAATGTAGACCTAGAGGTACCACCCTTGTCAAAATCAGCATCTTTATGGTGACTGGCATCCTTATCAGGTGTTAATTGACGAAGAGGCAGGGTTGGAGGGTGAGAAGTTGCTCGGAGAGACTGATTAACCAAGGAAAAATCAGAGCTGTCATGGCCTTGGTTTCTGAATCCTGTATAACTATCCAGACTGTATGAGGCATGGCTTGAACTTTTTTCTTCCTGATGTTTGTGAGGAAGATTCTCTGTTGCTCCACCATCAGCTGATGACTTCTTGCTATATTGGTGAGGATCAAATGAAATGGTTGAGTTAAACGGTTGATACCGGTAATCAGGCTTTAAGGGGTTCTTTTCAAGGTAAGATCTTGAGATATGTGAATCCCTTGGACTGTCTCCCTTGGCCACGTCAAACTGCAGCTTTCCTCCATCTAGGCGCAATCTAGAATAGGCACCCATGTCATCCAAACAGCTGTTAGTGTTCAAACTAATTTGATGTCCCATGAAATAAGGTCCATGATTCTTCTCTTGAACTACTGGAAACTGAACCACCTCATTAGTAGGATTTGTAGTCAACGGACCACCAATTTTGAAACCATGCGAAGCCTTTAGCATGTGACAACTATGTTTAACAACGGGATGTGTCAACCCCCTATTATCTTCACCATATGCATGAACAAGGGTCCTGTATATCTCATGTTGGGATGACCCCGCTGAATTTTTGAACTGGGGCTCTTTTGAGTTGGATAAATGTTGTATTTCAGATCCTTCTCCAGTGCCTGAACGCAGCAGATAAGGAGCAACCAAAAGTGTTTAGATTGACAGAGGGATCATAAGTTCACAGCTACATGATACTCTTCAGCTTATTATATTGAAAAAGTTCATACCTCTATGATTTCCATAACCCTGGTTATCAGAACCAGATACCTCCCCTTCATGAAGAAAAGTGCAACTCTTCCCATTCTTGCATCGCCCTTGAGCATAAAAGATACAGGTACGCTTTCTGGTTTTGTTCTTCATATCTCCACCAGGAGATGAACTCCCAAATCTTTGTTGTGAACTAGTGGCAAAATATATTATTTTTAAGATGTGATACAGAAAGAAGTATGTCTTAGTCAAACATCACAGAAAATGAGAAATTTTGTTCTAAAGTTCAAAATTCCTAGTGCAGTAGCACATACCTCAAAGTATTAGAATCAGGTGAGCTTTGTGATACATGACCACCATGCATATGAAGACCTCCAGTTTTTGATGTATCATCAATGATAGGAGGTACAGGAACATTCCCAGCTTTCTTCTGATATTTGTCGTCGCCATGAAGCTGCAGTGCCGGTTTCTTCTCAGCAGCAAGCACTCCAACAAAACCTAGATGATGATTGGTAATTATGAGATGTGTATGCGTGTGTGTTACACAAATAAAAATGGACATATGAGTGTGTGTGTGTGTGTTACACAAATAAAAAAATGGACATATGAGTGTGTGTGTGTGTTACACAAATAAAATTGGACATATGAGTGTGTGTTACACAAATAAAAATGGAGTGGGTGTTACACAAATAAAACTGGAATGGGTGTTACACAAATAAAAATGGAGTGGATGATACACAAATAAAAATGGACATATGAGGGGAGTTTGGGGTTCAATGCAGAGGAGCATCGCTATAATGGCACGAGATAAAAAAAACAAAGATGGATATAATTGAAGATGGAGGAAGATCACATGAAGGAAGAAATCCGACCAACTATAAATAATAGGAATATTGGTCAAATTTGGTATAGCACAATAGCACTATTCACGTGGGACTATACATCTACAACTCCCATAATCCCAAAGAGACCACTGTAATATAGGTAAAGTTATTAGATTTGTCCACATCATCTTTTGTGAACCACAAGCTATTCAAACGTAAACCAGAAAACTTCTTGTGATGAAACTATTATTCAGAAACTTGCCATGCAAATCTACTAAACATCAGTACACTAGTCTAGGGGAACTTCCTAGTTTTCTGTTGAGCACAAGGTTGCAGACAGTTAACCATTCCATTACAGCACTTGAACAGTAATTACTTTATTAACAGAAGGTCATGTATTGCAGCGATGAGGATACACATTTGTTCTATTTGCAGTGTTACTCAACTCTAAATCAACCATAATAAATTACTATGCACCTTCCATAAACAAGCAATGTTGGATTCTTCACTAAGCTAGCAAGGAGTTGTTATCTTGGGATGTTGCAATATTTGGCTACAAAGAAAACAGATGCATCTTTGATAAAGTTCCTCCAAACAAACGCAGATGGAAGAGGATGCTTATGTCAGGACACTTTTGGAAGAAAGAGATACAAAGAAATATGTGCAATATCTCCTGGATTGACTGCAGCTTGCGACATGGTGAAATAAACTGGTGTAATCTTGAGCAGTGTTGTTAAGGTGGTACGGCCGTTTAAGGCGACCCAACACTGCCTTAGCACCATAGCGTTGAGGCGTAAGGTGTTGCGACACCATATGAGATGGTTGAGATGTGATTATTGGAGAATATGGTAGAGAAATTAGGAAGAGAAAAGGGGAAATTGATAAAAGGCCCACTAAGCCAGGCAGTCATCCCACTAAAGACCAACATAGGTCTTTATACCCACGTGTTCTATGCCCTAATAGGCATCATACTCCACCAGGCACCAACCGCCATGACGAGCAGATGAGGCACTAGCCGCCGGCCACCTGGCCCACCTCCACATGGCCTCGACATCTCTGCCTGCTACCACCGCCATTGGAGCTTGATGCCTTTGCTTGCCTCGTTGTCCACCGCTGATGACGTCGCCAGAGATTCAAAGGCTGCAGCAAGCTGCAACAAAATCTGAAGGCAGTGGCATGGGATTTGCAACAGCAAGCCAGCTGCAGTGAGGAAGAAGGTGGCTGCAAGCCAACTAGGGTTCTAGCCTTCTAGGATGACCCTACCCCCTTTCTTCTTTCCCTTTCTCTACTAGTTTTGCCTGTAAGGCCTTCTTCTTTCCCTTTCTCCACTTGCTTCGCCTCTAAGGCGGAGTGGATGCCTTGACCTCTGCTACCACCTTACCACTATCGCGACACCATAGCAACGCCTTAACAACCATGATATTGAGCATAACTACAACTGCAACTAAATGCCTCAAAGATCATGCCATTCTGCTTCATTGCACAATGCATGCTTCCAGGCTACTATTACACCCAACTACCATCTAATCGCTATTTGCGAATATCCGTAAATAGTACCAACGATATCATATGCAAAGCATCTGTAACAAGCCAAGCTACTTGTACTCAGCAGCAGGACTTCATCCATCTATCTAGAGCAGCATAGCAAACCCAGAAGCATGGATACACACCAAAAGGCTGAATTCCTAGATAACAGGACGCCGAAGTCCTAGCCCCCCTATTAGAACCCACAGCTATCAACCAACACATATCCCCAAATCATCTCCCCTTCACCCTTTCCACAAAAACAAAACAAGCATTAGCAGAACACATCATCCGGACGAGATATCAAGCATCCCCAATCTGCACCTCCTCTCCTACCCCGAACCATGCATGCACAAATCTAGCATTTTGAATAATCACACAGCAATCCAACCAAAAATCAACAGCAGATGAACCGATTAAAGCGTGCATGTAGAGAGCGATCACGGCGGTATACCGTTGGGATCCTTGGAGTTGGGCGACGGGTCCCTGGCCCTCTTCGTCGTCCCCACGCCCACCCGCCCGGCCTTCGCAGCCTCATCCGCCGCCGGCAGCCCGGCGCCCCGGCCGGCGCCCGCCATCCGGATGCGCCGCGGCGGCGAGAAAGGGCTCGGATGGATGGAGGGGTGGCGGCCCGATGCTGCGGCGGCGGCGGCGAGGTGTTTGGGGGAGGGGATTGGGAGCAAAACCTCGCCGTCCGCTTCAGTTATCTCTCGCTCTCGCTCTCGGAGACGCTCCCCTTTCCACACGTTACTTTCGCTGCTTCCCTTGGGCTTTTTTTGCCACGGCGGCGATGATGTCGCCTCCCTCGGATCGATCGGCTGTTATATAGAGGGGCCCATTTATTAGCAAAACTTAACAATGATAGGTCTGAATTGTATAAAAAGTACTATCTCTATAACTTTTGAGTAATATTTTGTTATGCAACCATATTTCAAAGTAAAATCTAAGTTATGATGAATATTGAGACAAACATATTGTAGGACATGTAGTATCAAATATGAATATAAGGAAAAAAATAATATATAGAAATATAGACGTGTTCAAGATATCGGGTGTTGTTAGAGTAGAAGGTGTAACCGTGTAAGCATAAAATCATCTATATAGCATGTGATATTATCGTCACTAGGAAATGAGATTGTAGGTGATGGTTGAAAAAACCGGTTGCTTATTAGCACAAGGTAGAATAACTAGTAAGGGTTGCTATTGATCCGTTGAGAGTGACGAAATGCGTGCTATGATGTTGCTTAGCTAGCGACTAAAAAAGAAGTTCCTAAGTTCAAAACATAGTGGAAGTTGAAGTAGCACTATTGATTCTCGTATTAGCTAATGTAACTACGGTACATAATACCACGTATAATAACTTATCTCTCATTAGTAACTTGGTAATCACTTAATGCAGATGTATCTTTGTATATGGTTCCAAGATATTTATGTATATTGTTAAGTTTTCAAATTAGATATATTATTGGATCGAAAACATAGGTTCCTTTCGTGTTTCCTTTTCAGCATCAACGTTACCTAATCCTAGAAGAGGGAACATACGATAGCTTTCAACTTGGCTAACCATAGAGCAATGTTTTGTTGCAAGATAGATAGGGCTTTTCTAACTCTAGGACTAGCGTGATGGGTGTTCAAATGAGCTATATTTAAAAGCAAAGAAAAAAACTAAGTGATGTGAGGTAGTACAAACTATCAATTATAAGTTTTGCAAGCAATGGACAAATCTAAGCAAACAATCAAGCTAATGCAAGACAGACGATGAGTACAAGACTCAAAAGAAAAGGAGCAAGTGTTCATGTTTTTCATACATCATCGGTATGTCCTATTATTTTTTTAAGTTAAATCTTGGAAGAGTGTAAGGCGCTCCTCCAAAAGAATAGGTTTGACCCATTTTATGAGAGAAACCGGATCTGAAAGCCTCACAATTATACAATTAATTAAAGAAAAAACATGCGAAAACCAACACGGAGAAAAAAAACAAATAACAAGAGACGATGTATCACCGCATGAACCAAACAACTGGTATCAGATACATGTTATCATTACCAAACTCAATACAAGGAAAGCAGCTTCGACTTTCTACGATGAATCTTAGCCAAAAGACTTTCGAAAATTCACCATAGGTCCTATCTGGATCAAAGGAAATAAAATGAAGGGAGTACGAGTTTCCGGTGAAAATTCTCTAAAAATCCTACATCGCAACAGAAGTCTAATAATTTGCCATTAGGAGTTTCTGGAACAGAGAATTGGCTCATTGGTTGTCCATTGCGAATCTAAATCATCCTCGTATGGTTTTCGGGGGGGGGGGGGGGGGGGGGGGGGACAGAAAAACACGAGACAATAGCTCGAGGAAATTTTACTGTGAAAGTTCCAATACAAACTTCATCTCTCTTTCACGCATATATAGCATTTATTTAAGACGAATATTCATGCCTTCGATCCGAATATCTTTTTCGGGTTTGTTACATTCTTGAGTCTTCCATACATATTCATGTGGCATTCATACGTTTTTCACAATTCCTACATGATTTTCCTTCATTCCAAGCAAAGCCCTAAAGATCTCGCAAACTTGATGAGTATCAACTGACTGTCTGACTCATCCATCTTCAACCATGGATCTGCATCTTCCTGAAGCGAGAGCTACGTGCCTCAGTTTTCATAAGCACATCTACAATTGGCCTTCATCTTGAAGCTGTTGGCTACTTCCTTGCAATTTACAGCAATGGTGTTTCCTGTTTGATCTATCCAAATAACAGAATCGCTATTTCACTATACGGCGGAATTCATTTTCCTGTGTCCCTTTTGCTGTTCTTCAGACTCTGAAGCCTGAACTCTGCGGGCAAAAACTATTGAATTTTCTGCTAGATGTACTCGATGTAATATCAAACTTTGTTACTAGTTGACAATGGTGGCAAGAAAATTTGAATAAGGCTAGATGTACTCGACGGGCTTTGAAATACGCCGTAGTTTATTGCTTTTCACATGCCAAATACGAAGCTCAACACGTCACCGATAACTCGATATAATCTGCATCATTTAGACTTTCCTTCATGGAAAACAGCTGAATGATTTCTTTGTTATATCAAGTTTGGAGCTGGAAATTGTTATTAGGATTAATTGGATCCATGCCGCTATAAATATACCAAATTAGAAAAATACCACTACTACTCGTGATATCGGTTGAGTGCTACTGTAATTTGAGGTAATTGGATTCATGCACTCCGTCGCATTTTCCATCCACTCCCCGTTGGGGACACCATCTTCCGTTGGTGCCGAGCACCACCGTCTCCTCCGCCGTTGCCGTTGCGCTTGAAAAGGCCGTCGCCGCTTTCCCGCCACCGCATCGAGGCCGAGCGCCACCTTCCCACGCACCCGAGCCGCCGCTGCTCCAGTCGCTCGTCGCCGAAACTCCACCGTCGCTGAAGATCCGCTCACCGCCGCAATTGGGAAACGACAACGTCGCCGTTTTCCCCGCCGCCGAGCTCCTTCACGGCATCGAGGCCGAGCGCCGTCTTCCCGGCGCACACGAGCCACCGCCGCTCCAGTCACTCGTCACCAAAACCCCGCCGTCGCCGAAGCACTGCTCGCCGCCGGAGTTGGGAAACGGCACCGTCGCCATCGCGCCCGAAAGCCGTCACCGCTTTCCCCGCTACCGAGCTCCTTCGTCGCCGCATCGAGGCTGAGCACTAGAGTTGGGAAATGGCACTGAGTTGGGAAACGACACGAAATTGGGAAATTAACGGGGAATGGATGGAAATTGTGATGTAGTGGCACGGTTCTAATTTCCCTAAATTCCAATGACACCCAACCGATATCACGAATAGTAGTGGTGTTTTTCTCATTTGGCATATTTGTAATGACATGGATCCAAGTAATCCTTGTTATTAGACCTAGCCTGTTTAACCATCAGGCCTGAAAGCCCAACTATCTTATTGGGCCAGGTACAGCCCAGCCAAATGTAAACACATCCCATTAATGCTTTTCTACTTTTGCCAAGCTGGACAGTGGACACAACCGTTCCTGCCTCCTGTGAAGAGTTTCAACTTTCGAATTACAAGGAAACCCTGCAAAATTCGCTCGGAGGATTCAAACATTCATCCGTTGAACGCAAATTTCGAGCCCATCTCGATGCCGATTCCCAGCTCCACGTTGCTCTGTTCCTTGTTGGATTTAGATCTGATGGTTGGGAATCTCGTGGGGAGTGTGAAACCAAACCAAACACACCGCGGTTACGAGCGGCGGCGCCGGGGATGAATCGGAGCCGCACATCCGCGTGAGGGGACGGCGGCGCGGTGGACGGACGCACGCACGCACGCGCGTACATAGGCCGCAAGCCACCCTCCCGAGAGTTGCACGACACAGGAGGCAGGCAAAGGGCAGGGCGCCCCACCACCACCACCATCGCGGCGTTGCGTTTGCGTTTGCGTTGCCTTGCTTTTCTTTTCCTCTCGCTCTCCGCCTCCTCCTGCCCCCGAGTCGAGTCGCTTCCACCCACCTCACCTCCCTCTTCTCTCTTCCCCTCCTCGTGGTTGCTCCTCGACGTCGCGGAGAAGGGGGGCGCGCGGCGAGCGGAGGGGAGACCGGAATGCCCGCGCAGAAGCGGCCGGCCCCGGAGGCGGCGTCGGCTCCAGCGGGGGGAGACGGGCACGTGGAAGGAGGAGGTGCTGGTGGTGGCGCGGGCGAGGACGCCCACCGCGGCGGGGAGCGCTCCCCGAAGGTGATGAACGGTGGCGGGCCGGAGAAGGAGCGGCGGGACGCTGGTGAGTTCCCGAGGACGACGTCGCGGGCGGCCCCGGTTGCGGCGGCGCCGACGACTCGCGATGCGCTCGCGGGGCGCGGCGCATCGCGTTCTCTGTTTCGGTTCGGGTGTCGCTGAGTGGGTTCTGTGTTTGGTGGGTTTGGCAGATTCTGATGGGGGGGAGGAGGAGGAGGAAGGCGGTGGCGGCGGCGGCGGAGGCGGTGGTGGAGGGGCCGACGATGACCGCGACAGCCAGTCTTCGGAGAGCGACGGCGACATGGACGAGTAAGTAAACCGTGGAACTTCCATCTGCTCTCTCTGACTCTCTTCTTCCCCCCAACTCTCTCCCATCTTCGTGGCCCTCGCTTCCTCTGGCCTCCGTCACGATTTGGCGTCGTCATCGCGCCGCCTCCCTGCGTATGGTCGCACTGGTTCGGCGGGGTGGCAGAGGGGGCCGCCGTCGGGAGGGTGCCTGGTCTAGCGAGCGGACGTCGTGGGGAGGTGCCTGGCTTAGCCGGCGGCTGCTTTGTTCGTATGCGTCGGCGTGAGTGCTGCTGCGGCCTACGAGCGGTGGGATCTTCGTGGTTTCGTGTCGGCTCATGTGCTGGCTCGTGTTCCTCGTGGCGGCTGCGGTGGTTGGTCGGTCCCTGTGAGTTGTTCTCGTTCGGCGAGCTGGCAGCACTGGCGGTTGCCGCCTCGTCGTCCCGCTTCCATCGCCGCCGAGGCATGGGATCTTGCCGTAGCATGCATGCTTTCGTCGTGTCGCGCGGCTCCGACGAGGCGCCGTGCTCGTGACGGCAGGTGCGGGGAGCGGCAACCAGGGTGGACCGCCGCGTGCCAAAGCTTATTATGCCGGAGCCACCTGCAGCATCTGGCCCCTGCTCATCTCGATTTCAGCCCTGTACTCAGTTCGCCGTTCTTCTCTCCTGAACCGTGCGCGACGACGGTCAACTCTTTTGTGTGCTTGGGGCTTGTTAGTGCTGGCGTGACATCCAGGATCGCAATGATCTTACCATGCTTAGGCGCCCGGGCGAGCTCCACAGCCAGTCTGCTGCCCGTGCACCTGCGCAAGTTCCATGGAAATGCCAAGCTCTCGATGACAATAGGCAAATGGCATCATCTAGCCAAGATCTCCCTATGGCGTTATCAGTTGTGTCACATTTGCTGCCTTCGTCTGTACTGGGTATCTGTTCGTCATGTTTCCTTCGGTGCACTGGGAGAGTCCGCATTTTTCTTGGTTATGAACTGTGATGTCAGAATTCTGAGTTTCTGATGTCTTGTTCTACTATTGCTATCCTGACCTCTATGATTGCCATCAGTCTTACACTGTTCCATTGCCTTAACTAAGCTTGTGGCACCAAATTGTTGCAGAGATCTCTCATAGGCTCTATGACATATCGTAAAATTTACTATTCCATCTTCTGTCCTTGAGAGTCTTTCCTCTGCTCCTCCCTCCAAAACCGTAAGGATCACTGCATAGTAGAGTAGATCAGAGTCCTTTTATTTTCTTTCCCCCGTTTTGCACTATGAATGCCTGTGCTCTGTTGTCAACTGTAGTTATTAGGTGCAACACTTGCCCTCAATTACACTAAGAACAGTGCAGTTTCCACTTAGAAGTTAGAAAAGCAAATTGCTATTAGAGATGCTTGATAGATCCTGATACACACATTGTCAGATTCACTCCTGATAATTATGCAGGCATAGTTACTTCAGTGTTTTTCGAGGGAGCTAATGCAGGGGTAGTATTTTTACACCTTCTATTGCCTTTTTTTAAAAAAATAAATTTAGTTGGTCCTGCATTGGTGTCTGCTCTGAATGTACAAGTGTGCTTATTCAGTCTGTCAAATATGAGTCGACAAGTTTTCACTTAAGATTCCTTTTTAGCCCTCTGCTGTTAATTGTAGTTGTTAATTGCAAAACGGCTCCTCAATTACACAATGAACAGTGCACAGGAAAAACATATTGCTATTAGAGATGCTTGATAGATCCTGATACACAGATTGTCAGATTCACTCCCGATAATTATGCAGGCATAGTTACTTTAGTGTTTTCCGAGGAGCCAATGCAGGGTTTTTTTAGACCTTCTATTGGCATGTTCTTTTTTATATAAAAAAAAGTTGGTCCTGCATAGGTGTCTGCTCTGATAGTGTGCATTTTCTTTTTAGTCTGTCAAATATGAGTCGGCAAGTTCTCACTTAATATTCCTTTTTAGCCTTCTGGTATAATCCTGTCATGAACATTGCCTTCTAGGCTTATGGTAACTATTTTCTTCACAGAAAATAATACTGTTGTACACTTCTCTTTGAAACCGATGTGATGATGGATAATGAAAGACTTGAATTTGCTGCTAATCAAAGCTTGAAACTGATGTATGAATATTGTTTTCTCATACAGGTTTATACTAGTGAAATTAATGGATATACGGAAGGAAGTGCAATGCCCTATATGCTTAGGTAAGGATGTGCTCTTGTCTAGTTAATTTCAGATCCAGAGAGAATATATTTACATTGCTCTGTACAATTTTCCTCTTTACAGCTTTACTTGTAGTTTGATTCGATGTTATTATTTAGATGCTAAGTTTTTCTCCTACAATCTACTATAGAAGGTGAAACCATCAAAGTCAATGGTCTACATGTTTTTGTAATACAAGTATGCATATAGTTACTGTTCTCTGATAAATAAGGAGATATATACTAGAGAATATTTACCTGTTTTTACTTTGAAAAAGCTACATTGTGAAGCTTATATTCTTCACATGTTACAAAATTTTATATAAGTGCAACCAGCTAGTTCTAATTAGGAATCTAGGCTAATTTTATCATCTGCTTGTCTTATGGTCCTATTTTGCAGGCATTATCCGGAAGACAAGGACAGTTATGGAGTGTTTGCATCGGTTTTGTAGGGACTGCATAGATAAATCCATGCGACTAGGGTATGGTCTCTGATATTGTTATTGTCTAAAATGCTGTCAGTATCATTTCAAAAAGTTGAGATGTAGCATGACTGGGGTTTCAAAATCCAAAGAGATACTACCTTCCTATGATAATCTAAGCAATGTTGTGTTTTTGCAGAAATAATGAATGCCCAGCATGCCGCACCCATTGTGCAAGTAGACGTTCTTTGAGGGATGATCCTAATTATGATGCTTTAATTTTGGCTTTGTATCCAGATATTGACAAGTACGAGGAAGAGGTGATGCATAAATTCTCCAATTAGACACGTAGTAGTTTTGTTTATTTAGCTTTCGTTTTAGTTCCGGTGCCAAAGATTATAATTTGCTTGATACTACAGGAACTTGCTTTCAGCGAAGAGGAGAGGACTCGTAACAAAAAGGTGGGGTTATCTAGAATTCTGGATGGAACCGTAGATGCATTTGATGTTTAAAGGACATAATTTCCCCTGTCCGTTTAGAAGTTGTCATCTTTATATTGTTATTGACATTGGTTTCATTTCTCATGGAAGATCCAAGCATCCATCGCTGAAACATTTCGAAGACAATCAGAAGCACTTGTGAAGAAGCGATCCATTGCAAAAGCAACAAGTTCAACTATTACGAGAAGGACTAGGGGTAATATGCGGGCAAAAAGGAGGGGACGAACTAGTTCTCCTGATATTGTTGCAACTGACAATGATGATGAGGATAGAGATGAAAATGGCAATGAGGGCAGCAAAGAGTCGTCTTCTGTTGATGACCGTTCCCCAGATGTAAGGCAGAAAAGAGTTCGGAGGTGGCCCATGCCACGATCATCCCCTGCTAAGAGCATTGGGGGTATTGATAGTAGTTTTGAGGAAACCGATGACTTAGGAAGTGGCAGAGATATCATGAGTACTTCTCCACTGCGCGGAGAGATGCTTGCCTGGGGAAAAAATGGCACCCGCAGTCAAACCCGGCATGGCAATTCTGGTGGCTCCAGTGGAAGGATGGCAAAGGGTGGTCGTGTTACCAAGTTGGTGGACTACCTACGTAATACCGATGAATTCGATAATAAGGTAAAAACAGTACATAACGTGCAGTAATATTCGAACTTCAAGTTCCATCTACTTTTTTTTTCCATATGGGATATGCCTGGGTTCCTTTAGTCAAATATAACTGAACAGATTACCACCTTCTGTCTTCTATTTATTCTTCAGGAGATACAGAGGTGCAAAGGGGCCTATAATATATATTTTAGAAAATTAAGTCATTTGGACCCAGCTTTTATAGAAAGCTAGGACTATGAATCTATGATATATCTCATGGCATTTCTTGTTTCTTTGCATGCCAGATGTGTCCCTGTGTTGTGTCTCACAGTGTGCTTTTGTAGTGCCATGCATGCAATATACGTTACCTCATGCATGGACTTGTGCAAGTTATTAGGGACCTGATAAATTGTACATGGAGTCCATGCCTCATATCCATTAGGTTTGCTGAACTTTTTGTTTTTGTTTTTCAGTTCAACTTATATCTTGTTCTACTTCCACTTAATGGACAAGGCATGCCTAAATTGGAGAAGCCCTATCTCAGTTGCCAACCGACATTCTCTGTTCGCCATCTTTGCCAGGTGATCACTTGTTTAATGGAGTATATACTATTGGTTAGTTCTTAGGCAATTTTAGCTTACCTGGCTCAATATGAATAAGCAAAGATTCTACTTCTGCATCTTTTCAGTTTGTTGCTCTCCAATTGTCTCGCCATGCGAAAGAAGTGGAGATATTCATCAGGAAGAACCCCAGAAATGGATGCTTTGCAGCCATAGATACTAGTGCAGATGAGATAAAACTGAATCATGACGCCTTAGAAAGATTGGAGGAAGAGAAATCTCTTTCAGAGCTGTACCCTTCACTTGTCTCTGGCCATGGGGATCTGGTATTCCTCAGTTTCTAATTATGTCTTGCTGTTTACTTTTTCGCTATTGCTTCATTTTAATAATAAATTGCATTGCTTTGTTACCTCCTCCAGGAATTATTATATTCTCTGAAAGCAGAAATGTAGATCAAATTAATGGCACAAGTTCTCCAGTTATCTGATCAAATCGCAGGGAATACGATGGCATGCAGGGATCATCCGATGAAAGCCTGTACAAAGTTATCCAGTATAGAAAAAAAAAAGAGGAGAGAATCAGCAAACTTAGCTCTTCCTTAGTTGTGACTCGTTAAATTTGCTCTTGGTCTTCTGATATAGTACATGGTTCATTCGTTTAAATTGGAGGAAATGAAATGCATGGGTGGATGGAATTAAGTAGCAGTCGTAAAAGAAGGCCAGACATACAGTTCAGTGACTGCTCGTTGTAATATTGGTGTTGCCTGTCCAACTTGAACTGATTTTTAAATGGAGATATCAACCGATTTTTAACTCGGTAGCTCGATTCCCAGATGGAATCGCAATTGCTCCCATTTCAGTTTGTTTTCATGCTAATTAGTACCGGTTATGACATAGTATCTTAGTAGTACAAATTTAGATATGCCTCGATTTAGTTTGTTTTTATACTACGAATATGAACAAAAGCTAGTATATCTTCAATGCTATACTATGTTAGGTTTTATATTTTGAGATAGAGGTAGTAGTATCTAACGTGCCTGCCTTCACTTGTGAATGTCTGCATGCGTCTGTGTTTCTTTTCACCCCCTTGCAGAATGATAACACGCCGTACACGCATCAGCGGATCAAAATTCAGAAGTGCTTTCTGGGTCTTTGTCAGCTTTGAGTCTTTGACAATGCAGACTCCATGACTCAGTACGGTGCCTTGAACATATGGTGGGTTGCAGGAAGAATCGTGAAGTGATCGAGTCGCTGTTGACCGGTGCGGGTTTGACCGTCTGCCATGCCATGTTACCGGTGAAACAAAGCCGACGGGTCTTCGACGCTCAAGCAGTCACGCCGCCAGTCAAACTAGCCTTGAGTGAGCAAGCAAGCTGACTTGAGCGAGTGAGGCCAAGTGGGGTGACTTGTGGTAGTCAGGACAGGAGTTCCGAGTGGTAGAGGACTAGTTGACTAGTTGGACCAGTTGGCCTGGCCTGAGGAAGAAGATGCTTCTCCAGGCCCAGGGGAAAAAGAAGGTATCAAAAGATACTAAAGAGAGAAACCCAAGAAATAAGAGAAGCATCCAAATTTAGGAGTACTAGCAAAGAGCGAGGGCCTTGCCTAGTACAAGATGGATGGATAGACTTTTTAGGGCCAGTTCGTGTGCGAGTTTGACAATGACAACCTCCTTATTTTACAGTACTAAACATGTGTTTTTTTTTTGGAAAAAAACAAATAAACCAAAATTTCAAATTTATAATAATAGGTAATACTTAATTAATATGCGCTAATGCCACATCTTATTTTATGTAACATGAAATTATTATCTAAAAAAAGTGCCAGGGAGTTACCACTTCCAAACTCTAAAACTAACTCAGCCTTAATTCCTGATTTTGTTTTTGGATGCTTCTCTTATTCCTTCGATCTTTACAATCTTTTGATGCTTGATTGCTTCACTCTCATTGTCAATATGATGCACTCCAACAAGGTGCCTCTAATTTAAGTTAGAGAACATATCTCTCCAACATGTGGATCCACAAGAGTAGGTTCCACCTATTAGTGATTTATGTCCCTCTAATTGAGAGGAGCTCTTTCCGATGCACTCATACCTTCCTAGAGTGATTGACAACTTGTCAAGTACTAATCGCGCACTACATGGCATTGCCTACATTGAACAAGATTCGCTAAACAGTAAGAAATACTACTTACCTGACTTGGGGAGGTGGCATCCAATACGTGATCGTTCGCCCTGTGAACGAGTTCGTGTGTTTTTCTAAGCAGACGGTACTATACGATATTCAGCTTCATGCTTTTGCTTCATAGCATTATTGCTTCTATGTGATTAGTCAAAGTGATTATTCTATAGTAATTAGTATGTGGTTAGTGCTCACTTAAGCATATTATGTATATGCTCCTTGGTTGTATTTGAGTTAAGTTGATTTTCTAAATAAAACATTTTTTAAAATAAATGTCAATTTAAATCTTACACTTTATACAAGAAAACAATAAACTTTATACACGTAAATTGTATAAAGTTTCTACTTAAGGTAAAAAATACTTTATACCTTAATTACATTTTTAAGCTGATAAAATTGGATTAGAATTGTATAATTAAATAGATTATAAAATTAAGAGATAAATAGAACACACATGTATATATCAAACAAAATACGAAAGTATATACTACCAATAATGATGCAAAGTTGTAAAAATACTTTGGTAATTAACAATCCAAATCACCGTACGGGGAAAATATCGTATAACTCCTCTCTCCACATGGACTGCCCGAGCCCATAGGACAGGCCTCCAATCACGTCGATCCGACACACGACACAAATGGAAACGAATCGACGCCTCAAACCAGAAATTTTGCTGCTCCGATAGTATTCGCGTGATAATGAGTAACGTGATCGCGCGTCCCACGCCCGCGCGACTGATCGCGCGATAGTATTCTCGGACGGGACCACTACACGCCTAGCACACCACAGTACCACACACTCGGCAGCTAGTACAAACTTCCTTATCAACGGCTGCAGATCAAATTCTCGACCGCCGCGCGCCGCGCTGAGCCGTCCATTCCGGTGCGCTGCGCGCCGCCGAGTCCGAGATGCCGCCGCTGGTGCGCCCCGGCCGCGCCGCCCCTCTCCTCCGCCGCCTTCTCCTCCTCTCCTCGCCCCAAACCCCGTCGCCTTCCTCCTCGCCATACAGCGTCAGCAGCAGCAAAGTCTCGCCCCTCCTCCTCCTCCTCTCGGCTCGCCCCTCGCCGTCCCGCGCCGGCGATCGCGGCCCGGCCTCAAGCGTCGCCTGGCGAGGCGTCAGCTCGTGCGGCGCCGCCCGCGCGTTCGACGTCGGGGATGAGGCAGCGGCCGCCGGCTCCGACCTCTCCTCGCCCTACCTCTCCGTCCGCATCCGCTGCCGCAAGGAGGACGCTGTCGGTACCCACTCCCTCTCCGCGAGCGGCCGGCCATTTTCTCGGCCGGTGCGACGCTTTCACCTGTTGCTCTCTCTCTCTCCAAGTCGAGTAGTTTTACGAGAGTTTTTCACCGTGTTTTTCCATGTGGCGTGGCGAATTCAGGAAGTGCTCTCCGAGTCCCTCTTGTGCTTTGGTGCTACCTCCGTCACCGTGGATGACATTGCCGCTGCAGGAAATCTCGATGAGGTGAGCCTTTCTCAGTTCCTCTTGCTTCCATTTGTAGAACTGGTATTTACTCAGATGCTTGACTGCAATTGAACATTTGGTTAATTCTAGCTGAATATAAATTTCAGGTCTCTGATTGGCCTAGTTTGTGCAGATGACACAGGAGATTTCTCTAGTATAATAGTGGTGTTAATTTTCTGCAGATCACTATTACCTCCATTTTTGCTCATGGGGAAGATGTGGGTTCGAGCGTATCGAGTGCTGCAGGCTCAGCTGGATTGGAGTACAATCCGGTGTATGAAAGCTCTGTAGGAAAGCAATGTGACTGGGTGACGGTTGTGCAGGTTAGGAGTTAGGATGTACAGCTTTCAGCTCCATGTTGTCATGGTATTGGTAGATTCTTGAAATGACTTGACAGGATTTCTGATTGTGTTTGCAGGAAACCTACGAGTCCACAAAAGTCATTGATGGTCTTTGGGTTATTCCTAAATGGAGAAATCCCCCAGTATGTCTACATACATCATGCTGTTTTCTTTTGATTTATTACAAATGAATGCTATGGAAATTTATGTGTAACTGATAATCTAGTTGATCTGAAATTACCATTTTGATTGTGTTCATCCTTTTCCATTCACAGGATTCACAGGCTATCAATATAATCATTAATCCAGGTCTGGCTTTTGGGACTGGGGAGCATCCCACAACTAAACTGTGCCTTTTGCTTCTACGGGAAACAGTTAAAGGGGGTGAACATTTCTTGGACTATGGAACAGGCACCGGAGTTTTGGGAATTGCAGCTCTGAAGGTGCCATCTCTTACTGTTCTTGTTTACTACTGGTAGGTATCATGAAATGCAGTCTGACCTTAATTCATGTGCAGATGGGTGCTGCACTGTCCACTGGGATAGACATAGACCCTCAAGCTGTAACCTCTGCTTGTGAAAACATGATGTTGAATGGTATAGATTCCAACAAAATGCTTGTTTACTTGGTACCAACTAATGCTCAGTCTGCATGCTTTCCAAGCAATATTGACAAATCAGAAGAGAACAAGCCCACTGGTAACCTTGAGTTGAAGTCGTCAAAAGGATCATATGACATTGTTGCCGCAAATATACTCCTGAATCCCTTGCTGGAGCTGGTTGAGGACATTGTTGGTTATGCAAAATCTGGTGGAATAGTTGCTGTCTCAGGGATATTAAGTGAACAGGTAAAGGAACGGAACTACAAATGTAATATGTCAGAGTTAAGTTTTTTTTTTAAAAAAAACTTAAATGTTCCTCTCAGTATCACATCACCTGTCTATTATCTCATTCAGGTGCCAAAAGTTGAAGAAGCTTACTCCAGGTACTTGGAGAACATCTCGGTGTCAGAAATTGATGGATGGGCCTGCCTTCGGGGAAACAGGAGAGCATAGGGGTGCAATTATTTTTCCCATTTCAGAAGCAGATTGACCATACTTCTGACATTCAAGAGAAATTTTCCGCTTAATAGACAGAGCTTCGCTTAACTTCCTGACACAATTTGGTGACAGTACTTGAATATTTATATTTATGTGCTATTTTGGACTATAGATTTCTTCGATATTTACTTGAACAATAGTATCTCTTCATTGTACCCTGGCCCAATGCATAACTAATTGACTTTCCTAAATAACAGTTGCAATTTTAATCTTGACACCTGCCTTTTATTTTCAAGCGATACTACTGTTCAGTGCTCTGTAGTAATTGATCATATGTACTCTTTTATGAGGTTACTGTGCATAACTTTCATATATGCTGGACCTGGCTAAGGGCGACCAATAATGTTCTTTTCTACAAGAAGCAAAACGGATTCACAGGGTGTTCTTTTCTACAAGAAGCAAAACAGATTCACAGGGCGACCAATAATGTTCTTTTCTAGAAGAAGCAAAACAGATTCACAGGAATACATGATGAATTTAATGTATGATTTTCTCCATGTTCTTCACAAAATAATACGCAGAAATCTTGAAGCAGCATTCTTAACAGAGTAGGGAGTGGTATGAATTTGACAATCTGGAGGTAATCTAAACCTTGTGCTTTTCACCTTTGGGAGAGCATTGAAATAAGTAAGAAAATACTGATTGCTAGTTCAAGATTAATGGTGTAAATGCTGAATAACCCCCCTTTTTACAACTTAAATGGATAGTTGAACGAAATGCACAAAGATTTCTTTTCAATTAGTACAAACTGTACATGCCTGTAAATTCAACTACATTCCTGGAGATGGCTTCAACGTTACAATTTGTCAATTTACATGTTTCAAAATGGTGTATGCAGCTAACAGTTTGGCAGGGGTAATCTGAATCTGGTTTTCAGCATTTACCCAATGAAGTAACCACCGGACCTCTATATCTGTGCTTTGCGGAAACATTCCCATCTAAATTTTGCTGGACACCTTGTCTCTAAGGAATGCCTCTATATCTTTTATAGATTTCAAACCTTCTTGTTTATCAGCAAGAAACTTTGAGAACTCCAGAACTTTTGCCCCTCTACCAATTTCTGGGGAGGTACTGAAAAAAGGGGATGATGTTGGTGCCAGTGCCCATACGGATGAGAGCACTTCATTGGGTTTGTCCAACTGCTCCAAAATTTTGAAATCTCCTTTTGCTGTTAAAGAAAAACGAGAAGGTTGAGAAAGTCCTATATACTAAAGGAATTTGATTGATTCAATCTTGACTAAGAAGACAATTTGAACAAAATAAGGTACCTGAGTACTTGAAGACCATTTCCAAAGATTTGCAGGGGATGCTGAAATTCAGATGAGGTATTGTGCTCCCACCACCATGCTTAGCATTGCTGGACATGTGGGAATAAAAGAAGATGAGCTTATATTCCATTTGTACTTCCTACTCACTATGATCTAGAACCATTACATAATGAAAGTGGTCACTGCCTATATGGACATTTAAATTATGATTAATGTATCGTAAAGCTATTTTCAAATAGCACATGTTCACCACAAAAATTGGTATAGCTGGCACAATTAATTAAGCAGCACATCTTCTTCTCAGTTGTCTATCAATTCTGTCATGTAACAGCACAAATATGCAATTATACTATGAGGTGAGGCTCCAAAATAATTTGGTTTATACCTTGTTATTAGCCCCACCATTCGGCCAAGCAAATCAAGAATAACACCGCCACTTGCCCCTGGGTGAACTGCTGCTGTTGTCTGCAGCATTACTGGTATATCCATATTGTTAACCTCCGCAGCACTAGACAGTTGGGAATGTTGAGTTGATGGGATTTTGACAATCTTTGATACCACTCCAGAGGAAAGGGAGGAGGATAGTCCTACAGTCAAATACTTGGATATCAATTTCGTAATAAAAAACGATATGAACTGAAATGTACTCATGCACATCAGCACATGTGGTAAAATGAGCATCAAACTGCTTCCGATGCTATCTTGAAAAAGTATGATGGTTACGTTTGTTACCTGATCGAGGTCCAAGAAGGCCATGCCCAACCACATATACAGATGAGCCTGCTGTTGGACAAACAAATTCTGGTCTAATGGCACATAATTCAATCGGAGTGTTTTCCATTTGAAGCAAGGCAACATCAAGTGAGCCTTTTGAGATAAAAACTACACTAGCATTGCACCATGTCTTCCTCTCTCCATGATCCAAACGAACCGATATTGCCCTGTCTCTTTTGAATCCAAAATTAAACAATGAAAGTTCATGTTTTACAGCATCTTCATTTGAAACTTGGCATTGTTGTGGCTGCAGCAGATTGTTTTCTCCTCCACAGATGTGTTCGCTAAATGAGGCAATTTTGTTTTGCAAGCCTAACGATGAAGTTCTTCCAAACCTCCAAGGTTCCAAAAGATGTGCATTTGTCATAATTAAGCCATTTTTATTGAGGATAATCCCTGAAGCCCAAGATGTCTCACCAACCGTGACAAGAACAACTGAGGATATAGCTTCTGTGAGTGAAGGTGAAACGTCATACTGATTAAGATTGTTGGCTGAATTAGGGACAGACCTACTATGCTTATCTGCACCAGATGATTCCTTATATTTACAATCTGAACTTTTGTCATCAACTAATTCACTTGGGGGTTGGCCAATTCTTTCCAGCTTGTCGCTGTTCCATGCATTACATATTGCATCCCAGGTAATTACAAGCTGTATTGCAGTTGCAGACATCAGTTTTTATATCCGTTCTATTTGCAAAAAATATCTCACTGACACTAGTAAACTCACCTGAACTTCTGTGCTGCTGCCTCTCTGCCTTAATGGCTTCATCAGCATCCCCACAAGGCAAGAGTTTTTGTCAAACACCGGAGCACCTTCCATACCTTACTTGAGAATTTGTTAGCAGCCAATGCTTTAATGGTTTTTCTAACATAATCCAATCCTGTAATGTACCACATAAATAGTAGGCACAGAGATTTATACCAGGAAGGCAGTGGACATCAGCCATCAGCAATGAGCTCCTGGCAGTGCCTGGAGGGAGGCAATTTGCAACAACACCAACTGATACACTGCTTAAAGAACACAGGTGCATATTATGGATTAATCTGACAGTACCTCCTTATCTGCTAATAAATGCAGCACTATAAATTAAATAGTAATGTGTCATGTTCTCCCAACACCTTAAGGTACAACAGCCAATTGTTAACTAACAAGACAACTGGCTTTTGTAGGTCACTTGGCAAAAAATGCTAGGTCACGTCTGTTTTCACTTTTCATTTTTAGCAACAGTGTGAAAATTAGCTGAGTTAATAGGTGGCTAAAGAGTGACACTTCAATATTATCCCCATAACAGACAGGTAATTGCTTCAAAATTTTGAAATGTTTAAAGTCTACAAATTTATACCGAGTTACCAATCAACATAAAGAAATCTCGAACACTTCCACTTTAATTAAACACCTCTTGACGTTACAAACATGCTAGTTACATATGCTTGCTCTATAGTTAAGGTGACATACTGAGTTTCAACAAACAGTCTAATGGGTCCCTATAAATAGGTAACAAGATACCAAATGAACTAAAGGAGTAGAATTAAAATTACCTATTGAAGAAATGGACAGGTGATAATATGCCAAACGGAGATCCCATTATCAGCAAGGAGTCCCCTCGTTGTTGCATCAGTGAAACATTGATACATCTTGTATTCTGATCATTGACCAAGATTACTAAGTACAACTCAAACAGCAGTATAAGTGCACCTCCGAGGGTGCTAAGGATCATGAGTTGAAATATGACAAACTTAGCCTCACACTTGAATTTAAGTTTGGAACTCCTAGAATAGCAATTCTTGTGGCAGACTTGGCCAACATTGGTGGCTCTGTTGACTCAGCATAAGCATTTTTCCTGTTAGACTCAAGGGAATATCTGGCATCATTATCAACCTGATAAAGCCTCGTAACAGTTAGGTTTTATCCAACATAAAATCAGGGCAGCAATTTGACTTGATGAACAAACAGACCTGCTTCTTGTTGACATCAGCCAATGACCAGCAGACATCCCATGATGAACTTCGAGTCAATGAACCTTCATGTTGCAGTAAGGATAATACAGAATCAGCAGATGCTGAGACATCAACCTAAAAAACAGAAGGGCCTGACGATCAATCATTAACATTTATAGCTTTTACAAAATTCTCTTATAGGTCGATGAAGACATGAAACGCATTTCTTCTGATAAAACACAATTGTATATCACTTGTAACACTTATTATTATCCAATAAACAAAATCCTGTTTACTGCTCTTACTATATTCCTAACGAACAGTCCAAACTTGCCAAAGTTCTTATCATTTTTCATAGGGCAGTGCTAGGAATGTTCAGTCGCAACTTATAACACATAAATCAATGGTATATACAAGATAACTCTGTCTTCAATGGCGGAACCCAGATGCCTGGGCTCAGCCAAATGAACCAGTTGCTGCTTCTACTGGAGTCCAGATTAACAGTGCAAAATAGCAAAGTAATTAAGGCCAAAATGGTGACTCAATACTAGCCTAGTCCATTGACAATACAAATAAACATCATCCTATCAATCTAATCTCTCTCACAGTTTTTTCCCTGAATCACAACTCAATGCAGTCAAATTTGCTTATATAGTTATATGGATCTATATGTAGGAGTACTTGTTATTTATCGTTAGGCTTGCCCAAGGTCAAGAAAATTTTCGGATCCACCACTGTCTGTTGTAATATCCATTCCTTTCAAATGGGACTAAACTGCACGAGAGAGCATTTAGAATTTTAAACTGTGAATTAAACCCATTAATCATCATTCTTTCTGAAACCCAAAGAACATCCTTTGAATCTGAGCTCTAGAACAAATAATCTACCCTATTGTGATGTGAGGGCCTGGTAGATATTTACACACTTACTACTAACAGCCCAACACTAGAATCTTGGTCAGAGGTAAAGCTAAAATCCATGGTAAAGAGCATATACTTTCAAGTTATAACCAGGAGAACTACTTACTATGGCAAGTAATCGAGCTGAAAGCCACCGTGGAGCTCCAGTCTTCCCGTCTCCAATGTTCCTTGATTCCTCATGCTGCATACGTCACAGTAAATTCAGTACGTCTTAACGAATCTAGAATTTCGATGTGTAAGTCTTCAGTTCAGAAGAGTCAACAATGCATATTCAATCCTACAAATATGATCCTATGTATCCTTAATTTAACAAACATTGATATTGAGTCTTAATGCTACCGAAGATACGCATCAGTTTACTATCCTCACCTCAACGAGCACATCAAGATGAGCCTCTGGTACTAACCTCGGTTGCAATTCCTGCAAGCAACCAAAAAAAACTTATCATTAGAAAGTAGAAACACCTCAAATCGCACTGATGCTTTAGCTAAAACCAACCTGATTGAGGCTATTGCGCTGCTCCGCGACCAAGAACGGCTCGACGAGCGACGCGGAGGTTAGCGCGACGCCCCCGGCGTGGCCGTGAGCCGCGCAGATGCGATCGAGAAGCGGCGGCGGCGGCTCCGACAGTGATCCCGGCGGCAGGAGGAGCGCCGACGCGGAGAGCGTGGTTGACCCCGACCTGGAGGAGAAACCAAACGATTCGTCAATCCGATTCAAATTCTCGCGAGCAACAGCACAGCCGACGAATTCGGGGGAGGGGAGGGGAGGGCAGGGCAGGCGGCGACGCACTGGTGGAGGTGGAAGGCGTGCCGCCGCATCTTGACGGCCTTGGGGTCCTGGAAGAAGAGCGGAGAGCAGCGTGGCGTTCAGCGAGAAAAACTCGGCAACAGCTTACGCGGATAGATGAGGTGGTGGTGGTGGTGATGGGGAGGCGGGGACTAACCGGGCCGACGATTCGCGCCATGGCCGATAAGTCGCGCGCGGCTGCGGCAACCTCGTCCGGCGCCATGGCTGGTCGGAGGGGAGGAGGGGATGATCCGCGAGACGGCGAGAGGCAGCAGGAAAGACCAAGAACTTTTGCTTCGTGACTCGTGAGGCTCGCGAATTCGTTTCAGGGAACGGATGTTGCTGTTCGCTGCTGTTGCTGAGTTATGGGGCTCGCTTGTCCGGTTTAGGTTTTCAATAATTTCGTATCATTATCCAAAAAATAATTTCAAATGAATAATCCAAGGGTGAGATTGAAAAACTATTTATCCGAACAAGGTGTAACCGAATATAACGTGGTTCCTTTTGATTTGATGAAGTTCATACCTCATAGCCAACAATGGTAATGCAAAACGATACAGTAAGAGCATTTATATTCGCTCGTTACACGTGTACAAGTATCCGACTTTCAACTGTTGTTGAAGGCATGTCATAAGCTCTCCAGGTGAAGCTCAATCCGACTTTCACCTACACAGTAGTCTCCCGGCGAGTGTTGTGTAGGTATTTAGCTGGTGGTTATTAGAAAATAATCTGTTTAGGGTTTTTACTCACACTTATTGAAAATATAATTAGTAATTCTCCTGCCGATTTAGTTTAAAAAAACTTTCAACTACCATTGGAGATAAGTTGTAGCACGTAGGCTCCCGGTTGAATGTGAGAGGGCCACTACACTTGGCGGAGAACACCGTACACGATGAAGAGCAAGGCGAGTAGCAAGAGCTAAAACTAAAGGGCATATTTATTTTAGCGTCACTTTAAATCTTATCAAATTTTGGTGTTACCAAATTTGATAGGGTAACAAACTAAACATAACTACTTTACCATCGTCACCCTATCAAATGTTAGTAATTTTGAAAGTTTACTCTCACAAAAACTCCCAAATTTGATAAGGCTTCAAACCAAGCGCAACCAACACTATCAAAAATTAGTAGTGTCATAGCAACAAAATGAACAAGCGTTAAATACGATGGTGGATGCAATTGTGCTCTAAAACGGCATACTAAGGAATTTCAGGCCTATAAGACCCAAAATCCTACATAAGAGGCCCACATAGGCTCAAGTATAAATGTTAGAGAGAAAAAATATGTGTATACCCTTATAGATGTAAATAGATATAAAACCACGTGCAAACAAAATCCTAGGATTGTAAATAGGACCCAAGGACACCGTAAAAGGTACAATATTTTAAGAATCAGTACGAAGATTATCCTTTGCCTATGTAGAAACCATCACCTTCCATTTTGATAACAGTCGATCGTGAGGAACCCAACTAAGTAAAGCAAAGCCAAAGGAGTCAATGTCGCTGAAGCCCAAGTTGACGAGGAGAAAAACCATTATGTATAGGTACGCATGTGGCGAAGATGCCGAATAAGAGATCCAAGTCGGTGAAGTGGTCGAGAATGTTGAAGCTGAAGTAGCTCAAGGAGTCATCGCACTAACAACAAGCATGACGAATCTAGCCAGACCAAGTAAAACATCCCTTACAGCTAGGGGTGGTAATGGATCCAACTTTTTAGCCTACAAAATTTAAGTGTTGGGTTTAAGATGGGGTGGACTTCTGGCCTAAGAATATTTGAGGCTAGATAGAGTTGTGAAAATACCATAGGTCTTTACTCATTACCACTCCTACCTATAGCCGGTGAAGCTTTCCAAGGCTTATGTGGTGGATCAGGGCCCATATAATACAATATATAATCGTTGAGACAATTATTAACTCATGTAATCTATTCACTCCTTAATTTATTTTTAGGGGACTTCAATTTAACTTTTTTAGTTACCGCTTTCACATTGTTATCCTATGATTCCTCTTTGTGATGCAAACCACGCTAGCCAAACCATTCCTCTTGTATGTTGATTGCTCAAGGCTCCATGTTACGGAAACCTCTTGTGCTACCCCGTCCATTTTTCTCTTATTGTGTCTCCCTATCTATGCCGTAGGGACCTTGATTCTGCATTACTCAACGTTTTTTGGTGTTCTACGCGGTGCCCTCTTTTCTCCACTACTTTGCCATACTCGTGCCTCTAACATGTTTATTTATTGGATCGAGGAATTCTAATGACTTTGGCCACAATAGAGTGGAGTTGGTTCTGAGGTATTGCCTCTACTCTCTTTCATCACCAAATTCCACGAACAACAACGGTGAGCCAACGTATGGCAACAACAACCAGAAGGAGTCGAGAGATGTCACCATCAAGGAAATGATAATGACATGGGCATATCTCTAGTGTAACGATAACCCCCGTCATCCACATCATTTTTCTTTAATTGTCTCTATATATTGCATTGAGACCTGTGGTTGTATCATATCTATTGCCAAGCAACGACGCTAAATTAAGAGTTGGTTCTTCTATAGGTATTGTTATTGCACGGCTCATTAGGTTGAGTTCTTTCCCAACTTACTTTTCTCGTGTTCCGCACGCATGCTTTTCAAATTACTAAATGGTATATTTTTTTAAAAAAAAATTCTATATGAAAATGGCTTTAAAAAATCATATTAATCCATTTTTAAACACTTAATTAATCATAAGAAAATGCGTTGCTCCGTTTTACGTGTACGGAAGGTGATTTCCCAACCTCAACTCCCGAACACAACTTTAGTGCTTTCATATCTCTACTACTTTAAAAAAGGAATCGTCCATTCGCCCCTCCCTCAAGTCCTGTGTAGTACAAACCACCACCTCTGATCCGTAATAAAACTAGAATAAAAACCACTTAGATCCACACCCCAAGCCTATCCTAATCTTATTAATCTTACGTACTTACTGTAAATGCGCGAACATACTATGATACTAGCATTCATAACGATATCTACCTGTCTCCCGGTCTTATCTTTTCACTTGTGCTTTATCAGCTAAAAATTAAAATTTCAACCTTAAATTTGAAGCTGATTTTGGGTTTTTTCATCGAAGTTTATTTTTCAGCATTTGCTTTTAGATCGCTAAGAACACAGTTTTATTCATAAATTAATTTTTTTTACAAATATACAGTTTGGTTTGTTCCACGAATAAACCAGACGATGAGGCCATCCGTTAATCAATTTGCAACACAGCATAAATTCAGGGCATAATCATATACTCCGTACAATCATCATACGGCTGTCCCCATCATTTATTAGTAGTACTTTTTAGATGGAGCTGTCCCTATTAATAACAGTACTCAACAAAAAGAAACCCAGAGGACCCAGAGCCAAGGGAGCAACCTCACTCTTAATCACAAACTCTGTTTTGGAAGCGTAATACTCCACTCTGTACTTAATTACACTGTTAGACATGCACCAACCGATTTGCAAGCACTATACTGGACTAGCACTATGAGTTCAATCGCGTTTCTAAAACATTTTTACCCATCAAGGCATCAACTACTAAAAAATCACTCTGCCGCACGAAACGTGGGCGTGACCACGTAGGTACAATCCACACTCGATCAATCACCAGTTCAGCACCACCAAACGAGGGCCGCGGCCGCGACGGCGGCGGCGCCGCCAGAAGTCCTCCACGCGACACGGCCATGCGAGCCGGCCGCGGCGCTGTGCCTGTGCGACCCCGAGCCGGCCCTGGAGCCGATGCCGGCGGCCGCCGCGCCGGTGATCGGACGTCCGGCGCCACCTCTCCCGCCCCCTCCCTTCCCGCCGCCGGCGCCGCCTCTTCCTCCTCCTCCGCCGCCACTGCCACCACCTCCTCCCCTCCCGCCGCCGCGGCGGCACAGGGCGCCCTCGAACTGCGCCGCCACGCAGAGCACCGCCAGCAGCAGCGCGCAGACGGCCCACCTCCCGCTTCCCCTCATCGCCGCCGCCTCTCTCCTCGACCGTCGCCGTTGGAATAGGAAGGCGAAGAGGAGGTTGGCGTTTGCAGCAACGCGCGGGCGGGGCGGCGAGGAAGGCAGGTGGCGCTTTGCAGGTTTGGGCGGAGCAGGGGTGGAGCCCGGCTTGTTGCGGGCGGCTAGCCTGTTCGTGCGAGGCGAGGCCGCGGGGCTAGATAAGATTGGAGGAAAGTTAACCAAACGTTCGGGCGTACGAGTGGGTGGGTTGATAGACACGACGACACGGACGGCTTTTGCCTGCCGCGTCTCGATTTTGCAATGTGCGTGTGCGCGTGGGCGACTACGGGTACGCAAAACGTATGCGCGCACCTGAGCCAGAAATGTGTCGCGTCAGGCTGTTTTTTTTTGTGCGAGCTAAAAGGCACGGCCTGGAATGTGTATCCGGTGCGTAGCCGAAAGCAGTTTCCTGTTATTCTGCAAGGGGATCCAACGGACGGTTTCCTTTTATTTTCTTTTTTTTCCTTCTGAAGTTCTGAACCAGAATTAGTTATGGAGCAGGCCGATCAAATTTAGGACTGGTACTGGTAGTAGCCATCAATCGATGGCGCTCTTCGTGCGATCCAGTCCGTTTTCAATTCTTTTTCTTTTTTCCTTTTCTGGCCTTGGTTGTTTTTCTTTTGTAGCATGCTTTTTTTTTTCTTTTCAACTGGGCTGAATCCTAGTGGGTGGGGAGATCTAGCATATGGGCCTTATAACATAATACACATTATTTTGTTCTTTTTACAAATTGTTTCAATTTTATAGGTAAAAAACTTATATGTAGTTGTGCACATGAGTTTTATTTTTTATAAGTTTACTTATACACCTAAAGTAGTTTACACATGGAAAGTTTTATATGATGATTCAGATTCGGGTTTAAATATTTTTATATAAAAGATTCTCATATTAAAAGTTTCTATACATAAAGCTTTTTGTGCATAAAGTTGCAATGTATATATTATTATGTATAAAGTCTATATAACAAAAATTTATGCGTATAAACATTTCTAAGTACAACAGATTTTTTCCTTTGGTTAGTAGTGTTCTCTTTTTTCAACAAAAAAAATCCATTCTTTGAATTGGTTTGTAATAATTCGTTAAGGTGTGCTCACGTAGGCAAGCGAGCAAGAGGGGAGGCGTGTTGGGAGATAAGTTTGTAGAGCATATATTTATTTACTATAAATTTAATTTTAAACAGGGTAACATGAAAAAAAAACTAGATATTATATTGATATCCTTTTATAGTTTTAAGAAAGTCAACAGGGAATATAGAAATTACCGCTATATATAGACAAAATAAAATAACATCATATGTAAAAAAGAAAAGGGAAATGAGATCATCACGTGGATATGCTAAGATTAGAGGAAATGAGCCGTTTCTTTGAAGATGTAAAGTTTTCTACGTAACAATGGAGCTTAATTATAAGCTATTGTGCGCCTATGTTTTGATGAGGCAGAGCAGGCTGAGATCTTTGATCTGTAGCACCGCCTGTTGTGTCGATCAGCAGCAGCTTTTGTTCCGAATCTAAAGAACAAAAATGTCGTAAAAACGTCTAGACAACCATGGCAATTCCTCCTAGCAAAGATACGACGGCGGGTATGATGGCAGGCTTCGTCGAACCACTGCCGGAGCGGCGGCGCGGAACGCCGCCGGCGCCGCCGACGTAGCCTCCACCCGCAGCACGACCGTCGTCGCCGCCGCCGCCGCCGCCGCCGCTGCTGTGCCCACCGCCGCCGTGGCCGCCGCCGCCGCGTAAACTGGCATGTTCGGCGCCGGCGCCGAAGATGGCATGACCGCCATCGCCTGGCGAGGGAGAAGGCACGGCGGCGCCCACGTTGAAGATTTCGGTTGATGGCACACCGTGTCCGTCGGCCTCGGCGTGCTCGACGCCGAGATGCGCCGCTGTTGTCGTTGTCGTCGTCGACGACGTCGTCTCGTCTTCTTGGAGAACGGCGGGGACTCGTGCCGCCTGGACGCCGGACTGGCCGGAGTGGAGGGCCAACGCGACGACAGCGAGAACCAGCATGAGGACGTGGAGACGATGGCGAGTAGAGAAAGCCATTGACCAATGCATGTGTACGTAGCTAGCTAATTAAGCTAGAGATTATTTGTGGGACTCCGGCGGCGATGAGAGGCTCCGTAGATCTCTTATATTTATAGCGGATGCATATACATACGTATATTTCGTTTCCAAAAAAGAAAAATGCATACATCACCCTGCGTTGCGAATTTGCGAGGGTCCGAGTCGGTATAGGCATGTACAGTACTACCTTGTGCATTCCATCGTGTACGACTCCTGTATGGTTCGTGGAAAGCACCGTACAGCAGCAGTGGATCATAGGTTTCTATGTAAAGACCCTGCATGCCTTAGAAACTGTCATCGAGATTTGTATACCGTGCGTAGCTGAAAGCAAGTTTCCTGTTCTTTTGCAAGGAGGGATCCAACGACGGACGCTTTCCTTTTCATCTCTGAACTAGCGTAGCAAGAGAAATTTTACTGTTTTTAAGAAAGTATATAAAGCATAAAACAATGTAAAACATCTATACCAGGTAAGATCGGCTGAAACCCCGATACTATCGTTATTAACAACCATAAAGCAGGCTAGATATCATAATTCTAAATACGACTTAATAGGTTGGACTTAACCAATGCAACATTAAGTATAAAGAGAAGCATGACATCTAGAAAATCAAGTCGATGGTTGCCTTTTTGGGATGGTAGATACATTATATAATCTAAACTAACAAGGTAATCTAGCCGATATCGATGAAACCCTAAAGAGAATCCAGCCGATGTAAGTAGATTGCATTGTTGATCTAAATTATATAACGTATATGATAACTCGGAGATTCACAACTTAGAACTAGAGTGTCATAAAGATGTAAGCACTAGTTCCGATGATGCAAACCGCCATAACAAGACCTACCTTGTCGTCGAAGATCAAACTGATGCAGCACGACTCGAAAGCATGAACTTGTCGAAAAGTAGAAAACAAAGGTTGGTGATGCGCCGAGATTGATTGAACGTGTGTTGTTTTTCTTTACAAGACTTCGGGTCTATATTTATACCCGAAAATACAAACATTGTCCATCATGGACACGATTCATATTAACCTAATACAAATCCAACTAACGAACAAGTCCCTAAGGCGGACTCTTACCGTGATTATCTATAAGGAAATTATATAAAATATCCTAATTAATAGATACAATTGCCTCTCCAGGACTCTATCCGTGCGTGGCAATCCGTATAAAGCACCTTAACTTAACCCGATGACGTGTACCGAGTCGTATTACCGAAATCGGCTCAATCGGCTAACCCTGTCCGACTCGAATTCTACCGATTCTGTCCGCAGCCGATTCTCGCTCTAATCTCTTGGATCTTCTTCGATTCTATCCTTATCTCCGATACTTGAATTACCAAATTTGGTCGTCAACACCCGCGCTGCCCCGGCCCTCTTCCTCAGTGTCGCGCCGCCGCTGCCCCGTCGCGCCATCCATCACGCGCGCCCGATATCTGCTCCTCTCTCCCCTCCCGTTGTTGAACCCCTCAGCTGGCCGTCACACAACTCCGAGCGACGGCAGGAGGACGGGAGGAGGCTAGCTCGATAATAGGCTGACTCCTCCCTTTGCATCTCCGCTTCGCTGCCTCAGTGGCAAACTTTCTCACGCGTAGCAAACCCCACTGATCCTGCAGCTCCTACCGTGCCGACGGTGACCTCCTGTGCCCATAGCCTGGTACATCCGGTCCACCTATATCCTGCTCTTTCCCCCTATTTTCCTTAAATGTGTGATATCAAATTTTGAGAATGTTATGTCAATATTGTGGATTCATATTTGATGTTTAGATCAAATCCCCTCCATCTTGCACCGCGACGACCGCATGTATCTACAAACAATGAATTTCTTCTGATTCGAGTTTCAAATCGAGTTTACAAGCTAGCTGACAGGAAACCTAGGAGCATGGTGTCCGGTGAGAATTGTTCTATTGATGTATTTTATTTTCCATTTTCAACATTTGCAAACCCACATGCTTTCACCTCATGAATTCTTCTTTTGCTTTTTTCTATTCTCAGATTGATGCTTTAAGGATTGCAGCTCGAGTTATTCAGATTTTGTGAACCACATGATATTATCTCTAGGTGAGAATCTTAAATCTTGAGTGCTATAGCATATGTGTTCACGTTATTCCATGGTTCATGAATGGATTCTTTTAACCTGCTGAGCAGTAACAATAGACCTAATTTTGCAGTCTACCGATTGATTTTGAATTCAGTCCCATGTATGTATAACTGCAAATATTCTTTGTTTCACTATCATAACCTAATTATTCCATCCTCTCCACCTTCACTCAATAAATCTGGATTTGATTATATATAGTAGTAATATTATTCTGTGGCAATTGTAGCTGAAAATAAGAAGAGATTGCTACCGTCCTACTGGCAGTCTTATGCCTTGCCAGCAATCTTGTGTTCCCAATAATAGGCTAACGAATATTGATCCCAAATCCCAATAATAGGCTAGGAAAGTGATCATTGAGCTTTGCTCCACAGTCCACGGTGAAGTACTTTCATTTGAGATAGATGTTTAATTTATTAATGGATATTCTTAGTAAAAAATTGTGTTATCTGTTGAAACCAACAGTTGGCCTTTAACATTCCTATACATAGGTGTTATTCCTCACTGACTCACTTTAAACCATTTTTTGGTGCCAACTGAACTGCCAGCCACAGATACACTGCCTCTGGCCCCATCTGCACAATCAGTCACTGGGTCATCCTCCTGAAGCCGCTGCTCTAGGTCATCCTCGATCGCGCCTCTCTCTCTCTCTAGCCCATTCGTCCATGTTGAATTAATTGTACAAATGTGAATAGCATGATTTAAAATTTGCTCATGGAAACAATATCTTTGTTGTATAGGATTGATAAGTGATCAAGATCAATCAGATTAAGTGTTGCATGAAGAGACTATCCAACATCTATTCTTTGAATGCTATGTTGCTAAATTTCTTTGGAGAGTCATCTTTATTTCCTTTGGGTTGCAAACACCACATAATTTTCCTCAAATGTTTGGGGATTGGCTGGTAGCCATGAACTCTAGAAAAATATATTTATTTTAATAGGAGCATTTGCTTTATGTTGGATTTTATGACTTAGTAGGAATGATATGATATTTGATAAAACTCCAATTAAATCTTATATGCAGGTATTATTTAGAGCAACTTATTGGCTTCGGTTCTGGGACCAACTTTAAAGGTGTGAAGAGGAAATGGAAGTCATATGTGATGCATGCCAGAAGTTAGAGTCAATAGTCATGCATATTTTCGCCAACTTTGGATGGAGATTTAGCGATAGACTTGAACTTTGAATAATAAGTTATTATTTCCATGTGGTTGGGTGGGTGTGTCGTCTTTTCATCTACCTTTGTTGATTTCTGATGTGTTTGGGTTTCGTGCCAATAACTTTATAATAAGTGGTTGTAGCTGCAATTGAAGCAAAGGCCAGATTTATATCCATTATCTTAAAAAAAAAGATTAAGTGATCGACTCACTTCTAAGGATTCAGATGCTCCATTCTTATACATTACTGTAGTTCAGGAGACTAATAATCATGACCCTTGATCCTTGAGTAAATTTCATGTAGTTCAGATGTTTACTTCTTTGTGATGGTTGATCTTTTAATTCTTGAGTGCTTAGGAACAAAACGATATTTAGATGAATGATGAAGTTTCAAAAATCATTAGTTTACAAATTCATACCTTCCTTTATTTTAAAAACAAAAATACTGATGTGAACAATGCAAACCTTCCTTTTGTTTCTAAAAAAATAATCTGATAACACATTTCTATGTTGTTCCTTTAATTGAGTCAACCATTCTAACGGGATATAAGCACTACAATATTGTGTAATTATGTGGACAACATGACCTAAAATTGATAAATGGTGTAAATATGGTATAAACATTTGTCTGCTGCTAATATGGTGTAAAGATGATGTAATAAAGCACTACACCATGTGCTGCAATTAGGCAATTGTACTCAAACTACTATACCACATGGCATATGCAATTAAGATGTCTCTGTAGCCTATAGGATCATCTCCTCTTATGACTTTCAGGATTAATAATACCTACATACACACCCTGCACTCCTCTCAAAACACAAGCAACAGCTATTGACACTGGCCATTTCTAGAGGGTACGAAAGGAAGAAAGGAGTAGTGATCACAAGCAACAGCTATCGACACTAGACCACTGGCATTATTTCTTTGATGGGAAAATCATCAAAAGATGGCCTAGAACAGAACAGAAACAAAATATTCCAGTTATTTTATCCATCCTTTCATCTATCCTTATTATATAGAAAAAGTGTAGCGGTGATCTTAAGTCTTAACTCAGACAAACACGTGAAATATGGACCGTCGGATCACCAAATCCTATAGCTCAGATCACATCTCTCTTTCTCTACATCGAGCACCTCTTCCTCCTCACTTCACATAGTGTCTCCCCCTCTCTCGCTCGCTATTCCCCTCACCTCACCAGCGTTGCGCCGCCCCTGCACTCCATCGACGCTCCAAATCACCACAGCCCCATCGTACCATCCATTGTGCCCTAAGATCTGCTCCCCTCTCCCATCTCACCGTCGCACCCTTTAGTCGGCCGTCGCACTTCACCGCATGCCGCATTGCCTCTCCGCTCTCTCGAGATAATTTTCATTTTTCAAAAAACAGTCTGTTCTAGGTATATATATCATGATTTTAGTCGGATGGGATGATCAGTGCATATGTAATATAATATATACTCCAGTTGGTAAATTTTCAATGCAACCTACTAGATATGTTGTATAAAACATGTGATTTCAAATTGATATATACGGGCACCCAACTATCAACAAAAAAAAAAGTGCTCATTCAACATGGAAACAATTTAACTGGCGTTATAAAATGTATACAGAAAAAATACATGTGCTAAAAAAACAGATATTTCATCTGGATATGCCTAGAATTTTGAACCGTCTAAAAACGAGCCCTAATCTAATCTATTATGCGTTGGGGAATGATGAAGCTCCTCTTTGTTGAGGCAGGGGAGTGTTGTACCACCACTTTCCGCCCCTGTTGATCAATCAGCACAGATGAGGCAAAAACTCCACACTATCGTGATGATTCCAAGTACCAAAAGAAGGACAGTGAATATGATGTCAGCCTTCGCCGAGCCAGTGCCGCCGCCGCCGGAGCCGCCTGTGTACATACCGCCGGCGTAGCCTGCACCACCCGCACGACCAAAGCCACCGCCGGTGCGGCCGCCGCCGCCACCCCCGAAACCACCGCCGCCGCGGCCGCCGCCGATGCGTGAACTGACACGCCCGCCGGCGGCGAAGATGGCATGACTGTCGTCGCCGCCGGTCGAAGGTGCGGCACCCTCGTTGAAGCTTTCGGTTGATGGCACACCGTGACCGCCGGCGGCGGCGGCGTGCACGAGGCCGAGGGGCGCGCCTGCTGCAGTGACGACGACGTCGGCGCTGGCACAAGGATGCCCGCGGGCGAGGCCATCGGTGGCCGTCGTCGTCGTCGTCTCGTCTTCCAGGAGAACGGCGGGGACTCTGGCCGCGTGGGCGCCGGAGTACTCGACGACCGACGCAACGACGACAGCGAGGACCAGCAGGAGAACGCGGAGACGACGAGTAGAGAAATCCATTTGGGTTCACCGGTGTACGTAGAGATTGCTGGGCGTACTGATGGCTACGAACGATTAAGAGCGTGTTGAAAAATATTTGCGCGTCGGACACCGGCGGCGAGATCTGTTATTTGTGCCGGGCTTCGAAGTATTGCGAATCGGTGTGTGCTACCCTGCACATCCCATATTGAGCTAGATACATGGCTTCCCAATGAACCAGGTTAATTTGCAGCCTCGCATTGGTTCGTGGAAAACACCGTATAACGCACCGGAGGTTTCCATGTAAAGATCGCAACGGTTTCCTCAGCATAGCCATTGGATGTGTATTGCTAACGGTCCTACGCAAAGCCAGTTCTAAATTTGATTTTATCATTTCGTTGTAACCAAATTGTAGACACGCAGTTTTTCCGTACGTGTTGCACACCGCATACACGTAGCCCATGAGTTGATCAGCAATGGCGCCAGATGAAGGAAACATGCACGTTGATCGACGTGTGGAAACGCTAACAAGGAGAAGGAGGAGAAGATAATGTACGTGAGATCCTCTAAAGAGAGAAATTAATGATCCTATCACAACTCCTTATCACACACACGATGCATGGGGATTACAAGATCATATAGATAACAAGCACGCTTACATGCATGTACTAATCTAACACGACGCACTAACGATATGACCTACCGAACCACATGCAGATCAGGCGAAATCAACAAATTAAAACCATATGCACGTACACGTACACTGCCCGTGTGCATGGCAAACCTAACTACGGTGATCACACCACAATTACTGAACTCTGCATCCGCAGCTACCGCCCGAGTCACGCAGCATCCTGATCCTACACGAGCCAGGCGACGGCGAGGACGGAAGCTGCAGCGACTCCCACGTTCCAAACGCCGCCGCGGCCAGAGATACTGCCACTGCCGCTGCCGCCGCCGCCGCCGCCGCCCCCCGGGGCGGTGGGGATATTGGGCGGGATGAAGCGTCGGCCGGATCCGGTGCCGCCGCGTGAACCTGAGCCGGAGCCACCACCGCTGCCACGTGAACCGCCACCGGAGCCGATCGAGCTGCCGCCTCCACGGGAAGAGCCACCGGAAGAGACGCCGCCGCCGCCTCCGCGAGAGCCGCCACCTCCGCTGAACGACGGCCGCATCTCCTCGTTGAGTTTCTCGTGCTCCTGGAGTCTCCGCCCGGCGACATGCTCGACGGGCGCGGTGACGCCGCCGCCCCCGCCACCGCGGCCGATGTGAGGACCCCCACGGCGTCCGCGGTGGACGGCCGCAGCCTCGCCTGCGGCGGGGACTACTCGCGCGGCGTCCGCGCAGTTGAAGGCCGCCGCGAGGCCGAGGAGGACCAGCACCAGGAGCACGCAGACGCGCCGCATCGACAGAGCCATGCCGGGAGGCGGGAGATTAGCGCGCTTGTGATAGCTAGCTAAACGTACTAAGCTGGATGTGCCGTGCGCGGACGCGACGGCTACTGACGCTGCGTGTTCCGTGGGTATTTGTAGTCGCGCGACGGCGAGAGCGGGGCGCTGGCTGCCGCCGGGCCGGCGCGGAGCGCGTCCGGCGTGCGCGCTGAGCGGTTGCATACTTGCATTGCACGCACATCGAGTTTCGGAACGAGTGTAAAACAACTCTGCGAAATGCGCACTCCATATATTTTTCGATGACAATAATTTTACGGATCAAAATGCTGTGACGAAATGTAACATTGTTTTTTTAGAGGTTGCACATCCCCTGTTTGGATTTCGAATCGAGGGCGTGTTCTAGCTAAATAATCTGCTGATGAAGATTAATTAATTAAATATTATACATTGTAGCTTATAAAAAAGTTATTGTGTAAACAAAACTGATGCGCATAAGTTTTTTCTTTTTTTTCTAGATACAACATTTTTAGATGCGTGCCGGCGTGCCATAAGCAGGATCTGTTTGACCCAGTTCCAGCTCCAGCTCCACCTCTCCTGAAGCTAGAGCTCAGCCAATAGTTTCAGCTCCACCTAAAATGTGAGTGAAACTGTGTGAATTATATCACAAAATAAACTAAAGACTCTACTATAGATCTAACTACTGAAGTTAAATTTAGAAGGTAGGGCTGTACCAAACGGACCGTAATCGATAATCCACGTCTCTTTGAGCTGATTCGCTTTGAACTCCCGATAGTGAAATTCTGAATCGCTTTGAAGAGAATGGGCCGAAAGTTCACAAGTGGGCCCAGATGATCCAACAGAAGTGGGTCGTAGAGCTGGTTCAATGCAGCCTGGGCTGCTAATCCTCGACCGCTCCTGCCCTGGAAGAGGCTGGAACAAACAACTTCCTTCCTGTACAAGAGCGCCCGAGCCACGCATGCACGCAGCCCACGCACGCACCGCACTTCGCCCCTCCGGCGATCGGCCGCTCGCCCCCCGCCGCCTAGCTTGCTCCATCCTCCGCGCCGGCGCTCCCCGTCGCCGACTAGCTTCCTCCAGACTCCGCATCCGCGCTCTATTTGGACCGCATTCTCGGAGAAGGAGCAGGAGGCGAGGAGCCGCCACGTAGAGGAGAGGAGAGGAGAAGTCGGTACTCTCGCCGGGGGGGGGGGGGGGGGGGGGGGTGACGGTCGAACTCCGAGCGAGCGATCGAGCGGGCGAAATGGACGAGGAAGAGGAGGAGGAGATGTCCGAGAGGGAGGTCGACTCCCAGGTGCGTATTGGCCCGATCCTTCCGAGTTCCTCGCCTCTGATTGCGCCACACGGAGTAGATTTCTCTGGCTCGCCCCCCTCACACCGCTGCAATCCGATCGAATCGTGCTGCCGAAACCCCAGTTCCGCGAGATGCTGAGTTCTATTTTATTTTAAACGAAAATGTCGTGTTCTATCCAATCTGGAATGTAGCTTAGTAGTTGTGGACATCAAGTGTGCTTTTACGGCACCTTCCCGAACTCGTAAGCATGTTTCAGCGTAACGTGTTTTCATTTTATCTGATGCGGATGCGGCACCATCCTCAGATTTGGTTCAGGTGATGCTTAGAAAAGGCGAATCGAACATTGCTAGTTTAGTTGATGATTTCTGTAATGTTGTTCATTGTCTTGTCCGAGCCTCAAAACCCCTTCCGACCAGATGCACATTTTGACATGCAAATGCATTCCTTTGTATTTCTCGTGATGAGACGAATCAATGTATTGAGCTTAAGAGGAACAGGTCCCATAGCTGTAGAAAATTTTGCATGCCTTTTTTCTAATGCACTGTACCTGTACTTACTGATTGTCATTGGATTACATTTCAGGTTCATATGGCTTGTGTAATGCAAGGACGCAGGTAAAAATTTTGATGTATACTTGATTTGTTGAGTCGGAGATAGCACTGTTTCTCTATCTAGCATTAATCCATGCTACTTTAATGATCCTCAGAGTTGGAATAGCATACTATGATTCAAGTATGCGCCAGCTTTTTGTATTGGAAATCTGGGAAGACATAGCTGGGGATTTTCCTTTGATTGATCTTGGTATGGTGCTCATATGACCACATTTATACCAACTAATTTCTCTATCTACGTGGCATGTTAATTTGCTTGTAATATAATGCATTTTTGGTAACAAACACTTTACATCATTTCCACTGTCAAGTATTTTGAACACTTCGAATAGAGGAAATATAGTTATATAGCTGACAATCTGTGGTGGTTTTTGCTGTCACAGTGAAGTATCAATCAAAACCGAGCACAATATACACAAGTACTAAAACAGAAGAAGCACTTTTGTTGGCGTTACAACGAAATGGTTCGAACTGCAACAACTTCTTTTAACCAATATCTTCAGTTCTCCTTTGATGATTTTGGTTAAAATCATTCAGATTGTAATGATGAGGCCCCTTCTGTGAAGCTCATGAAAAGCTCAACATTCAGCTATGAGCAAGCCTGGCACAGGTTAGCAGCTCTGTTAAAGTGATACTTGCTTTACCTGATTTGCAAGGATTAATGAGATTTAATACACAAATGCTAAATTGTGTCACACGTTGCATCTGGATATAAAATCAACCGCCTTGATCAAGTGCAATATAAAATTTATTGTGATTTTTGCAAAATGTGTTTGATGATGGACTTCTTATCATAGTTTATGTCACTGAACAATCTTACTAGCTGAGCAAACAATGCTAAATGTGCATGGTTTTTGGAAACTTCTAAAGTACTACTCATTAACAGAGGTGTTTGGTAACTTATGTTACATACCGCAATCTTGTGATGCATATATGTTGGTCGATCTTTTTTCAATGAAGAAACCAAGAATTATCAATTCTGGGAAAATTAATTACAAGCAACAACCTCGTAGGCTAATACTACCTTTACCTGTCAATCATTCTATTTGTGATGATAAAATATCATTGTGTTTGTAAATTTCAGATTAATGTACTTGAAAGTCGCAGCTATGGACGAAGGGTTAAGTGTAAAAGAAAGGATCTGTTTTGTAAGTGATTTAAGTGAGATTGCCTCTCCTCTTTTGCCTTGTATGTTTTAGATCATCTTCATAGGCACGAGCTTAAGCATTTATGAATTATTGTTCAAACTAGTGCTAAAGCCATTTGTTCCTTTTTTGACATTTCTTCCTTGTCACATATCGCATGAACAATTTATGAATACTAGCATATTGCAACAGAGTTTTTAAAAAAGAACATCATCAACCCGTTTTTCTATCACTTACATCTCTCATCTCTTGATTTCTGATATACCTTTGAGCTGATAGGTGGACCTGTTGGACCCACACTCTCATTCTTTTCTCCTTTAGAAAAGTAGGGAATTGGTGGGGGTGGTGGCATATTCACCACTCACCCCCACCATTAGTGTCTTTTTGAAGGAGTGCAGATCTGCTTCTCTTGCTATTTGGAAATACTATATCTCAAAACAGAAGCTCAAATGATAGTACTATAATTTTCACCTAAATTTATGATATTCATTTACGATGAAGGAAGTACATATCCATTATGCTTAATTGCATAGTTAGAAACAGATCTTTTGGTTTCATTGTAATGAGCAGTTGAGTAGCATTTTCTACGTGAAGATCTGCTTGCATCTTCCACTGGATATCCGTTATTTGTCTCACACAAGTTGCTGTTACACTCTTTCTATTTCTTTTTCTATCACTCGCTCTTCTGGCTCAAAATCTTTTTTTCTATCACTCATATTTGTCTTTCAAGTTTTGTCATTATGCATGGTAATACATTTTAGGATTTGTTTACAGCTTAATTCCATGATGGATCTTGGAAGTGACGTTCAAGTTCGTGCTGCTGGAGGTCTTCTTGCTATATTAGACAACGAGAGGCTTCTTGATACCCTTGATCAGATGGAAGGTGGAGCATCCATTGCAATTGATTCTGTGGCACAGATCTCATTTTATCCTTTTATATATAATGATATTATATGAACTAAATGTGCTGATGTACTGAATCAACATTTTTTTTGTGGTTTTACTTTGGAAACAAGTTAGAAAGCTAGTTATGTAGGTACTCTTCAGGGTAAAGTTATATCTTGACAATTTGTAGCGTAGCGTTCGATGCATTCTTAACAGGCTGGTATTCTCACGTTTTTGTTTATTTAGTATTGTATTCCTTGACACCCTCTCAGGGACAAGTTCCTGAAACTTGATGCAACAGCTCATGAGGCGCTGCAGATTTTTCAAGTGGATAAACACCCCAGTTACATGGGAATTGGAAGGGCTAAAGAAGGGTAAGGATTTTGTGTAAACCTTGTTCTTTCTCTTAGCCATGGTTCTGATTTGTAACAGTAACAAAAATTGCAGGTTCTCAGTTTTTGGTATGCTCAATAAGGTAAACGAGATATTTCTTTTCTATACTTTGTTTCTACCAGTTTACTGATTATGTTGTGGTCTTGTGGATTGTAGTGCGTCACTCCAATGGGAAAACGTCTCTTGAGGTCACTTTGTTACTTTCTATGATCATTGTTGCGGATTTTTGCAGTAAGAACAGCATTCATCTTAACTAATTTTATGCTTTATACCAGGACATGGTTTTTACGTCCTATGATCAATATTGATGTCATAAATAATCGCCTGAATACAGTATCCTTAATTTGTTGAATACACATTTTGCACCTTTCCCAATGCTCGATACCAGAAAGATACCAGTAAATTTGTGAACTGTTTTTCCGAGACATGCTAGATATCATTCTTTCTTTGCTGTGAAGAAGTAATATCTGCACTGCGTGAGACTTTGAAGTCTGTCAGAGATATTCCCCACATGCTCAAGGTGCTATTATATATTATCTTTACTCTGTATATTACTTGTACCTCCTCTGTATGCTAGTAAAAATAGTGAACAAATGATAGTACCTCTTTGACGGTTGTTGATTTCTTGATTAAGGTTGTCAGTTGAACTCTGCACTACTTTGGAAAATAGTTTCAGATGCTGAAATCAATTGAAATTTGAATCAAGGTGGGGTTTTATGAAACATTTAGAACATAAAACCTGTGGTTATGTGCCACAAGTCATAATACGTGTGGTTTTTTGGAATTTTGACCATAAAACTTGGGGTTTTATGAAATTCTCTTTTTTTTCTGTCATTGCTCATGGTTTTGTTTTCTTGGGCGCACACTTGTGAGTTTTGTTCACAATATGTTATTGTTGTACATATAAGAAGGAACAAGACTTGCTTTTTGTAAGTTAGCAATTATTCTGTTTGAAGTAAAAGAGACTCAAAAGTAGTGTGAAATAATAGAATCAATGGATCATGATAATTATATGCTTATCATAACATAACATGTCACGGTTATTCATATTCTCTTTGAGCACACATTATTCTTCTTCACAGTTTTTCAAATGTGCATAACTGACATTTATATTTTTCTGAAGAAATTCAACTCTCCAAGTTCCTTCTGTACAAGCAGTGACTGGCATGCATTTCTGAAGGTACCTACTTGTAACGATGCATGGATCTGAATATTACTTTATAAATGCACAATCACTTTGAATAGGCTCCTGCCTTTCCCTTCTCCCACTTAGCTATTCCATCTTTGAAGCTCTGCCCTAAGTGCAAGATACGAAGCACCCATACATGCATGATTTTCTTTTTCTTTCATTTCTCTTACTGATAATATCCCTTTTCTTTCACTTCTCTTATTTCAGTGCATTTGCTCTCTTCTGCATATAAAAAAGATTTTTGAAATAGGAATATCAGAGCATTTGGCAAGTAAATTACAACATATGAACATCGACCTGGTTGGAAAGGTATGTCTCCAAGTAGGGGCTATCAATTTTCATCACTTAATTAATAGAAATTTGATACAATAGTATTATTGCACATCCATGAAACCTTATTTTACAATAATGCTTTCTCCACATTCATGAAAATTTTATGTTTTCAGGCCAATTCTTCCATTACAGAAGAGCTGGATTATGTATCGGATCTGGTCAGTTGCCATACAATTGTATCTTACTTGAAACGAACAAGGAAATTCGTATACATTGTTTTGCCTTTACCTTATTATGTAGTGTGATAGATCATCAGATACAACAATACCAACAATGGGACTTTTGATTTATGTAGCCTGTGTTAGACCATATGGTTTTACTTGGCTGCTTGAGCTTATTCTCCTGATAGCTTGATGAAACAATCGTTAGTAGTGAATTATACAGATGCATGTGCTCATCTCCTGGGTTTCATCTCTAACGATGCAGCATACTGCAGTATGGAGATTATCACCATAAAGTGTGGGCCTTGACTGTGTAGTGGACTGATGTTTGATAATATTAAGAGGACATGATTATTTGCAGGTTTATTCTTTTTAAGTATTAGGATTAAAAATTTGTCAGTGTTATGGAGGTCCTAGACGTATTCATACTGGTATTGGTAGTCAGCTACATATTTCCATGCAAATATGCATAGTCCCGCTTGAGAACTGTTCCCATATTATTAGTTTGTTAGATACCATGTATGCCGTTTGCCACTTTGGTATTGTCACCAATATCTTCCTAACTTAATGGCTATTTCTGGAATTATCTGCAATTTTTTTCAAGGGATATTGAGCCTATGGGACTTAATGCTGATAATTCCAGATCTTTTTCTCCGTAAAGGCGCATATTTATCTGGGCTTCTATGGAGCTTTACTTAGCCCTTTTGCTTTCTCATATATGAGGTCAATTGTTGTATACATCTGTTATTGATAGGTAGTTGGTGTGATTGATGTGCAACGGGGTAAAGAAAAAGGCTACGACACACTGGTCAAAGAAGGATTATGTGAGGAGGTTAGACCTTACAGTTCTTTCTTCATGCCTGAGTCATGTTCTGTTCTTGAATTACATTTTTAGGTGAACTCATTTTTCTTATAATGAACATACGTATTGTTCCATGTAATTCAGAAAGTTATTGTCAGGCTAGTGGGGGTAGAACACATCATCAGGACCAACACCTCCTGTTTCAAAATAATATAGATTTTGCCATTATCCTCCTCAGATGTTGCAGTTGTGTTCCCACCATGGTGCTACTTTGTGCTGAGTGTTTATTCCCGTTTTCTCAAATGCTGTTTATCTACCAATGATTCTACAGATGAAATTTCAAATCTGATTTTCAATCTTGGAAAATGGGTTATAGACTTATAGTTCAGTTGTTCACAGGGATCTAAGTCATATTGGGGAGACCAGGCGCAGGTCATGGTGTGGAATTTGTACAATGCACGTGTCGGTGGGTGGATGGGTGGGTGGGTGGTTGCATGCTTTCATCAGTATGGTTGCAGCATGGAATTTCCCTAGCTGTTCGTCTATAACTAATATTTAGTGCTTCGTAGTAACTAGTAAATTTGAACTGTTTAGAAAAATATTCGCCAGATTATGTTTATTGTACTGCTATTAATTTATTGAACTTGTCTAGTTCTTCTAAATGTCTATATTTTCCTGTTGCTATGATCATAGTTATAAACAGGTTTGTATAAGTTTATTTCTCTTAATGAAAAATAGTTAGACGAACTGAGGATGGTCTATGAAGAATTGCCTGATTTTTTGGAGCAGGTAATGAATCTTCAGACCTAAAAATTAATTTGAATCCTTTATTTCATAATTTCTAATAACTCAGTTGTTTCTAGGTGTCAGCCAATGAAAATGCCTCCTTCCCTTTCTCCTTTGAATGCAGAAAAGCTCCTCTAATCATCTATGTACACCAAATAGGTATCTTTTTCCCTCATCTGTTGCATTTTCATACCGCCTTTTTCTTATTGTGCTATTTAATTTGATATTACCTACCCTTCTATATATGATTTAAACATGGATGTAGAACCTCACTACCACATGAAATATACTCCCTCTGTTTGTTTTTTTTTGACGTTGGTTAGTAGTCGTCAAGTAAAAGAGAATGGAGGCAAAATCTAGTTAGAAATATGTAGCTGCTAAATAATGATGTTAATGTTCAACATGCTCTTTTTGAGAACATTTGTATCCACCACTATTTATGTGCTTGTTGTTCCCAGGGTACTTAATGTGTTTTTTCGATGAGAAGATAAGTGATGCCTTGTTGATAGGACTTCCAGATTTTGAATTTGCGGTATGCGCTGTCTTATTTTTCTTTTGGGTTTAAATTTTCAGTATGTAATAATTTCTCCTTTTATCAGTTTTCTGAGGAAGGAGAGGAGAGAAGGTTCTACTATCATACTCAAAAGACAAGAGAACTTGACAATCTTCTGGGAGATATTTACCATAAAATTCTTGGTAGTTTCATTTGTCGATTTGTTTACTTTTTTTTTTTTTGTCTTGCTGACGATGAAGACAAAGCCATCCTAATTTCTTCAAATGAATATTGTTTGAACTTCTTTTTGTTGGTTTTAGGGTACTTTACCAGTTTACCTTCAACGTTACAGTCTGAATAAAAAAGCAGCTAGTACTTTATCTACAAACAGACCCTGTCATACTCCAGTTACACCCAAAATGTTAATTGCAAAAAGATTTTTAGAATTACTTCTATATCCATGTAATCACCATATGTTCCATAACTTGGTGTACTTTAAGAGATAGATTATACAGTTTTTATCAAAATTTAGTTGGCTTTTCTCTTTTGTGCTCTTTGGACTGCTTCAGTTTGGTTGACATGTCATCAGTCTCAAATGGCCTTTTCGATGATATTAATGCTTCATGAAATATTAGTTACTTATCCTAAATCACAATGTAGAATTTCTTAGAGAACACTCCCAAGTATTTATCGTCACTATAGGTGCAATGGATTTTTGACTAACGTGGTCATATTGATACAGACATGGAGAGAACAATTATAAGGGATTTAGTGTGTCGTATTTGCCAGTTTATACCTCAACTGACGGAAGCAGTAAACTTTGCAGCAGAACTTGATTGGTATGCATGCAATTATTGTGCATATAGTGGTATTGTTCAACATAGTTACTGCATGCTTATCTAATGTGTTCTCCTTATTACGGTTACACCAGTATATTATCGTTGGCAATTGTTGCTCACCAAAACAATTATGTGAGGCCCATCTTAACTGAGGATTCCATACTTGAGATACAAAATGGCAGGTTAGTATTTATCCAGAGACTCTCATGTTACATCTTTGATGGATATGACTAACAGTGTATGGTTTAGATATTTTATGTAAAAGTTCATAAATTTACTCCAGAATCAATTTTAGACACGCTTTGCAGGAAATGACTGTTGATACCTTCGTTCCAAATGACACTAAAATCCGCAGTTCTGGTAATTAGTTCTCGTGAAATGTATACCACTAAGTTTACATTGTAACAGTTTTGAACTTTCTGACTTAATACTATTTTTATACTAGGACGAATCAACATAATAACTGGACCTAACTACTCAGGGAAAAGCATTTACATCAAGCAGGTAATTTTTATATTGTGCATATTTCCTGCTGAAACGTAAACAGTGAATTGCAGAACAAAGATCTAACTATGTTGGACATTTGCTTTCAAGGTGGCTTTGGTGGTTTTTCTTGCTCATATTGGAAGCTTTGTTCCTGCTGATTCTGCCATTGTTGGATTGACAGATAGGTCTGTCTATCACTTAAAAGCACACCGTCTGTATGTTGCATATGGCCTATGCTACTAACAAAAAACTAGGAAAGAATTGATGTGTTACTATTATTTGGCCAGATGCCAATATGTATCGACTTATCGAGTATGCGAAATACATAATAATACATAATAATAGATAATACTATACTAACACATGGCATCCTTGACATTGCTAATAATGCTTTGCAGGATTTTCTGTGCAACGGGCAGCAAATCCATGACAACTGAACAGTCAACTTTTATGATTGATTTACATCAAGTTGGAACAATGCTCAGGTAGCAGTTAACACGGTAATCTCAACCTAAGGTTTGTTACCTCATGATTTGAACATGCAGCTGAGTAAATTTTGCAGGCACGCAACATCGAGATCCCTATGCTTATTGGATGAATTCGGAAAAGGCACTCTAACAGAAGGCAAGACTACATATAATTTTAAATTCGCTGCCTCCCCTCTTCTAATTCCATCATCACTCTTAACAGTTGGGGCTTTTCTTTTCTGATCCTTTCTAGATGGTATTGGTCTGCTTGGAGGAACTATCGGCCATTTTACAAACTACGATTGTCCTCCAAAGGTTAGGTGGCTAGCTTGGAAAAATGTTGCTACTGAGTATGAATTCTCCATACTTCAATACAAATATACACAGTTCTCCATTATATTCTCGGAAAAAATGTATAAATGTACTAGGGTTGCCTTCCTGATTCATGCATTATTAAACCCTTTTTGTTGAGACTACTATTATTTAAACTTAAGTGGATATGTATAAATCCAAGTAGTGTTTGACTAGTATATTATAATTAGATAGGTTTGTTCAAATCATACTACACAACCACTTATACCCTTCAATGGTTGTTTTGCTTGATACTTCTACAAATAACAATCAACTTGACATCACCTTCTCCAGACATGAGGGAATGTGGTTTTACATCCGACCTGCATCCTACATAAAAAAAAATCCTTGTGTGATGATATTATGTTTTATTAAGTAAAAGCAACAGTTATTGGCTCATTGCTCTTCTACATCTCATAAATAGCTTACTCAAACTTGGATATACAATAAACCACTTCTATTCAATAGTCCTACAAGAACCGACAATTTTCCGTTTTAACATTTACCAGTGTATTATGTTGGGATATGGTACTTTTGCAGGTCCTTTTGTCAACACATCTGACAGAGATCTTCACAGAAAACTACCTGCCGCAGGTAGCAAATATCTATAGTTGTTGCTGTGTAAAAACAAGTAATTTTATTTTTGTTGGATCCTTTCTTTATCCTGTTCATAATATTTTTTTACATGGAAATTTGCAGTCTGAACATATCAAATGTTATACCATGAGTGTTCTGAATCCTGATGAACAAATAGACAACGAAGATGTCGTATTCCTTTATCGGTAAGTGGATATGGAAGCTGCTACGTTTTTCTCATTCCCATTATGTCATGTTTTGTACTAATTTCTCTCTTAAATTCTAATGCAAACGTTGAAGACTTGTACCTGGGCAAGCGCTCTTGAGCTTTGGTAAGCTTATGTACTACATTTATACACATGTACTCCATCTTTTCAAGTCAAATGCAACTAAAATTGCTCTTCTTGCAGGACTACACTGTGCACAGCTTGCTGGTATGTACAGAAAAAACTGCGCTTAGCTGACATTATGATAACAGCGATAAGTTACTCTGTTTGTTTCCAAGGCAGATATTAAACTACTGAAATATCAAGTTGATATAGTTACTGTCATTATAATTCAGTAATTAACATGTTACAGTAAGATTGTTGTTATTTTACTAAAAGTTCCATCTGTAACATAGAACGTGGATAGTTCTAGGAGATATATATAGTGAAACTAGATGCCTTTTTCAGGTGTTCCGAGTGAAGTTGTTCAGAGAGCTGTTACTATTTTGGGGGACATCCACTCAAAGAGACCTATAAGGCGGATGGTCTGGGAGAAGTTAGCAGCAAAGGACCAACAATTCCAGGTTATTATCTGATGCTTTTAAATGGAATATAGGCGCGGGAATCTGAAAGTGATCTATTCTTTGTGTGTGATGAATTTCAGGATGCAGTGACTAAACTGCTGGCCTTTGACCCACACAAAGGTGATCTGGTCAACTTCTTCCAGTTAGTTTTTCCCTCCTAGCTGTAGACCAGGCTGCCTTGAGAGGTAAAAGAGTTGCTTAAAACATGGAACTGGCAGATCATACGCGGCCTGCTCCTGGAACCTACAAAAAAAAAAATGCTGAACCTCACTTGATCAGTGGCACTGTGACATTGTGTACAGATTTGCTTGGCAATGAGAAATCAATTTTTGCCTCTTTTCTGTTTGGATGAGACTTGCCATCGCCATTAAACGAATCAAATTCCACTAGTAATATTCTGTAGTTTCGTAACTCCTGTGTTTCATCTGAGGTTGCACTAGAGGCTACAATCCCGACATTGCACATGACATTGTGACACATAAACTGCTTATACTAGTAGTACCTTTTTTTGTGCACCGTGCTATCTTACGCCAGTAATGGTGATTCACTGGGACATCTTATGACGTGCTCCTGCAACCAGTTCTTCAACTTGGATATTGTGGTTGAGAGATTCGTGCTTAGTTGACACTACCCTTGTCTTCCTGTTGGTAACCTCGGATGAGATCGACTGATACTGGTGGCAGCAAATGAGCCACTAGTAGGAGAGTGTACAGATGGGTGGGCTGGGCCGGACTGTTGATGTTAACTGAGACTTGCCCTGGCCCATGGCTAGGATTTTGTTAGTCCAGGTCGACCGGTGCAAAGCAGCCTAACATCAGCTACAGGCTACTTACCCATTCTCTGCGTTGGATCTTAAAGATCATCTTAAGGCCGAGGAAAAAAATGACAGAGACAAAAATAAACTGTCGGTCATGTCTCACGTGATGAATATCCTAGTACTATACACTTTTCTTTGGGTCCTATTACTATACTAGTAGTTCAGTTGTATATATATACTAGTACTCCTAGAACATCACCAATAGTACCCGTATATAGTTCTCAATCTAGAATTTTGAGCATTTTCGTTAAAAAAACCCAGTCCAACAGAGTCCTTACTGGTATATCCCAATCCACGAATTCCCAATCCCATGAATTTTGTTATCCGCATCTAGGGACTCGATTTGGCTCCCAATCGTAGCATCTACCTTATTCGCGGGCAAGAGATTGATATGTGAGTTGCGATCCGTAACATGCGATCTTACAGGAGGGAGGGACCAGTATAGATTTTCAGTTGAAAGTTCTTGTGGGGCTCACCTTAGTATCAATTTTAATTAATCTATTAGAAGGATTAAAATTTTAAAACCTCAAATTATGTTTAGGATTTCTATAATTAAAATTTGGGATGAAATTTTAGGATACCGTTGGTGATGATGCTCTTATACAAGAAGGAAAATAAAAAGTGAAATACTTCCATCTCGATAGGTCGGCAGGAATCCAGAGGCCCAAGAGCCGTGTACAGTTAGCGTCTCTTGCGTTGGCGGTTTGCCTAATTATACGTTTTCCCCTCTATATAAGCAACCCCGCCGGGGTGGCCGGAGGCGTCGGTACAACGCGGCTCCTGGTCAAGTCTTATCTGCCTTCCTCCTCTCGCCTTCCACCTCGCGTGCGCTCCACCACCAAAAAAAAGGACAGGTGACCCCCCCAATTCCCCTTTCCTCTCTTCCTAATCAAGTGCATGCATGTCTCAGATTTGGGGATCTCTGGGTGTTCGGTCGCATATGGTGGTGAATTTTCGATCGGTTCGATGGTCGTTGGTCCCCGTGAAGAAACGGATCTCGTAGTTTCGGAGTTGTTGCGGGGTGTGGAGGTTTTGGGCGAATGGATTTGGTGCGATTTGCTTTCGGGTGTTCGGGGCGTCGTCCGAGGTGTAGATGGGGTGATGGGTGGTTTGGTTTGGGGGGATTTGGGGAGTCTCATGGTTAATTTCGCGATTTGGGGGTGGGGGTGGAAACCCTAATACGATCTGATTCGTTCTTCCTTGCTTTGGGGAATTCATGAACAGCCTTGAGATGGTTAGATATAGTGATCCGTTCACTGGGGTTTCGTATTATTATTATTCATCATGTTGCCTTTTGCAGCGTACGGGTGCGATTTCGGGAATCGTGACCTTGAAAATCTATCTCCCTCCCCAGAAATTGGGTAAACTCTCATGTTTAGGGGTTGATTTATTAGCAGGGGTATGGGGCATCGAAGGTATGGTTAGATATGAGAACGATTTGGTGGGAATCATGATCTTGAATTCATCGCCGCTTCCCTCAGAAATTGGGGGAACTCCATGTGTAGGGGTTGATCTAATAGCACCGGGGAATATGATGAACATGAGGCTGTGGCTGCTACATAAAATTTTATGTTGGGGGCTTTCTGGATATTGTTCTGTGCTAGATGCAATTTAATTTCTTCATTGTACCTCGGGATAGCATGTTATTGATGCGAGTGATTTGTGCAGGTTCCACATAAAGACCAACGAGTAAAAGCTTGATCTGTCCGGTGCCAACCAATCAACAAACAAATTTCATGTCTGATCTCGACGTTCAGCTTCCATCTGCCTTCGGTACACTTCAATTCCTCTATGCTACCTCCTCAATAAACCAGACTTTATATATTCTGATCACTTCTAACTAATGGGCTTCTAACCTGTCAACGTTGCATTAATGAATTATGAATCAAATTACCAAAATGCGCGCATGGTGAAGAGGTTCGTGTTTATTGTAAAATGATCAACAGCGGACATAGCATATGTGATGAGCTGTATTGAAATTCTTATCTGTTCTTTGGTGATATCCTTTCTGTATTCTGATGATGTTGCATTGTTTTGATAGATCCGTTTGCTGAGGCAAATGCTGAGGACTCCGGCGCTGGCCCTGGAGCAAAGGATTATGTGCATGTGCGCATCCAGCAGCGCAACGGCAGAAAGAGTCTAACTACTGTTCAGGGCTTGAAGAAGGAGTACAGTTACAACAAGATCCTCAAGGATCTGAAAAAGGAATTCTGCTGCAATGGTACTGTAGTCCAAGATCCAGAGCTTGGCCAGGTATGATGCACTTAGCAGTGCTTAACTGGTTCTCGGTTTTCAGCTATGAGGATGTGCTAGTAACATAAATTTATGGTTGCAGGTCATTCAGCTTCAAGGTGATCAGCGTAAGAATGTTGCCACTTTCCTAGTTCAGGTATTGAGAATTATCAGAGTAGAGCTATGACTTCTCAAGAGATTAAGGCTGCGAAGTTGACCTATTTATATTCTGCATCTGATTTTTATCTCTTTTTGCTAGGCTGGGATTGCTAAGAAGGACAACATCAAGATCCACGGTTTCTAAGCCGCCTATAGATGCTCGTATGCTTTAATATCGTGTGCTACCAGATATTGGGAAGCCTCTGAAGCTACCAGTTACTGTTCTCTATATTTGAAGTCATAAGACTATTTGTTGCTATTAAAGCGATTCTTGCTTGATGCAAGTTGTGTTGTCACCTCATTATGCACTACCAGCATATTATGAGTATGGCTTGTCTGAGATATTGTCGATCTAATACAAGTACTTGCTATTTGACTATACATCTGGTTTTGGTTCCTGTGTCTGCTATCATCGTGGTTATGTGGTTCTCTCCCAACATGCTGTCTACCTGTTGATCTGCCATAGTAGTGTTGCAACCTTTGGCGCCATTTTGAATCCCTTGTATCGGTAGTATTTTTCCGTGACAAGTTAGCTGTGCCGTTGTGCGTCTAGTCCCGCCGGTAGTGCCAGGAGAGGGCAATTTCTAACACGGATCCAATAGCTTGGAAACAATGTCGATGTGATGTGAATATTGTTTTGAACAGTGCTTTTCCTTGCGATTTGCTGTTCTTGTAATTATACTGTACGCAGTGGCATACACTTGCTGGAAAGCTTATCTTTGCTGGCTATGCAAGTACCAGAACAAGCAGCTGTTGCAGAGTGATGGTGACGAGGATTGCGCGATGCTATGCAAGTACCAGAGCCAAAGCAGACCGATAGTGACGACGATTGCAAGCAGCAAAGAGGACGTAGATTTTGAGCGTCAAACCGGCGGCTCAGCTCAGCTCAGCTCGTCAGCCACGCCTGGCCATCATGCAAACACGCTCTCGGCAACGGAGAACGTCATGAGCAGCACGCCTATGAGAGTTGTCACGCATTCTTCGTGCCGTTCCCGGAGGCTTGAGTGAAAAAAACAAGATGCGAGAAAAATTGCGTTCCCGGAGGCGTCATCGCTCGCAGGCGTGGCAAACCAGACCATCTTACGCATCATTGTGGTTGAGCAAGTGTAAACCTCCTGGGGTCCCCCTGCCCAAGTTGCCACCCGAAGGCTATCATTTCTTCCGGTGGGAGCTTTCTCAGACTACGGAGAGTGATGATGAGCACGTCCATCATGCAAATTGATCGGTTTGGTTCACCTGACATATATCATCAATCGATACATGGTTACCAGGAGTATAATATAGCCATGCTACATACATGAATCACATGAGAGGTGTATGTAGCCCAACAAGTTGGTAGTAGTAGTAGTAAACATGGTTGAATAATGCATTGATTGAAAATTACTAGTTTTACATTTGATTACATGGAGCACCTGGTTCTTCTAAACAAGCTATTGTGCTATCGGAACATCAATTAGTTACAGCCACTGATAGCAACCCTTTGAGGATCAGTGCTGCAACACTTCCTCCTCTACCATATACACCCGGTAAGGTGCCTGCCTCCTGCTCCAGATGAGGATACATCATACACCCTCCATCAGGCGTGGAAATGTTCTTCTCAGGTACTGAACACATGAGGTTGCTTGATTCGGCAATGCTTATATCTTCTGCTTCAATGCCTGACGCAGCTGGACCTTATGGCCGTCGAGCTTCGCCTCCAGAAGTTTGGACTTGAGGTTACGTGTGTTCTGCTTCTGCACGCCTCGGGGCCACTCTATGCATCCTTTCATGGCACGAACCACATGAGGGTTCAGCAGGTCTGGACTCCATTCTCCGACGCTTGGTGAAACCGTGCACACTTCTCCGTTTTTCAAGCTAGGAGAAAGAGCGGCATTTGACATTCTACCACTTGAGAGCCTGCCGTTCAGAAACTCGGATCCCGTCTTCTTATGGCCATCGCCGTTCGACGACCTCCATAGTCTGCCAAAAGAAGACCCCTTCTTCCGGTACTTCTCTGCTGTTGTTGAACAGACTTCACTGATCTCGCTGTTTGACCTGCCGTTTTCATAATTGTCATCCCAATCCGTTCCACTCACTGATGCATCATTTCCACCACAAAACCCGTTTACCGATGGTTCGCTTCCATCTGGTGAATTGCTAGAGCCCTGCTCATCAACATGGCTGACGGTTTCCCATCCACTATCATCTTCCTCCTCATTTATATCACACGGTTGATTGGAATATTTGTTCAATGGTTTTTCCAAGAAGATGTCTGTTTCTGGACTAACTGTATGGATCTTTGTTGCATGCCTCTTGGGGGTACCTCCATTGCACTGCCCAATCTCCTTCTCATTAGCATCATCCCTCTCTCTGAGTTCCTCAAACACCGCAAAAATGTCCTCTGAAGGAGGTGGTGGTTTGTAAGAGAACTCCTTGATGTCATGAAACTTCATGGAGCAAATTGCTTCCCTGAGCCTTTCTCCATCTCTTAATGTTTCTTTGTTTACACCGTTGCCTTGGTGGAAACTGAGGAAAGCCTCAAGGTCAGACTGAAGCTTGCTTAGCTGTGAATACTTGCTGTCCAGTGTCAGCTTTGCATCAACAAGCTTCATCTGTACCCTCTCTTCACGCCAAACCTCTGCCATCTGCAACATCTTCTTTTCTTCCTCCACCTCATCTCTCATCTTCATTGATTCACTCTTCAGGGCCTCAACCTCGGCTTTGTCTTCCGCGATCTCCTTCGCTAATTCATCACAGACCTCTTCCATTAACTCCCTAGCCTTTCTTTCCTTTTCATAATCTTGCAAATATCGCTTCGCTGCTGATTTCAACTCAGATAGCTCACTGACCAACTTGGAATTCATGATTTCTGCCCTTTGACGATTCTTCCTCTCCCGGTTCAGTTCCTCTTTAACAGCATCCAAGATGTTTCGAACCTTATCATTCTCCTTGCTCTTCCAGGATGCTTTTTCCTCAGCAAGGTTCCTCACCAGGTGATCAAGCTTCTTCTTTGCAGATCGACTCTCAACTTCAAGCTCATGGATCCGGTTGTGGGCCTGCAAAAGCTCTGCCTTCAGCGCAGATATTTCTGCATCGGCAGACACCGGATAACGGTCACACAAATCGCCATCAGCACCCCTCAAATTGTTGAGGCCCCGACGGTCCCACTTTGTTGCCACCTCCATTTCAATTCGAGGTGATGAAGAGTAAGCTCCCACCTAATAATGGTTCACGAGAATTTCATTAATCAAACCAAACAGCATGGAAGGTGACAAATTATACTGATTCAAGAACAAATAATACCTCATGAATGATGTCGTTGCCAAGAGGCTTACTTCCTGTCCTACCTTCAAGAAGCGCTTTATAATAATTACAACGATCAGGCGTATGCGGTTGCTTTGGGCTAGGCTGCAAAATTTGTTATATCTTTTAGTTCACCAACAACAATTGAAAACTAGAGAAACGAAAATCGTATGCAAAATGATGTAAAGCTTGTCCAAAACTCTCCAATTGAAGGATTGCATTGCACAATAACATTAGATGCAGCTAATATCTGGGGACCACATGGATTACGTCCTATGTCCTAACAACAGCTATGTAGATAACATATCGAATATGCGGATATCACATCTTCTGCCCCAAATTGATGGAGAAGCAGCCAAATTGAAATAATCTGGAAACGATTAGGATCACTAATTGGAACGATGCAGAAAACGAACTCACAAAAATCCAGCATGATGCTACCGTGCAAGCCAACTGTTTCAGACAGATCTGTAGAGATGGACACTGCCATTCCCCCTAAAACCATAATGTCCCACAGCCAAAATGATGCATGATTTACTAAAGATTCTAACCTAATAAGCAAAAAGGGCGGAAAAAAATGCAATCCTAAAATCCCAAATCAAGGCAAGCTGTGAGTTCTAGCTTCAAAATGAATGCAAGATGTTAGATTTTCAGCTCCGGTTTTCATCATTAACATGAGGCCCCTTGAATAGGTGGCTCAATGCGGTTGAAGTTTCCACTCTTTAGGGGAGATAGCGACATATTGCGGAAAAAAGTTCGCATCCAAAACACTCGATCCACTCCGTTGCGCGAGTGTTTGCATAGCTTTCAGAAGAATCAGCTCAAAACTTTTAGAAAAGCTCCAAATTTGCAACATTCCAAAGAACAACAAAAGAACAAGTATGACAAAGCACCCGCCACTCGATTCCCAACTATTCAACAGCGACTCTGCAAAATTACAAGTTTGAGCTGCGGAAAATGCACAAGGAAAGGAGAGTAAAGGCGGCGACGTTATCGCAGATTCCAACAGCGCGCAGCCCGAATCAGAACCCTAGAACGCATCAAGGGCTACGCAACCACAATGAGAGATCCACACGGATCTGAAGACAAAGCCGCCTACCTCGAACCGTCGGCGCCGCGGTTCACGGGACTCCGTCGGCGGCGGCGCCTGCGGCGGATGCACGCGCCACAGAGCCGCCGCGATCTTCCTCACCGACGCGACCGCTCCCGCGCCGGCGTCCCCACCACGGGCAGCTGGCCACCGTAGCGGCGGGGTGTCCGGGGGCGGGGCCACCGGCGTCGCCGCCGCGCGGCGCGCGGAGGCGAGGGAGGGGCTCTGGACGCGCAGCCGGCCGCGGCCACGGCGCGGCGTCCGGAGGCGGGAACCGGGCGCATGGCGCGGCGTTGTGGCGGCACGCTCGGGGGACCTGGCAGGGGACCTCGCCGGCGCCGGGCGGCGTGGGCGGGGCCGCGCCATCGCCGGGGCGCGCGGGTCACTGGGCGGCGGGACGGCGAGACGGCGGCGAGGGCAGTGGCATTCCCGTGAATAGCGCGCGGAGCGAGATCTAGCAGCAGGCAGCGCTGGTACCCAGTGGTGGTTTTGATACGGGCAGTAGCCCAGTACTCTAGTGTAGCTGTAGGCCTGTGAGGAGGCTAAAGAACATGCATGGGAAAGGAAAAGTGAAAAGCGGCTGGAATTATTTGGGTTTCTCAAGTTGCAGGTATTTCGATTGTACTCGGTGTCAAAAACAAAAATATTTTGATTGTACTACTTATTTATTACTAATGTTATTATAATTTTTAGGATATGGGAGCGAAATGGTTTGAGTTGAATTAGCCTTTTTTGAGTTATAGATAAGGATAATGTTTTACTTTTGGACAAGACTAGAAATCAGATTTCGATTTAAGCTAAAAATCAAGCGTTTAAAATTTTTCAGTTGACCGTCGGTTAAAGATCAAGTTATATATTAGGAAAAGGTGTTAACTCGCTTAAACATTGGAAAAAAATATATCATAAAAATAGCGTGCAACAAAACAAGATAGGAAAAAAATAAGATGATATTTATGTCTGCCCAACTCGAGGCTCACATGAAGGATATGGGAGAGAAAAATAGACACGATACTATCCTAAGTTCGAATCCATATCTCTACTATTAACAAAATTGAATATATTTTCATCGAAATTTTGATACGTTATCTGTATTTGATTTGGTTTTAAGTTGGTTGTACATCATCCGTATTCAATTCAACGTGAGATTAAAATAACTATTATTTTTTAGTGCGCCCATCGTTGGAGTGCGGTGTGCAGGCCACCCCTTCGCGCCTCCTCCCTGCCGTGCAGCTCTGGCAGCTTAGTCAGTAAAGATATGTGTATCCATATGTGTTCCACATTATCAATGATATAACAAAATCTATTATGAGTTCTTATAAACATATAAAAAATTGGTTTTATGAGCTTACGAGTAATATCACATCTTTTCGTGATGTAGTTTTACATGATTTAATTGTCTCCCTATATTTAATTTTTATGGTATGGATTAGAGGTACATGTGGATGGTTGTTCCTAAATCTAATTAAAAAATATGAATATGATACGAGATAAATGATGAGATATATGACACTATCCATTACTAGTTCGAAGGAGAATACAGTATAGAATTTGGGAATGGCGTAAATCCGGCCATAGCTGATATGGTATCTTGAGAAGTGGAGTGCGACACTAAGTGAAACATTGTGCCCCATGTATGAAACAGTAAGTTTTAAATAGTTCAAAAAATTATACCTTCAAAAAATTCAAAAAATCACCTTTCTATTTTTTTATAGGTATAGTTAAAAAGTGCAACCTCCATTTCAAAATACAAGAGCCTACCAAACTCCCTGCTCCCTGTATTGGTCGAACTAATCCTATGACTTTTTGGTCGGGCATTGCACTTGTTCCGTTTTCCTTTCTTTGATGGAACAAAGTGAGAAACCAACCTAAAATCATTTCTAAAATGGTAGTACCCCTAACATGTCACTATAATCAACTAATATGCTGTAGACCTAACTGCCCCTTGACCAAAGAAATGTACTGGCAAAATATCAATTCGAAACCTGTCTTCCTCTGCCTTATTTTAGGTCTTTCAATTCCCTTCAATTGACATACATGTAATTCACTGGACAAAAACGCTGGTAAGGCAGTATTAATGGATCTGCGGTGCATGAATCGATCGATCACCTCATCTCGTCACTATTCTCATCCTGCGTCGATAAACCACACATGAAAATTTTCATCCTTAGTTACATCGCATAATTAAGCTTGTCACGGCACGTCACAGCTGGGGACGCTTCAGCTTGCCAGCTCGGCGAACAAACCGGTGTTGGGCGCAGCGGGACGTGCTGCCCACGTTCGCGTCGCAGCACATGCGCCCGTGTCCTGTCAAACTGCCAAGTTCCATATGACACACTTCAACTAGTAGTACTAGTACTACATCAAATGACAGCCAATACTACTCCTATGTCACGGTGAAAACGCACGTGCCACGGGACAGAAAACTGTGCCCTGTACTGCATATGCATTTGCCGTTCGTTCATTCCTTTCGTTCTCCTGTAGCAAAATCATGAGCTAGTTGTAGTAGTAGCAAACGTGTTGATTAATCATCACGAGGAGTAATTAATTAATCAAGACCAAGAACAAAGATGGGTTAAGCTCCAACTAACAACACCGTTGGTGGATCACGGAGTTCGTGGCGTGTCCCTTTAGTACGGGGGGAAGAGTAGAGAGATTGATCGATCAACCGAGCTAGATAGCTAGCCTAGAGCTGGCCCGTCACATGAAAGTGGTTTGTCAGGACGCCGCCGGGCGCCGTGTGGTAGGCTAAGCTCTGCATAAATGCCGATGCGTGCATCGTGGTGGTAGCTCGTACCGCTGGTCCAAAACCAAAAGACCGACCAAAATCGTGGGCTCGATTCTACCGTCGATTTCATGCATCCAACCAACCCCTTGGTGGGAGGCAGAAGTAGACGACCGACTCGAAGGCGCAAGCAACGCGGCGTGCAGTGCAGGAGGCGACGCGGGGCCATGCGGACTGGGCGCGCACAGGGCGGGGAACATGGCGCCGCGGCGTCCGGTTCCGCGGGGCGGGGCGGGATTGCTTGCGTTGCGCCGTGGTGGGGGTTGGACTTGGGCTTGGCGTTGGGGTTTGGGGATGCCGCTTGGCTGCTTGCGCGTGTGCCTTATCACTATGCCGGCCTCCAGGTGGAGCCAGCCCACTGCTCACCTATAATTTCCCTGGAAAATATGTATTCAGAATGACTATGACCATACATACTAGCCAACCTAACTTACATACGACGCTTATAAACTGATTTTTAATTGAACCCACATAAATAACTAGGAGTAATTAGTTGGTTGGGCATGGTCGTACGTGAGTCAGATGGTAGAGCCGGACGTACAGCACTACTCATATGTGTTGGAAATCACGTATATACATGTAGTGAAAACTTTAAAACTATGGTAGGATAAAAAAATAAATGTATGATATTTATTCACGTAACATGAATAAATTTATTAATTTTGATAAAACTTTTGCAATATAAGAACCGGATGTTTTCCTTATGGTGACATGGATAAATATCGGATGTTTATTTCATATCATAGGGTAGTTTTTAAGTTTGCATTGTATATTGTATATATGGTTTACAAGACATATTCTCCCTAGTTCTCGTGTCAAGAACTATGCTAATCTGAAATGGTTATTTCTGATTGTGTTGTATAAATTACAGAGGTGTTGAGCTTATAGTATAAGGAATAGATGAAACAGTGCATGTACTCCTCCACGACTCTTCCTGATTGGACTATAAGTACATAGATTTTCATACAGTTGAGCTTAAATAGAGAATGGTGAGTGTTATGTATACTTCTGTTTGGAACATAGCAATTTCATTGCTAGGAGTTTTCAAGAAGCCGAGCAAGTGATTAATTGGTTTGCGCAAATTTTGTTTATCTATTGATTACCAATAGATAAATCATCTATAGGTATATCGTCCATAACTAAAAGAATATTTAGCCTAAACACGAGGACATGTGTTAGTTTAGAACTTGAACCGGGATAGACAAGCTCAAGAAAACTAACTAGCTATAATTCATTTCAGACGTAGTATCTTAAGACACTTGTACCCTAGTTTTTTCTCTCTCGCGTATAACCTAATTGGTTTAATGCTACCATTTTACACGCTTCAATATTTACATAAGTAAATATAAGATATCTTTATTTTTAGAAAAATCAATCTTACTAATTTTTTAACTATTAAGTGAACTTAAAAACATATGCTTAGCGTCATTCATGTCATAGGTTTGTATCTAAAAATACTTTCACGTGATGCTAACTTTGTAATCATTGATGATATATTGTGAAGTAGATTAATGATCAAAATATGATATTTGGATATTGTGTATATGTCCTACAATTTAGGACGGAGGGAGTATTCTTTATGACTATTTGCTTGGTAAAACCTTGATGTTTAAATCGGTTTTAGTGTTTTCAATCTATATAAATAATGAAAAAAATATAAAAAAATGAGAGGTACGTTATAGTGCATCATCATAATTTTAGTGCAAAATATACCTTATAGCGAAATTTAGAAAAAAAAGGGAAAAATACCAGGAGTAAGGTGAATAGTTCAAGGTATAAACTGAGCCGAAAAATTGTTTAAAAAGTTGAGTGCTCTGATAATATAGTTTAAGGGAGTAAAATGCATTCTTTTTTCCTTCTTAATTCATATGCTCATCTCTAAAATGGCTTACATATGAAACTAGGAGTATTTTTATACTTGACTGCAGACACCGATATCTCCTATCTCATAAAAAGTTACTAGCAGGTAGCAACCTATCAGTACATCTTTAGTCTTTATAGAACCCTACAAAACTAATCTAATCACCCATGTTTCTCCCTTGGTGCAAACTGGGCTTAATAATGTGAGTGCACGAGGGGGCTATCAACTTGCCTCAAATAAAAAACCAGAGAAGGCACGCAGATGCAAAGCTTTTGCATGTAGGATGCTGCTGCTTTCTTCTACACATCTACTAGTATCAGCAGCATATTGGTTGAGTGGAGCCGCAAGCCGCAAGCTGGGGGGATGAATAATCGTAAAGAGAAGCCATTGCAATCATGTCAGCACACTCCCTTAATTAGCCAGACCACCCTAATTAAAATGGCACCCAATTTGCAGCTCCCATTGGCATGGTCAAGGAGAGCATCACGCCACCATGTGTGCAGCATAGTGGCTGGATGGCCCCCACAGAGACCATTTGGGATGATTGATATAGTTCTCTAATATGCAAAATCCCAGCATGATCCTTGCTGCCAATTAATTTATAGTGTGCAGGATTAACTAGAGCTTCAGAATGACTGGTAAAGTTTCAGAAAGTTCAATCTTGCCAGCTGAGCTGAACTTTCTTCTTGGTTGGATGGAAGCTGCAAGCTCGAAACATGGTGATCTGAGCTCGAGCAGCTGAGCATTGCATGTTTCTGGAGTAGTGGAGTTGTATATCACTATTTCTCTTGTTTCTCTTTCTTGGATCTTGTGATTGATGCTGCGTAGGGATCTGAAAATGAGGGGGGTTTCCTGGCCAAGTTCAGACTTCAGAGCATCGATGCTTGGACCATTGGGATGAGGAAAAAATCGCGGATGTTTTGGATCGATCCAGTAGTACTTTAGTATTCCAATAGCTTGATTAATCAATGGATAAATTAATTAAGTTGGGGATAATGTTTAATCATGGTGGCTATATATGTCACTGGGAGGAGGGAAAGGAAGCTTGGATGTCTGAATGCTCATGTGTAGTTTTGACCTTGATTTTCGTGAGATGATCATATAGTAGAGTAGGTTAACTGTAAATTCAGAAAACATTAAGCAGAGCAGTTCAGGAAATTAATGCCGGATTCAAGTCACTTGCTGTACGAGTGCTTATTCTGAAATTTGCCATGCAGGCTGTATTATACTTACTGGTCGTCGTTAATATCGAGCCGTAACCTCCTGACTTATTTGGTTCACAAGTTAATGTTCAGAGATCCTCTACAAACAGTTAATGTTCAGAGATCTTCAGCTACTGTTCCATCAGTAGTCCATAAGATAGATAATATCTGCGTTGGCAATACTAGCATCTGATCACCAAGCCTAGTACGTTGGTACTCTCCTATCTATCAATTATGTGGATCAAAAGGTGCAATTAAATTGTTGATCAGAGGTAGTTGGGTCGAAGCATAAATTATGATGCTGCAACTGTATCTCATTTTCAGCTCCATTGATTGGCGCTCATCTTGTAGTTTGGCACAAACATAATGGTGGGCCGTGGGCATATGAACATGGCTAGCTCTTAACTTCGCTGTATAGGCAGTTCTAGATTCTACACACACACACTGGCTGTATCTAGTAAGTGTGGTTATGATCAGTAATCAGTTGCATTGTTGGATTCTTACATAGATGCTTCTGCTGATATTTTAAGATTCTCTTGGTTCTTAGAATGTCAAAGATCTATAGTTCGTTGCTCACATGAGTTTATTCAAACTTGTGGCTGCTGAAATAGTCAAATAATTGTTTATTTCAGGGTGCTATCAAATTTGTAAAGAACCTGCATTTTCTGATTGTTGATCTTATCAGGTGTCTGATGTACCTAGCATTGTATACTACTCACTTTTTGTACTGCAGTGTACGCTTATTCTAATATATACTACTATTTCAAGTTTGAAATTTCAATTGAGTTGATACTTCAGGCAAGCAGGTAGGCTAGTAGAGGCCATCAGATCAAGGATCACTACAAACAATATCTTAGGCCATTATTTTTCCTTGCTCTATTGCTAGATCAAATTGTTATTAGAAATTGAAGTCCCAGATATAAGACTTCCAAGTATAAGTATCTGACCAAGCAAGGCCCTTCTAGACGATCCTCACCAATTTTTTTCAGACAATAAATTCGAAATAGGAAGCATTTTAGTAGTAGTCATCTTGACTTCCTTCAACCACTGTGCAGTTGCAAAAGATTCAAGATTAATGGTTATCGAATTGATGGGCTTTTCCTGAACCGAATAAAAATTGGATCTGACAAAGATTGCTGTTAGGTGGTACAGTCACATCACCTGCAGTTATGGGCTTAGCCATACTATATAATTGCTTTCCTATAAACTCTGAGATTACTTGAACTGCATACAAAATTTTCTGATGATGAACAGTTCCTTTCAGGCAGACAAACAAATCCGATTGTTCAAGGTGGGTACAGACGAAAACAATATAGTACAACTCAGTAAAAGTTAAAAACAAAAAACAATTTATCTTCCTTGTCCAAGAATTACATCTTGTGACCATGATCTAAGAGGATATGTCAGCATGGTTAAATTCGCTTCCTTTGTCCAAAAATTTCATCTTGTGACCATGATCTGAGAGGAAAGTATGATATATTTCAAAGACGCACGTGTGGTATTCTTTTGCATAAGGTGAATGCTTCTTTGTTTCATTTGTTAAATGCTTGTGCTTCTAACACACAGTAAAACATTGTTTAAAGCTGTGAAATGTCTGCATGCTTCCAAGAGAACATCAATCAAATTCAAGAATTAAATTTAAAAATATATTGTTCATTCAACTTTTTTTCAAGAATATTCGCGAGGTAAATTTTTTTACAGAAATATACGACGTCGAGGACGGTATCGCGCAATGAAAACGCGAGACCGCACGGTCTACCGCGACGACGGCGCGATACTGCGCACACAGTAGCGGTCTCTCATTTTCAAAGTGCGATACCGCGCACACAGTACCGGTCTCTCACTTTCAAAGTGAGACACCGTACGGTCTCTCACTTTCAAAGTGAGATAACGTTCCGAAATCAATTAAATTAGCGACTAATGATGCAATTAACTATTTAATTAATAATATTTAGTGAATTAATTGAATAATTAATTAATCGCTAATCACAGTAATTACTAACTAATTCACCAGTTTTTATTCGGTATCGCTCTTTGATTTAGCGAGACCGAACGGTCTCACTCTTTCCTTTCGCGAGACCGCGCGGTCTCGCGCTTTCATTTCGCGACACCGCACGGTCTCGCGCTTCCCCCGCGCGATACCGCGCCACAACATCACGCCACCTCACTTTCGCGTAATAATAGTAGAAGATCGACGGTATATTTTTGTAAAAAGTTTTGAATCTCGAATATTTCTAAAAATAAAATGAATGAACAGTATATTTTTAAATTTAATTCTCAAATTCAACACTAAACTGTAAACATTCAGAAAATCAGACTGCCTAATCACCATCTGCCATTGTTTTTTTTTCCGCCATAAAGTTCACACGATGATAGCTGCAGCTTGCAAGTCCCCATCCTTGCTACCCGCTCTGCTCCGTGCAAGAACTGCAACCTTTTATTCAGACTGAAACAGGTATTTTTTTGGAAAAATGTACACTTTTGAAACAAGTATTAGAAACACAAATTTGGAATTAAGTGTATATTTCTGCATGAACAATTGCATTAATCCTGGAGTTGGAATTCAGAGAAAGAGATATTCGAGAAAAAAAAAGCACCAGGTCCAACCTGACATTGGAATTCAGAGTTTGCACTGTACTGCAGCGGATAAATCCCGCAGCTTGCACGTTGCAGCAGCCACCCTCTCTGACCCGCTTCTCTGCCTTCTTCAGAAGCTACAAATACGTTGTCTCTCACACGAACGGCCTCTTCGAAATTCAGAAAACTGCAAGAAGAATATGGGCAACTGCGCCGCCGCGCCGTCTCGCCGTGCAGCGTCGTGGACGGACGGCGGCGAGCTTGGGTCGCCGGAGAGGGGGGAGATGACGGGCGTCGAGGTGAGGATCAGGATCAGCAAGAGGCAGCTGCAGGAGTTGCTGGAGATGGCGTCCATGACCGTCGCCGGCGGCGGCGGCGACGAGGAGAACGTGCTCGCGGGTATCATCAACGCCGGCGAGGTGGTTGATCATCACCACCAACGGCAATGGCAGCCCACGCTGCAAAGCATCCCGGAGGGCCGCGAGCCATGACCATGGATGATGGATCACGCAGGTGTATAAATTCATGTATGCATTATGGTTGATAGATGAACAAGCACTGATCTAACATTTTGGTTGATAAATGAACAAACATTGTGCATTGAATCATGGGTTTTGACATTTGCTCTAGCTAGATATGAACATAATATAATACAACTGAATTTTGCCAATTGGTGAGCTTATACCCATCCATTGTCGCATTCTGTACACGAGGCTCCAACTGAGACAAGTTGAGACAGCCCACCAACAAAACAGGTGATACTACTTGTCAGTTTGGGAGCAGTTGAACTGATGCAATCAACAGCTTTTACAAATTGGTGCAGTGCACTGTGCACCCACAATTCAATCTTCATTCAAAGTTCTATAAATTCAGTGCAACCAAACATTTTCAGCTGAGTGCGGCAGCTGGTCATTTCTAGCGTCTGCACTCTGCAGCATATACTATCAAAGTCACAGTAATGCAAGACAAATAAAATATCAAAGCCAAAATAATCATCAGTAGACATGCCAAAATGCCAAGCGATAGAGTTAAGATAATGCTATTAAGCATAACTTGATCAAAAACACAACTCTGAAGTGCAAAGCAGCATTAAGACAAATGCAAGGTTTTTAAGATACAACACGAATACACTCTGAACATCAACGGCCCTTATTTAGGGCATTATGATGCATTACAGTATCCCCCATTTTGGGGTTCCCTTCTGGTGTACTCTACCAAAATACATAAATAGCAAAACATACACATCTTCAAGATTACGGACGGCACAATACAGACAGGCACACATATTAGAGGCCTTCAAGTACCAGGTCCTTCCAGGGGGCAACCAACAGCTTGCGCTTAACGAACATGAGAACATAGCGAACCACCTTCCACAACATACAAGAGCGATATGTACTAAAGCCTCAAAGCAACCACCTCTTCAACAGCTCAGACGCCTTCTTTCTCACAAAGGTCTAGCAGTGATAAGGTCTGTAAATTTAAGATGAGATTGTTCAGTTTGCGTGGCCACATTTTGTTGAGCAATTCAATACTGCATATCGTAACATTATAGTCAAACCATGTGCGCAGTAATAGTAATAACCTACAAACCTCAGCTATGGAGAGCTCAAGACGAAACTTTGGACCATCGTAATGGTGCAACACTGGCCTGAAAGCATCCTCTTCCAAAGGCTTGCAGAGCTTTCTAATGCGGATCCTCACCTAGTAGAATGAATATAGCAGAATATCAGCGCATGAAACCAAAAGTAAATGAGAAATAAACACATGCCAGCTGTAACCATTACCTGCGCTGGGAATCTAGATTCACCTTTACACTTCTTATCTTCCCACGCAGTGGGATCAATATTAGATCCTCCAAAACTAGCAGCCTGATATGAGCAAAATTCAGTTATAACACCAAAGGCTAATAAGCAACAATAACCTGCTAGTTTCTACTGGGGTACATTGTTGATTACAAATAGAAGTTTAAGAGCAAAATAAAGTCCCAAAAGTATTATTATGTCACAGAAAAGTTCCACAAATTTCATTTAAAGGCAAAAGTATTTCACAGTAATTAGGCAAAAACAATTTCAGGCAGGAACAGTGCAGCATAAAAATGAGAACCCAGATAGCGTTAAAAAGTACTAGCTCAGTACAGAACAATGATTAATACCCCAGAAATGTTGTGTAACAGTATAACAATTAATGTGTGCAGAGAAATACTATGTATGTAGTGAAAACCGGAGTAGGTCAAATAATGCATAGAAATAGTAATGTAGCTCAATTATAAGAGTATGATACATAGATGCAGAAGGCCTCGCATAAAAGTGTGAGGGGTGAGGTGTTCAAACTTCGAAAGCTATATTCATACTACTAGGTTAAATACACTGAAGCATCGGATGTTTTCCAAAACAATCATATAAATACTTAAAAAAGATGTTAGAATAATCAATCTATAAGTGAACATTTGTATTAATTTCATGGCTGCTTATGGATCTTCCGTTTTCAAGTAAAGAGCTGCTTATGAATTCATAAGATGATTTATGAGTATCTGAAAAGGAAATTAACACACCTCAAATACCCCATGAAGCTGATGGGTCGTGTAGTTATAGAGGAAAAGAGGTAGACCAGGAGTAATTGCTCGGACTGAATCACGATACCTTGCTGGCAACCCTGCAGAACAGCAATACATCCTCAGATTATATATCAGGTCATTGAAATTGATCATCGTAAATAGCAGCATGAATCTATTCTCGGAACGATATGCCAAGTGATGATTCAGAAGATAAGGTAAGTTGGATCACATACCAAAAAGCTGCCTCTTGAGATCCTCCTGCATGGTGTCATTGTTGCAGACAAAGATATATCCACCGAGCACTTCATTCCTTGGTAGCATCTCACTTGTTGGCAATGTTTTGAATCGTTTGTCAACAGCAGAGTTGTTGTTGTTGTTCCCACTGCTGTTACTTCCATTGCTATTGCCACCACTGTTTTTGCCATTGACATCTTTGCCATTTGGACTATGCAAATATTTGTTGACCCCAACATTCATTTTGAATGAATTAACATTGCCATTGCCTCCCTTGGGGTACAGTTGATTCATGTTATAGGCCATGCTGCGGAAAGGATTCTTCATAGCTGCCTCATTCATCCTGATGTCGTTCATTTTAAGATCTAAATTCATAAGGCCAAGATTGAGGTGGTCCATCTTGTTCTCATCTTGGTGGTAGGATAACTTATCCCATTGCTTGACATCAGGGATAGTGTTCATCCGCGCATAGTCAAGGTCATTCGTCCTCTCGGCCTTGGACTTGTTGATCTCAGCCAGCTTCGATGTCATGAGAGACCACTGACGGTCCTCCACTACCTTTGACTGCCCACGGAACTCATCCCCAAGATGCCACAAGTTGTCCATAGCTCAGTTCAATCTCTCCACCTTCAGCAAGAAAGAATTAACACATATAAGTCGCCAAGCCAAAACGAAATGAATCATAGATATAATGTTATTGCAGAATCATGAAAACAAAACTCTCAGCCAAACCAGCCATTCAAAGCAATTTCATTCACATAGTTATTGTAAAATCATGTACAGCAGTAGAAACTAAAATCCATCTTCTAGATGGTGCTACCTAGACCTTTCAAACATCAAGACGAGCCTAGAAACATCTGCCTTTGAAAAGCTTCCAAGCCCAAAGCACAGCAAACAATAAGCATTGCCCATGCCTCACGCAACAGTACATCATCATCATCATCATCATCATTACTCAATCGCGAGCAAAAAAGAAAACTCCAGCCAAGTGATTCAAGAATCGAACAGTACAGCAGCTCCCCGCAGTAATTCACACATCACCCATATGCACATCATCAATTCCGTCGTGGTTAAACAAGGGACACGAAGACGAAAAAAATGCAAAGCCAGCAAAGAGCAGCAACCAACCACCGAGACTCCGCGAGCGAGCGATCTCACCCACTACCCCGAGATTCCAGCCAGCGCCGATGAACCTATACGAGGCCACTCACCGGCAACAACAGTGAGCACCTCGGCGATGTGGAAAACCGGGAGGGAAATGGTGGAGGGGACGACGAACAGCGCTCGGTTGCCTCTCCAGATCTGATTTTTTTTCTCACGAGTGGGAGAAAGGCGGCGGGTTTTACTGGAAATTCAAGAGCCACGCCGTGATTCCCGCCGCCACGAACCCTCCCTGGAAATTCCGGCGAGCCAGTACTTCACCCCACGTCCCGCCGCCGCCGCCGCAAATCTCTAACCGCCCCCGCGCGCGAACCCCGGCGAAACCCCTCGCACCGCAGCCCAACTAACCAAACCAAACCAACCCAATCCAACGCAACCCGCGAAAAAAAAAACCCGCGGAAACCACTCAACGGCGAACCAAATCGCGCCGCCGCACCAAACGCCCAACGCCGCCGGCGAGATCTCACACTCAAACAAACAAGAACCTCAAAAAAAAAAAAATCCCAACCGGAGAAGTCGCGCACCTGGCTCGATCGACCGACCGACCAACCCGGGCCACAGATTCTTCCCCGCCGCGGAGGAGGGAGGAGAAGGCGAGAAGCGAAGCCTCTAGATTCACGCCGCGACGAGGAGGAGGAGGAGGAGACCTTGGCAGCTTGGCTGGCTCCCACCTTGCTCCTGTCAGCGAGCGAGAGAGGAGAGGGGGTGAGGTGTCCTCTCCTCGTTTAGTTATAGAGAGCGGTGGCGAGATGGGGCCTCGATTTCGGGGTTATTTACGTGCACTGCCACTGGTTGTGGACTGCCGTTTGTTTGCTCTGGTTGGTGGTCGGCTTGGATGGTTGTTGCTTGAGGTTGAGCAGATGCTCGAGGTTGAGTGATGCCGACCAGTACAAAAATTATGATATAATAATTTATGATGCACAAATTTTGAATTTTGAATTGATATGCCATGCATGTGGATTAGATTTGTGTAGTAGGAGTACTACATTATTAGATGTATACATTTTGGTCATAAATATCTATCTCTGCATCCATGGGCTAGCTTATCTATATATGGATGGTTGATGTTGATTTGTTCTTTTATTTCAGATAATTGAGTTAGTTGCCGAATTGCTTGCTCCAGTTAAATTGTTAGGTAAGCTGTAGATGCAATGCAAGGTAGGGGGTATAATACGCCGGAAGCGAATAATTTGCCGTGATTAAGAGAGCTTCAGCGTGTGCAAATTATTAAGGGGCGTAATTAGCCTCCTTGGTTTTGCCAACAGATAGTACTCAGGGCTTGCAGACATTGATTTTGCTAATGACTTTTAAGGCATCAGGCATCAATCAAAGCTTGTGGTACTCTGCCGGCACACGAAAATTCTTAGCTGGAGTGCCAAGCAAAAGCAAGCTGCAGTCCTTGATGGACCAATAGGACATTTCTTAAAAGGCATTTGTCAAATACACCATCAATTGTCACCCCTAATTTCTCTCAAGTAGTACTACAAATAAACGCAGTACAGTTTTGCTCAATCGAGTTTCTTAATTAGGCCTGCATGCAGGCACATTTCTGTTTCTTGATCATGACAAAACGGACTAACGAATTAAAGGAACATGTATAAGAAGAACAGAACGAACAGTGTTAGCCAAGAAACGTCAACTGCTGGGAACTGAACTTCTGATCAAGTTGGCGAGACATCCAAAGCTTAGAAACAACAAGCTCGTTCGTAAACTATAGTAGTTGGTTAGGAAAAAGTAAAAGGGCTAATCATCCGTATTATCCATCCATCCATCCAACTCCATCAACCATATCGATCATCCCGCTTTTCCGATCGACGACGAATGTTACTTAGTTCTTCTTATTTATATTTAGACTTATAAACTAGCTTATGAATCGAAAAATCTAAGCACAAATAAACAAACAACTTTTTTTTATTTTTTTAAAATAATAAGTTATTCTTGCACTGTTAAGCTAAAAAGTAGGTTGAGAACTTTGTTTGGCTTATTTAAGATGAAGATATACCTCCACCATTAAATTTAGAATTTTAAATCCACTGATTTATAAAAATATATAAGTCAAAAAGCTACCAATAAATCTAAGCTTAAATAAAGTGATCTTAATTGAATTGTGTTTTCGTTGCATTTGCACTGCATCCACATACTGCAGTCTGCTGATCTCTGCTGCGTGATATCACGATTCACAATCGCGTTCAACCTGCACAACTAGAAGATCAGATGCATCCACTCTACCACCCTCCAAGATTGATTTATTTTTTCAACTCCGACCTCGTTTGAATGAATGAATTTAATATAAATCCACCGGCCAAGTTACACAAGAATACACTGTATATCAGCTGAAAAATTAGCTCTTTTTTTAATGCAAATTGAGCTTATTGGGATCGAAGAGGCAGGTGGTTCTCTCACCTTGATTAAGCTGTTTTTAATCCAGAGCGGGATGCGTGTGTGCGTCGTGTTTGGGAGGCAGAGAAGCTGCAAGTTGGACGATCGAGTTGCAAGGAACAGCCAGAGAACGAGCACGCGGCAAACGGCCGCGGACATATTTGATCTGTCAGGAAATAGCGACAAATCGGCACATGAAATTGTTCTGCCGATCGATCAAGCTAGTACTAACTGTTCGTGTACGTTTTGAATTTCAAATCGATTAAGCTGCCTGGCCAGGCCTCTTGCTGCTCTTGGAATATTCTTGGTCACTTGATTTTGAATTTCAAATCAATGAATGAAAGGATGAAGTATCTAGACACAGATTGCAGTTTGCAATAATATTCAGAACCATCAACCATGCATGCATATCGATCATGCATGATGCTGATCAGTGATCACAGGCTAGCTAATTATTCCTCTTCTTGCTGTTGTTGGTTTCTTAAGATGGTATATATAGATTAGATGGGAACAGTGCAAGTTGTAGTAGTAGCTGAAGCCATTAATCAATTAGGGTTCATCACATGGGAACACCATGTGCATGCATGCATGGATGCGCCCAGCTTCAGTGGATGCGTCACATGATCGAGCGAAGGCCGGGGACCTGACCGTGGAGAAGCCAGCATTTGACTAAAGGAAATTTTATGGCTGGTCGAATGAACATGTGAAGAGCATAATTAAACTGCATTTAATTAATTACAGTGCCTTTAAGCCGGCGACGACGACGAGTGAACACTGCAACTGTTGCATTTGCAGGTACACGAGGAAACAAGGAGAATCCAATGTAGGATGTGAGTCCCATCAGGTCATCAGTATCGCTACTGCAGTACATGTTCGATCGACGAATCGATCGTACGATTGAGGATTTATTATTTTAATCATCGCCTTTTTGGTTGATGCCTTGTTTTCCTAATTGATCAGATCTGGTTGATCTCCGTTCGAATTGAAATCAAAACATGGAGATGCACAGCAGGAGATCGATGCTAGTAGTACCAAAATGTTCGAGCCTACACTTATCGACGAATTAACCAATCTCTCACATCACAGAAACCAAAATGTTCAGTGTTGCTAACGTCGTGAATTAAAAGCCAGGCCGGCAAACTCGTGGAGACGGGCCAAGGTCGAGACGTGCGACGCCACCTGAATCGTTGGGAGAGCCGGCCAGCTATCTCCGGTGACAGCCACGGTGAGGCGTCGTCGTTTGTACAGCTATAGCTGCTGTCTGCACTGCACGCAGGTTTCAGCTTCAGGCCGGCAGTCCATCTCGGTGAAAGCGCGGGAGCGAATGGAATAAAGTTTTCAAAAGAAGAGAAGATAGCGAATAGAATAACAAAGGCAGGAACGCAATGGCAAGTCGGCAATAAAGAAAAATAAAATAGAGGGAAAGGTCCATTTTGACCCTCTCAACAAACGGTTGAATTTGATTTGCATCTCTCGACCGTAAAATCAGGTATATTATCTCTCCTAAATACTCCTTTCATTCTAAAATATAAGGTAAAATCACACTTAACTCAAAGACCAAGAAACAATTATTATCACCTCCTTGTTTGAATCATCGCAACTAATATAATACATGCACCCAATCAAATTAAAGTTCTTGAAAGTGTAGAACTTAAAAAAATAATAATTTAAGAGAAATGAGGTATTAATTAATTGCATGAATGCATGCACGCCTTATATTATGAAACAATTTTAAAAAATAGTTATGCCCTATATTTTGAAATGGAGGAAGTATTAAGATAAGTGCAAAATGATTCCCTTAGCTGTTTCGATGGTGATTTCGATTGATGTGATGTCGACATGATAACCTAGTTATCAAATAAACTAAAAAATAGGCTTGACCTACTTGTAAGTGGCTACCTCTCATTTTCTTCCTCCACCACTCCCTCAACCACGGCACCCTCCCCCCTCGCAGGAACTCCAGGTAGGCCATCAATGGCATAAGTATTGGCCAGCAATAGTTGAGGGACCTAAACAGCAGCATCTGCTCACCTATGATGACCTGGTCTAGGCGGTGCACCCTGACGGCCTCCTGACCAAGATGGAGGGCTGGTTGGGGATGCATGGACAATAGGAAGCTCCGTGCCAGCAGGGGTGCGTTCTTCACAAGAAACAACACTGTCATATATGTGTTGGAGAACATGTTGGAGGAGACTAGGTAAAGGAGGGAGGCAGAGACAATGATTCATTGACATTAGTTTCAAATTTGTTGTCTACTCTTTTTTTTTCAAATTTCAAGCTCTACAATTGATTCAGTGTAATCAGTTTCAAATGAAGGGAAAAGGGCATCGGTCTAGGGGATTTTTGCCATTGCAGAAAGGGATTCATTCCATAATGCTTACCGCACGCATGGAGAGGGTTGGTAAGTTGGCTATGTGAAGAGGGATGAAAATCATCGACGACGAGGTGAGGGGCGTGATGCCAACCCACCGAGTCACGTCCACCTACCGCTTGGGGCCATGAGAGGTGACAAAATGCTAGGCGTTGGCTGATGACTGGTGCTGGGGTGAACAATGAGCCGGTGGCCAACTATGAAAGGGCAAAGTTGCAGACGGCATACTGCAAGAGCACGCTCACTGGGTTGCATCGGTCGCAGGGACCATGAGGCCGAGCCAAGCGTCGGTAGCTCTTGTGCACATCATGCCCTGTGCGCAAAGGCTGGTAGCAAGGTGGCATCGGGGTTTTGGGGGCTTAGTGACTCAACCGGTTTAACTATGGTCAACATGTCATGTCGACTGAAACCACCTTCAAAAATATGGGGAAATTGTTATGCACTAGTTTTAATACTTGTGGGAAGATGATAAACCCAATTTTATGTTTGAGGGATACGAATTAGATTCGCCTGATAGTTGAGAGAGTCGAAATAGATTTTTCCTAAAATAAAATAAAAGATGTCGTTGTTCATGGGACGGGCTAGCCGTCATCCTAGAGATGGCCTGGATTGGATCGTTATCACATATAGCGATCTCAATTATTGTATGGGCTTAGTTGGGATGAAACATTCTTCTGCAAACTTAGCCAACTGGACTTAACTTAAGAAGGCCAACATCGGTATATTTTAGGAATAAGTTCATCTGAGATCCCTTAACTTATCAATGAATCCGATTTTCATCCTTCAACCAGAAAACCAGATACAACGGTTCCTTCAACCAGTGCAGATGAGGTCCCTCAGCGGTTTGGACGGCGGTTTTGGTTGAGTGTCGCCTACGTGGCTAATTTGACTCGGTCTTCATTTGACGTGGCATTAACGTGGCGCTTACGTGGTAATTCGATCCGGAAAAATAATAAACCCGTGGGACCCACATGCCAGTTTCACACACAAATTAATAAAAAATGGTGGACCCCACATGGGCCCCACATGTCATCCTCACTACTTCCCTCTTCTCTCTATCCTCTCTCTCCCCTCTTATCTCAATCCTATCTCTCTCCACTAGGAAAGAAGCGGTGAGTGGGCGCTGTCGGCGGGAGGAGAGGAGTGCACAGGCGCCGCCGGCGGGATCTAGGAGGGAAAGGGGAGGAGCGGCGTGAGTGCGTGGGCAGCGACCGGCGAGAAAGGAGCGGCACGCAGGCGCCGCCGGCGGGAGGAGAGGCCGGTGGGATCTTGGAGGGAAAGTATAGGAGCGGTGTGCATATGCGGGCGGTGGCTGGTGAGAAAGGAACGGTCGAAGAAGAAGACGACGATGGGTTCGAGGAGGAGGAGGTCCTGCACCTCACCATCGCGGCCCCCGCCCTCATTTCCGCCATCCTCCGACCTCGACAGCGTCCTCGCCATGGGCGGCGGCGGGCGAGCTCTTGCTTCCCCACCTACTTCCCCATCGTCGCAGCCGCCGAAGACGACGACGACGACGATGGCAACGGGTTCGAGGAGGAGGAGGATGCGTACCTCCGCTGTGAAGATCGGCACCGATGGCGGATTGCCGTCGCTCCGCCGCACCTCGCTCCGTCCCGCCAGCTTCGTGCGCCGCCGCTCTAGCCGCTGTCACCCCACTCCGCCTGCCACCACCCCACCGGCTTCGCATGAGAGATAGAGGATAGGATACAGAGAAGAGAGTGAGAGTGAATAAGGTGGAGGAAGTGGGGCCCACTGATATGTGGGCCTCTTTATTTTTTAATCTTATTATTTGACTGACATATGGACCCACATATTTTGTTTTATTTTTTCGGATCGAATTGTCACGTAAGTGCCACGTCACTTCCACATCAGATAAAAGACCAAGTCAAATTAGCCACGTAGGCACCACGTCAGCTAAAACAGCTATCCAAACCGTCTTAGGATTTATTTTGCACCGGTTTTGATACTTGAGGGACGCGTTGTATCTGATTGTCCAGGTTAAGGATGAAAATCGGATTCGTTGACAAGTTAAGGGACCTTAGATGAACTTATTTCTATATTTTACGCTCTATTTATTGATGGGCTTTATTGGGCTGCGCTTTCTTCCAAAGGCCGCGCCCGTGAACAGATGGGCCTATGGCAAGTTGCCTTCTCCTACTACTTATTCATCTTAATCATGACCGAGTAGATATAATGCAATGGTTAACATTTTTATTTATCCTACAAATTTAATCTATTGATTGTTCATACAAGGAAAAAAAATGACTGACAAATATTAAACCTTAAAATTTTAATGGATATGCCTAATCAAAACACACAAGTCAGCCACATTAAAGAACAAAACCTGTTGTTACATTCTTTCCTATATGTGCTATACATCAAAAACAGGGTGAGTGATATTAATTCTGCAGCTCTAACCACATCTAATCATGGTTGATTAATCATTTCCATGCTCCTCCTCCTCCCTCCCCAGAAGCCATTTCAGCTACCTTCTTCTTGTTCCCCCTTCTGCTCTTCACCTTCCTCGTCGTTGTCGTTGTCACCTCCTTCAGCTTCTTTCTGGCTATTTTGTCTGTCTAAATTCGGGGCCGAGATCGGCAGAGGTTCAATGTCATCAGGAGGATCGTAGTTCGGATCAGCTAGAAACGTGAGCGCCGTCACCACGTCGCTGATCAGCGGCCGGCTGCTCGCCTCTTCTTGCAAGCACATCGATGAGATTGCCAGTGCCTGGTACAGCCCTTTCAGTGGGAACTTCATGTCCAGAAGTGGATCAGCCATCTTCACGAACTTCTTCTTGTCCCTGAATAATGGCGCTGCCTGCATTCAGACATAAGGTATAAGGGCAGCAGCATCTTGATTCTGAACTACTGTATGCCTGAACTGAATGAGAAATTCTCATCACTGAATTCTGAACCTCTATTTTTTTTTTCTAAGTGGAAATCTTGTTGAAGGTGTAAATTAAGTAAGGTTACCCAGTGCACAAGAATCTGCTCGCGAGTGGGCTTGGTGGTGTCGATGGCTCGGCGGCCGGTGATGATCTCGAGGAGGACGACGCCGAAGCTGTAGATGTCGGACATCTTGGTGAGCTTGCCGGTCATGGCGTACTCGGGGGCGCAGTAGCCGTACGTGCCCATCACCCTGGTGGTGACGTGGCTCTTGTCGCCGACGGGGCCAAGCTTCGCCAGCCCGAAATCCGACAGCTTCGCGTTGAATCCGCCGTCGAGGAGGATGTTGGACGCCTTTAGGTCGCGGTAGATCACCGGCGGGTTGGCTATCTCGTGCAGGTACTCCATCCCTCTCGCCGCGCCCACCGCGATCTTCATCCGCGTGTGCCATGACAGCGGCGACGAGTTCGGTGTCAGATCTGCAAGCACAATTTCAGAAAAAAAAATCATGAACTTTAGCTCAAATCCGTCTGCAATTTGCTATAGAGATGTAATGATAGTTACTACCTAGGAGATGATCTTGCAAAGAACCGAGTGGCATGTACTCGTAGACCAGGATTCTCTGGTCGCATTCGGTGCTGTAACCGAGCAAGGTGACGAGGTTAGGGTGATGGAGAAGGCTAAGCATCAGCACCTCGACGAGGAACTCGCGGTTCCCCTGCAACCCGTCCTTATCCAGCTGCTTAACCGCTAGGACCTGCATGAACATGAACACAAATTCACATCAGATACATATATACATACATGCATTCTTGCTGCTTCTGATGAACTACTATGCATCACTGAATCTTTCAGGTGTCAGGTTGATGAAGACTGAAGAAGAACAGTAAATTGTGATCACCTCCTTGGTGTCTGGGATGTATCCTCTGTATACTCTCCCGAAACCACCTTCACCAAGCAGGTTTTCCGGGCTGAAAGAGTTGGTTGCATCGGCTAGCTGACGGAACGTGAATACTCTGCTTGGGATGTTGTGGTTCCCGATCCGTAGTATCTCCCCTGCTGCTGCCCTGTTCCTGGGACTATCTGCATGAAGAAAATTTAGGATCTTATTAAGCTTATCAGCCTTAACCAAATTTTAAATTTCGATACTCCATTTCTAGAATTGATTTTGAAGTTTCTTTTTTTCAGTATAGTTTATTTTTAGCCTTACTTACAACGTTAATAATGTTAATATAAAAGTTTTACTCATAAATTATTTTTAATTGCTTCCTTTATTTTTCTACGACTTATAAGTCATAGCTCAACCAAAATCGTACCTTTGATTGTGGAATACATAAAAATATTGCTTTCTCGAGGTGAAAGGTGAAACTAGGTCAAGAACATGGTAATTTTCAGATGAATTATACATGAAAAATGCTAAATTTTTATCACATTTTCGCATTTATACGACAAAAATCGAGACAATTTTTGCCATTTCGGCATGAAGAAATGAGGAAAAGAAAAGGGAAGAAATGGTATATGTATTTATTACTCTCGAGGGAGATTTCCTTGACGAGGCTGGCCAAGCCGCTCGGCTCGCTCTTGCCCTTCTTCTTCCTCCAATTCTTCTTCGTGCCCCACTTGTTCTTCTCCAGCTCCGGGCTCGTCGCCGCGCTCTTCCTCTTCTTCATCGTCTCCAGCGTCAGCGGCTCCTCCGCCTCCCGGGAGGCTTTGCCGCAGATGCCGCGCACCCACTTCCGCTTCTTCTTCTTCTTCGCGTCCGACGCCGTGGTGTCCTGCGTCGACGTCGTCGCCCCGCCGCCGCAGAAGCCGCGGATCCACGAGCAGCAGCTGGCGCAGCCGCCGTGCACCCAGGAGCAGCAGCAGCACGACCTGCTCGCCGAGCTCAGCAATCCCATCGGTTCGATGGCCTTCGCCGGATCGACGCGAGAGTGGGCGAGCACCCTCGTGCCGACCCCCGCGCTCCGCCGCCGCCGCCGACGCCGACGCCGCGGGGTGACGATCTCCTCCCGCGGCGAGAAGAACACGGCATGCAAGACGCTGGAAAACAAAATGATGTTCTATTTTTTTCTCTGCGGATGGGAATGAGCCGGATTCTGGGATGAAAATGAAAGGCCTGAAAGCCAAGAAACCATTTTTGGTCTGCTGCGTCCCTGTGTTTTTAATGGCTGTTAATTTTAGCAATACCGTTATTTCCATTCCCTAATTTTTCGCATTAAAAATTGGTGTTAGTTTCTTTGCCATGGTTGATCGTTAGCCGAGGATGTTTGTCTCCAAAACTCAAACGTAAAAAAAGATTTGTTTTTTTGTGATTTTACAAATTTTTGAGAAGGTATCGGGAGATATCATATTTATATTTTTTAGTTAAAATATGGGAATTACCAAATTTGTATTAAAAATTTTGGTACATCTTGCTACCTCTTATGGACTGTTAAATTTCTCTTGTATTTTTTTGTCGAGGTTCTCATTTTGATAATTGTCAAGAACTATTATCCGGGGATTATTGCAGTAGTATTGAAGAATAAAATGGTTCAGAACGCACAAATCATATATAGTACTTTATCACCAGCTATTTTATTTTCAAAACATTTCATTATTCATTATTTGTTTTGATCACTGTCTCGTTGCATGCAACACAGCAACGGTGTGATCCCTAATAGCTAGAGGCTAGCAAGCCTAGTACTGGCCGGCGGCGAAGACGCTGCACTGCTGGGGCTCCACCCGGCACATCGACGGCAGCTGCGCCGCGTACTGCCTCGCCCTGGTAAGCCTCACGCGGGTCATCCCCGGCTGCTGCTGCTGCTGCTGATCGCCGTAGTACCCCTCCTCCGACGACCCCTCGCCATAGTACCCCTGCTCCGACGACGACCCCTCGCCGCCGTAGTACTCCGACGTCGTCGACGACCAGCCTTGCTCCAGGGGCATCGGCATGCTCTCCTCGTAGCTCCTCACCATCCGGCGGATGGCGGCGCAGCGGCACTCGCGGCTCACGTCCTGCAGCTGCTGGCAGCACTGCATCCGCAGGCCGAGGGCGGCCGGGCGGCGGAACATCGGCTGGAACCTCTCCCGGCCGGTGAGCTGCCGGTCGAGCACCTGCCGGCACGCGTCCAGCGGGCTGTCCTGCACCTCCCGCTGGCACTCCCTGTCCCTGAACCTCATCTCCGACTCGCTCAGTTGTGCGGCGGAGATGGCCACCATGGCCGTCACGAGCGCCGCCGCGAAGAAGACGACCTTACTACCCATTGATGATCAATCAGACGATCACTAGAAGTGTATATATATATTTTCTTCTTTTGTTATTGGTGATGAACTGATGATGAGATGAGGGCGATGGGGTGGGGTTTTATAGGATTTTTGCCGCCATGGTTGTGTGCACGGTGAGCTTCGTTTAGATCAAGTAGAAGCTTGAGGATGACATGGATCAGTTGGAAAAAGGCAAGAGTACAATGCTGCAAAGAGTGAAAAGGTTTCCAAGATTTGGAGCTTGCAAAAATATTTTTTTATTTTTTTCTGTTGGTGTTGGGTAATTTCTGAAGCTATGTATGTGGCAGATAACACTTTTGTGTCACCTATTTTTGTCATAAAGAGCGGCTTTATATTTGCCTCTGATAAAAGTTTAATGGATGTATATACACTAATGAGATTATTCTAGGGATAACTCTTAGCTCTTCTGATGTGGTGGAAATGTGCAGAAAAATTATGTATGTTGCTTGTTGGTAGTAATTTTGTACTTTTTATGGGTGACTGAAAGAAGGCAATTATCTACTTTAAAAGGCCCTTTAATTTGAGGACTGGAAGCCCATAGTGTATATATGGCTCAAAGAAGGAATTAAGTTCATTATAGGTCCCTCAATTTATCGCTGAGTTTGAAATTAATCCCTGCAACGCAATACAAGTTATAGTCCATCCTCGAACTCGTAAAACCTTGTTAACTTTCGTCCCAAGACATTATGGCTCCCGGTTTCGATTGACGTGGCGCTTTGACTCCGGTCAACTTATTGAGTTTCGTGTGGGACCCACACAGACCCACATGTCAGTTACCAACTATTCTCTCCTCCATCCCCCTTTCTCCTCCCTTCCCCATCCTCACCAAGGCAGACCACAGGCGGCGTGGATAGGGACGGTGGTCGGCATCCATCGTTTGGAGGGAGACGAGGTCGCCGCCAGCGGAATCGACCCACAGAGTGGCTTTGAAGGCAGCTAGGGTGGACCACGGGATGAGGTCCCCGAGCTCGAGCCGTGTCGACCCCTCGACGTGATACACGCGATGGCTCGGGCAAAGCAAGGGACAGGGTGCTCGAGCGCAAGCTGTGTCAACACGGTCGAGGAAAACGGATCGGTGTCGGAGGAGGAGCAAGGCGGCGGCGACGAAGCTAGGTTGTGAAAACTGACTCCAAGCAATGTAAAATATAATTTTTCTCAGTACAATCCCCTCCCTTCCGATCTCCCCCGACCGCACCGTAGCAACACACCCACACTCTAGTTGAGTCAAGTCCCATCGCCGTCTCCACCGCCTTGTACGTCGCTCCCAAAATCCCCTAGATTTCTTTGCACCCCAGCCTCCGCCTCCTCATCTCTCGACATGTCGGAGAAAAAGCGCCGCGGCAGGGGCCTCCACCTCTAAGAAGCCACAGGTCTCCTCGATCGCGTCCTATGCCGAGTCACTCCGCTCGAAGCTCCACTTGATCCAAATACAAGCCCCCGTGGTCGTTGTTGTCGTTTGCCTTGAAGGCCCTCGCCGAAGATGACCCGGCAGCCAACTACATCGTGGTCGCCGACTAGGACTCCACCCCTATCACTTCCCGCATCAACCACCTTGTGCTCGCCGAGGTGCACGGCATCCTGTCTGGTCGAGGGTTCACAACGCCCTCCCATGCTACTTCCAGCCAAGTCTACCTCCCGGACCTCGACCACATCGTGCTCGTGCGCTGCAAGTTTGCTAGGGCCTCTGCCAATGTTGCCACTGCACGGAAGGTCACCATCACAGCGTGCGCCGACAACGATGAGGAAATGGAGAGAGAGGAGGAAGAGAGAGAAGAGGGGAAGAAGAGGGGTGACATGGGTCCCACTGCATTTTTTTATTTGTAACCAAACAATCACTAACATGTGGGTCCCATGTTTTTTCTGACATTAAGTGCCCCGTCAATGCTACGTCAGCTAAAACCGTCATCCAAACCATTTTAGTACCTTATTTGTACTGATTTTTGGTGTTGATGGAGGGATGTGTTATATCTGGTGGTGTGGTTCAGGGACGAGTCTTAGACTCAGCTACCAAATGTGAACTTATTCCCTCACAGAATATTTAATCTGGATCCAAAGCTAGACTTTCTGATAGCCCAATATTGCCTCTATCGGCCACATATGGGCTTAGTGTTTGGGCCCAATACAGGTCCAACCGCCCAAGGGCAACGTCCATGTTGGGCCGGCTTAATGGTGACATCTGCCTTCAGACTGCTAGCAATCGCCCTGATTAATTGGTGGACCGTGGACCTGAGCGTGAAGGTCTTCTAATTAAAAAAAAAAATCCTCGTTAACCAAAAAGAACAAGAAAAGGTCGTCCCAGCCTGGTGAAGTATTACCAGTTCATACTTTTGCTGTGCTAATCATATGCAACTTCGAAGGTGAAATCTCGTTGTCAAATGACAAAAGTGATGAACTGATGATCAATCATTCTACTCGTGTGTGCAGGCAGCTAGCAGAAGGCCACCGGCCACATGCACTGATGCACCATCCAGTTTCTTTAATTCTTAGCATCTCTCCCAGCAGCCTGCAGTTAGCAGAGAGTACTGGAGACAAAAGAATCGGAGTTAGCTAGCACAGGTTAGTTTCCAGAAAATGGAAAAAGAAATGGAGCAAGTAAGCTAACAAAACAGTTCACTGATGACGGGTCGACATTGCTGCTGTTTCTGAACTGTCTAGTTGCTCATGTGGCCGTGAGATGAGCCCCCCATGAAAGCTGGTGTTTGCTTCTGCTTCTGCCTACTAGCTACCTGCTATGCCTTTTCTGAACAAAATGATACCACTTCAACCACCTAACTGTGTGTCCACTGGTCCATCCATCTACAAGTTGTTGGCTTGGCCGGCGACCCGGCGTCTCTCGTGCGTGCGGATGATTGATCGATTCCAGCGCGGCGACGCCGACGCCGCCTCGCGCCGCCGCCGGATGTTCAATCGATCGCCTCATATCATTGTGGATTCGTGGTGATCGCTGATCAGAGTTCTCTTTCCTGTTAGTTGCACATGTGCATTTCGGCTCTGAAGACTCAAAATGCATCGTCAGCTGCTTGAGTTTTCAGTTCGTTCGTTTCTCCTTTTTGTTGGTGACTGGTCGTCTCGTTTGATTCGCCTAGCTAGCTATAGCTTTCAGGTGTAAAATTGAGCTGGATCGGAGCATTCTCTGGTTGGATTTTCAGCTCGTCAGTTCACTGTGCTCATTTATTTCAGGTTTTGAACAAAAAGGGGAAATTTAGCTAGGAATGGCTGAGCTGACGGACGATGTACGTGTTGTGGACTCATCGATCAGGCCAATTGCGTGCAATGAACGATACGTAAGTTAATTCAGTACAGAAGCGTAGAGTTTGTACTATTTGCCTACTACTACTTCGGTTCTGCTCATGATAACATGATTCAGGGTTCAGGAAATCGCCTGGATTTCTACATTCAAACAGGCAAATATAACCGGTACAATAGCTAGAACAAAGGGAAGAAAACATCACTTTTCCCCCTAACTCTCGTTCTAGTCCTAAATCTGGAACTCAGATATTAAACTTAGGGCATATTTGTCATTTTTCACTCCTTAAATGGATGTTCCTTGTTTGTCGCATGCTATAGATTTTTTTTAAACAATAATAATAATAACATAGACCAATATTATATCATTCTACAAACATATAGGTTCACCACTAGAAAAAAATGTTTTTCAGGCGACCAAAAATAATCTTCCAAGACAGACGGCTGATCAGTAGGCAAAGGCCTGAGAAAATCCCATATTTTCGCAGACGAACGGTCGGTCCGCATGGCAAGATCAATCTTCCCAAGCGGATGGGAGCCCGGCAGCCCACCTAGGAAAACCTAGAGAGGGTCGCCTACGATAATTTTTATATCCGCCTGGGAAAATTTGGTGCCAAAATTTAAAATCTCCCACCAAATTTTTTGATAATAATTTTTAACCAGTAATGTTACAATTAATTAATCTATTAATACATTAATATTATTAGTCGGTAACAAACATTTCATACTGACATAAATGCATATATTGCATTAGTGAAAAATATCGTCAATATGTTACAATATTTTTTACAGTTGTCATTTCGAATGTACTATCTAATTAATACATTATGGCATCACGTTGTTCCACTCCCGAAGAGACTTGTATTCATCACTTGTCTCTAGGCTGCTTTCTGGGTCGAAGAACTGTACAACACTCACGGTGGATGAAGTGGCAAATATCCCGCTGCACATTTTTAATACCTTCATCGTCAAAGTTTGTTCGGAGTTTGATTCTAGGCAACTGCATGCACAAAAGAACAAGAATATATTAGTATATCATTTAGATGTGCAGTTATCCATTGAACTTATACGTTGAGTTGAGAGACTTGCATCCTCTGGGTTAGTCCTGTACCTTCCATTAACCCTGAGAAATTCGCATATGTAATAACCGCAGATGATACTGCCTCGAGGTTGCTTGTGACACTTCATGACATACACATAGGAGAAATCAGTTAAACATTGTAAGTAAAAGAATTTAAATACATTAAGGCTGTGAAGTATTACTGGCCAGTATGTATGCACTAGCATCTTCTCCCTTGTTTGCAGTTGTTCTCCACCCTTTACCTTGTAATAGTTGTATGCACTGTAAGGATATTAGCGATTCGTATAAAGGTGGAGATTCAATTATGATTCATGAAAAGTAGACATGCATCGATCAGAATGACTTACTACTATAAGATAGTTAGAAATTGTTTGTACGTCTTGTGATCATAATCAAGGGGGTCCAGGACCGAAACGATCTCATACTTCAGGTAGATAAATAAACAAATATAATGATAGCTACATAGTAACGGCACTGCAGTTAGTTACGGATGAAATAACACAGATATGTACAGAGAAATCGATCGGATTTACTTAAAGTTGTATGTGGCCATTATGATTCTTTTGTGTTGAAATTTCAAGAAAGCTCGTCCAATGTATTGTGCCACAATAAGCAATTTGGTCTTGTGCAAGGCCTTCTTGTATTCCGCTATCTCTTCAGGCGTCTTGTCCTTGAGCTGCTTGGAGTTCGGTGATAGTGTCACGGTATGCTAGGTTTGACATATCCTTGTTGGATCCAGATAACCGATGGTTTCCTTGGTCTTCTCAGCATTCATGTATTGCATCCAATAAAAGAAAAATGTTAATAGTAATCACAAACTTATGTAGTGTAATTATTTATTTGTGTAAAAAAGATCGTTCATATACTCACAGGCACCATGCAGCAACAAAGTTTATGTCCATCTTTTCCCGACGATAGATGGTGTGAAGATCACCGAAATCGAGCCACAAGAAACCATCATCGGCCATGAAAGCATCAGGCGGTGGTCGAACAGTTAATGATATTAGGCCTTTCTTGCTGGCCTCCATGTACCATTTGTGTAACCTTCTCATCTCCCATGGACCTTCTTCAAGTGCATAATCCAGCCAAAAGGCTTTGCCATTTTCAAACTTTCCCGGGCAATCATCTGTTGCGAAGTATTTTGGGTCGGCAAGTTGAGCGGCCTTCTTCTCATCATCTCTCTTTCCTTGGCATGTTTTTTACCACCTCTGAAGGCGATTACCATCCACTTCTCCTTTTTATTATCCTTAGACTTGGAGTCATGACTTCTGATCACTTTAGGCACTTCGGACTTCGAGGTGATATTGTCATCAACCGGGGGTGCGTCCACGCCATCTTTTGCAGGAGATGGGTCCTCATACACATCTGGTTCTATTTCGACTCATTCCAAACCTGGTGTGACTTCGATTTCGGCTTCCGCATAGCCCAATTTTTGCACCTCATGTTCTACTACCGGCACAATCGGCAATGTTTCCAATATAGATGCCCCATCAGTGCTCTTAGGTTTCTCATGTTCTTCCACCTTATCGTTCAACGGTTTCTTTTGAGGAGGTCTTGTTGGTCTCGGTGGTTTCGGCGGAGAATCGGTGCCAGTCCCAAAGATTATATCTTTTTTGTGCCACAAAATTACAAGGTTGATCGCATCCCCAAGTATGGATATTCCATCTGGAGTTGGGATGTCCAGATCGTATGATTCAAACCCTTCATTCACCACTTGCGGTTGCACTTTCGCATATTCCCTTGGAATCAACTTTTCGTCATAAGTTCTACCAGGGATAGCAATTTTGACCGCGGCCTCGAGTGTTCTTCCAGCTCTACCAAGTGGGACGTGCAACCTACAGGGTGTATTCTCCTTCAAGTCATTAAAGGGGTAGTTTGGCTTTGGCTCTTGTATTTGGGTCAATTCTTCTAGCGTAGGCAACCGATAATGTTTGATGCAAAATTGCATCGTTTGTCTTTCAAATATCTTACCCCCTCATCCCTCAAGCTTTCCTCGTAGGTGTTACGTTTCTTGTACGAAGAGGCGTCATTTTTGAACCCTTTTTTCCAACTGAGCTTAGAGGACACTCCTCGAACCCGACCCCCATGCTCACGATTTCCCAGCGCTTGGCTAAGTGCATCCTTCTCCCTATATGGGGAAAATTCACCCATCTTCTATGAGCCGAATAAAGCGTCTATCCTATCAGCAACTTTTTGTAGCTCGGGGTCTGCAAATAAAATTTTGCCTTGCTCCGTGATCTTCGGGGTTCTAGCTTTGTCCCCTTTGAATATTTCTTAGTCCCTTTGTTGAATACGCATTCTATTTTATCTGTCGTGCTACATATTTTTCCCCTGGTGTACGCTTTGGCGGAGGATCATTCTCTTCGGTATTATCAAATTCTAACGTCATGTTGCGGTACTTATGATATGTGCGAACGAACCGTCGGTGCCGCAAGTAATCAAGCTTATTGGAAACTGGGAGGTACCTATAGCACATTCCATTCAAGCAGATCACACATCCTGTTTTCCCTTTAATCTGCTCCGAAACGGAAAACATGGCGGGGTAATCGTTAATGGTAACGAAAATGATGGTCTTCACTATGAAAAATTATCTTAAATACTCGTCCCACACTTTCAACCCTTCATGCCATAAATCTGTCATATCTTCTATCAATATTTCAAGAAATACATCAATATCAATACCAGGTTGTCGAGATCCTTGTATCAGGACACAGAGTAAAACATATTTTCGCTTCTGACAAAGCCAGGTAGGAAGATTGTACATGGTGAGAAGCACTGGCCAAGTGCTATGTGAGCTGCTCATATCTCCAAATATTCTGTGGGTCTTTAGCAAATTCTTTGTACTTTGCATCAAAATTTATCTACTGACGAGCATCTGCTGAGTGTCGGAGCATCCCATCTTTCTTGCGCCCTTCTTGATGCCAGCGTATTAGTTCTGCATCTTGAGGATTTGAGTACAAACGCTTAATGGTCTTTCACAGGAAGGTACCACATCACAAGCTGCGAAATTTTTCTCTTAGTCTCCTCGAATGTGTTAGCCTCTTCTAGGCAAGTGTTGTTATTTGATTTGTAGCGGCTAGCACCGCATGTTGGGCATTTATCTAACGAAGCGTACTCTTTCCTGTACAGTATGTAGTGGTTCACGCATGCATCAATCTTCTCCACACCAAGAGAAAGGGGACAAATGAGTTTCTTCGCTTGATATGTGTTGGATGGTAATGAGTTAGGCTTTGGCAGCATGAGTTTCAAAAGTTCAAGGAGACTGTTGAAGCTACTATCAGACCATCCATATCTCGCCTTCAACCTCATAAGTTCAAGAACTAACAGTAATGTTGAGAACTCAGTGTCACAACCCTTTGACTCATCGTACAAAACTTCTTTCGCTGCCTTCTGTAAAGCGTCGAAATTATCTAAACCCCTAGCTGATCCAGTTAGCACCTTAGGTTCTGCATGGTGTAACATTTCCTCAAGATCAATATTATTATCACCACAACTATCGCCATCAGCATACTCCATGTCATCAATGTCAGTGTTATGGATAAGGCATACCCAATAGTCTTGGGTTAAGCTCGATAGGACCCACCATATACAAAGTCTTATATGGAATCATGTCTCACATACGGAAGGTATTCCGGATAAGGAAGGAGAAGCAGAGTTCTACATGGAAACTACAAGGAGTACTCAGATCATATCCATACTTGTCTCTCTAGTTATACTTGACAAGGTGACATCTATGGGTATAAATACAAGACCCCCTAGGAGGAGAGGGGAGAGGGGCACGCACAGTCAAAATAGACACTAATACACGCCACCAGACATCGACATCAGAGATAAGCCTAGACATACCCAATCTGGTCCCCACGGAGGCCGACAAGAGGGATCTAGCGCTATCTCTGATCTCGCCAAGTTTGTATTCGGGGATGAAGACTACCCCATCATTGACTACGAGTGGTGGTCCATGTCACCGTGTCGACGACGACTAGTTAGGTTATCTCAAATATTGTACTTGAGTGGTTCTGATGAATAAGAGCAACACCAGCTTCGGCCAACAGGAGTAGGGCTATTACCTGACTGATAAGGGGCCCAAACCTGTATAAAAAAATCCTTGTCTCCATTTCTTTCACCTCGATTTCGCATATACCCTAGTATCAACGATCTCCATACCATGCAAATACCGTAGTTGTGATCTACAACATCGACAATCAACATCCGACCAATCTTCTTTGTCATGAGGTTCCACTTTATGCTCACCGTGATGTGTACATATTACGTAGTCATCCATAAATCCACGAATCACTAAGTGCTCCCTTACTTTTGTAATATTTGTCCATACTTTTTCATTCTTACAGTCAGCACATGGATAATATATCTCCCTCGTATTGTTGTTTTTAGCGTGTGCCTTGGCAATATCAATAAATTTAGATACTTCATCCATATATGGCGGCAAATAACTCGTTGAATGATACATCTATTGGAGCCTGTCCATATCTTTGGAAAAATTTCATTTATAACTATATTAGAAAAAACATAAAAACATATAAAGGATAGAGAAATAAAATCTTAACAATAAATATTTGTAAACAAACTATGGGAGGGTGATCTATGAATTTATCGTAAATATAGTAGACTTCTTTTCTATGCTCCATGGTGAACTAGGGGATGGAATTTTTTTCTCTCCTATCTAGATCTAGGAAATGAATGAGAGAAAAATATATCATTTTGGGTAATTAAACTATCAAATTCAATCACTAGAGGATGGGAGGACCACATGACATCAAGGAGTATACATAAATCTAATATAATCACATCAGAAAGTAAAAAAAGGAAAAAACATGGTGCTTTTTCTTCACTATTTTGCATGTATAAATCCATCACAAATGGAGGTTTAAAATTATAAAAAAAAGTAGCAAGAGTGGAAAGGCATGGATCTAACCATTGTAGAAAAATCCCCCGAAGATTTCGAGTTCAAACCTTCCCCCCTATATTTTGGTTGTTTTCCGTGAGAGAAACTTCGGATGAAATGAACAGTTCTCGGGGAGAAAGAAGGCTATATGGCCACATTTTCACAGACGGACCACATAAGGTGCCGTTTGCGAAAAGGATCTTCGCAGACGAACGACATAAGGTATCACAGGCGGACGACGAGATCCACTCCGGTTGATATTTTCGTAGGCGGCCATTTGGCTCCGAGGGCAATACCCGTCTAGGGAAAAGAAACCCCACGTCTGCAAAAATGCTTTTTCTAGTAGTGGTTTAAATTGAAGTCAATTTTTTTTCTTAACTATTTAGATGACATAAATAAAGGGAAACTCTTTTAATCACGTGAGTAGATGTCCACCCATTTAATGCATGTCGTCTAAATAGTTATGAAAAAAATTGAGAAGATAGATCAATATGTAATATATTATTTCACAAATATAAAAGTTAAAATTTAAATTCTACAAATTGTAACAAAAGTAGCAAATAAAACTCAATTTAGTATATGTATATTTGCAGTTAAATTTGTTATTTTTGTTACAACATGTAGAATTTGAATTTGAACATGCATGTTTGCGGAGTGATATATTACATAATCATCTATCTTGTTAATTTTTTTGGATTTTTTCATAACTATTTAATCGACATGCAATAAACAAGTGGATATCCACCGGGTGATTAGAATCCGTCTCTCATAAATAAAACAAGGGGTCATCGAAAAAAACCCATCACACAAGAAAGCAGTATCCCCCCCCCCCCCCTAACTCCCATTCTAGTACTGAATCTTGAACCCAAATAGGTGAAGAGGTTAAACGGCACATTTGCCATTTTTTACTATATTTTCACATAACTAACTTATCAGAAGCGCACAATGGTACATGTAGTTAATTAAGGTGTGAAATGTTATTATTTCCTCGGGCATCAATCTTTGTCAGTTGCTGCAACAATCTCACACGTACTAGTACTCCGTAAGTTTTTGTCAGTTGCCACAACCTGCAACAGTGCACATGGTTTGAACCGATGGTTACAGGCCAACGAAAAAAAAAAAGGGAATCCACAGTACTTTGTCTGATCATCACCTCTAAAGTTAATCAACATGACAGCATATGGATAATCTCGCACGTCCTCTCAGTTGCGGTTCAGAAGTTCACAGCGACAAATAAATTACCCATCAAAATTGACCAACTTTGCTTTAGATTCCATGCAAAGCACACGCCTACATGATCGATAGAGCAACAGAGACATCTCGCACTAATTTTGTCAGTACAACGTACAAAAATACGTTCTCGACGAATTCATCTCCTCATCTCTTTCGCTGCTGCTGCTGCTGCTGCTGCTAACAACCAGTAGGTGCTGCACTCTTGACTCCTGCCCGGCGCCCGCGATGATCAGAACTCCACAACCAACTGTTTCCGTAGCCGATTTAAAAAGTTTTTGCAGTACAATTGCATTGGTACTTCGTTCTTGGATGGCAATTAGTTTCTGAATTCGCGCGCGTTGCGTCTGGATGCGTACCTGCTACAGGAAAGATTCGGCAAAGTGAAAACAAGAACAGCTCATTGTGCCATTTGCATATTTGCATGCATGATTCTTCAGAAAGGCAGCTAGTAGCTTGCTAAGCCAGCCTACCACATGCAGGCGTAGGGCCAAGGACGGCGCCGCACTATAAATCTCGCGCCAATTCTTGCCCGCCAATTCAGCAGCAGCAGCAGCAAGCATTCTCTTCTAGCCTAGCCTAGCTAGCTAGCTTGTTGTCTAGCTCTGAGGTTGGTGGTGATGGCGTCGTCGAGGGTGATCCTAGCGCTGCTGCTCGCGGCGGCGGCGGTGGCGTCCTTGGCGTCGGCGCAGCTGGACGAGAAGTTCTACAGCCAGTCGTGCCCCAGCGTGGAGGCCGTCGTCCGGAAGGAGATGGTGCGCGCGCTCGCCGCCGCGCCCAGCCTCGCTGGCCCGCTCCTCAGGATGCACTTCCACGACTGCTTCGTCAGGGTAAGCTATAGCATGCGGTGTCCATTGAGTCGCAGCTGCTGGTGTAGTAGTAGTGTTCGATCAGGTTGCCTGACAACCTCGTCGCCGGCCGGCGTCTGTACATGCAGGGTTGCGACGGCTCGGTGCTGCTTGACTCGGCCGGGAACAGCACGGCGGAGAAGGACGCGACGCCGAACCAGACGCTGCGCGGCTTCGGCTTCGTCGAGAGGGTCAAGGCCGCCGTGGAGAAGGCCTGTCCGGACACCGTCTCCTGCGCCGACGTGCTCGCGCTCATGGCCAGGGACGCCGTGTGGCTGGTGAGTAGAGTACACTGCAATGCACGCATGACACGTACTCTGACAGTTGCAGAAGCAAAAATTCTCACCTCGACTTCTCGTCGTTGTTGTCTTCTCTTCCAGAGCAAGGGTCCGTTCTGGGCGGTGCCTCTCGGCCGCCGCGACGGCAGGGTGTCCATCTCCAACGAGACCGACCAGCTGCCGCCTCCCACCGCCAACTTCACCGAGCTCACCCAGATGTTCGCCGCCAAGAACCTCGACCTCAAGGACCTCGTCGTCCTCTCCGGTAACCACCCATCACCATTGCCACCACACAAACTCGTCTTCACACACACATCCATCCATCCATGCTGACACGATCCATTGTCGATGATGATCAGCTGGGCACACGATCGGGACGTCGCACTGCTTCTCATTCAGCGACAGGCTGTACAACTTCACCGGCCTGGACAACGCCCACGACATCGACCCGACGCTGGAGCTGCAGTACATGGCGAGGCTGAGGAGCAAGTGCACGAGCCTCGACGACAACACGACGCTGGTGGAGATGGACCCGGGGAGCTTCAAGACGTTCGACCTGGGGTACTACAAGAACGTGGCCAAGCGGCGGGGGCTCTTCCACTCCGACGGCGAGCTGCTCACCAACGGCTTCACCCGCGCCTACGTGCTGCGCCACGCCGGCGGCGGCTACAAGGACGAGTTCTTCGCCGACTTCGCCGCCTCCATGGTCAAGATGGGCAGCGTCGACGTGCTCACCGGCAGCCAGGGCGAGATCAGGAAGAAGTGCAACGTGGTTAACTAATCATATCTCTTATCGTCATCAGCTACTCGCCGAGAGAACGAGTGTGATTATGGATTTCAGCTTTTGATCCCGTGACCATCTTATAATTAATTTCCATGTAGATTTTTATCTAAGATTTACTGTTCCTTTTTTTTCTTGATTTCAATCACTTAATTAATTAATTAATTGTTTTGTTTATATAGCGAGCCATGCATGTATGTAACAAAGTTTTATCCAAGTACGTACTCATCATGATCATATAATAAACTTCATTTTTTTTCTCTTGTCAGTCAGTTGCTCAGTTGTGATGCCACTGCCATTTTACCATGAAAACTAATAAACCAAAATGGCTCACTAATAAAGCTGTAACACACAGCAACGCATCACATGGGTTGCACATCTGATCATTCGCTGTGGACGACTATAATTGGAGGAACAATCTGGTCAAGAATGGACTCATCTATCATGCGTGCCATGACAAGTGTTCCAGGGCATGCATTTTGATAATTGATATGCTCTTCAGTACTGTCAGCAGAGTCCCACAAACCTCTCTGGCGCCCTGCATTTTGTTAACCCCATTGTGCCTGCAGCTCTCTGGCCTGAATGTCTGTCCAAAACTGAACGACAGAAACATTTCTTAAGTAGCTTTGATCACATGGCATGCACTTACGAAAATGCAATTGATTATTGCTGATCATGATGGCATCTATCACACCAAATCAAATTAAGGCTGGTACGAACACTGACTATTATTATACGCGACCGGCCTGTATGGTATGAGATGGGTACTGATCAGTGTTGACACCTGATATGTGATCTACATTTCCGTATTGAACTTCAGCAAGCAGTTAATAATTTGGCAAATTTAGCATCCAACCACACATTTAACTAAGGATGCAAGCATACTGGCACACGAACTTACATATATGCCATTTACGCAAATGATTGAGTGATTTTACGTTCCGTAAAAGTAATAGGGGTACAATAAAAAATGAGTAAATTTTATAAAACCCCATCTCTACTACAAGAATTTTAGCATACGACACATAACACCAGATATTACATTATTAACCAAATTGACATACTCCTACAACAAAATATTAAAAAAGCATTACTTACATTGATGTAAGAATAGATAACTCATAATTTGAGATATGGTTGTAGAACTATAAAAATACAGTCAAAGTCAAAATGATCAATAGTGTAGTTTTGTGAAATCTTACCACTATAATACCTAAGGTTATGTACCATATGATAAACCCTTGTAATTTTGTGCAACTTAAATCATAATACCCTCTTTCGAATTGTAAAATTTCTCGAAATGATTTATGTGCACAGGTTCAATGGCTGATCCAACACAAATCCTTACTTTTAGCTCGGCTGCTCTGGGACCCTCGAAATCGGAGGTTCCAACTTTGAATCCCCCCACCTTTGAACCTGAAATCCCCACTTGAACTAACTAGCTTGTCCATGTAGGCCCAATATGGTTGGGCCTTGGTGACCCAATTCGGCCTGTCTCTCCAACTAAAATAAACGTACTTACGCCTCTCATCTGATCCAACTCCTCAACGCTTGCTTTCCCTTGCGAAGTGACACATCCAAAAGGGCGAAAACGCGGCGCCACCCAACACCAACGCGCGCGAGCCCTGCGCCGAACGGTGCGCCCTCCTTGCCACGGCACTGCGCACGCGTCTGCACCCCGGCGCGCGCAGCGACCAACCAACCAACCAACCAAATTAACCTCCAACTCCATCCAAGAGCAGCAAGTTGCGGCAGCCGCAGGCGGAGTACGTAGAGTCCGTCACACTCAACGCTCCGCTTCACACTCACACCACACAGGCACACACACACACCCATCCATCTGAAAGCACGGCGCGACCAAACGCATTGACCTTTTTGCCGCGTCTCGTCGCCATCTTTGTACTACCGCCTGCGCCAATGGCTCTCGGCCTAGCCGCAGTACAGCTTGATCGATCGTTGCCCGTAGCGCAACCTCCAGTGGCTCCAGTCTCCGCGGCGGCGCGCGGCGCCGTGTTAAGTTGCCTCATGTCCGGGGAGCTGGACCCGCGGTTGGTGGTGGTGGTGCTGCTGCTGTTTTTGCTGGCCCTGCGGACGAGCGGCGAGGTCGTCGCGGGTTCGGCGACGGCAGCGGCAGCGGCGTGGCCCGGGCTGCAGGTGGGGTTCTACCATGCGACGTGCCCTGTCGCGGAGGACGTCGTGCTGGGCGAGATGAGGATGATCCTTCAAGAGGATCCCACGCTCGCTCCATCGCTGCTCCGGATGCACTACCACGACTGCTTCGTCCAGGTGATTAATTTTTAATTGTCCAAGCTCCTCTTGCTCGTCCATGGCGGTCATCCGAGGGTTGGCTGTAGGGGTGTGACGGGTCGATCATGCTGAGGTCGAGGAGTGGGAAGGGGGAGAGGGACGCGACGCCCAACCGGAGCATGCAGGGCTACGACGCCATCAATCGGATCAAGGCGAGGCTGGAGAGCGTTTGCCCGGTCACGGTCTCCTGCGCCGACATCATCGCCATGGCGGCGAGAGACGCCGTCTACCTGGTACGCCACACGGAACAAGCCATGGCTTCTTACAAATCGCGCTCTGCTTCGATCTGCTTACATTGCTGCCAATTGTGATCTTTGGTTGCAGAGCAAGGGGCCGTGGTACGACGTGGAGACGGGGAGGAGGGACGGCGACGTGAGCGTGGCCGAGTACGCCGAGAACGACCTGGCGCCGCCGGACTCCAACATCGTCGACGTCAAGACCTTCTTCAGCGTCAAGTCGCTCAACGCCAAGGACATCGCCGTGCTCTTCGGTACGTATACCACGCCGTACCACGCCGTCTCCTTTCCCCTTTTGCTTATCGCGTGGACGACGGCGACAGCTTAACAGAACGGCGGTAATGTCCATTGGCCGCCGCCGCCGCCGCCGTGGCGACGTCGTGCAGGGTGCCACAGCATCGGGACGTCGCATTGCGGGGCGTTCCAGAAGCGGCTGTACAACTTCACCGGTAGGATGGACCAGGACCCATCGATGGACGCTGGCTACGCGGCGAAGCTCAAGAAGCTCTGCCCGCCGGGGCACGGCCACGACCACGACCACGGACATGGCGGCGCCGGCGGCGCGGCCAAGGTGCCCATGGACCCCGGCAGCGGCTTCACGTTCGACCTGAGCTACTACCGGCACGTGCTCGCCACGGGCGGCCTGTTCCAGTCGGACGGCAGCCTCCGTGACGACCCCGTCACGAGGGGCTACGTCGAGAAGCTGGCCAACGCGTCGTCGCCGGACGAGTACTTCGCCGACTTCGCGGCGGCGATGGTCAAGATGGGCCGCACCGACGTGCTCACCGGCAACCTCGGGGCGGTCAGGCCGACGTGTGACAGCCTCGTGGACTAGGTGGATTCAGCGTCGCGTATCTGTAGAATCATATGGTTTTCTCTTTAACATATGTACTTCTGATTTAGATTAGGGAAAAGGTTGAGACTTGAGAGAAGTTGCAGTTTATACGCTTTTGATCTGAGGAGACTGATTGGAACAACGTATGAATCTAGAGATGTCCGTTGCCAAACAAGTAGTACAAACTAATGAATTTGTATATATGGGTTTGATGACGAACCTTGCAGGGTGTTTGTTGTTTATTCAGCTGTGTTTTTCGTAGCATTGCTAGTTTGGTGAATCAACCGTTTGGTCAACCATAAGTTGGTCACCAAATCTGACCAGATTGTATAGATTACTTAGGAACAAAGACTGCATCAACCTTATGCAAGCTAACCTATGTGAATAAATAAGCAAGCTAACCTATGTGAATAAATAAGCAAGCTAACCTATGTGACAAATAAGCACGGAATGCTAGTTAGAAGTCTCTTTCATGAGCAGCTCTGGTGCTCACTGCTTCGAGCTAAGTACAACGCCAGGATGCAGAATATAGAAGTAGCGCCTTCTGTAAGGGGAGACAAACGATAGCATTGGAAACAGACAAATTTCAAAATTCAGTCAATTTGTCCTTTCATTTGTTTGACTTTAGTATCAGAAAATTGCATCTATTTGTGAATTTAAAATTTATTTGTAAAAGGTAAATACAATGTTAGGCATTATGGCAGGATGAACAGAAGAATTAATGGATTGACACTGTTATTTTCTACCCCATATGTAGATTCCGGTTGCTATTACTACACCACTTAATGCTCCAATGGATGCCAAAATTTTCATCTTTGAAGCACCTTGCTTAGTCACTGGTAATACCAGTAAACTTTCTATCTGCAGGAAAAGTTGAAAAATGGTGCATGTAAAATTAAAATCTGCAGAACTTTTCTGTTGAATAACTACCTAGATGGATGATGGATTTCCTATTGGTATGAAGCACATCACTGTTTAAAAATATCTAACCTCGATTGGTTGTTCCCAATTTTTCTTTATTCCAGAAACATGCCCTTTTCCTACAACTGCCACCACCGATGAATGTTCCCTTGCTACCTTCAATAATTTGGAGGACATATACCTGCAAACACAATTTCAATAATTCAAGAACAAAAGATTGTGGTGGCAATTGAGAATATCAACACAAACTTTTTAAGTAACTCACATATCACGTTCATGTAGGAGTGTCTCCATCAAGGTAGGAAATGCCTTACTCATCTCTTGAATGACAAGTGTTAGCATATCAACATCCTCCATGTCCTTCAGCTGCATAGACAAGCATTGTCATTGCTATGCAAGTGGAGTAAAGTCTGGTTAATTGTATATCTATACTAAAGTCTAGAAAGTATACTGAGTTTTATGGCATCATACAATAGAACTGTACATTTCAAGTCATCCAGGAAGACATCATACCATTTTATTAAGTTCCTCCGGGCTTGGTAAAAATATGGACTGGAAAACAATGTAGTACAAAAACTTTGCCCTGTGCCATAATGACATTCTCCCCCAAGTCCTTCTCAAAGTGATCTTCAAAACAGATAAAGATGATGATAAGATGGCACCACTGCTAATGAAATATAAGTATTGACCAAACTATTGTTTATTCTGCAGAAAGTCCTAAGGATATAAAGATTCATATTTTATTAATCAAATCTTCTATATGATAGAGATCATTGTAACAAGATATGGAGTACATCTCAACTTTTGAGTCAAATAACAAAATAACTAACCTCATTAGTCCATATCATGTAGCAAAAGATTAAGACGCAAGCAAACAGTGGCAAACTATCTTTTATTCCATCCAATCAGCCGGATGTGATGAGCATTTGAAAAATATGTAGTTTTTTCCAGATTGTCATGTCAAAAGATGCACCATTATGATAAAAATATCTCAACACAATTCAAAACAATGACATATTGACAAGTGAAAAGTCAATAGCATGAACGTGCGGCTGCTTAAGTTGACGTAACATAATAAACTGTTATCCTTTGTTTGTACTAGGATCACAAAAAACATCCAGCTAAAAGTTTATCACATTTATCCACGTATGAACCTTAAATTGGCATAGCCAGTCAGCTAGTGTGAGTATACTCTCCCTTATTGTTCTTGCATCTATCTATAACCTGTACGGAGGTTATAGACAACCAAATTCAACCACTAGGTAGGTAGGTTGCATACCTGGACAGGGCGATCTCCAAGGATAACTTTGCCGCCGTAACTCATTGCTTCCTCAAATGCCACTCGGAATTCGGCCCCAGGTAACACATCAAGTTGGCTAGCAACCTTGGATGCCAAAAACATAGCCCACCATGTAACATTAAAAAAAAAACTTATCTAACAATAAGTACTAACTGCAAAACAAGCATCAAGGCATACCTTTGCAAGAAACCAGCTGTAGAGTATTCCAAAAGTGTTCATCTTCTTTTTCTTCCACATGTCAATCATTTCATTCATGGTAGGAACCTACGATGATAACAGGATGATAAAACAAGTTAACTACGAGTAGATATAACATCTCGAATACTTATGTCAATGATGGCTGCAAACTATTAATAAGGCTAAAGTCTGTTGCTACACAGTAGCATAGTGCTATAAGTTATATGCACTTAATCAAATACTGATAGAAGGCATGTTAGCACTGGCCTCCACTGAACATATTTATGATTGATCTGATAGTCTTTGGCATAGCCATCCATGCCAATTGTCAATACGGAAATACAATACAATGCCATGGCCATAATTTCAACTTCTAATTCTCTTGCATAAATAAATCTTTACCAGTCTTTTAAGAGATATATACACAAGAGACATCTTTTCCCAGTTGAGCTTAATTCCATGAAGTATAGAACCATATTATCACTCTAAATAGTTTGTATTCACTATTTGAGGGAATATAACAGACGAAAATCAGAGGACAATAGACTTCAGCACTCTTATAGTGTACTCTCATGATTCACGAGTCAATTTCAGTTTTTACATGTACAATAACCTCAAACAAAAAAATATAGGGAAGTGTTTCCTTCCTCGTGTAATGTATAACATAGGTAACAACCATCACAACCCAAAATGAAGTAAATATTGAATGATCATACCTGAAGGTTTTGTGGTGTCAGAATGGCAACCCTGCTGGCACAGAGCTCCAAGAAAACAGCCTACATTTGTTAAAGAGATGTTAAAATAATTAGTATAAGGTGTTCCGAATCAATTATCAATAAGCACTCCACAAGAAGGCAGCCAACCTGCCAAATGATTCACCAACTGGTAAATTATTGGTGATGAGTAAAAAGAGGAAGAACCTGAGGTTTCAGGTAGTCGATGACAGCTTTTACTTGGTCACATGATTCCTGCAAAGTGAATCAACATACGAATATTCAATCCACAGTATAGTCATAGTAAGCGCGACTTTGATGCATATAAGTTGAAACTACAGGACACAACAACAGTTAACTAAATTTGCATCGGACATAGCACTAGCACAAACACTACAAATACACGTCTATATAAATTACAAAGGAAAAAAAGGGTAGTCTTTTGTTGGTACAGTTCGTGTTCATGAGGATTTTACATGTTTCCTGTGTTTCACTCTCCTATTTTTTCCTTCTTTTTTTTTTTGTCACTGCCAATCTCAACCCTGCAAGTTCTTCACTTCCTAAATAAGTTACTAACGAAATTTGAACTAAGTTACTAGTGAAAATTTAAAATTTGGACTAATGCGAACCCACAATCCAAACAAATCGAGGCCAGATCGTCCCCTAGGTGTTCTCCAAAAAGTTCGAGGGTACATTATATATCGAGCTGACGAGACCAACTCACCTGTGAAACATGGGCGGTGCCGACGACGTAGACGCGGCAGGTCCCGCCCGCCCCCGCCGCCTCCGCCTCGGGCGACGTCTCGCACTCGAGGCACACCACCCCCTTGGCGAGCTCCTCGGGCAGCTCCCTCCTCTCCCCCTCGCCCCGCACCGCCTCTCCGCCGCCCGTCTCTGCGTCGGAGAACTCCGACGCGTCCTCGTAGCCCCCGCCCTCGCCGTCGGCGGCCGGATCCATGAGCAGACCGAGAGGTGTGAGGCCGAGGCCGCCTCGGATCGGGCCCGCGAACAGCAGGGTCTGGACCAGTGAGGCCGGGAGCGGCGGGCGGCGGCGGAAGAGAGGCGGAAGCGGGAGGCGGCGGCGGTGGATCGGCGGCGACGACGAGTTGGGGAGGAGGCGACGAGGAGCGCGAATCATGCGGCGGCGGGCGTCGATTTTTCTCTCTCTTTCTTTCTTTTTTTGATGAAGAGGAAGAGTTCGTCGTGCGTGCGGTGCGGGTCGGAGATGGAATGGACTTGTGGGAGGAGGTGGGGCCCAATTAATGTACGGTCTGGATTTGTTTCGTCGTATCGTAGAAGGGATCTGGCCCGTCCGTTCGGTACGCTGGACTCCACGAGTCAGTGATAACTACGGCGTAGCCAGTTCTGTCTTTTTTATTGCTTCATCGGGCTCGGGCCGGAACCGGATGACCGGGCGATGGAATTCAGGGTCGGTTTGTGTCATTGAAATAAGACGCTAACGTTAAACATATATGCCGTGAGTTCTAACGGATAAAAAATTTTGCCTCTTCTCTCCGTCACCACATGTGGGTCCTACAATTTTTTATATTTTTTATATTGACTGGAGTGTCACTGTACACCACATAGGATCAAAACCACTCCGGAGTTACCTAGAGGGGTAATTCGTCCGGTATGAAAAGTTGAAAGTGAATAATATCTGGTTTTTGATTTGAGGGGGTAATTCATACTGCCACAATAGTTCATGGGGTAATTTGGACTTTTCCCTACTTCTAAGTATGCTTCCATCTCTCCTATCTTACGTTTTAAGTAGATGATAAATTATTTTTAAGGTTAGGTTAGGTATGGGTGACTGGCATTGTGGCTGCGGTGGGATGGGGGTCAACAGGATCGTGTGACGGTGAGAGCCTCATACTGATGTTAGGTTAGATTTTCAAGGTTGTGTCAATGGGATATACCTGATAACAATATTTGTAGAGTTTGGGATCATTGGTACTAAGGTATATGCGAGATCTTCTATATACTAAAAGTGCATTAAACTTCTTAGAAACGGTCCTAAGACATCACATGACACCCTAGCTACAAACACACCTAAACCATCATGTGGTGTTCCAATAAATTAGAGAAAAAGTCCGAAGGAGAAAACATCTAACCGTCAATGTCACACCCTAATCTAGCACTGTCATACAACGACACCTGATAGGAGCATGTCGTAGAAGAAATAACACGAACCGCTTCCTACGAAACCGCGGTATCAGTACCAGTCCCAGGACATAGCGCTGATACCCACGGTGATAATTCTGAATCATTGAAATTCTTAATTTAAATAGAGAACTTATTTACCTTGACTTAAGTTGCAACTCTCGGGAGGACCCAAAATACAACAAGCGACACGGAAACAACAACAACAGAAGCAGAGGCAGCGAAAACCAATGAACTAACACCCAACACCACAGGCAACAACATGGAACCAGGTGAGTTGTCCCTCACACCGTGCAACCGTATTGGACCGTACAAACCCATCCATTTAACGATAGCCTTATGTCCCACCCAATCTTTCGATTAATAAACAAATCAACCTATATTAGTCTTAGCTAGCTACTTATAAAAAAGTGATTGAAATTTTTCAATAAAAAAGTTGAATGATGAGGTGGAACACTCTGTCACTGTTTATCATCTCACACAATTTGGACTTAAAATAGGACTTGTATAAAATAAAATAGAACATTGAAAATGTCCACTGAGACTAAAGTGGACCAATTAGAGAAAATCAAGTGCTTAAATGCGAATGGCTTTCTCTCTTATACAGTGCCTTTTTAAGATTCTCCATATCATACATAAATAAACCACATCAATCTTCAAACTACTGCTACCTCCGTTATTAAAAAGAACGCCATTTTGGACATTGATACAGTCCCTAATACACATGTTTTATCATTAGTTTTTCTAACTATATATAATTATACATTATTAAATTAGATACATGTGAAATTTATTTTCTTGTGAGTCTATCAATATAATTTAACATATAAATCCTAAAAATTTCAATCAATCAAGATTTCAAGATTTATTAGCAAGTATTGTAGGACAACGTCCTTTAAAGAACAGAATTGGCATTTGTCAGTTAGGCGGGTATATCTTGTCAACCTAGTTAGAAACAAAAATAATCCATGTTGAGTTGGATCTTTGGTGTCTGCTTGGTTTGTTTTTATTTGGTACAACCATATAAATTTTGGAATTGACCAAATGTATTATACAACCGGAGTGGTTAGACTATAATGGATTGAGTTTTATCTTATCGAAAGAAAAGATTCATTTTGGAGCAGGTAGACAATATGTTAGGAGGAAGGAAGCTATGTCCACTTCCATATTGTATCCTCAGTCGACACATCCACGCTCCAAGCTAGAGAAGCGCAGAAAGCTTGTGGAGAAAGAATGACTTCTGCCGAGAGCTGCAAGAAGCTGCGCGTCCTGCTCATGCCCTTCTTTGCCACAAGCCACATCGCCCCCTTCACCGACCTCGCCGTCCGCCTCGCCGCGGCCAGACCGGACATCGTCGAGCCAACCATTGCCGTGACCCCGGCCAATGTCTCGGTTGTCCGATCAGCCCTCAAGCGGCACGGCTCCGTGGCGAGCAGCATGGTCAGCATCGCCACCTATCCGTTCCCGGAGGTGGCTGGCCTCCCGCCGGGCGTCGAGAACCTCTCCACCGCCGGCGACCAAGGGTGGCGCATCGACCGTGCCGCCGTTGACGAAGCACTGACACGGCCGGCGCAGGAGGCGCTCATCAGGGACCAGTCCCCCGACGTCCTCATCACGGACGTCCACTTCTCCTGGAACGCCTACGTCGCCGAGGACATCGGAATGCCGAGCTACCTATTCAGCGTCATCGGTGTCTTTTCCATGCTCGCCATGTGCCTCCTCGCCGCTGCCGACGCGAACGGCTCCGATTCGGAGTCGCTCACCGCCGCGGGGCTTCCGGGGCCGAAGCTACGGATCCCGAGGTCCGAGGTGCCGGATTTCTTGACACGCCAACGGAATCTCGACGAACTTGATCTGCGCAAGTTGGAACAGTCGGAGAAGAGGTGTCATGGCGTCGTCGTGAACACATTCATGAGCCTAGAGCAGCCATACTACGACAAGTACACATTTGTCGCCGGCTTCGCAAAGCGCGTATACTGTGTCGGACCCCTGTTTCTGCCGCAGCCACCCATCGAAGCCCACGCCGACGAAACATCGTGCATCAGCTGGTTGGACTCGAAGCCGAGCAGGTCCGTGGTGTACATATGCTTCGGCTCATTTGCTCCCGTCTCGGAGGAGCAGCTCCATGAGCTGGCACTGGGACTGGAAGCCTCCGGCAAGACGTTCCTATGGGCGGTCAGGGCCGACGGGTGGTCGCCGCCGGCAGGGTGGGAGCAGCGTGTTGGGGACAGAGGATTACTCGTCAGAGGGTGGGTCCCGCAGACTGCGATACTTGCCCACCGTGCGTCGGCGGCGTTCCTGACGCACTGCGGGTCGAGCTCGCTGCTGGAGGCCGTGGCGGCCGGCGTCCCGTTGCTGACATGGCCACTGGTGTTCGACCAGTTCATCGAGGAAAGGCTGGTCACCGACGTCCTGCAGATCGGCGAGAGGGTGTGGGACGGGCCACGGAGCGTGCGGTACGAGGAGGCGGTGGTGGTGCCGGCGGCGGCGGTGGCGCGAGCCGTGGCGAGGTTCTTGGAGCCTGGTGGGGCAGGGGACGCGGCGAGGCTCAGGGCGCAGGAGCTCGCCGCCGAGGCTCACGCGGCCGTGGCCGGAGGCGGGTCGTCGTACAACGATCTGCGTAGGCTCATCGACGATCTGGTTGAAGCAAGGGCGGCGTCCGGCGAGGTCGCACTGCGTCCTCAGTAGTCTGTACAGTCTTTTGGCTGCTTGCTGATCGGCTGCTGATGTAGGCGAGATAAAGCCAAATCGTCTCTGTACGACGTCAATACAGAGGTTCTGTTGCACAAGCCCGCAGATAATTACGAAAATCAAATGAGTGAAGATTGAAGTTAAGAGTTGTATACTAAATTTAATTCTCTACTTTTACATATCTAACCCCTTGTAAAGTTGCACGAGAGAATCACTAGTTTTTGTAATGATGTGATTTTGTAGTGTCTTACAAATACAGTAATAATAATAAATAAGTAGTGATTAGTCATATTTGAAAATCGCATCAATCTTCAAACTATTGATACATCCGTTCTCAAAAGGACGTCGTTTTGGATATCGACATAGTCTCCAATACATATGTTTTATCATTATTTTTTCACTATATACTTATAAACATTATTAGAACTAAATACATACGGAAGTTCTTTTCTTTTGAATTTACCAATATCGTTTTAATATATAAAATACTAGATATTTTTTAATCTATTAACAATTTATTTTCGTCGGGCTGGCAGCGAAGAGCCCGGGCCAGATTTATTAAGCTTTAGAGAAGATTGTTACAATATACAGCAAGCACAGTTGTTGTGAACAGCTGAACCCCCTACAAAGATAGGAGACAACCACCACAGCTAGCTAGAAAGAATCCGAGAAAAACAAGAACAAACACCTAGCTTAGGCAACATGCACAGATGATGCACAGCCTCAGCCATCAACCAGGATCAATTGAGCTCATAGGGCCTGCCAATCCGCGACAGCTCACAAAGTCCACATTCTTCCATGATGCGGGTGGCGACCTCGGTGACAGAATGAGAGGCTCCGTCGAAGATGCGCACGTTACGCTTCTTCCACACCATCCACGAAACCAAAATCACCACCACGTCACACACCTGCTCATGAGACTTGTCCATATATTTGCAGGCCGAGTGGCTCCGTGAAGCGAAATCCCCATTTACATCAGGCACCACAAAGGTGGTTGGAAACTTGCTCCCATACCAACAGAGATTTTGATATATTTAAATTGTATGGGTATTTGTCAGTTAGCCATGATAGCTTGTCAACCTAGTAGTGCTGTAATAAAAAAAGTCCATGATGAGTTAGATTTTTGGCGCTGCTTGGTTTGTTGTTATTTATAACCATATAAAATTTGGAATTGCCGACCAAATATATTATATAACCAGAGCGGTTAGACTAAATCAAGGAAATCAGTATCGAGTGCTAAGCAGGATCTTTTTCAATTTATAATACCATAGTATCGGGATACTACCATAGAATCGGGATACAACCAGATTTTAGAAAATACATAATTTTATATAAAATATATAATATGTTGTACAAATGAAAGCATATAATATTGATTTTGATAATTTTAATTGTTTTTAATGTAAACTTGAGCATATTTATTCACATTATTTTCAGTCCACCTTATTTTAAATAATATTTGGTAGTATCGTAGAGATCGTAGTATCGGGATAATATCTAAGATTTCGTAGGATCGTGTGGAAATGAATAGTAGTATCGAGATACAAGGAAAATTAGTAAACTAGGTGGGATCAGTTTCGTTTGAGTTTTATATGGTCGTAGTATAGTAGGATACTAAGATACGAATCGGGATATGATAACTCTGGACTAGATGGATTGAGTTTCTATGAGGATTTTTATTTACAGTATAATGTACTACGGTAAGAAAAGAAAGATTTCTGTTTCTTTTTTTGGGTGCTCCAGCTTGTTCAGTTTGTTTGTTACAGTTTCAGAACATATGTGATGCTTTTGGGGGAGATCAGACAGTAGTAGGACGGCACTGTTGTGGTTTGACCATTCCTTTCTTTTGTTTTTTCTTTTCCGCTGCTAGTTGTATACAGACAATGTAAGCTTGTTTTTGAGTGGATTCTAATGCCTCTTAAGCATATCCCCTCGTATTCCTTTTCTTTCAAATTCGATATAAACAGTTATGAAAAATTATAAAAACAATTAACAATGTTATATCTTTCCACCAAAATAAGTTCAATTCAACTTACACATCGAGAAAAAAAAAGATAAATTCAGATGTAAACAGTACGCTAATATTCATTTGCTAAATTTATCTATTTTATATCTCGATGTGTGAGTTAAGTTTGGATCTAAGATTTTATGGAGTTATATAGATATGGTATATGAGTGTTGTTAATTTTTTCTAAAATTTTTCATAACCGTTTAAATGGATTTTAAGCAAACAAAGAAACATTCTCTCGAGGTATCAAAATAATTTCCCCTTGCTTTTCAAACAAAGGAAATGTGAGAGGGCTGTGCCCGTGCCTGTGCCTCTCTATCTGAAGAAAGATTCATTTTGGAGCAGGTAAACAATATGTTAGTAGCAAGCTATGTCCACTTAACCACTTCTATGGGAGTGGAAATTTAATTGCCTGTGCCTCCCTATCTGAAGAAAGATTCATTTTGGAGCAGGTAGACAATATGTTAGTAGGAAGCTATGTCCACTTAACCACTTCCATGGGAGTGGAAGTTTAATTTGTTTTTCATTGCGAGATGTAGATTAAATTTAAACTTGCATATTTCTATAGTGATATATCACATGTTAATATATCTTCGTAAATTTTTTTATAACCAATTAAGTAACATGCATATCACGAGTGAACATTCCCTCGAGGATCAAAATAGTTTCCCTACTTCCATGTATAATGTATATCTTGTGGAGGAGTCCATTAATTCCTCTCAATCCTCAGGTAGACACATCGACGCTCCAAGCTAGAGAAAAGCAGAAAGCTTGCGGAGAAGAATGGCTTCTGCCGAGCGCAGCAAGAAACTGCGAGTCCTACTCATCCCCTTCTTCGCCACCAGCCACATCGGCCCCTTCACCGACCTCGCCGTCCGCCTCACGGCGGCCAGACCGGATGTCGTCGAGCCCACTCTCGCCGTCACCCCGGCCAATGTCTTGGTCGTCCGGTCAGCCCTCAGGCGGCATGGCTCTGCGGCGAGCACCCTGGTCAGCATCGCCACGTATCTGTTCCCGGAAGCGGCCGGCCTCCCACCGGGCGTGGAGAACCTCTCCACCGCCGGCGACGAAGGGTGGCGCGTTGACGCCGCTGCTATCAACGAGGCGATGACACGGCCAGCACAGGAGGCGCTCATCAAGGACCAGTCGCCCGACGTCCTCATCACAGACCTTCACTTCTCGTGGAACGTCTTCATCGCCGAGGAACTCGCCATGCCTTGCGTCCGATTCAACGTCATCGGTTTATTCTCCACGCTCGCCATACACCTTGCCGCTGCCGTCGTCAACGACTCCGATTCGGAGGAAATCACCGTCGCAGGGTTTCCGGGGCCGGAGCTACGGATCCCGAGGTCAGAGTTGCCGGATTTCCTAACCGCTCATCGGAATCTCGACCTAGTGGACGCTATGCGCAAGGTTGTACAAGTGAACACGAGGTGCCATGGCATCGCCGTCAACTCGTTCATGTTCCTGGACAAGCCATACTGTGAGAAGTTCATATGCAACGGCTTCACGAAGCGCGGCTACTATGTCGGCCCCCTCTGCCTACCGCAGCCAACGGCCGTAGGCAACGTCGGCGAGCCGTCGTGCATCAGCTGGTTGGACTCGAAGCCAAACCGATCAGTAGTGTACATATGCTTCGGCACATTTGCTCCCGTTTCGGAGGAGCAGCTCGATGAGCTGGCTCTCGGCCTGGAAGCCTCCGGCAAGCCGTACCTGTGGGCGGTCAGGGCCGACGGATGGGCGCCACCGGCGGGGTGGGAGGATCGTGTTGGTAACAGGGGATTGCTCGTCAGAGATTGGGTCCCGCAGACGGCGATACTTGCCCATCCGGCGACGGCGGCGTTCTTGACGCACTGCGGCTGGAACTCCCTGTTAGAGGGTGTGACGGCCGGCGTCCCGTTGCTGACATGGCCGCTAATATTCGAGCAGTTCATCACGGAAAGGCTGGTCATGGACGTCCTGCGGATTGGGGAGAGGGTGTGGGATGGAGCACGAAGTGTAAGGTACAAGGAGGCGGCGCTGGTGCCGGCGGCGGCGGTGGCGCGGGCTGTGGCGAGGTTCTTGGAGCCTGGAGGGACAGGGGACGCGGCGAGGATCAGAGCGCAGGAGCTCGCCGCGGAGGCTCATGCGGCCGTGGCGGAAGGCGGCTCGTCGTACAGCGATCTGCGCAGGCTCATCGACGATCTTGTTGAAGCAAGGGCGGCTGCCGGCGAGTCCGCGCTGCAACCTCGGTAACCTGTCGTTTTCTCTGTACGATACCGATACATTCGTTCCGGACTCCATCCAGTTCATCTCGTTTTCTGTTGCGTGAATTCAAAATAAATTACGAAAATCACATGAGTGACGCATTGATACATAGTAACTTTTTTCTGCTACTGCTGGGAAAATCACGTCTATGCAAGAGTGCAAACCGAAGAACAATTCTGAGCTCACTTCAGCGAGAAAAGACACTACTTTCTCAGTACATGTAATCTTTGCTAGCTGGGATGTAATGTAAAGCTTTTTGTTTCAGGTTTGCTAAAAATATGATGCAATATTTTTTCAGTCAATTTTTTTTAATGTGATTTGATCACTACAACGGTAACCCTTATCTGTGTCGGGCTGCAACCCACATCTGTGTCGGGTATGCCGTCCGATACAGCGTAAAGGTCAGTGATGTGAGGACGTGTGCACCGTTCTTCCCGGTCGGTCACCCATCCCGAAATTGCTCTAAACCAGCACACTTAACATCAAAGTTCTTTGGAGATCGGCTTCCGGAAAAGTAGTTGTAACTTTTTGTGAGTATTTTATTAATCGTATTAAGTCTTAGGTCAGGATGTCACACCCCAATATCACCCATTCATATACATTTATTTACATACACAACCATCAATATATTTAACACAACCACATTCAAATAAAATCCATTTTGATCACATATTTCACATCACCGATTGAGATGACCTATCTCTATCGGGCATTAAATAATACCCGTCACCGATGAGTATTTTTCCATTTTCCATATGAAATGTTTATATTCAATTTATGTGGTATTTTTTATTTTCAATTTATGAGAACTTTAAATTTAATTTTAGGTTGATTTTTTGTGTCAAATGTAAAAATCACAAACAACAAAATTGTATAACTCATTGATACCTACAACTATTGTATTGGTCATTTATACAAATAAGTTCATTTGAACTATTCAAATTTTGAATTTTCAAAATTTGACAACTTCGAACAAAAATTAGGGTTAATAAATGATTTCAAATGGAAAAGTCACCAAAACCAAAGTTGTAGAACTCATCGAGGTGGAAATTTTTTATTTTGGTCATTTCTCCATCTGACTCAATTTGAACAATTTGAAATTTGAAATTCAAAGTTTGAGAAATTCAAATAGAATTTTTTGTTAGTGAACGACTTCAACTAAAAAAGTCACCAATAACAAAGTTGTATAACTCATCAAGATCTATAACTTTTATTTTGGTCATTTTTCTATATAATATTTTTTGAACAGTTTGAATTTGAATTTGAAAATATAACAAATTCAAAAAATATTTTCAAATACTAAATGATTTCAACAGAAAAAGTTATCAACAACAAAGTTGAATAATTCATCAAGATTTAAAACTTTTATTTTGATCATTTCTTCATTCGATAAAGTGATACTAATATTGTTCACAAAATTGACGTATCTCTTATATGGTTTTATAAACTATAACACATATATGTAAAATTTGTGAACAATGTTACTAACACTTTGTCGGATGAAGAAATGACAAAAATAAAAGTTTTAGATCTTGATGAGTTATACAATTTTTTTGTTGATGACTTTTTCAATTGAAATCATTTAGTATTTGAAAATGTTGTTTGAAGTTGTCATATTTTCAAATTCAAATTCAAACTGTTTAAAAAATGTTATATAGAAAAATGACCAAACTAAAAGCTATAAATCTTAATGAGTTATACAACTTTGTTGTTGATGACTTTTTCAGTTGAAGTCGTTCACGAACAAAAATTCTATTTGAATTTCTTAAATTTTGAATTTCAAATTTCAAATTGTTCAAATAGAGTCAGATGGAGAAATGACCAAAATAAAAATTTTGCACCTCGATGAGTTCTACAACTTTGCTTTTGGTGACTTTTCCATTTGAAATCATTTATTAACCCCAATTTTTGTTCGAAGTTGTCAAATTTTGAATTTGAGTTCAAATGAACTTATTTGTAAAAAAAAGACCAATACAATAGTTGTAAGCATTAGTATATAGCCCGTCACTGATGAGTCATCTGTGACGGACCTAGTTGTTATCTCAATCGGGCCTTAAGTTGGTGCCCGTCACGGATGATGGTCATCTGTGACGGGCCTAAACTATAGCCCGTCACAGATGACCCTTATCTGTGACGGGCCTAAACAGATGACATTTATCTGTGACGGGCCTAAACTTTAGGCCCGTCAGAGATAAGGGTCATCTGTGACGGGCCATAGTTTAGGCCCGTCACAGATAAGGGTCATCTGTGACGGGCCTAATTTTCATCTCAATCGGGCCTCAAGTTGGTGCCCATCACGGATGATGGTCATCTGTGACGGGCTCCAACTATGGCCCGATTGAGATATTTAAGGTTATCTCAATCGGGTCCTAGTTTAGACCCGTCACAGATATGTGTCATCCGTGACGGGTTTCAGTTCTATACACATTTAACATGTCTCTCTGATCATATCTCAATCGGTCTTTTTTTAGGCCCGTTTGAGATGTATTCTTTGTGACGGTCCGTAAAATCCAGTTATATTACAGCCCGTCACAGATGAGAGGATCTGCACTAGTGGATCTCTCTTATATACTAGCTTATATAGTCGCACGTTCGTGCGACTGCAACCTTCCTCTCTACTGGATGTTTTTACATGTCATTTGTACTGATTAGCTTTGATTTTTTTTTTGAATATTGAAATGACAAAGTTTACTATAAATACATTATCAAAATCATAGTAAATTATACCGAGTCTATGACTATGCTCGCTAGCACGGAGGTGGATTTATGATTTACAAATATAAGTTGAGTGTTCATCTATTTAAATAGATATCATGTATGCAATTGTCATAAACATATAATGAATCAAAAAATATAGTAAGTAGCTGAAGTAGGTGTTTCACATTTTCACCACAGTAAATGGACAGGTAATTATTAGGCGTTTCAATAGTTATGATTGAGGTAACTTGATGACGAAAAGGAGGCAATGTTTTGAAATGGAGCCTGCCAAAGAAAAAAGAAGCATGATTTGCTACTTCTAACATATTTATTCAATAAATCGTTTTACTCATTCATTGTGTGACACATCCGATGATCAAAAATTAACTGATGAGATCGATCCGAAGGTTCCCCACCACCCTCCCCATCCATATCAGATCGCCTCGTCCCTCGCACCCCAACCAAAATCAGCGCTCCCCTCCTCCTATTTCTATATTTTCAGCTTCTCCTCACCGCTCTCCCCTTCCTACGCCGCCGTAATCGCCGCATCCCTTCTGTCACACCCCGATTTGGCCCCAGACGGGAACTAGAGCGGGACGCTCCAAATAAACCTGTGTGCTAATACCAGTCCCAGGAAAACAACGTTGGTATCACAGGAAGACGAAATATCACAGCAACAACGGTATCTTTATTAAGAGTAGTCTTACAGTCATGTTGGGCTGCGGACAGACCCCGAGCTCACAACTGCATTACAAAATGGAAAGGTGGAAGCGAAGACTAGCCCAAGGCCACAAGCATAACTTGGGAACTACGATGAAACCCTAAAACTGCTCGAAACCGGTCTACTCTTGGAAGTACTCCTCGTCAGCGGGATCCATCTCCTCCTCTTCAAGAACTGGGGGCGGATTATTTATATAAAGCAAGAGTAAGTACAGGGAGTACTCAGCAAGTCTTGGGAATTATGTGTGTATTGCAAGCTTCATAGAACGGCTATTTGTTTTCGCAATTATTTTGGTTTAAATCCTTCGAAATAATTTCTAGGGAAGTGCTTCTCGACGACACGAGCCTGATAGTGCATCAAGCCCGGTCGGAGTAGTGCAATGCATCAGTCTTTTTAAGAAACGAGTGTTGGCTCCCGGCCAACCGATTTTGACGGCCTCCCTGGCCTAGCTGAACCCGTCAGCCACATTTGAAAACAACGTTATCCAACCCATCAAGTCAATTTCACAAGCAGTGGGCATGGCTGTTCGAACAGTTTGTTAACATCTGCAGAGGTGGTACACTTTACCCACACGACGTTACTAGCCTGGGTCACCCAGCCCGTGTAGAACAGCCACGTCTGGTGACTTGGAAGCTTTCACGATAAGGTATTTCCAAAGCCTACACAAGGTTACCATATGCCAACGGAAGAGGTCATCCGGACCAACAACAGGTTAGGTCCTAGACCATACTGTGCCAGGAAGCCCAGGGGTCCTCCCCGACACCACCCCGGTGAATCCACTTGTCCCTTGGCATCAAGGCTTCCCAGGTCTAGCTAGTTACTCAGCCAGGGGTGTCCCATTTCACCCATGTGGTCGCACTAATTATGTTTGGATGAAATCCAAAGGAATCGGTCCTTAAGTGCGAGAACGGGAAAGCGTACTCCCGATACGTCCCCCGCACTGCGATTTTAGAAATTGCTTTATTTTGCAGACACCGACCCAAGTGTCGGGTTTTCCAAGTGTTTTGTAAACCCAAGTTTTACCCAACGTTAATAGTTTTAAATTTTGAGAGATTCCCTGATGTACGTGCCCGAGGGCTCGAACATTGGGAACCGACAGTTGAGAAGATTGGTACGGATATTCAATAGACAAGAAGGGTATGTGTTTCAATTGGGTTGGGCCGGTAGGTTATCTCGCAAACCACGGCCAAATACAACAGGTGCAACCTATTAATGCATAGTTTGCGAAATGGAAATACTTAGTTTTAAATTATGGGTGCAAGATGGTCAAAGGAGACTTGCCTTGCTCGAGATCTTGGACTTGCTCCTTGAAATCCGCGCACTGCGAGTCTTCGGGCTTCGAAACTACACGCGAAACGAAATCACCCAACAAACTACGAAAGGAAAACCCTAATAATGACCTCTATGTGTGTCATTAGATAGATCTCGATTTTTAAGGAATTTTGAAGTTGAACGTAGTCAATTGGACGAATGGTTGAGAAGATATGGATTTTCTACGGTTAAATGATTTTCTGGTTAAGGAAAAAGGAATTATTAATTTCCTTAGAAAAGAAAAAGAAATGAGGGATGAATTTCGGACTTTTTGGCCGGGTGTGAGGCGCGGCCCAAGGGATTTGCACGGTGCGGCTGAGCTAATGGGCCGGCGCGCGAGGAGGTGGCCCAAGCGGCTGAGCGAGGTGCGCGCGGGGGTGAGCGGCATGCGGCCCACGCGGCGCGGGTGCACGGCAGGCCGAGGGAGCGAGCGAGCCGAGGCGGGGAAGGTGGCCCAGGATGTGTGCGGGCGCGCGCGAGGGGGAGCGGCCCGAGTGGGCCAAACGAGAGAGAAGGCCCAGAGGCCGAGCCGAAGAGAGGGAGGTTGGGCCGAGCGGGAGAGGGATGAGCGGGCCGACGCGCAAGGCCATGGCCCACGCGTGCGAGGCACGCGCGATCGGGGTGGTGGACTTGGAGGGAGTCAAGGAGTGGGGCCCACGGGCGGGTCCTACCACCTTTTTCTTTTCTCCTTCTTTCTTCTCTTCTTCTTCTCTTCTTCTCTTTTGCTTCTCTGTTTGCCCGGGAGAGAGAAAGACGGCAGTGGCGAGGTAGGGGACGGGCCGGCGGACAAGGGCGCCGGCATGGCGAGGGGGGGCAAAGGTAGCGGCGAGGAGGAGGAAGGCTAGCGGCGGCAGTCTACGCTACGGCTAGAACCTAAGGAGAAGAGAGAGAAGGGCAGCGGGGGGGGGGGGGGGGGGGGGGGGGGGGGGGGGAAGGGGGGTTACCGCGAGGCGGAAGTGTTGACGACCAAATTTGGTAATTCAAATATCGGAAATCAAGATGGAATCGAAGAGGATTGAAGAGATAAGATCGTATCGGAAAGCAGAGTGAGAATCGGCTGTGGTCCGAATCGGCTGTAGACTGATCGGCAGAGTCAGAGTCAGACTAGGTTAGCCGATTGAGTCGATTTCGGTAATGTGACTCGGTATACATCATCAGGTTATGTTGACAAATTTCATATGGATTGCCATGCACGGATAGAGTCCTGAGGAGGCAATTGTATCTATTAATTAGGATATTTTATGTAATTTCCTTATAGATATTCTCGGTAAGAGTCCGCCTAAGGGGTTGGTTAGTTGGATTTGTATTAGGTTAATATGAGTCGTGTCCGTGATGGACAATGTTTGTAATTTCGGGTATAAATATAATCCCGAGGTCTTGTAAACAACAACACACGTTCAATCAACCTCGGCGCATCACCAAACCCTTATTTTCTACTTTCGACAAGTTTGTGCTTTCGAGTCGTGCTGCATTAATTTGATCTTCGGCGAAAAGGTATATCTTGTCATGGCGAGTTACATCATTAGGGCTAGTGCTTACATCTCTATGACACTCTAGTTCTTTGTTGTGATTCTCCGGGTTATCATATATGTTATATAACTTAAATCGGCAATGCAATCTACCTATATCGGCTAGATCCTTTCTAGGGTTTCATCGATATCGGCTAGATCACTTTGTTAATCTAGGTTATATAATGTATCCACCATCCCGAAAAGGCAATCATCGGCTTGACTCTTTAGATCTCATGCTTCTATTTATACTTAATGCTGCATTGGTTCAGTCTAACCTATTAAGTTGTATTTAGAATCATGATATCTAACCTGCTTCATGGTTGTTAATAATGATAGTATCGGGGTTTCAGCCGATCTTACCTGATATAGATGTTTTACATTGTGTTATGCTTTGTTTAATGTTCTATATCTGCCCCTTATATCAGGATCTAATCTAATGTAAATATATTAAGCTTGATATCAATCTAATTGGTTATAGTTTAATATATTTATTACTAGAAAATATCCTAATATAAGGTTGTATCGGAGCTATAGCCGATACATACTTAAACCTAGATATCGGCTATGACATCAATCTATGTAATCATTATGTCATGTTATCTTTAGACTTGGGCAATTTATACTGTCTCGGTTCAGTCCGATCTATCCCAATTGCTTATCTTTAAAGTAATATTGATATATCGATTATGTAACGTTGATCTTTTCAGCCGATATACTAGTTTTAAGGTTAATTTTATCATTGACTATACCTTACAGCCGATCCATGCTTTATTGCATCGGCTAGGTCACATACGATATGAAATCGGCCCTATGGCCGATTATCTATCGTTTACTGATATTCTTTGCATGTTTTTCTTGTTGATTGCAGGATCAAATCAACTGGCACGCCCTTGAATCTGAAACCCTAATCTTGGACCTGCACTAGAGTAAAGCAAACCTCTCAGGCCAGTGTGTGTTTTTTTGCATCAACACGCTTTTGGCACGCCTGGTGGGACTCGTGTCATCATGTCTCCAAACATCACTGAAGTCGCAGAGGACAACATCATCGCGGTTACACCCGAGCAGCTGAATGATGAACAAAAGGAAGAATTGCGGCAACTGCTGGATCAACTCCAAAACCAGTATTTGCATTCCTTCACAGTCACCCGGCAAGGTACGGTCGTCCAAAGAGCTAAAGTACAAGTACCGACGATCGTGAAGCAAGACCTAAGTACTTCTGGACCAGGAGAAGAAAAGGATAAACAAGTGAAAACCGAATCGAGTAACGAAGAATTACACACATTACAAGATCGCATCGATTCGGCTGTACATCATGCGCTAGTCAACCAGTCCGGAGTACTTGTCAATACTTTGACAAACATGATCAAGTCAGTGGTCGATGGAACGATAGCCGAGGAAAAGGCCAAATGACCTATTTATCTACCAGACGGCGCGTTCCCAGCATATAGAACCGTGAAGACAGAGATCGGCGGAAGTCAAGGAAATCAACAAGTACTTCAAACCCAGGCTCCATCGGTGCCTTTCTCAAGTTCAAATATTCCATCAATTCTAACCAGATCACAGCCGATCACTGGGGCGCAAGCATCAACTCAATTAACACCAGAACAATCGATGAGCATTCTTCATCCAAAACCGCCAGCTGTTGACACATCTTACCAAATTCCTTCGGTTCCACAACAGCCGATTGGAATTACTCAGCCGATAAGCCAGCAATACGGTACAGAACAACTTCCTTATGTGCCACCACAAGGCATGTCGGCTAGCTTCAATAATCTTTATCAGCCTCACTCACCACGACCTCAGCCGATCCAATATGGCCAGACGGATCCAGTACAACAGCAGTATGGTGGAGCAACACCTCATCAACCCTGGGCCAATATGATCGCTGACGTCATGAGGGAGCAATTTGGACTTAAACCGAAAGATAATGGCAACATGTATCGGCATCCGTATCCAGAATACTTTGATCGGGTTCCGTTGCCAAACCGATACAAGGTGCCAGACTTCTCTAAGTTCTCAGGACAAGACAATATATCAACCTACGAGCACATTAGCCGATTTCTAGCTCAGTGTGGTGAGGCATCGGCTACAGAAGCTCTCAGAGTTCGCTTATTCCCACTCTCGTTATCTGGATCAGCATTCACTTGGTTTTCATCATTGCCATATAATTCAATCAGGAGCTGGGTCGATTTGGAGAAACAATTCCATAAGTACTTTTTCAGTGGAGTTCCAGAGATGAAGCTATCGGACCTCACAGCTATTAGACAGAAATCAGACGAATCAGTTCCAGATTATATTCAACGATTCAGAGACGTGAGAAATAGATGTTACAGCCTATCTTTATCGGATTCTCAACTAGCCGATTTAGCTTTTCAAGGTTTGCTGGCGCCGATCAGAGAAAGGTTCTCGGCTCAGGACTTTGACAGTTTGGCACATTTAGCTCAGAAGGTATCGGCTCACGAAACAAGATTTCAAGAGGCTAGGAAATTCATCAAAAAGGCTAATAATGTAAACAATGTCTACAATTATGATTCTGACTCTGAAGATGAAGACCCAGATATCAATGCAGCCGAATGGGCTAGGAACAAGAAGACGGTGGTCTGTCAATGGGCTAAGAATTCGGCTAGAGAGGAAAGGTTTGACTTTGACATTACCAAGGCCGATAGAATCTTCGATCTCCTTCTTCAAGAAAAACAGATTCAACTACCGGCAGGACATGTCATCCCATCGGCTGAAGAGTTGAAGAAAAGGAAGTATTGCAAATGGCACAACACAGGGTCTCATCACACTAATGATTGCAAAATTTTCAGACAACAGATCCAGTCGGCTATCGAACAAGGAAAAATTAAGATTGATGGATCTAACATGGTAAAGAGGCCGATGAAAATAGATGGACACCCTTTTCCAGTTAACATGGTGCATCCTGGGTACAACAGGAATACAGCCGATGGAAATAAAAACTATACTAGGAGTATCAGATCGGCTGGTATGATCGGCAAGTATCAAAACAGGCGCCAAAAGGAGGAGGAGTCATATCCCAATGAAGAAGAGAGATATTTTGATCCTCATTGGAGTTGTGAATTTTTCAGGTTCTGCTGGAACGAAGGTATGAGGCTACCATCTATCGAAAATTGTCCTGGCTGCAATGATCCTGATGTCCAATTCATTCAAGAACCAAGCCGACGACATGCAATTACACATCGGCCAAGACAATCAAGGCTGTCAGTGCATGAAAGACTTGGGCCGATGCACCAAGATGATGATGAAGATGACTCACGTAGAGAATCCAAGCCAATGCATCCCCAATGGTGTCCTTCTGGGATATTCACCAAAAATCAAAAGAGAAGAGTTCAACGGATGAGGAACAGGGAGCAATTCCAGGAGGTTGAGGGTGCAATTAAGCATCGACTGCGGCAGAAAACGAAGAAAGTATGGCGCATGAAGAGCAAAGTGGTGCCAGCCGACGAAGTCGAAGCCGATCGCAGTAAAAATCAACAACGCAAGGGCAAGGAAGTGATGTCATCTGAGATAAATATGGTCTTTATGTTGCCAGCCGAATATGCAGTAGAGCAAGTTGTCGAGCAAGAAGAAGATATGCCATCGGCTAAATTGATATTATCTCCACAACAAGCTGTTTTTGAGAAGCCCGAAGGAACAGATCATCGACACCTCAAGCCACTCTATGTTAAGGGATTTGTCAATGGTAAGCCGATGTCAAAGATGCTAGTCGATGGAGGGGCAGCTGTTAATTTAATGCCTTATGCAACATTCAGAAAGCTTGGGAAGAACTCAGAGGACTTGATCAAAACCAACATGGTTCTGAAGGATTTTGGCGGGAACCCATCTGAGACCAAGGGAGTTTTAAATGTGGAGCTAACCATCGGCAGTAAAACAATTCCAACCACGTTCTTTGTTATTGATGGGAAGGGTTCCTACAGTCTGTTGTTGGGAAGAGATTGGATCCATGCCAACTGTTGCATCCCTTCAACAATGCATCAAAGCTTGATTCAATGGCAAGGAGACCAAATCGAAATCGTGCCAGCCGACAGGTCAGTCAATGTAGCTTGTGCCGATTTGTCTATTTGGGAGATGGAAGGAATTGATTGTTTATCTGGCAAAGTTTGGCAAAGAGATTACTTAAAAATTTCTGATGATGCCATACAGACAACAGGAGATGGAGAGCCCCAATTCTTGTTTTGAGGGCGCCGTGGAGGGTTCCAACCTATACACAGAAGACACTATTGATGATCTCGATGGCAAGCTTAGGCAAGGTTTTATGTCGGCCGATGAATTAGAGGAAATTGACATCGGACCAGGTGATAGGCCTAGGCCGACATACATTAGTAAAGGTTTACCAAAAGAACTTAAGTGTAAATTAATTGCACTCTTAAAGGAGTATAGAGATTGTTTTGCCTGGGAATACTATGAGATGCCAGGACTTAGCCGATCGATAGTTGAACATCGGCTCCCTATCAAACCAGGCTATTGGCCATACAAGCAACCCCCAAGACGTTGTAAAGCTGCGATGTATGATGCTATTAAGGCCGAAATTACAAGACTTTATGATGCTGGCTTCATCAGACCATGCCGATATGCTGAGTGGATTTCCAATATAGTACCGGTTATCAAGAAAAACGGCAAGCTCAGGGTTTGTATTGATTTCAGAGATCTAAACAAGGCTACACCGAAAGATGAATATCCAATGCTAGTAGCCAATCAACTTGTAGATGCAGCATCTGGGCATAAGATTATCAACTTCATGGATGGCAATGCTGGTTATAATCAGATTTTTATGGCCGAAGAGGATATTCACAAGACTGCTTTTAGGTGCCCTGGTGCTATCGGCTTGTATGAGTGGGTAGTTATGACTTTCGGCTTGAGGAGTGCTGGTGCTACATATCAGAGAGCCATGAACTATATTTTTCACGATCTCATCGGCGCGTTGGTCGAGATATATATAGATGATGTGGTAATTAAATCCAAGGAAGTTGATGATCACATAGCCAATTTGAAACATGTCTTAGAACGAGCAAGGAAGTATGGGTTGAAAATGAATCCTACCAAGTGTGCTTTTGGTGTATCGGCTGGTCAGTTTATTGGATTTCTAGTTCATGAGAGAGGGATTGAAATTCCTCAGAGGAGCATTGAAGCAATTAAAGATATCAAACCACCAGAAGATAAAACCAAGCTACAATCATTGATCGGCAAGATTAATTTTGTTCGACATTTTATATCAAATCTGTCTGGCCGAATAGAACCATTTACTCCTTTGCTAAGGTTGAAAGCCGATCAAGAATTTGTCTGGGGAGAGAAACAGCAGTGGGCTTTGGATAATATCAAGGAATATTTGAGTACCCCTCCAGTTCTTATACCACCACAGAAAGGGATTCCATTTAAACTTTATCTGTCAGCCGATCAAAATTCTATCGGCTCAGTCTTGATTCAAGAGGTTGAAGGAAAAGAAAGAGTTATATTCTATCTCAGTAGACGCCTGTTGGATGCAGAAACAAGGTATTCACCTGTGGAGAAGTTATGCTTATGTTTATATTTTTCTTGCACAAAGTTGAGGCATTATCTATTATCCAATGAATCTATTATAGTTTGCAAGGCCGATGTAGTAAGATACATGCTATCGGCTCCAGTGTTAAAAGGACGAATTGGGAAGTGGATCTTTGCTTTGTCAGAATTTGATCTTAGATATGAATCGGCTAAGGCAGTTAAAGGGCAAGCGATAGCCGATTTCATAGTTGAACACAGGGATACCAGTGTTGATAATATTGACATCATGCCATGGACTTTATTCTTTGATGGATTAGTTTGTACTCATGGTTGTGGTATCGGCTTGGTGATAATATCATCTAGGGGAGCAAGTTTTCAGTTTGCTTTTACTATTAAGCCATATTCAACAAATAATCAAGCGGAATATGAAGCTGTTCTCAAAGGGTTGCAGTTATTAAGAGAAGTCGAAGCCGATGCTGTTGAGATCATGGGTGACTCGTTGTTGGTGATAAGTCAATTATCTGGGGAATATGAATGTAAGAATGATACATTAATAATCTATAATGAGAAATGCCAGGAGCTGATGAAGACATTCAAGATGGTTACTTTGAAGCATATTCCTAGGGAGCAAAACATTGAAGCCAATGATTTAGCTCAAGGTGCATCAGGATATAGGCCGATGTTACAAGGGATTGAGGTAGAAGTGGCCTGTATTCCAGCCGATGATTGGAGGTTTGATGGTTTTGAGTATCTAAAGAATCCTTTAAGATCAGTTTCAAGGAGATTAAGGTATAAAGCTCTCAAGTATGTTTTGTTGGATGATTCATTATATTATCGGACGATTGATGGAGTTCTATTGCGGTGCTTGAGTATGGAAGAAGCTAAAGTTGTCATGTGTGAGGTTCATGAAGGTATTTGTGGGACACATCAATCGGCTCATAAAATGAAGTGGTTACTTCGAAGGGTTGGATATTTTTGGCCGACAATGCTGGAGGATTGTTTCAGATATTACAAGGGTTGTTAAGATTGTCAGAAGTTTGGAGCAGTTCAGAGAGCGCCAACATCGGCTATGAACCCTATTATCAAGCCATGGCCGTTCAGAGGTTGGGGTATTGATATGATCGGCCAAATTAATCCACCATCAAGCAAAGGACATAAGTTTATATTGGTTGCAACTGATTATTTCACTAAGTGGGTTGAGGCCATTCCTTTGAAGAAAGTTGACAGTCAAGATGCGATCAATTTTGTTAAAGAGCATATTATATACAGATTTGGTTTGCCACAAACAATTACAATTGATCAGGGTTCTATATTTGTATCGGACGAGTTTGTTCAGTTTGCTGATAGCATGGGAATTAAGTTGTTGAATTCATCACCATATTATGCACAAGCCAATGGACAAGCTGAGGCATCTAACAAGAGTTTGATTAAGTTGGTCAAGAGAAAGATAGCCGAATACCCTAAGAAGTGGCATACTATTCTGGCTGAGTCATTATGGTCCTATCGGATGGCTTGCCATGGTGCAATTCAGGTACCTCCTTATCAACTGGTTTATGGGCATGAAGCTGTATTACCATGGGAAACCAACATCGGCTCTAGGAGGATTTCTTTACAGGATGAGTTAACAGCCGATGATTATCATAATTTGATGGTTGATGAGTCAGAGGATTTGGTTCAAGTAAGATTGTGAGCTCTTGAGAAAGTTCGACGGGATAAGGAGAGAGTTGCCAGGCATTATAACAAGAAGGTTGTACCCAAATCTTTTGAGGAAGGAGAGCTGGTTTGGAAATTAGTGCTGCCGATAGGGGCCAGGGACAATAAATTCGGCAAGTGGTCACCAAATTGGGAAGGTCCGTTTCAAGTTCATAAATGTGTTTCTAAAGGGGCATACATGTTACAAGGGCTTGATGGAGAAGTATTTGGAAGAGCACTTAATGGAAAATACTTAAAGAAATATTACCCAAGTGTTTGGATTGGTTCATGATCGGCTATGGTTTGCCGGTTGCTGGTTGATAGCCGATGTGTTTACATCGCCTTTAGATGGCCGATATTTTTATCACCCTTAGACATATAAGTTTGCAGCATTGTGTTCCCTACTACAAACTTGGGGGGCATGGAAGATGAAAAGTTGGAAATTTTTGGGCAAAATTTAGTATACGTTGGAATACAGTCAAGTTTGTTAGATGTAAAATTGGTTTCTATGAATGCAACAGTATTAATCGGTATAAGAAAGTTAAGGGGTTATGTTACAAGATAAATGTTTTAGCCGATTACAAAATTAATTACAATATTTTTCTAAGTCCCTATTACAGGAAATCATTGAGCAAGATATTTCTGGATTGCTGACAATGCCTGTTGCCGGATTTCTTCAACTTCTGCAATAGCTTGGGCATCTTGGGCATCAGTTCCAGGAATTACCTTCAAGGATTTAGTCATGGTGGCCACATTCTTTATAGCCGATTTCAGTTTTGCTTTCTGTTCTCCAATGGCTTTAGGGAGATCGGCTAATTTCTGCTTTTCCAATGCAATTTTGGCATTACATTCTTCGAGCTTGGCTAGCAGATCTATTCTTTCGACCTCCAGTTGATTTATCGAAGCTTTAATTGGTTCTTCGGCTAGTTGATCGAGCTTGATTTTCTCATCATGAACTAATTGCCGATTGGCTTGAATAGTGGCCTCGATATCCTTTTTCTCTCGTCTATCGGCTATCCTTTGTCTTGCCTTCTCCAGCTTAAATTGGTGCTGCTCAAGATACATAGCTGGGGTGACTATATTGGACAATTCATCTGGTAGAAAAGCTTGGATTTCTTGGAATCTGGTCTGGAGAGTGCTGCAGTCAACTACCAGGCTGTCCAGAGATGCTTCTAGCCGATGTGCAATATCTTCAAGATTTCTCTTCACATCATCAGCTAGAGGAGCTAAGGATTTGCTTGATATTTCTCCTTCTGCTTCTTCATCAAAGTAGTCCTTTATATCAAAAGAAAATAAATCGGCTAAGACCTGCAAGTAGGAAAGATGAAAAGAGTACAAGTAAGAGGATATTTTTATATAGCCGATCTGAGAGGTTTTAAGAATGAGACTTACAGGGATTGCAGGAGCAGCAATTTCTTCTTCTTCGACAGGATGACTGCCTACAGCTGATGCGGTATGTTCACTGGAGACCGGTTGTGTTACAGGTGATGGAGGGGAAGGAGGCTGAAAATATTCATGCAAGTGTTAGATGGTATCGGCTAATGAAGTATTCGGAGGATTAGAAGGTTGAAACTTACCAGAGGAGCTTGAATGGATGGTTTAGCCGATATTTGTGCTGGTTTCTTTCTCTCGGCTGGTCTTTTCTTCTATAAAATGCAATAGTTGGAGGATTAAGATGAGGATGAGTAAAGAAAATTTGTATCAAGGAAGATGAATTTACCCTGGGTTGCCGAGTGAAGACAGCTGGAATAGGAGTTGTGGGGGTTTGCTTTGGAGAGGCTGGAGGTGTTTCTTTTCCCACATCGCTAGATTCAGCTGCAGCTTCATCTATTGCCCGTTCAATGGATGCTTCTTTTAGGGCTTCATCTGCATCATCGGCTGTTGGAGGTGGTTGTTTTTTGGCCTTTTTCTTCGTAGCTGGTGGCACAGTAGTTGATGTTCTAATTCTCCTCTTCCTGCCTGCATCGGCTGTTTCTTTCATTTGTCCTTGGAGCAGGCTTGATGTCTTGGGGGCATGATAGCCGATGACAAGAGGAGTCATGCCACATCTGTTAGGAAATAGTCCTGCAACATATTCAATTTCTTTGCCACTTTTGCTGGTATGAGGAGGAGATGAATCTGTGGTCTGAAAGAGCAAAGATAGTTCATGAGTTATAAATAGAATTGGCTGATATGTTTAAAACAGGAATAAAAAGAGAAGTTACCTGAGGGATCATGTCAGGGAAGAGGTCTGTCATGTAGATGGTAGCCGATTGGTGAAAAAGGTGTTGTTTCCACTCAGCCCACCATGAGGTGAATACTTTGCTCCTGAACATGGCTAATTCAATATCATTAATACTGCCAAGAGAGGGGCCTGGAATGTTCAGTAGCCGATCCATCATCAGACTTGAAGATATTTCTCCTCGGCATTCAATTTTGTCAGCAAACCACAAGCCGATTGGGAGTTGTCCCATACCAAATTGTCTTGCTGAGCTCATGGGATGATAGAACTCATATGAGACTTTAATATTCCTACCCTGATGGATGCCAACAGGAAGGATGCATGGGCTGATGGCTGTGGTATATACTTCTCTGGACTTCTGGAATTTGTCATGGTTTATTTCTTCAAATCCGAAGTCCGATGGCAATTCAAAGTTGGATGATTCATCATAGAAGAACCAGATTCTAGCATCTTTTTGAAAGCCGTCGTAGAAGCTGAAAAACCAGTCCTTGAGCAGTTCTGCTGATAATTTTGCTCCTGCATCGGCTGGAGTGCTGGCATATTCTCCAAAGGACATACATCTCCGGTGGGTTATTTCTTCACCATCGTCATCGGTGATCGGCTCTAGTCTTGGAAACTCTGCCTCAGTCAGGGGTGGCCGATTGACAGCTTTCATTACAACTAAGTTCAGCCAAGATTGGAGTAACCACCATGGACCACCTGTACTGACTGTTGAGCCGACAGCTAGTTTGGCTGATGCATTATTCAGAGTTTGATACAAATAGCCGAGCAGAATCTTTCCTAAAGGGAATTGTCTTTTTTCTTCAAGTGCTTCGGCTATGTGCTACCAATTTGAGGTTGGGCCACAACTGGATCCGCAGAATAAAAATTTCTCCAACCACATCAGCAAAAAGGCAGTATGCTCTCTAGGGGAGATTGAGCCTTGACCCATGTTTGCCGAAATAAAACCAGACCATCCTCCTATGCTCTTGGTTTTAAAGTCAAATCTATTCTTGGAGTTCAAGGTCATTGGATTGGCAGATGAAGTAATATCAAGTCCAGTTAACATGATTATATCCAAGAGTGTTGGGGTCATTGGTCCTTGATTGAACATAAAGGCATTAATGGTGTTGGACCAGAAGTAGCTAGCAGAGGCCATTAGTGGTTCATCTTTAGCCGAATTAGCCAAAGTGAGGGCTAGGGCTTGGCCGATTCCAAGTTCATCCCAGTGGTTCTGCTTGCTAGCCGATATGCGCTTATACCATGCAGGCCAGCTTTTCTCTAGGAATGGCCAAGATTTGAAGGTGTTCTTCCAATGCCCTATGTTTGGATTTGCTAGTCTGAGGGGAATCCTATTTGTTTTGGTGGAGATAAACTCAGTTGGGTCTGAATTGCTGATTGGTCCAAGGAAGTAATTGTTCTCATAATTCAGACTAGGGACAGCAATTAGGTTTGCGAGATGCTACATCAACAAAGCAAAAGAGAAGAGAAGCGGGCTAAGATTGCGGGAAAATGAAATTAGATGAGCAAAAATGAGATCTAGCCGATGAGACTTACCTCAGCGTATTCGGCCGATGGGGCAGCAGATGGAGCGGATGACGAAGACATCTTCTCGCCGGCGGAAGTTGAATGAGCGAAGGATTGCTTGAAGTTGACTGCTTGCGCCGAGGGGATCGCCGGAGTTGAGGGAGATGGAGATTGCGAAAGTGGTGGTAACAGTAATAACGGTGTGAAGTTTTTCGGGGCCGTCGGTTAGATATTTAAAGTGATGGGGTAACGGTAAAAAACGGAAAGAGCGAGATTATCTCGGAGATAAGATTTGGCAAATCCGAAATATTACCAAATATTCCGGACTTGGGGGGCATGTGTTGACGACCAAATTTGGTAATTCAAATATCGGAAATCAAGATGGAATCGAAGAGGATTGAAGAGATAAGATCATATCGGAAAGCAGAGTGAGAATCGGCTGTGGTCCGAATCGGCTGTAGACTGATCGGCAGAGTCAGAGTCGGACTAGATTAGCCGATTGAGTCGATTTCGGTAATGTGACTCGGTATACATCATCAGGTTATGTTGACAAGTTTCATATGGATTGCCATGCACGGATAGAGTCCTGAGGAGGCAATTGTATCTATTAATTAGGATATTTTATGTAATTTCCTTATAGATATTCTCGGTAAGAGTCCGCCTAAGGGACTTGTTGGTTAGTTGGATTTGTATTAGGTTAATATGAGTCGTGTCCGTGATGGACAATGTTTATAATTTCGGGTATAAATATAATCCCGAGGTCTTGTAAACAACAACACACGTTCAATCAACCTCGGCGCATCGCCAAACCCTTATTTTCTACTTTCGACAAGTTTGTGCTTTCGAGTCGTGCTGCATTAATTTGATCTTCGGCGAAAAGGTATATCTTGTCATGGCGAGTTACATCATTAGGGCTAGTGCTTACATCTCTATGACACTCTAGTTCTTTGTTGTGATTCTCCGGGTTATCATATATGTTATATAACTTAAATCGGCAATGCAATCTACCTATATCGGCTAGATCCTTTCTAGGGTTTCATCGATATCGGCTAGATCACTTTGTTAATCTAGGTTATATAATGTATCCACCATCCCGAAAAGGCAATCATCGGCTTGACTCTTTAGATCTCATGCTTCTATTTATACTTAATGCTGCATTGGTTCAGTCCAACCTATTAAGTCGTATTTAGAATCATGATATCTAACCTGCTTCATGGTTGTTAATAAGGATAGTATCGGGGTTTCAGCCGATCTTACCTGATATAGATGTTTTACATTGTGTTATACTTTGTTTAATGTTCTATATCTGTGTCACGCCCGGAAATTTATCCCAAATTTCTAGACAATTTTGTGCATAAATGCCTGGCCAGGAATCAAGCCAGGGTACACAAAACGACAAATTAATATACAGATCCAAACATAAATAAAGCGTAAATACTTACAGAAGAGGCACTTAGTCCTCACACCGAAAAGAAAACAGCAACGGAAAAAGGCGACGACCTTAGCGAGGCTTCAGCTCCACTCCACAGGCAAAACTCAACTGGGGTATAAGCCTTGGTCTTCTAACTTCAACTCCAGCTCAGAAGCACTACACTTCTGAAAAGGGGAATAATAGCAAGGCTGAGTACAACCACCGTACTCAACAAGCCACACCAACGATGCATTCGTGCAAGGGGAGACAAGGAGAGTTTGTGGCTATTTGCATAAAAGCGGTTGTAAACATTTATAGTTGAAAACAGTAAAACAATTGATTAATTAAGGCAAGATTGAACATCTCCACTGAACAACGCTACACCACGTTGAACAGGCCCAACCATTCCACCTGAACTAAACCAGTTCATTAAGTCAATTTAATTAATAGAGTGAGACTAATCACGGTGAATCTGGTTGATCGCCCATAACCGCGGGCACGGCTATTCGAATAGTTTTACTCTGGCCAGAGGTGCGCAACTGTACCCACAAGACACGATTCCACACATGTTACCATGCCCCGAAATACCACCATGGTACTGCAAAGGGGGAAATCGTGACAAGACCCTTCGCATAACTCGCCCTAACCAAGCGCACCACACCTTAGGTTTCGCCCCCACCTTTAAATCCAAGGTAGGCAGCCCCCTCTCGTGCCTTGGTGAATCCGGCAGCCGATCAATGGGTAAACCCCCACCGACCCAACTCCATCACGCCCACCCTTGCCTGGATGCGTCAGCTAGGGAAAAGCTACACTACAAGTCCAACAGTTACCCATGCTTGCTTGTGGTAAGCACTGTTAGTCTTCCAGGGTTTCCCGAGAACCGGTCCTTAATTGCCATGGGTGCGACTAGCAAAACCATGCACCCACCGCCCACCATTAAACCATATTTTAGTTGGTTAATTACGACCAACGAAACCTGGCCGACATGTCTCGAGCCCGCAGCTCGTCAAGATACTAGAAATAGATAATGTGATTATCCTATATTGTGAGCTAGTGGTGTTAAGCATGGCTAAGCGTAAAATAATTCTAGCTAGATCAACATGAGACACAAGCTAGTCAAATTATCACCCAAGGTTGACAAAGAAAGGACATCAAGTAATTAAGGCACAAGCGAGCAGATAGGTAAACCCTATTCCCGTGTAATTAGCAAAACATGCAATTTATTTGTAAACGGTAAAACATTTTATAAATTGGGATCAAAATGCTCAAGGGGAACGTGTGACTTGCCTTGCTTCTTCGATTGATCTTCCGAACTCTCTTCCTCACGAACGCGATCGTCCGAAACGGTGGAATCTACACGTTGGCACGCAAAACGAGGAAAAACACTAATAAAAACCAAATAAACAGTACAAAAAAGTAAACAAACATGTGGAGCTCAATTTTAGATGAATTTTAGAATATGAGCTATGTAATTACTATTAACCGAAAAACCTTACTTGATTGATAGCTTAAATGCCCGCGAACGGACAAGGTTGACGGAGAACAAACTCTGGTTAACGAGCCTCACGGGCCAGCGACTCAGCGAGTCAACCTACCATGGCACGGGACCACGCAAACGGTCAACCGAACCGGCGAATAGAACCGGCGGCTCAGAACGACTCCAGGGTTTTAGAACGACTCGGTGCGATCAAACCGATATGGCACTACGCCACACTACGCACGAGCGTAGGCAGCAAGCGGCTAGAGAATGCATGCGTACCCCGGCGAGGGCACGGCTGCGGTTATGGCTAGGTGTGGCGGTAGCGAGGTCGGTAAACCGACACGGCTAGGCGGCTACTAGGTAGCTAGGGTTTTAGGCGGCTAACGACACGGCAAGCGACACGGCGAAGCGGCAGTGACACGGTAACGGGTCGGCAGCACGGCTACCGTGTGCGATAAAGCGGTGACAGCGGCACGGCAGCGACACGGCAGCGGACGCGGCTGCGGCGAGGTAGCGCAGCGGCGGCACGGCAGGTGCAGCGATAGCGGCACGCGGCTGCGGCGCAGCAGCGGCAGCGGCTGCGTGCACGGCTGCAGCGGCAGCGGCACGGCAGCGGCACGGCAGCGGCACGGCAGCGGCACGGCAGCGGCACGGCAGCGACATGCGGCAGCGGCAAGGCAGCGCGGCAGTAGCACGGCAGGGACACGGCGAAGCGGCAGCGACAGCGGCACGGCAGCGGCACGCGGCAGCAGCACGGCAGGGTAGCGGGCAGCGGCACGCAGCTGCGGCGAGGCAACGCAGCAGCGGCACGGCAGGGTAGCGGGCAGCGGCACGCAGCGGCGGCACGGCAGCGGCAGCAACAGCGGCACACAGCTGCGGCGCAGCAGCGGCAGCGCACAGCGGTGGCGGCACGCGGCAGCAGCGGCAGCGGCTACGACACAGCAGCGGACGCGGCTGCGGCAAGGCAGCGCGGCAGTGGCACGGCAGGGTAGCGGGCAGCGGCACGCAGCGGAGCGGCACGGCAGCAGCAGCAGGCATGCGGCAGCACACGGCAGCGGCACGCGGCAGCAGCAGCGACGGCGGCATGCGACGGCTAGGGCAGCAGCGGCACGCGCGGCGGCATGGCAGCGGCGGCTAGGCACAGCGGCGGCAGCGATGGCTAGGGCAGCAGCGGCACGCGCAGCGGCATGGCAGCGGCGGCTAGGCACAGCGGCGGCAGCGACGGCTAGGGCAGCCGGCGGCACGGCTGCGGCAGCGGCGCAGCAGCGACGGCAGCGGCGGCGGCGCGGCTGCGGCAGCGGCGGCGGCGCAGCAGCGACGGCAGCGACACGCGGCAGCAGGGAGGTGGCGGCTAGGGTTAGGGTGCAAGGGGAGGGGGTGGAGTGGCTTTTATAGAGGTGGAAGAGGGGAGGGTTTTAGTTGGGTCGGCCCAAGGAGGAGGGGGGCGCACGGCAGTGGAGGGGGGGTAAAGGTGGCGCTCGGCAAGGGGGAGGGGAGAAAAAGAAATACGAGAGAAAAGGATGCCTAAAAAGGCAAGGTGGTGGAAACAAATGCGGTGCCATTTTGGGAAAGAAACAAGAAACTAAACCGGAATAGGAGTAAGACTTGGCTTGTCATACAAAACGAAACCGCGGCGGCAAAAGGGATCGGCGGATACAACGAACCGCGAACAAGGAGAGTGAACCGGGGAACGGTTCACAACCAAAGGAGGGGAAGGAAAGAATTATTAATTCAAATCCTGACATTTTAAGTTAACATTATTACTTCCTCTGCTCTGAATATTCCGCTGAAAATCCTGTTAATGATTTGAAGCAAAGAGAATTCGAAAAAAGAATTCTCCCCGACGATTCCGATTATTACGCACATTGTTAATTTAGGGTTTGCTCCTGGTTAAATGAACAATTTCTTTTAGGCAATTTATTTTATGAATTTAGAGCTAGAAGGGGAAACTCCAGGGTGTGACAATCTGCCCCTTATATCAGGATCTAATCTAATGTAAATATATTAAGCTTGATATCAATCTAATTGGTTATAGTTTAATATATTTATTACTAGAAAATATCCTAATATAAGGTTGTATCGGAGCTATAGCCGATACATACTTAAACCTAGATATCGGCTATGACATCAATCTATGTAATCATTATGTCATGTTATCTTTAGACTTGGGCAATTTATACTGTCTCGGTTCAGTCCGATCTATCCCAATTGCTTATCTCTAAAGTAATATTGATATATCGATTATGTAACGTTGATCTTTTCAGCCGATATACTAGTTTTAGGGTTAATTTTATCATTGACTATACCTTACAGCCGATCCATGCTTTATTGCATCGGCTAGGTCACATACGATATGAAATCGGCCCTATGGCCGATTATCTATCGTTTACTGATATTCTTTGCATGTTTTTCTTGTTGATTGCAGGATCAAATCAACTGGCACGCCCTTGAATCTGAAACCCTAATCTTGGACCTGCACTAGAGTAAAGCAAACCTCTCAGGCCAGTGTGTGTTTTTTGCATCAACAGGAAGGTGCCGGGCCGAGGCAGAGGAGGGAGACGGCACGGCCAGAGTCCGTGCTGCGCGTCTGAGATCGGCAACCGGCGGCGACGGCGTTCGGCGGTGAGAGCGCTTGGGGCAGCGAGATTGCTTGGGGCAGAATGGGAGCGGCCGAATCGGGGAGGGCGTAAACTTATAGGGGTGGTGGAGCGCGCGGGGAGGGGTGGTTCACGGGCGCGCGCGGGGGGCTAGCGCTCACTGGCGCTAGCGGCCAAGCGGTGGCAGAGAAGGGTGACGCCGGCGGTGGGAAAAAGGAAAAAGAGGGGAAAGAAAGGGGCACTGTCCCATGCCGTTTTGGGAAGAGAGGGAGAGGAGTGCGTGCGAGCGGCTGCTGCTCGTAGCCTTGGACGCATGCGTGCGGCGCGGCAGAGGCGGGGCCGCAACGGGTGATGTTGATGGCAGTAGGGCAAGGCTGCGCGGTCGACGGCCAGGGTGACGATGGCGGCGACCGGCCGGTCGGCCACGACGCGCGTGGGCGAGCACGGGCTCCAATGGGCGGCGGTCAGATTCAAGCGGCGTGGGCGGCAATTTCCGGTGAGTGGAAAGAGGAAGAGAGAGGAGCGAGAGAGAAGGATCGAGAGAGAGAAAGAAACACAGAGAGCGAAGCGCTCTCTCTCGCGGGGCGCGTGCAGCGCACGTGAGGGGAGAGGCAGACCGGAGAGGTAGGTGGGTCGGGAGGATGCGGTTGCGGCCCACGAAGGGAGAAGAAGAAGATTGGGGGAGGAAGGGACCTGGGCCGACCGAGGAAATCGGCCCAAGAAACCCGAGGGAGGCTAAATAGACTTTTATAGAGAAGATTCATTTGGAGGGAAAATGGATTTGGATTTGATTTTCGAATCGAGATTTGGACAAAGGGGAAACGAGAGCTTGGCACGCACATGCAACATCAACACCTCAATTAAGAACGAGTTCCAAAATTAGGTTTTTTTTAAAATAGGTTTTCCCTACTGCTAACGCCGCGACGGATCGGGCGTTACACCTTCCGACATCGCCGCATCCCCTCCAACGTCACCGCATCCCCTCCAACACCGCCGGCCTCCAACGCATCCTCTCCAAGTCTCAACTGACTCCACCAAGCATGACGAGCTCAATACGACGGTTCCTCCACCTCCGCGTGAAGGAGTAGCCGATTCCTCCACCCAGGATCCAGGTCACGCAGTCATCGAACCCCCGTCCCCAGCTCGCTATCACCGATCCCGCTTCTCTGCCCCGTCCTCGCCGATCCCCCGCCTCCTCTGCCAGTTATCGCGCCGTCACGCCGCCGATCCATCATCGTCGGGACCACCAGCGGTGTTCGGTCGGCGTCGATCCCCATCACAAGCTATCACTAATCGCTGCCTGTCTTGAAGACCACATCATCGCCCGATCCCGCTTCTTCGCTGTCGACCTCCACCCATCATTCACAGGCACACCACTGCCCATGGTGCAGCCGTCTTGTTCCGTCGCTGCCGGCCCCCTCACCAACTGTGCATCTGCCCATGCCTCCGTCTGCGGCTCCGTGTGTCCGACTCGACGCCATCAACCCCACCGACAAGGTAAATGACGCTACTTCACATATGGAAGTTGCAGGCAGGTCTCTGAAAAGCACCTGATCTGTTTAACTGCATATACATGTGCATCATGCAATAGGTTTGGTCATGGAGATATAAAGCTATAGTGAACAGTCAAGGTGGAGATTTTGAATCTTTAGTGTATCATATATCAGTTGATAACTATGGAACATCCATACATGGTTCTGGACCCTCAATAAGTTGCTTGTATTTTTTTTCTCAACTGAACTGTAAAGATGTTTATAGTTCCTGCAAATTTTCTCATACAAGATTTATGTGCTTCTTATTCATGGAAATTTTGATCTTCTCCGTCGTCTCCGCTTGCATATGTTAACATAACGGAGTGACTAACTTTTGGGTATTCTTGCCTTTTTGTTTGCTCAGACTTTCTATAATGTACAATGCAAGTGTATAGACATATCCTAGCAGAATGGAGTGACTAACTTTAATTTTGGTTGCTCCAAGCATTTTTAAGAGAACCTGTTACCCGTATAGAATTAAGTGAACAATTTAATTAGGTGAACCAGTAATGTTTGATAGAACATGATACCATGTGCCCAATATGTCATTTGAGGGAACATACAAAATGCTGTCTTAAATTGCCTGACTTGAAGACCTTTGATGAAGCAATATCCATATGGTCAAATGTCATCTGTAACATTTAAAATTCAGTATGTGTGGGGCGATGAGCCTCAGATTTTAAATTTCCTTTTTATCCCATGTTTGACCTTTGGATTGCATCTCAGGCTTTTCCATGTTCTTGAACTGGCAATAATCTTCAGGTAATGTGATGGTAGTCCATGTTTATCGATGATTTGCACCCATATTGCTGTTCAGTTTCGATAAAATATATAAATTGCTAGCTCATCGTGCTAAAAGTTATATGCAGGTCTAGGAACGAGCTTCTGGATCCAAGCTCGTAGATAAAACAACTGCTCGTCTACTCTCCTTTGTCTCAGGTTGCTCTATCTTCCTGCTCACTGAGCTTCAGAATGCTAATACCAGTTTTGTAGATATGTGATCATATTACGAGAATTAGAGGAACTAATTAATTGATTGCTACAGAACTGATCTTACTGTTCTGTTGTTTGTAGGTTTAATATGACCAAATTTGCACCTGTATTTTTCAGCCAGCACTTAACCTGTACAATCCTGGATATGCATATCAGCTACTACCTTTCTCCATTGCAACTGAAACACTCAGATTTTTAACAGATTAGCATTACGTTATGAACTTGAGAGGTACAATCGATCTGCTACTAATATTTGTTTTCTAAATCATGAAAGTTTCCTGCTCCTTGATTTCCATGTATATACAGCTAGAGATGATTTTTTGTTTCTTTTTGGGATTGTAAGGTCATGGGAGTAATAAAGTTATCTGAATCATTTGTTCTCGAAATCTTCTTTCATTTTTCATTTGTCAACATGATTCAATTTTTGTTTACTGTGTATTAAATCAAATGTTAGGTTTTGGCAATAAGCAGTGTACATATTAGTACATACTCTGGTTCATCAGTTCATGTTTCAACCTTTGTAATTCCCTTCTTTGATCGCATACATGCACGTAATATTTTGACTGCTAATTATATGCTTTCAGTTCCGCCTAATGTCATATTACCACAAATCTGTCCACTAGATTATTTTCTCTTGCCAAGCAAGGGATTATTTTCTCTTGCCAAGCAAGGCAGCTGTCATTGCAACTACTTCAGCCTCTAATGGAGCCATACTCTTGAATACAATGGGTTAGTGTGTGAAAACCTGACAGGATTAAAAGTATTTATGGTAGAGTAGAAACCTAAAATTAGATTGAGGAAGGCACATAAAAAAGCTAGAAAAATTCCCATGGCAACTTTGAAAGAAATATACTGTGCGCTCAAGGTGATCTATCTGCATCAACTGCAGTTCAAGGAGACATTTGAAAGAAAAATTCACGTTAACAACCTGAATATCCTAATTGCTGCAGTTCAAGGAGGGCCATCTGAATCAGTTGCATTTGATCATGTATTATCTCTTTGGTTTGTGGATTTGGGTCTGTGATTTCTGCAAAAACTGGGAATATTTAATCAAATAACTCTCTCTCTCTCCGATTATCTCTATGTAGACCCCACAAGGAAGGCTACTGGGAATATTGTGTATAGAGATGTCCTGTACTGGTAAACAATGTAAATACTCTGGCCCATATTTATTTTTTCATATAGAGAAAAAAATACTGAAGCATATCAGTACAAACTTTGGTTGCTTTGCGGCCTTGTTCCAGATAATCATGACAGCAACAAGTGGCTGGATGACTAACGGATGACTAAATTTATATATACAAATATATTCTTGTGTATTTGGGAGAAAAAGTACCTAACGGATGTGTATTTTATTCAACCTGCTTATACGCACAATATATTCCTCAGCATATGTTATATTAATGCTCGTGCGTTGCAATGGGGAAAACTACTTGTTAAGAATCATGATGCCGGTGTTACAGATCGTGACCTCAACTTGCATTGATGTATCAAATCGTGCTTGCTTTCAACTTAGTAAAGTGTATCTCTCGATAAAGAAGAAGAAGAGTATTAGGCATAATTTAATTTATCTTTGTCAATTTATTTAAGCTGGATAGTTACATAATGAACATACATACATACATACATATAGCACCATACGTGCTATTTAGTTAAATGACTCATCTCACAGTACCTATCAGTAATTTTTTTACTATCTCAGGAAGCCCACGCTCCCTCCTATATGGGTTGATTGATCAATACGTAATTAGTAATTTTTTTCCTTTGCATCGTGAAGAACAGAAGCTCTTGGGTTAGTAAAAAAAATTACCTAATTGGGTGACGGATGCTGCATTATCCTAACAGAATAGCACATATTTTTTTCTGAGGTGTAATTTCTTTTGACCCTTATAGAGGCTTGTACAATTTTCTTGAACGATTGCAGTTAATATACAAACGATGAAAATTAGCTATACATAATTTGTGAAATAAAATATTTACTATTGGTAATTTGCTAATAAAAAATAATAAATTGATATAGGAGGGAGCGTGGGCTATATTCTTGTGATCAAGAATATGGACAACAATACCGATCAATAAAATGCTTACTTCCAGATGTATGGCCACCTGGGAAGAGATTGATAAAGTGGATATGACAAGAGATTGATAAAGTGGATATGACATGCAGTAAGTTTTTTACTTTCAGAAGTTGGTTGAGGGTTACTTTTTTTAGTAAACAAATCTATTGAACCTAGTGAACTAGACAGAGACGTGGTAATTTTTTAATTTAAGAAACAAGTCAGGTGAAGAACCTAGTGGGCATAGTCCAGTAAATTTTTTACTTAAGGACTATTTTTTACTAAATGAACCAACCAGGACCCAAATGATTTTTTTACTCCTTGGAATGGAAAGGGGAGATACGCTTGGAATCAGGAAACCGTGTCAGGAGAGCGATCAAGGAAAAGAGAAAAATCAGGAAGTTAGCCGATGGGAACGCATGAAAAAACAGAAAACACGGACGAGGCGCTCCTGTGAGTCGCGCCACAAAGCAACGTAACGCGCAGCGTGCTGTATGTGTCTATATATATATATACATATATATATATATATATATATATATATATATATTAGCTTGCTGGTATTTTAAAAAGATTAGAAATTTTATAGATACTTTAAAATATACTATGGTTTTTATGAGATTATTACTATTTGAATAGGATGATTTGCCTTCGATCTATGCAATCGATACTGGATAGGACCAGTTTTAGCTGTTGATGCGGTTGTGTTCGGCTAATCATGGAGCGATTCGTTGGAAACAGACCAACTGGAAACGAACACAGTAAGTGTCGATCCAATGTCACATGCGTGGGAAAGCGACCTGAACAGGCTGATCGTGTGCGAAACCAACTAAAATCAGGAGAGACGGACAAAAATCGGAGGAGAAATACTATGTAGTTTTTAAACAGAATCGGATAGGCAATACGGGCGACGTACCAAAGATCCAGCGGAAACATCCTCAATTTTTTTAATAGTTGAGATAAATCTATTATTCTTTTTATAAACTTTATAACTGGTATGCTTTATTATTGAAGTATATATTGTCCCAATATCTATTAATGTTTCATTTGGAATATTAGTTACCATCGTAGCGTTACTACGGGCATATTACTACGGGCATATTACTAGTTGGCTAATGTATGACAATTTTTAGTCAATTGCTCTCGGATATTTGTCAGATAATGGCTAAAAATCATGCATGTCTCTGCAGAGATTTAGTACCTCGTCTGAGTCATGTTGCATTCATGTATAGATTAATTATCCTGAAACCTTGGAGAAGAAAAGAGATAATAGAACGCAATGTCAATCAGAAGAACAAAAATGCAGCAAACTCATGATGATCAACTGAAAGAACGTGGTTACCACGAAAAGTTTAATAAAGCAATTGCTCATAACTTCAAAATTTCTCAAGTCATAGTAAGGATATTTCCCTCGAGTAGAACACTCAAGAGTTCCACCTTGAGATATGTCCACACCAAAGGTTTTTTTTCCTTTTGTGTGTGTGTGGAAAAACAGACAAAATCCAAGAGCAAGATGCTCCAAGCTCTGGCTGAAACCATCATCATTTAGGTGAAAGTAAGGCAAGGATGTTTTTTGGCATAGTTACCTAAATGGTGATAGTTCTGAGTTCTGCATTTCAATTTAATTATCTGAGTACGTTTAATGGCTGACAAATATTGTAGTTTGAAAAGGTTTAGTAAGATACATGAACACTACAGCTGGTACAGTATTTTGTCCTATTGGGATAAGAAATCAAGCTGCTGGTTTGTGTAACATTGGACTATGCTGCATCAACAGAAACATCATGGAAGTATTAATTAGTTACATTCCATAGTATGGAACTGCAAGTATGAGGAATCAATAAGATGATAACACTGATTTTCGACTAACTGATACTTTGCAAGAAAAAGCTGAAACACGAACATGATTTCCTTTTTGGATTTCAGCTACCATCCAGTTGTGTCGAACAGATCAGGTAGAAACATTGGGGCATTTGGAGTTTTTAAAATTATCGAACATTCAGTTTTTGTCCACAGGAATAAAGTTCTAATTTGTTGTACAGCGTATAATCTGTTCTAGATCTTCCATCGCAACGGCAAAAATTAATAAGCAAAGTGCCTTTGCTTTCTTGATGTTTTCAGGTCCATTGGAAATAAACAAAGTAAATTCAGTAGAACACCTAATTTAGATGACTTGCGTTGAGAAGCACAATCCCTTGCTGAATTAAACTGAAGAAAAATTATGCAATTCTTATATAAAGTTGTATCCAATGAATATGTTCTTTCTTGCATCTTAAAATGTCTTAGGCTTAGAAACTTTTTTTTATTTCCAATTATTATTAGGCTAATAGTCGGAGCAGTAAGGGAATATCAAAGCTGAATGATATGCTCTCAGTGCTTCCACTATTTGATCTAGGAATGTTAAATTCAGTTTTTGTATAAATTGTTCATCATTGTAGCTTATATAATAAGGTCTGAATTCTCAAACTGAAGACTAAGGTAGATAGTTTCAATTGTGACAAATGACAAATCCAATAGGTCTGTAATTTTCTCTATCAATTGAGGTTCAGAGAGGGTACGTACCTGAAATTTAATTAGGAGTCTGAAGTATGAACTTGTACTGTGTAGTGGCTGGCCTACTAATACTGACCATGGAAACAAATACTGCAAGATCAATAGATCTTTTTTTTTATTGTTGTATCTGAAGCGGGAAAATTCTGCAGACCAGCAAAGTATCTCTTTGTAGAACTATAGAGAAGGCTTGAAAGATACGATAATATATACATCTTCCTGATCCACTTAGCATTAGTAAAAAAACATCAATAATTTATTTATGGTTGTGGATGGGGCAGCATAACGGCCAGGGAGGAGGAGCAGGAAGGGTCGCATCAAGCGAGGCCGTAGCGACTGGAAGGAGGACGAGGAGGCAAGGAGAAAAGGAAAAGGCGGAGCCGGCCAGTGCTGGGAGGAGGACGGGGGGCGGCGCTGGTACCTGGTGGAGGTGGAGGGGGAGGGGTAAGATGAGGCGGTCTAACAGAGGGCTGGAGGCAGCATCCTCCCTTTCCAGCCGGCGGAGGCATTGCGGGGATGGGAGCCGGCGAAAACGGCGGCGCCTTGGAGGCGTCGCAGAGGTGGTGAGAGGAGTAAATGTGATTATGGACAATTACGCAACTACTGCTTTACCGATTTATCGTTTTACCCTCACTTCTTTAAAATTGAATCAACCATTTACCCCCACTTCTAACAGCTGTCACCCACACTTCTAACAGCTGACTTAACCATTTACCCCCACTTCTAACAGCTGTCACCCTCACTTCTAACAGCTGACTTGACGGTGTTAGTTCTAGAGTAAAATAATATTTATACCCTCGGTGGTTATTGTATTTTTACCCTTATTTTTTTCAGCTTGTGTATTTTTACCCCTATTTTTTTCAGCTTGTGTGTTTTTGCCCCTATTTTTTTTCAGCTTGTGGGTTTTTCCTATTCTGTAATGATATAAGTCATTACAAGAATGTTACGAATAATTCAATTTTTTACTGTAAAAAAATTAAAAATACTAGCCAAGTACAAAATATTTGATAAGAATTTGAACAAAATTTCGACAGAATTTTGACACAACTAGCATAAGTCACATATATAGCAAGCATTACAAAGTATCCAATATAAATAAGCCACAATACATATTTCTGGACCACAAACATTACTTAGTGTCACGTAGTCATTGCACACATCACATGACCACAACATAGAAGGCAGATTACCACATATTACAGTTCGGATTATATTACAAGTCCATATATGCACAAAATTGCACAAAAGTATTTAAAAGCGACATATAGATGTCCAAATCATGCAAACCATGAAGCTAGCCTCCCTCCTCTTCCTCCCCTTTCTCTTCCCCTTCCCCTTCCACTTGCACTTGATGGTTAAGAAAGAAATCAGCAATAACGAAATAAGTAAAATTTGAAGATAAATAGAAGGAAATAGCAATGCATGACTCACTTTGATGTGGCTGCAGCACTTGGGTCATTGTTCCCCTCTCCTATTCCAATTTTTGAAGATGAGTGTCTCCTCTTTTGACTAGCCGTGTGGCCTAACTCGTTACATTCAGTGCATTTCTTTCTCTTAGTAGTGCCAGCCTTATCACTTGCCTTTATCCTAGACACTCGTGGCCTCCCAGATTTCCTTCTCAATCTAGGCTTCTTGATTTTGTAGCCTAGATCAACATGTGTCCATTTATCCTTCAATGTCATTGGATTGAAAGTCCCTGCATATGCCTTCTTGAACTTCTCAACGGAGAAGCAGTCATCCACAAAATCATCCATATGAACATCGCTACTAAGCTTAGCAATGAAAGCTAAAGCATGACTGCAAGGCTTTCCAGTCACTTGCCAAATCCTACAAGAACATGTTTGTTGCTCCAAATGTACTGCATGCCTAATGGTGCCCACAGTTACTTCAGCTGTCCCAGTTCCACATATCAATACCTCATGGTCCTTGATATTCTTGCTTTTAGCATTAAGAGACTTTGTAATAGCTGGAATGATTCTTCCCTCCATGTTACCAGCAATCTTGCATCTTGCAACAAACTTGGTTATGATCATCTGCCTTATTGCATCATGCATATCCACAATCCGTCGATCCTTGGTTTTTGAGACCCAACTATTGAAGCATTCAGAAAGATTATTATTGATGTAATCTACCTTGCACTCTTCAGTAAATTTGCTTCTACTCCAAATGTATGGATGATTGTCATCCAACCAGGAAAGTGCATCAGGACACTTCTCCTCTATCTTGCCCATGTGGTAGGTGAACTTCTCACTTGTGAAGCTTTTGGCAACCGCCCACATATTTTGGGCAAATAGAGGGCCATGGAACTTCTTCTTCATGTTCTTCCACAAGTGCCTCATACATTCTCTATGTTCCACTCCTGGATAAACATCATCTACAACACTTTATATTCCTTTGCCTGCATCTGTACTAATGACCAAACCTACAATAGGAGTATAGTTCTTGGTTAGTTAAATTTGAATTGAAACAATGGAGCATGGAAGAAACAACTTTAAGAATAGACAAACCTGGAGGAGTACCAATAGCTTTCTTCACATTATGAACAAACCAAGTCCAACTTTCCTTAGATTCGATCTCAATCACCCCATATGCCACTGGAAAAAGCCAGTTATGACCATCAATTGCAAAAGCCGAAGCCAACTGGCCTCTAGACCTTCCAGTCAAGTGAGTGGAATCCATAGCTATGTAAGGCCTACATCCTTCCAAAAACCCATCGATACAGGGTTTAAGAGCAACAAAGAACCTCCTGAAGCAGACATCACCATTGCACTCTTTAGTATCCAACTCAACTACACTGCCTAGCACTAATCTCAATAGCTCTTCACGATAAGTAGGCAGCAGATCGTAGCTGTCATCCCACTTTCCATTTATAATGTCAAGTGCCCTCTCTCCACCTCTGAAGACTCTGAAATATGGGATATCAATTTGATGCTTCTTATTCAACTCCTCCTGCAAATCCTTTGCTCCCCTTGAGGGGTTATCCTGCAACAAGTCCACCACTCGATCAACTACCCACTTTGTGGAGGCCATTGTTTGACCACACTTGTTGAAAGATCCACAAGTGTGTTTTGGTCCACTTGTCTTAATCTACAATCAAAGAATAAAAAGCTCATGTTTCAGCTTATTGAACAAAAATACAAAAAAAAATACAAGGATCATAAATACACATAAAAAGGTACCTTGCATCCAATGTACTTAGGGCTTGTAGATGCAAAAAAAACACCACCTGCAACCCTGTTCTGCTCTTTTGCAAATAGCTCTAAATCTTTTCTTGTCTTTCTTGATGGTTTCAAAAGCATGATCATTCAAGATAGCATGATGGGTAACTGCTAACTTGCATTGATCCACATTTGGGAACACTACACCAACATCAATACAAGGATCATGAACATCATATGCAAAGACAGGTACATCATCATCATCATCCTCATCAACTATTTCTTGATCAGGATTAAACTCAGGGTCAAAACAATCAGAGTCGGAAGATTCGACCAAATCAGAAACATAGCTGCTATCACTATGTGCCACAAGTGATTCAGCATCAGAATATATGCCCTCATCACCAATTCCTACGGCCTCCTCATCATTTGAAACCTTTTTCTTAGCTCTCTTTTTTTGGCTCCCTTATTTATGGCTCTCTCATTTGTGGCTCTCTCATTTGTGGCTCTCTCATTTGCGGCAATCTCACTGATGCATGCTCTAGACCGCACTGAAGGATGACACCTACGTTTTGTGGGTGAAAATTGCAATGGACCATTGAAATCATTGATTTGGGCATCAATGTACACAACCCCCATATCTAGATTTAGCTAAAAGCACTCCCGCAAAATGTTCATCGAATTTTATCTCAACAAAACCATCATCCAAAGAACGCCACAAACTCAAGTATTGTTTAGAACCCCACATGTAGTGTTCAACAATGAAATTAACAACTTCCAGCAGATCATACTTATGCATGTCAATATTTTGCGTTGGCAAGGTTTTATCCTGGAGGTATTTCTTTGGCCCTCCATCCGGCAAACTGAAAAAAGACTAAACTCTATCCACTAATTGCAAATCGCTGTGAGTAGGCCTACAAATCACAGCACAAAATATTTAAGTAATTCGTCCTAAATATCGAAGGTAATTCATCCTATGAATCAAATAGAAACAAGGTGTTGGCAATATGCCATGAGGCCTTTCGACCGGACCTGCCGAAACCAACCAGCCAGCGAGGACTCGGACTCCAGGCGCCCAAGACCCCTTGGGGCGAAGCCCCGTGGCGAAGACATCGGGGCGAAAGGGGCAAAGGGCGAAGAGTCGCACCGGGTCCCCGCCAGTTGGGGCTAGGCCAGACCAAGTCCAAGACGACCCAATAGGCCGGCCCAGTCACCCCGGCCCATTGGCCAGTGGGCCAATAGCCACTAGGTGGCCCATTGAAGGCCCATATATCTTAATTACATTGAATACCCATGTGAGGGCCCCCTTTGTAAGGGTGACCATGTAAATTCCCCTGTAACAGCCCTAAACCCTAATAGGGAGATCTGTAATGGGGTTATAAATAGCCACCTAGGGCCATGTAAAAGGGGATCCCCAATTTTAAATCCTAAATTTAATACACTTTACTTTCCCAACAAAAGGAGAAAATGAAAAAGAAAAAAAACTGGACGTAGGGCTATTATCCACACTGGAGGCCCGAACCAGTATAAAATCTCTGTGTCTTTCGCCTTTTTTACTTATGTGCATGATAATTCGTGGAAAAACCCCAAGGCAAACGCCTGATCAGCGAAAACGCCAGGGGGGCGAAACGAATCGGCCGAAGTATCGCTCGCTGAACGTTGAAACCACGACAGCTTGTTTCGGAAGATAAAAAAACCGAACACCGTTATAGTCGATCTACACAAAATCGCGTCGCTGTCAACGCGGAATGCCAAAGATCGACAACGGAAGACGAAAGCTGAAAAGTTAGCATACCTATTTCGCCAATGTACGCAAAGGGGTCGATATATTCCGACCCAACGAAAGCACAAGAGGTGATAATGCAGAAAATGGCGAAAAGGAAACAAAAGCACACCTTTATTAACTTCAAGAAAAAATCGACAAAGCATATATTGTACAACATGATACAGGCGAAAAGAGTTGTATCTACGTTTACAAGTAAATTACATCTTCGCCCCCAAAACAACTACCTAAGGAATGATCTGGCGAACATGGTTCGTTGTCACTACTAATGTTGTACACTACCCTAAGGGGAGAAGGGGGCGAAACAACAGAAAGACTATAGCGGCGTTGGGCGATCGCCTCCTACCGATCGGTCCGCCGATGATTTCGCCAAAAGCGAGCCATGCCCACCAGGCGCGCCACATGGTGTAACACCCTGAAAATTTTCGGCAATAAAAATCACTAAAATTCTGAACTTTTTAAAACTTTTGCATCATGCTGGTTTTTATGATTGCTATTGCTTGCCAAAACCATAAATGGTCACAATGAAAGTAAGGTAAAGATCTATATTTGAGTAATAAATATAATTTACCAGAATACATAATTTATTATTAACCCTATAAATATTTTTGCACAAGAAAGCAAGCCAAAGAAAGTGCAATATAATTATTAACTTCTGTAATATAAAGTACAAATCAAATAATAAATACTATAACCATGTGATGAGTGTCATACAATATAAAAGTACACATGAAATAATGGTCACCACTACAATGACCCTATTATATATGAGTGTTTCATTGGAATATTTAAATTAATATTTAAAACAATTTATCAAGTCTCCCGTTGCATAAAATTCGCTCATATAAAATAATTGGTCATATAACTAAATTGACCTCTATATGTAAAATAGGCTCATGGGAGTATTTGATTCAATATTGAGATCAATATGGTACCGAGTCTCAGGATGTCTTCATGAAATAAAAACCAAATAGATTAAACCTATCTATGTAAAATACATTGCTATATAAATAAATTCGACCAATGTACCATTGTATTAATAGGGTCACATTGGAATTTTTAATCCAGCGTTATTCTCAAGTCTCCAACCTATATAAATTCATCTTGGGTCAAAAATCCAAATTAATCTAAAACAATTCATTTGTGGGAGAAATAAACGAATATTCAAATAAAATATTTGAATTCTTAAATCCAAAGTGTATAGAGTTGCATCTCAATTCATTTCCAATCTCAACCATTTTGCAGAATAGTCCCTCCGTCATCCTCTTTTCATTTCCACTTTTTTTTTATTTTATCTCGGTCTGCCACTGTTCATGGGCCGCTTGGTGTTCGACCTGTGGTTGGGCCGGCCAAATACCCAGCGCCACACCGTGCGCCGATCCCGTGCGTCGCGCCAGGCCTTGCGCGTGCGCCCACTGCGCGCCTGTCGCCGTTGCCGCCCGCGCGTCGCACCCCGCGCCCGCCCGCGTCGTGCGCCTGTCGCCGTCGCCGCACGCCACGTCACTTCGCTGCTGCACGCGCCCCGCACGCCTGTCACCGTCGCCGCTCGCGCGTCGCGTCCGCCGCGCGCCTGTCACCGTCGCCCATCGCCGTGAGTCGCCATCGCCGCCTCGAGCCTCTCCCGCGCCGCGCCCTGCGCCTCGAGCCCCGTGCGCCGCTCACGTCCCATCCGCCTCCCCGGCCGCCCCCTCTCTTCCTCCTGCCGCGCCTATATAACCCCCCCACCCCGGCCACCGTCCCTCCCCACATCGCCTCCCCTCTCTCCTTCTCTTTTCCCCATCGCGCCGCCTTCGCGATTCCGCCGCCGCCGCACCGACGACGCCCCCCCCACCCGCCGGTAAGCCCCCCTCGCTATCCAACACCGTCGCGCCGCCATGCCCGGTAGAGGGAGTTGAGAGAGGAAAGGAGAGAGAAAGAAGAAATAAGCAGGAAAGGAAAGGAAGAGGAAGAAGGAAAGAAAAAAAAGGAGGAAGAAAAGAAAAAAAAAAGAGAGAGATGAGATATGTCGTGTGGGACCCACCTCTGGTTAGTGCACAGTAGTATTTTGCAATTTTTGGATTTAATTTGCATTTGAATCTTTTAACGAGCGTAACTTATTCATTTTAGCTCCGATTTGGGTGAAACTTGAACCTAAATTTATCTAAATTCATGCTCTTTCCAATGATATATAATTCACTATTTAATAAGATATATTTATATTCATAAAATAATTAATATCAAGAGGAGGAACGAATCGTTAACCTAAATAGTGTGCTAATAAATGAAATCTATCTTGTACGGTAAAATAATTATCTTTAACCTATTTTTATCACTGTAGAAATCACATAAATTAAAATTATATCTAGTGTTTCGAACTAGTTGGAGTATAGGAAAATGCTAGGCCGATTATTAATCTATGTCCAAATATAATTTAACCCATGGCCTATAAATAATTTAAATAAAGTTTAGCCTTGAATATTTCTAACTAAAGTACAAGCATGCCTAGATAAGTCCATAGCTTATGTATGTGGAATAATAACAGAGCCAATATGATTAAGTCGCCTAAATAAATTTTCTTAATACAAAATCATATGGAGTAGTATACATTAAGGTTGGTAAAGAACCCCTACTTAACTATTGGTTACCAAGATATTGGATTCATATTATCACTTGTTCAGGATAACTTGTATTAAACCGTGCATGACCGACGAATAATCAAGCCATAATGTATTTATGGGCACACCCTCATTGTACCCCCAAATTATAGTGGAATGACAATTTGTGGTGTACCTCTAAACTAAATATTATACGATATGTGTAAATATTGGATAAATACTAAATTGAAAATCATATCAAGTAAACATTTAAGCCTAGGTGATTATAAGTTTGATAAGGTATGCGTAGAACTGATACAACCTACAACCTACAGAGCATGGATTTTTATCGACATTTTAATTACTCAGTTAATTAAAATGCACACGTCATGCATTCATTCAAAGAACCCTAACTCTATTGATAGAGTAATAATATGGATAGTGCACTATGACGATTTGGTTGACCCTAGGCCTGTTCATCGGCAAAAACCAAACTTAAGCCTGTAGGCCCTGACCATTTTATGTTGACAGCAGATAATTTAGCCATCCTAATTGCACATGCGGTAAATCCGTATTTACACATACGGTAACACGGTCACTTGTGGTTGCACCTATCGAACTATAAATTATACGATAAAATATCTAAGGTAGAGGTGATACCAGTTATAAATCTTGACCTCATATAATAATAGCCCAACTACGAATTAGGATTACCCATCATAGAATTATGTGATAAGATAATCTGCACATCTAATATTAACAACCTCACAAATCTAACATAAAGAGCTTGGATAATTATTAATCCTTTTATAATGATGAGTAAGATATGCCCATAATTTAATAATAACTCCACTAATAAAGTAATAAATAGATGATTCACTGTTAATATCTAGTTAATCCTAAGTCTATCCAACCATAGAACCATACCACAAATTTTAATTAGATAGGATAAAACCTCATTTAGTGTATGATCGTTGTATTTAGATAGAAGCGAGTAGCATGAGCAGCCCTAGGTATGACTCCGACATTTATAATTGTTTGCGCATGTTTGATTGTTGGTTGAATATTGGTTCTTCTCGCGTATTATAGTATTGGTGTATCGATTAGTCGTGAGGCAACGTGTGCAACTTCCAGGAGGAGGAGGATGATCAAGATTATAGAGTAAGGACTATCCTGAGCAAGGCAAGTCATCACTATTCCTTGAACATGTTGATCCCAATTGCGAAATTATTTGGTTTACAAATAAAGATGCATGCATTGATGAACATCCTATTTGTTGTTATTCCATGCCTTGAATATTGTTTACCCCATATCACCTTGTAACCATGTTACGTATGAGTCCCTAGTCAATTATGACAAATGCTTAGTAATGCTATTCTAGAATTATGCATACTCATATTTATCAAAATGCTATATGCTTGGGGCAATTACCTTGGGAAGGTAATTGAGATGCGGCATGTGGAGATATGAGCGCCACATTGCCTTGATATGATGACATGATTTGTGAAAGGAGAAATAAAATTAAACAAGTGTTTTCGACTGGGGCGGATGGTGGATTTGGGTGGTATCTGGAAAAGGCTAGTACCGTCCCCGGTCCGTTAAGGACCGAGCCATGAAGCTAAGCATGAAACGACCCTCGTACAACCGTACTTCTCGAATGGGCATAGACCTAGCGGAATAAATAGCCGAGCGGAGGCAGTATCCCTGCATAGTGGTTTTCTTGATGTGTATGAGGGACGGGGCCTACGGTGGAGTAGCCACCGGTAGGACCGCCACGTGTAAACCTAAATTTTATTATAACTTAATGCATGTGTGAGTTTTCCCTTCCCGGGAGTGCCAGAACTCCTCTCACTGCAAGAAACCGTGTACGCCTAGAGTGCATGAGGAAGTAAGTTCATGGAGCGGGTACTGCCAATGTGAGGTTATTGAAAGGCTTTGCCATGACGCATCTCATTCGTTGGGACTTCGGCTCATTTGTTGGGCAAGTCATGGAGTGCGGGTAAAGTGTACATCCACTGCAGTGTGAGTCACCAAATCTATTCGAATAGCTGTGCTCGCGGTTATTGAGCATCGGGACATGTATTACACTTGGCTAGACTCTAAATTCTTAAACTGATTGGGATGGGTATGCATAATGACTTTTATGTGCTGGTGGTTCAACTTCTCGAGAAGCGAGAAGGGGTAGACCCCAGAAAACCATGACGACACAATGGCGGGAAGCTATCCTTGGATGACAATGGATGGTGGACAGAACCGTCGTTGATTAATGAACTATGGTATTAAAATTTGATCAGTCTATGCTAGGTCTTAGGCTTGTGAAAGGATTTACAAAATTTGCTTTTACGCAAAAGAACCGGAAGCCATTCCTTGAAATACCCTCTATCATATGCATTCCTGTGTGGTGGCTTGTTGAGTACTTTTGTACTCATTGTTGCTCTATATATATCTTTTAGCAGAGTGCCTGAAGAGAAGCCCTTGTTAGTACGCTCGCGTACTTAACAAGATGATTGGAGTGCGGTCCCGTTCTAGGTCTCGTTCCCCAGTCGGCTACCTGTGGCATGTCAACCGGGCCCTTGCATTATTTTGTCTTACGCTGTTGTTCTCTGATAGTTATTGGCCTGCCCGGCCCTAATGTAAGTACTTAACTCTTTTTAGACTGAATTCATCCGTGATATGTTGTGATCCGGCTATGTATGTGTGTACCAACTACTGATCCAGGGATTGGTACGGATAAACACATAAGATCTCCGATTTGCAAAATTGGAGGTCGACACATGGACTCGATCGTAGTCCTCCAGCGTTCGCCCAGGATGGGTTCGCATCCAGTTAGCAACGTTCACAACTTTGTAGTTATGTACGTTAATCACCATTTCGCGGTACAAGGGTCGAAGCAGGTAACAAGCCTTCGGCAAATTCTTCACCGCAACGAACTTCTCGTTCTTACTTCGCCAATCCCCAAGAGGGGGCCGAACGCAAAGCTTTCGGCATCGACCCTGCAAAAAGCAGGAAAGTCATGCAAGAGAACATAGAAAAGCGAAGCTAGGACGCATAAACCAGGCGAAATGACCATGTAAAACAGTGCAAGCACGATAAAGGGGAAAAACGTGACACGAATAGCGAAAATAGTCATATATTCCAACATTTCGACACACTACAATAAGGTAGGCCATTGGCCATATTTACATGGTTCGCCCTATACGGCAAACATCAAAAGTGAAAAAAAAACAAAAATTACAAGAAACGGGCGGAGGGCCTCACACCTCTGGGTGGTGTTCGGCTCCACCTCCGCCCTCTTCCGCAGGCTCTTCGCCTTGATCCGCCGCCTCTGTCTTCGCCAGTTGCTCAAGCAGGCGGGCCTTAGCAGCAGAACGGCCGTCTTTTGGCCAGAACTGCTTGCGCCAGGCGCGGAGCACGGGCGAAATGTCCTGGGCGCTCACCTCCCAGTCCCCTTCGCGAAGTCGGGAAACTGGGCGACATGATCGCACCCGCATTGCTGCAGCTTACCCAGGGCAAAGGCCGCTAACACGCGCGCACAGCAATCGCCGTACGTTGTTGCACAGTTTGAGACTACGCAGCCAGCCTGCTGGGTCCACTCGCAGAACTCGAGTGCGGAGGCGTTTTCGCCCGGGACACCTCGCGCCTTCGCCCCCATGTCGTTGAGCGCGAGACGAAGAGTACGGCAGGCAGTCTTCACGGACTCGGCCGTCCTCGCCGCCTCCTGAGCAAGGCGTTGGGCCTTCGCCTCCGCCCTGTCCACCTCCTGGTGAAGAGCCTCCATCTTGGGCTCCGTCATATTATAATAATCAGTGAGGACAGCAGACTGCCCTCACTCTTTCACCAGCTCGGCCTTAAGGCGATTGATTTCTGCCTTCGCCTCGCTGCCCGCGTCAAGTTCGGCCTGGAGGCGTTTGTTTTCTGCTTTGACCTCCCGGAGGGACCGGGCGAGTCCCTCCATCTCCAGGCTCTTCCGGCCTAGCTCGTCATCCTTGGCCCGAAGGCGGTTCTTCAGGCCATCGAGGCGGGCCCGCATTGTTCGCTCTGTCGAACAATGGGCCGCAAGGATCTGGCGAACAAGGCAAAAAGAGAGGGCGAAGGATGAGTTAGGATGTCGAAAACAATGACGAAAAAAGAAAACATGTATTAAAAAGCTGGCTTACCCGAACGGCCAAGCTCTTAACGGCGGAGCAGCCCTCGTCGAACTCATTAAGCTCGGCAAAGAGGCTGGGGCCGTCAGCCGGCGCGACAATATTGCTCACACCCTCAACGAAGGGGATGAGCTCCGCCCGGGTCTCAAAGTCACCGGGGGCGAAGCGGGGTGGCGCCTGGGTGTAGTCGGAGCCAGATGTCTCGGCCATTTTCTTGCCCTTGTCGAAGGCAAGTGGCGAAACTATGGGCCGGCGAACTGGGTTGTTGAAAACTTGGGCGGCCGCCTTCACCACCCGTTCGGCTGAGGCTGAAGCCCCAGCCCCGCCCGTCGCCCCAAGGGACGTCGTCGGACCCTAGCTACGCCCCGCGGACGAAGTAGGCGCCCCATCAAACGACTCATCATCGCTGAACACGTTCGCGATGGCGACGACCACCTTTTTCCGGGGGGCCCTCTTAACAGGCTCCCCTTTCGCCGCCTTAGTCGCAGCGATCGCGACCAAGGCCTTCGCGCCCTCTACGTCCTTGCTGCGAAGGGGCGAAGAGGCCGACTCCGCTCCGGTTTCAACATGCTCCGGGCTAGGAGTTGGTGTGTAGCCGCGTGTCCCGGAGCGGCTATCGCCAGCCTCACCCGCGGCCCCTTCAGCCGCAAACTCGGTCTCCCCCGCGTCCTCCTCTTCGGCGTCGCCCTCGTCTTCGATGTCGGAGTCGGCGGAGGCAGGAGCCTTTCGCTTGCGGGGGGCAAACTTCACTTGCCCCCGCAGACGCTTTCGGGACGGGTCCGCTTCGCTGTCAGCCCTAAAGGGCTTCGCCCTTGAGGGGAGTTCGCCGGTGTAGACCCGGTTCGCCCGGCCAGTTGCTTGACGGGTTAGCAGCTGGCTGTACTCGGTGACCGACACGTTGCCGATCAGCCTGCGGGCTTTGGTGTCGGCCTGCGCCAGGGACAACACTGAAAACGGCAGATCACTGTGTAAATGAGCCGAATAAAGGAAAATAGGGCGAACAGCGAAACGAAAGAACAATGAAAACAAAAACTCACCATTAGCCCCGGCGGGCAGGATGAGTTTCGGCAGGCCGTTGACCTCTTCGCCTTGGTCAACTTCGACCTGCCACGACTGGGAGAGGGGGCATACACGAAGCATGCAGAACTCCTCAACCAAGTCGTGGCAACTCAGCCAGGAGCACACCTTGCGGAGCAAGGCGAACCGCGCCTCCAGAACGCTACTAGCGGCAACTCTTGGCTTCCGAATCGGCGAAATGGCCCGATGCCGCCAACGAAGGGCTTTCGCCGCTTCGGATCCAGCCTCGAAGGGGATAGAGTGGTAAAACCACTTCGCCATCCAATGGCGATCCCACTTCGACATCGCGGCATTAACTGGCCACAAGTCGGAGCGCTCGGGGCGAACATTAAAGTTCACGCTCCCGAACGCTGTCTTCCGGGTTCCGGCAGGGGTGACCACCATCTTCGAGTTGACGGCAGCCGAGAAGATGGCGCCGAAGAGATCGGTGCTAGGCTCGAACCCAGCGGTCCGGCACGCCCAATCGAAGATGGCGATGTGGACCAGGGCCGAAGGGCTCAGCTGCAGCAGCTCCACCTGAAAAAGGCGAAGAATTTCCGGCAACAGTATGTTGCACGGAAACCGCAGGCCCGTCTCGAAGAAAACGGCGAACACAACCGTCTGGTGTTCGCCGGGATGCGGCACTTCGGCATCCCCGGGGGCGAACGCCCGCCCCTCCGCCACCAGGCCCGCATCGACCATCCTCGCTTGCTCGTCTTCGTCGACGAGCGAAGTCCCCAGAAACGTCGTGGTGTCCTCATCAATTCGGCCTAGGTCAGGACCTGTCGCGGAAACAGGGTTCGGTTTGCGGGGAGCCATGGCGAAGCAGGTGTGGATTGGCGAATGGGGTTGGTTAGGCGAATGGGTTCGTTCAAAGTTAGCCGTGAGCAAGAGACGGAGAAGAGAATGACTGCGGTGAAAATGAAAGGAGTAGCGACGGTGAAAAAGGGGAGGTAAGAATATATAGCCTACCAAGCGACGCTTCGCCTTCCCGTCCAATCAGGAACGGCCACGTGTCGCGGGGTAGGCGAAACGGTAAAATCCCATGGACCAGGCTGTGCAGTAGCGGGCTCCCAAGAAAAGGCCCATCACTACTCGCTACGGCCCAATGGCCCATCACTGTTCACTATGACCCAACGGAACAATACGAGCCACTTCACTATTCATAGAAGGCGAAGGCCCAACACTGTTCACATTGGGGCCAGTCAAAAACGGTAAAGATAACATAGCTACTCGCGGTAGGCGAAAGCTATACATAAAAATCCCTCTTCGCAAAAACACATATCACACACATTCTTTGCAGGAGATAAAGACAGGTTTCTACAGGAGCATCGGTCGAAAGGGGGCGCCTCATACCATACTACATGGTTTGCACGGTCTCGGCCAAAGCTCCTATCTCACCCTTGCCCGTGAGGGGCTTGTTGGCAGTATGCCATGAGGTCTTTCGACCGAACCTGCCGAAACCAACCAGCCAGAGAGGACTCGGACTCCAGGCACCCAAAACTCCTTGGGGCGAAGCCCCGTGGCGAAGACATCGGGGCGAAAGGGGCAAAGGGCGGAAAGTCGCACCGGGTCCCCGCCAGTTAGGGCGGAAGCTGCGTGGCGAAGGCGTACGCCGAAGGAGGACGATTTCGCCAGGCCAGACCCAGTCCAAGACGACCCAATAGGCTGGCCCAGTCACCCCGGCCCATTGGCTAGTGGGCCAATAGCCGCCAGGCGGCCCATTAAAGGCCCATATATCTTAATTACATTGAATACCCATGTGAGGGCCCCCTTTGTAAGGGTGACCATGTAAATTCCCCTGTAACAACCTTAAACTCTAATAGGGGGATCTGTAATGGGGTTATAAATAGCCACCTAGGGCCATGTAAAATGGGATCCCCAATTTTAAATCCTAAATTTAATACACTTTACTTTCCCAACAACTGTTGAGTGTCCACGTCCTTCGACGTATGCAATTGTCGTTTCGACAACACAAGGGAATGCCACAATGACAAGAATAAAATTACATGTTAAACTCTTCCATCAAAATTTGCTCCATTGATAGGTTATCTTCCATTCCTCTCACCTTCCTCCGTTCTGCCCCTGCTCGCCGGCTGAAAAATTGAACTTCTGTTATCGAACACATACCATAGGTCGCAAAAAAAATAGTAGCTAATCTTGCAGTCTGTTCAACAGTCATCATCATGTAAACAAACTATGAACTTCTGTTATCAAAGACATACAATAAGTTGCAGAAAAATAATATGATAGTAGTAGCTAAAGTACTTAATATGTCAATATGTGGTTTAGTGTTGGATTATCAATTATGAAATTCAGATGTCAATGACAGCGTGGCTATGATAATATCACTTTATCATGCAAATTAAATTTACAATGTGGTCAGTAGTCACTGCGTCTCACCTTCCTCCGTTCTGCCCCCTCCTTGCGCTTGCCTCGCCGACTGGCTGGGAGCGGCCGTTGGCCAGGCCGTCGGAGCACCGCGGGCGCCCGCCCTCGCTCGCTGCTGCCGCGCCGGGGAGCGGCCGCCGGCCTGCCTACAGCCCCGACCGAGCGGCCTAGGAGCAGAGCCCTGCCGCCCGGCTGCCCTCGCGGCCCGCTGCGGCGCGAGCCCGCCCTCGCGGCCTATGCCGCGCTTGGGAGGGAGCGGCCTATGCCGCGTGTTGGAGCGTCGCGCCGGTCCTCGCCCGCCCTTGTCGCTGGTGACGCGCCTGAAAGCCAAGCGGCCGGTGCCACGCCCGCCCTCGCCCGCCCTCGGCGTCTATTGCGCGCCTGGGAACGGCTACCAGCCCAGCGGCGTCGGAGCACCGCACCCGCCCTCGCCCCCACTCGCCGCCGGTTCGCGGCCCGAGCCCGCCCGCCCTTGCAGTCACTGCCGTCGCGCCTCCGCGCGCACGCCTTCACCGCTGCGCCGTCGATAGGGATAGGGTTTGGGACTCAACGTACGGGGTGTGAGGAGAGGATTCCAGGCTTCCAGCCACTTTCCTTAACTCAAGGGTACAAAGGTTAATTCATAATTCATAAAAGCTTTATTTATTTCCTTTTGTATTTCTTTAACAAAAAACATGGGACCCACCAAACGACTGTTAGAAGTAGGGGTAGATGACTGGTTCAATTCTAAAAAGTGAGGGTAAAACTGCAAACCCTAGAAAGTGGGGGTAAAACATCAGTTGCGTTTGAAAGTGGGGGCATAGATGCAATTGTCCCTTATTTTTTATGCTCAGGGACGTGGAAGGATCGTGTTGTAAAAGATGTTTCTCAAAGGACTGCGAAGGGATTTCGTTAATTGAACTATGGGACGGCCTATAATATCCACTGTAAAAACTTACCACGCAATTACCGTATAAGTTCCTACAATGAAAGTGTAGATAATTTACCGTGTAAAAAAAATTTAACTATATTTTGCTGGAAAATAAGTCGTCATAAATACAGCTACTTCCGGGAAAGCTCAAGCCGCCAACATGCATCAGATCAAGATAGGGAAGAAGGAAAAAGGAGTGGTGGTGAGCCATGAAAAAGCAGCGTGCCACTAGCCACGCCACCCCTATCCTCAGGTGCAGTGAGTGGCGGCGAGCCGTGATGTGACTTGCGGTCACAGGCAAGCCGGCGAGGTGAGCCATGCTCAGCAGAGGTGCGACAACCGGTTGAGTTGGTAGGAGGCGATGCTGTAATCTCGTGGGTCTGAGAGTGGGCGAGTGACGATGTGGCTGGGATGGGGTCAACAGGATCGTGTGAGCCTCATACTAAGAGGTTAGGTTTTCAATACTGGAATAAATGGGTTAGATCCAATTTAATTTAATTAAATTCATAGGTCCACAATGAATATTAATGATAATAATACCACATTGGATATTTAAGTGAAGAAACCTCAACTTAAATAATAAGTTATTGGAGTACCCCAGTTGATAGGTTGAGACAGTGGTCGAACTACCATACACACACGCCGAGCTGGGCCAACCTGAGGTGGTGACGGGGCGGGTGGGAGGCTGCTTCTCTCTCATAATTTTTGTAACGGACGAGAATTAAATCACACTGATTCAGTTGATCAATTGTATATTAACGGATGAATGAAACGGATTGATTTCATTATTAATCACATAATTGAATCAGGCCCATATGATTACTCTCGAACGTTACTCTCTCGCGCAGTATATGATTACTCCCGAACGTTACTCTCTCCCGCAATATAAAAGCCCACCACCAGGAGAGACAGACGAACACCTCTCTTCTCTGCTCTACACCTCCTACAATATGTTCCTGCGTAGCACCTCTGCTTCCCTGGTTCTGAGTACTTACGCGCACAAGTGTTGGGAACGAGCAGGCCTCAGAAACTCCATCCACTTATGAACCTGCACGGGTAGATGGGTGATCAAGTTTTTGGGAAGCGTTTCCAAGCGACTGCTCTTGGTTGCAACGTCTTCTTCATCTTCAAAACCACTCTGCACTGCAACGTATTTTTCCTCTACATCGACTTTTCTGCATCATCTACCTCCACTACACCAGTAGCATGTCAATCGGAGAAGACGTCAATGGAGGACGTACCGGCAGCGGGACTGGAGGAGGCGAGAACGACAGCATCAACGGAGGCAACAATACCGATAAGGCCTCATCCAGTATCGAAGCGTTTTCCGGGTTTGTGACTTCCTTCACCATAGCGTTAAACATGTTATTAGATGATGCTTATCTGATTATTAGCATGTTCATATTTAGCACTATCACTAGATCATTTAACTATACACATATCATATTTAGTATAATGTTTTTCTGAATTACAATATACAGAATAATAACCATATTTCCAACATTTAACACCTTGTTCTTGTGCTTGATGTCGTGTTGTGCCTTTCTTGCAGCATCAATCAGATGGTCTATTTCGTAGGCTGCCCAGTTATATTTCTTAATGTCCTCAACATTTAGCAGTGCGCCCCATAAGTCATTGGAACCTGACTTATGAGACGTCTTCGGAGCCAGAAATGTGCCAACAATCCAAACCAAAAATGCGGTTCTGAAATGGTCCCTGGCCCATGAGTTCATACCATCAGGGAATGTCCTCTTAATGACTTCCTCGGCACCCTTCAGAGCGCTGGACTCGAACCCTGGAGCCCCAATGTAATGTTGCACGAATGTATCTCTTTCCTCTTTCGAGTTATCCGGCATTGGACACACATCCATGCCCTCGAATGGAATCCCCAGTACCCTGTGTACATTCCTTGGACTTAATTCCACATCAAGGTTGTTCCCCACCCTTAAAGTCCTGCTGTCGCAATTTACTCTGCTTAGGAGCCATGTGGTGAATCTTCTGTCAATGCCGTTGATTTGTTGGAGTTCAAGCAAACCGCCAAACCCAATGGTGCGTACCAGCTCAATCTGCTCTTTCTTAAATTTACCAATCAACTCTGCAGCGTGCTTTGGTGAACTCCTGCTTGTCGCCCCCCACACTTCGGCCGGCGGATTGTTGTGGCCTGGGTGTTCTGGCTGGCTGAAGCCTGAGAGGGGGATTGCTTCAGAATGATACGAGTCTCGCCCCTCGGTAACTGGGTCCTGGGGGTGGCTCGTCCCCGGTTTCCCTGCCGCTGTTTTGCCGGTAAGGTCCATCGTACCACACCTGCAGTTCAATGTGCGAGAATCATTTAGTGATCCCTTAGTACAGAAGAATATAATGTGAGCGGGCAGCAGAATATGTCCCAGATTTCTAGTCAGCGAGTGCAAGCTGTTCTGATCGTCGTCTCCACACGATCTATGCGTCTATAGCGTTGGGATTCGTGGGCTGCACCTAGCTCGCTATGAGGGCTTGAGGGAAGGAGAAAGGATTTGGGGAGGATTTGGGGGAAGAGAGAAGGTGTTTGGGGGGGTTGGGGGCGGGGGAGAAAAAAACTAACCGGATGGTCGATTTCTTCCTGCGAGCTTCCACAGAATCGCCGGAGTTCAGCTTCCGCCCGAGATGGATCAAGGGAAAATCATTATGGCGGCGGCGTTCTTGCGGAGTGGACGAAGGAATGAAAGCTGGACAGGACGGAGCGAGAAATCAAATCCACAAAATTGTGGCCGGCGAGGAGTCAGCCGTACATGGGCCAGGGACCACGTGTATCTTCAGGTGGGCCCATGTAGTGTATCCCGTGCAGGCTGATAGAAAGGAAAATACCTCCCTCAAAATCGCTATATACATTTCATCCGGTATATCTAGGTTCGAATCCTAAAGCAATCGTGTGGTAGTTTGCTTAGGTGCAGCTGCACCTAGGTGCTGAAAAAACTTTCCGCTTTAACTACACCTTGTGTGGAGTCATCGATTCAATCAACACAGAAACGTTCCAAACTTGAGAAGAACAAAAAGCTAGCTTGCGGAAAACAATGGCTTCTGCTGAGCGCAGCAAGAAGCTGCGAATCCTTCTCATGCCCTTCTTCGCCACAAGCCACATCGCCCCCTTCACCGATCTCGCCGTCCGCCTCGCCGCGGCCAGACCGGACATCGTCGAGCCCACTCTCGCCGTCACCCCGGCCAATGTCTCGGTCGTCCGATCAGCCCTCAGGCGGCACGGCTCCGTGGCGAGCAGCATGGTCAGCATCGCCACGTATCCGTTCCCGGAGGTGGCTGGCCTCCCGCCGGGCGTCGAGAACCTCTCCACCGCCGGCGACCAAGGGTGGCGCGTTGACAACGCTGCCGTCAACGAGGCACTGACACGGCCAGCGCAGGAGGCGCTCGTCAGGGACCAGTCCCCCGACGTCCTCATCACGGACGTCCATTTCTCCTGGAACGCCGGCGTCGCCGAGGACCTCGCTGTGCCCTGCATTTCATTTCACGTTGTCGGTTTGTTCTCCGAGCTCGCCATGCGCCTCCTGGCTGATACTGTCGCGAACGACTCCGATTCGGAGGAGGTCACCGTCGCTGGGTTTCCGGGGCCGAAGCTACGGATGCCGAGGTCCGAGTTGCCGGAATTCTTGACCTGCCAACGAAATCCCGACGTAATCCATATGAGCAAGCTGGTACAAGGGCAAAAGAGGTGCCACGGCGTCGCCGTGAACACATTCTTGGGCCTGGAGCAGCCATACTACGAGAAGTTCCTCCGCGACGGCTTCGCGAAGCGCGCCTATTTGGTCGGGCCCCTCTGCCTGCCGCAACCTCCGCCCGAAGCCCATGCCGGCGAGCCCTCCTGCATCAGGTGGCTGGACTCCAAGCCGAGCCGGTCGGTGGTGTACATATGCTTCGGCTCATTTGCTCCCGTCTCGGAGGAGCAGCTCGACGAGCTGGCTCTCGGGCTGGAAGCCTCCGGTGAGCCGTTCCTATGGGCGGTCAGGGCCGACGGGTGGTCGCCGCCGGCGGGATGGACGGAGCGTGTTGGTGACAAGGGAATGTTGGTCATAGGGTGGGTCCCGCAGACCGCGATACTCGCCCACGCAGCGACGGCGGCGTTCCTGACGCACTGCGGGTCGAGCTCGCTGCTGGAGGCCGTGGCCGCCGGCGTCCCGCTGCTGACATGGCCGCTGGTGTTCGACCAGTTCATCGAGGAAAAGCTCGTCACGGACGTCCTGCAGATTGGGGAGAAGGTGTGGGACGGGCCACGGAGCGTGCGGTACGAGGAAGCGACGGTGGTGCCGGCGGCGGCGGTGGCGCGAGCCGTGGCGAGGTTCTTGGAGCCTGGAGGGACAGGGGACGCGGCGAGGCGCAGAGCGCAGGAGCTCGCCGCCGAGGCTCACGCGGCCGTGGCGGAAGGCGGCTCGTCGTACGGCGATCTGCGCAGGCTCATCGACGATATGGTCGAAGCAAGGGCGGCCGCCGGCGAGGCTGCACCGCAACCTCAGTAGTCTATTCATTTCGCTCCGTTTGCCATGAGTGATGCACTCCTGCAGGGAGTTCACAAGTGTTGTTCTTGTTACAATGTCACTTGTAAAAAGCGTGTTCTCAGAGTGCAAACCGCAGAACATTTCTTCAGTTGATCAGCTCAACGAAGATCTGTACGTGTGATGTACATTGGCTTATAACTTGGCCTTGGTCGTAATTTTAAAGCTTTTAAGTTGCATCTGATATCTGTCATTGCCTTCAGAGGTTGCTAGCATTTCCCTTCTGAAAATTTCATCTTGTTCATGTGATCATGCCAAGTTAGTACCCACGTTATATCCACAAAGTTCTGAAAAAGGTTGCGCATTTCTCATCACATTCCCCGGAAATGTCGTTTTTGTCAGTCATGCACGATAGCCAGTCCACTTGTACTGCTTAATTAGATATCTGTGCTAAGGACGACGGATACCGTCATTTTTTAGATGGAATGATACTGCAATTCCACCCTGTAGATGTTGTAAATTGTCAGCAGGTATGTGACCTATCAACAACTCCAGATCCCAGCTGATCAGCGTGCTTAGTTTTCTAATCTACCCTCTAATTATTGAAGTAGTTTCAGTTACTATCGCATCGATTTTTATAGATCAATCGTGACTCAGTGAGTACCCGCTTGTTATACTTTTAGTCGATAAATCAGGTTTTGGCCCCTTTCCATTAGATTGTTTTTCAGATAAGGACAGAACAAAAGCAGACTAAAAAGTTCAGACATTGTATCTGTTCTTGCCACGACACACTACGAATCTACGATGACGACAGGCAAGACAAAGTGGCAAGCATGCAGCATCACTACCCTTTAATTAATCGTATAATAATCAATCAATTAAGCAAATATTTATATAGTTTGTGAGTGATCTGATTGAGATTGAGAAGCGGCTCTTCCACAATAGTTCGTCATCTGATTGCAGACATCGCCACTTTTGCCAATCAAGAGCAGGAAAATGGCTTCGGATGGCAGCAGCAAGAAGCTTCGCGTCGTGCTCATCCCGTTCTTCGCGACCAGCCACATCGGGCCCTTCACCGACTTCGCCGTCCGCCTCGCCGCGGCCAGGCCGACGCCGTCGCGACCACCCTCGCGGTCACGCCGGCGAACGTGCCTGTCGTTCGATCGCTGCTCGAGCGGCACGGACCAGCCGGAGTGGAGTCGGTGGCGATAGCCACCTAACCGTTCCCGGCGGTGGACGGCCTCCCGCCGGGCGTCGAGAACCTCTCCAAGGCGGCGCCCGGGGACGCGTGGCGCATCGACGCGGTGGCCGACGACGAGACGCTGATGCGGCCGGCGCAGGAGTCCCTCGTCAGGGAGCTCCGCGCTGACGCCATCGTCACCGACGCGCACTTCTTCTGGTTCGCCAGCCTCGCCGACGAGCTCGACGTGCCGTGCGTTCAGTTCTACGCCATCGGCGCCTTCTCCACCATCGCCATGGCCCACCTCATCGGCGCCGTCAAGGAAGGCGACAAGGAGGTGACCATTCCTCGGCTCCCCGGCCACGACTTGATGATCCCGACGACCGAGCTGCCGGAGTTCTTGAGGAGCTCGTCGGAGGTTGTCGTCGACTACTACAAACCCAAGAACGTCCATTCGGGGCCATCAGCCTACTTTGGCGTCGTCGTCAACACGTTCTTGGACCTCGAGGCCGAGTACTGTGAGATGTACACGCGAGACAAACACGCCAAGCGTGCCTACTTCGTCGGGCCCGTCTCGCCGCCGCCATTGCCGGCATCCGGCGAGTCACCATGCCCCGGCAGTGGGTGCCTTCGTGACACAATGCGGGTGGAACTCGGTGCTAGAGGCGGTCAGCGCCGGTGTCCCGGTTTTAACATGGCCAATGGTGTTTGAACAGTTCATCACGGAGAGGCTTGTGACGAAGGTGCTCGAGATCGGAGAGCGACTATGGCCAGAGGGTGCCGGAGTACGGAGTACCAAGGATGAAGAGAAGGAGATCGTCCCAGCGAAGGCGGTGATGGATGCCGTGACGAAGTTCATGGAGCCACGAGGGGCAGGGGAGGCGGCGAGAAGCGCCATCAAGCAGCTCGCCTTTAAGGCTGACACCGCTATAGCAAAAGATGGCTCATCGTACCGTGATCTGCTCCGTCTTATTGATGATTTCATGCAAGCCAAGTAATGGTAGATGCTCGTAAGTTGTACCACCTCTATTTTAAAATATTTGTTGTTCTAAGTTTATTCTAAGTAATTGATCATCAATTTCGATGAACTCATGTAATTTACTATCGTAAGATTTATATTTTTAAATCCATCATAAGAAATATTATTTAAAAATTAATGGTTAAAGTTAGACATGTTTAACTCAAGATAGATCTAAAATAATAAGTAATTTGAAATGGAAAGAGTGACCTTTTTGTTCTATTTGGTGCATTGAGCTTCTGAGTTTGTCAGATTTGTGTTTAAAAGAAAGATGAGCTGTTTTACTTTTACCTAATGTAAGCATGAACTCTCCTCAAACTCGGTACAGCTCGCTGCAACATCTACTGATCAATTCGCTCAGATGCAGCTTGAACCGACTTCCCAAACTGTAGCAGTTCACTGATACATACTGATGAATTCACTGCAAGAAAGATCATTGCTTCTCCTCTCTTCCGGTCTTTTTTTTAATATATAACAAGAGGCAGAAGCCTCAGATTTATTTAGGAAGAACTGGGAGTACAACCAGTTTTACAAATAAGCCCCTAAAGATGGGCGAATTACACAAGAAGCTACACTTATGCAGTGAAGGACAAAAAAAAGTTTGGAAAAAGCAATCAGGTCCTGCACAGCAAACTGCCCACAACAGCGATGAAGAAGACGATGTTCCATGCAACGGCGGGCACTGAGCGCTCACGACGGGCTGCAGAAGATTGAACCATGGCACAAACCCAGTTGGGGCCTCACAAAGGATGTTAAAGCCATGGTTTTTCACATACAAATACCACCATATCTTAAAAAAAACCCACCGAAGCCACTGAAAAAAAATCATCACCGGTGTAGAGCAAACACAAACGACGGCCAAATCGTTGGCGCCAACGACAGAGGCAATAAAACCATGGCAAGCTGTAGAAGGCAAACCTGATCGGGGCCTCCTATATGACTGGAGGTTGAAGCTTTCAAGGCTATACTTGAATATCTCAGTTGCCTGTTGAAGAACTGCCGTCGGAAACCAAGATGACTGCCGCTTGTGCCTGAAACTCGCCAGAGAAAAAGAAACCAGCCGGCGCTACCTTCCCTTGACTAGATCTGGTGGACTCCCAGCTGACAGCGATAGTTACCTACCTGAGAGTTTTCTCTCTCTAACGCCTGAGAGTTCGGGAGAGCTCCAGGGGAGCCTCTGCTTTGGCCTGCAGCTGAATTGAAGATCTCTTCCGGTCACATTGGACCGAACGCGCAGGAGAAATCTAACCAACTTGGTCACCGGCGAATTGGTCGCGATGAGGTTGTACAACACTAAATAATCTGGATATGAGAACTTTTTACGGTACAATATAGCGGTAGTATATATTGTTAGTATAAACGATCTAACAATGTAGATTGATTTGATCTTCCACTTAAATAGATGGTAGTATAAAATTTATGAGGATAAAATCATCTTTCTTTGTTATTCCGCGAGGGTCAATTTTGTTAAAATAGAAAGTAATTAATTTAGATAAAAAAAGTTTCTGTACCAGCTTCCAGTTGTATGAATGTGTTAACCTAGCTAGCAAGATTCAGAACGTGTAAGGTCTTCCACGCACATAAGTTGTGTTACAACTTACATTATTTGATCGGTAATTTGTCACATGTACCAAAGTAAATATTTAATGATGAACAGAATTGATCAGGAATTGTGCCACCGTGACGTGCAACATCATCTCTCGCAAGCATACATACGAGATCCAGCAGCGATGTCTGTGGCCCGACACATGAACGAATCCCAATTAGACCGAATTAACTCACAACACAAATTATTAGAAAGCTTTTTTCAATTTTCTATAAAACTCCTAATTTGCCCATCTATATACTAGGAGTATATTATACTGTAAAAGTTATCTTGTGAGATATGCACAAAATCATGGAAATTGCAAGAATTATTTTTCTGGGAAAAAGAAAACATAAAATCTATGGAACGGATTCCCGTGGACACGGAATAACTACTACTAGTAAATATCATATCTAGCTCACACTCCTCACACCTATCTTCTCCTTTATCTCTTCCCCTTCCTCTCCACTCTCTCTCGCTCTCTTCTTTGACTACCACCCTCATGAGCACGGAGGCGATGATGGCGGCTGGCCGAGTGGGGTGGCTCGTCGGGCGTCAAGGAAGCTGTCGTCACCACCGCTGTCGTTGCTGCTAGTGGAGGTGTTGGCGGAGTAGAGGAGGAGATCGTGAAGCCGTTCGTGGGGTAGGTGCCTGAGGACATGGCGGAGGCTGAGCTGCTCACCACGTTCCAAGAGGTGGCCATCATCGACAATGTCACCGTTATCAAGGACAATGCCTCCTATGGTGCACATATATACACCCAGATCTGGACTCGTGACTCTCGAGCTCTTGTGTTTATTTGTTCTGGGGTTTTCTACATGTTCACATGTTCTATGGGTGTTTCTACAACTATAATGACTTTTTCCTGGAATTGTTTTCTCTTATTGGTTTTTATTGAGCTCTTTCTTAATAAACATATGATTTTGGGTTTTTATTTGATGATACTTTAGTGGTATCATGATACTTTGGTACTTATAGATATCGGACCTGATACCTAGGTACCAGACTGAACCAGGTTTGGTACCCATAGGTATCGGACTTGGTACCTACCGGTATCAACCTGGTACCCAGGTAGCATGGCTGGTACATATAGGTATCATACTAGGTGCCTATAGGTACCAGACTTGGTAATTAGATATCATATTTGATATCATACATGGTACCATGCTTAGTACCTGTGGTATTATGGCTAGTACCCATATGTATCAGACCTGATATCTGATATCTACGACGTATCAGGTATCATGGCTGGCTGCGAGGTATCAAGTATCAAGCACCACACGCCTCCTCTCCTTTTCTCCTTTCTCCTCGGCTGGATCCTTGTCTCCTACTGTTGCTGCAACTGACGTCACTGTCTACGTCACCACAAGCGTTGGTTCAAGATGCGGGAGCGCATAATCAAAGAGGATCTTGGAGGTAGAGGGCACTACTGTTCCGGCTACTGTGAGGTATCGCGCGCTTGGATCCGGCAGGGGAAAGCAGCAAGGAATCACATATTTACGTGGATGGCAGGCAGCGCGGTTGGTAATTTGTCAGGCGTTTAATTATTCGCGTGACCTCAATTTTGCACGGTATCCCGTGCGCTAGCTGCTCTCTCCTCTGTTCTCATTCAAGATGCTAAAAGATAGTACAGAACTTCCCCAATAGAAAAATGCATGTGCAGCTAAAATCAGAAAACAAAAACATGAAATGACCAAGTGAATTTTTTGCAAAAAAAAAAACACAATTTGTGATAAAGACATTGTATTCTACTCCAACATACAATTCTCCAGGTAGTTCCTTTTTATTGGAAAGAACACTAATTACTGCGCAAATAATTACCGAGATAACTAGATACAAATTGCAAAGAGTAATAATGACTGAGGAAGAAGGTATTAGTTGCTTCATAAATAGCAAATGCAGCAGCTAATCACTTATCGGAAATCGAATGACTATTTGAAAATTGAATGAGCAATTGGCCAGTTCTAAAGTAGTTTAGGGAACAAATGATGCTTTGGCATCAGATAGTTAGGGAATACCTGCTTTATAACGTGGAGAGACACATCTGGATCATCGCTAATGAATCCCCCATGAGCATTCAGCTGATCAATGTACATGTCCTAGTCGAACTCGCGACGAAGGAGATCCATGTGCCTGAAGTGTTCATCCGTCCAGCCTGCGAATCCCCTACGATCAAAAGGGAGACGCTTTGCGTTTGCATCATCAACCTGCTCCGCAGCTTTGTTGAAAATATCGAGATAAACATGCCAGTTAATTTTGCCATCTATGAACAGGAACCCTGCCTCCTCCTCATCGCCCAACTGCTACAGTATACATGAACATTATTTATTAGTAGGTCACATGAAACAGAGGAAACGACGAGGAATTCCACCCAAGGCGACTCCAATTCATCATACCTGAATTCTCTGTGTTTTTGTTGAGATGCAGAATTGCGACCAATCCGGCCAACGCACCACCGTAGAGTGCTCGCCTCCCCGCCGCCGCTGTCGCCGCCGCCGCCGCCTGAATAACGAACCCCAGCCAGGGATCCGCCTGCGCCTGCGCCTGCGCGCGTGGCGAGCCTCCGGGTGAGGAGCGAACCGAGGGTCCGGAGGGCCATGGCCGCCGGCGACTCGATTTCCTCTTATTGCTCTCCTCCGCCGCCGCGCGCCTCGATTCGATTTCTTAGGGCTTGATGGGCTTCACTTCCGATTTCCGATTGACACAGCTTTGGAGAGGTGTTGGGGGCCAATATAGGATAAGAGTCCGTTTTGCCTCCCTTAAGTGTAGCTGCAGTCTGATTCGAATCACTCAACCCTCAACTGTTGTCACAGTGTGAATCGTATCCCTTAATTGTAAAACAAGATAATAAAGCTCCCTTTAATTATTAAAACCGAGTCAATTTACCGTTCGTAGGGGTTTCCCATTATTCAAAGCCTGCACATTAGTTGCCACCCATTTTTTATATCACATGAATGCGTGAACTCAAAATCATTGCAGTTCACTGCAACATCTATGGACGAATTCACTGCAACACTGGCCTAGATAAAGATCAGTTTTAGGATAAGATCTTACAAATTTTGGCCTTTAGATCAAAGACAAACAACTACTTGTTGGTGTCGGTGTACAGAATTTTGGCCTTTGGACAAAACTCGTGAATCGTCAATTTTTGTGTTTAAACCACGACCTGTTTTACCACATGGGAGCATGAACTCCTCAAACTCGTTACTGTTCACTGCAATTTCTACTGGCGAATTCGCTCATGTGCAGTCTGAATGAACTTGTCGAAATCGAAAATTTCCATGAGAACATCTGCTACTGTCGAATTCGTTCAGAAAAAGAAAAATATAGTAATACTGATGAATTCACTGCAACAGTGGCCTCGAGAAAGATCATGGCTTCTCCTTTTTTCCTCCGGTGACATTGGACACGAGCCCCCGGAGGAATCTTGCCGACTTGGTCACCGGCGAGTTTGCGGCCATGAGGTTGTACAGCATGGTCTCCACCTCGCCGATAGTCGGCCGCCGCTTCAGCCGCGACACCACCTTGAACTGCTCCACCTCCGGCGCCGGCGCCGGCGCGGCGTCCTCCTCCTCCACCATGAGCACCCAGCTCTCGCCGCCGAACCTGCCGCCCTCGACGCACCGGAGCAGCACGCCCTTCTTCTTGCTCAGGAGGCCCCTCACCTCCAGCCCCGTGAAGGAGTACACCACGTTGAAGGAGCCCAAGAAACCCCTCGCGCCGGCGGCGAACCCCTCCTCCTCATCGAAGCTCCACGCCGGGTTGAACATGACCACCGGCTTCGGGTCCAGCGCGTCGGCGGTGGCCCTCATCTTCTCCACCTGCGACCGCCCGGGCGCCAGGAACACGGCGGCGTCGCAGGAGCTCAGCGCGTCGGGCGCCACCGCGTCGAGCTGCGCGTGCGCCGTGGATTCCCCCCAATCATTGGGCTCCCGTAGAGCCACACCCATCTCCTCGGAGGATGGCCACACGAGCAGCAGCCTCGCCGCAGCGCCGCCCTTCCTCGTCACGCCGAGGCCCGACGAGAACACGTCGGAGGCGAGGCGCGCGAGGGAGCCCGGCGAGTCGTCGACGACGGGTATCTCGGCGCGGAACCGCGGCTGCCGCTGCTGCTTCCTCTGCTTGCGAGGCGGCACCGAGTTGTTGAGCGGCTTGCGAAGCGCGGTGGCGAGGCAGGACCTCGCCTGCGACACGGCCTCCTCCCTCGACGACGGCGGCGAGGGGGCCGCGTCCGCCGTCGGCGACGACGAGGAGCGGACGGGTCGCGGCTGCCGCGACGGCTGCTCGCGGAGGAGCAGAGAGAGATGGAGAGGGGATTGCTGCTGCGGTGGCTCGAACTGCCGAGATGGTGGCGGGAGCGGCGGTTTGGGCGCGAGTTTGGAGGGAGGAGTGTTCAGGAGGCTCAAGGCCATTGGCGCCAGAAGCTTCGCTGCCGGGAGGAGAAGATAAGGTGTCTGCTTGCTTTTGACATATCAACTGCTCTAGTATCAGTACGTCTCATTGGCCATAATTTCTTCAGAGAATCAGTGCTCAAGCTGGCCTTTTGTTTCAACTTAGATGTGATTACAAAGATGGTTATGACTAACTGACATGCTATGCTTAACCTTTGTGTTGAGTCAATAACTGATTACCGGGTTTATATTGTGCGTAACAGAGGCAGACAAGGGCAGACTTTCAACATCACAAAATGGGCAACGAATTACCTCATTGGTCACTGAACTTAGCCAACAATGAACAGTCAGTGTGAAGAATACACATATTGAATTGCTTCATCAAATGAGCACACCGTGGATTATATATCGAGAGTCTTGTACCCACACAAACTACAACAATTACAAACAAATAATTTTATATTCTCAGAAACACATTGATTCTTAAAGCTATCATTGAACAGCGTAAGCAAAGAAGCATTAAGCTGAACCAGGAATGCTGAATTTGCAGGTTTTGAACCATGATAAAAGTTATTCAGTTCCCAGGCTCTCAACTCAGATGAAAATTTCAGTAACAGAACTTGTCAAGGATTCCAGGGTTGGGTCATGAGAAGCAGTGTTTCCTTGTATAGGCAGAAAGAGTTTTCACGGGTATACAGTGAATTCACTCTTGCACAATCGTGCGAAACATTACAGGAACTATTCAAGTCAAATTACAGACCATGCCTCAAACAATGAGGTAGATATTCATGTTCTTAATATTCAAGCATTGTTCAATAGAGGTTCAGGTTCCAAATTTGGTAATCAAACTAAGGTTGTGATGCAACCTGTGGCCCGACAATAGATGTTTATTCAATGAGGTATCTTCAGAAAACATCCATATCATATCAACATTCCATGCGGAGTAACGACATGAGTAAAACATGTTACAGTTTGTGATGGCCAGTTTCATAAGTCAACAAGGCAACTTCACTCAACAAATCATCTAAGTGAACAAACCCAACAGCGCGGACAAATGAACCCTCAGAAAGACAGAATCAGGAGCACTAATTGATCTATTGGTTGGGTATTAGAACAACATCTTATTGTTAGTCTCTTTCGGATGACAAAGAAAGAACTTAGTATTTTTAATATGTGCTATAATTTAGTAGCCAAGGGGTGGAAATCAGAAAGGTAAGGTATGCAAGACAGCAAGAGACACCATTCACGACATATAACAGAATATATGTGAATATGTGATCAACGAGGAAATTAGCGGTTGAGTCCCAGGGCTATGTAATCAACGTTTGATTTCTTTCCTTTATGAAACACGGTTACTCTAGACATCTTCCGAAGGAACAAATTGTAAAACATTCACTTCCTACATAAGTTGAGTTTTCTGAAATTAGGCCAACATTACCCACGAATTCCAGTGATGTGGACTTGCTAGTACACTGCAAGCTTCTATAATCCTAGCGAACACATAAATTCGAAAGCTTTCGTTGGTGTTAGTGAACTCATCTACAGCAGGCTCCAAAATCAAACATGACAGCTCAAATCTTATCAACATACTCATCAATAACTCAAGTTTTATTTCAAGATAATGCCTGGGTAGCTGATACAGGTATGCAACCGAAAGATCACACTATACCCATAATATAAAACCTGGTACAGCTCAAGATACCAGGTGCCGGAGTATGTGGATGCCCTCTCCGCATGCTCAGAAGACGATGCGGAACTGCGGCGCGCCCTCGCCGGCGGCCGGCACAAGCTCCCAACGGCAGGGCTCGAGGTCGTCGGACACGGGGCAGTATCCCGCGAGCGTCACGGCGGCGCCGGACTCCGCCGCGGACCCGAACTCGAAGACGGTCGCGTCCGCCTGCCGCTGCCGCCGCAGCACCTCCACCGCCCCCTGCGTGCCGCCGGCCGCGGATACCTCCGCCACACCCGCGCCACCCGCTCCCTTCGCCGGCTCCGGCGAGCCGCCGCCCCGCCGCCCCTTCCACCACGAGAAGAGCCCCATCTGGATTAGGGAACAGTAGGGTTTTGGACTTCTGGTGGGCGAAAAAAAAAATCTGAAAGAAGAAGAGATCGTGGAGATATCACTGAGCAATGGGCCCCATATGTCAGCCTCTCCACAATTTTTAACTAAAATTATATGGGCTTGTAATGAGATGGGCTTCAAAATGGGCCTTGAGGCTGAGTAGGAAGAAGCGGCCCACGGAGACTAGTCGTCGTCGTCGTCGTCTCAACTCGCATGGCAAATGCAGTGGAGATATCCAGAAAAAGGAAAAAAAAAAAGGCGGGAATCACATCGTCTACCTCCAAACGGAATCACACCTCTCATCCTCTGCTTTCCGCAAAGGCCACCACCACCACCACCGCCTCCTCCTCCTCCTCCTCCTCCTCCGCGTACAAGAACCCTCTCCCCGTGTGCGCCAAGCACACACCTGCCTCAGCTAGACGAGCAGTCAGTCTTTCAGTCACCATCAATGCCGCTGCGGCGGGGGATCGAGGTCCGGCAAGCGGTCGGCGACGGCGGCGGCGGAGCGGTGGCGCCGAGGTGGCGCATGTCGCTGCTGGAGAACACGTTCAACTCGTTCCTGCAGTCGAGCGGCGGTGGCGCGGGGGCGGACGGCGCGGCGGCGAGGGCCGTGTTCGGGGAGGGGTCGCTGTTCAGCCCCTTCCTGTTCGGCAAGTTCTTCGACCCGGCCGACGCCTTCCCACTGTGGGAGTTCGAGCCGGAGGTGCTGCTCGCCGCGCTCCGCCGCGGGGCGAGGACCACCGTCGATTGGGCCGAGACGGACTCCGAGTACTACCTCAGAGCTGACATACCAGGTAATTAATTAACCATCTCGAGTACTGGCTTTGATTGATTTCTCTTCTGTTTTTCTCCATTTCTGTGTAGTTAAGCTCCATATCTGCTTTCTGTTTGTGCATATGTGATTAGTTTTCATAACTAATCTTGGTAGTAAAAATTAATGAGTAGCATGTTTTTAGTTTGTGTATGTTCTTCCTTAGTCCATAGATGCACAGTTTTCCGGCGCACGTTCTGAAGAAAAAAAACTGAGTTAACCTTACATATTTGTCAGAGATGATCTTGCTTGTGCGCAATCCAATCTTCAGATTAACTAGCAGGAAGAGCTGAGCCTGATAAATGTTAGTAGTAGTGTTCCTGGATCAATTTTCTGAAACAGAAGTTCTTGCAAGAGTGCACCAATTCACATGCCGTATTGCTATCAGCAAGAACTTCAGAATCAGATTCAGATGCCGCGGAGACAGGGAGCTTTTTTCAACTTCATGTAGGAAACCAAACAGTTGACATTTGCCAGAAGTAACCGGATTCTATCAATTTTTTTAAAATTTTTTCATAGTGACATGTAAACAATAAGGGAACATCCCCTCGAAGGATTAAAATCCACTCTCAAAGTAACTATGGTCATGTGGTTTCCCTCATTTTCTTCCTGTGCTTTTTCTCTGCTTTTTCAATACAGTAACACTGCGATCTCGCTGTCTCTGAATTTACATATTCTTTGCGTCTGGTTGCGGTGCACCATCCACCATGGTCCAAAAAAAGCAGACATTTTTTTTATCAGATGAGGAAGAGAAAAAAAAGCAGTCATGGCGTGTGCCGGACGATTACGAAACCCTAAAAAGAACCTAATCGCTTTCACATTATTGTACTGAACTAGTGATCGAGTTAATCAAGGACCAAATTTCTGATTAGGCAACTGTTTTGATCAGGTGGGAGGAAATGCGACGTGGAGGTGAGCGGCGACGACGCCATGAGGGTGGTCGACGTCAGCGGGTTGTGGCGGGCGGCGCCGCCGCCGGACGGCCGGGACTGGCGCGCCGGCCGGTGGTGGGAGCACGGCTTCGTCCGGCGCGTCGAGCTGCCGGAGGACGCGGACTGGAGGAAAGTGGAGGCCTTCTTCGACGACGGCGAGGGGTCGCTGGAGATCAAGGTGCCCAAGTCCGGCGAGGCCCACCAAGCGGCGGCGGTGGCCACCGTCTGAGAATCCTAACCTCGCCGCCGCGCGATTGGAGAGAGCGAATTATTCTTCTTCTGACAGTGACGGTGAAGATGGCAAAAAACTTGATAAGAATTTCTCAAGATATGGAGAGACCAAAAGTGAGCAAAGATTATCTCACACATGTTGCATATGCATTAACGTCCAATCCATGCGCCTGCAGATGATTGTACTAATATGCTAGTTAACCGTTAAAAATGGATCATTAGTATCGTGCATATGCATCACAGTCACAGCATCACTGTCGAATTGGTCGAAGATAAAACGAGACATCGAGATCAAAAATTCGATTCTGGAATACATGAACATATATACATATCCAGGTCGCGGCTTTGAGAAAGTTGGATTCTTCCATTTTCTTTCGGCCATGATGTCTCGCTATCATCCCGTTCTTTTCTCTCTCCCAGTGGGGGCATATGAGAATCGGAATTGACGAAAGCAAGACTGCTTTTTCTTCAGATCTTCAGGTAATTGTACTGCGTCGAAACTTTAATTGGCTTGATGGCTGATGGCACTCATCATTTTGGTCACTGGATTGCTTTAGATTTTTAGCAAAAAGAAAAAAACAAGCATTTCTTCACTCTCAGTGCGCACCTGACAGTTGTTCGGTTTTGTGTATCACTGTAGCCTGATGCCCTCTTAACTGAATCCTCATGCCACTCGATTAGATGAACATGTCGACAAGTGTCAGTAGGAATTCCCTGTTCTTTCCGATTCTTTATCAGTAGCTTTTGCTGGTGCATCATGTATGGTATCCTGGAGTAATCTGTACTGGCAAATGACAAGAAAGTGCAACCTGTGAAGTATCAGTACAGGTGGCTCCTATCAACCGGAGCTGAATTCCATGTCCTTTTGCTCTGTTTCTCCAACCCAACGTTCGTCAAAATCAATGAGAAAAAGACAGAGATACGACAAGGCAGGGAAACAAACATACCCCAAATTGTGTTTCAGTCACGCTCAGAGATGCTGAAGCCTGTGGATTTTACCCATCTAGAATTGGCTGCTACCTGCTCATTTTGTTCTTGGAGAGACCGCCCCTGGGATAGAAAATTGGGGTGCAGAGAATGACAGGTTCAGGTTATGTTTATTGGGAATTTTCAGGCCGTATCTGAACTGACAAAAGAGTCCGGGCGGCTATGGCTGCTTCCCCGGTCACCATATCACAGGCTAGTAATGCAGATAAACCTTTTGGTTTCTGAGAAGACACCGAGAAATACCATATATCTTGTAGTGTAAAATTTAGTGTCTTTGAAGTAAGTAGTTTAACTAATCAAATGAGATATTGATGTACTGAGAGAACATGAGACAAAATTTTACAATAGAAAAATGTGATACCTAATACCTCCTGGAAATTGGAATATAGTAAAATCACCCAATAATGTAACTGCTGCAACTAGTCAACGTGTGGAGATTATGGGTACCCTATACCTACACGACATGGTTATCCGACTAGTTATAGGGGATAGCTTATATCTATGTAATATGTAACGGATCATGACTTGGGTATTACGTTTCCTTATGTATTATGTAACGGTCTAAAGTCTTGGTTTGACAATATTGTAAAGTAGTATTAGAAAACCTATACCGTATTGGTTAGGATTTCTATCTTGTAATCCTGCTCCCAACCTATATAAGGTGGGTAGGAGATCCTCTAGGGAGCATGAGCACAACTAGATCGTCAGATCAATACACAACTCGGCGGATACAATCCCTAAACAGGAGTAAGGTATTACCTCTCATTGAGAGGGCCTGAACCTGTCTAAATCCTTGTCTCCGCATCCATCTACTTTTAGGTCTCGTGCGCTACCCACTTTTCATATTGTCAAAATCTAGTTTCGACACAACGTGAAAGTGAAACATATCAGACACAATTACTAAGCTGACTGATATGAACATGAACAAGAAGTATGCATGAAATGAGTTAGGGACTCCTTTCTAGTTTGATCAAGGCATAGGTTACATGTTAATATACCTTCCTAGTGTTAAGTATCAAGAAGCACCACATATTTTATTCCCTCCGTTCCCAGATACTTTGTTACTAACTTACTACTATTGACCATCAATGATTCAAGTTTGATGGGTAATAATTTATTTTTAAATGGTTGGTTTACGATGAACAAAAGATTAATGCTTATACACTGCTAATTCGGTATCTTTTAAAATATTTATTCAATTTTTGCAAAACAAAAGGAAACGAATTATTAAAGTTCAAATGTGAAGTAATACTCAAATATATTGTACCTTTTGTTGTATCTCCTCAAGATTGTAAAAAATCCCAAATGTATATACCATAATGTTAGCACTCCAAATCTCATAGTATAATCAGAATACAATCAGACAAGGATGTTATGGATGACATCACAATTGTCTTTTACCCCCATGGAAAGAGTCCAAAGGGATATCCTATTTTTCTACATGGAAACGAAGAGAGGATCTTTCACAGTGGTCCTATAAGTAGGGGCCATGTCATTCCAACAAGCAAACCAAAACAACCTTTCAAGCTTCTCAATCCACTCCACTAATCATTCACCTTGCAAAATTGCACAACTCAAATGAACCAAATTGTATAAGTTAGTAACCCAATCCTTCAGCAAAAAATGATCCTAACATGTCCAATGGACACTTGACAAGTGTCGCCAATCGCGGGCATCGGATGCAATTTGATAGGCTCTAGATCAGCCTCCAAATATTGTCACAGTGGTGGCTAGCACGTAGCAAAGCTATGGACATGGAGCATGAGCTCAGGGGCGGCGGCGTCGGGGCGGCGGCGCATGGCTCCATCTGCTTCTCCGGCGGGCCGGTGCTCGTCGACGGGCGACGCATCCAGCAGCTGCTCCTCCACTGCGCCGCCGCGCTCGAGTCCAACGACGTGACGCTGGCGCAGCAGGCCATGTGGGTGCTCAATAACATCGCCTCCTCGCAGGGTGACCCCAGCCAGCGGCTCACGTCGTGGCTGCTCCGCGCGCTCGTCGCCCGCGCGTGCCGTCTCTGCGCGGCGCCCGGCGCCGCCGTGGGGTTTCTGGAGAGAGGTCGGGTGCCGCCGTGGGGGAGGGCCATGTCGGTGACGGAGCTCGCCGACTACGTCGACCTCACCCCGTGGCACCGGTTCGGCTTCACGGCGTCCAACGCCGCCATCCTCCGCGCCGTGGCCGGCGCATCCTCCGTGCACGTCGTCGACCTCAGCGTCACGCACTGCATGCAGTGGCCGACGCTCATCGACGTGCTGTCGAAGCGGCCCGGTGGGGCGCCGGCGATCCGGATCACCGTGCCGTCCGTGCGCCCCGCCGTCCCGCCGCTGCTCGCCGTGTCAAGTTCGGAGCTCGGAGCCCGGCTCGCCATCTTCGCCAAGTCCAAAGGCGTGCAGCTGGAGTTCAACGTCGTCGAGAGCGCGACGACGACCACCGCGACGTCTCCGAAGAAGACGATGACGACGTCGACGCTCTGCCAAGAACTCGCGACCGTCCTGTCTGACCCGCCGTCGCTGGGGCTGAGGGACGGCGAGGCGCTCGTCGTCAACTGCCAGAGCTGGCTCCGGCACGTCGCGCCGGACTCGAGAGACCTCTTCCTCGACACGGTCCGGGCGCTGAACCCCTGCCTTGTAACCGTCACCGACGAGGACGCCGACCTGGACTCCCCGAGCCTCGCGTCGCGCATGGCGGGCTGCTTCGACTTCCACTGGATCCTGCTCGACGCGCTCGACATGTCCGCGCCCAAGGACAGCCCGCGGCGGCTGGAGCAGGAGGCGGCCGTCGGGCGGAAGATCGAGAGCGTCATCAGCGACGAGGACGGCGCCGAACGGTCGGAGTCCGGCGCGAGGCTCGCCGAGAGGATGAGACAGAAGGAGTTCGCCGGCGTAGTGTTCGACGAGGAGGCGGCGGCCGAGGTGCGGCGCTTGCTGAGCGAGCACGCCACGGGGTGGGGAGTGAAGCGGGAAGACGACATGCTGGTGCTGACGTGGAAGGGGCATGGCGCCGTGTTCACCGGCGCTTGGGCGCCTAACTAATTGATATATAGCTTAGCAATCTACATGGAGTGATTAAATCTTAAGCTCGTGTTAGACTGTCTATTAGCTCAGAAGTGACAACGGAGAATCAACAAAGCAGGAATTTCCGGTTGGATTTAGTGGATCGTTTTTAAACTTCTACTTCCAAGACAAGATATTTCAGTTTAATTCTTGATGTTTTACTCACGATCTAGATTGTTTTAGATCAATTATAAACATGCACCTTCCCCAAATCATAGCCGTCAATTACTGTTGGATTCGAAATATTTTCTGGTGAGTGTTGATTCAGAGAAAAAAAAAAGGGAAGGTGAGTTTGGAATCCTACACTAAAATTCACAACTCAATTCCAATTCTATTCGGGCCACAAATTATATACCATGTAAGATTCATAAGGCCCAATACTTATTGGGCTGTGATGAGCACGAACCAATTTCTAGGCCACAAGTCCAATCCCATGGTCGCCTCAACCACCACCGCTGCATCGCCGTCGGCGATGGACCGGCGAGTCCAGCGGCTGGTCAGCGGCCTCGCCGCCACCGCGGCCACCGTCTCGCTTCTATGCCTCATCTCCCACGCCTCCACCTCCTGCTTCGCCGGCGTCACCACGCTTTCCCACGCCCCCTTCCCGCGAACCTCCTGCGACGCCGCCTCCCGCCGCGTCGTGCCGCCGGACCGCCGCCTCGCGAAGCTCCGCTCCTCCGCGCTCTGGCGCCGCCGCTCCGTGGCACTGGCATCCTCCTCCGTACTCGCCTCGCTCCGCGGCCTCCGCCTTCTCGCTGGCTCCTCCCGTGTCCTCTGCCTGGCCGCCGGCGCCGGCCACGCTGTCGACGCGCTCCGCGCCGAGGGGGTCGGTGACGTCACCGGGATCGACCTCGTCGACTTCCCGCCGCTCGTTCGCCGCGCTGACCCCCACAACCTCCCCTTCGCGGACGCCGCATTCGAACTCATCTTCTCCGACGACCCCGCGGGGTTCTCCGGCGCCCTCTTCCCGTCCCAGATCGCCGCGGAAGCCGAGCGCGCCGTACGCCCTGGAGGTGCCCTCGCCCTCGCTGTCGACAGGAACCTCGACCCGTCGGCCGTCGCCGCGCTCTTCAAGAGGTCCCGCATCGTTGACCAGAGGGATCTCACCATGGATGGATCACAGGTTAGGATGCTCATCTTCCAGAGTAATGGCACTACCTCGAACTCGCATTAGGTCGTTTATCACTGATTGATCCCATGATCTGCTAATTTCTGTTTATGTTCATGTTGTAATCTTAGATCTGTGCATAGAATTAAGCTCTGATTGTGTGTAAATTAAGCAAGGGAAATGTGAGATTGTCTAATGCCAGTTGATGTGCATGAATATTACCATGAACCCATGATTTTCCTTCAGCCATCACTTCTATTTTGCTGCTGCAAAATGCTAAATCAGCAGCTACCAAAGCTAACCATTTGATCATAAAATATTTATGCTGAAGCCTGAAAATGGTACTTAACAGAGGATACTGGAATACCCTCTAAATAATAACACAACCCAAAAGTTTCAATTTGTCGATGTACCATCTTTTTCGTTATGCGCTGCAATTAGGATAAGCATCGATCAACTTAACCCTGAGTATGAAGCTTCTTGGAGTTTGGCCAGTCCATTTGCTTCGCTGCTACTGGCCACTCGTTGCTACGAGTTGCTTACTACAATACTTGATTGAGAGATGTTAGTGGATAAGTTATGCAGTAGTTAAGTAAGCTATTTGCATCTGGCGCCACTGCCACACTTTGGAAGGGGAAAAGCATAGTATCGAATGCTACTTGAATACAGTGAAGAAAATGGCTCACATATGATATCTTAAGATCTTATGCAATCCTATAATTGCGTCCCAATTTAACAGGACAATTTCTGATAGGAAACTAATCATAAATCAGTAGATTTCCTTGTATGAAGTAAGCATTTAGTTATCTATTCTTCTTTCACTAACTTTTGGAGAGTGGCACCCTGCTAGGTGTTTAGATTAGCATCGAAATATAGGCATCAGCAATGTTGTCCTCATTTCAGAAAACAATGCAGGTCAATGTTCACCAAGGTGCCAGACCCTAGTCAGAATGTGGGATTACATAACAGTGTCTAGCACCTAATTTGCAATAAGACTAGGATCATTCGCCTAGGTGGGATGAATTGGCTAGGGGAATGTGTTGTCTGTGGTCTCTTGTTTTTCATCTTTCCATGCATTCTTCATTTTGCATATTTGGAAGAAATTATTTTATTAGAAGAAAGGCCAGAAGGCCATGCTTTTTTTGAAAGCGAGTAGTTTTGCAGAGTTATGCTGGGGTTACCAGCTTTACATTCAACCCAGAGCACACAAGGCAAAAAGAGGAGGACAACCAAAATGTCAGAAAGCAGGGTAGAAAACAGCTTATATCTGATCGAAGCAGAAAAAACCACAACCAACTCCAGAACAGTACTCCTTAAGCATTGAAACGTTTCTTGCAACGCTGCTATCAGGGACTCCAAGGAACTGAAGGGAGCAATCTCAGACTGTCTCAGCGACACCTTACACTGCAACAAAAGATGATTGATAAGAAAAGGAATTGTTAGAGGGGTTAGAACCAGCTTGTGTCTGAAAATAATACCATTTCACACAATCCAGAATTGCCAATACACTGCAAGAAGAAGCGTAATCTTAACTCTAGAAAGTTGAGATCCAGTTCTCCCAATGTGAAGGTTAAAAGAATCCTGAAAACTAATATAGGGATCATATCCCACCCCAAGGCAACCCGACAAACACACCAAACGAACGTGTCTATAGGGCAAGTAAATGAAATGTGATTTGCATCCTCTAACTGGTCACAGAGTTGACAAAATTCAGATCCCACCCAATTTCTTCTCTTCAGTTGACTTGTAGACTGAATTATGCTTTTGCAAGCCAATCACGGAAAGTGTTTATGTTTCAAAGGTGCACCCCAGATATCTTTCATTCTCTGGTCTAGAACTCCTCTAAAGGGCAGGGCTTTACAGAGTGACTTGGAAATATATTTCCTGTTTTTCTCTAATACCCAGGTTAGCTTATCAGGATTATCTTGCAAAGCTACATTTTGCAGCAACCCTTCTAGCTCTTCCCAAGAAGTTAACTCAGCGGTCCCAAAAGACCTCGTGAACGTTAAAATCCATATTTGGATGAAATTGTGGCGAAATTGTCTCTCTTTTTGCCAATGATTGTCCACCTATCCCTTTATTTGTAACATCTATAGTGGCATAAGACACATATAGTACAATGTTTTGTTCTATTCTATTGCTGTTCTGTTGGCTTTGTGTTCTCTTCTACTGCGTCATGCCTGCCTGCCTGCTTTTCTTCGTTGGAGTCTTCATATCTTTCCTGGAAGCATATCCACAGCTGGAAAATGTGTGGAATTGTAGAATGATTGGTCTTTCCTTAGGTAACATCATTTCAAGTCTTTTCAGTAACTGTTCACCATTGACAAACTGCGGTAAATGTTTGTTCTTGCCGGGCCTTTGCTGATGGGCGACACCTCGAGGCCCAGCGACTTTCCTTCGGTCTATAGCCTACAATTATACTTATATGCACAGTCAAGATGCCGCTACAAGAAAAAGGGGGCCCATATCGCGCTTCAAGGTTTTGCCTGACAATAATTTTGATGAATGTTTTGTTCATTACCTCCAATTTGACCAAAAAATCTGCAAGAAACCCATGTCATGTGGTAGTAGCTTTAGGCATGGCCGTGTAGCAGAATTGGGCAATCACGTATCCAAATGTATGAAGCCCAAATTCTCGGTACTGTACCAGACAATTGGACACACAACCATGCATACTGTTTGCAACTTGGGGATTTTTTTCTCTCTTTTTTGTGCAGAACTGGCTGTTCATTGCAGAAATTCCTGCATTCCAAACAGGCCAAGGTTTATACTAGCTGAGTGGAGGTTCTGAATACCTTTGGGTCTGTTTGGAGGAGCTTAAGATTTTGAGAAGCAGCTAGTGAGAAACTAGCTGGTGAGAATCGGGTCTGGCTTCTAGTTCATTTTCTAGATTCTACAACTACAATCTAAGTAAAAATCTAGATTGTTTGGGGGAGTTTCTAGTAGCTAAAGATTTTAGGCAGCTGCTAGAAACTCCCCAAACAAACCTTTTGTTTGTTGTGAAAAATCCTGCATTGGGACTAGGCTTAAACTAGCTGAGCTCAACTACAACTAACGAGTTCTTCCACCATTGGAGTGCACGCTGGAGCTCCCGCGGGGGGTTTGGGGGGACCCTTTGATCATCGAGTGGGTTGTAAAAGAAGTTCCGATCGAATACCTCGAGACGAGTCGAACCTGATAATTGTTTACATGCACTACACTACAGTACACAACACGGCAGTACTACAACTTAGTATATAGACATGCTTGCACGCATGCTCTATATAATCCTAGAGCAAGCTTGACAATGCAATCACAGTATTGCAGTCATCACAACCCCTCCGATTAATTGATCGTGCGCATCTCGGTCTGCTTCATGTACGAACTGCGTCGCGACGTACGACGACGACCCGGGCCGATCGATCCGCCGATCACATCGTCGCGTGCAGGCCAGGCATCCATCACACGTACACTGCACCCCTCGCACGCACATACTACTGTATTGCTGTTAGGTCGCGACGCCACTGTCGCGCGACGGCGACCGCACCGGCGACCGCGATCCCTGGCGAGATCGGAATGTTCCCTTTCCTGCCGGCTCATGATCCCCTCGTCGCCACCGTCGCCGTCGCACGCACGAGAGCTATATGATCTATAGCCACCTACAGATCGATCGACTTGACCGGCCGGCCGGCCAATCGTCGGAGCAACCACCACACATACCCTGTATACGTGTCACCTTCCTCTTGTTGCCTAGCTATCGCCTAATCGACCAACTCTGCAAGTGTGTGTGTGCGTGTGTGTGCAGCATCACTCGCCAGCTGAGCTAGCTGTGGGTCACGCACTGTATCACACAAAGCCATGAATTATGCCGGCCGGGTGACTAATACTATGTGTCTCCATGAGAGTCGATCGATCGATCTGCCACGAAAAATGCCAAACAATATCGCACTGTAGGAGTAGATGAAACACGCGTGCATGGGCCTGGGGGCTTTGTCGTCTCGTCGCCGATCGATGCAACGAGAGATGGCTTAATTCCTGGGCACTGCAGAGCGTCCCAGATATGATGAGGAGGCCGGCGACAAACAGCCAGGGACAAAGGCAATGGCACCAGCTGAGCTGACACAGCCATCTCCCTACCATCCGTGCACCAGCTCTCACGGAATGGGGCTCCTGCCCTACATGTCCCCCTGGCCTTCCTTCCTCCTGCACGTGTGCATGCATGCACGCCAGCCAGTTGGCTCACTATATATACTGATATTTTTCACATGACATATATATATCGTATTGAAAGAAATTGAATGCTTGAATAAAAAAATTTGTATATACTCTTTTGGAGCCAAATTAGCTAGTACATTAAGTATCGTATGTGTTTCAATCTGGATCACTATTCTCGTCACATCATTCACACGTTGCAATCTGATTTGTCTAGCTAAGATCAGGTATATATCGATCCCAGCTGTACTTGTGTGCGCATGTGTGTTCAACCACCTTACCCAACCACCCAAGTTGACACTTGCCTCTTGAGACTTGATGAAGATACTAATACTATAGTATACTAGACCGAACATTAATCATAGGACTATCGTGTGCACGTAGAACATGGTGTATATGTATATTTAATTTGGATGGTTAATTCATGGTCATAGACGGTCAAGATGTAGACACGTTTGTAACGTGGTGTGTGCCATGCACCCTGGTGCACCCTGGTGGTGTGTGGTCAACAGGCGCGATCGCCGTCGAGCTAGGCGCACGTACGATGGGGGGAACGTCGACAAGCGAGCGTGAGATGCGCAGGGCACGTTGCTATCCTGCCTCGCCTGCCCCATGCAGCGACCGGTCGTCCCGGGAGACGATTAAATTCGATCGATCGATCTCCCAACGCTCTGGGCCGCCGGCCAGCTTGCAGTGGCCTGTGGCCCTGTTGGTGGATGGATTTCTCACACGTGTGGAATTTAGGGTTCACAATCCCAATAAAATTTAGAGTTCATATTGGGATTGTGAAATCCGCTCAAGAACGGTATCATCGAATTTTATGAAATCCGTTAATAAACCGACAAAAACAGATATATATATATACTCTAAACAAATTTTGATAAAAAAATATAATTTAATTTTTTTATGTTGACAAAAAATGAGTGCGGTTTGTATTTTCAAACCGATCCGAAAAGTCTAGATTTCACGAAATCCAAACCGGATTCCAATGAAATTGTGAGCCCTGAATCTCCTCCGGTGTACGGCGCCATGGTAGGGCGGCCGCTGCGCACATGCCGAGAAGTGGAGGAGATCGAGAAAAAGGGAGCGGCTACGCTGGCTTAGGAGGAGCTAGCAAATACTGTAACTAGCTGGTTAACCAACCACATGGCTTTTAATTTGCTGGTGGACACCATAAGAATTTAGCTTTGCCCAACAACACCTAAAAACAAAATAATTTTCTACATCACACCACAAGCATTAAAAATACAATATTCACTGGTTGAGGAGAGAGAGAAACCACATAAAATATCTATTTTACCCTTGTCTTCTTGTCCCTTATCCTAGACTTCCTCCCCAACAGGCTGTGGTGATGGCGGAGCTGCCCTGGGCCTCCGTCTCATGACAGAGTGGCTATTGCACGGTGATAGTGAAGCGATCCTTAGCGGTATTGGTGGCAGCAGAACCACCCCCCAGCAGTGGTGGTGTATTAGCCCCGAGGGCCAGGGGCTGGCCTCAACAAAAGCGAACCAACTTCAAGACGATGCCAACGGAGCGACTCCATGTGCCGTAGCTTGCCGTGCTTGCCATGGCATCCTTGCCTCCATAGCCCGTCGTTGTTAGAGTTTAGATATGTTTGTTACATAAAATCACGGATTAAAGGATAGAGTTTGTTATGGTTTTGTATTATCTTGATCTGCAAGATTGGATGTAACCGAGTCTATCTGTAATCGCCACATTGGGGGCTTTTCCCAATATATATCAACACGTAAACGCGGCCTCTACGGAGGTTGAAACGCTCCTGCCACTTTTACATGGTATCAGAGCCTTGTTGTCGCGATTAGATTGCATCTATCGATGGCAAGTTCATCCAATTCCGCCACCACCAATCCACTCTCCGGTCATGCGATCACAGACAAGCTGACCAGGCACAATTTCCTTCTATGGAAAATTCAAATCCTCCCGGTGGTTCGTGGAGCACGGATGGAAGGGTACCTCACCGGCGCAACTCGTCCCCCAGCGACCGAGATTGATGTCAAGGAAGGCGAAAAGCTCACCAAGACCTCCAATCCAGCCTATGAGGCATGGATCACTGCCGATCAATAGGTTCTAGGGTTCCTCCTATCGACGCTATCGAAGGGGATCCTCACGCAAGTCGTCAACATGGAGACGGCTTCCCAGGTGTGGAAGGCGATCACGTGAATGCTGCCATCGCAATCTCGCATACGAGCTCTCAACACTCACCTTGCGTTGGCTACGACCCGCAAAGGCAATCTTGGAGTGATCGAATACGTCAACAAAATCAAGACACTCGCTGACGAGATGGCTTTTGCCAGCAAACCCTTGGATGATGAGGACATATTGTCCTACATCCTTGTCGGACTTGATGATGATTATGAGCCCATCGCCTCCTCTCTCGTCGGAAGGGCGGAGGCAGCATCTGTTGCGGAGGCTTACTCTCAAGCCCTGAGTCTCGAGGGCAGGGCCAAGCTCTGCCAATCTGCAAGTGTCTCCTTTGTCAACAACGCAAGGCGCGGTGCTGGCGGCAGGGGGAACAACTTCAGCTACAACAACACAGCAAGTTTTAACCGCGAACGTGGTGGTGGACGCGGAGATTGTGGCGGCGCTCGAGGACGTGGAAATGGCGGTGGTCGCAATGGCAAACCACAGCCAATCTGCCAATTTTGCAGCAAACCCGGTCATGTTGTCGCTGATGTTGGCACAGGTATGATCAAAATTTTGTTGCAGAGACAAAAACAGCAGCTGCAACATCCTCCTATGGCGTAGGCACCAATTGGTACATGGATACTGATGCTACTGATCATATCACTGGTGAACTTGAGAAGCTATCAACTCATGAGAAGTATAATGTCAAAGAGCAGATTCAAACAACAAGCGGTGCAGGTATGGACATTAAGCACATTGGTCATTCAACTGTTCATACCCCTATGCGCAATTTACATCTTAAAAACATCCTTCATGTTCCTAATGCCAAGAAAAATCTTATATTTGCACATCGCCTAGCTGTTGATAATCATGCTTTTGTTGAAGTTCACTCTCGTCTCTTTGCTATCAAGGATCAGGTTACGAGGAATCTTCTTCTTAGAGGACCCTACCACAATGGGTTGTATCCCTTGCCGTCATCTCCTACCTGTCATCCAAGCAAGCTCTCGGAGACATCAGGCCTACCCTGTCGAGATGGCACAGTCATCTGGGTCATCCATCTACACCCGTTGTTGAAAGAGTCGTGAGTGAAAATAAATTATGTTTAGGAGAGTCTTGTGAATTAGGAGTGTGTGGTGCTTGTCAACAAGCTAAGAGTCACTAGTTTCCTATCCTAAATCCTCAAGTGTGTCGAGTCATCCTTTAGAACTTGTGTCCTCTGATGTGTGGGGACCTCCTCCTGTGTCTGTCAGGGGCAGAAAATATTATGTCATTTTCATAAATGATTTTAGTAAATTTACTTGGGTCTATTTACTCAAAAATAAATCTGAGGTCTTTCAGAAGTTCCATGAGTTCCAACAACGCGTTGAAAGGTTGTTTGATCGCAAAATAATCACTATGCAAACTTATTGGGGAGGAGAGTATGAAAAATTGCACTCTTTCTTCACAAAAATTGGCATTAGTCATCATGTTTCTTGTCCCTATGCTCATAAACAAAATGGTTTTGCTGAATGCAAACATCGACACATTGTAGAAGTTGGACTTGATCTTCTTGCTCATGCCTCTAAAATTTTGGGATGAAGCTTTTCTTGCTGCTACATATTTAATAAACCACACTCCTAGCAAGGTTATTCAGTTTACAACGCCGTTAGAGCATCTTCTTGATCAAAAACCAAATTACCCCGCTCTAAGAACCTTTGGGTGTGTATGTTGGCCTAATCTTCGACCTTATAATAAGCATAAGCTTCAATTTCGTTCGAAGCAATGTGCTTTTCTTGGCTATAGCAACATTCATAGAGGTTTTAAGTGCCTTGATATATCTATTGGGCGAGTTTATATTTCCAGAGATGTTGTTTTTGATGAGACTGTTTTTCCCTTCTCAAAATTGCATGCAAATGCTGGTGCTCGCTTAAGATCAGAGATACTTTTGTTATATCCTACACTTTTGAATCCTAATATTGTTGTCCAAAGGGTTGAACATGTTAATGATCCCGTGCTTAATACTCCTGAACAATCTGATGATTTTTCTGAGCATGTGACAGCTAAACAACACGATGAAAATGAGCAAAATTAGGGAAATACAGATGTTGCTGGCACAAAAGATCCAAATGGAGCTGATTCTCCGAAGATTTTACCGCCCTATCAACTGACACAACCGAGGAATCGGCCTTGGAACCGGAGCTGATGGCGATGGCTGATGCTACATCACCTGCGCCTGTCTCCAGCCAGTCCGTGGACGCCACGTCACCCAGGGGAAGCAGCAGTGGTGACTCAGGCACACGCGCCAGCAATGGAGCGGCCGGGTCTAACCACGCTGAGCTGACAGCGAGTACGGATGCCACAGCCGACTCCGGATCCTCTGTGGCGCAAGGGGATCAAATTGTGACTACTACTCGGCCTACTACTCATCTATAGAGAGGTATACGAAAGGAAAAAGTATATACTGATGGAACTGTTAGCTATGCCTTTTTAGCATCAAATGGAGAACCTCAAAATCTAGACGAAGCTTTGCATAATAAAATTGGAAACTTGCTACGGATGTTGAATATAAAGCCTCAATGGATAATAAGACTTGCCATCTAGTTCCTCCAAGTAGTGGCAAGAACATTATTGATTGCAAGTGGGTATACAAAATTAAGAGAAAATATGATGGAAGTTTGGATAGATACAAAGCTCGTCTAGTAGCTAAAGGCTTTAAGCAACGCTATGGTATTGATTATGAGGATGCTTTTAGTCCAGTGGTTAAGGCTGCTACTATTAGGACTATTTTGTCTATTGTTGTTTCCAGAGGATGGTGTCTCGGGTAACTTGATGTACAAAATACTTTTCTTCATGGGTTCCTAGAAGAAGTGTATATGAGACAACCACCTGGCTATGAAGACAAGAGTAAGTTTAGTTATGTCTGTAAACTAGATAAAGCACTTTATGGACTTAAACAGGCACCTAGAGCATGGTACTCAAGGTTAAGTACAAAGTTGTGTGATCTTGGTTTTAAAGCTTCAAAGGCCGACACCACATTGTTCTTTTACAACAAAGGGAATGTTGTTATTTTTGTACTTATATATGTGGATGATATAATAGTTGCTAGCTCAACACAAGGGGGAGTTACTGCTCTTTTGCAAGATTTGAAACAGGACTTTGCATGGAAGGATCTAGGTGACTTACATTACTTTCTTGGGATTGAGGTCAGGAAGGTAAACAATGGCATCTTGATGACTCAGGAAAAATATGCTTCAAACTTGCTTAAAAGAGTAGGTATGGACAATTGTAAGCATGTGACTACTCCTCTATCCACTACAGAGAAATTGTTAGCCCATAGAGATTCAATATTAGGAGAGAATGATGCAACTACATATAGGAGTATAGTTGGAGCCTTGCAATATTTGACACTGACCAGACCAAATATTTCTTTTGCAGTAAACTAAGTGTGTCAGTTGCATACTTCAACTATGGATCATTGGATGGCTATGAAGAGAATACTAAGATATATTAAGTCTTCTATTGTTCTTGGTTTAAAAATTAGTCGTTCATCTTCTACTCTTGTAAGTGCTTTTTCAGATGCAGATTGGGCAGGATCATTAGATGACAAACGGTCTACTGGTGGGTTTGCTGCATTTCTTAGAGCAAATCTAGTGTCATGGAGTGCCAGAAAAAAAGCAACATTATTGAGGTCGAGTACTGAAGCAGAATACAAGGCAGTTGCTAATGCAACAGCTGAGGTAACGTGGGTTCAGACTTTACTTAAAGAAATTGGGATTGATTCACCTCGGATGGCTTGTTTATGGTGTGACAATCTTGGTGCCACATATCTGTCAGTAAATCCTGTGTTTCATGCACGAACTAAGCACATTGAAGTGGATTATCATTTTGTCAGAGAAAGATTTGCTAGAAAGCACTTACAGATTAAGTTTATAGCATCAGGAGATCAGGTAGTAGATGGGTTTACAAAACCTATACATGTTCAACAGCTTAGAAGTTTTAAAAACAATCTTAACTTAGATAAGTTATGATTGAGGGGGGTGTTAGAGTTTAGATATATCTGTTACATAAAATCACGGGTTAAAGGATAGAGTTTGTTATGGTTTTGTATTATCTTGATCCGCATGATTGGATGTAACCGAGTCTATCCGTAATTGCCACATTGGAGGCTTTTCCCAATATATATCAACACGTAAACACGCGGCCTCTACAGAGGTTGAAACGCTTCTGCCACTTTTACAATCGTGAGCATAGCTTTGGCTTGACACGGATGCACTTTGAGCCCACTGTTGTGTCGTTGTTGTCACCGAAACCTTATTTGTCTCCAACAAAAACCATATTTGTTTTTTTCCCACGGAAAATTTTGCTTACTTTGAATATTGGTGATTGATAAGACAAGTAATACTCCAATTAATTATATTTATTTTGGAACGGATAACAAATGAACTAAACATTTTAAAAACAAACGACCTGGGAAACAAAGCTACTTTTCCAGAGGAGAAATCAACAACAAAGATACGGTTGGCTAAAACGACAGCAAACGGAACAATCATGTCGAATCCGAGAAAAGGGGCGGCCCTTTCTTCCTCCTCCTACCTCTCTGCTGCCATAGCTGCTGCATCGATTTGCATATGAATGCATGCATTGATCGATCCTACAGACAGATCGATGCTTTCATTTCTCCTTTGGATTCAGGCATCGAGTATTTGGATAAGCTTCTCCCGACTTTTTCTCTCGTCACAGTGACATCGATCGAGCTAGCTCTAGCTATGCCAGGGCTAATCTGAGCAAAAGAATCAGCACTTCAACACAACTACAGAAGCAGTGTTGAAAAAATGGGGCAGTGCCTTTTGTAGCTTTTCCATCAGCTGTAATGGAGTGCAATGCAGTCACTGCACTGGACCAGGCAGGGTCATGGTCTTCTCTTGAACAAGGACTCATCAGATCATATCATCAGTTGCAGTCAGCATCTGCTTCGAGTTGTTGCTGTTCCTGTCAGGAATCTGCTCCCTTTTTGTTCACTGCAGTGTACTACTCTACTAGTCATGCAAGAGCTAGGGGGACATGGAGTCATGGAGCTGGGTTTTGCTTTTGCATTCTTGCTGGGCCGTTTGGCGCTTGTGCTTCATCACATTCACATGCAGTTTCATGATCAAATAGCTCAACTAGCTGCTGCTGATGTTGTCACCAGCCAATCTTCAGAGAAAGCTTGCACCAACCAAGGACGGACTTGCCGATCTTGGAGCTTTCCTCTGCAATAAGCTTAGATGAACTTTTGCCGTTGTGACGTTTTTCCAGAAAAGAGAGGACACGAAAAAACAGCGAGAAAGAAGATGAAAAGGTGACTTGAATTTTTTGTCTCTGTATTCTGTCATGCTTTATACACAAAAGGGAGAGGCACGCAAGAACAGCAAGAAAGAATATGAAAAGTGTAACTTAAAAAAGAATGACAAAGATCGAGACAGTCTACCAGGGAAAAAAGATGGATTAATTGGTGCAGAAACGTGAAATGATTAGATTGATCCGGTCAAAAAAAAAAACTCTCCTTATTGTGTTGATTTTAGCCACTTATATATGTTCATGATTCATCGTGACTCATGTGTACAATCCTATATGCTTATGTATCACCATATTAACAATGTAAAAATGGTTATAACGTGAAAAAAAAACTATTGAGAAAAATGGTTAGATGCGTGGTGAAGTAAAAAGACAATTATCACCCAACACCATGGCAAGGAAACATTTTTCTTCAACTTATCAACTTATGGATAATGTGTACCATGGTTCTTGAACTAAAATTTTTAAAAGAAAAAAAACATTCTACGGACATTAGTGTTGCTTTGATATCTTAAACTAGAACCTTACTCCAGTGCTCTCTACTACTACTAGAAAACAATATGAACCGTTAATATTATTTGATCGAAGGGTTCAGATTACTTTCTACCCTAGTTAGCGGTAGTAGAAATGTGAAGGGGTATTATTATTCTAAAAATAGGGGTATAATGATCCTTTAGCAGTGACTAAATTTTTTTTCTTCTTTTTTAGCTTTTTGATGGAATATGAGCAATGCCAACATAATGGATAACCACGTATCGATCTAGCCGGGAAAAAATATAAATGATAAAGTTACTCGTAATCATTATATATAGTAAATTACTAATTTACCCTTAATATTACTAGTAGTATGATACTACAAGTAGAGAGCACCGGAGTATCGCTCCTTAAACTAAGCTATTTGTTAGATTTAATATATAGTACATAGTAATATTTATCATCCCTATAAGCAATTGTTCATGATATGCCCGACCATCCATAAAACAAAATACGCCCTAAGATTATTGCTTAATCCATCTGGATCAAGTTCTTTTATAATATCCCGCATTTCTACTTCTACAGTTATACACGTGTTCTATACTGGAATTATAGATAGCTGGTTGATGAAGTTCTGGAGGGTGCTCATCAGTCATCATGCCGCTGGGATGGGATCTTTTGCATCTCCAAGCTTGACAAAGTTATTCCATTCCTGCTTGTTATGGGGGCTACCAAACCATAATGAACTTGCAAGCAAATCCAACCCAACTGATCAACCAGTACAGCAAGTTTATCACAACAAATCATTTCAGTCTAGACACATGGGAGCCACTAGTGAAGGCCGGCCAATTGTCTTTTCAGGGAGAGAGAGGGATAAGGGGGAGACTAGAGATTTTTTTTGATATGTAATTTTGAATAATATGAATGTAAATTGGAAGGAAAATAAATTAGAAAGCTTAAAGGTAGCTAGGCTATAGGGTTGTACATCTGCTCTAAGTACACACTCCGTTCGTTTTAACATATACGATATTGTTAACTTTTAAACATAGTATTTGATTATTTATCTTATTAAACAATCAGTGCAAATATGTAAAAGAATTATAATATATGCTTTAAGTACCATTAATGATAAAATTAAGTCGTAACAAGACAAACGGTATTTACATAATTATTATTTTTAATAAGACGAATAGTTAACATCTTTACAAATTGATAGTAGCTCAACTGGTTAGATTCCTTGTGGTGAAACATATCCGCTCGGATTCAAGTATTATACTTGACACTAGGTACTTGCATTTACAATTAATTAATTATTTTCAGTGGTATTACGATATAGTCATCAATAGTCTTGGAGGTGCTTATAGCGGTATGGTGAGTATGTGTGCGTTCATAGTGGTGAGTGTACACGTGTGTAAACTCCTAGGTTTATACCGTGTTTCCAGAAAAATGGTTGACATCTTCATATATTTAGAAATGGGGTAGTATTCAGATTGAGGTTCTTCCTTAGGAGGTATTGCAAGATATATGTTTCTAATTGTGGTACCTCTCTAAGGCCAGTTTCAACCCTCCACCTCAACTAATTTTATAGTATTGAATATATTGCCACATAAGAAAAAGAGGTGTCAAGAGAGTTAGTGGGGAGAGAGAAAAAAAAGATGAAGAAACTATTTCTCTTGCAAGAAACTAATTCTACACCAAAACCAATAATGATAACTAATGAAGGAAGAGAGAGAAAAGGTGACTAATGAGAATTTATTTATTTTGAAGATACCATATATTACGTATATAGTTTTTTTTTATATATAATATCTATATGATATAGTAAGTATGAAAACTAGTTCATAGATGATTTTTAGGTTGGGATTGCCTAAGACTCTAAGTATTATTGACTTATTATTGATTAGTGTCATTTCTTTGGTTATCAACTTAGGACATGAGCAACGGGATGATGCTGTTTGGTTATCAAACATAAAGAAGATACGTCACTTTTAATTTAGGATGACGTGGAAGAGGGAGGGAAAGGATAAAAAATCATGCCAATGCCACATACACGGTAGTGAATACCATTGTATACTATCTATAAAATTATATTGCTAACTACATAAACCTATTCAATTTAGCTGTACAATATCTTAGTAAAATAGAGTATATGTTGTGGAATTTGTTGCCTATATACTTACATCCAAGATTATCAACAAAGCGTGGTATGACAACGGTAGCTCATGAAGTTGATCACTACTGGTTCATACCAGATCAGTTGATCATTAATTCATAACAGCTTTTATGTCCTACCATTTGATTAGTTTTCTTTAATGAAGACAAGTGATATCACCCCCAGCCACCTTCCGTTTTTGGTCATGTTCACTCTAGCATTAAGAGCTGGAGAAGCACATTCAATTTGGCTTTGGGAACACTTCCGATACATTCAAATTCATACTCCCTCTGTTCATCTCTAGAATTAGATTTTTTTTTTCACACAGGGAGTACAGTACTAGTTACACTTTCAGCTTAACTGTTCTAAATTAGGGTCTGGAACAACAAAAGCGAGTCCATCATTCTCCTCACAATGGCCATAATGAGATCTTGATGTGCATTAGCAAATCAAAAGTCGACTAATATAATGTACATACATTCCCAAAGTCCAAAGATCGATGACAAGAAAACGAAAAGGAAAATTTTAGTACTTTATTACAAAAGTGAGAGAGGAGAAAATAAAACAAAAGCCCAATAGCTAGATGATCGTACGTACCACTACCCTGAACTAACACTCGTTGATTAGCTAACCGATTAATTAACCATCCATGCTTAGCTCCTTAATTAATCACCATGCATAGCTAGCGATTCTCTCTCACACAGCCAAGCTATCACAGGTCGTCGTCGTCGTCTTCTTCGCGGCGCCGCCGCCGCTGATCCACTGCTTGTTGCCGGCGCTCCACTTGGGACACTTGGGGCTGAAGTACTTAGCCTGCACCCTGCCGTCGAGCAGCTCGACGACGGGGCCCGGGCGCACGCAGCGTGGCGCCTTGTACTGGTTGATGGACGCGCCGCGGCTGAGTGCGTAGTCCATGAGCTTGTCGAACGTGCCGTCCGCCACCACGCGGATCTCCAGTGGCCCGATCGACCGGTCGGCGGCGCGGCACTGGCGGTACACGCTGTTGAGCCCTTCCTCGACGGCGAGGCAGCAGTCCTCGAACACCGACGCCGGCACCGGCGTCCCGCCCGCCGGCGACCTGAGCTCCCAGAACAGCACATAGTGGCCAGGGATGGTGGTGGCCGTGTCGGCGTAGCTCGTGTACTCCACCAACGACGCCCCGAACGGCGCCAGGTGCTGCACCGCCTCGGTCACCGCCGCGTGCAGCTCCGTCTCGTCCGTCTTGTCGGAGTCGATGCTGAGGGCCACGTTCTTCCGCCGGACGAAGGTGAACATCGGGGCCGCGTTCTTGAAACCGGCCACGCGCAGCACGTCGCCCACGCGGTAGCGGTACAGGCCGGAGTAGGTGGTGACGACGAGCTCGTACTCGTGGCCGAGCTTGACGTCGACGAGGTCGACGAGGCCGCGGTGGTCGGGCTCCGGGGTGGCGACGTCGTTGTTGCCGGAGTTGTTGACGGGGAGGAACTCGAAGTAGCACATTGTTGGGATGAGGGTGTAGGCGACCTCGCTGGGCTTGCACATGGGGTTGAGGTTGAGGCCGAAGTAGCACTCGGAGGAGGCGTACATGGTGCAGGCGAGCGGCAGCCCGCCGCCGTAGAACTCCAGCGTCGGGATGTACTGCGCCATGGCGCCGGTGACGATGACGTCGATGTACTTTGTGTTGGGCCACACCCTCCGGATGATGCCCTGCCACGACGGCCTCGCGCACTCGGCCTCGATCGCGTCCGCGAGCGCCGGGTCGGCGCCGCGGAGCACCCTCTCGACGGCGCCGCGCACGCCGGGGTCGGTGATCGCGCCGTCGAGCTCCCCCGTGCGGATGTCGCGGCACAGGCTCGGCCAGTGCTTCTCCAGGAAGCGGATCGCGCGGAGGAAGCCCGACGCGAACACCGCGCCGACGCGGAGCACGTCGGCGCGGTGGACGAGACCGCAGATGAGCTGCGCGTACATGCTCTGGTACGCGTCCTCGCACAGCACCGCCTCGTCAGGGCTCGTGTACACCGTGTACGGGTCGTGCGGCCGCTCGAGGAAGTAGCGGCTCCGGTAGAAGCTCGTGAGCACGGGCCTCGCCGGCAGCCCGCCCGGCGTGCGCCACTCCGACTTGACGAAGTAGAGGTACATGGCCTTGCCCTTGTCCAGCCCGGGCACCTGCCGGCTCATCACCGGCATCAGCAAGCTGTACATCCCCGACCGCCGCTCCATCTCCTCCTCTATCGTCGGCATCAGCTTCCTCTCCCCTCCCGACGTGCCGGAGCTGCACGCATTATTATTAGTTCACGCCGGCGACGTGCTCGACCATGTACGCATGCAGGGAGTAGATCGAGCACCTACCTGGTGAGGAACTCGCTGACGGGCTTGCCGGAGAGGATGGGCGAGGTGTCGCCGTTGGCGATGCGGAGGACGTCGGGGAGGATGTCCTCGTACGTGACGAGCGGCGCCAGGCGGCGGAACGCCTCGTCGGCGCCCGGCGCGTCGCCTGGCACGCCGAGGCGGCGCAGGTACTCGGCCTGCGCGTTCTGCGCCAGGATCTCCTCCAGCACGCGGCGCTGCTCCTGCCCCGCGTTCCTCGTCACGCGCTCGATGTGCTCGAGCTTCTCCCGATGCTCCGCGCACATCGCCGTCGCCGCCGCCGCCGCGGCCGCTACCGCCTCCGGCATGGCACGCGTGTCGTGTAGTAGCAGTAGGAGTGCTTGGCTTAGCTGAGCTTGTGATCAGTGAACTAGGATTGCTGTCTCGAGTGATAAGTGATGGCGAGCGAGTGAAGGCGCTATTTATAGAGGAGTTCCCAGGGGTAAAACAGTCTTTGCACACTGCCACTTTGTCCTCACTGTTTTGTCCCGTACGTACGAAAGGGAATATCGCTTTAGTAGAAAAGTAGGAGTATAAATAGCAGCTAAGATAATGAATGATCTATCCATTGTGTTTTTTATTTTGCTAGTGTACTACCATTTTTTTTTGCAAAGATTTTAATTTGTTCGTGATTTGGTATAGCAACAAGGCGTGGTTCATATGATGAGTCACATGAATGACGTGCAGGCTGCAAGTGGCAACAGTTTGTTCCAGATTGTCGAGTCCCTATCGGCCATACGATTTGCGTGATCCCCTCCAATTTGGTTGTGTGTTTATTCGTATAGTCACGTAGTAACAAAATGTCAGTAAAACGTTAATGTAGCAGTGCCAATTATTGCTGCCGCCACCTGCTGCGCGCCTAGAGTGTTGGAGATGATCATCACGACCCAAATATAGAACCTTTGCTTCCCCTCGGCTTAGCAGCGGAGCAATTAATTTTATATCGCGTTCAACGCCGCTTCGCCAAACTTTGGGGCCTTATCAAAGTCATCATCCTTACATATATATATATATATAAAATCCCCAGTTTTATAGCCGAGTCGTCTGTTGATTAACACTAACAAGAAACTAATCTAATCTAATCTAATCTAATCTGGAGTGATCATCAAATGGTGTTGACGCCATCGCGCCATTCCTGGTCTCGCAGGTTAATTAGCTAGCCAGCCTCGTCGGCAGCGAGCGGCAGACACGGCGGGCGGGATGGCGCGCGCGTGCCGGGCGTCGGGCCGGCACGGCAGCAGCGGCGTGTGCGAGTTCCCGGTGGAGATGCAGCCGCTCCCGCCGGCCGCCTCAGCCGCGCGCACGTCGTCCTTGCCCGTACCCACCCGCCGCATCCAACGCATGTATGCACGGTAGCGGATTCTAAATTCTCTCGACGGAAATCCGCTCATTATTTGCACGTTATATAAATGATTATAAGAAAAATTTTTAAAAAATAATAAGATATATTAATATATGATATATATCACTCCGTAAACATATGACTTAAAATCAACTTTTACAAATTAAAAAAAAATTAAACTATGACTGATTAACGTATATTCATAGTTGAATTTATTTATTTTCGTTGAATTTATTTATTTTTGTTGCAACATGTAAAAATTAAATTTGGTATTGCATGTTTGTGGAAAGATTTATCATATATTTAATTTTTTTTATTTTTTATAACCGTTTAAATGACATGTAAATAATGAGAAAATATAATATCCCCTTGAATGTTTAGAATAATTTTTTTATAACAGTTTGTCGGTACTACCCAGTATCCATATCACAATCATTTTATTTTTAGTTGATTATAAGTCATATGACTATTAGCGACCACATATTAATTTGTGAGTTTATATATTTGTTTATAGGTCTTGTTGAGTAAACTACAATGATAAAAAAGCATTACAACCAACTCCAAAATTTTAATTTTGGCGTGCAACCAATGGATAGCTTGGCTAGATTGTCGTTATGTGGATCGAGCTGTGAAGGGATTAATTAAAGCAACTGCAGGAGAAGAGTAGAATGAATCCGAGAGACAATTAGGCGATCGATGATCGTACGTCCTAGGATTCATCCGGATAATCAGGGCTACTGATTCAGGAGGGGTGGAAATCAAGAAAAAGCTGCAGGCTTTTGTGAGAAGGAGATACGCACAGGACGCAAGAGCAGACAGACATGCATGCCAACCCTACCCACATGCCGCTTTGCAAATTGCAAGTTACTAGCACAGTCATCTCAGCTGCAGCACCAGGTGTTCGTGTAACTCTCAATAATCGATCAGACTCACAGTGCTGTCAGTGCATGTTACCCTGGTCATCAGGGATAAGGTAAGGTTAGCTCGGTGAAAATTGCAATTAAATCTACAGGTAAGACTCAAGAGGAAACAAGACTTGGCTAACTGCTAAACAAGTCTGTGTGAGAAATACAATGCACACGTCTGTATGAAAAGCAACTCAGCTTTGGTGAAGCCATCCCATGTGCCCATCCACGGCCTCGTCATCTACTCGCAAAAGTCGCAAAGCAGAAGCGAATCCTTGGTCATTGGATTATGCTAGAAATACATATACTCATCCACAAAACAAGTGTCATTTGGAGGTGGATTTATCTTATTTAGAGGAGTGTAGTGTAGCCACCAAACCTTATCTTCCTTCCTGCACTATCTGTCCAGACAGAGAAGAAACCAAAGCCGGCCAAACACAGAAAATGTTGGCAAGATATGATGCCTGTATGCGTACACCATGCCTCCATTGTGTTAAGCTGGTGTGATTCATCCAATTGCAGGATCCTGCATTGAGACAGATGTCCCTTTCAAAAAAAAATTTTGAAACAAAAAGCGGCAAAAGACTTGCCGAATATATTAGAAGGAAGGAGAAACCAGATTTAACAGAGGAGAAAGGGGGTGGGGGAGACGACTTAAAAAAAGAGGACGGTAGACAAATTACATAATCTCCAAAAGAGATAAATTAACTAAAAGAAATTCACAGCCCCTTAAAAGGGAGTGAGAAACTAGATTAATCTGGGCTATATTTTCCTTTATGAGAAAAGCAACTTGATCCTCCGTTTGGCATTTATGTTGAAAAATTCGATGGTTGCATTTATGTCCCTTTCAAAATTTTCGCATGCATCAGAAATATATACTCCTCTGAAAAACTTAACTTCGTTGTTAAGTCTAGCTTCCTCTGAAAAAAAACTGAACTTTTACAGGAAGTTTATTATAGTGCTTTCATAGAGATATATATCAGTTCAGTTCCTGAGAAATGGGAAAAAAAATCACCTGAGGATTACATTACAAATTCAGTGTGAAGACTGGTAGTCAGTGTGGAGTAGGAGTATGTATTAGCAGAGGCTCTAGGAATTGCGAGAGGGCAGGCAAGCCCGAGAAGCAATGCTGCATCTTTTGATGCAGCTTAGCTAGCTTGTTCCAATTGTTTACGACTAGTACTACAGCTACTACAAATCTCCAACCCTTTTGCCGCGGCTCATGTCCCCCTTAACCCCGTCACTAAGACCCTAATCCTGCATTAAGCCCGTAGCTAGGATAGTCACACTACTAATCCAGTTCTTAATCTCTCTTGTCTCCTAGCTACTACTACAGTGCTTGCTAAATATTCTGATGTTCACACTGATCTCTTGTGATCCCAAGATGCGAGAAAACACATACGAATGTTGGGTTAGGTACTGCAACTTGGTCACTTAATTTAATTTACAGAAGTAAGTGGCTGAGTTGGCTAAGTTGACTGACCAATCGACAGACAATTCTTCCTCCTGCAATCCCAGGAGGCCACTACTGATCACTAGCTAATCCAACAAAATATGGTTAATCGTATCCGGTGATCCTGTCGACTAGTCCAAGTAAGTGTGGAGATTGATTCAGGATTTCTGGGCCATCTGGTAATCGTATCAGACATTTAATTATGAGTTCCACATGTCATCAGTAAATTCAAAAAACTTACGGCTAAATTAACAAAAGGCTAGTAAAGTGCAAACGCAACTCTGAATCATGCTGTCAACTGACGGAAAGTGCAGGGTACAGATGATCAGTGGTCGTTAACCCTCTAATAAATCATTTTTCTTGATTGCTAGCTGACAAATCCCGTCAACCAGTGCAATGCACTTGAGCATTCTCCATGTCTCTCCTTTTTCTCCCTCCACATCCCAGCTAGAGAAGCTAAGATATGATTCAATTCTCCATGTCTTCATTAGCTTTAATTCTGACGGCCAATTAGCTTCTCATCCATGGTCAAAGGTTTGCTTTAGCACAAAAGCTCTAATTACTTTTGCTGCAACATCATGATGCTTCATGCCCTAGCAGCTTTCTAGCAAATCATCTTAGTAGTACTTTTGCATCGACAGTGCCCAAGCAGGCAGCACTACCAGAAAAACAACCCACGATCGATGGCCACTAATTTTACTGTCAAACCTGCAACGCAGAAACAGTATGTTTGAAGTGTACAAGAGTTTTGCAGACCATGTGTAGCAGCTGGGGAAATTATGGATTCTGACAGTGATGGTACAGGAGTCGGTCGCTAAGCTGAACCGTGTATTCAGCGATGCGTTTTAACTACCACAAGTATAAGTACGTGTACAAGTGTATACAAAGTGAGAGTGGATTTTAAACTCTGGAGGGAACGTACTCTCGTTGCTTGCATGTCAATTAAATAGTTATAAAAATTTTAAAAAAAAATTAAGAAATTGTATTAACATATGATACATCACTCCACAAGCATGCAACTTAAAATTCAACTTCTACATGTCGCAACGAAAAAAATAAATTTGACTGCGAATATACGTTAACTTGTTGTAGTTTAATTTGTTTTTTTGTTACGATATGTAGAAGTTAAATTTTAAGTTGCATGTTTGTGGAGTGATATGTCACATGTTGATACACCTTCTCAAATTTTCTCAGTTTTTTTCATAACTATTTGAGTGACATGCAAACAAAGAAGATATTTCTCAAAAGTTTAGAATAGTTTCCAATATAAAGGAGAGACGGCTCCTTGTTACTTGCATGTTCAAAATAAGTATTGCATATGCAGGGATATGTTTGTTCGCGCACGAGCGTGCACCGAACCAAACAGTGCCGTGAATATTGTCGCCCTTGAATCCGGCGCGCACGGCCACGCGTGGAAAGCGACCGAGTCGTCGGCAGAGGGAGCACGGTCGCCGTCGTCCGGCCGGTCGATCGATCCATCCGCCACACGCGTGCGACCGGTCGCCGTCGACGCGCGCTGCACTGCTGATTAATCGATTGATCAATCCAACAGCAGATTAATTAAGGGCCCCATATATAGTTAATCACTAGCCTTTTCCACTGCCGGCCACTTCGCCGGCGGTTGTGCGGTGTGTTGCACAGCTCGGCTGCCGTCGCCGGCCGTACATAGCGGCGGATCTGGCGAGTGGGTGGCGAGGTCAAGACTCAAAAGGTGGGCTCGGTTGACGTCGCCGGATTGGAATATTTGCACTGTTGATATATATCCGGCAAAAATCTCGGCGGCGAGTGCTGTGCGCCACGATTTCCAGATCACCCAGGCCAGCTTTCCGGTGGAAAGCCTGATACGACGACGGTAGCTCAGCAGCTAGAGTACATCTAGCTGGGTATAATGCGCGCACATATAGCGGCCTATAACGCACTGCACCCTCCTAATCGCGTCGCGTCACTGAAAATAAATTTTTTTAAAAAATCATCCTATAACCCCTAGCACGATCGTTGTTAATATCGTTCACGAATAGAGAGATCTTTTACGTGCATTTCGTCGATCGATCTGACTATCAGTTGTACGTTCGTTGCGCTACGTTGCGTGCAACAGCGCGTCGTGGCGGGGACGTACGGCGAGCCAGGGGAGAGGGCTTGACAGGTACAGGCGCGGCGCGCACGGTTAAAGTACAAGGCGACGACGCGATCACGTCGCGGCGACTGCGCGCGCCGGGCGACATGTCGGGACATTCCTTTCGGGCCGCGACCACGCTTGCCCCCCACATGGCTCCCGGTTAACTATTCCACCGTGAATAGCCAAGCCAATCTCTCCAACCCCCGCGCGCCGTACGGTGTGCGGCGACTGTAGTGCGCGCGGTCGCTATCGGGACAGCGCCTTTCGAAAAGGCCGGCATAGCATCTCCGCCCGTGGCCCCTCGACGTGCGCCGCGCCGCTGCCCCCATCACGGCCGCGTCCGCGCGTCTGTCACGCTATCTCCATCCATCCATGCGTCGTCGATCTCCACGTCGCTACTAGCTAGGCTAGGCTTTCTCTCTGCCGCCCTTGATCGCCTGATTCGTCTCGGCGTGGCGGTGCGTCGCCATGGGCATCTGGTGACGACGACACGGTGACCCGTTTGTGACTGGTGGTGCAAGGGGAATTGATGTCGCGTCGCGCGCCTCTCGATCTCGTCAGTCACTCGTCGTCGGCTCCGCCGTACGTGCAGCACCGGCCGGTTCAGATTTCCCGGTCGTGCGCCGGCAAAATTTGATCGAGCAGTGCACGTCTCGGCTGGATCCGACGACGTACTCATCGTTGCAAATTGCAAGTTGCATTGCTTGCCGATTGCCATTGCCAGGAGAAAATGATTGACACAATGTAACGTGGCCGACCGGTGCGACAACGTCTACGAGTTGCCGAGACGTATGATGTACTCACTATATACGTATACATACGTCCTACTACCTAGTTACCTGATCGCGTACGTGGCGTTGCCGAGGAAGAGAGAAACACGGCACGATCTACGGACAGATCTGGACGACGCGACAAGTTGTGGTACAGAAGTGGGCAGCCAGTAGGATACTTTCGTAATTAAGGAGTTTGGATAAGATCAGGAGAGTACTCAAAAGGTACAATATGCCTACTCAAAAGTGCAATTTGCCAGTATCGTGTATCAGGCCGGGAGAGTACGTAAAACATGAAATTATTCACATGATTAATTAAATATCACTTAATTAAAAGTGAAGATAGAATTTTTTATGAACACATAACTAGGAACACACAGCAATGTGGAAGACTTTTGTAACGAAAAGTTACAAGGACTAACGACACGGCAAATTATTGAATTCTTCGTGACGGGTAATCCATCTGGCCTCATTTATTTGGGTTTCCATCTTCCGCCTGTGTGCAGGCTAATGAACGAGTGGGATCAAGTCCCAGCCCAACTATTACGGGCCTCACGCTGGTGGCAATTCAGTTCCAGGCTTCCGGCCCAACAAGAATTCTCCGAATATTCCCGTTAATTCCGATCCGGCCCAACTAAAACGCCGCTCGATCTTGTGGTTTTTCTACGACAAAGATTCAGGAGTCGCCGCCGAAGGATCGTCGTCGATCTGCTGCTCTTGCTCTGAGCTCCTCGGCGGAAAGCCCATCGTCTTGCTAGTTGCTACGCTGGTCCTCCTGCATTGCGTGCTGCATGCAGATATCCCAAGGAAGGAGCATCTACATGGAAAAGATTTCAGCTTCGAGATGAATTCGCTTGCTTGCTAATCTCATTAATTAAGATGATGACCTTCTCTGTTTCCATTCTGCTTAACCGTTGGTTAAGCTCTTATCTGACTACCAGGAGGACGGACCAGCAGTATTTTACTGAAACACTGCATATCATCTCTCTGTAAAGATCAGCAAGCAACAAGATGGTACTGTACGTACTACTACTTTATTTTTCATCTCATCTGGTAGTATAGGAGTCCGAAAAACAATGATGAAATTACCGTCCAAACATTGCTGTGTGTTAATTCCTCTTCCGAATTATCGGTTTCTAAATCAGAATCGACTACTTGAGGAATCAAGGCCTCCTTTGCGGACCAATGTGAAGCACCCGTCACTCACTAATTCGCAGGCGCTGGACGCCTGGACGGCGGGAGTGTGGTCAGATGGAGCTCAAGGTGGGGGTGAAATCGGGTCGGATTGGGTTGGATTTCACCCTTTCTATATCCTAAACCATCTTTTGTAATCGGAATCGGATCAAATACGGATAGTGTCGAATACAGATATAAATTTGGATAATGTCAAACACAAATATAAAACGAATACGTACACTATCGGTTGCGAATACTTCTTCGGATATATAGTCAAAACAACATCCCTATATATCACACAGATAATACCATTTAACTATTCCATATATTCATAACGTGGCTATATTAGACCATTAGAATCCTACAATCAACGATAAAAGTAGAATGAGTAAAAACGATATCCTTCTAATGTGATGTTGAGGAAGGGCAATGAATCATCGTTATCCGTCTTTAACTGTCCTGTGTGAAGTAACTAGTAGCTGTCCGACTGCCAACCAATGAAGTGAGGGGGATGGAGCCGAGGGGTATGCAGCGCAGCGAGCTCACGACGGTTTCCAACGGACTTGCGGCGGCGGGTGAACCGATGGGCGCAGCGGCAGTGGTGGAGACTCGATGGGCGTGGCGACGGAGGGTCGACGTCACGGGTGCTGCGGAGCCTCAATGGACGCAGCAGCGGAGGGTCGACGGGTGCCGACGAGCACGAGCATGGCGACAACGGTGTGACTGGCGCAGCGGCAGCGACGCTGTGTGGCTGTGCTGCCTATGTGTTCTGTGCGTGCTTGGGTTAGTGGCTGCATGGCTACTGGCTAGTGGGCCATTTGGGCCTGCTGGTGGGATTTTGACTGTTATTATTGGGTTGGGCTGTAGCATGTTATCCGGGTAATATCCGGATATTTAACCGGGTAATATCTGTATTTTTATCGGATAACCCGTATCCGTCGAATGCTGTCGGTGTCCTGGGCCCAGGGGTATGTCGACTTTGGACTTGAGGCGGCCCTGTCCGCCCACGTGACCATCTCCCAGGGGTGAGAAGACCCGAGGGCGACGTGGCGGCCGCCCTCCCATGACACGCTACCCCCTCGGGGGAGGCCCAGCAGGTGTCGGGCTCCCTAGACCCCCTCGGGCCGCTGCCACGCGTAACAAAGCGGGTGAGCGTTCCCAGCGCTCACCTACCCGCATTAATGACAACGCAGGAGTAGTGCGCCTGCGCCGCGCGCGTGCCGCATCTATTGCGAAGCGACGCGCACACATCTGACACCGGTCACAGTCAGCTGACCGGCGTCAGACCGGTGCGAATGACCGATGGGATGGCGTACAGCACCGCGCGTGCTGGTGCACGCCCGATAGGTACGTTACGCCTCCCGATGGCCTGCACCAAGATTGCGAGGTCCGATCCAGCTCTCGCGCCACGTCAGAGTTGGTGCGTCAAGTCTAATCACCTGGCGCATCGCACAGCTTACAGTGGACTACTGGATTCCAGCCGTTTAATGGAAGGTGACGTGCTGGGCCGACCGCGGTGATAGGCGGTCTGATCGACGCCGTACTGGCGCTACAGAAGCGGAAGGCTTCCGCTCCAAGCCACGACATGGACTTCATCTGTAAAATAATTTTCTCCTTTCTCTCTAGAAAACAGCCTGTCTGGCCCCTGTGGTGTCCCCTTGAGATATAAAGGCGGCCTAGGCCTAGAGGAAGGGGGTTCGGCTTTTGACCTCGGCTCCTTGAGTTGTTGCTAGCCGAAAACTGAAAACTAGAATCCACGCAGATAATCCATCACACAGGAGTAGGGTGTTACGCCTCATCAGCGGCCCGAACCTGTATACTTACTCGTGTGTCACCGCTCTCTATCTCGCGATCTTCGATTCCCACCGGCCTCACCGGAGCCGGGCCAGAGGAAGTCCCTCTCGCGCCCCTGCGCCGAACTCAAAAAGGGGGTCTGCACAGTCCCCCGCTGCGGAGTTTTCCATCCGACAGCTGGCGCGCCAGGTAGGGGCGCATAAACGCTTCCTCGGTTTTCCGCTCCTTGCGTGATCGCCAAGCTTCGCCAAGCCAGCCCCATGGCTAAAGAGGCGGTGCTCCACACCCCCACACCGAGCGTCAGCGACGACGGCGGAGTGCTGCATCCCCGTCGCCGAACGCACACTCCTTCACCGCCTCCTCGCCGGAGCCCCGAGCGGGAGAAGGCGCCGAAGGAGCCGGAGGGCTCTGCCACCTCCCAGCGGCCCAGTGACGAGCGGCGGCGCCGCCCTAAGGCGCGCCGTCGTCTGGCCTACGGTGACGGCAACACTCCTCAAGGTGCCCTCCAGGTGGCAGGGGCGCTCCTGCGCCACCCGCCTATTGCCGCGGACCCAGAGGCCCCCGTCCAGCGTTGGCTGGATGACGTGGCCAACCTGGTCAAGGAGGCGCGCCAGCAGCTGGACGCCGGCGGCCGTTCATCGGCAGCCGGATCGTCCGGCACCGCGACTGCGAACTCTTCGTCTGCAAGACGAAGAGCACGGTGAACGGCGGCTCATGCCCGCCACGCGTCCTCGTTGCCCTCATCGACGCCCACGGCTGCTCGCAGGCGTCACGAGAGCCTATATGATGACCCGGATGCCCGGCTCAGCATCGAGCGCCGGTGCGATGAGCGCCGCGCCACCCAAATGGGAAAGGGTGTCGCGTCCACGGCCACCGTGCGCCCTGGCGGCCCTAGAGGTAGGCTCCCCGTTTCCCCCGTCGTTGGGGCTGGATGCCGTGCCTTTGTGGCGAGTCTTCGGAGCGTCCGATGGCCCCCAAAGTTCCGGCCCAGTATCCCGGAAAAATACGACGGTAGCGTCAACCCCACCGAGTTCCTCCAGATCTACACGACTGGAATCGTGGCAGCGGGGGGAGACGACAGGGTCATGGCGAACTATTTCCCCATGGCCCTAAAAGGCCAAGCGTGGGGTTGGCTCATGAATCTGCCACTCGCTTCGGTCCACTCCTGGGAGGATCTGTGCCAACAGTTCACTACGAACTTTCAGGGCACATATCCACGCCCAGGAGAGGAAGCCGACTTGCACGCAGTGCAGCGGAGGGACGGGGAGTCCCTCCGATCATACATACAGCGGTTCTGCCAGGTCCGCAACACTATCCCCTGCATCCCCGCGCATACAGTGAAATACGCGTTTAGGGGAGGCGTGCGGCACAACCGCATACTGGAAAAGATTGCCTCCAAGGAGCCCAGACTACCGCGCAGCTCTTTGAGCTCGCAGACTGTGTGGCCCGTAAGGAGGAAGCGTGGACCTGGAACTCCTCCGGCCCTAGCGCGGCGGCTGTGGCTGCCCCCGGGTCTACCCCCCATCTCGGGCAGCAAGAAAGGAGGAAGAAGAGGAGGACTGCCGGCTCTAGCGACGAGGGGCATGTCCTCGCCGCTGAAGGAGCCCCGCGGCCCCCGCGCAAGGGGAAGGCTTCGGAGGACAACAAGAAGAGCGCCACCGCCCCTGGCCGAGAGCGCCAGGCCGGCAAGTGGTGCTCCGTGCACAACACCTCGCTCCACGACCTCACCGAGTGCCGCGCGGTCAAGGGAATGGCCGAGCGCGTCAAGAAGTGGGGGGAGGAGCGGGGTCAGGAGCGTCGTGAGGGCCAGAGCCTCACGGCCCCCACCCGCGACCGATGAAGTGAGGCCAAGAAAAAGTCCCCCGTCGACGATGATGGCGACGACGACTTAGGCTTCCAGGAGCCTGAGGCCACCGTCGCCACCATGGATGGGGGAGCATGCACCCATGCTTCCCGCCGCAGCTTCAAGACCATGAAGCGCGAGCTTCTAGCTGCGGTCCCCACCCACGAAGCCTCACGGCGGGCTCGATGGTCGGAGGTCCCGCTCACCTTCGACCAAACCGACCACCCCCCGTGTGTGGCCAGGGGTGGACAAATTGCGATGGTGGTCTCCCCCACCGTTTGCAATGTTAAGTTGAGGCGCGTCCTGATATACGGCGGCGCCGCCCTCAACGTCCTTTCCCCCACGGCCTACGACCTCATTAAGGTCCCGGGGATGAAGCTCCTACCGTCTCTGCCGATCATCAGTGTGCCGCCAGGGCACACATGGCCTCGAGGTCACATTGACCTCCCGGTCACATTCGGTGGCCCCGACAACTTCCGCACCAAGCGGATAGACTTCGATGTGGTGGATCTCAATCTACCCTACAACGCGGTCCTGGGGAGGCCCGCGTTGGTGAAGTTCACGGCGGCCACCCACTACGCCTACCTCCAGGTGAAGATGCCGGGCCCCCGTGGCCCCATCACCATCAACGGCGATCTTAAGATCGCGCTGGCTTGCGCGGAACAGCGTGCAAGCGACCTCGCCGCGGTCCCAAAGCGCACGGGCGGTGACGAAGAGCATGGCGCCTCCTCGTCTCACGCCCCGAGGAAGCGGATGACCCCGAGCGACGAGGTCCCCATCAAGGAGGTGGCGCTGGCCCGCTGACGTCTTCGCTTGGAAGCCGTCAGACATGCCCAGGGTCCCCAGGGAGGTGATCAAGCACCGCCTAGCCGTACGACCGGGCGCGAGGCCCGTCCGGCAGAAAGTGCGGCAGCAGGCCCTCGAGCGCCAAGCCTTCATCCGAGAAGAGGTGGCGCGCTTGCTGGAGGCCAGATTCATCCGGGAAGTCATTCATCCGGAGTGGCAAGCGAACTCGATCGTCGTCCCCAAGGCGAACGGCAAGCTCCGGATGTGCATCGACTACACCGACCTCAACAAGGCATGTCCTAAGGACCCTTATCCCCTGCCACACATAGATCAAATTGTCGACTCCACCGCGGGGTGTGACCTTTTATACTTTCTAGATGCATACTAAGGGTATCATCAGATTCGCATGGCTAGGGATGATGAGGAAAAAACTGCATTCATTACTCCTCTAGGCACATATTGCTATACAACTATGCCTTTCGGTTTAAAGAATGCAGACCCTACTTTTCAGCGTATTACTCGCATTACTTTGGGTAGTCAAGTAGGGCGTAATGTTGAGGCGTATGTCAATGACCTGGTTGTGAAAACGTGCAACCAGGAGACGCTCCTCTCGGATCTAGCGGAGACTTTCGAGAGCCTCTGCTCCACGCGCATGAAGCTGAACCCCGAAAAGTGCGTGTTCGGCGTGCCTGCGGGCAAACTTCTCGGGTTCTTGGTCTCAGCTCGAGGCATAGAGGCCAACCCCAAGAAAATTAGCGTGATAAATAGGATGTGCCCCCCTAGCAAGCTTAGGGATGTCCAGCGCGTCACTGGATGCATGGCCGCCCTTAGCCGGTTCATATCGAGGTTGGGAGAGAAGGCGCTGCCCCTATTTAAACTCCTCAAGCGCTTTGGGCTATTCCGGTGGACGGAGGAAGCTGAGCAAGCCCTCGATCAATTGAAGGCGTATCTTAGCTCCCCTCCGGTCCTCGTGGCCCCCCGAGCTAGAGGAGCTGCTGCTGCTCTACTTGGCTGCGACCCCACAAGTAGTTAGCGCAACGCTGGTGGTGGAGCGTGCCGAGGAATGCCCTCGGCCCGCACCCCATCGACCCACGATGGCACAGCCTGGGACAGAGGATGACAGAGGAGCCCGTCAGTCAGGAGAGGGCCCTCGGGCCCCCCAGACTGACGATGGCCCTACGACCCCTCGCCAGGCGCCGTTAGAGGCCCCCGGACCCTAGGAGGGCCCTGAGGCCACTGGGGGGAGGAGCGGCTCGACGCCGTCTGACCTCGAGGCTGCCAGCATGGAGGCGGAGAGGGCCCAGAACGGCCCCTCCCAACATTCTTGTGCGGGACCCGATGATGAAACTGGGCCCCGCCGAAAGGTGCAGCGGTCGGTTTATTTCGTTAGCGAGGCATTACGGGATGCAAAGACTCGGTATCCTCAGGCCCAGAAATTGCTCTATGCAGTCCTGGTGGCCTCGAGGAAATTGCGCCATTATTTCCAAGCGCACCGAGTCACGGTGGTAACGTCCTACCCCCTCAGGCAGATTCTTCGGAACCGAGAGGGGACAGGACGAGTGGTCAAGTGGGCCATCGAACTCTCTGAGTTCGATCTTTACTTTGAACCACGCCACGCAATTAAGAGTCATGCCCTCGCCGATTTCATGGCAGAGTGGAGCCCGACCCCCGAACCCGATCTCGGGTTCCCCGACCCTGAGATCGGAGCGGATCCCGCACAACAGGCTGCCAGCCCGCATTGGGTAATGCAGTTTGATGGCTCGCTCGCCCTCCAAGGAGCTGGCACTGGGGTCACTTTGACCTCACCAAACAGGGACACCATCAAATACCTGGTTCGCCTATATTTTCGGGCAACCAACAATATGGCGGAGTATGAGGGACTCCTTGCGGGACTCAGAGTGGCGGCAGGAATGGGGATCCGCCGCCTCCTGGTTCTAAGTGACTCTTAGTTGGTCGTGAACCAAGTCTCCAAGGAGTACCGCTACTCTGACCCGCAAATGGAAGCTTACGTCCGCGAGGTGCGTCGTATGGAGCGCCATTTTGACGGGTTAGAACTGCAGCATGTGCCCAGGCGAGACAACACGCTCGCCGACGAGCTGTCGCGCCTCACCTCATCACGTGCCCAACCCCACCGGGTGCCTTTGAAGAAAGGCTTACCCAGCCGTCGGCGCGTCTTGATCCCCCGGGGGACTCAGACGCTACCACGCCTTCCCCGAGGCCCGAGGGAGTCCGGGTCTCGGGGCCCGAAGGGGTCGAACCCGACCCCCCAAGACAAATTGCCTGGATGACTGAGATCCAAGCATTCCTCAAAGATGAGACTCTCCCCGAGGATCGCGAAGGGAGCGAACACGTCATTTGCATCTCCAAGAGAGACGTGCTAGTAGGGACCCTCTACCGGTGCGGTGCCAATGGAGTCCTCCTCAAATGCATCCCTCGGGACGATGGCATTGAGCTCCTCGCCGATGTCCATGAAGGCGAGTGCGGTGCTCATTCCGCCTCGCGCACCTTGGTTGGCAAGGCCTTCCGACAGGGTTTCTACTGGCCAATAGCGCTCCAGGACGCGGTCGATCTGGTCAGGCGATGCCGAGCGTGCCAATTCCACGCCAAGCAAATGCATCTGCCGGCCCAGGCCCTCCAGACCATCCCGCTCTCATGGCCCTTTGCGGTCTGGGGGCTGGATATCTTGGGGCCATTCAAGAAAGCGTTGGGAGGATATGAGTACCTCTATGTCGCCATCGACAAGTTCACCAAATGGCTCGAGGCTTACCCGGTCATCAAGATCGACAAGCACTCGGCGTTCAAATTCATCAAGGGCATCACTGCCCGATTCGGGGTGCCCAACCGTATCATTACGGACAACGGCACCCAGTTCACAAGTGAACTGTTCGGCGACTACTGCGAGGACATGGGCATCAAGCTCTGCTTCGCATCCCCTGCCCACCCCAAGAGCAATGGTCAAGTGGAGCGCGCCAATGCAGAAATCCTCAAGGGCCTCAACACCAAGACATACAACGTCCTCAAGAAACATGGCAACTCGTGGATCGACGAACTACCAGCGGTGCTATAGGCCAACCGGACGACCCCGAGCCGCGCCACAGGAGAAACACCTTTCTTCCTGGTTTACGGCGTCGAGGCGGTCCTCCCATCCGAGCTCACCCTGGGGTCTCCACGAGCAGCCTTGTACAACGAGGCAAATCAAGAGCCCCTCCGACGGGACGACCTCGACTACCTCGAAGAACGAAGGCGGCGCGCCGCCCTCCGGGCCGCGTGCTACCAGTAGAGCCTAAGGCGCTACCATCAGCGCCATGTCCGGGCCCGATCGCTCCACATAAACGATCTCGTCCTACGCCGCGTCCAAACGCGTGCTGGACTGAGCAAACTCTCACCCATGTGGGAGGGGCCGTTTAGAGTGATCGGTGTCCCCCGGCCGGGTTCAATTAGGCTGGCCATGGAAGACGGCATAGAGTTGCCTAACCCATGGAATATCGAATAACTTCGCCGCTTCTATCCATAGAGGAGTCGCTGTGTTGTACCTCGGGCTCGGGTCAACCCCGCGCGCCTCCTCGGGCCCGACAAAGTTGGCCGGGGGCTCCCACTATCAATATACACACCTCCCTCTCTCGCATTCCAATTTATAACAGTTTTTCTCCCTCGTATGTTTATCCGGTCCAATGATGGTTTTCCCGTTTGTGGGTTTCGTAGGTATTTTGTCTTAACTCGGACGCTTGCGTTCGTGTCGCTCCTAAGTGATTTGCACCACCTAGACGCCGACGGGGCCCAGAGCGAGCCGTGCCCCGAGACATGTTGAACTCCGGGGGAACTCGCCAATGGCCCACAATCGGGTCCGCACTTACCCCAGTCATCATGTTCTCGGCCTGGCCAGTCTCGACACGTGGAACTCCCCAAGTGCTCTAGTCTTGGTTCCTATCACTCGGGACTGCGGCCCGAACCCGAGCCCCCGCTTAAGACAAAACACCAAACGACTCCACAAGGGGAAAACACTTGGATCACATATACAAGATATCAAACTAACAAGAAACCATGATATATTCGTTGCAGGAAATGAAAACTAAACATGAGGCAAGATGTCGTTTGTTACAAGACCGGCCCGAGGGCCGAATATTTACAGCTACAAGCAAGAAAGAAAAAGAAGGTGGAGGGGCGATGCCCGCAGGCCTCGGCTTGCGGAGTCACGCCTCGCCGCTGTCATCGCTGCTGTCGTTGGCCTCGTCGTTATCATCGTCGGCGTCGTCATCGGAGGCAAGCGGCATAGAAAACAGAGGGGTCGTCCCCTCGAAGGCGTGGACGACTTTCCGGGCAACCTCCCGGACTTGGGTGCGGGTTGCCACCTCGGTCCCCGGTGGGAAGTCGTCAAAGACCGCCCACGGGTTGAACTCCAGGTCGTGGGCCTGGCAGCTGGCCAACACCAGCTCCACGGCCCCCTCGGCAAGGCTCTTCGAGGAGGCTTTTATGGTCTCCTCGACCTCGTCCGCGAACCCCTCGAGGCTCTCTGCCATGGCGGCTATGCGATGGGCAGCTCCGGCCGGTGTGTTGCCGAAGGCGTAGGTCCGGCCCATCGAGACCTTCGCCTCGCGCGCGGCGTGCTCCAGCTTCTTAACGGCGTCCTGAAGCATCGCGGGGCCATGTCCTGCGCCATCTTGAGCGCCTCGACTTCCGCATTGCGGGCTGTCAGTAGCTCTTGAAGGGCGGCGACGTGCTCCTCTGTCGTGGCGAGGTGGGCAGCGAGATCGCTCTGCCCCTCGACCGCCCCGGTGTTCCGAGCCGTCTCTGCGGCCCCCTTGGCATGCGCCTCGAGCTCGGCGGCACGTTTGTCGAGATCGGCGGCACGCTTGTCGAGGGCGGCCCGCTCGGCACAGGCATTCTACATTTGCGCGATCTCCTGCTCCATCACGGCCCCCTCGCGGCGGGAGATCTCCGCTTCGAGACCAAGGACATGGGCCGCGCGCTCCTCACGGATGCGCAGCTCCTCGGACAGCTGCCGGTTGGCGTCCTCGGACTCCGCAAGGGTGCGAAGCTGCTTGGTGAAGGCAATGTCACAAAGTCGGAACACGACCTCCGCCTCTGCGGCGGCGGCTTCATGCGTCGCCAACGTTTCCTCCCGCGCCTTGAGCTGCTTGATGGCGTCGCGACGCCGTCTTTGCGTCGCTTGATGGTGGCCTCCGCCTCAGCTGGCCTTTGCTCCCGAGCTAGGGCGGTGTCCTGCCGGCGCGTCAGGTTGGCGGCAAGCGCCTTGAACCACTCGTGCAGATCCAAGGCGCTCAAGTCCACAGCTTCGGTCGCGACGAGCGCCGCGACCCTCTCCTCCTCCACCTCCCTGGTGATCTCTGCCAGGGCTTCGGTGCGCGCGTCGATGGATGCGAGCTGGGCGGCGTAGGCCTTCCGGCCCACCTCCACCATGCTTTCTATGGAGCGGCGCCCCTCGGCCAGCCGTCCCCACTCGGTGGCCATCTCGGCCCGCTCCCCCTCCAGGGACTATCGCTGGGCATTGAGCCCATCCATGACGGCGGAGCTCGCTGACGCCATGGCCTGGAGCAGGGGCTCCACGCCCAGCGGCATAGCCCCAGTGGAGGATCGCTGGCGGCTCGACCCCAGTGGGGTCACGGGCTCGGCCTCAGGTACTTGGCCGGGCTTAGAGGCCCACTCGGCCTCGGGGGCTCGCTCGGCCTCGGGGGCATGGCCGGCCTCGGGGTCCGGGGCGCCGCTGCCATCCCGGCCGGCCAGCACCAGTTGCTTGAGCCAGGCCGCCTCCGCCTCTTCCCGGGCACGGGCCTCCGCCCCCTCTTGTGCTCGCGTCTCCCTGGCCCCTTGGGCAGCAGCCTCAGCCTCCCGAACGCGAACCGCCCCACGAGCGGCTTCTTCGGCTTCCCGCAGGCGTGCTTCGGTCGCCCGCAGGTCAGCCGCCTGGCGGGTCTCCTCGCCCGATCGCCCCGTGGCCTCAGCCCCAGCGGGCCGACCGGTCTTGGTTTGGCGAGGGATTCCCCGAGGCGGGAGGTCGCTGAGTAAGGGAGACCGAGAGCAGAGCAAAAAATATATAAGAGAGTGAGACCAAAGGGAAGAGAGAAAGCAACCCCAGTAGGGGACGAGATTGTACCTGGCCGGTAGGCGCTTGAATGTCCACTTGGGGGGCTCTATGAAACCCCCCTTGCTGGGCTCTGGCCCCTGCTGGGAAGCAGCCTCCCCTAGCTTGCGGAGCCGCTTCCTCTTCTTCTCTCCCCCGGACGGTGGCGGCGAACCGCGCACGGATCGCCCCCCCGGGGTACTCTCGGCACCACCCCCTCGGGGTGGAGATGGGGGAGGGGGACTCTCCCCGTGTTTCCTCTTCCCCTTGGCATCTTCGGGGCGGCTGCCCCCGGAACTGCTCCCGTGAGGGGCCGGCGGGCGGCCCCCGCTGGAAGAGGACTGTCCTCCTCCCCCGCTGCGGCTGCCCCCTGCGCCGTCGTGGCCCCGATCCCCCGAGGACTCGACCGTAATCATTATGGCTCGGATGCTCTCGCGGTCCGGGTCACTGCACAGGGGGAGCACACCTGCAGGAATCAGGGACGGCTACATGGTCCTGAGATTCAGCACGCGTTGAACCACCACCCGAAGATCTTCCGGGTTCCAATCCCAGTCGTGGCCTGGGTGCGTTTGGATGGGGTCTTCGGAGCCTGAGTACGCCCAGACGCACCGCCTGCGTTCCTGGAGTGGGGCGATGCGGCGACGGGTGTAGTCTCCGAACACCATCGCGCCTGTAAGGCCCTGGGCACGCAGGCTGATCAGGCGGTCGAAGATGGCGTCGTATCCATCCCCGAGGGTCACGACCGACCGCCACGTCGGCACCTGCTGCGGCGGCTGAGTTGGGACACAAAGGCGGCGCTCGTCCTGGAGACTGGTGTAGAACCAGTCACTCTTCCAGTCGTCCCACTTCTTCCGCAAGACGTAGGGTATGTACTGGTGAGACGCCTGCGCCCGCGGTTGGAAATAGCAGCCACCGATCACCGTCGGTGGCGACACCGACTGGGCGGTGTAGAACCACTGGAACAGTCGAAGCGAGGTCCTCACCCCCACGAACATCTCGTACAAATGCGCGAAGATGGCGAACGTCATCACGGCATTGGGGGTGAGGTGGCCCATCTAGAGGTTGTAGTAGTTTAGCACCTCTAGAAAGAAGCCGGAGAACGGCGGGATGAGCCCCGCCATGGTGAAGGGGAGGAAGAAGATGGCCCGCCTCGGGAACTGCGGCGCCGGGCACGCCTCGCCCAACACCACCGCTTCCCGATCAGCCGCCACCGGCATGAATTTGCGCGGTAGGCTGGCCATACGGTCGTTGGTGATCCGCGACGGCGGCAGCACGCCGCCCTCGACTGGAGAGGATCCCCGCGCCATTGCTCCAGGTGAAGTGAGATGCAAGAATCAAAAGCGTGCGGTGAGAAGGGCGCTAGGGAAGCAAGGAAGGCGAGGGCGCTGGAGGGCTGTGTTGGGCGAAAGTGGCGAAGGAAGGGGGAGGCCCCCTTCTCGATGCCCTTTTATAGCCCAGCCGCCACCGCGTCCGGCTTCTCATTTCCCGCGCCCACTATCTCGCCCCCTCGATTCTTGCGCGCACTTCCCCCATCATCCCCACTACTCCATTTCCGGCGCGCGTGCGGAGCATCGCCACCGTCCCGGAGACAAAGGGGCGAATCGTGCCTGCCTTTAGGACGCGCACGTCCGCCGAGAGGTTCGCCATCATTATTATCTTGGGCAGACGAGCAGACGTGCCCCGTTTTGCGTGCTGCCCCCGGAAATAGGGCCGTTACGCTGTAATGGCTCATTTACCGTTGAGAGGCGACTTGGGTTACGCCCCGGATAATGAGGCCGTTACGGAACAAGGGCCCATTATCGCTGGGAGGCATTTTCTCCCAACACGCAGAACCAACGGCTGTTTATCTCCCTTAAAAACCTGGGCCCACTTCACACTGGTTCGACGAGGTGGCGTAAAACCTGGTCAACCTACAGTGGGGCCCCCCACAGGCTTTACGCCGGGGGCTACTGTCGGTGTCCTAGGCCCAGGGGTATGTCGACTTTGGGCTTGAGGCGGCCCTGTCCGCCCACGTGGCCATCCCCCAAGGGGTGAGAAGGCCCGAGGGCGATGTGGCGGCCACCCTCTCATGACACGCTACCCCCTCGGGGGAGGCCCAACAGGGGTCGGGCTTCCCAGACCCCCTCGGGCCGCTGCCACGCATAAAAGCGGGTGAGCGTTCCTAGCGCTCACCTACCCGCATTAATGACAACGCAGGAGTAGTGCGCCTGCGCCGCGCGTGCCGCATCTATTGCGAAGCGACGCGCCCGCATCTAACACCGGTCACAGTCAGCTGACCGGCGTCAGACCGGTGCGAATGACCGATGGGATGGCGTACAGCACCGCGCGTGCCGGTGCACGCCCGGTAGGTACATTACGCCTCCCGATGGCCTGCACCAAGATTGCGAGGGACGATCCAGTTCTCGCGCCACGTCAGAGTTAGCGCCACGTCAGAGTTGGTGTGTCAAGTCTAATCACCTGGCGCATCGCACAGCTTACGGTGGACTGTCGGATTCCAGCCGTTTAATGGAAGGTGGCGTGCTGGGCCGACCGTGGTGATGGGCGGTCTGATCGACGCCATATTGGCGCTATAGGAGCGGAAGGCTTCCGCTCAAAGCCACGACATGGACTTCATCTGTAAAATAGTTTTCTCCTTTCTCTCTAGAAAACAGCCTATTTGGCCCCTGTGGTGTCCCCTTGAGATATAAAAGGAGGCCCAGGCCTAGAGGAAGGGGGTTCGGCTTTTGACCTCGGCTCCTTGAGTTGTTGCTAGCCGAAAACTGAAAACTAGAATCCACGCAGATAATCCACCACACAGGAGTAGGGTGTTACGCCTCATCGGTGGCCCGAACTTGTATACTTACTCATGTGTCACCGCTCTCTATCTCGCGATCTTCGATTCCCACCGGCCTCACCGGAGCCGGGCCAAAGGAAGTCCCTCTCGCGCCCCTAGGCCGAACTCAAAAAGGGGGTCTGCACAGTCCCCCGCTGCGGAGTTTTCCATCCGATAGATGCCATCCTCCCGAGCCGATCTCATATCCGACAAAAAATATCTGTATTCGAACCCGCTACCCGTAAAAACTCTCGGGTACCCGAATTTGTGATCCGAAATTGTCCCAAAATAATACGGCTAGGCGAGCGGATGGGAAATACCCGTCCCGTTTTCACCCCTAGCTCAAGGTGGCTGGAGAGGGGAGCAAGACGCGGCCAAAATCGCGGCGGTGGTGGTTTTCCGGCTGTAAACGGGGTTGAGGGTCTAAAACTCCGAACCCCATGGGTTTCAAAGTTTAAATTTGGTGGTAATTTTGGAGCTCGACTACTAGAGAGGGGATGAGGTGGGGTGTCTTATCCTACTCCTAACCAGGGGGTTCGTTGCTCAAAACTCCGAACCCCTGTGGGTTTCTACCAACCTGTAACGCCCCACTTTTCGCGAGACGTTAAAAACTAAATTAATAAAAGTCTATTCGTGAAAATTTTGTTCTTCCTGTGAGAGTCTAAGTCGTGACTTGGATCCCGATTAAAATCTATCTTTGTTCCCTCTCCTCGCTGTCGAAAAACACCTCCTCAAAATTCCCGTTCTAAATAATCTCGGGAGTTCGAATTTCCATATTCAAATTTCTCTCCTTAAACCCTATCCGCAAAATCCCATTGAATTTTCCCCTTAAACTCTCACTCTCATAATCCCTTTTATCCCCTCTCCTTGAATCCTCTCCAAAATACTTTCGCAAATCTAAACACACATCTATTCCAAAAATATCAAATCCCCTTTGAATTCCCTACTTGACTTCTCCTTGAACCCTTAGTACCCAATGTCTACATTGAATTTAAATCCAAACCCAAATATTTCTTCAATTCAAACTCCCATAAAAAGTCTACTATTCCTCCCTATGCCCTTGAGTCGCATCTCTCGGTCGACCCATCTCCCAGCTCCCTCTCCCTCAAATCTCCCTTCCTCTCGTTGGGCCGCTCCAGGTTTGGCCCAGCTCCCTGCCTCGGCCCGTTTCCTCTCCCCGGGCGCGTGCACCGCACGTGTCGAGGGAGAGCGTCGTCTCCCTCGCGCACGCCTCTCCTGCACGCCGCACTCCTCTCCTTTCCTTTCACGCTCGCTCTCTCTTTCTCTCTCTGTTGTTCTTCCCGCCGGTGCCGCTCAAATCGCCGCACCGCCTTGCCGTTTCCCGCGCGTGCGCATTGTGGCCGACCGGCCAGGACGCTGCATCATGTCGCCCTGCCGCGACGACCGCCTTGCCTCCGCTTGCCACCAACCATCGCTCCGCCTTTTGCCGTCACTACCACCGTCACCTCGGCCCGGCCGCTTCATGCCGCATGCGTCCAAAGCCGGGACGCCGAGCTCATGCTCCCGCCCCCTCTCTCTCACCCAAAGCGGAAAGGAGCCTAGCTCCTTTTCACTCTTCCTTTTCTCTGTTTCCCCTGCCGCTGTTTGTCTCCAAGCGCCGCTAACGCCGGCCGGCAGCCGCAGTCCGTCGCCCTACCTTGACCGGTCTCGCGACCACGCCAACCACACCCCACAGGCAAACCGACCTTGATGCCTTGCTCTTCCTCTACAAATACCGGGTCTCCTCCTCCATTTTTCCCCTTCTTCCTTCCATAGTGCTCCGGGTTGTCGTGTTCGCCGTTGCCCGGCCGACCTCGGTACCGCACCGCCACGGCCAAAAACACCGCCTCATCGCCATACCCGTCTCGTCGCCCTTTTCCTCTTCCCCTGTCGCGCCCACCTCGGCGTTGTGCCGCTCCCGCTGGCTGTCATCGCGCCGCCGCCGCCCGGCCACGTGACGCCGTCGGCTTCCCCTCCCCTTCCCCTCTTCACCACGACACCACCCCCAGTCCGCACCGGTGAGCCCCTACTTCCCTTCTCCCTCTTGCTATGCTGCATCCGCAGCCGCTCCCGCCGCCGCCGCGTGCCGCGCGCCTCTTCTCCTCTCCCCGCCGTGCCCGGCCGTGCTGCGCGGCCTCCGCCTCGCCATCCCAGCCGTCTCTCCCTCGGGCAAGAATAGAAGAGAGAGAGAAAAGAAGAAGCAGAGAAGAGAAGAAGAGAGAAAGAAAAGGAGAAGAAAGAGAAAAGAAGAAAAGAAAAAGGAAAGAAGTGGGACCCGCCTGTGGGACCCTCTCCTTGATTATCTCTCTGGGGCCCACCTTTGACGGGTGAAAACCCTAAAAAGTCTATCAACCTCCCTATACTTTATTGAGCCAGCTGGTTTGATAGACTTCGAAAGTCCATATTTACTCCCTCCCGCAAGTCCACTACCCGTGAACCAAAGTCTGTCTTCACTCCCTCTGTACCAATAGCCCATAAACCAAAAGTCTGCTCCTCGTCCCTCACAGCAAGCCGGCCACCCATGTAAACAAAGTCCATCATTAGTCCCTTATTCCTCCCTCTACCAAATCAGCCATCCATGGACTCAAGTCCATCCTACCTCCCTATGTACAGTGCACCTTGGTCCCGCATGTCAGTGGCACTTAAGGAATATTCTTGAGAATATTCTTTTAGAGAAAATTCATTAAATCATTTCCTTTGTCCATAAATTCAATAAATCAATTCCTTTATTCCAGAAAATTTCAATAAACTTCATAAATCATTTCTTTGATTCCAATAAAATAAATAAATGTTTTTCCCTGTCTAGAAATTCCATGATTTACTTTCCCTGCTCCGGAAATTCAAATAAATCATTTCCTTGTCCATATACCTTTTTCTATACTCCGGACATTCCCGTAAATCATTCCCTTGATCCGAAGTTTCCAATTCAACTTCCGAAATGCATATCTCTCAGTCCGTAACTTCGATTAACCCCGTTCCACCTCCAAAAATTTCGTTAAATTGAGATCTATCTAATGACACTATTAATTAGTCTAAATAGGATCTTTCTTTTGATCCTTGAAAAGGTTTTCACTGTTTGTGTATAGTTGCGGGTTGTGGATTTTTGTTCGAGTGCGAATTTCAAGAAGCTTCGTGAAGACCTTGAGCAAGGCAAGTCACCCTTTGACCATATTGCTCCTATAATTGAAAAGTCATTATTATTATGTTTGATACTTGCATTATTAGGAGTACACACTTAATTTGTTTGGCCTCGATTTGCGTGCCAAACAGACGGACCTATCAAGTAGCTGCACTACTTCCTGTAGGCCGATATACCCTACTTTGTTGTCACTCCATCTTTGTGGTACCTCGGTATCCGTGCTCTTTGAGCACGAGTACCAATTACTCCACATACACCGTTGCTTGTCGAAAAATTAGGATATGCGTTTGAGAAGCCTTGAAAACCCGACACGTGGTGTCCGTGTGTTTGAAAATAAAAATGATTGTGAAATCTCGTGATGCGGGTGTTGCGCCTGCGTGGTTGTTCCTGTATTCACACATAAGGACCGATTCCTATGGGAATTACATTCGAGCATAGCAAGTGCAACCACATGGTGGAATGGGACACCCTGGCTAAGTAATTAGCTGCTTCCGGGAAATCTTGTATGCCAATAGGGGTGGAAAGCCAGAATGTGGTGGTAGAGACATCCTCGGAGTCCTAAACAGAGGAAGGCAACCAGGAGTCCTGAATGGAAAGCCGGAGTTGGCCTGATGTTTGTCAAGGAGACCACCTATGTGGCATGAGGTGACCTAGGGATAGCTTTGGAAAGGCTTTGTCACGAACCTCCGACGCCGGCTAGTGTCTGGAGTAAGTTCGTGTTATGTGGGTAAAGTGTACCCCTCTGCAGAGGTTAATGAACTGTTCGAATAGCCGTGCCCACGATCATGGGCGGATGCAAGGTGGTTCCCGTTGCGTAGTTTTGTTTTCCTGTGCTTTGTGAAAAGTGTTGTGGATTGAGAACCATTACCAGAATCAACCTATGTGGCAGATGGATGACCTGAGTGGTAAGAAGCGGATCTGTGTGATCCGGGATGTCTGAGGGCATCATAGACTAGGCTTCCCGGGTGGAAGCAGAATGTTGTGCTGCGGGGTAGCAGGACTCTTGGAGTCCAAGAAAAATGAAAATGGCTCGGGGAGCCGTTTAATCAAGTGAAATGGCTATGTGAACCGCGAATGAATGAACTGACATGGGAAGTCGGGGTATTACCAGTTGTGTTGTTGAAAAGCATCTCTTATGTCGATTTGAGACGCAAGTCTCTTTTCGACCCGAACTCAACAAGAAGTAAATCACTTAGTGGTTTCAAAATGGTTCCAAATAAAGGATTTGCAAAACAACATTTTCCCTCTTTCAAACTTGCAGTAAACACCTAAGTTCCCGTGACTTGTTGAGTACGTAAGTACTCACCCTTGCTCTATATATAGTTCCTCCACCCTGAAGGTGAAGTCGAAGAGAAGTGAAGATTAGGGTTTTGTCCTGGTTCCCAGTCGTCGCCTGTAGTGTTGGGTGTTAGTTCGTTGGTTTCCGCTGTCGTTGTTTCTGTTGTTGCTGCTTCCGCGTCGTCTATTGTACTATCGGGTTCCCATGAGAGCGGCAACTTAAGTTAAGGTAAATAAGTCCCCTATTTAAATTAAGGATTGCAATGATTCATAATTGTCACCGTGGGTACCAGCGCTATGTCCTAGGATTGGTACCGATATCGCCGTTTCGTTGGAAGCGGTTAGCGCCGTTTTCCTACGATGCGCTCCTGTCAGGTACCATTGTACGGCGGTGCCGGATCGGGGTGTGACACGACCGCTCGATCAAACTTTTGTACGATCCAGATTAATTGCTCAGGCTATCAGCGAGACAACGACTACTAACTAGATTGAGTAGTATTTTTAGGGTTCGGAGTTTTAAACTCGGAGGCCCATATATAACGAGCCGCATGCCCCCATGTGAGTAGCAATCCTGTTCCGGCCCAACTAGATTTCCGTCAACGCCCTTAATGTCAGATGATATCACTATTGAAGAAGTAGTGATCTTTTATCGTGATACTAAAAATACAAATATCTTGGATAGATTAAGAGCCGGTACTAAAGATGTTTTTAGTACCGGTTTTAAAAGTCCAAATCCAAAAATATCTTTAGTCCCAGTTGGTAACACTAATCCGGACTAAAAATGTATCTTTAGTTTGGGTTGGTAACACTAACTTGGATATTTCGGGTTAGTGTACCGGGACTAAAGATGTTTTTATATCGGTTGGTAACATCAACAGGGACTAAAGATATCTCCAGGATTAGTTAAAAAGAAAACATCTTTATACATATTAGATGTGTGTAGTAGGTGAGATGATAATACGTCTGCGACTGAGGAGGAAGATCTAGAGTTCAAATCCAGCAGCCCGTATACAACGGTTATGTTCATCTCTGAACGAAGAACAGAGGGTATTTCAGCATCGATCTCTGACTAAGGCGTTGACTAAGGCTTGAGTTTAATGAAGATCAAGACTAAGCAAAACGATAAAATCATTAACGTATTATTAATTAAGTTTTAATTATTTTAAACTTAAAAATAGAATTGAATTTTCATACAAAACACATCATTTATCAGTTTAAAAAATATGCTAACGAAAATTAATATAAAATCTATATTTTGATTAGAAAAAAATCGGAGCCTAACCGACCACAAAACATGGTCCATTAATTATCTTGCGTATCCGGGACACCATAATTTCATCAGAACTTTGGTATGGAAAGAAATGGATGACAGTTAAGGACAAATCTTTTTCGGGTAGTGGCAGTCGTGCTCTGATTGCATTCTTGCTGAATGCTGATGATCATTGACCTAGCAAATTAGTATATAGCTTTCTGCTAGCTTTTACTTTGACAAAGGAAACATCCAGCTTTTGTTCGTCTCCTGCTACATATTGGTTAGGAATGTCTTGGTCTGGCATAGCATGGCTCTGAGATGAATGGTTCATAGACATAGTGTTCGCTGGAACCAGATGTAATTCGTGAGTCAATTAATAGGCTCAAAGGTACGTACTGCTAATATAATGGGCTAAATGTCCTGTCCTAGACAACAAAATCCTCAGAAAAGAACAGTTACAAATAATTAAGCGATAGCATCAGGGAAGGAGACTGACTGATTTTTAACTTAAGACAGGTCTCTCTCGTGGACTATATCTTTATAAGAGATAGGACACGTGCAACAGTACAAAACTGTTGTCATAATAATGTAGTACTACTAAATAGTACCAACTACTGACAGACATTCTGAACAATTTTTCTTGTGCTTTACCTCGTGTCAACATTCTCTTCTTATTAGTTTAGATGTACTAACACTAGCACGCAACGTCTACTACTAGTTTCAGTCCCTTAATTTGGATGATTGTTTAATTGTTAGTTCTCACCATTTGAAGGTATGCGTGTCTTTGTATTCGTTAAAAATGTACTGAAGTCTGAACCAAACCAGGCTTTCCTCATGGCAGTTGCGTCCTACTCGTAACTAACCCTGTCTGTTTCATTCTGCCATGCATGCATATCCTTTAATTAGCCTTCTCCTTCGACAAATGATAATCTTCTAGCTGCGTCATGACGACAAAAAGGAGATTTAGTTGCATACCTGCATGCTAGCTTCTTAAGCAGTTGAGCAGTTGGCAACTCTCTGAGGCTCTGACCTTGGAAAGGCATATATATATATATATAAATGCAGAATAGATAAATGCTATACTAGGTACGCGGTCCAGTTTATACTTTATACAAGAGGCGGTTAAATCTGCTCAAGGAAATACTGAATACTCCTGAATGAAACAAACATACAGCAGCAGCAAGAGTATAGAAAAATTCCAGATTCTTTTATGATCTCTCGAACGGTTTCCTCACCACTAAGGCTGTTCTTTTGGGGGTGGAGAACCCTCCAAGCTTCCTCGCAAAATAGAATTAGTGCATGATTGATTAATTAAGTATTAGATAAAAATAAAATAAAATAAATATTTTTTAAAGCAACTCTTGCTATATTATTTTTTAAAAAAATACATCGATTAACAATTCGGGAAACGTGAGCGTAGAAAACTAGAAATTAAAGTTAGAAAAGTGTATCCATTTTATCTCAAAATAAATCAATCTACAATATGACGTGATATTTACAATTCGGACAGGGTCCTATTTAGATTCACTGTACTCAATGATGTTACATCCAAGATCATTTCTGCGATGCAGAACAGGCCAAGATCTAACCTGACAGCATTGCTGACAACAATCCTAGGAGACACTACTAGCTAGCTAGCCGGGCACCGGGCGGTGCAGCGGCAGGAGAGTGATGGGCTCGCCGGTGCTCGCGATAGATCGAGTATTCGAGTGGTGGACGGGTGGTGCTGCCGGCGGCCGGCGACGGCCACTTTCGGGGCCTTTGATTGCAACCAGAGATGTGGTCGGCCCCGGCCAGCCGGACCAAAGGCGCGGGCGCGTGCGATGACCCGGCCCCACGGAATCGATCGTCGTCCACGAACGCGTGACGTCACTGCAACTCTGCAAGTCGTCTCTGCAGGCTGCAGCACCATCAATCAGCTAGCTGTGCAAAGTGTATAAATGTGTAATTTGCTTAAGAATTTTGCGTGTCTTTTGAGTGTGAATTAACGGTTAATGTTGAGTAGAAGATAACTAATGTGATGCTTATCGACAGACTAGCTAACGAGCTAGCTGCTAGCCTGCTTAGTAGTACCTGGCCATAACTAATCGCCATTGCTTTACACTTAAAGAAACCTGTAGCACACATCCTACTTTGCTTGCTCGCAAACAACAATAACTCCAATGATCAGCACCTTGATAGTTGCTTGATTTTGGCAATGCCTGGTCCACACTCCACACATGTGAATTAATTAAAAAAATACAAAAAATAGAATAATAGAAGTTCTTCGGAGGCAGCAGCCAGCTATGCATTCTAGCTTGGACAGTACAGAGTTACAGATCCTTTTTGTTGTGTTATAGAGTTTAATCATGTCATGTGATGCCGAAAAAAAAATGGAAAGTGAAGCAGATGGAACTCCATGTTTTCTTGTGGCCCAAACCTCTTACTTTGCGTTGTACTACCCTGAAGACAAGTGCCCACAATTGTGGACTTAAAATTAATAGCATGCATCTCTACTTTTAAGAATTATAGAATCATCAAACAAAATGAATTAAGTAACTTGGTAGCTACTACAACAAGATCCGTCTAGAGAGTGATTTTATTATCCTTAGTTTTACTTTTATCGCCCATAAAGAGTTGTTCTCTCCGTTCCTAAATAGAGGTATAATAGTTGCTCCTTTCATCCTAAAATTAATATAAAAGATTTTAAGTGGATTCTAGTACTACGAATCTAGATATGATATCCAGATTCGTAGTATTAGGACGTGTCCCATCCACCTAAAATCTCTTATATTTTAGGACAAAGGGAGTATAATAATAAATACAAGAAGAAATTATGAGGTGGCTAAATAAGAAAATTAGTACTTCACAAATAGTTATATTTGTTGACAAATTTCAAACGCTAAGAATGCTTAGGGCATGAACAATGGTTCAAATCTATATAATCTTTCCATGTTATATCTCTAGACGATATACAGATGACTCATACAATAGGTTATCTATGTAATATAATTAATAACTTAGTTCTCAGTCTATTAGATCACATATTAACCATCGAACGGCAGTATTGATTATCTCCTCTTTCTCTTTCCTCCACCTATAAAAAATTATATGTGATAATTATTTTTAGATATTGATATTATATTATACCGTTATATTTATAAACGAAGATAATGTGTGCATATGCATATACATATACATATACATATACATATACATATACATATACATACATACTACATGTATGTATGTATGTATGTATGTATGTATGTATGTATGTATGAACGAGACTAAAACATTCTGGTCTGTTCGAAATCTAGAAACTGCTATGTATATCATCTTCCAAAGAAGGTACACTAAAGAGTATTACTAAAGTGTATTCAAAATTTTAGTACAACATCAAACAGTATCCTCTCTAGAATTATATAGAGAAAAACCCTCTAGCTCATTTCTCTATCAGAGCACAGCAGTGAACATGGCCACGGCCGTCGGCCGGTGCTTGTGGTTTGACTACTGAACGATGTACAGACGCGTTACTGTATGCCTACAAGACTTGTTGATATTCTAGTCCAATCAACACAAAAACTCAAAAAGTGAGGCCTTGGCAACCATGAAAATACTCCTTATTTAGCTATACCCCCATCAAAAGGTCATAATTCCTCGCACAAGTCATAACCCCCACTTCTTCCCCCCAAGTCCACTAGCTCTCCCACTCATCATCACACGTTTTCGTTACACCGTACCACTGATCAATCGCTCATCACTCGATCGATCGATCGATATATTCTGGTAAAATCCATATATAGATCGAGTCTCTGATTCTTCTTCTTCCGGCCGGGAAGTCGGCGTCGATCGAGCCGATTTTTGTTAACGAGTAGGACGTCAAGAGCGCTAGCTCGAGCTCCGTTCCCAGCCATGGCGGATGAGCATGAGTGGTGGAATAGCTCTTGCTCTGCACGCACCGGCGACGACGAAGCTGCGTGCTCGACGGCGCCGGCGGACGCCGATGAGTCAGTGGTTGGGTGTACTCCGATGAGCTTCGGCCATGGCGGCCAGCCGCCTAGTTTATCTGACGCCGCCGCCTCGTCGTCGTCGTCGTCGTCGTTCCTTCTTGCCGGACAACACATGGATTATTGGACGCAAGACTTCATGTGAGTAGAGCTAATTAAGATCCAGAGAAAATTAATCGAGCTACCTAGCTAGGCATAGGAGTATATCGATTTGAGTTTACCTTTGTGCATATATGGCATGGCTGATGGCTAGCAGAGGAGGTAGAGCATCAGCGGCGGAGGCGGCAGCGGCCACCGCGGGCTTCGACACGCTGCTCCAGCTCCAGCTCCAAGGCGGCGACGCGGCGAGCCGCCGCTTGCTGCTCGGCGAACACGCCGCAGCGCCGCCGCGTCACATCATCGTGCCAGGGGCGCCATACGGTGGCGTCGGCGGCGATGCCACGGCGACGCCGCCGCAAGGCGTGTCACCGTACGAGGCGGCCGACAACCTGCCACTGCAGTCGTTCCCCGGCCACCACGTCGTCGTAGGATCGTCGTCGGGGCTCTTCCGGCCGGCGGCGACGGCGCCGCCGCAGTTTCTCTTGCAGGCGTGACAATGATTAGCTTAGTTTATTAGTATCTATAGCTAGGGTTTCTTCTAAATTGGTTTCTGATGGTGCAGTCCAACACGACGGAGCGCCTCCATCATCATCAGGACGCCGGCTCGCCGGCGACGAGAAGCTCTCCTGGCTCGCCGGCGGCAGCGAAGAAACCACGGATCGAGGCGCCGTCACCGTTGCCGACTTTCAAGGTGCGTGAGTGAACAAAAATCGATCAATCGCCACACTTTTTTTTAGTTCGTTGCTCCATCGATCATTAATTTCCAGCTCGATCGATCGATCGATCGGTCTCACAAATTCTTTGCAAGCATCGATTGCATTATGATGGCTTTTGGATTTGGTTTTGATTCTCCCTGCGCGCGCGTGCTGCAGGTGAGGAAAGAGAAGCTCGGGGACAGAATCACTGCGCTCCAGCAACTCGTCTCGCCTTTTGGAAAGGTTAGTACATACTCCCTCCGTTAGTAATCGCTTGGACTTTTCTCTTGATCAATTATATTTTAGGATTGGTCAAGTTAATAGAAGAATAATTCAATATTTTCAACACAAATAAATATATTATCAACATATATTTAATGTTATATTAATGAAACTAATTGATGTTATAGATGCTGTTAGTTTTTTTATAAATTTGATTAAATCTAGAATAAGATAACTATAAAAAATCAAAGCAATATATATGAAATGGAGAGAGTACTGTATATCTGCCCTCTCTTTTCTGAATTTCTTCTCTTTTCTGCATTAATTACCAGCAGTTTTTAGCATAAGCTTTACCAGTCTAGTATAGTCGTTTGTTTCACTTCCTATTTCGCTCTCCAGTCTCTTAGCGCTGTTTCAATTTGTTCTCTGAATATTTCGTATATTTGTACGAGTTGATCAATCATTAATGTATCCTTTTCAATTCGATCGATCAAACTGCGATTTAATTTCTAGACGGATACCGCATCGGTTCTTCACGAGGCCATCGAATACATCAAGTTCCTTCACGATCAAGTTGCCGTAAGTACTATCCAGAGCCTATATATAAGCAAACCCTGAGGAAATCTCTGAAGAAATTCATGGACAATTATTCACAGACAGAACTAGTTAATTTTGTCATGATTCTCATATCGATTGATTAATTGGGCTCTTGTACCTGAATGCAGTCTCTGAGCTCACCGTACTTGAGGTGTGGGCGCCCCATGCAGCTACAACACCAACAGGTATATCTTGAAGAGTTTAACCATCATTGTTCTAGTTAATTAACCTGAAGCCTCTACTGTAGTAGAAGTAATCTTGACCGTTTATTTCTTTCTAATCCAACCGACCATATATATCTATTTACACTATCACTACTGGAGAAACTATTTTTTATCGGGTACCAAAAACATAAACATCCCAGTTGGTTTAACAATATCTTTAGTTTGTATTAGTGTTACTAACCGAGACTAAAGATATTTTTAGTATCGATTGGCAACACCAACTCTCCAGGGTTTAGTTAAAAAGAAAGCATTTTTATCCAAGTCAAATGTGTGTGGTAGGTGAAATCACTACTCGGCTAAAACAGATTTTTGCATACGGTTGGGCCAACCGCATGCGTCAAAAGGTCTGCGAAAATCAGATTTTTCGCATGCGGGTAGCACAACCGCATGCGGAAATGGGAATTTCGCATACGGTCTCTTATACCAGCCGCATGCAAAAATAAATTCAGCGAAAAAAATAAAAACCGAAAACCCCCCCCCCCAAACCCTAGCCCGCCACCGGAGCATCGTATCCCCGCCGCCCGAGCCCGCCGCACACCGTCGGAGCGCCGGATCCGCCGCCTACCGCGCCAGATCCACGCCGCCGCGCCCGCAGCCACCCGACGCCACGCCTCCCGCCGTTGCTCGTGCTCGATTCATCACGTCATCGCCGGATCCGCGCTGGAGGGAGGCGGTGGAGCCATCCGGCGGTGGAGGAGGTGGAGCCCGAGATCGCCCAACCGGCCGCCACTCGCCACCGCGCCAGATCCGCTGCACCGCCGCCGGATCCACGCGTGAGGGGTGGAGCAGCGGCCGGATACGTGCTGGAGGGAGGTGGTGGAGGAGGTGGCCGCGCCGCCCGCTTCCGGCAGCCTCGTCGGCGGTGGCGGCGCCGCCCAAGGTCGCCGAGCCGGCCGCCGGTGGTGGAGGAAGTGACCGCGCCTCCCGCCCAGCCGCCTCCTCGTCATCGGCGGCAGCACCGCCCAAGGTCGCCAAGCCAGCCGCTGGCCACCGCCATCGTTGCCCACCGGCCCGCCGCTCCCGCTCGGTGAGAGAGAGAGGAAATGAGGAGAAAGAGAGGGAGAGGAGAGAATGAGATAGAGATAGAGGTGAAGGAAGAGAGAGGGGAAAATATCAGAGGGGAGAGAGAGAGGGGGAGAGGATAAGAGGTGAAAAAAATTGATAAGAGGGGAAAAAATTAATTTAAAAATATGAGAACTTCGAATCGAATTTTATGATACTAAATGAACTCATTTGAAAAAGTTATCAAAAATAAAGTTGTAGAACTCATTGAGATCTACCAATTTTATTTTGTCCATTTCTCCATCCGATTTTAATTGAACTATATGAAATTTGAATTTTAAAATATAAGAAATTAAAAAAATCAGGTAGTAAAATGATTTCAAATAGAAAAATTGTCAACAACAAAGTTGTATAACACATCAAGGTCTACAACTTTTGTTTTGGTCATTTTTCTATATGACTTTGTTTCAACAGTTTTAATTTGAATTTCAAAATATAACAACTTCAAACAACATTTTCAAATATTAAATGATTTCAACTGAAAAGCTCATCAACAATAAAGTTATATAACTCATCAAGATCTATAGCTTTTATTTTGATCATTTATTCATCCGACAAAGTGATAGTAACATTGTTCACAAAATTTATATTTCTCTCATATGGTTTTATAAACTATAAGAGAGATATACAAATTTTGTGAACAATATTACTATAACTTTGTTGGATGAAGAAATGATCAAAATAAAAGTTATATGTCTTGATGAGTTCTACAACTTTTATGTTCATGACCTTTTCAGCTGAAATTATTTACTGCTTCAAAATATTATTTGATGTTTTGAAATTTAAATTTTTAATTGATAAAACAAGGTCACAAGAAAAAATGGTCAAAATAATAGCAGTAACAACACAATAACATGATAGAGCATGATTTTAGAAACATTTAGGAAAAAGAATCATCCAATTTGAAGTTCATATGAGTGAGATAAACTAGTTTTAAATTTTCAAATTTTATTTTCGCATACGGCTCCTAAAGACGCCCGTATGGAAAAATCGATTTTTCCATGCGGGCTCTTAAGTGGTCCGCATGCAAAAATAAGCTCATTTTTGCATGCGGACCTCTTAAGTGGCCCGTATGGAAAAATCGATTTTTCCATACGGGCGTCTTAAGGAGCCGTATGCGAAAATGCCGCTCGATTTTTCCAGACGCGGCAAGTTATGGTCCGTATGCAAAAATCATGGGGTCTCGTACAGAAAAATCGTTTGTGTAGTAGTGAATGGTAACGCACGTGAAGCTGAGGTGAGAGATCTTGAGTTCGAATCCTGCAAATCACATAATTCAACCGATACTAAAAATCGAGATCTTTAGTCCCGGTTGCTATAACCGGTACTAAAAAATTACTTCTCCAGTGGTGTATCATATCAACTACTCGTAGTAGAATAATTTTTCTACTATTAATATATATTGAGATCACTTCTAGCATGATAATATTGGTAGTAGAATAGCACCATAAAGACCTTCATTTTTTTAAACCTTTATGGTACTCTATACCGGTACCGGTAGTATTCTACTATCAATATTATTGCAATGTGATCTCAACTGTTGATTTATGAGTCATCCATTACTAGCAAAAAAATTATTCTACTGATATGATCTATTGGAGTAAAAAAAAAAACCTCACTCTGGTGCTCTCTACTGGTAGTAGAAAATAATCTGAACCGTTAATCTCATTTGATCGAAGGGTTCAGATTGCTTTCTACTATCATTCTAGTTAGCGGTAGTAAAAATATGGAGGGGCATTATTATCTAAAAAATTGGAATATAATTGTTATTTAGCAGTGATTAAACTTTTTTCTTTCATTTTTAGCTTTTTATGGAATATAAACAATGCTAACATACTGGATAACTACATATGGATCTAGCCGGGAAAAAACATAAATGATAAAGTTACTCGTAATTATTGTATTAAATTACTAATTTATCCTTAATATTACTGGTAGTATATTACGACAAGTAGAAAGTACCATAGTATCGCTCTTTAAAAAAAGTTCTATATTGGTTCACTTATCATTAGTGAGAATTGTAAAACACCTTAATTTTTTTCTTGATTTGCACCATATATATCACCTGGATTTTTCTCTTGAACAGGGTTCCCATAAGGCGAATGATAACGGTGAGGGGACGCAGGACTTGCGCAGCCGAGGCTTGTGCCTTGTTTCGGTTGCGAGCACTTATACTGTGGCTAGTGAAACTGCGACAGAGTTTTGGCACCCTACCTTTGGAGGCACATTTCGGTAGTAACTAGCTAGAGACTAACAGTGGCAGATCTAGGAAATTTTTAGAGCCCAGCTAGCTGATGAAACCCAACCACCAGAGTGGTGCACTGGTGCAATGTGTCATCTGGTCTAGTTGTTAACAGTTGCTTGAGATATATCAAATATTCTTTTTTATGTGAGAGATATATCATATATTTATATGTTGCTAGCTACATAATAAGTAGATGTACCAATGGGAGAGTTTGAGGTACCACAGGTGTCACAAGCTAGCTAACAGTTGCTTTGTGGTACCTCCTCGCAAGGACCATAAAAATCCTCTCCACTCACAAATTCCTTGTAGTTGTAATTGCGCAATGTATATATGTGACCCATCAAGCATCAACTCATGGTAGTTAAAAACGTGGCAGGTGCATATATGAGCGATGCTCCGGTACTTTATACTTGTAGTATTATACTACCAGTAATATTAAGGGTAAATTAGTAATTTACTAATATAATAATTACGAGTAACTTTATCATTTATGTTTTTTCCTGACTAGATCGATATGTGGTTATCCATTATGTTGGCATTGCTCATATTCCATCAGAAAGCTAAAAAAAGGAAAAAAAGGTTTAAGTCACTGCTAAATGATAATTATACCCTTTTTTTGGGATAATGATTCTCTCCACATTTCTACTACCGCTAACTAGGGTGATAGTAGAGAACAATCTGAACTCTTCGATCAAATGAGATTAACGGTCTAGATTATTTTCTACTACTAGTAGAGAACACTGGTGGGTGTGAGGCTCTGATATATATATTTATTGAAGTATGAGAGCAAAAAAGGCTTAATTGGGTGTGATAAGTATGAATGTTTATGCATGGAATATGCACTAAAGGAAAGCAGAAGCAAGACCTAGCTAGTAGGTGAGTTTCCAAAGACAGGTTAACATGAATGGGTATATTTGTTGGGACAGGTAGAAAAGGGGATGTTATATATGATCCTTATTATATAAGAACTTTCCAAGGAATAATGCTATGGTCAGTATGATATATTGACATGTTGGGGTGAGAGTTTTAATTAGATGCATGATGAACAGTTGGTTCATGTCTATCAACCATGCATATTATTGATTGCCTATGATCTTGGAGTAGTAGAGGTCACTGTACATATCCCTCTTGTTACCGTCTGAAAAATTGTCGGTGTTCATGTAACATCGTAGCATGCATACGTCTCTGAATCAGCTATTAGCTAGGTATTCCGCGATTGGCAGTGTCTCCTAATTACTCCAGTTAATTGATATGCCACCTGATCTTTTATTCCCCTCGTTGTGAGATATATATTAGTATCCTTTAATTTCTTGCAACAAGTCAAAAGTTGATAAACATCCCAGAGACACAATTGCGATCAGGAATTTATGTGCAGATTAATTACAAGGTTAACCCGAAACAGACACAAACGATGCATTTGCTAGATGAGTAGCTGCTGATTGGGGCAGGCTTTCCCTTTCCCTCCTGTGTGATCGACTGATCGTGTGGGCACGTACACTGACTTACAAGCTACGCGGTTTTGATCAAGCGCGACAGAGATAGATGTGATCGTGTTATCTACGTGAAATAAGTGGATCGAAGAGTACTCATACTCTCATAGAGTGACCGGTGTTTATTTCTACGTTGCGATAAAGAAAAACCATGCAATCAGTAGGGTTTACTATTTCAGAATGCATAATTATTTGAGGTTGGCCGGAATTTTGGAAATTTAGGGGGAAAAAGGAGATTTATAACAAAATCATTAGATTTTGGACAAAATTTTGCTAATTTTGAATATATTTTGTCATTATAATACTATTTTTTTCGGCAGAGAGAATCCTACAGTATCCCAAAACTTAGGAAATTTTTATCTCAAATTATTAAGCCTGCGTGTACTAGCTAATTATCCAATCAATCCAGCAAGGATTTGTTCGTGATCAAGAGCTATTTCCATATCAATCAGGATCAGCTTGTAAATTAGAAAGCATGCAATTATGGAACACCGAAGATTGCTTGTCATGGTATTATCTGTGCTGTTAATGCATCTCTGAATCTAATTCTGTATCTGACTTGGGTTTATTTTTCAGAATATGCAAAAGGCTTGTGTATCTTTGGATTAAGAGAAGCGACAAAGGTTCCAGTTACACGCTCTACCCAGCTGCAAGCAGCCGGCATCATTGAGTTGGAATAACGCTGAGACCCTGTAGAATCGTTGCAAGCTTGCCGTTCATGGTATGTGCAGCCCATGCCACACCTTTTTCTGCATTTCTTTGGTGCCACAACCGTTATGAATCCCAGCTCCCCACCCCAACCCCACCCCCCCAAAAAAAAAATGATTTAGGAGACGCAAACCTTTGATCATGCCAGCTATGGTTGAATTTGTTTTTTTCCGTTACAACAATATGTAAAGTATTTTATGCAGTGATCTATCACATATAGTCTATCTTGTTATTTTTTTAAAAAAAATTAACCGTTTAAGTGACATGCAAATAATAAGGCAATGTTTCTCCGCGAGATGGCAATGCTTTGGTAGAACCCTCTCATAACAAAACTCTTCTAATTCTGTTCACCGCCTTGATAAAACCACTTAGATGACTCCACATCCATAACAAGGTAAAGTTGTATTTTATGGTGTAGCTCACCCGAGAATCCACGTATATGCCAAAATAAACTATAAATCTATTTATTTAAATTTATAAGTGAGTTCGTGGGTTAACCTCTTTCCAATTTCCATATCTGTAATGCGAAGAGCACTGAGTTAGATCAGCGCTAGACGGCCCGTAGAGGTGAGCGTTGTAGATTCCCAGCTACCTTGTCCACCACTGGCTGCAGAACCTCCTTTTCAACTTCCTGGCTTGGGTTGTGAAGTACTAGCTATCAGTATAGGCCGCGACACTTTGGGCCGTAAAGCTAAATTTTGCATGCCAAAATCATGTACGGATTGGGCATTTGGGCTCATAAATGTTCAGGCTGAAGTTAGGCCTAGATGGGCCTGTGATCGCAACGCCCAAACCATCAAACCACCGAGAAAGAAAAAAAAATGCAGATTGCCAAGAAAACCGTAGGATTATGTGAATATTATATGATGGTAATATCAGTGGGAGTGCACAATCAACTTACAAGTTTTTACAAGCACAGTACGTAGAATCAAACTCACAACCAAATCTCGTGTAATGAATCGATAAGATTCCGGCATATGAACACGGATCAGATCAGCACAGGCAAGCAAGCCGGCCATGCGAATGATCTCTGTAATAATTCTGTAAATCTCTGCAAGTAGATGTAGTAGCGTGTGATTCAGGCGGAGGAGGCGCCCTTGAGCTTCTTGGCGATGCCGGCGAAGTACTTGCCCTGGTGGAATGCGTGCTCCAGCTCCACCTCCGACGGCCACCTCGACCCGTCGCCGGCGAACGTGCCGGCGCCGTACGGGCTGCCGCCGTGCACCGTCTCCATGTCGAACATCTTGGCCCCGAACGTGTAGCCCACCGGGACGAACACCATCCCGTGGTGGGTCAGCTGCGTCACCGCCGTCAGCGGCGTCGTCTCCTGGCCGCCGCCCTGGGTGCCGGTGCTGAAGAAGATCCCCGCGGGCTTCCCGGCGAGGCTCTGCTCGCGCCACAGGCCGCCGGTGGCGTCGAAGAACGCCTTCATCTGCGCAGCCATCATGCCAAACCTCGTCGGGAACCCGAAGAGGACGCCGTCGGCCTCGGCGAGCTCCTGCGGCGTGATCTCCGGCGCTTCGCTCCTCGGCGGCGCGCCCATTTTCCCCAGCACCTCTCCTGAGAGGGTTTCAGGGACCTTCTCTCACACAGTAAGCAAGAAATGTAAATTGTGAGAGTTATACTTCGGTACTATCTACTGGTAGTACCCTTAGAATTAAGGGTAAATCAGTAATTTACTAATAAAATGATTATGAGTAACTTTATCATTAATGTTTTTTCTCGACTGGATTAATATGTGGTCATCCATTGCGTTGGTATCGCTCATATTCCATCAAAAAATCCAAAAAAGTATAGTCACTGCTAAATCATGATTATACCTCTCTGCACATATTTTTGTTAAAATAATACCCCTCCACATTCCTACTACTGTGAACTAAGGTGGTAGTATAAATAGATTTAAACCCGCCAATCAAATGAGATCAACGGTTCAAATTGTTTTCTACTATCAGTAGAGAGCGTCGTAGTAGTGCTAAAATTGTGGAACATTTTTTTGGGGTACGAATCGGAGCAAACATCAAGAAGAACATACACAGTTAATTACTGAATTACTGGGAGCAACCAATTCAAGGATGCTTAGTAGTTAGTAGTTACTTCAAACCATGTAAATCTTGTTATTAAAGTTAATTCAAACATGATTTACATTTGTCGCTCACATAAGGATTTCGAGAATACCATACCATATTTTGTACTAAATTTTTGAATAAAACAAATAATCAAATATTATATTAAAAAATAGAGACAGAGTAGTATAATAGTTCTTGCCTGATCAATTGATTTTGGAAAAAAGAGATAGTTCTTGGAAGATCAATTTTTCAGAAAAAATAAGTTGTTGAATGATATTCTAAATCCTGATGACCATAACAGTCATGGATTACATTGTGATATCGTCGTCAGCCGAGCATTGTTCAGTAGAAAAAATGAAGTTGACACTTGAGAGTTGAGACTGACCTGCCATATTTTAACTTCCACACCTTCGACAGAGGAGGCACCTTTCTTGATCTCCTCAGCTAGTTTGGCAACATGACCATACATAGAGTAATACCTGTTGAAAATTCATTAGTTTTAGAATGCTTTTGTATTGTCACTAGAAAAGCACTAACACAAAGAATCAGGGAAATAATTACAACATGAGCTAAATTGTATTAGGCAGAAATGGACAAAGGATAAAAGCTATCTCCACAGATATTCAACTACTTCAGTGAACTTAGCATATGCATGTCAGCAGGTTCATAAGTGAAGCGGTAAAAGACTTGCTCCAACCAATCAGGTGAAAACAGAATAACCAAATGCAGGCTTGCATCAGAAAAAAAAATAATCATATGCAGCAATAAGTAAGCTTGATAAGGCGGTGAAAATATTGCTAAATGATTTGATGTCAAGTGCCAAATGAGTGTAAAGGTGTGTTAAAAATTGCCAAAGTGCTCCCCATCTTTTATTCAAAGGCTTCTAGATGGTCACTTTTCGGTAGTTGGACAATCCCATTCTGCCAGCAAAGCTTAAAACATTGCTCACTTACAATATATGTTAGACAACTATAGGGTGGTTATCTCTCTTCTTAAGCTTAGATGTGACTTAAACGATAGAGATGTGACGTTCATTGTCAGATAAATTTGTTTGCCAATAGCAGGTTCATTGCTCCAAATACTAAACACTCAAGATATGCTTGAGGACACTAGCAATTTGTGCTGTTCAAGAGTGACATCCTATCAACTAACATCCGTGGAAAAATTATCATCCTTTCAAGAATCAAGACCAACTGTATTTTTTTTCTCAAACATAAATTAGCCAAGTAAACTACCTGTTCACGCTGTCTGGACATTGATAATACATTTGTTAGTCTTGTGCAACGAACTAGCTTGTTCAGAACAAACATCATTACAAGAAAAGTAAAGGTCCATGTCATTGGTGTGACACTGGAAGCAACAACAGCTAGCAAACATACATGTCCAATGCAGGACACAGTGGAGTTGTAGTGGAAAATCCAGATCAACAAAAGGCACCAGTAGAAATAATAGTTTCCAGAAAGAAAGTTTAATCAACTAAAACATGCTTTATTTTTTAAAACAAAAACCTACAGATTAATTTTGGCAGGATAAAATGGAAGAACTACAATTTACTGGTAATCTGTAACTTCAGGCCGTTTTCAGTTTTCACCACAGTTTTCGCTTCATTTGCAAGTTTCATACTCTTCTCAAAATTAGATACTACATACCAAATGATAAATTGCTTTAAATTGTACTCCCTCTGTTTCATATTATAAGTCGTTTGATTTTTTTTCTTGGTTAAATTTCTTCAAGTTTGACCGAGTTTATATCAAAATATAGTAACATATTTAATACAAAGTAAACATTGTATCAAAATATATTCAATGCTAAATTTAATGATACTAGTTTAGTATCGTGGATGTTGTTAATTTTCTCTATAAACTTGGTCAAATCTAAACAATTTTAACTAAGAAAAGAGTCAAACAACTTATAATATGAAGCGGAGAGAGTACTCTCTCTAAAACTTTAAGTTGTCATTGCCAAATGGCCAAATTGCTCTTTCCTCAGAAATTTTAGCACTTAGCACCATTTGTAACCATCACTAGTTTGTCCTTAATAGCCGGAGGGAACAGGGGAGTTGGTGAAGATGCCCTATATTCATATATTATCTTTCCAAACGCAACTGAACATGTGACGGTAGCCTAAGCAACTGCAATTTGAACCCACTCGTAACTGTAAACGCCATGAAATTGTACAAAACTATTGTAAAACTACTTGCAAAGTTGCCGATGTAGGAAAGATTTCTGGTAAAGGGAACAGCAGCACAACTAGTGCAGGATCAGCTCCCTCCACTGTCTGGGTTGGCCCCATCGCAGCATCAGTTTCATCATGAACTAAAACCACTACCATGATTGACCCCAACTAACAATTAATCAAGCAAAGGTTTTCTTTTGCATGTCCAAATCATCCCCCATTTCGAGCAGTTCACTGGTCCTAGAAACAGATGCGGTGATCAAAGCTAAAAACATTTCCAGATCGCAACAAAATTAACACCAGAATGATTTCTCTGAAATTTCTGAACTGTTCTTGCCAGGTTACAAGCTACCTCATTTTCCTAAAGAACTTAACACAAATTCAGAACCGCGTGTGACAGCAAGCAGTATCAACAACTGAACCTTAGGATGCAGAAACAAGAACAAAGCAGGGTGCAATGTAACAGGAGATAAAAAAAAAGCATATTAGTTCCAAGAACTGAAAGCCGGGTGCAGGTGTGTGGATGCTTACACGACGTAGACCTTGACCGCCATTGGAGACGAGGTGGTGGAGCTCGAGCTCGATAGGTCCACGGATCTGAGATCTGGGAGGAGGAAGAACACGGAGGGAGTTTGTTTACTGAGCACGAGGAGGGCAAATCGAGCAGGAGAGGACGAGAGTATTTATAGACCGGGGCTAGCTCTGGTTTGACCTGTCTTGCCAAGTGTTGCCAAGCTAGCTGCTTCGCCACGTGGCACTCATCCGGATGTCCTCGATTTTTCTCTGACCATGAATCAACGTCCCAGATTGATCCAACACATCTCTACTTCTGGGCTCATGGTTTGCTTCAGAAATTCAGAATTCGGAGATAGACTGATCGAAGCGTTTTTCAGTCAGCAATTTCATCGGCAATCGATACTCTGTCAGCGATGAGAATCACGTACACAGTACACTGAACAAATCTTCCGTACCACTGCTTTGGCAGTTGGCAGAAGATCTCGATTAAGATTATGAACTCTGATTTGCTTCCATCTCGTTGTCGCCACCAACTCTGATTGGCACTGGTGTTGCCTTGGATGCCACCACAACGATTTCAACCTCTCCAAGGATGAATTAGCTGCATTTCCAGATTCCAAGTTCCCAACCACCAAGCAATAGCAACTAGTCTGGATCATAGAAGTTCCTTCAGAAATTAATTAGGGCAATGGATGATCAGTTTATAGGTAAAGCTGGGTGTCTCCCGTGCAATCCTTTTGCGCGTTCGCAAAAAATGAATGTCTCCCGTTCCCCTCACCTTCTTTCATCTGAACAGAAGAAAATGTCGTCAGGAATTCAGGATCCTACTATCACCAGATTGGTGAATATATCTCGCCATTTCATTTACCTTAATGACTGTGCAACTTCAGACAACAACATTATATTCTGAAATGTCACCTTTTGATCTGGAGATGAACTACCTGGCAACACCGATTAGACAAGATTTTTATCTTTTGTTTTGTGGGGAAGACAATAATTTTATCTGCAATGCTCTCTGCATCATTGTAGGAAGGATCAGGCGTGCAGACAGACCGAAAGCTCATTCATTTCCTTTCACCTGCGAAACAGCCAGAGCACACATAATCCCCATTCACCCAGACGCAATCTTCGTTGTAAAGCAAACAGATTAATGATGGTGTGCTCGAGGCAACGATGAACTCGTAGTACGTGCCTCTGACGGATTGGCTCCATGTTCTGTGTACATGTTACTTGTCGAACACTTGACGCTGTCTGTCTGACTGACTGACTATCGGTTATGAAAAGAATAACTTTAGGCTGAGCCAAAAAATTGGTTTCTTTCAAGCTGGGTTGTCTCACGATCATGCGTGCTACAAGAAAATGATATCGTATGATCGATCTAGGTAAGCTAGCCAGCTCGTGACATTGTCATCTCAAATCAGCTGCAACTGCATGTAGTAATCATGGCTTCTACTGTGTACAACATCCACAGCTCTGAATTCTGAACTTGCACTACATGCATCCATGATTCACTTGCCCATGTCAGGGTCCAGTACAAAACACTATGCATCAACGTGCTGAATTTCTGAAGCAGCGGCAAATTCTGAGACGAGCCGATCGATCACATGGAGAAGCCCAGTCCAGTGATCCATATACAAATCCCATGTAGCCCAAGCCCATCTAATGCTACCGACGCGTACTTCTTGGGCTGAGCAGGCCGTGACCAGAAATGCGGCCCAGTTACCATTGGACAAGACGACGCCGCATCGTATTAACGGCAATATCCTCGTGCCGCCAGGGAAAGCTCACAGCGAACGCGTCACTCCCTCGCGCCGCGCGCATCACGACGAACCGACCATGGCCAGCCACCAGCTCAGCTCCGTGCTCCTCCTCATGCTGCTCGCGCCGGCGACGTCGCGTGCACGCGACAGCATCGCGCCGGGCGAGCCCCTCCTCGCGGGCAACGAGAAGCTCGTCTCTGCCGGCGCCGGCGGCTTCGCGCTCGGGTTCTTCACCCCGCCGGGATCCAATGACACCTACGTCGGTGTGTGGTACGCACGGGTCTCCCCCCGCACCGTCGTCTGGGTCGCCAACCGCGCCGACCCCGTCCCGGGCCCCGTCGAGGGCAACGCCGGCGCCACGCTGTCCGTGTCCCGCGGCTGCGAGCTCGCCGTCGCCGACGCCAACTCCACCGTCGTGTGGTCGGTCTCGCCGGCGGCGGCGACGGGACCGTGCACGGCGAGGATACGGGACGACGGCAACCTGGTCGTCACCGACGCGCGCGGCCTGGTGGCGTGGCAGGGGTTCGACCACCCCACCGACACGCTGCTCCCCGGGATGAGGATCGGGGTGGACTTCGCCGCCGGCAAGAACATGACGCTGACGGCGTGGAAGAGCCCCTCCGACCCCTCGCCGAGCCAGGTGGTCGTGGCCATGGACACCTCCGGCGACCCGGAGGTGTTCGTCTGGAACGGGCCGAACAAGGTGTGGCGCTCCGGCCCCTGGGACGGCGTGCAGTTCACCGGCGTCCCGGACACCGTCACCTACAAGATCTTCAGCTTCAGCTTCGTGAACAGCGCACGGGAGGTCACCTACAGCTTCCAGGTGCCCAACGCGAGCATCATGTCGCGGCTGGTGCTGAACAGCAGTGGCGCCGCCGCCGGCGTCGGGCTGCTGCAGCGGTGGACGTGGGTGGAGGCGGCCGGTGCGTGGAACCTGTACTGGTACGCGCCCAAGGACCAGTGCGACGCCGTGTCGCCGTGCGGCGCCAACGGGGTGTGCGACACCAACAGCCTTCCGGTGTGCTCCTGCCTCCGTGGGTTTGCGCCGCGGTCGCCGGCGGCGTGGGCGCTGCGGGACGGCCGCGACGGGTGCGCGCGGGAGACGCCGCTCGACTGCGCCAACGGCACCGACGGGTTCGCCGTGGTGCGGCACGCCAAGGCGCCAGACACGACCGCCGCGACGGTGGACTACGACTCCGGCCTCCAGCTGTGCCGGCGGAGGTGCCTGGGCAACTGCTCGTGCACGGCGTACGCCAACGCCAACCTCAGCGCGCCGCCCGGCCGCCGCGGCTGCGTCATGTGGAGCGGCGGGCTGGAAGACATCCGCGTGTACCCGGCCTTCGGCCAGGACCTCTACGTCCGCCTCGCCGCCGCCGATCTCGGTATGCTGCACTTCACCGTCAGTCTGAACAGTTGTTTTTCTGGTCCTTTCTGACATTATTTCTCGATCCATGATTGCACTCTTGTTGGAGAGATTTTTTTCTTTTTTGGGTGATGTCCTATGACGTTTTACCTCAGGAGATGTATAAAGTTGCCCCTAATACCATAGAAATAGATACACAAATTATAGCAAAAAAGGGTATAATATGAATTTATTATCCGACAAGTTTCAAGTTTAAAATTTTAACCCGAACAGGCGAACACACAGAGAAAGACTAGACACACAATGCAGTATGCACTAATCACAAGTGAATTTCCCACGCCATGTATATTGAGTTTAGCCTTGAATTTCCTCTTTGCCATTTAGTATCTGTAGATTACTAGATTGTCATGATCAAAGTAGCAAAGGAATCAAGGTAGACCGCTTTTTATTACGAAAAAACAGTCAGATGTATGCATTCATATGTTCCTAAGTCAGTACTAATTCAGTCAGTGAAAGGGCACTATTTCTTCTGCTTAAGTTAGCTATGAACTCGACTGTAGCATTAAAGTCAAACTTGCTTCATGGAGATTGTTTAAAAAGAACAAAGAAAAAAAGAAAAGTACATGGATAAAATGGACCTTACCTAACCTGTTCCTTTGTAACCTGTAAGTAGAAAACATTCTTGTATTGTGCCTTTCAGTTTCAGATGGTCTGGCGCTCTGCCGGTCTGCCCAACCCACATACTCCTATCCCTCTATTCATCTGATGGTGTACTGCAATCCAATGAAAGCGAGATTAGAAAAAAAAAAAAGGGTTACCTGACAATGCATGAATAGATTCGTTTCCAAGTAACCCCAGAATTATTGGGAAGACTTTTTGCGCCCGTCCAATCATTCATCCACAGTTCATAACTGTTATAGCTGCACATGATAAACCGGTACCTGACCCGGCAACTTAGCATGTTTCACTTCGCTTCGGCCCTGCTTCTGCATAGTTCCAGTCCTAATCTTATCTGCCTGACGGCAGTGCTAAGCAAAATGGACACGACTGTTTTCTTCCCTTACCTGAGACATGAACACGTTATTTTCGTGTTGCACAAGTGCAAGTCGCTGATAAGTAAGGTCCATGTCACCATCTAGTCCAAATTTTAGGCTGCAGATAGAATCACAGAATAGAATGAGTAATAGTTAGCAATGACTCAGGTATGCCTGAATCCATGAGTTTATTGTACTCTGAAAGTGTTTTTCGCATGTGGTTAATGTGCATGAGCCATGAGTATTCCATGTGTTTTTGACAGAATATTGATGTGTGGCTACACCTTTTTTTTTTTTGGGGGGGGGGGGGGGGGGGGGGTGGGGAGTGGATCAATTAAATAAAGAAAAATTGGGAGACTGTGTCTCTCATGGGGGAAAAAGTCATTTACAATGCCGCGTCCACAAAATTCAACTGGAAGCCTGGAAGGGACCAAAAAGTTTGTTAGTTTCACATGTTACGTGGTCAAAACGAATATGCATTATATTGGTAAATGGGAAAACATACTGGAGCTCAGCAGATGATGTTAGATAGCCTACCTCAATAACATGAGTATAACTTACGGAACAGTAGCACCATATCCACATATGTTCCATTTCCAAAGAATAATCAAGCCAAAAGCAAGTAAACAAAATCAGCGTACCCTGACTTGCTGGTGCCTGGTGCCATCACAAATTTGTGTTGTCACCTTCATGGCTAGCAACATGCGACTGAACTATCTGAAGACTTCTCCAGATCCAGTGAATCGATGTGCACTCCAACTCCAGGCTACTGCTGATGGGGTTAAGGTGGTACCCCCTTTCCAGCACTGCAACATGATCTAAACGCTTTAAACAAGGTAAAATCCCATGTTTCCTTCATCGTCCAGATATTTTGGTTGGACAAGAGACAAGATGGAGAAATGCCATCCTCTTTACGCTGCAATATTATGAAGGCGTGCATGGACCCTCTGTGTTGCATGTTTGTGTTCAGAGTTTCCACAGAACAGGAGTACAGGACCACCGATGGTAGTCGATGCCAAGGCATCCAGTTAACACAAGTAAATGTGATATGCAATAATGCAATTCATTTGGTGCATTTAGAACATTATTATTCAATCTGTGGGGAGAATTTTCAGCATGAAATAGGGAGCGCCCATGAACCATCTCCTGCAAAATATCACTCATCATGTTTTAGATCCAGAAATTCTTCATTAGATAGTACTACAAAAGGTAGTACTAAAATGGGCCAACCCAGAAAATGAATGCCCGAGTTTACTAGATGCATTTGGCCATGCTTGCAGGTAGACTTTTGAAGTGAAAATCCAATAAAAATTTACGATTCTAAGGCCAATGGTTTGCATTGTTTCTGATATGTTTTCTTGGCAATACTCATTATTTGGCAACCCTCTGAGTTTCTACATCATCAGAAGGAATGCTCATGTACAAAAACTAGACAGGAAAGTTGTAGGTACAGACAATCATGCAGGTTGAACTAATAGTTGTTATTCTTGCACAGATTCAACAAGCAAGTCTAAGAAGAAGACGCACATTATAATTGCAGTAGTTGTCAGCATCTGTGCGCTGGCAATTATTTTAACCCTTACTGGGATGTACATTTGGAGAACAAAGAAGACAAAAGCAAGGCGACGAGGTAACATATAATTACCTCTGATCCTAAACATATATAGACAAAAATTACCTCTTAAATCCAAATGTAAAAAAAGGGACAAAAATCAATCTTTTTTTGCTTGTGTTTCTTAACTTTGATAAATTGTCAAATAGGACCAAGTAACTGGAGTGGTGGTTTACACAGTAGAGATCTCTACAGTGAAGGAAATAGCCATGGGGATGACCTGGATCTGCCTCTATTTGATTTGGAGACAATAGCATCAGCCACAGATGGTTTCTCAGCAGACAACAAACTTGGAGAAGGTGGCTTTGGGCCAGTATACAAGGTATGCACAGATACCTAACTAATTCATATATCAGAAGTTGATAACCATAATCAAGGTTCATCTAAGATTTCACAAACAGTTCCTTGACTCAAATACATCATGATAGCTAATGTTAGCAATGGAAGCATCGATAAATCAAAATTTTATGTCTCGCAGGACACAATTAACAGTTGAAATAACCAACAAAGATGGCATTTTAACTTTCTTCACATAGTATGAAATGTCAGTACATACCTGATTGAAAGTAGTTGACTCCAAAATTACAGGGTACACTAGAGGATGGGCAAGAAATAGCAGTTAAAACACTTTCAAAGACGTCGGTACAGGGTCTTGATGAGTTCAGGAATGAGGTTATGTTGATAGCTAAACTCCAGCATCGAAATCTTGTTCAACTTATTGGCTACAATGTTTGTGGACAAGAAAAGATGCTTATATACGAATTTATGGAAAACAAAAGCCTGGACTGCTTCCTGTTTGGTATGCCTTTAACCTTTGTGAGCATGAAAAATTCCATATCTATCAAGGAACAAACAGAAATCTTCCTATGTTCTCAGACAAATCCAAGAGCAAGCTACTTGACTGGCAAATAAGATACCACATAATCGAGGGGATTGCCCGAGGTTTGCTGTATCTTCACCAGGACTCAAGATATAGAATCATCCACAGAGACCTGAAGACAAGCAACATTCTTCTGGATAAGGAGATGACTCCTAAAATTTCAGACTTTGGTATGGCAAGAATGTTTGGCAGTGATGACACGGAAATAAATACAGTTAGAGTGGTTGGCACATAGTAAGGACCGAATAACAAACAAGTTTTAATACACAATTTAATCTCATAGTGTTCACTTTGTCATTTAATCTCCTAAAATTGACTATCTTTTCATGGTTTTCTACAGCGGCTATATGGCTCCCGAGTATGCAATGGATGGAGTATTTTCAGTGAAATCAGATGTATTCAGTTTTGGCGTCATAGTGCTAGAAATCATTTCTGGTAAAAGGAACAGGGGTGTCTACAGCTACTCCAGCCACCTAAACCTTCTAGCACATGTAAGCATGAATCTGGCTCATTAACTCTATGACAATTGATGTTGATTAATTGAAACCACAAACAAGCAAATATCTCCGAACCTTTTTTGCCGACTAAATCCTCTTAAACTTTTACCAGGCATGGAGCTCGTGGAATGAAGGGAACAGCCTCGATCTTGTCGATGAAACACTGAACGGCTCATTCAACTCAGAGGAAGTGCTAAAATGCCTCAAAGTGGGGCTCCTATGTGTCCAGGAGAACCCGGACGACCGTCCTCTCATGTCCCAGGTGCTCCTGATGCTGGCCAGAGCTGATGCCGCCTCATTGCCAGATCCCAGGCAACCTGGGTTCGTCGCAAGAAGAGCTGCAACGGAGGACACGTCGTCGAGCAGGCCGGACTGCAGCTTTGTGGACAGCATGACCATAACCATGATCAAAGGCAGGTAGGAATTAGGATCGGAGTGCGACAGTGTACTGAAGATTACTAGAACGCGGCTTGCATTTTACTAGGTATTCTGTGTAGATGTGTGTATGCAGCGCAGAATCATACATAGTCTTCTGAATTGTGATTGATTAACCCTAGCACTGGATTGGCGAATTCAATCCCACCCAAATAATCTGAAATCCAGATGCTACAAGTACAACCATGGTAAGGATGTGTTTAAAATGCAGAGGGGAAAAAAATCAATGGGGGAAGATCACCTTGCAGGCGGCGCAGAGAGCCTTCTCCGATTCGCCACGACGCATCCCTCCCACCCTCCTCCTCCTCCGTCGCCGGCTTCCCGGCCAGCAATCCCCTCCGCTTCCCATGCGCCGGCAATGCCGGCGCCCTCGCTGCCAACCCCAACCTCAAGCCCCACCAAACCAAACCCAACGCAACCCAACCAACCGGAGCACCGCGGGGAATCACTGACCGGTGTGCCGCACACCAGGCCGCCGCCGACGGCGTGGCGATACTCCGCGTCGCCGTCGCCGTCGCCGTCGCAGCATGAACCGAAACCTGAGCCGTTAGGGATGGGCCGTGTGCCGCACTGAGGGCCCATCACGCTGCAGGCTTCAGCGTCAGCAAGGCCCATTACGCCGCACCTCCCGCACGTCGACGAGGCCCGTTTCAATTCGATCCCCGGAGATGATTTGGAGATCCACAGTTTTGTGCGGCTAATTTCATACTAAGTACAAAGTAAGCTGATTTTACTACTAGTTGGCATCGATTATATAATTTGTTTTGTGAGGTCAATGCAACGAACGCATATAAAGCATATAACTATGTATTGATTGTACTAGCTCAACTAGTCAACTGTTCAAGATATGCTAAGATAGGATGCTAGGATAATTTATTAGAAGTCCATTGGAATTTCTTCTTTGACTCGAGCATTTCTTAAGCAAAGTCTCTTCTTGATGTCATCTGATCGTTCAAGCTAAAACTGATAAACCATAAGAAAATGAACAAAAAATTAAAAATAAAATTATAGGGAAAATTTTCACATATGTGTTATTAGTGATTTAAAAGCCAATATCGAAAAATACGCTATGATATATAAGAAAAAAAAAGAAATTTTAAAAAGATTCTAAAAGTAAAATTTAGTTGTAGCTGATAAGCCTACGGAGAGGATATAACCTAGATCACTCTACTCTAAAACCTATATGATTCCATGGTTCGATTTTTTTTTAGATAATAAAATTAAATCCTGATCTTTACTCAAAGAGTTACGGTCAATTATTATACCAGTTCAACCAAATCAAACTAAACAAAACAAAACATAAAAACACATTCGTTACAAAACAGAAGCACACACAAATACTAAAAACACACTCCTTTCGAAACAGGAGCACACACAAAAACTAAAATCGCTAACCTAAAAGAACACATGATTGTTGAATTCTATTTGTGAATCTCCATCCAATGTTGGTGAAAAGCTGCATAGCCGTTGACTCAAGATTATGACATATAGTTTTTACTAGCTTGATATCATCATCACACTTTAATAGTTAAGCCCATGACCGAAGCTAATATGTTGCCCTAAAAAGAACCTGCATATAAGATACAGAAGGTGACTTGCCAAAAACCATATCATTCCTACACAGCCATATGGCCTAACAAAAAACGGATACTCCACTAAGAATAAGTTTACTAGTTTTTTTATCCACTCCCACAAGCCAATCTCAAAAACATGAGATATACTATGTGGAGTATATAAACCAGAAGAAAACTGTAGAGCTCTCCAAAGAAATTTTGCACAATAACACTCCAAAAATAAATGTTGAATAGTCTCATTTTTTATGCAAAAGCAACATTTTATACTATCATGCCCGTTCCTCTTAACCAAATTATCCTTTGTTAAAACAACCCTTTTAAGCAGCTACCATATAAAAATCTTAATCTTAAGAGGTATCTTAAGTTTCCATATAAACTTATTCCTCTCAACATAACCATTATTAGTTAAAGCTAAATACATAGAAAGAACCAAGAATTGATCATTTTGTTGAAAATTCCATCTAAAAACATCATTCTCCCCAGTCAAATGAATATGAACAATGGAAGCACACAAATTATGACAATTAGCCATATTCTGACGTACTAAATCTCTCCTAAAAGAAACATTCAGAGGAATAGAAGACATAACATTTGCAATCGAAAAGCTTCTCCTTCGAACTATAGCATATAGCGATGGGTACTTATCCTCAAAAGAAGAATTTTCTACCCATTTTTCCTCCCAAAAATCTCATTTGTTGACCAATATGCACAATCCAAGAACCCGTATTTAGAAACGTGCTCTTAACTTTCTTAAGGCCCGACCAGAAATGGGAATCCCCTTGTTTCCTCTCAACTTGACTTAAAGACTGTTTATTGAAATATTTCCTTTTCAATAGATCTTGCCAAACACCCTATTAATTAATTAGCTTAAACAACCGCTTACTCAAAAGACATTGATTTTGAATTTCTAAATTATGAACTCCAAGACTACCCTAATCTTTAGGTTGACATATAATATGCCATCTTGTAAATCTATATTTCTTCTTATGCTCATCCCCTTACCAAAAGAAACATGATCTATAATAATCAATTTTTTCAAGAACTCCTTTTTGAATCTAAAAAAAGATATCATAAACATGGCTAAACTAGAAAGCACAGGATTAATCAACACCAACCTCCTCCCCTACAGACATATGTTTACCCTTCCAACTACTAAGTTTCTTCTCAACTCTTTCCTCAGTTGTTTTCCAGTCCTTGTTGTTTAGTTTCCTAAGATGCATAGGAATACCAAGATATCTTACAGAAAAATTCCCAAGCTTATAACCAAAAATATTAGAATAAAGCTCCTGACATTCCTCAGCCTGACCAAAACGAATATTTCACTTTTATAAAATTTTATTTTAAGGCTAGATAACTTGTCAAAAGCTGAAAATAACAATTTTAAATTCTTAGCTTCTTGTAAATCATGCTCTAAAAAATGAGAGTATCATCTGCATATTGCAGAATAGACAAACCATCATCCACCAGATGTGGTATGACCTCACTAATTTGACCATCGTTCTTGGTTCTCTTAATTAATATAGCAAGAATATCAACAACAATATTAAAAAGGATTAGAGATAATGGAACCCCTTGCCTAAGTCCCTTGTAAGTTCAAAAATTAGAACCAATTTGATCGTTTACTTTTATACCAACATGTTCCCTCTAGATAAAAGATGCTATCCATTGACACCATTTTAGTGAAAAGCCTTTCATCCTTAAGGTTTGTTGAACAAAAGACCATTTCACTTTATCATAAGCTTTCTCAAAATCAATCTTAAAAATTACCCCACATTTCTTTTTGTGATGTATCTCATGTATAGTTTCATGTAATATAACAACTCCTTTCATAATATTTCTCTCAGGGTGAAAGTTGTTTGAGTGGGGCTAATGATTTTTTCAGCTACCCCGATAATTCTATTTGTAGCAACTTTAGTAAAGATTTAAAAACTGACATTAAGTAAATAAATAAGCCTATATTATTGAATCTTTATGATCTCCTTGCATTTAGGCAGTAAAATAATATTACCAAAGTTAAGCGAATATAAAGGAAAAGTCCCCCTATGGAAATCCTTGAATAACTCTAGCAAATCAAATTTAATGACATTCCAAAAAACTTGATAAAACTCTGTTGGAAAACCATCTGGCCCCGGAGCTTTATTATGTACCATTTGGAAAATTATATCTCTAATTTCCTTCTCAGTAAAATCTTGCGTTAAAGCCTCATTTTCCATTTGAGATACTTGAGGAATATCATTTATTTTAGTCTCATCTAATTGTAAAAAAGATTCCTCATGTGGCCCACACAAACCTTTGTAACAAGTGGTAATATGCGATTTTAAGTTCGCGTGACCATTTATAACTTGGTTACCCTCTTGTAGTTGAAAAATTATTGTTTTCCTATGTTTGCCATTTGCAACCAACTGAAAAAAAATTTGTATTGGAATCACCTTCTAAAATATCTTTAGTCTTTGCACGTTGATATCATGTGGTTTCCTCTTCTCTCAACAAACACGCTAATCTATTCCTCCAAAAATATCTAATATCAATTTCTTCCTGAGTCAAAAGGTTTGTTTCAGCCTTTTTATCAAGCACATCAAGATTATGAAGTAATTATTTTTTCTCTTTTTTATAAACACCATTGGTATGTTTAGCCCATCCTCTCAAATTTTGTTTTAATCTACGAATTTTAGCCTGCCAACGCTCTAGAGGAGTATTGCCTTCATCTACAGAAGACCAAATTTCCTTTATCATATCTACAAAACCTTCTCGTAGCAGCCAACCTAATTCAAACTTGAAATTTTGTTGACCATTACACGGTGAAGAGGAATTTGTATTTAGAAGTAAAAGAGTATGATTAGAAATATCTCTATTTAGAGCAAATACCGAGGACAGTGGAAATTTATGTTCCCACTCCGTCGACATTAAAACTCTATCTAATTTCTCATAAGTAGGATTTGCTAAATTATTTGCCCACGTAAAATTTCTTCCAGACATCATAAACTCTCTAAGACTCAGGCATCAATGATTGCACTAAAAAAGGAAAGACCATATATCATCAAAGTTATCATTATTCTTTTCATCGGATTACGCAAAATATTAAAATCACCACCAATAATAAGGCTTCATGACTACACATATTCACAAGTTCCGTAAGAAAATTTTCCTTTAAATCATTTTGGATAAATAATTATTCCATGGATCGATTGAAATAATAGAAACAAGTGACATAAATATGTGCAATAAATAATTATTTTTTTATGTAGGGCAGTAGGAGTGCTGGAACAATAATATGTACACCATGTGAACGAAGTATAAGCCAAAGTCAGAAAAACAAAGTGAGTAAAACAACGTCCTTAGCTTTTGCTGAAGCCATGTTCGCTTTGGTATCTAAAGGCTATTTTCTAGTGGCATAATCTGGTACAGTATCCCTTATGTACATATCCTTTTATGATCAATCGATTATATATGTGTGCTTTTTTTAATAAAAGTACCACACATGGAATAACCATATACAATCATTTACCTTTACTATTATAAAAGTATATAAAAGTAGAGTCGTTCCCATTTTATTCTTTCTTTTCACTACACGCAGCGTGTAGTAACCACCGAAATCAGTGCTTTGTACTTAATCATCTCCTAGCCCATTCATAATCATATGGACATAGACTATTACAATGTACATGTATGTTATTAGTTTTAAAAAAAGAAAGATTAACTCCGTGCATATCTCTATTGTTATTATGAAAAAACAATGTAGTGTTGGTAAAAAGAGAGCATACTATGATGATGTCTTCCTTGTGTAGTTATATATGTATTTTTTTACGAATCATAGTACACATACATAGATACACACTTGCCCTTACAAGTATACATATATCCTTATAGGTACCTTTGAAAGATTCATATTGATAAAGTTATTGAAGACACTTCACCTATTTATCACTAAAAATAATTAGCTATAAAGAGAGTATCCGTGACAAAAATATTTTCTCGATAATCAATGTAACGGAGTTATTCAAACATTAATATTCAATTAAGAGATATACTAATATCTTCCAAACCTAGAATTATTAGAATTAATTTATAATGTACTATTCCATTCGGTTCGAATACATAAACCACAAAATTTAGAGCCCTAGACCCTTCTAAGCTATATAGTTGCCTCGCTTCAAACCTCCCCCCAAAAAAAGGGCGTCCCCCGCCGCTGCGCTGCTCTGCGCCGCTCTCTCCTGTTCTCCCCGCGCCCCTTCTTCCCCGCAGCAAAAGTAGTTCTTCGCGGAAAAGCGGGAGATTCCCCGGCCGGTGATTCCAATCTGGAGCGGGAGGGCAGGTTCGAGCTCACCGCCGCCGCCGTCTCCCCCTCCCCTCCCCTCCCCTCCCTCTCTCGGGCGATTACTCTGCCGCGTCGTTGCCCCTGTTCCTTTTGGGTGGAAGATTTTTGCGGGGTTTAGATGGGGTGCGCGCGGTCGCCGATGAGGTTCCCGCGCCTTGGCGGCGGAGGGATTTGGCTTTTGCCGCGAGCGACTCGAGGTGTGGGTTTTGGTACGCTGGGTTCGATCGATGCCTCCTGCACCTGTTGTTGTTGTGTTCGAGAGTTGGGTCGTTGATTTGATAATAATCGTGTGTGGAAATACAGTTTTGTTTCTCTGTCTGTTTGTATAGGGGGGAGGTTTTGCGATCTCTTTGTTGGTTTGTGATAAATCCCCGCGGTGTCAGTGCGAGGTTTTTGCGATCTCTTTGTTGGTTGCGATAAATTCCGTGGTGTCAGGTTGGAATTGGGTGGCCTGGTTGCGTTAGTCTTTCCTGTTTATGATGCTGAATTGGTTCGCCTTGATATGATGTCAGATACGTGTGAAATTATACTCCATCGATCGAGTTCCTTGCTTCCAGTTTCCACCGCATAACAAACCCAGGACATTTTCGTTTGAATCGTTGAACAGTAGTCCGATTGTGATTTTTTTTTCTTTACAATGAAATTTCACAAAGTATCTGTACTCTGTGCTATCGCTGTTCTTTTGCAAGGACTATCACTGGACACTGTACTCTGTTCATTTTCATGTTTCTGCCTGGATTATCTGTCAAATCAACCGCATGACTAATTCAGCATATATCACTGTATTGATATACTTCTCTAGACAGCTGTGACATTGTTGTTTTAAATCTTTTGCAGCGCTGGTTATATAGCACTGTTGTGTTGGATCTGTCAGGTCTGACAGATAATTTTTCTTCCACTCTGGCTGTTACACAAAAGCTGCTGGTGTGCACCTCTAGGCTGGCTGTTCAATTTTCTTCTGGAGGAAACCCATATTGCATTTGCTGGTCATACTGTCTGCTTGGGTTTTCCTTTGATTATGGTTAACTCTGGCTGATCAGAACGAAACATACAGATACACAAACTAGTATCTTGCAATTTCTCACTAAAGTTGAAAATGGTTCGGTTCTCTTGCTTCTCTTATTCGTCCCGCCATCACCGATCTAAGGTACACAAATACGTCCGCTACTGTTTGTGTTATTCTACATCTTGTTATGCTTGCAAGCAGCACTTACATTTTGCTGCATATCCAAATTTTGGCTATTTTTTCCTCTCAGAAGCTGGTTGCTTCTTCAGTTGAAGAGAGATGGGCATATCCAAATTTAACTCAGAAGGTAGATGGAAAAAATTGTAGTAATTCCAACGTCGAGCAGAACACCAGCCCCTCTTTCGAGGATTGCTGCAGGTCAGAAGACTTTAGTTTTTGCACTGAGAATGAGTCAAGGAAGATTAAGAAAAGTCAATCTCTTGGAGACATGCTTGAAATGGAGAAGGTTTATGGTTTTGATGAGACCAAGAATAAAGGGGAAGATTGTGTAAATGATGGTTCCCATGACGAGAAAAACTGTACGGGAGAATGCACCCGCAAAAAGAAGGAAAACCATACCAGTTGTTATGGTGATTTTACTGACCCACATCAACATCAGTGTCAGTCCTCCCTTGGCAATTCTGAACATCTCATCGAAAAGCAATGTGATTGTGAGGATATTGTGTCAACTTATTGCCTTGTCAACTCCGAAGAGCAGTCATCTTTGCCTGAGCCTCAGCCTCTGTTGAGCAGATCACAGTCTGTGAACCTTGATGTGCACATTCCCACCGTCATTGAAGATAGTATTGATTCTGCACAACTTGGGCTACGTTCTAGATCATTTGGGAACTTAAGTTCACTGGATGGAGCACCCTATACTGAAGAAGCTAGAGTCTCACCAAGTCACTGCAAAGATGCCTCAGAAGACTGTGTTCAATCCAATGCGCAATCCCAGTGTAATTGTAGATATGAACATATCAACAATAGTTCAACTGATGAAATCTCACAGTGCTGTGTAGAATCAGGAAATGACTGCCATCATTCAGATTTTACATCAACTGCAGCAGTGACACCGGTAAGAAACAGAAACTCGTTTGAAGATCCTAGCCTATCACATGATGCGAGCAATACTGAAGAGATATTTCAACAAATCGATAAAAGACAAGTTGCTACATCAGTGAAGAATTGTGAACCTGAACCTCGTTACCAGAATTGTTGCATGTCGTCGCGAAAAGAATTCAATGTTAGGAGAATTGAGAACTGGATCAGCCAAATTCCTGTTTCAAATGACATAGCTCCATATGAACAGGGGGAATGTTCAAGTTCTGCGCATTTAATGAATTCCAAACAAGTCGACACTATCAGAAAGCTCAATGCTAAATCTCCTCTTGGCATGGAAACTGCTTACAACTACATCGCTATGCTGAAACCATCATCTTCCACAGTACAATTGTCTAATCTTGGCTTGGTTGCAATACCAATTCTTAGTGCATTCAGTGATTTGCGGCTGCTGAACTTGGCAGGGAACTCAATAAGTATGTTTCTTAGTGTGCTTCGATTTTTACGTCAAGTTCCTCTTACGCATTGGTTTTTCTATTTGGTCTCCTATTGAATTTTTAACCTCTCTAAACCAGCATTACTTGTTCTTCTTTCAGTAAGGATAACTTCAGGAGCACTTCCAAAAGGGCTCCGCATGTTAAATCTGTCAAGAAATAACATATCAACCATTGAAGGCCTAAAAGAGTTGACACTACTTCGCGTCCTGGACTTGAGTTACAACCGAATAACTAAAATTGGCCATGGTAATCTTCTCATACATATTTTCAGTTTCAAGCCTTTTTACATGTACTGTTATTTTTGTTTTTACAAGAGCATATGTACTAACTAGTCTTTATGGCAAAATGTTACTTCTGCTGATTCTACTAGGCTGTAACAATCTAGAGCAACAGCCTCACTTGATATATACTACTAACTAGGCCATTGATTTTTGTTTTACTTTTCCTTTACTCCTCAGGCTTGGCCTCCTGTCCTTTTCTGAAGGAGCTGTACATCGGCGGCAACAAGATCAGCGAGGTGGAAGGCCTACACCGCCTCAAGCTGAAGGTGCTCGATCTGCACGGCAACAGCCTCTCGTCCTCGAAATGCCTCGACCAGCTCGCCAACTGCGGCACCCTGCAGTCAATCACCCTGGAGGGCAACCCGGCGCAGAAGAACGTCGGCGACGAGCAGCTCAAGAGGCACGTGCTGAGCCTCCTGCCGCACCTCGTGTACTACAACAAGCAGGCCGTGAGGTCGCGGCGGTGCTCCAAGCCCCAGGGCGGCGGCGGCCGCCATGGCCGGGCCGTCGACTTTGGTGGTGGTGGTGGCGGCGGTGGCCGGAGCAAGAGGCTGGAGCTGAAGCTTCCCCGGAGGTCGGCGTGCGCCTCCGTTGCGCTGAAATCGTCAGGGTGTCACCACCATGTCAGGGCAGCAGCTGTAATTCATGGCTCGGTGAGGCCGTCGAGGCAGAGCCGAAATGCGCCTCCTATGGCTGCTGCCACTCGTGGAGCTGATCGTTCTTCAGAGGGAGAGAGGAGGCTGCCTGGCACTGAAATCTCCGGTCAGATATTTCGGATTCGAAGCGCGGATGACCTATGATTTTTCTTTTACTGCATCACCACAAAATTTTCGTTTCGTTTGATTTGTGAGTTTGAACACTTTCTGTTTTGATTCTTTTTTTTTTATCCATTCATGAAATTGTTAGCATGAATGAAAATAGTACCCAAATGTTGAGGCATGAACTGAATATGCTGCGGTGCTGCCTTTTTCGCAGTGAAACGAAAGAATTGGCACACGGTATAATGGAATTTGCAGCATGGTTTGATAGCATTTTCTTCAGAAACTCATCGTGTAATCTCTTTCGATGTAACTAAGGTGGAATTTGCAGCATGGTTTGATTAAGGTCGCGCATGCTTTTCAAACTATTAAAATATTAAAAGTTGTGTTTTTGAAAGAAAATTCAATACGAAAATTGTTTTAAAAAATCATATTAATCAATTTTTCAAAAAAATAGTAAATAATTAATTAATTATAACAAAATGCGTCGCTCCGTTTTACATGCGCGGGAAGTGAATTCTCAACCTCACCTCCCGAATACAGTCTAAGTGTTTTACGTAAAACGAGATGGTATTAACGTACGATTAATTAAGTTTTAATTATTATAAACTTGAAAATAGATTTATATGATATTTTAAAATAACTTATGTACAGAAAGTTTTTTTTACAAAATGTACCGTTTAAAAGTTTGAAAAGCGTGTCGCGAAAATAAAAATTTTCATCTAATTTTTTTAAGTAGAAATGAACGCGATCTAAAGCTGTTGCTTCTCTGATTGCTCTACGTGCAGCATTTGTAGTAGTACTTTTAAGTTTGAAGTGAAACGCGAGAAACTTCACAGAAAACAGTTTAATTCAAGCTCCGAAAATTGAAATAAATTTTCAGATTCCTAAATGCAAGGGGATATAGCAGGGGAATGGCAGGGACCAACGACGGATTACACAAATCAAGCCAAGAAAGCGTAAAGTGATAAAAAGCGGAGAGCAGTACGTGTCCCAGCACCACCACTACTACCACTGTAGTCAAGGAGAAGAAAGAAAGAAACACACTCCCGTGTCCAGCCCTCGACTGCAAACCGCAGCATTCGAAGCCAAAACCCTCGAAGCCTCTCTCCCCTTTTCCTCCCTTGCCCAGATCGAGCGAATCCACCCCCCGAATCGAATCCGGCGATGGCGACCCACCCGGCTTCCCCGGTCGCCGGCGGCGAGAAGGCGTCGTCCACGCCGCCCTCCACGCCGCCGCCGGTGCGCCTGGCGGGGGGTGCGGCGGCGATCCAGCCCAACTCGCCGCGGTTCTTCTTCTCGTCGCTGGCGGCGGCCTCCGCGTCCGCCTCCTCCCCGCACCGCCGCATCGCCATCGCCGTCGACCTCTCCGACGAGTCCGCCTTCGCCGTCAAGTGGTCCGTGCAGAACTACCTCCGCCCGGGCGACGCCGTCGTGCTCCTCCACGTCCGCCCCACCTCCGTGCTCTACGGCGCCGACTGGGGCTCCATCCCCGTCTCCGTCGACGACGAGGACGCCGCCCCCGACTCCGCCGCCGCCGCCGCGACGCGCGACGAGCCCGAGGAGGCGAAGAAGAAGCGGGAGGAGGACTTCGACGCCTTCACCTCCACCAAGGCGCAGGACCTGGCGCAGCCGCTCGTCGCCGCGCAGATCCCCTTCAAGATCCACATAGTCAAGGACCACGACATGAAGGAGCGCCTCTGCCTCGAGGCCGAGCGCCTCGGCCTCTCCGCCATGATCATGGGCAGCCGTGGCTTCGGCGCCTCGCGCAGGGCGGGCAAAGGGAGGCTCGGGAGTGTCAGCGACTACTGCGTGCACCACTGCGTCTGCCCCGTCGTGGTTGTGCGCTACCCTGATGATGCCGCAGCGGCTGGCGGTGGGGAGGCCGTGGGGGATGAGCTCCGCACGGTGCCTGAGGATGAACCCGTCTATCATGAAGCTCCTGAGGGGCAGAAAGGTATGCCTATGTTCTTTGCTCGATCTTGTTCTTACTGTTTGCATTCATTGATCGAGTGATTTGCCATGAAGTTGGTAATGGAATGGTTTGCAATGGGTTGGGTATTGATGGCAAGGGTACATATGAGGACAAAAATTGCTACTAGCAAACTGCTGCATTGCATAACTAACTGAATTTTCCGCACAAGTTGCATGGAACTAGATTATCCATTCGAAAGTAGAATTGTTTTTGATATACAATTCTTCCTTCTATTATATAAAGGCAATTATATTTTGTATAGGAGTGCATCTGTAAAACAGTAACGGTTACAGCCATTCTACCGCATTACAATCCAACATGATTAACGGCATATATTTTTCTCCTTCTCTCTCTAAATGATGTGATAGATTCAGTTGGGAATACCGAATACCAGTCAATAATGTTTACTACCTTTGTACTGTCATTAACAACCTGAATATGTGGTACTTGCCAGACAGCTGTCCTGCCTGTTTTTCTCATTTGGACTGATAGCTATCCTACAAATGAATAATTAATGTGAGTTTTGGGGTAAAACATAACCCAATAGAAATGCCAGAGCACCAAAGAAGGTGTCCCTAGAACTGTCAGCTAGAAAACAGTTGTACTAACAACAATATGCAAAGCTATGTTGGAGTTGGACACAGTTGTGCCATTCTGTATTGAGTCAGTTTTGGAAGCAATGCTATGTTCCTTATACACATGACAATTCTATGTGAGCAAAGTGGATGAGAAGGTCCACTTGTGTCGTAGGACAGAACATTTGATTGTTTCATTAAGGAATTTCACACCTTAACTTCTATGTTCAAGGGCACAAGAGTTTTGTTTATGAGTATAGTGAGAGAAGATGATTGCTGCAAGTAATAACTAAATTAGAAACGAAATTATGTAGATCAAGAAAGTTTTGCTTGCTTGGCATTTGCAATCATAAAAATTGAAAGTCGTACAGGTGTATCGAAGAAAAACACATTACTAGTACCCATTGTTCCTGTTCAGTTTTATCCCTTAGAAAAACATGCCAGAAAATGATTTTTTTTGGAGAGCATGTATAAGAGACAGAATCAGGTCTTGCTTCAGTTGCCTTTATTTAAAACGTTTTGGATTAATTAGCTGGCTTATTTTACTTATAAAATTTAAGATCCTAACATATTGTTTTCAGACTGGTCTGCCAGCCTAAATCAGCAATTGCTGTTTTGTATTAAAAAGGAGGGTTTGGAAATACTTTTTGTGTGCGGTCCTGCAAGTTGCAACTGTCGAGATAAATATGACTGCAATTCTTGGTTTAGATTTATATTTGGTACATATGCAAAAGGCCTGTACCCTTGTATTGAGAAAAAAAAAACACTACACCCCACAACTAGCTTTTTAGGACATGTGATTCAGTTGCATTTTTCCTGTCATGTTGGTTGTGATTTGTGAATTTCCAAGGCTTTACCACCACCATTTTGGAAACCAAAAAAAACTACAGTATAATATGACTTGCAGTCTTATATTGATTCCCTCAGCTGCTGTCTTTTAGAAGATTAGTTTTGATGCTCCATAGGCCAAATAGGTTTTGGTTGCTTTTTCAGTAAGCATTGATGAGAATATAAGCCTAGAGTGATCGTCTTCTTTGGGGCTAAAATCTTTTAACTGAACATAACTTTCTTTGCTGTCATGTTCTGCATAATACCATACTGGGGCTTGTATTTTTAATTGGTTCGGCACATTAAAATGCTAACTGTTCTGTATCATTGCGGTCTTGCTCTCCCTCATTCTCTATTATAGTGTATCAAAGTTGTCCCTCCCATGACCTGAATTTTCTTCTTTGTTACAGAAAATTGAGGTGAAAAGAGACATCCAGATCACAAGGAGAGCGTGCGACTTGCTAATGCCGATCCCTGTGTAACTGAGTGGCCGCTTCTATGTTCTGCTCCGCGTTGCATTTCGAGCATGTATCAGACTTGTAGATCGTTGTCCTTGCTGCCATTTGCTTCCTGAGAGATATTTGTTATGTTGTCCGGAGGAGAATAATCTATTTCTGAAGAATTGTAGCTGTTGTATGGGCGTTTCATGTTGGCTCCATGGGACATGATCCCCCTGTTGTGTCCAATGGCATTCTTGGCCAGCCTTGCTGTATTCTGCTGGTCCTGTTCTGATCACTGAGACCGCTTGGATGGATGTTTCATGTCTCGGTCATGCTTGTGGCAAGAGACAATGAGGCATCATTGAGCAGTAAAACATTTGGCGTGACAGGACACACGAGTCCTAAGCAGACGTAAGTACGCACCAAGTCGATAGAGAGAAACATTGGAAGTGCAGCAGAGAAAGGAGCTTTGAGAAGGGAGGCCCTGGCGAGCATCTGATTCTCTTCCTTCGTTACAAAATAAATTGATCTGATATTCTTTTTCTCCGTTTCAAAATAAAACAAATTGATCTGATATTCTTTTTCTCCGTTTCAAAATAAAACGATCTACTAACGAGATATGATATCGGTGGTTTATTTTGAAACCGATATGATAGTCTCTCTTTCTCCATCCAAAATAAACCGATTTGGTACAAGAACTGATATCGGTGGTTTATTTTGAGATAGGGGGAGTGCTGGAGACTCAAATTTGTAGGCGAGCTATCAGGTTAGGTCAATGTGATAGATGATAAAATGGATGTTTCTGTAGGATTCGTGATCACGCGTTCTTTTAGCTATACTTTCATGTAAGGAGTATGTGCCTGTGTGGATTTAGGGAGGAGCATCTACAGAAAAGGGGGACCGGACAGGCCATTAAACTGGGAAAAACCCGAAATCGACTGCCTCGAATGATTCAAATGCTTGAAGCTGCGATGGTAGCTGTAGCTACCCTGTCAAAAAATGCGACGAATACTGCTCAGTTGTCATGGTTATCGAGATTACCAACGTTTTCACATTCAGAAACCACGAGATAAACTGATCATGTTTTTTTACCTTTTTTAAAAAAATCAATTTCAAATTTAAAGTTTTGACAAAATTGTCTTGATTTCGCAAAACTGATCAGTTTGTCGATGAAACTGCTAGGGAGCTGTATGTTGACTGGTCGCATTTACAAACCTGGGAGATGAGAATAAATATACAGGCAAAGAAACAATAAAAAAATGCTAGAACAAAAGTTCAATATAGTTAAAAATGATGAAACATCAATTTATGATTCTCATATAAGATTAATTATCACATGAGTAGTGAGGAGCGAAGAAAAAAAACAATCTCCCTCGACGAAATAACACTGATGTGATTGATCCACTAACATAAACTCAACGAACAAGTATCCTCTGCAGTTTTGCGCCTACGGTAGCTGTGGTTGACAGGTGAACCCGATCCTACATATCAGCGGCACAATGAATGAGGAGGAGAGTGGATACGGTTGGCCAACTAGTGCAGGTGCATGGACATGTTAGTACTTTAGAAGCAAACATTTTTCAATCTTTTCAAGGAAATCATCCCTTCAAGAGAATGCACCGAGAGAAATCATTTTGTTTGCGATCAGTGAAAAATCAGCATCTCGCTACCCTAGGCCTAGAATTTCACAAGCCAATCGAGATTGTAAACCTTGGTCAATACTTAGCAATATATGCCTTGCCTAATCACGTGGTGCTAAAGTATAGGTCTTAACAGCGAGCGCGCCTCTTTGTGTTCTTGAAAGTACAAAATGTATACTCCATTCAACCAAACAATATTTAACATTTAGAATGACCGAATATAATCCTAAACGTCGAATATTTATTACCGGATAGAGTATATCTTCAACCCTACAAATTATAACTCTCGATAGCTCGAGGGATTCTTTCCCACAAAGGTTATTATGCGTTTATATAGTGCTAAAAATGACTCTTTTAAGTAGTAGAAACAATTTTTGGCACATTAAACAACTTGAGGGAGTGGATTCTAAATTCTCGAGGGAATATCCTCTCGTTGTTTGCATATCACCCAAATAATTATGAAAAAATTTAAAAAATTCAATAAGATATATTAATATATGATAAATCACTCCACAAACATGTAAGTTAAAATTTAACTTCTACAAATTTTATTATGCGTTTATATAGTGCTAAAAATGACTCTTTTAAGTAGTAGAAACAATTTTTGGCACATTAAACAACTTGAGGGAGTGGATTCTAAATTTTCGAGGGAATATCCTCTCGTTGTTTGCATATCACCCAAATAATTATAAAAAAATTTAAAAAATTCAATAAGATATATTAATATATGATAAATCACTTCACAAACATGTAAGTTAAAATTTAACTTCTACAAATTACAACCAAAAAATAAAATTAAAATGTGGCTACTTAACATATATTCGTAGTTAAATTTATTTTTTCGTTGTAATTTGTATAAGTTAAATTTAACCTCGTATATTTTTGGAGTGATTTATCACGTATTAATCTATCTTTTTACTTTTTTAAAAAAAATTCATAATTATTTGTGTGGCATGCAAATAACGAGGGGATATCCCTCAAGAATTTAAAATAGTTTCCCACAACTTAGACATATATATTGTCTGACAGACTCGAGCCTTCAAACAAGCTTGCCCAAAATTACTTGCCATGCATAGAGTGACAGCAACTCTTGACAGAAACAGAAATTGATTAATCAACTGAACCTGATTTAAGCATGGATCGAGAGGCAGCACGATGTTTTCATCGATCTTGGCTGCGAATTAAAATTAAGCAACTATAACCCCATTGATCGAACTACGAGAAGAATCTCAAACCCTACGTACGCACGCGCGCGCCATCGATGAACTGAGGTCTCTGCAGGCTACAGCCTCAGGGACAGGTCCAATGGCACGCCGCAGCCACCACCGGCCGACGAGGAGAACGGCGCCGCGAACTCCGACTCGTCGGCGTGGCTGGTGCTCGTCGGGAAGAACTCGATCTCCCTCACCTCCCTCTCCGCCGCCACCGCCGCCTCGTCGTTCTTTCTCTCCCGACCCAAGAACAGCCCAGCTTGTCCCTTCTCCTGCGTCCATCGCAACAACTTTTGGTGAGCTTTGCAAGTGACATCTGCATATAATGGACACCAGCTTGTGTATGTACCTTACGAGCGGTGGCCATGGCGGCGGCGAGATCGTAGATGGAGTAGTCCAGCGTGGTGGTGATGGCGCCTCGTGCTCCTCCTCTCTCCGCCAAGGCCCTCACCATTGTCTGTCGTCGAGCAGAAATGCGAGGAGGAAGAGGAGATTAGCTTTGTTAACTGATTCTGGAAGGTTCGAGAAGGTAAGCGTGGTTTACCTTGGAGCAGAGGTCGCAGCGGTGGGTGGTGGGGAGGCAGGAGGAGGAAGAAGACGCCGGACGCCAGATGGTGTTGCTTTGGCTTGAAGGGTGCTCTGGCGCGAGCGGCAGCAGCTGGGGAGGACCGTGGCCGGCGGCGGCGAAGCCACCACCCATACATCGATCCCTCAAGAACTGCAGCTCCGGCGGTGGCGCCACGTTGTGGCTGCCGGCGGACAAGGACGAGTGGAGGTAGCAGAAGGGAGCAGCAGCCGGCGGCGGAGGTGGGGGAGGAGGTGCCACTGCCGGCCGGACCAGCAGCGGCGCGTAGTGGCCGCGCCCGCCGGTGGCGTCGGCGTCGAAGGCGGGGAGCGGCAGGTGTTGGTGGATGACCGCGGCGGCGTCCCCCATGGCGGCCACGGCGGCGTTGAGGTCGCGGAGCGGGTCACCGCCGCAGCGGAGGCGCTCGAGCTCCGCCACGCCGAGGCCGCGCTGCGGCGCCTTCTTGCTCCCTCCTCCCCCCACCTGCTGCTGCTGCTGCTGCTTCGCCGGTGAGGAAGCCTGCCTGCGCAGCCTCGGCCTCGCCACGGCCGCCGCGAGCTCAGGCGAGAGCTGCATCGGCGCCTCCGCCGCCACCGCTCTCTCCTCCTCAGCGCCGATGCCGACGACGTCGTGGTCAGAGACGGCGGCGGCTGCGGGAGAGGAGGAGGAGGGCTTCGTGGCCCAGAGGAAGAATGGCGTGGTCGCCATGGTGGAAGAAGCCGAGAGGTTGGTGCACTAGCAGGGAGGCTGTCTCCTCCTGTGGGTCGTGGTGGTGCTGCTTTTTATAGCGTCCAAGGACCAACCAAGGGGACAGCGCCATCTCCGCCAAGTGACTGACAAGTGGGTCCCACACGCTTGTCATGTGGGCCACACTGACCATTTGTGTCGTCTAGCCCTCTACCAATGTTTTAATCACAGCCGTCCATTTTGCAGCGTTCATGCTAGTAGTAGGTGTACTCCATATCTGAAGTTTTGAGCTCTCTAGGGGACCCTTATGGTGTGCTTAGTTACCATTCATACTTTATTACCATTTGCTAATAATTTTATCACACTTATTTATGTTAAGGTGATCAAATTATTAGTCACACTTAGTAAGTCTAATAGAATCTTGCCATACATTTCTAAGTTAATACCACAACTGTTGCTATATCCAAACAGTTGTCAATTGTGATAAAGTGTGATCGGCAACTTAAACCCCTCCTAAATCACTTGAACTTTTCCTTAAAAAATAATCAAGTGATAATGATGATAATCATGTAGTACTTTGTCAAAAACCGATAACAGCTGATTTTAGAGCAGCGGGCGATACTCGGAATCCCACCATCTTTTGAGACTTTTGACCTGAAGCAAGCAGGTGACGCTGCACACTGTGGTGCATCATGTGTAGATCACGAGAAAGGAGCAGGAGGAGGCTCACACACATCAATTCTTGATGATTCGATGAGACATCATGAAATGGCACAGAATCACAGATGCATGCATCGATCTCACTTTGATGTGATGGATTGCGTTGCATCATTGTATGAAGCTTGCCTGTAGATTATGTGATGGCATACTGATATTGGTAGTACTCCGTTATATACATTTCAGCTCTATTTTTTTTCTATTTTCTTTCTTTTGCAGTAGAAAACTGATTCTTTCTTTCTGTTCAAAAAATAAATGAGAAATGGAAGAGATTTACTAGTATAGCATTAATTTTGGCCTGTCAGAGAGAGTAGACCAACAGTTCATTGAAGAGGGGAGGATCTGTTTCAGTGGGTGCTTGATGCTTTGTTCCTACAAGGAGCCATGCACACACTGTACTTCATGGTCTGCACATTTGGATCCTACCTTGCAGAGAATGATTGGCTCTACATACATTGAAGTATAGCCCTACTTTCTCTCTCTCAGAGAGAGAGAGAGAGAGGGATGCCATGGGCCATGGCTCACAGCACTGCAGCAGTAGTCCTCTTTTCTTCGGTAGTACAAAGATGCCTCCAACTCTCCAAGACTTTGCTTGCTTTTTTCTCTGTGGGGCAGACAACAGGGAGACACACAAGATATGTCTCGTCTTCTTCAGATCAACACTGAAGATTCAGGTTGCACAATGTTACCACTCCTACATTCACACCAGATCTCCCTTCCCTGTTTCTTCTTCACCTCGTGCTTACATGCTTTCCATGGTTCCAATATATCACCACAGATTCAACAACATCCCATAATTCAAACCTTCAGGAGCACTACTTCAACTTTTCAAGAAACTGAAAAGTATTCCAATCTCAAATACGGCAACTTAGAAAAAAAAAAGGCCCCCTAAAAAAACTGCACATGAAGAGAACATGGTAGCCCAGCCTCACCTAGGGATGCTGAGATGATACTAGTCGTAGGAGGGCAAAAGGGAGATGGGAGTATAGCTCAAAGCTCTCAACTGAAGCCTGCATTTGTCCCAGCTACTACTAGCAAAAGCAGATGTGTAGGAGTAGGAGGCAGCCACCAGCAGAGGCACCAGAGATGGTTAAAAGCACTGGGTGCCATTGGTGAGAACTGCCACTGCTTTGCATGCAGCCAGTGCAGCCAAGCCAAGCAGCCAGCGCCAGCCAGCACAGCCTGATCCACTGCCACAGATTTGCCAGCCACTCCCCTGCCGCCATCAGTGATCGGTTGCAGGTTTGCAACCTCCCTGGAGGACCACACACCCAGGCACCACTACAACTCTACAAGTACACAGAATCTGGAAAGCCTAAGCTGCAATGGCGAATGGCCAGTCCACTGATACATTGATCACAAATAGGCCTATCAGAATAGGAGATTAGTGCGAGATCAATCCAAGGACGGACGGAGCTGCAGGTGCAGGAGGCGGCCAGGATCGGCGTGGGCTTTGGGAAGATTATCTGAACTGGGATTCGCGTCGTCCATCGCATTGATGGTCACTGCCGTGGAGATGCTCTTGGTCTCGATCAGGCGTCTCTCGTCTCCTGCTGTGAAGAGAGAAAAAATAAAAAAAGCAGGCAGGTGCAGGAGTAGCCATCGTGGTTGTGTTGTGTGCATATGCTTTAGCTTGGTCCCCTGCTACTAACGTGTGGTGTACTGGTAGGAGGAGTACGTGCTGCAAGGCTGCGAGAGATTGCAGGAGAGAGAGGTGAGAAAAAGAAGGGGAGAGGGAGAAGGGAAAGGGAGGTCGCTTTTTGTTAAGTTCCTGCAGCGATCGATCGAAAGGCAGGGCAGGCGTCGTTGATTGCGGTGCGTTTCTCGGTTCATCGATGCAAGCAACTACTACTACTTCAATTTATGTCAGGTGAGAGGATTGTGTTGGGTGAGGATCGTGCAGGCATATAATAATGGCACATGTTGTTCAAGATATATAACATGCACATGAGCTACGTACTTGCTCGGTTCGGTTCATTAGAGGGGATCACCGGAAATTAGACGTAGCTATACGGTGTGCCATGTGTGTGAGAGAGAGGTGAGCTGCATGCCGCTGTGCTACCTACTACTACTACTACTACATATGGTGGTTGATGTTTACGTGCATCCACATGCCTCCCGACTGCCGAGAGGAAATTAGCACGCTATTTACTCATCAGGCCTAGCGGTAGTCAGACTGGCCAGGCGCATGCAGCGGAAACAACGACCGGGTTGATGTTTCTCGCCTCGATCACGTACGTACGTACACTCAGAGACGACGAATTGCTCACGCAGGCACGGCACAAATTGCTCGCGGTCGCAGCCACCTATGGCCACAGCCAACGATCGAATCGGCCGCTGGCTGCTACGTAGGATTGGGCCTCGCGACATGGGCCGCCAGCGAACGCCGCGGTCCGTGTGGTGTGCCGGCCTGAACCCCAGAGACGACGATCGATGCGCCGGCGCCGCCGTAGTGTCCGATTGTACTTATATATATATCGTTCGATCGATTAATCGTCACGCGTGACAGATCTGATCAGATCCTTGGTGGGGTATACGTCGCAAGAGCACAGATGCCGTACGCGACAACGACGCGCGTGGTTAATAATCACTCGTACTAGTGTACTACTGTATGTGCCTGTGGCTCATGCATGCATGCATGTCCAATTCGATCGCGACGTGATACATCTTCGGCCTACAGAGAAGAACACCTATATATGCCGTACGGAATTTCTGCCGGTGAAAGATCGTCCAATGCCATCGATGATCTCGACTCGACGGCGATGGAGGGGGTACGATCGAGTAAATGTGTGCTCGAGCTCACGGTAGCCACCAGATGAATTGCTAACGATCTGCTGGAAGTTGCCTCGAAGTTTCCTCCAACCTAGTATCATCCATCACTCCGGATCCATCAGCTATATATCATGGATGGAAGCTGCTAACAAAATGCTACGGACGATCGATGTGCTTCTAAGTGCTTCATGAATCATGATGAACTTCCATTCTGATTTTCTTTCTGACGGCTAGCGCAAGTCCATATTCAGAAGCTAAAGATAGTTACACGGTTGACGCATGCTTCAATTTTTATTATTGTGTTGAACCTTTTTAAGTTTTAATTTTAAAAACAAACCTTTCCAAAATTTATTTTAAAATCTAAAACTTTTGCTTGCCTGATCTGGCGAAACAATGTTACAATATCAACCATTTCAGCGTGGCCAAACAAGGATACCACGCTAGTCAGATCAGCATGACGATATTGTTTCACTACGCTGCTTCGGTTGGCATGGCTAAAAGGTTCGGTTTTAAAATAAGTTTTGGATGGGTTTATTTTTAAAACCGGAAATTGAAAAACGGTTCAAAAATATTTTTTATAAAGCTTTTGCATAGTTATAGTTTTACACACACTTGGTAGAGGAGACTAACTATAAGTCTATGAACATCAATGTCGGACAAGTTCATGTAAATTATTTGAAAATTCATCACGTGAAAATGTTGTGCTCTAAAGGAAGCTTTGATGTTCTACCTTGCAAACCTATTAGCTATGATTTAGAATAGTAGTGTCCCTCTCGTTTGTGATCATTTATGATACAATCATTTGAACATAATTTTCCTGCATATGAATGTTTTTCAACGAAATGTGAGTTAGGTGGCAATTTATGGATTGGCATATCACCTATTGACACCCACTAGCACGGGATAGATTATCTCTAACGAGCTTCAAGCCTCATCTCTAACGGGTAGGGCATCCGTCACTAAGCAAAGATCAGTGATGTGAGAAAATATCTCAATCGGGCACCAGGCCATCACGGATGGATGTTATCTCAATCGGGCCTACCAGTGTAACCCGTCACAGATAAGATTGACCAAGTAATACAAGTCAAACCAGGTTAGGTATGAGCCTATCACGGATGACTAATCTCTAACGGGCAACCTACAAAGCCCGTCACGGATGACTAAGCATCTCAATCGGGCCTTAAGTAACAGCCCGTCACCGATAGATTTGACTATATCTCTATCGGTCTTTATGTTTAGACCGTCACAAATGAATATATCTCTTTCGGGCTTTTCTAAAATGCTCGTCAGGGATGAGTATGTCAGCAAAAAAATAAAATTTATTTTTTTGGCTAGCTTCAGGCCTTTGCTAGTCATGCCCGCTGCAAAGATGACAGAAGCATATATGTATAGTTCCATTCCCAGCAACCCCATTCCCAGCATCCACTCAATATTTCAGTCGAGTCACACATCACAGCACAACCAACCCATTACTGCAAGTGCTTATTAATACAAATTACATGTTCCACAAGATAAAAAAATAGAAATTACATTTATTTCAAAGTCCACAACCCATCGGCAACCCAATCCCGAAATTGATTCATCACCTGGCTGTCCAAAAAGTCTGTTGCATTATTTGATGGAGAAGAACATATTCCGGCCAATGGAACATAGTTTTCATCTTGGTCACAATGGTCGAATTCTGTATCGGCTAGTTGACTGTCTCTAATGAAATTATGCAGTGCTATGCAGGCGATAATTATTTTGCTTTGTTTTTTTTGCGGGTAACTTGGTAAATGAAATAAAATCCTCCACTTATTCTTCAAGACTCCAAATGACCTCTCTATAACATTGCGACATGAAGAATGGCAGTAATTAAAGTGCTCTTTTTTACCTCTGGGCATTATGCCTTCGTTGTATTCCTGGAAATGATATGTTAGACCCTTATATGGTGCAAGGTAACCTGGCCTATTTGGGTATCCTGAGTCAACGAGATAAAACTTTCCTGGAGATGGGCTTGGAAACTTGTCAGCAAATCTACTATGAGCATCATTGAAAACCCTCATATCATGAACCGATCCAGGCCATCCGGCAAGAACGAAAGTAAATCTCATATCAAAGTCACATACGCACATCACATTCTGACTCTTCTCCTTATGTCTATTACTATGTTGGACAGCAGTGGACATTGGCACCGCAACTTCAATATGTGTCCCATCTTTTGCTCCAATGCAATTATCCAAGTACGGTGCATACTTTGGAGGTAGTAACTTTTTATGCACAATTGTGAAATGAGGATCTATTGGCTTAACGATATCTTTTGCAAGCTTGATTATCACTCTCAAAACTTCATTAAACTTTCTAACTGTTGTCTCCAAAGACCTAACAAATTTATCTTCAACCTGTCTAAGTGATTGGGGGGCACCTACTATCCACAAAAAAGTCCCAAAGCCTCCACTGATGACATTTTGGTGGTGGACTTCAACCCATAAGACTCCATAAGAATAGTATGTAACCTCTCAAACACTGGTCTGTACATTCTAAACATGTTGTAACAAGAAATTCTATTGCCTAGTGTTCTCATAACCCAATCATAACCAGACTCTGGTGCTATCTTTCTTGGAGTTTTGTTTGAGTAACAGTTCAAGTAATACGTACCAACCATGCCGGCGAGCATAAGTAGTCTTCGCTTCCTTGTTTCCTGCATCATCAAAAGAGACATCAGATGTTTCCTCTCCTCATCATTGCTTTCCTCATCACTGCTGTCCTCATCACTGCTGTACTCATCAACACATGAGTCATCACCATCCTACATGAGGAAGATCACCATAGCAGGCAAGCACATGATCAATAAAAGATCAAAAAAATCTGATCACATATAACATGTTCATTGCATAACATGAGAAGGCAAATAAGTCCAGTACATAACAAGATAAAATAATCAGGTCCAATACATAATAAGAAAGATGCAGCCAAGAAAGATATCCTCCAATGCAATTATCAGCTAAGAAAGATGCAACTAATACAGGTTTCTCTGCTGACACCATCTCTTCAACCACAATAATCTTGCTTCCTTTGTGCTCATGTTCTGAAACATAATTCTGTTGCCTTTTTCCAGAAACAGTTGTGTTGCACAGAAGTACTCCATAGTTTCTTCTGTTGCCCCACACTCAACTGCCAACTTTTGACTATGCATCAATGATTGCTCATATTTTTCTGACTTGGTCTTCTTTGACTTCCCCTGATTTACAAGTTCAGCCATGAGTTGAGTAGACCTTTCACTGTCAACGCTGAAAGTATTGAGCAGCCCCTTCATCAGCTTCACCATTGGGCTCTTGCTTTTTTTCTCAGGACTTGTAGCTATGGACACCTCAGATGTGTTGTTGCCCCTCTTTTTGCTATTGGTGCTCATGGGACTGTTCTCAAATCCATCCTCAGCAGCTTCACCTCTTGCTGCTACCTCTACCTCTTCCTCTTCCTCTTCTTCATCTCCAGGGAAATAGGCAGAGGATCCATCAACTGCCACATCTTGGAAGAGCTCTATAAGCATGTCTAAGTACTCAGGTTTGCCATAGTAGAATTTCTTGGCGTCTGGTTTTTCCTGTAATGGCATTAAATCAGCATAGAACTAAACTTCTAAATCATGCAAAGTAAGTCAACGATTGACACAACTTTCTACCTTGATTTTTCCATTCCACCAACCATCTGTACCAGTAATTTCTCCATTAGGTCCTCGACCACCTCCAGTTTGTTGATTCAACCACACCCAAGCAAGGTAAATACTCTTTAGTTGAACCATTCTGTTCTTGATTTGTTTGGTTGAATGCTTCAGATGAGTCCTTTGCAAATATTTCTCCCTCAAATGTTGATAGCCTCTAGTTGTCCATGTTCCATTGAGACAATTTCCATCCCTCATTTCCTCACAGGCTATTACACACAACTTAAAAGTATTTTCTTCTGTCCAACTAACCTTGTCAGGAAAATTCTAGTAAAAAACTTAATTAATACGAACCCAAACAGGATTAAACCAAAGATTAACCACAGATTAACCAGTGGAAATCACCCATTCTACTCTGATCTAGGTGCTGACAGTAATGCAGAGCTTGCTACTTCTATGTTAGTACTAGGTAAATCGTCATGTGTAATTCATGATAAGTAAAATTCAAGGATAATCTTGGGCCATGGGGGATTTACCGTGCGCTGACCATCGAGGCCGATGTCATCTTCATCTTCAACATCGTTGTCATTGTCGTCAGCCACTGGAGTCCCGGCAGATGATGATGCACGATGTCGGCCACCTCCTCCCAAGCCCCCAAAGCCGAACAAGCTTGTAGCCACGTTCGAAAAGGAGGCCCCACAGCGTACGATGCCTCCATTGCCGGAAGCTGAGCCAGGGGGAACGTATCCCCGCATCCTCCTGCCGAATCCCGCCCCAATGGTCAAGGACCTGGTACGGCCTCGTTCTCCTCTTTCTCCACAACTTCTACCGTGACGGACCCCCGGGAAAGGAGGGCGTGACGGGCCGACGGTGCATCTGCTGCCAGGGCGAATCGGAGGTAATCCATGGCCATCCGGTTGCAGGATCTGCTTGTAGGAGGCGAGGTCGGGGAAGGTGTTGGCCTGAGAGTTTGGATCGAGGCCACCGGAACCCCTCCCCCGACCGGCGTCGGAGGCGTCGATGGCGGCCGCCGGGTGATGTGTGTGCCACTGAGAGAAGAAATCCACTGTGTCTTCCTCGTTGCCTGCCATGGCTGATACAACATTCAAAGAAAAATAAACACATTGCCATGTCATGCTCAAGCACAAATCATCTCAGCAAAAAATACTTGCCCAAATAACATATTAATACTTGTTCACATGAGGAAATTATCTGCTATGTACAAAATGGTAGAAACAAATACATTGCAACGTTCTTGAACAATACAAGATGACTCATAAATATGATTAGATGAATCATAAATATAACAGTAATCAATAGATGACTCTAACCTACTACATGCGGTACAATCATGAAAATTTATACTGACTACATCTACACAAGGACTAAGGGATAAGGGGAAATTTGTACTGACTACATCTACACAAGGCCTATGAGGAGGGCTAGGGTTTCTTACCTTGGCTATGGAGGATGATGGAGGACGCGAGGAGCAGTAGCAGACGAGAGAGAGGGATGCTGCCGCCGGTTGTTGCTTCTTGCCACTGTTGCTGCCGCGGTCGGTGAGGCCCGAACGATGAGGGAGGAGGCGGCGGTGGCCTCGGGGACGTTGAGGGAGGACGCGGCGGCGGTCGGTGCGGCCGGATAGAGGTGGCGGCGTGGAGGAGGCGACGACATCGAGGAGGAGGCGGCGGTGGTCGGGAGAGAGAGTGAGAGTGAGAGCTAGTGAGATACGGATCTGGATCTGGAGTTAGTAACCCTAGTGAAATCTTATCACTATCGGGCACAATAACTATGCCCGATACGGATGACACTCATCCGTAACGGGCAGTAGTGTTAAGTCCGATACTGATGACACTCATCCGTGACGGGCTCTAGTACTAAGCCCGATACGGATCCTCTCATCTGTGACAGGCTTTATACTTGGGCCCGATTGAGATAGTGGAGGTAATCTCAATTGGGCTTAACCTTGTGCCCGTCACAGATGAGTGTCATTGGTGACGGGCTATAGGTATACGCACCTCAAATGAGTGCATCTACAATGGTGCCCTTATACGCCCGATTGAGATGTCTTCATTCTGACGATCCACGAAGTCCAGATATGTGAGGGCCCATCACAGATGAGAGGATCTGTACTAGTGACCTAATCCAAATTTTGTTATCCAAATCCAATATAGAACAGGATCGATAAGATCGTCCATGCATGTAGATTACATAATAAATAATGTAAATTATGAAGGAGGCTGCTATTTAGCGCATGTTCGTTCCTAGCTAGTGTATAGTTTTTTTTTCTGAAAACTTCCATCCAAAAAGCTTTTATCAAAAAAAACATTCGTCCGTAAAACTTTTATTCCAAAACTTTTATCAAGGAACTTTTATATAAAAACATTCATATGAAAAGTGTGCACTCATGACACATATGCACCAAATAGCAATAATGCACTATAAACGCATTAGAAATCATCTTAAAGCATTGTATGCCTTTTTTATGTACTCCAAACTCAAAATTACAAACCATCCAAAAGCCAAATTATGTTTGATTTACAAAATTGAGAGCACAACGGGTACGCAGTAGGATTAGGACTTGTTAGTTTAAGCAAGTTTAAAATTCTTGTGTTCCGAACACCCATACGTATAAACTTTTCTTTGTTTTTAGTCCTCTATTTTATGTGGGATTTTGTATGTTTTATTTTTTTTAAAAGTAATGGATAGAAAAATGGCCTCTATATCCCCACAACCATAGGTTACATGAATACTCATATTTGAACCCTCGTAACCGAGGAACAACAACAAAATAAAACGTAAGACTGCAAGACTAAGCTTCAATCTTCTGCTGCCTGGTGAGCTAGCCATGCCATGCCATGCCAAAAAATTGCACTGAGTCGATCTTGACACACAGTTTAAAATCATACACCCCTCATGCACAATCAATCCACATCTGATTGGCCCCTTTCCCACGTTGCCCTTGTCGTCGGCTGAATCCAATCAATATCAATCCAGCAGCTCCCGACCCTAGTGCCTTCGCTCACTGATGCCATCCAGTGTAAATAGGGAAGAAGAAGCCCCACAAACATTACTTGCCGCTATACAAATGAATATGGGCATAGACACCCCAGATCTAAGCGACACTTAGTCCATAGATCATGCGTCGCGTCCCAGTCGTCACTAACATTGACAACTAGCCCATCGTCATCCTACAAATATTGTTGCTCATTATAGCGACCTTGCTCACCAGAATGATATTGGGTCTAGCCATTAGGTCGGATGCAGCCACCGGCTGCCACGGCAGGACTAATGAGTTTGTCGTCTTTCCTTCTTGCTATAGCACCTTGCTCACCCGAAGGACACTGCATCTGGCCATTAGGCCGATCGTCGTGATGTCGTCTCACTCGGGCCACCACCTCTACGGAGCTGCCATAGGCAAAGTCCCCTTCCTATGCCGAAGAGTAGCCGGATCTAGTCCAGGCCACTCAGCATCGTCGTCAGCATCAGGTCGTCGTTACTGCGCTGCAACCCTCCATCACCCTTTAGGTTGTCGTTTCTTTTTGTATATTTTTATTCGGTTTTGCTATATTTGTAGCGACACATTTTTTTTAGATCTCAGTCAGATTTTATACCGTTTGATTTCCATAAAATTCGTGCATGTGTATGTTCGGGCACGCTAAACAACTTCCTTTGTTGTTGTAATTATATATTTTATACAAATTTATAATGTAGTTACACCGTACTTACACACCACTTGCATATGTAATTAATATATAATTTTAGAACTTACATATGTAATTTAGAAACTTACATTGTAAATAAATGAAAATTTGTAGTTACACCCCATCTAAATATGTAATTAGCATGTAATTTTGAAATTTACATTATAAATACACTAAATTTACATATGTAATTTAAAAACTTACAATGTATATACATATTGACTATTTTTTTAAAAAAAATATAGCGCCATAAATATAGCTGCTCCTTATTTCTATGTTTTGTTTTCCCTCGATCAAGGCTTTAATAGCCATCAATGAAGCGAGAGCATTAATTTATGCCTTACCTCCACTCGTGTTCAAACAATCGATCATGTAGACCGATGTGAAAATTCTTGCCGAGTGGTCTAGACGACGAACATATATATATATTCAGTGAGAAAAAGATCAAGAGAGACACATGGCAAATCTGCAATGCAGCACACGCTGACACGCATGTCTCTGTCTCATGTTCGTACAAAACGAGACCCTTTTTATGTACGGTCACTGAGTGCACGAGAGGCACAAGCTGTTGTACAACAAGCTATCCATCTACCTGGCGAGAGCCGTTCGCTTCCACATGCTCATGTCCTCTGGTGCTCGATCGCCGGCGCCGTAGTTGCACACCGCCGCGCGCCATGTCAGGCGAGCTCTCCACGCGCGCGTCGACCTTCTCTTCAAGCAGCTCCCCTTCCGGCGACGCGCGGGGGCCGGAACATGGAGGGACGCCGCCGGCGCGTTTCGATGTGTCGTCCGACGCGGCGGCGCCCTCCAAGCGCCGTCTGCTGCTGCGGCGCCGGCGGCGACGTCTCGGGGCGGCGTGGCGGCTCGGCGGCGCCGCGTCGTGGGCGACGGCGGACCCGCGGTCGAGGTGGGTCAGGGAGTGGAACCGCGCCTACCTGCTGGCCTGCGCGGCGGGGCTCATGTTGGACCCGCTGTTCCTGTACGCCGTGTCGCTGAGCGGGCCGCTCATGTGCGTCTTCCTCGACGGCTGGCTCGCCGCCGCGGTCACCGCGCTCCGGTGCACGGTGGACGCTATGCACGCGTGGAACATCGTGACGCAGCTTCGCATCTCGCGCGCCGGGCGGGAGCGGGCGTGCGCCGTCGCGGACGAGGAGCAGCCTGAGGCTGAGGCTGAGGCCGCGGCGCCGGCGCCGGCGCCGGCGACGGACGCGGACGCCGCGAGCAAGCTCCGTGACCACGGGAGGTGCAGGAAAGGGTTGGTGCTGGATTTCTTCGTCATTCTCCCCGTGATGCAGGTGAGCAAATCGATCCATTTACAAGGCGCTCTTGCAAATATGTTCTTGTAGTCCAGTATCATGTGTTCTGAAAATTGCATCATATTTTCTTGGAAACAAAGGAGGGTTAATTTCTTCAGAACATTAAGTTTACGTTATTTGGCGAGAAATATTAGTTCCAGAAGAAAATCCTTGTCGAGAAAATAGATGGTTAGGATGCACGAATCATTGTGCTGCTCACTAATTAACTAAATCGTGGACATATACTAGTTTTCAATTTTATCGTTTGTAATCCTGTTTTCTAGTATGCGATTGCAGCAGAGATAGAATGTTTTAGTTTGTAGAGATTCACCTAAATATAACTTATATTTGACCAAGCAGTTTTTTTTATAAAAAGATCTAGCTCAACAATGGTAGTTACCCTTGCCATTTACCGCGCGGTTACCGTGCCCCAGAGGTAAACACGGTTACCGCGCGGTAAGACGGTTAAATTTATTTTTTAAATTTATCAAAATTTCAAATTATTTTTTAAATTTATTTGAATTTAAGACGATTACCGCGGTTTTCGTTTTACCGTACCCGCGGTAAGCGTGGTAACTGTACAGTTTACCGCGGTAACGTAAACACTAGTGGTAACAAAATTAATGGATCACTCACTGTACGTGTCTATACGTGACAACTCGCCGTGTCCAAAATACCAGTACAGTACGCAGCTTGTAGCTATTAGCTAGCTATGCAAATTATTGCAGTCATTTCACTAGACGGCTCTACTAATTAGGCTCAACGATCGCATGAGCTCTGTTCACAGCAACGTGCTCGACCCGTCCATCGATCGATCAGTCTCGATCTGTCGATGAACAGACGAACGAGCGAGCAGAGCAGGCATAGGGAATTCATTCGTTCTGTTTCTGCTGGCAGCTTTGTCCCAATGCATATTATTCGTCTATCTGCTACAGCATGTGCCCTGCATGGATAGCTAGTTTATGCATTTATACTGTAGCTGCAGCTAGCTGCTCGTATTCGTATGTATAATAGGGATCGATGTGGCCAATGGCCACTGCCCTACGGCTCTTACGTCTAATTTGTAGTATCTGAATTTAATTTGTTTTGTGTTCTTCGTGTCAATATTCTATAGGATCTCATCATGCAGTGATTGAGATGTGTGCGTCATGTATGCAGGTGGTGGTTTGGGTGGCGGCGCCGGCGATGATACGGGCGGGGTCGACGACGGCGGTGATGACGGTGATGCTGGTGTCCTTTCTGTTCGAGTACCTGCCAAAGATCTACCACTCCGTCGTCTTCCTCCGCCGGATGCAGAACCAGTCCGGCCACGTCTTCGGCACCATCTGGTGGGGCATCGCTCTCAACCTCATGGCCTACTTCGTCGCCGCTCATGTCAGTGACTAACCAGCATTGGATGCCACCGTGAGCTTACTAGTTACCAGTACAGTAGAGTGGTAGCTGAGCTGATGTGTCGTCAATGGCGTTTGTGTTTTTGTTTTGCAAGGCGGTGGGCGCGTGCTGGTACTTGCTGGGGGTCCAGAGGGCAACCAAGTGCCTGAAGGAGCAGTGCTTGCTGGCCGGGCCGCCGGCGTGCGCGTCGTCCACGGCGGCGGCGGTGGCATGCGTCGACCCGCTGTACTACGGCGGGGCCGTGCCGTCCGTCGGCGGCGACCGGCTCGCCTGGGGCGGGAACGCGACCGCCAGGAACACGTGCCTCAGCAGCGGCGACAACTACCAGTATGGCGCGTACAAGTGGACCGTCATGCTCGTCTCCAACCCCAGCCGCCTCGAGAAGATGCTCCTCCCCATCTTCTGGGGCCTCATGACCCTCAGGTAAATCAAAGATTCATCAAAACCGTTCTCACTTCTTGATTACTCATGTCATTAGTCGTTCTTGCAGCACATTTGGGAATCTGGAGAGCACGACGGAGTGGGTGGAGATAGTGTTCAACATAGTGACGATAACGGGGGGTTTGATCCTGGTGACGATGCTGATAGGGAACATCAAGGTGTTCCTGAACGCGACGACGTCGAAGAAGCAGGCGATGCAGACGCGGCTGCGGGGGCTGGAGTGGTGGATGGAGCAGAAGGAGGTGCCGCACGGGTTCCGGCAGCGGGTGCGGCAGTTCGAGCGGCAGCGGTGGGCGGCGACGCGCGGCGTGGACGAGTGCCAGATCGTCCGCGACCTCCCCGAGGGCCTCCGCCGCGACATCAAGTACCACCTCTGCCTCGACCTCGTCCGCCAGGTCCCTCTCTTCCACCACATGGACGACCTCGTCCTCGAGAACATCTGCGACCGCGTCAAGTCCCTCATCTTCCCCAAGGGCGAGATCGTAAGTACTCACACACACTTCCGCCTTTTGGAAGCCAAAGTATTTTCTACACCTTATGTGATCCAAATAGTTATATAAGAGTTTCATAAAATTTGATTATATTGATAATGACACTATAAGACACTATAAATTTTATAAATATCTTAATTCGCATACAAATAACAGGTGACATGACATTTAGGAATGGAAAAACCGTGTACATTGCTGAAAGCTGTGGTTGGTTGGTTTGTGCAGATTGTGAGAGAAGGGGACCCGGTGCAGAGGATGCTGTTCATAGTGAGGGGGCACCTGCAGTGCAGCCAGGTGATGAGGAACGGGGCGACGAGCTGGTGCACGCTGGGGCCGGGGAACTTCAGCGGGGACGAGCTGCTGTCGTGGTGCATGAGGCGGCCGTTCATGGAGCGGCTGCCGGCGTCGTCGTCGACGCTGGTGACGGCGGAGAGCACGGAGGCGTTCGGGCTGGAGGCCGGCGACGTCAAGTACGTGACGCAGCACTTCCGGTACACCTTCACCAGCGACAAGGTGCGGCGCAGCGCGCGGTACTACTCCCACGGGTGGCGGACGTGGGCGGCCGTCGCCGTGCAGCTCGCGTGGCGGAGGTACAAGCACCGCAAGACGCTCGCGTCGCTCTCCTTCATCCGCCCGCGCCGCCCGCTGTCGCGGTGCTCGTCGCTCGGGGAGGAGAAGCTCAGGCTCTACACCGCCATCCTCACCTCGCCCAAGCCCAACCAGGACGACGACTTCTAAGGCTCCTGTTTGCATCAGATCAGCCGCCTTTACACACGGCACTCCTGTGCTGTTTGTGTACGTAGAAACGAGTCGGATACTCGGATTGAAGAATGGGGAAGCGTTGGATCTTGTATTTAGGGGTGAAAACGGATGGGTACTTTCCGTCCGCCGCCTGACCCGACACGATCGCTGGAATGATATTATCTTCGTTCCAAAATATAAGGCATAATCACTCTTAATACAAAGATTAAAAAATAATTATTATCAACTCATAGTTTGAATTATCTTAATAAATACAATTCATACACCCAATAAAATTAGAGATCTTGACAGTGAAGGATTTAAATAATAATATTCTATTGAAAAAGATATGCTAGTTAATGATATGCATGCATGCACACTTTATACTATGAAACAACTTTAAAAATTAGTTATGTCTTATATTATGGAATGGAGGGAGTATGAGAGAGGAAAATAAATAACGCTATTATCTGAGTTCTAATTAATAAATATAAGTTAGAATATGGAAAGAGTTACATCCGCCATATGTCCGCTATTATATAAATATATGAAAATCTATTATGAATTCACCTATAAACATGATAAGAAATTGAATTGTTACTATTTTATAAGCTCACAGGTAATACTGTACATCTTTCTACCATGATGTATTTTTTAACACTGTAATTATCTTCTATGCTTAATATATATGAACTATACAAATAAATATATGTTCCCAAATCCAACCCATGAACTTTTTTTTTGGAGAAGAAACATGATAAGTGGTAGGAGTATCTTATTTGGGAGTAGGACCCGATTCTGAATTTAAAAGGAAATATGAGTTAGAATATGGGAATATCATGATTCGCCCCCAACCCGATTTCACACCCAAAATAAGTTTATTTTCACACATCCCATACATACCAATATATAAAAAAACTATAATACCCATATTTTATCTACTCTCAATTCATTTATCCTCTACATTTTTAAACTCTAATGTAATTCATTAGATTGCTAAAAATAGATTTATTTTGAAGCAAATGGGGGTGGCCAAAAATGATTTTGGAACAAAAGACACTTGATTTAGGCTTTTAAACTTTCAATGGGGCCCCAATGCTTACCTTGAAGGCATAGAGATGGGCAGTGATGCACTCGGCTCCTCCATGGCCGACCGAAACCCTAGTGCACAGCTCGGGTCTGGAAGGAGAAGGATGAACCCTCCTTTTACTCCCACAATGATTGGAAAGGGAAGGGGAGTAGTCAGGCTACAAAAGTCAAGCCACCAACGCTTAGCCATCTTGGAACTTACCGGTATAGTTATGGACAACGTTGGCCGTCCTAGGGATGGCAATAGGACGGGTTAGACTGGAACGACCCCGTCCTGACCCCGGACTTCTCCACCTGGCCCCAACCCCGAGTGGAGATGCAGGGCCAAATCAAATAATGAATTGGTACCTCATGATAGCCTTATCTCTGTTACTGAAACATGATTTGTTATGATTCACGTTATGATATTGATGCGATTCTGACATCAGGAATTTAGGATACTTGTGCTAATCAATGATTTGTTTGCACTGAAACAGGATTCACGCATTCTGCCCCTGATTTCACCAGTTCGAGCGATCTCCGCACGCTATGGTGTGTTGGTGGAATACAGCATCAGAGTTAAGAACGATGGCAAGGATGGCACTGACGAGGACCATGATCTGATCGATGGCTGTTTTGAATTCGATCTTTTTCCCCGGGATCCAAGCATCCCGAACCTGAAGTCACGGATCTTCGGTCCGCATGGCTCGGTAGACATAGAGTACTTGATCCTCAGGAAGGCCATTGAGGCCAGTGTGGATGTCAGGATCAAGAGGGCGGCAAAAGGTTACCAGCTGAAGGCAGTGACTGCGTTTTCCAGTGGATATCAATAGGGGTTCGTGCTGTACAAGAGGTCTTCTACTCATGCCACAGAGTCGAAGGATGGTTCAGCATCATCTGCATCAGCGGTCTTGACATCGTCGGTGGTTGCTGTATCACTGGGTGCTGAGCTGAAGCTGAAAGTTGATATCAAGGTCCCTGATTCCAGGGGAGTGAAGAGGACAGAAAGGTATGAACGTTCAAAGCACGCAAGTACGGAAATTCCAGAAGAACTCTTGCCATTTGTGTGGGCGGATGTTCGAGCTGGTTGCCGAGGTTACATGGTCCACCCTTGGGCAGGACGAATAATTTAACGACCTTACACGAGTGGTTCTGTGTCGGATGTTTCATGTCGACTAACCTGTGCAACCATTGAGGTCGGCATAGTGAAAGAGCATTTCTGTTCATCGGAGGTGCAGTTTGACGCAGGCTCAGAAAGATGAGATGGAGACACCACACATTCCATTATTCTTGCCATCAAACCCAGCAACCGTACAAACTAAGTGTTGGACTCTACTTTGTCGACACCAAGCTAACAGGAAAGGAACAAGCAGGATACGTAGCGACACGTCGTTGACACACTTCAAAATACAACCATCAACCAATTGCATAGAAACAAATCATAATGACACACTTCAAAATACAACATGACGAAACGTTGATCTTGTATTTAGGCTGAATACGGAATGAATCTGTTAGCTTAAATTCGATCTAAAGTAGAGTAAATAAGTAAATGGTACCTCTCTCTATTCCATGACAAGCAAATGAAGAATCCTTTCGTCCTGGTGAAGCATGGATCTTGTATTTAGGCTGAATACGGAACGGGTATGATAACTTAAATTCGATCTAAATCAGAGCAAATAAATAAGTGGTACATCTTTCCAATTCGCTCTAGCACCACCGCTAGGAGTTAGGAGGTACGAATGCCACCCAACCCGGTTTCATAATTGGTCGGATTGTCGTGTCTGGTATTTTTCGTTGAATAATTTGTAGTATAAAATTGGAAGCACCAAGGTCGTTGTAGTATAGTGGTGAGTATTCCCGCCTGTCACGCGGGTGACCCGGGTTCGATCCCCGGCAACGGCGGTAACAAATTTTTTTCCCTGGCGTCACACACCCGTTCGGTCGGGTCCGGTCGCCTCGTCGCACGGCCGCACACAAAAGCCTCGCGCACCCCGTCACGAGACGGTACTTGGTCCGACCGAGCCATGTACGCCCACGCCCGCATGGAGCCATGGGCGCCGCCGATCCCCATCGTTATCGCGTGACTGCTCCCACTGTCTCGTGGGCCCCACCCCTCCACCGCCCATCTATTCCCACTATAAACCCCTTCTAGTACCCTCCCCGCTAATCCTCTCGTTTTTGCTGCTCCCCCACCCAAACCTCTCCGATCCCCGGCCGGCCGGATCGCCGGCGGCTCGCTCCGCCCGCCGCCCGCCGGTAAGCGCGCGCCGCTTCGTTCCCTCCACTTCCGTGTAGTCTCCTTTTCCTCTTCCTCTCGCAGATCCAGCGCGGAATATTTTTTTTTCGTGCGAGCTTAGTGCTAATGAGGTGGATTATTAGCTCAGCTGCTTCGTTTCTTTGCTCTCTCTCTCTCTCTCTCTCTCCATTTGTGTGCGTGATGAGTGGCATTTCTCCGTCGGATGAGTAAGGCGTTGGTGCTAGATTGTTGAGGCGTTCGTGTGCGAACACCTGGGAGTGGTCGAATCGGAGGATGGCTTGAGCTTACTAGTTCTGGGGTGGCGGATGCAGTCTTAATTGGTGAGCTTTGCGTGCGGATGCAGCTTGCTTTACTGGTAGCTTTTCTTTTGCCACTACTAGCATCTGACCGTACACTGTCCGAACTGCACTTCTGGATTTGTCATTGGCATTCCTTGGTGTGTTTTGGCAACAATGCAACGAGGGAAACTTAAGCCCTTTACGGTAATAGGAAAGTGATAGCTCAAAAAACAGTTTGTACATATTCTGCTATCGAAGAATGGCTTGACTAAAATTCAATCCGTCAGTTAATAGCCTTTCCAGATTTGCTACTGCCATAAGTGAAGGCCACTCATCCTTCGCCATCATTGTATCGTGGCACAATGATAGGCCAGCTTATGTTTCAGAATTCTTGCGTGAGCCATTTGTTAGTCTTTTAGGATACCTGTTTTTTGTTATCTTTTGCTCATCTCTTGTTATAGATTTTCTTTTTTTAAAAAAAATCTCTTGTTATACATTTGCACGAGGCAGGTAAAGATGCGTACTTTCGAGCTGATTGTTTAATGCTTACATTGATGGCGAGTTTTTAAAAGTTGCACGTCGTAATCTTGAGACAACGGTTATGCAACTTTTTGTCAACTTCAGATGGAGATTCACAAATAAGATTCAATAATTGTGCATTCTTTATCTTGTGTTGGTAGGTTTTTTTAAGTTTGTTTCTGCTTTAATGGCTGGATTAGCCTTTATAAGTTTCATTGGACTACACTCGTTTTGAGTGTTTGATTGTAATAATTGGTTGTAGCTCGTTGAGCAAAGGTTGGGATGGTATTCTATTCCATTATCTTAAAAAAAAAATTGATCTGTATCTGCTATGTGACGCTCTAGTTTCTCCTGTAACAGGTGTGGTTTGCATGGTCTCATCGGTGCTAGGGATGTGAATTTTAGGAAGTTGACAAGAGTTCACATTTAATTCATACCTGATGAATGGTTCAGCTGGTTCCCAAGGGCATCATGTGAATGGAAAGCAAGTGCAAAGCGTTGTTCCTTCCATTCCGAACAATGGACCAAGACACCGGCCATTGACTCTAATGAGACGATGCCGTGGCATGTTATGTTTGGTGATTATGCCGTTGACAGCATTTATGATGATGGTTTACCTATCCCCTGTAACTACTTTCCTTGTACGGTTGTTCAGTGTGCATTACAGCAGAAAGTCGACATGCTTTCTGTTTGGGATGTGGTTAGCAATGTGGCCATTTTTGTTTGAGAAGATTAACAAGACCAAGTTTGTTTTCTCTGGGGAAACTGTGCCCCCTAAAGAGCGTGTCTTGTTATTTGCTAATCACAGAACCGAGGTTGACTGGATGTACTTATGGGATCTTGCGTTGAGGAAAGGCCGTTTGCAGTGCATCAAGTATATCCTTAAGAAAAGCTTGATGAAATTGCCTATTTTTAACTGGGCATTTCACATTATTGAATTTATTCCAGTAGAGCGGAAGTGGGAGGTTGATGAACCATTAATCAGAAGTAGACTTTCAGAATTAAAGAACCCCAAGGATCCCCTTTGGTTGGCAGTTTTTCCTGAAGGCACCGATTACACGTAAGGTCTCTTTCCATTCAGTATATTATTACATGTTTGTATAACCCACCTTGTGATATGGGCACTCATTCCAGACTTCTCTAATCACTTGTTGAAATATAAATTAGAACTTTTGGGTAACCCAAATAGTCCAGGGTTCTTTGTACTTTTCAAAAAACAACTTTTGACTTTTCGACTATGGTGCATACATGCTGATTGTTCAAATTGAATAATAGGATTCTGCATCCCTAGAAGTTACCATGCTTTAGTTTCTTTTCATTTTCCCCTTCTTTATTTGGATGATATTTGATGCTAATATCTCAGGAAGAAAAAGTGTATCAAGAGTCAAGAGTATGCAAAAGAGCACGGCTTGCCTATTCTGATTAATGTCCTCCTTCCCAAGACAAAGGGTTTTCATTGCTGTCTGCAAGAGTTGAGGGATTCCATGGATGCTGGTAGGTGGTAACCCCAACCCTCGCTTCTTCATCTGTCCTTCAGTATTTTCACTTCATCACCTGATTTATTTATTGATCATTTGCAAGGTGCTATCTGCTAAAAGTATCATTTGCAAACAACTTAACCAAAGTCCTGATAATTTTTTGAAACATTGAAAGGCTTGCTTGATTAGATTTTTTTATTATACAGCTTTTGCTGTTGGGATTTCATTTTTTGTTGCGTGACTTATAGTCTTGGGCTCTTGGCCTGTTAACTGATGCAGTTTGTGACATCACAATCGCATATAAGCATCAGCCACCGACTTTTATGGACAATGTTTATGGTATTGATCCTTCTGAAGTCCACATACATGTTAAAATCATTCAAGTCTCCGACATACCCACCTCAGAAGATGAAGTCGCCGATTGGCTGGTTGAGAGATTTAAACTGAAGGACAAGCTTCTGTCCGATTTTTCGATGCTTGGCCACTTCCCCAACGAAGGAACTGAAGATGATCTGTCCACACTCAAGTGCATTGCGAATTTTGCAGCGGTAATCAGCACAACGAGCGTCCTCACGTACCTGACCCTGTTCTCGTCTGTTTGGTTCAAGATTTTCGTAGCATTTAGCTCTGCTTTCCTTACTTTTGCAACCTTATACTCCATACATCTGCCCCAGCTGATATGCCCCCCGGAATCTGGTACCCATGCCAAGAAATTCTGAATGTATTTGTGCAGGTGTAGCTCTCAGCTGTGTATTACCAGAAACATTTTACTACTTGAACCCAACTTGTGGGTTGTGGCGTTATGCAGTTATTGCCATGTATATCTGTATATCCAATGGGATTTTCTCGTGGGAAATGTTTCGAGCTCTATAGTTCAGTATGATTCTTTTATCCTGACTGTTGGGGGGCAGTCTGGTGTAGCCGGCTTTCCACATGAGTACAGGACTGACATTTCTTTGTTTCGGTAACTAGCAGCAGAAGTTGGGGTATCAGCTATACTGATGTTGTTAAGTACAAACTGCCAACACTGACTACCCAAGTCGTTGTAGTATAGTGGTGAGTATTCCCGCCTGTCACGCGGGTGACCCGGGTTCGATCCCCGGCAACGGCGAATTTACTTTTTGTTCTTTTAACGGCAAACGCTTATAATGCTGAGAAGTTTTTGTCCCCGAGTATTTTGGGACCAAATAAGTACTCTTTTCAAAATATAAGCATTAACATTTTTAATAAGCATTAACATTTTTACTATGAATCTATATTATCCAGATTTTTAGCTGAAATGTTTTTGCTTTGAATAAAGTGAGTAGTACATACTAGCAAATGCAAAGAGAAGTTCATTGCGAGCCAGTTACACGGACACTAACGTGACTGAAAGGGAAGAACACTAACGTAACTAAAAGAGAATCGTTCACTTAACTAAAGTAATTAGTAGATAACTTAAAAATGCTTATATTTTATGATCGAAGAGGTAATACGTACTTAGTAAGAGAAGACGGAGAAATTCGTCGCGTGCCTGTTACGCGTACACTGATAAGACTTAAAAGAGAATCGTTCACTTTACCATAGTACTAATTGGTAAATAAGAAACGCTTATACTTTGGATCTCCGTTTAGCACAACTCCAACTTCTAACTCTAACTTACCTAGAGCAGGAGTTGTGCCAAACGGTATAGATTCTTTATTTTTTAGAGCGGAGTTAGAAAAGTTGTTTCACAAATTTATACTACGGGGGTGGAGTTGGGTTTTCTGCTCCACAGCTCCACTCCAACCTAAAAGACCCGCTACCCTTTAATTTTTTAACGTATTTCAAAAAAATACCACCGAACTACCCCAAACTCACCTCCTCACCCCCCCTCTCTCCCGAAACCTCAGCTCTCACCCACAGGAGGGCGCACAGGCGACGCTCCGACGGAGGCGGTCTGTGGTGCGAGCAGGGACAGCGCATGGGCAGCGGTGCGCGGTGGGCGGCGCGAGCGGGGACGACCGGCGGGCAGTGCATGGCCGGGACGACGACGGGCGACTCGCGCGGGACAGCACACAGACGGCTGCGGGATCGACGGCGGCGCTCCGACGGGGGCGGGTGGGCGGCGCACGCGCCGACGTCGCGCGGGAGGTGCACGACTGGCAGCGGGCGGGGCGCGCGCAGATGATGCACCACAGGCACACGGCTGGCAGCGGGCGGTGTACGGCTTGCAGCGGGTGACGCGCCTGGAGATGGCGCACGGCTGGCGGCTGGGGATTCCATTTTTTTCATTTTTTTAAGATCTGGAGCTGAAAAGCTAGCTAAACACTTTTCAACGGGTCTCCAACTCCAACAGGAGCTAGCTCCCACTAGAGTAGGAGTTTGGAGCTAGGAGTTGGAGTTTAGAGCCCTACTAAACGGGGCTGTACTAGCAAGACAAGATGTTGAAGCTCGGCGCGCCCCGTGTGCTATGTCGTTGCCATCTTCTACCTCATGTGCTACGCCACTTCTTTTAATAATGAATTTTCATTAATCCAGTCTCTATATTGTTGACGTAAAAATATGACGGCCTAGGAGATCTGCTTAGTTACAGTGCAGGTCCAAAAATAATGCTAAGATACGGACGTACCAGTCAGTTGATCCTGCAACTGACAAGATATATAGATTGAAGATCACCAAATAGCCGATCAACTGATCAGCCGATATACTTATTCCAGCCGATGTCGATGCTAGCCGATATTGATAGGGTTCTGAACTATCGGCGTTATATATATATCCAATGTAGATGATACTTGAGTAAACAAAGACAATCGGCTGATGATAATGCAGTAAAATAATAATATAATCCAGTAGAAACCAATCGGCTAGTAATGATATGATAAAATAAGCGTTAAACTGAAGATTAAAGCATACATTGGCTGGAGGTTCGATGTTAATAAATCCAAATGATTAGATAAATAGTGAACATTTGTTGTCATCGGCTAAAACCAACTTGTAAACAATCCTTGTAAGCCGATGCAATGTCCAGATAACTCATTGGCTGAAACCCCGATGAAACCCTTATTGGCAATCAAGTAGCAGGCTAGAGATTATGGTTCTAAGTAGATCGAACTTAACTGATGCAACACTAAGTATGAAAAGAAACATAATATCTAGACAATCAAGCCTCTGACTGATTTTCAGGGTGATGAATACATTATATAATCTAAACCAACAAAATAATCTAGCCAATATCGACAAAACCCTAAATGGAGATCGACCGATGCAAGTATAAAACATTATTAATTTAGATTATATAACATATATGATAACTCGACGACTTATATGAGCAAGATTAGAGTGTCGAAGCGATGGAAGCACTGATCCCGACAACGCACAGCCTTATCCTCGTCGGAGATCAAAGCCGATGCAGCCTAATTTGAAACAAGAACTCATCGAAAGTAAAAGGGTGACGATGCGTCGAAAATAGATGTACTGATCTGTGGAGATAGATTACAATGACCCCGGGTGTAAATATTTATACCCATAGGTAGATACTAGTCCATATAGGATACGACACAAACCTTCTTAAAGATAAAAAGGAAAACATAAAGTTCTTATTGGACACTAAATACACTTTCCTAAAATTAAAAGGAAACTAATCGACTCTGCCTAATTAATAGATAAATTATCATGCTGCATTCTTCTTGAACTCGGACTCTTCTGGATAAGTTTCTTTTAATTGATTAATTTCCTTAATTAAATCCATCAAAAATACAACTGTTGGCAATTGATAATGTCCATCGGCCTATTTCAGAACTCTGAAGCCGATACTAACTTTAGACCGATGATGACTTTGAGACTTACTAAATTTCGTCGTTAACATATATCCACGAAGGATATACACAATAAATTTCATCGTTAACATATATCCATGAAGGATATACACAGTAAAATCTCTTAGACTCACAACTTAAAGAAGAGGAGTAAAAAAAAAAGAGAAAAAAAACAAACCACGATCTCGGTAAAACCCTGCTTCCCGATATCCTTTCTGTGCAGTCCTTTTGATCCTCCTCGCCGTCGCCTTCGTCGGTGTCGTCTAGCTCGTTTAATTTCCGCCTCCGCACACCATCCTTCTTCATCGCCTCCCACTTTTATCCGCGGGCTTGAGGCCCTTAATTACCTTGTTTTGCCGTCGTCAACATCGCGTATTATTAACAATGTCGTGCATATAACGGTGGCAACAAGAAGACCGATATAGGCTACAGGGGCGGTGGGGATATATCATCATTGCCTAAGTTGGCAAGCAGCTCGCCCGTCGGCCCGTGGTCGGTGTTCCACCAGGCGCCGAGGATCATGGCGGTGGCGGTGTTCTCAACGGTGTTGATCTTACAAGTTAATCAAAGTCCAAAATGCTACGTTAAGTGAACTATTTACTTTTGGTCACATCAGTCCCGAGCCCAAGCCCAACCATGACGACAACTTCTAGACCTGCATCAGATCAGCTGTCTGTACACACGGTCCTGCGTTATCGTGCTGTCTTGTTAAAATTAGAGAATTTGTCATGGAGATTTAGAAGCATCGAAGTCGTTGTAGTATAGTGGTGAGTATTCCCGCCTGTCACGCGGGTGACCCGGGTTCGATCCCCGGCAACGGCGTCAAAAGTTTTTTTTTTACCGTGCAGATCAGAGATTCTCTTGAGCATATTGATGCCTCGCTGCATCGGAGAAATGATAATGTGGTAACCTTGGATAACTGTTGTCCATTTGTTCATAGAAATTCATGCAGATTGATTGTTCTTTGCATTGGCAGTATGAATTGACATGGGAACATCTTTGTTCAGTGGTTTTCTCAATCATACTTTGATTGATTTTTTATTCCTCGTGCACATACAAGGCCAAAAATAACAGGGTCTAAATATTCACATCCACCTTTCCTTCTGTTAACTTTTACAAACACAGTAAAGATATGTACTAACCCAATCAGAGGTAATTGCAATTTACAAGGTGCAACGAGAAGAAGGCGGCGCTACATGTCATCACTGATGAAATCAAGTGTCAGATCGTCTTGATATTCTGGATCTAGTACTTGCGCGTTCCTAGCATATCGACAAATCTAGCGAAAGATTGGTATACGATAACCATGACACTGCTACCAGATTTGATAGCCTTCTGAAAAATTGGCCGTGAAGAGCTGCAAAACTGATGCCAACGAGGCAGAGATTCTTAGCACATTCCTGCACACAAGTATCACTCACTCGGCATCCTTCACTTCAGCCTCGATGTCTACAACTGTTCCAGAAGGTGTCTTTCCTGCATGAAGCAACACATGGTGTTGATTGGTGATTAAACTCCACGCTTGGTGGTTCTGAATAAAGACCTCAGAAATGTTCCACAATAACATATACGATGTGTTCTACACCAAATGAATCAAGAGGGACAGAGAAATGGAGCCTAAGAGTAAAGAGTTCAACTGATGGTATACAATATGGGCCTTATCGGTTGCCTTATTTCCTAATAAGGCAAAACGGCTTATTAGGGAATAAAAAATAATTTATAGGTAAAACTTTTATATATTTGTTCGTAATGATTTAAAAGCCAACGCTAAAAAGAAATTACGTTGAAGATATCTTAAAATCAACTTCAAAATCAAGTTTGAAAATTTAAATTTTGGCTTTTGTTTTGGCTTATTAGCCTAACCTATGTACATGATAGCAATCGATTATCTTGGATGCATTCTCTGATGATACACGGTTGAAATAACTTTTGGATATCATATTCAAGCATATCACATGTGATAAAAATCAATTAAGAATACTGCAAGTCTGCAACCTCATACAACTTAAACCCATTCAAATTTGGTCGGCGCTAATCCCTTTGTATCTGACTATTCAACCCACCTCATCTAGCATCTTATGCACCGCGCATCTGGGATTCCCCTCTTCTACTCAATTAAAAAATGGTAAAATATCCATGGTAGAGAAATCTAGACTTTTCATCATATTTTCCCTGATTAGCTGAGGATATCTGAAATTTGCCACCTAAGTTCCATTACTCATTTTTTTACTAATGTGTGTATAAATATTTAAGGCCACGGGTGGAAGGAAAAAAAGGTGATTGATGTATGTATAAATATTTAAAGACACGAGAAGAGGAAAAGGAGGTGATTGATGGACTGATGATTTACATACCTTCCGAACCACGTTTGAAGAACTCACTGGAGGCTTGTGCACTTGTAGTGGTCCTTCCAGATGAAAATCTAGCAGATTCTCTAACAAATTTGTTTCCCTGCACTGCACCATGTACAAGGACAAACCCGACAAAATCTCAATTTAGACGATTACACAGAAATACCAAAAGTGTTTGTTCTGTTCTGAGAAAAGCAAAAATTCAAATGTAATTATGTCCCAAGAAAACATTCAGATATTGTAAGACGTTTCTTTTTCATTTGACCAATGGCAACATAAGTCCATAGAGAATAAATAATTCATGAAATCAGCAAATCCTGCGTTTCTTTTTTTTTCCAACAGCAGAGAAGCAGCACATAGAAAAGTAATGCTTAAGAAGGTCTCAACCATAAACTGAAGACACCAGGTGTATTAACAGATGAGCATGTTTTGAAAATATCCACAACTCAACATAAATAGAAGCCTGCAAGAGCTTAAAAGACAGCAAAAAGGCAGTAAACTAATTGAGTGAACTAATTGAGTGAACATGTCCTAGATTAATTTTGTTCTGCAACTTTCTAGGAGGACAACAGCAAGCATGCATATCATAACTAAATGTATTAGTCTCACGCAAATATCAGTATGATCATTCATTTGCCAGTAAACTGGAAATAGATAGCAGCAAGTTGCTTGCCCGAGAAAGGTTGAGTACAATATGGACACAGTTGTGGACCATCCTTCAAAGATGACCTACAAGACAATCAAGCTGATCAACTTTTTAAAAAAAGTTATAATAAAAAACCTATGTAAAACAAGAAGTTTTGGAATTTTAGATTTTCTTTTTCTGTGCTTACTTCAGTATCTGGAAGCCTTTTCCACAGTTGGGGCACTGAAAGCAAAAGAAATACGATTATGAATATTGACAAACTTATGCAGAAAAAACACAATGATTTTGCTTACAGCTTTGATACATATAAATACTATTAGACTTTTGCAGCAGATATGTTTGCTACCAAGTATCAATAGACATCTACTCTCAATCTGTCCTTTATGAAGAGTTGAAGACTAAATTTACTGAATTAACTATATATAACAAACTTATTTTCAGAAGGGAGGAGTTACAGAAACCTTTTTCATTGTAATAGATCAGTCGGTACTAACATATGAATAAAATTACTGAATATTATTTCTTTAGATAATTACTGAATACTACATTTAAGAAGCCTTACATTGCTCTGAAGTATATCTTGGCCTGCAAAGAAGAAAAATGCAGCGAGACCCAAAATAGGCAGCAGTATTGTGAGAAGCTGTCGTGACACAAGATGTAGAGAGCTAAAGTTAAACTTTCAATCAAAGTACTCTAAAATTAAAGATAGCAGAAACGATATTGAGATTGAATATCTCTTTTTATGGTACATAAATGTGACTTCTTAATCACATGAGCTTATTAAGCACCAGGGGGTGAACTAAACAAGATTGCCAATTTCGGTTCTTACATTACTGCATAAGTCAAATTTCTCAACTATTTTCTGGTGAATAATAAACTCTCGTGCTGTTGCAGCATACTCATGGTGAAAAATGTAACTAAAAAACGCAATGAAATAGTAGTACATCATAGACTCTGCAGTTTGCAAACGGACCAGAAAATTGTCAGCTAAGAATCTACTGCATCATGAACTGTAAAACCGTATTAAACCTTAAAATATTTATGATTTATCCATACATCAAAAGAGCAACCAGTGCATTCTAGCGAGTAATTCCAAAAGTTTCATCTGACGAAATGAGTTACTGAATATATCTGCAGGCTATACAATTCATTTCAGCAGTAAGAAAGCCTCGTACCCAGAGGGAGACGATGGCGTCCAGAACCCACCGGAGCTGGCCGGTGGTGGCGAGGTAAGTCAAGAGGGCGGCGAAGGCAAGGTTCCCCACCACGCGGCCGGTGCCGCGCCGGCCGCCGCCGCCGCCAAAAAGTGGGCCTTTCCCTGCACCAGCCACGCCAAGGCGCCGCCTTCCCTCCATTCTCCAGGCCAAGGTCCCGCCTTTCCCCAAGAACTCACTCCGGACTAGCGATTTCGCCGCGGCGAAGGCTCCATTCGAGAATCTTGGAGACGCCTTCCTGGCTCTCGGAAGAAGCAGAGCGTACGAGCAGCAGCAGAGCGGTGGAGGAGTGAGGAGAGCAGGCTGGAGCGAGGCCATGGAAGAGGAGGAGGTTCAGCAGGAAGGAAGAAGATTCTACCAGAAACATATGGGTTCAACACACTTCGATGCTCAAACCTCAAAGACAAAGCTGTTCTTGGATTTCTTCTCTTTTTTTAAGGAAAATTGTTGGATTCCGATTTTTCTACTGCTATTTTTCTCACCTTTTTTTGTGGTGAAACTGTGAAGGGTTTGTAGAGGTCACGGATGAGTTCCATCTAGGAAGTGCTGGAGACAGGGATGTCTCTGCAAACAGCGCTATTTTCCACATACGAACAAATCTGAAGTAGTAGGAATTTACGCGATACTAGTACTTGATATTCTGTTCACTCGTTTTTGTTTACACAGTAGTATAATCAGCAAAGTAAATACTAAGGCCCCAGTTCATTTAGATACGTATTTTATCTCGATTTCGTTACAATATTTTTTAAACTATTAAACGGTTTGTTTTCTACGGAAATTTCATATATAGAAATTGTTTTAAAATATTATATAAATGTATTTTTAAGTTTAAAATAATTAAAACACAATTAATCATACACTAATGACTTATCTCGTTTTATGTGTTCGTTCTTAATCTTCGCTTTTTTTTTATGTTTCAAATGATCGTACAAGAAAAATTCCTATTTGAGAAAAGAAAATGATGGGAGAAGAAAGACCCGATAAACAAGAGGAAGACAGGGGCAAAAGTGGTATTTCTACATTGGACGAGCGAAGCATAGGGTAAACTTGCAAGTAAGGTTGTCAACGAGCTGAGCTTGAGCAACAGGCTCGACCTTAGCTTATATTTCACTTATATTTCAAGGATAATCTCTTGATAAAAACAATTAATTTCTAGTTAATCACTTTAGTGAAAGAGGAGAAAAATAATAAGATAAATATGTGGTGCTAATACAAACTACTTCATTTGTGTGGATTCATACAAACGATATTTGATCAACTAATTTATTAAATAAACAACAAAAATCACACACCGTTAGACTCATCAACAGCTCGAGCTCTACTCAACAAAGCTCGCGATTTTCGTTATAGGCTTGGGCTCGGCAAGCTAGAGCTGAGCTCGAATCGAGCCTAGAACAGTCAAGCCTAAGAAGCTAGCAAAACTTGAGCTTTTTTAACATCCCTACTTTCAAAGGCCAACCGGCTTTGGGGCGAATGTGCTGTGACACATTGTGTTGGGGCACTGGAGCAATTTTCTCTGTTTACAGGACTTCTATTATAAGGGAAAAAGTGTGCAAGTAGATTGATTAGCCAAGACCATCATCGGAGAATGAATGGTCCCATTGCTAGAAATTAATGTTGGAAAATGTTTCGTGTTTTGTGGCCTTTCTATACATATTTTAGGTTACATGTAATTCATCTATCCCATTGACGGGTCCTACTACCCCCTTCCTCAGGTTTCATCTTCGACACTGCGAGGGGGAGAGGATATTTCCTGTGGAGATTAATGAATCCTCTCCAATTATCCCTATAAAAATACACCATTCTAATGCTCCTCTCGATAATATAGCATCAGCGAAGTATACAACAGTGGTACCAAATTTATCCCTATCATGTCTCCCTCGAGGCTTCAACATAGCACCAATGAGCTATGTTGTTCATTGTTGTTATCCTCACTCCTCGGAACCGGTAGTTGTAATAGATTTGTCACTATCAAGTAGAGAAAGATGATGTCTAAAACTCCCTTAATATACTTCAAGGGTCCTTTCACTTGGTTTGGGACATTGTAACTTGTGGTGAACCATATGTTTAGCTGTGTATGTCCCCTTTGTCAACATATGGGTAGGCGTTTACCAATCATCTACATCTCCCTCCACCAATTCGTATGGCTCAGCTAGTGTGTATCTGAGATCTAGAGCAAAGAAAAACTAATATGTTCCCCTTGTAAAAGTGATCATCAGTGTATATAGTAAAAGTGATACATATAGATGAGATCGATAAAAATGAACTTTTATCTATAGCAATCCCCACAATATATAAATACTACTCCCTTTGTTTCATATTATAAGTCGTTTGACTTTTTCTAGTCAAACTTCAAAATATATTAATATTTTCAATCCAAATCAAACATATTATCAAAATATATTCAATATTAGATTAAATGAAACTAATTTGATATCTTAGATGTTGCTAATTTTTTCTATAAACTTAATCAAACTTAATAAAGTTTGATTAGGAAAAAAGTCAAACGACTTATAATTTAAAACATAGGTAGTACAAGATAGCATTAGGAGAAGAGAGAAGTAGAGATATATAACATTATTTATTCCATATGGTTAGTCCACATGCATATGAGTACCTTTTGTTATTTTTTATATGTACTAGTTACACAATAATATTAGGTCTGAATGAAATATAATATTATCTATGGATTACTTTCGCACCACATTGTAAATGTTCTATTCCCCCTCTATCCAGTTAGGCTTCCAGTCCCACTCCAGAATAAAAGGTCTTTAATCACTTAGCTAAGGGGGTTTTGGATGGGACTAAAATTTTTTAGTCCATGTCATATCGAATGTTTCTACATTAATTAGAAATATTAAATGTTGACTAAAAATAAAACTCATTTCATAACCCTGGACTAACTTGCGAGACGAATCTATTGAGCCTAATTAATCCATGATTAGCCTATATGATGCTCAGTAAACATGTGCTAATTATAGATTAATTAGGTTTAAAAAATTTATCTCGCGAATTAGTTCTCATTTATGCAATTAGTTTTACTATTAGTCTATATTTAATACTCTTAATTAACGACCAAACATCCGATGTGATATGGACTAAAATTTAATTCCTGGATAAAAAACCCTCTAGACTAAAAGGAAAATGCTATCTACTGGCCACCAAAATATATTCGACCGAAATCTATCGGAAATTTTGCAAACGAACCGGCTGGTACGGTGGTGAGCATGTGCAGCCGCCGCTAGCTTATAGATCTGCGCTTGCATATGCATCGCGATTCACATCACATGTGGATGCTTTCCCATATTGCTAGAGCGACGGGAGAGCTCAGCTCCGGCTCGCGTGGCGATGGAGGGATGTTGGAATCTTTGTCATCTCTTACATACAAAAGCAGAGAGAGAGAGAGGAGGCAGGAAATGTGCGCTGCGCGTCGTGTGGATCGACGACGACAAATGGACAGACGAGGAAGGAAGAAGATAACAAAATGGCGATGCAGCAGCACAGCTGCGTACGCACGCGCAACGAGGCGCGCGCGCGAGCGAGCAAAGAAGAAAAGAAAAGCGGAGAAACGGCTCGTTGCAAACGTCAAGAAGAGCTCTGCGCTCTCTCACAGCATCGCATCAGCTTCGTCGTCTGCTTCCTACGCCCCCCTCCATTGCGCGGTGGTGTGGCGAGCGTCACCAACCTTGGCTTGGTCTCCATGTCTCATCTCCTCCAGATCCACTTCCATCCGTCGATTTTTTGAAGGTTGGTTTCGAGTGGGAGACTGGGGAGCTCATCCGATCCGTTTCTCGCGGAAAGGAGCCGGCTTTTCGCCGCTCGCGTCGTTTCCTGTAGAGAAAGAGAGAGAGAGAGAGAGGCGCCTCCTCGTTTTCTTGCTCTCTTTACCCCCTCGGTTTCCTCTCCTGCTACGACTCCTCTTCAATCTCCATCTCATCTGCCGGTACGGTTTCTTGCTTGCTTCTGTTGTGCCCTTGTGTTGTTCTTCTTCTCAGATCAATCGATCGTTCTTCTCTGTAGCATTCTCTCTGTGTTGTTGACAGATCAATCGATCGATCGATCGATCGAGATGGCCGTGGAGAACGGGGCGGCGGCGGCGGTGGCGGCGCTGTTCGGCGAGGAGGAGCTGCGGGACGTGAGCGGGGTGCGGGTGGGCGACAGGTTCGTGGAGGTGACGTGCGGCTGCACCAGCGCGCGCTACGGCGACGCCGTCGGCCGCCTCCGCCTCTTCGCCTCCGGCGACCTCGAGGTCTGCTGCGACTGCACGCCCGGATGCGACCAAGGTACATAGTACCGGCCGACGAACTGCATCTCATCTCTCGTCGATTTCACGTCCATTGTTCGCCGGCGCAGCTGAGCTTAGTTACCACTTAATACTACTGTAGTAATTACCAGTACATGCACCTGATAATCCTGATGCTGCTGCCACTAGTAAGTACTCCTAGGAAATTGCATGCAATTAATGGCACCGGGTTGCCTACTACTGCTAGAAGTTAGGAGTAGTAGCTAGGGCTCGCCTTTTGCCGTGCTGTTGACTCTACTTTTCTTTTGTTTCCATGCCGTGTACTTTCCACAATCTCCTTGCAGAGATCTTGTTCTGTCCATGTCTTGTACTTTCGCTTCTCAGCTCCATGTTTGCTCATCTCATCGCATTGTTCGCCTTTTCTCTGTTCCTGTTGTGAACTTGTGATTGCATGGGATAATGATGTACTCCGCATATAACAATGTAGTATTAATTAACAATGTGGCCAGCACCATCTCTGAACTCTGAAGATGGGCGAATGTTGGCAATGATGATTCTGCTTGCTGGATGATGGATTAATGTAATGTAATGTAATTTGCAGATAAGCTGAGCCCGGCGGCGTTCGAGAAGCACTCCGGGAGGGAGACGGCAGGGAGGTGGCAGAACACGGTGTGGGTGATCGTGAAGGGTGACAAGGTGGCGCTGTCCAAGACGTGCCTGCTCAAGTACTACCACGAGAAGAAGCTCAAGTCGGCCAACGGCGGCGGCGGCTCCGGCAACGGCGGTCGCCGGCCGCCGTGCCACCGCGACGAGTTCGTCCGTTGCGCCAGCTGCGGCAAGGAGAGGCGGTTCCGGCTCAGGACCAAGGAGGAGTGCCGGCTCTACCACGACGCCGCCGCCCGCCATGACTGGACCTGCAAGGACATGGCCCCAGCTGGCAGGTAATTAATCTGAAGTTCTCAATTCAACAACACATGACATGCACGAAAGATTGATTAATTCGATTTGAATTTCGAGTGCGAATTCGAGGTGAATTGGGGGAATCAATGGTTGCAGGGTGAGGCTGAGCTGCGAGGAGGAGGAGGAGAGGGCGAGCAGGAAGGCGTCGAGAGGGTGCGCGCGCGCGGCGACGTGCAAAGGGTGCGTGAGGTGCGTGTGCTTCGGCTGCGAGACCTGCCGCTTCGCCGGCTGCGGATGCCAGACCTGCGTCGATTTCTACCGGATCAACTCGTAGAAAACTCCATCGTCTTCGTCTCACTGGGGGATTTTATTCTTATTGGTTTAATTTATTTAGGTAGTGGTGGACAACACCTGATGATTAATTAATATTAGGCGAGATTTTGGATCACCAACATGTAAAACCAATGCCCATGTCATGTGATCTGATATGATATTCTGATAGGATCATACTCCATATAGGAAGCATGAAAACTAACTCGAATAGATTAGCGTGCGTGCGTGACTCGTCGATCGCAACGCAACGTACAGTAGTTGGGTACTTGGTGTCAAATGGCGTGTGCATGTGAACGTGATGCGGCGGGTGGTGGAACGAGGAAGCTGTCTGTCTGTCTCTCGTCTGCATGTTCTGTTCCCTTTTTTTTTTTTTACAAATTGGTCTTTTTTAGAAAAAAATTCGAAACTAGATCCTGTTAAAAACTTTAATAAAAAATGAAACACTTAGCTAACGATCTATTTTTTTCAAGTTTTTATCAGGGATTAGTTTCGAAATAAATTTTTGAAAAGGATTAATTTGTAAAAAAAGCGGTGTGCTGTTCACATGCGCGTATGGGCTTTGACTTGAGGACCGTGCTGAGTGCTGACAGTGCAGACGTAGGAGAAGTGTTGTTTGTGGTCAGGTACAGTGGCACAGTGCTCATGAAAGGGCTGCGCCTACACTATACGGCCGACTTTACAAGCCCTACTGTACACGGCTACTCCTACACCGACAAAATCGCGTCGCCATGGCGCACCGCGGCACCGAAGGGGCGGCCGATAAGGCGCTGCCGAAACGAAACGGTGCAGGCCTGGCTTTGGCACAACGCGCGTGCACGTCAAATGAAACTACTGATAAGACTTGAGGCCTGGTTTCGTTTGCTACTACTCTGTCCGTATGATAAAAAAACCATTTTTAAGTAGTTACTCCCTCGGTCCCACGAACAAGCAACTCATAGAATCTCAATACAAAACTAAAAGAGAGGATAAAATATCATAATACTCCTTAATATAGTAAACTAGTATGTGTGAGTTAGTAGGTAAGAGGTATTGAAGTAATAAAATTTTTCTATTTACGAATCGATACTAGATAAGAAGTAGAAGTTGGTTTATTTAGGACAAAGTTTAAATACTAGAAGTTGATTTATTTTGGGACGGAGGGAGTAAGTGTGACCCGTGCATTCACGCAGTTAGGTTTAGTTTACCAGTGGAGTGAACTCTAAAAATATGTGATTTTTTAGGTCTCCTAATTACTGTCAATTTCAAATAACTCTATTGAGCGTTTATCCGCTAGGGATATTGGTACTATAATATCTATTAGTCGTGATTTGAGATATGGTTCACTTTGATATCGTGTCGAATGCATTTGTGTTTTTATCTTATAACACTCTATCGAAATTTCTTTTTTTTTAAAGCTTTACCTCATTTGTATTGACAGAGCAGAGAGGAAATTACCTGTATGCGCTCTAAACCTAAGAATCACAAAAATAAAAGAAGAAGCGGTTACATAGGTTCTGGGCATCTAGCCTAAAAAGTGTTTACCGCTTTGGAAGAAGTATCGAAGAGGTTTTCCTTTTGTGGGCTTCCTGTTGCGAAGCCCTATACAAAATTTCTATTTTTCATTTTCCTTGCCATAAATCACAATGCAAAATACCTATCTACGGTTTCTTTTCTACATTGGCCTACCCAAGCCTATAAGCATATTTGCCCGCAAGAGCTTACCAACTGTTATCCTCAAACTCACTCGACACCATCAATGTTGTTTCCCTTCGGATTGCCCGCTGTTGCGCTCGAGCTAACTGCCGCCATTGCCTCCTCTGAGCTCGCTTGCTGCTCTAAACATCACTATCCCCAACCTTACCCAAGTCTTTATACACTCGAACTCATCTATAGACACTGCACCCTCAAGTTTACTTGTGGTTGTCACCTCCATCGATCTGCCAAAAGTTATCTTCATTCACATCTATAACACAATATCCAAATTCGTAGTAATAGATGATGTCCCGTATAGTACTGGATTGTTATATTTTCAGATAAAGAAAATAACATTTTTTTTCTTACCAAATTAGGTTGTGCTAAAAGCAACATGAACTTTGGAAATTGATTTTTTTTATAAACACGACACAAACGTAGACATTCACAACACGCGCAATACTAGCTCTTAGTATTTTATTTAGTACAGACATGTTTTTGCATTGCCTTTTAGCCAACATCATAATCTTTGGACGCAAAAGAATAAGAGAGAATCCATTATATGCTATTGAGTTTGCCACATGTCTACGATTTGCCACTGACTTTATTACGTTTTACAATATACTATCAACTTTTGCTTAATAACTTCTACATTAACCATCGTCATCAGGTTAGCCTCCATTAGTGCCGTACGATTTTGTCCAAATGGCCAAAATACTCATGGGACAAAAACTTCCAAAATTTGGACAAATTTTTTTAAATATCATATTATAAACATAAGATTATAAACATCCAAAATTTGGTAAAAAAACTTAAAATCTAATGTTTCAGAATTTTTATCCAAATCTTGGAAGTTTTATTCTCAATGGTATTTTGGTCATTTGGATATTATTGTGTATTACTAATAGGGGCTAACCGAACGACGATGGTAAATCATAGAAGTTAAGCAAAAATCGATGATATATTGTAGAACGTGATAAAATCAGTGGTAAATCATAGACTTGTGATAAAATCAGTGGTATATAACTATCGTCTCAACTCTCAAAGGAGAAACCAAACCTGAGGAAGTGAGGAGAGTAGTTCGATGGGCATTGACTCGGCTTGAAGTTCATCTTGGATAAAGAGATTAAGAGACCGGTGAGAAGTATTTGATACGGCGGGTTCTTTTTTTAAGACCAAGTCACCGGAAGAGAGAGCTCGTCACCTGAATATATTACTTCAAACGATAAATAGACTATACATTGGGAGATACAGAGAAGGAAAACAGAAGGACAAATAGACTAGGGATGGGGAGGAGCTTTGACATTTGCCACAACCTACAAGATCATCCCAGTTCCAAAACACTAATGCTAGGCCCTATCTGAACAACATCCATTTCACACGCGGACTTGAAACACTATGAATCGATTATTGCCAGTTGACCTTTTCTGCCATGCACATGCCGGCTCTGGTAACACCATGTACTGCTATCCCTGAACATCATCGCGGAGTCGTTGATCGAGCTGCTGCCATCCACGAACCCGGAACCCCGCGTAGTCGGCCACCAGTTTGTGCAGCATGTTCGCCCTGAACCTCGACGTCGGCCGAGGAATTCTTCCACGACGAGTGATCCTGACGACCATGATGAGTTCACCGCGAGACTCGACGGCGTACGAGGTAGCGAGCAGGAATGACATCATCGCGACATTGAGGCATTCGAAATTTTCCAACTCTCTCCAGGCTCGGGCAGAGGGAGTACGTAGTAGATCGTCACACGTCCAATCTCCAACTCGTGGTCACCATTTGATCTTCGGCATTCGCACGAGAAGGTGCTCGTCTCGGGTGAAATGGAAGGCTCCATCGCGATGTAGCCCTGGCTGACGGCGAAGAAGAGCTAGCCTCCGTCGCAAGAGCTGAAGTAGCGGCAGCCCCCATCATCGACGTAGGAGGAGGACGGGCGCCCGCTGCCATCAGCGTCGTGCGGGAGGAGCAACAGCTTGATCTGCGGTCGCCTATCAGAGATAATTAGTGCCACCTCTCATATTAGTTGTTTTGATTTTTTTTCTAATCAAATTCTTTTTCAAGTTTAATCAAGTTTTAAAAAACATAGTTATATTTTCAACACAAAATAAATATATTATCAAAATATATTAAATGGTATATTTAAATAAACTAATTTGGTATTGCTAATTTTCTATAAACTTAGATAAACTTTAAACTTAAATAAGTTTGATTAGAAATAAGTTAAAATAATATATAATATAAAATGAGGGAGTATTAAGGTAGCAGCACTACTAATACAACCATGTAAAACGAAATCATTAGCGTATTATCAATTAAGTTTTAATTATTTTATACTTCAAAAATTGATTCTCTAATATTTTAAATATCAACTAGAAAGTTTAGTTTTATTTTTTTTTACGTTTAGAAGGTTGAAAAGCGTGCTAATGAAAACTAAGATAAATTCTATATCTTAATCATAAATGAACAGGACCTATGTTAGTATTTTAATCATAAAAAGACGGGGCATGTGTTAGTTTTGGTTTAGTGACTCCGAAAAACTATAGAAAATGGATGAACCATCACTAATTGTTTCTTCGTAGAACCTCAAGACTCACTACCACATCAAGTTTCAGTAATCTGTACATTCCAACACAAGGACCACGTAACCAACACAAGGACCATATAATGAAAACTCACAGCAGGAATTCAAACAACTCTAACCCTGTTATTTCAGCATCGAAGTTCGTATAAAATCCCATTAATTTTCACATCCCTATTCAAATACTGCATGTTTCAGTGTTTGACAAACGGTAACTCTGATGAGGATGTACTCTGGCAGAAAATACTCGCGTGGATGCGCCCTACAGGCCACGATGGAAACCAACAGAGTGACACAGAGCAACCCAGTCCAATTTGAAAAGTCTGGGTCATCTAATTCAAGACTATATTGTGAAACATAGGCAAACGCACAGGGTGTCCAGAATGAAGTTCACCGTAAACGGAACAAATTGAATATTACATGCAACTGATCATGCCTCCGTTTACGAATACATCAAAGCACAGATACTAGAACCATTCAAGACGAGTTCATTCAGAGAGTCAAAATTACACTGGGTGTAAAACCTGGTGCCTTACCTATCTATCTGCGGTGACGGCCACCACCTCTCCCAGAAGAGTGCCGGCCTCCCCGTTGCTGTGGCTTTCTGCCACGGAAGGACGAGTTCCCTTGATTAAACTGCCCAGAACTGAATTGCACAGGCAGCTGCTCTCCATCTCCCTGTGGCGATGCTGGCTGCCCAAATCCTTGGCCATTGGGAAATCCTGCGGGTTGCAGTGTATTGCCAGCCATGTGTGGAGCCTGCCCAAAATTACCTTGATCCATGGGCAATTGAGGTGGTGGACCAAATGGGGGATTCATCCGTGCCATTGTTGGTCCACCAAATGCCATTGGATTAGAAGGCATTCCACCTTGTGACATAAACTGAGGTGGAGGTACAGGCATTTGGTTCAGGAAGCCACCGAAGTTATGGTTCTGGAACTGTTGCTGGTATTGGTTGGCTCCAATGAGTAGGTTCTGCATGATATTAGCTGCAAAAGCAGCTCCTTCAATCCCCATATTTGGATGTGGTGTAGGCGTTAGACCACCTGGCCAGACAACATTAGGCTGCTGTGGTAAGAACTGCTGAGACGGATTCATGAAGCGACCACCCATCTGATTCATAAGCTGATTAGCCGCAGGCATAACAGGATGAACTGGGCCTGGTGGCAGCTTTGTTGGTGCACTAATAGGACCATCTTGAGAACCTAATGGGCGGATTGCATTAACTACAGGAGCCTTATCATGAAAATGAGGTTGCGATTGGCGACCTGGTGTAGGTCCATCACGGCTCCTAGGTGGCATGTCCTTCCGAAATCCAGAGCCCCTAGGTTGTGCTCTCTTCTTATCACCAGAAGTTTTCTTCCCCTCGTGCTGCCTATCAGTCTGCCTTTTTGCCAGCCGTAATGATCTTTTGTACTCAGCCTCTTTCTCGTCATCAGAGAATTCAGGGTCAGTCTGGTCCTCGTCATTCTCTCCAGATCCATCATAGCCTTTAGCATACAGCTCCCTCATATTTAGGATGTGGTCTGCAAACTCTGCAACAAAAGAGACAGCAGTTCCTGCACTGATCTCAGCAGGCACCTCTTCTGCAGAATTGAACCGTACAAGATAGTATGGGTTCTTGACAGGTCCAAACAATTCATCAACAATACCAAGTGGGGTCCTGCTTTCTGTTATCCAGAGTATCGAACCCTCATTCAGGGGATTGTGTTGCACTGACCCTTCAACAATCACTCTCTCACCCATCATCTGGAAGCACAGCAAGCAAGCAACCAGTCAGGACAAGAAACTTAGTATATAATCCATCATTCTAGGATTAAATGATAAACGACAATCTTAAGAGCAATCTTCAATAATATGAAAGACTAGTACATGACTATGCTACTAAAAATGGTACTTGCAGTAGACAAATGTATTTAAGTATATAGCCCGCAAAATCCAGACAGTTACAGAGCACCATAAATACATTACAAATATACCTCTGTAGACTAGAACAATAGATTCCTAATCTTCTATACAAACTAAATACTGCTTTTAGCACACACTAAAATAAAAAAAACAGGGTGAATCTTCACTGGATGTCACATGTAAATAACTGGTACTAACAAAGTGCTGACATCAAACAAGGAGGCATTTTTAATGCTTCATTACAGAAACAAATTCAGATGAAAAGTTCCTGTTATAAATAAAACTTACAGCTGAAATTGTTCCTACTGGTAGGGTCTGATGATGTGGTTCCAGATGTACATCAATCTTTGGCACTGGAGGAAGGACCTGCAAAGTATACTGTTTTAGAATAGACATAAACAACATCTTAAGCAAAAGCAAAAGAAACATCAGGCTCCACTCTTTTGTTTATAAATTACTTTGCCACTGCATACTATGTAGAAGAACCTATAATATCTCAGTGACACACAGTCCGTGGATTTGACAACACAACTCTATAGAAGTTTTCACTTTGTAAGGAGGATGGCTGGTACCTCTACTTCATGTTTGGACTTGATAGGACCCTTCGGTGCTTCCTCGTCATCATCACCATCACTTGCAAGCATCAATTCACCCTCTTCAAAGAGGGAATCTGTGTCACCGACACTGCCATTCCTCTTGGCCATCTGCTCTTCCTCGTCACTGCTCGAGGAGGCTTCGCTTGACTCATCTTCATTTGCCCTCTTCTCTTCCTCCTCGTCACTGCTCGTCGTGCTCGACGAAGTTTCCTCCTCGCTACTCTCTGACTCTTCCTCATCGCTACTCTCGTCCTCCTTATCTCCTCCACCTTCCGCTTCCTCTTTCACCAAGGCCAAGGCCGTATTATTCATGTCAGCATCAACAGGTACAGTACTCCTCTCAACATCCACCATTATCTCTGAACCATCCTCTGTTCCAGCCAAATCACCAAAACCCGATGCAGGAAGCTGATCATGCCCAAGTTGGGTACCCAATCCACCGCTCCCCGTCTCAGGCTCCATGTTGACATCAAATTCGCCGCCAAAAGAGGCGCCTAATCGCTCTATGAACGCGTCCCCCTTCTCATCGATGACCTCCTCCTTAGCGCCGGCCTCGCATCTCCCGGAAACCGAAACACCCGAGACCTTACCAGCATCGCAGCTCGCCGGCGCCGGCGCGTCCGGAACCACCACCACCATCACCCCCTCCTCACCCATACCGAGGCCCTTCGCCATCTCGTCCGCCATGGCCTGGTCGAAGTCGACGAGCCACTCCACGACAGGGTCGAATCCGGAGGTGGTGGTGTCGGTGTCGGAGCTCGCACGCGGCGGTGACGGGGTGGGAGGCCTAGGATGCCGCGCCATGGGCGTTGCTAGGGTTTGCGGGGAGGGGCGCCGCCATGCTTTGCCTTTATCAGGGGGTTTAGGGTTTTTAGGTTCTAGCTGCGGCGCCGCGCGTGTTCATATGGGTGGTGGGTGGGTGGGTGGGAGAAGGGGAAGCTGTCTCGCTGCTGCTAGGGTTTTGGGTATTAATTGGTCAGACTCCCCGCGCGCGCGAGGCTACTCCGTCGAGGGGGCAGGAGATCTAGCGGCGGTGGGTGTCGCCGGCGGCGAGGTAGGAGGCGGCGCGTGGGGATCGAGGAGGGTTCTCGAGTGGTGTCTAGGGCTAGCGGCTAGCGCAGTAGCGTGCATCTGTTTTGAGTGGGAACGGGTTACTTGGGCCAGGTTATGGGCCTGATAGCGAACAGGAAGAGAGGCATAATATTAATTTTCTCATCAGGAACAGCATTCGCTCCAACAACTACCACACTCAGAATAAATAATCACACGCACAACAGAGAAGTACTCCCTTACTTCTGCATCACTCGTTTAGAATCACTAACATACAAATACATGTGAATATGAACACATATAAAACATATATATGGATATGAATCCATTCAAAACCTAAAATTAGAATCACTTACATACATATTCATATGAATCTGAACACATGTAAAAAGCATATAAATGGAACTATACATGAATCCATTTGATGACATGTATTGCATTGTGAAACGGAGGAAGTAGAAAACATCAATCATCATATAACTCAAAGAAATCGTGTCAACAGAAAAACACAACGTGCTGCTACTATGGTGCAAGGAAGTAAACAAGTAATCCCACTCGCGCACGCGTATGTGGTATGTATGTCTATTCCCTATCAACACACGTCCACATCTAAAATCTTTGTCAACAAATGGAAACAAACACCTGAACGCATCCATACAAGAACGCTGCTTATATATTACAGAAGAGCAAAAAAATAATTTGGCTGGGTGCTTTCGGTGATTCCAAATCCGCACGCTGTTCAGCCGGCAGGGATGTACACTATGCGAATGCTCGATTGGCAAGTCATGTTTCGTGTTTCCTCCCACTCATATCATCTGGCTACAGTTTTGCTCAAGGCATGTTTCATCAGAATGCGGAGCTCAGAGCACCACGTGCCGCCTCACGTTTCATCTCTGCGGCTTTTCCACTTCCACGGAAGTACATGTACACTTGCTGCATGTTGAGTGAGCAATCAATGGTCATGACACTGGAACATGGTAGTTCTCCTTTCAAGGTAAAACGAAAATTTGACTAAGGAACGATTGAAACGTATGTAAGAATGCCTAAGCTATGTTGAACCTCTAACGTGAACATGATGATATTCACCAGTAAGGAACCAAGGACCGTTTTTTAAACTCATTTCCCAAAGACTTGCCATCAGAGGAGTTCCTTTGGATTTTAGATATTACATGCTAACTAAGTCAAGCAATCATTTGGCTTTTAGAGATTATGTACTACAAATGAGGAGATAGAATGTGTCATAAACCATAGGCAGACTAAGATTTCCAAATAAAACTGATATATGGATCAACCGTACAAATAACACGAGGGGATAGCACCCACCTGAATGACACCAATGCTCAGCAGTGACTCAAGGCAGAATAATCCAAACCCGACAAAGTAAAATATCTGCCAAGTGAAAATGCCAGATAAAAGTTAAGAGGTATTATACAAGATTTGTGAATCCAGTATATGGCTTTCATAGGCTGACCAAGGCAGCCAGAAAGCTGCGTGTGTGCGATGGAGAGGAGTGGTGGTATATGGCAAGTTGTCAACACCATGCACATGAACCCAGTAAAATGAAGATGCAACTTCACAAGAAAATTTAGTCTGACAACAAATTTGAAAGACCTATTACAGGCATCAACGTTGCAATAGATGCTTACCCCCACAATAGCACTCTTGCCTATGACATCAATGGCAGGCAAAATTCCACTGTAACAAAAATAGCAGAGATTCAGTCAGATATTTTCCTTTTATAAAAAACAGAAACATACTATAATAGAATGATCTAAAACCCGAAAATATATCATGGACAGTATGAAGCAGGCCTATTTTTTACTGAGCAATTCAGAGGAAGACAACCAAGATTTGGTAGGTTGTGATACCAAGATTTATCAGAGAAACTCTAATAGCAAAGAAGTTCAGACTGATTGGATTGTGGTTCTTGTAAACCAACTTGAGTGAACTTCTCAACACATTCAACAACAAATATGATTGTCGTAGCATTTGTCTGCATGTAGCCAATTTTACACTTTTCCCTTGTAGATCCAGTACTAGGACCACAGGTTATGTGCCTTAGAAACATCCTATTGTTTCTGCAATGGTTCAGTTGCAGAAATGTATCCACAGCTCATGGAGAAGGCAATAGCTGGTTCAGGAACATGAGGCTTGACAAGTATTAACCAGCTTCAGACGAATCATTCAGTGGAACTGCAATTTAATTTTGTGGAATAATTTTCGGGGGAAGAAACATAAATAAATAAGGAAATTTTGTAGTTCCTCACATCTATTGCCATTTACAACTTACAGCCTACATGACATCTCAGGCAGAATGCACACAAGAAAAAGAATAGGAGACTCACGCCAAAGATTTTCCTTTGAAAGGAAAAGGAGGAGCCACAGCTGACCACACGCAGAAGATTATATGAATCTGGAAATGGACAAAGATTGTTAGTTAGCTATGAAGTACAGATGAATTTGCTCATGCTTGGCTCCTGTAATTTAGTGCTAAGATATGACTGAAAAACCTTTAGTTTAGATTATTTTACCAGGTAAAACAGAAAAAACCACCCAAACTTCAAAGCACTCTCAGTTCTGGAACAGTCATTGAAAAAAGAACAAGTCACTAGCGCATTAAAAGGTGAAAAAGTTGTGTAGCCAACAATGCTCATTTAATATATCCAACCTCATTGCGTTATAAAGAGGGCGGTACCATAACACATAAGCACCAGGTACACCAGATATGAAGTAGATAATAGCAAGCAACCAGATGATAACACCTGTCGAAGCACAGAACACCTATTAGTTTCAAGTGTCAACATTTATGGCATTTCATACAATGTAGACAGTTGGGTACACTTTGGCTTTACCTTCCCCTTTAACCCATGCGGTTGTGGTTGCTATGATATTCCAAAATAGGCAGGCTGCCAATCCTGCATGAGATCACAGGTATGGACAAAAGGACTACCAGTTTAGCAATTCTATACAAAATACATGAATCAACCTCTGTATACCAAGATGCTTCCATGAAGAACTTATCAGTTCACTCAATAATGAGAATGATAAATCTTTTGGCAATAGTCAATAAATCTGAATCTAGACTTATTGGTTTTTCTTTCTGTTGGTAATTACATTACAAGCATATAATATGGATGGAAATAATGAATGTAGCATGCTCAAAAAAAAGAACACGCTACTAAATACCACTAGAGCTTACCCAAAAACGATGAAAATGCAAGGTACTGCATTCTTTGTAGATGGATAGGTATCTCATTTGAAATATTATGGTGAATGAGAGGGAAAAAGGGTGGCCAATTTTTATCTTCAATGACAATGCCAGCTGCAAAAGAGAAGGGTGAAGTTAGGTAAATAAATAGTAAGCAACTTTGTAAAGGGCATCTTAGCTACAATAGTACAAACAAATGCTAGCAGACAATGCAAAAGATGTAGTGAACTCTCTCTCTCCCTCTCCCTCTCTCTCTCTCTCTCTCTCCCTCCCTCCCTCCCTCTCTCTCTCTCTCTCTCTCTCTCTCTCTCTCTCTCTCAAGTAGCTAAAACTAGATCCATGTAAATTAACTCCAATGCCATAAAAGAATGCAGCTATAAATCATAAATCTGAGAAAAGGAATCCACTCATCAAAGTCAAATATCACCTATACGGTTATACCATGCACTGATAATTGATAGCCCTGATATCCCGTCCTATAAAAACCAAATTCGTTATATTTATGTTGATTTCTCTGTGGAAAAATTCCACAACAACACAACTTACTCAACTTGAGTTGACAAGCAAAACTTTCATGCCTCTACCAAACATGCTTGCACATTCAAATCTTTATGCTAAGGAAACAGCTAAAACTGGTCAGCAAAAGAAAAGAATGTAAACTGTACCTTGGGCTGCAGCCTCTTCCTTCCTTTTCAGTTCCTATGGCGGGGAGACAAAGAAGGAATCAGATCGGCATTTAGAGAAAGAACAATGCATGATATGAAACATGGAACACAACATTAACAAACAAATCCCATTCGTGGATTTAGAAAAATGCTCTAACATCTCACACGAAGTTCAACATAGTAATTACCCAGGCTCAAGAAACATGGTTTTTCAAGAGAACTATTCAGTGCAAAAAAGATTTGTTCATATGCCACACCTTAACTAAGCCACCTTACTAAAAAATTGAAGTTTCCTATCTTGCTAACAAGTTGAAAGATGTAAAAGTCATCCTTTATGTAATAGCAGAAATGTTATGTGACCAATAAGAATGCAAGCAAGTTATGTTTTTGCTCATAGGCTGCTTTAAGACATGAAGGCATCACCAACAGGTAGTTTCTCCAGTAACTTTGATCAACATACGTTATACATTCAGTAAGTCCAATAGCTAATCATGCTCTACAATTCTAGTTGGTTTTGGGCGGGCTGAGGCACAAAACTTTTGTTGTTTGTAGACTACCAAGTGCCGACCAGTATACAGCTAAAAATTTACCACGCTTCTATGGTCAAATCATCTGAGAATTACCAAATAGCATCTAGGAAATTATCAGGACTGTAGAGCTCTTGTTCGTAAAACAGAAGGAATTGTAACCAGCAAAGAGCACAGGAGAGATCAAATCAGAAATTGTAAGGCACATACCCTTTCTCTTTTGTTTAGTTCAGCTTCCATTGCCTGGAGTTCTTTCTCCTTTTTCTTCAAATCCTAAATTCAAAGAAATGGATGTGAGACATAAGGAATCATCCAAAAACAAACCAAGAATAACTGAAATTAACTTGGCAGATGGTATAAGTAAAGGAATAACATAATAGTCTTCTAACTCTACATTACAACACAACAAATACTGACCATGGCAAAACAATTCATGGTGTAAGCATCACGTATTTACAGCAAGAAGCTCAAATAACACTAGTTTTTAGTGGATATAACATTCTCAAAACTAGAAGTCAATACAATAATGAACATGAAATGGAATTGCATGTACCTTAGTTGAGTCAAGAGGAATGTCCACATTGTAAAAATCAGCTGGCTCATGGGAGAGAGGTGGGAGTCGAGAATTGTTGGCAGGAGGAACACTTCCTCCCTGCAATATAGGAGGAATTGGAAGGCAAATAAATCACAAAGTAGTGGAAAATAACATGAACATTATAACTTCTGTGCAACCAGTTACAACAAGATTTTTACAAGTTATAACTACAAGTAACCTGAAGTGAGTTACAATTTTCCACGTAAACAAAAAGTGCCAACATATAATAATATATCAAAAATAATATCAAAGAACTAACTAATGCAGAAACATTAAAAGTTTTGATGACACATGCCTGCAAAAACAGTGTCTTACAAGTTTAATCTTAAAACGACACAGAAGGTAGAGCACTTGTCATCGCATTGCATTTTTAAAATAGCAGTTAGTGGAAATCAAAATTGGAGATCCTTCCTGAATAATTTCGTAATAACTCGCTATTAGACTAAACAAGGCATGGTACCGAGGCAACGAGCTCCAACAATTCTGTGTAAACCAAACTAGTTCCAGGTTGTACTTGCAGCATGCAGCATACCAAAGGTACCACATTGCTCTAGCATGCTACAAAGCCGAATTCCGAGTTCCAGCAAAGACCTGTGCTACTACAACATACATCCTCCAACTCACCCAAAACACAGATCCATAGTTGAACAATCGTTGCAACAGCAATTAACCTACACTGCCTAAACAGCGTAATCTCGCCGCCTACTCCAATCACCAAAAAAAAACGCATCTCGCCATCGCACCCTCCTCCCACGCGCCAGATCCAGCGCACCAGGACCCAAGCAACGACGGATCCCAAATGCGACCACCTCCTACGCAGATCAGATCAGGAGAACCCACCCGAGATCTACGCGAACAGAGAACCTTCTCGAATACTAGCGAGGCTAGCGAGGAGGAGGCACTCACCGCGAAGGGATTGACGTCGTCGTCCTCGAAGCCGTTGCGGCCGTGCTTCCCCGCCATGGCCTCCTACTCCGCCGACGACGACGACGACGACGACGATGGCGGCGAGTCGGCGACGGCGGGGGCCAACCGCTGCAGCTGCTCTCCACTAGCACGCGTGCTGTCTCGCTCTCCGCGTAGTCCCCGTGTTGTAGTGCGGGGAAAGAGGAGAGAAACGAAGTGGGTTGGGCTCTGCGAGTGCTCTGGATGACACGTGGGGTCAGGTGAAGGCTGTCGGTGGGCCCAGGAATGGTAAAGCCCGTACGTTCCGGTGTTGGTGCCCGCTAGTGGGCCGGCGGCCTGGTCAGTCTGTTTATAGGCCGAATCGATTTTCCAGATGCAGGCCCATCATTTAGGCCCATGAAAAGTGATTGATAAACGTGCCGAAATAAACTTTTAAAAAATCCCGCAACCGAGCAACGTGCGGATAAGGAAATGAAAAAAAAGGAAGAAAATGCGTGGTCCAGGGTTAGGATCACCCCGTTGTTGATGTTTTGGGCCATCAAGGATGGGCCTCCTCCTTCTTCTTTAGTATACTTCCTCTATCTTATAAAAAACCAATCTAGTATTTGAGGTTAATATATTATAGTACTATAAATCTGGATATATGCATGCTCAGATTCATAGTACTATAATATATCAATCTCAAGTAGTAGGTTGATTTTTATTGAGACAAAGGGAGTGTGTTTTGCTTCTATTGGATTCGGAAGCAAGTCTACTTTAGCGTGATCAGAGTTGTTTTTGGATTGTTCATGACGCATATGTATCCCTAACCCACCCTCTCTCTCCTTAGTCATCACATCTTCCCAAGTGATATATCGTTGTTGCTACTCTCTTCCCACGCTGTTGCTTGTATGCCATTACCCTTTATCTCAAGACAAAGCGAGGGTTGTCAACTTTTCTCTCTCCTCCTCCACCACCACCCAAAGCGAATCCAATGATGCTATCGTATTTTTTAGACTGATCACTGGGGGAGAGCCTCCCCACCTGAATTTCATTAGAGGAGGATACACATAGGTTTTACAAGATAATCAAAGTGTGTCAGAGGAAGGAGGAGAGGGGATCTTTCCAAGCGGAAACTACACTCATATCTTCTCTACGAATGCGCTCTATCCAGAGAGAGGCGTCATCCACACATTTTATAGTAATCCTAGGGAGAGATTGGGGGAGTTTACGAATGACGGCGTCATGTTTGTGATTCCACAAACCCCAGAAACAAAGTAGAAAATTTGGCAGTGTTTGCGCGGAAGTCTCCTTAGAGTCGTCAGTCCTGAAAGGTCTTTCAAGCTTGTGATGTTGATATGTATACTCAACGATCTCCAAAAGGCGTTTGCGAACGGACATTGGACGCATAGGTGGGTGGCAGTTTCATCCTCGTTATTGTAGAGTTCACACACAGGGGATTGCACAGTTCTTTCCGTATTCGCCAAGCGACATCGGGTCTGGTTGGATTCCCATAGCCTGCCTCTTCTCCCCATCTCCATCGGCTCACATCACCTCGCGAGCCTAACAACATAACCTCTCTCGTCCGCGCTCATCGTTCAACTCCATCCTCATGGCTTTGATGCAATTGTCTACCTATTCTTTCAACACCTTGCTATCTTTCTAAAGCATTCCTCACCATTTCCAACCCCCTCCATTGCCCCATCCCTAAAATTCTAATCTAGCAAATCCACTGGAGTTTAGGTGTCACCAAGGAAGTCATTGTTTGTTATCGGTGGTGAGCCTTTCTTTTCTCCCTCTTCGACGCTCGGCTGAAGGTGAAAGACAATGGATAAACCATTGGATCAAAAACATCCATCAATCAATTGAAATTCGAGGAAATATCGGTTGACCGGTGAATAACAAAGGCGGTACTCCAAACATATTGAAAAAAAACCCCAGTAAGCAGGCATTGTGAGTATAAACACATCTAGGTAGGCTTTCCCAGCTGCAACAAATCATGCTGGCGCTTTTTGAGGGACAAACTGCTGCAAGATGGGTGAAAAGCTCCAACATTCGGGACAGTACAACAGGTCTGCACATAACGGTTGAAGAGCTGAGCAGATCAGGACTATCAAGAGCGCGCTGTGCACAAACCCCTCACACTGATCATATTTTAATTGATCACACTACTAACCCTGATAGTAGTCGCAGCTCAGTGGACTGGATTGGTGGTTAGCTCACACTCACAGCCTCACTACTCGTCCTGCCCTTTTGACTCCTGGTCTCCCACCACAACACAACACCTTCCCCCTCCTCACACAAATCAAAGCACAACGGAGGGAAACCCCAAGCCACCACTACTACTATCCAGTATACTCCTCGTCTCTCTCTCGCGCGCTCTCGCGGGAAATGGCATTGTAGGTAGGTAGCAGAAGGTGAGCAAGAAGCGAAGAGGGAAGGGAAGCTAGGAGTGGGATGGGTTGCTGTGTCAGCAAGAAGAGCGATGAGCTACTGCCGGGGTCGTTGTCGGCGGCGGCGGCGGCGGGGGAAGAGGTAGAAGCTCCCCGGCGGCGGGTGGAGGCGCGTGACCCTCCGCCGACGGAGGAGGAAAAGGTGAAGGAGGTGCTCTCGGAGACCCCGACACCCAGCGCCAGGGCGAGGCCGAGGCAGAGGCGAGTTGCTGGAGTCGTGGCGCCGTCGGTGGAACGAGGAGGGGAGAAGGTGCCCAGGGCGAAGGGTAGTGGTGGTGGTGGTAGGGTGAGGGCGCGTCGAGCGGTCGGGGCGGAGCGTGCCACAAGCGAGAAGTCGGAGGCGGCGTCGGAGTCGTCGGTGGCGACCACGGCCACGGGGCCCGAGCGGTCACCGGGGAAGCCTGCTAGGAAGCGCGCCGTCGTGTCCGGCGAGCTCGGCCGCGCCAGGCGGGACAGGGCTCCTGCTGCGGCTCACGGCGCCGGCCGCCCCGGAGGAGGCCGTGCGTCTCCCTCCCCCCCGCCGCCGCCGCGGCGCGAGGCTGGCGAGCGGCCCGCCCGGAGGTCCCCGTCTCCCGCCGCGAAGCGGCCACCGGACCAGCGCCGCACCACCGCCTCCACCGGTGCTGGTGCTGTTGCCGCGTCGTGCCCTCAGCGGAAGCCGCCCGTCCTACCGAGGCCGTGCGGCCGCGCCTCGCCGCGGCTCGCGCAGGAGAAGGAGACACACTCGCCGGCGTCGTCGACGACTACGACGCAATCTCGCGGGCCTCCTCCGCACTGCTCGTCCCCACCGCCACCGCCACCGCAGGCGCGCGCGCAGGTTGCCGGTGCCGGCGGCGGCGGCGGGGAAGTGGCCGGCGGCGCCGACGGCGACGGGAAGGAGTCGCTAGACAATCCTTCGGTGGCCATGGAGTGCTTCATATTCCTCTAGCTCTCTAATCCTCCCATTTTCCAGTCCAAAGCCAGATTAGGAGTAATTAATTAAGTTTAGGGGATGTTGTTCTGATGATACCGTAATCACGCTGGTAATTTTCCTCCTTGGGTTGGATTTTTTATCCCTAGGAAGAAGCCAATCTCAGCTTTATATATGTACTGTACTTAGCAGCGCCGTCTGATATAGATTGGATGGCTTGGATGTGCTTTTGTGTCCTGGACTGGGTGTAGTCTACACTGTGTGTAGCTTCTGTATGATCTTGTCGTGCAACATTGAAGCCACTGCTTGTGTTTTTGGGTATCCATGGCTCCACAAAGGTTTCCTTCTTCCATGGTCCATCAAACGATCTGTTCTGTTCACTTGGGCATTCATTGAATGAATCCTTGCATTACATGCTCAAGGACAAGGTACTCCTAGCAGTTAAGTCTTCGTGGCGATGTCTTGTGAAACTGAATTGCCGATCCAATGCATAAACTTGTGGCTGCATATTGAATGACTCTGCGCTTAGCTTCATTTACAGTTGAAAGAAGCTTGAAGGTGCACCATTCCATTCAATGCTTGCACGTAGTAGGAGTGTAGTGGTGCTACCTCATACTCGTATCTTGTGAGAATTGTTTTTGTGTTCTTGGTTGATAGTATCGGTAGTGTATTAAACACCAGATAGATGCGTGGAGTGATGGAGAGCAATGTATCAGCATTGGTGCTGCAGCACTGCTGTTGGTTTCATGGTTTGGGTCCGTATCTCCACAGACTCCATCCCGCAGCACGAATCGTTTTCGATTTAGGTCGCGCATAAACATCACCACCATACATACAGTCGATCGGCACTGCAGCGGCATGCGTCGTGGCGTTCGTGCGCGCGGTCTTGGCTTTGCCTCCTCGGGTCGGGTGCGGCCGGCCGCATGCGGCTCGATCAGGCGGTAGCGTCTGGTGAAATGGTGCTCTCCTCTCCGTCGCAATAAAATCGCGACGCCGCAGCGGCAGCAGCGAGCAACGACGACAGCTACGGCTACGTACGCGCTTCGCCACTGTGTCGGCGTATCTGACCATTCTGATGACGAGCACCCTAGTACACCCTCCGCCTGTCACCCACGTCCCCACTTCAACGATCGACGGCAGTGCAGCGTGAGTCACCAACTTTCCCAACTCAATTTTTTCTATGTTTCGCGCGTACGGTTTTTTTAAACTGCTAAACGGTATATTTTTTATAAAATTTTCTATATAAAGTTGCTTTAAAAATTATATTAAAAAAATTAGTAAATATTTAATTAACCATAAAAAAATACGTCGCTCCATTTGCACAGAAGGTGAGTTAGCGTGGCACGGGAGAGCAGCGTGGTTTTGGTGTTGCTTTTTGCGGTGTACGGGGGGATCGCGGGCGGGATCCTGGGGCCGCGGAAACAACGGTGGGCGGGGGACGGGCGCCCGTGCACGCGAGCGTCAGGCACGATGCGCTGCGGTCCTGCGGCTGGCAGCTTCTCTCGGTCTCGGGCGATGATCTGCTCGCTCCCCCACGCTGCGCAGTGCGCAGGGAGGAAAAGGGCACTCGCGTGCAGACGCGCGGGGGCACGCACAGTGTGACAGTGTGCGTGACATGGAGGATGGAGCTCGTCAGGCTCGGCCTTTTCTTCGCCACCCGTGTCGCAGCGCTTTGAGCTTTCATCGTGGTCTGTATCCTCCACGTATTTTCGGTTTTGGGATACAGCAGCTTTATGTTCTAGAACTAAGTAGTGCGTGTTCAGGGAGTCAGGCTTGCTTCCAGCCTTTCCAGCGGTGGAAAGGAGAGCAAGGAGGCACACCATGGGCCTGTCGATGCAATGATCTCAGACAACTCCATAAACGAAGGGCCCAATCACCCAAGTCGCTATAAATGGAGTAGGCAGAATGAGGGAAAAAACAAACACTACAATGGAAAATTTTATTCAGTACACTTTCCAAGCAATTTATTCCAAAGTAAACAGCCAGGTTTTTTTTTTTGCTCATAAGCACATTTTTTCTCAAACCAGAGTACACAAAATTTTTGATTAATCATCTAAATGAACGATTCCAAACCCGAGTCGGCGAGTCCTCATCTTCTACTTGTCAACGAAATTGACAAATTTTCTCCTGCAATGCGCCAACGCTTACATAGTTATGTGGAGAGCCCTTGACGATGCCCACATTGACCCGTGGTCAGAATTGTCAACAACTTGTCCAGCAAAAGCAGTCCATCATGCGGCTGATGCTGACTCTGCCCACTTGTTCACTACCTCTTTCAATTTGTCAAATCCCTGATTTTATGCAAAAGATAGGTGAGATAATGCACCATTTGATGAAAAGCAACATCTATACTATATTCAGCTACTGCAGTTCGCCTTTAGTGGAAAAGTTCATCTCACCCTTAACACCCCCTACCCCTAGTAGATCAATTAACATAAATGAACAATTAGGGCATGTGACTCAGTTTAATAGTAAGAATCTGCTAAGGAATCCCACTGCCAAATGACGCCTTTGCTAACTAAACGTTCCTTCTTGGCTAAACATTTTACTATGACCAAGAGGCTATGCATTGTATGATCAACAACATTCATCAATAATCTGATCTGGCTTGGCATTTTCCTGTATCAAACTAAACATGCAGGTGCAATAATCTGATCTGGCTTGGCAATAATCTGATTCTGTGTCCACGTTCATTTAGCCCCTATGTTGGTGAGGTTAACACTCTCAAGGAAAAGAACCATATGTTTTCTAGTACTAATTAGTAACTAGGAGCACAGCTGCACATGAAGACTGTACAATGGACAAGAATAAGATATCTATCGGGAACTATCGAGTGGCCAATCTACATGTGAAGTTACAGATGATTCATCTCGAAAATCATTAACAGCATGAGTACTTGCAGAAAGAACGCTCACCGTCCGGTGTGTGAAGCTACCAAAAGATTCACCTTCCTGACGTGCGCTATTCCAATAGGAAAACAATGGTTCCAAAACCTTCTCGATATCTTGAAGCTTCACCTTATTCATAAAGGTTTCAGCTAGGGTACTCTGGTTTGGTGTTCCTCCAAGCCATATCTGGGGTCACAAAAGAAAAATTGGGTGAAGATAGAAAGAAAATATAATGACGAAAAACAAATTTACAGAAAATGAAGCCAAACAAACATAGCCTAAACGATAATATTTTCAATATCTCCTATACCTGGTAACTGTTTGGGCCATCACCAACAAAGCCAACCTCTGCCATATATGGCCTAGCGCATCCATTAGGGCAGCCTGTTATCCTCACCACTACTGACTCATGATCCTTGATGCCAACCTATTAATCAGAAAACATTATGTCAACTGACACGGATCCAATACACACAATGTTCAAATTTTGTGACAAGACCACACGATACCTTATCAAAAACTGCTCTAATTCGTTTAAGAATCGGCAGAATCCCTCGTTCAGCTTCTGTTTGTGCTAGAGGGCACAGTGGTAAGGCAGGACACGCCATGGAAGTAATATTCAGGGGATCGACATCCTTTGGTTCCTACATACATAAATGGCTAACTTGATTAAAATATTCCGACAAGCGCACCGCCTTATTGAGAAATCAAACTATTGGGGGCAATATAAGAAGAGTTGCTGTCTGCTTTTAGTGTTATTTGAAATTTTCAACATGAGAGAAACCTCAATATACCAGAATTAGTAACAATAAAAAAGACACAAGAATAGAATGTTGCACAGCTGGAAAGACAACTTCAAAAGCAAATAGCTTAAAAGGGTTTAATATTACAGGGAACTAACGGAGGGCTACATATTTCAATGTTACAGGCCAGGAATATGAAATAAGCAAAGGAAATCTTACCAACAGGCCAGATTGAGCAAGAGCTGCTGTTATGGGATCTTTCCATGCTTGATCAATCCCACATAAGATAAGATTCTGGTTTGGAGTAATGCTAACTTCCAAATTGTACTTCTCAATTATCTCTCGTAGGGTTTTCTTTGCTTGCCCTGCAACACGACCATTATCAACATGCACCCCGTAGAATAATTTTCCATCACCCTGTAATAGGCCAATAATGAAAAATGATGCAACTTAGTAGTCAGGAAATAACTAATTTTAAGTACAGAAATTGTTAATGAATAAGTCTACACAACAGCAGATTGATCAAATGGTCATATGCTGACTGGAGTGTGACAGACTAGAGAAGTATATGAGTATGCGATGTGGAAGTTGTATCCAGAGGAGCAAAAAATTATAATGTATAAATGAAGAAAACAATTGCTCAAGTATTGGGGCATATCTTTCCTAAACAAAACTGCCTTCTAAAGATATCACAGCCAGTGATTTTTTCACCTGTTCCTGCCATCCTAGGTAGCTGTTGAACTGCCATTCAGGCAAAGGGCGAGAATCTTCAAACTTCTTTCCGTAGTATTTTTCGACTTCAGCCCGAAACTTGTCAATTCCCCAGCTATCAATCAGATACTTCATCCTGCTATATCGGCGGTCATCCCTTCTCCCATTTTCCCTCTGTGTGACGACTATTGCTTTTATAGCATACAATATATCTTCCTTAGGAACATAGCCCAATGGATCAGCCAATCGAGGGAATGTGGTCTCCACTCGGTGTGTCCTACCCATGCCACCTCCAACCTGAAAAGGAGGGTCAGAGATAACTAAATAAGAAATCTACAATTAAGAGAGCTGCTAAACATATGAACAGCGCATTTGTTAAGACATTACATAAATGTTGAAGCCAACAGGCTCTCCTGCACTATCTGAAACAACAACAACACCGATGTCATTGGTCAGAATATCAACAGAGTTATCTCCAGTGACAGTGACTGCAATCTTGAACTTTCTGGGCAGATATTGTGTGCCATAGATTGGTTCAGGGGAATCAGGGAAATTCGTTCCATGTGTGTTGTCATTGCGAGCTTTCGTGACCTCCGGAGGTTCTTCAGCTGACATTATCTTTTCTCCATCCACCCACAGGTCATAATAAGCCCCAGATTGTGGTGTAAGCAGCGCTGCAATATTCTCGGCTGTTTCCTGAGCAAAAAGAATATCCTTCCTAACATAAGGTGCTGCAGGTGCAAGCACATTTCTGTTGAGATCTCCACAGGCACCTAATGATGAACCCATATTCTTTATAACAGTGCTGATGACAGTCTTCAAGTTCTTCTTAAGAACGCCATGCAACTGAAATGTTTGTCTGGTCGTCAATCGGAGTGTTCCAATGCCAAACTCATCGGCTAGCGTATCCATAGCCAAGTAAAGCTGGTTTGGAACTTTTCCACAAGGATTCTTTGTTCGGAGCATAAATGAGTAATTCTTCTGCCCACGAACATCACGGTCCGTCTGCTGATAGCTTCCATGAAATTTAATGAGCTGGACAGCGCTGTCATTAATATTGGGAGCCTCTGAGACCAGTTCCTCATTCAAAGGGTACCGAAGAAAATTGCTCTTCTCCTTGATGATCTCAACCTTGCTCCTCTTAACTTCAGATGCATCCTTCTTGAGTGGCTGCAGACACAATGCAAGGGTTCAGAACTGAAGCAACCAGTAGTACTTCACTAGTGTATCGTTGCACAATATTTTGTATTGAGTGGAGATCAATATAATGTAACCAACACCCAAGAGGTAAATGAATACGACAAAGCAATTGCTATAAGTTTATTAACGTCTACAAATGGAATCTTTGCAACCTATGACAGACAATTTATTTAAGGTATCGACACTACGAGGGAGACTGATTTGAACAAAATCTCTCTCTCTTCATCTCTTAACTGATTACTAGCATATTACAGTTGCTGCACAAGAGAATCAACTGCAGACATTTGATCCAATACCACCTGGACAAATTCATCAAAAGGTGAGGTGGATTAGGAAAATGAATCATCCAGGTGCTCAAAAACCATTACACACCATACCATTTTCAATAGGGGACCACTTTGATGAATAGTATATGATCAGTTAAACCCCCCACTGGGACGGTAAAACCCGAAATCTCTCACGAGATGAGAAATCGCGAGAGAAAACAGCACTGCTACAGGACATACTCACCGCGGAGACGGCGCGTATGCTGGCCGACGACGACCCGCCGCCGCCAGCGGGGGTGGCCGCGGGCGGCGCCACTCGGAGCGGCCTCCCGAGCATCCGCGACCTCTGCAGCTGCCCCGCGCCGCCTCCGCCGCCGCCCCGGAACCCGTGGAACTCCGCTCCCCCCACCGCCACCGACATCACCGGAGTCGGGGCCTGGTTTGTGGAGGTTTTCTCCGGGGAAGAAGGGGGAGGACGAGTGACGAAGCGAGTGAGATATTTCGTGCGTGCGGGAAGGCGCTTCGCACGGTCGAGGGGACGAGGGGGCTTTATGGCGTACGAGGGGGCTTTAGCCCGGGATTGTGTGGGTGCATTGAACCTGGACGTCTTTTTCCGCACCAAAAAAGCTTTGATTCCCCCCGCTTCCCTAGCAGCCGCCTCCCGCCGCATGGAGTGAGGTCAGAAATGAGATCAGAGATTGTCTGCGGGGCTCAACCTTATGGCAGATTCTGTTTTACTTCGTTTACGGGATTAGATTAGGCATCGTCTAGCTTCGTAGTACTGTATAGTGATTTATAGTGCTACTAGGTTACATCAAACTCAGTATTAATAGTATTTTATACTAGGTTACTATATTTTAAAATAATGGAGATATTGATAGTTTCTATTGGCCATGGAAACCAGTCGGATTGGCTGCTCTCGTAGTCTCGTTTCATTCCATCAGCCAAAACAAAACAATTTTCGTATAAGCAGTATTATTATCTATTAGGGCAAAATACCGAGCTAGCATCTGAGCTGACCACACGCACACTGTTGATTTATACGGGTAACACTGTAACAGCTCCGTATCTGTATCCTGTTGTTTGTTCCTTTTCCCTTTCTGTGATGCCCTTGTGCTGTCAACTGTCGACGTCACGATCTCCCTTTTTCCTTTAGACGTGGACACCAAAATCTTTGCAAGATTTGGACAAAGGGACGGTAGTACACACTTTGGGCCAAATCTCCCATTAGACTGCCATCGTGCTCAGAAAACGGCCCAACCGTACACACTGCACGGTTTGGGCCAAATATTCCATTAGGCTTCCCTCGTGGGCTTCAAACGGCCTATTATCCATGGGCTGCATCATTTCGATCTACTGGGCCTCACACTTCCACTGCCTTGAGGTGGGTTGGCTTCTTTAAACCTAACGCAAGTGAGCCCACAGCTCAGCAATTAGCCTAAAACAAACATTTTTATCAGGGTTTTTTTTTTCAAAGATCATTTTTGTTCGATTGATGTGTGGTCAAGCATGAAAAATGTGCGTTGCTGCTACTAACGTGAGCTGTCAACATGCACCCTATTTTATCAGGGCTGTCCAATTAAATCTCCAGCCAGAAGACGACCCAGCTAATTGCGCAGCACGTGCAGCGAGTACAAATGGGGATACCACACAGCTAGCTAAGGCAGTGGCCAACTTCTCCCAACTATTTTAAGGCTTTATTCTTTCCTCCCTTTTCCAAACTCACCACTCTTATTTTTCACGCGCACACTTTTCAAATTAAACGGTGTGTTTTTTGTAAAAAATTTCTATACAAAAGTTGCTTAAAAAAATCAAATTAATCTATTTTTAAAAAAAATTAGGTAATACTTAATTAATCACGCGTTAATGGATCGCTCCGTTTTTCGTATTCCTTGTTCACACTGGGAACCAGCCCAGGCGAATGTAGCCTAAGGCCGTGTTCTTTAGTCTGGTTCCCAACTTACCTCCCTCGTTTTTCACGCGCACGCTTTTCAAACTGCTATACGGTGTGTTTTTTTTACAAATTTTCTATGCGAAACTTGCTTTAAAAAAAATCATGTTAATCTATCTTTTTAAAAAATAGTAAAACTTAAATAATCATAAGAAAATATGTCCCTCCGTTTTCCGTGCGAAGAGAAAGAGTTCCCAACTCAACACAACGAACACAGACTAAGGCTGTGTTCTCTAGTAGGAGTTGGGAAGTCTCCTCCCAAACACGCAAAACAGAGTGATCTATTAGCATGTGATTAATTAAGTATTAGTTATTCTTTTTTAAAAAATAAATCAATATGATTTTTTACAATAACTTTTGTATAGAAATTTTTTTTACAAAATACACACTGTTTAGGAGTTTGTAAAGCGTGCTTGTGGAAAACGAGTGATGTGAGTTGGGGAAGCTAACCAAAGAACTCAGCCAAGCCAACCCAAAACAACACCAGCAAAGCAATCAACCAATCCAATCAAGGACAGAAGGGTTCCAGCCAGAATCCTTTGTTTCCAAGGCTAGCTTAGCTAGCTTTCCTACCAACCTTGCATCTATAGGCAAAGTTCATGTACTATATATATAAACCTCAAGTGATCTCTTCTTCTCCAACCCAAACACACAAGTTTTATTACAGCTTCTCTCTACTGTCTCTCTGGTGTTCTTGCTCTCCAAGCGCAGATCAGTCCATCCATCAATCAAGAAGCTAGGAAGCAAATGGCGGCAACAATGAAGCTCAGGCTCCTCGCTGTGGCAGTGGCGGTCGCCGTCGTGGCGACGTCGCTGGTCGGCACGGCGTCCGCCGCCGACGCGCCAGCTCCTGCCCCGGTGTCCGACGCGTCGGTGGCTGCACCGGCCGTCGCCGCCGCCGCCGCGTCATTGACCGCGCTTGCCTTTGGATACCTCTTCTAAGGCCATGGGCGCCGCGCCTGCTCTGCCTTTTTTTTTCTTAATCTTGTTGATATGTATGGCTATTTCTTTTTTTACAATGTTTATTGTTTGGATGTAAAATTTTGTTATGGGTACGTACATATAAATACAGTTGCAATTGATTGGTTTACATTGGATTTTCCACGGATTAGTGCTGCTTGTGTTTTCTCGAGCAATCGGCTGTCTGGATATAAAAGGAGGAGCTAAAAATTGAAGGATTAATTTGATTGACCATTTTGTGATGTGTTCAATTAGTCAAGATTAATGAAGAACTGAAAATAAGATCCCGATCTCACTTCTAAGTATCTCACCATTTCATATTATTCGTATCAAAGGTTGCAGGACAATTTGATAATTCTGCAAGTTTGCTCCATGTGCACCGATCTTGACAGGCCTTAACTCTGATATACTTGTTCATAAAAACGAAGAAAAGGACACGCTTGTCAATCGTCAATAAGTATCACATGCATATGTACACAACGAGTACACATGGTCAAGCATAATAGCATATCACACTCAAAGATTACATATAACTAAGATTACGCCTCATTTTTTAAGAGGAAAAACATCATTAAAAGACTAGTAGATGATTACTTAGTTTTCATAGTGAGTGACAAAATATCAAATTCCTATATAAACACATAAATTTATTTTTTCGTCAGATTTCAATTGCTTTTTTTTAGGAAATTGATTAAACCGACATCTACATTCAAAATGGATGTACACAGCCATGCTCATATATAATCATACTGTCACAACAAAATGTTTTGAATTTATTCGATGTATCCATGTACATACACCCCCAAATCCAAATTCCAACCACCAAAGAAAAACCAACTCAACAAATCAATGACACAATTGAGCTAATTAATGCACCAGCATCACTCATGGCGATCGGCCAAGTAACTATCGGAGATGTGGGTTTAGCAGAAGAGGTATCCAACGGCAGCCACGGCGAGCGACGCGACGGCGAAGGCCGGGGCGGCGGTGGCGGGGGTTGCTCCGGACGCCGGCGCCGGTGCCGGCGCTTCGGCGGCTGAGGCTATCCCGATCATGGACGACGCCATGACGGCGGCGGCCGCCGCCGCGGCGAGGAGCCTGAGCCGGAGTGTCGCCGCCATTTCGTTTGCAGATCGTCGAAATAAGCTCAGGGAATGAAATGAAGCAGAGGGTTTTCAGAGAACTTAGTGCTAATTTTTGCAATGCGAGAGGATGCAGAAGGGTGGGAAATATATATAGGCGTGAGATGATCAGATCAACGAGGCTGTTTAAATTTAAATTTTAAAGTTTTAAATATTTCCTTTTTGATAGGATATTGGCTGCTCTTGCTTATGCAGGCTGGAGATGGAAATTAACAAAGGATGTTTGGGTGGTGCTTAACTGGCTTCGGTTTTCATGTCTTTTTCTCCAGTAATGATGAGTTGTCTTCATGGCAGGTAATGCCGTACTGAATCCTCATTGTTAATAGCTGGTGCTGTTGCCTCTGATTATCATTTGGTTAGTTCTGAGCTGTTGAAGAATTTTGTTTTCGGGAGTCGAAGAATTATTAATTTCGAGGTTGCAAAGATCAGTGAGGCCAAAATGAAAAACAAAAAGGAACGTTATTGCCGTAGCATGTTGTATCCCTAAACCAACGAATCACCTATATATATTTTTGTTCACATTCACAACGGATGAAATTGGGTCTAATCCCATCGTATATTGTGACGTTTTGAGACGGAGTGAGTAGTATCTTGAGCTAACATGTATAGTTATAGCGATTAACAAGTAGGAGCCACTCTTAACATGGAATGTTGTTTTAACAGGAGATGTATTTCCAATGTGGCTGGGAATTGGTAGGTGGTGTTGAGTCAAAAACTAAGAATCTCTTATTTGTTAAGTATCTGCTTTGTGTTGGGATATATAGTCGAGTAGAAATGATATAGTTGTTGATAAATCTCTAAATAAGTCTTATATACAGGTGATTTTTAGAGCAAACACTAGCTCTGATTCTAGACACTACTTTAAAAGTGTGAAGAGAACAAGGAACTCATACATTCTACATGTCGAAACTTAGAAGTTACGATTATACAGATTTTCATCAACTACACATGGAGATTCACAAATAGATTTTAATATAGTTTTCTCCTTACGTGTTGGTTTTTCATTATTCAGTTTGTATTGTTATTTATGTGTTTGCTCTCTTTATGAGAATTTTTAATACGTGGCTGTAGCTTCTTTGAAGCAAATGTCAGAATCCATTCCATTACTAAAAAGAAAAATCTCTTTTTAATTCCCCAAAGTCATTGACAAAACATACGTGATGCACTATGCTAGGGGTAAAAGAAGGCTTGACGAACTCGTTCTTCTACAAGGGTTGGGAACACTTCCTAACACACAAAACACAGAGTATCTGTGACGGATTAGCGCATGATAACTAATTATTAGATAAAATAATTTGAAAAATAGATTAATATTTTTAAACATATTTCTAATATTTTTTTAAAAAACACACTGTTTAGCAGTTTGTAAAGTGCGCGCATGAAAAAGGGTAAAGTAGAAGTTGAGAAGAAAGGGGAGAAAAATTATCACTGATTTGTGTCTCACATGCATACTCTATGTTATAGATGGCCATAAGATCCGAGACCCGCGACCCGACCATTTGGCCCAAGCCAGGCACGACATGACACAACTGGTGTTGGGCTCGTGCCGGCCCGGCCTGACAGTTGAGCTGTGCCTGAGCCAATTCCCTGGCACAGTGAACCGGTCCAACATGGCACGATCCAATGAACAGAAGGTAAAATAGATGAGAGATCCAAATAGACTTAATTCAGCCATATAAAGGCACGATCCAAAGAGAAGAGGGATGTAAAATAGACTTATTATAGCAATATAAGATATGACCCAAAGAGATGAGCGAGGCAAAATAAACTTAGTCCAAAGGAGCACAGTGGACTTTCATGCCTTCGGATCGATCCGGCACGACCCGAGTCTTATTGGGTTGTGCCTAGACTGTTGGTGTATTCTGTGGGCTAGCTCGACTGATCTTGATTCGGGCCTGGTTGTGCCCGGGCTGGGCCGTGCCGAGCGGTCCATTTGACCATCTATACTCTATGCGTTATTGAATCACAAATATTTTCTTTTCTCGTGCCCCTTTGACATGAAGACTCCAAGTTTTGCTTTTGTACAGACTTTGTACTCGCGACTACGCTGCTAAATAACATATATACAGTTCCCTACTTTCCTGGGAGTATATCACTAGTTAGCTGATATACATGTACCGTGCAATTACTCCAACTAAAGATGAATGCACTTGGCTCATCCACAGCTTCTGTATAAATGGCCGCATTCTACGCACATGTAATAGCTGATCCAACACTCCAAACGGTGGCCAAACATCCATGCATTTTCTGATTGAGGTGTGCGAATGATCGGTGACCAACACCGAGGACTAAAGGCAGAGTGAAACTGATAATGTCGTCATATGAGAATGGGACGCATCAGGAATCTGAATTCAAGAATTGAGTGGGATACAAGTCCATTTGTATTGTCTAGGCTAGCTGATAATGTCGTAAGGACAGCCAGTTGTATAAGAAGGGAGGACTAGTTCAGAACAACACACAACTCAATCTTTTTTAGTTCGGAAAGCGTCCAAATATGAATCTTTTCCTTTGCAGTTGTTGCACAGGACATGGATGAAAATACCTCCCAAAACAGGAAAAAAACATGCATGAATATATGTGTATATGTTCTGTCCCCCCTCCCCCCCCCCCCCCCCCCCCCCCCCCAAAAAAAAAGCAAATTCGTCAATCTATGGAGTGCATGGTTTCAGGTAGTTTAACCTATTCCACTGGTTGAGAAGTCAATCAACAGAGCCATAGGCATGGCAAACCCTACCACTAATAAAATCCATCTTAATTTATTTTCATATATAATAAAATGTGCCGGTGTTGTAACTCGTAATACACTCTCTTTCCCTTTTTTTCACTCTTACAAAAACTAAAGCTTTTGTACTCCAACATTCAGCTACGTCATGTTTGGTTCGAAGACACGGATTGTCCGATCTTGACCTAAACCCTATTATAATTTATTTTGACTTTTTTCCTAATGAACTAGTTTGATCAATTTTGTAGAAAAACATAGTAATATTTTTAATTTAAAGCAAATATATTATTAAAATACATTCAATGTTAAATTTAATGGAACCAAATTAGTATTTTAGATGTTACTAGATTTTTTTTTACAAATTTGATCAAACATAAAGAAATTTGTAAAATAAAAAAATCAAAGCCACTTATATAATATAAAATGGAGATACCACTGTTAATTTGATTCGAATCACACGATAACGTCGTCTTCTTCTTGTTGATCGGCATTCAACAGCGTACTACACGAGGGAAAGAGTCCACTTTACGTCCCTCATCTCATGAATGAGTTTTAATCGTGTCCCTCATCCGTAAAACTGAGTACAACACATCTCTCATATTGTAAAACCAATTTAAATATAGTCTTAAGGTATAATTGATCGTAGTTTTCACTGACGTGACGCTAGAAGGAAAAAAATAAAACTCAGGTAGGACCCATATATCAGTAAAAAAAAAAACTTCTTCCTTTCAGTATTGAGGGAAGGAAGATGATTTTGCTTCACTGACAAGCAGGTCCCACATGAAATTTTATTTTTTTATTTTTCTTGTACTGTCAAGTCAGCATCACATCAGTCAAAATCGTTCTCAATACCATTTTAGGATTACATTTGCACTTTGTAAGATGATAGATGCGTTTTGTGGTCGAGAGACGCGATTGAAACTCAGCTCTTAGATAAGGGACGTAAGCTGGACTTTCTCCTCTACATAAGACCAACTCAACCGACCTAAAAAAAGGGACGTCATCGTCCGGGGTTGTGAATTTGTGATGGACCGTATGGCACAGTCCTCCAAAGTCCAAACCAAACAGGCCGGGATGACCTCTTGCTGTCAAATACTCCTAATTGCTCATTTTTGCTGGCCAACCTGGCACTAATGGGTGCTTGGTTTATTTCCTACATTAGTTCAGTAAACAAAAACTGTGATGCTAACGTAGCTGGATGTTTATTTGGTTTTTAATAACCCTCTCAAAAACAATTGATTTGCTATAAGCTAATTGGCATTACCACAAAATTATAGGAAAAAAACACAAACAAAATGTCAGACTTTTACTGCAATTTCGATAAAGTCTGTATTGATATATTGATCCAAGCAAGCTATATACGTTAAATGCTGCTGCTATTAGTAGTCGATCTACCGCACTGATTGATTCAATCATGCATATATAAATCATGATAAATAACTTGTGTGCTGGTAGGCGAGTCGTTGTACAGCTCCAGGTATTCCTCCTCTACGTATATGTGGTCTGAGCGCCGCACCAAGCAATTACTAACCCTCTAAATATAAATTAGCTTATAAGTCGAAAAATGCAAGGCTAAACCAATAAGTAGTTTTTTGATTTTTTTAAACCATAAATCACTCTAATACTATTAAGCCAAAATCAGGTTGGATAAATTTTTTTTTGACTTATGTGAGGTAGATACCTCTACCATTAAATTTAGGATATTAAATTCACCGGATTATAAATCATATGAACCAATAAATTGACTTAAAAGGTCTAAATCAATAAATCTAAACCTAAACAAGGAGGCCCTATATAGCAGCTGGCTAGGGCACAACGCCCGTGAAGTGCAGCCGAAGAGCTATCAACACATCAACCTTCTTCACCTCCACTTCTTTAGCGTTTAAGAAAGCAAGAGCTGCGTGCGGATTGACCGTTGTACATCTTGCACGATGCCGTGATGAGAGATCGATCGTGCGTGCGTGTGAAAGTTTCATTTTCCTAGAATTTATCCTAATTTTTAGCCTAATTCTTTTTCTGATGATCGATTTAATCTTTGATAAAAAAGATAGATCATCTATGAGAATTCTCGTTTCAGAAACTCCTCAATATACGATTGTAGGAGTGGGACGCATAGGGAACATGAGCCCAACTTTTGAGACTCCATCTACCTCGTAAGAGCATCACCAACAGAATGCGAATAATTCACCCCCAAAATTTTGTTTTGGGTTTCCTAAACTGAAAATAGAAAGTGAAAAAAACTCATCTCTCCAAGAGAGAGCCTAAATTTAATTCCCAAAAACTAAAAATGGACCCTCTGTTAAACTACCAACAGAAATATCCCATTTTGCTCCATCTCCGCGCGGAAAAGGATCTCGCGACCCGTCCACAAGCACTCCCTGATCGACGCTGCGGCGATCTCCCTCCCTATCTCCTCCATCCCCTGTCAGCTCCCCTTTGCACTCCTCTCTATCCCGTGCAGTAGTTTGAGGATCAAAATTGCTCTTCCATGTATGTCATCATGGCATGGTCAGTAGTTAAATTCTGCTCATTTCAGTTCAAAAACTACCAGGTTTCCAGTAGAACCAAACAAATAGCATTTCATCAGCAGCATCAACAAACAGCTGCAACAATTTCCATCTGCAGAAGCACCACCAGCAAACATTAAGCAGCAGCAACAGCAGTAATTCTAGCAGCAGAAATTTCTATTCAGCAGCAGCAACAGCAAACATTCAGCAGCCGCAACAGCTAATTCCTGCAGCAGCACCACCACCATTCAGCAGCAGCAAAGAGGGTGGGGGACGTCGGCGGTGACGGCGGTGGGGGACGCGGGGCGCCGGGTCGATTCGACCCGTGCGGTGCTCGATCTTAGAAAATCGGCCACGGATGACCACCGAACTACGACAAAGAGGTTGCCACCCTCACGTGAGCACGAATCGCCAGAGAGACCAGCGATGCCGACGAGGGTTGAAGATGTGCCGGTTGAATCGTAGTCTGCGGAGAAGATGAAGCCGACGCCGGAAACCCTCTACTCGTCGGCGAGCGAGATGAGCGCGGGCGCAGGCGCGGGAACATTTTCGCCTTCGGCGTGGGAAAGAGAGGAGAGAGGCTGGATCGCGAGATTGGGAGTGGGAGAGGAGCCAGCGCTCGCCCTCATATACACAGAGCGAGAAAGTTGGGGAAAGAAACTCCAAAAATCATGCAGGGGAATAGGGGATTTGTTGGACTAGTTTTTTTTAGCTAAAATCCCCTAAAACTAGTTTTGGAAGTGAAATAGGAGGACTGTTGGTGATGCTCTAAGCTCCTGATGGTACGGGGGATTGTCAGATTATGACAACTTACTTGGAGTGTCACCGTCGGCCTCTAGCCAAGGCATGGCACGGTTTGGTGGTTGGGTGGTAAACGACGTGGGTCACGGCCGAGCACTCAGCCCATGGAGCAACGTGTTTGATCAAACCCAGTTAGTCAATCACGCCAGAGGCCAAGACGTGTTTGTGGTTGACCCATGACAAGGTGTTGCTCGGCTCAGCTGTGCAATGTCTCACCCGATACACAGAGAAAATGTGTAGTAAAACCGTAATTAACTTTCGTGGAAACTTCCATAGCCGTTGTGACAAGGTTGTAAAGTAGGGGTTCATACATAAGAAAAGTGAAATTAAACGACTATGGTTACTATTAACTCAGTTTGATTTGTGAAGTTTGAAATTAACAAACTACTACCTTTGTTTTATATTATAATTCATTTGACTTTTTCTCTTAGTTAAAATTTATTAAGTTTGATCAATTTTTATAGAAAAAATAGTAACATCTAAAATATCAGATTAGTTTCATTTAATCTAACATTGAATATATTTTAATAATATATTTGATTTGAGTTGAAAATACTAATATATTTTTCTATAAACTTAATCAAACTTAGAGAAATTTGATTAGAAAAAAGTCAAATGACTTATAGTATGAAACCTACGTAGTATTTTATGGCACAAACTAAGTTTTGATAATAGTGTTTTGTGCTACAGTATTAAGGAACATTAATTGTCCTATGCTAATCTCTGGACCGTGCATCCAACGATAAGCGTACCAGTACCACTTAAGTTGCAATGTGGTTGTAGTAGATCCGGTGTACCTCTTCATACAGAGAAATAATAGGACATGCATCACACAATTTTTTTTTCAGAATATTTGGCAAGAGATCCTGCCATTATATATTAAGAAGAGAGAAATAACAAAGTCTTTACATGACTATGTGCCGATGCACATCCATCGCAAAAACAAAACACCGCCAGAAGGCAGTAAATCCAATGTACATCTATGACAACAACAAACACTGCCGCCAGAGGTAGTAAATTACATAATCATGGCCAATTCTCGTTCACTCGTTGGTTTATATCTTCTATGACCGAGGATCACAGTACGTCGCAACTTTGCCCTAAGCTAGATCTAGGGCATGTTTGATTTGTTAGTAAAGGTAAAATTTGGTAATGCTGAAATTTTGGTAAGATCAATAATGGATATTTGGCTGGTGCTCTACTCGCTTTAGTTTTCATGTCTGTTTCTCCAGTGATGATAACTTCATGCATGGCAGATACCGTACGTACTGAATCCTCATTATTAATATCAGTTGCTGTTGCCTATGATTGTTTGGTTAGTTTTGAGCTGTTGCAAAATTCTTGATTTTGAGCATGCAAAGAGTGAGACCGAAATGGGAAAAAGTGGTTGTACTACCACTGGAACTCTTTTTTTGGCCACTGGAACAGATTAAACTACCTGAAGCTGGGTCGAGTTCCAGGGTTAATTTCCAGCCTTGACGGGTCGAGTTTTAGCCCAATGAAAGGTGCCGCGTAGCGTTTATATATGTCGGGCTTGGTAGCCCCAGCTTAAATATTGCTACTTCCGGCTACTAAATGCTACTCCCTTTATCACAGAAAATAACAATTTTTAGGTGGATGTGATATATCCTAATACTATGAATCTTTATTATGAATCTTTATCAGATTCATAGTATTAGCATACGTCCTATTCACCTAAAAATAATTATATTTCATGACGGATGTATTACTTGTTTGGACCGCTGTAATTACCAACATATATAAGTTAGCTGTCTACAATTTCCTTCTATTTCTTCTCACAACAAGACTACAATAATGCTGCTTTCCCAACTCAGCTCTCTCATTTTTTACGTGCATGCTTTCTAAACTATTAAACAATGTATTTTTTTTTTGCAAATTCTATACGAAGTTTGCTTTAAAATCATATTAATCTATTTTTAAAATTATTTTAGCTAATATTTAATTAATTATACAATAATAAACCATCACATTTTCCGTGCGAGCTGCCGAACACAGTCTAAGAAGCCTAGCTACTCACTTCTCCACAGTTGCTAGGGGAAAAAGTAGAACGGGGATGGGGAGGAGGAGGACGTTGATCTAGTGGCATTGGCCGGTAGTGATTGAGGCGTGCTACGGCGCCTATGAATGGAAGGCATGAAGAACATGAGCTAAAGAACATAAGCCTGGCTCCGGTCACGTTGCTGTGAAGGGTGGGAGGCTGGGAGCTTTGGTCGTGTTTGGTTTTCTTTTCTCAATCCTGAAACTTTGCACACCAAAGATTCAGCTGCGTGTTGTTTGTCCGATCCTGACCCCAAGCCTAGCACGCTAGCTCAAACAAATCACACGATGGAGGCGTCGTCTTGTCGTTGTTGATCGGCATCCAGCAGAGCAGAGCAGTTCATCTACACGACACCAACTCAACCGACCAGAACAACAGCGGACGGCGTCGTCCTCGTCCGGAGTGGTGATGGTCCTTCACGGGTCACGGCCCAGCCCTCCAAACCAAACAGGCCGAGAGGGGACGTCATGCCGTCAAATAATTGCTCTTTTTGGGCTGGCCATCCTGGTATTAATGTGCTTGGTTTATTTCCTAAATTGGTTACAAAAACTGTGATACTAACGAATAGATTTTTTTTATTTTTTTTGAATTTTTTTATTTTTTAATTATAAAAATATACCCTTCGGAAACTTATTTTCAAAATTTAAACCTTTTGATCACGCTAGCACGTTTGACGTGATAAAACAACACTGACATAACACACATAGCGTGCGTGACAGTTTTGTCCTGCCATACCAGCGAGGGGGCATGACCAAATAACGATGCTGTACTAGTCAGACTGGTGTAACCAAATAACGTTGCTACATCAGCTAGACCGGCGTGACATATTGTTTTGCCACGCCGACTGGCGTGGCCAAAAGGCTAAGATGTTGAAAATAAGTTTTGAAAGTGTTTATTTTAAAATTTAAAAAGTTCAAAAAATAATAAAAAAACTCTAACGAAGATGGATATTTTTTTTAGCTTGTTATAATCCTATAAAAATTGGTTTATTACAACCGAATTGGCATCACCCCAAAATTTTAGCAAAAAGAAAAGAAAGCTCAAATACATTTACTGCAATTTGATAAAAATTGTATTGGTATTGATCCAAGCAAGCTATACAGAATAACTGCTGCTGCTATTAGTATAGTCGATCTATTGCACTGATTGATTCGATCATAAATTACATCATAAATTCGATCATAAATATCTTGCACTGAAGCGATTCCTCCAGCGCTTCAGAGCAAGATATTTCAGCCCTCCGCCCTCCAAGCCATCTACCTCAACAGCATTTTCAAGTTTTTTACATTCTTTGCTTGTGGGGTCTGTGGAATCATCGTCATGTATTCCGTTCTCTCCCTGTTTCTCTTTCCCGTGTGGTTAAGAAATGTACTGAAGATGCCACTCTTTGGGCCGAGCGTCTTCGTAGGGACGATAGGCCGGTTGTTTCTGCCTAGAAGTCTCTCCTATCCTCTGCTGTAAGGTCTCGCAATTTGTAATGACTGTACCTCCACCTCTCTATTTTACTTAATGAAATTCAGGTAGGGAAGCTCCCCCGGTGAAATTTCGAAAAAAAAAAAATATAGGCTGTTCGAGATCTGCACTGCTGCTGCGCCGAGCAACAATGCCGTGTAGTGCAACCGAAGAGCTTCATATACAATACTCCAAGGCTCGGTTGCACTGCGCTACTAGTCTATCGATCCTAGCTTGGCACATAGAACTTCTTCACCTCCAAAATCTTTAGTGTTTAAAGGCAAGCTAATTAAGAGCGGCAGGTTGATCGATCAGCCAATTGGGAGGAGGGCCGTTGTACATCTTGCACGATATTTAGTGAATATTCATAGGAGTGGGATGCATAGGGAACGTGAGCCCAATTTTTGGGACGCCTCTTGCCTTGTCTGCTAGATGGCTGGGATTGGCACAGTTTGGTGCTTAGGCCGGTCCATGTCGCGGGTCACGGCTGAACCCTCAGCCCACGGGAACACCGTGTTGATCAAGCTCCATCGGTTAGTCAATTGCGCCATTGTCCGTGGCTGCACCCAATTTAGACAAGCCGTTGCTTAACTCAGCTGTGTAATCCCTCACATGATACATAAACCATGTAGTGAAATCCCAATTAACTCAGGAGAAAACCTAGAGAGTTATTGAGACAAGGGTGTAAAAAAGCTCTTATATAAGAAAAGTAGTGGTATTAAATAAACGATTATAGTTACTATAACTCAACTTTATTTGCCAGGATTGAAATTAACAAACGGCCATAACAAACTACTGTTTTTATGGCACAAACTTTGCTCTAAGATAGACCTTGGGCATGTTTGCCAAAATATACAATTCTTACCATTAATTTGTTACTAAAGGTAACATTTGGCAATGCTAAAATTTTGGTAAGATAAATAATGGATATTTGAATGGTGCTCAACTCGCTTTCGTTTTCATGTCTGTTTCTCCAGTGATGATGACTTCATGGCAGGTACCGTACCGAATCCTTATTGTTTTTAATTTTTCGAACGACCAAACAGATTGGTTGGTGTTATATTGATAGAATGGGTTCAATTGCACAGTTGAAGACCGAAGAAAAAGGAAAAGAAAAACTATGCAAACAAGCTTGCACGTCAGACCTTCCTACTCCTCGTGGCAATAATCTCACAATGTATTTCTTTCCAGCTAAGCTCTAACAACCTAATTCATTTTGGATGCTATTGATTATTTGATAGGTTGTTGCCTCTTTTCCTCTAAAGATTCTCACGTTCCTTTCTTTCCATATCTCCCACAATGAGCAAGAAGATTAATTTGAGCTATTTGTGCTTTGTCGTTTCCGGGTTGCTAGTCCCCTGCGTCCACCAATCCAATAGGTCTTTGTTGGCACTCCACTTGTGGATGATATGCCCTTGCTGCAACCATTAAAGTGCACCAAACTTTATTTGCTTTGAGATTGGGTATTTGATTAATTGTTTCGAGGTTTTGAAAGCACGACTGACAGAAATAGTTGTTTGGTTAGTTCTGAGCTGTTGCAGAATTCTTGATTTTGGACATGCAAATAGTGAGGCCAAAATGGGAAAAAGTGGTTGTACTACCACTGGAATCAATGAATCACCTATGTATTGTGGATGAAAAATTTTCTGTAGTATCTTGAGTTAACATAATCCATGCATTAAACTACTTCTCGAAGCAATCATGGTGCGCATGCTTTATATGTACCTTCAGACACTCACACTCTTCATCTCAAGTATACTTCAACGAATGCATCTACCTACTCTTCATCTCAAAGTGGAGGGCCTTTGATTGAGCAGCTACCATGTCAATCTGTCACTTGATATCTCTCTAATCTCTTCATAGCTATGTGTACTTCATTTGCAAATTAAGAAAAAAAAGAATATTCTGTCAGTTGATTGACAAACACAGTTGCTTGTGGCACTTGCTATGAGCCAGCTTCTATAAATTGCTATCCTTTCCCATGAAAAATCAATACAATACTTTAACGTCTTAGTTCCTTGCCTTTTATTTTCTTCTTTTCTTTTCACACTTTGTACATGATGTTTTTCTTTTCCGGGGGGATGAATCGGTTTGGGTAAAATGGGTATGGCTATCTTTGGTACTTGATCAGATATATACTTTTTTTTTCAAAAGTTCGAGAATTATGCTAATTGCATTATATGAAGAAGAATCATAGGTAATATCATGTTGGAGTAGAGGCTAGAAGCCAGGACAGGGCAACACCGCATCAGGCAACCATCTCGTACATGCACGGAATAACACGGCAACGTTAACCCAACAACTCCATCGACGTGCCATATATCGATAAGCCAGAGAGTCACTACTACACAAAACCCTCTTAGTACCGGTTGCCAACCTCACATAGGTACAAGATTTGGTAATCGGTACCCACATTTCAGCACCTATGAGTTAGGTGCCGGTTCAAGGACCACCCCCTCGGAGGTGTATGGATTGCAAAAAAAAAAAAAGGCGGCTTGACTCAGCTCAATTCGAGCCGATACCTCAAAGCAAAAAAAAATTGAAAAATCTAAAAGAAAATGAGGTAATTATCAGATAATCACAAATTCATACGTTCACATCAAATATTCATAGATACATTCACATCAAATATTCACAGATACATTTAAAAATACATTCACATCAAACATTTACAGATGCATTCACAGGAAGGAGAGGCTGCCGCTGCCATCCCGGCGGTGAGACCAGCGAGAGAGAGGAGGGCGAAAGAGAGGATGGCGAGGGAGAGGGGGAGAGGAGTAGGGAGAGGATGAGGGGGGATATACTGACCTTTGATGTCGCCGGAGCTGCCCCGCGCGGCCGCTAGAACCGTAGGCTCTTCCTCCCTATACTAATGGCAATATCTAACAGAAGACACATTATTCGCAAGCCAACTGCGCCGTGCTGGTTTTGCCCCTCGGCCCCGCCGCCTTCTATCCCACCGCCTCCCCTTCCCCGGATCTGGCGTAGGGGAGGGTGTCGCCGCCGCTAGGCCGCCACCGCCTCCCCTCCCATCGGGCCGCCGATGCCGGGTCGGAGGACAAATGGAGAGCGAGAGAGAGAGAGACCGCTGGGCCGTCACCACCTTCCCTCCCACTGGATTTAGTGAAGGGGAGGGAATCACCGCCGCCTCCCCTCCCCCGGATTTGGCGGAGGGGAGGGTGTCACCGCCGCAGGCTACCGTCGCCTCCCCTCCCATCGGGCTGCCGATGCCGGGTCGGAGGACTAATGGAGAGAGAGAGAGATACCATCGGCCTCCACCGCCTCCCCTCCCACCGGATTTGGCGGAGGGGAGGGAATCACCGCCGCCTCCCCTCTCAACAGGCAGCCGATTCGGGGTCGAGGGATCGATGGAGAGTGTGAGAGAGAAAGTTGTGACATCCTAGCCCAATTAGGATGAGGCCTGTGTAGCCTATGAGAGCTGTGTGCACATGTTTAGTACCACTTTACTAGTTTAGTAAAGGTGAAACCAACTTATAAGGCCTCTTCCCTCCAATCATATCACTACCGGGTTAACCCTTTTACATGAAGCGAGGACGAAAGTGTAAGTGGGGTGGTATGTGTAAGCTGGGTTACGCGGTTCTAGAGGGAGGGCTGTTATAAATGGTATCAGAGCCGACCCTCGCGGTTGCGTGTATGGGTCAGTGTGCGGGCATATGGCGCATGGCTCATGTGGCCTCTGTGTGAGGCACATGGTATGGCATATGGTGCCGACACTGGACGTAGTACGTGCGCTAAGAGGGGGCGTGTTGACGTAAAAACAAGATGACCTGGGAGATCTGCTTAACTCCAGTGCAGGTCCAAAATAATGATGAGATACGGACGTGCCAGTCAGTTTGATCCTGCAACTGACAAGATATGTAAACAGTAGATAAATAGCCGATCGGCTGACAAGCTGATAGAGTGATTCCAGCCGATGCCGATACCAACCGATATCCAGTATAGATCTTTATACTTGAGTAAATAATGACATAAAGATAATCAGGTGATGATAATGTAATAAAATAATAATATAATTAGTAGAAACCAATCGGCTAGTAATGATAGATTGAATAAGCACTGATCCGAAGGTTAAAGCATTCATCGGTTGGAGGTCCGATGTCAATAAATCCAAATGATTAGATAAACAGTGAAGCCTTTGTTGCGATCGGCTAAATCCAACTTGTAAGTAATCCTTATAAGCCGATGCAACATCCGGATAACTCATCGGCTGAAACCCTGATGAAACCCTTATTGGCAATCAAGAAGCAAGTTAGAGATTATGGTTCTAAACACGACTTAGTAGATCAAACTTAACTGATGCAACACTAAGTATGAAAAGAAACATAATATCTAGACAATCAAGCTTTTGACTAATTTTTAAGGTGGTGGATACATTATATAATCTAAGCCAACAAAGTAATCTAGCCGATATCGATAAAACCTTAGATGGAGGTTGGCGATGCAAGTAGAAAACATTGTCAATCTAGATTATATAACGTATATGATAACTCATCGGCTAGCACTCTGATAAAATATTAGCATCTTAACAAGATTTATATTATCAACAACAATCTAGTAGGTCGAACCTAACCGATGCAGTACGAGATTGTATATGATAATCTAATACTTAATGAGCAAATAAATCTGTCTAATGTGATGGATATAACAAATCTATTTAAAACAACATTGTGATTGTAGAGATATATCGGCTAAGACAGAAGATCAGACTTAACCGAGACAGTCCCAACTAAACCGATGCGTCTCTAAACACAATGCAATTAAGATAGAATTGAGATATCAGGTAAATATATCAACCGAACCAGAGCGATCCAAGAGATCGAAGGGATGCAGCCTTAAACAACACCAATGTAGCCGATAAATTCACCAGGACCCGACGGAACGTAGGGCTTACCCCTTCGTCGGAGATCGGAAGCCGATGCAGCCCCGCGTCAGGTGCCAAATTCCGTCGGTTTGATAAGTAAAAACCTCAGAAAGAGGGTGGCGATTTTATTGATCGAGAGATAATTTACATGGACCACGGGTGTACATATTTATACCCATGAGTAGATACTAGTCCATATCGGACACGACTCAAACTTTCCTAAAGATAAAAGGAAAAACATAAAGTCCTTACCGGGCACTAAACACACTTTCCCAAAATAAAAGGAAACTAATAGGCTCTTACTAATTAATAGATAAACTGCCATGCCGCATCCTCCTTGAACTCGGTCTCTTTTGGATAAGCTTCTTTTAATAGTTAATTTACTTAACGAAATTTGGTAAGAATCCGACCGTTGGCAATTGATAGCTTCCATTGGCCGATTCCAGAACTCTGAAGCCGATATTGATTCTAGGCCGATGATGACTTCGGGGCTTACCAAATTTCGTCGTCAACACTTGTGTAGCCTATGAGAGCTGTTGCAAATGTTTAGTACCACCTTGCTAGTTTAGCAAGGGTGGAACCAACTTATAAGGCCTCTTCCCTCCAACCATATCACTTCTGAGTTAACCCTTTTACACGAATCAATGATGAAAGTGTAAGTGGTGTGGTATGTGTAAGTGGGCCTATCCGTCTGATGGGCTGTGCTACACGGTTCTGGAGGGAGGGCTATTATAAATGGTTTCAGAGCTGACCCTCGCGGTTGCGTGTACGGGTCAGTGTGCGGGCATATGGTGCATGGCGCATGCGGCTCCTGTGTGAGGCACATGGCATGGCATATGGCACCGACACTGGACGTACGTACGTGCGCTAAGAGGGGGCGTGTTCCTGGCCATTTGCCTATATGCCTGTGTGGCTATATGGGTGAGTTGGACCGACGGGGACGTTGGGTCCTTTGAGGGGGGTGTATGTGACATCCTGTCCCAATTAGGATGAGGCCTGTGTGGTCAATGAGAGCTGTGTGCACATGTTTAGCACCACCTTGCTAGTTTAGTAAGGGTGGAACCAACTTATAAGGCCTCTTCCCTTCAACCATATCACTTCTGGGTTATCCTTTTACACGAAGCGAGGACGAAAGTGTAAGTGGTGTGGTGTGTGTAAATGGGCCCGTCCGTCTGATGGGCTGGGTTACGCGGTTCTGGAGGGAGGGTATCCTCTTGCTGGCTCAGCTCGATTCTTAGGTGCCAGTTTTTTTAAGAAAACCGGCACTTATAATATATTATAAGTGCCAGTTTTTTTATTAAGTGGCACTTATAATATATTATAGGTATCGTTCTTTTTAAAAAAACCGGTACCAATAGTACTAGTGCTAGTTTTTCTTAGAACCGGCACCTATAGTTATTCAAAGGTGCCGGTTCTCCATTTTTTAATTCCGTGGGAGCTTAGAAAAAGTCAATAGGTGCCGGTTTTAAATAAACCGGCACCTATAAACCGGTTCCTACGAGGGTTCTTGTAATAGTGAGTCTAAAATGAATTGAAACAGTAGTACTGGTCGATGTACTAGCAGTCTACTGACAGATGAGTAGCAGATACAGAAACTCTTCTCCACCACCATATTTTCGTCTCCGAGTGCAAGAACGTCCAGGGTGATCAAATGTCCGATTTGAGAGGAGAATGAGCATTGTCGACAAGGTAACATCCTCTGGAGTGGGATGCATACAGGACGCAAGGCTGGTTTAATTTGGAGGTCTTGAGATGTATGTGAGTGACAATGGTATTGGCCGCGGGGTACTAGTTTCCAGGACAGAATGCCGTCGGGGGTGGGCGATGGATGCAAGGAGTTGGGAGAGGATCTCTCTCGTGTTGCATCCGCTGTACACTGTCCTGGTCGATCTGCTTCCGAAGTCATGGTGATTTGTCACAACGAATGTCAGCTGGGCTAGCTAGCCGATCGACCTGCAACCTGACACAAGGACGAGGTGCATGGATGCCTAGTTGGTGCACTATCTTCGTCCCAACCGACTTGGTCGCAACTCCCAACGGCCGGAGAAAGTCTTCCTGATCATGATGACTAATTAATAAACTCTTATCATTTGTATAGCGTCTATTGTATCACAATATTATGGATTTTTTTAGCCGTTACCAAAACCACGAGTATTAATTTTATTGGGTTTCTTGGAATATATGCTATTCAGATATATTCAAAAGAGGCTGTACATACGATAAATTCAAAAGAAATACACATATGTCTAGTGTTGTCTATACCATCCTGCAAGAAGCTAAGAAATAATAAATTGTTTGTTGGGTTTAATACTACGTCGGTAATTGAGGATCGAGGAACACGACTTAAAGGGTGGGGGTAATCCTCACCCATCAGACTAATCTTTTGGTTGTATAGTCCTATAATCTTAAGTTGTGACTCCGATTAAACCTGTGATAGAGCAGACCTAATGTGACCTGGGTGATCCACGATTGGTGGGTCGGGCTGCGTATCTAGCAAGTGGTATCAGAGCCTAGTTTTGGAACCCGGAGCAATTTCCATAGATCACATGGTGGGAAGGTCAGGTAATAAGTCTTTCGGATCACATGGATTGATGTGTCGGGGGAGATTGTTGGATTTAATCCTACATCAGTAATTGACGATGGGGAGTACGACTTAAAAGGTGGGGGTAGTCCGCACCCATCAGACTAGTCTTTTTGGTTATGTGGATTCAGGATTTAAAGCTACGGCTCCGGTTTAATCTGTGGTAGAGCAAGCTCAATGTGACCTGGGCGGTTTTGCTATACATCTGTCGGGTGATTTTTCTATAATATTTGACTTTTTTTTGTCGTAGGATTGTGCGCCAAGATTAATGTAGGAAATTACAGTTCAATATAACTATAATTACATTAGTAAATTCAATTGATATAACATGTAAGTGCATTGTAATTTTAATAAAAGTGTTGTGTAAGTAAATATGTATTTGTTATTTTCTTTAAAATATAAAATTACAATCCTATATAACTAAAATTACATTTGTAAATTTAGTTGATATGACATGTAAGTGCACTGTAATTTTAATAAAAATATTGTGTAAGTAAATATGTATTTGTTATTTTCTTTTGTAATCCGTTGGATGTAAATCTAAGGGTAAAAAAAATCTAGGTGATTTTTTATTAGAAATCACCCGATAAATGTATAGACAGTCTCGACCTGGGTGGCTCATGGCTAGTGGGCCGAGCTACGCACTCTAACATATTGTTGCACTCTCTCCAGTACACTACCACCTGCTCCATAAGGCCTCTAACGCTTCTCCAAATCCACCTTCTTTTTTTCTTCTCCAAATACAAGGCCTGCTGGGTGCTCGATGCTCGATCGATCGGAATGCGTCCTTTGCGTGGACGATGCCGTGATGAGATCAATAGATCATGCGTGCATGCTTCTGTAGAAATGTGGTTTGGAGTACGTAGGTGATGCCGTGACCATGCTGCGTGATGCTTCGCGGGAACGCGAGCCCGAAGCCATCAAGGTGGCGACGTGGCGTACGTGGCGCTTGCTGGGAAATTTTGTTCTATTGCTTTAGCTGTAACTAAATATTTTTTTATTATTTTTGAATTTCTCGATGGAATGTGAGCGATACCAGCAGCAAAATGAATGATCACAAGAAAAAACATAAATAACAAAATTACTACTAATCGTTGTAGTAAATTACTGATTTACCCTTAATAACGAATAATTCAGATCATTTTTACTGGTAGCATAATATTACCAGTAAAGAGTACCGAAGCATCACTAAGTAAATTGTGCCCACTTTCCATATATCATTTTCTATGTCTTCGAGATCAAGATCACGTACATGAAATTGATAAGTGGAAATTATGTTTATAGTTTGGCCAATAACCTGTGCGAATACTCCTAAAATATTAGCAAGTTGTAACTAATTTTGTTCCATGTTAATAACTAGCAAGTTGTAACTAATGTTAATTCCTTTTTTTATTCTAAACCGTTATAATCTGATCACATCTAAATTAATCGATGGCGAAATTTATTCATATAAAATTTTCTCTGATCAAACATGAGATTTTTCTTGGAGAGTCTATTTCTTTTTCAAATAAAAAAGTATCCAATTAGTATAAACATATATTTGAGTGCTGAAAAATCAACATGCATGAATGCCAACTGTTCAGCGGTTTGGAAGACAAATACAAAACTTCACAACAACTTTTACATAAGTCCAATAACCTGCCTTTACGACCATATCGGAAATCAGATAGGATTACTCGTAACTAGGAGGACCATGAAAATGTTAATTATAAAATACATGCACATATATCAACATTTATAGGAGCACAAATAGCCAACCGGCTGGAAGCTGGCGAGTTGGATCGAGTTCTCCATGTATTTAGCAGAACACCCTACAGCTACACCTTACTCAAAAATAGCCTCGCTTACTAAGATGAGAATATGGGGGGGAGGGACAATGACGATCGAGCGTATGTTGCGTTCTGCATGCGTGTGACGACTGTGATGGCCCAGCATATAGTGAGATGTGCTGAGAATAGGATGCATCAAGAATTTCAGTCGAAGAATCACAAAAGGAGGTTGCCTATAAGGCCATTCACAGTGCGATTTGCTCCTTTGAGGAGCCCTAAATGTCACGTAAGCACAATATTAAATTTTAGGCCACACAACCCACAGTGAAGGTCATAGCTAGGTATTTTTTTATTCCAGACCCTAATTATTTCTATATCAGTCCCTACAATAGTAATCAATTAAAATTTTTATATTTTACACCCTGTAACAAAAAAAGTACATATATACCCTTAACTGACTATGGGACCCATATGTCAGCCCCTCCCTATACCTTTTCTCCTCCCTCCCCCTCTCTCTCACACTTGATCCCTTCACTGGCACACCGCTTCTCCTCCTCGCTCCACCGGCGCCACCGCTTCTCCTCGCTCTGTCATCATCTCTCCTCTCCACTGCCACAGCTTCTCCTCCTCGCTCCGTCGGCGCCGCCTCTTCTCCCCTCCGTCGGTGTCTCTCCTCGCCACTGTCGTCGTTCCCATCTCCCCTCCTCACCGGCGGCCCAACAGACGAATTCGGAAACACTACTAAAAAAGGATTTTTCCGTGCGGTCAAAAAGGGTTTTTCCGTGCGGAGGTTTTATCCGTCTGCACCCAGGTGTCTGGGAAAATCAATATTTTCACGTGCGGGCGACCCAACCGCACGGGATAATCATTTTCCCGTGCGGTCGGATTAAGTGGACCGCACGGGATAATCGATTATCCCGTGCGGTCAAATTATACCGCCCGCACGGAACCCAAAAATAGCGAAAATAAAAAAAATAGAAAATCAGGACCGGGCGCCGCCGCCGCGACCAGCCACGGCCGCCGCCCTGCTCGCGCGCCCGCCCGCTCGCCGCCGCCCTGCTGTGGCAACGCATCGTCGTCATCGCCGGAGCCGGCAACGTCGTCGTCGTCGCTATCGAGTGGGGGAGGGCGGGAGAGGCGCGCCGCCGCTGGATCCGGGTGGTGGAGGGCGGGAGAGGGGCGCCGCCGCCGGATCCGGGCGCCGGCCGCCTCGCTCCGCACCGCCCGCGACTCCGTGCGCACCGGCCATCGAGCCACGCTGAGGAGCGCACCCGTGCGCCTGCCGCCGCGCGCGCCGCTGCTGCTAGGGCTCGCCGCCTCCGTCTACGCCGCGTCGACGATGTCGTCGTCGTCGTCCAGTCGGAGGCCGCCGCGTCCGGAGCTAGGGCTCGCCGCCCCCTCCTCTGCCGCCGCCGGGATCGGCCTCGCCTCCGCCGTGCCCCCCTCCGTGCTCCGCTCCTCGCTCACCGCCTCCGCGCTCGGTGGGGAGGGGAGGAGAGGAAAGAGGCAGAGAGATAGGAGAGAGATAAAAGGCAGAGAAAGTGAGAGAGAGGAGTGATTGAGGGAGAATTTGAAATGGGTGGGAGGGAAACGAGTGAGGCATTTTCCCGTGCGGGCGACTTAAAAAGCCTGCACGCGAAAATTGATTTTTCCGTGCGGTCCTCTTAAGTCGACCGCACGGGATAATCCTCTTATCCCGTGCGGTCGGATTAAGACGCCCGCACGGGAAAATGCATTTTCCCGTGCGGGCAACAACCCAGCGCCGGTCCTCCTATTTTTCTGTGCGGTTTTACTTACGAACCGCATGGAAACAAAAGGGGGTGACGTCCAGGATAATCAACCTTGTAGTAGTGAAAGGGCCGGCCGAAGGCGACGGTGGCAAGGCCTTCTTCCTCTCCGCGGATCGAGCTCCGGCTGTGGCGGATCGAGCTCGAGTGGCACAACCCCGAGCTCGGAGGCCGCGGACCGTGCTCCGATGGCGCCGGCGCCAGGGGATCGAGCTCGTGCTCATCCTCTTCGTCCATGGCCGTGATGTGGACGGCGCCTCGCGCTCAAAAGGACAGTCGCCTTGTCCTCCTCTCGCCGGCCGATCTGCTCGCAGCAGCGGCATCACCGGTGAATTTGCTGGCAGATTGGCGGCCTTCAGCGATGGCGACCCTAACGGCCCTTAGCGACGACGACCACGACGCCCAGCGCCACCACTTCTCCTGCTCCCCTCCCCACTGCTTTGTGGGCCCTGCGTCAGCTGCTTGCAGACGAGGTTCTCGTAGTCAAAATAAGACACGAGAAGCAAACTAAAGCTATGGGTCCCACCTACTTTTTTCTCCACGGCAGCCAGTGTCCTACGTGGCTAGGCGAGTCCACACACCACGTAGGAGCACTGTGAATGCCCTAAAGAGGCTAACCTAGCAGCTCTGCTATGCGTGTGTGTTGCAATCTGGCTACATTTCCGTGTAAGCCGCCAACCTCGGACAGGGTGTCTTAGCGCTGCAAAACGATAGCCGCGTGCTGGTGATGGATAGCCTTGGCTGAGCCGAGCTCTCTAGCAAGTAGGGATACAATAGCCTTGTTTGGGAGCTTAAGATTCTGAGAAGCAGCTGGTTGGTAGCCAGCTTCTGAGAATCTGGAGAAGCTGGGTTTTTCAGCTTTTGACTTCTAGTTCATTTTCTAGATTCTACAACTACAGATTCTTAGAATCTGGGTGAGAATCTGGACTGTTTGGGGAGCTGGAGCTTCTGGGAGAAGCTATAGCAGCTAGAAGCTCACCAATATCATCGTGCTTGCAGAATCTTGCAAAAAAAATATTATTAAGCTGTAGTGGAAATGGACCATTCTTTTATAACTAAAATAGCCAACATATCTAGCATACGATTAAATTTTTGATATCATATATTGATAATAATGATAGCCAACACAATACTTTGTTTTTATTAAAAAAAGTCCGCAATACATTAGTTGAGTTGATGACTAGTACTCATGCAATTTGTTGAACACCATGTTACAAAACTGTTTTGCACTGACCCAGCAAAAACTTCAAATGACATGATGTTGTGAGACCAGCTTCTCTGTTCTTCTACGAAGAGACAAAATGAAGTGAACGAGCGAAGTGAGCGTAGCTTAACTGTTTAGGTTTTAATTTGGTGAAGGAACCTGCTCCCCCTCGGGTTCACGTTAGTTAACATGAGTACGTATTTACGGTTAATTATTCATTTAAGTGGTAGATGAACATATATATGGATAACAATATGTCTATAGTGAATTCGTCAATCTCATGATACGTCAGACTAATCTTCAGGTATTCATTGGAGTAGGGTATGCATGTGTACGTGCGTTTGTATAAATGCGTATGTGTATGTATGTAGGCGCCTGCGGATGTTTTGCGTTTAAAAAAAAGTTAACTAACTGCACCTTGGCCACTGTCCGGTGGATACTGGATAGTGTCCACCTACAAACCGTGCCATCCATCCCTTCCAATAAGCCTCTCATATCACACAATAGACGTAACCTATAAGTCAGATATACTCCCTTTTGTCTAAAATAAATTGATTTATTTATTTTTAAAATCAATCCTAAAACAAATTGATTGATGTCATATTTATTATCAGTTAAAAAACCCATCTCCAAACATAAATGCAGCATTTAAAGTTTGTCTCAAAATATAAGAAATTGGGGAGTATTTCTCATTCAAAATTCCCCCCACCCTATCCTCAACCACCCCGGCCACTCCTAATATAATAAGGGAGTATTATCTTTTTTTCTCTAACTATAATTTTCTAAAGCTACTTTTAATCCTTTATATATGTAGGAACGGAGGGAGAACCCACGCACATCAATACTATTCTTTTATTAGTGAGAGAGGGAGTATTTTCTCAAAGGTATTTGAGTACCATGTAAACACCATATATAATTGATTGTCCATTCATGAAACACTATAAATTCACTCGTTGAGCTTCAAATATAGGCAAGTTAAACTTGACTTGGTGTACGCCTTTAACTACCATGTCACCCAAGATAAAATCGCAATGGTAGGAGAATCTACAAAACGGCGGCATGCATATACCTAGGAGTTTAGTGATCTCTGCTTGGTAGGAATGGGATGCACCGGAAAATTGAACAGCAGAAGTTACTGGGATTCAAGCTCTATGACGTAGCCTTTTTTTTCTTTTTTCTTTTTGTTTGTTGGAAACCTCTATGACGTAGCTGAGTAGCTGTGTTTCTGGACCGCTGCTCTCTGCATTACAGGCACCTGGGCTTTGTGAATTTCTGAACTGGTCGTGTCAACTTACTGTTATTCTTCAACGACCATGTCATTAATACCTTTGATCCTACCGTTTAAAACTGTGCTTGTGTGTAGTCCATTCTTTTCGTGTTGGACGCATGCTTGATCTTAGATCACGAACCTCCCCTCTCCTTTTGCTCATGCGGTCGTTCTTGTTGAGTTAGAAGGAAAATTAGAAAATGTGGTTCTAGAGTGGTTTATGTTTACAACGATAAATAGAAATGCTACATAATTAACCAGCCTAGAAATATCATTAAACGCGTGCGAATACCATTTCAACCAGATTTAGCGAGATCAAAAATTTTACTATTGGCCTCTTTCACCTTGAGCTTGCATTGAGTGGATGTGAGTGTGGTATGCGTACACAATTTTTCTATGCCATCGAAATAAATACTGCAACAAGGACCGATGCTGATTTTTTGTTCTTTCAATGCTCTCAGTGTAATAGATTAGTTTTACTCAAGTAAAAATACTTTTATCTTTTTTTTTTGTAAAATCTGTCTTTAGTTGTTTTTTTACTACAAATCACAGCATGCGAAGATTTCTTACTTGCGCCCGCTTTTATTAGCAAGTTTTTATTTCACTTTTACGCCGGTGAAGTAGTGAATTCTCACATGTTTGGTCTTGAGCTCTGAATTCCCACGCCTATGCATAGCTACAACTTACAACTTACATAATTGCAATTCTAATTTCCATGTACCGCTGATGACAATCATCCATAAATAGTACTCCCTCCGTTTTATATTATAAGTTGTTCGATTTTTTTCCTAGTCAAACTTAGTTAAATTTAACCAAGATTATAAAATTTTTTAACATCTAAAATATGAAATTAGTTTATTAATCTAACATAGAATATGGTTGGATTATATTTTTGTTTTGTGTTGAAAATACTATTATATTTTTTCTATAAATTTAGTTAAACTTACCAAAAAAGTCAAACGACTTATAGTATAAAACGGAGAGAGTACCGGCTAGTATACTACAGTTTGGTTCTCTATGTATATATATGTCAATGCATACATAGGTAGCCTGAGATTAGTTGCCGTACTCATTAGTCTACTGCCAGTGTAGCTACCAAACCTTTCTCTCCACACCTCCACCTTTTTAAGTCTCCAAAGGTTAGAACAGCCGTTTGATTGGCATCTATCGAAAGAGTGAGCGTCGCTGTGGATGATGCTGTGTCAAGATCGGCTAAACATACACGCGTGTGGAGACAACTAATCATAGGAGTGGGATGCACTGGGAATATGAGCGTAGCAGAGAGGGTTTCACATAGCATGTTCAGCACGGTTGTACCAGTGGAGATCTTGTCTACTGTCTAACAACGCCGTCGGCTGCAGCAAATTTAGTTCGCTGAGAGGATTGCCTCCATTGCATCGATCCTTGATGGCCTGGTCTCGATGTCATGGTGGTGATTACCTCGACCCGAAAAGATGGGGCTTTGTTGGCCTCTGACCTAACATCGCAAGCCATGGCGAAGCTAAAAGCACGGAACAACTGATCAAGCTCGACCGTTTCCACGCACAAGGAGTGTCCTGTGCCATGCTGGTCGTCACCTCCATGAGACGCGGAGTACGGACAAGCTGTCCTTGACTTCAATGATAACTTTCACTACACTATATCCGGTCATATCTGATGATTCCTAACTTTCACCTTTAATGGGTTTGACCCTAATAAGTGATTACCAAAGATGAGACACATGTGACAGTTTCAAAGTTTGTGGCCTATTAGAGATGACCCCATTTATAACGACTGTACCACGTCCGTCACATGTGACTCATTTTTAACGGGTTGAAGTACCAAAGTCATTACAAATGTGGTCACATGTAACGGACTTTGATTACGACCGGTCAGTGATGAGGTAATTTCGAGAAAAAAATAATTTTTAAATATTGGCTAGCCTCAGGATTTGCTTGCATGCCCTCTGAGAAATAGAATCATCACAAATATCGCAGCCACATCCAATATGACATATTCCCCATTTCAGCATAGGTGTATCCCAAAATTAACATCGTACACACATGCATTCCAAAGTCTCACAGAAATTACATATACAACCACATATTTCCACCACACATCCTTACCTTACATTTCTTTTGAGCTTACGAAGCCAAAAACTTACCCAATTTCTTACCTTGCATATGAAACTTACCAAGTTTCTAGTAGTCTATATCTTTTGAAGAATAACGATGATATGTCATTTCAAAAAAGGAGAAAACAATTGAACGATACAATTTAGCAAATAATGAGTACATGTAAGGCATGGTAATCAATTTGATGATAAGTTGTTCAAAGTTTGATGACAATTTTGAAAACTACCTTAAATAATATTGTGATGATTTGATAACCAAATAACTAATTACAGATAACTTACTAACTAGGCGTTTGCATATATGAATTTTGTGATGATTTGATAACCAAGGAATTAACTACCAAGGAATTAACTACATAGTTACCCTATTAAACTACCTCAAATTATCAAAAATTGACAGAATGTGAGGTGCTGGGGTGCCGAGGTGTCTTAGTAGGTCATGTTTAATTCACTAATCCGAGTAAACCAACTCGGATCCTAAGCACCTTATATTTTATGATGATTCGATAACCAAAAAACTAACTACACTTGACTTGCTAAATAGGCGATTGCATATATAAATATTGTGATGATTCGATGACCAAGGAACTAACTACATACATATCGTATTAAACTACCTCAAATATTACAAAAAATGACAGAATACGAGGTTCTTGGGGTGCTAAGGTGTCTTAGTCGGTTCTATGAATGCACTAACCCAACCAAACCAACTTGGCACCCTAAGAATCTCATATTCTATGATGATTCGATAACCAAGGAACTATCTACAAATATTCTTCCTCAGATTATCAAAAAAATCACAGATTACTAGGTGTAGAATGACCCTGGTTGTCTTAGTTAGTCTGTACACTAATCCAGGATTGCTCAACATCTCCTATCCTGTGATGATTTTATAATGAAGAAACTAACTACAAATACTTTTACTAAATAGATGTTGTACACTACCTCGAATTATCAAACAATGATAGAATACGAGATTCTCAATGACCCAAGATATCTTAGCTAGTGTATGCACTATATCCATCCAAGCCAACTTGGATCACAAAGCACCTCGTATTCTGTGATTATTTCATAACCAATAAACTAACTACAAATACTTTTACTAAAAAGGTGATTGCATATATGAAAATAAAACAACATTGTCTTCCACATCACATAATCATAGTCCTTACATCACACAATATAAAAAAATGTTTAGTTTACAAGATTACTAGGTTACATCACACAATATAGTCCTTACATCTAACACTGCGATCATCTTCTGAAGACAAAATGCTCCTCCCTTGTTCATGCTTTCACTTAGAATGAAGGTGCAAATTTCGCATATGATAGTTGTGAGGATGAGATATTGCTCATTAATTTGCTCGATACAAAAGACGTGACAGTTTTTGATAGTCTACAATCTGGTGTTATTGTGTACTTTATTAGCTTTTGTGCACTCATCCACTCTAAGTTATACTACTTGACCGAATACAATCCACTACTTGCCTTTGAGTAACCACGTCTATTTTCTGAAAAATATGTTGTGCAAACCTGAAAACTATCGTATGATTGAAAAGTGGATGTCTGAATAAAACTATCGTAGGATAAAAAATAGATGTCCGAGATTTGTTCATGTCACCCTCGAGTAAAATTTTTACTATCATACGATCGAAAAATAGACGTCCGAGAATTGTCCATATCACCTCGAGTACAAATTTTTACTCCCAAATTTAATCAGGAGAAGTTTTACTGAGAACAAATATTTTACTCGGGACGATGTGGACAAGTCTCAAATATCCATTTTTCGATCCTAAGTAGTTTTCAAGTTTGCACTACATATGTGATTTGCATCATACATTTAATTTCCCTGATATCTTTTCATATGTAGCAACTTTTTCCCCTACACTAGTTAAATAACCTGATAGATGATCGATGAAACACCACAGTACAGGACTCTCTCTCTCTCTCTCTCAAGTGTATGAACCTTCTACTTGTGGGAATTGCTATGGTCCATCTATAATTTGGTAGACTTTTCAATATAAACCAACTCCCAAGTTAGCTTCTGGCTGTTGAAAACAGAAAACAGAAAATCCAATATCTTTGTGTTGGGAACATCTGAATTCTTCTGTAAGCACTAAGTAGAAAACAGTCAAGTCCATCCAAAAATCAAAGAATTTTATGCGACCTACAAAGAAACATCTCAAGTTTGAGGTGAGCTAGTAATAGGATATACCAAGAGTTTAATTTTGATACGAGAGCATTGTGAGTGTTTGACATCTTCCATGGTATCGAACTTCAAGTATGTCAAGATCAACACATAGTTCTACATTGAGTATGAAATGCTGAGGCGCATTCTGCCCCCACTGGTGCCCCAGCCGGTGGCGCCCACCCTCCGCCGCTGCCAGTAGCCCCGGATGTCTCCCTCCGTAGCTTCCTGGCCGTCGACCGCCTCCCCAGTTGCCAGCAAGGTGTCTTCAAGCCACGGTAAGTTCTGGGGAGTTTCGCCGACTCCACCTCCGCCCAGATCTGGAGCGCCCCATTCGGCGCCCAATGTCTCCCACATCTCTGCGACTCCGGAGCCTCTACAATCGTGCCCCCGCTTGTTTGCCGAGGTCCTGCGAGGCTCTCCCGATGCCAACCCCTGTTCAAGCTTGGTTCAACAACTGCCGCGACCAAAATTGAAGTCTACAATTACTGTGCCATCGCCGCAACGCAACGTCTACTGGCACGCCTATGAGCCGGCAGCAAGGAAGGGGATGGGCAACATCTCACCTAGGTGTACGACACCACATCGAGCTCCCACGCCGACTGAGCCAGGCTGGACGGAAGTAAGACCAAGGCGCTGGTGGAGTCATGGAGAGGACAACAACATTCAAGCCATGGCCACCGGCCCGATTCAAGGCGACAAGGCTCTGACCGCGTGTCCGGAAGAAGGATTGCTCTCTTCCTTGACGAATTCAAGGTTAGAACCAGAGGGCGCTACTTTGTGTGTCTTGCTCGCGACCATCGGGCTTCGGCTTGCCGTGACCCGCCGCGTTGTTTCACTTGTCACAGCTCCGAACACCGAGCTTGCCACTGCAAATCTCGACAGCAACCTCCCTAACACCCCCTCCGCTAAGAACACTGCATCAATGAGAGACAAATCCCCCCTCCACGGCGACGCGCACTACCTTGCCGCCTCTCCTCCACGACACCAACACGAGGTGTGGCGTCCGGTAGTTGCCGCGCTGACCAGTCGCGCTGCTGCAAGTGCCCGACCACAATGCCCCGGCTTCTGCTTCTTAGTCGACAGGAGACAGAGATGCTCCCGCCACCGCCGCCGGCCACGGGCATCATGGTGCAGCTTTGGGATCCCGAAACAAGGCCACTGGAAGATGTTGTCTTTATCCCGATGTAGCTGCGCGAAAGGGAAAGCACAACTTCTGTCACCTGAGCGATGCGTGCTCTGCCTTTGAACACGGCCAAGGATGTCGAGCGTGTCATTGCCGACGAGTTCGGCCTATGCGATGACGAGCTTGCGGTGTCGTCGGAAGCTTTCGTCCTCAAGTTCAAGCACCACCGTCACTGCGAGGACGCGGTGAAGCAAGGCTTCACTAAAGGCCACAGAATCGAGGTCCACTCATCCAATTGCGCAGCTTGAAGAACGCCACCGGCTCGCACTCATGTACAGAGTTGATGGCGTTCCGATGCAACCGTGGGCACCGGACATCGCTGAGTGCATCACCGGCAACACCTGCACACTGGAGACGGTGGAGATGGATGTCGTCCACCCTGTCGAAGCTGGCGACATGCGGGTGATCTCACTCTGGGCGTGGACACCGAATCCAAGCCGCATCCGCAAGCGAGTGTGGGTGACGATCAGATGCCAAATCTGCGACCCTCAGCTTGTGTCGGTCACGATCTCGGAGCGTCCGTCGGAGCACTGATAGCAGGGTGTCAAGCACCTGATCCTCTTCCACATCGTGGAAATTCATGACTAGACGGCCGTGGCGGTTGACCTCCGCAACCCCAAGTTCTGCAGGCCGGCGTCGCTTCCACCGTGGCACCTCGGCGTGCTAGACGGAGAGTGAGCCTCCCCACCGCTTTGAAAACTTTCCGCAGCATCCGCTTCCGCCGTAGACCTTCACTTTCCACTAGGGCAACGCGGAGGGAGTCGAGGACAACGCCGCAGCTTTAGCGTGGGTGGATCGTGACCAGGGGAGCCGGACGGTTAGGGACGCCATCACCATGGGTGTGAAAATGGGCGTGATGCTCGGGACCGCGAGGAACGCCACGACCGCGAGGCACGTCGCAGTGATGACTTGGACGGTAGGCGCGACAACGTAAGGTGCAGAGATAGGAATCGCAGGGGAAGGTACAACAATGAACACCTTGCTACCGACCACAGTCGCGGCTGGCGGCGGGATAATGATGATGACAACTGCAATGACTTCGGCCACGATGCTACATGCGGTCACGATGGCGAATGGGGCCCTGACGCCACTTTCAGGCATGAACGCACACCCTCGCCGCGCTCCCGCGACCGTAGCAACATGGGTCGGCACGAGGGCCGGCACCACCAGGGCGGTGGTTGCGAAGACAAGAAGGATGGGGACGACGACCGCAACAATGGCAGCGCCCCTCCAACGTCGCCCTTCCTCGGGTGTTCTTCCTCGCCTACTGAGCTAGCCACGGCGCCGATGCAATTCTGTGTGGCCACACCTCGGTTGCTGCCCCTGTGCCCGCGTCGTGGGGACCTCGAAGGGAATGAAGCATGGTCCACTGGGGTCGCCTCTGTGACAACTCCAGTGGCTTGGGTCTTTGCTCGTATCAATGAGGCGCTCGCGGTGGGCGCGGCAGAAGCGACACTGTGACAACTCCTCATGGCGGCGGGGACTGCGGTGGCCATCGACAAGCTTTCTGCGCCGTCGGGTCTCGACATCAACCCCGCGTAGACGGTTTGTGTCCATCGATGATGTCGAGCCGCTCAAGCCTGATGGCGAAGACGCGGCAAGGATTGCGATGGGTGCTGACAAGGCGATTGCGCTGTTCGGCCATCGCGACGACGCCTCTATGTCGGTCGTGTTGTCGCCCGCAGCGATGACCGTGCCTGCAACCAAGGACGTTACGACGGAGATCGCTGCGCCTACAACCTTGGGTGCCATGATGGACGACACTGCCATGGAGCAACTCGTCGATACCGGCAAGCCGGAGGAGGTGCACACCCCCAACGCAGCCGACGACGGTGGTGGAGCCCAGCTATCTCCAGTCACGCCACACCCCCTATTCAAGAACTTGCTACCGCCAATCCTCTTCGCCCTGCAAGTGTCTTTTACCCCTGCTACCTTGTTGATACAAACCCCTGCTCCAGCTGTGGAGGCCAACACAGGAGAGGACCGATAGAGGAGCCAGAGGTTCGCGGCGTAGTCGCTGGTCGGTCTGCTGCCAGCGCTAAAGGCGCAGCTGAACTTGTGCCGGCGCCTTGGCGTGATGTCTGCTGAAGGAACACTCACGGAGAAGGCGGTAGCAGACTTCAAAGCCATATTCAACACGCCGCTCCCACCAGACGCGATTGACGCCCTCGAGCAATTGTTCGGCCTCACCATGGAAGATGCAAAAGCGGTTGACGATGCGCTAGCGAAATACCTTGGGCTGACGGACACCGGTTGTAGGGATGAGTTAGTGGTGGCGATATGAGCAATAACCATCTGCCTTAGACAGGAGTCTAACACCTCCATGTATCCAACTCCTTTCATCCTTCTGTTGTTGCGTGAGACTAGAACGCGCGTGGTCAACATGAGCGATGACAAACCGTATCGAGACTTCGCTTTGATATCGCAACAACTTCACGATCTGTCACACTTCTCCTCGATGCTGCAATTCAGCATCCTAGCTTTGGTACCGCAACTTAGCACCCTAACGACTTCTTCGATCGATGAACCTTCTTCATGGCGACAAGAAGCCTAGCGTGCTTCCTCCAGGAAGTTCCGTCATGAACACTGTGATGGTGGGCACAACCGCTGTTATAGCATGAGGCAATGGCGATCTCGCTCTAGTCCCATTGATCTCCGCCCCCACTGTCATGACCGACACAGTCACCGCTGTTGTCCCTTCCGACCACAGCCCCGACATTGGCAACAACCGCACAGCCTTAGCATGGCAAAGTTGGGGTATTATTTTCACTACTGTTAGTAGCTCGAATCACAGCAGAGACTGCCACTCTATTAATGATATACCCGATTGCTGACACCCTTTCTTGGAATGTGCGTGGCCTAAACAGACTGGCTATAAGAGCGACCGGTAAAGACATGCTCCAATCGGCTAACCCCCATATTGCTTGTTTACAAGAGACGAAATTGAGCAACGTCGATGCACGTCTAGTCGGCTCCTTAGGTGGGGGATGCCTACGCTCTTTTCTCTACAAGCCAGCAACAGGGCCACTAGGCACAAGAGGGGGCATCTTGGTTTTGTGGAATGAAGATGTCGTTGACCTAACAAATCTAGTTTGCAGTGACTTCATTTTGACGTTTTTGATCACCATAAAAGCTTGCCAATCTTCTTTTCTTCTCTCAGTGTTCTACGGCCCAACTAGAGATAGTGCGAAACAAGCTTTCCTGCGAGAACTCAGGAATACCAAGCCACAGGACAACTCAGAATGGCTAGTGGTTGACTTCAATATAATTTATAAAGCCTCTGACAAGAACAACACCAATCTCAATCTGAGGCAAATGAGAATATTCAAAGAAACGCTCAGCGCTTGCGAACTCAGAGAGATTGCTCTACAAAACAAACGTTTCACATGGAGCAATGAGAGGGACAGCCCGACACTTGTCAAGCTTGATCACTTCTTCTGTGATGCGAACTGGGGCGTCACCTTCGATAGACACCTTTTGAACACCCTCTCCACGTCACTTTCGGATCACTACCCTCTCATCATGACCCGTGTATACAAAACTTTGCAACAGCTATGACCCGTGTATAAATCACTGGCCTTTAACATGTAAACTAACATTCGTAAAAGAACTGTACTACTATACTAGCATAATGTACGGCACGTAGAGAGTCCATCGATGAAATGGGACAGAGATTGAGTGATCACTGTAGGATTCATTGGGCATGGGATGCAATTGGAATTTGGGCTGCAGAAGTCAAATGATGTGAAGCTCGCTGTGCATGAGACCCAGATTGCGCGTTTCCCCGGATTCCATGGAGCAAGCGGCAAGCCGTGCGATGTGCCGGGGTGCACAATGAGCTTGTGTGCGTCTCCAAGCTCGAGAAAAGCATGCCATGAATATTACTGCAGTGTTCTACGACTTGTGGATCGATTCCTGAGGTGTGTATAGTGAACCGAAGGGACATAACATGGATTGGAGCAACACCGTGTACAACATTTGGGTGGAATATGAGTATAGGCTAATATGAGAAATATTGGATGCACCGGCCGGTGATATAATATAAATTTAATAACAAGATCTCAATGTTGCGAGTTTTACGCTGATCATCACTAACCAGTAGGTAAATCCGAGACAAAAAAACATTTTTCGGAATGAGATGCACAGCGAACGTGAAGCCGATGTTGCCCTCTTGACCAGCGTGCTGGTGGAGATGGTCATGCGACCTTGAGGCGCAGCGCGCCGTAGTCCCTGGTCGAAAAAGCTATTGGGCGAACGACCGCCGCTACCGATCAAGCAAATTGGCGCTCGACATGTAACTTCAGTTTTTTTTTTGTTTCCGCTGCGCTACTTTTTATTTATCTGTTTTTTTCCTGCTTTTGCGTGATCCTTATTTTTAATATTTCCTTTTTTACGTGCTTTGTAGACATATGAAATACACTTTTCTGTTTTTTCACTCCCGTTATTTTTCTGATTTTCCTTTTTCCGTTATAGTCTCTTTTAATGAAAACCTTTTCATATAAATACTCCCATGAAAACTTTCTACATATAGGAACTTTATATAGTAAAGATTTTACGTATATAAAATTTATATGTAAAGATTTTTTTTGCGTATAAAGTTTATATAGAAATTATATATGCAATTCTAAAGTTTAATTTAATGTATAAATTTTAATAGAAATGAAAAACCCGGTCTATCACTTTTTTTCAAATATAAATATAATCCAATCCTAACAAACTTGATAACAGGAAGGAGATAAAGATGCATCGGATCTTTCTAACTGAAATAACAAAATACTAGATAGGAACAAATCATAGTTAAGCATGTCATTAAAACGAAAAAGGAATAAATCATGGTTAAGCTTGTCATTAGAAAAAAAAAGGAAAAAGCTGTTTCATATACGTAGACTAGATTCACGTGATATTTTTTTTTCTTCCCGTGATCCTTATATGTAGAAATTTTTCATGGGAGTATTTTCTTCTTTAAACGAACTGGCATCAGACGTGAAAATTTCATTGAAAATAAGAGGAGCAAAAGTTATCTGTATAAGTAGGAAAAAGTTGTACAAGAAGTGAAAATACTAGGTGAACACAAGCGAGAGGTGCTTTGCGCCTGCTGCAGTCTAAGTTTTGATCTCCTCCTTGATCTTTGCTCCCAGCGATGTGACAAAAAGTAACCAGGCCAGGTTCTCTTATAAGTACAGGCACCCTATGATTTGCCTCCATTGAGTTCTCTGTGAGATATTTGAACTAATAAGAGATAGCGCATTGTTTTTTAGAACTTAGATCATTCATCGATCCGGCTTCTATTTGAAAGCCTGAAGAAAGAACAGAGCCTTATACAGATGGCCATTACACTATTCAGAGAGAGAGAGAGAGAGAGAGAGAGAGCTTTGCCCGTAATAGGAATGGGATGCATTAGGAGTTTTAGATGCACTGCAACGCCAGATCCACCTGTCTGTTCTTGATATTTCACACACTGCCGAGCTTGGGAAACAACTAAGCTTTAGCTTTCCAGGTGAAACAGGCATTGTGTGTTACAGCGTACACACGGTTATCGTGAGCCAAAAAGCCAGGCACGCCGGCCGGTTCCAGCCAGCACCGCGGAGCCATCTGGTGAATGACGGTGATCGTTGTCCTAGAAGCGACGACTCCGTCTTTTGTCGTCGTTGGCAGTTTGTAAGACGGGCCGTCGCCTCACGAGCCGCTGCGATGCTATACCGTCTCGATCAACCGGGCCAAGTGCTCGATGCCTGATCAGAAGGAGTGTGTCCTCCGCATGGACAATCCTGTGACGAGATCGTGCGTGCGTGTGTGTGGTGGAGATATTGTTTAGGATTTACTCTCTCCGTCCCATAAACATCCAATCTAGGATTAAAATGGAACACTACCATAGATAAGATTTTTTTTGGACGGAGAGAGTAGGCTGGAGTGGGATGCATCGGGAACACGAGCCGAAGTCTGTGAAACTGCAGAAGCATGTGTTCCGCGCGTGGTGGAACTGTGCCAGCACGCTTGTCTACGGTGACCCAATGCCATCGCGTTCTTCGCGTCCTCCTCTGCTGATCAGCTCTATGGACAGAGCAGCGCGCTTGTCTGAACTGCGTGGATATCCAGCGGGGGTGGTGCAAGCGTAATGCAGATCGAAGCAATTTTAGATAAATGTAAAATGAGAGGATTCTGCATGGCGTTCTGATTTAATTGCACACTAACAGAAAATCCGTCAGATATGAGCAGCGGGAAATATCCTCAAACATCAACCGAGGGTCCGATTCATGGGTCGGGTTACAACTGAAGTAGTGAGCCCGAGGTACGAATTAGTAACAGTCTAATAGATAACCTGTACTTCCAAACATCTATACTACATTAAAATAAGGTCAGTGACGTAGGTAGAATTTAGAGTTTAGATTGTGCGACTTATATGAAATAACTCCAACATCACAAATACAAATATAATAGAATTAGCCAAAAGTGCATCGTAGCATATTACTAAGGCAACGCCTTTAGAGAACATCTTAAAACTAACAATTAAGTGAAAATTTTAACTTAAAAGAAGCTTATATAGCTACAAAGTTTGAAGAAGATTAACGTACCTTCTAGCTGCATGTTTTACCATTGCTGCATGTTTCCAAAAAAAAAAAGCAATATCTTTATATTTTTCATGTTTGAACAAACAATAGTAATTTAAATGATAAGCGACAAAACTGAAAATTGAAAAAAGAAAAAGAAAAACAAGTCTAGAGCTAGAAGATCTAATGTCCTAATCAGCCGCCCAATAATCATGTGCCCTATGCCCTTGCCTTGATACCTTGCAGTTTTTCCTCATGCCGTTGCGCTTCCGCTGTAGTGGCTGCACCCGCACGCTGGTGCTCGTCGCCTTGCTATCGCACCTACTGCACACACTGCCCTAGCGTCGTTGCCGTTGCCGTCGCCGGAGGTTGGTAGATCACACGCGGCGAAGTGGGAGTGCCGGTAGCTGTTGGAATTAATGAATGGGCTAAGGCCCATATAAAGATTAATTCTTTTAGAAAATCACAAAAACCCACCTCATGGGATGATATCCATGGGGAGTTTAGTACCACCTTACCAATTATAGTAGAGTGAGACCTCCTTATAAGGGAGGATGCTCTACTAGCCACTTGAAACATGTATGTGGAGAGAATAAGGGGAACACACGCGCTCGCTCACCGAGCGATATGTGTGTGAATGGTCCGCCAAAATTGGTTTCTCATCCTTGCGCAGATGCGGTCTCCTTTTGCAGTTTTGTTTTGCTGCGATAATTCGGTTTTGTTTTTTGATAACACTCCGAATAATCCGGTGCGTGAACGGCATGGAGTTTGAATAAGTTACGCGTGACTTATCCAGTTCGGTTATGCGAAGTGAAGAACGTGCAGGTGACCTGAGCAAGCGTCCTGATATCTCTATATAAACGCAGCTGCTGCCTCCACACAACACACGCGAAATCAATCTAGGGTTTGCCTCCTTCTTTGTACTGCGCCGTCGCTCGTAGTCTACTCTGTCCCGCTCGTCGGCGTGCACCGACGATCAGGAGAGCAGGTCTCCAGAACCTTCGTTCGGTTTTGTTTTTTGATAACACTCCGAATAATCCGGTGCGTGAACGGCATGGAGTCCGAATAAGTTACGCGTGACTTATCCAGTTCGGTTATGCGAAGTGGAGAACGTGCAAGTGACCTGAGCAAGCGTCCTGATATCTCTATATAAATGCAGCTGCTGCCTCCACGCAACACACGCGAAATCAATCTAGGGTTTGCCTCCTTCTTTGTACTGCACCGTCGCTCGTAGTCTACTCTGTCCCGCTCGTCGGCGTGCACCGACGATCAGGAGAGCAGGTCTCCACAACCTTCGTTTTCGACGTCCTGCACCGGGAGAAGGCGGCAATAAGGTTTTTGGAAAGCGCTTCGCGTGTTTTGCTGCGAAAATTCGGTTTTGTTTTTTGATAACACTCCAAATAATCCGGTGCGTGAACGGCATGGAGTTCGAATAAGTTACGCGTGACTTATCCGGTTCGGTTATGCGAAGTGGAGAACATGCAGGTGACCTGAGCAAGCGTCCTGATATCTCTATATAAACGCAGCTACTGCCTACACGCAACACACACGAAATTAATCTAGGGTTTGCCTCCTTCTTTGTACTGCGCCGTTGCTCGTAGTCTACTCTATCCCGCTCGTCGGCGTGCACCGACGATCGGGAGAGCAGGTCTCCAGAACCTTCGTCTTCAACGTCCTGCACTAGGAGAAGCCGGCAATAAGGTTTGTGGGAAGCGCTTTGCGCGACTGCTTGCTGGTCTTCCACGACGGCTTGTCTTCCTCTTCGTTCGAGTGCGCACCATCGTCAACATCTGGTACCGCGAGTTCTTCCCGCTGCGCAAATGATCTTGGAAGGTTCTCGGTACGGTTTTATTATGTTTTGCATATTCGATCAACTCATGTTTTACTGTTTAGTTTATATGTGTAGATTGAATGATGCGATCATGTTAGTTTACATCTGCAACATCATGATTTATTTATGGAATAAATTAAATCAATATGTGCTTATATTTTCAACAATCCAAAAACCTTATTATAGGCACTGTGATTTTACTATGGCTGGTTTTGCCGAGGCACTCAGGCCGGATAAATTCACCGGCGTGCACTTTAAAAGATGGCAGATCAGGGTCACTCTGTGGCTGATAGCTATGAAATGCTTCTGGGTTAGTAATGGCAAACCTGATGGAGTTCTTACTGCTGAAAAGCAGAAAGAATTCGAGGAGGCCACTAATCTCTTTGTGGGAAGCATTCTTAGCGTTCTTGGCGATTGTATGGTCGAGGTGTATATGCATATGACCGACATTAAGGAGTTGTGGGATGCACTGAATACCAAATTCGGTGCTACTGATGCTAGCAATGATTTGTACGTCATGGAGCAGTTTCATGACTACAGGATGGTTGAAAATCGTTCTGTAGTTGAGCAGGCTCATGAAATACAGGACCATGGCTAAGGAACTCGAACTCCTTAAGTGCACCCTACTCGAAAAATTTGTGGCCGGGTGCATTATTGCGAAACTTCCTTCCCCATGGAGAAGTTTCGGTACTGCACTCAAACACAAGAGACAGGAGTACTCCGTTGAGGGGTTGATAGCGTCTCTTGATGTTGAGGAGAAAGCTCGGGAAAAGGATGCCGCATCTAAAGGCGATGGTGGGCAGTCTAGTGCAAATGTGGTGCACAAGACCCAAAACAAGAGTAAAGGGAAATACAAAACATAGCAGACCACCAACTTCAAGAAGAAGAAGAACAACAGCAATCCGAATCAGGATAATAGAACTTGCTACGTGTGTGGCTTGCCTGGTCATCTGGCCAAGAAATGTCCACAACGCAAGGGGATGAAGACACCTGCAGGGCAGACCTCTAAGTCTGCCAATGTGACCATTGGCAACACTGGAGAAGGAAGCGGGTATGGCAATTTACCTATTGTTTATTCAGTTAATCAGTCTACTAACTGGTGGGTAGATACAGGGGCCAACGTACATGTTTGTGCTGACATCTCGCTGTTTTCCTCTTATTAGGTCGCACGGGATTCCTCCGTCCTAATGGGGAATGGGTCACATGCTTCTGTTCATGGTGTTGGCATGGTAAATCTGAAGTTTACTTCGGGAAAGATCGTGCAGCTGAAGAACATGCAGCATGTCCCTACTATCAACAAGAATCTCGTTAGTGGCTCCCGTCTATGTAGAGATGGATTTAAGTTGGTGTTTGAGTCTAATAAAGTAGTCATGTCTAAACATGGATATTTTATTGGTAAAGGCTATGAATGCAGAGGCTTGTTCCGCTTTTCCCTTTCTGATTTCTGCAATAAGTCTGTGAACCATATTTGTGGCAGTGTGGATGATGAGGCTAATGTTTGGCACTCACGATTATGTCACATTAATTTTGGCTTGATGGCTCGGCTTTCCAGTGTGTGTTTAATTCCTAAGTTTTCCATTGTGAAAGGTTCTAAGTGCCATGGCTGTGTGCAATCAAAGCAACCTCGAAAGCCTCACAAGGCTGCCGAGGAGAGAAACTTGGCACCTCTAGAACTCCTACATTCAGATCTTTGTGAAATGAATGGGGTGTTGACGAAGGGTGGAAAACGATATTTCATGACATTAATTGATGATGCTACTAGATTTTGCTATGTGTATTTGTTAAAAATGAAAGATGAGGCTCTAGACTATTTCAAAATTTATAAGGCAGAAGGTCAAAATCAACTAGACAGGAAGACAAAAAGACTTAGGTCTGATCGTGGTGGAGAGTTTTTCTCAAACGAATTTGACTTATTCTGTGAGGTACATGGCATCATGCATGAGAGGATGCCTCCCTATTCTCCTGAGTCTAATGGAATTGCCGAACGGAAGAACCGCACGCTAACTTACTTGGTTAATGCCATGTTGGATACTGCGGGACTACCTAAGGCATGGTGGGGGAGGCATTGTTGACCTCGAATCATGTATTAAATAGAGTTCCTAACAGAAACAAGGATAAAACACCATACGAGGTATGGATTGGGAGAAAACCATCACTATCTTACTTGCGTACATGGGGGTGCTTGGCGAAAGTCAATGTACCAATAACAAAGAAACGCAAGCTTGGACTTAAGACAGTGGACTGTGTCTTTCTGGGATATGCTCACCACAGCATTGCCTATAGATTTTTAATAGTCAAATCTGAGGTACCTGATATGAATGTCGGTACAATTATGGAGTCTCGTGATACTACCTTTTTTGGGAGCTTTTTTCCAATGAAGGATACACATAGTATTTCTAGTTAACCTTCTGAAATAATTCCCAGTTTAATCGCACCACCAGAACAAACTGAACATACACATGAACCTGTCACTAAGGAGGATGATAGTGAAGCTCCTCGAAGGAGCAAGAGACAAAAGACGGCTAAATCCTTTGGTGATGATTTCACTGTGTACCTCGTGGACGATACTCCTAAGTCAATTTCAGAAGCATATGCATCTCCTGATACAGACTACTGGAAAGAGGCTATCCGGAGTGAAATGGATTCCATTATCACAAACGATACTTGGGAGGTGACATAGCGACCCTATGGTTGTAAACCCGTGGGGTGCAAGTGGGTGTTCAAGAAGAAGCTTAGGCCTGATAGTTGCTAAGGGCTATACTCAGAAAGATGGCGAAGACTTCTTTGACACTTACTCACATGTTGCTAGATTGACCACAATTCGTGTGTTACTTTCCTTGGTAGCCTCACATGGTCTTCTCGTTCATCAAATGGACGTTAAGACAACTTTCCTTAATGGAGAGCTGGATGAGGAGATCTATATGGATCAACCTGATGGATTTGTAATGGAAGGTCAAGAAGACAAGGTGTGCAAATTGTTGAAGTCTTTGTATGGTCTGAAACAAGCGCCTAAGCAATGGCATGAGAAATTTGATAGAACATTAACATCTGCAAGCTTCGCAGTCAATGAGGCAGATAAATGTGTATACTATCGCCATGGTGGGGGTGAGGGAGTTATCTTGTGCTTGTATGTTGATGACATACTCATATTTGGGACAAATCTTGAGGTGATTAATGAAATTAAATCATTCTTGTCGGAAAATTTCGATATGAAAGATTTGGGAGTAGCTGATGTTATCCTGAACATTAAGCTAATTAGAGGTGAGAATGGGATTACACTCTTGCAGTCTCATTATGTTGAGAAGATCTTGAGTCGCTTCGGCTACCTTGATAGCAAACTTTCTCCAACACCTTATGATTCTAGCTTGTTACTTCGAAAGAACAAGAGAATTGCTAGAAATCAATTGGAGTACTCTCAAATCATTGGCTCATTTATGTACCTAGCTAGCGCAACTAGGCCTGATATCTCCTTTGTTGTGAGCAAGTTGAGCCGGTTTACCTCTAATCCGGGAGATGATCACTAGCATGCGCTTGAGTGAGTGATGCGCTATCTAAGAGGTACTATGGACTTAGGGCTTCACTATTCTGGTTACCCTGCGGTACTTGAAGGATATAGTGATTCTAATTGGATCTCTTATGCTGATGAGATCAAAGCCACTAGTGGATATGTTTTCACACTAGGTGGTGGTGCTGTTTCATGGAGGTCTTGCAAACAGACCATTTTGACGCGGTCAACCATGGAAGCAGAGCTTATGACACTAGATACTGCTACTGTTGAGGCAGAACGGCTACGTGATCTACTGATGGATCTACCTGTGGTTGAAAAACCGGTGCCGGCTATTCTTATGAACTGTGACAATCAAACGGTAATTGTCAAGGTGAATAGTTCTAAGGATAACATGAAATCGTCTAGGCATGTGAAAAGGCGATTAAAGTCTGTCAGGAAATTGAAAAACTCCGGGGTTATAACATTGGATTACATCCAAACAGCTAGAAACCTGGCAGATCCCTTCACAAAGGGACTATCACGGAATGTGATAGACATTGCATCGAAGGAGATGGGTATGAGACCCATATGAGTTATACTATGGTGGCAACCCAACCTATGTGATCGGAGATCCCATGAATTAGGACCTGGGAAGAACAAGCTATTAGTTAACGAGAGGAGAGTACCTTTCTAAAACCCTCTCCAAGTGAAGATGCATGTACTCTCATGAGCTGCAAGGCAGGTTAGCTATGCCTTAATGTATTATGTTGGCTTTATTTAGCGAAGATGCTATCCTGCAGAGCACTCTTGAAAGAACGCACCTATGTAAGCTTGACTGGTGGTCGCAGTCTATGAAGATCTTGGGTGAATCTTCTAGGAAGCCTAATAAGAGACCATGGAGTATGACTTATACGCTCCATCCGAAGGGTAGTCTACTGACGGTCTAGTATCAGTTAAGATTCTGAGTGAAACTTGCTTGCACAAGACTTGCAATTCAAGGCATAGTCCATTGTTCAAGTTGTGAGTAAGTGTAGCTTGGAGTTCTAGGTGGATGTTCAACCTTAACGGTCTCCATCGAACCACTGGTATATAAACAGTACATTGGAAAATGGCAAACCTCTGTGGGATTTTAAGATTTGGTGGGGGATTGTTGGAATTAATGAATGGGCTAAGGCCCATATGAAGATTAATTCTTTGGAAAATCACAAAAACCCACCTCATGGGATGGCATACATGGGGAGTTTAGTACCACCTTGCCAATTCTAGGTGAGTGAGACCTCCTTATAAGGGAGGATGCTCTACTAGCCACTTGAGGCATGTGTGGTGGAGAGAATAAGGGGAACACACACGCGCTCGCTTGCTAGGCCAGGCGGTGCGCGTACGCGACATGTGCGTGAATGGTCCGCCAAAATTGGTTTCTCCTCCTTGCGCAGATGCGGTCTCCTTTTGCAGTTTTGTTTTGCTGCGAAAATTCGGTTTTGTTTTTTGATAACACTCCGAATAATCCGGTGCGTGAACGGCATGGAGTCCGAATAAGTTATGCGTGACTTATCCGATTCGGTTATGCGAAGTGGAGAACGTGCAGGCGACCTGATCAAGCGTCCTGATATCTCTATATAAACGCAGCTGCTGCCTCCACGCAACACACGCGAAATCAATCTAGGGTTTGCCTCCTTCTCTGTACTGTGTCGTCGCTCGTAGTCTACTCTGTCCCGCTTGTCGGCGTGCACCGATGATCGGGAGAGCAGGTCTCCAGAACCTTCGTCTTCGACGTCCTGCACCGGGAGAAGCCAGCAATAAGGTTTTTGGGAAGTGCTTCACGTGACTGCTTGCTGGTCTTCCACGACGGCTCGTCTTCCTCTTCGCTTGAGTGCGCGCCGTCGTCAACATCTGGTACCACGAGTTCTTCCCGCTGCGCAACCGATCTTGGAAGGTTCTCGATACAGTTTTATTATGTTTTGCATATTCGATCTACTCATGTTTTACTATTTAGTTTATATGTGTAGATTGAATGATGCGATCATGTTAGTTTACATCTGCAACATCATGATTTATTTATGAAATAAATTAAATCAATATGTGCTCATATTTTCAATAGCAGCCACCAGGCCAGCGGCTTCGCCGCTGCCACCTTTCCACGGGTAGTGGTTTCGCGGTAGGTGCATCTCACCTTAATCACGTCTGTTGCGTCTTCTTCGGCGCCGACTGCTGGCACATCCACGAACACCAAGAAATGGCTCTTCTCATCGGTGTAGAGCTCGCCGACATCCACGGACGTTGCCCAGCCATCCCCGTCAACGATGCTCGTAGCGGCTGGAGTTGACAGACCTGACGCGCACACCGGAGTGCGGGCAAGTGATGCTGATGTGTGCCTCCTGCACGGTGATCGAAAGGAGCCCACCGATGCACTGTGCAAATGCGTCTTGGATGATGGCCTGGTTCTCGATGAAGGAGAATGTTTCCCCGGTCTCTTCGGCGTTGGTGTGCATCATCGCGGCATCGTGGTTGGTGCCGAAGCCAGACGTGTGGACAGGCAGGCACCGGTCACCGGAGTGCTTGAAGAAAGGCGGCACGAGTACACTGTAGTTCTTCGAGTACCCGCCATTGAGATTGTCTGTCCTGACCAACGGAGAGAAGGATGACGCTGGCGATGTCATTCCGGTAGCGGTGTCCATCGAACACCTTGGTGGCTTCGACAAGGCCCTTGAGGATGTTCGTGTAGCCGTACGCATGGAGGGATTGGGATTCCACGGTGCTCTTTGCCGACGCCTCCGTTGCGATGGTAAGAGCGTTGACGTAGAGGAGAACGATGAATTTCTCCCTGGGCGTGCTCCTCGCGATGGCCGGGAGCTCGCAGTGCGTCTTGACGAAGAGCACCATATTGTTTGCCGGTGCCTTGCCGCTACCGGGTGCGGCCAGCGCAGCCCACCTAGCTTGCCCGCTCGTTGGTGGAAAGGTTGCAGCGGTGGGTGGGCGGCGGCAGCGTCATTGACGTGGTGGGAGGTGGCCTCGGCTGCGGCGTCGCCTCCTCCCCGTAAGGCTGCAGGTCGTGCCCGTAGCCACCACCGGAGCAGCCGCGGTGGAGCGGGACTTGGCGAGCTTGAGGAGGCGGCGGCTGACCTCCTTGGAGTACGCCTGCAACACCTCGATCCCGTCATCGACAGAGGCCAGCACGGCGCTGGAGGACAACTCTGTGACGGAAGCATCGGCGTGTCGTGCCTCGGTGGCGCCCAGAGCCACCTCGACAGCCTCCTCCACACTTGCCGCTTCCTCCCACCCAGCGTTGCCGGACCTCCTCCCCTCCTACCTCCCCTCTCCCCGCCGGCCAACACGCCCATAGGAACGACGAGAAAAAGAGAGAGAAGAAGGGGAAAGAGAGAGGGTGATGACGTGGTAACCCTGACATGTGGGGCCCACCTAGGTCCCATGCTGACCTTGCTGCCATGTCGGATAAAACCGGGGTCAATACTACCTAAGGACCCAGAAAGATCCATTTTTGTAAGTTGAGGGATCCCATATATCTGGTTTCTAGGTTGAGAGATAACTTAATAATTTGGTGATAAGATGAGGAATCTCGGATGTACTATTTCTAAAATGGTCCATCCAAGCGCTCATTTTGAGCCCAATGCTTAAAAATTTATGACCCAGTATTTTACAATGGCATTGGGTTAAAAATTGGCTTCCTAATATGCTCTACAGTGTAAGACGCCGTTGAATAGTTAAATTACATGTATATAAAACTTTATATGTATGCTACGGTAATATCAAACCAATAAACAAGCTATGGCTCATCTATAAATAACTTGCACCTACCCCTTCACCTTGTCGTCAACCCACTAAAGTAATCATACCAGAGTGGTGGCCATGTCATGAAATGATCTATGCACAGAAAATACTACCTCCATCTCAAAATATTACTACCGGAGGCAGTATGGTTTCCAGCGAGCACTATGCCTAGGTCTATGCACAGAAAATACTACATCCATCTCAAAATATTACTACTGGAGGGAGGCAGTATGGTTTCTAGCCAGCACTATGCCTAGGTCCGCTAGATAGGAATGAGACGTACCAAGAAACTGAGCTGCAGAAGTCACAAGACCTCATCAACCTTACTTAGTGCACCACTAGAAGCTCATTTATCTCACCCTCTATCTGGACTACAGCGCATCAGATGAGAAAATCGCACTCCAGCGGGAATCTAGTTGGCAACGCCAAATTTGAAGACCTTCCATCCCACACCATGCGCACGCCAAATTTGGTGTTTTGCCCTTCTTGCGGCATCTACCAACTGCCGAGCCCCGAATCAGACTCGCAGCACCAGCTGCGGTTGTTGCGCGGATGGAGTAGACGTGGAGATATAGCAGATCTTGCGGCAGATGTCGTCAAACCTCTCCGCCTGTGCCATGTCGCCACTCAATCACTGTCCTCGTTTACATGTTGCCTCCTCTTCTCGCCGAATCAAGGTAGCCACAAGCTAGCTCCCACTACTACAAAAATCCCTATAGGTGCGATTGAGAACTGACTATAGATGCCGGTTTCCCAAAACGACACCTATTGATCGGCACCTTTGCCTCAATCTTATTGGTGCCGGTTCTAAAACCGGCACCTATACTATTAAAAAAATAAAAAAAATGACACCTGCACTACCGTCGACCGCCAATTGCCCATGCCGGTCTTCTCCACCGCCGCCACCACCACCTCGCCCGACCTTCACGCTGCCACCTAGCTGTGCCGGCCTCCGCGCCGCCACCTCACCATGCCGGCCTCCGCACCGCCGGCCACCACATAACACCGCTCTGGAGGAGGGGGGAGGTCCCCCGGGAGAGGGGGCCAGCGAGATCTAGCGACCGAGCCGCCACCTCGCCGCACCGGCCGCCACCCCACGCCGTGTTAGAGGAGGAGAAAGGAATGGGGGAGGTCCCCCGGGAGAGAGAAGGCCAGCGAGATCCAGGCCTCCTTCACCACCGCCGTCATCGCCATCTCATCGCGCCGGCTGCTGCGCCAGCCACGACCTCACCCGCACCGCGCTGGAGGAGGGGGCCTCCGCGCCGGCCGCCACCTCACCCGCACCGCGCTGGAGAAGGGGGCCTTCTCGCCGGCCGCCACCTCACCCGGGCCGGCCCGCTAGCTCGCCCGTGCCGGCCGGCCTTCTCCACCGTCCTACCGCCTTGGAGGGGGAGAGAAGGGGGGAGGGCCCCCGTGAGAGGGCCGCGGCCCATCTTTCGTCGGCCACCGCCGCCGCTCTAGCCGTCGGAAGGCAAAGGGAGAGGAGGGGCGAGAGATGCGAGAGAGAGATGTGGCGAGAGAGAGATGTGGATAAGGACCGATTTGGTCAGTCAAAAAAGGATGGTTGTACGCGCCCGTTTTCTTAAATAGGTGTTATTTTTATAAAAAATCGGTACCTATACTAATTTTATAGGTACGGTTCCGTTAAAAACCGACACCTATACTATAGGTGTCGGTTTTTCTCTAGAAGCAACACCTATATTTATATTATAGGTGTCGGTTCTATTGAAAAATCGGCACCTATAGTATAGGTACCGGTTCTATATTTTTTCATCGTGCGTAGAGGTGGGAAAAAGCTCATAGGTGCCGGGTTTAAATTAACCGGAACCTATAAGATCGGTCCCTGTGAGGGTTTTTGCAGTAGTGTCCTCTTGGCTCCGGCCATAGCGACGGCGGCCAGCAGTGGAACTAGAGAGGGGCTCAGGTGGTGTTTGAAACTCTCATGAAGATGAAAATTAAGTTGACGCACGTAAAACAAGAAAACTGTTAGTATATGATTAATTAAGTTTTAATTATGACACACTTGATAAATAATATATTTTATTTAAAGCAATATCTATATAGAAAATTTTTACACGAAACATATCAAACAGTAGTCTAAAAAACGTGCTAATCAAAATCAAGGTAAAATAAGAATCCGAAACTTAACGGCAGCCTGACAATGGTGACCGCGAGTGGGTCAATGAACTGGCTGCTTTCTTTTTCTTTTTCTTTTTCTTTTTCTCAAGTGATGCGACTACGTACATAAAGGATAAGCGGCATAAGCCTACTTAGTCAATGCGGTAAATATAATCAAAATGATAGAAGTAAAAATTACAGTCAAAGTGCTAATTACATAGAGAGTATTTTTCTTTCTTCCTTATCGGCGGCTTTTCCAAATTAATTAAGTGCTGGATTATTGAGAAGGAAGTTTTTTTTAGAGAACATTCTTTTATAGCGTAAAGCAAATAATATGTTTTAATAATCAAGAGAATAAACTGAAGAGAATACAAGGCTTAATTCGATAGATTGTTCATTTCCAACAAGATATTTGTCTTTTTTCTTTTGCCAAACACAACCTATCCGTGGCTTTTATGTTGGCTGTACTCACCTCTCACCAGATAAATCACTAATGAGGTGATTGGTGAAACACTATATCTTTATTTAATTATTATATGCGAACACGTATATACCCTAGTCTTGACGTGTCTCATAATAAGCCAAATCGTACTCACATGATGCATCGCCTTCCGTTGCAAAAACATAAGAGGGTGATGAGGAAAAAGTCAAATATATAAATATATATAGCTAGTGCCCACAATTCAATGGACATCGATACAGTCCGGTTAATTAGGAATGTGATTCATCGAGAATTTGAATTGTAACTTCCATGATCACGGGAGTGTTCGTCGATTGAATCTGATGTGATCATGACTATCATTGATATAACCATAACTCACATCAAGATCAAGTTGTCCAACTGCTGGAATCTAATTCGGTCACCTGCTATAGTACTGACTTCAAACGACCACCTAATCTACATACGAGCTCCTTTTTGACCTGTGAGTGCTCTCGAAATTCTCTTTCCAATGGACCTAGTCTCATCGTCAAATTCCATCTTAGTTGGCCACAATTACCGAAACAACGTGTTGCGTCACCTATAATAGGTCTATAGGCTTATAACTTCGTTTAGGACCCCGGTCCAAGTGGGGCCCATGTGGGCTGCGCGCCAACCTGGTGGAGCACAATCCTAGGGACCCCTTGGTCGTCTTCTCACCTCCTTAAATAGCTAGGTACCCCTTTAGGGTTTATCGGGTTTTGTTAGATTAAAGTTTAATCAATTGCTACTTGCTTGTAGCACGTGTGTCGGCTAGACCGTTCGTCTGCTTGATCTTCGGAAACTCAACCTATCGTGTGTATTTAATTTCTATTTACAATATCAGATTGTTTTTATCTTGTTCTTACTTGTTTCTTCGATTTGCTTGTAGGAATAAGTTTGATCTACACCGCAAGATCAACAGCCCACAGAGAGGTGTATCGATCGCTAACGCGCAACACAACGTCTCGTACGGTTGTAGTCGGATCGTTAATGTGTCTCCCAAATCGTAGTTATCTCAACTCACCGAAAGATCGGGCTAATCATAGTCTTGAGCGCATCGAGTGGAGGTCAGTGTTTATTGGAATCAACTCAAGCAAAATCCCTCAATTATAAGTGCAGTCCATTATAAGTGCTAAAGGTGACTGAGAGCTTCCATGTGTAAAAACGAAGGATGGTGGCGGCTGTTTTGATAGTCAGTAACTCCCTATGTTTTTTTTTAATAGGGCAGATTTATTTCATTGGAAGTGCCTCTAGACTGCTGTGTGACCAATTGCGAGCTAGGAGTTGCCCAATTGGGTCATATATAGCTCATGTCAACACTCTCCCTGCTTGACCAGCCTAAAAAAAGCTGGAATACAAATGTAAAATAACTGTACAAAAGAAATATATAATTAAAAAAAACAAAGCCTACCTGATAATCGGGGAAAAAAGAAAAAAATGTAACATATCGAGAAGAGTTGAATTTAAAGTAGATATAGAAGACCACATGACAAAGGCTATGTTCGCTAGCCCTGGTTCACAACCAGCATAGGGCGCACGGAAAACAGAGCAGTCCATTAACGCGTGATTAATTAAGTATGAGATAATTTTTTAAAAATAGATCAATATGATTTTTAAGCAACTTTCATATAGAAACTTTTTAAAAAAACACACTGTTTAGCAGTTTGAAAAGCGTGCGTGTGGAAAAAGAGAGGGGTGAGTTGGAAAAGGGGGATTCCAAACACAGCCAAAGGCTGGCTGGTAGCTGGCGAAATGAAGTTATATGATCACCCTATGCACCTAAATACAATAGTAGGCTATAAACTAGCTATAGGGTTTGTTTGGGGAGCTTCTAGCTACTACAGTTTCTCCCAGAATCAGAAACTCCCCTAAACAGTCCAGTTTTTGATCAGATTATGAAAAACTGTAGTTGTAGAATCCAGAAAATAAACCCGAAGCCAGAAACTGGGAAATCCAGCTTTTTCATATTCTCAGAAGTTGGCTATCAACTAGTTACTTCTCAGAATCTTAAGCTCCTCCCAAACAGGCCCATAAACATATGTGGAAGAGATACTAGAGGAGAGAGAAGAAAAACGGACTACAGATTTGTAACTAGCTGCAACACAAACCCCAAGATATTGTATGTGTATGAGGTGAGACCAGATATTAATGATGTATTATATATTTATAGGTAACTATTGTGTAACTAGCCTATTAAATTAACTATAGATGATTTGAAGCTAGCAGTTGAATATACTTTGCTTTAATAATACTACCACCACTCGCAGTTACACACCTTGCTCGTAAATAGCTAGCTCTGGCTTCTTCGGTAAATAGGCAGCGATCAACACTCAAAATATAAAAAGCTTGCAATCTAGCATAGAATAGGCTTCACCTGCCAAGAGGAGAATGTGAGGGGAGTAGCTAGCTAGAATGAGGAGTGGACATGCATGTTGGGAGGCATCAACGGCTCAACATGCAGCGAAAATGTTCTGAGAATGGGGTGCATCGAGAATTGAAGTCCAACAACCTTAGTAGAAAGAAGCTCATGGTGTTGACGTAGACCTGCGGTTAATCAATCGTCCGTTAATCCTAATATGAAAGCTGCAATTAAACATGCTAACTTGTTGGCTCCGGGTTGCCTAGGCAGCTTGTTGCGTCTTGCACTCTGGCTGTGATCTCGCTGGATTGGCCCGCTGAAGTCGCAGCTAGCCTTCGTGCTGCCACACAATATCCTTGCGCTCAGCAAGTCAGCAGGATGGCGTGTTCAAGGTATGTAACACAGCATCACAGTCGCCACTAACTAGAACTCTGGTACGTGGCCATGCATGGTTCGAACAACATATGTATCAATAGTTAAATCCATAGCACGCACGAACAAATTAAAGGTGTAACGCACAAACAAGAAGGGGAACAAGTTTTGACATAGTGATCCCGATCGAACACCCTCACCCTAGCTAATAGTCGGAACAAACACGACATCACCAAGAGATAGTATGAACATTCCAAACAATTCACACAGAGACTGTGCACATGGCAATTTCAACAAAAATTTAACACCAAAGAGTTCGAATTTTAAAACCCAATTTTAACACCTAAAGTAAGAACTGTAAAAATGGTCAAAATTTAAAAGAACCCAGGCTATAGTCACGCGAGATCGGTCTGACAATCATTATAGGACCGATCAAAACCGATGGTAGGGGCCGTTCTAACTGGCGGTATGTGGTCAGTCCGACCGGTAATGTCCAACTCCAAGTTCGACTTGTCGTTTTTGGGTTTTCTTGCTTGTGTCTGAGATGTTAGAGTTCTAATTAGTTTCTACACCTGAATGGATGTGGGAAAGAGCATGGGAAATAGGTTCACGCCTCCTATGAATATAAGAAGATCAAGGCCGATTTTAGCAACAACCAATCAATCGTCAAAATCAATTTATTGTCCCTACTATCTATATTCTACATCTTTTCCTTCTTGCTACCTATCCCTAAGTCTATTCTCCTCCAATCCCTCAATTATCCATCGTCTTTCGTCACTACGGTGTTAGATGATATCCTAACTGGCATGTCGAGTTTAGAACAAACCAACGCGTGTTCACCCTGATGGGATCTCGCCCAGGTGTTCGTTCAGTGGCATTCTACCACTCCTTGGGTCGGGGCATCTTCAGGTACCACTGCGGGTTACACATAACGTACTCAAACTGTGGTGGCACGATTCGGTGCCAATAGTTTTATATTGAACATATGTAGAAGTAGTATATACAATTATATACGCACCTAATATTGTATACAATACAGTTACACGTACACCTTGCTCATAAATAGTCGTCTATATATGGCTTCTCCAAGCGCACTAGGATCAGTGATGTAGCTAGTATTCTTCATTTGCTAGAGGAAATCCGAGAACATAAGTCCCCACAGAAAGAGAACATGAGGAGTGGAGGATGACTAGCACTGGTGTTGAGTGCATGGCAACATACAATGAAAAATGTATTGAGAATGGGATGCTTCAAGGACTAAATTAAGTCGAAGAATTAAGTGTGACAGAAGTTCATCCGGTGAAGCCGTGCATATTCCCTACCCCAATCCGTTGCTACTTGATGTTTTAAGCAATTTTGAGAAGATCTCGTTCCGTAGATCTTATCAGACAGATTATCAACCCGATTATATATAGTACTATGCTTTGAAAGTGCGAATTTTTTTTAAAAAGATATTATTCCCTACAAGCAATTGTTCATTATCCGTTGCATCATCTAAAAATAAGGCACAGTATCAGACTAATTAGCTTTCGCGGCAGAATTGGATCCACACCGGATCAGAGTTTCAACTGAACTGCGGGTGGGCAATAGCAAACCCAAACCACTTGGCCTTGTCACCGAATTAGTTGCACTCTGGCTGTTCCTAGTCCATTGGTCCTAACTAACCCAGCCTAGCGAACGTGCATGTAAACGCAAAAATAAACACAATTGTAGCTAGCAGTCGTAGAGGAATTAGCTGCAGCTAGCAACAATTTGCTTTGCTTTGTTTGGCTTCTTACCATTGCAGCATTTGGATGAAAGCACAATAACAGCAGTAGCGTGTGAGTGCTAATTAAGAGGAGCCGTGTCCTGGGTGCCAAGATTTAAAATGACATTTTCTTTTCAGATATGTGTGGAGTATGTCCTAACCAAATAAATTTTGTTTTTAATTACTGTGTAAAACGCACCCACATGCACCACTGTACGCACATATTATACTCACGAAGTCCATGAATATATCCCTAATACATGATCGAAGAGACGTTGATCATATTCTTTCCTAACTAAAATCTAGTTAAGCCAACTCAACAAACCCATTAACATTATAACAAAAAAATTACATGAAACTTTATACGCCGCCGAAAAATATCAGATATTAGTGAAAACCACTCTATGGCTCTAGGCACCAATATAGCCGTTGCAGCCATAAATAAATGTCATTTTGTTCTAACAACTAGAAGCTTGTGTTATTCATGTCTATATATTGCAACAACAACAGAACAACAACGGAAGAGGCAGCATGCAAGGATACGGAATGACAGTACTCCAGCATCTTGCCTTTCTGAAAAGAAGACATCGATCAGAGTGACGTTCAGCTGTTCGGCCACTTGGGGATGTGATGCTTCGGGAATTTCTACTCGAGATAGAATTGGAAATCATGTTATCCGGCTCGTTACCCCTGGCAGAGACGGCTGTGGCCGATGAACTATCTCCTCTAGTGACCATGACTGAGGCTCCTCCAATTCTTGTGGAGCTCCTCACCTCATCGTCCTCAGCACTTTCGGCCGCTCCTGTACCTCCGGTGGCCGCCGCCGATGACAACGTGCCTTTGCCGCTGATCGTCAAGCCGAGATCCATGTAGTGTGACCAACTGCGAGTTAACTGGGAATTGGGTTATGGGTATATATGGCCTTTGTCAACACTCTCTCCCTGATTGACCGAGCCTGCTAGAATACAAATGTAAAAGAACTGCACAAAAGAAAACGAAGCCAGCCTGATAATCAGGGGAAGAAAAGCAAGACAGTAAAGACGTAACATGTCAAGGAGAGTTGACTTTAAAATTGATATAAAACATCACAGATGAAAAGTTGGGTGGTAGCAGGTGAGTTGAAGTCAGGCCGTAGGTAGGAATCGGAGATCTTGGTGCGAAATACATAATAGGTCCATAAAATATTAAAAATACACTATAAAACAAGTGCTAGCGAAGACTGCAGCAGTGGCTTGGAGTTTATCCGTTCCCTAGCGACATCCGATATCGTAAATAGAAGGAAGAGCAAAAAAGACAATGATCCATAGAAACAAAACAGAGTGTTGCTTTTTTCTTCCTTGTGTAGTTATCTTTTATTTGCTTAGATAATTGGTAGTACTAACATATTTGGTGCCTCCTAATTTTGGGGGACCATGAAGGCATGAACATGTGCACACCTTGCACCTGTCAATCAACGTTCAGTAGGTATACGACCAATCCACACACCTAATAATACTACAATCTACAGTTACACACCTGGCTTATAAGAACAAGTACAATAGAAAACTATTATATAAGATAGTTACAAGCACATATGGAGGAGAGAGAAAAGGAGAAAGAAAAAACGGACTACTAACTTATGGCCAGTTGCAACGCAGGCTCCAAGATAGTAAGTGCAGAAGAGATAAGTCAAGTATAAATGAAGTATACTACTGGAGAACCGACCTTTTTTGCGGTGGACTAAAACCACAAATTTCTCGATTGTTTTACGAACCGGTACTAAAAATGTTTTTAAAAATGTTTTTAGTCCCCAAAACATTTTTAGTTCCGATCCAGAACTAAAGATGCAATAGGAGAATGTGAGGTTACAAGCTAGAACGAGGATCTAGCGCACATGTTGAGAAGCATCAACGGCTCAACAAGCAACGAAAGTTAAATTGTTCTGAGAATGGGGTGCATCGAGAATTGAAGTCCAACACCGCTAGGAGAAAGAAGCTCACGGTGTGGTGTCGAAACCACCATGAATCACATAGTCCGTTACTTCTAATGCGGAAGCTGCATATAAACAGGCTTAACTTGTTATCTCTGCGCTGCAAAACCGTTGGTTCGGCCCCGTTGAAATCGCAGCTACGTAGCTAGTCTTGTTAGTGATATGCCCTAGAGGCAATCATAGAGATGATTGTATCACATACTATGTTTACATATTTATCTGATATTGTTCCTTGAAATAGATAACTCATTATTAGTTAATGAATATGTGATTCATTTATGAGACTCTTTATATTATATGTTGCTATTTCTAAAGGATCCCTGATCAAATATCATATGTGGAACAAATGATATTAAATGATCAGCACATGTATTGATTGATGATCATGTCTCATGGATCATGGTATGGAGATACCAAATTGATAATGTGGACACATGTTGGGGAACATGTTGTTGGATAGACCCGACATGAGACACTGCAAAAACTATTTGTGTAGTGCCATCAGTGGTCTCGATTAGTGTTGGTATAGAATTCTTAGACCTGAGATTATCATGGTTTCCAACATGTGTAGTGACTTACTTAGGGACTGCTAAACGCTATTCCGTAACTGGATAGTTATAAAAGTAGTCTTCGGGTGTGTTATGAAACATGTAGTGGGATATGAATAATCAAGATGGGATTTGTCCCTCCTATGGAGAGATATCTCTGGGCCCCTCGACGTTATAGATTATGGAAGTGCATGGCCATGCCAAAAGTGATTGAGGAGTCAATCGCAGGTTATATAATCTATCACAGGATCGAGTGAATGATTGAGCTATTAGAGGATGGCACATAGCTAGCCTTGAGCTTAATCGATATCGTGAGGCAAAGGGATTCATACAAGTAAACACTAAAGGTTCAGCCGATATGATCTTTATGTATGCTCGGTGGGTCAATACGTTCTGCTAGGGGCCGCTGTTGACACGTGGACCGAAAAGGAGTTTTCGGGTTGCACCCGAGTGTGCATGAACCTACAGGGTCGCACGCTTAAGGGGCCGGAATGAAGGGATTGGATGGAGATCCATTATGCGCTCAATTTCGGATAGGGATCCGAGTAGGACTCCTATGGGCCTTGGAGGCCCGGACTTGGTCCCTATATATACATGAGGGGGTGTGGCCGGCGGGATTAACAAATCACGCCACGTGAAACCCTAGCCGCGACTTCCCTCCACGAGCAAACCCTAGCCGCGCGCGGGTGCTAGCACATCTGCGCGTGGTGTTCCTTCCCTGGACGTGTGGATACCGGTGGAGGCGCCGCTGTCCTGCGGTGCTGATCGGCGTGGGAGCACGGCGAGAAGAACGCACGAGGAGGAGAAGGTCAAGCAACTGCGATCGACTACTTCCTCTACATCGGCGCGCGCTACATCGCGAGGATTCCTTCGGCTCCTTAGCGCATACTTCCGCTGCACAGCGCGTCGAGTGGTAACGATCTATGATCTCATACTTGCATGGTTCCTGGTTTACGCGGTAGAAAAATTTTGTTTTATGCTATCGTAGCCTACGCGTATCCCAACAGTGGTATCAGAGCCATCTTGTATAGTTTGTGATCTAGATCCATGCATATAGTTGATATGCGGGTGTAGTAGATGAGATCTATTACATAGTAGATGAGTTCTTACTTGATTGGAACATGAGATGGACCGATAGGCACATGGGTTGATGAGATCAATCGGTATAGATGGGCGAAATTGCGTTCATCGGATGGTTCGATGTCAGCTGGAACCGCGCGCCATTGAGAAAACGAGCCAATGAAATTGACTCAGTTTCGGCATAATTTGATTACGCCGTTAAAGTTTTCACATGGCGAATCGTAGATGAGATCTGTGTACCCCGTGACCTTTTCAGGGCGCTGCCCTGAAACCGTGTGCGTCGCCCCTTATACTTCGTTTGGGGTTTTATATTAATGAATAGAATTCGATTCTATGTCAAACATGTACCAACTGAGTTACATAAGGGTAGAGATCACATCATTCTTTGGATTATAGTGCAACACAGTTTAATGTTCTAGCATATGATGTTTATCTATCTTACATTATTGCCGTTGTATATTTGATATGATGACATAGTATGATAGATTCCCTCAGAAAAATTAAGTATAATATGCTCTTCCAATAATTGTACCTATCACGATTGTGATCATAAGTGATGGGTCTGCCAAAGTAGAGTGTCACTTTTCATCATAATAAGATAGGATAGATGTCAGACATCTATATACGGAGATTGTTGGTTTACTTGACAAGGTTATCAAAACGGTTTTGGACCTTGGAGTATAGGTTGGGTTGGTACATGGAGATGTCACCTGACAGTACGAGAGTCACATAGGATGTGATTAGCAAGGTGTTGCTTACCTATTTTATTAGTTGTCTAGTCGTGATGCCAAAGCTCACTAGATACTATTAAAATGAGGATCTCGACTCACTATGTTATTAGAGGGAATTTTGTTGCACAATACATAGTGGGAGCATCTTTTGTTAAATTGTTTAATGAAAGATCAAATGTAAACATAGTGCTGATTTTGCATATATATTTCTGTTGTAGATCATGGCAGTTCCTGCACCACCCAGTTTTAATTTGCGGTCTATTCTTGAGAAAGAGAAGTTGAATGGAAACAACTTTATGGATTGGTATCGCAACCTGAGAATTGTTCTCAGACAGGAGCACAAAGAGTTTGTGCTTGAAGAGCCTTTTCCAGCTGATTTACCTGCCAATGCTACTGCTGCTCAACGCAGGGATCATGAAAGGCGGCGGAATGACTATCTGGATGTAAGCTGTCTCATGCTTGCTACCATGTCCCCTGAACTTCAGAGGCAATATGAGGCATTGGATGCCCATAGCATAATCACGGGACTGCGTAACATGTTTGAGGACCAAGCAAGGGCCGAGAGGTTTAATACCTCAAAGTCTTTGTTTGCGTGCAGGCTTGCAGAAGGTAATCCAGTTAGTCCACATGTGATCAAAATGATTGGTTACATCGAGAGTCTTGAAAAGCTTGGTTTTCCCCTTAGCCAAGAGTTGGCTACTGATCTGATTCTCCAGTCGCTCCCTCCCAGCTTTGAGCCGTTCATATTGAACTTCAACATGAACAACATGACCAGGACCTTGGCCGAACTGCATGGGATGCTAAAGGGTGCCGAGGAAAGCATTAAGAAAAACTCCAACCATGTGATGGTAATGCATAAGCGTAAGCCCAATAACAAGAAAGGTGGTCAAAAGAGAAAGCTAAAATCCGATGAGATCGGGAGTACTAGCAACTCTAAGGCTAAGGTTCAAAAGACTGGGCCCGCTAAGGAAGCAGAGTGTTTCTTTTGCAAGGAGACAGGTCATTGGAAGAGGAACTGTAAGAAATACCTAGAGCAACTCAAGCAAAAGCAGCAGGATGGAAAGAGTTCCACCTCAGGTATTAATGTTATAGAAATTAATCTTACTACTTCCTCTACTGATTCTTGGGTATTTGATACCGGGTCAGTTGCTCACATATGCAAATCGTTGCAGGGGCTGAAAAGAAGTAGGAATTTGGCAAGAGGCGAAGTGGACATTCGCGTGGGCAATGGAGCAAGAGTTGCTGCTGTTGCGGTCGGCACTATGCCATTATCTTTACCATCAGGATTAGTTATGGAATTAAATAATTGTTATTGCATTCCAGCTTTGTGTAAAAACGTTATCTCTGCTTCCTGTTTGCAAGCAGAGGGTTATGGTTTTAGATCTGTGGACAATGGTTGTTCAGTCTATTTTAATGACATTTTCTATTTCCATGCACCCATGATGAATGGTTTGTACACTGTGAATCTTGATGGATGTTCAGTCTATAACATTAATGCGAAAAGGCAACGTCCTAATGATTTGAATCCCACTTTTATTTGGCATTGTCGCTTGGGCCATATAAATGAGAAACGCATGGAGAAGCTCCATAGAGATGGACTTCTACACTCGTTTGATTTTGAATCATTTGAGACATGTGAATCTTGTTTACTTGGCAAAATGACAAAGGCACCATTCACAGGACAAAGTGAGAGGGCAAGTGAACCATTGGCACTGGTACATACTGATGTATGTGGACCAATGAGCTCAACAGCCAGAGGTGGTTTTGGGTACTTCATTACCTTCACCGATGACTTTAGTAGATATGGTTATATCTACTTAATGAGGCATAAGTCTGAATCCTTTGAAAAGTTCAAGGAATTTCAGAATGAGGTACAGAATCATTTGGGCAAGACAATCAAGTATCTACGATCGGATCGTGGAGGAGAATACTTGAGCCTTGAATTTGGCAATCATCTAAAGAAGTGTGGAATTGTTCCACAGCTCACTCCGCCAGGAACACCTCAATGGAATGGGGTGTCCGAACGGAGGAATCGTACATTGTTGGACATGGTGCGATCAATGATAAGCCAAACTGATCTCCCGTTAAGCTTTTGGGGTTACGCTCTAGAGACAGCAGCGTTCACACTAAACAGGGTTCCATCAAAATCAGTGGATAAGACACCATATGAGATATGGACAGGGAAACGTCCCAGTTTGTCTTTCCTAAAGATTTGGGGTTGCGAGGCTTATGTAAAACGTTTACAATCAGACAAACTCGCGCCTAAATCAAATAAATGCTTCTTTGTGGGGTATCCTAAGGAAACGAAAGGATATTATTTCTATAATCGGGAAGAAGGCAAAGTGTTTGTCGCCCGACACGGTGTTTTCTTGGAGAAAGAGTTCCTCTCAAGAAAGGATAGTGGGAGCATGGTGCAACTTGAAGAAATTCAGGAACTACCAGAAAATGCTTCAACATCCACACAACAAGTTGAGCAAGATGTTGTTCAACAGGTTGAACAAGTTGTTGTTGAACCAGTTATAGAACCACAGGTTTCACGAAGGTCCGAAAGGATACGGCGTACACCTGCAAGGTATGCGTTAGTAACCACAGGACAACGTGAAATATTGTTGTTAGACAATGATGAACCTACAACCTATGAGGAAGCAATGGTGGGACCAGACTCTGAGAAATGGCTTGGAGCCATGAAATCCGAAATAGAATCCATGCATGACAATCAAGTTTGGAATTTGGTTGATCCACCCGATGGTGTAAAAGCTATTGAGTGCAAATGGGTCTTTAAGAAAAAGACAGATGTAGATGGAAATGTTCACATCTACAAGGCACGATTGGTGGCGAAAGGTTTTAGACAGATTCAAGGTGTTGATTATGATGAAACTTTCTCACCAGTCGCCATGCTGAAATCTATTCGGATAGTTTTAGCGATTGCTGCCTATTTCGATTATGAGATATGGCAAATGGATGTCAAAACAGCTTTCCTCAATGGAAATCTGGATGAGGATGTGTACATGACACAACCTAAGGGATTTGTCGATCCACAATCAGCTAAAAAGATATGCAAGTTACAGAAATCCATTTATGGGTTGAAACAAGCATCTCGGAGTTGGAATATTCGTTTTGATGAAGAGGTCAAGGCGTTGGGCTTTGTCAAAAACGAAGAAGAGCCTTGTGTATACAAGAAGAATAGTGGGAGCGCGCTGGTGTTTCTGATCCTATATGTAGATGACATATTGTTGATTGGGAATGATATTCCTATGCTTGAATCCGTTAAGACATCGTTGAAAAATAGTTTTTCAATGAAGGACTTAGGGGAAGCAGCATACATTCTGGGCATAAGGATCTATAGAGATAGATCAAAGAGGCTAATTGGATTAAGCCAGAGTACATACATTGACAAAGTGTTGAAAAGGTTCAACATGCAAGACTCCAAGAAAGGTTTCCTGCCAATGTCACATGGCATTAATCTTGGCAAGAATCAGTGTCCTCAAACAACTGATGAGCGGAACAAGATGAGTGTGATTCCATATGCTTCGGCAATTGGATCTATAATGTATGCTATGCTATGTACACGTCCAGATGTTTCGTATGCACTTAGTGCAACAAGCCGATACCAATCAGATCCAGGTGAGAGTCACTGGATTGCTGTAAAGAATATCCTAAAGTACTTGAGAAGAACTAAGGATATGTTCCTAGTCTATGGAGGAGAGGAAGAGCTTGTCGTAAATGGTTACACCGATGCTAGCTTCCAAACCGACAAAGATGATTTTAGATCGCAGTCTGGATTTGTGTTCTGCCTGAATGGCGCGCTGTGAGTTGGAAGAGTTCCAAGCAAGATACAGTTGCTGACTCTACAACAGAAGCCGAGTACATTGCCGCTTCTGAAGCAGCAAAGGAGGCTGTTTGGATAAAGAAATTTGTTTCTCAATTGGGTGTGGTGTCTAGTGCTCTCAGTCCTATGGATCTCTATTGCGATAATAGTGGGGCCATTGCGCAAGCCAAGGAGCCTAGATCGCATCAAAAGTCCAAGCACATTTTACGGCGGTATCACCTCATTCGCGAGATAGTGGATAGAGGAGATGTGAAGATATGCAAAATACACACGGATTTGAACGTTGCAGATCCGTTGACGAAGCCACTCCCTCAGCCTAAGCATGAGACACACATTAGTGCAATGGGTATTAGATACGTGCATGATTGACTCTAGTGCAAGTGGGAGACTGTTAGTGATATGCCCTAGAGGCAATCATAGAGATGATTGTATCACATACTATGTTTACATATTTATCTGATATTGTTCCTTGAAATAGATAACTCATTATTGGTTAATGAATATGTGATTCATTTATGAGACTCTTTATATTATATGTTGCTATTTCTAAAGGATCCCTGATCAAATATCATATGTGGAACAAATGATATTAAATGATCAGCACATGTATTGATTGATGATCATGTCTCATGGATCATGGTATGGAGATACCAAATTGATAATGTGGACACATGTTGGGGAACATGTTGTTGGATAGACCCGACATGAGACACTGCAAAAACTATTTGTGTAGTGCCATCAGTGGTCTCGATTAGTGTTGGTATAGAATTCTTAGACCTGAGATTATCATGGTTTCCAACATGTGTAGTGACTTACTTAGGGACTGCTAAACGCTATTCCGTAACTGGATAGTTATAAAAGTAGTCTTCGGGTGTGTTATGAAACATGTAGTGGGATATGAATAATCAAGATGGGATTTGTCCCTCCTATGGAGAGATATCTCTGGGCCCCTCGACGTTATAGATTATGGAAGTGCATGGCCATGCCAAAAGTGATTGAGGAGTCAATCGCAGGTTATATAATCTATCACAGGATCGAGTGAATGATTGAGCTATTAGAGGATGGCACATATCTAGCCTTGAGCTTAATCGATATCGTGAGGCAAAGGGATTCATACAAGTAAACACTAAAGGTTCAGCCGATATGATCTTTATGTATGCTCGGTGGGTCAATACGTTCTGCTAGGGGCCGCTGTTGACACGTGGACCGAAAAGGAGTTTTCGGGTTGCACCCGAGTGTGCATGAACCTACAGGGTCGCACGCTTAAGGGGCCGGAATGAAGGGATTGGATGGAGATCCATTATGCGCTCAATTTCGGATAGGGATCCGAGTAGGACTCCTATGGGCCTTGGAGGCCCGGACTTGGTCCCTATATATACATGAGGGGGTGTGGCCGGCGGGATTAACAAATCACGCCACGTGAAACCCTAGCCGCGACTTCCCTCCACGAGCAAACCCTAGCCGCGCGCGGGTGCTAGCACATCTGCGCGTGGTGTTCCTTCCCTGGACGTGTGGATACCGGTGGAGGCGCCGCTGTCCTGCGGTGCTGATCGGCGTGGGAGCACGGCGAGAAGAACGCACGAGGAGGAGAAGGTCAAGCAACTGCGATCGACTACTTCCTCTACATCGGCGCGCGCTACATCGCGAGGATTCCTTCGGCTCCTTAGCGCATACTTCCGCTGCACAGCGCGTCGAGTGGTAACGATCTATGATCTCATACTTGCATGGTTCCTGGTTTACGCGGTAGAAAAATTTTGTTTTATGCTATCGTAGCCTACGCGTATCTCAACAAGTCTTCACACAGCCACATATATAATAAGTAGCTGCGTGCTACTGAACACAACATCTGGGTCAGCAGAGGCAAGAAAATGACTGAACACCGGGTGCTCTCGATCAGTAGCTAGCTGTGTGTACGCACTGCGCACGCGTTCTTGTTGCGATGGTTTAGAAATGGGAAGCATAGGGAACACCAGCCCAAGTTCCAACGTTTTTGACTGCGTGTTCGACGGCGTGGCGCTGGCAGGGGATTGATCCTGCTCAACACAACGCCGTCGGGTGCAGGCGTTTGTGCACAGCCGAGAGTGCCGCCTTCGCCCTTGGTCGTGTAGTCTGTTGCTCGTTAGCTCACGATGCACGTAGGCAGCGCTGAATCAAGTAGGTATGACGAGAATACGTGTGCTTGGTGCTCCACTCCAAGGTGGTGCATCGCAGGACCTGTGGTTAGATGTCGAACAAGCGACGAAGCCTGTTCCGTCGGTGATCTGCTCGTTGGTCTGATAAGAGTCCGGACTCCAGACACCGCTGCTGTTTCAAGCGGAAAATATACGATGGAAACTGTAACTTATGTGAAACTCGTGCAAATCAAGACAAAAAGTCGTCTAAAATTACATAAAAATAATCCCACATGTAAAATAAGATGATTATGAATAACCGTGTAAAATTTTTTGTTTGAAATTTTTCAGTCGAAAACTTCAAACAAATCGTCAGGAGTGTTTTTTGTTTGATTTTTTTTTTATCTCAGAAACAGAGTTAAATTTATATTACATTTTTCGCATAGTTATTCATCGTGATCTTATCTGATTTTTTTTGTGTTATTATAGATGACTTCTTAATCGTGGTTTACACGAGTTTTCATGTAGGTTAAATTTTCACCTTATATTTACCCTTGTTTAAGGGCTTCCGCAAGGCTGAAGTTGGGCAAGATCAGTACATGGAACAAGCTTGCAGCAATTTATGTACTTGGTGCGTATGCACCGCAATAGGTATGTACTGTATCAATAGCCATTTCACCAACCAGATGACTGCTACCGAGCTGCGTATATATGTTTTGCTTGTCCCTTAGTACTACATGACATAACAAATTACGGTGGTAAAGTTTAAACAAGAAAAGCAGAGAGAAATCTGTTTGTCGAGGTGAACTACTATTTTACATTTATTGCCACTCGTTCACTTATTTTTTGAGAGAATTGTTCCGTTCAGCTCGTTTTCTTGTGAAACAAAGTTGCTCACACGAAAACCTGTCATTTTGAAGTTTCTACTGGGTCACTGCAAAACAATTCTGGAACAGATTGTACGGTAATTTCAGCTTGTAGTTAGAGCCAAATTAAAATCTCCATTTGGAGGTGTCAACTTAATTTCTTCACTTTTTCCGGTGATTACAGTTCAGGGTACACATGATGTTTAATTAGTTATGAACGAATTATTAAATGACTGTCGCTCTTGTATATTTATTTTTGATTGTTGTGTTAAGCAAACATTAAGTCTCACTCCGGTGCTCTCTACTGGTAGTAGAAAACAATCGAAATGTTGATCTCATTTGATCGAAATGTTCAAATTACTTTCTACTACCACCCTAATTAGTGGTAATAGAAACGTGGAGGGGTATTATTGTTCCAAAAATATGGGTATAATTATCGTTTAGCAGTGACTAAATTTTTTTCCTTCTTTTTTATTTTTTGATGGAATATGAGCAATGCTAATATAATGGATAACCACATATCAATCTAGCCGGAAAAAAATATAAATGATAAAGTTATTTGTAAGAATTATATTAATAAATTACTAATTTACCTTTAATATTATTTATAGTATATTATTTATAGTATAAATAAACTGTGGTTTACATATAGGGGGAGGGAGAAAGGAGCACCCGGGATAGACGGAAATTGTCGTGCTACCGTCATGTTGAGCAGCATTTTGCGAGTTGTCGTCCCAGGATTACTACTGTTAGGAGTAGGGTGCAAAGGGAAATTCAGTATGAGCCAAAATCAGATGCCAATGACCATGCAAATCATCTGAAACATCCTTTAGGTTAGAGCAATAGTAAGTTATAAATCTATACTATAAACATATGTGAAGAAGAGAGATAACAAACGATCAAGAATGCTAGTTCTCATGCAAAACCTAACTTTACATAAACTCTAACATAAATACATTAAATATACAAGTGAGAGATAGAGAGAGGAAAAGAAAATTATTAGCAACCTCATAGTTAATCTATATATTGGTTTTAAGATGAGCTAATAGTAGAAAGTGAGTTTTACTATTATATCCTATTATATCCTTGCTCTTAGAGTGGCTTGCATGTAAGTCTGTGTGGACAAACTTCGTAATGCTACCGCTCCAATTTGTTTCTTTTCTCTTCCTCGAGGCCTCAATGAGTACTCCAGTTACAGTGGGACTCTAATTACTCGGCCTCCAAGCCTGCAACAAACTTCTCTGCAGATATAATGAACATCTCTGCAGCTGTACACTTAGACCAGTATGGGGCTACTTGCTGCCAATTACTACTTTACAAATTGTAAAAAACAAGTGAACCAACTAGCAAAGAAAAACAGGATTTCAGATCAAACCACTGAAAAACACAAATTTCCCCCTTCAACCATGTTAGTTGTGATCTTCGGGGGAATCGGGAAACCGATTCCCCACTCCACCCAACGCGTCCCGATAGGGGCACCGGCCGAACTATGACCGTGGGCCTCCTCTCACGCAGCGTCATATAAAAGGGGGAGTCACCGGGCACGCAAACCAACTATTGCTGTGCACTCGGACTCCCTACAAAACCCTAAACCCCTCCGATCCGGGATAGGCGCTGAAGTGGGGGGAAGAGCACACCGCCGCCACCGCCGTCCCCACCGACGCAGCCGAACCCCACACCGTCGCCATGGCCGCATCGAGCTCCAAGACTAGCGAAGGTATGGGTCTCTCTCTCCCCGTTCTTTCTCCCAAAAAACACTCTTAAACCTATGAGCTAGTTAACCCCTAGATCGGGACCTAAGAAAACCCTAAATCTAACAATGGTATCAGAGCCTCCCTTAGGAGTAGATCTAGGAGGGAAGAAAGAAGGAAGGAGAAGGGGACCTCGGATCCTTGAAGGAAAGCTCAACAAAAAAGGGGGTGAAAACCCTTACCTTCACCACCGATGGTCGTCACCGACGCCATGCGGGAAGTCCACTGCCATCGCCGGTCATCACCGCGCCGTGCGAGAAGAGACCGCCGGTCATCACCGACCGCTGTGCGGGAAGTTGAAGAGGAGTCCACCACCGCGCTCGGCTTCGAGGCACCGCCGCAAGGCCACTCGATGGCGGCGCACTCACCTTCGGGCGAGTGCACGCACCGGCGAGGGGGCATGCGGCGGCGCCGCCGTGCAACGCTGTACGCTCGCGTGCCGGCGAGGGGAGGGGATTAGGGTTTCAGCCGGCGGCCGGGGAGGGATGGGGTTTTGTTTCCCCGATCCCGGCGCCCGGCCGTCTGATCGAAACCGTAAAGATCGGACGACCGGCAATCAGCTGGGCCAAATATGGCCCAAATGGGTGCGCGCGCGGTGAGGCTCTCCTAGCCCAAGCCCAGGTTGCGGCCTGTGGAGCGCGGGAGCGTCCGCGCGTGCGCGGAAAGGTCGAGGGCCGAACAGACAAGTCTGTTTTAGGTCACTCGGCCGAAGGAAAAGAAGTCTGATTTAAGACCCAAATCTTTTTAGATTCACTTATATTTTATGTTTAATGAATGCATTCATTTCTAAGCATTTTTAATCCAACGAGAAAATCGTTTAGAGAGTAGATAAGTGTATGAAATGGTTCTGTACATGTATGTTATTTTTCCGCTGCTATAATGGTTGTTTAAATAAAGTAATGTTGTTATTAAGACCAACTTTGTTAATAGCAATATTAAAATGTTGTTTTGTTAGTTTTTCCATGCATTGATTCTATTTCTGCCCAACGGTGATGTAGAATTAATGTGGTAGTATATTGTATGCTTTAATTTTGACCGACATTAAATTAAGACGTGCAAGATTTTAAATTTAGATGTCTCTCAATTTCCTCTAATTTGCTTTCAGGAACCACTAATCCATTAGTTTACATCTCGGCCGTTGAGCCCCTTAATGGGAACAACTATGGTTCATGGCGAGAGAAGATAGACATAGCACTTGCGCTGTCTCACATAGATGAAGCTCTCACCGAGCCTCGCCCCACTGAGCCTGCTAATCCAGTGAGGGCAGATGGTGAGAGCGAAGAGGACTTCAAAAAAAAGGGTGCTTGACCATGCACCAATAAGATTGAAGTATGATGTTGATCGTGCGAAGTGGGAGTCATCAAACAACAAGTGCTTGATGGTAATTAAGAGCTCCATTGTGGAGGCAATAAGGGGAGCAATCCTAGCATGTATCACTGCCACCGAGTACCTTCAGAAAGTGAAGAATCAGTTTATTGGTTCTTCAAAGGCCTATGCCAGCACCCTTATCAAGAGCTTAGTAACCATGAAGTACATTAGCGGAGGGGTTAGAGAGCACATCTTGAAGATGAGTGGCATCACTTCAAAGCTCAAGAAGATGGACTTGGTGTTCCCTGATAAGTTCCTAGTTCACCTTATTTTTGCCTCCTTGCCCCAAGATTTTGAGGTTTTTGTTGTGAACTACAACTCATAGCCAGAAAACTGGGACATTGAGAAGCTCATTGCCATGTGTGTGCAAGAAGAGGATAGACCCAATGCTCGTGGTGATTCCGCCAACTATGTGAAACACAACAAGAAGAGGAACAACTATAACCAGAATGTGGCCTCTCCTAAGGTACAAGGAAAGGCGCCACAAAGTGATCCACGACCAAGCAATGTAGAGCTAGTGGACAGAGACACTTGCAAGTGGTGCAAGAAGAAGGGGCACTATCAAAAAGATTGCCCTGATTTTCTGAAGCATCTTGTGAAGAAAGGTGAGAACATTATCACATTTGTAGATGAATCCCTGTATGTAAGTTATGCAAAATCTACTTGGTGGATTGATTCAGGTGTGACTATTCATGTTGCATATTCATTACAAGGATTCCATAAGAGGAGGATGCTACAAAGAGGAGAAAGATGCATTAAAGTGGCAAATGGAGTCGAGGCTGAAGTTGAAGCAATTGGAGAACATCAGTAGAATTGAATAATGGCTTCACACTTCGTTTGCAGAATGTTCTCTATGTACCCTCTTTGAGTAGAAATTTGATTTCAGTTTCATGTTTAGCGGATGATGGATATAATTGCTATTTCAATCAAGAACTATATTCAATTATATTCAATAATAAGTGTGTTGGTCTTGCCTTCCAACAAGACAAGCTTTATATGTTGCCTAAACATGAGAATGTGAATGTTGTATGCAATGAAGAGAATGTTGCATGCAATAGTGTCTTCCACGTCTACGAATGTAAGAAATAAGCGCAAACGGTGCAACGATGAAACATCTGCGAAATTGTGGCACTGTCGTTTAGGCCACATTTCGAATGGGAGAATTGAACGATTAATTAAAGAAGAAATTTTACATCCTTTAGACTTTAAAGATTCAGAATATTGCATCGATTGTATTAAAGGAAAGTATGTTAAACAAATAAAGAAAGGAGCCATACGAAGTCTAGCAAAATTGGAAATCATACACACAGATATTTGTGGTGCTTTTCCAATTAAGACTGTGGATGGTCATGATTCATTTATAACATTCACAGATGATTATTCGTGCTATGGCTACATTTATCCAATCAAAAAACGATCGGAAGCATTGGATAAATTTAAGATATTCAAGGCTGAAGTAGAAAATCAGCATGATCTAAAGATTAAAGTAGTAAGATCCGACCGTGGAGGAGAGTACTACGGTCGGCATACCCCTTATGGCTAAATACCTGGACCTTTTGTAAGGTTTCTATAGGAAAATGGCATAGTAGCCCAGTATTCCACACCGGGCGAGCCTCAGCAGAACGGAGTAGCTGAAAGACGTAACCGTACTCTAATGGACATGGTTCGAAGTATGTTAAGCCACTACACTTTACTGATAAGTTTATGGATGGAGGCACTAAAAACCGCTGCCCATATTCTTAATCGAGTACCAAGTAAGTCGGTGCCTAAAACACCATATGAGCTATGGATAGGAAGGAAACTCACGCTAAATTATGTACATGTGTGGGGCTGTCCAGCTGAGGCAAAAATATTTAACCCAAATATTGGGAAACTAGATCCCAAGATAGTCAATTGCCATTTCATTGGCTACCCCTGAGAAATCAAAAGGTTTTTGTTTCTACTGTTCAGACAGACACACCAAGTTCGTAGAAATGAGACACGCGGTGTTTCTGGAGGATGAGATAGTTAGGGGGAGCATGGTACCCCGAGAAATTAGTCTTGAAGAGAAGCGGGTATGCGTACCTACTCCGATGATTCAGGAACATTTTTCTCGATAGCTGTTGATGCTACACCGATAGCACAGAATGTTGCGATGTCAGCACCTGTTGTTAGTTATCCTGTGGCAACTATGAATGAACAGGAGGAACCTGTGGTACATGATCCCATAGAACCAGTTGTCACACAAGAGGAAGAGCAACATCAGCCCCAAATAGAAGATGTCACACAACTCAGAAGATCTTAAAGAGAGAGAAAGACAGCTATTACTAGTGACTACGAAGTCTATGCTAGTGAAGAGAGTGTGATCCCACCTCGTTTGAAGAAGCCATGAGAAGTGCTCATTCATCGAAGTGGCTTGAAGCTATGGAAGATGAAATGAGATCAATGAGTACCAACAAAGTTTGGGACTTCGAAGAAATTCCTAAAGGAGCCAAACCAGTAGGTTGCAAATGGGTCTACAAAACAATGACTCCAAAGGGAACTTAGAAAGGTATAAAGCATGACTTGTGGCAAAAGGTTTTACTCAAAGAGATGAGACCTTTTCTCCGGTGTCATGCAAAGATTCCCTCAAAATCGTAATGGCACTGGTGGCACATTATGATTTAGAGTTACATCAAATGGATGTAAAGACGGCATTCCTTAACGGGGATTTATATGGGAATGTCTACATGGCACAACCCAAGGGTTATGTTGTGGAAGGAAAAGAAAGGATGGGATGTCATCTGAAGAAATCCATTTATGGATTAAAACAGGCCTCCAAACAGTGGTATTTGAAGTTTTATGAAGCAATAAGAAGGTTTGGGTTTAATTAAAATGAGGAGGACAATTGCGTTTACACAAAGTTCAGAAATGAGGGATTCATTTTCCTTATCCTATATGTAGATGACATTCTACTTATTAGTAGTGATGTTGATTTACTATTGGAGATAAAAAAAATTTTATCCTCGAATTTTGATATGAAAGATCTTGGTGAAGCTTCATTCGTTCTAGGAATAAAATTCACTGAGATAGAAGAAAAGGGGTCTTAGGGCTATCACAAAAGGCATACCTAGAAAAGATGCTAAAGAAATACAGTATGCATGTGAATAAGCCTACACCTACTCCTACAGTCAAAGGTGATAGATTTGGGAAATTTCAATGTCCCAGGAACCAATATGAGATCGATCAAATGAAAGCGGTTCCATATGCTTCAGCTGTCAGAAGTTTGCAATATGCTCAAATATGTACACGCCCTGACTTAGCTTTTGTTACCGGGATACTTGGCAGATATCAAGAAAATCTAGGAATAAATCACTGGAGAATGGTAAAGAAAGTTTTGCGTTATGTGCAAGGCACAAAAGGCCTCATGCTAACGTACAGAAGATCTGATTCCCTAGAGATAAAAGGGTATTTGGATTTAGATTTTGCGGGAGATATAGACAATAGAAAGTCCATATTAGGTTATATTTTCACTCTCGCACAAGGAGTCATTTCGTGGAGAAGCTCCAAGCAAACCGTCATAGCATCATCCACGATGTATACCAAGTTTGTAGCTAGTTATGAGGCCACGGGGTAGGCAAAATAGTTAAAGAAATTTGTACCTGGGTTGAAAGTGGTCGACAACATTCAAAGGCCACTCAAGATGTACTGTGACAATGAGCCTGCAGTGTTTTATGCTCACAATAATAAGTCAAGTGGTGCTGCTAAACACATTGACATAAAGTTTTATGTTGTGAAAGAGAAAATTCAGAATCATACCATTAGTCTCGAGCATGTAAGAATAAAGGAAATGTTAACGGATCCGCTTACGAAAGGCTTACCGCCCTGTGTGTTCAGAGAACACTTAGCCGGCATGGGTTTACGGGAAAGCCTATGATCCTTGGATTACAAAGGGCTTAGTGTTTATTTTGAAATGGAGAGGTGCGTTGTAGTCGTTGTGTGATGGTTCAATTGTGACTCTCATGATGAAGCGTGCTCTATGCATCAATCCATTTAGAAATAAATATTAAGTATGAAGCAGTAAGTAAGGTGGAGATGAAAGGGGAAAATGTTAGTTGTGATCTTCGGGGGAATCGGGAAACCGATTCCCAACTCCACCCAACGCGCCTCGATCGGGGGCACCAGCTGAACTATGGCCGTAGGCCCCCTCTCACGCAACGCCATATAAAAGGAGTCACCGGACATGCAAACCAATGTTTGTCGTGCACTCGAACTCCCAACAAAACCCTACAACCCTTCGATCCGGGATAGGCGCTGAAGTAGGGGGAAGAGCTCACCGCTGCCGCCACCGTCCCTACCGACGCCGCCGAACCCCACACCGTCGCCATGGCTGCATCAAGCTCCAAGACCGGCGAAGGTATGGGTCTCTCTCTATCCCCGTTCCTTCTCCCAAAGAACACTCTTAAACCTATGAGCTAGTTAACCCGTAGATCAGGACTTAAGAAAACCCTAAACCTAACAAACCAAACTCGAAATAGAAGTATAGTCCAGGTAGTTTCTTGTCACACAACAAAATATGTTCAAGCGTCGTAGCATGCTATCGCCGGTGCATATATGAAATAAAATTACGTGTAATGTAGCATAAAATAGAGAAATTTTGAAGCCTTTGATGAGGTATGAGACATATTTTTTATGTAAAATTTGATGACTCAATCTCATTAGTATCTTAGGTAACAGGAGGTTGGGGTGGACCCATGTTTGGGCCACACACTAGGCTGGCCCACTGCATATTGGGCCAAGGCATATGCCTCTACTTACATGGCTTTACATAGGGTTTGAGGTCCAGTGCCCAGCGGCCCGGGTACAGGGCCGCCACTGTCATGGAGGATGTGTAAAATGTGTCTCTCTCATATCTTCTCAAGTAATGTAAAAACCCTCTTAAATATAGTACAGAAATATAAGCTGCTTTGGAGCTGAAGGACAGGAGCATACGAAAGTATGCATGGGTTGAAATAACATTGGATATATGAGGTATTGTATCAACCACACCCTCTAAAAGCCCAACCCAAGGACTCCTCCAAGTCCCCTTGCTATTCTATCTAGATCCAGCTCGCTTCATATGGCAATTCCCATATCACATAACATTTTCATGTGTATAACAAAACACCGTAACCAAGGTCAGTTCTGAGATGGTTTAGGAATGGGAAGCATAGGGAAAGCCAGCTCAAGTTTTGGTGTATTTGGTCGCATGTTTGGCAGGGGGCCGCTGACAAGGGATTTATCTTGCTCAACACAACGTTTGTCATCGAGAGCTGGCGTTGTGGATAGCCGAGAGGGTCACCTTGGCCCTTGGCCACATAGTCTGTTGCTCGTGTGCTCATGACGCAACATATGTCTGAAGTTTCAAGGTGGTGTATCCCCATACACGAATAGATCTCGAACCAACAAAAGATCCTGGTTAGTCGGTCTGCCTCTCGATGTTTTGATGATAGTCAGGACTCTGAGTAGAGCATGTAGCCTAGTGGTTGCAGTGACCTGAGTAGTATCCAAGATCCTGAGTTCAAATCTTGGTTAGTCGGTCTGCCTCTCGATGTTTTGATGATAGTCAGGACTCTGAGTAGAGCATGTAGCCTAGTGGTTGCAGTGACCTGAGTAGTATCCAAGATCCTGAGTTCAAATCTTCATAAGGGCGAATTTCAGATTAGATTATTTGAGAGCTAAATTCCCTATTTGAAAAGACTGCATATATCCAGTTGGATATAGAGGCCGAGTAAAAATTACCCTTAGTCAGAACTCTGAACACTGTTTGCTGGACTGATCGTTTTTACGAGGTACTAGCATCTACGCTTTGTAATGTACGCGATATCTGAAGATTGCAACTTTGGCTCTATGTAACTACAAGCTGAAATTACCTATAATTATGTTCCAGAATTGTTTTGCATTGATCCAGCAGAAACTTCAAAATAACAGGTTTTCGTGTGAGCAACTTTCTTTCACAAGAAAACGAACAGAACGAAACGATTTTCTCAAAAAGAAGAAGTGAACGAGTGGCGATGTGACGATAAATGTAAATAGCACTTCACCTCTGCTTTGTTTTTAGAACTCTACCGCCGTAATCTGTGGTTCTTATGCCGATTGTAGTACTAAGGGGACAAGTAAAACATACACATACAGCTAGTAGTCATTTGGTTGGTGAAATGGTGATTAGTACATATGCACATACCCCCATTTACAGTGCATCCTCCTACTCCATAAATTGCCAGCTTGTTCCATGTACTGATCTTTGCCCAACTCCACTTTGGCTTATTGGGGGAGAAAGGAGCAGCCGAGATAGAGGGAGGCCGTGCTACTGTCATGCATGCTGAGCAGCATATTACGAGTTGTCGTTCCAGGATTACCACTGCTAGCTAGGAGTAGGATGCACGGGGAAATTCAGTGTGAGCCCAAATCAGATGCTGATGCACATGTGGTCGTGAACTTCTGCAGTAATCTGAACCATGGGGGCTAATCACCAAAAATGAAAATAGTAGGATTCCCCGTGGTGGGCCAAACATAGAAGAGGACTTGATCACTCGCGTGGGCTAGAGTGCGGCTGATCGCCAAATAGCAATCACGTTTAAAGCAGTGATTCGTTATGAAGTAAATGTAGGTGGAGGAGTTATTGTATTTTGTGATAAATTTTGAATCCTAAGTCTTTATTGGAAAGTGCATTTGGGTTGAATTCCCACCGGTGGAGTTTTTAATTATTCTACAATCTAGATCCAGCCACTTCATCTGGTTGTTGAATTCCCACCAAGTGTACCTCCACGTGATATTAATTGAAGGCAGTGCTCATAGTAAGATACACCTTTCACCATGTAATATAATAAATTTTGGTAGAATGAGACACATTCTAATAATACGAATCTGAACAGGCTACTTGTCCAGATTTGTAGTAATACGATGTATTTAATCCAATCAAAACTTATTATATATTAGGACGGAGGTAGTAGATTGTTTGGTTTATATATATACCTAGCTGGTTGCACTGCTACTAGTTTATCTAGCCTGAGACATGCTCTACATCCACCATTTGGGTCTCTGAAGCTACATCCACCATTTGGGTCTCTGGAGCAAAACAGAGGTCAAATAGCTTAAGATTCTGAGAATGAGCTGATTGGTAGTCAGCTTCTGAGAATCTGGAGAAGCTGGGTTTTGTAGTTTATGACTTCTAGTTTATTCTCTAAATTCTATAACTATAAATTATGAGAATTTTGGTGAGAATCTGAATTGTTTAAGAGAGCTGGAGTTTTTAGGAGAAACTGCAGCATGTAGAAGCTGGTCAAAAAGGTCAAAAAGCCTGACCCTGGGTGCTCTCTAGCAGCGGCAAGATAGTGTGAACGTGTGCGCCTGGTGATGGTTTAGGAATGGGAAGCACAGAGAAAGCCAGCTCAAGTTCCAAAGCTTCTGGTAGCGTGTTTGGCAGTGTGGCACTGGCAAGGGATTTATCTTGCTCAACACAACGCCAACCGTCGGGTGCTGGCGTTGTGGACAGACTAGAGGGTCCTCTTGGGGGAAAAAATTTGGTGCAGACGGGCTGCAAACCAACGCCGCTGAAGCCCCGACCTGGATAGATGCCGCGTGGATAGGCTATCGATCTAACGACGAGATTCGGTCGGCTCCAGTAAGGGTCGCGTCCGGCTCCCGGCTCGATCGACTACCTGGTCAAGACTTGTCTGGCTCTCGCATCGGCTCGCTCATCCACAATCCCCTCCCTCCTCTGCCCGTCTCTCTCGTCTGCCGCCGCGCCGCCGCGCCCCTCACTGGAGACGGCGGTCGGGTCAACAAGCGCGAGCACGAGGCGCGTTCCTCTCCACCTCCATATCTCCTGGCCATGGGCGCCGTCGGTGACGGCGGCGAATCCAGCGATGGCCGGGTCGGCAAGAGTGAACACGAAGACGCGTTCTTCTCCCGGTGACGGCAGCGGGCCCGGTCAGGTTGGTGTCGGCGAACGTGAGGGAGCGACTGCTCTACGTGTTCCTGATGCTGAACTGGTGATGGTGCAGTCACTCTGCACGCGTACCTGGCCGTCGACCCCGATCAATGTACACATTGGGTATAGGGAGCTGTAACTTTGCAGTGTCAGCGTGTGTACATTTCATCAGATTACTAGTTAAATGATTAAATCCATGTATTGATTTGCGAGATCGGAGCAACATGGAGCACGGCAAACCAGGATGGGTGGTGGCTGCACATGTTTACAAGCTTAGGTAGAGATCAGAGCTTTTTTATGTTGTTTGTGATGAGCCTAATGTTCAGTACGTCTGAAATTCAGAAGATGACATCCAAAAGTTGATAAGAGTTTTTTCAATTGTTTCCAAACCTTCAATTACAGAAAAATTAGACATCCATCCATGACAAAAATCCTCATTCTCTTGTAGGTTCTTAGCCTGATGGAGCAATGGCGGTTCTCTATCTTTTGTGCAAAATATAGAAGAGGGAAATGCTTTGCATGTCACCCTGTGGTTCTCTATGTTCTGGGCAAAATACAGAAGAGAGAAATGCTCTTCCTTAAACTGTAAATGCGGCAAAAGAGGATTGTAGTTTGTTGATTATAACATTTATTTGTAATATGTAAATCGTAGAGTTTGCAAGGATTTATGCTGCAAGCTGTAATCTGTACCTTTTTTTTGTCAATTTGCAATGTATAAATGTACAGTGTATTTTTTTTAATCTGAAATACACATGGCATGTTGGGTGTTCTGAATTATGCAATGTGATGGATGTGTTAAAAAAAGTAATTTTCTCTGATACAATTCCTTTGAAAATTTCAACATAGAAAATTATGCAATCTGAAATCTTGAAGGTAAAATTCATGGCCACAAATGATAGTGCAAATGAAAATAATCATTTTTGCTGCCATGCCATGTGCTAGTGCAGGCGAAAATGGCTGACATGCGGTCACAGGAAGCCCGGCTGAGGCGTCTGTCATGGCGGCAGCGGTTTCCGGCGATTTTGGCCGTGATCTTGGGGATCAGGAAGGCGAGACATGTCGCTTCGCGTCCGCGCGCGTGATCTAGGGCAGCGAAATAATATGTCGATTCACTTATACGAACGAGCCGAGCCGAGCGCGCGCCTTTCCGCGGAGTCGAACGAGAGCCGAGCCGCCGAACGTCCTCTCTGGTGGGCATATCCATTGCGTGAGCGTTCGATTAGTCTTTGGTCCACGCGGCAGCTATCCAGGTCGGGGTTGCGGCAGCGTGGAGTGAGTTAAATGACTTGGCTTGCTCAATTCCTTCCGGTGTAATTTCATAAGAGGAATAGCACTCGTTCTACGGCACATTGAACCTTAGAATAAGCATTTTGATCAGACTTGAGCCTGTTTAGATCCACCCTAAAATTTTTTTACCCCATCACATCAAACGTTTGAACACATGCATGGAGTATTAAATGTGGATGAAAAAAATCAATTGCACAGTTTACGTGTAAATCACGAGACGAATCTTTTGAGCCTAATTTCGTCATGATCTGACAATATGGTGCTACAGTAAACATTTGTTAATGACGGATTAATTAGACTTAATAAATTCATCTCGTAGTTTACAGGCAGATTCTATAATTTATTTTGGTATTAGTCTACGTTTAATATTTTAAACATGTGTCCGTATATCCGATGTGACCCGCTAAATTTTTTTTACCCGCTAGATCTAAACACCTCCAAAACTCTAGTGCGTGGAGTATCCTTTCCTACTAGTTTTGATCTGCCTACTTTAATACCGGATTTTCCCGTTCAGTTTTATTACTGAGGTGTCTGTACCTGGTTGTGCCCGACCCGTGTTGTTGGTTTGCATCCGGTCTGCACAAATTCTTTTTCCGTCGCGTTGGCCGTTGCCCGTTGGTCGTATAGCTCGTTTGTTCATGACGCACGTAGGCAGTACTGAATCAAGCAGCACAGACCAGAAGCATGGTTGGTGCTCCAAGGTGGTCTATCGCCAGATACGGTTAGATGTCGAACCACCGAAACAGCCTGGTCAGTTGGTGATGTGCTGATTGTTCTGATAAGTTGACACCACTGGATGGACATTGCAACTTTGGCTTTATATAACTACAAGCTGAAAATTACCGTACAATTTGTTGAAGAAATGTTTTGCATGCAGTGACCCAGCAGAAACTTTAAAATGACAGGTTCTTGTGTGAGCAAACTTTCTTTCACGGGAAACTGAGTTGAACGGAACCATTCTATCGTTTCAAATTTGTTGATGGCCTTTTTCTTTTAAGTGAATGCGTGCATCCATTAAAGTGAAAAAGGATTTTCCTGTGAATTAGCGACAATAAATATAAAACAATATAGTTCTCAACGTCTCAACAACTCTTAGCCCCTACGATATGAGAACAGAGTTGCATGAGGATGAAAAAATAATAAAAGAAATATTTTTTTAATTAATGGTTAGAGTTTTTGTCGCTCAACTATTATAAAGACAGTCTCTAAATAATCTCTACCATCAAACATGTCCTAAGGGGAGAAGTAAAACCTATAAATGCGACTAGTAGTCATTTGGTTGGTAAAATGGTGATCGATATGGTACATACTTAGCCCTACTTACATTACATGGTGTGCCGTTAGCCTATATTTTTTTAAACAACCCGCACAAGATAATGCGACGTTCTGTATTGATAGAACAATATAAGAATTACAAAATTATAGCCAAGGCTATAGCCAGGAAAAGGAAAAAAAGACAGCACACTACGTGTTTAGAATCAGATCCTACTACTGAAAAGATAAGAACACGACATCCCAAAGAAAATGGATCGACGTCTTAAAGAAGGATACGACCCTGAGAGTGCCACCACCGATCGCCCATGGATGCTACGATGTGATTCTCACTTGAAGAAATCCATTAATTAGGGGTAGGAAAGATTACTCAACTCAATCTCAAAATATATGAATTTTAAGGTTAGATATGGGTATTAAGAAAGTTTTCCCTTCATCCCATGATACAAGGCGCAGCTGGAAGCATTTCAGTTATCCTCATTGCAGACATGAGCTATATATTCACTGGTTAGTTTGGACTGTTTGGTTAGTTGAAAGGCCTCAGTGCTCGTTAGTTAAAAGGTATCCTCAGTTCCCATGCTTAGGCATGCAAATCAGCATGTTGAACCACTTCCTTGGTTTATAAGTTCAAAGCAGTTACACCCTATATAATAGGATGGATAGAGTAGGTGAAATTCAATAAATTATTGTTTGTAATTGGTTTAGAAGAGAAAAATAGATATATTATTTAAATTGTGCAAGGTTGTTATCGGTTACCAAATGAATGAAGCAGAAGTTATTATATTTTAAGATAAGTTTTAATCGCTAAGGTTTCATTTAGAAATGTGTCTAACACTACACGAAACAAGACACACCATTAGTATATATTGGCCGAGTATTAGTTATTATAAATTCGAAAACTAAATTTATTTGATTTTTGAATAAACCTTTGTATAAAAAACATTTACACGGAACATAACATTTAGCAGTTTAAGAATCGCGCCCATGGAAAACAAGCAGGTAGTTGTTTAAAATATAGCAATATAGAACAGTCTCGAAATGGTTACTCTATTTTGGGAATGGAGATATAGGTCCTTTTCTTTTTTATTATGATTTAGATTTTGATATCGGTTTCCGTTAGCACAATTTTTCAAACTACTATACTAAACCGTGGGTTCCGTTCGAAAACTTTCTACATAGAAATTGCTTTAAAATATCATATATATCTATTTATCAAGCTTGTGGTAATTAAAACTTAATTAATCATATGCTAACAACTTTCTAATTTTACGTGCGATAACTTAATCTTTATCTTAATCAGTTTTAAACGCCACCCCCTCATTCCCAAATTGATCATCATATAATGAAAACCAAAATTTCTCAAATTGATCATCATATAAACATATGGACACATATTTCATCAGAGTACAATTAATGCAGCACCTGCGAATGTGTGCATGCTAAGTGCAAGTATAAGGTTATAAGCACAAACTTCAAAGTGCCACGTATGTTTAAATGATGATGTGGAGGAGAGAAGAGAAGAGAGAAGAGGAGCATTAAATGCAATGAATTTATATAGGTTAATTGGTGGCAAGTGTATTGGGACTAGTATATTAAATGCAATGCATTTATATAGGTTAGTTTTAATTTTATATATGGATGATGTGGATAAAATTGGAGGTGACCATAACCTCTATTATAAAACTTTCTCTAAGGATATAATTGTGTATTGTGTTTTCATAGATGCATGTATTATGGGAGAATATGAGCATATTATGCATGGGGTTTTAATCGACGCAGTTTAAATTATCCTTGATATTAGTGCACAAACATTATATGATAATCAATTTGGGACGAAGGGAGTATGAGTGTATTTATTTAAGGAAAAAGTCCAAATACCCCCTCAACTTTAGATGGAAGTCCATCTAGCACCCTGAACTTTAAAACCGAATATCCAACCCTAAACATTAAAACCGGACATCCAGCCCCCTGAACTTTGCAAAACATTTCATATTACCCCCAAGGTGCCCCCAAGGTGGTTTTGTATAATTGTTTTTATCTAATTTGTATATAAATTGGATGAGTTTGATCACGCAACATACATATCGAACATATATATACATATATATATAGAGCATATATATATATATATTAAAATGTCCACTCAAATCTTTCTTTTAACCACTTATTAACTCTGCTTTACAAATAAGTATCAACATAATAATAGTGTGGTTTCACTATATAAGTATAAATTGATGACTTACAATAACTGATAATATTCAAATATGTTATGTTAGTTATTTAAAGTTATTCGTTTAAACTTCCAAAATATGCAAAACCACCATCCAATACTAACTTAGAGGGTAATATGAATGGTTTTACAAAATTTAGGAAGTTAGATGTCGGGTTTTAAAGTTTAAGGTGTTAGATGAACTTTCATCCAAAGTTTAGGCTGCGTTCGCAGCGTTCGGTTCCCAGCGCGCACAGTGATTGCGCAAAACGGAGCGATCCATTAGCGTGTGATTAATTAAGTTTTTGCTAATTTTTTTTCAAAAATGGATTAATTTGATTTTTTAAGCAACTTTTGTATAGAAACTTTTTGCAAAATACACACCGTTTAGTAGTTTGAAAAGCGTGCGCGCGGAAAACGAGGGAGAGGAGTTGGGAAGAGGGGGAGAAGAACACAGCCTTAAGGTCATCCCCAACCCTCCATATCGTCTAGTGTCCATAGCATTTAATGCATTGCCACATAAGCAAAAATCTGATGTGGCAATAGAGTTAATGAGGAGAGAGGTAAAAGGATGAAGAAACCATGTCTCATGCAAGAAACCATATCTACACAAGAATAAGAATAAAAACATGGAGATAGGTGAATAAAAGGAGAGAGAAGATAGGTGATTGGAAGAGAATCTAATTTTAAGACACCATTCATTGGAGACATAGTTTCTATATACAATATCTATATGACATGGTAAGTATGGAAACTAGTTGATAGTTTCTGGGTTGGGGATGACCTAAGGAGTATTTGAACTTTTTTTTTTTCTTTATTTAAAGCCAGAGATAAAGGAAGGTTTTAAAACCGGGAAAGAAAATCCGAGCGTCTTTCTCGAAGCCTCCACGAGCGCCGCTCGCTTCTGGGAAATTGCGTGGTGGAGACGAACACGACACGGACCCTTCGGCCTTCCGCACCAGCCCACGCCTCGAGCAATAAATACCGACCCCCCTTCCGCTGCGTCCGATCAAATCGACCCCCAAATTCCCCAATCCCCGTAGCTGCTGCGATTCGTAGGCCTCGTCGAATCGGCGGCGGCTTTGATCCCTATTCAAGGTATATACGGTGCGCCTCCCACCTCCTCCTCATGTTCTGGTTTTGATCCGTAGGCGATAGATTGGTTTGGTGGTTGGGAAGGTGAAATTTCGGGCTAGATCTGGTCGATTATGTTATGTTGCGCGGGGTGGTTGATCGGATGGTTGGTTTGGTTAATTTTGGCCCTGGATGCTCGATTGGATAGTCGCGTGGTGGTGTAGATCTGTTTATTTTGGCTTGCCCCCGTGCTCATCTGGTAATTACATGTCGAATCTCTAGGCATAATCTGTGCAACTCTCTGTTTAAGTTAAGGTTTGAGTTTGTTCGTAATTTCGTGTACTGTTCCTGATGCTCGTGTGGTCTCAATAACCTTTGCACATAACTGCTCATCCATGATGTACTCCTGTTTTTATCCAAGAATACTGTACTGTTCGTTCCCTCAAAAAAAAAAAAAAAAGAATACTACTGTTCGTTTATTGATTGAATTCCTGATGCTCGTGTGGCCTCCATAATCTTGCACTTTTCTGTTGATTCATGATGTACTCCTGTTTATGCCCTGGCAATAGCATACTTGATAGGCATTTGAATTCACATGATTGAATTTAGTCAGGTTGCAGTAACACGATTGGAATTAAAATGTTCCATGATCCTGTGAAGCACCCAAACTAGCTTCTAGCTTTGTCGATTTGCATGTGGCACAGATATGTGGTTTCCCTGAGTTAGATCAAAGATATGCTCTGCTGTTTATCTTGTTATCTTTGTAATCCAATCTACAGAACAACCATTATTACCTGTTGCCATTACCTGCAACCTTCTGTAATTTTTTTTAGTTTGGTGCTTAGAAGCTTCTTGTTTTGTTAATATTTGTTTGCTTGATCCTTGTCTTACAATGTATATGCTGGATACTTACCATTGTTAATATACATTCCTGCAGATGCAGATCTTCGTGAAGACTCTCACTGGCAAGACCATAACCCTTGAGGTTGAGTCCTCGGATACCATTGATAACGTCAAGGCCAAAATCCAGGACAAGGAGGGAATCCCTCCGGACCAGCAGCGTCTCATCTTTGCTGGCAAGCAGCTCGAAGATGGCCGCACTCTTGCTGACTACAACATCCAGAAGGAGTCCACCCTTCATCTTGTCCTCCGCCTCCGGGGAGGCATGCAAATATTTGTCAAGACCTTGACCGGAAAGACTATCACCCTTGAGGTGGAGTCCTCTGATACCATTGACAATGTTAAGGCAAAGATCCAGGACAAGGAGGGCATTCCCCCAGACCAGCAGCGTCTGATCTTTGCTGGCAAGCAGCTTGAGGATGGCAGGACCCTTGCTGACTACAACATCCAGAAGGAGTCCACCCTCCACCTTGTCCTCCGCCTCAGGGGAGGAATGCAGATCTTCGTGAAGACCCTTACTGGCAAGACCATCACGCTTGAGGTCGAGTCATCAGACACGATTGACAACGTGAAGGCGAAGATCCAGGACAAAGAGGGCATCCCCCCAGACCAGCAGAGACTCATCTTCGCTGGCAAGCAGCTGGAGGATGGCCGCACCCTTGCCGACTACAACATCCAGAAGGAGTCTACCCTTCACCTTGTTCTGCGCCTTAGGGGTGGAATGCAGATTTTCGTCAAGACTCTCACTGGCAAGACTATTACCCTGGAGGTTGAGAGCTCAGACACCATCGACAACGTGAAGGCGAAGATCCAGGATAAGGAGGGCATCCCCCCGGACCAGCAGAGACTCATCTTCGCTGGTAAGCAGCTGGAGGATGGCCGCACCCTTGCCGACTACAACATCCAGAAGGAGTCTACCCTCCACTTGGTGCTCCGCCTCAGGGGTGGTATGCAGATCTTTGTCAAGACTCTCACTGGCAAGACCATTACTCTGGAGGTTGAGAGCTCCGACACCATCGATAATGTGAAGGCTAAGATCCAGGACAAGGAAGGCATCCCCCCGGACCAGCAGCGCCTGATCTTCGCTGGCAAGCAGCTGGAAGATGGCCGTACCCTTGCCGACTACAACATTCAGAAGGAGTCCACTCTCCACCTGGTGCTCCGCCTCAGGGGTGGTCAGTAAATCGTTGATGGAATTGCTGCCTCACTGTCGTCCTGTGTCTGCGTTATCCTCGTGAAAACTTTCATAATGCTGTTTCACCCGTCTTTCCTTATTCCTTAGTGGACCATCGAGTCCGTTTAAATGTGCTCTACTGCTGTTCGAGCATTTGCTGTGTCACAGCAGTCTAATTAATCAGTAAACTTTAAATAGCTTTGCTCAATTTGCTTATAGTTCTGCCGCATTACACTCTTCATTTAAAATTCGCCCATATTTCAGATTGAAGTGCCTGTGAGCTGCTGCATCTATTTCTTGAGCTCTATTGACTAGATTGGAGTGATATAAGTCCTTATATTGAGTACACTGGTGTATAACAATGGCGGATTCTTATCGTGCTAATGGATCGTTTGGACTTTGAAGCCCTCAAATCATCAGGGCATTTTCTCGATGATGATACCATGAGGGTGTTTTCTGGGGGATAATGATACAAAGCAAACTTTAGGGATACGTCACTCTTTTTTAGAATGGGCAATATATGATTTATGATTATATTACGTCATTTTTCCGTGTATTTACAGAATCGCGTTCTTCAATGCTAGAACTGCAAATTGATCATGCGGGGGTGCTCTCTAAGCCTCTATGTTTACAGCTGAAAAACAGAAGAAAAATGCTAATGTTTAGTATTCAGATTATCGCTTTTGATGAGTTCAGTTTTCTCTTCAAAGACTGTCCTACAATGACTAGTGATCTTAACAACAGTTAAGACTTTGTTAGTGATCGGTATATGCGAGTTACCTGTGCTGATCATTTATCACAATTAGCAGCAGTCAGTGGCGGACACAGGATTAAATTCAAGATGGGGTGAAAATGTTTACTTCATAAGCACAATTGAGCGAAACAAATACCATATTTATACTATAATCATATAAAAATATAACATAATCAATAAATTAACACAAACAAAATCATTTCAAAACAAAAATTATCGTTGTGCCATACGTAATTCATCGTATACCAAAAGATTTATAAAGTATGGTTGATAGAAATCTTTAAAAGATATCCATGTATGAGAAGACATACCGTCGTCGAGTGTCAATTGTCGAGTGTGTGTCGAGGATGGCTTACTTTGCTGCTCCTACCGGCCTACCCAGCTACCTTGCCGGTCGCGATGGCATCACGGCGGTGCAGCAGACGACGGTGAGGCAGGCAAGCGGCGACGGTGATGACGTTGGGCCATCGGTGTGTCGTATTGGCATCGAGCAGGAGGAGGCGAGGTGCGAGCTGCACCTAAAAGACGCGAGCGGCATCTGGGCGGCGGTACCGCGACAGATGACAGCGAGGTGGGCAGGCGGCGAAACCGCGACGGTGAGTCGGTGATGGTGTCAGGCTATCGACGCGTCACGTTCGCGCCAAACAGGAGACAAGGAGGGAGCTGCACGCGGCTGCGAGTCACGAGTGGCGTTGAGACAGCCATCCCTAGGTGCCGGCGGGCGTTGGCAGGCGGCTAGGCATTGCATCTCGCGTGCGCCATGACGGACTAGCGGGCGGCCGTGCAGTGCGCTGGAGCGGCCGTGTCGGATGCAGCGTGCAGAGACGCGGAGATGAAGCGATGATGGTGCTGGTATCGAGGCATCACATGCTGATAGCGAGAATGCAAAGTTGTGATTCCGTAATTATCTGAAAAATCTAAATTGAACACATGGGCTACTCACTTATGGGCCAATTGTGAATAGAATGTGGTGGTAGGCGGCCCAAGAGAATATGGGGGCTAGGGGCAGGGTGACACGGGTCTTAGCTGGGATGGTCGAATCATGCCGCCTAATGGGTAGAACCGCCCCTGGCAGCTGCATGCTCTGAAATCTGAATGTCCGTGTTTGATATTTCAGAACAGTGGTTGGTGAAACATACAAGGACATATAGGCCCTGATTCCTGATGCTCGGTAGTGCTCGTTGTTGCTGTCCATAAATACTTGCTCCTCTCTGTAGGTGACCGAAGGGATTGAAGTGCAAAACCAAACAGCTCCAACACAGGCAAGAAGAGCGAGCGGAGGAGAGGTAAGAGAGATTCAAGAACATTACATTTGTGCATCGGTTGTTCCATGGAGAGATGGGGTTTGGAATGGGATGAATTGGGAACATGTGCTTCAGATGTAAAATGACCGTGAGCCCACTTAATCATACTCCATTAGCATGCTGGCATTAAGCCTGATACAGACAACGGCACCGTTCAAGATCAAGTTCTTCATGTGGTTGGCAGAAAAAGGGAGCCGCCTCACTACGGACAACCTGAGCAAGCACGGGTGACCACATCAGCAAACGTGCAAGCTCTGTCTAACGGAGGAAAAAGACTCTAACCATCTGTTAGTGGGTTGCAATTACACAAAGAGTCTCTGGCAGATGATACGGTGATGGATAGCGGTGAACTTTGTTTTGCCGGATGAGGGGGAATCTGAGCTAGGGGAGTGGTGGCTGCGAGTGTGGCTCAATTTTTGTGATGGCTACCGGGGCGCGTTCGATACGCTCGTTTTACTCGTTTGTTGCATGCTGTGGAAAGATAGGAAAAACCACATATTCCGGAATGAAATGCGCATGGCGGGCAGAGCTTTTCTTAAGTGCAATCAAAGAAGGAGTCGCAATCTGGAAGGAAGCAGAGCGTAAAGATTTAGGAGAGTAACAATAACGATGTAATCCCTTTTCTTTTGGTTTCGGGAGGTTGCCTATCCGGTATACTCCATCCAGTTTCTATAGTTCTTGTTAGAATTTTTAAGTTGTAAATTTGTACATATTCAAATATTAAGAAAATTTGGATGGCCTAGTCTTTGACCGGCCCAACAAAAAAAAAAAATTAGCCGACCTAGGCATGACCCTCTTCAGGGTTTCGTCATGTCTGTTCATAACGATATAACCGTAGTTCCCAGTCTCGTACTCTTGTGGATGAGTATTGGAATCATGCACAAACTTAAGCTACAGCATATAATGTCCTACGGAAAATTTCATATTTTTGTAACTCGTTGCAATTGGCAATCAGAGTAAAATCTTTTTGTGTGTAGTTTCTCTTGGTAGTAGAAGAGTAATACAGACACATACTTGAGATGGACACACAAGAAGCTGTCTCTCTGTCCTCCCCTTCTTAAGTCCAATATAGTATGTTGGTTTTTTTTGGGGAATACACAAAAGGATTGCGCACTTTTGTATTAAGAGAAATAAAATTTACACAGACGGTAAACGAAAAAACAAAGAGAGGGGGTCGGGGAAAAAAGAGGAAAAAATGAAAACAAAAACTTATCCCTACTCTTGCTTTACAATGCGATGACTGAACGACCTAGCACCCTAAGTAGGAAGCGTTGGCGATAGGGGATGGGCAAGACGCCAAAGGGTGGCCTCTTGCACCATGCCGGCGACAACCTCAGACCAGAACCGGGAACAGCTGTTGAACGCGCTGTTGTTCCTCTCCTTCCAAATGGACCAAGCACCAAGGGTCACAATCGTATTGAACCCACGACGACACTCCCTTGGGACTTTGAGACAGCAAGAGCAGTGCCATTCGTGGAAGGAAACCTCACCGATGGGGAAGCAATGAGGAAGACCGAGGCCCGAGAGGACGATCCACCACAACTGAAGGGATTTGGGTCACCCAATTAGAATGTGGAAAGTTGTTTCATCTTGTTGGTCACATAAGACACAACAGGTTGGGTGTGGAAGGCCACGCTTCTCCAAGCGGTCAGAGGTCCAGCAGCGTCGGTGAGCGACCAATCACATGAAGTAACGACACAGAGGCGAGGCGAAAAGAGCGCCAGATTGGTAGGTGTTGGAACGGGATCATGCCCGAGAAGAGCGCAAGGTAGGCCGAACGGGTGGAGTACGACCATGAATTGTCCCACCTCCAAACGAAAGAATCAGGTTGGCTCTTGGAGAGATTGTTGACCAAAGCATCGACCAAATCTGCAAGTATTGCAGGATTGCCTGGACGCCCAATGAGCCACGAAGATCGTGGATCCATCGGTTGTTAGCCAGGGCTTCAGCGACCGAGAGCTTCCGGCGAATACGCGTCGGGATGCGACTGTAAAGTTTGGGTGCCCAAGAACGAAGACTCGAACCCTGAAGCCATCTAGCCTCCCAGAAGAAGATCGACTTGCTATCACCAAGAACACAAGTCATGGAAGCGACCGCGAACTCACGCTATTACTTAGAGCACAGGATTTGTAGCCCATGCCATGACAAGGATTGGGAGTCGCGCTGAGCCTAGAGCCGTTTTAACATGGAGTGCCAAATAAAAATGAAATGTTAACTTAAAAGAGGGCAAAATTCAGCAATGGTTTAACATTGATTTTCAAACCTTGACATTTTGTTTTTAAAAAAAACTTTGACATTTTGAACCATACGTGTTTCTACTCTGAAAGAGTAGAAGACTATAAGTGCACCGACAACCTTGCCCATAAATAGCTGGCTTCTCCTCCATGTAGGAAGCCAGCTATGTACATGGCATGGAAGAAGAATCAGCAGGACAATATAGGTAAATACGGCTCATTGGAGAGATCTCCTAAGAATGTGATGCATTGGGACATCCGGACATGGTGAGAAACACTGAGCTAGCAGCCAACCTATCTATGTTTTCGTTTCGATTAGTTTTAGTCCTGTTCGGTCTCTCCATGATTAACTATTCGCATCCACTGATCCACACACTTCTTGTCATCCATAAATACTCGGCTAGCTTCTCTAGAGCTACTCTAAAGAGAGCGAAAAAAATGGTGGAGAAAACGAGTAGCAAGGTTGGGAATCTATGTATCTATGTATAAGTTTGATCGGCAAGGTTAGATATACTTTTGGTCTCCGTGATCTTGTAAGATCATGATGAGAGGAGTTAGGCCATTAGAGTTAGGCTGTCTTGGACATCTATGGTGAATATCGATAGATCGCTAGAACATTCACATATACAATGTGTCCGCGGTTAACTGTTGATTTGTTTCCAAATATGTGAGTAAAATCTATCTACATGTTACTTGGCATTTCAGAGAAGGAACAGAGGTAAAAAAAAGATTTCATTTCAGGGTTCCTTTGTTTACCTTTGGAAAAAAATGGAGGATTTTTGTAGGATTTAGATCCTATAAAAATTTTCCCTATATATTTACCCTTTGGAATAAAGGATTACACATGTTATAATACTATGAAATTCCTTTGGCATGGCTTAGTATATAAATATTCTGGAGTAAAGTTAGCACGAGGTATAACGTCTTGGAAATTTTCTTTTGAGTCTATCTCTCAAATGACAAATCCAATTCCTATAGTACATATCTAAATAATCATTCCTATTTTTCTTTGTTTCGCACATGCATTCATAACAAAATCTTTTGTTTTTCATATTCATATGTGTTGTCATTTGTACACTCGAAAGGGTGAAACTGAAAACAGGGGCAAGTTTCTCCTTTTTTTTTTTACCTCAAATATAATACATATAACCTAATCACTCATGTTTTACATCTACAATTTTCTGAATCCCCTCTCCTTTTTTCACACAAAGCCATTGCTTAAGATAAGAAACTAACTAGGCCCAAAAGAACTAGTACAACATTAAAAAGTACTTGAGGGGGCAGAATTAATCCACATCGTAGTCCGATTTTCTTTACCTTCAAGTCTTAGACACTGAGGAGTCATTCATATTTTGCCACCTGCTTTTCAGACACCAACCATGCGATCAGAATTCTTTACAGTTAAAGTTACATAACTTTATCACTGACATGTGGGCCTGATGATCCCTGAGTCCATATGTTAGTGACAAAGGCACCGTGCATTTAACTGCAAAGGATTTCAATCCTTAACGGTGCACCTACAGCTTGTCTATAAATAGTTGGTTTCTCGTTAACAGGATCAACACAGCACAACTATTGAACTTGCCAGTGTTCTTGTGTTGCTAAGAGTGAAAATCTGGGGGAGAAACGAGGACATAAGTAGCAAGTACTGCTCAAGAGTGTTTTTACAGTTCTTGAGTAGGTACCAAGAGGTATCATACTTTTTATGTAAAATTTGGTATGTCTAGTAGTAGAAGGTACTAAATTTACAATAAAAATTTTGGTACCTCTCGGTACCTCTCAAGTACAGTAAAATTTCTCACTGCTCAATGGTTGGATCACTTGAGAATGGGATGTATCGTTAGTGTGAGTTGAAGGCAAAGACAATATTGGATTGCTCAATGTGGTTAAGAATGATTCGGTTAGCAGCAAATCTACATAGGATCTATGTTTGCTGGGAGGGGCAACTTAGTGTTCAGGGTGTCCGCATTCCAGATGTGTCTTTCTCATCAATCTCCTCATATATTCTCTGATTTTGAGCCCGGAGCGGTCGAGATAATCCTGCTAACTTCTCGGACATCTAGTGATAGGATCAATCTTGTTGTGTTAACTTCTCAGGCACAACGAGAGCTCTTGCCTTCTCAAAACAAGAGCAGGTGTATCGTGTATGGCGGAGGAGCAGATTAACCAAGATCGACGGAGTTTGCCGCAAACCAGAAGCACCAGCTCAGGGCCGGAGACCTTGTCCGTGGCATCGCTAGCCGGTGACGCTTAAGAAAGCAAAGATACGTGTACATGATTCTACATTATTACTCTAGTTCTTTTTCTTATCTTCTAACACGTTTGGATCTTCCGGTGAACCTAAACAGAGGCTCCAACGTTGGAAGCATGTGCTGAAATTGAAAGACGTCATCATTCGACACGAGTTTTTCTCTTCGTCCAGCAGCCGCGCGAGGTACTGAATCGTGCTCGTTGCTGAGCCCAGATTCAACGGTCACGATAGCTTGGTACCTCGAGGTGCCAGCTTATTCGGTGTGGTACCACGCAGTGAATATCGGTGGAAAGGTATTACCGTCTTTTCACATTGCAATGATGGATGGATGGATGGTCTGTATCAAAGGTTGAGGTGAGTGCAGGCAAAGACGAACCCTAATGTGTCCCCTTCTCGCATTCACAGCTATTTGCGGCAGTGCCTTACATGTTTGCTACTCTTGCCACCACCTGCCTTTCCGCCGCACGCGTTTGCTTGAGACGCCGCTGCATGTCAGTGTGTGTTTGCCTGTGGTGGCTAGGGATGAGGGAAATTACTTGTAAGATGGAAGAAGGCAGTGGATGCGTGTGGCTCCGGTGATGTGACATAGGATGTGTCACATCCCTCCAAAATCCCTTATATTATGGAATGGAGGGAGTAGTGTGGACCATCCGCGTAAATATTGTGATCGATGTCTATGCTGACTGAGCAACAGTCTGAGCAAAGGGAGTGATTGCAGGCAGTGAATTGGCAAGACAAGATCTGGCCATCCTCCAGGATGGAAGGGCTGATTTGTAAATATTTTAGGTGGAACATTATTTCCTACCACCATTAGATGATGGATCAATGGTCCAGGTCGAGTTGTGTGGGCACGTCGGAATACTTGGAGTGGTCCTTATATTATACTCCCTTCATCCAAAGGTTTTAGGTATATATATTTTATTTTTTGGTTTTCTGATATGGGTATATTTGTAGTCTTAATGCATTCAAGACTTAAATAAAGGATATATCTGAACATGACACTCATCCAACAGAGAGCTTCTACTGCTACACTGATTTATCTCTTGGTCAACCAAAAAGCCATGGGGAGAGCACAAGACACTCCAGTCATGAGAAATAAGTCCTAGTAATGTTATCTACTCCCTCCTAAAATATAGCAAATTTTTAGGGATGAAACATGTATTAAGGAGAGTGGCAGAAAGATTCGTTTGTTGTCTTAGAATATGTGAGATGTACGCTCGTATTGTAGTAAAACCAGGGATAGTAGATGCAATATTGTAGTTTAGTAGCAAAGCAACCTTTTACATGTCCCAAGTTGATACATTTGGGCCATAATTTGAACACTAGAACTTGCTGCGTGCACTATACACAAAAAAACAAGATATTTATTATTTCTTTGGTTCTTGATGATACTGTAATGGAATGGCGAACCTATTTCTTTGCTTTTTTTTCCTGACAAATCCAAATTATTTTGAAAAATAGTCAGACAGATAAAATTCCAATGATCATTGAACATGATACAATCTGCGGTGAATAATCAAAAAATTTTCCGTCTTTTTTCTTATCAAAAGTATCGACCAGTCTATGTCTTGTGCAGTGGTAACCAAAGGTTGGATTGAGAGGAAACCTGCATGGTAGGCATCTTCTGCTGAGTGTCGCTCATAATAGTTGGGTTAGCAGTTCACTTATCTGGTTTCCATGAGCTTTCTGGGGTTCCGTTTCTTTCACTCACATTCTAATGCATCTTATTCTCAGGAGATCTTGATATTGGGCAGCACATTCCATGCTTCTCTCATCCCTCTCCTAGATTTTCTCTCTTGTTAGCAACAAGAGACAGTAACATATTTTACAGACATGCTGTGCAGTTGTGCTGGTCCTACTGATGAGACGCTTGGGATTTAAAGGCTGGTGTGTAAAAAGGAGTGGCAAGTCTGGATTGTTCTTTAGTTTCAGAACTTGGCTGTACAAGGATTGTAGTAAGACGTGGATCTATTAGGTTTGTCACTTCCAGTTGGCAATCATTTTTTTAGTGCTCTGTTTTTCTTCCTTTTAGTACTTGTGTGATTGTGTCCCATTTTGACGAGTACACCACACACGGGTACAAGGGACAGCCTCATCACGGATTTGCCCATCCCATCAAACATATGAATTATGCAGAACCGTGTCAACTCATATTCCCGATGCATCTTATTCTCAGGAAATCTCACCATTGAGCAGTACATGCAACTTACTCTTAGTCCATCTACCACATTTTTCTCTCCTGGCAACATAAAAACAGTGGTAAGTTTTTGCAGTTTTGTTGTGCAGATCCTACTTATGGGCAAGGCAAGGTGCAAGAGCTGGTTGGCTTGTGAAAAGGAGATGGCCAGGCATGAATTGTCCTACTGTTAATATAATTGGCTAGCCGTGGTGAAAAAAAAGATAGTAAAATGATACTCCCACTCTGTCCAGATTCGTAGCATTAGAATTTATCACATCCACACCAAATCTCTTATATTTTGGGATGGAGGGATTATGATTTTCTCATTAAGTGTTAGTGTCAGACTGTGAGAACTTGAATGTGAAAGAATTGAAGTAAACAACCAAGACACATGATGCTGGTCATTCTTGTTAAAAAAAAGTTGTTTGAAAACCAATTTTTAGAGTTCTGTTTCTTTTTTTGGGATGATTGTCCTACTTTTAAGTAATTGTTTCGTGCATATAAAACATGTTGGTTGTAAAAATAAAATAGAGGTTTGCTTCGGTCCAGCGTTTTGTACCTCGAGGTACATGTATACAGGGGTACGATGGGCAATGAACGAAGAAAAGCTCGCAACGCGTCCTGTGGTCCCAAACGCATCCGTCCCCATCCGCATCTACTGCAAGCGCTGCCGCAATGGTTCTCCGGTTATTCGTAAGGAGCGACCGCACCCGCATCCGCTAGAAGGTTCGCTGCCACCATAGTGGTTCTCCGCTAAAGTCTCGTTTATCACTGCCTTGTCAGTTTCTAAGGTTTGATATCGCAGCAGCTGCATAAGAGGCAAATTCAAGTTTCGTTTGATATCACACCATTCCCCCAAGCCACACACATCATCCGCATTCTTTCATCTTGCAAGCAATTTCCCACATCCCCAGCGGCCACAAGCAAACACGCGTGGCGGTGATGCATATGGCGGAAAGACAGACGACGACGCATGCAACAAAGCTGGGCAGCGGCGACAGTAGCAAATGCGTGCAGGATAATAACCGTGAAGGGGAGCCACAGGGGCGTACCCATATACATCTTACCGGGGTTACAGGACCCCGGGTAAATTATTAAACTCTAACTAATTTATATTATGTTGATTAGTGTATTAGTGAATAATTAGATAACTAGTATGTATTGGACCCCTGGTAATTTCGGTTCTGGGTTCACCATTGACATCACATGTGTCACATCCCTTCAAATCCCTTATATTTATATTTTGGAATGGATGAAGTACATTTCATCAGTGGTGGCACGTTAGTGAATGTCATAAAGAGTAGCCCTACCCTTCGGATGCCCACCATTGTGTCTTCACAGCGACATTATTATTCCTTGTGGAAAAAATCATGTCCGTTCATTCGCACACAAGGTTGTAGTAGCCCTACCCTTCGGATGCCCACCATTGTGTCTTCACAGCGACATTATTATTCCTTGTGGAGAAAATCATGTCCGTTCATTCGCACACAAGGTTGTAATAGTACAAGGATCAGTCGAGTAGTGGGAGTGTGATGGCCATTGGCATGCTCCGAATGTGCTTCATGTTTCAGAGCAGTGGTTGGTGAAGCAGAGTATATATTTGCATCTGAATATATGATGTGTTTGGTGTGAAAAAATTTATATAGAAGTTTCTTTAAAAATAAATTTAAAACATACATGAATTTATATTTTTAAAGTTTATAATAGTTATTAAAATCTAATGATATGTCTCGTTTTGCGGGTGGCCGTTCGGCCAAATACTAGCTAAAACAAAGCGGATTGCGTCATTGTGAATGACTTTGGTTGCCGGCCATAAATACTTGCTCTTGCGAGGGGTCCTCGTTTCCATCGTAAGAACAAAAATGTGTAGCATGCGACTACAAAGTAGTGAGAAAGTTTTTTTTTTTAACATGCAGTTTTGCATTGCTAGGTGAGCTATAAATTTGATGCCTCACAAAATTGTATTCAACGAATGGCAAGACTTTTTTTTCTCCTGGTGTGGAGAAGGAAGAGAAGCCCAAAAGCTTACCTTGCTAAATGAAAAACTCGGAATTTTAATTTGGAGTTTTATTTTTTTCTTAAAAAATGAGCTTAAAGAGACATAGAAAAACTAAAACTTGGAGCAACCTTCTTACTTCCCCTCTCAAATCCAGTACACATAAACTGAAAATTGTTGATATACAGCCTAAATTTGCATAAATTTATTTTACTAGTTTGATTGAAACAGTACGTTGGCCCCTGAAGAAAAAAAACAGAGCTCTACCAAAAGTTCACTTCCAGTGTTAAAAAGGAATGATTGCCAATTTGATGTGGCATAGTTAAGCCACATCTTGCTACAGTCCTCTAAGCATTAAGTTTCTAACACCTTTATTAGATATGGCAAGTGTATTACATTTCCAGCCTCTACCGCATCTATCAAGTTTCTGATACTATAAAGAGGCAATGCAGCATTGCAGCTACACCTATTTGCATGGTCGAACAGAACATATCTGTGCTACTTGTTACTATTTTGTTAGCATTATTGTGTCGGTAACAAAGGAAAATGTGGGAGAGGGATGAAGAGGACACAATGTGTCTAACAACTGAGATCGGTGTGCGATCTGCTGAGAGTGAGATGCATTAGGAATGAGGGGAAATGGAAGCACACACACGAAAGCTCATGGAATCAGTGTAGACCCAGCCAGACGGTGAAACGACTGCATGGGTTCATTGGATGGGTACCACGACTTAATTTGTACACACGCACGCGCACAAGCAACGCACGCTCGCTGAGAAGTCGCCGCACGCCACCGCACCGTTTGCCTGTAGTTAGAGTTTAGAATAGTTCCCCAATAATAAATCTCTGTAACTATAGGTGCCATCATAAACACATAACTCTTGGCTGTCCATGTAGCTATGGACTAATCATGTAATATCCTCTGGCTCCATGAAAAGAAAAGTGCATTGAACATGCTAAATATTTGAATTCAGAAGTCCTTTACTAATACCAGTTACCTAAATTTGGATCTGAATATTTGGATTGAAACTTTTCCCTCCAGTAATCAGTTGGTACCGGTTTTCCAGCAGGACTGTTATTTTTGCTGATTTTCTTGATTGAACTGTATTTTTTTCCCCAAGAACTAGTATTTAGAACATTGGCTATAATAATTTAGCGCTAGTCACTTTAAGACTTCCACAGCTATACTTGCGTTTGCGTAAAGGTTGCTGCGTGGAGAAGAAATAATTACAGAGTAACGAAGAGGTGTGGCGAACAATAACCTGGTCACTAGTGTAGTTAATCCTAGCCCCATGACTAGATGGCCATACTATTTGTTTTATGAAAGGTGGAGCTCTCAGATAATGAATTGTGAACAAAAATGAGGGACTACATCTAATATTTGATGGAAAAGGAGGCCACATTTTCATTCCCGTTTTTACGGTAAGGAGATCGATGGGAATGGGACGCATCGTGGATTCGTATTTCAGCCTAAGGGGAACAAGAAGCCCATCTCCTAAGTTTTCAGTTTCAGTTCTTGGACCATATCAGCATGCGTACATCAGCAATTCAGCCAGCAAGCTCGTGTTTTCTTGGTTCATAAAACAGAGACGGTTAAGAAATACATGTTGTTTGTAGTTCTGTTTTCGAAAGAAATATATTTTTTTTGAACGAAATTGTAGTTCTGTTTTGATTTTTTTCCTTCTTTATGATTGCCACGGACCGAACCCAAAAGAACTTCTTTGGGGGAGACTAATCATTCCTTCTACGAGGACGAGAGCGTGAGACAATCGGTTACAAGAGTAGAGTGTGACATCCTATCCGATCTTACTGTAAAATTATAATCCACTAAAACCTAAAACTTAACATGCAAAGATACCATATTATCATCCACTAACTAACAAGGTATCACATCATCATCTACTAACAATTATTACATTTAAATATCATGCAAGCAATGTTATATTATTTATAATTTTATAATTTATTAAATTTTAGAGCTATTAAAATGCAAGCATGTTAAATCATCATCTCACATAATTCACGTAATATTTTAATATCTCTTTTTTATAATATTCTATATACCTATATAATTCATCATCACTTAGTTAATGTTATTTCTCTTATCTAATTAAATCATATCACATCAATTATTTTTAGTCTTAGATAATTAATCTATGGTCCAAACTATTTCCTTTCTTTCTTCTCTCATAGAGCCACATCGTCCTACCTTTATATTTGAATCACCATTTTATGTACTATTTAAATTTAAATTATCATAAACCATATCCACTTACGTAAACTTATATTATCTAGCTATCTTACGCACTATTTTTACTTATTTGTTATCATGCTGAATTCCCGCAATAACGCGCGAGGTTCACCTCGTTTGCTAACGGGCAAAGATGGCACAAGCCAATGAATCGATCAATGACGGTGATGCGCGGGTGGATTTGATGGAAATGTTGTTTTGCAAATTCTTTATTTGGAAACATTTTGAAACCACTAAGTGACTTTCTTCTTTTTAAGTTTAGGTCGAAAAGAGACTTGCGTCTCAAATCGACTTAAGAGATGCTTTTCAACAACTCAACTGGCAATGCCCCGACTTCCTAGGTCGGTTCATTAATTCTCGGCTCACACAGCCATTTCACTTGATTAAGCGGCTCCCTGAGCCATTTTCTTTTTTCTCGGACTCCAAGAGTCCTGCTGCCCTGCAGCACAACATTCTGCTTCCTCCCGGGAAGCCTAGTCTATGATGCCCTCAGACATCCCGGATCACACAGACCCGTTTCTGACCACTCAGGTCATCCATCTGCCACATAGGCTGATTCTGGTAACGATTTCCAATCCACAACACTTTTCACAAAGCACAGGCAAACAAATCTACTCAACGGGAATCACCTTGCATCCGCCCATGACCGTGGGCACGGCTGTTCGAACAGTTTATTAACCTCTGCAGAGGGGGTACACTTTACCCACATAACACGAACTTACTCCAGACACTGGCCGGTGTCGGAGGTTCATGACAAAGCCTTTCCAAAGCTAATCCTAGGTCACCTCATGCCACATAGAGGGTCTCCTGACAAACATCAGGCCAACTCCGGCTTTCCATACAGGACTCCCGGTTGCCTTCCTCTGTTTAGGACTCCCAGGATGTCTCTACCGCCACATCCCGGCTTTCCACCCCTATTGGCATACAAGATTTCCCAGAAGCAGCTAATTACTTAGCTAGGGTGTCCCATTCCACCATGTGGTTGCACCTACTATGCTCTGATGTAATTCCCACAGGAATCGGTCCTTATATGCGAGTACGGGAACAGCACCACGCAGGCGCAACACCCGCATCGCGAGATTTCACAATCATTTTTATTTTCAAACACACCGACACCACGTGTTGGGTTTTCAAGGTTTCTCAAACCCATTTCCCAAGTTTTCGACAAGCAACGGTGTATGTGGAGTAATTGGTACTCGTGCTCAAAGAGCACGGATACCGAAGTACCACAAAGGTGGAGCGACAAGGAATCAGGGTATATCGGTCTACAGGAAGTAGTGCGACTACTAGGTAGGTCCGTCGGTTTGGCACGCAAACCGAGGCCAAGCATGTAAGTGTGTACTCCTATTAATGCATGTTGCAAACAAAATAATAATGACTTTTCAATTATAGGGGCAATATGATCAAGGGTGACTTGCCTTGCTCAAGGTCTTCACGAAGCTTCTTGAAATCCGCACTCGAACGAAAATCCACAACCCGCAACTATACGCAAACAATGAGAACCTACACAAGGACCAAAAGAAGGACCCTATTTAGACTAAATAATAGTGCCATTAGATAGATCTCAATTTTTGAGGAATTTTGGAAGTGGAACGGGGTTAGTCGGAGTTACGGATCAAGAGATATGAATTTCCTAAGATTAATTGATTTTCTGTCTAAAGAAAAGGAATTAATAATTTCCCTGGAAAAAGAAAAAGGACAGAGGGGCTTGGATTAGACCTCTTCGGCCGGCGTGAGGCCCGGCCCAAGCAGGCACGACAGCGGGGGGAGAGAGAGACCGAGTGGGCCGTGGGGATGGAGGCGGTCCAAGGCCGTGCGGGAAGGGAAGCAGGCCGGGCGGGGTGAGCAGGCCGGGGCAAGCGGGCCGGCAATGTGGCGGCCCAGCGTGTGCGCGAGCGCCGCATGCTAGCGGCCGGGCGAGCGGCGAGTGACCGGGTCGAGGCGGCCGAGCAGGCCGGGAGCGCGCGAGGTGAGCGCGGGAGGCCGGGGCAAGCGGGCCGAACGGCCAGGCCGAGGCGGCCTAGGTCGGCACGGGTGAGAGGGAGAGTGTGACCGGGTGAAGGGAGGTGTGGGGCCCACGGTGGGTCCCACCGTCATCTCCTTCCTCTCCTCCTTTCTTCTTCCTTCTCGTTTCTTCTTCTCTGTGTTCTTCTTCTTTTCTTCTCCTCTGCTGTGCTTCTTCTGAGCGAGAGAGGCGGCGAGGCGGGGCCGGGCGCAGTGGTAGACGTCACCGGCGTGGGCAGGAAGCAGGGGCGGCCAAGGTGGCGCGAGACGGCGGCCGGCCGCTAGAGCGGCGAGGAGGAGGGAGGGCGGTCACCAGGAGAGGAGAGGAAAGGAGGGGGCGGCGGCCAGCACGGCCGGTAGAGGCGAGCGGCGGCGCTACACGAAGGAGAGGGGGGTGAAGAAGGAGCGGTGAAGGGGGGGTTACCGCGGGAGGAGAGGGACGACACCGAGCCGGTAAGCGGGGAGGCGGCGCGGGTCCTCGCCGCGCGTCGCACGACAGCTGGCGGCGGAGGGCGGCGACACGGAGGAGAGGGGTGCCGAGCCGGGAAGAGGAGGGAGTCGGCGCGGCCGGCGTGGGCTCCGCGCCGCGCGCCCGTGGCGGCGTCCGGCGGCGAGCGGCGAAGAGGGATGCAGCAGCGGCGTTCGACTGCGGGAAGGGGAGGGCGACCGAATGGGAGGATGAAGGGGGGTTTTATAGGGGGTTGGAGCGGGCGGCAATGTCGGTTCGGGAACCGACCTTAGGTGGTCAAGGAGCGAGCTGGCGCTCCGGCTAGCGGCCAAAACGGCGACAGGGAGGATGACGCTGGCGGTGGAAGAGAAAAAGGAAAAAGGGAGAGAGAAAGGGGGCTTGCCCCTTGCCGCTTTGGGAAAAGAAGGGGGAGAGAGGCTGCCGCTCCGGGATTTGGTGCATGCGCGCGCGGGCGGGCAGGCGGCGCAGCGCAGCAGGCGACCGGTTTGAATGGGCGCGGGCGGCAAGCCAAAATCTGGCGAGAGGGGGAAAACGAGCAGGAGAGAGAGAGCTCGCTCTCGCACGCACGCGCGGCGCACGCGCCAAGCGGGCTGCGGCTGGGAGTTGGGCCAAGCAGGGGACAGCCCAACGAGAGGGAGAGAATGAGAGAGAGAGCTGAGAGAGAAACTGGGTCGGAGAGAGGAATGCGGCCCGAGGGCTTGAGGGAGAGGAAGTAGACTTTTTCTGGGAGTTTGAATTGGAGAAATATTTGGTGTGTTTGACTCGGGGTTTGAAATCGAATTACATATTTGGACTCAGAAAAATACGACGGAGTCAAAGGGGAGATTCAAAATAGGAATTGATATTTTTTGTAATTGCGAGAAATAATTGGCAAGAATTCAAAGGAGAGAAGGATCAAATTTCGGGGATTTGTAAGTAGAATTTCGAGGAGATGATTTTTGGTGACGAGGAGAGGGAACAAGGGTAGATTTTAATTGAGATCTATAGCACGACTTAGACTCTCATACAAAGAACGAAATTTTCGCGAATAGGGTTTTATTAATTTAGTTTTTAACGTCTCGCGAAAAGCGGGGCGTTACAAGCTCTAGCTCCACCTTTCCTAGAGTTGGAGACTTGGAATCCAACCAAACAATTTTAACTTCACTCAGAATAGGAGCGGAGGGGGTTAAAGTGATTTAAAAAAAATGAACTAGAGAGATGGAGTTGAGTTTAGACTACTTCACAACTTCACTCTAACCCTAGTTCTTGGAGATAAATTTACGAGTTAGAACCCTACCAAATATGTCCCATACAACAAGTGATTCGGCGGTCCTGCTTTGCTCATGGCATAGTGGACTGGATTTGGTCGTAAACCGTGGCCGGTTAGCTCAGCCCAATTTAGAATTAGTAAGTCACAGCCCAAAAAATCCAAAATCAACCCATCCACTGCAAAATCCAGTCGCTGCAATGGATCATCGTCCAAGATAAAGATCCAAACCGAAGGTTAACTGCCTGCAATGCCCATAACTACCATGTATATATAGTATACCTACGACAAGGGGGATTGAAGCCAGCACCTACACGGCTACACATTGCCACTGCCCATACATACTAAAGCAGCTGGATTCCCATTAGCATGATCATCACGACACATCTACATAACTTGCCAGTGTACTTCTGTTACTGACAGTGAAAATTGCTAGAGAGATCATTTGCTGATCAATGGTGAGATCTCTTCACGAGAATGGGATGCATCGGGAGTGTGAGTGTCACGAACAAGCCAACCCCGAGCTCAGGTAGCATAGGTTGGCTTCGGTTAGTGGCGAACTGATCTGCACGAGTTCTACACCGGCTGGTACGGGAAACACAGTGCAAAGGGTGCACCCTGTCCATCCGTGTGGTTTTCTCGTCAGTCCTCTCGTATGCTATGACACTTGGGCCTTAGCGAAAGGCACTTGAGCTATCAACTTCTCAGGTGCAAAGAGTTTCGGTGCCTGCTGAGAGATTCAGAAGATATGATGCCAATCACCAATGATGAAACGACGAGGAAGCAGTGTGCGAGACGAGACCAATTTCACCGGCGGACAACGCGAAGATCCTGGTCTCAGTTTCCTGTCTTCCTTCCATGCGACAATGGTGTCTCTTTGGAGATCGCATTCCTCCAGTCTAACGGCATTCCAGGATGTAGCACTACAATATTAGGATTAGTCAAGTGGGTTGTTGTGATGCATGGGAGTCGAACACCAGGTGCAGATGCTCTGACGACTGCCTTTGATGTTTAAGAGTTCAGAAAAGTCTGTTCGCGCACACCATAGGGATCGTGGCCCCTAACCACGTTGTAAATCGGTTTACATTTCGTGATATATAGAGAAGGAAATGCTGTGGCAATGTTTAAGCAGCACCAAAACAGCAAGTGTCCGTCCCTGTCCCGGTTACTCTGTTCTTGCAGCACTGAGTTGAATTCGTGTTCCAATTCGCGTGTGTTTGGGTGCAATTCGTACGGTGATAACTGTAATGCTTCTTGTTGTGACCTATATATACTTTGCTCCTTCATGTTTGCAATCAAAAGGCTGTGAAAATCGAAATAGTTTATTCACCATTTGGTCACAGGTAGTTGCGACTAGCCTTTCTGAGATGGAGGATGGGTTGCTCTGGCGATGGGAGACTTCCAAGCAATTCTCCTCATGGTCCGCCTACCAAGCTCTTTTCCTCGGAAGAGAGGCGTTCCCGGATATGCAAATCTGGAGGAACTTCGCGCCGCCGCGATGCCGATACTTCTCCTGGCTCGTGGCCAATCGTTGCTGCTGGACAGGTGACCGATTGGGCAAACCCCGAGCAAATGCGTCTTCTGTGACCAACACGAGGAGACCATTGATCATATCATAGTCCAATGCTCGGACACACTCCAGCTATGGTGGATGGTTTAGAGTGGCATCGGCCAACCTCACTGCTTCCCAAGGAATGAGCAATCCTTCCTCCTTTGGTGGAACGATAGCCGGGGAAATGATCGTAACGGCTAAAGGCGAGGCTTCGACACTATCGTCATCTTGGTAGCTTGGTCAATCTGGAAGGAACGGAACAATCGTGTGTTCCGCGGCGAGAGCAAGACCATGCGGGAGGTGGCGGAGCTTGCGGCCATGGAAGCCGCGCTTTGGCGCAAGGCAGGAGTACCCATCTAAGTGATGCACTCGGTCGTCCTTGAAGTTGTAAGAGATCAACCTTCAAAAACAATGTTTCTTTTCCTTTCTTTCTGTGTAAATAGTTGCTGCCCATGTGTGGGACATCTAAATTCCTAGTCTTAATACAAATGATACACGCTTTGCGTTTTTGCGAAAAAATAGTGTATTTACCTGCAGCAAGAACAAAGCAAGGATAGGCAATAACATATGCAAAGCACATATGTAGTGAAAACTATAAACTATCCTTGATAAAAAAATATATATGAGAATATAAGATTTGTCCATATCATTAAAAGTAAAAATTTTTACTTGCTGATTCATCCATGAGTAAAATTTTTACTCTTGATGACGTGGACAAATCTCAAAGTCCAATTTTAAATCCAACAATATTTTTCAGGTTTCCACTACACATATAGTTTCTACTACGTATTTTCTCAAATAACATTGCATATATGACATGTCAGGTACAACTATGGAACAGGGAGTCAAATAACATTGCATATATGACATGTCAGGTACAACTATGGAAACAGGGAGTAAGATGCAAATTGTACAAGCTGAAAAGAATGAACAATCTCGATCGCATGTTTTGAATCCAATGGCACACAATCGAGGTTCCAAGGTTTCACTTTGGATCGATGCTCCGGCACTCTTTACTTGTAGTATAACACTACCAATAATATTAAGGGTAAATTAGTAATTTACTAATACAATGATTACGAATATTATTTATGTTTTTTTCCAGATTGATATGTGGTTATCCATTATGTTGGTATTGCTCATATTCCATCAAAAAGCCAAAAAAAATAGAAAAAAGTTTAGCCAGTGCTAAATGATAATTATATCCCATCTTTGGAACAATAATGTCCCTCCATATTTTTACTACTGCTAACTAGGGTGGTAGTATAAAGCAATATGAACCCTTCGATCGAATGAGATCAACAGTTCAGATTGTTTTCTAATACCAGTAAAGAGTACCGGAGTGAGGCTCTTCACTTAGAGGGGGTTTCCACCTGAATTTTCCCGGTGTTCCATGGCCATCAAGATCAGTTTGAAATGGAGTGCTTCAAGAATCTGTGCTGCAGATGAATACTGAGCTGACCGCTGGATTGATCTCCTTTATCATTGCTAGATAATGGCAACAGACTTGCATTATTGGTTTCAAGTAAGTTTCATGAGAGAGCGATTCTACGGGGTCCTTTAAGAGGTACCATATTTTCTAGTGCAAAATTTGGTATGTATTGACATCTCTTAACGACTGTAAATTTTCTTTTTAAGATATGTATACTGTACTGGTTTCACTTTGTACCAAACATGTGTTATGTGAGTACAAAGTTATGGATGATTTTTTCCCTTCAATTTGCATGGGCAGGCCATTTCTGATGCCTTATGGAAATTCGTATTTGAAACGATACATTTTGGTCTGTCAACCTGTGTTCTGCATTTTGTTCAACAATGTAATATGTAATCTCCTATGGGAAACATATCTCCTACACCCTTTCATCCATTCTACAACTATGAAAACTTTTGTTTATACCTTCAATCTTCTTAAATTTATTTTACTAGTTGATTAAAATGCAACACTGGCAAAAAAGAAACAAGAAACGAGTGCTCAAAACTGATTATCAACTTCAGAGTTTTAGAACTAAGCCTCGTCTTACTACAATTCATTTATGTTTTGATTTGACCACCTCTTTTTTCACATACCACCTAAATTCTTGTGGAGATTTTGTGACCCACTGATAAACCCTGAGCTCCACTCGATACGCTCACGGCTGATGTTTGGCTCGATCTTTCGGTGATTTTGTGATAACTACGATTTGAGAGAAACGTTGACGATCCGACTACAACCATACGAGACGTTGTGTGGCGCCTTAGCGATTGATACACCTCTCCGTGGGTTGTTGATCTTATCGATGCAGATCAACCTTATTCCTGCAAGCAAATCGAAGAAACTAGCAAGAACAAGATAAATGCAATCTGAATTGCAAATATGAATTGAATACAAATGATAAGTTGGGGTTCCGAAAAACAAGCAGACGGACGGTCTAGCCGACACGCGCGCTGCAAGCAAGTAGCAATGGCTAAACTTTAATCTAACAAAACCCAAGAAACCCTGAAGGGGTACCTAGCTATTTAAAGGGGTGGGAGGATGACCAAGGGAGCCCTAGGGTCGTGCTCCACCTACATGGGACGCACCCCACATGGGCCCCTCATGGGCCGGGGTCCCAGATGAAGTTACAAGCCCATAGGCCCATTATAGGTGACGCAACACCTTGTTTATATAATAGCGACCAACTCGGATGGAATTTGGAGACGAGGCTGGATCCATTGAAAGAGGACTCCGAGAGCTTTCCATCAAGTACTCACGGGCCGAAAACGGAGCATGTTTAACTAAAACACTAGAGGCACACATAACCATATGATTCTCAGTCAATTTATAATTTTGAAATTCTCTATCGACAGCAAGCTCCCAATCAACGTAAGCATGAGGATCATAATTTCCTTCAAAATAAGGTAGTGCAGATTTGATCTTAGCTAGAACATCATCACTTACCTCATAATGGTTATGTTGATTACTCCTCATGTCTTGACGAAGATGTCGATGTTGAGCACAGCTATTCCCAATCGTCCTCCGTATCGCTGCCATTGTTAGTAGAAAACAAGAAACATACAAAAATATGCACGTTCCTATTAACTACTAGGTATTGGACGCTCAAATATCACATATACTTAAGCTTTTAACCGAGCTCTTACAAGTTCTTACCAATGCAAGCGGAATGGTGATATACACCGACTCAACCAAGCACCCCGATGGAGGTTGGATGTATCGATGCCTTGGCAAATACTTGCTGTACGGCTGCAATCAAATCTGTGGAGCTCTGGGTAGGCTTAAATATGTAGCAAAGGAATAGCAAATGCTCAAATCAGAGAATGCAAAGTTGAATAATCGTTCAAAGGCAAGTACCGTGCTGGTCCTAGGCTAGAACGTACTAGAGACGCGAGCCTAGACACAAACGGTACCAAAAGATAGCACAACTCAAGCACAACTCTGATACGTGAAAGCAATCTCAAAGATAACAACTAATTTTCTCTTTCTTTTTTTTTCTTTCTTTCTTTCTCTTTTTTTCCTTCTTTCTTTTTTTTGGTGCGGCTTTTCTTTTCCTTTTTTTAAGCACCTTTCTGCCTTTTTTTTCTTTTTTTTGACTTTTTTTCAGCAAAAACGACTCAAGGACTTGGATGCAAGATTACAGGGACTCAAATGTAAATATAAAAATTACAGGGACTCGAATGTAAAAGTGTAAACCCTAAAATTAAAATTATACAAAAATGGAATGCTCTCGTCCCATAGGTTCCGTTTTTGCAAACAGATCTTGAATCCGACACTTGGAAATTTTTCACCAAACTGTATGACAAATCACAGTATAGATTGAAAGAGAGGAGAGTCGGACTCACCCTTCTCGGCCACGAGATAACGCACGGCAGATTGATCCCACTCGGCCTTGATTTGGAAAGGCCCCACGTGAAAATAAAGAAACAAATTCGGTACTTCTTTTTTTTCTCCTTTTCAGCCCGAAATAGAACCCAATCCAATCTAATCTAATCTAATCTCTTTCTCTCGCGCAACAGAAACGCACGGGACAGTGCGCAACCACAGAACCGAAACCCTAGATGCAACTCCACAACTACAAAACCAACTGACAGAAAATGCCCGAAACAAGAAAAACGGAACCCTAGCAGCGACACGATTCTGTTTTCGAAGATCCCGATAACAACGAAGACACGGTGACGACGGCGACAGTGATACTAACCGTGACAAGAACTCGAAACTCTTAACGGACTAGACGCTAAGACCAGCAACACGACTCGACAATGCAACGCAAAACTCAACAAAGTAAAAACTGAAAAGAACAATGCAGTGGCACAAATATGGCTAGGTAAAGGATGCAATTTTTTTATGGCTATTTTCTGGTTACAAGTAGATAAAAACTCACCGAACAACGAAAGCTCTGATACCACTTGATAAACCTTGAGCTCCACTCGATACACTCACGGCTGATGTTTGGCCCGATCTTTCGGTGAGTTTGTGATAACTACGATTTGAGAGAAACGTTGACGATCCGACTACAACCGTACGAGACGTTGTGTGGCGCCTTAGTGATCGATACACCTCTCCGTGGGTTGTTGATCTTATCGATGCATATCAACCTTATTCCTACAAACAAATCGAAGAAACTAGCAAGAACAAGATAAAAGCAATCTGAATTGCAAATATGAATTGAATACAAATGATAAGTTGGGGTTCCGAAGAACAAGCAGACGGACGGTCTAGCCGACACGCGCGCTGCAAGCAAGTAGCAATGGCTAAACTTTAATCTAACAAAACCTAAGAAACCCTGAAGAGGTACCTAGCTATTTAAAGGGGTGGGAGGACGACCAAGGGAGCCCTAGGGTCGTGCTCCACCTACATGGGACGCACCCCACATGGGCCCCTCATGGGCCGGGGTCCCAGATGAAGTTACAAGCCCATAGGCCCATTATAGGTGACGCAGCACCTTGTTTATATAATAGCGACCAACTCGGATGGAATTTGGAGACGAGGCTAGATCCATTGGAAAGAGGACTCCGAGAGCTTTCCATCAAGTACTCACGGGCCGAAAACGGAGCTCGTATGCAGATTTGTCGGCCGTTTGAATTCAACGTTGCTGCAGGTGGCCGAATTGGATTCCAGCATCTGGAGGACTTGATCTTGATGTCTTCTTGTTGATCCATGATGTGAACAACGGTTGTATCCATATGAGCCATGGTCACATCACCCACGCCGCTTTTTAAGTACATGTATACCCTATTTTCCCTCATATTTTAAGTTATTTTTGTTTTGTCCTAAATCAAACATCTCTAACTCAGTCAAAGTCAGAAAATATTGATTCAAGAGAAAACAAGAATTATTCATAGTACGGATCGGAAAGAGTACGTAGTTCAAATCCAAGTCCGATGGTCAATCAATGGGTTAACACTTAACACTACGGATCTTTGTATTGGAGGCGTTCCATATTTACTTTCAACTTGTATAATAACATGGATAACACATCAAATTTGTTTACTGCTGCACTGATCAACACGACCTTGTTAAGTGAAAATCCCAAAGAAGATCAAACATGGTCCCGTTAATATGTTTTCTAGCCATATCAGGGCCTCAGGCAGCCACTGGCACTCACAATGCAACACCCAAGCATGCAAAACACCAACTCGATCTCTGGTGTAGCATATCGGTCTCCCTGTGCCTGAGAAGGCTACAACCCCACATCGTTTCGCCATTCGTAATACACTTCTACAGCTGTCACCAAGAAAAGGACTGAAGAGAATTCTACATGGTCGATCCGAGCCCTTCCCGCTGAGTTGCCCATCCTATCTGTCATTGAGCTTGTGTACAACAGTTCGCGGCCAGTTGACCCAGACTTCGCGGTCCAATGAGCTTCGAACTAACTTTGTACTTCCACTCACATTCTCGATGCATCCTATTCTCAACTGATCTCACAATGGAGCACACGATCGATGCCACTTGTATCCTTGTCTCTCTCTTGTATTATTCATCTCAACAAAACAGAATAGCACTACCAAGTTTTATAGATAGGTTGCGTTGACCCTGCAAATCGGAAGCTGATATTTATGAGTGATGCGTTGGCTTGGGTGGTATTCAGGTAGGGATGGCAACGGGGTAGGTCGGGGAGGGGGAGGGGTTTGGGCTAGAATGGCCCCGCCCTAACCCCCGACTTTTCCACCTGGCCCCGATCCCGAGTGGAGATGCGGGGCCAAATTACGCCCTGTCCCTGACCCTTCCAGGGCCCCGCAACCCAAATGGGGCCCTACATTGGGTAGCCGCTCCGCTCCGTCGTGTATGTGCGCCGTCCCCGCGCGCCGCCGCCTGGAGACTAGAGGGAGAGGGAGTGTGACCGGAGGGGAGAGGAGGGGAGGGGAGAGGGTGACCTGCGAGAGGTGGAGAAACGCAGAGTGGCGTCGGTTGTGCCTGTGAGGAGGGAGAGCAGCGAGAGAGAGGCGAGATGCGGAGAGGGAGTGCGCCGTGCGGCCATGCCTAGGAGAGGATAAGGCTAGGGTTAGGTTTTTGTTTATATGTCCTAGTATTTCATCAAGTTGAGCTTCTTGGGTCTTGTATGGGTTTTATTTTGAGGGTAATATACCCCTCAGAGCTCCGTGGATCACCCGTGGGTGGAATCCCTCCACTGTCCAAATGCAGGGCCCCCGACCCCAACCCCTCGCGGGGCGGAAATATCACCCGTCCCCACCCCCGTAGGGATGGGTCCCTGGCTCCCCGCAGGGGACCCATTCCCGCGGGGGTAATTGCCATCCCTATATTAAGGATAGAAATGATTAGGATCAATGCAGTTATTCATTAAACCGATCGATAAATTTACTCCAACGAATTTTTTAGATTGCTACAAGATGTAAATGGATCAAAACATTAAAACATATATCTAAAAAGTTTAACCCAAAATGGTTCCATATGTATAAATGGTCTAAAATTTATACAAAGTTACTTCTGTGTATAATAAATCATTCTTAGAAAATTTGACTGAATTTAACAAGTTTTTTTTGTAAACACGAGTTTAAAAACTTTGGGTACGAGTCTTACACACATGCAATGATAATTTATTATTCTACTGGTAATACAGTTGATCCATACCCATGGATAACTTATCAATATAATGAACTTGTGTGGTGGATCGACCATGTTTAACTATGAATCCACAAACTAAGTGAAAATGGGTTAGGTTCGAGTCATTTCGTAACCATTTCACAGGGATGTACATTATTCGCAGTACATGTCGCGGGGTTTGATTGAAGTTGAACGGCATAAATATCCTGCTTTGCTCATTGCAATGGGCTGGACTTTGTTGCATTCCACAGTCGGTGAGCTAAGAGCAACTTAGGTTTGTAGGGCTAGCCAAATTAATCCCAAGTCACATGAACGGGATCGTTGTCTATGATAAAGATCCAATCCAACCAATCCTGCATATACCTGCGTCTTAATTCGTACCCGTGAGGCTCACTTATAGCGATGTTCCGGTACTCTCTATTTGTAGTATTACACTACAAGTAATATTAAGAGTAAATTAAGTAATTTACTAATACAATGATTACGAGAGTAACTTTACTATGTTTTTTCCCGACTAGATCGATATGTGGTTATTTATTATGTTGGCATTGCTCATGTTCCATCGAAAAGCTAAAAAGAAGGAAAAAAAGTTTAGTCACTACTAAATAATAATTATACCCCTATTTTTCTGGGACAATAATATTTCTCCACATTTCTACTACCGTTAACTAGGGTGATAGAAAGCAATCTGAACCATTCGATCAAATGAGATCAACGGTTCAGATTGTTTCACTACTAGGAAAAGCATTATCGCAAGCGGCCAAAAAGGGTCTTCGCAGGCGGGGCGGCTGTCCGCCTGTAAGCAAACGACTGTGAAGATCGCTGATCTTCGTAGGTGGGGCGGCCGGCCGCCTGCGAAGATAATTTTCGCAGGCAGATGTTGACTAGTCCGGGCCGCCTGCAAAAATAGGAAGACGCCACCTGTGAAGATAGGTCAAAATTTTTGGAATTTAATAATAATTTGCCCGTAAATTTAATAATAATTTGCCCGTTAATAGAAATTCTTGCAGGTAGATTATTATGTACATATATTGGAAGATTATCAAGCATTTGGTACTGAGAAATTTACATATATCGCATAACTCAAAAGTGTTACCAAAATATATATATTACAATATTTTTTGACATTGTGACTTCAAATACGCTATCTAGTTACATTATGGCATAGCAGTATTCCACTCCCGAAGATTCTTGAACTCGTCACTTGTCGCATGGACACCCTCTGGGTCGAAGAATTCTCCTTTCACATGACAACACTCATGGTGGATGAAATGGCACAGATCACGCTGCACATTTGTGATGCCTGTATCGTCAAAGCTTGTTCGATGTTCTAATCTTGGCAACTGCATGCATTGAAGATAAACAATATATTATTACCATAAATATGTGAAGCTGGCTAGTACATAGTATAGAGACTTACATCCTCTGCGTTAGTCCTGTACCTCCCATTAACCCTTAGGAATTCGCACGCGTAATACCCACAAAGGATACTTTCTCTAGGTTGCTTGTGACACTTCAGGACATATCATAGGAAAAAATAGTTAAATATTTCAATTAGTGAAACAATTGAAATACATTAAGTGAGTGGAGTATTACCGGCCAATAGGTACGTACTAGCAGCTTCTCCTTTGTTCGGGTCTGTTCTCCACCCTTGAACTTGTAGTTATTGGTACGCATTGCATGGATGTCGCACCGTTTCACATTACGGAGGATATTTATTTATAATACATTCATATAAAAATGAAAGAGTCATAATCACTTACTACTGTAAGATTGTTAGAAATTCTTTGTATTGCTGGTGTCTGTAATCGAGAGGGTCCAAGACTACCACGGTGCCGTCTTTAGGGTGGATGAGTAAACAGATATAATGATCGCTACATATTAACAACAGTATAGTTAGTTAGTACCAGCTAAAATAAGACATATGTCTAGAAGTTAAATGTACCGGACTTACTTAAAATTATAAGCGGCCATGACGACTCTCTTATTTTGAAAGTGCAAGAAGGCTCGTCTGATGTACTGTGCGGCAGTAATCAATTTCTCCTTGTGCAAGCCCTTCTTGTATTCAGCTATCTCTTTTGGAGTCTTGCCCTTCAGCTGGTCCGACCCTGGTGCTAACCTCACGGTATGTTGTGTTTGACAGATCCGAGTTGGATCCAAGAAGCCGATATGTTCTTTTTTCTTCTTAGCATCCATGTATTACATCCTACAGAAGAAATTTGTTAGTAACAATCACATGGATTTGTATTGCACATATTTTTCATGTAATTAATTAAAACTCAAACTCACATGCACCAAACACCGACATAGTTGACGTCCATCTTATCTCGATGATATATGGCGTGGAGATCTGAGAAATCTAGCCATAAGTAACCTTCGGCGCCGAAACAATCTGCTGGTGATCGAACTGTAATACTGCCCAAGCCTTTCTTGCTGGCTTCCATGTAGAAGGTATGTAATCTTCTCATCTCCCATGGTCCTTCGTTTAGTGCCCAATCCGGCAAGAGTGCTTTCCCGTGTTCGTACTTTTCTGGGCAATCATCAGTTGGCCAGTATGTTGGCCCGGCTAGTTTAGCGGCCTTCTGGGGGTCATCATCTCTGAGTTTGGCACGTTCCTTACCCCCTTTGAAGACGGTTACCATGAACTTCTCCTTGTTCTGATCTTTGGCTTTGGAGTCATGGCTCCTAAGCACTCTGGGCACCTCAGAACTGGTAGTGGCCTTCTTAGTGACCGGGGTCTCTTGCCCCTCGGGGTCTTTCGCAGGAGAAGGGTCTTTAAAAATTTCTGGCTCAGTACCATCCCATTCCAATCCTTGTACTTCTTCTATATCTACCCTGACTGATGCCACAAATTGGACCTCTGGTTCTGCCACTATAATCTCCTGTTGGACATCAGCCACTGTAATCTCCATGGGCACCTCCGACACTTCAATCTCCGGTGGCACTTCCGGCACTGGATGATCCAATTGCATCTCGGGGTCCTCCGCCTTATCAGTCACCTTTCTAGGAGGTCTCGGAGGTTTTCCCAACCCCGGTTTTGGCACCATAGGTTTTCGCGTGGCGTCGGTGCCCAATCCAAATGATATGTCATTCTTGTGCTAGAGAATTACAACATCGACCGCATCCCCAAGTACGGTTACAGCATCTGCAGTAGGGAAGTCTATGTCGTACGACTCAAACCCTTCGTGGACTACTTGCGGCTGCACTTTCAAAATCCATCATTTGCCTTTCAAAATCCGCAGCCCCTTCGTCTCTAAGTTTATCCTTGTACGCTTCACGCTTCTTGTGGGGGTCTTGTTTAAACCCTTCCTTCCAACTCATCTTGGACGACACACCTCGAACTCTACCCCCATGCTCAGGAGTACCCAGCGCCGTACTTAGCACATCTTTCTCCCTCTTAGGCTTGATCAATCCTTTCTTCTGTGAACTAGATAAATTCTCTATTTTATCGGCAATGCCCTGCAGATCCGGATCTTTGAATGATACTTTACCTTCATCCGTGATCTTCGGAGTTCTAGCTCTTACCCAGTTCCTTGATCTCTGTGTCCATTCCTCCATAGGTACCGGAAGCCCCGCCTTCCTCATTTCCTCCTCCTCTTTTGTCCACTGCTCCACCTTGGGTGCGTATCCCGCGGAGCCTAAGCGATGAGTAAATTTGTTCTTTTGGGCCAACTCTGAATACTTTTTGCTCCTTTCAATTTCTTCCGGGGAGTTCTTCAATCTCAGAAAGTCTTCCCACTGATTCGGTGTTATGTTGGCATACGTCGAAAACGGTGTACATCCCGTCTGCACAAATTTCTTATTTAAGGTGGTTTTCCAACCACGCCAAGACTTGGCCATTGTTTGCAGTGCACAATTCCTCACTGCTGCCTCTGATCCATCTAGGAACTGGAAGATTTTCTTCAACTCTTTCCATAAGACTTCCTTATCCACTGTGGATACATGATCCCAGTCCTTGACCGTGATGGGGATCTTTTCCCTCACTATTATGCCACACTGCGAACTGAATTTTGCACGTGAGGTCTTAGGGGCGAGCGGCTCTCCTTTTGGTGAAACATGGGTAACTACATGGAACCCTTCGTCTTTTCTATTCACGCTTCTCTCGCCCTTCCTTTTCTTCGCCTTTGCTGACCATTCGCTATGCTTTGAGCCGGTTGTGTTAGCTGGGACCTCCTCGTCTTTTGACGGATCTTTTTTTCTTTGGCTGCCGTTTTGATCGCCGTGGCGCCATTTCCTACGATAAGGTATATATCACAGTTTCGAATTAGGTCGGGCTAATAGTTATCATCTTGAACAGTAACATATTAAGTTTACTTACCCCTTCTTTAGGGGGAATGTAGTCCTTGTCCCCTTGTTCACCGTCGCCCTTTCTCCTTCTCTTAGGGCTTGGACAAGGATCGCTTGGCGACGAGTAATCATCGCTGTCGGAACTACCTTCTGGTGGGACCGTTGGTTCAGGAGCAACCACAATAGGAAGGGACGGCACTTCCGCCCCTAAACCCTTCTCTTCGGTCCCTTTAGTACTATCGGCCATCGTTTCAAACTTCTAACATACAAAATAAACTGTATATGAACACTCTGCGAAACCGTGTATTAAAAACTTTTGTACATAATTGCAAAAGGTTGTAATAAAAACTTGTGTACATAATTGCAAAAATGTTTTAATAATTTGCTAAATTAGTACAAACTGATATGCTTAAAAATTAATAAGGTGACAATATTCTCCACATGTTACAAAAAAAATTGAACATACCCTCCCAAATGTTATTAAAAAAAATGACATATTCACATATCCTGCATAATTGAACATACCCTCTCCCAATTTCATTCACATATCACCCACATTCCCAACTTCATATGTATTTCATTCACCTGCGAACCCACATTCCCAATTTCATTCGCATATCACCCACATTCCCAACTCCCAATTTTAATACTGTCCATTGATGACTAGGGTAATCAAAGTACCGTCAAGCAATAAATTGGTGTGCATGCCTTATATTTTCAAACAAGATGAGATAAATTATATGTTTTTATAAAGAAACAGAGAGAGTACATTGTTTAAAATAATTGTGAAATATTTTACTGTGCATTTCATATGTATGTTGCTATATTGATATTACCAAACATGCAATAAATTGCTAATATATGTGTGTTATTAGCGAATTAAAAGCCGATATTAAAAAAATAAATGAAAATGGAAAACATCAACGTGTATTTAAAATTATATATGAACACATACATGTATTTAACGTCTATGCGGCCAGCGGCGATGCGGCCGGCGGCAGTGGAGGCGCACGCGCGGTCGACCGGCGGCGATGCGGCCGGCGGCGGTGGAGGTGGGCAGTCAGCCGACGGAGGTGCAGGCGGACGACGGCGCTCAAAATTTTGGCAGCCTGTCGGCACCAAAAATTCTAGGGTTCTCGCCTGGACTTAGAATTTTTGGCACCGTGGGCGGGGCATTTTATAGTGAAACCAGCTTCGCAGGTGGGCGGCCCGCCTGCGAAGATGTAAACCCTAATCGCCATAACAATCTTCGCAAGCGGTCCGTCCACCTGCGAAGATTGTTACTGGGGTGAATATCTTTTCTAATTTATTTTTGTAATTTGAAAATATCTACAGTAGTTATAATAAAAATGGTAATTCTACGTACAAATATACAAACCTTAAAATATTACTGGATCAAATGTAAATCTTACTTAAATGTTTGCTACATTAATACTACTTTAAATTTTTAAAACAATTTTCAAACAATGGTAAGTGCACTTAAAAAAATGCTACTAAATTTTGAAACCTCTTTTAAAAAACTATTAAAATATAAAAAACTGTAAATTTTACCCTACGAATGGTAATTGCACATAAAAATTAGTACAAACTAATATGCAAAATATTGAGTACAACATTGTCCGTCAGTTTGCAATATGAGCACACATATCCCGTTACATACCACCAACACTTAACTAATAAATTCTTAGATGCTTACATGCCACTCAACAATCATTACCCTTTAACATTTTTACCCACACCGTCCGTGCGCATGTAAGGCTTCACGGTCTTCTGAGTAGCTGTCTCGACATTCTTAATCTTTTGTACAAACTGATTATAAAGTGGCATACTATCGTATTGATTGTAATCTTCGACATCTTCAACCCCATCCACTCCCAATATCTTGTTTTCCTGGTAGCACTATATCTTTTCTCAAATTTGAAGGGTCTTTCACATAAAACACTTGTGCCACGCGATTGGCGAGTACCCAAGGGTCATCCTTGTGACCCACAGTCGCAAGGTCAACAACAGTAAGACCAAACTTATCAACATTGACCCTGTTCGGGTATTTTACCCAATGGCACTTATATGGGGAATTGCATTGTGTGCCCATAGTCGATTTCCCATATTTCTTCAATAAACCCGAAGTATGACTGTTTTTCCCCCGCTTCATCAATTGCCTCCACACGGACACCACTGTTTTGCGTACAGGTCTTACTATCTCGAGCTCTTGTACTAAACGAGTACCCATTAATGTCATATCCCTACCAAGAATTTACTGTAGTTGATGGACCACAAGCCAACCGCTTCATAGTTATGTCATCGGTAGTTTGTCCTTCAGGTAAGTCTAGATCTCGTAACCAATCTATGAAGAGACGCTTGTGTTCTTTCATTATCCACTCCGTTTGGCGACCCTTATTGTTAGCTCGTAGTAGTTCGATATGTTGATCGATGTAAGGCTCAACGATAGCAAACTGATGAAGCACGTTGAAGTGAGCTTCTTGAAATGATTTGTGATCATGGGTGACTAATCTCTTCGGTTCCCCTGCCACTAAATCTACCCTCGTGTCGGGGCACATGTACTCCAATTGCATATCCATCTTTGAGGTAATCGATTCAGCACTCGACAACCTCTTCAGTACTGTAACCCTCAACCATTGATCCCTCTGGATGTGCACGATTTCGGACGTAACCCTTCAAAACTGCCATGTAACGCTCGTATGACCATATTTGATGGAGTTACAATGGGCCAAGCGCAACCATCTGTGGCACTATGTGAACAATGAGATGCTCCATCATATCAAAAAATGACGGAGGGAAACACATCTCAAGCTGGCACTGTGTCTCATGTGCGAATGTACGGAGATTCCCTAACTCTTCGAGACTAATGACCTTCTTTGACACTGCGTTGAAAAAGTAGCACAATCTTGCGATAGCAACCTTTAAATGCTCCGGTTTTATAGCCCTTATTGCAATTGCAAGAAACACGGTGAGCAAGACATGACAGTCGTGTGAATTATAACCAGATACCGACAAATCTTTCATGGAAACTAGTCGACTGATGTTTGATGAGAAACCTATGGGCACTCTGACATCGCGGATTGATTTGCAAAATGACTTCTTCTCCTCAGGTGTCAGTGTGAAACAGGCTAGTGGAAGATATACTTTGCCATTCTTCTCTCCTTCTTGAGGGTGTAACTCTTCCCTGATTCCCATCTCGACTAGGTCCATCCGTGATTACGGACCATCTTTAGTCTTCTTCGGCATGTCCAACATTGTTCCAACTATGTTGTCAAACACATTCTTCTCTAGATGCATGACGTCTATGGCATGTCGAACCTCCAGATCTTTCCAGTACGGGAGGTACTTCAAGAATATGGAATGCTTCTTGAATGGGGGAGGGAGTTTATCATCTGGCTTCGTACTATCATCTTGCTTCTTACTATCCCCTGGTTTCTTAGTCTTCTCGAGTTTCTTGCGCTTTGTCCACTTTGATTGTTTTTTAGTCACTTTTCCAAATTCGCAAATAATTTTCTCTATCATTGCACACACTTTTTCCCCGATGTAGGTTTTGGTGGAGGATCAGTCTCTTCAGTGCCATCGAACTCCGCCTTCATCTTGCAGTACCTATGATTTGTGCGTAGGAACCGCCGGTGCCGCATGTACACAAGCTTGTTGGAACCTGGGAGATACCTATAGTATGCTCCATTCATGTAGATCACACATCCTGTTTTACCTTTAATTTGACCTGAAACTGAAAACATTGCTGGATAATCGTTAATGGTCACGAAGATGATGGCCTTCACTGTGAAGTATTCTCTTAAGTACTCGTCCCACACTTTCAATCCCTCTTTCCATAAATATGCCATATCTTCCAACAATGGTTCAAGAAATACGTCAATATCAATACCAGGCTGACGGGGTCCCTGTATGAGGATACAGAGTAGTACGTATTTTCGTTTTTGACAAAGCCAGGTAGGAAGATTATACATAGTCAGAAGCACTGGCCAAGTACTATGTGAGCTGCTCATATCTCCAAAAGGATTAACTCCATCAGTACTCCGGGCAAACCTAATGTTCCGTGGGTCTTTAGCAAACTCTCTATACTGAGCATCAAAGTTTATCCACTGACGAGCATCTACCGGGTGTTGAATCATCACATCCTTCTTGCGCCCTTCTTCATGCCAACGCATTAGTTCCGCATCTCGCGGATTTGAGTATATCCGTTTAATGCGGTCTTTGACGGGAATGTACCACATCACAAGCTGCGGGATTTTTCTATGAGTTCCCTCAGTTCTGTCAGACGGTTTTAGGCCAGTATTGCCATTCGATTTGTACCGGCTAGCAACGCATGTTGGACATTCATTTAAAGAAGCGTACTCTTTCCTGTACAGTATGCAGTGATTAACGCACGCATGAATCTTTTCCACACCAAGTGAAAGGGGGCATATGAGTTTCTTCGCTTGATATGTGCTGGATGGTAGTGAGTTAGGCCTCGGGAGCATTTTCTGCAGAAATTCTAAAAGACTGTCGAAACTGGTATCAGACCATCCATGTCTCGCCTTTAACTTCATAAGTTCAAGAACTGACCGTAGTGTTGTGAACTCACTATCACAGCCCTTCGACTCATCATACAGAACTTCCTTAGCTGCCTTCTGTAAAGCTTCAAAGTTATTTAAACCTCTAGCCGACCCCATCAGCACCTGTTCTGCATGACGTAACATTTCCTCTAGATCGATTTTATCCTCAACAGAACCATCGTCATGCACCATGTCTTCAAATCGTGTCGGAACCACATTTTCAGGCCCGTCCACTTGTTCTTCGCCATGACGTGTCCATATTTCGTACTTGTCCATAAATCCACGAGTTACTAAGTGCTCCTTCACGTTATAAGCATCTTTCCAGCCTATTTCATTCTTACAGTCAGCACATGGATAAATTATCTTCCTCATGTTATTCTTCTCAGCGTGTGCCTTCACAATACCAATAAATTTAGACACTTCATCTCTATATGAAGACAAAAACCTCGGCCAATGATACATCAATTCCCGACTTTCCATATCTCTAGAAAAATGAACATAAAATATTTGCACTATTAATACCAAATTTGCAGGGTTTATTGAAAAAACTAACTGAAGGTTAATTGTAAATTAATTTCCATAAATTTTATTTCATTTTTTTACACAGACATGCCAAATTAGTACATTAGGAAAATCTAACAAAATCATATCATCGACATATTACAAACTAATGTAATTATTTTTCGATTGCACCAAATAAATAGGCATTAAAATTTTTATTCTCTCTCATATATGTATGACAAGATCTAGATCTAGATCTAGAACTATGAGGTGGATGTGATAGCAACATAAAAAAATTAAGAATTTATGTTACCACATTAAACCACTACAACAAGAGGCATCAAGTATTACACATGCATCTAATATCAACATATCAAAAGAAAATAAATTAAAAAACATTGAGCTTTTCCTTCACAATTTTGCATGTATAAATCCATCACAAATTGAGGTCTAAAAGCTTAAAAAGTTGCATACCTAGTGTGGAAATGAGTAGATCCAAGCACCGTAGAAAAATCCCCCGAAGATTTGAAGTTCAAAACATCCCCCCTATATTTAAGTCACTTTAGGAGAGAGAAACTTCGGGGAGAATGAAGAGGGCTCGGGGAGGATGAAGACTACGTAGGGGCATCTTTGCAGGCGGGCCATATAAGCGGCGCCTGTGAAGATCGATCTTCGCAGGCGCACGTCTCCTGCTGCCTGCGAAGATAGATCTTCGCAGGCGCCGCTTATATGGCCCGCCTGAAAAGATCTATCTTCGTAGGCGGAGCGCCCCTCGACCCCGGGTATCATCTTCGCTGGCGGGATTTTTGCTCCGAAGACCACAACCGCCTGCGAAAATGGAACCCCTACGACGCCGAAAATAAGTTTTCTAGTAGTGTTTTCTACTACAAGTAGAGAGCATCGGAGTGAGGCTCACGCAGATATATATACAACGGATCCATGAGCGAGTCGGTAGAGACAACACAGAGAAAGAGACTATCTCATTGCTTAATTAGTTGCCAAGAGCGACAGTGCATGTGACTATGTGAGGAGGAGCTGATTGGTACCCAATGGCTTTGGTGATTCCAATTAACCATCGTATATGTTGTTGGAATGGGATGGATCAGGAACTCCAACTGAAAGGAAATTATCCGAAGATGCTCTAACATGGACACGGCATTTATATTGGCTGTGGGAAATGTCAATCAGTGGGCGAGGCACGCATAGTTGCAATGTGAGGTGGGAATGAGTGGTAGTACTAGCTAAACCGGCATGTTTTACGGTACTTGGTCTGTATCACAGGCTAGCATGAGCAATATAGTTATACTTCCTAAGTATATCTCTAGGCTAATTGTTCACTATAAATTAAAATTTGAAAACAAAAACTATATTGCTCCTTATTTGAATGGAAGTAGGAGAGTGGCTATGGTAGAATGAGCAGAAATCTATTATATACTAAAGATTCATTAAACTTTCTCTAAGCATTCCTAAGCCGTCACATGGACATCCTACAAACACTATTAGATCGTCACGTGATACTCTACTAAATTAGAAAAAAAATAATACATCCTATCATTGATTTTCGTAGACCTATTATTTTAGACCATTAAATCTAGATAGTAAAACTTGAAGCCTTGAACCTTTGATTCAGTCAGAAGACTGAGATCCGCCATAGTGCTTCCGCTTCAATCTCTAGTATGCTTACTGAATCAACTGTTCAACCAGTACAAAGAAGAAACTGGGAGCCGTTGAGCACTTGAGCGTGGCTGCAGCTACATGCTCTGAAATCTGAATGTGCGTGTTTGATGTCTCAGAACAGTGGTTGCTGAAGCATATATTGTCCTTGATTCCTAACTCACTGCAGTGCGTGTTGTTACCGTCGATAAATACTTGCTCCTGATCGAAGGAAGTGTTAAACCAGGAACGATGCTCCGTAATTTGTACTTTCTACTTGTAGTATTATACTATCAGTAATATTTAAGATAATTATTAATTATTAATATAATGATTATGAGTAACTTTATCATTTATGTTTTTTTCCCGGTTATTGCTCATATTCCATAAAAAGCTAAAGGGGAAGGAAAAGAAATTAGTCACTGTTAAATGATAATTATATCCTTATTTTTTGGAACAATAATACCCCTCCACATTTCTACTACCGCTAACTAGGATGGTAGTAGAAAGTAATATGAACCATTCGATCAAATTAACGGTTCAGATTATTTTCTACTACCAGTAGAGAGTACCGGAGTGATGCTCTTAAACCAAACAGCTCCAACACCGGCAAGAAGAGGATAGGCAAGGAGAGATTCAAGGACATTACATGTTCTAAGAAAAAAAAATTACGTCCTCATTCGTTTCACAGGAAAACTAAGGGATTTCTAAATCAAAGGATTAATTCCTGTATGAAGCTTTCGGTTTACAGGATTGAGCCGTAGGAAAACAGAAGGAAAATTTCCCTTTCCATCAGCTGCAAGGGTGAAACACAGGAATTTTTACATCCGACTAAATCTCTTGGAAATATTCCTGGCGCGAAAAGAGCACGTCATGCGCGCCACCATCCTGCTCTCGCGCATAAAAAGCAGGGAGTGCTGCTCAAGGGAAAAAAAATCACAGTGCATATAAGTCATCGTCTCATGTGCTGATTCAAACTTGAAAAAAAATAATATTTCAAGTAGCAGATTTCCTATAATTTTTCTATGATGCATCCGAATGCACTTTTCATAGAATTCGTGAGATTTAGCTTCCCATAAGATTAGAGTCCATAGCTATTCCTATTCCTCTACCTATCCTCTTTCTATGGATGAAATTTCCTTTAAAACGAATAAGCCCTACATGTGTGCATCGGCTATTCCATGGACAGATGGGTTTGGAATGTGATGGATTGGGAATATGTGCTTCAGATGCAAAATGAGTGTGCGCCTACTATCTGACAGTCCATTAACATGCGGGTACGAAGCGTGATAATATCAGCCGACATAGGCATGACCATTTTGGGGATTTTGTCGTGTCTGTTCGTGACGACATAGCTGCAGGTTCAACCCTTGTGAATGTGTATTAGAATCAGGTCCAAACTTCCAAGCGACAACATATAAGTCGGTGCAATTGGTAACTAAAGTAAAATCTTTCTGTGTGTAGTTTCTCTTGGTAGTAGAAGAGTAATACAAACACTTAGATAGATTGACAGAACCTCTCCCCTTCCGAACCCCAATATGGTAGTATGTTGGTTTACAACCTTAGTTTGCTTAAAACGGGACACTAATGAAAAAAAAAGCACAGTGCCAAATAAAATGAAATGTTAACTTGAAGAGGGCAGTATTGAGCAATGATTTTACATTGACTTTCAAACTTTGATATTTTGAACCGTGCTTTTTCCATGAGAAATTTTGTGGCCCTTAAAAAAGTACTTAGTTTCTTTAGTGTAAATTTTTGATATCTTAAGATGCCTAGTATCCGGAGCACTACAACAAAAACCCTTATTGGTACTAGTTGAGAAGTACCGGTTTCCTAACTAGTAACAATGCATAACAGTATAGATATCGGTTTTAGAGCCGGTACCTATAGAGGTTATAAGTATCATTTCTTACCCTAGAACCAGTATTATAGTATTCAAGGAATTAAAAAAAAGAATTGTGTCCGATGGCCGCCACCTCCTTCCCGACTTCTCCACCACCGCCAGGGGCGGATCCAAGGAGTAGGCTTCATCAGGCTCTAGCCTACCCTCTGATTTTTGCAAAAAAAAATTTTTAAGTATATAGCATCTCTCCCATGGAAGCAGCTGGAGAAGGCAGGGAGAAGAGAAGAGGTGAAGAACTCCGTCTTTGGCGGTGCGAGGAGGAAGAACAGGAGCAATAGAGGTCATGTAGCTGAATCAGTATGCATAAAATGGTCTATTTATCACTTTAGCAAAGGCCTACTTGGCCCATTGTGTATTTGTGTTTCTTTTCAATTAGCTTAGGGTTTGGAATTGGACCCGCCGGGGTTGCCTGCTTCGAGCAGCCCCAGGTCTAGGCTGGCTGCTACTGCTCGGCTTGCTATTTGGCTGCTTCCAGTGAGTCTCTAGACTCTAATTGACAGAGTGAATGAGCTATACTGTTCTTTACTTCTTCATTGTTATTTGTTACTTGTTAGTGAGTACTGACTAGTGACAAGTGAGGGGATTTATCATTTACATTTCCTAGTATTTGATTTGTGGTAGATTTATAATGGAGAAGAAAACAACATTGCTTAATTACTATACAAGCCATTCAAGTGATACACCCGCAACTGATGAGAGCACAAACAAACCAAAGAGGCATCGAGTGGAATTTGATCCTAGTGAAATTTTTGCCGATCCAGTAAAAGGAATACCAATAGATGATTATGATCCTGAAATTAGATACGAAGTGAGAAGGTCATATTTGTTGAATGGTCCAAATAGAGCACCCATATATGTTTTTCCGAGGATATTAGATGGTAAGATTTGGAGATCCTTTCAACAGAATTTCTATTTAATCATGTAAGTGTTACATTTGACTTGATAATGGTATGTGTCTCATTTTAGCATTATCATCTTAGACTTAGGCTTTCAGTCCAGCTTACCCTCAATTTTTTTTCTGGATTCACCACTTACCACCGCCACCGCTAGGGCTGCCGCCGCCGTGAAGCTGGCCTCCCGACGGCGATCCTCCTCCTCGGTGCCTCTACCTCGGCCTGCACCCAATTGAGAGACAAACAAACAAAAAAAATCAAACCTGCGGGGTGGGGTGAGAGGAGGAGGAGATGCAGGAGAAGAGGGAGGAGGCGAGGGAGCCTTCGCTGGAGGCGGCAGCGAGGAGGATGTGGGGGTCCCTGCACGCCGCCTTGGTAGAGCAGGAGAGGAGAGAGCTTTTCTCTGGTTAAGTTTCGAAATGTGTCCCCGCCTGCACGTCGGCAGCATTGAATCATGATTGTAATATTTATTATTAAGGTAATATAACTTCTCCATACTTAAAAAAAAGAAGAATATATGCTCTATACTACCATACTCATCAGCTTGATATGCGGCGGCGCTGTGGACAGCGGTGGACATCGCCGGAGACACCAGACGTTCGTGCTTACTGTGCGGTGGACATGACGACGGTGATGAAATCATGAAGAGAGCAGTAAGAATCAGACTATCAGAGGTGAGTGGAGGAGGGTGAAGGAGATTTCAATCAATTCACCTCGTCGTTCGGAACGGGAGACAATCTCGAAGCCATTTGTGCATCCTCAAGTTCTACCAGCCAGCCAGAGGGATGCTGTTCGATCGTAAGCGAGCTCTAGGTGCCAGAGGCTGCTCTGCTGCCAACACCGGTAGCAGTAGTTGAGCACTTGGGCGTGGCTGCAGTGATGATATGATGCATGGGAGTCAAAGAGATAAGATTGAAATCTTGTTTTTGCTCTGAAATCTGAATGTTCATGTTTGATGTTTCAGAGTAGTGGTTGTTGAAGCATATATGATTATATGGCCCTGAGTCATGAGATCACTAGCAGAGAAGTGATTCTTACTCCCGGTTCATAACCCCCATTAGTACCGGTTATAGTTACCGAGACTAAATTTTTAGGATTAAAGATCTCGATTTCTAGTATCGGTTGAAATAACCAGTATTAAAGATGCATACTCAGTCAGAGAATATGTGGGTTGCGGTCTGGCACCGTCGTACAATGGCATCTGATAGGAGCGCGTCATAGAAAAACGGGGCGAACCGCTTCCAATGAGACCGCGATATCGGTACCAGTCCAAGGATATAGCACTGGTACCCACCGTGACAATTATGAATCATTGCAATCCTTAATTTGAATAAAGGACTTATTTACCTTGACTTAAGTTGCAGCTCTCGAGAGAACCCGAGAATGCAACAGATGACGCGGAAGCAGCAACACTAGAGACAGAGGCAGCGGAAACCAACGAACTAACACCCAACACCACAGGTGATGGCTGGGAACCAGGACAAAACCCTAATCTTCACTTCTCTTCGACTTCACCTTCAGGGCGGAGGAACTATATAGATAGAGCAAGGGTGAATATTTACGTACTCAGCAAGTCACAGGAACTTAGGTGTTTAGTGCAAGCTTGAAAGAGGGGAAAGGCTGTTTTGCAAATCCTTTACTTGGAACCATTTTGAAACCACTAAGTGACTTTCTTCTATTTAAGTTCGAAAAGAGACTTGCATCTCAAATCGACTTAAGAGATGCTTTTCAACAACTCAACTGGTAATGCCCCGACTTCCCAGGTCCGTTCATTAATTCACGGTTCACATAGCCATTTTCACTTTCTCGGACTCTAAGAGTCCTACTGCCATGCAACACAACATTCTGCTTCCACCCAGGAAGCCTAATCTATGATGCCCTCAGACATCCCGAATCACATAGATCCGTTTCGGACCACCCAGGCCATCCATATGCCACATAGGCTGATTCTGGTTATGATTTCCAATCCACAACACTTTTCACAAAGCACAGGCAAACAAAACTACGCAACGGGAATCACCTTGTATTCCCCCATGACTGTGGGTACGGCTGTTCGAACAGTTTGTTAACCTCTGCAGAAGGTTACACTTTACCCACACAACACGAACTTACTCTACACACTGGCCAGTGTCGGAGGTTCGTGACAAAGCCTTTCCAAAACTAATCCTAGGTCACCTCATGCCACATAGAGGGTCTCACAGACAAACATCAGGCCAACTCCGGCATTCCATTCGGGACCCCCGGTTGCCTTCCTCTATTTAGGACTCCGAGGATGTCTCTACCACCACATCTTGGCTTTCCACCCCTATTGGCATACAAGAATAATGGTGCGCAACAATGAGCGGAGGCGACGATTAGAAGGGAGGAATAGCGAACGGTCACGGCGGGTTGGGCGGTCACCGGGCGAGGAGTGGAAAAAAGAGGGCCGGCGGTAGTACGTGGCTGTGCACGGCAGCGGTGGAAATAGAGCGACGATGCGCTACGCGAGTGCGGGTGCAACGGAAAAAGGGAGCTGGGGAGCTCACCGAACGGGAGGGAACGACGTCGATGGTAAAGAAGGGAAGGGGAGGCCGGCGGAGGGCGGCGGCCGGGTCCGGTGTGCTGAGGACGCGGCGACGGGGTGGAAGCAGCGTCAAGTGGCATGGCCCCGAGACGTGCGTGGCCAGGGACGGAGGTGGAGGTGCGCAGGAAGCCAATGTCGGTGCTCGTTTTTTTTTTGGGGATGGTGGAGCTCGGCTTGGGGCGGCGGAGGAGGAGACCCAAAACGAGAGATGGAAGGGGGGTTTATAGGCACCCGCGAGGCTTCGGGTGGAAGGAACCGGGCGCGGTCAAGGAGAGGCGGTGGCGGTCGCGCGGCCTCTGACGCTAGGAGCCAAGCGGCGGTAGAGCGGCTGACACCGGCGGGAAGCGAAAAAGAAAAAGGAGGAGAAGGAAAGGGGAGCATGCTCCATGCCGTTTTGGGAGGAAGATAGAGATGGGAGCGTGAGCTCTGTCTCTCGGTTTTGGAGGGTTGCGGGGTGGAGCGGCAGCGATCGTGGTGACACCGGCGGTGACGGTGAAAGGGGAAGTTGGTCGGTTTGGAGCCGAGCGGAGACATGGTGGTCAGGGGTGACGGTGGCGCCGACCACAAGATCGGCCACGACGCGCGGTGAGAGAGGGAAGCTAAGGCGAAGGCGGCGCGGTGGATTCAAATCCATGGCGGCGGCCGGTGGGAGAGAGAGAGAGAACGAGCGAGAGAGAGGCGCGAGGGGGACGGCACTCTCCCTCGGCACGTGCGACGCACGTGTCCGGGAAGGGGAAGCGGGCCGTGGCGGGGAGTTGGGCCGAGCCGGGTACAGCCCAACGAGAGGAAGAGAGAGACGAGGGAGTGGGCCGGTCAGGGGAAAACTGCCCATGGAGTAGGAGGGAGGCACATTAGACTTTTCCAGAGAATTTGATTTGGAGGGATTTGGAGACCGAGTTGAATTTGAATTGGGTTTTTGGATCTCGGAGGATCAAGGAGGAGACAAGGAGGGGACTCAAGATGGGAATTTGATACTTTGGGAATTGAGAGAAATTTGGAATTTCGGAATTGGAGTTTGGAATAGGAATTTCGAGGATACGATTTTTGGTATCGAGTAGAGGGTACAAAGATAGATTTTAATTGAGATCCATGACACGACTTAAACTCTCACACAAAGAATGAAATTTTCACGAATAGGATTTTATTAATTTAGTTTTTAACGTCTCGCGAAAAGCGGGGCTATACAGGAATGGGATGACCTGGGAAGTACTTTAGAGGAAGATAAAATGCGCACGCTGCATATGCTAGTTCATTAGCATGCTCGAAATAAGCCAGAAAATACAAGCAGACCTAGGATGTAATGGCTCTTGATGGGTTGAAACCCATTGATATCACAGGTATCAGCCACAAATATTCAGACTACGAAATATAATGTCCTGAGGAAAATTTCACATTCTGTAAGTCGGTGCAATTGGCAATAAGAGTAAAATCTTAATTTATGCGTGCAGCTTCTCTTGGCTCTCTCTGATTTTGCAATTCTACTCTCAAGAGTAGTACAAACTAATGAAGGTGTCTCTGCCCCCCCCCCCCCACCGCTTCTTAAATCCAATACAGTATCATGGTTACTGTGTTCATTTGCTTACAACGGGCACAAATGAAAAAAAGAGTTCCACTGTAGGATTCTCTATTGGTAGTAGAAAGCAATCTGAATCGTTGACTGTTGATCTTATTTGGTTGAAGGGTTTAGATCTATTTATACTACCATCCCAACTAGCAGTAGTAGAAACGTGGAGGGATATTATTATCAAAAAATAGATGTGAAGGGGTATAATCGTCATTTAGCTGTGACTAAATCTCTTTTTCTTTTTCGATAGAATATGAGTGATGCCAACACAATAGATGATCATAGATTGATTTAACCAAGAAAAAAACATAAATGATAGTTATTGCTAAACATGTTATTAGTAAATTACTAATTTATCCCTAATAATACTGGTGGTATAATACTATAGTGATAGAGTACTGCTCTACCGGAGAATCGCTAAAAAAACACAGTGCATAAGAAAAATAAAATGTTAACTGGAAGAGGGCAAAATTTAGATACTATCATACTGCGCCATCCTACCACTTAGCCCACAAGCCGACAAGGTTACTGTGGAGGTGACCACCAAGCGGGGTTTAGGACTGTTTCATGTAAAAAGAGCTAATCAAGTTGTAGTTGCTTCAAATAGGTTGCCCACAATAGAGCTATTCATTTTTTTTCACTGGTTGGTTTGTGAAAAGGTGCAGGTGTAGGCCGTGTAGTACCTAGCTGGTGTTTGGTTTGAGATTGAGTGGAATGGGTTATATCTATACTATTTTTTATAGGATAATCCTATCCATATGTTTAGCATAAGGGTTGAAATGATCTTATTTTTCAGAGTTGGGAGGGTATAACCCACATATCAATGAGAGAGGGGAAGTGGATTGGATTAATCCGTTAGTTTTTAAGGGATGGGACTAACACGAATCTAGGGAGAATATTCATTTTCAGGATCATCCCAATTTATCCATCTCCAAACCAAATAACCTGAAAAATAGGTTTACTCCAACCCCGTACATTGGGGCCTTCCAACCAAACACATACCGACCTTTCCCTTGACTATAAATAGAGCTAGTTCCCATTACCAGGATCAACACATCTCCAGAAACTTACCAGTAATGTTCTTATCTTTTCCCTAGGTGAAAAAATAATACGGTAGAGGGAAGAAGGCATAAGTGGCATCTACTATTTAGTGATGAGATCTCCTGATAATAAGATTGGAAAAGGGCATCGACATATTCTGCAAATAATTTTTCTCAAGCTTCCATATCTGCCCAACAAACTAATTTCACAAAATAAAGAAGATCCTACTTTTGACGTGATCTACCTTGCTGATGCACTACAAACTGCTGAGATGCTAAACTAACCTTATACTTACTGCTTGTTGCTTTATCCACCTGCAACTATAAGTATAAAATAGTGCAATCAGAGAATTAATGAATAATATTCAAGAAACCATTGCGACAAAAAGAAATTGAAGATGTAACGCAGTCTGATGATGTCACGATAGCTTTAGGAACCATGTCCACAAATACTTTGATATTCCCATGAGAACTAATCAATCCAAAGGAGCTCATACTCCCATTATGCTCAATATTTCAGTAAAACTTATCGTGACAAATTTTCTTATTACACTTTTTGTGCACATTTTTATGAAAGGAGAAAGGATAACTTGATGATGATTATATATATTCCATGGCACGGTATCTACCTTCGGAGATAAGAACGAAAGAAAAAATGAACTCCGCTTATGCCGTACTGCAAATCATTGAGATCGTACAAATTTAGTTAACAAAAGTCACCCCTTTCCGACTCCAAAACCTGCAACCAAAGAAACCATGATTATAAAAAATGACATGGCAATTTTCAATTCATTCATTTCTTCCAAGGTTCATATCTTTAGTTTATTTCCCATTAAAATCAGGAACTACATGAACAAACTCTTTAATTAAATCACTGGTTGTTAAAAATTCAGATTCGACATATGGGAAACAGGAAGAGGTTAAATGTAATATGGCGTGCTAACGCTACATATATACACCACAATTTAGTAAAGCAGTGACGTTTTTTTTCTAATCTGACAGCATTTGACGATGTCACAATTATCGCAAAACTGACACAACTGAACGTCTCGCGCGTATAGATCCAAGCTGAAACATCACTCATGTGAATGTAGAATATTCATGCATCCAAATTCTGACAATTTATGAAGTGTCCTACAACCATGCAATATTTGGATTCCAAACATACGTATATCAAATTTACTGGACACAGTATTATCTGAAAGAGTGAAGAAATGGACTATAGTTAGAGCTCCCTGGTTCTCGCCTCCTAGTGGGGCCCTGCATTTCAACAACGACCTTCTCCCTAACTCCTGATCTTAACAATTGTCTAAACCATCCAACCTTGACTGCTGGGATCTTACGTTGTGACACAAAAGAGAGAACCAGATGTACCAATACCAAGTAACATGAACACTGAATCACTTGTTGAGGACAATCAAGATGTGATCACCATTTGTACATAAATAGAATAAAAAAGAACATGGTTTCCAATTCCTTTCGAGCACAAGCAAATTAATTTCAGCCCACCACTCTCTAAGATCTTCAGAAAATCGAAGGGAATAAAATAGATAAGCATTGTCTCACTGCTTGAATCCGAATTATATTATCGAATTGGTATGTAGTCATGTCAGTTGTATTATCGAATCTGTATGTAGTACCTGATAGGGATCGGGGTCCGCGGTGGCTGGTGTGGTGTCCGAGGAAGCGCCCCCGCTGGGAATCGGGCCGGGGTCTGCAGCGGCTGTTGTGGTGTCGATGCAGGGTCGACGTACAGTCTCCGATCGGCGGGAAGCCAGGCGACAAGTGGCGACGATGAGGTTGGTGATCGGCACAACAAGTGTCGGAATGACAGGACTTGGTAGAAGAGGAGGAACTGAAGGAGCCACACACGTTGGCTTCGGCGTTCAAATGGCGATTTTACAGGACTGGCAGAAGAGGGGCAACTGAAGGAGGCACTCACGTTGGCTTGGGCATTCAGATGGCGAATTTCCAGGACATTGGTGGTCCAGAGCCGTGTGCGGTCGGGGAGCAGTGACGACATAGTCATGGATGACGGGGATCGGCGGTGGCGTGGCCATGGAAGACGGGCAACGACTCTAGGAGGCGCCATGGGCGACAACCGACGTGGATCGGTGATGAGGGGGAGGCAGCACGACGGTGACCTATGGAGCGACGGCGGGATGAGTGGCGGCGAGTAGGAGATCGGTGAGGAAGGTGTACCTAACGAGCCGACGAAGAGATCGTTGGGGAGCAGATCGACACGGGACTTGGCAGCGGCGTTGGTGGAGCGCCGGAGAGGACGAGGGGGGCGGAACGTGGGAGAGGAAGAGGCGGCAGGGGGTCATCGATAGGGAGGGGATAGAGGAGATTAGGGTTTGGGGGGTGCAGGCGTGAGGAGGGAGGGAGGGGCGCAATCTAGGGGGAGCGAAGGAGGGGGTGCGGGGGGGGGGAGGGGAATCTGCGGGTGTGGGGTGAGTGAGGGAGAGGTCTGGGACGTTGGATCCTAGGGTAGATAAATATGAGCCGTTAGATTGGTAATATGTAAGAATGTAAGTGTAAGATGAGAGATGAATAAGATGAGTTGGTGAATTATAAGGTAGATTATTATAAGGTAGATATAGGGTAGATGAGTGAAAGTTCATGATCAACTACTAGCTTATCGAGGATACGAACGAGCCTGTTACCGGTGGTCAGATCTGCATAATTCATATGTTCGATGGGATGGTCAAGTCCGTGATGAGGTGCTTGTGTGGTGTCCTCGTCAATATTCTCCCTGGTCACTGCACCGGAGCCCAGAAACAAGGAAACAAGTGCTGATATCTTGTCGGACGCAACGGAAGCTGTTCCATTGTCAGTGACTCAAGACACCGGGAAGGAGGAGGAATGTACAAAGAGAAAGCAGGATTTAATTTCCGCATGCTTGTGCTCGTCCATATTCCCACTAATCACTAGCGGGAGAATAACGGATTTCAGAGAAATGTGTTCATGAATTTTAGTGATACTTAGCTTTGGTGCAATTGCATTTTCCCGCTGTTTTTTCTGTTGTTTACTATTTTGTTTTGGGGGCCTGTAGTTGATCCGGCGTCTGCTGAGCACGCCGTCAGCCCGTCACTAATATATAGAGAAGAAAATGCTGTGGCAATGTTTAAGAAGCGCCAAAACAGCAAGTGTTCGTCCGTGTTCCGGCTACTCTGTACTTGCAGTTCTGAGATGAATTCATGTTCCAAGTCGCGTGCGTTTGAATGCAATTTGTCCGGGGATAGCTGACAAAGTGGTTGGTGAAAGCATAGATGGCCAACGCTTCTTGTTGGGTCCATATATACTATACTCCTTCATATTTGCAATCAAAGGCTGTGAAAATGTAAACAGTCCATTCATCTAGAGCAAGAACAAAGCAAGGAGAGGCAATAACGTTGCATATACGGCATGTCAGGTGTTCCATGGCTATAGCGAAATCAGATTGGAATGGAATTCGTCAAGAATATGTACTGCTGCAGATGAATACTGCACTGACTGCCTGAATGATCTCCTTTATTATTGTTAGATAGTGGCAGCGTGCTTAACTTACTGGTTCCACGCAAGTTTTCTGATATGCCTAGTTGCCTACAGGTTGTTGAACGCTGTCCTAGACATGTGTTTTGTGAGTACAAAGTTATGCATGATTTTTTTTTCGTTCGATTTGCATGGTGTGCATTTTGTTCAACAATGTAAAAGCTTGATATATACGTAATCTCATATAGGAAACAAATAAACTTTTGTTAACAGATCTTCTTTGCGCCGTTCATACAATTTAGTAGGGTATGTTCTCTTTCCCTATTGAACATTTCAAAAGGAAATGCTGCGCCTCTCGGGATCTTCTCAAGGGCTATAAAATCACACGTAAAACATACCTACAAAATTGAAACGGTGAAATCTTTATCAACTATTTCACCCTTCTCGAATCCAATCTATATATAAAATCTGGCAACTGTCTGTACGTACCATAAATTTTCTTAAATTTATCTTACCAGTTGATTATGTAACACTGGCCTAAAAAGAAAAAGAAACGAGTACTGAAAACTGATTATCAACTTCGGAGTTTTTGAATTAACCGTTGTCTTACTGTAACTCTTTTTTAAGTTTTGACACTGTGGAGAGCAATTAATGTTTGGCCACCTCACTTTTCACATGCCAGGCGAACCTACGCCTTGCCCATAAATATCAGTTCACCATTAGCAGGTTCAGCACAACATACCTATAATCTACGTGCCAGTGTTGTTTTGCTACTGAGTTTGAAAAATATATGAGGAAGGAAGGAGGACATAAAGGGGCATTAGCTGCTAAACTCAATGGTGAGATCAGCTAAGAATAGGATGCATCGAGAGTGTGAGTGGCAGATTTACCGCCCGGCTTGGACGGGCAGTTGCCCGGGATGCGCTAGTCCAAACGATTAAGCTGAACTGATTTCTCTATGGCAAAATCCATGGATTTAATTACTTACTGGACAAACCTAGTATATTAGATTTAATTACTCCAGTTGGGCCGTACAAAAGCAGCCAGCCTTGCAGCCCTGTAGCATGCAATTGAGCCCTACTATTCACCAGTTGCCAATTCGCCTATATCACAATGGATAACGTGACATGCTCAAACTTATATGAATCATCTTTTTTTTTCAACTATTGAAAATTTACATGCATTTAATTTGAACTAACAAAATTGTTTTGCCTTTAGTTAGTAGTAAAATCATTACTACAAAAGAGATTTTTCTTTGCGGTCCTATAAGGGTTTTCGCGTGCGGTAGGGCTAACCGCACGCGCCCAGGGGTCTGGAAAAATCGCTATTTTTGCGTGCGGTGGTGCACCTGCACGCGAAAATTTGATTTTTTCATGCGGGTGCTTATGCCACCCGCACGCAAAAATAGAAAACCAAAAATAAAATAAAATCTAAAAATCCAAAACCCTAACCCTATAAGACGTCACCGCCGTCCTCCTCGTAGTCGCCGTCGCCGGAGCTGGATCCGCCTCCCCCATGCCTCCCCACCGCCGGATCCGCTGCCGCTGCACCTCCCTACCGTCCGATCCGTCGCCGCTGCACAGGGGGAGGGCGACCGCCGTCGGATCCATGCGGGCAACGGCCGCCATACCTCACCACCGCCAGATCCACCGCCGTCTGCATCCCCCACCACCAGATCCGCCGCCACCGCGCATGGGGAGCGCCGCGCCGCTCCCGGCCGTCTCCTTCTCCTCGTCAGCGGCGACGGCGGCGCGGATCCAGCCGCCGCCGCCTCCCCAGCAGCCACTGCCGCGGCGCCTCCTCCGGTCGCCAGCCAACATGCCACCTCCTGCCCGCTCCCGGTTGCTGCCTCGTCGGCGACAGCGTTGAACTGGCCGTCCTCGCGCCCCGCGCGCCACGCGCTCAGTGTGGAGAGAGGAGAGGAAAGGTAGAGAGAGAGGTGAGAAAGAGAGAGAGGAGTGAATAAAAAGGAAAGGAAGAAAGAGAAGAGGTGAAAAATTTGAAGTGAGTGAGAGGGAAAAGAGAGAGGAGATGGGATAAAAAATCTGTATTTTTTGTGTGCGGTCCACTGAAGAGGTCCGCCTGCGAAAATAGGTTCATTTTCGTGTGCGGTCCACTTAAGAGGTCCGTTTGCGAAAATCGATTTTTCCGTGCGATCCTCTTAAAGACCCGCACACGAAAATAAGTAATGATTTTTGCAGACACGATCAGTTACAATCCGTCTGCAATCTAAAGAGGGGTATGTCCAGGAAAATCGTTTTTGTAGTAGTGAATGATCGTATATACATTACATACGTATAGGTAGCGGTTTTGGTGAGGCTTGCTTCTTGAAATACTTGGCTCCGTCACTAGACAGAACCAAGCACATCTGATCAAAGTCGAGGTCAGCAAGCGGTGAACCGTTCTGCGTTTGACTGATAGGATGGGCATCAGAGAGAAGGAAGGTCACTCGTTTGTAGTTTTCTCTTCGATCCTTTTCTTGGTCACCGCCATAGCTGGATTCACATAAGAAATCATCACAGCGTATCTACAGAACTTGCCAGTGTTCTTCTATAACCGAGAGAAAAAAAATATTAGCGAGAAACAATTAAGGGCATAAGTAGCATCATGTGCTCACCGATGAGATCTCCTGAGAATGGGATGCGTTGAGACTTGAGAGTGTGAGTGGAAGAAACAAGCCAATCGATCGGAAGCTCAGGTAGCCTAGGTAGATCATGGTTAGTGGCGATCAGATCTGCATGGTTGAAGATCAGTGCAGAGGGTGATCACTATTTTATTAGTATGAGCGTGGCATTCTCATCAGTGAAATTTTAAACCCCTCGAGAGGTATCAAGATTTTATAGTGTAAATTTAATATCTCTTAATACCGAAGATAGCAAAAGATATTAAATTTTACACTGAAATTCTCAAAAATGATTTTTCTTCTCATCAACCCTCTCGTAGGTCATAATATCTAGGCCCTAGAGAAAAGAAACTCGAGCCGTTAACTTCTCAGGTTTCTCAGGTGTAACGAGTAGTAAGGTCTTGTTCTTTTCTGAATAATTTTAGGATCTTATTTTGCAATTTGCACCGAGTTCTTAAATTTCTAGAGATGGTCAGCTCCTTTATACCTCTAATGGATATAAAAACTGAGTCCATTTAAAATTCCTATAAACGCTCTCAAACCGCCACGTGGTCTCCTACAAACGCTCCTAAGCTGCCATGTGGTGTTCTAATAAATTGCCATGTGGTGTTCTAATAAATTACAGAAAACATAAAAAACTGATAAATATATGACCATTGATTTTCCATTAAATAGGTGGACCAATTAATTTTAACCATTAGATAGATCTCTTAAAAACAAAAAAAAGTAGCCTCACCCCACCGTACGGGGGAGGGCTAATGGGCGGGTGATCGCCCACAGCGATCGCCCCCATCCCTCCCCTAACATGCGCGCTCCTATGCCTTTCTTCCCTTCTTACTGCACCATAATTTTTTTAAAAAAAAGTTGGAAAAAAAATAAAAGAAATAGAAAAAAAATTAATACCCTTATTCATATGCATAGACTTTATACTTATGTATAGACTTTATATCGTAAACTTCGCACGTATAAATTTTATGTATAAAAATATTCTATATAAAAAATATTCGAATCCAAATTTTAATTTAAATCGGGTATATAAACTTTTGATTTGTAAACTTTGGGTTTACAAACTAAACTTTAGGTGTACAAACTTCAGATGTGTAAACTTAAGGTGTATAAAATTTAGGGATATAAACTTATCAAAATAGAAAAGTAATACGGTGTCAAAGAAAAGAAAACCATGTGAGGGAGATGTGAGAGAGAGGAACCGATCGCCACGCGGGGCGATTGATTGCCCGTTAGGATTTTCCACCGTACGTGTGGAAGTACGTACTCCATACTAGCGAACTCTCTCCTCTCCTTTCCTATTTTGTACTTGCGAATTTCTCCTATTTCTTTAACCTAACATAGATCTATCTTAAGATTTTCTAATTAGGTTTCCGTTTATCTGTAAAAAAAGCACACGTAGAAAAAGTTTCACGTACGTCTCTTCATGTGGACGTACACATAGGTTCGTAGCTTTTTTTTTTGTTTTTTCTTCCTTCTGGGTTGGATGAGATAAAAAAACCAAATTAATTATTTAATACCCATATTAACTATATTTTAAGTTGTAAAATACACTCTAATAAATAAGATATTAGAAAAAATTCTAGAAAATACAAGAAACATCCAACCTTCGATTTTTATTTAAATTGGTGGATCCGTTATCTTGGATTATTAGATTAAATCTATTAATAACCTCTCTCCTAATATCCGTATCGACGAGACGTACGTACTTCATAAAAAATACATATACAACTATAACACCCGATTAAAAAAGTAAAGTGAAAAAAATATAAACATTAAACTACATATATCATTCAAAAAGTACATCCGTTTCCTTCTCCTCTCTTTTCTCCACGTACAGATGAGATTGTAACTATAATTAGTGATAATAAATTTTAAGAAATAATAACTTTATAAACATAGATTATATATATTATCATATCAACGTAACTAAATTAACTCCAAAACGTTTGGAAATAAAGTTTATAAAATTATATTATTAACAATATAATATATTTTGTAACTGATGTACCTATTATTTTGAACCATTATGATAAAAAAATTAAATAAAGGTTACATAGTTATATTTTGTACCATTAAATCATTGAATTACCAATTTATGATCTAAAGTAACTAATATATACTTAAATCAGTGAACCCACTATTTTATATTATTTTAATAAAATATTTTATCATTGAGTTTCACGATGACCTATTTACTAGATTATCATATCGTTTTTTTTGTAACAATAAAAAAAAATTCTAAAGACCTCTCTTTGGTCCTCTGCACAACGCACGAGTGCATGTTTGCCTTCTACACGTATGACAAAGCGTCATACATGAGGTAACTAAGGTGATTTACCAAGTTGATCATGACCGTTGATAAACACTACACATAGTAATTAAATTTATATAATTCTGCTCTTATTTCAAACAAATATTGCTTAAAAAACAATTGAACATACGGAAAAGAAAAAAAAAAACCTTCAAACAATTGCTGATGTTTTGCACTACCAAACCAAGCAATTGTGTAGGTGGTTTGTGTCCTAACATAAAAAGCCTTCAATTCTTTAAAACAATGAAAAAGAATACAAAAATTTTGAACTTCTATGGAGGGAAAAACAATTCAACCGTTAATCTATCCTTAATTTGGTTGTCACTAAATCATGAGTCTTCATGAGATGATTCGATCACAATAACTTTGAGTTATTTGCTGTAGTAATTTTTGCTTGTAGCAATATTATTCTGTATGTGTTCAAATGGTATACATGATATTTACTCACCGATCCATAAGTCGATTCAAAAATTTTATTATGTTGATCTATCTTCTAAGTGAATGGATGGTTTTTGAGATATGCCTGACCTATAGTTTGTCCTTATGAGATAGATTTTTGAAGAAACCGTAATCTTAAGTTTTAAAAGTGCGGATGCTCACAAATCGCGTGGGCCAGCTTCCTTGTTTTTATTAAAATGGAATACCGGTCCAAGAAAAAAGGGACAAAGCGCTAAAAACTGATTTTTCAGCCTGGATATTTTTTAAATTAAGCCTTGTCTTACTACAAATATCGTTCCTTTTTCACGTGCCAAGCACCTACACCTTACCCATAAATATCAGCGGCCGATTACCAAGGTCAGCAAAGCATATCGATAGAAGTATAGAACTCCCCAGTGTTGTTCTGCCGCTGAGATGGAAAATACAGGAGAGGAATGAGGACATAATAAGTGGCATCAGCTGCTCAATGGTGAGATCAACTTAGAATGGGATGCATCGAGATTGTGAGTGGAAGTAACCAGTCAGTCCAAAGCTCACGGGCACTAAATCAGATTCAGCTAACGGTGAACCGTTCTGCATCGGTTCAACAACAAACAGGATGGGCAACTCCGTGGAAAATGTGTTTATACTATATGGCTTCCTCTTCAATCATTTTTTTGGTCACCGCTTTAGGAGAGTACGACGAAGGACGCGAACTTGTGCTGTTCTTGCCTTCTCAAGCACAAGGAGATCAGCATTTTCCACCAGATCGTCAGAATCCACCAAGGAGATGATTTTTTCGCACGACGAGTATTGGTCTGCATGCTAGTTGTTTTCCTCTAATAATGGAAATAACTCCTGCCATTGCGTAGAAAAAACTAGTACAATTTATTATTACAAAGTTAGTTCGAACTACTGCGAATTAATAAAAAATGGCTTTGATGGATAACATGAGAATTGATTGGAACACTAGCCTAAAGACTGAGGTAATAACATATTGCTAAACTTCCATCCGTAGCTGATGAATGAAAATCCGCAAGGTTTATGTAGTTCTTGGCTTTATCAAACCTTTGCAGTAGTGCCCTAAAGTCGAAGCCACGAGAGAATATATAACCACCATAGCAGCCCTATCCGCCAGGATAGTTGTTGTTACTGAATTCGAACTTATGTTATCTGGCATATGTGTTGCTGGATTTGGATTGAGGTTGGACCACCCATATATCCCTGCTTTAATATTTTATAGGCATCAGTTAACTAAAAACTAACACCTACAATATATTATAGGTATCTATTTTTTAAAAAAAGACACCATATCAAACGAGACGAGCCGAGCCGAGAGAGACGGTTTTTTGTTTTTTTAATCGCACCAGCCGGCGCATAAAGACGTGTCGTGTGAGGTGAGGGGGGCATGGTGTCCTTATCCACTCAGCCCCACTCCTCTCACCCTCTCACTCCCTCTGTCCCTCTCCTACCCTATCTCGTCCCCACCCCCTCCCCCTCTCATCTCCCTCACTGGTAGCAGAGGAGGCGGCGACGATGGCGTCGGCAGCTCCAGCGGGCTGGATCCCTTAGTCCTCAACCCCCTCCCCCTCCCCATCTATCCCCAAGCTTCTCATGCGGACCTGGCAGTGGCGGTGGAATCAGTTGCTCCCGCTTGTGAATCCGGAGAAGGCAGCAGCGGTGGCGTTTCTGGCGGGTGGATCCAGTGGTCCTCTACCCCCTTCCCCTCCCCTACGCCCCCAAGCTTCTCCCGTGGCGGCGACGATGGTATTGACGCTCCCGCGGGCGGATCTGGTGGAGGCAGCGGTGGAGGTGTTTCCGGCGGTCCTCTACCCCCTCCCCCTCCGCGCCCAAGCTTCTCCCACTGCCATGGTAGTGGCATCGGCACTCCCATGGTCAGATCCGGTAGAGGTGGCGGTGGCGGGGTTTCCGGCGAGCGGATCTAACGGTCCTCTACCCCCTCCCCCTCCGCCTTGAGCTTCTCTAGTGGCGGATCCGACAGCGATAGCTTCTCCCGCGGATCCCGCGGCGGCGGTGACATCAGCAGCTCCCGTGGGAGGATCCAGCGAAGGTGATGATGTTGTTGTTTGTGTTGTTGTAATCAATGTCGAGCTGACCCTCTTTATTTGCTTCCGGGGGACCTCAAAGGTGTCGCTATCTGGGTGCCGGTTAGAAAATTCGGCACCTAAGATCGGTTCCCAACCAGCACCTATCGCCTATTCTCCTGGAGGTATTTTTCCTAAAAAAATGTAGCCTTTGGTATTTTTCTTTAAGAATGATAAAATTATTTTATTCGTAGTATAGTGGGCTGCGCTTGGTCGCATTCCATGGACGGTGAGCTAAACTCAAATTAGGTTTGTAATGCCCAGCCCAAATCCCAAGTCACATCAAAGGGATCGTTCTCTATGATAATTAATTAAAGATCCAGTCCAACCAATTCTGTGTATACCTACGTTACACTCATACCCAATGGCCATATAAATACCATGGTTCCGTGAGCGTATTGGCAGAGAAAACACAGAAAAGAGGCCGGCAATTTCCTTGCCTAGTTGCCAAGGGCGATAGTGCATGTGACTATGTGAGTAGGAGCTGATTGGGACCAACGGCTTTGGTGATTCCAACCATCGTATCTTTTAGGAATGGGATGGATTAGGAACTCCAACTGAAAGGAAATTATCCTAAAATGTTCTATCATGGACGCAGTACTTGATTTGGCTGAGAACAATGTCACTTCCACGACGAGGTCGACATAATCGCAATGTGAGGTGGGAATAAGTGGTATGCAAAATATGAACGTAAAATTTACTACAGGACAATTAAAGTGTGTGGTTTTTGTTAGTAAACATCAAAAGGTGATTTGTTCGAGAACATTCTAAAAATATAGTAATTTACCGTAGGACACTGGATGGATTAAAATACAATATCAACCCTAATGATGAGAGAGAAACAACGTAAAATATATGTTTTACCCTAATCTTCTTTTCCAATCCCTTCTTCCGATCTTGTCTGGTCTATCCGCTTGCTAGAGTTTGAGAGCACTAGCATTGGTGCAGCCGCTGCCACCGCCGCGGCTATCAGAGATGGTGATGGCCAGCCTCGAGCTGTCCAACCAGTTACTGGAGCCGGACATCACCAGCACGGGGCCCTAGAGGATGCCAATGATAATGTCGGGGATTGGTTGAGCCCGGTTGCTTGAGTGGGATATCACCAGCACTGCCCGTGAAGCCGATGGTGATGTCACCGGTGACTGGTCGAACCTCTTCCTGAAGCTGGACATCACCAACCCGGATCCTCTTTGGCATAATCATAGATAATCGACTTTGTTTTCTATGGGTTGTTCTTGGACGAGGATGGAGGAGGCTGTCCAGTGTTCATTATCACTGTTTGTATGTTGCCTCAGTGCTCACCACACAGCTGAAATAGAGTAAGCTTGCAGCCATTAAACTAACACCGGAGTGTGCTGCTGCCACTGTTAACACCGGCGTACATCGCTATCGCCGTCTATACTGCAGCCCAAGGGCGCGTGCATTGCTTGATTTGGCGAGGGATTTGGATGGTTGGTGTATAGGCAGAAAGGTGAATCGTGGCGGCCGATGCCATCTACCTCGTTGGTTGGGTTGCCACGGAGGCCAGCACCGTCCGGGTGCTAGCGGGCGACTGGTCTAGCCACTCACCTCCAGCGCCGGTCATCCGAGAGACTAGCGCTGACCCTTGATCCGTCAGCGGCGACACCAGCCCAATCTCTGAATCCTCCTTCCGTGCCCCCCTCCCTCCCCCCCCCCCCCCCCCCAAATCACCCCAAAACTGCAAGGCGAAGAAGACAGGGCAGTAATGTAATTTTAGTTAAATTCTCTCTCCAACTATAATGAAAACAATATTTTAATGCATTCACTGTCCTACGATAAATTACCATACTTTTGAAGTGTTCTTGGTTAAATTTGCTTTTCATATTGTCTATTAGCAAAAAAATCACACTTTTAAGTGCCATGTAGTAAATTTTACCAAATATGAATGTGCCCTGAACTACTCTAGTTTGTTTCACACGGTTACTAGCTAAACCGGCATGTTTTGGGGTACTTGATTTGTACCACATGCTGGCATGAACGATATAGCAAAAAGGTCCCAGTCATGGATGGTGCTCTCAGGGTCTCCATCTTCTATGAATCCTTCTGAAATTGTACTATTGCTCAGAAAAGCACTTGCACTAAGATATTTGTCTCAAAATATAAGGATTTATAGGTTGTTTAGCAAATATTAAGGTTAGGTCAAAAGATTCTCTTTTAGTCAATTATGTTGCCAATTTTTAAATTTGAATTTCTTAATGAAATTTCATCATTCAGCTACTAGTATTTTTATTTTGAACCACCAACGTACACCAGACGTTGTGATAATTCATTGAATAGAAGAGAAAAAATTACAAGGCTAGCAAGCTATAAGACAGTAGCCAAGAAAGAAAAAACCCAACATCACCACACACCGACAACGCCTATATAGAACTCAGGAGAAGGTTTGCACCGAACCGGCCACCGCTAAGTATGACCGACAGTCGCTAGACCAACAGAGAAACCACCACCGGAACCGCCCAAAACCAACATTAAACAGCGAGCACTACAATCAACTCTAACCATGTCCATGGGATTGGAGGGGAGAGGGTAAGAGAGAAGATGGAACTGTTCTCTTCTACTAGGCCCATCAACATGGTCAACTTACATTGGCTAGGGCGCTACCGTAGGAGGACAAACATCTAGAGCAAGTACAGGCAAGATGTCAAGGAAAGGTTTTGGTAGGGGGCCTCCTAGACGATGTCTCTAGGAAGAAAAGCGATGATGATACCGACGTCGCCGTCCGTCGAGGTCACGAAGAACCAAGACAGGTTTTCACCTGGTAGCCACCCGAGGGAGAGGGATGGCTTGATAGTGCCCCCAAGAAGGAAAACGACGTCCGGAACACCATCGCTGCTGTCCCAACAAGACCAGACTAGGTTTTCACCTACCGTCCACCCCTGACGATCCACAGATATCACTCTGATGCTCCACCGCCGACCATCCTCCGTCGGCATGTGGCCACTACTGCACCGACGCCCCCCGTCAGTCAGCCTCGACATGCCTTGTGGCACATACCGCCACCTCCCGCGCCGTCAACCGAGCCGGCCTCCCTGCCATTGCCCGCGTCGACCTTCTGATGCCATCCGCAGCCCCCGGCAGCCTTCTGCTGCCGCTCTCGCGCCATTGCCCGCTTCCTGCGCCGGACTCCCACAGCCTACCCAACGCACCTCCTAGTGCCACCATGCCCGCCTACCGCCGCTACCGGCCGCTCCCATCCGGCTTCCTCCCATCCCCGCCACCGTCTCCACCTTCCTCCCTCTGACGGCACCACGCCGGTGTGCCCGCTGCTGATGGCATACCTTTCCTGCCTCGCCCCGCCGCTTCCAACTCCTCGCACCACGCCTCACCTCCGATTTTATTTTTATATGTCGATGGTAACCCTTAGTGAAGGTGGCAGCGTCAGAACCCAGGTAGTCGCCTGACCTACCTGGGAGTCATCTGCACCATTGTGGCTTGGTGAGGACTTGTAGGACATTGCTGAGGTGAATATCGATGTTTAATTCTAGTGTTTTAAATCGTCGACTAAGACTTTAACGATCGATCTTCTCAAACTGCTAAAAGCAAGATTTAAAACCTTGCTTAATTCAACAAAACTAAACTCATTGGCAGTGCCTACCGCTCCCAGGAATCGGATGCATTGGGCTTGCCGGCTTTTCCGTTTGCTTAGTGGGCTAACTAGGCCGCAGTTTGCGTCGGTGAGCTTGATGAGCGCCTGAGCCGACCAAGCTCAACCCAACTTATTGCTCCAGCTTCTGCATGTGTTTGGTTTGGGAATGAGGTAGGATGGATTGGACTCATACTTATTTTTAGGATGTGATCATCTACACTATCTATTTGGTATGTTGTATGGAATGGTCTTAATTTTTAGAGGACGTCCCACATGTCATTGAGATAAAAAAAGTGGGATAGATTGATCCACCAGTTTTTGATGGATCAATACAAGAATCTTAGGAAAGTATTCCCTTTCAGATCATCCTATCCCACCTATATCCAAACAAAAACAACTTGAAAAATGGGTTCGACCCAACCCAACCCACTTCATTTCTTGAACCAAACACACAACTAGTGAACAACCTAAAATTAAGGCTATGTTCGGGAGGTGAGGTTAGGAACTCACCTCCCGTGCACGTAAAACGGAGCAATATATTTTCTTATGATTAATTAAGTATTTACTAATTTTTTTAAAAATGAATTTAATATGATTTTTCAAAAAACTTTCAAATAGAAAATTTTTTAAAAAACACCGTTTAGTAGTTTTAGTAGTTTCAAAAGTATGCGCGTGGAACACGAGAAATCTGAGTTGGAAAGTTGGGGAAATAACTCAGCCTAATGCATTGAGTCATCGTCTCCGCCATAAATATCCAGCGCAACTGGTTGGTGTACACTGAAACGCTGCTACTGACCGACTGCATGTAGTGAAATTTTGATCGTGAATCCCTGTTTCATTTGTTAATTTGTTAGCGTGAGATGTGTGAACGCAAGGGGAAAGAAACAACAGTTGAGCGTAATGTTTGTAGTTCAATGATGGTGCATACTAAATTAGCACACCGAAACTGTAAATCTAAGCTTGGCCATTCCATTCATCACATAAATGCCGGGAGGAGGTGATTAGTAGCCAGACATCATCTGCTCCCTCCATTTTATATTATAAATTATTTAACTTTTTTAAATCAAACTTCTCTAAGTTTAATTAAATTTATAGAAAAATATATCAGTATTTTCAACCCAAATAAAATATTTTCAATGTTAGATTAAATGAAACTAATTTGATATTTTAGCTGTTACTAATTTTTTCTATAAATTTAGTTAAATTTTATTAAAGTTAAACGATTTACAATATGAAATTGAGGAGGCAGTAGTAAGGATGTATCGAGAACTAGAGTTGAAGCACGTTGATACAGACCAGCTCAAATGGTTAGTTATCTTGTGCTAGCAAGAGGTAACCGGCACATTGCTAAAACCCTTATTTCTGGTTGTTGGACGAGCATAATTTGGAGTAGGCGTCCACAACGACTGGAAGCCCGGCTGATGGTCGGAGAAATACACCATATTGCTAGCGCATCATAGTTTGGCTGGAGCTGTCCGCCGCTAACAACATGCTCAACAATTAATCAACATAGTCGTCAGCCACAGCCATTGTTATCTAAACAAGAAAAGATGTGGAGTTTCGCGGAGCCAAGAAGAAGTCGCAACCCCGAGAACACATTTGTGCTAAACTGATGCTGAATCTGTTTAAATATTCTGTCTTACCATATATTTTTCTAGCGCAAAGTTTGGCTCCTGTCAGTAACTAGTATTAGTTCTGAAGTTTTAGAAATTACAAGAATTTATCATATAAAATGCATCATCTATTGATTCCTCCTAAAAACAGTTAACAATGGGATGGAATGGTGACACTTCCTGAGATCTCTTAAACGGTGAGATTTTATTCACAGAAACTTTATGTATATAAAATTCATAGAAAATTATTTTAAATCTGTTCTTCAACTTTGCAACAGTTAATTAGTTTGTCTATACCCTTGAATAGTTATCACAAATCATCATTCAACATAAAATAATGGTAATGGAAAAAGATAAAAGAAAAACCCAATTTTCCATGAGTAAATTTGATCAATGGGTTTGAACTATATACATAGTTACCAGCTTTAGGGTAAGAGTAATGTATATTAATTGCTCAACTAATCATTATAGGTGGGATCATAAGTATTGGTACTTCATATTTTATTTCTAGTAATTAGTTAAGTATCTTTTTACAAGAACAATTAGTCTAAGGTGGGATCATAAGTCCTGAATATTGAGCTATAAGGCGGGTCCCATAAAAATATAAAATATATAGATATCTCAAATTCATGGAGAAACAGAGTAAGCAGAGAACATAGAGATTATTATTATTGATTTTTTTATGGGCTATCTATATACATACGGGTGCTCAAGATATAGACTATTATAAATAAATCGTCTAAGGTTCTTACGACCCCTCACTACTTAAAAAACCCTTATAAGGACCGATCTTATAGGTGCCGGTTCATTTAAAACCGGTACCTATGAGCTTTTTCCTACCTCTCCGCGGGATAAAAAAATATAGAACCGGCACCTATACTATTGGTGCCGGTTTTTCAATAGAACCGACACCTATAATATAAATATAGGTGTCGGTTCTAGAGAAAAACCGGTACCTATAGTATAGGTGCCGGTTTTTGACTAGAACCGGCACCTATAAATTTAGTATAGGTACCGGTTTTTTATAAAAATCGGCACCTATTTAAAAAACCGGTCGGCCTTATCCATCCATCCTCTCCCTTATCCATCCATCCATCTCGTCGTCTCTCTCCCTTATCCATCCATCCATCTATCTCTCTCGTCGTCTCTCTCTCGAGGGAGGCTCGCCCCCCTCTTGCCTTCCTCTCCTTGCGGTGGTGCGGGTGAGGTGGAGGCCGGCGCGGGCGGCTGGAGGAGGCTCGCCCCCCTCTCGCCTTCCTCTCCTCGCGGCGGCGCGGGGGAGGTGGAGGCCGGCGCGGGCGAGGCCGACGCCAGCGCGGGCGGCTGGAGGAGGCTCGCCCCCCTCTCGCCTTCCTCTCCTCGCGGCGGCGCGGGTGAGGTGGAGGCCGGCGCAGGCGAGGTGGTGGTGGCGGCGTGGAGGCCAGGCGAGGTGGTGGTGGCGGAGGTGGAGAAGGCCGGCGGCAGTGTAGGGGGCCATCTTTTTTTTATTTTTTTTAATAGTGTAGGTGCCGGTTTTAGAACCAGCACCAATAAAATTAAGGCAAAGGTACCGATGAATAGGTACCGACTGGGAATCCGGCACTTATAGCCAATTCCCAACCGGCAACTATAAGGGTTTCTGTACTAGTACCTTTTATTGTCACATTATAAATGTATAATTTTTCCTTAGAAAAGCTACCGGCTTAATTTTTTAGATAAGTATAATTAATCAGAAATGTACAAATCGGTTGGTGTAGCATCGAATTTTCGCCACATTGCCTACATCTTGTCCCACCGATACTCTGGGCCTGCTACCTGCATACTAAGATGGACGTTACCGCTACTCTGGGCCTGCTACCTTCATACTCCGGATTAGTGGGACCAAAACACGGTTTCTCTTAGCACGCTTTCGCATCAATATTCCTATGATTAAATGGGTGGGTCATTAATAATTTTCGAAAGTCTTTGTGATTTTCCTTGGACGTAGATTAGTTGTGGATATTTTTAGATAATGAAAATGATTTACATCTCTGATCTCTGCAATGAGTTTTGGTATCTAAAAATTAAGCCATAAGGTGATGGGACAAACCCCCAACTCTCTCTGAAGAAGTTCAACTCAAAAAACATTCCAAAATCATATAGATTCCACCACGTCATTCGATAGGTGCTACACCATCAAAAGTTGGTTGGTTAACGATTCCAAAAGTATAGCAGCATTGCATAGTAACCTATTCTTCCTGTAATAGCATAAATGACCAACAGTGAAGTCAGCTACAAGACATGAAGATAACCTGCACTATATTAGATAACATTTTGCTGTTAAAAACCATATTATTTCGGCAACGCTAGATTGATCAATATAAAGCACTAGCCCTGAATAAAATTAGAGTTTTAATAAATTTTGATACTCCCGTTAGTCAATTACCAAAAATATGTTTGACATTAGAGGGAGCGGGATGTTAAAAGAAAAAAAACGCATCGCCAAGTAAATCGTGCAATGTGACAGTAAAAAAAAAGATGTTGAATAATCTCTTGCATATTTACAAAAACAACATTGTTTGTCTTCTCTCCAATTTCTTTTTGACCAAATTATCTTTCATTAGGATTATTTTTTTAAGGAACCATATGAAAACTTTGATCGTTAAGGGTAGTTTTAGCTCCCATAAAATCCTCTTGCGAATTCTCACATTTGAATTCATGATCACGTTGTTCATGGGTTTCACCGAAAATTGATCATTTTATGTAGCAACCAAATAAAGCAATCATTTTCATTTGATAAGGTTATATTTACTAATCTGTGAGCTAAGTCATTCCACTTTGCTAGCTTGGGTCCTACAATTGACCGTCGAAATGCCATATTCAAAGACGTTGTACCCATAACCTCTGTCAAATAAGTATGTTTCTTTTGAGCCACATTATAAAGAGAAAGTATTGACCTTTGAGTGGTTGTGATCCGTATATCTTCCCAAAATTTTATCTCCATCCTATTACCATGCTTAAAGGTTCCATATTGTAAAAGGTAATCCTATACTTTCTTTCATTAAACCAGCTCATAACATTTGCTTAACCAATATTTATTCATTACATCAAGGTTTAGGACCCCTAGTCCGCCTTGATCTTTAGGACGATATATGTATTCTCATTTTTTTAAGTATATACTTTTCCTGATTATCACCGCTCCAGAAAAAGCGAGACCTAAAATAATCTATTCTTTGTAATACATCCCAGGTATTTTAAAGAATGATAACATAAATATAGGATAGAGAGAAGATTATTCGTGGATAGAGAGAGTAGTATGCAGGAGTATTTTAATTGTAGCCAAACTTCATCCACGGTCTTTTATTCCGGCAACGAACATAAATACGAGACTTCGTGTGCGATTCGGGCAGAATATCACCCTGCCCATCCAGTCTCTTCCCGTCTGGTAGCAGGAGAGTGTGAGGGAGCTGACGACGATCACGAGATCGACATGATCTCCTGGGGATTGGACGCATCAGGAACTCGAGCCGAGACATGGATCGAACAAACGTAAGATACACTGGACCTGGGTGAGTGAGCCTAGCTACAGCTCGCCGGAGCAACCAGTCGCCTGGACACAACGACCAGGATCCGAGGTGGCTAAACCGTCGTAGAGGCTCATCTCGAGGTTGTGCCACTTGTGTGCGTTTTCTAATCGCCTATGCTCAACTCAACCAGTTTTCGTAATTTCATAATTAGCTTAGCATAATAGGCTTGCTGATGAGATGGACAGGAATCGAATGGGAAGAATGGGCTAGTGCTTTGGATGTGAAGAATCACTTATATATGTACGCAGTTTTATTTGATGAGAAATAAGCTCCGACGAAAATACCCTGCCAAAAAATATTCAAACCTAGAGGCTTGTTTAATTTTGCCTGGTGCCCTGACAGCTACCCGGACATTGAGTAGCATGCGTATTTAGACAACTGTTTTAGGTTATATTAATTATAATATTACGTGATAATTAAAGTATTAGCATGTAAAGACTCCTGTAATTTTTATCTAGATCAGCCACTGCGAGAAAAAAGAAGTCAGTAAGTTGCTAATCCAAACATTTATAAACAACATAGCATAGCACGCACTCAATCCACTGCCCGGCCGAGAACCGGTTAATATTGCCGGTTTGTAGGGCCTATCACTACCAGTTTCCTGTCGGCAGTGAGCCACACTGTTAACCTTTTTACCGGCGGTGAAAGTCCGACCAGGCAACGTTCAAGCACCGCTTATCACTGCTGGTGGGTATCAATGTAGATGGTCAAATGGGCTAAGGCACGGCCCGAGATCGATTGGACTGGCTCAGCCCACTCAACGGCTGGACCGGACCGTTCCAACCCACATGCTTCACTTACGGTCAGGCACAGTCCAATAAGAATTGGGTCGTGCTGTGCTGATCCGAAGGCACGGTAGCCCCATCGTGTTTTTTCTAAAATAAGTTTATTTTGCGTCTCCCTTCTTTGGGTTGTGGCTTTTATATGGTTAAAATAAGTCTATTTTACGTCCCTTTTCTCTTTGGATCGTGCCTTATATATGTTTGAAATAAGTCTATTTTTTCTCCCTCTTATTTGGGTCATGCCTAACATATGGCTGAAAATAAGTCTATTTCAACTATCTTATTTTCGTGCCGTGTCAGGCCAGCCCACCGTACCAAGGTAGCGGACCAGGCACAACCCAACTGTCCGACCAGACTGGCACGGGTCCGATACTAGTCGGGCTATGCTGTGTCTGGGTCATGCAAAGCACCGTGCCACGGACCGGACCATAGGGCTACGGGCCAGATAGCCATCTATAGGTATCAGAACTAACACTAAAAAGCTGCCTACAAAGTTATTTTAAAGAGTAATTCGGCCGGACGGTCCGGGCACAGGACGAACCATCCTAGCAATAAGCCAATCGAACAGTCTATGGTCCTCATCGGTAAGCTAAATGTTTTGGCTGATCAACCAAAGTTACCTTCTACAATTCAGCCAAAGAAAATCCATTGATTGGCTTATTTTGCTTAAATGGCTTGAAGAAGAATTTTACCATCAGCTCCTAGCTTTTAGCATACGAACCCCACCTATGTTTGACTGAAAGTTCTCAGCCCAATCAATAAGACGATGGGCTTTGGTCGAAAAGTCTCAATCCAAACAATCATCCAATGAGATCCTGGAAGAAGGTCGGATAGGCCGACCATCAACACGCACATACCGTACATACGATCCGGCACAAAAATGCTATCGCGCGATCGGTCGCGTGGCGCGAATGATTCCACTTTTTCTGTTTTGCACATCTGGTCGTCTGGATTGATTTTGTTTTTCCTATTTTGATTAGCGTTAAGAACGGTATTTTCTGTTTTTTAGCGCTTTCCTCCAACACAGGTGAACGGCGCGCGTGAGGACTGGAGCAAAGCCACCTTCATGCCTGGGCCGATTTCAGGCCCAAAAAAATACATTGAACATTTTCCTTTTTAATTTGTATTTCACATTCATCTAAAAAATTTCTACACGAAAAGTTTGTGTATAAAGTTTATACACGCAAAGTTTATGTGTATAAAGTTTCTATATAAAAAGTATATTTTTATTTTTTGCATAATGTTTCTGGGTGGAAATTTTTATTTCATGTATAATATTAGAAAGTAGACTTTTAATTTTGTATAACAATATTTTTTATGTAGAATATTTCTAACTTTGAAATTGTGGTCTAAGTTAAACGGATACATAAAACATAGTTTCGATCTAATCTGAAAATAAGATCGCATTGTATGTAAGCTAATGATAAAATAAATAAAACGTCGTGATGGCTAACTGCGCATTGTACCCGATCCGGCAGGATAGTTCGGACATCGAACAACATGGACTGTTCGGGCAAACCAGCCGGATAGTCCATACATCACACCTCATGGGTTGTCTGGGTGTGCTTCTGTTAACGCTAAAATTTGGTAAGATTCTGTAGTGGATTTGGTTAAGGAAAGAGCACAATCAGCCGATGGAAACTTATCCATAAGAGACCGAGTTCAAGAAGGAATCGTGAAGACTATAGCATGGTAGTTTAATTTTATCTATTAATTAGTAATTTCCTTTTATCTTTAGGAAGTGTTTATTTAGTGTCCGATCACAACTTGTATCTTTCCTTTTATCTTTAGGAAATATGTGTCGTATCCGATATAGACTAGTATCTACCCATGGGTATAAATATGTACACCCAAGGTCTTTGTAATCTATCTCTCGATCAATACAACTACTCTCGGCGCATTGCCACCCTCTTTTCTGAGGTTTTACTTATCAACCGGTAGAACTTAGCACCTGACGTTGGGCTGCATCGGCTTTCGATTTCTGGTGAAGGGGTAAGTCCTACGTTCCACCGCCCTAGCAATTGTATCGGCTACATTGGTGTTGTTCAAGGCTGCATCGCTTCGATCTCTTGGATCGCTCTGGTTCGGTTCATATATTTGTCTACCTACTTATCATATATGTTAGTTAATCTAGTTTGATAGCTCGATTTACTTGTATCGGTAGGATCTGCTTTAGGGTTTTTGCCGGTATCGGCTAAATTGCTTTGCTAGATTAGATTAGCTAACATATCCATCACTCTTAAAATTAGGCAAAGACTTGATTGTTTAGATTTTATATTTCTTTGCATACTTCGAGTTGCATCGACCCTAGTCGTGCTTAGAACCATAATCTCTAGCCTGCTTTTTATTGCCAATAAGGGTTTCATCGGGGTTTCAGTCGATGACTTATATGGATGTTGCATCGGGTTAGAAGGATTACATAAAAGTTGGATTTAGCTGATTGCAACAAAGGTTTCACTGTTTATCTAATCATTTGGATTTATTGACATTGGATCTCCAGCCGATGTATGCTCTAACCATCGGATTAACACTTATTTTATCATATCAGTATTAACCGATTGATTTACATTGGTTATATTATTGTGTCATTATATTATCGTCAGCCGATTGTATATATATCATAATCTACATTAGACATATAGTCGATTCTTCAAAAACCCTATCGATATCGGCTGGCATCGATATCGGCTAGTATCGGCATCGGCTGGAATTACTATATCGGCTTGTCAGCCGATCGGCTCTTTGGTGATCAATATATTTATCTATCTTGTCAGTTGCAGGATCAAACTGATTGGCACGCTCGCATTTCATCAATATGTTGGACCTGCACTGGAGCTAAGCAGATCTCCTAGGCCATTGTATTTGTCGACTTAGTTCGTGCCAACACAGATCTGGCATCATCGACCGAGCACGGATTTTTCATCAACAGCTTCCTGAACAGTCCAAAGATCGAACAACGCATATTATTCGGGCGTCCATCAGGATACACTACTATAGAAACGATTTTTCTAGACTAGACCCTAGTTAGGTTGCAGACGGACTATAACTGACCGCGTCTGCAAAAATCAGCCTTCATTTTCGCATACGGCTCCTTAAGATGCCCGCATGCAAAAATCGATTTTCTCAGACGGATCTCTTAAGGAGCCGCATGCGAAAATAAGCCTATTTTTACATGCGGTCCTCTTAAGAGACCGCATGCAAATATATATTTTCGCATATGATCTCTTATTTTGTCCACTTGCCAAAATATCTCCTCTTTTTTTTCTCCCCTCTTCTTTCTTTCCCTCCTCGCCACTTCAATTTTTTTCACCCATCTCCTCTCGAGATATTTCAATCGTCTCCTCTCCTCTCTTCCTCTCCTCTCAATCTCCTCTCCTCAATCTCTCTCTCTCTCTCTCCGATTAGGTGGTAGCGGGCGGCAGCTCGGCGACCTCGGGCTGTGTCGCCGCCACCATCCCCTTCCTCACCGCCGATGACAACGAGGAGGAGGCGGCCGAGTCCATCCCTCCCCCCCCGCCGCCACCGCCGATGACGATGAAGAGGCGACAGCAGCGGTTGACAGCAGGCGCCGAGCCTCCTCCCGCCCGGATTCCACGCGGCGGCTGTCACTCGCACGGCCCCGCTCGGATCCGGTGGCAGGAGCGGCGGCGGTGAGAGCGGTTGGCAGTGGCTTCCGCGATGGCGGCTTGGCAGCAGCTGTTGAAGCCGGGCGGCAGGCCTCCTCCCGCCCGGATCCGGCGGCGGCTCCCGCGACGGCGGGAGTGGAGGGCGCGACACCGGCGCGCGGCCAACAGCGGGAACGATCGGTGTGTTTTTTTCTTGCGATTTTTTTGGATTTTTATTCTCATGCGACCCACTTAAGCAGCCGCATGCGAAAATCGCTATTTTCGCAGACCTTCTCGTGCAGACGGGCCAACTATCCGCATGCAAAAATCAGATCTGGCTGTCTGCGAAAATCCTTTTTTTGGTCGTGATAGCCCGCAGGTCGAAACTAACTGTTGGAAACAATTTAGTCGGTATGTTGCTAATCCAAACATTTAGTAACTAACATAGCATAGCACTTGCTCACTAATCCAAATGTTTAAGTCACCTACATCGTGCCTTGCAAGTTGCCACCGACCATAAATATGTGACACGTATGAAATTGTTGGGGTGGGGGCAGAACAACATGTAACATTCACTCCAGTTTGCTAATTAAGAGGAGAGGAGAGTGTACAAGGAGGATCTTATAGGAAGAGGACGCATCAGGAGCTCGAGCTTCTGATGGTCATGAACAATACATGATTCCTCCGCTAGCATGAGCGCTAATGCAGATGGTATGCATGTTCAGTTAAGGTTTCCAGACTATGCAAACGTGCGAGTTTGGTGGAAAGTGTCTCCTCTTCCATTCAGCCGAACGAGAAAAAGCACAAGAGGAAGGGAAAAAAGCCCAGCAGCAATGTACCGGAGCAACCAGACCTGAGGACATGGCATCAGTTCCTGGTGATCTTGTGTATTTTCTCAACGTAGATGGTTGCCTGGAGGCCTTTTGTGTTCTTTCTCATCGCCGAGTAAACAGCTAGCGAGTGTTCTTACATCACGGCCGTAGCCAGAGAGGAGAGAGTTGAACTAATTAAGCACAGGTCAACACAAACTATGTAGGAGTACATATATACACAGCATCTATATATGGGGAAGTGTCTTCTCAAGAAATGGCGCCGCATCGCCTCCCGTGTTAGGTGACTCGGGCAGCGGAACCCTAGCCGCTGACGCCGACCTTCTTCACCCCCTTCCTCTACCTCGCAGACGCCTGAGCGAGCCACCGGCTGTGGCCGACATCTAAGATCCGGCGCGGGCGGATACAAAGGTGGAGGCTGGCTGGAGCGACGCTGGCGTCAACGCCGGCGCGCAGGAGGAGGTGGTGCGGACGGCGGGCGCACTGAAGATGGCGATGCAGACGGGCCGACGCGCGGTCGACGGTGGTAGTCTGAGGTGGAGGCGGGGAAGAAGAAGACCGGCGACGGGACGGGCCGCGTGTGAGGATGCGGCGGTGGCACTGCCATTCTCCGAATCCGCGAGCGTCGATGGAGTTGTAGCCAGGCGCCAGTGGAGGCAGGCGAGGAGAGGGCGGCAAGCGGTAGGGTTGTAGCGGCGGCGGTGGTGGAGCCAGCGTCGGTCAATGCAGGCGAGGAGAAGGTGGCAGGCGGTGGGGTTGTAGTGCTGGGGTCGTGGTGGGTGCCGCCAGATTTGGCGGCCGACGGCAGTACGGACGGCGGGCGCAAGTGTCGGCATGCGGACAACGACGGCAACCGGACGTGAAGGCAGGGAAGGAGGAGACCGGCGACGGGATGGGTTGCGTGTGCGGAGGGGATGGCGGCGGCGTAACGTCGCCGGATCTGGAGCCACGCGATGGCGTGGGAGGTGCCGATGGCAGCGGGAGGGCGGCATGATGATGCCGGCGATTGCAGGGAGCCCTGCGCTGGTGGCGTAGAGGCGTGGATGGCCTTGAGGCACATTTTGTGATGCGAAAGGCCGTTGCGGCGCGTGGAGGAGAGGCTAGCGCGGAGGTGCGGCTGGTGACGGTGGCGCAAGTGGTGCCAGGAGTTTTCTGTACGGGCGACGGTAGAGGTCGGCCCGACCGTTGGCGTGGAATGCCGATGCGGCGACGGCAGGGAGCTAGCGTGGAGTCGGTACGGAGGCCGGTGAGGCTGGCCGGTGGTGGGCACCGGCTCAGTGCCCACAAGTCGGCGGAGGTTTTAACGGTGGAGGAGCATCGTGGCATCAGTGGCCGATAGGCAGGCGGCGGACTCATAATTTTCTTCTACGTTAGTCGCACACTATAGCCAATTTCTTTCACTAATTAATAAATAGACTACTTATGTCTTCAACTTAGATTTGAGAAATAAATTTTGTAGAGCGACAGTTGAATGAGAAGATAATTTTCCCTCTTGAGCCTAAATGGCAGTTGTGACTTTTTTCATGCATTATTTTCTTTTTTCTATTTTCAATTTGGCTAAAAGATAATATTAACTTTGTATTTTTCACACAAGGTTTTAACCATATAACACTAGAAATTACTCCTAGGTGCTACTCGTGGGAATTGTTTTCTGAAAATTTTCATAATCTTTTAAAATTTGAGTTCAAATAGTTTTTTCCCAAACCATATCAGCGGTTATTCCTACTGTGCTCCCACGGTAAGCACGGTGACTGTTGTTAAGCGAAACCCTACTAGCAATGCCAAAAACACCCCTTAGTATGCTTGGCAAGCAGTATTTTAGTTGTACAATTTTGCCAATTAGGAAATAGTCACACACTCACACAATAACTTTTAAGTCAAATCCACTTATTCACGGTACGTCACATGCACAAAGTGGCCCTCGGTCTTTAATTTGTTTACAATTAATTTAGTCTGTGTGTTGCTAATAGAAGCTAGATAAGTAAACAACATAGCACTCACTCGCATATAGTAAATAAGTTACGGGTTGGTGTAGGTATACGTATGAATTTTTAGTCCACTTCGTACCTACATCTATCCCAGCCACTGCCCATATAAATACGTGACTTCATACGACACTACTACCACCGTTTCATATTATAAATCATATTATAAATCGTTTGATTTTTTTTTCTTAGTTAAATTTTATTAAGTTTGATTAAATTTATAAAAAATTAGCAACATTTAAAATATCAAATTAGTTTGATTTAATCTAACATTAAATTAATTATATTTTGGTAATATGTTTGATTTGGGATGAAAATATACTAATATACTTTTCTATAAACTTAATCAAAATTAGAGAAGTTTAATTAGAAAAAAAAGTCAAACGACTTAAAATATGAAACGGAAAGAGTACTTTACCTTTTACTCATTTCAGTTTGCTAATATGAGAGTGTGCGAGGAGGAAGCCGAACGAGGATCTCGACCTGATCTCATCGGAATAAGACGCATCAGGAACTCGAGCAGAAGCATGGACCCATAGCGAAGCACAAACAGTTAATTCTCCGCTTAGAGATGAATTCTAACGAAGATTGGTATGTTTAGGTCCGGCTCCCAGACCGTGCAAATGTGTAAGTTTGAGCACGTAGGAAAGGCTTGTTGTGTTCAGTTCGTCCAAGAAAAAAAGAAGGTAACTGGATAGGGTAAGCCCAGCAGCAATCTACCGGAGCAACAAGACACCGAGGCACGGCACCTAGTAGAAGAAAGCAGATTGCCTCGAGATCTTACTCCTCCGTCTTCATATTTATAACAATAAATCTGAATACTCTAAATTTGTTGTTTTAGGATAGATTATATTCTATTATAGATTGAGTTTTTTTATGGAAGAAGTATGTCTCGTCACCTAGTGGGCTGGAGTCGTGAGCATTCTCCCATTCCCGCAAGTCCATACTTGATGTGTTAACTGTACTTTAAGCGGGAGGTGGCGAGCTCGGTTAATTCAATAAACAGTTGAGCTTAACCGATAAGTAGACGATGTACACATGGTTGTGATTCTAAACTAAACGACACAAGAATAAGACACTCACCTGATAAGTTACCAGCTGGCATATTGTTAATTGGTATAGCACTGAATTGTTCATCACCACTCCATGTACATTAGTACATACATGTTTTTGCGTGCATAAGATCCATAAATTGTTGTTGGTGACTAACAGCGCAGATCTAATCAACACGCAAAAAAATGTAAAGCGACAACCCCCATTCATCCCATGCATTACTTTTGTGTTTGTCAAGCGAGGGCGCTAGGAGGAAAGTGATAGTGGCGAGATGAGATCCATTAGGAATAGGATGCATCGAGAACTAGAGTTGAAGCAATATGAAAAGCACAAGCTCTGGTTAATTATGTCTGGCTAGTAGCAACCTGAGGACACATTGCTGGTATATCTAACCCTGGTTCTAGGATACTCTGAGCATGGAACACAACGCCATAAAGATGGGCATGCAGAGTTGATGATCAAAGTACGTACACAGGTGGTTCATCAATGATAAGATGTGTTAAGAACGTGATGTATCGGGATTTTGAGTTGGACAGAATTAGCCCTCAATCTCTTCCTTTAACAGTTTGGTCAGTGGGTTGATAATCGTGCAAACTCGATAAGTAAACAATAGATCACTCACTCGATTGGTGTAACATTGAATTTTCGTGCCAACATCTTATCCCACCAACATGCATAAATATGTGACTTCATATGCAATTGGGGATGAATCAACTTGATCACCATCCAATTTCTTCCAGTCTGCTAGCAAGGAGAGTGTATGAGGAAGGGGATGACGAGGATCGCGGTATGTGATCTCCTGGGGATTGGACGCATCAGGAACTCGAGGCGATACATGGATTAAACCAACCTAAGGGACAAGCAACGGGAGTGAGTGAGCCTATCTAGCTACAACTCGCAGGTGCACCATGCCGTCCGAACACAACATCTAAGATCTGACATGGTTAGACTGTCTAGAGGGGCCTTCCAGCATGGTAGTATGCATCAACGCATGTGAGTTTACTCATCGCCTATTCTCTACTCAACCAGTTCTGGCAATCTCGTAATGAGCTTTGCATAATAGGCCTGCTAATGGGATGGATAGAAATGGGAAGAATGAGCTCGTTTTCAGTTTGGGTTAGCTTTGGATGTGTGGAAACGGCTTGAGGCAACTAATGGGCTGGAACATAGTTGCCGCTCTCCTTACCATGGCTTACAACCTAAAAATAAATATTTTTCTATTACCTTAAAAATGGAGTCATCTTCCTCCCACCTACTCTTGCTGTACTGCACACAGCGCGAAGAACCTCGTTAAACCGAGCCGAGCCCACCACTCACACCCTACAGACAGCCTCCTCCCAAAATCAACCGACTAATAAACCTGAATATAAAAACTAAAACCATTATTCTGTATTCTTTTAGATGCCGTTATAATGTCTTGGCATAGCACTACTCAAAGAACCGGTTATGAACACACTTCTCATATTTGATGAGAAATAAGCAATGCCAAAAATAAGCAATGCCAAAAATACCCTAGCAATCTAAATACTTGTTTTGCCTAGCACTCTGGCAGTGGCACTCTCATGTAGAGCTACCCGCACATCGGGTAGCATGTGTATTTGGCTAATTGTTTTAGGCTTTAATTATTACAGTATTACGTGATAATTAAAGTATTAGCATGCTCGGTATTTTTTTTCTATGTTCGTCATTGTGAGCCAATGCAATATATGCAGTATTTTAACTATAGCCTTTTTTTTTCATTATTTACCTCCTGTCTTCAACTTTAATCCATAGCATATCACAGGCACAAACTGTCTCTCAATATTTGTTTTAACAATTTAGTCGGTGGGTTTCTAATCCAAACTTTTTGTAAACAACATATATAGCATAGCACTTCCTCACTCATACAGTAAGTAATTAACCAACAAAGGGGTTACGTTGGTGTAGTCCTGAATTTTTAGTCACCATTTCATGTATTTACATCTTCCCCTGCCACCGAACATAAATACGTGACAACATATGGGTTTGGGAGCAAAATCATATTAGCCATCAGTTCACTTCCGTTTACTGAGGAGAGGAGAGAGTGCAAGGAGGAAGCCCGCGATGAGGATCACGAAATGTGATCTCATAGAAATAGGACGCATCAGGAACTCAGTCCATAGAATGATATGACAACCAGGCACATATTAGGGTTTTCGTTCTAAACTCCAACTAGATATAGATTTTTTTCTCAGTTTTTGTTAGCACATTTTTTCAAACTGTTAAATTGTGTATTTCTCGTGAAAACATTCTACATATAAATTTATCTAAAAAAACAAATAAATATATTTTTCAAGCTTTTAATAACTAAAACTCAATTAATCTTATGCACATGTACACTTAATCTTCATCTTTATAGGAGAATCGAACGGGACCTATAAATCCTACGTACTCTAGGATGAACGTACGCTAATGCATACGGCATGCACGTTCAGTACGTTCCGGTTCCTAGACTGTGTAAACATTCTGTGTTAAGTGGAAAGTGTGTCCTCTTCCGTCCGTCCGAACAAGAAAAGAAGTAGACGGAAGGGGAGAATGTTCGTGGAGTGCCTGGTGGCCTTGTGCGTTTTCTCATCGCTTACTGTGCGGGAAGCAACGAATGATCTGGCAGCAAGGCCGTAGCGCAGCAGGAGAGCTGAACCAATGCCAAATGCCAAGGTTGATGCCCCATTCGGCCCAGTGGCGAACGCGGCTTTAAAATACAGATAAAGCGATTGATACTACACACCAAGACATCCATAATAAAGTACTAAGTATGTGCAAACCTTCATTTTTTTCTAGGTTCACCGCTGGTACCTAGTATATAGTATATACTATTTTAAATGTAGCCATTTTTTCATTAATTAGTAGATAGTCTCCCTCTGTCTTCAATTTAAATCCATAGGGTATCACAGCATGCTCAAATTGGCCTTAATATACCCGTTTAACAATTTAATCGGTGGGTTATCTTTTCTGAAACTTTTAACCAGTTGGTAGCTAGTCAAAAACTAGATAAGTCCACTCACTTATACGATAATAAGTACTAATTAACATGCATATAGCGGTTGGTGTGTAGTTTTGAATTTTTAGTCAACACTGATACCACTTACCCACCGACCTCAGCTCCCCCCAACCACTCTCCCCTAGGATCCTAATTTAGTTCAGGTTATCACTGATATCGGAGATAAAGAGAAGTTCACCAGAGTTGGACAAGAAGCACCTAGAGCACGAACCGCAAAGCACATTCAGTGATCCAAAATCTGTAAGATTTAGGGATGTATTTTCTATCGATAAAAGGTTAGCAATTCTGTTTATTCTTTTCTTCTGACGTGTTTATGTAATCTATGGGACACTGCTTTTTTCCTCGCGAGTTGATGTCCAGCGAGCTCCCTTGTCCGTGCTAGCTCTTCGATGCATTTTCTGAAAAAAATGCTTCGGTTCAGCTCTCGAACTTACGGATGACATAGCCGGCCACCTGTACCATTTCTCTCAGTAGCATGATCAAGTACACGGGCTCTATTTGGTTGGTGTGTGTTGTCGTCAAATTGGTATTCGTATTACCAAAATTTTGTGAACCAAACCTAACTAACGTACACGGATTTTCAGAATGGCAACAAAATGAATAAGCAAAAGTTACAGAAATTTTAGCAAATTACAGATCTGATAAATCAATTATTAAGTCAATTTTTCTGTTTGTTGAGAAATTAGTAATATTCCTTTTTTTCCCCTTCCATTGGCTGCTGATCAAGGAGAAAAATCAACAATGCCAAGTTAGAGCTTTCGGCTGCACAAAACAGTATTATACTACCTTATTTCTGACTATGCACATGAACAGTAGTAGTAGTAAATAAACATTCAGTTATTATGCCCACACTTCTACTTGGTGAGAAATAAACAGTGCTCATCATGGAGCAATCAGCAACTAGTGCCACGCAACTCTACCTGCCAAAACTGCTCCTATGTGTCCCCCGATGTCACGGTAACATGTATTATACTTTCATCAGACTTTCTTCGAACTGATAATAATTATCGTTTGAATAGGGATTTACTTAAACTTTAAAATCTTTAACTATGAATAATTTTTAAAATATTTGTAAATAGATTAATCTTGAAAAGATACTTCAATAAAATTATATACTTGCTGATATTTCTATATATATTTTTATAGAAAATATTATTCAAAGTTATTTTTTAAGACCATGTCCTTATATAAATCGATAAGTAGAGTACTAAGTAAAGTACTAGAGTACTAGTATGTACAGACCCCTGTAATTTTTTTCTAAGTTTACAAGCTGTTAGTTGCATGTTGCCTGGTAATTCACGTTCTTGAGTTGAGAAAAAGACGGTGGTGGAATCAAAAGAATCCATTTTAACTTTATTATTTATCAGAGGACAATAGGTATATTATAATGTGTTATATTAAAACGATATATCAGGGTGGAGGAAAGTCAGTGCGAAATGCATAGCAACATCTGCCATTTTAACTGTAGCCAATTTGGTGATGTATCCAGAGCTAGAGTTGAAGCACATTCATACATACCAGCTCAAATGGTTATCTTGTGTTAGCAAGTAGCAACAGGCAACCAGAGTTGGTTGTTGGACGATCAGAATTTGGAGGAGTCCACAGCGACCAAAGCCGGCCATTGTCCTCGACTCCTCGGCGTAGAAACATGTGCGCTAAACTGATGTCGGGTCCTTTTGAACATTGTGTTTCACCATTTTTTATTACAAATTCTGGTACCTCAGAATAGCTAGGATTAATTTTGAGGTTTTAGCGGTTGCATAAATCTATTATATACTAAAAGTCCATTAAACTCCCTTAAAACGCTCACTGTCACGTGGCTTTCTTAGAATACTCTCAAGCTGTCACATGGCATCAATAAAATCTTTCCCTTTATTTTTACTTAACTCTGTGGGTCTAATATTATGAACTGTTAGATTTGATTGATTGAGATCTAAAATAAACCAGAAATACAACGTCAAAGTTTGTCTTTGGTCAATCGTAGACGTCCATATCAGCGCAACGGTTGGATTACTTTGTTCAGAAATCACCTAAAGAGTTTCTCTTCTTCTCTAGCAGTAGATCAATTTTCTTGTCGCCATGGCTGACATGGCTGGGTGCATTGTTGGGGAAATCTCATCTCTAGACTCATATTTTTCACGAGATTCTAGCACCAGCATTAGCACCTAGCTTTACTAGATTGATTCTCCATGGTATAGAACGATGTGTGTGTTTTCAAATTGAGCAAGCAGGGAAAGCAAACCATGGCCAAATACAAAGGAAGCTCACGTTGGAGAAGAAAGATAGCAGTTATGAGTATCTCTACATATTATTGGATATTATATAAGCTACATTAAGGTAGTAGTGCATAGTTGGTTTAAAAGTTATATTTGTTACTGTTAAATTCAAATTTTAGGACCCATGTTGATTAGGTAATTTTAAAAAACACTATATGTCAGACATAAGAGGGAAACAAGCTCTAGGATTTGTATATCTCTTATCTTTATTTATTCATATGTAATAACTACACCAGTAACCAATTAGAAAGAGGGGTAATTTGATGATACAAATAAAACATATTTATTATCAATAATAATATTTCAAGATTTGTTAAAAAATAGAGCCCCTAAACATTCAACATAAAATGAAAAAACACCTAATTTTGAATTTATAGTTAGACATGTCTTTCAAACAAAGTCAACCTTCTTTGCACATAATGAAAAAGATTAAAAATATTTTTTTAGGTGATACTCCGGTACTCTCTACTTGTAGTATTATACTGCCAGTAATATTAAGGATAAATTAATAATTTACTAATATAATGATTACGAGTAACTTTGTCATTTATGTTTTTTCTCCACTAGATCGATATGTGGTTATCCATTATATTGACATTGTTTATATTCTATCAAAAAGAAAAAAAGAAGGAAAAAAGTTTAGTCACTGCTAAATGATAATTATACCCTTATTTTTTAGGATAATAATACCTCTACACATGTCTACTACCGCTACCTAGGGTGATAGCAGAAAATAATCTGAACCCTTCGATCAAATGAGATCAACGGTTCATATTATTTTCTACTACCAGTAGAGAGCACCGGAGTGAGGCTCTTTCTTGTAGGGATGAATTAAATATTCTTTAGTTTGAAGTTAACAAATAGCTTGAAAAAATTATCAAGCAACGTTGATGAAAAAATTTATGGAGATGTAGTACTTTTGTAGTGTGGCAAGTGTTATCCGTTTCATTTTATCAAACACAACTTACGATACATACACACGCGAATGAGCGGGCTACTTTCCAAGTTATACAATAAATGTTCTATGTATTGATACATCTACAAAACTTAAATTTGAGACATTTTTTCCTCCGAAAGAAATATAATAGAATGACAACAAGCACCTAAACAATGCGATTTTTTTAAAATATTTCTAGTTTCTTACAAAATTATTTTAAATCTAATTGTCAACTTTATAATAGTTAATTAATTTGTATGTATCCTCAAATAGTTATCACAAATCTTTCGGTGCAAAAGAATGTTAAAGAAAATTATAAGAAAATCCCAAATTCCCATTGGTAAATAATAACCCCACGGTACATCAGATGCACAATTCCCAAACTTTGCTTTCTGCAACAATTTCAGTGGGTTTGAACCCAATAGTTACCAGCTTTATTTTCCACCCGATCGAAAAGGTACGGGCACTATTTATTTAGATAAATAAGTATTTTTTACTCAATTTTGTAGATATATAATAAGCAAATTGGTTGGTGTAGCATCGAATTTTCACCACTTTGCCAACTTAATTATCCCACCAACGTGGGCACATAATTAAATACGAGACTCCATATGTGATCGGGGCAAAATCAACTTGAGACCATTCATATTCCTTGTGTTTTGCTGGCAATAGAGTGTGCGAGGAAGAAGCCAATGAGCATCACACGCACGGTTCCATGCATCTCCTGGGAATTTGATGCATCAGGACCTGCCGAAGCATGTACTCCATGTATTGAGCCGATTTAGAAGAAACGCGGCTGCTTTCTTCACGCATCGCGCCTACTCGGTTGTTTTCTTCACGCATCGTCGCGGCTCAGCCACGCTTGTCAATATGGAAGAGACGCCAGATCAGTGGGGGTCACAGTGTAATCAGTTGATGTCACAGTGCACGGTGAACTGATGTGCTTGCTTGTACCAGTAGTACATTTAACTGGAGTACTTCTTAAGTGCAGTGTAGTAGCGTACGAAATTACGGTTGTCGTTGTATCATTACTATCATCCACGAGCTGGCCAGCCGATTGTATCATGCACTTATCCATGTAATATTGTTTATGCGTTCTTAATTAAGCACTGCTCTTGTATATGATCTTGTTGAACTACTTGGTCGCTGAGCTCTATGCCAACCAGCTCAGCGCACTATAAAAAATCAATTTTCACAACGTTAACCTATTTTTTTCTCTAGCGATCATACAAGATCACGCCAACGAAAATACTCTAAGAAGGTGGGCCTATAGGCCACCAGCGAAAATGGATCTTCACTGACGGCCGGATTAAGAGGACCGCTAGCGAAGATGTATACATTTTCGCTGGAGGCCCACTTAAACGTCCGCCAGCGAAAATCGAGTTTTCGTATGCGGTAGGTAAAGAGCAGTGCAAGAGAAATAAATTTTGACGCTATAAAAAAACCACCGCCCCACCGAAATCCCTCGGTCTCTTGCCTCCTTCTCTCCCTCCTCCCTCCGCCTTCTCGCCTCTCTCTGCTCCCTCCACTATCGTCGGCAGCCGTTGCCTCTACCACCGCCCGGTACCACGGCCGCGTCAACCAACGGGCCCTCCAGATCTAGCACCGACCCCTGCCTCCCTACTGGTGGATCCGGCTGGTTGGAGCGGACCGAGCCGGGCGATGACGATGATAGGGAGAGGACGCTGTGCGGGGAAGGGGTCAACAGCGGCTCTCGACGGTAGTAGCGCAAGGGAGGGGGCCGGCGGAGCAGATTCGACGCCTCCTCCTCCCTCCCCACCGGCGGCAGCGGCGACAAAGGGGTGGGATGGTGTCGGCAGCTCCGACTGCGGTGCACGGGAGGACAGAGGCGGTGGCTCGGTCGTCGGCTGCGAGCGGCAGCAGCTCGGTCGTCGGCTGCGGGCGGCGGCGGTAGATCCGACTACGGAGCTTGAGGCGCGGGCGATGGATCCAGGCGGCGGCGGCGGCGGCGGCTCGGAGCACGGCGGCGGAGCTCGGGATGATGACTACCGCAACGACGACGGCCAGGCTCCTCCAACCCCCTCCCCTCTACCAACTAGCGACCGCGGTGTGGGCTTCGGCGGGTGGCGGCCACGGCAGGCTGTGCTTGTGGGTAGCGGCCAACGACAGATGTTTTTTCTCCAAAATCAACTTTTCTGGTGGTCGGCAATGGATTTACGATCTTTTCTGTGCTCGAAAATCATTTTCCCTAGCGGTCGGTGTAACTTAACCGCTTGTGAAAATTCACAAGCGGTAAAGTTCCGCTAGTGAAGATTGTTCATTTTCACTGGCCTTTACTTGCTGACGGTTGGAAGTGCCGCTAGCGAAAATCAATTTTTACCGCTAGGAAAAACTCTTTTTCTAGTAGTGGCGCAAAGTTAAAGAGAGGTTTGCGCTGACCCCTGTCACGTTGGCCCACTAACTTTATTACCTTGTCGCCACCATGGTAGGAAGGTTAGTGTGAAGGTTTTTGGCATTGCTATTTTCGATCTCAGCGTCATGGGGCTGGCGCTGGCGGCAAGTTTTTTTTTAAGTTTTTGGTAGGTTTCAATCTTAAAATAAGTTTTAGGAAAAGTTTAAATAGTCAAAATTTCTTAAGGGAGGACCATATATGCAATATTTTAATTGTAGCCAGTTTTTTATTACTAATTAGTCTACCTAAGCTATCTTTAACTTAAATCGACGGTACATCATTGAATAACTCATTTCTTGGTCACCAACTCGAGAGTGCACCTTGTTTAATTTTGTCATAGCAAGGGCAACAAACTCAATCATCATAAAAAGGACATGTAGCACAAAGCAACATAGTCTTGCACTCTTCTCCGCGTCTCATGCAAAATGAAATAAGGTAGAGCCCATCTCTGCACCCTTCATGTTACATATATACTGGAAGGGTGGTATATTTTGGATCGAAGAGAGTAGCAAACCCCTCACGGTCTCACCTGAATTGGTGGACGATTGGTTTATTATCCCCATGTTACTCTGTGTCTGTAAGTGGTCATAAATATTATACTGGACTTTATTTTGGAACGATCAAGCACATCGAATGTTATCTGCTAAGAGAGAGAACCAGGAGGGAGGGAGGTGACACTAACAAGATGAAATTTCGTAGCAATGGGATACATCGAGAAGTAGAGTTAAAGCGAGTTGGTAGGAAGGAGCTCAAACAGTTATGCTTGGCTAGAAGAAACCGGATGCTACACTTCAAGTATTTCAAGACTTGGTTCTTAGAAGGTAAAATCACGGGACACAGTGGCATAGTTAGGTGAGGGGGAGCTGAGAGCTGGATGTGGCATTGGTTGTTTGATGACGAGATGATGTGAGGATGAGCGTTTACTTCATTGATTAGTTATAATGTCCTGTTTAGATTTTGTTCCAGTATATTTAGCAAGAGCCTCGCTCCAGGGCTCTCTACTGATAGTAGAAAACGATCTGAACCATAGAGGTTCATATCTACTTCTACTACCACCTCATCTCGCGGTAGTAGAATCGTGAAATATATTTGTCAAAAAAACCTCTATGTGCGGAGGGGTAAATTCGTCTTCTAACCGTTAATAAACCTAACAGTGTACATGCTCCTCTCCTCAACGTACGACACCGCCGCTCGCGTGGGCGCACTCCTCTCTTCAACCAGCTGAAGTCGCCGTTCGAACTTGCAGCCATCACCACCGTATGGTGTCTCCCCTCCTTGGAGGCTACGCGGCGGCGGTTGACATTTGACGCCTGGGCGCAGCACGGCCTGGCGTCACGGTGCGGTGGTGAAGTGTACGCATGAAAAAGATCTGAATTAGATCAATCATTGTTGCAACATTTTCGATCAAATCGAATGCATGTCTTTTAATTTTCACTGCTACAAATATACGTGTTGGAAATGGTCGAAGGTAGATCTACTGAATATCTGAATCTGATGATTAATGGCTCGTGTCGTGCCTATCACTCTCTGGGGAGTTTGTGTTGATGGAGATGGCAATGCTGGCTAGCTGGGTTTGGCAGCTTGCGTACATGCTTTTTTGTTGGGAACGCACAGCTTCGGATTGCAGGGCTGAACGACGTCTGTTGGAGTGTAGCGCCGCTGCCAGGAGGACTCGTGATCTTCAAGCGTACCGGCCGGAGGACTCACGATACCAGTGTAATCACATATCGATCTAGCCGGGAATAAAACATAAATATAAATATTAAAGTTATCTTAATCGTTGTATTAGTAAATTACTAAATTACCTTTAATAATAAACGGTTCATATATACTATCAGTAGAGAGACTACAGCATCGCTCATTTAGCAAAAGATGATTTACTTAGGAGCATCTAAACTTTGGTGTTGAGTGGTTTTGAGTCGCTACTGTCATTTACTTAGGAGCTGTTAGTTACAATTGTGATCCAATATATGAAGTTAGGGCTTTCCTGCTCTAGATCTAGAATTGAAAACACGATATTCCTGTATGTATTGGACTACCTTAGATCATTTCAAAAGATGCGAACTATTGTGAAGTGGTGTTGCCATTATATTTTTTAAAACCAATTATGCATGCTAAACCCAATTCTCGATTAGCAACTAGTCCCCTCACCTCCTCGCTAAAAAAAAGAAGAGAAAGTATTTCACTCTTTTAGAACTCCATGGTATGTCCCAAGCACAGATTAACCCACAACGTTTCTTTAAAAATTTATTAGCCAGTAGATTATGAGAGTAGCACCGATGGTCGAAACTATGGCTTTGTGTAGGAGAGATTCAAGCAGCTGCAGTTTATTCCGGAATCTCCAGCTCAACTAACCCAGACAGTCTAGGTTATTATCAAGATTTTTAGAATTTGCAATTATATAATATAGAAATTAAACTAAAAGTCCAAAATTGATAATCCAAGTTTTTTCTAAATGCTATCGACCGCTCCTCAAAATCTCGAGCTTGTAGCCTATTAGGAGTGTTTACATATTGAGATCATGTCAGATAATATTACTACAGTATGAATCTAGTGTCCTCCAATATGTACTTTATAAATTATTTCAACAAAATATTTTTTATTTGCTTTCTTTCTTATCTCTTCAATTAGTGATTGAGCAAATTGCACCATCTGTTTCAATTTACTTATTGATCTAACATTTAATTTTGTTTTCAAAATACTCATTCTCACGTTCCAAATCATTTTTAGAGATGTCTTTTCGTTCCTATCCTTCATCAATGCAGCCATACTACCACTCCTCGGTAGCACTCTAATCCGCTTTAGAAGAAGCAGCTATTCTATTGGACTGCTTGGCTATAAAGCCTATAAGTAAGAACTCCGGGGAAGGAATCCGCGCCCTGAACAAGAAAAAAGCTGCATGAGAAGATTCATCCCATTTTGGCGAGAGGGAGGCAGCGAATCACCCGGGCTACGGATTTGTCGGTTAGTTGATTCTCGAAATAAGGTCATTCGGAAAAAAAAACTGTTTCAAATTTTGTTTTGCCTATGTCTACCAGGGGTACTGTTATGGCTGAAATTTCAATAATTTGAATTTATTAACAAAATTTGGTTAAATTTGAACAAAATTTACCAAATTCAGAAAAAAGGGCCAAAATAATTTTGTATGGGGGTCAATGGACCCAAAATTTCCAATTTTGGAATTTCAGTCCAAAATTTTAAACCCTGCTCCTCATAAATAATATTTTAATGCTTACTTTAGAAAAGATGGTTAAGATGACTTAATGAGGGTAGCAATGTAGTTTGGTACACCTGCTAGTTTAGTGTAAGATTTCCTATGACTATAAGCAAATTGAAAAGGAAGAAGTAGGTGTATTGGAAACATGGAGATCCACTCCTATGTGTGTCATGTAGTTCCTTTGTCTTGATTTTGATGTAAAAATAAGTCTTGCATTCGACTCTGTTCATCTAGTTAGTTTTCCTATCACTATATATTATGACTATTGAGCTATGACATCGTAACATTGTACTACCTCCATCCCAAAATAAATATAATTCTAAAATTCAAATTCATTTGAAAAATAAGTGCAATCCTGAGTACAAGTTATCTTATCAATTGTTTCTCATTTAAATTTCTCCCATCTTACCACCGTCTATCCTCTTACTCTCATCCACCCATCATTTAATAAAAGGCATCTACATCATTTTACCTCCCTTTTAATGTGCCATTCGACTCTTAAATTTTAATTATTTTTAGATGAATGTAGTAATAATTAACCACCAAACAGTTGGTGTATGATTAAATGTTTAGTCGCCACGTAGAGTAAATACATCTTGCCCTACTAAGGTTATCCCCAACTCTCCATATCATCTATTGTCCATAGCATTTAATACACTATCACATAAGTAAGAATCTGATGTAGCATAAGAGTTAATGAGGAGAGAGATAAAAAGAAGAATACATCATTTCTTATGCAAGAAACCATGTCTACACAAAAACCAAGAATGAAAACAAGGAGATATGTGGATAAAAAGAGAGATGAGGTGATTGGATAAAAATTTAATTTAAAGACACCATTCATTGGATATATAGTTTCTACACATAGTATCAATATAACATAGTAAATATGGAAACTAGTTGATAGTTTCTGGATTTGGAATAACCTAATGCACATAAATAGGTGACTTCATGTGTAACCAGAGCAACAAACAACTTGATGACAAACCGGTTCCTTGAGTTTACTGGAGGATGCTGAGCGAGTGATCTCTTGGGAGTAGGAAACATCCGGAACTCGGGCCAAAGCTTTCTTCTAGGATCCTGCACGTTGAGTGAATACTAGGCCAGCATGAATACCAATGTTGACTCCATCAACATTTAGAGCTGGTTCATGGACAATGCAAACGTGCGATATTCGTCAATTCCTGGTAGCCGAGGGAAGAAGGCATGTTCTCTTCATTTTTGGCGGAACCAAGAGAAATGCATATGTCTTTTTTCATATGCGATGGGAAAGGTGCTACAGAGATGACAGGTGCATATGTCGTATATCTTTTTTCTTTTCGAATAAAAGACATCGAAAGTCTGCCTTTTTTTTAATTAATAGGGAAGGCCAAAGAGTTATTTACAGGCGATTCAACCATTCGAGCTAACACGTGAAAATTGTAAAGCATGACAAATATTTGCCATAAGAGAGGGCGCTATTACTCTTGTGAAAATTGTAATTCACCCCATTACTCTCGTGTTTGCTATAAGAGAGGGCGCTAGGAGGAGAGTGATGGTGGCGAGACAAAGATTTGCTAGGAATAGAATGCATCGAGAAGTAGAATTGAAGCAACTTGAAAAAGACAAGCTCCGGTTTATGTCTGAGTAGTAGCAACCTGAGGACACATTGCTCGTATTTCTAGCCCTGGTTGAGCATGGAACAAAACGCCACAGAGATGGGCAAACAGAGTTTATGATCAAAGTATATGCGAGGCGGTTGATTGATGATGAGATGTGTTAAGAATGAGTTGAACCGAGAGTTTTGAGTGGGACAGCATTTGTCATGGTTAGGCTCAAATAGAGATGTGGCCGTCGTTACTAGCTGACCACAAAGTTGTTGAATGAAAAAAAAAATATGGTTTGTGTGTGGTGGGCAAATTCAATATAGTCCGATCTGTTAATTGTGTTCTACGGTTTCTGCATGAGTGCTCATCTCATTGATTTGGGTTTTATATCCCAGCATACATATTATTTAGTAAAAGAGAATTTGCTTAGTACTTAGTAGCATCCGAACTTTAGTATTGACTCGTTGAGTTATACATGTATTGGACTATATTAGGGCGGGCCACCTTTGAAATGGAGGATATTCAAAAGAATTTTATAGGAATTGAAGCTAACTCGTAAGAAAACACTGTAAATATTCTATATTGCATATGAGCCCAGAGCCCTACACCATTTGAAAAATGTGTGAGATGTTGCAAAATGGCAATGTGATCTCATTTTACCAAGCAATTAAAACTGAATAGGTTTAAAGTCTCGAATTTTCGTCAATCCAAAAATAACCCTTGGCCTTGGTGTTCATTGTCTGCAATGCATTGTTTTATCAGTAGACACCCCAGTTTCCAATTAATTAGCCAAGTCCACAAAACACCACAAACACAAATCGGTCCTCGATCTTTCTTTAACAGTTTGGTCCGCGGGTTGATAATCCAAACTAGATAAGCAAACAACAAACAACAGATCACTAACCCACCCATACCATCGTACAGTAAGTAATTAACTAGTAAGTAATTAACTAGTAAATTAGTTGGTATATCATTTAATTTCGTGCCAACAAACTGGTACTCTCCTTTGTCGATACCATATCAAATTATCTCTCGTTTGTTGCCGTGGACTCCTCTGCTTCATTGCCTGCAAGCATACTTGTCCAGAGTTTTCGATTTCGATTTCGAAATTTTCTAAAATTTTAACACAATTCAACTGAATTTGACTAAATTTTGAAAGAAAATTGAGAAAAATCGAAAATTTCGATTGAAATAGTGACTTGCCGGGGGGTCGGAAATTTCAAAATGAAATTGCAAACACTGCACTCGTCGGCCGGACAGCTTACAGTATGGCAAGCTCCAAAGCTGCATGCCATGCTAGGTTCGCTGCAGCACACTGTACGAATTTACATATGACATCGATGCATGAGACGACCGCATGTGTCACTTCTCTGGGTAATCTGGTTTTTTTCTTAAGCACCGTCGAATCAAAATGAGATCAAGCTAGAGAGGCACAACCTTCTCATTGATCACTCCCATCCTCCTTGCCACTGCCTACAAGGCTACAAACCTGGTTGATGAACTTTTCGTTGCATGAGGAGTAAATATTAAATATAAAAGTAACAGTTATGCACATACTTCTTCTATTCGGTGAGAAATAAGCAATTGCATCAGCGTAATTTTTATTCTACATTCGCGCCACGGTTACATGGTATGCAGTATCTTAACTATAGCCGATATTCTTGTTAATTTGTAAAATAGTCCCCTTTTATCTAACTTAAATCCATAATGCATCGCACGCACAAACCGTCTCCCAGTCCCCATCTTTGTTTTAACAATTTAGTCAGTGGATTGCTAATATGAATGATAAGTAAACAACATAGCACCCCATCCACCCTATTGGGTTTAATCCCGCATCGGTAATTGGTGATGGGGAGCACAACTTAGATGGTAGAGGCAATACTCACCCATCAGAGATTAGTCTTTTGGATTGTGTAACTCTGGATCTAAAGCTGTGGCTCCGGTTAGGTATGTGGTTCAACAGGTCCAATATGACCTGGTGGCCCACGGTTGATAGGTCGATCTGCGCACTGTAATAAGTGCTATCAGAGTCCAGGTTTAAAACCTGGAACAATTTTCATGGATCAATGGTGAGGAAGCAAGGTAACAAGTCTTCGAGATAACATAGAATTCCATGTGTCACATGGTGGTGGGTCGGGCTACGCACTGTAACACACTCGTTCGGTAACTAATTAACAAAAAAAAAAGAAGAAGAGGTTGGTGTAGCACTGAATTTTTTTTCACCACTTCGTGTACATCTCCTATGAGACCGTCCATAAATATGTGACGTCGTATGAGATTGGGAGGCAGAAACACATTTAACTTCCATTCACCTTAGTTTGTACAAGGAGGAAGCCAATAAGGATCACGAAACGTGGTCTCATATATGTAGGAATAGGACGCATCACTCAAGCTGTAGCATGATCTGATGGTTAGGCACAATACGTGCTTCCTACGCTAGGATGAACGACGTTGATGCAGATGCCCTGTTCACTTCCGGTTTCCAGACTGTGCAAAGGTTGGAGAGAGTGATCAACTGAAAAGTGTGGCCTCGGCCAAACGAGAAAAGAAAAGCAACCGGAAGGGGAGCCCGCAACCTGTATCACTGATCTCAGTAACCTGGTCTGTTTGGTTGATGCGTTGTCAACAAATTGTATTGCCAACATTTTGTGGTAACCAAAACCAACGAAAAGTGCATAGTTTTTTTGGAATGGCAACAAAGCGAGTAGGAAACTAAACGTTACAAAAAATTTTAGCAGATTGCAAATCTGAAAATCAATTATTCACGCACTTGTACTTCTGTTTGTCACTTTGTTGTGAAATATGCAATATTTTCTTTTTCTTTCCTTCTGTTGGTTGCCGGTCGAGGAGCAAAACCAGCAAAGCCAAACTGGAGATTTCAGTTGCATGTCAAATACTATTATAATAGCTACCTTATTACAAAGTTGTATTTCTACCTATGCACCTACACATCATTGATAAAGTAAAGAATCAGCTACGCACACGTTTCTTCTATTTGGAGAGAAATAAGCCGTGATCATCATAGAGCCATCAGCAATGCAACTCAACTATGCCAAAAATATCCCTTGACATGCTTTGCCTGGCGTTGGCATTCCCGTGTACTGCGCTACCTAGTGCATCATCCACTGGGTAGCAATAGCATACACATGCTTTAGGCTTTATTAATTATAATATTACGTAATAATTAGAGTACCGGTATATACAGACTTTCGTAAAAATATCATATTCGCTATTGTTGCCTGGTATACACCATTTTAACGGTAGCGATTTTTTTCATTAATTAGTAAATAGTCTGCCTTCGTCTTCAAAAATCCACAGTGCATCACAGCATGCACAAATTGGCTCTTAAATATCCGTTTAACAATATAGTCAGTGGGTTTTCTTAAAAAATATTTTAATCAGTTGGTTGTTAATTAAAACCACAAGTAGGTAAGTACTAAACGACATAGCACTCACTTAATGATACTCCTCCGTTCCGTATCGTACTATTTGATTTTTTTTATAAAAAGTTAAATATTTTTAAATTTGATTAAATTTATAAAAAACATAACAATATTTTCAACACAAAATAAATATATTATTAAATTATTTCAAAGAAACTAATTTGATGTTATAGATGTTACTAAATTTTTCTATAAATTTAATCAAACCTAAAGAAATTTAACTAGTAAAAAAATAAAATGATTTAATATGAAACAGAGGGAGCAACTAATTAATCTGCAATAGAGGTTTGTGTAGCACTGAATTTTTAGTCATCACTACTTGCACCTACATCTTGCCTTGACACAACGCATAAATACGTGACTTCATGAGCTTTGGGGGTAGAACCAACTTCTCCATCCGTTCACTTTAATTTTCTAAGGGCATCCACAATATGGTGTAGAAGTAGTCTATAGCTAATATAATATTCCATTCAGCCGTCTAATAACATTGTACAACTAGTTCATATAAGATAAATAAGAAAAGGTACCCATATGGAATAAATAATATTATCTACCTCTACTTCTCTCTTCTCCTAATGTTAACTTGTATCTATATACATTGTGAGGATTACTGTAGTTAAAATCTATATATGTCGGTCCCATCTATATGAATCATTTTTACCATATACATTGGTGATGCCCTTAGAGAAGAGTACTGTTTAAGGAGGAAGTCGGTGAGGGATTCACGCGATGTGATCTCAACGGAATAGGACGCATCAGGAACTCGAGCAAAAGACCCTTCCAATCCCAGAGTACGAATAGTGAATCACACCCGCTAAGATGAATACTAACGAGGACGACTTATCTATTCTTTTCCGGTTCCTAGTCCGTGCGAACTTGCAACTTTTGTGGCGGAGCAAGGAAGCCGTGTACAAGAAGAATAGGGTCGAGGTAGCCACCTACTTGGAATAAGCAATGGTCAGGTACCAGGACAAAAAAATCTTAATGGTCTCTTACGCTTTTACATAAACAACATCTCGCTTAAGCTGTGTTATTGATTGCGTCGTACTACATCATTACTAGTAAATATTGTGTCGAATTAATCTTATCTCATTTGTAGTGACCACTATATATTAATTCTGGTGTATCCAAGGGACAGTGATGTCGTAGTGCTCGATCCGACACACTACAACAAGAATAGGTACATGGATTTCCTAGTTTTACTGAACTTGTAAGTACTAACATACCCATCAATAAGTAGTTTCTTTCCTCAAGTTTCAAATTAACTTGACATATTTTTTTATCAACATAGAGCACACAAGCACTACATTAGAAGCAAGGGGCCACAGAACAATCCAAACAAGACAAAACTTACCGTGAAGACAAAATAACCGGTAAGATAGGTGTGCGGTCAACATAGATTGTTGTTGTACTTACTTTTCTATATTGGCGAATGCTATTGTTTTGTTCACAGTGTTTCAAGCAACCTGCGAATACTAACCTGTGTGGATATTACGTGTACCATATGCTTAGAGACAGTAGGAGGTTTGTATAGAGAACGCTAGTGTAAGTCTGGATATTGTTCTATGTACATTCTATTTTGTCTAGTCTCATTTGCTAACTTTTGATGTCTTCTTTTTTTCACAGATCCCAAAAATACTTACTAGGGAAAAGCTATGTCGACAAGAAGACCATTCTTTAACATATGTGTTGACCTATGCCACTTCCTCCGCCACGAGTGTTACAACACATTAAGGATCTTCAACGATAATGAGAGCCAACTCGCATTAGAAGACGAGTTCAAACCCCTTATAAAGTGGGAGAAAGAACATATGCTTTGAAAATATTCAATAGTGATGAAAAAATCAACAATTTGTACAATATATATGGATCAAACATGTTTACATGTTTATATGGGAGAAAGAACGTGGGTAAAATTTAATACATGACCAGTTTGATTGGTGTCATATCGGCTACCTTAAATCTATCAGACAATTATCAATCTTATGCTGCAACGGTTGGGTTAAACCTATAGGGTTGTGGTTGTAAGTTAGATTTATTTAAATCAGTAGGCATCAATCATTGTTTCATCGGGGTTTCAGCCGATAAGTTATCTAAATATTGCATCAGCTTATAAGGATTATATACAAGTTGGTTTTAGTCGATTGCAGCAAATGTTTCAATTGATTACTTAATCATTTGGATTTAATGACATCGGATTCCCAACCGATGTATGCTTTAACCATCGGATCAACTTTTATTCTATCATACCATTATTAGTCGATAGGTTCATTGCTTCGTGACATTATCATCGGTCGATTGCCTTTATATCGTTATTTATCCAAGTGTCAGAATCTACATAGGATATATAGTCGATTGTTCAAAACCCTATCGACATTAGCTGGTATTGCTACATCGGCTTATTGGTTGATCGACTCTTTAATCATCAACATATTTATCCATCTTATCAGTTGCAGGATCAAACTGACTGGTATGCCCCTATTCGAATCCAACTCTTTGGACCTACATTGGAGTCAAGCAGATCTCCCAGGCCATTGTATTTATCGATATAGTGCGTGTCAACACAGATTTGGCACCATCGGTCGAGCGTGAATTTTTCATCAACAGCCGCCCTCAGGAGCGGCTATGGTGATGGTGGGCGGCAAGGGCGGCAAATCCAGCGACAGCGACGGTGGCAGATCCGCACTCGGGAGCGGCTACGGCGATGTCGACAATGGCGGATCCAACTCCACCGCCCTCGGGTGAGCCGGATCCGCCACCCTAGGAGCAGTTGTGATGGTGGCGACGGCAACGGTGACCTAGGGTTTTGGATTTTTCAAATTTTTATTTTTTTCATCGAATTTATTTTTGCATGCGGTTGGTATAGGTGATCGCGCCGCATGCAAAAATCTAATTTTCACATACCTTTGGACGCATGCGGGTCACTCGTCCGTATGAAAAAAAAAATCGCTTATGACCGTTTGAAAAAATTATTTCTTAAGTAGTGTCATTCTCCTCTTCGTTTTATCAACGTTTGGAACGCGCCCTGATCAATACGCAATCCTCTTATCTGCGCTTCCTCCCGGGTGTGCATGTGTTGCGTGTCGATCAGGCGCCGATGTCACGCCACGGTTATGTTCAGTAGGGCGCCTCGGGCCGGACGGCGTACGGCGAGCAACCGTGCCAGTGCTAGCTTCAGTGCAGCGTTCCAACTTACGGATGACACGTTTTTGGCCACCTGTGCCACTTCTCTCAGTGACCTGGTTTAGCATTGTGAACCAATGATCATGTACGAGCTCTATTTGGTAGTTGGTGTGTTGGTATTACCAAAATTTAGGCAACTAAAGTACACAGATTTTCAGAATGGCAACGAAGCGAATAGGCAAACGTTACAAAAAAAAATTTTAGCAAATTGCAAATCTGAAAAATCAGTAATTCACGCACTTCTTCTGTTTGTTGAGAAATAAGAAATATTTCCCCCTTTTTTTCCCTTGTATTGGCTGCTGATCAAGGAGAAAAAACAGCAATGCCAGGCCGGAGCTTTGAGCTGCACGACAGTATTATACTGTAAATTAAAGAATCAGTTTTGGACACACTTCCTCTATTTTGTGAGATATAAATAGCGATCATAAAGTAGAAATCAGCAATGCCATGTAACTCTCCTATGCCAGAAAAACCCCCTGACGTGCTTTGCTTGGCAAAAAAAAAATGAAAATATACTATTTTTTATCGGTTTTACATGAATAAGAATTAACAAAAGTATGCCATCAACATAGGTAAAGAAGCGAACTCGTGGCGACGCGCACGTTCACCCGGTGAAGACGTGAGCTCACGCGAGTTCGCGTGGGTGTGCAGCGAGAGCTTGCTGCCTAATACTGAATTAATAGTTAATTAATTGCTAATGATATTGTTGACTAAAGAAATATACACTAATTAATTAGCTGCTAATGATGCGAAATTAATTGTTTGATGCACACGAGTTCGCTCGTTAGGGACAAGTTCACATCCTTGCAGTGCATAGTCGCGCGCGCACATGCGAACTCGCGCACTCACTTCGCGAACTCGTGATGATGTCGTCATGAGTTCGCACACTCATCGTAAGAACTTGCTGCAAATTCACACATCCTCTCCGTGACAACTGACAACTGAATACTTATATTCTTGTAAAACTGGTGAAAGAAACCCTATATTTTTATCCTTTATTTGGTATTGGTATTCCCATGCCACTACTAGATAAACGATCTTTCTTCGGTGATTGAAAATCACAAATTTCTCGGTTATATTACGAATCGTTACTAAAGATGATCTTTAGTACCGATTCATAAGCCAGATGGTCTTTAGTACCGATTCATAAGCCCAACGGTTCGTTATGATCTTTAGTACCAACCGATACTAAAGATCATTTTTTATCCGGTTAACATTTTGTCAGACCTTGTCAAGTTCCCCGGGAGTTTTGATCTTTCGTACGATTGCCATCCATTCCACTATCACTTTTGTCGTGCTTAACAGGAAACTTTTGCCCATATTTTTATCGTACTTAACAGGTATTGCCATTCATTCCACTATCATTATGATTGCTTCTATCGATACTATATATGCGCATCTCAGATCATTAATCATATATTGCAACTACGTACAGGGTATGGGCACGATTCAAAACAACCGTCCACGAGCCGTGGGAAGAAGAACTGAGTGTGGGGATAGACTTTCAGGTAAGGACATGGATCAAAATTATATCTCACTTATCCTACTAAAGTTGTATATAATTCTTAATTTTATTTCTCCTTTAGTGTGCACAACAGGGATAAAGGAACAACATGTGCGACTATTACGTTTGTCACTACATGCACACTTAGCGCACAACATCAGCACTAACAAAGATCTAGATGTAGGTAAACATCATTCAGTAAATAATATTTCTTATTAACTTTATATATTTATATCGAATTGTGTTTCTAAATGATAGATTGTTTGAATAAACGGACAACCTCTTCCACGCGGATTTCGTAAAGGCTATTTAAGAACAATTGATGTGATTTATTATGGACGAGATTATTAGTCCCACGGGAGAAATCCACGAAGATGGAAAGCTTATTCGTCATCGTAACCCTAGCTTATCGTCTTATCTTTTTATAACATATGATAGAACATTAGAAATTAACAATAGTAATACATATATATATAGCAGTAATTACATTTATTTAATTACTAACATGTTTACGTATATTAATCATATATGTAGGGAATAATTTATATGTCTTCAGTCTATTTTCATATCTCACATAGATATATGCATGTATATATGTAATTAATTATAAATATATGTCTTCATATATGAAGACATATAAATTTATAATTATATATGCATATATATATCTATGTACGTATAAATATATATTTACAAATATAAACATATATATTATATATACATGCATATATATATGTGTGTGTATGCATGTATATAAAAAACAGCAATAAAAAGAATTTGGGAAGAAAGAATAAATGATCTTTAGTACTGATTTGTAACACCAACTGGTACTAAAGATGGTAGCACCTACCACCTAGAGCTACCATCTTTAGTACCGGTTAAGGTTACTAACTGGTACGGTACTAAAGATGTATTTTTAGTCTTGGTTATTTTAACTGGGACTAAAAATGCTCATCTTTAGTTTCAGATTGTGCTTATCGGTTGCACAATCGGGACTAAAGGGGGTTACGAACCGGTAGCAAAGATCGGTTCCCTAGTAGTGTGTCTAATCTGGTGCACCAGCCATCAGGTAGCATGCATATATTTAGTCGAAAAAATCGTTTTAAGTTAATTTTTTTATAAAGAGATGATATGTATATTACACTGTGTTCAATTAAAACGATATGCCAGGACGGAGGAAGTCGGTGCCAAATGCATGGTAGCCAATTGTTTCATTGACTAGAAAAAATGTCCATGCGTTGCAACGGATAAAAATATTTTTGGATTACATACATTATACTCTTTGTTTTGGGCCAAAAGTTCATTTCTTCCTTCATTTTCAGTTCCAACCCAGCCCGCTACCTCTCTCTCTTTGCTTGGCATGTCTCTCTTTGATCTAGCTCACAATTGAAGATGTACGCTCAGCTTGCATAGTTGACTGTCGTCTTCAACAACGGGTAAAAACATTTTTGGATCACTATACATTATAATCTTTGGTTTTGGGTTAAAACTTCAATTCTTCCTTCCTTTTTAGTCCCCGCCCAGCCCGCTATCTCCCTCTGCTTGGCCTGTCTCTCTTTGACCTAGCCCACCAGTGAAGTTGTAGGCCCAGCTCGCATAGCCGTCTTCAAACTCCGGAAGAGTGCCCGTACAATGATAGAACCGATCCTCCCCCATCAAATCAGATCGAATCTTTCTCGATCTCCCAAAATTGGTTGAGGTCTTTTGATACACTCGATCCACTCTTTCTGTTTTTACAAAAGTTGGGCGAATCCATAAAACTTAGGATAAAAAAGGTGATTTTTAAATGGAGATTAGATTCGGTAAATTAAAGCAGAATTGAAAGGAAAAATCATGAGGAAAATAATGAGGGAGTAGTGAGGAATTAATTTTTGCAATCAATTGGAGGAGGGAACACATGGAGGAGGCAGATCAACGTGGCGGCAGCGCTAGGGTTCGGCTCGGCCACAGAAAAATAAAAAATGAATCCTTAACTAGTGTGAAAAAACTCAATGTACAAAAATAGCGACGAAAAAGAGTGGATGGAAAAAAGGCGAAGAAGAAAAACAAAAAAAACGACAAAAAAAAAAGATGAACTAAAAGAAAAGCAGATGGACAAAAAGGAAAAAAACAAAGAAATAAGCGGACGGAACGCAGAAAAAGGAAAAAAGGGCGAAAAAAAGATGGATGGAAAAAAATAAAAGGGCAAAAAGAGGCGGACAAAATAGGAAAAAAAAGAACGGAAAAAAGGAGAAAAAAAGCCGGACAGTAAAAGGGCGGGTGCAAAAAAAGAAAAAAAAGCGCATAAAAACGGACGGAACGGGAGAAAACGGAAAAAAATGATAAAAAAAAAGAAAAAAAGAGACGGATGAGAAAATACTGGAAACATCACGTATTTTTTTATTAGGTATAGATTTGTAAATAGTCTCCCTTTGTCTTCAACTTAAATCCATATTGCGTCACGGCTAGCACAAATTGACCCTTTATATCCGTTTAACACTAGAAAACCAATTTTTCCCATAGTTAAGATTTTACTTTTTCAGGTGGACTATAAAATCACCGTTTACAAAAATAGCTCAAGATACCATAAATCTCATCCTGCCAGCAAATATCGATTTTCACAAATGTAACCTTAAGAGATCCATCTACAACACATGCGAAAATCTTTTTTCGCAAACGGGACCTTTAGGTCCTTCACCTGCAAAAATCCACCACTCACACGCCACCCACCCCTTATCTCTATCCCTCACCTTCTCTCCCCCTTCACTCCCTCACTCCTCCCTCTCATATCCACTCTCTTCCCCTCCCCTTCCCCTTCATAAGCAGGGCTAATGTCCATCTATAAAAATTATCTATTTTGCATACATTTAGGTACAGGTAAGGTGGAGCTCCGCTTGGAAAAATCTTTTTTATGTTTGCAAAAATCATTTTTCTAATAGTGTGGGTCTTTTAAAAAACTTGTAATTAGTTATTTGCTGATCCAAAATAGATAAGTAAATATAATTATCATTATTACATTAGCATACGCTCATATATAATTAACCCTGCAAATAGGGGGTTGGTGTAGCACTAAATTATTAGTCATCACTTCGTGTACCCACATCTTGCCTAGACACCGCACATAAATACATGACTTCATGGGGTTCGGGGGCAGAACCACCATTCGTTAGCTTTAGTTTCCTAACATGAAAGTATATGCAAGGAGGAAGAAGCCCATAAGGATTCTTGAGATGTATGTGATCTCATTGGATCGGAATAGGACGTATCAGGAAGTCGAGTTAAACGAAATAGCCGTCACAGGGTCCAAACAGTTAATCATCTGCAAAGATGAATGCTAACGTGGACGGTCTGAATGTTCAGTTCCGGTTCCCATCCCGTGCAAACTTGCGGTTTTGGTGATCGATCGGGGAAGCCGTGTTCTCTTCAGTTCGTTCGAACGAGGAAACATGCAGCGGGGGAGGGAGATCCCAGCAGCAACATATTGGAGCAACCTGTCGTTCGGAGGCAGCATCCACAGGGTGTTTTCTCTCCTCTCCTAGTGCATTGGAGTAGCCGGCGATCGAGCTGTACACCTACCACACCACAGCTGAATCCAAACTCTAAGTAGGTCACAGCTCGGCTCAATATGTCAATTAGTACCCCTGATGATACGTAATAATCATCTAGGATTAGGGTCTTCGCCTTAATATGTCAACTACTACTAGAACGTAAAATCTGCGAACCACCGGCCGGTTAATTCAATCATCTGTTGCCCATCGAGTGTGCAACGTTTAACTGTGCTGCTTCTGCCGGGATGGCCGAAGGGAGAGGCTATCCAAATATTATCGAAATTGAGAGAAAAGGTTTCAAGAAACACTATTGTCGTCAAAACTGGTTGTCCAACAGAGCGCACACCCAAAAACCATGCTCTCTATAACCACACGAGCACAAGACGTTGAGAGTGCAACGCTTATCTGCTCTGCTTTTGCCGGATAACCGAAGAGAAGAAAGAGGCCATCCAAATATTATATATGGATTATTTTAACAGAAAAGTTTTTTTTCTCTTCCGCAGGTTGTTTATTTATTCATCCATTAGCTGCGCACTTGAATTAGTATTATACTAAGAAAACTGACTTCACAGGATTTGGTTACTACGAGGTATCTATGATTGGAGCAGGTGGTCATAGAGTTTTTACCCAGAAGCATGAATAATGATCTAGTCTTAGATTGATGATCCTTAATCCTTCATGTAATTTCTTTTCTTATAAACTTTTAGGTGTGTGTGTTTTGGTTGTCTACATTTTATATAGAGATTGGAAGTGTACTAAGTGCTTTTGTATCATCTTGGTGTTATTGGTTGAGTTCAATAAAAGCTTCCTTTATCTAAAAACACATTATCAAGATTGAGAGAAAAAAATTCAATAAACCCTATTGTTGATATAAAAAAGGCTAGAGATTGGTTGCGCAGTAAAATACGCACCTAAAATCACGTACCAACCATACAAACACAAGACAATAAAAGTGAAGCCTGAAAAAAAACCATCGCTATACGACAACGATCGTGCTTTTGTCCCTCGCTCGGTCGCTAGCGCGCGCGCGTCAGGCGACATGCCAATTGCCAAAGTTGATGCTGCTGTTTTTTTTTCTGTTGTTAAGCAATAATCACATATGAGATCTACAAGGAAAAAATATCAAGAAAAACTAATGTTATGATAGTAGGTATATCAATTAACTTAGTAAAGAATAATAGAAAAAGTACACTCATATTAGTTCTCGTAGTCCAGAAATTCTCATATTAATTAGAGTAAAATAAAAAAAGAACTCATTGTAGACAGGACATTTTCATTTTCTTTTTTAAAAAAAAACATGTTATATATGTGTAGTGTTCAATCGGGCACCTGCATAAAACAAATCTTTTGTAAGGAAAAAATTATCTAAGCTAGATAGATTAATCCCTCTATATAAATAATACAAACTAATACAAAGTATTCCTATTTTTTATTTTTTTGTTGAATACAATTTAGAAAAAGAAATGAAATTTGGAATTAAAAAAATAAGGAATATTGAAAGATGAGTTTAGAGTCCATAAAAGAATAAAATTTATAAATAACAGAAAATATAAATTATAAAATAAATTATATTGGATGAGGAGTCTAGAATATTCTCTAAAAGGCAAGAGTGCGTATAGCAATACGATTTAGAAAAAGAATTGAAATCGAAATAAAAAAGAACATTGAAAGGAGAGTTTAAAGTTCATGTAGAAATATAACTAGAAATAATGAAAATGAATCCATATCAGGAGAAACATCTAGCCAAATTTCTCATTAGTTCGATTCAGATAGAATTAAATTAATAAGTAGTCATAAACAATTAAAATGGTACTAATGTTATTTCTGAAAATAGAAAAATACTTAAAATCACCGAGAGAGCAAAAATTGATTTTAGCCCGATCCAATAGCGCGGCCTTCATCTGTGCTTTGTATTGGCGGCCCAATAGCACGGTGGCTTGGAACAGCACCCGGGGCGACGCGTGTAACAACCCTTTCTCCAGAACCACGTAGCCCAGCCCAACCGACGGGCGGACCCACTTACACATACCACCCCACTTAAACTTTCATCCTCGCTTTGTATAAAAGGGTTAACCCAGGAGTGATATGGTTGGAAAGAAGAGGTCTTATGATATCACATACACCCCCACTCAAAGGACCCGACGTTCCCGTTGATACAACTTACCCATATAGCCACACAGGCATATAGGCAAATGTCTAGTAACACACGCACATCCGTACGTCTAGTGCTGGCGCCATCTGCCATGTCATGTGCCTCACACAGAGCCCACATACACCATATGCCTGCACACTGACCCATACATGCAACCGCGAGGATCGGCTCTGATACCATTTGTAACAACTCTCCCTCCAGAACCGCGTAGCCAGCTCATCCGATGGGCGGGTTCACTTACACATACCACCCCACTTACACTTTCGTCCTCGTTTCGTGTAAAAGGGTTAACCCGGAGTGATATGGTTGGAGGGAAGAGATCTTATAAGTTGGTTTCACCCTTGCTAAAGTAGCAAGATGGTACTAAACATGCGCACACAGCTATAACGCCCCGATATCGTTAACCGTAAACACCAGCTAACTCATGCTGAGGTGTTACGCATTACCTGTGATATAGTACCAGTCCCAGGATACACTAGCTAGTACACACAGGATAAACATGTAATCAAAGTAGACTAATTTATTACATCACTGGGATTTAGTCCTTACATAAGTTGCTATCATGGACAGGCCCACAGATGAGCAATGCAACAGTACATAAAACCAACAGTGCGGCAACGCGGAAGCTAAAAGCGGCGAGAAACTAAGCATCTAGGCACTAGGCGACACGCCTTGGCAGCTAACTTATTCCACAGGCGAGGCATGGGGCTAGGCACGAATCTTCTAGAAGTCCTCGTAAACGGCTTGCCCCTGGAGACACTCCTCGGCGGTAGGGTCAACGTCTTCATCTCCAAACTCTATAGATATTATATATAGCAAGGGTGAGTACTTCACGTACTTAGCAAGCCGGGAAAGAATAACATGTTTGGTTAAGACAAGGAGGCTAGGGTTTTATTTGCGAAAGCAGCCTTTTTGGCGAAAATGATTTATTTCACAAAAACTCTAGTGAGTCAAAATTTTAGTCATCGGGAGAAGGCTCACGCCTCGTCCCATTCCACAAGTTGATTTGCAACAACTTGTCACAAAAAGTAACAATTAATTATCAACTGGTTTCCTCTATTAGTTTCTTTTCACTTTTGCAGCAACTCAATTCAAACCACAAAATCACCACAACACTATTTCACATAATCGATCTAGCTTTCTCAGCACAACAACACCTTCTCGACCCCAACAACACCTTGGTGTCAAGCGACACTTCAGGTCACACAGACCCATTCCTAACCACAAAGGTTAGCCGTTTACCACACAGGTGAACTCTGGAAATGAATCCCTTCCCACCAACCATTTTCATCAAACATTTGCCAAACAAATCTACGCTATGAGAAACACCTTACACTCGCCCTTGACCGTGGGCACGACTGTTCGAATAGTTCATCAAGCTCTGTAGAGGTTGTATGCTTTACCCACACGACACGAAACTGACACCGTTTACCCATCGGCAACGGAAGTTCGTGACAAGGCCTTTCCAAAGCTAACCCATGAAAATTGCATGCCACCTAGTTGGGCCGAGTCTCTTAGCCGAGCATCAGGCAAGATCAGCCGTCATTCACTCAGGAATACCGAGGATGTCTCCTACTCCTACTGATACCGTGTGCCACTTTAGAAGCAGTAGAACACCCAAAAGGGCTATAAAGATCCAAAACTTCGTCTCCTCATCCTCGGCATCCCACAACCATTGGCATACCAAACTCCCATGTGATAACCCTTTACTTAGCTAAAGGCATCCCATAAATACCCGTGGGGTCGCACTGTAACGTGTTTGGATCGATTTCCCAAAGGAATCGGTCCTTAACGATAATACGCGACCAAATCACAAAGACATGGCCTCGCATCATCACCATTTTCACAACTCATTTTATTTCGCAACAGATTGGTACCACGTACCGGTTTTTTAAGCATAAGTTTGGAAATACCCAAGTTTCCCACGCGACAGTACAAACGTAAGCACGGCTAAGCAAACTACCTCGGCAACCGTATCCAATGGATAACGATACCGGCGTAAACATGAGTGGAGCTATCAAGGAAAAAGGTTTAACAACACCCTAGGTAAATTGAGTACATCTACTAGGTTGGTTCGTCGGTTGCATAAATAATCCGAGGCCTAAACAAGATTATTGTGTACACTAAGCAATGCATTTTTTTTCAAACAAAATAACTTGCAAATATAGGGACAATGTGATCAAAGAGGCTTGCCTTGCACAAGATGCAGGTCTTCTCCTTCGAAAACGGCGTCTGGAGCTTCCTCGTCCACGTGCTCTATACGCAAAACAGAGAACAATAAACAAAAGGCAATATTAAATTTGAAAAAAAAGTGTGCCACTCGGTAGATCTCATTTTTAGAAAAATTTGGAAAGTTGAACAAGGTCACACGGAGTTACGGTTGAATTTCTATGAATTTTCAAATATTAAAAGTTTTTTCTGGAATTTTGGGAATTTAATTAATAACGGCAAGGGAATATTCCGTTGGAATATTCCGTTGCTTCGAACGACAGGGGAGGGGGCCCACCTGTCGGTGGCCGAGGAGGAGGAAAGGGCGTGGGCCCGGGCTGTCAGTGGCTCGGGCGCCTCCCTCTTCCTCCTTGCTCCCGGCTCGGCTTGGGCGCCGTCGCCGCGGCGGCGAGGCACGGCCGGCAGCCGAGGGGGCGGCGGCCGGGGAGGAGCGGCGGTGGCCGGGGCGGAGCGGCGGCGGTCGGGGGAGCGGCGGCGGCCGGGGAAGAGAGAGAGGCCGAGAGAGAGGGAAGAGCGAGATGGCGGCGAGGGGCGGCGAAAGCGGGGGCTCAGGCCCCTTTTTATAGGCGGCGAGGGGCGCAGCGCGGCGCGCTGACGGGGACGGCGATGCGGCGGCGTGGGGCTCGACACCCGGATAGGACGCGGGCACGGTGACGGGACATGCGAGCGGCGACGTGACGCACGGCGCGGCGCCGAACAGCGACGGGACGCGGCGTGGTGCCGAACGGTGACGGGACGCGGCGCGGCGCCGGATGGGACACGGCGCGGGGCTCGGGGTGGTGGGCGCGGCGGCGGTAGGCGCGGTGCGGCGGCGGGCGACGTGTGGCCGAAGGAGGAAAAAAGGGAAGCAGTGCTGGGCCGGGCCGTGGGCCAAGAGAAAAGGAGGGAGGAGTGGGCCGGCCTCCTCGGGGAGGAGAAGGAGTGAGAGAGGGAGAGGAAATTGGGCCGGGGTAGCCGGCCTGCTCGGGGGAGGAAGAGAGAGAGGGGAGGGGGATGTGGGCTGAGGGAAGGAAAAGGAAGAAAGGCGGCGCGAAGTGTATAGTGAGATTTCACTTTTTCCAGGAATTTTTAGAATTGAAATTTGGAGGAATTTTTGGAGGATTTGAATTTGAAATTGACCAAGTGTTTAACAAAGATTTGAAGGGATGTCAAGGAGGGGATTTGAGATCTATTTGGTACAAAAATCAAATAAGAACCAAATTTAAACTCCACAAACTTTTAAATGAGAGGAAATTTTAAACACATAAATAATAAAATTCCCGTGTGCTACAACAGATTTCATGGGCCATACAAGTCAAATCCCAATTGGGCCAAGATATTACAACGCGGGAGAAGTCAGGGTTGTCCAATTTGATGGACGGTCCCGATTGATCCCAACCTAGACAAATACCTGCAGCCCAAACCCTAACCCGAAAATCTTTTCCCCTGATCCCCTTGCTCTCTCTCTCGCGAAAAGCAACAGTGGCAGCGCCCTTCCTTACCGAGCAGTGGCGACGCCCTACCCCCCTCCCGCGAGCGGCAGTGGCAGCGGCACCCTCCCCCACCGTGAGCAGCTGCGCCGACGCCCTCCCGCGGCTTCCCATGGGCGGATCCGGCTACAACAGCATTCTTCCGCGGCTTCCCATGGGCGGATCTAGCAGTGGTGGCAACGCCCTCCCGTGGCTTCCCACGGGCGGATCCGGTGGTGATGGTGGCTTCCCGCGGGCATATCCGGCCGAGGGCGGCTTCCCGCGCGCGGATCAAGCGGCTTCGGTGGCTTCCCGCGGGCCTATCTAGCGGTAAGGGCGGCTTCCCGCGGGCGGATCCAACGGATATGAAGATTAAGATAACATTTGTGCGGTTTTTATTATTCTTCTCTTTCTTTTCGTCTTTCGCTGGATTGTCCGTTTGGATTTTGTATCTATCTTTGAATTTGAATTTGTGTTTTTTCGTCTTACGCGTTGTGTTACTCGCGCGTGTGGAAACGAATGATATTGCTAGATCGGGCTCACGGACAAAAATTTGATGTGACGAAGGAAAGTTATAATTTTTTATGTAGTTAAGATTTGGTGTACATCAGTACATGTTGTCCACAAATTGGTATTGGCAAAATTTTGCTAACCAAACCCAACGGAAATGCGTAGATTTTCAGAATGGCAACAGAACAAATAAGTAGGTTACCAAAAGTTTAGGAAATTGCAACTTCCGATGAAATCAATCATAGATGTCCTTGTTTTGTTTGCTGAGAAATAAGCAATGTACGTATTTTAACTGAAGCCATTTATTTTTCAGTTTGTATTTTCAGATCCAACACCGTTCCTGTATTTTTTGTTGCATCGTTGGGCGTGACCATTTCCAAACTTTTCTACTCACCCCATCTACAAATATATTAACATTCCTACCTTTTAGAATGTATCCACGAACATAAGCATACCTAGTGTATTTTTGTTGTTTTACCTTTCCACCCCTAACTAATTAGCAGGGACCCCGTAGGGCACATTTGATGAGAGGCATTATCGTCCAACAACACAAGATGGTCCGATTTTATTCCACCTTAATCTGTACCAAAAGAAGGTAGAAATGTTTGTATTTGTGGACGAAGGGAGTAGCAAATTTTATGAGCCTCAAAGTTCATCCAATACTAATTTTCGCTAAAACTCCGAAGGAAGCCGTGAGGAGACGTACGTGATCGATCTCACATCATACCGGAGTAGGAGGCATCATGAATTCAAGCCGAAGCGTGAGTTTAGTATCCTGCACGAACAGCCGATGCCACGCTAGGATGAACGTCAACCCAGGCGCCGTGCATGTTTTTTTTCTAATGACGGTAGAGCTTGCCATTTTATTGAATAAAGAAGGGAGCAAAATTTACAAATAAAGAGAAAAGGTAATATTTACAAAAAGCGATCAGACCTTAAGGCAACATCTCCGCGAGGCGTTTAGCTCCCGCCGTAGCCCAAGTTTTTGACTCTTCCTTTATCTTCACGATAAGAGCTGCCGTACTTAGCTTCTTGTTTCAGAAGATTCACCGGTTTCGCTTGTTCCAATTTTCCCAAGAGATTAAGAGGATTAGGGATCTAGTCCCAAGTTTTGGTGCACCGCAGCATGTAGCAAGAAATTCCCACCATTCGTAAACTGTGATCGATTGTATCCAGTTTATCGGTATCATGGATGCACGGGCTGTCCAGCTGATTTCTGCTTCCCTGTAAGTGCAAACGTGCGAGGCGTACGTGCTCTCTTCAGTTCATCCAAGTGAAGGGAATTGCAGAGTCTTCTGTCTTGTGCTTTTCCTCATTCGCCAGGGGGCAAATTGATTGGGCTCCCGCGTGTGTCCTGTGGTACATATGCATCGAGAGTGATTTTTCTCCGTTAAAACCGACTGATTAGCTAACTCCTTGATAGAGTTAGCTGGCTAGAAGATTTAATTTGGTACAAGCAGCTAGCTTTTGCAGCACACTATAGCATGCAATTAGGCCGTTCCGGTGTAGCCACCAGTTGCCAACTTGCTTGCTTCACAATGGATGACATGATTCATTCACTAAAGTACTAAGCAACAGGCATACAAATCGTCAGTATTTATAATAAAATCATTATGGTTTTACAACTAGTGAAAATTAACATGTGTATTGAATTATGCTTTTATTAGAAATTTGTTGTCCTCAGTTGCCCGGGCTTCACAAAATTCTTAGCTCCATCAGTCATCGTCTATTCCCTTTGTTCTTTAAAAATAATCAATTCTAAGTATGAATCTGAACTATTGTTTGTCTAGATTCACTTTTAGATTGATTTATAGTCTGCAAGAACGTAGCCAGAGAGCTATAGCAACTATATCTCAACCCAAACCTGGCATGGGTGGAGCGAGGCTATATAGCTCTAAAACTTCATGTAAATCCTTTAGAAATTGTATAGAAATTTTTATTCTAACTAAAATAGTTAGATTTAGCTCTAGGCTTGTAATTTGTTTTTTATTTCGCCGCCACTGCTTACTGGGAAGTAATCGTGCGGTAGATCATCGGTTACTCTTTATACCATAACATTCTAGAGGACGTCTCGAATATGTGAAAGCAATAACTCATGGCAGGTCAATTCCCTTCAATTATCTTTCATCGGAGTTCGGAATTGATCATATGTACCCTTATCAAAAACACAAATTCTCTACAAACCCCAACTTTCAATGAATCCATAAGTTAGTGATCCAACCGAAGGTAGTACGTCCTCCAGTTTCATTATTCTTAACGATTAAATTTTCATAACTTTAATTATTAAAAACTTTAAAAAATATTTAATTTAAAGGAGTTAGAACAATATATAGATTTATCTTTCAAAGTAAGCATGTATTTATTTATTGTATATTATTATAATTAAAAAAACAAAGTTAAAATATATTATATTAAAAAACTATAATAGTACTGCATAGGAGATCCATCCAACCCTTATCTGCTCTGCTTTTGTCCCTCACTCGCCCACGCGCGCCGTGTGTCAGGCGACATGCGAATTGTGACAGCGTACGGCGAGTTGCCGTTCGGTGCAGGTGTACGAGCCTACGGATGACATCCCCAAGTCGTATCACTTCTCTCGGTAACCTGTTTTTTGCCTTGTTGATACGGGAAACTTTTTAAGCATATAAAAAGTTGTTTCTACTTGGTGTAATATATTACAAGTTCAAATTAAACTTCTATAAATTATAACAAAAATAATAAAATTTATTGTGAATATACGTATACTAGTTAAAATTTAATTTATTATTTTATTACAATTTAAGAGATTGAATTTAAACTTGCATATTTGTGACGTGATATAGTACATGTTAATTTATATTATCTTTTTTTAATTTTTTATGTATACAATAAACGAGTGAACGTTTACTGGGAATTAGAATCATCTCCTTCGTGATATAGGATCTGTTTGGTGTGTTGTCAACCAGCTGGTATTGCCAACACTTTTGTAACCAAACCCATCTAAAGTGCCATTGATTTTCAGAATGGCAACGAAATAAATAGCAAAATGTCAGCAAACATTATTTCTTTTCATGAGGAAGATTGTAAACGAATAAAGTGCTATCAGTGTAATCCTCAAAATTTTGGCAATATTTCACACTTCTTATGCTTGTTGAGAAATTAGCAACATTTTCCCTTTTCTTCTGTGCCTGCTGATCAATAAGCAATGCTAAGCTGGCTTCTTCACAGTTCACTCATACAGCAACATGTTTCTTCTTTTCTTTTTCTTGCTCCTCGGTTACTTCAAAAAAATAACACCTCTGCAACAAAAGAAGTAAAAAAAGGAAAAGCACCACGCAGAGACGCACAAACACAAGCCGACCGTACTTCTCCCAGTTAGCTTTAGTTTCCCTACTTCTCTCATTTCCTGCTCCTCTTTTGCTTTCCCCTATCGCTTCAGATGATTCATGCGTCATACCATGCAGTCATGCAGTGCAGATTTTTTTTTTCTGTTGAGGAATTTACACTTTTGATGAATAGTAACATTTGATGCAATGCCATTGCAAAACCACAACGAATTGTTCACACACACACACACGTACTGAGTTGAATATACATCATCGAACAGCTTGTCAGGTTGGCCGCTTCTGAAGTCTGAACCTATACTGACGATAAGAGCAAGCTGCACACTAGTAGAACAGAAGGGACTCTTGGCAAGAGAATGATGGCCAATTCGGCATCTCTGGCTTCTTAATTACACACAAGAAAAAAGGAAAAAAAAGAAAAAAGAGGAATCACCACAGATTCAAATCAAATCATGGAAGAATATGCGAAAGATTGGTCAAAAAAATGGCAGATTTCTTGAGAGGGAAGACTGCAACTTTTGTACATACCCCCACTACCAAAATCCTCTTCAGTAAAGGAGAAGCTAGCTACCTCTTTGCACAAAGCGAATGATCCCCCATCTTATGCATTGCTGGTAGAGCTGGCTAGTGCACATCATATAGCTCCTTCAGTCTCATCCAGATGCTCACTGGAAGAAGGGCCTTCTTCTTCTCCGGCTAGTCTCTCCGCCGCGGCGCAACCGTCGTCTTCCCGGCACGCCTGAAAGCCACATTTCTGTCAGCCATGGAGCTAGGTACCAAATCTAGCAGAAGGTGAGTGCAAAGCTTTTCATGTAAATTGAACCTAATGTGCTTACTATATTTAAATTTTTTTATTAGTGATGTTCAGAACCATGGCCCTCTTATTTACTGACCTGTGAGACCCACTGACAAATGCTGATATGCTGTTCTTTTGTTTTGTTAAATGGAGTATGTAGTGACAATAGTACTGTGTTACCAATCATTGTCTGAGATGCTTATCTTAGTTGGTTCAGATAAACTAAACAAAAGCAGGGGGCAGGGATGACGAGGACATATTGTTCCAGTAATGGAAGCTTAGATGCCTCATATATACTAATAAGATAAATGAGCTGCTTTTCTTGTCAGTAAAGGGACTTATCAAATTCTTTGCTTAGTTCACGAGTACACTTGTCTTGTTCTTTTTATCTATTTGCAAGAACTAATAGTTATTGCTCTATTGATTATAACTGTAAATCATCATCCTACTTGCTAAAACTAATATTTGTTATTTATTATAGCTGTAAATTATTTTGTATTTACTTTGATTTCTTATGCATTTTGTTTGTTTGTTTCTGAAAAAACACAGGAACAATTTTGCATTGTACAGTACATTGTATGACTGAACTGACAACGAGCACTCGTCAGACAACATGAACAGAGTATCAAGGAATGTTCATGCCTGGCACACTTGTTCATTCCAATCCATTTTGGTCCATGTTTCTACTTGAATTTAGTACTCGAAATGCCATAAAATTTCTCAAGAAAAATAGAAATGCATGGTATGACTGAACATTGCAATGCATGCATATGCATCAACGTACCTGTTGTGAATAGGGTCAGGCCCCTTGGGGATCCTCCTCTTGCTGCCTCTGAACTCATCTGCACCGGCCGAGTACCTCGTCGCCGGCGACCCCGCCGTCAACTCCGTCCACCTCCCACCGCCGCCGCTAGCAGCAGCAGAGTTCGTCGCAGCACTCGTACCCTTCACAACATCTGTCGCCACCAAGACGCAGACGCAGAAGAAGAAGACAAGAACTATCCTGCAGCACGCCATTGCCCTTAGCAACCTGTCTGACCGCAGCCTGATTCCCATATAGAAAGAGGAGACCCTCCTTCTTCTTCTTCCTCTCGAGTTATCACAACTCTCTCCTCGATCTCAAGGAAGAAGACACGAAGCTGCAGGCTTAGCTAGCAATGGCCGTGTGGTGTCGTGTCGTTGAGCTGTAGGAGAAGAAGAGCCAGCCAGGTATATGAAGCTACCAGACAGTGTACAGAAAAGAGAAGAGAAGAGAAGAGAAGTTCAGAGAGAGGATATATGATGATGACAACGACAACACTGACAAATGCCAAGGAATGTAGGAAGGAGATTAATGCAATGACGCGATGTTAGGAGAGAAGAGTACAATGCAACATTGCTAATTGCTCAGCTAATGCTCGTTTAGATCGAGCCCCAAATGCGGCTTTTCATGGGTGGATTTGAGGTGATGGGAATCTGTGATCCTGCCGGGTTTATACTGCCCAAACATTCTTATCCCCTCTCCTGCTGCAATGCATGGATGCATCATGCATGCTTCGGTTCTCTTCGCTTCTTTTTTTTTTCTCTTCTCTCTTCTCCTTCGCTTTGCGTCTTTGTGTGATGCTTTGCTTTGGATGTTGGTTGCTTTCTCTCTCTCTCTCTCTCTCTCTCTCTCTCTCTCTCTCTCTCTCTCTCTCTCTTGCTGCTGCTGCTGCTGCTACTGCTGCTCGCCTCTTCCCCAGCTAGCTAGCTTTGCTCTTTGTTCTTTGCCTTTGCGAGGGTTCAAAGCAAATCTGCCGCGCTTTTGTAGGACCACGCATGGGGGGGAGTGAGCTGAGCTGGGCTCTCTTCATTTCGAGCTCTCTTCTCTTTGGAACTTGGTGGGTCCTCCCTACACTGGCTCGATCTTGCATTGCTAGCTTCTTCTTCTCACTCTCTGCCCACCCGAATCTCTCCTACCTAAGCTTCTTGATTCCTTTCTTTTTTTTTTTTCTTTTGTTTCTTTGTTTCTTTCTTTTTCAGTTCGAGATTTCTTTATACGGACCGTCTATGTTAATGGATGGTTCTTGCGTGTGGCCATGGATCCCACATGTCTTGGTTTCTTGGTGCCATCGGCTGGATGTGCGTTGAGATTCGTGCACGATTGGAATTAGGTCATTAATAGATCATTATTGTCTATGTAATATTTTCGTGATATGTCTGAGCGACTCTCGTATATATATAACAGATTGTATGTAATGTAGTTATTAAATTTAGTTCTATAAATAGTACTATATGAAATGTGTAAATGGTGTTAAGCTTTCTATTAGATTGTCTACACGATAATCTTCTCTTTCATTTTTTTCCTTCCCTACTCCTCCCCCGTAAAATTCTATATGGCACCTAGTAGATATGACATTACACTACTGTTCACGAGTGCTAATGTCATCCCTCCCCTGACGCGTCTAACACGCACCCTCCTCTCCTTTCTTCCGTTCTTACTGCACCGTAATTTAAAAAAACAAGTTAAAAAAATAAGAAAATAGGAAAAAAAATTTAATACCTTATTCATATGCATAGATTTTATACTTATGTATAGATTTATATCGTAAAACTTCACACGTATAAAGTTCATGTATAAACTTTATGTATTTAAATATTCCATATAAAAAATATTTGAATCCAAATTCGAACTTGAATCGGGTATATAAACTTTTGACCTATAAACTTTGGGTATACAAAGTTTAGGTGTATAAATTTTATATGTGCAAAATTAAGGTGTACAAACTCTAAGTGTATAAACTTATTAAAACGGGAAAGTAATGAAGTACCAAAAAAGGAAGCAACATGGGGAGAGGGATGATCGCGAAAGGGTCCATGTTCTATCTGAAAAATATAATATGAAGTATTCCTTCGACCTCTCATAAAACACGCGAACGGGTCCTTGTAAAATTTGAGCACAATTTATTTTATGGGGCAGGTGAGACTAACAGCAATTTTATCAGTAATTAACCCGCTAACTGCGGAACACAAGACAAGGACAAGGAGCATAAGCTCTGTGAAAGGAAAACACTTTCAAAAATCAGCACAAATATGGTCCATATGGCGATATATACACAGAGTTTCACTCTGGTACTCTCTACTGGTAGCATGATAGTAAAAAATAATCTGAATCGTTGATCTTATTTGATCGAAGGGTTCAGATTATTTTTTACTACCACCCTAATTAGCGGTATTAGAAATGTGGAGGGGTATTATTATCCAAAAATTAGAAGTATAATTGACTAAAACCTTTTTTTCCATGTTTTTGCTTTTTGATGGAATATGAGCAATACCAACATTATGGATAACCACATATCGATCTAGTAGGGGAAAAACAAAAATGACAAAATTACTCATAATTTACTAATTTACCCTTAATATTACTGATTGTATAATACTATAAATAAAGAGTATCGGAATATCACCCATCACACATATATATATATATGTATGTATGTATATACATACATATACACACATATGTATACATATATATATACATATACATATACATATACATATATATACATATACATATACATATACATATATATACATATATATACATATATATACATATACATATACATATACATATATATACATATATATATACATATATATATATATACATATATATATATAAGGTGTCCAGAGAAGGAAGAACAAAGCAGTTGGCAGATTACAGGTAGGCCCAAGTACATGAGTTCAAAACAAGGTATTGTCCAAATTTTGAAGGAATAATTGTACTTGCACACAATCATTTCGCTTCTTCCGCTTACTTTTGCTTTCTTTTTTTTATCCCCTTTCGACAGTCACCTCTTTGGCTTACTGACAAGGGATCGAATTATGTGAGAGATTATGCCAAATTAAGAATAAATGCCTTTTTAATCCAAAACTGGTAGAAAAGAGATTGCCCACTTCAGTGCCATTTTGTCCTTAAATGGCTCATCAATCAAACCTAATCAATAAAGTACAAGAACATTCAATTGACAGAGCTTGAGAGGTTGTAAAAAAAACAATTCATTTCAAGTCACTCAGCTTGTAATAGTCCTTATCAAATCAACCTTTCTTACGACAGAAAGACTCATTGCCAAAAATTCCTTCCAACTATTGTATATGAGTTAGACAAAGTTCTAAACTAACTATCATCTTTTTTCTCAAATTAATTATGTTTACATATTTGTAATAAAAATCAATAAGATTTATTATGGAAAACTGGCATCAATATATTTTTCCATGGAAAATACTACTATACGTTTGTACTTTACATTGATAAAAAAAATGTTACAGTCAAAGATGAAGATGCAAGAACGCGGACCGTGTTAATGTTCTGAACGACAAGTAAATAAAAAAAAAAAGGAATCACAACCAATCTATTCATATTCATGTCTTTTACGCTTTTATTGGGATTTTGTATGATCATACAGATGAGTATGCGTGCATATATGAGCATCAGTATTTTTACAGTATTTAAAATAAACCAACATCAAACACTTTATATATAGTGCATTTATGCATGCATCCACCCACTTTAATTAGGCTTTAGCTAAGCCATCAAACGTACGTGCAGGTTGGCAGCAGAGGGGGCTTTTTTATTTTTCTCTTTCTCCGAGAGATTTTTCCGAAAGAACCCCTGCACTTTCCTTCTTTCCCAGACGACGGAAAGCCCCAGTCAAATACGGCCGTCTTTAGCTTCACTCTCACTCACACTCGCTACCTCGTGTAATCTACTCATTGCTACCATCCATGCATGTTTTTTGTGAGATAGATTAGAGATCCTTTAGTAAAAAGAGCGTATATCCCTGGCAGATGCATGTGATCCATCTACGAATCAGGGTGTCTTTTTTTTTCCTTCCATCTACGTACTTTGAGATGTAGACGATGATGATGATGAATGAATGAACGAATGAATCTAGCTTGGTTATTCCAATCTTTTGTTAAAAGAGCAGATGGCCGTATATACCCTTGAAATCTGGCATCCCTGCACGTATGTGTACCTCGATCCGGGAGCGTATAGATGCTCTGCATAAAACATCCTTTTCCTTGATGCAAAGTTTATGACAGATTATGGGATGAAATTAATTAATTTCTTTGAGGTGTATATGAGATTCACCGTTTGATGATCTTTGGCACAATTTCTTCAAAGTGCAAAGCATGTCGAACGATGTGCATTGCGTGATTGGCTGGTTAGGAATTTTGTGCCGTGTCTCAAAGTGAGAGAGAGGAATAATGATCAGGTCAGGTCACAGGCGTACAGTAGTCCACCTTGGTGTCTTCGCATTTGGGTTTTGTACTCCGTCCATCCAATTGTTTCAGCCTCCATATATGTGTTTAGCATTAGCACAGCACTACTACTAGCACATTGTTTTAATCCAACCGTTCCTTAATCTGCGAACGATTCATAGTAGTACTAACCAAACCCAACTACTTCTGCTACTTATCAATGATTGGATAAGTTATCACCGAGTCTTCTAGCTAGTGCATATTTTGGAGAACATTGTAGCACAAGTACAAAATTACAGTTAACGCTGCTAGTGCATATTCAGATTTATAGAGTACCCCTTACATTTAAGGATAAAGACGTAGTAATGTGATGGAATCAAACCACTTCGTAGAAAAGTTTATGAAAATTCTGTAAACTTATATTTTACAATTTGGTATATATTTAGGTGGTGTTTGAAACTGATGAAGATGAAGATTAAGTTGACGCACCTAAAACGAGAAAGTAATTAGCACATGATTTTTAATTACTACAAACTTAACAAATGGATATATTTGATATTTTAGAGCAATATCTATATAAGAAGTTTTCGTACAAAACGTACCGTTTAGTCGTTTGAAAAGTGTGCTAAGGAAAACAGAAGTAAAATTTGAATTTAATTAGAAAAGAAGAGGGCCTAGGAGGATTTATCCTACTCAAACGAGCCTATGAGGATGGCAACTACGAACTTGGTGCATTAAAAAAAAGACTGATGATGAAAGCTAAATATAAACATAGAAAACATGTACTATGGCAAGTAAATATACACAAAACTTATAACTACACTATACTAGACTATACTAACATCTAGAGTTTTCTATGGATATTAACGTTGTGTTATTTTGAAAAGGTTGAAAAACATTTCCCCTAGCACATGAACGGAGCAGTGAATTAGCACGTGATTAATAAAGTATTAACTAAAAAACTTGAAAATGGATTAATATGATTTTTTAAAAGTAATTTTCACATAGAAAATTTTATAAGAGGCGCACCAATTAATCGTTTGAAAAGCGTACACGTCGAAAATGATGGAGTAGAAGTTGGGAAATAAGAGGATAGAATGCACTTTAAGGAGAGAGTTGAAGTTCAATGAAAGATTGTTGTGATCAGTTGAGATGAAAAAAAATGAAAAAAAAAGAGAGATATAGTTGTTCTTTTAGAAGAGCTGGAGGGAAGAGGGGTGAGGGGGCGAGTTTCATAGGGATAGGGCATAGTTCTTAGGATAAGGGGGTGGGGGAGAGGACATGAAAATTTTAATTAAGCACAACATAGGGGATGAAAGAAAGAATGAAAGAAAGACACCCTAGCACACAAACATGAAGAAAAAAAAGACGAAGCCACGAAGATACTAATGTTAAGGGGCTCATAACACCGGTTTACACTACTTATGAGAACTTCACCTTTTTGGACTTAATATTAAAAAATTGAGACTACATCACTTGTCTTCATGAAACCAAGCAAGCATGGCTATTTGGTTGTTGTTCTTGCTGATGCCATTCCAAAGCCCTTTGAAGGGAGGGAGATGATGGGCATCGCTTCAAAGGTGGGTTGTTGTAAGAGTACACAAGTAGATCCAACATATGATCTAAGAGCTTGCTAATCCTATTTCCAACTAGTTGAGTAAGCCCAAACCTCCAATGCGCATTTGATATGAAGACCTTCATTCTAAAATATCGAGGCCCAACTGCCATCTAATTGCCGCTCAATTAGATGCCTACTTAAAGGGAGGGAGGGGCGTCATAAGAGAGCAATGAGATCTAAGAGGGGGTCAGGGAATAGAAGCTAAATTAGCATGAACATAAGAAAACCAAGGCGGAAAAACGTAGGCAAGAATGCTTTTAAAGAGGCTAAATTAGCATGAATAAGAAATTGCTTTTAAAAAAGTGACATATGACAAAATACAATAGCCTTAACAAATGGGAAGGCACACTAAGAATGTTCACCTAGCTACCTATCGGACCAAGGCATCAACAAACTGAGAGGAAGCAAAAAGATCAAATTGTTGGAGGTTGGAACAAAGGAGAGGACAAACACCCATCGTGCTAGAGACAAAGGAGATCATCCCTACCATTGCTTACCATGGTTGCAAATAGCTAAGGATGCATAACCTTCCCGACAAGCAACTATTTTCTAATGGATGGATATGCCTGCCGCCAACGGTTCCATGAGAAGCCAACTCTCGTTTATCGAGGCCACAGTCGGCCAACAATGCTCTACCTTAGCGGCGAAGGAAATTGTTTCCAATGGAGGTGACTAGCTGCTACGAGGGAATTGCAGATGAAACAACAAAGTACAAGGGGATACTCGCAAAGGAGACATGATGTCTAGGACCAATGTATCTAGACTCCGACCCTGGCCTACACGAATGAGGGAGACAAGTTAGGGGGAGATAGGGAAGAGCAAGAATGCCAGATGAGAGAAATGACGATAGGAGATAGTGATGTGGAGCGCAGAGTCGTAGACCGACGTCGGCTAGAACCCATCAGGTGTCATCAGCAGGCTACAATGCCTAAGTTCCTTCAAGCCCTCTCCTAGCACCATTGTAACAACAAATCACAAGAGGTTCCATCACCGCCGCTCACGCCAGCTAACATGCTTGTTTGAGGTCCAGGTCTAGATAGCAAGGTGAAAAACGATATATAGGAGTAAGGAAGAAAGAAAAAGGTAGAAAGAGGAGGAAGAAGATGGACAGAAAAGACCTGACAGGAGGTGGGGCCGCCAGTGACAGCGATGGCAAAGAGTAGGTATTAGGGTCAGGACTCAGGAAAGGGTCCCTTCTCGGGTCATCCGGAGGAGCAAGATACTATGAGCAATTGTTATGAATGGTTGATATAAAGTAAATAGGTTAAGCCGTGAAAAAATAACTATAATATAAAATTTAAATGTTAGAAGTATCAAAGTTTAAAAAGAAGGCAATACTATCTCTAAACGAGAGAATCTACTCTATGCCACTGAGTTTGTCACAGTTCAACCGTTTATCACTGACATTGTGTCTTTCTACAATATATCGATGACTTTATCAATTGTTCTACAATATACCATTGGGTTGGGTTTTTTAAAAAAAATGCCCCAAATACCCTTAGAGACATACAAGATTAACAATTGATTTATCTCATTAGAAATTTTAAAAAATATGAAAATTTTTATGTGGCCGCTTTACACAATATGGAAGTTCGTATAGAAGCTTCAAGTTTTTTTTGGCATTTTTATTTTTTAGAAAAAATATTTTGTGGTATATCAGAGAAAAATTGCTTACACAAAAGATGATAGAGGAAAATATCTTATGTATCATATAAAATATAATATATTTTTACATTAAAAACAACAAAAAAAAGTTTTTACATAATAGATAAGTTATATTTAAAAAAGTAGAAAAAAATAAAACTTATATACAAACTTTCCATATTTTGTAAGAAGGTCAAATAAAAAAATTAATATTTTTTAAAATTCTAATAAGATAAATCAATTGTTAGTATTTCAAATATTTTTAAAAAACAATCTCATCCCAATAATATATTGTAGCATAATTGATATCAGCCGGCCTCATCTAGTACACCTTCCAGACGACGCAGCCAATCCACGCACAAAGCACAACAAACTGCATGGACCTGGTCAAGGCTGCTGACGTGTGACTGGCGTGTGGCCTATCGCGACACTCTCTCTGTCAAGGCGCCGCGAGCACGTCACCGCAAACCGCATCCACACCGCCCGGATGGATCGCGACACGTGGACGCGATCCAAGCCGTCGGATCAGGCCCCGCGTCGCCATCCAACCCCCGCCCCCACGAACCTCGACGCCTTCCCGTCCAGGTTCACTTCCCCCCCACCCCCAACCTCGTCATCTTCCTCCTCCTCCCACCCCCAGATCCCGCAAACCGCGAAACAAATTAACCACCACCCCCTCCTCCGGAGCATCTCCTCTTCGTCGAGCTCCGCTGCTGCCCATGGCTTCGTCGTCGAAGAGGAGAGGTGGAGGAGCGGAGAAGAAGGACCTGTTCCATGTCGTCCACAAGGTGCCCGCAGGGGACAGCCCGTACGTCAGAGCCAAGCACCTGCAGGTGATTGCACTTCTTCTCCGTTCTTGCCAATTCTCTCTTGATCTTTTTCTTCTTCTTGATGAGTAGTAGTTAGTACTAGTAGACGACGATTCATGATTGTACCAGCTAATTAACCAGCATTGAATTGGTAAGTATATAGGGTATTAGCTAGCTTGATTATGATTATGCAGGAGTGTTCGGTTTGACAGTTGTGATAACTAGCATTCAATCCGAGCGAGTTTTTTTTTAATCAATTCGGTATGTTTTATGGTTGAATTTTTGGAAGTTTTTTCATGCCAATTGGCGGTGTTCTTGGCACTGGAAGGAAGATATCTCTCGCGTTGATTATTAGATCTCCTTTTTTTTTTCTAATTCTTGCCGTAAATATTTTCTCGTCCATGAAATTATAGTAGCAAACTGACTCGTTTTCCTTTCGATAGTAACGGCTAGCTGTCGTCGTATGTTTGTCCCCAAGGTTGTTGTTTAGTTTGATATTAATTGTTCGAGTTCTTCAGTTATTTGCTTTGTCTCGTTGCGGTTTGCACCATAGTAGTACTGCTCATTGAATCATTGACTGTATTATGATCCAAACACAGGGATGATTGATTGGCTAATATTGAGGTCCACGAGATTAATATTGAACTGCTTAAGCAAGATCATGCTTTTTAAAACATATCCAGTTACACACTTAAATTCAGGATTAGTAGTGACACAAGAATTTACTGAAGTTCTCACAGAATTCAGGAGTAGTTGCTAACATGGGCAAAACAACTTCATTTTGATGAATCAGCTTGTCGAGAAGGATCCGGAGATGGCCATCGTGTGGTTCTGGAAGGCGATCAACTCCGGGGACAGGGTGGATAGTGCCCTGAAGGACATGGCCGTCGTGATGAAGCAACGGGACCGCGCTGAGGAGGCGATAGAAGCCATCAGATCATTCAGGCACCTCTGCTCAAGGCAGGCTCAGGAGTCCCTTGACAACCTTCTGATTGACCTCTACAAGGTGTGTTTCGTTCTAACCGCACATCTCGCACAATTACTAATAAAATGATTGCTGCAGTGTACTGACAACATTCAAAATTTCATTTTCAGAAATGCGGCAAAGTCGATGAACAGATCGATCTACTGAAACAGAAGCTGAAGATGATATACCTTGGAGAGGCCTTCAACGGGAAGGCGACCAAGACAGCACGTTCCCATGGCAAAAAGTTCCAGGTCTCCATCCAGCAGGAGACTTCTCGCATTCTGGTACAGATTACTGCTCCCCCTGTTACTCCTACTGATTGGTAATTTGGCATATCAATGCTGCATTTAGTTACTCAGGTTACTGAAACCTTCTTGTGTACATTACAGGGCAATCTTGGCTGGGCTTACATGCAGCAGAGCAACTATTCAGCCGCTGAATTGGTGTATCGCAAGGCGCAAAGTATTGAGCCTGATGCCAATAGGGCGTGCAACCTTGGGCTGTGCCTAATTAAGCAGAACAGGCATGATGAAGCAAGACATGTACTTTATGATGTTGTGTTACACAGAATCTCTGGATCGGAAGATGACAAGGTGGTAGCCCGAGCTAAGCAGCTTCTCCATGAACTTGAGCCGGTGACGCATGTTTCATCACCAAACAATGCTGGGCTGAATGTCAGTGAAGAGATCATGGAGAGACTCGACCTCGTGTTGAACGAGTGGACGCCATTCAGGTCAAGGAGGCTGCCTGTATTTGAGGAGATAGCTACCTTAAGGGACCAAATTGCTTGTTGATCCCTTTCTTCTCAAGGTTTTCGTTCTTTTGCTTAATGTGCATACGGGTACGTTGCCTTAGAAATTCATGTGCATATGTAGAGGCTGTTGTGGCAGTACAAGTAATGGAGTAATGTTGTAATGTTCAGATAGATACCGTATAGCTAGAGATCATGCAAAGCATCCAAGGAATAGTGTATTTTGTCTTCATGTTCTGTGATGCTTGTAATGTGTTGTAAACATTCTACAGACTATAAGAAATCCAAGTGTACACTTCACTTGGCTTGTTGGAATCAAAACTGAAAGACTGAAATGGTTTGGTTTCAAGGTTGCAGCACAAAATGTCTCTTTCTCTGAAGAAAAAAAGGAATCTTCGCTATGGAATGCAGAGTTAGTGCTAGAGATGTGTACTTCCGTTATCCTTTTAAAAAAAATACTAATTCAACGTTGAAAGCAAACGAAATGTCCTGGATGGGGAAAACAAAATCAGTCAGATCATATCAGACAAGATTTCCAATTCGAACTTGAAGCAACTAGGTGAATCACAAACAACAGAGAACAGCATACATCAAACAGGCAACACCATCCATATTTCGTGACATAAAGGCATCCAAGAATTGGATGACTAAAAGAAATTGCAGTATTATTCATGAACATACTCCAACATTAATATTCACAAATCGAGCACTGCTTTCTTTTTTATGCTTCTTTTCACTCTACTATTTATTTTCAAGCTAACTAGTAACTACAAGTATACTTCCCCATGTCAGAGAACAGAGCAAAAGTAAGTTTCATCCTAGATAAGTGAAAATTCACAACAGGCACAAGAATGTGTTAAGTTCTGAACACCAGAAAATTTGCATGTCAGAGTACTGAACTACGTACTCTCCATTCTTCATACATTGATGCGTGCCATATGCCCATTTCCTGGTGGCAATTGAAGAGCACTCGCCACTACAGATACAGAATTTACACAAAACATAAGTAAACTGTTTCACAAATGTCACCATGTCAGCAACATGCATGAGCACAAAAAGTTCAGAAACTAAACTGGTATAAGTCAAAGATCAGGGCAGAAAGTTCAGAAACTAAACACAAAGTTCACAAATTTGCATCAAGTAGGAGCAGCATGAACACAAGTTCAGAAAATTGCACCTCTGGAGGAGTGCAAGACGAGGACGAACTCCATGTCTCTGTTGCCGGGGGGAAGGTCGAGGACGACGGGGAACAGCCCCGGCGGCGGCGCGGCGCATCTCCGGCGGCAGACGACGAAGTCCTCGCGGCGCGTCTCCTCCTCCAGCCGGCGGCGCAGCGCGGCGAGGCTCTGCTCCTTGAACGTGAAGTACCTCCATGTCCCCTGGTCGAAGTCGTCCACGCGGCCGTCGTCTCTCGCCGTGTTGTAGAAGATTGTCCGCGCCACCAGCGCGCACGGCGCCGCCTCGCTTGGCGGCTCCTCCTCCTCCTCCTCCTCCTCCGGTGGCGACTTCACCACCTTCAATTCCTAGAAAAAGAAAGTCCCATTTGCAATTCAAGAAATCAAGATTATGCACATGTCAGCTCAAGAATTCAAGATGGAAGAAGCCAAGCACCTTGGCGGAATAGAATCTGACGAAAGCAGTGGACGCCGTGTCGGGCTCCGATGTGGTGGCCTCGAGGCGCGCGTCGCAGGACTGGGCGCGGCAGCGCGGCGGCGGCAACGGCGGCGCCGCCGATTCCGGGACGACCTCGACCACCCAGGAGCTCTCATCGGGGGCGGCGTCGCGGTCGATGGTGACCGCGTTCTCCTGCGGCTTGTGCCCAAACCTGGCGCGGAGGAGGCGGCCGTAGAGCCCCGTGAGCGTGAGGTGCTCCCCCTCCCTCCGCGGCGTCCACAGGAAGGCGCCGTCGTTGGGGTTGGAGGGCGAGCCCTGGATGACCCAGCAGCATGCCGCGGAGCCGCGGCAACCGCCGTCGAGCGCGGCGGGGAGCTCGGTGGCGCAGAGGTAGAGCCCCCGGTGGCCCTGAAGCCTGACGTTGTCGTCGCCTGAGGTCTCCACGGCCCAGACGGTGCCCCGGCAGTTGCGGCGGTAGCCGTGGGTGACGGCCTCCCCGCCGCCGCCGCCGCCGTCGTCGTCCACCGTGCAGAGGTACGTGCCCAGGTGGCTCCTGAGCCGCACCGACCTCGCGTTCTCGAAGACCTCCATTGTTGCCACTGGGGAGAGGCAAGGGAGGAGGAGGAGATGGGGCCAAGAAACCAAGAATCGCTTCTTGATTTGGAGGAGACGGGTTTGGGCGGGAGGAGGAAGACGAGAGGCAGTTAGTTTGGGTATTCCTGACTTTTCACGTTCCAACTGTAACGGCTTCCGATTATGGTAAGCTCTAGAACCGGGTCACCCGATTACGTGGCACTCTCTGTAAGCGTTGGATCTAGCATTCAACGGCTCAGATTCCGCTACAAAAGTCACAAAAACTGTGATATATCCCATGCTCGTGGTATCTTACGCTTATACCGCCATAATCAGAAAGTACATGAGACCATTTTTACTCAAGCCACTTTGCATGTACCCCCGTTTGCATTTCAGGTGAAATTTGCCAAATATTTCAATTTAAAATCCATAGTAAGTATCAAAAGGAAAAAGTCCACTTGTCGTCTCTCATTTTTGCGTCGAGTTTAATTAGCTTCTCTAAATCGTAAAACCATAAATCTTCTCTAAATCGTAATACCATAAATCTTTGGGTTAATTTGATCCATACCATCGCAAATATACCATATTAAAAAAATATCACTACTATTCGTGAAATCGAGTTGATGCCACTGCAATCTTATAAAATTAGAACCATGCCTCTCTCATTTCTCTCTTCCTCAGTTCCTCTCCCCCTCTTTTCTTTCTCTCATCATCATCGTCGCTCGGCGTGCCACCATCATCATCACCCGCTGTGCGCGGGGGTGGCGGGCCGATGAGGAGGCACCGCCCTCCCCGGCCTTTCTCCTCGGCGGGCGACGGCGGCTGGTCGGCGGCGGGTTGGCGTCGACGCGTGGCCACGACCTCCCCCTCTGCTCCCTCTGCTAGATCCAGCGGAGGGGTGGCGGCGGTGATGGTGGCAACGGCGGCGGCGCGGCGACGGTGGGCGTCGGCGCGCAGCGGCCTCAGCTCCACGCGGCCGGAGGGAGGCGCCCAGGTGGCCCGCGCCGGATCTGACGCGGCCGCGACCTCCCCCTCTGCTCCCTCTGCTAGATCCAGCGGAGGGGCGGCGGCGGTGATGGTGGCAACGGCGGCGGCGCGCGGCGGCCTCAGCTCCATGCGGCCGGAGGGAGGCGCCCAGGTGGCCCGCGCTGGATCTGACGCGGCCGCGACCTCCCCCTCTGCTCCCTCTGCTAGATCCAGCGGAGGGGCGGCGGCGGTGATGGTGGCAACGGCGGCGGCGCGCGGCGGCCTCAGCTCCACGCGGTCGGAGGGAGGCGCCCAGGTGGCCCGCGCCGGATCTGACGTGGCCGCGACCTCCCCCTCTGCTCTCTCTGCCAGATCCGGCGGAAAGGCGGCGGCGGTGATGGTGAAGAGGTGGCGGTGATTTTGATTGATGTGTTCTTCGATTGATTTGGGTGATCGGGAGTTCGATGCATCCGGCGGAGGGGAGGGGCGTCGACGTCGGTGCGGCCAGAGGGGAGCGCGGATCCAGCCGGCAGGAGGCGGGTGGTGCGGATCTGGCCGGCGGGAGGCCGCCGCCGACGAGGAGGCGGTGACAGCGGTTTTTTATTTTTTCGGTTTTTTGTTTTCCCGTGCGGGCAACGTAAGCACCCGCACGCGAAAATCGGATTTTCGCGTGCGGGTGCGGCACCCGCACGTGAAAATCGTGATTTTCCTAGACCTTTAGGTGCGTGCAGGCCGTCTACCCGCACGCAAAAAATCGTTTTAGCCGCACGTGAAAATAGTATTGTAGTAGTGATATCGATATGCAAATTAGCATGTGTTGATGTTGCTTGCGTTGATGCATATATGTCGATACATATATTTACAGCGTTTACATGTATATTATCGCTAGCTATTTGCTACCAATTAATCTATTGATATATTGGGTTTTTATTTTGCATATCACTTGGCCGATCCTTCCAGCCGCCGTCGCCCTGGTAGGGCAGGAGCAAAGCCACGCGTGAGGAGATGCTGCGTTTTGCCATCTACACATGTATACATGCAGATCGGTGGCAACACGAGAGCTCACGGACTACGCCCGGGGCACAATGCCGCACGTTCGGAGGCTTCGGTCTACACGTGGCTGATGCGGCCCGACTACACCCAAGGCACGATGCTCAGGGTACGACACCACATGTCCGGAGGTTTTGGACTTCGCATGGCCACCACAATCCGACTACACCACCTTCACCGTATATCCGGGGGCTTCGCCCTACGCGGATCATGTGGATTTGGCTACACCGTCTTCACCGCATGCCCAGGGGGCTTCGTCCTTACATGGCTCACGCGGATCCGGCTACATCTTCCTGCTTGTTCTCAACTCATGGAATACCAAGCAAGCTAAGTCGCTTTTCATATGGTATTTTCATTTGAATAATTCACTTTGCTTTTGACTCATTGTTTGGTTGGTCACCCAACTAAGCAGAAAGTCGGGGGCTACACCTATTGGATGCTCATACTGCTTATACAACACGTTCGTTTCGTTTCCTCTTCTTAACGGTTGCAAAAATACTCGAGTAGCACAAACTCTTATTCGTAAAACTCTGTTTCCTTGTAACGACTCACACGGTCAAGGCTTATGCCCCATCGCTGACTTGGCTACGCCCCTTCACTGACCTGGCTACGCCCTAACCGGCTATGCCCCCTCACCGCATGCCTGGGGGCTACCCCCTCGCGGCTCACGTGGACATGGCTACGCCCCACACCATACGCCTGAGACAAAATGTTTAAAAGTAAGGAGTCAACTGCTCAGGGAAATTAATTCTGATATGAGGGGGAACTAATGTTTGCATGCATTTAAACATACTTGTATTCTTCTCGAGTGGATATTTTCTATACAATATACTGCTCTTTATGTATGTTGGGTATGCGTACTCAGGACCTCACGCCGTACCGCTGAGGGAGATGTGCCCTGGAGGGCTGTCTTACTTGGCGACTACTTCGCCGCCGACGGGGGGCTTACACCTCCAGGCCACCCGCCTACATCGCCGCCGAGTGACATTGTCCCCGTGCAGGACGGCCACTTTGTCGCCGGCTGGGGGCTTGCACCTCCAGGCTGGCCGCTTACGCCGCCGCCGGGTGTCTTCTTCCTCATGCAGGACGGCTACTTCATCGTCGATTGGGGGCTTACACCTCCAAGCCGGGCGTCTGCGCCGCTGCCAGGTGGCATGCTCCTAGTGTAGGATGGTCAATTCGTCGCCGACTAGGGGCTTACACCTCCAAACCGACCACCTACGTTGCTGTTGGGTGACTTCGTCCCCGTGCAGGATGGCTACTTCATCGCTGACTGGGGGGCTTACACCTCCAAGCCGGCCGTCTACACCGCTGCTAGGTGGCATGCTATCTGTGCAGGATGGCCACTCCGTTATCGACTGGAGGCTTACACCTCCAAGCCGACCGCCTATACCGCTGCTGGGTGACTTTGTCCCCGTGCAGGAGGGCTACTTCATCGCTGACTGGGGGCTTACACCTCCAGGGCGGTCGCCTGCACCGCTGCCGGGTGACTTCGTCCCCGTGCAGGATGGCTACTTCGTCGCTGACTAGGGCTTACACCTCCAAACTGGTCGCCTGTGTCGCCGCCGAGTGGCATTGTCTCCATGCAGGACGACCACTTCGTCACCGACTGGAGGCTTACATCTCCAAGCTGGCCACCTGCACTGTCGAGTGATTTCCTCCCCGTGTAGGACGACTGCTTCACCGCCACTGACTGAGGGTTGCGCCTCCTCAACGGGTGCAACTCTTACTTGATGAGATAACCACTCAACTGCAACAGTTTCCACTCGGCAATGTTGGGGTGAGTACTCAGCCAGTCTTATCTCTCCCAGATGGCTTCACCAACCTCTGAGTTTTCGTCAAGTACACGAGGGCTACTGTGGGGTACACGGTACGCTGATACCCATGGAGAGGCCCTTGGCTATACGGCATGGGGTGGGTCAAGAGCCCTAGGCTCATGCAGCATACTTGTAAATTAAGTAAGAGATATTCTCGGGATAATATATAAATCCCGAGGATATGCATATCTTTGTTAGATAGAATAGGGGGATCTAGTTGCAATCAATTAGATACTTTCCCTGTAACCCTCCCCCTCATTCTATATAAGTGGGGGTAGAGGTCCAGAGATCGGGGCATCTCCACAACCCGGTATACACGCTGTGACGAAAATCCTCAGCCATACGCGCTATCAGCCATCTCATTGCTGATTTGCGCACAACGACATAGTCCAATTTACACCAACTGGACTAGGGTATTACCTCTCATTGAGGGTCTGAACCAGTATAAATCTGTGTCACTCTTTTCTTATCTAGCGCACCCTATAAATTATATTGCTGATTCTAAAAATCAACAAAACATATGGAGCCCAAGTGTAAGTGAGCCCATATTTTAACCGAGCCACATATCAGGGCTTTCTTCTTCCTACAATCCCCCCTCTCCTTTATTCTCATCTCTGTCCACTCTCTACCTCTCCCCTCTTTCCTCATCTCTCTTTAGGGAGGCGATTGACACAGGTGGAGATATGGGTGGTGAGGTAGTGTCTGCATCTATACGCGGGTGACCACACACTGCTTGCCCCCATTCGTTGGGTTCCTCCTCACCTGCTACAAGAACGTTTTCATCGCCGCTGGCAACTACTGCGGTGGTGAGCCGTACGCCACCACTATCACGAGGGTAGCCCGGTCTCCTCGATCCCCATAATCAGCATTATCTTGGCCTTGGCCTATGGTGCTCCGACCTCCTCGATCCCCATCGTCGATGTCTTCTTAGGCTCAATCAATGTACTATCGTCGATCCATCTTGGCTGTGGTAAGTGGTAAGTGAGCGGTGGCAAGACATATGTCACCACCATCATGATGCGATGACATTGCTACTTTCATACCTGGACATGGCAAACCAATGCCGGAGATTTCACGACGACGGCAAGGACGAGGTGGTGGAAGACGGTGACTAGCTCAAGGTTGCGACCATGACAGGGGAATTGTTGCTGTTCAGGGAGTACTAGGCTCAGGAGATGTCAACGATGGTGTTGGTGCTGACCGTGGTTGTCGCTGGCCACGACAACCACAACAACGACGGGTAGTGGACTGGGTGTGTGGAAGTTCCACTAACGACAAGATGGAGGTCGATGATGGCTTTGGTGTGGCCAAACGACGATGATGCCGTCCCAACCGTCCAACCATCGTCAGCCACTGTTGCAACACCCACACCGGCCTTGGTGCTACTATCGTTGGCTCCCACCGCCTCGGTGGCAACAAGGCAAGGGTGGCAGCCATCACCCTGGAGAGAGATGGGGAAAGATGGGAGATGTGGAAAGAGATGGGAACATAGGAGAGAGGGGAGATTAGAGAAATAAGAAAGCCCTTGACATGTGGGCCCGGTTACATGTGGATCCCACGTGTTTTTTTCCCTAGCTAGGAGGGGGTGAAGATTTAGGGATACTAATTAAACCAGGGCCCTGTTTGGTTCCATGGGCTAAATATTAGCCCCTACCTTTTAGCCTGAATTAGCCCCCTAGAAATCCAAACATGTGGGCTAATTTTGGGCTAAAGTGAATTAGCCCCCCAAATCCTTTAGCCCCTCCAAGAGGTGCTTATTTGGGCTAATTTAACGTGAGAACCACCACTTTCTCCTCCCCACCCCGTGACGCATTCCCCTCCCCTGTCCTCCCGCAAGACGCACGCGCCTCCCATCCACGCCGCCCTCCATCTTCGTCGCCACCGTCGGCCACCCCATCCGCACCGCCGGCTTCCCAACCCACCACCGTCTCCTAGCCGCGCTGCAGCTATCCTCTCCCACCGCCATCCCACCAGATCTGCACCGCCTCCCTCCTGACCACCATCTGCGCCGCCGCCATCCCGACCCAGATCCGCGCCGCAAGCCACCGTGCTCGACCTCCCGCAGTGCAGATGGAGGGTGACGACGGCTTCAACTTCTTCTCACAGCTGCTGTCGGTTCCGGGCTCGTCAGCCGCCGGCTTCAACATCTACTCTCAGGCGTCTTCGAGCGGTGCCGCCCACGCTCCCCGGGCGAGCCTTGATGGACTCGACCTCAACTCACAGGCGGCTGAGGATTTCCCTCATATCGGGGAATATGAGAACTACCTTCAGTTCGGCGGCGACCAAGGAGGAGGTACCGCGTGGGGCTCCGGTCTCCCTACCCTTCGCGCTGCGCGCACACTGGGAGTACGCAACCAATGTGTTGGCGGAGGAGGAGGTGGCAGGGCCGCCCAGGCTGCAGGGGGCGCCAGGCAGCTGCACTTCGGCGCGTCGGTGTCAGCGCCTGCCAGACGCAGAGTACACGGCGGATCGTGCTCGGGGCCAGCCCGTCGGCGTGGCGCTAATTCCACCGGCCGTGCCGGCGCCTGCCGACGTGACTGGGCCACGGTGGGCGTCGAGCAGCGAGCATTGCCGGGCCTCCGTAAGCACCGGGCGGCGATTACGTCAACCTTGATTATGAATACGACGATGGGGACGACATCAAGGACTTAGGCAGTTCCGGCGGCCCTCCGTGAGCAAATTAAGAGCAAATTGGTCTGAAGCCAATAACGGTAAACTATTAAAGTTGTGTATTCAGCAAGTAAGAGCAGGAAATTATCAATGACGACAAATGAATGGGGTAGGCTACCAAGCAATAGCTGATGGTTATTACGCGCAAACTGGATTGATGCATGATAGGAAGCAACTAAAGAATCAAATAGGCCAACTGAAAAGTCTTTACTCTTTCTGGAGAGTTTTGCAATCACACACTGGTTTAGGGAGGAAACCTGATGGAAGTATTGATGCAGATTCTGATTTTTGGATTACACAGACAGAGGTACATTTCTCTCATGTGCTACTGCTCTCTCCAGAAAATTATTTGTTCATTGTAGCTTATGTGACTCTATGGTTTACTGTAGGGCAAACCATGGCTGAAGAAGCTAAAGAATGGTCCTCCTGCAAATTTGGTTGGGCTTGAAGAAATGTTCCACGGTGACACTGTGGATGGAAACACAAGCTTTGTACCTGGACAAGACTTTTTTGAGGAAGAGGAGCCTGCTGAAGATGCATGGGAGATGATGCTTCAGAGGATGTTGTTGTGACTCCTACGAGTATAGGTACTCGCAAGAGCAAGAGGTCAATGGGTAGTACTACCAGCACATGTGATAGTCTTGTGAAGAAGAGCAAAAGCCCAATGGTTAGGTACATGCGGCATATAGCCACTAAATTCTCTGAGTCTGTGGATAGCAGTCAACAAGTGATCCAACAAGTACACGTTGCGAAAATGGAATCCAAAAAAGAGAAGGATCACTTTTCAGTCAAGAAGTGTCAAGAGCTGGCTTTTGAGTGTGGAATAGAGCATGACAGTGCTGAGGTGTATGCAATGGGCAAGATGTTCCAAGATCCATTCCAATGGGAATTCTTCTATGGTCTGCCCAGTGCCTCCGCAAGGTTCAATTACTTGAAGAGATGGTGCAGGGACAACAATATGTCTTAGTTAGGAACTATTACTTGTGATGGACTAATCCTTTTGTGGCTGTAGGCTCCTATTATCTGTGTGTTGTGATGAACGTATTATCTGTGTCCTGTGATGAACATTTTATCTTTTCATGTGATGAACCTATTAATGATTCCATTTTGTGGGCTTAATTGATCATTCCTTGTCGATTAATGTTCTGACTATTTGTTACATTTGTTGAAATAGGACGGTGATGCATCAAGTGATGATGGAGGCAACACATCATCAAGTGAGGATGAGCTTCTGTCGATGGCCCTCAACAATTTGAAGACGGCCTAGGAACTGATTGTGCAGGTTGCCCTTATGTTCGGTATGTACTTCGACAAATACTTTGTGAAACAACCAAGAAGGTTAGATGGTGAAACCGGATTGCAATGGGTTCAGAGGACACTAGCCCGTGCTAACTCTTGCTACAACATGTTTAGGGTTGAGAGACCTTTATTTAATAGGCTGCATAATACGTTGGTCCACTCATATGGCTTGCAGTCAACATCAAGAATGTCATCGGTAGAGGCTTTAGCTATGTTTTTATGGATTGTTGATGCACCACAGTCAGTTAGGCAGGCTAAGGATCGTTTTGTTAGATCCTTGGAGAAAGTAAGCCGCATATTTGACGGAGTTTTGACAAGTGTACTCAAGCTAGTAGCTGACATTATTAATCCAAAGGACCCTGAATTTTCTACAGTGCACTCATGCTTAGAAAATCCAGATTTTTGGCCACACTTCAACGACTGTATAGGAGCATTAGATGGGACAAATATAAAGGTTGTGGTGCCAAAAAGTAAGGTGGTTCAACATATTAACAGACACAATGAAACCTCACAGAATGTGCTTGCTGTTTGTGATTTCGACATGAGATTTACCTTTGTGCTTGCTGGATGGCCTGGTTTGGTTCAGTACATGATATGAGAGTGTTCAACGATGCAATGACCAAATATGGTGACAAATTTCCACATCCACCTCCAGGTAAACTATTCTATCTATCATACAAGTATTTCTCCAATTTTCGTTGGTCATATATGTCACTTTATGTACTTGAAACTGTAGGGAAGTATTACGTAGTTGATGCAGGGTACCCAAACCGTCCGGGTTATCTTTCACCATATAGGTGTACAAGGTACCATGTGGAGCACTGGCAAAACAGCCCACTGCCACAAGGTATGAAAGAGACCTTTAACCATGCACATTCCCAAGTTAGAAATGTCATAGAGTGGTCTTTTGGAGTTTTGAAGATGAAATGGAGGATGTTGTTGGATATGCCAAAATTTTTCGCCCGAAAGCAAACAAGAATAATTGTTGCGTGCATGTCTCTCCATAATTTCATTCGAGAGAGCAGAATTGCGGATAGAGAATTTGATATGTGTGATACGGATGCAAACTATTTTCCAATGCCACATTCATCTTAAGAAAATTGGCAGTAGATGAACCTCTCGTAGAAGATACCAACATGAATGCTTTCCGTGATGAGTTAGCTAATGCTTTGTTCTATAGATTGTAAAATGTGTATGTTTCGGTTCATAAAGGACTTGTATGTTTGTGTGAGACTTCAATTGTATGGATATATATTTTTGTGTTTCAATCATATATGCATATGCTTGAATTTTTGTTCAATACATGCCGATGCAAGTGATACAGCAGGCAGAGCAGGGAGCAGGCGGCGGGAACAATGATTACGGAATATGCATTAAAGGCAAATTAGCCCATGGATCCAAACTACTCAAGGGGCTAAAGTTTAGAGGGCTAAATGAAGGACTAAACTTTAGCCCTTAAATTAGCCCAAGGGTTAAAGAACCAAACAGGCCCCAGGTGTAAAGATGAGGGACATTAAGTGGACTTATTCCTACCCAAAACGCCGAATTTCTCTTCGTGTTTGCGGTGCTGTTTAGCCCATTTTACATCTCTTCTAGGAGCTTCCTTCCAGCATTGAATCGGCCCAACCCGACCGTATGTGGGCCCCACCACCCCGCAGCCCTGCGCCGCTTACTACCAGTCCACTCACATTCACATCCCTACCCAAAAAGCGTAATTACAGACAATTCGAGGGGCGCATCTGCAAAAGCACCGCACTCTCCTCCTGGAAAACAGAGGGTTAAAAAGCCCTCGTCCACCTCGAGCAGGTCGCGCGACCCCTCCCCTCCCCTCTCTCTCTCTCTCCTCTCCATTCCCCACTCCTCCCCCTCCCCCCCCATGGCGGTGAAGGGGAAGGGCAAGGCGGTGGCCGCCGCATCCACATCCACATCCGGCGGCGGGGTCAAGCGGCGGAAGGGCTCCGGCGACGCCGACGCGGCGGGGCCCTCCTCGTACTCCTCCTCCGCGGCCGCGGAGGCGGCCAAGCGCCGCCGCCGGTCTGGGGTCCTCCAGTTCTTCGACGACGCCGCCTTCGTTGGGGACGAGGTGGATGAGGATGAGGAGGAGGAGGAGGAGGAGGAGATGTTCCCGTCCGAGGACGACGACGTCGATGACGGTACGGATCGCTCCGGTTCCCTGGACAACTCCACGCGTTGGGTTGCTCTCGCGGGCGGTTGGGTTGGTTTGGGGTTCTGGGGTTTTGGGGGGTATGAGCAATGCGGCTTCTTATGGATTAGTCGCTTGTTGGGGATTTGATTTACTTACTACATGTGTTGTATGTATTGGTTGGTTGGATTTGTGCTGCTTGGGGTTTCAGTGACTAACCTTGGTTGGGGCACTTGGATAAAGTCCCAAAATCTCACGGTCTTGAAACTAGGGTTTTGGATGAACTCTTAGGGTTGAAAGTTGTGGAATCCAGGGCATAGAAAGTTGTTGATGCTTATAGAAGTGTTTGGGTGATGGATTAGATCAATGGATGTATTTTGGAACTTCTGTTTTGAATGGAGACATAGCTTGCAGGTTTCTAGTAAGTGGCTCGGTGAGTGAGCCACTTTCTCAGGAGCGATTCAATGGTCAGTGGTACAGTAAGTCTTGGATGATTTTGTCCGGTTGTTTCTCCTTTCGTTTGAATCACCTCTAAGAGGCGCAACTTGTTGTAAGGTTCGCCTAAATACGTATGTATATCCGTTTGCTTCGCCTCTTGTGGCATGAAGCTGATGATTCACATGGCCGTTTAACTTTGACATCATGAACTGGTTGAATGCAATGGGAGTTCGAAAGTTTGGGTATTTTACTCTGATTGTAATTTGCAATGGTAAATGGTCATTTAGCTTGCACGTCCGCTAGAATAGGTCCGAACCAGCTTTTTAGAAGGTTTTGTTGACCTTAGACCAGACAGAATATTGGGAAAAAATTTGTTGTTTGTGCCTGTGAACTTGCCATTGTTCTACTGTAAGAGCAAAGGTATTTTCTTTTATCTGAAGGATTAAAGAACCAAGGAATATATAATGTCCACAATTGTTTTCATTTTTTGGCCTTTTGGTGCATGGTGAGGAAGTTGATGCTTCCCTTTTCTGCTCTTTTTCCCCCTTCAATCATTGGTATGGTGCTGCATTTTCCTACTTAGGATGACAGCGTCAATCTTCAATTTTTTACCATTTGATCTTTTCCCTATGTTAAGACTGATTATTCTGGCTACTTGGCTAGAAAATATTGCTGTATTTCACACTTAATGTTCATAGTAATTACCAGGACGCTGCAGGTTATTGCACTTGAAATGGCAATAGTGAGCAATTTATCCTGCACCTTTTGGCCATCAGCATCTTAAAATGTGATTATTGCCTGATTATTCTTTGAATCTTCTGTTGATGCAATCTCGTTCATTAACTGCAGGTTTCTTCACCAAGGGAAAGGCGGAAAATGTTAACTTAAAAAGAACTGAAAGGTCACACCCTCTTCCGTTTCTTGGGATAGTTAAGGAAGAGGAGCTGAGTGGTGATGAACTTGAGGAGTTTATCAAGGATCGTTATTCAAGTCGAGTGAAACACACCCCTTTTGATGGCTCCACCAATGTACAGGATGACGAGTTTACCGTGGATGGTCTATTGAAAGAGCCAGTAATTTGGAGGATCAAATGCATGGTTTGTGATTTACTATCTTTGACCTTACAATGTTAATATCGTATTTGGCTGCAAGGTTCTGATTTGTTTGGCTGCATTTCAGGTTGGACGTGAGCGTCAAATTGCTTTCTGCCTCATGCAAAAGTATGTTGATCTGCAGAAGTTTGGTACCACAGTTCCAATTATCTCAGCATTTGCACTTGATCATGTGAGAGGATTTGTTTTTGTTGAAGCTGAGAAGGCCTGTGATGTTACAGAGGTACATGATTTGCGGTTTTCATTGTAAAAAGATACCCACATTGAGGAGAGCAAGTGTCAAATGCAGTAGATTTGATTATTTATCCATCGGATTATGTGGCGTGATATATTCAGACAAAGTTTGATATCATGCTCTGTGAAAGGGTTGAGGACTTGTTCTTTTATCTGCGGCTTAAATTAGCACTGTCTTCTTTTTGCCATTTCTCACACACTTCAATTTAATTCACTCTTTTGTGTAACTTAATAATTGGAGGTTTGGAACTGACATTAGCTTTACATGTGTAGTTCTGTACTAAAATCATAGTTTCTATGGTAATCTAGCACAAAGTTGTTTGCTTGAAGATTTCTTCCTGTCCTGCTTGTAATCTGACCTACTGAAAACATGTGTATTTCTTGCTACAGGCATGCAAAGGATTTTGTAGTGTTTACGTAAGCAGAATTAATTCTGTTCCTGTAGCTGAAGTTCCTAGCTTGCTATCCAGCCGTGCAAAACCATTTGCAATATCTCCAGGTACATGGGTGCGCATGAAGACTGGAATTTATAAAGGAGATCTAGCACAGGTATGTTTAACTGAGCTTCTTACTTTTCTGGGGGCCCAACCCTTTTACATATCCCCACATTCTTTTTGTTCTTACATCAGTACACCCCTGTGAATTTGTAGGTTGTTAGTGCAGATGAGGGGCGAAAACGGGTGATGATCAAGCTTATACCCAGAGTTGATCTCCGGGCTATTTCAAAAAAAATTGTAATGCTCTTGCGCCCTCTTTCTGTGTTATATTTCTTTTTGGCAGTAAGGATGCCTCTCATTTTTAGTTGGTTTGATTTAAGTTGTACCGAATTATCTATATAAATGTATAATATCCTAAGTTGCCTTGTGAAACTCTGACTAAGCTAATTACATTATATGTTGCCTGTACCCATTGAAATTCTTGCATTTCCAGTGATGGGTATGTACCTCGTTTCACCCCCCCTGGTGGTGGGGTGGGGAGGCTGTTGTAGCTTCATCTTTGTCAGAGAAACTTCACATGCCGTTGTTGTTTTTTTGGTACACTGGATAATGTGACATGCCAGGGAAAAATGTGGTGTCTATTGTGTATTTCCATTTTGTTCGAGTGTAATATCATGTCCTGGGTGGCTAATTATATTATTATACTGCTGTTTTATCTTTGATTGTACTATTATCTCATTTATCCGTTTTGCTTGTTAACAACCATTTCTTTTTATTTTTTTCTTCCGTTGTTCTTGTCCTTCTAATAGTTTGAGTTGCTACCACATTATTTATATTATTTCTTTGCCTTTGCAGGGTGGTGCTATTCCGCTAAAAGAAGCTGCAATTCCTGCTCCACGTCTAATCAGTTCACAAGAACTAGAGTAAATACTCCCCTTCTGTTTCCAGTGTCTCTCTTCATGCACTCAGTATCCTTATCATATCATTTGTTTCTACCTAGGCTTTTGACACTGTTGCCATGATCTCATTGATATTAGGTTCTTCGGACCTCATATTGAAAGGAAGCATGATCGTCAGACTAATGATTTTTATGAAGTGCTTGATGGTCTCATGTTCAAAGATGGTTTCCTGTATAAAAGGGTTGCACTTAGTTCTTTGATTTACTGGGGGATACAACCAACAGAACCTGAACTTCTCAAATTCTCTTCCACTCCAACTAATACAAGTTCAACTGATGACTTGGATTGGGTCTCCAGCATGTATGGTCCTAAGAAAAGAAACATTCCAAAAGAACAGGATATGGAGCCTTCATCTTCTAAAGCTTCATCTTCTAAAGGAAAATACTCCAAGGCATCTTCTAAGGCATCCACTTCAACTGAAGATTACGAGGATAAAGGATTTAATCTCCATGATCTTGTACTCTTTGGGTCAGTCTCTGTTATTCAATCCTTACTTATTGTCACATAAGTTTAGCAGATGTCATCCTTATTTTTGTTTCATATTAAACAGGCGAAAAGATTTTGGCGTGGTCATTGCTTTTGAGAAAGATGGTCTTAGGGTAAGATTCTTTATGGCAGACTTTTGTACCACATTCATGATTTTTATCTGAGTATATACTGTTCTTTTGTAGATATTAAAAGGTGGTCCTGAAGGATCTGCAGTGACTGTTAGAAAGCAGGATATTAAGCACGTATGTGCAGACAAAATGCTTACTGCTGTTGACCATAAGAAGAAGATAATATGTATTAATGACACCGTTAATGTTCTGGAAGGGCCATTCCAGGTGAAATGTTAATATTCCCTTTAGCAATAATTATTGTAAAGTTCGTTTGGCCTGCACTCTGGGAAAATATGCATCTTTTTTCGTTCTTTTCAAGAAAAAATTCACATGAAAGAATTCTAAAGGCAAAATTGGTTCCATTCCACTGAAAAATCACTGGTTTAGATATATACCATTGAAAGATTACGGTACACTTCAATACCATGGAAAGGTACATCCGTTTTAGTTTTTCTTTTACCATTCCATCCATGCCAGTTTGGATTTGTGCTATTTTTCTTTTTATTTCTGCACCAAAAGGGTGTGTGGCAGTACATGTTTGCTCTCTACTGCAGTGCTGTTTGGTTTAAGCCAAGCACGAAGCAGTTTAATCAACCAGGCAAATTGACCCCCAAATTCATGAGAAAACCTTCCGTGCCTTCACTCAGTCTGTTACTTTGCTAGTTGCTATACCTCCATCCCAACAAAATCCCCTGCTCTATGCCCTCTGTTGCACCATCCTTTGATATCAATCGGACACAGCAGCACACAGAAGAGACAAGTGGTGACTGGCGAGCCGGTGGGGCCATGTGTGGAGGTTGTTGTTTACGAGGATGAGCAGCAGGGCACCTCATCCTTGTTGGGAAGCGAGATGGTGCCATGGGGGAAGCAGCCAGGGATGGCTTCGAAGAAGATTGAGGGAGAGCTGGGTTGATGGAACGGAGATTGAAAGAGAGCAGAGTGCCAAAGTCATCAACAGTAACAGTCTTAAGGACACGGCATGATGTAGCTGTAAGAAAACTGAAGATCTTAAAGTGTACCCAAGAACTTTGATGGTATAGACCTAAAACAGTGATATTTCAGAGCCACAAAACCAATATTTACAATTCTAAAATACCTGATATGGTTATGGTAGTTCTCTTGAGTATCTGGTAAAGTTACAATTTAGCATATTTTAAGTAATATTTTGTACTCCCTCTTCTTATTTACTTGTTAGTTAGAACATCAACGTAGTTTGTATGTATGCACATGTTTTATCATTATTACATTTTCTAAGCACATATTATATTTATGAAAAATACTTAACTACACGCAAGAATATTTCATGACAAATCTACTAGTATCGATTTTACCTATTATATATTAATTTTGGTATATATTAGTTATTTAAAATTTCTTGGTTTGACTGCATGCATCTTAAAATGACGCCTGTTTGTGAACTGAGTGTGCGTTTTACAATGAATGTAACGCATTATTCTCGTAATAAATTGGTTTACAGCACTAGTCTATGCTTCTGCATTTTTTTTAATTATGAGAATTTGATTCCTCCCATTCGGCACCCTTGCTGATTCATTTAATATTTTTACAGGGTAAGCAAGGAGTTGTTAAACACTTGTACATGGGCATACTGTTTATCCATAACGAAAGTGAAAGTGAGAACAGCGGATTTTTCTGCGCCCAGTGCAGTTCATGTGAAAATGTCAAGAAGCGGAAGGAACTGGCAAGTTCCACTTTTGGAAATTCAGTATGTGTAATTGCAGATACAATGTTTCTACTGTTCTACTTCCTCTATTCTATATTATAAGACGATTTAATTTTGTCCTAAGTCAAACACCAAGTTTATCGTAAAATGAACCAATATCTACAACATCAAATTAGTTTCATTAAATCCACCATAAAATATGTCTTGATTGTGTATTTATTTGGTATTATAGGTAATTATTTTTCTATAAACTTTGTCAAAGCTAAAGTTTGACTTATAGGACATAACTAAGACATCTTACAATATGGAACAGAGGGAGTACTTACTAAATAAGGTTGGATATTTTATGTGACACTTTGTTTTTGATGTACCAGGAGGATAATCCTATTCCCATGTTTTCGTATGAACAAAATGAGCAACGGGACAGTAAGTGTTCCTGGAGATTGATGATTTCGTCAGCATAAAATAGTTTTTTTTCCCCTGATTCCCTTGATCCTACAGATGAAAGGCCTTACAGGAGCACCAGAGAACAACTTTTCTCAATTGGGGAGATGCTGCGCATTCGAAAGGGTCCTTTGAAGGGCTATCTCTGTCGTGTAGTTCGAATATTTCGCAATGATGTAACTGTAAAGCTAGATTCACTGCTGAAGATTGTCACAGGTTGGTTACCTGAGTATCCTTGCAGCTGTTCTTTGACAGTGATTGACTATTTCTGTGTAATGTTTGCAGTGCAAGCTGAGTTTCTTTCAGTCCCAGCTAAAAGAGGGTAAGCTGCTAAGCATGCTTCTCTTTTCTCTTTTCATTTTGTGCTTGTTTTAGTAACGTGATTGTGTAAACCATCATATTGTTGCTTAATGCCACCTTATTGCATTACCAGGGATAACTCTTCTGGTGCTCCATCTGGTCCTTTTGGTAAATGCAAGTTTCGTGCACACTGCAGCTATTTCCAATTTACTCGCTGCTGCTTGCTGCCATGGAGTTTGTTACCTATGCTGATTGTAATGTAGGTTCAGAAGCTGACAAACCCTCATGGGACAATGGATTACCATCTTTTGGAAGGTTCTTTCTTGCTTTTCAGCTTCCTTCTTTGTGAATCTTCTAACAAATTGTTGGGCTTCAGATTTCCTAATCAACCCGACCCCTCCCCACCAATCAAAACGAACCTATGCGGTTGATTTGGTGTATATCATTGGTTGGATAAATAAAAATCCTCAAACCATTATTTTTATTTGCACTATTCACTGAATTGTTCAATCTTCTGCAGTGATTCCTGGCAACCCTTTTCAAGTTCTACAATACCAGTTCAGAGTGCAGGTATATTCAGTCGTAGGCCTTTCTATTTATCCAACCAATAATAGTTAACTTTTAGTTTGCGCTTTGTTAACTTTTAGTATTGTGAACTCGTGATGTTGCAACATTTAACCTGTTGAAAATTGCTTGTTGAAGTATCACACATTCAACCAGTTACCCATTCCATGTCTCATAGAAGTCCTTGAATTGGCGCAATAGGGAATCAGGTGGGCTCTCTAGGATTGGTAGAACAGATAACACATCCGTTTAATTTGGTGTGGGGTTAAGTCACAGCTGGAATGGTTTTTTATTGGGTTTATGTGACAAAATTTCTACAAATTTGACAAGACTTAAACGTGAACAGAAAAAAAATGAAGCTCATTTATTAGTAGTTGAAGTCTTTATAATTTTGCTCATGTGCAACTTCTGCATTTTTAGATGGGGAATCTGAAGTTGATCCTTGGTGCAAGAAAACAGTATCTTCTGCCGATGATTCTGATCCATGGGGCACGAAAGCAAAATCTGCATCTGTTGAAGTATGGAACAACAGTACTACACAACAAGAGAACTCCAGTGATAATGCATGGGATAAACAACCTGGAGGTAGTGGATCTAATATTGGTGGAAGCTCTTGGGACAGAACGGCAACTGATAAGGAAAGTGGAAAAAGTGACAACTGGGGCGAGGCATGCAAGGAGACAGAGAAAACTGGTAATGATACAGATCCCTGGGGAAGCAAGGTCAAAGAGATAGATCTGAAAGAAACGGATAGCTGGGGAAAGGCTTCAATGCAACCAGAGAAGAAGTTGGAGGATGGTAGTCATGAATGGGGCCAACCTGTTGTCAAGTCAAACCAAGACCAAGAAAAAGGTGCAGAAAAATGTGGGGCTTGGGATACTGTTATTGCTGGGTCATCTTCATCTGTTCCTGGCAGAGGGTATGATGACTCCTGGGTTAAAGCTGATACTTTGCCTATTGCTCAAGATGATGCCTGGGGCAAATCAAAAGATGGTAATGATGGAGCAGCTGGGTGGAACGAAACTAGAACATCTAACCAAAGCCACGGCACTGGAGGGTGGGATGCTGCTGCTTCCAACCTGAATGAATCATCTGATGTGGATGGACATAAGGATGCATGGGGTAAAGCAGAAGATACAACAGCTAACGCTGAAGAAAAAAATAATGAAAGTGGAAACTGGAACAAAGCTGGACCACTAGACAAAGTTTGTGGCAGTGATTGGGGTAATCCAAAGTTTTCCAGTGGTGATGGTCCATCCAGCTGGAACAAGGGAGACAAAGTTGGAGGAGATTCCCAAAACGGCAGCTGGAGCAGACCTGGTGGAAACTTTGAAGGTGGTCGTGGGTTTGGGCGAGGACGGGGCAGAGGCAGGGGCTGGGAATCTGGGGATTTAGGTGGCAGAAATGACCAAGGAAGCTGGAAGAACTCAGGGACTAGTGATGGATCTGGAAGGCCCTCTTGGAAGTCTGATAGTCGAGTTGACAAAGAGGTGGGAGATTCTGGTGGATATCAGGGGAGAGGAAGAGGAAGAGGCCAGTATGGAGGACTGGGAAGAGGAGACAATGGTTGGAGAAATGGAGGTGAAAGCAGTTCTGAGTTTGGAAGGAGTGATGCTGATGCACCAAACTGGGGAAATAAAGGTGTATCGAATAAAGGTTCTTGGGATAGTGGGGACAATTGGAAATTCCCAAAGTCATCTGATGAAAATCAGACTTCCGCTTGGAACAGTTCAGAAGATAAAAAGCCATCTGGAGGTGAGTGGCCTGTTTGAAATTGATACCTTGTATTAGATTTGGATGGTTAGTATACTTTTGTCTACATATGCATGTGTTTTCTTCTTTATGTTTTGGATCCCATATTTATTTGAATAGCCTATCGAGATTTGAATAAACTTTTTTTAACTTCAACAGGATGCTACTTGAATTTCTTGCTTTGATTGTTATTGTGGTTACTTAAGTTTAGTAATATGGTTTCTACTTAGATTTAAATTTGATAATGCTCTTTTTGGGTATTGGTAAACAAAATGATCCTTAGGTTAGCAAGATGGTGCTACTCTGGGTGCTGAGTGCTGGAGGGTATCAAAAGTATTTGCTCGAAATTTTATCAATACTAGCTAAATGCACGTTCTTTGCTACGTGTAAAGGAAAAAATATCATAATATTGTCTAAAATAGATAAAATCATATTTCCCATGAAATACGTTACCCACCCTTTGTTATAGGGGAGACTCACCTTAATTTAATTTTATATGTTGCTATCCATTTAGATCTATTAATCTACTTGATGTTTTAAGCTATAGTTGTGTGCTGAATTGTATATCTTTAGGCCAAGAACAACAAAGTGGTGCTTGGGCTAGCAAGGTGACTTCTACTGCTGGCACTGAGGATAAAAGTGATGCCTGGGGCACCAAGGCGGAAGGCAATTCTGGTAGCACTGGGGTAAAGTGGGAGAATGCTTCATCTGGTAATTCTGATGGCAAGTAAATTTCTTGTTCTGTTCAATGGTGGATATACTACAAAGCTTATGGTTTGCTATCATCATGTTCAGGTGAAGAGCGGCAAAGCGATCCTTGGGGAAGCAAGATCTGTTCTAATAAAGGTGCTTAGAGGAGATTAAATTGTTTCTCTTTGTTGTCTGCTTGATTTTTGAGCTAAATAATTATTGTCTGTGTATTTACATGTTGCCTTGCAACGCTTATATTATACTACTAACTTGTAGGCAAAGAACAAGAAACTGACCCTTGGACAAGCGAGGTGAAATCCGCTGCAAATGCTGATGATAACAATAATGTCTGGAACACTAGTGCAAGTGATACTGCCTCTGGTAGTGAGAGCAAGTGGTGCAATGCTGGAGCAGAGGAAAAGGCAGATGCCTGGAAAAGTAAAGGGGGGAGTGAAAATAGCGGCGGTTGGAATAGTGCTGGCTCCTCATGGGGGAATCAGAAATCTTCTTGGGGTAAGCCAAGCTTCTCAGGTGGAGAGCAGGAACCAGCTTGGAGCAATCCAAATAATGGTGATGATAACAGTGGATATGGTAGGGGCGGATTTGGGCGAGGAAATCGAGGCAGAGGGAGAGGAAGGAATTTTGGCGATAGTGGATCCTCATGGAGTGGAGGAAGAAACAGAAACGATGAGTCACGTGGAGAGAGATCTGAAGATCACTGGAACACACGAGATTCTGATGGTGGCAGAGGAAGAGGAAGAGGACGCTTTGGCAGAGGTGATCGCAATCAAGGTAATAACTGTGGTTCGGGTGACAACAATGACAGAACCTGGGGCTCTGGCAGGGGAAACAGGGACCAGGATGGTTGCAAAAATTGGAACCAAAATGATGACAGAAGACCGTTCGGTCAAGATCGAGGTGGTGGCTGGTCCCAATCTTCCAACTGGAACGCCAACAAAGGGCAGTCCAGCTGGGGGAGTGACAAAAATGACAGCTGGGGAGCGCCAAAGCCTTCTGGTGGAGATGACCAGGCAGGAAAAAACAATAGAAACAATCCGTGGGGTGCTCCTCCTGGCAACACTACTACTGATGGAGGATCTGGCTGGAAAAATAAGACGGAAGATACCTGGAATTCGTCTGAAGGAACACGGGGTTCAGGTATGACCCCAGGAAAATCTTCTTGGGGTGGATCAGAAGATAGACAAAAGAAAGAAGGATCATGGGAGAAAAGCGAGGGGAGTGGGAGCCAAGTCGGCGGAGGCAGTTCCTGGGACAAGCCGGATGGAGGATGGAACAGCAACAAGGGCGAGAGCACCCAAGGAGGTGGCGGCAGCGGCACCTCCTGGGACAAGGCAGATGGCGGATGGAACAGCAGCAGCAAGGGTGGGAGCTCCGACAATGCTGGGTGGTAAGCTCGATCCAGAATCAGCTGCAATCCATTAGTGCATGTATATAATGGTTGCCATGCAGCTTGGACTTGCTATATATTTTCTCTTTCTAGACTTAAAACGCTATTATTAGTAATAACGTCGCCTGCTACTCTAAACTACGAACTTGCCTTAATTCCAGCAGAACTTTTCCTATTGCTGACGGTTATTAAGGTAGTAACCTCTGTACCACCATCTCTACTATCCCCAGGTGTTTTTATGCTCTTTCTTGTTTGGATGATATGGCATTTTTTTTTGTTAGTTTGATGCATGTGCGGGTGGGCATAATGATCAAACGCTCTCTAGCACCGTATCTTTAGGGGTGGCTAACGAGTCTGAGTCGAGTCGAGTCGACTTGGTTTGACTTGTAAAAACCCGTTAAGTTAATGAGCTAGCTTGGCTTGACTAGTTAAGTTAATGAGTTATTAACCTAACGAGTTAAAAATGAAATTTGACTCATCTCGTTAAAAATAAAAAATTCAAGTTAACTTATTAAGCTCGTTACACCGAAATACATGATTTAAAATTCCTATGTAGTATAATATGTGATTCTATAATCAAAGATTGTGAGTGATATATTACGTATCATGACTTATAAAATTGTGCTACAATTTATAATCATCAGTTTACAACTTTACATCTGTAAAATATGAACAATTAACTTCTATCTTAATGCATCATGAGCTCAACGAGCTAACCGAGTAACTCATGAGCGAGTTCGAGTTAGCACGTTAAGTAAACGAGTAAAAGTAATAGTTCAAACTTTAACTTGACTCGTTAACTGCTCGAGTTGAGTTAGCTCATAAGTTTCGAATTTTTTTTCCACCCCTATGTATCTCCATGGTTGCGTGCTTTGCTTAACAACGGTTCTGTTATTGCTGTGTGTGTATATTGCATTGTTATCTGCTGACCCCTGCTTTCTTCCTGTGACAATGATAATCCCTTGTTATGGTTTTAGCATCCGTTTTGATAGCTTTGGATCAATTATGGTATACTATTATTATATGCCATGATCTCATTTATCACTCTTCCCATCTAGGAGAGCCAAAATAGCTAGCATAGTAAACATATCGCTAAGACTTGTAACTAATTGTCATCAAAATCTATATGCCCATTATATTATTTACCAAGTGACACGTCCAAGTAGCTCCAATTCGTTTGCCATCACCAGCTCCAGTTCCCATGCTTGGCTTCAAACGACAGATCGCTCCGGGAAGCGGCCACGGATGCGTTACCCTCGCCGGTGACGACACAGCTTCGAAACCAAGGCTCAACTCATCATCTAGATTAAAACTGCTAAGAAACAGGCATTGCTGCTCAAGATTGATGTCGTTAGTAGATAACATTCTAAGGGTGCATTCGGGAAGGCAAGTTTCTAACATGTACTTTCTCTTTTCTGCACACACGTTTCCCAAACTACTAAACAATGTGTTCTTTTTCATAAAAATTCTATAAAATAATTGCTTTAAAAATTATATTAATTCAATTTTTTTAAGCATTTTAACTAATATTTAATTAAACATGCGTTAATGAATCCTTCCGTTTTGCTTACACAGGGGATAAGTTCTCAACCCTCACATTTTAACACACCCCTACTTGGGAGGGGACAACTCACAACTACTTCTCAACTGTTGTAGATAAAAACAGGCAAACACATGGACATATACTACAAGGAAGTAGGAACCCATATGCAAACATAGAAATAAAAGAAAAATATTAAGACATTAAAATGGTATATGGCTCAAAAAGATAGGCTCTTGCACTCAAAACTGAAATTTAGTAGTTGGTACGAATAAAACATGCTTATCTCATGCGGGTCCCATTGTAGACCAGGTGACTATAGCCTCAAGCTTAAACTTATCACCCAACACAATCGCATCGGTGCTACATGAATACATTTGTGAAGTGAAAGTAAGGTAATGACGCTCCACAGTTAAATCCTCATGCATCAATTCAAAACATTCTGTATCCTTGCATTGGACTTGAGTATCTCCTTCTGTTTCAATTTCTCTCCTTGTATTATTAACAGAGATGTCAAACCATAGCTTTAGCTCACAACCCAACTCAACAGCAACAACCGTTGATATAGGACATTGACCGTGAGTGAGATTCGACATACTATCATATACCACAATACCATCTGGATACCCATCAGTATATGCAGTAACCACCTTCAGCTTATAATTTGGAACAACCTTAGAGATCTCAATATCAATGGTTGCTTCAATGCCATGCTCAATGAAAGCATAATGAATATCCACCGGGCCTAGTGAGCCGTAGATTCTTGATTTCAGTTCTACACCATGTGGAACAAAATCAGGATTGAATTCGATGCAGCCATCGATAATTTCAAAATCCTTTTTGGTGTCGTCACTAACATTAGTCTTAACTTTCAGACTGTACTCAAGGAGACAACCATCAAGTATAGAGTTTCCTCGAGCTGGAGAAAGCAGTGGCAATGTTGGAGAATCCTATTCAAGTACGAATAATGTTAAGTCAGCAAAGATATACGGAATTACGGTAGTGAAAGGGGAATGCAAAGAAGAAACAAAATAACTTTCTATATAAGGTATGTCATTATCAACACTAATCATGTTAGTGGGCAGATGAGATAAGGTAGTATATTTTTCTAGCTTGGAACTACAAAGTACAATGCTAAAGAAATGTATCCACAGAATTCATGCATCCTTACTCACTGTCACACACCCACGGAAAAAAGTTGGAACATATACTTTTTTTAACCCAAAAGAAGATCTGCCATTGAAATCATAGAAAATAGTGAACATACCATGTTGCTTGGAACAATTGTTAAATACCCCCTTTGGTTATAAATATTTGGCATAGTTGAATTTGTCTATAAAGTTTAATCATTCGTCTTATTTAAACATTTAGTAAAAATATAAGTCACGCTTAAAATATCTTTAATAATAAAACAAGCCATAACAAAATCAATATAATCATTTACATTTTTTAAATGAAACGGATTGTCAAATTTCATGGTTAAAGTTAACCATGTAAAATATTTATTAAGACATTTCCTGCTCATCAACTAATGTAGCCACTATCAGCTCCATGGATAGTTTCTGAGTACAAATAAGTTTCCTACCATCCTTCATTGCATTAGTGGCATGTTAGGATGAAGGGTGGTTTTTGACTTTTTTTTTCTTCCTTACATACAAGCATACAACAATATCAATTACTCTCTCCATCCCAAAATATAAACATTTTTAATTATTAATCTAGACAATTATCTGTCCAAATTCATAGAAAAAGTAGTTATATTTTGGATCGGAAGTAGTATGAGTAAGCTCTTAAAAGCTGAACTACAACAAAAGAATCAACAGAAAACAAAAAATTGCATTTTATCAGTAGTTGAATTTAACTGAAGCGTATATTGATGACTAACTGGAGTTATTCGGTGTGGCTGCTCCCTGCTTCGATTGAAGATATAGTTGCGCATGCTATCCAACTCGTCCCGAATAGCAACAAGTCCATAAACCAACATGCTCTGATCACCCGGAAAGTTACCGGCAAATCTAACTGAAAGTATCTGGAGCATACTGAACACCGGATAGTCGAACTCACCAGGTTCTGTGAACCGTTTGTTTCTTAAAGAAGCTGAAAGAAGCAATAGGAGAAAGACATTACAGTAGGGTGCATCCTATTGAAGATCCTATATCATGGGAAAAATATGTAGCGCAAAATACAAACTCGAGAACTACCGTAGGATAAAAAATAGATCTATGATATTTGTCCACTTCTTCGTGAGTAAATTTTTTTACTGCTAGATTACTACTAGGGAGTAAATATTTTTTTAAAAAAAACTAATCTAGGAGTAAAAATTTTACTTGCAGTGACATGGACAAAGCTCATGCATCAATTTTTTATCCTAAGATAATTAAGATTTACACTACATATGAAGTTTGCATTGCATACTTTTTCATATATCATAAGGGTAGAACACTTACTTGGATTGGTGTCCGACATTCGGTATATCCCATACCAGGGAAAAAAGTTAGCTGGCTCTGGGAAATGAGGTAGGAGATTGACAGGGAAGAAGTGTTCCTCATCAGGAAGGGTGGCATTTAGTTCTTCAATTTTTTCGTAGTACTGGTCGCTCTCTTTAGCATATTTTTCTGCGTTATACATAGCAGGTTCTAAAGGCAAAAAGAAGAAGGTCAGCATCATACCAATAGATAGAAGACAATATGATGATATTTTTGTTTTTCGTACATCTTTTACAGCTTAATTTTCATTTTCCTATCGAAAAAGATTACGAAACAGAAGAATACCATCCAAGACATAGGTATTGCAGAATGCAGAATAACAATCGCAGTCGCAGGGTATATATTGTTGAAACTGACAACAACAAGATAGGAGGGAGGAGGGATGACAACAACGAAACCAGGGTGGGTTGATCAAAGCTTACCGAGGATATGCCTATTGGACTCTGTCACAATCAAGGGCGACGCTGTCAAGATACGTCTCACTTCATCCTCGTCCAGCTCCGATGCAGGCTTGGTGATGCTAGACGACGGTGCATTGCCGGAGTCGGCGTTCAGCGGCGGCAGGCTGCGCTCCAGTGTGGCCAAGTCGAAGCCGGACGACTCCTCGTCCATGACGGTGGACGGCGGTGGCACGCGCATATATATAGGAATTATATTCCTCTGTGTCGTGACCAAACAGCACAGCAACAATCTCTATTTCTCTCTGTCTGCAAGCTTCTTCCTTGGTCACGTACTCCATATTTATAGAGTACTGGATCCACACGTGTAGGTAGAAAATAAGGAAATCCTCCTCGTACGTACTTGTATTCGGACTGGGACGTACGGAGAGCCCTGGTGATCGATCGATCGATTGGCTTTAATTTCAAACAAGTAAATTTCATTGCTGATCCAACAGATAAATATGAAGATTGCATTAGATAATCTTCCTTTTCTCTCTTCTTCCTCTCTATCTTGCGGAGAAAGGGCAGAGAAGGGAGACGGCTGACCCTCGCGCGAGCGCCGCCGGCCGCGTCCCGGCCGTCGGGCCGTGCCGCCCGCATGCGCCACCCTCTGTCGCTTGCCGCCGCGCGCGGCACCAGCGTCGGCGTCCTCCGGCGACGGCTGCCGCGGCTCTAGATTACCGCCGAAGAAGCGAAATCCCCCTGCAGCCACGGCCATGTCCACTCTACGCCGCCGCCTGGCGATCGCCGTGGAGCCGGTCGCGGATGCGAACGCCGCCGCCGCAGCCTGCATCGACTTGTCCGCCTCCTCGCGGCAGATCTCGGTGGCTATGGGCGTCGTGCCGTCGCGCACACACGCAAATACCTCGCCTCCTCCTTCTCCTCATCATGGTGCGGCGGGTGCGGAGGACGCTGGCGGGGCGAGGCGGACGACGAGGCGGCACACGGCGGCGGCGAAGAGGATCTCTCTGCGCGCTCGCTGTCGGCTTCTCCAGCCCCCTCGACGGCCTCCCCGCCTCCTCCCTCTTCGCGCGCGCTCGCCGCTGGCTTCCTCACCTCCTCCGTCTCCATGCACGCTCGTCGCCGGCCGCTGCCCTTCCCTTTCCCCGCCTCCGCCTCCCTCCACCTCGCCGGCGACGACGACGAACGCATCAACGCGAGCACCTCTTTCCGAGTCGCCGCCAACACCATGCTGCTCCTGCGTTGCCGCCGCGTCGCCCGTCGCCTCTCCCGCCTCGCCCCGCCGGCCTCCTCCCCACTTACCGGCCGACCCGCCCGGAGAGGAGAAAGGTGAGAGGGAGGAGGAAGGGAGAGAAGAGGGGAAGGTGAGAGGATGATGACGTGGTCATCCTGACACGTGGGATCCACGCGGCTTCCTGACTCAGCCACCTAATGATCTGACTCAGCCACCTAATGATCTAAAGTGATATGGCTGGATTTAGTTTCGTAAGTTGAGAATCTCGTATATCCGGTTCTGTGATTGAGCGATGATTTTGTAATTCAGTACTAAGATGAGAGATCTCACATGTACTTTTTTTTCCACAATTTTTCCGTCGGAATTAGCCAAGTATTGTTTTTGACCGATAACTGTAAAACAATACGGGCTGGTAATTTACACCGGTAATAGGCTGATTACAGGTCTTCAAAGCAGGGATTTGCTATAAATGGTAAAAATCTCACCATCTAAGTTTAGAGATTACTGCACCCAATTTTATGAGACCAAAATCTGACATACATTCTGATAAAACAAATTCTCTTACATACAAGCACTTATATATCCACAAAAGATAATTAGCGCATATGCGCCGCCAGCGTACACGCGCACGGCCTTCGCGTTTGACGGGTAGATTGGTCCCTGCGTGATTTTTTTAATCACGTGTGCATGATTTTATTTTCACGAATTTTTTTAATCACGTGTGATTTGAGTCAAAAGTTTTTAAAATTTTAGTTAAAATTTTTGAATTTTGAGTTTGGAAGTTTTAAAAATTTAATTTGAATATTTTGAATTTTGAGATGAAAGATTTCAAATTTGAGTTGAAAGTTTCAAATATTCATTTCGAAGTTTTCAAATCCAAGTTGATTTTTTTTAAAAAAACTTGACTTTAAAGTTTTAAATCAAGTTTAAAGTTTCAAATTTTAACTTGAAAATTTTCCAATCTGAGTTGAAGTTTTCAAATATAAGTTTAAAGTTTTAAATCTATACTTGAAAGTTTTCAAATCTAGGTTGAAAGATTTTTAATCAAGAGGTTTTTAAATTTTAGTTGAAAGTTTGTTTCAGTCAACTCCCCACCCGTTACCATCCTAATTTACCGTGTCAAAAAAAAGAGGAAGAAACGTTTGTGGGAGGAAAAATATTCCTAGAAAAAAAATAAAAGGGGAAAAGAAAACAAAAAACGCGAGCGGGAGAATTTTTTTGTCGTGACTTGGAACGAAAAACACATAACAGAAAACCACAAATAAGTGAACCCCACCAATTCCTTCCTAGTCAACCCCACGCGTGCACGAGTGGTAGGAGCACCCTCGTATATCTACCTAAGAGCAAGGATAATAGTGGGGCTATAAGACAATTATAAACTTATGTGGAAGAGAGATAAAAAAAGTAAGGAGTGTTGATTCTTATACAAGAGCTAGATATGCACATGCCACAAGATATTTACATTAATCATAGTAAGGGAAGAAGAGAAGAGAGAAAAAGTAAAACCAACCTTATAGGTAACTTATTATACATATTAGCTATAATATAGATTAATAGTTAGTTATATTATTAAACTTGCTCTAACGAAACATCATTGATCAACTATCTAGGTTTATCTGATACAGGCTTACCCTATCAAATGTGATGTCTAGCCAAGACCCCATGAACCATTTCCATTCATAGAAACCCTCACTAACAACATAGGGAAACTGCATCCCAACTCACCGGAGCATAATTGCACAACGACAGGCTCTTGTCATGTTCTCATAATCATATATACCACGGTTCTCTTTCCTAGTCAGTAGCAAATAGCTGTCAAAATTGGTGGATCAGCGTAAGAGCCGTAGAGCCACCCCTTGGCGATGTAGCGGTTGATGGACTCCGTGTAGTGACCACCGTCCCAGTGCACGGATGCCGACGGGTCCTCGCACGCGACCGCGCTACCAGCCACAGATGGCGCTATGGTTCTAGTTGTACCGGCCACCGTCGCCGCAACAAGCCTTGAGGACGCTACCAGCAGTGAATCCTCCAAGTTGCACGTGTTCAGACAAACCACTTAATTAATAATCGCATTGTATTCAGTCATTGCTATTTTTTTCTAAAAAAAAAAACAAACCAAATCTTGCAACGAGACAGTACTCGACCAGTAAGCTAGGTAAAAGGATCCTCAGATATATCGCCCCCTACTTTGAGTGGCTGATATGTGAGTCCCTCACATGTTAGTGGTATATATGTCAGAGGGTAGTACATCAGAGGAGACTCATTACTATTCCCTCCGTCTCAATATAAGTAGAAAAATATACATACCAAAATGGACGGGGTCTTGGAGGACTTGGATGATGGGTTGATATAAGTTGGCAAAGATGATCTTGGTATGGGGGTACTTGCCCCTGAGCCCGTCGAGAGCTGCACGGAGCATTGTGTTGTGGTGTTTGGACACACTATTGACGTTGCGCAAGCAGCCGAGGCCGTCATAGTCCGACCTGTTGGGGCTCATGAAGAGCGTGAGGATGATAGGTGAGCACCCTCTCGGTGGATTCCCTAGCACGACCACGTAAACCGCGCCTTGGTTGATCAGCCTCTGCAATACCCAAAGTTGAAGGAATGTAAACAAGAATGCAAGTGAATTAGTATGCAGATAGTAACAAAGTAAAACTGCAAATTGCAGATCGAAGTTTACCTCCACGGCCGTGGTTATTTTTTCCACGACTTGAGGCACCAACGATTCGACCTCTTTTTCGGTCTTCTTTGCTGTCCACATGAGGTTATAGTCATTCACCCCAAACTCTTCGACGATGAAGAGGGAATTATAGAAACAACTCTTTGACCATGCAGAGACTGATCGATTTCTTGAAGGCAATATTACAAGAAGATATGATGCCGCTGCGATTCAGAGAATTGTTACCAATGCCAACAGCCAAGCACGCACCATTGGGTTCATGTGCTCTGGTGCAAATGGATGGCTTGAGATGCTCAAACCAACCAAGCTGCACATCCAGCGAATTGTTCAGAAGCTTATCTGCAATGTTGTTCATCTCGAAGAATTCAGCATCGATCACGGTGAGGTCCCCACGACGAAGTTCACGCCCTGGGAGACGCTCGAGCTATCACCAGGGAGGCTGGAAGTAAAGGCAGACCAAACTCTTCAGCTACAAACAAACCGATCATTCAAGTTCATGGTGGAATTCTGCAGGAAATTAAACTATTTTTGTATTGTGCTCTGAATCAAAATATTGCTAAACTTACCTGTAACGCCCCGACACTCGGTAACCGTAAACACCAGTTAACTCATACCGAGGTGTTACGCATTACCTGTGAGATAGTACCAGTCCCAGGATACACTAGCTAGTACACACAGAATAAACATGGGATCAAAGTAAACTACTTTATTACATCACTGGAATTAGTCCTTACATAAGTTATCATCATGGACAGGCCCATAGATGAGCAACACAGCAATACAAAAGCCAACAGAGCGGCAACGTGTAGGATCAAGGAGGCCGACTAGGGGGGTGAATAGGCGGTTTTAAAACTTAATGGCACTTAAGCAAAACTAACCTAAGTTGCTAGGCAAGGTGAGGTGCAAGGTTAACTATGCAACTAAGTTAAGTTTTGCAAACCTAGGTGATATGGTTTCAAATATGTCTCTATGATGTAAACTTGTTCAAATGTAAATGTGATAAATAAATGAGACAAAAGACAAGGAATTTTTCACCGAGGTTCGGAAACTCGCCGGTTTCCTAATCCCCGTTGAGGCGAGCCCAACTCCACCGCTCAACCACGAAGCCACCGCACGCCCCCTTCGTCAAGGGGTGGGCAAGGTGGAAGCCGGCCCACAGAGAGGACTACCCAAGCCTCGATCACTAGGGTAGTTCTTCCTTCACTCGGAAGTTGGTGAACTCCAAACCACTCACAACCGGCGCCGGGCTTCCTCCACAATCTCCTCGGAGAGGTCACCGGGCAACACCTCCACAAGCCGTCTAGGAGGTGGCAACCTCCAAGAGTAACAAGTCTAGGATGCTTGCCGAGGATGATCAAGTGCCACACTAGCTCTAACAATGAAGCAATGCACTTGGATTGGCTTAACTCACTCTCCAACACCTCACTAGATAAACTAAGTGCACAAGGGTGTGAGAGCTCTTGCAAGGGTTCAAGATAATGCAATGGAGTACCAAAACCTTACCCTTGCTGCTGGGGAGTGGGTATATATACCCCCATCCACCAAAACTAGCCGTTGGAGTCGAAATCCCCAACTCTGTGCTCTGCCGGTCAGACCGCCATAGTGTGGCCGATCAGACCGGACTACTTTGTAATGGCTAGAAAACTAGCCGTTACAGGGCAATCATTGAGCCCACTCAACCTAGCCGGTCAGACCGTCCACGGCTCGGTCAGACCGCCAAGGGCTCGGTCTGATCGACTGCGGCACTGGCGGCTCTGGATCGCCAAGACGAGACCTCCTTCAAAATCAGGATGAGCGGTCAGACCGCCATGGGATGGGCGGTCAGACCGGACAACATACTTCGGTCAGACCGCCATAAGGGTGGCGGTCAGACCGCAGGTCACTTTTTAGCTCAACCGACCGTTAGTAAAACGGCGATATCTCTTGACTCGGGTCTCGGAATTTGGCGTTCTTGGACTCTATGGAAAGCTTATTCAAAGGGCTATCCAACCCATGAACAATCCATCCAAGAAACACAACTTTTCTCAGGGAGAAAAGGCTCACACTCCAAAGGATACTCCACCGGACATAACCACATGAGGCTACCCAAACCTATATGATTTGCCCACTTCTCTCTTTGTTTAGGACTTGAGAAAACTCACCACACTTGGCTAGACAAGCCCACCAAATGCACCTACATGCATATGAACTAATATGGCGCAAGATCATCCACATGCTCGCTTCATAGACCCCTCTTGATAGTACGGCGCCTATCTAGCAAATCCGGTCTACACCAAACACCAAGACCGGGAAAAGACTAAGAAAACATTCTTAGTTCAATTATACCTTTGTCTTGCGCCATTGAACTTGGGGTTAATGCTTGAGCCAACATCAACACTCGTGACCATTCGCTTGAACCATGTTTATGCCGCGGTCTTGACCATCCTTTGTTAAGATTTTCTTCTCATCACAATCTTGACTTCATTCTTGTCGACATGGCGATGTCTTTGGCTTGGTGACCATCAACCCATGGTGTCATCCATTAGCCTCATCACAATTAGACCTATTCCTTTGCACGGCTCAAAGGAAAACATTAGTCCTAACAAATCGGTTGTCATCCTCCACTTGGTGACCAACCGGTTGCATATGAAAGATATGGATATGTTTGTTGAGTATTCATTAACATCACAAGTGTCATATACTCGTATGCAAGCTCAAGTGCAAAGATCCGATATAAATAATAGGTGAACAACATGGATCTAAAACATGCACAATAAATGTATAGGATTTGCTCCCCCTAAATATATGCATACAAATAAATATACAAGAGAGGCAAGTGTATGCATAAGTAAAGAAGAACCAATTGGGTTTATCCTATACACATGGAGAATGCACGTAGCAATGACAAGACAAACAAAAACACATACCTTCATGATCTCCATGTTCTCAAAGTAAAGGAGACTAAATAAGATAAGGCTCAAGTAAACATTAGTCTCACACTTATATAACAATAACATGGAAATCATATATATGAACCTATCAAAAATTAGGAGATAAGAAGTGATACATATTGCTTTATCTCCATGCATTTCATCATTGTCATGATTAAGGTCCATCTACCACATCTCATTATCGGGAAATAACCTAGTTGACAACTTATGTAAAAGAGAGGTTAATCCCATAAATATCGGTTTATCATCTATCACCAAAGCAACAATTACACAAATTGTTTAATCCAAGATCTTTCAATCTTTTTCTCTCTTTTGTGATAGATAATAACTCGATATAAACAATATAGAGAGATGAGATGAAAGATAATTTCAAATCAAGGTAGGGATCTTATAAAAAACAAAATATAGAATAAGATCCCCCTCAAGATGTGCATACATATGGATATGAAGGAACGCATATGCACATAATCAATAAAGATCAACGAGGAAGCTCACACTATATTTTGGATCCACAAGAGAGACCAAGTTAAAATATGTGAAGTTTAATACATACCTCTCATCATTTTTACTTTCATATCCAAATGAGACTAGTCAAAGAAAGGCTCATAAAAATGATTAGTCTCATATAATTAAATTTGTCATTAATCACCAAAACCAAATTAAGGCACTTGAACTTACACAACGCGGAAGCTAAAAGCAGCGAGAGACTAAGCGACTAGGCACTAGGCGACACGCTTATGCAACTAACTTATTCCACAGGCGAGGCTTGGGGCTAGGCACAAATATTCTAGAAGTCCTCGTACTTGGCTTGCTCCTGGAGACACTCCTCGGTGGTAGGGTCGATATCTTTATCTCCAAGCTCTATAGATATATTTATATAGCAAGGGTGAGTACTTTTATGTACTCAGCAAGCCGGGGAAATAATGACATGTTGGCTTAAATAAGGAGGCTAGGGTTTTATTTGCGAAAGCAGCATTTTCGGTGAAAACGATTTTATTTTACAAAAACTCTAGTGAGTCAAAGTTTCAATTATCGGGAGAAGGCTCACGACTTATCCCATTCCATAAGTTGCTTTGCAACAACTTGTCACAAAGAGTAACAATCAATTATTAACTGGTTTCCTCTATTAGTTTCTTTTCGCTTTCACATCAACTCAGTTCAAATCATAAAATCACCACGACACTATTCCTCATAGTTAACCTAGCTTTCTCAGCACAACAACACCTTCTCGGTCTTAACAACACCTTGGTGTCAAACGACACCCCAGGTCACACAGACCCGTTCCTAACCACAGAGGTTAGCCGTCTGCCACATAGGCGAACTCTGGAAACGAATCCTTTCCCACCAACCATTTTTATCAAACATTTGCCAAACAAATCTACGCTATGAGAAACACCTTACACTCGCTCTTGACTGTGGGCACGGCTGTTCGAACAGTTTATTAAGCTCTGTAGAGGTTGTACGCTTTACCCACACGACACGAAACTAACACCGTTTACTTGTCGGTAATGAAAGTTCGTGACAAGACCTTTCCAAAGCTAACCCATGAAAATCGCATACCACCTAGTTGGGCCAAGTCTTTTAGCCGAGCATCAGGCAAGATCAGCCGTCATTCACTCAGGAATACCTAGGATTCTCCTACTCCTACTTGGTACCGTGTGCCACATTGGAGGCATTAGAACACCCAAGAAGGGCTATCAGGATCCCAAACTTCATCTCCTCATCCTCGGCATCCCACAACCATTGGCACACCAAACTCCCATGTGATAACCATTTACTTAGCCAGAGCCATCCCATGAATACCCATGGGGTCGCACTGTAATGTGTTTGGATGGATTTCCCAAAGGAATCGTTTGTCCTTAACGATAATACGCGACCAAACCACAAAGAAATGGCCTCGCATCATCCCTATTTTCACAACTCATTTTATTTTCAACACATTGGTACCACGTACCGGATTTTTAAGCATAAGTTTGGAAAATACCCAAGTTTCCCACACGACAGTACAAATGTAAGCACGGCTAAGCAAGCTACCTCGGTAATCGTACCCAATGGATAGCGATACCGGTGAAAACATGAGTGGAGCTATCAAAGAAAAATGTTTAACAACATCCTATGTAAAGTGAGTGCAACTACTAGGTCGGTCCGTCGGTTGCATAAACAATCTGAGGTCTAAACAAGATTATCGTGTACACTAAGCAATGCATCTTTTCAAACAAAATAACTTGTAAATATAGGGGCAATGTGATCAAAGAGGTTTTCCTTGCACAAGATGCGGGTCTCTCCTTCGAAAACGGCGTCTGGAGCTTCCTCGTACACATGCTCTATACGCGTGAAGGAGAATAAATAAATAAAAGGTAATAAAACAAGCTCAAATCAAAGAAACAAGTGTGCCACTGTGTAGATCTCTTTTTTAGAAAAATTTAGAAAGTTGAACGAGGTCAAACGGAGTTACGGTTGATTTTCTATGAATTTTCAAAGATTAAGGGATTTTTCTGGAATATTTGGAAATTATTTTAAACGGCGAGGGAATATTCCGTTGCTTCGGACGGCGGGGGAAGGGGTCCACCTGTCGGTGGCTGAAGGAGGGGAGGAGGAGTGGGGCCCACCCGTTAGCGGCTTGGAGAGGGTTTTCTCCCTCCTCTCGCCACCGAGCTCGGCTCGGGCGCGGGCGCCGTGGCGGCGAGGTGCAGCCGGCGGCTGGGGGGAGAGGCGGCGGCGGGGGCCGGCGAGGCGCGGCCGGCGGCAGCGGACTCCGGCGAGGCACGGCCGGCGGCGGCGGCGCCGAGAGGGGGAAAGGCGGCGGGTCCGGCTGCACCGAGAGAGGGAGAGAGAGAGCGGCGAGGGGCGGCGTGGTGGCGAGGGGAAAGGGGATCGGGGCCCGTTTTATAGCCGGTGCGCGGCGGAGTGCAGCGAGGGGCGATGGGACGGCGACGCGGCGCGGGGCTCGAGGCGGCGGGGCGCGGGGCTCGGCACGGCACTGGACGACGGGGGGCTCGGGGCGGCGCGGCGTGGCGCGGGCGGCCGTAGGAGGAAGAAGAACATGGGTGGGCCGGCCAGGCCGTGGGCCGGGAGGGAGAGGGAGGGAGTTGGGCCGGCCTGCTCGGGGGGTGGAGAAGAGAGAGGGGAGGGTTGGGCCGGCCTGCCGGGGGGGAGAGGAGGAGAGGGAGAGGGAGTTGGGCCGAGGGAAGGAGAAGGAGAAAGGAGGCCCAAATGAAGAGTGAGATTTCACATTTTCCCAGATTTTTTTGAATTTAATTTGAGGGAAATTTTGGAGGATTTGAATTTGGTTTTGAGCAAGGATTTGACAAAAATTGAAGGAATGTGTAGGATGGAACTTGAGATCTATTTGGCACAAAATCAAATAAATTCCAAATTTAAACTCAAAATTTTTAAATGAAGGGGATTTTTAAAACATAAAATAATAAAATTCTCGGGTGCTACGTTACCGATGAAATTGATGATGACTCTGCCATTGCTGACATGGCCCGTGGGGTGACCAAAGAATGTCATGCCGTAAGGAGGCTTGTCGATCCACACGGGCATAACCAGAGTTGCCATGATAAAAGAAGTTGCCGGTATCGATGTAGGAGTCTGCAAAGGAAAATATCGTGATAAAATAGTGAGGTTGAACTCACACTGGAGAGACAGAAGAGGAAGGTGATAGAGAATACAAGTTTGAGCTCCATGATGCTACCTACTAGAAATGTGGAGAATAGATCTGAGTACTAGCTACCTGCTTGGGTTATATGGAGGTACGCTTCAATACTATGGTCATAATTATTTGATGCAGGTGACTTTGAAAATGACTTTTGAACATATGTCTTATTCTTTTAAAAGAATATTTAATTAATATTTATTTTATCGTGACTTGTTTTTTTTTATCAAAGGTATTTTAAGTATGACTTATATTTTTGTAAATTTGCACTAAATTTTGAATAATATGAATGGTAAATTTCATGTTCAAAGTCCATTACGTCAAATATTTATGATCGGATGAAGTGTAAAATAGTAAATTGTATAAAACTTTAAATATGTTCCGAAAAGTGAGATAAGAAGTTGCTTGTTCGATAGAGCTTGCAGTCAAAGGTTTAAAAATGTAGATCGGTATTGATAAAGAGCTTAAAGGTTATCTTCTCTTTTGAAAGGTTAAGGTTATGATTGCAGCACAAAAGAAATGTGATAATAAATACAACTTGCAGTCTAAGTCAATATTCAGTCCGAAACCACCATGTCCGCCCACGGAGGGTACCGTGGATATCAAAGCTTACGCGTTTTATCTAGTTTCGCAATTTGAATATTTGAAGATAGCTCTTTAGAAAAAAAAACTGTTCCACGAGTTGATCCTTAATCATAGTAACACATGAAGACTACTGATTGATGGTTCTATAAATGACCGCAATTTATTGAAACAACTTGCTCGTTAATTATCAGGTTGTACAGAACTACAAATAGCTTCTTGGGATTCCAAGCTGCCAAATAACACGGAAGAGTTAAAAGTCTACTAACAGTGAGACAATTTAGCATGGAAATGCATCCTCTCAACCATCAGTTCAGGTTCCAACAGAGGATCAGGTGTGCACATGATAAATCTACTAAGGTGTGTTCTTCTCTTGCTTTCCCAACTCACCATTCTCTTTTCCGCACACAGTTTTTTCAAATTACTAAACGGTGTGTTTTTTGCAAGAAGTTTCTATACGAAAGTTGCTTCAAAAATTATATTAATCCATTTTTCAAAAAAAATTTAGCAAATACTTAATTAATCATACACTGATGATCGCTCCGTTTTACGTGTTGGGAGGATTAGTTCCTAACGTAACACAAAGAACGCAGCATTAGGTAAGTAGAGAACTTGAGATGTACGTATCATGTAAGTGCGTAACCACTAACCAAATATTATGACGGTAGCACTCAGAATCAGAATGGTTAGAAAATGATTTTCTTCTCTTTTACAAACAGTGGTGTGTATACACTGTATCTATTTATTTCTTGAGCATAATCTGCATGTCAATTGTCAAACTACAGGTCGATTGCACACGGACAGACTTGACAATCTGCCTGGATTATTCCATGGTTTTCCATTCTTTCAGCAAATCAATGGGGGATAGCAGCCAAAATTGGTGGATCAGCATAAGGGCCATTGAGCCACCCCGTGGCGATGTATTTATTGATGGCCTCTGTATAGTGAACCCCATCCCAGGAGACTGCGGCAGATGGATTTTGACAAGCGACCACTCCAGGCATAGCGCAGATGGCGCTAGCATTCCAGTTGTACGCGCCGCCGGTGCCACAACAAGCCTTAAGAACATCATCAGCGGCAAGTCCTGCATATAGCAAATGTTCAGACTAAGTCACTGTCTCATTGAGCAATGCTCTCCTCGTTCAAAATGTACCAATTTATATACAGTGTTCCCAAATATACTTCCTTCGTCGTAAAATATAGAAACGTTATACTTATAAAATGTGTCTTTTTACCAGTAAAAAACTACCCATATTATCTCTACTGTCTCTTGACTCAATTATAGCCCCTAGCGAGTCCGATTCACTTATCCTAAGAAGTCAACCAGATCTTTTTACCCTCTTCTTAATACATGTGCTAAAAGTTAAAACTTAATATATTTTGGGATAGAGAGAGTAGCGTACACTAGCTAATAGCCATCATATTCGATACCGGTACACAAATAATTTAATAATTCGCAAATTATGATGGGAAGTATTTCCACACCTTAAGACTGTGGAAAAAATAACAAAAAAATATTATAAACTAGTTAGTGTAGATAACTCAATAAGCCAATAACATAACATACCGAAATGGTTGGGATTCTGGAGAACTCGAATAATGGGATTGTAGAAGTCAGCGAGGATTATCTTGGCATGGGGGTACTTGCCCCTGAGCACGCCAAGAGCCGCACGAAGCATTGTATTGTGGCGTTCGGCCACGTCATTGATGCCACGCAGGCAGCCGAGGCCATCATAATCCGTCCTATTGGGGCTCATGCGAAACGTGAGAAGTGCCGGTGCGCATCCTGTTGGCGGATTCCCTGGCACCACCACATAAACTGCACCTTGGGTGATGAGCCTCTGCAATATGCAAATTTCAGAAAAAAAATCAATTGATCAACGCGGTGATTAGAATTTTCCAAGCGTTTAGAAAATGAAAAGTGTAAAAAATAACCAATATATCATAAAAAAAGGAACTAATGTGCTGGATACCTCAACAGCTGTGGTGATTTTTTTCACTACTTGAGGGACATACGAATCGACCTCTTGTTTGGGCTTCCCCGCCATCCACATGAAGTTGTAGTCATTTACCCCGAACTCTCCGACGATGAAAAGGGTTTTACCAAAACACTTTAGCCCTGTAAAGACCATCAGTTTCTATGATATTAATTTACGCTAGCTCATTGAGAAGACGAAAGATATGTATGCGTCGTTGCTTATGGTTGGGAGAATAATTGTCAATGGCAGCAAGCACGTACGCACCATTGGTTTCTTCAGTGCTATTGCAAATCGATGGCTTGAGCTCCTCAAACCAACCCAGCTGCACGTCCAAAGAATTGTTGAGAAGCTTAAACGGCACAATATTGTTGTTCTCGAAGTATTCAACGCCAGTCGCCGGCGCGCCGCCAACGGCGAAGTTTACACCTTGGGAGACACTTGAGCTATTCGCCAGGGAGGCTGGAAGGAAAGGGAGCCCAAATTCCTCGGCTAGAAACCATGTCAACGAAGAGTTAGAACTAGTACCCAAACCAAGCATGCAAGTTCATAGTGGAATTCTTAATTCTCACGGTAAAATTTGTATGGAATTTTGTAGGCAATAAGTTAGCTTGCAGGATGTTTGTGTTGCGCTCTAAATCATTTTCGAGATTTTAAGGATTTGTCACTCTTGAAATGGTCGCATTTCAAAATCTGTGACTCATCCATTTATGGCATATATGACCAGGATTAAGATTCAAATGTCTCATACACTTGATTTATGCTCTAAATAAGGGTGGTGCTTAACTTACCGATGAAATCGATGATGACTCTCCCATCACTCATGCGGCCTGTAGGATGGCCAAAGAAGGTCATGCCGTAAGGAAGCTTGTCGTTCCACACGGGCACAACCGGAGCAGCCATGATGACGAAGTTACCAGTATCAATGTACGAGTCTCCAAGAGAAAACATCGAGGTGAAAAAATGCGAGGTAGAACTCACACGGGAGAGACAGAAGAGGAAGGCAATGAAGAATACAAGTTTGAGCTCCATGATGCTCTCTGCCTGGTAGAAATGTGAAAGAAAAACAAAAGACACAGCAGAAGTTGAGGACCTTCTAGCTATTTATAACCGTAAGACATGACAGATGAAAATAACTGGTTGTTTAATACTTAAATTAGTACTAGCACATTGCGTAAGACTCGTTAACTACCCTTTGTCAACGGAGGTGGCTAAGTCGTTGCTTGCTCAATACAGTTCGCAATCCATCTGGAAAATAAATATATAAATGGCGTTTACAAAGATCATAAGGGTTCATTCCCTCTGTGCTTAAAGAGATGAGGATTTAGGACGCGACCTTCAAGTTGATGTATGAAAAAAAGAAATTAAAATTTAATATGTGAAAATTCTTTTAGTAGTTTTTTCATGATAAATATTTTCACGCTAATGTATTTTAATCATTTACATGAAAGTGATCAGAATAAACAATTACTTCCTCATGTTTTTTTAATAGATGATGCCATAGACTATTGATCTTATGTTTGACTATTTATGTTATTCACAAATTTTATGTAAATGTATAAGATATAAATCATGCTTAAAGTACTTTGTGTGATAAAACAACTCACAACAAGATAAATTAGTTACCTAATTTTTTTAATAAAATGAATGGTCAAACATATGATAAAAAATCATCTATTAAAAGTAATATCAAATATACACTTGGAGACTATCACAATGCCAATAACAACATGTAAAAAAGTCCACTACAATGGAAGGAGGAGAATTTAAGACAAGATTTGGGGAAGCAAATATAAAATGCAATTTGACTATCTGAATCATTTTTTAAACAAAAGTCCACTATGCCAGTTGCCACCCCGGAGGCACCGAGGGATAAGGGCTTGCACGTTCCACAATTCGCTGGATGACTGGCTCCGCAATTTCAGAAAAGGTATATTGCGAGTTGGTCTTTTAATTATAACCAAGTTGAGAAAACTGCTTGTGCTTGAAAAAAACTTTTCTGTAATGACAATGTACACATAGCTTTATTCACACGAAGCCTGGAATTGAAGCTTCCTCTGTCATCAATTTCAGGTTTCAACAGAAGCTCAGCTGAGGCAACGACCCAGAAAGAGCACGAAAGCTGGGAAATTTGAATTCTGTCTCCCCCAGAGGCTGATAATTTGGGTAAAATTTCCCCTGATTAAGCTCCAAACTTCTTATTAGCACCTCAGGGCCAAGATTTTCGCTAGCAGCCACAACTCCAAAATGGCTTCAGAATTCACGCGATGTCGAAATCACCATCCATCACAACAATGCAGAAATCAAAACCGTCGAAACAACAGATATAACTGCTCAAATTTCTGTGCTATGTCAGCTCATATGGCCGATCATGATACTATATCTGTTTGATCTTACGAGAACAATATGAAATTAGAACCAGGATGGCTAGCAAATGTTTTTTTTTTGTTGTTTTGTTTACAAACTGTGTTGTACACACTTTTCTTTTTGCATGTTATGTTACTGTAATGCCGACCCAATCAGTATACAAACCGCGGAAATTTTGGAAATTATCTAGAAGAAGAACTAATCCGATATTGGACACCAGGACTCACAACTCCACCACCACACAAATGTTGCTTCCCCATTATACATAGCATCTACATCTCAATTCAAACAATTAGTAGATTTACCATGCTGCTAAGGATTATGCCATGGTTAATTTGTTTCAACAAATCAATGGCGAATAGCATTCAAAATTGGTGGATCAGCGTAGGGACCATAGAGCCACCCCTTGGCAACATATCGGTAGACAGCCTCTGTATAGTGAATCCCGTCCCAGGGCACTAAGGCTGATGGATTCTTACAAGCAATCACTCCAGGCATGGCACAGGTAGCGCTTGCGTTCCAGTTATACACGCCACCAGTGCCACAGCAAGCCTTGAGAACTCCATCGGCAGCGAATCCTGCAGATGTAAATGTTCAGATAAGCCACTGTCTACCTTAGTAAGACGGTGACCACAGCGTAGCATGAATTCGACTTTGAATTTGATAGCCAAGCCACAAACAATTCAATAATCCTTTCACAGTTTTGATGCGAAAGGCATATGCACAAAAAATCTATCAAAAACTTTTGTATAGACTGGTTGGTGTATGCAACTTAACAGGCTAGAATGCACTATACACCAAAACGGCCAAGTTCCTGGATGACTCGAATGATGAGTTGGTAGAAGTCGGCGAAGATGATCTTGACATTGGAGTACTTGCCCCCGAGCCTGCAGAGAGCCGCGCGGAGCAGCGTGTTGTGGCTCTTGGCCACGCTGTTGATGGCACGCAGACATCCATGGCCATTGTAATTTGTCCTGTCGGGGCTCATGCGTTGTGTGAGAAGTGCTGGTTCACAACCCGTTGGTGGGTTCCCCGGCACAACCATATAAACCGCACCTTGGTTGATGAGCCTCTGCGATGAGCAAAACTGCACATTAAGAATATGACTTGACAAATATTGATCATTTTTTCTTATATTCACAAGCAAATTGGCAAGTGTGTGACAAATAGATCAAACTTTTTTTTTCTTGAAAACATAACAAGATCAAGCTTGATCATGCTTTTCTGAGTAAAGGGAGAACTGGATAGTGGCTCAATTTATGTAGTCTCTACTGGTCGTATGTTCTACTCTCTCTATTTTTAAATATATGACATCGTTGACTTTTTAAACTATTCGTCTTATTCAAAAAATTTATGTAATTATTATTTCTTTTATTGTGACTTGATTTATCTTCAAATGTATTTTAAGTATAACTTAAAATATTTTTGTATTTACATAAAATTTTTGAATAAGATGAATAGTCAAACGTTTGTTAAAAAATCAGTGATATCATATATTACAAAAGGGAGGTAGTACTACTTAACTCGTGGATAGTAGCAAAGTAAAAGTTCTCAGTATTAGACTGAGTGACGGGTGTACCTCCACTCCCATGGTGATTTTTTTCACGACTCGAGGCACGCATGATTCGACCTCGTGTTTAGTTTCCCTACCATCCACATGAAGTTGTAGTCGTTCACTCGGAACTCTCCAATGATAAATAGGGACTTACTAAAACAGTTCTTGAAATCTGCAGTTTGTTGAAATCAATTTAAGCTCAATGCAGAAGTAAAGGCCGGAATGAATTTCATTACATATAAAAAAAATCAGTGCTGATTAGTAGTGCCTATGATTCAGAGTGATATAGCCAGACACTCGCCATTTGCATCTTCTTTGGTCGTGTTGCAAATCGATGGCTTGAGCTCCTCGAACCAGCCAAGCTGCACGTCAAGTGAATTAATTGTTCAGAAGCTTAAATGCCACAATGTTGTTCCTCTCAAAGTAGTTAATGCCAGTCGACGGTGTGCCACCGACAGCGAAGTTTACACCATGGGAGATAGTTGGTCAAGTGAATTAATTGTTCAGAAGCTTAAATGCCACAATGTTGTTCCTCTCAATGTAGTCAATGCCAGTCGCCGGCGTGCCACCGATGGTGAAGTTTATGCCATGGGAGACAGTTGGTCAAGTGAATTAATTGTTCAGAAGCTTAAATGCCACAATGTTGTTCCTCTCAAAGTAGTCAATGCCAGTCGCCGGCGTGCCACCGACGGCGAAGTTTACGCCATGGGAGACAGTTGATCAAGTGAATTAATTGTTCAGAAGCTTAAATGCCACAATGTTGTTCCTCTCAAAGCAGTCAATGCCAGTCGCCGGCATGCCACCGATGGCGAAGTTTACGCCATGGGAGACAGTTGAGCTATTCGCCAATGAGGCTGGAAGGAAAGGGAGACCAAACTCCTCAGCTAGAAAGCACAATAAAGAAAAGTTAGAACTGCTGGAGTTGTACTATATTTGTAAGTGCTACCATCGTCCTCATCAACTTAATACTCCCTCCGTTTCATATTAAAAATTGTTTTGACTTTTTTCTTACTCAAACTTATTTAATTTTGATCAAATTTATAAATAAATTTAGCAATATTTTCGACACAAAACAAACTTATTATCAAAATACATTAAATGTTAGTTTAGTGAAACCAATTTTGTGTTAGTTTGACTAGGAAAATAAAATCAAAATGACTTGAAATATGAAACTGGTTCATGCATGCAACTCAATGGTGCACATAACGAGCATGAAAGTTCACAATAGAGTTTTGAATTCTCATGGTATAATTTGCTGGGAGTAATTCTAGGAGTTTACTTGAAAGAAGTGTTTGTGCTGCACCCTGAATCTGAACTCAAGAAAGCGTTTTGAGCCCCCGAGGACATACACCTTCATGTGCATGTGGTCCAAATAGCTATAAAAATTATGAAAATAAATAGATAATACAAATTATTTTGTCACATATTGATCTACACACATGCGCTACTTCAAATTAATTAGATTTAAACAGGGAGGAACAAGAATAATAATTCAAACCACAAAAAAGTGATCATGATTGCACTTATTTAATTTTTTTGCACGTACACATATATATCGAAAATTTAATCTTGCATGTTTATTCATGGATGTATAATACAATAATATGTGCTTCCTATTTTTTTTCATATTTTTACATAAACTGTGTGGGACACATGTGTTGACGGCTATTAAATACCAAATTTACACCGTCATTATCTGCATAAATCTGAAAAGATAAAATATCCAACATAGTGATAGGGTTTATTTCTAACAATTTCCACGAGCGTTGGTGTATATTTGGATGCATGTGACAAATTATCAAAGTTGAGAAGAAATATACGTAAAGGAGGAGAAGAACTACATTCACATCCAAGCCCATAGAGTATTGGGCTCACAAACTCAATGAAATATCATAAATAGGGCTCAACCACCATACCAATGGATTAAGGACCCACAGGAGGAAGGACTGGGCCAGGGGTCAGCCAACCCAGGCTTGGCTCGGCCCAACCACAACTGACTTTTGGCAGTTACTACCGACTTCCTTATGGCGGTTGTGGCCGGTATCACTCTTCATTATAATATGGCTATAAAAGGACCTCATCTACTTCATTTCAACACACACCAAGTTTGAGCTGAATTATAAGAAGCTCTTTGTATTCTTTATATATACTTAGAATAGAGCGAGAGTGACGGAGAAAGATTTGGAGGAATTCCGGAGTTGTCGGTATTTTCCTCTAATTCCTTTTGTACATTGTCAATTACTTTGATCTAATTGATAATATCTTAATCAAATAATTGAGATTTATATTGTGAAATATATTTCTTATTTAGCTCCTATTTAGCGTACTGGGATACTATTCATTAGAAATAGTATTTACTCTGGTTTTTGCTCAACATTTGTAACACCCGAGCATTCGTTAGCACCAGCTAACTCATACCGAGGTGCCATGCATTACCTGTGAGATAGTACCAGTCCCAGAATACACTAGTTGGTACATAGAATAAATATGGAATCAAAGTAAACTACTTTATTATATCACTGGAATTAGTCCTACATAAGTTACCATCATGGACAGGCCCATAGATGAGCAATGCAGCAATACATAAAGCCATCAATCCGACAACACAGAAGCTAAAAGCGGTGAGAGACTAAGCGACTGAGTGACTAGGCACTAGGCGAGCGCCTAGGCAACTAACTTATTCCATAGGAGAGGCTTGGGGCTAGGAACGAAACTTCTAGAAGTCTTCATACTCGGCTTTCTCCTAGAGACATTCCTCGGTAGTTGGGTCGACATCTTCATTTTCAAGCTCTATAGATATATATATAGGGGAAAGGGTGAGTACTTTATGTACTCAGCAAGCCAGGGAAAGAATGACATGTTTGATTTAAACAAGGAGGCCAAGGTTTTAATTGCAAAAGCAGCCTTTTTGGCAAAGAGATTTATCTCACAAAACTTCTACTGAGTCAAAATTTTAGTTATCGAGAGGAGGCTCACACCTCGTCCCATTCCACAAGTTTCTTTGCAACAACTTGTCACAAAGAGTAATAACAAAAATTAAATTGTCTTCTCTATTAGTTTCTTTTCACTTTCACATCAACTCAATTCAAGCAATATTATCACCACAACACTATTTCTCATAGTTAACCTAGCTTTTTCAGCACAACAACACCTTCTCGGCCCTAACAACACCTTGGTACCTAACGACACCCCAGGTCACACAGACCCGTTCCTAACCACAAAGGTTAGCCGTCTACCACGTAGGCGGAATCTGGAAACGATTGCCTTCCCACCAACCATTTTCTTCAAACATTTGTCAATCAAGACTACGCTATGAGAAACACCTTACACTCGGCCATGACCGTGGGCACGGCTGTTCGAACAGTTCAATAAGCTCTGCAGAGGTTGTACGCTTTCCCCACATGATACGAAGTTGACATCGTTTACCCGTCGATAATGAAAGTTCGTGACAAGGTCTTTCCAAAGCTAACCCATATAAATCGTATACCACCTAGTTGGGCCAAGTCTCTTAGCCGAGCATCAGGCAAGATCAGTCGTCATCCACTCAGGAATACTGAGGATGTCTCCTACTCCTACTGGTACCGTGTGCCACAATAGAGGCAATAGAACACCCAAAAAGGGCTATAAAGATCCAAAACTTCGTCTCCTCATCCTCGGCATCCCACAACCATTGGCCTACCAAACTCTCATGTGATAACCAAATACTTAGCCAGAGACATCCCATGAATACTCGTGGGGTCGCACTGTAACGTATTTGGATGGACTTCCCAAAGGAAACGGTCCTTAACGATAATACGCGACCAAACCACAAAGACATGGCCTCGCATCATCACCATTTTTACAACCCATTTTATTTCGCAATACATTGGTACAACGTACCGGATTTTTAAGCATATATTTGGAATAATCCAAGTTTCCCACACGACGATACAAACGTAAGCATGACTAAGCAAACTACCTCGGTAATCGTACCCAATGGATAGCGATACCGGCGCAAACATGTGTGGAGTTATCAACGGTAAGGGAATATCAACACCCTAGGTAAGGTGAGTGCAACTACTAGGTCGGTCCATCGGTTGTATAAACAACCTGAGGCCTAAACAAGATTATTGTGTACACTGAGCAACGAATTTTTCAAACAACATATCTTGCAAATATAGGGGCAATGTGATCAAAGAGGCTTGTCTTGCACAAGATGCGGGTCTTCTCCTTCGAAAACGGCATCCGGAGCTTCCTCGTACTCGTGCTCTATACGTGAAAAGGGGAACTTATAAACAAAAGGCAATAAAACAGGCTCAAATCAGAGAAACAATAGTGCCACTGTGTAGATCTCATTTTTAGAAAAAAATTTGGAAAGTTGAATGGGGTAAAACGGAGTTATGATTGATTTTCTAGGAATTTCTAAAGATTAAAGGATTTTCTGGAAATTTTGGTAATTGATTTATTAACAGAGAGGGAATATTCCGCTAAAGCTGACGGCAAGGGGTGGGGCCACCTGTCGGCGGCTATTTGGAGGGGAGGAGGTGTGGGCCCGGGCTGTCAGCGGCTCGGGGAGGGGGGTCTTCTTCCTCCTCTCGCTTACTCGGCTCGGGGCGCCGGTGCGCCGTGGCGGGGAGGTACGACCGGCGGCCAGGGAGAGCAGCGGCGGTTTCCGGCGAGGCTCCGCCGGCGATGGCAGCGCCGGGAGGCGAAGTGCGGCGGCGCGGGGCGATGGCACAGAGAGAGGAGAAGACAGGGAGAGAGAGATGGTGGTGAGGGAGCGGGATGGTGTGGTGAGATGGGGGCCTCGGGGCCCTTTTATAGTCAGCGTGCTCGCGTCGGGATGTGGCGATGGGATGACGACGCGGTGATGGGTCTTGGCACGGTGCGGCCCTCGCGCGATGCACGGCGCACGGGAGGGTGGCTCGGTGCAACGCGACGCCGCCACAGCTCGGCACTCGGGTCGACATTTCGTCGAACGGGTTGCAGGCGCGGGCGGCCGGTCAGAGGAAGAGGACGATGAATAGTAGTGGGTTGGGCTAGGCCGCGGGCCAAGAGAGAGGAAAAGAAAGAGGCTGGGCTAGCCTGCTCGGGAAGAAAGAAGAGGAGGAGAGAGGGAGGGGGAAAAGAGTTGGGCCAAGGGAAAGAAAAAGGAGAAAAGGGCCCAAATGAACAGTGACCTTTCTCGATTTCTCTGGGATTTTCAGAATTGAAATTTGGGGGAATTTTTTGAGGATTTGAATTTGGATTTGACCAAGGGTTTGACAACAATGGAAGGGATTACTAAGAGAGGATTTGAGATCTATTTTGACACAAAAATCAAATAAGAACCTAAAGTTAAATTCCAAATTTTTAAATGATGGGATTTTTAAATACAACCAAAAATTTAAGGGTGTTACAATATTAGAGTAGTATTTAATAGTGTAGACGTGGTGTGTATATTGTTGAATACCTATATTTGCTGCATATCCCACAGTTCATTAGAGGTTGGTGTAGAGGTAGTGACAGCTCTCGAGATCACCGTAGTCCTCCCTGTCCGGGTACGGAGTAGAGTGAGTTCTGGTAGAAGCGAGTAAGCCAGTGTCTGAAGTATTCCAAGCTTTCTAAACGACCCTGTGCTTCACTAAAAAAATCCTCTCTATCATTTGGCCTACATTTATCATCTCTATCATTTGGCCTACATTTATCTTGTGTTCTTGGATGAACCTGAAGAAGAGCCAAACACACTTGTTCCCTGTGAAAATTATACCTTGGAATACTTCCGGGTGAAGTGCTACAGCAGTATATTCGTGCGCTTGCGGATTTTATCCGTGATCGTAAGAAATATCAACAAACATTTCCCCGGCAACGGCATGCACGTCGTTGTATTCGTGAAAAAAAATCTTCTTGAGATGTTGCTTGCTCAATTCAGCTTGCGACCAAGATGGAAAATATATTATATTATATCAGCATTGACGAAGAGCAAAAAAGTTATAAATACAGGACGAAAGAATCATGATAATACAAAATGCAATTGAGGCAATATCTGGGTAAAGATCCACTTGACCACCCTACAGACGCTGTTAGATCGATCACCACGGCTCCGCTCGTTATTGACGCCCTTTTAGAAAAGCTGCATTTGTCTGAATTTCAGACCATCTTCTGAAAACTGCTTGATTGTTTGATGGTATCTTGAAAGAACTTCTCTGGTAATGGCATTGTACCAAACGTCCTGAAATCACAAGCCGTCAACTCTTGAAAACCACCTCTTTTTCACATGAAAGAGTTGAAAAACTTGAAAGACTATAGCGAGACTCTATTGATCGAAGCATGGAAAATCTTCCTCTCACCATCAATGCAGGTTCCAGCGGAAGCTCAGGCGAGGCAACCAAAAGCTGAGAGTTCTACGAAGCTGAGCAATTTGAATTCAAGTTTCCCAAATCCTCCAAACATACTCCCTCCGTCTCAAAATAAATATACCTAGTATGTGCTACAAATTTGAACAATTAAATCTATTACGGAATATGATATATTCTAGTGCTACAAATCTGAATAGTTAAATATAATACACGTCCAGATTTGTAGTATTAGATTGTGTTATATTTCATACTAGGTTTGTTTATTTTGTGAGAGAAAACATGTTTCATATAACGTTACCGAATTTACAAGATGGGAAAATTCACCAACCATCACATATAGGCAGAAGAAGTCAGAATTTGTAGAATTCCCACTTCCTAGAACATATAGCTGCTCAAATTACCATGTTGACTGGCATGGCCAATGTAATGGGTAAACCCACAGGATGGTACTCCTACTTCTGTTTAGTTGGGTCAACTTTGGGCCATAACCGTTACCGGTGCAAATAGAAAAGGAATAAGTCCACTTGACGTCCCTCATCTTTCCGCCGAGTTTAAATTTAATCCCTAAACCACGATACTGGAAACCATAACCCTCCAACTTGCAAAACCGGATTAAATTAGATCCTATGGAAGTATAGATGGATGGTTTCTCTAACATGGTATCCTAGTCAGCAAGAAAAAAATAACTTATGGAGCCCACATGTAAGTGTCCACCTCACATTATTCCTCAACACCTCTCTCCCTCCTCTGTTCTCTTCCCTTCGTCTCGTCTCCGTCGAGTGCAGTGGCGCTGGTAGCGGCAGCGGCAGCATCCACAACAATGATACAAGCGAAATAACAGATGCAAATGGTGGAGGATGTTGAGGATGCAGGAGCTCTCCACATCAACGATACACCACCTATGATCCATGTCATCCAATCAATCAAGAGCTAGACACCCGAGTTCTGTGCCACTACAAACATAAACACATGGCGATCCTCCCTGGCGACTGCGTCATCCTCGACATCAACACTGGCCACTGCGATGGCATCACCACTCCGGTGCCCTACGCGCTAACATTCACGGACCTCTCCTACAGCGTCGTCAAGTGCGGCGGTGGCCGACGAGTTCCGCCTCCCGCGCACGCTCTCGCTGGACAAGAATTGTGCCTGCGTCGGGACGTGCTCATCGACCACAGCTCGGCCTCGCACGCACCGCGGATACCATATCATCAGCGACGATGGCCACCACGGCGTGTCCGGCGGCGAGCGCCGACGCGTCTCCATCGGCACAAACATCATCCACGACCCCGATCCTGTTATCCTCGATGTGACCCCACCTTCGGGCTGGACTCAGGTGCTCCGCCGCCGCATCGCGCAGAGCGGCAGCGTCGTCATCATGACCATCTACCAGCCCAGTGCCCGCATCCTCAACAATCAACATCCTCGACCGCGTCCTCCTCCTCCCTAGGGTCGAAACTCACCAGTAGCAGGAGGATCTCGCCGACATGGTCCGCATGGACGTGAATAGAGGAGAGGAGAAGTTGAGGAAGAAGGTGAGGTGGATACTTACATATGGGCCTCACAAGTTTTTTTTAGTTTTTTTCTTATTGATTAGGATGTCACGTCAGTGAAACCGTCCATCCATACTATCATGAGACCTATTTTAATCCGGTTTTGTAAGTTGGAGGTTTAGATTTTCGATATTATAGTTTATAAGGATATGATTTAAAATCGATGAAAAGATGAGGGCGGCAAGTGGATTTATTTCAATAGAAAAAGTCAGTTCAGTTTGTTTTAGATGGGCCGTAATACGATACCAGATCCAGGTCCATCCCAAAACGTGTCCACGGAGCTCTCGTCGCCTCTCAGGCTCGGGCACGGCCTGCTCGTTCCTTCCTCCCAGGCGCCGCTAGCCTTGACGCCGGAGACAGCACCCGCCATAGAAGCGGTTGCCTCCATGAAGCGCCGCCGCCATCCTTGCCGGAGCTAGCTAGCCACCAGCGACGCCGCCACCGCTGCGCTTGATAGAGATCCTAATTAATCTGCAGAGGTGACGCCGGAGATCCACCATGTGCGCCACCTTCTCCTCCTATTCTTCGCGGGTGATTTTGGCAGGGCCAACGACACAACCATCGATCGCGTGATCAAGTCCGGAACCAAACAAAATCAAGGAAAAGACAGCCGTAACAGCTTTGATTCCGGCGCAATCGATTAACATCAACGTTTGCGTTTGCTGTGTTTGAAACCAAACAGCGGGCATCCCAAGAGGTTAAGGTGTTTGGAAGCATATGCATCAATTTGCCAAACATTTTACGCTTGCCATACCAGACATATTTATCTTTATCTTTTTCTTTACCTATATCTTAACTATCTTAAAAAATTCGTAACTTTCCTTTTGTCACACTTTTTTTCCGTCCGTAAGGGAGGTTTATTAGACTTTATGTTTTTTCTGGGCCGAATGTGCGCGTGCGGGCTGAGGCGGAGGAGAGAAAGGAGGAAAGTGCGTCGGCAGGGGATATAAAATAGACTTTTTTCCCGTCGGTAAGGATGCTAATTAGACTTTCGGTTTTTCTGGGCCGGCGCTTGCGGGCTTAGGCGGAGGAGAGGCTGGGCTGAAAGCCTTTTTTTTGGTCCGCCAGGAATGAAAACTAGACTTTAAGTTCTTTCGGGCCGCGGTCTGGGACGGAGGAGAGAAGGGAGGAAAGTGGGCCGGCTGGGGATGTAAAATAGACTATTTTTCTGTCTGCAAGGATACAATGTAAACTTTCAGTTTTTCTGGGCCGACGCTTGCGGGCTGAGGTGGAGAAGAGGATGGGCTGAACATGGCCCAAAAAGAAAAAAATGTTTTTATTTAGATTTTTATTTAAATAAATATTAAAATGGTGTTTGTATTATTAAAATTAGCAATTGACCTCTAAAAATTCCCAAAAAATTTGAGAGTGTAATTAATCATGGATAATTTAATAAAATTAAATCCAGCCATGTAATTATATTTCTCACACTTACTTTACTTTACTTATAAATTAATTTAATTCTACACCTACCTACTCTATTCCGGAAAATTTGTATTTTAATTAATTACAAATGTAAATTTTTCTCAACCTTTTCTTAATTTTCTCATCTTTTCTCCCGTTGCAACTCACGGACAAGGAGAAAGGGCTGCTGGTTGAGCTTGCTGGGTCGAACATGGTCCAAAAAGAAAAAAGTTTTATTTAGATTTTATTTAAATAAATATTGAAATGGTGTTTGTATTATTAAAATTAGCAATTGATCTCTGAAAATTCTGAGAAAATTAATTTAATTCTAAACCTACCTACTTAGAAATATCCAAGTATTCCGGAAAATTTGTAGTTTTAATTAATTATATAATATAAATTTTTCTCAACTTTTTCTCAATTTTCTCATCTTTTCTCCCGTTGCAACGCACGGGCAGTTTTTCTAGTACTACTTAAAAAATACGAAGTGTTTCTGTCCGTCCTCATGGCCCTAGCATGTCGTCCTCCCGATCGAGCGTGTCCGTCTCCCGCTCCCCTGCGCTAGATAGTCCCAGTGCGTCACTCCCGCACAACACCGGACCGGAATAGTGTGAGCCCTCAGAGAGGCCCATGCCTTCCGCACCATATGCGCTCGCACCATCATATGGAGATGCGCTGGTCTACCCTCCTGTTCCCAACATCCTCTAGGACAAGGGAGCCTCGCTCTTCCTAGGTCGGCTTTGCTATCCACCACCCTTCTCACCCCCAACTCCCCATGGCCCCTCTAGGCGCTCCTCTACCTTGGGCCGCTTGGCTGCCTTGGTCAGCCTGGGCCATAACATGGCCAGCCAGATGGGCCTGCTGCCCAAGACACACAACTATTCATATCCTACGTAGGGGTGGTAATGGGTCAAGGTCTATGGTTTTTTTACAAGCCCTCGAATATTTTTAAGCTAAAAATGTATAAAAATTGAGCCATACCCATTTTCAATCCAACCCTCAAATTTTCTAGTGTAAAATGTTGGATCCATTACCACCCGTAATCCCACGTAGTGACGCAACGAACAATTCTAGCGTGAACACTAGAATTGCTGTCCTTTTGAAGTTACGATGATTTCATAAACAAATTTCTACTCCCTTCTCTTTCCATTTTTCAAATTTAACCAACGATTTGTTTTTCTCATCCATATGTTGGAAAGGGCAATCTTACTCTTAGAAAATAGGACTTAACCAAACAAATCTCCTACATATAACTTTTTTAACCTCCTCGTATAACTAGCAAATTTGGTGATACGCGTGAGGGCTGAGGTGAGAGATCTTAAGTTCGAATCCCACACCCCACATATTTTTTCTTAGTATGCATCTTTAGTATCCGTTTCCTTGTCGTGGTTACTAATACTACAACCGGAACTAAAGAGGGTTTAGAACGGGTACTAAAGATCATTTCTCTACTAGTAAAATAACATCTCATAAATATCAACCAAACAACCCACCTTGCACTCAGTCAATCACCCTAGCTAAACCTAACCTGAGCGACAATGGTGAGGGGCAACATGAACTACCAGATCTACCTACGTGGGTCGTCGGCATCCTCCTCTCCTCAGCAGCCAAGCTCTTCCCCTCCTCTCGCTGGTGCCAGCTGACCAAAGGCTTAAAGGCACGGCGATGGCATTGAGAAGTAGAGCAAGATGAGGAGCGGTGTGTGCAATTAGATAGGCCACTCGGTGATATCAGCGAGTCCTTGTTTCTATTTTTTTCCTCAGACTCACCAATTAATTGACCCGTAATATTAACGAGGAGTGGATCTAGAATAAAATTGAAGGGATGACTCATCTCCTTCTTCCCGCTTCAACCCCCTCCTCTTCCTCCTTCCCTCTCTACTTCTACTACTATCAATGGGGATCCACACGGGGTAGGGGTGACTTGAGTCCTTCCCCGCACCCAAACTGGATCCGTCCCTTAATAACGATGGTACTCTCTACTTTACTGTGTCTTACTGATTTTTATATTCTTTATTTCTTATTTTCCATTTGAATTTGATATTGTAAATTTTGATTTGAATCTTGTGTTATAAAATTTTTAGACAACACTTCAGTACACCATTTAGGTAAATTATTTCATGACATAACTAAGACAAGTAAATTTATTATTTGTCACAAACTTAGTAGTCAGATTATATAAATATAATCCGAAATATATATATATATATATAGATATATTATACCGCACCCGGGGTGCGTTACAGTTAAAACGCACCTAACGTTAGTAATTTTGTTACTAACAGTGCAATCATGACAAATCCCTGAATTAAACATAATAGTAAAATTATTACTATCAGGTATTTGATAACATATAACATGTAGTAAACCAATTGGAGCGCGTTTTAGTTATTACGCACCCAGGGTGCGTTTTAGCGCGCGCGCGCGCGCGCACACACACTATATATATATATATATATATATATATATATATATATATATATATATATATATATATATATATATATATATATATATATAAGCTAACACATGTTGCAACCCACGAGCATTGTGCTAGGTTGCTAATAAATCCTAGCTACATGTTAGGCAAATATTGACAAGAAATTAATTGTGGCAATGACAAGTAGACCACCATGCTAAGAAATTGTGGCATGCTAAAAATGTGGCAACAAAACAACCACTAGCCTAACTTGGTTAAATATACTTGTTAAAGATGTGCTAAAGTGTGGCTTTGAACCAAACACCCCTTAATTAACTGAACAATGTACGCCCTCTCTAAGAGCATTGCCATGTGGATGGACATCGAAGAAAGAGCAAACATTGTTAAAATGAAATCTCCGATAGAGTTTCTAGATGAAAAGCTATCTTATATGGATTGCTATATCCTGGAACCGGTTGGGTAAATTTGTGACCGTCGAGCGGAGCCTGACTCCTTATACCATTTTTCCTGTTGTGATATGGAGAGTGAAACATAGGGAGCATGTTGGTGTCTGCTAGTGTTGTTTCGCTGTGTCAAGCAGGGTGGCGTGGCAAAAAGAGAAATGTCACATTTGAAAATAATGCTTGGGGAGGTCTAGTTCTAAAATTAAAAAGGTTTAGAAAAGATTAAAAAAATTCTCGTTAGGCTATGGGCTTGCTCTGAACCAGGGGCAGAGGAAGGCATAGAGCAGTTAGGGCTTGAGCCTTAGGCCTGTCTCCAAAAACTTACTTAAATTTTGTTAATTCATCATGTAAATTTTGTAGAAAACGAATACTCCCTTAGTTGAGTCCTATCTTAACCCAGTCTTCTATAATTTCTGGATCCGCCACTGCTGAGCACATGACATTTGCATCTCGTTTCCAACTACAGATTAATAAATTGATTGTACACTGATAGATTTACCATTCTGCTGGGATTATGTCATGGTTTTCCTCTCAACAAATCAGTGGTGGTGGATAGCAGTCATAATTGGCGGATCAGCATAAGGACCATAGAGCCACCCCTTGGCGATGTAGCGGTTGATGGCCTCCGTATAGTGAATCCCGTCCCAGGATATTGAGGCCGATGGATCCTTGCAAGCGACCACTCCGGGTAAGGCGCACGCGGAACTGATGTTAAAGTTGTAGGTGCCACCGGTGCCGCAACAAGCCTTGAGAAGGCCGTCGCTTGCGAATCCTGAATAATATTGCAAATGTTCAGACAAAGTCCGATCACTATCTTGCTGACCACACCATAGAATTGTGTCATCGTATTTGAGAACCAAAGCACAAACAATTCTTTAATCCTTGCCAGTTTCGATGGGAAATTATTTGAATACCTTAAGATTGCGCAAAAAAAAATATATACTCCCACCGTTTCATATTATAAGTCGTTTTAACTTTTTTTCTTAGTCAAACCTTTTCAAGTTTGATCAGGTTTATAGAAAAATTTAGCAATATTTCTAACATAAAATAAACACATTATTAAAACATATTCAATGTTACATTTAATAAAACTCAATTTGTGTTATAGTTACTAAATTTTTCTATAAACTTGATCAAACCTAAAGAAATTTAACTTTAAAAAAAATCAAAACTGCTTATAATATGTATTGTAAAACAGAGGTAGTATATTGCATGAACTAGTTGGTGCATGTTACTCTCAAGAAAGCTTGGAATGTAGCATACCGAAATGGCTAGGGTTCTGCATGACTTGGATGATGGGTTGATAGTAGTCAGCAAAGATGATCTTGGCATGAGGGTGCTTGCCCCTGAGCCTGCCGAGAGCTACAAGGAGCAGCGTGTTATGGCGCTTGGCCACGCCGTTGAGGGCACGCAGGCAACCGAGGCTATCGTAGTCTGTCTTGTTGGGGCTCATGAGGACAGTGAGAAGCGCCGGTGCGCAACCGTTTGGTGGATTCCCCGCCACCACCACGTAAATTGCGCCTTGGTTGATGAGACTCTGAATATATGCATATTAAGATAGAATTATCCTTCTTTTGGATCCAACGATTGGGACTTAATTAGACTTTTCCAAGTCTTTAAAGTAATGAGAAGGGTAAAAATTTGAGTAAACAAGATTGTGATGTGTTTGAAAAAGAAGGGTAAAAAAAATTGAATAAATGACTGTGATGTCTTTGAAAAAGAAGAGAGAGGAGTAATGTGCTGGATACCTCCACGCCCATGGTGATTTTTCTCACGACTTGTGGCACATATGACTCAACCTCTTGTTTGGTCTTCCCTGCTGTCCACAGTAAGTCGTAATCGTTCATCCCGAACTCCCCAACGAAGAAAAGGGATTTACCAAAACAATTCTTGAATCCTGTAGAGACCGATCAGTTTTCTTATATTAATTTGCGATGATTGAGAAGAGAATATATACATATTTTGTTCCCTATGGTTGAAGAGTCCACTTACCATTGGCTTGTTCAGCAGTGGTGTTGCAAATGGATGGCTTGAGCTGCTCAAACCAACCCAGCTGCACATCCAAAGAAGTGTTCAGAAGCTTGAATGCCACAATATTGTTCCTCTCGAAGTAGTCAATGCCAGTCGCCAATGCGCCACCGACGGCGAAGTTTACGCCATGGGAGACACTCGAGCTATTCACCATGGAGGCTGGAAGGAGAGGGAGCTCAAACTCCTCAGCTACAAACCATGTCAACGAATGGTTACAGGTTAGTACCCAAATCAATCATGCAAATACATGCAGGTACTGAATTATCCTCTCGTGGCATATATAACTTTTAGGAAGTTGATTTCAGAGGAGTTAACTTGGAGGGATTCATTTGTTTGTCCCACGCTATAAATTAGTGTGAATATTTGAAGATTATTCTCTCTTTAAATAATTGCAATTCATGGTTTGCCTATGTGACACATGGGGTGACAAAAAAAAACCATGAAATGCCAAATTAGTTGATCATTACTCAACTTACCAATGAAATCAACGATGACTCTCCCATCACTCATGCGACCTGTGGGGTGGCCAAAGAAAGTCATGCCATAAGGAAGCTTGTCATATCGCAATGGCGGACCTGAAGGTGCCATGATGACGAAATTGCCGGTGTCGATGTAGGAGTCTCCAAGGGAAAATATAGAGGTGAAATAGTGTGAGGTAGAACTCGCACCAGAAATACATAAGAGGAAGACGATGGAGAATACAAGTTTGAGCTCCATGCTTTGCTACCTGCTAGAAATGGGAAGAAAACCAAAGATACACGAGAAGATGAGGACTAGCTTTGCTACTTATAACCATATGGAGATATGCTTGGATATATATGATCAATTGTTTAAGACTTAAATTAATAACATAGGTACGTAACCTTTGTCAACTGAGGTGGCTATTGTTGCTTTCTCCATACAATTTCAATCCATCTAAATATATCTTATATATATTGACGTTGACAAAGAGCATAAGTTTTATTCCCTTTCCGTTCTTAATAAACTAGAAGTCGTACACATGCAGTGCATGTTATATATCATGATTGTTTGTCCAAATATTACCAGTTGTGTCGAAGTAAGTCTTGGGAACAAACAAAGGCTATGCTAGTTCATTTTCATTTAGAACGATATTTTGCATAATTATTTAGGAGTGGCTTAAGAATAAAGATCCAGCTATAAATCTGAGCTATTGGATCAAGTAGAAGCTAACAAACCTTCAGGATATAGTCTATCCAATGTGTAGTTATTGCAACAATTTGAAATTCGTGCTTTCTATGCTGTTAGGTATAGATATAGATAAAAAAATAGATAAAAATAGACGAGGCCTTAGAGCGTTGACTTAACATCTTAATAACTCGTCGATATATGCAATCATTAAAATTTGATATGTAAAAATACGATTAATAGATTTTTCATGAAAAATATTTCCTTGTATTTTTAACTTTTTTATGAATGCATATATATATTGGAAAAAAAACATCGATCAAATGTATACTTAGGACACTGTCAGAATGACATCAACAACATGTAAAAAAAGAACGGAAGGATTGCAATTATAAGGCAAAAGATTTGTGATAACAATTATAAAGTGCAATTTGACTATTTGAGCCATTATTTTGGTATAAAAGTCCACTTTGCCACTCTGGATTCGCTGTGCGATCTTAAACGTCACACAATGGCTGGATCTGCAATTCGATAGATGCCGTTTCAGAGAAGCTATGTAGAGTTGGTTTTTTAATTTAATTCCATATAAACCGTGTTCGAACAACCGCTGACTACTTGATGGTTTCAAACTTTTAATGGTACGCCTTGAAAGAACTTAAGAACCTTTCTGTAATTACAGTATACAGATAATCTTGGAATTCCAATCCATCAATTAATTTGGGTTCAAGATTATCAAATCTCAACCATCTTATCAGCACCTCAGACCAAGATTTTTATAGCAGCTGCAAATTCACAATGGTTTTAGAATTCACAAGATGGCAAAATTCAACACATATCACAGCTATGCAGAAATCCAGAAATAATCATTGTTGAAACAATATACTCAAAACATATAACTGCTTAAATTTTCATGTTACGTCCAGCATGCTCAATATTGTCGTGGAATTCATTACAAACGTAAAAACTAGAGGATGGTTATATGGTACTCAACTAATTTACCACTCAATCTAACAGCAAGGTAACGCAAGAGCTGGAGCAGTTACCCCCCAAAACCCTTTAATCTGACCTGACCAATTCTCAACAAAAAATGAATAAGCCTTCAGCTTTCTTCACTCAACGTTTGTCTTTTGCTTCTTCGAGTGCTCCTTGTTTTTCTTGGCCTCACGGCGCTCCCTCTTGAGCCCCTTGATGTCGTTTGATAAAGCCATCTTTGCAATCTTTAACAGTCAAAAACATGAATCAGATTAGGATGTCAAAAGGCAAGTTCAACCTTTACAGCTGCAGGAGAAACAAAACAAACTCTTACCTGCTGGTCTGGAATGTAGACCTTGCCCAACTTGCCCTGCACAGGATCCTTCGTGACATTTTTCATCTGCAAGAAAGCACATAGTAATTGTGAATACCATTGTGGTGATTGAAGGGTCTTTCTTAGCAAGAACACAAGAAAAGGGGCAATAGTTGTGGCACGGAAGGTGCAATCTTATTAGCAACCTAGCAATAATGAAATGAACAAAGACAGTTATCAATTGGATTTACCTTCTTAGCATGATTGGCAGTCTTCATTGCTTCCTTCTTCAAACTTTCAGCCGGATGTCGGTGCCGCCTAACTACTAGGTCCATCGAAGGTCCAACTTCAACCAGCTCCATTCTAGGAATAGATGTGCCTGACCGTTTTAGACGGAGAGCACAGTGCATCAAGTAGACAGTGGTAGGGGAGATTGCTGTGCACACAAATACCCGATCTACACCGGCAAGGTTCAGATTCTCTACCACCTACATCAGTAGCAAACAAGTGATGCTAAAGCTCAATAGATTATCTATTCGCAATGTGCAAATCGACAAGTAAAAGAGATGCACACCTCTCCTTTGAAAAGATCAAGCAGCACTTCCTTCAAATGCTTCAGCTCCTCAACACTTTCAAAATGCTCCCCAATGAAAGCAAAGAAAGGCTTTGACCCAAGTTTAGGTGCCAGTTTCTTATCATAGACATATGATTCAATTGATTTGTAGTTCTCAACTCCTACTTCAACAAGGTCATATATGTGGTGATCATAAGTCCTTCCCAAAACAAGATTGTTGGGCCTCTTCTTTGAGTGAGAACCATACTGGAATAACAACAGCAACAACAACAAAAAAAAGAAAAGAAGGATTACAGTCAAAACGATACAGAAACATAATCTCTTAAAACACATCACTTGGTTACTACCACATTGAAATAAAATTATGGAACTACAAGCACTTGGAATAGGCACGGGGTAAGTTTCTGATAGGTTCCATGTAAGTGGTGTCAAGTTCATTGTTTAGTTCACAGTTTAGCTCCACCTCTCCTCGACACTACCAAATCGCTAGAAATAACAATAAAAATCTATAATTGCAGACAGAATAATTGAACTTACTACAATTAGGCTGCAATCCGTCTTGAGCGAGAAGAACTCCAGAGAAGTTTCCCCCCCGCTCTCGAACGGCCTGATATTCTCATTCTTCTTGGAGTACTTGACGGCATTATCACGCTTCAGGTGGAACAAATCCGCGAGCACGGAGTTCAACACCGCACTGGTCTTGGTCCCGTGGAGAACAAGCGTCTTCTTGCCGGTCTCAACCTGGGTCAAGCAAATCATCAGAGAAGAAAACTCAGACCGGAAGCAGCGAGCGAGATAGAAGAGAGAGAGGGACGCTCACGAGCTTGGGCGCGTGCTTGAGGAGCTCCCTCTTGGCGCGGTGGCTCTTGGGCGCTCTGATCGCCACCATCTTCTTCTTCTTCTTCTCCGGCTCCGGTCGATCGACGCCGCGCGACGGGGAGGGGGCGGCGAGCGGCGAGCGGCGGCGCGGTCTCTCTTGTGTCGCGGAAGGGGAGCGAAGAGATGGATGGACGGATGGGATTGGCGGGAGTCGGAGAGGTTGGACGGCTCAGATCGTTCGTAGGGCTCCTCCGAGCTGGGCCTAGTGTTCATGCGCTTTTTTGGGCCTAGGTTTGTCAAAGCTCTGCGCAATTTGCCACCAGACGGCCGGTCAGCCTCCAGCACGAGATCGGACGGTCCACGTTGAAATGGACTTGAACGCGATTTCTCAGAATCAGGGGGTTCTTTTGAAAAGCACTTCTTACTAGGTTTATTCATGGTTATTTAATGGGATTATCTTAGAAAAAACTGCCGAGTGAATTTTTTTTAAATATACTACTTCCTTATTTTCATATTATAACCCGTTTGTTCAAGATTTATTACACTTGACTAAGTATATAAAAAAACTAACAACATTTACAACAACAAATTAATTTTATTAAATATAAAATTAAATATATTTTAGTAATATATTTGTTTTATATTGAAAATATTATTATATATTTTTACAAACTTAAATTAAACTTAAAAATATTTAACTAGAAAAAAAAATCAAACTGTAGTATGTAGTATGAAACAGAGAAAGTACAATATAATTCCACCTAACTATACTATAACTACAAATATTATTATAGATAAATATTAAAAAATATATGTAACCTAAGTTATATAAAAAATATCATATAGTTACAGTATAACTTAGTTATATTGTAGTTACACTACAACTAAAGTTTTTCTGTTTAAAAAAAGTATGTAACAATTTTCTATCAATTCTTTTACTTAATTTAATCCATATAATGACGTGGTAATAGGTAACGTTTCTCTTCCCTTCCACGTGGGACCCAGACCAAGGCGCGCACTAGCCGTTAACCCCCCGCGCCACCGACACCCAACGGTCGCGAGATCTCCTCCTCGCCGTCGCCGGCGACTCTCCCTTTATTAACTCCTCGATCTCTCGCTCTCCACTTCATCGCACTCTCAACCTACGATTCCTTGCAATCCGTGAAAAGATCGACAAGAAGCTCTTGAGCTCGCGGTTGGTCGCGGCGGCAATGGCGGGGGTGCACACGCACAGGGCGTTCCTGCTCTGCAACTACCTGCTCCTCGGCGCCGCGTCGGGGTGCATCTTCCTCACGCTGTCCCTCCGCCTCGTCCCGTCCCCGTGCGGCCTGCTGCTCGTCTTCCTCCACGCGCTCACCGCCGTCTTCGCCGCCGCGGGCTGCTCGGGCTCCTTCTCGGGCGGCGTCGGCGGCGCGCACGCGGCGCACACCGCGTCCGCCGTCCTCACCGCCATCTTCCAGGGCGCCGCCGCGCTGCTCGCCTTCACGCGGACCGGCGACTTCCTCGCCGAGCTGCGGTCCTACGTCCGGGAGGAGGACGGCGAGGTGATCCTCAAGCTCGTCGGCGGGCTCGGCGCTGCCATCTTCGTGCTCGAGTGGGCCGCGCTCGCCCTCGCCTTCGCGCTCCGCCTCGGTGACGACGGCGGCGACGACGACGACGACGGCGGGTACGCCAAGAGCTGGCAGTCAGGTTACCATGTCTGATTCGCTCACTCTGCTTTGGTAATTTGGTACAGAGCAATCGAGCACAGTGAACAGGGAATCCATGGAAAGAGCAGCACAAGAGTGAAATCTTTTGTTCTTTTATCCTTTTTTTTTTTGTGATTCTTACTGAATAGTGCAGCTATTCAGCTGTGATTACAGTGTTGCTGCATATTTTTTACTGTTCTCTTCTGGACTTATTGTACTAAGTGCAAAGGCAAATGTATTGCTTTGCTCTGAATTCATTTGTTACATTTATCTGAATTCATTTTTACTATTCAGCTGTGATTACAGTGTTGGAGCAATTCTTTTCATTCGCCTGAGTGAAATTTGTTGTGGACAACTTTTGGGGCAATCTAGTATGAACTGAGAGAAATTTTGCTATTCACCTGAGGGCAATCTTTCTTAGGGAACGAGTTACAATCTTCTTTGAATGTTTAAAATTCATGGAAAATTTGTCAGCTCACTTGAATGAAATTTGTAAAAAAAATCATGACATTCATGGTACAATAATTTTTTTATTTGGGCCGTAACGCAAGAAGTCTATTAGTTGAGTATATGTGGGCTTGGCCCATGGATTTGTTTTCCCTGTTGGCTCGGCTCTTCTTCTCTCTGCTGCCTTTCGTCCTCCGCATATTGCTAGGGTTTGCGACTGCAGAGCAGGTCGCGCCTCCTTCCTCGCGCCGCCAACATGGTAAAGCTTTCTCCTCCTACTCTTTCCAACTGCATTTGTTTGCGCATATTTTTTTTCTGGTTGTATGATGTGCCGCACGTTAAATATCCTTATTTGTTCATGTCGTCTCCTTAGCTTGGAGTAGATCTAGCAATGTTCATGTCTAGACCGGCGAAAAGATCTAGCAAGTTTGCAGCTGTTTGGTGTAGGTTTGACAGTGAAAATTGAACTGCAGTATTGACCTTTGAGTGTTTGAGTGGCTTAATTTGTACACCAGAGTTCATAGTTTGGAGAGAAATACAACGGATTCAATTCAGGATTTCCAAAGTAAAATGTCGCGTTAAAGTTAGTGGCTTTCCATCATTATTGTTCTGATGCGATTGTAAAGGCATAGATAATTCCAACTAGCAAGTTATAATTTATTTTTGCAATACTATGAATCTATGATTAGCTGTAAGCATGGGTGCTTATTATTCCTTTTATTTTCCTATAGCCAAAGCAAATCCATGAGATCAAGGACTTCCTTCTCACGGCGAGGAGGAAGGATGCCCGCTCTGTGAGGATCAAGAGGAGCAAGGACGCCGTCAAGTTCAAGGTGCGCTGCTCCAAGTACCTCTACACGCTGTGTGTACATGACACTGACAAGGCCAACAAGCTGAAGCAGTCTCTCCCCCCAGGTATGCAGAGGGTTCAGTCCAGACTGATCTGGAATAATTTCTTTTGTTTCTAAATGCCTCCATGTGTGGTGTACTGGTGTCTCCAGTTTGTTAATTAATTGTATGGTTCATAAATCTGGATAGAATGAATTGTAAATGTACTACAAATTCGGTGAAGATGTTTACATGGCATAGGCTGTGACCAAGCAGTAACCGTTCCTAATTGCGAGTAGTGAATTGCAATCACACGTATTGTAGAAAAACTGTTCTTGAATAGAACATCCTGGCTTATTATCCTGCTTCAGTGTTGTAGTACGCTGCACTTTGTTTCTTGTCACACTTGTAAAATCTTGATTGCACTAATATACATGGATTTTGCATCCCTGTGATCAGACATGCTGTTTCAGACACTCTTTTGGACTTCATTTGAGCTAGATATCCAGGCCCTCAAGTAGATAATCAATCATCATTGTTAGCTAATATCTTGTTTGTGCCTTTTCCTTCAGTGCACTACTGCAGTTAGCTCCGCTGTATCTCTGGAACTCTTCTTGTATTGAATTGAAATATGCTTGAGAACTGTTGGGGCCATTGTGGTAGTTACTGATGATGTTAGCTTTTCTTTTGGCAGGCTTGACCGCTCAGGAGCTTTAAGCATGTGAGACAACCAAGAAAATGGGTTCGCAGAAAATTTAGCTTATGTAGCCAATTTCTGGGGTTTTTCATATTAAAGTGGATCCTTGTGGTTGAGAGGGGAAAATGTTATATGTGGAAATGTAGCAATACAGTGACTGATTCACCTACTTGATGTTCCAAATGGATTCTTATGGTCCCATGACTTTGCTTCTCATGAAATACTGAAATAGTGTTTGATTTTCGGTTGTTTCTCAGTGCAATTGCTAGCTGCATCGATCCCTGCCATCTGTTTGTTGATTTTTGGTTAATATGTTGTTCTGTTTGGCTGTTTGTGTCAACTCAAGCGACGGATTAGCTGAACTGTTTACTCCAGTATTCTGGCAAGGAGGATGCCACGTTGGCAAGACACGTGGAACAGGTGACGTGGCATTCTCCCAGTGGCTAGAGGGAGCTACGGCGAGCTGTGATTGGCTATGAACAGGTGGAGGGGACGGCGTTCATTTAGCGGGCTGTTTGACGCGGTCGTCGGGGCCCAGGCCCACAGTCCTGTGGGGCCCATCTGTCAGCTCTGGGCCTGGAAAGTCATGGTCCACCGTGGACTTCTCCAAGTCCACGTCTTCGTGCGACGTCGCCGTCCATCTGGCCCTGTCCACCACGGAAGACCGACCCGAATCCCGCAAATGGCCTTCCCGTTATCTTAAAATTACAAGTCTGCCATTCTCTATGAAAGGCTTGAAAAGCGGTGAGTGGCATGGCTGTAAATAGTTTTGATTATTGAGCTTATTTCGGGCGTTAGTTGGTCTACAAATATTTCCAGCTTCGCACTGGGAAGACAAAGCAGCAGTGAAGCGTACTGCGGAGCTACCACCTCTCTCCGGCGCCGGCGAGCGGCGGACACGGAGACGACGGCGATGGGTCGCCTCCGCCGCGGCGGGGTCGGTCTCCTGCATGCCGCCGTGGTGCTCGCGTCGCTTCTCCTCGTCGTCTCCGGCGAAGTCATCTTCGAGGAGCGGTTCGATGGTACTGTACTACTGTTCCTGTACAAAGCTCCTTGATTTCGTTTTCTGCTTTAGCTGTGTTGAACTGGAGCGCTGAATTGATTATTACTGCCGCTTACTGTCTCCTCTGCTGCTTATTACTAGCTGTTGCTTTCAAATCGAGTTGAATAATTGATGGGATGGGAAGCATTCCACCTGTAAATACTTTCTTTTGTTGCTACTGTCTTGGTACTGAACTACTTATTGCTGCTTTTCATGTTGTCGTTCTTGCTTGCTTCAATTGATAAATTTTAAAAAATATCTGTTTGTGCCCTTTGGTCAGAGGAAGCTGTGTTGATTGTTCAACTTTCAGAGAGTTTGAACTAACCAACAGTGCAATTTTTTTCACGTTTAGATGATTGGGGGAGCAGATGGGTGAAATCTGACTGGAAAAAGAGCGAAGGGAAAGCCGGGACGTTCAAACATACAGCAGGGAGCTATTCTGGAGATCCTGACGATAGAGGTGAGGGTCTGATTTGGTGCTATTTTCATTACAATTAGCACACTTCATTTATAAAATTAGCACTTCAAAATTCAGTCCTCATGTTTCAACTTTCAAGCCATACGACTAGAGAGCCTTATTTGTGCTATGAATTATGCCATGGCTTGTCTCATGCTGTCCTGTGGTAATCTGTGTTGCAACCATGTTAGGTATACAAACAACCACGGATGCTAAGCATTTTGCTGTATCGGCCAAGTTCCCAGAATTCAGTAATAAGAACCGGACATTGGTGGTTCAGTATTCGATAAAGATTGAGCAGGATATTGAATGTGGTGGTGCTTATATCAAGCTTATGTCTGGCTATGTCAATCAGAAGAAATTTGGCGGTGATACTCCTTATAGGTAAATTTTGTTCCCTGTTTTTGGTCTGCGAAAAGATAATGGTTCTATTTGTGACCTTTGTCCGCATGTTTACTCTAAAAGTGGGCCATATAAAAGATTTTACATGTGCAAAAAATAGAAAGCTTGAATGCAAATATGCAATTTGTTGAATCGTGAATAAAGCAGAATGTTAACTTTGGGGGAACTTTTTACTCCCCTGATTTTGTAATTATTTTAACTTTCTTTCTTTCTCCTTAATGAAATGAAATGCAGTCCTGCATTTTCGAGAAAAAAGCAGAATGTTAAGCCTAAACAGCTAAGCTGGTTTGGTTTACCACAAAAACCCATCCTTACGGTAAAATGGTTACTACTTTACTAGTATTATGTACCAACCAGCCAAATATTGGTTACTTCCCGGTCCTCATGTTCTCTAGATAATGATCCGGTTGTCATTGTCTCATTGTGTTCCTCACTGAACTATTATTGTGTTTTCGTTCTGTCTAATCCTCTTCTGAGTTGCATCTGCTAACTTCATGATGTCTACTCTTGCAGCTTCATGTTTGGGCCTGATATATGTGGTGATCAGACAAAGAAACTCCATCTGATACTGTCTTACCAAGGACAAAACTACCCTATAAAGAAAGATCTGAAATGTGAAACTGACAAGTTGACACATTTTTACACATTCATTCTTAGGCCAGATGCCTCTTATAGTCTACTTGTTGATAACCGGGAGAGAGAATTTGGTAGTATGTACACTGACTGGGACATCCTCCCTCCTCGCAAGATCAAAGAATCTAATGCAAAAAAGGTTTGGGATCTGCAGCATGATTCAGACAAATGTTATTGTGAGAAATTTCAACAAAAGCTTCTCTTATATTTGTCTTTTCTTGCAGCCAAAAGATTGGGATGACAGGGAATATATTGAAGATCCTGATGAAGTTAAACCAGAGGTTTGCAATTTCATATTCCTTATACATTGATAATATAAATCAAGAACGTTATGTAATCTTTTACCTTAATTTTCCAGGGCTATGACTCTATTCCTAAAGAGATTCCTGATCCAAAGGACAAAAAGGTTTGCACTTAAGAATTACATTGTAAATCCAGCTTCTAATATTTAAGCTTTTAAGTGGCATATCCGTTTATAATGGATACAGCGTCATATGTTACGTCATACATTCTTAATATTATGAGAAGAACCCGAGTGCAGACAAAGGTTCCATTTTACCTGTTCAAGCTTGTTTCATTAGAAACATCCTATGACATGTTAGCATTTTCTATCTGCTATTAGCAATATTGAACCCAGCATGACCTCAATGGCTCTTATGGTGTGTTTGCTAAATTAATAAATATAACACATGATGACATATGTTTTCCTTTTTACACTAAATCAGCCTGAGTCATGGGATGATGATGATGATGGATTATGGAAGCCTAGAATGATACCGAATCCAGAATACAAGGGACCTTGGAAACGCAAGGTTTGTTTTATTGACTGATTAGCTCCTCATTGCCACATTTGTAGCATTTTATTAACATGCTTCTGTACGCAGAAAATTAAGAACCCTAACTACAAGGGAAAATGGAAGATCCCGTGGATTGATAATCCAGGTTAGAAATGATGGGCTTTTTTTTTGTCAGTACTATGTTAGCGTTTTTCATTTCTCGCTGCATATCTGAATTAGAGCTGGACCTCACCTCCTTCCAACTTTGAAGTGAATATTAAGTGATGTATATGCATCTTTCACAGAATTTGAGGACGACCCAGACCTATATGTGCTGAAACCTTTGCAGTATGTGGGAATCGAGGTTTGGCAGGTATTATGTTTCTTGGTTAAAGATGCTTGTTCTGTTGGAATGCTGCTGCTAGACTGTGTGGAACGGCACATTCATTTACATATGAATGGCATAAATGCTATATAAGCTAACAACTACTAATGGTATGCAGGTGAAAGCTGGTTCAGTTTTTGACAACATTTTGATTTGTGACGACCCGGAATATGCAAGAAGTGTTGTTGATGAAGTTAGGGCTGCAAATAAGGAGGTAGACTGACCCGGAATAACAACACAGAACACATATTTGTAAATTTATCCATGCCATTAGTTTCATGTCATGGAAACCCCCATCTCAATATTTTTTTCTGTGTTGTAGGCTGAAAAGGAGGCCTTCGAGGAGGCTGAAAAGCGGAGGAAGGCTAGAGAAGACGAGGTTTGTGATTGCTTTTAGTTCACTGGTTTTTTTAGAACACGCATAACGTTTGCGTATCTTTGTATTAAGGGGCTTTTAGTTCACTGGTTACTCTTCTGTTTGTTCATTATTATGAAGAGTTAGGTCTTGTGACTCAGCAATTCCAGTTCGTACGGAAGCTAACAGATGCTTCTTTTCCACAGGAGGCTCGGCGTGCACGAGAGGAAGGAGAGAAACGAAGAAGAGACAGGGATCGGCACCGTGGCAGGGACCGTTACAGGGATAGATATAGAGTACATTTCTTCTCCCTGCTATGATGTGGAATACTTTCTTCCTTCTACAATTCAGCTGGTCTTTTTACTCCTTTCAGAGTTGCCTCTAACATATCAAACACCGACTATAATAATCTATCAGAAATTTTAGCTTGTATCTGCTTGCCTTATTAGGATATAACAGGAAAATCGATAGCTGTATTGAAATTTACAAATAAGATCAGGTAAAAGATACGATGTACCTTGCAAGAAAAAAAAAGTAATAGAGACATTCTGTCAGCAAAACATGTAAGAATTCTAGACATCATCATTGTGAAGACATGTAGAGGTAGTGTGCGTGCTAACCACTAACTGTCATATACATGTACTATTTGCTAATATTGATGCATAGGCTAGTATCAGTAATATGACACCGGTTGATGGCCATTACGACTGACATCTTATTTGTTTCTCAACATTTGCAGGGTCATCATCGTAGGTACGACTACCATGTAAGTTACATACCATCTTCAGTTGCTAGTATCTCTAGAACTGCCAAAGATACAGGAGATACAGTTCAGTAACATTTTTAATCTGTTGGTTTCATATTCAGGACGAGCTATGAGGTCTCCAGCCGGAGTATCACATTCTTTCAAGGAGCTGCAGGAAGATAGTGATGTTCATCGACTATTTCATCACCCAATTGATGATTGTATCAATAAAATAGAACATATTATTTCGAGGCCAGAACAAAGCTTTCTTTCACGTGTGGATAGCACGCTACAACACGAACTGATGCTATTCACCTGAATCAAGTAACAGATTGAATATGTGAAAGCTAGAACATACATTTTTGGGCAGTACCAATATGCTAGCGAAGAGGACGATATTTTTCCAACTTCCAGTAATATTTCTCGCTAGTGCCTTAGAGCATAGAAAATAAATCACTCTAGGTTGTGAAATATGAACTGTACTTCCGTTCTAGTTCGGTTATATATATGTGTGACAATATGTGCTACTAATGTTCAGATAGTAAATGATTTCCTTTCTTCTCTTGTTGTGTGGCATTGGTAATGAAGTGAAATGCTACCTAGCACCTCCCCAAGTGTGCTACTAGTTCCTCTGGCTAGAAGCCGCACTAGAAAATTGTAAATCCTGACCATCTCCTTCCAGAAAGTGTAGAACACACTGCATGTCTTGGTGCTTCGACAATTCGATGTTTTGAGAATGGGATGCATGTGGAATGCGAGTGCAAGCTCTAGGATTTGCCATTGATATGCTATGGTTGCAACGCCATAGTTCTTCTCGTGAGCAACCTAGCATATCACAATCTAGTTCTAGGCTGAAGTTGAAATAAGCTCGGGCTACCTTCAAGGAGCATATGAGCTTACGAAGTGATTGAGCCATTGATGAACACACCGCTTAGCTTTGTAGGTGCAACCGGGTGGCCCGACAGTGTCGCTTAGCCGAGAGCCCGAGATCAGGCATCCTGCCAGTCCCGTTGTGCACAAACCAAGGTTCTGGGGGTTTTGAGCACACCAGATGTAAAAAAACCTATAGCATGTGAAAAACGTATGATATTGATATGTATATGCTTCCAAAGAAATGCATGGAGGAGCCTGAAAAAAATATTCAGGTTTCGTGTTCAGGACGAGCAATGAGGGATCCATAGCATTCTGTTCTTTCGTGGAATCGAGAAGTTAATGGTGCTCATCGATCATATTTCACCATTTGTCTAAGTGATTATTGTATCAATAAAATAAATTGTGGATCAAACGTATCATTTGAAAGTCAGAACACGTTTTCTTTCTTGAGCGTGGAGCACATTACAACACGGAAATGATGATGTACACCTGAATCAAACTGAAGCATGAGAAAGCCACAACATCTACATTTTGGGAAGTAGTAATCACTAATGTGACGGACTAATACAACATGTTTGGAATGACTCGTCTCTAATGGATAGAAAGTATCACATTTTTAAGATATAACTACCAGGGATGATCCATCATCGATATGAGATCATTTGTGATGGATCATAGTTGCAAAACATCACGGATGACTTGTAACGGGTCGCAACTATACCCCATCCCAGATGACATACCATCCGTAACGGGTGTAGTGAGATAACCCGTCAAAGATGAGAGCACTCATCCGTGATGGTTATCTGTGAAGAGTGGTAATTACAACCCGTCACGAATGAGGGAAAATTCAAATTTTTGAGAATTTTCAAACAACCTTGGATAGAGCTAGAGACATGCTCTATATGAAAGTTGCATATCTCAATGAGATCTATAACTTTAAAATTGACAATGTTTTAAATTGTAATAGTTTAAATGCCCAAATATGCATTATAAGACCCTGTTCTATTCTTCAACTCCAAACTTCAATTTCCTTATTTTCCGTTAGCGCGCTTTTTAAACTGTTAAATGTTGTGTTTTTTAAAAATGTTTTTATATAGAAGTTGTTAAAAAGAAAATTAATCTATTTTTCAAATTTATAATAGTTAATACTTAATTAATCAGATTCTAATGAGGTTTCTCAATTAAAATCTACTCCAAACCATGAGATCGAACGGGGCCTTAGTGGTGAGATCTATCTCTAAAGACATAATTTTGGATTCACTTTTTTCAAATGATCTCGGATGGAGACATGTTCTATGTGAAAGTGAAAGGGTTCAATGTGATCTACAACTTTCTAATTGACAATATTTTCATCCGAATATGTGTTATAAGTGATGTGATCTATATCCAAAATATTTTTTGAATTTTTTAAATGACCTTGGATGGAGACATGCCATACATTAAAGTTGTAGAGCTCAACGAGATCTGCAACTTTATAGTTGAAAGCATTTAGTTATCTAGAGTGTCAATTTTGTGTTTCATGTTTGGACAAGAATAGTGAAAAAAAGACCCATCAACAAGTGGTCTATGAATGAGATGTTAAGATTAGTTTGCATGTTTTGAGATGTCTTAGGTTTAAATCTCACTGTAACATGAATATAAATGTCACTTAAAAAATCATGAATTTGTGGCTACAACCTCATAAGTTCTCATGTATGATGTGTGATAAGTTATCACTCATAATGGATGAGTCATCGGTGATGGATGTTCACTTGTCATGGATGAGGTTTCATTGACGAGGCTCTTCTTCGTCACATATATGTGTTGCCACCATTATATTTTTCCACTTCTGAGTAATTTATCGCTAGTGCCTTGAAATAGAGAGAGAAATTCACACAAACGGTACTTCCGCTATCCTTCGGTTATATACATGTGACAAAATCGCGTTTTATTAATGTTCTAAGACTAATGCCACTATTACAAAACATTTCATATAGACCAATCTTATAGGTGCCGGTTTGAAGCAAACCGACACCTATGAAGCTTTTTCCATCTTTTTTCAGTGTAAAATTAAGAACTGGTACCTATAACCACTTATTGGTACCGGTTTATAACAAAAAGACACAAATAGTCCCTCAAAGTTATAGGTGCCGGTTCTTATAACAAACCGGTACTTATAGACATTACATAGGTGTTGATTCTTGTAATAAACCGGTACCTATAACTACGGTACGATAGGTATCGGTTTTTATTATGAACCAACACATTTGGGCATCACATATGTGCTAGTTATTAATAAAAATCGGCACCTATGAGCTCATAGGTGCCGGTTTACAATTAAAACCGGCATCTATGATGACACAACTCATATATATGTGTTTTTATCTAACATTTTCTTATAAAGTTGGATGAAGGTAAATTTTATATCAAATTTGTAGAGCTCGATGACATATACAACTTTGTAGTTGATGACCTTTTGATTTAAGGTCGTATGGATTTCCGAAAATGTGTTACACGGTCTCGGGTCTATTTGCATGGGTGGATATTTAAAATTCTAAATGATATCGGATGGAGACAAAACCTATATAAACGTTGTAGATATAGATTAGATCTACAATTTTACAGTTTTGTACTTGACAAACTTCTTATTTGATCTTATCTATGGTGTTAAATATAGATTATAAGTTCTGATGACGGTAGTTTCAAAAGAATAATATTTGTTTTCAAGATAAGAATTGTTTGTAGGTGTGATAGTATTTTGGTTATACGCGAGGAATACTTGTATTGGCGAAAGCAAATAAACAAAGGGTTAGTTATGTGATCGGTTGATCACTCGATACATGTGAACCTAGCTTGATGCATGAGCCATGCACATGATGTCGTTAATATATATCAGTCTGGCTAATCATGGCTCGTACACATTCAGTTATATATGGGTGCCTGATACATAAGAACACATGAGTCAATCAGCAAGAGAGTCGGAGTGGCATATATATATATATGCGGTTCATGCATTGGCGCTCGTGGACGTATACTCCTCGAATACGTGTACCTATACCAGATAATCTTTAATGGACTTAAAGCAGCGGCAAGCTGGGGGCTAGCACCTGGGCTGCATATGGGCTAGCGGCCCGAAGCTACACCTCTCATGTACATACGGCCAGATAATTCACGCCAACGGCAGCGAGCTACTAATGCGGCGTTGGATAACTCAGCCTCATCTGGTTAATTCAAACGAAAGCGATCTGCAGCAACGGAGCCCGGAGGAGTCGGAGCGATCCAACACGTGGCCGCGGCGGTGCCGGGGAATGCGCGGCGCTGGTTAGGGTTCCCTGCACCTAAAAAAGAGAGGCTGCTCTCCATTCATTTCCATCGACAGCAACACACACACAATCATTTCCATTCTTCACACACCAACCAACACACAGCCTCGACACACACACAGAGCTATCCACAGCCATTTACACACCAGCGACGCACACGCAGTCACTCATCTCCATTTACATTCATCTATCACAAATAAACATTCATCGGTTTCCATCAAGAACACAAAGCATCGACATCTGATTCACAGATCGGCCGCACTCATCCAATTTCCATTGAGAGATTGATCCATCAGCCTTCGTCTCCTATCCGCATCAACCTCACCGGCTGCACACACCGGCCGGCGGCAAACAACGGCGTGTGGGTTCAGCCGCGGTGCTTCCGTGTTCTGGGGGAGGATGCGAGCGCTCGGTGGCCGGTGACCTCAGCTGTAGCATCTCGACGTCTGGCAAGGAGGGCGCGTGCGCTGAGAAGGAGGCATTGCCGATCGAGGACAAGATGATGTCGCTCCAGTTCTCTGCCATGGGTAATTAATCTATGTTTCTATTTTATCATTCAGTTTCAGTGCATGCATGGGGAGACGTTAGCAGGTGCTGCCGTTGCCGGAGTCGCCATGCCGATCAGCTCATCGACATCATCTGCTCGAGCTGAACCGAGGTGCTGTTCGTGGGGACATGGAGCGAGGCGCTGTTCGTCTGTATGCCCGACCTGAGGACCTCGTCACGGTACCTCGCCGGAGCACGTCGTCATGACATCGTTTACGCCATCACGCCGTGCCCAGCAGAGGAGATCTCATCGGAGCCGCCGAGATTGCCGCCGATCCGCCCGCATTCATATCAACCGAGAACTTCACCGGGCGATGGAGATCATCACACAGCCCGCGGAGACATGACACTATCCCCATCGCAATGACGTTATTCTCTCTGGTGTCACTATCACCGGAGCGCTAGCGATCTCACACGAAGCAAGATGGCGCCGTCCCGATGGAGCTGAGCCGCTGTCATCTCATCCAACTCGTCGGCGACGCTCTAACGCTCGTCGTCCTCGTTCAAGTCACCAGTGACGCAACCCACTTGCTGCTGCGACGTCGCCGAGGCGCTGGACGTCGTCGCCTTGCTGGTCATAACCTCCCTCTTCGTGACACCACCGACGTCCACTCGCCCTCGTCGGCTTTGCTATTATCCTCGTGCTCATCGTCGAGCCGCTCGAGGAGAACATCGCCTGACGATGCCCTCACGCTCATCGTAGCACCATCGATATCTACTCGCCTGCTCTCGGCGGCACTGCCTTCTTCATCACGTGCTCCCGTCGTCGGCGCTGCCGGCATCGTGTCGTCCGCATTGCCCGGAGGTTGCCGTGAAGCCACCGGACAAGCCATCCGAAGGTTCCCGGAGGCGACCATGTCATTCGCAGCCACAATGACGGAAGTTTTCACATACTAGAGTTGCACACTGCATCGTGTGTACACTTAATGCATGTATGACACTGTTCACTACAGTGACAAGCAAACCAACTAAACGAGTCACTAAGTCATACTCATTTGGCACTGAGGTTGAGTACTGTGCGCTACTAAATCCTCAAATACAAGTGGAGCCCGATGTCTGCATCGACCATCTCCATCGATTTCCCTCTTTCCTAATACAACCCCGACGCAACTGCTGTGACGTCAACTTGTTCGAGCTACGCAGCTCCATGCATGTATTCATCAAGCAAACTACACCAACACGTCGTTCAAGACCGACGAGGCTAGACGACGGGAAGGGCGAAGCCGACGCGAAGGCTACATCACCAACACCAGCGCACGGACCGACGAGGCCGTGGATCGCTACCGGCGCCCACATCTACATCATCACCACCATCAGAATCATGCATGGAGAATGCGAAGGGAAGACGACAAGACGATCACAAGCAGTTTAATCGGAGGTTGTCCTGCAGGCCTTGACCTGCGGAGGTAATTAACTGGGTGCTTCTCGAGGGCCCAGGAATCAAGACAACACATCGCACAAGTCGGATCTGTCCAATTACAAACTATGGAGCGCATATCACTACATGGGAATTTGTATTTATGATCCTCGAGATTAATAAAGTGCATGTTCCCTATGTTTTGTTTATTGTGTATTTAGGTACACTAGCACGCCCGCGCACGCACACATCTCTATAGATGGAGAGATCCGTGACGTTATTTTCCACCCTAAACAGTAGGTGAGATGGTAAGGTGATTTTGTGTGAAAAGAGAGAGGTCAGGAGTTTGAATCTTGCTTGACACATGTATATAAATATGGTTTGAAAAAATAATATGACTTGTGGGAATGAGAGTGTGATTGTATAGGAGTGTAATAAAAATACCAAATAACCAGTGTGCTCAAAATAAAAAACAGGTACACCTCTATAAGTATTAGTTCTAATTTAGAACTGGCATTTATAGTGCTATAGGTGCCGGTTCAAGAACTAGCAGCTATAAATCATTTAGAACCTACCTATGAGCTTTTATGTGGTATGTAGCGTGCATTAATTCCTTCCTCCATTGTCTGGTTGTTGTGGTAGTGAAATCGTCCTAGGTAGTGTAACTTGCCGATTGCCCATAAATAAAAGCTATAGCTGCTTCTAGCTCCTTGGGATATTAGAATAGAATCAGCACTCAAAAACCATATACCCCGACCATCCCCTTCCTCTCTGTCTGCTGGAAATCAACGATGAGATCAGAGTAGAACATTGTGCCGGTGGTTAAACGATACGACGCTTTGAGAATAGGATGTATGTGGAATTTGCGTTGGGCGATCAAGAAACCCTGAAGTCGGTATGCTCCGGCTACAGCAACATGGATCAGTTCATTCTGTGTGTGATGAGCATACGAGCTTACGATATGACAGTTCATCAGTGCAGCGCGTGTAGGTGAACTTGCACTCAGGCGGTCGGGCCGTTTGCCTCAGGTGTATCGATCGTCGATTCTCGAGCTGAAAATTGAAAAAAAAGTTTATGGAACCTGAAAAATGAAAAAGAATGTATGTTGTTTAAAACATGTTAATTAGAGGTCTGGTTTGCAACCACTTGTTGTTCCACTCATATCAAACCATGTTGTATTCGGATATGCAGGATGAAGTATATTTTGGAGGCATGTATGGACGATTTTGTAATGCGTAGAAGTGACACTCAGACAGCTAGAGACGCCTTCCTCTCGTAGATCATTCATCGCTTGTGATGATATATATTAGTAGATTCATATTCTATAAATTATGCTAGGGTAGATGGTAGGATATTTAGAGGGTATAGTTAGAATTGAAATATACACCATAAGGTAAATTCGATTTTATACGGCAAATTATAATGATAGAAATTACTCATGTTAAAGTTTTGAAAAACAAATGTTTTCAATACTCATGTAAATCAAAGTTTAGATTTAAAGTTTTCGTAGTACTGTACTACATTTATACCTAAATCAAACTGTAGCTGGTTGGTGCAGCACTTAGTGCTAAGTCACTCGGTCACTGAATGTACTTAAATACATAACCTATAGATGTGCCCTACTCCTTAGGGGCAGAATCAAATGAACATTGTGAAGCTTGATGATCTCCTTCATTTGTTTCTTCCTAAGGTGAGAATGGATGAGCATTGCATTGGTTGTTTTGATGATGAGATGCCCTGAGAATACTCAGAATAGGATGTGTTGGGAATTTGAGTTGGTCAGTACCTAGAATTGCAGGGTTAAATTGTGGCACTATGCTTGTTGATAGCCATTCATATACTAGACATAAGTTATATAAGTAGTTGTTTGTCAATCAATTCATTCCGAACGACGCAGGATGGTTCATCTAGGAAAGTATGTTGTCTACTCAGAGTTGCTCTACAAATCAGTTCGGTCCTCAAGTGGTTCTGCTTTGAGTATGCTATCAAGGAGAAGGAAAATCACAGTGGAGGACGGACACGATTTCTATAGTGACTCTATATGTAATTTCCTTTTTCAAAGTAAATCAATAGGTTTCAGTCCTGATTAGGTCCAGCTTAGTTGCTTATGCAATGTAGCACAGTCGTTAATAAAAAAAGTAATGGCATATAACGATGGCATAATATTGCCGTCATCATTGAAAACAACCATGGCAGAAAAACACCACCGTTAATAAAATCACGGATAAAAAATTGGTTGATCGTTAATACTATAAAAGACGTATTCTTTAACGACCACACTTTTGTAGTCGTTAGCGGCCTTTAGCATCTAATCACAAGCTCCTAGATGAAGGAGAGAGGGGATAAACCACCCCTCATGCAAGGGATTGGCTACACACAAATTTTAAGGAATATGAGAAAAAGAGATGACTGGATTAATGGTAAGTGTATTTGGAATTTGTGACTAACATATTAGAGGCAATATGTTGTACTAGATGACGTGGATAAAATTAGAGGTGATCAGTATCTCTTCTATAAAACTTGCTCTAGCTAGTGATGTAGCACAACAATCGAGGCCAAACGATATTGAAATTCATCAGGCCAGCAATCGAGGCCAAACGATATTGAAAATCATCAAGCCACCAATCAAACATTACTCTGACAAGTCTCATGGAGAGGCTATTCTTGTACAGGGGACGAACCAAACACAGTCGGAGTAGTCACTCTAGGATCATAAATGATCTTTCTGTTAACGACCAAATTTGGTAATTCAAGTATCGGAGATGAGGATAGAATCGAAGAAGATCCAAGATATTAGATCATATCGGAAACAGAGTAAGAATCGGCTGGAGTCCGAATCGGCTGCGGACAGGATCGACAGAGTTCGAGTCGGACAGGGATTAGCCGATTCAGCCGATTTCGGTAATGTGATTTGGTACACGTCATCGGGTTGAGTTAAGGTGCTTCATACGGATTGCCACGTATGGATAGAGTTCTAGAAAGGCAATTGTATCTATTAATTAGGATATTTTATGTAATTTCCTTATAGATAATCACGGTAAGAGTCCGTCTTAGGGACTTGTTCGTTAGTTGGATTTGTATTAGGTTAATATGAGTCGTGTCCGTGATGGACAATGTTTGTATCTTCGGGTATAAATAGACCCGAGGTCTTGTAAGAAAAACAACACACGTTCAATCAATCTTGGCGCATCGCCAAACCTTTTATTTTCTATTTTCGACAAGTTTATGCTTTCGAGTCGTGCTGCATCAATTTGATCTTCGGCGAAAAAGTAAGTCTTGTTATGGCGGTTTGCATCATCGGAGCTAGTGCTTATATCTTTATGACACTCTAGTTCTATTTTGTGAACCTCCGAGTTATCATATACGTTATATAATTTAGATCGACAATGCAATCTACCTGCATCGGCTGGATTCTTTTTAGAATTTTATCGATATCGGCTAGATTATTTTGTTGGTTTAGATTATATAATGTATCCACCATCCTGAAAAGATAACCATCGGTTTGATTGTCTAGATCTCATGCTTCTCTCTATACTTAATGCTGCATCGGTTAAGTCCGACCTATTAAGTCGTATTCAGAACCATGATCTCTAGCCTGCTTTATGGTTGTTAATAAGGATAGTTTCGGGGTTTCAGCCGATCTTACCTGGTATAGATGTTTTACATAGTTTTGTGCTTTGTTTAATGTTCTATATCTGCCCCTTATATCAGGATCTAATCTAATATAAATATATTGAGCTTGATACCAATCTAACTGGTTATAGTTAAATATATTTATTACTAGAGAATATCCTAGTATAAGGTTGTATCGGAGCTATAGCCGATACATGCTTAAACCTAGATATCGGCTATGACATGAGTCTATATAATCATTATTTCATGTTACATTAGACTTGGGAAATTTATACTGTCTCGGTTCAGTCCGATCTATCCCAATTGCTTATTCCTAAAGTAATATTGATATATTAATTATATAATGCTGATCTTTACAGCCGATATACTAGTTTTAGGGTTAGTTCTTTCATTGACTATACCTTACAACCGATTTATGCTCTATTGCATCGGCTAGGTCACATACGATATGAAATTGGCTAGCTAGCTGATGGACTATCGTCTACTAACATATTTGCATATTTCTTCTTGTTGATTGCAGGATAAAATCAACTGACACGCCCTTGAACCTAAACAACTAACTTTGGACCTGCACTAGAGTAAAGCAAATCTCTCAGGCCAGTGTGTGTTTTTCGCATCAACACGCTTTTGGCACGCCCAGTGGGACCTTGTGTCATCATGTCACCAAACATCACTGAAGTTTCAGAAGATAACATCCTGCCGATCACGGTCGAACAATTGAACGATGAGCAGAGAGAAGAGATGAGGCAGATGCTAGATCAACTCCAGACTCAATATCTGCATTCGTTCACGATAACCCGACAGGGCACAGTTGTTCAGAGGACTAAAGTTGAGTTGCCGATGATCGTGAAGCAAGATCCAAGTACATCCAGAACAAGCGAAGAAAAGGACAAGCAGCCCAAGGTCGAATCAAGTGATAAAGAACTCCACACGATACAAGATCGCATCGATTCGGCTGTGCACCATGCCCTCATCAATCAGTCTGGGGTACTGGTGAACACATTAACAAACATCATCAAGTCAGTAGTTGATGGAACTATAGCCGAAGAAAAAGCGAAAGGACCCATATATCTACCAGGTGGTACGTTCCCAGGCTACAGGACTGTGAAGACAGAAATTGGCGGGAGTCAACAGACACTTCAAACCCAGGCCCCATCGGCTCCTTACTCTAGTTCAAATATTCCAGCAATAATGACAAGACCACAGCCGATCACTGGGGGGCAAGTGTCAACTCAGCTAACACCAGAACAATTGATGAGTATTCTCAATCCAAAGCCGTCAGTTGTCGATACTTCATGTCAAATTCCTTCGGTTCCACAACAGCCGATTGGAATTACTCAGCTGATAAGTCAACAGTACAGCACATAACAACTCCCCTATGTGCCACCTCCAGGCATATCGGCTAATCTCAATAATATCTATCAGCCTTATTCTCCACGGCCTCAGCCGATCCAGTACGACCAGTTTGACCCAATTCAACAGCACTATGGTGGAGCAGCACCGCAACAGCCGTGGGCCGATATGATTGCTGATGTTATGAGGGAACAGTTTGGACTCAAACCTAAGGATAATGGCAACATGTATCGACATCCCACCTCAAAAGCTAGCCAATAAGTTAAAGTGTTCATCCACTCATATATTAGATCTATTGGTCTTCTACAACCAATGAGAGACTATTCAACCTACACCTTCACTCCTGATGATTGTATCAAACTACCAATAGAATAGAACACAAATTCATTTTGTTCCCCTGAATCAAAATGTGGCTGTGATCAAGCCACACCATCCAACTTTTTTTAGCAGTAGCAATACAACAAAGATGATGTGTATTTTTTTCCATCCCAGTGATATCGTTAAATTTACTCTAGGAAGTATCTACATAACATTTGACAGCTTTCTTTTAAGAAAATTTTTAAATATAACAATATTATAATTATTATAATTATGTTGTAATTATATTGTAACTAGCATATAACTCGAACATAACTTATATATAACTCGCACTAACTTATTAGAAACACATATCGGTGCACATGGCTAGTGAGGCCAGCTTTGAAGCAAGCAAAAATTTTTCTCCCTCGGTAGCACAAATCCTGAAGCACATCTGATGGTCGAAAATCCAAAAGTTTTAAGGGAAAAGAAAAATCTGCTGAACATATTTTTAGCAATTCCGTTTACTCCGAGCCGTGAAATATAAACCGCATGTATTCTTGCTACACTTCGTTATATACGCTAACAACTAAAGAGAATATTTTAATTTCCTTCCTCTTCTTTGGCTGGTGTAGCACTGAAGTCCTAGTAACTTGAGGGCCACTCCATATATGTACTCCATCCGTCGTAAAATGAATCAAATCCTAACAATGAACTTGAACAACTGCTTATCCAGGTTTATGACTAGGATTTAATTCTTTTTGAAACGAAGGGTGTATGAGGTATCTACCTATACCTCAGCAAGTGCCTATAAATTTAAGCTAAACTGTCGCTGCTACGTACTCTGGGTAAACCCAGCACTAGAAAAAAAACCCAAATACCCAATAAACCATCTCCATCCTATGCCCATTGGAAAAGCAGCTGTGTTAGAATATTTTCTCGGTGGTTCGATATGATCAGCGATGCTCTGAGGATGGGACGCATGGGAAATTCGAGATGAGGAACCATGACCCTGTGACGTACTGAGAGCATCACCAACAGTATTTCTATACTTTTCCTGATACCAATTTTGAGGACTTTTGCAAGAAAAATCGCTCCAACAGTAGACCTAAATCACCCCTAAAAGTTTGGTGTTTCCAATCCCGTATATTTCGCTCTCGACTTGTAGGGAAGAGACGCGGCGCCCAATCCTCCGATCGCAAGCACTTCACGCGCGCTGGGTGAAACTTTCCCACCAGACTCTTCTTTGTGCCCTCGCCCACCTGTGAGTCGATCCATCACGCCGGCAACCTCATCTTCCCCGCAGCTGTCTGAAAAGCAACCATAGCTTCCCAAGCTTTCCCGGCATTAGCATTTTTCCAAGCAGCGGTGCATGCTCCGGTGGCGCCGGCCCCATCTCCACCCCAGTTGGGTGGACCTTCGTCGGCACTCCCCCTAGCAGCACCACCGACTCGATTCGGCCGCCGCCCCGATTCACCTCCAATCATCTCTCCACCCTACCGCGTCCCGCAGCGCAGCCTCTCCCTCGTGTAAGACTGGCACCGTGTTGTCCTGTGCTCCCGGCCACCAGCCGGCGACCGCCGGAGATGCCTAGTTGCTGGCTTTCATCGTGCAACTCGGCTGGAGTCTCGTTCAGCGGTTCAGGGTCAATGATCCCAAACTACTTTCAGTATTGCTCAAATTTGCAGTTATGTTTAGTGGCATTCAAAGATTTATTCCTATCCATTAATAAGACAGTTGTTATCTCCATTCTCCACAGTATATGCCGGACGACAAATGGCCCCCTATATGTATTTAAGTATTTTCGACCTTGGATGATTAAGTACTGTTGATCAGTGATTTTTTTGTTGCAATTCAATGATGGAACATGGCTGTTCGTTGGCTTGCTCTTGCTGAAAACTGATTGTTGCTGCTGCTCAAGTCTGGAGCTTGCTGTTGCTGAGCACTGCTTGTGCTTGGTGCTGGTGGTGGAAATCTGCTGTTTGCTGACTGATGAAAACTATTGTTCTTCGCCGCTAAAAACTTCTGCTTGCTGGTACTGAAAGGCACTGCTGCGGCTGCTGAAATATCTTGATGCTGGCTACTGAAAACTCCATGTTGTTAACCCCATTCACACTATAAAGCTGAAAATTATTACTGGGCTGACACCCCCACTTTGATGATTGCAGAACCAATATTTTTCCATGTAAAATACAGGAGATCATGTCAATAATCAAGTTAAATATCATTTTGGAACAGATACTCAGATGATAGCTGAAGCCAATGAAAACTGTTCGAACAAAGTCCAACATCCATGACAAGAGCACCCTCCTCCTCAGTTGGAGAGAGCCCAAGCTTGAATCCATTGGGGGGAGAAGATGAGAGGAAGAGAGTGAGGATAATAGTTGAATGGATCCAGAATGGGGGAGAGATCCCCCTCTCTTGCCCTTGGAGGGCTCCTTTTATTCATATACAATAGGAAATTACATGCTACCCTTGGCTGATTACACAAGGGTGATATTTGTTTTGGGGGTATTTTAGTCATTTATACTTATACAATACCCTAGGCATGGGGTTATTCCCCGCGACGAGCCCAGGCTCCACGCGGCGTCCTTCCTCCGTGAGCCAGCCCTGTGCGCAAACATCTTCTCCCCCAATGGATTTAAGCTTGGGCTCTCTCCAACAGAGGAGGGTGCCCTTGTCATGGATGTTGGACTTTGTTCCAACAAAAACATTGTCCAATGCTTCAACTATCAGTTATGATATCAAGGAGATTCATCATTGATTGCCCTGAAGGGAGCTGGGAGGAGGGAGTCACAAGCAGCAGGGCAGGATGCAACGCACGTGAGCGTGAGTGGAGGAGACGAATGACGATTCTGTTGGTAGTTGTCTATGTGGCCCACCTTTTGTTTTGGGAGCTGAATTTTGGGTATTTGTTGGAGATAAAGCTATACTCATACCTTAAATTCTTAAATCCTTGTTAGAGATCTCAAAAAAATGATTTAGGGGATTGAATTTTGGGTGGCTGTTAGTGATGCTTTGAAAGCCCGGTTGAGGCATCACCACATTGAAATACTTGTCATGTTAGCCCGTCACAGATTAAATACCCTGCCAAATGTTGTTCTTTTGTTCAATCACAGATTAAATACCTTGCCAAATGTTGTGCTCTTGTTTGTTTGATCGGCATTGTGATTGGTCTCTCTGCTTGCAAGAGACAGGAGCTTCGGTCGTCCTGCTCATGGTGCCGCCCAAGGAGATCGAGACCGATTCCCACACAGCAACTAAACACGAGGCCGTGCCAAGAAGATAAGATTCAAATCTCAGTGGAAAACCATGACGACGACAAAGAACGAAACTTGATGACGACGGAAACGGAGAAGGGGCCGCCCCCAGGAGATCGGTTCTCCCAAGGGCGGCAGCAGCGGAAGACTTGAGCGGCGCGCTAGACTCCCCGCTCTGATACCATGTTAAATAGTAGAGAGGATATGAAATACTATGAATAGTAGACATCTAGTATTGAGCCTCAGGGGATCGGTATATATAGATTACATGGATTGGACCTTAAGTAAACTTAGAAATATGCAGATGGAAACAAATCTTATCCTAGCATAACAAACCGGATACAATACGATCATATCCATATACTCTAACAGTTATAGGGGTGTTGCTAATGGGCGGGTGATCGCTCACAGCGATCACCCGTCCTTCCCCCCACGTATCCTTCCCTTCTTCTCTACTTTCTTTACCATATTTTTTCTAAAAAAACAAGTTAGAAAAAATAAAAAAATAGAAAATAAATCTAATATCCTTATTCATGTGTATAAACTTTATACTTTTATATATATATTATACAGTAAACTTCCAACGTATAAACTTTATGTATAATATAGAAATATTCTATGAAAAAATATTTGAATCCGAATATGAATTTGAATCGGGTATATAAATTTTTGACTTATAAACTTTGGATCTATAAACTTTAGGTGTATAAACTTTAGATGTATAAACTTTAGATGTATAAACTTGAGGTGTATGAACTTTAGGTGCATAAACTTACTAAAACAGGAAAAATAATGTGGTGCCAAAAAAAGAAAAGTGGGGAGTGGGAACCGATCGCTGGGAGCGATCGATCGCTGGTTAGGATAATCGCCACGTGTATGATACAGTTGACGCTATTCATACGTTTGTTTTTTTTCTGTTTTAAATACAGTTGTTTGTTAGTACTCTAAATAAACGTACTAGCTGCGTCATATATTTGCTTCATATATTTTTTTAGTGGTTTGGGATGGCCTAAAATCCTAATGTAATTAGAATGTGGTTGTAGGCCACAACATGCTACCTCCTACATAGAAACTTTTGACATATAAACTTAATTTGTATAAATGTTTGTTAACCGTATAATTTTTTGATGTAGAAAATTTATGCACAGACTTTTAACGTAAAAATTTTGTGCGTATAAACTTTAAATGTAAAGTTTTTATAGATGAATTTTAAACCAATTTTAAAAATAAATTGAAAAGAGAAAAAAATCTATGAACTTTTTATTGTGCCAAAAGCAGGGCCATGCAGGTATCTGCACAAAAATTTTGATTTGTACGTACACACGTTTTGTTGGAAAAAAAGGAAAACGAGAAAAGCGCTAACTTGGTTCCACCAAAATCGGTAACAGTAGAAAAAAAAGAAGGAAAACAGTCTAAAAGAAAATTCCAGAGCAATTTCTAACAGAAAATTAGCGGTAAAAAGAAGAAACAGAAGTGATCGCTGGGCGCGCGGATGACGATCGTTCGCCCATTAGAATTTTCACAGTTATAGCCTGTCGCGTGCGGTCCTCCTCTTGTCCGTTAAGATTGTGTTAAAAATTAACCTTTTTGCCATGTAATTTTTTAAAGAATAATTAGCTATAAATACGAGCACCCGTCTTAAATCTAGAATTTAAGTCTCGGTGGGTTGGTTCAACCATAAGTAGTTCAACCAGTTGAGCTACGATAACTTCACTTTTACCATGTAAAATTTTATTAGACAGTAAACGATTTCTTTGCAGTACTAATATACCTGGATTTTAGCTATATAACTACATAGGCAAAAATCCCTTAAAATTGTAGATGGAGGGAGTATTAAACAACTTTTTATTATTAAAAAGGCATATTATTAAAGCGATACCAAATTAACCAATATGATGCACTAGCCCTAAACGAAATATTTTTATAGATCTAGACACTCTCTAAGTTAATTACCGAAGAACAATTTCAGCATCCTAAGGAGGAGGTATTGAAAGGAAAAAAAATTGCAAAAGAAACAGTTCAGGTCTATCTTGCTTTGCTCTTCCAGAAACCTGCAATTTGAAATCGTCACTTCTTCAGAACTAGCTAGGTAATTCAAGTGACCCATGATAGTGATTAATTAGTGGTCGTTTGATCATCGAGTGCTAATTAGTATCTCCTCGATTGTCCATAAATAAGCTAAGCTACTGCATACTAGCTAGCTCCTCTAGGCAGAATCAGCGTGAGGGAATTGTAAATTCTGACGGTAGGCGGTATGCCTACCAATTCCACAGTAATCAAGGGCAGACAGTGTTGAAATTCTTCAGTTCAGGCCACCAATCAAACACTACTCCGGCAAGTCTCAGGGAGAGGCCAGGTGAGGGTACTCTTGTCCAGGGCATGAAGCAAACACGAATTCACAATGCCGATAAGGAAAGCTACTCCTGTTGATTCTTGATTGATATCAATAAGTAACACGAGTTCATGCTATTCACCTCAATCAAAATGAAACTGTGAAACCCGGCCATCCATTTTTTTAGCAGTAGCAATACAACAACGATGATACGTATTTTTTCCATCCCAGTGATCGTCGTTAGTGCCTGAAAACGGTAGGATCACACAGTAAGAGCTAAACAAGGAGAGAGAGAGAGAGTGAATGGTTGAAATACACGGAAACCAAAAACTTTCAACGAAATTATAAGTTACCCTTAAATCAATGGAGATCGGTCTGACCAAAGTAGATGCATCGCTCTGACCGTTCGAAGACCTTCGGTCTGACCGGTGGTGAAACTCTGGCCTAACCGCGCATCACCCTGCTATCGCCTGTCACCGCCGCCGGTCTGATCGCCGTGGAGCCGTTGGTCTGACCACCAGTGTCCTGGCGAATCCGAGTAAGCACAAATCGAAGATCTCTCAAAGTAGATTGAAATTTTATTACTTCTATTCGTTTTTACAAAGTGCAACAACAGTACTCACAGAAATCTCAAGAAAACTCAAAACCCTAACTTTTCTCTAAACTCAACTCTCTCTAAAATCAATACCGGGAGGCATCAGCCTCCCTCTCTATAACCCGAGGTAGGCAACCTAAAATCACGAACCAAACTTGTACAAGAATTCCTAATTCCCTAGGAAACTTTCTCCTAAAAAAACAATCTTTACAAACTCCAATCATAATTTGGACTCCTTCTAAATTTAACTCCACATCCCATACACACACAATATCTTCATCATATGTCATATGGAATCTTCACCATCCACGTGCATTAATCTTTAGCCTAAACATCCCGCATAATATCCTGATTGTCCGGACGTCATCGTTCTCCCAAGTTGACTCCCGATCCATCACCGACAACGCTCTCCCGAGACATCAAGACTCACCTACACATAAATAAAGAAAGAAACCATATTCAAGCATAAGTTCTCTCCAACTTAACTCAACATTAGCACACAACAGTATTACATACGCATAGTATCCATTTAGAAGTCATAAACATGATTTAATCACGGATATCCAAAGAAATAAACCGAAACCAAAATCGACACAGAGTCAGCTGGTCAGACCGTTGGGCTGGCCAGTCTAACCGCACATCCCACGCTGGTCTAACCAGCCTAGCCCTACTGGTCTAACCGCAACCGTTAGACAAAAACAATCATGTTCATTATTTGAAAACCACATATCTCCAAAACCACTTCACCAATAATCTCTAAATATCAAACCAATAATCTCATATGCCAATTAAACACACTTTGATTTTAAACTTATTCTGAAAAGTGTGCAAGATCATCCCGTTAGCTACTCCTGATGATTGTATCAATAATTCAATAAAACAGAACGCGAATTCATGTTGTTCACCTCAATCAAAATAAGGCCGTGAATACCACACCATCCTTTTTTTTTACCAGAAGCAATACAACAAAGATGAAATATACTTTTCCATCCTATACTCCTATAGTGATACAGTTAGTGACTTAAAAGTTAAAATAGAGAAATAAATCTACTCTGGCCCGTGAAATAAAAAACTGTATTTTCACTGTAATTTATTTTATGAGCCCCACTACGGTCTGTTGATCTTATTTCATCGAAAGATTTATATCTATTTATACCACTGCACCACCCTATTTAACAGTAGTAGAAACATGTAGGGGCATTATTATTATAAAATGTGCAGAGAGTAATAATCATCATTTAGTGGTGACTAAACTTTTTTCCTTCCTTTTTGATTTTTTCGATGGAATATGAATGATACCAACGCAATGGATGACCACATATCGATTTAGCTAGGAAAAAATAATAAAGTTATCCCTAATCACCGTATTAGTAAATTACTAATTTCTCTTAACAAACAGTTCAGATCATCTCTACTACTAGTATAATATTACCAGTGGAGAGCACCGGGACATCGCTCATGTTTTATATGTGTGAAAATATATGCATGGAACTGGCTAATGCTGAGAGAATAATGTTTTCCTTCCTTTTCTCTGGCTGGTGTAGCACTGAAGTGCTAGGAACTTCAGGTCACTCCATATATCTCTTACCTATACCTTCCCAAGTGCCCATAAAAAGGCTAGCTGTTGCTGCTACTTCGGCAGATCAACAACACTAGAAAACTGCAAGCCCAAACCATCTTCATTCTCTGTCTGTGGGAAAAGCTGCGGTGAGAAGAGAACGTATATAGGATGTTGTCTCAGTATAGTTCGATGATGCGATGCCCTAAGGATGGGATGCATGAGGAATTCGTGATGAACAACAGTGACGTGCCAAGGCTCTTCTTAGGCATCATTTTGTCATGTTAGCCTTTAACAGATTAAAGACATTCTCAATTGCAGTGCTCCAGTTCATTTGATTGGCGTTGTGATTGGCCCCTTGGCTTGCAAGAGACAGGAGCTTCGGCCTTCCTGTGCTCGACTGCTCGTCGCGCGTTGCGAGGTTTCACGTTGCTGGTGAAAAGACAGCTACCAGCACAGGGAAATGGGCGCATCATGACATCGTAATCTGTCTCACCCGAATGAATTACTTGGTACTTAAAAATGTTAGAAATAGTAAACGAAAGAAGTAATAACAAGTGAAAATGACATAGACACTTCCCAACCAGAAAGCAAACTTCCCACTGATGGTATACAGGATAAGAGAAAAAAAAAGAACTTCATCTCATTAGGTTTTTGTTTTCTCAAGTTGATTCTGGGATTCGACAAGGCAGCATTAATAAAATCTTTCACCATGTAAAACTTAATTGGACAGTAATTAAATGGTTTCCTTAGCAGTGTAGTGGTGAAGAAATTCTAAGATTTATTACATTGCTCGCTACCTCGTTGGACCTTCAGCCACTACCCGTCCTTCTCTGCTTGCTCAAGGTAAATCGATTGGTTTCAATCACTACTGGAGAAGTGATCTTTACCCGCATACCAGGATGGAAAAAATCACATTTGTCCCGGGCGAGCGTGGTCAGCAGCGACCGCATGACAGCGTCTCGCCTCTCTCTCTCTCGCTCTCTCTGTCTGTCTCTGTCTCGCTCGCTCTCTCTATCTCTCTCTTGCTCTCTCGAGAAGCGGCAGCGGCGGCCGGGCGGGAGAAGCAGCAGTGGCGGTCGGGCGGCGGAAGCGGCCATGTGGCAGCACGATGGGCGAGCGTGATTGGCGCGGCCGGGCGGCGGAATTTGTTCTGTGAATTTGTTTATTCTAGATATGTTAATTTCTGATGCGAATTTGTTCATTTGTGATGTCTGTGAAATTGTTCATTCTGTGGGTCTGTGAATTTGTTCATTCTGTGGATCTGTGAATTTGTCATGTCAATTCGAGTATGTTCATTCGATCTCTGAATTTTTTTGATGATTTTGTGATGTTTTTGTGAATGTGAATGATTTTATTGTTGAGTTCGGTTCGAAATCAATATGCAAATAGCAAAAAACAATTAAAAAAAACTTTAGTCCCGATTAGTAACACCAACTGGGACTAAAGATGGTAGCCCCAGCCATGTGAGGCTACCATCTTTAGTCCCGGTTGGTGTTACTAATCTGCGATTAGGTGTCCTGGTTTAGGTGTCCTGGATTAGGTATCCTGGTTTGCAACCTGCGACTAAAGTGAGTTGCAAACCAGGACTAAAGATGTGTTCCCCAATAGTGAATCATGTGATTGGGTCTACCTGCTTATGTTGCTTCTGTAATCTATGAAGATTACCGTGCATTACCATCGGCAAATTTTACTATATGACACTTAAAATTTATGTAATTTGTTGGTAAGCATCGTATAAACATGTCACAGCTGAAAAGACACCATAAAATGCTGGTAATTTGCTGAAGGAGACATTCAACTCAATTCGAGCGAGATATTCTTCAAAAAAGATAATAATGGCCCTAGTGCCAAAACCTTCTGAGTTGAGAATGCTATGAAGATTGAATACGATTATGCTAGTAGTGTATTTGAGGTAATGATAGTTTTAGAGTTGCATAATTTCTAAATTGTCACTTCAATGCCATATTTGAAGCCTATGGCCCTAAGGGTATTCTCGTCTATTTGAAAATTTTATCTCTTTAATTGAGCAGAAAATGTCTTCCTTCCAATTTTCTAAGGTACCTCTTAGTCTTAGCCGTGATATGTTTTTGTGATGTCTATTAGCAAAATTTGAGTATTTTGTAGCAAAATTTATCGTGACTGAATAACCAGCCGCCCAGTTGGTATGGAACAATGAGCATAAATTCCGTGGAAGAAGCCCCTCCTTCATACTGTCCAAGTATATAGGATTGTATCGATGAAATAGACCACGAATTGATGATGTCCACCTGAATGATTGAATCAAGTTGAGGCGGTTAAATATTGACCAGTTGCAAACATCATATAGAAAAACATATTTTTTCCACCTCATAATACTCTTTCTCATTAGTGCCTTAAATCACCGAGAAAGAATTAATTCACTGTAGAAAAAATATATTGTCCTTGCGTTGTACTTTGGTTATATATATTTGAGTATGTGACCAAATAATGTGTTACTAATGTTCAGATTGAAATGATCTCATTTTTCTCTTCTCGTCTGGTTGGTGTGAGGCACTGAAAAGTGCTAGTACCCCTTCAATTCCAAGTGCCCGTAAATAAGCTAGCCACTACTCCTCAGGGCATAACCAACACTATAAGGACCTGTTTGGTTGACAATTAAATTTGCCACACCTAACATTGGGTAAACCACAGTTTTAGTAAACAGTGTTTGGTTCCTACCACAACTCTATTTTGCCTAACTCTTAATCACCTGACTCACATGTCATACACTCTATTTTCTTACCAAACATTGCCTAAGCTTAGTTTATCATTTTGTTTACCACAAAAGTGTGGCAAGACTAAGCTTAACTACCATAGTAAAAAATATGTGACAATATTAGTCTCCAACCAAACAGACCCTAAAGCTGCAAACCATAGCCATCATCTCATTCCTCTGTTTTGTGAGAAAGCAGTTGTGAGAAATAGTAGAACACTATCTCGGTGATTCGACGATGTGCTGCACTAAGAATGGGATGCAAGAGGAATTTGAGACAAACAACCTCAAAGAGAGGCTCGTGCGGAGGCATCCTATGTCATTTTAGCCTCTCATAAATTTCCTGCTTAGGCAAATACTGTGCTCTAGTTCATTTTGTGTGCTGAGAGCATAAGAAAGAAATAGTGTTCCTGTTCGACTTGCAAGGGACAGCAGCACGAACATGGCAGTCATTGTGGGGTAAGCCAGGCTCAGTTATTTTCTTCAACTTCAAACTTTAATTTCCTCATTGTCTATTAGCATGTTTTTTAAACTGTTAAATAGTTTATTTTTTCAAAAAGAATTATATAGAAGTTGTTTTCATAAAATCAAATAATTCTATTTTGTAAATTTATAATAATTAATACTTAATTAGTTATGTGTTATTGAGTTTTCTCGTTCTGCATACTGGAAAATTTTCCTCTATTTTGAAGCAACAAACTGGGCCTTAGCCGAGTTTGCATGCGTGGACAGAGCGCGTTGATTTGCTGGTGGAAACATGGAGCGTTGTTGCTTGTAAGACGATCTAAGGATTGCCTCATTTTAATCACACCGTATGCATCCTGTGATATTCTCTAGTACGTTGCTTCTGTGATTTGGAAAGATGCTTCGCTTAGTTGGGACATTTCTTTAAACGATCATACTCCAAACTCAATACGAAAATAGTTCACATAATCATATTCGATCCGCTTCAAATCCGTTCCGCTCCGAATCTGTTTGAAATGAGGATATGGTATGAGTTTATAAAAATCCGGTGGATATGGATACGGATACGGATAGTGTGGTGCGGATGCGAATGAGGATATCATATCTCTACAATCCGACGAATGTGTATTATCCGATATTTCTAGCGGATTATCTGGTAGGCTATTTGCCAAATAATCCGAAATTATCAACATATGTAACCACTCTATATGTTGCATACAATATGAGTTGGCCCAACAAATAGGGCACCCTTAATACGCGAGGGATCGTGTGCGCACAGAATGCGCAATTGGGAAAGAAAAAAAGATCTCGAGTGCACGAGCCTAGCAAAGAGGGAAAGGAGATGGGTACCCCTAGTGCCCGTGTGTACGATTGTATTGATGCATTTTCAGGTATAAACATTCATATGCTTGTTTTTCTTTTCCGTTTTAGATATAGTTGGTTTGCATTGGTTGTTGTCTATTGCCCAACAATCCCTAATAAAACGTACTAGTTGGTTGTCACATTTTTTTAAGTGGTCTAGGGTGACCTAACATCCAAGTGTAATTAGGTTGTGGTTTTGGGTCGCAGCATGCTATTTTCTATGTAAGAACTTCTGAATACAAACATTCCGTGTATAAACTTTACAAATATAAATTTTAAACAAACAAACTTTTGATCTAGAAATTTTATATGCGTAAACTTTAGATAAGAAAGTTTCTATAGATGGATTTCAAACCAACTTCAAAAATCAAAAAAAAAATGGTATGAACTTTCTATTGGGCCGAAAGCAGGCCCACGCAGGTAGCTGCATACAAATTTTGATTTGCACGTATGCACAACTTGTTGGCACAGTCAAGACCGGTAACAGAAGAAAAAGAACAGAAACAACCACATGAAGCGGTGAAAAAAAGAGAGAAGATCTTAGGCGCACAAGCCTAGCAAAAAAGGAAAGTAAACCGATTGTGGCACCAATATTCTAACGACCGATCTCGTATTTAGCGATTTCGTATTAAATGGCTTAACTCATCAATTAACCTAGACTACTTAGACTAAAGCTCTTACTATCTCATCTCACACTTGCATACCTACATTTTTATATTATGGACATAATGTATTCACATTGTTTAGCATAAACATATAGATGTTACAATTGATCGTTCATGATTATTGTATTGTTATCCGTTGTATTGCTAAGTTGATGTCGTATTGATTGCATATATATGTAACATCTGATAATTTTAATCCATTTTCGAACCGGGTCCGCACCATTTCCAACATCCGAGACAATCCGCTTCATATCCGTATCTGCACACTATCCGTACGTGCTCCGAATCCGTTTAAAAAATATGGTTTAGGATATAGTATGACCACCATCTCTTGAATTTGATCCGTTTTCACTCCAAGATACAGCTACAATTGTCTTCCCATGGAAATTACTCGTGTAGGCTAAAAGGGTGCTAGCTAGAATTAATTCTATGGTCAATTTCATGATAAATTTTGATCTGCACGTATGCACATCTTGTTGGCAGCATCAAAACCGGTAACAGAAGAAAAAAAAACAACCACAAGAAACAGTGATAAAAAGAGAAAAGATATCAGGCGCACGAGCCTAACGAAAAAGGAAAGTAAACTGATCGAGGCACCAAGATTCTAGTGACCGATCTCGCATTAGTGATTTCACATCAAATGGTCTAATTCATCAATTAACCTAAACTACTTAGACTAAGACTCACTGTCTCATCTCACACTCGCATACCTGCATTTTTATATTATGGACATCATGTATTTATATTGTTTAGCACTTAAACATATAGTTGTTACAATTGATCGTTCATTGATCATTGTATTGTTGTCCATTATATTGCAAAGTTGATATCGTATTGATTGCATATACATGTAACATCTGATAATTTCAATCCATTTTTGAACCGGATCTGCACCATTTCCGATATCCGAGACAAACCCCTTCATATCCGCATCCGCACACTATCTATACCCACTATGAATTTGTTTAAAAAATATGGTTTTGGATATGGTACGACCACCCATCTCTTTGAATTTGATCTGTTTTCACCCCAAAGTACAGCTACAATTATCTTCCCATGGAAATTACTTGTGTAGGCTAAAATGGGTGCTGGGATTAATTCTATGGTCAATTTCATGATAGGCATATCTTTATTGGTAGACCCAAAATTCTATGGGCATAGATGGGCCTCGTTTTCATTTGCCAGATAACATGTCTGGGCCGAGCTCTACAGGTTATAGCTTATATGACCCGAAAAAAAAAAATGCATGGATGGGTTTCTCTGACTGCTACTCGATGTTTCTCTGAATATTAGGACTGCATCAACTTTAATTTTGGAACTGATTTATTGTCAGTTATGCTTGATCAATCCATGTGTACCTGGATTTTTTTGTTATTTCTGTTAATCCATCCGTACCTGGAGGCCTGCATGTATTTTTCTATATTGTCCTATTTAATCCATGAGTGCATATATAAATTGGTTTTTGAACAAGGAACAAACCCACTTTATTTCCTAATATAAAGAGACACACACATATATATATACACATATATACACACACGTCAGTCGAGATTCAGTTCAGGTAGCAAATAATGTATTGAAGATTTGGAGTATCAAACAAACCCATGTACTCAAATGAAAAATTAAAACAATAAGGGCTATTTTGCATCCGTGTTGCTTGCATACAACGTTAGCCTGTCACGCTGATGTAGCGTCCAGCTTGGCATAAATAATACGTGTGGCACCTTTTTAGCTAGATTTGCACTCAAAACAAGTTGAGTGATTTATTTAAGCAATTTACAAGATATGTGACTAAATTACACCCACTTTACAGGTTGTGATACCTGTGGTGTATTTTACTCATATATCTACCTATACCTCAGCAAGTAGCTATAAATAAGCTAGCCGTTACTGCTACTCAGGCAAACCCTGCACTAGTAGAAAACTATAAACCCAAACCATCTCCATCCTGTGTCTATGAAAAAAGCAGCAGTGAGAAGCTAGAGTAGGTAGAATGTTGTCTCGGTAGTTCGATGATACGATGCCCTGAGGATGGGATGCATGGGGAATTCGAGGTGAACTACAGTGACGAACCAAAGCTCCTCTTGAGGCATCCCTTGACATGTTAGCCCCCTAACAGATTGAACACCTCGCCAAATGATGTGCTCTAGTTCATTTGATCGGCGTTGTGATTGGACACTTCGCTTGCAAGAGACAGGAGCTATGGACATGCTGATCATCGTGCGCAAACCTCAGCCGAGCCCATCATGCATAATGAAGCTGATGTGCAAGATCACATCGTTCTTGCTGTAGTAGTGAAGAAACTCTGCCGGCTGGTATCGCCCAAGGCCTCTCCGGACCTCCGGCCACTACCGATATTGTTAAGAAAATAGACGCACAACGGAGATACGAATTTAACGTGAAAAACCCTTTCGGAAAAAACCACGGATGCCGACCAGCAATAATCACTATTGAGGAGTTGATTACAAATGTAGAGAATAACAGTGGGAACTTCTCTCCCTTCCCGTACGGTTTACAAGAGTATATATAGGAGATAAAAGAAAAGACACCTAGTAGGAAACGCATAGGAGTCCTACTAGGAAACTAATCCGAATACATTGTGGGCTCAAATTCGGATCACATATTTAACAATCTCCACCTTGAGACGAATTTCCTCTTGTAGCAAAAAAATCATCGATCTCGTAAAATACCTCATGTAGGTAAAATCACCGCGCGCCAAATAGTTTCTAGGACTATACTGTAACACCAACCAAGTTTGAGCAAAGCTCAAACTTAGTAGCAGGAACTGGCTTTGTCATCATATCAGCTGGATTATCATGAGTACTTATCTTGCATACTTTGACATCACCTTCAGCAATCACACCTCGAATAAAGTGATATCTCACATCAATGTGCTTTGTTCTCTCATGGAACATCTGATCCTTTGTAAGGCATATTACACTTTGACTATCACAAAATATATCAATGCAAGACATAACTCCACAAAGCTCAGTATATAAACCTCTAAGCCAAATAGCTTCTTTACAAGCTTCAGAAATAGCCATATACTCTGCTTCAGTAGTAGATAAGGCAACAGTTGCTTGCAAACTTGCCTTCCAACTAACAGCACATCCTCCAATAGTGAAAACATAACCTATGAGTGATCTTCTTCTATCCAAATCTCCAGCAAAATCTGAATCCACATAACCAACAAGTCCATCTCTAGATCTCCCAAACTGCAAACAAGCATTAGAGGTACCACGTAGGTATCTGAAAATCCACTGAACAGCTTTCCAATGCTCTTTGTCAGGATTAGCCATGTATCTACTGACAACACTCAATGCATGTGATAAGTCAGGACGAGAACATACCATGGCATACATAAGTGAACCAACTGCACTTAAATATGGAACTCTAGACATGTACTCAATATCATAATCTGACTGTGGACATAAATATGAAGATAATCTGAAATGTGCAGCTAAAGGAATACTCACTGGTTTTGTATCATGCATATTGAAACGACGAAGAACCTTCTCAATATAACCTTTCTGACTAAGATGTAACTTGCCAGACTTTCTCTTTCTCTAGTAATTTCCATGCAGAGAATTTTCTTAGCTGCACCCAAATCCTTCATCTCAAATTCACTACTCAATTGTGCGTTCAACTTTACTATCTCTGCCTTGTCTTTTGCAGCAATCAACATATCATCAACATAAAGAAGCAAATATATAGCTGAACCATCAACCACTTTGAGATAAACACAGCTATCATAATTGGATCTTCTAAACTTCTGAGAAAGCTTGAAAGAGTCAAATCTCTTATACCACCGTTTAGGTGACTGTTTCAACCCATAAAGAGATTTCTTTAACCTACAGACTAGATTCTCTTTTTCAGGAACAACAAAACCTTTAGGCTGCTCCATATAAATGTCCTCCTCTAACTCCCCATGTAAAAATAACGTTTTAACATCCATTTGCTCTAGTTCATAATCATGCATTGCAACAATACTGAGTAATGTGTGAATTGAACTGTGCTTCACAACAGGGGAAAGACATCATTAAAATCAATACCTGGAATCTGGCTATAACCTTTAGCAACTAACCTTGCTTTGTATCTTGCCTCATCAGTTGGAGATATACCTTCCTTTCTTTTGAAGATCCACTTGCAACGGATAGGTTTCTTCTCCTTTGGCAACTTCACCAATTCCCAAGTACGATTCTTTTCAAGTGACTCCATCTCATCATGCATAACAGTTATCTATCTATTGCAATCATCAGAAACAATAGCCTCAGAATATGAAGAAGGTTCTACATTACCTTCAATTTCCTCTGCCACACTCAAAGCATAAGCAACTATGTTTGCTTCTTCAATATATCTTCGAGGAGGTTTAGTATTTCTTTTGGGCTTATCTTTTGCAATAGAATGCTTTGGAGAATGCTCAACAGTAGAAGAATCTGAATCTCACTAACAGGTGCATCTTGGTTAATAACAACACCATCCTTTTCTGGTGCATGCCTTGAACTGATCAAGTGCTCCACCTGCACACTTGCTTTCTGCTGACTCTCAACAGGAACATTAGTAGAAGGTTTGTCATGTAACATAACTGATTCATGGAAGATAACATTTCTACTAATCACAACCTTTTTTGTTTCAGGACACCATAACTTATAGCCTTTCACACCAGACGGATAACCAAGAAAAATGCACTTAATAGCTCTAGGCTCCAATTTACCATTATCAACATGAGCATAAGCAGTACAACCAAATACTCTTAAGTCTGAATAATTTGCTGGGAAATCAGACCATATCTCAATTGGAGTCTTCTTATCAATAGCATAACTGGGTGATCTATTAATAAGATAACAAGCAGTGGAAACAGCTTCTGCCCAAAACTGTTTAGGCAAACCTGCATTAGACAACATACAACGGGCTTTTGATATAATTGTCCTGTTCATACGCTCAGCTACGCCGTTTTGTTAAGGTGTATGAGGAACGGTGTAGTGACGCACAATGCCTTCAGATTTGCAATATGATTTAAATATCTTAGAACAGAACTCCATCCCATTGTCAGTACGAAGTATTTTCACCTTCCTTTCAGTTTGTCTTTCAACCAGTCTTCCACTCTTTAAACGCATTAAAAGCTTGATATTTGTGCTTCAAGAAATAAGGCCAAACTTTTCGTGAATAATCATCAACGATAGTCATCATATAACGAGCACCTCCAAAAGATGTCTTACGAGCAGGCCCCCATAAATCAGAATGCACATAATCAAGAATATCTTCTGTAGTATGCGTAGATGTGTTGAATTTCACCCTCTTATGCTTGCCAAAGATGCAATGCTCACAAAATTTGAGCTTCCCGATGCCTTGTCCATCTAGCAATCCTCGCTTGCTCAATTCTGCCAAACCAATTTTACTCATATGCCCAAGACGCATATGCCAAAGATTAGTAGCATCGGGCATTAGATAATGAATCTGAAACTGCAGCAACATTACCTAATATAGTTGTACCTCGCAGATGGTACAGGTCGGCAGTTTTAATATCAGCTTTCATCACAACAAGAGATCATTTGGTTACCTTCAAAATTCCGTCTCCACCGAAATATTTGTACCCTTTGTGATCAAGAGTACATAAAGAGATGAGACTCCTCTTCAAATTTGGAATATGTCGCACATCTGACAATGTTCTGATACAGCCATCAAATATCTTGATCTGAATTGTTCCAATACTTGCAACCTTGCATGGTGTATTATCACCCATCAAAACAGTACCACCTTGCACAGGCTCATAGGTGGCAAACCAATCCCTGTTCGAGCACATGTGATAGGTGCAAGCAGTATCAAGAATCCACTGGTCACTAGTTTGTGCACAACCAGCATAAGCAACAAGCAATTATGCACCAGGTTTATCATCAGTAATAACTGCGGCTTTTCCTTTCTCTTCTTTATTACCTTTCGGTCTATAACTTTCGGTTCTCTTGTCTTTGTTCTGTAGCTTTTAACACTCAGAGATATCATGTACATCTCTCTTGCAGTATTTGCATGACTTATACCTGCCTCTAGACTTTGATCTTCCACGATAGCTACTTGAACTTTTATCTCTTGACTGGTTCTTTGTGTTCTTCTCCTGTTGCCTGCCCCGAACAACCAAGCCTTCTGCTTGTGAACTTAAACTTTCAGAGGGTACCATCTTCTTCATTTTTTCTTTGGCATGCAAAGCTTCGTAAACTTCTTTCAAAGTTAGAGTATCACGACTATAAAGAATAGTATCCTTGAAGTTTGCATATGAGCTAGGTAATGAACACAATAGAATAAGGCCTCAATCCTCTTTATCATACTTTACCTCCATAGTCTCAAGGTCAGCAACAATTTCCTTGAAAGTGGAGAGATGATCCATCACAGACTCATCATCTTGTAATTTGTGCAAAAATAACTTTTGCTTTAGGTGCATCTTACTGGTCAGATCTTTAGTCATGCATATCTGTTCCAGCTTCAACCACAGCCCACTGGCTGTCTTTTCCTTAAGCACCTCCTGCAAAATATTGTTAGATAGATGAAGATGAATATATGACATAGCTTTACGATCCCTTTTCTTCTCATCATCAGACCAATCTGTAGTCCTCTTGTCAAATCCAGATAGCGCATCATCGAGATCTTGCTGTGCAAGGACGGCTCGCATCTTCACTTGCCATAGTGAGAATCTTGTGTCTCGGTCCAGGAGCGGTAGATCATACTTCAAACTCGCCATAGGAATTAATCTCGTGTGCACGTAGCGTAGATCTAAAAACTCCTCGGTGCACAAGCTTTTCTTTTCGCGCGATGTCGGAGGACGACAGATGATCTTGCCGAACGAAGCGATGAGACGATGACGCCGGCAGCGGGGATAGTAGTAGATCGGATCTCCAATGCTCTGATACCACTTGTTAAGAAAATAGACGCACAATGGAGACACGAATTTAACGTGGAAAACCCTTTCGGGAAAAACCACGGGCGCCGACCGGTAATAATCACTATTGAGGAGTTGATTACAAACGTAGGGAATAACAGTGAGAACTGCTCTCCCTTCCTGTACGGTTTACAAGAGTATATATAGGAGATAAAAGAAAAGACACCTAATAGGAAACGCCTAAAAGTCCTACTAGAAAACTAATCCGAATACATTGTGGGCTTAAATTCGGATCACATATTTAACAGATCTACATGACTGCAGCAGACATCTTCAGTTGCCCAAGGTAAATCAATAGGTTTTTCAGTCTGGTGATCGAATTTACCTTAAGTTGCTCCTGTCATATATGAAGATTTCCATGGCTGAATAACCAACGCCGACCGGTTTTGGCATGGCACAATTAATGTGCCTACACCTTCACAATTCCGATGAAGAAAGCCACTCCTTCAGACTGTCCAAGTGATGATCGTATCTATATCTTCTAGTCGATAAAATAGAACAGACCATTTTGAGGACAGAAGGAACTTTCTTTTAGGCGTGGACAGAACACGAATTGATGATGTCCACCTGGATGAAGTTGAGGCTATGAAAGCCACCGCATCCATCTTTGACCAATAGCAAACATCATAGAAAAAAATATTTTTCCACCTCCTAGTACTATTTCTCATTAGTGTCTTAAATCAGAAAGAAAGAAATTCACTATACAGTAAAATATACTGTCTTTGTGTTGTACTTTGGTTATAAATATAGAGAGTAGCTATATTTATGGTACTATATTTTTCACCAAGAAATAGTCAGCATATATTTATATTGTAAATCTCTAAATTACATATGTAATTTTAGTATATTTACAATGTAAGTCCTAAATTACATATGTAAGTCTTTAAAACATATGTAAGCACAGTGTAATTATAATGTAAGTGTAATGCAACTTCTAAGTTTTGCATTGTAAATTGCATATATTGATCTACCTAATTGAAAGACCATGCCGACGAGCTACAGTCCAAGCAGTGCTTCGAGCTAATCAAATGCAATTGATGAGACCTACCACCGAAAAAAGCGGCGCTCCAGCTAATCAAATGCTTTTCAACTGAGAATTGAGAAAAAAAAGTGTCGCCACATTTATACCAATACCGTTAATATATGTGAGTTTGTGATAAAATGTGTTACTAATTAATGTTCAGAGAGTAATGTTTTCTTTTTTTTTTTCTCCTCTCGTCTGGTTGTGCTGAAGTGCTAGTACCTCTTCAATTCCAGGTGTCCATAAATAGCCACTACTCCTTAGGACAGAATCAGCAATATAAATCTGCAAACTATATATATCCATCTCCTTTCTAGGTTCTGTGAGAAAGCATATGTGAGTAAGAGAAGAACGCTGATTCGATGATGCACTGCTCTTTGTTTTTTTTTTTTAACGAATAGATCTATGAATGAGATGTATATATATATGGGGAATTCGAGACGAACAACCTCAACGTAGAGAGAGGTTGGTACGTATTGAGGCATAGCAGGTCATGTTAGCCTCTCACAGATTTACGACCCATTCGACCACCGTGCTCTAGTTCATTTTGTGTGCAGAACATAACAAAGAAAATGCGCTGGCTGTCAGGGTTCGGCTTGCAAGGGTCAGCAAGATGTGCGACAAAGGAAGGCGTCGCCTAGCTTGCAGGAGAAATGATGCGTCAGACAGTGCGTCGATCGGCGAATGCTACCTGCAGGCCGGCTGCGCCTTGTAATTAGATGATCTCGCCTCGTGTTAATCGGATATTATCAGCTAGATATCTAATAGCAAACAACTGTTATTTTCTGTAGGCCGTTGGTGCTATTTGTGAAGATAGCGTCAAAGTTTAAACTTTTGTCCCATACAATCTTTTTCGGTTCGTTTTGTAGATGAGAGAATCGGTTGCTGTACGTGCTAATTAATTAGGTGGTGTTTGAAAGATGAAAAATTATATTTGCGCACGTAAAATAAGAAAACTATTAGCACGGGACTAATTATGTTTTAATTATTGTAAATCTAACAAATGGATATATTTGATATTTTGAAGCAATTTATATATAGAAAGTTTTCGTACGGAACGTACTGTTTAGTACTCCTAATAAAACCAAGGTAACCTGTTTAGTTTGAAAAACATACTAACGAAAACCAAGGTAAAATCTGAATCCTAATAAAAAAGAACAGGACCTAAATAAGGAGCTGCTACTAGCTAGCTCCTCTAGGCATAACCTGTATACATCCTAGGAAAATGTAAACCTTACCTTGACCATCTACTTCCTCTTTTCTTTGTGAAAGTATCGATCAGAACGAGACACTACTTGAAAAACGATTTTTTCCAACATCATGATTTATTTTTCTAGACAGACTATAAATCACCGTTTACAAGAATAGCTAAAGATACCATAAAACTAGTTCACGTCAATGAAAACGTGGTCTTAAGAGATCCACCTGTAAAAATAAGAGTTATTTTCGTAGGCGTGGTGTAAAGCTATCCGCCTACAAAAGTGTACGTGGACTCATAAAATCAGGTCCCTCCATCCACGAGCAGCTAAGTCCTCCAACACCCACAACTCCACCTCACACCACTCCCTCACCTCTCAGATCCGGTTCCATCTCTCTCTCTCCCTCCCTCCCTTCCCTACCATATTCGTCTATAGAAGGGAAGCCGGCCAGCGGCGACGCTCCCTTGGGCAACAGCGATGGACACAGGAGGAGAGCCGGCACCGGCGGCCACTGATGATGGCGCGTGCCCCTCTCCTCTCTCCCATACCCGGCCAGAAGAGGGAAGCCGACAGCGGCGGAGGGGGCGCTCCCCTCCCTTCCCTCCCTACCTCCCTTCCAGATCCATATGGAGGAGGAGAGCCGACCGGCAGCGGTGGCAGTGGATGGAGGAGGAGAGCCATCGGCAGGAGGGGGAGGGGCTAGAGGGGGAAGGCAGTGACAGAAGAGGGGCTGGTGGTGGTTGGGGGGTGGTGCGGGGGATTTTTTTTTATTTGTTGAGATTGTTTTCGGAGGGGGTTGAAAGTAGTGCCTGCGAAAGTGATTTTCACAGGCAGGGCTAAGGACCACCTGTAAAAATCATCTATTTTCGTAGGCCTTGAAGTGCAGGGGGGTGGAGTCTCACCTGGAAAAATCTTTTTTTATCTGTTTCCAAAATCAGTTTTGTAGTAGTGAGAAAAACATTGTCTTGATGCTTCAACGATGCGATGTTTTGAGAATGGGATGCATGTGGAATGTGAGCAGGGCGAGATCACACATTCTGAGTCGATATGCTACGGTTATAATAACACCATGGATCTTTTCAGCAACTGAGTCGTTTTGATTTTTTTTTCAAACTTTATTAAGTTTAACTAAGTTAATTTAGTAATATCTAAAAATTCAAATTAACTTTATTAAATCTAACATGGAATATATTTCAATAATATGTTTGTTTTGTGTTGAAAATACTACTATATGTTTTTTAAACTTAGTCAGATTTAATTAAAAAAGTTTGAGTCAAAATGATTTATGATATGAAACCAACGAATTTTTTGTTGCCACTCTTCTAATGATATTTCTTTTTAGTGCCTTAAAATAGAGAAATAAATTCACTTTGGGCCGTGAAATCTATAAAATGTGTTTTCTCCATACTTCGTTTTAAACGTGTAACAAAATGCGAGGAACTCGTTAATGCTCAGAGGGTAATGTTTGCTTTTCTCCTCTCTGGTTGGTGTAACACTGAAGTGTTAGTAAATAACTTCGGGTCACTAACATGGTTATAACAATCTGGAATGGGATGCATAGGGAATTCGAGATGAACGACCATGCTGTAGAGGCTCCTGCCGAGACATCACATCTCATGTTAGCCCCTCACAGATCCACGGCCTGCACAAATGCCGTGCTTTTGCTCATTTCATTGGTCGCGGCAATTGCCGCACTTGGCTCGCACGAGCAGCAGCCGCGACCATGCCGCGCTTGTCGTGAGCAAACCTTACCGGAGGCCGCGTGTGGTGCTGATGCGCGGCCTCTGTTGGCTTTTGCCCCGGCGTGGCTTTAGGACAGAATCAGCAATTAATATAGAACTGCAAACTATAATTAACCATATCCTTTCTAGGTTTTGTGAGAAAGCAGATGTAAGAAGAGTAGAACGTACGCTATCTCGATGATGCATTTCCCTAAGAATGGGATGTATGGGGAATTTGAGACGAACAACGGAAGCATAGAGAGGCTCGTGTTGAGGCATCGCAGGTCGTGTTAGCCTCTCACAGATTTGTGACCTACTCAACCGCTGTGTTCTAGTTCATTTTATGTGCAGAGCATAACAAAGAAAATGCACTGCTGTCCCGGTTGGGCAACCGGGAGGCGTCGCCTCGCGGGCGAAACGATGGCAAGCAGCCGTGTGTCAGCGAATGCTAGCTGCTAGGCCCCACCTTGTAAGATGATTTTGCTTCGTGTTAAGAGCAAGGATAACAGTCGATTACAAGTTGATCATGTGAAATAGAGAAGAGAGAGAAAGAAAAAAAAGAAGTGTTAGCTCTTATGCAAAAGTTAGTTATACACTTGTTATAAGATATTTACATTAAATTTATATTAGTTGTACTCCCATAATAAGTGTATAGATAAGTAGCAAATGAAGTCTTCAAATTGTAGTACGGATGGCGAACGAACTGGAGGAGGCTGCCCAATATCTGACAAGATGAAGTCCAAGGAAAAAACTCATGAGAGATTTGAAAAACATCTGCTGCTTTTAGTCTTATGACGTCTTTTGTTTAAAGTACCTGTCCTGGAGGATGTTGTCGGCTGTTGAACAGCAGTAGAACCTGTGTTTTGTCCTTTCTTTTTGCAAACACCCGAGAGGCTTCCCTTCAGGCAGACACCTTTGTAGAACTTGCTCATTTCTCTAATGGAAATGGAGGGCTCTGCCCTTTGATAAAAAAAAATAAGAGAAAAAGAGAAGAGAGAAAAAATAGAGCAAACCTCATAGTTAACCTATACTATTAATGGGATTGTATCAACTATCTAGAAATGACTTTTGACTTTCTCTAGGCTGCTTGTGCGATTCGTGAAGAAAGCGTCAAAGAAAACTTTCAGCATGTAGTGCTAGCCTTCGTTTCTGTAAATGAAAATCTGTTGTTGTTCGAACACCTATCGAGATACAGATGCTGACTCTGTTATTATCTGAATGTGTAAAGGCATATAGCAACAATAGATCTGTGCACAGTGTATGTCGAAGATACACTAGTCATTCCACTGAGCAGTAACAGAAATTTAGCTCGAGTCTTGCACTGTCATTCCAGGATTAATTGTAGATCCTAGGTCAACGAGATGCCTAGCAACACCGTTACATCCACATAATCAAAACATTATTAATTTGGAAATGCTGTAATTAAGACGTGAAAGATTCCGTTTTGGAAAGTCGGAACAGTAACTCCACGCGTGAGCTCCTATTAATTGGGTGGCTAATTAATTTGGAGCGATCCAAATTCAGTGGCCCAATATATATATAGGCTTTTCCACCTTTCATCCGCCAAAGAGATGATACTAATACTATGCCTGAGTTGTTCTTGTCCTCTTAATTGTATATATTATTTGGAATCATAATCGGAACGAAAGAAACAATTCAGGTCTATCTTCCTTTGCTTTTCCAGAAACAAAAAAAAAATTGGACTCATCCATCACTTATTCAAAACTAGGAATTTCAAGCAGCCCATGATAGTGATTAATAATCAGTGGTGATTTGCTCATCGAGTGATAATTAGCACCTCCCCGATTGTCCTTATATAAGTAAGCTATCTACTGCCTATACTAGCTCCTCGAGATTTGCTGCTGTCCAACAAAAAGTACCTCGGGGTACCGGTACCTCACGGTACTGAATTATTTTCGATCATTGGATCTAGCTGGACAGGATGGGTATTGTTAGATCTAATGATCGGAAACGATTTGGTACCGTGAGGTACCAGTACCTCGAGGTACTTTTTGTTGGATCGGAGTAAATCTCCTAGCTCCTCTAGCTAGGTTGAACCAGCATGAGGAAATTGTAAATCTTGAACATCTCCTTCGAATTCGTCTGTTTTGTGTGGAAGTAGCGGTTAGAAAGAGTACTATAACACGTCGTCTCGATACTTTGAGAATGGGATGCATGTGGAATGAGAGATGATCGAGATCGAACACTGTCGGTCGGATATGCTACGGTTACAAACCAGCATGAGGAAATTGTAAATCTTGAACGTCTCCTTTGTTTGTTTTGTGTGGAAGTAGCGGTCAGAAAGAGTACTAGAACGTGTCGTCTCGATATTTTGGGAATGAGATGCATGTGGAATGAGCGATGATCGAGATCGAACACCATCGGTCGGATATGCTACGGTTACAGCATCTCGAATCTTTTGTTAGCAACTTAGCATATAGTTCAAGGTAGAACACAAAGTATGTCCAGATCATTATGTTGAAAGTGCGACCACTTGCAGTCCACTGATACCACACCATGACATTGCATTTGCATAGTCAAGTAAAGTAGTATATTATGGAGGCATGTGCAAAATAAAATCTTCCTGCCAGTACATCGCTGTTTGGGTTTTGTATGGTACCTTGGTAGCAGGAAATTTTTAAGGATAAAATTGGAAGTTTAATATATGGCAGTAAGGTAAATTTGCATGTTGTATAGTAACAATTTATAATAGATAAATGGTCAAAATTATCGGTGAAGCTAACAAACGAGCAACATTTGTTATAGTAGTCCAGCCGTCTGCGAAAATCGATTTTTTTCAAAAGCTTTAAAAATCACAGGCGCAGTGAATGGCTGCCTGCGAAAATTTGTTTTGGTCGTTTGTGAAATTGCTTTTTCTAAGTAGTGCTCGCGAAGTGCCCATAAATAAGGTAGTGTTGCTGCTACTCTGGGTAGAATCAGCAAATGGAAAATTGTAAAGTGTAAACCCAATTAAACCATTCACACTTCGTCTCGGTTCATTAAGGTTCACGATGCGATGCCCGGTAAATCTGGCATGGGATGTATAGGGAATTCGAGATGCACGGCCGTCTCACGAGCAGTCACATCATAGTTCACATCAACCTCTCGTAGATCCACGGCCCAAGTCAAATGCTGTGCTTTAGTTCATTTGAAAGGCCGCCGTGATGGGCATCTCATGAGCAGCACAACTGCGACCATCGCCGATCGCCACGCGCAAACCTTGCTGGAGACACGATCGGAGTCGACGTTTACGCTGGTTATACACACCAACGCATGGGCATCAGGACTACACCTCCCGTAAATTATATATGTACGCATGGTCATATATATCTAGCGGACCATCATCGATCGAAGCTGTAAATTAATGAAAATTGTGTGCTGCCAGCTGAGGAGCCTCACTCCGGTGCTCTCTACTGATAGTAGAAAATAATCTGAACAGTTGATCTCATTTAATCGAATGGTTTAGATTGCTTTCTACTACCAACCTAGTTAGCGGTATTAGAAATGTTGAGGGATATTATTATCTCAAAAGTAGGGGTATAATTGTCATTTAGCACTGACTAATTTTTTTCCTTTTTTGGTTTTTTATGAAATACGAGTAATGCCAACATAATGGATAACCATATATCGATTTAGTCGAAAAAACATAAATAAAAAAGCTACTCATAATTATTATATTAGTACATTATTAATTTATTCTTAATATTACTGATAGTATTATACTACAACTTACCAGAGTATCGCTATTGTCTGGAACATAGTGTGTTACTGATCGATATACAGATACTGCCTCTGTTATTGTCTGTCTATATGTAAGGACGCATCACGCATATCACAGAAGGGACTCGATTCCTGTTGAGACGATTTGCTAGCATTGTAACGGTCAAGAAAATCTGTCGGCTGAGGCCCGGAGCTCCACCACACGCCATTGATCCATTCTTCTTAGCTTGCTCAAGGCGAGCAGGCAAAGTCTCATGCGATACCTATCCCATGAAGGTGTCGTCCTTTCTGTAAAAGATCCTACTGCAAACTCCAAAACTCATCATGAGCCGTTCACGTTGGATTGAATGGCTAAGAGTAAATTGCACACGTGGTACATAAACTTGTGGGGTGAGTACAATCTAGTACACAATTTGCAAAATGCTCATTTTATACAAATGGACGGAATAATAGCAACAATCCAACATTTCTAGGCTTACACAAACAAGGAAATTATATTGGACCTAGCTATTCTCCTTTTAGTAGGCCTCGAATAACCTTCATGATATAGATATACCACTGCTCTCGGAGCTTTACTGTACCTCACCTTAAAATATTGCAATATTGTAGGACAGAGTAAGTAGCTTTCATGTACCACCTTCTTTTATATAGCTCATTTCTCTATCCGTGGAAGATACGGTTCACATTTCTTTTTTCTCCCTTAAGAGACACGGTATAAATATAGATGCTCACAATATGCACACACTCATCCTATATAAACGCACGTACGCACGTTCTTTCTTTATGAGCATCTTTGAAAGACTGGACCAACATATCTTGAGATTGATGAAGTCATCACTACATACGGCCATCTCGCTATCAACGGTTACGACTCACGTCACCTAGCTACCACCGAAAGAATGATTAACCGTAAATAAGAGCACCCATTTTAAGTCTAGAACTAAAATCTAGATGGATTAGTTTGAAAAAAAACCTAACCAATGGAACTATGATCACTTCGTCTTTCTAATGTTCAGAGATTAATCTCTTCTTGGTTGGTTGGTGCGGTACTGAAGTGGATAGTGCCGTAAATAAGCTATGAGCTAGCTGCTACTACCTCCTCCAGGCAGAACCAGCACTACAAAATTGTGAACCCCTAACCATCTTTTTCCTCCATATCTGAGAAATCGGTAATGAGAAGAGCATATACTACCTCCTTCCCTAAATATACGACATTGGTAACCAACATCATACAAATAAACACAGAGGGAGTATTAATTATCGGTGGTTCAACGACGAGATAAGATATGCTACACTGGGAATAGGATTAATGGGGAAGGTAATTCGATTTGAAAGAAAATCGATATGGGTATGCTCCATTTCATCTTTTAGAAAATGAGATAAATCCAACTTCTACATCCAAATGGATAAAGCCTATCAAAATGTGATCCTGGTTGTGCGCTGTTACATTTCGTTTTCTATGCACAAAGAGCTAGGAGGTGGTCGGTGTTGCTGCCGCAGGCCTCTGCAGCAGGAGGGACCATGGACCGTGCTTCTCGCCAGTCACAAACCTCCAGCCAACCCTGCATCGCGGCGCAGGCGGACTGCCAATCGTTGCCAAAATCAAGTCATTTTCTATATTAAACCACGTTAAAAACATTCACCATGCCACCATATGTAAAACCATGGGGTGTGCATTGGTTCTGAACCTTAAACTCAAAATGAGTACTGTTGAAACTTGCGACGCATACAGTGAGAGTTTTTTTAAGAAACACGTTAGAAACGTAGGCGCACACAACATGCACTCACTCACTCCCATGAATGCATACACGCACACCCTATCTCTGTTAGAAACTTCGAAACACTGGACTGACATAACTTGAGATTAGCAAAGTCACCACTTATTACCGACCGTCCTCACCGGTGTGTTTATTTTAGGATTAAAACTGTGACAGATCTCGTTTCCATAAAAGGGTACCATTTTCCATAGTTTCCATTTCTAAATTTTGACTTTTCTAGTTTTTTAACACCGAGTCCTATTGTTACTAAATAATTAAATTGGAAAATATAAAATTCTCTGGGAACGTACATCCATGTTGGATGTAGAGGCTGAGTTTTAATCCATTATCTTAAAAAAAATAAAAAAAGGACCAATTGATAATTTTTTTCATTAAAAATGATATATTGTTTCCGATCATTCTTATCTCTTTTCATTTAGTGTCTTTAAGAAAATAGCCACAAAATCAAAAGAGATAAGAACGGTCGGAAACAATATATCATTATAATGAAAAAGACTTTCAATTGGTCAAATTTAATGAAAAACACATTTCAGAACACATTTCATCTTAGAAGGAAAATATACTCGCGAAGAACAAAGGAGATGACCAGACTTCAAAATTTTCATATGTTGATTCCGACACTGGGAAGGAGTAGGGCATATATATGGTTATTGGTCAAGGTGTAGGGATGTACACATACAAGTGTTTTAAGTGCTAAACCAACCACTCTACAGTACTAGTGTTCATCATAGAGGTAAGTATTTGTAACTGCGTATTTCAGAGTCCAGACTATCACGCAGTTACAAATTCACAACACTTACCTCTATGATGAACACTAGTACTGTAGAGTGGTTGGTTTAGCACTTAAAACACATTTCAGAGTCCAGACTATCATGCAGTTACAAATTCACAACACTTACCTCTATGATAAACACTAGTACTGCAAAGTGGTTGGTTGAGCACTTAAGACATTCGGAACCTCTAGGATGAACACTAGTACTGTAGAGTGGTAGATTAGCACTTAAAACACTCGAATGTGTACCTCCCTACACCTTGACCAATAACCATATATATGCCCTACTCCTTCCCGGTGTCAGAATCAACATATCAAAATTTTGAAATCTGGTCATCTCCTTCCTTCTTCGCGAGTATATTTTCCTTGTAAGATGACATGAGTTGAGTATTGCACATTATTGGTGGTTCGGTAACAAGATGCCTTGAGAATGGGATGTACTGGGAATTTGATTCAAACAATGTATGCCCATAACACTAGGGTCAAATTGCACGCTTGTTGATAGCAGGGTTCAAAATTCTGGAACGAAATTTTGGACCCCCATATGATATTATTCCGGCTGAAATTTTTAATTTTTTTATTTTTTGTGAATTTGGCAATATTTTGTTCAAATTTGACTAAAATTTATTTAAAATTTCGGAAATTTCGGTATATCGACACCCTACGATAGAAACGTGCAAACTGAAAGATAAACCCTGGTTGATAGTCAGCCTGTTGATGCAAAAAACACACACTGGCCTGAGAGGTTTGCTTTATTCTAGTGCAGGTCCAAAATTAGGGTTTCAGATTCAAGGGCGTGCCAGTTGATTTGATCCTGCAATCAACAAGAAAAACATGCAAAGAGTATCAGTAAACGATAGACAATCAGCCATAGGGCCGATTTCATATCGTATGTGACCTAGCCGATGCAATAAAGCATGAATCGGCTGTAAGGTATAGTCAATGATAAAATTAACCCTAAAACTAGTATATCGGCTGAAAAGATCAACGTCACATAATCATTAAATCAATGTTATTTTAGAAATAAGCAATTGGGATAGATCGGACTGAACCGAGACAGTATAAATTGCTCAAGTCTAAAGATAATATGACATAACGATTATGCAGATTAATATCATAGCCGATATCTAGGTTTAAGTATGTATCGGCTATAGCTCCGATACAACCTTATGCTAGGATATTTTCTAGTAATAAATATATTAAACTATAACAAATTAGATTGATATCAAGCGTAATATATTTATATTAGATTAGATCCTGATATAAGGGGCAAATATAGAATATTAAACAAAGCATAACACAATGTAAAACATCTACATCAGGTAAGATCGGCTGAAACCTCGATACTATCCTTATTAACAACCATGAAGCAGGTCAGATACCATGATTCTAAATACGACTTAATAGGTTGGACTGAACCAATGCAGCATTAAGTATAAATAGAAGCATGAGATCTAAAGAATCAAGCCGATGGTTGCCTTTTCGGGATGGTGGATACATTTTATAACTTAGATTAACGAAGTAATCTAGTCAATATCGATGAAACCCTAGAAAGGATCTAGCCGATATAAGTAAATTACATTGTTGATCTAAGTTATATAACGTATATGATAACTTGGAGAATCACAGCAAAGAACTAGAGTGTCATAGAGATGTAAGCACTAGCTCTAATGATGTAACTCGCCATGACAAGATATACCTTTTTGCCGAAGATCAAATTGATGCAGCACGACTCGAAAGCACAAACTTGTCGAAAGTAGAAAACAAGGGTTTGGCGATGCGCCGAAATTGATTGAACGTGTGTTGTTATTATTTACAAGACCTCGGGATTATATTTATACCCGAAATTACAAACATTGTCCATCACGGACACGACTCATATTAACCTAATACAAATCCAATTAACCAATAAATCCCTTAGGCGGACTCTTACCGGGAATATCTATAAGGAAATCACATAAAATATCCTAATTAATAGATACAATTGCCTCCTCAGGACTTTATCCGTGCATGGCAATCCACATGAAGCACGTTAACACAACCTGATGACGTGTACCAAGTCATATTACCGACATCGGCTCCATCGGCTAACCTTGTCCAACTCTGACTCTGCCGATCAGTCCACAGCCGATTCGGACTCCAGCCGATGCGCACTCTGTTTCCGATATCCTTGCATATTTTCAAATCCGCTTCGGACTATGTTGTGTTTCCGATCCTTGTAGATAGATTTACTTACCAAATTTCATCGTCAACACAGCCATAGTTTATAGTTTAGTTCTACCTAGTTTCAGGCAATGAGATCATATGTGATCTAACTCTTCACATTCGAAGCATCGAACTCGTCCTACTCTTTTTCTGAACCTAACATTATTCACAACTCGAAATAACTTATTAATAATTAAAGCCAAGTCCTCCATATTGAGTTATATGAGTTGGTCATCGGACATGGCATTAAGGGCAGTAAAAACAGTAGGAGCAGATGAAGAAGATCCATCATCAAGAGAAGATGAAGAAGAAACCAAAACATTAGACTTAGAATCAACTTTACGAGAAAGAATATTCATCTTATGAGTTTCAAGATTAGTGTAAAGCGAATCTACAGTCAAAGTAAACATGTCAACAAATTCTTGAATTGATGTAACTTTTATCTCTTAAATTGACATATCAAGACTATTCAAAAGATGTCGTGCACTTTCAGATTGGGGATAATTATTAATTAGTATTATAAGATCTATCTACAAATCTAAGATTATTCAAAACTTTGTTAAAACACGCAAAATAATCATGTAAAGCCTCTACTGATTTTATCTCAAATTTCATGTACTCCTTTTTAAAAACATTTTGATGTAATTCCTTGATGTTGGAAGTTCTTTGATGAAAATTAGATAAAGTCTTCTAAATCTCATTAATAGTTTGAACATGTGAGACGCGATCAAAATCCGAGCGTGAAATACCATTAAGAAAAATATTACGAGCTTTACAATTATTTTCAAAATCAATTTTTAGAACAACTGTAATGATCTGAGCAGGAATTTCATTTGGATTTTCAACTTTAAGCCAAATATTATAACTCTTAGACATGATATAAGACTGCATCTTTTGATAACAGGTTTAGTTGTGAATTTATTAGTCATATAAAACTCAAGATTGACAAAGATATAAAGAAGAAAACAAAACTCTAATACCCCTTATAGGATCAAATACAATAAACTAAGCCTACTAAAGAGCCTACTAAAGAGGGGGTGAATGGTAGGATCACTAAAAACCAAATACAATACCATGAAGCCACTCCTCCTGACTATCCAAACGATGATTTGTATCAATAAATAATGAACACGAATTGACATTGTTAACTTGAACCATATTGAGGATGTGAAAGCCAAGGCATCCATCTTTGGCAAGTAACAATTAATACAAACAAATGTGCTTTCCCACCTCGCCTCAAAGCAGATAAATAAATTCACTCTTGGCCGTGAAATATAAACTGTATTTTCCCTATATTTCATTTTGAATGTGTAACAAAATACGAGGAACTGGTTAATGCTCAGAGAGTAATGTTTGCCATCCTCCTCTCTGGTTGGTGTAACACTAAAGTGATAGTATAATTCGGGTCACTCCATATCTACCTATACCTCGCCAAGTGCCCATATATATAAATAAGCTAGTGTTGCTGCTACTCTGGGTAGAATCAGCAATAGAAAACTGTAAACCCAAACCATCCACTTCCTCTGTTTGTAGGAATAATGCAGAGGTAGTACTAGTAGAACTGTAGAAGTAGAACGTTGTCTCTCGGTGCATGGTTATAACAATCTGGAATGGGATGCATAGGGAATTCGAGATGAACGACCATGTCGTGTAGAGGCTCCTGCCGAGACATCACATCTCATGTTAGCCCCTCACAGATCCACGGCCTGCACAAATGCTGTGCTTTAGCTCATTTCGTTGGTCGCGGCAATTGCCGTACTTGGCTCGCACGAGCAGCAGCCGCGGCCATGCCGCGCTTGTCGTGAGCAAACCTTACCGGAGGCCGCGTGTGGTGCTGGTGCGCGGCCTCAGCTTACGACTTTGCTGGCGAAACGGTGGCGGTCGGCGTTGTGCCGGTTAGGCACTAGGACACCTCAGGTAAGATGGTCATCTCGAGCAGACCAATCACCGCAGTATAAAGTAGATGTGTTCTGAACCTGTAAATGAAAAATGCGTGCCATTGGAACATACAGTATACGGTAGATACGGATCGATGTATAGACACTGACTATGATATTGTCTATGCTAGTATATACGGAACACATGTGAGATTCGTGCGCGGCGCGATTAACAATGTGATTTAAAGCTGTATTGGTAGCAATATAGAATATATTGTGTGCCTTGTATTGAGTCGTAACTGTGCTACCATCTGTGGGTCGACTAGATGCGCCTTGTTTTCATTTGGTGAAGGAAAAAGTCCACTTTACACCCCTTTAAATACTCATCGAGTTTCATTCATCTTGTCTTCAACTGCAAAACCCGGATATAGTCCTTTTAAGTATTAAAACAATCCTTCGACAATATTAAGGGTGGTTTTAGCTGATGTGGCATCTCGTTGACCTGGTTTTCATCTCATATAATGCCTGTGTGGTACTAGAAGAAAAATAAACCATGCAAAAACTTCCAATGGAACCCATATATCAGAGGGAGAATCTGGTTACAAAAATATAAAAAATATTTTGGGCCCACATGCCAGTGGTGTCCATTCAAAAAAAATTAGAATTGGACCCACATTACTACCTCTCTCCCCCTTTCTCAACCTTTCCTTCGGCGATGCCACTCATCAACCACCGTGGCCGATAAGTGCAGAGGTGTTGTTGGGGAGCTAGGCTATGCAGGTCAAGCTCCATGGCGGCTTCTCCCAAGGTGCTCGAGCTCGAGGATGCCATCAAGGGGCACACCATGAAGGGAGATCGGGGCCTAGGTGTGTCCGCCATGATGATGAAGAGATCAAATGATTGGGCAGAGCCTGGTGGAAGAGGAGCAGCGCCGTTGCTGAGCTCAAGCTCACCAAGGTACGCTGGCCGTCAGCCACGCTACCTGGCTCTCCTCTCCGCCATCGGCCCCACGAGTGCCAAGAAGCAAATCGTGCCAGCTCTTCCTTCTCTACCATCACCAACGGCCGCACTGATGCATCCCATCACCGTCCTCCAGAAGTAGGCTATTATTCTATCGTAAAGCATCTACATCTGTTCGATCGGCTACCAGAAGCTAAACCTGCAGGATGGCAAGCATCACGTATATGTGAAAGCCGAATGTCAGCTCGGTGAGACCAAAGCCCCCAATTCCTCCATTGTGTTTGCCTCCCACACTTGCACAACATAGACTTCAGTTGTTGGGGGATAAACCCTACTCCTAGGGTGTTGGGTTAACTAATGTAATAACGGACTAAAACACCCTCAGAGCAATACCACTCTCATGTAATAGGCCAAAGGCAATGATGTAATTTTCCATTGCATATGAATAAAGGGCCCTCAAAGGGAAAAGTGGGGGTTCTCTCCCATTCCATCCACACTACTACCGTCCTCCCTCTCTTCTTTTCCACCATGTGTTTAAGCTTGGTTTCCCTCCAATGTAAGAGGGATTCCTTGTCATGCCTGTTGGATTTTGTTGCAAACACCAGTGCTCAATCTAAAATCCCAAACCTTACCAGTATGATTTTCTTGATGCGATAATGCAAACACCAACTTCCAACGTATGTTCATGGGCATTGACAGCGCATAGGAAGCTAGGCAAGCACAAGGGTGATGTGAAGAAGGACCCACCCATGGGTGGGATGGGGTTCCAGTTCTAGTGCTAGTTTGTGTCTGCCCTCGCTACAAGACCCAGGTCAGGCACATGGTGCTTGCCCGGTGACGTCTACCCCTACAACCGCTGCTGCTACTTTCGCCACTCCATCACTCCAGCCGACTGCTTCCGCCACCTTCGCAGCCCCTCGTTGACGTGTCCACTACCGGAGAGAAGGGATAGACGAGGAAGAATGATATGGAAATATCACGTGCATCCCACTTTTCCCCCTAATTGTAAGCACAAAATAAGTACCACGTAGGACATAATTGGGTCAACATGCCACATCAGCCAGAATCACCAAGGGACTTAATTTGCACTGGTTTAGAAGTTGAGGGTGCTATATGTCCGGTTTTGTGGTTGAGGGGTGCGATTGAAACTCAGCTCCTATTTGAGGGACCCAAAGTGGACTTTTTCTTTAGCAAACATACCAGGACGATAGGACTAGGCCGAGTTTTACAGGTTGTAGCCAAGGGCATCCACAATGTGATCAAAATGTAGTCCTTATAACTCTATGTGGGTACCTTGGCCATTGTGAGAGGTGACATTAGGAATAGCCATATGATAAGCTACCCATAGCTATAAAGATCACCCATGTAGATTAAAAAAATATTATATTACTATCACTCTTCTCTTGCTTCTTCTCCATGAGAGAACCATGGTGTTTGGATCTGAAATTTTTTAGTGTGGGTCCCATCTTAATATTGACGGCTATCTATATACGTTAAATAGAACAATAAAAAACCATTTGTGTAGGTCTCGTCTATATGGATTACTTGATCTATATATATTATTGATGCCCTTAATTGGACGGGTAAATAATAATATGCCCAAGTGATTAATGATGTGCATCTACACACCGCTAGTAGCCTGGTAGGTGCAGCCGGGTGGTCAGATCGTCATTTGTCTCAGCACTCACACGGTCGGAGATCTTCATCTCGGTAGATCGCCGTTTGGATTTTGAGCGGTACTCCTGGTAGTATGGGTAGTAGCAATTTTTAGGGTAAAGTTAACTGTGATATATGGCACGCGGTAAGCTAAGTTCTTCGCAAGTTATATAAATGACAATTTATAATTAATAGAATATTACTCTTGTTAAAGTATTGAATAGAATATTTTTGTACTCATATAAATCAAAGTATAGATTAAGATTCTTTTATTATTCTATCGCTACAATATTAAAAGGCACGGAGTCCTGGACTCATTAGCGATGCATATGTCAACAGATGAACATTGTGGAAACTAGATCATCTTCGATCTTTGTTTCTTTCTAAAGTGATGAGTTGAGCATTGCATTTTTATGGTTTATTGTTGAGAGATGTGTTAAATAATCCAACATTAGTTATCAAATAGCAAGAGACCTAATATATAAGTAGGGGAGTTTCTCACTTCATTAGTTAGCTTTTGGTGAGAAAAATATCATTTACAATCCTACAAGATACCCTGGGAATAGGATGTACAATGTATTGGGAATTTGCAGTTAAACGGGGTGGCGATGAACCGGACAGTGATGACATGGTTAAATTGTGGTACCATTCTTGTTAATAGCCAATCGCAGATTAGCTATACATGACTCTATTGTCTATCGGTCAATTCGTTCCAAACGCTTAGCATGATCATCTAGAAAATCTAGAGAAGTATTGTCGAAACTAGAATTCAACAATATTAAAAGGGGTAGTGCACAAGATAGAAAATGAATGGGTTACGAAACAAAGGATTTAGACAGGTTCAGATCTTCTTGAAAGAAGTAATACCTACTCCTGCTTCGGGGATTAATTCCACCGAGTGATGTATTGATCTTACGATTTTAATGTGGTTATACCCGTGAGAGGTTCCCTGTCCTCCTTATATAGCCAGAGAGGAAGAGTTTACAAGGTAGAGATTTAACTCCTTACGTTCAAATCTTCTATAACTACTTTATAATCTTACCGAATCAGGACAATTGGCCGTTTCCTTGATTTACAAGTAAATGTAATATCAAAGTCCTAACTTATTACAAAACCTATACAGATAATCTATCCCCTGTAACCAGTCGGATAACTAGATCTGTAAATATATGGTACTCGTAATCTCCAAAGTATGCTGAATCTTCACAGGTATTCACCTGCGAGAGAAGAAAGATTGCCAGAAACACACGACATGATGTTTGCTGTCACAAAAATGCCTTAGAGAGAGTTATGTTTTATCTTTTGTTGTGCATGAGGCAATCTTCAGAGTCGGGTATGTAGCAGCTTCTGTTATTCAGTTAATTTTGGTGAGGTAGAAAACTATATAAGTTCTACTACATCTATTTTAGATTATAAATTGTTTTAACTTTAATCAAAGTTAAACTACTTTAAATTTGATTAAGTTTTTAGAAAAAGTAATAATATTTTCAACCCAAAATAAATATATTTTGAAAATATATTTAATTATCAATTTAATGAAACTAATTTGATGTTTAAATATTATCAACAAACTTAGTAAAAAAACTTAAAGTAGTTTGACTTTGATTAAATTCAAAATAATTTATGATATGAAACGGGAGAGTGCTTTCTTTCGTTTTCTTCTTGCAGCTGAAAGTGTGATGGGATGGCATCCCACTAGAGGTTAGCAATTAGAAACCTTTCTTTTTTCTGTTTGCTGCTTTCGTTCAAGTCTGTACATTTCATGAATGGAAATGGGAGAGACTTCGAACTCTCTATCTTTAAAAAAAAAAAAAATCTTCGCAGTTACTTCGTGGATTGGTTCGATCGACAAATAAATTTGGTTCTGATCGGAGTATACTAGGATGAAGGAGAAGAAATCATAGTGATTTGACAATATTCAAACAATGACTTCATATGTAATTTTCCTTTTCAAAATAAATCGATAGGTTCCAGACTTCCAGTGTTGTTATTGGGTCCACATGTGCCTTCACAAGTTCTCAACACCTATGAGCAAGCTACTAGTACTCCAGACTCTGTCCAAGTGAAGATTGTATCAATAAAATAGAACCTGAATTGATGTTGTTCGCCTGAATCAAGTTGAGGCTGTGAAATCCGTAGTACAGCATCCATCTTTGGCTAGTAGCAATACAGTAAAGACGAACGTATTTTCTCACCTCCCAGTAATATTTCTCATTAGAGCGATATTGCAGTGCTCAGTAATATTATATTAGCAGTAGAAATAATCTGAACCGTTTATTATTAAAGGTAAATTAGTAATTTACTAATACAACGATTAGGGTAACTTTGATATTTATGTTTTATTCCCAGTTAGATCGATATGTGATTATCCAGTACACTGGTATCTCTCAGATTTCATTGAAGAAGGAAAAAAAAGATCACAGATCGCGAGTCCTCCGACCGGTACGCTTGAAGATCACGAGTCCTCCCGGCAGCGGCGCTACACTCCGGCAGACATCGTTCAGCTCTGCAATCCGAAGCTGTGCGTTCGCAACAAAAAAGCATGTACGCAAGCTGCTAAACCCAGCTAGCCAGCATTGCCATCTCCATCAACACAAACTCCCGGGAGAGTGACAGGCACGACACGAGCCATTAATCATCAGATTTAGATATTCAGTAGATCTACCTTCGACCATTTCCAACACGTATATTTGTAGCAGTGAAAATTAAAAAACATGCATTCGATTTGATTGAAAATGTTGCAACAATGATTGATCTAATTCAGGTTTTTTTCATGCGTACACTTCACTGCCGCACCGCGACGCCAGATCCTACTGTGCTCAGGCGTCAAATATCAACCGCCGCCACGTACCCACCGATGAGGGGAGACACCATGCGGTGGTGATGGCTGCAAGTTCAAACCGCGACATCAGCTGGTCGAAGAGAGGAGTGCGCCCACGTGAGTGGTGATGTCATACGTTGAGGAGAGGAGCATGTTTGCTGTAAAGTTTATTAACTGTTAGAAGACGAATTTACCCCTCCACACATAGAGTTTTTTGAATAAATATACTACTTCATGATTCTACTACCGCAAGGTGAGGTGGTAGTAGAAATAGATATGAACCCTTCAATCAAATTTGATTTATGGTTCAAATCGTTTTCTACTACCAAATTTATTCAAATTTAACCAAATTTTATTAATAAATTCAAATTATTGAAATTTCAGCCATAACGGTACCCCTGGTAGACATAGGCAAAACAAAATTTGAAACACTACCGAGGAGTAGTTGTATGGCTGCATTGATGAAGGATAGGAACGAAAAGACATCTCTAAAAATGATTTGGAATGTGAGAATGAGTATTTTGAAAATAAAATTAAATGTTAGAACAATAAGTAAATTGAAACAGATGGTGCAATTTGCTCAATCACTAATTGAAGAGAAAAGGAGGAAAGCAAATAAAAAATATTTTGTTGTAACAATTTAGAAAGTACATATTGGAGGACACTCGATTCATACTGTAGTAATATTATCTGACATGATCTCAATATATAAACACTCCTCGTAGGCTATAAGCTCGATATTTTAAGAAGCGGTCGATAGCATTTAGAAAAAACTTGGATTCTCAATTTTGGACTTTTAGTTTAATTTCTATATTATATAATTGCAGATTCTAAAAATCTTGATAATAACCAGGAATGTCTGGGTCGGTTGAGCTGGAGATTCCGGAATAAACTGCGGCTGCTTGAATCTCTCCTACACAAAGCCATAGTTTCGACCATCGGTGCTACTCTCAATAATCTACTGGCTAATAACTTTTTAAAGAAACTTTGTGGGTTAATCTGTGCTTGGGACGTACCATGGAGTTCTAAAAGAGTGAAATACTCTCTCTCTTTTTTAGCGAGGAGGTGAGGGGACTAGTTGCTAATCGAGAATTGGGTTTAGCATGCATAATTGGTTTTAAAAAATATAATGGCAACACCACTTCACAATAGTTCGCATGTTTTGAAATGATCTAAGGTAGTCCAATACATACAGGAATATCGTGTTTTCAATTCCAGATATAGAGGAGGAAAGCCCTAACTTCATACATTGGATCACAATTGTAACTAACAGCTCCTAAGTAAATGACAGTAGCGACTCAAAACCACTCAACACCAAAGTTTAGATGCTCCTAAGTAAATCATCTTTTGCTAAATGAGCGATGCTCCGGTGCTCTCTACTGATATTATACTATCTGAACCATTTATTATTAAAGGTAAATTAGTAATTTACTAATACAATGATTAAGGTAACTTTGATATTTATGTTTTATTCCTGACTAGATCGATATGTGATCATCCAGTACGTTGGTATCTCATATTCCATCAAAGAAGGAAAAAAAGATCGCAGATCGCGAGTCCTCCGGCCGGTACGCTTGAAGATCACGAGTCCTCTCGGCAGCGGCACTACACTCCGGCAGACGTCGTTCAGCCCTGCAATCCGAAGCTGTGTGTTCCCAACAAAGAATGTAAGCAAGCTGCTAAACCCAGCTAGCCAGCATTGCCATCTCCATCAACACAAACTCCCGGGAGAGTGACAGGCACGACACGAGCCATTAATCATCAGATTCAGATCGATATTCAGTAGATCTACCTTCGACCATGTCCAACACGTATATTTGTAGCAGTGAAAATTAAAAGACATGCATTCGATTTGATAAGGATAATTGCAGAGGAAATTGTTAAGGGCTATGAATAGCTGCTAAGCACCTTTTTAACTACCATGTCCCGGAAGCAGCCCATATCAATTATAACTGTTGTTGACCTTGCAATGCAAAGTACCATTTGGTCTATCTTGCCATTTTGCAACCACAAGTTGTGCATTTGACATATTGAGCAGAACATAATAAAACATTTCCATGGGATTTTGGACAGATTAAGAAGCAAAACCATTGAAACAGATTGATAAGAGATCTGGGCTTTATGCAATTTACGGATCATGCAAGGTAATACGACTACTCCTTTAATGTCATCTCATCTAAATAGACATCCGCCTTTTTTTCCGTAAGTCATTTTACTTTGCCAGCTAAAGAATGTAGAAGCTACCTGTTATGCTAAAACTTTTGAACCACATAAAGAAACAGTTAGTATGGCTGGTCTTGGACCTTATGATAATCTAGTTAGGCAGTTGGATGATGGAAGCTTCTTCTTTGAGGTGATTAACATAAACTTGTAAGTAATACTACAATTGTGCATGCAACTAATACACATAAGTTTCTACTTTATGCATCATAGGAGATGGAGATGGTAAAAAAGGCCATAACCAACTACACCAACGAGCATGCAGCCATTAATCATGACTATTGGGTATCTATGATCCGTTCTGAGAAAAAGATGCATGAAGAAGCATAAAAAAACACCATACGGCTCATGAGTATCATTGCTACAGTTTGCAATAACCGATCAACAAGACTAGGCAAACAAAGGGGAACTACTATGTATGGTGCTACCTCTGCCACATCAATGTCATCCACAACACCTAGCCCCAACAACAATGCAACGACTTCTGTGAGTTCTAGTTTTAACTTTATGTTGAAATTGACATAGTTTATGTACTGTTTAATTGTTGTAGCTTGTCTGACTATGTGACCTTGAGTGGAACTATTTTGTTGCTTGGTTGTGACTTTTTGACTTTGTCTTCCTAATGTAGTTGACTAAGATAAATTCTACTTGTAACAAATAATAGAATGTGCTTGAATCCAACTCCTTAATTTATTAACATTGGGCTTATGGATATAGCATTATATATAGGCTGCAATATGACTTCTCTTGTCTTATTGTGAAGATATGTGCAGATACCCATATTACAAATGCAGAAACTCCTAAGAAGGTACGTCTAACAAAAAAGACAGCAAGGAAGCACGTTTCACGAGGATGTTAGAGTAATCTAGAGGTCCTTTTGGTTGTATATGTGCCAATGTTGGATTGTAAATAGACTAATGTTACAAAATGTTATGTGCTGAACTAATATTAGGGTTAGGCTACTGTTGAATCTATCATCTTTTGTTGTAAATAGTCTGTTGTTGATGAAGTTTGACTGCATATTTTGACTTGTGGGTGTGTGTGAGCATGCTCACCATGATCATGTCAAAGCTACTTGTTTTGGTAGGTTATTGGTTAAACAATGTAGCATGTTCAAATGGAAGCAAGTATCATAAATGTTTTATCTACAGCACATGTTTTCTAGGTATAAATTGATAAAATGTATAATTTAAATTGACACTAACCTTAGGTGATATTTTAAACCGGTTATGTCTTTTAAACATAATATAGATCTCTTGTTGGAAACTAAATATAATTTTCAAAAGAATAAAAGGTAGGAGTTTATACATGTTCGTTGGAACAAAATGTAAATCTAGATAAAAGCACGTAAATTATACCATTAACGTGTTATAAGAACACAATGTAAATCTAGAGAAAACACGAAAAAGAGAACGTTAAAGAACACAGAGTAGCTCCAGATAAAACGGTGCAACATAAGAACTTGTAATGCTGTCAGCTAAATAACTTAATTCAAACAAAACGTTAATCTAGAGGAAACCACGCAAAAGAGAAAATCTCAAATGACTTAACTCAAACAAAACGTAAATCTAGAGGAAACCATGTAAAAGAGAAAACTCGTACGGTAATACCTACACGGTACCGATTCTAATTTGGGAGAACATTATACCCTTTTTCTCTACTAGTAAAACTATATTTTTACCCTTAGTACTTAAGTACCTATACCAAAACTTAAATACCTTTTACATGATACCTGTGATTGAGGAGCGTTGGATCTTTACCCTTTTTGGAATGCAAACAACGTAAAAGCTCTCTTATTTATTTAACACATACCACCTTCTCCAGCACTCACCACAGCATCACGGTGGGCCAGATCACCCCGCATCGACACTTCCCAGCGCCACTGATGTTCCAATGGAAGGTGCACCCGATCGAGTTGTGGAGCCGGTTCGGCGTCTCCGGTGGCGAGCAGTTGAGCTTGGCATCCGCTAAACCAAGGTCAAGATGGCCGGCGAGTTCCTCCAGCGAAGCGAGCCATTCGACATCGGCACTTTCATAGCCAAGTCGTGTTGAGCTACCCGAGGAAATCCGGCGATGCCGTCAACGAGATGACAAGCCTGTCTGTCCAACCTCATCGAGGCGTCCCGATCGTTCCAGAGCCGTTCCCACGTGGACGGTTCGGGCGGCCATTACCTTCAGCTCAAGATGCTCTCGCTTGGATCGCTCGTCAGTCGGGCCTCACCGGCGTCGTTTACAGGGACGCTAGTTGTAGAAGGACTCAACAAGGCATCATCATCCTCATCATCGTCATCGTCGTCGAGGTTGGATATGATGGATATCCTTAACATGTTGGCAGAGTTGACACTTTCCGGCGATACGGACGTGAACGTGTTGACCTTTCCTTGGAAGGTGTGTAGAACCTGGTGGATGGTCGGATGCACCTGATTGGCTACCAGAGAATCCAGGCGTCGTGGCAAGCCTTCTCGGCGATGGGCGGCGTCGAGGAAGTCATGGATTGCTCGATAGAGGTAAGGGTGGAGTACCCGTCGATGACCACGCGGTGGCTGATCAACCCGCAGCGGTGGTACCAATGAGGAGCCTGAGCAGAGTTGGGGATGGAGAGAAGAATCGGAGAGGAGAGATAGCCCTAACATGTCGTTCCCACTCTCCACGTCAGCTAAAACCAGGTACTATACTGCCTAGAACCTCGAGTACACCAGTTTTGCAAAGTTGAGGGACGTGTTATATCTGGTACTATGGTTCGAGGATGTAATTCAAACTCGGTGTCAACATGAGGGACCTAAAGTGAACTTATTCCTAAGAGATGGTCCAGAGATATAAGGGAGGCAAAATAGACTTTTTTCAAGGAGAAGCACGGTGAGCTTTCGTGCCTTCGAGCCGACCCGGCACAGCCAAATCTTATTGGGCCGTGTCTGAACTGTTGGCGCAGCAAGTGGGTGGGCCTGGCCTGGGTCGACATGTAGGTCAGGCCGTACCGACCCAACTAATCTCGGGCCTAGGCCTAGTCGTGCCCGGGTCGCGCCGGGCTGAGCGACCCGTTTGACCATCTATACTAGTACCCCTCCAGCTCCATTTGCCCATCTATAAATTAGGGGGTTTTATGGTACCTTAGCTAGCTGCTAGTACTACTCTGGACAAAACTAGCATTCAGAAACTGAAAATCTTAGACCATCCCCTTCCTCTGATTTGTGAGAAACCAGTGATGCCCTAAGAATGAGATGCATGGGGAATTTGAAACGAAAAACCTGATCCCAGAAAAGCTCCAGCAGAGGCACTCTTAGTCATGTTAGCCTCTCATAGTTTCACTATCTAGTAAAAATGTTGTGCTCTATATCAAATGATCGGCGCTGTCATTATCCGGCTTGCAATACAAAACGAGAGATGGATCATTCTGCTTGTTGCATACAAACCTTATTCCACAATCCTGCATGAGATTATGGCCTTGCTACCGATACGATGGCAGCAAGGATACAAAATCCATTTTATAAATTATACAGTAGAAATCTCTATGATCTTCATTGCTTGTGTGATTTTGTACTGAAGATAATAACAGGAAAAAAGAACTTCGGTTGCGTAGTGCCGTCGGCATCGAGGTCATCGTTGTCCTCCTCGACGGTGTCCTCCGCCTCCTCCTCCTCGTCAACAGCTCGCGCAAGTGGAATCCACAGCCACTTCGACGGATCTCCTCCACTGGAGCAGCTCCGACGGTAGCAAGAACCCGCGGCCGCCTCCGCCCACACTGTCACCGCGGGTCGCTGGTGCCCAAGACTAGGGTACCCTCCTCGGCACCCGCCGCCCACCACGGCGAGGGGCCGTAGGAGGAGGTCGGCGCACGAGCGGCTATATGCGGCGAGGCGAGTCGAGGTGGAGGAGATGCGGCGGCCGGAGGTGGAGAAGAAGGAGAGGGGAGGGGTTGATAGGTGGGGTCCACGTCGCTTTCCACGCAGGCACGCCACGATGGGTCACCACGTAGGCAAAAGTGGAAAATAGTTAAGAAATCACCTCTCTCCAGTGGCAAATTATTAAGCGTGAACCTAAGAGGGGCATTTGGATAATTGACAAACCTAAAAGTGTCAAATAGTTAAATTTCCCCACCTCACCACCCCGTCTCTTTCCTACTCTCTCCAGCTCAGGATGAGGGCGGCAGCCGGATGGAGGAAGCGAGAGAGACGGGGCTCGGGATGGGGGTGGAGCTGGGGACGGAGGCGAGGTGGCTCTTTTTCTCTCTCGAGTAGTTGGGAATGGGGCGGCAGACAATTGAAGGAGGAAGGGCTTAGGATGAGAGTGGCAGCCGAAGGTGAGGCTAAGAATGGGGGCGGTGGCCGGCAGCTGGAGGCGAGGTGAGGCCCCCCTCTCTTCGGCGGTTGGGAATAGGGGCAATGGACGGCTGTAAGAGGCGAGGCTCGGGATGATGGCGACTGCCGGGGCGAGGCAAGGAATGGGGGCGGTGGCTGGTGACGTATTAGGCGAGGTTCAGCATGGTTCTAGTGAGTTTCGCGGGCGTGGCAGCGTGAATCTAGGGCGGCACATGGTCCTAGACTATCACTCGACCGAGCTCTTCCTCCGCCACCTTCTATGGCCCCATCGACACCATCCTCATCGACGAGATCAACGACACCAGCAATGACTCAACACCAACCGTGCCGCCGTCCCTAGAAATGACCGCCCCGCGTGAAGCACGCCTCCGTCCCGGCTGCTCCCACCTCCACCCGGGACAGCAGCAGCATCGAAGCTCTAATGCCTCCACCGTCTCGTTGTCGAGGCTGACGAGGCCTCCCGTGACCTCTTCTACGCCGCCCGCGATGTCAGCGGGGACCGTGTGGTCCTCACCTTCCACCACTCGTCCCTGCACTTTGTTGCCGCCACCTCTGGAAATTGCACACCTTGTCCCACCGCTCCACATTCGACACGCTCATCGTCGACCCTGACCTCCATGCGTACCTGCTCCGCTTTGCGGCGCGGCGGGAGCACTATGCACATGGATCTGGGATGGCAACACCGGCCACCTTCTCCTGCGTGCAGAGAAAGAGCACGATGGGGAGGGGTTTTCGCTTGAGGGAGATAGATGACAGGTGGCCCATACACTTTATTTTAATCTTCTTTGCTCACTGGATTGCTATGTTGATGTCACGTGTGTAAGTTCTTGGTCAAAACCACCTCAAAACTGTGCTAGGGGTAATTCGTCCGGTATAAATAATTGAAAGTGTAAAATATCTGCTATTTAAGTTCAGGGGTAATTCGGTCGGTCATAATAGTTCGGGGAATAATTCGTAATATTTTTCTATATAATATAGGCTAGGTTCTTTTCAGCTTATTAACTGTATTATAGAAACAGATTATTTAATTTATGATTTGAAAAATAAGTTTTCTTGTAAAACTTTCTTTCTTGTTCCTTAGACCACTTATTTTAAATTATAGTTACGTTTATTTTTTTAATATTCAATTTAATATTATGATTAAATTAATAATTCATTATAATAAACTTGGACTACAATTACTACTATATGTTACAAAATACATGTTTCTTATGGTTAGAGATTAATAACTTTTTCCTCCTCTTGGCTGGTTGGTGTGCCACTGAAGTGCTACTTACTTTTTAGGTTTTGTTCATTCACTTGTTTGTTTGAGATAGTTTTTAGCTTTTTATCACATGATTAATTAAATATTAAAAAATTTGATTTTTTTTAACAACTTCTACGTAGAAATATTTTTGTGAAAAGCGTATCATCAGTTTAAAAAGCGCTGACAGAAAACAGAAAGTTGAATTTGGAGTTAAAAAGAACATGGCAAAGTCGTTCTCGCCCAAGTGCCTATAAATAAGCTAGTTGTGGTTTCTCGAATCAAAATCAATAGTCGGGCTAAAACCGTAAACCCATACCATCTAATTTCTGTCCCTATGAGAAACAATCAACTTTGAGTTAATGGTGCATATATGGAACATTGTGTTCGATCGGTGGTTCGACGTGGAGATGCGATATAATGTGTTAAGAATGGGACGCATGTGGAATTCGAGACGAACAGCATCAACACGTGTAGGCTCCAGTTATATATATACCACACGATAATTTATCTTTGTTCATCAACTGCATTTCATTTTGTGCACGCCGGCTTTTACCTGGTCCTTGCATGCGCTCCCTACAAGCAGCACCAGTATGTGTGCGTGTGTAGCTTGTTCTTTTTCTTTTCTTATCTATACAACTTAGTTTAGTTTATACTGCTTATGTATTTCACTGTTAAATGAAACGTACGTCCATTATATATCTTAAGAAAATTCTCGCAATTGATTTAATTTGTTTAATGCAAATACGGAGATGTGATTCATCTTCCAAATCAAGAGAAAAATTGATGTCACGTGGTGTGCCTTGGAAAGTAAAGCCTAATAATTGATTGGAAGATGCACTTGATATTGATATTACAGTGACAAAAAGCATGTGGTTTAAACTTTAAGATCTTTTATTCAATCCCCAACACACTCATAATTTTTTCTTAAAAAATATTTGGAGGAATATCTTTCACTCCAAATCCTGTTCTTTTTTTTAATTAGATTGGGTCTAATAACTACTAGGCAGTTCTGTGAAATGGAAGGATCGATGTCGTTATTGGACTGCAAAGCTTGCCTTCTTAGTATTTGTGAATGGTAAGTGGCTAGTGTTGAGCGTTGCATTGGTGATTTGATAATGATGTTGTGAGAATGGGATGTATTCATTCATCCCATAATATAAGAGATTTTGCCCTTTCTAATTACCCACAATATAAAGAATTTTGATGTACTACTTATCACATCCATCAAATTTTACCTATTTTAATCCCCCAACTACCCACTCAGCCACAAACAAAAATCATTTAATAAGGGTATTGTAGTATTTTCTTGCTAATCTTAATCTTATCTAAAGGAAATAATTTCATATATGGGATATAGAGAGTATTGAAAATTCGTATACCTCTAAATATGACGTAAATTGAGCCGACGTGCTCGTTGGTTGCCGTATTTGCTGATAAATTTCATTAAATCATTAGTACGCATTCCTATGTCATATTGGAGTATTGGATTTGTGTACATCTATTTGTCGTTTGTTCTATTCCTGTGATTTGATTATTCTATATTCAAATGAGCCCTGATTTTTTTTTTAGGCTTTCGTGTATTTTTCTTTTTAGAAACCAGAGTATAAACGCAGGCGCTTACAATAGACGTACACTCACTCTTATGAACATATACATGTGCACCCTAACACTATGAGCACCTTTTTAGAAAAATGGTTTGTTATATTGAGATTGACGAATGCTTGATTTTTCACGTTACACGTGCATCACGTACGTGCTGGACGTATCTTCTTAATTGCTCGTGATCGAGTTGCCATCATTTGTCAGTTCCAAACTTTAAATCCAACCAGATAGTATTATTAGCTAGTCATTGTCTTGCTGGTGAGATAGTGTTGCAATGTTTTCAAATCGATCACCTCTCGTCTGTTTGGTGTGGCACTGAACTGAATTACTGAAAGTACTAGCTATAGCTAGCTATTACTTCCAAAGTTTTTAAATGTACAAGACAGTTGATTTTTAATGTTGATTTTTTATGTGACGTTTGATGATCTTACTAAGAAATATATAAATATTATTTAATTTGTTATGGCTTGTTTTATTATAAAAAATATAATATTATCTTATACTTTACATATTTGTACTAAAGTTTTGAATAAAAAACGGTTAAATTAAACTTAAAAAAGTTAACAACATCATACATTAAAAAAAATAACGAAGGTAGTACGTACCTTATTATAAAACATTCATAGATAAGCTAGTTGTTGCTGCTCCTCTTGCAAGAACTAACTTAACAAGGGTGTATTCTTCCCCATCTTTCACAACTCAACTTCCTCGTGTATCCGCGCGCACGTTTTTAAAACTATTAAACGGTGTGTCTTTTGTTAAAAAAATTATACGAAAGTTGTTTTGAAAAAATCATATTGATCCATTTTTTAAAAAAATAGTAAATACTTAATTAATTATAAAAAATACGTCGCTTCGTTTTACGTGCGCGGGACTCCCGAACACAGCCTGAAATCTAACTCTAACAATCATCTTCATCCGTCCGTGGGAAGAAAGAGTTGGACATTCTCTCGACTCGACTCGATGGGTACTGGTGGCCGTTCGCCGGCCGGTGCGATCGACGCCGCTGGGAATAGGATGCACGGGGAACTCGAGACGGACGACCTTCTATGGCTACAGTTGACACAGCATGGTTCATGTTGCATCGTTCTTGTTCGTTTCGTGTGCAGCCATTCCTGTCTGCCGGCGCTTCGAACATGCCGCTCGTCTCGCGCGATGCTTACACGAGCCTGCGTGAGCGTAGGCGCGCGTCTCGCGTCGTCACCGATCGTTCTTGGCTTTTGCTTTGAAAAACCCCAACTTGTTAAATGGCTAAATGGCATCGTTAATTAAGTTTATGGTTGGCTTTTGAGATGGGTGAGATCGCGTTCAGAAAAACTCTCACATTGTAAAAACATTAATTAATTAATACAGTTTTGGATGTGCTTATGTTCTGAGCATGCCAGTGAAAATTGCCTGTGGTTGGAACATACTATACTTAGATACCATATATTCCAAAATAAATACACTACTCCAGTTTAAATTTGGGACGAGGGAGGGAGTACGTTCTTCATCGGCAGCTGCTACTGCCGTGTACGGCGCACAAAGCGTCCATGAGTAACATGTGACTCGGAGCAGTAACAGATCGACTTTTGCACACGGCTATTACGGATTATAGATCCTCTCATCCTCCAGTTAAGGAAATAAGTGGCTAACTTGAACCCACTTATATATAGAGCAAAATAAACCAATCTGCAACTTTTTTTACAGCTTATTCTATATATAAGTAGGTTTACGAGTTAGCCAGTCACATCGTTACCTCCAGCCCTCCAACACCAATCAACGATAGATGCGCACGAGCGCCGAAGCGGCAACCAATCTCACACAGTACCTCGCCCAGCGCTAAATAGCTGCTACTCTAGACAGAATTTTTTGAGGCAAAATCCTCTAAGAACAAGACTAATAAGCCGGTGACTAACCAGTACAGGTCATCCGATCTAACGTGAAAGGGGAAAATTATATGTGAGAGAAAGAAGCGAGCTCTTCTACAATCACTTGCTCAACACGAGCACCTAGGTAGACTGACAATCTAAACCCATATTCAGAGAAGGGAGTTAGAGTGCACATTGGTTTAAAAAATGTCAAAGATTTATTTATTGATATATATGGATAGAGCATGTCTTTTTATATGATGACTACTGCATCAGTGATTAGCCTGCAACGAGCTCCTCTATTATCTTTGCTCTAATTGAAAGTTTGGAACTGATAAACCATAGACAACTCGCGAAGATAGAGAACCATAGACAACTCGCGAAGATAGAGAGGTGCGAAGATAAATTGGTACATTTGTGCACAACATAATAGTTGTACTGCGTCTAGCCACGGTCCACGGCATGCAGCGACATGGCTCACCCTTTCATAATAAGTGAAAAATGAAAACGATGATTCATGTGAAAATAGATGAAACACACACAAGATCCACACAAGAAAACATTGCATTCTGAGAAGGCTCAAAATTCAGGGAAGAAATGCTAATATATAATGACTCCCGTTGGTATACAGTGTACCAGGAGGACTCATAGAGTTTCACAAAATCTTCTGTTCACCTGTTCATCCGGATTCACACGTTCTTCTTAATTTGACGAGCAAAAGATCGAACTTTGCAGGTTGGAGAAGAACGGAGAAGACAAATCTCGTCTCGATGATATCACCATCAAGACAATGACTACTGCGTAGCTATTTTATCTGATTGGAAGCAGGGTTAGCAATTTTGTTTGCACATTTCTAGTGGGACTTTCGGAACGGAAATATTTAAAATTTAAACAAATTTTGAATGAGTTTGAATAAAATTTTAACCAAATTCACAAAAAAAAATTGACTGATTCCAAAATTTCCTAATTCAAGCCCTGATCAGAGGTGGAAGCTATGGGCAGCTCACGTAGACGGAGACAGGTGATTCAGCTCTTTGGATGAACTGAGAAGCAGATAAATCCAGCGCGTGGTACACGTGTGCTCAGCATAGTGGCTGCCTGGCTGCCGCCGTCTAGCAGATGAGAAGGATCTACGAGTTCCATTGGTTGTCCTAAGAGTATCTTCAACAACCTCTCCATCTCCCTCTTCAAGTTAAAATTTAGCAATTTTAAACAAAAACACACTCCAACAAACTTACTAACCAGATGATCAAACCATCCGGCTAGCTAAACTCACCCACTCACTAGCCAAATTTAACCAGTCAAAAATCAGTTGCCAACTATGGGTCCCACCCCTCTATCGTCTCCTACCACGCACGACCGCTCCCCACTCTAGCCTCATTTGCATTGATGCAGTCAGAGCGCCGCCGTCGACTCTCACCGTCGAGCCCACTGCATTATCAAGAGACCAATCCCTCTGGTGTCGGCGTCCTCCGCTACTGCCTCACCAGCACCGCCGCCATCAGCCACTAGCACCGATGCAGAGACGGCTTCTGCGGGGACTGCGAGGGCTTTGGTTGCAGCGGCTTCGCAGCAAAACTTCGGTGACGACGACGATAGAGACGGCCACCTCATCGAGGTCCTCCATCCACACCCGTCGGCGGAGCCCTCCTCACGCCGCCGCTAGGCGTGACCGTGAGTGGCTTCTTCTCGGGCCGACCTCCGTCATCTTCGTGCCGGGGCCGGTGACACTGACCTCCCTCGCTGACACCCTGATCCGTATCCCTCTAGGCCCTCGCCCGGCGCTGCTGCTACTGCCGCCAGCTTCTTCCCCTCTCGTCACTTACCGCCGCCACTGCCGGCTTTTCCCCCTCATGGCATGCCGTCGCCGGCGGCGCTTTCCCCCCTCGTGGCCTGCCGCCGCTAGTGGCTTTCCCCCCTCGTCGTCGCCGCCGGCTTCTTCCTTCTCGCCACCGCTGTTGCCGCCGGTGATGGTGGAGAGCTGGAGGATTGAAGAGAATGGTTGGTAGGAAGGTGAAGGGGAGGAAGGAGAGAGAGACTGATATACGGTCTCAGTGTTGTAGACTCATAATAGAGAGGGAGGATGGAGAGGCTATTGGAGTGTGCATCGAGTTTAACTTGCTAAATCAGTTGGAAAGTTGGCTATATAGGTGTTTGGAGAGTGTGATTTGGGCAATCTGTTAGATATGCTCTAATAAGCTAAAACCAAAGCTAAAATATATTTTCAAACTTAATTTTAAATACGGTTTTAAGATATTTTCAACGTAGTTTTTTTTCAGTGTTGACTTTTAAATCGCTAGGATATATATAAAAAAGTTTTACCTAAGCACTAATTTTTATTTCTTTTTGGTTTATATGAAAATATGAGCAACCGATTATGACCTGTACTTCTGTACGGCCCAGAGTCTCGCAACGGCATTTCAGATTTGCAGTAACGCGGCTCACCCATTCATCGGTCAATTTTTTTTGACGATTCAAATCAAAATCAAACTAGTAGCATCCACGAAATTTGTTGGCTGAAAATTCACTGAAGAAATGTTATCAGTGACTACAATTTAGTTTATTAGTCAGTTAGTAACCGTGTAATATACACCATGCTAAACACCTCCGGTGATTCTAGGTTATTCAGAGTACGTATGGAAATGATGCAGCTAGCTAGGGTTAACACCTAAAAATATCACATCTAATGGTTGCAGATCTGGGAATCAATCATGACTAGGGAATAAATCGAAATACACCCCGAAGCTGGGAAGAGGGTTGGCTCCCCAAATCACACAAGCAATGATAGTGGAAGAATCCTAGAGGAATGAAATCTATGAAATCTACACCAAATGTGACAACCCATGAGCATGTCATCTCGATTTGAGGGTTGATTTTAGTGTCATGTTGGATGTGAATTCCCAACACGTCTCTTTCCTACAACATCTCATCGTCAAACCACCGGTGCAACGCTTAACGCTTGCCACCTCTACCATCATATACAAACAGAAACATATGAACAAGTTTTGCAATTTCTCACTAATATCGATCCTTTCCGAGGACAAGTAGTATCTTCTTTTATGGACACTATGAAGGTGTAGAGGCTTGTGGACTAACAAAGTGATCGAACTTAAGTGCCATGCCAACTAGGTCAGCTGGTTATTCAGTGATTCAGTTGTGTCTTCATAAATGACACAAACAATATCGGGTACCCAATCATATTATTACAAGAATGAAACTTAATTATGAGTTTATTCTGAAAAAGAAGATACACATATAGTTATTGTAGAAACTGTGTTAATTGCACCATGTTTTCCTTTAGCTTCTGCTTCTCATAGGGCTAAAATCAGAACGAAAATTGACAAGGCAACAAACTTTGAGCGAACAAATCAATCTCCCTGATTTGGAATGAATTACCCATCAAACTTAAGCTTCCAGTGTACGTAACTTGTCTGTGATCAGCTATCAACAAGCACGGTGCAATAATTTGAAGGTATTCTTGAGAAATCAGTATGACTAAAATTCCCAAAACATCCCATTCTCAGGGCATCTCGTCATCGGACCCCCGATAGAACACTCAACTCTTGTCATCTTACAAAGAAAACATCCTAAAAGAAAGAAGAAAGAAAATAAAGGAAGGAGACCGGCTGCCTGGCTTCAAACTTTTTTTATATGTTAACTCTGCCCTTAAGACAGAGTAAGGCATCTATATGGTTACTGGTGAAGGTGTAGGCAGCTAAATTGAGTGACCGGATATTAACTTGGAACTTTTAAGTGCTACACACCAACCATATACAGTTGATTCAAGTGCACAATGTAATATAATATTATAATGCTATCCATAGACAGTTGTGAACTTATGATGATATTCAAGTGCCGGTTCTGAAGAAAAACCAGTACCTATACTATAGATGTCATTTTTTACAAAAAGAGAACCTTTAATATATTATAGGCGTTAGTTATTTTAAAAAGCTAGCACCCCTAAAATCGAGCCGAGCCGAACCGGTGGCCTCCCGTCCTTATCCTCTCCTCCACCTCATCTCTCTCTTCCATCCTTATCCTCTCCTCCTTTCTCCATTTCCACCGCACCGCTCTCTCTCTCTCTCTCTCTCATTTCCACCTCTCTCTCGGTTGGTCCCCCTGACCCGGTGTCGATGGACCAGCGGTGACGCCCTCCCTTCCACTAGATCCGGTGGGAGGGGAGGCGGCGGCAGGGGTAGCGCACTCCCCTTCACCGGATCTAGCAGGAGGGAGGCGGGCGGCAATATGGGGAGGCATATCAGTCGATTCTTAGCGTGTTGTGGGGAGGCATTGGCTGAAGAGGTTCTGAAAGTTAGATTTTTTTGATTGTCTTTGATTGGATCCGCTTTCACATGGTTCATCACTACTATCGAATTCTATCGGAGGATGGGCTGTTCTTGAGAAACAATTTCATAAATATTTCTTTGCTGGAATCGATGAGTTGAAGCTTTCAGACTTAACATCGATTGAGCAGCAAGAGAGAGAATTGACTATGAAATATATTCAAAGATTTCGTAATGTCCGCAACCGATGCTATAGTTTGAGCCTAAGTTATGAGCAACTAGCAAATCTTGCATTCCAAGAATTGTGAGCACCTATCAGAAATAAATTCTTTTGCCATGAGTTCAACAATCTAGCTCATTTAGTGCAGACAATATCAACTTATGAGAGTCGATGTTAAGAAACAAAGGAGGATCAATTTTGGAGTTATCAAGACCAGAAATAAAATAATTTTGAAGCACGAGTTCTCATACTCCAAAATTGGGGGGCATGTGTTAATGCAAAAAATTTGGTAAGATTCAGAGTGGATTCGGTAAAGGAAAGAGGTCAATCAACCGATAAAAATTTATCTAGAAAAGATCAAGTTCAATAAGGAATCATGAAGACCACGGCACGACAGTTTAATTCTATTAATTAATTAGGCAGGATTTAGTAGTTTTCCTTTTATCTTCAGAGAGTTTTTATCTAGTGCCCGATCAGGACTTGCATCTTTCCTTTTTTATCTTTATAAAGTTTTGTCTAGTATCCAATATGTACTAGTATCCACCCATGAGTATAAATATTTACGCCCGGGGTCCTATAATCCATATCTACAAATCAATACAATCTACTTTCGGCACATCGCCACCCTTTTACTTCGACAAGTTCTTGTTTTGAGTTAAGCTGCATCGGCTTCGATCTCCGATAAGGGGTAAGACTTGTCATGGCGGCTTGTATCGACGGGATTAGAGCTTATATCATTCCAACACTCTAATCTAGCTTATGCATCTGCCTATTTATCATATATCTTAGTTAATCTAAGTCGATAATTCAATTTATCTATATCAGCCGTATTTTTTCTAGGGTTTTACCAATAGCGGCTAAATTGTTTTGTCGATCTAGATTAGTTAAGATATCTACCAACTTGAAAATTAGTCAAAGGTTTGATTCTTTATACTTTATACTTCTTTTCATACTAAGTGGTGCATCAATTGAGTTTGACCTACTAAATCGTGCTTAGAATCATAAAATCTAACCTTCCTTTCATTATCAATAAGGTTTTCATCGGGGTTTCCGGTGATGAGTTATCTAGACGTTGCATCGGATTATAAGGATTACAGACGAGTTAGTTTTAGCCGATCGCAACAAAAGTTTCATTGATTATCTAATCATTTGGATTTATCGACATCGGATCTCCAGCCGATGTATGCTTTAACTTTCGGATCAATAATTATTTTATCATATCATTATTAGTCAATTGGTTTCTATTAAATTATATTTTTATTTTATTACATTATTATCAGCCAAATGTCTTTATATCATTATTTACTCAAGTATCAAAATCTACATTGGATATATAGTCGATTGCTCAAAACCCTATCGATATCGGCTGGGATTACTATATCGGCTTGCTGGTTGATCGGCTCTTCAATCTTCAATTTATATATCTTGTCAGTTGCAGGATCAAACTGACTGGCACGTCCGCATCTTATCAATTTTAGGACCTGCACTGGAGCTAAGCAGAACTCCTAGGCCTTCGTGTGTTTATCGAAACGGTTCGCGTCAACGCAGATTTGACACCATACATATTATCAAACCAATTTATCGAATAAATCATTTGCAAAGTCAATTGTTTATCACAAATAATCATGACAATGATTTCACAGCATGATCTACTCAGGCTTTACTTTTCTAGTGCTACTTCTGCATAGAAGGGTATCAAGCTAGCACAATACAATATATGGGCACTGGACGATGTACTAGCTACTTTCTTTATTCTAAAATAAGTGTACTTCTTTAGTTCAAATTTGAATTAGTTTGAGCTAGAAAAGTACATCTATTTTGGGATGGAAATCACTTTAGTTTTTAGAGGCAGACCAACAAGATGAGAGGATAATGTCAAACAATGGAGTAAAACGTTGCATTATTTTCTGAACGTTATCGGCGATCGCTAGCACGACAGAGAGGTAAGTGGTTCGGGAACCAAGCTACGTCAGAAGGAAGTCGTGCGGCGTTGCTCCGTTCGATCCGCATCAGACCGAAGCTAGCGAGAGCAGCCAAATGAACAGGCTCACCTTGGCTCACGCGGCAACAAAATTGGCCCACGGATGCACAACAAGCACTTCCAAACTTCTCCATAGGTACTACCTTTCAGCGTACTATAGTTTTATAACTTTTTCCTTGCTGTATTCAATCATCCGCACTATCTCGTGCTGATCGTTAAAAAAACATGTACATAGCATGGTATATATTGTTCTATCATAATGTGAATTGTCGTGAATTTGTGATTGCTTGATAGTATATAGCTAGTGCATTTACTTCTCAACCTTAGTCATACATAGTTATTGGGCCTATGGCGATTCTCAATTTCTCATACCCAACATAACATAACGGACGCTGATGAGGATGATCCGTAAGTAACCTAGCATGTTTCTATTGTACTCATTTTTCATTGGAAGTTCAAGACCGAAGCATACCCCCAATGTCAATTTTATATGGAGTGTCGTGAAAGGTTTTCGATGTGGTGTTTGAACATAGAAAAAACAAATTGTTTCAGCCGTGGGCTGAGATTTGCGCCTCGAGAGCGGCACCTACGGAGTACGGACCATGCCACTATCATCGGCTCGTGGCTGAGACAGCAGAGAGGCAGCACCAGCGAACACTTCGTTGTTTGTGCACAGTGACAGAAAACGAAATTAAGATCAAGAGCCACACGTGGTGAGCAGCTAACATGAACTGGACCATATTCCTCTGGTTAATCTCCATCTCGAATTCCCCATGAATCCTATTCTCAAGGCATATATCAGGTCCTATCTTCGAACAGCTGATACCATGTCCTGCTCTTCTCCCTACCGATTTCTCATACAGATGAAGGAGATAGTCATGGTTTATAGTTTTGGAGTGCCATCATGGGTTCAATCATATCTTATTTTTCTCTTCCTCCCTAGCATGAATCTTGAAGCACATCTGACTGTCAAAATTTCAAAAGTTTTAAGGGGAAAAAGATATGCCAATTGCCAAACGTTTTTCTAGCGATTCCACAGAAGTAATTGTCATGTGAAGATTACTTAATTAGCCATTCGATCTAATGTGAAAGGTTTTATGTAGAGTTTTTTTAGATAATGGTTTTTTTATTAATTCGGTCTCTATATCCACAGAGGATATTCACAGCCAAAACATACCCGAGTACTTAGACTCCAAACCTCACATAGAGGAATACACAGAAACAAAACAAAACAAAAATAAGATATAGAAGGCTTAGCTTCAACTTTTATTGGCGATGAATTCTTTTCGTCCCAGCGCGAGAGGACAGAAGGGAAGAATCGGAACTAGCCCGTGCTGCCCATCGCAGCACCATCTCCATCTCTGCAGATCACAACCACCATTTGTGTCCAACTACTTTGTCTGTTATCCACCGTCACCATCCAAAACTCTTTGCACACGCCCCTAGTACACCGCAAAGTTGCTCTGCTGCGCCACCACCTTTTTCCGCAAACCGTCGAACTCCCCGCTGCTCCTAGAGCGACGCGGAGCTGTCTAGCACAACAAGTACATGCCTTTACTGCCAAGAGCTCGTCGGAGATGCTCCATCGCCTCCGCAATCAAACCTTAGCGCTGATGCCCACTTGACAACAGCCGCCTCTAGGACGCCGTCATCGAGAGCCTTCGTTACCATCGTCCTCATCTGCACTATGCGAGCCGACGACCGCATCGTCAACCAGCACCATCACGAACGACCACCGTCCCGTTGCCCCAGGGCGCCAAAGCTTGCTTAGCCGCCGCTTCCCTAGGACGCCACCACTGAGAACCTCCGCCCATCCGCCGCTGGCATCTTCAACTGTTGTGGCCGAACCGACCATCCACCATTGTCGCCAAGCACATGAACTGACCCGTCATCGCAGGTAAGGGCTAGCCCTCACCGTTGTCCATCATCACCAGACTCCCCATTGCTAACGGAGGAAGAGGCGGAGGACTAGCCCCTTTCTTCGCTCGTCGCCACCACCAAGATCTGAGCCAGGCCGCCGCCATCATGAGGACTAGCCTACGCCGCCATCACAACCACGTAGACAGAGGGAGAGCAGGAGGCCTAGCCAACTCTCCGCAAGCCGGCGAGACACCAGCCACAGTCGCCGCCCAACACCGCCGTGCTCCCCGAATTGGGAACATATTTCCCAAAATTGTCAGACATCCACGACACCACAGCTAGATCTGGGCGAGGAGGGCTCCGAGCTAGCAGTCGTTGCTCCTAAAGCAACCAGCACCAAAAAGGCCCCTCACCTCCGCCGCGGACATCGTGGCGCTGACTCAACCGCCGCCCTCGCCACCATGAACAAACCCGTCACCGCAGCCACCCCTAGCCTCCGACGCTTGATTAGCCACAGGGAATCGGGTTCCCGCCGAGAAGCCCCGTCGCCGCCCTCCTCACAGGCGCACGGAACACCGGCGGCCTACGCAGGTGGTGGCAAGACAGAGGAGGGAGAAGTCGAGGCGACAGAGGAGGGAGAAGCTGAGGCGACGGTGGAAGTGGAAGATATCCTAATCGGTTCATGTAGTGTTTAGTCTACTATGACCTTTTACAAAAGAGGAAGGATCACTACATGGATGAACCGTCAATGTTTCGTTTTCGGCATCTGTATCCAAGGGTGCCGATATACCAAAATTTCAGTCCAAGATTAATTTTCAAACAAAATTTAATGAAATTTAAACAAAATATTACCAAATTCACAAAAAGAATGAAAAAAATCAAAAAATTGGGCCAAATAATATCGTATGGGAGGGGGTCCGATAGAACCGAAAATTTGAACCCTGGGATGAATACTGCATGAGCCTTTGCCTGCTCGTCTTGCTTAAGCACAGAGAGAATGATTCAGTCGTGCAGATCGACGAACTTAGAGACGTTCTATTTTTGTTTTCCACGCTGCTCTCTTCACCCATCTCAGAAGCAAAGTTTGATTAGAGAAGAAACCTGAAAAGAAACCAAAGGATCTTCTTCACGAGTAGACCACACAGCGGCTGATCTCTTGGCCAGCAACGTCACACGCGTGCGCCGTGCGGGCTCAGCATAAAGATCTGCCATTGACGACCCGTATGGTCGAAGATGCTGCGCCTCGCAAGACGACCGGACAGGAACATCACTAATCGCTCAGCAATCTCTGCGCACATAACTAGAGCACACCACTCCATTATATCTTTGGCTCCAAAGAGGCTAACATGAGCAATGACGTCTTGACTAGAGCCTCTGAATCTCGAGATTGTTCGTATCGGATTCCCAACGCATCCCATTCTCAGGACATCGCATCGTCGAACCAGCGAGACAACGTTCCATATATCTACTCTTTTCTCGTTGCTGCTTTCCAACAGACACGGAAAGATGATGGTCAGGGTTTACTTTTTTTTCTAGTGCTACTTCTGCACAAAGGAGTACCAAACTATAGCCTAATTTATGGGCCCTTGATGAAGAGTACTAGCCTGGAGTTTTCACATTTTGATTTCAGAAAAACTTATTTTAGAAATGATATTTTTACGATATTAACGTTATTAGCGCCGTAGTCTAACATGATAGTGCCAATGACGTTGGCACCATCCCCCTAACTCTCGGTAGAAACTAAGTCACTAATGTGAGGGGGACGGCACCAATGACCAATTTATATTTTTTTTAAAAAAATATCTATTTGCAATAAAAATATTTACAAATAGGATCTCGGGGCCAGCTGTATTGGTGATGAGGACCTGTTAACGATAAAATTTGGTAAGCCTCGAAGTCATCATCAGCCTACAGTCCGTATCGACTTCAGAGTTCTCAAATCGGCCGATGGAAGCTATCAATCGCCAACAGTCAGATTCTTACTAAATTCGGTTGAGAAAATTAATCTACTAAAAAGAGCTTATCCAAAAGAAACCAAATTCAAGGAGGATGCGGCATGGCAGTTTATCTATTAATTAGGAAGAGTCTATTAGTTTCCTTTTATCTTTAGGAAAGTGTGTTTAGTGTCCAATAAGGATTTTTTATGTTTTTCTTTTATCTTTAGGAAAGTTTGAGTCGTATCCAATATGGATTAGTATCTACCCATGGATATAAATATATACACCCGGGGTTCATGTAAATTATCTCTCGATCAATACAACTACTCTCGGTGCATCACTACTCTCTTTCTGAGGTTTTTACTTATCAACCGGCGGAATTTGGACGTGGGACTGCATCGGCTTTCGATATCCGGCGAAGGGGTAAGCCCTACGTTCCGTCGGGTCCTGGTGAATATATCGGCTACATTGGTGATGTTCAAGGTTGCATCGCTTCGATCTCTTGGATCGCTCTGGTTCGGTTGATATATTTACCTGATATCTCAATTCTATTTTAATTTTATTGTGTTTAGAGACGGATCGGTTTAGTTTGGACTATATCGGTTAGGTCTGATTTTCTGTCTTAACCAATATATCTCTACAATCACAATGTTGTTTTAAATAGATTTGTTATATCTCTCATATTAGACAGATCTATCGGTTCATCGAGTATTAGATTATCATATACAATCTCGTGTTGCATCGGTTAGGTTCGACCTACTAGATTATTGTTGATAATATAAATCTTGTTAAGCCGATAGGTTTATGCTAATGTTTTATCGAAGTGCTAGCCGATGAGTTATCATATACGTTATATAATCTAGATTGACAATGTTTTCTACTTGCATCGGCCGATCTCCATCTAGGGTTTGTCGATATCGGCTAGATTACTTTGTTAGTTTCGATTACATAATGTATTCACCACCCTGAAAATCAGTCAGGAGCTTGATTGTCTAGATATTATGTTTCTTTTCATACTTAGTGCTGCATCAGTTAAGTTTGATCTACTAAGTCGTGCTTAGAACCATAATCTCTAGCCTGCTTCTTAATAGCCAATAAGGGTTTCATCGGGGTTTCAGTCGATGAGTTATCTGGATGTTGCATTGGCTTATAAGGATTACATATAAGTTAGATTTAACCGATCGCAACAAAGGTTTCACTATTTATCTAATCATTTGGATTTATCGACATCGGGCCTCCAGCCGATATATGTTTTAACTTTCAGATCAACGCTTATTCTATCATATTATTTATCGATATCGGCTGGAATCACTCAATCGGCTGACTATTTTATCTATTGTTTACATATCTTATCAGTTGTAGGATCAAACTAACTGGCACGCCCGCATCTCATCATTATTTTGGACCTGCACTGGAGCTAAGCAGATCTTCCAGGCCATCGTGTTTTTACGTCAACAGGACATATTTGTAAATATTTTTTATTATAAATAGGGGCTTATTTTTTTTTTTACAAATGGGTCCTCAACGCTAGCGACATTGATGTTGTCACATTCACATTAGTGACTTAGATTTCACCGGGGTGAAGGGGATGGTGCCAATATCATTGGCACCGTCATACTGAACCGCAGCGCCAATGACGTTGGTAAAAAAAAGACCATTTATAGAATAGGGTTTTTTTAGTAATCTATTTGTAGAATATTTGTTTTAGAAGGACTAAAAGGTGAAAAGTCGAGAGTACTAGCTAGCACTTACGGTGTACCACTTAGTGAAACAATAAAACATTACAGTATTTCCCAATGGTATCGCCGGCACTCCTGCAGGACACGGAGGGTAACTGCTTCGTTGTTTGGATGAACTGAACAAGCAGATAATTAAGTCCAACGAGTGATGCATGTTCGCACAACATAGTGGCTGTAGGGAGAAATTTGACATTGTACCATTTCGTTGGAACGTCACTCCGTAAATAGGTTTCGGTAAAATGTCACTTGCAATCAACACGTCTACGTCGAAGTAAGCCTACCAGTGGGTTGTGATCCAATTTGAATCCACCCCAACCCACCTCCTCATGTAATGACATGCCAAACCAACCCACCCCATTTCCTCTCCTCCAAAATCCAAACTAACCCACCCCACATCAGATTTCAGTCCAACCCACCCCAAACCATTACACTAAAATGGGTTCAGTCCACTTCACTGGAATGGATTCAATCAATGGATCCCAGCAACAGTATAGATAGCTTGAAGCCAGGAGGCCTCGTTAGCCATGTGCAGACATGCAGAGGGCATGTTTATGAGCAGACATAGCTGAGCAGCAGTGTAGATGTACGTGCAGACAATTAATTCAAAACAGAAATATTAAAAGAACATCATTGCTTGCTGAGACACAGAAAATTAGGCAAAAACAATAAAATGAAACAAAAAAATACTCAGAATGATAAGCATCGCATTGTTTGTTTGTCTAACTGCAACCTGCAATCGACAATAAATTAGTGCATCAGCAAAATAAACAAAATGCACTAAAATTAGCAAGTGTGGATATGTTTTATTTGACTATTTCTATATCAGGCCAGCAACAATGAAATCATATTTGTAGATCAAGCAGCAGCAGTGAAATCATTTGTACAAAAATAAGTTACCGTAGACAAATAAATGAAAAATTGCAGGCTGAATTGCAGGCTCAACACTTTATATCTTCAAAAAAAACTACCAAGCATAACATGCCATTCAGCACCATGTAAAATAAATGTTTGCTAGATTGATCACTATGAGAAGTGGAAACAGCTACAGTTTTGCTTGAAGTAATTGCAGGAATATACAAAATAACATTGAAAGATTGCAGGAATGAAATCATTTGTACTAGATAGGAAAAATACCTTCAATTGCATTGATCCTTGGGTTTAAATAACCAATCTTTCGCACAAACAAGTGCCTCAAGCATATTCGGTGTCAAAGAGCTTCTTGTATCTCCAAGTATCCTTCCTCCAGAACTGAAAGCAGATTCTGAGGGCACAGTGCTAAGTGGAATTGCAAGAAAGTCTCAAGCCATAATTGCCAACACAGGAAACTTCTTGGCATTTTTCTTCCACCATACCAAAACATCAAAATCCTCACTATCATCCTCACACACTTCTTCTAAATATGCATCAATCTCTGACTTGTGCGTACGTGCAACCTTCCGGTTTGACTTGAAGAGGAAAAATTCATGCTCAAGCTTTCTTTTGCCTAAAACCGGTGAACCTACAACACTAACTCTCTCATTAGACTGTGACATGTAGGATACACCCCTTCTTATTGCAATTCTTTCATATACTTGAAAGTATGATTTCATCTGCTCTATAATAGAGTCCACCTTACTTTCAACATTATCCCCATGGAGAGACACCTTCTCATAAAAGAAATCCAAATAGTCTCTTTTCCTTCTTGGATCTAACACAGTGGTAATAACAAGTGCCAAATTGAAGTTGTTAGGCAAATTTTCATCCCAATATTTTGCAAACTTAGTGCGCATAGGAGCAGCCAATCGTGCCAAAACATCACTGGTTTGCCAATCTGGATCACTTAAAGCATGATGGATACAAAGAACCAAGGGCAAGAATATGTGTGCAATTGGTGTCCTATGGGCCGACACACCTCTAGTAGCATCTTCAAAGGCCTTAAGAAATTCACATATTGATTCAGCATGCACCCATTCTTGGTCAGTTGGTACAATTTCACAATTTTCGGTGGCATAGCTGTTGAGGACAGCTTTGTAAGGCAATATTTCTCTAATCATCTTGAAGGTTGAGTTCCAACGGGTTGGTACATCAAGAGTTAAACCAGATTTTGGAGGAAGACCTTTACTAGAAGCAATTGAATTAAACGCTTGAATGCGTGAAGGCGAATGCTCAATGTACTTTAAGATCTCACGGATCTTATCTATTGCCGCACGAACCACCCTCATTCCATCTTGAACCAACAAATTAAGGATGTGTGCACAACACCTCACATGAAAATGTCTACCTTCCAATACCAACTCATCCTTGAGATTTTTCACTAATTCTTGACAAGCTGCGGTGTTGTTACTAGCATTGTCTAAAGTCAAGGTGAACACTTTGCTACTCAAGCCCCACTCAGTCAAACACCTCATCATGGCTTCTTCAATTGCAAAGCTAGTGTGTGGATACTTCACAGGCTTCAAACATATAATTTTCTTTTTCATTTTGAATTCTGCATCAACATAATGTGCTGTGACAACCATGTATCCTAAGTTTTGATTTGAGGTCCACATGTCCGATGTTAGACATACACGCGAATCAATATTCTCTAATTCAACATGAAATTCTTGCTTTAGCCTATTGTAATAGTTGTAAATCTTGTCACGAATTGATTGAGGGCCCACAACTTTAAAGGTTGGCTGCATGGACTCCATCCAATCATCAAAGTAGGTACCCTCAATTTTTTGGAATGGTCTCTCAGCATGGATGAAATATTTGATCATCAACTCTTCAGTTTTTTAAGGATCAAACACGAAATTTTCCACGGGTTGTTTCCTAACTGTTGCTATAAACCTATTTCTAACTTCACCATCAACTAGTGGACAGGATTCACAAATATGGTTTATGAGATGGCTGGTTCCTGATTTTCTAGTCGCTGACAACATTAATCCACAATATTTGCATTGTGCTTTTGGAAGACCATCTATCATGACAAGCTCCTGCTCAAAATGTTCCCACACTTTTGCTCTTTTACGTGTTTTTGAAGGCAATTCATGGCTAGAACTATTGGCAGATGAACTTTCAGAATTCTGCATAGACATGTTTAATAAACCTGTGTTTGACAAGATTAGAAAATTAATATTCAATCTGCTACAACATTTAAATAAATATGAATCTAATTCAACCCATAGTTGTAGTCTTGTAGAATCCACTAGCAATCCAAGGTATTTCTGAATTAGTACTACTAGGCATAAATCATGTTAGCAATATTTTATATATACAGAATATTTTATATAGCAATATTTAATTAAGCCAATTTGCTTAATTAACTTCCTAGCTGATTAATTAATGTAGCATATATATATATAATCTTGATTAATTGATAGTGTGCAACAATGTGGGCGAGTACCAACAAAGTGGATGCATATTAAAGTTTGTGGGTGAATCAAAAGGGTCAATCAGGCAATCCGATGGCCAAAGAATCATATGGACTACATATGAGCAATCAGATTCACATCAAGAAAAACCTCATGTGTCCGCATAAAAAAAAAAGAACTTGCAAACACAACTCAGAACCGGGAGGTCGAGGGGATCAGCATGGAGCTAACCTGCAACTCGATGAAGATCCAGGAGGCTGATGATAAGCCCTTCTTGACGCTGACGATGAGTAGCAAAGGAGATCGAAGATGGTGATCTAGCGAAGCGGCACCGGGAGAGGAGGACGGAGAGGACGAACGGGAGCCGGTAGAGCCGCAGTCGCTTGCAGCGAGGGCCGGAGTGGGCGAGCAGCAGCAGCAGCGATGCCCACCGCTGGCGACGCCCCACACCCGACGGCGGCGGCAGTGGCAATGGCGGCGGAGTGAATGAGCGACTGCCCCAAGTCCCAACCCTAGCGACTACTCGTTACTTCAGTTTGGGGGAATCCACTTCTCAACCCATGGATTCAGTCCATGGATCAACACTTTTAGTCAGCCTGCATCCACCCTAATCCAGCCCACATTATTGTCAGTCCAATCTAGTCCGATCCAACAAGGAATCCTAGGCCATTTCAATCCAACCACAACGATCCAAATCAGCATCCAACCCATTTAATCCAAACAGGCCCACTCCACTAGTAGGCTTACGCCGAAGTGCTATTTCCTCCAATTTTTCCCAATTAAAATCATTTTTACCTGTTTTCCATTGTTTGCTGACTGAAATACCCCTGAATGTCCACTCGATACGTATCTCGGTATCTAGCAAGTTTCATGGATTTTTTGCACCTAGATGCAAGCGCACCAACATTTGCATGCAACCTTAATAAATAGAAAAAAGCTGGAAAAAACTTGGTAGCATTGATCACAATGGCACAAAGTCTAAACACAAACATACAAAGCTAAAATTGATCTATAATTAAAGAAATAAAAATAATACAATCAGATTACAAACAGTAACTCTCCAGCACAAAATAGAATTTGTTTTTTTCTTTATCTGTAGGTTGAATTTTGATGTGCGTGTTTGCATAGTGGTCTATATCATATTTATATAACTTATCAAATTTTATGAAATATTTACGTAACTATCCTGTAAAAAATGTTTTCCTAGTTTCAACAGTTTTCATCTAAAGGTGAGGACCTAATTAAAGCACATCGCAATGTTTTACACGGAGCGTGGTGAAGTTTCTCGATCAATGTGGCCTTCTCTGCTTCACAAATCCAAATATCAACTAATCTTTTTCTTTGTGAACAAGAGACAACTTCAATTCAAATGAACAGACTATTTAACAAAAGACATCATCCAAATTAACTAAAACAAAAAAGGAAACAAGAGATGATCATCAGGACATTCCTGAGACAACTTCTTTTTTTTCTTTAACGAACCGGCACAAGATGGTGCCAATTTCATTGAATAGAGTAGAAGAAAAAATTGTACAACGTATACGGGATATTTCCAAAAAGGGAAAAGCGCGAGTCCTAAGAGAGTAGGCTACATAGGCTCTTTGCTCCTACCAAAGCCTAAGTTTTTACCTCCTCTTTAATCTTGGCTACCAGATTTATTACCGATAGCTCTTTGTGTCTGAACATCCCTGGTGTGTACTCCATCCCCACCCAGACATCAGAGCCATTTTGTTTGATCTAAACCCGTAGACATTGCAAGTAGAGTGCTGACATCTAACCAACCACTATCCTCTTTGCTTGCATTCTTCAGCCAAATCTTGAGCCACCACCTTCTTTAGGAGCAGCATTCCTTGTTGCAACTTTCTTCCATCTTCCTTCTTGATCTGCAGGACGGACGAAGAATTGATCCAATAGCATGCATCAGGTATTAGTTCACTGGGATCCAAAGGTAATTAATTAGAGATTTGTTCCGGTCCAACTAAAAGTACCTCGATGTACCGGTACTTCACGGTATCAAATCGTTTCCGATCATTAGATCCAACTGGGCAGGATGGACATTGTTAGATCCAACAATTGGAAACGATTTGGTACCGTGAGGTACTGGTACTTTTTGCTGGACCGAAATAAATCTCAATTAATTAATCAACGTAGTAGAAAGCAACATGGTTTCGGCAGCAACTTGCGGGGTGTCGCTGCAACGCTGACCTGCGGCTCAGGTTTGCTCTGGCGAGTGGCTCCGGCACTGCCCGTGTCGATCACTCACATTGTCTCACGATTGAGGCAAAAGAGAGGCAGTAGCACCTAACACTAAGCCTCGAAATCAACATCGGTAGCTAAACGCGAAAGAAACATCATAGGAGATTCAAACACGCTAACGACACCGAGATACAATATTTGGTAACGGAGTTCAGCCATAGCCTACGTCTCCGGGGTACTGATTACGGGCGCTCCTCCCCGATCTAGCATATTACAGCGTATCAGAGATACAACGACTCACGGCCGGTCACCGTCGGCAGCCACTCCCTCTCGCTGTGCTAAGTCGTCATACCGCCACGCGGTTACAACAGGCATGCCTCTCTATTTAAGAGAGAACCTAGGATAGAGTCCGACTCTTACTCTAATCCTAACACTTAGTATAATTCCAAGTCCTAAACTATAACCGACTACGTACACATATTCGACACAAACTCTAACATGAAGAGAAAAGGAAATGGAGCATAATAGAGTAAGCCACACTAGGTTGTGATCAACTAACATGTGAACCGGAGCAAATCTGTATTGACGTTGTTTATCCCTGATTCTCCATGCGCATCCCATTCTCAGGGAATGGCATCTCATCGAACCACCGATTGATGCTATGTTCGGCTCCTCATAAGAGTAACTACATACCATATGTAACTTATACATATCTAGCATTATTTTTTAATTATGGATCTCCATTATTTGTAAATTGTATTTCTATATGAACTCTTAACTCTTCTTTCAATATTTCTTTTTTTATTTCTAAATTGTATTACTATATTTACTCTATACACTTCTTTCAATATTTTTTATCTTTTAATTTCGCATTCTAGTAATTTCTATATTTTATTCTATACGTACTCTAGACTCTTTTCCCAATCTTTCTTATTTTTAAAATTTTTGATTTTTAGTTATTCTAAATTGTATTTCTGTATGTACTCTAAACTCTACTTTTTTTAATTTTATTATTGTTTAATTCCAACTTTCAGTTCTAAATTCCTATATGACCTCTAAACTATTCTTCTAATATTTCTTATTTTTTTAATTCTGAATTTCCGTAGTTTCTAATTGTATTTCTGTATGGACTCTAAACTCATCTATCAATATTCCTTATTTTTTAATTTCAAATTTTAGTTATTTTTAAATTGTGTTTCTATATAGACTATAAAATCTACTTTTAATTTTATTATTTTTATTTCGCATTTATGAACTCTAGACTCTTCTTCAAATATTACTTATTATTTTTATTCCTAATTTCAGTTAGTTCTAAATTCCAAGTTTTAACAGTTCTCATCGAAAGTTCCGGACCAAAGCACATCCCAATGGTTTACACAGAGCGTCTACCGGAGCAAGTTTCTAAATGTGGCTTTCGCTGCTTCGCAAGTATCAACTAATCGAAGTAGTAGAAATGCAACATGGTTTGGGCAGCAACTGGCAGTGTGCCGCCGCCGCCGTCGCCGCAACGCTGACCTGCGGCTCAGGTTTGCTCCGGCGAGAGGCACCGCCCGTATCGACCACTCTCAGCGTCTCGCAGGTGAGGCAAAGTAGCACACCTGACCTAACACTCACTGGGGTATACACAGCAAACGAAATAAAGAAGTAGAACACAGCCACACCAGGCTGTGATCAACGAACATGTGTGGCTGTGATCAGCGAACATGAACCGGAGCTAATCAGTAGCGACGTCGTTCATCCCTAATTCCCCATGCATGCCATTCTCAGGGAATGGCATCTCGTCGAACCACTGATACAATGTTCTCCTCCTCACAACGGATTTCTTACAAACAGAGGAAGGGGATGATCAGGATTTATAGTTTTGGAGCGAGATGATCAAGATTTATTGTTTTGAATTGTTGATTCTGCTTAGAGCAAAGATAATAGAGGAGCCCGTTGCAGGCTAATCGTTGATGCAGTAGCCATCCTATATAAAGACAGGCTCTATCCATACCAATAAATAAGTCTTTGATATTTTTTTAAGCCAATATGCACTCTAACTCCCTTCCCTAAATATGGGTTTAGGTTGTCAGTCTGCTTAGGTGCTCGTGCTTCTTTCTCTCACTTATGATTTTCCTCTTCCACGTTAGATTGAGATGACCTGTACTGACTTATTAGCCTTGCTCTTAGTTATCGGTTACTCCCTCCGTCCCAAACAGAGATAACTTTTGTGGATTCACCCGGTGAAATTTTATCCATTTAGTACCGTTATTGGCTCATGAGGGTGCACTGTTTTTCACCGGAACGAAATATTTCAAAAAGCATCCAAATAGAGGAGCCCGTTGCAAGCTAATCGTTGATGCAGTAGCCATCCTATATAAAGACAGGCTCTATCCATATCAACAAATAAATTTTTGATATTTTTTGAGCCAATGTGCACTCTAACTCCTTCCCTAAATATGGGTTTAGGTTGTCAGTCTGCTTAGGTGCTCGGTCGAGCAAGCGATTGTAGAAGAGTCCGCTTCTTTCTCTCACATATGATTTTCCCTTTTCACGTTAGATTAAGATGACTTGTACCGACTAATCACCGATTTATTAGCCTTGCTCTTAGTTATCGGCTACTCTCTCCGTCCCAAACAGAGATAATTTTTGTGGATATATTTGAACACATGCTTATCGAGGTTCAATTTCTCGTCTTGTCAGTGATATCGTTTAGAGCCTCTCATCTGGTCGATGTGGCAATGTGAAAGTGCTAGCTAGTGTACCTCATCATCAAGCGCGCCTATAAATAAACTAGCGGTGCCTACCCCTCTGTAAAGAACTACAGCACTAGTAGATATAAACCCTGGCCATTTATCACCTTCCTCTATATGTGGAAAAGCAGCGGTCAGAAAGAATAGAATGTTTGCCTCGGCGATTCGACGATGCAATGCCTTGAGAATAGGATGCACGGGGAATTCGAGATGAACAACATTGGCCCAGATTGGCTTCAATCTTCATACCAACGCTCAAGTTAGCATCTCACAGATTCGCCACTTCGTAGACGACTGTGCTCTAGCTCATTTGGTGTGCAGAGCATATGATGTGATCGCCACCGGGAGTGTTTCATCGGCTTGGTCGACAGACGACAACAGCCAGCGCGTCCTCTCGCGTGTGTGAGATGATCGTATCCAGCAAACTATGATCTCAGGGCACGCATCGTGTCATCCTCTCTAATCTAGGTTTGGTTTTCTGTGATTTGTGAAGATAGCATTATAAAAAAAAATTGATTAACCGTGTCAAATCTTAATTGGTATGTGCTTCGGTTTTGATCTTGTACATGAAAATTGCATGCATGGCGTGTAATATGCATGTTTCACCATGGGTTTGCTAGTGATATGGTACAACATAATAAAAACAAGAATCAATAGAGGTCCAACACCTACTCCTACATCAACAGGTTGAGAAGAGACTACACTGTATTAGGAACTGATTAGCAAACCCGTAGTCACTGATATCATTTCTTCAATAAAGCTTCACCCTTTTCGGGATACAAAGATTTTGCATTGATTTTGTGTATATTACCTCGATTTTCATAATTGGATTGAAAGAAATAGTACATCTTTTCGACCAAAATAGGAATGAACGTTAAGGGTATGAACTTATCTGGAACCAACTCAATCATCAAATTAAAAGATCACTCTCAAATAAGAGTTCCATTCTCATTAAATAGGGTGTCGTATCAATATTTTGATAATGCGATATTCCTAATACAGTTTGTGTCTTAGATGTACTACCTATCAAATAAAAAATAAAATAATGCATTGTATAAGCTATTTTAATCGTTAATTAAATATCTTGTTGCTTACACCCTCCAGTTCAAATATTCTTAACATTTTGGACATAATCTCACATACCAAGGAGTGATTTATTAGATACCTAATTCATGTTTTGTTTATATTAAATGTGGTGGTGTTATATCCCAGATGATTGTGCATGCCGGGTTCAAGTATTACCAATGGTTTTTTTTTTCTTTCGCGTAGGAAATGAAGCGAGCTGGATGGTATAAACGAATCACTATGGAGTAATGGGATGCAAGGATAAGTAGGTCCTTGATAAGTACTACCTCCGTTCTAAATTAGTGGTCGCTTTAACTTTTTGCTTGCAGCGTTTGACCATTCATCTTATTTGAAAAATTAATACAAATATAAAAAAGGAAAAGTCAGGCTTAAAGTACTTTTGATAATAAAGCAAGTCACAAACAAAATAAATAATAATCTATAATTTTTTGAATAAAACAAATGATCAAACTTTACAAACATTTTGGGATGGAGGTAGTAGTGTTCTATCTTCAAAATGACAAATAATATTAGTATTGGAGGGAGTATGTGTCATGGAAACATAAAAGTAGCATCTCTACCTAAAAATGAATTAAGATTATTTTATACCTGATTATATTTGAATTACTCTCTCTTTATCCCAAAATATTAGAATGTGACACACCCTAATACTATAAATTTAAACGTGTCTCTTTCTAGATTCATTATATTAGGAAGATTCATTGTATTAGGAAGATTCATTGTATTATGATGTATCTTATTCAGGATTAGTACTCCCTCCATTCCAAATATAAGACTCAACCACTCTTTTTTTAAAAAAAGAAGGCAAAAGTTTTGCCTAGTATATATTGATAGAGCAGGAGAGTAAAAACAGGACTGATATTTACATGGCCCTGCAACAGAGGCCGGAGGGCAACTCTATGGGATTTCTCTCAGAGCAGTAAACGCACTCAGGCTAGAGGCCCCTGCAAGGACCCACGTGGTCGCTTCTCCTTTTATTTTGTTGAGCACCGTTGTTGGCGGGCTGCCGTTGTGTCGAAAGATTCGTGCATTTCGCTCACACCACAATTCCCAAGACATGAGGATGATTAGGGTCTTAACAGCCTTGGCCGGATTTTGCCGACTGTGCGTGAGCAGGTACCACCATTCCTCCACGGAGGCACATCTGTCCCAGTTTTGAAGGTTGAGGTTAAGGTCGGTCCAACTTTGGATATCTAGCCAGATGCGTTGGGAGAATCTGCAATGGGCGAGAAGATGGACTGCCGTTTCCAACGTAGTGTGGTAAAGTGGGCAATAATGTTGGTTTGTCCATCCTCATTTTTGGAGTCTATCAGCCGTCCACACCCGGTTTTGCATAACCAGCCAGGCGAAGAACTTGCATTTTAGCGACGCCCAACATTTCCAGATCGTCTCATTGAAAAAGGATTTTGCTGCCCCAAGAACTGAAGTCTTGTACGCTGATTTCATAGTGTACTCCCCGTTGCAACCACTCTTAATCCAACGACCAAGAAATAATTATTATCACCTCGTAGTTTGGATCACCCTAATAGAATTAAAGATTCTTGAGGATAGATGATTTAAAAAGTAATAATTTAGTGGGAAAGAAGTGTTAGTTAATGATATGCATTTATGTATGTTTTATATTATAAAATATATACTTGTGCTTATATTATGAAATAGAGGGAGTATTAGGTTTTTTTTTTAATAAAACAGGTGAGCCGCGTCGCTGCGTGCCGTGGCGAGACGCAGGCCCCGTACAGAACCTCTCTCTGCTCCCCATCTGCTACAGCCACTGTGCTGTGCGCACGTGTAGCACGCGCTGGACTTATCTGCTTTGCTCGTTTCATCCAACGAGCTTAATCAATCACCTGCCCAGCTGAGCTGCTCATCGTTTGCGACAAGTTCCAATCAGATTTTCAGCTGGTCATTGTCTTGCCGGTGATATCATCAACACCAGACCTTTCGTCTTCTCCGTTCTTCTCCGATCTGCAAGGTTCCATCTCTTGTCTAGTCGCCAAATCCAAACACTCCTCAAATTCTACCCTCTCTTGTTGATTGGAGCCGAGGAAAGCCAAGAAGTCAAGAATTGCCAGTCCACGGTCACCAGGTGGTGGTGGCGAGTTGCGGAGATGGCGTTCGTCTCCTACCTCCCGCTGATGCTGCTGCCGATGCTGCTGTCCGCGGCGGCGGCGGATGGTGGTAGTGGTGGTGGCGTGGCGGAGTACGAGGCGCAGTTCGAGGCGTGGTGCGCGGAGCACGGGAAGTCGTACGCCACGCCGGGGGAGCGCGCGGCGAGGCTCGCGGCGTTCGCGGACAACGCGGCGTTCGTGGCGGCGCACAACGCGGGCGGCAACGGCGCGTCCGCGTCGTACGCGCTGGCGCTCAACGCCTTCGCGGACCTCACGCACGACGAGTTCCGCGCCGCGCGCCTCGGCCGCCTCGCCGCCGCTGCCGGCGGCTCTGGCCGGGACGGCGGCGCGCCGTACCTGGGCCTCGGCGGTGGCGTCGGGTCCGTGCCCGATGCGGTGGACTGGAGGCAGAACGGCGCCGTCACCAAGGTCAAGGACCAAGGCAGCTGCGGTGAGAGCACATCTTTCTCGATCTGTTCTACACTTTACTAAATTCAAAGACTTTGATCTTTTTTTCCCATCAGAATGAATTGTTCCAATTGTTTATCCTGAGGTTAATACAGCAAAGAAACAATCATGTGACCAAGGCATTATCCAGTATGGTTATCTAGGATTCCAAGAATCTTAGGAATTTAAGATAACAAAGGAGAAGAGGCTGACAAAAAGAAAAAGAAGAAGTTAATTTGGCCTTTCAGAACTCATTGGGGGATATTATTAGTAGATTCAATGATTCATTATTAGCACTTGGCACTGGCAACACTCTTGCTTGTAGTGTATTCTGTCCCACCTGTATGATTATTTATCTTTTTTCTTTACGTAATATGATTATTTATCATCATGGTGCCTGCTAGAAATGATCATTATATCTTTCTTTTCTTATTAGTTGGTGAGATATCTTGATGAAACTTAGTGATATCAGATGTTTTCTTTTCAGGAACCTTTTTGCAATTTCCATAGCAATACCAACTTCTAGTCAGTTGAGCTTTTCCAAGCACTAGATCAAAGTCCATAAGATTTGCTATCCTTAGAACGAAACAACTGTCCTGGTATACGTACAGTACAACCAGAGAGAGGAAGCTATGCCTCCGGTTACAAATGAGATTCGTCATTGTGCGTTACTGTTTAAAGCCAGTTTAAGGCGTTCTTCAGCTTCTCTACAAATTTATATAAGCTTCTGCTTCCAAAACAAACAGCCATTCTTTGTTTCAATATATGGTACAGCTGTGCGGTGGTGTCTTATGTCTTCAGTAAGAATCTTGATATTAATTAGCATGCTTCCATCAATCAAGTGTTCTAGGTTGGGGCATTATCTTAAAATGCCTCTGCTGAAATTGGAAAGATGCGAATACAAACATGTGCCACATAAGAACCTTCTTTGTTTTACAAGGTAGGGAGAGTGGTATTTCTTGGCATAAATACTGTTCCCAGAACTCATTCATTTGGACTTATGTCTAGGTTTGTTTCATTTTATTGAATGCTTCATTTATGATTCTTGAAGATTCACTTTTTACTGCTGATGCTGCCTCATTTTCAGTGGCTAAACCATGCCAGTACTTCCAGTTAATGTGGTTTGGATTGTTGTTCAGGTGCTTGTTGGAGCTTCTCAGCTACAGGTGCCATGGAGGGAATAAACAAAATCAAGACAGGTTCCCTGATCAGCCTTTCCGAACAGGAACTAATAGACTGTGATAGATCCTACAATAGTGGTTGTGGTGGTGGGCTCATGGATTATGCTTATAAGTTTGTGGTTAAAAATGGTGGAATTGACACGGAGGCAGATTACCCATATCGTGAAACAGATGGAACATGTAACAAGAACAAGGTAAAATGGAAATGTATACATTCCACGAATGTTTAGATACCCTCTACCTGCCATACTAATATAATAATTTGTCTGCTTAAAATGCAGCTCAAAAGACGAGTGGTAACAATTGATGGTTACAAGGATGTACCTGCCAACAATGAAGATATGCTACTTCAGGCTGTTGCCCAGCAACCTGTTAGCGTAGGAATATGCGGTAGCGCTAGAGCATTTCAACTATATGCCAAGGTATGAATAATACATAGTTGTTGGTTTATCCTATCACGAGCATGTATTGCCATTTGTCAATATTTCTTATACTTACCTTTCTAATATTTTGTTATGCAGGGTATCTTCGATGGTCCATGTCCTACATCTCTTGATCATGCTGTGTTAATTGTGGGATATGGTTCTGAAGGTGGCAAGGATTATTGGATTGTGAAAAACTCTTGGGGTGAAAGTTGGGGAATGAAGGGCTATATGCATATGCGTCGAAACACTGGCAATTCCAATGGTGTATGTGGCATAAACCAGATGCCGTCATTCCCTACAAAATCAAGCCCAAACCCTCCTCCTTCACCAGGACCAGGTCCAACCAAATGCAGCCTTCTTACCTATTGCCCTGAAGGATCCACCTGCTGCTGCTCCTGGCGTGTCCTGGGGCTATGCCTTTCTTGGAGCTGTTGTGAACTGGATAGCGCAGTTTGCTGCAAGGATAATCGCTATTGCTGCCCTCATGACTACCCGATTTGTGATACAGCTAGCCAACGATGTTTCAAGGTACGTAGAAAACGATTTTGTGCATCCAACATGAGCTGCCCCAAAATCTTGGTTATGTTTTCTGTATTTTTCTTCCATTTCACTCTGATTCATATCAGATTCCAGTTTTTGTTTTTTTTACTGACTGTAGAGTAGATCTTTAGGATTTACGAACATGTTATTGTTCGTGTTATCGGATGAACTTTGCATATTCTGAGAACTGAGTGTTTTTTCTTGTTTCAGGCAAATAATGGCAACTTCTCTGTCATGGAAGGAGGGAGTAGGAAACAGCCATTCTCCAAAGTTCCTTCTTTGGGTGGTTTGTTGGAACTGTTGGATCAGTGAGCCTATAATTCGAGCCAACTTTCTTCCAGTGAGTACAGTTGACATGAGCATCGAATGCGATCTCGCCTTATCTTTTTTTAGTACCTCATTGCTGACCATCCCCCTTTGACAGATACACTGATGTATGGACGATGCTAAGTGGTAGGCTCAGTCAGTAGTCAGTGGTTGGGTTGCTGCTTTCTTCAAGTTACCTGCCGCACTGATGCTTATCTTGCACGGACATATTCAGATTTACTGTGTATTTTGGTGAATGGTAAATCATAGTTTGCTCTGTAATGTTGTTGCTGTACATGTCATACTAGCCTGGATTACTTCACTCAATTTGTGCTAGTGAAAACCACTTGCTACGTATGGTAGATTGATAATAAAGAGATTGTGCTGAGTCCATGCATCTAAAACTCAGACACTTTTTTTTTTACTGAAAACTCCTACTGCGCTACATTAATAAATATATAATAAAACTCAGATACTTCTCCCTTGAATTATTAGTTCGTTTCTAAATATATTTAGGGTGTATTCGGTACCATGTTTTCCCCATTCCACTTCCTCGTGTTCCACGCGCACGCATTTCAAACTGCTAAACGGTGCATTTTTACAAAAAAGTTTCTATACGAAAGTTGCTTTAAAAAATCATATTAATTTATTTTTAAAAAAATTAGTAAATACTTAATTAATCATGTGCTAATGGGTCGTTCCATTTTCCGTGCAGAGGGAATGAGTTCCTAACTCACCCAAACAAATACAACCTTAAGGTTGAACCAAACATCTAAACTATTAAATGTCTTCCATCAGATTGAGTTGTATGAATTCTGTTACCAATGCAATCCCCTGTGATTAATGAGCAAAAGTTTTTTTTTCTCTTTCTGAATGAACCTGAGTTCATAGCTTACAAAGTTCAGCTATCTTGGGCGTTCAGTCCAGCAACCAGATTCAAAAGTCCTGCAAAGATATCATCTGATCTGAGCATCTGACCTTCCGCAACCAGTCTCACCAATACCATAAGATGGCGCTGGATGAACAACGTCATTTATAGTGCAGAATCGGCATACATGGCGCAAATTCAATGGGAGGATTGACTCAGGAGCTGCAAAATTAATATGAAAAGCATGGGCGCTGTCCAAGTGCAAAAATTTTCATGGCTTCTCCCGCAAAACAAAATCTGGACAGCTTATAACACCGTCAATGGTCAAATATCTACTTTTACCAACTTTGTTATTGAAACCTTGAAACACCACAACAACCTCTTTAAGGATTGTACTTCGTAAACCTTGAAACACCACAACAACCTCTTTAAGGATTGTACTTCGTAAGCTAAGTGACATGACATATCAAATAGACGTGATGGTGGACCAAGAAGACCACCCAAGGGAAAATACAAAAGACAAAGGTAATAAAATCAATCTATATAATGGTGGCGTGAGAAATCCGGTGCGAACAAAACCAACTAGTGCTCCGCAATCAGGAAGACTCAGTTGCCTCAACTAGTGAGCCAAAATCACAAAAATATCCCAATAAACCAACATCTGCGAGGCTTTTAATTCTTTCTTTCGTTTGTTTTATGTAACCTTCGGTGATTCTGTAATTACTTTTTACTATGCTTAATATAACACCAGCAAATGTTGGCTTTGGTTTTAAAAAAATACTCCATAAGCTAATCAGAGGCATCAATTACCGAGTTAAACAAAAATAATAGCAAGTTACAACAATAAGTGTAAAATCACAAATAAGGACGATGATGATTGGGGAATTAGGTTTTTGTCGGATAGGGAAGGATAGAGTGGTAGTGGAGCTCACCGGAGGAGGCTACAGGGACGGGGACGGGGATCCTAACTTTTGCAAAATAGATCCTATTTGGATCATACCAACCCTAACTTTTGCACAATAGTCCATATATTTACATAATAGCCTCTGTTGGATCCTAAATTATGCTTAGATCCTACTATCTCCGTTTTATATCATAAGTCATTTGATTTTTTTCCTAGTAAAATATTTCTAAGTTTAATCAAGTTTATAGAAAAATATATTAGTATTTTCAACCCAAAATAAATATATTGTCAAAATATATTTAATGTTAGATTAAATAAAATTAATTTAATATTTTTGATGTTACTAATTTTTTATATAAATTTAATACCGGTAAAAAAGTCATAACTTATAATATAAAACGGAAACGGAGTCAGGAGAGTAGTAGTAAGTAGTAACCTTTTTCCAAAATGACCCTCCTGTGAAGCAGACCGGTTCGTCTTCTCCCCTTCCATCCAACCTCCCCGAAATCGCCGCCGCCGCTCAGCCGCAAGAGGGGAAAAACTATGGGCTATGGCGCCGGAGTTACGCCACTGGTGGAGTGGTGGCCTCTCCGATCGGTTCACGCCGACCGCCGCTTTGCTTTCGAGCGCGCGATTCCACAGCGGCGACGCCGCGCCAATGTCAAAATGCCCTCCAGTTCATAAAGGTGAGGAACCAAAAAAAAAAAAAAAAAGAACTCACCAAATTCGTTTTTTGCATGGCTAGTGTTCGGGGGCTAGAAGGCATAGAAGTGTGGTTGCGATTTGCTAATGGGGAGGAAGAGTAAATTTGATGGCATTGCCAATTTGCCATGGTGCAATGCTATGGATTTGGGAAACAAATCTATATTCTTTGGTTCCAGTTTTTTTCTTTGTTTATGTTCTTAGTGCGGCCACTTAGTAAAATCAAGAACCCAGTGAAGTGACAATCGATCACCGTCCACATCTCATTAGAGGAATCAAGAATCCTGCAAGTTACTGTATTTCTGCTAAAGATTCTGCATTTCTTGTCCATGGCTTTGCCCATTATTCTCTCTTCACGCCGGGCCAATTCCATCCACATACACACACTTAGACGTGGAAAAAAATAAAATAAACGAGGAAAAAAACATTCTGATGTAGAATTGATGTTGTAAAATATGTTTCTTGTTTTATTCTATATCGATGGCTTCTTTAATTCTACATCGTTAACGCAGGGAATCATGCAAAGTCGGTCAGGCATGGGAGGTTAGGAAAAGGAGAATATCAGTGGTTGGGAAAAGACTTCTTTTCTTTTCATGTGTGTGAATTGTGAATTGGATCCAGTAGGTCAGCGAATCGAGTTCCCCGGTTGCTTTCAGGTCTCTTGAACCGTTAACGCGGCTGCCAGCTTGAAACAGTGGCTGGTTTCCCTGGTGTCGTTTGCTCTGGTCGTCCTATAAATTGGCAGGTGTGTGCTTCTTGTTTTCTTAATAAACCCATCTTGTATTAGCATATTGGTAATAGCAGAAGGAGGCGGCACAAATCTTAAATTTTTAATTCTCTATCTCAAGTGTCTGATCCTATTTCGGCAGCAAAATATGGTACATTCTTGTTTGTTCATGATCTTGTGTGCATAGTTGTGTGTTAATTTGTATAAACAGATGTATACCAATTGCCAACAATGGAAAAGTTAAAATTCTAAGCACTCATACTATCTTCAGAAATGCTATCATAGAATTGTACAGAATACAGCTAGCCTGTTACCATTGTGACAAATAGGACTTGGGGTAATGTTCAAGCTTGCAAACCTCGCAGTTGCTTAATCATGGTATCATAGTGATATGTCAAACCTTTTTTTACGAAGTTTGCAATTGGACAACTCTAGACTCCTAGAATTTCTTCTAATCAAGAACAGAACCCACCCAGCTTTGTCATGATGCTACCCTTTTCATTAACTGAAAACCTGCTATGTGAATTTCATGACAGTATTTTGGTTTATCTAGCGATGAACTGCGGGTATATTATTTTCTTGATGAATTGTAATTTCTAGAACTCAAACTCAGATGTCATGGTCTAATGAAACCATGGTGTCCATGTCTAATAGAGTATCAAAAGCAGCGATGGGAAGAGCCCCATAGTGGTTGGGCCTTGGGGTGGCACAGGAGGGTACCCTTGGGATGACGGTGTATACTCCACGATACGCCAGGTCATCATCACCCATGGTGCAGCTATCGACTCTATAAGGATTGAATATGACCTGAAAGGGAGTTCAGTCTGGTCAGAGACACATGGGAGCACTGATGGAGGTTCTGAAACAGATAAGGTCTAGTTTACCATATCCTTGTTGCAGCAATTTTAAACTTTTTAGCAAGATTGCAATACTCTCCTAAATTTTGCACAAGTTTAATAGGTACTGTGCATGTCTTTAGGTGTACATAATAAGGATATGAGATTTATTGCATTCCTTGAGGTACCACATTTTCTAGTGTAAATTTTGGTACCTCTAAGTAACTCCTATGTGTTGAGATACCAGGAAACAGTGGTACCTCCTCAAGTACCGTAAAATCACTACAAGTATAAACACCTATATGCAATTCTGATAAAGTTGAAAGATATTGTTAGGCCTTAGCTTATGTATGAATCTCATGTTTATTTTGGTGCATAAAATCTATGACATGCTGAGTTGTTTTTAATGAAGTTCATATAAGTTTACATAGCAAACGCTTACTTTGATCTTCATTCTAGACTATGAAGAAGCACAATTTAGTTTTCATATCCCTGAAACAAAATTATTGATTTTATATGTATAATCTACAGGTGAAGCTAGATTTTCCTGATGAAATCCTTGTGTCTGTAAGTGGCTATTTCGGATCAGTCTGTGGCACTCCAGTTATCATAAGATCATTGACATTTCAAAGCAATCGTTCCATATACGGGCCTTTCGGTACTGAAGATGGGACACCTTTCTCACTCCCAGTGAGCAGTGGCAAAATTATTGGTTTTCATGGAAGATCAGGGTCGTATCTCAACTCGATAGGGTTTTATCTGAAGCAAGTGCATGTTTCAGATCGATCAAATTCTCCAGTCTTGCCTCAGAGTAAAAGTATTGCAAGTGCATATAACAGAAATGGTTATAGCTTTCCTGAGGGTGCTTCAGGATATGACATGGTCCTTGCAGTGAGAGATAGGGGTGACAGCTATGCTGTTTATACTAGCAATTACCCTAATCAGCAGTATACAAATCCATCTCCAGATTACAATGATGGAATCCTCTGGAATAAGGTGCCACAAACTAGTCCATCACTGCAGATGGTATCTTTTCCTAGTGGTTACGGTGATAGAGGAGCTGCAACTCTGAGTAGCCACGAGACTTATGGTCCTTGGGGTGGAAGTGGTGGCACCATGTTTGATGATGGCATGTACACCGGTGTGTGGCAGATCAATTTGACTCGCGCGGTGGGAATTACTTCTATAAAGGTACTTTATGATCGAAATGGCCAGGCAGTGTGGGGAAACAAGCATGGATTCAGTGGAGCTGTTTCACCAGACAAGGTAAATGTGATTTCAGTACTGCATTTCTTTTAATTTATTGTGATGTTACATACATGATTGTGATGAATTGGAACTTTTGTTCTTCAGATAGTATTTGATTTTCCCTCGGAGGTCTTGACTCATATAACGGGCTACTACGGCACGACAATGATCATGGGTCCAACAGTGGTCAGATCACTCACATTCCACACAAACAAGCGGAGATATGGACCATATGGGGATGAGTGTGGCACATACTTCTCCACCAGTTTTACTGATGGGAGGATAGTAGGATTCCATGGTAGGGAGGGATGGTACATTGATGGCATCGGTGTCCATGTTCAGGAAGGCAAGTTGGCGCCACCGCGAGTTAGTAGTAGATCAATGACTGAGATGAACCCTTCTTTGCGCTACGACATGCTTGCACAATCAAGGAGTGAAACATACAATGAGGTAGCTACAATTCTTGTCTGAATCATTACATAAGTATATGGCTGTTGCAATCTTGCAGATTTACCACATATATTAGCTGCAGAGCTAACTCGTAACCGTTTTGCAGGTTCCTTATAGCATGGTGAAAGAACCAGTTCCAATGGGGCCAGGGCCATGGGGTGGCGAAGGAGGCCGGCCATGGGATGATGGTGTCTACACCGGTGTAAAGCAAGTCTATGTGATGAGAGGCGCCTTTATTGGCTCGATACAGATCGAGTACGACAGGGGTGACCAATCCGTCTGGTCTGCAAGGCATGGAACCAGTGGACACATAACCCATAGGGTGAGTACTGAGTACCGAGTGCTATTATCAATCAAGTTCCCTTTGTCAAGGAATAAAATTCATACAACGTACAACAACAATATAGGATCTGTTCATCTTTCTTCGGTGGCATGTCAAACAATAACCTCTCTCCAAATGCACTTGCAGATTAAGCTGGACTACCCACACGAGGTCCTGACATGCATATACGGCTACTACAACACCAACATGGAGGAAGGGCCCAGGGTTCTGAGGTCGATCACCTTCATCAGCAACCGAGGGAAGTACGGGCCATTCGGAGAAGAGTTCGGGGCATACTTCTCGTCGGCGAAGACAGAAGGGAAGGTGGTGGGCTTCCATGGCCGGAGCGGGCAACACCTGGACGCCATTGGAGTGCACATGCAGCACTGGATGGGAGACAGGAGGCCTGCTCCCAAGTACGTGCTGTCAAAGTACCTCTTCTGATTGAGCTATGGATGAAAACTTGAATTCATTTGAAACAAAGAATGAATACTTGAATTACATGTAGTTTAGCCAATAGTCATGCAGATAACAGATGGGATGGTTTCAATTTGAGCTTTGGAGGCTGCAACATTTTGGGATATGGAACAGTTTAAGCCTGCGGATGAGTCCGTTCCTTCTGTACTCAGGCATATACTTATTGCATGAAGATTTATGAGTAAATTCACATTTTCTGATTCTTTTGCTTGCCATGGAGAATTGGAGACCTGTTTTCAAGCGTTCTGTCATGATCCACTTTCTCCGAATTTGTTGTGGTCACCAGATTAGCTGCACTGCATGTCTGCATCTCTGCTGATCATTTTCATGATTTGAGACCACCAGGCCACTTTTGGACAGGCATCCAATGTTGAATTTTGCAGGAAAGTATAATGGAGTAATGTGCATGAAAAGCTTGGAAATAAGTGTTGTGGAAAACTAAAAAATGGAGTACGGAGTAACATTAAACAAGTGGGAATTTAAGTTTTTTTTAAAAAATAGCTGAAGTGGAAATAAAGTTGACACCTTGCGTACGAGCAAACTTGGAACGTCATCCGTCCCAAAATGTTGTTACCTAGGATGAAATTTAATCTATAGTAGAACAATAAATCTGAACAGACCTAAATGAATCTGATAGAGATATGTTCAAATTCGTTATCCTACGATATATCAAATCCTATACTTCATCCGTCCCAATAAAAATCAACCTAAGATGAGATGTGTCATCTCCTAGTACAACGAATCTGGACAATCCTCTGTCCACATTTTTGGAACAGAGGGAGTACTAGATAACCATGGGACGATCCTATTCTAGGGAACAATGGGACGGAGGAGGAAGTACGTTCACGAAAGTCGTCCCTTGGTACAAACACCGAAACAACGCCCATCCGATCGTTCGTTCCAGATCGGAGATATGGGACACTGCTTGTTACTCTCTCTGTTCCAATATAAGTGCACCTAAGATCAGATGTGATGTTTCATAGTATAACGAATTTGGACAATGCTGTCAAGATTTATTGTACTGAAATGTTATATCTGATTCTAGGTGCATTTATAGTGGGATGATAACATCTCCAACAGTCTCTCTATGTCTCTCCAAACCAAGTTTTAGCCATCAAGCACAAAAAAGAGGTCCAACAGACTGGCTAACCGGATAGCCAAACCATCCGGCTGGGCAAACTCGCTCGCTGGCTGACTAGAGTTGGCTAGCCAAAACACCTCTTCAATCGGTGGACCCCACATGCTATTCCTCTTCCTCACGTGAATATTCTCCTCCTCTAGAAAATTGATATTATGCCATCTTTAAAAACAGGTTTCGTCAAAATATCATTCAAAAAGTGGGCTTCGCTAAATTATCATTATGATAAAGGGTCATCCGCTAGAATGCCTTTTGTCTCCTGACCAGACGAAAATTGCCCTTGCGCCTTCCACTCGTGTCAAATGCGAGGGGATCGGCGGCGTCTTCCTCGACTCCAGTCAAATGCTACCGGCGCCAAATCCTCCTCAATGGTGAGCCATTCGTCAATTACTTGCAGCGGTAGCAGCCTTAGGGGATATTCCACCTCCTGCATTTGATGTTTTTGGCCTGCATGTACCAGATCGGGATGTCCCCAGCGTCATCGTCGTCTTTGATGCCGCTCACCATCGCCGGAGACCCTCGGAGCTTCTCTGCCTTGGAATGCTTCCTGGTGAGCTCCCATGTCCAGTATACCCACATGTATGCATTCCTGTAGGCTGACATGCACTAGCATCCCAAGCTTGACGCTGCTTGATCTCGTCGCCAACAATTGACAAACTAGTAACTACTGTCGTCGCCGGCACCTCATGGTTCTGTCGGCAATCGCAGCGGTGAAGTGGCATGCCGAAAACAACCCAAGTTCCTGCTGAGTCTGCTCCCTCCATCGGCTATCAACGTCGGCGTCGGCTTCCGTTCGTGGGCCGCACGTCCAATTCGGAGAGTAGAAGCTACAAGTCCGGAGGTGGAAGAGAGACCAAGGGCATTTTCGTCCCTTTATCTTGCAAATGGTATTTTAGCATGTAGCTTATGTTTGAAAATGGTATTTTAGTGAAGTCCACTTACAATATGGTATTTTGGTAAAACCCGTTTTTTAGATAGAATAATCTCAATGTTCTCCTCTCTTGTGCTCCAGCGTCGACCACCGACCGCCATCGGTTTCGAGCGCCGCCGTGGTGAGGGACGGCGACGCCTGGTGTGCCACCGTGCAACCCGCTCCAGCCACCGTCGCCACCTGCTCCGGTTACCATCGCCATCCACTCCGACTGCCCCCATCCGCTACTGCAGCGACAACAGTGCAGAGGAAGCCCTCAGCGACGACGACACGCGGAGGAAGCCCGCGGCAACGACTCGTCAGCGCGGCGGCTGGTGTACTCCTCGCCACTGCTAGCCTCGCCGACCGCTGCCACTCCGTCTACCACCCAGCCTCGCCTCATTGCCGCCCCCGTCGGATTCGGCTGGTCGCACGACCTTCACCGCCTCCAACTTGCATGTAATTCTTATCAGCCGATGCAACGTCTATATAACTCATCGGCTGAAACCCCGATGAAACCCTTATTATAATCAAATACAGGTTAGCCTTTATGATTCTAAACACAACTAGGGATGATGTATCGCAAAATATGCAAAAAGCATAAAGTCTAAACAATCAAGTCTTTAACTAAATTTTATGGTGGTGGATACCTTAGCTAATCTAGATCGACAAAACAATTTAGCCGATACCGGTAAAACCCTAGAAAAGATCTAACCGATACAAGTAAATTGAATAATCGACTTAGGTTAACTAAGATATATAATAAATAGGTAGGTAAATATACCTACCGAACCAGAGCGATGCAAGAGGTCTAAGCGGTGTAGCCTTCAACAACACCAATGTAGCTGATACAATTGCCGGGGCCGGTGGAACGTAGGACTTACCCCTTCGCCGAAGATCGAAAGCCGATGCAACCCCATGTCGGGTGCCAAGTTTCGCCAGTTGATAAGTAAAAACCTTGGAAAAGAGGGTTGCGATGCACCGAGAGTAGTTGTATTGATCGAGAGATAGTTTACAATGACCCCAGGTGTACATATTTATACCCATCGGTAGATACTAGTCCTTATTAGACACGATATAAACTTTCCTAAATATAAAAGGAAAAACATGAAGTCCTTATCGAACATTAAACACACTTTCCTAAAGATAAAAGGAAACTAATAGACTCTTCCTAATTAATAGATACACTGTTATGCTGCATCCTCCTTAAACTCAGGCTTTTCCTTTAACTGATTAATTTTCTTAACCGAATCTATCAAGAATACAACTGATGGCGATTGATAGTTTCCATCGACCGATTCCAGGACTTTGAAGCCGATAGACTCTAGGTCAATGATGACTTTAAGCTTACCAAATTTTGGAGTTAACAAGTCGTTGCCGAGGTCGTCGTCGCGAGCCGCCATCGCTAGCCTCTTCGCAATCACCGTCGCGCGGACATTGTCTCCCAGAATCCGCGTCGCCGCCATTGCCCCCACATTGTCTCTGCTTCCCCGCGCCGCTACCCCCACGCTGCCTCCGTCCCCACGTCCCCGGCCTCGCCTCATCGCTGTCCCCGTCGGATTCGGTCAGCGGCGTGGATTCGGGGGTCGCGCGACCTCCGCTTTCGCATCAGGGTCGTCGTTGAGGTGGCCATTGCCGAGGCCGTCGTCTACGCCGTCACCAGCCTCTTCGCAGTCGCCGTCACGCGGACGTTGTGTCCCAGAATCCGCCGCTGCCCCCGTGCTCCCGGCTCTGCTGGCTGCTGCTGCTCTTGACCGAGGATGTGGCAGCGGTGGCATGGAGAAAAGGGGAGCAGCGGTGGTGTGGAGAGAGAGGAGAAGAAGAGAAAAATAGAGAAGAGGGGTGAAGAAGAAGGGTAGGGAGGCTAACATATAGTAGGACACATTGTCGTAGATTTAAAATGGAGAGTGTAGGTAGAGAGACTGTTGGAGTGAATAACAAGTTAACTTACCAAATCAAATGAAGAGTTGACTAGGTGGGTATTTGGAGAGTATTGAGAGGGGGCATATTCGTCACGTCACGTCACCAACTAGGATGATAATAAAGTTTTGATTCCTCTACCCACGACAATATCTTTGGGAAGGCGAGCCATGGCCCATGGGGAGCACATAGTCGGAAGCGCAGAACAAGTGTGTGTCCTCCTCGCGTGAAAGATAAGCGGCGCTCGCCGAGGAGGGAGGGAGGGAGAGAGAGAGAGAGAGAGAGCTAGAGATGGCGGCGACCTCAGCGGCGGCGCAGGTGGAGGGATCGGTGATCGCGATCCACAGCCTCGACGAGTGGACCATCCAGATCGAGGAGGCCAACAGCGCCAAGAAACTGGTAATTCAAGCGTTGGTCTCCTCCTCTTGTTTTTTTTTTTTTTTTTTGTTTTGTGATCAATGGTGTCCGTAGCTGGCCTAGGGTTACTTACTTGAGATTCTGCTCATATCCAATTTTGTGATTGGGGCACACCTGAGGAGAAAATCTTGCATAATCAGGTTGGGTTTTCCGCATCTGTTTTTTTATGAGGATGTTAGGGTTTCTCTTCCCCTTCCGGTGGGGATATGGATCTACTGTTCTTTGACCGTGAGTGGGATCGTTACAGCATAAACAGTTACTCTGTATTTTCTTATTTAAAATAACCATGGTTATTTTTTGAAAAAGAATAGTCATAGTTATTGAGAGGAAAACGAACAAGTTGTTCGTATGCTCGTAATTGGATTCGTCGAAAATAGTTTGATGGTAGCAGCAGCGCATTAAGGGTAATTCATTAATCCTTCGTGGTGTATAATGATGTTTATTTTCGTTATGCCCGCTGATGCTGTAGACGATAGAGGACACGACTATTGCAAAGTACTCAGCTTATTTCAGAATTTCAGATCGGTGTTTACTTCGATTATAAGAAACAAATGATTTGTTATTTGCGATTGACAGTGCAGTGTTGTTCCAATTGTTCCTGCAGAGGTCAAATTTGCTATTCAAATTTGCATGATTAACTTAACCACACTAGAGCCTAAAATCATGTCATACTTTAGGAGTGTGCAGAGGTCAAATTTGCATGATTAACTTAACCACACTAGAGACTGAAATCATGGCATACTTTATGAGAGTCGTGCCATGTTGCACCGAAGATGCAGATGTTTGATAAATGAAGTTTGTAATTTTGTACTGACTTCCAGTCCTAATGTTTGATAAGTGAAGATGCGGATGTTTGATAAGTGAAGTTTGTAATTTTGTACAGACTTCCAGTCCCAATTTTGGTAATAGAGTCCAAAGGTTGGGAACTATTACAGTCACTTCATGTATATAACTATTTATGTTTTTCGAGAACATTATAGTTCTGATTGCAGGCATTTGAACTGTTGAAATGTTGAATTAGCAATACCACAAAAGTGTGTTAACCTGGTTTTCGTCATAACAGGTTGTGATTGACTTCACTGCATCATGGTGCGGACCATGCCGCATCATTGCTCCAGTTTTTGCCGATCTAGCAAAGAAGCACACAAATGCTGTTTTTCTGAAGGTTGATGTTGATGAACTGAAGGTATTGCTGCTCCCCAATTTTTATGAAGTACAGTAGTACACTTGTTGTGTTGGCTTTCCCCTTATCTGGCTTTATCCTAATGAAGATTTATGTATCAAACAGCCTATTGCTGAGCAATTCAGTGTTGAGGCTATGCCAACATTCCTATTTATGAAGGAGGGAGATGTTAAAGACAGGGTTGTTGGTGCTATGAAGGATGAACTGGCGAGCAAGCTTGAGCTACATGCGACCAAGTAGTGTTATAGTGGATTAGTACTGATCTCCTAAATAAAACGGGCCTTCAGGCTCGGAAAGGATTAGTGCCTCTGCGGTGGTCTGGTCTTCATATGCTTCTAGTATCAAGCACTGTTCTTACCGTTGTCTAGTTCATGGATAATGCCTTGCTTGATCCAAGTTTGTGCTTTGAGTATTTCCAACAAAATAATAGAACTTGTGCTTTGCATATGATGATTTTCTTTCAGGTGAGATGTCAGAATGTTGGGTCCTTGGGAGTTGTTTAACTTTCATCATGGTTAGTAAAGAAAGTTATTTTGCACATAACCATTGTAGTTATGTGGCAAACTTTGTTAAGCTGTGAAAAAAAATATATGAAAGAGTAATTCAGATGGAGTCTCATTTCAATTGTTTCGGTAACAAGAGTAGCTCATGTCATCCTCAACCATCTCAAGCCATTAAACCAGTACTCCATTACTGGCGGTCCAACCCTATATGATCGTGACTGTAATTTGATACTCCTAATTTAATTATTTGTGTTAATTTTGAAACCAATCTTCTCTGGTTAAAATTTACTACTCCTAATTGCAGTCTTGCTTCTTTGTCTGGTCACCTCCATTTCCTGCATACGCGCGTTACCCCGCGTATAGGTAAGTATGTATGGGACATATATCCTTTTCTTCACTCGGTGCCGTTTCACTGGTCATTTGGTCGGCAGTCTTGAAGTTGCTCCTCACTGATCCAGGCGTAAAGATAAGCTGATTTGATTGCTATCTGCCAAACTCACAGAGAGAAGAAAGGTTTTAAGTTCTACCATGTACAGTACTAGTTTTGTGTAACCATGAGAGATTCTTGTCTTCCATGGAGTGCCACCGCCAAGAAGCAGCTATCTTGCATCCTACTCCAATCCCATTTCTTCCTCCCTATTTTTTGTTGTTGCTTCAATCCCTATCTCATCACCTTCTCGCATGGATCAAATCGATAAGAAGTGCAGTAAGAACTAGGCGCATTCGCGCTTCAATGGCAATGTGTTTGATTTGCTTCAGTTTCTGCAAGATCACTGGTTGGTGTACCCAGTGAAGCTAAGGGAGCTTGAGCTTCCCGGCAATGGCGCCCGTGCGCGGGTTCGTGGAGAGGCTGAGCACGGTGGAAGGGCGGCTGCTGCGGCTTGAGGTGGTCGTCCTCCTCAGCGCCGTCATCCTCGCCGCGCTGGTGCTGTACGGCACCACCCGGCGGCGGAGCAGCGACAAGCTCCTCCGCGGCGTCATGTGGATGGCCTACTCGCTGTCCTACGTGGTGGTCTCCTACGCCGTCGGGCTCATCCAGGACGGCCCGTTCCGCGGCGAGACGTTCGTGCTGTGGGCGGCGGCGCTGCTGCTGATCCAGGCGAGCGCGTACGCCGCGCCGGTGCACAGCCGCCGCGAGTTCAGCCAGCGGAAGAAGCTGCTGCTGCAGCACATCCTCCAGACCGCGCTCGTGCTCTGGCTCATCGTCAGCGCCACCGGCCGGAACGCCAGCTACCGGGCGGCGATCTGGGCGTTCTGGTGCCTCAACGTGCTCAAGACGGTGGCCAAGATCGTCGAGATGATCAAGGCCAGCATCCCCGACCAGTCCGTCAAGGTGGTCGCCGAGTACATGGACGTCGAGGAGTCGCTCGCCGCCGCCGCCGCCGCCGGCGAGCAGCAGCCGGCGAACCCGAGGACGATGCAGGGGTACAAGTACATCTTCCACGGCGAGGACACCATGGTGCCGGTGAGCCACGAGGGCGACCGCCTTGCCCGCGACGACATGATGAGGCAGAGCGACGGCAAGTCGGTCGTCACCATCGACCGTGTCTACCGGTGGATCGACGACGAGCCTGGGTACAGCGGCGTGGAGAAGGACATGGCAAAGGATTTCTGCCTCGCGTTCGCGCTGTTCAAGCTGCTGAAGCGGCGGTTCTACGGCTTCGTCCCGGCGGAGGCCGGCTCGCAGAAGGCGCGGGACCTCGTCTGCGCCGGCCTCATCCAGCCCACCGTCACCGGCCCCGACGCCGCCTTCCGCGTCGTCGAGGCGGAGCTCGCGTTCCTCTACGACGAGTTCTACACCCGCAACGTCGTGCTCGTCGGTGCCAGGACCTACGTCTGCATCGCCGCCGCCGTCGCGGGGCTCACCATGTGGACGGCGTTCTTCGGCACGCTCGGCCCGGGCTACCACCGCCTCCTCATCGGCGTGCGCGAGCTCGACCGGTCCGTCACGGTGCTCATCGTCATGATCACCGCCGGGCTCGAGCTTTGCCAGGCGGTGGCCGGCTTCTCCAGCAACTGGAGGTACGTCAAGACGGTGTACCGCTGCGTGCGCGACGACCAGCCGTGGTCGAACCGGCGGCGCGGCCACCTCTGGTGGAAGGAGAGCATCACGCCGCCGGCGACGAGGTACTGGGACGACAAGGTCGGACAGTACGTGCTCCTCAAGCGGTTCAACCACCGGCCATGGAACATCCTGTCGTGGCTGACGCTGTACCTGGTGGAGCCACGGCGGCAGGGACAGAAGCGCGGCCGGAGGAAGCACCTGCCGCAGGAGGTCAGGCGAGCGGTGCTCGTGTCGCTCAAGGCGAGCTACGGCCACCTCACCAATGGCGTCTCCACGCTGCGGAGGCACGGCCTGACGTCGCAGCTGGAGTGGGCGTGCGCGTTCCCGAAGCTCACCGACCAGATCCTGGTGTGGCACGTCGTCACCACGCGCTGTGACTGGGCGAGCGGCCGGAGCCGCCGCGACGACGGGGGCGGCGACGTGAACAGGGTCGTGGCGAGGAAGCTGTCAAACTACTGCGCCTACCTGGTGGCGTTCGTGCCGGAGATGCTGCCGGACCCGAGCTACAACGCGGAGCAGATGTTCGACACGGCGGTGCAGCAGGCGAGGGACCACCTCGACGGCTGCAGGACGGAGAGCGGCGTGCTCCAGAGGCTGCAGGAGATCGAGGACAAGGAGCGGCGCGGCGCCGTGTACGAGAGAGCGGGCAGCTCCACCGTAATCGAGAAGGCGGCGCTGCTCGGCGGGTTGCTCAGGGCGGCCGTGGACGGCGAGGAGCGGCGGTGGCAGGTGCTGGCCGAGTTCTGGGCGGAGTTCATACTGTTCCTCGCGCCGTCGGACAACGTGGACATCCACGCCGAGATGCTCGGCGCCGGCGGCGAGTTCATGACGCAGCTGTGGGCGCTGCTCTCCCACGCCGGCGTCCTGGAACGGCCGGCCGGTACCGCGACGCCGTCGGCGCCGACAGTGTGATCAGATTAATCGATGGTTATGTTCGAGATCGTGCAAACTAACATCATCGATCGATTTATTAGTTTGGAACAAAGCGTCTGAAAGGCAATTTTTCTGGCTTATAAGCTAAAAAAAGAGAGACTTATGCAATGAAAAAAAAGTAAGTTATGACTCTTACAATTTTATTCTTAACGATTCAAAAGCTAAAACTGAATGATAAAAACGGAAAACATAATTCAAATTATAAATTCGAAACTGATTACGGCTCAACAAGCATGCTCATATAAATATTGTTTCAAATGCTACCTTACCTCCGTCGTTTGTGTTGTTATTGTCCCTCGGCCTTGGAAGAAAATTACACAGGACTGAGGTCCTACACTCCTCCGAAAGACTTTGTCCCTCTACGTGACACCTGTCCGATACAAATCTGAAAGGTAGCCTCTATCTTCTTCCGTTCTCCCCAATCTCCATTGTGTTCTGTTGTTCTTCCTCAGCTCGGTCAGGCAGAGCTTACGCACGACCAACGCACGTGTGGCGGCCGTCGGCGTCGAACATCAACTTCCAAAGACGTGTTGTGGAGTGGATGAACGGAGTTCACAGGCTGCATCAAACATGATGCATGCTGACCGGTAGCGGCAGTTGAGCACGATGTCATCGTCGCACTCTCCCGATTGTCATCCATGAGCCCAATGCCACTCGCCGTCACGCCCGCTTTGGTCGGGTTCGAGGCAGGGTTTAATCTTTCGGTTTGGTTATTTTGTATCGGAGGTGGCCGAAATATTGAAATTTTCGAAATTTCGGTCCGAAATTATATGAATTTTTGAACAGATTTTGATCAAATTTGAACAAAATATTACCAAATTCAGAAAAAAAAAATGAAAAAGTTAAAAATTTTGGTCGAAATAATATCATATCGGGGGTCCGATAGAACCGAAATTTCGGAAATTTCAATCCAAAATTTTGAACCCTAGTTCGAGGGGCACCTCACCGAGCGGAGGAAGAAGAATGGGGATTAGAGGGGATAGTGGTTTGTCTCTTTGAGATTCGTAATGAACACGTGTCACGTAAGGAGACGAAGTCCTTCAGATGAGTGTAGGACTTCAATCCTACGTAATTTTCTTCCCTCGGCCCTTGACTTGGATAGTTCAGGGTACTGAAAAATGTTGACACGTGTGCCTAATTCTTGTTTCGTACAAAGACCGTGCAAAAGCTTGAAATGCAGCGGCAAGCAAAACCAAACGCAAATAAAAAAGGTGAAATAAACGTAAAACGGGTAACTTAGTTTAAAAAGAAAATGTTCCTACTTTATATAGTTTTTTTTTCAAATATGTCATTGCACATTAAGTGGAAGTTCTCAAATTTTGATTTAGAAATATTGGGTGGCTAAAAGCAAGTTTATTTATTTATTGTATGAATAGGAGAAAAACTAAGTTTATCCGATAACGAGACGTATAAATTATATATGATTAGGCAAAGATGCAAAATAAGGCAATCCAGTGCTCAAAACTCATATCCAACAAATATTTCATAAAACTTTTGGAAAATATAACTATTTTCCCAGTTGTACTGAGCATATGTTTCGACGTATCATTGATAATACAAAATTAATGGACAATTTTTTTTAAGTATATAGGCAACGATAGACACACAATGCTACCAATCCCTCTAGCGCTTATACTTCAACTATCTATCATAACACATACCTTTTTACAGGTGACTCAAAATTCATATAGAAACGTAACATCGCTGGCTTTCTGCATATGTCTGGATAAGACTTTTCTTAGTTTTTAGCATGGACAAAGTTCAACATCTAAAAAAAATGCACAGCTTAATGTTGAAATAATGGAGGAGGGTTCATGTAAACCAAACTTTATGATTATTTTGATACACACACAAAAATAGATCGAAGAAAATATATGACGATTATCCTAAATTGTTATGGCAATCACACATAATTGCTAATGAAAATAACCCACCTCTAAATTGACCTATAAAAAAATGGTGCTGTTCGCGGCGCCATCGACTGTGGGTGACTAGTAGCAGTTTCCAGTAACCTTATTATTTTCTTTCAGACATCGATGATAGTTGATAGTATAGATGTAGCGGTGGAGCCCGGAGAGCTACCTGACTTGTGTTGTTTTTCAGTTTCTGACTTCTAGATCATGTTCTGGATTCTATAACTATATATTCTCATAATCCAGGTTTTTTTAAATAATGGAATAGATCTTGGCTTTTACTTCAAAGAAGCTACAACCACTTATAGCAATAATCTCACAAAGAGAACAAGCACTTATGCAACTACATAAAGAGTGACTAAAAACTAATACAAAGGAGAAAACAATTATTGAAGTCTATTTGTAAATCTCTATACGAAATTAGCAAAATCTGCATGACTGTAACTTCTAAGCTTCGGCATGCCAAATATATTACATCCTTGTTTTCTTCACACTTTTAAAGTTATGCCCAGAACCGGAGCCAGTGTGTTGCCCTAAAAAGTACTTACATATAATATTTATTTGGAGATTTATCAAAAACTACATCATTCCTACTCAACCATAGAGTCCAACATAAAGCACATACAAATATGAGTTTCTTAGTTTTTTAATTAAAACCACCAAGCCAAATTCTAGCCCCATTTAGAATACTAATGGGAGTTTTTAGCCCAAAGGAAATATAAACCACTCTCCAAAGAAACTTTGCAAAATGACAATAAAAAAGATGTTGAATAGTCTCATGTCTCATACAGAAACAACATTTTTTACTACCATTCCAATTCCTTCTTGCTAAATTATCCTTGATTAGAATTACTCCTTTAAACAAAAACCACATAAAAATCTTAATCTTAATTAGCATCTTTAGTTTCCAAATAAACTTGTTCCTATCAATATGGCCATTATTAATCAGCGATAAATACATTGATCTAACAGAAAATTAACCATTTTAATGAAGATTCCATTTAAAAGAATCATTATTAAAATTTAAATTCGTATGCAAAAACAACGCAACTAAATGATGTCGATTAACTAAATTTTGACCAACTAACACTCTTCTGAAAGAAACATTAAGTGGAATAGAATTTATAACAGTTGCGATTGAGACATTTCTCCTGCGAACAATATTATAAAGAGATAAGAATCTATGTTGTAAAGAAGAATTTCCAACCCATCTATCCTCTCAAAATCTTACTTGTTCATCAATATTAACTACCCAAGATCCCAGATTTAATAATTTGTTTTTAATTTTCATAAGACCTGACTAAAAATGGGAATCTCCTTATTTCCAACCAACTTGAGTGATTGAGTGATTTTTTAAATATTTTCTCTTCAAAAGATCTTGCCAAATTCTTTATTCATTGATCAGTTTAAACAATCATTTGCTTAGTAAAACATTGACTCTGAATCTCTATATTATAAACCCCTAGTCCACCCTGTTCTTTAGGTTGACATATAATCCAGGTGACAATCTGAAGCTGTGTTTGGTTGAGCTGTGACTTTTGGAAAAGCTGCTGTGAGCTCTGGGCTGTGGAAAAGCAGCTGTGGAAAATCAGTTGTGGGAAAAGCAGAAGACCGTTTGGTTAGAGCAGCTGTGAAACTGTAGGTTGTAGAATAAATACATGTAATGCCCCTAAAGGCCTGTGGGACTGTTTATATGCAAATTACTCGTAAAAACCTAATCCGTTCAATATTTTGTATTTAAATGGCTAATTTGGAAAGAAAAAATATAAGTTTTTCATCCATCAAAGTGATATGGTCCACATAAACAGAACAAAAGATAAATGGTTCATTCAATGATACCATCTCTCAAAATAACTATCCTCCTCTTGCACTAACCAAAGCATATGTGTAACATCCTGTTTTTCTAAAAAAAGGAGTCACCGTTGCCTATCTCGCCGCCGCTGTTGCCGACCATCGCCGTCGCTGGCCGTGCCGCGCCTGTGCCTTGAGCCCACGCGTTGCCGCAGTCACATCGCCGCTGCCACGCTGTCGCGTCGCCCGTCGCCGTCGCCTCCCTCTGCGCGTGCCGCGCCGTGCCACCTCGCGCCCCGCGCCGCGTCCCGTCATCACACCGCCCAGCTGCCTCGAGCCCCGTGCGTCGCACCGCGTCCCATCGGTCGCACCACGCCGGCCACCTCCTCCCCTCTCCCTTCTCCTCCACACCTTTCCCCCTCCCCATCCCCCACTCCTCTCTGTTGCCGGCCGTTGCGCCGCCGCCGTGCCGCTAGGGCCGGTCCGACCGAGAAAGAGAGGAGGGGAGGAAGAAGAGGAGGAGAGAGAAGCCGGGAGGAGGAAGAAGCAAAGAAGAGGAAGAAGGAGAGAGAAGGAGAAAAAAAAGAGAAAAGAAACGAAAAGAAAAGAGAGAAAAAGAAAAAGAAGAGAGAGGAGAGAGAGGTGACATGTGGGTCCCACATGTCAGTCCTTAGGGTTGGGATAAAAATAAATTATTTATGAACAATAAATTTTCACAATTTCTGGAATTAATTCAAATTTGAACCTTTTAGCAAGCGTAACTTATTCGTTTTAACTCGGATTTGAGCGAAACTTGAACCTACATTCATCTAAAATCCCACTTTTGCAATTTATTTTGTACCTGCATGAGTTTTTGGTGATTTTGTTTGAATTATAATCGAATTCAAATTAAATCTTTCACACGTAAATTTAGATACCGAGGGAGTTGTTGAGCTGAACAAGGATCTGGGTCAACAAGACTACGAGCAAGATAAGTCATCACTAGTCTTTGAGCATGTTGAACCTATTGCGAACTTATTTTGATTTGAAATAAAGTTTGCATGCTATATGAAATATGTGAATGCCCTATTTGCTATATGCCATGCCTTTGATATTGATTATCCATGCAATCCTTGTAATCCATGATATCGTGTGTCTTTATTCAATACTTGACAAATGCTTTGCCGTGCTACTTTAGAATCATGCATATTCATATTTATCAAAATGCTTTATGTTCTGGCAACTACCTTTGGGAAGGTAGTTGAGATACGGCATGTGGAGACATGAGCGCCACACTGCCATGCCATTGATGACATGATTCGCGAAAGAAAAAATAAAGCTAAATAACTATTTTCAACTGGGGCGGCTGGAGGACTTGGGTGGTGTCCGGTAAAGGCTAGTGTTGTCCCTGGTCAGTTAAGGATCGAGCCATGAAGCTAAGCATGAAACGACCCCGTACAACCGTACTTCTCGAATGGGTATAGACCTAGCAGAGTAAATAGCCGAGCGGAGGCAGTATCCATGCATAGTGGTTTTCTTGATGTGTATGAGAGGCGGGGGCCTACGGTAGGGTCGCCACCGATAGGACCGCCACGTGTAAACCTAAACTTAATTACAAATTAATGCATGCGTTAGTCTTCTCTCCCCGGGAGCGCCAGAATTCCTCTCACTGCTAGAAATTTGTGACACCTAGAGTGCATGAGGACTTAAGTTCATGGAGCGGATACTGCCAATGTGAGGTTATTGAAAGGCTTTGCCGTGACGCGTCTAATATGTTGGGTTGAGACTCATGTGTTGGGCAAGTCGCGGAGTGCGGGTAAAGTGTACATCCACTGCAGTGTGAGTAAATCAAATCTATTCGAATAGCCATGCTCGCGGTTATTGAGCACCGGGACATGTATTACACTTGGCTAGACTCTAAATTCTTAAACTGATTGGGATGGGATGCTGCATGATGATTTTATACTGGTGGATCCACTTCTCGGGAGCGCGAGAAGGAGTAGACCCCAGAAAACCATGATGACACAATGGCAGGAAGCTATTCTTGGGATCACAATGGGTGGTGGACAGAACCATCATTGATTAATGAACTATGGTATTAAAATTTGATCAGTTTATGCTAGATCTTAGGCTTGTGAAAAGAATTGCAAAACTTGCTTTACGCAAAAGAACCTGAAGCCATACCTTGAATACCCTCTATCATATGCATTGTTGTTGTGGTGTGACGGAGCGTGAGCTCCTCAACGGGGGACAGTGAGGGCCCCCTTGTGTGAGTTCGGCCGGGGACGCAGGGCGAGAATCCGCACTCCGAGGTGAGAGGGATCGAGAAAGAGAGAGAAAGGTCTCCCTAGAGGGAGAGTGACACGGGGAATTATACAGGTTCAGGCCGCTAGCGAGGCGTAATACCCTACTCCTATGTGTAGTTGATTAGAGTTTGTGTTCTTCAGAGCTCGAACCCCTTTCTGTAGGCATGGGCCTCCTTTTATACTTTAAGGGGCTACCACATGGGCCAACATGTTACCTTCCAGAGAAAGGAAAACATTCTTTTACATTTAAGAGCGGTCTTGTCGCTTTGGTGTAGAAGTCGCACACATAGTAGCTGCAGCGTGAGTCCTGTCTGATTGGCTGTCTGACCCGGGTGACGCCCGTGTCATTTCCCATTAAATGGGCGGAGACTTGTATGCCCCGTCCGTACCGAGTGACGGGCGTCATATGATCGGAGTTTGACCCACCAACTCTGGTTGGATTAAGAGGCAAAAAAGGCCTCATTATTCTGACGGGACCTGATGGCGTGTACCGTGCTTCGACTGACGTGCAGCCAGTGCGTTGGCGCCACGCCGCTGTCCCATCGGTCATTCTGACCGGTCAGTCGGCGTGACCGGTGTCAGACTGAGCACACGCGCTCCTTGCCGCATTAAATGCGGTGAGACACGCGATGAGATGCGCTCGTCTGAGCCGCAATCAATGCAGTTAGGTGAGCGTTGGAACCGCTCACCTAACTACACACACGTGGCGGAAGCGTGGAGGGGTCGGGGCGGCCCGACCCCTGCGACAGTGGAGCGCTAGGGGAGCTGAGACTAGAGAAGGCAGCCGCCACCTTACCCTCGGGCTTGGCCCCCCTCGGGGGAGGGCCACGTGTGCGCAGAGGGCCGCCTCAAGCTCTTAGTCTCTATACCCCTGGACCCACAACACCGATATGGTGGCTTGCTGAGTACGGTTGGTACTCACCCTTGCTATTTACAAACTCAACCAAAAGTCGGAGATGATGCTTCAGAGGATCCGTATGCTTACTACCAGGAGGATGCTGCTAATGACAACGCTCAGTAGGTCTTAGTTACGGTCGTTGCCTGTGTCAATGTCGTTCGGCTGCCTTAATTCCGCTCCTTATCTAAACTTTGTTTTTGCATGTATTTCGGACTGTTTGGTCCTATGTCCTAGACTATACTTTCGGGCCTATTGTTGTAATAATTCACACTAAACACGTATGTATGTGCACTTGGTGTTTCAACTATGTATTCGTGTGCACCAGACTACTTGATCCAGAGAAATGGTACAGTTTACATGAATGATTCCTGTTACAAAAAACAGGGGTCGACACTATCCTAGTACGAATAGTATTTATGGTATCATCATTCTCTACATCTTCACTCTCGTCTTCTGTTGTGTCACTTGTATCTTGTAGTAAGTAATACTCATCAGCATCACATCTCTCAAACTCAGCCTTCTCTGCAGGTTTTGGTACCTCAGCCACATCCTCATCACTTGCCTCATCGGAGGATACGTCTCCAGGACATGATGCTGAAGCCCCGCTAACATGTGACTTGCAACTGGTAGTGGTGAAAATTCCCATCGGTCTATTCCCAGCTTCTATCTCTTCTTTGCACGCATCAAACAAATGCCTTACAAAACCATCACCCCAATCTGCCTTGTCACCCATTCTTGAACCAAATAAAATTTTGTCCAATCAATTTGCAGGCAAAAATAAAATTTGCTATAACATTCAACATTCAACTCAGAACATGCATCAAGATAGATGGAAGCTTCACCTGCAACCGCAAGGAAGGGGAGCGGGAGGGGAGATTCGGGCCTCACCTGCGTCTAGTTGTGGGAAGGGAGCGGCGTCGGGCGAGGCCGGTCGGGCGGCGGCTGGCCGGCCGGAGGGGTGCCGGCGGCCCAACCCTAACCCTAGGGCTGAGCAGGCGTGAGGCGTGAGGCCGGAGGGGCGACGGGACCTGGTGCGATGTGAAGGGGACGGGGACATAGAACAACGAACTGTTTTCTCATAAACAGTGGCATGTGGGTAATATTTTACCTCAAAAGCCAGTAAAAACAGGGGTAGATGTGCTTTTGGATTTGTACTGCAGTAAAAGCTGCTTTGCAGCAAAAACACTTGTGGCTTTATGGCTTTTGGACTCTTTGATTGGCTGTTGACTTTTGCAAAAGCAAAAGCACGTCGAGAAACCCAACCAAAGACACCTCTAAACTGTTTAGGAGAACTGAAGATTCTATAGAAAGTTGCGACCATCAGCAACTTCACTCACCGCACCCACAACACCACCTCAACTCCCCAAGTATCTCAAGGCGCGGCACAGGCACGGCACGGCGCGGCGGCAGCGCAGCGGGTAAAAACATGGTCCATCCAGCCAAGGAGAAACGGGAAGAAGGTCCCCAAAGCAAAGGACGCAAACCTCACACTCCTCGTCACCCCTTCCCCTCCGTCGTCATCGCCCACAGCCGCGCTACCGACCGACCGACCGACTGCCTCTCATTTCCGTTTTTTTCCTCGCTCCCCCGCCCCCATCCATCCACCCCACCACCACCCGCACGCGCACGCGCGACGCGACGCGGATCAGGCCGACCGTGCCAAGGCCAACGCCATACACCTGACCTCACCGCACCGGACCGCACCATCTCGCCCTCCTCCTCATCGAGCCTTGTTTGTTTTTTTTTCCCCCTTCTCTTTCCTCTCCTTTCCGTCGCGCTGCTTGCTACAAATCGCAATTCCCCAATCCAAAACATATTCCCTTCCCCTTCCTCCTCCATCTCCTCTCACACCCCGTTCCCCGCCGCCGCCGCCGCCGCCGCCGTCGCCGCGGCACACTCTCCCGGAACAGCAGCGGCCGCCGCCAACGCCGCGGGGGCAGGTAAAAATCGCGCGAGAGACGCCGTCTGCCCGCTGACCTAGATCGGGAGGGTTTACTCGGGCCCCCACCCCGCTCGCGTCGTTCGTGTATGTGGGCGTGTGCGGTGGGTCGCGTCGGGGGCTTAGGGTTTCGGGGGTGTCGGGAAGGTGTCTGATCGGATGATGGGTGGCTCTGTTTTCCTTCTGGGTTGCGCCGGGGGGGGGGGGGGGGGGGGTTAGAGCTAGGGCTGTCGGGGTGATTTTTTATTTTAGTTGAATTTGACCGGAATTTCCACGAATTGGATGGGTTTGTATTGGTTGGATTGTTGTAAGGGTGTTTTTATAGGGGGTTGGGAGTGAGGGGGTAGGGTTTGTTACTGGTTTTGGAGTGATATAATCTATTTGATTCCTGTTAGGGTCTTCTCCCGGGAGATTTCCTGGTGCTGATTTCGTTAGCATTTAAGTGTGCGCGTGTTGTCGTTCATGCATGCAGCTGCGGATAAGGTTGTTTGAAGCAGTGGAAGATTTCCTGGATGGCTTGTGCTGCAGCAACTGATGATTCTGCTGCGAGCACGGCTGGGATGAGGGATGAGGATCGTAGCCTGTCTGGCGAGTCCTTGTCCGAGTGGCGGTCCTGCGAGCAGGTGGAGAGCGAGAGCCCTTCGACGTCCCCGCCCTTTTGGGACACTGACGGTGATGACGATGATCCTGGTGAGTAAATGCACTTGCTTTACGTTATGCGTGTTAATAATGACTGTAAATTATTTGGTCCGTGTCATTGCAACACTATTTGAGCTTAACGTGATTGGTTCAGACTTGGAGGAAATAGCACACATTCTTGAGTAGTTAGTTGATGTAACACCTGTATGCACAATGCGTCTTGTTCAGTTGCAAGAGTGAGGGTCATCTACCTTGCAGCTGCCAGCCCGGATTGGAAACGGTTGTTGTTGCAGAAACTGGAAATGGTTGTCGTTGCAGAGTAGCTTCAGAGTCCAGAAGACAGTATACACGTGTGCTCTCATAAACGAGACGGTTTTGTAGCCTTAATGCATAGCGTCCAGTCAGGTCATTTATGAAAATCCTTGAATTGTCAACTGAAGGCGCTGCCGGTTAGCACCCTCCATTTCACAATTTTAGTCCAGTTATTCTGTAATCAAGTGTGCGCTGACTGGAAAAGCAGAAAATTTAAGAAATAATTAATGAGGGCAGTACTTACCCCATACGTTGCTACCTCCATTCCCGGAACATAATTAATGGGGGCAATACTTAAGCATACAATCTTGTTTCATCCAGAATTCCCGGAACATTCTTTCTTTGGAAAAAGAACATAATACAGTCAATAATCCTATTTCATCTGTTATTCTGTTCATGTTTCCATTTAATACTGCTTGTTCTGGCTGGACTTTGCGCTTCTAGGCATTTAGGTACCTGTGCTTCAACCTGAATAGCAGGAGAATCGCATGCTGCAAACCGACATTACTAATTGCACAGAACTGCAGTTCTTCTATTAATCTCGCGAACGACTACTACACAGCTAGGAGGCAACCTGCAATATAGAGAATAATGATATGCAGACAATCATGATTTCTTGTAATACTCCTTATCATATCTTCGCACTTGTTTCTCTATTTTTAACTTGCACCAAAATATGTTTGCAAACACAGCCATGGCTACATAAATGTTGTCTGTACTCCAATATGTACAAAAAAATAAGATGTATGCCTGCTGGTACATTTTTAATTAAAATCAATCAGTCTACACTGGTATGGTCCATGGGTTCAGTACCAAATGTTTCATACCAATAGGCAAAACAGAATGTCCACCAGAAAAGTATTGACAGGTATGCCTAATACCATGCTTAATATGTGTTCTTTTTCAAAAGCAGATTGGGATGTAGAGAGGGGCATATTCTATAGCCATGCACAATTTTAAGACCAAACTTGATCGTTACATGTTTATAGTTTGAAATTGACAAGCAGCAAAAGTGAATGATAATAAGCATTAAGAAGTGAAAACTCACTCCTGCACACTTTATCTATTATCTAAAAATCTTCAAATGCAATTGAATTATGTCTTGATATATTGCATGGATATAGAAATATGCCTTCCTTACATCCCTGTTTCTTTTACATAATGTTTGGAAACATCCATGCATAGGAAGCAGGGAGGTAGTTCCAGGGGGAGTGAACATGTGCAGGATGTGTTCACTCCTCAACCTCTTTCACTGCTTGCAATGACTACCATTGGTTTCATCAAAGAAAATGGACTCATGTAGTAAAATGGAGCAACTATTTCACAATCAAGAGCTCAATCAAAGATACATTGTTTCTGCAGTTCATGTGTGTTTTTGCTTACCAATGTGTTGAGACTAGAGAGTAACGATTGGTCAATTAGTCAGTGCAATAATATCCAGGGTGTTTTCTTATTAGGATTTCTATACCATTACCACAATTGAAAACGCCCCTTGCTCTAAGCATTATGTGGGTATGATAATGGATGGTGTTTAGCATGAGCTCTCACTTTTGGAAATCTATGTCAGATCTTATCCGTGTCTTACACGTGTGCATAACTTTATCCTAATTTCTATCACTAAGAAGAAAAAAAAACAGTGATGTCATCATATCATACCCACTATAGTAGAAATGGCAGCTGATTTAAGACATTTATGATTGAACTGAGACCACACGTGTATTAGAGCTTGATATGTTGCATAGAAAATAAAGCTGTTTGACAACAATTCAGTTTGTGAAGAATTAATTTCTTGTCATGTTGTTTTATAGCATATCCTGAGGGTATCCATGTGTACCTAGTTGACCTCACTTTGAAAGTTCTTTTTTTCCAAATAATATTTGATTTTTACCTTGTCATTCTGATGATTACTTAGTGTTGGCTTATTTGGAGGGTAATAAAGAGACATCATGTGATAAATACTTGGCTGAATCTTGCGTATATGATCTAGTGAGTTGTGATAATCCATTATTTCTTCTCTTTCCATTCTGCCTTCCAAGTGTCCATCTTGACTTTCCTCTACAAACTCAAATTTTGAATTAATATTTGCTCTGTCTATACAAAGAAAAGGTATCCAGATTCATTTACCATCTCTTTTCACGCTACTTCACAACAATTTGGTGTCTCATTGTCATTGATGCAGTCTATGTTTTGTGTACAGTAGTAAATATGATTTGGGCATTTAAATAGGTGACATGCTTGCTGTGCTGTTCTCACCTGAATTACGTTCATGCTAGTGTCAACATTTGCTATTGCTGCATGGATAAGTTTAACTCTCTTTCCTGATTCAAGTCCCGAGTCCTGACATGTCTGTTTTTGAACAATTTTAGTATTTACAGAGTAAAATGCTCTTTTTTTTCTTTAGAAGTTCTTTTTCCTTTCCTTATCTTAACCTTATCTCTGAACTACCATTACAGGCCCCAAACCTTCAGATTTATTTGGGTGGTATACTTGGAGGATTGAAAATTTTTCAAAGGATTTAGAAGTTCTTTTTCCTTTCCCTATTTTAACCTCATCTCTGAACTACCATTACAGGCCCCAAACCTTCAGATTTATTTGGGCGGTATACTTGGAGAATTGAAAATTTTTCAAAGGAGAAGAAGAGAGAAATGAAAAGCGAGCCATTTGAAGCTGGTGGTTACAAATGGTAAAAGGCTTGGTGACAATTGTTATGCATGATTTGCCAATGCTTTGCAATTTACCTGCTATGTTATCCTTTTGTCTCCCAAGTTAAAATTCCGCATGATAGTTTTTTCTTGAATAACCTTTATCCTGTAGATATTAGTTCTTTTTTGCAAATATGCCTTTTTTTTCTCTTATGTTGGTGCCTAGAGAATGGTATTGTCAATTTTCATCTCACCATGTTTCCTTTCTTACAATGCAATCATATACAAACACCGCATAATTCTGTCACATATGCATTTTTTGACATAATGTTTGTTACCTAGGAAATGTAAACTTGCACGATTTTGGGCATTATAAAATTGTTTTCTGTGATTCCTTAATTGAAAAAAAAAAGCTCTTTAACAAGATTTGGATAATGATGCTGCTTTCTTTGTCCTATGTTCGTCGCCACAATATTGTGAAATATTAGGTTTACTTTTCTTTATTGCATCCATTTATTTCATTTAGATGGCTATCTAATTATTAGGTTTGAACACTGTTATACCTGCTTTAGCTATTATGTAAAATAAAGAAGAAAAACTGTAAACATAGCATACTGCATATCTGGTCAACATGTGATATTTAATTAGGGGTTTGGCTTACATGACCACCAAATATTGTTTGCTTCAGGAATCTTTGCCATAGGAACAAATCTAAGAGCTTGTCTCTTTTTCCAGTTTAAATTTGTTATTTATATATGCCTATTTACTTATTCCTTTCTTTGTCTACTTGCTATTTACAGGTATATTCTTGTATACCCTCAAGGATGTGATGTCTCCAACCACCTATCACTTTTTCTCTGTGTTGCTAATCATGACAAACTTCTCCCAGGTTTGGTTTTTGTAGTCTTTGCTGCTATCTTATGGTGCACCATGGACTTGTTATCTCATATTAATGTTACACTTTCAGGGTGGAGTCATTTTGCGCAGTTCACTATAGCTGTAGGCAATATAGATCCTAAGAAAGTAAAATACTCCGGTGAGCGGAATTTGGCTTGTTCTCTTCCTAGGAAGCTACCATTATTATCTTCTTGAGCTTCAGGTCTTAAGTAAATTTTGTAGATACTTTGCATAAGTTCTGGAAGAAGGAGCATGATTGGGGATGGAAAAAATTTATGGAGTTGTCGAAGATTCAGGATGGTTTTCTTGTTGATGATGTTCTTGAAATCATAGCTCAAGTTCAAGTTATCAGGTAGCTAATCTTTGCATCATGGTGCTTCTAATTCGTGTCTACTTAATAAAACTATTAGGTTGGTTCATTTGAGCATGTCTGTCTTTATTGCTTCATGTCCTAATCACGGGAACACTATTTTTGAATTTTCTACAGGTAGTGTGCCAATTTGTCTGAAAGCATGTTTCTTTATTCAATTGCATTCCTTTTGATTCTACTGTGATGTTCCCACGGTGGGACTTTATTTAATCTGTTCCAGTTTCTCATTCTTTTGCTCTAATTTCCTAGTGTTTTGTAGCTCATACAGACCAGCAAGATACTTTCTTGTACATTAGATAGTTTGCCTACTTCTGTTTCTTGTTGATATTAATTGACTACAAACTATCATGTAACATCATACTGCTGTATTTAATATGTAAGGGAGAAGGTGGACAAACCATTTCGTTGCCTCGATCGTCCTTATCGAAGAGAATTGCTCCGTGTTTATACGACAAACATCGAGTCAATATACCGCCGTTTTGTTGAGGAACGAAGAAATAAACTCAGCAAGCTGATTGAGGACAAAATGAGATGGTCCAGGTTTGACTACTAGCTATTCCAGTATAATATGCTGCAATAAAAAGCAAACTAGTTTTTTCTTTAATTACTACCTATTGAAATGAGTCTTTATTGGATTTTCAGTTTTTGTGCTTTCTGGTCAGCAATTGACCCGAGTACTAGGCATCGGATGTCTAGAGAGAAGACTGATGTCATATTAAAAGTATTAGTGAAACATTTTTTTGTGGAGAAAGAGGTTACTTCAACATTAGTGATGGATTCTCTGTATACGGGCCTGAAGGCGCTTGAATACCAGAGCAAGGGCAAGAAAGGGAGAACACTACCTGATTTGGATGAATTGCCTGCACCCATGATCCATGTTGACATGGACATGTTTGTTTTGGCCAGTGATGTTATAGATTTGCTTGAGAGAGCAGCCTTAGAACCACTGCCTTGTCAACCTGTGTCTCCAAAAGATGATAAATGTTCCCAGAGTCGCATGAAGGTAGGGATTGCTTTGATGATTGAAGCATGTTTTTTTTCCAGTTTAATAATCTCAGTATAAATCTTTATGCTCCTAGCTATATTCTATTGGGAACATTTTTTGTTGTTAGTTTCTCGTATTGTATCTGTGCATAGTACTGTTTGGTAATCAGTTTATTGCAGAGTAGAGGTTTTTCTACTGGATTTGCAGTCTGTCTAACATTCTCACTGCCGTAGGATGGTGCTTCTGGTGAGGTTAACAAAATTTCCATGGAGCGCGAGGAAAGACGCCTAACTGAGCTTGGTCGGAAGATACTTGAAACATTTGTGCTATCTCATATATTCAGGTAAAAAAAAAATTTAGGCTGTTTTTCTTTTGATTACTTCTATGTAGTATTGGCCAGTATCGATAGTGGATCCCTAAGCTTTTTGGGTGGTTTACGTTGAGCCTTGGGCATTTGAATGGAATTGTTTGACCTCTAAAATTCGAAGATTTCTCTAAAAGACAGAAACTATCAAAATTTTAGAAAGCTGTGTCCCAATTTTGCATTAAACTGATGCATATACAAAACAGAATAAATTTTTAGACAAATTACAGTCATCTCTTGTTAACTGTCTAATAATCCTCATCCGTGCTCTTTATTTGTCAGTGGAATTGAAGTTGCGTACCAAGAAGCTGTTGCTTTGAAGAGGCAAGAAGAATTAATTCGAGAGGAGGAGGAGGAGGCATGGCTTCTTGGAAATGAGATGAAGGGGAAGCGTGGTGGTGGTGCTAATGAAAAAGATAAGCGTGCAAAGAAGAAACAGGTCATATTCTTTATAGACCTTAGTTTATTATATTGAGTATCATATTGGCTCTTCTATGTGCCTCAATAGTGAAGCAGAACTATAGCTAGAAGCTTAAGCGATTATCGTACCCAATAGTTACTGAACTTAAATTGCTTAGTGATTTCTTGTGATTTAATTTAATTAGGTTATGCATCACAAATCCATCATTTTGTGATGCATAACCTATATTTTGCAGTTTCATTAGGGAAGATTTTCCACATTTCCATCCTTCCCTGTTTCTACTGCCAAGTTGTGAGCAATTTTCCATGTAGTTGATGCTTAGAACCAGCCTCTAGGATGTTTTATTTGGTCAAGTTGCATCTGGTTTCTCCTGGATTCTGGTTAGAAACTTTCTGATTTTACGTATTCTCTGATTTTTATTTTGAAGTTGATAGAAATTAAAAGCACATATTGAGTTGTGCTGCACTTGGCCAGGGTCTAGCGCAACCTTTCATAAAACTGTCCAAACTGGACAGATACTTGGCCAGGGTCCAGCGTAGCCTATAAGGCGTCCACTCTTGGTCATCTCAGTTTACCCAGGAACTATATTCTTTGTAGTTTCTTATATCATGGATTCGTGGTTCCATATTACTATTGCTGCACTAGCATATTTTTGTTGCAAGCTTAATATATAATTATTGGTTTTATTATTCTCTGATTTTACTGCTGTTGTGTGACCCGCATCTGGTTTCCCTTGTGACATTCCAAATGAAAAATATCATTAGCTCCTAGTCCTGAGTAACATTGAATTATCTTCTGAAGTCTTGTGCTAGTGCCATTCTTGAAGAACAGCTCATTCTGGGGTTGAAAATATGTTGGGTGAACATTTATTAGTGTGAATTGCTCATTGCTTGGTACAACTGATATTAAGTTTTATGGTTTTGAAGACCTCAATCTACTTTATTTAGGGTCACTACATAGCTTCATTTGTCAGTTGTGTTATATATCTATAATTTTATATGCATTTTGATCCTTAGCTCTCCTTAATAGTTTAGTTTGATATGATGTTTCTTTCTCTTGTATCATCTTGTTTTTTCCACTAATGCTGAATCATTCTTTTTCAGGCCAAACAAAAGAAGAACAATCGTAAGGTTAAAGACAAGGAAAGAGACGAAAAATTTGAAGCAAAGATTCTGGAAAGACTTCATGATGAAACTGCGATTGATGATAGTGATGGCTTATCATCAAAGCAGGCAGAAGAAGTGACAACAAAGGTTGAAACCTTGGAAGAAGGTGCTTCAGATAGGCAAGGTGATCTAGATAGTTCAGAAATGGTTCACCGACCAGACTCAGGTGATAAGTATCCTAGACAAATGAATGGACTGAGTGATGTTACTGGCAATGCACAAAAGGTAAAGAAGGCCTCCTCTATGGAGGCTAACTCAGCAGTCTTTTTGGCTGATTCTGTTGCTGCAAGCGGCACTCATAGCAAAGGAAATAATTTGTCCGACAGTAAAAACCGCATGACACCAAATAGGTAGGTGAACTCTAGTTCCTAAGGCTTGCATTGTGTTGCTAGTAAAATTGGCATCTGCTCTAACTGGAACTATCTGCAGAGGGAAAAATCAGCGTAACAAGGGCATTAGCATTATCAGCTTTGCTGAGGAAGCTGAGGGTATCCCCTCGAGTTCTACTGGTGGTTTAGCTCGTTGTAGTTCTAGTTGTGGCACATCTGCAAAGTTGGACCAAGATACCGTTCTACTCACCTTGAAGGATAAACTCCGTAAGCTGGGGCAGCGTCTGCATGAGGTGATACATCTTCTTAAAAAATTAACTGACTTTGTTTTGTTATGACTTATGAAATGTGAAGTCCAGCTCCTCTATTTTGGTCATATGCATGACCTTCCACGGATTATATTATGAGCATTGGTTTTAAATGGGATGAGTGTCACATATGTTTATTGTATGGAATATTTATTTTGCCCCATTACTCTTGTGCAATTCATATTTAAAATTTATTACAAAAGGTAAACAATATAAGTATGTCTTCCATATTCACGCCTATGGCTAATGACTAAGAGTCTATATGAATTTTAATCTCAATTTTTTGTCAGACTAAACAGCTCTTCCATTTTGTTTTTGTTAATGGATATAACTTGCTTTAATCTGTGTTTCAGAAAAATATTGAGGGGCGAAAACTTCTCCAAGCTCATTTTGAAGCCATGGAAGCAAAGACGAGTGGTTCATCTCCCTCATCCAGTCCTTTGGAGGAAACACCTGATGTTGTGAAGAGCCCCGGGCAGTCTGCAGAAGGTACAACAGATGCAAAAGCTAACGGAACACCAAATAAGGATGAACCCGTGACAAATTGTGTGGCAGAGGAATCTGTTTCAGTCATGCCAGGCACAAAGAGTACTGAAGCTTTATCTGGTATGGCCCTTGCCAAAACAAAAGTTGAGCCAGTTTCAAATAAGGATCATGTTCCAAAACCAACATTGCAAGCCAATAGAGCATCTGCTAGTTGCTCGAAATCAACTCCAGTTGATATGGAGAAAGATGTTCCACTTCCTTCAAGATCACCACAAATTAATAAACCTTCTCCAGTTCCTCCAAAATCTCCACAAGTTGGTAATGCTACTCCAGTTCCTCCAAAATCTCCACCAATTGAAAAAGCTTGTCCAGTTCCCCCAAAATCACCACCAAGTGCTAAAGATACATCCCTTCCTTCAGTGAGATCACTTCAAATTGATAAACCCGTTCCAGTCCCTCCAAGATTACCACAAGTTGATAAAGCTTCTTCACTTTCTTCAGAATTGCCACAAACTTCTACCACTTCTAATTCGGAAGCTCAAGAAGAGACTACTGCCATAAGGGTCGCATCTCCCTCAGTTTCTGATGTTACTGTCATAGCATCAAGACCTTCGAGTGCCCCTGTGTTCGCTGCCCCAAGATCAACTGTACCGGCTACACAAGTACAAGTTTCCACATTGCTTTCGCGCTCAATGAGTGAAGCAACTCAAAGATCAGGAAATGATCCTTCCCCTTCTGCACCAGCTTACATTCCGCAAACCTACCGTAACGCTATCATTGGTAAGCATGGGCGGGGTACAACCTCAGCAACTACTGCATATCAGTCGACCTCTCTGGGCCAAGGTACTGCCCTTTCACAGCCATTGTCGACATATGCACCAACTATGTCGGTGACGATGCCTCCTGCTGGAAGGAACGATCAGTTTTCTGGTAGGCATGGATTGGAGTCTGGGTTGGGAAAGCCAGACGCACGTGATAGCTGGCAACCATGGAATGCTAACAGGCATGTTGACAAACATCTCTGGAGGGATGACTTGACATACCAACAAACAACCAACGGTCATGCATATCCGCAACCTTGGAAGGATGTTAATTTTTTGCAAGCAAGGGGCACAGAAACAGAAACACCCAGCAGGTTTGGAGGACCGCCACCACCTAGGCAGTTCCAAGCTGAGACGCATGCGGATTATCTCTTGCAACAACCACAGGGGGCAGTAGCGGAAGAATTCCCGCACCTTGACATCATAAACGATTTGCTTGAGGAGGAACAAAGCAATGGCAGTATGCCAGAGTCCATTGGTCACGATTACCATACATTTGGACTGCCTTTGCCGTTTTTGTTAAGAGGCAATTTGGCAGATCAGGAAATGGCTTCTGCTAGCAGTCCTGGGCGGTTTAATTTGACTGAGCCATATTACGACGAGGGATACTCAAGGGCCTATGACATGAGTGCTTTCCAAGGGACAAGGGAAAGGCAATTTCCCTCCTTGGATGCCTATTCTAATGGCCTGTCTGACATGAGTCCATCAAAGCCTTGGCTGAATGGCTCTCCTAATCCATCGATGAATCATGCAGTTGGCACAAATGGATACCCCCAGCAAATACCGGACTACACCACCAATTTGGCTAGTGAGTTAAATGGAGCCTCTCTATACCATCGCCGCTACGCCAACGGTCGCTGGTAACGTGATGACGCCTGTATACAGTCTCGCAATCAAAAAATAATGCTTGTTACCTGTAATAGATGTTCAGTCTGGGTCTGAGCCGTGTCATGGCCTGTAATTCCAAACTTTTAATTCCAAAAGGGCAAAAGGGTTACATTCTGTAAAGCGTTCGCCGTGTTTAGGCTGGTTAATGCTAAGTCGAGTGCTTTTCTGATCAAATGCTTGACCTCTCGTTTTGATAATGGTTTTTTTGAGAAGAAATACTGGGAACCGTGTCAACAACGGGGTCACCCAGTTTGACGAGTCCCGTTCAAAAGGTGGTGCAGAGTGGTTTGGATTTTGGCCCTTTTGGGTCAGCCTCTTGACCCAGGTGCCATGCACTGATGCACCTACTACCAGATTAGTAGTACTACCGATCGCTATATTGGTCCAGTCCACCCCATGTTCACATACTTTGACCTGACTCCTGAGTATAGTGGGCAACAGACATTAGACCTGCTACTGCATAGTCGCAGGTATGCATCTCAATTCCTGTACGTGGTTCTCAGCAAAAATCTATCAGTCGCAAAAACGCAAACGTCCATTTAGGGCTTATTCGTTTATAAGGAAAACCATTAGGGCTTATTCGTTTATAAGGAAAACCAAAGGATTTCTAAAACAGAGGATTTGATTCCTGTATACAGCATTCGGTTTACAGGATTGAGCTATAGGAAATTTGAAGGAAAATTTCCTTTTGTGCCAGCTGTATCGGTAAAACACAAGAAGTTTTGCATCTAGTACGATCTCTTGGAAATTTTCCTGGCGCGAAAAGAGAGCACCACGAGCACACCGCGCGCGCAATCTTTTCGCTCTCACGACAAAAAAGGTAGGTACCACTAAAGGAAAATAATAAAAAAAATCACATGAGGCAATCAGACTCGCATAGAAGACATCGCCTTTGATCCCATCTCCTCTACCACTTCCTCTCCTGGCTCCACGATTGGGTACTGGACCTCCTCCTCTCCCTCATCGATCACCGACACCGGATTCACCTTCACCGCCCAGGCGACAGGACACAATGGCAACAATGCGAAGAGCTACGGCAGAGATCAGCAAGGACGCATTGATTGCAGGTTTGGTTCCTCCTCTTGCGTTGTTATGCGTAGATCTGGTGCCCCCTACTGCTTCCTTGCATATACCTTAGCATTTGGGTCGCCGTGGATAGGGTCGCAGCTGTAACGCACAAGGGTCCATAGCGCCTGCCCAATGGCAATCTTGTTTGGTTCAAAGAAGTTGTTGCCGGCGGACGGCGGCAATGAGCAGCAACAAGTATTAGGTGAACTAGACATGTGTTTGTGGTTTGTGTTTGATGAACCATCCGACGGTGACAATTGGATGACATGGTTCTTTCATCCATATTCTGTATATGTTTATGCATGTAAAATTAAGGTCCTGCTTCTAGCTAATTAGCTAGCATCTTGATGAGCAGAATGAGCACATCAATTATCAATTCACAATTTTTTAATAGCATCCAACTTTAATATATGTTCTGTTTTATTCACCCTGGACTATTTCTGATTTATTACAAATGTCTAATCGTCGGAACTATGAGCAACAAGGCCATCGTTCACAATCGCAAGGAGTCAGTAATGTTGATGCTGATATTTCAACCTCACAGCATTCTCAACAAACAGGTATTGCTACAATTTTAAGTTCGTTGAATTAGCTTGTTCTGGTACTTTCTTAGCAGGACCACTGTAACTAAAAATGCGCATGTTTTGTCTGCTTTAGGTACCATAAGGACTTGTCCTAGAGCTAAATGGAGTCACCAAATGAAGTTGTTTCTTATTCAGTAGTTGAAAGATAATGATGTGCCTGGTTTTCGAACACACAATGCATGAAGTAAGGATGCATGGACAAGTATTGTTTCCCAATTAAATTGCAAGTTCGGTGTATTATTAACCGTTAACCAAGTCAAACAAAAAGAGCAAGATTTGAAGAAAGACTATCGAAGTGTAAAAGATCTGGTAGCTGAAAGTGGCTTTGGATGGGATAATGAGAGAATGATGGTAGATGCACTAGATAGTGTTTGGGACACATTTGCTGCTCGCAAGAAGAGTAAGGACGCCCTCCAATAGCGAAGTCTTTCCCATACTATGATGAATTGGCTGCACTTTTACGATGGTTAGTGAAATAGCCTTAGTGTTTTGTCGATTGAACAACATGCTTTATTTATATTTTTGTTGACCCCGCTCTGATTTGTCTTGAAATATAGGTCGTTATGCTGAAGGAAGGACTATAGCACCAATACAGTTCTACACAAAAACAAGACATGTAAGATATTTTTGTCCAGTTCATGAAAATTAGGATATTCAAAATTTGAAATCAGAACAACTTAACAAGTGGCCATACCTGAAAAAATGGGTAAAATTGTGGTTTCCTCAAGATTGGATGTGGGTGTAGGGATGGTGCACGAATGTAGACAGATGTGAGATTTGCGATTGCTTCCAGCATTGCTCTGAAATATCTATGTATTGTATCTGGGCTATGCTGAAACCAATCTTGAAGTGTTTCATTGGTTGCATTTTTTGCTACTGTACATAAGAATATAGCAACCTGCTCTTCTACTGAAACATATATTGTATCAGCTATGTACTCTTTCTCACGTAACTTATTGACTAGTGCATGAAAAATGCCGACCTCCATACCAAAGTTTCTTTTGCATAATCTTTCATGTCCTGTTAAAATCTCATGTACATGGCAACCCCCTGTAAGTTTTGACGTGTGCATTGGTCTCCTACTACAAGATGATTGTGATGAATCTCCTAAGGCAGGCAGAACAAAATGAATGAACTCATCATCACTTTCTGATACGTCGGTAGCTTGGATTCATGGTGTGCAGAAGCTACCAAACCGATGTTGTAAACTCAATAGAAGAGAGCCAAAAATCAAGACTTTTGCCGAGGAAGAAACAATTTTGGTGCACCAGATGAACAAGTAGTACCTTATTGTTACAGGAGCAAGTAACGTCTAGCTGTGATGGCTAGACGATGAGTAAAGCTTTTGGAAAAATTATGCAGATAGTGAAGAGAAGAACAAAGGATCAGCAAGCTTCTTCCACGGTTGATGAGCAAATAGAAAGAACAGTGGGCTAACTAGAGCTATTTATGCACTTCAAAGCTAACGGCTAGTTGAGGCCCGATTCAGTTGATGCAAACAGTGCCAGTTTCTAGCAATACAGTATCAGTGAGCTTTCTCCTTCCCCGGGGATGGATTTTTAGTTTATCTCGGGAGTGTTCTTCCAGCTTGTCCTCTTCCCTACGGGTTTCTTGCATGCAGTCTCTGGGAGGACCCCGCTTGCTGCTCGCCTCAGCCAGACGTGGCTTATATAGTGGTCGGTATTCCTACGTGCTCCGAATGATCTGCTCGTCTCAGCCAGACGTGGCTTATGTAGTTGTGGGTATTCCTACGTGCTCCGAATGATCCTCGGTTCTCGAGCCGTCAATGATTGGTGAAGCGGTGGATTCATTTGCAACTCCTCTGAAAATATTACTCGAGTTGTATTTTATTTATCACCTTCCCTTTCAATATAATAGTAAGTACAGTATTATTGAAAGCGGGCAAATGCAAGTAGCTCAACCTTAGAGATGTTTGGTGCAAACTTAAAAAAATATATATTTTAAATGGCAGATTTCCTAATTTTTTCTATGGTACATCCGAATGCATATTTTTTTTATAATTCTTGAGGTTTAGCTTCCCATAGGGTTGGAATTCACAGCTATCCTATTCCTTCATTTTTCCTAATCCTACCGATGAAAAAAATCCTTTAAAACTAATAAGCCCTTACTTTTTCATCATACTCGTTTTGCAAGTAAGGTCGCTGTCAGGGCAGTTACCCATGCTGACTATTACTTTGTTTTTCTCTCCCTCTTTTCTCTATTCCCATTCCTAGCCGTTGCACTGGTGCTAAGTGCTAACCTGCTAGGACGATTGCATTTCTTTCATCCGAAAATTTCAAGCTGAAACCATTTTCATTTTTGGACCCGGTCATCATTGGTCCCTAACTCATAAAACAGTTGCACTTTGTTTCTTCCGAAACTTTGAGACAAAATCATTTGTGGACCTACTCGTCAGTCACCCAGTATGGGGGCAAAAGGTCAGAGACGGACCAGAATTCAGAAATGCCGGGGTGCCAAGGTAGGTCCCAACTCCACAGCCACTGGCCGTTGGCACATGCCTCTGATGCCCCCCACCGGCCACCGCTCTACCGCCCCGCGCGTGCGTGCGTGTGCCGTCGCGGGGCCTACCTTACATAGCTACTCTCTTCATCTTCATCTTCAAATATAAAAAATTTTAACTAAATGCAATATATTTTAAGACTATAAATTTGAACAAACTTCTTATCTAGATCTAGATATATCACATTCAGCTAAAATCTTTTATATTTTAAGATAGAAGGAATAGTACTACTACTCCCTCCATTTCATCGTTTGATTTTTTTAACGTAAAATAAAGATATTATCAAAATATATACAATATTAGATTTAATAAAATTAATTTAATATTTTAAATATTCCTATTTTTAAAAAATAATAATCAAATTTAACGAAATTTAATTAGAAAAAAAAGTTAAACGATCATGTAATATGAAACACGGAGGGAGTATTTCTTTGGACTCATCCACCTCTCTTCTTCCTCCGGTCTAGTCTTCTCTTCTTCGTCATCGCCATCGCCGCCGCGTCGCGTGCCCGTGACTGACTTCCGTAGGGGAGAACATCAACTGGGCCACGCCACCCCGCGCGCGCGAGACTCCATTCGTGCGCGCGCGCCATCGCGCGAGGAGGGAAGGAGGCACGTGTGGTATAAAGGGAGAGAGAGGCACGATGCCGCACGGCGTCGTCGTCGCCCCCGGCCGGTAGCGGATGGGCGTGGTGGTGGGCTTGCAGCTTGCTCGCCTCGCCGTCGCCGTCGCCGTCGCCACCGCAGCAGCAGCAGCCTGACGCGCGCTGCCGGTGCGGGCGGTCGAGACGAGGATGAGGGAGTACGGGCCCGCGGCGGCGCCGCGGCTGCTGGTGTCCGACTCCGGCCGCGTCCAGGAGATGGAGAGGTTCTCGCATTACGTCGGTACGGCGACCTCGCTCTACTTACTATACTACTTACCCTTCGGTCGATTATTTTGCTTTTTAAGCATTTTCCATCAAAATTTTGCTAAAGCATTTGAATGGATTTCTTTTTTTTCTTTTGCGGAGCATTATTGCTTCCGATTGATTGAATCGATTGCTCTCCGATGCAGTACATTGACTTGCAAGAGCTCAATTCCATCCACGATTTTCGGAGGGGATCACATGCTCCGGTGTTGGAATGTGTGATTCATGTTTTTTACCTTTGCTTCTTTATCGATTTCGTAAGGGAAACTGCGGTACAACCATTTGCGTTCGTTGTCCTCCTCTTAGTTTGTTCATCGCTTTGTCCAATCCAAAAATCCAGGATACAGCGCGGAATTCGAGTGTGCACAGCACACGCATCTAGATAGGCATATTATTAATGGGTGGAGTGGAGATTGATTAGCGGCAACTTGGGCATAGAAAATTTGGGGGTGGAAATGGAAGCGAGGCATTAGATTATGCTTTCGACTGCATGAACACCACTAGCGAGATTCCAAACAATGGCATATTCTATGTGGTTTGAGTTGTAGCACATCATCACATCTTATTCTTTTGACCCTTTATGATCTTGGGACCAGCTCAGTCCCCCCCCCCCCCCCCCCCACCTTCTGTCCTTTCTTGCCTTTTCTGTTTTCTCACAAATATGTGGCAATTTTCAGCTAGGCAAATTGGGTTTGACCATGTGGATGAATGCCCCCACCTCTGTACACTAGCCTATGATTATCTGAGGAAGAACAAGGGTTATGAAGAAAATATATTCGCATTCTTCCAAAACAGCCAGGATCCCGAGACTTTGATTGTAAAGTTCATCGAGGAACTTGACAAATGTATACTTGGCTACTTCTCATTCCATTGGAACTATGCAACCTATATAATTTCCCAGGTAATGGAGTTAGGACCTTTCGCCTTTATGGCTTTGTCCTCTATTGCTTCCTTATTAAACTCTCCTCCACTGATATTTTACGTATTGATACAGTGGTGATTTTCACAGGTTTTGACTGTAGAAGGTGCTCCTAAAAGAAAGCTGAGGAACATGGTATTAGAGGCCACTAGGTAATTAATCATCCTTGAGCTACATGCTTGGTAATTTAAAATATTTTAATGCACGGTCATTGCCTAATCTCTGCTTTTTTTATGCCAAGTAATAGTTGCTTTAGCTTGCAGCATCTTCTTGCTTTACTGTAGCACAAGTTTTTCTTACTTGACTTGGATGTACTATTAATCAACTCGTATGATCTCTTGTTTGGAGTGCTCTTTGTACAAATATTTTTGTAGGGAGTATCATATATTTACAGAATCTCTCATTTAATGTTATGTTGGATCTGTCTCCTTGAAGTGCTTATTGGTTGAGTTGAATTAATTAGTCTATTGACTGGTTACTTTCTTCCTATGTATCTGACCAAACCTTTCACTGGATCAACTTCAGAGCTCAAAATGGATATTTTAGCAGAAACTGCACATTTGAAGTCAAAAGCAATGAGGTTTAGATGATAGGCATGTGCTTAGGCTAAACTATGGTTACTTTATTTACTCCTATAGCCCAATGTTTGGTCCGCCATGTTCAATACTCCTACATGTTTCAATTTTGATTAGAGACTGTATGAAGTTTTTTCTAGGACTCAAAGCGTGACTAGATCATATTGCTTAGTTTGTGACACGATATTTTCAACGATTCTTAATTTGTCAATAGAATCCTGTGACTGAATGCAACAACTGTGATGAATTCAGCCATAAAAGATGTATGAATCTACTGAAGTAACAAAATTACAAGAGCAACGCTGATGATGTTCCTTTGAAATGTACATTGGTAATTACTTAAGTTCCTAACTGGAGAAAGTTCAAGTGGAGAAAATGCTTATAGTTTAGATCCAGTATGGTCTCTTATATCTTGAAAAACATGTTTATAACCAGTTACAATTCAATCCCTGTATTTAAGTAGACGAACTCTGTTTCTCTGATATCAAAACTTAAAAATGGGGTCTAGCTTCTGACTCTCCACTAAATACAGGAAACAGAGATTTGAAAGGGTTACAAGAAACTTAAAGGTGACCAGACTATTCTCCACATTGGTGGAGGAGCTGAAGGCCATAGGACTATCTTCCCATGTTGAAGCACCACGGAGTGATGTGATGGTCCCAGCAGCACATTGTGATCGCAGCCCAGTTCTACTCTTGATGGGTGGTGGGATGGGAGCTGGCAAGAGCACTGTGCTTAAGGATATACTCAAGGAGTAAGTTGATCACTTCCATGCTTGACATTCTGTTCGTGTTTTGTTTCATCTCCCTTTACGTATATGTTTCTCATTCTGTAATCCAATATTTTGTTAAAGCTAAAAAACATTGATCTGATCTGCCAACCAGCAGGTTAATGAGGAGGAGAATAGGTGAATGAGAAAGGTAGAATGGGTGAATGAGAAATTGCAAGATGTAACAATCAATTAGGAGGAGAAAAACATTGCTCGGACTTTTTAATCGAAGCCAGAGCAGCTAAATAATATAAAATACGCCTTTTCAGAAAGCTTATCGTGCTGCTACCTGTTTCTTGATCTGCAGAGCATTCTGGTCCGGAGCAGCTGCAAATGCAGTAGTTGTAGAGGCAGATGCATTCAAGGAAACTGATGTAATCTATCGAGCTATCAGCTCAAGAGGCCACCACAATGACATGCTGCAGACAGCAGAACTGGTATTTGTTAGCAGCTGTTACTATACTATATATGCTACTACCAGTATACCAGTCAGTGAGTAAAAGGGCACATGACCACTACATGACAACCCAAAATGTACAATTGCAATCATTTACATTTTAATGTCTTGGAGATGCTCTCCCACCACCTAAATCTCCACCCTATATTCAACTTTATATACATCGAAACAAGAAACCCAATCTCTTATGTACATTTCAGACATATCATGGCTCATTGTCAGTGACCCCTCGATTCTGGTGCAGGTGCATCAGTCATCGATGGATGCAGCCTCGTCGCTCCTGGTAACCGCCCTCAACGAAGGGAGGGATGTGATCATGGACGGCACCATGTCATGGGAGCCGTTTGTCCAGCAGACGATCACCATGGCCAGGGCTGTGCACCGGCAACGGTACCGCATGGGTGTTGGCTACAAGGTCACCGAGGATGGGTCAATCACTGAGGAGTACTGGGAGCCAGTTGAGGACTCCAGTACAGATGAAGAAGGCGAGACGAGAAACAGGAAGCCATATCGCATCGAGCTCGTAGGTGTGGTCTGTGATGCCTATCTTGCGGTTGTCAGGGGAATCAGGTGCACTTCAGAACTTAATCTTACTCCCCTACATCACAGCTGAATAGCTGATACTATGCCTGTCCATATTACTCAAAACTTTCACACAAGAAAAGGAATTCTGCTATCTGCTCACGCTTCCATCTGTCAGAATTGCCATTGACTAAACTGCACTATTTCGTGTACTAAGGAAGATATTTAAGCACAAATTTTGACACTGTTAATCACATTGTCAGGAGAGCTGTGATCACCGGGAGAGCAGTGAGGGTGAAGTCCCAGCTGAAGTCCCACAAGCGGTTCGCCACCGCGTTCCACAGCTACTGCAACCTCGTCGACAACGCGAGGCTCTACTGCACCAACTCCACGGGCGCCGCCAAGGTGAGCTTACCAATGCATTCCGTGTTTGGCTTACCGATGCCGTTATCGGGGCTGGTTTTATAACATCAGGGGCACATTGAGAAATGAGAATTCACCTACCCCTCCCTGGCTCTCTCTGCAGCTGATAGGATGGAAGGACGGCGAGAGCAACCTACTGGTGGACCCCGACGAGATCGGCTGCTTGGAGAGGGTGAGCCACCTCAACGACGAGGCCGACTGCGTCCACGAGATCTACCCGGACGGCTCGGCGGCGGCCGCCTGGGAGGCCCTTGTCACGTCGCCGTCGAGGGCGCCGGCGCAGCGGGAGATCATGGCGGCGGTCCAGAGGAGCGAGGCGCGCTTCCGGACCACGCCCTCGTAGCTGCACACGATCACTCGTGTCAGGTTGGATTTTTCTGTTCTTTTGACACGATTTCAGGTAGGATTGGTGTATTTGGGTGTTGTGTGGTGCTGGCTGCCAAATGGCTCGTGGGACACACAGTTCGTGTTATGTATCATACTGGTACATTGTATCAACTGATCCTGACTCCGTTACCACCCGGTGTATGTTTCGTTTTGCCGGGCGTGCTGCATCAAATGGAGCTCGTCGGAGTCATCAGTCATGTACTCATGTGTTTGTAACTTCAGTGAAAGCACTGATGAAAACTCAATTACATTTCCCATCGAAACACTTGTGAACCGATGTCCATGTTGGCATGTCGGACACCGTGCAACCTCCTGGTACATAAGAGTACAGTGGTGTTCGAAACTAATAAAAATAAAAATTAAGTTGGTGCACGTAAAACGAGAAAACTATTAATATATGGTTAATCAAGTTTTAATTATTACAAACTTGATAATTTGATGTATTTGATATTTTAAAGCAATTTCTATATAGAAAATTTTCACACAGAATACACTGGTTAGTAGTTTGAAAAGATAAAATCTAAATCTTAATAGAAAAAAAGAACATAGCCTATATATTTTCTGATACTCTGATTGGTACATGCTCACCAGGCTCTTTCAGGATTTTTGATCTCTGTGGTCCTGTACCAGACACCCACCGTTACATTTCTGTATCTAAGATAGTGGAAGGAGTTGCACTGTTCTTCACGGTGCAAACGCCCGCTTACTTTTCAACGGAAATCTACCGCGTCCAGGTGGCGGACGCCCATTGGCTCGGAGGCGATAGACCACGCCACGCATGGATAACCAGAAGAATAACACGATTTGCGAGCCACAATTGACTGAATTAAGCCGAGATCGAGCGTAGGCGCCACCCTTCTGCTGTCACTCGTTGCATCTCACCTCGAGAACCAAGAGTGTGCCTCTTGCTCAGCAAGCACGGCCGGGGCCATGGCAACCATCACCGCCGCCGTCGCCGCCGCCCGCGCCGCCGTTGCCCGGCCGTCAGGTAAGCTCACAGAGCTAGCAACAGCTATCTAATATCACAATTTTGGTAAAAGAATCGGTGAACATTCAGTTCACTGATTGTAGCTGCCATTGCCATTGCGTTCAGCAGGGGTGGCTCAGCTGAGAGCGAGGGGTGAGAGGGTGAGATGCGGCTACTCCTCCAGGGACGGCAGCGAGGAGGCGGCGCCAGCCGCCGCCGCCGTGAAAGGCGCGTCGTCGGTGCTGGCGGCGGCGATGACGGCGTCGTCGTCGGCACCTGCGGCGATGGCGCTGGTGGACGAGCGGATGTCGACGGAGGGAACCGGGCTGAGCCTGGGGCTGAGCAACAACCTGCTGGGGTGGATCCTCCTCGGCGTGTTCGGCCTCATCTGGTCGCTCTACACCGTCTACACCTCCACGCTCGACGACGACGACGACTCCGGCGGCCTCTCCCTCTGATTCTGAACAAGCCACAGCTCGCGCATCTGACACGGCGATTTGCATGCATCGATCCATAGTTCCATCTACTGATCCCTCCTTTTTCACTGTCCTGCTAACTGGCGGTCTTGGTGTAATTAATTGCAGGCATGCATGCATATTTTGGAGTAACAACTGATTAAGTTGGTGTTTACACTGAGTAGCTGGTTAGTTTTTCTTGGAAACTATAGAAAAAGTTGCCACATGCAGGCATGCAGTGCTGAAAAGTTTCGGTTGTCGCAGTTATCAAACAGTCGGTGCATTTATCATGTTAGAGTAAGGATAATAATGAGCTATAAACCTACTATGCGCTTATGTGGAGGAGAGAGAGTAAAAAAAAAGATGTTAGCTCTCGTGTAAGAGCAAGCTTAACACGTGCTCCAAGATAAATATATTAAATGTATAAGTGAGAGAAATAGAGAAGAGAAGAAAAATTGAAACCAACATTATATCTAATCTATTATACATGTTGACTTTAAGATTATCTAATAGTAGAAAGCGAACTCTACTATTATCCTTGCTCTTAAGAGCATAGATGCAGTAGAAGGTGTGAGCGATGGTGGTTACGCAGTACCCTCTGTCTTAAGAAAAAACTACTAGTACAATCGTAGTATTGAAAAAGACAAATTAACAGGGAAATGAAATGATTGAATGAACAATAAAGGGTGCTTAAAAAGGTATAGTTGTTTGTACGTGTGTTGGGGGTTGTAAAACGAATAGAAGTTTGAAGGGATAATTATGTTCATGCCTCCACTTTTAACCCTACCTCTTGTTGTGCCCTTATTTTTTAGGGTTTGTACTTTTAACCTCATTTTTCGAAAACGGTGTTAATTCAATAGCGGAAATTTGCAAACCCTAAAAGGTAGGGTATGAACGTAATTGTCCCAAGTTTGAATGATGACGGTTGGAGGGAAAAGTAGGAATCGAATGACACTTATTTTAGAATAAATTTTAAATTCTAAGATTGCAGTTGTTTTAGAGCGGAAGGAGTAATCGTAGATTATGATTTTGTCCTCTCTCCCCTAATCATCCTACAAGTAATAGGTGTGAGTAATTGGTTGGGAGAAAACGGTGAGGGTAATTTTGAAAAGGCATGGTGAAGAAACAATGCTAGTGGAATGATGGAGTAACCTGTAAATTATTCATAGGTCAAGAATCTTGTTATGCAAATTAATACAGTTACCAAAACCAGCCCAATCTAAAGCATAATTGTGATGTTCATCCCTCATCCGGCTACTGTATAACGGTGGGTCCGTACGTTTAGCTTGAAGATTGGTGTCTAGGATGCATAAATGAGATGTCATGGGCTGTGTTCGGCAGCGCTACATCGCAGTTGCAGCCACTGCTCTGTAAATCCGTAATAACTGAATCAACAATAGAAACACTGTTCAAACTGCTACAGTCCAACCGCAGTATCTAGCTTTCGAACAGAGCCATGGAATAGACTGCTCTTCAGTCTATTTCGCAGAGATTCACATAAGCAATATCGAACGATCAATAATCTACGGAAGCTAACGAAACCAGGTTCCAATTCTACCAAACAATCCATTTATGAATTCTATGGCTACCGAGCATCAAAATCCCGGGATGAGACTTCCCTAACTTAATTTATAAATCAACTTCTACCATTGACATGTACTCCCTCCGTCCCAAAATAAATCAACTTCTGAAATTTAAATTTTATTCCAAAATAAATCAACTTCTACCTTCTTATCTTCTCTTGGTTCGCAAATCGAAAAAATTTATTCCGTCAATACCTTTTAAGATGTGTTTTAGTCTTTTATCATATCCTTTAATTTTGCGTTGGAATGTTAGGAGTTGCCTCTTTATATGATAGAGAGAGTAAACCATAGTAAATTGGGATCTACGAGTGAGTGACTCAGCTACAAATCGCGCAAAGTCAGATGTCCGAATCTGAAGCATGGATTATCGGGGGCGCCGGAGATTTTAGGAGCATTTGCATCTGTCGGAACTCGGAAGCAACCAAACAGGACAGTAGTAATACATGAAGGAATTATTACTATTGGGCCGATTGGGTCAATAAGCCCATGAGAGCCTACTGGGCCGGTTCTGCTGACGTCACGCCGAGCTACTTACCTCGCCGGCCTCGCGAGCGGCCACAACCCCGATACCCCCCCCCCCCCCCCCCCTCCCCCCCTTCTATCCTCCTCGCTTGAGTCGCCTCCCCCACCGCCGGCCACCATGCTGCCGCCGGCCGCCCGCCTCGCGGCCCGCCGCCTCCTAGGGCTCGCATCCTCCTCCGCCACGGAGGCGGCCGCGGCGCGCCGACTTTCCCCGTCTCCGGTCAGTGCCCCTCCGCCCCCCTCCAAATTGCCCTCTGTATCTCTCGCTGTTCGTCGCTGAACTTTTGCCGTCCTGATCTCCCTCGCGGAAACATCTCGCTGCAGATCTCCTACGCCGCCGCGGGCTGCTCCTCCAGGCTGTTCTCCACGGCGCTTAACTACGTACGTTAGGCGCCCCCCCCCCCCCCCCTCCCTCGGATCCACCCCTACCCTCTTCCCTGATCTGTCTGTTTGTCTGAGGATGATAGTGAGTTGGATTTTGTGGGTTTTTGCTTGTTGTGCAGCACCTCGATTCGCCCGAAAACAACACCGACATGCCGTGGGAGTTCACGGAGGCCAACATGAAGAAGGTGCTGTTTGTCTCGTTCATTCATTTCTGTGATTTATGTATAGGACCCAATGCCTGGTTTTGGAGTAGTTGTGGCAGATTTAGTTCAGTTTTGTTTCTGGATGTTCAGAAATGACTGTTAGGTTATACAGTGGTATTATTGAGTTCTTTAATTGATCAGGACTATTTGGTAATATAATCTTGGAGCTGATTGTTGGTTATCTGAGAAGGGGAAACGTTATTTGTCATGTAAAACCTTAACAATGGACAAATCTGCAAACGGCCAAATGTAATTGAGACGTGAGGCATAGTGTTCTGTTCCTTTGACATGAGATTTGGGTTTTGTGAATGCTTTTAATATCTATTGTATCAATTATGTTAGTTATCTGGCTTAAAGTTTCTACTTCAATAACCAATTCAGGTTAATGAGATATTGTCTCACTATCCAAGCAACTACAAGCAGTCCGGTATTATTCCGATGCTTGATCTTGCCCAGCAGCAGCATGGTGGATGGGTGCCAGTTGCAGCAATGAATGCTGTAAGTCCCTTTTTTATGAGCTTTTGATGATTACCTGTTTTCTACCTTTATAGTGTTATATCCTGTTCTCGATACTTCCATTTCAGAAAATGATGAACCTCAACGTTTGTTAGCTGTTACAACTCACATCAGCTATAGTTATATTGTACTTGGATAGCAGACATTTATAAATCAGAACCTTATTGTCCTGCCCTTGTTTGTATTCACTTCTTCGTCTTACTGAAGATGGGTGACTCACTAGGAAATCAGGAGCCTTACTAGTCAGTAAGGCATTGGAGAATGGGGGTTGGTGATTATCAAAAAAAAAGTACTGTCAAGATATCAGTTGAAGTATTTTTATAATTATAATTACAATTGAGTTAATCTTATCAGCACTAGGACTATTACATTAACATTGTTACTGCAAGTATTATAGCTTACGTTACAATTTAGATCTTCTGTACATAGACCCAACCACCAGTCCACCACCACTGTACTCACAAAAAGCATCTCTGACAATACTATTTTCATGCCTTGGACTTTCAGATTGCTAAAATCGTTGGAGTTGCGCCAATCAGAGTATATGAAGTTGCTACATTTTACACAATGTTTAACCGGACTAAGGTATGTTTGCATGACTTCGTATTTTGTACTTGTTGATCCCTCCACTAGCATCTTTTCACCCTGTTTTGCCATGTAGGTGGGTAAATATCACCTTTTGGTGTGTGGAACCACACCTTGCATGATTCGTGGTTCACGTGAAATTGAAGAAGCCTTGTTAGAACATCTTGGAGTTAAACGGAATGGTTTGTATTATTCACATCACCTACCCGATCAACTAAGAGTAACACTTCCTGATTTGTTACCACAAACATCCTCCGAGCATGTGTTTCTCTTGCTATCTCTGTGATAGCATTAACATTTTTTCTTTCATTTGCAGAGGTGACAAGTGATGGTTTATTTTCTGTTGGAGAAATGGAGTGCATGGTAACTCCGAGATCTATAATTTTCTGTCATTTTGGATGCTTGCAAATAGGTGTTCTAGTTGAGTTTTAAGTGTCTAACTATAGCCAACAGGAATGGTCTGTAGGATTTTGTTGGTGAATGATTCAGTGCTTTAACTCTAATGGAAAAAGATAAGTAGAAAGCAACTTTTTATTCAGCTTTCTGTTATATGTTTACAGGGCTGCTGTGTGAATGCTCCCATGATTGCTGTGGCCGATTATTCTAAAGGTTCAGAGGGTTACACATACAACTATTATGTAAGTATACACATTGGTGCACCCAATTATCTATTGTTGATGACTAATGCTGGTACATGCGGTGGACATTTTAGTAGAAACACCACAATATTTGTAAGAATTAGCAGCTGGTGCCCATTTGTGTGTTTAGAGTAAGTTCATGTTTATGCACAAAATGAAACATTGTCAACTGAAGAATCTAAACTTGCATGTTATAGGCCTCTTGGCCCCTGGGTTTCTATACTTCTTAGCAGGCATCTTTGGAGAAATAATGCTACCGTGGATACATTTTTTGCTGAACTTCCATGCTGCAGCAGTACTGTGTACTATAAAACACTAATGCCAACAGAATAAAAAAAGACGAGTGGATAAAACTTAACAAACCTGCCTGCCTTTTGCTGAGAGAGGAAGGCAAGACTTATTTGTGTTCTGTAAGACTGTAACTGAGCTTTTCCTCTTCGCCTTTTTCAGGAGGACCTCACTCCTAAAAGAGTTGTTGAGATCGTTGAGATGCTGAAAAGAGGAGAAACCCCTCCTGTAAGCTTTGCTCTTGAACTAAATAATATTCTTTTGATGTTTCTATCAACAAGTTTTACTCGGTTTGATGTTATAGATATCAAGCCCCACCATTGGTTTAGGTTGCGAACTGATTTTGATGATTGGGATGATTTTTGCAGCGCGGCACACAACACCCAGAGCGGAAAAACTGTGGTCCTGCTGGAGGGAATACCACCTTGCACGGTGAGCCGAAACCTCCACCGTGCAGGGATCTAGATGCTTGCTAGGTTTGCTTTGAATTACAAGCACACAAATAAGTTGGGCCACACACTGTACGAGTATACGGTGTGGAAACTGCAACAAAGCAAAGGCAATGTGTTGTTTGTATTCTGATCTTGTTTTATTTACCGATGAATACCTCCGCCCTTATCATTTTTCTCTCCTTTTGCACCATCAGAGAAATGGTACATTGATGATGGCAGTATGTTATTTTATCGGCTGACATGAGGCGGCAGTGGTAAAAAGATTTGTATTCGACTTTCGTCAAAGATAAACTCTGGACGTTCACTTTTTGGCATTCCTTTTCAGCTTCTGATGACTGATGATTGCCCATCTAAACACGATATCATGGCGTGTTACATTGCGAATCTAGTTCATGATTTGTTCAGTAATATTGCATTCAACTCCAACTAAATTACTCTAGAAAAGGCTAAGGGCCTCTGTTCTGTCTAGAAAAGGCTAAGGGCCTCTGTTCTGTCTGCTCGGATGATGGATTAATAAGTTAAGTGTATGACAATTATTTAAGAACATAAACGAATGAATTAAATATTACATGGTTGAAAGTTGTATTTTAGAAAGTTCTAGTATATGTTGATGAAGATTTTTTTTAAAAAAAATTATAGCGTTTAAAAGCTTGGAAGCGTCTCCTCATAATCCATCATTTGTAAAAAAGAAAAAGAACATGACCTTAGACTCTGTTCTTTAGATAAGATTAGATAAGGTTCCTAACTCACCCCTCTCATTTTATATACACAAGCTTCTCAAATTGCTAAACCGTGTTTTTTAAAAAAAATATAAAAAAATTGCTTTAAAAAATTATATTAATATATTTCTAAAACTTTTTAAGTAATACTTAATTAATTGAACGTTAATTAAAAAACTTCTTTAAAAATTATATTAACCTAGTACTTTTAAATTTTTTAAGTAATCCATCGTACTGTTTGTACGTGTGGAGGAAAAAACGTGGGGGAGGGGAGGGCTCTCGAGGTGCTTTCTCTCAGGGACCATTTGAATATTACGCGTTATTATTTGGACCTACCTGCAAATCTCTCTTGTCTTTCCGCCATCGGTTTCCCCTCCTAAACCTCCCCCCCATCCCCTCGCAAAACCCTTGTCTGCTCCACCACTCTTGCTCTGCGGGCAAACCCTAACTCCACGCGCAGCCACCTCCCATGGCGCGCTCGACCTCCCTCACAGAGGCGGAGGCGGGGATCAACTGCTTCACCTCCTCCCTCCCCGGCTTCCGCGGCGTCCTCAAGCACCGCTACTCCGACTTCATCGTCCACGAGGTCGCCCGCGACGGCTCCGTCGCCCGCCTCACCTCCTTCGATCTCCCCGACGAGGTAGCCATCGACCCTTCGCTGACCCCCCTCCCCGCGATTTCGCGGCTTGTGATCCCGATTTCACCGCCAAGCTCTCCGTGCATCGCAGTGCGTGGATGTGAATGAGGAGGACAAGGCGGCGCCGTCCGCCGACGCGGACCACTCGCAGGCTCTCGAGTCGTTCCGTGCGCTCTGTGGTGATGCGGATTGCGACGCGTTGAAGGGGCTCCTGGAGAAGGCTTCTGCGGGGGGTGAGGCTGATGTATCACCTGTTATTCTCTCGCCGGATACTGACAAGGCTCATCGATCGGTTGGTTTGATCCGCCTGTTTCTGGTCGTCTGTGTGGTTTGAGATTGGTGGAAATGGTGTGATTTGGGTGTGTTTTTGTCTGTAGGAGGTGCATAATTTCTTCAAGAGGAGCTTCAAGTTTTTGGTCACCGACACGGTGGAACATAATGATGGGGTTCAGAGATGCATTAGGGTGCGGCTGGGATCAGGAGCTAGGGGAGGGCGGGGTGGCGGTGGGAGAAGTGGTGGTGGGAGAGGAAGGAAGAGGAAGAACATGGGTGGTTCTGATTGGAGAGATGACAGGCCATTTGATAGCAGAGGATCAACTAGCTGGCCAAATCATGTCGGGAAGTTCCTAAGGTGATGCTATCCAGTTTTAATTGATCGGTTTTGTTGTCCTGGAATCTTTAGCTGGTCTTTTTACTCGAACGCTTTCATTTGATTTGTTGGACACAACTATACTCCCTCTGTCCCACAATAACTCCAATCCTAGCTTCATAAGGTGGGTTTAAGGAAAGAGACAAATGACCAAAATACACCTAATTAATATCAAATATTGATGGGTTTGTAGGTGAGGGGTATTGAAGATATAAAACTTCTCGATTTGCGGGCCGATGGTAGGTAAGAAGGTAGAAGTTGGTTTATTTTAGGACAAATTTCAAACTCTACAAGTTGATTTATTTTGGGACGGAGGGAGTATGTTTTACATCACTAAACCTAATAAAAACATCTAATGTATGTGTGTGCTTTCATAAATTCGTATAAGTCTTTGTGATGTTTAATTTTGCTGTTAACTAGTGTTATAACTAGAGTTGTCATTTTGGTGTGCTGACCAGGTTTCACCTTTGCAAAGAAAACAAGGACACACAAGAAGCATTAGGGGTAATTGGGAAAATGTTAGGACTTCAGGTATACCTTGGTTGCTAACTCATAACATTGTGTTTGTGTTTCTACTGAATGCTTTGATTCATCTTTTTTACCTTCCTTTGCATTCCTAGTTGATCTCTATACCTTTTGCAATTTGCAGTCACGTTCATTCGGATTTGCAGGGACAAAAGATAAACGTGCTGTTACAACACAACAGGTATTTATTCCTCGTGTGCATACCATCTCACTCAATTTTCTTTACATAATCATGAATCATGTTTTTGTACAATTTGTTTAAAAGTTTGCATACAAGTATGCAAGAAATACTGGTATAATTTTAATTAAGGCATAATTTATGGTATTATGTTGTTACAACCAGATAAGATAAGTAAAGGGGAGCTGCTCTGGTTTGGAATACTAGTATTGTCTTGGGAAAGGAGTTTTATGAAATGTAGCTACAATATCACTTTTCTTTAATTAGTACCGTTCTTAGTTTTTAGTCTTTTCCCCTTTAGTTTGTATTGCTTGGCTTTGTTTTCATCTCTAGCGTACCCCAGCTTGGTTGAGATTAAAGGCTGGTGTTGTTTCTGTATTTTGCATACTGATTTTTAGTCTATTTGATAGATTGTATATGTTATCTCACTCCTTTTTCATGGTTGTGATCCTTTGCATGTAATTACATTTTCTTGCAATAGTTACTTTTCTGATTTTTCTCCCCTGGTTAGGTGACTGTTTTCAAGGTATCAGCCAACAAATTGGCTGCACTTAATAATCGACTATTTGGAATCAAAGTTGGAAACTTTAGGTAGGTGATAAAATGCATTATCCCCTTTGTAGATATCATTGCAATGTAACTATCCTAAATACTAATTCTTTTTGCATTCCTTTCTAGTTATGTGAAGGAGGGACTTGTTCTTGGTCAACTAATGGGAAATCGATTTACAATTACTCTGAGGTACTTTTTTTATTTCTCCTTTTAGTTTAATGTATAAAACTAAAAATGTTCTCTAGTGCTCTAAAAAATGATTAGCACATTGGGGGGCTGGACTGATTTGCAGCTACATATTACTTCACTACCAACAGTACTACATTTCACATGCACCAAACCTCTTCTTTTCTTGGTTTAAGAAAACCGAACAAATGGAGAGCTGATATTTTTCTGCATTTCTTCAGGGGTGTTGTTGCAGAATCAGAAGATATAATAAAGGCTTCTGTGGAGGGCTTAGGAAAGAATGGATTTATCAACTACTATGGGTTGCAGGTATGAAGCCAGAACCTTTTCGTCATGCTTCAAAACCTAGCTGGTACATGTTTACTTTTGAAGCTCATCAAGTTCGTTTTTTTTGTTGGTTAGCGCTTTGGAAGTGGTTCAGTACCTACTCACCTTGTTGGAGCTGCTTTGCTTAGAGGAGAGTGGAGAAGTGCTGTAAATTTGATTCTTGATCCAAGGGAAGGAGATATCCTTGATTTATTTTATCCAATCAGCAGTTGCATACTTGCATATATAGTTGTGCCAACTTTTGTTGAACATAACTTAATACTCCGAACAGCGAGATGACATAAGGGAGATGCGTGAACATTACAAGGAACATGGTGATATTGATATGGCACTAAGGAACTTCCCTCGACATCTTGTAGCCGAGAAGGCTATTGTAAGTATAGTTTTTTTTCTTCATTACTTAACCTGGAATTATTCAAAACAGTGCCTTTTTATTCAAGTTATGTAATGTAGATCACATTATTTGGGGAAGTTAAACTGATATTCTTTCATGCATTGTTTCCAGCTTCAATGTTTGAAGAAATGCCCTGGTAACTATCTGCAAGCATTAAAGGGTATACCAAGAACATTACGAATGATGTATGTTGTTTATCTTTCTTTGTCTTTTCATGTTTTTTGATATTGATGGGTTAGTCAATTTATATTTCCTCAAAACCTAGGTAGATTTAGAATATACAAAATTGTATTGGAGTTATTATAGATACTAGGGATCAACAGTAGTAGATCCGTTTTATCTACCAGTTGATAAAATTGTGCATTTGCATTTCTCCTCTGCTGCTCAATATGCATACAGTTTGCTATATTCAAGCTTTTTTGTTACCCTTTTTTTCTGTTCTGTTTTGTTGACCAATTTATTAATTCTCATATTTTGTTTATGTGTCTTTCTTATTTGCTGTTGCCGCTTTTATGAAGGTATGTTCATAGTTACCAAAGTTACCTCTGGAACCATGCTGCCAGCGCCAGAGTTGAAAAATATGGTCAGTGCACATCCTTCTACAGCTACTCAGTTTTAGTTGAATCATGATGCAGTTTGATAATTTTCTGCTAACGGCTAACCTTGACCTTTTTCTTCAGGTGTGTTACCTTTTGTAGTTTTATATGGTGAACTTTTCTTTTCCCATTCCTTCTTATGCTAACTGGTGTACTTGACAGGCATCTCGCAGGTTGTAGAAGGTGACTTAGTTTATAGCAAAGAGCCCCCTCCTGGAGAAGTAGCTTCAGTTGATACTTTAGAACCTTGCGATGACCAAATAAATTCATCTGATATTGATCTATGTTCTGAGACACTTCCAGAAGAAACAATCCAGTCTGTGAAGGTTTGCAATTTGCAGCAAACAATGCGGTGTACATGCTTATGAACAAATAATTCCTAATCATGCACTGTCATTTCTTGTGTAGATAGTTGATTCTGAAGATTTATTGAAGGGTGTATACTCATTTGAAGACGTTGTCCTTCCTTTGCCTGGGTAATTACCAATTCCATATCCATAACTTTAATTTTCATATTGAATCATATTGACAAATATATATGGTGTGCTTATTTCTGTAAATATGCAGTTCGCAAGCATTATTTCCTGGAAACGGAATTGCGGACATTTATCATGACTTGGCTAAAAAGGTGCTACTATCCTACAAAATTTATTTTATAGTTTATTCAGAATTTCTTCCTTTGCTTTGCCAGGAACTTGTGTATTCTTGAATTTCCTCTACAACCCTTCAGTTGCTAAATGCAAAAAAGAAAAATGGATATTGTAGGTTATTAGTTGCTAGATATGTTAACTGTGAAATGCGTTTGGTTTCCTTTTTCTTTTTGTGGATAAATGATACTTCTGTAATGTCACAGGTTTAATTGGCTAATATATTATGAATGAATTACACAATATTTTTTTAAAGTGAAAGATTAAATCCAAGAAATAGGAATCATTCTGTTGATTTGCTTTCATGTCTCAGGATGGGATTAGCTTGACAGAGAATGCACATGGTGTCAAGTAAGTTTCTTTATTTTACTGTAAAATCAAAGGCACCTCTAAAAGGCGATACCTAGTATATGTGCTATAACAAGCTTTATATCTTTTTGTTCTGATATCGTAATATATTCTTGTACTGTTGTATATATTACCTTGATTTGCCGATTTCAATTTGCTACTTTATACCCTAACTTTTATGCTATATGATACAAACTCCATTTTAAGGGAGTTTTCAATTACAAGCATGAAAGGAGGTTATCGGGGAGTGTTCCAGCGGCCTATTGATTTTGAGTGGTATGTCTTATCCCATCTACTTTTCACTGCATTAGATGACCAAAATTATCACCTTTTCTTTCGTATAAATTCCAGCCCTGTTCCACTAAAAAAATGCTTTGGTGTGACTGTAGGGAACTTATGGCTTACACAGATGACACTGCATCTTTAGCAGAAACTGATTTGGATGTTCTGTCCAGAAACAAACCTACAGAAGCCAAGGAATTAAATGAGACTATATCTAGCACGATTTCGAGTGCTCAATCACATGATTCCAAGGTGGCAGGGCCATTGGATAGCTCTATGCCAGGTAGCAAAACTGGCTTACTAGAGGAAAAGTCTGTTGGGAGCTCGGATATGTTAGCAAGGAAATTGGCCATAAAATTAGCATTTACTCTACCCGCATCCTCCTATGCTACAATGGCTATTAGGGAGTTGCTGAAGACTTCAACCTCGGTATGTTTCTCAACTATAATATTATATTACTATGCTTTCACCACAATTCAAATGATGTTAAATGGACTCTGTTTATGGCGTTATGCATAGTTAAGAATGCATGACCACTTAAGAATTCCAATACATTTAATTATGGCAGTTGCCCAACGGTATTGTTGATTATTTCAGGACGTCAGGAGAAAATATTGTTGAATATTTCAATAATATATGCTATTGCTCTAACATGTTAACAAGTAACAAATTTCATTTCATAATTACCTTCTGCTCCTCTGCAGGTCACGTATCAGAAAACACTCGATTGTTAATTTTGTTATTGACATCAATTCTTTATGGGAAATCTTCCAAGTCGCATCTTAGAGGAGTTGACATAGTTAAGCAACATGAGTTGGTATGGTATTTGAATTGTGTTGCAAGGTTTGATACTAGAGAACCCATTTTGCTTAGGGGATACCATAACAAAGGGGATAGGTTCCTCAGATTTTTCGGCACATCAGAATACCGTGTTGGATATCGGTGTAATTTTTATCGTGTGCCACTAAGTAAACTTCTAAATCCTGATCTGATTATTGCAGAATTGCATTTAGCAGTCCAAATGAATCGGCATTGAGATACCATGCTGCTCGGCCTGCTCCCGTTCGGTGCATACTGAATTGCTGGTGCACGTTTGTGCCATTGTGGGTGGTAAAAACATGTTTTACCACTAGAATATGTGGCATGCCATAATATTGTATGAACTTTTGTAACCAAACAGGGATATTTAAGTTGAGAACCCTTGCGAGGTTTCCTTGTCTGGGTTTTGAATTTTCATATGGTGTGTTTGTTGATCAGAGCTCAATTATCGTAATATCCGGGCAACAAAATCAGTTTGAATTTGTGTCTTGCACAGGCGGCCGGCTGGCAACTGGACGGCAGCTGGGCTGCACATTTGACGCAGCCTGACGGTGATGAGCAGCTGGGCGGCTGACTTGAGGCTGCAATACGACACGACGCCTGGTCCAGTGTGGTTCCCCACTTCCACTAGCCCTATCAGGAAGACGAAAACGGCAGCACCTCCTCTAACATAGTAATAGGGTTGGTAGAAGCCTACAACAACTGGTGCTTACATTGAGCCTCAAAGACCTTGGAAGTACAAGAAAAAATAATTGATGTATGGCAACCAAATACAACCACAACACACAGGTGTACCCTGTAGGTGCATAACTCATTTATTATTATAACTGGTTACCAAAGTTCGCAGCTGCTGCTAGCTCTCTACAAAGACAAAAGATGACGGAAATTTCGGATACAACTCAGTATACAAGAAGAGCCTAAGATCCTGCACATTCTCAACCATCCAGCAGGACATGCATAACCTAAAAGGGTTGATCCAATGGTTCCCCCCCTCCAATCTCAGCCTCCAAAACAAACACTAAGGTGACAATGGCATGCCCTAAGTCAGGTTCTGGATCTTGCGCTTCAGCCACAGAGCCCGGACATCACCGTTTAGCGAGATGAATATTTCCCGGTTCCCCGCTTGGAGGAACACATCGGGGGCAACCGATTTCTCCACCTGCGATAGCTCGGCCATGCCATTGAGGATCTGGACGCATCTCGATATGCTGTAGCTGTCCTCTTGCTTGGACAACTGCCAGTCATGATTCGAGTTCTTGTACTCCCCCGAGTCGTCGATCACCCGGTCATTGCTCTGCCTCTTGGAGCAATGCCATGAGCGGGGCTGCCACTGCGATATCGCCTGCGGGAACATGTGCGTATCTCTGTTCGTGCCTCTGACATGCGGGGGAGTTTGCTGGAAGGAGGACTCCTTTGAGATTGGTGACTGCAGGCGAGGTGAACGTTCCACGATAAAGTCATGCTCATCCTCACTGTGATCCAGATCAGCGCCAGTGTATAAAAAGCGCTTACTTTCTTCTGCCATTATGCCTTCTGCACAAGGAAACAATTGTTAGCCAGTATACGAGTCCAGACATTCCATCAAGATAACTGATGATTGCGAAAATATATACGAGTATTAAGAAGCATATCTTCAGTACCATTTTTCCCGAAAGGATTCCTGCAGTCCTCACATCGGCAAAACAAAGAGCAACCAGTCCCATCCTGTACATAAGAATTTAGTTGAGAATATTTTTCACCCAAACGTTTGGCAAAGAGCTTGAACTAAGACCAAACCTGGTAGCAATCACAGTATTTCTTTAGGCAACTTGATTTCTTGCAATTGCAACCTCGCCTAGGGGGAGTTGAAGAAGAGGAATGATGAGCATCTTCCTGTCAATGAAAACACATTGAAATTTACTACTACAAACCAAAGGAATTATCAAATACTGTAGCACCAGCAAATTCAGTTAAGAAAACAACCACAGCTTCAGCATTTGCCTCAGATCTTCGATTAATTTTCAGCGACATCCGTTTCTGTCGTGAAAGAAGCACCTTGCGAGTGGTCTGAACTGTTTCTGCATATAAGGCCTTGTTGAAGCATGGCTGGCATCCACACTTTTCAGAACAATAACCTCCACCAGCAAAGCATGGGCAATAGCTGCATAAGCAAGTGCTTCACTATCAGTCTTAGTTTATGATAGCACAAGCAGCCAACCAGGCATAGAGATCCAAATCAATTTAAACTTATCATCATATATTCATACTGATGATGTTTTCATATCCATGATATTTGCAGTAGAAAACAAAAACAGCTTCTAGAAAAGATAGAAGAACTATGGCTTCCATAGTAGCTTTTTTAGGTCGATTGCAAAGTTGTAAGCTGTCCGCCATTAGTTGCAATTATCAAAGGAAATCATACTAACAATCAAATGTTGCAAACATATAATATTATAACAGAGCATGAGATTTCGATTATTTATTCAATTTAAACACATTACACACCACACGGAGCACTCAAATTACGCATACTAAGAGAAGACAACCGGAATCCACTCAAACAGCTGTACTATAGAACCCAACAACAAAGGGGTTTTTGAACTATGAGCAAATCTCAGAGTCTGATATCTAACCAGACAGGATCATACCCGTAAGACGCCTCACAAAATCCCTATCTCTATTCTCCACTAACTAACATGGATGCACATAGCTGCGAAAATCGCATGGCACCAAACATTTCCATTTCCTCTCCCCTTTTAACTAAATGTCTAAACCTTCCAAGAATCGTATGAACAGAAAACTACAAAATCAAAAAGGATCAGAGGCTTCTTACAGCTTCAAGCATCTCGACTTCTTGCAGGCGCAATGCTTGCACCCGTTCCCGTCCGCGCTCTCCTCCACCTTCTGCCTGCCAAAAACAAAAAAACCCCCACAACCCGAATCAGATCACCGGAAAATCAATCAAAAGAAACCGAAGCGCCATCCAGCTCGGGGGCCACGGATCCTCACCGCTTTGGGGTGGGAGTGAGCGCCAGCTGGTTCATGCTGCAGGGCTCCGCCTCTGCCACCACCACGGCCACCGGCTGCGGGGCCAGGGGCTCCATGGCCGCCGCCGGTGGTGGCGGTGGCGGTGGAGGCGGTACCGGCACCTGCACCGGCGCCGGCGGTGGCGCCGCCGCCACCGGAGACGGCGGCTTGACGGAGATCGGGGTGGCCTCCATGGCGAGGAGGGGGAGAGGAGGGAGAGGGTGGGCGCACGGGTCCGGGGTGAGAGGAGGGGAGAGGCTCTCTCTTTTAGACTGCGTTGTGGGGCCCAGTTGTAGGATCTCTCCTTGTGGGGTTTGTTTCTTGGTTCTTGGTGTTTTCTTGGAAAAGCTCCTTGGTTTCAGTTTGCTTTTCTTGTTTTTTGAAGCTTTGGATTTCAGTTTGCCTTTTTTTTTTATCTTTGGATGTGCCATGTGTTGGTGGAGGTTTGATTTGGGAGGTTTTGGAATTTAGTAAGGTTTTTTTTTATATTTTGGTTGGGGTACGTTTTGATATTTTTGGAGGGGTTTTTGAATGTGGGAATATGGAGGATTTACGGTTTCAAGGTGAGAACACATAGAATTTTGTGGTTCCGGTTTGAGAATAGAGAAGGATTTTACGGTTTGGGATGTTCTACTTCTAGACAAGATATTTAATTTATTTTACGGTTTGAGGATAATTTGAAGGTTTTTACAGTTTTAGATGGTGTTTTTAGTAATATATTTAATTTGTTTCTAAATAGAGACTATTCAACCATTGGTAGTATATGTGTAGCCTCTTTTATAATATTGTTCCGATTGACCAAACACGTTCTTATCCCATATCTCACCTTTTTGGCTTGAGGACATTTCATATACTACTAATTAGTGTGTTGAATTTTGTACCATCAATTTGCTTTTAATACATGACAGGACTACCAATTCAAATTGGCTCAATTTGCTACTACTTGTGCGAGATATTTTTTGATATATGACTCGTCTTCCTTTACCGTTTATACTTTATAACTTTCGTCAAGTTTTATATTTTAAAAACTAAAATAAGTCTCACAACTAAAAAGAAACTAGCTGAAAAGTGCTTGCTCATCGGACAAGTGTTTCTTGTACTGCAGTAAGAAAGTAGCGTGTGTGTCATCACGTTACTTCGTTTTTTTAGAAGAAAAAGGGTATCATAAAGTATGGCGCGTTACTCCTTTCTTTGAAAGCTTTTTAACCGAGCATGAAACGTAGCTTATAATGCACGGCAATCTCAAATTCACCACCTCATAAACCTTTTGTTTTGAGATCTAAACGAAGAAAATCGCACTAGTTGAAAGCTTTTTGCACTTAACGCATAGCCCATCAGAGAAGCGTTTTCAAAAGAAAAAAAAAATGGCAACAACTCAACTGAACAGTGAACACCACAACTACACGTCTCCACCTACTATTGAGCTAAAAGTTGCATTACCTTTAATTTGTAGAAAAAAACATAGAAAATTTAGAGGATTATAATGTTATAAAAAAGTTTTCTAGAAAGGCCTTTGAAATGAAGGGATTAAATCATTTCCTTTCCTTTGAAAGTCCTATGGAATATTGGATAAAAGTTTTAACTTTTTTTTAAAAAAAAATTGAGTCTATCTCTCTCATCCGACTCTTCTACTTAAATGATCATTCTTGTATTTTTCATATGTTTTGCAATATTTATTCTTGCAATTTTATGTGTTTTACAATCATTGTTTTCTTCTTGGAGGATTAGAAATATGACTATTGCTTTCCAATTAGCTGTTTTTGCATTAACTGTGACTTGTGTTTTATGATTCTCTGTTTTGAGCTTGTATTCCTATCAAAATTATATGTTTTTTCTCCATTTTTTTAATCATACCTGTGAAATTGAACTCTTTGACTTCAGCCTCGAATAGTCAAGTCCATACGTTCAAGAAAATAAGGTATGTGCATCAGTACCAATGGAGGAAACATACCAATTGATGACCTATGTCAATTTAAGAGAAACATTGTGCACAATACTTCCTCCATCTAACATAAAGGGAAAATACTTTAATGCCCATTACGAGGGTACGCTAACTATTGATTGACTGAATTGACATAAATTTCAGCAAAATTAAATGAGGGGTGGATGGGCCGTGGAAATATTACTCTTAAAATGCTTATATTTATGTGCAAATGTTAAACGCCTGAAAGTTAAAAGCTATCCTGTCAGAAGAGAAGAGGATCATTTATAGCAGAATCACATTCAATCACAAATTAACAATTAGGAATTTCCATCTAAGAGAGAACTACAGAAATTATGTTCAGCGGTTCAGCACCATAGCCCGATGTCCCACTGAAAACCAGGCCCTCAATGTTAGTCGAGTGATTGCATCAAGCCCATCATCTATATTTCCAAATATCAATTACCATCGCCACATGCTCCCAAAACAATTTCGTTCATGTCTTTAAGCCCATTTGCTTCATGATGCTCTGCAATGGATTAGCGCCACCGATCTGATTCAACAATTGCTTAGGGATGAGATTGTTAATGGTGTTCATCGTGTCCTTGTTGTGAAGAACATTCTTATTCATATTCTTGGGAAACTTCTTCTTCAACTTGCTACACACCTTGGCGATTCGCTTGTACTCTTCCAGCATGTCAGTCACATCTTTCACGGCCCTGCCAGATCCTCGAGCGACCCGGTTAATTCGTGATTCACTCATCAGCTTTGGGTTTGTGCTATCAAGCTCTGAAAATTAAGTAGCCAAATAAGTTTCAAGAAAGCGGTCTCCATACAAATAAGAACAAAAAATGCCTATAATAGCTCACCGGCATCTGTCATAGAATCCATAATAGTCATGTACCGCTTAATCTTTGCTTGGCTTTCCTTATCATGTTCTTTTGGCATCAGTTCAGACCTAAATCCAGGTATCATAGATAAAATCTGCAAGAAAGAATTACACAATGCGTGATTAAATTCGTAAGAACGATCTCCTTATATGTTGCTTTGGCTTTCAGTGTTGATATCTTGATGAAATACTCCAATAAAAACAAGATTTCAAATACTGACAAGAAATCTAACCTGTCCAATAGGACCCATGTTAAGAAGATTATGGAACAGCTCGTAGAATACTCTGAGAGTAAAGGTTCCTTCCATCAGTCTCTGCATAAGCTCAGGTTGTTGATCAGCTGGCATAGCATCTTTGATCTTGTTCACCAAGCCAGACAAGTCTCCCATTCCTGACAGTTACAAAAGTCATGTAAGCTGGATAGAATAGCAAAAGGTTACATATTATACCAAATGTGTTTTTACTAACCTAACAGACGACTAACAAACGGTTTCACATCGAAAACCTCAAAATCCTCCAAGTGTTCTCCAGTTCCAATAAATATAACAGGGCTCTTTGTAGCTGCAACCCTGGAAGAGGAGAAAAAAAAGATGTCAAAACAGGCTCCTTATAGAATCTTCACTGATTTACTCACAAGGATATCCACCTTTTTGCTACAATTAAGAAATCCTAAGGGTAATTTAATAAACATAAAATTAGCAGGAGGAGGTTTATGGTAGGAAATACTAACGCGCTAAGTGCACCGCCTCCTTTCGCATGACCATCCAATTTCGTAACAATCACAGCACCAACAGAAGCACTCTGTTTAAATGCTTGCGCCTGATCAAACGCTGCCTGACCAATGCTACCATCCATCACGAATATCACAAGGTCCGGTTTCTGCACACAGAAACACAAGTTAAATTCTCAATAACAGTGGAATGCCATAATAAAAGATCTTTGCCAATGGTTGTGCCAATGTAAATACCGTTGCTTCTGCAACTTGACGCATTTCTTCGAAGAGTGCAGTCTCTTGCTTGTGGCGCCCGCTAGTATCAACAATGATGAGATCGGACTTCTCCTTCCTGAACCTCTCCACACCCTCAACAGCAATTTTCACAGGGTCTGATTCCATGTAGCTGCAATGAGAACAGTTTAATTTGTTTAATGTCAATTTTAGCGAAGTATTTTTCATACTAATATGTGTAAAGGTGTATGTAGATGTAGAAAACCAACCTTCCATAGTAAGGAATCTTGGCCTTTGTGGCATTCTGTTTTAACTGATCAAAGGCACCAGCTCTGAATGTATCAGCACAAACCAATGAAGGTTTAAAGCCCTTCAGCTGATGATAGTGAGCATATTTGGTACAAGTAGTGGTTTTACCAGAACCTACAGCAACATAACGTTATCCAGAGAGCAGCGAACATTAAATTTATATTGCAACCCAAGAAAGAGACAAATAATAATATACAAAATTGATTATTGTAAGGAGCAGGTGCTATAGAAGCTAGAACAAACTAGCAGAAACCTAAAGGAGGAAATGACACTAATCCTTAAGACAATGGGTCTAGCATCTACAACTAATTGGGTACCACAAATTTCCCTGAGATGTGACCTCTACCTGACAATGTAATACTAGAACCTGAAGTTTTGTCTTCAAGAATTAATGCACAAGAAGAAGGGAAAAAATATATTGAGAATGTCTACTTTTGTTGTCATCTGGTTATGGATACTTCTCCAACATGGAGAAAACTTGTCATCATCAGAAGGAAAAACTTTGTATAGTTTTATTCACTAAAGGCCTAATAAATTCAGAATTCCATTAGAGGAGTTACAAACAAAACTATCAGCAGCTAGCTAGTGGTTTAACACTAAAACCCAGCAGGGCTAGGTATAATTAAAGATATATTTTACAGATATACCAGGAGGTATCAAAACTATTAGTGTTAATTTCCGTCCGGAGGTACCAAGAGGTATTAAACTTTACAAAATGTGATTCCTTTCGGTATCTCCTCAAAGAACTATAGAATCACTCAAAATTAAAATTGGACAAGCTAGCAGTCGAGTTCAAGACTGTGACTGACCTTGCAAGCCGACGAACATGACCACGCTGGGCTTCCCCTTGGTGGGGGTGAATGACGGCTTCCCCGGATCAAGCATGTTGCAGAGCTCCGCGAAGACGGCCTACAAGAAAGACGAGCACACACGCATCATTATATCTCAGCAAATGCGTTCAATTGCCAGCTGATTTTTGACGGGGGAGCCTAGCTAGCTAGCTCGATCGATCGATCGATCTGACTAACCTGCTGTATGATGCGGCGCTTGTTGGTGCCGGCGGGGAGGGCGTCGAGGTTGACGACGCTCCTGATGTTGGAACGCATGTCGGAGACCATCCTGATCTGCACGTCGGACTGCAGGAGCGCGCGCGCGATCTCGTGGAGGCAGTCGGCGAACGCCTTGTCGTCGATCACCGTCGCGTTGCTCATCCGCGCCAGCGCGCGGGAGATGCTCCCTCCCAGCTGCGCGAGCACCATCTCGATCGATCGATCGGCCTCCGGCGAGTCGCGGCGATCTGTGCGTGCGTTTCGGCGGCTGCTGCTGCAAGATTTGTGGTAAACTGAGGAGTGTTTATCTCCGTGATTGCTTGTTATAACTTACGTAGTGTATAGGGATAGAGATAGGTAGTGTAGATTGGAATCTGGATATGAATCGAAAAGGTATTACAAAAATTGGGCTGAAAGTTGAAACCTAGGCGGAATCCATCTCTCTCTCTTTCTGGCGGCGATTTTTCGTCCGGTCCGGCTCCCGTGCTCCCGTAGATCGCTCAAGTTTCCAACAAGTTTCCGTCGTGGCGTCCGTCGTCCTTCGCCACAAGCCCAAGCTTGACAGTTAAGCGGCCCGTGTTCGTGTCTCGGGCCTTTTGTTCGATGTTGGAATAAGTTCATCTGAGATCCCTTAACTTGTCAAAAAATTTGATTTCCGTCCTTCAACCGGAGAATCATATACCATGGATCCCTCAACTATCAAAACTGGTACAACTTCAACTGTCAATAAAACGACAATTTCAGCTGACGCGGCGCCTACGTGGCTAATTTGACTCGATCTTCATCTGATGTGGCATTGACGTGACACTTACGTGGCAATTCGATTAGGAAAATAATAAAAATTGTAAGCCCACATGTCAGTTCCACCAAAAAATTAATTAAAAATACTGGGGCCCATGCATGACCCTACATGCCATTCTCACCCCTCTTCTTCCTCCTCTCTCCCCATCTCCCCTCTCTTCATCTCTCTTCCATCTCCTCTCTCCAAGCGCGACGAGGATGCAGTGGCGCGCGGTGATCGGTGGGAGAGGAGCAGCGCGCAGCGCCTAGTGGGACACGGGAGAGGAGGGAGCGGCACACGGTGGCCGGCGGGAGAGGAGGGAGGGGGCGGCTACGCCCAAGTACCCACCGCATCAGTAGCAGCTGCAGGCTGTCATTGGGAGAAGGAGGATGCATGGTGAGGGACCACGAGACACTGGAGGCGACGGTGGCAGGGCGAGGCGCTCGCGCGGTCTTCGTCATCGCACCTCGCGGCGAGGCCCATGCCTGTCCTGGCGACGCCATGCCTCGACGTCAGGGTAGCAAGCGGATGCGTTGGTGTCGTCTCACTGCCGCAAGACCCACTGGCGGTGTCAATGGTGGACGGCGAGGGACCGATTTGGGGAAAAGTCGTCTTGTCGACGATTGGGGCTCTGGATTGGGTGGAATGGAATCGAGCAAAGGTGACGGACTCATCGGTTGCTGTGGTTTTAGAGGATTGGTGGCCGGAGGCGGTGGATTGGGGACGGTTCATGCGACTGCAATGCCCCCCTCGCCAGCCTTCTTCCTCCCCCGCCCGCTCGCCGGTCTCCCCGCCTCCTCCCTCTCCGCGTGCTTGGCTGGCTTCGGCTCACTGGTAGAGAGGGAGAAGGGCGGCAGCCGGCAGGGAGAAGGGCGGGGGGCGGCGGCTAGCCCTTCTCACCATCGAGGTCACCCCTACGGCAAGGTCCATTGCGCCGCCCGATGGCCACCGCCCTTCTACCTCTCCGGCTCTCCGCACGGGCTCCTTCATTGAGATAGAGAGGAGGGCAGGACCCACTGACATGTGAGTCCCATTATTTTTTTTCTTTGTCTGGCTGATATGTGGGCTCCACATTTTTGTTTTAATTTTTATATTTTGCTTCCAGTGTCACATCACCGTCACGTAGGACGAGGACCAAGTTAAACCAGTCACGTAGGCGCCACATCAACCAAAACCGTCAACTAAACCGCTGAGCGACCTCATCTGCACCGGTTTTGATAGTCGAGAGATTCGTTGTATCCAGTATTACAATTTAGGGATGAAAATTGAATTCGTTAACCAGTTAAGAGACATCAAACAAATTTATTCCTTTGGTGTTGCTCCATCCTACTAAATGGGCCTGCATCGTATCTGGTCCAGGCTGGCCGCGTCCGTGACGGCTCTTGGCCACTGCCCAGGCCCAATTGACGAAGAGCAAGAGCGCCGCCATGTATTAGTAAAGCCATTTCTAAGAGGGCAAAGAACTGAAAGAAGTCTCGGCGCTTAGGAAACCAGACGCGTAGTACGATGCGTATCTAGCCGCAGCTGGACGTAGCACCGTACGCCGACCCGCCCGGCCGTGTACGCTGCACCGAAACATGTCGAGACAAGCAGACAGCGGCGGCGTCCGCGTGCCATCCGACCCGCCGACCGACGGCATATTACGGGGACCCGCCGCAGACGATCGTTCACGTGGCGCTTGCATTGCCTCCTGCTAACTACGGCCGCACAACCCTGTCGTGTCGGAGACATGCCTCCGGCGCCCCCTTCCCCCGTCGTCCCGGCCCCGTGACCCCCGGGCATGCACCCAGCGCGCTGCTCATGGACATGCCGATGCTCCTCCGATCCTCTACTTCGCGCGCCACCCAACGCCACGCGTGGCGGGCGGCCGGCCTCGCATTCTCAGGTGCCGAAGACACCAGGTGGCGACACTGTGAAATCTACGCTGTCCTGTTGCAGACCTCTACTCCATCCATCTTTTAAAAAATATCAATCAAGTGAGAATTTGATAATACCTATGAAGACAAACCTGAACATAAGATTACTCGGGTTCGTTATTCTAAATGATTTTCTTAGGAGCGAGGGAGTAGAATCTACGCGTTCCTCTCTACATAAAGGGAGAGTATTCTAATTTCTCGAGAAAATGTTCTCCCGCAGAACTCTTTTTTCTCAAATTTAATGTAAATGTCTTTTTATTAACATCTCCTAATCTGCCAAAAACCATATTTAAATTCGATCGATCTACACACCGGGAGATGAAAAGGACATATTATTCTTATTTCTCAATGTGTGGGGTTGAATTTTGATTTGATTTTTTTTGAGAGGTTTATGTATACGGCATAAATGTTGTCAATTTTTCAAAGAATTTTTAACAGCTATTATATATAATGTTTGAACAAACAAGGTACGTCCCCTCGAAATTCTAAAACACTTTCCCGCACAGAAGGCACTACTGTTCCACCATACAGCCGGAGGACAATAATGTCCTTCCGCTTCGAAACAAGCGTAGAGCTGTTTGTCCGTCTACGCCGCTGATCTACTCGAAGATCATCGTTTGTACCGTTGTTTTGAAACAAACGAGACATTACCGGTGTGTTTGGTCACCTATTGAACGCAGTTTCAGACGCTGGAAGGAATTCATCAGTTTCACCATCAATTCTGTAGAATTCCTGTAGCTTCCATGTTCCCAACGGGCCTAGATAAGCACCTAGCTAATCATTTTTTAAGATCAACGGATCTGAAAGACTTATAACATGTGGAGGATTCACTCTCACGACCCGACAGAAAAAGACGCTGCATTTGCGAGCGAGCAGTTAGGCTGAGCACATCTACCCCGTCTACCAAAACAACGAGAATTTATCATTACATCGTCGTGTTGTCGTGATAGGACGTAAGGCGACCAAAGCCATACGTTCCCCACATACACACCATGATACCACTGTAAATTTGATTGCTAAGATGTTAATCAAGAAGTACATTAAAATACGTTGATAATGAAAATACCACCGGTAGGACGGCCAGGACAAGGTTCACATGCCTGCTACAGCAAAATTCGCTTCGGCGAAGCAGCATCGTCGTTTTTCTTTTCTTGTTTCTTTTTTCTTTTGAGAGGCCAGCATCATGGTTGAGCCTGCACGCATCCACTTTCTCTTCTGAACCTAAAAATGCACAGAAAAACAGGTTATGACCTGCCCAGAAAAGTATATACGTACAATGAAGGTGATGCGACTAATATTAGGAGTGCGACATTTCAGTAATCAATCTAAGCAAAGTTGTTGGCGTTAGGTCAATTTATCAAGCATATGAAACCAGGTGTCTGACTTTTCTAGTATATATCACACATATTAGGCATGTAACAACCTTTAAAGACATCATCACTTAAAGACTAATATAAAACAAAATCATTGAAATTTATACTGTTGTAAAAGGACAAGCTAATGTGATGGTGTGCTCCACGTTCCCCCCTCCACTAGGTAGATATGCTTGTGTTGTGTTCTTTGCAATGTGCATATGTAGATGGCTAATTGACCGCGTGTGGTCAGGTATACAATTTTTAGATTTGGGAATAACTTTTCTATTGCATTTTCATTTGGATCTTATAGCATGTTTATTTGTCATCCATCGTGCGTCTTCACACAGGAAAAACAAAACTGTACTAGCCAATTCAGGCTATGGGAACCGGCTCCTGCCTTTACCTTCAAAACAGTTCCAGTCATGTGAACTACGGTTTCCTACATTTTTACCTAGTAAACTGGTAGGCATAAAAAATTCATATTATCTTTCTTATTCTCTCAAGAGGTACTAAACTGCTGAAGATTCTATGGGTCAGGGCAAATCTCAAAATTTCAATAACTTACCAAGCTAAACAAGCCAATCCAAAAGGAAGGAGAACTCTACAAAAAATTTCCACACAAGCAGCAACCTAGTCCTGAACTCCATACTGTTTCCTTCTATTTGCCTTCTCCCACCTTCTTTCTCCTTCTCTATTCCCATGCATCTACTATTATTCTTTTAGTCCTCTTCCCATCAGGCATCAGCATTGAAGATGGACATTGAATCAGTGAGGTGTGCATGCTGTGGCCTGGAAGAGGATTGCACCCAGGAATACATAGAGAATGTGAAGGCAAACTTCGGAGGGAAATGGCTTTGTGGCTTATGCTCAGAGGCGGTAGGGGATGAGCTCAGTAAAGACAGAAGAGAACAGGATGGCATCGAAGATGCTATCAAAGCTCATATGGCATTCTGCAGGATGGCACTATCAAGCCCTGCAGTCAAGGTAGCGGATGGCATGAAGGAGATGCTCAGAAAGAGGTCAAAGGATAAGGTAAAGCCTGAAATACCATCAAAAGCACACCCATCCTTACTTGGTGACAATTGACAAGGTTCCAAAGCGAAGAACATCAACAATGATGCTTTTAGATAAGGGTGTGACTGATGTAAGATTTCTCTCAACCTACTCAACAGTTATTAATTTACTAGTATTACCTTTTATATTCCCTGGCAACATGTCAAGTGTAAATATAGTTTGGTCATAGGAATAAGTTTCAAGATCACCACCTTTCTGCAAGAAGATCTACAAACTTCGTTGACAAGAGATACTATGCTTTGTGTGAACATGCTATAGGTTATCCTGTGTTCTTTGCAACTCTAGAATATTTACTCAGAGGTTTGTTTCTCACCTAATTTATTTTGATGATCTGTGATGAAAATTAATAATGACAAGTGATCACTTTTATTCCGCCAACTAGAGACTAGTTATAGTTCAGTGTCTTACATTCTAAAATCATTGAACAAATTGGCCTAAGATTGTCACTGTGCAACTATTCATGAACAAATACCCCAGGGAGAATATATCAGCAATCTGTACAAATATAGTAAAGAAATATAAATAGAATTAGGTACTCTACCATTCCAGGTTTCTAATATTTCATTGGCAAAGATCCGTGAATCTATGACATTTCTTATAATTTGTAATCACCCTTATGTAATAAGCTGAAGTTGTAAGAACATATTTCATCAAGATGAAGATGCAATACAAGTAAAATATGAAGAAATGAGCCTGGTAAAGGCACATCAAAATATCACTTTCTAGTAAAAGATAGCACGAGGCACCGATCAATGACAGATATGTATTGACAGGGAAATGCTTGATTGAAATTTGAAGGTGTTCTACAGATAATTCACAATATGCACACTTCAAGTTAAAATTAATAAAAACCACATGACCCACAGCTAACAGGGTGCATGGACACTTAGAAGTCAAAATCATAATACTGTTAAAACAATCAACAAAAGAGTCGAAACATGCCTGTACTCCTGGCCTGCTTGCACTGAGATCGTTCAAAGTAACTAGAACAATCCTTCTCCTGCGTACAAAGGTTATCATGATTAAATGGTAAACACTAAAATCTAAAACACTGGACATCTGCGTGCAGATAATTGTGGAGACCAATCATAGTTGCATAATCACAACAAATACAAGTAATGCAAGATTCTCGTAAATCAGAATATTAAAGTTTTCAGTGAACTTACTTAGCTCATCTAATGAAATGCTAGCAGCACTCTCGCCAGATTTAATCAGCCGAATCTTACCTGCACATATAAATATTTTTCCGAAGATAAGCTTTTACAACAACAAAGACAATCAAAATAAATAAGTAAAAAATAACAGCTATCAACATTATGCAAATGCAGTATAATTAAACAAAGCAGAAGGCTTCTGTGTCCAGTTTGGTAACAGAGTTATGGAGTTACCCGTGAAAATTGTTCAAACGTTATTTATTATTGCTATAAAATAAAACTATCAAAAAATTTCTAGTGGAATGGCAGATCAACATACCATCTCGTCGAAGACAAATCTCTGGTATATTTTTCACTTGATCATTAATGTTGTCATTGTATACTCTGGTTTCAATATCACCCTCAACATAAACTGTGGAACTGGATAAGGCAAGAACAAAGACAGCACCAACCACAGTAAAAAAGAATTTCAAGCCATAGAACTAGGAAATGGTACATAGTTGTATGGAGAAAAGAAAAAGGGTGATCTTCTCACTGAAACCACGTACTTCTTCACCAGCTTCTGGACAGCAAAAGCACCTAGCTGGTCATTATGAATGGCTATCCTATGCCACTGAGCTGGCTTTGGCAGATCTGCATCCCCTACTACCCTCTGGTCAAACATGCCACCAGTTCCAACTGTAAAAACAGTCACTGTACGACCATTCCTTAAAATTTTCTGCACAGGAACCTGTCCAACTTTTCCACATATTATAGCCTAGAAAGTTGAAACGATTAATACCAAGTTAAGCTCCTGAAAACCAAAAAACGAAGTATCCTTTTCATATTATACTTAAATACCCTGTGAACACCACGGAATCCCCAGCCCTTCTTGGGGTCTACGCTTTGGGGTTCTAACTCTCGTCTTGAATCTGTATAATCATCATCACCTCCCATTTCACTCTTCTCATCAAGATCAGAAAAGGAAACAGTAGAACTCCAAGCTTGTGATTTTCTGTAGAAATCTACAGAGACAAATATTTAATCAAAACTTACTCAGTAAAAACTGAGTAGAAATCTTGAAACAACCATGAAAAACAACCCACCAGTTGGTTTTCTTTGCCGTTCTAAGACCCTCCTCAAGCCCTTCAGTAATCCAGTGCTGAGAGAACTCATGGTAAATCTACACACATTGAGGAAAAACATTTAATAATAAAATCATAAAAATAATCATCAGAACATTTTTTTTCCTATTCCTTTAGTGGATTTCAAAACAACATAAACATCACAGTCGTCAACTTCATTCAACATTTTCCTGGTAGCAGTTCTATTCTCAAAAGCATTTGTTCAGTGTGACCTTCTACAAGGAAAAAACTACATGAGGAAATAAGGTGCATCAGGATGGCCTATCACGTGGGAGACACTTATTCTTTATAATGAGGCATCCCAGGTTTGTCTCAACAGTACAGAGGAGTTCCATGACAGTTCTGCTTATTCTTTCCTGCACAAAAAACAACTTATGGTCTTATTCAGCTACAGCAGCTCCGTTCCATTGGAACCTCAGGAACGACATCCAGCCAAGACAAGGAACCTGCTCAACCTGCCTAAGCGGCTGATCCGCCCTGCTAAGCTGCAATGGCATTTAGGATCGTAGTATCCAATAACCACCCTCTTCAGGAAGGATTGAATGAACAACACCTAAAATCTAATAGGCAATCACAGATAATTTAACAGCCTGCTGGAACTAAACTTTGCATCGATAAAATACGCAAACGGTCCAAGATATTCTACCGAGACATTTTAACAAACACCTTGCAAGCATCGCACACTGGCCATTCAGGGGCTTCAGACGATGTCGACAACAGTTGTCGTTGTCGAACGTCGACCCCATAGAACAGTGGAAGACCCAGCCAAAAATGAAGAAACTGCAACCATGGCAGAGTTGGAACACTGGAACAAGCTCGGGAAAGGAACGTACCTTGAGCGCCGCCGCCGGAGCCCGGAGGCCTTCGCGCGTCGCCGAGTCACGGGGAGGGATCGACGGCGGGACGAGGCCGACGGGAGCAGACCGAGCGAGTGGGGAGACTAGCCGTACGGAACGAGGGAGGCTGGGAGGAGGCGAGGTGTCCGGTGGAGTCGGCGGCGGCGGCGCGCGTGCCTGGGTGAAGCGGTCAAGCGGAGCGAGATCAAAAGGTCGAGTTGTTGTGAAAATTTTGGGCCGGGCCTGGAGATTTCTGCTTCTCCTGGCGTAACGGGCCGAACCTGCACCAAAGTTAGTGGGTTGCTACTATCCTGGAGACTTCTGCTTCGGAATAAGTTCACTTGGACTCCCTTAATTAGTGATCGAATCTGATTCTTCGTATCCTGAACCGCAATACCAGATATCTCGATCCTCAACTATTAAAACCGATACAATTTGACTCCTTTGGTGGTATTGAAGGGTGGTTTCGCTGATGTGCCGTCTACTTGACGGTGTTGATCTAGTTTGTAACGCTGACGCGGTGCTTAGATGGTATTAGAGTTAAAAATATACACATGGGACCCATTTCATTAAAAAAAATTATGGAACCCACGTGTCATCCTCTATCTCTCTTTCTTCATCCTCCCCCTCTCCCTTCTCTCTGTCTTTCTCTTTCTCTCCCTTTCGACAACCTTCTGTAGGGGATGTGAGCTGGAGCGGCGGCCGGCAGGAGCCCGGGAGCTGGAGCGGCGGCCGGCGCTCGAGGGCCGGAGCGGTCGTCGTAGGTGCGCTCGTCATGGTGGGAGACCCGACGCTTGGAGAGGTCAATGTAGCCCTTGTCGTGGTCGACGCGGAGGACGACGGCGGGCTCCTGGCGGCCGACATTGATGAGGTATCTAGGGGATGGAGCGGATGCGGCGACGGGAGAGCTCGGAGTAGAGGATCATGCCTTCGATGTTGTTGTACTCGAGCTGCGAGACGTAGGTGCCCATGTCGACGAGGTGCTTCACCTGGATCATCACCGCCGTCTCCACCTCCGGGAACGGCACCTCGTACATCCGGCACTCCAGGTTCGGCATCGCCTCACCGGAGCTAGGGTTTTGGAGGAGGGGATTTCGGGGGCGGCGGCGGTGGCGAGCAAGAGGGCAGGTGATGCTCGCATTGCCCTCCTGCTGCGCGACACCGTCGACGGCGCCACCACTATCGTGGTCCACCGCGACAAGCCACCGCCGCCGCCGCTGCTCCGCCGCTCCGGCCCCCGCCCGCCCGCCGCTGCTCCAGCACCCGTGTGCGTGCACACGACCGAAGAAGGGAGAGAGGAGATAGAGAGAGGGGAAGAAGAAAGAGAGATAAGAGGATGATATGTGGGCCCCACATGTCAGTAGGCCCCATAATTTTTTGTGTGAATGATAAATGGGTCCCACGTATATGTTTCTAACTCTAATGCCACCTAAGCACCGCGTCAGCGTCACAAGCCAGGTCAACACTGCCAAGTAAACACCACGTCAGCGAAACCACCCTCCAAACCATCAAAGAAATTAAATTGTACCGGTTTTAATAGTTGAGAGGTAAGATATCTAGTATTACGGTTCAGGGATACGAATCAGGTTCGATCACTAGTTAAGGAAGTCAAAGTGAACTTATTCCCTTATGCTTCTCATCATGGTTTTGGGTTGAAACTTGAGAACCCCCTCTCCTCGTCTTGAAATAAGACAAAAAAAATGATAAATGCAAAAGGTGAACTAAGGTGGTAGTAATAAATCTGATGGAAAATGTTAGGGTGTCTATCCATAGAGTGGTGCATTGATCAATCACTCTAGTACACCAATCTTTTACGGTTGGTGTTAAGCACCATTTCATTATCACCGGGATTTGGTCGTCTCATGCTCGCATTGGCAACTCAGGAATTTCATAAATTATTCTTCCCTGATAAAAGAGGCTCTCACGCGTTGTTAACATTGCTTATTTAATAAAAAATATAAAGAACATGGAGATATAATATTCTTGGTAATAAAAAAATATCTTCAAAGAATCAGATAAATCCTGCATTTCAAATGATGAAATGAAACACAAAAAAACAGCATATAAAGAACGAAAATTATGAATAGGACTATGCTCTACGCTGCGACTCCCACAAGGCACATTATTTTACCTGAACATGCATTCCAGATCTTTTTTCTTTTGTTTTCTCTAATAAATGTATCATACTATCCTTACAACTATTCGCCTATGCCTTTTAGCATTTAGCAGCAAAATGAATGTTACTGAAATATGAGATGTCTGCACAACTCAACGTTCATCACTTCAGAGTCAACAGGTTCAGTATTTTGGTTATCCGAAAGCAGTTAAATGAACTAGTATATTCAAGAAGCATCAGTGTCCCCTGTAGATTTCTTGTACTCAGGCTTGAGCTCATGCGTTCCCTGGTTTGGTCCTCGTTTGTTGTAAAAACACAGATCATTCAGAATCTCCTTCAGGAATTGCTGCATAAAACCAAGCACAAACAATCACAAAACAACCATTGAGAGTAATGAATAAAATATTTGTTCATAGGAACACCACAAATAAAGTATCTCAGCCAATGTTTTTCACTTAAAATTATAGGCACACCAAATAAATCAAGAATATACCTCTGGCTGGTCAGTTTCTTGCACTAGCGCCTTTAGTGCCCAATTGGGCTGCCTTTCAAAAAGCTTGAATATAATATTTTCCAGTTCCCTGCGATCCCTACGTATTCTTTTTGCATCAGATGGTTTGGTTGGTGTTTGCTTCTTCTTCTCCTGAAGAGCACAAAATTAAATGTGTTATGAGAAACTTTAACTGACAATGAGTAGTTCAAAATGAAGAGGCCGACCGCATGATTGCCATTTGGCGACATGGTAAAGATCACAAAAGGAGAGGAAATCAAGTACTCAACTCATTTTATAAGCCATAATCACAGAGGAAGTAGGAAAACATATATGCGGATCCTTACTACCAAGATAGAACTCTATTAACTCGAAATAGCATCCACTACAGATTAAACACAAGAATGTTGATCTATATCATTAACGATAACAGAAGAACAAAAAAGAGATCTCAATCTTCATTTTGGAAAATGAAAGTACCTTCGAACCAGAAGGTATGAGACCAACCATGCCAGGCAATGGTATCAGGCTCATTCTGTGATCCTCAATTACCTTCAAGTAGGGAACAAAAGCATAAATCAGATTATCAGAATGCTTTAAAATCACAGTAATGTAAGATAGCCATTGAAGTACTGCACCTGCACTTTTCTAGTTTTGATCATGGACTTTTGTGTCCTTTCACGGCATAACTTTCCATAGTTCACCAAATTATCACTGTGAGGCTTCATGTCAAATTTATGCTCGACTTTTCCTTCACATGAAAGTTTCCCTGCAACAAATAAAGGTCATTTTTCGGTGAGAGTCAAAACTTAGATGCAATTGAAACTTGAAACATCCCCAAAAATATAAGTAGTAATAAAAAAGCCATAATAATCGCTGGTAACCAGTAAGGGTAACTTTCTGACTGGTAACGCAGTAAACTGCCAGTGACCTGATACCACTGATAAGTGGTTGCTCACCAGAAGTTCAGTCAAGATTCTTGAAGCCTCACTAATTAAATCAATCCGGACACCATTGACTTTAGCAAACAACTCATGATAGTATTTTCCTATTTATTGGAGTAACTTTGCCAAAAGATGCACATACATGAAGAAATTAAGTGAAGGCCCCTTAGCACAAGTGTTAAATAGATGGCTGCTAAACCACAAACAAGTTTAGGAAATACTGATCTTACAATAACCACCTAGTCACCCATGCTTCATAGTACAAAGCATGCACTCAAACTTGTGGGAAGCCTAGGATCAATAAATGCCCAACAATAAGCACCTAGTCACCTACTCATTCCAAAGTCTGATTCATAATTCATAGTACAAAAGCATGCACTTAACCTTGTGGTAAGCCCCAAACGTGGGATCAATAAATGTCTAAATCCAAAGAATATGCAGGTAAAATCAAGTCTGATTGTATGAACAGACTTCTTACATAAAGGGACGAGTAAAAACCATGTCTATCAGGATAGGATAGCAATATATACAGAAAAAAAACACACAAGCAGTATATGTTAACGAGCTGGGAATTGGACTCCTACCTTGGTTAGACTCAGAGAAAACACACATTGGTACAAAATCCTTGGACATATTCAAGGAGTAACTCTTTGGTGTATTGCCAGTGTTAGTTTGAGCCATCTCCATCTTGAACTGCCATGCCAATAGAACCATGTTATAATGAATGATGTAACTATAGGCGCCGCGAGCAAGAAGAAATGAGTATGAAACTAACATAGAACGGGGCAACAATTATCAAACAGGGCAGAGCAGTATGACATCCAGCTCTAATTAAACCTCTGGACTCTTCAATGCATCTGTCTGTATCGATAATTCAATATGCATGTGGTTCATATATGAAGAGCATAGCAATGCGCAAACAGGAAATCAACTGAAATGTTTCCAATTCAATCAATCGTATTATCATATACGGTGGTTAATACCGCCACAACCACAACTATTTGCGGTCGGTGCAGAATTTTGTCCCATTTTTCCCAAGCATAATGCATGAAATCTACATTTGAGGTTCATACATTACCAACCCCCACGGCCATAGGATCATCATTTTGCTCGAAGGGAATGTACCAATCAAATCCGCAAAAATACATCGGGAGGGGAGGCTTGCCTGGAGGGAGGGCTCCTCCGAGCGGAGGGGGTCGAGGGAGAGGACGACCTTGGCGACGACGGGGTTAGGGTTGGAGCCGGCGGCGTCGGAGGAGGAGGAGGATACAGCGCCCTGCCAGGCGTGGGAGACGACCGGGGGGCACTTCATCAGCCACACAGAGCGCTCGGCCCGCGCCGTCTCGAGGTACTTGGCCTCCTCGCCCATCCCGCCGCCCCCGCTGGTGGCTCCGCGCTCGCAATCTGGCCGGTGATTCCGGTGTCGGCGGCGGCGGCGCTAGGGCACGGAGCGGCGGGCGATCTGGCTTAACGACGGAGCGAGCGGGCGAAGGGGAGGCAGAGGAGGTCGCACATGCGGAGGGCGTGACGTGCAGTTTAGATGAACGAGAATCCGGGGGGATCGGATCACACGCTGTTTACAGATGCACCGGGCTCAAAAAACCGAATCGGTTACCGACGAAATTCGATAGAATTCGAATATTTTTTACTAAATAGTTGAATTAAGTGTTGTTTGTAATATATTTGATTTCATTTATTTTATCGGCAGCTTTGCATATCAAATCCTTTTATTTGAGAAACACAATACAAATACGATGCTCATCTACACACCAGGGGCGGGCTCACTGAATTAAATACATATATGAAGTCTATATTTTATATGTATATAGAAAAAATAGAAAAAAGACATATTCATCCAAAGAAGCCCAATCAAAAAGGCCTGGCATCCTCCCACCTCCATTCTCCTCTCGTTACTTTAGACCATTGGCTCGATAACCTAAAAAAAAGCCAAAGATTTACCCTAACTCCCCCTTCTCGCTCCCACCTCTCCTCCCACCTCCCTCCTCTCCTTAGCACTACCGCCCAGGACAGGAGCTGCATGGGCTACGTGCAGGCACAGGGGCGTTCTGTGTATTTGACGTGCCGTGTGCTTGGCCGTCTGTGCTGCCGACGTGCAACTGTCATCGGCTCGTGGCACCGCGGGGTGGCGTCATCGCGCCTCGCTGCCACCCCGCACCGCGCCATGCCATGCCGTCGCGTCGGCACCGAGAGGCCGAGACCTCATTCGCCCAATTGGGTAACTACCAACTGTTGTTTGTTCTCTACTACAGTGCTGCTATAGACCTGTATAGACCTGTAGTGTTGTGATTTTGGTCTTTTGGATTAGCCAATTAAGAACAATTTTTCCATTTGAATCCAGGGATGGTTGATTATTTGATTGATTGCATATCTTTAAACCTTGTGAAGCTTTCTACTTCTGTGAAATTGTAGTGGATTTATTTTTCAGAAAGTATGAAATGGCTTTTGTACAGTTAGTAAATTGACAATGGCTTTAGAATTGTAGTGTATACATATCAAATATGATATGTTGAATAATTGTGAATTAGTACTTTAGTACTTTCATATATTAAGCATATTCAATTTATGGCTCATTCTACGTATTTATGCTTATATACAACTAACTACATGCAAATATATATGCTTTGGATTGTAAATTTTTTTACTCGGTCCCATTTAGAATTCCCAACCTTAAAATCCTGAGCCCGCCCCTGACACACACTCACCTCTATGAACACATGCATACATATCTTACCTCCATGAGCATTTGCAGAAAATTAGTCCGTATATCTTATGATTGATGAGGTCACAGTGAGCATCTATTGTCGACGGGTACATCACCCTATCATTGAAATAATAATTACTTCTAAATACGAGCCCTCGTATCAAATCTAGAATTGTACTTGGGTGAGTTGGTTTCACCACAAGTACCTTAATCAGTTAAGCTATATTTACTTCGCTTGCATATTATATCATGTCGATACATGATACTTCATCCATCCTAAAATATAAAAAAATATAGTCTTGAAAATTTATACCACAATATAAAACAATTTCTTCGTTTAGTATATGAGAATCACAAAATTCACAAACATCTTCAGTTTATTTTTTACACCTATTCCCTTGAACCGATCATGATAATTTTATATCTCAATCTTAATTTCCGCTAAAACCTACTTTAAATTCTTGTACTCTCTCCATCTCAGAATATAAGAAATTTTAAAGTTGGACACAATTATTAAGAAAGTAGGTAGTATTAAATGAGTGAGGTTGTGATTGGTTGAGAAATAGAGGTAGGTGGGAAAAGTGAATGGTAGAGATTTATGATCGGCTGGGAAGAGAATGTTGGTGCAGAAATTGTTATATTTTGAAACACATACTTAATACTTGTGGAGATTATGGGTACCCTATACCCACACGACATAGTTACTCGACTGGTTATAGGGGATAACTTATATCTATGTAATATGTATCGGATCATGACTTGGGTATTACGTTTCCTTTTGTATTACGGAACAGCCTAAAGTCTTGGTTTGATAATATTGTAAAGTAGTATTAGGAAACCGATACCGTATTGGTTTGATAATATTGTAATCCTACCTCCATCCTATATAAGGTGGGTAGGAGACCCTCTAGGGGCATAATAAGCACAACTAGATCGTTAGATCAATACATAACTCGGCGGATATAATTCCTAATCAGGAGTAGGGTATTACCTCTCGTTGAGAGGGCCTGAACCTGTCTAAATCCTTGTCTCCGTATCCATCTACTTTTAGGTCTCATGAGCTACCCCTTTTCATATTGTCGAATTCTTATTTCGACAGTTGGCGTGCCAGGTAGGGGTACGCCGAGTTTCCATCAAGAGATGCGATGGAATCAATTTCAAGAGAAACGTTAAGATGAATCTCACCGATTTCGATGGCTCGAATCTTCAATTGGGTTTGTCGTTTCAATCTAATTTCTATTAGATTAATCTTTATCACCCTTTGATCGCATGATATGTTGTGATTTTTTCATATGCCGCGTGTCCGGCTAACGTAACTCCGATCGTGCTTTGCGCTGATTCAAATGCGGCATGTTGTCAAGCAGCAGTTCTCATGCACATAGCATCGCCGGTGGAAATCCATTGTTATTGGTTGTCGCACAAAAAGAACAACCGGCTATGAGGGGCACACTTACCTGTGTTGATCCAATCAACATGCAAGATCTATTTAATCCTGCCAAATGCACCAAGACATAAAAGCATCTTCTTTTTTATCACTAAATTACTTTATCTTTTTAATGTTTTCTGTGTTTCCATATATCGGCTGGACTGAGGTAACAAGCCGTGCGGGTTACTTCCCGGCTCGATTGAGGCCTCTGCCGGCACCGTCTTCGCAGATCCAATTTAGCAGGGAAGATCAATCTTGTCAAATCCAATGGATCAAACATCAGGGAACTTTCCCTTCCGTTTATTGTTTATCGGATTAATTTTCAGTAATAACGTATTAACATTGTTCTTCTTTTTCTTATCTGCATATATCGTTGGCCGCCAAAGTGCTCCACCGGGCACTGATATGCTGCCGTCGTGCCAGATAAAGCGCTCGTGCAAATCTTGGCGAGAGACCGGGTCGTGGGCTGGCTGCGTCCACGTTAGGAACCATGCGACGTGTTGATTCGATCGACTTTCATGGGTTAACTAATCCTGCCGTGCATCATTGATCTATATTTGGAACATTTATTTTTTTGTCCCTATTAACAGATTGATCAAGCTTTGTCCGGCGCGGTGAGAGGTTAATCCATGTCCGGCCACCTGGCGTGGACCTAATATTTACTTGTGCCATGCGCAGTGTATTCCTATGGCTGATTTGCTGCATCATGCCTATCCGGCCAACCAACAGTTGCATCTACATGATGCTTGTTACATGCATGCATAGTCTCAGGAAATACACCTTTCCATATATTTTCGTTATATATGATTAATCAGATTATTTTGCCTCTTGTGCGCATATGTATATACTCATGACAAGCGGCCTCACCTCTACGTCGGCAACATCCGATTGGTGACCTCACCTTCACGATTGGTGCACTCCACCATCGTTACTGATAGCGACACTATCTTCACCGTCGGGCCTGCCTACGCCGCCGCCGACCGGTGTCTCCGCCTACACGGTTGGTTTGTCACACCACCGTTGTTGGGTATATACATCTTCACCGCCGGCTGCCGCCATCGCCGCTGACTGGTTTCTTCGCCTCTACGGTTGGTGTACTCCACCGCCGTTGCTGATGGCGATATCGTTTTCACTGCTGGCCGTTGTCATCGCTGCCGATTGGTATCTTCTCCTTCGTGACTGGTTAATTTCATCGCTATTGATGGACGACCTTGCTTCTATATCGGTCACCTTTATCGTCACCGAGGGAAATATCAAAGAGCTAAGTCATCATTATTTTATTCTTTATATGATATTTTCTTTTTCCTTTGCCTCACTACATCAATTGGTTCTCCATTGAGTAGTGAGTCGGGGGCTACAGATGTTATATCATATTTTTTCAATAATTTTCATAATGTTTATCTCGATTGCTTGCGAAATAATCTGAGTAAAAAAGTACCGATCGAGTTATGGAGCTCTATTTCCCTATGCCTTCTGTTTGGTTTGTCGGTGGATAGTTGCCTTTGCGCTGATTCCTACCACCCGTGGGCTCGTTGGGTGGAGTGTATAACGCAGGGTGCTAAGTATTACTCGGAAGAAATCAAAAGCATAAAGATAATATAATTTGTTTTCTGCTCTTCACAATTGCAAAAGTACCCGAGTAGTAAATTCTCATCCATGAAACTTTGTTCCATTAATGACGAACTTATGTCAATGACTAGTAGGGCAAAGTGTTTAAACGTGAGGAGTCATCTACTCGGGGAAATTAAAACCAACAAGAGGAGAACTACATATTTATAAATATTTTAAAATGTTTGAATTTTCCTCAAGCATTATATTTGCATCAGATGCTACTCATCCTATATGTTTATACTGCAGGATCCAAATCCAGAAATGCATAGTAGGGATTCATGGCTTTAAGCTTATCTCCAACGCTTCGGGAATGGATCAGTCAGAACATCACCGCCGGCTCGCCTTCATCGTCGCCGACTGGTGTCCTCACCTACACGGTTGGTTGGTCACACCACCGTTGTTGGGCATCTACGTCTTCACCGCCGGCTCGCCTTCATCGTCACCGACTGGTGTTCTCGCCTACACGGTTGGTTAGTCACACCGCTGTTGTTGGGTGTCTACGACTTCACCGTCGGTTCGCCTTCATCGTTGCTGGCTGGTGCTCTCGCCTAGACGGTTGGTTGGTCACACCATCATTGTTGGGTGTCTAAATCTTCACCGTCGACTTGTCTCTATTGCCGTCGACTGGCATGTCCACCTTCGCGGCTGGCCTATTATGTCGTCGTTGATGGACGCCTTCGTTTTCACCATCATTCAGCTTCTTTCGTCGCCGGCTAGTTTTGCCGCTGTCGACTGGTGTTTTAATCTTCACGACTACGCGTCTTTGCCACTGGTTTACCTTTGTTGCCACCGACTCGTGTCCACGTCATTATGGCGGTGCAACTCTATCACCATTGTGGGGGCAACTTCATCTTCATTGTCTTCGGCACCAGCAAACTATATTGCCACTTCTTCGAAAGCTTCGCTACTTCACTAATCACGACATCTCCAAGAGCCTCGAATCTTGGCATGTGCCACCAAATATGGTGCCGTGCTAATCTATTACAACAAGTGGTGTTCCAATCTTCAAGATTTCTACTCGGATATCCTCAATGCATATCTTCACTCAAGCAATGGCTACTCGACGATAAGCTACAGTTCTTGACTCTATGATCAGTTGTTTCCCAACTAAGCATAGAGTCGGGGGCTACACAAATACAAGACTCAAAATTCGACATACGTTATATCAAGATGAAGCAATCAATTAACCAGCCAATGAGTTAATTCCGGGAGTCGTTATCTTCGACTTCGATTCAGAGCAGCCGTTTTACTTCAGCAACTACAATTATTTTATTGGAGTTTGGAGTTATCAACCAATCAACTCAGATTCGGTAAGTTGGACAACATCTGCTTTCCTCCAAGTAAAAGCATATGCAACAGCTACAAGACCAAGTTCTACTGCCATCGTCATAAATCAACGGGCATTGCATAAATCGTCGTCATGCAAGTGTTAGCATCAAGGGAACTACTCGAGCTTCGATATCTTCTCAACAATTTGATGGACTATTGTTACTGAAATCATCACCAACACCTTCTTCATCGACACTATCCTGATCTCCAGTCAATTACTGTCAACAAAGTTGTTTGCTTCAGGGGTCCATGCTTAGTCAACGCTGAATATCCGACTGGATCATCTTCATCGATCTCATGTCGTACCTATTCGGCATCGCTCTTATTTCACCGGCCCCATAGTCTTCGCTATTGCTAATGGGTGACAATGTCTTCGCCTTCGGTTGCCTCTGTCATCGCCGACTTGTTATTTTGCCTTCACGGTTGGCCATCTACGCTGTCGCTGATGGGCGAACTCGTCATTATCATCAGCTACTGCACCGCTATTGACTGAATTACCGACATCACCATCTTCATCAACATCATGCTATGCCTCATCTGCCGCACCTATTCTGTTGCCGTGGATGAGCAACTTCGTCTTCATTACCGATCATGTTTGGCATTACCGACTGGTTTCTTCGTCTTCACATCCGACTATCGCTGCTATCGCCAGTCGTCATGACCATTGGCCACGTCAGTTGTTGCTGACCGGTTTCTTCATCTTCATGATTGATGGATTTTACTATCGCTGTTGATGGGAAATTTCGTCTCCACTACTGACATCTTCGTCACCTCTGATGGGCGATATCATCTACACATTGGTCATCTCGCCTCCATGCCGACTGCATCAGCTACTACAAATGGACAATTTCAATTACGACAGAAGGACCAGCTACATATTTAGGGGCTTACCAACTCAAGCACAAGGATCATACCATCAATTTGGACTTGTTCTGGATACACACTACATGGATTCATGGTCAGGAGCTTATTTCTTGCGCTCAAAGACTGTACCAATCTTTATTCCCTATAAGGGCCATCGACTAAGTATTTGCACCAGTCGGGATTCAATTATCACATCTACTATGATACATTCCATGAGGGATAAATACTCGGATCAGAAGCCACTAAGATTATATGCACTTAATCTACATCACCCGAAAAATTTATCACTCAAGAGCATATTAATTGGCGTGCTCTACACATCATATTTCAAAGGTATCGGTGGGCATGTTTTTGGTCTAGACCTAATATATTCGCTGCCCATATTTTCAGGTGTGGCCAATCGCGTTCTTTTAGGGACTTAGGCATTTTTTGCTTAGGCAAAAGTGCGCATGATCAAGTGCCCAATACCTTAAAATCCTTTTATACCGTTGTTACTCAACTTTTTAGGAGTTGGTACAATGCACTTTAAAAGGTGACAAACAGTGATGCTTTATGTAGCTGCCCCGCTAACTTTTTTATATATGTATAAGTCAAGGCACTGTTTGGGTTTATAAAGCAATTGATTGGATATAATATCTTTGCTTTTCGCCACGTAAGTGTGCACTTTTATTGACCAATATTATGGCTTAGGCTGATTATATATTTTGGTCATTTTTCAGGCGGTTGGTAAATCCGCTATGAGTTTATTTACTCGGATTTTATACCACATATGCCTTATGTTTCCAAGTATGGTAAAGCCGTGCGTCTTTTAGGGACTTAAGCACATCTGTTAAAGTGGTGTGTGCATGGTGTATGCCTAGTGCTTTGGAAATTTCTTTATTCACGATATACAAGCTTTTTATAGCTGTTTTTGCTATCTGAATTTTCAAAGATGTGGTAACTTTAGGTTGCATGCATCATACTTCATAAAGCAGTCGGTCTATCACTTGAGTCTTATTTACTCGGGGACTCATACCGTATGTGCTATCGTTATGCTACTTAGGTGGCTTAAAACCACTCAGCTGGTTAATCTATTTATTCCTTGACTATATGCTTAGTTTGTTCAACTAACCACATAGTCGAGGGCTACACCTATTAGGTGCATCTAGTCGTTGCACTTAAGTTTATATTTTATTATTTTTCAGCCCTCCACAGTCTTCTGATTTGGTAAAAGTATTCGGAGATGGCGAAGATGATTGAAGCACTCGGCTTTGGAGTAATCTAGTTCGAGAGAAGATTATCTTTTCGACTGTGAAGGTTTCGGGGGCTACTGTGGAGATTATGGGTACCCCATACCCACACGACATAGTTATCCGACTGGTTATTGGGGATAGCTTATATCTGTGTAATATGTGTCGGATCATGACTTGGGTATTACGTTTCCTTATGTATTACGGAACGGTCTAAAGTTTTGGTTTGATAATATTATAAAGTAATATTAGGAAACCTCTATCTTATAATCCTACCCCCATCCTATATAAGGTGGGTAAGAGACCCTCCAGGGAGCATAATGAGCACAACTAGATCGTCAGATCAATACACAACTCGATGGATACAATCCCCAAACAAGAGTATGGTATTATCTCTCATTGAGAGGGTCTGAACCTGTCTAAATTCTTGTCTCCGCATCTATTCACTTTTAGGTCTCGTGCGCTACCCCTTTTCATATTGCTGAATTCTTGTTTCCACGATACTAAAAATTGTTATATTTTGCAACTGAGGGAGTAGTTTACAACGAAGGCTAAATGGTTATTATCATCCATATTTTTAAAACACTTTAATTTATTCAAAAGCGGAAGGGAGGCTGCTACATGGGCCATGTCTGTCATGTTCGCATCGGTCCCACCGTCTTTGTCGTCACAAAACGAAACGTGATAGGCGGCGCGCCTGCCTTTGGGGAACGGCTGTCTGCTCGCCGGCCTTGCCCATTAGGACGACAGGTGCTCGACACTTGGCCTGTCCCAGCAGCCAGCTCGAGCTAACACATGGCCGCGCCGCCGCCGCCGGACACGGCCACCGATTCGAAGAAGGTACGAGTACGACGTACTGCGACCAAAGCTAGGGGTCATTGAGGTTAAAATGTGACTTACCAAATTATTTGGCACATTGAACACTATTTTGTTAGTGTTTGGTTTGATACCAAAATACGTTAATAGCACATAAAAAGTTGCTCCTTTATCTCAAAATATAAGTATTTTTAATCTTGACGTAATCTTCGAGATGCTACTTGATCTACAATAAATAAAAATAGTTATATATTATGATTGTTTGTTTAATGATAAATCTAGTAATATCAATTTTACGCTATTGTTTTTTCTATAAAAAATCAAAGTTAAAAATATTTAATTTAGCACTATTCTAAAAATGCTTATATTTTTAGGACGGAAGAAGTACCAAAATTTTGATGCTACAAAAACTTGCCTAGTTTTAATAGTACCAACATTTTGATGTGATAACAAACCAAACACACCCTGATCTCCACCCGTTTTCTTCAATTTTCCTTCATTTGATGCTACTGCTTCGCGGATGAAATCTTCTTTTTTTTCCCTGATCAAATCTGACCATAGTTAATTAGTTGTCTTCCCCTGCTCTTTTATACTACCTCCTCCCTCCGTTTCATATGTTTAATTTTTTTAATTCAAACTTCATTTATAGGAAAATATATTATTATTTTCAATCCAAAGTAAACATATTATCAAAATATATTTAATATTAGATTTAATGAAACTAATTTAATAATTTAGATGTTACTAAATTTTTCAATAAACTAAATTAAACTTAGCAAAGTTTGATTAAAAAAAAGTTAAACAATATGAAACGGAGGGAGTACTCCTTTGCTGCTGATTACACGGTGACAGCGGAGGTAGCGGAAAGCATTCTTTTTTGATGCTGCGGCCTGCGATCTATCTATCTCACGGTGGCGGGACCAAAACTTGTTTAGAAAAACAGGTGATCCATGACGCTCACGCTGTCACGCTGAGCGCCCTGCGCCCCGGAGGTGGGACAGAGTCGGTGCCGAAATCTAGAACTCCGGAGCCCAGCACGAGGGGAGCTCGTGGCAGTGTCTGCGCCACGTGGCCGGCGGTCGCTCATCCGTCGTGCTCAAGCGTGTGTGCAAACCGATCCCAATTTTCACCTGCTGTGTGTGTCACTTGGCAATTGGCATGGTCATGTAATATGTTCCATTCCATCAAGTGTGATTAGATTAAGTTAATCTTGTCCCGTATGATTACGGTGACGGAATAGAATGATTCTATGATAGAATCAAACTAATTTTAGTTATTACAAGTTACTACAACAAGTGTATTGCATCGGCTGTTTGTTTAGGTTATCTTCACAACCGTCGGCATCCAATCTTTATTCCTTGCTTACTTGGATGAGTTCGATCTTTTCTACTAGTAATAATCGAATTAAAAAGCTTCTAACTTGGCCACTGACCGCGGGCGGACGGCGAGCCCTATCTACCACTAGCTGGTGACCCCACCACACCGCCCCCACCACCATGAGCGAGAAGCCGTAGCGTAGGGGATTATTTGGTACAATTTAACTCCTAAATTTAGTTCCAAAAATTAAATCTGAAATAAAATTATGGAGTATTCTAAACTCAACTTCACCTTACCTTTCTAGTTTATTTTATGAGAGTGTTTCACCCAACTCTACTCCTATTTTAAATAGAGCTGAAATTGTTTGGTTGGACTCCAACTCCGGAAAAGATGAAGCTGGAGTTGAAACTATGCCAAACAGAACCGTAGGGTTCGTTTGGACGAGCTCCAACTTCTAAATTTAGGAACCTTTTGATTGAGTTTTAACTCCTAAATTTAACTTTAGGAGTTGGGTCTTTGTAGAATTGTTTAAAATTAGCTCTATCTCTCTAGTTTATTTTATGGTAAAGCTCCAACAAACTTCGCTCCCATTTTCCCATTTTTACGTGAATCTGAAACGGTTTGGCTAACTTACTCTGAATCGTGAACGTGTGTGCATTACGGCGTCTCCCACCGAGAAAAGGCGACGCGATTGCCACTCTCCCCTTCAAATCCGAGCTCCCCTCGCAGCCACGCGAGTTGTTGAGAGAGATTGCGTTAGCGTCCATGGCGCTGCAGAGGATGGTGATAGTGGGGGAGGAGCACTGCGATGGGGAGGACAGGGAGCTGACGGTGAGGAAGACGACGCTGTTCTGCCCCGGCGACGGGCTGGAGGCGTACGACCACCGGACGGGGACGCTGGCGTTCAGGGTGGAGACGTACGGCCGCGGCGGGGTGTGCGGCGGCGGCGCGGCGGCGGGGGACCTGGCGGTGCTCGGGCCTGAGGGGGAGCCCGTGCTCACCGTACGCCGCCGCCGCCCCAGCCTGCACCACCGCTGGGACGGGTTCATCGGGGACGGCGCCGCCTCGGGCCAGAAGCCACTCTTCTCCGCCCGCCGCTCGTCCATCCTCGGCGTCGGCTCCGGCGCCGCCGCCGTCCTCGTCGACCTCCTCGCCCCCGGCGCCGCCGGCGAGTTCCGCGTCGACGGGTCCTTCCCGCGACGCTGCTGCCGCGTGGTGGCCGTCAAGGCCGCCGGCGCCGGCGGCGGCGGAGAGGAGGAGGAGGAGGTGGTGGTGGCGGAGGTCCGGAGGAAGGTGGACGAGGACGCGCACGTGGTGATGGGGCGAGACGTGTTCGTGCTGTGGGTGCGCGCCGGGTTCGACGCGGCGTTCGCCATGGGGATCGTGCTCGTGCTCGACCGGATCACCGGCGACGAGATTGACGGCGACCTCGGCGAGGACCTCGCCGTGGTCAGCTCGCCGGTGTAAGCTTTGCGGTGATTGGATCACTGGGCTCATGCTTAGATATGTGTAAAATATGTATCATCTTGCAAATTCTTTTTGCAATGTTTTCTTGTCAAAGTTTGGATATTTTGCCTTGTAATTGAGCTTGTAGCTTTGAGCGAAATGCAAGTTACTCCTAATCCTAATTACGTTAGCCTTCGACAGTAATAACTATAGTTAATTATTTTGCTTGTTCTTTCATGCCTTTTGGATTATTTTGTCTCTGAATAGGAGTAGTTTATAGTTTTGTGATCTAACTTAACTGCGTTTTAAAAAGGGGTTTATTTTGGAGTCAACAAGGTGGAAACCAAGTGGTATCCATGTGTGGCAGCGAAGTGAAGCTGTCGTTTTCAGACAAAGAAAATGGGAAGTCTTTTTTTTTTCTGTGGGTAGTAATGTACAACTAATTCACATAATCGATTTAATATCTCTTTCTTTTTCGGCGTGAATTCTCAAAACAATGACACTTTCAGAGCTGGATTTGCACAATGGAAACATCAACATACCCCAACAAATGGGCAAGCGAAACTTCTGACGTTGGGCTGCATGAAAGAGGAGAGTCACATCAGTACTAGAAGAGTCCAGATATGCATCTTGTTATTGCACCCTAGATTTATTCATATACAGATATATACTGGCACTGCCAGATGTTATCACAATTCTAACCCATATAGGTTTATTACCTTATCAAAATCACAGCACATTTGGATAAGAAAAACAATATCCTCCCAGTTGCCACGCTTTTTAGGCCACTATGGCCCAGGACCCATGTATGGGTGCATAACACCAAGTTAGTGAAGACACTTGTCAGGATGAAAAAGACACCTTTCTCCACCAAACTGTACTACGACACATTGACAGACCATCATGAATGACGTACTTTTCCCATTTCTGTAAAAGAATAAGATCATGAGAAGCGTCAAAATTTCCACATGTCACAGGGTTTGCTGTTCGTGCATGTCATCTTATGGCCCATCTGTTCAATCTCCAAACAGGAGAACATACAAAAGGCACACACATCTCAACTGTACAGCTTCCGAATGCTGGCATAAACATGCAGATGATTTCGGTGGCATGTTTGGAACACCCACTGGGTCTATTGATCTAGGGGTCTGCCAGAAGTCACAAGTTAGTACCACCGGCTTATGTCAGCACTAGTTGAAATGGAAAAAAAAAAAAGGGTTTGTGTCCATCTTATGGCAAGAATCAATTTGAGTGCTAATTCTATGCTATGTGAGATCCTCTGTATTCGTAATCTATGAACCGCCACCACTGCTGATACCGAAGTAGATTGTCTTGCGACTGAAGGCATTCATAGCATAGTCGACTCGGATTTGACCAAGGTCTGTGTTAAAGTGGATTCCATATCCAAATCCAACACCAAATCCCGGTTTTCCCTGTCGAAGAGCTGGATTACCTGCCAATTTTACGATGAATGATCACTGCTGAACAAAAGTGTACAACAGAAAAGGAAAGATCCACACATTATCACAGAAGTAAACATATCTGGTGTGAGAACAAAGTTAAACGCGACTCGACATAAGGATATCAAGCATTCAAGCCCCACGTTTCACGAATAGGGATAAGTACTCATTCGTAAGGTCGTTTAACAAATCTACTATGATTCTGATTCTATACCTGTGCTGTATAGTACAGTAACATCGGGGGCAAATCATATCATTCTTCTGTCGATAGCCTAATGTGTTAACCTTATTAGTTCATACTCTCATCAATTTTCATCAAGATGGATTGGTCGCAATTACACCTTAACATCTCGGCTAAGAAATATTTCCATAAATTCCACTGGGGACATACATCATAATACAGTAGTAGGCTAGTAGCCGGCTGGTGGCTGTAAACGAAATACCTCATTTACTTTATGGATTATACAGTTCATTTATTGGAGAAGGCAGTTTTAAGCACTAATTTAGTATATCAACCTCATTTCTACTTAAGTCAAACAGAAATTAGCGCATAGGAATACAGAGGGAGTGAAGCACTTACCAGGGACATGACGAGCAGATCCTAAGTCACTGCCGCAGTCCATGAAAATAGAACCCTCTAGATGCTTTGCCTTCACAGAAACAGATAGTTCAACATTTTATGTTTAATCTGAATGTATAATATTACAAAGCAAATAGCTAGAGTATTATGAATACTGGACATTTCGCACTACTCATCACAAAATATATGCACAATATGAAGCTGAATGATTTTTCAGTTGTGTAAGCTTCAAAGCAACTTCAGGGAAAATTTTAAGCAACGGCACTAGCTTACACTGAATCGCCAGCAATGATCTCCATATCTACTAGAACCCTCAGACGACCATTATTTCCCTCTAGGAACAGCACTGGTTTCTTTTGGTTCGTGGCTCAGCTTGGATTTCATCTCTAGCCAGCCCTAACCAGAATTGCTTCGGACTAAAGGCTGTTGGTGTCATCGTCGTTGTTGTGTTGCTGTAATGTTTGGTTGATAGCTTAGATATTTTCTCAATGATCAATGTTACACCACTTTTAACATAAGTAAAGCCTCAGGCATCTATTCAATAAATTGCCTTCAATTATAAATTCCATGTTTGGGCTCAATTTCTCTATGGCATTCAAAGTTTTAGTTAAGAACTGAAATAGTGTTTTCATACATACCAAAGGAACCGTATATTCACAGTTAGCAACTAGGCACAGTCTTCCTGCACCAACTGCACCCTCACCATAACCCCGTACACTACCAAGTCCGCCTATTGCAAATGCTTGATATGGCGCCATGTCCCCCACAATGGAACCACCTGTCAAGCTGTGAGATAGGAAAAGATTAATTACTTCCACTGAGGAGTTTGGCACTTTGCTGGAGAACAGTAGGTGCATTACCTAGTAACCAAAAATGTTGGCCCCAATTTAATGCCTTTCGAAACTGCACATTTTACTCTGTTGAAGGTCAGAGATTTTGGTACAAGTGGCAATCCTTGTTCCATTTGGAAGTTAACCTGTTAATAAGATCTATATGATAAGGTAGATCTTACAGTAAAGATGTTTGAATATAGTAAATACAAACATACTTTTAAGAAGCTATTATCATTAACATCTGCATAACCAGACTCTTGCTTCAAGATAATCATGTTATCATGGAGGTTACCACTGCATGATAAAAAGACAACAGACAATTATAAGCACCTTTTGAGCATATTAAAGTTCTTGAATTGTAAAATACTTTAGCACCTGCATGTTAGAGGAAAGCCATCATGGTCCCTGGCTATGGAGCGTCCCTCATTATTAACAGGCCGGATATGCTGGACAAAAGGTGCAACAGATATGATGAAATGAACTTGGAGAAAAGATAAAAAAAATAGAAAAATAACTAAAGGCAACAAGCCAACAACTGGATTAGGGTAGATGTCCACCTCGAATTTAACACTGGTTCCGGATGTCCAGTTTGATGTTGCTGGTTCATTAAGCTCAGCACCAAGCGACAATCGACTAAGATTTATCCCTCTGCTCCATGATCGTGTGAAGTTGTCAGCTGGAAAGCCATGCACCGCTATTTCCGGTGTCATTGTGTGCTGATTGCTCAAACCAGAGCAAGTAAGAACAAGTGTGAACAGAAGAATCAACTAATACAACCAAACAATCTTTTATATGCAAAACATAAGTAACTCTTTTGTATGCAAAACATAAGTAACTCAGAAGTGCATCAACAATACATACTTACATAGGTTTCCTCATAAAATAAAATAGACTACCAGAGTATGAAACAGCAACTAGCATTCTCTGTAGAGAGAGAATTAGGTGTGACTTGTTCCTAAGGTTCTTCTCAAGAGATGTGCTTCTATGCTTTCACATGAAAAATGCACACATTTTAAAGAAGATGAAAGGATCAGATTAAAAGGTAGTTAATAGCCTTAAATTCATTTAGAAAGGGTAGTTTTGTCCAGGGAGTGAGTTATTAGATCGTGCTAATCATCTAAGCCCGAATGGAGAGGACTTTCCCTTGTTCTTCTCCAACTCCGGTGCCAGCCGGCCTCAGACCCCACTGCTGCGACACTGCCGCCCCCACCTGACAAAAGTACCCTTTCTAATTGATTTTCAGACTGTTAAGTACCTTCTAATCTTAGCCTCTCATCTTCTATAAAATCCGTGCAGTTTTTTTAGTGGGAGAGCATAGAAGCACATCTCTCTTCTCAATATCCTATCAATGCCCACGACCCACTCAACTTTCATGAAAGCTAAACTTCCGCAACAAAAGTGATGTCACAAATTCAAGCTTCAGTCCATAGTATGAGCACATAAAAAGATATTATGTGTACTGATTGCTCTGATATTATAGCAGATACTGAGCATGTGATGCAACAGATCAGTATGAAGAATTATAACGCACTTGTGCTATGTCACTTGAGCATTTTCGTTCAATTTCAGACAAGAAATTTACACAGATAAATTGAACAGAAAGCCAACCTGAATGACAAATGATTGTTGTGATAACCATTCAGGCCTCGGCCGTCTAAAGGCGATGACAGCATTGGATTCATTGATACCCTTATCTAATATGACATCTAACTTCTCGCTCCTCCCAAATAGGCTTGGATGTTTGAGTGAGATCCTGTGGACAATAATTCTTAAAATCACAACACAATGGTGCAAAATGCAAAATGCAAAAAAAAAAACAAAAAACAAAAAACAAAAAACAAAAACAAATGGAAAGACATAAACAACAATTCAGAGGCGCAGCACATGTGTGTGTGCCCACGGAAGGCCCAAAGATCAAGCAAAATTTTGAGAAGCTTGAGCACTGAACAGCTACAGAATACAACCTATCTGCTTGCGCAATGTCTGGAGCACGTACAGGATGAAATCTACCAACGAGATGCAAACAGACATGCGTACCTTCCAACGATTTGCGAGAAGGTGGCGCCAGAGCTCCTGAAACAACCCAAGAACACAACATACAAACATAAGTCAGACATCCAAGTGCCACCAAACAAACGGCATCCACGCCGCTTAAGAGGCAAAAGACCGAGCACCTCATGGGCGGCAGGAGCGCCTCGCAGAGCATGTGGGTGAGGTCGACATGCACATCCACCTTGGCTGCGGCATTCCCACAAACACGTTAGCCACACACACACACACACGCAGCTGCTAACCACGCAAGCAGAACATCCCAAACCAAGGAAGAGACAGAGAGAGAGAGAGCACGGACCTTTCCCCGCATTGACGCTCTGCTGAGCTCCCATGGCTGCGGACGGCGCGGGGAGGAGGTGCACCTCATGCGAGCTCGGCGCCACGGCGGGGCTGGATGGATGGCGAGGAGGAGGAGGGGAGGGTGGAGTGGCGTGCGAGGTGGGGGGATTTTGAGCGGGAGGGAGGTCGGGGTGGGGGGACTCGGGTGCTTTGCGTGGAGCGGAGGGAGATGGGGAGATCCGAGATGGCAGTGGGATTGCTTCGGTCGGGTTACTACCAGAGAGTCCCCCAGCGGCGCGCGTGCCGTGCCGACTTGGATGGAGTGACTTCAGTTTCTTGGGCTGTTTTCACTGAAAGCGAAGAATGCTTATGCATTGCATAGCTTTGGGTTTTGGATTTTTTTTGAGCAGGAGAATTCTCCTACGAAACTAATTTGAGAGTGAAATATGTTTTGTGCTACCAAAATTATGATATTATCACTACGTTGTTGTTTGTATATGATGATAGGTTTAAATTTTGTTATACACTTTGTTGTTATCTCTCCAATTCCATATTTTCTACTCTCTCTGGATTCAAAATAATTAACGATTTGTGTAATTTATCACTACATGGTTGGTTTGAGCCTATCAGTTATATGTGTGTAAATTAGGATCGATTCTATAGAACCAGTCTTTCATTTCACTCCGTTTTTAATGAATGCATGTAGGGCAAACCAATTCAAGATAACATGCTCAGCCTAAAAACATCAACATTAGTATTTCCTAGCTACAACCCTAAAACGTCAATAATTTTGGTAAGGGGTATCATTTTAGATGTAGGTCATTAGTTACGTGTCTAATTTCTATTCTATCCATGTTAAATAAGTTTATATACTACGTCCAGTTAGCTTACAACATTGCGCTTGGATCGAAAGATCTAGGTTTAATTCCTATAATCATTATTGGTGATCAATTTTTACATTGCATGTTGCCTTGGAGACAAAAAAAATTCATCAAACTATGAGGGCAATCTCACCTTAACCCACAACTAAAACATTCCAACAACAAGAACTCCTATCCACTACAAAGAAAAGCTTCAATGACATATAATAAGAAGTCGGAGGAAGTACCAACCTTGTTATTTAGCCATACAACCTATTATGAAGCAAACATCTATTAATAATAATGACAAAATATGTAGGTCTAATAATGAATAATTTATTGTACAAGATCTTGTTTCGAAGCGGGATGATATACGCGCAAGTATCAAATCTGACACCACACAGATACTAGATAAACCTTGTATGTGACATTGTTGTTGTCGAGCCCCTCCACCTTGCCTCCCATCTCGTGCTCGATGGCGAGAAATCAGCGGCGATGCTACCCTTCCTCTTACTATCACTAGATCAGGATGCGATGTGATCTTGTCGTTGAGCCAGGTTGCAACTATTCCACAAACAAACAACCAGCTCTCGCCTCTCGCCTAAGAAAGGGGTCTTCCGCATACGAGCACATGTGATACCGCCAAAAACCTTTTTCACATTCTTGTCCTAAATCCAACTGTTTTCCTCACCCCGTCGGTGTTGAGGGGATTGTGTTGCGGAGCAGGTGTATCTAGTCGCTGCCATCGCTGCTCAAATTAGATAATGTGTTGATGAAAGCGTCGATGTCAGCTGGCGCGAATTGGTGGAAGGTCGTGAGAACATTGTGGCTCTCGTCGAGGACACGATTAGACATGGGCATGCGGAAGCTATGCGGACCCAAGTTGTCGAGAGGAGGGAGTACCATGCGGGGATGAGGGATGGGTCGCCTAGCATTCCCGCCATAATGTTCGTATTTATTACACTTTCCACGTATCTGGCTTATTTTCTGGAAGAAAACTTCCACACTTAAAAAAATATACTTTTTAGCATTAAATGTAAAACAACGTAAGATCGAAAAAAACTTTCATTTTGATAACTTCCATTGGAAACTTGTGTTTTTTTATTAAGCACGTGTTTGATTGAACTACAACTGCTGCAAAAGTAGTAGTCAAGTGGAGTTTAGCTCCTACTAGCCGTAGCAACTTTATCTCATAGATAAATTAGTAAATCTTATATATAGGATTGAAACACAAATGTAACTAATTTAGTCCTCTCACCCAACCAAACTTATTCTATAAAATCCAATCCAAAATTTTGCTTAGAAATAATACTACTGATCTAAGTTTGATGACCTAAGGATCGGTTCTTTTTAGCTCATTCACCGAATTAATGAAACAATTTTTTGCATCATGTTTCGAAAAAATTGTATTGTTTAGATCACTTGTTTTAAAATATTTGTTAAGTTTATTTATTAAAATATTTTAATTATTTTTATGATTGAATAGATAATCCGCAACAGTAATTCGTTCAATAATCTAAATCAAATAGGCCATTAGATAAAACAGGAGACGTCTAACGCAGAGTTGCACACACAGCTATGTTGTCCAAATGGGATCCGACCGATTACACTCTTGGGAAAACACTTGACCAAATTGTACCCACTACCCTCTACCGACTTGCCCAACACAACCCTAGTGTACTAGCTAGCCGGCTGGTTTTCGAGTTTCCAACGAGCCAGAAGGAAAGCCATTTTTTCCCAAAAGAAATCCACCTCGATATCAAAATCCCTTCTCCCTCCCCTCGCCGCTCTCCTCCTCCTCGTCGCCGATTCGAGGGGTGGTGCCGCCGCCGCCGCCGCCGCCGCCGCAGCTCCAGCATCCGCGCGCCGGGCGCAAACGACCCCGAGAGGCTTCGCGTTGGGATCTCCAATTCCACGCCACGGTGGCCAATCCTCCGCGCAGCGCGCTGGTGGGCGATGCGATCGGATGAGGTGTTGGCGACGGCGGCGGCGCTGCGTGGTGGTGGAGAGGAGGAGGAGGGCCTCGAGCTTCCCCGCCGCGGGGTTTTCGCCGCCGCGCCTAGGAGGAGCCGGTGATGGCACCCGCCGTTCAGCCGCCGCCGTCCCCGCCCCCGCCGCGGCGGCCCCGCTCGGGCCCTCCACCCGGGCTGAAGAATCTCGGCAACACCTGCTACCTCAACAGCGTGCTACAGTGCCTCGCGTCGACCCCTCCCCTCGCTACCTTCTGCCTCTCCTTCCGGCACTCCAATCTGTGTACGAAACCCTAGCTTATACTTTCTCCTGTTCTAATTGATTGTATGTATTTGACGATTCGCCAGGAAGCTGATATGTTCGCCTGTTGGCATGCAGGCAAGAAGGTGTTGCCGAACAAGGACAAGGAGTGTGTGTTCTGTGTGGTCGAACGGCAGATCTCGCGACTGCTTCGGACGGAAGCAGGGGCGCTGGACTCACCGGGGAAGATCATACGCTGTCTGCCGCTCTTTGCCGAGCATTTCCGGTGGGGCCGCCAAGAGGACGCGCACGAGTTCCTGCGCTATGTTATAGACGCTTGTCACACAGCTGGTCTCCGCATTCGCAAGCGGCTACCTGTGTCAAACGCCAATGGGGACACTGGCGAGGAGGAGGTCCGTGTGCAGGGGCCATGTATGGTGATGAAGGAGACATTTGGCGGTGCGCTTCTCAGTCAAGTGAAGTGCCTCACCTGCAAGGGAGAGTCAAACAAGACCGACGAAATAATGGATATCAGCCTCGACCTGCCTGGAAGCAATTCTGTTGCTGATGCGCTTGCCCGTTTTTTTCAGCCTGAGATATTGGAGGGTTCAAACAAGTACAGCTGCGAAAGGTACGTTTTATCCGCTAGTTAGTTGCTGACAAATTATCAAGTGGTGTTCTAAGTCACCTAGGCAGTACGGATGTGGGCATGGCGGCATGGCGTCTAGCTCCTAGTCATACTACGTAGCATGCCGGAGGCAGGATGGTGCCTAGCTCCTAATCGGACTATGCAACCGCTTACTTGTTACTACTACGTTAGACTGGATAGTGACATGTAGCGGGCAAGCTATGCAGTTACCTTTTTAACTGTATTTTGGAGTATTTATAGCTTAATTAGGGCTTGTTTGTGATGAGGGATCTAGACGGAAATATAATTATTCTGAGTCCAATAGTAATACTTTTTTATTTAGTTTCTTGAAAAAAAACACAATGATGTTTTGTTAAAAAATCTCAAGGTATTTTGTTAAGAAAAACTGAAGCGTATTCTGGATAATTTGTAAAAAAGTTGTAGGGTTGAATGCCTAGGTTATTGAATGAAATGTCCAAGTTTCAAAATCTGCTAGTAATCCTTTTGCTTTCCACTTGATTGGAATGCTAAACCCCTGCAGAGAAAAGGTAAGCCAGTTACCTTTTCCTTATATTTCACTGGAATCAAGTTTTCTGTTCAAACTTCCTGGAAGATTTCTTATCAGGGAATAGTTGATCTAGTGGTCGTGTGCCCACTTAATCTTGCTTACAAAGGTTTTAACATTTGGTAGATTTAAAAAAAAAACAAAAACTTGTGTTCCCAAGGAAAGCGGAAAATCTTGCCCAATTTGGAGGCCCAATTCGTTTCCTATATGGGCAGTGGTCCATCCAATAATTTATAAGAAAAAAAATAAATATGAAAAAAATTTAAGCAATCATCATGCATTCTGAAGTGTGCACTCACTCTTCACAAAGGGAAAAGTAAGTAATAGATATCTAACCTCTTTAACCTTGCTCATTGAGGTATTTCCTGGACGGACCAGTTTATGCTTATATAGGAATGCAACCTTGCCAACCACACCTGTAGGGCCATAGGGGATTAAAGTGAGCTCAATACGTGAATCTGTTAATATTAACTGCGCTACCAGTTTCCATTTATACTCTTTTCATGAAGCCACTATAATTGCTTGCCCATTCATAGTTTTGAACTTGGGTTTATGAATTTTTTTATGTGTTCCTTTGGTATCGCAGATGCAAGAAGCTCACATCAGCACGAAAGCAATTGTTTGTCCTTAGGGCACCTAAGGTGCTTGTCATACAACTCAAGGTTATCAATCTTCATTCCTGATATTATTATTCTATAGAACTTGTTATGGGTTAAGAGATGTTGCTGATGATCTCTGTTTACTTCCATTCTGGTTTGCTGCCAATAGAGGTTTGAGGGAATAAATGGTGGGAAGATCAATAGGACCATAGAATTCAAAGAGACTCTCTTTCTTTCTGACTTCATGTATAATAAAAACCAGGTACAGCATATCATCTTGATTATTACATTAGTATTTGTTGCTTGTTCTACATGTAGGTAATAATGTCAAATTAGTCGTGGAAACAAGTTATGTTAATCGTAGCAGGTTCTTCATCAAGCGGTGACCACATGCTGGCTGTTTATGTAGTTCTTCTTTAAGGAACATATTTTTCTGCAATTATTGTTAGGTGAACTCTCAAAGAATGTTGTTTAGGATCAAGAAATTCTGGATTATATAGGCCTTACAGTCATCTTTTGTGGCATTTGTGTGGTATGACCTTACAAGAGCTTCATAAAGTTGCAAAGGAAAGTCCCATAGGGTCAGACTACATCTGGACTACGACACAGCATTTTAGGATTTTTCTTCACTTGAAATTCACTTTCATCCGCATTCTTCATTGTTTGTTTTTAACATTTCTGCTAATATTTCATACCATGAAGCAGATCAGTTTATTTTAATTATATTGCTTTGCATGGATCTGCAGGATTCACTGCCAGTATATAATCTTTTTGGCAGTATTGTTCACTCAGGGTTCTCTCCAGATTCTGGTCACTACTATGCGTATGTTAAGGTAATAGGCTTTTCCCCAGTACTTAAAGTCTTCAATTATTTAGCCCTGACATCTAACAAAATGATTGTTGACTATGCTCAGGATGCTATTGGTCGCTGGTATTGTTGTAATGATTCCCATATCACCCCTTCAAGCTCTCAGGATGTTCTATCTGAGAAGGTCTACATCCTATTCTATATTCTGAGTACCAAAACTCAAAAGTCTAGTACAAATGGTTACTCTTCTAGTGCAGCTAAATCTTCCAACAGCAATGTAAATGGCATATCAAATGCCACATCTAATGAGCCCCTGAAGATACCACTAGTAAAACAGAATGGATTATGTTCTACTAAAGGTATTGCACCGCCACCCCTGAAGAATGGCAAGATCGCACCAGGTATGCACCTCAAGCCAATCCACTTGAAGAATAATGGAACGGGGAAAGTTTCTTCAAATGGCAAGGCAAACATCATTCCTGGAAATAAGCTAGAAGTTAATGAGGTTTTAACACTGCCAGCAGTGAATGGCCGCGACTCTGGAAAATCTGCAGAACCCAGTAAAATGAATGCTAATGGTTGTGTTTCTTGCAATAAGACGGATGTTAATTCACAGAGAATGTTGCACAATACGAATGGAAATGGAAATCCAATTAACTTTTCTGATCTTCAAGAGACCACTGATGCTAAGGCTACATGTGCTGAGCAATATTCTGAAAAGTCATCTATTGCCAGTTTGGAGGATTCTAAAAATTCTGTTTCATGCCATGAAGTGTCTGCAGTCATAGTAAAGGATGTGGTATCTTCGAGTAAGGACAGTGCTTCCTTGAAGCACCATCTTGAAGAAGGGAAGTTTAAGGAAATGTAAGTCTCTAATGGGCAGTAACTATTTTGCTTTTGTTATTTGTAGCTATTTCCATGAAGCACTGATTGTCCATTCTGCTTTATTTTTTCTCTAGCAGTTTCAGACGTTATACGAGTTGCTGATCGTATGTCTGAAACTTTATGTAGTTATACTAACAATTTTCATGCTACAAGTACCATTGTTCACACATACTTAAAAATGTTTACTGCAATTTGTAATGTATGTTGTAAAATGTTCACACCTATTGTTCATTGGAGGAATATGTAGTGGAAACCATCTATTAGGTGGAGATGTGGGGAACCACTCCACAAAACATGTGTAAAAGTTTTCGAATTCCGCCAAAAATCTCATACGTAGGAGAGGTGATATTACCAAACTTTATTGATTGATTGATTTTTTTTTGGGGGGGGGGGTGCTTTTCGTTTTAGAATTTGGAACACCTTTTTATTGAACTTACTGTGTGTTTTATTATTTAATTAAAAACAGGCTTGCTGAATCAGCATCTTCTGAGCTTCGCTTGTCTGGTTGGGTGGATGATGTCCATAATTTCATGCGCACTACAAAGAGACGTTGTGTGCAAAATACAGGAACGCCTCAAGATAGTGACACAATGAGGTACCTTGATCTAACGTTTTTGTGCAAGTTTATTTTTATTTTTGCTTACAAGATATCTATATGCGGATAAGCTCTTATGCCTTTATTCTTTGGTTGTTTTGCTAGTTATATCTTTATTGTCTGGAAAAGTTTCCTCCATGTTCTGCATTATTGCTCCAATTTAACCTTGATCCATAACTATTGCGTTGTTAGAATTTTGGTATTTCATGGCTGCAGTATCAGTATTATAGTTTTAGTTATACCGGTAGTCTTTAGGTTAACATGTACAAAAAAATAGCTAGACTTCATTACATGATATTTGCCTCTGAATGTTCAGTAGTTGCATTTAGCTCCTTTATTATTTTATTACATTCAAGATATTAATAGTTATAGATAGTTTTAGATGTTTCTGTACCATTTATATTCTCAATGCCTGCTAGTGACTAGTGAGAGAAGGTTATCGTTACTGCTGCATTGCAGTGCTTTTGGTTGACTTGCGAAGTTATGATTCAGAAGCCCTACACAAGTCATACGTCAAACATGATTCAATGGATTTCATTTCTCTTGTGTGCGATTACTTACGTGAATCACACATTTGGATGGCTTACTTACAACGCAATGGCTCTAATATTTGTATATTTCTCCTTTTTTTTGGCAATGCAGAAAGGAGCTAATAAATGAATCTGGAAGAATATTTAGGTCAAAAATTCCAGAATCGCTGAGGGAACATCTCATTCAAGCCCTGCGGTCGTATTACCTGGACAAATTTTCACTGGGAGGATAAATTTTGTGCGGTGGTTCATCAGAAACTTAAAAAATGTATCTGTATTTACCATTTTGTAGAATGGTAATCTTATGGTGGATGTATGTTCCATGTGGTATATGTTTGCTCTGGTAATCACCATGTTTGTCTTCTTTATTTGTTTATTACTATATATTGCTCAGCATTGCTAACTTATCTTGTGCTTGGCGGTTCAGGTTCAACGGAATCCTGTTGGTCAACTACCAGCTCCTTGTGCGGCTTAATTTTTTCGAGGCATTTTTGTTATCCAAATGAGGTTGAGACGTAGAGTGACCAAATTACATGTAAAACTAGTCTTCTTTTTTGCTGTTGCTCCTGATTCTATAGGTTTAAACAACACCAACAACCCCCCATTCCTTCCCTTCTGTCTAGAATGTAGAAGATTATTTTTTTCCCCTTCTGTACAATAATAGTAGTTCGCAGATTAGCAGTGTATGGGGTTTTTGACCTTACTGAATGAAAAGCCCGTTCGTGGCTTCAGTACTGGATTTGTTCAGAATTAGGGTCCATTACATATAATTGCTGGTAAGATCAGAATATAAATTATCCAAAAGCAACCTGTCGTTTGGACAATTAGACTTATGAGCGAGATGGCAGCATCTAATATTATATATCGCGCCAGGACAAACATGGATATTTGTTGGTTAACTAGGGGAGAAAATAGCTTCGCATTGCATCCAAACAGGCCTACATGTATTATTTACTGTGTTCATTGGGCTGATCATCCAATTGCCATTGCTTTGATTCTGCGTAGAGCAGCACGGACATTTGAGCATTCGATTGCTGGTTGGTGCGTAATGGGATAGGGGCATCGAAAATGGAAAAGGAAAGTAGAACAATAAAAAGGGGTGGTTCATGTTTGCTTGTCGCTGGCCTCCGAATTGTTTTTCGTGGCTGTATCATTTTCGAATCGGTGCACGTAAGCTATGCACCGTTTGCATGCCGAAAAGAAAGCGGACTGAAAACCTTTAAAATCGGATATCCATCACCTTCATCCATTGAATCCTAAAAACAAAAGTTCGCCTGCATTGTACATCAAACTATCAATTGACAATCGTTCGCCATCCCACATAAATTGCATCTTGCCTGTTTCAAAGGTACAAAAAAAACAACGATCATCTTCAAGTCCTCGAAAACCTGATTGATGCGAACTGCTACTCCCTAATTTAACATTTCCAAGATCAAAACGGTGTCACGAGCTCGAATTATTTCGGCAACTTGCGCTTGTATTGTTGGAAGTTGGCTGGCCAGCGTCTCCTACCGGAGCAAACGAGCCAAGGAGCGCGCGACGGCGAGCCGCTCGATCCCGCGCATCGACGGCTAGGATCCACCCGGCCGTCGCCGCCGGCCAACCACCACGGGCATTATCCGGTGCAGCGCGCACGTAGTACGCTACGTAGACGTGAGCTGGTTGTCACCTGTCAGCCTCGCGCTGAGACGAGACGAGACGAGCGGCAGCAACATGTTTGTGCGTGTGCTGTACCGGCAACATCGCCAGCGAGCAGCATCCTACCGAACCAACGCCCATCCACCGCGTTTCGCTGCTCGGTTTCACCTTTCACGCCACGTCCGCCGGTGAGCTGAGCTGTGTGATGGGCCGTACTAGTGTACTACTCGGGTGTTCGATTTGATGCTCTCACGAGTTCACGGTGGTGGTGTTTGTTTACACGCTCACCGATTAAACAAAGATTGCAGATGGGTTTATTGGTCAGTAGTGCGTAGACAAACGATGCAATTTATCTACTGCAATAAAAAACCGAACTCGAACTCGAACTCGAAGTCGTCACGAAAGATCTGCTTGCTTCCCGTCGGCCATCTCTGTTTCTGCTTCCGGCGTGACCGCGTGAATCTGAACTTGTTTTATGAGAAGTTTTTGTGCTTAAATGGGGGTACACCGTCCGAGAGTTCTAAACTCCACTGTTAAACGATGTGTTTTATACGAAAATTTTCTACATATAAACTGTTTTGAAAAATCAAATAACATATTTTAAATTTCTCGTAGTTAATACTTAATTAATTATATACAAATCATGATTCTCGTTTTTTCCTACGGCTACCATCAATTTCAAAACTTACTTGAGAACGCACCCATTTAATCTGACGGGATGAATAAGATCAATGCAAGAAGAGCAGCCAGAGTTTTTGTTCACTTTCACAAGTACGATTTACAAATGCGAATAACCGTTCAGTTATCACGATGATCAGCCGTATCGATTGAGGTTGGTCCAGATTTATAAACCGCCAAGTTCAAAACAAATTCAAACCAAAATTTCAACTTTTGGTAAAATTTGTTTGAGTTCCACCCATTTTGATAACCCTGGCTTTTCAGTAGAACCTGTGCCACAAGCTGTGAAAAATATAGTAGAACATAAGTAGTAGCTCTGGCTCACGGCGTCCGGCTCCTGTCCACTTTCGGGCCTGTGACATCCCCTAGCAGAGGCGCGTGTTTGCTCTGCAAGGGACACGGCTCTACGAGCTCCTCGGCTAGGGGACCGAGCAAGGAGTCGCGCTGGGTCGGCCGTGGCTAAGGGAGGAGCCCTTGGACACCGCTTCCCCCCCCCCGTTTTTCCTCTTCCACACTCGCCCCCCTTCACCGCTCTCCCCTCCCCCTCGGTGTCATCGCGCTCATCTTCTCTCTGTCTCCCTTCTCACCCCGCCGACCACCGTCTTTGTCGTCGCTGTGAGAGCAAGAGCTGGAGCGAGAGCTAGCCTGCATCAGCAGCAAGAAGGCAGGTGTGCTTCGTCAAACCCTAGCATGGTCGACGCATCCCCACCGCCACCTTCCGATGCGCCTGATGAGCTCGACGAAGAGCTGCGTGGCGACGATGGGGTCGGAACCCGCTGGGTTGGCTGGCCACCCAGCCGTGCATAGCGCCGGGAACCACCGGCTACACCCCTCGAGCTTGACGTGACCGTCGTCGATTTCTTTGCCACCATCCATCTCCCTAGCGGTGGCCGATCTTCGGGCTCCCGCTTCGGCTTCATGAACTCACTGCGCAGCTCCATTGGCCGCTCGCCGGACAGGTCGATGGATGGAGGGAGATGCGGGCGGAGGAGACGAGAAGCCCCCTGTGCGGCCGTCGAAATTGTCAAAGAGGAGAGGACGAGATGCGGCTGTGGGCCGAGGCCATCGGTGGGCTGGAGGGAGGGGTACGAGAAGAATTTGTCACATGTGGTTCCTTGGGCTGGGATACCCGTAGTAGGCTAGAGTATGTCCACCCAATTGCTTCAAATTTTGAAGAACCCACGTAAGTGTATTCTCCATCAGGAGATAAATATCTTATAGAGTATTTTCAGTTAGTGAGAACACTTTAGATGTAGCTTTGATTGAATATGCTCTTATTAACATCCCATCACCAGCAGTCCACGAAGAGGAGGCAATCAGCCGTCTCACCCGCCTCCGTGCGGGCACCGCACGGCATCTGCGGCATCTGCGGGCGCTGCACTGCAGCAGCCACCCCACCGCATCCACCACCATTTCCCAGGGAATCCCACCCGAAAAGGCCGTGAAACCGGTCGTTTTCCCCGCACCTGCGCCTCCACCTGCGAACCCGCTCTCCTCGAGATGCCAAAGCACGCACCTGCGCGCACACACGAAAGCCGGCCCGCCTCGCACGGCTCGGTTCGGCTCTCCCAAAGGAAAGGAGAAAAGAAAGACGGGGAGAGAAAAAAGCCGTGCACTGCACTGCAGGCAGCATCAGTGCATCACCACCAACTGGCGTTCGCGTCCCCTTGCTTTATCCAATTTACAAATGGTCTTATTAAACAAAACCCGATGGTTTTCTTTGACCTTTTTGTCTTCATTAACACAGGAATCTCGCGTGTATTGTGACAGATTATTTATGTGCATTTTCTTGACATGGTTTTGTCGATTTTCACTTCTAAATTCCTAGTATTTGTTTATAAAGTTGGTACTATTATTTACTTAATCTATAAAGTGATTACCTTTTATCACTGGATAAAGTAATCTAGACCTTTGATAGGAGTATTCAGTATGATTGGCATTAGTGAGGATTTCACAGTTTTTCAATAAAAAAGAGAGGACTGACAGTTCGCAGCCTCGCACCGACACTGCATAAGATAATTGGCGTCTTCAGAACTGACAAAACTGGTTTTGTTAAATTCTCTCTTCAAATTTGTTTGTAATTTGAGAAAATTTGAGGGATCATTCTGCATTTTGCCGAATAAAAGCGAGTCTGCAAGAGATTGCCAACCGTCCACCTCTCTCTCTCTCTCCCACGCCACGCCACGCCTCTCCTCCAGATCCGGTCCGCCTCGCCGGCGATGGGCGAAGATCCGGCGGGGTCCCGCCGCTGGCGGTGCGACGCCGGCGACGAGCACGTCTGGCTCTCCTCCTCCGCCGCCGGCGGTGGAGACGACCACTTCGACCGCCTCCCCGACCCGCTCCTGCTCGTCATCTTCAACCTCATCGGCGACGTCAAGGCGCTCGGCCGCTGCTCCCTCGTCTCCCGCCGCTTCCACGACCTCGTTCCCCTCGTCGACTCCGTGCTTGTCCGCGTCGACTGCGTCATCCCCGACGACCCAGCGTCGTCCTCGTCGTCCTCGCCGTCCGCGGCGCCATCCTCCCCTACGGCGTCCGCGCGCGCGCGCACCGTCTTCTCCCAGATCGCGCGCATCGTGCTCGGCGGCATCGTCAAGCCCATCCAGGCGCTCGGCCAGATACTCTCCCCCGCCAACTCCGCCTCCGTCCTCGCAGCATCCGTCACCTCCTCCTCCCCCTCCTCCTCCTCCTCGTCGTCGTCCTCCTCTTCGCTGCCGCTTCCCGGTGACGTGTCGCACCACTCGCCCTCGGAGGTGCTCCGCTCCTTCAAGGAGTTACGCCGCCTGCGGATCGAGCTCCCCGCCGGCGAGCTAAGCATGGAAGAAGGCGTGCTGCTCAAGTGGAAGGCGGACTTCGGGTCCACGCTCGGCAGCTGCGTCATCCTCGGCGCGTCCTCTGCCGGCAAGGACGGCGGCGCGGGAGCAGCTCCCGCTGTTGACTGTGGCGAGTCCGACGAGACAGGGAGTATTCCGGAATCGTTCTACACAAATGGGGGGTTGAAACTGCGGGTGGTGTGGACAATCAGCTCGCTGATTGCTGCGTCGGCGCGGCATTACTTGCTGCAACCGATCATTGCCGACCACATGACGCTGGAGAGCTTGGACCTAACAGACGCGGATGGGCAGGGAGTGCTCACCATGGACAAGTGGCAGCTCCAAGAACTGCGGGTGAAGCCGGTATCGGCATCTGGGGGCTCACACAGGACGCTGATGCCGGCGCTTAGCATGCGGCTGTGGTACGCGCCTCACATTGAGCTGCCCGGGGGCTTGGTGCTGAATGGAGCAACATTGGTAGCCATTAAGCCGACCGAGGAGGCAACAAGGGACACGGTTGGGAGTGGAATTGCTGGGTCTGCAGGTGGGTGCTGGGTTTCAGATGCCTTTGAGGAGCCGTATCGGACAGCCGTGGGGATGCTCCTGAAGCGGAGGACATATAGCCTTGAGATGAACTCATTCTAAGCTGATGACAATTTGGAAGTTCTATCCGTGAGGTAAAATTTTGCATTGCATTCAATACAATGTTTGTCTAGTTATCTTCAGCAATTGCTGTTTGCTATGCCATGCCTTGGCTTCTCTCATTGTAGCATTTGCTTCAACAACGTTGTTGCTTATTCGTGGCGAAGTTAGCGCTACCTCACCACTATGAACTTTCATAGTAGTAAACAGCACGAGTCTTCGAATTTCTGAAATTTGGTTTATGAGGCTTTCCATGACTTCAGTTAGGTTGTCATAATCAAACAAAGTAGAACAACCTTTCGCTCATTTGAATGCGAGGTTGTAAGGAGTTGGAGAAGATCTGTTGTTTTAGCTGACTCATTATATCCTTGAGTCTTGTGGTTATGGTGGTTATTCCTACAGTTTACATGATATGGATATGCATTTCTTGACTGCCAAATTAATGGAACTTGATTCACATCATATCTTCCACTAACATCATGTGTTTTGAAAATACATTGTTTTCCACTTGACATTTAATCACAATTTTCCGTATCCAGCAGTAACAAATGAACAAAGCATCATTCATTTTTCTTGAAGAATACTCTGTAGCTGAAAGCATTCTTTTTTTTCTATAGGCACAATAACCTTCACTAAACTGCACTGAAATAAATAAAATCACTCATCAGTGATGATGCATAAAACTAGGGGTGTAAGTGGGTAAGCCGCGAACCCACTTATAGGTCAAAATAAGTGGGTTGACCCCTACATAAAACATATATTGAGTTCTATTTTGTTTGTCCATGTTGCTTATGAGAACTGTTCCTGTAAATTCTGAGAGTCTGCAGACTGGCAATCCACCAAGTTTACATCCAGAAACTAAGGGGTGTTGCATGAGCTACTGTCTTTCTTTGCAACTAGTAGAAGCAAAACAACCTAGATGACCAACCCTCTTTACTTACCTTAATGTATTGTTACATGGTACGAATCACACATATCAATATGTGCCTTGGTCTGTAATCTATTGTTTGTTTTTTCTTACCATTCTTGTATAACAACTGTAGTCATCAAGGACCATCCATTCCATTGCTAGTTTGAAATTATGCAATTAGGGAATAGAAAAGTACCAAAAAGGGTTAGGCTATTAAAGGTGTGTATGGTTTTTATGGTGAGAATAGTGTTCCAATATTTATGATCAATGTACTGATCATTTGATTGTACATCACCACTAGTATGGCCCCACATGCTACATACTTTACTTATAAATAACTAATTACTTAACCAGTTCGCATGGTGGAATCTTCTGCACCTCCTTGTATTGTTGGAGGGTGTGTCACATGCCACTTCCTAAACTCTTGAGATTCGTTTTAGCCATAGATCTGCTGCACGAGAGAATAGAAAGAGGAAGGAAGATCCCACCTGGATGTAGGGTCCACCTGTTACTTTTTTTTAAAGTTGTAGACCATTTTGAAACCCTCTAAAATAGTTCCCTTTCATTTTGCAAATTGCGTAAAAGAAAAAATCAGCAATTTTACTTAAGAAAATGTCCAATTCCTTGTTAACTCATGCATGTGCACTTGGATACTTGATGCACTAACAAAGATATTTGAAAAGCAGAGAACATATATTATGTTTGCATTATACTTCTTATGTTTTGCAAGATCAACGGTTTCACCATTCCACCATATATTTCCATAGTGTAAGCTTTAAGCAACCAATGGAATTTTTGGCGTTTTGCTGACATCTTATATTTCTCTCCTTTTCAGGATGTTAATTTATTGCAAGTTGCAACTCAAAGTACTACGCGGCATAAGAAATGGAGTAGAAGTTCACTGGCTGCCTGTTTTACTCCGGCACACGCCTACCCAGACATGCTGCAAGTTCTTATTTAACGCATTCCTTGTCTTGAGGCATCTGTCAGCAAGGACCTGAACGGAGGCTATGCAACCGATGATGACGAGAAGCCGAACAATCATCCTGTGTTGGAATTGCTGGGCTACTCAATGTTGAGCTTGTTGTTTGTCTCTTTGAGGAAGCCCGTACCTCCTCCAGTGCTAATCCTATTTTGTCTTCCAGTACTCGGGAATCCTGTACCGTACTTTTTGCAGAGAAAGTTTGTAGTAGTACATGCGAGGTTACACTCTGTTTCTGTACATCAGTAAGCAAGGGCACAAGCTCTCGTCCGAACTAGCAAAATCTTGTGTAATTGAGCACTGACGTACGTACTAGCATTATCATTATGCAGTGAATCCAAGTGCTTAAGCATGCAAGGTTTTTTCATTGCTGTATCGATATTGCTCTGCGTTTTCCTCTTGCTGCTCGATATATATGTCTTCGCGATCTACGAACAGGGTTTTGGATGGCTGTTGCTTGTCGTGCGTATCGGTGAGAATAATGGAAGCCAGATCGAGATCGGTGGCATCGGAAGCGGTTGCCTCGCCTGGAGCCGGACGACTGTCGCCCGGTCGAGTGCCTCCCGGCATTCGGCATGGTCCGACGCACACACGAGATCCCGTGAGCTGGCGCCGACGGACCACTGCATGCTTCGATCGGTCACGGATTCGCAGGCGTGGCCCGCGCTGAGGGAGCCACACACACGGGGCCATGTGGAACGGGATTAGCGCGTCCCCTCGATCGGCCGTCGCCGGCCGCGGCTGCCGAAACGACGCGGAATCTAGCGAACGGGATCCCGTAATGACGGTATTGTTTAGAGTAAGGAATTGGAGTATAAGCTAACTATAACTTTACAGAAAAACTATACAACGGGATTCCGTCGTACGGGATCAGCTGTGGCGTGGTGCCCTGACATTGACTGCTCTATGGACTCCAGGTCAAGCATCTGTTCTAGCCCTCCCTCCTTTCTCTTACCTGCTCTTCCTTCTCTCGTACGGCTCATGATATAGGGTCTCATCGGTTGGCTTATTCCCTAATAAGCCAAAACGATTTATTAGGGAATAAAAAATAATTTATAGGTAAAACTTTTATATATTTGTTCGTAACTGTTATCGAAACGATAACTGCATACGTCGAAAGACGTGGATACTCAACAGTCGTTGGGAAAGTAAAGTGTATTAAATTCAGGATTTTCTTGGGATCCCCTTTTACATGGCCCTAGGGGGCTATTTATAATCCCATTACAGATCCCCTATTAGGGTTTTAGGGCTATTACAGGGGAATTTACATGGTCACCCTTACAAAAGGGACACCTACATGGGTGTTTAATGTAATCAAGACATGTGGGCCCTTAGTGGGCCGCCTGGTGACTATAGGCCTGCTGGCCAGTATGTCGGGGCGATTGGGCTGGCCCACCGGGCCTTGTTGGATTGGGCCCAGCTTGGCGAAGCTATCCTCCTTCGGCGTACGCCTTCGCCCGACCGGCGGGGACCCGGCGCGACTCTTCGCCTTTTACCCCCTTCGCCCCGTGGTCTTCACCTCGACAGGTCTTGGGTGCCTTGAGTCCGAATCCTCGCTGCTTGATTGGTTTTGGCAGGTCCGGTCGAAAGGTCTCATGGCATACTGCCAACAAGCCCCTCACGGGCAAGGGTGAGATAGGAGCTTCGGCCGAGACCGTGCAAACCATGTAGTATGGTATGAGGCGCCCCTTTCGACCGATGCTCCTGCCGAAACCTGTCTTTGGCTCCTGCAAAGAATGTGTGTTATGCATTTTTGCGTAAAAAGATTTTTGCGTATAGCTTTCGCCTCCCGCGAGTAGCGAGGTTATCTTTACTGTTTGACTGGTCCCAATATGAACAGTGATGGGCCTTCGCCTTCTATAAGTAATGAAGTAGCCCGTACTGTTTTTTGGGCCGTAGTGAACAGTGATGGGCCTCTTCTCGAGTGCCCGCCACTACACGGCCTGGTCCATGGGATTTTACCGTTTCGCCTACCCCGCGACACGTGGCCGTTCCTGATTGGCCGGTAAGGCGAAACATCGCCTAGTAGGCTATATATTCTTACCCCCCTTTTCACCGTCATTACGCTCGTCATTTTCACCGCAGTCGCTCTCTTCTCGACTTTTACTCACGGCTCTCTAACTTTGAACGAACCCATTCGCCTAGCTGAACCCTTTCGCCAATCCACACTTGTTTCGCCATGGCCCCACGCAAGCCGAACCCTGCTTCCACAACAGGTCCTGACCCAGGCCGAATCAACGAAAATACCACCGCGTTTCTGGGGACTTCGCTCATTGACGAAGATGAGCTTGCGAGGATGGTTGCTGCGGGCCTGGTGGTGGAGGGGCGGGCATTCGCCCCCGGGGATGCCGAAGTGCCCGTGCCTGGCGAACACCAGACAGTCGTGTTCGCCGTTTTCTTCGAGGCTGGCCTTCGGTTTTCGTGCAACATACTGTTGCCGGAAATTCTCCGTCTTTTTCAGGTGGAGCTGCCCCAGCTGAGCCCTTCGGCTCTAGTCCGCGTCGCCATTTTCGACTGGGCGTGACGGACCGCTGGGTTTGAGCCTACCGCCGAGCTCTTCGGCGCCATCTTCTCGGCCGCTGTCAACTCGAAGATGGTGGTCACCCCTACCGGAACCAGGAATACAGCGTTCGGGAGTGTGAACTTTAATGTTCGCCCCGAGCGCTCCGACTTGTGGCCAGTCAATGCCGCGATGTCGAAGTGGGATCGCCATTGGATGGCGAAGTGGTTTTACCACTCCATCCCCTTCGAAGCTGGATCCGAAGCGGCAAAAGCCCTTCGCTGGCGGCGTTGTGCCATTTCGCTGGTCCGGAAGCCGAGAGTTGCCATTAGTGGCGCTCTGGAGGCACGGTTCGCCCTGCTCCGGAAGGTGTGCTCCCGGTTAAGTTGCCGCGACTTGGTTGAGGAGTTTTGCATGCTTCGTATATGCCCCCTCTCCCAGTCGTGGCAGGTCGAAGTTGACCAAGGCGAAGAGGTCAACGGCCTGCCGAAACTCATCCTGCCTGCTGGGGCGAATGGTGAGTTTATTGTTTCCCTTGTCTTTATGTTTCGCTCTCCGCCCTTTTTCCTTGTTCGGCACCCTTACAGTATCATATGTCGTTTTTTCAGTGTTGACCCTAGCCCAGGCTGACACCGAAGCCCGCAGGCTAATCGGCGACGTGTCGGTCACGGAGTACAGCCAGTTGCTAACCCGATAAGCAGCTGGCCGGGCGAACCGGGTTCATGTCGGTGATCTCCCCCCGAGGGCGAAACCTTTCAAGGCCGACGACGAAGCGGGCCCTTCTCGGAAACGCTTGCGGGGGCAAGTGAAGTTTGCCCCCGTAAGCGAAAGGCCCCCACCTCCGCCGACTCCGATGCTGACGACGAGGACGAAGTCGAAGAGCAGGAGGATGCGGAGGAGATGGAGATCGCCGCCGAAGCGGCCGCAGACGGGGCTGGCGATAGCCGTTCCGAGACTCGGGGCTATACCCCCACTCCCAGCCCGGATCGCGTCGAGACTGGGGCGGAGTCGGTCTTCTCGCCCCTTCGCCGCAAGGATGTGGAGGGCGCGAAGGCCTTGGTCGCGATAGCTGCGACTAAGGCGGCGAAGGGGGAGCCCGTTAAGGGGGCCCCCCGGAGAAAGGGTGTCGTCGCCATCGCCAATGTTTTTAGCGACGATGAGTCGTCCGACGGGACGCCCACTTCACCCGCGGGGCGAAGCCGGGGTCAGACGACCTCCCTTGGGGCAGCGGGCGGGGCTGGAGCTTCGGCTTTAGCCGAACGAGTGGTGAAGGCGGCCGCCCAAGTTTTTAACAGCCCGGTTTGCCGGCCAATCGTTTCGCCACTTGCCCTTGACAAGGGCAAGAAAATGGCCGAGACGTCCGGCTCCGACTACTCTCAGGCGCCGCCTCGCTTTGCCCCGGTGACTTTGAGACCTGGGCGAAGCTCATCCCCTTCGTTGAGGGGGTGAGCAATATCATCGCTCCGGCTGGTGGCCCTAGTCTATTCGCCGAACTCAACGAGTTCGACGAGAGCTGCTCCGCCGTTAAGAGCCTGGCGGTTCGGGTGAGTTGACTTTTTATTTTATGTCTTCTTTTTGTGTCGTTTTTTTTCCGACATTCTGACTTATCATTTGCCTCTTCTTTTTCCCTTAGTTGGTAGATCATTGCGGCCCACTGTTCGATGGAGCGAACGATGCGGGCCCGCCTTGATGGCCTGAAGAACCGTCTTCGGGCCAAGGATGACGAACTAGGCCGCAAGAGCCTGGAGATAGAGGGCCTCGCCCGGTCCCTCCGGGAGGCGAAGGCGGAAAGCAAGTGCCTCCAGGCCGAACTGGAAGCGGGCAGCGAGGCGAAGGCGGAAATCGAGCGCCTTTAAGGCCGAGCTAAAAAAGGAGCGAGAGCACTCCGCCGCCCTCGCCGACTATTACAACATGACGGAGCCGAAGATGGAGGCTCTTCATCAAGAGGCGGACAGGGCGGAGGCGAAGGCCCAACGCCTTGCTCGGGAGGCGGCGAGGACAGCCGAATCCGTGAAGCCCGCCTGCCGCACTCTTCGCCTTGCGCTCACCGATATGGGGGCAAAAGCGCGAGGTGTCCCGGGCGAAAACGCCTCCTCCCTCGAGTTCTGCGATTGGACCCAGCAGGCTGGCTGCGCAGTTTCAGACTATGCGACGACGTACAGCGATTGCTGTGCGCGCGTGTCAGCAGCCTTCGCCTTGGGTCTGCTGCAGCAATCCGGGTGCAAGCATATCGCCCAATTCCCCGATTATGCGAAGGGGGATTGGGAGGTGAGTGTCCAGGATATTTCGCCTGCGCTCCGCGCCTGGCGTAAGCAGTTCTAGCAAAAAGACGGCCGGTCTACTGCCAAGGCCCGCCTGCTCGAACAACTATCGAAGATCGAAGCGGCGGATGAGGGCGAAGAGCCGGCGGAAGAGGGCGGAGGTGGAGCCCAAGACCACCCAGAGGTGTGAGGCCCTCCGCCCGTTTTTGTACATTTTTGTTTTTCACTTTTGATGTTTGCCGTATAGGGCGAACCGTGTAAATATGGCCAATAGCCCACCTTATTGTAGGATGTCTTCATGTTTGGAATATATAACTATTTTTCGCCAATCGTGTTCGATGCGTTGTTTTCTTGTGCTTGTGCTGCTCCACATGGTCATTTCGCCCGATTTATGCGTTCCCGTTTCACCTTCTGCGTTTCGCCATCTGACTTCCCCTACTGTTTGCAGGGTTCATGCCGAAAGCTGTGCGTTCAGCCCCCTTTTGGGGATTGGCGAAGCAGGAACGAGAAGTTTGTGAATGTTGCCAACTGGATGCGAACGCACCCTGGGCGAACACTGGAGGACTATGATCGTGTCCATGTGGCGCGCTTAGAGGGCATGGCCCGCTTCTGGCGAAACCATCAACGAACTGATCGGCAGGAGGCGATCGTCCGATATAGTCTTTCTCTCGTTTCGCCCCCCTCTCCCCTTAGGGTAGTTTACAACATTAGTAGTGACGATGAACCCTGTTCGCCTGATCATTCCTTTGGTAGTTGTTTTGGGGGCGAAGGTGTAATTTACTTGTAAGTTAAGCTGTAATTTATTGTACTCCTTTCGCCTCTATCATGTTGTATCATATGTATTCTTCGATTGTTTTTTCGAAGTAAATAAAGATGTGCTTCCATTTCCTTTTCACTTTTTTTGCATTGTCACTTTTCGTGCTTTCGTTAGACTGGGATATATCGGCCCCTTTGCGTGTGTTAGCGAGGTAGGTATGCTGACTTTTCAGCTTTCATCTTCCGTCATTGATCTTTTCGGTAGCCCGTTGTGGGAGTAGCGCGTGTTTTCGCATAGATCAATTACGACGGTGTTCGGTTAATTTATGCGAAACAAGCTGTCGCGGTTTCAACGTTCGGCGAGCGATTCTTCGGCCGATTCGTTTCGCCCCCTGGTGTTTTCGCTGATCAGGCGTTTGCCTTGGGGTTTTTCCACGAATTATCATGTACACAAATAAAAAAGGCGAAAGACACAGAGATTTTATACTGGTTCGGGCCTCCAGAGTGGATAATAGCCCTACGTCCAGGTTTTTTTCATTTTCTCCTCTTTTTTTTTGTATTTTTGTGCCGGAAGGCTTACATAATGGCAGATGCCGAAAGAGCTACATAATAGCATGTACATTTTTACATTTTGGCGAATAGGGTGCCACCCTTTCTAAACGTAGAAACGCTTGAGAGAAGCGGCGTTCCAGGAGTGATCGAACTCTTCGCCCTCTAGTATTGCCAGGCGAAAAGAGCCCGTCCTCGACGTGTGCTTGATGAGATACGGTCCTTCCCATTTTGACACAAGCTTCCCGACCGCTACTAGGTTCGCCTTTTTCCTCAGGACGAGATGGCCAGGTAGGAGCTCTGTTGGGCGAACCTTTTTGTTGTAGGTTGCCGAAGTGCTTGTGGCGTAATTGCGCATGTGCTCCAGTGCTTCAACTCGTACCCCCTCGAGGAGTTCGAGCGACACTTCGCGCCCATCTTCGCCCCTAGAGAACATCACCCTAGGTGAGTTAGGCCCTAGCTCTGTTGGGGTCATTGCCTCGTCTCCGTAAAGGAGCATGAACGGACTAAACTTGGTTGGCCTTGTGGGAGTTGTTCGGAGGGCCCAGAGAACAGACAACATTTCATCTGGCCATCTGCCCTTCATCGCCTCCTCGAGCCTTTTCTTGAGCGCCTCCAAGATCTTGCATTTGTGCGTTCGGCCGCCCCATTTGACTGCGGGTGCGCGACCGACGCGAACCTGATTTCCAGGTTTAGACCATCGCACATCTCTCTGAACCTGTCAGAGTCGAACTGTTTGCCGTTATCTATGATGAACTCCTTCGGCACTCCGAAACGGCAAACGATGTTTTTCCAGACAAACTTCTGTACTGCTGCCGAAGTGATCGCGCCGAGTGGTTCGGCCTCGATCCACCGCGAGAAGTATTCGATGGCCACGATTGCAAACTTGTACCCATTTCGTGCCGCAGGGAATGGGCCAATGATCCCCCACCTGGCGAAGGGCCAGACTGGTGCGATAGGCTGCAGCTCATATTGTGGTGCGGTCTGGCTTCGGCCGTGTCGCTGGCAGCTTTCGCACTTTTTGGCCTGCTCAACGCAAACTTTCAACACAGTGGGCCAATATACTCCCTGGCGAAATACCTTGGAAGCGACTGTTCTTGCGGCTTGGTGTGCACCGCAGAGCCCCTGGTGTATTTCCTTCACCATTTCCTCGCCCTCGGTGAAAGAGATGCACCGAAGCAAAGGTTGGAGTACCCCAGAGCGATATAGCTGCCCTGAGACCAGCTTGTATTGTCTGGCTCTAATTTGCAAGCGCTTCGCCTCTGCTTCATCCTCTGGAAGCCAGCCCTCCTTGAGGTACTTTACGAACGGAGTTCGCCAATCCTCTGGGTCTTCGCCCGGATCTGTCTGGTCAATGACCATGATATCCATAGTTTCTGCGGGCACGCTTGGTGCATACAGGATCTCGAAGAAGATGCTTAGTGAATGTGGTCCCCCGCAGGCGGCGGATTTCGCCAGGTTGTCTGCTTCCTCGTTATGGCCTGTAGGTAAGTGTTCGACCGTTATCTCGGCGAAGCACTTTTCCATAGACCGAACAGCCTCCAAATATCTTTTCATCCCTTCGTCTTTTGCTTCAAAAGACTTGTCAACGTGACACGCCACCAGCTTGGAGTCTGTTCGGATGAGCAAGCGCCGAACCCCCATGCTTTCGCCTTTCTTAAGCCCAGCAGCACTGCTTTGTACTCTGCCGTGTTGTTGGTTGTATCGAACTGCAGCCTTACGGCATACCGAATCCGCACGCCTCCTGGCGAAGTGAGCATGGCCGCGGCGCCCACCCCCCTATGCGACCACGAGCCATCGGAGTGCATTATCCAAGGCTGTTCGACAGGCTGAGGTTCGGGGGCGGACGCCGATGTCCATTCGGCCATGAAATCGGCCAGGACTTGGGATTTGATAGCGGTGCGCGCAACGAAATGCAGGTCGAAGGGGGATAACTCTGCTGCCCACTTGCTGAGTCTACCAGAGATTTCTTTGCCCCGGAGTACTTCAGCCAGAGGATACTGTGAAGGCACAGTGATTTTGTGGGTCTGAAAGTAGTGCTTGAGTTTGCGCGAAGCCATCACTAGGGCGTAAGCCAGCTTTTCCATCTCAATGTACCTTGTCTTTGCCCCTTGTAAGGCTTCAGAGACAAAGTATATTGGTTTCTGTCCTGACTCTGTCTCTTGGACAAGGACTGCACTGACTGCCACTGACGAAGCTGCTAGATATAACAGCATTTCGCTTCCTGGGGTTGGGCTGACCAGGGCAGGTGGGCTTTGTAAGTACTGCTTCAGCTCGTCGAATGCGGCCTGGCATTCAGAGGTCCAGCTAAACTTTCCTGCGCCCCGGAGGGTCTTGAAAAACGGCAGGCCCCTTTCGGCTGCTTTCGAGAGAAAACGACTGAGCACCGCAATTCGGCCCGCGAGCTTTTGTACTTCGCGTACGCTTGACGGTGGCCTCATTTGCTGAATGGCGTCAATTTTCTCGGGGTTCGCCTCGATACCCCTTTCAGAAACAAGAAAACCAAACAACTTGCCCGCGCGAACTCCAAAAACACACTTCTCCGGGTTTAGTTTCATACCCGCCGCGCGCAAGTTGTCGAAGGTCTCCTGTAAATCAGACGCATGGTCGAAAGCCTTGTGGCTCTTTACAACGATGTCGTCGTCATAGGCCTCCACATTTCGCCGCAGCTGCTTGCGAAGCACCTTGTACACCAGCCTGGCGAACGTTGCTCCGGCGTTCCTCAGGCCGAAAGGCATCCTGAGGTGGCAAAAAGTGCCGAATGGCGTGATGAAGGATGTCTTGGCGATGTCGTCTGGATTCATGTGGATCTGGTGATAGCCGGAGTAGGCATCCAAGAAGCTCATGAGCTCGCAGCCAGCCGTCGAATCAACAAGCTGATCGATCCGGGGCAAAGGGAAGTCATCCTTCGGGCACACCTTGTTGAGGTCCATGAAGTCGACGCACATGCGCCATTTGCCGTTTGACTTTTTCACCAAGACCAGGTTCGCCAACCACTCCGGGTGGTCGATCTCCTTGATCACCCCGGCCTTGAGTAGCTTCTGCACTTCGGCCTTCGCTACCTCTTGGCAATCAGCGGACATCTTGTGCAGCTTCTGCTTTCTTGGCTTGGCGTCCGGCTTGACCGCTAGGTGATGCATGATGAGTTCTGCCGAAACACCCCCCACTTCACTGAGGCTCCAGGCGAAGATGTCAATGTTTTACTTGAGTACTTCTAGGATTTTCCTAGCTTCCTCGTCGCCTAGGTCACCCCCCAGCTGGACGAACTTTGCCGGGTCAGCCTCGCTTACGTGCACCTTGACCACCTTGCCGTGAGGGGCTAGCTTCGGTACACGCTTGACTTGCGGTTCGGCCTCCACATTGTGTACTACCCTGTTAATCACAGCTAAGTCACCTTTCGACATGGCTGGAGGTTGACGCCCCTTGACGACGATTACCCCCACCGGACCGGGCATCTTGAGCTTGAGATAGTTGTGGTGTGAGATGGCTTCGAACTTGTTTAGGGTTGCTCGGCCGAAGATGGCGTTGTAGCTGTATGCGATGTTGACTACGTCGAGCAGTATCTGCTCTTCGCGCCTGTTTTCGCCTGTGCCGAAAGCAACCATCAACCGTGCCTGGCCGAGAACTTGAACCGCCTCACTGCCGAAGCCGCGAAGCGAGGCCGGCGCTTGGGTGAGGGCCAAAGTTGGTAGCCCCATCTTGGTGTAAGCCTCGGCGAAGATGACATCGGCCGAGCTACCTCCATCGACCAGAACTTGCCGAACTTCAAAGCCGGCCACCTCGGCCGAAATTACCAGGGGATCTTGATGCGGGAACAGCATTCCTTCGGCATCTTCCGGCCTAAAAGAAATTTGCTGGCTCAAGTACTTTGGGGCCCCTTCGCCCGTGGCAGTGATGTTATGCACCGTTCGCAGCTGCACCTTTCTCTGCCGCTTCGACGGCTTGACCGGTGGATCAGCCCTTGTGATCACCTGGATGATTCTGCGCTGCATGTCTTGGTGCTGTTCGGCTGGAGGTGACTGCTCTCGGGCCGCCTCGCGAGGCGCTTCGACAGCGGCATCTTGATGCGGCCTTGATTCTTGAGCGTTGCTTCGTTGACGAATGTTTCGGCACTATTCGGTGGTGTGCGAAGATCGCCCATGATAGGCGCAATAGAGGTCCTTTCTGACCTTCTTGCGAACAGGCTGCTGGTGGCTACCACCCTGCTGGGCATCGAACTCCTTGCAGAGGGCTTGTACTTCTTCGACAGTCATCACAGCTTTGCCTGTGCGGTCGGTCCTGAATTTCCTCCAAGTCATGGGAGTTTGGCCTTGTCTCGGCGGTTGCCCCTGGTTCGCCGGTTAGGGTTGGCGAACGGTGGGGGGAGCTGGTTCGGGGACCTGCGCTTGCACCTGGGCCTGGGCAGCGGTGATGGAGGCCTTGTCGTATTCAGCTTGAATTGCCTGCCTTTGCTTGGAGTCCTGTTCGCCCCTTGCGTACCCGTCGATTATGCGCAGCAGGTGCTCGAGAGTTTGCGGCTCCTTGTTGGCGATCTTCCTTGTGAGTTCGCCCTCGAGCAGCCCGGCCGAAGCGGCGTTGATGATGGATGCTTCAGTTATATCTTGAACTTGGCATCGGGCTTGCGAGAAGCGGCGCATGTACTCCCGTATTTATTCGCCTGGTCTCTGGCGAATGCCGAGCAAATGTTGTTGCGTCTTCGGCTCCTCATAGGTGCCTCGAAAATTCAGGATAAAGACATCGCGCAATTGCTCCGATGAGTAAATGGGAGCTAACGCTGTGAAATATCCGGAGGAGTCGTTTGTATTAAAGAATTAGGTGCGTAACGGTCACGGGGGTAACCCTAGAATTTTGCCGTTGAGAAGAGATAATTCCGTTGCATTATAAATACTTCGGAATTGGGGGGCATGTGTTGACGATGAAATTTGGTAAGCAAATCTATCTACAAGGATCGGAAACACAACATAATCCGAAGTGGATTTGAAAATATGCGAGGATATCGGAAACAGAGTGCGCATCGGCTGGAGTCCGAATCGGCTACGAACTGATCGGCTGAGTCAGAACTGGATGAGGTTAGCCGATGGAGCTGATGTCGGTGATATGACTTGGTGTACGTCATCAGGTTATGTTAGCGTGTTTCATATGGATTGCCATGCACGGATGAAGTCCTGAGGAGGCAATTGTATCTATTAATTAGGATATTTTATGTAATTTCCTTATAGATATTCTCGGCAAGAGTCCGCCGAAGGGACTTGTTTGTTAGTTGGATTTGTATTAGGTTAATATGAGTCGTGTCCGTGATGGACAAGGTTTGTAATTTCGGGTATAAATATAATCCCGAGGTCTTGTAAATAATAACAACACACGTTCAATCAATCTCGGCGCATCGCCAAACCTTTGTTTCTGTTCTCGACAAGTTTGTGCTTTCGAGTCGTGCTGCATCACTTTGATCTTCGACAAAAAGGTATATCTTATCATGGCGAGTTACATCAGTAGGGCTAGTGCTTACATCTCTATGACACTCTAGTTCTTTGTTGTGATTCTCCGAGTTACCATATATGTTATATAACTTAGATCGACAATGCAATCTACCTGTATCGGCTAGATCCTTTCTAGGGTTTCATCGGTATCGGCTAGATTACCTTGTTAATCTAGGTTACATAATATATCCACCATCCTGAAAAGGCAATCATCGGCTTGATTCTTTAGATCTTATGCTTCTATTTATACTTAATGCTGCATTGGTTCAGTCCAACCTATTAAGTCGTATTTAGAATCATGATATCTAACCTGCTTCATGGTTGTTCATAAGGATAGTATCGGGGTTTCAGCCGATCTTACCTGATATAGATGTTTTACATCGTGTTATGCTTGGTTTAATATTCTATATCTACCCCTTATATCAGGATATAATCTAATGTAAATATATTAAGCTTGATGTCAATCTAATTGGTTTCAGTTTAATATATTTATTACTAGAGAATATCCTAGTATAAGGTTGTATCGGAGCTATAGCCGATACATACTTAAACCTAGATATCGGCTATGACATCAATCTATGTAATAATTATGTCATGTTATCTTTAGACTTGGGCAATTTATACTGTCTCGGTTCAGTCCGATCTATCCCAATTGCTTATCTCTAAAGTAATATTGATATATTGATTATGTAACACTGATCTTTACAGCCGATATCCTAGTTTTAGGGTTAATTCTATCATTGATTACACCTTACAGCCGATCCATGCTTTATTGCATCGGCTAGGTCACATACGATACGAAATCGGCCCTATGGTCGATTGTCTATCGTTTACTGATATTCTTTGCATGTTTTTCTTGTTGATTGCAGGATCAAATCAACTGGCACGCCCTTTAATCTGAAACCCTAATTTTGGACCTGCACTAGAGTAAAGCAAACCTCTCAGGCCAGTGTGTGTTTTTTGCATCAACACGCTTTTGGCACGCCCAGTAGGACTCGTGTCATGATGTCTCCAAACATCACTGAAGTCGCAGAGGACAACATCATCGCGGTTACACCCGAGCAGCTGAATGATGAACAAAAGGAAGAATTGCGACAACTGATGGATCAACTCCAAAACCAGTATTTGCATTCCTTCACAGTCACCCGGCAAGGTACGGTCGTCCAAAGAGCTAAAGTCCAAATACCGATGATCGTGAAGCAAGACCCAAGTACTTCTGAACCAAGAGAAGAAAAGGATAAACAAGTGAAAACCGAATCGAGTAACGAAGAATTGCACACATTACAAGATCGCATCGATTCGGCTGTACATCATGCGCTAGTCAACCAGTCCGGAGTACTTGTCAATACCTTAACAAACATGATCAAGTCAGTGGTCGATGGAACGATAGCCGAGGAAAAGGCTAAAGGACCTATTTATCTGCCAGACGGCGCATTCCCAGCATATAGAACCGTGAAGACAGAGATCGGTGGAAATCAAGGAAATCAACAAGTGCTTCAAACCCAGGCTCAATCGGCTCCTTTCTCAAGTTCAAATGTCCCATCAATTCTAACCAGATCACAGCCGATCACCGGGGGGCAAGCATCAGCTCAATTAACACCAGAACAATTGATGAGTATTCTTCTTCCAAAACCACCAGCTGTTGATACATCTTACCAAATTCCTTCGGTTCCACAACAGCCGATTGGAATTACTCAGCCGATAAGCCAACAGTACAGTACAGAACAACCTCCTTATGTGCCATCACAAGGCATATCGGCTGGCTTCAATAATCTTTATCAGCCTCACTCACCACGACCTCAGCCGATCCAATACGGCCAGATGGATCCAGTACAACAGAAGTATGGTGGAGCAACACCTCATCAACCCTGGGCCAATATGATCGCTGACGTCATGAGGGAGCAATTTGGACTTAAACCGAAAGATAATGGCAACATGTATCGGCATCCGTATCCAGAATACTTTGATCGGGTTCCATTGCCAAACCGATACAAGGTGCCAGATTTCTCCAAGTTCTCAGGACAAGATAATATATCAACCTACGAGCACATTAGCCGATTTCTAGCTCAGTGTGGTGAGGCATCGGCTACAGAAGCTCTTAGAGTTCGCTTATTCCCACTCTCGCTATCTGGATCAGCATTCACCTGGTTTTCATCTTTGCCATATAATTCAATCAGGAGCTGGGCCGCTTTGGAGAAACAATTCCATAAGTACTTTTTCAGAGGAGTTCAAGAGATGAAGCTATCGGACCTCACAGCTATTAGACAGAAATCAGACGAATCGGTTACAGATTATATTCAACGATTCAGAGACGTGAGAAATAGATGTTACAGCCTATCTTTATCGGATTCTCAACTAGCCGATTTAGCTTTTCAAGGTTTGCTGGCGCCGATCAGAGAAAGGTTCTCGGCTCAAGACTTTGACAGTTTAGCACACTTGGCTCAGAAGGTATCGGCTCACGAGACAAGATTTCAAGAGGCTAGGAAATTCATCAAAAAGGCTAATAATGTAAACAATGTCTACGGTTATGATTCTGACTCTGAAGATGAAGACCCAGATATCAATGCAGCCGAATGGGCTAGGAACAAGAAGACGGTGGTCTGTCAATGGGCTAAGAATTCGGCTACAGAGGAAAGATTTGACTTTGACATTACCAAGGCCGATAGGATCTTCGATCTCCTCCTTCAGGAAAAGCAGATTCAACTGCCTGCAGGACATGTCATCCCATCGGCTGAAGAGTTGAAGAAAAGGAAGTACTGCAAATGGCACAACACAGGGTCTCATCACACTAATGATTGCAAAATTTTCAGACAACAGATCCAGTCGGCTATCGAACAAGGAAAAATTAAGATTGATGGATCTAACATGGTAAAGAGGCCGATGAAGATAGATGGACACCCTTTCCAGTTAACATGGTGCATCCTGAATACAACAGAAATACAGCCGATGGAAATAAAAACTATACTGGGAGTATCAGATCGGCTGGTATGATCGGCAAGTATCAAAACAGGCGCTAAAAGGAGGAGGAGTCATATCCCAACGAAGAAGAAAGATATTTTGATCTCCATTGGAGTTGTGAATTCTTCAGATTCTGCTGGAACGAATGTATGAGGTTACCATCTATCGAAAATTGCCCTGGCTGCAGTGATCCTGATGTCCAATTCATTCAAGAACCAAGCCGACGACATGCAATTACACGTCGGCCAAGACAATCAAGGCTGTCAGTACATGAAAGACTTGGGCCGATGCACCAAGACGATGATGAAGATGACTCACATAGAGAATCCAAGCCAATGCATCCCCAATGGTGTCCTTCTGGGATATTCACCAAGAATCAAAAGAGAAGAGTTCAACGGATGAGGAATAGGGAGCAATTCCAGGAGGTTGAGGGTGCAATTGAGCATCGGCTGCGACAGAAAAAGAAGAAAGTATGGCGCGTGAAGAGCAAAGTGGCGCCAGCCGACGAAGTCGAAGCCGATCGCAGCAAAAATCAGCAACGTAAGGGCAAGGAAGTGATGTCATCTGAGATAAATATGGTCTTTATGTTGCCAGCCGAATATGCAGTGGAGCAAGTTGTCGAGCAGGAAGAAAATATGCCATCGGCTAAATTGATGCTATCTCCACAACAAGCTGTTTTTGAGAAGCCTGAAGGAACAGATTATCGGCACCTCAAGCCACTCTATGTTAAAGGATTTGTCAATGGTAAGCCAATGTCAAAGATGCTAGTCGATGGAGGGGTAGCTGTTAATTTAATGTCTTATACAACATTCAGAAAGCTTGGGAAGAACTCAGAGGACTTGATCAAAACCAACATGGTTCTGAAGGATTTTGGTGGGAACCCATCTGAGACCAAGGGAGTTTTGAATGTGGAGCTAACCATCGGCAGTAAAACAATTCCAACCACGTTCTTTGTTATTGATGGGAAGGGTTCCTATAGTCTGTTGTTGGGAAGAGATTGGATCCATGCCAACTGTTGCATCCCTTCAACAATGCATCAAAGCTTGATTCAATGGCAAGGAGACCAAATCGAAATCGTGCCAGCCGACAGGTCAGTCAATGTAGCTTGTGCCGATTTGTCTATTTGGGAGATGGAAGGAATTGATTGTTTATCTGGCAAAGTTTGGCAAGGAGATTACTTAAAGGTTTCTGATGATGCTATACAGACAACAGGAGATGGAGGGCCCCAATTCTTGTTTTGAGGGCGCCGTGGAGGGTTCCAACCTATATACAGAAGACACCATTGATGATCTCGACGGCAAGCTTGGGCAAGGTTTTATGTCGGCCGATGAATTAGAGGAGATTGTCATCGGACCAGGTGATAGGCCTAGGCCGACATATATTAGTAAAGGTTTACCAAAAGAATTCAAATGTAAATTAATTGCACTCTTAAAGGAGTATAGAGATTGTTTTGCCTGGGAATACTATGAGATGCCAGGACTTAGCCGATCGATAGTTGAACATCGGCTCCCTATCAAACCAGGCTATCGGCCGTACAAGCAACCCCCAAGACGTTGTAAAGCTGCGATGTATGATGCTATTAAGGATGAGATTACAAGACTCTATGATGCTGGCTTCATCAGACCATGCCGATATGCTGAGTGGATTTCCAATATAGTACCGGTTATCAAGAAAAATGGCAAGCTCAGGGTTTGTATTGATTTCAGAGATCTAAACAAAGCTACACCGAAGGATGAATACCTAATGCCGGTAGCCGATCAACTTGTAGATGCAGCATCTGGACGTAAGATTATCAGTTTCATGGATGACAATGCTGGTTATAATCAAATTTTTATGGCTGAGGAGGACATTCACAAGACTGCTTTTAGGTGTCCTGCTGCTATCGGCTTATATGAGTGGGTAGTTATGACTTTTGGCTTGAGGAGTGCTGGTGCTACATATCAGAGAGCCATGAACTATATTTTTCACAATCTCATCGGCGCATTGGTGGAGATATATATAGATGATGTGGTGGTTAAATCCAAGGAAGTTGATGATCACATAGTCGATTTGAAACAGGTCTTAGAAAGAGCAAGGAAGAATGGGTTGAAGATGAATCCTACCAAGTGTGCTTTTGGTGTATCGGCTGGTCAGTTTCTTGGATTTCTGGTTCATGAGAGAGGGATTGAAATTCCTCAGAGGAGCATTGAGGCAATTAAAGATGTCAAACCCCCGGAAGATAAAACCAAGCTACAATCATTGATCGGCAAAATTAATTTTGTTCGGCGTTTTATATCAAATCTGTCTGGCCGAATAGAACCATTTACTCCTTTGCTAAGGTTGAAAGCCGATCAAGAATTTGTTTGGGGAGAGAAGCAGCAGCAGGCCCTGGATAATATTAAGGAATATCTGAGTACTCCTCCAGTTCTTATACCACCACAGAAAGGGATTCCATTTAAGCTTTATCTATCAGCCGATCAAAATTCTATCGGCTCAGTCTTGATTCAAGAGGTTGAAGGAAAAGAAAGAGTTATATTCTATCTCAGTAGACGTCTGTTGGATGCAGAAACAAGGTATTCACCTGTGGAGAAGTTATGCTTATGCTTATATTTTTCTTGCACAAAGTTGAGGCATTATCTATTATCCAATGAGTGCATTATAGTTTGCAAGGCTGATGTAGTAAGATACATGTTATCGGCTCCAGTGCTAAAGGGACGAATTGGGAAGTGGATATTTGCTTTGTCAGAGTTTGATCTTAGATATGAATCGGCTAAGGCAGTTAAAGGGCAAGCGATAGCCGATTTTATAGTTGAACACCGGGATACTAGTATTGATAATATTGACATCATGCCATGGACTTTATTCTTTGATGGATCAGTTTGCACTCATGGTTGTGGTATCGGCTTGGTGATAATATCACCTAGGGGGGCAAGTTTTCAATTTGCTTTTACTATTAAACCATATTCAACAAATAATCAAGCAGAAATGAGGCTGTTCTCAAAGGGTTGCAGTTATTGAGAGAAGTCGAAGCCGATGCTGTTGAGATCATGGGTGATTCTTTGTTGGTGATAAATCAATTATCTGGGGAATATGAGTGCAAGAATGATACCTTAATAATCTATAATGAGAAATGCCAGGAGCTGATGAAGACATTCAAGATGGTTACTTTGAAGCATATTCCTAGGGAGCAAAACGTTGAAGCCAATGATTTAGCTCAAGGTGCATCAGGATATAGGCCGATGTTACAAGGGATTGAGGTAGAAGTGGCCTGTATTCCAGCCGATGATTGGAGGTTTGATGTTTTTTAGTATCTAAAGAATCCTTCAAGATCAGTTTCAAGGACATTAAGGTATAAAGCTCTCAAGTATGTTTTGTTGGATGATTCATTATATTATCGGACGATTGATGGAGTTCTCTTGAGGTGCTTGAGTATGGAAGAAGCTAAAGTTGTTATGTGCGAGGTTCATGAAGGTATTTGTGGGACACATCAATCGGCTCATTCAGCGAGCACCGGCATCGGCTATGAACCCTATTATCAAGCCGTGGCTGTTCAGAGGTTGGGGTATTGATTTGATCGGCCAGATTAATCCACCATCAAGCAAAGGACATAAGTTCATATTGGTTGCGACTGATTACTTCACTAAGTGGGTTGAGGCAATCCCTTGAAGAAAGTTGACAGTCAAGATGCGATCAATTTTGTCAAAGAGCATATTATCTACAGGTTTGGTTTACCACAGATGATTACAACTGATCAAGGTTCTATATTTATATCGGATGAGTTTGTTCAGTTTGCTGATGGCATGGGAATTAAGTTGTTGAATTCATCACCATATTATGCACAAGCCAATGGATAAGCTAAGGCATCTAGCAAGAGTTTGATTAAGTTGGTCAAGAGAAAGATAGCCGAATACCCTAAGAAGTGGCATACTATTCTGGCTGAGTCACTATGGTCCTATCGGATGGCTTGTCATGGTGCAATTCAGGTACCTCCTTATCAACTGGTTTATGGGCATGAAGTTGTCTTACCATGGGAAACCAACATCGGCTCTAGGAGGATTTCTTTACAGGATGAGTTAACAGCTGATGATTATCATAATTTGATGGTTGATGAGTCAGAAGATTTGGTTCAAGCACGATTGCGAGCTCTTGAGAAAGTTCCACGGGATAAGGGGAGAGTTGCCCGGCATTATAACAAGAAGGTTGTACCCAAATCTTTTGAGGAAGGCGAGCTGGTTTGGAAATTAGTGCTGCCGATAGGGGCTAGAGATAATAAATTCGGCAAGTGGTCACTGAATTGGGAAGGACCGTTTCAAGTTCATAAATGTGTTTCTAAAGGGGCCTATATGTTAAAAGGACTTGATGGAGAAATATTTGGAAGAGCACTTAATGGAAAATACTTAAAGAAATATTACCCAAGTGTTTGGATCGGTTCATGATCGGCTGTGGTTTGCCGGTTGATGGTTGATAGCCGATGTGTTTACATCGCCTTTAGATGGCCGATATTTTTATCGCCCTTAGACATCAAAGTTTGCAGCATTGTGTTCCCTACTACAAACTTGGGGGGCATGGAGGAGACAATTTAAAGTTGGAAATTTTTGAGCACAATTTTATACAATCGGCTCGATGGTTCATAGCATAAGGAACTCCAGTATTTGGCTAAGTATAAAATCGGCTCGATGGCCGATACATATATTGCAGTACAATAATGTTTCAGATGATTGTTAAACTATTACATCAACCCAGAAAGTTTTGGATTGCTGTGATCGCACGCAGGCGAATTTGCTCGACTTCATCAATCATTTTGGCATCTGCGGCATCAGTTCCTGGTACAGGCTTAAGGGATTTGTTGAGAGAAGCCAGATGTTTGATGGAGGACTTCAGCTTGGATTTTTGTTCTTCAATGGCTTGAGGCAGATCGGCTATTCTTTTCTCTGCTTCAGCAATCTTCACTCGGCATTGACGAAGTTGGATTAAGAGATCGGATTCTTCTTGTTTGAGCCTATCTAATTCTTGCTGAGTTGAATCTGGGCCAGCTGTCAGTTCATCTAGCTTTGTTTTCTCTTCATTTACTCGCTGTCGGCTGACTTGGATGGTTGCTTCAAGGGCTTTGTGTTCCAGCCGATCAGACATCCTTTGTTTTGCTCGTTCAAGTTTGAATTTGTATTGCTCTAAAAAGACAGCAGGGGAGATAGAGTCGATCAGATCTTCTGGGAGTTGGTCTTGGATTTCTTGAAACCTGGATCTGATTGAGCCGCAATCTACAACTAGACTGTCCAGTGATGCATTTAGTCGATCTGCAATATCGGCTAGTCTTGTTTTTAGTTCATCGGCTACTAGGGACTTTGCTTTGCTTGCTGTCTCTTCTTCTTCATCATCCATTAATTGCCTTATGTCAAATGAGAACATATCGGCTAGAGCCTAGAGAAAAGGAATGTAAGTAGGATTCATGAGGTTGGCTGATATAAGTTATGGTTGATAGTGATCTTACAGGGACTGGAGGAGTAGGGATTGTTGTAGCTATGTCTTCTAGATGATGACTTCCTGCAGTTGATGCTGTGTGTTCGCTTGATGCTTGACGAGGAGGTGATATTGCTCGGGTAGGCTGAAAGTTTTCAAAAAAAATATTGTAGGCAATGGGAGAACTTGAGTTAAATAGAATTGAAAAGAGAAGAAAAAAGTTTGTGTACCTGAGTTTTTCGAGGACGACGTCTGGGAGTTGGAGATTTAGCTGGGCTTGATGGATTGACTTGTGGTGAATCGGCTCGAGAAGTTGGACTTGAGATGTGGCCGGATTCACTGATTTCAGCAGCAGCTTCATCTATTTCTTCCTCGATAATTGCTTCATCTAGGAATTCCTCCACAGAAGGATCAAGTGGGGTTTCATCGGCTGAAGATTTTTGCTTCTTGGAAGGCAGTTTCTTCTTTGGTGCAGTTGGCTTAACGGCAGGTTTCTTAGTTCTTTTTCTCTTGCCCGTTGTAACAATCGGCTGGCTAGTTTGACCTTGAAGAAGATCTTTGATGGCTGGGGCATTGAAGCCGATTGAAGAAGGGATCAGATCTTTGCCAGATGACATTTTGACAACAGCATAGTTAATATCTTTGCCACTGTTGCTTTTGGTTGGAGGAGGGGTGCCAAAACTCTGAAAGATGCAAAATAGGATATTTAAAAGATAGAGAGGAATAATAATGAGGAATGTAATGAGGGGTATAAGGATTTACCTGTGGGCTGATAGCTGGATTCATAGTTGTCAGATAGAAACCGACTGGCATGGACAAAAGCAGATGTATTTTCCATTCACCCCACCATCTGTCAAATAGTTGACTTCTTTGTATAATCAAGGATATCCGGTTGATGGGTCCTAAAGGGGGAATTTCAAGATTCAGGAGTCTGTCCATAACTAAAGCCGATGGAACAATACCCCTTGTTTGAATTCTGTTTGAGAAGTAAAGACCAATAGGTAATTGACCCATACCAAGTTGCCTGGCAGCGATCATTGGGTGATAGAATTCGTATGAAGACTGTATATATCGGCCTTGAGATACACCTGTTGGTAGTATACAAGCAGTGATGGCCGATACAAAGATATCTCTGTAACCAGGGAAGTCTTCATTGTTCAATTCATTAAGTCTGAGATCTGTTGGTAGCTCGTAATTGCTGAAATCTTCGTAGGGAAACCAAATACGAGACTCATGTGAGAATCCATCATAGAATCTTTTAAACCACTCACAAAATTGATCGGCCGATGTACCCATGCCAGGGTAGGATGATGCTGCTTCTCCAAAAGACAGGCATCGGCGTGTTGAATCATCATCGGCTAGAGATGGGAAGGATAGATCATCTAGAGGGGTTCTGTTTGCAACTTTGATGGTGTATATATTGAGCCAAATCTGAACAAACCACCAGGGGCCTCCGTAGTTGGTGGAAGTGTCCATGAGGAGTTTAGCCGATGTATGGCTCAAGGTTTGGTATACTGCTCCAAGAAGATATTTGCCCAAAGGGATGGATTTTTTGGACACTAAGGCTTCTGCCAAATGTTGCCAGTTGGCTGTTGGACCACAAGTTGAGCCACAGAACAGAAATTTATCTAACCACATCATTAGGAAAGCTGTGTGTTCCCTGGGAGAGACAGATCCTGTACCCATATTCTCAGTTATGAAACCAGACCATCCTCCGATATTTTTGGTTTGAAATTTGTTGTCACATTTGACCTTGAAACTGAAGGGATTAGCTGATGAGGATATATCTAAGTCTGTTAGCATTTGGATATCCAATAGTGTGGGGGTCATAGGACCATGGCTAAACAGGAAAGCATTTAGGGTATCGGACCAAAAGTAGGAGGCAGCCAATAACATGGGTTCATCTTTCTTTGTATCGGCTAAAGAAAGTGAGAGGCATTGAGAAATACCTATCTCGTCCCAATGGGATTGTTTGCTGGCCGACATCCTCTTATACCAAGCCTTCCATCCATCTACGGCCGATGGCCAAGATCTGAAGATGTTGGGCCAATGTGTGGAGCTGGGTTTGGATTCCTTGAAGGGGATGCGGTTGGTCTCGGAGTTGATGAACGCGGTAGGGTCTTCATCGCCCATCGGCCCGAGAAAATAGTGGCCCGGTTCTTTTTCAATGGGGATTGCGATCAAGTCCCTTAGGTGCTGGAAAGAAGGGGAAGAGGAAAGAGAGAGGTTAAGGTAAAAATGATTTAAGTTCACAGATTGGACTAAAATAATGATGGATGGTATGAGTGGGGTTGAGAGAAACAGAATACCTGGGGGATGCTTGTGGTAGTTGCCATTGGATCGAGGAGCTGTTGTTGCCGCTGGGGAAGGTGGTCGCCGGTGAGGTCGCCGGAGTGGAGAGAGAAGATGTTTGCCGGAGTTCACGGAGGAGTTTGGTGATTTAAGCGGTGAAAGTGGAGCTAACGCTGTGAAATATCCGGAGGAGTCGTTTGTATTAAAGAATTAGGTGCGTAACGGTCACGGGGGTAATCCTAGAATTTTGCCGTTGAGAAGAGATAATTCCGTTGCATTATAAATACTTCGGAATTGGGGGGCATGTGTTGACGATGAAATTTGGTAAGCAAATCTATCTACAAGGATCGGAAACACAACATAATCCGAAGTGGATTTGAAAATATGCGAGGATATCGGAAACAGAGTGCGCATCGGCTGGAGTCCGAATCGGCTACGAACTGATCGGCTGAGTCAGAACTGGATGAGGTTAGCCGATGGAGCTGATGTCGGTGATATGAATTGGTGTACGTCATCAGGTTATGTTAGCGTGTTTCATATGGATTGCCATGCACGGATGAAGTCCTGAGGAGGCAATTGTATCTATTAATTAGGATATTTTATGTAATTTCCTTATAGATATTCTCGGCAAGAGTCCGCCGAAGGGACTTGTTTGTTAGTTGGATTTGTATTAGGTTAATATGAGTCGTGTCCGTGATGGACAAGGTTTGTAATTTCGGGTATAAATATAATCCCGAGGTCTTGTAAATAATAACAACACACGTTCAATCAATCTCGGCGCATCGCCAAACCTTTGTTTCTGTTCTCGACAAGTTTGTGCTTTCGAGTCGTGCTGCATCACTTTGATCTTCGACAAAAAGGTATATCTTATCATGGCGAGTTACATCAGTAGGGCTAGTGCTTACATCTCTATGACACTCTAGTTCTTTGTTGTGATTCTCCGAGTTACCATATATGTTATATAACTTAGATCGACAATGCAATCTACCTGTATCGGCTAGATCCTTTCTAGGGTTTCATCGGTATCGGCTAGATTACCTTGTTAATCTAGGTTACATAATATATCCACCATCCTGAAAAGGCAATCATCGGCTTGATTCTTTAGATCTTATGCTTCTATTTATACTTAATGCTGCATTGGTTCAGTCCAACCTATTAAGTCGTATTTAGAATCATGATATCTAACCTGCTTCATGGTTGTTCATAAGGATAGTATCGGGGTTTCAGCCGATCTTACCTGATATAGATGTTTTACATCGTGTTATGCTTGGTTTAATATTCTATATCTACCCCTTATATCAGGATATAATCTAATGTAAATATATTAAGCTTGATGTCAATCTAATTGGTTTCAGTTTAATATATTTATTACTAGAGAATATCCTAGTATAAGGTTGTATCGGAGCTATAGCCGATACATACTTAAACCTAGATATCGGCTATGACATCAATCTATGTAATAATTATGTCATGTTATCTTTAGACTTGGGCAATTTATACTGTCTCGGTTCAGTCCGATCTATCCCAATTGCTTATCTCTAAAGTAATATTGATATATTGATTATGTAACACTGATCTTTACAGCCGATATCCTAGTTTTAGGGTTAATTCTATCATTGATTACACCTTACAGCCGATCCATGCTTTATTGCATCGGCTAGGTCACATACGATACGAAATCGGCCCTATGGTCGATTGTCTATCGTTTACTGATATTCTTTGCATGTTTTTCTTGTTGATTGCAGGATCAAATCAACTGGCACGCCCTTTAATCTGAAACCCTAATTTTGGACCTGCACTAGAGTAAAGCAAACCTCTCAGGCCAGTGTGTGTTTTTTGCATCAACAGAAGCATATCTTGGAGTCGCGTCATATTCTGCCGCATGGCTTCCATGCCGGCTTCGGCTTGCGCCTCGAGGCTGGGGTCGGCTTGCACAGCAGCGAGTGTGGTCGAAGTCGGTTGGCTTGCCGAAGGGATCTCCGCCGCCGACTCTGCCGAAGTGGCCAGGGCCGAGGGCGGCGGCTGTGGTGCAGGCGCCGAAGCCGATGGCGCCGCCCCGGCTTCGGCGGCGGATGCCGAAGGTTCTGCCCCTTCTTCAGCGGCCATCGCCTCTTCAGCTACACCTTCCTTAGGGTTAGCAACCCTCTACTTCGAGACCTTCTTCGGTGGCATTCGCTCTCAGTGGTTTCGCTCGGAGGTCCCCACGGTCGGTGCCAGCTGTTGTTGAAACGACAACTGCATACGTCGAAGGACGTGGATACTTAACAGTCGTTGGGAAAGTAAAGTGTATTAAATTCAGGATTTTCTTGGGATCCCCCTTTTACATGGCCCTAGGGGGCTATTTATAACCCCATTACAGATTCCCCTATTAGGGTTTTAGGGCTATTACAGGGGAATTTACATGGTCACCCTTACAAAAGGGACACCTACATGGGTGTTTAATGTAATTAAGACATGTGGGCCCTTAGTGGGTCGCCTGGTGACTATAGGCCCGCTGGCCAGTATGTCGGGGCGATTGGGCTGGCCCACCGGGCCTTGTTGGATTGGGCCCAGCTTGGCGAAGCTATCCTCCTCCGGCGTACGCCTTCGCCCCGACCGACGGGGACCCGGCGCGACTCTTCGCCTTTTACCCCCTTCGCCCCGTGGTCTTCGCCTCGACGGGTCTTGGGTGCCTTGAGTCCGAATTCTCGCTGCTTGATTGGTTTCGGTAGGTCCGGTCGAAGGGTCTCATGGCATACTGCCAACAGTAACGATTTAAAAGCCAACGCTAAAAAAATTACGTTGAAAATATCTTAAAATCAACTTCAAAATCAAGTTTGAAAATTCAAATTTTGGCTTTTGCTTTGACTTATTAGGCCAACCGATGGGGCTCCTAGCTTCTTGTAGAGACTGAGCGCATCAGTTGTCAGCTTGTGGTTGCTCCACGGGGAGGTTGATTCATGCGGTGTGTTGTCAGCACGGCTTTAGATTAGGGAACTTTTTTATGCAAGAGGTGGTTTTGATTGTTCTAGAGCTCGCTTCGATTTGTTTAGTTTCGGGAAAGTAATTGTTTTCATTGATGATCCATTTTGGCTTAGGGGAGCTATGTCTCAGTAGAATAGTTGCGTATCAAATCTCAGCTAGTTGTTTCTACTCATCCCAAGACCCAATAAAATGGAAATAGCTTGTAGCTGCACTGTATTAATTAGGATTTTGACAAGTTCGATCGTGGTTGCAGGTGGATGGCATATAAACTAGTGGATGGCGATATATTAGACTTGATCCATGTCCCTGGTTCATAAATATCAGATTTGGTACCTGGTACTAATAAGGACTGATGAGGCTTGGTATCAATAGTTATCACATCAATCTGATACTCCGTACCAATATGTACTAGGTCCGATACCGATAGTATCATGTCATGTATCAGGTACCAACAATAATCAGGCTTAGTACCGATACGTATATAACCGGATACCGATAAGTATCAAGATTGGTACCTAGTACCAACAATGATCACATTCAATACTGACAAGTATCAGGCTTGATCGATAGGTATCATGTTTCATACCTAGTACCAACAATCATCAGGTCCGATACTGACACGTATCAAACTTGATCGATAGGTATCATGTCTGGTACCTAGTACCAACAATGATCACATTCGATACTGACAAGTATCAGGCTTGATCGATAGGTACCATGTCTGGCACCTAGTACCAACGATGATCAGGTTCGATACTAATACGTACCAAACTTGATCGATAGGTATTATGTCTGGTACCTAGTAGTAACAATGATTATACCCAATATAGATAGGTATAAGGTGTGATACCCGATAGGCCCGATGCCTACTTATCAGTCCTAATATATATATGTATGTCGGTATCAGGTACCATATACACACACAAAGGACATTTAGTATTGCATGGCTGCATCACCAAGGCTAGGTACCTGACATCATATGCATGAAGCCAGCTAGCAGCACACCCACGAGTAGAGAAGAACACCAACACATTCCGAATTCTGGACATGCACACCACCAGCTTTAGACGATGGATGCGTATATAGATTTCCTATCATCGAGACTAGCAGCTCTGCTGGCGCCGCCAACCGGCGAGGGAGGATAGGGATTGGTTGTTGACGGCGCGCGTAGCGGACTCGACGTCCTCTACATGCTGCTCGCTCGTAGTGGCGGTGCACACCTTGTCAGCCAACTTGAGCCCAAAGTAGCTAGCCGGACTAATTACGTTTGTTCTGCATGCCGCAGTGTGATACCAAGAGAGAAGCAGCCGGGTGATCGAGGAGATAGCTCGCAACTCGTGCACGAAAGTAGTGTGGAAGGAAGTCAGGATACGAACTCATGCTATTCCGTTTTGACAGAATCCTGGGCTGTAGCAGCCCTCATAAGTTTATATAGAAGAGAAAGATAAACAAAGTGAAAAGTGAAAAGTGAGAAGATACAAGAACTAGTTATACACATGCTTCAAAATATTTATATTAAACTCATAGTGAGAGAAAATATAGAGACAACCTTATACTCTTTCTATCTAAAAATATAAGAGATTTTGGGTGAATCATATCCAGATTCGTACTACTGGGATGTATCATATCCACCCACAATCCCTAATATTTTAGAATGGATGGAATAGGTGGCCTATTATATATGTTGTCTTTAATATAAGATAATAGTTAATACTAGTTAGCTAAATTATTAAACTTGCTCTTAATGACCAACCAACACCTTGTATGGTTGCGCTGACCATTGGCGGATCTGTAGGGTGGTCCCTGGAAAAAAAAATAGCGATAGACCCTACTATATATATCAGATTTTAGGAAAAAAAAAGAAAAATTGTGATTCGCTAATTCGCACTGCACGGGCGCATGCATGCACCTGGACTTGAAACGAACCGTCGCGTGCATCTCCTCGATCCTCGTTAATTGACTCCTCGTTTTTTGGATTTCGCCCTGCTGCCCCGCCGTGGCGCGAGGAGAGGAGCCCTGGCAAGGCCTTGACTCCGCGAGACCGCGAAACGCTGCGCGCCACTGCCGGCCGCCCCGCCGCTCACCGCCCGACTCGGCAACTTGGCATCGTCGATGACTCTCCGTTCCGTTCGTGAGACCATGACCCGGCGTGACTCGTGGGACCTCAGGCCGCGACGGTCGACACCCAATGCCCTGACGGCGCGACTTGCTGTAGCCGACTTCAGCTCGGCGCCCAGCCGGCGGTCGCCCGCACCTCGGCGGCGATTCCTCACGTTGATCGTCGTCGACTCGTTGTCTCAGAGCCTCAGCGAGCCAACTGCCAGTGCCAGGGACCGAGCAGCACTCGACGTCGAGTCATCGATGTCGCTTTAGAGTTCACCTTGCTTCGGCTTTAGTTTTAGGTGTATAGCTTTTTCAATATTTAGTTCTAAAATTTTAACTATTGTGCATTATGATATTAATCTGTAATACTATATTGTAGATTACTGATTGTTCAAACAGGAAGGAAGATAGAAATATTTCATCTCTTTTTCAAAAACATGCAGCAAAGAAGAATACTTCTAAATTGTATTCTTCCTTGATTATGGTAGAGCAGCACACTCAAGAACAAGATGTTGAGGATAATATCGCACCACCACCGCCACCGCCTCCACACTTAAGTAAGTAATTTTACTTAAGTACTACTTTTATATGTTTTAAGATGTTGTAGTAATATATCATGATACACTTTTGGTTTATTCTATTATCTATACTTTATCGTACATATTAACATCGTTAGATTTACTGTATTTAAAAAATTCTTGATGTTGGACCACCCATATCCTAAATCCTAGATCCGCCACTGGGCACTGACCACGTGGAAACTGATTTGCCCAGTCGAACTTCGTGTAATGCTTTCCTCCTGCTGCACTTGGCCACACAACAATATATAGGAGTACGAGACTGGGCTGCACTGCATTACTATGTACAACTATACTCCCTCCGTCCCATAAAAACCCAATCTAGAATAGGATTGGATGGTTCCTAGTACACAATGAATTTGGATAAGCCTTTGTCTAAATTAATTGTACTTGGAAACATCTAACCCCATCCTCATGCCTATATATATCAGATACTTACATGTATCATTCATGGTACCACTAGATATCAGATTTGACACTTACATGTACTCCCTCTATCCCAAAATATAAGAGATTTTAGAGGGATGTTACAAAATTCCTCCAAAATTCCTTATATTTTGGGACGGAGAGAGTATCTTGTTTGAAACATGAGATATCATATTTGGCACCACTAGGTATCAAACATTACATCTAGATTCTAAACATGGTACTTACATGCATTTCTGGTACCTTAGGTACCATTGTCCAATCAGATCGGCACAATTCTCTCTAACCAATAAGCTAACCCAATAAAAATCTAATTTCAATGGCCCAACTTAGTATCCTAATGATGTGTATCCTAATCAGAACACAAGACCATGAAGCCTAGAACCTAACCTAACCCAAGCCACATGGTGTAGCTATACTACCATGCATATCCGCTATACTAGTACTTGCCATATACAATATAGGTATTCCCTCCATTCCAAAATAAATCAATCTTATAATAGGATTTGATAAATCATATTACTATGAATCTAGACAGACATCATTAGCTCAACTGACGTGGCCAAAAGGTTTAGATCTTGTAAATAAATCTTGGAAATGTTCATTTTTAAAATTATAGATTTAAAAGTTACAAAAACATATATGGTTGTATATTTGGTAATGCCAACATTTGTTAGATTCTTAGTGAATTCGGTCAAGTAAAGAGGTCAATCAACCGATGGAAGTTTATTCAGAAAAGACCAAATTCAATAAGAAATCATGAAGACCACGACATGACAATTTAATTATATCTATTAATTAGGTATGATTTAGTAATTTTCTTTTTACCTTTCGGAAGTGTTTATTCAGTATCTGATCAGAACTTTATCTTTCTTTTTATCTTTAGGAAACACATATTATGTCCGATCATTACTAGTATCAACCCGAGGGGTATAAATATGTACACCCGGTCTGGATCTCTGTAATCTATCTCTCAGATCAATACAATTACTCTCGGCGCATCACCACACTCTTTTCCAAGGTTTTATCACCGACAGAACTTGGCACCTGACGTGGGGCTGCATCGACTTCGATCTCCGGTGAAGGGGTAAGCTCTAAGTTCCGCTGGACCTAAAAATTATATCGGCTATATTGGCGTTGTTCAAGGCTGCATCGCTTCGATCTATTGGATTGCTCTGGTTTTGTTGGTATATTTAGCATACCTGATATTTCAATTCTATCTTTAATTGCAGTGTATTTAGAGACACATCAGTTTAATTGGGACTGTCTTGGTTAGGTCTGATCTTCTGTGTTAGCCGATATATCTCTACAATCACAATATTGTTTTAAATAGATTTGTTATATCCATCACGTTAGTATAGTTCTATTAGCTTATCTAGCTTATTTGATCAGACGTAATCTAGAACTATCTCTATTGGGTTCGATCTTCTATATTACTACTGATAATTTAAGTTTTGCTAAGTTTATAGATCTGTGTTATGTTTTATCAGAGTGCTAGCCGATAAGTTATCTTTACATCGGACTTTCAACTGATGTATGCATCGAGCCTACATTTAATATTCTATATCAATATCAGCCAATTGGTTCATTGAACATCTACTTCATCATATTGTCATCGGTCGATTGGATCGTTTGTTCAAGTTCTTCCGTTGTCTTTATATCATTATTTATTTAAGTGTCAGAATCAACATCGGATATATAGCTGATTGTTCAAAACCCTATCGACAAGATGACCAGTGTCACGACATTGGCTTATTGGCCAATCGACTCTTCGATCATCAATTCATCTATCGATGTGAATATCTCTTTGATTCCCCACACAAAAAAGAACCTTTTTTAATAATGGAAATGATTTATATTTCCGGTTTGTACGTCGTTAGCTAGAGTTCAACAAGTTCGTCGTAGTTGGAGAAGGAACTCACTTGAGCACGACTCGTGAAGTAGATTTAAAGGTTAGAAATTTACAAGATTTTGCCTCTATTTTTCTATCGAATGTTGTTAGCAGTTCCCTTTTTTCGATCCCGTATTCTAAAGGAATCATAATGAGTAAATACCGCAATCTTATGGAGCAAATCTTGGCACAGACTAGGGATGGCAATTTCCCCGTTGGGACCGGGGATCCGCCGGGGACCCACCCCTACGGGGCCGAGGGCAGGGTAGAATTCTCACCCGCGGGTGAGCGGGGACGGGGGCAGGGATTCTAATGAACCCGAGGGAGATTCGGCAAGACCCCGATACGCGAGTTACCTTTCTAAAATAGTCTATTTCAATAAAATAGGCCCATATGGCCTATTTAGTGGAGTAAGTAGTCTATAAATAAATTTATAAAGAAAACCCTAATTCCCAATTGCCTAACCCATCCTCCCACCCAGCCGCCACATGCCACAGCAGCAACCATATCCACAGAACCACAAGACTTCACAAGACCACAAGCAGGAAAGGTCGTCGTCTCGCTCGTCACAACAACAGGCTTGTAACTTGCCATTGCCACAACCATGTACTATTGCCACAAAAATTAAAATTGTGACAATAGGATATGTTTTTTGCAACAATAATATTTTCTGTGGTGATAGCTTATTTCCTATTGTAACAAAAATACTGAATAAAACAACGATTGTAAATAGTTGTAATAAAATATAGTTATTTACCACAGAAAAATTATCATTGCAATAGTACAATATATTACCACGAATTATTTTTTGCTGTAATAATTTGGTGACGATAGCTCCATTATCTTATAGTGTGTTTTGCCGTCTCGGTCGTCGTCGTCACGCCCTCATCACCGAGCTGCCAAGCACCAAAGCCTAATCGATCGTTGTGGCGCTGCCTCATCGCTTGGCGGTCACACCATCTTCACCCCAGTCTTCGTCGTCGGTTCCTCGTCCCCAGCCGTCGAGCCATCCTCGTCTTTGTCGCTCCCAGCCATCGTCGGCTCATCGTTGCATCCTGGGTGACAGGGCCCGCTCACCCACCATGTCCCCTCGGGGGCGGGGACAGGTGACTTTTTCACATGGTTGCCTTTGTGGAGTTGAGGCCGGGGCCGAAGGGAGAATGCGGGGAGCGGGGCTGGGTGCGTTGTTCAAATCGTCCCGCTCCGCCCTGTTGCCACCCTTAACACAGACCCTGCTCGAAGAACTATCCTGCTCTTGCTTTTTACCGACGGTTTTTTCCCACGTGTCATACTTTTGCCTCATAGGATGGTTTATATATAGTCGTCGCAAAATTTGATACACCGTCAGTCCAAGCTCTCAGGCTATTCATTCCTGGTTCGTTGCTTTGCTGCTGCTTGGCTGCCTACCATGGCCATCTTGGATCACTCGGATGCCGCCCAAGCGAACCCTGCTTCCCTTGCAGCCGCTGCTACACTACCACTCGGCCGCCGCCCACTGGACGCCGGCGAGTTCCGGCGGCAGGGACGACAGGTCGTCGACTTCATCGCCGACTACTACGCCCGCATTGACGACTACCCCGTGCGCCCGGCCGTCGCTCCAGGCTTCCTCGCCGGGAAGCTCCCGGCGACGGCGCCGTCGACGCCGGAGCCCGACGCTCTCACCGCCGCGCTGCGCGACGTCCGCGAGCTCATACTGCCGGGCATCACTCACTGGCAGAGCCCACGTCACTTCGCGCACTTCTCGGCGACGGCCAGCAACGTGGGAGCCCTCGGCGAGGCCCTCGCCGCCGGCCTCAACGTTAACCCGTTCACGTGGGCCGCATCGCCGGCGGCCACCGAGCTGGAGGTCGTTGTTACTGACTGGCTCGGCAAGGCGCTGCACCTGCCGGAGAGGCTGCTGTTTGCTGGAGGCGGCGGCGGGACGTTGATGGGGACGTCATGCGATGCCATGCTTTGCACCATCGTCGCCGCGAGGGATCGGAAGCTCGCCGAGATCGGCGAGGAGAGGATCGGCGACCTCGTCGTTTACTGCTCCGACCAGACTCACTTCTCGTTCCAGAAGGCCGCGCGCATCGCCGGCATTCGCCGTGGTAACTGCCGGGAAATACCGACGTGCCGGGAGAGCGGCTTCGTTCTCACGGCGATGGCGCTGCAGGCCGCCGTGGCCGCGGACGAAGCGGCGGGGAGGGTCCCGCTGTTCCTGTGCGCGACGGTGGGGACCACGCCGACGGCGGCGGTGGACCCTCTGCGCGAGCTCTGCGCCGCCGTGGACGGGCACGGCGTGTGGGTGCACGTGGACGCGGCCTACGCCGGCGCCGCGTGCGTGTGCCCGGAGTTCCGCCACGCCATCGCCGGCGTCGAGGCCGTAGACTCGTTCAGCACGAACCCGCACAAGTGGCTCCTCGCCAACATGGACTGCTGCGCGCTGTGGGTGACACGGCCGGATGCGCTGGTTGCCGCTCTCGGCACCGACCACGACGTGATCCTCAAGGACGCCGCGAGGGGCGACGACCACCACGCCGCCGTGGACTACAAGGACTGGCAGGTCGCGCTGAGCCGCCGGTTCCGCGCGCTGAAGCTGTGGCTCGTCCTCCGCTGCCACGGCGTCGACGGCCTGCGCGCCGTCGTGCGCTCCCACGTCCGCATGGCCGCCGCGTTCGAGAGCATGGTGCGCGCCGACGCGCGGTTCGAGGTGCCGGTCCCGAGGCAGTTCGGGCTGGTCTGCTTTCGGCTGCGCCCCGCCACACAGCTCGGCGGCGACGGCGACGGCGTCGGCGACGACTTCACGGCCAGCAACGAGGCCAACAGGAGGCTCCTCGAGGCGGTCAACGCGACGGGGCGCGCGTACATGAGCTCCGCCGTGGTCGGCGGCATGTACGTGCTACGCTGCGCCGTCGGCAACTCGCTCACCGAGGAGCACCACGTCCGGGAGGCGTGGAGCGTCGTGCAGGGGCAGGCCGCCGCCATCTTGGCTACAGCCACCGCCGCCGCCGCCGCCGCCGACACTGCTTGTACCAAGGATCACGCCGCCGGCGACGACCATTGCGCAGATCAGCCGCACGCAATAACGACGAAGACGACGGGATGTCGCTCCGGTGGATGGGAACTGAGAACTGTGTATCGAACACTCCGTTCTTACGCTGTGTATTTCCTCTTAGGCAAGTAAATTGGATTACCTTTGGTTAATTAAAAGCCAATTGTTATTTTTAATTCATTTTCGTATTTGTTAGGTGAGTTTGACCGGATAATAAACTAGTTTTTGATCAATTTGTGTGATATGCCGGATATGCTAGCAGTACCTTTTCCATTATTTTGGAGGCGGTACGTCCCTAAAATATTTGATGATGAGAGTAAACGTTTTGTACGAGCTTACAAACAATCGGCCAAAAAAAAACAAAATAAAATGAAGCGATTAGTAACAAACAAACGAAGCAGCTAATGCGTTGGGGCCTCACGTCACTGTTCTGGGATCAAGGGACAAAGGGACGTCGCGATTCAGATCTCTGAATGCAAGCAATTTTGGGTGCACATATTGCGACGTTCAACAATCACAATTACATTTTTTTTTTGGAATTGCTAAACCAAGTTGGACAAAAATAGGGATAAAATCTTGCATATTTTGAACCTTCAGATCTGCTTCGCGATTCGTGCTCCAGTGAGCTTCTCCAACTCCAACGATCTTGTTGAACTTCAGCAAACGATAGCGATGACCCCGACCATTTAGGGTCCATGGTTGAGGTCGGGGTGGCGGGACGTGGGGGTGGGGGGAGGGGAGCGCCTCAGTTTTAGAGCGATAGCTGTGGGCGGCGGAGAACTGACGGTGGGCGGTTGACTCGGGTGGGAGTAAATAGCTAGACCTTTCTCAAACAACTATAATCGGAGATAGTGGAAACTATAGCCGGAGATTTAAAACCCTACTTATTAGCAAAAATAACTTCTAAACCCCTTTACAAACCTGATAGAAGCCTCTCAACCCTTCCATTCCATTGGTTTTAGGGGTGGGGAAGAGGGTTTGTGGGAGCCTTTCAATATTCCTCCCAAATTGACCCATAAATTTTAGTAGGGTATTTTGGATTAGGGTTTACACTTTCGATTTCGGCGAAAATTTTGGTGATTTCGGGTGGACCGAAATTTACGAAATTTCATGATTTTCAGCACTTTTCGGACCGAAAAGTTTTGAAATTTTGATAGATTTTGACTGAATTTAAATAAACTTTGACCAAATTCCACAAAAAAATTGAGAAAACCCGAAAATTTCGATCGGTATATTGATTTGCCAGTGGGGTCCAAAATTACCGAAATTTCGAACCAAAATTGTAATCACTTATGTTAACAACATTTTGTGTTTCAAATTAATATATTCTATATGTTTTTTCAATCTATGATTTTATAATTAATATATACCATTTGATATTCATTGTAATGCGCGTCCACTATGCTTGTTCCTTCACCGTGATATTCCGTAGTTACTATCTAGTCCGTACTATGGCAATTATTAATTAGCGTACTTAAATTGACTAATACTACTCTAAATGATCATGGGAACAAGATGTCAGCTTAATAATTAACTTATAGACCGAAACGAGTAAAGCAAACCCTATAACAAATACAGACTACTCATTCATCGCATTTCTTTTTTGTGTGGAACCGCGCGTCCGCCCACATGGTACCGTAAAAATTCCATTTCTGATTCGTGGATGATTTGGCGATCGAGTTGATGACCCATCTAGATTTGAAAACAGAAACAGAAAAAAGAATGTTCAAGGATGAATGCGTACGAATTGAACATGAGCACTGCAGCAGTGCCTTGACGCCTTCAGAATAATTTAGTGCAGAAACCTTCGACGTAATCTTAATATGTATACTCGAACGTAATCAGGCAAATAATGGCAATGCTGCGATCAGCCTTCGACGGGAAGAGCTGTATTCCCGTGGTAGCTTGCGATATAAGAAATTTATAAGAATATTAATGAATCCAGTAGGAATCGTTTTGTTTGATCGTTTTCTAGACAAGCAGTACTCAGGCACTACCCTTTTGCATACTGTCAATATGATCTCTGAAATACAAGGCTTGTAAGTATAAAAATATTTTTCAATCATAAGTTGGTGGCATTTAGGAGAAGATTCGGTTAAACTTTTCTATCAATGATTTCTCATGCTTAATTTACAAATAAAGGTATATGTAGAATTGCTTTAAACAGTATTACCATAATATTTTTTTTAGATTTTGTAAACTTATCACAATATAAAATTGGTGGTTAAATATTTAAAATTTTCATTGAATCTTGTTCTAAATATCTCATGGAAAGTGCTTTCATATTATAATAGACTTTATATTCTATAAATATGTTCTAACATAAAATTACAATAAAAGTCCACCTTGAAAAACTTGAAAAATAATGTTACATTTGACCTTTTTACAGTCTTCAATGTGTGTCTTTTATCACCTTTTTATTATAAGAAGTTTAATGAGATTATACAGTACATTTGAGTACAACTATACGTAGACTTAGACTTGTCTTGAAAAGTACTACCATAGTTTTCCTTTTCAGATTTTTGTAAACTTATCTATATACCTTATAAAAATATTGATAAGGCTTCTGGTTTTTTTCCGTCTTTTTTTTCCGTTTTCTTGTTTTTTTTTCTTTTTTTTATCTGCCTGTTTGTCTCGCTATTTTTAACCTTTTTTTCTTTCCCTTTTTTCCCTTTTGTTTTTGCCGTTTTTCCCTTTTTTTCTTTTGCACCGTTTTTTCTCCATCCAACTTTTTTCTCACTACTTTTAACTTTTTTTGCGTCATTTTTTCCATTTTTTTCCATCCACTTTTTTCTCGCTAATTTTTTAACTGGGCTGAACCCTAGCGTCACCGTCACGTTGATTTATCTTTCATGTGTTTCCTTCTCTAATTGATTGCAAAATTCGATTCCCCACTACTCCCTCATAATTTTCCCCATGATTTCCCCTTTCAACTCAATTTTAATTCATCGGATTTAATCTTCATTTAATAGTCATCGTTTTTATTCGGAGTTTTGCAGATTCGCTGAAAATTTTGATAAAAATGGAAAGAGTAGATCGAGTGGATCAAAAGCCGTCGACCAATTTCGGGAGATCGAAAAATGTTTGATCGTAATTGATGGGGAGGATTGGCTCCGACATCGTATGGGCACGGGAATATCTTCTATAGGTTAAAGACGACAATCGAATGTGCGAGCTGGGCCTGCAACTCCACTTGTGGGTTAGGCCAAGGATAGACAGGAAGAGCAGAGAGAGGTAGCGGACTGGGTTGGGGTTGGGAAGGAAGATAGAAATGGGCTTTCGGCCCAAAACCAAGAAAGAAGTATAATGTATAGCGATCCAAAAACGTTTTTACTCGTTGCAACGCACAGTCATTTTCTCTAATTACAATATATAATTGGTGGTTAAAATTTTAAAAGCTCCGGAGTATGAGCTATGCCAATGAGTGATGCCCGACACTATGTGAGAGCGTCGGTCTCCGGCATCAACAGTGCCATTGCCGGGAGCTTCCCGGCGAGGAAGCCAGGAGCGACGGCCGGGCGCACGGGTCACGGGGTAGTTGTCAATGTGGGCATAGTTGTCCGCGATGAAGTCGACGACGTGCCATCTCTGCCGCCGGAACTCGCCGGTGTTCAGCGGGCAGCAGTTGAGAAGTGGTGTAGTAGCAGCGACTACAGGGGTGGCGGCGTCGGCGTGATTCAAGATGGTCATAGCAGGCAGCAGGAACCAAGCAACTTAACTAGTGTATCCCCTGGACTCTAGGTTAAGAGATTTGCTGACAAACGGAGTGTGTTTTTAATTTGCTGCTAGACTATTTACAGATCGAAAAATGTTCCCTTTTTTATATGAGATCTGGTCTTTTTTTTCATTCCTCACGTAGGAAATGAAAAAAAACACATTAATAGAAAAAGACACAGGAATTGAGGGTCTGTTTGGTAGAGCTCCAGCTCCCAACTCCTAACTCCAAACTCCAACTCTAGTGGGAGCTAGCTCCTAGTGGAGCTGTAGGTGGTCTAAAAAGTGTTTGGCTAACTTGCTCAGCTCCAGAAATCCTGAAAGAGAGGATGAGGGGTAGATAGATAATACTACCCTTGTATTATTTTTCACTGTTGACTTTATATAAGGTTAATAATATGTACTTTTCCATCAAAATTTCAGCACAGTGGCTTATTTCCTCTCTTCCTTAATAATTTCAACATGTTTAGTACTTCTAAAATAATTCAAAAAATTGGTACTCGAAAAAATTGATACTCAAGTTGTTGCAGGACATGTATTTAGCAATATAAGAGTCTAGTAATAATAACTAGAAGTATTGTCATCGAAAGATAAAGCAAAAGACCTCGGAACAACACAAAATATGGCATATGTCCGTCATCCTGCAATACGACCGGGTAGGTCATCACGAAATGCATCCATGGATACATCACTTTGACCCTCGGTGGATGTATCTGATGCATCTTGAGAAAGCACATATCTCCTAAATCTAGATGGAATGGTAGGCACATAATCTGGATTCCACTCAAGCCTATGGAAATGCCTATCCGGCGCATCATGGTCACAAATGAAATTATGCAATGCCATTGTTGCCGCCACAACCATCTTCTGTTTCCACATTGGAAAGTTAGGCATTTTGAGTAGAATACGCCACTTCATCTTCCATACACCAAAGCATCTCTCAATAATGGTGCGCAGACTCGAGTGTAAGAAGTTGAATTTTTCTTTCTCACCACTCGGTGCTGTACCTCTTCGAAATTCCGGGACATGGTATCTTTGTCCCTTATATGGTGCTAAGTACCCTGGGCGATTTGGATAGCCAGCATCGATAAGATAATATTTTCCTAGAACACAAATATATAGAAATATATCAATTTATATACTCCTTTGAAAAAGATACAAAAACCAAGACATAGCAAGTGATAATTACCTTGGGGAGGATGAGGAAAGATAGTTAAATCAGTTTGAAGTGCAGTAAATAGAACGGTTGTGTCATGCATTGACCCAGGTTGCCCAATAGATGCATAGGTAAATCTCATATCATGATCACAAACAGCCATCACATTTTGAGTTGTTGATTTAGATCTACCGATATATCTAATCTTCTCATCATCTGGAACTACTGCAAGGATATGAGTCCCATCAACCGCTCCAATACAATCTTCAAAATGTGGCCACATCCGACGATCTTTCCTAATTCTATCATGGACAGTAGGAAAGTTTGGATCCTTTGGACGTACAATATCACGTCCCAAATCCACCACGGCATAGATTACTTCTTCAAATTTTCTTGAAATTGTCTCACCAGAATGCTTAAAACGGTTTTGTGCTTTTTGGTTTGATGAACCATCACCTAGTATGTAGAGAAAAATTGCAAGTGCCTCCAATGTGTGCATGTGCACAGTAGGTTCCAGCTTATATTTACTAACCAAAAGATCATGTAATGCAATAAAGGTGCAGCCATTCATACGAAGCATCTTGTAGCATTCACCTGGTGTAGCCAAAGTTTCTTGCACCCATCCCATTCCACTGAGATGTGATGTCCTAGGCTCAGCCTTATTCAAGTAGAGAGAGTAATATTTCTCTGCAATTCTTCGAGTTCTAGAAAAATTGCCTGCAGCAGTTTCAAACAATTCCATGGCAAGCAAATCAAATTCATATTCTTCATCTGAAGAACCATCTTCACTCTCACTTGACATCTACACATCAAGATAAAAAAATTATTAGAACACAGATATATCAGCATTCATGAATATATAGCTCAAAATAAGTCAAACAGTAGTGCATAACAAGTTCACAGTAGGTGTGAAAATAAGTTCACATTCATGGATATACAACATTAGTCAACAAGGTGATTTTATCCAACAACAGTGCATGACATATGTACTCAAGTTCAGAATTGAATACAACCCAAACAAACAAGGTGATACAACCTATAAATTGTGGAGAGTTAAGTTTAACTCATACAAACATATGTATCAAACACATGATAGTTCTGAAATGCATTGACAGAACTTGATTAAAGGGATACAATTCATGGCCACACCACATTCAACTAATTTCCGTACTTCACTTCATACTTCTTCTTAAGCCATGCAAATCGACCTGTAGGAGTGCGCAAAGAATTAACAAACATCTCCCTTTGATCCTTCTTGATAAATATTTCAGTTGCAATGAAATGCTCATTTGTCCCTTCAACAGCACCACATTCCTCCACCAAGGCCATAACATCCTTTATAGAACAACCCAGAGGATCCTCTCTTGTTTTAGTGAAGGACTGAATGGATGATAAAGTTTGTGCAGAGAGTTCATTACTCTTTGACATCTCCTCTACCATCTTTTGGGATCCACTCTTGTTCTTTTTGGACTTATCCACCTTTGAGCCACCACCTCTCTTTCGCTTTGCACTTGGTTCATCATCTTCCGTCTCTTCATCGAGGTCATTATCATCAGCAATATGGATTGCCTCATTGGTGGGTGTTGGTATGGTGCCTTGCCCTAAAGACCAATGGTCGGCACCGGTATTGTGAATGTCTTCAAACATTTTATGCGGTAGCTCTTCATTTTGCAAGCCAGCCTTCATAAACTTGGTGCATCCTGGTATATCCTACATCACATGGCATTATAAAATGGTTTAGAACAATTAATTTGGCACAATAGTTATCAATTTAACACATTATTTTCAAATACTTACTGCTTTCAATTGCTTCCAACATTCCGCAGTAGCTGTAACAGTTTCCTTTGTGTTATCCCATCCTAAACCTGTTTGAGATGTCAACTTCTTCCAACAATTGTACTCAACCCTAAGCTTATCCCACTTATTCTTAATTTGAAGCCTAGTGTACCTCAAACCTGTTCTTGCTGCAAATTTCTCAATGACTTCATCATACCCAGGATTAGATAAATGGGTATTTGGACGATTACCCGCAGCTACTTGCTCAACAAAAAACTCACAGACAACTCTAGTGTTGTAGTCATTCCAATCAGCAGAGTCCATGGGCATTTTAACACCCTTCGAAGGGATATTTTGAGCCATGCCTGTCATCCACTCACTCACACCAATCTTTTTTTCAATACTAACATATATCAATAGGTTCAAATTTACTACTTAACAAATATCATAGTTACTACCCATACAAGACATGAGCAGAAATCAGTCTATTTTTCATGATAAAAAGGATAAAAAGTAGCAAATATGCCATCAAAGGATCAATAGGGCTGCAATATTATACTGCATAGATACCACAATTCAAAACTTTCTGTCTAAGCATGCTGCAATTTCAATTTGGTTTCCTTCTTGGCCAGATAATACTCTCAAATGAAGAAAATGTACAATTACTAAAACATCTTTGTGCATCTCTCAAAAACAAGGAGCAAAACAGTCAATCTGCTCTAAAATCCTCTAATAATTAATGTCCTGATAACTTTGAAAGTTCTGAGTAATCAGGACAGTATCTCAACCTCAAAACTCCTAAACACTGTAAAGTTCTCTCCTGAGAACAAAGCAATCAGGGTAAAAAGTGGATCCTGCTTTTGTGCACAGTAATATGTGTTCAGATTTGATCCAAGAATATGAGTTGACTACAACAATGTATACAAGGGGTCTAATTTTCTCGTTTCATTGTATTCCATACATCAATCAGTGCTACTAAGGAGGATACCTTGTATTCCATTCATGTTCTAAGTATGAACTATCAAACTGGATTACTAGGGTTTGGGGATACCTTGCACTTGCACACAGATCTGGAGAAATCCTTGCACACCGCCACTGTCACCGTGCTCCAAACCCTGCCGCCGTCACCGTATTGCGTGCTACCGTGCGCCGTCGCAGTCTGCCACCGTGCGCCGAGAGGAGGAGGGAGGGAGAAGCTCAGCCGCCGTGCGCCGAGAGGAGGAAGGAGGGAGTGCGCAGTCGCCGCGCGCACCGTCCCAGTCGTCGTCGCCGCCGCCTCGCTCGTCTCCTCTCTCACGATAAGGCCCCGAGGGCGACGAGTGGATGGGAATCGCTCGCTGCGGTTCGGCTGGATAGGGGTAGTGCAATGGCATTTTCCTGTAATTTCGACGAAAGAGGATGGGTGGCGCTGTAATTATTTTTGGAGTGGAGTTGTGGAGCCACGTTTTCGCCACTCCACCTCGACAGTACAATTTTGTGGAGCAATTCACCCTGCTCCGCTCCAATTTTTGGTGAATCTAGACCGTTTGGCATAGCTCCAGCTCTAGGAAAGTTGGAGTTGGAAACTGGAGCTGTGCCAAACGGGGCCTGAATGTCATACCTTACAGCAGCAGAGCCACCTCTTGGGCTGGTCACATGACCAATTGGGCTTTGTCATTGGTGTCTCCATTATGATTGTGTAACCTTTCGCTCTTGATATATGAAAAAAGTGGTTGAGCGCCATAAAACGCTATTGGTCGACGGGACTGAGCGGTGTCACTAGCCACTTATGCCATATGAAATTCTACCAGAATAAAGAACACAAGAATTTGTTGAATTGGTTGTTTGGATACTCCATAGGAAACCCACAGGAAACTTAGAGAACAAATATCATTAGAGTTGAATTAAGTGGAAAGTTATATAGAAATGGTGTAAGGAATTCAAATCATGGGATTTGAGCTCATGCTTTAAATCCTCCCAAAAGTGAAGGAAAAGAAGGATCCCTCTGGAAATTTTCTACCCAAATCCTACGTACCAATGGCTGCATAGGAAATAGTCATATAGTATTTGAATCCTTTGAAAATCCTATGAAAACCCCTTGTTCCAGAAGAGGTATAAACTATGAAACCAGTCACAATCGGTTAATGACAGTTAAAGCCGTTTATATTATATTCTTGGACTGGTAGGCTTAAATCATAATGGCTTTCAGGGAAAATGTGAGGATGATATATTTGGTTTAATATATTTTTATTATTTACTAGCGGAGTATTGGTTAATATGGTGGTGATATCATGATTATTTGGTTAGGATTATTCACACCTAGTACGTTGTTTTATGTTTGTAGGATTAGACGTGCAACGCATTTCTATTGATAAAAAACTGTTACAAGTTTTTTGGGAATTTTTTTAATATAACTGTAGTATAGTTGTAGTATAACTACAATGTAATTACGTATTATAACTATAATATAACCACACTCTAACCTCTATATAGCTAAGGTATAGAGCTGCATATACTTTTTTTTAATACTTATATGGAAGTTATATCATAATTATAGTATAGTTATGTTATAGTTATGATGGAATTACTATTTGAAAGCTTTTCATTTAAGAAACTTATGACAATTTTTAGATAATGCCTTTTTTCTTTTTCCCCGTAGATTCATCACACGTGCATGCGCGGTCCGATGTACAAAGGGTAGCTGTTTAAATTTGTAGTCCTAAAATATATTACATTTGTACTAGGTTGAATTTATACTGGGATGGAGGTTGAATTTATACTGGGATGGAGGGAGTAACATGAGTTATTTGGTCAATCAAGTTGATGATCCATATGTTAGTTTTTTTTTACGAGAAACCAGTAGGAGAGTCTCCTACTGCCATGTATTAATGCGTAAGGAGTTTATGTACAAGAGAGTCTATACATGGGAGAGGGAGGATTGTTACAAATTATCAAGCTACGATTGCCAGAGTGGTCGTTCGTGCACTTTTACCCTATGCAAAAGTAGAGTAAATTCTTCCCTGAAGCAAAACTTCCAAAGGTTGAAAGAGGGCTGGATGTTGTTGAAGATGTCGTTTCTTCGTTTCTAAATGTTCCAAAGAGCTATAGCAATGACTTCACTAAAGAAAGGGTGACCAATTTTTTTTTTTTTTTGCTGTGATTACCATGTTCATGAATCCTTGATTTGAGTTTTCAAGTTAATACTGAATTTTCCATATATAGTATGAAACTAAATACTTCCTTTGATAATACTTGTAATTATGTATTATGTACACGACTGATATCAAACTTTAAAATCTTTAACTATAAATAGTTTATAAAATAATGGTCGCGGAAATATAGATATTAGTCTTAAAAACACTTCAATAAAATTACATATTTATTGATATTTCTAATAAAAAATAGTGATAAAAGTTTTTTTAAGATTGTATCCTTATTCGAAACAATAAGTATGAGGGATAAATGAATACACACAAATATGGTGGCACTGTCTTGATGCTTTTCACAATATTTCAGCGGGGAAACATTTCCCAGTACTAGGCCCGTAGCCAACTAACCATTGGCGACAGTAATCAGGTAAAAAAAAGGTCATATCTTCTGATACAACGCGTGTGGTCAATGATCATTTGGAACGTGATAATAAGAGTAACATTTACAAAAACACATGTGCATGAACACATGTAACAAAAGCTTGGGCTTCAGCTATTCCAAAATCAACAATTTAACCTGGTGGGATCAATTACTACCAGTTTGTATTTAAGTGAGATCATTTTTCTATTTTTTAAAAAATTATACATAAAAATCAAAATCTATAGGTATATTTTTTAAAAAAGTTGTGGGATCAACCGACCCCACAGCTTATACATACATCCGCCGCTGCCAAAATGAGTATATGGATTGCTCCATAACAAATGGGCAGCAGACATTTCCCGCGGGCTGGCCGACACCGTACTTGCCGATCCTACTATAGTACCTGAATCGGTGGGACTGTGTCCGGCAGTAATTTGGTCTGGAGCCTGACAAGGACGACTCCGTCCAAAGTTCCAATGGAAGTGAAGTGGAAAGCATCAGGTGGAGGTGGCCACTCTTCCAAATCAGCCATTCAGCCTAAAAGGCGTCCTTATTAGACCAACACATTTTGCTGGCTACAAAATTATATAAGATGCGCCGTTGATTTTTTTTATGTAGCTATAGGTGCAGTGTCAGTGCTGGACGGCACATATGAATCGTGAAAATTTTTTATCTATAATATGGGGATTATGGGTTCGATGGTTGTCCCCATCTCATCGTAAAAACTGTTTCTTATAATCGGAATGGAATGTAAAGATTTTGCATGTTCTCCAAAAAAATAAAATAAAATAAATAAATCGTTAGCTAAAGTTTTGAAATTTTGGCTATATATTACTCAAAGCATCACATTTTTTTTTGCCATTTACTACATAGTGAGCTCCCCCATTACAAAAATATTTATTGCTACACGTTATTTATTTGAACACTCTTAAGTTTGTAAATATTTAAAACACAATATTATTGAAGTATGTTAAGTAATATCACACAGTTTTCATTCAATAAAAAATTATAATTCAAAAATTATTAATAGTCAAACTATAATTCAAAAATTACACATCTAGTTGACTACCTACACTTGCTTTCAATTGAGAGACATACAACCTCAATACCTAGTTGGTTGGTTAGTTGCCAGGCGGGAGTGGTTGCATACGTCCGACATGCACTACCCCTCCCGCTACCACGTCACCACGACATACGGCACGACACGACACCGTTCATCCTGTCGTCTCGCGCCGGTGAGCTACACCATCGATGCGGTGGCACGATCCCATCAACGGGAAAATGTTACGGGTGTGTTTGGATCCAAGGCTAGCATGAGCCCTAGCCTGGTCTGGCAAGACCGGCTGTTTGGAATCGTGAAAAATATCCTAGCCCCCCGGGGCGAGCTAGCTTGAAGGGGCGAGAAAAAGCTCGCTCACGAGGAATAGTCAAATCCGCTCGCCTCCGATGGCAAGCTTCTCGCGCCAAAGAAAAATGATGGTAAGAATGAAGCGATTTTCCTTCAAAACCTGCTACGTTCTTCAACAACCAGGCCTCAATAATATTCTCGTCATTTTCTTCCTTCATTCTTGGCCGAACAATCGGGTTAGCAAATCTGGTCAATTTCGCAGCCATCCTGCTACTCCCCTTGCCGAACTCTCAGGCAAGCTTGTCATCTTCGGCGGTCATAAATGCAGTAGCCCTTTGCATCACTCCATCGTTCAACCATGGAGGGATGTATACGAGCTGCCAGTCCTAGCCATAGAGAGCAAACAACCAAACGGAGTACAGCAAGCCTAGCAAGCAGGCAATGAGTTAGGTTTGCCATTGCCTAGCAAGGCTAGCTAGGCAAAAGAACCAAACGTACCGTATATTCTTGTTCTTTTTTAAAAAAATGTGTACATAGATGTAAACGGTGAAAAAAATGTGTTTTCAAATTATTTTTCCATGAAAATGCACGTGCTATGGAAATGTGCATGCCTTTTGGGATTAATTATTTATCACTTTTAAGATACGCCATTTAACACTACTAGTTTGGTATATGACATGTGGGCCCTCTATCTATGGTACGTGGGTTCGGTGATAAATTGTTAAACGCTATATCTAAAGTGATAAATAATTAAATATCTCTGTACCGACCGCCCAAATCTTTTACCTAGCTTTCTTCAAAATTAATTCATTATGATTTTTATTTTCTTATATCATTTGAGGCTACTTATTTTAACGAGTCAATTGCAATTAGAGTAAAATCAACTTTCACTAAAAAAGATTTTAGTTTTAGAGGTTGTTCAGATTGTAGTCAAAGTAAACCTTACCAAAATTTAACATTGCTAAATTTTTGACAACTTTACCAAATAAATGGTAAAGACAATGCTAAATTTCTTATGTATTTATGAAAGTTTGGTAAGAAAACTAAATGTATGCCCATCTTTAGCAATTTACTAACAAATGATACGGTTGAAAATGACACCTTATACTCTGCATGCGAGGGCCCACATGGCAGAAATTGGCGCGGCAGCGGCGGAAAGTCGTCTCTCCTCCTTCCCAAACAAGCTACCCCAAATCCAAATTGAACGAAGCTTCGGAGGGAAAACTCCCGCCAAGATAAATCTTGCCCCAAATCCTTCATCTTCCTCGCGCTCCCCTCCTCTCCCCTCCCAAATCTGAATCTGGAATCCCGTAAAAAAACACTTCCGAGGGAGGATCGCGGGATCGGCATGGCGGACATGGGGAGCCTGGAGAAGATGGGCCGAGAGCTCAAGTGCCCCATCTGGTAAAATCCCAACCTCTCCTCGCCGCGCTCTCTCTGCGTTTTCGTCTTTGGATTCGCGGGCGGTTGGTTCTTGGGTTCATCTTGCTTTCTCCTGATGTTGTGTTGATTTATTCTCTCCGTCGTCCTGAAACCATTTCTCACGGGAGAGTATCTTTTTTTCTCTCTCGTTCGTGTGACTTTGCGATTTGTTGTGCTGTGTATTGATTGGAGTCGATCTTGATCTTGGCAGCCTGAGCCTGCTCAGTTCGGCGGTATCCATCTCCTGCAATCACGTCTTCTGCAAGTAAGTCTCGTCTCTCTCTATTTCCCCACGCTGTAATGGTGAAGTTTACAATGTCATGGGTGATCTTCTCCATTCTGGGCTCATGTGCTGCTTGCATGTCCCGCCTTCTGCAGCAATTGCCTCACGGAATCTATGAAATCCGCGTCGACCTGCCCCGTGTGCAAGGTCCCTTTCCGCCGACGAGGTTAGTGTTGCGTGCATGCTTAATTATCTCTGCTTAATTATGACAAATTGCCGATAGCCATGAAAATGGCACTAGTTAAACTAACTGCCTGTGTTTAATACTTTACTGTCACTCATGGGTTGGACATCGAACTATTAGGCTTTCTTGTGTAGTACTAGTGTGTATTGGACAGCAAATGTTGAAACGGTTTTTCGTAGTACAACTCATTTACTAGTATATTCAAAATTTCATACTGTGAGTATTTGATAAACTTGATGTTGGTGGAAACTTGGATATGGTACCTTAATGGCTTGATATCTACATGGTCCAAATCTGACATTCAAGGGCTTGGTTTGCTTGCAGAAATGCGACCAGCACCTCACATGGACAATCTGGTCAGCATTTTCAAAAGCATGGAGGCTGCAACTGGTACCAATGTGGTCTCAACACAGGAGGCTCCTGCGGTAAAAGTCGCAGGTAATTGTGTTGTAGCATGTTCTTATTCTATTTCCTAGCATATGCGCAAAGTAGCAACCTCATAGATTGATTTAATTAAAGTACTAGTGAGTGTTTTGTAACTCCTTTTCTATACTGCACTGTGCAATTCAGTAACAATGTTTGTTTTGCATCTCATAGTTCTGTGCTACATTTTCGACAACAGTTAACAGTGATTATTTTCCGTTTCTTTGTCTGTAACCCATTATTGAATTCATTCCAGCATAATGCTTGGTGGATAATTGGCTCTCTATAAAAAAATCTATGTTTAGAGAAGATGGATAATTATTCGTCAACCTTTAGCTCACTATCTTATTCTTATCTGAATTTTGAAGATGGATCAGATTGTGTCAATAGTGGCAAACATTCTAAAAGGTCACAAAAACCATTGGCACGAAAAAGGAAGGTATCATCTGAGAAGGAAAAGAATACAGCAAAGGATGCTGCAGCTTCTGCATCTCATCCTACTACAAAGCCTTCCTTCTCTACTAACAAAAGAATACAAGTGAGACCCTTCCCTGAATCTGAGACACCAATAAGGGTTGAGAGGATTATGAAGCCTGGAGAGCCAAAAAATAATCGGAATGATGACGTTGAAGAGGGTGCGAATAAAGCAGTGGCATCGGCTCAACCTGGAAGTCCTTCATTGTCACCCTTTTTTTGGCTAAGGGAACAAGAACAAGAAGGCTGTACTGCTGAGACGTTAAGTGAAACACTATCGTTAGACACACCCTTGCGTCATAATGCACCCTCTTTTAGCGATATTAAAGATTCTGATGATGAAATCCCCTTAAATACGACTCCAAATGTAAGTTCTTCTGACCGCCTCACCGTTCTATTTTGTTTTTTATTTTTTTGGCTTCTCATTTTGCTACATGAGTTGCAGAGCAAAGCTGGGGCTACAGAACTCTTTGACAGTGAAATATTTGAATGGACCCAGAGACCTTGCTCTCCTGAATTGTATTCCACTCCATTGAAAAAGCAGGTATTCTGCTAAGTGCCTAAGTGGATCAAGAGGCACTATACTTTTCTCCCTTTTTCCTCTTGAATGACCTAATGATTTTCATTCATTTTGCATTTAATATTTGACCCAGCTATTTTGTCTGTTCAGAGTAAAGCTAAGAATAAACTAGATCAAATTGAAGAGAAGGGTGATGAAGAAGATATGCATATTGGTGGTTCATTTGATAAGCTGGGTCATGCAAGTAATGCAGCTCAGCTTGTCAATACAAAAGCAACAAAGCAGAAGAGAAAGAAAACAAGTCCCACTAACAAAAACAATGCAAAATTGTCCAATCTTGCCGAGCCCTGCATAAAAAAATCTGATGCCAATCAACAAGGTTCAAATAGACGTAAAACTGCTGCTTTAAAATCATGTCAGAAAAACAGCAGTGCTATAGGGAGGAATACTTCAGGTAGGAGAAACAAGGCCTCTAGCAACAGCAAGCCAATTCATTGCTCTAGTGATTACTCCCCAGAGTCGTATCTTCCTAAGGAGGGTTTGGATGTTGAAGCACCTGACAAACCCCTTTCTGAAAGAACCCAAAACTTGGAGAAAAATAGTCAACCAAAGGGAAGTGCAAGGAAGCTGGAAATAGCAGGGAAAACTATGGCAGATACTGCAGAGAAGAACAGTGAGCCAAGAAGTAAGAGAGCCAGAAGAATGTCTGATCACGCTATAGCTAAACCGGTTGAAGTTCCTTCAGGATCTGGAAATGAAGCAGAAATACCACAGCTTCACACCCTCGCAAAAGGCAGCATTCAACGCAAGTCCTCCAACGCTAGAAGACAGAGCAAAATTTGTGGAGAACAGAAAAGTAAGAACGAACTTGAGAACACGATACCGAACACTGCCACAATGGCACCTATTATTTTACATGGGAAATGCCAAAATAAAGAGGCAGTATATACAGATCCTTCAGTAAGGACTGCATCTGTTAAGAACAAGCAAGCAAAATTTAGCAAACGACCAGATTGTTTTGGAACGGAGAACTTTGGAAACCTTCAAGCATGCCCTGCACGTAATGTTTTACTGAAGAAGTGTGAGGTATCTACTTTGAAGGTTTCCTGTGCTTTCTGCCAGACCGATGTCATCACAGAGGTATCTTCAGACTTCTGCCGTGTTTATAAGCAAATGTCCTTTTCTCCTCCAAGTCCAACATATTCCCTGTGAGTGAACATACTCCTAGAAGATAACCAAATCTCCCTCCTTTTCTCTTTTAGGAGTCTGGAGTGATGGTTCATTATCAAAATGGGAAACAAGTCCCTGCAGAGTTCAATGGAGGAGCCGTGCATTCTCACAAGAACTGCCTTGAGTGGTTTGTTATCCTTTCTAGTGCAAGATAATGTCAGACAAAAATAGATTTCAGTATGCAATATTAATCTGAATTTTTTTTTTATTTTCTTGAAGGGCTCCTGATGTCTACTTTGAAGATGATTCTGTCTTTAATCTTACAACTGAATTGGCCAGAAGCAGACGGATCAAATGTGCTTGCTGTGGAATTAAAGGAGCTGCACTTGGATGCTTTGAGATGAGTTGTCGGAGAAGTTTCCACTTCACCTGTGCTAAACTGATCCCAGAATGCAGATGGGATAATGTAAGTCCATATGGTGTTCTTTATATATATTTTGAGCCAGTGGTTTCAACTATACCAGAATCATTTCTGAACGTTTGACAGCCATAAATCTGTACTTTATTATTTTGTTTCATTTTTTTCACTGGCAGGAAAATTTTGTGATGCTATGCCCTCTACATCGGTCTTCAAAGTTGCCCAATGAAAATTCTGAACAGCAAAAGCAACCTAAAAGGAAAACAACATTCAAAGGGTATCTTTTGAACCTGTTGTTTGAAACATGTTTCTTAATGGTTGAACATTGACATGTACAAACACTTACTGTAGAATAACTGGTTTTTCCAGGCCATCTCAAATAGGATCCAATCAAGATTGTGGTAATAACTGGAAATGGCCATCTGGATCACCACGGAAGTGGGTTCTCTGCTGTTCATCACTTTCTGGTTCTGAGAAGGTACTTTCGAAAATTAGTCTTATTTTCCTGACCCTGGTCGAATTAATGCCATTTCCTTCAACGCATTTCAACGGAAACAAAATGGACAAATTACTCAGGAACTTGTATCAGAATTTGCAAAGTTAGCTGGCGTGCCTATTTCGGCAACTTGGAGTTCCAATGTTACCCATGTTATTGCATCAACTGATCTCTCTGGTGCTTGCAAACGGACGCTGAAGTTTCTCATGGCAATCTTGAATGGCAGATGGATCGTCTCCATAGATTGTAAGGCCATGTGCTACTAATATAACTGTGCTGAACAGCTATATTCATATTGATCTGGTGCCCCTTGTTGCTAACTGACAACTTTGTATCATAGGGGTAAAAACTTGCATGGAGTGCATGGAACCGATTGATGAGCACAAATTTGAAGTCACTACTGATGTTCATGGGATCACTGATGGTCCTAGGTTAGGAAGATGCAGGGTTATTGACAGGGTAAACATTTCTTGCCATTGTTATGTACCTCATTCTCTTGCAAGGATCACTAAAAAAATTCATTCGATAGAACAAAATTGGTGTTATCCTGAAAACAGTGCCAAATCAACTTGGGTTCGAACAAATTTAGGTCGATATAGAAGAGGACAAGCAGAAAGTACCACCAACATGATATGTTCCTATGAATTAAAAGGAACCGCCTGTAATACTTCATGCAGCCATGCACTTTTGCATGCCATAGAATAAATTCATAGACCTGGTGCTGCCAATTCCACACATTTGGAATTTTGGATGTGTTGTAAGCAATCATATGTGGATATTTCTTACGCCTAACAATCGCACTGTTTTTTGTTCTTTTTTACCCTTGCAGCAACCTAAGCTGTTTGACGGGATGAGGTTCTACCTCCATGGGGACTACACAAAATCCTACAGAGGCTACCTGCAAGATCTCGTGGTTGCAGCAGGTGGAACAGTTCTTCAGAGGAAGCCCGTATCAAGAGATCAGCAAAAGCTTCTTGATGACAGCTCTGACCTCCTCATCGTTTACAGCCTCGAGAATCAAGATAGGGCAAAATCCAAGGCCGAAACCAAGGCTGCTGATCGCAGGCAGGCTGATGCTCAGGCTCTCACCTGCGCTTCTGGAGGCAGAGTTGTCAGCAGTGCATGGGTGATTGACTCAATTGCAGCCTGCAATCTGCAACCTCTTTGAATCTAGAAGACTGCCTGGTGCCAAAATGTGTGTTTGATAGAGTAAGAAACAAGATAGAAATCTAGGATGCACAGGGCTTTGTAATGAGACTTTTAAATTATTTGAAAATAAGTTTATTATGCATGGCAAAAGAAACTAGGACTGCGTTTCTATGGAAGTTGATTGGATAGTCATGCACCAGATGGTTTTCCTTACCTCTCCCTTTGTGACCTGTTAGTGCACAACACAAACATACAAGAATGATGGCACTAGGCACCAAAAATGTTTAGCAACAACAAAGATTAACAAGATAATTCTTAGTAGCTTATTGAAACCACCATCTTTGTTATATTGCTGTGATAGGTAGTAGACTAGTAGTACCATTGATCATGACACGGGGCTCGAGTAGGCTTGGCAAGCTTGATCAAGTGACATTAGCCCTATTTGGGTAGCTTAAGATTCTGAGAATATGTTAGAGAAGCTGGGTTTTCAGTTTTTAATTTCTAGTTCATTTTCTAGATTTTACAACTATGAATTCTTAGAATCTAGGTCATAATCTGGATTGTCTGGGGAGCTGTAGATTCTATAGGAAGCTGTAGGTGCTAGAAACTCTCCCAAACAAACCAATTATTAGCCTCTAGGCTGTGTTCTAATATCCAAGTTCCCAACTTCAGATTTTCTATAGAAAAGTTATTGCAAAAAATCATATTATTCCATTTTTTCAAGTTATTTTATAATAATTAATTAATCATATGTTAATAAGTAACCCCATTTTCTGTGCATGGGGAAAGGTCTGAATATACCCTTACAACTCTTTAGACCTCTACACTCGATCCGACATACCCAATGACATTATCCACCTTTACAACCTTTCACAACTAACTTGGGCCACTCAACACTCACTTGCCAAAAACAGTGCATCACAAAACAGAAACTATGACAAAGTTATTTGTACCAGCAAGTGTAAATTTCATGTTGTTATACATGATCGTAACCACTGTCAAGTACTTATACTGCGACTACAATTTACTTTTTATTTTGTTATTAGTTGCCACACCATTCACATTACACATATAGATAAGGGTGGATACAGAAATAGGTTGGAGGGGGCTCATCTTATTCTTCCCCCTTCCCTCTCTCCTCTCAATGGTGATCCATCAATTTTTTTTGTTTTTTTTTGGGGGCGGGGGGAGGGGGGCTTGAGCCCCCCAACACCCACATTGGATACGCCAGATGGACAAATAGGAAGCACTGCTATATTGCACAATCCCCCATCTTTCAGTCCTTACGAAGCAATACGTACTCATTGTCCCCCATTTGGTGTTGTCGTAAGAAATTTTCGTTGTCTACTTATCGACACCCTGTTCACCGTAACCTACTACGGTTAGACAATGGTTTCGTTAGGCACGGACTATCGTAAATGGAGTTACCCTTGTATGATATGAACAGTGCCAGATCCACCATGAAGGGTTGTTATGTCACTGCTGCCATCATCGTGGGCTCGCTGCTGTTGTCGCTCTACTTGTAACCTGTGATCGAGGTGGTGTGGTGGGCTAGCTTGGAGGCGTCGCAGTTACGATGTTATGTCACTGCTGCCATCATCGTGAGCTCGCTGCTGTTGTCGCTCTACTTGTAACATGTGATCGAAGTGGTGTGGTGGGCTAGCTTGGAGGCGTCGCAGTTACGATCCTTGCCCTTGTATGGGTAGTCTAACTCCATGGTGATCCCACCATTCCAGGCAATCCACTCCAATGCCCTCCTAGGTGTGTGCTTCATGGCGATGTCAGCGCAGTCCACCAGTTGCTACTCGGATAGGGAGCGAGGTGCCCTGTCTTGATGTAGTGGGCGCTCTCCATAGTTGCCATGGCCGCGAAGGCCCAACACGAATCCATGTTGCCATGTCTTTGATCGTTATCACAACTCCCTTGGTTCTCCCGTCAATGCTAGCGGGAAGCCCGTTCGACTCGACGTATGTTCTTCCATGCTTTAGCTATGCTACTTAGCTTTTTTTCAAAGTGGCATGTAGCAAACTTTGATTCAAACATGTACTACCATGCTCATTAATCACTAGAAATTCAAAATTGTGCTCCACAAATTGATTTTCAATTGTATACAAGAACAAATCAATCAACTTCTCCAAATTATGCATAATCCACTCACATAAAATTTATTGTCTATTTTATAATAACCAATAAAACTCATGGTGTAAGCACATGCAAGTTTTGCAATTTCGTTTTACACACTTATATTGGGGGTTAAATTTTTGAAATCTCGGGAATTTCAAAAAAAATTAGGACGCAAAAATTGAAATTTAGATAAATTTTGATCGAGTTTGAATAATTTTGACCATATTCAATTTTTAAAACAAAATTTCAAGCGAAATACTTTCATGTCTGGGGTCTGAATTTTGAAAATTTTGAACTAAAATTTTAAACACTAACCACAAGAGAATATAGTAACTAGCGATATGATACTCCACATCACATGACAGAGTAAAAGAAAAGGGTCACAAGTTAAACAAGAAATAGTTCATAAATTCGTATGGTTAATGGTTAATAGTACCTCCTATCACAAATAAGTGATGTTTTAGACAACGACACTGCCACAAATGCACTTGTTTTATTATAATATTTTAAAAACTTGTTTAAGATGAATCTAACCATATCATTTTCAAAAGTTGGATCAAAATATTTAAAGAGAAATTGATCATCAAAGTTGAATCCGTTGATAACATGTAAAAATTTGTGAACGGGAGAGGACAACGCTGGAGTAGTACACTCCAAGATGGTGATCATGGCAGCGTGGCACCTCAACTTGTTAAGTTCCATGGTGATGCTCTACAATCCTCACCCGAGAGCCGTTGTACGACGGGGAGGGGGCATGAGACCCCCATGGCCGAAAAAGGGCCTCCATGGTCCCTGATATCTCGCACTCCCTCCTATATCTAATATTTGTCTTTCGGACATACAACTTCAGGCACAGGATAGTTCATTTGCTTGTCCAAAGTGTCATATTTTAATTACTAGAGCTAGTGTTATGTTTATGTTTCATACTAAATATTTGAATATATTATTAGCCAAGATTTCAAAGTTCAACTATAAAAGTTAAACAAAGTATATTTTTACTAGGGAAAGTGAAACAACAATCCAGGGCATGCTTCAAAATTTTCAAAGTTTTCCATTCCAAAACATTCTGGTTGTTCAATGCGTTTTGGATGATTGTTCTTAACATCCTGCCATATAACTTGAATCCTTGGTCATTGTGGCACTATAAGCATGCAAGTGAGCATGTGGTTGCTCAGTCACTTAGCACAATGTGTAGGTTCGCATAAGTTATGATCATTTCTTATGCAGGATAATGAGTACTGGAGCTGTTGGTCTATTTAGCATTTCAAACTTGCAACTCATCCAGGTCTCCATAGGCAAGCTTGATGCAAATGATTCAACAACGTCAAGTTCATCCCTAAGGATCATAAACAAAAGAGGATAAGTAAATCCAGTCTTAGATTTATTTGAATATAATACTGTCAAAAAACGAGAATTTGCTGACGTATTTAAAACATGCGAAAATCATCATCAAAGACATTCTTTTTGTTAATTCATCATATACCACAGTTCAATCTAGCACGTATAGCTGTAGACCTAGAATAACATAAAAATCACAACTAGCAATTAGCGGATAGTCTTACAGTACATGGGCACATTATTAGCATTCACATTTACCTCCCACCCGGATGTCCAATGTAGACAAGGACACTTATGAGACCCCCCGAACTGACAATTCTGCTGGCAGCTTGCAAAGCTAGCTCAGTTGTCTTAGGTACAGTGATTATTGTTTTATCTCCTCCTGGAAGATAGCCCAAGTTGAATGCTACAAGCCTAGAAAATAAAGAGCCATTAGTAATTTAATCAGCACTTAAAAGATCTTAATTACTTGATCCTATAATTTCAACAATAAACTGTTACTGAATCCTGTCAACAAATGAGTTGGTAACTTGCAACAAATGTGAATCAGAACTCACCTGACAGGGAAATCTTTTGGAACGACCTCCTCCATTCTACTATGACAGATTGTAAACAACTTGACAAGTTCCAGCTGCAGCCAAGATAAGTTATTGCAGCAACAACAAAACTGCAGACATTTCATGAGAATATGGAAATGATGCTTTGCTTCTATATACTAAGGTCTGACCAGGGTTCACCAAACCGTTTTGGGTGGGGTTATCACCACCCCACGATAAGGTGGTTATCGCGGTAACCGCATGGTTACCATGAAAACCGTGCGGTTACCGCGAGGATTATCGCGGTTTCAAGAACTGAGAAGGTTACCGAACGTGATAACCGTGAAACCATGCGATTTTGCAAACCATGGGTCTGACCATAACACCACAAAGAGATAAAAAACAAAAAGGCTCAGCATATACTAAGGTCTGACCTTTCTTTGCTATCTATCAACAACATTATCTGTCCATTTTTATTTCTCATTTCTAAATAAGCATACGAATCTTTGGAATGAGAGAGAAAATTAAATCTATCCCCTATCTAGGACAGTTAATTTCTAACACAACATAGCAGCAAAATCATTGTTTCCACTTCCCCTGCAGTTGCTTCAAATGCATACCTCATGGCTATTGAGGGCCATTTTCAGAAAAGAGGAAGTGCTGGCTATGGCGGACTCCTGAATGTCCAACCCATACACACGCCCTTGCACCCTTTCATCAGTTACCATCTTAAGCATAGCGAATGTATCATTGCCGTTCCCGCATGTGGCATCAACCACCGTATCCCCTTTCCGAACAATACTTCTCCACAGCCTAATCAGACAACCAAAAGACAAAAATGTGAATAGCTAATGCGTACACGTATTCTTTTACACGTCTCCGCTTGAACCCTAGAGAGCATTGCCCATTATTGGAATTTCCATCCCATATTCTGTCAAAAAAAAAATCCCATTTCATAGTTGCCCAGTACACTGTAAATTGTACTAATGTAGTAGTAGTAATTACTTTTAGGCTGAAAGATAAAACCAAGGGATAGTTTACACGCCACGCAACAATGGGGATTAGTACCTACGCGTGGGCTAACTCAGTCGCCTTCCGCTTGCCGGTGACGAAGCCCACCACCGCATCCTCCACCCCTGCAACGAACCCCAGCCACTCCACAGTGTTGTAACATCAAAGCTCACACGCAAACACCGAGTCGACTCACGACAAACACATGGCTTAGAAAGGAAAACGGAGACAAACCTTCGGCGGCGGTAGGGTCGGCGGCGAGTTCTGCAGCGGAGGCGCGGGTGGAGAAGCCGCGGCGCTGCCTGGTCAGGCGGAGGAGCGGAGGCGGCGGGTCGGAGCTGGGGCTTCGTCGGAGGAGAGGGGGTAGTAGGCCCCGGAACCGGAGGATTAGAGGGCGCAGGGGGAGAGCAGCGTGCGGCAGCGGCGGCGGCATCGCGGCGGGCGGCGGCGACGGCTGGATTCGAGGGGCTTGGGATGTTGGATGGGGTGAGGCGGCAGCGAGAGTGTTCGTTAGATTGGAAATTGGCGGTCCACGCAAGTTGCTTAAAAAATGAATTAATATATTTTTTTAAAACAATTTTCGTATATAAATTTTTTTAAAAAAGGTATCGTTTAGCAATATAAAAAATGAAGCAGTAAAAAACAGTCTTAGTTTATCGTTTAGCAGTATAAAAATGTGCAGTAAAAAACAGTCTTAGTTGTGGCGCAGAAAATAAGAAGGTAAAAAAAAGAGGCGAGCTCAGTATAGGCGGCGACGACAGCTGGATTCGAGGGGCTTGGGATGTTGGATGGGACGAGGCGGCTGCGAGAGTGTTCGTTAGATTGGAAATTAGCGATCTACGAAAGTTGCTTAAAAAATGAATTAGTATAGTTTTTAAAAATAAAAAGGTAAAAAAAAGAGACCGGAGCTCAGTATAGACGACGGCGATGGCTGGATTCGAGGGGCTTGGGATGTTGGATGGGGCGAGGTGGCAGCGAGAGTGTTCGTTAGATTGGAAATTAGCGGTCCACGAAAGTTGCTTAAAAATGAATTAATATAATTTTTAAAACAATTTTCATATATAATTTTTTTTAAAAAATGTATAGTTTAGCAATATAAAAAATATGCAGTAAAAAACAGTCTTAGTTTATCATTTAGCAATATAAAAAATGTGCAGTAAAAAATAGTCTTAGTTGCACGTGAAAAATAAAAAGGTAAAAAAAAGAGGCCGGAGCTCAGTATAAGCTCTTGACATCTGGCATATCAGATGGCGTCGTGACGACCCAATCGGTCACGGAGCATTTCATCATCACTCGGCCACCGTATTTGGGGTGAGAGAGGCTCGAACTCTCGACCTCAGGATAACTCATGTTTTAGCTATGAGACCTACGCGCTAGCCAACTGCGCCACCACCCCGTTGTGCTGTGGTTGGAAACCGAAGGTACATCCTTCTCAGACTGGCCGGTAATGGAAATCCCATTACAAACTGTCCATCGTGCAAGCCAGCCAGTTGCTACATCTTCTTAGCAACTCCCAACTCACACACTATGATAGATTGTGTCATTTGGTGAAACCAACTGGCATCACGGATCGCGAACCAATCGGTCGCGTTCAGGAGAGTAACGGCTAGATCTGAAGAAATTACAGACTTCACTTCAGTCATCATCAGCCAAAACACCGGGGCTTTTTTTTTCAATTTTCAACTTAAGTTGTTATAGCATACATCAAAAATTTGAACGGGAATACATTAGCGTTATAACAAAGCGTCATGGGCAGTAACATGAATTTTAGCATTCGGTATTATTTATCTGGTTTCCATACACTTAGCCGAGTAAGAAAGTGACATAAACTATTTATTTTACAGGCTACAGCAGATATCACAGCATGCTAGAATAACGAGTGCCTATAGGCATGTCACTCTGGGCCTTTGGTCCCGATTGTGCCACCTCCTTACTGCTGGCATCAGCACACAACTTCAATGCAAAACTCTCATCAAAGAATTGCACCGGGCCATCAGATGTATAGTAGAAATATTTGGTTACTGCATAGTAGGTGCAAGCTCGGCTTTTTTACGTCTGACCAAATTTTGGACAAAGAGCTCTCCCGCACGATATGAAGACCGAACCTGAGAAGTCATAAACAGTAGCAAGGATAAATATGCATAAAATTCTACTACCAAGTTAACAACAAATAAAAGAGGAGGCAAAGCCTTTTCGCTTTTGAAGGTTGTTTGGATAGCCAGGAAAGACATGATCTAGATGGTTTAAATACAACGGTAGCAATATTCCTTTGAAAACAAGGGGCATTAGTAGAGTTATCATTTTCTTTAAATACTTTTGCTCATATTATTAGATTTATCTAAAAGAATAACAGACTTTATGTGAGGCTTACCAGAGGTCCACTAGCAACATAAAGAAAACCCAGAGATTCCCCATACTCCTTCCAGAAATCAAACTTCTCAGGAGTCACATATTCTCTGACCCGCAAGTGTCTTTCTGTTGGCTGTATAAGCAAGGAGCATTGGATGATACAACAACAAGAACAAAGGAAGTTCAGGAGGATATAAAAAGCATTGGAAAAGTTGCTCAATGATCAAACCTGTAAATATTGTCCCAAGGTCAGAATATCAACATCAATGGCCCTCAAATCACACATGGTTTGCTTCACCTCTTCATCTGTCTCACCTAGACCAAGCATGATAGAGGACTTTGTTACCATACCATCTTTGCAATTTTTCACATGTTTCAGAACAGCTAAACTCTGATCGTATCTGTACAAAAAAGATAATAAACTGGAAATAAGATAATAATTACATTGCCAAGAGTCAATATGATGACATTAGAGATTTTACATAGTTTTTTCAAGGATTATCCCTCAACCTCAGTTTTCAAAATTAGAAGTGGTAGGTTAACAGTTATTATTACTGGATAGCCTAAGACATCCTGGACCTCAGGACCTCTGTATGGGTGTCATGAGCTCTGGGAAGCGTATTAATGACTAAGTACTTCAGATTCCACAACTAGGCAACGATACAGTGTTTTGTGGCTGTAATGAAAAACATAGAGAGCATTACGCTGCTCGGGGATCTCTGACTATTCTCTGCAGGCTCCTCACAGTTTCAATGTTGTGTGCAAACACATCCAAACCAGAGTTTGCCAAGGATGAAACTGCCTCAAGGTCACCTCTAAAATCTGAAGTTAGACACTCCACCAGTATACCAGGTTTCAATTCCTGAAGAGAAACTAAAAGTTTCTTCAGTAAAGTACATCCACCAATTTAGTGACACAACTAAAGGGCGACCGACAAACCTTTAGAGCCTTCACTGTTTGCGCAAAATGGCCACTTCCACCATCAGGAATGTCATCTCTATCAACACTTGTCAGCACAACATAGTCTACTCTGCAAAAAAAAGCATCAGTTCTAAAGTCGTTTGCATTATCATCTCAACATGCCAATAAAGCAATAATGCAATAATCGTCGGTGTATCGTACCCCCAACTTGCAACTGCCACTGCTGTCTTGAGAGGCTCCAGGGCATCGGGCGGCGGAGGCTTGTTACTGGTTTTCACGGCACAGAATCGACAACCACGGGTACAAGTGTCGCCGAGGAGCATGATCGTCGCCGTCGCAATGCCGTCCCCTTCACCGCCTGCACCGCCGCCGCCATTCCAACACTGAATACCATAATAATCGCAAAATCGAACAAAAAGAAGTTACAAAACTTTCACATTACAATACATTTAGACTTAATTTTTCATGTTTGATTCTATTTTACCTCACCGATGTTGGGGCATTGGGCCTCGACGCAGACGGTGTTGAGCTTGAGCTCCCCCAGCGACTCCCACAGCATCGCGTACTTCTCCCCCTGAGCCGCACGCTGTCTCAGCCACCCCGGCTTTTTCGCCTCCGGGTCCCTCCCCGTGTACGGCCCCGGAGGCGCCCATCCCGCCACAGCCCTTCCCTCCGGCGGCGAGTCCGCGTCGCATCGCACGACGGACACCGAATTGCGCCGAGCGCGAAATCTCAATGTTGCCGAGCCCGCATGGATCGAAGGCCTCGCGAGCGATCTCTTCATTATAGAGGGCGAGACGGGGCGGTGGTAAACCCTAGAGCAGTAGGCCGCCATTGCTGCGGCGTCTGTGAGTGGAGGACGGAGTGTGGTTTTACTATTTTGCCCCTAGGGTTTGGGAGGTGGGAACCGTGGACGGCGTGGGTAGGATGGGGAATTTACGGAAGACGGCGATGGCAACCAAAGCCGCCGCCGGTTAAGGTGCACACGTGACGGCGTGACGACGGCGACTGGTGGGGCAGCGGAACGAGTGAACAGTCGGGGTCAGTGGTTTAAATCCTACAGTATTTAGTGCACTGTTTCAATATATGCAGTTTGATTGTATTTAAAATGTGTTCCTATCGAAAAGGTGGGTACTCCCTCCGTTTTATATATTATAAATCAATTTTTTATAGTCAAAACATTTTTAAGGCTTATTAAGCTTATAGAAAATTGTAGTAATTTTTTAAACATAAAACAAACATATTATCAAAAATATATTCGATGTTATATTTAATGAAACTAATTTAGTGTTTTAGATGTTGCAATTTTTTCTATAAATTTAATCAAATCTATAAAAATAAGAAAAGTCAAAACAACATGTAATATGAAACGGAGTGAGTACTTACGTAGGCTATGGGTTGTGGGCTTGTGGCTGATGATATTTATGAAAAAATAACTTAGGCTTGTTATTTTCACTTCGGCATTCACTCAATTCCAAGAAATGACATCGATAAGTGTAAGTTTCATGAAATGTCATCGAACAAGTGACTTTGTTTCAAAAATATCATCGTCATTAGGATTCCGTTAGTAACTTTCCATTAAGTCCTAGAGGATAAATAATGCAATTAACGGCGCGGAATGGGCGGAACCCTAACGGCGATAATATTTCTGGGATAAAATCGCTTCTATGATGATATTTCATGGAACTCGCACTTGTCGATGGTATTTTTTAGAACTGAACGTTTGTTAATGGCATTTCTTAGATTTTCTCTTACGGTATTGGTTTTATCAATGTTTTTCATAAACATGACCTCTTCCTCACAAATAAATAAATACTATGATTGTTCTTAGATATTGACAACTTGTTGGGACTACCATCATAATGTTCTTCCTTGTGTGTTTCTATATCTTCTTCGCATTCAGGTTTATCAATGAAATAAATGAACTGTGATCATAATTATGCAAAACTAAACATCTTTCAAGTTTAAACTTTGAATTGAGAGACTAAGACGCTGTTCGATTTAGAATAATAAGCATATTATTGTGACGGATTATCCATTTGATCATAGGGGTAGATTAAAGGTTTTAAAAAAAAATCTTAACAAATACTCCCTCCGTCCATGTCCAACCTCCGCCCATGTCCAAGTTCATAGTTAGTTTTTGAGTTTTTTTTAACGGAGGGTGTAAATTAAAACAAGTGGTATAAGTAATATAATAGAAATAAGTTCTTTTAAGGAAGGTATTTTTTATGTCAACAGGTGCCTAGTGCGTTGGCAATAAACAAACAGTCCAACATCACTTAAGGCTTGTTCAATTTATTATCAAAATAAACCTTACCTTTTTTTTTTGGTAAAACCAATTTTTGCCAAGATAAAGATATGAAGGTGGTGTTTTGTTCAATATTTTATCAAATTTCGGTATAGTTTTTGACTATAGTTACTAAATATTGGTAGAGATTGATAAAGTTTGTGATTGTAAAGTCCTATTTAGTTTATTGTCCTATCAAAATGTTGGTAGATGTTTCTTTTAACAAACTAAACGAACCCTTAATTAATCATATGAAGCTGTTCAAACTTTCGCCATGCAGCTGTTGGGATGTAATCATTCCCCTTATCTTAAAAACTATTGCCACGAAGTTGAGCTCATTTAGCATATCGATCGTGCATCAAGCTGCCAACCCGTTTTTATCTTGGAATCAACGGCACCTCATATGTGATCAGACAAGGTAAAACACTCTCCTGAATAACTTTCTTCATGCACCCAATCTAGACTACTAGACAAGCCAAATGTCTTCCATCTCTTACAATGTCCATCTATTCCTTCTAATATAGAACAACACAATCATTTTCCCCTTTGACAATGTCCAACTAAATCACGCCTTAATCTGATAACCAAGAATCAATACACACGCCAATGATGCTAGAAACGGAGCCATTTTTCTTTGTCCAAAATCAAGGAGTCCGGACGATGACCGGATCATGGCTTGACTTTTGGGTATTCCAATATCCTATACGCCTCTGTTTCTGAATTTGGCTTGAAGAAATGTGCAGCTTCAGCCTTCAGCCATACCATCATCAGGTACACGCTGCGGTGGGTGTACCCGCTCCCCAATGGTCGGTGAAAGAAAGCTCAATGGTAACCATCATGGTACATAAGTACAGGTGGTTAATTACTCCAATTCCATATCTTGTCAGCTACTTCACAGAATACCTGTCACGAATTATTTGCTCCACATTGCTAAAAATATACTTCTAAAAAAACTTTCTTATATTGTATTACTTAGATATTTATTAATTTTTATATCAAAATATTTAATTTATTCTTTAAATAAAGTAGATAATTCACCGCAATAATATGATGAATAATCTATCTCAAACTGTGTTCCTTTTTCAATGCACTTCAGCCCCATTGTTTTGCTTATGCTTATATGTCAAAATTTGAATTTCGAAACCTAATTTTAAAGCTGATTTTGTGACATCATTTACTTTTGAATTGCTAAGAATAATATTTAAAATTTTTATCCATAAATTAGTTTGGTTGCTAATAAGCTGTATGAATAAGCATTAGTACAAGTGAAATGATGGGACTGTGAGTCTACACTGTTTATAGCTTCCACATCACACATTTGGGTTGTTAAGATTCAGAACATGTGTGTCACTGTCATGCTCATGTGGTTCAGGCACCAATGGTGGTGAGAATAAAAGCGCCTTTTGGGATATGCTAGCTGAGCTCTGCTCTTGGCAAGTGTTGTGGTTGCTACCAAAACCGCAGGATATATATTCTCTTGGGGACATTGGAACAAGGCATAAGGACATGTCCCTGCTGATACTTCAGTTGGGAGTAGTAGTTTGGTTAGCTTAACCTGATAACTGCAGTTCAATAAAAGTTGTAATTAAGTGGCTTTTAGTTTCAGAAAGAAATTCCTGGAATTGCATTTGGCCAGCCAGAAGCAAACCTGACACATCATTCACATACTTTCAGTCCTAAACCATGCAGTCTTATCTACATGAACTCGATCAACAATTATTAACACGGTCCGAACCATTATTAAACGGGAGTTCGATTAACAAAGCCATTATCTTTTGTACCTCACGTCGCATTAACAATTGCTCTCATGTCAAACGCAGCAATTGTCAAATCCCCGGAGCATTACTTGATTTCTTCTCAACAGCTCCAGCCTGCAAACTGCACGGCCCAGGTATTTATTTTCTAATGTCCTCTCAAAGCAGAAATGGGAGCATCCGTGAGTGCCAATATTTATAAGCTCAAATATTACATATGCAATAATGCAAATATACACACTTTCACATATACTTTTACTAGTAATATAGGGCAGTGACTTGATAGGCTGTGGATTTCTCACTAATCAAACATCCTTTTATAATTGTTAAGAAATACCCTCATCTGTTAAAAAAAATCCAATTATAAAAGACTGATTCATTTCATTCCTTTAAAGTAGATATTTTTGGGATAGAGAGAGTATAAGAAGTAACGATGGATATATCCATGTGATATGGATGTGTAGGGACTAAAGGTGTGCTCCTTTCGTATTTAAATACTATATGACACCGATAATTTTATTCGATCAAACTTTTAAAATTGAAACCACCAATGACTCTCAAAATATCTAGTTAAAACCATGGTAGATACTTTTACATAAAATTAATGCATATAATTTTCTTTATAAGTGCTTTTACAATATTATAATTTTTTTAGATACTACTCTATTATATTCTAATAAAAAACCGTAGTCAAAGTCATGTAAGCAAAATCGAACTGTGTTACATATTTAAATACCTAAGTACTAGTATTTGCCGGTGTTTTCGAAGATGTTTATGAAACAGGTTATGCGTGCGTACGTTTTTAAGGATAAATGTACGTACGTAAGTATATATGAACGTTGTCTGTATACTATGTTAAAAAAAATGCATTAACAATAAAACAAAATCAAAAGCGAATGGAGCGCGGGGGAGGGTGCGAAATGGACGGGCGTGATTTTATAGCTGGGAGGCTCGCGTTGTGCGCGGCAGGTGGGGGGCCGGAGACGCGAGGAGAGAGGGAAGGCCGCACGAAGTTTCGTTCCGGCGAGTCAAAGCCAAGCCAAAGCCTCTCCTACGCCTCTCTCCACTCCACCACCCTCTCTTCCCTTCTTTCTTTCTCTCACACGCTTTGCCTTTTGCTGCGGCTGCCTGCTTTGCCCACGAAAAGACAACCAACCCGGCGAGTAGTCGATTAGAGAGAGAAAGAGGAGGAGAAAAAAAAATCTAAGGCAGTTCGTTCCCCACTTTTGCCTGCTCCAATCGCCGCCCCGCCGCCTCGTCGCCCGAGATCCGCTCCGCGTTGCCTCCCGCCGCCGCCGAGGTGAGCGGGCGCTTCCCCGGACGCCGCGGCTCCGAGCCGGTGGTTTCGGCTGCCGTTTCGCTGTCTGCGGTGTGTGTATGTTTTTTGGTTTGGAGCGGGGTGGCAGTGGGGGGACTGGGGGATGAGCTGCGGCTGTGTGCTCAGGGGAGGGAGGGTGTGTGTGGATTGCGGCTTGGGTGGGATGAATTGGTGACTCGCCGCTGTGGCGTGTGGTTGTGAGCTTTGGGAGTGGGTTGGGGGGCGTTTGTGAGGCGAGGGGAGGGTTCTGGTGCTGCCTTTCGCGGGTGGTTTTTGGGGGTCTCCCGGGTGACGGCAATGTGATTTCTGGATCGAATTCTGCTTCTTCCGGTGCCGTAAAGGGATTTTTTTTCCCGAGATTTTGTTTCGATTGGAAATTGAGATCTTGATGTGTTCTCCCTCATTCGTAAGCAGTGCTATAGCTACCCCTTTCGATGGGATATAGTTCGAGCTCTCACCATGATTTAATTTCAAATATGGAGTAGGCGTGGTTTGATTTCAAGTATGGAGTAGCGTGGTTTAATTTCAAATATGGAGTAGGTTTATATATGGCGGGGCAAAACATGGCAGGAACTTGTAACTTGGGAATAATTTATTCAAACTTTTATTCAGTCGCGTGACAGGTGGCAACTGGGTGTAACGATTCTGATTGAGAATATTATCTCCTCAAATTTCAGATAGAGGCATCGTTCCCAGCATCGGGTTCCACGGAGAATTGCCGATTTGGATATCTGATCCAATTGTTAGTTGGATTGACCGTTTCAGAGTGCCTGCGGTTGGCTGCTGGATTGGTCAATATAAGAAGCCTGTTGGTTTCAGAGATGATGCCATTGTGAGTGGAAATGGATTCTGCGAGAAGTTGGTTCCAGAAGTTCCAGCCGAGGGACAAATCGAAGAGTCCAGCGGTGGCTGCCAGTCATGGAAAGGATCCAGGAAAGCCACCAATTGATGACGCGCCTTCTAGTGCAACAAAACAGAGGGTTGCCGCAGCAAAACAGTACATTGAGAATCACTACAAGACCCAGATGAAGTCCCTGCAAGATAGGAAAGAAAGGTAGGTGACATAATTATATTTCTTGCTACTTTTGCCTGGTTGTATTCCTCGCAAAAATAGATTTTTGGCATTTTGCGTATATGTAACGGAATTTGTTATTACCATTGTACTTTACTATACAAAGAAGAGAAATTAGACCAGTAAAGGCCACCTTTTGCTGTTGTTTGGTAGGGCACCTGACAACACATATCACACGTCGTATGTTGGGATTTCAATGGTAAATACATTTCTGGTTAATTGAACAAGATTGCGTGTGTGTGCATGTGTGCCCTTGACACTGCCAAAAAAAAAGGAACCTTGATTGCTTAGGTATCTTTCCTGACTAGCGCTCGCGTTAGTAACAAATAAATGTTGTCCTAGATTTGTTCAGCCAAACAAATTTAATTTAGAAAAAAAAATCTATTCGTGAATATTTAAATTAGTTATTCGAAAGTGATATGAGTTGATCAGCCTTATCCAAAGTGATACTTGATGCGACTGAAAGGAGTATATTGAATATTTATGTTGTAGGGTTACACAAGTGACATCTTTTTCTCAAAAACGCAGGGGAGTTGCATTTCATTTCATGAAGAAGAGAGAAACATATATACAAAGGAGGGGCCAAAAAGCCCCGCAACAAGCCCAAAACACATCACACCGAGGTGATGCTCAGCCCGAAAACCCCCCCTCCTAGACTACCTAGGCATTCGGCGCCAACATCTTAGAAAGAAACTCCTGAAGCGCACGAGCCCCAGCTAGACACCATAGGCTACTCTCATTTGACACCGCCTGCAAAACCACCGTGACATTGGCAGAGGCCCCATTGAACACACAATCATTGTGATGCTTCCAAATGTCCAAGATACTAAAATGATCAAAGAGTTCAGCCCTTCCGTGAATCTTTATGAATCCCTTTAATAGCCTTGCACCACCCAACTTGAAAAGCTCAATTCCGAAGGTTGTATCTCGCACACGTCGTAAAAGCTGTAACTCACTCATGACTTTTAAATGATTCATTGAACTCACGCAATTTGTATGGGGATATTTATACCGATTTTGGTTGCTTTCCCCTTTTCAAGGCTTTTGATTTTGACTCCATCGCTTTGGATTTTATGCTCTGACAGTTTATTTTAATAATCCATGATGAGCTTTTTCTGCTCATCCTCATACTTAATTTGAACTTCTAATTGTCTTTGCGCACTATTACTTCCTTTTGCATCTCTAGATAATTATATCAACCTGCTTTGTTCCTATTATGGGTAATTCACTTCCTTTTATGCCCATTCATTGGATGAAATTTTGTCGTCATTCCTCTCTGATGTGTTCATTTGCTTTTAGGCGCTGGATGTTGGAGAGGAAACTACAGGATGCAGAGGTTCCTGTAGAAGAGCAAAATAATATTCTAAAGCATTTGGAGAAAAAGGAGACCGAATATATGCGGTTGCAGAGACATAAGATGGGGGTTGAAGATTTTGAACTCTTGACAATTATTGGAAGAGGTGCATTTGGCGAGGTACTGCTGATCTCAATTCCATATTGTTTGACACAGGACCTTAGCAAATTTTGTTCTGAGAACAAGAACACTAGATGTGCTAAGATTTCTTTGTGGCCTTCTATTTACATCCTCTTAACACTAGGTTCAGTTAGAATAATGATCGACTTGCCATTTTTTGCTTATGCAATGTCTATAGTAGAAACTTGGATCTCTTTTATGCTTAGAAAAATGTGCTGCCTTGCTGCTCCTTTTTGTATGATGCCATTTAACATGGAAGTGTTCTGATTGAATAAAAATGGGGGAAATGTTAGTTTTGTTTAATTGTCTGAAAAAGGGCTGCTTTCATGAAAAAGGGAAAATGTGTGTTTTTTTTAGTTTATTTGTTATATCTGGTTTCCTGCTTTGGTCCCCTGTAATGATGGCATTCAATTCGTCAAGTGGTCCTAGACCATGCATTTGTCTTCTGAGTTCTAATCTTTCTCCTGATACATATTGCAAAAAGAAAATAAAAAGAAAATAAAAGTAAGGGACTCTTATTTTCCCAGCTTATGTTCTGCAGTTGTTAAGGACCTAATATAGTAGACCACTTTATCATAGGCTCAAGTCTACATGTAATCCCTCCTCTCTTGTGTATTCGAGAAAAAAAATGTAATCCCTCAAGTCTAGACAAAACCGGTCTAGACTTTTATGCCCTGCCTCGTCAATCCTTAGTGTCTTCCGCATAAATTTATTTGAGTGAGAAATAGGGTCATGTCCTTTTATGCCCATAATCTACCATTAAACTTAAGACAAGTAAAAAAGGTATGTGCTTAGCGTCCAACAGGACTTTTAATTCATTATTTGTATTCCAGATTTAACAGTTTTCTTATAGAAGATTCTTATGTTTCTTCCTTTTCAACAAGAGAATATGAGAAATATGTCTATTGCTTAGTGTGGTAGATCTATGCAGTTCTGAAACTACTATATCTAATCGTCATCAATTATATGTACTTACTTTTGAGGCCATCCCAATGTGCATCGAGCTTGATGTCACTGTAAATTGTAATTATGCAGGTGCGTCTTTGTAGAGAGAAGGCATCTAAGAATGTATATGCAATGAAAAAGCTTAAGAAATCTGAGATGCTTCGTAGGGGCCAGGTACCATGTATGGTCTGGCTGCATTTTTGTGGTTTCTATTTCTGATTTACACGTATGCTTTGACATGGTTGTACAAATTTCAGGTTGAGCATGTCAAAGCTGAAAGAAACCTTCTTGCAGAAGTTGATAGTGCTTTTATAGTCAAGCTCTACTATTCTTTTCAAGATGAAGAATACTTGTATCTCATCATGGAGTACCTTCCTGGTGGTGACATGATGACTTTGCTTATGCGCAAGGACACACTGACAGAAGATGAGGCCAGATTTTACATTGCAGAAACCGTATTAGCAATAGAATCTATTCACAAGCACAGCTACATTCACCGGTATCAAATAAGTGTTCCCATGTTTTGGTAAGAAATTTGATGATTCAAAAGATAACCTTGGTGTTCTTTTTTCAGGGATATCAAACCAGACAATCTATTGTTAGATTGCAGTGGTCACTTGAAGCTTTCTGACTTTGGATTGTGTAAACCTTTGGATAGCAGTAATTTTCCAAATTTGAATGAGCCAGATTATACATCTACAAAGGGCACCAAGCCTTTACCTGATAGTAGCAGCCGGTTAAGCTCTTCTGCTCCAAAGCGCACACAGCAGGAACAATTGTCGCATTGGCAAAAGAACCGACGAATGCTGGTAAGTAGCATATCTGAAACTGAATCAACTAATTGATATTTGATAGAACATTGCCAATGTTGTGGTGCCTGATGCCACATGCCCACATCAAGATGATGTATTAATGGTTTTTCTAGTAAATTCACACTAGTTGTGAGCTTTTGTTTGAACATCTGGGCTAATAATACTCTGGTCTTTTACCTGGCGTGAAACCACATGAAAATTATTTGCTCCAATGGATTTTCAAGCTTCATTTGTGCTTCCTCTGACAAGGTTTTTAGACTCCATGAACATTGAATATTTCTGAATAAAGAATGATTTGCGTGCAGAAGCATAAATGATGCTTTTCCAGTTTTCCTAGACAGACTTAGTTCAGGTATTTATGTACAATGTGCAGTATTACAGTGCACAATTCCAAGGAAATAAAAAATTTCATGCTCTAAGCTTCAAAATTCTAGTGGATTGTGTAAATCATGCATTATTTAGCTGTTGATGAACCTTGGTATTTGTTATATGAAAATTCATTTAACGTTTATCTTGAATTTATCATATTTTGCTTTCTGACTGTGTTGCCACGTTGACAAGTGAATATGTACATGAGTCTAGTTTTCTAGGCTCACATCAATATATAGTAGTATGTTTAGTTATACTTTTTTTTTTTGGCATGCAGGCATATTCAACGGTTGGTACTCCTGATTACATTGCTCCAGAGGTTTTGCTGAAGAAAGGATATGGAATGGAATGTGACTGGTTGGTCTCTTATCTTGGAATTGTCCACAATTGTTAGTCATGTTATTTTTCCTCATCCCATGTGCTTGGTTCTTGTTCTCACATTTTATTTTGATCTTAGGTGGTCCCTTGGTGCAATTATGTATGAAATGCTTGTTGGTTATCCTCCATTCTATTCGGAGGATCCAATGTCAACCTGCAGAAAGGCATGTACTTTGGCCACAAAGATTTCTCTATTTGTTATCTAGAGGGTAATTGTTCGGAATTTTCTATATTCAGTCTAAGCAAACCTCACCCAACTTGCAAGACAGCCTTATGCCAAATTTTATCGCACAATCTACACAGCAGAATGCAGTATTGCCATAGTAATGTACTAGTGACCTGTATGTAATCAAATTGTTATGTGGGTCAGTGGCTGGATGATGATGGTAGCAACTGGTCCCTGGAGCTCATCCTATACAGTTAATATGGACTTAAGACCGTAATAATCGCGCATGACCTTGGGTTTACCTTATGAAGTGGCCTACAGTGGGAAAAAAATGTGGAAGGCTGTATTTCCTAATGCTTTCAGCTAAGCTTGTTTACTCCAGTACAGGAAATACTCATGTAGCTTCACGAGTATGTGTTTCATCCAATTTTATTTTCTATTCTTCATTTGCAGATTGTGAACTGGAGAAGTCACTTGAAATTCCCTGAAGAGGCAAAGCTTTCTCCTGAAGCTAAGGATCTCATCAGCAAACTTCTATGTAATGTTGAGCAGAGACTTGGAACAAAAGGAGCCCATGAGATAAAAGTGCGCTCTCTTCTATATGTACATATCTTTATTGCTCTCAACTGTGTGCTTAATTATTATCGTCATATGCTCTACTTTAGGCACATCCATGGTTTAGAGGTCTCCCATGGGAAAGATTGTATCAGATGAAAGCTGCTTTCATACCAGAAGTTAACGGCGAGTTGGATACTCAGAATTTTGAGAAATTTGAGGAGGTAAATTTCAGTCGTTTTCCCTTTGGTCTGATTTATGCGATAATTTGAGGAGGGATTTCTTCACCTTGTTTTAATAGGTTGCGATCTTAAACCTTGCTGCATTTAGCATTATTATTTTCTAATATGACAACTTAGCCATGTGTTTCCATGGTAACATGTTTATTTCTGGTCTTTAGAGAGTGAAACTCAAAACTACGAATATGTTATTTTGGTAAACTGTATAGAAAGCTGAAGTTATCACACCTTTACTTACTTTTCTTACTATTTTGCAGACCGGAGCACAAATTCAAAGTTCATCTAAGTCAGGTCCATGGAGAAAGGTATGTGTGACTTCACCATAAAATGCTAATTACTGAGTAGTTGGAAACACATTCCTAGTAATAGAGCTGTGTATGTGTTGGTCAAACAACTGTTATATCATATATATTTTACTGCAGCACGTGTGTCGCCTGTTGTGTGGTATTCACATACCCTCTAAATTATATTTCTCAATTTTCTGCTATCTGTAGATAGGGTACATCCATAGCTTGACTAGTGATGGACCATGGACATGAAGCTTGTAATTCACTGCTAGCTAGTCTGTAGCCATAAAAAATGCACAAAAAAACTAGTATGTATTAGGAACATTTCCAAAATTTCCAACTATTGCTTTTAGGAGGCAGAATTTAACATGCTTAGTAGGAATAATCTAATTAGAGATGTTTCATTTTGGTATTGCCTCCAATGAACTAAAACGAAGAACACTGCTATTTTTGCAGATGCTTCCGTCCAAGGATGCAAACTTTGTTGGCTATACATATAAGAATTTTGAAATTGTAAATGATGATGAGGTTGCAGGAATTGGTTAGCACTCTCTCTCTCTCTCTAATGTATTCCGGCACTGCCATGCCTTTCTTCAGATTATGCATTTTTAGTGTCTTTTGTTGTTTGAAAAAAAAAAAATGTTGTGCTTATGGAACAGCTGAGTTGAAGAAGAAGAGTTCCAAGTCAAAGCGGCCAACTATCAAGACATTATTTGGTACTGAGCACTATTATTGCCTATTGGTTTCTTACACACCATGTACTGTTTTTCATGACATGTTTAACTTGCTTTTATCCTTCAAACAGAGAGCATGGATGAAGATGAGCCTGTTCAAGGAAGTTTCTTAAATATGTTGCCCCATAAGGAGGGGCAACCTTCATCTCACTCCACCGTTCCACCAGAACAATACCAACCTCGACATAAATAGGATAAGGAGGTTTTCAAAAGTAAAACACAGATAATTAAAACAAGAAAAAAAATGGTTCCTTTTGATCTTGTTTCCCGTCCAAGCTTTGTAAATTCTAACCGATGCTTTCTCTTCTCAAATTCTTCATACAAAAATCCCTCCTCTGTCCAAAGAGTGGTGTTTGCTGTACGCGGCGATATTTGTTTGGTTCGCCGTGTGTTTGGGTTACAGCTTCGGTGATGATGGGTCTCAGGTTACAGCTAATGTATACTCGCTACCATTTCTGACGGGCATGTGTATTGCAATTTAATTCTTCCCTCTGTTTTTCTGCCTTTCCAAGGGCTCTAATTAGCTTGTAACATACTAACTGAAATGGTCGTCACAGACCGTCTCAAGTAACATCGTTCGATGGTAAGCAGCGTATATAGTGTTTCATGTCATCGGAAAAGCCATACATATCATTCTCGGTGCATCGTGTTAGCTCTATGTGCGTCCACAAAAAATCTAATAGGTATAATAAAACTGCTACCTATCTTTTATACTAAAACAGGGTGAAATGAAGATCGAGATAGTATAAAACAGGGTGAAATGAAGATCGAGGTATATAAATCGCTACGTCAATATGATTCATAATATATAAATCGGATGAAGCTATTCCCTCGGTTTGTGCCAAGTCAAATTCAAGTTTAACCAAAAAAAAAGTTTCAGCATTTCAACACAAAAGAAATATACTTCAAAATTATATTTAATTGTGGATTTAATGAAAATAATTTAGTATTAGATATTGCTATGCTGTTATGAACTTGGTCAAACTAAAAAATTTAACTCAAGACAAGTCTTGATATAAAACAATGGGAGGATCTATCTTCTTTTTTCCTTCAAAACACATTGCCAATGTGCAAACTCTTTTATACACATGTGCACACTCATCTTTTCAAACTCAAACCCATACACCCTATTTCTATGAAGATCTTCGAGAGTTTAGGCCGACATATAAACGATCATCCATACTTAGTTTGATGTGATGGGTATACATCGATTACATATGATACGTGTTTCAGTATATAAGAGAATGACTGAACTCGCGTTGAAAGCTACTAAACAACGGCCGACAGGGACTCATAAGAGGGGGAGCGGTAGCAAAGTGCAATTTCAGAAATAAAAGCAAACCTTTTTTTTATCAAATTTGTTACGCTATTATTTCTTCATTATATAGAAGGATAGAAAGTACATGCACCCAAGAGATGGCGGGTAGTGGTTGATCTACGATAGTGTTGGACACTATGGTTAAGATCATTTATATGTGAGTAATCTATTAACTTATTAAATTAATAGAAAAAGGAGCCTTCATGTTCGCTTTCATAGCCTAGAAATTCCCAAATTAATTGGAGAAAAAGAAAAGTTAGAGTTCATATTGAAATATAATTTAAAAATAGTTTAAATTCGGAATTAGAAAATAAGGAATATCGGAAGAGGAAAACAATTTAGAGAGAATTAAAATTCAGAATTAAAAAATTAAAAGAATAGGTTAGAGTACATATAGAAATAAAACTTATGAATAACTAACGAATATTGGGAACAAAGTGAGTCCATATATGAATACAATTTAGAAATAACTTAAATTCGAAATTAAAAACAAGGAATATTGAAAGATAAGTTTAGAGTACATGTAGAATACATATACAATTTAGATCTAACTGAAATTCGGAATTAAAAAATAATAAAATGAAAAGTAGAGTTTAGAGTTTATACATAAATACAACTTAGAAATTAAAATTCAAAATTTAAAAATAAGAAATATTAGAAGAAGAGTCTAGAGTCCATATATAGAGTCCATATAGAAATACAACTTAGAAAAACTAATATTCGAAATTAAAATATAAGAAATATTATAAAAGAGTCTAGAGTCCATATATGAATACAATTTGGAAATAACTGAAATTCGGAATTAGAAAATAAGGAATATTGAAATATGAGTTTAGAGCCCATATAAAAATAAAATTTATAAATAACAGAAATTCGGAATTAAAAAAAGAAATATTGGAAGAGGTGTCTAGAGTTCATATAGGAATATAATTTACAAATAACTGAAATTCAAGATTTTAAAATAATGAATATTGAAAGAATGGTTTAGAGTCCATATTGGAATAAAGTTTGTAAATAGCATGACTTCGGAATTAAAAAATAAGAAATATTAGAAGATGATTTTAGAGTCTATATAGGAATACAATTTAGAATTAACTAAAAATAAAAAATTAAAATAATTAATAAATATCACTTATTACAATACACTATGAATATTACACATCAGTTAGTTTGGTTAAGTTAGTACAAAATTAAAAAGTATGTTGTTATTTTAATATATTTTAATAATAAAATATAAAAATATGAGTAAATTTCACAAAACTGTAGGTACTATGACCAAACTATCATAAAACTACAAAATTAACTCGGTGTATCACAAAACTACACATTTAACACCAAATTTATCAAAAAAACTACACATTTAAGATGAAGTGTCACAAAACTACATGTTTAGCAACTAAATTATCACAAAACTACATGTTTAGAACCAATTTAGTCACAAAAACAATAATAATGTTTATAGCTCCAACATAATAATGGTGCTAGGGATTTAAACTCTAAAATCTATAGTTTTGTGATAACTTCAATATTAAATATGCAGTTTTGTGATACTTAACCTTAAATCTGTAGTTTTGTGATACAACGACTTAGATAGTTTGATCAAAATAGTTGTAGTTTTGTGAAATTTACTCTAAAAATATATATGCTATTTTGTGGGAAAAATGTAACGATACTAGCCACCATACTAGTTGTTACAACTTGACTACGGGGGAGACTTCCGTGTCGCCTATTCCACGCCGAACCCAGCTAGCTTCCACGCCACGTCTCGCCTGCCTCACCACAGCCGGCAACGCCGCCGCCTGCGGTGGTGGCCGGCGACGGCAATGTCTCCCTCCTCGCTCCCTTTTCCTTCATCTCTCTTCCTTTCCCCTTCTTCCTTCCCTCCCTTTTTATCCAAGTCTGAGGCGACCCGGGAGGCGTCGACCTCGAGCTTGGTTCTCCTCCTCCACGTCTGGTGCCGGCGACCACCTCCATCTTCCGAGCAGGCGGTGAGGGGAACGACCGGATCTGGCCTCCCAAGGTTCAGACCCAACGCGTCTTTGGCGGGATCCGGCCGTCTCTTCGGCGCGTCTCTAGCGGGATCCGAGTGTCTCTCCGGCGCGAGAGGCCAGATCCCCTGTTGTGGTGGTGGCCGGTGACAATGAGGGTTGCACGTGGGAGAGCCGGATCTGGCCACCTAGATCCAGATCCGGCACATCCCCGGTGGTTTCCTCGTGTCCCAGCGCGAGAGGCCGGTCGACAGTGGTGGTGTAGCAAGGGGAACGCTTGCATCTGGCCTCTCTAGGTCCAGATCCGGTGTGTCCAAGCCGGGGTCGGGCGAGGCCGGACCCCCGGTGGCGGTGGCGACGACGGGTGGGCGGCCTTTGTGGCGTTGACGGTCCGGTGGCGCCTGACGAGCTGCGCAACTTGGTGGTGCTCCACCGGTCTGGCAAGGTGGCTGATCAGGTCATCAACAACGCTTGTCCAAGCGTTGTGCAGGTGTTGCGGTGTGCAGGTGATTGTGTGCATAGTACAGGTACCTCCGGTGTGCAAGAGGTATCTGGTGGCTTCCATTGCGGACACTATGTTTGGATGGGATTCCAAGGTGAAAGATTTGCTCGGCTTGCCAGTGCTAGCAATAGTGACGCCCTTGGTCGTCGTTCACCTTCTTGAAGGCATTGCTATTGGAGCCCGTGTTCAACTCCACATCAAGGGATTTCTCCGGGTGAAAACCATAGATTCGTTACGATCGGGCGATGTCGCTGTTCTGTTGGTGTGTCCTTCTTGTTGGGGTTTTTGCCAACAAGAAGGACTATTGTTCCCTTATTGGAGTTTTAGGAGTTTTTCCCTTATTGGACTATTGTTCTTAGTTCATAGGTTCAATATGTCAATGTCGGGGTTTTTGCCGGTTTTCCATAAATTAATCGTGCCGTTGTAAGGTTTTTTGGATCCGATTTTCCTTATAAACTGGATCAATTCTCTTCTTCTATAGTGAATTGCAGGAGCTCCCTGCCTGTTCCCTCGAAAAAAAGTATTATTACAACTGTATGACGTTTATAGTATCTACTACTCCCGCCGTCCCCCCAAAAAAGCTAACCTAGGTAAGGATGGGATACAATCTAGTACAATGAATCTGGCAATCAAACGACTATTCATTAAGCGGAGGAAATAGTAATAAAAGGATAAAGGCTTATGCTCCTTTATCTTAAAAAAAGGACTAAGAGGGTCAACTACTTAACCAACTTTCATAATTAAATGCCATCAATGTATGGATAACTCTTATTGTGAAAAGAGATATTTACCCTATAATGGATAGGTAGAGCCAAAGAATGTGAACTACACAAGTTCACAATACCCTTTGATGAAATGAAAGAAAGGACTCCGGTGTATAGAAGATGGTCTCGCCGTTTAAAAAGGGAACCATAGAAACGATGGAACCCACTACTTTTTTAGTTTCGTTAGAATTTTTTATTTCTATGCGAAATAACTGAAGGGAGTAGAAGAGAAAATTGTGGTTGGGAAGGTTATAGTAGAAAAAGTAATTGGAACTAATATTTTATATATGGGATCATGTCCAGATTCGTTGTAGTCCCATTATTACCTAGGTTGGTATTTTTGGGATGGAGGGAGTACGTATTAGAGAAAAGTTCACTTTTAGTCCTTCTACTATGTTCTTATCTAACTTTAGTCTCTTAACTATGAAATCAACCTTTCCTTTTAGTCCCTCAACTCTTAAAATTTTGGCATCATGTGGTATTCTAGTTAGCAATTTACAATAGAAAATATATAGGATTAAAAGAGAGAATAAAAAGAAACAAGGTTGAATGTAGGTGTAGCATTTTCTTCGATTTCCCCCTTTATTTTGCTACTTTTTATTATTGATTGGTACGTTGTTTTCATCGCTCTTTTATCTACTGGACTCTATGTAGGCACCATATATCATAAAAATCGCTCCAATTTAACCCTAAGGATGACATACGGTCGGTTAAATGGATTTATGAACCCAATAAAAATGGTTTTATATTTGAGGGACTAAAGGTAGATCAAGGCCACTTTTCTCCTTATTTATAATACTCGATACAATCACAAGACTTTTTTTATCAGATCAGATCTGTTCATACAATCAAACTTGTAAAGGGAATCTACAGTGGAAGAAAAGACACCCAGCATCATCGCAATATGCTTGAGCCGATCATCTAAACTTGCATTTGCCAATTTAGCCAAAGCAATGGTTGGCTTATCTGGTCAAATGGCCTGATGAATGATCTTATGTGGCAGGTCGTTGTAGCTCCTATTTTGTAGCATTGTGATTTAGAATTAGCCAAAAAACTTCTCCCGCAAGCGTTCATGATTGCCTTAAGTTATAACATATGGTGTTGCTATCCCTATGCTCTTTGACTAATTCTAAATCTCAATGCTACAAAATAGGAGTTACAACCACCTGCCACAGAAGATCATTAATGAAGCCATTTAACCGAATAAGCCAATCAATTTAATTGCTTTGGCTGAATTGGAAAAAAAAAAGAAAGGCTATTTGGCTTATCAGCCCAAAACATATCGCTTACCGGTGAGACTTACAGTATCAAAGTAGTTCACTATTTCCGAGACGAACATTTGAGTTATGAAATTCCATTTTCTTTTCATATTGGCTTGGTTCACCCGGCAAAATTCCTAGTGGGCTGTGGGCTCTGCCTCTTCTGAACATAAACTGAAGCAAAGCTAAAAGAGAGACCCTATCGATGAAAAAACACACTAGCTTGATTGATGAAAAAACACACACTAGTCTGAGAGATTTTTTTTACTCTAGTGCAGGCCCAAAATAATGATGAGATGTGGGCGTGCCAGTTGATTTGATCCTGCAATCAACAAGATAAAACATGCAACATTATTGGTAAGCGATAATCGATCAGTTAGAAAGCTGATGTCATATCGTAGTGTAATCTAGCCGATGCATTGTGAGGTGAATTGGCTGTAAGGTGTATTTAATCAAATAAACCCTAAATTTGATCCATGGGCTGTAAACATCAACATTATATAGTCTATAGCTCAATATTACTTTAGAAATCAGTAATTGGGATTGATTGGATTTAACCGAGACAGTATAAATTGCCTAGATCTAAAATAACATGAAATCATAGCTGATGTTCGAATTTAATCATGTATCGACTATAGCTCCGATACTACCTTATACTAGGATATCCTCTTGCGACAAATATATTAAACTATCGTCAATTAGATTGGCAGTAAGTCCAATATATTTATATTAGTTGAGATCCTGATATAAGGGGCAGATATGGTATATTAAACAAGACATAAGACTATGTAAAACAACTATACCAGGTAAAATCGATTGAAACCCCAATATTATCCTTATTAATAACCATGAAGCAGGTTAGAGATTATGATTCTAAGCACGACTTACTAGATCAAACTTAACTGATGCAGCACTAATGATGAGGACATCACTTCATCGGATACGCACATAACTTCACACGTTCCAACAACGATTCCAAGTCTAAGTCCAGTTCAGCCTCCGGGGATAGCACTAACTTCAAACGGATCTAGCGCTTTCATGTCAACTCCGATTTGGGTGATCTTGGATTTGTTGGAAAGCTTATCTCGTCATCTTTCACATGCATCTGGTCTCATATCCAAATTCATCCCGAGTCAATGAGAATCGTCAAAACAAGACAGTGCTATTGCTGAAACCGAACTTGGACCTTGGGCCTTGTAATAGACTTGGGCCTAGCCACGTCGCAAACGTCATACTTGATCAAAGCGAGAGTTATCCCCTCACCAGAAGATCGGGCCACGAATAGAGCGTCATCAGTTGGTATCAGAGCTTCGGTTGCTTGATGAGGATTTTAGTTTTATAGATTTATTTTACCTACCTATCAATATTCAAAATTGTCGCACTACTTTTCCCTGTACCAAACCATAAGTTTGTGCTTTGCAAATTTCTTTCAGTTTTGTGTCGTTGAATTCTAGTCCGTGGTCGTGTCTAGTGCTGGCTCCGTTTAGTTCTTAGTTCTGGTTTTAGTTTTGATTTCGATTGATTGTGTCGTCGTCCTTGTTCCTGGTCGCTTGCACTTGAGCCCAGAAAAGGCTAGATTAATTCAGTTTTTGGCTTTGGTTGCCATCGTCATAGCGGCTGATTTGCAGGCTGCTTGCTGTGCTCGTGCTCGTTGTTGTTCTGCATTGTTTCTAGAGAGGAAGATAGAGATCCATCTGTTAACTATCAACGAGATTAGATCGATATATCCACTGACAGGGCCATCATGTACATATGAAAAATACAAGATCCGTGTCCTGTTATTTCCTTCTGTGTGGTGGATTTGTTTCTGAAATTACGTGGTTGTTGCACGACCATTACCCTCTAGCCGAGATCTCCTGTATTGCTTGCTATCTTATTGGAAAAGCACGTATATCTCTTGATTTATTTGGTTGATTGACTCATTGGCCATGCATGCAACAACTCCTTATTTTCCTCCCCAGGTCTGCATGCATACCACCGTCGGTTGCCTACATGCACAAATATATCTCCATGAGCATGCACCAGTGCTTTGTATTTGAGTTTTAATTTTCTTTAGGAGTCTGAAAAAAAAGAAAAAAAGTGAGAAAAGGCAAAAGGTGCAAAAAAAAAGAGCCGCACCAAAAGAAAAAACAGAAAAAGAAAAAATAATCAGAAAAAGAAAGTGTGGAAATTTTTAGGTTGTTGGTTTCTTAGAGAGAGTTGTGGGATAAAATGAGTTGTTTCTAGTCCAAGTGGTGATCAGCTTGAGCTAGGACTGAGTCTGGGCTATGCCAGCGACTTTGACTAGTACTTTGGACTATTATTCAATTTCGCAAATTTGTTTGATTTTTACCATTCCTTATGATATAGTTAAGCCTACCAAGATCCACATACTACTAACTTTTACAGGTCCAGCTTTGCAATCACTCCACTCACAGCGTATCATTGTGCCATGAACCAGCCACGGTGATTGACCTGTTTTTGCATTATTTGAGAATATTATAAGAATTTGGTATATGCTTGAGTGTTGAGTGCCTTCAAAAGCTCACTTATCTATAGATTGTTAGGAACTAACACTTTCTTGTGAGTTTTTTTTTGCTTGCTAACGATGTTAGGTACAAGTTCCGACGAACCAACACTGGAGAATCTAGCGCATAAACTGAAAGGCATGGAAAATTGGTATGAAGAGTTGATGCGCAATAGTCAATCATACAAGGAAAGCACAAATAAACATTTAAAATCCTTAAGTGAAAGTCTGGTGAAAGTAGTGGATCAAATTGAGAAAATGAATCAATCACATTAACAGTTAACTGAAAACATCCAGAATATGAATATTGGACATGAAAATATTGTGCGTCGCATTGGTTTACTTGAGACTGCAGGTGAAGAAGGTGCATGTGCCACTGCTCATCGACACCAAAGGCATGACGTTGAAGATGAAGAGCAATCCATTGCTGACGATGAGGAGGAAGAGGAGAGTGTTGGAAATAGAAGACGACGTGGAGTTAGGGATAAAGATGATCATTTATCTAAGGTAAAATTTACCATGCCTTCTTTTGATGGTAAGATCGAGCCTTCTGTTTATCTTGACTGGGAGCTAGCTGTTGAGCAAAAATTCTTTTGCTATGATTTTCCTGATAATAAGAAAGTTAAAGCTACCAGTAGTGAATTTACCTCCTTTGCATCTCTATAGTGGAATGATATATGTGGTAGATGACTTAGACCTAGAACCTGGGATGATATGAAACGTATAATGAGGTCTAGATTTGTTCCTTCTTATTATACCCGTGACTTGTTAAATAAATTACAGCTTTTAAGATAAGGTACCAATTCTGTAAAAACATACTATCAAGAGATGATGATTGCTTTGTCACGATGTGATTTGCAAGAAACTTAGGATGCTAGAATTTCTAGGTTCTACGGGGGGTCTTAATAGAGATATTCGGGATATTCTTGAATATAAAGAATACAATACCATGAATAGATTATCCCATTTTGCTTGCAAAGCTGAAAGAGAAGTGCAGGGACGCAACAAGCATAGGAGTTCTTTTGCAGGTGCTACTACTACACAACAGTCAACACCACGTCAATCTACTACTACCGTTCGTCCAGCTTCTTCCACGCCACCTACCTCCACACAATCCCATGTTCAAGAAATAAGCAAAAACACTTCAGTTCAGACTCCAGCCAAGACTGCAACTTCAGTAGCTTCCACTGGACGTACCCGTGATATTACATGTCATAGGTGCTATAGCATTGGACACATTGCGCGTGATTGTCCAAATCAACGAGCTCTATTTGTGAATGATGATGGTGAGTATACTTTTGCTAGTGATTGTGATGATGAATATGCTTTAGCTACCACTAACCATGCAGGAGGACAAGATAACGATGACATCAAAGAAGTACATTTGCATGCAGAGTCGCTGTATCAGTATCCTAGCCTAATTGACAAGCTAGTACTTAGTTCTAAAGAGAAGTGTGAAGATAAAAATCAATGTCACAATTTGTTCCAAAGCAAATTTCTTGTGAAAGGCCATACCGTCAAAGTGATTATTGATAGCGGGAGTTGTAACAATTTAGCAAGTGAAGAGATGGTCAAGAAGCTTGGCTTGACTACCCATCCACATCCACATCCGTATCATATTCAGTGGTTCAATACGTGTGGTAAGATGAATGTAACTCGCTTGGTCAAAATACCTTTTTTCATGGTCTCTTACCACGATCAAGTTGAATGTGATGATGTGCATATGCAAGCTTGTTCCGTTCTTTTGGGCCGACCATGTCAATATGATAGAGAGGTTGCTTTGATGGTAGAACCAATACATATAAATTTATGTTCGATGGTAAAAGAATTATTTTGCATTCTATGACTCCTGCCACTACTTTGAAAGATGATATTGCAAGAACTGAATGTGACAAGACAATTAAAAGTGAAAATCAGATTATTGCTAAGGATATTGCTTCAACTAGTAAATTAGTAAAATCAGATTATGAGCTAGATTCTTGTTGTTATGCTCTGTTTTGCAAAGATCATATATTCACATTGGCTGCTCCTAGTACTTTATATTCTTTGCCACTCGCTATTACTAACCTTTTGCAGAAATATGAAGATATTTTTCATGATGAGATACCTCCAAGGATGGCCCCTGGACGAGAGAGTGAACATGACCAAGAAGATGGGATTGAGTCGAGAACGACTCGAATTCAAGAAGGGGAGGATGATGAGGACATCACTTCATCGGATACGCACATAACTTGACACGTTCCAACGACGATTCCAAGTCCAAGTCCAGTTCGGCCTCCGGGGACAACACTAATTTCAAACGGACCTTGCGCCTTCATGTCAACTCCGATTTGTGTGATCTTGGATTTGTTGAAAAGCTTATCTCGTCACCTTTCACATGCATCCAGTCTCATATCCAAATTCATCTCGAGTCAACGGGAATCGTCAAAACAAGACAGTGCTATTGCTGAAACCGAATTTGGGACTTGGGCCTTGGGCCTTGTAATAGACTAGTCCCATATCAGAAGTGTCTCCCTCCACCTCCACGAATTAGCACTTAACCCTAGATCTATTTTCCTCTATAAGTACCTATGTACACCCTCTAGAACAATTGGGTTTTGTTTAGTTGAATTTTGCCAAGTGCCATTCACCTTGTCTCTAGTCCTCGCTCGATTAATCGGCGACTATAGATTCAGAGCCCCCAATAGTTGGTGTGTTGATTTACCGGGTCAATTAGATCTACCACTTCAATCACAACTATTTCTCTGTGCTTAATTACCTATTCGCAATATTTAGATTGCATATTATCTTGTTCTTGCAGTGTTCTCTCGATTGCATTGCAGGGATCATCAACCGCGCGTCACGATTAGTACGAAATCGTTTGTGGTGTAGCGATTGCATAGCGTCCCGGACTTGTTCTGGTTGGTAGCCATGTCGCAAACGTCATACTCGATCAAAGCAAGAGTTATCCCCTCACTAGAAGATCGGGCCACGAGAGATAGCGTCATCAACTAAGTATAAAAAGAAGCATAATATCTAGATAATCAAGCCGATGGTTGTCTTTTCAGGATGGTGGATATGTTATATAATCCAAGCCAGCAAGTCAATCTAGCCGTTATCGATAAAATCCTAGATGGAGGTTGGCCGATGCTAGTAGAAAGCATTGTCAATCTAGATTATATAACATATATGATAACTTGATGGATTACATGATCAAGATTAGAGTGTCATAAAGATGTAATAACTAATCCCAAGAACGCAAAGTGCCATAACAAGTAATTACCTCGTTATCGAAGATCGAAACCGATGCAGCTCGACTCAAAAGCAAGAACTCGTCAAAACAAAGTAATGAGAAAATGTGGCAATGCATCGAAATTGGATTGAACTGATGTTAATTATTTACAAGACATACAAACCCTCGGGCTTATATTTATACCCAAATATACAAACTTGTCCACAACGAACACGACTCATACATTTCTAATACAACTCTAACCAATGGACAAGTCCCTTAGGTGGACTCTCACCAAAAATATCTATAAGGAAATTACATAAATCGTAATTATTAGATACAATTGCCTGTGTTGGACTCTATCCTTGTCTGGCAACGTCATTGCAATCCTCCTCTCGAATCTGATATTGATCACATAACCGAATTTGCTATCATCGGCTGTATCGGCTAACCACATTGAATTCGGTATCAGCCGATATGGACTCCCAACCGATGCGTACTCTGTTTCCGAGGTTTCCACGTACCTTCGAATCCACTTCGGATTAGACCTCGATTCTGATTCATATGCTTACTAAATTCCATCGTCAATAACCCCCCCGGATTTTTAACTATTTGCCACTCTTACGGAGCGCCACTATCCATATGCCACTCTTCCGATTTTTTTACAGAAACACCACAGGAGAGAGATTTTCCCTAATTATTGTGCCATGTCAGGCTTGAAATGACCTTTTTACCCCTGGGTCAAAGTAATACTACTCTTCTCGTTCCAGGTCAAAAACGGTGTCGCTCCCTTCCGTCCGCTCGCGCCACCGCACCTCACGCCTGCTCGCGTCGCCGCCCCTCCCGCTTGCTCGCACCGCCTCCGCCACCCTCCCGCCTGGTGGCGCCTCCCATCCGGCCTGCTCACGCCGTCGCCCCAAATGGCTGCGGCCAGTAGGAAACCCTAACCCTAGCGTCGGTCGGCCAGCACTCAGTGGTGGTTGTGGTAGTGATGGAGCCAACTGATTGTCTCCTCTGGTGAGTTGTCTTCTTGCTTGATGAACTTTTTAACTAACGGTACAAGTATTTGGCTATGTGACGTGGCCTGATGAACTTATGAAAAAAAATGATCTGAAATGATGTATGGTCTGATAAACCTTTGGCTCCTTTTGTTACGATCTGATGTGTATGGTCTAATGAGTCTACGCTTTCTTATTTTACTACAAACTACTTCATGGCCTGCATGTATGACCTAGCATCTCTCAATGAACTTGCACGTGATGTATGTTATGATCTTATATACATGTCAGGTTGGAAATATATATTATAGTATGGATGGTTCCATATGAATTCATGTGACTATGTTGAATCTATTATTATATTATGGTGAACTTGTTCAATAAATATTACTAGGGGTAAAAAGATCATTTCAAGTCTCTCTTGCTGTGATGGCACACTAATTAGGAAAATTCTTAAACAAACAGATTCTATCAATGATTCCCCCCAAGCCGCCCCGCGACCCATAAATTCGGCAGGCCACCAATTCATCTGAGGAAAAGCTGCTCCTCCGCCTCGCCGCCGCCGCCGGGATGGCCGAACGGCGGTACACCGAGCAGGAGGAGGCGCTCGAGATCAGCTCTCTCCGCCGCATCGTCGCCGCCTACGCCAAGTATGCCAACCCCCATCCCATCTCCCTCCCTTCCTCCCTTCCCCTGCCCTCCCCTCCCGCTCCGTCCCCACGCCACTCCTCGCTCGCCGGGCGGCGGTTGGTTGGTCGTGTAGAGGCGGAGCTCCGTTCTACAAGCCCCCGCGTTGTTCCGAGCCGTGTGGGGGTGTGGGAGTGGTTCGGAGGGTAGAGTTGCTTCTGAATTGTAGGGTTTATGAGTAGTCGCCGATTCGAGGGTGGTGCGAGGTTCTGGCTAGAGTTGATCTGTGGTTACGGGGATTACCCATCCGCGAAGGGCGGTAGGCTTCGTTGGGAATTGGGTGTTCTACAGGACAACCATGCTAATTCTGAAGCCTGAACGTTGTTGATTGGAGTGAGAGTAAACATTTCTGTTATTTCCTGTTGAACTCTTTATGAAAATCTTGATAAATCAACTCATATATGTGACCCTTAAAATGTAGATGTGAGCAAGTGATATCTCCGAAAAGGCCACCATCAAAATATTATTGCATCAACACTTATACTTTTGTCAAGTCTTGTTTTCTTTTCAAGTTTTAGCATTGATATTGCACCAGTACTCCCTTTGTTTTACCTACTTCTTTAGAACTCTTGCAGTTAACATTTAAAAACATTTACCATTACTACACTCTAAAATAGTTGACTTGTTACATGGCAATGGTATTGGTAGATTTACCTTCAAAACTACTAACATAAAATTATAATTTTGAATTTTTTGTCCAACATATGAACGCAATTAGAAAAGGTGGGGGCCAAGGGGACAGAACAAGTGTAGCGAAGACTGTGCCAGTGTTGAAATGACTTATAAGAAAAGAGTGCAGTCAGTACAATGGCTTCTGAATTTGAACATTTGTTGATATGGATGATCTAAGTGTGAAATGGTGTATGTGGAACATAGCTACATGCGAACCATTTAGCTTATATCTGTGTTTTTCTAATTAAATAATAATATTTTTTTACGGCTATTGTGATAGCTACCACGATGCTGCAGAAAGGGATGTCAAGAGATATGAGCGATCATTCAAAAGGCTTCCTCCTTCCCACAAGGTTTGTATTTGAGTCACCATAAATGTTTTACCTTTTTATATTTAACCACCACTACCTCTTGGCTAATCATTTTTGGATTTCGTTTTGACTTATAATAGGTTATCTTACTCTGTATATTCATTCACATATATTATGTTTTTCTTTGTGTAGGAACTTCTTTTTAACCTTGGTCTGAAGTACCAAAGGCTGAGATGGTAAGTAACTTTATGGGCTTAATGCTTATAACAGTGGCCAATACTTATTAGTTCCACTGCTTGTGCTTAAATATTGTGAAATACAGTTTTGCGGTAGATCTATTTGTCATGTTCGAAATCATCTAAAGCATTTTGTATATCTTATCTACTGTATTTTATTTATTTAGTCAACATTTTTTTAGTTCTACCAATGATATACTATCTTAAATTCTCCACTGGATTTTTCTGAAAAATCAATACATGCTGCTTTAAACTAGTTATGGCCACTGTTGTTGCTTACTGTGATGGACTTTATTATTGTTTTTTAATTGTTTATTACTTCACAGGTGTATATCCATGAATGCATCATTCATCATGGACATGCTTGAGGTATGTTTGTGTTATTGTATATATGTGGTTTGGGGTGTCGGGGTGAGGAGATTGCACGGTAGGTGAAAACTTTAATGTAAATGATGCTATTCTTATAAGGTATATAACTGCAGGCATTTGAGCCTCCTTTCGACATGAGTCAGCATGTAGATATGGATGATCATGATTGCGAAGAGAACTTGCATGGACATTGTCATGCAGATTGTGCTCATTCTGTCGATAGGGGTGATTGCTTTAGAAGTTCTATCTCTGTAAGCAATTCCGAGTTGCATGAACCAGATGGTTGCCCCGGGAAAGACGACAAGATTCGTGAACTCTCAAGAGAAACTGACAACAGGGTAGGCCTTATGCCTTGATCCTTTTTTTTTTTCAATTTTAAAAATAATGGTTGCTTTCATGTTGAAGCCAATATACACTACAAAATTGGTGATATTGCACGTTTTAACTGATGTAAGTATCAAACAGGACGAGGTAGTTGACATGGAAAGTTGCTCCCAGCCTGTTGGTGACAAATTGGGGGCATCTCAAGTTGTAGATAAATCATGTAATGGTGGCAAAGCCATGGATGCAGCAGCTAACTGTCAAGATACAGATTGTGTTGCATGTTCTGCTGATGAGAATGTAAGCTCCACCTGCAAGATGTAAGCTGTTGTGTATTCCTTATAATTTATAATTGCATGATGCAGAACATAGTTTAGCTTTCATGCTTGAATTTTACCACTATGAATCTGAAGGAGCAATACATGGATGTGGCATTCTTGTTATCTTCTGGTTGCAATATATGGCAGAAGGCATTTGTTCTTTGCTATCTCTAGCTGTTCATTCGGTTATTCTCTTTTCTCCTTCTCTTTGTACATATGTTTTCTTCCTTCTTAATGAAATGAAATGCAACCCTCCTGTGTTTTCGAGAAGAAAAAAAGGTATATCACACAATATTTACACATAATTTTGAGTCTAACAAGCATTGAATTTTCTCTGTTTATTTGCTCTTTTGATAGTTTTAAGGAGATACCGATATGTATAAATAAATGTGAGCTATTAATTCATGTTATCTTATTTAGGTGATACCGCAGCAATGCATGGCTCCATCCTTGCAGTTGAATGTTCCTCCAATTGATGTTGACAAGGTAAGGGTTTCTGTCAACTTCTCATCTGACACACTTCGAACAGAAAGCATACTGCAATGCGTCAAGAAGATAGCCAAAGGTTCATCTTGGTTAACCACCACAGTTATTACCAAAGCTGGCATCTTTTCTGATACAGGGATGTTACTGATTTTCATTATATGCTGATTTTTCTTTTTCCCTTTGGCTTCATAATAGTAAGTGCTCAATCATGCTATATTTTGCTGATGTTGTATGCATGTGTGTAGTTTCTTGCACCTTGGCCTACATTTACAATTGTTACCAGAGCTGGCATCTTTCCTGATATGTGGTGTTACTGATTTCCATCATATGTTAATTTTTCCTCTCATTTTTTCCCCTTGGCCTCATAATGGGAAGTGCTCAATCATGCTATATTTTGCTGATGTTGTATGCATGTGTGTAGTTTCTTGCACCTTTGCCTACATTTTACATTTGTTTTCAGCTTGCATGTTTTTGGACGCTCTGGTTTATATCTTTTTATAATCCATTTTATTCTGGTTTATTCAGGTTAGATGCATCATAAGAAATATTGTCAGAGATTGGGCTCAGGAGGTATTTTCTGTGCAATTTTGGGTTGGCTTGAAGTGCAACTTCTGTCTGAAAGTAATGATATAATCCGAAAGGAATATTACTGTTTATTACTTAAATTATTGTAGGGTCAAAAGGAACGTGATGAGTGCTATAAGCCCATCTTGGAGGAGCTTAATCGTCTATTTCCTAACCGAAGCAAGGAGAGGTAAACTTGACTTGTTCCCGTGTTATGACAATAATTTATAACTACTATACTTTTTTTACCTTGTTCTGGGTAGTACTATAAGTGATCTTGTTTTCAAAATTGGGGTAATTAAAGACAAGGGCATTCTACTCGCACGAGAGCGATTCACGCGATTTCAGCATGGCGTGTTCAATCCCGCTGCTATCCGCGTCATCCTCATTTTTACCACGTCTCACTGTGTGGGCCAGCGCAGCTGTTTACCACGCGCTTGCCTCGGCTGCAGCGATTTCCCTCTGCTGTTGTGCACCACTCGCCCCATCCAACCAGTGGGCGCGCCTGATGCTTCCTACCTGCTGTTTTTCGATCGACTTGTCTTCTATTCCATGGGTATACGCGACGCGAGGGGCTGTGATGAAAGAAAAAACCACTGCAGCTATGGCCACCTGCCATGCCCATGCCCTGTGATTGTGAATTGGATAAATGTTAGGACATCTTGGCCCCTCTCGCGCCCATAGTAAAAAAAGGGGACCGGTGGGTGACCTGGCCGAACTCTCGGTTCACCGGTCTGACCAGTGGGCTGGACGGTCGAACCGCGGTTCGCATAGTAGATGTATATTTTGTATTTCCTCCCATTCACAACCCGTGTGATAGCCTGATGGCAAGGCATTGGTGCGTTGAACTTAGCGCACCTTTCTTGGTAATTTTTGCCCAAAAAAACACCAGGTGCAGCTATCAGTGACCAAATGGGCCTTCAGGCAGCCCATTTGCAAGGCTCTTCGGTCCGATTGGCTGCGGTTTATTATCCGGTTCGCCTCAAAATCAGCCGGTTCAGCCAGTCTAGAACGGTTCGAATGCATATCCGGTCTTTGGAGGAAACCGAACCGTGCTTACCTCAGGTTTGGTTTTTTCCGATCTAACTGCTGGCCCGGTCCGGTTTTTTCTACTATGCTCGCGCCACGCGTTTACTATGAATAATTGATGCAGGCATTTCGTTTAACCTCAGATACAAATGGAAGTTGCTTGAGGCTTCATTCTTGACCAATCATTGACTTGTGTATTTGTTGAACTTCATAGGCCTCCTTCATGCTTAGTTCCTGGTGCTGGGCTTGGGAGATTGGCTCTGGAGATATCCACTCTGGGTAAAATAAAAGCTCAAATCAATTGTGAATGAGCTAATGCCATATATTCTTGAAAATTAACCCCTTCTTTTGACTCTTGAACAGGTTTTGTGAGCCAGGGAAACGAGTTCTCGTATTACATGATGATTTGTTCGAGTTTCATTCTAAACCAGTATGTCAATCTAAGCTATACATTTTTTTTAACACAAAAAAACTAGCACCTTACATGATCAAGTTGTTCATGATGCAATAATATTTGGTCATGTTTTATCAGCACTCAAGAAATCAATGAATGGACTATATATCCTTGGATACACAGCAACTGCAATTCTCTTTCAGACAATGATCAACTTCGCCCTGTTGCATTTCCTGATATTCACCCCTCGAGGTAATAAAGCACCTTGTTTTTCACATAAGCATCAGTACGCTTGCAAATGCTGTGTTAAAATTCATCGCTCTGTACACTTGTAGTGTATGACCTTAGTTCTGTATAATATAAGGTGCATGTAGACGTCACGGTTGATGAAAATAGAAGTACATTGATTACATTTATAGGTAATCTACCATTTATTATTCTATATTTACAAGAGCTTCATATGAAATCAACAAAAATGGCTATGTAAGAATATTTGATTTGATAAATTGAAACACCCTATTTAAATCTGGACTTTTTGCAGAACCTACAAATATTTGACTTTTGGATGTTGAAATATTTAAATGGTTAGTTAATTGTGCAGTTTCATTTGAATCCTGAATCTAAACTTCATCCTATTCTAGAATTCGAGTTTGGCTTCAGCTTGTTTCAGTCATTCAGTACTATTTGTGTTGTAGGTAGAAACTGAGAAATGTTCCCGCTGAATATTTACTTATGTTCCTTGCAGAAAGAGAGAAACTGTCCGTTATATCTTGTTATGCTTTATCTTGACATATTTATCTTATGTTTGTCTTCTTTTCTTTTGACAGTTCAGGGATCACAGAAGGATTTTCGATGTGCGCTGGTGATTTTGTAGAGGTCTACAATGAGGAAAGCCAAGAATGTAAGATGACCTGGTGCCATGTTCATCTTAGAATAGCAAAATATTAAACTAATCAGAAATTAAAAATGAGTCAATTAATTTTAACTTGGCTTCCTTATAAAGGGATATGCATCACTCAACTTAGCTCTGTTTGTGAAACTGGAATATAGTAGTACCATTTGCCCTTTGAATCTTGTGTGGCCCAATGAAGGCATGCCAGAAACTGGAACCAGGTGGTTGGAAGCAGTGGGATTAAATAACAATTCAAAAACACAGATACGTTTCATACGTTTTTTTGCATTGGGGTTAGTCTAAGCATATATAAAGAGTGACAGTTGTACAGAACCAATTTACAATTAGAATGGATGTGTTCTGATGGAACTCCAGAAAAAGAGGACAATTGTGTGCTGGTTTTGTTTCTGTCATATTACAAGGGAAAAGAGTTTTTCTTTTCTGGTAGGTAAATAACATGGAATAATAATTTGTGGTGGTCTTGTTTCTTGTCGTACATACGAAGTACATCTTTTAAGGTAGATAAATTAATTACTGTTATTGTTTCTTTTTATGTTAGCTTGCTTGGATTTATTTTGGAATGCTCATTAAATAAATCAAGGTGAGAGTAGTGTTTTAACGTTCTTCAAAAGCTAAATTGCAAACGGATAGGCATTTTCTTAGCAATGAACTAGTGGGCAGTTGCAAGCCAGGTCCTTGATTTTATCTGTTATGGAGAAGGAATCAGCTCCTCAAATTAATATTGTAGACTATTGAGGCATGCAATAACTTTGAAATTGGTGAGTATTAATTGAAGCCATTTTGAAGTCTAATACTTTGATTCTAACCTTGATGTGTTCGTTTGTTCCACTTTTAGTTCAGATATGTATTGATTGGTAAATACCCTTTTTGTGCCTTCTTGACATTCTTACAATACTCATATTTGTTCCAGCTGCATGGGATGCTGTTGTAACATGCTTCTTCTTAGATACGGCACACAATATCGTTGAATATATTGAGATCATATCAAAAGTTCTCAAGGATGGTGGGGTGAGTCTCCTTTTATAGTATTAAACTCTGATAAGCTATTCTTGATGAATCAGTGCTACTTTTTTTTTCAATCAGTTTATAGGGAAATTTATAATTCAGTATATGTTGTTTATCTACTGTTTCTTATCTGTCGTTAAAATCGTGCAATTTCAACCAACAGGTCTGGATAAATTTGGGTCCGCTTCTGTATCACTTCGCTGACTCCTATGGACCAGATGATGTAATTAGTTTTTTCCCCTTATTATATTAGTTGAATGAATGAATGCTATGCTAGTTGAATCTATCTTGAGGAACTTAATTTATCTCCTTAAACACAGGATATGTCTATTGAACTGAGTTTGGAAGATGTGAAAAGAGTTGCTTACCATTATGGATTTGTGATGGAGGTGAGTGTTTTGCAAAAAAAAAAAAAAATGTTTTTGGGCTATAATTGAGGAAACTCAAACTATGCATGCATGTGCATATGCACAGTGCACGAATACGTTGGATTTGTACACTTGTGTCTTCCAAAAAAAAGTGCAATACATGTTTATTATATGCATTGTTGTAAAAATATGTGAAGGGTTATAATTAGACATAAGTCTGTAAACATCCTTTAAAATTTACCCTTGTTTCTTTCGTCTTTATTCATACAGTGCATATATAATTATACTTTTTTTTAACAAATTTTGCAAATATAAATGTTCCAACTTTTCTCCAGATGTATGGTTTTTTAGGTCACAATTGTACAACCCCCAATAGGTCATAAAGTCCACTTTCCCTATAAATGGTGTAACTTTTGTTTATTTTATGGATTACTTTGATTTGTGGTTTTCAGGTGGAGAAAATGATAGATACCACATACACTGCAAATATGAAATCAATGATGCAGGTAATCTTCTAATCTCTACAGTATACACTGTGATTTAACCTTCAAATATCTAGGAAGTGATTGAATTTATGGCAAATATTTAGAATGGCGCAGTGAAAGCTTAGAGGTGATTATATAGTCCTGTTTGCTGCAGTTGGAAACTTCGCCATTTCAACTTTTAGATGTCCAATTGTTCCTCAATCCCTTGTAGACTCATACTGTTACATAGTACATTCAACAGGTGTATTAGGAGCGCTAGGAGAATAGGAGTTGTGCAAATTCAGTTGTTGAATGTGTCAGTTAGTGGCGGAGTGTGAGCCAAAATACATGAAAGGCCAATCTGAAAGATACAACTTACAGAATTACTACAACACAGGACCAGTTCAACCTGCATCTGACTATTTGAGTAGTGAAAGCAGTAAAATGTTTTTTTTTCCAATGTGCTCTTTGGTGTCCGCGAAGGCTCTCCCTCTGCATGACTCGTACACTAAGTGTATGTGCGCTAATGCAAGTATGCAACACTTCAAAGCTGCGCTAATGCAAGTATGCAACACTTCAAAGCTGTCAGCTGAATACGTGAGATTTCAGCTGTACTGAATTCTGTTGGACGTCTGACATCACTAGTTCAGTGCCTATGAATTGTTTGCGCATTTTGCCAATCTTATTGGTATTTGGTAATAATGGTCTTATTTATTCTGTTGAGTTGCAGAATCGGTACCGTGCAGCATTTTGGACGATGAGGAAGAATGCATCTCGATCAAAAGCTCAAAAAGATTAGTGAGGTGAAGATCAGATTTGGAGACTGGGACGATACGGATGATCCATTTCATGCCACCATTTTTCACCATGATATGAAACTAATATGGATAGATTGATATAGTGCGTTCCATTACTGAGAAAACACCAATCTCTGTCTGCCAAAACATTTTAATGGCACAGGGAAAAACCGTTCCAGTTCGATGTATATCAATTGCCTAATGAGAGCACAACGTATTAATAAGTAGATGGTACCTGTTCGAACTGTACAATAACACTGAATCAGTAAACGGCAATTCCAAAGAGCTCTACGTTTTTTGACTGCATTTCTTTGTTATTGCCTTCAGCTGGGTGTAGCTGCGAATTTGCGATACCACGATAACTATCAATTTATAATTCTTGTGCTAGTGCTAGTAAACGGCTCCGTTGAACGGAGAGCCTGAGGCCTGAGCTCTGGAAGTGCTAAAAAATAGGAGGTTCGCCGTTGCCGGGGATCGAACCCGGGTCACCCGCGTGACAGGCGGGAATACTCACCACTATACTAGAACGACTCCGGTGCTCCATCATGTGATCTGGATGGACAATCGAAAAAACCACTCTACCATAACGTTGTTCTGTCAGTCCTATAGTGGAATATCAAAGCAGTATACGTATCATTATCTCCCAATATCCAAACAGGCACAGACTTGGCATATCTAACAAATCATGGACTGAGCAAAGCAGGGGATGAAGTTTGTCCAACACTAAGGTGGGGAAGTAATTGCCAATGCTCTTAGCATCGCACTAGAACAAAGTGTTCACATACAACAAAAGCATACAGGAATTAACAAGGTAGCTAATCGTGAGCTGAAAGCCTGAAACAGCAGTTGCGAGCAGTAGTGTCTGTTCCTACACTGGCTACTGCTCACCTGTCCGTCCGACCGATACAACAGCAAGGAGAGCCTACGGGGATGTCCGGTGTCATCCCCCACGGCATCAGAGTATTGCATTTTTCAGCCAAGGCCGTACAGCAGCAGCGGCAGCGCACTCAGGGTTTGTGGATCGTGGGAAAGCGCGGTGCCGCATCCAACCAACGACCCTCTGTTGCGCGGCACGCACGCGCTGTCTGCCAATGCCATTGCCCGCCGCGCTCTTCTCCACCCACCCCCACACGGTTAGCGTGGTCAGGTTCACAAAACCGATGGAATTTTACGAAAATCGGTCGGTTTTCGTGAAACCGCTAGGTCTCAACTTATGAAAACCGGTCGGTATTTATCTGTTTTCATACGGTGTTGACTGAAATTCGTTGACTTTTACTGATTTTCGGTCCGATTTCAGTAAACCGATGAGGATCGGTTTTTACTTTGAAATCGAAAAGATAAACCCTAGCATGGCCATCGCGCACAGCGGTTCGCTAGTTTCTGACGTGCTGCCAACGACGACGATCAGATCAGGGGCCTCCCGCGGATTACAGAATGTGGACTCACCCACGCAGCGAAAGCCAAGTTAGAGAACGAACCGTTTCTGCCGGACGCCCGCTACTGGCGCCTCCAAAGGCGAAGCTCTCGATGCCATGCGGCCCGCGCGCGCGACGACACCAGGGGCAGCAGTTACACTATGGACAAGGAATGCGGTTACACTATTGACGTGCAGAAACAATGCGGACGCGGGGAAGGGGGGATCAGCACCGCTTTGTTCTGCACGGAGGCAGCAAAACGACTTCCTGGTAGCCGTTGAGATACAATCAAATCAAATCCGACACCACACTAAGAGCCTCGGTTGGCCAATGGTTGAAAATTTAAATTTTCGAACTTAATTTTAAAGTAGATTTTAAGATATTTCAACGTAATTTCTTTTTAATTTCTTTTTATGTTAACTTTTAAGTCGCTACGAATAAATATGTAAGAGTTTTACCTATAAATTATTTTTTATTCTTTAATAAGCTGTTTTGGTTTACTAGGGAATAGGGAATAGGGAATATGAGCAAACGAGCAAACGATAAGGCCCTGAGCTTCTTTTTTTTTTTTGTCCCTGCGATGACACACAGGGTAGGGATAGGCATAATATACTGAGATGCACACGAATCACCAAACAAAAGCAAAGGGAGAAAAGCATTGATCGTCAGTTCACATTAAGCCTTCTGATCATCATGTGGAAGACAAAGAACAAAACAGAACACGCCAGGAGAGTGAAACAAACACAAGGTGGCATGAATAAAGACTGAAGGAGCATTCAGCATCCATCCCCAAAAGCCCCAACCCAATCCAAGTATCCATCAGCAGATCAGTCCTCCGTAAGTCGTCTGATACCACCAGATGATCACAAACATGAGGTGTGATGATACCAGATGCACATTAATCATCACCGAAAGCTAATGGAGAAAAACATTGATTGAGTTGCATATTGAGCCGTCTGATCATCAAACGTGGAAAGCATATACACTTCTGAAACTGTGTTGTGCACACTAGCTCGACCGCTATTCCAACACATAAAGCACGCCTTTATTTTGGACTTGAAACAGACGAAGTGGCAGTTTTGCATTACATGTGAGTGTGATGGACCCTTTGCTTTCTCGTCATCAACTCCCCACTAGTCGTTTCTCTTTGCTAGTGACTTCGTACGGCCACTCGTACTATTAACACACACAAAGCAGCTCGACTGAAAATAAAAATGGCCAAGAACACCTGAAACCCTGTTCGATCGTGCGCTAAAGGGAGATAATGAAAAGTACCACGAACAAATTTCTCCAACGCTGTCGTCACTAGGCGTGAAGGGCACAATCCTTGGGCTGAAACCCAATCCTCCCCACCTCCATATCGTAGACGATCTCAACGTTCTGCATCTGGAAGCTTCCAAGGACTGCTCCTGGCCCATTATTCGCACCACCGACATCGTTGTCGTCGTCATCATCGTCGTCCATCCTCTGGAACAGCAAGCACTTCACCACCACCGAGTTCTTGGGTGCGGTGACCGCGTAGTAGCAGCTGTCCTTAGGCAGCGTGAGCTTCACATCGCCGAGGAAGTGAAAGTTTATCAGAGGCAGCTCATCCTGTGTGCATGGGGTGTGTGGGCAAGGGATCTTGAAGCAGAGATCAAACCCTGTCCTCATCTCGAGGTCGTAAGATCTTTCATAGGGTATGACAGAGGCAAGGGATGATAGGATTGTGGTGTAGAATGGATCAGGGAGGTGAGTGTACGTCGTCCCGGTGTCGACGATCATCCCGCCATTGCCTTCGGAGTCAATGCTGCTCAAGCTGGGAGGAGCAGCAATGGCGGCACCATCTCCAATGCTGACACCATCTAGGCCAATGTAGTAGAAGTTTGGGTTAGTGATGCTCTTCAGCATTGGGGTGAAGAGGAAGTCGTCCTTTGCGGACAGCGCGAGGTCGCCCATGATCAGGGAGCTGGTGAAGTTAGGGTTCCTCGCGAACCGGAATCCTAGGAAGCAATGGGAGAATCCTTTGTCAAGAAACCCTAGCTGGGATGGCAGGGAGAGTGAGCCCTTGCCAAACCCTGCAATGCCAATAGGCTCCCTTATGGAGCTACCAACACAGCCAAAGCAGAAGCCAGGGAAATCCAAGAGGATGGCAATGCCAAATATGCTTCCATGAAGTGTTACAATGTCCTTTGCAAGGGAGCCAAGGACCAGTGCTCCACCACCATAGGTGTAGGAGAAAGGAGGGCAGGGTCTAGTGCATAGACCACTCATGAAGGAAGGGATGGCGCAACCCGCTGCAGCGCAGGGGTCATGAGAGTTATCAGAGCTATGGATGTCAACGCAAAAGTGGCTGCCACATAGTTCCCTCATGTTTGAAGAGGACTGAGATGGGGAGAAGGTTGGAGTTGGCTTGGAGGTGCTATGCTCATTGCCACACTTCAAGCACTGGTAGCTGGAGTTGGTGCCACAAGGAACCCAAGTGAGGTCACTCCCTGTGTCCAAGTACACCTGGAAAACCTGTGGGGGCATACCCAGGTTAAGGGAAAGAAGGTAGCCATCTGTATATGTTGTTACTGGTTCTATGATGTCCAAGAAGTCAAATTTTGTGGAGTTTATTATCACCATGAATGGAGCAGATAGAGACCTAACATGGCTAAGGCCAAGGACCACACTGCTATGGGCTTTGCTATCTTCTGCATAGGAAATGAAGGATGTGGATAGGAGGCAAAGAAAAATAGACAAGTGAATGGAAGTATGCATATTGTGTGTTAAGTAGATCATGAAGAGGAGAATTAGGACTACTTATAAGCTTTAGAAAGCTGTTCACAAGAAAATAAATTTAAAGGCATTCTTAGTTGGAAACTATATGCTATCTGATGGAAGGCACTTAATGATGCAGATAATGAAATATTATTATCATGGTGAAGGTGCCACATAGGAGCTAATGTACTCGTGTTATGATAATAATTAAAATGGAGCTATTTAGCTGCTTCAGTGTTTATGGCAGTTTGTATGTCCTACATATCTCACATGATGGAAGTTTTTTTTTGTTGTTTTTGTTTTTGTTTTGAATTGCAAGGAGCACTTCCCCAGCATCTCATTAGCTGGTATCTCATGGGATCAAAGAATTTTGATTCATTTGTGACACCTGCACCCTTTTGTTCATCCATTTGAGTTAGTTAATTGAAGAAATGCTAATCCTACAGGCACTTGCTTTTGTTGATTGTACTAGAAATTGTGTTAATATTTCAGGCTCCATCTCTTACTTTTTCCTTTCCCTGTTGGAACCCACAAAGGATCTGTAGAATATAAAGAGTAAAATATATGGAACATGTCTACAAAAGATAACCTTTTGAAAACTTTTTTGATTCCAAATTCCAAATTTCTTCAGCTTATACATGTTAAGAACTTGGGCATATATTGCAAAGCCAGACAAAGTTGATGTCAACCTATTCTTGCTAGAATCTTAGGGAATGCCCAGCAAAAAAAAAAAAAAAAAAAAAAAAAAAAAAAAAAAAAAAGAAGAAGAAGAAGAAGAAGAATCTTAGGGAATGATGGCCAGAGTTGATGGCAAATTACAGCAATGTGCTGAAATTGGGGCACATTGTTTTTTTTAAGTTAAGACTATGATATAATCATTTATACAAAATAAAAAGGATGGGTATTAAGTACATACAGCCATAGTGAAACATATATATGAATTAATATATCATCCATGCATAAAAAAGGCTGGGCATTCAATCATAAATCTGGATCTTAACGGCCAAGCTGATATTACCAGGATTAGCCATCGTGACTAATGAGAAGCTATAGGCTGCTGAGTGAATTTACAGGTAGGTGGATGGTCGTGGCTGTACATGCGTATATACCCCTTGCCCCACTCAATGCCTCTTGGCCAGTGTTTTCTTGAGGCCCCTTAAGATCTTGGAAAACCATATCATATTCATCACGAACAGTATGGCAGGCACAACACAAACCAGAAGGTAACCAAAGGTCTCCATCTGCTTAATCTGTATGCGAACAAGTATCAAGTCAGAAATATGGGTTTGATAGCCATCATGTACATTGAGTCCAGAAGAATCACCATGTACCTGGTCATAATGTAAAAAGATCTGATAAAACAAGTACATGAACAGAATTATCCTTGCAACCTGCACAAAGGAATTTCTTTTATTGTTAGCAGACTAAGATATTTGAAGCTCCAAAATATAGTAAAAATCCATAATATTGATTTAGTGACAGATTTAAGTAAACTTGGGTGTTCAAATAAGTTCAGTCACATTTAGAGCTGCAACTTTGGTAGTTTAATCTTAAAACTCCCTTAATTAGGAAGGGTCACTCTCCCTTCGAATATAATTCAATACTACTCTAGTTTATACCATAGGACAAGATAGACAAAAAAACATCTCATTTGGTAGCAAATACACATATTTGCCAATATTATCCTCACTGGAAAACAAGCATTTGTTTGAACATATGTACAGATCCAAACTAGCAAGACAGCTGCTTCCAAGGCTAACAGAAATTCGAAATAACAAAAATTTAAATAAAACAATAGTACAGTTGCAAAGTTCAGATGTAATTATTCAAGACCAATGCTTTCACAAAAATGTACGCATCGATCACAGAATTTCCATTTAATTATAGTCAGTGCAGAACAAAACATTCTGCCACAACACAACTAGTTTAGAACTTTATTCTTACCAGCCAAGTAACAAACATTGCAACTCCATTAACAACGTATCTTTTGGATCTTTTCATTCCAGCAACATCAAGGAACCTTGATAACACAAAGGGAGAGAATAGCAGTTTAGATGGACCAGTGGATTGAAGATGACACCAAAACAAAATTTTGTGCAACATATTTGTATACTCAGTTACCATCTTAGGTTGATGCCTGGTGTAGTAGTCTCTGAGATGAGACTCATGAATGTGTATAACTGTCCTTCCCCAGAAAGCATAGTATATGTTACAGCAGTAAGTGACAGTACATGGTGGACAAGCTGACAAAAGACAACAAAGAGTAATTTAGTAACGGCTAATGACAAATAATGTAGTTTGCAGGAGTCAAATGGAGGGCAAAGGACCAAGGTTAGTCAGTTAGGAGGGAAACTGGAGTAAGAGAGGGGGAAAATAAGATGAAAAATGTTTACTTACATACTCCATTCCACCGAGTGAAGGGTAAAGCCATAGTATCATGGCAAGGTCCGTAATGAAATACCCAACTGAGACCTAGCAAACATGAGATTCAGATCACAAGTTACTAAGTATAATGAAATGTTCACAAGTTGCAGGACAATAAAGTAATTGCATGTGTATACCCCTAGCGTGAAATTGGACAGGCTCGAACTTCTAAATGTTACTGGTCCATTCTGCTGGTCAGAGAATAAACCCGAGAAAAAGACTAAGTATGCCGACATAAGTGTAATGAATATTGCATGGACGGTGGACATGCCCCTATAATAACAAAGGGTCAGAAGATGTATCATCAGAAGCTTATAATAATAGAGTGGGGTGTAGGAATTTGGTAATTAAGTTGGTAAATGCCGCTCACCTGTTATTCCATTCAATCTTTTGCATCTTTGTGAGAGAAGCATAACCTTTGAAGTAGAATGAACTAATAAAGCGTGTGAAATCATACGACTGAGCTAGCAAAAGAACACAATAGTCAAGATACTGATACCATTACAAGGATCATAAAACGAATGTTGGAAAAAAATATGCTATATTACTCTCTGTGCCATCATCATCGACCATGATTTCAATGGAACAAATAAAACCAGTGAATGCAAAAAAAAAAGCCTTATATTCCAATGTAAAGGAGCAATAGAGTAGATGTTGGCATTTCTCTTTGAGTATGCACATACACAACTATGAACATGTTATTGCGCAGGTACACAGTAGACTGATGATAATTAACAGAAAAGTGAGAGTGGGAAGTGACATTACCAACTTGCACATCAGAATTCCGCCAAGCACAGAAGCGTATGGAACATACGAATCTGCTAGCAGGTAGTCCTTAACAAGTAGTTCTGCTTTGTACTTATAGGCTTTAGCAGCCATCAATGGCAGATCCATAATCAAATACGTGATAACTCAACAGCCTAATGAGGAATACAAACAGAGATGTATATGAGTGTGACAGTATTAAGTGAACAATGTACAAGCATGAACAGTCATAACGTTAATGAACATATCACAATATACATAGATAACATTGTACTGCTGCCAAATTATCCTAAATGAGGTACAGTAACCAAGAGCCCTTTTTCAAAATGCAAGGCACTACCAGTTTCATGACTTAACCCAAACAAAAGGAGATAATTGTTCAATCAAATTCCAAATGGAACAACTGTAAAATCAGGGGCGGATACAACTTGGGACATCGGGGTTCAGTTGAACCCCCAAACTATTGGGGGAACAAACAAACTGTTACTTGTATTAAGGTTAAGGCTCTGAAATTAAGAGAAGAGCTTCTTTCAGATCCAGAAGAGAAGCTAGGGTTAACGAACGACGCAAGCAAATTCCAGACAAAAGTACTCCCTGTGGGAGAGAGAGATGAATCAGAAAGAGGATGTGGATGCTCACCAGGATCCCCTCCCCTCCCCTGCTCTGCTCGCCAGATGGAGATCGCCGCCCCTCCCCTGTTCAGCCGCGACTCGTCTTGGCGCAACGAGCGGAGGAGACGACGAGACGGGAGATTTCTCTTTCTTTTACGCCAAGGAACGTAGGGAAAGATATTCGAGTTACTATTAAGTAGTATATTTGCCACTCTTGTATCCGAGAAAAAGAAACGAATCTGTAATTTTTTTTCTCCAAAATGAAAACGAATATGATAGTGCTATTATCTGTCGGAAATAGCTGATTAGCTTCAGACTTTTCTACTCCAAATATTCTGAAAAGGCTAACGTGCCTTTTATTATCAATAAAAAGTTTTTCCGGGAGTTACAGCCGATGAGTTATTTAAACGTTACATCGGTTTATAACGATTTGGTTTTAACCGATTCCAACAAAGGTTTTACTAATTATCTAATTATTTAGATTTATCAATATCGGATTTCCAATCGATGTATGTTTTAACCTTTGATCAACAGTTATTTTATCATATCACTGTTGATGTAAAAAACACAAGATAGAACTAGAGTATCATGAAGATGTAAGCACTATCTCCGATGATGCAAACCGCCATAACAAGACCTACCTTGTCGTCGAAGATCAAGATGATGCAGCACGATTCGAAGGCATGAACTTGTCCAAAAGTAGAAAACAAAGGTTGGCAATGCGCCGAGATTGATTTGAACGTGTGTTGTTTATTTACAAGACCTCGGGTCTATATTTATACCCGAAAATACAAACTATGTCCATCACGGACACGACTCATATTAACCTAATACAAATCCAACTAACGAACAAGTCCCTAAGGCGGACTCTTACCGTGATTATCTATAAGGAAATCACATAAAATATCCTAATTAATAGATACAATTGCCTTTCCAGGACTCTATCCGTGCGTGGCAATCCGTATGAAGCACATTAACTTAACCCGATGACGTGTACCGAGTCGTATTACCAAAATCGGCTCAATCGGCTAACCCTGTCTGACTCGAACCCTGTCGATTCTGACCACAGCCGATTCGGACTCCAGCCGATTCTTGCTCTGTTTTCGATACGATCTAATCTCTTGTATCTTCCTCGATTCTATCCTTATCTCTGATACTTGAATTACCAAATTTGGTCATCAACAATCACTATTGATCGTTTGGTTTTTATTGGATTATATTATTATCAGTCGATTGTATTTATATCATTATTTACTCAAGTATCAGATTTAAACATATAGTCGATTGTTCAAAACCCTATCTACATCGGCTGGTATCGATATCGGTTGGCATCGCTACATCGGTTTGATTAGCCGATAGGTTTTCTGATCTTCAATTTATATATCTAACACAATCGTCCAAATACGGATTTTTCATCAACGGAACCTTATCCCCACGCATCATATAAACGAAATGATTTGATTTGATTCAAGAAAAAAAATACCGCTCGTTGTGCACATGTGGCTAAGACGCTAACCCGTGTTATTGATGGTATGTATTAAATGTACTGCTTATTTTTCAAATGTGGTGTCATGAGATTAAAAATGAGTCCACGCTGATCGCCAGTTACAATTTCTTAAATTAAATTGGTAGTAATATATATCAAAGTGAGAGTCCAATAAGGTTGCAGCTTACAACTTCATACTTACTCATTCCGAATTTTGATATTTAAATTTTGACACTAAAGAGTATGCGATATTTCCAACAGCAAAATTATATAAACCACCTGATCAATAACCAGATTCTTTTGGTTAAAGTGAGAGCTCACTCAAAATACCAAATTAGTTTAACCATATATATGTATATATGTATATATATATATAGGGTAATACTATTCTACATCCCCCTCCCCCCTTCCTCCTCTGTCCCCTCTCCCTCCCATCCTCCACCCGGCGCCCCCTCCCCTTCCGCTTCCCCCCCCCCCTCCGCGCGCTTCGGCTTCTCCTTCCTTCTCTCATGAATAAATCTTTTTTTCTTCTCTTTCTAGAAAAATTAAAAATAATTTGGTGAATTTAAGATTTGAACACATGATCTCATGGTTCATGGGAAGCTCTCCTAACCAATTCACCCTATGACCCTATGTGATTAGATATCATTGTCTGTTTGCTTTGTATGTCTGTTGAAATTTTCTGAGAAACGTTATCGAAAAAGTGCAGTAACATAGTACGTTACTGCAAAACTTATAGTCTATTACTGTACTTCCGGTAGTAACATCATGATGAAAATTACAGTAACAGAGAACGTGTAACAGTAATAGCGGTATTACTGCTTGTGTAGATCTAAAACCTTTAAATCTTAATCTTTAGATAGCAATATCTCTCAAATGTTATCTTGTTTTCTAAGCCGTTTGCACCATAATATTCATAAAAAAATGTTTAACGAAACTAGATCCATCATGACTTTTTTTTACGTCGTTACTACGAAAACCAGTCGTGTTACTGCACATTGATCATTGTGTTACTACACCGTTCCTGCGAGACGAGAACTGAAAAGAGGTAAGTCTCTATCTTTAGAGAGCAATATCTCTCACATCATATCTTGTTTTTCTAATCCGTTTACACCATAATGTTCGTAAAAAAGTGCTTAACGAAACTAGATCCATCATAACTATTTTTTGACGTTGTTACTGTGAAAAGCAATCTTGTTACTGCACGATGACCATCGTGTTACTACGCCGTTCTTACGAGACGAGAACTGAATCACTCCACAAAATGGAAGTGTTACTACATGACTATTAGACGTTACCACATGTTTATGTAGTAACACTATCCAAGAATTGCAGTAGGACAATTTGTTATTGCACTTTTGATAGTAGTATTATGGTGAATTACAGTAAATCAGGAATTGAAACAAAAATATATGGGTTCAAAGTCTTAGATGATAACCATATACTTGTTACTGCACAAAAGTAAAAGTGTTACTGCACGACAGATACACGTTACCACCTGACAGTTACACATTACCGCATGTTTATGCAGTAACACTATCCAAGAATTGCAGTAAAACATTTTTTTACTATAGAACATATAGAGTGTTACTGCACCTTTGGCAGTAACATTATGGTGAGATTGCAGTAAACTAGGAATCAAAAAAAATATAGGTTAAAAAAGTATCACATGCTAAATATAATTGTTACCGCACAAAGTGGAATTGTTACTACATGGTAGGTATACGTTACCACATGTTTATGCAGTAACACTATTCAAGAATTGAAATAAGACCCATTGTTACTACAAAACTTATGGTCTTTACTGCACACCTACAGTAACGTCGTGATGGGATTGTAGTAACGCACAATAGATAGTAGTAACTAATGTTGTAGTATTACTACTTGTGGAGAGTCAAGATCCAAAAAACCCAAACTTCGAACAACAATATCTCTCACATGATGTATGATTTTTTAAAACCGTTTGCACCATGTTGTTAGAAAAAAGTGCTTATCAAAAGTAGATCCGTCATGGCTATATTTTAACTAAATTTGAATGTTGTTACTGCACGTAAGACATAGCGTTACTGCACGATGGCTGTCGCGTTACTGCATCATTCCACAAGACGAGAGCTGAGAAGAGGTGGGTGGTGGGGGGAGTTGCTAGGTAGTTTGACCGGGCTTTGATCGACGTGGGGGTGCTTTGACTGAGGTGGGAGGTGGGTTTTAATCCCTTAGAAGGGAGGGGAGGTGGGTTTGGCCCTTGGGAGGGAGGGGGTATAGAATAGTTTTTCTATATATATATATATATATATATATATATCTTTATTCCAGATTTTATTCCGATTTACAATCAAACTACTACTAGTTTCTCTCACTATACCACATGTTGCATATATTATATGGTTCCTTTGATTTAAAGGAAATACATGAAACAAATTTAATAGGATTCCAATTTCATAGAATTTTCTTTCCAAATAAAGTGCATTGTCGGTCCTTAAATTTGTTCGCATGTGTCACCTAAGTCTATGAACTCTTAAAATGTACTTTCAAGCCCCCGAACTTGATAAAATATATAATTCTTGAAGGATCATACATGGTACTTATGTGCCATGCAACATATAAACTAAATTGACGTCCGAATAGATATTGTCGTCCCAAAATTTTCTTTTTCTTTTGTTTCTTCCCTTCCACACTTCCCTTCTCTCTTTTTTTTCTCTTTTTTCCCACACGAACAGGAAGGAAGAAGAAAACAAGAAGGAAAAAGGTAAATAAAGTGAGTCAACGTCCGTGTGACATGCCAAATGAGCACCACATAGGATCCCGGAGAGGTTTTTGTAATTTGGGACCGGAATAACACACTTTGATGAGTTCAGAAATCTGAAAATGCATTTTGAGAGTTCGGGTACCTGGATGATACAGATGAACAAGTTTAGGGACCAATAGTGCAATTTCCTTTTTTTCCTGTATAGCCTTTAAAACAAAGGATTGGATAATCGCGAATCCTACGAAATCCATATGGAATGTCTCAATCCATATAAGTTTTGAAGGAATTTTAACATGAGATCCAATCTCATGGATAATGTCTTTTGAGACTTTGTTGGGGTGTTCCTTATATCGTAAAATATAAAATACCTTTCTAGTTCAAATTTGTATCGTAAAGGTAGCTATATTTGAGACGGGGGGATTACTAAATATGAGATACCTGCAGATGTGTGAATACTGCATACCAATTTCTATGAAACATAACCCCAAACAAGGATAAAGTCTTAAGCTAATATATAAGAAAGGAGTCCCCAACTTATATTTGAGACGAAGGGATTACTAAATATGAGATACCTTACACACGTGTGAATACCGCATACCAATTCCTATGAAACAAAATCCCAGTAAAGGATAGAGTCTTAACCTAATAAAAAAGGAGTCTCCAACTGTAAACGAAAAACATAGTTCAACGACGGGACGACTAAGGCTGCTCCGATTTGTATCCTAACTTACCTCTTGAGTTCTACTTGAACAAAGCACGCATGGGGTATAACTACAAGCCTCTCAAGAAGGGAGAATGAGAGACAATACAAGCCACATGCGATCTCGTCGAGTCAATATTAGGGGTAAGTCAACAGCTAATCACTGACTACCTCACCATGACTTTATGCCGACATATTTCGTGTAGGCTATATTACTATTTTCACCCCATAATTTGTACTCATGAGATTGATATAATGAGAACACCGGCCTCTGGCCAAACAAGATGGGTTGTTACTCATCTCGAGGACTTGAACATGTATAAAGATCCATGTCTCCCTCTTTATTGCCGCAACTTCTTTTGCATCATCGTATCCACCTTACCCTGTATAGAAAATTACAATATTTACACATGGATACATTTTATGAAGTTTATTCAATGATGGTCTTTATCTCTCCTCATTTTTTGTGTTTTTCCGGTGGTCTAATCATAATGGTTATTTCTATATTTTTAATATGTGTTTACAATCATATGTTTTTTGCATGTAGTGATGCTAACATCTTGCGTTTTTTTCCTATTCCTTTTTTTTCACAATCCCTTCGTTTCAAATGAGCTTTTATGGGGTAATGCTTTGTCCCGAACGTCCGACCCTGCAACTTGTGTCGGACGCTCAGGGACGTCATCATCCACCATCCATCTCTTTATCCATTTTACACAGCCTCGTGTTTGACTTGTTCTTAGCCACTCCTTTCCTCATCTCTCTCTTCAACACAGTAATGGAGGAACTCTCCACCATGCGTACGAGGGAGCACAAATGAACTCGAGCAGGAGGAAGACCTATCGCTGGGGGAGTTGATGACGCCGTCGTCGGAGAAGACTTTGAGCTCGCCGGGGGCGGCGGCAACACCGCGAGAAGATGCGGTCGGCACCAACACCGCAACAAGGACCCCGAGCTCGCTGCTGGCGGCGGCGGCGGCAACGTCGTGAGAAGATGCAGCCAACGTTGGTTAGGGCCCCGAGCTCGCCGACGGCAGCGGCGCCGCGAGGAAGCGGAGTGGAGCTTGAGGCGTCATCGAGGAAGATGGCTCTAAGCTTGTCGACGAAGGTGAGGATGATGGGAGCATTGAGCTAGCAAGGATTTGTTGCACGCTATGTTTCTTTATGTTGCACACAAGTGTTTCTTGATGTTGCAATTCATATTTCTGGATGTTACACTTGGTACTTGATGTTGCAGTTTATTTCTTTTGGGTGTTGCATATGTTTTTGTTGTTGAAGTTGCGTTCTTCATCTGACTGAAACATCTTCGGTAAAACAATGGAACGTTCTTCAATGAAGGATGGAACATCAAGGAAACAACTCATGTTGAAACATTTTTTAAAAAGAAATGAAACATTGCAACATCTCTTTAACACATAATGAAACACCGTCCGGAGTTTTACAAATCCCCGGACATCCGACACGTAGTCGTTTCCGCTTTTATGAGATGGGATGAATATTATGAGTATAAACTACCAAATCTTTGGAAAGCTAGAGAGACCTCTTATATAATGTGGAGGAGACTACAAATCGAGCGCCCGATTATTTTCATAAAAATCGGGTGCCTCCTACCTGCTACTCTTCCCTGCATGCGCTCCCTCCTACTCTACTCTGCATGCGTCAGTCCTTGCGTGCATGCCTATATATGCTACTCGTACATGCCTACATGCTAGCTTGTGGTGCCCCACATTACTTTCACTCTCTCTTTCTTCTCATGTTTAAACTTTAAATACCTTTTTCTTCTGAATATTTATTTAATATATAATTCATTTACACAGTTGTGTTTGTTATAATTTAATCTTTAAAATAAGATCTTGCATGATTATATTTAAACAAAAAAATATGCCCTAAAAAATCAACTGTTGTTTCATCGTTTATAAAATTTTGTTTCACCAAGTGAGAAATTGTTTTAGCTCACTTTATAGAATGTTTCAGTAAGATGCAACATTTAAAATATATTAACTGCAACAATGATAACCACTACCAGAAACATTAAGTTCTAACTTGTGAAACACAAAAAGGAATTCATATTAAACATATAATAAATTTACAAAATACTTGATTTTGTTGACACATTTTTATGTCTAGAAACATAAAAAAATAATTCCTACATCCAATAAGAACATCACATGTAAAATTTGTAAATTATCCAGTGAAACATGAGAAAAATACTCGTTGAAACATTTAAATAGTACTACATGCAACATTTATAAAAAGATCCATTATATTTTTAAAGATAAAAATATTAAAATGTAATCATGTGATATTTTGCTTTAAAGATTTAATTACGATGAATCCAGCAGGGCAATTAGATCGTAGAATGGATAAATAGTTTTAGCGAAATAATCATTTGAATTTTAAAACTTCTACCTTGTGTACATATGTGTAGCCCTAATCCTTCTGGGCGTTGTCCCTTTCATGGGTCCCAGCCTCACACCAGTACAACACACAAATTAACAAAGTGGAGTATATAGCACGTAGACACCCTACTAGATGCGTATTTACTCGGATTAATAGCGCCCGATGTTTTCCTCGGGCTTCTGGCGCGCGACAGGAAGGATTCTCCATATAATATTTGTTTGCTAACATAGCACAATTCGGTGAGCCGGATATTTGATGAAATTTCCTTAAAATATTTCTTTTTGGTAAATTAGCCCTACTAATTTCTACCTGTTGAATTGGAAGCCAATAGGAATAAGTTCATCTGAGGTCCCTTAACTTATCAACGAATCCGATTTTCATCCTTGAACCCAAAAATCAGATAGAACGGATCTCTTAACTATCAAAACCAGTGCAGATGAGGGCCCTCAGTGGTTTGGATGGCGGTTTTGGCTGACGTGTCGCCTACGTGGCTAATTTGACTCGGTCTTCATCTGACGTGGCATTGACGTGGCGCTTACGTGGTAATTCGACCCAGAAAAATAATAAACCCCATGGGACCCACATGTTAGTTTCACACACACAAATTAATTAAAAATGGTGGGCCCCACGTGGGCCCCGTATGTCATTCTCACCCCTTCTCTTCTTGCTCCTCTCTCCCCATCTCCCCTCTCTACATCTCTCTCCAGGCGCGACGGAGAGGCAGCAGCGCGCCGCGGTCGGCGGGAGAAGAGGGAGCGGCGGTGCTGCGGTGGAGGCATGGCTCTCCGAGGGCAGGGCGCCGAAGCGGGGGGTCAACGAGGCTGCAGTCCTCGAGGTACTCGACGATGTCAGTGAGCCACTGGGAAGCGATGCCGCAATTATCAGAGAGGAAGTGGAGCGCCTCCTCGAGGCGGGATAGCATGGCGAGGTAGCCGGGGAGGTCATCAGCGACAGCGGAGCCCACGAGGAGTGGCGACTCAAGGTCGTGCACGACGTCGAACACCTTGAGCACGGCGGCGGCTAGCCCATCCACGCCTGGATCTCCCCAAGCTTGGGCCCCATCCTCCTCCACTACCGCGGGCCACACCACCACGCGCCACGCTGCAGTCCTCCTCCGCCGTCGCGCCGACGGCTGGTGGACGAGGAGCGTGGCGGAGGTGGATGGTTGTTTGAGGGCTCGTCGAGCCGCCACCGCGTGTGGGATGGGACGGAGGAGGAGCAAAGGCGTCGCAGGGGGAGGAGGATGGAGGCGATGGGCCGGCGAAGGAGAGACTGAAAGCTGAGGCGGCGGCGGCGAGGGCGGGGGGAGGAGGGGAGAGGGCGGCAACGGCTCGGAAGTGGAGTGTGACAGTGGCGGCGAGGTCACCGCCCGCCTCGCTTGCCTGTGGGAAGAGAAGGTGAAGAGAGGGGAGAGGGAAGAAGATAGCAGTGAGAATGAGGAAGAAGAGAAAGAGAGAGAGGAGAGGGAAGAAGGGAGGTGAGGCTGACATGTGGGGCCCATGTGGGTCCCACTATTTTTTAATTATTTTTATGTATATGACATGTGGGGCTACGGTTTATATTATTTTTCCGAGATTGAATTGCCACGTAAGCGCCACATCAAATACCACGTGGGACGAAGACCTAGTCAAACCAGCCACATAGACGCCACGTCAGCCAAAAGCACCTTCCAAACCGTCGAGGGACCTCGTTTGCACCGGTTTTGACAATTCAGGGATAGATTGTATCTGGTTTTTGGGTTCAAGGATGAAAATCGGATTCGTTGACAAGTTAAGGGATCTTATATGAACTTATTCCACTGTGTGTAGGGCTCATAGTGGGCTAATGCTACACGGCCCATACCAAACACAAGCTATTCAAGATGGGCCCATCGTAAGTTTGGCCCAAGGATTCCGAGGAAGTAGCCGAGCCGGTGACCTCTGAAATCGTCTGCTCCCGTGGGACTCTCTCTCTCTCTCTCTCTCTCTCTCTCTCTCTCTCTCTCTCTGCACTCGATCTCGATCTGCTCTTCGATTGCGCCAATTCGCCATGGATCGTTCGTTCTTGAGATCGGGGTTGCCAAAGTTGTAAAGTCAGAGCCCCTCGTGCGCGGCTGCCTGCATTTACTTTGCGATCACGGAAGGTTTCTGAAACCCTGACAGTCTCAACAACCTTCTCGTTCTCCCTCAATCGTTTCCCCTTTTACACACCATCTCCTCCTCTCCTTTTCTCTTCACCTTTCTCCAAGAAGAAGACTTCCTCCTACGAGTACTTTCTGATCGATTAATCAAAGCAAAGGCAGAGATCGTGGTCGAAGTCGTCATTGCGTTCCTTCCAGCTGTGTGCAGAGCATGATCTTTAGTACTAGCATACTAGTAGTAGTAGTGGTACCTGTATTTTTTTTTCTGAATTACTAAACGGTTGAATAGCTTAATAATTTTTGTGATCTTTATTTGAGCGCACAAATAGATAAATCTATATACCCAATAAAAAAAATTCATAAGGCTCCTGTTCATCTATTTCATCCGTCATCCATTGTTTGAGAGTCCATCTTCGTCTATATCTCTTCGTCTTAACTACTTAAAAAAATTACAACTTTCCATTTATCACAACAAAGTCCAATCGGACAATCCAACAAAGAGGAAAAGAGCATAAAGAATAATAAAAACCGCACAAATCTTATACTAATCTTATTGTCGTTGCCACCGGATCCACCACGGGAAGCTGCTGATGCCGTCGTCACCACCGGATCCACCCGAAGGAAACCACCGATGTCGTTGTCACCGCCAGACCCGCTCGCAGGAAACCGCCAATGTCGCATCGTCGCGAGATCCGCTTGCAGGAGGCTGCCGATGCCACGGGAAGCAGTCGTTGCCGCTCGCGGTGGGAGAGGGCGCTGTCGCCGGGTGTTGAGAGATAGAGAGGAGGCACCCTAACCGCCACTACGCATATCACAAGCACCAACGCCGCCATCGCCACCAGATCCATTGCGGGAAGCTACAGACGCCGTCGTCACCGTCGGATCCGCTCCCAGGAAGCCGCCGATGCCTTCATCGCCACTAAATCCGCTTGCGTGAAGCCGCCGATGTCGTCGATGCCATCGGATCGGCTGCTGGAAGCTGTCACTACCGCTCGCGGGGGGGAGGGCGTCGCTGCCGCTGTCGAGAGAGGGAGAGAAGTGGATAAGGACACCCACTCTGCCCTTCGCTCTCCTTATCCACTCGCGAGTGGAGACCAGTGGCTCGGCTCGGTTTTTACTACTTTTTTTAAAAAAATCGACACATATAATAAATTATAGGTTTTGATTTTTTTTTAATTAATTGGTACGTAATTAAAAGTGTCAGTATAAAAAAAGATGCTTATAGTATTGATGTTGTTTTTTCTCTAGAATTGGAACCTATTCTTCAGAAAAGTGTCGGTTTTTTCCGCTAGTGCCCTCGAACACCGAGAGGATCGAAAATTTCAAATTACTGTAATTTTGGTCTGAATTAATTTAAAATATTATGCAAAATTTGGTCACAACTAAATAAATTTTGATAAATTCAATTTTCATTGAAAGACTCAAAAATAATCGGGAGAAATAGTTTCCTGTCAAAAGGATGATAAAATCTGGAACTTCGATGGTTTATATATTGTTGGCTTGTTGGAATCAAATGCAAAACGATTTGATTTGAATTTGTAAGTTATCCAATAAGTGAAGAATATGTTTTCTCTTTCTTAAAATAACTATAATCATTATTACAATATTAGTTTATCCCATTGCAACGCACAAACACTTTTTCTAGTTAACTATTATAAAGTTAAAAAATAATTTAAAAACCTTTTAAAGAAATTAATTTGTAAAAAGTTTTTGTAAAAATCACATCGTTTATAAGCTTGTGAAGCATGCCACGTTAATTATTTTTTTTTCGTTTTGAAGAACGGGCCTAGGTAGACGACCTTTTCCTGCAGTGCAGGCGGTGACCAATTGACTAAGCACCGACAACGCCAGGTGTGAGCTTCCTATGGTTTATGGTTTTCTTTTTTTCACTTCTGACCTCCTCCATTTTTCATTGTTTGGACATGGTAATGCAGTCTACTGGAGTATGAGATTATTAGAGATGTAGACCGCAGCTAATGATAGTTACTTAGATTAATATGAGATGTTTGACGACGCCTTTTCAATTTTCATTCAGGTATAGTCAAACTGCCAACTAGCTTCAGCTTTCAGCCGTGTCTCGAAAAGACCACGAAGTGCGAATTTTTAGGGCCTAATTTTGCTAATCCCGTCGCGGAAATTAATCGCATCGGTGTGCAGCTAATTGGGTACCAGGCAAGCATGATCCGGGGAATCTGTCTCAAAGACGTGCGACTAAAATAGTGAGATTAGGTGGTTGTGATTAGCTTCTCCCATGTTCAGAGGTAAACATGGCATCAACCAAGTACGACAGTTTTCAACTGTTGTAGTTGCCAATTTTTTTTCGTTTTGCTAACTACTCCAGCGAACACTGTCGTTTGACAATTGCTACATTTTACTACTGATGTTGCATAAGAGTTTTTCTATGGCAGATTACTTACTCATGTTCAGATATATTAGTACTCAGTAAGTTTGGTATGATTGTGCAGAAAAGAAAAAAATGTTTTGTTAAAGTTTGTAGTAATAGTTTAACTGTGTAGATACGGTTTTTTATACGTAGATAGTACCGATACACAAACAGAGTAACATGGTCTACCCAACCAACATGATACTTTCTATTTTCTAGATAGTTATAGCATACTGTAACTAAGGAGCTAACACGAGAATTTTATTGGGTTTGATGACAAGCAGGGCTACATATTTTCCTGTTCTTGGGACTATAATTCAGAAGTTAGAACCGACGGAAGTTTCTAATGCACGCTTCTGCTGAGAATCTCTCTTTTGACAGTGCTATATACTAATTTCCAATTTCGAGAAATTTCTCATGCTGCTGAGGCTACTATAATCATCGAGATCCCGAAACTCTTCAGAGTTCAAGGTGACAACAGGAAATTTTTCTTGGTCTTTTCCCACCGACGGTTCACTTGTAGTGTCAGCTTATAAACTCCATATTGCAAAGCTCTCTCTTCCTAGGAAAGAGATGTGCAAATAAACACAACTTGGCCAGGAGCTACGATCCAAAGTTACAAACTTATATATCATAATTCCAACAGGATTAGGCATTTCACCAGCCAAAATGTTCTGCCGACAAACAGTACTACTACAACTACTTCTCCCTGATTTCTTTCTACTCTTTCTACTGGTTTGAGCAATTGAGCTGAGCACAACAAGATCAGGTTTGCAAAGTCAAATGCAAGTCACACATATCGAGAGTAGCTTAAACAACTTCCATCCATGGAAGCTGCACTGAATACTTCTATGTCTGTGTCAGTCGAAAAAATGGGAGCCAAAGAACCTGCAGATGGAATGATTCCCTCACTCCCATGGAGCAAGCAAGAATAAAAACGATGGAAGCTGCAGGGCAACCAAACCCACAAAGCTGTACAGTACACGAAGCAGTGTGTGTCCCTATGCCTAGTTAATACTTCTACTGCTGCTACTAACCATGGTCTAGCTGGCCATGGGCGCAAGCAAGCAAGCAAGGCACCCACATTTAAACGTGAGCATATCCACGGTGGCATAGTTGGCCGATGCCACTGTGCTGATGGGCTTATGCACGTTTGGGATCTTGGCTGGCTGCGAGATGTGGCTGCCCATGGCTTGTCCCTCCAATAATAATCCCCCTCAAAATGAGCTCCACTTATGTGTGGAAGATATGATGCTGTCTTTGTGACTTGGAAAAAGAAATGTAATCTTGTTTAGTGTTCGTGAGAAAATCATGGATAGTTAGGCTAGAAAGAGGTTGAATTGAGGTGGTTTGATGCAAAAGGAAGTGAAAAGAAAGGAGTCGATGTTTGGGCATGCAATTGATGATGATGATGATGTCCAAAAATCCTAGTTATTAGTCCCACAAATGACAGGCTAGCTAGCTCATCTGATGATCTGAAGCTGCGTGTGTTAGTGGATACTAATTTTGTCCCGGGATGCTCAGATTCTTTCGATCTGAAGTACGGAGTACAAGTAGTAATTAAGTTGATCCTCTTGTTTAGTTTCTCATGGACAATATTGTTGGTAGAACCAAACCATGTTTTTGTCTCCATTTGAACCCAGTTGAAGCATCGTGTAGATCTGTAATCCTGATTTGATTCCTCCTCTCCTCGCCTCTTCCCTTCCATGCCCCACTTACGCACATCTGACACGAACCATTTTTTTTTTAAAAAATTATATCATTTAATCAGCAAGAAATTATCGAGCTAATTCCTTCATACTCATCAATGGCGGAGAGGAAGAAAGTGAGAAGAAGAATTCCGGCTGTTTGGCCGTTTTTCTGATCGGCCGCTGCGGCTGCGGCGGCGGCGGCAGCAGCGGGAGATAATTCCGCGGGATAATTGTAGCTGTGGCCGTGGCCGTGGCTGCCACCGACAGCGCGCCAGGCTGCAGCCGCAACCGCACGCAACGAATTGGAGTAGACGCGACGAGACGACGTGCGAGCCCATCCGGCGGCACGCGCGCGCACGAGCCCAACCAACCCAAAACCCAAACCGCGGCTCGGCTAACGTTAATCTCGTTACACAACGAAACACACGCGGTTTCATCGTCGTCAGGGATGGAAAGAAGCAGCGGCGAAGCGTCCGTGTGCATCCAGCTCGTTTCACCGTTCACTGAGCTGCCTCTACGTGATCCTGTTTGGGGCGCTATAATTTTTACTAAAATCTCTAACTGTTAGGAACTTTCCTAAAAATTTTAAATGTTTATTTCGATTCTAAAAAATTCTAGTCGTGGAATTTAGAAAATAAACTAAAAAAATTAGGTTTTTCAGTTTTTTACCATATGTTTCTCCGAATGTTGAGCTGCTCCCAAACAGAGACTGCGTTTGTTGCCAGCTTTTAACCGTTCGTCACTCTAAGCTGTGTGTGTCCGAGAGGAGAGCCAAAAGAAGACTTTTTTTATTGGGGAGAGACGAGACGACGAGCGAGACGGGGAATAAATAAAAGGGAGGGAGAGGGGAAGGAAGCTGAGCTCTCCCGTACTACTAGACCGACGACGTGGTGAGCTGTTCTTGTGCTCGTGGCCTGCTGCTCTCTGCTGCTGCCGCGGTGGCTATTAAGGTTGAGGAGGTTCTTGATGAGTAGGTGAGGCCGGAGGAAGAGGAGGAGGAGCGATTGGTTGATTGATTGGTTGGCGAATTCTTGTGAGAGGTTGCGTGTGGCAATGGCGCCGTCGTGGTGGGGGAGGAGTGGTGGTGGTGGAGGAGGAGTAGGCAATGGGGGTGGCACGCCGGTGGTGGTGAAGATGGAGAATCCGAACTGGTCAATCTCGGAGGTGGAGGCGGCGGAGGTGGCGCCGGGGTCACCGGCGGGGGCGGGCAAGGCCGGGCGAGGCAAGAACGCGCGCCAGATCACGTGGGTGCTGCTGCTCAAGGCGCACCGCGCCGCGGGGCGGCTGACGGGCGCCGCGTCCGCCGCGCTCGCCGTCGCGTCCGCGGCGAGGCGTAGGGTGGCGGCGGGGCGGACCGACGCCGACGCCGCGCCGGGGGAGAGCACGGCGCTGCGGGCGCGCTCCTATGGCTGCATCCGGGTGTTCCTCGTCCTGTCCCTGCTGCTGCTCGCCGTCGAGGTCGCCGCCTACCTCCAGGGGTGGCACCTCGAGGAGGTGGCGTCGCTCCTCGCCGTCGACGGCCTCTTCGCCGCCTCCTACGCAGGGTGGATGCGCCTCCGCCTCGACTACCTCGCGCCGCCGCTGCAGTTCCTCACCAACGCCTGCGTTGTCCTCTTCATGATCCAGAGCATCGACCGCCTCGTCCTCTGCCTCGGCTGCTTCTGGATCAGGTTCAAGGGCATCAAGCCCGTGCCGCAGGCCGCCGCCGCCGGCAAGCCTGACGTCGAGGCTGGCTCCGGCGACTACCCCATGGTGCTCGTGCAGATGCCCATGTGCAACGAGAGAGAGGTAAGCCCAAAGCAAACTCCAATCATTTGCTCCATTGCCATCTTGCGTTCTTGCTTCTGTCGGGAGAATGGTCTGAAGTTGGAATTTCAGATTGACTGTTCACTTCTCTTGTTTTGCCACATTCGTAATCTGCCTGGATCAAAAGATTCGAATTTTTGAGCTGTAATTGGGATTCGATCCCTAGTTCTAGTTCTCCTCAGCGCGAATTGAGCAGGAGGATTCTGCTGTTTTGGGATTCGGATTTTGCGCAAGACTCTGCATTGGATTGGTTTGGATCTTTGACCTGTGTTCCTCTTTGACCCGTACATGTTCTGCATTAACAACAACTTGGATGGTTTCTGATGTTTTAAGTTGCTGTGATCTTGCTTGCTCAATACACTATAACAAGAACAAAAATTTGGTGTTTTTAAGGTTGAATTTTGCCGTTGGATGTCGTACCTTTCAAGCATACTTATTGTCCCGATTCTCTGTCTGGATGTTGTCGTCAACCAGAAGACATGTTAATTGAACATCAAACTGGGCAGTATACTCCTTTTAAGACTAAAGCGTGCTACCCAAAATTTGGAAATCTGATGCTCAATTATCTGAGAGGCTAGGCCAATTCAATCTATCTATTATATTATTTAGACAGCTCGAAAAGAGAAGGCACCACGTTCGCTGTAAAGATTAGAAATTCCCACATTGATCGAAGAAAAAGAAAAGGAAGAGTCCAAGTAAAAATACAATCTAAAAAATAACTGAAATTCAGAATTAAAAATAAGAAATATTGAAAAAGAGACCATATAAGAACTACTCAATACGTGATTAATTAAAATTCGGAATAAAAAATAAATAAATTTTGAAATTAGGAAAGAAAAAGAAGAGTTCAAGTAGGATTACAATTTTAACATAACTAAAATTTAGAATGAAAAAGAAATATTGAAACAACAATTAATGCATCTATAACACAACACGAGATTAATTAGAATTCGAAATAAAAAATAAAATAAATTCAGATATTAGAAAAATAAAAATAAGAGTTCAACTAGAAATACAATTTATAAATAACTAAAATTCGTAATATAAAATAAAGACTATTGAAAGAATAGTTCATCTAGAATACAACAATATCAAATGATAATAAAGAGGAAAAAATAATAGACCTGTAAAGAATTAAAGTGGTGGTAGTTGATGGGACATATAAAAACTATAAACATATAAACAAAATCCCAAATAGAATTCCAATGACGATTAAGAGGAGGGACAACGGACAAGCCATTAAGTAGCACAGTCGCGGCAGTTGGCGGGATTCTAAAAAGTAAAAAAAATAAACCCCAATGATATTTAACAAATTTTAAGTAAAATCATATATAAAAAATAAATAATTTTGTATAGATACTAGCCGCGCAATTGCGCGGGCCACTCAGCTAGTTAATTCAATTTCATCTTGATGTTTGCAGGTGTACCAGCAATCCATTGGGGCAGTTTGCAACCTGGATTGGCCAAAGTCAAACTTCTTGGTGCAGGTGCTCGACGATTCTGATGATGCTACCACTTCTGCTCTGATCAAGGAGGAGGTGGAGAAATGGCAGCGGGAGGGTGTGCGCATCATATACCGGCACCGGGTGATCCGGGATGGCTACAAGGCTGGAAACCTTAAATCAGCCATGAACTGCAGTTATGTGAAGGATTATGAGTTTGTTGTCATATTTGATGCTGATTTCCAACCACAAGCTGATTTCCTGAAGCGCACCGTGCCACATTTCAAGGTTTGTCTGAACTGAACAATGCTGGCTGTTGTAAACACGTTGTTGCTTCACTTATATGACTATGAACCATATTTGTTATATTTTCTGACATCTTGAATGTTGAATTTCCAGGGGAAGGATGATGTTGGGTTGGTTCAGGCAAGATGGTCTTTCGTAAACAAGGATGAGAACTTGTTGACTAGACTACAGAACGTAAATTTGTGCTTCCACTTTGAGGTGGAGCAGCAGGTGAATGGTGCATTCCTCAACTTCTTTGGATTCAATGGGACTGCCGGAGTTTGGAGAATTAAGGCGCTTGAGGATTCGGGGGGCTGGATGGAGAGAACAACAGTGGAGGACATGGATATTGCTGTCCGAGCACATCTTAAGGGGTGGAAGTTTCTCTTCCTGAATGATGTTGAGGTACAATCAATAATTTCTTCGTGGCTTAAGCAGAATCTGCATTGTGTAAATGTCAAAGACTAATGATTTAATTCATGTGACTTCCCTTGCAGTGTCAATGTGAGTTGCCAGAATCATATGAAGCGTACAGAAAGCAGCAACACAGGTGGCACTCAGGTCCCATGCAATTGTTTAGACTCTGCTTTGTGGACATTATAAAATCTAAGGTACGATACTCTTTTTTCTTTAGGCACTGTGAAAGCTAAAATTTCCAGCAATGCATGTACTAGCATATCCTGTAAATGTAGTTTCTTTGCTAGAGTCACTTTCCCAATATGTTATAGGTTTAATGAGATAATTTACAAGATGGAGTAGTTGTTGAGAAGCATCTACCATGGTACCTTTTTACATGTTTGGGCAAACTTTATGCATATTATCTTATATTGAAGCACAATTTAAGAAGATTGAACAAGATGCTGAGTTGCTAACCACTCGAGCAAGTTACCAATATCCATAAAAATTCTATGTCGGTTCACTTGATTGAAATCATTAAATAACCTATCACAATCTTGTATCAGGGGCCAGGACATGTAATGAAGTTATTTTTATCCCTTCATCATATTATATCTCTACCAATTAGTCCACTGTTTATATACTGTTTCATTGGATAATTAACCTAATATTGCTGCCTACTTTCTTGTGCAGATTGGGTTCTGGAAGAAGTGCAACCTCATATTCCTTTTCTTCCTCCTCCGCAAGCTCATCCTACCCTTCTATTCATTCACGCTTTTCTGTGTCATCCTTCCCATGACAATGTTTGTTCCTGAAGCTGAGCTTCCTGCATGGGTTGTATGCTATATTCCAGCTACAATGTCCATCCTGAACATCCTCCCAGCCCCAAAATCATTCCCATTCATTGTCCCATATCTTCTTTTCGAGAATACTATGTCCGTCACCAAGTTCAATGCCATGATTTCTGGATTGTTCCAGCTCGGGAGTGCCTATGAGTGGGTTGTCACCAAGAAATCAGGTCGTTCTTCAGAGGGCGATCTTGTTGGGCTAGTTGAGAAACACTCTAAGCAGCAAAGAGTAGGATCTGCTCCCAATCTTGACGCGCTAGCAAAGGAGGAGTCGAATCCTAAAAAGGACTCCAAGAAGAAGAAGCACAATAGGATCTACAGGAAGGAACTGGCACTTTCTTTCCTCCTGTTAACAGCAGCAGCTCGCAGTTTGCTCTCTGCGCAGGGAATCCATTTCTACTTCCTTCTGTTCCAAGGGGTCTCATTCTTGGTTGTTGGTCTCGACCTAATTGGTGAGCAAGTGGAGTGATAGAAGATGAAGAGTTTAATGGGGTTCTTTTTTGTTTGAAAGAAAACACTTTGCAAGCATCAAAGGGCTCTTTGTAAAGGGAAGAGTGATGCAAATGTTCGATGCTTACACGTGGAAGCTTTGATCCCTATTCTAGGGGTCGAGATTCATCACATATACTGAACTGTGGAGATGTAGATAGATATAGTTTGGATTAAGCCTGTGGGATGCTTTTATTCTTTCAGGCAATTCTTTTGTAAGAATCTTTTGTGCCTAGATGGGTTCTTCTTCTCTCTTAACAAACTTTACCTTCAAATGAAGATAATACATGTTTCTACCATGTACTTTGATCGATTACCTTGGGTATCCACATACATGTCAGATTGTCCTTTTCATCCAGTACATAGAATTAATCACTTGTTCAGAACATCTCCTATTCTCCTTGTGTCCTTCTGTCTGTCGTTTGTGAATGATATTAGTAGTATGTTCTGAAAGAACTTTTACCTTGCTCACAAATGGAGCCCCTCATTAAGGGGCCTTTGCTCCATGCTGTCTTTGGCTTTGTCATGTGCATTGGCTGGGCCAGGTTGTTTTGATTTCTGTTACTATCATTGAAAAGGACAAGTACGCCCAAGTGTGCTCCTTGAATTGCAACAGTCCATGTGGAGGCAAATAGGAAATACTACTAGTGACCTGTAAACCTTGTTTGGCCTGTTGCCTGATGGTGCATGTTCTCCTAACCTTCCATTTGTTATTTCATATCAGAAGCTAACTACTCGTAGTTCCTCTCCACTGAAAAATACATCTGTTTTGATGGCATACCTCTTGTATTATTACCTTCAACCTCTAGCATTTGTTTTCTTGTCCAATGGAGAGCACATCTGCTTGAGAAGCTTCCCACGGAACTCAGTTTGAGGCAGTGATTCTTCTTCTGCTGGTCCAAAGTATAAAAAAACCAGAGACAGCTTTCACTGCGTATCAGGCCAGAATTCTGAAGATGTGATAGGGAAAATGGATATGAAAATGTTAGCCGGTGGCGCGTGCAGACAAGGCACATGGCGCCGATTCTCGCGAGGAAAGAGACCCTGTGTCCATCGCTCTCCGAGATCCAGGACATAATCAGACACGCTTTCCCTTCCCCGGGTAAGGGTAACCCTACTCTACTCCTCCCGTCCTCCGTTCGCCGAGTTCTCCTCGTCGTCGCATGTCGCCGTGACACCGACGTGCCATCAACCTCCCCGCCGTTACACCTGTTTTTCATGCGCTATCACCGCGATCTCGTATTGGCATCCATCCGGGAGAAGAGAAGAAGAAGAGAGCGTCGCGTCTCTTATCTTCTTCTTTCGAGCTGAAACTGAAAGCAACGGGTGCCTGCCTGCAACATGGGATGGTGTGTTGCCGTTTGCCCCCCATGTGATTGCCTCGTCCAGTTCCTTATCTGCTTTGGCCGCGTTTGACTGCCCCCGCACCGGCGTCAGGTGCGGATTTGGTGCGTGAGTCTCTCGCGAGGTACGGCGCCCATGCGTGTCCCCAGATGCGGCCTCACATGGGGCTCCATCTCACGCTGCCCCCGCCGCGCCGAGACAGATGCTCCCCTCGCGCTGTGCGTGCGTGCGTGCGTGAGAGGCGCCGCAGACGCGCGGATTCCCCCCGGTGATCCGGTTGGTTCTGTGCTGCTCCACTTGGGCTGGCTGCTGTGTGACCGTGACTCTTCCGAGTCAGCTGCGCGCCTTCGCCGCGGTGTCTGCCTACGTTGTACTACGTGCGAATGTACCACGGGACGGGACACGCTGCCGCGCGGAGACGGGGCCGTGCCGTCTGCCACTCTGTTGGCACGGTCGGCTGGCTCCGCGATAGATAAGATACCCAGCCGGCAAGCGACGGAGTCCCCAAGTCCTAACCCGGCACCCACAAGGCAGCTGCAGCGTCTCCAGCCTCCACGCGGCAGCGGCGCTCACCTGGCCGTCCTTCCTCGCTGTTGCACTTGCACATCTCTTGCCAATTTTACTGCATAGTACTGTACTCTAGTGGTTGGGCCAAATGAATCGCCACTCGTTGCTGGACACTCATCGGTCACGTGTGGATGATTAGCATTATTGAAGCGGGTATTTGGGATCTCAAGAATGATGATAATCCAAAGTACGGTGAGCACACAGTGTAGACTCTTGTCGTACGAAAAGAGCGGCGACAAGGAAACTTCAGATCAAACACAGTGGTGATAGTACGTACCTTTGGTTATACAGCACGCCCAGAGGGCTCTATGTACAGGCAGAGAGGTCAATAATACAGATGCAGTCGCCATCAGCACTAACACGAGCTGAGGCATGCCCTATCATTACGGCTCTAAATTGATTCAGGGTATCCCAGACTGAGCAAGTTTGGGGGTTCATCACTTCATGGGCCTAATAATAACAAAGTAATGATCCCTTAATGCGTATCTGCCGCTACTGAAATGAAGCCAGCATGTGCTTATGGGACTGTCGGAAAGTGATGATTGCACTGGGAGTCTGGGACCAGACCTTGAGCCCGCCTAGCTACTTCGCTAACCCTTTATTGCCATCGTCATCGTCATCCTCCAGATCACTGAACGATACATCCTCCTCCTGTCCCAGTGAAGTTCTGTTGCCTTCTGTGCCAACCACCTCCTCTGCATCATCATCGTCATCAGGCCATTCATCAACTTCATCTTCATCAGTCTCGGCATGAATTTTGGCCTCGATGGCTAAACTCTTGGTTTCGTCTTTCACTGACAACTCTTCTTCAATTACTGACTTGTCTATTATTTCCATCTCTGTGGTTGCAATGGGGAACTTCTCAGCCTCGACATCTGGCGAGATATCAGAACCGGGTTCTTCGAACGATGAAACCTCTGGTTTTCCAACTTTGTTTTCAATGCTTGAAGGTTGTATCACTTTCTCTTCAGCAGGGGCAGATAACATAATCACAGTTTTTGATGATTCCTCTTCCCCAGGAACCTCAGATCCTCGCTTATTCTTAGTCTGTAAACTTTGCAGCAATTCCTCCCTTGCTTGTAGGATCTGAATGGAAGAGAATGTTTGAAGTGGAATCAGACTAAAACCTTGGCATCAGAAAATGTAAACCAAGGAAAGGAGTTGACTGTGTTACAACACAAGAACTGACAATGCACCCAGCTAGTCAAAGTAAAGCTGCATTTAGGTTAGAGATACTGGGTATACTAACCCCCCGCCTTCAATTTATTTGTGTGTAAACATTAGGGGTGGAGTGGTGGACCTAGATATGGTCCAAGCCCAGGCCAGCCAACTATTTTGGGCTGCCTTTGCCTATCCATGGTGAAAATGAGCACAAATTAATGGGACAGTTCGAGGCCTTGGACCATGGCATAGGTGGCCCAAGGCCTCAGTCCACCGACACCGCCACTGCACATAACAGTACTTGAGGATAGCCCATTCTAGGTGCAACCTATATGCGCTAACCAAGTCATCAAATAAGGTGTTTCACATGTGAAGGGGTAGGGTGGTTATCAAGAATTTTGTGGTAACTAAGAATAGTGGTGCTAAACTACTATATAAGCTGGAATGGCTCAATTTCCTCCCCTTCTTATTTTGGTTTAAGAAGCTCATCATGCATTTCAAGGAATACAGCACAAAGATTCCATAATAAATTAATTTGTTAAAAAATATTAATTGCACGATAATGCAATTACCTGTGGCGTTGAAAGAAGTTGAGCATCTTGCTTGTTGAGTTTTGAGTGCAGAAGCACAAAATAAATCTTCCAGAAACATGCTTCACTCATATCAGTAGAGCAAATGGCAGCTTTTATATCTGACAGGCTTGGCACAAGGTGCTCCATGGATAATGCATGCACATATTGAGCATCCGAAAGTTCAAAGTCTATTAAAATAACACATGTGTTAGATCATAATGTTAGCATACAGTATCACATATTATACTGCAAGATGTAAAATAGTATTGTTGATTATTATCTTTTGCAGCTTTGATTATCAAAGAAAGCTGGATTGACAAAAAGGACACGAAGCATTCAAGAAGTATGCTTTTTAAAGCTATTAAACACGGTACTACCTCCTGATGAAATAAGTGATATTCTTGAGACATTATATAGATTTGAAGAATGAATGCATTGACGGAACTTTAAGTATATTAAAAAAATGCAGTCCAGCAAACCGCCATTATCCAAAAGGATGAGATTTGAAGCCAGTGTACATACAGGCTATACTTGCAAAATATATGCTTGCACTAATACACCATAATAAGCTTGGTAGATTTCAACAAAAACATAATGAAATTTCAAAATCCGGTATGATCTTAATCTGTTTCATTTCATGTGTGGAACTAAGCCACCTTGTCACTGAAATTAGTAGTACTTCTGAATTTCCATAATTAATTCATATCTTCCTACTATTGAGTCACAGTCTCACAGACCAGCGCACGAAGTAACGGAACATAAAATCAACTAAGAATGTTACCTTTGGAATGAAAACCTGAGTCATAAACGAAATTCTGGGCCCTGGTTGTCTCTTCTCAAGCAATAATGCACAAATCCAACATAAGGCTAGCACAATTCAGTATAACCTGCCCGATTTTCCACAGAACGTGTGGACGTCACCAAGTCCAGCATCTACCCTTTCAGGTTGTTATTGATTTTATATAGTGGAATGATGAAAATATTTATCACGGCTTACGCAATTTTGCTCAAGTTGACATGACACAGCCTAACTCCTAAGAAATCATTAGTTCACAGAAAAGGGTTTCCTGGTTTCCCAACTCCAATGAATTATCTTCCCACCAATCACAACCAAATTCGCTCGAATTGAGACCAGAAAGTACAAGCATTTCATCCCTAATGCACCAAATTACACAAAGCAAGTCTGAGACGTCACTAAGGCAGTGAATCTTACCATCTGCATAGCGCTCACTGATGAACAGTGGGAAATCGAGCCACGTCTCGGGCCTGGTCGAGATGTGCCTCACGAACACCACCACCTCCTCAGTCACGCCAGCCACGGGCTCCCCATCGTCCGCATCCCCCTGCCCAAATGGCAGGAGGGAGGACGCGATCTTGGATATCTCCGCCACCGCCTTGTTGCTCTGCAGCATCGAGATGCCACTCCTCACCCTGCCCCCGATCTCCGCCAGATCGCTCCGGATCCCCGCGATCCGCGGCGACTGCACTGACTCCTTTTCCCCATCCCTATCCCTCTCCTCCTCCTCCTCCTCCTCATCATCATCATCATCATCCGTCCCCTCCGCCTCCCCGCGCGGGGTGGAGGACTCCGGCGGGGGCGGGGGCGGGGGCGCGAGGAAGGAGGCGACGCCCCAGAGGCGGCGGGTGAGGGTCTCGGTGAGCTCGGAGATGTCGTCCTTGACGCCGCGGCTCGGGGTGTCGGGCTGCTCGGGCTCGTCGGAGTCGGGGTCGGTGTTACGCGGGGAGGAACCCTCCGGGAACGCACTGTCGGCCGCGGCGGCGGGCGCGGCGGCGTGCTCGGGCTCGTCGGCGTCGGGGTCCAGCTCGCCGCGCGGCGAGGAGAGCGTCGCCGCGATGGAGCGCGCGAGCCACGACATTGGTGCGTGCGACCGTGCGAGTGCGTGGGGAAGATGGAGATGGGTGGCGTGGCGACCAGCCGAACTGGGGACTCGTGTCGTGGAGCGTACGCCGCGGGGTGGATCCGTCAGGGCGTCGACTGGTGTGTTCCGAGCCGTCCGATCAGAAAGCGATGGCCAGGATCAGGTTTGTTATCGGGTGTGGGTGGGGTAGGTGGAATTTTTTTTAGAAATAATATGATTTTAATGGAAAATCGTAAAAAAATTGGTCGGTTAGGCGAAATCGCAAGTTTAGCACCCTGTCGAACAACCGTAGTTCGATAGGGTTACCTGTCGAATAATCTCAGTTTGACATGTGCCTGTATATAAAAAACAAAATAAAAAAAAGGTACACAAACAGCAACACTACAGTGATTTGCAAGGTATATCGAACTGCCCATGTTCGATACCCTGTATGAACAGTAACGCTACAGTGATTTGCAAAGGCATGTCGAACTGCCCATGTTCGATACCCCTGTATGAATAGTGCGCTACAGTGATTATTCCTTTTTTTAAAATTTTTACCACCTGTCGAACTGTGGCTGTTCGAACAGTTCGACAGGGTGCTAAACTTGCGATTTCACCTAACTGACCTATATTTTTACGATTTTCCATTAAAATCATATTATTTCTAAGAAAAACTCGGGGTAGGTGAGACCATGAGACTCTGAGAGGCATATCAAGCACTTTCAGAGGTTTATCACAGATTCAGAATTAATAATCCGGAGATCTAGAGTTTGTGGTCACTTTGGTTTGTACAAAATTTGTGGGAAAACTGGAGGATTTCAATTCCTATATAGGTTTTGTCACTTTCATCCATTTAGAATGGAGAATTTGGACATAGAGGAAAAAATTTGCTAGGAATTCAAACATCTATCTATCAACAACAACATATCTTTTTTTCTCTTAGCAAATCAGCAATGGAAGCTATAAAGGACCATAATTTGAGGACGCTTGACCAAGGTTTCGCTATGATTAACAATGTTTTGCAAGATTCATACAATTACTCTACCCCTGTGTTGTTCCAAACAAACCATCACATATTCTCCATAGGTTTTTCAAAAAAAAAAATTACATATGCAATCCTATCATGTGTTGTAGTACTTTTTTTTTTCAATTCATGTAGTTTTTCATTCCTATATGTTCTAAAGGAGTCATTTAGTTTTGGTAGAGTAACAATTTAACAAACCAAACATACTTCTATCATTATCCTCCAAACATTAGTAGTTCCATAACATCCAATGCTACCCAAAAATTGATAACACCGAAATGTACCAAATTTTGGTGTTACCTACCAAATTATGGCATGGTCGGTTCAAACCGAATAAGTCCTTAATCTGTGACTTCATAATTCAGGCTGGGAAACATAATACCAAACTGGGCCTCTTGGCTTTGCCAATTCGACCTGTTGCTTACTTCGGCCTGACGGGCCAGGCCTTGACTTCGTCTCTTCCTTTCCGCCGCCTCCCACGTCAGAGTTCCACGAACTTTTGCCGGTTTCTGCGCCTCCATTTGATTTGGATAAAAATGAGTGACGTTTTTAGTCGAACAGTTCTCGAGTCCCATGGTCAGAACAAATTCCGTCACTGGGCATTATATTTGCTGATGAAATGAAATAGTAAAAGGTTGGGTAGGATCGTGCATGGAAACAACACCAAGATCAAGTAAAAAAAAATCGAAACGACACCAAGATCACGTATACGATCCGGCTAGCTCCGAAAAGGGTTCAAAAGTGGGGGAGAAAACGAGCCTGTAATGGACACTTTCGTGTTTTTTCTTTGTCCCAAGAAAGATGGGGCAACTGGATGATCATGGGTTGATAATTTGGTGAATTAATCGTGCACTCGCATGCAAATGGTGCCGGTCGGTACATCGGTTGTAGCAGTCACCGTGTGTGGTGAGGCTTAACCGATTTGTATATTAGTAGATGGGTGAAGAATTTGTGTGACTACACTAAGACCGTGTTCGTTACTCCTAGTTGGGAACCCATCTTCTCTGCATGGAAAACGGAGCGGTTCATTAGCGCGTGATTAATTAAGTATTAGTTATTTTTTTCAAAAATAGATTAATTTGATTTTCTTAAACAACTTTTATATAAAAATATTTTGCAAAATACACACCGTTTAGTAGTTTGGAAAGTGTGCGCATAGAAAATGAGAGAGAAGGGTTGGGACCGGCTGAAACGAACATAGCCTAAACTAACTCTGTTGATCGGTTTGCTAGCTGTTGCATCATACACCTCCTTTTCTCTCTTAAAAGTTAAAATTAAACTCCATTTTTCGAGACATAAGAAGCTCTAGCATCAGAACAATTTAATGGTATAATTAACTACTACCTCTTTAAAAACCAACACATTATCTACAGCTAATTAATAGCATATACTCATGCAATAGCTAATATGTACTGCACCATTTATTTATGATCGATCTCTCCTATACGCTTATGCTGTAGCTATCTACAAATTACTAGTATGTTTTTTTTTTCTCTTTCCCCTCCTCTCTCTCCTCCACCTAGCTTCAAATTTGATGTGGAAATTTTTAAAACCCATTATATACTTGCTCTTACCTTGGGATCATATACGCATCTAGACTTTGGTGATGATATCCACACTGCAAGTTCGAAGAATCAATCCTGCCAAGCGGAACACAAAACCATAAAAACCAACGTGCATGTTAAACGTTTGTGTGTGCGCAATCCAGTTTCGTTTTTTTAATCCCTCCTGGTGAGCAGCTGCACATGCAAAATACAGTTGTCCCTTCTCACTACTTGTACTACAACCCGGTCGGCCAGAGCAACACTACTACTGCTACACGAACAAGTTGCCCCCAATCCGAGACGTGCATCCACCAGCAAAACTGCGTGCGACTTTGACGAATTCTGCCTAGCGAGTATGGCCATTGGCTGCAACAATATAATCGCTTCATGGTTGCTGAATTTTTCCTTTCCGGTTTCCATTGACCTTGTGCTGGGTTCGGTGTGTACAGTGCGTGTGTGTGTATGTGTCGATTTTTCCCTTACAAAATGATGAGTTGGTGTGTGCGCGCAGCGCGCTACTGGTTCAAAGCAAGCAGCCACACCTTCCGCGAACCGATCTTTCGATCGGTACTCCAGCCGCGTCCGGTTTATATATATAAATCGGCACCCGAAAAAGCGATTGGCAATTCAATCGGTGACAGGTTGATCAAACAATCATCAGCTCGTCTCTTGCTTGTCTACTTCGATCATCGTCGCTGTCGTAGTCGTCGGAGCAGGAGGAGGAGGAGGAGTGGGAGATGAAGAAGGAGGCAGGGACAGGGAGCAAGCTGGGGAGGTGGCTGGGGGCGCCGGTGAGGGCGCTGTCGAGGGCGTGCGACTCGTACGTGCGGAAGATGTCGGCGTGCGCGGGGCACATGCCGACGCACGCGGCGGGCGCCATGGGGCGGGGCGGGTTCGCGCCGGGGACGATGCAGGCGGCGACGTTCAGCTCGCGGTCGCGGCGCGGTGGTGTTGACGGCGGCGACGACGACGACGTCGGGGCGCTCGTCCGCGCGCTGTCCCAGCGGCAGGCGGCGTCGGCAGCGACGACGGCGTCCGTGCCGGTGAGGAGCCGCAGCGTGGCGGTCGGGAGGATCGACGAGGACGCGCCGTGCGAGTTCGGCGCCGACGACGCGCGCCTCGGCCCCGTGGTGCCGCCGCCGCACGTGCGGCGGAGCCGCAGCGTCGCGGTCGGCGCCGGGCGCGCCGGCGGCGTCGGCGTCGTGCGCGGCTGACCGACGCGAGTGACCTCCGGCGGCGGCGCGTGCACCAGCAGTAGCCCGCGTCGCGTGTCGTCGTCGTGTAGCTTACCTAAGCCTAGGCTTGCTGTCTTTTCATGGTTCGTGAATCGTGAACACGAATTATCTACAGCCTTTTTTTGTGTAACTGTGTCGTTTTCAGTGTGATGTGTGTGTACATATCCTTTCCTTGTGATTACTAGATTTGTCACGATTTGGAACTAAGCAGCCCGTTTGACATCGTCTGCACATTACTAGTACTTTGCATGTGCTATATTGTCCCAGCAAGTTTGGTGTGCATTTCTTGATTTCTACAAAGTATAGTAGTTATACTACTTGTAAATTATAAATCGTTGCGAGGCATCTGTCTCCAAGCAAGTGGTCGATCGATCAGGAACCAAACCCCAATTATCTATCCAATGATCCGTACGCACGGTATTGTTCTACGTTAGGTCTAACCTTCCGGGCAATAGCGAAACCAGTAATTTTACCCCGTGAAATCAATTATCATTGTTTGATATTTTAGTGTAATCCTTTATATAAAATTCAGAGAATTTACATGAAAAAATTAGTACCATTAGTGAAAAAATTAGTACCATTAGTGAAAAAATTAGTACCATTAGTACCTATAAGGATGTTAGTGCCTACAGTTTGTACGTGGCTCTGCCACTGCTGGATGACTCGATGCTTTGACACGGTTCGATCTCTGCTCTTCGCCGTGCATGCACCTGTCGAAATTATGCTTTGCTTAAATTTGCAACACTATTACTAGTTCACTACACACTGTGGCAACATCAGGATGCTAGTAGCTTTTCACTGTCCCAGACTCCCAGTGAAAAGTGTTAATTCTGAGAAAATGGCCGGCGATATTACATTTGCTTAAATGATATTACAGAGGATCTATGGCTTTACCTATAGGGAGCTAAAATTTCTGAGAAAATGGCCGGCGATAATCTGAAAAAAGTTATAACCCCATAACTTTAGGAATTAGATTTCTTTTTAATTCTGTAGCGGAATTATTTGGGCTTCGTTAAAAACGGCTATTTCTGACTAGCTTATTTTGGCACGCGAAATGAAACAGGCATTAGTGGGTAATTATTTGAGTATTAACTAAACAAAATACATTTGATTTTGTAAAGAAACTATTGTATATAAAGTTTTTGCACGAAACACGCTGTCTAGTAATTAGGAAAATGTGCTCAGTAACCAGGAGTAGCTTAGTCAGGAATTCGATCTAAATGTAGCCTTAGACAACTCCCTCTTAAACTTCGGCTACGTTCAACATGAACAAATGACATAGTCGGACTAGTCCAACCAATTTGATAGCCGGAATAGTGGAGAAGGGTGGGGGTGAGAGGAATGGGTATATATTCACGCGATCCACACGATCGTGAGTGCAAACGGTAAAAAAGAAGTCCACGTGTGACCCAACTCACACTATGTTGCCAGCCCACGCTCGGTCCTTCTCATTTTCTCCACTACCACGGTATCGGCGATGGTCTCCGTCTAACGAGTTAGAGATTGATATAGCAACCTGGTCAACTCTTTTCTCGACCACCACACCCCCACCGGACGCCTACTCGGCCTTGTCTCGCACCGAAAGGTGTCATTGTGCCAACGCTGCTCGTCTGCCCAGCCTCCTCCTTCTCTTTTGCTTTAGCTTTGCCCCGCAACAAACACTAGTCCACCACCGCAGCCGATCTCATGGCTCTAGTGGTGCTGCAGCTACCTTGTCTCCCGTTCTTGTCCAACGTGCATACGATTGTACATAATAAGTTTTAACTTGTTTGGACTGGGCCCACATGAATACTTATGAACTTCCATGATTGATTGGTTCGGCGTGGTACGAGAGTTACGGTTCAACCGGATGTATAACACTACTTGTGCGTTCGATACGCTGTTTTCCTAACCCCACTTCCCTGTGTTCTACGCGCACACCTTTCAAACTGCTAAATAGTGTGTTTTTTACAAAATTTTCGATACGAAAGTTGCTTTAAAAAATCATATTAATCCATTTTTTTAAAAAAATAGCAAATATTTAATTAATCATGTGCTAATGAGTCGTTCCATTTTCCGTACAGTGGGAAGTGGGAATGAGTTCCCAACTCACCCAAACAAACACAGCCTTAGGCCCTGTTTGGGAGTCTCCCAAACAGTCCAGTTTTTAGTCCAGATTCTGAGAAGCTGTGATTGTAGAATCCAGAAAATAAATTAGAAGTCAGAAGTTGAAAAATTCAGTTTTTCCAGATTTTTGGAAGTTAATTATCAACTAACTGTTTTTGAGCTCTCCAAACATGACCTTAGAATTTCGGAGGGAATGCAACCAGGGAGACGGCCAGGCAAGGCTTCCGACCGAAACGGCGCTAGAACAATCCGTGGACCGCGGCGTCGCCGTCCACCGCCGCCTCTCAGCCACTCACCCCGTCGACGTGTCATCCAATCCAGCCATCCGTCGTAGCCCACGTCCAAATTCAGAGCACCACCACATCCCCCCCGACCTGGCGCCCGAATTTTCCCAGCCGCGAACTCCTCCGACTTGGTCGGCCCACGCAGCCAGCCAGCCAGCGACAATGGCAGCAGCAGCATCCGCCGCCGCCGTGGCATCCACCGCGCCGCAGCCGCTGCGGCCGCGCGCGGGGACGCCGCGCCGGGGGATAGCCGTGCCGTCACACCGCGCGGGGGCGCCGCGGCCGCGCCTCGCCGTCTCGGCGTCCTCCACCACCGAGACGACGAGCGAACGCGGCGGCGCCGAGCGGTTCTACTTCAACTTCACCGGGTTCCCCTTCCCGCTCGGGCCCTTCCTCAACCGCCGCACCATCCGCAGCGAGGTAACACCTTTTCCTCTCGACTTCTTCCGCCTGAATCTTTTCTGCTCTCCGGCGGCGGCGCGTGTCTAATGGCGTCGAACGAGCAGGCGGTGAAGGGCAGGATATGGCTGTTCGAGCAGGAGCAGGCGCTCGGGTTCAGCAGCGTCTCCACCAACACCCGCATGACCGTCATCAAGCTCAACTCCGGCGGCCTCTGGGTGCACGCGCCCATCGCGCCAACCAAGGAGTGCATCCAGGCAAGCCCCCGATCCCCACACGCCCCCGTCTCCTCCTCCGATTCAGCCTCGTCTCATGTCGACACCGTGCAGCTTCTCAAGGAGCTCGACGCGCCGGTGGAGCACATCGTGCTGCCGACCTTCGCCTACGAGCACAAGGTCTTCTTTGGGCCATTCACCAGAAAATTCCCCATGGCGCAGATATGGGTGGCTCCCAGGCAGTGGAGCTGGCCAATCAACCTGCCGCTCGAGTTCTTCGGGATCTTCCGGGCCAAGCCCCTCCAAGACGAGGACGATGACACGCCATGGGCGGGCGAGATCGAGCAGAAGATGCTCAGCTCGCCTGAAGTTGGTAGCGTCACTGTCACCAACCAATTCGAGCTCTGTTTCATCAGCAAATGGATGCATTTTTTTTATAGCTGTGTGCAATGGTGTGATTTGGTGCTTTCAGGGATTGGACCTTATGTGGAGGTGGCGTTTTATCACAAGCCTTCTCGGACATTGTTGGTGACTGATGCTGTCATTTTTGTTCCTCGGCAGCCGCCTGAGTGTATCAGCAAAGAGTCATTGCTGGGATCTGCCAAGAACGGTTTGGCAGTGAAGATTTTGAGCAAAGGAAAAGAGGTTCCAGATGAACCAGTTGTGGACAATAAGCTGAACCGTCAGAAAGGTAATTGTAGTGAGTTTGATCAGTACTATCTAATTGCAGCTATGAGTGCCGTGCTGTATGATACAAGAATCACTTCTTTTTATATAACCTCTGAAAAGCGCGGGGAGTTCCTGCTTTTCATTAAGAAGAAGAGAGTAGTGCTCATTAAGAAACAAAAATGACTGAAACTAGTGAAATATAGTGCACTAGTGAAACTAGTGAAATGGGATGTCATGCAGAAAACCAAAGAAACAGAAACAGAGCAGTGAGCATTACGATTTTGTTTAACGATCCTTTTTGGGTGTGGAGTGCATAACGATCTTTGTTAAACAAAATCATAATGTTCACTGCTTTGTTTCTGTTTCTTTGGTTTTCTGCATGACATTTTAAAAAGTCCTTGCGAAGCTCATTTGGCAATTCCATTCTCTGTGAAGCTTCAGTATAAGGGCTTTAGGCATTCCCATGGACTCCATATGCCTACTATATCGCCATATCGGTTATGAGATCTTTACTCTGTATTATCTTCAACGCAGATATTCAGTTTTTTTTGTCTTCGCTATAATGCCAAAGATTATTGTCTGTCCTCAGACATTTAATTTTCTGTTCAAAGCATAAGCATCTGATGAAAATTACAGCATAATGTTTTCTTTGCATAGAATAGGGTCATATATCTTCCGCATTGAATTGATAATACTGGAACATTGCAGTAACCTTGTTGGTGTAACAACAGGATGGGAGCGAATGGTACTGCAAGTATTGTTTATTGGTCCCTCAAATCTTCTGGAGCCAAACGCAAGTTTTGCTCAAATGTCTCAGAAGTTGATTGTCTCCCCAATTGTGAAAACACTTGTTTTCAGCAAAGTTCCAGAGAAGGTATGTTCATGTGGTGAATGGGAAGTGTACACTAGTATCACATAGTATTTGTTGAACCTGGCTGAACATTACCTTCTGTGCTTTTGATCTATAGGATTCATAAGACTTAGAATTACAACTTGAAGGTTTTCCACGGGACACTACGACCGCATATTTTAGCCTTTAGGTGTCAATATCTTCAACTTGTCATTACAAGCTAGCTCTAGTCAGAAGCATTTCCTTTTTCAGTTGCAGACCTGCAATGTGTATGTAAATGAGTCAATCATGAAAAGTTGCATGCCCAGACTAGAACATATATGAAGCAGCTTTAGGCATCCTTCCTATGTGCTGCCATGATTTATCCACTGGCTGACTCATTATCTAAAACAAATGCACTGGCTGACTTGCAAGTTTTATACAGCAGTGAAGTGCTGCAGTGTAATGACCTGAGATCCTACCAAGTAGTTTTTCTGATATTTTTACTTCGAAAAATAAAACAAATGTTTCTGATTTCTCTGAGTTAACATTTTGGTATTTCCTACTTCCCATATATTTCTTCCAATATCACACCACTGAGATCATCTGCCTCTACAGGTGAGAGACTGGGTCGACAGGATCGCTTCAGACTGGCCATTCAGGAGGATAATCCCAGCTCACTTCGCAGCTCCGATTAACGCGAGCCGGTCCGACTTCTTGGCTGCCTTCGCTTTCCTCGATGAGTTCCTCCCCGAGCGATCTCCAGCATCGCCCGGCCTCTCCCTCCTCTTTGCCTCGCTCATGGGCAAGGCGGCGAGCTACTTCCCCCCTGATGACATGAAGACCCTGTCATCCCTGGACGAGTTCTTGGTTTCAGTTGGTGCTGTCAAGAAGACAGTTTCAGGCAGCAAGCGATGATATAGAGAGATACTGGCAGATGAATTGTTCATAGTTTTGTGTTGAGATGAGATTGTTGCTGCTGTACATGGTTAACACCACTAAACAATGTAGTTAGCCTTTTTTATTCAGGATTATATTGTATATATCTTGCTGCAGTTTATAGAAGAGGCCAAAATTTTTACAACTCAGCTGAACCTCTAATGATTCTCTATGGCTATGACTCTGTTTGGCTGTGCACCAGCTCCAACCCCCAGGAAAGTCCAACTGAACGGTTTCAGTTCTACTTAAAAAAGGAGTAGAGTATCTGAAGTGATCTAAAAGAATGATCTAGAGAGGTAAAGCAGGGAACAAATTGTTTCATTACTCTACTCCAGACTAACGCTCCTATAGTTTAGATTGAGAAGTTGGAGCCCCGCGGCCCTATGAGAATTTCTCTTGCCCGGGCTAGCAGAGGGGCATTCATGTTTGTCATTTTAATGGGGGTGGTGGGGTTCAGTTTAGCATTTAGAGAGCACAAGATTAGAATGCTGTGCACGGTGTCTGTGGAGTAATAATTCCTTGTTCAGATCGAGCCAAGTTCAGTTAATGCAGAAGGTCCGCATCCATGAGCCGTCACAAGCCAAAGTACATCATCTTCTGTATCCTCACGCGTCAGACATTAACCCCATTATAACCACTAACCAACGCATTATACAACTTCTGATCTAAGTGCCCACTCCATCACTTTCCTCAGATAGTACATGCTTTTGCACTACTAACAGCGACTTGTACATGTTTTTTTTTCTTAAACAAACATAGTTAGATCCACATCAACTCTGAACGTGTGAAGAAATAGCAGTTCAAAGCTGCACACAATCACTTGCTACTGTATTTTACATGCTTTTGCACTACTAATGGTGACTTATACATGTTCTTTTCCTCAAACAAACATGGTTAGATCCACATCAACTCTGAATTTGTGAAGAAATAGTAGTTCAAAGCTGCACACAGTCACTTACTACTGTACTTTACATGCTTTTGTACTACTAATGGTGACTTATACATGTTCTTTTCCCTAAACAAACATGGTTAGATCCACATCAATTCTGAACTTGTGAAGAAATAGTAGTACAAAGCTGCACACAATCACTTATACTACTACAACTGTATTGTTTCAGGCTGAGAATGTGTAAACCTCGCTTCCTACTCCACTTTCCTAGTGAGTAAAACCATCGAAACGTCCCCAAAATTAGCATAGCTCATCGCACACGCTCGCTGAACTTGTCTGAAACTCTGAACTCAGAAGTCAGAACTGACATCCTTGTCAGGCAAAGGTAGTTAAGTCAGTTACCATCAAAAGATCTGAAGAACGGTAAGTAACATAACGACCAACAATGACAAAATTTACTGGAGTACGTTAACTCCCCTGTAACTGAAGAAGGGGTTCAGATTTCAGGCTGTAAAATAAAAACCGGAGCAGTAAATACGAAGGCAGGTCAAAACCGTGAGATTTAATGCGAAGTGGTGAAACTGACGACGAGCCGCCATTAATTTCTCCAACCTTTTCTCCGTCACAGGATGAGGCAGAGCCCCATTTACTCTTCGGCGCCGCGACGCCAACGGCGACGCCGACCACAGGGTGATCATCAGATCAGAAGCACAAGAGCAGGATACATACACACGCATGACCTCATGAACTACTCTCATGTAAAGGGAAAAGAGAGGAAAAAAAGATGATGCCTTTGGCTTCTCATTGATGATGTCCAGCCCATCAACCACAGGGAGAAAGAGATGGAAATGACAAATTGTATACATACGTCACTGCTGCCACAAAAGAACTTCCAATTTTTTTTCTGCATTGAGAAATGCAGGCCAAGAAAGCTACAAGAAACATGGTACTAGATGTTGCCAAGAATTGGGAGGAAGAAGAAGAAGAACTAGCCTATACATGCAATTCTATCTATGTTATTGTTGCCATGCTGATGTAGTAAGCATCGATCCTCCATTGTAAGTCCTTTCCGAGCTCCAAGAAGTGCACCCGGAAAGCAAGAACAAGAGAGGACGACGACGATGGATGGGCTGCTACTCGATCACGAACGAGCCCGCGCCTGCCGATGTGTCCAAGAAAGCAAGAACTGACCACGCCTCGCCGGCGTCCTCAGTTGTGCAGCGGGTTCGGCCCTGTCGGGACGAGCCGCTTGGCGACGCCGTAGCGCAGGTCGACCACCTCGTCGCGTCCTGGTGGCGGCATCCTCAGCGGCACCGGCCTGCGGTGGTGGCGCCTGACCCCGGCGCGGTGGCGCAGCTCGTGGCACAAGGGCAACGGCGGCACGGGCGCCGCATGCCTGGACGAGCCGCCGCCGCCGCCGCCGCCGCACACCCTGGCGAGGATCGCGTCGACGTCGACGGCGGACAATTCCGGGGCCCGCGGCGGGCGCGGCTGCTGCTGCTGCGCGGAGGCGAGGACGAGCAGCGACGCCAAGAAGACGGCGCGGACGCTCCAGCTCCACCGCCACGACGACGGCGACCGCAACCCCCCCATTGCCGCCCGCGCCTTTCTTGGAAATCGACGGGCAGGGGAGAGGAGAGGAGAGGAGAGGAAGAAGCCAAGCTCGAGACGACGACGGCGATGATGGAAGGGGGGCGGGCGAGGCGATGGCTTGGATGGTTGCCGCGGGCGATGCGATGATGAGGAGATGAGAGGGACGCGCGGCGCGGGGGAGGTGGGCTTTAAAGGCAGCGGCGTGAGGTGCATGAGGAAGCTGGAAAACAAGCAACGGCTGCTGCTGGGTCGGTCGCTCGCGGAGTCGATTTCCCAACTAATTCGGGTGCAAAACCAAGCGAGACGCCGAGACGGCCAGTTTCACGTCGGCGCGCGTGTGGGATTACTACTGGAGTACTACGCGGAGAGGAACCCAACACCCGTGACGCCGTGACGACGGGGAACCCGACACGCACAGCCGAGAGCGGAAACGCAATGCGGGCAGAATATTTCGCTACAGTACGTTGCGTGAAGGGGACTGTAGGCTGCAGGGGGAGAACTAAACGGAGGGGCAGTTTTCAACGTACTGATGCCGCTAGCCAAAGGTCCATCAGAATGCTCATTCGCTTTTGGTTTCACATGTTCTGACTTCTCAAGGGTGGGCATTCGATCAGATTTGCTTTGGTCTTTTAAACTTTTCTTTTTCAAAAAGAGATACTACTAGGATAGTACGATGTTTCATATTGATATGGTAGAATTTTTTTTTTACAAAACTATAACCCTGGAAAGCTATAGTTAAGAAAAATAAGAACAAATACACCACCACATGTTGAATCTCTTCTAATGAAACCGGGGACCGAAATACATTGTAAATTACTTCAGTTTAAGACCGGCGAATTCGATTTCGATTAGTTCGGTTTGGTCTCGGTCATGACTAAAATGGTTGGTAGTTTTATGAAATAAAAAAACAGACGAATCACAATTAAATTTGGACAACTAAAGGTGTGTTCTGAACTATATTTTCCCAACTTTCATTTATCGCGCGTGTATTTCTCAAACTGATAAACGGTGTGTTTTTTATAAAAATATTCTATAAAAAGTTGCTTTGAAAAAATATATTATTTCATTTTTAATTTTTTTTAACTTACAGTACCTAATTTATCCTATACTAATCCATCGCTCCATTTTACGTTAAAGGGGAAGGGTGCCTAACCCCAAATTGAACACAAACTTACTCTTTTTCAGGATATGCTTTGATAGTAAGATATCACCAGATAATAATAAAAGATATATAACGCACCAAGTTACCAAGGTTTCATAGGTGGTCTAACTTAAAATTAGATTCACATCATACATGATACTCAATAGGCTTCTATTTCAATCAGTTCAATTAAGTGGTTAATCGAGTGTAATGGCCGAATTGATCGTGTCTATTTCGGTTGATCACAGACCGGTAGCAGTTAGTTTGTTCGGTTTCGGTCATTTTGCTTGCTCCTTCCCTATGCTGAACTAAATACAAAAGGCTAACCAACATTAAGGAAAGAGTAAATTAGGCTGATGCCCTATGTAACTTACGAGAGATGAGTGTAAATATGTACAACTACATGTAAAACGTTCGTTCCAGTGTCTCCAGTGCAACATGTAATCAATCTTAACGAATCAAAGGTAAAATAGCCAAGCAAGCAAAATTGCCTTTGTTAATGAACAAACCATTTTTATTGATTCACCGGCGGTTCGAACCTGTAAGAGCCACCTATCCTCCGTAATTGCCACCGGAAAAAAAAATCAAACCATACCTAATTCCCACAATTTTTCTTTCTTTTCTGTATTTAAAGATCGCATAAAAAGCTCACCAGCTTACACCCAGGTAAATTCACATGTCCTAACTGTAACAGACACTTTTCATTCACTGTTCTATCAAACCTGTACAGAGTACACCATTGGAGTTGCGTGTTGGAAAGGCCTAGTAACTGTTACAGCCTCCATCCTAGAAAAACTTAAATCTCTGGATAAGCATTTGTTCAAGTTTATACTCAGGATTTGATTTATTTAGGATGGATAGCTATGAATCTGAACAAGCATTTGTCCAAGTTTATAGTCAGGATTTGATTTTTTAGCACGTCCAAGTTTATAGTCAGGATTTAATTTTTTTAGCATGGAGGGAGTACAGTATGTGATTTCGACACTTTAGCCCGGCAACACGCATTTTCCTTTTGCCGGTCCAGCCAAAGTGATCCAACCCTGTACAGCAAATAAGCAATCCAGGTTCGGTAAGCAATCAAGCTAAAATGTGCATGTCCTGGATGGAACAGTCACCAATCACCCGTGGTATCACAGCCACAGGACAGTCAAAAGCGAGGATCAATCAGTGCTGAATTAATATGACAGCTCCAGAACATTGTAAACTTTGTGCCCACAGCAACCATTATTGATTTCTTTCAGGTCCTCCATAACCATTAATTTACAAATAATGTATGCTGAAATTTGTGGTTTAACCAAAACAACAGAAGACAATAGCAAGCCCCAAATAAAATTCACTTGAAGATCTGAAATGAGAAGTATGGCTTCATTCATCAAACAGATACCAAAAGACAGGGAAAACAACATTGACTGAAGAAATTAATTGGCGGACTGGTTCAAATTCTGGGGAAACAATTATAGAAGTCACGTAGTACGGTAGTAGTAATAAACTTAAAAACAACCAAACCAGCCGAACGGTAATCAACATGAGTTATCCAACGAACAAAGATATAAACACAGTCAAGGTAGTATTAATGGGTGATTTTCTTCATGAGTTAGCTGCCAAAAGAAGATAAAAACTCAGTCAAGGAAGTATTGAAGAGTGGTCTCCTTCAGCTAGAAATAACATCTGAAGTTCAAACTGCAGTACATGGAAGTTCGATTAATCAAAATGGGCATGATTTAAAGATTAATCCAAGATCCACATGAAGCAGGGTATCTTTAGTGCACAAAATGATCCAAACTAGAATTATCAACTCCTAATGCTAACAGTGCAATTGTATAACCCAGCAACAAAGGCAATGAACACAGAGGGAATTTGAGCATACAGCACTCTAAGGCTCCTAGTTCCAAAGATCGTAGCTGCAGCACAAATTCTACCATCTGAAAAGTTCTAACCTCTTCTCAGGAAATATCAGTGGAAAAACAACGGTAGGAATGTAAAAACACCATGACAATCCACATAATTCTAAACCGCGGATCGCATTGCAGGATGCAAACCACAGGTTATCTCCTTTCCCCATCAACCCTTCTTGGCTCCATGTACACAGGCACTGGCGCTGCAAGCCCGGGCTTGGCATTAGCACCCCTCTTACTGTGCGCGCGCTTCCTCTCGTCAGCTTCAGCAGAGCTCGAGGTCTCAGAGCTCTCCTCAGCATCACTGCCATGCTCTTGCTCGGCCTCATCATGCAGCTCTTGGACTTTACCATTACTACAGAAACTTACCTTCTTCTTGTTCATCGCGGACGGATTAGCCATAAATGCGGCATTGCAACCTTCATGGTAGTCGTTGCAGTCCAATTCGCCATTCATTGTCATCTCCCCATGCTCTTTGACAAGCACCTTGTCAACAAACTCCAAGATCCGGGTAAGCTCCCGGCTCACCGCGCGCTTGCCCTCATGGATCATCGGGTCCCCGCCCTAATCAGAAACCCAAAGATCAAAACTCCATTCCAATGGAATGCCTACCTAGTTGAATAGTAAGGTCATGGTACGGGTTTGCATCACCTGGATCGAGTCGAGATGGAAGAGGAGGGCCATGGCGGCCTCAGAAATGGCGGCGGGATCGCCCACCCTGACACGGCCGGAGAGGGAGCCCCGGAGCGCGGCGGCCTTGGACCGGAGGACGGCGAGCTCCTTGAGGTGGCGCAGCGTGCGGGACCGCCGCGCCAGGAAGCGGCGGAAGTGCGCCTGGATCGTCCGCGCCGCCCGCTCCCTCGCAGATGAAGGCGGAGCGCGCGCACGGCGTGGTGGTGGCGGTGGCGGCGAGGCCGGTGCATCCTCCTCCTCGTCGTCGTCGTCCTCCTCCTGGTGCGTGGCGGCGCGGGGGCGGTGACGAGGGTTCCGGTGGAGCGGCGGCGGCACGGGCGGCGAGGCGAAGCAGTGCGGGAGGGTGGACTCGAGCGCGGCCACGCGGCGCAGGAGCGAGTGGAGCACGACGTGGCTGTGGTCGGACGAGTTGGCCTGCGCCTGCGGATACTGGTGGGTTTTGGGTTGCTGGTACTGGTTCTGATAGGGGTACGCGTGGTGCGCCGCGGCGGTGGGCGGCGGAGGCTGGGTCTGTGGCTGCGGCTGCGATGGAGTCGGGGCCGGGGGTGGGGGCGAGGAGCCGAGGAGGAGGTGAGCCGCGATGGCGTGGAGGAGGTGGTCGGAGGCGGAGGTGGGCGCGAGCGCGAGCGGGGGCGGGGCGGGGTAGCAGCCAACGCCACCGCCGTCGCAGCAGCAGGAGCAGCAGGCGGGCGGGGGCGGAGGAGGGTCGTGGTGGTGGTGGTGTTGACGAGGCATTTCTGCGGATTCAGATCGGCAGAGGCGGCGGCGGGGGAAATCACATCGGGGAGCGGAGGGGGAAGGGGAAAGCGGGTGCGCTTTGGAAACCAAGCGAGAGCGCAGCGCGCCCACGTGCTCCGGGCCTGTCTCTCACACTGACTCAGCACGTCGCGGCGCAGCGGTTTCGCTCGCCGACGGGTGGGGCCGCCTTGGGTTTCTGCACGGGGTTTATCGACTGGTTTGGTTGGTCGGGCACCCGTGGGTTCCAATGGGTTCGGCCGTTTTCGGCAGAATTGCGTGCCGTGCCGGACTCGTATCTTATCACCAGAAGCCGTTCCATTCTTCAGCAATGGAAAAGGGCACGATTGCAGCGCAGCATCAAAATCTCATCGCCACGGGAAAAAAAGGGATAAACGATAGAGCGAAGAGATGGCACTGATAGTTAACGGGTACTGAGATCCCATTCCATTGACTGCATATCCTAAAGTCAACAGAAGCTGTACAAGTCACAGTAAGCACTAACACAAGGCACAGCCGAGCAAAACGTGTTCATCAGTTCGAAGTGCCTGTCTTCGAGAGATGTCTACGCAAGAGAATCATTGGAAACAGCGTAAGATTTCATAGTACCTGCAATGCGGAAATTCATATGTATAAGTCAAAACACAACAGCCTACAACAAAATTTGGAAGCGCAAGTGGGCGACAATGTATGGTGCCTAGTGCTTACCCTCAGTTAAATTACGAAGAGATGTTACCCTGCTGGGTTACGGGCCATCATTCGTCCTTGTTAAAGAAGCTTTCAGGTAAGGAAAATTCTTCTCCTTGAGTGAAGTTATCCTTCTCGTCGTCCTCTGGCTTCTGCATTTTTTTCAGACTACGCATCACAAGTGTGTCCAGACTCCACAAATAAGTCGTAAAATTATCCATAGATCGAAATCTAATTAATTCCATGTAGATAAAAACAAAAGTTCATAGTTAATAGAGACAGCGAAATGAGATAGAGATTATTGGTATTTCAAATTACCAGCATTTCTAGGTTGAAGAATCGGTCCAGTAGTTGCAAAACTTCATCAGCAGAGAATTGTCTATCAAGACTGAAGGAATTTAAAGATGGTCAGCTCAGATCACAGATTTCATAGAACAGCAATTAAAATAAAACATATAGTCACCTTTTTCTCAAGTATTCCATTAGACCATAGATAACAAAGTGACGATGAATGCCTACAAAATAAAGTACAGCAGATTTAGCATCTAAGAGTAAAAGGCATCCTTCACAAGACCTATCAAGTTGTATGCAGCAAGGTTCACAAAAGACAAAACAATTTTAGTAAAAATTGCCAAATCCAATAACTAAGGACAATGCAAATGTCAAAATAAAGGCCAGCCCATTAGTTCAAACTAAAGCCCCAAAAAATACAACAAAGAACTACTAAGTCCACAAAAAACATAAGACATAAGATGTATCCATATCACAGGGCATCATGAAATATGGATGACTTTGCATTTGGTTATCAAAGACAAGCAAGCACTTGCCGCCAGAAAACACTATAATAATGACCAGTATAACTGCAAGACCACTAAACACCACGGTTCATCCTTCAATTCAATTAACATTTAGAGATTTTTAGTTATGTAGCCTATATGTTCTTTTCCATTTTATGATTTATTACTAATTTACACAATCATCTGGTGAAATAAAATAAGATATCTTCAATTTAGGAAATTCCTAAAATGTGGACCGTACACCACAGTAATGGTACGTAAGCTATGCACGTGCCACAACAAAAAGTCATTGTGGAAAACTGGAATTCAATTTATGTAATATGTAACCTAAATTCCTTATCATTTAACTGATCATGTTTCGTTACAGTAATGAGATTTGAGGTGACAATAAACGGATATTCAACATGGATACATTAAAACAATTAGCTATAAATGGAATTGCTTGAATCAAGTGCGTGCATCAGCAACGTGACTTGCAGAGCGTAATTATCTCAGCCCCATAAAAGAAACAGAAAACTCAACGCGACTTAGTTTACATTCTAGCCACGACTTAGTTTACATTCTAGCCTATTCAACTCAGTAATGCTTGCCATGCTCTTATAACCTTCATAGCATCTATTAACTTAATAAAGTAATAGAAAAAGGAGCCTCCACGTTTATTCTCAATGTCTAGAAATTCTCACATTAATCCAAGGAAATAAGAAAATGAGGAAAATCAAAGGAAAATAAGAAAGTTTAAAAAGATCTAGACCGTGGATTATGATCTAGTTTGGATTATACGGTATAGATTACTTTCATTACGGAGTAGGGTTACGTGCAAACGGACAAGGTCTCTTTGGAAACCGTGAGAGATACCAATGTTAGAAGCTAACCGTGTGAGACACCAATTAGAAACAGACTAACCAAATCATTGTTAGACTCATGCATGACTATAGAATCCATGTCAGTCTTTGATCTAAAAAGTTTTCGAATTCTACCCAAAGTACTGAAATTCGGATTAAAAATCAGAAAATAATTAATATGGAGGTAAGAGTCCATATAGAAATACAGTTTCGAAAAAAAAATCTGAAATTCAGATTAAAATAAAATTTTAAAATAACTAACTTTGAGAGAAGAATTCAGGTATAAACACAATACAAAAACATCTAAAATTAAGATTAAAAATAAATAATATTAAGAGAAAGAGTGCACGCAACAATCAAATTCCGGAATACCTAAAATTAGGATTGGAAAATAAATACTATGGAAAAAAGAGTTATGTATGAGTGTATTTTAGAAATACATTAAATTCGTATTAAAAATAAATAATATTAAGAGAAAGAGTAGAAATATATTTCAAAATATCTTAAATTCAAGTTAAAAAATAAATAATATTGAGAAAATATTTCATGTAGGAGTACAATTTAGAAAATACAAAATTAGGGTCCAATTAAAATACAATTTAAAGTATTTTATGAAATCCGGAATACAACTAAAGACAAATTAAAAGCAGAGTCCATATAGAAATACAATTTATAAATATGTTATATTCGGATTAAAAATTTAGGGTGATTACAAAATTTGGATTAAAAATTGAAAAATAATTAATATTGAGAGAAGTGTCCATCTAGAATTACAATTTTTAGAAACATCTAAAATTTTGATTAAAATAAGTAGTATTTAGATATTCCATATAGAAATAAAATTTTAAAAATAAATTTGGATTAAAAATAAATATTACAAATTAAAGAGTTCATGCAGGATTATGATTTAGAAATATTTTAAATTTGGATTAAAAGTAAGTAATATTAAGAGAAATGTCTTAAATTTGGGTTGAAATAAAAATTATTGAGAAAAGATTTTAGGTAGGAGCCTAGTTTAGATACATTTAAAATAAAAAATAATTAATAACTATCAGGTATATACAATACATTATGAATATTTTTGGAAAGGAATACATTATGAATATTATACATTGGTTAGTTTGATCAAGTTAGTACAAAATTTAAAATTATGTTGCCATTTTAATATATTTTAATAGTACAATGTGAAAATATATATGCTATTATATGATAAAAAAATATAAGGATGTTAGCCGTGTAATATGCGCGGGCCACCGTGTTAGAAATTAACATAATATTGAAAGACCATACATTCGCTTATATTAATCAAAGGCTCTTTTAGAAGCCCCACGTTAGTCCTACAAGGTGATCGAATAAAAAACAACTTTATTGCCCAATCTCCATTAAAACAATATAACTAACAGATAAGATTATATCCTCGAATCTGTACTAAAGTGACAATGAATTTCCTAGAGTCCAAACTGTGAGGAATATTTGATACAATATAAACTATGACGAATACAATATGTCATATTTAGTTGATGAGAATGCCACTAAAAATAATACGAGGATGATATTAATAGGATGAAGATGGAGGAAAGATGACAAAAAATATACCATGACTTATATATCCTAGCACGTTTGCTTTATAGACAGAGAAATTACTATATTATCAAAATATCATAGTTAGTTCAGTCAATTTATTTTTGTGATGACTAATCTCACTCAAGTTCGGTTCAAAGCCTGAATATGCGTAATATTCATAGGCACTGGATTTGAACCCTGGTCGGTGGAGTCATGCAGCCACAACTCCACCACCACACCACCACGGTCATTTTAGGCAAAAGTTTAAAATTATGTTGCCATTTTAAAATGTTAAGCTATATATGCTATTATGTGAGAAAAAAACGATGCTAGCCGCGCAATCTGCGCGGGCCACCATACTAGTTCTGATAAACTTAGTATTTGATGGTACACATTACTGATTCCTGGACTGGTCATCATTACTAATGAACCAAAATAAGTAAATAACTAGTGGTGCGGTAGAGCTCAAATATTATCATGTGTCACCGTTAGATCATACTCCCTCCGTCACAAAATATTGGGACCCTTGTAGTTCTAAAAACAAAAGTTCCCATATTTTGGGACGGAGGGAGTAGTTAATTAGCAATTTCTAGCCATACGAGGATTTAATGGTAAACACAAAATCTAATTGATCAAAGACGACCTGATTATGGCCTTTATCAGCAAAACCAACAAAACAAGCAACTTAATGAATTTTCTCTTTTTAAAACAGAAGCGGAGCATGGTTTCCTAAAATGAGGACAAGGCCCACAAAATTATGCATAACCCACTTAATTAATACTTGCATGAATTAGTGTAGAGGTCCAAATTCTTCTCACTATATGAATAGGGGACCCACTCTACCTACCTTAGTTGAATATCAACAATAAACTCCTACCTATGTAACTCATTAAACAATAACATTGAGAAAAATGGGGATTTGTATGTGTGGTACAGTGTGTGGGAGTGAACTAGATATTCCTCCATAAGTACAAATGTACAAAACTTGTAGCCATAAACCCCAATTGTGTCATGTGCAGGAATGGAAATGATGGAGTACTAAGGATGTCATATTCATTGTATATTTTAGGTGTTACAACTGTTGTCAAGACCATCTCCAAACTGATAGTGGCAGGTATATAATTCCATAGCTAAATAATCATGGACCCTCGCACACTCTTAACCGCGATAAATGTGTTATTGCGATTTCAAAACGGAAGATCTAACCTCCAACCTCACATAGTCACATAGAGCTGTTCTCTCTTTCTATAAGAAAAAGGCCATGATGTCAGCTAACAAAAGATCAAGCAAAAACTATATATACATCGGAGCACGCGACAGAAAGAACAACAACATATCACCGGAATGGGAAGCTCAAGGAATAACACCGAGAGGCATTTAACCTTTCAGTTTGGACGGAGGGTAGAACTCGAGAGCCTGAAGCACCCGCAGCTCCAGCTCCACCTGCGATTGCTCCTGTACACCAACGAGCACACACAACAAGGAGAAGAAAGCGTCAACCTCAGATAACAGTCATGCACATCCCTTGTTCGTAAGAAAAACCAAAAGGGGAGTGAAGCGGGGCAGGGGAGGGACCTTGGGAAGGGACGACGCGGAGGACGGCGGCTCCTGGGCCGGAGACTGGGCGGAGATCCCTTCCTGCTCCTCGTCGGCGGCCGCCTCCATCCCCGAGCTCCCTTTCGCCTTCGCCACCGCGGCCGAGCCCTAGCACGCCGGAACCCGAGCGGAGGGGAAAAAAAAGCTAGATGGACCACACAAGGCTATGGGAGACGAGCAGCATTTCGCCACCACGATAAAATCGAGTGGAGGCTCAGGTCCACCACCACCGGCCCAGCCACCATTTCTTCCGGCCCGGAGGAATTTTGGGGCCTTGTGGGTGTTGTCAAACTGAAGCCCATTTCGAAATGGACTTGTCGGCTGGGGTCGGGTGAAATGGAATGGGCCATGATGGGCAGAGACCGCGCAGAGTTCTCACGAAGGGACTGCCTATTTCTAAAAAAAAATCATCTAGATTTTTTCTACCCTTAGATTTACATCGAACGAACTACAAAAGAAAATAACAAATACATATTTACTTACACAATATTTTTATCAAAATTCAGTGCACTTACATGTCATATCAACTGAATTTACAAATGTAATTTTAGTTATATAGGACTGTAATTTTATATTTTACAAATGTAATTTTAGTTATATAGGACTGTAATTTTATATTTTAAAGAAAATAATAAATACATATTTACTTACACAATATTTTTACCAAAATTATAGTGCACTTACATATCATATCAACTGAATTTACGAATGTAATTTTAGTTATATAGGACTGTAATTTCCTGCACTAATCTTAACGCACAATCCTACAGTCAAAAAAAGGTCAAATATCATAGAAAAAATTACCCGACAGATGTTTAGCAAAATCGTCTCACGAAAAGAGTTAGTTGCTCAGAAATCCTCTGAAGATTAAATTGCTCACTTATACACAGGAAATTTTACTACTGGATGGGTTTGACCAAAGGTTTTTACAAATCCTAAAAATTACATGTGGGATGGTCTAATTCATAGGATTTTTGCAGGAATGTAGCGTGAGCTCAAATCTCTTGGAGATTTTCCTTTGTGTTCCTTTTCTCTCTAGATTCGTATATTGTTTTACCTCATGTATCAAAATAACTAAGTTTAGGAATTATGTGTGTATGGAATTCCTTAAAATTCAAGTTAACTACAATCCTGTTTTTACACATTTCCAAAACAACCCACATACCATACACTCTCTAGAAAATCTTATTTAAAAGCAGAGTAGACATTTTTTGCCATGTGATCCGAGGTGGCATGGCTGGAGAACAACTTTGCTATACGTTCGACGCATGTGTCCGATGCAAGTACGACTGAAACGGCGAAAAAACGAGCAATGACGGCGTCAGAAATGACTACAGGTCGCTGGGCCTCGTTGTTGTTTGCTTGCGTATTGGGCTTTCTGTACACTGAGGCCAGAGGCCAGTCTGGCTGAGAACATGTATCGATATAGCTTAGGTTGCTATTAAAATGATTCACTCCAGATGTTAGATTAGTTTAGGCCTTCAGGATGTGAAATCAATATATTCTCACAGTCATAACATACAAGTCCTCTAAAAAAAGCCATAACATGCAAGCAAAAAATAAATCAACAACTTTCTCATACCTTCTGTTAGCTTCAACGTGAATACTCTGTTGTGGTTGCCGCAAAAAAAATTTCCGATTAATCTTAACTGATTGTTATGGATAGGAGACAAAGGGGATTAGAATGAGGGTTTAGGGTTGTTGCAAGTAGAAAAGTGCGAGAGGAAACGAGTGAGAGAGAATTGAGCAAAATGGATGATTTCTCATTAATCAATCATTATATTTATACAATGCGAAGCGGTGGCAACCGCAGGGACGCATCGGTTCCGAGAGGGACGCCAAAGGGAGAGAGAGAGGAGTGATCTCCTCTCCTCTACCGGTTAGATTAGGAACCGTTGTTCCTATTTCCTTGGGTGGATGAGATCACCGGTTGTTTCTTAACACTCCCCCTTGATCGAATCAACCTTTGATCATTGTTCATTTATTATTCCAGATATCTGAAAAAATAATCTTAAAAATAATTATAAATAGTATATTAGATACATCAGATAAACTCCTCAAAAACCCAGTGGGAAAAATAAGGAGAATCTGATATATTATTAGCTATATTTAGACTTTTATGGGTAAAGCTCATAGTATAGTCCAAAAATAGTATGATGTCTACAGTTATCATTTAGTAAAAACTCCAGTGGGGAAAAATAAAATGATAAGACATATAACTTGTGTTGATATTACCTCGTTAAAAAACTTTGAATGAGAAAACCTAAAGGTAAAACTCATACAAAGGAAAAAGAGTATAATATAATGGAAATAGGTTATTTTCCAGAGAGAGATACTCTCCCTGTGTCCTGGAAATTTTTAAGTCGTCTCATACCAATTCTCTCAACACATTTAAAGAATGTGGAGTATGGTAGAGATTTTGTGAATAAATCAGCAATATTATCACATGACTTTCTTTGCAAGATGTTTATCTCTCTCATGAGGATAAAATAATTTAGGAGCAATATGCTTAGTGATGTTGCTCTTAATATAACCAGTTTCCATCTGAACAACACACGCAGCATTATCTTCATAGATAATTGTAGGTGATTCTAATGAACCTATACCACAAGATTTTAGTATGTGGTTAACCATTCTGCGAAGCCACACGCATTCACATGATGCCTCATATAATGCAATTATTTCAGAATGGTTTGTGGAAGTAGCTACCAGAGTTTGTTTAGCTGACTTCCATGAAATAGCTGTTACACCTTGTAAAAACACGAATCCTGTTTGTGATCTAGCGTTGTGGGGATCAGATAGATAGCCAGCATCAGTATACCCAATTAAAGTCGGATCTTGGTTCTTTTTAAAGAAAAGTCCTAGATCTCTTGTGCCATTAAGATATCGAAAAATATTCTTAACTCTAGTCCAATGGCGTTTGGTAGGAGCAGCGCTGTATCTTGCTAATAGATTTACCACGAAAGCAATATCTGGTCTTGTACTATTTGCAAGATACATAAGTGCGCCAATAGCACTAAGGAATGGAAAATCAGGTCCAAGCACATCCTCTCCGTCTTCCTTTGGTCTTAATGGATCTTTCTCTACGTCTAGAGATCGAACCACCATAGGGGTTTTGGAAGGATATGACTTATCCATGTTGAATTTCTCCAATATTTTCTGGGTATATGCACTTTGGTGCACAAGGATTCCAAAAGGTAAATGCTCAAGTTGTAGGCCTAAGCAAAATTTGGTTTGACCCAAATCCTTCATTTCAAATTCCGTCTTTAAATGATGACGTGCTTCATTAATATCTTGTGTCTTTCCAATGATGTTTAGATCATCGACGTATACCGAGATAATACAAAATCCTGTGGGGGATTGTTTGATAAAGACGCACGGGCAATCATCACTTTTAGTGTATCCCTTTAACGAAAGAAATTCACTTAATCGGTTGTACCACATTCTGCCCGATTGTTTTAAGCCATAAAGTGACTTCTGCAACTTAACACAATACATGTTACGATTGACCTTTTGATTCAGGATGTCAATTCCGTCAGGAACCTTCATGTAAATGCCAGAATCAAGTGACCCATAAAGATATGCTGTCACTACGTCCATCAACTGCATAAATAGACGATTTTGTACTGCCAATGATATTAAATATCGGAAAGTTCTACCACTCATAACCGGAGAATAAGTTTCATTGAAATCAACGCCAGGTCTTTGCGTAAAACATTGTGCTACAAGCCTTGCTTTATTTCTCACCACCTCATTGTTTTCATTCCGTTTTCGGACGAAAACCCATTTGTATCCCACAGGGAAGATACCACGAGGAGTAGGCATTACAGCCGAGAATACATCTCTTTTATAAAGCAAAGTTAATTCTGCGTCAATTGCGTCTTTCCATTTGTTCCAATCAGAGCGCTTTTGACACTCTTTTATAGTGCTAGGCTCTGGATCAACTTGGAGGCAATCAGCAATTTGTTCAGAAAAATAAGTGTCGACTATTGTAGATCTTCTATCAAAAGATTCTACAGTTTCAGAGTAGTTGATGGCAATTTCATCAACTCTTATAGACTCATCTTGTTCTCCCAAAACAATGTGTCTACGGTCTTCCGAATTCCTAGTCTCAGCATTGTGCACCACTGAGTTAGGTTGCAGATTATCACGATCTGCTTGATATATAGTATCAATTTGGTGTGTATCAACTAAAGGTTGGTTTGCATTTACCATCTTTCTTTGCTTATTAGCAATTGTATCTCGCTGAGTGGCCATACTTCTTCCTCTCTTTTTAGTGAGTGGAAGTTGAGCAGTTTTATTTGGTACCTCCACTCTTTCTGGCGCATTCTGAGCGGGAATGAAAGATTTAGTCACACCTTTGTAATTAGTAAATGCATTTGGCAGGTTATTTGCAAGGTGTTGCAAATGTATAATCTTCTGAACCTGAAGTTCAGTTTCAGTAGTACGTAGATCTAAGGCTGGAATACCCTGGGCATCCCAATCAATTTCCTGGCATTCATTCTGGTACTTGAATTCTCCCCCTAATGCCGGGAAATGTTCCTCATCAAAGATAGAGTCAGCGAACCGGGTAGTAAATAGATCACCTGTTAAGGGTTCTAAATACTTTATGATCGACAGAGATTTAAATCCCACATAGATCCCCACTTTCCTGTGTGGGCCCATAGCAGTACGTTGTGGTGGTGAGATCGGTATGTATACAACACATCCGAACTTACGCAAATGGGAAATACTTGGAGGATTTCCACATACTAACTGCATTGGGGAAGTGTCATGATATGCAGTTGGTCGTAGTTGGACAAGGTCAGCAGCGTGCAGTACTGCATGATCCCAACACGATGAAGGTAATTTGCAATTCATCAATAATGGTCTTGCAATAAGCTTGATTATTTTGATTAATGATTCAGCCAAACCATTTTGTGTGTGGACGAACAGAGTGCTGAACCTGAATTCCCAATGCCATGCAATAACCATCGAAAGCATGCGATGTAAATTCGGTAGCGTTGTCCATACGGATTGATTGAATCCTATGTTCAGGGTAATTTGCCTTCAACTTTGTAATTTGAGACATTAGTTTAGCAAAAGCATGGTTTCGTGTCGATAGAAGACACACATGAGACCATCTAGTAGATGCGTCAATCAAAACCATAAAGTACCTGAACTGTCCAGATCTTGGCACAATGGGGCCACAGATATCACCTTGAATGCGTTCAAGGAATTTAAGTGGTTCGGCTCTAATTTTGAGATAAGATGGTCTCAAAATCAGTTTTCCTGTAGCACACGCAGTGCATACGAAATCAGAGGATTTGGAAAATTTTTCAGTAATCAAATGATGACCAATAGAGTTGCTAATAATTTTTCTCATCATCCCGATACCGGGGTGCCCAAGTCGATCATGCTAAGTGTGGAATGCATCAACATTTTGAAAAATTACTTTATACGCAACATGTGTAATAGGCTTAATGTATGTATAGTACAACCCCGATGTGAGAGATGGAATTTTTTCGCGAATGCGTTTGCCATATCCGTTTTGTTTAGTTAAGAGAAGAAATTCTTCTCGATTATACATATGAGTTTCAATGTGGAAACCATTTTGACGGATATCTCTATAACTTAGTAGAGTATGAGTTGAATCAGGATACAATAAGACATCCTCGATTGTAATTTGTGTACCCATTGGAAGTGTAATAATTGCTCGTCCAAAGCCAACTATCACAGTATCGCGTCCAGCGATGGTCAAAACTTTGTCTTCTCTCTTTTTGAGAGTTTGAAAGTATTTGATCTCCCTAAGTATAGAGTTTGTGGTACCACTGTCCACAAGACATAATTCCTCTTCAATCAGAGCGATATCCTTAGACATCTATAGAGAAAATAAATTTCTTAGTGAAGAATTCTTTATTCAATATATATACATACATACAATGATTAAAACATCAAATACATAGTATGACATTTACATAGGTTTAAAAGTACATACTCTAATGACTAGTAAGTCTTACAACCTTATAATCTAAGGGAGTTCGTACTTGACTACTATTACAACAAATATCGTTTGATAAACTAAATGATATCAATATATAGTCTCACACACTGAGATAAAAGTAACTTCATCTCCAAGTGGGACGCACTGAGATTACAGAAAATCTCCAAGTGGATCCGATGAGCAGTATTCGATGAGCATGTCGTCCGTCGCAGAAAGTAGAGCAACATCCTCTGGGTGAAGATCAAGATTGTTCTCTGGTTCAATAGGAGCCTGGTGAGAACTTCCAACCTCAGGTCTTGTTTCACTTGTAAGATTGAAGTGAGCTTCAAATCTTGGTTCCTCTGAATATTTTTTCTCTTTAAGGGATTTCTGATACAGGAGAACAAGATGTTTTGGGATGCGTCAATCTTTAGCTATATGATAGTCAGATCCACACCTGTTGCAATGCTTGTTGCTGTTGCCACGAGGTTGTGGTGCCTTACTCTTTCCTTTTCCTTTCTTTCAACTATTGGATTTTCGCTTGTTGTTGCGTTTGCGTTTTCCAGCAGGATTCTTAGGGTTATTCAAAGAAATTCCCTTGAATCCTTTCTTGTTCTCAGTATTATTTTTGGCATTGAAGTGCACCTCAGGCAGTAATAATCACATGTGGGTAATCATCGTAAGATGTAGACCTCTTTGTGATGGGCGAGATACTCGCTGCCTAGGTTATGACCATTGTGGTCTATTAGTAGGACTCCATCGGGTAATCATCTTAAAATGTAGACCACTAATGATGGGCGAGTTACTCGCTGCATAGGTTATGGTCATTGTGACCAAAGTATAGGGCTCCATCTTCATGTGATTAAATTCCAAGTCAAAATGTGTAGTCGAACATGCATTAAATCCTCCATTAATCATGTTGTACATAATTAAGAGATTTTGCTAAATTAAAGTACAAAATTTATAGAATTTTCTAAAGTAATGAAGCGAGAAAGTAGAGTGTGTCTTGAAATAATATGCAAAATGCATTTTATTAAGACAATTGATAAATTTAGTGAAGCAGGGTATTTTAAATAAATACCTATGTTAATTAACATATAACATCGGCGGTCTATAGGACCATTACATAATAGTTTGTACAATTGATGATCTGCTGAACTAAATTAACCAAATTATAGGGACTAATATGAAAATCTGCTAAGAAACAAAAAATAAAATAAAAAAATAAAGGTAGATGGGTGGTGGGCCGAAATCAACAGGATTCGGCCCACCACCGCTAGTTGCTGCGCCGGCCCATCTGGCCCGTGGAGAAAAGGCCCTAACCCGAGCAGTTTGCGCCGCCGCCGCCACGATGCTGCCTTCTGCGCGCCGCCGCCGCCGCCACCCATCCCGCCTGCTGCGCCGAACGCCACCTTCTACGCCAAACGCCGCCGACCGCCGCCGACCGCCGCCGCCAGTGCACCGAACGCGCCACCGCCCTCTCCCCCCTTTGCGCCGCCGCCTTCCCCTCCCTCCACCGTCATCTCAACCATCCATTCCGCCTCGGCCGCCCCTCCGTCCGTCGGCGGGTAGCCGGTCAAGTTAGGCCGGCGGCTCCCGCTCCTCGTCGGAGTCGGAAACCGGCCGGACCCGGACGCCGTTCCCCGGGACCCCATTAGGCAAGGTCCGGCTCGGAGAGCCATGGGGAACGGCGACAAAAGTGTGGCGGAGGCCGAGATGGCGAGCGGCGGCTTCACCGGCGTGGCGGCGAGAAGATGATGGCGTGAAGTAGGCCGGCTCCCCCGTGCGCGCGGCTAGGGTGCCGGTCCGGCCGAAACCCGGTGGCGCAGGAGTTGGGGAGCGGCCTCGGCTTCGGCTTGGTGGAGGTGGTGGAGGTAGGGTAGGAGATGGCGGAGCGGTGACGAACAGGGGTGGCGGCGACTGCATCTCCAGCGGGAGGGAGCAGGAAGCGCCACCGGGGGAAACCACCGCTGTCCATCCATGGGTGGTACAGTATTGTATCCCCTGGATTTGGATGCAGTGGGGAACTCCGGCGACCGTCGAAGCAGTGGGTGGAGGAGCGGGGGCTGGTGGTGCGGGGACCGGCGTGGCAACCACCGGTGGAGTGGCAGCCATGCGACGGCGAGGGTGATGGCGGCGGCCACCAACCCTAGCCCGACCGCCGCGAGATCCCCCACGCGTCCTCCTTGTCCGACGAAGGAGTTGGTGAAGTCGGCGAAGACGCTGGTGGCGAGGAAGGCCAAGAACAGCATCGAGGATTGGGTTGAAGGTAGGCATACCTTCTCTTCTCTTCTGGTTCTTCGCTTCTTCTCCTTCTCTTTCACTTCGCGATTCCTTCGCGAGAGCAAAAGTGTTGATAACGTGTTGCAAGTAGAAAAGTGTGAGAGGAAACGAGTGAGAGAGAATTGAGCAAAATGGATGATTTCTCATTGATCAATCATTATATTTATACAATGCGAAGCGGTGGCAACCGCAGGGACGCGTCGGTTCCGAGAGGGACGCCGAAGGAATAGAGAGAGGAGCGATCTCCTCTCCTCTACCGGTTAGATTAGGAACCGTTGTTCCTATTTCCTTGGGTGGATGAGATCTCCGGTTGTTTCTTAACAAGGGTGAGAAAGAAAATGTAGAAGATGAAAAGTCACGGCTGTGTATAGAGTAATATCGAGAAGAGGAATCGACGCTGGAATATGGAGCTTCGGCTGGAGTTGGGCTTTTAAAAGGCCCAACAATCACAGCCCACTAAGTTAAACAGCTCACGCTCACAGATGATGCCATCGAATAGTCGTATGATAGTCGTACAAATCCATTGTATGTATTGCATTTTCGGCTGGAGAACACTCTCATGCCATAAGAAGTGGCGTTGTTCATACGTGGATTCATTAAACCATCGCTCCACCTCGCATGATTTTTTTACTAACATGGTACTCCAATTGTATTGCCACATTTCATATGATGGGTAATATTGTGGGCAGCGGAACAACCCTATTGTATTGCCACATTAATGAAAATGGTGTAGCAAGAAAAATGCAGATTTGGAGACATGTTCCTAAGAATAAAAATTTAAAAGGTTTGTAAAGTAAAACATTTTGTTGTGCACGTAACAGGATGCTCTAAAAACACATTTTGCCATAGTTTAAAAATGCGTTACCATACCCTTTAATCTAAGTAACTTTTCAACCCATTAGCATACTGCCTTCTGGAACACTCAAGTAGAGTTGCAGTAAAACAAAATTGTCAACAAAGACATAAGTCGCCGACCTCCCAGTGGTCCATCATCACCTCTCTGGAACACACACATCCCTTTTCCCTTTCCTCCCGGAGCCAACCTTAGTATCCGTTATTATTTAATCCGACACTGGGGTAAGTTTTGCCGGAATGATACACGAATATACACAAATCCAAGGATATAAAATCCCCCAGAATCCGAACGTTACACCCCCCCCCCCCCCCACCCCCTCTCCCTGTCCAAAAGCACATCTCCTCCCCAACACAGGGCCGCATCGCATCGTTTCCCATGACATGCCACGCCAAAGCTGGACAGCGCGCTGTACCGTGCGCGCATTGTGCACGCCGTCTCTCTCTCTCTCCCCTTTCGCTCTGAGACAGAGGACGATGAGTCACCACCTCACCGCCTTAGCTAGCATTAGCATGGAAAAAGTATGTAGTACAAAATAAATATACAGTGAAAAACCTTAAAACTATCGCGGGATAAAAATAAATATTTGAATTTGGTAATAAATTTATTTGCTCTCGATAACATAGATAAATTTTAAATATATATTTTCAAAACCAATAATAATAGTTTCATGCTTCACTACATACTCCCTTCATCCTACGATATAAAGGATTTTAAGTGGATTTGACATACTCTCTCCGATCTACTAACGTTTAACATGATTTCAAATATCAAGAAGTGATTAATTAGGATGCTTATTTTCTGTTTTACCTATATTAATTACGATGTATTTAGTTGATGATTTGCATACATGAAGAGGGGTATACTAGTCTAAATTAAGTGTGTGGAGGCTAAAGCATCAAGCTTTTAAAACTAAACAACCCAACTCTAAAATATTAATAAATAGAATATTGGAAAGAGTATCATAGTATATGACCTACAATCTTTTTTCTTTTTTATCGTGAGATAGAGGGAGTACTTGGTTTGCACTGATCATCCTTTTAGTTAGCATAGCCCACACAACCCAGGGAAGGGAGAAAAATAAAGCCGTTAGCACGCGGACACGGCGGCGCCGCGCCCAAAGGGGGTCTCCTGCACGGTCACGCACACACCACTGTGACACACAACGCTGCCACGCTGACGAGGTGTTCAGAGAGAGAGAAAAAAAAAGAGAAAAAAAAGGCCTCGTCGCATGGCCGGTCGGTGTGGCTGGCTGGTTGGGCTCGCCGATAAAAAGGACACGAGGCTCGGTGAGGTTGACAGCACTGCACTTCACAGTTCACACCACCACTACCTTCCCGACTCCCCACACCGGCTGGTCTTCCTCTCGCTGCAGGGCTTGCTGGGAGAGAGAGCTCGAGCTCTTTGCTGCTGCCATGGCGATTCCGCTGCTGCTGCTGCTCTTGCTGGCCATGTCCACAGGCTCAGGTGAGGCCCAACCCAAGCCTGCATCCTCTGCGAGAAAAAGCCAAGCAAATAAGACTCGTGTTTGCTAATCTGTTCTTGAGTTTCTTGCCCTTTTTATTACCACCGTCTAGTTGCTTGTAGGAATCTTTGCCTAGTTGCATAATTGCTTTTAATGTTCTTGCGATTTCTTGCTTAGTTGCAGAGCCTCTCTTTCCCCTTTTGTTTGTGTCCACAGTAGAAACATCAAAGGGGAAAGATAAAGATTTCACTTCGAGGCTCTGCTAGATTTGAATCGGATTGAGACATGCATGCAATCACTTCTCAACTTTTGAGCTACCGATTTGAGCTAACCTGTGTTCCCGTTTGGCGGCGGCGGCGGCGTGGCAGATGGGGCGTTCTGCGTGTGCAAGCCCGACCAGAGCCCGGCGGCGATGCAGAAGGCGATCGACTACGCGTGCTGGCGCGGCGCCGACTGCACCCAGATCATGCAGTCCGGGGCGTGCTACCAGCCCAGCACCATCGTCGCGCACTGCTCCTACGCCACCAACTCCTACTTCCAGAAGAACAGCCCCATCGGCGCCACCTGCGACTTCGGCGGCGTCGCCACCCTCACCAACACCGACCCCAGCTCCGGCACCTGCAAGTACCCCGCCACCGCTAGGTACCCAAAAAAAAACCTCCCATTTTTCACATCCTTTCTTGGTTGGAGTTCTTGGACCTGAAAAAGAAATGGGAGTATCTTAAGCAAATCTGCAGTTTGGCGTGATACTTTGCATCAATCTAGATTCTTTTATGTGAGCACGCACGGCCGTACTGAGTACTACTGACTGCAGATAGATTTTTTAATTTACCGAGAACTCACTAATCTAGAGAGTATATACTGTATCTGCATCTACCAAGACGTATATTCAGAGCCGTGTATCATGCTGCGAGTTGCAAATTTGCAAGTTGGCAGCGCCGAACCTGGAATAATCTAGTGAAGCAATGTTCGGTGGTACTAAAAGGTTGCATCTTTCCATGCAAAAGTAGTAGTAGTCCTACTAGTGAGTAGTGATGCTTGTAGTTCATAGCTGGATTGCTATTTTGTATATGGTTCTTGTGTCCATGTGAAATTAAAGGCATTCTTAACGTATTTTCTAATCGGAGCTTTTAAAGCAACGTCTTTTAAGCATGAAAGCGGCTTGCCGGGGTCCCGGACCGCCGGCCGCGGCGCTATCCTATCTCAAAGTACATTGCACCTACACACCAACTCATCGGTATCTGCATATACACTCCACTCAGATTAGCTTTCTTCAGTCTAAGCATGTCCAAAATTTTCATTGCACAATGTCTTCAAGAATTTGTAAAAGGAAGTTTCTTTGCTCAATACTACTCCTGAATTTTTGTGTGCAGCGGCGTAGGCACCGGAATGGGAACTGGAACCAGCACCGGCACTGGCACCGGAGCTGGCATGGGCGGCACAGGCACCGGCGTTGGCACTGGCACTGGTGGTGCAGGTGCAGGCACCGGCACAGGCGTTGGCACCGGAACCGGCACCGGCGCAGGCATGGGCACCGGAGCTGGTGCCGGCACCGGGATCACGACCCCCGGGTCGACCACCGGCACTCAGGGAGGCGCCCTGAGCCCACCGTTCGGCGGCGCATACGGCCCGTCGGCCGGCGCCATGAACCCCGACTACAGTGAGGCCGCGCCGGCACGCTCCCAGCTCGCCGCCGCCCTCCTCGTCGTCGCACCGTTCTTGTTCCATCTCATCTAGAGCCACACAAGGGGCAGAGGATTCCGTCTCGTCGGTGGTGGTGGTGGTGGCGCCGGCGCCGGCCAGAGTTGGTGGGCATTGCAATGCAGCGGCGTGCCGGCGTTGGTGCTTGTCTCGCCCGCGCTGTCTGGCATGTGCCGCCCCTGCTGGTTTTGATCGATCACCAGTATTCAGTAGTAGTACTTGGGAGTACTTCAGTAGTAGCCTCTCTCTATTATTCAACTGACGAACTCTTCTTCCTCGTGTGCTGGTGGCTACCATCATACCATGTGGTGTGTTGTTTGTACTGGCGCAAATGCGATGGCAAAGTAGTAGAAGAGAGATCTAGCGATAGAGTATTCTTTCGTGGTAGCAGTTTGTGTTTCGGACATATCTGTGTTCACTGTTCACTGTTCACTGTTCACCGTGTCGTGTTTTTTATGCTACTAGTAGTAGTAGTTGGTGGTGGTGGCCGCTTTTCCAGCTTATGACTTTGATCTCCTCAGTGCGTATCATGCTAATATGTTGGGACTCTTCGTTGTGAACCCGTGCTGCTCCCTGTGCCATCACGTGCTCTGCACTGCGCTACGACGCCTGCGTCGCACGCCTGGGGCTCAGGCGAGCACATGGATGGTTTGCACGGACGTGGTAAGGAGTAGCAGCATCCAAATCGACCGGGGACGTGTGCCGTGTGGTAGTCTCGCTCGCGGTTAAAATCCTCTTGGAGATGTGTTGGGGTTGGGTGCGGACGTGCGGTGGTCTGGTTCGATCTGGAGTGTGTGTTTGTCTCGCGAGCTTTCGGGACGTGTGGGGCTTTATGATCTTATATCGCGCTGCGTGCCGCGCGTAACATGCCGACACGGCGAAACCGACACAACCGCCTCACGAGGTGGTGGTGATCTCTTCGGGACTCGGTGCGATGCGGGACCAGCCCAGATATGCCCCGCTGGCCCATGGCTCCGTGCAGCCCACGCTGCCGCCCGTTGATGGTATATGGGCTCCGCGCCTCGCGGTGTGCGGCTCGGACGCCGGAAAGTAATAAGCTCACTTTAGGTCTCTTAATTTATCATCGAGTCTAAAATTCATCCCTATGATCCTGTACCACAGAACCGAATACTACGTACCCCCGAACTTAAAGAAACCATGCAAACGAGATATCTCGGCAGTATTATCTCCAGTTTTAGTTAACGTGACGTCTACGCGGTTTCTTTGACTAAGTCCTCGTACTACGCGGTATTGATACGTTGCTTACGTGATAATTTTATGAAAAAAATAAAAGGAGTAAAATTGAAAACTAAATAAATAAAATAAATATTTGGGTCCATATGTCAGTCAAACATCAAAATAAAATAATAGTGGCTGTGGGTCCCACTTCCTTTCAACTCACCCTCTCTACCTCTATCTCCTCTCTCCCACAGCGCTCTGTCCTCTCTCCACCAGCGAGCACGGGCAGAGAGGGATGAGGCGGGGAGGCCGGCGAGGGAGGCGCGGAGGTCGGTGAGCGGGCGGCGAGATTGGGCCCGCGACACCGCCGCTGATAAGGAAGGCTCAGGCGAGGGAAGGTGGAAGCTGAGGTGCGCCTCGCCCACCCTGCAGCGCCGCTCCGGTGATGGCGGCGGCGCGAAGAGGGTGGTGGTGGGCTTGGGGCGGTCTCTTGGTCTGGCGCCCTGTCACCGACGACGATGGATGCGACGGGTGCGGGTGGCGTCGGCATGGTGGGGCCATCGGGGTGGCGGGATGGGCGGCTCGCACATCAACAGGGAGGAGCGGCGAGCGAGGCAGCGAGGGACTGAGATGCGAGAGAGAGAGAGGGGAGAGATGGTGGGTAGCCTCGTCGGCCTGACACAGCTGCTATTCACCATCAAGGAGGCTCGGCGAGCTGCTGCATTCGTCGGAGACGCCGTGCTTGACGGCGGCGTCCTTCTTCCCTGCCTCATCCCTCTCTGCGCACTCGTCGGTGAAGAGAGGAGAGAGCGCTGGTGGAGAGAGGAGATCGAGGTTGTCGCCCGTCGTCGGTTCGCTCGGAACGCCGCTACTCCGCTCCGCTCCACCTGTTCCGCCCGTCATGCTTCCGCTGCTCCTCTACCCGGCCTCGCTCGCCTCCCTCCCCTCCTTCTGCTCCGCCTGCTTCCGCTCCCTCTCCGCCGCCGCCTTTCCTGCCCCTCCTGCCGCGCCGCGGGATTCTGCTCTCCGTTCTGCGCCGCCGCCTCCCACCCGCGCCGCGCTCTCCGGCGGCGGCGGAAAACTCGCGTCTGCCGCCGAGCAACATCAGGAGCCACTCCTCTTCCTCCTCTCCGCCTACTCCGTGCCAAAGAGGAGCCGCTCCTCGCAGCCAACCTGCCCGTCCGCGTAAATCCAAGTCGTCGCACTCTCCGCTACCGTCCCCAGCCGAGGAAGAAGAGAGAGGAGAGAGATAGGGGATGAGTGACTATGACATGTGGGGCCACATGCCCTCACTATTTTTTATTATTTCGTGTGTGTAACTGACATGTGGACCCTACGGTTTTTTATTATTTTTCTGAATCGAATTGCTACGTAAGCGTCACGTGGAAAGAAGACCTAGTCAAAAGAGCTATATAGGTGCTATGTCAGCTAAAACCGGGTACAATACTACCGAGGGATCTCGTTTGCACGGTTTTATAAGTTGGGGGTGCATGTATCCGTTTCGAGGTCTAGGGACGAATTTTGGATTCAACGATAAATTAAGGGTTCTAAAGTGAACTTATTTCCGCCGGAAAAACTCGTGCCGGCCTGTCGCTACAACGGGACGCGATCCCGTTGAAATTACGTTTTAGCCCAATCTACAAGGAGGCCTTGTTGGGCTGGATGCTGTCAAGTATCAACTGGTGGCAATAAATTCATTTTAGGTCCCTTGTCTTGATATCGACTTTAAATCGTGTTCTCTGAGCTCAGGGGTGGATCAGGAAAAGCACATAGGAGGGACTTAGACCCGGTTTGTTTCAGCTTAATATTATCGTTATTGAGCTAGATTATTATAAGTTATACATTGTAATAAGTTAGAGTAGAGTAAGTTGTGAGGTGTTTGTTTCTTTGGGGGTATGGATTACTAGCTTTGAAAGGCTAAAGTTTATAATGTCCTCAGCTATTTTCGATACCTAGTTTATCCTTTTATCACTGTATACAATAAATATATAATTTGAAGTGGCTAGAAAATATTGTCATATATTAATAAATAAAACATTCATGAAAAAACCCAATAAAAAAGAACGATATGGTGAGAGTTGAGAGGTACGGATAGCAAAGGTGGGTAATTTCTTTCAAGTTTCTAGGGGAAGTGGGTTAGCCGACTAATAATCTCGAAAAGCATATTTGGAGGAGATTACCAAATTACACTAATTTGGGTTCTAATTACAATAATCTATTTGTTTGTTTTAAATTACTCATAATAATCTATAATATAATAATCTTAAGCTGAATCAAACAGGGCATGAATTATCTCCTACTTCCTCCTCGAGACCCCTACTCTTCCTCCTCTCCTTCTTCCCCCTCCCATATCCTCTTTTCTCAATGGTGATCCAACGAGATAGGGGGCTTGAGTTCCCCAACACCCACGCTGAATCCGCCTATGCTTGAACCGTAATACTAGATATAACACATCCCTCAACAGTATTATGGTTCAACAATGTGATTGAACTTGACGTTAAGATAAAGAACCTAAAGTAAACTTATTTTACCTAGTGGGTTGTGGTCGTGGTGAGGCAAGCGTTGGTGGGTCTCGCGGAGGAAGATGATGGATAAAGCCAGCTATGAGTAATGTGGATAAATTCATTATTGGTTCTGGTGATACTAACTTTTACTTATTTCATCCCATACTAAGATAATTTGGTATGTGATGTGATATATCTTATTAGTACGTAATAGTAAGATATATCATATCACATACTAGACTAATTTAATATGCGACGAAGGAAGTAGTTAGCCATCACAGTCAAGAGTTTCATTATCTGATTCAACCACTCATTAATTACTCACTCAACTCATGGTGTGATTTGATTCTTGTACCAGGAACACGGACGTAGTACGATGAAACATGTAGGGGCCTGATGCCCTGATTGATATGATGTATAGGAGCATCTAGCATAAGCCAAATCGTTCGTACAATCGCTGTGATACTTAGTCGTGTGACGTTTGCTCCGCATGTGCATGTGACCTTTTTACTCCTACAGTGCTTCTACTGTGTACCGCCGAACGGATCGATGCACGTACGTGTTGGCTATTTTAATTAGCTAGTGGCGACGGTAGCTATCTTGGTGTGTGCTGAGCATGTGAAGTAGTAATGGGGGGACCTAAGAGCCAAACCAGCTTTTGCAACGGCCGGCCTTTGTCCCTGTTTGATGTCCTTGTTTTGCATATGGCCCCGTTTGAAAAGATTTATGGTAAAGGTTAAATGTTCGCACATAAAACGAAAAATTATTAACGTGTAATTAGTTGAGTATTAATTAATAATCTATCCATCCTAAAATATAGTAAGGGATTTTGGTTAAATAAGATACATCCTAATCCAATGAGAGAGTACAAATTTGATAAATGAATTTATTTAATATTTTAAAGCAATTTCTATATATTTTTTCTCATAAAATATACCTCTTTTAGCAGTTTAAAAAGCATACGAATAAAAAAAAGAGATAAAATAATCTTTAATGGTACAGTGGCATGTCCCTTAGCTTGTGCGAAAATGCACTGCAAATTAAGTGGCTGTCCCTGTCTCCCCCTCTGCATATCCCGCCCTCGCTGCCGGCCGGCCGGTCGGACCCATGCAGCAGAATGTCTCGCTGCCGCTGCTGAATGACCGGATGCCGTTGCATCTATGGTAGTTTGGTACAAGGACCATGCAGGCATGTTGCTCTGTCGATCGATGGATCGGATGATATGATCCGTTATTCATGGGATCGATCGATCGAGCTGGGCGCTAGCTGTGTCCTCTCTCGTTCGCCATCCGTTAATTCAATTCCAACATGGGTACGTATGTACGCAGTAGCGATCGAGCAATGCAAATTTAGCTCTGTAGCGTACGTGTTTTGCTTCGTGCGCAAGCCGCCGCAGCGCACGCACGTACTGCATGCACCATCGCACCCTGCACACCTGCACTGCACTACCGGGAAAACGTGCCGCGCGCGCTTGCTTTTGGAATAGAGAGAATAACTGTGCAAAGTGCGCCGCGACAAGCGGAAGAAGACACAGGCCCCGGTCGGCCGGGCAGCAGCGTGAGCTTTTGCGGCGGAATCCGCGTGCGTGCCATCGTGCTTAGCTGCATCGCATCGCATATCGCAACTCGCAATCAAGCGGCGTTTGCGCGAACTGTCGATATATCCGTCGCGACAGATAGATTGATCGCGGAACACTACTTCCTCCGTTTTTTTAAATAGATGATACTGTTAACTTTTTATTATATTTCGTTTATTTATTTTATTTAAAAATTTTATGTAAATATATAAGATGTAAATCATGTCTAAAATAATTTAAGTGATAAAACAACCCATAACAAAATAAATTATAATTATGTAAATTTTTTTAATAAAATAAATAATTAAACGTGTAATAAAAAATCAATAGCGTCATCTATTAAATATCGATCGTGGGGACACGATTACGTGAGCAGCAGAAATAAAGCAGGATCGATTATATCGATCGATATAAATCTAATCAAGCTATTGTCGCGAGAGAGCCATCCTGGCTGCAGTAAAGTAAATTTAACGCGCATCCATGGGAAACTTCTGGAGGATCGATCTGCGTGTTGATGAAAACCTGATTTAAGTTCTAAAATGTGTACGTGCTGGCAGAAAATTAAACGATGGTACTATAGGTCTAATAGCATGGAGCCAGGTAATGCCGGATCGATGCATATGCAGGAGGGTGCCAAAGGGGACGTGAACGCACGTACGGCATGCCAAAAGAAGGGAATGCAAATTGCATATGGCACCGATCGATGGTGGCTGGCCTGTACGTGCAGACGACACGTCTGTACGAAGCGATTACCAAGCTACAGTCGCCTGCACCTGCGATCAGCGCTGATTAATTTCGTCACGGTCCAGTACCCATGAAGCTTCAGTCACGGCTGTTCAGACTTCAAGAAATAAGGTGCCCACATCCCACTGCTAGTCTGCATTACACCGGCCGCATATATGGTAAAATGTATAACAATGAATATAAGGGCAACCATAATGTGAGAAAAAACAGGTAGTAAAGAGTTCTATTATCTGGTTCATCATCGTGGAGGTTAAAAATGAAATAGATAGTATCATCTAGCAATAGCACTACTATCAGATAATACTACTAGATAATAAGTAGTAAACACATGTTCTATCAATCAATATGTATGAGGTAAAGTTTTTACCCTCTCTTCCCTCATTCTCCATTCCTCCACCAGCTATTCTCATCTTCTAGCTCTTCAATATCTATCTCATTTTTCTTTTATAATGTGACTCTACCTTACTACCTCTTTTATCAATATACACTGTGGCAAACTTAGTAACTATTACCTAATGTTAGAGGGCCAAGCCTTGCTTGCTACTTAGGTAATATACGTTGAGGATGCCCTATACTAACTTATTTATGTGAGTTTCTTGATTTTTACTACTTCGTTCGTTCTAAAATATAAGTTTTTATGGCTTGTTTACAAATATTAAGGTTGAGAGAAAAAACACTAGGGGCGTCTCAATAACTAAGATGTGGTTAGGAGGTTGGTTGGCAATGCATTTTTTCTTACATGCCTTGTTCTTAAAATGCTAAAAATATTTTTGGGTAATTGGTTGAATAAAGTACCTAGATCCATGTTTTTTTAACTAATGTCTTATGTTGGTCATTTTGGCGTTGTCGTAATTATATAGTTCTCAATAACAGAAAAAATTAACATGATGTAGGTTATCTTCGTGTCTATCAGTTGGTTCTATTCTTGGTCGTTGATACTTTCATAGGAGTAGGATATTTTGCATTGTGAAGTTATACTCTCGAAATCGGTAACCAACAGTCTTTAATTCTAGTTTGGATAATGTAGTTTCTATAGAATATTTTGAACATAGAATCTACATGTTTTCTATTTATCTTTTTTGACTCGTTAGCCATATACCTGTTGATAGAAGCCGGAGACATAAACCGTTTCTATTATTAAAAAAAGTGAGAGGGTGGTTAAGGGTAACACATGGAGAAGTTTAAATGAGAGATGATTGATAGGACAAATTAATAACACTCCATGAATCCTTGTTTTTTTATTGAAAAAAATCAAATGCTAGCGATTCTTATATTTTGAAATGGAACGAGTATATTAGAAACTTTTGAATGGTACGGATTGCTTCAAAATCTATACACAGTCTTTAGCACTACCTGTCCTCTATATCTCCTCTCTTGATCTAGTTTTATGGTATACCTGCCCTTCCCTAGCTACTCACCAGTGTTGGCAAGGTCCTATAGCCCTAATTATTTGAATGATTCAGATAGACATAATTCTACCACCATCATGCGTGGTGCTCCTACTGGTTGTACCACCACACACTAAACTTAGGAATTCTTCAAACCCCTGCTCTCCTCCACTATCCTTTTCTCTTGTTAACTCGAAGTGAGTAGGTGACATCACCGGTACCTCGCCTTCTCGTTACTATCACATCCCTCTGTCAGGTATTAGTCATCACAATCTGCTCATCTTCTCCACACAACTCTTCCGTTTCATGCTATCGCGCTGATTTAATTCAATCATGCTGTTATTTCAGTGGAAGACTTAGGAAATGTGAAAAGATCGTTGGTCTCGGTGAGCTCAAGCACTAGCGCCACGAGCCTGCATTGGTTCGTATTGCCCATGTTATTAGCAGATTTAGTAAAATTTTGTGCCATCTAATGTTGTAGTAGAAATCTAAATATAGCATCTCTTTTGTGAATGGTCGTAGGTCAAGTGGCACATGGTGTTTAATAAGAAATAGCGAAAGTAGCACGTTATATATCATATAAGGTACAATGTGGTACAATGCAGGATTGACGGTGGACTGACTGACTAGTAAAAAAAAGAATCCAACGTCATAGTTTTAATGGTACTTCTTTTTTTTTTTTTGCATTTACTCTCATAGAAATACATCAGGTATATAGGGGAGAATATGTAGTATAAATCCCATACGTAGTGGAACACTACTGTTTGATCTAGAAATAGATGTATGAGATTTATTTATATCATCAATAGTGAAATTTTTACTATTGATGATGTGGATAAATATCAGATGTTCATTTTTAGATCTAAAGATAGTTTCTGTATTTTCAATACATGGTGATTTGCATTATTCTCGGTATACACACATATATCACATACATACATACATATATACATACATATACATATATACATTTATATATATACACACTGTATATACATATATAATACATACACACACATATATATATATATATATGTGTGTGTGTGTGTATGCACACACAAATACATACACACACTTTGGAAACAGATGCGCCTGAAAACCCACAAGAGCTGCTGGCTGAGTTGTGATTATGGATGGGTGCACACAGCTGTATTTGGATGAGTCATAAATTAAAAGCATCCACCAGTACTATATACGTACGACTCTAATTTAAATAAAAAGATTACAACCAAAGAGTACGGAATTTAAGGTGCTAAGGTAATACTAGGAGTACATAATTAAGATGACTTGTGAAATAGTATATAGACTAGGTAAGTTGTATTGATCAGTCACACTTATTATAAGACAAGTTCACCGAACATTCGTACGTGGGCATCCTAGGATGATTACGATTTACTACGAGCCGTCCATATATAGCTGGATCAATGCGCAGGTAGGGTAGTAGCCTCCATCTAGATATGGCCAAATATGGTGATTATGACCTCTCCTTGCATTTTTAACCCCTTCCGTGCAACCGTGCTTGATTGGACCTGTACAAGTTAACTCACGAGTCACAATTATCACCAGATGTGTGCATCTACTGCACCATCACTACTAGAAAAAAAGTTTTTCCTAGTAATAAAAATTGATTTTCGCTGACGGCACTACCAACAGCTAGCAAGCAAAGACCAGTGAAAATAACCGATCTTCACTAGCGGAACTTTACCGCTTGTGAAAATCAATTTTCACAAACGGTTAAGTTACGCCAACCGTCAGGGATAATGATTTTCGAGCGCAGAAAAAATCGTAAATCCATCGTCGACCGTCAGGAAAAATTGATTTTGGAGAAAAAATCCACCGCCGGATGCGCCGGCCGCGCCCCACCACCCCTGTCACCGCAACCGCCGCTGTCGTCATCCTAGAAGTGGCCATCCACCATCACCGCCACCGAATCCGACCCCTCCACCATCACCACCGCTGGTCTCGCCACCGCTGCCGCTGCTGTCGAGCCCCGCCGCAACCTCCACCGCTCCCCGCGCACCGAATCTGAGAGAGGGAGAGGGGGTGGTGGTGGTGGGGGAGGGGAGGAGGGAGGATCGGGGAGGAGGGAGCGGGTGCAGGAGGTCTTGGTCGCTGCCGCCTGCCACCCACACACCTCTAGCGGTCGGATCCGTGCCTCACGCGGGGCGATGGCAGCGGATCCGTCCTCCCCACGGCCAGGCGGCAGTGGATCCACCCTCCTCGTGGCCCGGCGGCGGCGGATCCGTCCTCCCCGCGGCTAGGAGACAGTGGATCCGCCCTCCTAGTGGCCCGACGGCGTCCTCCCCGTGGCCCTGCGACGGCGACGAATCCGTCCTCACCATGGCCCAGCGCTGGCTGATCCGCCCTCGTCGTGGCCCTGCGGCGTCCTCCCCGCGGCACCGGCCGATCCACGTCCTCGCCGTCCGCCTGCGCAAGCCGCCGCCGCCGGTGAGGAGGAGAACACGAGGAGAAGGAGGGAGGAGGAGAAGACGAGGAGAGGAAGGGGTGCGGTGGATCTGGAGGAAGAGTTGGTGGTGGTTTGGCGGTATTTTTAATGTGTGGTAAGATTTTCGCTAGCGGTGCACTTTAGTAGCTACCAGCGAAAACCGGTTTTTCGTTGGCGGACGTTTAAGTGGGCCACCGGTGAAAAGGTGTACATCTTTGCTAGCGGCTCTCTTAACCTGGCCACCAGCGAAAATCTATTTTCGCTAGCGGTCCATAGACCCCCACCCCTCGGAGTATTTTCGCTGACGGTCTCCACGTATAACCGCCGGAGAAAAAAATAGGATGATGCTATGAAAAATTGATTTTGTAGTAGTGCGTGCTCCTTTCGTTCTAAAATAAACAAACATATACTTTCTCCGTTTCATATTTAAATATATGTTGATAGTATGTTTGTTTTGTATTAAGATTGTTACTATATTTTTCTACGAACCTCGATCAAACTTAAATAAATTTAACTGAGAAAAAAGTTAAATGATTTATAATATGAAACAGAGGACATACATATATAATATGATATATGACCGTGCTAAATTTTGTTTATTTTAGATAGATTGAGTACGTCTCTAACGTTGTACATACGGGCAATGAAACAAACACTTTAATTAATTAACTTGACTTCCTATATAGGTAGAGCGCGATTGATCGGTGGACCAAAACCGGCGAGATCTGTACGTACGGATGACCCACAGGACTACAGGAGCCAAAGTCCAAAGAGTAGCTAGATTAATCAACGTAACAACTAACAACATTGCCTTCAATTCTTGGCTCCAGTGTACGTCATCGATCTGCAATTCTGCATTCCCTGATAGTACGTACCGTGTTTATTACGGATATCAGAGATATTAACTTTAGGGTGTTTGCCAGTTGTATGAGCACTTTATTGTTCAAATCTATCGCTACTTCAGAATTGACAGAAATACTCAAAAGAAAGAAGGGTAAAAACTTGTGCATGCATGCTAACATAAGCAATAAATTAAATACAAAAGAGAAAAATATCTTTGTAATATAAATATATAGGTGCTAATTAATATACGTGGATGTGTCACGTGGGTGGAGGGCCTGGAGCCCTCACTACTATCGCTCGGACCATGGAAATCTTATTGAGCCCCTCTTAAAATTCTGTCAAACATGTATAGGAAAAGAGATCTGGACTTTGTCTAGTTTGTTTTGTACCTACTATTATTTCTTCTTGGATCTGTTATTTTGATATAGGAAAACTGGTACACATACAAGATATCAATCTGCCTTCAATCGGCATATCTTAATCAAACAGTCAATATTGCTTCATCTCGACTGTAAATGATCTGTCCGTTGTACTATTTTCTCTCTCTCTCTCATGGCTTTTCCATTTTTTTCTCCACCATGCATGCGCTACATACAGGAGAGGGCAGTGCTGCAGGTAGCTAGCTGAAGCCTGAACACCTTCAATTAGCTTAGCTAGCTACACCGGCTGATCGATCAGCTCTCTGATCTGTGCTGCTTTCCTCTCTCTCTCTCTCTCTCTCTCTCTCTCTCTCTCTCTCTCCCATGTACAGGACCACCACCTTCTCCTTTTGCAGCTAGCTATACCTGCACTGACCTGAGTGAGTGTGAGGCCGGCGCGGCGTACGTGAGCAGCTAGCTAGCTCAACGAGGAGGAGGAAAAGTCTGATGGGTAGAGACGGCCACAGGCCATCCAATCCGCCACTCTCGTCGACCTCTCCCTGTCCACGGAAACGACACCGGCCGGCGCCCCTCCCTGCTGGCTGCTGCTGCTGCGGCATGCATGTCTTTTTGCGCAGTCACCACCATGAGTCCATGGCCAGATGCTCAGAGCACGCTACTACAGCTTGCTAGAGCTGAGCTGAGCTATCACTCTATTCTCAGTTTTTGCCTAGAACAGATCGGTGCAGTAAATCCCATTACTCCTACCTCCGATGAGGGGTCATGCAAATGCAAGTTGCACTGGCGATTTTTATGGTCCACGCGCCGGGCGCCGCTTGTCGGTGTGATACGCACGCGGCGTCACCCACATATATATATGTATGTATATATATATATGTATGTATATATATATATGTATGTATATATATATATGTATATATGTATATATATATATTTTCACTAATCACTACACAGGAGTTCATTTTTCATTTTGTTATACAGTTGTACGGACGTACCAAGGATAGGAACAGATACAAGCCTGCAGTGGCTAGCTGAGCTTGAAGGAAAAATAAGAGGGGGCTATTGGAAAAGGTGTATATTAAATAGGGGTTGTTATTCCATTTTATATGATACTAGTATAAAGACCCATAGACCTTAATATATTTTTCTAAAAGCTGGGGGAGCCATGATCAAGTTTGTCTCCACGAAGCTCCGCCACTATAAACCTGCCAAACACACCATTTTTACCCTCGAAACCTCGGCGAGTTTTAGCACTATCGAATTTGGTAGTTTAGAATTAGAACTAGCGTGGACAAAAATTGATAGTAAACCAAACATTCATATAAAATGATACTATTCAAGTTGCCAATATTTTTGTAAAAAAGGCTAAAATCCATACAAGCCCTTAGGATTGAAGATACTTTCTTCATAGTACACACTTTGTATATATGAGGACTCTAGAATTTTTTTTTAATCCATCAATAAATCTAGGATTAGCATATATGTATATAGGGAGGCAAAGAAGATCAACTAGATGCGGTAAACATGCAGGATTACACAATAGATGTTGTATACCACAGTATCCAGTTCCGGATTAGTACGATCCCAGGTATATATTAGAGATCTAATAACTGTTCGTATGTACCAGATCCGGTACCTCATAGGTATCAACCTATAGGTTTTGGCGCTCCGACGAAAAAACGACGACTAAGGTAGGGGCAAGATGTGTTCCTCGACATCATGCACACATGTAAGAACGACGCAAGAACAAGACACGTGGGAGACCCACCAGAACACAAACAACTAGGGTTTGATCCTGGCGGAAAGAGTAAGATGACCAGCGCCTCCGATCAACATACCCCCCGGCCGATCCAGAGGCGTCACCACGTGTTCCTGGCAATGGAAAACTCATTTCCGGAGTTGTGCAATGTGGAGATGACCTGTGCGGCGAGCATAAGGAGGTAGCCATGGCAATGGTGGCGGCGAGACTGTCGATGCAGTGGCACGGCGCACCGCCGAGCCGGCGACAAGGCATAGAATACACTGAGCATGGCGGTCGTGGGCAGGTGGAGGGAAGCGCTGTCACCGGCAACCGTTGCAAGCAGCAGTGAGGCGTGGACGGGATCGCGGGAGATGAATCGTATCCGGAACAGTGAGAACGGGATCCCAGTATATAATATTTCCTTTACACAATTAATTTCGAGCTCTGAAGAGTTTTCCTAGGCTGGAAATGGCGCAATAATCTCCAATAAATTGGCTCTTTAACCGTACGTACCCTGGCTATTAGTACCATTGATGTTTTTCGCTGCTGCAAAGCAGCCTCTGCCTCTGTAGCAGGCAGGGGTGACCCTCAGCTAGCAGAGTCACCCTGATTGATCGTCAAGTGCGACACCAGAGTACAGTCAAATGCAACCGTAAATCACTGTTTAATTAGGACTCGAAACTGTACCGCATTTGGTTTGATGATGCAACACACTGCTGCTGCTGCGCGCTGCAGTGCGCTGCTCTACTGTTGCTGTTGCTGCTGCAACGGCACCAATGAATTCATGTGTCTGCATATGTACGTTGCTAGCGAGCTCATTAGCGATTGATGAGCAGCTTAACTACGAGCATGCAGGGAGCAGATTCAGCAGAGCAGCAAATGATGTGCCAAGATTCAGCAGAGCAACAAATGATGTGCCAATGGAAAAGGGGGAACGTTTGAAACATGGATATGGAAACCGAGGCGATCGATCGGATGGATGGGTCGATGCGAAAGATATGGTACGATCGATGTTTCTCAGACGCTTTGTCGATATGCTGTCAGAGATGATCAGGCTGAGCATCTCATCGTCTGGGCATTATGTTGAAGTGGATGCAGCTGCAGCCACCCCAATAATGAGGAAATTGGCGAAGGATATCCTTGTACCAGTATACGGGAGGTGATTTTTATGCTAGACATATCTTATTTCTTACGTATCATCTAAATAACAATTAAAAAGTTTTAAAATATTAATAAGATATATTAATATGAGATATATCGCTATGTAAGGTGAAAATTCAACTTTTATAAGCGGTAAAAAGGAATAAATTAAATTGAAACTAGTTAATGTAAATTCATGATTATATTTGTTATTTTTGTGTTGCAATTCGTAGAAGTTGAATTTGGACTTACATGTTTTGCATCTTGATATATCTATATTAACCTATCTTGTGACTCCAAGTTTCCTACCAAAGGTATTGTATAGTTCTTTGGAGATATCAAGAATGAAGTTTCATATTTTCTTGAGAAAGTTTACGGTTCCTAAGTTATTCAGAGGTTCCATATTTTCTAATGTACCCTATGTATGTTTTGAGGACCATATAAAATCAATGTTCTTGTGATGTACCGTGAAATTGATAAGAAACAGAGGCCAGTCTTTAATCCCTTTTTTTAAAAAGAAAACTGTACCATGAAATATTTAGTTTCATATTCATTCTATAATGCCATATATGGCCTAAAATTTGTCTGTATTCCCTACATGGTGTATGACCATATGGTGGGCACAAAGACATAATCTGAAGGAGGTGCCATTGATTTGGATATCCAATCCGTTCATCTGATTTTCTTTACATCAAAAGAGAAAAAATAATGGAGTGTGTATGTCTACAACTCAGGATAAAAAGACATGGTGGTCCAGGTATTGGATGTCCAAAAGAAGCATGGTCCCTGGTCTATATAGAGTAGCCTCCTAGGTTCTGGTGCTGGAGGATTTGTGATAAAAGGTCGTTTGCATGTTGGTGCTATTGCTAAAGATATTGTGCGAGCTAACAAAATTTTAACAGAATTTATATTGTTACAGTTTTAAATTTTTAGATGGACATAAAATAGTAAATAAATCCGGTTACTCAACATATATCTAGTCACTAAATTAAACAAATTTCTTAGAATAATGGTAGCTAGGATCTTGGGCTATTTTCTAACAAATCTGGTGGGTGGTACATCTGAATTGGATTTATATATTTAGACCTCCTTTTTACTGAGAAACCTTATTCCAATCGCTTGTATATATCTACTGCTCCAGTACACTAGGAAATGTAGACACTTTGATCTAATAGTTGACATAGTTTAATACTAATCTGATAGCTCATTTATAGCAAGTATATTAGTACTAGGTAGTACATACTAGCTACTAGGTTATAACTACATAGAAATTAATAGAGGATTATACACCACTGCAATTTTAGCACTCGATGACATTGTGACATGCCTTCAAGTTCTAGATTAAATGCATCTCTGATTTTGCATCTAAAAGACAAACACAGCCACAAGAAAAACGCACATGCATCATGCATGAATTGGACGCCCTTGCAAACTAAGTTACTGTACTAATTAAAAAAACTTGCCCGTCAGGGGAATAACCACCCCACAATTTTTCATTAAGAAAAGAAAATCTTAACCAAATTGTCCGAGAAAAACCACGAACCCTGACCCCCACAAGTAGACTCCTCCCCTATGAACCGGTTTTTAACTCGTGCTTTTGAGGCCCATACCCCATGTATGAGAGCCCATCCTCCATAGATCGATTCTTAACACGTGTTTTGATGAGAGATCAAACGAGTAATTTTTTTAAACTAGATCTGAAATTCACTCCCGTGTAGAGTCGAACCCAGGACTTAGAGGTACTATTTGAGCATTATAACCGGTAGACTACATGTCCTTTCACACTGTATCAATTAATTAAGATGGTGACCTTTTTCCTCCCCTAACTGCCTCACTAACTTTGCATAAATTTGATATATACTGGGCTCCTCCTTTAGAATCCTCATTTATTTTTTCAGTCAATGTTAATCACTCACATGCATTTTAGTCTCTTCAGGTAATCCACATCAATAGCTATCCATCTAGCTAGTCTTACATATACTACCCCTAGAGCTAAGCTTTCAAAGAGTTCAGGAGATAGATCGAGACAGTATTGCTACACGAATACACCGAGATGAGCATGTAATTAACGGCACGAGCTAGGAGCACGACGCAAGGTAAAAAGGACAGGACCCCGAAAGCGACGCTGATCATTTTAGTTGGTGTAAATGAGGAGCACCACAAGTTCAGAAATACGAGAGCTCACACTCACTGCAGTACACACACTGTGAGCTACTAGCTCTCCTCTCCCTTTCCTTCCTTCCTCACCAGCTAGCTGAGCTAGCTAGGGTTCAATTCCCTCTTGCTGCTCCCTCTCTCCCGGCCGGCGACGGCGACGGCGACGGCGAGGCTGTCGGGCTCATCATCACCTAGCTAAAAATCGCCCGGCTTGATTAATTCTAAGCTCGCAGGAGGCTAATCGAGGTGATTTCTCCGGGGAGAGAGGAGGGAGAAGCGCCGTTGCTCATGCTTGTGAGTATTCTTGACAGATCGTGCAGATTTCAGCTCCTCTTTCTGCTGCTACACACAAGATCGATCTTGTGGATTCTCTTGAGTTTTTTTTGTGTGTGTTTCTAATTGTTTCGATTTTTTTTTCTGAAAAGAAAACTAAAGTTTCACTGGATCCCCATCCACAAGAACAATTATTTCAGTTGGTCTGAGGCTCCTTGGATTTTAATTTACCTTGTCCTTTATCTTCACCACTAGTAGTTCAATTCACTACTAGCTACTGGTAGCTCACCACATCTGTGTTTGTTGCTATATTTTTGGATAATATTTTCTATCCTGTTTTGCTGCACACATGCAAAGGAGGACATAAATTAACTGACTCATTTGTGTAAAGCTAGTTATTAAAAATTAATTGTGCCTCCATAATATATATATACTACTTAACCAGCTAGTGCTTCTGTGATCTAGGAGAAGTCTAATAACTGGCGTTGGTGCTACAGTTCCCTAACAAAACAAGTTCTCTTTTTTCAGTACCAATTCAGCGTGGAGTGTGATGCTCTCTTGTCCTGTGTAGAGAATAAAGCTGCTTTTTCTCTCTCAGTGCAACAGTGTAATCGATGCATGCATTATCTCATTTTATGCTCGATTCAATTGATTTAATTTGGTACTAATTTGCAGGTGTGATCATGAGCAGTTTAAGATGATAAGTGGCAACACTAACAACACGAATGAGGAGCTCGGCGGCAGGAAGGTGGCCGAGCAGCCGAGCGGCAGCGCGGTCGCCGCCGCCAAGGCATCAGCCGTGGCGAGCTCGCGGCACTGGTCGGCGTCGACGGAGTCTCGGATCGTGCGCGTGTCGAGGGTGTTCGGCGGCAAGGACCGGCACAGCAAGGTGAGGACGGTGAAGGGGCTCCGCGACCGGCGGGTGCGGCTGTCGGTGCCGACGGCGATCCAGCTCTACGACCTGCAGGACCGGCTGGGGCTCAGCCAGCCGAGCAAGGTGGTCGACTGGCTGATCAACGCCGCGCAGGCCGAGATCGACAAGCTTCCGCCGCTCCAGTTCCCGCCGCACGACCACGACCTCGCCGCCGCCGCCTCGTCCATGGCGTCGCCGTTCGCGAACGGAGGCGACCACCACCACCACGCCGCGGCCGCGTCGTCGATGCTGGAGGACGGCGACAAGGCCGCCACCAACAACGGCGTCGGCGGCGGCGGCATGAAAGCGTTCATGAGCCTGAGCAACTCTCTCGGCCTGCTCAACGCCACCATGCCGGGGACGTTGGCCGCTCATCATCATCATCATCATCATCACGGCGCGTACTACGCCGCCGCCGCCGAATCTTGGGGCAACGGCGGCAATGCCCACCACCATGGTGTCAGCCATGGCGTCTCGCCTTCGCCTCATGTGGCGGCGGCGGCGGCTCACAACTCGCCATTCCCGTCGCTGCTGTCCTTGGCACCGGGCTCTCATCAGTTCGTCTTCTACTCGCCGGAAGGCGGGGGCTTCGCCATGAAAGAGGCAACCGAGCAGTTTCCTGTAGATAACCTCGACCATTCGCAAGGGCAGCTCACACTGAGCTCAGCAAGAAGCTTCCTTCACTCTGGAAGCCAGGGATGATTTGACAATAATCCCTACTCCAATAAGGCTGGTACGTAGAAGAAAAAAAATCAATAATTTCGTTTATTTCATTTTCAGGTGTGTTTAAGGTTGTGATCAATTTGGTATTTAAGCCCATTATTTAGTACGGCCAGACGACTAAGAGTTCTAGAACTACTTACAGCATGCAAAAGTTAAAAATTCAAGGTTTTGCAGGGTGTGCGATGCAATTCGCTGCTTCTTCTTTTTTTTAAATATATATGGAGGTAATTAATTGTTGATGTATTATTTGTCTTTTGTAATATCGATTTGAGAAATTTTGGAGCCTTTTTAACTTTGGGTTTCTTTGTGCTTCTGAATTGATCTGCATTTATCCGAATTGAATTAAATAGTGTATTTTTTTTTTTGCAAGCTAGCTTTGGATTCTATGGGCCTGTTTGGTATAGCTCTAACTCTTAAATTTAACTCCAGGAGTTGGGTCTGGAGTGAAGTTGTGGAGCTGTCTAAACCCAGCTCCCCCTCTCTAGTTCGTTTTGTGAGAGAGCTCCACCCAGCTTCACTCCCAGTTTAGGTGGAGCTGAAACTGTTTGGCTGAGCTCCAGCTCCAGGAGAGATGGAGCTGGAGCTGGAGTTGTACCAAAAAGACCCTATATCTCTCTATAAGAGTGTCACCTGGTTGTGTATATATAGACAACAGATTTTTTTCCCATTATCTTAAAAAAACATAACACTTCTTAGAACACAATATTTAATTAATTCCACTCGTTCTTATTGTTGGGTGTGCATTCATGTTATTTAGGATAAGTATTTGATACGAATGTAGGAATAATTTTCATGAGAATATATAGTATATTATAGTGATATACCTCCCGTCAGTAAACTAATTGATCGTCTTTCACTTTTGAAAGACAAGGTACTTTGACTATTTGATTATTTTAGATAAATAAAAAAGTTATACATGTGTGATATTAAGGAAGGCATTTATTATAACAAACTTGGTTAGCTATACTATTTTTAAATTTCCAGGATCTACTATTTTAAACAATAGTTATAGCCAAAATTAACTTCTCTTGACTGCAAATTAAGGTTCAGTCATTATTTGTTTTGTGACTAGCTAGAGGGAGTAGTATAGTGTAAGGTAACATTGTTGTCATTTTGATTCATGTTGAATATTTTGTTCTTTCAAATTGAAATGTACATATATTTCCTTATTAATTGGCTACTCTCCTGTTCACATTGAAGTACACGCAGCTGCTTTTTGTTTCAACAGTCGCCAACACATTATTCTACCATCAACTCTTTGAAGAATTTTATAAATATTAATTACTCCATATATTAGCAGAATATGTTGAAACCTTAATGATACTATCTCTTCAAGTAATTAATGGAAAAGCTCTTCACGTCATTTTCCATGCAGCAAATCTTGAGTTTTCTTTATATTATCAAAGTTGTGTAATCACATAGTCCTGGCCTACGACACAAATATGGACAGCTTAGTTTGGTGAATGTTAGGAGAGTTTTTATTTATGGATATTGTCGTGATGCATGCCATTTGCCATTTTGTTATGAGCTCTAAGGGTATGAACAATTAACGCAAGCTGCCATCGCAAGTTGGTGGTTTAGGAACATAGAGATTAATTCCTTGTTGGCGGTCCATCATTCTCTAAAATTATTGTTTAAATGGACTCGCATATATCTATTTATGTATCATCACCTAATTATTTCCCGCTTTTGTCCTATACGTTTGGATAATTGGATTGCATATTTTGTTATTCCCTCTATTCTATATTATAAGTTATCTTGGATTTATGTTAGATCAAATTTTTCAAGTTTAAATAAGTTTATAAAAAAATATAACAATATTATATATTTTTAACACAAAACAAATATAATATAAAAATACGATTAATGATATATGTAATGAATCTAATTTTATGTTATAAAAGTTGCTACGTTTTTCTATAAACTCGATCAAATTTATCAAATTTGAAAGAAGTTTGAGTTAGAACAAATTCAAAATAATTTATAATAGGGAATGGAGGGAGGGTAGAAGTTTATGTTCGGAACTACTTCGTCCTTTGACCCTACTTAGGCTGTGTTGGGCACAAAGAGTTCCCAACTCCTCTCCCTTGTTGTGTTGGGCACAAAGAGTTCCCAACTCCTCTCCCTTGTGTTCCGTGCACACGGTTTTCAAACTGCTAAACGGTGCGTTTTTGCAAAAAATTCTATACGAAAGTTGTTTTAAAAAATCATATTAATCCATTTTTCAAAAATAAATAAATAAATACTTAATTAATAATTTGCTAATGAGTCATTCCGTTTTCCGTGCAGAGGTAATAAGTTCCCAACTCACCCAAACTAACCCTCTTGCTTCTCGTCTTCATGTATGATTACAGATTAATTTGTTCAATGTCGGGCTTCCCGGCTAGGCTAAGGAAATTAAAGTCTAGCTTGTAGAAATCGGGGAAATATTTTTTTCCTCTCTTGTTAAAATGTTTTTCTTAAATAACTGACACTAATACATTTTATCTTTTATAAGCATTTTTAATAAGCATTGAGATACGAACTATGCTAGCTCAAAATTAGGCTCTATCGAGTTTAATTAGCTTTGCTGTGGACTGCATGCTGCTCTTCACACAAGTGAACAAGTTGCATTGTGAGGGATATGAGGTCGACATGGTGTTAAGTTATGATGAGCATGGGTGTGCACGGCAAGCGATGATATTTTCATGATGTCTTGGGAGTTAGGAGTTAAGAGGGTAGGGTCCATACATATAAAGATATATACTACCTATCAGGGACGGATCCATAAAAAATTATATAAGGACTTATCTCCTTATTTCTCCTTTAGCCCCCCCCCCTTCCTCTCCTCTTTTTCCCCTTCTATCAATAGTGATATAGTGGGGTAGGGGAACTTACAGTCCCTCAGTACCACGCTAGATACGTACCTGCTAACTATTTTCCCATTACAAAAGGACTTTATTTTTATCTTCTCCATTATATTTATCCCAAAAACCACAATCAATTGGAGTTTAAAAAACTGGGTGCAAATGTATTAATATATTTAAGAAAATAAAGAGCATTTTAGTGTTTTAAGCTTCTTTTAGGACGGAGGCAGTGCATTCCTAGCAGAGAATTACTTAAAAAACCACCGCATATTTTTCTGAACAAATTTCCAAATATAACTATATGTTATGGAATAATATCCAATATTATGGAAGGAATGGAGTTAGCTTTTAAAGTCCACACACAACTATGCAATTTTTCCTATGATGACCACTTCCTGGCTTCTTAGATCTTTGCCATCTCCACAAAGCTTAGCCTAACACGACATGCCCTTTTTTTTAAGAACCAGAACTTCATTCCGTGTTAGAAACAAAGAACATAGTTTAACATACAGTTCCTTGAACTGAAGAGTGATCTTAGACTACTAGCACGACAATGTCTGCTTGAATACGCTAGATGAGATATATTCTGACAGTTGTAAACAGGATTAATTAACCAGGTGATGTGCTTTCACTTCTTTAGCTAACTTGTCTCAGCAGTATTCTATTGATTTCTCTTGGAATCCAATTCACTTGCATTAGATGATCTGGAATACTATTTGATTGCACTTGACTCCAACAAGGTCTGAGACTCCAGTTGTCCTGTTCAGAATCAAAGTTTCTCTTTTTAGAGTATTTTCACTTTCTTTGTTACCTAAAAACTAAACTCTTATTAACAGTACCCATAGATTTATAATGTTAGAATGTGTTAATATCAAATACGAGCTTGGTTTTTTATGGAACGAAAAGATTCGGGTGATCGGGCAACCGTCACGTACGTACGATCGCTAGTGAGCAGCAGGTTGAGGACAAACCCGTCGACACCGTACGATCAATCAATCATTCTCGATCCCAAGCATGCAGCTAATCAATCAATCAGCTAGGTGCGTCATCCACGCGTAGTGAAACAGAGTAACGAGAAACACATGCATGGGACCGGCCTATACTACTAAAGTAGGCACATGTCATACGCACGACTAGCTGCGACCTCTTGCAGTGAGTAAATTAAACTCATTCTCACCCGGTACGAACTTATTACCCTATCTATCTTGTAATATAGCAATATAGAATCCAATAAGATACTCCCTCCTTCCCAGTATGTAACAAGTTTTGGTATTCAAAATTTATCCCATTTGTTACAATCTAGTACAACTTTTACCACAAATCTACCAATTCTACCCTCATCATTGTTATCAGTAAAAAAAAGAAAAGACAAGAGTAGGTCCCACCTCCGACCTGCGGGCCCCACCCCATGAAGGCACGTTCCCATCCACCCACGGGAAAGTAGCGCTCCATCCGCATCCACACGAAATCGTCGTCTCCTAGATCCACAATCCATCGCACAATCGCTATACACCCCGATCCCTAATCCCCCTCTCCGCGTCGCCTCTCCTCCGCAATCCCCACTCTACTCTCTTCGCCGCGCCTCTCCTCCCCAATCCCCCTCTCCAGTGTCGGCAATGGTGAGGAGGCCACACGCCGATTCACCGCCCGTCATGCCCACGGAGGTCACAGCGCGGCTGTCTAGAAGGGTCGCACGCAAGCGGAGGACGAAGGATACAGATTCCATTCATGGCGGTGTTGAGTTTCGGGCTGCACGCAAGCGGAGGGTGGCGGAGTCGGATTCCATTCAGGGCAACCGTCAAGTAGAACGCAGGAGGCGTGGTTTTTGGGTGGCATTAAAGGGCAAGAAGAGGGGATCCATTGTTGTAGCAGGGAGGGATTTTGTTCAAGATTCGGAGGAAGGTGGGGCTGATGAGTACCTCTTCGTGGCGGAGAAAGCAGTGCCAATTCACATCAAGCAAGTGGATGAAGGCGGGGAGGATGCGGGCGATGTGGTGGAGGGGTGTTCAGTTCCAATGACGACTACTTCGTCACTGAGGAGTGATTTTTGGTGCCTTGCCTCTGATTTATGTTGTCGTCTGTGTTTTTGCCGCCTACCAGTTTAAAATTTGATTTGCGTGTGAGTGGGTTTTTACTGTGTATAATCTAGCCCTTGCTTCTTTACTTTCTGGCGCCAATGCATTTGAAATGCACGTGTGAGTTTGATGGCAGCAAACAAACTTCCACCACTGAGTTTTAGTACCAGGAATAATCATTGAGGGTAGTATGGTCTTTCTGCTACTTTCCTTAATACTTGTGCACAAGCTTAAAACTTGTTACATATTGGGACGAAGGGAGTATTTTATAACACAAAAGCTTCCCTAAATTTGTTGTACTAATAAATCTGGGCAGAAAGCCTAATTAGATTTATCGTACTATGAAATATCTCATCCAGTCCTGAACCTTGTTTGGGAAGCTTAAGATTCTGAGAAGCAGCTGGTTGGTAGCCAGCTTCTGAAAATCCGGAGAAGTTGAGTTTTCCGGCTTCTGACTTCTAGCTCATTCTTTGGATTCTATAACTACAAATTCTAAGAATCTGTGTGTGAATCTGGACTATTTGGGAAGCTGGAGCTTCTGGGAGAAGTTGCAGCAGCTAGAAGCTGACCCAAACAGCTAGAAGTTACAGAGGGAGTACATTTTTTTCTGACGTTGACGTCATGCCTTTTTTCTACATCCCAACTATGGGATCGATACAAAACGTCCCACAATTTTTATTGGTCGATCTTAGTAATCTCACTGGTCCATTTTCCAGATGTTATTTTAGCTCCCTGTAGCGCGCAAAACAGCGGAGAAATCACACCAAAAACCAAACGGCACGCGGGATAGTTTTGCGCGGCTTTCTGTCTCGCGCAGCCGGGAAGATAGACGTGTGTGACTGCCATTGCATTGATGCCCGGGAGATCCATTCACTACTAGAGAACCGATCTTTGGCGGATGGTGCAAAATCCACATTAATGCCGGTTCGAGTAGAAACCGGGACTAAAGATCATTTTTAGTCGCGGTTCAAAAACCCAGCGGTACTTTTTGATCTTTAGTCCCGGTTAGTGTTACTAACCGGGACTAAAGATTATTTTTAGTCCCGGTTCAAAAAGTCATCAGGCCGAGTCAGGCCCCCACTATCTTTAGTTCTGGTTGGTAACACCAACCGGAACTAAAGATGAATATTTAGTTCCGGTTGTTTATATCAACCGGGACAAAAAAATCGACCTCACAGTCTTATCTCTTCCACGCCTCATCCTCCTCTCCCCTTATCCATCTGCACACGCCTCCCTCCCTCCCTTATCCCTTTCCCCTCTCCTCCCCCTTCTCCCCTCCCCATCTCCGGCGGGAGGTAGCATAGGAGGAGGCGGCAGTCGATGGAAGCGGTAGTGACCGAGCGGCAGCGGCCGACGGCGGCCTCCCCTTCGCCAGATCCGACGGGGAGGGGAGGCGGCGGACGAGCGGCGACGGCCGGGATAGCGGGCGGGCGGTGGCCTCCCATCCGCCAGATCTGGCGAGAGGGGAGGCTGCGGTCGAACGGTAGCGGCCGAGAGGGATGGTAGGCCGAGCGGCGGTGGCCGGGCGGTGGCGGTCGGGCGGCGGCGGCCGGGCGGCAGCGGCCGAGGTAGCGCCGTTAGCGGGCGGCCGAGCGGCGAAAGCGGCGGCAGCCGGCGGAAGCGGCAACGACCGAGCGGTGGCTGCTGGGGCAGCGGGTGAGCGGTGGCAGGCGGGCAGTGGCCTCCCCTCCGCCAGATCCGGCGGGGAGGGCAGGCGGCGATCGAGCGGTGACGGCCGGGGTAGCGGTCGGGCGGCGGCCTCCCCTCCGCTAGATCCGGCGGGAAGGGAGGCAGCGGTCGAGCGACGGCGGCCGAGCGGGATGGGAGGCCGAGCGGCGGTGGCCGGGGCAACATCGTCAGCGGGAGGCCGTAGCCCTCCTCCTCTCCCCCATCTGCCGGCTGTGGCTTTTTTAGTTTTTGTGAACGATTTTGTGAATGATTTGTAGATTTGGGGATGATTTCGTGTATGATTTGTGGAGTGTGCATGATTTTGTTGTGGATGATTTGTGGGGATTTGGGGGTGAAAATCAATAGATGCATACAACACAAAACAATGAAAGAAAAAAATTAGTACCAATCGGGACTAACGATGGATCTTTAGTCCCGGTTATTTCACCCGGGATTAAAGGTAGGTATCTTTAGTTCCGGATTCATGGTTCCGATTGTATAACCGGGACTATAAGGGGTTATTAACCGGGATTAAAAACCCCTTCTCTAGTAGTGAATGCACTTGTGTGGGCACGGCCAAGTAAATTTGCACTCTGGATAGTACTACTACAAGTCTACTAATCTCCGGTACTCCGATCGATCCACTGCAAGCAGGAGGGGCAGCGGTACGCATGCACCAAGGTCGTCTAACGTACGGGGCCTCAATCGTTCCACCGGTTCAGATCACTTATGAGCTACTCCGTTTGGAACAGTTTCAAGTGTAAGATTTTTCTAAAAGCTCGATAATTCTAACTCTAGAAATCTATGAATTCAGATATGTGGTTGTATTAATATTATTTGGAAGAATCATCTTGTTCATATTTTATGGGAAACATAAAAGTTTTGAAACCATTATAATTTATTTTATAAACTCTAAATCCAATAAGGATTTAAGATTTGGAGGTGCGCCAAACAAAACCTTACTATACACAACTCTAGAAGATTTTTCAAGATGATTCTTTCTTTGTCGACGCAAGAACAAAACCACTCCGCAAATTGATAGATCTGGATGATTCAAAGAATGATTCTTCCCTGGGCCCGGTACCATTATTTAAATTGGAGGTTTTCAATTCCATTTTGAAGATTGAGGGGACCGCTCGTAACGATTTTTTGCTTTTTATGGGGGCAAGAAAAGGATTTGACTCTTGAAGATATCAACTCATACGGCTTCAGGCGGTTATTAGTAGGGCAAAAACTGCTTTTCTTGCCTTTCCTGATCAAAACTGTATTTTTCCACCTTTTTCATTGCTGACGAACCACTACATCTGCTGTTACGGGAAGAGGAAAAGGAAATCCTACGGGTTGGATTGCTTGTGGGTCCACAGGACAAATCCCATTTGAAATGGATGGTGTGAGTTTGACAAATGCTCAGAAAAAATGGAGGATTGGTGCCGACAGTTCATCACGGAAGAAAGAACTCATAGAGCCGGGATCGCTAACTAATAGAATAATACTACTAACTAATACTAATATATAGAAATAGAAACAAACTAATATATAGATAATCGAAATTGAAAAGAACTGTATATCCACCCTCTGTCAAAATGATAAAATAGAAATTTGAAATATTAATTTCCTGTTTTCGTGCTGCTTCTTTTCCATCTCTCCACTTCCATGTAGGCAGATACCCCCTAGAGAATGAAGAGCCAAAAAACTTACTCTCGAGACTACTCTAATAGGCTTCACTCTCTCTAAATAAGTCCAACTATGTTAGCCTGGGGTGAGATGGGGTTAACTATTCGACGAGTGAAGTACTCTAAAATCTAAAGTTATGTTAGGCATTAGATTGAGGTAAGTTGTGAGAGAAGGTCTCCAATTCTAAACAACCAATGGATGATAAGTGGTAATTATTCGAGTGGTCAAACCTTAAATTTAAATATACCTAGAAACTTAAAATGTTGATTTTGTTAAGAGTTTTATACTCCACTCGTCCCATAATATAGCAACGACATAATGTGATATTTTATACTACAACGAATATGGAGCGAGAAAAGTCGCGCTTGTTTAGATTCGTTGTATTTGAAATGTTTTATCATGTACTAGGTTACTATGCCGTTCCAATACAAATACATCTAGTATAAATGTGACATATTTAATCTATTTAAATTTATAGTAGTAACATATGTTATATACTATATGCACTTACATTTAAAATGGGTGAAGTTTATTATCAGGGGAGGTACTAAGAAAAGTCGCGCCTATGATAATCCAAAAGAACTGACCCCCCGGCTGGGCGGCCGGCCTGTGGCTTGACTGGCTGTGGGACACTATCAACCCTGCATCTTCTGCATAGGCCTGTAGAGGGCTAGGGTTTTCGCATGCATGCGTCGTCAGCACTGAGAGCAGATGCAGGCAGGACACACTGCTGGGGATCGTATCCTCTGCCATTCCAGTTACATTGCCTATGCCATTAATGTATTTATAGCCGTTGGATCAAGTTTGGATGCACGAGATCAATCGCTACAGTAGCCTCAAAAATAATGAAACATATTCATCACTGTTTCTGCAGTGTTTTGCGCTGTATCTATGACACGGTACTGTAGCTATCCTCGCATTTCACAGTGCGCCTATGTCATTCTCCCCAATGGCAGAGGATGCGAATCTACACTGCTGCGTCTTTCGCCCTGGTGTCCGGGACCAATGCACATGAATGCGTGCACGTTTACATGGTCCCTAAAATTAATTTAGCAGCTGTGACTATATCAATATGAATGTACATAGTACTACTAATAATGGAGTTTAGTACTAGTACTAAATCTCCTGCAGCCAGCACGCCTTAGAGCATCCACAATGTATATAAAAGTAGTCTATAAGCAATAAAATATTTCATTTAGTCACCTAGCAATATTATGTAACTAGTCCATAGTAAGAAAATAACAGAAGCTACCCATAAGCATATGGGCTGCCCATAGAGAATAAAATATGTTATTTGTCTCTACCTCCTCTCTTCTCGTAATATTATTTACTATCTACATACATTGTGAAGGTTGCAATGGTTAAAGTCTAAATATGTGGGTTCCATATATATGGACTAGTTTTGTTATATACATTGGAGATACCAGGTAGAGATAAATAACATATTTTATTCTCTATGGGTAGCCCATATGCTTATGGGTAGCTTTTTTTATTTTTTTTGCTATGGACTAGTTTCACAATGTTGTTAGGTGGCTGAATGAAATATTTTATTGCTTATGCACTACTTTTATACTATATTGTGGATGCCCTTAGATGTAAATACTACTCTCTTCGTTCTAAATTATACAAAAATTTAAATGGATTAGATATTTTTTGGATTAGATATTCTTTAGTACTATAATTCTTCCGTTCTAAATTATACAAAATTTTAAATGAATTAGATATTTCTTACTACTATAATTCTGGATAGGCTCTGCATTCGTGCATTCTATCGGGTAAATTGCGATAACCGGTTAAGAACGGCATGGTAAATAATCTTCTCGGCTACTTGAGCATCTAATTTCAGGGATGAGAAATCGAGTATCTCATCTGACAGTAACTTGATTGCGCCGATCTATATGGTCGGTACTGATAAACTAGTTAACGGAATCACTACTGCTAATAATGTTCTTCTGAATCCGTTCATGATTGTCAGGAACTCCGGGAAAGGAAAATTAAAGTCTGAATGGCATGGTAATTAATTTACATTTTTCAACCGAAAAACCAGAGACAACGGGTTCCTCACACTACTGGAGAATAGAGCTTTGATCCCGGTTGATAACCCCTTTTAGTCTCTGTTATGCAACCGGGACAACCAATCTAGAACTAAAGATGGGATATCTTGCACTTCCGGTTGATAACCCCTTTTAGTCCCGGTTGTGCAACCGGGACAACCAATCCGGACTAACCAGGACTAAAATTTCAATCGGAACTAAAGATGCACACCAGGTCAAAAAAATGTGTGGATGTGAGATTCGAACTCAAGATCTCTCACCCCTAGGGATGGCAACGGGCCGGGTCGGGCACGGGTAGAGCGAAACCATGCCCGACCCGAGACCCACATACCCAAGCCCGACCCAAGCCTTCAAAGCCTATCGGGCAAAACCCCATACCCGTGCCCATGCCCGGCGGGCACGGGCATGCCCGACAGGTACCCACTGGGCTTGCCTGCCGTGCGCCGCCGTGTCACCAGCCACCGCCGCGCCACCGGCCGCCGCCAGTGCGCAGCCGTGTTGCGGGCCGCCGCCATGACGCCAGCCACCGCCCGCGTTGGAGTCCGCTTCCCGCCGACACCGGCACGCCGCTCACCGCCCGAGTCACCTCGGTGCCAGGCTCAGTCGCATCGATCGCCCTCAGATCCGCCGCCCGCGCGCAGCTGTGTCGCGGGCTATCGCCGTGTCGCCAGCCGCCGCCCGCGCTAGAGTCCACTTCCCCCGCCGCCGCCGGCACGCCGCTCACCGCCCGAGTAGCCTCGGCGCCAAGCTCGGCTGTGTCGGTCGCCCTCAGATCCGCCGCCCGTGCGCAGCCATGTCACCCGCCGCCGCCGATTCGCCAGCCGCCGCCGGCACGCCGCTCACCGCCCGAGTCCGCCTCAGCGCTAGGCTTGGCCACGTCGCCCTCAGATCCGTCGCCATCGCCTTGAGTCGACGCCGCCTGCTGGTGTTGCCAGCCGCCAGCCGCCGCTGCCACCTTGAAGTGGATGAAAGGGTATGTATTAGGTTAGGGTTTTGTTGTTGATGGCTCTATATATGTAATGGGCCGAATGGGCCAATATGAAGGAGTATGAAAATAAAGAGATGTACCAAAATCAGTACTAATACCTATATCGGGTCGGGCATGGGTTACCCGTGGGTAAAAATTGGTACAGGGTTCTTGCCCACTATGATTTCGGGTTTCGGGCGGGCGTGCCCATGGGCAAAAAATTATACCCATACCCATGCCCATCGGGCCGGGTATCCGCGGATACCCGGACCCGTGGGTAAAATTGCCATCCCTACTCACCCCAGCTCTCACGCGCGTTACATGCCACCTACTACACACATCTGACTTAGATAGAGATGCTTTCTTTTTAAACTAACCCTGAATTCATCTTTAGTCCGGGTTGGTAACACCAACCGGGACTAAAGATAGTTGGGGTTTGACAAGCCTTGACAGCTATTTAACCGGGACTAAAAATAATCTTTAGTCCCGGTTGGTGTCACCAACCGGGACTAAAGATCAAAAAGTTTCGTTGGGCTTTTTAACCGGGACTAAAAATGATCTTTAGTCCCGGTTTTTATTCGAACCGGGATTAATGTAATTTTTACCATCCGACCAAAGATCACTTCTCTAGTAGTGTCAACTATCAAAACCAGTGCAAATTAGGTCCCTCAGCGATTTGGACGACTGTTTTGACTGACTTGTCGCCTATGTGGCTAATTTGACTCGGTCTTCATGTGACGTGGCCTTGACGTATCGCTTATGTGGCAATTCGATCTAGAAAAAAATAAATCCCGTGTGACCCACGTGTCAATTTCACACACAAATTAATAAAAAAATGGTGGGTCCACGTGGGCCGCACATGTCATTCTCACCCCTCCTCTTCTCCTCTCTCCCCATCTCCCCACTCTACATCTCTCTCCCCTTTCCTCTCTCCAGTCACAACGGATAGGCAGTGGCACGCGACGGCTGACGGGAGAGGAGGGAGTGGCACGCAGCGGCGGAGGCACGGCTCCGGCGGTAGGGCGATAAGGCTACGTGGCGCTAGTGCCGCTCTCCTCCTCCGGGGCGGCGACGACGACGGATGACTCAGCGGCAAGGCTCGGTGTCAGGGGCGATCTCGAGTTCCGCCGGCGCGGAGCCCTCCTCCCCACTTCCGACGTGACTGAGCAGTAGCGCCGTGGCAGGAGATGCGGTGGAGCTAGCCGGAGCGCAGGAGAAAATTGAGGAGAGGACAGAGCCCATCGCGCCGACGGCCAGGATCCTCCGTTAGGGCACCCGGAGCCCCCGGTAGTGGCGGCAGCGAGAGCGGAGGCAGAATCGGGGGAGGCGCGGCGAAAGCTGAATCGACAGAGGCCGGTGAGTGGGGGCAGGGCGGGAGGGAGGAGCGTCACCGGCCCGCGCACTTCGTGCACTGCTACCGCCGTTGAGCCCGCGGGTGTCGTGGTCCGCCATCGAGCTCCCGCAATCCTCTGGAGGGACGCCGCCACTGTCGTCGTCTGATTTCCATCACCGGGGAAGGGAGAGCGCCCGGTGCCACGGTCCTCCACGGCAGCCAGGGCCACCTCTCGCCACCCCTTTCTCTCCCCCCCACAGCCGGCGAAGCCGTGCCTCTGCTGCTGCGCACCGCTGCCTCTCCGTCACGCCTGGAGAGAGGAGAGGGGAGAGAGATGTAGAGAGGGGAGATGGGAGAGAGGAGGAAGAAGAGGGGTGAGAATGACTTGTGGGCTCCACATAGGCCCCACCATTTTTTATTAATTTGTGTGTGAAACTGACATGTGGGTTCCTCGGGATTTATTATTTTTCTGGATCGAATTGCCATGTAAGCGCCACGTCAATGCCACGTCGAATGAAGATGAGTCAAATCAGCCACGTAGGTGACACGTCAGCCAAAACCGTTGTCCCAACCATTGAGGGATCTCATCTGCACTAGTTTTGATAGTTAAGGGATCTGTTGTATCTGGTTTTTCGGTTGAAGGACGAAAATCGGATTCGTTGGCAAATTAAGGATCTCAGAAGAATTTATTCCATCTACATAACATACATGTTGTCCCAAAGTCTGAAAATTTCACATCCAGCCCACCATGTGCTTCTCATTCTTCCAGCCACTTGGATGGAACCAAATCCTCGTTCATGGGCTTACATTTCATCCCATTTGGGTTGAATATGCACATCTAACTTTTTGGGCCGGAAGTAGGTGGGCCCATATAAGCCCAGCCCAAATGACATAGGCGGCGCGGAAACCGACAGCGCCGCAGAGGCGCAGAGTCCAACTCGCCATTTTTTCTTTTCTCTCGCTTAAACCCTCCGCTAAAAACCAAAACCTAAACCCCACCTCGCGATTTCATTTTACTCTATTTTTTTTCTCGTCTCCTCCTCCTTTCCTTCTCTCGCAAGCCGCGGCGATGGCGGCCGTGACACGCGCGGCGAGATCGCGCGCCCTCCTCCTCCCCCGGGCCGCCGCCGCCGCCGCGCTCCCCTTCTCCACCACCGCTTCCTCGGGGGTGGCAGCGGCAGAGGCGGAGGCGGCGCCGCCGGTTGCGGCAGCGGCTGCAGGGGCGGCCGATGCCTCGGCCTCCGGCGCGGGGGAGCAGCCGGCGCCGCCGCCGAAGCGGTGGGGCCTGCTGAAGTTTGGCGCCTTCGCGGCGGTGTGTGGGGCTCTCGGCGTCGCGGGGTACTCCAGCTACGGTATGATCCCGCGGTATCCCGTCGCGATCTCGCGCCAGCAGGTGTTCTGTTTGGGTGTTTTTGGTTCGAGCTTGTGGCGCGTTTGACTTGTAGTGCTGTGTGTCTCCGTCTCGTTTGCGTGCAGCTTATACGCTTGAGGAGGTGGATCAGAAGACGCGGGAGTTCAGGAAGGCCATGACTACGCCGCGCTCCGTTGCGGAGGACGCCTCTGAATTTGAGGTAGTGTCATTTTAAGATATTCGGGGTACCTACTCCATGTATAAAGGAGCGATGGTTGCTTATTAATCCTATGATGCCTATTGTAACTTTGTAAGTGTGTAACATTGGGGCATGGGAAGGAGGGTTCTATTGGCACCTGAGCTGGGGAATTTAAGTATTTAACCCTGATTATATTATTGTCAGCTCAGATTGTTGTAATGCACTAAAGTAAGATATCAAAAATAAGGTCCTGAAACAATTGCTAATTTTAGTTTTCTTATTGCCTTCACTAAAACTTTGCACAAATGATAATGTTAAGAGGGATCTGTTATGAAATAGAAACATGCAGTGAAAAGTGATTGCCTCTTTGTTGGTTTAGATCAAGAGCAAGAGCTGTTCTCAGCAGCAAATAAGTTCAATTTGAGTGTGGACTATGTCTAATAATACTTGAATGATTGTGGTCTTTCTTGTGTGCAGAAGTTCCAGGCTATGGTTTACTCGACTGCTATGAAAGGTACATTACATGACATGCTCCTTTTTTGTTATTCTGGTGCCCTTAGGAATTTCCACTGCACAGTGCACACTTTCAGAGCATTTGACTGAAGGGTGATACGATGATTCACGATTAACCTGTATCAATACATTGCATGTACGCTACTGTAGCATGTAGGTAGTCAGTGATTACAGAATTGCCCTCAGTGGATGCAATGGAAGAACAATGGAAATGCTGTTGAATGGTTACAATACATAATGTGTTCATTGTAGTGTCACATCCTTTGTGGCAGTATGTACTCCTGCTCTCCTGGAACCGGGAGTACATAATAAGTTCCCTAATATATAGATTGTGTAAACCCTCATAAAATTAATCACCAAATGATCCTTTTAGCTGTTAGTGTTTTCCTAATTGCTTCATACTCATTATTCTAAGCTTGAACATATTTATGCTCCAAATTATTTGTTAAATTCAATCTTAGTTTGTTGATTGCATTTCTTTTTTCTGTTTGGCACCTTCTTGATATTCATGTTATACATTTTGTTATTGTAGCTCCTGTTGCAGCAATAGAATTCTACATGGATGTTAGGCACACAATTGAGGACCATATTCGGGTTAGTTACAAATCATAAGCTTCTCAACATTCTTTTCAAATGCTTCCAGTAAATATTTCTAACTGACTAGCTATGTCTGTTTCAGGGCTTTGCTGAACCCACGTCAGACAAACTGCTACCGGATCTCGATCCTCTAAATCAGCAGATCTTCACTCTAGTTCTTGATCTGAATGAAACACTTGTTTACTCTGATTGGCAGGTATAGTGAAGAAGATAATTCAGTCATGTTGTTTATTGTGTAAACTCTGTTTTGAGTAATATGATCTAAGCATTGGACATGATGTAGATGTGTCTTCGTTGTGAAAATAACTTATGTTATTTTAATCCAGACAGCGATTCTTAATCCCACCATACATACACACAGGAAAATAAATTCTTATAAGAAATTAAGATAAGACTGGAAGTGTGAATTGGAGATCTAAGTTTGTTCTACTTATCAGATAATATGCTATGACATGCAGTAGAGTCGATATAGAGTTAAATATAACCTGGTCGGGCAAAGTGTGGTACGAGAAATCAGTATTGCATGTTGCACATGATAATTTACCACAAGCATGTGCAAGTAGAAGTGGAATTTGGTTCGTTTTACCCCGTTATATAATTTTTATTACAGCATAATGTTTATCCACCATCCGACACTGTCAAGCAAATGAGTTATTATACACACTATATGAAAACTGACAGTTTCGCCATATTTTAACTACATATAGTACCTTTTTGTAGTTCTTTTTTTAATATCCGTTAACACGTTTTTCATCTTTCCAACATGTTAGGAAGATGTGCATTATTCATAATGAAACAAATATGTTGTGTTACCACAAATTGGTTCTCTGCCTAGTTGTTTCATTGTTTGTATGTTGGTGTGGAGCTTCCTCACAAGATTCTCCACTGCCTTGAAATAACACAGTGGAATGAGTGTTGACATCAATTAGAATCATGTCCATGTATTTTCCTGGTCTCCTTTTGAAGGCTAATGCTTAAACTGCTTTGCTATTTCTGTATGTTTTTTTTTTCCTTTGTGTTATCCAGAAATGTCATAATGATATTGTTTCTTCTTGCACAGCGTGAAAGAGGATGGAGGACTTTTAAGAGGCCAGGAGTTGATGCTTTTATAGAACACATGGGGAAATTTTATGAAGTTGTTGTGTATTCTGATCAGATGCCTATGGTAAGTTTATCTTAACTGTGTTTGAATGTTTTGTGTTTGAGGGTGTTATGCCGTACTGATTTTCTATAATATATTTTTATGTGTGCAGTATGTTGACCCTGTGCTTGAAAGGCTGGACACAAAGGGTTTCATCACAGGCAGGTTGTCAAGACCTGCAACTAAGTATCAAGATGGTAAACATTATCGGGTAAGGATGTTGGGTGGATGATTGACTTATAGCTCTCAACAATGAAGTGCATTCCTTGATGATTTGTCTACAGAGCCCCACCTGAATAGCGTAACATGCATTTTATATTTTTATTCATCATTCCATCTCCATTCTATCATCTTTTTTGCAGTTTATGTACTCCAAAATAAGCACGTAGAGTCTCCCAAACTCCCTAATAAAATGAGGGACTCTGCCTTGGAAGCATATGTAAATGAGCATAGCAGTTGCATCTTAGCAATCTTTATATTGTAAATGAATACCAGTGTCTTGATTGTAGAAAGCCTTTCTATGTGGGGGCACATACTTGTTCGCTGCTTTAAACATTTCAGTCATTCCATATCCTTCCCCATTGCCTAATCATGCCAAATGTGCCTTCATCCTCTGCATGTATAAAGATAATTAGTCTGTTTCAGGCTTTCAGCACATGTACACTCTGTAGTCTTTTCTAAGAAAAATGTTCCAACATCTAACTAAGGCATATGGTGTAGTGTCTGTCAACTTCCGTTTTTGTACTGTTTGGTGCTTTACCTTTTAATCTTTTTTTTTCATGTTTTACCAGGATTTGTCAAAGTTGAATAGAAATCCTGCACAAGTTATTTACATCAGCGGCCATGCTCTTGAATCTTGCTTACAGCCAGAAAATTGTGTTCAAATCAAACCTTGGAAACTTGAAACTGATGACACCCAGCTGCTGGATCTGATCCCATTTCTAGAGTGTAAGTGTTCCTATCCTTCTCCTGTGATATACTAGCATGTTGTTTAGGTTATCCCTTTGTTGTACAATGGAGTCAAGTGCTTAAATGTTGACAAAGCCAACATGTGCTGCAGATGTTGCCATGGTGAGACCTTCTGATATTAGGACCGTGCTTGCTTCCTATCAAGGTCGTGATGTTGCTGCAGAGTTTATCGAGCGTTCAAAGGAACACCAGAGGTAAGATCATGTTTCTCTCCATGGTAACAGAAGATGCCTGGCATTGTGAATTTATATGCATGACTTCTTTACAAGTAATTATGAAAGAATGCGGTATTCATTGTAGTTCACTAACTTACGGATGTACCTCATGTGTGGTACATGTTGTGGGGTGACATGGCACATTTTTAGTCTACATTAAGCATTTCTTGGTAGAAATAAATTGTAATAATACAATAAATCTTATGATTCCCAGCTTCCACAAGGAAAAATTTCCCTTCCATGTGGTAGGGCTTAAAGAGTATATATTATTGTTGTGGTTGACTAACCTGAGCTTAGATTTAGTCCAGCCTTTACAAAGCCTGGTTACACTCAAAGAACTAAAGTGGAATCATGTTATGGACAAACTGTCACTGAAAATTTGTTAGGAATTTTGTAAAACCTAAGTTTAGTTGTAAAAGGGAGAAAATCATGTTCCATATGTACTGGTTGAGTCTAGGCATGACCACTATCAAATGTACACCAAGATTGAGTATTTTTTAGTTGGCTATCCTATTGTCTATTAATTGTCGTGACTTGCACATTTCTTGAAGTATTATGGATTACTGGCATTCGGATGTACCTACATGACTACATGTAGATTTGGTTTTGTATTTTCCTAAGTAATGCATAGGTAGAGAAACTTTGAGGATTTCTCCCGCTTATTAGGATACGTGTTTGAAGCTACAACAATTTACTTAAAGAGTATTAGAGTAGTTATTTGATACAAAACTTTTTCTTGTAAATGACCATTATCTTGCCATCTTACAGGCGTATGCAAGAGCAAAAACAACAGGGGCGTATATGGAGACGATAATGGACCTAATCAGCAGGAAGGATGAAGCTCCAATTGACTCATCTATCCTAGTTTTTTGCCCTTTTTTTTGAAGGACATATTTAGCCTGTTCCAAGCACCTCAGGTCAAGTTGTTGACTGGGATGAAAAATTGAAATGATAACATGTAGTATTGTCAGTTTAGGTTGGAAACATTTAGCTAAATATCAGCGTTGAAACCACCATTTTGTAGTGCAAGGATGCAACATTGACCATCTTAGATTGACTGCCTTTTTCTTCAAAAACATTGCTGAATATATTCAGTATGTTCTTCCTCCTACTTTTTCCAACTCACCACTTTCTTTTTCCACGCGCACGTTTTTTAAACTGCTAAATGGTATGTTTTTTAAAAAAATTTGTATACGAAAATTACTTTAAAAAATTATATTAATTCTTTTTTAAAAAAATACCAAATACTTAATTAATTATACACTAATGAGTCATTTCGTTTTACGTGCCCGGGAGTTTAGCTCCCAACTCCATTCAAAGAACTCAGCCTCAGTGCTGTGCGTGCTACTACTAAACTCTCAGCATGCGCTGAAATTATGCTTTCTTGCATATTTGCTGACTTCTTCTGAGGTGCGAAAAAACAAAATGTATTCGGCTGGCAAAAGCGGTTTCAATCCGGGTCTTTTTTTTTATGTAAATTAGTATATGCATGATCTGCATGAATTCCTTTGCTGATTTTGTTTCAAGAGAGTTATATTAAGTGATACATGTATTCCAATTGCGACATGTAGCATTTGTATTTGGAGGGAAGAAGCAACTCAAAAGAGAAACGTTGGCTAGTTTTGTGTACCTCTCAAATTTCAACAATAGTTTTGCACTTAACCGTGTATGCAATACAAACTTTAGGATTAACGGTGAGTAATCTACTTGTTCTTCTGCTTAAATCGAAGCTTGCACGCACCAGCAACAGCAAGCTGCGAGCGGATGAAGCAAGCCCTTGCAGATCCAGGAGGCAGGTGGTCATCGTCGTCGTCGGCGAACACCACCAACGACGACGAGACTGCCGCTGCGCCACCATTGTTTCTCCTCTCATTTGTTTCAAACAGATGTGGCGGAAGAGGCGATAGAACTCACCGCCGCCTGCTTTACCATCTCGATTGCCTATTGAATTTTTCGAGCCTAGCGATACGTAGATTGTTCTAAAATTTGAATTTCATCAATCTTTTTAATGTAATTTGGTTAATTTTGAACAAAACCGTTCAAGATGCACATCTCAAACTTGCTTGAGATACTTAAAATTTGTTCGGAATTCACCCAAAATTGTGAGCATCCAGACGGGGATAAATTGTAGCAACGGACAATGGATCGAGATCAGTGACTTTAGAGTCACTGAGATGTGGATCCATGGTAAAGAGAGCATACATGTCAAGTGACTTAAGTTAGAGAATCTCAGTCTATCGTCCATTGATGACTTTAGAGTCACTGACACATGGATCTATAATAAAGAGAGTCTACATATCAAGTGATATAAGTTAGAGAATCTTAATTCATTGTCCATTAATGACTTTAGGATCACTGGCATGTGAATACATGATAAAGAGAATCTAACATGGTGACTTCAGTTAGAGAATCTCAATCCGTGGATGACCCAGACGTTTTTTTCTTGTTGGGCTGGGCTGGAACGGAATTCCCAAGAAGCTCTAGACGTCTGGGCCGTGACTTGTTGGGCCGGAAATGTAGTTCAGTGCTCGAGGCTTCGCAGCTCGAACCTTCCTGACACGTAGCCCTCCGTCCTCCTCCCGCATCGACTCCGGCCACTCCTCCCCTCCCCTCCCCTCCCATGGCGGCGAACCAGCCGGCGGGCGAGGCCCTCGCGGCCAACATCTCCGCCATGTCCCGCCCGGAGATGTACGACCTCATGTCCCAGATGAAGGTGCGCCCCCTACAACCCCTCTGCCTCGCTGCCTCTGTCTAGGTTTTCGCTCGGATTTCTCACCGATTTAGCGGTCCCTGGTGCGCCGCCGCTGCCGCCGTCGGTGCTGTTCGTGCGCAGGTCATGATCGACCACGACCAGGAGAGGGTGCGCCGGATGCTCGTCGACAACCCGGACGTCACCCGCGCTCTCTTCCGGGTGAGATTCCTCGCATCCTGCTCTTTCAGTTGGTTCTTGTTTATTTCCTCTATAGGAGAAAGGTTGGATGGGTTTGGTGCTTCTCGGGCGCGACCGCTATGGAAATCTCGAGATTTGTAGGGTTTTGTGAAGTTCCATTCTGCTTATGAAGTGTAAGATTTCGTGTTTGGTTAGTATAGAGGAGAGTAGATTCATGTCCATGACAAGAGAACCTATAGCTCTAGTTTAGTAGTTGGTAATCTCTTAACTGATATGGGAGAGACTTTTTGCTCATCCAGTTAGGCCGAATTCATGTTGGCATCGAGAGAAAATGATGGACTTTATGCAGCAAAAACCATGTTGGCTGCTCTTTATGCGATGAATTCTGTATTCTAATGAGCCCATGGGGCTCTAGTATATTAACGTTGGTAACATGCTATGGTTCTCTTTTTAGTTTTACCATAATATGTTCACCAAGTCCCTGCTGTTTCTATTTGAAAGAACCGGATGGAGAAGAATGTCTACTGCATAGTTCAGTATTTCTTTTGTTTAGCAAATCATCTGCATTTGAATCGACGGCTTCTTGTAATATTTGACCATAGTTTCCCAGCAGCTTGTTCAGAACATCCATTTTCTCATATGCACGTTTGTGTTCCAGTTCATGTAGCAAAATCTGACTCGATATTTGCTACATCAATATAAAATTGTTTGGTGTGGTGTTAACAACCTATGTGTATGCTACATTCAACTGCATTCTCTCGCTCAATTAGTAAATTATTACAAATATGAATTCTTATATGCATTTCTTCTTGCAGGCGCAAGTAGTACTTGGAATGGTGAAAACTCCTAAAACTGTATGGAACATGAGTTATTCAAGTTTTCTTTACATTTAGCGTTTGAATTGCTAATAATAAACTGAATTTTATCATCATCAAGTTCTTCTTGTATCACAGGCACAATCTTCGGACAAGGCCCCACCTGCAGCTGTGCAGGCAACACCATCTTCATCAGTTAAACCTACAGTTCAAGATCATGTTAGTTTCCCCCAACCTCAGTTACCTGCCAGTCAGCAGAACATACAACCTTCCGGCCCATTTTCATCTGGCCCATCTAATCCGGCATCGTCTTTGGACCTCCCAGCTATGTCAGCAAATCCACAACAATCAACACAAGCGAAAGGTTATCCTATCCATCAAATGCCTCCCACATCAACAACTCAAACATCCCAGCATCAAAGTGTTACTCTACCTCCTCATGTTCCATCACAGTATTCAAATGTTCCATCACATATGCCAATAGTTCATAGTCAGGCACAGCAACCTTTGCAAAATCCTGGTATGTTTAACCAACAGTTACAACCACCATTGCCCCAGTTGCCTAGGCCTCCCAACATGCAGCCCTTCGTAAACCAAATGCATCCGCAAGTACCCAGTTCATTTGGCTTGAGTCATACAAATGCTCCTCAACACATGTTGCAACAATCAATTTTTCATGTAAGATTCTGGACCAAATCTTAATTTCCTGATAACTTGAAGTTATGATCTGCAAACTGACCATCAATACATGTTTGGAATTTCTCAGCCAGGCGGGAACCCACAAACTTCCTTCCTTACAGGTCAACCACCACTGCCTAATCAGCCACCGCCATTGCCTAACCAGCCACCACCCCAGCTATACCAGGTACAGTTTCTTGTCTACTAATAGAAGATATGGTCAGTATTAAAATTTAGTTATCACTTATCTTGCACAAAAAAGTTTATGTGTTTGCTCAACATTTGCTATTCAAGGTTGGATGAATGAACTACATTGATGAAGAAAAATATGTTATGTATTTATTATTATCAGATCATAAAGTTTTAGCTCTTGAAGTATCATGTAGATATACTAGAGCATATAGTCGCGCATTCGTGCAACTGTAACCTCCCTCTCTACTAAATGTCTTTACATATCATTTATAATTAGCTTTCATTTTTTTTTATATTTAACAAATATCACTACAAAGTACAAATATATACTTTAGAGAAGGTACTCGCGCATCAAAACCATAGAAAATTATACTTGTTCTATGACCAGCGGTGGAGGTGGATTTGTGGTTTATAAAATACAAGTTGAGGGTTCATCTAATTGTCATAGATATATAATGAATCAAAAATAGATATATAATGAATCAAAAAAATTAGAACATGATAATTGTATATAGAAGAAGCAGGTGTGTCGATACAGTAAATGGACATGTAATCCTCAGGTGTTTAAATGGAGATGATTGACGTAATGTCTTCATGATGAAAAGGAGGCAGTGTTTTGACATGTAGCCTGCCAAAAAAGAAAAACATGATTTAGCACTTATAGATTTTCTTTTTCAACTTAAAGGTGAGATGCACTATCCCTTCCTGAGTTAAACTGAAGAAAGATTATGCAGATCTTCTGTGAAGTTGTATCGTGATAACTGTGGTTCAGAGAGGACATGTACCTGAAACTTAATTAGGAGTGAAGTCTGAACTATTGCTTCTAATGGCTGGCCTGCTCATTCTGACAATTGGAAGGGCTTGATTCTGTCATCTCCTTGAAAACAAAGATCCTGCCAGATCAATAAAAAATATATTTTATTATTGTATCTGAAGTGGGAAAAATCTGCAGACCAGTAATTTGATCTCTTTGTAGAAACTATAGAGAAATAGAGAAGGATTGAAAGAGATGATAATATACTTCCTGATCTATTGAGGGCCGCTGCTCCTGGTATCCTAAGCATGGTAGGAAGGAGGGAGGAGGGACAAGTACAGGAGTGATGTGTGGCACCAGTGACGATGTGTGCATCTCACCTGTGGGAACACAATAGCGACCTCGGTGATTGGGATGGAGAGGAGGCGGGGATTGGGAGGATGATGCGGCGTTGCAAGGAGGAGGGAAGAGGAGGTGGCTGTGGGGAGGAGAGGGAGGAAGAGGCAACGGGGTATGGGGAGAGGATGCAGCGTGGTTGGGGAGGCACGATCGTGGAGGAGATGGTGCGGGATTGGAGGCGGTGGAAACAGTCGCGCGTGGGATGAGTAGATGTGATTTTTTTCTGTCTAGGGACGTGTGAGGACTGTGTTGTAAAAGAAATTTCTTGAAGGACTTAGAAGATGTTGCGCCAATCAAGGATCCGACGGCCTAGAACATCTGTGGTAAAAATCGTACGGTCCACAATTTCTTGATTACGTGGCGCAGTAATTTTGCAGAAAAGGTTTCACCTTTCGCTTATTTAGATAAGTATTGTGTCCAATGATTGCTACCTACTACTATCATGGTGTGGTTATTTGATGACTGACAATGGGATTTTTTATCTATGGATTACTGACCTATGATCTACACTACTCTTTAGTTATATGAATGATATTTATGAGTATCTTTTATCCTATAAAGATGTACTGTTTGCATATGAGAGGCCTATATAAAATGATTGGTAACATTATCATCTATGTCTGTTACTTGGACAGCCTTACTGTTGCACTCTTGATGTGATGTGCTCATCATATGCTTAGGTGTAAAATAGCTTATGCAATCTTTCTGTTTTAACAGGGTAGTTCACATGCTGCATCACACTACAATTCTCAAAGTATGCAAATGGATAGATCAACTCCATGGGGGCGTGGTAACGCAGAAGCCTCTTCAGCTGGCACCCATTTCCCTGGACATTTGCCTGGCTTGCCTGGACAGATGACCCAAGGAATTGGTGGTATCCATTCGGCTCGCCCTGAAGCACCTGTAAGTGCCTGTTGTTAACACTTGTTGGAGTTGTCTATGTTGTGTTTTCTCCGTTTCCCATAGAATGAACTATTCACATGTTTGTCTTTCAATCAGTTGACACCTGAGATGGAAAAGATGCTTGTACAGCAAGTCTTGAGCATGTCACCTGACCAGATCAATATGCTGCCTCCAGAACAACGACAGCAAGTGCTTCAACTACGTGATATGCTACGGCAATGACACGTAGGCTGCTTATGGGTAGAAGAATTCCCAACAGAGCCCTTCGGATCAGATCTGTTGTCCATGCTCAGCTTATGCTTTGACACCCACCCTTCTGAGCAGCCACCGTTCAGCTGATTGACATCTCGACTAGTTTGCAGCTTACCTTGAAATGTTGTTGTACAATGCTAGTCTGTCAGTAGTTATGGTAGATGTTTGAACATGCATTATGGTTCATGACTGACAAAGTGACAAGTAAACATCATGCTTTTGCTACTTATCCTACCACAATTTCATAGGCCATTTTCAATTGATGATTGAATTACTGTGTATTTCTGTTGGCGTGGTGTTCTATTTATGTGAGTTAATGATATAGACCTCTTTTTTTTTCTCGTTTGTCAACTATTGTGAATCTGTGGTGTAATTGACTCTTTATTTTCATTGCAATTGTAGCAAGTCATTAGTATTTCTTTTTTTGCTAGGTTATCGGCTTATCGCTTATTTCTGCCATGAAAACCCCAGCGTTTTTGCAACATGTGCTTCACATGGTGCTTATACTCTACCTAAAAACGCAACACAAGCACCACTTTTGTATATATCCACTTTGCATTGTTTCTATTTTTTTTTTTGAATGACTCGCACTAGACAGTGCGAAATTCTATTGATAAAGCAGGAAAAAAAATTACAAGGTTACAACCTTGGGAGATCGTAACCAGGAAAAAGAAAAAGGTATACCACCACCCACACACCGATAGTGCTAACACACAGCCCAGGAGAAGGGTAGCACCGGACCGATCGCCACTAAGCCAACAGTGGAACATAGCCGAGATTACCCAAAACCCGACCCTGCATTGTTTCCAAATTTTATATGTACACTTTATATATTGCTTCCCAAACTTAGACGTATCCATTCATCAACGATTGCTTCATCATCCTTTATACTAATTCGTCCCACACAAATTAAAATTTCAGTGATAATATTTCTTTGAGAAATCAGTGATAATATAACTCACGAAAAACTGAGGCAACCTAAGTATTTGTGGATAGCGAAGTAGGCTTAGCTTAATTGATTAAATTCCTTACGATGAAATCAATTCATCTGGGTTTAAGTCGACTTACACAGGTGTTTATATTTACGACTAATTATTTTTTAGTGAGACAACGTACATGGAGATGTTCGTGGTGAGTTATTTAATCTCAAGATATGACGGCTTAGTTTTCTGTCGTAGTGACTTTATCATTCTCAAGACATGTCGGATCAGTTTTTATTAGGTATTTGTAGAGGTAGAGTGTACGAGCATTTTCTGAAATATTTATAGGATGGGATGTACGCGTTTTCAGGGCACGTGCGTTTTTTACATGTTTCTTAGAAAAAGTATGTGTATAAACCTTTCGTTTATTGTTTTTTCCATGGGAATATTCTTCCGACAAGTGGGTCCCACTTACGACCCTCCCTTCAGCCGTCACGGAGCCAGTCCAAAGGAGGAGGCTACGATCTCAATTCTCAAGAAATTTCCATGGGGAAGAAAACGACGCCTAATCACCGTGTTTTGTTTCGTCTCGTAATCCTTCTTGGCTTCTTCCACTTCCTCCTTCCTGTCATCCTCCACCCTGTACACAGGGAAGAGGAGCAGGAGCCTCCTGGCCAATCAGCTCTCCCCTCTCTTCCTTCCAAGCAACAAAATCCTACGCGGAAAACCATCCAAGAACCACATTCCCGTCTTCAAAACAGCCCGAATTTTAGGGGAAAGTAGTCCGGAGAAGCGACGATCTTGGAGGGAAATCTCGGGACGAGTTCGGATCGTTCAATTCGGGCGGCGTTGGATTGGATATTTGGAGCGGAGAGTGGTGGTGAGCGGGGATGGAAGGAGGAGGTGGGCAGGAGTTGTCGACGGACAACGTGAAGGGAATCGTCCTGGCGCTCCTCTCCAGCGGCTTCATCGGAGCCAGCTTCATCATCAAGAAGAAGGGCCTCCGCCGCGCCGCCGTCGCCTCGGGCATCCGCGCAGGTCACCTCCCCAATTCCGATTTCCTGTTCTTTCTTTCTTTTTCTCGTTTTCTGAAGCTTAGCCTGTGAAAATTTACTCTTTCTCTTGGTTGGTTTTGTGCAGGGGTTGGTGGGTACTCGTACCTCCTGGAGCCCTTATGGTGGGTTGGCATGATCACCAGTAAGGTTTTTCTTTTCTTTCTGCGATTTTGGTAGAGCAGATGAAGAGCAATGTTTGTTGAGTAGCAGGTGATTCTGAATAAGGTTTTCTCCTTTTAGTGATTGTGGGAGAAGTTGCCAATTTCGTCGCCTACGCCTTCGCTCCCGCGGTTCTTGTTACTCCTCTTGGAGCACTGAGCATAATTGTTAGGTACATACAGAATTTATTTATTTATTTATTTATTTATTTATTTATTTGCAATTGTGTTGTTGAAAGTGTGATACAGAGAGTAGTGTGTGCTCTTCGCTTTCAGTGCAGTGCTAGCACATTTTATCCTTAATGAGAGGTTGCACGCGCTCGGTGTTCTTGGTTGCGTGATGTGCATCGCGGGATCAGTGGTGATTGTTATTCATGCTCCTCAGGAGCAAGAGATCACCTCGGTTAGAGAAATCTGGAACATGGCGATACAGCCAGGTGAGAATTATCGTTTTGTAATGTGTGTGATTCTGTTTGTATGCAACTATTCATTCCTGGACTTCCTTCAAAAAAAAAAAAACTATTCATTCCTGGTACTCTTCAAAAACGATTTGTTCTTGATTTTAAGGAAGTGAAATCCTGTTAATTGAGATGCTTTTGTTATCCACGCAGCTTTCTTGCTATATGTTGCTTCAGTTATAGTGGTGGTCTTCGTGCTAGTGTTCCATTTCTCCCCTCTATATGGGCAGTCAAATGTGTTGATCTATACTGCCATTTGCTCTTTGATGGGTTCTCTTTCGGTAATGCCACTTATATCATCAATTGCAGTATTCTTGTTGTTTTATGTGTTTACTGACTTTACTCTCCCTAATGATCTACTAATTTTGTCCATATATTCAGGTAATGAGTGTTAAAGCTCTTGGTACATCCTTAAAGTTGACGTTTGAGGGGACAAATCAATTGGTATATCCAGAGACTTGGTTCTTTATGCTTGTTGTGGCCACTTGTGTGCTAACACAGATGAATTACTTGAACAAGGTCTGTACATGTCTATTACGAATTGTATGGTACATTAATGAATCTGTTTGTTAATGCCCTTAGGGCACTGATACTATAGGTTTGTGATATTTATATGTGCTTTATCAAAGTACTCCAGCTAGTCAGGGAATGATTAATTAGTAAAAATCAAGAGCGCCAAATTCGAATATAAAGAATTATTGTTATATCATATATGTCAAGCTGTATTTTGTCGCTCTTATCAACAACTGAACAACCAAAGATTTGGCAACAGAAGAATAGAAGGTTTTCCACAAATCTGCGGAGATATGTTTTGTTGGTATCATGTAAACCTATTTAGATTAGTCTTACTTCACCATTCCATTCTAGCTACTGGTTCTATTGTTATCAATTCTATGACTTCTGCTTTGCATTATCTGGATAACCAATCGAGGCAAAATTCCCCTGGATTTGCATTAAAAACACTTATGTCAGTGTCTAACATTGTAAAATACGTATCTTCAGCATCATTCTTTGGTCATGCAGACTATTATGGTAGAAAGGTTTTATTGTATTAACAGCCTTCACATACTTACAGTTTAACAGAGTAACTGTACCTTTTCTCACCAGGCACTTGATACATTTAATACTGCAATTGTATCTCCAATCTATTATGTAATGTTCACAACACTAACAATACTTGCAAGCGTCATAATGTTCAAGGTAATATATTTGTGTACTTACCATCATATATCCAGTTCTTCTTCTTTTGTTTCCCTGTACTGCAGCATTCATTTGGTAGATGATTTGAATATCCAAGATTTTTTTGAAAGAAACTGAATATCCTTGATTTCTAGTTAGCTTCATCTGTTGCTGAGACCCTTTACAAAAGCTTCCTGTCACTGCCTTTGTTTCTTATGTACACCTCAACCATGTATTGAAGCTACTGGTACTACACCTTATTACAGCATTCATGTTACTTCAAATTCAAAACCATATCCCACACCATTTTAGTATTTGCTAGGAGCATCATGAACATAACCCCTTGAGATGAAAAGTAAGAATAATGGACTTGGACCCATGTAGGAGTAAATGTTTTCACCTAACTCCAGTTTTTTTCGCTTCAACCAACTGGGCGCCTAAGAGCATCACCAACAGTGCCCTTATTCCATCCCCAATCCTGATATTTTGGGATTTTGGTAAAAAAAAATACCTCTAGCAAATATCCTATCCTGATCCTAATTTTTTGGAAAACCCCATCACTGCATCCATCGCTCTCTTCATTTGAGGGGGAGCGATGCCGCATCTCCTGTTCCGAATTGCTCTTTCCAACGAGTTTTTTTTTCCGTGTGGAGGGAGATCGCGCATGGGCTGGGTGGAGGAGCGATCTTTTTCCGTGCGGGGACAGCGGAAAAACAGATATTTCGGTTGATAGTTTAACAGAAGGGCCCACTTTTAGTTTTTGGGAATTAAATTTAAGCTTTCTCTTGTAGAGATGATTTTTTTCACTTTCTATTTTCAATTTAGAAAACCCAATAACAAAATTTTAGGGGTGGATTATTCACATTCTGTTGGTGATGCTCTAAGTACATCGGAAAATATTGATGGAACATATCTTTGATGGATTGAACAAAACACTTAATCCTCTTGTGTTAGTTGGCAAATATAAAATTTGTCTCAGCTTATAACCTGAAGCTCACTGGAGTGAAACGAAATCATACCATCTTGTTTGCTAATTCTCCATCAACTTTGGCATTTGAGGGTTGACATTATGAGCTAACCAGATTCCCCATTTTACTCTAACGATTGGCGCAGGATTGGTCTGGTCAAAGCCTTGGAAGCATTACTTCTGAAATCTGTGGTCTGATTGTCGTGTTGTCTGGTACCATTTTGTTACATGTGACAAAGGATTATGAAAGGATTCCGCAATCAAGAAGTTCGTAACCCTAACAAGCCCTTTCTACATGGCACCAGACATTCAGTCTACTTTCAATAATGCCCATAACATCACATTATTTTTCTCTCAATATAGGTATCTACGCACCATTGTCGCCTTCCTTGACAACAAGATTAAACGGAGACTTACTGAAGCATGTCGAGGATGATAGGAACTCCGATGAAGAAAAAGCCTTGAGAAGGCAAGAGATGTACTAGCTCCAGTCTCCAGAAACTTGAAAAAAGGATGAACAACTCCGATTGAGCTGACTAGTGGAATCTTGCCATCAGTGATTGCTACGGTGTGTTGGTCTGTACATAATCAGGCATCTGCAGCAATTGGTCCAAAGGATTGAAGGTGACTGCCTGACTGTAAATCTTTGAGGTGGTTTTGGGAGGCTGCAGCCTGCAGGGTTACTTCCACAGATAGAATTGAAGTTTGGGTGCACAGATTCTTCTCATTTTCTCTTCTTCCTCTTCTCCATCTCTTCTGGTGACGTATCCCCAGTTTTGTCCACGGCATTTCTTTCTTGCCCCTTGTGTAGATTTGAGAGTGAGCTATGGAGATTGTATTGCAACTGTGAATGCTGTACATTATTAGTATTCTTGTGCAACTGCCGCTCCTGATTCTAATTTTGTTCTTTCTTCTCCTGTAAAAGCTTACCAATACTAAGTACTCTTATAGCTCCAGTAAGAAAAGGCACTCTCCTAGTATCTAACAACTAACTAACTAACTGATTTAATGATAATAGTTAGTATAACGTTAAATCTTTTAGAGGATAGCGATGTACTTAGAGCACTGCTTCCGTTTCAAATTACTGTTTTTTATCCAAAATCAAATACTTATATCTTTGACCATCAATTTTTAGAAATTCATATATTGATGGTCAAAGATAGAAGTGTTTAACTTATGAAAAAGCTAGAACAACAAATAATTCGAAACTGAGGGGGCATGTGAATTCAGGATTTGCAGTTGCTTAGTTGTAGAGAGTAAAGTTTACAAATAAATTGAAACGATAGGTGAATTCAGAAGTATATATAAGTATCGTTACAGTCAAGCTAGATTTGAGCCGGTTCATGGAAGCCCTTAGGCTTTTATTCATGGAAGCCCATAGGCTTTTACAGGTAGTGTAATGGGCCAGGCCTGGCCCATTTGGAGAGGAGGCCTCCCTTCTCCCTTTTCCTGGCTCTCCTCATCCTCAGTCGCCTGACTCCCGAGTGCGCCGCCGCCTCGCTCTCTCGTTGGCTCGCCGCCGCCGCCGCCGCGTCCCGGCCTCCCACCGCGCCGACTGCACCGCCTCCACGGAGATCGCTGCATCCGTTTACACCTCCTCCTGATCCTGCGCCGTTGGTACCCGCCCGTCCGTCCTCCTCCTCTCGCGGATAAAGGTGAATCATCGATCCCCTCGCCGCTCTTAAGGTTTGGGTTCCATCCGTCTTTAGCGCGCCAGTAGATAATCGTTTGGTTTCCATTAAATTGGAGATTCAAAGATGTGTGCTATTCGTTTTCCCTTGTTAAATAGCGGTGTTTCGATTAGATTTCTAAGATTTAGTGGTAGCGTGGAAGTTATTTGTCGAAATAGCTGTGACATATAGATAGCACTTCCATCTGTTGTCTAATTGAAAATACCTGTACACGAATGAGGAAAATTGTTTTGAGAAAAAATGTTTCTAAAAACAAATTGAAAAATTGTTTTGTCCGCTGGTATGCTTTGGTAGTAAAGCTGGGCGCAATGCCTTTGATCTAAAAAAAAATGGTTTCGGAGTTTCATGATAGAGATTTTGTGTAACTAAACTTGTGATACATTCTGCTACATATGCTTCATTAGCTGGACATTATCTTTACTGCCTTGTTGAAATCTCACTACCCTTGTAGTTCTAGAGCCCGGTATGTGAACTGAATTGAGTTGTGTATTAGTTTTGGACCATGAGCCCTGTCTCTTGTTAAGTACTGTGCATAGGTGGACAAGTTTTTGGAATTCAATTTTAAATCTTTGCGGTTGTGTATGATCTGCACCAGGCTGAATAGTAGGCTATTCAAGGACTATTATTTTTGCTATTTGCCCTGTTCTATTTCAATCTTTCTTGCACCATATGTGCACGTGAGCAGTTATCAAGCTAGACAATCCTGCCTTGGATTATATTTTGGTTCCATTTCTGGTACTTGTCATAACTTGTAAGATCCTGTCGGACACCTAAAATCAGAAGGCTTTCGGTTTTCACTAGGTTTATTATATTCAACATGATTTGTGCCATTATGATGTAGCTACTGGAAACACTAGGGGTCTGAGATTGAATATTCATATTAGCTGAATCTGACCTATTTTCTTCAAAGTAGTCCGAACTGTGTTGGCTATATTTGATCCTTTTATGTACTTTTTCCCCAGGGTTAAACATATTGTTAAGTCTTGAATCTGTAGTTCCACAAGAGGCTATGTGTTATGATCGGTCATATAATTAAATGAGAAATGTTGGCTGTCTGTGTAGGGTTTTGTTATTTTTGTTTTGGAATGATCCACATGATTTGAAGTTTTATCATGTAGTTGTATGTGAGTTTGATCTCTCCGCCTTTTGCTTTATGTTTGTTGCTCTTTTTTTGTGACTACTGTGGTTGGTCAAATGTTCCCAACTGATGTTTATGTTTATCCAATTTTCAGTTTCTTTCTGTGGGTTCATAACCACTAAGATGGGGAAGGCAAAACGTGCATCGATTTTTATCAGGCTTGTATCAGCAGCTGGAACTGGATTTTTCTATGTCAAGCGCAAGAACCCTCGGCGGATCACAGAGAAGCTTGAATTTAGGAAGTATGATCCTCGTGTAAACAAGCATGTTCTGTTTACAGAAGCAAAGATGAAATGAGATATGGTAGGCTTATTTATCCCTTCTCCACAATTCGCAAAGCTGAATAACTAGCAAATTTCTGGTGTCAGAAACCTCTGTACTGTTAAGAATGCTATATTACCCTGTTCTAAGATTCCAGCGTTTCATGTAGACAATTCTAATGAGTATGACTTTATCTTGATTAGCACTGGAATCCTGTTGTTATACCCTGTTGGTTGTCTTTCTGGAATGAGCTGCAAGCCTGCAAACCAATTTTTTTTTAAAAAAATGTTTTCGTTCTAATTGTGAGGTTTCTGAGGTGAATTTGTGTTTCCGAATCCCAAGTTCTCGTTCATATACAGAAGCCTAATTGAAATGAGGCGGAATGATTGTTTAATAGAATTCATAACTTCATATCACAGCATCAGAAACAAATAAAGTACACATCTAGTAGAGCTATTACCAGCACAAATTGGGTGCAAGTGCAAACTAATTAATGGTTTAATTTACAAGCATTGGCACAACTTTTGCTCAAATCAAGGCTCACAATCTTGAGAGCAAGTGAAAGAATCGAAGAACACACAGGATCATGATCATGATCCATCCCAATTTGACAAGAACACATGCCTTACATTGAAAGCCCTTCCTCTTAGCTAGAGCTAGCTCAGCTCGATGCTCTCATGAATACTCTGGTTTGAGGAAGAAGCCGAGCTGCTGAAGCAGGCCGCCGCCGCCGCGCAGGCCGTCCTGCGCTTTCTCGGTGCTGACGATGTACTGCACCTCGAAGAGCCCGAGCTGCATCATGTCCATGGCGTCGATGTCGTCGTGGATCGGCCGCGCGGCCCTCGCCAGCGCCTCCAGTGCCTCGCGCGCCCTCCTCCTCTCGAGCTCTCGCCGGAGTCTCTGCTTCTCCTTGGCTATGGCGATGAGCTGGCTCGTCTGGTTGGCTGGTGCTGCTGCTCTCTCGGTCAGCGCGTTCTCTGCTGCCAATGGCGTCGTCACCGTCGCCGCAGCTTCAGTGGGAAGACATGTGGTGTCCGGCATGCTGCTCTCACCGCCGCCGTCGTCATCGTCGTCGTCGCCGGTGCCGGAGTAGTTTCCCAATGAGGGTTCATCGCTGCAAGAGTTGCTGCTCGGACTGATGCTTGATTTAGTGGCTTCCGGGAAGTTCTCGATTGCGACGGGGGAGGCTTCGCCGGAGATGTCGACGAGCAGCTCGTCGTCGTCTTTCTTGGCGAGCGGTGAGGACTGAGCCTTGTCCATCACTAGAGGAGAGACGCCGCCGCGGATGTCGATGTCCATGGCCGCGCCATGATCTTCGGCGATCTCACCCTCCTCGATTTCACAGAGCGACGGCGACGCATCCACCGCCGGCGCGATCTTGCGGGGTTCGGATTCCGTCTCACTCAGCCGCCGAGTCTTCCTCGCTCGATCGAACTCCTCGCGATCGCTCCGGCGGCGGCGATCCCTCTCTCGATCGAGCTCCTCGAGATGGCTCCGGCGGCGTCGGCGACGATCCCTCTCTCGATCGAGCTCCTCGCGATCGCTCCGGCCACGGCAGTGATCCCTCGCTCGATCGAACTCCTCGCGACGGCTCCGTCCGCCGTGTCGAACCCTCACTCGATCGAGCTCCTCGCGCTCGCTCCTGCCGCGGCGAGGAGGCGACCGGACTCGGCGCAGGGAACGCTTCGCCGGCGCCGACGCCGCCGCGCCGCCATTGACGTCCTCGCGTGCCACGGCAACCAGAGCCTCCGCCTTGCTGAGGAGGCCACGCACCGCGTCAAGCTCCTCCTGTAAACGCCGCTTCATGTCCCGCCGGCAGGGCACCACCGCGGCCGCCGGAGAAGCCTCCGTGGAGCCGGGCATGGTTATCGCCGTCGCCGCCACCGCCGCCGTTGGAGCTTCGTCTTCCGGTGGAAACGAGGGCACGAGGCGCAGGTTGAATCCACCGCTGAGCATGCTACGTCTCGATGCGTGGTTGCTATTAACGGACGTCCATGTCCGAGTCCGAGTACGAGTCCGAGTTTGAGCGGGAAACTTGCAATGTCCGGGAAAGATACAGATGCGGATTCTGCTTATTCGTCTAATTTTACAGGCATATCAACTGACAAATAAATGGCAATTCCTGAACATTTTCGGTTTCAGAATTGCCATGGCATTACAGAAGCATATGAACGAGGATATATCAGGTGCTACCGCACAATAGCGTGCTACCAACCTCAAAAAATACATCGGAAATGTCACAAAAAAAGTACGAAAAAAATTATGAGATGTGCAACACTATGACATGCACCACCAGTCCACCACACAAAAAATCAGCTCAAAATACGACATATACAGGGAAAAACCAAAAAGATAAAAGTCAGGTGAATTGTCTGTTTGAACATTATTGGAGCATAAATTTGTTTTTTTTCTCATTGTGTACATTGTATTTTGAGCTGATTTTTTGTGTGATGGTACATATCATAGTGTTGTACATCATATTTTTTGTGACCTTTTATATGTATTTTTGGAGGTTGGTAGCACGGTAGCACATTAATGTGCGGTAGCACCTGATATTCTCTATCGCATATGAACCTTCGTATGATTGTCAGGTACTGACTGTCTGTCACTCACCAAACAAGTTTCTATGTCTCGGAAATCAAAAACATTTCGGCACCAATAAAAATGAAGTTTCGAAAATTTCGGTCGACAGGATATCGTAATGGGTATCGAAACATCCGAAATTGCGGGAATTTCATTACGAAATATGGAACCATATGTCATGAATCATATGAAACAGGATCATCATTTTAAACACTGAATCTACTCGCATCACTCCAATTCTGCATGCACAGCCTAGAGCTTGGATCATAGTCCCAAAGCCCAGAGGCCATCTGGCGCTGCAGCTTCTTCCTCCTCCCATTCACCCAGTTGTTGTGTATGATCACACACCCAAGATCCCTGCAAGCTGAGCTCACACCATGCTTCTTCTCCCAGAGGCCACCGTAAGCTCCATTGGGGAACATGTCCCGGCTCAAGAACACGACGGTGAGGTTCGTGCTGGGCTCCAGGCATCGGTCGTCGCCGACGCGGTTCACGCCATCTTTCCCGCACAAGATGTCGTAGAAACTCGGTTGCTCTGATAGCCCTGAATTTGTTGCATGTTTTACTATCATCTCCATTGCAGTGATGGTAGCGTCGTCTGACCGCGCGTAGTAGAAACCTGAATTTAGCCGGCGTGGCATGTTTATGGGCCCTGTAGAAAATGAGAAAGAGTTCTGATTATTTGGATAGAATTTGCACAATGTTACATGCAAGGAGTACATTGTCAGGAAAATCTAAGAAATGAGAGACTAAATTGAACAATAGAGAAATTAGTACAATTTACCGGTTTGATTGAATTCATCTGATTGTGCTGCAAATGTGCCGGGGCCAAGAGAGTGCAGGAACGACACTGGATTATGGAACCAATAAACATCGACATCACTCAATACTACATTGTATCCCAGTCTTAAAATCTTCAGAACAATCCGTGATTTAACTTTCGTCACTTGCTGAAAACACTGGGTTCCAAAGTGGCAGTCATCGAAGCTGACGTTCTTCGGTGATAATGGATCTCTGAAAACCGGCAAACCCTATAATTGGGAACTAACACTTGAGTATAATATGGATGTTTGCATATCAGAATATCAGACACGAATAGCATATAACAAGAAAAGATGACATAATTGAACGTAGGTTTTTTACCTGCAAAACAGAAAACTCATATGTCTCCTGATCTAGAGCACAGACTACAAAATTTGTAACTTGGAGACGGCGCAAGCGGCACTCCCAGCTCATAAGCATGTCCCTGTAACTTGCACCAGCAACAGCTAGAACAACAGACTTGTTCTTGTCAGCAACAAGTTCAAGGAGCATTTCTATAGAATGTGGCAAATTAACGGCTGATGAGTTGCTGATCTCCTTTTTACACGGGCTACCTCCCTCTGGATGTACATTTTGTTCTTTGTTTATGACAGAATTTAACAAGTACGGCTCTTCAATTTTACTAAATAGATAATCTTCAAACTGCTTCACCACTTTATACACCATGGGGGAGATTCTTCTTGCCAATTCATGGCAATATGATCCATAAACTGCAGCTAGATGTCGATTGACATCATACTCCCAGGATCCATCAGGGTTACTAGAACTTCTGCTAGTGTTCGTGCTGCGCTTTTCGCTGAAATTTTTAGGATATAATCCAAGAACAAGATTGCTTCCATCAAACACAAGTCTAGTTTCAGATGAGAGAACCTCGTGAATCAGCCACGAATTGTGTAATCCTCTTCCATTCAGAAAAGAAGGCATTACTCCTGCAATTAGACGACTGCTCGGATTGTTCCATGCCATAATGAGCCCTTTGTCACTGCCATGTCCTGCCCACTTGTCAGCTGAAATCTCCTGCAACTAATGGATAAAATGGAAGAACATTTGTTCAGCAACTAGTAGATCAAATGGGAATTTATGATCTATCTGAATCTGTGATTGATCGCCATAGTTACACGGAAAGATACCTTCTTGAAGCTGACTTCTCTGCCATGTTCATCCACCCATTGCGTCCCATTGTCAACGAGATGATAGGGGAAAGCAGAAATGTTGCGTGACACTGAAAAAATGAACCAATCGAGATCACTTCTGATGAAATGATTCAGCAATGTGATGGTTTCAGGGAGCAGGATGATCTCAGCGTCGGCGAGAACGCAGATGTCGGAATCAGCAGCTTGAGCTCTTGCAACCATGGAGTGGAAGAACGGTGTCCCGGTGAACCTGAACCAAGAAACGGAATGACACTAAGTTCGAGACAACGATTCTCTGTACGGTCCAGAGATCGTGAATGCTTACGAGATGTCTATGGCGGCGTCGACGGTGACACGGCCGCCGAGCCTCCCGGCGAGCGCGTGAGCCGACGGGTGGGCGGAGAGGAGCACGACGCTGACGTTCCCCGGAAGCGACAGCCAGGAACGCACCGCCAGTTCCTGCCGCGCCGGCGAGCCGTCGGGCGGAGGCGGCGGCGCCGAGAAGATGGTGACTCGCGGACTCGCCGCGCCGCCTGGCAGGTCCCGGTGGCGATCGCCTTCCTCGTGACGGTCACCACCGGAGAGCACGGCTGCGGCGGTGACGAAGGCAAGGAATAGCACGAGGCAGCCGGCGAGCGGCAATGCGAGCTCGTCGGCGACGCCGTTCCCTCCGGCCGGCCCGCCGGCGCAGCGGCGTGGGTGATTGCCGTGCCGCGAAGCGACAAGCATTTAGGCGCGCACCGCGGGACGAGGCGCGGCGTGGCGCGGCGAGAGCGAGACGACGGTGGCGGGACCGCGGGCTGCGTGGTGGGGCCGACCTGTCATTGGGAGGGGAGACGGTGACAGCAATGGCTCGCGTCAAACGGAAGGCAAGGTTTGCCTCAAAAGCTCCAATGGAGGTTGACTTTGTGGATTGCAAAACCTACTCTGACTGGCAGATGGGGTCATCGTTCTCGGAACCCGCTGTCAGTAGGCTGCAGTGTAGGAAGGTACTTCCTCCGTATAAAAATAATCAAAATAATCAAACTTAGTATAAAATATGATATATTTTAATATTACGATAATTGTGTTTTTGTGGATGTTAGTACAGATGGATGTAGTAGGCGTGTTAGCGACGAATAAGAATGTTGATCAGTGATAGTATTTTCGGTTAATTCGATCCATGCCACTGCAAATATGGCAAATCAAAAAAATGCCACTGCAATTCGCGTTATTGGTTAGGTGCCACTAAAAATTTCTAAAATTGGAACCATGCCACTCCCGTCACTCTTTCCGTCCTCCCCGTTACTCTTTCCGTCCTCCCTGTTCTCTCACGTCTCCATCCTCACCGTTGCGCCACCCTAGTCCTACCACCACCGCGGCGGCCGACCTCAAGCGCCTTCTTCGTCGACGATGATGGCAGGGACGATGACGACTAGGCAGAGCACGGCGCCGATGTCGTTGCCTGCTAGGCTGTGGGGCGGCAACCTCAAGCCCGTTGGCCATCGACCTCGGGGTCGATTTCCCCTTCTAGTTCCGCGCTGGAGAGGAGCTCAAGGTCGTCCACCACCGGATCCACGCCGTCGTGGTGGGTGGTGTTGATGATGGTGGTGCCGGTGCCGGTGGAGAGGTGTGGGTGTTGTCGGGACGAGATGGTGGTGACCTCGGCGGAGGCGCACGGCCTCTTCCTTGTTAACGGAGATTTTTGACAGATTTCATGATGGGGTGGTACGGTTCAAGTTTTCTTAAATTTCAGTGGCACACAGCCGATATGATGAATAGTAGTGGCATTTTTTTGAATTGGCATATTTAAAGTGGCATAGATCAAATTAACCCTAGTATTTTAGCTAACTTGACGCTGCAGACACTGTTCATACAACTAGGCCGAAAGCCTAATAAGAAGGCCAACTTAGCCCAGCAAAATCCGAGCCAGGAGGCCCAGGCCTGTTCTGCACAACTTGGCCAGTACAAAGGAATAAGTTCACTCAAGGTCCTTTAACTTGTCGACGAATCCGATTTTCATCCATCAACCGAAAAACCTGATACAACAGATCCCTAAACGGTTAAAGCCAGTGCAATATAGTCTCATGGTGGCTTGGACGATGGTTTTAGTTGACACGGTGCTTATGTGACTAATTTGACTCGGTCTTTATCTGACGTGGCATTGAAGCAAAATTTAACAATTTAAAATTTAAAACAAAATATGTGGACCTACATGTTAGTGAAATAATAAGATTAAAAATAATGTGATCCACATGTTAGTGGACCCCTTCCTCCACCTCATCCTCTCTCTTCTCTATCTCCTCCTCTCTTCCCCTACTTCCCTAGATGCGGCCGGTACGGCACCGGCATGCTAGCGAGTGAGAGCAGAGGTGCGGTGGAAGCCGAGTTGACGGCTACCTGCATTCGTAGGCGAATTAAACAGTTTAATATCTTAAAAAAAATGATGTTTAGAATATTCCTTTAACCCATAAAAAAATCATGCCAGAACGTAGAGTTTAAAAAATGTTTTAAGAAATAGTAGTCAATTTTAGTAGGAGACTTGAAAAAACTTTTTAGAAATACACACAATATAAAGTAAAAAAGCAATCGTTTAGGATGGGTACACACTCACACCTGTAAACATATATACGTATATCTAAACATATATACGTATATCTAGGACTTATTTGGTAGAGCTTCCAACTTCTAAATTTAATTGTAGGAGTTGAGTCTGGAGTGGAGTTGTGGAGCTGCTTAAATCCAGCTCCAACTCTCTAGTACATTTTGTAGGAGAGTTTCACTCTCGTTTTAGGTGAAGCTGAAACTATTTGGTTAAGCTCTAGCTCCAGAAAAAGTGGAGCTGAAGCTAGAACTGTGTCAAATAGATCCTAAGTACCTCTGAAAAAATCGAGTTATCGTATTCTAAGATTGGTAAGTCACCACGGAGTAGTTCTAATTGGCAAAATCAGCCGCTACAGTGAAATACAAACAAGATCAATGGTAGCAGCTACTACTGCACAACCGTTGTATAGGACTGCTGAACATATCGTATTGATGCATCGTTGTATCAGTGGAAGAACCATTAAGCATAAGTACGAACACACATATTAATTCTAAAATTGAAAAGAATTTAAATGGAACAAACAGATTGTACCACAAAGGTAGTCAAGCTACACCTCACCGCCCATTAAGAAACATTTTTGAATGTCTGCTGGGCTGGCTGGCCGGCCGTTACCAAATTTATTCCTTCCTTCTCCCAACAAGCTCCCGGTGGGTCCCGCATGACAAGACCTTGCACTGTCAGTGAAAGGGAGGGGCAGAATTGGAATGTCACCACCACTCCACTGAGAGAGAGCAGAGGATTGCGTGGAAGATTGGACGTCCGAGACGACCAAACGTGCCTCGGAAACCGCACCCCTCGAACGGCTACTCGGGGCGCGCGTCCGGCACCCTCTTCGAATCAAACGCTCGTCAAAACAGCAGCTGCTGCGACCAAAGTTTGAACCTTTTTAATTTTTCCTCTCTTTCTTTCGAGAAAAGAATGGAGAATATCTAAAAGTTTCGACGAAAAAGAAAGAGGAAAGCGGCATCGGAGGATGGTCCAGGGGTTTTGATTTTGATTTTGATTTGATTTGATTTGATCAGTCACTGTGCCAGCACGTTATTAACACGGCGTGATTAATCTAATCGCGGATGGTTAATCAAAGCCAGGACAGGATCCCCCTGCCCCCGTCCGCGTGCCGCGGGACACCGTGTGCGACCCACCACCCCAAACCATGTGTGCTTGCTTGATTCAGGTTTCTTTCTCGTTTTCGCGGTGCTTTTAGCCCGTTTTGAAATTCGGAGTTTAATTGGGAACGTACAGCTGCTCCGGTAATAACGCCATGTATTTGTACAGAATTCGTTTGAAAAATTTCAGAATTCGCTTATTCTGTTACGGTAGGGTTGAGCGTTGAACGCGGCAACGCGTACGTACCTGTACCGTGTTCTCTTCCTACGGCATTGCAGTACCACCAGGACGTGCCATTTAGGTGGTGTATTTTTCGATTAAGATATACTTCATCACGTAAAAAACAAATAAGATATGAAGTGACAATCTTGTCCATATTCGTTATGGGATAGAGGAAATAAAATTTATCTCGATTTTTATTTTTCTAACTGCTAAACGGTATAATTCATACGATAATTTTTAAGGTAGAAACTGTTTTAAAATAGCAAACAATTTCATTTTTAAAATCTATAATAATTAAAACTTAATTAATTATATGCTAATAGTTTCTTTTATTTTCTACTCTATCATATAGAAAATAATAGAAATCATGTGGACATACTAGCTTGTTTTTTTTGAAAAAGTAAATAATTTATTTGTCCTAAAATATTGCTACTACATGTGATTTGACCCAATAAATATGATCAGATGTTCCTAGTGAGTGGGAACGATATTTTGGAACCAATGTAGCATGTGTTTCTCTCTCAACTCATGAATACTATTCCCTCTGTTTTAAAATATAAGAAACTTTAATTGGATAAGATATATTCTGGTACTATTAATCTAAACAAATAGTTTTGTTAGATTCATAATATTATAATATATTCTATCCAATAAAAACTTTGATGGAGTAGTGAATGTAAATCGAGCATGGGCAATCAGCCAATGGACAGCCTCGTTTTCGTCGGCAAGAGCCCGTCGGTCGACGCGACCATGCTACCCTGATCAAATGAGAGCTGCTGGTTGCATAGATTTTACAGTCTATTTCTCAGCTCACTCATATAGTGATTAGTTTTTAACAAATATATAATTCACCTGTCTCTCTTATAAATTTTTTTTCTATGTCTAAACTGGTTATAAGTTTACAACCTACTTCTCTTTTCTCTCTTTTCTCTCTCTTATCTAACCCAACGTTTAGTCTTCTTATGGTCCACTTTATACTTGCTCTGAAACAACGTGAGTGACAGTGCATCAGTGGCAGTGCGCCACACACACTCGCGTCGGCGAGAGCTCAATCACACACGACACACTCTCTCAGGGCATTTAAGCAAGCCAGGCAGTCAGGGCGGTGTCAGTAGACCACACCGGCATTTACACGCCCGCACCACCACCACCACCCCCGTCTTTAATAACGAAGCAGCTTGCCGTTGCCTGCCCTTGCTTTGCTTGCTTCTTCTCGGAGAAGACAAATCTACTGTAGCTGCTTGTCTCTTCTCTCGTCGATCTCTGTTCGCCGGCGGCGAGGTGAGGAGTAGGAGAGATGAGCGGCGCGACCAAGTTCATCAAGTGCGTCACCGTCGGGGACGGCGCCGTCGGCAAGACCTGCATGCTCATCTGCTACACCAGCAACAAGTTCCCCACCGTATGTTCTCCTTCCCCCCCCCCCTCTCTCTCTTTCTTCCTCCTCTCGCCGTTGTTCCTGATGTCCATGGTGGCTTTTGCTTCTTCCTCTTTCTTTTGCTCATCTGCTGTCCATGTTTGTATACTAGTCTTGCAATGTTCAGAGAGTGTGTGTGTGCGCGCATTTCTTGGTAGCGCTTGTGATGCTGTTTCTTGGCTATGCAGGATTACATCCCCACCGTGTTCGACAACTTCAGTGCTAATGTTTCAGTGGATGGCAACATCGTCAACTTGGGATTATGGGACACTGCTGGTAAAACTGATTCTTCCATTGCTCTACTCTCTTCTGCTGAGATTTTTTTTTTTACCCCTGCAACTGTCCAATCTCTGAACCTCGTGTGTTCTTTTGTTTGATTCATTCAGGGCAAGAGGATTACAGCAGGCTGAGGCCACTGAGTTACAGAGGAGCGGATATATTTGTGCTGGCATTCTCACTGATCAGCAGAGCAAGCTATGAGAATGTTCTCAAGAAGGTAGGTACCAATACTCCAATTAGTTCAGTTTGGACTCAAAATGTCTGTATCTGACAACATGAGGATAGTGACCACAGATACTGTACCAAAAACTTTACCTTTCCTTGTGACAATGACATTTTTAGACCACCTTTGACCAATATTCTTCACATTTTTCTTCTTTACAGATATATACTACGTGCATATGATTTCACGGGAATATTCTGAGCTAATCATCTTTTTCTGTTTCTGATCATGCAGTGGATGCCGGAGCTTCGCCGGTTCGCACCGAATGTTCCAATTGTTCTTGTTGGGACCAAGTTAGGTTGGTACTGGATGCAACATTAACTCAACAAAGCTCAGTGCCACTTCCTTTTGCAGGCTTGTTTCAACGCTTTTAAGTTTTAACCATGATTGCTTGCAATTGTTCAGATCTACGTGACCACAGATCTTACCTCGCGGACCATCCTGCTGCTTCAGCAATTACGACTGCACAGGTTTGTTCTTTTATTTACTGAATGTTCTGTTCAACATGATAACACATTTATTGGCGAAATTCGATGACCGTATAAGTTTACACGCAGGGTGAAGAACTTAGAAAGCAGATAGGCGCCGCGGCTTACATTGAATGCAGTTCGAAAACACAGCAGGTACAAAACGGCAAACAACTGAGCCAATCGATTAGTTCTTTGTCATAGCTTGAGGAGTTTCTTGCTATATACTGTATCAATTCAAGTTGGACAGGCTGTTGTTGCTTTAATGAACCATTTATGCTGAGCTGATAATGTTGTTGGCCATGCTAGAACATCAAGGCCGTGTTTGATACTGCCATCAAGGTGGTCCTTCAGCCACCTCGGAGAAGGGGGGAGACGACGATGGCGAGGAAGAAGACAAGGCGAAGCACCGGCTGCTCGTTAAAGTAAGGGCACACCTCAAAAAGCCTTAGAATTACATGGTTGGATCTTGTGATCATGGGCTGGCTATTATAATGCTGTCTAGAAAACATGAGTGCGCATCATAGGAGTTAAAAGAAGTTTACTGGAGTACTTTGTGAATGAAATAGTAAGTTCATATGAATTGTGCAATGGCTCATGTTAACTGATTTTTTTTTTGTACTGCAGGAACTTGATGTGTGGCAGTGCATGTGTTGTTTAGGACCTGTCTGAACTCTTGAAGGTGTGTAAGCGTTGTGTAATGGCAAGTGAATTTGCTGACTGTTCTGCTGTTTCCATTTACTACTACTAAGCTCTTTTGTGTGTTTGGATTACTACATCTAGACCTAGAGCATCAGGCTCATAGACTGACTTGATATCAGGAGTTTGTATCATTAATATTATTATGTAAGAAGGCTGTGGTATTGTGGAACAACTAAATACAACAATGCAGGCTATGTTGTATGCTCTGCTAGCATGTTAAATATAAAACTCTGCTATATACTTTTGTGCATTGAGTCGCTTTTTATTGTTGTTTCTTGCACATTAGCAGGTATCATTATTTTTGGTCAGTTTTAAAATTGCACTACACAAATTGGACAACGAGAAACGCTTATAACCATTTTGAAAACAAGGCCAGAAACTATGATTGAGATGATTATGCCATCGTTTGACACACCGCAGTGCCCACAGGGCTGCTCAAACAATGAGCTGTTTATTCTGTATTTCTGGCAACACTAATGAAACCAGAGAAAATGCTTCTGGATTTCTGCATCAGCTATGCGATGGAACCCTTCGAAATCAGGGCACCTGCTCATTTTGTCAACATGCTTTTGAGCTTCTCGTTGGCAGATACCAGTTCGGCAGCGACACCAACCTCGTTAGCGGAGTGTCCTGCATCTGGAACCATCTGTATACGGTAGAACAGATCAATTATTGACTTAATCAAATAGGCATGCAGAATATTGCAGTCGGCAGTAAGCATATTCTATCTATACATAGAGAAATTATTCGAAATGCATGAAAAGACATGCTTGAACACCTCAAGTAATACTTGTTCTATTAATCAGAAGCATGGGTTGAATAATGTCAATACTAAATGCTACTAGTACATTGCAGGACGTTTGTCAGTGTTTAGAACTACTTTTAAATCAGAAGGTTGCAGAGCAAATGATGACAATGTGGCATTATAATACTCTCCCCTTTCCAAAAATATAATCCAGGTGCATAGCTATAAATGCTTATATTTTGTAATTTACTTCGGGCTCTAGTGAAGTCTGTTTAGAACCTAAATGAGCTAACTTGGTTCCTGAATTGCAAATTATATGCAAGTGAAAAGTATTGCACTCCTATTTGACAAGAGTTATTTTGGGAAACATGAAAAGAATCATTTACCTTAAATTCTGCTTCAGGCCATGCTTTATGAAGATCCCAGGCAGACATCATAGGACAGCAAACATCATACCGGCCCTGCAACATAAATATACTGATCACTATCAGGTACAAACGTATCATCTCCATCTGTAGAACTCTTTGCACAAAACTTACAAAATACATAGGGGTAGTAGCTATAAGAAGCATCAAGGCCTAATTTGCCAATTGAGGGAACAAATCTGAATAATGCCACTTTACAGTTCCATTATCATTGTGCATTACAGCACACACATCCATGTCATCTTGGCATCCTACATCTACATGCTAGATCAAACATTTAGTTTTGCATGTTTGGTTCCAATTGGACACGGCAATCAATATCAAATCAGAGGAGCTACAGCTAATGTCCAACATGAGAATTTGATCATGTTTGCTACAATTATATTAACTCATGAGCACACGTGCTCATAGTCATACCCAGACATAACATGCAACATGGCAAAACTAAACTTGAGGACAGACATACCTGTACAATAAAAGCTTTAATGTGTCGAATCTTGTCAACGTTGTCTAACAGATGCGAGTCTGAGGGTAAAAATCCCTTATTCACAAAATAATGGTTTTCAATCCTTGCGAATGCCTGGGAAAAAGTAAACCATATGTCACCAAATATCAGAAAAAAGCACACATTCTAAAAGTACACATAAGGATATTAAATACAAAATTTTGAGACCATAGGCATTTCAGCAACATAAAAGCAGGCTAATAGGAAAATATGTTGGGATGTGTAATCAGAAGCTAAACTGCACACTGATTTGGTTTACTGAGAATAAGTGTATATAGTCAACAGCAGCAGTCATGAGTATATCAGCAGCGTATTAATACTGATATTGTGCAATGATCATTAAGATGCCCTTGGGGAAGTTGGAGGTAACATCAAACAAGTATATTAACAGCTCTCAAAGGCAAAGCTCCCTCCGTCCTGCTTAGATACTCTCTCCGGTTCCATAATTCTTGATGTTTTGGACAATGACACGGTCTTCAAAATATATCTTTGACCTTCTTTTTCTATTATAATATATACAATAAATAAATGCATGTTTACTTTTATTATAATACTTCGAAAGACAAATCTATATATGTTGTTCTAGTTCCTTTAAACTAAATACTTTTAAAGTTATTGATAGTCAAAATTATACAAGTTTGACCTCAATCTTGTCCAAAACATCAATAATTATGGAACTGTAGGGAGTAATTGTTTTAGAAACTTGCTTTTATTATTAAATAATGTACTTTTAAGATTTATTGGTAGTACTTCCCCAAATAGCTATTAAAAGTGGAATTGAGTAAGTGGGATGGATGGGGGTTATTAATTGGAACTAATAGTGTCCAAGAGGAACAATTAGCAACTTGGCTTTTCTGTTGGAGGCTCAAAATATATAAAAAACAAAAGATTATTATTTTATTATCAGCCTAAGCCCTAAAGCTGAATGATAAAAAGAATTTTCAAAGAAATATAGATACATTACATATGTAGGAAGATGTTAAAGAAATTAATGTAAGCTGGTCAACCCATAGCAACATAAAAAATGATGCTCAAGAAAGGGCTTACCAATGAGAACTTATCATCTTCCCCTCGCTTGATGTTCTCGTGATTTTGGATAAGATGTGCAGTCATCATCTCCCACATTGTCCATCTCTTAGCAGCTTCAGCCTAAATATCAGTGGAGGGTACAATCACATATAAAGCAGAGGAACTAGAGAACTAAAGAAAGGAATGGATCAAATGTACCAGGCAATAAAGATAAATCTACCTGGACATCAGCATCAGAGGAAGTTAGCCTTTTGCTATATGCAGCTATGAAACAATTCCTTTCATCCTCAGGAATAAAATCTCTAAATGGTTCCCATGCTGCCCGTATAAAGTTGCAGCAATCAATCAACACATAAGATAGTGAATTGATCGAAGCAAACATAACAAACTGCCTACTGAATAACTCTATGATTTTGGCAACTTCAAGTTACCAGTAAAAAAGAGTTTATAGTGTTTAACAAAAGAACGCCATTACACAAAACCAGACATACATACCATCTGGGAAAATAGCTGCTGCACCACCCTCATAGAACCAATCAAGTTCCTTTTTCCTAACCAAGAAAATGCCTCTTAGAACAATGCCAGTGACCTAACAAACATCCAGGAAAGTATTAGTGTGAATCTAAAATGTAGCTCCCTTGCACACCTACTGGCAACAAGTTTCATCATCAAAGGTAAATGTAAAAGACCATAGATCACTCACCTTGTCAGGGTGACTCTCGCTGTACGCAAGAGCCAAGGTGCTTCCCCATGAACCACCAAACACCTACAAATGTTGACAATAATGCACTACTGAAAGGCCTCTAAGATGCAAAATCTTAAGGAAAGAGCACTAGAATTGCCTGCCACTCTGGGATGCCAAGATGTTCTCTAAGCTTCTCGATGTCAGCAACCAAGTCCCAAGTAGTGTTCTCTTCCAAACACGCATGAGGAATGCTTCTGCCTGCACCTCTCTGCACACAGTGGCAACGTAAAATCAAGGAACAAAAGTCACCTCACCATCACAATGGTAAACACTAAACAATGACATGAGAGGGGAGGAAACAAACCTGATCGAACAAAACGATCCTGAAGAACTCCGGGTCAAAGAACCTCCGATTCCCGGGCGACGTGCCAGCTCCAGGGCCACCATGGAGGAACACAACAGGCTGCAAAAATTGAAAAGGAATCAATTCTTCCTCTAAGAAAGCACACAGACCACACCACACACACAAGCCATGGACGGACGAGCGAATCAATTCTTCTCCTCCTTCCTCTTCTCGTCGTGCTCCGCGAGCTGACCAGCCATGCGGCCGGCGGCCACGTCCACATCGAGATCGGTCACACGCAACAGATCATATATAAAATAAACTCACATGACCCTGGGGATTCCCGGACTGCTCGTAGTAGATGGTGTGGACGCCGGAGACCTTGAGGAACCCGAAATCGTAGGGCTCGGTGTGCGGGTACAGATCCCTCCTCAGCTGCTGCTGCTGCTGCAGTTGCCCCATCGGCGCGGCGGCGGCGGCGGCGGCGGCGAGGGTGGCGCGGCAACGGAGGTGGCAGCCCAAGACCCGTCGCCCTGCTTTCACAACACGAGAAAGAATCAAAAGAAACCGCGGCGATGAGAGGGTGACAGTGATAACGAGATAAGGTGGGGGATCGAGGAGGTGGTTACCTGCAGCGGGTGGGGCGGGAGCAGGAGGAGGAGGAGGAGGAGGCGGCGCGCGGCGGCAGGTGGGGAGGGTTGGGGTTGGGGTTCGGGGGGAGGAGGTGACACGGAGCGCGCGGATCATTTCACAGTGGGCGCCGGATCGCTGGGTTTCCAGTGGGGTTTTTTGCCGTTTTCGCCGCGCGTCGTGCCGAGCCGAGGACGGACGGCAGAGGAGGTGGTGGCGCCCGCCAGGTTGGTGTGCGCAGAACGGGGATTTGTTGGGATCCCTGGCTTTTTCCGGGGATTACTAAAAGGTGACGGTCCCATTGTTTGTTCTACGGTTTGTTATAGGTTGTAGCACTTGGGCTGAGTTCATTTTATCTTTTTTTTAACTTCTACTAGTCTCGTTTTTCAGCGTATTTTTTCCGAACTAGTACTACATTAACTTCTTAACCCAATTTCATGTGATACCAAACCGATCGATCAAACTCATTTATTTTTCGAGTACATCAGAATAAAAGAAGAGATCATGCTTAACTTAACGGGTTTTCTCTTCCAGTTCACATGTATCGAACCTTCATCATCGATATAACTACACGCTTTAACTGTAAGGTATATAAATATTTGATTGTATCTTTTCACCAAAAGAACTCCAAAAATTGAAAGCACATGCAATCAAAATATAACTGTACATGGATTTAGACACTATCCGTCAAAGTAAGATTACGTAATCATTTGATTTGAAAACTTATTATTATTATTAAATTTACCACTATTTAATCTAACAATATTTGGAGTTAGCCTTATATTATTGAGTGTGCACAGCTCACGCACATGATATAGATTAATATTTAATTAATTATACTCTAATTACCCTTACTTGGTATGGAGAGGATAAGCTTCCAACACGTATCGAACACACCCTTAAAAAATATATACTTAAGCGACTTTTTCCGGGGACGAGCTGATGACGGACGGCAGCGGCGGACGGCAGCGGCGGTAGGTAAAAGGCGCGGAACGGGGATGTTGTTTGGATCCCTGGCTTTTTCCGGCGCTAACTGCCAACTGCCGTGGGTCCACTCCACAGCGAGCAGGAATACCTTTGTTTTTCACTCAACTTTCCTAACTTACTCGATCAATTATTTTCCGCTCGTACGCTTTCAAAGCATAGTATTTTTTCCTAAAAGAGTTTTATAGGAAAGTTATTTTAAAAAATATATTAATCCATTTTTCTAAAAACAATAACTAATATTTAATTAATTATACACTAATAAATTGCTCTATTTTACGTGCGTACCAACTTAGTTACCACCTCTAACTACCGAACCCAATGTTTTCGCTTCCAGTACGGCACTACTAGTAAATTTGATAGGAATCTCACTTGCTACGATTTGTTTTTTTTACTAGTACAAAATTCGCGTCGATCCAATCAATGGGAGCCCGTGATCTCACCGCTGACGGTATCGATCTAGGCCTGGCCCAACCCAATACTAATCGAGCCCAAACGGCCGATCCTTTCGTACGGCTGACACACTCAAGCCCAATTTTTCTCAGGAATAAGTTCACTTTGGATCCCTCTATTTGTCGCTCAATCCGATTTTCATCTCTTGATCGTAAAACCGGGTACAACAGGTCCCCTAACTTACAAAAACGTTTAAATGAGATCCCTCGGTTGTGTTGTCTCCGGTTTTGGCTGACGTGGCATCTACGTGTTTAATTTGACTCGGTCTTCATTTGACGTGGCATTGACGTGGCGCTTACGTGGCAATTCGAACCGGAAAAATAATAAACCCCGTGGGACCCACATGTAAGTGAAGCGAGATAAAAAATGTGGGGACCACTTCTCTTCTTTCTCTTTTCTCTTTTTTTCTTCTTTTCAGCTCTTCTCTCCTAGGGAGGCTGTCGCCCAGCGGCAAATGGGAGTGAGGCGAGCCCGGACGAGCTGCCGCCGCCGCCACACTGACGCACACATGCCACTGCCGCCCTCTACCGTGTTGTGGTGGCGGCGGCGGGCGGAGCGGCCGGTGATGGGAGAGGCGGCTGGCTGCGCCGGCGGGAGATGGGGGAGAGGAGGGCCGAGAGAGGGTAGAGCGGTCGGCGGTGGAGGGCTGAGGCACGACGAGTCTTGCGCGTGGGTGGCAGCCACCGGAGAGACGCCGCCGTCGCAGACCGCTACCATCTTCGCCACCTGCTCGACCAGTTGTCGTCTCCGTTTGGGACTCCTCCCGACACGAGCTTGCGCGGGCCTCGGCAAGCGAGCACGGCAACAGGCGGCAGGAGAGGGGAGAGAGAGGCAGCCGCAGTGGTGCGTGTGCGTCGGTGCGGTGGCGAGGCGGAGCTCGGCTGGGCTCGCTGGCTCGCCTTGTGCCCATCTGCTGTCTGCCGGCAACCTCCCTGGGAAAGCGCCGCTCTCTCCCGCTGGTCCTCGCCACCACCCAATTCCTCTTCCGCTGCTCGCCGCTCGCCTCTGGGAAGGGAGAGGGGAGAAGGGGAATGAGGCACGCGGCCGGAGGAGATTCTCCCACGTCGACGCCCTCCGGCCTCCTCTACGGCGCCGCCAGTCGTCGCCGACGCCCTACTCCCGCCGATGCCACCGAGAAAAGGTAACAAAGAGAGGAAGGAGGAGATTACATGTCACTGATATATGGGGTCCACCAACTTTTATTTTTTAATTTACACTGAATTGCCCTGACGTGTGAGTCCCACACTTGACTCAACTGCCACGTCAACTCATTTTATTATTTCCCGGATCAAATTGCCATGTAAGCGTCACGTAAATGCCACGTGGGATTAAGATGTGGTCAAAGAGACACATAGACGTCACATCAGCCAAAACCAGAGACAATACTGTCGAGGTCGAGGGATCCTGTTTGGACTGGTTTTGTAAGGTGAGGAATGAGTTGTATCTGGTTTTTTGATTTGAGGATAAAAATCAGACTGAGCGATAAATTGAGGAACTAAAGTGAACTTATTCCCTTTTCTCAAGCCTAGTCCATTCTAAATTCTAGCCCAACAAGCGTGAATTCGTGACAACTCCCGCTGCTGTCTCGCCCGCGTCCGGCGCGGCCCAAAACCGCCGGAATCCTTACTCGCCAACCGCCCCAGCTGTCCGCACCTGTTGCTGCCTTCGCGCCGCCCTGTGACGTGGGCGACGGCGAGGGTTTCCGGTGGATGCCGACGCGCACCGACCCGACGGTTGGCTGGCTCTGGCTTCGCGCCGCACGCCGTCCAGAAGTTTCCACCTGACCGAGGCTGGCGACCTGCCCGCCACATCTGGCCACTGCCCGAGCGGCACGTTGCCGGGTTGCCCGTAGCCGTGTCTCATCTCGTCCCAAAGCTTGACTAATTGACTTGAATTATCTCTTCTTTTGCGTCTATACTTGGCAAAAGGCGGTATTTTAGTCCATACTTTAGCAATCATAGTGTACTGTATACAGCCTAGAACAACGGATATTCAAAAGGAATATACACATTTTTATAAGATTCAGGGGGGGAATGTTCGTTTTTAAGATAATGCAGGTGGAATTTGAAATACTTGCTCGGTCTAATGGGGACTTTGCTCCACAAGGCAGCTAATCATCGATCATCATCGCTGTAAGGTGCATATCCTCCTATCAATAATGTCCCCCAAAAAAACGCTATGTTTGTTTTCTGTCAAAATTTGTTGCTACTACATTTATGTTCCAACAAATCTTTCTCCACCCACAAAAGGAAAATTTTATCCCATCAAAGCGAAGAAAATGCAAAGCGCTAATATAGCTGTAAACGCGGTTAAGGGAAGCAAAACAAATCCAAAAACAAAAAGAGAGAGAAAACATTTCAAAGCGAAAGCGAAAGGAAACTCTCTCTGGAGAGGAGAGAGAGAGCCCCAGCCGCAGATATTATTCACGAGCCGTTAAACTGTTCCCCTTCCTCCCCTCCAACGCCGGCCACTCGTCTCCTCCTCCTCCACCTCCCGTTTCTCCCCGCGCCATCCTCCCCACCACCACCACCTGATCCGCTCCGCCTCTCGCCGCCATGGCCGGCACCCCGCCGTCGTCGCGGGACCCGTCGCCGCAGCACCGGCGGCCGCTGTCATCCTCCGCCTCTGCCGCGGCCCTCGCCGCAGCAGCCAAGCCGCGAGGGGGGCTCCTGCTCGGGCGGTACGAGCTAGGCCGCCTACTCGGCCACGGCACCTTCGCCAAGGTGTACCAGGCGCGGAACGCGGAATCAGGGGAGACGGTCGCGATCAAGGTGCTCGACAAGGAGAAGGCGCTGCGGCACGGGCTCGTCCCGCACATCAAGCGGGAGATCGCCATCCTCCGCCGCGTCCGCCACCCGAATATCGTGAGGTTGTTCGAGGTGATGGCCACCAAGTCGAAGATCTACTTCGTGATGGAGCTCGTCCGCGGCGGGGAGCTGTTCGCCCGCGTCGCCAAGGGACGGCTCAAGGAGGACACCGCGAGGCGGTACTTCCAGCAGCTCGTCTCCGCCGTCGGGTTCTGCCACGCGCGCGGCGTGTTCCACCGCGACCTCAAGCCCGAGAACCTCCTCGTCGACGAGCACGGCGACCTCAAGGTCTCCGACTTCGGCCTCTCCGCCGTCGCCGACCAGTTCCACCCCGACGGCCTCCTCCACACCTTCTGCGGCACGCCCTCCTACGTCGCGCCGGAGGTGCTCGCGCGCCGCGGCTACGACGGCGCCAAGGCGGACATATGGTCCTGCGGCGTCATCCTCTTCGTGCTCATGGCTGGCTACCTTCCGTTCCACGACCAGAATCTCATGGCCATGTACCGAAAGATTTACAGGGGGGAATTCCGGTGCCCTAGATGGTTCTCCAAGGATCTTACCAGTCTACTGAATCGCATCCTTGACACGAACCCAGAGACAAGGATCACTGTCAAAGAGGTCATGGAGAGCAGGTGGTTTCAGAAGGGATTCCGGCCGGTCAGATTCTATGTCGAGGATGATCAGGTTCACAGCTTGGCAGATGGTGATAATGATATGCCGGAGTTGGAACCTAGAGAGCCTCCTCCTCCTCCGCTCCCACCGCCACCGCAGCAAGATGACGACGGCGAGGAGTCGGGATGGGAGTCGGACTCATCCGTGGCATCCTGTCCTGCCACATTGTCATCTGAGGAGTGTCGGCGAAGACCTCTCGGGTCTCTCACACGGCCAGCAAGTCTTAATGCATTCGATATCATATCATTCTCGAGGGGATTTGATTTGTCAGGGTTGTTTGAGGAACGAGGGAGTGAAGTGAGGTTCGTATCAGCTGAGCCTATGCAAACAATCATCACAAAATTGGAGGAGATTGCAAAGGTGAAGAGCTTCTTCGTTCGGCGAAAAGACTGGCGAGTGAGCATAGAAGGCACGAGGGAAGGTGAGAAGGGTCCATTGACAATCGGCGCTGAGATATTTGAGCTCACACCAAGCCTGGTGGTAGTGGAGGTGAAGAAGAAGGCAGGGGATAAGGAAGAATATGATGACTTCTGTAACAGGGAGTTGAAACCTGGGATGCAGCATCTCGTACACCATATGGGATCAGTTCCAAATATACCTTCTGATACGGAGTAGTTTGAACTAAGAAAGGTAGTTCTCTTGCTTGGAGGGGTATAAGGAAATTTTGGATTAAAAGTATATGTCTGTTTAAGCATGAACACCTGAGAGGCAAAATGATACCCAATTTTCTTTAGAACATTATCCATGTTTTGGTGTCATTCGTTTCTTCAATGAAAATGATGTATGTTAGTGTTTGCATGCTAATATCAGCAATCAAATGTCTGTTTAGCTGTTACAGTTTAAAGAGAGTGACAAATCTGAGTATGGCATCACTGTCAATGAAGTGGACTATACTTTTGTGTATGCTGCAGCAATGCAGCTTTGTGTATTTCTATCCTACCAGTTAGTTCTCCAAATACATATGACATCAACATTGAAGAAATCAACACGAAGTGCTCTGAAGAAGTTCTGTTTTGGGATGAAAATTGTAAATATAGGTTGAATGGATAAATTAATTAGACAAAGCATTATCATGCTAAGTCTCTAATTCTTGATTACTTATGTGCATCAATTTGAAATGCACACTTCTGTATACCATTGTTGTGCTACCTTTTGTTTAAGTAACTCAAATAATGTATACTGGTGTGGTGGAAATATTGTTAAACAAACAACTGATATTTTACATTGCTCATCACTTCATTGTAATTTTGCGATATAGTTCAGTCATACTACCAATAGGTCGCTGCTCAAGGGATGCAGCGGAAAATAGCTAATATGCTTAATTAAACTCTTCAGGTTATGGAGGTATTTTCATCCTTTGTTTCAGCTGGCATCCACAAGTCAGATATCTATATACATGTTAATTAATTGTTTGAATTCAATATAGGGCCAAATTTTATATTAAAGACTACTACATCCATCCCAGAATATAGCAATGTCTAGATACATAGCCAGAATTCTATGCAGTACATCATCAGGAAAATTTGAAGACATGCTGAAAAATTGCAATGCAAAATGAACTAAGAATTTTGAGATAATACTGATGCTTTCATATTGCTCTACATGGCAGAATATGTTCAATTACAGAAATGTTGAATAATTCCTGCCTATTCAAGCATAATTCTCAATTCTCATAGACTCATGGTCAGGATAAGTGATGAACTTCCGTTTTTCTTTTATCTTATGTCAGATGTTTCGTAGTTTCTTTAGGCTTTTTGTACAGGTTGAGACTTGTGGTTTACAAATTCTACTATATTCCTTTATAAGTATGTGCCAAAGAAAACCAAGGAAGCTTTGTATTCCTTTTCCATTAACAATTCATTGCATGTTGTCTGTTGCACTCCTAATGGTCAAACCATCCATATAGATCCTTGATGAACAAAGATGCAGGGATGCAGTCTCCAAGCACAAGCATGGACTCTCAAACACATATAAACGTGAGCATATGCAAGTCAAAGTGCATGCGTCAATCATTATTGAAGTTATTGCTTTGCTGAATTGTTCTTTATGTTAACTTCAAGCATATTAGTATGTGGTGTTATTTGTAACTTAAGAATAAAGGCTTATAATTGCTTTGAAGTTGTGCCTTGGCTTCAACCTAGCAACTTCCTTTGCCCAACGAACTGCTACATTCTGTGATATGGTTTTATAGTTCACAAACAGTTAGGAGATGTGCAGAATTATCCAGTTTTTTAGCTGTTCAAAGTGTTCATATAAAATCCGTATGTGTGGCTTTTGTTTTCTTAAGTTGTGCCTATAATTAGGTGAGCCTCATATCGATCTGTTGTAAATTCTTATTCTGTTGTAAGCCATATCGAATCACATGAACATGTTCTCATTTTAGTCATTTTAGTAGTGAACAGGATATGTTCAGTGATTTTGAAGTTAGGCAGATTCTTAACTATAATCTAAGCTGGGATGGCAGGTAACTGTTGATTTCTTCTTTCCACAGGTGGCATTTTCTTGCTGGTTGCAGCCTTGTAGGCTGGACGATTTGAAGATTCATGTGGCAGTTTTTCTCGTATTAATGTAGCTATTACCGGGGATATCCCAAGTTTGATTGAGCCTACATTGACCCATCGGTGCTATTGTTAGAAAGAGTCTTGACTGGACCAATGACATGGTCAGTTTGAATCTGAGCACTATTGAACATTGTTTTTCATATGGGCGTTGCAACTCAAAACTTCGTGTCGTACTTACTTGACTATCAATGTCTCCTTGACATACGGGCCTTAGCACACGTTAGCTTAGACAATAAGTACTAGCAAGATTGAGAAAAACTCGAGTGTCTGTCATGAAAAATCTATCTTCTTGTTTTTTTTTTCTTGGATAGCATGCAAACTTTGTTATCAAGATTATGATTGATCCAAATAGGGTAAAGCAAAGGGGGAGACATTTTCAGTAAGCATGTACTGACATACCAATTGTAGCAAATGGTTTTATTCCTAGGTTTGTTCCTTTCAGTGAGCTTCATTCCTGCACAATCAAATGACCAGCTGTCTGTGATTGTTACCCACTTTCTTGCTGTACTCAGCTACAGATTGAAAAATTACATGCCCCCATGACGACGATGCCCCTCCCAATCCACAAACTGTTCGCTCACAGCCTCACAGGATCTCTCAACAGCCTGAAACCCCAACAAGTCCGGGCCTAGAGAAATATTCCCTCTTCTAAGATAACACCGCCAAATCGGCCGCGACGACGTGGGGGCCAACACACACCAAAGCTCCATCATTAACAAGTAAACAGCGCTGTCAACCACCTAACCAGTCCACTGGCTATCCATCATGCACGCCGCTAAGCCATCTCTAGTGGCCATGAGAGAACTCGAGATCCTTTTGAGACCCTTTCATTCTCATGACGGCGCATACTCAAATATCATCTTTTTCTCATGAGAATGTATTGTCAAATACAATCCTCCTAAATAACTTTCTTTTTTTTTTACAACAAGACCTTGCACCTAATTGATCCAACGATACGTCGAACACATTTTACTGTCTTATTACTACCACATTACTAAGGCGTAAGGTGGCTTCACACATAAAATGACCATGTTACCCTACCCCCTTCTTAACCCCACATTGGCATTTTAGTGGTACGAAGGAGAAAAGCTAGGTGGCTCTCAGTGAACATGGTGGCCTTTTAGCGAGTACACGGGAGAAAGGAGAGTTGCGCAGTGGCAGGGGAGGAAAAGGAGCACGGAGGTAGTGGGATATTGTAACGCATCGAGGGGAGGGGAGGAAGGCGGCAAAGATACCAAAGTTGATGTGGCCCTCACTGGCAAGAAAGCCATGGACACAATGATGAGCTAAGGTGATCGGAGCTGGGAGGCCATGGCGAAGGCGAGGAGGAAGCATTGAGGCCAATGCCATCACAAGGGCTAGCGGACTCTCAAGGCGCGTGAATTGGACGTTCACCTTGGCAACGACCTAAGTTAGAACCGTAATTGTTGATCGTGCGGTAGTATAGATTAGTGCACCCTTGAGGGCAAGATGACATGGAAGTAAGAGCATCGAGGGTGCAGGAGTTGAGTTATGCATTGCTGAGGTGGTTGAGGGCGAGGTGACATCAGACTGGATGAGGATGTAGTTCTCAATGGTGGTGGTGTCGCTAAGCTCAACGTTGACAAGGAACACTAGGAGGATAGCAAGTGTCGAGGAGACGAGATCGAGCAAAACACCATAGCCAGCCAGCCAGGATACGTAGCTGATAAAAGGGATTGCATGAAAGAGAGCTCAGAGCCTGAAGAAGTAGGGTCAAAATCGGGATTTTTGCATCCAGTGCCACGATGCTCTGGTGAGGTCGCTGCATACCGTGAAAAAAATCAAAGTCATCAAGTGGATGTGAAATAGTAGTATTATAAAAAAAAATAAATCAAAACTCCCTCCTCCCCCATAACATTCTAGCCCTTTTAACCGTCCGAGCCGCTCGTCTACGTTCGTCTCGCCCCGAACGAACGGGTCGGCACTTGACCGGACCAGCCGCGGCAGCCACAGGACTCGCGCGGCTACCCGGCACGCCGGGCGCCGGCACGTAGGACCCCGGGCATTTTCCATCCCTCGCCCGCACGCGCTGCTGGACCGCGACGCCACGTCCCTTGCCGACCTCTCGGGTGGCGCGGCGCGAGCGCCGGTAGAGAGGCCGGGAGTGCGACACGACGATGTCGCGCGGCGCGCGCGGGGGGAGGGGAGGGGACGAGACGTCGCCGTCGCGAGGTGGTTGGCGCCGCGCGCGGGCGTTCCATTACCACCCGCACGCTGCTGCTGCTGCTGCTTCGGTTTGGGGTTTAGTGCGGAGCTAATCGCGGTCGGCGTCGGGGCTTTGCTTGCTTGGAGCGGACGGTGACGTCACCAGACCACCACCACCACCACCCCAGGAGGAGGACGTCGCTTTCGCCTCATCTCCTCCCTTCCCTTTCCTCTCGCTCGCTCTCACCCAACAATGCGTGGAATTTTCAGCCCACGAGTCCAACGTCTCACTGACGATTTTAAGCCTACCAGCTGTATGACTGTACCAGAAATGGTAGGTCCAGTGCAATTAAACGCGCCAAAAAAAATAAAATAAAAATCTGGACATCGTGTAGTACTAGTACTAATCTTTCTGTTTAGTGCCAGCCAAACATATAACCCGCTGTGACGAACAGGAAACTGATTTTTTTTTTAAAAAAGGATTAAATTCCGGGCTGTAATAACAACACGCTATACGCACGAACGCAAACGCGAGCACTGTGTCTGGCTACTGTGTCAACTCCGACCCAATCGTTTTTATTACGTGGCGGGGCGTTAATGCGTGGGCCCGACGCGTTTACTGGCCCCACCTATCATGTTTTAGGCCGAGATGGGGGCGTATAATTAGGGGGGAATTCGAAGATCTTGATTAAATTTAGGCATTTCGGCGAGACGAGCGGAGGCGCACGAGCACGATGAGGAGGAGGCGGATTTGATTTTTATTTTTTGGTTTAATCTCCAATTTTTTTTTTCTCGTCTCGTCTCCCCTTTATTCATCCCCTTCTCGCGTGGTGCTCCTCCGCCCATCTCTCGTCTCGAAGCTTCTAGAAGCTTCGGGGGGAGGGATCCCGGGCCGGGCTCGTCTCGCCATGGCGCTGTGGCGGTGTAGCTCCTCGTGGCTGTCGTCGGTGTCACGCTCGTCGGGGGGAGTCGGTGGCGGCGAATCGAAGGTGTCGCCGGAGATCGCGCCGGTGAGTGGTGGGGAGGGGGAGGGGGAGGAGGAGAGGTGGTCGCGGCTGCTGCCGGAGCTGCTCACGGAGATCATGCGGCGCGTGGACGCCAGCGCCGAGCGATGGCCGCCGCGGAGGGACGTGGTGGCCTGCGCCTGCGTCTGCCGCCGGTGGAGGGACGCCGCGGTCTCCGTCGTGCGGCCGCCGCTCGAGTGCGGGCGGATCACGTTCCCCTCCTCGCTCAAGCAGGTAAGGCCCCGACCTAACCCCTATCATCTTGATCTGGCCGGACTTTGCTCGTTGATCCTTGGTGGACCTTGAGATGATTTTTCTTTTTGTGTGTGTGTGGGGGGAAATTTCGTTGGTCCTGTCAGGGTGCTCGAAGGCTGTTCATTGAGGAGATATTTTGCTGTTTGATCTGTACGATTCGAGCTGATTTCCGGATCAATTGTTGTTCTTTTTAATAGCTGTATTTTTAAGCTTTCGTACATATATATATAGATGCAATTACCCGAAGGAATTGCGGCCACTTTAATGATTTTATAGCCTAGCGATAGCCAGGATTTGATTTGATTCAGAAAGTAGATTTTTTTTTTGTTGCTGCCTGTGTCTGGATGTTTTTTTTTATCATAGAGAGATGCAAAGCATCCCCATTTCCGTTAACAGAAATCGCATGGTTCAGCTACCAAGCAGAGTTCTGTCTGGATGAATTAAAGGTTAAAGGATTAAATAGATCGATATTTGTTGCCTATTGATCTTGGAATCTCTTTTGGGTTTCAATAATCGTCTGTTTATCTTAAGCGAGGAGCACATGTCCATCCACTCGTCCTTGTTTTCTGAATTTGGTCGCCCCGCACTTTACTATGGCGACCAACAAAGTGATGTGGTAGGTGAAGTCTGTAAAGAAATAAGGGACTTTGGTATGCTCATATATAAAAATGCTAACTGTGACATTTGGATTTTGTTTTGGTGTAGTAAGAGTATTTTGATGCCTAAAGGCACAATCTTTAGTTCACTTTAGGTCTCTATAATTAATTTAGTTGTTTTGTTTGACAGCCTGGACCAAGGGATGCTCCGATGCACTGCTTCATCAGGAGGAACAAAAAGAACTCGACCTTCTACCTTTATCTCAGCTTAACACAGGGTAAGTCGTTATGGATAATTTGAGGTTCCATCATGCTTGTGGCCCCATGTTATTGTGGATTGGGTAGATGGTTTTGTAGACTGTGTCAACTGGTTTACATATCGTTCTTTGATTCAATTGATGGTGACAATAAAATAAAACTCTATCAACTGACTTTCCGGTGGCTTCTGCTCTATCAGTGATTTGGGTGTTGCAACTGTACAATTAAATGAATTCTTGTTCAGACAATGGCAAATCTAGTAGGTAGTAGCATGTTTTTAAAACAAGAAAAAAAAAGCAACTGCTGATGCTACCAAGGTCCCTTCTATGTATGACTTGTGAATTGTGACGTGCGATCTTCTTATAGTTGTTCATAAGTTTTGACAAAGGGAGGATTTTTCTTCTTTTAATTCATCACAAGTCACAACTTCCTTTGTGACAAGGACCCTCGCATCTACTTTGCTGCCCATGTACATTATTTAAGGGACTTCCATAACAGAATAAGGAATATTTGACTAATTGACTTCGGTCTTGTTTTCCCCAAAAAAAAAACACGACTTTGGTCTTTGGTAGTTGACAAGTTATTTATATCGAATACATTTTTGTTGCGATAACTTAGAAGTTACTCCTTAGAACCTAGTAGTACTATCTTGGTATTGTCTTAAACTCTTATTGGCCATCATAAAGTTTGAAAGTATTACCTGTCTGACATCCTATAATGGATCAAATGAGAGACTGGGTAACCATGATGCGCCACCAATTACACAGTGAACTTTGTATGATCTGACAAAGTATAACAACTTGTGTTAATTGTTTATCATTTTTTTTCATTTAGGCTCATCATCATTATATGTTGTCCGTTACTTTCCCTGTTTATTGTTAACAACTACATGACTCATGATCATATAAATAAAGGTGTAGTGCAACCTGACCAATCAATAAACACAGCACCGGTTGAGTTCAATCTTTCCTATGCCGCTTCTGAGAAATATAAGTTAAATTACTGGGAAAACAGAAGGTAACTAGCTAGTTCTTGGGGCTATGGTACTGTGGAATTCATTTTTCTGAGGGATGTATGTGTCAAACCTGATGGATGCTTCTGGATATTAGAAGGTTAGGCACAACTACGTTTCGTTGACAAGTTTAAGGTTCTAGAATGAGCCCAAGTACCCTATGGACAACCTTATTATGTTGACTGATATTTTCAATCTGAAGATTGTGAATCTTGTCACATGATTTAGAACTTTTGATTATGAAACTGTAATACAATCCTCTTATGTTGGTGACTGAATCAAGGCTTATTTTCCTGATGTGCTTGTTGCTTTTTAAGTATCAGACTGCAAAAATATACGATCTTCAATTGTTTGCTCTCATTTGACAGCCCTAACGGATAAAGGGAAGTTTCTGCTGGCTGCTCGAAGGTTCAGAAATGGGGCACATACAGAATATATCATCTCCTATGATTGTGATGATCTATTTCCAGGAAGCAATTCGTATGTTGGGAAACTGAGGTTGGGGTCCAATCACTCCATTAGGCTACTTGCCTTGCTTTCTTTGCAAGCATCATAAAGTTGTGCCACACTCTAATTGTACTCCAGTAATAATTTTACTGCCATCTTTCTTCATGTTATCATCATATCATCAGTTATCATGTTGCCCGCCTTGTTGAATAATGTGACCCATTCATGTATCACTTTCATAGCATGCATTAATACCTAATATCCAGGTTCCAATCAAGCTTAACATTATTCAAAATGCAATATGACTTGGTATACACCATTGCCTTCACGGTTTATGTTTAAACTGTAGATTGAAGACATTAAGAAAGAGTCATCTGTGGAATATAAGAACAAGCCACAAACATATAGCGGTTGCTTGGGATACTATATCTTTTCTAATTAGATGCGCTGGGCATTTATATTTTTGGTAGCAGGGTTTACATTGTGATCAATAAAATCATCTTTCAATTCCTAAGCCAACAAAATCGCTCTACTTGTGGCCTCCTGGGCTGACCATTTTGGGGTAAATCTCAGAAGTGCCACCCACTATCAAGTTTCAAGTGCATTTGATCAAGTGATTAGAAGTTTTCTAGTATGTGATAGACCGCGCTTTTGTCCAAGTTATTTTTCCCACTATATTTATTTATTAGCTGGAACACTATTTTGATCGGTTAACTTCTTTGTACATGTAGATCTGACTTCCTGGGTACAAAGTTCATCATCTATGATAGTCAGCCACCATACGATGGTGCTAAGCCCTCACGGAGCCAATCGAGTCGTCGCTTTGCAAGCAAACAGATCAACCCAAATGTTTCAGGCGGTAATTATGAAGTTGGACAAGTGTCATATAAGTTCAACTTCCTTAAATCAAGAGGACCAAGAAGAATGCAGTGCAACATCCAGTGCCCCGTAGGCCAGAGCATCGCATCAGATCCATTGAAGGAGAAGCCGATTAGCACCTCAAGCCCCTTGGCTCTAAGAAACAAGGCACCGCGGTGGCACGAGCATCTGCAGTGCTGGTGCTTGAATTTCCATGGCCGGGTGACCGTCGCCTCCGTGAAGAACTTCCAGCTCGTTGCTCCAGCTGGCTCCAGTGATCCATGGGGCATTGCAGATGAGGAGACAGTGATCCTGCAGTTCGGTAAGATTGAGGACGACGCATTCACGATGGACTACCGGCAGCCGCTGTCAGCCTTCCAGGCGTTCGCCATCTGCCTCACAAGCTTCGGCACGAAGCTGGCGTGTGAATAAGTGTAACTTTTGGGTTTGATGATGATTTACACCGTGCATATGGATGGGATCTCCGTTGATAGCGCGGATAGCCTGAAGCCCTGAACTATAGCGCCCCTGTTGAACCAGGAGAGTAGGGTGTAAAAAGGCAACAGGGGCACACTGCACACACCGTGTCCCTAACTCTCGACTCTCTTCTCTTTTCTCTCGTCTAATCATGTGGATGGACTTGGTTTATGTTGATCTTGGAGAGATGATGGTATAACTCTTTGTTGTAAATGGCACTCCTTTTCACTTGCTGATGTACCCCGTGCATAATGAATCATGAATGTACCATTCTCCAGTTGAGTTTGCCCCTGGTCTCTTTTTTATAAAGGATGCTTTTATTGGAATCTGATATAACACACAGCCAAGTACACACCCGGACGCCCACAAAAGAGTTTATTAGTAAAAGCCGTGCCACTGGTCTCTGGCATTCCCTTTACTTTGTTCTCTGTTCTCTTCAGCAGGGTTCCCAAACCATTCCAGGTGGGTTTACCATTACCCCACGGTGGTAACCCCACGTTTAACGATTAGCGTGTCAAAAGCTAAGACTGTGTTTGCAAACTTCACCTCCCCACGCGCAGCGGCGGAGCCAGTAATTTTATCCTATGAGATTAATTATCATTACTTGATATTTTAGTGGGGTCATTTACGTAAAATTCAGTGGATTTACATGAAAAAGTTAGTACCCATAAGGGTGTTAGTGAAAAAGCTGTGAGGTCAGCCGACCCCTGGGTGTTAGTGAAAAAGCTGTGAGGTCAGCCGACCCCTCAGCTTGTACGTGGCTCCGCCACTGCCCACACGAAAAACATGGTGATTTATTAATGTATAATTAATTAACCATAATTTAAAATATAGATTAATATAATTTTTAAAGTAACTTTTTCAAGAAATACACCATTTAGTTTGAAAAACATGCACATGAAAGAGAGATAGGTGAGTTGAGAAAGTAAAGAAAAAAATTAACCTAAGAAGATTACTACGTATGAAAATCGCACGGTTTTGTAAGCTCTGCTCTTCGGACCGAAGTTAGATGTGACTTCGAACAGGAGTGATTTATCAGTTTTATCACCATGGACGATGGACAACGTTCCATGAGTTCTGACCAGTAACAACGGTTGGGTTAGTGTACCGTGTACGGTGTACCTACTTCAGCACGGTCGCGGCAAGCGCGCGACGGCGCGAGAGAGCAAACCGTTTGTCTACCGCCGGCCCGATTGGTCCCGGCGGCCCGGCCCATATAACAAGCAGTCCGCTAGTTTGGTCAGGCCGACACAGAGTGGCTGGGCCATGGCCCGTACGGCCCATGCCCTGTGGGCATTCGGTCGAATCGGCCCATGTCTATGTCCGCTACGCGGAATAAGTTTACTTTGGATCTCTCTATTTGTCGTTCAGTTTGATTTTCATCTTTTGGTCACAAAACCGGGTACGACGGGTCCCTCAACTAAAACCGGTGCAAACGTATACCTCGGCGGTTTGGAAGGCAGTTTTGGCTGACATGGCATTTACGTGGTTAGTTTGACTAGATCTTCGTCCCACGTGGCATTGATGTGGCGCTTACGTGATAATTCGATCTCGGGAAAATAATAAAAATCATGGGCCCACATGTCAGCTTCACACAAAAAATAATTAAAAATTAGTGGCCCCACGTGAGCCCCACGTGTCATCCTTACACCTCCCTTTTCTCTCTATCCTCTCTCTCCCCTGCCAGAGCGGACGATGGGTAGGGCGAGGCGGCGGCGGGTAGAGCCGGCCGGTGGAGCGGAGTGGGTGGCGGGCGGAGGAGGGGGCAGAAATGGTGGAGGGGCGGGATTTGGGGGCGAGGCCGTGCGCTGGTCGGTGGGGCCCACGCGTCGATCGTCTCCTTCCTCCAGTCGCCGGCCTTCTCTCTCTCCCTCCCATAAACCTAGCTCCTTCCTTATGAAGTCCGCCTCAATCCAACGCACAAATTTCAAATTAAATTAGGGGAATGGAATCCCCATTACTCCCTCTTCAATTCCCCTAACTTTCCCCTTGATTCTCGCTTTAAATCGTCGGAATTTGATGCCTCCTTCAAACCGGCATTCATGGCCGCTGGCCGCTGTCTTCGGCGCCATTCCTTCCTCCCGCATAGTCGGCTTCTCCTTCCCGACCTATAAAATGGAGCCTCCTCCTCCCCTTGTTCCGTTTTGCTCCCTCCCGAGTCCTAGCCACCTCTCCGCCTCCTCCCTCTCTCTTCCTGACCGGCGGCCGCCTCCAGCCGTCTTTGGCACGTCGCCCGGGTGCCTGCCTGCCGCGTCGTCTCCTCCCTCGACGTTGCAGCATCGTTCCCTATCCCGTCCAGACCCCATCTTCATCGGAAACCCGTTGCATCACCGTCGCCCGCGCCGCCTCCTTCCTCCCCGCCCTACCCCCGCTCGCCGTCCTCCTCGCCTCATCTCTCTCTGCTCCCGCTTCGACCGCCTCTCACCCGCTCCGCCGCCCGGCCGATCTACCGTCCGCCCCGCTTCGCCCCTTGGCTCCACCCAGCTCTACCTCCGCCCCTCTGCTCTGCCGCCGCTCCACCCGCCGTCGCCCACTCCACCGGCTGGAGAGAGAGAAGAGGGAGAGAGGATAGAGAGATAGGGGATAGAGAGAAGAGGGTAGTGAGGATGACATGTGGGGCCACGTGGGCCCCACTATTTTTATTAGTTTGTATGTGAAACTGACATGTGGGCCCAAAGGTTTTATTATTTTTCCGAATCTAATTGCCACATAAGCGCTACGTCAATAACACATTGGATAAAGACATAGTCAAAAGGAGCCACGTAAGCATCACGTCAGCCAAAACCGGATACAATATTTACCGAGGGATCTCATTTAAACGGTTTTGTAAGTTGGGGGATCCGTCGTACCCGGTTTTACGACAAAGGGATGAAAATTGGACTAGGCGGATCCAAGTGAACTTATTCCCCGCTACGCACGCCATAGCCTATAGCCCTGGACGCTGGACAGTCATGCCAAATTTAAGACTCTAAGCTTGTGTAGTATCTCCCGTCCAAAAATATAAAAAGAATTAGTTATATTTGACACATTCGTAGTGATTGTATTAAATTAATTAGATAGGTGAACTGCAGTAATTCGACATTGTACATGCATGATTACTACAATTTGAAATCACAGGTTTTTCCTTGAACTAGTATATACAACACGCATGGAGCTGCAAGAACAGCACACTTGCAACACTTTAATTGTAGATTAGTAGTAGCGTGTATGAACAGCCATTGGCCCCGTCGTCGACCAGTGGTCATGTCTCAGAATCCAATGGACCAAGCTTTAATTAATTTCCTGTGAACCTAGAACAACCTGGACACAATCAATACAAGTACAAGTTAGCACTGACAATGCAATTACCAGGACATAAAAGTACAGAAAATCAGCCAAAGAAAGTACAGTAAAATGCTAATAGAATAGTATTACGCTATGATTTGTGTAGATCATGTATTCGCATTTGCCGCGGCCTGGCATGGTCGTCGACGACGACCTTGGCCGGAGCTCTGGACGAACACCATGGAGGTGGAGACTGCTTCTTGGGCTGCACATGGATGCCGAGGAAGGAGGTCGCCGGAGGGTTGCTTGACACAGACGGCAGCGCCCGCGAGAGCCAGGACTCCGACGGCGACTTCATCGACGGCAGCGGCGGGAGCAGTGGCACCATGTCACGGCTCGCCGCGGCCTTATTGTCCTCCAAGAGCAGCGGCCACCCATAGCCGCCACCGCCGGCGGCGGCGTCACGCCTCGGTTTCTTCCCACCGTCGAACACCTTGGGCGGCGCTGGCCTTGGGATGTGAGGAGGCGGCAGCAGCTTTGGCTCGTCGGAGACAGGGAAGCAGCTTTGCGCCGGTGAGCAGTGGTTGTCGTGGCATTGATCGTCGCTTCTGTCGAACACCAGGAGGAAGCCGAGGTGGGTAGCCTTGGGCTTGGGGTGGACGCCGTCTCCTTGCTCCAGGTAAAGCTCACGCACCGACGGCATTGTCGTGTCCAGCTCCGGCGACAGCAACGCGCCGAGACCCTTCCGGCCGCCGCGGCCTGATCGCCGGAGGGAGTTGATGTACACTTCCTCCCAGGATTGCTGCAACGCACCGGACGAACACGTGAGAATCGCTTGACTCTGATTCGTGGCGCGGCATGTGGAGGTGGAGGAGATGTTTGTTGCTGCTTACCATGATGCTCGTGTCGTGTCCAAGATGCTGCCCGTTTCGCGCGCTCCGGACGAGTGGGTTCGCCAAGCTTTGGCTCCTGCCGATCTTGGAGAGGAGGGGCGTGCCGCGGTCTCGCCGCCGGCCACCGCCGCGGCGTCTCATGGCGGGCGCTGGGTTGAGGAGGAGCAAGGTGCTCTTCATGCACCGCGTGGGAAGAAGCAGCCCGCACCTCCTCGACGAGACGCCCCGCGTATTGTGGGCGTCCCACTCGCCGTCGTCGTCGTCGTCGTCGGTCTTCTCCTTCGGAACGATGCACAGAGTTTGAATCGTCGGCGATGGCTCGGGAGGAGGCAGCAACCTTGGCAAACCGTCGCCGTGGCCGTCGCGCGCGGTCGCCGCGGCAGTGGCGCCGGCGATGCTGGCCTTCCGGGAGCTGCATTGCGGCGAGAGGACAGCCACGGCGTGCGCAGCCGGCAGGAAGCGGTCCATCATGACGCCGCCGCCGCCGCCGCCGCGCGGAGGCCGGACGACGACGTCGCTGAGGCCGGTGGCGCTGCTGCAGTTCACGGTGAGGCAGCTGTCCGCCACGGAGAGCGCGTCGGAGAACCGCGCCTCCTGATCCCGCGCCGGCGCCGCGACGGCGACCACCGCCATGGCGTCCTGCGCGGGCTCCTCGTCCCTCGCCGTGGCCACCATCGTCGCGCGGCGGGTGCGGACGCTCTTGGGATGACCGGGCCGTTGCTCCCACCGGAACGGCACGCCGCCGGGAGTGCCATCCGTCCGCATCGCCACCTCGCCGCCGTCGGCGCCCGCGCCACCGCCATGGCGCCGCACGGAGATGAGCGGCGCGGCGAGGTCGATGCGCTTGTTCGCGTCGGCCATCACCGGCGCCGCAAGCTGTCTCCTCTCCTCGCTACCACTTGTTACTCTCACTGTGTCACTGGCCTCGCCACTACACTGCAGCATTTGTATTTTGGGCAACCAAATAATTTAAAAGGAGGCTGCTTGCAATAACCAGCCTAATAAAGAGCAAAGAGTTCATGTAATATTCAGTTGACAGTAGCTTGCATGGTGACTAGAGTAGTTAGTTGTCTATACTTTGTTTACTCACACAGGACGTGGCAGGAAGTGGCCACCTGAACTGACATGTTGCTAGTTGTTAACTCATAGTAATAATTAATAGTACTTAATTATTTATATGCTAATGATTTACCTCGTTTTGCTCGCGCCGAAAAATCTTCAATCTCCGTATAGAAGGAACGAGAAAGCTACAATTGGAAATATGGAGAATTAATTAGAGTTCTCGGTGCTGGTTCTACTGCACATGAGCACATGATTAGTTATCAAGCATGATTAGTTATCCATCTCTCACGCAGTAGGTGAATGTCTGATACAATTCGATCCTGCAGATTGGCTGCTTCTGCTGCTGCGGCTTAAAGGAGGAAAAAACCGGACGACCTGGTGTCCCCTCTGATAAATTCTCTTTGGACTTAAGCTGCACCTGCATCAGCGTCACGATGCAATGTCAAGTTCTTGGAGAGCTTAACGACCGGTAGGTAGATGACCATTTTTCTTGTCGACAAGAGAGCTCAATAATTCAGCAGCAGATGCACAGTCATCTTCGAGCTCATAACGCCTTGTGGATTTACGTCAGAACCGGTCGTTTTCCGTCGCCGGCGAGGAGGTTCGCCGCCGACACTGTGTTCTTCTTCTTCAGCTAGCTAATCTAACAACTGACAAAGTGACAATAGAAAATGGCAAAATGAGATGGAGAAAACAGCTAGGGCAGTGACGATAGGATGAAATTCCATGTATTTTTGCTGTTCAATCATAGAAGAAGTGCTTTTATAGGGTAGTTGAAGCTTTGCATTTAAGCTATGTAGGTATCCAACGACTCCGTGATCTGCCAATACTTGGTCTCTTTGAATTCTGAGACCATTAAGAAATTGATATAGCATTGATCAATACTGTTGTCACAGAGATCACCATTATCTAGGGGAAAAAAAGAGAGATCACCAAACTGTTATACACTTGATGGGGCATTGAGCAAAATAATTCAAAATTAAGTTCTGAGCACTTGTCAATGTTGTCATCTTATCATGCATCTGCCACCACTACTGGATATTATCCAGGTAGGTAACAGAATAGTCGCTAGTACCGTTACAGTGCCATCGTTTCCCCTGATTATAAACCGGAACACTAATTAATGATTAAAAATAATTTATTAGTAAAATTTTTATATGTACGATGCTTAGTGATTTAAAAGTCAATGCTAAAAAATAGATCACAATGTGAAAACATGAAACATGAAAATTACGTTTTAAAATTTAAATTTGTTATGGCTGATAAGTTGAATTTCTTTTGAGTTTTGACATGTGCGTGCGTTCCTTGGGTTGTTCTACTCATATTTTGCATTGTGTAACTGACATGTGGGTCTAGATAGAATCCATGTCCGTCCGATTCAGCGGCAGGCAAGACATGCAAAAAGCACAATGCAAACCTGAAGGCAAAGTACAATACTCTGCTAAGAAAAACATTGTGCTATCCAAAGCACATTCTAAACTACGTTTTGATTAGGCTATTTCCTTGATTTCCATTGACACAATTTTTAAACTGCTAAATAATGTATTTTGTACGAAAACTTTTACTTTAAAAACAATCAAACAAATCAATTTTAGCCTTTTAATAATTAATACTTATTCACATTTTACGTTTACGTGCAGCTAATCAATCCGTTTTAGAACGCACATTAAAAGTACTAACTAAGATCGTTGTGCAGCTCATGATCTTGGGATACAGATCCTGCAGGGGATCATTCCCATGATCTGAACTATGATGAGCTCTCAGCTCACTTCGCGGGCAGACATGACGATTGCACGTTGTTCCTGAGCCTGAATTTTCAAGGGACCATTCTGAATTTCTGATGCCTCGTGGCTTTCACCATCAGTTCAGATTTGATCATAATCATCGGCATGCTGATCTGATCAGCGCTAACCCTCGTCGAAGCGGGCCGTGTATTGACTCATCGAATCATGGCCCATCTACAAGGCCCGGCCCATTATAATTGGCCAGCCCGTTTAAACCAGAAAGGATTTACTGGGCTGAATAATTATAAACCTTAGCCTATAATCTTCCAATCTCAGACCCCAAAACGACTTTATTAACTTTTCGTACGCGATTAAGGCTAAGCAGTAAGCAGACGATAATCTCTTTGTTCTTCTTCCTCTCCATATTTTGCTCCACCATTGACAAGCCGTAGGAAATTAACTAAAGCAACCAAAACTAATTTACGAGTAAACTTTTATATCTGTGTTTTTCATGATCTAAAAATTAATGCTTAAAAATAAACTCTAAAATTAAGCCTTAGAATTTAAATCTTGGCCGATATTGAAACGATGTTTTGAGTAAATTCCCTTCAATATGTTCATCTCGTAGTGTACCTGCGATTTCTGACTAGGAGAGGGGGCGAGATGCTGCAGGCGCAAGCCGCCAGGTGCAAACTTTGAAGCTAAATCTCCGTGCGATCCAGTACTTGCCGGTGACACCTCGCATCAAACCAGGTAAGATATAGCACTCAGTTTAATTCTGCTCCGATTTATCTCATCCATACATGTCAAATATGGCAAGAGAAAATGTAGGTTAAAAAGAGAGGTTGATTTTTTTAATCAAGCTTGCTTACCTGATGCTGATGGTAACAATCCATCGTGTTTAATGAAGCTAGCAGTCTAGCAAGAGTTAGATAACAAGTAGGTGGTACGAACCAGAGAATCAATCGGATAGAGGCATAACTTCTTCCAGCTGCATGATGAATTCCTGCATAACTTCTGAAGAAAAGAGAAGATGATAGTTTAATTATGACTTTTATGAACAGTGCACTGCAACCAGATTAAGCATTCGCAGTTAGTCAATCGAAGTACTAGTGTACTATATGCTCGGAGTTAATTCTGAAGCAAACTCGCGCACCAACCAAACTTCCTCAAGGCTCGCTCGTTCTGCGATATAATTCAGGATATATCTGAAATTCTTTCAAGTTTCAAGAACTCGCTCTTGGTTACAAAGAAGAACAAGGAGAAGTAGTTAATTCACACTTGTCATGATGCTTGTCCGCACAGTGAAGAAGCCGAGCAAGTTCGAAGACTCCGACACTGTCACGGCGAAACCGGCCAGGTATTGATGCTTCTTAAATAATTTTGGTAAATTTTCGAGCAAGTTTGCATGATATGAATTTGCATTTTCAAGAAAAGATCGATTCAAATTTGTTTTTTATTTTTTGTTCTGGAGATGAATTGGCAATGATCAAACGTGTTTGGTTTCAGGGCCGTGTTTGAGATGCCGCACCGGATGTCGCCGCGAGCGCCGGTGCGCGCGAAGACGACGGCGGCGGCCCCGGCAGCGGCCGGCTCGGAGCACCACCGCGCAGATGTCGGCGCCGGCGCCGCCCGTGGCACGTCGCCGCGAAGCCCGCTTCCCGAGGTAAGGATGCTCTAGCTAGTGAAACGAGCAATGCAGCTAAGCTAGCTACGCTTTGTGTTGTTGACGAGTGTTTGCATGGTGGCGAGCTTGCAGAAGAAGCCGGCCGGTGGCGGCGCGGCCGTGTCGCGGGTGGCAGAGCTGGAGGCGAAGCTGGGGAAGGCGGAGGGGCAGCTCGCCGAGATGCGGGAGCAGCTCGCGGCGGCGGAGAAGGCGAGGAAGGACGCGCGCGCCGCGGTCATGGAGGCCAAGAAGCGCTTCTCCGCCAAGAAGAGAGTCGCCAGTGCCACCGCCGGCGCAGCCACCTCGTCGGTGGCCGTCGGAGGCGAGGCCAATGCGCAGGCCGCCGAACAGACGACGCAGAAAGCCGTCAGCGATGAGAAATGCGGCGTGATCTCGCCGTCCGGCGATGTCCCTGAGGCTGCCTTGCCGGGCGACGCCCAGGGTGAGGAGACCAAGGAGATGGCTGATGACGATGAGGTGAACAGTGTCACTGCCATTGTTGGAGACCTTGAAGGGAACAAGGGAGGCCAGGAGGTCGAACAGTTGAGGACGAAGCTGATGGAGAAGGATATGGAGGTCTACGAGCTGAAGGCGAAGCTGATTGCGATGGACGCCGAGGTGGACGATCTCCGGGCGAGCTTGGCCACGAAAGGCATGGAGATCAACGAGCTGGGCGCGAAGCTGACGGCGAAGGACGCGGACATCGCCGCCGTCGAAGCCGACAACGCCGAGCTGATGAAGATGGCGGAGGAGGCGTCCCAGGCCGTGAAGGAGACGGCCACGAAGGCGAGGGAAACCGAGCACGCGCTGAGGGAGAGCGCGGCGCGGGAGGCCCGTGTCGCCGAGCGCCTGAGGGCGTCGGAGCGCGCGCGGGAGGCGCTGGAAGCAGAGATGCAGCGCGGCCGCGCGCAGAGCGAGCAGTGGCGCAAGGCGGCCGAGGAGGCCGCCGCGGTGCTCGCCGGGGTGGAGCACAGCGCCGGCGCGCGTGCCGTCGACGTAGAATGGCGGCGCCACAGCTCGGCCGCCGGCGTTGGCGAGAGGATGGCCAAGGACGCGGGCGAACACCATGGCTCCGGCGGCGGGAAGCGGAACGGCGGCGGCGCCATGCGGAAGCTCAGCGAGCTGTGGAAGAAGGGGCAGAAGTGATCGTCTAGCGAAAGGTTGGCGGGAATCGATCGTGTTCGCGCGATTGGGAATTCTGAAATTCACCGGCTTTATATATGCATCGGTTTAATTTACTTGTTTATCTTGTTTAATTTAAGACGTGTTTGGCAAAAATAACATTATTTTGTGTTGTTTTTGAATTACCGGGTGCTTAGAGCCAGTGAGCAAACTGCATTTTTCGTAGTGCTAAATGTATAATATCATTGTTGAGTTTTGGTTATGATTGAGAAGGAAGTATTGAGACTCTGCTGGTCATCTTTATCAAACTGCATTCAGGCTTTTATACTGACTGGAATTGCTGCAGTTTGTTGGGTTTTACAGAAAGACAGGAAATGCAGCTTGTTTCAAAGCTCAAGTGGCAAAAGAGGCGTCGAACACCAAATTTGTGTAGGCAAGGCTTGTTTGCAGGATGTAACTCTTTGATCTTCAGATTGTGAATCAAAACCTCAACAGGTTTCTGGTAGCCATGATCACTTTCTCCTTGTTTGGCTAGTTGTTGGTCAGCATGATGAGACAGCATTGTGTGGACAAACTAATACTACTATGATAGACAAAGAAATTGCTCGCCTAGTGCATATTGTCTATGTTGGATTCATCTAATCAATTTCATATTATTTTTACCTAATCCTAATCGATTAATGTTTACGCACTACATGTGTGCCTTGATGTTTTTTTTCGGAGAGTCTTCGTCGATTAATTTCGTGCTGAAGCCGGGTTTCATGCAGTGCCACCTGAGTTTCTATCCTCTAAAGTGAGGTGTAACACCAGGAGATTAGCTTGTTTGGAGGAGCTTCTGACAACTTCAACAACTGCCAGAATCTTCAGGTCCTTTAAATAGTACATGTTCTTGCTCTAGATACTATTTGTCGGTGACTACGTATTCTAGAAAATAAAATTGTTTAGATTTTCACCAGCTGGTTACTCAAAAATTGTTTCTCAGAATCTCTAGCTCTCTAAACATGACCAGAATGTCTTAATTTGGGAATTGTGGTAATGCGGGAACTTAGCACAATGTAATGTTATTTCTACATCTCACTCTTGATGAAAAGAAATTGTGAAGATAATATATTTTTATATATTTTTGTCAATTAAAATAGTGATAAGCTCAACTGGTTAGATTTCTTGTAGTGGAATCTATCCACCTGGGTTCAAGTCCTAAACATGATACTAGTGTCTTACATTTACGGCTAATTATTCTTAAGTGTTGTACCCATCAACAATCAGACATGTATAGTGACTCCGTTAATCTCAAGACACGCTAACCTGATCTTCAAAGGTGCTTATAGGAAGATGTGCGCGTGAATATACACGTATATATATAAGCGTTTATGTTTGTACTGTGTTTAGGAAATAAACATAACGGGGTATAGGGCCAAAATCTCTTGACAGGCCATGGTCTAGGAGCCCATAATCCACTTAGGAGGAGATTTGTTTTTCTTCTTTTAGATGATATGTAGCACCCTTAAATTTATTTTAAAATCTCATCATTTAAAAATTTGGAGTTTAAATTTGAATCTTATTTGCTTTTGTGCCAAAATAGATCTCAAATCCTCTCTTAGACATCCCTTCAAATTGTGGTCAAATCCTTGGTAAAAATTCAAATTCAAATCCCCAAAAATCTCGTCAAATATCAACTCCAAAAATCCCTGAGAAAATATAAAATATCACTATTCATTTTGGGCTTTCTTCTTCTTTTTCTCCTCCCCGGTCCCAACTCCTTTCTCCCTCTCCCCTTCTCCTCCCCGAAACAGGCCAGCCTCCCTCCTCTCACTCTCAGCCCACGGCCTGGCCCAACCCAACCCACTACTGTTTATCCTCTTCCTCTGGCCGGCCGCACGCGCTCACAACCCATTCGACGAAATGCCGACCCGGGCGCCGAGCCATGGCGGCGTCGCGTTGCACCGATCCGCCTTCCCGTGCGCCGCGTCGCGTCTCCCGTGCACCGCATGCTGCGCCAAGCCATGCCACGCCAAGCTCGCACCACGCCAAGCCGCGAATCACGCCGCTCCAGATCCCCTCCAGGAGGCACGGCGCCGCGTCACCTCCTTCGTCCCATCGCCATCCCGCCCCGGGCTCCCGCGTCCCCTCCACCCGTCCCCTCACGGAGAACCGCTGAGCTCGCGTCCCTCTCTCTCTCACATCACATCGCTGAGGCCGCGCTTCTATCTCTCCCTCTCTCTCTCTGTCGTCGCGTTGCCACCGCCGCGTGACACCGTCCTCGTCGCCTCAAAACCATACAGCCAGATTTCCCGGCCGTAGCCACCGTCGGCCGCGCGTCATCTCGTGTCGCATCGCCGCGTCACCGTTGTCTCGTTGCCGTCCATCCGCTGTTGCGAGCGTCACTCCGGGTCGCGTCGCCACCATTGCATGACGCCACGCCGTCGCCTCGCTGTCTCCTCCATCCGGGAATCTCATCGTAGCCGCTACCGGCTACGCCCGTTTCTTCGACGCCAAGCCACCAGCTCACCGCCGCATCCTGCCAAGCCGCGCCACCTATAAAAGGGAGCCCAAGCCCTCTCCTTGCCTCACCACTCCCTCACTACATCTCTCCCTTTTCTCCTCTCTCTGTGTCGCCGCCTCGCGCCACCGCACTTCACCTCCCGGCGACGCCGTAGCCGGTGGAGCCTCGCCGGAGACCGCCGCTGCTTCCCCGGCCACCGGTCGCACCTCCCTGCCACGGTGCACCGGCGCCTAAGCTGAGCAGAGCGAGCGAGAGGAGGAGGAAGAAGACCCACCCCTCGAGCCACTGATAGCCCGGGCCCACGCCTCCTTCCCTCCAAATAGCCGCCGACAGGTGGGCCCCTCCCCTTGCTGTCAGCCTTAGCGGCATATTCCAACGGAATATTCTTTCTCTGTTAATAAAACAATTCCCAGAATTCCAGAAAAACCCTTTAATCTTTAGAAATTTATAGAGATTCAACTGTAACTCCCTCCGACCCCGTTCAACTTTCCAAATTTTTCTAAAATTGAGATCTACACAGTGGCACCGTTGTTTCTCTGATTTGAACTTGTTTTTATTACCTTTTGTTTATTCGAGCTCCTTTCGCGTATAGAGAGCACGAGTACGAGGAAGCTCCAGATGCCGTTTTCAAAGGAGAAGACCCGCATCTTGTGCAAGGCAAGCCTCTTTGATCACATTGCCCCTATATTTGCAAGATATGTTGTTGAAAAATGCATTGCTTAGTGTACACGATAATCATGTTTAGGCCTCAGATTGTTTATGAAAGTGCATCTAGGCCCCTAATGATTTTGGTGATTAATAACATGCGATTAAAGAGGACTAACAATTTTTTGAGTAATGTGTGAAGGAATGTTAGTTCTTGATAAAGTATGGTTCAATGCAAAGCCCCGTGAAAGCAAAAAAAGAATGTGATACGACATATGAGCAAATAGTATAATGTACATTTTCCTTTGTTTGTGTCATTAGGAAAGCCGTACTATAAGCATTGGTGATGAGGAATGCGTTGGGTGCTCAAAAATCTATTTTTCCAAGTGATATCTTCTCATTTGTGCTTTGTCTGTGTTTTTTGAACTTGTCCGATGTGCCATTTCGGAATTTCCGAAAAAGTTTGAGAGGAAAACAAGCTTCGGGTTGTTTTTCGACTTGTCCGAAAACAACTTTTGAAATTTCCGAAAAAGGTCACGCAACGCACCGTCCCTCTGGATGTTTTCGAACTTGTCCGAAAGGTATTTTCGGAATTTCCGAAAATGTGCAATTCCAAACCATCCCTCGGGACATTTTCAGAGTTGTCCGAAAATGGTTTTTGGAATTTCTGAAAAAGGCAACGAAGGAATACATCCCTCGGGTTGTTTTCGAATGTCCGAAATTTATTTTTGGAAATTCCGAAAACTGTTTGGTACTGTTCATTTTCGGATTTGTCCGGAAAGTTTTCAGAAGTGCCGAAAATCCCAGTTGTTTTCTTTGTGAGTTGTTGTTCTGGAGATTTTAGAACTTATCTGAAAAGTTATTTCGGAATTTCCGAAAAATGATATTTTTGCCTATAACGGGTAGATCTGTGAGTGGGAGTATAAATAAACCCACTCCTTTTCCAAGTCAAGCTGCTGCTCTGAATGCAAAATTGGTGCCCTTGGCTTGCTACTCTTGAGATTCACTTTCGAGCCTTGCTTGCTTGATTCCCCTCTCCACTGGTCTTCGATTTGGATTTGGTGTGTGTGTGAGAGTTGCGGTTTCGAGTTTGTGTGAGTGCTTGGTGTTGACTTCGTGACGATTTCCGAGCACTTACTTCATTCCCAAGAGATCTTTGCATCATTTATTACTCTTGGAGGTTGAGGACTCCTAGATGGTTAGGTGTCACTCTTGAGCCACCGATCTACTTGTGGTTCACCGGGAGAGGTTTGTGAAGGTCAGATCTCACCTCCGAAAGGGAAGAGATACCACTAGTGGAAGGAGGAGTGCTTTGTGTAACCTCTTGAGGAAAGGGTTAGCAAAGACCCGACTCTTTGTGAGCTCCTCAACGGAGAGTAGAATCCCCTCAAGGATTCGAACTTCGGGAATAACTCATCTTGCAAGAAACTCGGTGAAATCCCTCTCTCCCTCCTCTAGCTTTACTTGCTTGTGCCGCTATATTTCTAGTTCTTGTTTGTGCTAGTGATTTAGGTTTGTGAGTAGCTAGATCTAGCATTTCTTTAGTAGTGCGCACATTCTGTTATTTTTGGAATTTCCGAAAAACTCTGCTTCTGCATTTTCTTAAGTTTTTAAATTAGCCTATTCACCCCCCTCTAGGCCTAAGTGACCCTTTCAGTTTATGCAACCGACGGACCGACCTAGTAGTTAGCACTCACTTTACATAGAGTATTGATATTCCCTTATCTTTGATAGCTCCACGCATGTTTGAGCCGGTATCGCTATCCATTGGGTACGATTACCGAGGTAGTTTGCTTAGCTATGCTTACGTTTGTATCGTCGTGTGGGAAACTTGGGTTATTCCAAATATATGTTTAAAAATCCGGTACGTTGTATCGATGTGTTGCGAAATAAAATGGGTTGTGAAAATGGTGATGATGCGAGGCCATGTCTTTGTGGTTTGGTCACGTATTGTCGATAAGGACCATTTCCTTTGGGAAATCCATCCAAACACTTTACAGTGCGACCCCACGGGTATTCATGGGATGCCTCTGGCTAAGTAAATAGTTATCACATGGGAGTTTGGTATGCCAATGGTTGTGGGATGCCGGGGATGAGGAGACGAAGTTTTGGACCTTTACAAGCACTTTTGGGTAGCTTTATTGCCTCTATTGTGGCACATTATACCAACAGGAGTAGGAGACATCCTCGGTATTCCTGAGTGGATGACGGCTGATCTTGCTTGATGCTCGGCTAAGAGACTTGGCCCAACTAGGTGGTATGCGATTTTCACGGGTTAGCTTTGGAAATGCCTTGTCACAAACTTCCGTTGCTGACGGGTAAACGATGTTAGTTTCGTGTCGTTTGGGTAAAGCGTACAACCTCTGCAGAGCTTACTGAATTGTTCGAACAGCCGTACCTACGGTCATAGGCAAGTGTAAGGTGTTTCTCATAGCGTAATTTTGGTTGATAATTGTTTGAGGAAAATGGTTGGTGGGAAGGGAATCGTTTCTAGAGTTCGCCTGTGTGGCAGACGGCTAACCTTTGTGGTTACAAACGGGTTTGTGTGATGGGGTGTCTTTTAGCACCAAGGTGTTGTTAGGACCGAGAAGGTGTTGTTGTGCTGAGAGAGCTGTGTTAACTATGAGAAATAGTGTTGTTGTGATTAACTAAGTTGATTGAAAGTGAAAAGAAACTAATAGAGAAAACAAGTTAATAATTGATTGTTAATCTTTGTGACAAGTTGTTGCAAAGCAACTTGTGGAATGGGACGAGGCGTGAGCCTCCTCCCGATAACTTAAATTTTGACTCACTCGAGGTTTTGTGAAATAAATTGCTTCTGCCAAAAGACTGCTTTTACAAATAAAACCCTAGCCTCCTTGTTTAAACCAGACATGTCATTCTTTCCCTGGCTTGCTGAGTACATAAAGTACTCACCCTTGCCCTATATATATATATATATCTATAGAGTTTGAAGATAAAGACGTCGATCCAACTGCCGAGGAGTGTCTCCAGGAGCAAGTTGAGTATGAAGACTTCTAGAAACTTCGTGCCTAGCCCCAAATCTCGCCTGTGGAATAAGTTAGTTGCCTAGGTGCTTTGCCTAGTGCCTAATCGCTCAGTCGCCTAGTCTCTCGCCGCTTTTAGCTTCCGTATTGCCGCATTGATGACTTTATGTATTGCTGCGTTGCTCATCTATGGGTCTGTCCATGATGGCAACTTATGTAAGGACTAATTCCAGTGATGTAATAAAGTAGTGTACTTCGATTCCATATTTATTCTGTGTGTACCAGCTAGTGTATACTGGGACTAGTACTATCTCACAGGTAATGCATAACACCTCGGTATAAGTTAGCTGGTGTTTACAGCTAACGAATGTCGGAGCGTTACATGATATTTGCTGAAGAGGTGATGGATCCTCTCAATAATACTCCTAAGAGATAAACTATTTTTTTCCTCAAAGATAAAAACTATGATAATTTGCAAAGGCAATCACTTGTGCAGATAGCACCAACAAAGTCATGGGGGGCATATCTGGAATTCCTTTTTCATGGGATATGGTTGTTATGGAATACATAACAATCACTGTTACTGTTACACTGTTACTGTTTATGTTTTAGAATATATGTGATCATGGGTGCATTCCAAAGTTTAGCAGGAAGCAAGAGGGTCCCCATGCACACATACACCCACCCAATCTCCCAGCCACAAACAGAGAGATCTATAAAAGGAAATGACAAAAGCTAAGAGAGGACAGGAACTACAGCGCAAAAAAAGGAGAAGCATAGATGCATGATCTCTCCGCTATTCCGCTGCTGTTGCTATTATATGGCACTATGGCAGTGGTCCATTGAGCAAGCAAATCTGAGCAAAGTGTTTTCTAAGAAATTGTTTTAATAATGTAGATTATTGCAAGCTTGTTCTCGTTGTGTGATCTGAATAGTTACCAAAATAATTGAAATTATCTTAAAAATGTAGATTATTGCATCACTTATGATTCTACACACACAAGATCTAATTTGGTCTATGAAAAAAATAAAAATAACAAAAAAATAATTGTGCATGTGCCTACACTTTTAGTAATTTATTTTTTCTCCATGCATGTGTATAGATTGTTTTTTGTTTTCAAATAAAGACACGCAAAAGATCATATAACGCACACACAGTCACTCTATGAACGGACATATTACCTTATAAGTATCTCCAAAGACTGCAATGATATATCTTAAAATTAATGAAATTACTACAATCATCTTACTGTTGATGGGTACGATGTCGATGGGTACGATGCCTAGTACCAAAAGAATAACTAGTCGTAAATATGTATATATTGATTTTGATCTAACATGTTTACGTAGTAATAATAAATGATATATATTATATCTTGTTCATTTTTTTTCAGATTTCCTCATATTAATATATTAATATATTTTTGAACCATACGTAAACACTGTCCTTGCACTTGAGGAGGAGGAGCCACGTAAGTTGTGGTACCCTGTGAAAAACCTACTCAAGACTCATTTGGAACACATGATTCTCAAGACACGGAAATAGAATACCTTTGCCAGGCCCACCTTTATTAACAATCTAAATCCTGTTACAACATATGAGCAATATACTAGTAAAGATAAAAGGAGATATCTCTCTATGTCGATATCACGAACACCAAAGCTGTACTGCGAGGGAATCTCAAAAGTATTAATGTTCTTTTCCTTATTTACTCACCACAATAAATAGAGTGTATGGGATCAGATTTTGAAATTTCAGAAACAACCCCCACCCCCACCCAAAACTATTTCCCCCGATTTTTTTTAAAAAATATAAAAAAATTATTCTAATTCGGCTTAAATTTTCTTGAAATTTCAAATATTTTTATCCCGGTATTTTTCAAAAATTCCAAAATTCAGAATTTTGGAAATTTCAGTGCTCCCCTAGAAATTTCCAAAACGAAATTGTAAACCCTGTGGGGGACTAGTGCGCCAAAAGGTTATTTCCAAACCTAGAGATGGATTCTAATCACCCGAGTGGATATCCACTCGTTTACATATAGTGGTGTTTCTAGATAGTATATAATATATCGTTCCGCAAATATGCAAGTTCAAATTTAGCTTCTACAAAATATAACAAAAATATTGTATATTTGTTGAATGGTATATTACATATTAGTCTATCTTGTTAAATTTTTTCATAACCATTTAGTTGATATCCAATAAACGAGTGAACGTCCACTCAAGTTCAAGTTCTTTTAAGAGTTTCTCACCTTATTCACAATGATGCGCATGCTATAAAAATGATTTCTTCTCATGAGAAGTGGTGTGCGCAACAACCCGGGAAAGGCACGTGGATCCAGCATAGAACTTCAATGCCAACATATACCATCCCAAAAATAGCAAGACCATATCAAAGCATACACACAAAGTTAATCAATACATGAGTAGTATAATACAACCCACAAACTTGCATAGTTGCACACACCCAACAACAGGCTTTGACTTGTAGCCCTGGTTTGGTGACAAACCCCTACACTGTATCATCATACAGTGATCACAAACTGTACATCTGGCAATCATCCAAAAGGTGGAAACTAAGAGGATCTAGCAATGATCCAATCGATTGGAGCTCCATATGCATAAGCATGTTGTCTCCATTTGAGCTATAGTAGAATTAAAGTTGCTTCCATCCATGCATGCCCTACCCTCCTTACCCTTATCTAGCTACCTTCCTTTCCTGCCGCTCGCGGCCCCAGCTCCTTGTTGGACGGATCTAGCTACCTCAATGTCATTGATCGATCATGGCTGGATCGAATCGATGGATCGATCGGTGTTGGGTTAATCAGTAGCTTCGATCGATGATCGATCAGCGTGTCAGCTTAGGCGTGTCGCTTGGCGACAGGTGGTGGCTGCCGGTGGAATGGGGCCAGTCGGTTGTCGCCGAGGCGTGAGAGGTAGGCAGCCTTCTTGTACTCCCCCCACGTGAACTCCTCGTACCGGCTCTGCTCCTCGCCGTCCCCGCCGCCGGCCAGCAGCTGCCGCAGCGGCGCGATCCTCTGCTCCAATGGTGGCCCTCCGAAGTAGATCATTGACACCCTCGACTTGAGCTTGTTCGCCACCACCCTGTGCCGGACACTCCTCAGCCTCCCGTTCGTCATCACCTGCAGCGAGTCGCCGACGATGACGAGGAAGGATGTGGGGTCGGGAGGGACGGTGACCCACTGGTGGTCGCCGGCGGCGTCGTCGTGGTGGAGGGCGACCTGGAGGCCGGAGGTGGAGTTGGAGTGGAGGATGGAGATGAGCTGTGGGTCGGTGTGCTCGCCGAACCCGGTTGGGCTGCAGTTGGGCATCAGGTTTTGTAGTAGCGGGCATGGTGGGTAGTGGTTCAGCCGGAGCAGCTGGTCGCTCGCCGCGTCGGCGACGACCATGTCGGCGAGCGCGCCACGAGGCGTCACGCCGAGACCCTCCGCCACCATCTCCAGCACCGTCCTCGCCATCCTCCGCATGGCGCCCACGTACTCGTTCGCCGCGTCCCTGCACACATGCACGTGATCGATCGACGCCAATGCCATCATCAGCTCGCCATTGACGAATTCTTCGAAGCTAAGCATACATTCCCACAGGTGTTCGACAGTTAGTTACCGGAGCGAGGACGACGGCGCGGGGGAGGCACGGGAGAGGGATTCCCCGTCGATGGCGAGGAGGAGGTACTCGAGCCACCCCATGTCGCCATTGCGGCCGATGCGCTTGTTCCCGTACCCGAACGGGGACGCCGGCCCGTGCGCGTCCTTCACCGCCTGCGGCGACGCGAAGAACCGGACGGCCTCCGCCTCCAGCCTACCAACCACTCCCTCCCCAACGCCATGGCTCACCACCTTCAAGAACCCAAACCTCTCGCACGCCCGGATCACGTCCCTCGCCGCGCCGGGCGCGGCAAGATCCACCACCGGCACTCCGGTGAAGTTATCCCCCACAGACGGTGACCTCACCAACGAGATCTGCTCCAGCGCCGCCGGCGGCTTCGCGAGCACCACCATATCCAAGATCAAAGCAGTGATCAGTAACTCGAAACACACAGGTGAGTGATGATGAGTGAGCTAGTGAGTGAATTGAGGTGAGGTATATATATATAGGGGAGACGAGGTGCAGAACGAATGGGAGGGGAAGGGACAGCGTTGGTGGGCGCTGTTCATGTCTCTCGCTTTTCTTTCGCGCGCGGGCTTTCCGCGTTGGGTGTACGTATCGTCGTCGTCTCATCGATCGATCGAACACTCGCTTTTGTTGTTGTGGCGAGTTGAGGTGGAGAAGGCGGCGAGATCTGGGCATAATTCGGGAGGTGGAGGTAGAGCCCATGGCCATGGCCAACATTCGCGGGAGGAGGAGGCGACGTGTTCAAGTGTGATCCGCTGGGGGTCAGGGGTGATGAGTAGTGTGTGGGCTCTTCGTGGGGCGGGTTTCGAAATTTCTAAAATATCAGGCACTCTGGCACGGAGCTATTCCGTTTTGAGATTTCAACTGAATTTAGGAAATTTTGTTCAGGTTCGGTCATATTTTGATCACATTTTAATTTTTTTTTCCTGAAATTTTTGTCCCTGGGTAGATTTGTGCGCACCGAAATTGTAAAACCCGCCACTTCATCATCATGGAAGAAATTATCTATAACTATGGTAGAATGGACAAACAAACAAAGACGTGTTTGAGAGAAAATTTAGGGAGCAAATCATTTGTTAGAGCTACATGTATAACATAATTTTTATTTTTTTGAGAAAGAGAGCATTACTCTCCCATTTTATTACTAAAATGAACAAAAGTTTTAACAATCTGCAGCCAACAGGCAAAAAGACGGCAGAAAAAAGAAACAATTAAACATAATTGTTCCTACATCATCAGACGATGCCATCCCACTCTGATGTGTACGTAGAACAACAGAGAATGCCTAAACAAATATCTAAACAAAACTAGTCTACCATAAACCATTCATTGTATTTAGCCTGATAACATGACAATCCCTGGGGACTCCCATCTTCTTTTGTTGGAAAAAGAACCCCAGTAGACATGTAGTAGCTTCCTATCATCCACCCTAGCCTTCAGTCTCTTCTTCATGTGTGGCCTCCAGCCATTCCCTTGAGCTGAACATTGTTCAATGGCTATCTTCCTTAAGTACAATAACAATTTCTTCACTCTTTCTGCGTCGTAGTCTGCAATATAGAGGAATTATTGATCCATTAACAAACATCGTGTATCAAGTCAGTAAGGTCAAGAGGTAATTTGTTCTTGAAACATGCGACATTCCTGACTTTTCATAAAGACCGGACCATACTACTGCCACAACACCAACAACCACCAATTTTTATCCTTTTTTTTTTCAAACTTTGCAAGTGTAATTCATTTTTCAAGACCAAAATCACATGTGAAAATATTGTAGATGAAACTAGAGAGAGGGCATTTTAGAAATAAATACTCTATAGTTTCATCTTCTAAACAAAACTGCCATGTTTTCTCTCCTTTGCCTCCTTCTCCTTCCATCCTCTTTTCATTAGGTTATCTTTTATCAAGATACTATTTTTTAAAGCAAGCAAGTGAAAAGTTTTATTCTTGGCGATATTTTGAATTTCCAATTTCTCTTAAACTGGAATCCAGATTGTTGTAGCATGAGAGCTCTATAATAGAATTCGACAGTGAAAATGCTATCTTAGGCTGCATTCGGAGGTGGAGGTGGGGAACTACACCTCCCCGTACGCAAAATGAAATAATTCATTAGCGTATAATTAATTAAGTATTAGTTAAAATAAACTTAAAAAGTGGAATAATATGATTTTAAAAGTAGCTTTTGTATAATATTTTTTAAAAAACATACCGTTTATTAGTCTGGGAAGCGTGTACGCAAAAAACGAGGGAGTAAAAGTTAGGAAGAGGTGGTAAAAAAATACACCCTTCATAAGTTCGCGGAGTATTTTACCTGGTTCACTGGTCAGCTCAATTGGCTGACATATATGCATCATTTTCTCCCATGCTTTCTTCTTCTGCCCCATTGATCGCTCTTATGAATTTCAACAACCCTAATCCTTCTTCCACACCTTGGCTACCACCATATTTTTGGAATGAGTAATATTATATAAATATGGGTGTTGCTCAGCCAGAGGCCAGAGGGTGGCCCCCGATCCAATTGTCCTCCCAGATTACGGTATTTTGTCCATTTCCTTTTTTTTTAACAAAATCTGTGAAACAGATATCTAACTGCCATCAGACCCCTCCAGAAATGTGAATCACCATGTTTGTATTCATTTTCCATCTTCCATAGCCATTATTTTCCCCTCAAAGCAATGCTCATAATTTTCAGATCAAGGATATATATATGACTCTTTCTAAGTCACATATTTATGTTGTCTATGCTTGAAATAAGAGGATTTTTACCATCCTTTAAGGTGGGAGGTACCGAAATCCTGAATGTCCATTAAGTCATATCCAAGGGCTAAAAACAGTTGGTACCGCTAGGTGCAAGAAAAAAACCATGGCCAGTACCTCCCTCCGTCCACATGCATTGTATAAGTGGAAGGGCAAAATGGTATTTTTCACATTCAACATTGGATGAGAGCGTCGTTCACTGAATCTGACTAACAAAACCTGCTCATCCCGACTCCAACGGCGGCATATCCTTCGCACCTACTACCTGGTAGTGACGCCTCCTCATCCTCCTTGGTCGGTGGCGGCGGCTCATCTGCCTCCATCCCAGCAGGTGACCGATGACGACGCCTCCTCAACCCCCTTCCTAGGGGGTGGTGGTGGCTCATCCACCTTCCTAGCAAGCGGTGCCACCCTCTCGGGCTCCCTCACCGCCGGATCAACCCGCACACTAGGCTCCGCCGCCCAACTTCGAGTTCACCGGCGACCTCGGCCTCTCGCACAACTCTTCCCGCAAAGCTCGCTAGTGACCCTGTCTGTCCTTCCGCAAAGCTCGCTAGTAACCCTGTCTGTCCTTCTCTGACTCTTGTTATGATCTCGGCCTTCGTTTCCCACATGTTGCTGCCTGCCGGTGATCTCTGCCTCACTCACCGCCTCTTCCCCTAACTTGTGCAGTGGTCTCCGCCTCGATCCTACGCAGTCCTCCCCGAAGTTTGCTTGTTGAATCTGAGCTCACCGGTTGAGGAAAGGATGAGGATGTAGTTCATGTCCCACTTCATGGGAGGACCTCCCATTGGTGCTTCAAGTTACCCCATCATACCCCTATTTAATGAATGGTTAGATTTTGTTTGGTACCTAGAAATACCAGTACCTTAAGGTACCATCTCAACGACCGTAAAAATCCTCTTGAAATAAATAAGAAAAAATGCTACAACATAACAATACAACTCAGCAAGATATTTTATATATGCCATCTTTTAATCCAGATGTCCAATTGGTTTTCACAGGAATCTTCGTACCCCACCAATTCTTAATTTACAAATGATGGCTAAAGATTGTCTAGCCTCAATTTAAAAAATAATTTGTTATTATTTTTTTTCTATATTCCAATCACCCTTTTCAACCACGCTCAACAACTTAAAAGTTTATTCTGTTCTTTGGAACAAAACAAAAAATCTCAAACTTGAACTTTTTTAAGAAAAAACAAATAATCTGGTGTGACTTCTAATGAATAATGTGAAGAACAATTGACGCTGTCACACTGATAAGCTCGACAATACATCTAAATCAATGCAGGGTATAAATAAAAGCATAGCAAACTGAATGTTAATTAGTACCATAATCTACAAAAGAAAAAGACTGAACGAATATTAGTACATCACATCTATATATATTAGAATTGTACCTTTTAAGATTAGCATATCTATATCCAGAAAACATGTCGGTTGGAATTAAAGCGTCGATAGCTCTCATATTTGCATCCAGTGCGCGCATGAGCGTCGCAACGTGCGGCTTGTACATGGGGATTCTCGCAATACGTGCCATTCTTCTCGCCGTGCCTTTCCAGTGCCGACGAACTGCAGGCTGGCCGGCGGCCACATCTGCCGGATTACTGAGCAGCATATGCACGTACTATGTCGCAGCATGCATCTGCCTGCGAGAAATCCATCGAGATCCAGACATCCTGCAGCATGCAACGCACGATTTCCACATGGCTTTCAAACGAGACGATATGGAGCAGAAAATGGATCAGTGCCGTGGTCAGTGGATAAGATCAATGATCAGAAAAGTTCAGTTATGTCTAGCTAGAAATTGCAACTGAGACCACTGGTTGATACACGTGCTGTAGTGACCAATTTTAATCTTTGAAAAATTAAATTGTGGTATCTTCGAAGTCCCTTTCCTCCACGTACCTGAGCCTGAAGGTGCGATTGGGGATAAAGCAGATTACACCTTTGCCACCATTCCAGTAGGAGGCTCAGGGCGGTGTCAAGTTGGTAGATCCTTCTAGGTCAGCGTTATTTCGGTGGCAGACGGGAGCCCGGATGGTAGGCCCTTCAAGATCCCTCTTTCGAGCTAGGGATGGAACCCTAACTCCGGCCAAAGAGGTCGAAGCCTTTCAATAGTGACTGCTTGTAAAGGGTAAGACATTATCACCCGACCCTCTAGTTTCATGTTCTTGTCCGAGGGTAGCGAAGCAACTAAACACCCTCAGACTTGGATTACCCCATTGGAGGGGGAAACGTTCTTTGGGCTCGGACCCCTTCAACGAAGCACCTAGAAGCTTGCCATACTCGTCCAACAAGAAAATTAAGGGTCTGCTTGGATGCTACTGTAGGAAGGATATGCTTGGCTTAAGATGAGCCAAAAACATGACTAAACGTGTTTGGTTCCCACCCTGACCGGCTGACCCATTAGCCTAAGGCAGGTGACCAAAATCTATCATCTAAGCTCTAAGCACTTAGGCATAGCCTCATAATTCATCCTAGTTAGTAGGAGCAGCGATTGCGATTCCTCTAGCTACACGAAGTCATCGCAACATACGTCTCTATTGCTAGAAGCCTCCGCTTCCAACATTGTGCAGACCTGCTAGGATGCCTCGCCAAATCCTGCTAAGCAGCTATGCGCAACCAAACAAGTAAAATATTAGGCTGCCTAGACAAGCAAAACCCATTTACTTCTAGATACCCCTTAAACCGGTAAATTTCTCAGCTATGATGCTCAGGTCGTCAACAAAATAAGCCCTAAATGCCATCACCTATTTTGACAAAAATAGGGGTAACCCTATCTTGATAGCCGACCACGGTGGCATACCACAGTAAAACCATAATCCATGGCCAACAACCTAGAAATGTAGCCGGTCCAAGAGTTGTCCATTGCCGTAGAGTGAAGAGCCATGCAGAAGCACAAAACTAGCCTAACACGGGTCTACCTGACCGTGTATGTAAATAGGATAAATATCCAAACCATGATAATATTGTACTTACATTTGGATTATATAAATACCGAGTGATCATCCCCGTAATAGGGGCTAGAACTTCATTCCATGACAACAGCCATGACTCACTTTTGTTTCTCGGTACTCTCTCCTTAAGATTGCATTCTTTTACTAAGTGTGCTCGCCATGCTTGTTATATGTATGTTTTTGCATCAATACGCATTAAGCTTTTTTCATCGTAATTTAACATATAAAAATTACTAGTACTCTCTCCGTTCTAAGATATAATAATTTAGGACTGAATGAGATACATCGTAGTCCAACTAATTTGGACAGACATCTAACCAAATTCATTGGATTAACATGTGTATGTTCCATTGATCTAGTCTTGTAATATAATGTATTGGGATGAAGGGATTACTTAAAATTGCAACTATCACTACTACAAAAGAAATTTTTCCGTGCGGCTCTACAAGGGTTTTCGCGTGCGGTAGGGCTAACCGCATGTACACAGGGGTCTGGAAAAATCGCTATTTTTGCGTGCGAGTGGCGTACCCGCACGCAAAAATCTGATTTTAGCGTGCAGGTGCTTATGCCGCTCACACGTAAAAACAAAAAACTGAAAAAAAAGCTAAAAATCCGAAACCCTAACCCTATAAGCCGTCGCCGCCGCCCTCCTCGTTGTCGCCGTCGCCATCGCCGGAGCTGGATCCACTGCCGCCATGCCTCCCCACCGCCGGATACGTTGCGGCTGCACCTCCCTACCATCCGATCCGTCGTCGCCGCCGCACGGGGGGAGGGCGGCCGTCGTCAGATCCGCGCAGGTGACGACCGTCGTGCCTCACCACCGCTAGATCCGCCGCCGCCGCGCATGGGGAGGGCGGCGCCGCTCCCGGCTACCTCCTCCTCGGTGGCGGCGGCGACGGTGGCGCGGATCCGGCCGTCACGCGCGCGGTCGCCGGTCGCCAGCCGCCGCCGCCGCCGTGGCGCTTCCTCCAGTCGCCAGTCGCCGCACCGCCTCCTGCCCGCTCCCGGCTACCGCCTCGTCGGCGACAGCGTCGAGCTAGTCGCCGTCGTGCCCCGCACGCCACGTGCTCGGAGGGGAGGGAGGAGAGGAAAGGCGGAGAGAGAGGTAAGAGAGAGACAGGAGTGAATAAAAAAGAAAGGAAGAGAGAGATGAGGTGAAAAATTTGAAGTGAGTAAGAGAGAAAAGAGAGAGAGGGATGGGATAAAAAATCAGTATTTTTTATGTGCGGTCCACTTAAGAGGTCCGTTTGCGAAAATCGATTTTTTCGTGCTGTCCTCTTAAGGATCCGCACACGAAAATGGAGGATAATTTTTACAGACGCGACCAGTTACGATCCGTCTGCAATCTAAAGAGGATATGTACAGAAAAATCGTTTTTTATAGTGTATGTCAGTTAACGGTGATAAAATAACAACTTAGGAACAGCGACAGCGAAACAAAATTTACAGGTTTATTATCTCCGTTATAAAATAAGGTAAATATTTATGTTCGGATTTATTTATGAAAGTAAATTTATTTTACGTCAAAGGGAGTACAATGGAGTAACTATACTAATATAACGTGCGCAAGTACTAAGTTATACTTTAATTAGTCAGCTCTCAGCCGCGCGGGATGCAAAAGATGCTGTCTTAACCCTGAAGCCATCGATCGAGCTCTCTGTTGTGGCAAGCAGCAGGCAGCTCATCGATCGATCGATCCATCCATCCATCGACCCCTTTCTCCCGGAGCATAATCCTCTGCCGCTGTCATGAAATCGCCCGTGCTGCTACTGTGCCGCGACAGGCGACGGCCACGGGCGGCATCCATCGCACGCTCATCCCGGCAACGTGGACGCCGGATCTCGCCCACACATGGCGTCGCCGCAGCCGGGCCGCGGAGGCGGCGGCTGCCGAAAAGGCGTCGATCGACCGAGAAAAGGGCCGGCCTCCAAATCCGCGTGTGTTGTGCTGAATTCGCCTGTGCCAGATTCCAGATTTCCCGGTCGGTGTGAGGTGATGAGCGGGAGGGAATCGGGTTCACGACACACCAGCTATGTCGGGGGAGGTATATATATCACTCGGATGTGATTGAGAGATTGATGTTCGCTGTTCACTGCAACGGCACAAGGCATCAGTCAGTAGTTTATCGTTGGTTTCACCGATTATATTGTAAGGATAACTAGAGGACAGTGTATTGCTCAGCCAATGAAATATTTTATATGCTAATGTCAGCATAATGTTGGGTAAGTATAGTAGGTACTAAATTTATTATATATGTCGGTTATAATACCATACTGACATCAATATAATACCTTATGCACCAGATCTGATACTAGAGTTACCTGACATGATAGTTAGAGATGCAAACATAAATTATCCCATTGCAACGGTTAGGGGTGGGCATTCGGTCTTCGGTCTTTCGGTCAATTCGGTCTTTAAAAAGTGAAGACCAAATTTCAACGCAAAAATATCAGGATCGATAAATTCGGTCTCGGTCTCGGCCTGATCGAAATTCAGCCACATTTTCATATATGCAAAGAAATAATGAAAATTTTCAACACAAAATCAAAAAAATTTCGTAAGCACGCATGATTAAAGACTCTCATTAGGTTGCATGTTTAGAATAAGTAGGATGTGAAAATTAGAGTTTAATCCTATTGAACTTAGTGGATTTGGAGTTTTTTTTAAGTCGGTCTATTCGGTTAACTGAGGAGACTAACCGAATTGACAGAACATAATTCGGTCTTCACTGCTTAGGACCAAATTTCTCGGTCTCGATCTTTTCGGTTCGGACTTTTTCTGCCCACCCCAGTTACGGTATAGTGCTTTCTAGTATTTCTGTTAGATTACTCATTATTATACATAAACTAATTACTCCCGTAAGGTGTATTTTCATCGAAAAAGTCATATTTTGACCAACGACTAATAAGAATACAAATATATACAAGTGTATAGAATTTGGAGCTTTGGATTTGTATTTCAAAGAGCTTTCAGATAATATCAGCTTCATGCCTATTAAGAGTTTAGTAGAAATTAGTAGATAAAGTTTATTCTCGACAACTTTTCTAAAGTCAAAAACTTAAAATATGTCATATAAAAATGAATGGTGGGAGTAATAAATGGAAATTCTTGTGCGGTCTTGTTAGTCAGTATACATGTTTGCCGAAAAGAGACCATCTAACTTACCGTCCTCTGATTTTGAGACGCTGACATGTGGACCCCACAGCTCATGGGTTCATATGTCAGCGACCCACGTCAGAGGAGCCCTTTCCCTTCTTGTATGCTTCTTTTTTGATGATTTCTGCCTGCTTTAATTGGTTTGAAAAATATTTTTAGGATATAGTATAAAAGGGCTAGGAATAATTTATACAAAATATAGATGACAATAGCCCGCAAATATTTTGTGCGGCATATGAAAGATGATTCACACTAAAGAAAACAATGACATAAAGTATTTAATTGTGTACTATATGATAGAGAAATTATATTTCTTTAAACAACACAATGCAACTGAAATATATAAAATAGTTCGGGTAGTAAAGTCCATTTTCACCCTCAACTTTTGAAGCTGGATATATAACACCCTAAACATATTTCAATGTGGTTTGATTTATATATGGCCATGGTTTTTGGCTAACCTAAATTTTATTTAGGTAAAATTTAATAGTTGTGGATCTACTTAAGTGGCATCTACATCAGCAAAATATGTGCAATTAAGAAAACCACCTCCATTGCAAACAGCGCCACCAAAAATATATCTGAGGGTATTTTTGTCCAGTTTTAAAATTAAGTTGAGGGTAAGGAATTGGTCTTCCAGTTCATGGTAAAAAATAGATTTCAAGTAGAATATAGAATTCGAGCAAAAGTTTAAGGGCTAAAAATGATTTTACCGAAAAATATTTAACACGTAAGTGCAAGCTTTTATGGTGTGCAAGGAGGCTATTAAAAAATTTACATATTTTTTGGAAACATGCAGTGGAGCCGATTAGATAGCAACCCAATTGTGTTAATAAAGAAATTTTGGAACTTTTTTTTTTGAAAAAACATCCAATCCAATAGAGTCGAGAGCAGAAAAAATTGGAAAAAAAAAGAACGGTATATTTTAAAGATAAATTCGGTGGTAAATCGTTGGACAAAAGCAAATGCAACGAATTGGTGTTCTGAAAGTAAACTAGACTAAACATTGTTTATAATAAAGGGGTTAAAGTTCCTGACTTGGGTGGATTTATTCTGGAAAACTCCTGTTCATCCGGCCATGCTTGATGCTGGATGAATAGGATCTGACGCGACCCGATTCTTCTATATACATCACACCGTGCCGCCCGCAGCCGGAAGCACTTAATTCGCTGGCCAAGACGTTTAGGCACATTCCATTAGTGCAGAGATGAGCATATCATCTGAAAGATTTTTGTTGACACGAAATGTACAGGCTGCATCCACTAATTAACGGCACACGTCATGCATGATCTTTTCTACAACATGGTAACTAAGTTAATCTATTTGATGATATACAGTTCAGTTTCCCCTCGTCTTCGTAAAAAATAAGTTCAGAGCCGTCAGTAACCTTTCGTATGATCTTACATAAAGATGTGTAGCTTTTGAACACCGGGGAAGTAGTTCCTCTGTAGTAGTCTTTACAGTTTGGTAACACACTGAGATGGATGTCAGGCAGTGCGAGAGCACATACTTGCAGAGGCGCTCCCAAGTACTATTACCCGGATCACATGACTCCAGGTAATTTATCCAATTCTAATTAGAATGTATCATTTTAATTAATATACTAGCTAATAATTATATAATTACTATGTATTGAATCTTCGGTAATTTTTATTCCAAATTTATCACTGCATACTTGAGCTGTAATTAGTGAGGCATGAGTCCTTAAAAAAAAGAAAAAAATAGTGAGGCATGCATGGACAGTGTACACCAAGCGGAAAGGCAGTATTGACACATTGGACTGGCTCGATCGGCCGGTCTGACATTGTGCCTGGTGACTAGGTTCCCCTGTTCATAGCATGCTTCATCACCATCTGATCTTTGGTTATGTCAACCTCTCCACTGTCAATGGATTTAACTGGTTGTTATGACAGCTGAGCTGCTTACTACTACACCTAGCTAGCTAGCTGCAACCCATTGTTTAGCACCACCTATAAATCATTATTACGAACTCCTATAAATTAAACAGTCTTGATATGGAGAGATTTCTTTTATAGGACATGAAGAGGGTTTGATGAAGTAACATCCACTACCTTCGTTACAGAATATTACTACCTAGTACACGATTGGATATAAAGATACTTTATAGTATAACGAATCTGATCAGAAACACGTAGCAACGTTTGCGGATGGAGCAATCAGTAAAAGGTTGTCCAAATATAAAACGTGATCATATATCTGGGCCCAGACGGTGAGGGTGAGATAGCTTGTCATTAGCTGTACGTGCAGTGTTATCCGTGATAAGATGAAGATTGATGCAAAAGATAGCGCACGTCGCCTATGGAGGGACACTTTGCACCTCGTCCGTCCGCGGCGGCGCCGGCGGTTGCATGCTCGCCGCCCAATCACGCATCCACCAACCCCGATGTGATCTGGTCGATCTGTCCCAATCCACGAAGGCCGACACATCCATCGATCGATCACATCATATCGGATTAATTATAATTAAATATCTATCTAAAATCTTTCGCAAGTTTTCTTAAAAACTTTCAAAAATAAGTACAGTATAATTATATTATAACTATAGTGTAATTATATTGTAAGTATAGTGTAGCTTGTATATTCATGGCTTATAATCAATAAAAAATATTCGTAACTCAGTTGGTACAGGTGCATGGTGTGAACGGGATGTTTTAGGTTTGACTCGTGAAAATTTTTTCATTCAGCCCAGCACGAATCTTCAAGTGCATCAAGCGGTTAAAAAATTTAAAATTTCAACCACAAAAAACTGTCGCCAGTTTTTTACTAAAACCGTTAGCGGTAACATCCTTATTCGATCACTCTGGACAGATATTGAGTGTGAGTATTTGCTAGCTTCACAATCTTTAATTTTTCTTTATAGCTCGCGTTGCAACTGCACGATGGTGCGGCCGGACTGCGGATTGGGTAAAGCTTAGTTTGCGAGTTTAATTACAACGGATGATGCATGCTGATCCAAACAGTGATGGATAATTGGATATGTACCCTGTCGTTTCAGTCAAAGTTGCTTCCACGTCGCGGCTGCATCGACTCCTACGATGCATGGTAAGTAGCTGCTGCTCTCATGCCTATATATATGCAGGTCTCGCTGATCGATCACAGCCATGCATATCCATCCCATCGTGCCCTAAAATTAACTAGCTGATTACCTGCAGTAATTAACTAGTAGCTAACTACGACGACTGAAAAATTAAGTACTCCAGCTTCACCTGAAGAGTACATATATGAATAGGGCAGGGAAGAAGGTGGTGTTGTGCTGTGCCGTGCTGCTGCTGCTCTGCGCCGCGGCGGTGCAGACGTCGGCGCGGCCGTTGTTGCGGGAGACGACGGTGGTGGGCGGCGACGAGGGGTCACAGATGGGAGGAGTGTCCGGTGGCGATCAGTCGCCGGCGGCGTACGACGGCGAGAAGCGACTTAGCCCTGGAGGGCCAGATCCCCAGCACCACTGATTAACTGATCACTGAACGACCAAAATGATTACTGCCTAGTGCTTAGTGTGTGTGCTCAGTGTAGTCAGAACAAGTTTGTGGTCGATAATTTACGTACTTACACGATGTCTCAGAGCCTGTTTATGCTTGAAAGTTGCAGTAATCTGTATAGTGTTTATGATTTGAAATGTTATCCGTTTGGAACAAAAGAGGCTTCGTGTCCGGTTGATCACTTTTATCCTGCCTGCACGTACTGCTGCACTTACTAGCCGTTACAAATTGCTCTATTGATTGAAAACAGAGTAGTACTCCAGTACTTGTTTTTTTTTTTTTTTTTTTGCAAGTCAACATGCTTTGATCGTTTTATTTATATAATTACAAAATGTATCACTGGTTTAAATCGTTGTTGCAAGACTAGTATTAGAAAATTACAAAAATATCATTAGAATTGTCATTAGAGTAATATCCTAACAAAATTGAAAAAATTGGTAAATTTGCAAATGCTTTTGTTTCTAAAATATTCAATTCTTTTCTATCGATGTTATAAGAGTTTTTTTTCCCGCATAATCGTACTCGTCTGACCAAATGGCAACTGCTAAATCGCCAAAAATGGCCAGATAAGGGGCATACAGTTGCATATGTGGAGGCAGTGCATACCCGTTGGTGTCTCCCATGGCCATATGACGCGAGAGGACATTGTCGCCGACGTTGCTTTAGCTGGTTGGAGGGAAAAAAATGTCTTTCCAAGGACTAGTGGCATTTCTTTTCTTTTTTTTTCAAGAAATTGGCAATAGTGCAGTACCTTCATGGCAATGTTAATCTCAAACTCGTCTTCGTAGAGAGAAACTAAAATACCACTAGCTGTAGATTGTGCATAGGTAAAAAAAAATCCACACGGTTCTACGTACGCACGCAACTACACAAATAATTCAAGAATTGTGCAAATAATGTACCACCTATTTTTTAATGAATAATGCGGTTGATTTTTTTATAACTTTTTTGAGTATTCATTTCTAGAATATTTGGTTAAATAGAGAAACAAATTAGACGTACTTAAATTACTTTCGATGATAGATGCAGCAGTACTCTTTTCACTTTATTTAACTGCTAAGTAATTGAATTGAATGAATATTGGTGATTAAAGTTTGAAAAAAAAAAAGCGAACAGCATATCATATTAAAATAGGGTGGTAGCAATTAATTTCAAAATGAAGACGATATATACGTAGAAGCTGTTTAGGAAGCTTTTACCAACTGTCGATTCTTACAGAATATCCAGCTCTCCTAAACATCTAAATTCCCCGCCTAGATTCTGAGAATACGTCACTATAGAATTTAGAAATGAACTAGAAAACATAAACTAAAAAACCTTACGTTTTCAAATTCTCGCTAGTTGACTACTCACAGAGTGTTTTAGCTTCCGTAATAGGGTCATGGACTCATAGTCAATGGCTACCCGAAACGTGGATTATATCTTGGTGAATGAGCATTCTGCATTATATTCCGTGTGTGCCGCCAGCCTTGACGTTCCATGGGGTCATCATCACTCATCACTCATCAGCCCAGTTATTTGCCTCTGCAAGAGTCAACGGCCGGCCAAAGTAAATCGGTAGCAAGGAGATCGACGCCAATAATACGCGGTCGATTCGGTCGATATGTATGTATGGTGCGCGCTAGCTAGTGCGCGTGCGTCGCTGCAATGGCCTCCGCGGCGATTAGTTGCATCCATCAGCGAAAAAGCTAACGGGCGATAGATATCCCGCAGCTATCATCTCCCACGTTACTTTTTTTTTACACCGCATTTACTATTTTTTAAATTTGTATACCTTAAATTTACACATCTGAAGTTTATGCACCTAAATTTTGTATACCCAAAATTTATAGATCAAAAGTTTATATACCCGATTTAAATTCGAATTCGGAATTAAATATCTTTTATATAAAATATTTCTATACATAAAGTTTGTACGCGCGAAATTTGAGATATAAAATCTATACATAAATATAAATCGTATGCACATGAACGAGGGTATTAGATTTTTTTATTTTTTCCTAACTTGTTTTTTTAAAGAATTTACGGTGCAGTAGGAAAGAAAAAAGGAAGACGGTGCATGTTAGACGTGTTAGGGGAGGGACGGTTGATCACCCACAGCAATCACCTACCCATTAGCACTACCCATCCATCGGTGCAAGTTGGGAGAGCTAGCAAGCTAGCTTTTGACGGAGCATGCAATGACAGACGCTTAATTGGTCCTATGAGGCCAAGATGGCGGCATAACCCGTGCAAACCTGAGCTTTTCGCGATCGACCATTGGGTGCTGAGCTGTCTTGGCTAGTGGCCACTGCTCAAGATGCATATGTATATATACCCGCCTAATTTTTGTAAGACACATGTACGTTTAGTGCAATGTGTTGAGACTTTAGACATTAGATTAGTTTGGAATGTTGAGATTTCACGGGATACAGTTAAACATTAGTTTAATTTGGGACTGGAGGTGTTTTTTTGGGATGTCCCATGTTTTTTTTCAAGTTATCTAAATGTTCATTATTTTTTTGAAAAAATAACAATAAGAAGTTCAAATCGCATTATGCAATGCAAGTAGCTTAACTGATTAGGGTTAGCCACGGAGTGAAGAGGGTGCGGGTTGAAGTAGAATGCCTGCCCCTACTCCCTTGCAAGTTCACCCGTCCTTGGCCCTGGAGGGAGGAACAGGGCGAACTCAGTCCCTATCCCTCGGCTTGCAACCGTACTGCTGTGTGGATGACAGGAGGCGAGGCGGCGATATGGCAATGAGTCTACGACGACGAGGTTGCTCACCGACGATTAAGGGTGGAAACGAGCCGAGCCAAGCCTGGCTCGGTTCTGCTTGCAATGGCTCGCAACAAACTAGGCTGGCTTGGCTCGGCTCGGTTAGGGAAACGAGTTAAAACATGAGCTCGGCTCGGCTCGGCTTGTTTCCTAGCTCGAGCCAGATCGACCTGGCTTGCGAGCCTTCCTATTTAAGCATCTCTTCATATATGATTTGTAATCATTAAGAAAATTAAGAATAAATTATCAACATGTAAAATTAAAATAAGTTCATATATTCAATATTTTAAATCTAGATGATAAATTGCATATTGACAAATAATAACTTTACTAGAAAATAAAATCATCCATATAAGTACATAATAGCTTAGGCTCACAAGCCAAACAAGCGGCTCGCGAGCCAGCTCGAGCTCGGCTCATTTCAGCAACGACCTGAAAAGGAGGCTTGGGCTTGACTCGTTTGGCATTCGAGCCGAGCCGAGCTAAGCAAGCTCGAACCAAGCTCGAGCTTTTTTTCCACCCCTACCAACGATTCATTGCAGGGAATCGGCAATGAGGAAGGAGGGAGCCGGCATGGTGCAGGGCATCAGTTGTTGCAGATGAGCCGGCACAAAGGAGGAGACGTCGTTGACCTTCTTAAGACAGCTACGTGGGAGCGTTGATTCTTGTTGCAGTCGTGTGGCTGTTTGAGGGCCTAGGGGCACCGTTGTGCAACGGCTGTATGCGGTACCTATGGAGACCGGGGGTTAGGTGAGGGAGAGAGTAGGAGAATTAGGGTTAATCTCATATATTCCAACTTGGAATGGGCCAGTTGGACCTATATTCTTAGAATAGGCTATTTTACACAAATAGTAACTCGCACCAGAACCTTGTTAGGTTATCCATGGGTTACCTATGATCCCCAACCTTGGTCCTGGAATTTCACGAGACCCGTCTCCTCTCACTAAAGGGTAAAAATTATCCCCCGTCCTTAGCTCCGTAGGGGCTGATCTTCGGACCCAACAAGAAAATTACCATCCTATTATTGACAAACACTTAGTATAGGTTGAATTTGAACATTTAAATGTTTTGAGACCAAGATCAAGCCCGGACGAACAAGATCACTCAGCCACAGAATGGGCTTCAGACGGCTGCCCAATTTAACATTTTCCGGAACACAGCATATTTTGTTCTTGTAAAAATTTCTGGCTAATTCTGGGGTAGAAGACACGGCGAATAATACTTCAATTTTTTGAAATATCATTGGTCGGCTTTAGAAGCTAAAGCACAAGTTGAATAAAATTGCGAGAAAAAACGAGAGCTTACTGCCACTGGCCATATGTTCTTGTGAAAGGACATTTCATCGGACCAGTTGAGCAGGCCCTGTTTCATTTGGCCAGTAGGTTGTTTCACAAGCCCAACCATTAGCCAATGTCAAGCCAAAATTAAGCCCAGCGGTAGAGTGTGATATTGACATGGTGAATACGCACACCATGTGTGCTTTCAAGTAATAGAAAATCTATAATAACGTCCAATAAATTGTTCTTGATCTCCGCTGTTAGCATGTGTTTCGGAGATGCATATGTGGTACGTGCAAGAAGGGTGGCTACCTTAATGTAAGTGTGTACCATCGATGTAATTAAAAAAACTACATTTGTTTATAAATATAAAGGATTTAATCCATATAACAATTATAACAAAGAGGGAGGTAGCACAACACATGTTGTGAAGTACTAGTGAGAGTGTGACTACCTTCAGTGGCTCGGTTCGACGTGCAGGCAAGATAGTAAATTACATTGGCAATATAGGAATTTACAATAATTGTTATGCTTTATTTTGCCTTTTACTGTATAGGCGCATGTACATTGACATCCTGACCAATCAAGAGTTAAGATTAGGCCTATTGTGCGATCTTATGTTCACACACACTAAATAGGTCCGTGTATCAGAATAAAATATTTTATAAGTAATTTTACTTATCTAAGAAATTTGTATACCACCAATATAATTTACGTAATCCAATAATAATGTCTGGAAATTTTTGTTAAATTTGTGATCGGAATTTTAGGCCTACAATATATTTGGATAAATTTTTCGAATAAATTTTCTAATAGAACTTTACTATAGGATTAGTTTCCTAGTATGACTTTATATTTTTCCCACCAGTACTCTTAGTCTGCGTTCTTTGTGTTGGGTTGGGAACTAACCCTCCCAACACAAAAAACGGAGCGACTCATTAGTGCATGATTAATTAAGTATTTGCTAATTTTTTTGAAAAATAGATTAATATAATTTTTTGAAGCAACTTTCTATAGAAACTTCTTGCAAAAAAACACACCGTTTAGCTGTTTGAAAAGCGTGCACGCGGAAAAAGAGAGTGGTGAGTTAGGAAAGTAGCGGGAAGAATACACCCTTAGATTTTTCATATATATATATATATGTATGTATGTATGTATGTATGTATGTCACATGGGGAGAATGCGACAGTCCAATGTATCCCTTGCGTTTGTACTTAACTCCTCTATAATGATCACTAACGGTTGGCACCCACGGTCCCATAAGGGTTTTTCACATTTTGTGCATCTATTTTCATAAAAAAAAATTAGCTCTCTTTGACTTTTTTAAATTTTTTTGGTTGCATTCGGAAGCTTCCGAGCTGCTGCCTGCGAACTGACACAGAAGGCCAAAAGGAGGCATAACTACCTAGCTTTTCCAATGCTTGCCTGGATTTAAAAGCGTTCTTGCTTTCTCAGAGGCCAAAGTAATCTACTATACTACTCAATAAATTACTCTATCATGGATTTATCATAACTAAGATGCCTACTTTCTTGTGCTTTTACGGTTGGAAACCCACTTAATCGACAGTTTATGGCCTTGAGATAGACCATCGAACACAACAAACACAGTAGTGCCAATCCTGATTCTCAAACACTCAAATTTGACATGAGTCTAGATTTAGAAAAGATTTTAACAAAACAGATTCAGAGCCTCCGCACAAGGGCCAGTGTGGTAGTTAGACCATTAGCTTGGAGTCCGAGTTCAAATTAAATAATTTTCATGCTTTCAAGCTAGGATTGTTTTAGTGCTAATGTTTTATGACGTCTAATAGACAAGAAGAGGCTCTGTTATACCTTTCCTATAAATATTTTATATAGGGGACCAAAACCAATTAAAAACAACAAAAATTAATCGACCCCTGCCTCTATCTTCTACTCCTACTTGTATCTTTCTTCATCTATCTCCAATCTATGCACCCTCTATTGTTTATCGTCTCTCGTCTCTACAACATTAGAGAAGGTTCCAGCGGATCTACCAAGTTTAAAATAAACCGATGTACATTTATTCTGATGGGATCCCTTCCCAGTGATCGTTTGACGATATCCACCCCTAGTGTCGTACGTGCTTGGTGTGTGTTGATGTGGGACATGTTTTTCACATCAACAACAACCTGAATTCATCCTCTATCCGCGATGATATCCAGAACTCACATATCCAGGTAACCTTGCAAATGTTTGGACCCTCCTGAATTTTGGAGGAGATTCATGAGAACTGAACTAATTTAAAAAAGACGCTACTCTACATTCCAAGGTGAGAGACATGGGTGCATAAGGTGGCCCAGGGTAATTCAACCGTAACCAAAAGGGTTAATTTTATCCATACCATTGCAACTTTACCAAATTTAAAAAATGCTACTACTATTCATCATATCGGCTACATGCCACTAAAAATTTCTAAAATTGGAATCATGCAACTCCCGTCACTTTTTCCATCCTCCTCTCTCACGCCGTCTCCGTTCCCGTCCTCATCCCCTCCCTCCTTCCTTGCTGAGCTTGCCACCATCCTCTCCCGCTAGGGATGGCACCACCACCATCGTCGTCCTCGCCGGATTCCTGCCACCGGCGTCCATCCCACCGCAGCTGCAGCTGCTGCCGCCGGCGCGCCTACCACCACCATCTGCCCCTTGGGCTGGCGCGACGGGCGGCAGTCGGCGGTCGATGGATAGGAGGGCCAGCGTGACGGGCGGCAGAGAGGAGAGCAGGTGCGACGGGCAGCGATCAGCGGAGAGGATCTAGGCGTCGGTGGCGGCGGTCGGAGGGCGAGGAACCGACGAGCGGGCGAGCTGGGCGTGGGCGGAGGCGGCGTCACCAACGCGACGGGGAGGAGGGCCAGCGCGGCGGGTGCGGCCAGCAGGGGATGAGCGCAGCGGGGAGGAGGGTCGGCGCGACGGGCGGTCGGTGAAGAGGAGCTAGGTGTCGGCGGCGACGGCGGGGATGAGGGCCGTTGCAGTGGGCGCGGCGGTGGCTCCCGGCCGCGCCTAGCCCCGCTCCCTGCGAGCTCGCTGTTTCCGGGGGCAGAGGATGAGGACGGGAACGGAGACAGCGAGAGAGAGGAGGACGGAAAAAGTGATGGGAGTGACATGGTTCTAATTTTAAAAATTTTCAGTGGCATGTAGCCGATATGATAAATAGTAGTGTTATTTTTTAAATTTAGCAAAGTTGCAATGGTACGAATCAAATTAACCCTAACTAAAAGGGCCGTCTACTTTGTTTGCACCTGAGCTAGCTAGCTAGTGGTGGCCACTAGGACGTTGCCTGATCTACCCTATCCTGAAGAACAATAAGAAGCCAAATCTGTCCAAAAAAAAAAATGGCAAAAACCACTCGCTTGTCAGGACTCGCCTGCAAAGCGGCTATAAATAACAGGCATGCCAGTACACACACCTGGCCACCAACAGAGGACACAATCACACAATCAATTCCATTAGCCACTGAAATCTTGGAGAGTGTACGGCTAAGTAAGAATAGGATGGTGGCTGCTCGCGCTCTTGGCATTGTGCTCCTGATGATCCTGCTCGTCGCCGCGCCGGAAGCCCGCCGGATCGTGCATCCGGCGCCGCCGCCGGCAGTATACTATATCAGCGCCGGCGAGGGTGGGGTGGCCGGCAATGGCGGCGGCGGAGCTCGGCCGCCGTCCAAGTGGAACATGCGGAGAGCGCTCAGCGGGGACAAGAGAACCGTCCCCGGCGGCCCTGATCCACAGCACCATCACTGATAGATTACGTTTCGCCATATTTCGTCTAAATTCACATGCCATTTGTTTCACGATTGAACATTTGAACTTGGGTCTTGGAAACGCTGGGTGTGTTTGATCACTCTGTGCTGTGGTCAAGTAATTTTTCATAATACTACTATACTATTTTGTAAGCTATCCACATTAGCTTTCAGCACGGCATGAATAAAAGCAATCTTAATTTTATCAATCTTAAAATATATCGATCCTATTTTTCGAATATACTCATGATGATAATGATAAGATGTATATATGTGTACATAGAAATAACAGAAATAAGAAATAAGTGTACGCGTGTTATGCACATAACTGCGTTCATACCGTGTTTTACTTAAAAAAAAAGTTGACCTTGACAACAGGGCAACAACGATGCGTTTGACACGACTTTGTATGGATAGTCCGTAAGGCCCAAACCTTGCAAACGGCCCATATCCAAGTTGGGATAAATCAGTCGATTGAGCCCAACAAGTTAGCTCAATCTTTACAGAAGCCCAGGCCCGATGGTCCAACCAGCAACTAATGCTGCATATGGAAGGGGAAAAGAACACGTGCCTGAAATCTAGCAAATCCCCTTTGGGAAAAAAAAATGGCACCGGCCAACGTCGTCGTCGCCATAAACGGCACTGCACCCACAGCAGCAAGGTGATCCATGGCTGTGTCTGTATTATACGTGGCATTCGCCATCGCCTCTCCCCCTGTGTTGGATTTGCATTTGCATTTGCCGCCAGAAATCTTTTCTGTGGCCATGCGTTGATCCGTATAGCGCGCGTATCATCTTATCAAGTTTGTACAGTGGTAATACGTGTCGACGCCGAGGCGGTGCATCGTGTGTGTCGTGAGCTCTGTTCATGGCGGCCGTGCAGCTCGACTCCGGCCTGCTCGTCGGCTTCCTCTTCTTGGCTACGTGTTTGGTCGTCGCGGTTAGGAGCTACCTGAGATCGGGCGGCGCGGACGGTGGCCGTGGTGGCGCGGCGATCCCGTCGCCGCAGGCGTTGCCAGTCATCGGCAACCTCCACCAGCTCGGCAGCGGGCGGCACCACCGGACGCTTCGCGAGCTCGCGCGGCGGCACGGCCCACTGTTCCAGCTCCGGCTCGGCTCCGTGCGCGCGCTCGTCGTCTCCTCGGCGTCCATGGCGGAGTCCGTGCTCAGGCACCAGGACCACGTGTTCTGCGGCCGGCCGCAGCAGCACACGGCCCGGGGCACGCTGTACGACTGCCGGGACGTCGCGTTCAGCCCCTACGGCGAGCGGTGGCGCCGTCTCCGCCGCGTCGCCGTCGTGCACCTCCTCAGCGCGAGGCGGGTCGACTCGTTCCGCGCCCTCCGGGAGGAGGAGGTCGCGTCGTTCGTGAACCGGATCCGCGCGGCGAGCGTCCGTGGCTGCGGAGGCGGAGGCGTCGTCAACTTGACCGAGCTCATCGTCGGCCTGACCAACGCCGTCGTGTCGAGGGCGGCGTTCGGGAAGGAGCTCGGCGGCGTGGAGCCGGCGAAGGTCCGCGAGACGATGGGGGAGCTCGCCGACCTGCTCGAGACGATCGCCGTGAGCGACGTGTTCCCGTGGCTCCGGTGGGTGGACTGGGCGACGGGGCTCGACGCGAGGACGAAGAGGACGGCGGCCAAGCTCGACGAGGTTCTCGAGATGGCGCTCCGTGACCACGAGCAGAACCGCGGGGACGGCGGCGGCGGCGGCGGCGACGACGCCCGTGACCTCATGGACGACCTGCTCTCCATCGCCAACGACGGCGGCGGCGGCGACCATGGCTACAAGCTCGACAGGATCGATGTCAAGGGACTCATCTTGGTAAGTCTATCACCAATCAAATAATCATGCTAAATTCGTCTCAATTTTTTTTCATGTCGCATTGCAGGACATGTTCACGGCAGGCACGGACACAATCTACAAATCGATAGAATGGACAATGGCCGAGCTCATCAAGAACCCAGCAGAAATGGCGAAAGTGCAAGCAGAGGTGAGACATGTCGTCGCAGCTGCACATGGAGAAGGAGATGAAGACGTCGTCGTCGTCGCCGTTAAGGAGGAGCAGCTGGGGAAGATGACCCTCCTCCGGGCGGCGATGAAGGAGGCGATGCGCCTCCACCCGCCGGTGCCGCTGCTCATCCCGCGCGAGTCGATCCAGGACACGGAGCTCCACGGCCACCGCGTCGCGGCGGGGACGCGCGTGATGATCAACGCGTGGGCGATCGGGAGGGACGAGGCGGTGTGGGAGAACGCGGGGGTGTTCCGGCCGGAGAGGTTCGTCGACGGCGGTGGCGACGCCGCCGGCGTCGAGTACTACGGCGGCGGCGACTTCCGGTTCATACCGTTCGGCGCCGGCAGGAGGGGATGCCCCGGCGTCGCGTTCGGGACGCGGCTCGCCGAGCTCGCGGTGGCGAACATGGTGTGCCATTTCGAGTGGGAGCTCCCCAATGGGCATGACATCGACTCGTTCGAGGTCGTCGAGTCGAGCGGGTTGTCGCCTGGTCTCATCAACCCCTTGGTCCTCGCCGCGAAACCTCTATAAACAAATACAAGTATTTTGTTTTCAATTCTCCAGTGTAAAAGAAGATACTCCCTCAGTCCCAATTTATAGACACCTTTATTGTATTTATAGAAAAAACAAACTCGGTAAATTTTAACTAATATTCACACCAGTAATATATTCTATGCTAAGTATTATGTATGTTATATTACTATATATGTATTTTAAAATATTTTATGTGATACTAGTTTTATAATTATTAATAACATGGTATGAAACAAATTAATCGTTAAAGTATATTTTTGAATACCATGTAAAAATGTATAGGTCTAATAATTTGGAATGGATAGAGTAGCAAGATTTACTACAACCGTAGTAAGCTTCCTGATTAACACTAATGATATGATGTACGTATTAATAATAATAATAGTACAGTTCGCAACTTTGCTACTGGGGTATATGGATTGGCGGCGCCGGTTATAGCTCCATTTCCAGTTTTTCCCATGTGGGGTGAATTACTTGGCGTGAACATGGAAGAATCAGGCCGACCCGTAACTACCTAGTAGGCCGGCCCACCCAGCTGCAACCAGATCAAAGCACCGGAAACGGGCCACATGATAGGCCACAGTGATGAAAACATGTGACATGAAGTTGTCGTCGTATGACGAGCTGAGCACTCAATTATAATTATCTTCATCCCATAAAAAATCAATTATAATTATTAGACTGTTCGGAATCCATCTATCTTAAGCTAGCAGTAAATCCAACAGTTAATTCATCCATTTATACCATAAGTTTTTCAACACGTGTCGCTTCTAGACGATCACACTCGGCTAGCACCGGCTCAGCCATGGAGCCATCCCAGCCGCTCATAGTTGTGATGGGCCACGCCGGCCTGGCCAGCACCTGGGCTGAAAAAAATATAAAAAAACAAAAGAGCTGTCTGATCCTCTTGCATGGGGGAGAGATCAGTCAGGGGAGGGGAGAGAATTCTAAAAAAATCAGGGCAAGGTAGAATATAATATATGATAAATTACATCAGTTTACTGCTAACTAATACTAGCATGAACTATCCCTAAAAAAAATACTAGCATGAACTAGCCTATACTGCGAGCTTGGGTATTTCTTAATACTCTAAAATCGTTGCATTCTACAATAACTTAAAAAACTGCACATGTTTTAAGGTAGCAAGCGTGCCAATTCTGGAGGTACAGGAAGGATATGGTAGTCTGCTCATTTCAAAATAATTTATGTTGAATTACTATGAAAATTTTGTAATACAAATTGATCACTCAATGAAAAAAAGTGGTAACTGAAAGTCATTTTCACAGAAACTCTCCACCACTACTAAGACCAGTTTTTCCATAATAAAAATCTAATTCGATTCAATTTTTCTTCAAATACGAAAAAACAATTTAGCTATTACAGAACAATAGCTAATACTATTTCCCACACATTTTAATTCGTTCAAATAAAACATCTATGGGCTCTCACTGAGATTTGAATAACAAAAAAAAAGACATGTAAATTTTCAACCCACCAACCACCGATTAAGATCACCCTAGCTCAGGAGCTGCGGCATGGTCTCGCCATAACATATCGATATTTTGCATTTAGCTAGTGGTGTCACACTATGACAGCTAAACTCAAGCTTATGAGTTATAAACCCTACGTGTATAAGTTATAAACCCTACGTGTAGCATAGCTACATAAGCACAAACAACAATATGTTTCTATGACATGGAATATGGTAGGTGAAGGGGTACCCCTGTAAACAATATGTTGGAAAAATCTTATGGTTCCCCACAAACAAAGGGGTTCCATACTTCCACGTCACCCATTTGAATATATCAACAGTGACACACATGAATGAAAAAAGATAAATGCAACACACGATATATAATCCCCTTCACATTCATCACCACCCTTCCCTTTCTCAGTAGCTGCGTGGAAGGAACCAGGAACCCTTCCCTTTCTCAGTAGTTGCGTGGAAGGAGACTGCACTACATAAGTGACTTACTGACTTTATCCACGGTTTAATCCGGGATAATAAGTTGTTTTTTCTTTGATGGCCAATATCTACCAACTTCATTCTAATACCATTTTCATTGATTTATTCAATATTTTTTTTGAAACTGAAACCAGCAGGAGAATTGCCAATTATATTTTCAATAAGCAGGAGTAAAAACCTAGACGGGTTACAAGGAAAGAAAAAAAACAACCACAGACTGGTTGAACAGCTACACAGCACATGCCACAACTCCCTAACAAGTGAAACCACTGACGGAGCCCAACGTAGGATATCGTTACCAAGCTTGACCAAAACAGCATAGGGGGTCTGACTCTGCAACCGTGTTATCGTTGCCGAGTTTACCGCCAAGCGACACATCAGCTCTGACTTCAAATCGGATGCATCATCCATACCTAGCTCGCTGCCAAAATGATCAAGCGGCTTCGACTTCCCACGATGAACTTCAGCCAAAGCCGCCAAAGCGTCACATCTTATTCACGGCCAACAGCAATACCCCTAGAAAGAGAATGCTACATGTCATCGTTGCCTAGCTTCGTCACCCTGACGAAGCAGCTCCGACTCCACCTAGCAAAATCAATCAAAGAGCGAAGGTCGCCTACTGCAAAACAAAGGTGGAAACTAGGAAGCGAAGGCCTTGTCAAAACCTAGGACTGAAAAGCTTTGAAGCCAATGCATAGACCATCAACGACATCCTTGCACGAAGAAGTTTCTCCAAAGCGGTGCCCCCAAGGAGGACACGATGTGGATCGCCACCACCGCTCGTCCAGAAGCCGAAGCAAGGTTTTCACCCAGGGAATGGTAAGGAAAAGAGAGGGGTCAACGCCAAAATGATGCCTCCAAGGAGGGGAACGACGCCAAAAGGCATCGCCGTCGTCAGCCGGCCAACGGCCCAGCGAGGCTTTCGCCAGCGCTTCCTGATCCAAACCCACACAACCAATACGCACAAGAAGGATCATCGCCGATCGGCTAAATCCTCCCTTCAGTGATCAGCCTAGGCCACCGCCCATAGTTCCAGCAGACTCACAAGGCCGCTCCGAACGCCGCGAAGCCACCACATCCCCTCTGCAAGGCACTGCCTCCACCCTCCCCGTGGATCTCCACGCGACCAGATCTGAGGCTGGCCATAGGAGGGGGGAGCTCCACGAAGAAGAGGATGCCTAGCCACCAGTGGAGCACGAGCCAACGCCAGCGACTAGAAAACTCCCCTACATGGCTACATACCACCAACTGTGAGGGATATCGCCGCCGTGTCCGAGGCCACGACCACCTTTTCATGTCACGACGCCGCCTTTGGATGGGGGACACTGGCAGCGCCACCGCGAGCTGTCCCCGCCATGGCCGTCGAAGGAGCCCCCTGGACGCGCCATGGCCACGACGTCCTCGCGCTGCCGGCGCCTCCTTCCTCGCGCACGCATGTACCGGCCTTGGTGGGCAACGAGAGCCAATAGCCGTGACCGTGCTGCTCAGCGTCCACGGCTCCTTCTTCAGCCCAGCCTCCTTTTCGCAGCACGGCGCCGTTGCGACAGCCACCGTCACCAGCCGCCATCGTCACCAGCCGCCCCCAGCCACCATCCGGCCATATCCGACGGGGTGGCGCGGATCTGGAGGGACCTCCCCGCCCTCACCGCCATCTCCGTCGCCGCCACATCCGCCACCAGCCGCCGTCGCCGCCTTCAGCCTTGCCACCGGTCATCCCCCTGCTAGATCCAGCCGGATACGGCGCGGATCTGGCCACCACCGCCGTCACCCCGGACGGCTCCCTCGGTCGCCGAGCGCGCGGTGGGTGAGACGAGGCCCCGCTGTCGCCGTCCTCCGACCGCACGGCTTTGCCGGCGCCCGCTCAGGCGGTGGCGAGGCGGAGGGGAAGGCGGGGAGAGGAAGACCGCGGCGGCCGCGTCGCCTCCCGAGCCGTTCGGGGGAGGGCGACGCGAGAGTCCACGGGGATGTTCATATACGTAACAACTATTTTATTCACTAGATTTTTACGAATCCAAAAGAATCAAAACAAAAATAAATCGATTCTACAAAACGAACGGGTTATAAAATCGTAGGCGTGTCAACCGGCACGCTGATTTTCTAGTTAATATAGTAGAGCCGGCTGAATGATCGCCAATTTTTCATACAGAAGGTCGTACGTCAATCTGGTCGGCGCATCGGCCGGCTCCTGGCCCGGCGTCCATGCAGCCGTAGCACTGTTACATTGACCGGTGCACAGCACATCTTGCGGCAGGAGGAGCAGCAGCAGCATCCGATGAGCCGCGAGCAAACAAAGAGACGTACACTGGTGGAGTGGTACGTGCAGGATACAGTGGCCAGTTGCCACGTGACGGCGCGCAGAGGAGACAGCGGCCGCCTGCGGAGCCGCGGGGCACCTGTCGCCGTCCGTCCACTCCCCCCCGCTCGCCAAAGCGGCTTGCACAGTGACGATGGTGCGGCCGCCCGGGCGAACCGCTGCGGTGTCTGCCGCGACCCATGCAAGGGGGTGCACGGTGATGCTGCTGAGAGCATGTCCAATAGCACACTATTTTAGAGAAAAGATAAAAGAGATGAGAGAAAAAAACAGAAGTTACTTATAGTACAAGCTTCAAAACGATGTGTGTATGATAAGTGGGCAGGAGCGTGCCCAGCATTATGCATGGATATTCAGATGAATAACTAAGGTTTTTGGTATAAAAGTTAATATATATACTATGTGTTTCGTATATATGTACTTAAGAAAAGAAAAAAATGCTATATATTGTATGTTCCATATTGTATGCTATATATATCGTATAATCATTGTACATACCAATTAGAAGGTTTTGGGTTTTTTTTTACATTTTACATTTCGAATATCCAACCTCTAAATCCTGGACCCGCTCCTGTAAGTGGGACCAATCATTAATGGTGTAATATATATTTATAGGTAACTATTGTATTAATTGATTATTAGATTAACTATAGATAATTTGGATCTAGCGGTTAGCTATACAATTAAACTTGCTTTGAGAAATATCACTCAATCCGAAGTTCTGAACCCTGAAACTGATCAGCGTGAGAGATTAAGTTGACGAACGTAAAAGAGAAAATTATTAGCACGTGATTAATTAAGTTTTAATTATTATAAACTTGATAAATAAATATATTTAATGTTTTAACGCAATTTTCATGTAAAAGGTTTGAGAGAAATTATTATACGCCACTTAGTTTGTCATGTGTCTAAGATTTGTCACTGAATTTATCACGTTTTACAATATACCATCAACTTTTACTTAACTTCTATGATTTACTATTGCCCTCCGATTAGTCTCCGTTAGTACTGTACAATTTTATTCAAATGACCAAAATATCCTTGGGACAAAAACTTTTAAAATTTAGATAAAATTTCCGAAATATTAGATTTTAAGTTTTTGTCAAATTTTGGATGTTTACAATCTTATGTTTATAATATGATATTTTGGAATTTTTATCCAAATTTTGAAAGTTTTTGTCTCAGAAGTATTTTGGTTATTTGGATAAAATTGGATAGTACTAACGGGGACTAGTTGGACGGTGATGGTAAATCGTAGAAGTTAATCAAATGTCGATGGTATATTTTCGAACGTAACAAAATCAGTGATAAATCGTATACATGTGACAAGCTCAATGGCATATAATGAATTCTTTTAAAATGTTTTCATACAAATCGTACCGTGTTGGAGTTTGAAAAATGTGATAACGAAAATCGAGATAAAGCCTAATCCTTAATAAGAATAAAAAAATGTGATTAGTCGATGAATTGTTCGATGCAAAATCATTAGGCCATCCCCAACCCAGAAACTATCAACTAGTTTCCATACTTACCATATCATATAGACACTATGTATCCAATGAATGGTGTCTTAAAACTAAATTATCTTCCAATCACCTCTCTTCTTTCTCCTTTTATCCACGTTTTTATTCTTGATTCTTGTATAGATATGGTTTTTTGCATGAGACATGGTTTCTTCATCCTTTTACTTCTTTCCTTATTAACTATATTACCACATCAGATTTTTACTTATGTGACAATGTATTAAATACTATGGACACTAGATGATATGGAGAGTTAGGATGACCTTAGCGCTACATGGGCTATGACCTACTAGGACGGAGGGTGTGTAAAAAAATGTAAAATGGAGCAAATAAAAGTGGAGAAAGGAAAATGGAATCGGAGCAACAGCCCCCGATATTCCCGGGCTCTTGCTGCGTCTGCCTCGCCCAGTGGGGGCAGTCTACTACCTATCTGTCCCGGGATCCGAATGTCATCAAGATTGCCGTCACGTACACAGCAGATTCGTTGGCTGCTGCACCCAAATCTCTCTGCCCGTGCTTTTTAATCGTCTCCATGAGACAAAACTTGAACCATCTTAGGTGGGATGAGCAATGTGTTCGAGAGTTAACGTTGGAAACTTTCCTCCAGTGTACGTAAAACGAAACGATATATTACTTTTATAATTAATTAAGTATTTACTAATTTTTTTAAAATGGATTAATATGATTTTTTAAAACAATTCGTATAGAAACTTTTTAAAAAAATATAAAAAACGTATCGTTTAGCAGTTTGGAACACATAAGAAAGAACACACAAGAAAGAACACAGAGGATTCAGTTCTCCATTTCTGCATCCATAACAGAAACACTCAATATTGCTGGATTGAACCTTTCATTTACACAGGTCTGTGATGAGAACTGAGAACCATCAGCCAAAGAACAAGCCTATTAAGAGCCAGGATAACAATAACCTATAAGCTTACTATAGCTTACTATAAGGTTATAAACTTATGTGAGGTGAATGGTAAAAAATAAAGGGTGTTCGACTCTCATGTAAGAGCTAGCTAACACGTGCTTTAAGATAAATATATTAAATGTATAAGTGAGAGTGAGAGAGAAGAGAAAAAAATTAAAACCAACTTTATAACTAATTTATTATATATGTTTACTTTAAGATAAATTAATAATAGAAAATGAGCTTAGAGTAAGTATGCAGTCCCATTTTGAAATCTGAACGTACCCATGCTTTTGATTTTTGAAAGCAATCAGTACGTGCACGCATTGCTGGCCAATGTATGGATGGATACTTTGACTCTCTTTTTTCTCCACACATCCGACTTTGGATGCTAGCTAGTAGCTACACCAAATGTGCGATTTCTGATTACGGCAAAGAGAATCGGTTCCAGTCCACGGCTTTATTATCACCGGATCATGCAAATGTAAACAATGTTTTGATCTCCCCGGGGCACTGCTTTTCGCGGTTGCAGAACTTGTGCAATTCGTCAGTCAGACAGGCTCGATTCCTCACGATGCCAGTGTCGAAAAAGCAAAGCGAAAACACGCACGAATTCGTCGTAATAGTAGTACTTCCTCCGTTTTCTAAAATGTAAAAACGATTCGATAGGATACAATCTAATCTAACGAATCTGAATACATTTCTATTCAAATTAATTAGATTAGGATTTAGGAGTATTTCATTTCATCTTTGTTTGTTTATATTTCGAGACGAAGAAGCGATGCTGTACACGAGAACGCGGGGAAGGATGACAGACACAGCAAGAGCAAAGGCGAGCGAGTTCACGGATCACGAAAGGTGGCGTTTTTACTTGCAAAAATCCAATCTTTAACTTCTCCCGAGGCGAGGTGAGCCTCCTCCTCCCTGTGCGGGAACAGTGGCTACCAAAAGCGGCAGAGCAAGGCAGCGTAGCGGAGGCAGGCAGCTACTGCGACCACCACCACCACCCGGCCCCGCCACGGTGAGCGGTGGTGGAGCCCGGAACCCCTCCTCCTCTCGTCGCTTCCGGCTTGGCCTTGGCCTGGCAACGCGAGAGATAGGGGAAGGTTGCATTGATTGATGCCGCTTCTGCTTTTAACGAGCTCGTCGTCGGCTGCCGCGCCGCGGGCCTCCACCGCAATCAAGGCCACCGAATTTGGGGCGCGGCGAGGAGGAGGAGGAGGAGGAGATGGGGATTGACCTGAACACGGTGGAGGAGGAAGCGGAGGAGGGGACGGCGGCGGCGTGCGGTGGGGAGCTGTGGCACGCGTGCGCGGGGCCAGGGGTGGCGCTGCCGCGGCGTGGGAGCGCGCTCGTGTACCTGCCACAGGCGCACCTCGCCGCGGGCGGCGGGGAGGTGCCGCCTGCCGGCGCCGTGGCCGTGCCCCCGCACGTGGCGTGCCGCGTCGTCGGCGTCGAGCTGCGCGTGAGTGAATACTGACTTCCTCCGGCTCCTCCCCTCGCCGAGAAAGAAGATAGGAAGTAGTAGTGATTCTGATGATGGTGTCTCGTGGTGCGCGTGCAGGCGGACGCGGCGACGGACGAGGTGTACGCGCGGCTCGCGCTGGTGGCGGAGGGCGAGGTGAGCAATGCAGCTTGGATTTCTTGCGCCGTCTCTAGATTCTTGCGTGATCGAGTTCAGTTCTGGAGAATGGGGGGAGAAGTGGAAGCAGTTAACTTGTTTACTCTTTTAGGTACTCCAGTTGTCTGATTGAGTTGTAGAGAGCGAGAGGCTTCTCCCGTTTCTAATTGGGGATCTTGGGGTTGGAGATAGTCAGATAGAGACTGTTTCATTAAAACTGTTTCCCTGGTTCATTCAAATTTCACATTTTGGCTTTACATTTTGGATACATTGTTTAGGAACATTGGAGACATCACTTGCTTAGGATGTTGTACGGTACATGAATGCAGCTCTCCTTCTATATCAGTCAGATTTTATGGCTGTTGAAACTTGAAAGTAAGGAAAACTTGGATACACTGTCAAGACAATCGAGACATATCTTGCTTTTTCACCTAGTTGCTTAGGATGTTATACAGTATATGCGAATGCAGCTCTCCTTCTATATCAGTAAGCTTTGATGTCTCCATGGTCTGTAGGTGTGTTGAAAGCAAGGGAAATGTAATTAAATGGTAAGTGTCCCTAAAACTGTTCTTCTATTGAGCTCAGATGTTGCGGCGGAACTTCCGCGAGGGTGGATGTGAAGATGGTGCTGGGGAGATGGAGGGTTGTGATGCAGAGAAGAAGCCCCGAATGCCACACATGTTCTGCAAGACTCTCACAGCATCTGATACAAGCACCCATGGAGGTTTTTCTGTTCCTCGCCGGGCTGCAGAGGACTGCTTCCCACCTTTGGTGATACACTTAAAAAGAAAATCTAGTAACTTTTATTGTAACTGCTGAAATTCTGATATGATCACTTGCGTTGCCACTCTAACCAGCTGTAGTTCTTCAATTCTTTGTAGGACTATAAGACGGTCAGGCCTTCTCAAGAGCTGATTGCCATGGACTTACATGGCACACAGTGGAAGTTCCGGCATATTTATAGAGGTGAACGATTGGAACACATTTATTTTAGATTTTGTGCTGTTGTCTTGTTAACAATACACATGTCCACTGTGTTTACTTGGAGAATTTAAACCATAATAGAGAATTTGGTATGCTCACTGCGTGTGCTTGTTTAAGGCCAAAAAGGAGGGTTCAAAAAAGATATCTAGTGGTGGTAGGTTTGGATAGGATGGACTAAGAAGGGGCTGCATTTCTAAAGTAGAAGACTATTGTAGTTGTGTCTGGAGCATGAAGGAAAGTTGCCGATCCAATTTACCAAAAGGAGAAAGAATTTTTTCTATTACTTGGTAGTACGAAATTTGGGATACGTGTGCCCTTCTATGTTTGGTAATTTGATAGTATGAAATGAGGAATCTTTCTGAACTTGGTTGCTGAAGTGAGCTAAGAATTTGCAAAGGAGTTAAAACACTTCGTAGTATTGAGGACTCATTGGATTGATTAGAGGCTCAAAGCTAACTAGCTAAGACTAACGTAATAAGTAAGGTGGATGTATTTATTATGCTGGAGGATCAAATAGGACCGGATTTGTAATATGGCATTTTTTAGCTATCATTGGCCACGAGTCTTGAAAATCTATGTAAAGCAGTGTGAAATTTATAGTGGATTTAAGCATCAGCACGACTAATTTCCTTCTTCCAATTTGCTACCACTTTTCTGGTTTTCACTATAAATCTATGCATTGGAACATTTTTCTTCTCATTTACATGAACTCTCAGTATCATTGTGATGTGGAAAATAAACCTTCTCGAATTTCAGGCCAGCCTCGTAGGCATCTTCTAACGACTGGATGGAGTTCATTTGTCAATAGGAAAAAACTAGTCTCAGGGGATGCCGTCTTGTTTCTTAGGTAAGCATATCATCTAAGTGATGAAGTTAACTTTCTTTTGTAATTATCTAAAAAAAATAACTTTCTTTTGTCATTTGTCCTTTCTCATAAGCTTCAATTGTTGTTTTCATACAGAGGTGATGATGGCCAACTAAGATTGGGTATAAGGAGAGCAGTTCAACTTAGAAATGAGGCCCTCTTTGAACCTGTCAACAGCAGCGATTCAAAGCTACGCATTCTATCTTCTGTTGCCAGTTCCTTGGAAAATAAAAGCGTTTTCCACATTTGTTTCAACCCGAGGTTTGTGCAGACAAATGCAAAATGCCAAGTTCCAGTCAATCGCTGTTATGCTTGCATGGATAGATAAAACTCCCTTCACAATTATGTAATCCTTTAGAGTTGTTTTTTTCTTGCTTTACCTGATCATATATGGTAGTATGGTACATGAAACATACAAAAAAACATGCCTTTTCAATGTAATCTGGCATATCTTGAGTGAATTGAAAGTAATTTTGGATATTCTATTCTCCCACAGGAGTGGTGCGTCAGAATATATTGTGCCGTATTGGAGATTCTTGAAGAGCCTGAACCATCCATTTTCCATTGGAATGAGGTTCAAAGTTTGCTATGAGAGTGAAGATGCTAATGAGAGGTCTGCACTTTTAAGTCAACCAAATGGTATTAGTCTATCTCAAATCTCATGAAGTTACATTTTTGCTGTGCAGGTCCGCTGGATTGATTTCAGGCATTAGTGAAGTTGACCCCATAAGATGGCCTGGATCAAGATGGAAATGCCTACTGGTATGCATTTGAGATTGAAAACATCATACTCATTGTTCTTGACTTGAGAATTTTAGCTTATTCGCTGAGTGCTAAGTTTGAATTTATTATTCGTTTTGAAAGTCAATGTTTTAGAAAGATAAAATTGTGCACATTAACTCAAATTTTCTGAAACCTTGTTCTGCTTTGATTCACTAGTGTTAGCTGCTAAGCTCTGTCAAATATTAGATGTGTCAACTCCTGCCACAAACGTCTGTCAGAACTCAGAAGTAGGGGTGGGCATAAATTTCCCGAAAACCGACCACCGCACCGCACCGAACCAAAGTATCATTTTTTGGGTGTTCGGATGGTTGTGCGGTTATTGTTTTGATCTACTTTGCTGGTCGGTCTGTTCTCCGGTTTCCGCCTGCTGTGAACCGAATGCACCGAAGAAACCGGAAGTCCTCGTTTCGCGCTGTCATCTGGGTGTAACTGCCTTCTCGTTTCGCACTATCTGGGAACGTGAGCATGGGGCTTCGTTCTTTTGCGCATGGATGGTGGAGCCCATGGCCTTCCGTCGCTGTGTGCAATGCATGCATGGCATGGGCCCTCCTCTTGCTTCATGTGATTGGCGCTTAGAGGGAGGAATCATGGAGGCATACGTTTTGGTAAAAACGGTGCCCCGAAAAAACCAAACCGAATTTGTTCGGTCTTTTCTATCGGTTTTTATTTTGTTTGTACGTTCTTTGGTTGCTATTTAGAAAACTGAACATTTAGAAAACCAATAAAACCGAGCCGATTAAACAAGAGAAACCGAATGCCCACCCATAGTCAGAAGTAAGATGGATCTAAGAATGGCAAAATTATTCATTTTATGACTGCTCAAATCTCAAGCATGCTAGTAAGATCCTTTTCCCAAAGTAACATGTGGAGAAGAATTGCCAATAGCCAAACCTGTATCTTATTTGTTACACTCTTGAGTCTAAAATAGAAAATGACACATTGTCAAAGTTTCCTTCTGTTTTGTATCATGGAAGTTGATTTGAATCTGTAAAAAGCTTACGGTGTGTTGTTTATGACTACTCTAGCTTATGTGCCCTTAAATGTTTGATAAAGTGATGTGCTTCTCTGTTTGCATTTTTACAGGTAAGATGGGATGATAGTACTGATAGCAGCCACCAAAACAGAGTTTCTCCATGGGAGATCGAGAGAGTTGGTGGCAGTGTTTCGGTTACCCATTCCTTGTCATCTGGGTCTAAGCGAACCAAATTGCACTTTCCTCAAGGCGGTTTGGATACTCCATTTCTTAGTAGGTTCCACAGTCCCAACACTGCATATATATAATTTCATTTACTCATGCATGTTAACTAATTTGCATTAAACTTGTAGATGGAAATGGTCACCCGGACTCCATGGGAACTGAAAATTTCCACAGGGTCTTGCAAGGTCAAGAATTTAGGGGTTCTAGGTCCCATGGTGTTGTATGCTCTGAATCACCTGGTGTACCAAATTTTCAAGCTCCTGACAATAAGAGATTTTCTGCTGATATGCGGGGCTACATGAGGCCAGCAAGTGGCCCCCCTCAGCGGAACACCGAGTTTGCTTATCAGCCCGTAGGCTTCAGTGAATCTCTTGGATTCCCAGAGGTCTTGCAAGGTCAAGAAATGTCACAAGTAGTTCCTTTGTTCCGAGGAGCTACTTTTGGCGCTCGTACACAGAATGACAGAGTTGTCTCTGCTAATTCTGTGCATAGATCAGCTGCACCAAGTGGATTGCTAGCTTCAACTCAAGGGCATCCCATCTCCCAGTTTACTCTGTCATCGTCAAAGGTATCTTCTCCCTCGTCGGTTCTGATGTTTAACCAAGCGACAGCTCCAAATCATGAAACCGAAGGCGGAACCAACAACAAAGGTATGCATGGCAGCCAGTTTGCTTCCCAGGAGATGCTCACAGAAACTGTAACCTGGCCCGGTACACAACGTCAAACACCGAGCGAAATCACGAGCAACCAGTTCGCCATGGCGAGAATCCCAGCTCCTCCAAGCGGAGCTGAAACCGGATCGCCGAAGAGGGATGCCGGGAGAAGCAGCTGCAGGCTGTTTGGCTTCTCCCTGACTGGCAACATGCCGGGGGAAGATGGAGAAGTCCTGGAGGATGGAACCATTGAAGCTGGTTGCGAAAACCCCCCCGTGCTGGAGCTGTTTGGGCACAGCCACTCCACTCCCGGTGCTCTTCATGCCCTGTGTGCTGCTGCTCCCTTGGGAATGTGATGCTGCAGTACTGATGGTTTGCTCTTGGGAAATGGTCGTCGTATCAAGCTACCTAGCTGAAACATTCTTGTAAGGATTGCAGCGCCGCCATTTGTATGTTGGTGCTACATGCTGCATGTAAGACTGTAACTGTACCTTGAAAATTTCCGGTGTTTGTTCTTCTAGCTATGACATGGAGACTATGCGGAAGCAGATCCTCGAAACTTAACTCGTAGTGTGCTATATGACTATATGAGTCAACTGCACATGCAGTTATGGGCCTGTTTGGATACGGGGACTAAATTTAATAATTTAATTCCTATCACATTTAATGTTTGTACACTAATTAGAAGCATTAAATGTAGACTAAGGATAAAACCCATTTCATAATTCTGGACTAATTCGTAAGATGAATTTATTAAACGTAATTAATCTATTATTAGTCTATATGATGATACAGTAAACATGTGCTAATTATGGATTAAATAGACTTAATTCTATTAATTATGGATTAAATAGACTTAAAAGAATTGTCTTGCGAATTAGCTTTCATTTATGTAGTTAGTTTTATTATTAGTATATATTTAATACTCTTAATTAGCGTCTAAATATCCGATATGATATGGACTAAAATTTAGTCTCTGGATCCAAACGCCACCTAAGTTAGAGGATCCTGATGGTGTTGTTTGACAGTTGTGAAGCTAGGCCGCTAGCGTGTTACTTTTCAGCTATTTTCACCGGATTATTATTGCAAATATTTATTTTATCTCTCAAATTATGCTTTTTAAAAGAAAGGCTTGTTCTAAGGTATTGATTGTCTACTCATCAAAATATTCAATTTATACCTATATAGTCGCGTAAATAATTTACTACAATAATTTAGTCAATAATCTGTTTTAGACTGGGTCGAATCATCCAAATCCCCTATCATGGATAAATTATTGACAATCTCTCCAATGATGTTATTTTATTTTTAGTGTGCGAGATAACTCTCACCCTAATCAAACAAGACATTAACGAAGAGACCACCAGGCCGAACGCGTCGTCGCACGACACGCAGTTGACATGATCTTGCGATGCAAATGGAAAGGAGTTACTCTTTCGTAATAAAACTATATATCTTTGTCTAAATTATCACAAACAATGTCAACTCTATCCTAAAATTACATGTTTAATGCGAAGTATAGTAAAATTACATATCTAATAATGAAGTCACGAAAAAACTACATAACACAGAATTCAGAGTTTAGATTCTAACATTGCTATTTTGGTGTAGTTTATAAACGTTCTGCCCTTTAAGAATTTTGTCTGATGGAGGACCTAATCCTATCTATGATTATCACATTTTCTCCATCCATCTGAGATCATAGCGCAGTGGTAGCGGCAGTTGGCATGCACCCTGTTAGCCTGGGTTTCGAGTCTTCTCGAACGGGCTAAACTAGATACTAGTTGATACCTCGCGCTTTGCTACGGGTTATGTGGATTAATATATGTTATACATTATAAAAATAATAGATGTACATGTTTAGATAATGTGAAAATGATATGAAAATAATGATTTGATATTAATTACATATTGAGTTCTAAAAATACAACAAAATTGTAAATGATGTCATATTTCAATAATATTTGAAATGCTATAGATAATAATTGTTAGTGGATGATGATGTGTTACACTTACATATTGAGTTTTAAAAGTGAGTGGGTATCAACTTTATAGTAAAATAAGATTTATTGCTTTCTTCTTAAAACCATTGACAGTTTGACACCAAGTCCTTTCTTGATGTTCAACATTTCTGCTGCTAAAGAATCTGCACAGCATATGTTTTATGATTGCACATGATTAAAGAAAAAAATTGCGCCTCACAGCATATGGCCTCAAGTTATGCTGTCATTTGGCTAGTTCTGTAAGGTTTCATCCCCATATACCACTTTACGAAAAAAAATATTATTTCCTTTCGACCAGTTATATTTGCGAATTTTTTAGACAGCGGAAGATTGATTTCCTTTCGATCTCTGCATCAAAAATTTTAGTTAGTCGTGTACCGTTGTGAATAATAGAATCAACGAATTGAATCAACGGATCAAATATGATTACATAATTATCCGGTTAATACCTAATAGGTAGGAATTGAAGGAAACTGAAAGAGAATAATTATACACCATAATAATAGATATGGAACAAATCTTCCCCAAATCTCCCTTGATACCTTTGTGAGGAGAAATTAACCGAACAAGACTTAAGGAATAAAAATATATCTCCAACTCTTAACAGTATATGCCCATACCACCGAAATGGTCATAATTTTTTTAAAGAAAAATCTATAAGATATCACAGAGATATAACACTCCGCAAATTTAATACTAAATAAATTAAAATAAAAGTAACAAAATTGTGAAAATTAATATTTCTAAGGGACGAAAACACTTTTTCCAACAGTAGTGTTCACTGTTCACTAAGATAGTCTGTCACTTTGTTCACTTTTTCCAACAGTAGTGTTCACTGTTCACTAAGATAGTCTACCAATATTTCTAAGGGACAAGTGGACACTATGCTGCCCACGCACACAAAGAGCCAAAGACGATTGTTTAGAACTGTAGATGTCGTAGGAACGTTTGGATTCTTCTGATGCACAATAGTAGTTGCTTGGTACGGGCACCATGAAACATCAAGATCATCACGTCAGTGACTAGTCGTCAGCTAGCAGATGTATTCGTCATTTTGCAACGTGCCCAATGTTATGAGGGCAACTTCAGTACTAGCTAGGTTTAGCTAACTTGCTGTATCGTTCTCAATGTCCCCCCAAGTAGGTGGAACTGAATTTTTAAGCCTCGCGAGTATATTTGAATATGTGTTTCATATTTAGAGTTTCATAACAACTAGATAACACCGATAATTTTGTTGCATATGTTTTTCCCCCACTCCCTCCCCAAGGCTCAATACTAGAAAATGAAAACGTTTATATCCTGCACCACTCATCCACTCCTTCCCCATCTCTCCATTATTTTCCATTGACCAAGGCAGCAGCACGACATCTCTCCTTACTCGACACGACTCCCGACGAGAGATCGACCCACACGATGTCGACAAGAAATCAATTGCTACACCACGGGGAATGAGAGAGGTAGTGCTCTCTATCCCATTAGCCTCATCGATAGGGGTCCATGGTGCGTCCCGAATTGACTGGGGTTCTGACCATGGATTCGGTGACACCGCACTTTCTACTTGGGAATATGGTAATAATGATAATGTCCGTACCAGTGAAGTTTTTCTTGGTCTTCTTGGTCATCTCCGTCATTGCATGGGTTGTCTTCATGCAAGTCCTCAGATGTTACGAGGGCAGAGCATATCAGAGCTAGGGATTCAACAAGGCTACATGATTCCAGGTTCACCTTCTTTGATGGCAACATGCCAAGCTACGGTGGTGCTGCTCTGATGAGGAGAAGCATGCTGTGTTGCAATAGTTTATATTTTTTAGTAGCCACATCTTTGTGCTTATACTTATAAGCCAAAATTTGAATTCTAAAACTTAATTTTGGAGTTTATTTTACAATATTTGCTTTTGAATCGCTAAGAACACGTCTATAAATGTTTCATTTATAGTTTTTGGTTGCGAACAAGCCATAAGAATAAGGATAAGCAACTATAGGGCTTTTAATGTTATATACGATGTATTTGTACGCTTCAATAAGGCTATATTCGAGAGGTGAAGTTGGGAACTCACCTCCCGCCCATGCAAAAGAGAGCGACGCATGTTCTTATGATTAATTAAGTATTTGATAATTTTTTTAAAAATGGATTAATATGATTTTTAAAAGTAACTTTCGTATAGCAGTTTGAAAAGCGTGCGCGTGGAAAACGAGGGAGGTGAGTTGGGAAAGTTTGGGAAAGAACTCAGCCTAAGTATTTTCTGATGTTTCAAAAGTTCACGTGATTGTTGTAGTGTTTTTTTTAATGTTTCAACAAGTATTTTACAATTTTGAACAATTAGAACATGATATTTTATTTGTGATATATAAAAATGTTTCAACTAGGATTCGGTGGTGTTTCTTTTTCCCTATTTATTTTGGATGTAGCATTCTATGTCAGTAATTAATGTTTGAGTAACTTATTTTTTTCTTTTGTGTTGTACAAACGAATGTTTTATGGGAGGTCAATCGATACAGTTTATCCGTCTAATTTTTTTGCTAGATCGAGTGTCCGAAATGTAGTTGCTCCTGTATTTTCATGTGCACTGCAAGTTCAATAATGTACATGGTGTAAACATAATTGTATTTTGTATACATTTATACTGATTAATTTAGAGTAAATTTCACAAAACTACAATTACTTTAACTAAATTACCATAAAACTACAGACTCCAGGTGGAGTATTGTTGAATAGGTTTAACACGTCAAGTTGATCACAAAACTTGAACGTTTATAACTCAAACCATAATATTAGTACTAAGGATTGAAACCCAAAACATATAATTTTGTGATAATTTTATTATTAAATTTGTAGTTTTATTATACTTAGCCTTGAATTTAACAAATTTATTATTAAATATGTAGTTTTATTATACATCACATTAAATGTATAGTTCTGTGATATTTTGATCAAAGTTTCTGTCGTTTTGTGAAATTTACTCATTAATTTACATCGTATAACCTGGCCCACCAAGATTAACACGTATCTAACTTTAGTTAAAATGTTACCATGATCTCAAGGATCAATTCAATGTGATGGCTTTCTTTTGAAACATATAAATTGTTTTTTTAAATGAATTGGCACAAGACTATGCCAATTCATTGAATAGAACAGGAGAACAAACTATACAGCGTATAAGGGATATTTACAAAAAGGGAAAAAATGAGATCCCTAAGGGTCTAAGTTACAAAGGCCTTTTGCTCCTGCCAAGGTCCAAGTCTTTGCCTCCTCTTTGATCTTGGCAACTAGGCTTGTTGCCGACAGCTTTTTGTGTTTGAACACCCGCTGATTTCACTCTTTCCATATTTCCCAAGAAGTCAGGAGGATGAGGCTACGCACGCCTTTTTTGGCACCCCCTGGGGTGGAAGCCTGGACCGACCATCACTCGTGGACCGTCGCAGGGTTACCCCAATTTGTTGGTTCGATTTGATCGTAGGAGGTCCAAGCTGAAATCAACCCCCAAACCCTCCTTGTGTATCTGCATTCCGCCATCAGGTGCAGGGTTGTCTCCAGGGTATGCCAACAAAGCGGGCAGTAGGCATTGTTTTGCCACCCACGTGTCGTGAGGAAGTCTGATGTCCATACTTTGTTTTGGACAATCAACCATGCAAAGAACTTGCATTTTCTCGGAGCCCAGGTCTTCCATATGATCGTCGTGTAGTTTGTACTAGTAGATCAAAGGAATTGCGTTTTGTATACCGATGTTGCCGTATATTCCCCATGGGCTGTGAGTTTCCAAGTGATTTGGTCTGGTTGGTCAACGAAATGCATATTTTGAACAGTGTTCCAGAGAAACACTAGTTAGTCCAGGAGCTCAATGGACATGCCACCGCTGATTGAGAGGTTGAGATCTTTTATCCATGTCTTGCCCTCGCAAGCTTGTCTCACCATTCTTTTTTTTCCTTTTGGATGTTGCATAGACCCGCGCCAGGTCTTTCGGCCTTCTTCCTTGCAACCAAGGCGAGTCCCAAAAACGAGCTATTGACCCATCCCCCACAGATATGGTAGTGGCCGCCGCAAAGAGTTGTTTGTATGTGTCGTCACACGGTGCCCCGGTCCCCATCCAAGGCTTTTCATGGGTCTTCCATTCCTGCCAGAGCCATTTTACACGGAGCGTGCGTGCAAACTTTTCGAAATGTAGCACTCCTAACACATAGATTGTTTAATTCCGGTGGAAATTAAGAGAAATATACAACAAGAAGCTTGACAACTGAATAAATTACGAGCGCAATGCATCGTTGCAACATTGTGTATTTGGTAGTCAAGGAAGTAGAGCGCATCTATCGTGACTACGGTATTTGCATGGTATGAGAATCGTTGGTACCAGGGTATACGTGAGACTGAGGTAAAAGAGACGGAGACAGAGATTTTTATACAGGTTCGGACCCCTTAACTGTCAGGTAATAGCCCTACTTCTGTTGGTCGAAACCGATGTTGCTCTTATATATCAGTATCACTCGAGTACAATATTTGGGATAACCTAATCTAGTCGTCGTCGACTTGGCAGCACGTATCTCCAACACGTAGTCGACAACAAGGTAGTCTTCTTCTGCGAATATAAACTCAACGAGATTAGAGGTAGCGCTAGGTCCCTCATATCGGCCTCTGTGGCTCCGGATTGGGTCTGTCTAGGCTTGTCCCTCATGTTGGTTTGTGTTGGTCTGCGTTCACCTCTCTGCTCTCTTCCTAGGGGGTCTTGTATTTATACCCTTGGATGTCCTCTTGTCCAAGTAGAACTAAGATGATAAGTATGGATACGATCCGAGTAGTTCCTATAGTTTCTAACTTGAACTTTGCTTCTCTTTCCTTATCCGGAACACCTTCCGTATGTGAGGCATGATTCCGTATAAGGCTTGATATATATTGGACCTCATCGAGCCTAATAAAAAATTATTAGGTATGCCTTATCCATAACCATCACAGCAGCCTTAATAGCACAATCACGGCTGCATCAAATAAGTATCTGGTTCCAGTGTTTCTTTAATTAGAGTCTAGTGCACAGTCATTCACACTAGAACGGGATCGGTTATCTCTAACGGGCTTGAAGCGTCATCTCTAATGGGTAGGACCCCCGTCAGTGAGCAAATGTCAGTGATATGAGAAAATATCTCAATCGGGCACCAGGCCGTCACGGATGGACGTTATCTCAATCGGGCCTAACACTACAGCCCATCACAGATAAGATTGACCGAGCGATACAAGTCAAACCAGGCTAGGTAGGAGCCCGTCACGGATGACTAATCTCAATCGGGCAAACTACTAAGCCCGTCAGCGACGACTACCCATCTCTAACGGGCCTTTCATCAGAGCCCGTCACCGATATGTTTGACCCCTCCCGTTGAGTCAAAATAGTCCTGTTTCGGAATACTTATCTCTATCGGGCTCAAATAACGAGCCCATCAGGGATGTTCTATACCCCTATCGGGCTCTTTTTGGAGCCCTCACGGATGATTATCTCTTTCGGTCATTATTAAAATGCCCGTCAGGGATGAGTAAATCAGCAAAAAAAATAAAATTTGTTTTTTGGCTAGCCTCAGGCCTTTGCTAGCCATGCCCGCTGCAAAAAATGACAGAAGCATATATGCATAGTCCCATTCCCCAGCAACCCCAATTCTCAGAATCTCCACACATATTTGACAATTTTCAGTCAAATATTCATTCCAACCACAGAACCATTCACAGCACAGCCCATTCACAAAATCAAACATATATACATTCACATCCATAGAACAATTCACATATGTATGTCATTCACATCTTTTTTTCTATCCAAAACCGCCGACTTGCATCAAAACCTGTAAAACTGAGTTATATTTAATTAGAAACCTATAAACCTATAAAACCTGTAAACCTGTAAATATATAAAAATATATGAAAATATATACAAAAAATCACGCAGAACTGTATTACAAAGAATATTTACATAAAGCAAATGTTTGTCGCAAGCATTGCAAATGTTCAACCATTCAGAGAGGAGAGAGGAGCTAGTTAGGACTTGACTCTAAACATTCCTTTGGGTGACAAGATATCATCTAGTATGAATTGCGCTATCTCCTCTCTAATGATGTCAAAGTTGTTTTCCGGAATCGTTGAAAGTTTTTCCTGCATGTGAGGCGCCAAGTTAGTCTACGTACTTGGAAAGTTATTAGGAATCGGGCTATCTCCTATCTAATGTATAAAAACAATTGAAGCACACACCTCAAGGTCGAGCAATGTCACCTTGTCTGCGAGGCTCCTCATGTTATGGCAGACGTGGAACCCACACTGGTCGCCAACTTGTTGACGTATTGGGAAGTCTTTTTTGTGACCGAGTGTGGGATGCCCTTCCTTATTCCTCCATTGAATCGAATCCGCAGGGTGTCCTAGCAAACCGTCGTTCTTTCTCTCTGTGGCATGCCAACGTACTAACTTTGCTTCCTTGGGGTTGGCAAATATTCTCTTGAAACGATCAATGATAGGTAGATACCACACAACCTTCGCCGGACCACCGCGCTTTGACTTCTTTCCCTCCCCTCCACTTTTCTTTTGCTTGTATCGAGAAGCCTTGCAGACAGGACAAGCATCTAAGTCCGCATACTGCTTGTGGTACAATATGCAGTCGTTCGGACAAGCGTGAATTCTACGGACCTCTAACCCCAGGGGACACAGAACCTGCTTTGCTACATATGTCGTCTCGGGCAATGTGTTCTCTTCAGGAAGCATGGCCTTCAATATTCCCAAAAGATCTGTGAAACTCTTGTCTGTCCATCCGCTACTTGCCTTCATCTTCATTAGGTCCAAGGTAGCTGATAATTTGGTGTGTTTTGGCTTGCATCCAGCGTATAGAGGTGTCTCCGAGTCACTGACCAACCTGCTGAACTTCATGGAATCTCTCTCGTTGTAAGTTGGATCCTCAACGTCACGTAACATGTCTTGTAGCAGATCAGGATCCACATCAACCATTTCACCGCCCAATGGAGATGGTACAAACATGTCATGCTCATCTTCATCTCCTTCTTCCTGATTGTTTGCGCCACCTCTGTCTGCAACTGTACCACTTCCCGATTCTTTCTCTCCATGCTTCACCCAACATGTGTAGTCCTTCATGAATCCTCTTTGTATCAAGTGAGAGTGTACGTCCACTCTGCTTTCAAACATATTCTCATTCTTGCAATCTCTACATGGACAACACATGTATTTGTTGTTTCTTTTTTTCCTATCCTCGTCCGAAGCGTTCATAAAACTTAATACGCCATCTCTATACTCCTTGCAATGACGCTTCAAAGTAGTCGCATACATCCAACTTCGATCCATCGCTGCAAAAATGAATAAAATATTAGTTAATTTCTCGTGAGATAAGCACTACTAAATTAATAAGTACTAATTACTTTAAGATTTTCCTGTTTTTCTTTCAAAAAATACAAAAATTCGCCCCCTTCAACCTCCCACCAAAATGGACAACAGTGGGATAACTTCAGACAATAGTCGGGTGGAGTATTTATAGTGTGCGAAATATATCTCAATCGGGCCAATTAAACGACATCTCTAACGGGCGCTCACTTATTTCTTACGGGCGTAAAAGAAAGCCCGTCATCGATTTTTATCATCGGTGACGGGCGTTTAAACTAATCTCAATCGGGCCTTACTTGGAGCCCGTCACCGATGAAACTCATCCGTGATGGGCTTTGTAGTTGGGCCCGATTGAGATAGTAGAGGTAATCTCAATCGGGCAGATCTACTGTGCCCCTCACAGATGAGTATCATCGGTGACGGGCTATAGTTCTATGCACCTCGAACGAGTACATCTACAACGGTGTTGCTTTCGGTCCGATTGAGATGACTTCGTTCTGACGGCCCACGAAGTCCAGGCATGTGCGGGCCCGTCACAGATGAGAGGATCTGTACTAGTGCCAGTAGCAAATGTTTACCCACTTTAGCTCTTTGTCCAATTTCAACGGCAGTACAGTTGTCTTGTCTCCACAGTCCACCTCCCAACTATAGCTAGCATAATTAATGTGGATTATTGCGAAACACACTTAACTACAAATGATGACAGTACTGCATGCACAAGACAAATACAGTACTATACTCCTGTAGTAGTGAGACAGATCGATGTTGGAGAGGATAAAATTGGACAGGACGATGCAGGTTAACTAGTGGCATAGAAAAGCAAAGCGAAAAACTTAACATGAAATTAACACGAGCGTTCAAACTTTTGATCGATCTCCGTCATTTAATCTCCAGAAGCTATAGCTTGATAGGAAAACGGTCACTACTACCTAATCCTGACGATCGAGCTGGATCACCCAACTTCCTATAAAAAAGGAGCATATGTGTACGCAAGTACAAAACACTAATTAACCAATCAATTAATTAAAATTGTTTAGAGAAGGAAACAAATCATTTTTATAATGGGAGATGAATACTAGTAATAATACAGTTAATTAGTTAATTAAATTAATGCTAGAAAGAGTACTTCCTCTGGTTTCATAATTCTTAATGCTTTTAAATAATAACATGTTGTTCAAAATATATCATGTTTTTCTATTATAGTATATACAATAAATTTATAATTTTTTATTTTATTGTAGTATTTTGTAAAATAAATCCATAAAAAATGTTTTAATGTTTTTAAACTAGATAATTTTAAAGTTACTGATAGTTTAACATCAACCTTATTCAAAACATTGAGAATTACGTTAAAGGAAAAAATAAGTACGTACAGTAGTGACTTTAGTAGTGATAACATTAGATGCAATTGGTACGTCCACGATCTATATATACGGTGTGTCCTCACTCTCTGAAGGAAGGCAGTGTAATGAGAGCATGGAGCTCAGTCAGAGCCACTGCAATGGGCAAGAAGCTAGCTTGCTGGATGCTCAGCTCGAGCTCTACCGGAACAGCTTAGCCGTCGTCAAGTCCATGGCTCTCAAGTCGGCGCTGGACCTCCGCATAGCGGACGCCGTCGACCACCACGGCGGCGCCGCCACCTTGGCCGAGATAGCCAGCAAGGTCACGCTCCACCCATCCAAGATCCCCTGCCTGCGCCGCCTCATGCGCGTGCTCACCGTCTCCGGTGTCTTCGCCGTGGCCGCCGGTGGTGGTGACGACGGCGAGCCCGTCTACGAGCTCACGCCATCGTCACGCCTCCTCGTTGGCTCCGCGAACCAGGCCGCCATCATGTCCATATTCCTCCACCCGACACTCGTCGTCCCCATCCTCGGCGTCGGCGAGTGGTTCCACCGCGAGACGCCGGACCCGTGCATCTTCAAGCAGGCGCACGGGCAGAGCCTGTGGGAGCTGGCCGAACGCGACGCGGCGTTCGACGCGCTCATCAACGACGGGATGGCCTCGGACAGCCGCTTCATCATGGACTTCGTCGTGAAGGAGCACGGCGAGGTGTTCCAGAGGATCGGCTCCCTGGTCGACCTCGCCGGAGGGCTCGGTGCGGCGGCGCTGGTCATCTCGAAGGCGTTCCCGGAGGTGAAGTGCAGCGTGATGGATCTCGGCCATGTCGTTGCCAAGGCTCCCGGTGGCACCGATGTGGAGTACATCGCCGGAGACATGTTTGAGAGCGTTCCACCGGCAGATGCTGTCTTCCTCAAGGTATGGAGAACTTTTAGGGTACAATGATTATCAAACTGTTAATAATTCTTTGATTATTGTCTAATGTCAAATCCGACGTGACATCTATAAATGGTTTTAGTCGATAAAGAACCAAACCTTTTTTAACCAATTATATGGAGTATTATATAATTGCATTTTTTTGATTGTCTCAATGTTTACTTAGTGGGTTCTGCATGATTGGGGCGACAACGAGTGCATCAAGATACTGAAGAATTGCAAGAAAGCCATTCCTCCTAGAGATGCTAGAGGAAAGGTGATAATCATGGACATAGTGATCGGAGCAGGACCATCTGATCATAAGCACAAAGAGGTACAAGCCTTATTTGATATGTACATCATGTCCGTCAATGGCATCGAGAGAGATGAGAAAGAGTGGAAGAAGGTTTTCATGGAGGCTGGATTCAGTGGGTACAAGATTATGCCGGTTCTAGGCTTCAGGTCAATCATCGAGGTCTATCCTTAAAGGAGACATTGATGATTTGGACATCAGTGATTGATGATTAGTTGTTGTGTGGAGCATATCTATTTGTCGTGGTGAGACAGTAGTGATGACTATGAATGTATATTGTATGCTTGCTTTGTTTTCTTCTGAAATAAAAATTAAGTGTGATGCTAGAACCATATATTCGACGCTACGCTAGAGTGAATATACTACCCACGTCCAAAATAAATCAATTCATGTCTTCTAATCTACCCTCGTTCCATAAATCGAAGAGTTTTATCCCTTCGATCTCTTTACATACCCATCCACTAATACTAATTTTCTTTTAATGAGGGATATTTTGGTTTATGTTCCTCACTACTGAAACACTTTTGGAGTAGTGCGAGCAATTTTTTTATAAGGCGAGTAAGTTTCACTTAACATGATCATGAAAATCTATAAAAAAAAATATGAAATTTAAAACGAACATTGTGAAATATAGTTTAAATACAAAACGTTTTGTATGTAGTACTCATTTTCTATAAGATTTATCTTCAATCATATGATGCAACCTAGTGCATAGTGAAACTTATTTTAATATATCCAGATGTAAAGCGCTATTTTTAGGAGAGAATTCTAATCCCTCGAACTAATGCTAACTTTTTCTCTCAAATTCAATGTAAATGGACGTGAAAAATTCTAAAAAAATTGGCAATGTAGAGTAGAGTAACATTTGCTCCACTAAAAATCATATTCAAACTCGATCTATAAATTAAGAAATAAAAACACAGACATGAATAGTACCAACACTATTCATTGTGCGAGTTGAGTTTTGACTTGTTTTTTTTAGTTAGTCTATGTACATGGTATGAATGTTTTCAAGTTTTTTGAGATTTTTCTACATATTTGAATGGTGTTTGAACAAATAAGAGATCCCTTCGAGAGTTCAAAACACTTCCCCCAATTTTGTATGCTGTGTCAGCCACTTCCAAGATTACAATGGTGCATTCTTGTATGGATTGCAGCGACACTAGTACACGAACGATTTTTCCGTGCGGCCCAAATGGGGTCTTTGCATGCGGCAGGTTGGCTCATCTACCCAAAAGGGTCTGCAAAGATCATCATCTTCGCGTGCGGACGGCCCAACCGTACGCAAAGATACCATTTTTCCAGGTGGTCGTCATAACAGGACCACCCGCAAAGATACCATTTTTGCGTGCGGTCCTACTAAGAGGGCAGCCTGCAAAGATACCATTTTCCAGGTGACCAAACCTACTCCCAGCCATTTGGAAAGATATATTACACTATTTCTCGCTTTTTATTAATCGAAATTTTGAATGTTACGTGTAGTAGCTAACTGTATTGTCGTTATTCGCACATATCACAAAATTGGTTGCTAGAATAAAAAAGGCATTACAAGTTAACACAAATAATGTCATTAAGGATATAATAAATATATATATATATATATATATAAAATAAAGGATATATGTTTTTGTTCGCATTATACAATTGAACCCAAATATTCATTAAGTGCTTTATTTGTTCACATGTTCTTTCTCCCACTCTCTTAGGGGTTTGAACTTCTCCTCTAGTGCAAGTTCGCTCTGATCATCGAAGAATTCCCCTAACCAGTTGCAGCAATCGCGGTGGAGGAAGTGGCAAAGATCTGCGCAAAGGTTTACAATTGTTGTTTTGTCCTACCGGTTTGCTACAACCGGAACATCCGGGATTTGTTCATAATTTGTTGTGTACCTCCCGTTGATTCTAAGCATCTGGCTAATGTAATATCCACATAGGTTAGTGCCTGGGGGTTGCTTGAAGCACTACGAACAAAAACATTACATCCATTAATATTTAAAAATAAAAAAGTACAACAAATCAAGTTAATTGTAGAGGTATCATTACCGGCCAGCGTGACTTCACGTGAAGCTTTTCCCTCTGTGCATCCTTTACTGGCCCGCCATGGCGGACATAATACCTGTGTGCTCTATGTGCATAAAACATTTGTTCGAGTTAAATTCAAATTGTAGAAAAGCAAAGATGTATATATAGTGGGGTGTATGAGTACTTACAAATTTAATAGAACGAGGAATTCCATGAACGCTTTCTCCTCGTAGTTTGCTGGATCAAGAACTACGACCAAGTGGTCCTTCGGATATACCAGGAATAAAATGTAGTGGTCGCTGCAAAGAAGATATACGAGTTATGTACGACACTTGGTGGTTATTTTTTTGAAATTAGGGAGATGTTTACGTAAGAGCGTAAGGGACCATAAGGACATTCTTGTCCTGGTGCCTGAGCATTGCCTGTCCCAAGTAAGTAGCTACTGTGATCCTCTTTTGCTTGTGCAAAACCCTGATATACTTATCTTTTTCCTTGGGGGTCTTGTCTCGTAGTTCAGGAGCATCCGCATGAAGGGACACTGTGTGTTGTGTGATGTAAACCCTCGTTGTGTTTACGTATCCTACTGGTTTCCTCGCTCGTTCTCTATCATGGAATTGTGACCTACATAATGCAGTGGCTCATAAGATGCATGTTTATTTAATATGCTCACTTAGCCCCTAAAATGTTACGGACTTACAGACAAAACGCAAAACGCAGTAACAAGGTTGATGTCCATTTTTTCGAGCTTGAATAATGTGTGTAGGTCTTTGAAATCAATGATAAGCATCCCATTGGGTCCACTGGTGAAAGCGTTTTCTGGTACCTTCACACTTATTACACCGAGTCCCTTTTTGGTTACTTTCAGGTACCATTGCATTGCTCTCATCTGCCAGGGTAGTTCTTCCATAATGTGCCATGGTAGGAATGATTTACCATATTCGTATTTTTCTAGCACGTCCTTAGATGTCCAATGTTGGAACTCATCCACACAAGGTTGTACCGACTTTTGTGAATCCGACAAATCATAAAAGTCTTTTCTCTTAACGTCGGTCGGACCTCTCCCCCTGAATGCCTGAAATGTTAACCTTCATTCGTAAACTGCCATTTCCTTTGGATTGTAAGTTGAAACCATAACTGGGATCAGTCGACGAGGTTCAAGGGTGGTAGTGATTGGGGCGGTTGCGGCTTTCTAGGGAGGTGGAACAGGTTGCACGAGAGCAGATTGTGGTGTAGGAGGAGATTGATGGATGAGATCTAGTTTGTCAACAAGCGGCGAAGGGGGGACTTGAGCAGGAGACTTACGGGGCACTTGAGGAGGAGACGGAGGTGGGGATTTAGGATGTTGTGGTGGCGAAGGAGGATTTGGGGAATCTGGTGGCGAAGGAGGGCCGGGTGGGGAAGGCGGTGCATGAGATGAAGCTGTCATTGCCCTCGATGGAGCTCCGGTTGATGATGCAGGTCCGGTTAGGATGATGTCCGGATGATGCCACAATATGAATTGATTAACTGCATCTCCGAGTAGTTCTATCCCTTCTGATGTTGGGATGTCTAGCTCCAACAAGGTATGCTCAGCATTGACCTTTGCCACTTGCACTCTTGCATACTTGTCTGGAATTGGAGTGTTGTGGAATTGGCGGCCTAGTGTCGCTAATCCTGTTCCAACCTCCTTTGTCTTTCCAGCTCTGCCAATTGGAACAACGAGACTGCATGGTGTCGGGCGGTGATAAGATCCACGGGGTAGGGAGTTACTTCAACTGATCCGACATTGCTTGGCTCCTGTATGGTGTGCTAGGACGCTTCAGCGGTTTGCTGCGATTCTGGAAACATGCATGTTTGGGAATGTTGTGGAATTCTGAGCCGCTAGAGAATAGAAATGTTCCTTTACTTGTGCGTATATTTTCTCTTCCATCTTCTCTTTGTACTTGTCGCATTTCTTGTAACGCTTGGCGTCTTGTGGAAAATCCTTCCTTCCAACTGGTCCTTGACCCTACACCTCTGACCCTCCCGGTATGTTCGTCGTTGCCCAAAGAGGCTGTGAGTTGGTCTTGCTCCCTTTTGGCAATGAACTCCCCGAATTTCTCTTTTTCTACGATCTGTTGGAGATTGGAGGTCACCAGCTCGATATCTGGAGTCTCAAAAAGGATCTCACCATCATCTGTTACTTGTCCAGTGCTTCATGCCCACACCTAGTTTTTGTTTCGTACTATTAGATGATCAACCAACAGTGGTTTACCTTCAGCAGCAAACTTTTCTTCCATTTCTCGCTGCAGATCTACGTGTCCATCATATCCGCTTGATCCCAAACGATGCGGATATTTGTTCCTTTTGGCTAGATCTGACATTTTTTCCTCCTAGCTAGAGCTTCCGGTGTGGTCATCTTAGCGACAAACATGTCCCATTCAGCCCGCGAGATATTTCCATATGCTTTGAATGGAGACTTGTTCTGTTGCATGTAATACGTGTTTATATCAGACTTCCACTGTCTCCATCGATGATCCATAGTTTTCATTGCTTAATGTCTTCCCAGAACCTCCGAACCAGGTGGATAAATAAAGTATTTCTGCAGCTCATTCCACATAAGGGTCTTAATATTAGGATCCACCAATGGCCATTTTTCTACATTTAATGGGCCGAACAGTCTGGCCACAATCCCGCATGTGCTGCTAAACTTTGACATCGCAGCCCTTGGCTCAACAGGGTTTCCATCTCTTCTCAGAGCTGTTATGAAATAAGTCTCTTTCGGCAGCTGGTTCTTACTTCTCTCACCATGTCTTTTCTTTGCACATCCACCTGCACTAGCTGACATGTCTATAGGTTCAGGTGCGGACGTTGATGTGTCCAACTCAATTTACGGGGTGACGGTACTTTGGGTGCCTTTTTTTAATGTCGACATGTTTCCATCTGCATCGACATCACATGCCGGACCGTTAGACACCTAACAGTTCGTTTAACACTGGTTATGAAAATAGTGGATCGTGTCTTACAACTTGCTCAATTGGTACGTAATCGGGGTCAACTTCGCTTGGGATCCTTTGCGCGATCTTCGGAATGGATCACTTGCAGTTCGCCATGTTTCTTCGCTCGATGACCCTTGAGGTTCGTCGGCAAGGAGTTTGTCGACTGGTGCATCGGTGGGAACTTTGTCGTTCGACATTATTTTTCTACCATCACTCTTCAGAACATAAAAAATTGTTCAAATTTTTGTTTGGTACGTAAAAAATGTATAACATAAAAATTTGTTCAAATTTTCGTTCGGAACGTAAATAACTATTGACGATGAAATTTGGTAAACATATGAATCAGAGTTTGATCCAATTCAAAGTGGATTTGAAGATATGCGGAAGTCTTATAAACAGAGTGCGCATCGTCTGGGAGTCTGTATCGGCTGATACTGAATTCGATATGGTTGGACGATACAGCCAATGGTAGCAAAATCGGTTACGTGATAGATGTCAGATTCGAGAAGAGGACTTCGATGACATTGCCAGGCAAGCATAGAGTCCAAGATGGGCAATTGTATCTATTAATTAGGATTTTATGTAATTTTCTTATAGATATTTTCGGTAAGAGTCTGCCTAAGGGACTTGTTCGTTGGTTAGAGTTATATTAGGAAAGTATGAGTCGTGTTCGTTATGGACAGGTTTGTATATTCGGCTATAAATATAAGCCCGAGGTCTTGTAAATAATTAACATCAGTTCAATCCAATTTCGGTGCATAGCCACGGTTGACGATGAAATTTGGTAAGCCTTGAAGTCATCATCGGCCTAGAGTCAGTATCGGCTTCAGAGTTCTAGAATCGGTCGATGGAAGCTATCAATCGCCAACAGTCGGATTCTTACCAAATTCGGTTAAGGAAATTAATCTATTAAAATAAGCTTATCCGAAAGAGACCGAGTTCAAGGAGGATACGGCATAACAGTTTATCTATTAATTAGGAATAGTCTGTTAGTTTCCTTTATCTTTAGGAAAGTGTGTTTAGTGTCCAATAAGAACTTTATATTTTTCCTTTTATCTCTAGGAAAGTTTGAGTCGTGTCCGATATGGACTAGTATCTACCCATGGGTATAAATATATATACCTGGGGTCTATGTAAATTATCTCTCGATCAATTCAACTTCGGCGCATCGTCACCTTTTACCCTTTTACTTTCGACAAGTTCTTGTTTCAAGTTGGGCTGCATCGTCTTCGATCTCCGACGAGGGGTAAGGCTTGTTATGGTGGCTTGCGTTACCGGGATTAGTGCTTCCATCGCTTCGACACTCTAATCTTGTTCATGTAAGTCATCAAGTTATCATATACGTTATATAATCTAGATTGACAAGGTTTTCTACTTGCATCGGTCGATCTCCATCTAGGGTTTTGTCGATATTGGCTACATTACTTTGTTGGCTTAGATTATATAATGTATCCACCACCCTGAAAATCAGTCAAAAGCTTGATTGTCTAGATATTATGTTTCTTTTCATACTTAGTGCTGCATCAGTTAAGTTTGATCTACTAAGTCGTGCTTAGAACCATAATCTCTAGCCTGCTTGTTGATTGCCAATAAGGGTTTCATCGGGGTTTGAGCCGATGAGTTATCTAGATGTTATATTGGCTTATAAGGATTACATACAAGTTGGATTTAGCCGATGACAACAAAGGTTTCACTGTTTATCTAATCGTTTGGATTTAATGACATCGGATCTCCAGCCGATGTATGCTTTAACCTTCGGATCAGCGCTTATTCTATCTATCATTACTAGCCGATTGGTTGCTACTGGAATATATTACATTATCATCAGCAGATTATTTTTATGTCATTATTTACTCAAGTATCAAGATCTATACTGGATATCGGCTGGTATCGGCATCGGCTGGAATTATTATATCGGCTTGTCAGCTGATCGGCTCTTTGATATTCAATTTATATATCTTGTCAGTTGCAGGATCAAACTGACTAGCACGCCCGCATCTCATCATTATTTTGGACCTGCACTGGAGCTAAGCAGATCTCCCAGGCCGTCGTGTTTTTACGTCAACAGCCACCTTTTTCATTACTTTGTTTCGACGAGTTCTTGCTTTCGAGTCGGGCTGCATCGGTTTCGATCTTCGACAAAGAGGTAAAGCTTGCTATGGTGGTTTGCATTATCGGGATTAGTGCGTACATATTTATGACACTCTAGTCTTGCTTTTGTGAATCACCGAGTTATCATATATATCGTATAATCTAGATTGATAGTGCTTTCTACTTGCATCGGCTGGCTTTTATCTAGGGTTTTACCAGTGATGGCTAGATTGACTTATTGGTTTAGATAGTGTAATATATCCACCATCCTGAAAAGATAACCATCGGTTTGATTGTTTAGATATTATGCTTCTTTTCATACTTATTGCTGCATCAGTTAAATTTGATCTACTAAGTCGTGCTTAGAATCATAATCTCTAGCCTGTTTTATGGTTGTTAATAAGGATAGTATCGGGGTTTCATCCGATCTTATCTGGTATAGTTGTTTTACATAGTCTTATGTCTTGTTTAATATACTATATCTACCCCCTATATCAGGATCTCAACTAATATAAATATATTGAATTTACTGTCAATCTAATGGATGATAGTTTAATATATTTGTTGCAAGATGATATCCTAGTATAAGGTAGTATCAGAGCTATAGCCGATACATGCTTAAATTTGGACATCGGCTATGATATAAACATATATAATCGTTATTTCGTGTTACTTTAGATCTAGGCAATTTATACTGTCTCGGTTAAGTCCGATCTATCCCAATTGCTATCTTCTAAAGTAATATCGATTTATAGATTACATAGTATTGATATTTAAAGCCGATGGATCAAATTTAGGGTTTATTTTTGATTAAACATACCTTACAGCCGATTCGCCTCACAATGCATCGGCTAGGTTACACTACGATATGACATTGGCTTTTGGGCCAATCGATAGTCATTTACTAATAATATTTGCATGTTTTATCTTATTGATTGCAGGATCAAATCAACTGGCACGCCCTTGAACCTGAAAGTAAACTTTGGACCTGCACTAGAGTAAAGCAAATCTCTCAGGCCAGTGTGTTTTTTTTGCATCAACACGCTTTTGGCACGCCCAGTGGGACTTGAGTTATCATCCTGACACCCAACGTTACTGAAGTCATGGAGGATAATGTTATACCCATAACGGTTGAGCATCTGAACGAAGAGCAAAGAGAAGAGATGAAGAAATTATTAGATCAACTCCAGACGCAATATTTGCATTCGTTCACAATGACTCGACAAGGCACGGTGATTCAAAGGACTAAAATCGAGTTGCCATCAGTTGAGAACACAGAGCCAAGTACATCTGGAGTGAACGATGATAAAGGTAAAGAGGTCAAGGCCGAGTCAGTGATGAAGAACCCCACACACTACAAGATCGCATCGATTCGACAGTTCATCATTATTTGATCAATCAATCCGGCGTACTTGTTAATACATTAACTAACATGATCAAGACGGTGGTAGATGGCACTATAGCCGAGGAGAAAGCAAGAGGACCCATTTATCTTCCAGGAGATGCTTTCCCAGATTATAGGGCTGTGAAGACTGAAATTGGCGGGTAACAGCAGACAACTTTAACTCAAGTCCCATCGGCCCCCATGTCTTGTGTACCTATTCCGACAATATTGACAAGGGAGTAACCGATGCTTGGGGGGAGAGTTCAACTCAGTTTACACCAGAACAGCTAATCAACATGTTGAAGATGAAGCTACCAATCACTGAGCCGACATCTCACATCCCTTCGGTGTCGCAATTAGTTGCGCCCCAACCATCTTCGCAGCAGCCGATAGGGATAACTCAGGCAATCGGCGAACAACATATACTAGAACCGCTGTTATATGTACCACGACAAGGTTTGGGAGCCAATTTCAATTACCAGTATCAACCTCACTCTCCACAAATCAATTATCGGCCCGAGGGATCACCATGGTTTCAATATCCAACTCAGTTCGGTCAGCATGATCAATTGCAGTAACAATATGGAGGAGGGGTACAACAGCAGCCATGAGCCGATATGATTGCTGACGTGATGAGGGAGCAATTTGGATTCAAACCTAAGGATAATGGTAACATGTATCGGTATCCATATCCTGAATATTTTGATCGAGTGCCGCTACCAAACCGATACAAAGTACTAGATTTTTCAAAGTTCTCAAGACAAGACAATGTGTCAACATACGAACACGTCAGCCATTTTCTAGCACAATGTGGGGAGACATCAGCTACAGAAGCTCTCAGGGTTAACTTGTTTCCACTATCACTATTTGGATCGGCGTTTACATGGTTCTCTTCTTTACCCTATAATTCTATCAAGAGTTAGGCCGATCTAGAGAAGCAGTTTCATAAATATTTCTTTAGTGGAATTCAAGAGATGAAATTGTTAGATCTTACATCCATTAAGCAAAAATCAGACGAGTGTTGACGAACAAATTTGGTAATTCAAATATCGGAAATCAAGATGGAATCGAAGAGGATTGAAGAGATAAGATCGTATCGAAAAGCAGAGTGAGAATCGGCTGTGGTCCAAATCGGCTGTGGACTGATCGGCAGAGTCAGAGTCGGACTAGGTTAGCCGATTGAGTCGATTTCGGTAATGTGATTCGGTATACGTCATCGGATTGTGTTAGCGTGCTTCATATGGATTGCCATGCACGGATAGAGTCCTGAGGAGGCAATTGTATCTATTAATTAGGATATTTTATGTAATTTCCTTGTAGATATTCCCGGTAAGAGTCCGCCTAAGGGACTTGTTGGTTAGTTGGATTTGTACTAGGATAATATGAGTCGTGTCCATGATGGACAAGGTTTGTAATTTCGGGTATAAATATAATCCCGAGGTCTTGTAAATAATAACAACACACGTTCAATCAATCTCGGCGCATCGCCAAACCTTTGTCTTCCACCTTCGACAAGTTTGTGCTTTCGAGTCGTGCTGCATCAGTTTGATCTTCGGCAAAAAGGTATATCTTGTCATGGCGAGTTACATCATTAGGGCTAGTGCTTACATCTCTATGACACTCTAGTTCTTTGTTGTGACTCTCCGAGTTATCATATATGTTATATAACTTAGATCGATAGTGCAATCTACCTATATCGGCTAGATCCTTTCTAGGGTTTCATCGATATCGGCTAGATTACTTTGTTAATCTAGGTTATATAATATATCCACCATCCCGAAAAGGCAACCATCGGCTTGATTCTTTAGATCTCATGCTTCTATTTATACTTAATGTTGCATTGGTTCAGTCCAACCTATTAAGTCGTATTTAGAATCATGGTATCTAACCTGCTTCATGGTTGTTAATAAGGATAGTATCGGGGTTTCAGCCGATCTTACCTGATATAGATGTTTCACATCGTGTTATGCTTTGTTTAATATTCTATATCTGCCCCTTATATCAGGATCTAATCTAATATAAATATATTAAGCTTGATATCAATCTAATTGGTTATGGTTTAATATATTTATTACTAGAGAATATCCTAGCATAAGGTTGTATCGGAGCTATAGCCGATACATACTTAAACTTAGATATCGGCTATGACATCAGTCTACTTAATCATTATGTCATGTTACCTTTAGACTTGGGCAATTTATACTATCTCGGTTCAGTCCGATCTATCCCAATTGCTTATTTTTAAAGTAATATTGATTTATTGATTATGTAACGTTGATCCTTTCAGCCGATATACTAGTTTTAGGGTTAGTTTTATCATTGACTATACCTTACAGCCGATTCATGCTTCATTGCATCGGCTAGGTCACATACGATATGAAATCGGCCCTATGGCCGATTGTCTATCGTTTATTGATATTCTTTGCATGTTTTTCTTGTTGATTGCAGGATCAAATCAACTGGCACGCCCTTGAATCTGAAACCCTAATTTTGGATCTGCACTAGAGTAAAGCAAACCTCTCAGGCCAGTGTGTGTTTTTTGCATCAACAAGTATAAAGGACAATATGTCATTGAAAAGAAAGAAATTATCTATATTGATTTTGGATGACTAAGATCGCTTGACCGGATTTTGACCTAGAGCGGATGGCTTAAATTGAACCTTGATATATGCCACGTGGGATGCTATGCAAAAAACCACATGAGCGAGGAGGGTGAGGTGGCACTGAGGAGGCGATGACGTTGGCAATGACGTGGCGACCACGTAGGATCGACACCAGCGAGCACGGGAGGATGACGGCGACGGCGAACGACAACGCGACGACGGACACAAGGGACACCAGGAGAGAGAGCACGATGAGAGGAGCTCACCGAGGGGCGGCGCGACGATGGACAACGGAGAACAGCGGCCGATGACTAGCTTCAAAAGGTGACGAGGTCGGGTCCAAGGTGACGACGGTGTTCCAGCGATCTTCAGCGGCAACGGAGGGGTGGACGGGCTTCCTCTTGAGATGGTGAAGCTAGTGGTGAAGACGGCGACGAAGGGCAGCCACGGGAAAAATGGCGAAGCTCCGCCGAAGGTTTGCCCATGGTGGCGGCGCTCGGATTCGCGGCGACGAGGTCCTTGCGGCTGGTTTCGGTGGAGGAGAGGCTGTGGCCGGGCTAGCCCTCGCCCTTGCGAAGCCTATGGAGGTGGCGGCGCTGGGCGGCGTCGGCCGAGGCAGCGGCTAGCAGTGGCTGGAGGTTGGCGGCGGCGGTGGAGAGAGAACGAGCTCGCGGGAAGAGGGGTTTCGGGCAGCGGCAAGCTAAGGAGAAGGGTGGAAAGGAGAGAGGGACTGATTGGGTGATATTTATAGGCAAAGGAGGGAGAGATCGGCTCGGATTCGAAGGGATTTGGCTCTGGAAAATTAGGTTTATCCCGAGTTCGCCGGATAAGAACAAGGCCGAAATTCGTGGGATTTATCATGAATTTGATGGAGATTTCTTGGGGGAAAGGTAGAGAAGATCGTAGAGAATCCGTTCCAACAACTAATTTTGGAAGGGGAGCAACGGGGAGGCTGGATTTGATGCGGGATGGGGTGCCGCTACAGCGCACACGGGCTCGGTCGGCTCTGGGAGGCAAAGCAAACTTTGGGGAAAGGAGCCGGCCCGAGAGGAAGGGAAGAACGAAGACAGAGGGAGGTAAAACGGACTTTAGGTGCTATTGCTACTAGGCTGAACAGGAAGAGGAGGGGTGCAAAGTAAACTTCGGGAGAGAGAAGGATGAACGGGTCGAAAAGGGCCCAAGCTGAGGAGGAGTTTTAATTACTTTTCCAAATAAATTAATCATTGAAATGATCTTTGAATTGTTAAAAACACTTCCAATGCATAAATAATTCCAAGAAAAATCTTGCAAATACTTGAACACTCATAGTATTTAACAAAATTAGAACCAGAGCATCAAATGATTAATTTATTATTTACATAATTACTAAAATGCTCTTTGTAGGATTAAAATTAGTAATTGAGCAGTGAAAAATCTGAGAAAATTCCAGAGAGTAGAATTATCCATGGAGAATTTAATAAAAATTAAATCCAGCCAAGTTTTATATAGGAAATTTTATTTCCCATATTTAATTTCACTTATAGATTAATGAACATGTAATATAAATTCTGGGAATAATTTATTAAATAATTGATAAATCCCTGAAATGAAAATCATGGTGTGATAGCACGATTGCGGACATAACCTTTTAGAACTGACATGTACCTCTCGTACACCCATATTTGATGTAGGTAGAGAGGACCAAGTTCAATTATCTAAGGAACGATGTGAACAATCAGATACTCCATCATATCGAAGTAAGATGGAGGAAAATACATCTCTAGCTGACAAGTTGTCTCCACTGTGAATGACTGAGGTGGTCCTAATTCTTCTGGATCAAACACCTTGTGTGATATTCTATTAGAGAAGTAGCACAACTTTGTTATCACTACCTTTGTGTGCTCTGGCTTGACCGCCCTTATAGCGATAGGGAGAAATACTGCTAGCATCTTATGACAATCATGAGCATTATACCCAGATATGGTCAAATCTTTCATCGATACAAGCTTCCTAATGTTCGACGAAAAACCAGTAGGCACTTTCAAACCATGCAAGCATTTACAGAAAGGTTTTTTCTCTTCCAGTGTCAACGAGTAGCATGCCGGAGGAATCTCGATCTTACCATTTGTCAATTCTTTAGGATGAAGGTCTCTTCTTATGTCCAAATTCACCAGGTCGTTACATGACTTCAATCCATCCTTTGTCTTGCTAGGGATGTCTAGTAAGGTGTCGATGGTGTTGTCGAACACATTTTTCTCGAGGTGCATTACATCAATGGCATGTCGAATCTCCAGGTCTTTCCAGTATGGTAGGTACCGGAAAAATATTGAGTGTTTTTTGAAAGGCGACGTATTATCCTCCCCCGCTTTCTTTCTCTTGCATGTCTTCTTCTTTCCCTTCCCAAACACGATGTTAATATTCTTTGTCAAGCTGAACACAACTTCACCAGTTCGTGTTGCAGGTGCTAACTCTTTCTCGACTATCTTGTCGAATAATCTGGCCATCGCTCGATACTCGTGTTTCTGTGGTAAAAAAACAACGATGACGCATGTAAACTAACTTGCTTGACGATGTTAGTTATTTGTACGACGTGTTCTCCAGACATATAAAACATCTCGTCTTCCCTTTAATCTGCCCTGATACGGAAAAGTTCGCCGGTAGGTCATTGATTGTGACAAAAATGATAGCACGAGGAGTAAAGCACTCCTAACAATACTCATCCCACACTCGTAGCCCTACTTTCCACATATATTCCATATCATCCATCAAAGGTTCAAGAAACACATCTAGATCGATGCCAGGTTGTTTCGGCCCTTGTATAAGAATAGTCAACAATATGTACTTTCGCTTCTGACAAATCCATGTAGGAAGGTTGTACATGGTGAGTAGAACTGGCTAGGTGTTGTGCGAGCTGCTTAGGTCATCGAATGGGTTCATTCCATCTGTGCTCAATGCAAACCTTACATTTCTCGGATCCTTAGCAAATTCTGGATGTGTTGAATCAATGTACTTCCACTGCCGAGCATCGGCAGGATGTCGGATCATACCATCTATCTTCCGATTCTCTTTATGCCATCTCATCAGCTCAGCGTCGGTAGGGTTTGAGAAGAGTCGTTTCAATCGATCTTTCACAGGGAGGTACCACATCACCATAGTTGGAATCATGTTCTGTGTATTAATCGATAAATTTGGGTCCACAAGCTCACCATCAAAGGCCCTACCCGTTTTGTACTGACTTGTCCCACAGGTTGGGCACCTGTCTAGGTCAGCCTATTCCTTACGGTACAGTATACAATGGTTCACACATGCATGGATCTTCTCAACACCTAGAGATAATGGACATATCAGTTTCTTCGCTTGATACGTGTTGGATGGCAACAAGTTTGGCTTCATAAGCATAACCCATCAAATCGTTGAAACTAGGGTCGGACCATCCATGCCTAGCCTTCAATTTGAGTAGTTCTAGCACAGACTGTAGCACCGTAAAATCCTTATCACATCCCTTGGAATCATCGTACAAAAGATAACGCCTCCCAATTGTCTAACCCTCGCGCTGTACCACTTAACACCTCTAGTTCTACGTGGCGCAACATATCATCCAGATCGAAATCAACCTCCAAATCATCAATACAAGAGCAACCAAAGTATTCCCTACTATCACGGGACATGTACTCAATTATAAAATTTTCTGTCTCATCAAATAAAATATCAGGAATCTCTGCACGATCGGCGACTTCCCCGTAATAGGTCCATACCTTGTAATCTTCCACAAATCCACGCTCCATTATGTGCCCCAAAATTTCCTTTGGATCTTTGAACATTTTTTGATGCTTGCAATCAAAGCACGGATAAAAAATGTCCCTCATATTCTCTCTCAAAGCATGTGCTTTAGCAAGATCAACAAATTTGGATGCTTCCTTGAGGAACACTGTGTGGGGTCACCGTGTGTCATACATCCATGCACGGTCCATCTAAAATAATTGTAGTACAAATAAAAATTATAACGCAGATGTTTCTCACACAACATGGAAAAAAGAAATATCTCCTCAACATTAAACATATAATACATTGGATCATCGTGGACTAGTGATTAGAAGAAAAAAATGGTCATTTAAATATTATATTTTAGCTAAAATCTAACAAACTTGCTAATAAATACTTTTAAAACTTTGCAAATATTGTTGCATTTAACCAATGAAATTTAACAAAAATGGAGGCAAATGAAAGAGGAAATCAAGCATGTAACCTTTTATATGGATGACAACCAAAGATTTCGAATTGAAAACCTCCCCTATTTGTTGCTTTGTTTTGGAGAGAGAAACATCGGGTTCAAATGGCTACAGGTCGGGCTCAGGCTAGATATATACCCCGATCATCGCATGCGGTCCTCTTAGGCAAATGCATGCAAAAATGCATTATTGCGTGCGGTTGCTTAATTAAGTAGACCGCATGCGACTTTACTGCATTATCGCGGGCAGTCAACTTAAGCGACCGCACGCAATAATGTATCTTCGCATGCAGTCTGTTCAGCGGTCCCGGGGGGACCGTTTTTACAGGCGCAGCCACGTTATGGCTCACCTGCAATCTATTCGGTCTGTAGTACAGAAAAATCGTTTATGTACTATTGCGACATTTGTATCTTGATTCTACATTCTGCTTTTAAGATTTTGCATTGATGTTTCCAGTATTAAATCAGTGATGATTGACGAGCACGCGCTAGGCATGTATGGATATATATAGTCCACTTGTGCTGTTTTACTATAGTTTACATCACATACAACGCAGTACCGCATTTTATTATTGTTCTGAAGTCCGATCACAATTTCACATATAACCAAGAAAACACACCCACTCAATCATCACTAATGTGAATCTCACAACAATAAACAAGCATGCTACACCCCGCGTCTCCACATACCAATTAATCACCAATCACTGATATCACAATCACCAGTGTCACCTTCAAGGGTAGACCTCGATCATTGACCTGAAACCTAGGACCGGCATAATCTTGTACCCACTGAATCCAGCCTCCATGAAAACCTTCTTCCACTCTTGCTCATCTCTTTCAATGCCATTGACGAACATGATGTACATATCAAACAACGCTTGTACCTCCCTGTGCTTCTGGTTGGACGGCCCTGCTCCGACCACTATGTCCATGATTATCACCTTTCCTCCTTTGTCTCTAGGAGCGATGGCTTTCTTGCAGTTCTTCAATATCTTGATGCAGTCATCATCACTCCAGTCATGCAGAACCCACTGAATATGTAGCAAACATTGGGACAAACAAGAATCTAAAATATATATTACTCGCTATATTTATATCTTAGCTATGTAGAGGTTGGGAACGTTCTTGGTGCGACTATATCAACTTGATGTAATTGGCTAAGATCAATGAAAACTTTCATTATTTTAAAAAGTAATCAATAATTCTCCTACCAGCTCTTATAAATTTGATGGTTCGTTATCGACTAAACCCATAATAGGTGTCACCTCGGATTAGACATTAGACAATGAGAATTGTTGGCAAGTTTGAGAGACCAACATATATATTACCTTGAGAAAGATAGCGTCTGCCGGTGGCACGCTCTCAAACATATCGCCGGCGATGTACTCCACGTCGGTGCCAGCGGGAGCCTTGGCGACGACGTGTCCGAGGTCCATCACGCTGCACTTCACCTCCGGGAACGCCTTCGAGATGACCTGCGCCGCCGCGCCGAGCCCTCCGGCGAGGTCGACCAGGGAGCCGATCCCCCGGAACACCTCGCCGTGCTCCTTCACGACGAAGTCCATGATGAAGCGACTGTCCGAGACCATCCCGTCGTTGATGAGCGCGTCGAACGCCGCGTCGCAGTCGGTCAGCTCCCACAGGCTCCGGCCATGCGCCTGCTTGAAGATGCACGGGTCCGGCGGCTCGCGGCGGAACCACTCGCCGACGCCGAGGAAGGGGACGACGAGCGTCGGATGGAGGATCATAGACAAGATGGCGGACTGGTTCGCGGAGCCGGCGACGAGGAGGCGCGACGACGGCGTGAGCTCGTAGACGGGTTCACCGTCGTCACCACCACCGGCGGCCACGGCGAAGACGCCGGAGACGGTGAGCGCGCGCATGAGGCGGCGGAGGCAGGGGATCTTGGACGGATGGAGCGTCACCTTGCTGGCTATCTGGCCCAAGGTGGCGGCGCCGCCATGGTGGTGGACGGCGTCGGCGATGCGGAGGTCAAGCGCCGACTTGAGAGCCATGGACTTGATGACGGCGAAGGTGTTCCAGTAGAGCTCGAGCTGAGCATCCAGCAAGCTAACTTCTTGCCCGCCGCCATTGCACTTACTCTCAGTGAGCTCCATGCTCCCCATGACACTGTCTTAATTAGCTTGATTCGTGTCTTTCTTCGGAGTTCGGACAGGGAGGGCGCTATTTATATAGATCATGAACGTGCCAGTTGCATCCAATGTCATCACCTACTCAAGTCTCTACTTACTCTTTCTAGAATTTAATTAACTAATTAACTGTACTACTATTCATCTTCAATTATAAAATGATTAATTTCCCTCTAAAAGTAAGTAGTTAATTTGTTAGTGTCGTTTTACTTGCGATACACATGCTCCATTTTTTTAGGAAGTTGGGTGATCCAGCTCGATCGTCAGGATTGGTTAGTGACCGAATTAAGGTTGCTCTATCAAGCTATGTAGCTTCTCGAGATTAAATGACAGAGATCAAAAGCATTAAACGCTCGTGTTAGATTGAATACGATTTCATGTCCATTTCTCGCTTTGCATTTCTATGTAGATATCGGCCACTAACCGGCATTTGTATTATTACAACAAGAATATTCAGATCTTATGCACCTACTGTTGATTCCATGAATGCAGCCTGTGCTAACACAAGTTTTGCCCCCATTATTTGGTAATCAAACAATTCATTGGCCCATTTAACACGTACTCTCTCACGCTCAATTAAGTTGATTTCTAGAGTTTAAATTTATTAAAAATAAATTGATTTCTACCCTCTTATATTCAGTCCATAAATTAATCTAAAAGTTGCATTCCTTCATGGATTGTTTGGTAACTTGAGATAAGAGAATTGAAAATTTAGGTGAGAAAATTGATGATAAGATCAACATAAAATTTGATTTTTTTTCTATCCTAAAATTTTTTTTGGTAAAAGAAATGTGGTGAGAATTGACTGGGAATTGGAAATGAATGATTGAGATTTAGAGAAATCTTCTCCCAACTCCCACTCCTTACCTAGGTATTGAAAAGAAGGAATTTTCTCCCTCAATTTTTTTATCCCCAGTCCACTGGACTAAAACTCAACTCTCATGTCCTCCAACCAAAACAAAACAGAACAATTAATAGCCCTATCTCTCAAAACACCCAATCCCCTCCTAAAAATTATCCCCAAGCAATATAAACTCAACACAAGCCCCTAATGCCACGTAGACTTCAATGGTGAGGTAGAGGACAGGAAGAATAGAGAGGAAGAGCCAGTAAATAGACAAAGAATCTAAGGGCAAAAAATTTTCCCTTGCTCTTAATTAATAGATTAAGGTAATAGATTAGATGCAGCTACTCTCTCTACTATAAAACTTGCTCTTATCCACCTCCCCACGTAAATTAATACCATTTTCCTAGTATTAATAAGGGGGACTTTAATCTTTTCCCTCCATACAGAAGTTTTTCAATTCGGGATGCGAGGGATACTTCTATTCTATTTCTAGGACAAAGTAAGTAATGCATGATGTGGAGTGTGTTCATAATGATGTGTACTTGTATGTCTTTTCATTTAATCAGAGAGATATTCAAAAGGTGGTGCGTCGCTAGATCATGAGAGCTGCATCGTAACAACGTTAGTGACAACGAAGGATCAGTGAACGCAATAACACGTACATAAAACAATACATATGTAGATAGCACGTGTGTCGGCCTGTCGGGTGCATGTAACATGCGTTCCATAGATATATATATTGATGCAGTGGTCGCATTATCACACCTATATGGCATTAAACAATGCCTCCTAGTAGTCTATGCAACTTTGTCCCATGTGTGAGGATCTGAAAGTGCCGCGAAGGTTACTACATAAAAAGTCTTCCTCTTCTTATTACTAACTCACCAATAGTTCATTTATTTTCTTATAGTTTAGTACATAAAAAGGAGTCATCCATCAAGCCCCTTCCACGTTTTACCCAACCACAATCACAATCCCCTAAAAATAAAGAGAAGAATAAAGTGTACATCCGATTCTTGAACTTGTACGACTGTATCATCTAGGCCCTTAAACTTTTAAAATGTAGATATAGGTCCCAGAACTTATTAAATTGTGTTATTTCGATCCCAAACTGCCATGACCCCATCGGAATCCTACGTGGCATGTCACATAGAAGCTAACGTGCCGAAGTCAACAATCCTACATCGACTGACAAGTGGGGCCCACTAAGAAAGTTCTTTTTTTCTCTATTTTTCATTTTCATTTTATTCTTTTCTCTCTTTTTTAATATTTATTTTCCTTTTTTTATTTTTTATTATTTTCTCTTCTTCCACTCGAGGTCGCCGTGGAAGTGATTGAGGGGACACCACCAGACAAGGGCGAATGGATGGCAGAGGGGCCTCCACTATAACGGTGAAGCAAGAAGGGCAGGAGGAGGGGGAGCCAGGAAGCGAGCACAAACAAACGAATGGCGGAAGGGGCACCAGCACCGCTGGCCAGGAGGCGAGGGTGAATGGTGGGGAGCAGGGTGGGGGCGAGGGCTGGGGAGGCTGGTGGTCCAATCCATATGATGGCTGCAATAGATTCTGGAGCAAGCTCTTGCTGTCTAGTGCCGGCGGGGAGGCAGGAGGAGGGCAGCACCATGCCGGAGTGCCACCCTGTATCACCCTAGGATTTTATTAATTTAAAATCCCTTCTTTAAAAAAAAATTAGGATTTAAATTTGGTTCCTATTTGAGTTTGTGCCAAAATAGATCTCAAATCCCCTTCTACTCATCCTTTCAATTTTTGTGAAACCCTTGGTCAAATTCAAATTCAAATCCTCCAAAAATTCCCTCAAATATCAACTCCAAAAATATGAAATTTTACTGTTCACTTGGGCCTCCCTCCTTTTCTTTTTTCCCCTCAGCCCAACTCCCTCTCCCTCTCTCTTCTTCTCCTCCCCGAGCAGGCTGGCCTCCCTCCTTCTCTCTCTCGGCCCACGGCCTGGCTCGACCGACCCCTGTTTATCCCCTTCCTCCGGCCGGCCGCACGCACGCGCCACCTGCTTGACGCAATGCCAAGCCGGGCAGCCGCGCCGAGCCCCGTGCCGCACCGTGTCCCATCCCACGCCGGGCATCGAGCCCCGCGCCGCACCACGTCGCCGTCCCTTCGCCACGCCCCCGCCCCCGCCCCCTCGCCGCATCCCGCACATGCGTGCCACCTATAAAATGGCCCCCGGGTCCCCGGGTCCCCCGCTCCCACCACCCCTCGCCGCTCTCTCTCTCCCTCTCTCCTCTCTCGGTGCCGCCGTCCTACGCCGCCGCTTTTCCCCTCCCCACGCCGCCGTCGTCGGCGCAGCCTCGCCGAGATCCGTCACCACCTTCCCCGGCCGCCGGTCTCACTGCCGACCGCCTCGCCGTCGCGGCACACCGGCGCCCGAGCCGAGCGAGCGAGAGGAGGAAGAAGACCCCCTCCCCAAGCCGCTGATAGCCCGGGCCCGCACTCCTTCTCCCTATCGGCCACCGATAGGTGGGCCCCACCCCGTGCCGTCAACTTAAGCAGAATATTACAACGGAATATTCCCTCGCCGTTTAAATCAATTCCCAAAAATTCCAGAAAAATCTTTTAATCTTTAGAAATTCCTAGAAAATCAACCGTAACCCCGTTTGACCTCGTTCAACTTTCCAAATTTTTATAAAAATGAGATCTACAAAGTGGCACTATTTTTTATCTGATTTGAGCATGTTTTATTACATTTTGTTTATATATTCTCCTTTTCACGTATAGAGCACGAGAACGAGGAAGCTCCGGACGCCGTTTTCGAAGGAGAAGACCCGCATCTTGTTCAAGGAAAGCCTCTTTGATCACATTGCCCCTATATTTGCAAGTTATTTTGTTTGAAAAATGCATTGCTTAGTGTACACGACAATCTTGTTTAGGCCTCAGATTGTTTACGCAACCGACGGACTGACCTAGTAGTTGCACTCACTTTACCTAGGGTGTTGGTAATCCCTTATCTTTGATAGCTCCACACATGTTTGCGCCGGTATCACAATCCATTGGATACGATTACGAGGTAGTTTGCTTAGCCATGCTTACATTTGTATCGTCGTATGGAAAACTTGGGTTATTCCAAATTTATGCTTAAAAATCTGGTACGTTGTACCGATGTGTTGCAAAATAAAATGGGTTGTCAAAATGGTGATGATGCGAGGCCATGTCTTTGTGGTTTGGTCGCATATTATCGTTAAGGACCGTTTCCTTTGGGAAATCCATCCAAACACGTTCCAGTGCGACCCCACGGGTATTCATGGATGCCTCTGGGTAAGTAAATGGTTATCACATGGGAGTTTGGTGTGCCAATGGTTGTGGAATGCCGAGGATGAGGAGACGAAGTTCTGGATCTTTACAGTCCTTTTTGGGTGTTCTAATGCCTCTAATGTGGCACACGATACCAGTAGAGGTAGGAGACATCCTCGGAATTCCTGAGTGGAGGACGACTGATCTTGCCTGATGCTCGGCTAAGAGACTGTTGATGCAAAAAACACACACTGGCCTGAGAGATTTGCTTCTCTAGTGCAGGTCCAAAAATTGCTTTTAGGTTTGAAGGGCGTGCTAGTTGATTTGATCCTGCAATCAACAAGAAAGAACGTGCAAACTTATTAGTAGACGATAGTCAATCGGTCAGTTAGCCGATATCATATCATGTTGTAACCTAGCCGATGCAATATAGCATGGATCGGCTGTAAGGTATGTTCAATGATAAAACTAACCCTAAAACTGATACATCGGCTGAAAAGATCAGTGTCATGTAATCTATATGTCAATATTACTTTAGAAATAAGCAATTGGGATAGATCGGACTGAACCGAGACAGTATAAATTGCCCAAGTCTAAAATAACATGAAATAATGATTATAGGTACTCATGTCATAGCCGATGTTCAGATTTAAGCATGTATCGGCTATAGCTCCGATACAACCTTATACTAGGATATTCTCTTGCAATAAATATATTCAACTATTATCAATCAAATTGATAGTAAGTCTAATATATTTGTATTAAATTAGATCCTGATATAAGGGGCAGATATAGCATATTAAACAAAGCATAAAACTATGTAAAACAACTATACCAGATAAGATCGGCTGAAACCCCGATACTATCCTTATTAACAACCATAAAGCAGGCTAGAGATCATAATTCTTAACACGACTTAATAGATCAAACTTAACTGATGCAACATTAAGTATGAGGAGAAGCATAATATCTAGACAATCAAGCTGATGGTTGCCTTTTTGGGATGGTAGATACATTATATAATTCAAACCAACAAGACAATCTAGCCGTTACCGGCAAAACCCTAGATAGAGATCGGCTGATGCAGGTAGATATCATTGTCAATCTAAATTATATATGTATATGATAACTCGACAATTTACAAGATAGAATTAGAGTGTCATAAAGATGTAAGCACTAATTCTGATAATGCAAACCGCCATAACAAGATTTACCTCGTCGCCGAAGATCAAATTGATGCAGCTCGACTCAAAAGCAAGAACTTGTCGAAAGTAGCAAACAAAAGGTTGGTGATGCGCCGAGATTGATTGAACGTGTGCTATTTTATTCATAAGACCTCGGGTCTATATTTATACCCGAAAATACAAACATTGTCTAACATGGACACGACTCATATTATCCTAATACAAATCCATCTAGCAAACAAGTCCCTCAGACGGACTCTTACCGACAATATCTATAAGGAATTTACAAATAATCCTAATTAATAGATACATTTGCCAATTCTGGACTCTATCCTTATCTGGCAATACCATCTCAAACTCTTTCTTGAATCCGATATTGATCATGTGTGCAATATCGGTCATATCGGCTATCCAAATCGGACTTGGTTTCTAGCCGATACAGTCTTCCAGCCGATGCGCACTCTGTTTCCGAGAATCCCGCTTATTTTCTAATCTGCTTCAGACTTGGGCTTCATTTCCGATTCATCAGTATTAATTATCTTGCCAAATTTCATCGTCAACAGAGACTTGGCCCAACTAAGTGGCATGCAATTTTCATGGGTTAGCTTTGGAAAAGCCTTGTCACAAACTTCCGTTGTCGACGGAATGAACTGTTCGAACAGTCGTGCCCACGGTCATGGGAAAGTGTAAGGTGTTTCTCATAGCGTAGATTTGTTTGATAAATGTTTGATGAAAATTAGTTGGTGGAAGGGAATCGTTTCCAGAGTCCGCCTGCGTGGCAGACGGCTAACCTTTGTCGTTAGGAATGGGTCTGTGTGACCTGGGGTGTCGTTAGACACCAAGGTGTTGTTAAGGCTGAGAAGGTGTCGTTGTGCTGAGAAAGATAGGTTAACTATGAGAAATAGTGTTGTTGTGTCTAACTAAGTTGTTGTGAAAGTGAAAAGGAACTAATAGAGAAAACAAGTTAATTTGTGATTTGTTACTCTCTGTGACAAGTTGTTGCAAAGCAATTTGTGGAATGGGCAGAGACATGAGCCTCTTCCCGATAATTAAAAGTTTGACTCACTGGAGGTTTTGTGAACTAAAACACCTTTGCCAAAAAGGTTGCTTCCGCAAATATAACCCTAGCCTCCTTGTCTTAACCAAACATGTCATTCTTTCCCTGGATTGCTGAGTACATAAGTACTCACCCTTGCTATATATATATCTTGAAGATGAAGACATCGATCCAACTGTCGAGGAGTGTCTCTAGGAGTAAGCCGAGTATGAAGACTTCTAAAAGTTTTGTGCCTAGCTCCAAACCCCGCCTATGGATTAAGTAGTTACCTAGTTAGTTGCTCGCTCAGTCGCTTAGTTTCTCACTGCATTCAGCTTCCGTGTTACCGCCCTTATGACTTTTTTTTTACTATTGTGTTACTTATCTATGGACCTATCTATGATGGTAACTTATGTAAGGACTAATTTCAGTGACGTAATAAAATAGTTTACTTTGGTTCCATATTTATTCTGTGCGTACCAGCTAGTGTATCTTTCGACTGGTACTATCTCACAGGTAATGCGTAACACCTCGATATGAGTTCGCTGGTGTTTACAGCTACGGATGTCGGGGCGTTACACACTCGTCACCGTCGGCGTCCGAAGAACTCGTCGCGCCTGCTCGCGAGGTTGTTTTTGTTTCTCGATCCACACCCCAGCCTATCTCTAATTGCATGGGTCCATTACAAAATCAAATATTAATTGCAATGCATGAAAATCATTAGGTGAAATAAGGTAAAACTGGACCGACGAATGGTTAATAGTGCAAACGGGGAGTTTTTGCAAATTTTATACAACTTTAGATATTTTGACAAAGAGTAAATCGAACATATGTATTTAAGTCACATTATCAGAAAACTACATATATTAATGTAGCACCAAATTTATATCGAAACCAAAAGTTAATTTAGAGTATCGTAAAACCATAAATCACTTTCAGATTTATCACAAAACTATATATTTTAGGGGTTAGATCTGTAAAACTATTGGCACCATGGAAATATCAAAATTACGTGTTTTTAAAGTTAACTGGTAATAAATATATAATTATGCGATATAACGGTTTAAATCTAGCATAGTCTTGTGATAAATCTAATTGGCGCTAAATTTGTACTACCTCCCTTTTAAATACTATAGTACATGTCCGTCAAAAGAAAACAATTATGGCTAAGCACTTTGAGTAGTAACCGACACCGAGCACTATTCATTGTTAAACTTTTACTATTAATCTTTTTTCAAAAAGTTTACAAATACTAATATATTTCATATCATCAGATCGTATGGCATCCTAAATATAAATATGAAACTCTGATTTAATAAAATGACAGTCATTTAAAATTATAGTTTTGTAATAATTTTATCATAGTAAATGTTGTTTTGTAGAATTCAGTAAATCAAATAAATTAGAAGATGGATTGGTGCAGAAACCGGCATGTGAACCAATATGACAAATTGAAAAAAAGGACATATATGTTCTTAACATTCATGGCTCAAATAGGATCAGCTTTCGTTGCAATTTCACATTGCAATTATATATATTGGTTTTGCTAAATATTTTCGTTGGTACTGTGCTTCTAAAAAATAATAAAGAATTTCGAATGATCTAGACTTGTAGTACTTCTTAATATAGGGATCGATAATCGATCCCATGTTTCATCGTCGGTTCATAGTAACTCCACTCCACTTGTCATAGAGACAGAGCAGAGACAAAAACATAAATGGTTTTTGTTCTGGACTATTGCCTTTTTTAAGTCTGCCAATTAAATTTCGTTCTCAACCAGACAAGAACATATTTCCAGTTGCAAAATCTGCATTTCCATAAGCCATATATTGTGATAAAAAAATTCTCGCAAAAAAAGGACTGTCTATCTAACAAACAGCACAGCTGAAAATTTTTGTGATATCAGCCGTTTTTTCCCCTGAATGTACCATCCGGGCCTCTCCTATCGTACACGCGTAAAAGAATGCAATAATGCATTGTGCCAATCTTTGTGTGGGTTTTGTTGGGCCACATCCCATAGCCCGTTTTTTTGGTGGAGAAAAAAAAGGGCCACAATCTAGTAACGTTTTGTCCACCTAGAACCAAAAAGCCCGCTGGTTTACATGGCCCAAAGCCCGCAACTTTGGGAGCCAGAAATAAAAAAAAAAGCCTGAGTATAATATTTGCTGATTAACTTGAGTACCTACAAAGTACAAACAAAATGAAAAAAAACCTTCCGATCTCCACAAACTTGAAAGTATATATCACGCCCCCATCTAGCTCCAGACGGGAGCTAGCGTGAGACGCTCCAAATTAATCTGTTTGCTGATACCAGTCCCAAGAAACAGTGCTGGTATCATAGGAAGACAGAATATCACAACAACAGTGGTCTCTTTATTAAGAGTAGTCTTACAGTCATGTTGGGTTACGGACAGACCCCGAGTTCACAACTGCATTACAAAAGGGACAAGGCGGAAGCGAAGACTGGCCCAAAGCCACAAGCATGAATTCCTGTGACTAGGTCGAAACCCTAAAACTGCTCGAAGCCAGACTGCTCTTGGAAGAACTCCTCATCAGCGGATTCCATCTCCTCCTTTTCAGGAACCGGAGGGTAATTATGTAGAGTAAGAGTGAGTACAAGGAGTACTTAGCAAGTCTTGGTAATTATGTGTTTATTGCAAGCTTCAAGGTAAGGTTGTTTGTTTTCGCAATCGAATTTGTTTTAAACTTTTCAAATGTTTCTCAGAGAGTGCTTCTCAACGACTTGAGCAAACAGTGCGTTCTGCCTGGTCGGAGTTGTGCATTGTATCAATCTTTAACTTGATCAAGAGTTGGCACCCGGCCAAACACTTTAGACGGTCTCCCGGGCCCAGTTGATCCCGTCAACCACAGTTTAAAAGCAACAATAAGCCAAACCATCATGGCAATTTCACAAGCAGTAGTCAAACAAAACTACGTTAAGGAATCACCTCACATCCGCCCATGATCGTGGGCACGATTGTTCGAACAGTTTGTTAACCTCTGCAGAGGGGATACACTTTAGCCACACGACGTTACTAACCCGGGTCACCCAGCCCGTGCAGAACAGTCACGTTTGGTAACTTTGAGGCTTTCATGATAAGGCATTTCCAAAGCCGACACAGGATCACGATATGCCAAAAGGAGGGGTCATTCGGACCAACAACAGATTAGGTCCCAGACCATACTGTGCCAGGAAGCTCAGGAGATCTCCCCGACACCACCCCGACAAATCCACTTATCCCTTGGCATCAAGGTTTCCCTGGCCTAGCTAATTACTCAGCCAGGGGTGTCCCACTTCACCCATGTGGTCGCACTGATTATGTTTGGATGAAATCCCAAAGAAATCGGTCCTTAAGTGCGAGAACGGGGAAAACCGTACCACCAGTACATCCCCCGCACTGCGATTTTTAGAAATCATTTTATTTCGTAGGCACCGACCCAGGTGTCCGGTTTTTCAAGAGTTTCATAAACCTAGATTTTACCCAACGTTGGACATTTTAAATTTGAGGTGGGTCACCGGTGTTCGTGCCCGAAGGCGGGAACTCCGAGACCTAAAATATCAGTCGACAAAGGTGGGACAGGATACTCAATGACAAGGAGGTTAATTGCAGCAAATTAGGTAGGGCCCACCGACTATATTGCAAGTCGCGGCCAACATTCTTAAGTGTAACCTAGAAATGCATAGTTTTACGGAAACGAATTACTTAGTTTTGAAATTATGGGTGCAAGATGATCAAAGCAGAGTTGCCTTGCTCGAGACCTTAAGCTTCCTCCTCGTAATCTGTGCACTGCGAGACTTCAGGCTCCGAAGCTACACGCGGAACGAGGCGACTCAACAAACGGTCAAAATAAAGCCCTATTAATGACCTCTAAGGGTGCCATTAGATAGATCTTGATTTTTGAGGATTTTGGAAGTTGAACGGAGTCAAACGGACGAACGGTTGAGGAGATATGAATTTCCTAATATTAATTGATTTTTTATCTAAAGAAAAAGGAATCATTAATTCATTTGGAAAAGAAAAGAGATAAGGGACTTGAATTAGACTTGCTCGGGCGGTTGGAGGTGGCCCGAGGGCTAAGCGCGGTGCGGACAAACAACTGGGCCGATGCGCGAGGGATGCAGCCCTAGCGGCGCGGGGGCGAGGCATGCCGACGGGGATAGTGGGCCGCCGGGGCATGGCCCAACCGGCGCGCGCGCGAGGCGGGGCAGTGGACTGGGGTCCCAAGTGGGGCCCAGCGGTCGGTGGCTCGGTTTACGGTGGAATGGGTGCACGCGGGGGAAGGCGAGGTGGATCGGTGGACCGGGTGTAGGTGTAGTGCGCCGGGTGGACTCGAAGGCGGCGGGCCCATGCGACAGCCTCACGGCTCCCATGGACCGCGCGGATGGGGAGGAGGGAAGGATGCCGATGTGGCGTCAGCGGGGAACCCACGTCGGACGAAGAGAGGTTGAAGACGGTCGGCTTATTTCAAAAGCGTGCGGCAGCGACGGAGCTCCGGGGCGGAGCAAGGCGAGACGAGAGGGGGAAGAGGTTGACTGGATTTTAGGGTGGTGGATACATTATATAATCTAAGCCAACAAAGTAATCTAGCCGATATCGATAAAACCCTAGATAGAGATCGGCTGATGCAAGTAGAAAACTATGTCAATATGGATAATATAACATATATGATAACTCATCGGCTAGCACTCCGGTAAAACATTAGCATGAACCTATCGGCTTAACAAGATTTATATTATCAACAACAATCTAGTAGGTCGAACCTAACCGATGCAGCACAAGATTGTATATGATAATCTAATACTTGATGAATCGATAGATCTGTCTAATGTGATGGATATAACAAATCTATTTAGAACAACATTGTGCTTGTAGAGATATATCGGCTAAGATAGAAGATCATACCTAACCAAGACAGTCCCAACTAAACCGATGCGTCTCTAAACACAATGCAATTAAAATAGAATAGAAATATCAGGTTGGTAAATATATCAACCAAACTATAGCGATCAAAGAGATCGGAGCGATGCAGCCTTGAACAACACCAATGTAGCCGATAAATTCACAAGAGCTCGATGGAACGTAGGGCTTACCCCTTCATCGGAGATCGAAAGCCGATGCAGCCCCACGTCAGGTGCCGAATTCCGTCGGTTCATAAGTAAAAACCTCAGAAAGAGGGTGGCGATGCGCCAAGTGTAGTTGTATTGATCGAGAGATAATTTACAGGGACCCTGGGTGTACATATTTATACCCATGGGTAGATACTAGTCCATATCGGACACGACACAAACTTTCCTAACGATAAAAGGAAAAACATAAAGTCCTTATCGGACACTAAACACACTTTCCTAAAAATAAAAGGAAACTAACAACTCTGCCTAATTAATAGATAAACTGTCATGCCGCATCCTCCTTGAACTCAAACTCTTCTGGATAAACTTCCTTTAATTAATTAATTTCCTTAACCGAATCCATGAAGAATACAACTGCTAGCGATTGATAATGCCATCGGCCGATTCCAGGACTCTGAAGCCGATACTCACTCTAGGCCGATGTAACACCCTGAGAAAATTCCTAAATTAAAATACACCGACCAAAAATCATCTCTGATTTATTTTTATAATTTTGCGACATGCCGACAATTTCTTTATTTGTTTTATGCCAATGCCAAACTTTTATTGAAAATTTCCAATTTTTCTACTCCTCTGATTTTTTTGATTTTTGTCCCAAGATTTTCTCCCTGACCGAAAGTAGTTTTGCTCCGAAAAGTCCGCTTAAACTCCCTCTACCGTGGCCTTCTTGCTGCAAGCCTTTTTCCCTAGAAAAGTCCATGTTGCCTCCCCAAGCCACTCATTCATGTTGGGTTAGCAATAAAGGATAAAGTCCAATCCTCCTTCCTAGTACTGTTTTCGGCGACGACGTCGCCGTGCGCTGTGTTGAGTTGTGATTCAAATTCATATAATGGCCGACTTCGGACGGAGCGAAGCGGAGGCCCGTCGCCGGAGGCTTGGGCCGGAGCGAAGCGGGGAGATGGCGGTGCAGCTAACTAGCAACCTAAGAGGGGGTGTAGGAGAAGAGGCAGGGGCGGGAGGTGGCGGGGGTTACCGCGAGCGGAGGGATTCGCCGGAAGAAGGCCAACGACGCCGGGCGTGATCGCCTTGGCCTCAGGCCGGGGAAGAGGAAGGAGAGGAGCGGCCGGAGTCCCCTTCGCGCGTCCACGAGTGCGCCGGCTCCTCCGGCACACGCGCCGACGGACAAACGGCGATAGTGGAGAGGCGGCGGTGATGAAGGTTTTCGGCAGCGAGAGCGGGAGAGCGGCTGAACGGGAAGGAGAGGGAGCGGCTTTATAGGGGCGGCATGGTGGTGCGCGGATAGGCGGTGAAGGCGTGCGGGAGTTGGCGCTTCATGGCGCTAGTGGCCAAGGCGGCGGCAGGGAATGACATCACCTGTGAAGAAAAAGGAAAAAAAGAGGGATAGAAAAGGGGCTTGGTCCCTTGTTGATTTGGGAAAAGAAGAGAGAGGAGGGAGCAGCAGCTGCTCCCACTCTTGGACTGACGCGCGCAGGCGTCGGTAGATGGGACAGGGGCGGACAGCGGGGTCCGGGTGACAGTGGCGGTCGGCGCAGTGTGGAGCGGCGACGAGGCGACGTCGGCGGCAAGAGGGTGACGGCGGCGGCAACCAGGTGGTCAGCCACGAGCGGCGCCGCACGCAGGAAGCAACGGCGACACGCCAAAATTTGAGCAGTGCCGGCGGCAAAGTCCGGCGAGAGAGAGAGAAGCGAGAAAAGAGAGAGAAACGAGAGAGGAGAGATTGCTCCGGTGGGCACGTGCAGCGCACGTGAGGGGAGAACGGGCCGAGAAGGAAATGGGCCAAGCAGGGGATTTCGGCCCAAGGGATTTGAGGGAGGCAATATAGACTTTTGCAGAGAAAATGTATTTGGAGGGAATTTAGGATTTGGATTTGATTTTGTTTTGAGATTTTAGATAGGGGAACTGAGATCTTGGTACATACACAACAACAAGACCACAACTAAAAAACGAGCTTCGCAATTAGGGTTTTTATTAAAGTAGTTTTCCCGCTAACGCCACAACGGAATGGGCGTTACAGTATATTATGTGTTGCCTACAAGTGTATATGGTTTCCCCCATTCCCTGCATGTACCAGTAATCAAAAGGCGAAAAAAGCTCCATCAACTAAGTAGTAAGTACCAGTTAAAAAGCCAAAAATTACATGTTACCTACCACTAGTTTGTTTATGCAACGGAGAAGATGTCTGGCCACATGGGCTCTCAACGGTCAGCCTAGCCATATGTGGAAACCAAAGAAGCAAAATGGTAAAATACCATTGGAATTGTTAAAGGGCATCCCTAAAATTCCTAACAATGGTGGCATCCTTTACGAAATTACATGATCATGATAATCAACATCATCTTTAGATTTCATGGAACACATATTGTATTAACAAATCCAATGGCCGAAACAGTTAAAAGACACTCAAACTACCAGTCTTTTATAAAAAAAAAATAAGAGCAGGATCTCAACAAAATCTTACAGTAAACCAGGATCTACAACAAAATGATCATACACGTTAGAAAGTAAATATACTAGTTCAAAAATTGGTAACAAAAGTAAAAAATGTTTTGTATCCATACTTAAGTTTAAAAAAATAGTTTTCTCTTAAATGTTCAACATAATTGTATTTACATTTTCATGGGACATGCAAAGTTTGGAGGCTATCAAATGGCATGATCAGGTGGTGCCTGAAAATCAAGGTATTTGAAAAAAAAACTAAAGAGCTTGCTTACCAGTACCTAATCTTCTACTGCATTAGGTAACTTAAAAAAAGCATGCTCTGTAAACAAAACTAACTTGTGTTAGGCCTTCATCTGTTGCTATCAAAAACTGAACAGCTACAGACCTAATTGCCTGACATTTAGTTATGAGAAAAAATTACCTGGTAACTTCAAGTACCTTAGTTCATACAATATTGCTGACCATGAACCATTTAATCTTGCCCTACATCTTGAATAGAATAACATACATCTTTACAAAAAAAAAAACAAAGGTACAAAGTAGGACCATCTCTGAAGTAGAATCCAATCTCACAAAAAATATGTGTCTATATCCAATAATGCATTTGAGTAGTCTAAATTTTCATGGGGCGCACAAGGGGTGTGAGGCTAACTATTGGCATGCTTAGGGAGGAATTGTTGTTACTCAAGATATTTTAAAAATGAACACACAATTATAAAATTTTCAATGGTGTAGATTTCATAGTTGCTATTATGTAGATGGGCATCAGGTTGATTAATGTGCAGAAAAATTTTAAAAACCGACAAACAATTCAAACGAAAAAACACCGTGAAAACACAAACAAAATACAAATAGTATGATTTCATAGTTGCTATCCATGACGATAGCGCGTTAGCTTGATTAATATGTAGTAAAATTATAAAAGTTAACAAAAACAAATATGACAAACAATGACAAAATACAAAACCAGCTAAAGATGGGCTATAAAAATAATATAATTTCATAGTTGCTATCATAAAGATAGCTCGTCAGCTTGATTAATATGTAGTAAAATTTTAAAAATTGACAAAAACAAAAAAAAAATTATAACACATAATATAGTTCTAAGTACTATTAATAGACCACAAATAGTGTTGAGAAAAACTGATATAACCATTTCTCACAAAACTAAAGAACTGACATAACTACTTCTCCGCTAACTAAACTAACATCAAGTTGCTAATAAAATTAAGCTATCAAAGTGGAAATAAAACTAACAAAACTAGGGTACTGCTAATAGCAGATAAAACAAAGCTATGATAATAGCAAACAAAACAAACTAACAAAACTACTCATCTTCAGCGATAAAAAAACTGCTAATTAGATGCTTGATTCAAAACTACCAAAATACAAAACACAACCTATAATATATTACTGATGGAACTGCTAATAAGCAAAACAAGATATGACCAATCACACAGTTTGCAAGGGGTGGCTGGGCAGATGGAATTGAGTCCCTATGTTGAATTAAACATGGTTATCTTAATGTTTAAATAGCAAATGATAATGGCTAGCTTGCTGTTGTTGACTACAACGGAAGTCAAAAGTCTATAAGTGTTGACGACGAAATTTGGTAAGCCTCAAAGTCATCATTGGCCTAGAGTCAGTATCGGCTTCAGAGTTCTGAAATCGGCCGATGGAAGCTATCAGTCGCTAACAGTCGGATTCTTAGCAAATTCGGTTAAGGAAACTAATCAATAAAAGGAAGTTTATCTAGAAGAGACCGAGTTCAAGGTGGATGCGGCATGGCAATTTATCTATTAATTAGGCAGAGTCGCTAGTTTCCTTTTAATTTTAGGAAAGTGTGTTTAGTGTCCGATAAGAACTTTATGTTTTTCCTTTTATCTTTAGGAAAGTTTGTGTCGTGTCCGATATGGACTAGTATCTACCCATAGGAATAAATATGTACACCCAGGATCCCTGTAAATTATCTCTCGATCAATTCAACTTCGGCGCATCGCCACCTTTTACCCTTTTACTTTCGATGAGTTCTTGTTTCAAGTTGGGCTGCATCGACTTCGATCTCCGACGAGGGGTAAGGTTTGTTATGGTAGCTTGCGTTATCGGGATTAGTGCTTCCATCGCTTCGACACTCTAATCTTGTTCATGTAAGTCGTCGAGTTATCATATACATTATATAATCCAGATTGATAATGTTTTCTACTTGCATCGGCCGATCTCCATCTAGGGTTTTATCGATATCGGCTAGATTACTTTGTTGGTTTAGATTATATAATGTATCTACCACCCTGAAAATCAGTCAAATGCTTGATTGTCTAGATATTATATTTCTTTTCATACTTAGAGATACATCAGTTAAGTTTGATCTACTAAGTCGTGCTTAGAACCATAATCTCTAGCCTACTTCTTGATTGCCAATAAGAGTTTCATCGGGGTTTTAGCTGATAAGTTATCTGGACGTTACATCGGCTTATAAGGATTACATACAAATTGGATTTAGCCGATGACAACAAAGGTTTCACTATTTATCTAATCATTTGGATTTATTGACATCGGACCTCTAGCCGATGTATGCTTTAACCTTCGGATCAATGCTTATTCAATCTATCATTACTAGTCGATTGGTTGCTACTGGATTATGTTATTGTTATATTACATTATTATCAGTCGACTATCTTTATGTCATTATCTACTCAAGTATCAAGATCTATACTGGATATCGGCTGGTATCGGAATCGGCTGGAATTACTATATCAGTTTGTCAGCCGATCGACTCTTTGATATTCAATTTATATATCTTGTTAGTTGCAGGATCAAACTGACTGGCACGCCCGCATCGCATCATTATTTTGGACCTGCACTGGAGCTAAGCAGATCTCCCAGGCCGTCGTGTTTTTACGTCAACAGTAAGTTGATCCTAAACATCAAATAAAGCCATTGAAAGTTGAATAACAACAAACTATTATCTTTTTGCAAACCTGAAAAACTAAAGGTTGCTGTTATTCAGAAACAATAATGTTTCTTGCTCCTCCCAAAAGATTGTATACATTCAAAATCTTCAAATGCAAAAGCTCATAACAGAATCAGCAAACAAAAAAGTTAACCATATATGTGAACAAACTAATGCCCCCCAATATGCTAGCAATTGCATCAATTTTTAAAAAAAGATACTATATCTCCATTAATTCCTGAAGTTTAGCATCTAAATCAATGAAGACTAATTCCCAAAAGGATAAAATACTGAAATAAAAGATGTGTATGTGCATTGATCCAACTTGTGGGATTGTTAAAAAAGATTGATTTATATCGGGTCTAACCGAGCCTAGGGAACAAAATAGTATGTGGAGAAGGTAGGAAAAATCCCTAATTAAATTCGCTTTACATACCAAAATTGAGATCATAGACATCCTTTCAAAATGTTGAAGAATGTATCTAGCTTCACAGCTGACATCTCCATTCCACGCACTAAATAGGACAAATAATAAAAGCTTCGATCTAGCCAAATCACTAACATTATTGCATAGAAGTAGTAGAAAACAACAAAGATCTACTAACATAGGTGATTAGGTACCATAATCATATCAATGGCAGCAGCGGAGGAGACCATGCCAGCCTACCTCGCCAACCATGCCGGGAAACACCGTGACACCCTTCTGTGTTGCTGTCGTAGTCTTGCTGCACGACGAGTCTCTGGTCGCTGCCATTGACGGCACCGTGGCCATCTAGCCGTGTCAACACCGACGAGGCGACTAGCCTGCTTATCCAATCCCCCTCTCTCTTCAGTGCATGAGTGGAGGAGAAAAATGGGGACTCCAGTATATCGTGACGCTATAAAGCTCCTTGACTTCAAGAAAAACGTTAGCTTTGGATTCGGATCTAGCAAAAGAAAGCGGGTTCAAGCCCGATAGACTGGCGGGCCCGAAAACCCCAGCACGAATCTTGGAGATATCCGACGGCCTTAAATTCGACTTATAAAAACAAAAAAACATATAAAAACATTGTGATAAAAAAAAGGAAGGAAAAGAAATTACTTTCTCAAGGACTTCCTCACCAATTTCGTCAACCGCAGGAGAGTCCTCCTCTTCGCCCACCAAACCCCCACCCCAATCACACCGCCCCGCCGCCACGCCACCACTTTGATCGGCAGGATGGCCGGCGATCCGACCGCCGGCGGCGGCGTGGGCGGCGGCTCCGGTGGCAAGGGTTCGTCCCGCTCGTCGTCTCGGCACCAGCAGTTCCGCAACCTCGCCAAGACCCGCGTCGACGACCTCCAGGAGATGTTCTCCGGCCTCCAGTCCGCCCGCAAGGAGAGCCGCTCCGCCGACGCCGCCCTCCTCGAGGAGCAGGTCCACCACATGCTCCGCGAGTGGCGCGCCGAGCTCAACGTCCCCTCCCCCGCCTCCTCCCTCCAGGCAACCCCCACCCCCAAACCCTAGCTTCCCCCTTCCTCCTTGCTTGCGCGTAGATTGATGCTGTCTCTGAACTGGTCTTCTTCTTCTTCTTCTTCAGTCGCAGGGGAACAACCGGGAGGCGTCGGATCCGCCATCGGAGACGCTGCGGTTGCTGCAGCTGGCCGGGGCCGAGGAGGAGGAGGATGACGCCACCAGCAAGCTCGTGATGCCCCGATCGCCTATGCCGATGCAATCTTCTCATGAGGGCCATGGGCAGGCTGGTCATAATCTCGGTACCGTGTTACAGGGGGGGACTATGGCGGGGGGAGCCGCTGAGCTGATGGTTCCCCGATCGCCGCCGCTGCAAATGCCATCTTCTCATCAGAGCCATGGGCATAGGCAGGATGGCGGCCAGAATCTGCAGGGTGAGGCTGTCATTGGGAGTACTGCTGCTGCCCCGCAGCATCTGGGTCAGGGAATGCAGGGCGATTGCGGAGGAATGACTGGTGTTACCAATGCAATGTTCCATGATCAGGTATTGGATTTTGACAGGTCTTCTTTTCATTTCATCGGTGGGTGGAAATTGTTTGATTCAATATTGATCGTGTTAGGGAGCTTATAGGTGAGGCTGTTCTGTCAGTGAGAGGTTTACTTTGTGTTGTTTGTGGAGTTCACCTTTACGAGCTTGCTCAATCGTTCGCTAATACTGTCAGATGTTTCAGCAACATTATAGTTTTGTTGAGGCAATTTAAACTAGCAGGATGGTTCATTGTGCTTTGTTAACCTTGTTGCGTTTTAAGCTTGGGCATTCGGCCAAGCAGGAGACACTTTTTCACTACATACAGCGTTTTTTTTTTTGCAACTGCCAACTACTCCTTAGTATTCCCCAGAAGATATTATTGCTGTTTATATGTAAGGTATGAAAATGCATTTTTTAGCAGAACAATCCTTTCGATTTGAACCATTAACTCTATTTGCAAATAACAGAATTGATTTTTCAGAGGCTTGGACTATTTACAATTCATTTATCCTTTTTCTATATATTTCTGCCAAAATTGTAATATAGTGTTTGCCAATTTTGGATGTAAGTTCATGTATGCAAACTAACTTCATTCTGCTTTAGATGAGATTATTAGATCTGGCAATGACCTCTATTAGTGTGTTATTTGTCTGGTATTGGGAAGAGCACAAGTCACAAGTCACAACTCGACAGTGTCTTTTTTGTATACTTCTTGATTTAACTTGGATGTCCAATGCTTGAGTGCTGTACTTCAGTATGCTAGCTTCAGCAAATCTACTGTTCAATGATGAGTAATGTGTTAGTGTGTTATTTGTGTAGCTTTCTGAGGAGCACAAGTCCACAAAGTATAATTTGTTCCACGGTTAACCTAACTGTAAGTAGGAACTAATAATGGCCTCCTGAAGATGCATGTCGAGGCAGCGTGATACACCGCTCCAGTGAAACCAAATTTCCAAAGTTTGTTTTATTTGCTAAATGTATTTCTGAGTTTCTGATCCAAATTGGTCGGTGTACAAATCTTAGTTTCGTTAGGGTGCAACAGTGCGTTCTCAGTAGATGATGGATGAAACTGAGTTTATAACAACTATTTGAGGGCAAAAATGAATGAATAAATATTAGAAAGTTGATAAGCTGATTTTAATAAGTTCCCTAACAAATGCTGATGTAGAAAGTTTCTGCAAAAATTGTATCATTTAGGAGCTTGGGAAGCATGGCCACAATAATCCATAATCCGTAAGCTACTGAGAATGCACCTAAAATGTTTCTTCTTACCATCTAATGAAGACATATACACTTCAGGAGTTCAGGATATCTTTTTGATGCAGCTAAGCTTTGTTTGTTTTGTGTGCCCTCCAGCATGCAAATTGTGAATCTCACAATGTGCTGGTCAGTATATGCATGCATGCTGTCTGTTATCTGTGTCATCTGTTTGGTGGTTGTAACCTGCACGTCCTGTTAGTGTTCATGTTGGTTTTTTTTTCCCCTGCTGACTGCTTTTTGGGGCTAAGTCTATGTTCCCTTTAATTGCAGCTGTACTATATAGATCATGAACTCAACATTGATGATTTTCTTCAAGATGATGATTATAAGATAAACCTTCCTGGCTCAAACCCAGATGGCCCCAATACCATGCAGGGGATTGGTCAGCTGGAACATCAACAGTACAACTTGCCGTTAGATCTTCCACCTAATTCATTTGTTGATGCAAATAACTCTGCGCCGAGTTCTGGAGATGTTTTTTTCCACATGTCAGACTTGCTCACAACAATGTGTCCATCACCTTCTCAATATTTGGGGCCAAAATGTGCACTCTGGGACTGCGGTCGACCTGTTCGAGGATCAGATGAGTGTCAAGATTACTGCAATCCTTACCATGCTGGTTTAGCTTTGAATGATGATGGCCTTCTAGGGACAAGACCTGTGATGCGTCCAAGGGGGATTGATTTGAAAGATGGCCCTCTGTTTGCTGCTCTTAGTGCAAAAGTCCAAGGAAAGAATGTTGGCATTCCTGTGTGTGAAGGGGCTGCAACTACAAAATCTCCTTGGAATGCACCTGGTAAGTTTGGCCATGTTACTTTTATCCTGGTAGGTGAATAGTTCTATCAGCTTCTTATTGTGTTAATTGTTGTTTTCATTCTGTTCTGGCAGAACTTTTCGATCTATCTCTTCTTGAAGGTGAATCTCTTAGAGAATGGCTGTTCTTTGACACACCAAGACGGGCATTTGATAGTGGCAATCGGAAGCAAAGGTCATTGCCAGATTACAACGGCCGTGGATGGCATGAATCAAGGAAGCAAGTGATGAAAGATTTTGGAGGTCTGAAGAGGTCCTATTACATGGATCCACAACCATCAAGCAACTATGAGTGGCATCTTTTTGAATATGAAACCAATGTTTCTGATGCTCTAGCGCTGTACCGGCTTGAGTACAAGTCTTCTGATACTAAAAGAAGTGTTAAATCAAAATTGGCAAGCAGTCCACTGAGTGAAATACAGCAGCAAATGGTCAGGCTTAGTGCAGACAGTCCTGTGGAAAGCAAACGGACTGCTAGGAGCAGGGCAAAGGCTAATCAAAAGGATAACAATTCAAACGCCTATCCAGCTCTCAATACCCCTGTTCAAGTCGGTGCTTCAAATGCTCATCAAACAATGTCTCTCAACACCCCTGATCAGGTCAATGTTTCAAATGCATATCAAACAGTGCCTCTCAACACCCCAAATCAAGCCGGCCCTTCTAATGCTTATCATGCAGCATCACAGATGGACCAGATGACGTTTCTGGATGGCAGTGTTGTTTATGGACCTCATCTTCCATATGGATACTCCACCGAGAGAAGCGATTTCTACTGGAACCCTAGTGACGGGACATGAAGATAGGATATACGGGGTTCATACATTCTACTGCATCTGTCAGCTGGGAATTTTAACAGCATCAGCTAAAATTATGGGCTCAACAGTGTGGCCCAAAAGTTTTCTGATTGTATGACCTCTTTTAAAGATGGCATGTTTGCAATGCAGTGCAGTGCTATACTTTGGATTAACTCTTGACTGTAAAAATATATCTCGGCGCCCTAGCTCATGTCCATGGCATGTTTTGGTCAAACGGCTTTACCAGGAAACATCGCTGCTGGGTGTATTTTAGCTTAGCCTGAAGCCTTCTGAAGTTCTGAACTTCTGAAGGTTCCGTTTTATCCTTTGTATATACCCAGAGTTTCTGAGGCTTTGTGGCATCCCAGATTAACCTTTTCGTTGATAAGCTTCATGGCATTAGAACTGTGATTAATGGGATTAGGTTAGGCTCATTGGTTCCGTGCAAAAGAGTACATTTGGATGATTAAGCTAATGAAAATCAACGACTATGAAGAACTAGTAAACAAAAAAGAAGACATCATCCTTCTGCATTTGTGCATTGACCTCAGTCTTCTTGAGATGGCCTCTGCTCCTCTTCGGACACGTGCAGCGGCATTGGCGCCTGGACCTCGCCGCCGTGCGTCGTCGCCGGCTGGTCATTGTTCATCACCGGTAGCTTCTGCATTGGCGCCTGGACCTCGCCGCCGTGCATCATCGCCGGCTGGTCATTGTTCATCATCGGCGGCAGCTGCCTTGGCGCTTGCGGTTGGTGGTTGTTCATCATCACCGGTAGCTGCTGCATCGGCGCTTGCGGTTGCGAGTCGTCGAACGGATCGAACAGCCAATCATCAAACGGCAGCATCGGCTCCCCGCCATCGAACTCGTACCTCCCCGGCAGCGGCAGCGGCAGCTGCTGCATCGGCGCTTGGGCGTTGCGCACCGGCGTCCACTGCGTCTGATGCATCGGCGCGTGGCCGCCGACGTGCACCGCTCGCCGCTGCACCGGCTGCGGCGGCAGCGCCTGGTAGTTGTTGTGCAACGGCACTTGGCCTCCGTGCACCGCTCGCCGTGGCTGCACCGGCTGCGGCTGGATGTTGTGCGCCGGCGACGGCATGCAGTTGCGCATTGGCGGCCACCGCATCTGCGCTTGGTTGTTATGCACCGGGAATCCTTGCTGCAATGGCGCGTGGCCGCGGAACGTCGTAGGCAGTGGCTGCTGGTGGCCGTTGTAAGTCGCCGCCGCCGGCGGCGGCGGCGGGAAGTTGTGCATGAGTGACAGCCCCTGCATTGGCACTTGGCGGTTGCCCATCGCTTGCGATGGCCCGCCGTCACATGTTCCGTGCGCCGGCGTCGACGTTGGTGGTGGCAGCCACGGCCGCTTCGACGGCTGCTCGGCCACCGCCGCCGCCTCCACGAGCCTCTTGCCCGCCTGTTTCGCCGACAGCATGTCCCCCGCCGCCGTCTCATTGCCACCGCTCGCCGCGGCCCCATCGCCGCCGCTCTCCGCCGTCTCGGGACCCAAGTCGAAGACAGCGCAGGCTTCCGCCCACCCGTCGATGTCCTCGTCACCGCAGTGGACGACTTCGACTGGCTCGCCGTCGTCCGCGCCTTTCTTCGGCGACGTGTAAATCTTGCACAAGACGTACTGGTCCAGCTGCAGCTGCACGGCGCCGCCCGATCGCCCCCAAGAACAAGCTCGATTTCAGCCACAGCGATTAACCAAAGAGAAAGAACACACAAATCACAAGAGGCGGCTGACCTGGTTGCTGCTGCCGCCGGCGGCGGCGGCGGCGGTCTTGTCGAGCTTGTTCTCGAACTGCGGGATGGTGAACTCCCGCATCAACCACTTGGTCTTCTTCTCCGTCTTGACGGGTCCCCTGAAGTAGACGAGGCTGGTCACGCAGAACTTGACGCCGCCATAGCACACCGTCTCCTTCGCCTCCGTCTTCCCCGTCGACGCCTTCCACCTCCCGGCTTTGTCCTCCGTGCTCCGCGACGGCCGCTTCCCGTTCCTGTACTTCCGATCCCTCGGCGACAGGAAGTACCACCCCTCCTCGTCGTCGCCGCCGCCGTTGCACTTCTCTGCACGTACGCCATTGATCCGATCAAATCAAAATCAAGAAACAAGAAGTCGATCAAGAAAGAAGAAGAAGAAGAGAGCGCACCATTGATGAGCCGCTCCGGCTCGAACTTGTAGACGTTCTCCACGACGATGGCGGCGTTGGGCACGGGCGTCCGGCCCTGCAGACGCGGGAGAAGGTAGTACTCCACGACCTCCGCCTCCCTCGGCTTGAACCTGAACCCCATCTGCCCTCCGCCGCTGCCGCTGCTGCTGCCGCCGCTATTCTCCCCCTTTCCTAATCCCGCCATGCCGCCACCTCGATCGCGCGCGCTCGGACGCCGTGACGCTCTCGAGGTCGTCGAGGAGACGGGGGCGGAAGCTTCGATTCGCCGGGATGCCGAGGAGCTCGAGATCCTCCTCCGCTCCGTGTCGTCACCGGAAATCATTTTATACTCAAGAACACACGGATAAAGAAGAGTTCGAGACGGTTTTGCGCTGCCGGTCCGGGCCAGACCGGGTGGTCCATATGGGCCCGGCCGGTTCGGGCCCGGATGGGTCGCCCTATAAAAGGCGCCGCGGCGAGGAGGCAAGCATAAAACCCCGCCGCGGGAGCAGTCGGAGCAGTAGGGCTTACGTCGCCGCGCCGCCGCCGCCGGCGAGCTCCATGGCGAGGGGAAAGTTCAAGGGGAAGCCCACCGGGGAGCGGAGCTTCTCCAGCGAGGAGCAGATCGGTAAGCTAAGCCGCGGTTGGTGACCGCGCCATCCGCCACCTCTCTCGCTCGCTGCGTCCACGCCGTACCACACCCCGTTTTCTCGCAATCCGTGCGCGTCGGATGATTTTAGGGTTTTAATAGCGAGATTTTGGTCGCTTGATCTCTTGTGATTGACGCTTGGTATGATGTGGCGGTGTGGCCTGGTTGCTTGCTTGGTGTTTCGCTTGAACGGGGTGATGTTGTTGCGCGATCCTTTTGTTCGGAAGGGGAAGGGGGGGAAATCGGATGATCGGGCGGTTGATGGCTTGTTGCTCCATCATCCAGTGTTTGGTTTCATCCCACATTATTGAGAATTTCTCATGGTTTACAAGCAGTTTGTGACTTGTTTTGTGGGAGAGAGGGTATTGTTTGTTTGTCACTGTTCTATTTATGTCTCTCGTAGACTAGGATACTAGGGATGCAAGTTTCCACTTATGGGTAACCCATGACCCACACCATTCTATTAAAAAAAAGTTAATTTTGTCCCACTTAAGTACATACTAGGTGATACCCCGCACTTTGTTGCGGAATATATGGATGAATATATATGTTAAATATTATATAATTGATGCATATTTGAATAGTATAAAAATAAAGTGAGGAAGATGATTTAACATACTTATATGTTATGCTTTACAATATTATATTCTAGACGATATGTCTTGCATGAGATTTTAATATGCTCTATAATAGTAATTGCTAGTGTGTGATGACGTGGTAAACTTTAGCTTCTAGTAATTGCTAATTACTAGTGGGTACTAACTATATAGAAAGTATAGATTAGGTGAAATTGGAAAATTGTAAACCAAAATAACGGGTCGGTCGATGGGTACCCATGGGCTAATGGGCTGACCCATTTGCATACTCGTAGTAATCTGTTGGGTATGTTTATCCATCCAGATTCCTTCTGCTTATGGTCTGAGGAATCGGCTACTGAGAGCTCAGTCTAACATCTAGAATTGTTGCGTGCGTATTTTGTTGAGCACTTTGCCAATTTTTAATACACTGGACAACCAAGGAGGAACTTGGTGTCGAATGATGAAGAAGGAAGTGTGAGTGCGTAGAGAATCGAACACGTGACCATTGGATTGAAATCACATACCCCTGAGAAAGTACATCTCACATTCTCACTTCACCAAATTTTAAAACTGAGATGGAAATTTTAAGCGTCATATTTTGAGAATCAAGATGGAACTTTGGGCATCATGTTGACTGTCATGTATTTTTTTTGATATCACGAATTTGGAGCTAGTAGTTGCTTGCTGCCTCTGCTTCCTAATGGAATAAAAAATGGATCATTATTTTACACTATTTGATCAATGTTTTGAGCTTATTCGTGTACAATTGAATGCAGCTGCCGGTACTTCAGCAGGTCGTCCAAAGTCCTTTAAGAAGGTTCCTGCTTTTTTTCTTTTCTGCCTACTTTATTAATATCAAACATAACATTTAAATTACTTCGTTTTTTTTCTCTTCTTACTGCACAAGCCTATAAAATTACTTACGATTTAATTGTCGTGCTATTTTTTTGAACCAATTGTGTTTTCATTACCATGATAAATTAATCGATTTCTGATCAATAATCAATTAATCAATTATAGTGACATGAAGCAGTCTTTTAGGAGTCGTGAATTAAAAACATTTTATTGTCAATTGTGTTGACACTTGAGCCCCCCAGTCCCTTAGCTATAATTTGTTTTGAATCAAGGTGCATGTCATAAAGTGATTAAAATATGGTAAACTGATATGCTTGTCATAAAGTGATTAAAATATGGTAAACTGATATGCTTGTTCTTGCTGCTGACTTGTATGATTAAATCAAATAGAAGCAAGCTGAAAGGGAGGTATATGATAGAGGGCAAGAATCAGATGAGGAATATGATAGAAGGCAAGAATCAGATGAGGAAGAATCTGACAACTTCCAGAAGAACGTAAGACATCCTCCTGCTGATAAAATACATGCATTTGTCCTACATCCTTTGACCCTTTAATGTCTAAACTATTTATTTCTTGTGTGATAACTGTTATATTTTTCAAATCAGAAACATAAAGGAACTGAAGGTCTTATCGAGATTGAGAATCCAAACCTGGTGAGACCAAAAAATATAAAAGCCAAGGACATTGATGTAAGTCAAATATTAAATTGTTTGTTTCCTGCTAATGGTCAAATACATTTTTTGCTGTTCATGATGGTGGAGTGATGCAGTTCTCTAGGAAAATCATTTACAGGTCACAAGTTATAAGCAAAGTTAGAGATTGTTCATCTGAAGCTGTAGTAATAGATTTAGCTTTGTTTTTATGTCAATTCTAGTGAGTGGGGTGCACAAATCTCATTCAGTAAAATTATGCTAGAATGAGTGGCTTTATTCCTTGTAGTACTTACTAACCTTTCAGAATGTTATCATCCTGATCATATACTCATTGGAGTCTATTTTTTGTGAGCTTTGTCATACTGTTACTGTTATTTTCAATTAAGCGTGCAAGTTTGAATCATTTCTGTGTTTATATGACTACCTGACTAATTTTGCTCTGGCACAGATTGGTAGAACAACTGACCTCTCCAGGCGTGAAAGGTGGGTTTGTACACTATGCTCCTGCCTATTTAAAAACTTTCCTTTGTTTTCCTTTATGTGTAAATTAAGTGAAAAATAATGTTGAAAACAGCATTGGTATAAGCTTATAAGGACTGCCTATAGTTGACATCAATGAGAGGTGGCTGGTAGGACCATTTGCTCTCAGGATTGTTTTCAAACAACGCCGAAGAAAAGTATTACGATAGTATTTTCGACAGTGTTGTTGATATTATTTTATCGGTGTTCTTTGCATTTATCTACCTGTTATAATTAACTACAATCTGCATCCCATTATTTTATAACATTAATAATAAAATGATCCTAACCTTGACATCGTATATGGAAAATATAAACCAGTTTTCTTATTCCTTATAAAACACATCAGAATGCATTGTTGCCATGTTCAACACTTTTTTACAAGCCTTCTCCTGTTGCAGAGAGGAGCTTGAAAAATAGAAATCTCATGAGCGTCACATGAAGCTCCAGGAGCAAGGGAAAACTGAACAGGCTAGGAAAGATTTAGGTGAGGACCTGAAAATAACAATTATTATTTTCGGCTGTTCTGTGACACCTTCCTTCTATTGTTGTAGTATACTTAGATATTGCAATGTACGCTTAGGCCGTGCTCTTAGTTTCTGTTGAGTTCATGGAACTACACAAGAACAGAACTCTCTTTTGCATGTGACCTTTTTCTTTTATATTTTATTGTATAAGTATGTATTGTGTTATTCTATATTTCTTCAGATCATAGTTGTGACTACTATTTTGCTACTTCTGTTTTATTGGAGCACAATTGCTTATCATAATCGCAAATGATCATGATATTTGCTTACCCTTTTCCAACTATAGAGCGTCTTACTTTGATACGCCAACAAAGGGTGGAAGCTGCAAAGAAGCGTGAAGAGGAAAAGGCTGGTATGTGTTCTCTTCTGATTTTATCTGCTAGAAGCAATTCTGTTGGAACTTTAGTCTAAGTATCTTCATAAACCCAGAGCATCTGCTATTAGTTTGTTTTGACATGTTTTTCCATTCATCCACCCATAGCGGCTCGTTTACCTACCGTTCCTTGGTAGTTGGCCATATTTGTACGTCAACTAAGAGTGACAAGCGCAATCTTACACTGACACTAACTTTTCCTTAACGTTCTTAAGCCACATAAAATTCAGTCATTGTAGTAGAATAAACTATTTGTTTCTGCCCTACCACAAATTACATGCTGATGTTTTTGTACTTTTACTATTGGCAGCCAAGAAAGATAGGAAGGCTGAGGCGCGCAAGTGACCTGCCAAACTATGGAACAGAAAGAATTTCGACCCGAGCTGTGATAGCTTAACCGTTACATCCCTATGCTTCTGAATTCTGATATCACTTGAACTCCCCTGTATTTATTTACCGTAGGAATAGTATGCAGTAGTTATGTAAAGTGGTTGTGCTTGATCGCCACGGGTAGATGCTACTTTTGAGCTTAGTGGTAGCAACTTTTGTGAACAATTGTCCATTTGTCCTCATGCCACGGTATTTGCGTTATGGTATTTTAGACTGTTATATGATCAATCTTTACATAAAAAGAATAATATTATCACTGTGCTAAGGACTGAACAATAGCATTGCAAAACAGTATCCATTGGGCTATCGAGTCCTTTACATTTCAAAGCAGTGTTACTCGGTCCCAAACAAAGGTTTGGCAAAAAAAAAAAAACTGATGGTTTTGATTTTGGTATTTAAACTTTGACCACTAATTAGTCACACTAACTGAAGTGACAGATAAGTTTCATAATTACATTTATGATATAACACACTTTATTAACATGACTTGTCAATATTATTCTAAAAAGAAGACGAGTGGTAAAAATTGTAAGTTATTTTAAAACGGAAGGAACGGGAGCTGGTTTGATAAAAAAAAATGTCTTCAACTCAAACGGGGACATAGAAGGCCGCAAACCCCAAAAAATAATAAAGAAACGACTCCGCTGGGGATCGAACCCAGAATCTCTGGTTCCGTAGACCAGCGCCTTATCCATTGGGCCACGGAGTCCTTTTGAAATGCGAGTTGCCGCAAAATCTTTTTAGTTCTGTTCATTTTATCTCGATTTCCAAATGATATATTTTGTTAGAAATTTAAAATATAAGAAATTTTATTTTTCAAGTTTATAAATAATTAAAAAATAATTAACCATGCGCTAATTACTCTCTGTTTTCTGTGTCCGGACTCTCTTTATTTTTATCTTCAGTACGAACACACACCAATTAAAGCTACTCCTACTATTTATGATTTCTTCATTCTCCAGTGCGTAGCGTAGGGCACAAGATCTAGATCCACGTAATCATATGAATGGCTAGAGCGACTGCATCTATACTGAAGTTTTGGAGATTTCTCCTGTTATAGCAGTTCATAGTCGTCATTCTGGACCAACAACACAATTTATGGCACATTGGTGTCGTCCTAGCCTCCTAGAACAGACTGCCTCAAGTTTTAATGCCCTTGATTGATTCCTGGATCCAAACAGTGCTTCTCCTCAGTCAGTGCACACCAGCTACTACTATACCTGCATCTGCATCTGCAAATGGTGTATGAGTTCAGAATTCAGAGTTAGTAGCATTGACACTGCACACCAATCTCCAGCAGAGCTCCGGGTCCAGTTTACTCCAATGATTTTCGAACAGTGCCTGAGCATTCCAGCACCACAATAATCACAGTCAGACCAAAAACACCCACATATGCTAGAGATCATCCACGAGTTCTTTTAAAACGTAAAATTCTTGCCCCTGATCATGCATACTGTTGCTACAGCTCCATAGACCATTTCGTTGACACATACTGAAAATCCGTTGTAATGAGACTGAAGCGTCAATGGTATTGTCGCCTATAGAAGACGTGGTTGTCTCAGACCACGACGTCACAACAAACCATCACCTTAATTAGACACCACTGTAGAGGCAGTACTTAATTAAGATTAGGACTTTCTGACTTGCTGTGATGTGGTTGATTTTTGGATATTATTTCCACCATAAAAACGTAGCAGTACTAATGTACAATCATTTGGTAAATTTTCAGAACATAAACAAGAGAGCTAGTCCTCGGTAAGGACTTAGGATAAGAAAAAGTTTCAGACTTGATCATGAGTGAGAGGAAAGCAATGACAATGCTTTGTCTCTGGAGGTCTAGCTACTAGTTAGTACTGGTACCAAATGCTCGAGCTTTGCTCTTGCCACAAGCAACGTCATGGCGGAAAGTTTCAGTCAAGATCAAGATTGGATATATATGCAGGTAAGCAGATTCAGTTGGGGAAGAAAGGTTGTCCTCGTCGAGACAGATATTGCCATGAACAGGCGGAAGCACAGCATCACCGGTGCCAAAATTGGAGGCGATTTTCATTGCGATTCATTCAGCTCAGCACGGTTGAGACTAAATGCTGGCTGGATCGCTCTGATTATTGTTGTAGGCTAGCTGCCTTTTTCTCTCGTCCATGATCAGGCCATGATTAATGCGTGCTTTTTCCTCGAGTGGTTCATCTGCATCACATTGCTTTTAGCTTACTTTTGTTTAAAAAAATCTTACACCGTCGCTGATTCCAACCATTTCTTCCCTTAATTATCTGTTGATGAAATGATTAGCACATTCGCTGCTGGAACAATTAACAGGGACTTCTTTTCACAGCAAATTCAGACTCTTGATTCTGATATAGCAATAGCGTACTGTACCCCATGTCCAAATTAAATGCTAGTCTTCGAAGTCACTCGAGCCAGCTACCAATTTATCAAATGTTATCACTATTCGATATGTACGTTAATTATGCTAATCCAGTTCACAGAAACAAACTAAGGAAAATCCATACCTCTACTGTACCTGCAAAGATTCTGGTGAAGTCATCCACGAAAATTAACATTTCAACTACCGTTTCAAGAACAGAGCTAGCTACAAGTGAACCACCAAATAAAAAACAAGGAAAAAGAAAAAAAGAAGAAAAGATCAAGAAACCCTCTAGCTAGCTCCGGCGACCGGCGGCGGCGCGTCGGCGGCGGCGTGGTGGGCCCGTCTCCCGTCGTCGAAGTTCTTGGCGTAGCTGGCGGCGTCGTAGTGGAAGGTGGTGGCGGCCATGCCGCCGTGCCTGCTGCTGCTGAGGCTGCAGAAGCTCCTGCTCTCCCGCACCAGCCTCCTCAGCAGCCGGCTCCACGCTCGCCGGCAGCCGTCGTCGCGGCCGCCGCCGCCGGCGGCGGCGGCGTCGCGCGAGAGGAGGTGGAACCGCGCGGGGCTCCTCTGCACCGCCGGCAGCCACGCCGGTGAGCCCATGCAGCCCGCGAAGTAGGACGACTGCGTCATCGGCGTCGATGGCTCGGTCTCCATGGCTCTCTGCCTCGTCCAAGCGATCGAGAGGAGAGAAGAGAAGAAAGAGAGTGAGTGAGGTGTATGTGTGGGTGATTGTGAGGCGAGAGGCTTCGAGGTGGTTAGTTTATGTATGGAGTTTAGCGAGGGAGATGAAATGGATTAGGAAGGAAGAGTGATGCGGGTGGCCGTGCAAGCCCGTACCCGCTAAGGACTTGTTCGTTTAATCCCTATGAGAGATATTGGAGGTGATTTATTCAATATCTATTATGGTGTAGAATTATTTTCCCTCAATCCCCTCCAATTCTCTTTAATCCTCTCTAAACCGAATAAGGCCTAATATATATCAGGATCTAATGTTCCTAATTATCTCTTTTTTAAAATTAAACGAAAATGCATACGTGCACAATGGGGGTTCCATGGGGAAACTATTCTAAACTCTCGAGGGGATGTCCCCTCATTGTTTGCATGTTACGAAAAATTTGAGAAAAATTTAAGGAGGTGTATTAATATGTGATATATCACTCCACAAACATACAATTTAAAATTCAACTTCTACATATCGTAACGAAAAAACAAATTAACATATATTCGCGGTCAAATTTGTTTTTTCGTTGCGATATGTAGAAGTTGAATTTTAAGTTACATGTTTGTGGAGTGATATATCACATGTTAATATATTTTCTCAATTTTTTTCATTTTTTTATAACTATTAATTGATATACAAGCAACAAGGAACGTTCCCTCAAGAGTTTAAAATCTACTCTCGGGTTACATGTTGTAATGCATCTATGGTAGCTGCCGCTGATGTGTGGGATCGGGTTCACCTATCAAGCACTGCTGCTACAGGTGCAATACTGCAGTGGATCTATGTCCATATGTGCACGCTCCACTATACACGCGCATATAGGCATACTACACATATAAACCCAAGAGAACGTCTTCCAACACATGTTTTAAGATATGGAGATCAATGGTAGAAGGTAAATTCTGACCTCACTGAATATCCGTTGAAACTAATACTTACTTATAACGACTTTTGAAATTCTGATACTAAAAGGTTAAAAACACAAAAAAAATGGCATCAATAGATTTACCTTAAAAATTACTATCACAATATCATGTACTTATTAAATTTTATTCTAATTATAAAATTTATTATCAGAATATTACAATTTTGATCATAAGTGGCTAATATTTAAGACCGAAGGAGTACCTGTTTACTTCTCCATTCTGAACTTAATCATGATCAAGCATGTCACATAAGAACACTAGCTAAGATTTGTTACTGACATTAAAATGTTAAGCCACTGCTGAATATTTGGAGGACATATGGCTGTGAATTTGCTGTCGTCTGCAGCACTCAAGTGAAAATTTTGAGAGAAAACAAAGGAAGTTCACTTGTGTTTGTGTGGCTTCTTGCTGGAATGTTGATCGTGCCATCATTAGCTGCAATCATTGTAAGAGCTTAAATGCATATAATTAGTGAGAGGACCACCACAATGATGGCACTGCAGCTCAAATATTTCTATGACCTGCAGACTGTACACAGTATACAGGCAGCTAAAAATATTGAATTCGGAGTAGCAACAACTGCTAGTACAGTAGTACGTTCTACCAGAACCAAAGCTGCACTGTTCTTACTCCAAATCTCTTAAGCAAATTCTTTCAAAATACTTTGACATTATCAGGGTTTTCACCAGTTTTTCTTAATTAATCATGCCGTTGTGAGGTGTTTGGACCCGGTTTTTCAGATGTTTCCCCAGAAAAGAATAATGATCCTATCACAGATTCATCGAATGTTATCACTAACTTATGCTATAATTATAAATTGTTAATTAAAGCTTCAGCTGTTCGTCAGGCAAGACTCAACACATACTACAGAACAACTGAACAAAATCATCCATCCATACAGAACGAGGATCAATAATGGTTGTACCCAACTGACAGAACGATGATCGTAAGCACCTTCTGCTCTGGAACCAGAGTTGTAACGAACGTTGACACGCCATGCCGATCGAACTCATTTCAGTCTCATGTACTAATAAAAACCAAGCTGTAATTCGTCGTCGATTCGTGTTACCTTAATTCTGACGAAAGGTAAAAGCAGCATGATGTAGTTGAGTAATTCAGAAAAGCAGAGAGCAGTTGCAAAGGGGAGATAGAGTTCAGAGTTGAGGTTGAGGTCATGTGGGTTTGGTCATAACTCTAACCAATCCAATAGGTCCATGGATGGATCATGGATGTAAAGTGCCAAACCAAATGACAATTTGGAGCCACCTGCCTTTACATGCTCTCTAATTGGATCATCTGGACCAGCTCATATTATTTATTATTTCGGGTGAAAAAAAAGAATACTTTTGTGCCAGTGGGCTGCATTGCAGGTTATTTTTTGTTGTCTTCCTGTTGCCTTCGCTGATGTCTGAAACTCTGAATCTAGGCTTTTATGTACCAGTGAGATTGGTAGACAATAGTAGATACCAAAATGTTCAGGACCAATTTGGACAGGATCACAGGAACAGTTGTCCATGGCTGTTGCTAGCTACACACATTCATTGTCCAACAAACAGAATTGATAGAGAATTTTGACCATGCCAGTTCAATTGGCAACCGAAATCCGTGACATTAGTCATGTCGTCCAAGAAGTAGGTTTATGTTTCCTACAATAATACAGCGTCAATGATATTAATATATCACAATACCTGCATTTTACCAGTAGCTGTATCAAAATATAAGAACACAATTTTTGATAGTCGAGAATAAGGGCCCGTTTATAAGCGCTGATGTATAATGTATGATACATGAAACCCAGTTTATAGCAATTATTCAAGATCATAAATGAATGAAATAGGCCCAGAGAAAAAAAGAAAAATAAATAAATGAATGAAATAAATAGATATTACAAAGTCGAGGGGTTGATTTAAAAAGATTTTAAAAAAATTGATGAAGAAAGTTCTTCAAAAAATCATATCAGTAACTTAGAAGCACATCCATGATAATTCGGCGACCGGTAGCCATAATAAAAAAGAGTCAATTTTACTCCCTTGGATCACTTAAGCCCTAAAGATTGTTTTCTCTCATTTTACACCCAAACTAGTGGAGCGCGCACTTTACTTTGTAGACATTTTTTTATTTTTTGTTTCTCTCCATATAAATCAGTATTTTGAATTGAAATTGGTAGAATTCATAGATGCATTACAATTTAACTCTCAAGGTATTTTAATCTTTCTTGACACTATTTGCATAGGTTAAAAGCACCTAAGATTGATTTAAACATTGAGATTTAAAGTTCAACCAAACAGTTCAAAAATATTTGAACTTATTTGGGAAATTTGATATCATGCCATCTACGACCGTAAAAACTTCATCCTAAAAAATACAACTTGTATAAAAAAATACTATTAAGCAGTAAAGAGAATATTTTAGTCTAAAGTAAATATGAGCTAAGGGTGTGCATGCGTTGTGAACATCTGCGCTTGAACCTTATTCCTTAAAAAAGAATAGTTTAAAGGTTAACTTAATACTTCCTCCGTTTCATATTATAAGTTATTTTATTTTTTTCTCCATTCAAAATTTTTTGAGTTTGATTAAGTTTATAGAAAATTTAGCATGATCTAAATATCAAATTAGTTCCATCAAATCTACCATTAAATATATTTGTAAAAAAAATTAATAATATATTTTTAAAAATATATATTTTGAAAATATATATTTTAATAATATATTTGTTAAATAATGTAATAGGAAAAAATCAAAACAACTTAACATAAACGGATGATTACTAAAATAGAAGAACGGCCCAATACCGGAGGAAGAGGACTGGACCACAGGAGGAGATCAGGAGATGTCATCTGGATAGATAGAGTCGTGGGCCCACTTCCAGTGACACTGATTTTTCACATTCCGCTCGCTCGTTGCTCGTGGTGGCTACGGCTTCACTCGCCGCCGATGAGGCCGGGAGACATGGCCGCCACCGCGAAGCTCCCGCGCCTCATCACCTCCGCCGCCCTCTTCCCGACCCCGAGGCCGTTCGGCTCCAGGCTAGCCAAGGCCAAGCCGATGCCGCCGCCCATCACCATCTCCATGGACCCTGCCGTCGTCCACCCGGCCCACCTCCAGGCGCTCATGCTCGCCTGCGCCCACTCCTGCGCCATCCGCCCCTCGCCGCCCGCCTCCTCCGCCACGGAGGATCCCGTCGACCTCCGCAAGCTCCGCGTCGCGCTCGCCCACAGCTTCCTCGTCGTGTCCGTCTTCTGCAGCGCGAGGTTCCTGGACGATGGCGATGGCGATGGCGATGGCGGGCGGCTGCTGGGCCTCGGGCTCGGGCTCGGGCGGCGAGAGGACCGGCGTCTCGTCGGATTTGGTCGGGCCGTCTCCGACGTCGGGCTCACCGCGTCCGTCCACGACGTCGTGGTAATTTTTCCTTTCTTGTGATCTCAAATGGGCGATGAGGTAATTGTTCCTGATGGAATTCTGGATGCAACAATTAGTTTGATCCGTGTGGATACCTATGAGCATGGATAGTAGTGTGGTAGATCGATTTCAATATTGATTCCATCTAGCAACCAAACACCGACTAAAAATGCAAAGTTGTTGCAAGAAACAAGAGCACTCTCACAGTGTACTTCTGAGAGAGTAATTTTTTTTATCGGATGTCTCCGAAGAGACTGAGAGAGTATTTATCTGCAGTAGGAATGCTGACTGAAAAACAAACTACAGAAAGGCAACATTTCAACATTGGTGGTGGAGCCGTGTGTATTTCTTGCGATATGTGAATTGTCTGTTATGTTATCCAAAAAAAACTCAAAGAACATCATGTATGTGAAAAAACAAATGCGCTAACTAAAAAGTAAAGTCTTTGTGCACTAATATAGTTGATGTCCGTTTAAACTTTTTTTTTTCCACAGCACTGGGTGCAACTCAGTTAGTGTGTTTGAAATGATTGGAAGGGTACTTGGGGCATCGAAATGGCACACCTGAATGAATACAGTCTATTAGTCTATCGAATACTACTTGATAACTTGCTTTGATGAATTGATGTGCCCTACTTATATTATATTCCTGAATCCTGAACATTGAACAAAAGGTTGTCAACCTATTGAATTACATCTGTTCATATGACTATCTTCAGTGACTTCTAGGTACATCCGTCACTACAGAGGAGAGGTATAGGCCGACAAATAGTTGAGAGAATTACAAGGTAATGTGCTATCTTCAGTGTTTTCAGTGATAGTATTTGAAAGGGTGTTCCTTTTTGTCACTTTATTTCATTAGAGGAAAAAGGCAGCATACATGATATTGTACATAAATTATGCCAGCCAGCAAAACCACAGCATAAACACTTCCTTGTCCTTCTGTAGACATTCTCAACAGACACCTTGCAACTGAAAATCAAAGTCTTGTTGTACATAAACAAGAGAAAATAAAGTTCCATTTTGGAATCTGTTAGTTGATGAATTCTTCCCAGAATGTTCTCTATTGTTATTCCAAAATTGATTCATACTTGCTTTGGATTGATCACTTATCTTGGGAGTTTGCACGAAGCAAGTATAATTTGCACACAGATTATTAACTAGGCTTTTTTAATTGTCTTAGGTTTTGGTATACAAAGCCTCCTCGCCTTGTACATCCTTAATATCACAGTCAAAACCAAATAACTGATGGTATCTTGATCAAGTGATCTTAGATCAACGACACAATAAATATATTTGAAGTAGAGAGCTTGTTGTGTGCATCAGGTTGATCCAATGTTCAAATTTCATTTACTCATTTCATCTGTCACAATTTCTGCAGAGTACTCCATAACAGAGGTATATTTGACATTTCCGCACTATGTACAGAAAAGGAGAGGTATTACCTTCCTGTCTAATTTGGCACACCTCATGTAAATTCTGTGTTCTTGTCAAATATATTATATGATGGAAGTGTGATGATCTACTTTGACATATGTGCTGCAATATATATTCACTGGTATATGATGAGTTTATCATTCCCTGTTGCTTATGGCAGGCCCTTTTTTGAAGCATGTGGATTTGGGGACGATGCAATGGGTTCAACGACAATGATGTACACAGGAAAGATGCACAGATAGTACACAGTGATAATCGTCTCAAGGAAGATATTGACAGCTCCTCTGGTGGGTTAACAGTTGCTGCTTGAATATATCACTGCCAGTAAAGGAACAGCAGGCGGACTAAATTATGCAATCCTTTCTGGCTGTTTAGAAGAGAAAATAACCAGAAGGATATGGCAAAACTCATAGCATACTAGTATTTGTGAATGATAGCAGTACATACCATGTTTGATACCCCATATCAGCATCTGTATACTCTACCACTGACTGTAAAAACTTTAAGACGAGTGCTAAGATTTCATTTACAAACAAAGAATGAAGTAAGGAAAAAAATGCATCAAACAAGTTACTGAATCTGCAGTGGAAATAGCACCTATCCTTCAAGGCTTACTTATTTTAAATTTTTAGTGGAGAGTAAAAACTGTAGAGTGGAAGAAGAATTTGGTTATTTTCTGATTCAATCTGTCTCAATCAGCCCGGTTAATACTCTGAACCTCTGTAAAAACGCAATAGAAGTATGCAGCTTGGGACATTGGCAAAACGAAAACCAAACACAGACTGCTGCATGATTAGAGGCGCTTGCTTTTCCTGAATCATCAGCAAACGGCACGGTTCAATCTGTATAGCGTATGGTTACCATTGCTGCAATCAGTTTTCAGTAAGACTCAGGCTCTAGTTCGAGTGGGAGTTGTAAAGACCAGCAAATATTCATCGTAAGGTCGGTTAATGTGCTTCTGAAAGTTGATAACAACTGTGCTATGTGGAGTCCTCTCGATCTTCAGGCACCCGCCAAGTGGATGTGGGTCAGATACACTGATGTTCCCCTGTCTTATAGATACCTGATGAAGCAAGACAAAAGGATTGCCTTTAAAATTCATGAACATGCTTCATCTGAATCTCTTGTGTTTAGCTGCAATCTGCAGGTACGGTCTGATGATAGCGAGGTTTGGTCTGAAGAAAAATGGCAGCGAATTCTGTTCATTCATGCAAGTAATATTAAAAAATAGTACTCCTATCTATTTCCTGGTTGCTACTGTTTGCTAGCAATTGGCTCGTCTCACTAGTTGGCAGTTGGCACAACCAGCTTGAATCTGATGGTTTGAACATCTGCACAAAACAAAACAGCGAAAAGACCCTGCTCACCACGAAATCATGGTTTTGGGTATTGAGCAAACTTGTTTTTGTCATCCAACTTGCATCTTAATCGAACCAGACATGGCCTAATTTTTTCCTTTTACTTAAATCTAGGACAAGAGCTTTACCTGCAGTCAGTTGGCACTGTCTGTACAGTAACAGTACTACACAAAACCGTTCCAACAGTCGATCTTTGGCAGGCAAATGCTTTCTCATCAAGCTTTTTTGCGTTGCCGTAAACAGTGACTTGTTAGGCCGACCAGAGTCACAGATGGACGGCATCATGGCAGTATGGCACCTCGCCGTCTAACCAATCACGATCAGTACACGATACCGGCAAAATCTTACACCTAAAAAAGAACCGTACACCTGAAGCCAAGACGCATCTCGTATTCTTTGATTATGCAGCAGAATTCCATCCTCTCCAATTGCTCAAACACACAACCACTTTGCACATGTCAGGTGAAGGCAGCAAGCAGCGTCGTCAAGTCGGCGCACACAACGATCAACGTGAAGTTGGTGGTGTGGCCGCCTAATTACTATATTTTGGATAGTACGTAGTTGTTCTAGTTCAAATAAACTGGATAGTGATTTGTTCAGATTTATTAAACTAAGGTTATGTTTTTACTTCTTTTTCCTAACTTACCTCTCTCGTGTTCCGTGTACACGTTTTTTAAACTATTAAACGGTATATTTTAAAAAAATTCTATATGAAAGTTATTTTAAAAATCATATTAATCGTTTTAAAAAAAATTAGTAAACACTTAATTAGTTATAAGAAAATATATTGCTCTGTTTCATGTACGTTGGAGGTGAGTTTCTAATTTTACCTCCGAACCCAGTTTAACTTGTGTTCTATTTAGAACGAAGGAAGAAGGGAGAACGTAGTACGCCGCGCCAGCCTATGCTGTTCCAGGTGCCATCAAAGCGGGGGCACCAGCAGCGTGAGTGCGCTAAGCTAATCCTCCCCCAACTTTGCCCGGTAATCAAGCGTAAACCGAACCATCTCGTCGTACTTAATCTGAAGAGAAAAACAAGGTCTCACCTTGTTTTAAACTGCAGCATCCATAGCTGTGGAGATAGAGGCAAAAGCTGGTCGTGGCGTCGTGGCGGGTTCATCGGTTGAGATTTTTCATCGGAAGGGGCTTATTGTTTTTGGGTACTGTCTCACACAACTCTAGATACAGATCTGCGGCAGATTCAAAGTGTGTATGTTAAATTATTGTAATTTAAATTTCAAATTTTATCTAAAACAAAAACAAAATAATTTATACTCTTTTAAAACTAGATGATACCCCGCGCTTTAATGCGGGATATATGTTAGATGTTGTAGAAATGATTAAATGATCTGGATTGAAATATTATGAAAATGATTTGAGAATGATAATTTAACATGTGTATGTTTAGTTTTAGAATGAAATAAATTGTAGATATAATTATTATATACTTGCATGTTGAACTTTTATACTTAGTGGGTTGATTTGGTATGCTTGTATGCTAGGTTCTAGGAGTGCTAATATATACTATGCTTGCATGTTAAGTTTTAGGTGTTTAGTGGATATTAGCTTTATAGCAAGAAGAGATGTGAGCGGTGAATCCACTATCCCTACCATGCGGATCTCCAAACTAGTGTCTTAACCCAAATTCATCAAATAATGAAAATTTATTTTTAAAATAAGGCAAAGATAAGAAATTAGATTTTACAATGGAAAATTTTCTTTCTAATTTTTTAGGCTTTACAATGTAGTTGGTTCGTTTTTTCAATTCCTGTTACAACGCACGTGCATTGCATTCAGTTAATTTATGCAAATGATATCAACTTACGTAACCACATATATGTATAGAGATTTATACAGCTAAAAATACTCAGCTGAGCTCTACCAAAAATCGGCTACGCCCCAAGACGCGCGTCATCTCGTCCCGACGATCTCCGCGCCGCGTCGCGAGGATAAACAACCTCCAAAACCTTCCCCCGGGATTCTCTCCGTGATCTCCTCTTCTCCGTCGCCGCCGCCGCTTTGCGGTTGCACCCACCTGATCGCCTCGCGCGCCTGCTCATGTCCGCGTCGCCGCCACCGCGGCCGCCGCCGCCGCCGTCTAATACTAGCACTCCTGCACCACCGCTGCCTCCGTCTCTTGGTGCACCCGACCCGCCACCACCTGTGATGCCATCTGGTCCGCCGCCGACTCCTCCTCCGTCGCCACCAGCAGCTTCTCCTCCTGCCCCACCTGACCCACCGCCGGCGATCACTCCACCGGTGGCGCCGTCGCCTCCTCCTCCACAGGTGATGCCGGTACCGTCACCGCCGGCGCCACGAATACCGTCCCCGATGCCGTCGAAGCCAGTGAAGCCTGTACTGCCTTCGTCGCCTCCTCCGGTGATACAGCCGCCGTCGCCATCTCCACCACTAACACCGCCGCCGCCGCCTTCTCCGGTGATGCCCGTACTACCACTACCACCAACACCATCCCCGCCTTCTCCGGTGAATCCACTACCGCCATCGCCGTCCCCGCCTTCTCCAGTGAATCCACTACCGCCAGCGCAGTCCCCGCCTTCTCCTCCGGTGGTGCCACTGCCACCGATGCCGACACCGCCTTCTCCGGTGAATCCACTGCCGCCAACGACGTCACCACCTTCTCCGGTGAATCCACTACCACCAGCGCCGTCACCGCCTTCTCCAGCGCCGCCGCCAACTGTGCCATCCCAACCTTTGGCGGCTGCACCGGCGCCGACGACGACACCACCACCAAACCCGCTTCCACCAGCTGGGTCGCCGCCGGCGCCGTCTCCAGCTTTCCCCGAACCGTCTCCCTTGCCGTCGCCGCCGTCAACAGCACCGTCGACTACTCCAATCTTCACCCCATCACCCCCTGGTGGCGCCACTCCTTCGCCGCCATCGTCGCGGCCGTCGCCAAGATCTCCCCCGCCGTCGTCCACCCCGCAGGGAGTAATGATCGCCATCGTCGCGGCCATCGTGGCGTTGCTCGTGCTCGGCGTCGTCGCCGGGCTGCTGTGCTTCTGCTCGCGCCGACGCCGACGCCGCCGCCGCCAGCCAACATCGCCGGGTATGTTCGACCACTCACTTTACACCACTAACCTACCTGGCCGGTGCAACGCCGCACTAAAGGTAGCAACCGGCCCGCCACTGGCATGACACGTGTCTTTGCATTGTATTAGAGCAAGGATAATAATATAAACATACTATAAGTTTATATAGAGAAAAGAGATAAAAAAATTTATATGAAGAAAAGATTAAAAAATAAAGAGTGTTAGTTCTCATAAAAACTAACTTAACTCATGTTTTAAGATAAATATATTAAATGTATAAGCAGAGGAAATAGAGAGAAGAAAAATTATCATCGCAGTGCGTGCAAGTCGTCGGCTCGTCGCCACCGCGGTTGCGACGCATCGCGCACGCGCACTTTCACCATGTCGCGTCGTGCGCGGTGGTGACGTCACGGAGGCAATATGTTTATCTAGTGACTAGTGTTTATGGTGACCGTGACACGTGGATGCATCAAACGGCTTGGGGATGAAGGGATGGACGTGTTGCTCTTGCGCAATTCGATCCCTTGAGCTTTTCTTGTTAGTGGACCGCATAGAAGTTGGATGCTATCGAGTATATAAGAACACACTATCTAGAGGGTTTTAAAGTTAGTGTGTTCTGGCTTAAAAAATATTCGAAGTTAATAAAACTAGTTGAGTTAGAAGTCAAATTAGCTGAACTGATCTTAGAACTCTGAATTGCTAATTTGATGACTTGTAATACGCTACTTCCTTCATACCATAAAAATCAAATCTTGTATGAAACATAACACATTCTACTACTATATAATGTGACACATTATAAAATGTTCAGAATCTCAACTTCGAGTAATTTTCTACGAATCTAGAAAAACCTTAGAATGCGTCAGATTTATTTTCTATGATACGAAAGTATTTCTGCATGAAATTGTTAACATCTCCTTTGGAACGTTTACCAGGTGATTTCCACGGACGCTTACCGGTGACATCGCATAAGCAGCAATCACCATTCATCAAGCCAACAATAACGTACACACCACAGCTGCATGCGCACTCGCCGCTGAAAAGTAGCAGCAGCAGCTCCGACCCACCGCAACTGTCTCCGTCTCCGCCTCCACCGGCGATGAGCGGCGGCACGGTCTCGTACGGCGACCTGGTGGCGGCGACGAAAGGCTTCTCCGAGGGCAACCTGCTCGGGCAGGGCGGGTTCGGGCACGTGTACCGCGGCGACCTGCAACCGCACGACCGGGAGCCGCAGCCGGTGGCCATCAAGAAGCTCCGGCCCGGGAGCGGGCAGGGCGAGCGCGAGTTCCGCGCCGAGGTGGACATCATCAGCCGCGTCCACCACCGCAACCTCGTCTCCCTCGTCGGCTACTGCATCCACGCCGACCACCGCCTCCTCGTCTACGAGTTCGTCCCCAACAAGACGCTCGACTTCCACCTCCACGGTACGTACTGCTCTCTCCATTTTAAAATGGAGTATAATATTATGAATTTTCATGTAACGTTCGATCATTTATTTTATTTAAAAAATTAGTATAATTATATAAAAGTATAAATTAAAATTATATTTTTTATATAAAAAGTTAAGTTTATATTTTATTCGGTGATAAAACAAATTATTACAGAAATATGATATTTATATAATTTTTTTAAAATAAAATAAAACGTTATACGAAAAATTAATAGCATCATACATTTTAAAAATAGGTAGTGCTGCACTTCTCGTTTTTAATTTTCGCGTTGTTGAGGCTATTGACGAAATGAGAGCTTCTTCTCCGGTGCAGGGAGCAGCCGGGCGACACTGGATTGGCCACGGAGGTGGATGATCGCCGTCGGGTCGGCGAAGGGGTTGGCCTACTTGCACGAGGACTGTAAGTTACTACTTGTTTTCTGCTGCTCTTTCTTGGTCTGAACTTTTCAAGTTTTTTCTTCATTTGTATTAATGTTGATTGTTGATGACTTTAGGTCGTCCAAAGATCATTCACCGAGACATCAAGGCTGCCAACATCCTTCTCGATAACAAATTCGAGCCAAAGGTAAAACGATGAGATATGATTACATCAGCTAATTACACCGGCAAGAGCATTGTTTCAGAATGAGCATTTTCTTGTGCAGGTTGCAGACTTTGGGCTAGCCAAGATCCAACCGGGAGACGACACACACGTTTCCACCCGCGTGATGGGCACCTTCGGGTAACAACACATTCTTAGCGTGCCTGCAGTTACCTGGTGGTATTTTCACGAGCAGAAACGCTGATGCGACGATGCAATCAACGCTCGTATTTTCTTCTCTTTTTTTCAGGTACTTGGCGCCGGAGTATGCTACCACTGGGAAAGTAAACGACCGGTCCGACGTCTTCTCCTTCGGCGTCGTGCTTTTGGAATTGATCACCGGGAGGAGACCTGTCATTTCGACTGAGCCCTTCAACGACGAGACTCTGGTTTCTTGGGTATGTACCATGCATGAACTCTATGGTTCTTTCAGAGTTTCAGTGGTTCAGTTTAGTCCAGCCATCTGCATGAAAAACATGGCATTTTTGCATAGTGAAGTGACAAGCAGCTGTCCTGATATGACTTTAAAAAGACTTTCAAACATGATACTTTGTCGAAACTTAACCCCTGCAGGTCCATTTCTTACTGTCAGATTTTCAACAGATTAGTACAGTGTAATAGTACAATCTGTCCTCCAATTCTTTTTTTTTTAAAAAAAATCTTGTGAACTCAGTGACAGCATCGCGTTACATCTCGTTAACTAATGGCTGATTATTCTGTAACGGTAAGGACTATATTAAATTTGTTCTTCTTTATTTTTGGACAATGCAGGCAAGGCCTCTGCTGACAAAAGCTCTAGAGCAACATGTCTACGACGATCTGATCGATCCAAAGCTTGACGCCTTGTACGACGCCCAGGACATGCGGCGGCTGATCTCCTGCGCCGCGGCGGCGGTGCGGCACACGGCACGCTCCCGCCCTCGCATGACACAGGTGAGCCTCCCTCGAGAACACTTACACGTTTGTTACATATTAACTAGATTATATATTTATTTTTTAATAAAATTGGTCGGACAGATTAATATGTAATATGTTATTTAAAGAATAATAAATTAAATTTTAGTTAGTATACATAAAGTCACGCTTAAATTTATTGTTTTTATTAAAACTTTAAAACTTGTAGAAGTGTAATTTGAAATTATATTGATATATCTCATATCAATCAATTTTTTAACGTGAAAAGCTATAAACGGGATTAGAATTATCTCCCCTACTGTGCAATGCAACATTCGAAACGACCAAAGAAACAAGTTTCTCTCGTTGACTTTTTGCCCGAAATCCTGAGTTTTTTTTTTCTGTTCTTGCAATGGACGAGCAGATTGTGAGATACTTGGAGGGGGAGCTGTCGATAGAGGACCTGAACGCCGGCGTCGCGCCGGGGCAGAGCTCGCTGCGCTCGCAGGAGCACTCCGGCGACACGACGCAGCTGATCCGCCGGCAGTTAAGGAGGGTGGCGTTCCCGCCGGGCTGCGGCGGCACCGTCACCGGCGCCGGCGCCGGCGCCGTGACCCACAGCGACTACCTGAGCGAGGTGACGAGCGAGTACGGGGAGAACCCATCCATCAGCTCGAGCAGCGGCGGCGACGACGACGACACGGCCGGCGAGGTGGTGGGCGGCGTCACCGTGACCAGCCGGCCAACGCACGCCGCGTGGCCCGCGTCCAGCCCGGACACGGCAGAGGTGGCGTCACGGCACGCCGGCGAGCTCGCCGCCGCCGCCAAGCCGATGAGCAGGCGAACACGCCCCGGCCGCTTTCCGTGAGCGCACTGAACTTGGTAAAAAAAAAAACAAAATTTCTCTTTTTTTAAACCCGGTGGTAAGAGGTATAACTATATTGTACATGCGTAAAAAAGGCTAATAGTGGATGAATTTTTCAGCTCTTTTTCTTCGTTTTCGCTAGGTTTTGTCTGAATTTTTTCTCGCGATTAATTTCGCACTGAACGAAAAGAAAATAGAAGAGCAAAATTGGATTAGCAGTCAACGTGAACCACATGGGACGGATCAGTGATGAGTTAGATGTACAGAACTTTCCTGTTTCTTCCATTTGTTAGGTTGTCAATACATCTGTCCTTCAGAAGATGCCATGTGGATAATTATCATCCACGCCTCATGTTTTCAGTCACTATCATTGATCATGCAACATACTAAGGTGTACGATCCAATTATGCAAATGGATGTCCATCCGACCATCTATGGTGTAGTCAGGATTTAAAATCTGACTATCGAACATGGAGGCATCGGTTTTATTTTTGGCTAATTTTGAATGAATTTTGACAAATTTCGCACAGATTTGTATGAGGTGCACGTTTTGAGCCGGCTTGAGATATTTGAAATTCACGAAATTCGTCAAGATTGTAAACCCAGAGAGTGCGGAGCGCTTACGAAGTTCCTCTACCGAGCATAAGCGCACCCATCTAATTAACCAGTTTGGGATATGCAAACAGAAATTTGGATTGCATGATCCATAGCAACCAGTTTGGAATATGGAAACATAAATCTGAATTTCACATGATCCAAAAATCAAAGCAAAATGATGATAAGCTGTATAAAAATAAATGATAGCAACAGTATGGTTAAAACTTTTATATCTGTATGGTTAGCAGTTGAAAAAATAATATTGAAAAATAAACTATGATGGTAAAAACTTAAAATCAACTTAAAACTGAGTTTTATACAATAATGAGAGGCTAGAAATTTTGACTAACTTTTGATGACAAAGACCCGACCCAACTCTCCATGATTACGAAACTGGAGATAAGTGTATTGTGGTTAGATGAACTTCCTCTGCCAAAAAAAACATAAAACTGACAATGAATCTGGACAAGCATTTGTTTAGATTAATAACTAGTATTTAATTTTTTTGAACGAAGGGTGTATAAATTATGAGCAATAAAAGGTAATTTATAGGTAAATTTTATATATGTACTCATTGTGACTTAAAAATAAACTTCTATGAAAAACCAAAATCAACTTTAAAATCATGTAGGGAAAAAAATAAAGAGCCAATATCTCTCTTTTCTAAAAAAAAAAATAACAGGTGGAAGTTTAAATTCTACGCATCCTATCTCTGTTGCCAAGCGTGTGGTCGCCACCTCACACGCATCCGCTCCGTTCCCCGGCTTTCCGGTCTCCTCCTCCCCCTACCTCGGGATCGTCTTGGTGTGCGCCCACAAAGACGCAACGCAGAGCAAACGCAACCAACGCAGCTGCTCCCCTCGCCTCGTCTCGCCGCCGCCCCCCCCCCCCCCCCCCCCTCCTCCTCGCCGCGGCGGAGATCGTCCCGGGCCACAGCTAGATCCCGATGGCGTCGCGCCGCCGCACCCTGCTCAAGGTCATCATCCTCGGCGACAGCGGGTGAGCGATTCGGATCTCCCCCCCACCGGTCCGCGGGCGGTTTTTATTTTTTATTTTTTGGCTTCGGTTTATCGCTGACTTGGGTTCCTGTTTGTTCGTTGCGATCTAGGGTTGGGAAGACGTCCCTGATGAACCAGTATCCTTCGATTCGGATAGAGATGCGACGCCTTGTTTCATGAACACGGGCAGTTTTTTTTCGGGGTGTTGGTCAATTTTTGGGGGTTTTGTTTTCTTGAGCTGTGATTTAATTCAGATATGTGAACAAGAAGTTCAGCAACCAGTATAAGGCTACGATTGGCGCGGATTTCCTCACCAAGGAGGTTCAGTTCGAGGATAGGCTCTTCACTTTGCAAGTAAGATATTTTTCCCCGCACTGGTCCTCTCTTCATCGTGCCGAGATTAATTAGGTCCGTTCATATGAAGCGAGTTCGTATGAGCTTTATGTCAAAAAAAATAAATCATATGAGCTTGCTTAGTTACTTAACTGCTCCCCTCTGAGCTCAATGCAGAGAAGATGTTTGTAGCTGTTTACTTCTGAATGTTTGTTTGTACATGCATCATTGACTTGAAGGTTGCACGACTGATTGAATCTCAGTATGGTCTAAAGCTCTAAACTCTACGGTTTTGGTTTATTTAGATGTTGTGATTTGAATTTTCAAGATCGAATTACGTGGCATTAATTGATTGAACAATGAACAGGCACGTTTTCCATTAATTTTGGAGATTTGCTCCGGTCCAACAAAAAGTACTTCGAGGTACCCGTACCTCACGGTACCAAATCGTTTCCGATAGTTGGATCTAACAATGCCCATCCTGCCCAGTTAGATCCAACGATCGGAAACGATTTGGTACTATGAGGTACCGATACCTCAAGGTACTTTTTGCTGGACTGGAGCAAATCTCTTAATTTTGTGGCTTCATGGATTGATTGAAGTACTTGAATTTAATCTTTTGTGCTTATGTAAATTGGTATTTTGGCTGGAAACAATGTACTAAAGTTATTTTGCATGATGGAAATAATGGCTGGAAAAGTTATTGTCATTTTAAGATTTTTTTCACTTTATGCTTTGTCTGAGTAGAAATCAAGTGCCAGCCTAGTTCCCTACTTTCTTCTGTCTGATACTTTGCAAGGTTATAAAAAAAGCACTTCCCTTATGTCTTGGAATTATCATGCATGTTTTTGTTCCCCAAGCCTGCTTTGTACCAATCCTAAGCTCTTGCTCCTGCTTAATTAACAAACTGCATCATTTTCAGATTAGTTCTGCGTATTATAATGGACTAAATATCTCTTCTAGGTACCTACTGCATTTTTTTTTTGCTTCTTATCTCTATTTAGAGCATGTCTATCGTATGCATAAGAAATCTATTTGTCGAGTTTGTCTGCTTTCACATTCTGTTTTGTTTGAAATATATACATACCCTGGTCTGATGTGTTAGATGTATGGCTGTCATGCATACAAATAAATTGGGAGGATGACTATCTTTTATTTGCTGGTTTATTTTGCTGAACCGTATATTTTGTTGCAGATATGGGATACTGCTGGCCAGGAAAGGTTTCAGAGTCTTGGTGTAGCATTCTACCGTGGAGCGGATTGCTGTGTTCTAGTTTACGATGTCAATTCTATGAAATCATTTGATAATCTTAACAACTGGCGTGAAGAATTTCTAATTCAGGTAATGTGTTTTCTGTAATTGGTCATGCATCATGTCATTTCTGTCTCATTTTGGATGTTTGACTTTACAGGCAAGCCCATCAGACCCTGATAACTTCCCTTTTGTTCTTTTGGGCAACAAAGTTGATGTAGACGATGGCAACAGCCGTGTGGTAATTATCGTTCCTTCTTCCGCTTTCTAACAGAAGTTCCTTTTAATCAAAGTCCATAGCTTCTGTCGGTGGCTGATATGGATATGCCAAAATGGATAACATTTTAGGTCTCTGAGAAGAAGGCAAAGGCATGGTGTGCCTCTAAAGGGAACATCCCATATTTTGAGACATCTGCCAAGGATGGCACAAACGTGGAGGAGGCTTTCCAGTGCATTGTAAAGAATGCTCTGAAGAATGAACCAGAGGAAGAACTGTAAGCACACTCTCTCGTTACTCTCTTTAACCTTTTGCAAAGATTTAACAACCTTTATTGCAAGTGATCGTTGATCATTTGATCTATCCGAAAGTGCAATAGTTCTTTCAGTTGTCCATTGCTTCAATCATTATGTATATTAAATAGTCAATAGCGAGTTGCTTTTGGTTTTTAGACACAATGCACTGTTTCTGCTTCATGGTACCGTCTTCTCTTTGCATGGTCTTGGGACTAGCTTAGCATCACCGTACGTCTACATTTGGTTATATTTCTGCCAGTGTGTGCTTTTTTATATCATGAAATGCTCTTGAAGGTATGTGCCGGACACTGTGGATGTGGTGGGTGGCAACCGGGCCCAAAGATCATCAGGCTGCTGCTAGAACATGATGCACCATGAGGGCTGGGACTGTTGGCTATGCAGTAACAGAACTACCTTTGGACAGGACTGTGCCTCCATGGTGACTCAAGGACCCATTCGTAACCTTTTCAATCACCTCGAATGTACCCAGTTAAGATTGATGCGTCTAGCCTGAGTTGTCAAATTTGTGGATGCTGTGCAGTTTATCAGTAGCGTCATATCTTTGTGAATACAATCGGTGAAATAAGTCGAGTGTAAACTGAAGTTTCTCCATTATGGTTCTCTGTGAAACGAACAAGATGAATTTGTTGTCTGCATTGACCATCCTAGTTGGGTTTCTGTTGCTGGTTATGAAACCTTATGCAACGTAATAACCTGTTCGGAATTTAGGAGGCGAAGAATCACAAACAGGAAAATTTCCTGAATTTGTATCGTTGTTTGCTTCAGCCATATATATGTTACTTTTTCTGCCAAAAAAGGAAAAGAAATCTGCTTCGACCTCTTCATATTGAAATCAAAGAAAACGTTTTCCTATCTCTTACTACCCCAGTTCTAGAATATAGAAATTATAAACATGATTATTTCTTAGTAAATAGAATTAAATGGAGAGATACTATTAGTTAAGAAATCCTAGACTATAGTAAGAAATTAGATACAGTTATTAAGAAAGTAGATCTCTATCTATCCTATAATTCAACAAATTATTTTACTCATTCATCATGTGACACATTAAACGATTCAAAATAAACTGATGATATCGATCCAACGGCTCCCCACCTCCCTCCCGATCCATATCAGATTGCCTCCCCACCCCCACCAAAATCAGCGCCCCTCCCTCGCCCTCACACCATCACACGCTCCTCAGCTCGCCGCCCCTCTGCCCATCGCATCGGTCTGCGCCGGGGCAGTTACCGGCCAGTTCGCTGCCGTCGGAGTCGCCATCCCGCTCGCGTGCCTCTGCCCATCTCACCGATCAGCGTCGCCTCAACGCCTCCCCCATCGCGTGACCCGTACATCCCCCGACTACGCCGATCCCAGCCCTCTACTAAAATCCGGTAACCTCCTCTCCCGAGTCCCGATCCCGCTGCCTCCTCTCCCAAAATCTCCGCGCGCACGCCTTCCCGGCATCCGCGCGACCGCGGCTGCTGTTCTGCCCCGACTTCTCCAACCACGGACCTAATCACGCATGAATTTAGAAAGTTGCTGTTTTAATTGGGTGCTCGTGGTTTTTGGGTGATTGCTTCATGGTGATTCCTATACAGATCTTTGTGTGTATGCTATGGTCTTATAGTCATTCTTGGCGGGTGACTAGAGAAATCATTTCTGATCTTGCTTCAGGTAATGGAGCTTGTACTGCTTTAGATTTGGTCTGGTTTGAGTATACGGAACTCCCTTTGTGCCCTGTTCTCCTGATGCCCAACGCTAGGCTCTTCTATTCTTTTTCTTTAACAACTGATTTTGATAAAGTACCCTATTCTGTTGTAATGCCCAACACTAGCCTCTTCTTTTAACTATCTCAGATAATTTCGTGTTGCCACTTGTTGATTTCTTTTTTTTTTTTGAACATTCTCCTGTGACATGCAGTCCCTTTCCTTTTGCCTGTAAAAAACGTTGTTTGAGTTGATATTTGTGCTCGGTGCATCTAAAATAATGTTCTGAATCCGTCTGGTCATGTTCTCTCTCTGTGTGAGACAGTGACTAAAGTGGAGCGGTGAAGTAATGTTACACATAATGATATAAACTACTGGAAGCTAAGGATTTTTCAAAACTGCAAGGGGGCATGTTTATAATGCTGGGCTGAGAGGCTGTGATGCCATATGCGAGAACTTTGTGAATAATTAGTTAATGAAGTAATGCTTTTGACAGTTATACTTGCTGACTGGTCATACTTAAGTTTGCGAATTCAGACATGCTTTATCAGTGCCTACATCCTTAATACCAAATGAATAATGGTCAGACTACATTGGTATCCATGAGTTTACACGGGTGGCTGGTCTAACGGCCTAGCCAGTTTATATAACGAATGAATTACATAATGTTATTGTTCTCAAGTAACAAATCTGTCTTTCATGCAGGACGGGAAGAATGTCGAAGCTCTCTGATGGACATGGTTATCTGAACACAGGTGGGTATCCTGAATTTATGCTATCTATGTTCCTGCTTTGCACTTATGAAGGACACAGGTTGTTTTGCCTTTCCTGGTCATTATGCTAACTCTTTGTTTTGTGGATACTGATAACACTCGTACCTACTAGGTGAGTGTTGATCCACATAAGGTTAATTGTTAATTCTCCTACTGTGGTCGCTAATTGTAACTCCGCCTTGTCTGCTCCCGTTACAATGCATGATTCTGAAGGTAAAATGTGGACAGAGTTTCTGATACAAAGGAAAGAGTTTGGAGCTGACATGATCTTGGAGGTGACTAAAGATTCATACAACATTTTAGCTGATAAGTTACATCGGACTAATTAATTTTTGGTCTGTTCTTGATTAACTATTGGATTCTTGTGGTCAAGAGTTTTTTAAAACCGCTTGTGGTCAGGAGTTTGACTTCGATGAACTTGGCGACATGCTCTGGTACTACCCTCAGGGTTGGCATGGTGTCGATCAGGAAGGCCGGTCGGTGGGATTGGGTTTTTTAGGGACAGGGGTATGGAATTGCTGTAGCTGCAGCGGGCCAGCGGCAACCATCACTAAAACTGTGATGACCTGTGAACATCTTAATGATGAGTTAAAATTAGAACTAACTAAAACTGTTGATTTATTTTTCTTACTAATATGTTGTCCTGATTGTAGGTGGAGGATAGTTATTGTCAGATAGTTCTCAATGTGCTTTCATCGTATCGTGTCCATGATACTTCAAAAGCAACACACCAAGCTATTTTTAATTTGTGACTATTCCCAGATCACTGGGAATGTACTTACCACCAAGAAAATAATTTAAGCTAAACAAGCTCATTGTTGATTTGTGGTATTTTGATAGAAGTACACATAACGTTGGAGACTTCGATAGAGTGTTGTATTTGTATCCAGGGTTAAAGAAATTTTGTTGCAGAAAGGATAAAATAATTTCTTAAGGAAGAAAATGATAAAAATTTTGCTGGTACTATCTCTCATATGCTAGTATTTGGAAAAAAATGTGGGAATATTTTTACTTCTATGATGTTGTCATGATTTTGCTATATTTTAAATTAATTGCAACCCACCATCCTTTTCTAACTTAGATGCTTTGTTTTTTTTTCACAAAGTTCACTCTTATCTACAACACTTGATTAAAGGCTCGGGCACTCGGCATGGATTGCGGTCGGAGCAAAAGCAAGTGGATCAATTAATATAGATATAACATATCTTTAAGCAGTTTGCTTTTTACTTTTTTTTCCTAATATAACTGCTTTTGTATTTGGTTGTTTCTTAAATGTATCAAAGTTTTTTGATAAACGATTTAAGCATAACATGTTGTGGATATGATTAAATATATTTTAGCATATATATTGCTTGCAAAATTGTGAATTACATATTCCCTCCGTTTTTAGAAAAAATCAACTTCTAGCTAGCATACGTACATGTACATAGCTAGAAGTTGACTTTTTTTTAGACGGAGGGTTTATGTATTATATATGTTGTCGTAGCGTTAGCACGGGTATGTTACTAGTATAATTAAATGGAGGGATATTGTTATCAGTTAAGAATTAGAGATAGGTGATGATATTGAATGATGCAGAGTTGTGATTGGTTAATAAGAGAACGTTGTTGAAAATATTGTTATATTTGGAATAAGTTCTAGACGGATATTTTGGGATGAGAGAATATTGTTGAAAATGTTGTTATATTTGGAATAAATTCTAAGAGCTAGGAGGATATTTTGGGATGAGAGTTGTATGTTTCAAATGAAAGTACCATGCATTTTCACGAGAGCAGAAATAGCAACGATCACGGGCCCGCGGCCGGACATGTCGCGGACGCGGCGCGCGCACGCCGACAAGCAGTTCGCTCTCCAGCCATTCCTTCCACGTTTCCCCCTCGCCCAATCACGCGCGCAAACTCCGCGGCGCGCCGCCGACCACTGTGCCCGCCGCGGCCGCGCTCCCTCCCTATATACCATGTCAGGTCGCGCTCCCAGCTGCGCCGCGCGACGTTGCGTTGTCTGGCGTGTGCAGCTGTAGCTGGTAGTAGTAGCTTATATGGCAATGCCTATGGCGGCGGCGGCACGGGCTTACGGCGTTGCCACTCCTCCCGGCGGCCACGCCTTCCTGTCGTCTGTGTGTGCTGCCGTGGCGACGACGCGCACCGGCGCAAGGAGAGCGGCCGTCGTCGTCGTCCTCAGCCACGCGTCGGGGGGTGGCCGTGGTCCGTGGGACGGCGAGCGGGAGCCACCCGACTCGTCGTCGTGGTTGGTTGACGAGGACATGGCCACGCTGCGGCGGCGCATCCGCGAGGCGAGGGAAGCGGAGGAGGATGAGGGCTATGGCGGCGTTGGCGGCGGTCTCCCGGCGGAGTGGACGGAGCTGGAGCGGCGGCACCACGGGAGCTACGTCGCGGGCGTCCGCGGCGCGGTCGGCCTCCTCCAGGCGGTCCTGGTGAGCGCGCGTCCGGGCCTCGGCGCCGGTCTCCTCGCGCTGCTGCTGCTCGGCGTGCCGGCCTCCGCGCTCCTCGTGTCCGCCCAGCTGGTCCGCGCCGTCGACGCCGTCGCTTCCGCCGTGCTCTCCGGTACATGATCGCGTCGCGTGTACGCCTACAAATTACAGGTCCCGCGATACCGTTGGTTGCGGTCCAGTTCATTATGCTCTTTCCGTTTTAAAATAAACAAACATTTATAGCACCATGAACTTGGATAAAAGAATTAAACAAATATAATACGGGAAAAAAATAAATAAACCTAATATGAATGTAACACATACTAATACGACTTAATATATCACATTTTATGTTAGATTTGTTTATTTTAGGATTTATTTTGAGATGGATGGTTTGCTTATTTTGGAACAGACAGAGTAGATTCTAATTCTTAAAATTTAATATCATAATCTCCGAAACTGCATACCAGTATAAGTTTATAATCTGTGTTTGCAGAATGCAGCTTATAACAAGCCTGCTTTGGAATTAATTTTGACGAAGGAAATTAATCAGAGCAGACACTGTCAAACACTGGATATAGGCTTCTTCTGTCAACATAATACTTGCAGTGATAAATAACAACACCATAACCAGTTTGATACAAAGATCAAATCAAGAACTGATAATTTAAACTGATAGTTTGAATGATAGTTGGATCACCCTAACCCTCAATAACAACACCAGAAATGAGATAATTGAATAGATCTATTACGGTATACCCTGAGCATCCCTACTTGGAAAAATGAATAAATTGTGTCCCTGTCTTTAGTTTGAGCAACATCCAACTCTTTTCATGGCAGAGACGTCATCTTTCACGTTTATCTTCTCTCCTTTGCCTGGGCCAGCTGACCCATCCTCAGGTGCCTCCACCGGTTTCTTGTTCACAATCTGGTATATCTGAGTCAGGACCTCTGTGAACGCATTGTCGACATTGGTAGCGTCGAGTGCGGATGTTTCCATGAAGTACATTGATTCGGCTTCAGCAAACTCTTTGCCGTCCTCGGTTGAGACAGCCACCAAGTGGCGGAGATCAGATTTGTTGCCAATCAGCATGCAGACGATGCTAGGATCAGTGTGGTCTCTAAGCTCCCTTAGCCAGCGTCCCACGTTGTCGAATGTAGCACGCCGGGTGACATCGTAGACAAGCAATGCTCCCACAGCTCCCCGGTAATAGGCACTAGTGATAGCGCGATACCTGAAAAGATACAGGATGACAGTGCTACATAAATACAGATCTCTTCATGCAGCGCACACAAAAGATAGAAGACACAGACAAGTTAAAACAGCAAGAGAAGATAGGATGAGTGGAGATTCTCCTCCCCCATTTTATTTTCTAGAGATGACAGAGCAAACGAAAATGGACGTATCACCTAGCCTATGATGTACTCCGGTTGGCAGAATATTTGCATTTCTCTATGCTTATCTCACTCCTCTGTTGGTAGGTGGCAACTGCAACAATTCAGCAGTTCATTACAGGAAGATGTTGAATCGTCGTAGAGCTAGACTAGAAACCACTGCAGCTGCTGTGTCAAATTCTTCACATATTGGTCAATGACAATTTCTTGGCATAATGTTTAGGAGTGCCATATGGCATTCATAATCAGGGCTCGTCTGATAATCTAAACTACAAAACTGAATCATGATGGCTCTAGCAAATGCCCCACTATATAAAATCTGGAGTACCAACCTGCTGTGTAGCGGTATTAGCTTTACTTGAACTCATGTAGTCCTCGATTCACCCACATTTAGTAAATGAATATCAAACTTTGACTTGTTTACTCTTTTATTAGCATAGTTCAAAATTCAAATTAAACTATTGACAGCATATGCATATCTTTACTTTCTCAGTGTTTAGAGACGAAATAAAATGCAAAGGAGGGCAGCCAATTTTCTCCCTTCCTGTGAACAGAAAAACAAGTAACACGTACCCAAATTTGACATGCTAACCACCAAATATCAAAATTGCCACTCTTCTACCGAGTAGAAACTAGAAACAACCAATGGACATGTGAACCACTCGACTGTCTTAAGAAAAATCTGAACCGCCAGACCACTCCCAAGATCCCTTTTTTTTAACTGAATCTATTAATCAATGCGGAGACGCCAGATCAATTTTACACTAAAATGCAGATCCCAAAGTTCATGGCAATTTCCGCGGATCACAATTTCCTACCAAAATAGCACTACCAAATTATTAGCTCCTAAACAGGCAAGAAAGCAAGTAAATGAGCAAACTGCAAGCCCGCAACTGACCGAGAACCCAAGATCGAGCAAACGAGGCTACCGAGATCGCATTTTCCAACAAATCTACACGAACGCATATGCACCGCGGGGAAGCAAGCGAAGATTCGAGATGGTACCTCTCCTGGCCAGCTGTGTCCCAAATCTGGGCCTTGATGACCTTGCCGTCGACCTGGAGGCTGCGGGTGGCGAACTCGACCCCGATGGTGGACTTGGACTCGAGGCTGAACTCGTTCTTGGTGAAGCGGGAGAGGAGGTTGGACTTGCCGACGCCGGAGTCGCCGATGAGCACCACCTTGAACAGGTAGTCGTAGTCGTCCTCCGCCCTGTACCCGCCCGCCGCGGCCGCCGCCATTTTCGCCTCTCCGAGCTAACGCTGCCTTGGCTTGGCTTGGCTTGGCTGGTCGGATTTTTGGATCTCGCAGGCAAGCAGCCGTCTGGCGCAGTGTCACTATGGGAGTGGGGGGACACTGGAGTTTGTGTGTTTGACAGTTGTCGCTAGGATGAAGAGTGGTTGCCTTTTCTTCTTCTTCTTTTTTTTTTTTAGATGTGATTATGTGAAGAGTAGTTGACGGTGTCTTTATTACTCTTTTCCTTACACCTTGGATGTACCTGTCCTGTCCATTTAGGGGCGAAGGAAATAAAAAAGCTCAGTTTGTTGCTAGTTTGGCTGGAATTAAACTCGTAGTCGTAACGAGTCTTGCTAGGTTTTTATTCGAATTTAAGTTTTGGCTTAGCTTATTACTAGCCCACAAATCGAGATAGATCATTAATGCATAATTAATTTTAAATATTCGAACATGTTTCATTGCTTTCAACTGAGCAACAGACTCGACGACTAATATAAAATTAAAAAATAGATTTATTTAGTTTTTAAAAAAATTCTATATAAAAATATTTTTATTAAAAATGTATCATTTTGCAGTTTAAGAAACATGCTTATGGTAACAAGAAACCAATAAACCCAAAAGAGCACCCCTTAGGTAGGCTTTTCATGAAGTTAACAAACAATGTTAAGATAAATACTCTCAAACGAGTCGAGCTAACTTGTTAGCCACTACCTCTGTACCCTCACGATACATATTCCCTTCATCCCAAAATATAAAGCATGTCCAGATTCATAGTAGACAATGTTCCATCCGATTTTAGGTTTCTATATTTTAGAACGGAAAAAGTAGTAAATGTAATCAAACATAAAAAAACGAGTCAAGCTATATCGTTGTCCACCTCTTCCTCTACCTCCTCATTGGGACATAATAAATGCATTCAAACATAAAAGAAAAGTATCATGAAAAAAAATCACGTCATTGCAATTTATTTACAAATGTACAATTAGAAGCAACCATGTTCAAGCATGTACATTTCAAACTATGTATATATCATAACCAACGAGTAAAAAAGAACAAGAGTTAATTTATAAATTTACATGAAGTTTGCAAGAGACAACTTGATACCTCAATGAATAATAAAACATTTCATAATGTAAAGCTTCATGAAAAATTATCATCTAGACAGAGTCTGTTATAAGAGAAGAATACACTTTTCATTTAGCATGTTCTTAACATAATAAAAATTTCAGCCTCTACAATTGAGCATGTTCTCCCAAATCGGAGATATGCTTGAAAATTATCCAGCGTCAAGGATCTTTCAGAACGTACACACATACCCACTTACTATGTCTATACATAATCTATTTATATAGATATATTTGTTGTAAGAAATTGATTTTTTTCTGTAACGGATAGAGTACATACTATCCCAAAACTGATAAAACAAACAACTACCAATCTGAATTTTGAATCTTTGTGGAGACGGTTGGTTATACAGGTCGCCAGGACAGCGACTTTTCACCACCTCTCACTCACAACCCGGAAAAACGGCGGACCGACCATCCGCGTGCCCGTTTACCTTTTTCTCCATGGGCCACCTGCACATATACTTGGCTCGGCCCGTTGTCCGCGCGTGGTCAGGTAGCCGGGCCTCGTGCGGTTGGTGGGCCAGCAACAAGACTAGGCCCATCAGCCGATTCGTGGAGTAGACCTGGGGTCTCCCCAAAGTGGGCCCACCTCATGGCGGACTATTCACGTCACGGCGGCGCGGCGACCACCTCGTTTACTCGTCCCCGTGCCACGTCGGACGTGGGACCCACGTGTCCCTGCAAATGACACGTGGGCCCTCCCCAAGGTTAGTACTAGTAGCGGTAGTACAAACAGCGGCGGAGGCGCACAAGGGAGACCCGTCGCGTCGAACTGAGATTTCTTCGAACAAAAGAAAAAGAAAAGGGAAAAGAAAAAAAAAAAAAACAAGCGCCAGACAAATTCGTCTCCCTCGTTGGAAGTGGAGGCGGAGGCGGAGGCGGAGGCGGAAGCTTTCCTCCTCCTCTCCTCTCTACCCTAGGCGCGATCTGCTCGTCCGCTCCGGCGATCTCCACAGGTGTCCCCCGCCTTCTCCTCTCCTCCCCCCATCTCGGCTCGGCTTCCCGATCCAATTCGCTTGCTGGTCGAACCGCCGGGAGTGTCGGGTAGATGCGCTGCCGCCGCCGCCGCTTTTTTTTTCTTTTTCAAAACTGGGTGGTTTTGAACTTTGGAATAGGATGCTTTGGGCGTGCGGCGGAGGGGGAACGGGTTGCCGCACGAATCGTTGATTCCTTTCGTCAATGCAGTGTGATTTTTGCGCGGAAGTTGTGGGGAAATCGGGAGCCTGATGTGCTAGTAGAGTTTTGAGTGGTTCTGAACAAATGCTTGGTCTGATTTTTTTTCTTCCTTCCACGGGGTATGGAAGCTATACTCGTGAATTATTCCTTAGTTAGTTCGTGTAGATGACTAGATGTTGGTCTTGTGCTATAGCTACTGCGGTCAGTGGAGTGGCCGTCAAATTGCTATTTGGTTGGAGCAGGGGGTTTAATTTGTGATTACTAACCCGTGCAATCTGTCTGTAAGTTGCGTCGTGGACTTTGTATATGCTGATTTAGTTATTCCATCAATTTGCGGTTGCTCGCGTCATATCCTTATCTGTGATGCTGTTGATTGGTTGGTGGTTTGGTTGTGGACCAGTTGTTGAGAAGAGCAGTTAGATCTTGTTAATAGTTTTTTTTTCTGCTGTACATGGTAACCTATAACATGCAGTGTGTCCTAAAGTCTTATGTTGCTTATCAAATCAACTTAAGTCAGTAATTCAGCAGTTGCCATTCGGTAGTTTGAATTGGAGTGCTAAGTTAATCTTTTGCTCTCTTACAAAAATTAGCCACGCAGTTCTTGGGAATGAAAATAAGATGTATCATTATTAATATTAATAATTAGAGCATACTTTAAGCATATGACAAGAGTCACGAAGGTTTGCCGCTATGGTTACTGGTATGTGTTTGTATTTTGGTTTGGTCCTTTGCTTGACGCCTTTTCTTTCTGGAGACTCATGAATTGCAGAGTTTAGCTAATAGCTATGCTTTATGGCTTTGTTCTTGGAAACCGGGACACAGGATCTTTGAACAGTGAATTCAGATATGTTTTTTTTTTAGATAACAATGATCTTTGTAGTTCTGCTTTTATTAAAACCTCCCGTTATTGGCTATCATTTTTATACCATCTGGTAACTAATAATGAACAATGTGGATATAATTTCAAATTCAACAGGAAGGAGTTGTTTGTAATAGGATAACAATTACTTAGTTATAGCTTGTAAGAACAGTTTTTGGTGATCTGTTTGTTACTTTTACTGAATCGAAGGGAGCAATGTGCTCATATGTGGAAATTTTATAATGTACTATTTCATTTGCAGGTAATAGAATTGTGTATATCTAGACTTTGCTTGAAGTGAAATCCACAATTCACTATTCTAATTATTCAAAAACTTAAGAAAATTGGGAAACTGGCAGTTATGCGAGGTTTGATAGTGGAATTATCTGAAAAGGATGGGTTTTGAGTTATCTTTTAGATGTTGACAGTTTCTTTCCTTGTTTACTTTTACGCTCTATAATTCCATGATAACTAATGGATATTTATCATTGCTCCTTTACATTTCTGCCGGAAGTTGTGTCACAATATTTTAAAAGCAAAAGACAATTTTTAGCCTAAAATTATCACTGTATTTCTCTGATTTTAAATCATTCAAAAATTGAATTTGTAGGGAAGGAGCAGCATGCTCCACAAAGACGCACTACAGAAGACTGAAGAGAGTTTTTTCATACCAAAGAAGTACAAAAAAAGATTTGCTCCTCAGTTTCTGAATCCTGGAACTCTCTAGCCTGTAGAAGAAGAAAGGCAGGAATTTCAGCTCAAGAGAACAGATCACAATATTTTACCCACGGCACTGTGTCTCGCAATATGACACTGAAAAATGTTGTCCGTTTCTTTTTCGTGCTAATACATGTGAGCAGTTGTTTGGGTCGATCAGGGAAAATGTTTTCTCCTGGCTTTGTTTCATTGTCAGAGTCATTACCGAGCTGGCCAATTGTGAGTGCAGGAATATCTGTGACTGCTTCACTTGTTTTATCCTTGTTTCTAATATTTGAGCATCTCTGCGCATACCATCAACCTGAGGTAGTTTTCTTTCATTATTTTATCAGAATTATTAAAATAATTATTTTGATATAGAAGATTTTAGACAGGAATAAGGGATCCCTTCCTGTTCTTTTCACCTGTGCTGTTATTTTGGTCAATTAATTACTTTGTCTGTTGCAGGAGCAAAAGTTCTTGATTGGTCTCATTCTGATGGTTCCAGTATATGCTGTTCAATCAGTAAGTATACCCAGATGCTTTTACCTTCTTTCCAGCATTTTGGTATGGTGTACTACTATTGCCGTTAAATTAGTATGTCACAGTTCTGATACTTGGAATAAGAATAGGACTCCAAATATTTTGGGAAGGGATAAGCTTCATTTTAACCGTTTTACTACACACTGTGTGGTAGTAATCCATGTATAGATCTTGCTAGAGTTTAGAATATATTTGACCATTTCATTACATAGTTACACTGTTTTAGTTGTGTCCCTCTTGAGCATGGGAAATCGAGCTAGTCCAAAAGTATTTACATATTCAAAATAGCCAGTAACTCTGTTCTCTGAAATGTATTATCTTTAAGAATCATTGTTATCACTTTGTAATGTATGGTTCCCTTCCTGTTCCACCTTTTGTTTTTGCCAACTTGAATGTGTCGTATATAAAAACTTCGCTTTATTCTTTAATTCCTGATAGAATGACCTTTCTTGTTCTTTTTGCAGTTCTTCTCATTACTGAACTCAAATGTTGCATTTATATGTGAACTGATGCGAGACTGTTATGAGGCATTCGCCATGTATTGCTTTGAGAGATATCTCATAGCATGTTTAGGTGGGTATATATGATATTTTTTTTGGTCAGGATTCTTAGCAGATAAGTTTTGAACTTTTGAGCAATAATTATTCATAATCATGACCTTAGTGTTTCATTTGTATGTATAAAAATAAATCTCATCATCTAATGCAACTTAACTGAATTGAATTTTCACCTTGGGGTATATTGTTTCTATGCTTTTTAAAAATCGTACTGACATACTATAAAGAAGTTCCATAAGAGTTTTGATGAAGCACATTATTCTGCTTCCTGCTTTGATTTGGCTAATGTAGTGCTTGCTTCATCAGAGGGTTAGTGTGAAAAGTATAATTTTTTAGCATACGATGCTTCCAGCTTTGCTAAGATATTTTCCTTCAACGTTCATTTGACCGGAAGTTCTGTCATTTAAGGTGGGGAGGAAAGTACAATCAGATTCATGGAGGGTCGATTTCAAATCAGTGAGAGTTCTCCTCTGCTAGATGTTGATTATGATTATGGCATTGTGAAGCATCCTTTCCCATTAAACTGGTTTATGAGAAATTGGTACCTTGGTCCTGATTTTTACCATGCTGTGAAGGTTGGGATTGTGCAATATGTAAGTGTAATCATGAAGGCAGCTCTACTTACCTTTTTGCTGACTCCGCTTTATGGTTCTGATTGAGCATGCTTTTCTGTAGATGATACTGAAGCCTATTTGTGCCATCTTGGCAATTTTTATGCAACTTATTGGAATCTATGGGGAAGGAAAATTTGCATGGAGATACGGGTAGGAGTCATTTCCTTTTCCTGGGGCTTCTGTTCCATTAATTTTCAGTCCCGCCCTCCGTTTTTCCAGCTCTGTAATGAGATGGATGGTGTATTATTTAAGTCATTTTATGCAAAAGCCATGATTCTTGTTGGAGGCTGGCCAAGATGTTTCATGTTTCTGCATTCTCACAGAATTTGCAATCCTTCTGCAGGTACCCATATTTGGCAATTGTCCTAAATTTCAGCCAGACATGGGCATTATACTGTCTAATACAATTTTATACTGCTACCAAGGAGAAGTTGGAACCTATTAAGCCCCTGTCCAAGTTTCTAACCTTCAAATCCATTGTATTTTTGACATGGTGGCAAGGTATTGCTGTTGCATTTCTTTTCTCAACCGGGCTTTTTAAAGGACATTTGGCGCAAAGGTTTCAAACACGTATCCAGGATTACATCATATGCCTTGAGGTATTCATTATCCATTATGGTTTTCATACTTACTAGTTTTGGGTTGGTTGCTAGCATGTTCCCTGTACATAGTTGTAACATGTCTTGCATTGTCTGCAACTCTGCATAGTCCGTATCAGTGGGACCCTGGTATTGCCTTGATCATCATTTGTTCATCTTTGCACATTGATGGGTGTTTATCTGTAAATTGGTTCTCTATGGCTTTCTTTTATGCTGTTCACAATTTGGTTGTTGTGGCTGCATGAGAATGTGAGCTCGATACCTGATTATTAATATTGATGTGCTTGTATTTTCTGTGAACTTTATTCTGCCATGTTTTGCACTAGTGAACCTTTTTTTTTCTTTTTTATTTTCTGCGCTACATCATCTTCTATTACACAATTGAGGATATTTTGTTTTTTGCTTCATTAGCATGGGATGTAGTCATGTACTGCAGAGAATGATCCTACTCTGATCTTTAATTTCTTAAGAAATAAATTTTTATGCAAGATGATTCCCAAAGCATTTTGTATCCCTTGTATGGCAGATGGGGGTGGCTGCAGTGGTTCATTTGAAAGTATTTCCAGCTAAACCTTACAGACGTGGGGAGAGAAGTGTTAGCAATGTTGCTGTGATGTCTGATTATGCATCTCTGGGAGCTCCAGATCCTGAAGAAGAAAGAGAGATTGACAATGTAGCAATCATGCAAGCTGCTCGTCCTGACTCCAGGGACCGGCGATTGAGTTTCCCTCAGAGTGTTCGCGATGTTGTTTTAGGAAGTGGTGAAATTGTATGCTTCTCATTTTGATGTTATAGTCGCCTTTACCTATCATATTGTTTCTCTTCCAAATTCACATTTTTTTGGTCTCTTTTTACCTTTCAGATGGTTGATGATGTCAAATATACAGTTTCCCACGTCGTGGAGCCTGTGGAGCGTAGTTTTTCCAAGATAAACCGGACACTTCATCAAATCTCCGAAAATGTCAAGCAGCTTGAGAAGCAAAAGAGGAAGGCTAAGGATGATAGTGATGTTCCCCTTGAACCATTTTCAGAGGAATTCGCAGAAGCTCATGACAATGTTTTCGGAGGTAGTGTTAGCGACAGTGGATTAGCTAGGAAAAAGTACAAGAACACCAAAAGGGCACCGTCGTCTCTGAAACCGTTCGAGTTCAGATTAGGCAGATGGTTCCAGTAGTCAGCCAATTGTTGTTGTTTATTGGGTTTTGGTTCTGACCAACAGGGAGCTAACCTCAAATCCATCAGTTTATACAATATAGGACATACTGGGGGCAAAGCGATGACAATTCCGGAAACTAACAGTTCACAGGAGGAGGATGAGCACTGGAGCTTCAGTTTCCTTAACTTTCCTCTTGTGTTTATACAGCTCGTCCTGGCCCTTGTCAATTTCAGGAGGCGGTTACTAGAATTTTTTTTGTCATGAGAGCAGCTTTGTTTAGTACTAGTTAACTACACTTACTACAGGCAAAGAGATATTAAGCCGCGGCAAAGCAACTACTACTGAATACTGATGTAACCCTCCCCAAGTTTCCTTGAATTAACATGCATAGAAGGGATACATTTGTAAACTGATGAACAACATGTTTCAAATCGGTAAAGCGAAACCAAAGTGAAGTTCTGTTGTTGCCTTGTTCTTGTTCCCCGGAAGGGGTATGCTTCCAAGTCCTGCGCATTCGTTTGTGGTACTACTACATAGTTTTGCTTTTCAACTATTATGAATGAAGAAATCTTTTGAGGTACAGCTAGAGAAGCTAGAGGACAAGTTTTGGATATGCATGCAAACATTGTAAAATAAATCATCATGAGAATACTGGGTGGTATTATCACTTTATCAGTATAGATCGTATGAGCTGGAGTAGTTTTTACTTCAATGAGCCTCCAAGAACTAATATAACTAATATTGTACACAATTATTGCCAGTTGGGGATGTAGCTCAGATGGTAGAGCGCTCGCTTAGCATGCGAGAGGTACGGGGATCGATACCCCGCATCTCCAAATGATATTAGTTTTTCTTTTTTGACATTTTTTCCCCTTGCTTTACTATTTTCCCGCCATTTATTGACATTTTACCCCTTGCTTTACTTGTTTCTTTTGTACAAGTAGAAATATTGGTACTTTTTTCTCTCCTTTGTTTACATTTTCCCCCTTGCTTTACTATTTTCCCACATTTTTTGACATTTTACCCCTTGCTTTACTTGTTTCTTTTGTACAAGTAGAAATATTGCTACTTTTCTCTCTCTCCTTTTTTTTTTTACATTTTCCCCCATTGCTTTGGTACGAATAGAAAATATTGGTACTTTCTCCTCGCTATTGTACAGGTAGAAATATTACTAGTACTCGATTAATAGCAAGGAGAACATGTACGTATTCGAGTTTGAAATTTTGAATTCTAGAAACTGGTGAATTCGGTGGAATCTACAGCTGCCAGCGTGCCATATACGCACAAAACCGCAACATCGAAGCCTTGTTTTTTTTCGTCTCCCCTCCATTTCATAACAAATTCAAAATACAAATATTTCGATCCACGTACGAGACTGTACAAGAACACCTCAATTCACGTGCATTTCATTCACCATTAGCTGCAGCCGATGAGCGTTTGAGCAAGGTTTAGATCAGAATCTAGTAGCAGCTAATGAGGACACGTGTCACGCAAACAGGGGGTGATTGGTTTTACACGGGAGCTGACACTGCACGCTGTATCACTATCAGCAATGGCGAGCTCGTCGGCGGCGGGAGAGGTGGAGGTGGAGGTTGATGTACTCGAACCAGACCTGGCGGAACACCTTGACGATGCAGTCGTGGTGCTCGTCGGCGTTGAGGGCGAGGTAGCACGCCAGCAGCCGCTCCAGCTCCTCCGGCCGCGCCGCGATGCTCCCGCCGCTGCTCGTGATCATCTCCACCATCGACTCCCGGAACGCCCGCTGCGGGTCACGAGTGCGCCGCACCACCGCCAGCCTCTCCAGCTCCGGCGCCGCGGCGCGCGATGGCCGTATCCTGACCGCCGGCATCCTCCCGGACACGGAGAACGATCGCCTGCCGCTCCCGCTCAGGCTGCTGCGGCGACGGCGGTGCGCGCGGCGCCGGTGGCGTCGCGTCCGCAGCTTGGCCCCGGCGTCGGTGTCTGACGGTGTCGCTCCGGCGGCGGCATTCTCCGGCGGCTGGGAAGCTGGGGAGCCTGCAAGGGAGAAGGGGATCAGGTGGCCGAGCGGCGGGAGGTCACGGTCGCCGCCGAGGGAGAAGTGGCGGCGGCGGCGGTGTTGGTGGTGGCAGAGCCGACGCGCCACGGCCTCGGCGCTGTCGTTCCCCACAGAGAGCCGCCGCGGGGCGACGTCCACGGGGGAGCGGCGCGTCGGGCTGGATCTCCCCGCGGCGACGTCGACTGCCACCACCGAGCTCGAGCTCGGGCCGGCGGCGCGCTTGGGGAGACAAGAAGGGCTCGCCATGGACGCCGCCGGCGCGTGCTTGGCACCACCACACTTCCCGTGCGACGACCTCGCCTTCAGCTTGGCGATCCACGACAGCGGCGAGAACGAGAACGCCGCGGCCTTCCCCTTACCTCCCCCTTGCTCTGCCGCCGCGCACCTCGCCGTCGCCGCCGCCGCTGCTTGCTGCTGCGGCTGCCTCCTGATCCCCCATCCCATGGATACCCACCAAGGTGCTACACTTGTCAGCTACACTGATCAGCTCTGCTCTGCTCGTGACCAGCTCGAACTCTGCAAGTGATGTGAGACGACGGAGACGCGAGGCCGATTTTAAAGCGTGCAAGTTTTGGCGGTTAGGACACTGCCACTGTCGGAACTTGGGCTTTAAAACATTCAACTTAAGAGAGAGAGAGAGAGACAGAGAGACAGAGAGAACTACTGGTATTTTACCATGGTCGTTCCTGGTAGCAGAATCAATATTCATTTTTCTAATCTAATACTCTCTCCCTTTCAAAATATATTGGATTAGCTATAACGCGATTTTTCTCTCCTCTTCAACCAGAAATTATTATTTTATTAGATACGGTGTCTGCTGGTAAATTACCATGTTTACAGAGTGTCTTTCTCTAGAAGTCACTTCGTACGGTGTTCTACATCTAAAACCGCAAAGTCACAATGCCATGTAGCAAAATTTTTCAACCTAATATAGTACTATAGTATGTTCAGATTTATAGTTTGTCTAATCCAGTATAAGATTTTATATTTTAAGACCGAGGGAATATATCGTATCTATTTATATTACCATCTTAACTATTGAAGATGATAATAAAATAATAGCCCTATTATTTCACTTATGCTTATAAACCAAAATTTAAATTTTAGAACTCAATTTTGTAGTTGATTTTGTGGTGTTATTATCTTAGTTTACTTTATAGCATTTGCTTTTGAATAGTTAAGGACACATATATAAAAATTTACTCACAAATTATTTTTGAAGCTATTAGTAGTCCGAAGTATAAGTATAAGTGGAATAATAAGGCCGTAAGTTTTTACTGCTGAAGTATATTTCTACCGACGGAGAGACTGTAAAGGAGCAAAGCCGAAACAAAGTCGGCACGCTTCATGTTCAGACAGGCGTGATCTGAGCTCTGAAGCCAATGTTGGCATGCATGGAACATAGATTTTCGAAAGGCCCTGGCGGCTTCAGAAACCAGTGTCCGATGCAAGTAGGGTCCCATTCCACAGTGACACAGATACAGCCATGATTCAACCATTCATTAATCCACACCTTTGTTTGTGCAACCCTTGTACTTTCTGCCGTCCCCTCAAAAGATCTCTTGCCGATGCAATGCACAAACAGTCAGTCACAGTGGGCGAAAAAAATGGAAGGAGACAAAGAAGAGGCAAAAGTGTAGTGATGGCTGAAAGCTATAACTACGGCTTCTTGCTGATGGCTGAAAGCTATAACTACGGCTTCTTGCTCCCTTTTGCTTTTGTTTTTCTTCAGTCCTGCTGCTCCATTGTCACCGCTTCTGCTTGTGTTTGCTCTTGTGCTTCTTTGTCTGATAATCGTTTGAATAAAGTCCCCGCCAGGGCTATGGCTCTGCACATTGTAAATTATGCTACTCTCTTTTCACAGATTTTACATCGGGACACGGCAATGCAAGTGTGAGTGTTTGACAGCTGAAAATTTGTCGTGTGAAGCGTTGTTAGCATGGTGAAAGTTCAGATTTTGAACCGGTTTGTACGGCAGGTGATTACATTATAAGTACTAGTAATTAGCATTTGGGAGCATATTGGTTGGTCCAGGGGTAGCTACATGCGACTCCAAATGGACAACTTGGGTGCACTCTTTGCTGAGATCCAGCATGTACTGGATGTCCTGTACGATGCCATCCAAGATACTGTAATTCACGAGCCTTTTATTTTGATGGTTGCTTCTTCAGTTCAAAAGGTATCTCTGTTTTTATTCTTGTTCTAGCCATTGGCAAGTCTGAAGAACCTAGACTGAATTCTATACTGTGGCTAGGTACAGTTCTATCATCAGTACATTATAAAGAAGCAATCTTTTGAATCCTTTTCAAGTAGGAGCATAGTATGAGATTATTATAGCCTGGCAAGTTGCTGTGTTGTAGCTAGCCAATGCCAATCATTTCAGCTCGATTCTGATATATACCACGTCGTCAGATTTGTTCAGAATACTAAAATTGGTATAGAGACATTCTGGCCGGGTTATGGTCGATGACACTGTCCATCATCTGAGAGTTTGCAAGTCTCTGAACATCGCCCAGAATCTCTTACAGGGATCTTTTTGTTGGTCTTCTCCTACAGTATATATCATTGGCCCCTTGCAAGCAGAGGACAAATTCTCTTTGCATTCGTATGCATTTTCATTCTGCAAAGGCTGTAGCTTGTCCTGTTTTATGTATATACAACGAGAGTATCATCTGTTTATCATTCCGATTTCGAAGTATCAACTTCTACCTCGACCAGGGGTAATACAGATTCTGAAGTTTATAAGCATAGCTCTGCCTGAACAAGATGGAAACCTACTGTTTTCAGTTCACCATTTAATCTTTACCAGATAAACCTGAAGTTCAAACTGTGCAGCCATGTTTCAAACTTGAAAGAGAATGGAGGAAAAAACAGTGCTGATCACTGTCCTGGCATATCTGAAAAGAAAATTGAAATGCAAAGAGGAGACAAAAGGGGAGAATACTATCTGTGGTCCCTCCAAAGAAAAATCGAATTCCAGTATTCAAAGTGGAACCACCCTCAAAGCGATCCCAATCCGCAATTGCGTATTATGGATGAGTGTAACTGTCAACTCTGCTCGCTGCAAGTGTCAACTAAAGCCAGACGCACTCACTATCATCACTAGCCACCATCATGCTCTGCTTTTTGCTGATTAAGATGGTGCCCAAATGACAAAGCACACATCTTAATCAGGCCTGGTGATGAAGTTCCCAAATCCAAATGGACAGTGCAAGTCTTGGCTTCTTCTCATCCACATACAGACCATATAAGATATTCAGAGAAAAGGTGGCATTTTTAACTTCAGAAGCAAAAAATACAGCCAAGAAAGAAAGAAAGAAACCATCTTTGCTTCATAATATAACAAACCAGCTTTGCTTAGGCTCTAGTACTAACCAAAGCTAAAAAGCACTTTGGAGAGATGGTGCATGCTGTAGATCTAATACTATTATACTAAACCAAAAGGAAACACAATCTTCAGAGATATAACAAACAGTATCATACTACTACAGCAACACCGAGGCCAACGAGAAACTGGCCCCACTGATCCTTCCTCTCATGATGCAGCAATTGAGAGACAGATTCCATCCAAGAAACTGAAATTAAAAAAATAAAAAAAAAGCTTGACTAGTACTACATGCAATGCAACTTGCCAATGTCTTCATGGCCAACTGGGCCATCACATTTTATTCTCGAATCGGCCAAGTTGCAGCTGCAGCTGCACACACAAACCATTGGATTATTTGGATATGTAGGTCAGGGAGAGAGGAGGAAGAAAGGAAGGCATGGCTCATGGCTCCTTTCTTCACGTTATCCGAATAAAATCAAGGAGATATGCTGCTGAAAATGTTGCTGATGGCTCGGATTTGCACTGCAAATTGCAATGAGGAGGAGGGGTTGGTTTGGTGGTCGGTGCACCTCACGCCCTTAATTGCACATCAAGCTTGCTTTCCCCTTATCCTCAATTTTTTTTTTGGATGCTTGACTGTTAGCTTTGCTGTCATGGAGAATGAATGAGGAGTATTAGCAACGCTGTCTTGAAAGGAGAAAAAAAGAAAGAAAGGAAAACACAAGGCGTTGTTCTTGCAGGTTTGGATTGAGGATGGTATGCTGACTAGACGCTTACTAGGCAAGCGGCTGGAGTGGCGTGGACGGTCACGGTCAGCCACATCATCTGCGTGGACAGCTCAAGGACGGCCCACGTGGCCTCGACGAGTCATCCAGGCAATTAATGTGGATAAGGAGTTATTTTTCTTTTCAAGAAATGTGGAGAAGGTTTTCCAATAGTTAGGCTATAGTGAAACATTCACTTCAAATATGTTTTTTTTTCTCAAATATTATTTATGTTATGATAGTTTTTTTACTTATACGTGAGAGATTTTGGAAGAAGTTATAGTTGCCAGAAGCTAGAAGCTACGATAAGGCTGTGTTCTTTCTCCCACTTTCCCAACCTTTACCTTTCATTTTTTTACGCGCACATTTTCAAACCGCTAAATGATACGTTTTTTAAAAAATAAATTAATACTTAATTAATCACATGCTGATGGGAACACCATTTTCCGTGTCCACGAAGAGGTTACAGAACACAACCTAAATAGGGCTTAAATCCATACCACCCAGTAGTATTTTGCGAGAGTTTTTGCTTGTGTTCATACTTGAAATGTGAACAAATTCATCGCATCCTAATTTATAATTGCAATGGATGCTTGTCTCATACTTCATCCGTCCCAAAAAAATACAACTTCCAAGGATATATCTAGACACATGGTTGTACAAGTTCATCTCCAGAAGTTGGTTTTCTATGTGACGGAGGGTATATGTGCTAATTACTCACTCTATAAAAAAAACCAACTTCGTACTAGAATGTGACACATTACAATGAATTTGAACATAAAATATGTCAGATTCTTGACATAGTGAGTACATGCTTAGATCAAGGATAATAGTGCGCTATAAGTCTATTGGTGAAAGAGAAATGTAAAAAAAGAGAGTGTTAACTCTTATGCAAGAGTTAGCTTAATACATGTTTCAAAATAAATACATTAAATATATTAAATATATAAGTGAGAGAAAAGAGAGAAGAAGAAAAATTAAAATCAATATTGTAACTACTAGGGAGCTCTATTACTGTCCTGGTTCTTAACAACATATGACGTGGCACCCACGCTAACGTGGCCCCACCGCTACCGGACACGTGTTTAACGCCCTGCAAAAGCGCCCCTCGTTTTGTTGCTGTTGTTGGCGTTCGTTCACCGGGGAAAAGGACGACCGAGACATCTCAATTCAAAGCTCTCAGGGGAATTTCCCAAAATACCCACCCACACACACTGTTATGGATGGTGCTCGGTCCACCTCGTCCGTCCATCGCGTGGGTCCCACCCCGACCGAACGCTATCTCGGACGTCCATCCGCCAGGGTGGGCCCCGCGGTGTCAGGTGGCAGCGTGACGCCAGCTGGCACCGGTGGGGGCGCCCACTACCTTATCCTCTTTTCCCGATGCATCACCTCCCTAGACGCGGTCCACAGTGAACCTATGGCTCACTGACATGTGGGCCCGTGTTGTCGGTTGGGTTTGGGTCTATGGAAGAGTTGCCGTGGACCGGGTCCAACCGCCCTGGGGGAAGAATATACCGTGTATGTGCGTGCTCGTCTTCCTCGCCGCTCGCCGCCTCCATTTTTTTTTTTCTCTTCCGAACTCGAAACGCAAAGAAGGGTTCGAGTTTTAGATCAGATCAAAGACGCGGAGGAGGAGGAGGAGAGCTAGGGTTTGGATCGGGAGAGAGGCTAGGGTTTCAGCCATGATGTCGAGGTCGTACACCAACCTGCTCGACCTCGCGGCGGGGAACTTCGCGGCGTTGGGGCCGGCGGGGGGAGGGAGGCGGCGGTCGGGGTCGTTCGGGGCGAAGCGGATGACGCGGGTGATGACGGTGCCCGGGACGCTGTCGGAGCTTGACGACGAGGACGACGAGCCGGCGGCGACGAGCAGCGTGGCCTCCGATGTGCCCTCGTCGGCGGCGGCGTGCGAGCGCCTCATCGTGGTGGCGAACCAGCTCCCCGTGGTGGCGCGCCGGAGGGCGGACGGGAAGGGGTGGACGTTCTCGTGGGACGATGACTCGCTCCTCCTCCGGCTCCGCGACGGCGTCCCCGACGAGATGGAGGTGCTCTTCATCGGCACACTCCGCGCCGACGTGCCCGCCTGTGAGCAGGACGAGGTGTCGCAGAGTCTCATCGATGGATTCGGATGCGCCCCGGTGTTCCTCCCCGCGGGGCTCTACGACCGATTCTACCAGCACTTCTGCAAGGGTTACCTATGGCCGCTGTTCCACTACATGCTCCCCTTCGCCTCCGCCTTGCCGGCGGCCGCATCCGGTGATGGCCGGTTTGACCGCAGCGCGTGGGAGGCCTACGTGCTCGCCAACAAGTATTTCTTCGAGAAGGTGGTCGAGGTCATCAGCCCGGAGGACGACTACGTTTGGGTCCACGATTACCACCTCATGGCGCTGCCCACCTTCCTCCGCTGCCGCTTCAATCGCCTCCGCATCGGGTTCTTCCTCCACAGCCCTTTTCCCTCATCGGAGATCTACCGTTCGCTGCCCGTCCGAGAGGAGATCCTAAGAACGCTGCTTAATTGCGATCTCATTGGATTCCACACATTTGATTATGCGAGGCACTTCCTATCCTGCTGCAGTAGGATGCTGGGGATAGAGTACCAGTCAAAGCGTGGATACATTGGATTGGATTACTTTGGCCGCACTGTTGGAATCAAGATCATGCCAGTGGGAATCCATATGGGTCAATTGCAATCAGTGCTGCGATCGTCCGAGAAAGAACAGAAGGTTGCTGAGCTGCGGCAGCAATTCGAGGGCAAGTCCGTGTTACTTGGTGTGGATGATATGGATATCTTCAAAGGAATCAACTTAAAACTTCTTGCGTTTGAGAATATGCTGAGGACGCATTCCAAGTGGCAGGGAAGAGCTGTGTTGGTGCAGATAGCAAACCCAGCACGAGGGAAGGGAAAGGATCTGGAGGTTGTCCAGGCTGAGATTCGGGAGAGTTGTGAGAGAATTAACAGGGAGTTTGGCCGGTCAGGTTACAGTCCAGTGATTTTCATTGACCAGAGCGTGCCAAGTGCGGAGAGGCTTGCATATTATACGGTTGCTGAATGTGTTGTGGTGACGGCTGTGAGGGATGGGATGAATTTGACCCCATATGAATACATTGTCTGCCGGGAGGGGATACCTGGCTCTGAGTGTGCACCAGAGGTGAGTGGACCAAAGAAGAGCATGTTGGTTGTGTCAGAGTTTATTGGTTGCTCACCTTCACTGAGTGGAGCCATTCGTGTTAATCCGTGGAATATTGAGGCAACTGCAGAGGCACTGAATGAGGCCGTCTCAATGTCAGAGCGTGAAAAGCAGCTGAGGCATGAAAAGCATTACCGTTATGTCAGCACCCATGATGTTGCATATTGGTCTAGGAGCTTTGTACAGGACCTGGAGAGGGCTTGCAAGGATCACTTTAGGAAACCATGCTGGGGCATTGGACTGGGATTTGGCTTCAGGGTGGTAGCCCTAGACCCACATTTCACAAAGCTTAATTTGGATTCAATTATAATGTCCTATGAGAGATCAAAGAGTAGGGCTATATTTCTTGATTATGATGGCACATTGGTGCCACAGGCTTCGCTCAACAAGAATCCAAGTGAAGAATTACTGAGGATCATTAATACCCTATGCGCAGATAGGAACAACACCGTGTTCATTGTCAGCGGGAGAAGCAAGGATGACTTGAGCAAAAAGCTTATCTCATGTCCAAAGCTAGGCATTGCAGCAGAGCATGGCTACTTCTTAAGGTACAATTCCTTAACTGTAATCAACTTTCTTTTCATTGCCAGTACAATCTGCACTTTTTTCCTGAAATAGAATCTGTACATTACCATATATACTAGAAAGTCTTGCATTATGCACTAGCATAAAGTGTGCCACATGCACCTTTTCAAAATATGATTCTGAGCTAATAACAATATATGTTATCAGAATGGAGGGCATTTTATCTTTAGAACTTGTCTAGCAGATCCTGATCTTACTTTTATGTTAAAGTCCATGGCACCAGCAAATATTTATAGGTGCTTCTTAACTGTCAATTTGGGCTTGGTGTTTTTATTACTCCTTCCGTCCCAAGATATGCAACCTAGTACTAGATTAGACACAACCTAGTAGAGTTCAGATTCGTACTATAGGTTGTCTCTAATCTTGTACTTGGTTGCTATATCTTGGGACAGAGTACCCAAGGAGGGTGATGATAAGTGCAGTCCCATCTGACTCCCTCTTCAAATTACGAAAAAAAAAACGGATGATGGAATGATTTCTTTCAATATGTAGGTGGACTAGAGATGAAGAGTGGCAAACCACTGCACAGACCTCAGATTTTGGATGGATGAAAATGGCGAAGCCAGTGATGAATCTTTATACTGAAGCAACTGACGGATCCACCATTGAGACTAAAGAAACTGCATTGGTGTGGCACCATCAGGATGCTGACCAAGGTTTCGGCTCTTCCCAGGCAAAGGAAATGCTTGATCACTTGGAAAGTGTATTAGCAAATGAACCAGTCTCAGTCAAGAGTGGCCAATTCATTGTTGAAGTCAAACCTCAGGTACATTATCTTGATTTCTTACATTCCTTTTACAAGTATATTGTTATTCTGATCATGAAACCACATATTGTTGTGTCTTTTGTGGAGAGAACAGTTTCTGTACCAAATAATCCACAGTTTAACCTGACCATTTAATTCTCATTTATATGATGCTCCTTCTCGAGATCCAGCTAATTCTTTTGCATCAATCGTGCAGACCGTTATTATTTTTGCAAGATATCTGATATCATAACTAAAACAATGCTGTTTTATATTGTCTCCATGTTTAAAACAGAATTTGTGAATTGCAATGGTGAACACTTCCTGTGTTGGCCTTCTTTATTGTTTAGTGCTATACATATCACTTAACAGTTTGACTTCACCTGCTCCAGGCTTTTCATTTCTAATATATGCATTGGTGTGCATTCCTCATTTATTCCTTCAAATTCCTTTGTGCTGCAGGGTGTTACCAAAGGGCTCATAGCTGAGAAAGTACTCACATCAATGAAGGAGAAGGGGCAACAGGCAGATTTTGTATTATGCATCGGTGATGACAGGTCAGATGAGGATATGTTTGAAAATATTGCCGATGTCATGAAGAGGAGCATTGTTGCACCAAAAACTCCACTGTTTGCATGTACTGTGGGCCAGAAGCCAAGCAAAGCTAGGTTCTACCTGGATGATACATTTGAAGTCGTCACCATGTTGAGTTCACTGGCGGATGCTTCAGAACCAGACCTTATGGAAGACTTGGAAGATGACTTGGCCACATCAGTCTCATCAATAGAAATAAGTGACAGAGTGGTATCTTTTAGTAATTTAAGGACAGAAGGATCTTAGTCTGGTGTTTCTGCGTTGCTTTTCTCGCCGAAAAAGTTCTGTTGGAACTGAGTGAGGGAGTGTTAAGCAAAATGAAACACCGCAAGGTTAAAGATGCCACAGGGCAAGGAAATCAAATTCTTGGGTTCATGATTCATTTTGGTGAAGATGAGGGTAAGGGATTAAAACATGTAGCTGCAAATATTCTGAAGTCCGGAAAGGGATTACGGTTGAGTAGCTCCCAAATAGCCTCACTATGCATTTTTGTTACGGCGGCATTTACTACCCAGTCGCTGCTACGAAGATTCTTATGTTCATAGCTGACCTGCCATGTTCTTTCCATTTGAATACTTATCCCAAGGCTAAGTAGGAAGCATCGGCGTGGCAGAAGTGCGTCGGTGCAATATGGGGGAATATGAGGTAAATCTTGTGAAAGGATGACTGCAGCTTTGTGATTTCTTGTTTGTTAACCTGGTTAACAGAAATCGTTTAGTAGGGAAAACTAGTGATGCTTTTCGTTTACTTGTAATGTTGTGGCAGTGTGGAGGATGACATTTGATTCATTGTTTGACAGCCTTATCTGTATCATCCTTATATGTAGCTAATTTATATTGAGTTCTTTACAATTAATCACCACTTGCTGAACTTCCGAGTCTTGCCATTTCTTTTAAGATTTTTCCCGGACTACTGTTGGATGAGTTGGCTGATCAATTATCCTCATGATTAGAACTGAGATTTGCATTAGGGATATAACCTAGGATAAGCTTATACAACAAAATACCTTCGCAAAGTTTCGCTATAACTATATGAGCGAAACTATTGGGTTTATTTTAATTCCACTGAACACAACATCGATGGGCTTACTTGGACTGCAGACTCGTTCGAAACTACGTTTTTCGAACTTTACTCCCTCTTAACTTTTATTCCCTCCTTTTCCATAAACGGTGCATTTTTATCGCTTTAAAAAGATCGCATTAAATTATTTTTTAGCTAATACTTAATTAGTCATGTGATAATCCCTCATTCTATTTTGTGTACCTAAGGGCTAGGGAGGGATTCCCAAATCTCAACCCAAACAATCGAACACGACTTTAGTAGGGTTGGCAACAGGATGGGTGCGGGATAGATAAGAACGACAGGTGGAAATCAGTCACTTAATCGAGCCCTGCTACACTCATCGAGGCAATGGTAAATGAAGTGCTGAGGCGGCATTGCTGACAATTGACAAGCAATGCGTGATGACGAGGCGTTGACAGACAACAATGAGAATCGAGGATGATTAAGGTGGTTAGTTGATTAAAGAAAAGCCTCTGGGCCTACCAAGACTCCACAAATGGAACAAAGTTTTCCCAATAGAGCTTGGGGCAGATGGTGTGCTCGGGCCCTTGTCTGGAGCCTTGAGACACCTGAGCCTTATTCCGGGGCAGCCGCTTTGCTTAGGGTAGCCACATGCCTGGTGCTCCCGTTGCCGAATATAGATTATCTTGTTAGACTGGACGAGCTTCTCGAAGATATCGATGATGAAGGAGTTCATGATGGATATGGTTCGAAAGAGGTGCTAAAACTTGCAAGTGACGTCTTCAACACCTTCAACATCTTGTAGGTTTCGACTCTCTTGATGTCTTGAAATGTAGATCTTGTTGGTCTTGATGGGGCCCACGGTACCCCGAGAATCCGAAGGAATGGGAGCCCTCAGTTCCATTTCTTCGACACAACTATACATAAAGAATATATTTAGAGATGTAATACGCCATTAACTCGTAACATGTGTTTAACTTTCTATCACAGAATGACAAGCATATCCAAAACATCTACTCTCTATCCACAAATATATTCACTACAAGTGTTTCAAACCTGTCCAATAATACAAGGATTTCTAGAGTACTCCATATTCCACAATCATCTATTGTTTAATTTCTTTGTATGTTATTCCCAACCACCATCTCACTAAATGAGGTGCAATATAGTGTTTTATCTTTGTCCTTAATCTCTTAAAAACAACCTAGAAATATTTACTCGGGTGTAGAATAGGAAAGACAAAGTCATGTGGCAATGTAGTAATGCCATCTTAATGAACAAAAAGAAAGTCTTAATCACATAATAGAAGATAATTTATCAATAACTTCAAGCACACCAGCTCAACTCTTGCATATTTACAAATGCCACACCTTTATTGGAGGGAAAGCTAGATGTGGATAAGGGAGTTGGGTAGTCCAAACTCTAAAGTAAAAACAACATGAAATCATCTAATTTAAAGTAAATAAATTCGAAGAACACGTGTAGTCTGGTTGAGGCAGCGACGACGGTAGCGCCATGAGGTGGGCGTCGAAGACTACAGTGAGTTTCTTCCTAGGAGTCAGTCCTTTTTACAGCGGCGGCTTGTCGCCTAAAATGGCCACGCTGGACAGACTAGTGCGGGGGAGAAGGGATCCATTGTTCTCTCTCACCCTCTCTCTTTCCAACCCAATCATGTGGATGGAGTTGGAGCCCCGGAGATCGAGGCCCCTCTTTGATGACCGGCCATCGGCAAGGCGTCGGTGCGGTGGCTACGCGTCGAAGGGGATTAATTGGTGGTTGCTGCTAAAATTGACATGCACTCTTGGCGCGGGAGAGTAGGAACTACGGGCGAAGGCCTAGCCTTCGGGCCGGCATGGCGATGCCTGCAGCGCTGCTTTCCCTTTGTGGCATTGTTGCGTTCCCTCTCCTCTCCTAATGGTTTCTTCAGGTGATAACCACGTCTTGGTTTCTTAGGACGGGCGGCAGCGACGCTCTTGACGTCGTTTCTTCCTTGGAGGCGTCGTTTAGAAGAACTTTTCCTTAGGGGTGTTGTGAGATTGTTCTGTTTTAACAGTAGGATTAGACGTAGACGTGTGGTGTGATTGTCTTTTTCTTTTCATGACTATAGTTTTTCAGTATTATAGATTTGTATTTTTTTCCTGCTATATAAACACCGCACTATCATGTGCGGGTTGTTTAAAGAAAAATTGGTAAAATCTGGTCATATCAAACTTTAGAAACAGAAAATACCCCCAAACTGCAATTCCCTCTCTTTTGTTTTTGAGAAGGCAGTCAATGCAGATGCATGAGGCAGTGCCACACACTGCAGTCTGCCTTCGCGGCACTCTTTTTCTGTTACTTATCCTTTTTACATGTACAGTTAGAAGGCACGAACTGCATGGGCAGTGAGACGGTCAGTACAAAACCACACAGGCAGGTAGCATGCAGTTCTGCAATGGCATCTCTCGTCTGTGAGCGGTTGGCTCTTCGATCGCGGTCTTTACTTTAGGATTTAGAGAGTCCCGGTTTGTAAAATAAACTTACTCTTACTATTATTCCAATGGTGTATCAATCAAATGTATGAATTTCAATTGAAGTCGTATTCTAGATTACGATTGTAACGATCATTGTTTGCTCCGCGAATGTGTAAGTGTTCCAGAAAGCTGTAAGGAATAGTCTGATACACCAGCTAATTGAGCAGAAATACTTACATACATACATCAGGCAGTCAAATGCTGATGCATGAGGCATGGCCACACAAGCAAGAAAAAAATTTACGGTTTTTAAGAGGTATCAATTTTTTAGTGTAAATTTTCGTAACTAAAAATATATCAAATTTTATACTTAAAAAATATGTTACTTCCCGGTATATATTTAAGAACTGTAAAATCACTTTACAAACAAATACCTTGGCTTGTTTTACCAGTACAGCCAGAAGGCACGCGCTGCGTGACAGAGACGGTTATACGAACCACACAAGCATCTTGCATGCAGAGTTCAGCAATCAGCAATGGCATCTCTGCACCATCTCTTCTCCGATTCGCACCTCCATATATACGCCATGCCGCTGTCGAATTCTTTAGCAACTGAGCAGGCCACACAATTTCAGTCGAAGTAGTAGTGCAAGAGCAAGGCTACAGAGCAGTAAGCTGAGATGGCTGGGTTTCACCGCCTCTCCCTCGTCGTCCCCATCGCCTTCTTCCTCCTGCTCGTCGTCGCCGGCGGCCTGATGATCTCTGCCGCCACCGCCATGGCGGTGGATCCATCGGACGACGACGGCCCACCTATCAGGATCAGGATGCGGTACGCCAACGCGGAGGAGTCGAGGTGGCTCGACAGTTGGGCGGAGAAGACCCAGTCGGCCGGCGGCGGCGGCGCCGGCGACTTCGAGGTTCGCCGGGCCACCGACGAGGAGTCGGCGCGGCTGAACCGGATGCACGCTGACGCCGACAGGAGGGCCAGAGACGGCAGCGGCTTCGGCTTCGACGGCCACATCGAGTTCGACGATGACCATCCGTATGTATTACTTCCTTCATTTTATATTATAATTCATTTTGATTTTTTTCTTATTTAATTTCATATTATAATTCATTTTGATTTTTTCTTATTTATTTTTTAAAGTTTAAAGTTTAATCAAGTTTATAAGAATATATAGGAACAATTTTAACATAAAATAAACAAATTATCAAAATATATTCAATGTTACATTTGATAGAATTAATTTAGTGTCATGATTAAACTTAGTTAAACCTACAAACGTTTGACTATGGAGGGAGTATAATTTTGCTTTGCTTTGTGTGATTCGTGTTGTGGACTCCACTGCAGAATTCATGTTAAATTTTGCTAGTCATGTTGAATTCATGTCAAAATTTGCTTGCTTGTGGTCATGTGGTGTGCAGTTTTGGTAGAGTCGTCGTGACGGAGTTCCCTCCGTCGTCCAAGCCGAACGATGATCTGTGAAAGCCAGAAGAAGTCCCGCTCGCGCAGAGGTAAGTAGATTTAGGAACTGTGGGTTTTTTTTTTTATTTCTTGATGATGCACATTGATTCATAATCTCCTTTTACCTCTTCAGGATGATGAGTTCCACTTTCTTTAGGACGACGAATTAAGCTGAATACCAACAAGCTTATGGATTGGAGGCCGGCGGGTTCATTGCACCAGAGTATCTGTCCTAACTTATCTTCAGTTTCTAGCTTTGGCTCTTCAAGCCTTAGTATCCTGGGTCGTTTCTATCATGCTGTGTCCTCTTAGCTTAGTTAAACCCAACGTGTTAAAGGTAGTGGTTTTCAGTCAATGTAATCGGTCTTCGGCCAGTTAAAGGTGCCTTTTCAGTTTCAGTTTGTTCAGTTGCAGTTCCTCTGTTCTGTCTTTCCTCCAAATGTTTCCCTGCTTAAGTTCTTTCTGTGATCATCTCCGCTTTTTATCCTCATATCTGCCACTTGTATCTCGCTTTCGTTTTTCCTTTTTGCTCCTTTGACGGCAACCTGCATTTCTTTTTTATTTAGTGGATGACACTAAGTCAGGGGTAGAACTAGAAGGCAAGCTTATTCAACGAAGATACCCCACATTTAGCTATATACCCCAAATTTTAACGGGCCTAATTGGGCATTAGTGTCCGTACGAAAAGCGGGCTCAGTTGGGCCAACAACTAGATTTGCCGTTTAATTTCCAAGGGTCCGAAACGAATAATGTGACCGCGGATCAAACAGCTCGGACCTCCTTCCACAGCAGGGGGTCTTGATTCGTCTGGTAAATTACAGCGGCAGTGCAGCATAATGGTGGCAATGGGCATACTCATACACAGTGAAGCACTCCATGTAGAATACAATAGGGAAGACTTGCAACCATCAGGTTGGCCATTAGGAGAAGATGTAGACCACGTCGAACGATTTCCTACATTGCATTAGATGTGTTCATTTGATCAAAGGGATAATGAATGGAGAACAGAGAGCGCAGCAGGTAGTGACGGAGACTCACGATTCTTTCCCAGTAAACGTAGGGCTGTAGTTGTAAATCAAGTTGTCCAACACCTTGTCAGCGGGAGGCCTGTTCGGGGACTTGCGGGCTTGGCTGTTTCAGAATCAGAGCGACAGGGTGAGAATGCGAGATAAACACGATATATGATCCTCTTTCATCATTTCATTTACTGTAGTGGCATTGCAAGTTAGCACTTGCATATGCATATTATGCACTGGAAGGAGCAAGGTGCAACATAAGCATTGCAATTTACTGGTATTATTTGGTCCTCTGCAGCCAACACATAAAAGGTGTGTCATGCACTCATGCTGTACCTCAATCAGTAGTTTTTTGGTTTTGCTTCATGGTGAAAACTGTGATTGATTGAAACACAAAAACGCTGTGCACAAATGCTACAAACTGAACAGCTACTGTGATTAAGCATAATTGGGAAGTGCCAGTAAAATAATTCGATTGTCATTAAAAGGTGAGATAATGACATGAAAGGTTAATGGCCTTTCGCCATCTTAGACTTAAGTCCATATAATAATTTGGACATGTAATGTGCCACCAACACAGTACGTTTTCAACTTTTCATCACATAATGATATGCACGCTCAAAAGTATCAAGGATAGTAGGATGCAGTCGTGGAGTAATGCCAACTCAATGAATACAGTGGAAGTCTTAATCACAGACCTGATAAAATAGTTGGCAAAATTTTGAGTCACTTGTACTGCATCCTTGCTGTGTGGAATCATTGGTTTACCAAACTCAAAAATAGCTTTCTGCAGTACGCAAACAAACTTATCATGGTACAAAGGCATCATTTACCCAAGTGCTGATAATCAGATAAGTTACAGAGGAGAACATTCATGAAAGGAAATATTGAGTAGCAGATTAATGCATAATCTTTAAAAATGTTGTATATTTTGGAGATGGAACAAGTTCAAAGATAAAACAGTGACTAAAAAATGCCATACACTTCAAATTTAAAACAGAGTAACACTCAAACTTGGTAGGTGGCTTCACTACTCTGTGTACCCACCATTCCAGCACAAGAGACTAAAAATAGTTCCAGAAATGTCAAATAGTGATAAGTATGATTGCAAAATGGGCTTATCCTGTCAACTGGTAGCACTATGGCCAGCATACCTCAGGATGCCACTGAGTGCATGTGATTGGATATTTGTTTGCTTGCACAGTTGAGACATAGACCTGATTTGCCAAATGAACGAAAATTAGTTTGTTGTACCATTAAAGGAATTGTTGATCCATCAACGCGATCAGAACACTGGAGATAAGATCACAGTTGTCCTTTTATACCACTTAACACCACCACAGAATCAGATTAGATAAATACAGATTACTTAAATGGCAGGATAAGGAAAGAAAAGATAACTATAAAAATTTCCTTGAGAGACAAAAGGACCTTCATTAATATAATCTTCATGTAGGAGATAAAATAAAAAAAGAGAATATTTTGTACCTCGCCATTTTCATCAGGTGAGGTAGTCAGAATCTTGAAGAAACTTGATAAGGCAACATTATCTCGCAATGTCTTGGGTGATATACCATACTTTGACCAATTGAGAAAATAAACCATGTTAGGAAAAGTCACAAACTAGAGAATAAGGATGATTATTCTACATAGAAAGAGTCATTCTGAATGACTACCCAAGGAGATTAGATATATATCATGTTAAAGTTTTCACAAGGAGTTGATTTCAAAAACTAAATGTAAATAGAACGCAGGATTTTACTCACTCTGTGGTTTTGCATCACAAGACAACTGGTGCTTAGTTTCTTGATGAGATCAGGATCAAATCTGTGAATTTAGATAATGTTCAGTACTTAAATCCACTGTTATAATTACAGATTAGTCAAAGCAGTAATTTGGACAGAAAACACCAAAATGGCCTACATATATTATACTTAATTGCAATCTATCTTGTAAAGAAGAACCTACCAACCTATATAAGATGGGACACACTAAAGTATGAAATATCTGGGTGCCCATCAAAAAACTAACAATTAATAAAGGTTGCATCAGTATTCAACACATACCTTTCAAATGCTGATCCCTTAAGTGAACAGTAATTGGGAAATTGAAGAGTAGATGCCTGATTTACGGCACTGAATGATTCCAAGATATTATTGTCCTAATGTCATGACAATAAGAAATATTATCTGCTGGTTATTGGCAAAAAAGCGGGACGAGAAACAAGTATACTTGGCCTCTTCAGGAAAATAATACTGCAGTCATTGATTCACTTCTTTGCACAGGGCATTAGAAAAGATACTTTCTGTAACACCTAACTGATCATTTCTCTCGACAAGACATCTATTTATTCTAATAAGGCTATGAACAACCCAGAGTTCCCTCGCCCCCTCTTTGTTGTGCAGAGTTAGAAAAGGAGTGAAATTACCTTGCTTACGATCATGCTTACAAGCTCAAAACCAAGACATTGTGCAAAAAGTGGAAATGGAATCCCTGCATCATTCTTGTCCAAGACATACTAAAAGAGAACAAAACAACGAAAGCTACAATTAGTCCTCATTATGTGTGGATTAGGATAGATAAGGTAGATGTTATGAAGTTGTGTTGTGGCACTCAGATGGGATATGTTCTAGTACAAATAACAAGAGTAGAAGAAAAGAACACAGCAGCTATCAATCATAACGTGATGCTCAAAAGGTACCTGAAACACTTTCTTTATGGTCTCAAAATATGGGCCACTCTTCACCCAACCACCAGTAAAGAGAACGCCATTAACCAAACTCAGTTTCTGTTGTAAAAAGTGCACAAGCAAAACCACGAGGAAGTTATTTCAGGAAAAAACAAAACATAAGTAGCATATACAAGCAAGACCACCAAGTACTTAACAATTGGCCTATTTCATGAGATGATGTGTTCGCATTTTTGCAGAAGACAAGCAAAGTTGTATAGTAACCTAACGCATGACGGGCCAACTGTTCCAGACAGATCTGAAGTATTCAAATTACACAAATGATTCCAAAGATTCGTCCTAATTGGCATAACCAAATATTCAAACAATTCAGCTAAAATCACGTTTTAGATTGACAATTCAGGCATCCACATATCTATCAATGTGCAATGAGGTTTGCAACCAACTACGACCTGATAGGCTGAAGATAAAACCAGCAGAAACTAAAATCCAATCCGGCTGGTTCAGCAGTTCGTTCAACACAAGGAGCGAACCAATGACAGTGAGCATGGAGATACCATTTGATGAGCCATAAGCCTTAGAGTTTTGCATCCTCGACAATTTGGAGTAATTTATGGAGCGACATAGAATAATTAACACGGATGAACTTAAAATATACTTTGACAGTTGCTTAGAGAGGATCACTACACCTATTTGCTTCCCATTTGAATGGATTGGCACCAATTGTTCAAAGCATAGGGGATTGTAGTGCAGATAGTGACGAATTAACGCACATCGCACATCCATATGATACACGCACATTTCACATTTGGAAGCGGCGCGCAGAACGGGAGAAGGGGGAAGGGAGCTTTTGCGGGGGGAAGAGCACGGACCTCGAGGAGGCGCTCCTCGGGCTCGTTGTAGATGAGCGGGACGACGCGCGCCCCGGCGGACTCGACGAACTTGACGTAGGAGGCGGCGATGTAGGAGGTCGCCGTGCCGTTGCTGATCCTCCCGCCCACGCCGTCCCCCGGGTGCGACACGATGCCGATCACCGGCCGGTCGTACGCCGCGGGGTCCGGAGCCGCCGCGCACGCCCCCCCGCTCGGCAGCTGGATGACCCCCTCCGCCGCCGCCGCCGCCGACGGCGAGCGCCCGACCACGGCGGCGACCGCGAGGAGGAGGAGGAGGAGGAGCAGGCGATGGGGAGGAGGGGAACCCATCGCTGCTGCTCCTGTATGTGTCGCACGCGAGTACGCAACGCGAGAGATGGGAGGCGAAAGGAGAAAGTTGTTGGTGGCCAAGTGAGATGAGAGATGCAAATGACGCATCGGTTTGAGATTAAGCTTGGCCGTTTACACATTTTCAATTCGTGAATCGTGACTACTAGCGTGTAGTAGGATATACGGATAATTAATTGGAGATAGGGACATGTTAATTGTTTGGTCCTCCATCCGTTTCGAAATAAATTATTTTTTAACTCCTGATATTTATCTGAAAATAGATTTATTTTCATAATCATCGTATGGAAGTTTGTACAACAGCTAATCCATCACCTCATGGAGCTCGCCGAAAGCGCATGAATGTTTCGAATTAAATTTAAAAATATATCGTTGATTTATTTTTTTTTTTCATAAATATTTGGATGTAAATTTTTTTTTTGGTAGAAATATACCGCTGATCTTGGCGTGATGATACGGGAGTTCTCGCACGATAAGGACACGAGACCGCGCGGCACAAGGAATGAGCGAGAGCGAACGGTTTGCCTGGTGAGTTGCCGCTTAATTTGACTAATTTAATTAATAATAATTATTAATTAATCACTATCAGGATAATTAAATAATTTGAATCGGCCTGCCATTCGGCCTCGCTCGCTGGTAATGCGAGGCCGCGTGATCTTGCTGTTTCGTCGCTCGCACCATAGTCATGCGAGATCATCTGTGTTGTCACGCCACTTTATTTTCGTACTATGTTTATATGAGATCGATGGTATATTTCTACCAAAAAGTTACATCCCGACTATTTGTGAGAAAAAACAAATCAACAGTATATTTTTAAATTTAATTCTGGATGTTTCTCGAAGTTTATACAAATAGGGAATAAATATTTTAAGAGTAGATAAAAAGATAAATAATTATATTGAGATTTAAGAAAATAAGTAAATAATTGTATTGAGATTTGAGAAAATAAGTTTGGTTATTTTGGTTTGTGTTGATATGTGTGAGATGGGTGAAAAATAATTTTATTTTGAGATGGAGGGTGTAGACACATAAAAAAAACTGAAGACAACGACAAGTAAATTGAGGAAAATAACAAGCATGCAAGATATCAAACTTGTGAGTTATAAATTGTAGGATTTTTTTCTTGAAAAAAATGAGTACAAAATCTGTTGCATGAGGATCCTACACAACTGTCCCACGACATGGTAATTGACATGTGCCCATGTGGGATCTATCGTCCACGGTCACATATGTCGGTGAACATATCTCTATACCTTTCGTTGGAGGATCCTGTTCTGGTTGTAAAAAAATCACAAGATTTCTACTTTTACCGAGTAAAGTGCACAAACGAACCCTAAACTTGTGCATGAGTATCACATATGTCCATAAACTCTCAAAATGTATTTTCGGATCCTCGAATTTGTTTTGGGTATCATGTAGATCCAAACGAGTTTCAGTCCGCTCCATGCGCTGATGTGGCAAGCTACAGTGGTGCCTACGTGTTAGTCAAACCCACGTGTCAGTAACATAAAAAAATTAAAAAAACATATTTTCTCCTCTCTACCTAGTATTTTTATCTTTTTTTCTTCTACCTAGGAGGAGAAAATATGGTTTTTAATTTTATTTTTTATAGATGTCTGACACGTGGATTCCATTGACACGTAGACGTCACGTGGCACTACCACGTCAGCGCATAGAGTGGGATAGAACCCGTTAGACTTATATGATAACCAAGATAAATTCAGAGACCTAAAATGCATTTTGGGAGTTTAGTGATCTAGATGATACACCCGCACAAGTTTAGAGTCCGCGCATGTAATTCACTCTTGTTTATTTATTCATTTTTCTCCAAAACTTTTCAATATTCCTCTATTTTAAAGGAGGCATCAGCAGTAAGTTCTGAAGCTACAACGGTGTTCCAGTAGATATTTCATTCATCCAGGATGATTGACAAACAAAGTTAATTACACAGATACAGAGGTAATTGCACAGCAAGGACAGTTCAGTTATGCAAACTAGACCCTTATTAACACGGCAAGGTTCAGCGAGGCAGACAGACTTAACAACTGAGTTAATTAATAAATCAAGCGGAAGCAGCCTTCTTCATCTCCTCCTTGATGGCAGCAGCAAGCTGATCGTACGCTTCCTCCCACGCCCCCTTCATCTCCGGCGACCACATCTCCGGCACCGCGTCCTTGATGGTGTCCAGCAACGCCGTCTTCACCACCTGCAATTTTCCCCCCTCTCCAGCCGCATCAGTTCAGTTCATCGCTGCTACCGCAATGTACTTTCATGAAATTGACCTCTGCAATCTAGTACGAATCTTGATAGTTTCTTGGTACCTCGAAGTGAGCGTTGGCGACGCCAGCGTTGGCGTGCGTCGCGCCCAGCCTCCTCAGTGTTGCCTCCCTCACCTTCACGTCCCCCGTCTTCCTCAGCTGCGTCGCCGACTCGCATGCCTGAAGCCGGAGCATTGCATTGCAGCCATGGTTACTGGTTACAGTCAGACAGTGAGGATGTTCAAAGTTTCAGAGTGCAAATGGGAGAGAATTTTCTCTTGCCATGACGAAGACGGTGACGGCATGGGACTTGAGCTTTGGGTGGTTCTCGAGGGGAACGTCGTCGCCGGAGTCACGCAGGAACGAGAACATCTGCTTCGCCGCCGGTGCAATCTCAAAGATCCTGACAAGGGAGAAAAAGAAAATGCAGGTTCAGACTTCAGAATGTGATGCAATGCAACTCTGTTCGTGGCGTCTCGAATCAAGAGTATAGACATGGACGATTATCATCGGTGCATAATGATACTTGACAGAAGCTAAACCCATGGAGTCAGCTTAAATCATCCTGAGCGATCATGAAGATGGGAAGTTCACCTGAGGAAGAACTTGAGACAATGGATTCAGAATCCTTCTTCATCGATTGCCATGAGTGAAGGACAAGCTCTTCATGCGTCTCGCTGAACCCCATTTCTCGATAGGTGTGTTCTTTTTTATTGGTGTGATCATCTACATTGGGATGCATTTGGTTTATATAGGCAGCTAACAGGGTGGCTGTCCAGCTTGTGAAGAAGCTAGAACCTCATTTGATTATTTTTAGCTGTGGTCTTTGAACGCGTGTTCAGGCAAGAGAGACATCTGAATATCTGATCTGGAAAACTAAGCTATCTTGATGATTCTCTCGATACATTTTTCAGCTGGTGATCCTGCATGTGCTGGCCATGCCTGGGAAGATCGCATCAGGTTGTCTTTTTTCGTTCTTTATTTAATTTGCAAGATCATTACTAAATTGTTTGGCAAGACAAGGGAAGGGGATCGAAAGTTTGAAGAAGGGAATTGATGGAGGAATTGGTCATAGGAGTTTCAATTTCACCCCGTCCCTTGTTTGGTAGCAGAGATGAGAATTATAGAAAGTTCGGGTGAGAATTAAATTTTAAGTGATGATGTATGGTCAATATTTATCTCGTAGAAATTCCTTCCCAATTACCCGTTCCTATCTAGGTATTGAAAATGTGGGAGTTTGCTCTTAAACCCCTCTTCCTAATCTCTCCTAAAATTTCCACACCCACCAACCAAACCATAGAATTCCTCCAACTAAACGTGCCGGTAGTATTCCATGCTACATGATGAACACAAATGCATGGTTGCCCATATGACCGTATCTCACTGTCTGACTGATGGAACTTGGATAGCTTCTACAGATCAATCGGTGCTAAACTCCGTCCCATACTCCCATATCTTGTCCATATTCTGTATCTTGGAATGATTCATAATTTCTTCTGTGGAATAATTCAGGATTTCTGACTTAATGTTACTAGTAATTGCCAAGTTCTTCTGCTATGATGCATCCAGTGAACTACCAATCAAGGAATCAACACAAGAAGCTATATATATATATATATAAAATCACCAGTAGCTATAGTATATGCACTATATATGCAAGCTATATCGATTTTTTTTTTGAAAGAAAGAACTGCATCAATTTCTCTTTTTTTTTTTTTTTGCCAAAACTCATCAGCTCAATACATGATTTGTCAGCAACAACCTGAGGAAGAACTTGAGCGCGATGTCGGCCGCGGGCTCCCCCTTCATGGCATTCCACGCGCTCAGCACGAGCTTCTCCTGCTCCTCGCTGAAGGTGGTCGTCGCCTCCGGCGATGGCGCACCCGCAGCCGCAGGAGGATCCTCCTCCTCCACGACCACGGCCGCTGCGGCGGCGGCCATGCTCGCCGCCGGTTCGTCGCTGCTTCTGGTGTTCATCTCGTCCTCCTCTCCGGCAAGCAAGCCAGCCGAGAGCAGCAACCTATCGACGTCTCGAAAGGCCAGCAGAGAGTGTTGTACTGTATCGACCTGGAGAGAGAGAGAGAGAGAGAGAGAGAGAGCATCGATCAGACGATCACCCACGTCGCAAACGGCCAAGAACACGCTGGATTGGCATGGATCCATGGATGGCTCACGATCACAGGGATACGGCTGCCGTTATCGGCAAGGGCCAGAGTATCTGCAACTGCAAGTACAGACAGACAACGCCGCCGGGCGCCGGCAGCAGAATTAGCATGCAACTGAGCCTTCTACTCCTTTTTACAATTTGAGTAAAATGCACCGGTGGTATCACAACTTACGAGATGGGTATAATTTAGGGTTTATTTGGTACAGCTTCAGCTCCACCTGTTCTAGAGCTAGAGCTCAGCCATACACTTTCAGCTCCACCTAAAATGAAAATGAAGTTGGGTGGAGCTCTTTCACAAAATGAACTAAAGAGGTGGAGATGGGTTTAGACAGCTCTACAACTCCACTCCAGACCTAACCCCCAGAGTTAAATTTAGAAGTTGGAGCTCTACCAAACGGGTCCTTAATTACTCAACTTGTAAATTACTCAAATAAGTCACTTATTTTACTTCGATGATACAAATTTTACCAAATACATGTCACATGGATTGTTTGTTTTTAAATTGGAGGCCTTATTGACCTAATATCGTGCATTTTTAGCCATGTGGGTAGGACAAGCATTAAAATTACAAATTAACACTCATATTTTTTTCACTACTACTCCTGCTTCCAATGAACACAACCATATTGTGTTGAGCCTCACTCTGGTGCTCTCTACTGGTAGTAGAAAATAATCTGAACCGTTAATTTCATTAAATTGAATGGTTCAGATTGCTTTCTATTACACCCTAATTAGCGGTAGTAGAAATGTGGAGAAACATTATTATCCCAAAAATAGAGGTATAATTATCATTTAGCAATAACTAAACTTTTTCTCCTTTTTTTTTGGTTTTTTGATAGAATATGAGCAATGCCAACATAATGGATAACTACATATCGATCTAGACAGGAAAAAACATAAATGACAAAGTTACTCGTAATCATTATATTAGTAAATTACTAATTTATCCTTAATATTACCGTAGTGCCCGTTCCGTCGTGGTGTTAGCGGGAAAAACCTAATTCAATAAAACCCTAATTTCGAAATTCATTCTTAATTGAAGTGTTGCATGAGTGTGCTAAGATCTCGGTTCCCCTCTATCCAAATCTCGATTAAAAATCAAATCCAATTTATTCTCCCCAAATGAATCTTCTCTGCAAAAGTCCTCGGGTTTCTTGGGCCGATTTCCTTGGCCGGGCCAGCTCCCTTCCTCCCTCCAATCTTCTTCTTCCCCTTCATTGGCCACACCCGCACCTCCGGCCCACTCCGCCTCCACGGCCTGCCTCTCCCCTCACGTGCGCCGTATGCGTCCCACGGGAGAGAGAGCCGCTGTCGTTTCTCTCTCTCTCGTTTGTCTCCTCTCGCTCTCTTTCCCTCGTCGGAATTTGCCGCCCGCGCCGCTTGAATTTGACCGCCGCCTATTGGAGCCTGCGCTCGCCCGCGCGTCGTGGCCGACCACCGGTCACCACCGCCGTCACCCTTTGGCTGCCGACGTCACCATATGCCGCCGCTTCACGTCGCGCCGACCGCCGTCATCACCCGAGTCCCGCTGTCCGCCTCTGTCATCTCTGTCGCCCCCTGCGCACTCTCCCCTTTTTCCCAAACCGACAAGGGACCAAGTTCCCTTTCCTCTTCCTCTTTTTTTCTTTTTATTCCTATCGGCGTCATCTCTACCGCCGCCTTGGTTCCTAGCACCATGGAGCACTAGCTCCCGCACGCCCCCGTGAACCGCCTATCCGCACCGCCTTGCCACCACTGTAAACCGCCCTCTCTCGTTCGGCCGTCCTCCCGCTCTCACCACCAAAATCGCCGCTGCCGCTCCTTCTTCGCTGTTTGCCGCTGTTGAGCGTGTCGGAGGAGCCGGCGCATTCGTGGACGCGCGAAGGGGACTTCGGGCTCCCTCTTCCTCCCCTTCCTCGGCCCGAGGCTGAAACGATCATGTTTCGCGCCATCGGCCATCTTCCGGCAAGCCTCCTCGCCACGGTAAACCCCGCCTCCGCTCCCTTTCCCTCCCTCCTAGGGCGCTAGATAGCTCGCGGCCGTTGTCGCCTTGGTCGCCCGCTCGTCGTAGCTCGCTGTCGCGCCGCCGCCCTGCCCCGCGCGTGTTCTCGCCGTCGTCGGCCCTCCTCGGTGCCGCTCCGCTCCATCCGCCGCTCGAAACGGATACCCGAGCTTGCGTTGAAGCTCCATTCGTCCGGAATCGAGCCCTCGTCACGCCGGCGAGGAATCCCCTTTCACTCACCGGCGGTTGCCGCCGCTGCAATTCATCCTCTCCGGTGCCTCCTCGGCAAATCCGAGCCGTTGGTTCAACTCCCCTCACGCTGCTCGTCGCTCCGGTGGCCCTTCCCCTTTTCGCCTCACCTTGCTTCGCACCGAATACCACCACCGTCGGAAAATGCCATTGTTCTTCTTCCTCCTTCCGCCATCCGACATGGCCAACACGTCGATGCCACCTCGGCGCCACGGCGTCACCCCGAGCCGCGTCAGCCCGCTCGCCCTCACGAACGCGCCGCGCGAGCCATACCCCGCCGGCTCATCTCTCTACCGGCCTCCCCTGCTCGGCACAGCCTTGGGCAGCCCTCATCCACGCGGTCCACTTGCCTCTTCCCTCCCTGCACGGCCTTTGGGCCACCTTCCCGTGCGCCGGCCCACTCCGCGTGCAAGGATTTCGAGGAGCAAGCTCAAGATTTCGAGCAAGGCAAGTCTCCTTTGATCATCTTGCACCCGTAATTGCAAACTAAGTATTTCGTTTCCGGAAAACTATGCATCTTTAGATTACACTTAAGAACGTTTTGGCCGTGACTCGCAAGATAGTCGATGGCCCGACCTAAATTGCTGCAATTATCCTCCTTTGTCTTGATTATCTTGTCCCACCTTTGTCGACTGATATTTTTGGACCTCGGAGTTCGCGCCCTCGGGCACGAACACTGGTGAACCACCTCAAATTTAAAGTATCCAACTATGGGTAAACTCTGGGTTTATGAAACTCTTGAAAAAACCCGACACCTAGGTCGGTGACTGTGAAATAAAACGATTTCTAAAAGTGCAGTGTGGGGGACGTACCGATGGTACGGTTTCCCCATTCTTGCACTTAAGGACCGATTTCTTTGGGATTTCATCCAAATATAATCAGTGCGACCACATGGGTGAAGTGGGACACCCCTGGCTGAGTAAATAGCTAAGCCTGGGAAGCCTTGATGCCAAGGGACAAGTGGATTCGCCGGGGTGGTGTCGGGGAGGGCCCCTGGGCTTCCTGGCACAGCATGGTCTGGGACCTAACCTGTTGTTGGTCCGGATGACCCCTCCCGTTGGCATAAGGTGACCCTGAGTTGGCTTTGGAAATGCCTTGTCGTGAAAGCCTCAGAGTCACCAGACGTGGCGATTCTGCACGGGCTGGGTGACCTGGGCTAGTAACGTCATGTGGGTAAAGTGTACCCCCCTCTGCAGAGATTAACAAACTGTTCGAACAGCCGTGCCCAAGGTTATGGGCGGATGTGACGTGATTCCTTAGCGTAGTTTTGTTTGACTACCGCTTGCGAAATTCTCTTGACGGGTTGGATTTCGTTGTTTTCAAATGTGGCTGACGGGATCAGCCGGGCCAGAGAGGCCGTCAAAAACCTGTTGGCCGGGTGCCAACACTTGATCCTTAAAAGATTGATACATTGCACTACTCCGATCGGGCTTGATGCACTGTCAGGCTTGTGTCATCGAGAAGCACTCCCTTAGAAACATTTTGAAAGCTTTAAGCAAAACCAATTGCGAAAACAAATAGCCGTTCTATGAAGCTTGCAATATACACATAATTCCCAAGACTTGTTGAGTACTCCCTGTACTCGCCCTTGCTATATAATTAACCCCCCAGTTCCTGAAGAGGAGGAGATGGATCCCGCTGACGAGGAGTTCTTCCAAGAGCAATCCAGCTTCGAGCAGTTCTAGGGTTTCGTCGTAGTTCCCAAGTTAATGCTTGTGGCCTTGGGCCAGTCTTCATTTCCGCTTCCCCTTTTTGTATTGCAGTTATGAGCTCGGGGTCTGTCCGTAGCCCAACATGACTGTAAGACTACTCTTGATAAAGAGACCACTGTTGCTGTGATATTCCGTCTTCCTGTAAAACCAACGCTATTTCCTGCGACTGGTATCGGCACACAGGTCAATTTGGAGCGTCCCGCACTAGCTCCCGCCAGGGGCTAGATCGGGACGTGACAATCACTGGTAGTATGAAACTAGAAGTAGAGAGTACCGGATCATCCCTCTATTGTGTTTGGCAATCAATAACAAAATTCATCCTTAATTGGACTTTACTACTGGTAGTATTGCATGTTGGCTTATTAATAGATCACGTGTGACCATGTTAGCAAAACAAATTAACATAGCATAAAACTTCACTGCGAACACCCCACACGATACATGTTCTATGTGATTTGTACTCCTAAAACAAGATTTGTGGCTTGTTTGAGCATTTTACAAAATGGGTAACTAAATTGCACCCACCTTGCAAGTTGTGGTACTAGCGGTGCATTTTACTCTTACAATTTTGTGAGTAAATTTCGCAAAACCACCTATACTTTAACCAAACTATTATAGTTGTATATTTAAAGCCGCGCATCTGCGTACAATAGTGTCTCACGTAGTTTTATGATAGCCTGGTCAGAATATCTAGTAAAAATACGTGTATTTTTGCGAAATTTACTCCAATTTTTTTCTTCACTTTCACATATTCTCACTTGCATGGAATCTTATCAAAGTTACACAAACTTTCACATTGTTGACACAATAATCAAATCCAAATTAGTCAATTTGTCCATTGTTTGTTTGAGATAGGAAGCGCAGAAGCTAAACGAGCAGAGGAGAATATTGGGCCGGCCTCGCGACCAGGCTTTTCAATTTTAAGCCTGCAATGCGAGACCCACAAGGCCTATGGGCCTTCGCTCATCTTTGCTGCGCTCAGCACCACGCGAGGCCTCCACGCGCCGCCGTGTCCGAATCGGGGGGGGGGGGGGGGGGGGGGGGGGGGGGTGGGGGAGGAGGATTCTGAGCTTCCGTTGCCGGCGGCGCTAGGGTTTTGGAGGGGAGAGGCGAGGAAGGAAGAGCGATCGGAGCCCGGATCGGAGGGGGGAAGGAGAACAATGGCGCTGACCAACTTCATCCTGACGGTGGTGGGCGTGGGCACGGCGGTGCTGCTGCTGCGGAGCGACGTGAAGCAGTCGGCGTCCATCTTCCGCCGCAACGTCCGCCACATCCGCAACTGGCTCGAGGAGGAGTCCTCCGCCGCCGCCAAGTACGGCCATTTACCTCCGCCTCCTCCTAGCTTGTCTGCTCTCGCCTCTAACTATCTGTGTTAGCTCATGATCTCCAGTCTCCTTTCGCTAACTGCGCGGCTAATTTGATGCCCAGGTGGCCAGGTTCGACTGTATTTGGAATTGCTGATGGCTCATTTTTTGTAGCTATCGAAATTGCTAAAGTAGAGTTAGTGCGATTCTAGTGCAATCATGTTGAAGTGATTCGAATGAACTCGAGGGGTCGAACTTAATAATTAGTACTCTTATCCAGTTTGTGCTTCCTATGAATCCCCAGTCCAGTTGATAATTAGTACTCTTTTCCAGTTTGCGCTTCCTATGTATCCCCAATCCAGTGACATGTGTGGTACGCAGCTGCCGCCAAGTACGGCCGTTTAATTCTGTCTCCTAGCTTATCTGCTTTCACCTCTAACTATCTGTCTTAGCTCATGATCTCCCGTGCCATTTTGCTAAGGGTGCGGCTAATTTGATACCCAGGTTCGACTGTATTTGAATTTCTGCTGGCTGTTTTTTTTTTTTGTAGTTATGCAAATTGCTGAAGCAGAGTTAGTAGAGTTCTAATCCAATCATGTTGAGGTAATTCCAATGAACTACAGGGATCAAATTTGATGATTAGTACTCCTTTCTAGTTTGCGCTTCCTATGAATCCCCAATCCAGTGACATGTGTGGTCATCTGCAGTAGCATATTATGTATGGATAACATGGAACCGAATGAGAATCAACCTGCCTTTCTAAAGAAGTATCATGAGGTGCCAATGCCGCGCAAGAAGTGATATGTTCTGATTTCCTATACAGTATGTAGAATCTTGTTATGTGGTTGTCAAGTGACCGGCTGCTTATTCTACATGCCCAATTGTCAACTCTGTGGCTACAATCAGTTTCCGCACCAGTGGATAAAACCTCTACTTCTGCCGTGCCTTTCTCTTGTAGATTGAACATCCTAGATTCATAGCTGTAAGGTTCTTAACTCGACATGTCGACATCTTGGCTTGCAACTTGTATTTCTCTATGTTACACTGTATAGTTATGGGCTCTTTCACTCCATGTTGTCTATTCCATATTCCTAATTTCGTTGATGATATCTGTTGGAGCTAAAGTATTGGCACATGGTGTTAACTCATAAATCTTGCTTTCAACTCAGTAGACTTTCACAGTTTTAGTTTTTTAGATGCTAATCTATTTTCTGTTACAAGTTCCTTTGTAAAGAGTGCATAGTTCAATAGCTTTCTTTCACACGGTTCTATCTGTTGGAGTGTTTTGTTATATCCTTTGTGGCTTTGTCAAGGGTGCATAAAGCCATAAATTGCTCGATGACTTTGCTGTATATCTGTTAAGTTAAGATGGATTCTAGATCAACTAATCAACTTCATCCGAGCTAGCCAGATCAGATTTTGATTACATATGTTGGTATATGCTCCTCAACTTTTGGATCTTATAAGACCATGTCGTTGTTGATAGTGCCAAAAGTAGTCGAGTAGTCCTTTAACTTCATGTCTTGGTTTTTTAGCTCTTATCTGTTTCTTCAATGCTGTTGGGTTTGGGTAATTTCCTGCCTGCTTTGTAGCATTTTATATTTATCATTGCTGAAACCAGACTTTCTTCTATGAAAAAAGAAAATTAGTTTGCTAAGATTATGTGCTAGAGTCTGGTAAAAAAGAAAAAAACACTTATGTGATAGAGTAACATTAGCAGCAGTTGGATTTGCAACTCTTCCATGGCTCCATGTGTACGTGTACACTATCTCATAATGGTGTTCAGGCATTAGTTGGTTTCACTACGTGATGCATTTTGTTTAGCCATTACATTTTTATTGACATGATATTTTGGGCTTCGTTTAAGCAGTAAATGTAAAGTCAATGCAACACAGCTGATCCCTGCTTTCTCATGCATCTCCTTTCATTTCTGCAGATCTGCTGAGCGGGCCGCACCTAAGGAGCTGGAGTCTAAGGCTGCAAAGAAGGAAGTTACCCCCAAAGATGATAAGCACTAGATAATATTTCACTCTATGTTCTTGCACAATGTAGCGGTGATGGTGGGAGCTAGAATTGAGAGGTAGCATTTGTGAAAATTTTTTGGTAGGATCTTTAATCTTGATGAGAAGTTGACTCAATAAAGGGGGCACAAATGGGTAGCTAAATGCATGTGATTTTTACTTTCTTATTAAGGCTTTGGGCATGAAATATACTATCACATATGGAGGGGCTACTGAGTACAGTTTGAACAACCGAGAACATTTTAAATTTCTGCTTGTTATCATATTTATCCGATGAAATCAATCGACAAGTCAGTAACCAATAGTGTGCCTTGTCTATCCATGTTTTTATGGCACCATTTACCTGGTGATTTTGTCATTTCTATGTAAATTTAGGTACGAGTTGCCATGTGTGTATAACGTGCATAACTGCATAACAAAACATGAATTTGCCTACTTGTTTTTTTATTACGGCTCGATTTGACGTTGTTGAGTCACATCACATGTGGTTAGTCCTAATTTCTAAAATTATATTTGTTGCTTATAGTGTACTAACTCTAGATTTAGATCTAGACTGCGCTGGTTCTTAGTCAAATTCTAAACTTATTATCCACGGTTGCACTCAAAATCGTAATTACGGAATTTAGGACTGGTCACTGAATGTGGGCCCGCAAATCCGTGTCCCGACCTGGGCCCCACCTGTCAGTGTCGCATCCTAGGATGCAACGCGGAGGCGAGGCGCTCCATTAATCAGTTCATCTCCCGCGACGCGATGCTTCTCGTCGGCAAAGCATATTCCCCACATTCCTCGCTCCAGCGCCGCCGCTCGCCGCCTCCGACTCACCGTCCGAGCTCCCGCCTCCGGCTCCGGCTCCGGCACGACCGCGCGGCCCGCATGGACGCCGCCGACCATTCGCCGGAGGAGGTGTACTCCGTGTGGGCGTTCCCGCCCGAGCCCGTCCGCGAGCGGCTCCGCGGCGTCATGGCCGGCCTCCGCGCCGCGCACGGCGGCCCGGCGTTCGAGCCGCACGCCACCGTAGTCGGCGCCATCCGCCTCCGCCGGTCCGCCGCCATTGAGGCGCTCCGCGCCGCCGCCGCCGGCGTCCGGCCCTACACCGCCCGTGTGGTTGGCGTCGCCCGCGGCGACTTCTTCTACCAGTGCGTCTACCTCCTCCTCGAGCCCACCCCAGAGGTACTACTCTAGCTTGGCCTTCCCCCTCTCCTCACTAAGAGATTTCCTTGCTTTAGAAGTGCGGCTCGAAAGCTCAATGGATTCAGAGGTGTCGGTGTCATCTTTACGAACATTTGTTGTGTAGCTCAGATCAAATGTCTGTACAGTGTGCATCATGTTATCTGAATTTTTCTCAGGTGGTGGAAGCGAGCGATCACTGCTGTGGCCACTTTGGGTATGAGAGATCAACCCGTAAGTTAGCATCTAGCAGTTTTTTTTTTTTTTTTTTTTTTTTTTTTTTTTTTTTTTTGTGTCTAGTAGTACTAAAGTTCTCAGGTTGGTGATGGATTGATGATTCATGGTCTGCTTCATTGCAGCTTATATGCCACACGTCAGCCTCTTATATGGAGACCTGACAGATGAGGAGAAGGAGGTAGCAAGGAAGAAGGTAGAGGAGATAGACAAGGAGATTTGTGGATTGCAGTTTGAGATCTCCGAGCTTGCACTATATAGGACGGATACTGAGGACAAAAGCTTGGAGTCATGGGAATTGGTGGAGATATGCCACCTTGAGAGGAAGTGATTCATCTTCTGTCCTAAGTGAAGTTTGAGGTGAGTTTATTCAATAAAGCTTCTCCAAATGCAAAGCACGTGCCTCAAATTAAGTTTGAGTTATTCCTACTGTAAAAGCTATTATATATATTTTGGGTTCTTCCCAGATAATATTTGTCTTATTAATTATCTAATAATGTACTGATAACTGAGTTATATCAGAACAAGCTCTGATCAACTCTTAGTGTGTATGCCACATTGCCGTCACACTTAAAGATGCACTCAAATATAATGCTGCATATGGAGAAAGTACAGTGCGTTCTGTATATATAGGGCACATTATTTGTGATGGCTATATTTGCTAGTAGTACTTCGCTTGAGGACCTTCATTCAGGCGCAAACCTTCTTCCACCCGATCCTGCTTCCCTTTGACAGTTGAAGTATGTGGCAGCCACGATGTTGAGGTGGTATTGGCGTGCAAAATTTCTGCAGTTGAAGTTAAGTCGTGTGTCCGGTGCAAAGACTGTCCGCCTGCCGAGTTGGCGGAACAACACAAATACCATCCGGTGGATGCCTGATCTTGGCTCTGGTTTCTCATATAATATTACCTCTTTGCCTGCAGGGGCATTTGTGCACTTTGAATTTATGAAGTTCTCGACTATAGGCATAAGATAGTTTATTCACTTCAATTGTAGGTTGACTCATCCATAATTTCATATATGGTGCAGTTGCCTCTTTTGATATAGACAAATACATGTGTTATAAATATAGAAATATGTGTTTAAGCCATAGGAGCAAGTTTTTGTTCCAATATATAGGGCAACCTTTTACTCCAGTGTATGGTCGTTCGAAGCAAAATCGCATATTACAAAAATCCTCTAAATACTACATATCAAATAAAACCACTTGGCAAGTGAAAAATAAATGCGGTAGCATTACACTATTGTACTTCTGATTGGGTAGCTTATTTTACAACTCTGATAAAAAGCGTACAATAGTTATCTGTTGAGATTTTACTGAAGTTAAACGGTACCAGACTTTGTGTCAAATTTTAATTTTTTTAACTGATGCATTCGCTCACTGCAAGTAAAAACGTGTGCAACTCGAGTAAAACTTCATGTTCCATGTAGCGAAATATGAATCCTTAGTCATTCCAATATATTATAAGCCCCTTCTATGTATTGTTAGTGATCAAAGAATGGCCCGTTGTAAAATTCTTTCTGATATACTTAGCTTCATTAACGTGGGTAGTTGGCACTTTAAACTTTTATGAGATTCTCAGCTCTTGTGTACCATTAAGAGGAAACTGTTGTTAAAACAGATTAAATGCACCAAGTATCTTTGTTACTCATTTAAACAAAATTAAGGCCCGTTATGTGATTGTGATTTTATAATTAGTGGCTCCCTGTTGTGTCTTTGAGGGAAGCGAGCTTGTTATAAAAGTTGTCTGCATTACAGTCACCTGACAGCTTGTAACATTCAGTTTTTACTCCTTGATATCCTAGTATGATTTAGCGGTAATAACCTCCATAGCGACAAAATTAAGCTAAAAATGAAAACTACATCAAACATTTTGCTTTACGACGACACCATACCAAAGCTGATGGAAGTTGTTCCAGGGATATCTGTTACCATCCTACAAAAAGTACAGTTGTATCATAAATAACGAGAGCTCGCTAAAAATTATATCTCAGAAGTCAAATGCACGGGTCAAAAAAAAATGGTGTAATATGCCATAATTGGTCATAGCTGCAATATGTTGCGATTGGTTTTACCAGTGCAAGTACTCCCTCAGCGATGGGTGGCTTGGGCTTGGGGCATCTGGATCCACCAATACCTTTTTAGGTGAAGGCAAACGGGTTATCATGCAGGTAGGTTGTATTTTGCTAGTAAAGTATTCTTCATTAAACTTAATAGAATAGACTAGAAAATTCTCCCAAAAGAGCTTTTAAAAAATCCTACCAATAGAGATTGTAATATTAGTTATTGAAAAAAAAAAGGATTGACATATATTGTTCCATTTGATAGTGTATATCTTAAAACCACCTAGCTTACCAGTGTGTAGAAAACCCTCATGTCATTGCCACCAACATCAATTCGTGGCTTGCTTACTACTGCAGATGGTTTAAGCTCAGCTCCTGCCACAAGTAGCCTGCTGTTATAGGTTATTCTGAGTGAAATGGTTGAAGTAAATGGATCCAACACATCCGGTATGATCTGAGATAGGTCCAAAGGATCCATTGATCTGTACGCAAAATTAGCTCACTATGAGTTGGGGTACCAAGTGTCCAAGCACGAACTATTTATATGGTGAAGGATGAGGGTTGTCTTATTCACCTTTCAAAAGTTAGAGAGACATCATGTGATGCGTTACCCATATGAAACTGTTTCTTTTAATTGGTCTTCATATTTGTTGATTAGATTATGAAACCTATGGATTAGTCATGCATTAGATTTCTTCGACATCTAAGGTTGAGCTACCCTGCCCATCAGATTGGTAGCATAGTTTGTGTCTACTGGAGCAAGCTTTACTGGTTAGCACAAACAGCTGTTCTTTTGGTCATATCCTCTCGTTGCAGACGACAAAGATCATGCTTCATAACTTAATTGTATATTTGTGCTGAACATTAGGGTGTACTTAGGCTATCCCCGACCCTTCATGTCATCTAGTATCTATAGCATTTAATACATTAGCACATAAGCAAAAATATGATGTGATAATAGAGTTAATGAGGAGAGAGGTAAAATGATGAAAAAACCATGTCTCATGTAAGAAATCATGTCTACACAAGAATCAAGAATAAAAACATAAAGATAGGTGGATAAAAGGAGAGAGAAGAGATGTGATTGGAAGAGAATTTAATTTCAAGATATCATCTATTGGATACATAGTTTCTATATATAGTGTTAATATGCTATGGTAAGTATGAAAACTAGTTGATAGTTTCTGGATTGGGGATGGCCTTAGACTGTGTTCGTTTTGCTGTGCTGGGAACTCACCCTCTCAGCACGCAAAACGGAAGGACTCATTAGCATATGATTAATTAAGTATTTGCTAATTTTTTTGAAATAGATTAATATGATTTATTTAAACAACTTTCGTATAAAAACTTTTTAAAAAAAACACACCGTTTAGTAATTTGAAAAGCGTGTGTGTGAAAAAAGAGAGTGTTGAGTTGGGAAAGTAGAGGGAAGAACACACTCTTAATGTGTTCTGATTCTCATCGCAACACCGTATCTGAGCAGTACACATCTAGGAATATTTTTTTGCCTTGCCTTTCTAGTTGCATCTAATGCATTCTTATAAAGTGTCCGTTTACCCTTTTGAGAACACTAAGGAACTTAAATAGCTTATTTACTTAAGTTTTTTTAGGGTTTACACAATGGTTCTTTTTTTAATAGGCACAATGGTACTTTAGGAGCAAGATAAATGTATAGTAAGTTTGTTGCGGCTCATGTGCGATGAGCTTGTGCTTTAACATTTATTTACAAGGTGGATTATTTCTATTATTTGGACCTGCGAAATATCATATGACAATTTATTTTGGAACATGGACATCATTCTTTTGTTACTGTCAAAAAAAGTGAGATCACTGTGTGCATGTTCCCGAAGCTCGAAGGTAGTTTGTGTTATGTTGCTTGATCGTTGTCATATTTTTGGTACCATCTTGTTTCTATTTCATGTTTATTTCTTCAGTATGTAAATGACATTTTTCAATATGTACTCTAACATCAATGCAGTTACTGCTGCCGTGTTTGTTCCCATATTGACTTGATTAGCATGATTTAACTTGCCACAAAGTGTAGCAGTAGAATGCATCATTTGCTTTATTAGTACTCATACATGCATGAGTAAAAATTGGCTCGATTTCCTGTGGTTTATCTTGTATGCTACCCGCATAGGGTCTCAATACAGGTTATTAACTACTTTACATATATTTTCATCGGACACAAAGGAAAAAAAAAATTCAAAGTAGTCATTTGGAATTCCTGTACCACTTTCTTCACTTCAGGATAAGGATTCGAGATTCTATTTCTACCATTTGCTAGGAAAGCAGATTCTTATTGTACCTTCTTCACATGGAGAAAAAAATAACCCGAGAACTAGTTAGCATTTTTTGAAGGCACATGCTTGATTTGATTGTCAGATGCTCAATATAATGCAAGGGAAGCTGCGGTCTATGGTCTTCAGTAACTTTGATATGCAAAAGGGGGAGGAACCTTTTCGTCATAAAAAAAGGTATTACACTACATACAAGGAACAACTGAACTATAGATGACCAAACGGGTGATCCGGCCCGGGCACGACCGGGCCTGGGTCAAGATTAGTCGAGCTGGCATGGCTCGACCAACGCGTCGGGTCATGTTGTGCCAGTCCACGGGCTGCACCAATGGCCCAGGCACGACCCAATAGGAATAGGGCCATGCTGGACCGGCCCGGAGGCACGATAGTCCAGCGTGCTTCTCCATAGAATAAGTCTATTTTTCCTCCCTTATTCTTTGGGTCGTTTGTTATATGGTTGAAATAAGTCTATTTTGCATCTCTCTTTGGGCCATACCTTATATGGCTGAATTAAGTCTATTTAGAGTCCATAAACTATTTTTCTTCGCTGCTCATTGGATCGAGTTGTGCCGGGTCAGCCCACCGTGCTAAGGCATTGGCCCAGGCACGATCCAACTGTCGGGCCGTGCCGATACGGGCCCAACACCAGTTGGGCTGTGCCGTGCTTAGGTCGAGCCAAATGGTCGTGATGTGGGCTGGGCCTTCAGGCCTCGGGTCTTATGGACATTTATAAACCGAACTGTCCTTTTTAACCTTTTATTGAGCGGACAATATTCTTGGCTTATGATGTTTTCTTAGGAGGGGGGCCTGTCATCTTTCTAGATGTTGCTATCACAGGTTCGATAATAAAAATACTATGCATGTGTGGTTATTGGCCAACTAGATAGAGATGGCCCAACCCAAGCACGACACGACACGGCTGGTGTCGGGCCCGTGATGACAGTTGGGCTATGCCTGGGCCGATGCCTTGGCACGATGGGTTGACCCGGCACGGCATGATCCAATGAGTAGGAAAGAAAAATAGTTGAGGGATCCAAAATGAACTTAATTCAGTCATATAGGCACAGCCCAAAGAGAGGAGAGATGCAAAATGGACTTATTCCAGCCATATAAGACACGGTCCAAAGAAATGAGGGAGGAAAAATAGACTTTTCTCATGAAGAAGCATGATGGATTGTCGTGCCTTTGGGCTGGACTGACACGGCCCAAGTCTTATTGGGCTGTCTTTGTAGCGCATTGGCGGGCACGGCTCGACCCGACGTGTAGGTCGGGCGGTCGTGCTGGCCCGACTGATTTTAGCCCGGGCCCGATCGTGCTTGGGTCGTGTCGGGCCGGACGGCGCATTTGGCCAACTATACAACCAGATATTGGTCTATGCCATGTAACTTGAAATCATCTCACTAAGATATGATCTCATAACATAATGACATATTTACTCATTGCATGTAATCATGGTGTTAGATGTTTGTACAATGTTGCCGTTGCATGTATCAACCATATACTCTGGCATGTGTTCAGTTTTGTTGCAACTAAACCAGATGGCATTTAGGGGGGCGTTATGTCTTCTGCATGAGATTTGTGTATGACCGATTGATAAGCCCCAGTGGGGGCCTGTGTTTTGCTGCTGTACGAGGTTAGGACAAGGTTTGTGGTCAAAACTTTTGAAACTTTAAACATCAATTAAACACTCTGCATAAAATCAAATAAAAATGACACTTGCATATTTGCCTAAAAAATATTAAGTTTGACCGGACCTTACCTTAAAGGCTAAATATTTATGACTATAAAGTATTGTTGTGCCTGGTCCCTCGAGATCGACTAGTGCATTATAGTTCTTCCCTTTCCCTTCTCCAATCAAGTAGCTCAGGCACGAGGCAGACTGCTCTTTTGCCATTAGAATAATAAAGTTGTTCCCGTTTTGCATCTTAATTTGATTGATCTGGTATGTCTCTATCACCTGATTTTTTAAAACTAAACCGGCATAAGGGCTACTGACTGTATTTTCAATAAGTAGGAATAAAAACTGAGACGAGTTACATGAGAAAAAAACATCTTGACGAGATAAGTCTCTCCAAACTCCTCAACAATGAACACTACTTGCTGGCCGAACAAATTCACAGCACGCACAACAACTCAACGCTACACCTCACTCATAGTAGATCATCGACGGAGCTTAAACACAACTCATCGTTGCTAAGCTTGCACAAAAACGACGCAGTAGCTCCGACCTTTACATTGAATGCATGTCATCATTGCTAAGTTTGCCAAAGCAAAGCAGCTCCGATTTCACCAAACTTGTGTCATCGTTGCTGAGCTTATCATATAAACAACCAAGCTTATTTGCTATTTTTCTTTCTGATCAAGAACATTAGCTTATTTGCTATTTTTGTGCTCATTATTATCAATCTACAATCACCTTTTGTCCCGTTGAAATTTGTAAACTGTCATTGGTTTGGATAAAATTGAATAAAGGCATCCGTGTCGAAACTAGAATTCGGCAATATGAAAAGGAGGTAGCGTACAAGAAGGAAAAGTGGATGGGTTGTGAGACAAAGGATTTAGACAAGTTCAGATCTTCTTGAAGAAGTAATATCTTACTTCTGTTTCGAGGATTTGATCCGCCGAGTGGTATATTGATCTCGTGATCTTGATTAGCTTATACCCATGACAGGCACCCTGTCCCCCTTATATAGCTAGAAGGAAGGGTTTACAAGGGAGAGATTTAACTCCTTACGGTTTAAATCTCCTATAACTAATTTACAAGCTTAACCAACTAGGACTACAGGTCGTGCCTTGATACATAAGCCAACGTAATATCCGAGTCCTAGTTTTAACATATTCTATTTACTTAGTCTATCCCCTATAACCAGTCGGATAACTAGATCTGTGGGTATGTGGTACCCATAATCTCCACAGTAGCCCCTGAGACCTTCACAGTCGATGAGATATCTTCTCCCGAATTAAAACAATAATCACCGAGTGCTTCAATCATCTTTGCAATAGTCTCCCGAGTGCTTTTACCAAATCATAAGGCTGTGAAGGGCTGGAAATTTTTTTCAAAAATATACCTAGGTGTATCGACTAGATGCACCTAATTAGGTGTAGCCCCCGACTATGTGATTAGTTAAACAAACTAAAGGTTAATAATATCAATCATCCGAGTGGTTTTAAGCCACCTAAATAACATAATAATAGCATATTCAATATAAACCCCCGAGTAAATAAGACTCAAGTGTTTAAACTGACTGCTTTATAAAATATGATGTAAGCAACCTAAAGTTAACTACATCTTGAAAACTCATATAGCAAAACAGTTGTAAAGAAGCTTGTATGCTGTGACTAAAGAAATTTCCAAGGTATCGGGCACACACCATGCGCACATTGTTTTAACAAATGTACTTAAGTCCCTAAAAGACACATGGTTTCACCGCACCAAAAACTATATGGCATATGTAGTATAAAATCCGAGTAAATTAACTCATAAAGGATTTACCAACCACCGGGAAAATGACTAAAATATATATCAGCCTAAGCCATAATATTGGTCAATAGAAGTGCACACTTATGTGGTAAAAAGTAAAGATATTATATCCAATCAATTGCCAAACAGCACCTCGACTTATATATAAAAAGTCAACGAGGCAGCTATAGAAAGTTTCATTGTCTGTCACCTTTTAAAGTGCATTGTACCAACTCCCAAAAGTTGAATAACAGCAATATAAAAGGATTTTCAAATATCAAGCTTTAGCGACATATGCATTTTTGCTCATCACGAAAAAGCTTAAGCCCCTAGGGACATATGCCAGACTTCATCCAGTATCATGGGCTAAAAAAGGCTCAACAGGCCTCGGCCCAATTAACCATCCTCAAAAACCCTTAACAAAACCAAAGAAACCGTTGCCATTCTTGCCTCTTCGTCTTCCTCGCGAAAAATCCTCCAGCACTCCTGTTCATCACACACAGTACTCCGATTAGTGTTCCAAATCCTCACACTTGCGAACCCCAAATCCTCGCCACCTCCACCAGATCCCGCCGCAGATAACTCCAATCTATTCTTCTAATCCATTCTCCTCCAAGAAAACTCCTCAATCCATCCAATCCCACACCCTATCCATGGCTGGAGAGAGAAAAATCTCTTTCGAGCAGTGGGCAAGATCCGACGTTAAGGAGTCTACCCTGCTTGAAATGGTGAAAGACGGTGTTCTCCTAGCGAAAGAAATCATTGGGTGGCGCCCCACATACGACGAGGAATTTCCAACTCCTGACATCGGCGAGATTGTGGTATTTACCCCTTTCTTCTACTCTGGCTTCGCTCTTCCAACTTCTAGTTTTCTCCGTGGTCTTCTTGCATTTTATGGGATCCAGATTTTTCACTTAAATCCAAACTCCATATTACACATTGTCAACTTTATCCATCTTTGCGAAGCTTTTCTCGGCATCCAACCTCATTTCGTATTGTTCCGCCGCATCTTCTACCTCAAGCCCCAGCCTGATAGGAACAACCCCTGTGTTGTTGGCGGGTCTGGATTCCAGTTACACGGAACACTTACCCAGAAATACTTCTCTCTCCCCTTCAAAACCTCCAACAAAGGCTAGCATTCCAATTGGTTCTATATCTCCAATCCAGCCCCCTGCCTTCCCGACTTCGTCGGTCTTCCACCTGTTCCCCAAGAGCATTGGAGAAACCTTCCAATCGACGACGAGCTTGCCCAGGCCAATGAATTACTTCACCGTCTGATGGAAATCTCAAGCCAACAGCTGGCAAAGCTCAATCTCCTGGTGGCCCTACCATTAATCCAACTGCAAAGAGCAAACGAGCAGTCCAAGATGATGACACAAAGCAGAAACTAAAGCGCAGGAAACTAGTCTGCAGCGATTCCGAAGACGATGAACCAAGCGGGCAACAAACCAGCGCCACAACAGCACCAGCCAAATCCCCCGCTACCCATCCTATTTCTAAATTCTGCAGGTCTTCGAGGTACTTATTCATTCTCTTAATTCCTTGTACTTTAATCTTTTCATCGCCAGCTAGAGAAACTACCACCTCTTGGAATATTAGTCCTCTATATGATCTTCTTCTTCAACCTTTTGATGCAGAAAACCTCAAGATATCGAACCGACCGGCAAAACTGAAACTCCATCCACAAGCATTCCAGCTGAGTCCGAGTTAGAGCCCCCGACTGGAATCCAGTCGGAAACCACTGAGCTAGCTCCTGAAGCAGAACCCCTGACTGGAAACCAGTCGGGTGAAGAAAACCCTGATACAACTCATCAGGGTGCATTACCAGGGGACCAACAAGTGGATAATGAAAGACAACCAGCCAGCCCCCCACCATATAATAGCGAAGAGCCAGAGGCCATCCACAAACCGTCTGATCATATACAAGGCCCTTCTCCCGAACGCTCTAAAATCATCTCAAGTGAGTTTCTTACTGGGTTTCAAATTCATCTTTACATTCCATATCAATAATCTTTAATTTTGCAAACCAGGTCCTCTAATCAGCGAAGAAGAGGAAATCCCTAGGATCAAATCATTTGAAGACTCTCTTCCTCCATTCAAACCTCAATGGAGAGATAGAGACGACACCCTCCAAAATGTCGTGATCAATAAACAAAAGGAGGATGAAGAACTTCATATGCTAATCAAAAGCTTGAATGAGTCCACCCGGCTGGTCAATGTGAGTCTTTCTCCCTTTATCTTCATCATCCATTTTAATTGCTTACTGAATCAAATTATTTATCAGAGAGTCCATCTTCGAAATGAGGCCAAGACTAACGCATTGGAGAAACTCGTTCCACATCTTGAAACTCTTGAAAAAGTCAAGGCCGAGTTAAAACAAACTCAAGAAGACGCACAGTCCAAGGAGAGGGAATTAAAGAATCAAATCAGTCAACTCATGGACATCAGCTTTGACCACCGGGGAACCATTGGAGGTAATTCACGTCTGTTACTTTCTTTATGCATATAGCAAGCCCAGCAAACTCATCCGACTTCTTTCAGCACAAGCAGCAAAAATCAAATCCCTAACTGCGCAATTGAAAAAGCTTGAAGACACCAATGCCCAGTTGGTAGTTGACAAAACCAAAGCCGAGGAAGATCTTAAAGGTAAAAACTCAATCTTTCTTGCTTGTAAATATTCTCATTGTGTTTACTCGGGCATTCATCCCAATTTCCCATAACACAGACCATAAACTAAAGACCAAAGCCCAATTTGATGTTTTTGCTGAGCGAGTAAAGAGGGCGAAAAACGTCCGGGATGATATAGCCAACGCTGCTACCCCAATCTTGAATGTCATATATCAAAATGGACTTGGCTCCAGTCATGAAGACGTCGTGGAAATCTTCGAAGGACTCCGTACTGCTCTAGCAAGGTACTTCAATAATATCAAAGATGCCGCTACCATGGGTGTGTGCCAAGCCTTGGCAATAGTAAAGTCCTTGTATCCTCGAGTCGACATAGAAGCTGCTGGAGATGGGTTTGCTGATGGTACCACAGATGAAGAAGCTCTCGAGCTGATCAATCAAGTCCAAGATCCTGCCAACAAGATTGCTTCTGATATTTTAGATAATTGTCAAACATAAACTCTTGTTCCTTTATATAAGTTGACCATGGAGTTTCAATTCGTTGTATGATGACTTATTTATGCCATGCCTTAAGTTGTAAATCCAGCTTTAAATTTCTTAAAAGTTCTCTCCGACTTCTGCAAGCCTAAAGCTTGTCGAAGTCGTTGAAAAATTTTTAGTCCTCTTCCACTAGATCTAAACTTAAATAGGGTCAATGACAAATCACATAAACAAATTGATATCATACTCCATTATTATTGATAGCCCCCGACTGGCTACTCAAGAAGATTCATGAGTCAGCAGTCGTGAGGAAAAGATTACAAAGAAAAGTCTAAGTGTAAAAATGATGAAGATGTTCTATATTTCATGAATTATCCACAACCGTTCCATCCTCGCGCTTTAGTCGGTAAGCTCCCTGCCGAGTAACTTCCGCAATTATGAAAGACCCTTCCCATAAAGGTGATAATTTGTGCCTATCCTTGGTCATTTGAATCTTCCGAAGAACCATGTCACCAACTATGAAAGCACGTGATCTGACATTACGATTATGATAACGCCGAAGGCCTTGCAAATATCTAGCCGACTGAATGAGTGCTGCCTCTCGGGCTTCCTCTAGTCGGTTCAAATCATCTGCCCTATCATGCTCCTGGCGCTCATCATTAAAGTTGCGAACATGGAAGGACTCAAAACTCCATTTCACTCCGCAACATAACTTCAGCCCCATATACCAAAAAGAAAGGTGACTGACCCGTAGCTCGACTCGGAGTGGTATGTAATGACCATAAAACTAAAGGCAACTCTTCCATCCACCGACCAGCATAAGGACGCAGTCTGTCAAAAACTCGGGCTTCAATTCCTTGGAGCACCATCCCATTTTGCGCGCTCGACTTGACCATTACTCATAGGATGCGCCATAGAAGCATAACAAATCTTAATCCCAAAATCTTCGCAAAAGTCTTTAAACACACCTCCTGTAAACTGGGTACCATTATCAGTAATGATTCGATTAGGCACACCAAAACGATGTACAATATTGATGAAAAAGTCTTGTGCTTCATCTGCTGTGATCGTTGCAACTGGATTTGCTTCAATCCACTTGGAGAACTTGTCCACCGCAATAAAGAGATGTGTGTATCCGCCTTGCGCCCTTTTGAAAGGACCTACCATATCCAAACCCCATACCGCAAAAGGCCAAGAAAGTGGGATGGTCTGTATTTCCTGAGCTAGCAGGTGAGTCTGTCTAGCAAAAAATTGACATCCTTCACAAGTGCGGACAATCTTATCAGCATCACTAACCGTCGTAAGGCAAAAGAAACCCTATCGGTATGCCTTTCCAACTAAAGTAGGTGCTGCTGCATGGTTACCACACACTCCCGAGTGGATATCCTTCAAAAGTTGTAAGCCTTCCTCGAGAGAAACACTTCTTTGCAACACACCGGAAGGACTTCTCTTATACAATTCCTCCTTAACAAGGAGGTAAGTCTTACTCCGACGATGAATCCGTTCGGCTTCGTTCTTGTCGAGAGGTAACTCGTGATGCTTCAAGTACTTGATAAAGGGCGTCCTCCAATCGACATCAATCAATAGAACTTGATCACTAGCTTTCTTTTCTAGAGTTGACTTCTTCGAAATAGTTGGTTCATAAAGGTGCTCCACAAAGACGTCCGAAGGAGCCATCTCTCTCTTAGACCCGAAATTAGCCAGTCAGTTTGCAGCTTCATTATTGTGTCAGAGAACGTGGGTTAATTCCAACCCATCAAATTTATCTTCCAACTAGCGAACCTATTGCCGGTAAGCGGCCATGTTGTCATCAAGGCATGTCTAGTCTTTCATTACTTGATTGACCACTAATTGGGAATCACCTTGTACGACTAAGCGCCGTATCCCTATAGACACGGTGAGCCGCAACCCGTGCAGAAGGGCTTCATATTCAACAATATTATGCGAGGCTGAAAAGTGAATGCAAAGTACAAAACTCAAGCGTTCCCCAGTTGGGGAAATCAGAATGACTCCTGCCCCAGCCCCTGAGATCCTCTTGGATCCATCAAAATGCATTGTCCAATATTCCATCTTTTCCACAGGCACTTCTTCTTGGCACTTGGTCCATTCGGCTACAAAGTCAGCTAACACTCGGGACTTTACAGAAACCCGAGGCTTAAAAGTGATGTCTAAAGCCATCAACTCCAAGGCCCAATTAGCAATGCGTCCCATAACTTCTCGATTCCGAAGAATTTCGCCAAGTGGAAATGACGTAACCACCATGACTGAGTGACTCTGAAAATAATGGGCCAACTTTCTGACGGTAATTAAGACTCCATACAACAATTTTTGGACCCAGTAAGTTTTTGGACATCTTTTTGGGAACTCGGGGGCTTCATACTCAAAATGGCGTTGATTTTCTCCGGGTTGGCCTCGATGCCCCTATGAGACACCATGAAGCCAAGCAGCTTCTCTGACGGTACTCCGAAGGTGCACTTCTTGAGATTTAGCTTCATCCTGAAAGCACGAATGTTGGTAAAAGTCTCTTCCAAGTCTTCTATCAAGTTGTCCCTTTGCTTCGTCTTGATGACAACATCGTCAACATAAACCTCCACATTGCGTCCGAGTTGCGTCTGGAGACATCACTGAATCATGCGTTGGTAAGTAGCCTCTACGTTCTTTAGTCTGAAGGGCATGGTGATGTAGCAGTATGCTTCGAACAAAGTGATGAACGAAGTTTTCAAGCAGTTGGATTCCTTCAGACTGATCTGGTGATATCCCGAGTAGCAGTCCAAGAAGCTAAGCAACTCACATCCGGCTGTTGAATCCACCACTAGATCAATGTTGGGTAGGCCGAAGGATTCCTTGGGACAAGTTTTGTTGAGATCTGTGTAGTCGATGCACATGCACCATTATCCTGTCTTCTTGCGAACCAGGACCGGATTCGCCAACTAGTCGGGATGGTAGACCTCCTTGATAAGACCCGCTGCCAAGAGCTTGGTTAACTCTTCTTTAATGGCGCCCCTTCTGTCTTATGCGAATCGGCGGAGTCGTTGTTTGATAGGTTTAGCGTCTTCTTTGATATTTAAAGAGTGTTCAATCACCTCTCTAGGAATACCAAGCATATGAGATGGTTTCCATGCAAAGATATCTTTATTAGCTTGAAAAAAGGTGATGAGCACGCTTTCCTATTTACTATCTAACTCGGTGCCTATTACAGCAGTTTTAGAAGGATCAGAGGAATCTAAAGGAATTTTCTTGGTCTTGGCGTCGCCTTCTCCTAGTTTGGCCGTCTTTTTGGCAGGGACCTCATCTTCTGGTGATGTAGACGCTGCCAGCTAGATTTCCTGTTGGCCGAGTGATCTCTCGCGAGATTGTGCCAACTCGCAGCTCTCCTTATCGCAGGTGAGAGCCTGCTTGACGTTGCTGCGCAGGGGTATGACTCCACATGGACCGGGCATCTTCATCATCATGTAGGTATAATGAGGTACAACCATGAACTTGGCTAACGCCGGACAGTCGAGGATGGCGTGGTAGACTGTCTCGAAGTCGGTGACCTCGAAATAGATGTTCTCCATATGGAAGTTCTCTTTCGTTCCAAAGGTGACCGAGAGAGTGATCTGGCCGGGAGGTGTTGAAGATAATCCAGGGATGACTTCGTGGAATGGAGCGGAGCTCGGCTTCATCTCAGAACATGGGATCTGCGTCTCATCCAAGGTCTTGGCGAAAAGGATGTTGAGTGTGCTGCCTTCATCGATAAGCGTGTGTTTGAGCTTGACGTTGCGGACGACTGGGTCTAGTACCAGGGGGTACCACCCCGGGTGGACCACTCGGTCGAGATGATCCGAGCGGTTGAACTTGATTGGAATCTCTGACCACCGCAAGTACTGGGGAACTCCTGGTTGCACCGCGTTGACCTCCCTGTTAGTAAGCTTCTGTTTTCTCTTTGACTCGTATGCGAGCGGACCTCCGAAGATGTGATTCAGCTCGCTCCTGGGATCTTGAAAAGCCCCTTGACTTGGGTCGTCATCATTCTTCTTTTGTCCAGAGGTGCCTTCTCCTTCAGCCGGCTTCTTGACTTGAGCAACATACTTTTCTGCAAATTGTTTGTAGATGAAGCAGTCTTCGGCTGTGTGCCCTTTATTAGGGTGATGCGTGCAGGGGCCATTCGTTATTCGTAGGTGGTGACTCGGGGCCGTTGGTTCTGGAAATTTGAAGTGGTAGCAACCAGATCCTCGGGCTTACGCTTGCGATCTTTGTGCTTTCCACCGCTTCCGCTAGATCCTGTCCTACCGTCATTGTCCTTCTTCTTGGAGCTCCAGCCTCCTGCCAACTGCTTCAAGGCCTTGACTTCATCATCCGACTTAGCGTACTCCTTCGCCTTTTCGAACATTTTCTTGACTGTCTTCGGAGGCTTGCGGCTGACCTTTCCGATAAGTAAGTCATTGCGAAGTCCTCTTGTGAATGCGGCGATGATGTTGTCGTTGGAAATCTTATTGCGCTTCTCGGAGAAACACCGTATATACTCGTGCAGAGTCTCATCTGGTTTCTGTACGATGTTGTACAGCTCAAAGTGTGTCCCAGGGCACTCGAAAGTACCTTAGAAGTTGGCGATGAAGTGGTCACGAAGCTCGCTCCAGGAACCGATGGTGCCTCGCGGTAACCCGGCAAGCCAGTTCTTGGCCAAGTCGGTTAGTGCTACCGGCAAATAGTTTGCCATGGCCTTGTTGTCTCCTCCTGCTGTGCGAATCGCAAGCGTGTAAACGGTTAACCAGGACTCGGGGTTGGTTTTGCCATCATACTTCTCGATGCCGGTTGGCTTAAAACCAGTCGACCAATTCACTCGACGCAGGTCGCTGGTGAAGGCTGGGACTCCTTTGCAATCTTCACCGTCTTGAATTGCGATGCCTCTCTCCCTGCGTTGCTGGTTGAGGGTGTCCCTCAGGTCGATTGAAGCCCTGGGAGGATTGCGATAGTCGGAGTGAATTTTGCGATCTCTGGCACGAGGCGATGGGCGGGCGATGTGACCGATTGGCGATTGGGTTGTCTGCTCCTGACGTGCTCCGTTGTTGTGATCGATGTAGGAATTAGTCTTGCTTCTACTATCTCTTATTCTGGAGGACGGTGGGCGACTGCCAGTAGGAGTTCTTATCGTAGATTCACTGGGTCATCGACTCGCGCCACCAGTCGGGATGGTTGCCGTGACAAGGGTCTTCACTTGGTTGATCAACGGTGTGATGTGGGGCGGAGCCACACCGAGTAGCGTGTCAAGGAGGGTGATGTCACACCTAGAATTTCTATCCAAAATTCCAAATGCTTACATGTGTGTAAACCCTCGTCTAGGAATCAGCCGAGGCACACAATAACAAATTGATAATATAGTGCAATTATTTATCTAATTAATAGGCGAATAAAAAGTCATTACAGAGGTAGATAGTTCCTCTCACACAATAAAGTTCTAAGCAGCGGAAAAAATAATAATTAGCGTAGGCGACTCCACTCCACAAGCAGCTTGACAAGGATTAAGCCTAATCCTCTAGTCCTCCATCATCGCTGTAGAACTCCTCTTCTGATGGATTATTGCAAGGTGAGTATATGAAATCTCAACAAGCCACATAGCAAATATGCAAGTGCGAAGGGAATAACAAAGGATGGCATAATATGGTCTCATTTGCATAAATAGCATTTATTAAACATTTCATAATTTATAAAACAAGTAAAGTATTAATTAAACAATATTAATCCAACCTATACAACATACCGCTGTATAGGCCCATCTAGTTCTGAACAACCATACTCGGCTGCACAGTCCTATCTTCAAACCAGGAATATACCATTCCATACCAGGAGCTAAACAGGTTTTAAGCAGTTATTTAATCTTTATTATTAATGAGAGGTGTGAAACTAATCACGAAAAACATTGTTAGACCTACCCATAACCGCGGGTACGGCTATTCGAATAGTTTTACTCTGGCCAGAGGTGTCCTACTGTACCCACAAGACACAGCCCCATAACATGTTACCATGCCCTCAGTACCACCACGGTACCTCGAAACGAGACTGTGACAGTACCCCCAACATAACACAACGCAAAGTAGTGCACCATTCCTGGATCATAATCACCCCCTTAAAACCAAAGGCATGGACTCCCCAGCGACCCCCACGGACTTGTCGCCGCTTCACAGTCTGGTGCTCCACTAAGCATCATGTTATACTAAGGGTAAAATTGTTGCTCACGCTGGCTTGTGGTTAGTACGATTAATATTTCACAACGATAGCTCGTGAACCGGTCCTTAATTGTCATGAGCACGACCATCCAAATCGCATCTCTAACCATGTGCTCACAACCCACCATTAGTTAAATTTTAGTTGGCAAGTTAATTAATTTATCAATCACGATTGACCATTGTGAGCTACAATTAAATATCCATCAATGAGAGTGAAATATTAGTTATCCCAATAGTGTGCTAATATTTCTAAGCATAGCTAAGCAAATATACTAATATATCTAGTTGAACCAATATATAAATCCAACTAGTCATATTATAACCCAAGGTATCAAGGAATAAGGTAATCAATACAAACTGGCATAACAAAGGAATAGATTCACACCACCCGGTGACATTCGAAAATAAATGCACATTTGAAATAAATAGAGAATTTAAATATAGCATCAACATGCTCAAAGTATTGTGTTTAAGATCTGTGTGACTTGCCTTGCTGGTCTTCGAACTCTCCAAAGTCTTCTCCTGCAACGACAGACTCTCCGGGAACATCGGAAACTAAAGCAAAAGAATAAAATCAACCAAAAAAGTACATTAACAAGCATCAACAGTACATGTGGATATTTTTATTGTGTAGATCTTGTTTTTAGAAAAATTTAGAGACTTGAACCAACAAAATCCGAGTTACGGTGAATTAGTTATGAATTATTGAAGTTTAAATTAATTTAAATCATTTACAGAGATTTTAATTGAATTATGATGCAATAAAGAATTAATTTTGAAAAGGGAAAACGATTTATTGCGTAAACATTTTAGGTCCACGGTAGACTGGATGAATAGAGGTGGTCCATCACGTGGCACGCGACGAGGCGACGACATGGTGGATGATATCATGATGACGTCATCGCCAACGGTGACTCGGGACCCAACGGTTACTGGCGAACTAGGGCAAAGCGGCGCTAACGGATGGCACCAGCGGGTAGAGCACGGCTCAGCGAACACACCGATGGCGGCACGATGAGAAACGACAACCAACAACGACGATGGCGAAGTTGGAACGATGATGTAGCACGGGTTGACGGCGACGACGTAGCTCCGACGAGTTGCAGTGGCGGCGAAGGCGTGGATGGTGTTCCTCTCCTCCTTGCGAACTCAATGGTGGTGATGGCTCGCAGAGACGATGATTGCAGCAGCGGCAAAGCACGGCCGAACCTGCGTTGACGGCGACGGCGCAAGAGCTTGGACGGCGGCGGCTCTAACGGTGGCTGCGAGCTAGGGCAAGGGTGGCAGCGGCTAGAGGAGGACTAGGGCGTCCTATTTATAGGCTCGGGAGGATGGGACCGAACCCACATCGACGAGAAAAAAATTGAGAAAGTTTAGGGTTTCCAAAGAGAGAGAGGATCCGAATAGAGCTCGAATCGGAGTCGATTTTCTACGGGATTTGATTTGATTTTCTGGGGAAAGGAAAGAGGAGGATACGACAAGTATTTCCCCTCTATCAATTTAGCCAGCAAAGGAAGGAAGCGACCGGATTTGGAAGAGGAGACAACTGCATCAACGGGCAAGCTCTCTGGACATCAACGGGCAAGCTCTCTGGACAGAGGTTGAAGACGACACTGTAGCGATAGGGAGGTAAATCAGACTTCTGAGTAAAAGGGCCGGCCCGAAAAAGAAAATGAAGAAGGGAGGCAAAGTAGACTTTTTGCGGTAAAGAGAAGAGCAGTGGTTTCGGGCCGGGCTAGCGGGAAGAGAGGTGGGGATGGGCCGAAAAAGAGAAAAGAGAAAAAGGAAAGTTTTATTTACTTTTTCAATTTAAATAATTACTAAAATGATGTTTCATTTGTTAAAAATACTTCTTACCTCAAATAAATCCCAGAAAAATCTAGGAACTATAAGAATAAAATAAGTATTCAACAAAATTTTATCTAGCCCCTTTTTATATTGGAAATTATTAAATTAAAACTAGATCTTTTCTTTTAAGCTTTTAAAATTATTTCTAATAATTCCTTTTAAACAACAATTTATATTTTAGAGATTTTAGGATGTGATAGGTGACAACCCCGACAACATTTTGTTGCGGTGTATGGAACACATTGGTGTTGTCGACGACGGTTTGCCCGATGAGGTGTCTTACCCTGTGCCCTATCTCGGCCAGATCTCTGATTCTGCGGTCTTCCTCTTCCTTGCGCCTCCTCTCTTCGTCTTCTCTGCGTAGGCGGTCTTGATCTGCTTGTGCTTGCCATTCCAGCTCTAGTCTGGCCCTGTCTTGATCTAATATGATCCTATCTTGCTCCAGCTTGACCCGTTCTTGCTCTGACTCCGACTCGGGCCGCTTCTTCGGCTTGTAGCCTCGCGGCTACCTCTGCATCGGTCTCATTGTTTGCCATGAAGACTCCATTGAAAACTAGGGTGTAGTCATCGTCGAAGTCGGAGTCGTCTCCGGCTTCAGCATTAGTAGCATCGCCATGGACGCTTTCTTCTGAGGAGCTAGCGTAGGCGGCAAGCTCGGTGGTGGAGCAGGAGCCGAGTGATGGAAGAACGATGTTGACCTCTCTGAAACCGGATCCAATCTTGACCGAGTTCGGATCGGATGTGGACCTACGGGGGATGGCGATCTTGATCCAAAAACTGTGGCTAGGTCTGACGGTAGCTGCATGATGATCGTCGGGTACTCTTGCACGTCTTGGGGCGGGCTCAGCGTAGGAAGAGGAGTTGTTATAGACGCTTCTCCCGAGTGGTTTAAGGCCATCTCGTGGAAAAGTAGCTTGGTCCTGGTCTCGGCCGCGTTAGGAAGACCAAGCGGCCATGAGACATCATCTCCACCCGATTGGTTGGATGGCGAGTCAAGAAGAGAAATTTTGCTGAAGTTATCCGTGATGAAGTCGAGGCTGCCGAAGCGATACGCCTACCCCGGAGAGAAGGCGAAGTCGTCGATGTCTGATGATGATCCCATCTCACTTGATCGGTGAAGAACTTTTTGACGCCCCCTACCTGGCGCGCCAACTGTCAAAAGTAGAATTCGGTAATATGAAAAGGGGGTAGCGTACAAGAAGGAAAAGTGGATGGGTTGTGAGACAAAGGATTTAGACATGCTCAGGCTTTCTTGAAGAAGTAATACCTTACTCCTGTTTCGAGGATTTGATCCGCCGAGTGGTATATTTATCTCGTGATCTTGATTAGCTTATACCCGTGACAGGCACCCTGTCCCCCCTTATATAACCGGAAGGGAGGGTTTACAAGGGAGAGATTTAACACCTTACTGTTTAAATTTTCTATAACTAATTTACAATCTTAATCAACCAGGACTACAGGCCATGTCTTGATACACAAGCCAACGTAATATCCGAGTCCTAATTTTATACATATTCTATTTACTTAGTCTATCCCCTATAACCAGTCGGATAACTAGTTATGTGGGTATGTGGTACCCGTAATCTCCACAATCCACGTCTTGTATCTTTCATTGATCTAGTAAATCGCTACTACCTTATTCTTGCTTTCAATAAAAAACAGTTTGCATAGTTGCCACCGTGTGCATCTTATTTGCCAATATGCCAATTACCTTTTCTCTTGGTGTAATTTGTAAATTGCCATAATAGCATTGTAAATTGCCAATTACCTTTGAGAGCCGACAAGGCTCCTTGTCTCTGATGTCCTTCTCACCTCCCAGCCGTATCTTCCCTTAGGCCACCCGGACCAGCTCGTAGATGAAGCATCGCCACGGCGACAGGCTTCTTCGGCAGCTGGAGATCACGGGGAAGTTTCGAACGACCTCATCGCCTGCAAGGAGTACGCGAAGCGTGCGGTGGAGGCAGACAAGTTCCTCTCGGGCGCCGACGAGCTCCTCGTTGTCATCGACACAACGTCGTCCTCTTCGTCTTTTGGTCGCTCCTCTCAGGCCACTCGGACCCGCTCACCGTCCTCGAGCTACCCCTGGCACTAGCTCAGGTTTGGTATAATCAGTACCATACTGCTATCGACGAGTATCAGGTGGTATCATATTGCTATCGACGAGTATTAGATGGTATTAATATTTGGTACCGATGGATAGCAGTAATATCTATCAGGTATCACCTGTTACCTTGTAAGTATCACTGATACCCACATGTATATTGATAACTAATTTATATTATTCTGTTTGGACAAGATCCTATGATATAGCAATCGTCGTTATTATTATCTTCATGAGAATCTATACATGAAGCCTATTATAGGGATATCAATCCAATGTGATTTCAAGCACGATTTCTACATACCTATTCTATGGATAAAACTAAGTCTAGTATAATTATTCGAGGACATAAGCAGATGAATTAAATATTATTGATTTGAAAAGTTCTTCAAGAAATTATGATGAAGTATTTTTTGTAAAATTGTACTGTTTAGAAGCTTGTGAAATTTGCCCGTTATAATAATAGAGTCCGTAAGCCGAAAGGAACGGAACCATAATACATGGTTAGAATATATGTTACAGTAGTTTTAAACAATACTATTAACGGTGTAGTGCTACAGTATTTTTTAAAGGCAATAACGGCTATGCAGAATCAAGGGACTGTCTTATCCAGTGAACAACACTGAAGATCTAACCATTACTTCCCCACGGAACGGTGGCTAAAGGACTGCCTATGTTGTAGAGTAGTTCGCAGGTAATTTCAATCAGTATGAGTTTGTTTGGATTAAAGCTTACTTTTATTTTACTAAAATTTTGGCAACTTCTATAGTACCATATTAATGTTTGATTTATTATCACCTCAGTTCAGGTGAATGGCAGTAGAAATGGTTGAAGAGTTGTAGCATAACAAGAGGGAAAAAGGTACTCTCCATCTTAAAATATAAAATATAGGGGTATACATCCCCATAAGTACAATACTATGGTCTATGAGCCTTGTTTGATGAGCCTTGTTTGGATGCACAGTACATTATTGTTGCTGTATCGGTTGATCGAAAATACTATACAGGACTAGCTACACCACGACCAAAATAAGTACTACCGAATACAGTCTAGAGTACTAGTCATTCCATCACTTACCTCTTATCCTAATCTTTTTTCATCTTACCTCAATTACCCTCTTCTATCCAGAGGAGGTTTCCCTGACGTACGTTAGAGGGAAATGAGCCACTGACATGTAGATCTGTAACAGGGTCTTATTTGTCAGAGACCATGTTTCTCTGACTTTACGTAAGATGAGTCGTATCCTTTCCATTCACCCTCGGTTGGTTTGCTCAGGTGGTTTTTTCTTATTTTCTGTAACGTAACGTTCAGAGTTGTTCTCACTTATTTTCTGTAACGTAACGTTCAGAGTTGTTCTGGTTTGAGAAAGAAGCAACGTCAAGTCACTATCATCATTTAACGAAGGACACATCAGTTATATTACCTCCTCTTCATTTGCCCTTTGATTTCTAGAATCGTACATGTATTTGCTCTTTGACTTCGAGAATGTGTACACGTATCTATAGAATTGTAAAAATAAGAAACATACGAACGGAACATATGAACCTCTTGAAAAAATTCATTGGTTGATGTGTACATGTACTCATGTTCCTTCGCTTTTTCTAATTTTCTATTCCTACGGGTTGAAAATTTCCTAATTTTCCTAACATGTACCTATTAAATTAAATGATGGATAGTTGGGTGGAAAAATAGAATATGATAAAATCCTTATATTTGTAGATAGATAAATAACTACTTCAAATAGATCATCTTCTCAATCAATCACAACTGTTTCTCTTTTTTTTTTCTTCTACTCTCTCATCTCAACCAGTTACAACTACCACCTCCACCCCAAAATATAATAATTTCATATACAAGATATGACAACTATCTATTATTACAAATCTGGAAAAGGCTAGGGGAGTATTAGTTAATTCCATCTTCCTAGGATGAGTTCTAAACAACTATTTGAAATGGTTACTTATTAATTCTCCGTAAAGGAATCAATATGGCAAAAGTGATGCATATAGATGGGACCTATATATATGAACTTTAAGTAGGGAACATATCCTATGTACACAAGTTTCCCATGCACACTTCATGCACACCAACTAGCAAATATCACTAAAAATTTTACAAAAAAAATTGGACATTTACTCCTAATAGTATTGCACATATATGCAAGTTCTCATATTCAAATTCATTATATTTTATCCATAACAAAAAAGTGAAAAATCTGATAGCTTTAAGGTACAAATTTATCATAATTTTGTCTTTTTGTTACGGCTAAAATATAATGAATTCGAAGATAAAATTTCACATGTAGGTGTAATACTATTGGAAGTATGCATCTAAGTTTTCTAGAATTTTCTGTGATATTTGCTAATTGGTGTATATGGAGTGTGTACGGAAAGTTTGTGTGCATATGATATGTTCTCTTTAAGTATAGTAATCCCCACAATGTATATAGATACCAAGTAGAGTTAGGAGAAGATAAAAGTAGATATAGATAATATTATTTATTCCATATGGGTAGTTCATATATATATGGGTACCTTTTTGTTATTTTCATTATAAGGACTAGTTGCACAATGATACTAGGTGTCTAAATGAAATATTATATTGCATATGGATCACTTTTGCACCACATTATAGATGCCCTTGGCATGCTTCCCAAACTGCTAAATGGTGTGTTTTATGTAAAAGTTTTTTATACATAAGTTTCTTAATCACATGCTAATTATTAGCTTATCTGGTTTTGTATGCTCTCAAAAATCTCAGCTGAAAAAGGGAAGCACCGATGATTTGGTGGAGTAGTGTTTGCATGACTTCACCCACTAGGATTCAAACTTTAGTGTCCACGAATATTACGCGCATATGGGTGGACTTTCAACGGAATTTTAGTGAGATTAGGGATGTGCTGATGGTTTCCGTATCTTTGAGCGATGGTTAAGGAGCGCAGTCTTACGTGTATATTGATGTGTCGTGTCTACCGCGTAATAAAAAAAGAATCACAGCTAAAAAGCCTTATACTCCCCCTATCCTAAAATAATCTAATACGAGATGTGATATATCCTAATACTACAAATCTGGATAAGCACTAGATTCGTACATGTCCAAACCTGTAGTACTAGGATGTGTCACATCTCATACTAGATTAACTTATTTTATACAATCTCAAAATAAAACAATCTGGGATGGAATGTGATAAATATATATAGAGGTTTGTTTAGATTTGTTGTACTGTACTATCTCTATCCTAAAATATTGCTACCTAGAATTAATTTGGACAGAGGTTCTGTCTAACAAATCTGGATAATGTTATCCTAAATAGTAACATTTTGAGACGGAGAAAGTATATCACATTCTAAGGATATTTTGGGATAGAAAAGGAGTAGTAAGGCCCTGTTCTTTTCTGAGTAAGATTCAAATTTTACCTTGGTTCCATTAGCACGTTTTTTAAACTACTAAACGGTGTGTTTCATTCGAAAACTTTTTATGTAGAAGTTGCTTTAAAATATCAAATATATTCATTTGTCAAGTTTATAATAATTAAAACTTAATTAATCACGTGCTCAAGGCTTTCTCATTTTACATACGGCAATTTAATCTCCATCATCATCAATTTCAACCACCCAAGTAACGATACTTCCGCAAAACGATTGGAGTACTCCCTCCGTCCCAGAATATACTACCTCCATCCTATTTTAAGAGCAGTCGTGGATATCTATGTTCAACGTTTGACCGTATGTCTTATTTGATAAATTTATGAAAAAAATAAAAAAATTAATCACACATAAAGTATTATTAATGTTTTATCATCTAATAACAATAAAAATATTAATCATAAAAAATTTTTAAATAAAACGAACGGTCAAAATGTTGGATAGAAACAGTGCTAAGTTGCACTCTTCTTAGAACGAACGAAGTAAGAATCTGTATATCCAGATTCGTTGTACTACGATATCTTACTCAGTACTAGGTTCTTCTATTAGGGTAAGGATAATAGTTTGCTATAAACCTACTATAACCTTATGTGGAGAGAGATAATAAAAAATCAAAAATGTTGGCTTTCATGCAAGAGTTAGCATAACACAATTTCAAGATAAATATATTAAATGTATAAGTGAGAGGTAGAGAGAGGAGAAAAAAAAGTATAGCTAACAGTAGAGAGTGAAGAGAGGAGTATTTTTTGACTCTAGTTTTGTGCCGTTGCCGGTTTTTACTATGGCCCCACCAACCATCCCCCCGGGGTCAATCCATCCATGACAACTGATCCGTCCACGGTGTAAAAGCGCGAGCAGCGGTGTCAGACGGCAGGTGGCTCTCCCTCCTCCCGGGCCACCGCGCACACGGCGCGCGCCCCCAAGCCAAGCCCCACCACCGCACCGTCGCCATCATCGAGCGAGCGTGCCACGACGACGAGGACACCTCGCTTCCAGCGAAAAGAAGCAGCAGCCGCGCCCGCGCCGCGCGTCGCTTTCCTCTCGTCACCTCGAGTCCCCGACAGGGCGACAGCCGCGCCGCGCTCGCGATGGCCGCCGCCGCCGCCGGCGCGCCATTCTCCATCCGGTACACGCGTGCTGCGCCGCCGCTACTGCATTGCCGGACGTCCCCGCATTGCGCGGGGTGGCGCACTGACCTCGTGCGGTTTTTGTTGTGTTTTTTTTTTTTGAAGGGGGTACGCGGCGCGGGCGCGGGCGGGGGCGGCGGACGAGGGGAGGAGATGCTGGCCGTTCGAGGGGAAGGCGGGGGCGCTGCCGCCGATGGAGGTCCGGCGGTTCCGGTGGTGGGGGGACGAGGCCGCGGCGTTGGCCGAGGAGGAGGGGGAGGAGGAGCGGAGGCTGGCGGCCAAGCGGCGGAAGCGCTCCATCGTCGAGCTCTTCGCCGCGGTGCCCAAGGTCGCCGCCGGCGACGAGGGGCTCGGGAGGGGGAAGCGTGTCAGGAGGAAGCTCGACAAGGGGGACCCGCCGGCGCTCGGGGTTGAGGCGGCGGCGGCGGCGAAGAAGAAGAAGGGGTTCAAGAAGGAGAAGGTCCTAGTTGAGATCGGCGTCAGAAGAAAAGTAAGGTTTCGTACCACATTGCATTTTGCATTGCATTACCTACTTCAGTTACTTTCGTAATAATGTTTTGCTCAGTAGAATGTTTGCTACTCGATACAGCACTGCAAATAAACAGGCTTTGCAAGTTTGCATTCTGAGAGTTCATGGTATGCTACTAACGTTGAACTTATCGAAGCCAATGAGAGAAGTGATGGATTATAATACAATGATCTTCTGGGAATATGACATTGAGGAATCGCAACTAAAAGTTGATGCGGGTCTCTGTTGAATGTGCTTGCACAATCCTGCACTCATGGGTGGTTGATTGGCTAAACGCCTAAACCACAGTAGTCAGCCAAGCTGTAGGTTTCATGTGCTTAGATGTCCTTGTTGTCACCTTACATTTTAGCTGTAGTGGGCAAGTGGCTATCAGATTCTTATCGCCTTTATCTGTCTTGATATTCCAATGCTTTGACCCTGTTTTAAATTCACTCAAGCATTGTACTGCTTGTAATGGCAATATCTGAATTTCCATGTATGTTACTATCTGGTGACTTCCATTTTCACAGTTTTCTTCTGTTGCTACTAGACTTATTTGCTACTCCCTGCGATCATAAATATTTGACGTTTAGGATAGGATTTGATCAAACTTTTGAAATTCCTTCAATCAACTTTATATTAGAATAAGTTTATAAAGTCTAATACTTTTGAGGTAAATCTACGTATATAATTTTGTTTGTTTTTAAACTATGGATTGGAGAAATTATTTATGGTCGGAATTTTAAAAGTTCGACCGAATCTTATCCTAAACGTCAGATACTTTTGACCAGAGGGAGTACACTGCTGTGCTGAACTACATCTCCATGATGATCTGTGCTTATTTTTTCGTTTCAGGGGAAAAGTAGCAAGACAAAAGTCACCTCAGCTAGTATGTCGCAGTTGTTTCAAAATGCCATACAAAAGCAGAAGAAAAAATCTCTTAGCAAGAAAAAAGGAGTTCCATTGGAAAAGAGAAGCATGAAGGGAAACAAAACAACAATTTTAAGCAGCCAGAAGGCTACAAAGAGTAGTTGTCATGTTCAAAGCATTCTTAAGAAACATTGGAAAACAGGAATGGGCACACTACTAAAAAACACAGATGTTATGTCTCCATCAAAGTCTTTACTCAAACCAAAGCATGTTACCTTTTCTGATGACAATGACATACTTGGAAGGACAGACTCTCAACTTGAAGATGGCACAGAGAAATCACAGTTGTTACAAACATCCCAACAACCCTACAAGGATGGTAAATCTCAGGGAGGTGACAATCACTGCAGTACATATGAACCACAATTCTTGTATCAACGAGCAGATGCTGTAGTGGATAGTGTTGAGGAGGATACCAGCTCTACTGTTCTGCTTGCTAAATCAAAAGAGAAAACTATAGTGGCCAATCCAGTGGATCTGAATCATTGCTTAGAGATATCCAATAGTGGTAGCTGTTTGAACTCTATTAATTCAGCTGTCCTATCAGGTCAGGTCCTTCCCCAAAACTTTGCTGGTGTGGGCTCTATTCCAAATGAAGGCTCAAATGTTCATGTTGGATTTCAAGCAGAAGAAAATCATCATAAATACCAAGGATCGTCTGTTGGTGCTAGTTTAGCAGTCAAGGCGAGATCAAGCGATCTTATTAGGCGACAACTGCCTGAACCTTCTACTTCTTGTTTTGTTACTTCTCTCCGTGTAAATGATGGGAACAGAAGCAAAATGCTTCAGGAAAGGTTGACAGCACTTCATCCTAGGCTTATTAGATCGAAAGACATGGTGAACAGCATAAGCTCTTCTGCAGGATCAAACAAATCAACCGATGCACAAACTACAAATTGTGTATCTGCATGCAGGAACATGCACAGTAGTGAAGACTATCGGGGGCTTCCTCTTAATTCGCATGGTGAATTTGTCAAGCTTCATCCTAGTGGCACAATTGATCCTAATTGGATGATTAAGAGACAATTTCCGGGAGGGGATTACGTACGACCTTCAGCATTTCCAGCCTTTATCACACCTGAAACTTGCATGGATTATGCCCATTTAAAAACCAGCTATCAAGCACCACAATTTTGTGCAGTGGATACATTTGGTTTTCAGTCAGAGCCTTATCTTTCTCCTACAGCATCAACTGCATGTGGTATGGGTTTCAGACAGTCGCCAAGTTCTGAAAGAATGGAGGTACATGGTTATGCAGTTCCCAGCAATAACGATCCATACAGCAACCAGCAAGAGCTTTCAGTGGGATGCTTTTGCCCTGCATTCACGGGACAAGGTAATCAAACACATAAGCCACTAGAGATGCAAAACTGCTTCCCTAGTCAGAATTATGAGCAGAACACCCAGCCAGCTCCTGAAACAACAGTGCGCCTGATGGGCAAAAACTTCACTCTTGGAACCAGCAGTAAACAATTCAGAGGTCTAGATAACAAGAATCCTTGTCCAAGTAAACAAACTAGAGATGAAGATCATTCCCGGGTAATGTCCGCAAAAGCTTTTTCTCAGTTGTTTCATGGTGCATGTGTTGAGCCTCCTAGCACATTGAGAAATTCAAATGGAGGGGTGGAACATCCATCACGTTTTTCTTCTGTTCCAGAAGCTGAACTAAGGTGTGGCCTTGATTCCTATAGTTTCAGAACAAGTGGTCGCTATCAACAGCCTCATCTAGCTGTTCAAAATATGATGTATGTTCACCCAGTGAGCAGGCACAATGAGGCTGAGCCATGGCAGCAGCAGCTCCCTGTGGAAAACCATATTCTTGGTGCCTCTGAACCCCAGCTCCTTGGTATTATGCACCTTAGACAGAGTAAAAATGCTGCAACAGTGCCATCTTACAGTCCAAAGCGGAGCTTCAGCAACTTAGTGGAAATAAGACCAGCGCGTTCTCAGTTCGCTTATTTTCCGAGGCAAAACGTAACACAGAGGACTCCAATATCATCTTTTTTGTCTGGTTACGCTGTTCAGAGTAGTCCTGGTTTGACAACTCCAACAAAGTTTACCTCCCTCCGTCCATTGCCCCCTTCAGTTACATCTTCTCATGTTTACAGCAGTGAAGACGCACAGCCTCATGGATCTGTTCCTCCATTTTATCCATCAATTGCCTTGTCTGATCAGGCAAGCAAAAATCGCGCTCCTGGTGATCTCAAAGACAATAGGAGCATGCAGCAGACTCCGATAACATCAAATCATGATAGTTCTGAACAATTAAATAGAGGTTTCAAAGGCCAGCAGTAGAGGATGATGTGTTCCTGAAACCAAGAAAATCTTTCATAGCAGTAGGAAAGGACCTAAATCTGTTACTACTTCAAGAAGAAAAGCTGGGATTGTGTGGGTCTAGACGAGATGCACAACTGCCAGTTTGTCTCAGCAAAGATTCTGAAGTGGATCTTCAACTTTTAAGCAACGATACGCAGATCGTGTGGTCTGATTCTGTCAATCGGGTAAGAGCAATTCTACCTGTTAAGTTGAGATCTGGAGCGAAGCATATACTTGAGCCAGGTGCTAGTCTTAGTGCTACCTTGGGCCAGGAGGAGTCATGGCCTTTGCATTCGATTAAAACTTTTGTAGTGGAGGATGATGCTCACGCAGTAGGCACATCAAAGAAAGAGACGAAGAAATTTGCAGGGTCTGAAGAAATTTGCGAGTGATGAGAAGGAACTTCATTCGCGGTACAACCTGAAACCAGTGTTGCCGAAAACAGATCATAGTTTCGGCTCATAACAGGTATGTGCAAGGCATACATGAGAATTCTCTGGCATTCACAAGGGGAATTTGGTATGTGGCATCAATGCATGTAGTAGTTTTTGAGTATGTTCATTATGGACTGCATTAATTACTTCAAAACAAGCAATCCTATGACGAGCATGCCAGATGGTAATGCACTTCATATGCCGTGCAGCACTTTTTTCCTCTTGCATTTCTGTAACCAATTTCCTATCCTGATCTCTCGTACAAACTTCGTGAAGCCTTCAGGAAACAGAGAAATGGCCTAAACTAGTTGGATCGAATATGGCCTTTACCTGAAAGGACGGCTCGTATTTTTCAGCATGTTATTCTTCACTTGAATCGGTTGGTCGCGTTGCATTGCACTCTATGTACGTACTGTTGGAAATTTGGTCATAATTCAATATATTTTAATCCAGAAAAACAAGATAATATACATGACACGTGAAAAACAAAATGATCTAGTTATAGTGCTAAACATGAACATGCTAGTAACAGTAATAATATTATCTAGTAAAATATTTAACACTAATGTGAATAGAGTAATATACCTAGAAAACGCTCCTGAAGATGAAGACGAGGCATTGTTGCTGTTGCCTCCATTGGTATTGTCGTTCTCGTTTCGTCCACCATTCACGCCTCCACCCGTCGATATGTTGATGAAGATGAAGTAGACGTTGACGAGTAGTGAGTAGTCGCGCCTTGCGCTCCCCAAAAACCTGATCGCCCGCTCGTCCGTGCAAACGTCGCAGCAGGGCGTGGTTTCGGAGGCCTACTCTCCCAATGCGTGTGCACACACTCGTCGGGATGGGATTACCGTGGTAGCAACAATTGTGGAAATGGATGAAAAGTGTGTCGTTCTTCTTCCGCGGGAAATCAAATCCATTCTCGTTTTATATGAGAAAAAAATTGGAAGATGAAGAGTAAGAGAGTGATGGAATAGAAAGAGGAATAGAGTAACTAATTGTCATCAACTAACCATCAACTCCTCCACTACACCACCATCAACCAACCATCAATTAGGAGTAATTGATATAGGTTACCAAATCATTGATCAAATGTATTAATTCTCAAAAAAACTCTTCATCCCATCGATATCCCATAAGAGAATGAACACACATAAACTCCTAGCATAATGAGCCTTGGAATTTATTTGATTTAATTGATTTAAATGGTTCAATTACCCAATTAAATCTAACACGTACTCCCTCCGTCCCAAAATATAACAAGTTTTGGTTAGATCAGACACATCCTAGTACTATAAATCAGGATCTGGTCATGATTCGTAGCATCATATAAAATTAAATAAAGGTGAATATTTCCTATAGGAAAAATGGAAAACATATTTCACAAAAAATGTATCTTATTTATTTCAACGATACTGTAACATATATTATTTTATTCAAAACAAAGCATGTGTATTTAGTTAGTGCTTGAAAAACATCAACCCAATCCTAGGGCTATTTTACAATATGATGCTAGAATGTGTTCCATCCAACCAAAGCTTGTTATATTTTGGAACGGAGGGAGTACTAAATTTCTTTCTTAGTAGTACTACCTAATCATGGCTAGGAGTGAAAACGGGATGGATATTTCCCGCCCACTCGCTTGTCCGACCGTATTAATCTGGGATAAATTCAGGTACCTGCTTACACGGATATCAAATTCAAATACGGATTTTTCTAGCGGATATGAGATTGGGTTCGAAAGGGCAGTATCCGATAGATTCGAGGTATCCGGTAAATTGTATGGGTATTACCCGGTTAACTACTCGTATATGACTCAGACTGCTACTACCACCGGGCCTCAACACAATTGCACAATAGCCCTAAAGGCCTACCGAGCGCTAACCCTAGCCCACTTAGCCTCAAGTCAGGGAGGAAAGCAGCCACATTGCCTAGAGGGCACCACACGCCGCACGCGAGCACCCAACCACAGGCGCACGGCTAGCGGCACCGCCGTGACGTTGTCGTCGGCGCTGCGCTAGCTGCTAGTAGCTACGCTGTTGCGCAACCGCGCCCGTCGGCCACTATCGCACGTCGCCGGTGGGTGCACGACGGTCGTCTGACCACCGCCGACCACCGTCGCAGGGCCTCGCCGACCATCTCCTCCGATAGTCTCCTCTTAGGAGCTCATCCAGGCCCAGATATCCAGGTTAGCAAAAGTTTGGTGTTTCATTGCCCTTTCTCAACATCACGTATGACTTGAATGATTTTTTTCTTATTTTACTTTTGTTGTGTGTAACATGTTGGTGGTTGGAGATTTGGAGTTTTTGGTGAACTTTCTGGTTATTGAAGCTGAACATACTAGCCTTTGGGATGATAGTTTTGGTGATATGTGATCAGTACTACTGATTCAGTAATATAAATGCATCTTTTGGCTTGATTATATACCTACTTTGGTACTACTATAGTAATGTTACTTATGGTGATGCTTTTATAGTATTTGCTTGTATGGTATGTGAACCGTGAACTACAGTCTACAACATTGAGTATTTGAGTCTGTACGCCTACTTTGGTTTTGTTTGTGCTGATAGTCATTACTATTCTCTAAGGCTCTAATATATTCATATTATATATATATGGAATGGTTGAACGACTATTGCCTACATGGTATATATGATTGTTGCTTTGATTTGATATCCGAATAAGTATTCGTAACCGATAGTGTTCGTATCTGGCTTTGACTTGGTACGTATTTGTTCCGTATTTATTCTCGATATTATCCGTGCTTGTATTTGTATTCTATAATATCCGTGCCCGATCTGATCCCGATTATAAAATGTGGGTTAGGATATGTGAACGATGAGATCCAACCGAATCCGATCCGTTTTCACCCTAATCATGGCATGTCTTAACTGTTCTTCTCGAGTAACGAGTGAATGCTGTGATCATGTGAAGCTAGGTACATGTGTTCCAAGGCAAAATGAGATATTCAGGGACCAATTACACATCCTTGCCAAACTAACCGTACACTGCAAGAACAATATAAACTGTGGTCTCAAAAGAATTTACTACGCGTCGTTGTACATTGTAAAAAAAAATCCATAATAATATCTATATGAGCAATTTTTAGCCATGTGATCGAGCTTAGATTAGAGGCTCGCGAGAGTGCGGAGATCCACCGGGTGGACGTCGGACGGCAGCCGCGCGCTGTACGTCCTCTGGCCGACGAGCACGTTCGCCGCCTCCGTCGGGTGGAACGCGTCCCAGAAGGCGTACTCGTGCCTGTTCGCGCACGGCGTCTGGAACGGCAGGCACGTCACCTGCCCGTTGTTCCTCCCCACCCCACAGCACCCCTGGTTCGTCACCTTCAAACCTGCACAAACAAAACATTTCTCTGCTAAGCTGAGCTTTTAGGTTGAACTAGCAGGTTGGTCGGTAACTGATCGGTGCACGTGACCAAACGACTTCACGAGCTTTTTTAGGTTGAGCTGGTTTGGTCGGTCAACAGGCGACGGTTTGCAATTTCGGTAATCACATTTGGAGATTTTTGTGAATTTCTGTATTTTTGCACAAAATTATTTGAACTTTTAACATATTTTGACTAAATTTGAACAAATTTTAATCAAATTCACAAATATTTTTAAAAATGCGAAAATTTCAGGGCAGATTTGTGTTTGCTGGTGGGTCCGAAATTTTGAACTGAAAATTCAAACCCTCCTGTGTATGCGATGGAACGAATTCGATTATGAGCTTCTGGGGTGAATTGGACGGTCGTACCGTGGGATCCGGGGGTACCGAGGATGTCGTCGAAGATGCCGTAGATGTTGATGTAGGTGAAATGTGCGCCGGGGAGGGTGTTGAACTGGTCGACGAGGCCGACGAGCTTCTGGTTGAAGATCCTGATGGCGCTGTTGATCCGCTCGACGCAGGTGACGCCATTGGCGCTCTGCTGAGCGAGCTCGTTTGGGCTGCACCCGACCTGGCCGACGCCGATGAGCGCCACCTTCCTCGCGCCATTGCTGTACATGGCGCGGAGGAGCTGGGCGTACCGGGCGGCGAGGTCGTCGGCGTACTGCTCCGGCGTGTACTGGCTGCCGGTGTTGTAGAACGCCGGCATGAAGTAGTTGTTGAGGTAGTCGTTGCTGCCCATCCCCACGGTGAAGATGCACTGGCTCAGGTGCGCCGCCGCCGTGTCCTCGTCGCCGAGGATGCTCACCAGCTGCTGCACCGCCGACTGGTAGTTCTGCACCTGCCCGCTGAAGCTTATCCGCGCTCCCAGCTGCTGCCCGGTCTCCTCCCGGATCCCCGCCGCCGCCGACGCGAAGTTCACGCCGGTGAGCAGCTGGTCGCTGCTCGCGCCGGCGAACGGCGGGATGAAGTCATCGAACCCCAGAAGCTTAGCTGCACACCACACGCACGCACGCATATAGCCCTTGTCAGTGCCATGTACGTCATCACGTGTGCATGCATGACGGAAGCTAGCTTAGCTTAGCTTACAGATGACGTCGACGGTGGTGAGGCCGTTGCTGAAGCGGCCCGTGGCGCCGCCGGCGAAGTCGATGCCGTAGGGAGGGTAGTTGGCGCGGGCCAGCGACACGATGTCGTTGTTGTTGCCATTGTCCACCAGCGAGTCCCCGAACACGAAGTAACACGGCACCTGCGGCGCCGCTTGAACCGCCGCGCCGGCGGCCACGGCCAACACAACCGCCGCCACCACCACCGGCCACCGCCGCCAAGCACCCGCCATACCGACGACGAGACACGTACGCTGACACTGGCACTAGCACTACTATCACTAGGGCAGTGTGAGATAGAATGCGACACAACGTGTTTCATTTATATAAGTCGTCTCCTCCAATGGAGTAGGATTGAATTAATCAGGCCGCATCAGCAGCAGCAAAAAATGGATTGGATTTTAATTATTGGGCTCTTTGCAAGCTAGTCACCATTGGGCCAAGCATTTACTTCCACGCGGCGCGGGCACTGTACCAAGTGTGAATTGCAAGCTACGACCTGGCTGATTGCCTGATTGATCGATCGAAACACAGTTGACACTGCAGGAATGGTTGGGGACTTGGGAACTCGACGGTACATCACTGGCAGTGTCTGCTAGCTAGCTAGCACTATTCAGATTTCATTTGAACACAAGCCAGCTATTGCTATATCCAGATTAATATACTCTCTCCGTTCTAAAAAAAATTTCAACCCAAAAATGAATCTAGATATCCACTATGTATAAATTTATCTCTAGGATTAGTTTTTTTAGATAGAGAAGTACAAAAGTAAATTTATTTAAGGTCGGAGGATGTTTGTACCAATGTAAGTATTTACGCAAATCCGTACGTGAGGCCTGGTTTACCAATCAGCATCTGGATTATGAAAATTCTGGAACCGTAATGTCGCCAATTAAAGTAGGTTATAACTATGAAGTTCACGCAAGTTTGAGTGTAAATTACGTTTGAGCACAACCAAAGTACAGGTATTTCACTGAAGAGACTTTTATTTCAGTAGTAGTACACTGGAGATTGGCTTCACTGCGCATCTCCTCCTGGAAAATAAAAATGGCAACATGCAAAACATTGCCAATGCATGCATGAGGTTGGCAGTTGGCAGCTGGGTGTTAATTAGTTGCTGTTGACCACGAGCATTTTGTGAACGAACACGGCCTGCTTGTTACACGGGTTCTAACTTCCAAGCTGGGGATTTCCAGTTCCTTTCCTGCTGGAGTGCTGGTAGTAGCTGGTGAGACATGAATGGTTTCAGACTTTCAGTCAGAATTTTTCACTGACCGGAACGAAAACATGATCTCAGCGACAGCCGACCGACAAATTCCCTAATAACTCGCCGACAATTCCCGTCGAGCTTACTGAATCTTCTTCCGTTTTCCATAGTTACGTTATTGCTAGCTAGCTCACTCCAATAAATACTCGATCAATCGACCAACGCAACTGTGTAAGACATCAAACCTTACAGACTTGTGAGCTAGCTGCAGATAGAAAAAAGATGGATCGATCTGTCAAATGAGAGGAGGACACCCCACATGCAATGCATCCATGCAAGTAGCTGCGGCGTCGTCACAAATCGATCTGGTAGATCGATCGATCGGTCGCCGCCCGTAGATTCTGACCACGCGAATTCATTGCGCCGCCATGGTAGAGGTAAAGAGGTGTATTGCCTCTGTTTGCTTCTACTAGTAGTAGCTCTGCTCCATCCAGGCATCCACTAGCTTAGATCTAGGAACAGTACTGATCGATTCGTAATGTCCCAGATGACTCTCAGTAACCAACGGCAGGTACACGTAGTCCCAATTTTTTCGATAGCAAACAATATGATCATTTTCCCTCGCGAATAAGGATTATTTTCTAAGATCAATTCTAAACACTTGTCTAAATTTATTTTAGAATTAAACCCTTTTTAAGACACAGAAAATATATACTCCGTACTAAAGTAGTAGTAATGTAGTATAATCATTTCCTCTCTCATTCCCCTCAATTTCGTTATGGGTCAGAATTTCAGATGAACCGTATACAAAATCGTGTGCATATGCTCTGTGTTAGGAATCGACTTATTATAATTCTACTGTTAGGAATTAGTCAAGTGGCCGTAACTCAACTGATTAAGTTTCTTGTGATTTAACCTACTCACTTAGATTGAAGTCTTAGACTTGGTACGAATGCTCGTATTTACGGTGAATTATTTTTTTAATGGTAGGTAATATTTTCATCAACAACAAGACACTCGTAGTGACTTCATAAATCTCAAGACATGTCATCTCAGTCTTTCAAAAGTGTTATAAGAGTGTGTACGATATGCCAGTTCGGTCTTTCGAATGCACTTATAGAGGTGATTAGTGTGCATGCGTTGTAAGCGTGTCTATGTTTCCAAATAACAGATTGAGTAATTCTTTTTTCTTGATACCTTAGGCCACCACAACTTCGATTAAAAATTTGGATGAAGGTGACCTAGGATGGGCCGATAAATGGGCCTGTCAGCCCACTTTTCTGAAGGAAATGGTAATATAGTATACACTTCTCGTTTCTCGTCGTCTTACATAGTCATCGTAGCAGGCCACCTGCTTGTCAACAGTCAACTTCATCGATTTCCATTACCAGGTACTCCATTTTCCATGAAACAAGTGGCCACTCTAATCTATGTCCCGTGAACTCTCATCCGGCACAGTTTTGCACCTGCCCAAACTGCTGTTCTACACGAGTAACACAGACATAACAGCTTACTGCATTTCACATTTGTCGCTGCCGTTTTCAGGTATATATATCTATATCTCCTATGCTACAAATATCCAACAACACAAGCAAACTGGGAGACAGAAAGACATGGTCTGGTAATTAAGAAGATCGATCAGCAATAGCGACGGATCCAGAAAATTAATTCATTGGTATCATAGTATTCTACTACTGTCACAGTATGCTAATTATATTTTGATCGTATATGTATAAGCAGTTGAACAATATGTTTAATCGAAAATTATCGGTGTCGATACCAACATTATAGATCCGCCCTGATCAGTAGCGAGGTGGTAGCCCACAAAACGTGGCCCATAAATCAATCGCGCGCACGTATTGCCATTGCAAACCACTCGGTCCACACCTGTCCAGGGAAGGTCCACGTGCTCGTAAAATCGATCTCTCTCTCCATGATCTAGGGTATCATATTCGCCGCTATCGCCTATCGCTGGCTCGCGTCAGTCATCTGTACCAAGATTCCTTGACCAGCCATCACCACCGGAGACAGCAAAAGCATTGTATTTTGGATATTTTAGTTCAACTAGGATAGAGCAACTATGTCATCAAGTTGTACGAATTCATAATCTATTTTTTTCACCTGCTTCCTACATCCCATAAAAAATCAACCTACAAGTGAATCTGTCTAGATTTACTGTACTAAGTAGTGTCCTCATTTACTCCTAGTTATTTTTTAGACGGAGGGAGTACTTCACCAGATTATTATCAGGATTATTTATTTTATATCTAATATGTATTTTCTAAAAAAATTAAATGTGTTGTTAGACCATCTATTTTAAGGGACTGTTAAGCTTATGATTTTAAAAAAATGTTAATATATTCCGATCAATAATTTATCAAAAATGAAAGTACAAGATATAAATCTAAAACACACCTGTAACTAGGCCAAGAAATTTGTAAGGCTCGGATAAAGGCTAACTACGTATATTAAACATTCTTACCAAATGGTTAAACATTAATTTTTTGGAAAAGGAAGTCACTCTAAAAGATTGTATTAATAGTTTAAAATAATTAATATTTAATTAATCATACATTAATGTTTCACCTCGTTTTACGTATATTCTCGATCTTCTTTCCTCTCCTCTCGAACACGCTATTAGACAAGGATAACAGTAGAACTCACTTCCTACTTCATGTTAAAGCTAACATATACAATATATTAATGAAAAGGTTGGCTTTAATTTTTCTTCTCCTCTCTCTTTCTCTCACTTATATATTTAATATTTATTTTAGAGTACGTGTTAAGCTAACTCTTGCATAAGAGCTAATATTTTTTAATTTTTTTTATCTCTCTCCTCCATGTAATTAAGTTTATAGTAGGTTTATAACTTAGTATTATCCTTGTTCTTAGCACTTTGATTTAATTAGCGTAGTCGCCGGCTGGTTTTTGTATGGGATAATTGAACACCCGTGGTTCCCGCCACAAACCCGGCGGCCGTTCAGGGACGAGACACACACACACGGTCGTCATCTCGCCTGATCAGGACGAGGCAAACGCCACATTTTTTCCGGGAGAGAATCCACACGTCTCAACGGATGTCCCCCGCACGACTCGCTTTCGCTGCGGCAGCATTCCACCGCTCTCGCAGTCTCGCTTCTCGGACGAACCAAATAATTAATCAAATTAAAGGCCATCCATGCCATCTCTCTGTCTCGGTGATCTCTACACGTCCGTCCATCGTTCTCTCTCGATGGAGAAAAAAACCCCAAAAACACAAGCGCGTGGTGATTGATCTATTTCCATCGTTTCTCTTCTCCCCGTGACCTTGGCAGAAAGGAGAGGAGAAAAACAAGGCGGCGGCGAGGCCTCGCCGCCGGAGATGAATCTGGAGCGTGGCGGTGCGCCATAGGCCGGCTGCCGCGCCGCCAACTTGCTAGCATTAATTGGGCCGTTTTGAGGTGACAGGTTTTGCGACCCATTATTGGACACAGGCTGGCCGTCAAGTCACAGGAAATAAACATATGAAATACTATTTCACCCATTCAAAAAAATATAGCACTGACTGATCGGTTATGATACGGCTGATAATTGGGAAACCATGTGAACGATAAAACTAAGGATAATTTACAGGCGAAATTTATAAAATTTGTATATCTATATTATTAGTTATTTAAAAATCAATATTAAAAAACAGTTTTCGATAAAAAAACTAAAAGTCAACTTAAAATTAAGTCTAGTTTTTTAAATTTTAGTTGCGGTCGATAAATCAATGGGCGACGGTGAGTAATATATATTCAAAAGTATTTATTATTTTCTATACTTTCATATAAATAATATATTATTAAATCAATGGTTAGTCAAAGCTTTATCATAATAAAACAAAAAGTATTTGTCCTAATTAACAAAATAAAATATGTCTTATATTTTTAAATAGATGGAATATTACCTTCAGTGATTTAGCAAGGCAAAAATTAATTATATATGCCACTCACTAAATAGGTGGGGTCACTTCAAATTGGTTTAATAGTCGATCAATTATTGGGGCCAATCCATACCATAAAAAAGTGGCTTAAATTCGATTGCATAGGTTATAACCAAATGTTTCTAATCCAATGGATAAAATGAGTAGAATGTGCAGTTAGACCTATTACATTCAGAAGTAAAACAAAAGTTAAACACCACACACAGGGACGGACATAAGTACCTAACATTTCACCAAGCCTCGAGGCGATCCACGGTGCTTTTGGCTCATACGTCTAATACACGGTAAAATTACATAAGTTCCTATGTCTTTTTTTCACTAAGATCCTTGGTAATGGTCTAGGTCATCTAGGGTCAACCTAGATCCGTCTCTGATCACACGTCTTTTATATTTTGAGATAGACGAATTAATTTAGAATATAAATGGAGTATGATAAAGCCGAGAACGGAAAGCGACGAGAGCTATGCTAGGTATAGCTGAATTGCTATGGGATGCAACAACATATACGGGAGTACCTATACTTTTGCAAGTTGGGCAATGCGAGGCCAGCCGAGAAAATGGGCCATAGATTCCGTCGTGATCTCGTCTCATCGCTGCTATGCAACTCAGTGACCCTCCAGGCACACAAGCAGAACACTGCACGTATCTTGATATCGGCCTTGTACCGAAGAATTCCTTTTAGTTTTTTGTCCAGTGATGAAATGACTCGGTAGAGCTAAGCTATGGTTGCCACTTGGTAGGGGTGAGCAGAAAACTCAAAGCTCGTACCTCGGATCTACTCGTAGCGAGTTCAATTCGGATCGATTTGAGCTCGTAGTCTGAGCTGAAGCTTGCGAGTTATTCGTTTAGCTCGTTAGCATAAAAAATCATTATATCTTCATATACTTAAGTACTTCTTAACTAATATTTAGTCACTTAATTACATATAAAAACATATTTTTATTTAGTGAGTTTGTTTATTATTATGTTTATACATATGATAAAATAATAAATGTAAAATTATAAAGATGCAACAAATACGCTAACGAGTCTAACAAGCTAGCTCGTCGAGCTGAGCCAAAGTAGACTTTAAAAATCAAGCTATCTTGTTAGACACTACCAGAAAAATCGTTTTCCCAGGTGGCATAAAATCATTTTCTAGGTAGGGGACAGGCCGATCTGTACGCAAAGGCCTGTGAAAATGAATTTCGTAGGTGACATCTCCATCTTCGTAGGCGATAAAGCCACTCGCCTGTGAAAATGTTCTCAGCGAACAAAAAAACGCCACCATCCACTACTATAGATTACATTTTTCCGTGCGGTCAAAACACGTTTTTCCGTACGGAGGATTAGGCTGTCTGCACCTAGGGGTCTGCGAAAATAAACATTTTCGCGTGCGGGCATCCCAACCGCACGTAAAAAAAAACTTCCCGTACGGTCCGCTTAACTCGTTCGCACGAGATAATAGATTATCCCATGTGGTTGCGTTATACCGACCACACGGGATAATCGATCTTCCCGTGCGGTCGGGTTAAGTGGACCGCACGCAAAAATGGAAAATCACAAAAAAAAAATTCCAAAACACAAAACCTAACCCTAACCCTAGCCAGCCGCCGCCGCCGCGCCTCCCCACTGTCCGATCCGCCGCTGCTGCGCGGGGGGATGGCGGCCGCAGTCGGATCCACGCGGGCGACGGCCACCGTGCCTCACCACCGCCAGATCCGTCGCTGCCTCACGTGGGGAGGGTGGCACCGCTCCCGGCCGCCTCCTCCTCGTCGTCGTCAGCGGCGGCGGTGGTGCAGATCTGGCCGTCGCGCACGCGCAGTGGCGGAGAGGACCGTCGCGGGGCCGCTCCCGGCTGTGTCCTCCTCGTCGTCGTCGGCGATGGCGGCGGGGCAGCGCGGATCCAGTCTCCAGCTGCCATGCCAGCACCCGAAGTGGCGCCGCCGATCTCCAGCCACCGCGCCACCTCCCACCCGCTTCCGGCCGCCACCTCGTTAGCGGTGGCGCTGAGCCGGCCGCCTCCTGCGCCCTGCGCGCTCGGAGGGGAGGAGAGGAAGAGTCGAAGAGAGAGAGGACAGAAAGAGAGAGGAGTGAAAATAAAAAGGAAAGGAAGAGAGAGGAGGTGAAAATTTTGAAGTGAGTGAGAGGGAAAAGAGAGAGGATGGGATAAAAAAATTTGCGTGCGGTCCACTTAAGAGGCCCGCCTGCGAAAATCGGCTCATTTTCCCGTGCGGTCCACTTAAGAGGCCCGTCTGCGAAAATCGATTTTTCCGTGTGGTCCTCTTAAGGAGCCGCACACGAAAATGGAGGAAGATTTTCGCAAACGCGACTAGTTACGGTCCGTCTGCAATCTAAGGAGGCGCTTGTACAGAAAAATCGTTTTTGTAGTAGTGATCTTCACCCGCCGTGACCCTACCACCTCCGGCCGCGCCGCCGCCATCGCCCCTCCGCTAGATTTCGGAGGGAGAAGGAAAGGTAGGGCAGGGGAAACGCACCGCCGCCGCCCGAGGGAGGCTTGAGCCTCCGCCTCCATGATGACGAGGAAGACGACCACCATAACAACGAGGAAGGCGACCACGAGCAGCGCAAGTCACGTGTCACCATCATCGGATCCACCGCCCCAGAGTATCACCATCGTCAGAACCCGCTGCCCCCATCGCCGAACTTTGCGCAACGGCCGCGGAGCCTGGCCGCCGGTTCCGTCCCCACCACCACCGGCGACAGCGAGCGAGAGGAGATGCGTACGGTGGCAAGGGAAACGTGGTGACTGCGCTGGCGGTGGAGTGATGTGGAGATGAAAGCTGAGGGAGAAGTGAGTAGAGGATATGAGAGGAGAGGGAGCTGGGAGTTAGAAATATCTTATGTTTTAGTTTCCTCTCGCGTCTATTTAAATGTCACAAACCATTTTCGCATACAGACGATTTAAGAGGTTCACTTGTTAAATCGTCCGTATGTGAAAATGGATTTTCCTAGGCAGCACGTTATGTGGTCTGTTTGGAAAAATAGATCTTCGCACCCATCTAGTTTCCTTTTTAATTTTGAAGGTGGATCGGTGGTGGTAAAATTTTCGTTCACCTAAAAAATATAGGTATCTGTCTAGAAAAATATTTCACAACAGCGAGTTCAAATGAGCCGAACCTTAACAGGCTCGATAATCCACACCGTGCTTCTTGGAGTGGGTGCGCGTGTTATTTGTGTGCGTGGGCGCGAGATCTTGTGAGATCGAGAAAAAGGACTGGTGCATGGCAGAGCACTGCAGCACGGTTACCGAGGGGGATTCGATTTGGTTTCTGGGAAGATTGCAGACATGCACACGCAGCTGATCGAGCGCTGATGATCGGATGCACAACCTTTTCCACCGGTAGCCACGTTATCTACATCATCCCATTGATGTGACGTCACCTCCCTAGGAAGCAGGATGTCTGGGATATGTCCGTGGTCACCGCAAGAACTTTGGGTGGTAATTTGGTGCATCCATTTTTTAAGATAATGAAATATAATCCTGATTTTTACTCAAAGAGTTACAGCTAATTATTATACCAATTCAAGCGAAGTAAAAACACCCGGTAAATAAATCATAAAAACATAGGTTTAAAAGAACAGAAACAGACGGTATATACTAAAAACTAACACAAGAGAAGGTTACAAAATTATTGAATTCTATTTGTGAATCTTCATCCAAAGTTGATAAAAAACTACATAACCGTTAACTTAAGATTACGACATGTAGTTTTTATTAACTTATATCTTCCTCATACTTTTGCATCCATGTATGCGAGTATTTTTTTTTTTTTGTTCTCTAGCTACTTCCCAGCTTGGTACGTACTACCGGCCAGTAATATACTACTCCCTCCGTTTATGTTTCATCAAACGAACAAACATGATCAGAGGAATATGAATGAACCCGGGACTCTATGAGATGGCTATTGGATCGGTGATACGTAGTGTAGAAGATTCATGTCCGTATTTTGCATATACTTTTAAAATACTCATATCTTCGTTACTGTTACTTTAAAATTCTCACTGTATTCTAGGACAAAACTCTAAGGCCCTGTTTGGAATGGAGATGACTATGTAATGACACGTAAAACAAGAAAATTATTAACATATTATTAATTAAGTTTTAATTATTTTAAACTTAAAAAATAAATTTATTTAATATTTTAAAGTAACTTTTATATTAAAAGTTTTAACGCAAAATATATTATTGAGCAATTTGAAAAAAGCATTAACGAAAATCGAGGTTAAATCAGTATATTAAGCATAGACGATCGAATGGGGCCTAACTATATATTCTACTATTGAACTTGCATATATTTTGGAGTAATATTAGTATATGTTTTCTGTATACGCAGGACACTTTTCTCCTTTTAAAAAAGTTGTGATGCACAGAAACAGATTCAATAAATTTAATGTAGTCGTCAGCCGGTTTTTCAGCTCATGATATTATAGCATAAAGAAGCATATGGTTCCTGTCTCCTGTGTTTAACTTAGCTATCAAGCTCAATTCTGTATTTGCGTTCCACATGCATGGTACCGATAAGGGTGAGACATGTTAAAGTGTGTGTTGCGGATGTTAATTTGGTTGCATCAATATGGTAAGAAAAGCATGTCTTTTTTGTATACGCATCATTTTCAACGGTGGTACCTTGTGTGGCTTCTGGTAAGTGATCGGTAGTGTAGAAAGTAGGCGATGCATCAGTACGCATGGACGGTGCGATCACGACGCTCCACTATCATGGTGATGTCTCTTTGCTTTACAGTGCAATTTTTATGTTCCTTTCAAAGGCTTTGTGGCCTTTTGTTTTGAGATGATTCGGAGCACATGTAACATATTTTCTATTTTTTTATGTTTTATGTCTACCTAGTGATGCTCATCAGGTTATTATGATATAGTTTGAAAATTTGTAGAAAATGGCAGTATATATAATTTGGCGTATATAACTTTGGTTTTTAAAAACCACTTTGACCCCAAAGGCAAAATTGCTACAATATTATCCAAATTAATAAACAATCAGATTGATACCAAAGCGATTTTAACATATATATATACCACAGTATTTTATGATAACGATAAGTACTTAGCCTAGCACTACTGGGGGAGGGAGCTTTACTCCCGGTTGGCAACATTTTGTTGTCCCGATTGTGCAACCGGGATGCCTATTCCGGAACTAAACATATTCATTTTTTAGTCCCAGTTGAAATAACCGAAAATAAATATGGATATTAAGTAAAAAAAAGTGTGGGATGTAGGATTCGAACTCAAAGATACACATTACCATACCACCTAATATACACATCTGACTTGGATAGAGATGTTTTTTTTAAACTAACCCTAGAGACATTTTTAGTCGGGTTGGTAACACCAATTGGGACTAAAAATATCTTCAGTCCGGGTTAGTGTTACCAACGGCACTAAAGATTAATTTTTATTCCGGGTGGTATTACCAACCGGGATTAAATGTCCTCCTTCTTTAGTCTCAGTTGGTGAAGATCAATTTTTAGTTCCGGTTGGTAGCATCAACTGGGATTAAAAATCGTAAAGTGCCGTTGGGTTTTTGAACTGGTGCTAAAGATATTCTTTAGCAATGGTTTCTATTCGAACCGGAATAAATTTGTTTTTTGGCCAACTTATCAAAGATCAGTTTTCCAGTAGTGTATGTACACTACTACGAAAGAGATTTTCCCGTGCGGCCCGAAAGGGGTTTTCGCGTGTGGTAGGGCTAGCCACACGCGCCCAAGGGTCTGGAAAAATCACTATTTTTTACGTGCGGGTGCTTATGTCGTCCGCACGTAAAAATAATAAAACAAAAAAACCCAAAAAATCTGAAATCCTAACCTAAGAAGCCGCCGCCGCCACGCTCCTCGTGGTTGTCATCGTCCTCGTCGTCATTGTCGCCGGGTCCACCCGCTCCCGTCACCGTCGTGGAGCCGAATCCGCCGCCCCCGCGCCTCCCCACCACCGAATCCGCCGCCACCGCGCCTCCCCACCGTCCGATCCGCCGCCGTCGCACGGGAGGATGGCGGCCGCCGTCGGATCCGTGCGGGCAACGACCGCCGTGCCTCACCACCGCTAGATCCGCCGCCGCCTCGCGTGGGGAGGGTGGCGGCACTCTTGGACGCCTCCTCCTCATCATCATCATCGGCGGCGGCGCAGATACGGCCGTCACGCGCACGCGGCGACGGAGGCGGCTGAGAGGACCGTTGCGGGGCCGCTCCCGGCCGCCTCCTCCTCGTTGTCATCGTCGGCAGCGGCGGGGTGGCGCGGATCCGGTCTGCAGCCGCTGCGCCACCAGTCTCCAACCGCGCCAACACCCGAAGTCGCGCCGCCGGTCTCCAGCCACCGCGCCGCCTCCCACCTACTCCTGGCTGCCACCTCGTTAGCGGCGTCACCGAGCCGGCCGCCTCCCGTGCCCCACGCGCTCAGAGGGGAGGAGAGGAAGAGTCGAAGAGAGAGAGGACAGGAAGAGAGAGGAGTGACAATAAAAAGGAAAGGAAGAGAGAGGAGGTAAAAATTTCGAAGTGAGTGAGAGGAAAGAGAGAGAAAGAATGGGATAAAAAAATTTGCGTGTGATCCACTTAAGAGGCCCGCGTGTGAAAATAGACTCATTTTCCCGTGCGGTCCACTTAAGAGGCCCGTCTGCGAAAATCGATTTTCCGTGCGATCCACTTAAGGAGCCGCACACGAAAATGGAGGATGATTTTTGCAGACGCGACCAGCTACGGTCTGTCTGCAATCTAAGAAAGCGCTTGTACAGGAAGATCGTTTTTGTAGTAGTGGTATATCATAATTTCATATTGTTTGGAATTTAAAGGAGGGTGTTGGGGTTATTATAACCAAATTCATGTGTCTAAGCCAAAATATCTAGGCTTGCTATTGCTTTGATCATAAAACTTTTATCGTTTTCTCTTGTTATAATTTTTTTGGTTCCTCATCATCAGTTCGTGCATGCTGACAGTGCCTCAAGACAATGGACAAAAATTAGTATCAGAGGCTGTAGAAGATCCGAGCATAACGTGGAGAAGATTTTCGCGCAAAGTAGAATTGACTAGTCTGAGTGAGTAGTAGCTAGCATTTTCACCCGTGAGGTGAAAATCCAAAGGTGCTAGCACCTCCAAATCTTGGGGGAGATATATTTGTCGGGTTGAAACCCCCAAAAGGGCAGACCCAACAACCGATCCATCACCTCAAATGATGCCATTGTGGGTACAAAGGGATCATGCATGTAAAGCCTGCCGTGTAGCAATGCACATTTTTACCCCAGGGATGGAGAGGTGCGGTGAAAAAAGGTCATGTGAACTATTCAACTGTGTGTGAATGTCCCTTTAGTTTGGAGGGCAAATTAGATATATTGCTTTTTCCTCACTCCTCGACTTAATTGTCACAAAAAATGGGAATGCTAATATATAGTGTGTGAGATATGGTTTGGTTTTCATTTTTATTCTTAGGTCAAATTTATACTAGAATGATAGTTGTATTTTGGGATGAAGAAAGTAGCTGCGTTTTTTTTAAAAAGGTTAAATTAGCTATGTCTAAACTCCAAACTGATTAATCTCTACACCACTATACGGATCTAGGTACACGGTAGACAGTAGTATAGATGGTGTTTGGTTATGCCAGTTGCTAAAATGTAATCCTCTGTTCCAAGAAAATACTAATATTATAATTGATGAATATAGATAATGTTTAAATTCATCTTTAGGATTAGATTTTTCTTGAGATAGAGAGTAGTGAGTTTTATCTGGGCTCTAAAAAATCTTAAAGACTACCACGTTATCTAAACCAAGTGCGCACAAACCTTTTCCTGCGGTGTAATTGTGTAAACCGAACGCGACCTTTGGATTCAGCTAACTTGACCATGGGCGCCGGAATACTTATCTACTAGCTAGTTCAGTAGTAGATCTTTGTTTGGATGCCAATTTCCCACTAGAGAGTAGAACATATCATAGTTTAGATGCTTCACCTATAGCTATCTACTATATACCTCTATACCGTCATGAGTAGCAAAAAAAAAGCTACATAACTAGATCGATCGCTGATGCCACTATGACTTGACCCTGATGCGTTGAAGCATATCTCTGTCGTGAATTCTCTCGTTTTTAATTGCCTCGTGAAAAGAGAAGATGGGCACCATACTAGAGCTACATTTTGTAGTATAATTTTAATCAGTCGAGTGATGATGATGCATGCTACGTTGACAATGGCCGGGACTTTCCTTTTCGTTAGCGCAAAAACAAGCGCTTTAAACATGGCCTCTGAATGTGACTAAAGCCTAGGGCATCCAATCACGTCTTCATCTTTTGATGTACATTTTTTTTTCCAGTGTGTGGATGCTTCCAAAAGCTAGCTATAGGGGCGTTCCCTTTTTTAATTAGTGTGTTGCAATTCTTCTCTCCCTTTCCCTGAAATCCTATCCAAATAATCGAAAGCGAGCAAACACATTTGGAAAAGAAGAAAAGATTATCGTTGTCATCTCATCTTAATTCCTTGCGAGCTAAGGTTTTGCATGCATGATGATCACCATGCACGCACGATGCCATCACCACCCGTGTCCGGACATGCATGCATGCATGCAACAAAAACCTACCTCACTATAACTTACTAATACCCATACGCATATATATACGTATATACTCCATCCGGCCGCTCCCATTTAATCATCATATTAATTTCATATAGACATCCGGACCAAGAAGAGATTAACTCTTCACATACATAAGTTTGCATGCAACTAACCTTCTTGTTTTATAGGAGAAGAAAGGGAGCAGGAACGCCCACATGCAACTAATCTTCTCACGTTCTGCGCTTTACAAACTTTTTCATGCAAGGCATTTGATTCCACTCTAATTTTCCTTACATATATACAAATATTATATGCTGATTATTTGTGAATTTCTTAATTTTCTCTACATATTAAGGAATTAAGAGAGTATATATTTGTATATGCATTTGAAAATATATAAAAAAAATGGGTGAAAAGATGCACACATACATATACGGGTGCTTAGTCACAAGAACCTAAAAAGATTGCAAAAGGCTGGTGATGATTGTTGCTTTTTTCCTCTCCCTGAGAGCAGTGTGCAGCACAGCTCGATCCTTTCCACGAACTAAAGCCGTTTTGATTCGCGGGGGCAGTGCGTGCAGCAGTGCAAAGGGCAGAGAGGCAGGGAGGGGATCGGAGGGAGGGGTGGCATAGCTGCTACTAGGCAGGCAGCTTTCCAACATTTTGTTCTCCGCCAACTTCACTGCCCGCTTTTGCCAAAAGCCCTGCCCCTGGTGTGGTCTCGGACAGATCCTGAATATCTTATGCGTCCTGCCACCTTTACCCCTCCATTGGGCCGGACGGCCTCCAATTTCTTCATTGGATTGATTTACACCCGTTTGATATATCATCTGGTCCCCAAAATCTAGAAACTAGCTATAAATCACTTAAAATATTTTTTTAAACAAGAATCAAACGTTTATAACACTATAATTACATTATTGTGTGCAGATCAAAGCAAGATGGGTAGCCTAGCTCATCTGGTTATTACGGTTGCGTGGCCCAACTGTAGCACATATCTTAATGCAAATCATATGTTCCAGAAATTGAGTGAGGGCTAAAAAAAGTGTTTCAAGTGATACGTAGCAAAATAAAAAATATAAGAGATTGTCGTTGTACAAATACATAGCCATAATCCCTTATATCTTGGCTATACAAAACTAAAATTCTATCATTATCTACTTCGTTATATAGATTAATTAAATATTTTTAGAATAAACTGAACAAACAACTTAAAACAAGTATTTAAGTATTGTGATTTTTTTAAAAAAAATGTATTTTTGGAGACGCAGAGCAAATAATCAGATGAAATGGCTCAACAGAAGAATTAATGTGGCCGAGAAAAAAAATAAATAAACAGATAAAACATAAAATTTGTTTAAATTTCAACGGTTTTCGTTGGTGACCGATTTATATATATATATATATTGTAAGTTTGTAACTAATGGTGAAACCGCTCGCATTTTACAAGCCCTACTGCTTCGCTCGCCGGCCGCCGGGCTCACCGTTTTGCTGCGTTGGTGCTTCGCACGCTGGCTTGCTAGCTGCTGCTTCATCATTGCACGATCTCTCGCTAATTCGATCGGATCGATCCATTCATGATCCATGCAAAATCGCTAGTGGAGAGCTGCGACGCTCGCAACTCGCAGCGATTTTTATCGTTGTTTAATGAATTACCTCGTACTTTACTGGGCAGGCAAGCATATATACACACAAAAGGTCCACGACGCTAGCTGTCGTATATATGGATTTCGGAGCAGAGTGCGCTGAGATTTATATCTATCTATCTATCTATCCCCCTAGTGAAAGCTAGCTAAGCTAGCTAGCTGATCGTTCAACGGGCACAGCACGAGTACATAGTGCATATGTGTAGCACATGTTGGATATATATATTGGTGATGAGCTAGCTCGAATGCTCGATCACGTACGAGTGCATCGATCAGTGATGGATCGATCGATAGATAGATCCTGAAATCTGAATCCACGATTCATGGAGATTTGCGCCCCGACAGTTGCGGTTAGAGCACTAGCTAGAAGGAGCTAGGAGATGGTGGTTTTATTTTGACTTTAGGGAGGGCCGGTCCTGCAGCTAGGGTGGCCGGGGCCGGGACTAACGCGCTAAGAAACCAACGAAATCATGGTGTTTCACCCTGGCTCGCGGAGGCATGCGTCGACATGTTCCCCTACTATGCATGCTGCCATGAGGAGAGACGTAGTCATGTAGATATCTGAATGAAACCTGTTTATTTTTTTGCGATAAGATAAAAGACACGTCCACGTGTACACACATCACTTTGCGCATACAACACTCGTATATACACCCAAAGAAAATGTCTGGGGTACTCCTATATCATAGGGGTTACTATTATTTTTTTTATAAGATTTAATATGATTAAGCAGCCAACCCTAGAGCAATACGTTCCTTTTCTGCACTCCAACGGAAAATAGATAGAGCAGTTCACAAGTTTTAACTTTTTGAAAGGGACGTAAGTTTTTGACCTTCCAGTTTTTTTTGACTGAAATAGAAGTAGTTACTTTTTTAAGAAACACAGTATAAACGCGGGAGCTCACAACACGTACATACTTATCTCTATAAGTGCACACACGCATCTACCCATATGAACATATATCTTGATATTGATGAAATTAGCGGCATCTGATTTATCTCTTAATTATATGGAGTAACCCTATATTTAATAGGCTAGGTCTACTCTTGGGCATGTGCTAATGCGTATTGGACACACTTTTGGTCCATCGGTATTATTTATCCCTGTAGCTAGGTAGAATATGCCATTGAAGTTGGTTCTGATTTTGGTCATCCGAACAAACTGTCAAGCACATTTGAATATGTTGTTAGTTGCATCTGGTTATGTCACCGTTTATATTATTAGAAACACTATCTAAAGGCCACACGAAGAAAGTTGAGCACCTGGTGCATCGATCTGCCTTTTGATTAACTAAAAATTCTAGCCATTGCAGGGTGGCAAGTGGTCATTTCAATATAAATTGAGTAAGACTACCGCACACAGAAAAGAAGAAAAGCATTGGAACTCTCCATGTCTCCATGTTTGTTATTGGCTCTTTACTCTTGCGATGTACGTACTTGATTAATTTTTTTTCTCTGAAGAAGAAATGCATATCTGTCTTGCTTCCACTTGCTTACATTCCATTCTAGATGCCGTCTTGAAATGGCTGATGTCAAACTTTCAAAATATACATACGCAAACAGCATTAGTATTTTCTATCAGAACTTTGTGCCCATATAATCGTAGTCCTACCAAACTTCTACATTTTTCTAAGATAAAACCGAACATAAAGTTTGCTGACACAGAACTGAGGTTAATTTTACTGACATATATACAACCGAGGTTAATTGTCGAAAATTCTATCACATACCATTATCCTTCTCTTACAAAAGAAGAGAGCACATGAAATTGACACGCGAGAGGCTAGTCGACTTTTAAAGGATTCCGGGAATCCGCATGTTCATCCCAAGTGGGGTCTATCACTCGCAGCAGTGCAACGAGATCACATGATGATCGGCCGAATATCGCAGCTAGCACGCACACGTCCACATTCTGAAAGCGCTGTGCCGATACAAGGACGGGGGATTATTTCGGGGTATAAACCCTGCAGCTAGATAGCTAGCAATCTGCAGATCGATCGATCGATCGATCGATCGGCCTCATCCTAAAGAAAAAGGAAGAAAGGAACGGGAAAAGAAAGAGAGATCAGGGTAGCGGTGGGTCGAGGGGTACATATTCCTTCGACCTCTCTAGCGCACTATGGGCAGCCGCGCGCGTCCGTGCGTCCCCCCGCTTCGTACGCCCATATCACCATTTTTTTTCCCCAGCGGCAGATGGAATCCCCGTCCGTCTCGGCCACCCCCCGCGATTTTGCTTTGGAAACCCACTCCTCCGTCCCATGTTGCCGTGCTCCCCCTTCCCCGTACGTTGGCTCGCTCGGGCCGAATCCGACCCGCGCGCGCGACGGGCGATGGATGGAGAGAGATCGTGGTTTTCTGTGGATCGAGGGATTCGATCGATCGATCGGCGGGTGGGGGTCGGTGGTCGGTGGACGTGATGATCTCTAGCGACGGTGGGGGGAATCCGTATCATTTTTGTGGCTGGGGGAGGACGGGACGGGACGGGAGGGAGGGTAGCGGCGAGGTGACGACGAGATGATGATATCCATGGAAAAATAGCACGGCTGCTCGTGCTAAAATGTTCGTTTTATGCAACTTGTTTACGGCCGGTGTCGTGGATAGGGAATCTGGGCGGACAGTGTACAGGTGAAAACCGAAAAAAAGTTATGAAAAAAGAAAGTTGATGAAACTTGAGTCTGCGAGCAGCCGCACGAGAATACTGGCGTGGGCAAGCCGACATCTTCATGCATGTATACTTAATATGTACTTCCTTCGGTCTAATGAAATATTTCTTAGCCCAACGAATTTAAATAGACTAGAAAGTATCTCATCGAATACTAGGTAGCAATATTAATTTGGAACAGATGAAGTATAAAGACTTAGGGTTACTTTGAAACGCGAGAAAATGTATAAATAAAATTTTTTCATGGGAATGTAAATGTGGACCAAAGGGTTAAAAAATACATGACCGTCTGAATACACCACATGAAAATGTATTGGAATCGGGTGATACAATATATATAAACCCAAAGAAAATTTTCATAGAGGCTTGAGATTTTGTTAACTTTTCTTTAAAATTTATATGCATTGAGTCAATCCTAGCGTATTTTACATGACTCGAAGATCTCCAATACTTTGTTTCAAATGGTTACATAGGAAAAACAAAACTATAGACTTGAAGTCCTTCAAAATAAGTATGTTTTTCTTCAAATCATAGGGGACCTAAAATAAGTTCACAGTCATAAATTAACTTTTTTTTTGGATGGAATGGTGTATATACTACTGATTCAAAAGAAATACAAACGAAAGTTTGACTCCTTTAGATTGGAGGATTATTAAGAGAAAATAGAGGAATTTAATCAAAGGAATAATTCCTATGAAAATCATGAATTAAATTTGCAAATATACTGTTTGTATTTTTTCTCAAAAATATTCTTGATGTAATTTTTTTGGCACAAATATACTACCGCTATCGCTGAACCATTCCGTGAAACTGACGTGGCGTGACGATGCGAGCGGTCTCGCACGATGATAGCGCGAGATCGCAAAAATATTCTTGATGCAATTTTTTTAGCACAAATATACTACCGGTAACCATTGCGTGAAACTGACGTGGCGTGACGATGCGAGCGGTCTCGCACGACGATAGCGCGAGATCGCGCGGTTTCACGCAGCGACGAGTGGTCTCGCACGGTGAGCGTGCGAGAGCGTTTTGGAAATTGAATGATTAGCTATTAATTAATAATAATCAGGATAATTAATCACTGATTAGCGATAAGGGTGTGCATGCTGTCGGTCTAGCTGGTTGAGCATGCGAGACCACTCGGTCCCGCTGGTTGGGCATGCGAGATCGCTCGCGGTCTTGCAGCCTTGCCGCGAGACACCGAGTTGTCTCGTGTCAATCACTATGCGATCTCGCAGTATCAATACTATATTTGTACGAATAAAACTACATCCCGAATATTTCTGAGAGGGAGAAAAATAAACAATATATTTTTAATTTTTCTTGGAAATCATTAGTTTGTACATACGAATACGATTGATTTTGAAGGATTTGTAACATGAGATCTAACCTCATGTTTTCAATTTCCCTTGAAAGTTGTAATGCAACTCGTGTCTTCCTTTCTCTCTCTCCCTTGGCCTTCTCTATTTAACAAATTACAATTAATATGATCTTAATTTTTCTGTATTTTTCCTATAAACCATCCAAACATCTATTTTGAACAATTCATGTAGTTTTATTTCCTGTGAAATTCAACAAGGTATGACAACATACTTCTATATTTTTCATGTTCCTATATTTAAAATCATGTGTTTCAAAAGAGCTAAAAAAAAGACTCGAGTGCGTATGGTTTTTCCCTTTCTGTTCTTCTGAATCTGACCATATGACATGCATGTGTCCATGGGATTTCACCATGATTAACACCACAAAACACACTGTATTGTAAGGAGATCGGCAGTGCCCCTGTGCTTATAACAGTAAGTCGCCTCTTGCTAATTACGTGCACCATTAGTCGCGTCAAATTAAACGCGTTTGCCTAGGTGCTTCACATCAAGCATCCGCGTGAGCTGCACGCACTTTTCCTTGATCCTTCTGTTTCTTCTTGTTCTTTGTTTTCTTATACGGAGACAGAGCAATCTCTTCTGGAGATTGAAGTTGATCACATCTTGGCTGTCTGCATCCCTTTCTTTTGTCGATCATCTGCACTCCTTTCAAATCATAATTATGTTGAGTTGTGATCCAAATTCATTTACACATACATATAAAGGCCAACTTCGGACGGAGCGAAGCGGATGAGAAACTGGCAACACTTGGCTGAAGCCCTAGTATCCAAGAAGTCAATCCTACTAGGCAAATATCTCTTGGGAGCAGTATACCAAATCATGAGCCAGGCATCAGCCAAACTCCTCCTAAACATATCGGCCAACTATGGAGGCCCTTGGTGGTTTGTTCAAATATGGTTAAACCTATACACCATCAAGGTTGTCAACAGAACTCCACTGGATGAGTTAGAATTCCCTTCTATGGCCGATGCTGATGATGAAACAATAACACGCCAATGTTTATCATTCGGAGAAGCAGCATCGTCTTACCGGGGATTAGGAACATCAGCTGAGCTGTTCTGCCAATGGTTCAATCATTTTTATAATGGATTTCCTCATGATTCCCGAGTCTGGTTTCCATATGAGGATTACATGAATTATGAGCTGCCAACAAATCTCAGACTGGATGAACTAAATAATGCAGACTTCCTAGGAATAAGAGACGTATATATATCTATCCCCCTGCATACTTCCAACTGGTGTCTCCCAGGGCCGATACATCCAAGCATCCTATGAATTTTACCACCCCATGATCGCAGCCAGGCAACTTGACATGGGACAACTACCCATCGGCTTGTACTTCACAGATAAAATCCAAACAAGGGGTATTGTTCCATCGGCCCTTATCATCGAAAATACTCCTAAATCTCGAAAATACTCCCTTGGGTTCCATCGGCCGAATCTCCCTGATCAGAGAACGAAGCCAACATTTTGACAAATGGTGGGGTGAATGGAAAACTCATCTTTTCTTCTCAATCGGCCGATTTCTACTTAACCATCATGGATCCTTCCATCAATCCTCAGGTAAATTCATAATCACAAAATTTTCTTCCTTAAGCACTATTATAATTCCCTAATATTATCTATACATGTTTTTTAGGCTGGCAACTCTCCTCCTCCAACCAAAAGCAAAAGTGGCCAAGACATCCATTATGCATCGGCATAAAAATCATTGGGCAAAGACCTAGCTCCTTCTTCTATCGGCTTCGATGCTCTTGCCATCAAGGACTTGCTTCAAGGTTAGATCAGACAGCCGACTGCAACTGCTGGCAAACGCAAGAGAACAAAAAAAGGCTGCCATCAAGCCTACTGCTACTAAGAAAAAGATGTCTGCCAAGAAGCAAAAATCCTCAGCCGATGATACCCCCATTGATCCTAATGTGGAAGAATATCTTAAAGAGGCGGTAATAGAAGAAGAAATTGATGAAGATGCTTCACAAATCAGCGAAACTGAGCAAGTCTCTAGTCCAGAGTCTCAAGCCGATCCATCAAGTCTGGCTAAGCCTCCAAGTCCTCCTAAACGTCGGCTTCGCAAAACCCAAGTATGCACTCCTTCAACCTTTCTCTTACCAACTTTATCAACCCTTTTTCAAGTTTTAACAAATTTACAGCCTTCCCGAGCTCTGTCACCCCCTCAGCAACCAGCATCAAGCGAGACACACCATCGGCTGCAGGAAGCCATCACATAGAGGAAACGGCTACCATAGTGTCAGCTTCTCCAGCCCCTGGAAGAACATAGCCGATTACTCTTTATATCAATCACCCTAAAAAAACTTTCTTTTTTACAATCAACTCCTTCTTTGCAGGCCTTAGCCGATATGTTCTCATTTGACATAAGGCAGTTTCTGGATGAAGAGGTAGAAGATATATCCAGCAAGACTAAATCTCTAGTGCCTGGCGATCTGAAGCAACGCTAGCCGATATTGCTGAACGACTCAAAGCTTCACTGGATACTTTGGTCACAGACTGTGGCTCAATCAGGTCAAGATTTGAAGAAATTCAGGATCAACTCCCAGAAGAACTGATTGATGCCATCTCTCCTGCAATCTTCCTTGAGCAACACAGGTTCAAACTTGAGAGAGCAAAACAAAGACTTGCTGATCGGCTGGAATGCAAGGCTCTTGAAGCAACAGTCCAAACCAGTCGTCAACAAGTAAATGCGGAGAAATCCAAACTGTACGAATTTTTGGCTGGCCCAGAACCAACTCAACAAGAATTGGATAAACTCAAACAAGAGGAATCTGACCTTTTAGTCCAACTACGCCAATGCCGAGTAAAGATCTCTGAGGCAGAGAAGAAACTAGCTGATCTTCCTCAAGCTATTGAAGAACAGAAGTCCAAACTAAAATATTCAATCAAGCATTTAGCTTCTCTCAACAAGTCGCTCAAACCAATCCCTGGAAGCGATGCCGCAGATGCTAAGATCATAGACGAAGTAGAACAAATTCGCCTGCGTGTTATTTCAGCAATCCAAAATTATTTGGGTTGATGTAACAGTGATGAAGTTAGCATCGTAGAGTCTTGTAATCTCGGCCTTGATAGCATCACACATCTCAGCTTTACAACGCCTTGGAGGTTGTTTGTATGGTCGATAGCCAGGTTTAATAGGGAGCCGATGTTCAACAATCGATCGGCTGAGACCCGGCATCTCATAGTACTCCTAGGCAAAACAATCTCTGTAATCTTTCAAGAGTGCTATCAACTTAAATTTAAATTCCTTTGACAAACTTTTACTAATATATGTCGGCCTAGGTCTATCGTCGGGTCCAATGTCCACTTCTTCTAATTCATCGACCGACATAAATCCTTATCCCAGTTTACCGTCGAGATCATCTACATTATCCTTTGTGTAAAAATTAGAACCCTCCACAGCGCTCTCAAAGTAACAACTGGGGCTCTCCATCTCCTGTTGGCTGTATATCATAATCAGAAACTCTTAGATAATCTCCTTGCCAAACTTTACCAGATAAACAATCAATTCCTTCCATCTCCCAAACAGACAAATCGACACTAGCTACATTAACTGACCTGTCGGCTAGCACGATTTCAATCTGATCCCCTTGCCACTGGATCAAACTTTGATGCATGGTTGAAGGAATACAACAGTTAGCATGAATCCAATCTCTTCCCAACAACAGACTGTAGGAACCCTTCCCATCAATGATAAAGAATACAGTAGGAATTGTCTTGCTGCCAATGGTCAACTCCACATTTAAAACTTCCTTGGTTTCAGATGGATTCCCTCCAAAATCTTTCAAAATCATGTTGGTCTTAATCAAATCCTCTGAATTTTTCCCTAGCTTTTTGAAAGTTGCATACGGCATCAAGTTAACAGCTGCTCCTCCATCAACTAACATTTTTGATATCGGCTTCCCATTAACAAACCCCTTGACGTACAAAGGCTTGAGGTGCCGATGGCTAGTTCCTTCTGGTTTCTCAGAGACAGCTTGCTGTGGAGACAATATCAATTTAGTCGATTGTGGTTCGTCTGCTTGTTCCACGACTTGTTCGATGACATATTCAGCTGGTAGCATAAAAACCATATTTATTAAAGACCATGCGACTTCTTTTCCCTTATTCGGAGGAAGACTTTTGTCCCTATTAGCTTTGACTTCCTCGGCTGGAACGATCTTGCTCTTGACGCGCCAAACCTTTCTTGTGCGCTTCAGCCGATGCTCAATCTGATCTTCAACCTCTTGGAACTGCTCCCTATTCCTCATCCTCTGGACCCGTCTTTTCTGACTCTTAGTGAAAATTCTAGCAGGACACCATTGAGGTTGCATGGTCTCAGCTCTTGGTTGTAGCTCATCTCCAAAGTAATTTTGTCGAATCGGCCCAAGTCTCTGATGAATCGGCAACTTCTGCTGAATCAACCGGTGCACACCATTGCCCTGTCGGCTTGGTCCCCAGCATATTGCACATCAGGATTGCTGCAACCAGGACAATCCTCGATAGATGGTAGTCTCATCCCTTCATTCCAACAGAATCTGAAGAATTCACAACCCCAATGAGGATCAAAATAACCCTCATCATTGCAGTGATACGCTTCTTCCTCCCTTCGGTGTCTGTTTTGATATTTATTGATCATACTAGCCGATTTGAGACCCCTTGCCTGATACTTGCTCTTATCGGCCTGGCTCCTACCAGTTCCAGTATGAACCATGTTCACCGGAAAAGGGTGACCATCTATCTTCATCGGCCTCTTAGCTTCATCGAACTTTATCATTCCTTGCTCTATGGCCGATTGAATCTGCTGTCTAAAGATCTTGCAATCATTGGTGCTGTGTGATCCTGTATTATGCCATTTGCAATACTTCCTTCTCTTCAACTCCTCAGCCGATGGTATCACATGTCCTATCGATAGCTGAATCTGCTTTTCTTGGAGCAGAAGATCAAATATCTTGTCAGCTTTGGCAATGTCAAAGCCAAACCTTTCTTCCCTCCCAAAATTCTTGACCGATTGACACACCACTATCTTCTTATTTCTAGCCCACTCAGCTGCATTCACCTCTGGATCTTCATCTTCGGAGTCAAAATCATAATCGTAGACATTACTGACATTGTTGGCCTTCTTGGCGAACTTTCTGGCCTCCTGGAATCGTGTCTCATGGGCCGATACTTTCTGAGCTAAGTGTTCTAGGCTTTCAAAGTCTTGAGCTGAAAATCTTTCCCTTATCGGCACCAATAGTCCCTGGAAAGCCAGATCGGCTAATTGCGAATCGGTCAGTGCCAAACTGTCACATCTATTCACTACATCCCTGAATCTCCGAATGTAATCTGGCACTGTCTCATCTTATTTCTGTTTAATGGACGTGAGGTACGATAACTTCATCTCTTGGATTCCACTGAAAAAATATTTATGGAATTGTTTTTCTAGATCGGCTCAGCTCCTGACGGAATTATAAGGTAGGGAAGAAAACCATGTAAACGCCGACCCAGATAATGATAGTGGGAATAATCTAACTCTAAGAGCCTCTATGACCGATGCTTCTCCACACTACGCCAAGAAATGGCTAAGATGCTCGTAAGTTGACACGTTGTCCTGTCCCGAAAATTTTGAAAAATCTGGCACCTTGTATCGGTTCGGCAGTGGTACCCGGTCAAAATATTCAGGGTATGGATGTCAATGCATGTTGCCATTGTCTTTAGGCTTGAGCCCAAATTGCTCCCTCATCACATCGGCAATCATGTCGGCCCATGGCTGTTGCGATGGTTAATCATACTGACCATATTGCATTCGGTATTGGAGCCGTGGAGACCCCTCAGGCCGATACTGGGCTTGTGGAGAATGAGGCTGATACTGTTGGCTAGGATTGGCTCCTAAACCTTGAGAGGAGACGTATGGTGGTGGTTCTGGCATATACTATTGGCCTATCGGCTGGGCAATTCCAATCGGCTGTTGTGGGGCCGAAGGGATATGGTATGCTGGTTCAACAATTGACGGCTTTGTGTTGACTATGTTGATCAACTGTTCTGGTGTCAGCTGGGTTGAACTCTGCACCCCAGGGATCGGCTGCTGTCTTGTTAATATTGTCGGGATATTTCCACTGAGCATGGGAGCCGATGGGGCCTGGGTTTGAAACAAGTGATGTTTCCCGCCAATTTCTGTCTTCACAGTCCTATAACCTGGAAAAGCATCTCCTGGAAGATATATGGGTCCTTTTGCTTTTTTCCTCGGCTATAGTGCCATCCACCACTTTCTTGATCATATTTGTTAATGTATTCACGAGTACACTGGATTGATTAATGAGGGCATGATGGACTGCCGAATCAATACGATCTTGTAATGTGTGGAGTTCTTCGTCACTTGATTCAGCCTTGATCTCTTTGCCTTTGTCATCACTTGTTCCAGATGTACTTAGCTCTGTTTTCACGATCGACGGCAACTCTACTTTGGTCCTCTGGATTATTGTGCCTTGGCGAGTCACTACGAACGAGTGAAGGTATTGGCTTTGGAGTTCATCCAACAATTTCTTCATCTCTTCCCTCTGCTCCTCGTTTAGCTGCTCGATCGTGATTGGTAGAACGTTGTCTTCCATGACCTCAGTAATGTTGGGCGTCATGATGACACAAAGGTCTCACTGGGCGTGCCAAAAGCGTGTTGATGCAAAAAATACACACTGGCCTGAGAGATTTGCTTTACTCTAGTTCAGGTCCAAAACTTGCTTTCGGGTTCAAAGGCGTGCCAGTTGATTTGATCCTGCAATCAACAAGATGAAACATGCAAATTCTATTAGTAAACGATAATCGATTGGCCAGGAAGCCTATGTCATATCGTAATGTAACCTAGCCGATGCAATATAGCATGAATCGGCTGTAAGGTGTATTCGATGTCGAGCTAACCCTAAACTTGGTACATCGGCTGAAAATATCAGTATTATATTATCTACAAATCAATATTACTTTAGAAATCAGCAATTGGGATAGATCGGACTTAACCGAGACAATATAAATTGCCCAAGTCCAAAATAACATGAAATAACGATTATATGTATTCATATTATAGCCGATGTCCAGATTTAAGCATGTATCGGCTATAGCTCCGATACAAACCTATACTAGGATATTCTCTTGCAACAAATATATCTAACTATCACCAATCGGATTGGTAATGAGTCCAATATATTTATATTAGATTAGATCCTGATATAAGGGACAGATATAGCATATTAAACAAAGTGGGAATCCATGTAATCGTATAGCCGATGCAACCAATATCGGTCATATCGGCTATCCATATCAAACTCGGTTCCAGCCGATACGGTCCTCCAGCCGATGCGCACTCTGTTTCCAAGAATCCCGCATATATCCAAATCCATCTCGAATTGGACTTCGTTTCCGATTCATATGCTTACCAAATTTCGTCGTCAACAGTTGTCTTCAAGATGAAGGTTTGATTTATACTACAAGAAGGTATTTGTCTCAAGGTAGAGTTTGTTGAGTTGTGATCCAAATTCATTTACACACACATATAAAAGGCCAACTTCGGACGGAGCGAAGCGGAGGCCGTAGTTAGCCCATGGTGTTGGACTCCTGCACCTGGGGACGCCTGGGGGTGCGGGGGCGAAGCCCCCGCAGGTATGATCGTCGCCCTTTATTTCACCTTTTATATATACTTCTTCTAAGTCACCGTTTGGCGTTTTGTAACCTCATCTGATATAGTGAAGTTTTGCTGGCTGGCACCCGTGGTTTTTCCTCTCCTACCTTAGAAGAGTTTTCCACGTTAAATCTCGTATCTTTTGTAATTAATTCATTATTTTTCATCGTTTATCTGCCAATCATTTCCAAGCAAATTCAATACTATATTTTATTTTGCTACACTCCTTTCAAACCAGACGTACGTACTGTTCAACTTGTCAGAAAAAAAGACAAACGACAGAAATATCTCCCCCTTTTAAAAAGAATTCTCCACAAAATCCTACCACAGATATATATGAAGTACACATCGGTTTGTATATCTCGTGAAACCCTCGTGAATATCTAACGCACAGTGTAACCTACTATCAGTAAGGCCTTAATTTGTTTGTTAAAAAACATAAAAAATTTGAAAGATTTTAATTTTACAACAAAAATTCTTAGAAATGCATTTAAAACAGGGGATTGAAGCATATCCTTTTATTTCAAATTTCTATGGAATAGGTAAATTCAATAGAGATTTTGAGATAAAGTTAACAAGAGTTCTAATCTCTTGGATTGTTTTTACGTACATTTCTTTCATCCTATTCTTCTGTTTTTTCTGCGGTTATTCAATTGATTTTTCTATTTTTTTCATATGTTTTATAACTATTTATTTATATTTCTATCGAGTTCTTTTTTATAGTATATATTTGGTTCCTATTATAAGATGCATGCATGATTTTGCCCATGCCAGTCATATCGTGACTGCGTCAACAAAAAGGAAGTAATTCAAGAGTCGATTGAGTTCTCCTGCTGCATGGAGAACACAGAATCTGACATCAAAGAGATCAGCCAGCAGTGTAACGCAAATTCGATAGGCCATGAGTGCGCACAACACGTACATTTTGCCTGGGAGGCAATGGCAAAAATTGCCACGTTTGCATGTCGGCAGCATGTCAGCTCGATCGACGAGATATTGATCTGACAGACAGCAAACATATTCCTCGGCATAATTAACAGATTTATAACAGTGATCTCTTGCTGAAGGGAAAAAAAAGAAGCGAAAGCAAGCATGCATGGATAAATATTCTGCTTTGCCAAAAGAAGATTTTGAGACGATCACGACGTGTTTGTTCCCTTTTTCAAGCGAGGAATTGTCCCTTGTAGTCTTTTGATTCGCACTCGCAGCACTCGCAAGTCCTGTATACCCTAAAGAGAAAGTGGAGAATTGCACCTTCCTGATGCTTTTTGTGGCAAATGATATCAGAAAGAATATAGCATCCAGCTGTTGAGTAATTTTGGTACTATTAGGAAAGGGTATATAGTCTAGTGGTTGTAGTGATCTGAGTAGTATCCCAAGGTTTTAAGTTCAAATCTTCATAGGAGTAAATTTTAAATTAAGTTGTTTGCGGAACTAAGTTCCCAATTTAAATGACTACATATATCCAGTTGAATGTAGAGGTCAGGTAAAAGATACCCTTCTCTATAAAAAAAATACTGGGTAAATCTTCAATGAAAGTCATGGTATCAACCACAAACAAGTTGTGTATGTATTTTATTTCCTTCCACCCATAAATAACATTGTGAGTTTACAGTCAATTTATTCTTTTCTAACTAGTTAAGTGCCTATGCCTTTCGAGCCATAAAAATAATAATGATGCTATCCTAGATTAGGATGGGGTTGGAAGGGGGTGGGGTTGGAGAGGCAAAAAGGAGGAGTTACGGAGTTCACTGGCAGCGGGCATAGAGGGAGACAGTGGGTGATGGTAATCCTACAGCGGTGAGAGTGTGATATCATCAGAGTCCTGAGGAGGAAGGTTAGCAATGGTGATATTGACAATAATCATGGTGAACATACTGAATGGTTAGGATGTGGAAGGAGGCATGAGTGAATCTAACCGTGTGAACCATTAGAGATGGGGGAGGGGAAGGCCAGTGGAGGTTCATTGGCATAGATACACTAGAAGAAAGATAAAAAGAAGCAAGTTAGGATGGAGGAGGAATGAGAATTGTCCATAGTCGACAAACAAAATCAACCCTCAAAAGTAAAACATTTTAGATAGCTAACATAATTTATATGGTCAACCCCCTTTTATAAAAGAGATATCAATTGTAGAATGAATCATCTATTTAATTATTAAGTGATTAATTGTTTTCCTTGAACCTATACCATGCATATTGAAATTGGATCAGAACTCGGTTCAATTGGATGTCTGGAACCAATGCCTTAACACCAGCACGTGGAGTGTGAATCAAACTGGGGATCTCTCCTTGCATATGAAACGCCCAATTAACCGAACCATCCAGGTAAGACAGTTGGTTGGTTTTAAAGGTAAAATGGATTGAACCTAATCCTTTTCTCAAACTTCATTTACCATATAACAGTAGAAATTAGGTACTACTTGTAGTTCTTTTTTAATCTTAACAAAAATTTCCATCATTCTTTTTCTTTAAATTTGACTTCAAATGAAATTCATTAAACCCTACCGTGGAGGTAGGGAACCCTGGCTATTATGCTTGGTCTAGCTGCATGCCCCTTTTGGACATTGCCACCATGTTGTGCAAAATTTTTGTTACGTTGTGGCCCATGTCATGTTGAGTTGTGATCCAAATTTATTTACACACACATATAAAGGCCAACTTCGGACGGAGCGAAGCGGAGGCCTTAGTTGACCCATGGTGTTGGACTCCTGCACCCGGGGACACCTGGGGGTGCGCGGGCAAATCCCCCGCGATATGGATCGTCGCCCTTTAGGTTTCACCTTTATATATACTTCTTGTAATTCGGTGTTTTGTAGCCTCATCTAATATAGTGAAGTTTTGCTGGCTGGCGCCTGTGGTTTTTTCTCTCCTGCCTTTGGAGGGTTTTCCACGTTAAATCTCGTGTCTTCTGTGATTGATCTATTGTTCTTCATCGTTTATCTGTCAATCGTTTCCTAACAAGTGGTATCAGAGCTTGTATTTCACATTAGGGTTTTCGCGATGGCATCGATGAAGTTTGATCTACCGCTGCTGGACTACAAGACGAGATTCTCACTGTGGCAAGTTAAGATGCGGGCTGTTTTGGCGCAATCTTTGGATCTTGATGAGGTGCTGGCAAACTTCGAGAAGAAAAAGAAGAGTGATTGGACCGCTGAGGAGAGGCGGAAGGATCGTAAGGCTATGTCGCTGATTCAACTTCATCTATCTAATGATATTTTGCAAGAAGTGTTGCAGGAACGCACTGCTGCAGAACTTTGGCTCAAACTGAATCGATCTGCATGTCTAAGGATCTAACCAGTAAGATGCATATGAAGATGAAGTTGTTCTCGCACAAGTTGCAGGAGGCTGGTTCAGTGCTGAACCACATATCGGTCTTCAAGGAGATCGTTGCCGACCTAGTGTCGATGGAGGAACAGTTTGATGATGAAGATTTAGGTCTCCTACTGTTATGCTCACCACCTAGTTCGTATGCAAATTTCTGTGACACCATAATTTTAAGCCATGATGAACTAACTCTTTGGGAAGTTTATGAGGCACTACAAAACAGGGAGAAGATGAAAGGTATGGTTCAGTCTGACGTGTCGTCTTCCAATGGCGAAGCATTGCAGGTCAGAGGCAGATCTGAGCAGAGAACCTACAGCGACAACAATGATCGTGACAAGAGCCAGAACAGTAGAGGCCATTCGAAGTCCAGAGGCAAGAAGTTCTGCAAGTACTGCAAGAAGAAAAGTCACTTCATTGAAGATTGTTGGAAGCTGCAGAATAAGGAGAAAAGAAAATCCGATGGTAAGGCTTCTGTCGTCTCCAGTGCTGAAAACTATGATTCAGGAGATTGCCTTATCGTCTTTGCTGGTTGTGTTGCTGGTCATGATGAATGGATACTTGATACCGCATGTTTGTTTCATATCTGCATTAACAGAGATTGGTTTAGTTCTTACAAGTCTGTGCAGAACGGAGACATAGTGCGTATGGGAGATGATAACCCGCGTGAGATCGTGGGCATTGGCTCCGTTGAGATCAAGACACATGATGGCATGACACGCACACTGAAAGATGTGAGACACATACCAGGGATGGCTAGAAATCTCATCTCTCTCAGCACACTTGATGCGGAAGGATATAGATACTCCGGTTCAGGTGGAGTTTTAAAGGTATCAAAAGGTTCTCTCGTTTATATGATAGGTGATCTGAATTCTACAAAGTTATATGTCCTTAGAGGAAGTACATTACATGGTTATGTGACCACTGCTGCTGTTTCTAATGATGAACCTAGTAAGACTTACCTGTGGCATATGTGTCTTGGACACATGAGTGAAGGTATGGCAGAATTGATGAAGAGGAACCTGCTGGATCGCTGCACTCAGGGTAACATGAAGTTCTGTGAGCACTGTGTTTTTGGTAAGCACAAGAGGGTAAAATTTAATACCTCGGTTCATCGCACCAAAGGTACACTTGATTATGTGCATGCTGATTTGTGGGGGCCTTCTCGTAAGCCCTCTTATGGTGGTGCTCGTTACATGCTTACCATTATCGATGATTACTCTAGAAAAGTGTGGCCTTATTTCTTGAAAAATAAAGATGATACTTTTGCTGCTTTTAAAGAGTGGAAAGTTATGATAGAAAGGCAAACTGAAAAGAAGGTAAAAGTGTTTTGTACTGACAATGGTGGTGAATTCTATTCGGATGCTTTTGATGATTACTGTAGGAAGGAAGGCATTGTCATGCATCACACCATCCCGTACACTCCGCAACAGAATGGTGTGGCTGAGCGCATGAACAGAACCATCATCTCGAAGGCTCGTTGCATGCTGTCCAACGCTCGTATGAACAAGCGTTTTTGGGCTGAGGCTGCTAACACCGCCTGTTACTTGATCAACATGTCACCTTCTATCCCACTTGATAAGAAAACTCCCACTGAGGTATGGTCTGGTACGCCTGCTGATTATTCACACATAAGGGTTTTTGGCTGCACTGCTTATGCTCATGTTGATAATGAAAAATTAGATCCTAGAGTTATTAAGTGTCTGTTTCTTGGTTATGGTTCAGGAGTAAAAGGATATAAGTTATTGAATCCTGAAACTAAAAAGACTTTCATAAGCAGGAGCGTTGTTTTCAATGAATTTGTTATGTTTAATGATAGCTTGTCCACATATGTTATATCATATTATTCTGATGAGAAGCAGTAACATGTCAGCGTGCAGGTGGAGCATGTGGATGATCAGGAAACTGAAATTGTTGATAATGATGTTCATGATACTGTTCAGCACTCACCTCCTATTTTGCGGCCACAAAATCAGCCTATTGCACATCGCAGAACAAAAAGGAGTTGTGGAGCTCTAGCCCGTTTAATTGAGGAATGTGATATGGTTTATTATGCTTTTAGTTGTGCTGAACAGGTGGAGAACACTCATGAGCCGGCTACATACACTGAAGCTGTTGTTTCTGGTGATTGCGAGAAGTGGATCTCAGCTATGCATGAGGAGATGCAGTCTCTCGAGAAGAATGGCACATGGGAGGTTGTGCGCTTGCCAAAACAGAAGAAGACTGTTCGTTGCAAATGGATCTTCAAGAGAAAGGAGGGTTAATCTCTCAGTGAGCCTCTGAGGTTTAAGGCAAGGTTAGAAGCAAAAAGCTTCAGTCAGATTCCTGGTGTTTATTATAATGATGTGTTCTCTCCAGTTGTAAAGCATAGTTCAATTCATACATTCTTTGGTATTGTTGCTATGCATGATCTTGAGCTTGAGCAGTTAGATGTGAAGACTGCATTTTTACATGGAGAGCTCGAGGAGGAGATATACATGGACCAGCCAGAAGGGTTCATAGTGCCTGGTAAGGAGGATTATGTTTGCAAATTGAAAAGATCCTTATATGGTTTGAAACAGTCTCCTCGTCAATGGTATAAAAGGTTTGATTCATTTATGTTGTCACATGGCTTTAAGAGGTCTGAATATGATAGCTGTGTGTACATTAAATTTGTTGATGGATCACCTATATACTTAGTATTATATGTTGTGATATGCTGATTGCTGCCAAGAGCAAGGAAGAAATCACTACATTGAAGAAATTGTTGAGTAGTGAGTTTGAGATGAAGAATCTTGGTGCTGCTAAGAAAATTCTAGGTATGGAAATTACTAGAGACCGAACTTCTGGTTTGCTATTTCTTAGTCAGCAAGGTTACATTAAGAAGGTTCTTCAGCGTTTCAACATGCATGATACAAAGCCTGTTAGTGCTCCCATTGTACCTCATTTTAAATTATCAGCTTTACAATGTGCTAGTACTGATGAGGAGGTTGAATACATGTCAAAGGTTCCGTATTCTAGTGCTGTTGGTTCTTTGATGTATGCCATGGTTTGCTCTCATCTGGATTTATCTCATGCTATGAGTTTGGTTAGTAGATACATGGCTAACCCTAGCAAAGAACACTGGAAGGCTGTTCAGTGGATTTTTAGGTACCTTTAAGGTACAGCAGATGCTTGTTTGAAGTTTGGCAGGACTGATAATGGACTTATTGGCTATGTGGATTCAGATTTTGCTGCTGATTTGGATAAGCGAAGGTCACTCACAGGTTATGTGTTTACTATTGGAAGTTGTGTCGTGAGTTGGAAAACAACATGCAGCCTGTTGTTGCCCTGTCTACCACTGAAGCAGAATACATGGCTATTGCTGAAGCGTGTAAAGAATCAGTTTGGCTGAAAGGATTGTTTGCTGAGCTTAGTGGAGTTGATTCTTGCATTAATCTGTTTTGTGATAGTCAAAGTGCCATATACCTCACTAAAGATCAGATGTTCCATGAGAAGACAAAGCACATTGATGTCAAGTACCATTATGCTCGCGATGTAGTCGCACAAGATAAGCTAAAGGTATGCAAGATAAGCACTCATGATAATCCTGCTGATATGATGACAAAGGCAGTTTCTGTTGCTAAGTTTGAGCTTTACTAGTTTAGTTGGTATAATGGTTTAGTCCAAGAGGCTATTTGGCGCCGAAAGTGTTTTCTTTATTGTGTTCAAGATGAAGGTTTGATTTATGCTACAAGAAGGAATTTATCTCAAGGTGGAGTTTGTTGAGTTGTGATCCAAATTCATTTACACACATATAAAGGCCAACTTCGGACGAAGCGAAGCGGAGGTCTTAGTTGACCCATGGTGTTGGACTCCTGCACCTGGGGACGCCTAGGGGTGCAGGGGCGAAGCCCCCCGATATGGATCGTCGCACTTTAAGGTTTCACCTTTATATATACTTCTGGTAAGCCGCCGTTCGGTGTTTTTTAACCTCATCTAATATAGTGAAGTTTTGCTGGCTGGCGCCCGTGGTTTTTTCTCTCCTGTCTTTGGAGGGTTTTCCATGTTAAATCTCGTGTCTTCTGTGATTGATCTATTATTTTTCATCGTTTATCTGTCAATCATTACATAAGATGGCAGATGTCACAAAGCACCTCCATCAAGGTGCTCACCTTGCACCATACCCCTAGGCCCTGCTACTTGCCTGACGGCTTGCTATGTACTCAACAAATTATGCATGAACTTGCTAACTCAACAAATTATGCATGAACTTGGTAACTCGACCTTATTTCACTCGAGGACCACAAACAGGATGAGTGTAACACTCCGCTGCTTGGCATCACAAATTCACAATTGCCTGTTTCATTACCGGTTTAGGAAAGCGAGGATAAGAACTCAAAAGAGATAAGAGTTGCTACATATATATGTATATGACTGTCTCATGTAGGATATGATCAATGTACACTGCTAATATGCTATAAATCTTTACTCATCACAATCAATAGTGTATATTATTTTCTTCTTCAATTCTTCCTCGGATGGTGTTTTTTTCATTGTTATTAGAAATTAACTTATTTGTTGGGTATTAATTTTTTAATGCTGGAAGTATTTTAGTGGGTGCGTGGAAATGTGGAAAACCGTACACTGTGCATGCATGTTTTTCATGGAGCTAAGATACCGCAATAGTCCAACATGTGAGGTAGCTTTGGATCTATTATATTCTGGCACGTACGTTCCAAAACTTATTTTACATATAGTCCTTAAAACATTATGATAGAAATGGATCAAAAATTCAGCACTAGAGTATTTGGCGCCGACCTCCTTCACCCGTCTTCATCTCATATTCATGTCTTAATCCTAAATAAGAAATAAATTATGAGAAATATTTTTAAAAAGTTACTTTGTGAATTTTCTCACTTTATTTGCGCCAAATCAATATAAGGATGTAGAGGGGAAGGGACTCACATCCTTATCCTCCCCATAAATAAAGACAAATTAGGGAAAATAAAAACATTTATTTGTCTTCTTTTTAAAAATAAAAACAATTCAGCATAAATAAATCAGGATATATTAATTTATTATTTTTTCAAAAGAAAAATTACGGGATTTGAAGAGGAATGGGAAGTTTTCATGGGTGGTAGAGGATCAACGCCAAACCGAGTGGCTGGGAGACATTTTATTTTGAAATTTTGGGGGGAGTCTCCCCACCTAAATATTATTATAGAAAGAAGGATCACAACAGTTTATGTTACATTAGAGCGGAGGGGAGGAAAAGGGTACTCTATCATCGCTACGGAGACGTTCCCCTCAGAACGTAGCATCCTCGATACATCTGGAGCTCAACCTGAATAAGGAACAAGGCATGCTACGAAAAACCACATCATGCCTACATTATAGTGGTGGTGAGACATTAAACCTTGGTGCTAATATATAGTCACGCTATCGAGTAAGAGAGATCCATATCTGCAATAATTTTTTTATATGATCTATTCTAAAATAACCTTTTTTGAAAGGGTTGAATTATCAAAAATCCAGTGAGACAGCTATAGGACCGAAGGATAAAGAGCTATGTCACTTAGCTCTGAGCAAGCAGCTGAGCTTAAAAAAAGCTTTAGATACAACTGTACACTTGCCCTGCGTGCATCCATCCTTTTTAGGGCGGCTTGATAGGTGTAAGCCGCTCTCACGGGGAACTCGCAATGCGTTTCGTCCCGTGCGTGGCCCATGCCCATGCCCTGGCCTGCCTGCCCGCCTCATGTCCCGCCACCTCAGACGTTAACGACCATCACATGATGACATGCGGCCTCTCTCGCTTCGCATCGCATCTCATGCATGCATGCCAATATATCTTGCCTTTTCAAGGGGTGATTTGATCCATCATCGATGATGATATCTCCCACCCTGCTTCTGCTGCATAAAGAAATGATACATTATTAGATACCTTATGTACCAATGTGAGCATCGTGTGAGAAACGCACGTTCTTTTTAACTTTTTCTCTCGTACTACCTCCGATTCATATTATAAGTAGATTTTTTTCTAATCAGATTTTATTAAGTTTGATTAAATTTATAGAAAAAATTAGCAACATCTAAAATATAAAATTAGTTTTATTTAATCTAACATTGAATATATTCTGATAATATGTTTGATAATACTAATATATTTTTTATAAATTTAATTAAATTTAGAGAAAGTTTGATTAAAAAAAGTTAAATGATTTATTATATGAAACGGAGAGAGTACATACTAACGTATAGCTAACGTATAGCTTAAGCTTGTAGTATAGTAGTAGTGTGCTTCATAGCTAGGGTGGGTTGTACTTTGTTGTCTATATATGCAATACTAGTTTTCTCAAAAGAAGACATGGCGATCGATCACTCTCTCACCTAACTCGAAGTCATTTTACACGATCCTTTGGTCCTATGCGCAGGAGGAAGATCCACACATTTTGTGTGCAACCGATCGAGTGCGGTGGTGGTGGCCGGAGGAAGTGATGTGCGGCTAACTAGCTAGCTGCGTGCTAGCTAGCATGCATGGCGCCCCCTTGGAGCTATTCCAATCCTGTGCCGTGTCGTGGTAGCTAGCCATGCACCAGCATATGGATGCATGGCTCTCTCGCACCATCGAGCGCGTCGTACGTTTGATTGATTTGCTCGTTTATGTTAATTGTATCACACCCTCGCTCGCACCGTATAAGACACGGTGTTCATAACTAATCTTTCACTTTTAGGCCTTGTTTATTTTGTAGCCACTTTCAACTATATCAAAATTTAGTGATGCCATATTTTAGCATTCTCTGGTATCATTAAATTTTTACAGTGTTAGATGTATTTAGTTTAAAACCTTACCAAAATTTAATAAAATTTTTAAGAGTTGAAACTTTTAGAATCAATAAAGTTTGGTAAGTAGCATTGGTAAAAAAAATATTTATGGTTTTTTTATTACCAAAATTAATAGGGCTGAAAGTAGCAGTATAGTGAATAAGCCCTTAATTTCTCATATATTATAATGTTTGTTAACTAAATTATAACTATAGATATATGATTTTTAAATGTTAATCTAGTTGTATTGTTTTCATCAAATACAATTTACTCCATATTAGACTAACTATTCATGAGTTAAATCTTAAAATGGTAAGAGCTTATTGGTTAAAGGCTAGCCTATTGTTTAAGAGTTAAATATTAAAACACTATGTGACGGAGAGAGCACATTGTTTAAAGACTAGCTAGTACATAGTGGCTCTCATAGATACAGCTAAAACTTTTACTACAATTATTATAATTGTTTAACAAGGATGCACATACGTGGACACGGAGTCAGTCACTCAGGGCTTGTTCACTTCGTTACCAAAATAAATCTTACCAATTTTTTGCATTGGTAAATTTTGATAAGGTAACAAACTAAACAAGATTTTTACCACTACAGCCTTACCAAACTCTACCAATATTTGATAATTCCATAATCTTCCACTCACAAAAAGCATACCAAAATTTTGTAAGGCACCTCCACATCTTTAATCTTACCAAAATTTAATATTGTCAATCTTTAACTTCACTAACAAAGGTAAGGTTTGTTTTGGCAATGAAGTGCACAAGCACTCAATCACTCTTGCAGTCCTGCTGGATTCCCGTTAATTTCCCAGTAACGGCTACTTCGTACTCCATTCCCGGGCAAGTCATGCCACCGCTGCCTTCGCTTCCACTCGAGCGCTCCCAGGATTTCGTTATCTTTCTTGAACTTTTTATCGGTCTGCATCGATCCGTGCGGCCACAGGGCTCGATCAGGGCTAATTTCAAACAACCTGATTTGTGGCATGCCAATATTGATCTCCGAGATGTCCACGCCAACTCACCTTCAAACGTGCGTCGAGTTACTTCACTGTGTGCAATTTCGAGATCAAGCTTTGGTGTCAACGCACTAGGCCTGAGAGGGAGAGGGCGGCAAGAGGCACTCACTCAAACAACGTTGCTTATCGATCACACGTGAGATCGAGTTGATTCTCGCATGTTTGAAAATTTGTGCCTAATAGACCAATCTTGGCTAGAGATAATATACTCGTTTTTTTATTATCGTTTTAGGATGTTGGTCTCTTTTTACCCTTAGGCCATGTACAACACTCCGCTCTATCAAGTGGTCTCAAGCTTCCACGTTGGAGCCAAGCCGAGCTAGTAGCCGAACGCGTGGTTTCGTTGGACCGAGCGGTTCTTGCTGTGGAAGCAGTTTCCTCTCTGTTCTTCAGCTCGGGAACCACGAACCCATAGCTCGAGGCCTCACGTTGGCTTAGCTCGGAGCCCCGTGCTGCGCCTCGCCCTATCGATCCCCCCAGTGCACCTACCTCAATCCCCATCTCACCCTCACGCTCCTCATCCACTCCACTCCTCACGTTCCTCCACCTCATGTAATGCTTATCACGTTGGGTTGTGGCTGCACTGTAGCCAACTATTGTAGGGTAACAATCTTGGCTTCATGCGACGATTTTCAATTCTAGTGGTAACAGATGTTAAATGTTACACATGTTTTGTAGAGAGTAATTAATATACATTACATATTTCCAAGATGGCTTTAGCTACATGCCTCCACTATTGTACTAAATGTACAGCTGGGCTTGACGTGCTCTTGCATTGGTATTTGACAAGGTAATTTACAACGATATTATTTTGGAAGCCACCTTGGTCATTTTATTTTTTCTCGACATCTAGTTCTTACAAAGGAAGTATTTTTTTATAGTTATAAATATATGCTAGTATTTTGTAACGAGGATAGTGATAGAGAGTTGGTACTAATGGAGAGAGAACCTACACTACCCCAGTAGGTTGGCCTAAACATCCACAAACCTCAAGCCCAGAGCCCGTCAAATTTTAGGCCCAAACCTAGACATAGGATAGGGTTGAGCTGTGCTAGGCCCAAACCTAGACATTTTGAGAGCCACCTAGGTCGATTTGTTTTTTCTATAGATAATACCATTTTGTAACGAAGATGGAAATGTGATAACACGAAGAAACTAAGAACTACACCACACTAACACTACCCTATTAAGTGGGTTGGACCTAAATATGAACAAAGATAAAAGCTCAAGCCCAGAACCCATGAAGCCCTACATTTATTTAAATTAGTGTCTATTCCAAACTTCAGGGCTCAAACCCAAACCTACCCAAAGAGGATTGGGCCGGGCCGGGCTGGTCTGGGCCAGGGCAGCCCCATGAAACTACGTGCAAAATGTGGTACCTCGAATTCGCAGGTTATCGCTGGAGACGGATCCTGTTCGGGCTCACTCGGAACATTGAAGTGGCTTCCAGCTATGAGACTAGCTCCTCCGCCTCCGCTCCCATGGCGCCTTCTCTCTCTACGTTTCTTTACCACAAGACTTTGCCTATAAAGGGTGCCATGTGATTCCCATCATAATAATATGTGAAGATCGCTCGCCTCGCCGTGACGACGAGAAGCTAGAGCTCTCCCATCTCCCACCCCCTCGTCCGCGGGGGCGCGACCGCGCGACCGCCATGCCGACCCCTTCGCCCTCCAACTCGCCGGCGGCATCGTCCTCCTCCTCCTCTTCCTTCTCCTGCGACGGCGGCGGCGGCGGCGGTGGCGGTGGCGCCGGGGCCGCCTCCTCCTCCCAGGACCGCATGCTCCGCGGGGAGTGCGGCCGCCGCCACCCCTTCGCCTCCTCGGCGGCGGTGGGGGGTTCCCCGGACGCCATGGACACGGACTCCGCGGAGCCTTCCTCCGCCGCGACGTCCGTCGCGGACTTCGGGGTCCAGTCGTCGCCAGGGGCCGCCTCGCCCGCCAACATGGACGACGCGGGCGGCGCGTCGGCGGCGGGGCACGCCGCGCGGCCGCCGCTCGCCGGGCCGCGGAGCGGGTTCCGCCGCCTCGGCCTCCGCGGGATGAAGCAGCGCCTCCTCGTCGTCGCCAACCGCCTCCCGGTCTCCGCCAATCGCCGCGGCGAGGACCAGTGGTCCCTGGAGATCAGCGCCGGTGGCCTCGTCAGCGCCCTCCTCGGTGAGTGTGATCCTGAAATCTCAGCCTTATCCCAAATGTGATGTGGTGGAGCGATGCATGCATCGGCTATCCTGCACTGCATCTTCATATCGAAATTTTCACCGACGCTGCAGGCGTCAAGGACGTGGACGCGAAGTGGATCGGATGGGCGGGCGTCAACGTCCCCGACGAGGTCGGCCAGCGAGCTCTCACCAGAGCGCTCGCCGAGAAGGTTCGTCGCTGCAACTCGGGGACAAATTTCCATTCTGTCTCAACTCTGAAATCTGAACCAATAGAACAGTGACTGTTTTGTTATCACTCTAGTAGTTGGAATCATATATACTTTTTTTGTTCTGATTGATTGAACGGAACAGAGATGTATACCAGTGTTCCTGGATGAGGAAATCGTGCACCAATACTACAACGGATACTGCAACAACATACTCTGGCCTCTGTTTCACTACCTGGGATTGCCACAGGAGGACAGGTTGGCGACGACGAGGAATTTTGAGTCACAGTTCAACGCATACAAGCGAGCAAACCAGATGTTTGCTGATGTTGTGTACCAGCACTACCAGGAAGGGGATGTAATCTGGTGCCATGATTACCACCTTATGTTCCTGCCCAAGTGCCTCAAGGATCATGACATCAACATGAAGGTCGGGTGGTTCCTGCACACGCCATTCCCTTCTTCAGAGATTTACCGGACGTTGCCGTCTCGCTCGGAGCTGCTTCGCTCCGTGCTCTGTGCTGATTTAGTCGGGTGAGCATGTCCTTTGTGCTTATGTCTCCGTTCTGCCTCCTGACGAATTTGGTACTGGAAGCAGATGAGTTTGGTTCACTATCACACTGAATTTACACCTGCGCTTGCTGTCGGACTAGGCAACCAAGTGACTTTTGTGACTTTGGCTCTGCTCATTGTGTTTCCAAGTCCTAATCAGTCAAAAAGAAAAACAGTTTGTTAACGATTGTTTGCCATGTCTATATAATAAAGTTGCTTTTATAGTAGCTTAGAATTCAATCGGCCAACTTTATCTCGTACACTGACAGTAAAGGTACATTTAAAAGGTGACGATGAATGGTCTAATACTTGAAACTGACAATCGAGACACACATTACATGTCAGTTGATAGAGTTTGTAGCAGAACAAGAAACAATACTACATAATTGCAAAATTTCTCTGATGTCTTTCTTCCAAGAAACACAAATATATCAATGCTACAGTATTGCTGATGAATTTATCCATGTTGAGTTGTTTTTCTGGTTTCTGATCTGACCAGTCTCAATTGGTGTGCTGTTTCATTTTCATTTGCTGATGATCGTCCGAGTAGTTAATTCTAAATATTTAGATAATTTGGCATACAAGCAAATCACATAGAACATGATACTTTTAAATGAATTTATCAAAGTTTGATCACTTGGTGAGTTGTTTCATGGTTTTTCCACTGATGTCTCTTCTTCAGATTTCATACATATGATTATGCAAGACATTTTGTGAGCGCATGTACAAGAATACTTGGACTGGAGGGCACTCCTGAAGGTGTGGAAGACCAAGGAAGGCTAACCAGAGTTGCTGCGGTACATATCAACCTTCGTTTTTTATTTAACTATTTTACCTGAACTGTTTGAAATTCCTGATGATTCTATTAGCTTCATCCACTAACTATTTTACTTGCTAATTTAAAAAACATGGCTCGTCTTTTTTTAATTATTTTGATTATTTATAATCTGTTCAAAAGATGTTTGCAGAATGAGTGATTCTTTTGACTCACTTGGCTGAAATCTTCAGTTTCCTATTGGGATAGACTCTGAACGTTTCAAGCGAGCATTGGAGCTTCCAGCAGTTAAAAGACACATCACTGAATTAGGACAACGTTTTGCTGGTCGAAAGGTGAGAAAGCACTTTCTCTCCACTTCTTGATCTGGGGTAGATTACGAATTTTCCACTTTGTCTTTTGCTAATTATAAGCATCAGATATAGATAGTCTATCTGAAACACTGGTCGCGTATCATTCTCATAGTATTAGAAGTTTCATATGTGTTAATATAAGTCATTCTTCCTATTTCTTACATTGTGGATCTTGTAAAATGGGCAACAGTTCCAAAGAAAGCTCATAGATGATCTTAAGACCTTTACATATGTGGAGTTCATACCGTAAACATTTAACCGTGCTTGTCCTCTTAACAATTTATAATACCGCTATCCATGGTGTCCCCTGTTTTGTAGTCAGTGATCTGTTTCTTGCTTTCAGTCATATCACTCTCTCCATATGGTGTCAAAAATTATTTCTTCGATAAGATTTAATTATGCTGAGAGCTTGTCCCCTTTGTTACTGATAAGATGCCGCCATTATATTTTCCAACTTGCTCTAGTTCCATTAGTCACTTGTTACTGCTTCTAACTTAGAAATATCCTGTTGCATGTCACTTTCTCTGTTGCTAAAGGTCTTTAAATAATATTTTCCAATTGATATGAGTTACAAGCTTGTTTTGTCGGCATTAAATGATTTACAAATGCCTAGGATGGTCTTTCCACTATAACTTTTCCTTGTTGATGTGATAGGTAATGCTTGGTGTTGACCGACTTGACATGATCAAAGGAATTCCGCAAAAGATTTTGGCCTTTGAAAAGTTTCTCGAAGAAAACCATGAATGGAATGATAAAGTGGTTCTACTTCAAATTGCTGTGCCGACAAGAACTGATGTCCCTGAGTGTATGAGCCCTTCCTGTGTTTTATCTCTTATTTACACTTTGTGCGACTCTACAAACATGTCTGCTGGAGTACCTCAGATGCATGAAGTATGACTTCTCCACGTAAATGGATTATCAATATTTATCAGCTTGCAATCTTCTTTCTTAAAAAAAGGTTCTTCTTAAAATTTGAATGAAAACACAGTTCAATAACTTTGTTATTGATTATGGATTCAATAAATCTTAATCGTGAAATCATATTAGGTGAGAGTGGTTCATATTATCTACCTGTCCATTTGAAAATGGGGCTGAAGTCCTATAAGAACCTAGTTAGCTAAAAGAAGATTGTTTCTCAACCTTATTTCCTAATTTTGGTGTTATATGATTGAACTGGAAATCTAACCTGATTATTTATGGTCATTCTACTAACCTTAGATTCTGTCATGAGCAGATCAAAAGCTTACAAGTCAGGTGCATGAAATTGTTGGGCGCATAAATGGCCGATTTGGAACATTGACTGCTGTTCCTATTCATCATCTGGTTAGTTTTATTTCTTGTCCTTGTTAACTTCATTTCTGCGCTATCACAAAAACATATACATCCTTTAGTCATATTTGCCTCTTTTCTAGTAGGCAAATGGCACTTGTGATACCCATATTTTCTATGATGACTATACCTAACCTATCACTATTTAAATACTACAACGAGTCAAAGATTGGTTCCTTGTTTCACTCTACCAGCATATTTCATGTTTTTTTATGAGAAGTAACTATATCATCTAAAAACATTGACTCCTTGCAGGACCGATCTCTTGATTTCCATGCCTTATGTGCCCTTTATGCAGTCACTGGTAATTATAGGCTCCTCTCTTGATATTAAAATTTTACTTATGACAATAACTCCTGCTTCATAATGATTACATTTGAGCGTGTTGATAAGAATGTTCCTTCAGTATGTTAGGGACTCTTGCCATGGTTGATCTGTGCATTTCCTCTGTTTTCTTCAGATGTGGCCCTTGTAACATCACTGAGAGATGGAATGAATCTTGTAAGCTATGAATATGTTGCATGCCAAGGATCAAAAAAAGGAGTTCTGATATTGAGTGAGGTGAGTTGTCAATTGTGATGATCAATAACCTTTGATCACTCTTGAATTTCCATGCTATTCATATGCATTCTGCTGGTTCATACTTTTCTATGACTGCAAATTCAGTTTGCTGGGGCAGCACAGTCTCTTGGAGCCGGTGCTATTCTAGTAAACCCCTGGAATATTACAGAAGTCGCAGACTCAATCAAGCATGCATTGACAATGACATCTGATGAGAGAGAAAAACGACATAGGCATAACTATGCTCATGTGACAACTCACACTGCACAAGATTGGGCCGAAACTTTTGTATGGTGAGGAGCTCATTCCAATTGCTTGATCAATAGAGCTTGTTTCCAATGGTCTGATTTGTAGTCTGCTAGACTGGACCTTATTTGTTGATTTGATGCTTGCTATTTTGACTGTACATTGTGTTTGCCATTGTTCGACTGTCTAAATATTGTGCTGCTCCTTTTCTTGTAGTGAGCTAAATGAGACAGTTGCTGAAGCTCAGCTGAGAACAAGACAAGTTCCACCTGATCTCCCTAGTCAAGCAGCAATTCAACAATATCTGCATTCCAAAAATCGGTTGCTCATATTGGTATACCATATTTCTTCTTTGCTACCTTCTGTTGCTATACTTGTGTTGTCTGGGCTGTTCTGATGCAAAAACTGCTTGTTTATTCTTATCTGATAGCAACTTCTTTAAGTAGTTGCTTTGACATGTGCTCTTATGCACTTATTGCCTTCACTCTGAAATGATTAGCCTTAATCTTGCTGAAATAGTTGCTATGACTTATGCACTTTTTCTTGTTCAAGTAATAAAATTTAACGTTTATAAAATTGAGCTATTTAAATATTACTGATTGTCCGATGTTTTTTTTTGGGAAATCCAGTGAAAGCATTTTTTTTTTTAAAAAAAACTCGTGTTTAGTTTATTTGTTTGGTTGCACCTTCAAGTTTCAACCACTTTAAGTCGCGTGCAAGTGATCTGTTCAACTTTCTCTTAAAAAATAATAAACTTAATTGCACTTTGACCGTTTGACAGTAGCATTTGTATTTCCTGTTTTTTTCTTTACAATGTAGGGGTTCAATTCAACATTGACTGAGCCAGTTGAATCCTCTGGGAGAAGGGGTGGTGACCAAATCAAGGAAATGGAGCTCAAGTTGCATCCTGAGTTGAAGGGCCCTTTGAGAGCCCTCTGTGAGGATGAGCATACAACAGTTATTGTTCTTAGTGGAAGTGACAGGAGCGTCCTTGATGAAGTAATTCTCAGATTATTCCTGTCTTTATTTTTATATTAGATTGAGTATGCTACTATATTTCCATCAAAACTAACATATATCTTCCCATGCAGAATTTCGGAGAATTCAATATGTGGTTAGCAGCAGAGCATGGGATGTTTTTACGTCCAACTAATGGAGAGTGGATGACAACAATGCCTGAGCATCTGAACATGGATTGGGTAGACAGTGTAAAGGTGTGTATTTGATAAACAATGTCTGTTGCAACCATTTGATGAATGCCTTCTGACATGGTGTATTGCTTTCCAGCATGTTTTTGAATACTTTACAGAAAGAACCCCAAGGTCTCATTTTGAACACCGTGAGACATCATTTGTATGGAATTACAAGTATGCTGGTACGTGTTTATGCTTGATTGCTTCTTTAGTTTTAATTAGAGAAGGCCTGCAACATAAAAGCTTAATGCTATTTTCGTTTTCCCATTGCAAAGATGTTGAGTTTGGACGGCTCCAAGCAAGAGATATGCTGCAGCACTTGTGGACAGGTCCAATCTCAAATGCAGCAGTCGATGTTGTTCAAGGAAGCCGATCAGTTGAAGTTCGGTCTGTCGGAGTTACAAAGGTCAGTGGTTCAGTGTGATGCTTCATGATAATTGAAAGTTTACACTTCGTTTTGTGAGCTGATGTTTGAAAAATTTTATTCTTTCCACAGGGTGCTGCAATTGATCGTATTCTAGGAGAGATAGTTCATAGCAAAAGCATGGTTACTCCAATTGATTATGTTCTATGCATAGGCCACTTCCTAGGAAAGGTAATTATGCAATTAGTTTATATGTGCATATCCGTTTCTTTCAGTGCATGGTGCTTTTTTATCATTGATGTTTCAATTATCTCGTATCGTGTGATGCATGTAAATTTATAAAGTTTGGATTGGTCTTATATAGATGTTGTGACACTATTTCATTGGTTGTTTAGAACAAAGTCCAAAGTGGGGAGGACACGTTCCCAAATAACCTCATTAACCCCTTGCAAATTTATATGTAGAAGTGGGATTTGTAGGAATGGGTATAAGAAAGGTTTCTTTGATATCTTTCTTTCTTACACACTAAAAGAAGGGAAAATTACCTCCTAGCAAAGCACAAACCGTTCTTTTGGTTAACTTAAAAAAATAATGTTTTAACTCAGAACAAAATTCAGCAATGTTCATATCGTCAATGCTGTTGTACTGAGGCACAAATAAAAGTTAATCAACAATGCCCTATGGATATACAACAGTTTGAAATGTTTCGAAATTACCGAATTGAAACTGCACGAGGTATTTGCTCTTAACATTGGGGCATGTAATAATTTCTGCCATATAGCATGCACGTTTCCTACTATTCAATACGAAGTTTGGAGCCTTTCGTGCTTTTAAAGCTGAAGGATTTGTCTTGTTTCTTGTGCATTCTTGTACTCTTCCTGCACTTGTCCGATTGATCTTTGGCTTTCTCTGGTAACATTGTCTCTTTTTCAGGATGAGGACATCTATGTCTTTTTCGATCCCGAGTACCCTTCTGAATCAAAAGTAAAACCAGACAGCGGCTCGGTATCTCTTGACAGGAGGCCAAATGGACGACCATCAAACGGTAGGAGCAATTCCAGAAACTCACAGTCAAGGACACCGAAGGCACAGGCTGCTCCGGAGAGGTCATCGTCATCCTCTTCGTCAAGCCAGGGCACCCCAAACAGCCACCATGATTGGCGCGAAGGGTCCTCGGTCCTTGACCTCAAGGGCGAGAATTATTTCTCCTGCGCTGTTGGAAGGAAGCGGTCCAACGCCCGCTACCTGCTTAACTCATCAGAAGAGGTCGTCTCCTTCCTCAAGGAGATGGCAGATGCAACGTCGGCTCACAATGGGTTCCTGTCCACAACTGCTGATTACATGTTCTTGGATAGGCAGTAGATGTTCTAATCCCCGGTCTTCCCCCAGAGAAGAAGTTTAACCCTGAAAGTATTCATTTCTTACATGGCCCTGCATGATGTACAATTGTGTACAAAATTTAAGCTCGTGATAAAACTGCGAGAGGGCAGCAAATGAGAAAGTTTTAAAATGGTTTAGAGAATTCTGTACAAAATGTGCTCTCTGCTCCCATAGTGCTGAAATGAGCTCGCGGCTCTTCTACATTTTTTTTTTTGTCTCGGATCCCTCTATTAGCAGTTTAGTGATAGATAATAAATCTGTATAAACTATTGTTTTCCTGAATGTTTTCAGTCATAGGTTCTGGAGCGCGTCATGTTTATCTTTCAAATTCTAGTTCAGGGTCTAGTTCTGAGTCTGTTTTTTTCCTTGTTCGTCTTTAGAGCTGATTGGTAAGCCACTAAGCCGTAACCCTCCTCCCTGCCGTGCAGCTCCGGCAGCGTAGTCAGCGGCGGCGCCATCGACGAGTACAAGCTCTGCCACCATCTCATAGAGCGCGGAGATGCATTGACCTCCTGATGGTCAGCATCGCAATCCTCGCCGCTGGCAGTGTTCGTTTCCTTCCTTGACAGGAAAAGGTTTCGTCCGTCGTCGTTTGCCTTTGATTCCGATTCTGGCCATGTCCGCGCGAGGACTGTGGCCATGTCCGGCATCCGTACCGCATAGCAGTAGCTTGCCGTTATAGATGGCCATATGACCCGCCTGGCACGGCCCGGCCCAGATACAGCTGGGCCTAGGCCGAGTTCGGTCGGGCTAGCACGGTCCGATCTACACGTCGGGTCATACCGTGCCACCCCACGGGCTGCACACATAACCCAGGAACGGTCCAGTAAGACTCGGGCTGTGTCGGGCTGGTCCGAAGGCACGATATCCCATCGTGCTTCTCCACAGAATAAGTCTATTTTTCTCCCTAAACTCTGTGGGCTGTGTCCACATGGCTGGAAATAAGTCTATTTTATATTCCTCTTGCCTTTGGGCCATGCCTTATATAGTAAATTAAGTCTTATTTACATCCTCTACTATTTTTTTTCGATCATGCCGTGCCGGGCCGGCCCACCATGCCGAGGGAGCGGCCCAAGCACGACCCGGTTGTCGGACCGGGCCGGCACGAGCACGACCCCAGTCGGGCCGTGCCATGCTTAGGCCAGGCCAAATTGGCGTGCCTTGGACTGGGCCGTTGTCCTCGGGCCATATGGCCATCTATAGTTGCCGTCGTTGGAAAGGACTAGGACATACGCCAGCGCCATAGAGCAAGCTAGGGATCTCGCCTTGAAGCGGTTTTCGGCTTTCCGCCGGCTCAAGAGGGTGCGCTGGTGCCGGATCGCAGGACATGGCTCGGGGATGTCAATGAGGGTGGCGCTAGATGGCGGAGGATGATGGTCAGACTGGACGAGCGCGCTGAACCGGAAAAGATAACCACCATCACTACCGCATAGGTTGAGAGGGGCAAGGGTCGCACGCGCGCATGCTGGAGCATCGCACCGATCGAGGCCGCGGTGCGCTGCTTACACCGCGCCACCGTGATCTCAGATATGCGTGGCGGTGCGGTGCGGCTGGTTCCATTCACAGGAAAGAGAGCGATGCTCCAGTACTCTCTACTTGTTGTATTATACTACCAATAATATTAAGGGTAAATTAGTAATTTACTAATAAAATAATTACGAGTAATTTTGTCATTTATGTTTTTTCTCAGCTAGATCGATATATGGTTATTTATTAGGTTGGTATTGCTCATATTTCATCAAAAAGCTAAAAAAGAAGGGAAAAGTTTAGTCACTGCTAAATGATAATTATACCCCTATTATTCGAGACGATAATGCTTCTCTACATTTCTACTACCGTTAACTAGGGTGATAGTAGAAAGCAATATGAACCCCTCGATCAAATGAGATCAATGGTTCAAATTGTTTTCTACTACCAGTATAGAGCATCGAAGTGAGGCTCCAGGAAAGAAGGGCACAAACTTCACGTGAGGTCAGTGTGAGATGTTGAATTTCAACGCCTTATCTTGATGCGAAATTCATAGTTTGCCTCAAGGTAATTTGTTGTGCAACTGAAAACTCCCGATCGATTCGACCGATGGATCGGTCAATCCAACAACTATCTACCCTACTGCTATTTTCACTATATCTATATATATATACATGTATCAATCTTTAAAATAATTTTTCTCATAAACTACTTATCCAATCTACAATCTGATCATACTATTGTATTCGTTGTAATTAAATCTTTGCAACAAGATATCATATGATTATATTCTGATCACAGAAAACATGTGTTTGAAACCGTTAAAACTTAATGTTTCATACATGATAGCGACATGTTTCAATATTTCCACAAAATTCATGTAACCGCCTACCCCTACTCTCTCTCTTCTCTCTCTTCACTCCGTCATGCATGCATGCATGCATTTACTGATATTCAAAATGATTTTTCTCCTAAATTATTTATACAATCTACGATTCGATCACACCGTTGTATTCGCTCTAATTAGATTCTGGTAAAATTTACTACGGAACACTTATAAAATGTGGTCTTTGCTGATGAATACTGCAATAATGTGAATTTATCCGAGAATACTTAAAAACACGGTAACTTGCCACATGACACTACGAGCATTAAAATAAAATATTCACTTAGTTGAGGAGAGAGAAATTGCATGAAATGCCAATTTTACTCTCATCTTCTCTCTTATCCCCGTCTCCAAACCTCCGCAACAGATTGTGGTGACGGTAACGAATTCCTCACTGCTCTAGCTACTTGTCCGTTCTGCCGTGATACTCAACAAACTCGGGGGTCATCCTTGAGGCCTCCTTGGCGAGGGCAGTTGCTTCGGCTACTGTCCTTCGTTGGCACGTTCTAGAGGCTAGTCAAATCAGTGCATGGAGGAAGATAACCAATGCTTCGCCGTTATGCGGTTCAAGCTGCGAAGTCTGTATAGCAATATTTCTTGTTCTTTTTTTTTTTGACTAGGTACAGTTATAGAATGGATTGAACCCATTCTTTTACCTTTGATTCGGATTAGTTTTAATATTTATTTGGATTGGATTGGATGGGGTGTTCTGAAAGATTGAGGATTTGGATTGGATTGAGACAAATACTAAAGGATGGAACCAGAAAGCAGGTTCTGAAAGATTATGGTATTTGGATTGGATTAGCCCGTTCACACAATCATCGCCGCCTGTTTTGCCCGCTGCTATCGCTGGAGTTGACATTCTCAACCTAGGGTATGGTGTGGGTCAAACAAGCAGAGTTAGGAAAGAAGATTGGTCCTATGGGCAAAGCTATCATTTTTACAAAAGTTCTCTCTCTCAAATTGTAGGAAATTATAAAATAATATGTGTGATGTCTACAAGCAAAATAGCAAGTTTCTATGATGTCCTTGGGCAAATTTACGTTCTTGTCCATCAGCAAATACCATATTTTTAAGTGTTCTATAGAAAATTTTTCTTTACATCTTTACAATAAGATATCGCATAAGTATATTCTGATGAAAGAAAAATATATGTTTCAGTCTATTAATACTTGATGTTTCATACGCGATAGCTACATGTTTCAACGCATGTCTTCACTGTGTTTCATAAAATTTTTAAGTGTTTCAATGACTGATTGTTTTGTTTCACCATATAGAGGTTAATGTTTCATTCTTTGGTCAACTAAAATATTGGACCAGCCGATTTTCTTTTTATGAATCGGGCGCTATTTTATTTTTGTGAATCGGGCACTCGATGTGTGACAAATCGAATGTTGGTTCACCCATTATATAAAAGTCTTACGAGCAGGCCCCCATAAATCAGAATGCACATAATCAAGAATACCTTCTGTAGTATGCGTAGATGTGTTGAATTTCACCCTCTTATGCTTGCCAAATATGCAATGCTCACAAAATTTGAGCTTCCCGATGCCTTGTCCATCTAGCAATCCTCTCTTACTCAATTCTGCCAAACCAATTTCACTCATATGCGCAAGACGCATATGCCAAAGATTAGTAGCATCGGTATTAGATAATGAATCTGAAACTGCAGCAACATTACCTAATATAGTTGTACCTTGCATATGGTACAGGTCGGTAGTTTTAATATCAGCTTTCATCACAACAAGAGATCCTTTGTTTACCTTCAAAATTCCGTCTCCACCGGAATATTTGTATCCTTTGCGATCAAGAGTACATAAAGAGATGAGACTCCTCTTCAAATTTGGAATATGCCGCACATCTGACAATGTTCTGATACAACCATCAAACATCTTCATCTGAATTGTTCCAATACCTGCAACCTTGCATGGTGTATTATCATCCATCAAAACAGTTCCACCTTGCACAGGCTCATAGGTGGCAAACCAATCCCTGTTCGGGTATATGTGATAGGTGCAAGCAGTATCACGAATCCACTGGTCACTAGTTTGTGCACAACCAGCATAAGCAACAAGAAATTCTGCACCAGGTTTATCATCAGTAATAACTACGGCTTTTCCTTCCTCTTGTTTATTACCTTTCGCTCTATAATTTCTGGTTCTCTTGTCTTTGTTCTGTAGCTTCCAACACTCAGAGATACCACTTGTTAAGAAAATAGATGCACAACGGAGATATCATGTCCATCTCTTTTGCAGTATTTGCATGACTTATACCTGCCTCTGGATTTTGATCTTCCACGATAGCTACTTGAACTTTTATCTCCTGACTGGTTCTTTGTGTTCTTCTGCTGTTGCTTGCCCCGAACAACCAAGCCTTCTGCTTGTGAACTTGAACTTTCAGAGGGTACCATCTTCTTCATTTTTTTCTTTGGCATGCAAAGCTTCGTAAACTTCTTTCAAAGTTAGAGTATCACAACTATAAAGAATAGTATCCCTGAAATTTGCATATGAGCTAGGCAATGAACGCAATAGAATAAGACCTAAATGCTCTTCATTATACTTTACCTCCATAGACTCAAGGTCAGCAACAATTTCCTTGAAAGTGGAGAGATGATCCATCACAGACTCATCATCTTGCAACTTGTGCAAAAATAACTTTTGCCTCAGGTGCATCTTACTGGTCAGATCCTTAGTCATGCATATCTGTTCCAGCTTCAACCACAGCCCACCGGCTGTCTTCTCCTTAAGCATCTCCTGAAAAATATTGTTAGATAGATGAAGATGAATATATGACATAGCCTTACGATCCCTTTTCTTCTCATCATCAGACCAATCCGTAGTCCTCTTGTTAAATCCAGATAGCGCATCATCGAGGTCTTGCTGTGCAAGGACGGCTCGCATCTTCACTTGCCACAGTGAGAATCTTGTGTCCCGGTCCAAGAGCGGTAGATCATACTTCAAACTCGCCATGGGAGAAATACAATATCTAAAACATATTGACTGCAACACCAGCAATCACTTATATTAAACATTGAATCCCAACGAGTAAAACATAAAAATACATATGAAAGTTATGTTATATTTGTAAAAGCTTGATATTATCAAAACATTTTTATATTATGTGTGAAACATTAAGTGTACCAACTATTAAAGCATTGTAAAAATACTTAGTGAAACATTAAAAACATCACGTGCAACATTCATAAACTAACCAGTGAAACATCTCAAAATATTAAAATACTAGTTGACACATTTAAATAAAATGAGGTGAAATATTTAAAAGTCATTAAAAAGATAAATATTTTTTCAGAGAAATATAACCATAAGTGGTCTTGCTGTAAAGATTTAATTGCAATGAATTTAAAGGTGTAATTGGATCATAAACCGGATAAAAAATTCAAGAGAAAACATTTTAAAGTTTAAAATCTTTTGTTCTTGGGCAGCGTGCCTAAGCTATATCCATCTCTCTCATCCGAATGGAGCAGAGCCTTTGCAATCAAACAGACACATGCAAAGTTGCTTAGATTGAACGGTGGAGACAACACCGATATATTCCTCCCGGATCAGACGCCCGACGTGGAGTTCTAGTGCAACAAATCGGACATATGATATTTGCAAAATATCGGATGGTGTTGCAGTGCACAAAGAGAATTGTTTCACCGATCTATAAAAGATGTTTCAACAAAAATGTTTCAGTTCTTCTATCTAGGAGAAGAAAAGTTTCCTCACTCTTCAGAAAATGTATCATCAATCGGATGAAAAAGTTTTAACTGGACACAGTACTTGAAAACTACTGATTGCAACACAGAGAAATCAACATGTGCAAACATCCAATAAAAACACAATGAAACATCCTACCTCAACAAGGTGCAACAAAAGCAAATAATGAATTGCAACATTGCCAAAATCCAGGAGAGAAAAAAGAACTAACTCTGTCTTCTTCTTGTACCCTAGCCATCTCTCCGAACTCACGGGCATTCCTCATCGGCGAGCTCCTAGCGTCACCATACCGAGCCTTGTCACACCTCGGCCGACAACCAGCCACCACCATCAGTGACCTCCCTTACCCCTCCACATCTCCTTCTCCCGTTTGTGGTGGCGCCGGTGGCCAGGTCTAGGCATCCAACACCTCCTTCCTCTCCGCGTCGCCTTGCCGCCACCGTGGCCACCAGCGATGATGGCTCCGCCATCTCTTCTCCATGTCGTGTTGTTGTTGCAGCCGCCGGTGAAGAATCGACAATGGCTAGCTTCGCCTCCACCTTGTGTGTTTCTTACCAGTGAAGAAGAGGTGAGAATAAGATAAGAGGATAAGGAATGAAAATGGATGGGTTGAATACTTAAATCAATAGCGGGTCCCACTTTATGTGTTGTCCGGCGTTTTCTCTCATATCGAACGTTCGGAAGTAAGCACCTTCACATTTTGTCCCAAAGTTTTGTAGTTCTGAATTATTTCTTTTTTACTTTTCCATGATAGAATATGTTGTCTTTTTCCAAATGCAAGAAGACATGATCACATGAACAAGATTGTTTTTTCCCTTCTAAAATTCCTCTTGGTATATCACCACAACCAGCTATGGAGGAATCACAAGAACATTTACCTCAATTGCTGTGGGCAGACATAAAGGAGGTATAAACAATGCACAACGGGTCACTGACAACCAAAACGAATCGATCTCATTTCTATGGACGTGTAATCAGGAGAGAATTCAGAGCGTGAAGGCGGAAGTAGTCACTGACTAAAAGCAGCGCCCGTGCAGATTGCGGGGTGGTTGAGTTCTGTGGTTAGTTAGCACACCCCGCGATTGGTGAAGACTCTACGGCTGCAAATCATCAACCTGTATAAATCAGCAAACGGAAGTGTAATACACTAAACTACATGTCAATATGTCATGTTCATGTGGATTGAGATGGGAAGTGCTTCCATAGATTTCTGAAATTGCTTCCTGCTGCAAGAAGCTTTTCATGGCACCGATCTTAATTTCTCAATGTTGTAGTTGTGCGATATATCTGCAGCATTGCCAGAAGAAAAACCTGCACGTCCAAGCTAACTTCATTATCATCTTTATCAATCTTATACACTACCAAATGTGCTCGTAGCCCGGGTACAGATGCACTCCGGGGCCCAGCCATCCAGGGCATAGAGACAAGAGAGTCAGGTGCATATCAGGCGCTGCTTGGAATTTTTACATTCTAGACCTTTTTGAAAATTTATTTCCAAAAAAACTCATCTCAGGAATTGACTAACACCGTGGTCCAACATGAAGCGCTAGTGACTTAGCTTCCACAGGGTGGCTAGGAGGATGACGCTAATAACGTTGGCGCCGTGAAAAAAGTGTATTAATTTTTCAAGGATCTATTTGTTAAATATGCTTTTTTAAGAAAAAAAGAAGACAAAAAGTAAAAAATCCAGAGGCGCTGCTTGTGTGCAGCTTGGGAAATAAGTAACATGCCGAAGCCGCCCTTCCACCTGCCTCGTTCCAGAATATTCTAGTACTAGCAGTCTAGCACAGGAGTGTACTACCTTTACTTTAGATGGGACCCCGCTCACAGAGGAGGAGGAGGAGAAGGAGAAGGAGAAGGGAATGTACCTGCATTTGCATTATTCGTCCTCCCAGTCTCCCACGCGCGCGATGCGCACCCACCCCGCTCTGCCGTTCTCCTCCGCCATGCATGCCCGTCACGGTGACTCGGCGAGCACCACATTCCACGCAGCAGCAGATAGAGATCAGTGGGCCTACTGCACCCTGCAGCTGTGAGACAACGGTTACAAGACCTGCGCGGAGAGGGCGGAGAGGCACAGAGCCTGTCGGCTCACTTCCTTTTTCCTTTCCTTCCGTTTGAACCAGTTGATCACAACACAAACGGAGAGAGAGCGGTTGATGCGGAAAGACCCGTCCAAAATCTTTTTACTGTACCATTTTTTGTGGGGAAACCCTCTTGGGGATTAGAGCCACTGCGTTTCAAGCTTTTTTTTTGCCTTTTGCTTGCTGCAGCTTTATTCAACAAACCCTTCACGGACTTGTTGACGACCAAATTTGGTAATTCAAATATCAGAAGTGAAGATGGAATCGAAGAGGATTGAAGAGATAAGATCGTATCGGAAAACAGAGTGAAAATCGGCTGTGGTCCGAATCGGCTGTGGACTGGATCGGCAGAGTCAGAGTCGGACTAGGTTAGCCGATTGAGCCGATTGTGGTAACATGACTCGGTACATCGGGTTGTGTTAACGAGCTTCATATGGGTTGCCATGCACGGATGAAGTCCTGAGGAGGCAATTGTATCTATTAATTAGGATATTTTATGTAATTTCCTTATAGATATTCTCGGTAAGAGTCCGCCTAAGGGACTTGTTGGTTAGTTGGATTTGTATTAGGTTAATATGAGTCGTGTCCGTGATGGACAAGGTTTGTAATTTCGGGTATAAATATAATCCCGAGGTCTTGTAAATAATAACAACACACGTTCAATCAATCTCGGCGCATCGCCAAACCTTTGTTTCTGTTCTCGACAAGTTTGTGCTTTCGAGTCGTGCTGCATCACTTTGATCTTCGACAAAAAGGTATATCTTGTCATGGCGAGTTACATCATTATGGCTAGTGCTTACATCTCTATGACACTCTAGTTCTTTGTTGTGATTCTCCGAATTATCATATATGTTATATAACTTAGATCGACAATGCAATCTACCTGTATCGGCTAGATCATTTCTAGGGTTTCATCGGTATCGGCTAGATTACTTTGTTAATCTAGGTTATATAATATATCCACCATCCTGAAAAGGCAATCATCGGCTTGATTCTTTAGATCTTATGCTTCTATTTATACTTAATGCTGCATTGGTTCAGTCCAACCTATTAAGTCGTATTTAGAATCATGATATCTAACCTGCTTCATGGTTGTTAATAAGGATAGTATCGGGGTTTCAGCCGATCTTACCTGATATAGATGTTTTACATTGTATTATGCTTTGTTTAATGTTCTATATCTGCCCCTTATATCAGGATCTAATCTAATATAAATATATTAAGCTTGATATCAATCTAATTGGTTATAGTTTAATATATTTATTACTAGAGAATATCCTAGTATAAGGTTGTATCGGAGCTATAGCCGATACATACTTAAACCTAGATATCGGCTATGACATTAGTCTACATAATCATTATGTCATGTTATCTTTAGACTTGGGCAATTTATACTGTCTCGGTTCAGTCCGATCTATCCCAATTGCTTATCTCTAAAGTAACATTGATTTGTTGATTATGTAATACTGATCTTTACAGCCGATATACTAGCTTTAGGGTTAATTTTATCATTGATTATACCTTACAGCCGATCCATGCTTTATTGCATCGGCTAGGTCACACACGATATGAAATCGGCCCTATGGCCGATTGTCTATCGTTTACTGATATTCTTTGCATGTTTTTCTTGTTGATTGCAGGATCAAATCAACTGGCACGCCCTTTAATCTGAAACCCTAATTTTGGACCTGCACTAGAGTAAAGCAAACCTCTCAGGCCAGTGTGTGTTTTTTGCATCAACACGCTTTTGGCACGCCCAGTGGGACCCGTGTCATCATGTCTCCAAACATCACTGAAGTCGCAGAGGACAACATCATCGCGGTTACACCCGAGCAGCTGAATGATGAACAAAAGGAAGATTTGCGACAACTGATGGATCAACTCCAAAACCAGTATTTGCATTCCTTCACAGTCACCCGGCAAGGTACGGTCGTCCAAAGAGCTGAAGTCCAAGTACCGACGATCGTGAAGCAAGACCTAAGTACTTCTGGACCAAGAGAAGAAAAAGATAAACAGGTGAAAACCGAATCGAGTAACGAAGAATTGCACACATTACAAGATCACATCGATTCGGCTGTACATCATGCGCTAGTCAACCAGTCCGGAGTACTTGTCAATACCTTAACAAACATGATCAAGTCAGTGGTCGATGGAACGATAGCCGAGGAAAAGGCTAAAGGACCTATTTATCTACCAGACGGCGCATTCCCAGCATATAGAACGGTGAAGACAGAGATCGGTGGAAATCAAGGAAATCAACAAGTGCTTCAAACCCAGGCTCCATCGGCTCCTTTCTCAAGTTCAAATATTCCATCAATTCTAACTAGATCACAGCCGATCACTGGGGGGCAAGCATCAACTCAATTGACACCAGAACAATTGATGGGTATTCTTCATCCAAAACCGCCAGCTGTCGACACATCTTACCAAATACCTTCGGTTCCACAACAGCCGATTGGAATTACTCAGCCGATAAGCCAGCAATATAGTACAGAACAACTTCCTTATGTGTCACCACAAGGCATATCGGCTGGCTTCAATAATCTTTATCAGCCTCACTCACCACGGCCTCAGCCGATCCAATACGGCCAGATGGATCCAGTACAACAACAGTATGGTGGAGGAACACCCCATCAACCCTGGGCCGATATGATCGCTGACGTCATGAGGGAGCAATTTGGACTTAAACCGAAAGATAATGGCAACATGTATCGGCATCCGTATCCAGAATACTTTGATCGGGTTCCATTGCCAAACCGATACAAGGTGCCAGACTTTTCCAAGTTCTCAGGACAAGATAATATATCAACCTACGAACACATTAGCCGATTTCTAGCTCAGTGTGGTGAGGCATCGGCTATAGAAGCTCTCAGAGTTCGCTTATTCCCACTCTCGCTATCTGGATCAGCTTTCACCTGGTTTTCATCATTGCCATATAATTCAATCAGGAGCTGGGCCGATTTGGAGAAACAATTCCATAAGTACTTTTTCAGTGGAGTCCAAGAGATGAAGCTATCGGACCTCACAGCTATTAGACAGAAATCAGACGAGTCGGTTCCAGATTATATTCAACGATTCAGAGACGTGAGAAATAGATGTTACAGCCTATCTTTATCAGATTCTCAACTAGCCGATTTAGCTTTTCAAGGTTTGCTGGCGCCGATCAGAGAAAGGTTCCCAGCTCAAGACTTTGATAGTTTAGCACACTTGGCTCAGAAGGTATCGACTCACGAGACAAGATTTCAAGAGGCTAGGAAATTCATCAAAAAAGCTAATAATGTAAACAATGTCTACAATTATGATTCTGATTCTGAAGATGAAGACCCAGATATCAATGCAGCCGAATGGGCTAGGAACAAGAAGACGGTGGTCTGTCAATGGGCTAAGAATTCGGCTGCAGAGGAAAAATTTGACTTTGACATTACCAAGGCCGATAGGATTTTCGATCTCCTCCTTCAAAAAAAACAGATTCAACTTCCGGCAGGACATGTCATCCCATCGGCTGAAGAGTTAAAGAAAAGGAAGTACTGCAAATGGCACAACACAGGGTCTCATCATACTAATGATTGCAAAATTTTCAGACAACAGATCCAGTCGGCTATTGAACAAGGAAAAATTAAGATTGATGGATCCAATATGGTAAAAAGGCCGATGAAGATAGATGGACACCCTTTTCCAGTGAACATGGTGCATCCTGGATACAACAGGAATACAGCCGATGGAAATAAAAACTATACTAGGAGTATCAGATCGGCTGGTATGATCGGTAAGTATCAAAAAAGACGCCAGAAGGAAGAGGAGGCATATCTTGATGAGGAAGAAAGATATTTTGATCCCCATTGGAGTTGTGAATTCTTCAGATTCTGCTGGAACGAAGGTATGAGGTTACCATCTATCGAAAATTGCCCTGGCTGCAGTGATCCTGATGTCCAATTCATTCAAGAACCAAACCGACGATATGCAGTTATACATCGGCCAAGGCAATCAAGGCTGTCAGTGCATGAAAGACTTGGGCCGATGCACCAAGATAATGATGAAGATGACTCACATAGAGAATCCAAGCCAATGCATCCCCAATGGTGTCCTTCTGGGATATTCACCAAAAATCAAAAGAGAAGAGTTCAACGGATGAGGAACAGAGAGCAATTCCAGAAGGTTGAGGGTGCAATTGAGCATCGGCTGCGGCAGAAAAAGAAGAAAGTTTGGCGGTGAAGAGCAAGGTGGTGCTAGCCGGTGAAGTTGAAGCCGATCGCAGCAAAAATCAGCAACGTAAGGGTAAGGAGGTGATGTCATCTGAGATAAATATGGTCTTTATGTTGCCAGCCGAATATGCGGTGGAGCAAGTGGTCGAGCAAGAAGAAGATATGTCATCGGCTAAATTGATGTTATCTCCACAACAAGCTGTTTTTGAGAAGCCTGAAGGAACAGATCATCGGCACCTCAAGCCACTCTATGTTAAGGGATTTGTCAATGGTAAGCCGATGTCAAAGATGCTAGTCGATGGAGGGGTAGCTGTTAATTTAATGCCTTATACAACATTCAAAAAGCTTGGGAAGAATTCAGAGGACTTGATCAAAACCAACATGGTTCTGAAGGATTTTGGCGGGAACCCATCTGAGACCAAGGGAGTTTTGAATGTGGAGCTAACCATCGGCAGTAAAACAATTCCAACCACGTTCTTTGTTATTGATGGGAAGGGTTCCTATAGTCTGTTGTTGGGAAGAGATTGGATCCATGCCAACTGTTGCATCCCTTCAACAATGCATCAAAGCTTGATTCAATGGCAAGGAGACCAAATCGAAATCGTGCCAGCCGACAGGTCAGTTAATGTAGCTTGTGCCGATTTGTCTATTTGGGAGATGGAAGGAATTGATTGTTTATCTGGCAAAGTTTGGCAAGGAGATTACTTAAAGGTTTCTGATGATGCCATACAGACAACAGGAGATGGAGAGCCCCAATTCTTGTTTTGAGGGCGCCGTGGAGGGTTCCAACCTATACACAGAAGATACCATTGATGATCTCGACGGCAAGCTTGGGCAAGGTTTTATGTCGGCCGATGAATTAGAGGAAATTGACATTGGACCAGGTGATAGGCCTAGGCCGACATATATTAGTAAAGGTTTACCAAAAGAATTTAAATGTAAGTTAATTGCACTCTTAAAGGAGTATAGAGATTGTTTTACCTGGGAATACTATGAGATGCCAGGACTTAGCCGATCGATAGTTGAACATCGGCTCCCTATCAAACCAGGTTATCGGCCGTACAAGTAACCCCCAAGACGTTGTAAAGCTGCGATGTATGATGCTATTAAGGCCGAAATTACAAGACTCTATGATGCTGGCTTTATTAGACCATGCCGATATGCTGAGTGGATTTCCAATATAGTACCGGTTATCAAGAAAAACGGCAAGCTCAGGGTTTGTATTGATTTCAGAAATCTGAACAAAGCTACACCGAAGGATGAATACCCAATGTCGGTAGCCGATCAACTTGTAGATGCAGCATCTGGACATAAGATTATCAGTTTCATGGATGGCAATGCTGGTTATAATCAAATTTTTATGGCTGAGGAGGACATTCACAAGACTGCCTTTAGGTGTCCTGGTGCTATCGGCTTGTATGAGTGGGTAGTTATGACTTTCGGTTTGAGGAGTGCTGGTGCTGCATATCAGAGAGCCATGAACTATATCTTTCACGATCTTATCGGCGCATTGGTGGAGATATATATAGATGATGTGGTGGTTAAGTCCAAGGAAGTTGATGATCACATAGCCGATTTGAAACAGGTCTTAGAAAGAGCAAGGAAGTATGGGTTGAAGATGAATCCTACCAAGTGTGCTTTTGGTGTATCGGCTGGTCAGTTTCTTGGATTTCTGGTTCATGAGAGAGGGATTGAAATTCCTCAGAGGAGCATTGAGGCAATTAAAGATATTAAACCCCCGGAAGATAAAACCAAGCTACAATCATTGATCGGCAAGATTAATTTTGTTTGGCGTTTTATATCAAATCTGTCTGGCCGAATAGAGCCATTTACTCCTTTGCTAAGGTTGAAAGCCGATCAAGAATTTGTTTGGGGAGAGAAGCAGCAGCAGACTCTGGATAATATCAAGGAATATCTGAGTACCCCTCCAGTTCTTATACCACCACAGAAAGGGATCCCATTTAAGCTTTATCTATCAGCCGATCAAAATTCTATCAGCTCAGTTTTAATTCAAGAGGTTGAAGGCAAAGAAAGAGTTATATTCTATCTCAGTAGACATCTGTTGGATGCGGAAACAAGGTATTCACCTGTGGAGAAGTTATGCTTATGCTTATATTTTTCTTGCACAAAGTTGAGGCATTATCTATTATCCAACGAATGCATTATAGTTTGCAAGGCCGATGTAGTACGATAGATGCTATCGGCTCCAGTGCTAAAGGGACGAATTGGGAAGTGGATATTTGCTTTGTCAGAATTTGATCTTAGATATGAATCGGCTAAGGCAATTAAAGGGCAAGCGATAGCCGATTTCATAGTTGAACACAGGGATACCAGTATTGATAATATTGACATCATGCCATGGACTTTATTCTTTGATGGATCAGTTTGCATTCATGGTTGCGGTATCGGCTTGGTGATAATATCACCTAGGGGGGTAAGTTTTCAGTTTGCTTTTACTATTAAACCGTATTAGACAAATAATCAAGCAGAATATGAAGTTGTTCTCAAAGGGTTGCAGTTATTAAGAGAAGTCGAAGCCGATGCTGTAGAGATCATGGGTGATTCATTGTTGGTGATAAGTCAATTATCTGGGGAATATGAATGTAAGAATGATACCTTAATAATCTATAATGCGAAATGCCAGGAGCTGATGAAGACATTCAAGATGGTTACTTTGAAGCATATTCCTAGGGAGCAAAACGTTGAAGCCAATGATTTAGCTCAAGGTGCATCAGGATATAGGCCGATGTTACAAGGGATTGAGGTAGAAGTGGCCTGTATTCCAGCTGATGATTGGAGGTTTGATGTTTTTGAGTATCTAAAGAATCCTTCAAGAACAGTTTCAAGGAAATTAAGGTATAAAAGCTCTCAAGTATGTTTTGTTGGATGGTTCATTATATTATCGGACGATTGATGGAGTTCTATTGAGATGCTTGAGTATGGAAGAAGCTAAAGTTGTCATGTGTGAGGTTCATGAAGGTATTTGTGGGACATATCAATCGGCTCATAAAATGAAGTGGTTACTTCGAAGAGTTGGATATTTTTGGCCGACAATGCTGGAGGATTGTTTCAGATATTACAAGGGTTGTCAAGATTGTCAGAAGTTTGGAGCAATTCAGAGAGCACCAGCATCGGCTATGAATCCTATTATCAAGCCGTGGCCGTTCAGAGGTTGGGGTATTGATATGATCGGCCAGATCAATCCACCATCCAGCAAAGGACATAAGTTCATATTAGTTGCGATTGATTATTTCACTAAGTGGGTTGAGGCAGTTCCCTTGAAGAAAGTTGACAGTCAAGATGCGATCAATTTTGTTAAAGAGCATATTATATACAGATTTGGTTTGCCACAGACGATTACAACTGATCAGGGTTCTATCTTTATATCGGACGAGTTTGTTCAGTTTGCTGATAGTATGGGAATTAAGTTGTTGAATTCATCACCATATTATGCACAAGCCAATGGGCAGGCTGAGGCATCTAACAAGAGTTTGATTAAGTTGGTCAAGAGAAAGATAGCCGAATACCCTAAGAAGTGGCATACTATTCTGGCTGAGTCATTATGGTCCTATCGGATGGCTTGCCATGGTGCAATCCAGGTACCTCCTTATCAATTGGTTTATGGGCATGAAGCTATCTTACCATGGGAAACCAACATCGGCTCTAGGAGGGTTTCTTTACAGGATGAGTTAACAGCCGATGATTATCATAATTTGATGGTTGACGAGTCAGAAGATTTGGTTCAACCAAGATTGCGAGCTCTTGAGAAAGTTCGAAGGGATAAGGAAAGAGTTGCCAGGCATTATAACAAGAAGGTTGTGCCCAAATCTTTTGAGGAAGGGGAGCTGGTTTGGAAATTAGTGTTGCCGATAGGGGCCAGAGATAATAAATTTGGCAAGTGGTCACCGAATTGGGAAGGTCCGTTTCAAGTTCACAAATGTGTTTCTAAAGGGGCCTATATGTTAAAAGGACTTGATGGCGAAATCTTTGGCAGAGCACTTAATGGAAAATACTTAAAGAAATATTACCCAAGTGTTTGGATTGGTTCCTGATCGGCTATGGTTTGCCGGTTGATGGTTGATAGCCGATGTGTTTACATCGCCTTTAGATGGTCGATATTTTTATCGCCCTTAGATATATAAGTTTGCAGCATTGTGTTCCCTACTACAAACTTGGGGGGCATGGAAGATGAAAAGTTGGAAATTTCTGAGCGAAAATTAGTATCAGTTGCCGAATCTGGAATACAGCCAAGTCTGCCAGGTATACAATTGATTTATATGAAGCAACAGTATCAATCGGCTTAAGGAAGTTAAGAGGTTATGTTACAAGACAAATGTTTTAGCCGATTACAGAATTGATCACAAAATTCTTCTAAGTCCTTATTACAAGAAATCATTGCGTAAGATATTTTTGGATTGCTGACAATGCCCGTTGACGGATTTCTTCAACTTCTGCAATGGCTTGGGCATCTTGGGCGTCAGTTCCAGGAATTACCTTCAAGGACTTAGTCATGGTGGCCACATTCTTTATAGCTGATTTCAGCTTTGCTTTCTGTTCTCCAATGGCTTTAGGGAGATCGGCTAATTTCTGCTTTTCCAATGCAATCTTGGCATTACACTCTTCAAGCTTGGCTAGCAGATCTATTCTTTCGGCTTCTAATTGATTTATCGAAGCTTTAATTGACTCTTCGGCTAGTTGATCGAGCTTGGTTTTCTCATCATGGACTAATTGCCGATTGGATTGAATGGTGGCTTCTATATCTCTTTTCTCTCGTCTATCGGCTATCCTTTGTTTTGCCTTCTCCAGCTTAAATTGGTGCTGCTCAAGATACATAGCTGGGGTAACCATATTGGACAATTCATCTGGCAAAATAGCTTGGATTTCTTGGAATCTGGTTCGGAGAGTGCTCCAGTCAACCACCAGACTGTCTAGAGATGCTTCTAGCCGATGTGCAATATCTTCAAGATTCCTCTTCACGTCATCGGCTAGAGGAGCTAAGGATTTGCTTGATATTTCTCCTTCTGCTTCTTCATCAAAGTAGTCCTTTATATCAAAAGAGAATAAATCGGCTAAGACCTGCAAGTAGGAAAGATAAAAAGAGTACAAGTAAGAGGATATTTTTATATAGCCGATTTGAGAGGTTTTAAGAATGAGACTTACAGGGATTGCAGGAGCAGCGATTTCTTCTTCGATGTGATGGCTGCCTACAGCCGATGCGGTATGTTCGCTGGAGACCGGTTGTGCTACAGGTGATGGAGGGGAAGGAGGCTGAAAATATTCATGCAAGTGTTAGATAGTATCGGCTAATGAAGTATTCAGGGGATTAAAAGATTGAAAATTACCAGAGGAGCTTGAATGGATGGTTTAGCCGATGCTTGTGTTGGTTTCTTTCTCTGGGCTGGTCTTTTCTTCTACAAAATGCAAGAGTTGGAGGATTAAGTTGAGGATCAATAAAGAAAATTTGTATCAAGGAAGATGAATTTACCCTAGGTTGCCGAGTGAAGACAGCTGGAATAGGAGTTGTGGGGGTTTGCTTTGGAGAGGCTGGAGGTGTTTCTTTTTCCACATCACTGGATTCGGCTGCAGCTTCATCTATTGCCCGTTCGATGGATGCTTCTTTTAGGGCTTCATCTGCATCATCGGCTGTTGGAGGTGGTTGTTTCTTGGTCTTTTTCTTAGTGGCTGGTGGCACAGCAGTTGATGCTCTAGTTCTCCTTTTTCTGCCTGCATCGGCTGTTTCTTTCATTTGTCCTTGGAGCAGGCTTGATGTCTTGGGGGCATGATAGCCGATGACAGGAGGAGTCATGCCACATCTGTTAGGAAATAACCCTGCAGCATATTCAATTTCTTTGCCACTTTTGTTGGTATGAGGAGGAGATGAGTCTGTGGTCTGAAAAGAAAAGATAGTTCATGAGTTATAAATAGAATCGGCTGATATGTTTAAAACAGGAATAAAAAAAAGAGAAGTTACCTGAGGGATCATGTCAGGGAAGAGGTCTGTCATATAGATGGTAGCCGATTGGTGAAATAGGTGTTGTTTCCATTCAGCCCACCATGAGGTGAAGTCTTTGCTCCTGAACATAGCTAATTCAATATCATTAATACTGCCAAGAGAGGGGCCTGGAATGTTCAGCAGCCGATCCATCATCAGACTTGAAGATATCTCTCCTCGGCATTCAATCTTGTCAGCAAACCACAGGCCAATTGGGAGTTGGCCCATACCAAATTGTCTTGCTGAGCTCATGGGATGATAGAACTCATATGAGACTTTAATATTCCTGCCCTGGTGGATGCCGACAGGGAGAATGCATGGGCTGATGGCTGTAGTATAAACTTCTCTGGACTTCTGAAATTTGTCATGGTTTATTTCTTCAAATCTGAAGTCCGATGGCAGCTCAAAATTGACTGATTCATCATAGAAGAACCAGATTCTAGCATCTTTCTGGAAGCCATCATAGAAACTAAAGAACCAGTCCTTGAGCAATTCTGCTGATAACTTTGCTCCTGCATCGGCTGGTGTGCTGGCATATTCTCCAAAGGATGTACACCTCCGATGAGTTATTTCTTCACCATCATCATCAGTGATTGGTTCTAATCTTGGGAATTCTGATTCTGTTGGAGATGGCCGATTGACAGCTTTCATTGCAACTAAGTTTAACCAAGTCTGCAATAACCACCATGGGCCACCTGCATTGACTACTGAGCCGGTTGCTAGTTTGGCTGATGCATTGGTTAAAGTTTGATACAGATAGCCGAGCAGGATTTTTCCCAAAGGAAATTGTCTTTTCTCTTCAAGGGCTTCGGTTATGTGCTGCCAGTTTGAGGTTGGGCCACAACTTGATCCACAAAATAGAAATTTTTCCAACCACATCAGTAAGAAGGCAGTATGCTCTCTTGGGGTAACTGAGCCCTGACCCATGTTAGCCGAAATAAACCCAGACCATCCTCCTATGCTCTTTGTTTTAAAGTCGAATCTATTCTTGGAGTTCAAGATCATTGGGTTGGCAGATGAGGTGATATCAAGTCCAGTTAACATGGTTATATCTAAGAGAGTTGGTGTCATCGGCCCTTGGTTGAATAAGAATGCATTGAGGGTGTTGGACCAGAAGTAGCTTGCAGAAGCCATTAACGGCTCATCTTTAGCCGAATTTGCCAAAGAAAGGGCTAGGGCTTGGCCGATTCCTATCTCATCCCAGTGACTTTGCTTGCTAGCTGATATGCGCTTGAACCATGCAGGCCAGCTTTTCTCTAGGGATGGCCAGGACTTAAATGTGTTTTTCCAGTGTCCTATGTTGGGGTTCGATAATCTGAAGGGGATTCTATTGGTTTCGGCAGTGATGAACTCAGTTGGGTCTGTATTGCCGATTGGCCCAAGGAAGTAGTTGTTTTCATGATTAAGACTGGGAACCGCAATTAGGTTTGCGAGATGCTACATCAACAAAGCAAAAGAGAAGAGAAGCGAGCTAAGATTGCGGGAAAATGAAATTGGATGAATTAAAAGGAGATCTAGCCGATGGGACTTACCTCAGCGTATTCGGCCGATGGGGCAGCAGATGGAGCGGATGATGAAGACATCTTCTCGCCGACGGAAGTTGAATGAGCGAGGGGTTGCTTGAAGATTGATTGCTTGCGCCGAGGGGATCGCCGGAGTTGGGGGAGACGGAGATTGTGAAAGCGGTGGCAACAGTAAATAACAGTGTGAAGTTTCTTGGGGCTGTCGGTTAAAGTATTTAAAGCGCTGTGGTAACGGTAAGAAAAACGGAAAGAGCGAGATTATCTCGGAGATAAGATTTGGCAAATCCGAAACATTACCAAATATTCCGGACTTGGGGGGCATGTGTTTGACGACCAAATTTGGTAATTCAAATATCAGAAGTGAAGATGGAATCGAAGAGGATTGAAGAGATAAGATCATATCGGAAAACAGAGTGAAAATCGGCTGTGGTCCGAATCGGCTGTGGACTGGATCGGCAGAGTCAGAGTCGGACTAGGTTAGCCGATTGAGCCGATTGTGGTAACATGACTCGGTATACGTCATCGGGTTGTGTTAACGAGCTTCATATGGATTGCCATGCACGGATGAAGTACTGAGGAGGCAATTGTATCTATTAATTAGGATATTTTATGTAATTTCCTTATAGATATTCTCGGTAAGAGTCCGCCTAAGGGACTTGTTGGTTAGTTGGATTTGTATTAGGTTAATATGAGTCGTGTCCATGATGGACAAGGTTTGTAATTTCGGGTATAAATATAATCCCAAGGTCTTGTAAATAATAACAACACACGTTCAATCAATCTCGGCGCATCGCCAAACCTTTGTTTCTGTTCTCGACAAGTTTGTGCTTTCGAGTCGTGCTGCATCACTTTGATCTTCGACAAAAAGGTATATCTTGTCATGGCGAGTTACATCATTATGGCTAGTGCTTACATCTCTATGACACTCTAGTTCTTTGTTGTGATTCTCCGAATTATCATATATGTTATATAACTTAGATCGACAATGCAATCTACCTGTATCGGCTAGATCATTTCTAGGGTTTCATCGGTATCGGCTAGATTACTTTGTTAATCTAGGTTATATAATATATCCACCATCCTGAAAAGGCAATCATCGGCTTGATTCTTTAGATCTTATGCTTCTATTTATACTTAATGCTGCATTGGTTCAGTCCAACCTATTAAGTCGTATTTAGAATCATGATATCTAACCGGCTTCATGGTTGTTAATAAGGATAATATCGGGGTTTCAGCCGATCTTACCTGATATAGATGTTTTACATTGTATTATGCTTTATTTAATGCTCTATATCTGCCCCTTATATCAGGATCTAATCTAATATAAATATATTAAGCTTGATATCAATCTAATTGGTTATAGTTTAATATATTTATTACTAGAGAATATCCTAGTATAAGGTTGTATCGGAGCTATAGCCGATACATACTTAAACCTAGATATCGGCTATGACATTAGTCTACATAATCATTATGTCATGTTATCTTTAGACTTGGGCAATTTATACTGTCTCGGTTCAGTCCGATCTATCCCAATTGCTTATCTCTAAAGTAACATTGATTCGTTGATTATGTAATACTGATCTTTACAGCCGATATACTAGCTTTAGGGTTAATTTTATCATTGATTATACCTTACAGCCGATCCATGCTTTATTGCATCGGCTAGGTCACACACGATATGAAATCGGCCCTATGGCCGATTGTCTATCGTTTACTGATATTATTTGCATGTTTTTCTTGTTGATTGCAGGATCAAATCAACTGGTACGCCCTTTAATCTGAAACCCTAATTTTGGACCTGCACTAGAGTAAAGCAAACCTCTCAGGCCAGTGTGTTTTTTGCATCAACAGGACTGCTCCTCCAGTAATTAGGCCCCGTTTGATTATTTCGTGGGTGTTGCTATCAGAATATTGGTTCGATCATATAGATAAACTGTTTAATTTTCTTAAAAAATATTAGTATAACATAAATAAGCAGTCTATACATGGATTTTTTTTTAAGAAAACATATTTTTCAGGAAAAAGATTGCGTAAAACTGTTTGTACAAGGTGACAAATATGTTGTTCGAATTTAAACTTCAAATTCTGTGCAGCATTAGATGTATATTATACAAATTTTATTAATTATGAGTAACAGATTATTCATAATCATTTAAATGTATTTTTAGCAAACAAATGGTACTCCAAAAGCTACCCTCGTGTTCTAAGTGATGTAAATGATGCAGTAACTTGTGAACTAAACAGTAGGTGTGGCTGTTACCCCAGTTGCTTTAGCCTCTCTACTGATGAATTGCAGAATCCATTGCTTTTTTTGACAGGAAGTGCTACTGACACAAAACCGAATCGACATGTCCCCACCTGCCACCTGATGCTCTGACTCGCTGAGAGAGAGAGAGAGGCAAAAACTTGAGCAGGAGTAGCCGCTACGTTTATCAATCTTATACACTACCAAATGTGCTCGTAGCCCGGGTACAGATGCACTCCGGGGCCCAGCCATCCAGGGCATAGAGACAAGAGAGTCAGGTGCATATCAGGCGCTGCTTGGAATTTTTACATTCTAGACCTTTTTGAAAATTTATTTCCAAAAAAACTCATCTCAGGAATTGACTAACACCGTGGTCCAACATGAAGCGCTAGTGACTTAGCTTCCGCAGGGAGGCTAGGAGGATGACGCTAATAACGTTGGCGCCGTGAAAAAAGTGTATTAATTTTTCAAGGATCTATTTGTTAAATATGCTTTTTTAAGAAAAAAAGAAGACAAAAAGTAAAAAATCCAGAGGCGCTGCTTGTGTGCAGCTTGGGAAATAAGTAACATGCCGAAGCCGCCCTTCCACCTGCCTCGTTCCAGAATATTCTAGTACTAGCAGTCTAGCACAGGAGTGTACTACCTTTACTTTAGATGGGACCCCGCTCACAGAGGAGGAGGAGGAGAAGGAGAAGGAGAAGGGAATGTACCTGCATTTGCATTATTCGTCCTCCCAGTCTCCCACGCGCGCGATGCGCACCCACCCCGCTCTGCCGTTCTCCTCCGCCATGCATGCCCGTCACGGTGACTCGGGGAGCACCACATTCCACGCAGCAGCAGATAGAGATCAGTGGGCCTACTGCACCCTGCAGCTGTGAGACAACGGTTACAAGACCTGCGCGGAGAGGGCGGAGAGGCACAGAGCCTGTCGGCTCACTTCCTTTTTCCTTTCCTTCCGTTTGAACCAGTTGATCACAACACAAACGGAGAGAGAGCGGTTGATGCGGAAAGACCCGTCCAAAATCTTTTTACTGTACCATTTTTTGTGGGAAAACCCTCTTGGGGATTAGAGCCACTGCGTTTCAAGCTTTTTTTGCCTTTTGCTTGCTGCAGCTTTATTCAACAAACCCTTCACGGATTGCTCCTCCAGTAATTAGGCCCCGTTTGATTATTTCGTGGGTGTTGCTATCAGATTATTGGTTCGATCATATAGATAAACTGTTTAATTTTCTTAAAAAATATTAGTATAACATAAATAAGCAGTCTATACATGGATTTTTTTTAAGAAAACATATTTTTCAGGAAAAAGATTGCGTAAAACTGTTTGTACAAGGTGACAAATATGTTGTTCGAATTTAAACTTCAAATTCTGTGCAGCATTAGATGTATATTATACAAATTTTATTAATTATGAGTAACAGATTATTCATAATCATTTAAATGTATTTTAAGCAAACAAATGGTACTCCAAAAGCTACCCTCGTGTTCTAAGTGATGTAAATGATGCAGTAACTTGTGCACTAAACAGTAGGTGTAGCTGTTACCCCAGTTGCTTTAGCCTCTCTACTGATGAATTGCAGAATCCATTGCTTTTTTGACAGGAAGTGCTACTGACACAAAACCGAATCGACATGTCCCACCTGCCACCTGATGCTCTGACTCGCTGAGAGAGAGAGAGGCAAAAACTTGAGCAGGAGTAGCCGCTATGTTTGTTGCGTATCGTATCGTACAGTGCGGTAGCGCGGACCGATGGGTGACACAGGAGGCTGCGGCGTTCACCAGGGGCAGCGAAGGTATGCCTGTCCAGGCGATGGGCCGAGCGCGGCCGCGGCGTCTGCCGGAGGACGACAACAGCGATCCACCGGCAAGCCTGTGCGCGCGGCCGTGTGGCAATGGTGTCGAGATGTCAGCAGAGGCCCGCGCCACCGTTCGGCAATATTTTCCCAAGTAAGGTGTTGATCCATTGATCGAATCTACTAGAAGTGGTTGCGCAGGGCCACGCCACGCCATGCACAAAAATATCTAAACAAAACTATCATAAAAAAATGTTATTGTTTAAATTATTCTCTTTAGTTTCAGTAAATCTAAAAGGAATTCTAAAAACTTATATACACATAGCACCAGTTCATGTGACTTGAGAATAGGAAAACTTATCTAAAAAAACTGTATACACATAGCACCAGTCCATGTCGCCTGTAATTAGAAAAACTGATCAGACAGGTTAATGCAGATTAATTGACACCATGATTTCAATAGATGGATTAATAACAAATTATATATAATTAAATACTTTGTAATAGGTGGATTTCCCAGGTGCTATATTGCTGGCAATATATAAACTTAAGTACTCTGGTATCTAACAAAATGTAACAAAACTATCAGTCTTGGCATTCAGCAAAGCACCCCACGTCGGCGCGTATTCATCAATGTATTAAAAAACATGGCACTACATTCAGCAATAGGTAATCAACGGCAAATTAGTGTAGAGCTGATGATTGAGACAATACTATCACATGTGGGGAGGTGGTATCACCCATGCTATATAGTTTCTGTTGGCAATGTGGCATCAAATGGAAGAACAGATCAATCCAGGGTCAAAAACAGAACCACCAGTGGAAGAAGTATCCAGGCCAACTCATTCTCTCGCGAGGAGAAGCAGCAGCAGAAAAGCAAAAGGTCTCATCACAAGTTGTATCGTGAAACAAACACCAAACAAGTCACTAACTCCGGGAAAGTGTTTTTATCCCTCGAGGGGATATCCACTCGTTTCGTGCATATCATCTAAATAGTCATCAAAAAATTTGAAAAAAATAAACAAGATAGATTAATATGAAATATATCACTTCACGAACATGCAAATTAAAATTCAACCTCTACAAGTTCTAACAAAAATAACAAATATAGCTAAGAATGTACGTTAATTATTTTCAGTTTAATTTGTTCTTTTTGGTGGAACTTGTAGAGTAGAATTTCATCTTGCATGTTTGTAGAGTAATATGTTTCATATTAATCTATATTATCAATTTTTTTCAAATTTTTTGATAACTATTTAGATAACATACTAGCAACGACGAGACATCCCCTCAAGGGATGAAAATCCATATCCACTAACTCTCCACAAACACCAAACAAGTCCAAGTTGTAGCGTGCAGCTGGGACCAAAGGTGAAATCTAGGAATGCCATTACGTGTACACAGTGTACAGTGTAGAAGACCATGTGTTTCACCAGCTATGCTATACACACAGTCTTGGACTCCAGCAATACAATATGAACCAACCAAGATTAGTTGGACATAGCAACTGATGGAAGCAGATGATTGTTAACTGGTGAACATCATATGCAAGATGCAGCAGGGCATGGCAATTATAAGAAACGCAGCTTGTCTGAAACGCAAATATGCTCAACAATAAACAGGTAAAAAAATTGCACCCGAATCTGCACATCTCACAGCCACCATGAGACAAAAACATCTGCGGTTAAAATCGATGTTTCCAAACAGGAATTTGGACAGGAACTCATCATAGTAATTGGGGACGAAGTGAAGCTCATTAGCCATGGAATCATCAACACCTTCAATTAAGTATATACAATGCTTCAGAGAAATACAATATCTAAAAAATATTGACTGCAACACCAGCAATCACTTATATTAAACATTGAAGCCCAACAAGTAAAACATAAAAATACATATGAAAGATATGTATATTTGTAAAAGCTTGATATTATCGAAACATTTTTATATTATGTGTGAAACATTAAGTGTACCAACTATTAAAGCATTGTAAAAATACTTAGTGAAACATTAAAAACATCACGTGCAACATTCATAAACTAACCAGTGAAACATCTCAAAATATTAAAATACTAGTTGACACATTTAAATAAAATGAGGTGAAATATTTAAAAGTCATTAAAAAGATAAATATTTTTTCAGAGAAATATAACCATAAGTGGTCTTGCTGTAAAGATTTAATTGCAATGAATTTAAAGGTGTAATTAGATCATAAACCGGATAAAAAATTCAAGAGAAAACATTTTAAAGTTTAAAATCTTTTGTTCTTGGGCAGCGTGCCTAAGCTATATCCATCTCTCTCATCCGAATGGAGCAGAGCCTTTGCAATCAAACAGACACATGCAAAGTCGCTTAGATTGAACGGTGGAGACAACACCGATATATTCCTCCCGGATTGGACGCCCAACGTGGAGTTCTAGCGCAACAAATCGGACATATGATATTTGCAAAATATCGGATGGTGTTGCAATGCACAAAGAGAATTGTTTTACCAATCTATAAAAGATGTTTCAACAAAAATGTTTCAGTTTTTCTATCTAGGAGAAAAAAAAGTTTCCTCACTCTTCAGAAAATGTATCCTCAATCGGATGAAAAAGTTTTAACTGGACACAGTACTTGAAAACTACTGATTGCAACACAGAGAAATCAACATGTGCAAACATCCAATAAAAACACAATGAAACATCCTACCTCAACAAGGTGCAACAAAAGCAAATAATGAATTGCAACATTGCCAAAATCCAGGAGAGAAAAAAAGAACTAACTCTGTCTTCTTCTTGTACCCTAGCCATCTCTCCGAACTCACGGGCATTCCTCATCAGCGAGCTCCTAGCGTCACCATACCGAGCCTTGTCACACCTCGGCCGACAACCAGCCACCACCATCAGAGACCTCCCTTACCCCTCCACATCTCCTTCTCCCGTTTGTGGTGGCGACGGTGGCCAGGTCTAGGCATCCAACACCTCCTTCCTCTCCGCGTCGCCTTGCCGCCACCTTGGCCACCAGCGATGATGGCTCCGCCATCTCTTCTCCATGTCGTGTTGTTGTTGCAGCCGCCGGTGAAGAATCGACAATGGCTAGCTTCGCCTCCACCTTGTGTGTTTCTTACTAGTGAAGAAGAGGTGAGAATAAGATAAGAGGATAAGGATTGAAAATGGATGGGTTGAATACTTAAATCAATAGCGGGTCCCACTTTATGTGTTGTCCGGTGTTTTCTCTCATATCGAACGTTCGGAAGTAAGCACCTTCACATTTTGTCCCAAAGTTTTGTAGTTCTGAATTAGTTCTTTTTTACTTTTCCATGATAGAATATGTTGTCTTTTTCCAAACGCAAGAAGACATGATCACATGAACAAGATTGTTTTTTCCCTTCTAAAATTCCTCTTGGTATATCACCACAACCAGCTATTGAGGAATCACAAGAACATTTACCTCAATTGCTGTGGGCGGACATAAAGGAGGTATAAACAATGCACAACGGGTCAGTGACAACCAAAACGAATCGATCTCATTTCTATGGACGTGTAATCGGGAGAGAATTCAGAGCGTGAAGGCGGAAGTAGTCACTGACTAAAAGCAGCACCCGTGCAGATTGCGGGGTGGTTGAGTTCTGTGGTTAGTTAGCACACCCCGCGATTGGTGAAGACTCTACAGCTGCAAATCATCTGCCTGTATAAATCAGCAAACGGATGTGTAATACACTAAACTACATGTCAATATGTCATGTTCATGTGGATTGACAAGGGAAGTGGTTCCATAGATTTCTGAAATTGCTTCCTGCTGCAAGAAGCTTTTCATGGCACCGATCTTAATTTCTCAATGTTGTAGTTGTGCAATATGTCTGCAGCATTGCCAGAAGAAAAACCTGCACGTCCAAGCTAGGATGCAACGGTTTCCGCTCTGGCTGACAGGTGCGCAGAGTAGGGGCGGTGAGGCCTGAAACGCGGCGTGCGCAGAGCAAGTCGGGGCGCTGCGCTGCGCGGATGAGCAAGCAGTGACAGTGCGTGGGCAAGCGCATGACGCACGGCGCACGGATCAGGCAGAGCCAGCTCAAGATGGCGGTGTTAGCCTGTCAGGCCGAGGAGCACGCGCTCACCACTCACCAGGCTCGTCGCCCCATCGGCACCGACTGAGGAGCTCGTCGTCTGTTGCATGATGGCAATGAGGAACACTTATTCCTATTCCCTTTCTTGATTTTATCTTTGTTTTTTCTTCTTTTATTAGTTTGTTCGGGAAAGCACTCAGCAAGGCTATTCCATTGATTGACTTTCATACGGACATGGAAAATATGGTGTTTTTACTATGTTTTTGTGATGCTGGCTATATCTGAATTATGCTAGTTATGTTAAAATTATGTCAAAGTTCTTTCAAAATTAGGACAAATATGCTATAACAAGTGAGGGTATGCATGTCATTTCGCATGGACTTGCAACCCGGTGTTTTACTAAGTGTCTTTGCCCGTTACAACTTTTTGCTAGTAACAAGAAAATAATTAAACAAGTAAATCATACTCTTTCGCATTTCGCGTTACAGTGAATACATCACCATATTCCCCCCACCCACAGACCCACACTACTGCCCCCCCCCCCCCCCACAACCATCCACCTGGGTATATACTGCGCATACAGCTCTTGTTTTACGATCCAGCTGTTCTGCATTCTGAATTTGTACATGATGCACGGAAGTAGGGCTGCGTCCCTAGAACATACCGCACCTCTGAGAAGGCATAATAGATGTTGTGGGCCCAGTACTGAAAATCACTCCAGGCAGAGAAAAATATGTGAGGACTCTTAATGAAACAGTAGGGCTGGTTTATCACGAGGTGAGGGTGATTGCCATGCAGAATTGGGGGAGGAAGGTGGACGACTTGCCCCCGGTTGACACCCGCAATGGAATTGAGGCACAGCAGCAAATCGCAACAGGAGGAATATTGATGTGCCAACAAGGGACAAACACTGCAGATTGGGAACAGGAACGGCCTTGGCATAGGCACGTCCCATGCGGGCCTTGGCATAGGCACGCCTCCCCCTGGGCCTGGTCCACCACCTCCACCTTGGACTGTGCCACCTCCACCCGGGCCTGGGCCACCGCCTCCTCCTGGGCCTGGGCCGCCGCCGCCTGCTCTGCATGGCCCCCCGCTGCCTTGGTCGCCACGGCCGGTTGCAGTTCCGCTTAGGCCAGAACCGCCTCGCCCGCCGCCGCTCGGGCTTCGGGACGCCTGACCGCCCGCACTGCGATGGCCACGAGACGCCTCGAAAGGTGTAGGCCACCGCACGGGATCAGCACGTTGAGGTGCACCCGATGCCAGTACGCGGCGAGGCACGTAAGATGGCGCGGACACGTCGAGTGTGAAGCCCGTTGGCGCGGCGCACGAGCTGGTACTCGCGGCCAGGCGGAAGGACACCGGGGACGAGCCCGTGGGCGCCGCGGACTTGCTGGCGGCGCGGCGGACGGGCGCCGAGGACGAGCCCGAGGGCACCACGGACGTGCCGGCGGCGCGGCGGACGGGCGCCGAGGACGAGCCCGAGGGCGCCGCGGACGTGCCGGCGGCACGAAGGGTGCGACGCCGAGGAAAAGCCCATGGGCGCCGTGGCATGCAGGACCCGTGGACGGGCCGGTACCCCCGGCGCGAGCGGGTGGGGGGTGATCTCCTCCTCATGGTCACTGTCGTCGAGGGCATCAAAGACATTGTAGTTGGTGCCCAGTATACGCCTGATGCGCTTCTCGATGCGCATGGGAGGCATCGATGGCCCTCGGCGCTTCTCTGATGGTGAGGAGGAGCTTCCCGAGAGTCGCTTGCGCCTCCCATGGCTGCTCCTTCTTAGGTCCCGCTGCACTTGGACGAAACCGTCCTCGTCCGGCGTGGCGCGGGAGCGCCTGGGCGAGAGGCGAACGGCACTGCCACCACCCCTCCCACCGGACGGTTCCACCGGCCTGCCCGGCCGGGATCTTGGTGACCCGCTGGTTGAGCCGCGACTCTGGCCTAACAGCGGCGAGACGCGACCACCGCACGCCAGCGAGCTAGAGCCAGCCGCTGGCGAGGATGGGCTGGCGAAGCGGCGCTTGAGGGATTTCTCCACCCACCAACACATGGTGGGGCTGGGAGGGGAGCGACCTCCCACCGGCAGCGCCAAATAGTTAAAATCCCCTTCTCACAGCCACACACAACTTCCCTCTCTATCTGTACTACACCTACACGCGAATAGCGCAACGGGAGCGACACCGGAGCGGCAACAGTGATTGCGGTGGCTCCGGTCGGTGAGCAGAGACTTCACTGTGTCGAGCAGTGGGAGAGGCACCGGCCTCCACACCGGCGGCAAGCAGTGGCCTCGACGAGTAGCGACCTCGACCTCGTCGAGCAGCAGGAGATGGGACGGCCTCGCACCGGCGAGCAGTGACCTCAGCCTTGACGGGTAGTGGGTGCGGCGGCGTCCTCGGCCTCAGCACAGGCGACAGCGACCCCGATGAGCAGCGGCCTCGGCCTTAGCCTCGGTGGGTACCATGTGCGGCGGCGTCCTCGGGCAAGCAACGGCGGCGTTGGTGACCTCAACATGTTGTGGTTTTGCGAAGTTAGTTTCTTTTGTGTGATTGAGACATGAATGATTCACATCTTTTCTGTTTGATTCAGTTCTTAGATAGAATGCTTTTGTTGACTTATTCATCGATCCGGCATGCTGTTGTTAAAGACGAAATTCGGTAAGCCTCGAAGTCATCATCTGCCTAGAGTGAGTATCGGCTTCTGAGTCCTGGAATCGACCGATGGGGATTATCAATCGCTAGCAGTTGTATTCTTCATGGATTCGGTTAAGGAAATTAATTAATTAAAGGAAGTTTATCCAGAAGAGTCCGAGTTCAAGGAGGATGCGGCATGGCAGTTTATTTATTAATTAAGCAGAGTTGTTAGTTTTCTTTTATCTTTAGGAAAGTGTGTTTAGTGTCCGATAAGGATTTTATGTTTTTCTTTTATCTTTAGGAAAGTTTGTGTCATGTCCGATATGGACTAGTATCTACCCATGGGTATAAATATGTACACCCAGGGTCCCTGTAAATTATCTCTCGATCAATACAACTTCGGTGCATCGCCACCTTTTACCTTTCTACTTTTCGATGAGTTATTGTTTCAAGTTGGGCTGCATCAGCTTTGATCTCCGACGAGGGGTAAGGCGTGTTATTTGGCTTGCATTGTCGGGATTAGTGCTTCCATCACTTCGACACTCTAATATTGTCCATGTAAGACGTCGAGTTTTCATATATATTATATAATCTAGATTGACAATGTTTTCTACTTACATCGACCGTTCTCTATCTAGGGTTTTGTCGATATTAGCTAGATTACTTTGTTGGCTTAAATTATATAATGTATCTACCACCCTGAAAATCAGTCAAAAGCTTGATTGTCTAGATATTATGTTTCTTTTCAAATTTAGTGTTGCATCAGTTAAGTTTGATCTACTAAGTCATGCTTAGAACCATAATCTCTAGTCTGCTTCTTGATTGCCAATAAGGGTTTCATCGGTGTTTCAGCCGATGAGTTATCTGGACGTTGCATCGGCTTACAAGGATTACTTACAAGTTGGTTTTAGCCAATGTCAACAAAGGTTTCACTGTTTATCTAGTCGTTTGGATTTATTGACATCGAACCTCCAGCCGATGAATGCTTTAACATTCGAATCAGTGTGTATTCAATTTATCATTACTAGCCGATTGGTTCTTACCGGATTATATTATTATTTTACTACATTATCATCAGCCGATTATCTTTATATCATTAACTACATTGGATGTATAGCCGATAGTTCAACACCCTATCAATATCGGTTAGTATCGGCATCGGTTGGAATTACTATATCGGCTTGTCAGCCGATCGACTCTTTGATATTCGATTTATATATCTTGTCAATTGCAGGATCAAACTGACTGGCACGCCCGCATCTCATCATTATTTTGGACCTGCACTGGAGTTAAGCAGATCTCCCAGGCTGTCATGTTTTTACGTCAACAGCTGTGGGTATTGATTTGGGCATCAATATGCGATTTGGATAGAGCCAGCTTGAACTGAACTCTTCCCTGTTTTGTAATACAGAGGAGACGCTGACGACGCAATCCTGTCAAGGTTGACTGGGGTATTGCATTTCTGTGTTTTTTTCCTTCTTTTTTCCCCTTCTGCTTGGCTTCACTAAGTATTGATTACCCGATTGGATTTTGTATCAATTTCCAATTTTGTTCTTCATCCGACATCCCGATTGGATTTTGTATCGATTTTCGATTTTGTTCTTTGTCCGGGTGGAGGGTGTCACTCGCGGACGAAAGCGTAAAAAGAAACGGACGAAAACGGATTGATGAACAAAAAATTTAGGTGATGAATGGAAAGTTATTGATTTTTTAAGTAGTTAAGATTTCCTTTCTTTTGAAGATATATGTTGTGCGTATGGAATCTTAACACATATTATTATTCTATATATCTATATCTATATCTACATCTATATCTATGTCTATATCTAATTAAAAAATACGTAAGGCTTCCGTCTTCACTTTCATCCGTCTGCCCCCTCCCACGCGCCTCCATCTCCGCCTCTCTTCCTCCCTCCCGGCGCCCCCATCTCTCCCTTGCTGCACGTGCCCTTCCTCCCCCGCATCCCCTCTTCTCCCTTGCACCCCTCTCTACCGCCTCCCTCCCTCTCGGCACCCCCATCTCTCCCTCGCTACACGCACTCCCCCTCCCCCACGGCATCCCTTCTCCCTGGCGCCCCTCCTCTCCCCTTGCGTTCCCTCCCTCTTCCGCATTCAAGAAAAACGGAACCTCCTCATCCGGAAACACATTTTGACGTACTCACCTGGTCGTGTTCACCACAAGAGCTCATCGTTGTCGTTTCTCTCTATCGGGACCATTGTTGTCGGCCTATTCCCATTGTTATGGTTTTCTTCATTGCTAACCGCCACCATCTATGGACGAGTCACATCGTGGGACTCAACTGGCTATCTTACTCATCGTCGTTTGGTCGCTGGAGCACCATCGCCCATCTTCCCTCCTCTCTTGTTTCTTGTGTTAGCTAGGGAAGACGATGAAAAATATTAGTCATTTTCTCTCCATCTTTTGTAATCATCTCGTCCAAGAATGTGTTTTGACGCACTTATCCGGTCGTGTTCACCACCAGAGCTCGTCGTTGTCGTTTCTCTCTATCGGGACCATATCGTTGCCCGCGCCGTTCCTGTTATTCTGGTTTTCTTTATTTCCAATCTCCACAATCTATGGACGAGTCACATCGTGGGACACGTCCTACCACCTTCCTCACTGTCGTTTGGTCGTCGAAGCACCGGCGCGCGGTGCCCATCTTTTCACCTCTTTTGTTTCTCGCCTTCAGCTAGGGAAGACAATGAACAATGTCCGTTGGGGAATATTCCTTCTTGGTCTAGTCCAACTATGCTCCTGGACCACGGAGACCATAGGAGTATGAATAGAACATAAAAATTCTAATTTATGTCAATGAAGCATGTACCGGTATCGTTTCAGAACTAATGGATCGGACTTTCATCTGTGGGCTAAAATAAGTTTTTTCAATTTCTAGCTAATTTCAGATGTTTTTTCATTTACAATATTAGTTTTAGCACTATTTGGTCCATTAAAACTTATTATAACTTATGTCAATGAATGTTGTTTAGTATCCATTGCAACGCACAGGCATTATGCTAGTATATACCTAATAATATATATAATAATTAAAAAATACGTAAGTATTTCGGAAATTTTGTTTCGTCCATCGTCCAGCTCCCTGAGCGCTAACCAAATTGGATTCTTCCAAAAACAACACAAGTAGAGCTAAACTTTAGGGTTCGTTTTCCGAGCTCAATGCGATGCGATTTTGCTTTGATTCTTGAAAAAACGGAAAGAGGGAGATCGAAACCCTTCAATCAGTTTTGGTTTATCTCGAAAGATGGAGTCAGATATCATGGTGGAGCCGATTCAGGCGGCGTCAGATAGTTGCGGGACTCCGGACGGAGGTAGGGAACGACACTGTAGCGCTGAGCCCGCGTGACAGTGAGAGGAGGAGCAGGGGGACATCGATTGGACTTGTAGCTGCTTTCTGGGCCAGACGCGCTTGCGGGCCGAATTTCTCACAGAACAAAAGCACATATGTTCTTCAGCAATTCTGCAGCAGAATTTTTTGCTGAATCTGTCTGCACCTCTGAAATTCTTTTTAGACTCTGCATTTATAAATAATCCAGCTTTATAAAATAGCCCAGCTGCATTCTGAACTTTAGAATGCACAAAATAACATCTCCCACTTGGTATTATCACATGCCCTCGGTTGTGGACGGAAGTTGAAAAAGGAACAGATCAACACAAATTACTTCCAGTTTGCATTAAACCCACTAGATTGCTTAAACCCTTTCTTTTTTTCACCGGCAGGCAAAGGATCCGGCTGGAGTATATTAAAACGGATAAGAATTTACAGAGTTCCATAGCATGCCGAGAGAAGGACTAGGGGCGCTAAGACGAAAAACAAAGGACGCCTTCTAATTACAACTCACCGGAAAAAACCCCCGAAAAAGATCAAAGTGCGGTGATCAAGCCCGCTGCCTTCCAAGCTTCCCACTCGTCTTCAATGGTAGCACATAGGCTCACCGGTGAGGCAGCTGCCCATCGAAGATACGAGCTTGCGCTCCTTCCAAATCAGCCAAGTTACCAAGATGACTCCCGCGTCGAAGGATCATCTGTCATTCTTCGCGATCATCTTGCGGGGCTTCGCACTACCAAGAAGACAAATCCTCCCGCTGGTGTCGAGCAGGGGAGCCCAAGCTAAAACTTTTTTTAGGCAGAATAACTACATAAGCAACTTTGGAATCAGGATGAGACACCTCCCCCCCCCACAAGGACCCGGACCAAGCTGTAGACTATACCGGACACAGAAGCACAAGCCAACATAAATAAACAGTTCTACCACTGGAAAATGGCGTATTGCCTCGATCGTGTGCTCGAGGAGGCAGGAACAGCAAGGAAAATACGTGTTATGTTCTTGAGGAGCTTAAAAAAAATTAAAAAAAACTTGGAAAAACGGTATAAGAACGGGAGCTATTAGCTTTATTTATATTTCCACTTCTGCTTCTTTTTTAACATGGAAAAATTTAGATTCTTTATCACTGGGCCTGGCTTTGATAGGGAATCTCAGCCCAAGTAGAACCAGGCGGTAGATCTGCGATGTCAAGCGGCCCTGCATGACCCACTTTATAAGCTCGGCTCAGTATCGCTACAATCCGCCGAGGAGGGGACATCCGGTCACGGCGAACTCTAGCGCATTGACGTAGCTCGGTTCCTGGAGATATTTAACTATCTATAACTCTTATAAGAAAAAATTAAGGATTTACCATATATCACACGCTATGAGTAGAAAATCCTTAGTTGTCACATCTTTCCTATGGTTTGGCTTTCTCAAAAAAGTCAGGTAAGAAAAAGAGCACTGCTACACATACTAAATTTTTCATATTAAATTTATACTAACAATGATCTCAACCATTTAATTTGGAAAGATGAAAATTATAAAAAATCTAGATGCACTCATATCATGATATGTCAGTGTCAGTAAGAATTTAGTAAGAAAAAGTTAGTACGTATAAACTTCTCCTAAGAAAAAATGTGTGATCTTCCGAGCAAAACAGATTGAATCGTTTTGATAACTGATGCTGATATACAGTTACCAAAATGATCCAGGATTCCAAACAGTTTTTGACATACGGGGAAACAGTTTTTGCTGATATGTGAGAGCGCATGACTCCACCGTCGGGTTCAAATCTTGACTTTCACGAATATGCACATGTAGGTGGATTTTTAATAAGATTTTAGTGAGATAAGAAATACGCCGTTGGTTTTCGTCTTTTTTGAGTGTGTGTTATAAGGCGTATTCTTAGATGTACGAGCATGGTGTTACGTGTGTAATGGTGTTTGTGAGTGTACATCTACATCCAATAAAAAGAAATAGTTTTTGACGTAACTCAAGTCATGAATATTTTTGCTTGGATCCTAAAGTTTTGGAAGCTCGTTGCTAAACTGGTGCTTCTGATTTCTCTTTGACATTCTAAAGGGATGTCCAGTGCAAGTTGCAACTCCAGGGTCCGGACCGAATCAACTGCATACGCGCGCCGAGAGGAAAACGTCAAAATGATCCTCTGCATTTTCAATAACTAATATAGAGAGCAGCACTACTCTGCAATTCTGCATTAGAACACATTTTCAACCGTCTGATAAATCGTACCGAACAATAGAAAATCAGGCCACCAGAGTTAACGTTACATTTGATCAAAAGCTAGAGTTACCTCCTCACTATAAAATCGTGCCACGAAAAAGAATACTGCATGCAGATGCAGAGGGGCTCCCTAACCACATTCCTGCACAAACTACCTGGTCAAGCGCTGAGCGTTGAGTAATGCAATTTGGTTTTGTTTTGTGCTTGCTTCCGTCAATCTATGATCTCTCTACTGTATCTTATAAATCAAACCTATCTATACATATACGATTGTACGACGCCGTAGATATTTTATGATATCTAGGCATTTAGTTTGGATCTCCATTAGTTTTAGGCGTGCACTAAGAAATCGTAGTCGCAAAATAAATTGAGTTTCTAACCAATTAATAAGCACTTATTAAGTCCAAGTAATACTATGATTTTCCTTATTCAATAATTAAGTTGGTGCTTTTGAAATTTGGGAAGAGTCAATAATGAAACGGGAGAGAACTCATTAAAATGTGATATAATAATATAGATTATGGTATTCATATATCAGTGGTAGGGATGGTGTGAGAATTAACACCACCACTATTAACATTTGTAGTATAGTATAGATGGTACAATTGCATACGTGACTTCATTATAATTTTTTTAAAAATGGATATGAAAATTCTCATGCACTGTTTCGATGAATAATCTGATCTATACATCTATCTCTGTAGGGGAAAAAAAGGAGAAAACAATTTCTTTGCCGTTGACATTTCGCAGTTAACACAAACAGCACTCCATAAACAGATAAAAGTCCCATTAAAATCCGGATTACAGCACATAATTTGCCATTCTACAAGCATTTCAGAACTAATGAAATTGAAAATGACACTAAAGAGTGCCCGCTACGTCACGTCACGGGCCCCGAGCAATCTCGTTCTTACAAAAATGCTCGGCTACTACCGCAACTTGATTCCAGTTTCTAGCCCAAGCTAAGTACGCAATTAAGCAGCCATGGAAGAGCTCCAAGAAGCTGACGTCTTATGGCCGGAGATGTCGCCGCCCTCGCGAGGAGCCCACCTGCCGGTGCTGCAACTGCAAGGCGCCGCTTCCATACTCCCCTCGCGCGAATCGTTCGCCGGCGGCGAGCCCGGCGGCTCGACGCCGAGGACGCCGACGACGTCCACCGCGACGCTGTTTGGTCGTCGCCGCTCCGACGCGTCCACGGCTGCCTGGCTCGACGACGACGACGATGTGCAGGCGGAGGAGTTCCAGGAGGCGGACGTGCTCTGGCCGGATGACGCCGACGGCGAGGACACTGCGGCGAGAGATCATCAGCTGGGCGACGTGGGGGAGTTCTGGTGGCTTTCCGGCGATTCCGGAGAGGCGGCGGCCGCCGCCGGCGAACGCTTGCTCTCGTCTCCGATCGATATCCCTACCGGAGACCGAGACCTCACGACAGTGTTGGTGCATACGCATCGTCGTCGACGCCGGTAGCCTTCATTAAACTCTGATTGTTTCTTTTTGGTTAATTAACTAGAGGGAAATGGGAAATTGGTGAGCTGAATTCCTTTTTTGGTTTGCATATATACTAGTTTTGCTTGATTTAATTTCCATGGAGCTCAAATTAGAGAATTGTTTGTATGGCTCGTTTGAAGCCATTAAATTAAAGAGATTGTTACCGGACATGTTAATACGAGGACTGCAATTGATCGGAGAGAAAATAAATATGTAATTAATCCTTTCAAATGTGCAATTAGTTTTTCTTTTCTTTTCAGTAATCTGCAGAAACGACAGCGAAAAAATGTTTGCTTTGCATGCATGCAGTCTAAGTGAGGTGAATGCAATGTTTGTACTTCGCGTCGCGTGATACTGATCGGAAGACAGAAATATTGCCGTTTATGTTCTTCAGAGTTTTGCATTTTGGACACGTATACTTAAAGGTGCAACTGCGGCATGCTTAGATTTTTCTAAGCTTTTTTTTTCCCATCTTGATTGTTGCTTCCTGTTCGTGAGTAACGACATGCAGCATCGACGGATCAGAGGTAGCTGCAGCCTGCCGGAGGCATGAGAAATGCATGACGCAATAATCATATATGAGTGGGGCTGCAGTTAGCAGCCAGTAAAAAACAATAAGACATCTATCTAGCTATTTGGTTTATACATATTTAATGAAGGATTTTTACAGTACTCGAGGATGAGGAATAAGGGTCGAAGGAAGGTATCAAATCGTAATCCTTCATCAAGAAACGTCATATGGTTAGAAATACTCGGTACCTGATGGTAACGGACATTCATTTCCATTAGGTACCAAGCCTGTAAAGAGCACTAAGGTCTTATTTCCGTATCTCTATAATTCGAATTTCGTACGTGTTCTCGGTTGGAGAGCCCTACCACATGGCACAGCATGATTCATGGATTACCCCTCACGCACAACGGCATAGCAGTTGGACCTTAAAACTCTTTGAACTTACGATGGGCTGCGCTTTGACTTGGCTGTGTTGAAACACAACCATTCCAGTAAAATCGAAGAAAAGTGTAAAGAAAGAAGAAAAAAACGGTGCACCGACGAGACGGGGAAAGCGAGAGATAATACAATATGTGTTGTGCAGCGTGCATAACCGTATCTCCACTTCATATTTGTAAAATGGTCCTTGTATTTTTTGTTAAGTTCTTAACAATACTTTCAGTGAATTATATGCAATTATGTACTCATAGATAACTCTATCTAACAAATAATTACTTGATTGTATTTTAGTTTATGAGAAAAACAAAATAAGTCAAATATTTAATACGTTTAAATAATTACTTGATTGTATTTTAGTTTATGAGAAAAACAAAATAAGTCAAATATTTAATACGTTTAAATATTTATGTTACTATGTTCGGGAAATACAAATACAATATATACTTCAGATAAGAACATGGAAATATAATATAAATATGGGTGAAACGTGAAAACATATATATATATATATATATATATATATATATATATATATATATATATATATAAGTTTTGTTGCATAGAAATATATGGCATTGTGAATCTTCTAATAAATACTATCTATGGTAGGTTCCACCTAAAAAATAAAAATGTTATTAATAGTTCTATGAAATGTATATTTTTTATAGTTTAAACCGAAAAAGTAATGGGTGCGCCTATTGGCGCGTTAATTTTCAAGTGCATACCCTAATTAAGCATGTGGATACTTGGTCGTATCGCACGTCTTTCCTGCTCCACCTCGTTCCCCTCCCTATCTCCTTTCTACCCCCATCTACATACGGCATATCTACCGTACATGAAGCTCGGATGCATGGGCTCGCGGGTTGCGGCAGTGGGGAGAGAAGTGACTTGGCAGATAGGACAAGGGACTAGCAATTATATGTTTCAATCCTACCCCTTGTGAATGGACAAACATATTTGAGTGGTACCTCTTGGTACGTTGTGATATCTCCTTAACGACGGTAAATAAAACTTCTTTTCATGTTTCGTGCTAAAGTATACAAAAGAAGTCATTATATATACCTGTCCTACAGGGGTGAATCCAGTGTAGATGTTGGGGGACTTGAATCCCCCTATCCCACTGCATCATCATTGATATAAGGAGAGAGAAAATGAAAAAAAAAAGAGAGAGGAAGAGGAGAAGGGGGCTGAACAAGGAAGAAGAAGACGAGTTCCCCTATCATTTTATTTTGGATCTACCCCTATCGCCGTACTCATCAATCACACACCAGTCAATTGTTTTCGTATTTGTTAAGCGTTCGTTCACGGAATAAGCACATGAATAATTAATTTCGTGCTGCATTGCATTTTCTCAGTTTATTATCAACGTTCGTAGACAAAAACTCAATTTAGAGATTAAAACCATAAATCCGAGAAAGTAAAAAGGAGAACTGAGATTTCCCATACCACTCAAAACAATTCATGATACTCTCTTTTCTTCGAGAAGCATCGGATTAATTTTTGAGATAAACCCGATTGATTGGGAAATTTACTGAAATAGAGATATATATGAAAATGCATGTATGAGCCCTAGCTAGGTGCTAGACCGATTTGATTACATGTAACCTATGATCATCAAGAAATCTTAGTGCCGACCATTAATATTGTATCGTCAACGTCAAACGATATGTATGTTTACTTCACTTGTTATTTCTGCTGTTTACACTAATTCCCTGTTACTCCCTCCTTTTTTAATAAATAACAATAAGACTATTCATTTGTATATTTTGACCCCTCATCTCTTCCATAAAAAAATTACAAATATTTTAAAACATGTATATTACACTCTAAACATAACCATTAAACTTCCATTCAACGTAGACTAACATTCTAAAGTTATTAGTTGTCGATAATACTAATCAACGCTAACAAATTAGTGAGTATTGTATTATTATTATCTCCCTGCCGACCTGTTCAATTGGGAACCAAGAAATGACTAGGACCCAGCCAGAACATTCAACCTTATTACTCCATCATGACCTTACTATAACCTAGCAGCAAGTCCACGTTCCACCAAACCCCCACTAGGCTACGATTGCTTGGAGCCATCCCGAGCAGCATATGACTATGAGCTTCTCTTTGACGACAAATTCTCTGTACTAATGTGTGCCGGATGAGGTGGTCCACCGTTGAACCCTTACAATTTGTTTCTTTTATTTCGAAAAACCTTTGTTAATAAACTTTATAATGAACTCTTAGGGCGGCTTTTTTTTTTTTACTAATGAATCTTCTTACCATTTTGTTGTCATGGCATGAGATAGGTTCTCAGTGCTACGTGTGATCCGTAGCGGACCTATTATGTATACGAGATGGTAAGTGTTTTGTTATGACGGTAATTGGTTTGAAAGTGGTTGGTTAAAGGTTATAAAAGAAATAAGTGACATGCAGGTTGATTAAAAATATTTGAAATAAGAAATCCGCTAACAAATGCATCAATTGAAATTCAATGTAAATCCTTGAATAATCTTATAGGTGCTAATTATAAGTTGGCTCGGTATGAGGGATAGGAAGTCTATGGCAGGGTCCTACGCTTACCTCCATAATCATGTTAGATCCTCTTATTTCACCATTAAAAATTGAAGAAAACATAATCATTGGTTGAGCCCTAGCTGAGACAATTTCTGGTATGGTCACTATCGAAAACAAGTCTTCATTTACTTTTTAAAAACATTTTGTTATCTGAATTTGCGTTCCACGAATACACGCAACATTCAGGTCTCGAGATGAGACTACACAAAAAGCCTCCAATATTCTTTTTTTTATCTAAAAGAAAAAAAAACTGTTGTATATGTATGCACATCGATGGACACGTATTAAGCTAGCATGGAAATGGCATGTTCGAAAAGAGTAGTTAGCTTCTGTTCAAAAGAGATAGAGGATATGATGAGCTTGCTAATTGCCGCATGATGGCGAACAAAGAAACAGATTGCAGCTAGCAGCAGCAAAGCCAGCAAGCGACGGCCGACGCCGACCTTAACCAGTTAACCTCCACCGCTACGAAACCGCGCGCATGCAGAAAAACCGGCGCGCCAACCCAACCAACCACTCCCATGCACGCATGACGCCATCGTTGCTCGCGAGTGTGCTCACTGTCACATCACATCATATCATTGATTGATTTCAAGCGGAGTCGCTCGATTGATTCCTCGTCTTCTCCTCTATATAAACGACGCCGCACGGGCTCGCCGCGGCCATGGAGGAGTTCCAAGAAGCCGACGTCCTCTGGCCGGACCACCACCACCATCAGCACCTCCGCCGCGACGACGGCCGCCGCCACCAGGAGCTGCAGCATGGCGTGAACGACGACGCCTCGCGTGGCGGCGGCGGCACGTCGTCGGCGCCCGTGGGCATCCCGGTGACGAGGGCGCCGACGTCAACGGCGGCAGAGCACGAGGCGGCCTCGTGGGCGACGCGGATCAGCCACGGGAGCACGGCGCCGGCGCCGGCGGCGTTCGTGCCGCCGCACGAGCTGGTGGCGGCGAGGGCGCGGCGGTGCTCGGAGGAGAGGGCGGCGTTCTCGGTGTGCGTGGGGAACGGCCGCACGCTCAAGGGCCGCGACCTGCGCGACGTCCGCACCGCCGTGCTCCGCATGACCGGCTTCCTCGAGACCTGATCGAACACCTCGCGACTTTTCTTTTCTTCTTTTTTTGAAAGAACTCCCGAACCGCGCGCGACTGGCTAGCTTGCCGATGAATTTGTGTTTAGTTTACCTATGTAATTCTAGTGAAAATTAATCCGAACTTTTCAAAGTTTGCTAAAGAACGACGAAATCGTGAACGAATTCGCTACCAATTCTCAGTTCTCAGAAGACATCTTTAATTTGCATGAGTAGCAGAATTGAGATGGTGTTGGCTCGGTCAGTCTGCTCACTGCTCGATCCTCAGCGACTGCGACACTACCAAATGGTTCCAAAACGCCGCGTCGGATGGACTGTGTTGACAACAGCATTTCTTTTTAAAATTTCCTCTCTTCGTTTAATCGTTTCTACGTTACGCAAAGTCGCAAATGGTTTCGTGATCTGCTCAGCTGTATCCTGCAGAAAGTCTGCGTGATGCACCATTTTTTTTGGTGGGTGCACGGCCAACATGATTAGTCGCACGTACTCTCTCCATCGCAAAATATAAAGTTTTTTTATGTAATACGTCGTAGTACTACAGATCTGAATATGTATCTTATATTTTGGAGTCTCACTCCGGTGCTCTCTACTGGTAGTAGAAAACAATACGAACCATTGATCTCATTTGATCGAAAAGTTCAGATTGTTTTCTACTACACCCTATTTAGCGATAATAGAAATATAGAGGGTATTATTGTCCCAAAAAATAAGGGTGTAATTGTCATTTAGCAGTGACTAAACTTTTTTCCTCCTTTTTTAGCATTTTGATAGAATTTGAGCAATGCCAATATAATGGATAACCACATATCGATCTAGCAAGGAAAAACTACTAAATGATAAAGTTGCCCGTAATCATTTTATTAGTAAATTATTAACTTACACTTAATATTACTGGTAGTATAATACTATAATTATACTATAATTAAAGAGTACCAGAGTATCGCTCTATATTTTGGGACGGAGGGATTATCTTTCAAAGATGGCCAATTTTAGGGGAGACGTGTGAAGTATAGAGACTTAGGGGGTCTAATCCTTGTCCTGATCATCATCATCATGCACAGCACCTGGTTACGTAGGGAACCTATGTGCTGATTAGCTCCTGAATCCTATAATTAATTAACCGGTGGGCTGAAATGAAGCATCTCGCTTGCTACGCCATGACGAACCATTCAGGAAATTAACTTCTCACTAAATATGAAACTGAAGCATCATCACTACATCATGACCGGCAGAGACAAATTGCCATAAAATTTCCTTTCTACCGCTGGTTGGTTATTCACTTATTCTAAATGTTGGGTCATGATGTCGTAGTGAATAAGCACTAGTGCATGGTTGGGTAGCATCTGAACTTTTTGTCCTATCTTTCTCAAGCAAATGCATTATGTATGTTGGATGAGGCAGTACAATCATACAAAAGCAAATTAAAAGTTCATGTATCATTCACACGCATCGTTATAAACAGTAACTGTAATTGGCCAATTGATTTGTGTGTACATCTTGGTGAATACTACGGTCGTTTCCACTTACCACTGCCGCCAATGGCTTCACTGGTGCTTAAAAAACTTTAACATGCGCTGGATGTCATTGTTAGCCATCAGTCCATCACTTACCCATTCCCGTCCAAGATAAGATCAAATCAAAAGGATATTCACCAAGATGTTACAGATCTGCATTTCACTTGTTAAATATATACTAACTTATCTGTGTTGCGTCTGTCAATAATATCATACTCAACGTATTGTAGGATAACTCAATGCAAAAAAGAAGAAAAACTGTAGTATTTAAGATCCTGACTCCCCACAAAAAGGAAAAACTGACTAACCAATCAATTGACTCAGCCGGACTGACTACAATCAACTCGCCACTTCAGTTAAAATTGAAGATTATACTGCCATGAGACCTCATGTACATCGGTATTGTAAATTGTGAGACTTATTATATCGGGTATTGTGGTTTAAGGATGTAATTCGAACTCAATATCAAGTTGAGGAATCTAAAGTGAACTTATTCCTATTTTCTTGAGTGAGCTACTAGCCCAATGATATCGAGTTGAGAGACCTAAAGTGAACTTATTCCTATTTTCTTGAGCGAGCTACTAGCCCAATGATTACCTGTTGACGTAAAAACACGATGGCCTGGGAGATCTGCTTAGCTCCAGTGCAAGTCTAAAATAATGATGAGATGCGGGCGTACCAGTCAGTTTGATCCTGCAACTGACAAGATATGTAAACAGCAGATAAAACAGCCGATTCAGCTGACAAGCCGATAGAGTGATTCTAACCGATACCGATACCAGCCGATATCTAGTATAGATATTGATACTTGAGTAATAATGACATAAAGATAGTTGGCTGATGATAATGTGATAAAACAATAATATAATCTAGTAGAAACCAATCGGCTAGTAATGATAGATTGAATAAGCATTGATCCGAAGGTTAAAGTATACATCGGCTGGAGATCCGATGTCATTAAATCCAAACGATTATATAAAAAATGAAACATTTGTTGTCATCGGCTAAATCCAACTTGTATGTAACCCTTATAAGCTGATGCAACGTCCAGATAACTCATCGGCTGAAACCCCGATGAAACCCTTATATTGGCAATCAAGAAGCAGGCTAGAGATTATGGTTCTAAGCACGACTTAGTAGATCAAACTTAACTGATGCAGCACTAAGTATGAAAAGAAACATAATATCTAGACAATCAAGTCTTTGACTGATTTTCAGGGTGGTGGATACATTATATAATCTAAACCAACAAAACCAACAAAGTAATCTAGCCGATATCGACAAAACCCTACATAGAGATCGACCGATGCAAGTAGAAAACATTGTCAATCTAGATTATATAATGTATATAATAACTCGACGACTTACATGGACAAGATTAGAGTGTCGAAGCGATGGAAACACTAATCCCGATAACGCAAGCCGCCATAACAAGCCTTACCCCCCGTCGGAGAGATAATTTACAGGGACTTGAAACAAGAGCTCATCGAAAGTAAAAAGGTAAAAGGTGGCGATGCGTCGAAATTGAATTGATCGAGAGATAATTTACAGGGATCCTGGGTGTACATATTTATACCCATGGGTAGATACTAGTCCATATCAGACACGACACAAACTTTCCTAAAGATAAAAGAAAAAACATAAAGTCCTTATCGGACACTAAACACACTTTCCTAAAATTAAAAGGAAACTAACGACTCTGCCTAATTAATAGATAAATTATCGTGCCGTATCCTCCTTGAACTCGGTCTCTTTTGGATAAACTTCCTTCAATAGATTAATCTCCTTAACCAAATTTGGTAAGAATCCGACTGTTAGCGATTGATAGTTTCCATCGACCGATTCCAGGACTCTGAAGCCGATACTCACTCTAGGCTGATATTGACTTCGAGGCTTACCAAATTTCGTCGTCAACATCACCGGAAATTTAGGGATCTACACTTGTCGTCGCCCTATGGCACCTCAACGCTGCTGACTCCCTCACCACCGGTGCCGATTGCACCGAGCTCAGGGGATGAGAGGGGAGAGGTTGATGGTGAAAAAAGGGGAAAGGTGGAACTCTATTTACATGTGGGCCCACACGTTTTAAAAAACAATTGCTGACTATGATGCTACATCAGCCTAAAACAGGCATCCATACTTGTTTTAGGATCTTATTTGATCCAGTTTTTAAAGATGAAGGTATAATATTTCTGGTATTGCAGTTTAAGAATGTAATTTGAACTCGATATCAAGTTGAGAGTCTTATAAAGTGAATATGTTTCACTGGGCCTCCTAGACCGGCACTCCGCTTCGCACGGGCCAGAGCTCACGAAATCCACTCCCGCGATGTATGTGGTGGCTAACTTCGACGTGAGCCCAGATTTCCTCGTGGCTTCGCCTCGCTCGCACACGGTTCGGCCCAACAACACCCGCGACCCCGACGTCCTGGGCCGTGAGGGGAGAGGAGACCATGACCCAGGCCGGGCCGGCCCGTACCACCTGACCACCCGTCTTCCACCGGACGGCGCGGCGCCTTGCGGTGGCCGGTGGCCTTCTCGTATGCCGTCTCGCTCTCGTCATTCACCGCTCCACGCCGACCGCTCTGCGTGAGAGCCGAGCAGGCAGATCATCGGAGGCGGCGGCGGCGGAGGCATCTGCTCGCGCGGTGAGTTCCCCAAATCGCTCCGTATCACGCCCGGTTTCTTTTGTAGTTTTTGGTGATTGTAATTATCATCTGTAACACTTATCAAAGAAAAAAAAACAAGTTCGTTCTGGCCAAATCAGTAGAACTGAAAAATGGTAACTTCAGAAAAATCGAATGAGAATGTCTTCTCTAATTTTAATCTTTTAGGGATTGTGCGATCACCTGGGCTTGGATTAAAACACATAAACATATAAATACCATGGACTGCCTTTGTTTGCCTTGAGCATTATGTTGGGTATTGAGACAGCATATGTCAACAAGCTCTTCCTCCATATCATGGCAGTGAATCTACTTGTTTTGTTATATCCTTTTTGTTTTTAGAAAAAAAAAAACATGCCAGTCACCTAACTAGCACAGAAGCAATGATTTTCTAACTGCATTTACTTCGTCAGGACTCAGGATGTAGTTTTAGCCTATAAATTTGTCAGTAAAAGAATCTAGTTTTAAAGTGGTCTACTAAATATCGTTAATACTACTTTATCATTTTCTTCTCATTTTTAACCATTGAACCAATAATACATCTTCTCCTTCTTGTTTTTCCCTATAGTTTCCTCTCCGTATTAATGAAGAACATAGTAGTCTTTTAACTTAATGTCTTTGACTAGCTAAAACTATATCTTTTAGAGTCAGAGGGAGTATAAAAGGTTTGTTCCATTTGTACATTCTTATATGATTTATCCCTTTTAACATGCCGTTAAATTATGCGCTTGTTAAATAGGACATGATACCTAACATAGTGACGTGTGATCTGAAGGTGGCCTTGTTCACTTGTAGTAATCTTGATATCATCTGTGACAGGCTTGGCTCCCTGTTTGGTGAAAGCCGGAATGGTGCTGCCTCTGCATGAAGTTGGAATTGTCTTCGCTCCATTGAACCAAACCATATGGCTACAGGTGCCATTCAAGCTGTCAATATAGTTGAATCCACACGCCATTGTAGAAAGTAGAAACCAATGTCCTTTGCTCAGGGAATGTCTCTCAGGAAATTGATGCCTTATTCAGCCCCTCTCTTGGTCCCAGGTTCTGATGGTCCTACCTCTTTTTTGTCAATGGGTGGTGGTGAGTCCCTATTCCACAAATGTCACAAGCAATGGAATTCACTTCTCTCGTGAGCTGCCCTTGGGACAACTTGTGCCAAAAAGGGCGTCTTTTTCACTCCATCAATGGCACGGTTAGTTCTCTTCACGCATCAAATTTATTGACAAAAGATGAAGTGAAAATTCCAACTTGTGGCACCCAAATTATCATCATACGCCATAGTAGTAGCCAGGACAGCTTCAGACGAACGGCGTGCCACTCCATTACTACGGGGTACACATATTGATTTAACTTCTCTTTTTTTGGCATGTAGAATTGTAGAAACAATCAGCAGCATTGGATTCTTCAGTGCTATATGGATAGCGAGGTCGGGACTCGTGAGCCGATGAATCTATAGCAGCATGCAGCTGTTGGAATAGAGTGAGATCATAGCTGAAAGAAGAACCTGGTGCTAGATTTTTTTTTTTTTTGGTCGTCAGAACTCAGAAAGGCATCTGGTTCTGGTCCTCCACCTGCATGGTCCAAAAAAAATCAAGTCAATAAATCCATAGATGCATGATAGGTGAGCTTCACAAGAACACACACTGTCCTGGAGACGCAAGAAAGTGAAGGATGAGGATGGTACAGCAAAAAAACCGTGTGCAGTCCACTACAGGCATGATGCTTTCTTTCTACGCTTTGGCTGCCAATTTGCGAAGCCCACTGAGAATTCCATTGCCAATTGGCACCAAAATCAGACTGTTCGTGCAGTACAGACGACAAGAGAAACAGTATAGCAAGTAAGATGAGCAGTGATGGTTAGTGTTCAGAACTTCAGAACAAAGGAAAAGTAGTGAGCAGTGATGAGTATCACATACTTGTTGGGATTGAGAGTCAATGAGAGCTGGCCAGGTAGGCCAGCTAATAACTGAAGATTGTGTGACTGAGTGAGGAGTGAGCTAAGTGTGGACAGCGAGTGTGGTCCAGATGGCGCAGCCTCACCAAGGTGCAGGTTAGATGTAGAAATATGTGGTTGCACAGTTGGTTTCCTGGTGGTCAAAGAAGGTTTAATGGCCCCAAATTAGCTCACAACACCCAAATTAGCTCACAGCACAAAGGCCAGGCTAATATCTCCCTTTCCTTTTTCTTCTTTCAAGTGGGAACACCACCATGGCCTGGTTTTCAACTCATTATTCTATCTGGTTATAATTCTTGATGTTTTGAACAGTAACTCGATCTTCAAAATATAACTTTGAATTTACTTTTATTATAATATATACAATAAATAAATGCATGTTTACTTTTTCTTATATAGTACTTTGAAACATAAATTTATATATATATATATATATGTTATTTTAGTTACTTTAAACTAAATATTTTTAAAGTTATTGATAATCAAACTTACAAAAGTTTGATCTCAATATTATTTAAAACGTTAAGAATTATGAAACCGGAGGAAGTCCTGTGGGAAGAAACGTACGTTGGACCCACCATGAACGAATGCAAGATTTGCATGATTGCCACCACAGGGTAACTTAGCTCCTAACTCTGGAATCCCTCTTGGCATAGTTAGGCCAATATGGAACCGTGGAATTTTCTCCGTCAATATGGATTTGAGCTGTCTAACGAAATTTCTGCAAAAGTCTGCCTACTTGGCAAGGCCCAAGTGTCATTGCAATCCCAGCTTTTCTCATTGAACACCCTTGCTTATGCATATATGGCGACAAGGGTGAAAACAAAGGCTTAACATGTTCTGACTTGATCTTCATAACTTGATCGTCGTATAATCATATAATGTTTGCTCGTTTGGATATATTTACCAGCTAAAAGGTCTAAGCCCAAACAAATAACCTCACCATATTAAAATATCATACACAATTTTTTTCTAATGTTCCATAATATAAGACGTACATGCATAGCACGTATCCTCTTCTTTAATTCTTTGTTAAGTTCTACTCTCTCCGTTTTTTTTTTAAATATGTTTGATCGTTCGTCTTATTCAAAAAATTCAAGTAATTATTAATTTTTTTTCTACCATTTGATTCATTGTTAAATATACTTATATGTGTACATATAGTTTTACATATTTCAAAAACGAATTGAATAAGATGAATGGTCAAACATGTGCTAAAAAGTCAACGCTGTCAAATATTTAGAAATGGAGGGAGTATATTCTTTCATCCTATTGAGTGTATATATGTACTGTATTTCTTGGAGTGATTTTTGTGTTAGATTTAATTGCATCTTGCATGTATACGGAGGGAATATGTAACTTATTCATTTGGCTCGTGCAAAATCAAAAGCCACTCGATCCTCGCACAGTCGCACTAACACAGCACGAAGGCGACGTTACGCGGCGAGACGGACCGTCGTTTGACCAGGGCGCTCTGATGATTCTGATCCCCTCGTCTCCCCTCCCCTGGCCTCGCGCGCGTTGCTGGCACGGCAGCGACGCCGATATAACCCGATACATATCATCAACCCGTTGGAAAGCGAGGCGAGCTCGGCTTAGAGCTAAGGATAATAGTGAACTACTCTAAGTGGGTGTTCAGGTGGTCCCTGGATCACCTTGAATTATAGCTCAGCGTACCTCACTTATTCCGAATACTCAACCCACTAATAATGTATTTCATTTTCCACCACATCCAACTCTAGATTTATCGTAAATGCATCGTGCATGTGCTGCTGCAGTGCCCATCTCATGTCCCGTAGGCTGCGGTGCCGCTATTCAAGTATGCTAGAAATTTTAGAACGTGAAGTAGGCACACCCAACGAAAATTTCAAAAGCCGCCACTGCTATAAGTTAGTTATATACCTATGTAGAAAAGAGATAGAAAAAGTAGAGAGTGTTGGTTCTCATGAAAAACTAGTTTCATACAAGTTTCAACAAATATGTATTAAATTAAACTAACGTTAATATTATAGTTAACAAATTTTAACATTGATTTATATTAAATAATAAGTTCTACTATTAAACTTGCTCTTAGGTCTTTTTTACGGCGAGTGGCGGCGACGCTGGCATCAGGCTGGGACCCGGCACGGATTCGGCCGAGATCTCCCGCCCCGTTCTCGTTGCCTGCATGGCGAGGCGTGGCCACCACCGACCCGGCGGTCGGTCGCTGATGTCTCCTCGCCGAGCCGCCGTCTCACGCCATCTGTCACGCCCCGGCTTTGCCGTGGTTTTCGGCGACTCGGCACCCGTTTCGCCTACCCTTGTTAATCGGATATGGTTAAAATAAAACGAGGAGGATTAGTCCATCTAAAACAAAGAATTTTTGCGTGAATCCGTTTGTTTTTATATAAGAACACGCTGTTTAATCAGGGTTTTACCGAATCCGCTGCTACTAGTACGTTAGAAAATGTAAAGATGGTTGACTAGGCCTACTTTGATCGAATCACGCAAAAACGAGTGTCGACCGGTTGAGTGCGATCGTCTCATCTCATCTCGGCGAAATATGAGCCACTTACAACGTATTCTTCCTTTCTGCCTCTCTGTGATCTTCCTAGATTTACCAATTGTGGCCAGCAGCATCCTTTCGCTTACTTTCTATTGTTCCCTTCTCGTTTTGGGCTGCACGTAATCGGTGTGCTCCCTTTCTACGCCGTGCACTGAAGATATACTAACCAAATTAATGGTGCATTGAACTGGCGAGAATTTGCTCTCGTGGCCGTCAAAACTGGAACTGGATGCCCGGTTTCCGGGTTCATCTTTTCATCGTGCATCCAATTTGCATCTAGAATCTTGGCTTCTGGTCGATCTCTGGAGTATGCACGGTCGCTGTTAAATTTCCCTTTTATGTTCGTTGTGCTGTAGCAGTAGCACTACTAGTAGTATGCTAGTGCAGTAGTGCTCTGTGTATTGATGCTGTTTTGCTACGGTACGGGTTGTCCTCACTAGCGCACTAATGCCGGAATTTAAAAAGAGATTAATTAACTTGCGGAGGCATGTCCGGAGAAAGCATTCATTCCATGATTAATCGTTACGAGCCCCACATTAGGACTCCCAAAAGTTTTTCTTTAACAAAAAGGATTATTTTTTCCTAAGAAAAGTGGATGCGATCGAGCTAATTTTGGCCCCTACCTAGAGAGAGTTCCCACTTTCATCTCAGTTTTTTTTTCAAAAGAAAAGAAAAATCTAAGCTTTTTTTTTAGAACTAGAAAAATCTAAGCTCGATTGATAATCTACTAGAAGTTGTAGTAAGAAACAGTGCAGTTCCCGTGTAATCCATGTAGTGATCACATTGAAGATGTAAAACACAAGGAACATACGAATGCCAAGTCCAAAATTAATATACTCCTACTACTACTGTGACAGAAATTTCTCAGCGACTAATGGGTTTCATATAGAGAAGAGAAAATGAATTGACTTGGCACACACCAGCTTTCACGAAGTCCCATGATGAGCCAGAGAAAGCAGGGGCGTAGTACCACCGGTTTCCACCGTGACAGAGACCACTCCAAAACCTTTTTTCACTACCACTACACTCCTACTACTTGTCGTCGTCATCGTCCTGCCGGTACGTGCATGGGCGTTGCACTGAAATTCAAGTGGCAGTAAAATCCATTTTACCTAAGTACTCCAGTCCGGCAACCACACGGTTGCAGCAGCCACCAGGGACGCAGAGGCAGGCAGGTACGAAGGCGATGACTCGTCACGCGACAGTGAAGATGAAATCAACGCACATAAAACAATAAAATCATTAGCATTTTAATTATTAAAAATTTAAAAATAGTTTTTTAAACTATTATATATATATTTTTAAAAAAATCAGTTTTAAAAACGCATTAACAGATAGCAATATAAAAATCGTATTAATATTTTTAAAAAATAACTATTAATTAATTAATTATATACTTTCTGTGCGCGAGAGAGTACTTCCCATCAACAAGTACCGAACATAGCCAAGTCAGATGAGGAAGGAAGGAAGCATCTTTGTCCGGCCCACCACCCACAGAGGCGGCAGCAGCAGCTGCTGCTAGTGTTAGCTGCTGATGGGGGTCAAGGCTGGAGGTTGCCCAAGTCAATGCTTGGCGCATTTCTTCAGCAAAGGCATCTTTCCACTTCTCTTTCCGTTTTGATATTTCTCTTTAGAACTTCGTTTGTTAGGTGAGAAAGATGTGGCTTTAATTTCCAGGTAATAAATAACTTATTACTATTAGGGTATTTTGTTTTGTAACACCATTTGTACTGTTTATGTTCTATCCTGTCACCATGAAATTTTACCTTCTATGGTAATGTCAATTATCGTTATGGTATCTTTGTTGCCATTGATCAGGGTAACAATATGCCAATTTTCCTCTACCTTTTCTTTTGCAAAAGTGATCATATTCATGCTCTTATATAGAGAAGTGTGTGTTTTAAAATGTTGACACAATAAATTAAGAAATCAAACATAAAAAATAAAGTAGAGAAGTAAAGCAATAAACCATCTAATAGCCATCACACTGTCATTTCAATTGTCCCGTTCAAACCATGCCACCACAAACACCGATAAGTGAGGAAACTTCTTATTGGAGTAGTATGTTGTCTGGTAGGTGATGAATAAACACAAGAGATGTAATAGGACAAATAGATTATTTTCACAATTAGTTGGATTTTTTTTCAAAGGACTTGACGTCTTGACCACATTGGAAATTTGAAGCAAAATCAAGAGGGAAAAAAGAGAGAGCATTTCACGCACATAACTGTCTTTCAATATAGTGTATGATAAAAAACAATCTTTAGCGTGGAACGGTCCAATTTCTTCTTTTTGTCCTCTCTCTATATTATGTTTCTCACCTGAATAAAAAATAGCCTTAAAAATTATAAGAAAAAAAAATCTAATATCTCCTAAGCTCTTCCAAACCAAGAGAATACCAATACTTAAAAAATACACGAGTTTACTTAAAAGATGTGATATTTTAAATTTTTTGAGGGAGCAATACAATTTGACTACCACAAGGTCCACAAAACCACACTATACTCCTATCAACCACAACAGAAACCTGAAAACAGATAATCCAGGATTTGTGGTGTTTAAAACTTATGAGATGAAAGTTAATGAGAAAGTTATTAGTACAGGATTAATTAAGTTTTAATTATTACAAACTTGATAAATAGATATATTTGGTATTTTAAAATAACTTCTATAGAAAGTTTTAAAATACACTAATAATTTAGAAACTTGATAAACGCATCGTTTAGTAGTTTAAAAACATACTAATGAAAATCAGGTAAAATCTTAATCTTAATAAAAAAAATAACGGTACCTTATTATTAGAGGTTGAGATACAGAAACTGTCAAACTGAAAACCAGCAAGAAAACCTGTGAGAGTGGGAAAAAAAATTAAAATAACAGCGAGATAGAGAGAGAGAGAGAGAATAACAGAGAGGCTGAGACAGTGAGACTGAGCACCCATCTAACTCCGCCGCAAACCAAGTCGCGTCAACATTTCAACTCTACCCTCCCTCGCTCTCCGCCTTCATATTCCCACGCTTCTCCGCTTCTTTTCTCCTCTCTTCTCCCCTTGACGAGAAGCGAATTGAACCGCTCCTTCTCTCGCCTCGGCTCGCGTCTCCTGCAATGGAAGTTGCTGCTCGGAAGCAACAACTCCTCCTCCCGTCCATGGAGCACGACCCCAACTCCCCTTCCTCCTCCACCTCCTCCTCCTCCCCGTCCTCCGCCGCCGCCGCCTCTTCCCCGTCCTCCCACCGCCCGCCGCCGTCGTCGTCGTCCCAACCCGCCCTCCCGCCTTCCCCGAGGCCCGTCGTCCCGCGCACCATCGACACCACCCCGTTCCCCACCACCTTCGTCCAGGCCGACACCGCCTCCTTCAAGAAGGTCGTCCAGATGCTCACCGGCTCCGACACGCCGCAGCCGCCGCCGCCGCCGTCGTCGTCCCAGAGGCCGCCTGCCAAGAGCAACCACCACCACAGCGGCGTGCCCTGCCGGCCCAAGAAGCCGGCGTTCAAGCTGTACGAGCGCCGGAGCGGCGTCCACAAGAACTTCAAGATGATCGCGCCGCTGGCGATGGCGGCGGCCGCGGCCGCGGGGGCGTCGCCGAGGAAGGCGGCGCAGCAGGAGATGCTGTCGCCTAGCGTGCTCGACTTCCCGTCCCTGGCGCTCAGCCCCGTCACTCCGCTCGTGGCAGACCCCTTCAACCGGTCACCGGCTTCGGCGTCGTCGGCGTCACCGGAGGAGGAGGCCGCGGCTATCGCGCAGAAGGGGTTCTTCCTGCACCCGTCGCCGAGGAGTGCCGAGCCGCCTCGGCTCCTGCCGCTGTTCCCCGTCACCTCTCCGAGGGTAGCTTCCTCCTCCTCCGCCGCCGTCGTCGCCGTCGCCTCGCCGTCGTTGGAGTGATCGGGCTATGCACGCCGGCGACGTCGCGCTGCTAGATTATGATATGAGCACTGCTCGGCAGTATGTACTGTTCGTACTCGTTCTTGGTGCTTAATTGCTGTAATTTTTTTTGTCACGTCATTGAGCGATTGCACGCGAAGAAACAACGGAAAGAAAACACTCTTTAGCTTCTTGTGCTCATCAGTTCTTAACTGTGCCTAATTTAGCCTCTGTTTACGCCATTAATTCTGTTGATTTCATTTGGTTTCTTCCTTCAACTCTTTGTCCTCTCATGAAAGGAACACGTCTCTGACTCTGATCTCGCTTCATCACCTGGTAAGATGCCATCTAATTCTTGCACTTCTCGTTTTTCGCTTATCTTTCAACTGCAAAATATTCCTTTTTGCAGTTTTTGGATGTTCTCCAAATCTTGTTTTCTGATGCAACAAAGATCGCTTACACTGAAGTGCACAACAAGCGGCACCAACTGTAATGAAATTTCTGGCAGAGTCTAAATTATTTAGACAAGAGTAATACACTACTATCATGCAAGTCTGAAAAAGATAAAGCTCAATACTGCAGTGCTAAAAATCTTCCATCTTTTTTACTGCACTTCAATTTCCGGTCAATAAAGAGTTTTTTTTTGACGGTTTTACACTTTTACTTGCCCATGCATTACTCATTTACTGTGGGTCAGGAAATGGCGTTCGTTTTCATATATCGCCATCAACCAACAGTGGTTGGACTGACCATTTTGACCAGTATGCCACTGGAATTGTGGTGCGCCGGCGACTCGCGACTGATGGCCGGCATTCCAACCTTCCGGTGGCCTCTAGTGGAGAAAAAGCAGTAGGCAGGCAGCCAGACTCAATGGTGATGTGCATGGCATGGTATGGGCACAGTGCTCTAATCCTCACACAAGTTGAAGAATATTACAATTATCCAAAAAAGTTAAAAACAAATGCTCATGGTTCACCCAAAAACCACCCTCATGCCTTGTACATGGAACAGAGTTGTATGTATGCTCTAGAAATCCAGATAGTTCAGCCAAAACTAAAATAAACCGACAAATAACTACAGATAATTCCACTTATACATGGACTGGAGCCTAAAGTTTTACCAACAACTTATTATTGGTTTCTCGTTCATTCTCCTCATTCTTCCGCTACTTAACAAACATACTTACTCCTATAGCTGAAACGATCAGAGCTGTCGAGGGGTGTCCCACTAGTTGACCGTTTATACCAGCTGTCCGGAGCTGAGTAGAATGGAAGACAAGAGGAAGAGGAAGACGCTCCCCACCACGCACAAACTTTTCTCACGACTCGTCTTCTCTTCCTCACCTCGCGTCGACCCCTTTACAACGACCCGCGTGACTCGCTCGCACTGGCAGCCTGTTCATGCATCTCACCAATTTACCTGCAATTTTAAATCTTTAGCTGCCTTCTGCAGACCTGGTGTACCATTTCATCTCCTATAGCTCATTCATTTCCTCACGAGCTTAATTAGTTGATTAGGCCAGAAATATTTGCAGCTCCGATTAATTAATGCGCATCGTTTTCGGTAGGGATAGCCTGGATGGAGTTCTGCTCTTTTCGTTCTCATATCGTGCAGGTTAGTCAACATGGCGAAACTGAAATCAGTGGAAGCATCTGCGATGATCTTCTTTAATTGTGTGTGTGCACTGTCCACAAAGTCACTAATCACTCGGTAGAGTAGCTTTAGAACAGTTCCAACCCTGCACCTTATTAGCTAATTTCTATAACATCAAATATAATATCACATAATGAAAAGTTGAAGTTGCAAGAGAGTTAATAAGGAGAGAAAAAACAAGAAATCATTTCTCATAAAAAAAGAGATTTAGAGGGAGAAGAAATTATAAGTGTGTTAGGGATTGAACGCATGATCTCAGGGTTAAAACCACACACCCTTACCACTATACTATCAAGTGCAACTCTAAAAAAAACTAGTTCGCACATGAACCAAAATGAAATCAAGGGGTAGGTGGATGAAATGAGAGAAAAGAGGTGATTGGATGAGAGTTTATTTTGAATAAACCATCCATTAAATCCATTAAATACATACTTTTTATGGTTTTGCTAATAATGTGTCAACATATTTTTCCGTTAAATGGTTATTTTTTTGTTGCCCAAAGAAACACATGTCATATCATCTATTGAATTTAGTTGGAGACAGAAAATTTAGAGAGGAAAGAAAACGATGAAAAGTGAAACTGAGAAATTACCATGTAATTACACCGTAATTACATTCTAGTTACATTATAGTTTCACCAATATAAATATAGTGTAATTACAATGTAAGTGAATATAATTACAATATAAAAACGATTTAATTATTTTTTAGTGAGAAATATGGCGCGAGCTACTCCCTAGTTTTTATACATAACATAGCATTTATACGATATGGTAGTTACGAAAATTCTACCACTAGTATATGGTTTCTGGATTAAGATGCCCTAAGCTGTTAATTGACGCGTCCTTAAGTCCGATCGGCATAAGCACGTCGTCTCGCTCCACCAATCCCGGGGGCAGGCCGTTCGTCCTTGGACCGTGCTTCGCGGTTGCTTTCGTGTAAGATGACGTCTAGGAGAAGAAGCCGCCACAAAGCTGAGTTTAGAGGCTAAGCGAGGTGAAACGTCTCGCCATCAACTCAATCGGAAAAAAGAAGCGTTTATTTCGTAGGAGTGAAGAAAGTTTCACGCTATTTTCGCATTCATCTGCCTCGATGACCTTTTGTATGCCAATTGCTCTGTACAATTGTACTGCCTAATGTAGCTGCCCCCACACACATCTCTCTCTCTGTCGCCGTCGCACTTGATGGTCGTCGTCGTCGTCGTCTTCCATTGTTACTAGTCCTCCATGGGGTTGAAATTGCAATGAATCGGCAATTGGCTGGCCTTTTCGTAGACAGTGATCTTGTCATCTTGACGACCATATGGCGGTTCTTGCATATTGTCCTTAGTGCAAAGCAAGTATCGAACTGAAAGGTCAGCAAAGGCTGCAGGGCACGACATAGACCGACGTCAGAAACAAAGATAAGGAAGGAACGGTTAGTTACAATTATGTCCTGATCGTGACACACACACATAGTTTGGAACTTGGATACCGGCAACGGCGCCCGGGCGACGATGCTGTGAAACGCATGCTCTAATTGACTTCGAGCAAAGAAGCTAAGCTATGGGTTGGCAACTTGGCATATACATCTATCACTTCACGCCATGAGTCACATACGTTTGTGTTCTCCTCAGCTGTGCTCGTGGAGATATCTCGTAGTTAATGTGGAGTAGTATTTAGGAGCCTGGATATATCGTCAGGCTGCAAGGTCAAGCTACTTCAAGGCTGAAATATTCTGTGGCAGATCTGTGTATAAATATTTGATTTTGATATGGTCATACTCAAGACTTCAGTTGTACTTGGATTATCTAAAAGTATTCAAGACATCAGTAATGAGTCAGGTGCAATGTATGTGTGTGTTTTTAATTGGTGTAATTCAGAGTCAACTTTGCATAGCAAAGACTATATCACATCTATCTAAGCTTATGAGATCATTTTAAAATGGTGAAAATTCAGGGTCAATTGAACACAGCAAAGAATATACTACCAATCTCTGTTTTATTTCTATGGACTTTGTTTGGACAGCGGCTTGCCCGAAGAACTTATGTACTACTTTAGCTATCAATTAATTTTAGTTTTCTCACGCCATTTTCTCCGCAGGAAATTGGCTGGCATTTACTGTGTCAATTGTGCAATGATATAAATTAATATTCCCTCGAACTGGTCAAGTCTTCCTTAGCTAAAAGCCTAAAAATGGAGGCAATTTGATGCAATATTCGTGTTGTGGCAACAAATAGAAAACGTAAACTTTAGGTGCTTTGCCTTTCAAGGAGCGTAAGTTTCAACATCACTTTAAGCGTGTTTTAGATCGTAGGTCAATATGTTCACAACCATGTCCACTGTATCAATCAACCATGCAAACGGCACATCTCAATCAGAAAACCATCTGTGTTCTGACGAAATGCAATATGGAAAGCAGTTAAAATTATTCCAAAACTGCAATAGACTTCTACTACTACTATAGTAATATAGTTCTCTGCTTCTGTTTATCTGTCACTAATTTTCTGGTCAAAGACAAACCTTGGCCTGATAGAAACTACAAGAAGTTGTTCATCAACAAGGTTCACAAGCCCGATTGGTTTTCGTGAAACTGCAAGTGGTTGGTTTGGAAACCGATCGATTTTAGCTAGTTTTCGTATGGCACTAACCAAAAATCGTCGTTGTTTTTACCGTTTTAGGTAAACCGGCGAGGGGTAGTTTTTATTTCCAAGATGAAATGGTAAACCTCCTCATCAGTTTATGATGCAATAAATTTATGAATCATATCTAGAACTACTTGAACTAGTAGTTTACACAGAAGGCGCTTCCTGGTAAGTGCAAGGAAGGTAACAGACAACAGGTTCAGAGGTCCTGGCAATTAGCAGTTCACTGGCTGTCTTCTCTGTTCATCAGAATCTTTGATGATCTTATCCTGTTGCAAAGCTGTCCGGTCGCACTGAAAGTCCACAATGTCGGTTTAGGGGCTTGGATTACGCGACCTTAAGAGCAGAATCATGGTGCTTGTGCGCCCTACTTTGGCGCAAATCCTGGATCGAATCAGTTAAGCGCATAAACAAGAACGACTAATCGTTTGTTTTCTTGCGGAATTCGTGACGTGTGTTTCATCGGTTGCTTCAGGTGAAGCTTCGTCTGTTCCCTTTCAGGTCCACGCGCGAGGTCGCGAGCGCATCGTTGGAACAGTATTTTTCAAATCATGCACATGTTCTCCTCGCATTATTTAGGCTCTCTACTCATCACAATTACAATGCAGGAGTTCCACTAAAGCTTTATTATACAAGGAGTCACGGGTTTGTTTAGGGTTCCTCGAATGGGCCCAAACTGAATTATTTAGCAATTTCCTGAGAAGTCAGTATGATTTTAGATGATAGCCTGTTCTGCTGTTCAGCCAACAAAGTAGTAGTACAGCTAATCTCCGACGAAGAATTTGCGCACCTATGCGAATTATGGGCCATAGAAACACGAGCAGCTTAGCCCATGAAGAAAAGAGAGTCCAACGAGAAGATGGGCCAAGCCTCCCGAACAAGACCCACAAAAAAACCAAGCATAAACAGCCTGGTTGCGGCCCATATAACAGACCGGCATGCAGCCCACACCCGCCGCTCGTACAAACGGAAAATTTAACTATTTGCCACTTATTCAAATGCCACTCTTAAATTTACCCTTATTTTTCTCCCTTCTAAGGTAATAGCTTCTTTAACTATTTACCACTTTTACCTACGTGACATACCAACGTGGCTTGCAACACTAAAAAGCAACGTGGGACCTACAAGTCAGTCTCTCCCTTCACTTCATCTTCCTCTTCATCCTCCAGCTCGCCGACGATGAGGAGCCCGCTCCTATTCCGGCGTCGGCAAGCTCCCGCGCGCACGCCTTCCTCCTCTTGGCCGGCTCCCTACTTTCGTCCAAGCCTGGCGCTGGTGAGCTCCCACTCACATGCATCCCTCCCGCCCGCACGCCTCCCTCCTCTTGACGGGCGTGCGGTGATGGGCGACCCTCCTCTCAGCGGCGGCGCGGGTGCTTGGTGATGGCGGGTAGTCCTCCCTCCATGCCAGGCATCCCGCGAGCTCTGGCGGCTCTTTCCTTGGCGGCGGGGGATCTCGATTGAGCCCGTCCGCCGCCGCCCCGTGGTCCCACCGTCACCAAGCACACGCGCCGCCGCTGAGAGGAGGACGATGGGGTTGGCCGGACCGAAGGGAGAGAGGAAGGGGAGAGATTGTGAGACTGACTCGTGGGTCCCACGTTGCTTTTTAGTGTTGCAAGCCACGTTGGCATGCCACATAAGCAAAAGTGACAAGTAGTTAAAGAAGCTATCACCTTAGAGGGGCAAAAAAAAAGGGTAAATCTAATAGAGGCATTTGGATAAGTGGCAGATGCAACAGTGGCCAATAGTTAAATTCCCCGTACAAACTGTACAAGTACAACCTCTACTCCTCCGCGAGGATCGTGACACGTAACCCTCGTTGCCACATTCTAATGGTGCAAACGGGTAGACCTTGATCAATTAATCTAAAAAAGAGAGGGTTTGAGAGGGAATAATTTCTGGTTAATAAAAAAAGAGAGATTGAGAGGAATAATTTCACACTACATTAAAATAAATTCCGTCCAAAATCCTCTTAATTTGAGAGATTTATTATAAACCAATACGTATATTAGCAGATAACCAAACAAGTGGATTCACGGGCCTGCCCGCTTGCACCGGCACGCTCGCTGATTAGGCACGCGCGACTTGAGGAGATTTGGCACACGCGCACGCGCACGCGCCGCATGCACGTTCGCCCGCTGGGCGGTATGTCGCGTCTCGTAGCGGTTGGGGCGGTGGCCGTTCGGTTTCGCGGTCAAGCGCGGGTGACGTGAGGTCGTCCGACCGGGGCCAAACTCAAGCCAATCCACGCAAATGAGACGCGACTCCACTTGCCGCGCCGAGGCCCACGACGACGCCGACATAACAACCGGGAGAAGGAGGAGGAGTCGCGGCAACATCCCATCCCCTCCCACGCCAAACTCCGGTTTGGACTCGTCTGAAATCTGCCCAAAGTCGTCGCCTCAAATTATTGGCGAATATACAAAGCGGCAAGTGGTGTGCCTCCCCCCACCGTACAATCTACTCGTACGCCTCGTCTGTACTTTGATCCCACCACCACCACTGAGATGATGCGAGGTTCGCATTTCCACGCACCCCACCATCACCACACGACGACGACGACGATGCCGCCGCGCACCTGTACGTGACGGAGGCGTGAAACCGCAGCCCGCTTGACTCATCCATCCATCCGCCGAGGTGAGCGCGCGCGTGCGTGGCGTCGCCTCGCCTACTACATTCTTTCTCCCAATCTTTTTTGAGGTATCTTTTTTCCTCGTCCTCCCCGTGCTCTTGATTCTCTGCCCTTTGCTCGGTTTGGTCTTTGGCCTTTTGGGGGGTTTGATTGGGAGAGGGCGGGGGGCCAATTTTATTCTGTTTGATTTGTCATTCATTTCGATTTGATTTGATTTGATCTGATCTGATCTATAGCCGCGGGAGAGATTGCGTCCTCTTGCCGTCCCTTTCCTGTGTGAGAGCGGCGTGACGTTTCTCTCCGTTGCTGTTCGCCGCTCGTCTTTCCGCTCTCGCCGAGACACGGTGTACGGCCGCGTTGTTTGGTCGCTGCCTTTTTATGCCAACCCATCCGCTTTGAGCAATTGGCCTGTCGTTTTCCTGTTGTTTGGTGTAAGATTCCGTCGCTCTTGTTTGTAAACTCACGATGCGAAAAGAGGGGGAGATTTCTATGTTTTTTATTTAATTCTGTTGATTGGTATTGAGTACTTTTGCTTGTTGATGGATTCAGGAGGAAGTGGTGGCAATTGATGGAATCTGATCGAATGCCGCTTCAGGCTAGGTCAATCGAGCTGGCTGCAACGATCGGAGGTTTTCTAGCCCCTTGTGAAGGGGTCAGATCAGTTTTCTTCTGCCGGATGGTTTGGGGATAATTTTTGTAGTGAGTTCTTGGCGTTTCATTTGGGATTCCTCTGGTTGATTCAGTTCCCTTTGCAAGTTGCGAGTTGCAAACCTACGTATTTGTTCACGGATTTTGTTGGCTTGAGATTTTTTTTTGGGAGATGGATGATGATGACTACTCCTGGGTGCGGCGCACCAAGTTCTCGCACTCCATTGTTCGGTCCAACTCTGGCAGGGAGCAGTTTGGTGCATTCCTTGATCCATTTGACAGTTCCACTGCATGGAGGCAGAAAGGATTCAGTGGAGATCTCATGATTCATGGATATAATTTACAGCCGAGGGCAAAAGGAGCAGTCTCAAAATCACCTAGGCCTTCAATCCCGTTGGCGAAATCAACAGTTCCACAGGCAGAGCGGAAGCTGAAATCTAAGTTTTCAGATGGTGGATTGAAACAACGGGGGAAAATTAGTGATGGCTCATTGCGAGAAGCGTCGAAAGAGAAGGATCGCGAGGTTGGGCATAAAGGAGAAGGCCTTAGCCTGGATATTTCCCATCCAATTCTGGATCGGACAGTTCAGGATGACAGTTCAGACATGCTTGACTTCTCTTTCCACTCAGAAGAGCAAAGTTTAAGGTTGCTGAGAGTATGCTCTAGTCCAGCTCCTTTCTATTCGAAGGATACAACTACGATGGGTGATTCCAAAATACTAAGTGCATCTGTTAAGGTCATCGGAGAGGGATCGAAGCCGAGGCGGAGAGCAAAATCACCAATGCCGACCCGTGTCATCTCTGAAGTTTTTAAGGAGGCCAAAGCTGCCACTAAGAGGTTCTCTAGTCCACAGCGGCAAAGGAAATCTAGTTCTCCAAATTCACCATGTTCACCCGATGATAGTCCCCGCTTTGGCTTTCCTTCAATGAGAACACCGAGTAACTTGAAAGCTAGGAGGGCCTCTTCCTGGCCAAGGAACTATGACAATGGAGTGGCCAAGGCTGTTGCGTTGGATATACTTGAGAGATGGACAATTGACCGCTCACAGTTACTCATTGGTCAAAGATTTGCATCAGGGGCATATAGTCGTTTGTTCCATGGAATTTACAAGGAGCAGCCAGTTGCTGTCAAATTTATCAGGCAACCTGATGAAGAAGAAGATGCAGAATTGGCTGCTAAACTTGAGAAGCAATTCACTGCTGAAGTAACCATTCTGGCTCGGCTCCATCATCGCAATGTCATTAAGGTATTTACACGAATTCCCATGTAAAATTTTGTCTGGTACGTTATTTCTTTCTTTGAAGAAGCACATGCTACAAGGCTACAACATTATGCAATCTCTGCTGCTCTATCTGTTTATTCATAGAACTGTCCATAATTAGAATAGAATTCATGTGATCCATAACATTACACTTCTGTACCTCTGGTTCTTTTGGCAATATGACTTTTAACGGATACCCTCAATATTTTACCAGAGTCAAAGGACATATATGTGGAATATGCCTATTGTTATACAATGGTGATTACTAAGTATATGAGAGGAATATGCTATTCAATGTATCAATTTTGAATCAATTACTACTACCTACTGCTTTATCTTTCAGCTGAAGCAATGTTGTCATATTTTTCAAATGACTGAAAAACATGACATACTCTGGTGGAGATGCTCAATTTTATATGTGACCTTAGAATTATTCAGAAAAAAAAGAACCTAAAGCATTTCCACATTTCCGTTGTGTTGTCTAGATTGCTCGTGCAGTTTTTTAAACCGTGTTGATTCCTTAGGTCTCATGTAATATGCTATAATAAAGAGCTTTTTTGATCCATTCTCATTTTTCTATTGTTTAGCTGATTGGGGCATGCAATGCTCCACCGGTCTTTTGTGTCATCACCGAGTTCCTGTGTGGGGGTTCTTTGAGAGCTTTTTTGCGCAAGCTCCAGCGCCAAAAGCTTCCTTTGGAGAAGATCATTTGCATCGCTTTGGATATTGCACATGGTTTGGAGTACATTCACTCGCAAAGAGTAATCCATCGTGATGTGAAACCTGAGAACATCTTGTTTGATGGAGAATGTTGTGCAAAGGTTGTTGATTTTGGAGTGGCTTGTGAAGAAGTATACTGCAATTCATTGGAAGATGACCCAGGTACATACAGATGGATGGCACCAGAGATGTATAAGCGCAAACCATATGGACGGAAGGTTGATGTCTACAGTTTTGGCCTCATATTGTGGGAATTATTTAGTGGCTCGATCCCTTATGAAGAGATGACTCCGTTGCAGGCAGCTTTTGCAGTTGTTAATAAGGTATTTTTCTTTTCTAGTTCCTCAATCTTCATATCCAGGACTTAGCAATTTGCTCCGTTCAAACTTAGAAGCAGTTCTCCTTATGAAACAACCACTTTACACGCTGGACACTGGGGAAGGGCCCAATGTCGAATTTATTAAGAAAGAGGGTAAACGCATCCGGCCGGAGTCTAACGCTTGTCGCGGAGAGCACAACGGCTGCACCATGCCATCTGAGCTACGCTCAATCTCAAACAACCACTTTACACACTTAGCAATTTGTACATATTGATGGCCATGTTTTGGTAATGCATATTTTTTATTACTTCTCTTATGCTGGCAAACCGTTTTGAGTTTCCCTTTTTTTCAGACAAGACATAGATCCCCATTTCAGAACTTAAGACCAGTTATTCCTCCGAGCTGTCTTCTATTATTCGGGCAAACCGTTTTGAGTTCCCCCTTTTCTTTTCCTGACAAGACATATGTCCCCATTTCAGAACTTAAGACCAGTTATTCCTTCAAGCTGTCCGGCGCCACTTCGACTTTTGATCGAGCAATGTTGGTCTTGTCAACCAGAGAAGAGGCCTGAGTTTTCCCAAGTAGTTCAGATCCTCAAAAGTCTCAAGGAGGCCCTGGATAGAGATGGAACGCTTGACAAGATCCCAAGCGCCTACTGCCAGGAACCTCCTGATCAGAACAAGAAGAGGCTGTCCAATTGGATCCAAAGGCTCTCGTACAGTCAGGCCGATTTCTCCGGACCTCCACCGCCAAAGTTACTGTAATTATGTGCATTCCTCTCTTCCATAAATATTTGTAGCATCTGCTAGATGTCTCTGTAAATCATAAGGTTCTTCTTGGTGTATAAACTCAGCACAATTTTTAGTGGACAGTTCATTCTTGTTTGGCTTAGCAATTTTGGCTGCAACCAATCAATGGAGCCATAGTTCCTAGCGGGTGGGGATGAGTCTTTTTGTGCATTTAGGTTGCTAATCTTGTAGCATCTGGTTTAAGGCTATTTATTTCTCATGCTTTTTTAGGCCGAGTGGTTAATATTGACGTGTTATTCATCCAAAGACTTGCATACACGTGTAAATGGTCCAAATACTAATATTCATGTATTTTTCCCAAAGTTACAACTAATGAAATTTTGGACAAAAGGTTTTTGTTAATGTGTTTTGGGCAAAGGCTAACTACTATATGTTTTCTACCAATGTAACTCACGAAATTTTCTCTCTCAAAAAAATATCGTGAAATTTTGAGCCAATGGTTAATACTCATAAATATAGGTCAATGATACTCTTGGCTAAGAAAATTCTAAGATTTCTTGGGTTCAATGTTAATACTCGTAAAATTTTCCACGAAAGACTAATACTTGCCAAAATGGAAATGGCCTTTCCTCTTTTTTTAGCTCCACAGGGAAAATATGCATTGTCCTATTTTTTCCCTATTAAATTTCTTCAATATAAAATATTTGCCAAAATGGCCAAGCTATATATCCTCACTACATAATCCTCACAATTCAGAGCCTAGCTACTCCGTACCTTGTTCAGAAGTCAAAACAAGGTCCAAACCACGCGTGCACATACCAAAAAAATTCAAAATTCAAAATCAAAACACTCTTCTCAACTTTTCATCCATCGATCGCTAGCTCACACGACTTCCACGGCGGTCCGCCCGCCGAAGTCGAGCGTGAGCATGGACGCCCTGAACTTGGGCTTCCTCTGCCTGTTCGTCGTCCCCGGCGACGGCGACCCGACCGCCACTGCGTCGCCGTCGCCGCCGGCAGCGCGGGGCGCGACCCGCTCCGGCGTGGCGAGCCACTTGGCCTCCATGTAACGCTGCTTCCTCCATGGCGCCATGTGCATGCTGCTCTCCCGCGCGCACTGCTTCGCGGCGGCGGACATGACCCGCACCACGCCGCGCAGCCGCTCCGCCCGCCCGACGAACACCTCCGGCAGCGCGGAAACCAGAGCCCTGTACCCCGCGCCGCCGCGCGCCATCTCGAACTCGCCGCGGAAGCTGGGCTCGATCACCACCCGCACCGCCTTGCCGCTCCTGGTCGGTGCCACCACGTCCACGTAGCTGTGCTCCCCTGTGTTGCATTGCATTTGTACACACAGATCAGACCAAAACACCGATAAAATGTGTGCAATAATTATTACTACTTTTATTTTTTGCACTATCTTTGTATATTTACATTTCGTTTTTTCAAATTGTTTTATAACTATTTAGTTGATATGTAATAAACGGGTGATCGTTCACCTGGGTGATTGAAAGAGTTTCGCCAAAACACTGATAAAATGTGTGCAATAATCAGTACTTGTATTTTTGCAATATCTTTGTTGATTTTATTTACATTTCGTTAGGAAGGTGTGAAATGCATGACATATCCATCAATTTCATGACATGGACGTGAATAGTAGAGGTCCATCTATCAGTTTGGGGTTCACATCAACTGTGTCTTTGCAAACATGGAGAGAAATTGACATCTGACATTTTTTTTATTTCTTCTCATAATGATTCTATCATGTGTCATCTTCTTGGAAGCATCTCATGCGGTTGGTGACCATGTGAGGATGTGAGTTTGCACTCACACCGTTACAAAATCATGGACAGAAATTCTTGTTACAGCTAAGTGGTCCTACTGGGAGTTTGGGAATATGCTTCTCTTCTGAACTGATGGAACTTAAAATTTATCTGGCAAGTGGCAACCCAGTGAACCAAACATAAAAGCATAAATGGACCATGCCACATGCAACCTTGTTTTGTTCCCTAACTGAAAAGTGCAGCAAGAACAAATTTGGACCAAAAAATTGTCCGTTAATTTGCCGAATTTAGCCCTTTCCGTGTTTGTCTGAACTCATGATCATTTTCTCATACTGTACTGCGGTCTGAATTCTGAGCTTAATAGCACTGGGTTACCTGAAGGAATGTCCGGCGATCGCGGCCATTTGGACCTGCAGATCGCGCTGTTGTACCCGGCGTCGCACAGCCGCTCGGCGAGAAACCGTAGCGTGCAGCTCCGGCAGCCTCCGCCCCCGGCCGCCGCCGCCGCCGCGCGGCTTGCGCATGAGCAGGCGCCCGCCGTCGCCGCGCGCATCTGCCTGATGGCCTCCTCCGCATCCGCTTGGATCCTGCTCTCCGCCGAGCTCATCTTGGCCAGCGCTTCCTACATGTCCGCATGCAACAACTCACGCACTGTCACGGCGAGATATATGCATGATATGATTCATTCATCCACTACAGCCACTGAGCTAGCAGTGCAACAAGAACACATGAATCATCGCCTCGTGTGCGATTCAGCTGCTTCGTTGCATTCTTTTCAGATAAACATAAGCACAAAGAACGAAATGATGAAAAAAAAAAGAAGAAGAGAAGTACTTTTAACTTACGTTGAGCTGCGAGTGCTGCTCCTTCCAGAACGCCCTGCACTCGGCGGCGCCGCTGGACCCCTCGTCGTCGCTGCCGTCGTCGTCGCCGGCGGCGGCGCAGACTTCCGGCGAGCTCTGGAGCTCGGTCTCCTCGTAGAACCCGAGCACCATGTTGGAGAGGCTCATCTCGTTGCTGGCCGCGACGGCCTCCTCCACAACCATTTTTCTCCGCTAAAATTTCGTGGCTCGCGTGTTCTCTGGCGCTTCCGATCGCCACGAAATCTCGGTGCTCGTGGACCGCGGCTGCCGTTTAACTTCCTTCTCGGTGGTTTATATACCAGGGGATCTGTGGGACGTGGCGAGCCGGCACTGGTGGTACGGCAGGTGTGGGGCCCACGTGGAGTGGATGAGGCAACTGACATGGAGAGAGGGGCCCAGGTTGGCTGGAATAATTGAACAGCACGGATCCACGTCGGGTGATAGCTCCCAGATCCTCTGCGTCTTGGGAGAGCATTATCTTCTTGGCCTGCAAGATTGTGAAGATCAAAATGTGTTTAAAGATGCGTTATTTTGCATTGTCACAGCATACACGAGGCAAGTATTTATATCTGTTCTAGATTCTTCAAATTAAATCTAGTAGTACTCGGAATTGTGTAATTTGGCTACAGTCCCATGTCTTGTCACGCATGTGTAGCTCGGTTCCTCTGTGTAACTCCCGTTCTAACAAAATGTTAAAGTTTGTGCTCCTTTTCTCCGATGATCCACTAATCTAATATATACTCTCTCCGTAAATAAAACAATCTAGAATTGGATGAGACTTTACATAGACTTTACATAGTACAACGAATCTGAACAGGAGTATATCAAATTCAATATATTAGGTGATGTCTCATCCAATTATAGATTGATTTTTGTGGGATGGAGGAAGTATTAGTTACTTGATGATGCTTCACGGGCAAATGGTTGTTGAAATTATTGAGTGAATCAGAGTTTCACAGCATAATCTTCTCTTCCTTTTTTTAACACATCATGGTTTGTCCACATGTCATTCTTCCGTCGTAAATGCACAGCACTAGGCCAGGCTATTTCTAATCTCAAGTGTTAAACAGGGAAAAAGAAAACAAAGAAGAAAACCGAACCATCTGAACGCACAAGGCCACAACCACGTGCGACAGAATCCCCAGCCGAAGGGAATCCCGCACCCGCACCCCCGTCAATCCCCCGCGTCCCACACCCGCTTCAATAATTCCAGCCGCCACGGTGTCTGCCGCGCTGTGCCGCGGCGCCGCTCCACGGATCCAGAAGGGAGGCCACGGCGCGAGCGCGCGGCGGCACGCCACGGCAGCGCGGACACCAGACGCTTCCACGGGCTTCCCTCGCTGTCTCGCCGCGACGGCGACATCCGCGCGCCGGCCAGCCAAGCCACAGCCCACAGGCGCGCCCAGGTCTCCAGGGACGCGGGACGCCACGCCGGGTGGGGGGCGTTGCTCGACGCGCCGCGCGCGTGCGTGGTGTGGCGTAGCATACGCAGATATACGCTCGTAGTACATGGTACACGCCTACACGTTCTCGACGGGTGGCGAGTGCGGGTTCAGGTGCGGCTTGGGGTTGAGGGGGGCGGGGCGCGTGTTGCGGTGCTAGCTATTTTGTGGAACATGTGTAGATCAGATCACGCTGGTGATCTTTTTCTTTTTAGATAATGATCACGCTGATGATCTTGGTGGTAATCGTGATTGATAGTTTTGAGTGTTTGACAATAGTTTTGGGGAAGAGTCCGGTGGTTCGATGGATAATGATGTTTACTCAACGTTGTTTAGCTGGCACCAGGGCGAGCGGAAGCGAGAGTGCAAAACTAACTACCTTCGTTTTTTTAAGTAAAATGATGTTGTTAACTTTTTATCATGATTTTTTATAATTCATTTTATTAAAAAATAGAACGTACATACAAATATAAGTAATACTTAAAAATCTTTTAATAATAAACCAATTCGCAATAAAATAAATGATATTTAGTCTATTTTTTAAAAATAAGATGAATGATTAAATGTTATATCAATAGTTAACAATGTTTTCTATTAAAAAACTATAATGCTATGTACTACAGATAGTTGGGGTGGAGCTACCATACCATGATGCATGGGTATTCAGCTAAATACCCATGATGTTTTGAAAAAGGTATAGTGCATATCAATTTTAGTACTCTGTCTCTTTGGTTAGTGAGTGAAGCTTTGAAGTAGCATGTGAGCTTACTGTAATATTTTTCAACATATTTTTTGAATAGCTTATTGTTATATTTTTCCAATAGATTTCACTTTTGTTAGAACAGCTTATCGTTATATTTTTTGAATAGCTTATTGTTAATATGTGTTATGTTTTGTATGGCATGTAGTATTTTCTTTTAAAAGGATACTACTAGTTCTTAAACCAAACAGATTTGGAATTTTGTCACCTTTAACTCCTCTATTGTTTTATTACGAGCTTAGATGTTAGGGCTTATATGGCTTTTATTTTCTGAATATTAGCTTCTAAAACAAATATTTCTCCAAGTTTTGATATTTTTCCATTGAATAGCCTTATTTTGAGGACATAAATAGCTTTCATTCTTCCATTATATGTTTTTTCTAAATTTTTTTGATGTATTGGTACTTTTTATCTTTATACTTCAAATACCCATATCAAATTCTGACTCCGCCACTGCCTAGAGTAATCGTAGTAGAGCACATATTTCTTTGGGCTTATGTGGATTGAAGGACTTTTTTAAAGGGAAAAATAGAGGTATGTAATCCACATAAATAATGCATATAAGAGTTATTTAGGGCTTCTTCGGATAAAGGGTTTACACTTTCTTTTTCTTTTTAGGATTTATGGTTCCTTTGGATTGACCACCGTTCGTGCGTTTGGATTGTAGAAATCACACAAAGGAATTTTGGAGGAATATTGTAGAATTCTCGTGAAAATGCAGGAATTCCAAAATATTCTGAACACAAACTCCAACCTCTTTTTTTCATCACTAAGGCTGCATTCGCAGCGTTCGGTTTCCAGCGCGCACAGTGATTGTGGAAAACGAAGCGATCCATTAGCGCGTGATTAATTAAGTTTTTACTAATTTTTTTCAAAAATGGATTAATTTGATTTTTTTAAGCAACTTTTGTATAGAAACTTTTTGAAAAATACACACCGTCTAGTAGTTTGAAAAGCGCGCTCGTGGAAAACGAGGGAGAGGAGTTGGGAAGTGGGGGAGAATAACACAGCCTAACTATCATTTCCATTCCTATGTTCCAAACATCCAATCCTATAAGATTCCTATGTTTTCTAATCCTTCATTTTCACGTGCAAATCTATCGTATTCCTGCATTTTTTCTACACTGTTTCGAATGAACCCTTAGATGGTAGGATTACTTCAAAGGAAATTCGAAGGATAGTCCCATTTTAGAGAAATTCTAGCATGAGGTCCGACCTCATTGTTTCGAATCCCTTTTGAGACTTCCAAGGCATCTTCTCTCTCTCTCTCTCTCTCTCTCTCTCTCCATTCTATCTAGCAAATCAAAATATAGCAAAATCGACCAATGGATAAAAATTTTTTAGGCGCGTGTAAAATAGCAAAGCTGATTCTTTTGTTTGGTTACATACAGGCCGCCACATACACAGGCACAGAGCGAGAGACAGAGAAGTAGACAAAACAGCGGGAAAGAAGAGGAGCCACCCCAAATCATATTTCTGCAACTCTGTTGGGAAGTCTCGAAACATGCTACATCGTGTAAGGTAACCTCTGTCCAAATCATAACAACGTTCCAACAAAAGCTCAAAGCGGCACAACAGAGACACGAACCACAAACATCAAACAACCCCTATACCCTGGCGACGGTGGCAAAAGGATGAACTTGAAGCAAGAAGAAATGTGCAATTATATACCTATGGTGTCACATAGGGTCCATTCCGACGCCGTGTGGTTAATAGCGGATAATATCACTCAAGATGCTAAAGAAGTGGTTGATATCTATCTTTTCCTCTCCAGAATAGACTGCCTCCGCGCTTCCTCCTGATGGCCCTTGTGCAGCCATCTCAACAAGTGTGTACAGCTTCTTGATCGGCATCTGCATCAGCCGAAGGATTAAAAGAGTTTGATCAGAAGGGGTTTTGATTAAAGCGCTAATAACATAACTAGCAGAAAGAATATTTACATCGTCCAGTGCTTCTGCAGCCGCATCAATGTCCGATTCATCGAACACATTGAGATGCCGCAACACCTACAGCGAGAAGGCAAATCAAGTCAACAAAACAAGATTGTCTAACGTGCTGGAGAAGGTAGAAAATCAATGATTGTGTATTCCACGTTATGAACAGGTGTATCCCTGTCAAATTGCCAGTCAATTAAATGCAGTTTGTATCAGTCATTCAGTATGGGAGTGGATTGTGATCCCTCGAGAGGATGTCCCTTCATTGTTTGAATGTCACTTAAATAATTATAAAAAAAATTAAAATATATTGAGAAGATATATTAACATGTGATATCTTCACAAACAACAAATTTGATTGTGAATATATATTAACTACTTGTAGTTTAATTTGTTTTTTTGTTGTGAGATGTAGAAGTTAAATTTAAACTTGCATGTTTGTAAAGTGATATATCACATGTTAATACATCTTCTCAAAATTTTTTAAAATTTTTTATAACTGTTTGATAATGAGGATCGAGGGATCAAAATAGTTTCCCATATATCTTGAGTATCCTCTCACCTTTATAGCATCCTCCTTTTTCAGTTTGGGGACATGGTATGTCACGGAGAACACATCGCACATACCAATGGACTCTAGAAAGCCTACCTCACTTGTTGTTCCGATAACAAGCAAGTTCTTGCCCTGCAAAAAAGGTGGGTGAGGAAAAAACTGGTTTTGCTTGAAAAAGAAAAAGAAATGGCAACAAACTGTGCAGCATCAGTGTCCGACGTCCGAGAAGTGAAACAGTAACTATGTACTGTTCTCAAGGATGCTACTAAGAAATGTGATTATGTTAACCTTGGGAGTTTGGAGGAACCCTCTAGATGATGACCAGAAATACTACTAATCAAGTATTATGCTCAGGGTAATACTGAAAAGCAGCATCATGCAAACCTTAGGAGGAACCCTCTTGAGAAGGACTAGTAGAGTTTGTGAGATTAAGTTTGAAAAGCGTGGTCCGATGGCAACATATTCCAGTAACCTACACGATTTTATACACGATTACAAGAATACATTTGAACCAAAACGGAATGTAGAAAGGATGCATTGCACAAAATGTTTGCAGATTTGATGACTCAACTACCTTTCAATGTCATCTAGAATTATGATGCCAAACTGAGATTTGTATGCATCCTCAAAAACCTGTATTGCGATGACAAAACACACTGCTTCAATATAATTTTGTGCGAGCATATAGGAAAGGCAGACAAAACAGCCAGAGAAAAGCATGTACTTTTACAAGATAAAATGATGTTAAGAGCGAAAGGAAAAATATATAGGCTACACCCTTCAAAAGTCTCTTCCACACACTAATTAAATGCACTATATAATACATCAAATCTGACCTTGCAAATTTGTGCACATTTGCTGCTTTCACTGAAACCAATCATTGTCTCTGCTGATATCTACAGTGGAAACAAATTAAAAACTTAAGACATATACCTTGTGATAGAGAAATGAAGGAAATCCAGAAAGAAAGAAACTTACAATTTTAACATAAGCAAAATCACTGTCAATGCCAACAGTAGCTGCCAAAGCCGATTTACCACTGACAAGAAAAGGAAAAGTTAATGTGAATTGAGGCTCTGGCAGTGTTTTTAAAGATAAACGCTCTGTTTTAGTTAGTTACAATACCTTCCAGCAGGACCTTCCAAGAGGCACGTCACAAGTGGGCTACCTTTGCTAACTTTAACTTGCTCAACAAGAAGCATACCTCTCTCATACAAGTGGTTATGTGCCTTGCCACAATCAACCATACCCCTTAGCCTGTAATTTTTTGCACAAAGGTATGGAAAATAGCATTAAACTTCTATCACATATCCAGGTAAACAGTGACAGTAAATAAAACAGATGAATTAATGATGAAAAGGGCAAAATGCGTTAGGTCATCCTGAAAACAAGAATTTGTGATAAAGCTATAACAAAGTGATCTGTTTAGCAAAATATAAAATTGGCATGAGTTATCATTAATCTAAAATGCATTAATGCAAAGGAAAAAGCCCTATCAACTACAAAGCCAACAAGGGAAGAGGATGACATGCCCACAGCGAATGTTGATTGTGTATTATGAATTGCAATGTGCCGTATCAAACTGCATAAGAATTAGATAGTCCCATGGAACACGGGAAAACAAACAAAGTTTGAAAGATGAGCCCAGAAACGCCCTAAGATGAAACTGATCATTAAACATTTTGCCAAAGCAATGCTCAAGGTATCATAGCACAGACCTGCATCTTTCAAGGTCATCAGTGGAAGCACCAAACGCGGGAGTAATTTCATGAAGTGCATTCACAAAATCATCCATAGTAACCTTAATGCTTTCTTCATCCAAAGGCTTGGTAAGGTCATCCATGCTTATCTGCCGGTTCAAAGCATATGAGACTGCACTTTTGACGACACCTTCCAGCTCTGCTCCACTGTAGTTCTTTGTCCTTGCAGCTTCATTCAGAAGAGCATGTCACAATCATCAGTCAACATATTTTTGTAGATAATCGATTAAAACCCGTCCTCTACATCCAACATGGATGTACACAGCTAACAATCATCGATCAAATACAGCACATATCTTTTAGAACAAGAAATTCCCACAGGCACCTACTTAGTCATACTAACATGAGTTTTGAAGTACGAAGCATTGCTAAGACAAAACATTTTTTGGAAAGGGGAAACTAAACCCTGAAGCTTGAGTAATAAGGCTAGCATGAACTAATCAGTCCATTCTAAGAGAACACTTACAACCTTTGCTATAATGAATGCAATGCCTGAAAACAATATGATCAAAGAACATACCTAGCTCCTGAAGATTAACATCCGGGGAAAGGAAAGAGCTTTCTTTCATCTTATTTGTATGGATTTGAAGAATTTGCAAACGACCATTTTCATCAGGCAGGTTTATCTCAATATGAACTTCCAACCGTCCAGGCCTGTAACAGATGTGTCAAATGCCAATAAACACATGCAAATGATAAAACAAAATTAAGAAGACTCCCCAACGGTTTAGGCCTACAATATCGAAAACAATCAAACGCAAGCATAACTTTCTGAATTACACAGTATGAATGCAGCACACAGAGTTATGTTAAGATATTAAAATGTACGGAAAATGAGACGGTGAAAATATTAGGAGGTCTGATGCATTTCAGGATCCAGCTTGAGTGCATTTCTAGAGGGTTTTGCTAGATCAGTTCCGTTTCATCAGGCAACTCATTCTGGATCAATTGTTAAACCGGTGTCGTCTCCAAATAATTGCCAAAATGATCTGAGAGGGTCAGAAGTTACCTCAGTAAAGCTTCATCAAGTAAATCCTTACGATTGGTCATTCCAATGAGCAGGACATTATTCAATGCCTCAACACCATCTATCTAAAATGCAGAAAGTTTGACCAGAACTTAGTACATATGCAGAAAGGTAATATGTGCGTCCAAAGTTCAAATTCTTAGAAAAGATACCTTTGTAAGTAGCTGATTTACAATGCTGTCATGTACTCCCGTACCATCTCTGGTAGATCCTCTAGACTGCACAGCAGAATCAGAGTTTAATTAATTCAGGAGAAGATAGCAGTTGCTATAAATAAAGCTGACACAATACTACACTTGATGTAATCATACACAGTACATTGGAACATACACTGGAAAAAATTGCAAGTTGAAGTTCTATAAGAGACAAAAGAGCTTGATCTGGAGTACTTATGCTCTGCTCTTCCCTAGACACTTATGCATGACTAATCACAAACTATTTGCTCTCATATTTCCAGGGCACTTCAACCATTCTCTTCGCCGATATTCTCAAACTAACCGCTCACTTAATCCATGCAATGGCCAAAAAGCCTTATGAAATCAACGAAGGAAGCAGCACAAAAAATTTTGTTTTACATCTTAAGATATACTCCCTCCGTCACAAAATATAAGAAGTTTTGGTTGGATGGGACACATCCTAGTATTACGAATAGTACTACGAATCTGGATAGGTTGTATCTCATCCAACCAAAACTTCTTATATTTTGGGACAGAGGGAATACTAAGAAATATGCATGATGCTTATTGAAGGAAACAGAACTCCACCTTGCAGATAGCATCAATTTCATCGAAAATGATAACGTGGAGGTCACTCTGATCACCTGCATTTGAAAACAAGGTACCAAAATTAAGTGTTAAAAAGAGTCGACTCCACACAAAAATATGGAAAGGCTTTTGCTGATGAGGAATCATACCTCGTGTCTTCTGGTCATTTTCAGCATCAGCAAACAAATCTCTCACGTTCTTCTCAGTTTCTCCAACAAACTTGCTCAAGACTTCAGGTCCATTTACAATCTGAGCTTGTACAAAGGTATTAGACATTAAGTATGAATCTTACTGCATAGATTACTGGGCTCTTGATTTCTAGTTTTAGCAATCACATATTACTGACCCTGGGAAGTTGTACTGCATAAATTTAAAACATTTTCATAAAAATGTTTTATGATTCATGACAATTTCACAGCATAAAATGGAGTGTGATACGCAGCTTCTTTAGTTGAATCCTTGGAGAGGGCTTCCTTATTGGATTAGTATTCCAAATAGAAGAACTTACGATCCAACAATTTGAGGTCTATTTCTTTTTTTAAAAAAAAAGTTTTAGCATATTATCACCTATCCATTTATATATGTGCTGGTGATTTAACCGTCTCAAACTCAACTTTTAAATATAATATTTGTACTGATTGAGTATCCTACTGGTACATATCAGAAAGAAATAGGTAATATACAAAAGAAGCCATTAACAAATATCTAGAAACTTCATTCCATATTCAATAACAAATTACATACCATACCTTGGGTTCATTTCCGTTCAGCAGTTTCCCAATTTGACGGGCCATAAGAGTTTTGCCAGTACCAGGGGGCCCATACAGCAATATACCTTTAACATGCTTGATGCCCAGTCTGCAATATTTAGCCATTAGCAGAACATCATCTATTGTTTACGGTAGTAAAAATGGAGAATATAATGTTCTTACTTATTAACAACATGAGGAGGAAACACCCTTGAAGCAAATGCCCTTCTAAATATGTCTGTGAATTCAGCACTTAATCCACCTATCCCCAACTTTTCGAGGTTAAACTCTTTGTGCTTGAAAAGCTTGCTGCTAGCAGCTTCCTTTTGGTTTATTACCTGCATAGAGTATTAAGTCTTACTTGTGGTGTTTCACAAGCTATAAATAATGTTCTTGTCAAATAAACTATTAAAAGAAGCTGCCAACAATATGAAGGTACTCAAATGAACCTTAATTCCTGAATTAGGTGCAGCCTCAAATATGATGTATGTATCACTTGACAGGAATCCTCTGTCCAAAAGTGTAGAATTTTCTTGGCCCTCTAGCAAAGCTTGATTGACAGTGAATATATAGTTTGTCCCACAAAATTCAAATGGTACTCTTTGCCCAGATGTCATGACCTGTTGTAGATAACACAATCATCACCATTTTGGGTATACAGGGACATAGTACTGTTAATTTACATGAATCCAGAATCTAATCGCGCAAATGAGACATTTTATGCACATCATGCACATTAAATCCAATTGACTGAAAGAATCGAAGGAATGAACCATACTCAGAGAAACAATGCTAACTGACTATGGCATACCTGATCAAGAAATCTCCTTCGAAGTTGTTGGGCAAGCACAACAGCATCCAGCTGTGAAACCAAGCTCATGCAGATGAGATTACACTGACCAAGCACTAAATATTTGCATCACAAACAGTCCAACGAACTTACCTCCTCATTTCGGTTGGCTCTTGCCTTGGTATACTCTAGTTCTAGTGTGAGCAATGCCAATTTGAAATCTTCAGGAGGGGTGAAACTAGATGGAAACATTATCATGACAAACAGTAAGGCAACACATAATCATTCAAAATATTGATCAGCACGCCACTTCAACTTCCTACCTGCTAACAGCGATAGAATCCCCAGCTGAAACCTTCGTCTGACGACGCTGAATGGCATTCAATGCGATGCTTCCAGCAGAAACAGCATCATGGGCAGTGGATATTCATTAAGGATCACACATGAGAAGAGAAAAATATAATTCCATTGGAAAGTAGGCACGAAATATCATCAAAGCATCTCGAAGCTGAGACATCATGATCTCATCGAAGGTAGATTTGAGAGCAATAATAACTGAAAGCCACATTACAGTGAGCCAAGCAACCCCAGCACAGAACACTAAACTAAACATCTACACTGGAGGATGACAAATCACAATAACATTTGCGCTTAGGCACACTATAACCATCACACCAGCTGGTTTTCTCTACGTTCGTGGATTCGCACGGGAACCACTACCAGACCAGATCAAAATCGCCAGAGCGGGCTCATTTGGGGGGGGGGGGGGGAGAGAGATCTCAGCGCGGGGGAGAGAAAACAAACCGATTTGGTTACGAGATCGGCAAAAGGATATCGCAGGGTGAAGACGAAGGCTTCGCCGACGAGGGCGAGGGCGTTGGGGAAGCGGCGGATGTCGGCGGAGGAGACGTACGCGCAGTTGGTGAGGGCCAGCTCCTGCCCCGGCGTGCTCGCCACCACCATGGACATGCCCCCGCCGGCCCCGGCCCCGCCGCCGCCGTAGCCGTGGTAGTTCCTCCCCGCCATGGCCGCGTCGCCGCAGCGGGGGTGAGATCTCGCGGGAGCAGAGAAAGAGGACGACGAGGTGGACGACTCGCCCGCGCAGGAGAGAGATGCCGAAAGGAAAGGAAATGGTGGCCGAGTAGTAGGGCAGAACGAGGAGGAAGTTATATTTGTGATTTTGTCTGATTTTTCCCTTCTTTTTTTTTCTGAGTTGTTTGCTTCACATCTGGGTTGTTTTGCTTCGTTGTGAAGGTGTCGTGGCTATGGGCCTCCTGGATGTGCTCCATTGGTTAAACGGGCCTTCTGTTCTGGCATGGTTTAAAACTAGTTTATCCCTAATTTTCAATTTACTTATCGCTGAGTAAGAATTTAGTAGACACAATATAAGACAGAAAGGAACAAACATACATCAATCGGTTCGAGTTTAAAAAAGAACATTGATCAGATATTCCTTCATGACACTCAAAACAGACTGATCAATTCACATTTTTTTCCTCCTAAAAAGAAGGCATTGGGAAACCACGATATATTCTTTCCGGATCGTTTCAACAAAACTGGGTGACAAAATTTCAGCAAGGTGTGTACGCACATCATCCATGATCCAAGAAGGAAAACTACACCAGGCAACAAGGAAAAAATTCATGGTCGAAGAGAGGGTCCATCTTTCGGGCAAAAACGCAATGCCTGACGAAGCCTCTGGTCGACTTGCTCTAGCCGACTTAAAGAGTAGTAGCGAGTACTGCAGCGCGGAGAATCTAACTGAAGCAACCTCGTGTCCAGTACAGATGGCCAGTAATCTGGTGCCTGATAACACTTTCCTGCAATATTATCACTGCAATAACATAAAAATATTTGCATCAGTCTTTGTTTTGCCAAACTTGATAATCATTTATAGCATATTTTTGTGACATTCAAAAATGTAATAATCGGCAAAAAAAAAAACTCACATTGTCAGCATTTCTCAACCATAACCTAATTCCTTGTCCCAGAAGAGCACAGATACTTCAACATGTACTCATTAGAAGAACAAGTGTCTGCCAAATCCTGATGAATTCTTGTTATAGACTTCTGCAACGATTTCAGGGCAGGAAGCAAGGATCTGGAGTTCTGTTGAATATAGTTTCCGTGAACCTTACATAGCTCCTGTAACCCCCCCAAAAAAAAGAATTAGATTAATCTGTTATTCCCATCAAATCATCAGCTTCAATAAAAACAAAGAGAACAATAATGGTACCTGAGACCAGAGGAGGATAAATTCAAGATGGGGACAACTTTCCAAAAGGTCGGCAAATGCTTCGATTAATCTCTGAAGATACTTCAAGGGTGTTGATGAACAAATTGCTCGTACATTGGATGGATCCACAGAAAAAATGCACTTCTTAATCAAGGAGTCTTCATTTAACCGGAGGCTGAGTAGCAGGGCTCTTTGCTGTTGGTTTTCCTCAAGAGCTTCTTTCACTTTCTATAGAAACATCAAGTGCAAAATTTTATTTTTCAAATTGATTTGTATAATTGGAACAGCACAACTAATAAGAAACAACAGATGGTAAATACCTCAGGGGTAACATCAATGTCAAGATCTGTTGGATCAAAAATAAAAGAATCATCAACAGAGTACAATAGAACACCATCAGTGGTTGCTGCAGCAAAAGATCTTCCTGTTGGAGCAAATTTCACGCATTTTGTCCGAGCTATGGGCCTTCCACGATTTGCCATGGAACCAGGTAAACCAAGCCCCAAGTTGCCTCTTGAATGTTGATCGATCCCCTCCTCAACATCACTATCCTCATCGTCAATCAGATCTAGTGCACCAGCATCCGTCATCTTCTTTGAGTTCAGAAAATCAAGAACTCCATCCAACGAGAGATTGCGGGTGATCTGGAATCTACGCAAGAGCACCTACAAAAATGATGGGTACATAAAAACAATGAATACTTCAACAATTATGACAGAAAAAAAACATGTGCAAAATAACACCAATAACTAAACTAACTATATGTCAACGAGGACATGTGGTAAGACATTTTAAGTTTGAGCTAGACATCTATGTTAGAAGTTACAATAGCAAAAAAAGCAACATTCAGATGACAAAATAGAACGAACAGAAACTGTAAGAAGATCATTCCAAGGCAGAGAGCTACTAAAATCCACAAAGATAAATCAGAGTATAGAGGGTGCTCTCCAGATCAATTAACAAAATACAAACACCAGATAGAAATTAGTTACATGCAATGATGGAATTGCAGAGAGTACACATGATTTTTTTAAAAAAAGGATGCAGCTCTAAAATTAACTTCTAAAAAGGATGATGTGTGTATACTAAAAAGCTGTTATTGTCACAAGAAAATTTTCCTGACCTGTTCTCCAACATCATACATGCATATATATTTGCTGTTTCCTCCTGCTAAAATATAAGTCCCGTCAGCAGAATAGCACAATGTTGTGAAGTACTTTCCTATACTTGTATTAGCAGCAGATCTTCTGTCAGTCATGAGACGACCCCCGGCAATATCCCTGCGGCCCTCGATTGTATACATCAACAAGCCATCAAATGGATCCCAGAAATGGATTAAGCCATCTAATGTGCTGCATGCTATCTGTCTTCCATCAGGGCGATAAGCCAAAGTAAGAACATCATGTGAATGTTGAAATGTTTCCACTGCACCCTTGCTCTCAAATACGTCCCAAAGGCGAACAGTTTTGTCCCATGATGATGAAGCCAAAATAGCCTACGATACAGATTTTGGTTAAAATTTTTCTGTGGATTTACACAACATATAGGGTAGACAATGCAGCAGATTGAACAAAAAGAGCTTGTGTACCAGTATTTGTACTAAAGTGGTTTATATTTAGTAATAGTTGACAGGCAGGAAATAAAACAGGACTAGAATAAAGCATGTGTCTTACATTGATTGGCGAAAACATTAGGCCATGAACTGGTCCTTGGTGACCACTGAGTATATCCAACAAACGACCAGTCTTCATTGACCAAACAAATATCTGCATGAAGATGTTTTGGCAGTCAAAAAAAGAAACAGAGAAGGAAGCATATGCACGGAATAAAAAAACTGCAGCAAAAAGGTTGACCGCACACACACACCTCGAATGAATCAAGTGTTCCAGCACATATTACTTCTCCACTCTGATCTGCCGTTAAAGAAACAAATTGTCTGGGTGATGCAGTAGTAAATGTCTTGAAGTTTCGGTAGCGGAACAGATCCCATGCTCGAATAGTCCCATCAAGGGAGGCACTGAGAAGAGAATGATTATTGGCCATAAAATGAACTGCAGTAACAGCATTTGTATGCTCTGAAAATGTTATGAAACAGAACCCAGAGGAGACTGTCCAGACCTGCAATACATCATAAGTGATATGTATCAAACTCAAGGTGCAGTATACTGATACTAACATAGAAGGTCATAATATATAAAAATATCATTTTTATTATCTTCTCATTCTATAAATAGACAACTATAATCTTCAGTTGACATTAATATGCTTCACAGAAGTATTAGCTCAGAGGCAGAGCAACTGTTTTCTACTACCCACGTAATATTCTTGAATTGATTTCTTTACTTGAAATATCCATTCATCGAAGCTAAAAACACTAGCTAGTACTCCCTCCATCCAAAAGTCTAAGACATATTTCTTTTGTCACCAAAACCAAGAAGTAATCAACTCATCCACAATGTGACAACCAATGAAACTATACACATATATGCAACCAATAAGTACTAAGGTGGCTTCTTGGGTTCTGGTTAAGCTCATAAAGACTACAAATAGGCCTTAGACTTCTGGAAAAACCAAAAAATGAAATAGGTCTTAAACTTTTTGATGGAGGGAGTACTACGTATAAAAATGTTTCATTTTTGAATCACAAAAAACAATGAATTTCCTCCATCTTCAACTAGAATGAGGGTATAATAGTGAGTGCAAATGGCACTGCTTGTAACACGCACCTTGACTTTATTATCATCCGCTCCAGTGGCCAGTAATTGAGAGTCTGGTGAGTACGCAATGCAGTTCACATCAAAGTAGTGCCCCTGCTGCTTCAAAATGTAGCTCTCTGATCGCCACTCCCACACAAGTAATTGCCCAAGTTTGGCACATCCAAAAACCAACCAATTCCCCAAACTGTTGAAAATAGCAGTAGTGATCTTCTCCCTTGATATTGACAGTAAGTGGAGGCACACAAAGTCTGGCATCTGGTACAGCCCAAATACACCATTAGAGAAACCAACCACCACCATGTCAAGCTCCCTATGGTAATCACAGGCTGTTAACTTAGCCGGTGACTGCATGAAGAAGTCCTTTTTCTGCAGCTCCCACCTTGCGAAATGCAGTGGGGTAGTGTCTGGTTCTTCCAATTCTCCCAAACTCTTCCTTTTCCTGCTCCCACCATCCGATTCGGGCTCGTCACCATCCAATTCAGGCTCGCCATCCTGTACCACCTCCTGCTCTGGCGTCCCTGGTGAAGGTGGAGGCGAATCATCATTTCCTTCCACCAAATTCCATGTAAAGATAGCTCCATCCTTGGAAATTGTGTAAGCCCCGGTGACTCTCCCTGTCTTCTTATCTGTGGCGAAGAAGGCGCCAACCACGGCTGCGCGGTGGCCAACGAAGAGAAATGGTTTGCCTCCAAGGCCTTTCTTAACAGGCAAGAGGCGGGCGGTGAGATCCTTGCAGGAGGCAAGTAGGAACGCGGAGTCAGGAGACCAGTCGAAGGAGGTGACACCGGCGGCGAAGCCAGGGAAGGTGCGGAGCAGGTGGAAAGGGAAGAACTCCTTGCGGAACGTGGGCGAGCGCCAGATCTGGACGAGCTTACCGACGGCGACGGCGATGAGCTTGCCGTCGGGGCTGAAGCGGACGGCGGATGGGGCGGACTTGAAGGTGATCCGGTGGAGGACGGCCCGGCGGGCGAGGTTGGCGTAGAGCGCGCGGCCGGCGTCGTCGACGGAGAGGAGGAAGTCGCCCGAGGGGGAGACGGCAAGGCGGGTGACGTTGGAGGAGGACTCGAAGGGGAGCGTGAGGGAGGAGGAGGCGGAGAGGTCGGTGGACGCGACGCGATTGCCGACGGAGGAGAGGAGGACGGAGGAGTCACCGGCGAAGACGGCGTCGCCGCCGCGGTACGGCGCGCCCAGGAGGTTCTGGAAGCGGTAGTTCATGGCGGGAGAACGGGGAAGGGCGCCGCGGTGGCTAGGGTTTTGCGGAGGGGAGGAGGACGACGAAGAGGGACGGGAGGGTTTAAGTGGGTTTTTTTTTTTTTGGGCCTGTAACTTCTAATGGGCCGAATGGTTTGGTTCCATTTCAATTTTTGTCCTGTTCAGTTATATTTGTTCGATTGTTTCCATTCAAGCTCATTTTAGGGTTGAAAAGGAGCTTTTTTTAGGTTTAGTTGTTCATACTACAGATGAGATGGTTTATGTTAGAGATTTGCACCCAATCAAGTTTTTTGATTCTAGCCCTACCATGCATTGATCCCCCATGGGTCTTGGTGTTGATGCAAAAAACACACACTCGCCTGGGAGATCTGCTTAATTCCAGTGCAGGTCCAAAATTAGTTGTTTAGGTTCAAGGGTGTGCCGGTTGATTTGATCCTGCAATCAACAAAAAGAAATATGCAAAGAATATTAGTAAACGATAGTCCATCGGCCAGACAACCGATTTCGTATCGTATGTAACCTAGCCGATGCAATAAAGCATGAATCGGCTGTAAGGTATAGTCAATGATAGAACTAACCTTAAAACTAGTATATTGGCTGTAAATATTAGTATCACATAATCAATATATCAATATTACTTTAGAAATAAGCAATTGGGATAGATCGGACTGAACCGAGACAGTATAAATTGCTCAAGTCTAATGTAACATGAAATAACGATTATGTGGACTCATGTCATAGCCGATATCTAGATTTAAGTATGTATCAGCTATAGCTCCGATACAACCTTATACCAGGATATTCTAGTAATAAATATATTCAACTATAACCAATTAGATTGATATCAGGTTCAATATATTTATATTAGATTATATCCTGATATAAGGGGCAGATATAGAACATTAAACAAAGCATAAAACAATCTAAAACATCTATACCAGGTAAGATCGACTGAAACCCCGATACTATCCTTATTAACAACCATAAGGCATGCTAGATATCATGATTCTAAATACGACATAATAGGTTGGACTTAACCAATGCAGCATTAAGTATAAAAATAAGCATGACATCTAGAAAATCAAGCCCATTGTTATCTTTTCAGGATGGTGGATATATTATATAACTTAAACCAACAAAGTAATCTAGCCGATATCGACGAAACCCTAAAAAGAGTCCAGCCGATGCAAGTAGATTGCATTGTCGATCTAGGTTATATAATGTATATGATAACTCGGAAGTTTACAAGATAGAACTAGAGTGTCATAAAGATGTAAGCACTAGCTCCGATGATGCAAACCGCCATGACAAGATATACCTTTTCGTCGAAGATCAAATTGATGCAGCACGACTCGAAAGCACGAACTTGTTGAAAAGTAGAAAACAAAGGTGGCGATGCGCCGAGATTGATTGAACTTCTGTTGTTATTATTTACAGGACTTCGGGATTATATTTATACCCGAAAATACAAACATTGTCCATCACGGACACGACTCATATTAACCTAATACAAATCCAACTAACGAACAAGTCCCTCAGGCGGACTCTTACCGGGAATATCTATAAGGAAATTACATAAAATATCCTAATTAATAGATACAATTGCCTTTTCAGGACTCTATCCGTGCATGGTAATCCGTATGAAGCACTCTTACTCAACCCGATGACGTGTACCGAGTTGTATTTCCAAAATCGGCTCAATCGGCTAACCCTGTCCGACTCTGATTCTGCCGATCCTGTCCGCAGCCTATTCGGACTACAGCCGATTCTCACTCTGTTTCCGATACGATCTAATCTCTTGTACTCTCTTTGATTCTATCCTTATCTCCGATACTTGAATTACCAAATTTGGTCGTCAACACATGGTTATGGTTGGAATCTGAACCAGGGGTCTCATTGTTTGGTTTAAGAGTATCCCCAAGAGTTCATCCAAATCTCATTCTCCATATGCTCATGGATGACCATAAAAAAGATTCCTCATTCATATCCCTTCCCACTCCAACAGATCATTCATATCACACCCTCCTATATTTTAGTAACATCTTCCAACTAACATTACATTTGTATTTTTAAGGGATATATTTTGAACGACTAAATTTTAACGGTGTTATTTATCGCGATAATATTTTAACGGTTGTAGCTATTGTTCAGTTGGGGGAAAATTTTAACTAGGATCCCAAGTTACTACATCAATGTTTGAACCCAACAAATCAACATATTTGTCCATGGATTCACCTAACAAGAAAAAACATAGCAACATAAATAAAATGAACATAAAAAGCACAACAAGAAAATAACAATATAAATATACTCTGGTATGCCTCTCCCTCTCCAACCTCACTCCACGGCTACACACTTCCTCTCCAGCTCACCTTCGCCGGCCGGCGATGACAACGATAGAGGGGAGGTCGCGGAACTCCGGATGGAGGCGGGAGCTCGATCTAGATGCGGTCGTTGTGGTTTGTCGTGAGGAGAGAGACGCTATCTTTCGCTTTTCTCTCTTCGTGTTTGACGCATCCGTTAGGTTTGGATGACACGATGACGCATCCGCTGGAGGTCGTTTTTCGCTCCCGTGCGCTAAATTTGGGATGGAGTACGGGGTAGTGAATCTCCTGGGATGCTCTAAGCTTATGCTTATAAGTCAGAAATTTGTATTCTGTTCTTTTCTCGTAATTTCTGAAATACTCCAACCACCCTACGAATTGGTTATTTTGTTTTGTAGTATTTGTTTTTAGTAGTTAAGAACATAAATATAAAAGTATTACTCGATTTTATTTATTAATAAACGATTTGAATAAACGAAACAATGGGCTACCGATCTTCTCTAATCAGTAAATCGAAACTTCGCAGAATGCAGATCAAAGAGCTAGCTATGTTCCTGTTTTATCGATTCACAGTCGACCAGCCTCTACAAACAGTCTGGAACCATTTCCCAGATTCCGCTGCATTTCAATTTTCTACCTAAACTCGTGTCACTAAGTACATACGGGCATGAGTTACCTGCTCAATCGGTAAAACTGTAACTTTGTTCCAGTTGAGGAACAGAAACGGCACCCTGCAGATACTGCATTTTGAGACAAGTTCGTTCCAGATGAGGAACAGAATAGAGCTTTTACGGTATTTTACGGTATTTACGAGGTACTTAGAGGTATTGAGAGGTGGAGTAATATGAGCTATTAATCAAGAGAGGAGCAAAGTATGGAAAAATTATCGTAATTGATGATAGTGGAGTAATTACTAAGTAAATTGTGGGTATTTTAGTGGATTAAATACCTGATTGATTTGTTTCGGTACCGTTTAGTACGAACAACGTAAATCAGGCATTAATTTAATTATGGAATATATCTCACGGAAAAAGATCAGATTGGATCTTTTTTTACTTCTTTCCCATCGGACAAAAATTAAACAGAGGGAGAAGCGCCGGCATGGTTGAGGATTCAATATAAGATGAGATTGGCCAGTAAAAGGCTAAGCGAAGCGCATTGGGTAAGATCTTCTTTACGTAGTTGATTAGTTATGTACACGGATCATAGATTCCATCGTATATCATATTTAAATGGAAGCAAGAATGATGAATATTTTATCTACTATTCATGTTTTCTAAGGATATATCGATAAAATGTTTAACTTAAATTGATTTAAACATTCGGTGATATTTTAACCGGTTAGGTTCTTGAAACACATTAATAAAGAATTCTCTAAAAGAATTAAATGAATGAGTGTTGACATGTTCTTTGGAACAAAACCGCGCAAACCAGAACTTCTACGCTAGTAAATGTATTATTTGGAACAAAATATAAATCTAGAAGAAAGCATGCAAACAAGAAAATTTAAAGAAAACCACGCAATGTAAATTTAGAGAAAACCACGCAAATAAGAATTTATAGGCCTTAGAGGAAATTCTACCCTTTTCTTTCTACTAGCAAATTTATTATTTTACCCTTGGTATGTACGAATACTCAAATATCATTTACATAATACCTATAATACCTATGATACCTGTCATTGAGAGGCATGACAGAGGCGTTGGATTTTTACCTGTTTTGGAATGCAAACCCCGTAAAAGATCTCGGAACAGAATCATGCCTCAATCGGCTCGACCAAACTTCCATTTTGTCACACAGGATTTTTCAGCTCAACCAGAACGCAAACGTTTTTTTACACTTATTCAGTTCAACAGAAGTTTCACAAAAGGAAGTCTCCTTAGCAGAACAACTTCACAAAAGGCACCATCAGAAAAACACCAAATTTCACAGCGTCAGGAAGCGCCACACCACACGACTCAATCTATACACACTTTGTTCATCGGAGACCCCCACATCCCACATTGACACAAGCTCGATCGGCGCTCCTCTGCCCGTGGGCGCTTCCCGCGCAACACGACACGCGCGCTCTACTACTCTTCGTCCATGCCATCCTCGTCGTCCTCCATGATCCTCATCTTCTTCACCGCCTGCGCGGCGTCGCTCCCGATGGCGCCGCTGGGCACCTGGATGAGGATGTCCGACTTCTGTCCCGTCTCGGCGTTCACCAATCCCCCGCGGTTGTCCACCCTGTAGGCCAGCTCGTCCTTCTGCGGCGCCGCGTCGATGTACACCGTGCAGTTCTCGTCGATCTCCTCCTGGATCAGCATCTTGGACAGCTGCGTCACCACCCTCTTCTCGATCCATCTCCTGATCGGCCTCGCACCATAAACCTGTAGTACCAAAGTCACAGAGTTTAGAATCAAACTCAAGCAGAAATAGCTTCGATTTGACTGGTGAGATTTGGTTGGATGGATGCTGTCACATACCGGATCGTAGGACAGAGACAGGATGACGTCCAATGCGGCGTCGGTGACGGCCAGGGCGACGCCCCTCTCGGCGAGCCGGACGGCGACGTCCTTCATCTGGAGACGGGCGACCTTCCTGAGTTGCTCGTGGGACAGGGGATCGAATATCACAATCTCGTCGAGCCGGTTCAGGAGCTCAGGACGGAAGTGCCTCCTCACCTGCACAAAATTAACCCAATCGATTTCAGCATCGCATTGCAAAACGAATGAATCCAATCAATAGCTTCGAGCAATGAGTCCATGACTGTGGAGAAAAAAATTTCGTACCTCCTGCATGACAAGATCACGGGCAACCTTCATGGAGTTCTTGCCGACCATGCCGGCGAGGAGGTGCTCGGCGCCGAGGTTGGATGTCATGATGATCACGGTGTTCCTGAAGTCCACCGTGCGGCCTTGCCCGTCGGTGAGCCTCCCGTCGTCGAGAACCTGGAGCAGGGTGTTGAACACCGCGACGTGCGCCTTCTCGACCTCGTCGAACAGGATCACGCTGTACGGTCGCCGCCGCACTTGCTCCGTCAGCTGCCCACCTTCCTCATGGCCGACATAGCTTCATTCGGAGAAAGAATTCACCCAAGTCAGAACACGAAATTCAGTTGCAAGAACAGTGAAAACAACATTGGGATTGTGCTGAACTACTGATACTTACCCAGGTGGTGCTCCGATGAGGCGGGCGACGGAATGCTGCTCCATGTATTCGGACATGTCGATGCGGACGAGCAGGTTCTCGTCGTCGAACAGTTGCTCGGCGAGGGCCTTGGCGAGCTCGGTCTTGCCGACGCCGGTAGGACCCAGGAAGAGGAACGAGCCGGTGGGCTGCTGCGGCCGGCCAAGTCCGGCGCGCGACCTCAGCACCGCCTCCGCGACGGCGTTCACGGCCTCCGTCTGGCCGACCACCCTCTGGTGCAGCCTGTCGGCGAGGCCGACGAGCCTCTCCTTCTCGTTCTGGCCGAGCCGGGTCACCGGGATGCCGGTCCAGCGGCTCACCACCTCAGCGATCTGCTCGGGGCCGACGGTCTCGGTGAGCATCAGGTTCTCCCCCGTCTCGCTCTCGAGCTTCGCGATGGCGACGTCGATCTCCTGGAGCGCGCCGTACTTGAGGTCGGCGACGCGGGCGAGGTCCATCCGGCGCTCGGCCTCCTGCAGCGTGAACTGGAGCTCCTCGCGGCGCTGCTTCAGCTTCCTGATCTCGTCGATCCTCTCCTTCTCCTTCCTGTACTTCATCGTCAGTGGCTGCAGCTTGTCCCTCAGATCGTCCAGCTCTTTCTTGACCTCGATTAGCCGGGCCTTGCTTGCCTTGTCCTTCTCTTTCTCCAGCGCGTGGAGCTCCACCTCCAGCTGAATCCTCTTCCTCTCCAGGTTGTCGATCTCCTCCGGCTGGCTGTCCAGTTGCACCCTCACGTTCGCGCAAGCCTCGTCGACGAGGTCGATCGCTTTGTCAGGCAGGTGGCGTCCTGAAGAATTACAGAGCAAAAATGGCACAAGAATGTGAGCTCGAGCTCGAGTGCTCGACAATGTAGTGCAGGTTGGCAATGGCAAGAACGGCAGGAACAACTTACCCATGATGTACCTCGCCGAGAGCTGCGCGGCGACGACGAGCGCGCGGTCCTGGATCCTCACACCGTGGTGCCCCTCGTACTTCTCCTTGAGGCCTCGCAGGATGCTGATGGTGTCCGGGACGCTCGGCTCCGCGACGAATACCTGCTGGAACCGCCTCTCGAACGCGGCGTCCTTCTCGACGTACTTGCGGTACTCCTCCAGCGTCGTGGCGCCGATGCACCGGAGCTGGCCCCTCGCGAGCATTGGCTTGAACAGGTTGGCCGCGTCCATGGACCCCTCCGTCCTCCCGGCGCCGAGGACGAGGTGTATCTCGTCGATGAAGAGGATCACCTTGCCCTCGGCCTCCTCCACCTCCTTGAGCACCGCCTTGAGCCGTTCTTCGAACTCCCCGCGGTACTTGGCGCCTGCGACGAGCGCGCCCATGTCGAGCGCGATGAGGCGGACGTCGAGGAGGTTGCTGGGCACGTCACCGCGCACGATGCGCTGCGCGAGGCCCTCCACGACGGCCGTCTTGCCGACGCCGGGCTCGCCAATGAGTACGGGGTTGTTCTTCGTGCGGCGCGACAGGATGCGCACGACGCGGCGGATCTCCTCGTCGCGGCCAATGACGGGGTCGAGCTTACCGGCCTGCTCGACGAGGTCGCGCCCGTATGTCTTGAGTGCCTGAAAGTTGGTGTCGCCGGACGCGGACTCCACCTTGCGGCCCTCCCCGCCACGGAGCTTCTCGAGCTCGGCGCGCACCCGCGCCGCGGACACGCCGGCCTCCTTGAGGCAGTCGGAGATTTGCGAGTCCTCCAGAAGCCCCAGCAGCAGCTGGTCGACGGCGAGGTGGGAGTCCCCGCGCTTCTTCTGCGCGGACTGCGCGCGGCGGATAACCTTGATCAGCGCCGTGGACGCCGGAACGCTGTCCGGCGGCGGCGACTGTGACGGAAGCTTCTTGAGCGCCCCGCTCACCACGCGCTCGAACGAGTCCGGCGCGCCGGCATCCCCACCGGACGCCTGCGAGATCGCCTGCCGAAGGATCCCGGCCTTGTCCGCCGCCAGCGCCGCCGCCAGGTGCAGCGGCGTCAGCTGCGCGTGCCCCGCCTCCGACGCCATCTCGTGCGCCGCCACGAGCGCCTCGTTGGTCTTGTGCGTGAAGTTGTCCGGATTCATGGCTGCTCCTCCCCTCCTCACACAAATCAGTCTACAGCAACAAATCGAAATCTCTCGGTTTCGCTTGAAGCGAGATGGGATCACTCGAAATCTTGCGGAAGAATTTGCTTCGCGTTTTATCTGAAATCTGTCGATGGAAGCCCGGGGGGGAGCGGTGTGCATATGAAGGGTGGAGTGGATTGTTCGGCGGGAGTCTAGAAGGGGATAGAAATTGCCCGACGCGAACAGCGGAAGAGGACGAGAAGAGGCGAGACGGTGCGCGAATATTCTAGTGACATGTGGGGCCTTCGAGCCTCGTGCCCCGTTGGATCTCAAGAGGCGCGCATCCGATGGGCGACGCGTGTACTCGCTCTGGGACGCGGTAGCTCGAGTCTGTGGGTCCCATAAGTCATAGTGTGGTAGTGAGTCAACTCAGTCAAGTCAGATTTTCTTGAAATCAGATTACAGCTGACACTTCCGTCTACGTGTCGACTCACCTGGCCCAGGTGTCACGTGGCCAGGTACCAGCACATGGTCGATCCAACGGCTGAGGGAAGAGGGCGTGGAGAGATCCGAGCCGTCCCACGCTAATCCCACCAGATCAAGGTCCTGTTTAGGGTATTCTAGTAGCCAGCTTCCAAAAATATGTAAAAACTAGATTTTTCAGTTTTTAATTCTCTTTATTAGGTCTGTTTGGTAGAGCTCCAACTCCTAAATTTAACTTCAAGAGTTAGATCTGGAGTGGAGTTGTGGAGCTACATAAACCCAGCTCCAAGTTTAGATGGAGCTGAAACTGTTTAGCTGAACTCCAACTTCAGGAGAGGTGGATCTGGAGCTGGAGCTGTGCTAAACCGGCCCATTCTATGACTACATGCTCTGATAATCTGGATTATTTGGTAGCTTCTAAGCGTCGCGTCCTGCCGACGACTCCTCCAGCCCGCGCCGCCGGAAGCGGGCAATTCGTCGAGCACCTGCTGCGCGCGCTCCGAGTGCTCTCCCACGGCCGCCGCCATGGCGTCCGCCGCGCGGGCTCTGGGTGCGCTCGTCCATAAGGCCTCGACTCTGTCCTCATCAGCCTCCGTTCTCAGGAGCGCCGCCGTCCTCCATGGTAACCCATCCGTCCTCGCTCACTAGTCTCCAGTCTCCACGGATCCAGTGATCGATATGTTGGTGTATTCAGGGTCAGGGAGAGGCTCTCTTGGCAGCAGCATCAGTTTTTTCCAGAAGCACGCGGCGAGGCGGAGGATTTCGACGTTCCAGCCGCTTTGCATGGGACGGCGCTCCTGCAAGATCGCCGGAAGGAAGGTGATCTGTTCTTGCCATTTGCCTCCACATCATGTATCGGTAGTTTAGACTTAGTGGAAGCTATCTGGACGTTATGCAAATTTTGGCAAGCTCTAGCCTCTATTTTGATTAACAGTTGAAGCGGATGCAGTAATGATTTTTTTCCCCAGTTGTCTCCGGATTTGCTATGTTGCTAAAATGCTAGCTTTTCATCTACATTCCTCAATGTGAAATGGTCAAAATAAATTTATGCACAATTCATTTTTGTTTCTTGCTGAATGTAGTTTATGTTTAAACTCGTAATGTATAATCTTACAACCGTTGCTTCTTTTGCTCAGGATGCCCAGAACTTGAAAAAGATGAAGCGCAACAGCAAAATTGGAAAAGAAATCGTTGCTGCGTAGGTGTTTTTGAACTTTTGAGCTTTTATTGCCACCAAATATATTTTCCTAGATTTATATAGTAGTCTGGTTACTCCACCACATGGTCTTTCTTCTGATTTCTCTCTATGTATTCATTGAATGGCACTGTAGCGTTGTGCTTTGCATTTGATCGTTATCCTCTTTAATAGCTATGAGGACTGAACAGTGAACACTACTAACTCCCTGAAGGAGATAGATCTTATTAAGTTTCGTTTCTACTATTCCGTTGGTCGTGCAATCTTAAAAGAGAAGTTTAAATGGAATTGCAAAATCAAGCATCAGAGATCTTATTAAGGTTGGTTTCTAGTATCCTGTTTGTTGTGTAATCTTAAAAGCGATTACGAGTTTAAATGGCATAGCAAAATCAAGCATCAGGGTTCACATCAATATTGTCAGCATCAGAGTTTGCGTCAATATTTAGCTAACATGATCCCTTGTATGGAAATCATGCAGCATTAAGAAAGGTGGCCCAAGTCCTTCATCAAACACAATTTTAGCAGCAATATTGGAGAAAGCAAAGGAACTTGATATCCCCAAAGAAACCTTGGAGCGTAACATAAAAAGGGCTTCAGAAAAGGGCCAAGATACTTACACAGAAAAGGTTTATGAGGTAAAATTCTCTGTCAATAGTTTGACATAATACTTTGTCGTTGCATTCATTTGGGCAATATGCTATATGACACATATCCAAGGGCAATGCCCTGTTTACATGTAAAAATTAAAATTGGTATCTGGGTTGGTGCTGATCTAGGGTAGGATCATTACAAGGATTTACTGAGGGTGCTGATCATTTTGTTTCTTTTCTTTTTTAAAAATTCCAAATACATTGTCATGTGTGAAGTATTTTTCCCAGGTATATGGTTTTGGTGGAGTAGGTATGGTTGTTGAGGTCCTTACAGATAAAATTACAAGATCTATTGCGGATATAAGAAATGTCGTAAAGGACTGTGGAGCAAAATTGGCTGATCCTGGATCTGTTACATTCAGATTCAGACAAGCTCGTGTGGTGAACATCAAAGTAACTGATGCAGATAAGGACCAACTGCTCACTGTTGCTTTGGATGCTGGCGCTGATGATGTAATTGAACCAAATTTTGATGATGATGATCACGATGACGACTACGATGACGACTCCTCTGAAGATGTTTCAGAAAGGTATCAACTCATGTTCAGTTGCACACGGTTTCATTTGATGCAACAGTTTTAAGTGTTAATTACGAATCTCTTGGAAAAATCTAAATTATAATCCATTAGATTTGATACTCTTACATATTGCAAATGGTGGATTAACACCAGTTTAAGTGTTGTAACTTTTTAGAAGGCACTGCATACAGAGCCGCTATGTTAAAAGTCATCGGTTGGCTTATTCCCTAATAAGCCAAAACGGCTTATTAGGGAATAAAAAATAATTTATAGGTAAAACTTTTATATATTTGTTCATAACGATTTAAAAGCCAACACTAAAAAAAAATTACATTGAAAATATCTTAAAATTAACTTCAAAGTCAAGTTTGAAAATTCAAATTTTGGCTTTTGCTTTGGCTTATTAGGCCAACCGATGGGGACCAAATGAGATAACAACCTATGTACTTAACTTGGCCACATTTTCAGAGCATTCTTAAGTTTGTTCTCCAGGTAGTGTTCTTATGTCATGTGATATTACTGATGTTTTACCTTCCACTTTGCTCCATTTAGCCGCAAACTTTTATTCAGATATTCTATGACACATCTGCTATTCTGTTGTTGTTTTTTTTTTATCTCTCCAGGTTTTACAAGATAGTTACTACATCAGAAAACTATCCTGTCGTGCTATTGAAGCTACAAGAGGAAGGACTAAAATTTGAAACTGATAATGGCTATGAATTGCTGCCTCTGAACCCGATTGAGGTATGCAATTTTCCCTTTCTCATTGTCAAGTCTGTAGGAATTGAGCAATTAATGATATCATAGGTTTCTGTCAAATTATAAGGGTTCATCCATACTTCCAACAAGATGTTGAAGTAACACACTGGTTTTCTCATCCATGGTAGTCAGCAATTTATTTCGATTGTTAGCAGGAATGCAGGATCCTACAAAATTATTAGTGGGCACTTCGCATTTGGCCATTTACCATATCGTCCAACCAAATTTTAACTTACACATGTCAAGCTTAGCAGAATATAAGCATGTGAAAGCAACTCATCATGCTACCCGTATGGATCTTTTACGATGCTGTTATCTATTGTTTCCTCCTTGTAGGTAGATGACGAGGCCATGGAACTAAACAAGGTCCTAGTGTCTAAGTTGCTTGAGCTTGATGACGTTGATGCTGTCTATACTGACCAAAGGTGACTCTGAATTCATGATCCAAGACACTCGAGACCAACGGTTCTTGGGTTACACTGTGGATCGGCGAAAGCTGGTGGATGGAGCTGCCTATGGAGCCTGTTTACTTGCAGCCTGTTATATTTTGCCAAAATTGAGTTGATAATACGGCATTTTTTGTGTAATTACTTTGCACACTCGCATCTCAAACAATTTGTAAAACGATAAGCCAAATTTTTCACTTCAAGTCTCATCCCATCTTCGCTTTGTAAAACGATAAGCCCGACCATGCTATGGTGTTGGATCTTGACGAGCGTTCTATTAAAAGTTTCGCCAGTTTGAAACGGCTGAAGATTTATTTATTCCTTTGACTGGCAGAAACTGTTGGCAAATTTCTTCTGCTCATACTGCACATCCTAAAAGCAGTAGTAACTCTCCCTATGTATGTAAATATCTAGAAACAATACCAGACCAAAACTACGGCAACAATCATAGCCACGTTTATCATTTTTCTAAATCAACTTTCATTGTACGTCCGCCTAAACATCTTCAGTGCAAAAGGAGTATAAAATACACTAAACCGCATGTTGCAAACAATGGGGCCAAAAAGCTTAAGAGCAGTCTATCAAAAATTTCTTCAGCACTCTTGCTGGTCCCAAAAACATATTAGGGGTGTCAAATACTGAGTGCAATAACGCAGCAATCTCTAATCCTAGGCCTGTGGTTTTCTAGTTCCTTTGAGCTTAGTTGCAGTTGAGCTAGCAAAAGCAAATTCCAAGCAGCCACGTCGCTTTTCGTCATTTACTCATTTTTATTGCCATGGGTTCTTCTTTCGGCCTGCCGCATTCGTTGAGCTAGCTTTGGAGCCCTGCGGATAAGCAAGCGTAAGGTCAAATGTGTTCAAAGTGATCAGAATAGGGGTGTGAAAATTAAAAATTTGCCAGACTTACAGATTTCAACTTCTTCAACTTGCCCCGAACCCTATTCTTTTGAGGTTTCAGTTTATATATACGGACCATCCAGTGGTGGGTTGTGAAAACCTTTATGATTTAAAAGAACGATAGGAAAACACCAAGCAAATGATTGAGTTAGAAAAAAAAATGAAAATAAACTGACTAATTGGAAAGAAGAGTAACATCGCACTACCTCCTCAAAATGTGTTAGTTTGAAATGTTTCTTTCCTATTTCATATCCTCTTACTCTGTCAAAACCTTTGCCATCAGTCTCAACAAACCTGGAGGAAACAAAGGAAAACAAGAAAATGTCAAACAAACATGCATAGTGATGACACCTAAACTTGATCCATTGAATTCTGTTTGCCAAACCTGTAATAGCAAAGCTTGTACATGAGGCAATTCAGCATAGTTGGAGTGCCTTGAGCATCAACACGATAGTTGCCGTCCCTCTGGCAGCAAAATAACATGAGAAATCGGAGTAGTGAATCAAGCTCATATATTTATTCACTATTTCTGTTCTTCCTTATGCCACCAAAATGATGCGTAAGCCACCATCCCTAAAAGGATTCACAACTCACAAGATAATCAGGTTCCTTGATGTGAGGGAATACACCGCCTCCTATGCGAACCATCCAAAGGAACTTGTTAATATCATCACTAGGGTACCCAACAAGACCTGTAAAGTAAACACTCAACGTCAGGGATCTGGGGCAACTAGTTGTAGATTAATTCTAAATAAGTACATAAAGCATCAACCTCCAAATACAACAAGGACATATTTGACATCTAAAGAATTGAAGATCTCCCAAGCTGCTTTTTCTGGGGATGACATCGCTGTTCCAACTGTTGCTATGTGGGTATTATTCCAGGTATTATTGTCTACAATTACAGTCCTGTTGGCCATAGCAGTTGTTTGATATCCATAATCCCACCAGGACGCAACCTGCAGTGGACCGTCTTACTGTCAGAAAAAAACAGAGCACTTAGCAATAGAGGGCAAGTGATGAGCGTACCTTGTCATCAACATCTGTGTTATGGCTGAGCCATGCATAGGCTTCACGGAAATCATCAAAAACATGCAATCCATCGCGTGAACGAGAAGTCAACACAATTGAAGGAGCTGAGTACGCTTCAGCTGCTGCCCACACACAATGGACCTACAAAGGTGCATTTCATAAGGTACCTCCCTATATACAAAGAGACATCACTTCTGGTAAGACTATTCTTTCTTTAAGACTAAGAATATTTAACTTACCACATAGAAACCACCTAACACAATCAGCAACAAAATGCCCAAAACGGATGCCTCCATAGGCAGTACTAAAAGCTTCTTTTCTTTTTTAGGCTTTACAGGAACACTTTCAGCCACTTCCTTTTCCTTCTTCCGGTTTTTCTTTGATGGTTTTTCCTTTGGGGCTTCAGTTTTTTCAGACCTAGTCTCGTTTTTTGCTGAATTTGTAGAGGTAGTACTAGCGCTAGAACTCTCTGCGCTACTATCCCCTGACTTAGTTTCAGAAGAAACAAGTTGTCAATAAGTTTGTTAAGGATGAAGCCGAGTAATTATGTTCAACAGAGTAAAGAAAAACAATGAAGAAAGCAACCGTACAGCAGCAGGGCTGTCATCAAATAATTTTGATAGCTGATATTTAACGGATCTTGTGAGGACGTCGAAAGCCTCAGAGAGAGCGATTCCTGATAAAATGCACGCAGCAGGAGCAAGGACAAGCATAAGCCGCACCTAAAAGAGAATATATGTAAAGAAAAGTTAGTGAATAAATATTAAAAAAACATAGCTTTATAGATGCTTTTACATTATACATATTCTTACCATTACTCCAGAAAAATATACTGCGGTGACCAAGTACAAGACCACGAAGGAGCTTGCATCAGATAAAGGCAAGAAGCATGACTGTTGACAATGTCAATATTGACTAGTAAGAACAAATACTTATGCTAATTCAACTCGGATTGAAAATGTATACTGCTTACAATGATCCCAGCAGGAATCAAGAAGGCCAACACGTTGATATCCATAAAATAGGAGGGCCAGGTAGGGGGTTGATGTTCGCTGACACTAGCAATAATAGGGATGTACTTGCTTGCATAGGTTCTGTAAAAAAAAAAGCAGGAGCAAATGTGAAGCTATGATGCAGAAAGAGAACCAGAAGAAAATAAACTCTAATAGGACATTGTGATATACTCCATTCAGAAATTCGTGCATCAGAAAGAAATGGGCATTGTTTGTATTATTTCAGCTGGTCAAATTAAGTATTATTTCATGTAATGATTCCCAGCCTGGTACAGCAAAATAACATAATATTTATTTTCCACAGGAAAAAAACTTACGGATCAAGTAGACTCAAACTGCGCCCACTCCATCCTTTTGTGGGGCTAGATGCCACCAAAGCGATGAGTATAGCTACTACTGCAAAACAAACAGCCCTGGAGGAAGGATCTTGCTATTAGCATATGTGGGTTAAGATACCATCACAAATAAAGAAAAAGAAATGTTTAAATTCTGATGGATAGATGATGATTATTGGTCCAAGAAAAACAAGCTCAATGTCTAGTTTCTCATGCACCTGACAATAGAAAAGGCAAGAGACTTACAAGCCAACTGTTATGACAAGAGTCATAGCTACTTTGAACAGCCTGGGAGTTAAAAGTCCTTTTATGTAATACACAAGAGCAACCACATGAAGGATTATGAACACCTGCAGTTAAAGTATACTATCATCAATGAAATCATTGGTGGCTTACAGCAATTTGCTCCACTGAAGTTAGGAGACAGAGTTCACTGGTTATTTATTCTAATAGGGCACAGTGAGTAAATGATCTGAATGAAGAAAAATCCACAATGAAGAAAAGGTGTGCATAAGCCAATGAATGTATATACCAGAAATGATGCAAAATGCTCAGATGTCATCACTGCATTAAAACCAACTACGGGTACTAAGGCTGCCAGAAGTGTTCCCAGTATAACCTGCAAAATGATTAATATCAGATTAGGTCAGTTTCCAGACAAACAGTACCACTGTTTAACTCCTTTTATTTTGTTTGTTCAAATTGAAGAAAGAAAAGGACGATATTATGCACTTACAAGGGGAGCGTATGCAATGTAAAGCCGTGAAGAATAACGGCCAGTTACAATGCACAACAGTACATGAATTGGAATAAGGTTGATGATGAATGTGTAACCTCCCCAAGAACAGACCTGCACAAGGTTATTGCTTGATTATAAAGGACAATTGGAAACATGGGTTCAAATTATCAGATATTACCATGTAGAAATATGAGAGAGCATTGAGTGTTGCATAAAAGAGTGATCCTGTGTTCAGTGTCTGCATATCATTTGAGAACAGGTCAGATTATAACGCTATGTTAAAGAGGCAACGAAAACAACCCATGCACCATTACCTTTACATATAGATAAAATGTGAATATCAAGGCAAATATCGCTACAGCTTCATTATCATAGCTTCCTGCAACAGATCTTGAGATGTACGAGGGGACCTGTAATAAATGATGTGTGATTTGAGTGCAAAAAACTACGCACATATTTAATGATCATTTTCAGAAATTGGAATAAATGCAACTTTTATAAAATGCATTGGGACATTGGGGCAAAATTAAATATTCCAAACCCAAATGACTGGTTAATCCAGCCAATCTCTTCTAGATAGTGGCAATAGACGTGAAATTATATCAATTTTTGTAAGTGCCAATACAACACAGATTCAGGTTTTCAGTAGCATCCAGCGAGTTTAGAAATATTGAACTAACATAAATAAATCAATAGTAGTGGATACTTAACTAAATTTTTCTCCTTGTCTTTTGTTAAAGCAGAAATCACCTAACAACCTCTAAATTGATCCCAAAAAACTCTGTATTTTCATTATTACTATGACAAATGTAATGTGGAAAAGAAAATATATGGATCATAATCAGGTCGAAATACTATAGGAATCTTTCATGATAAAAAAATGCCTAGTAGAAAATCCATAAGTACAGTTTACCATTGCCAAAATGGCTGCTGCCATTAATCCAGCCCCAGTGCCCTTAGCTTCCTGTGGAAGGTTAAAAGCAATGAGCACAAATTTTTGTATGAGTGCAAATAGTGTGAGAACTAGTGCTTCCGAGAGAGGAAAAAATAACACCTTTGTTAAAAGGTAAGTAGCCCAGGAAGCATTTGCTGAGAAAATTGGAGCAGTGAACACACAAACAGTCTCCACTGACAACGGAATGTTTAGAGAATTTAGCAACCTGCAAACCAATCAAATATTTTAGGCACATCCACAGCATTAATGAGGCACAGACAAGTGCTGCCCTTTGATAACATACCACCAAATGGTTCCAGCTGTCAATGTCAAACCAGGATACACAGTGCCGCCAATCACACGGCCAAGGGGATACCTAAAACAGAAGCAACAGCAAGGACATCAGCCAAGTAGGCGTATTACACATTCTATTTTTATCATAATTACACAATACTAAATTATTCATCTGACGTGAGGCTCTTACCATGTCCTGTCATCAAACCAGTTCCAGAACTCGTAGATCCCATTCTTCGACAAAAACTGTAATAGATAAGATGGAAATTTTAGATCAGATGCAATCCACAACTGATTCCAGCAAGCATGTAACCATCTGTTGCTCCATACTTCCACTAATCATCCAACAGTAAACGAAATCTACTCCAAATCACTTTGCAAAACCCAAAACCCACTGATACCAACACTCAGAATCAACACAACATTGCAGTCCCCTATGATTCGAGCTAAATTCCTTAGTTCCGCATACTCCACAAAAAATAACACAAGATGGAAGGAACCCCCGCAATCCTACCTGAGTGACGCGGAAGTTGAAGTAGGGGTCGAACTCGTGGATCACGCTCTCGTACTTGATCACCTGCGGCACAAAAAACGAAGGGGCCGTTTAAGAATGCATAATTCCAGCAACGGCGAGCCGGATCTGGTCGCGCGCGAGGTTGGGGGGAGGGAGCGGATCAGATCTCACGGAGAAGAGGCGGATCGAGAACGCGAGGACGCCGATAAGGAGGAGGGTGAAGGCGCACAGCACGCCCCCGAAGGCGTTGCGGAGGCGGCTGCCGCCGGCCGCGGCCGTGGAGGACTCGGGCTCCGCCATTGCGGCCGCGTCGTGGCTGTGGGTTTGGGGTGGGGGGACGGGGGAGGAGACGAAGCGAAGACCTCGCGATCGCTAAGAAGCAAGGCGCTTCCAGTCCAGTATTGGGATTTTCGCGGGTAGGACCTTGGACATTACTGTATTCTAAAAACAGTATATCATGGGAAAGGGTAAATTTGATCAATTCAATTGCAAATTTGTTCGTATTAGAAAAATAGAAATTGGCTAGGTGCCACGGGAAATTTGTGAAATTTGAATCATGCCACTATCTTCTAGTTTAGTGTCATAGCTGTCAATTTCTCGTTCTCCTTTCTTTTACGAGAAATTTCAGTATTTATCATCTAATACGCTGGGCTTTCTAAATTTACGACGTGAAATTCTTCATTCCCCACTGTCCGTCCATGCAAAGTTATCTCCGAACTACGCTATCGTCATACCCAAGTTCATTAGGCGCGGTCCTTGAGCTCGCGTCCCCCTCCCCCGTGCGCCCCTGCTTCGGGATGTCGCCACGGGTATTGCGCGAGCTCCACGGTAGGTAGCGGAGGCCAAGCAAGCATGTAAGGGAACGACAATGGTGATGACCGAGTTTGAGTATTGTGCAAGCTTGACGATGGTGGTCGTGCATGGCTTCACATGGCGGCTCGATGGACAAGCTCAGGTATGGCTGATGATGATAGCCTAGCTTGGAGACGGCTTTTGCTCGGATTGACGGTGTGGACAGGTGGATGGAGTGTTATGGAATGAAGAATTTCACATTTCCGATGATAAATTTTAGAAGTATCAGTATATGAAAATTCCTTAAAAACCAAACCAGCGTATTGGATAGCAAATACTCAAATTTCTCCTTGCATTCCACTAACGTGCTCTCTATCTCTCTCGCTGGTGTGAGTGGCATCATGTTCTCGCCAACTCCCGCTATAGTCCGTCTGTAAAAGATCGTAGAATCTAGAAACAGGGTCGAACATTATAGGCTTGTTTCGTTACTGCCCTAATGTTGTTCTTCTGGAGGGGCTGGGTACCCTCCTCTTCGCATGTAAAACGGGACGATGAATTAACGCATGATTAATTAAATATTAGTTTAAAAAATTAAAAAATAGATTAATATGATTTTTTAAGGAACTTTTGTATATAAATATTTTTAAAAAATACAAGTTTAAAAATCGTATGCATAAACAACGAGAGATAGGTGAGATTGGGAACTTTGAGGAGGGAACATAGTCTATGAAGAATACACCTGGCCTGACATGAGCCGGAGACCAACTTGAACTGTGTTTGCTTGGCACCCTGACACCAGTTTTTGCTCGCTTGACCATGCATCATTAGCCTAAAATCGGTTGCCTGGGCTCCAGGCGCGCAAGCCACCACTAGTATACTTAGCAGGAGCTAGCGTCTAGCGTCGATGGGGATTCCATCAGCCGCCACCGCCGCTTGTGTGCAAAGTCGTCGCCATCTACGTCGCTGCTCGTTTGAAGCCACTGACACAGCCTGCATCGATGTCGTCTGAATCCGCCGCATTCCACCGCCACGCGGAGCAGCTATCGGGATGCCTCGCCGGATCCCGTCATCTTTACTGTTGTGCTTCGCTCGATCTCGCCATCCGCATGAAGCAACCGCTGCCGCGATGGAAAATCTTGCTGTCACACGAAGACATCAATTATCCCACCACGACTCGTTGCATTGATTGAAGCAATCGGTAAGAAACCAAAGAAATCTGATGGACAAGTCGATTTGGGGATTATTTTTTTCTCATGCATTCTCTTCTCTCTTTCTTCCTTGATGCTGCACCTTTTCCCCTGTCATGCAAACAATTTGTTTATGGATAGTTGGGTGCTAGTAGATGGATTTAATTGGACCAATGCAGTCATGTATCCGTGCCACAATTTGGTTCTTCCAATTTTTGTGTTAGCATTAACCATCTAAAGACTAATCATATTTTTGTTCTCTCACGCAGCTCTGTGCAACCAAACAAGCAGAGTTAGGCTGCTTGGCCAGGAAAATTTCATCTGCTTCTCACATGCCTCTCAGGATTGTAAATATCTGAGACATGGTGCTCAGGGCACCAACCAAACAGGCTCATACACCGTCCAAAGGGAAGAAACGGAGAGGGAAACGAACACAACGCGGCCCTCTTATCCTTGCACGATCCAATTCGGATTGGAGTCCCATTGATATATTGACAAGAACGATCTCGAAAACCTCCACCGGAGAAAAACTCCCCAACCCGTCGCTGCCACTGCCGCTGCCGCGGCCTCTATCCCTTGCCCTCCGGGGTGCCTCTACCTCCGCCAGCACGGTATACCCCTTCGCACTAATTTTTTCATTTGATTTTGTTCCTTCTCCACTATTTGTTTGGATTAAGTAGTTTCCCTTTGCAATCCTGTTAGTATTGCTGCACTGTCGGTTTTCCACTTAGTTCAAATCGCAAAAACAACTAATCCTAGTACTCCGAGCAACATCCATTTGTATCTTGCGATTCCATACTTGTTTCTGATTCCAAAATATATTAATGTGTGTCCGTTGCCTGCAGACCGCATACCATTTTTGCCGAATCAGCTCGATTGAGCGTCAACTTTGGTGGTGGACATGCTGCTGGGCAGCAAGAGGAGAAGGCCCGGACCATCCGGTGAAGGTGCGGTGCCACCGGAGGAGATGACAACAGATGTTGCCCCCAGTAGCAAGAGGAGCAGGAATTGTGTACCATCCAGTTGCCCAGTCGCGATGCTACCTGACGAGTTACTAACGGAGGTGTTCCTGCGGGTACCCATCAATTCCATCCTTCCATGTCAGGCTGTCTGCCGATCCTGGGCTGCAATCCACTCTTCCGAGGAATTTCATCAACTCTACATGGCAAGAACTGAGGAGATGTCACCAACGCCTAAGCTGGTGTTCGTCTCACCTACAACAAACTTCAACTCCACCGCGGTATACTCTTGCTCGCCGTCGAAGCCCACGGATGAACTGCTTTTGACTGATGATGTGCGCGGAGACTTTGTGGAAGTGGCACCCATACCGTGCCATGGTCTCACCCTCCTGTATGATGTTGTCGGGGCAGCTTATTGTGTTTTCAATGCAGCCACACGGGCAGTCACACAATTGCCCCGTTGCCAAGATGTGGTTCTTGCCACTACTAGTCTTGGGTTCGATGCCTATACAAAAGAGTACAAGGTGGTGAGGCTTTTTGAAGGGAGATTGCATGAGAATCTATCTGTTAAGTGTGAGATATACACACTTGGAGGTGAGGAAGGGGATCATTGGAGGCTTGCCGCTGGCGGAGTACCTTTCAGGTTCTGCAGGTTTGCTCGCGCCGCTATTTACGATGCAATGCAGTGCAAATTGCATCCAGTTTTTGTGAATGGATTCCTGCACTGGTTGATCAACCCATTGGTCTTCGGCAAAGCACCAGAGCTGTTATCTTATTATTTTCCCTCACTAATGAAACCTTCAGATGGATTCGATCACCACCCTTCGAGGTATCCGGAGCGCACTTGGTGGAGCTTGATGGTCAGCTGTGTATAGTCCGAGACCTTCGTGATAGGTCAACTGATGTTTGCATGTTGGAAATTTGGAAGCTGAAGGACTATAACTCTGGCGATTGGTCTTTGGATCATCAAATTGATTTGACAGGACAGGGATTTACTTGAGCCACAGATAGTGAAAGATAGCTGTGGATCAAGTAAGAAGATAATCATCGCTACATCCAAGCATAAGGTGGGTGCCTATGATTTTGTTTCTGGAACTCTAAAAACCATTATCTCAATCTCAGAGACATGCACGTCTTATCAAAATGAGAAATTTGATATTAGATTCAGTTTATTTAAAGAGTGCCTTACCCCAATGCGTAGAACAAGGGAAGAGATATCCTTATCCACTCCCTTGGCTAAGGCTACTAAGGAGGTCCTACTCCGACTCCCGGCTGAATCAATCTTGAAGTTCAAACTTGTCAGTAAGTAATGGCTTGGACTAATAAAGAGTGATAGATTTGTCCGTGCATATTTTGCGCACAAGAACATGGGCAAGAGGCCAAAAATCATGCTTGTGGGTAAGGGCTCTGGAAAATTTCTTTTCAACTTTATTCCCTTAAGTAAATGGCTCCAAGAGGCATCTAATCAAGGCACATTGTTTCTTGACACAAAGGTGATTTGCTCCAAGCCTTGCCATGGGTTGAATCTGGTGAGCGTTGAGAAGGACTATCTGTTCAACCCGTGTACTGGTTACCACAGGATCTACTGGAATAGGCACAAAGAGTTACTGCAGAAAGTGTCTATCGGCTGCTTTGAAGAAGAAGGCAATCCTTTTGCTATTGACAATAATAATGTTGGCTTGGCATTCAGCCAGGTGTTTCACGATCATGTTGTTGTAGCGATTTTCTATGACTAGAGAGACTACAAAACTCGTGGATATATTACTTAAGATGCGTGTTGTTTGGTGTGGCTTTGGATACAGCAAGCATCTACCTGAGCCGCCTCTGCCTGTGAATGACATGCCACCTGCCTCTCTGGATGGGGTGCTGTACTGGATGAGCGAGCCAAGGTTCGGTTGGAGTTATGAGCAGGCCATTGTCTCTTTTGATGTTAGTGCTAAGATATTTGATGTCATCCCTTGCCCTTCATGCATTGCAATGTGGGACGACGAAAGTCGTTGTCACGCATTTGTGGTCGAGCTTCAGGGGATGTCGTGTGCTGTTCTTTCAGATCCAGTTGCAGATGAGTTAGATATATGGAAGTGGGATCATAGTCTATGGACTAGAGCATACACAATCAATTTAAAACTCTGGCCAGATTTTTCTCTTGCGACAAATGTTGTAGTGCCTCTCGCCCTTGACCTCACAGATGGAAGGGTTGTACTGAATACTGGGAGGAAGCTTGGTTTATATAACCCTTTGGAGCAAGCGATTGAAAACTTGTCTGCACTTGGTCAGGCGTCACTTGTGACTTCTAAAGTGCAGCGACGGCGCCCTTGAGTTCATCGGAAGTGCATTACCAGATGCGGAGATGTTCCTAGCAAGTTCTCTCCATGAAAACTATCTATGGCTCCACGTGACAACTTCGCTAGCCCTTCAAGTGCTTCATCAGGGAATAAGGAGCTGAATTGTGTGAGCCAAAAGATTATGCATGTGGTTCCTATGCTGTATGAGGAAAGCCTAACTTACTATCCTCGAGTTGTCAGAGCGAGGGATGTGGGCTTACTAACCTAAAGCAGCCGGAACTAGATTTTTTTAAAAAAAATAATACAATTTTAATGGAAAATTGCAAAAATAGGTGTTGGCTGATTGAAATCACAAATTTAGCATCATGTCGAACAACTATAGTTCGATAGGATACCTGTCGAATAACGGTTGTTACAGGGTTAGCACGGTAAAAAAATTAGAAGTTGGGATGTGTGTGCATGCATGTGAGTGGACTGCTGCTTGTGAGCAGGACCTACCGAACCTAGGCCACTGCATGCTTGCTCTTTTCTTTTTTAAAAAAAAAATCAAACCAACTAACATGTCGAAATCAACATGTCGAACGACCGTTGTTCGATAGGTATTTTATCGAACTACGGTTCTTGATAGAATGTTAAATTTATGATTTCAATCAACTCGCATCTATTTTTATAATTTTTCATTAAGGTTGTATTACTTCTAAAAAATCCCGGGAACCTAGGGGATTGTATGGTTGAACCCTTGTCGATATTTTCATAATGTAGAGCAATGTTGTGATGTCTATGTATTCTTGCTGTCAGAATTATAAGTTATTCCTATAATGTATTTAAGTTGTCAACGAACTATTCAACATTTTTAGAAATTTTATGTTACAAATAGACCATACCAAAAAATTCAACTTATAAATAAACCTGGATCTCGATGTTAGTGGGCTTAACGTTGAGATTCATACTTATTTTATAAATAGATCATACAAAAACTTTTAATTCACCTCACCGTCAGCAAGCACAACTTCTGGAGAGCTCGCAAGATCTTAAAACAGTACGGCGTCTGTCTCAACTCTGCAAGAACGTGACTCAAATGCATGTTCTTTTGATCTTTTCTCTTTTCCCCTCTTTTTCACTTGCATGTTCTGTGATTGGTTTGTACATATGGATTTCAATTTATATTTGTTTGCTACTTGTTCTCAGTTTTGCTAATTATTTTTCCTTTCTTTACATGGACTTCAGAATGAATGTCGATTTGATGAGAAGAAACGATTATCTTGTGCAATGGTCACGGTGACGGATGAATGCTGATTTGGCAAGCAGATACGCACAAAGAGTAACAGGTATCCCTATCAAAACATGGAACACACATGGTGCAGTGGTCGGATCTGGGCTAACTCCTTATTTTTAGTGCATTCTTCTGTTAGGTCCTGTTCTCAGTAGACAGGGGTAAATTCTTCTGTTCTCCTTTTTTTTTTAGTGCATGTGGTTTGTGGCTAGCGGGCAGTGGCTACAAATGGTATCGTATAAGAAGAAGAAGAATATTTTTTTTAAAAAAAAAAAGCAAAGAAGAAGAAGAAGAATTTTTTAAAAAAAAGAAACGCAAAGAAGAAGAAACGGTTTGTGGCTACAAATGGTATCGTAAATATTTAAACAAAAAACGAAGAAGAAGAAGAAGAAGAAGAAGAAGAAGAAGAAGAAGAAGAAGATTATTTTTAAAAAAAAAGCAAGGAAGAAGAAAATTGCTCAGCGTGAGATTCGAACTAAGGCTGTCTGCAGCTGCAAGAGCCATTTTTTACATTTACTCATTGCTACAGCTTCATTATCAATTTATCATAGCTTCCAGCAGCAGATCTTGAGATGTGCAAAGGATATGTGATTTAAGTGGGAAATACTATTCACATATTTAATAATTATTCATAAAAAATTGAAAAAAAATGGAACTTCTATAAACTGAAATGGGGGAAAAGAAGAAGATTATGTAGCACAATTAAAAAAGATCATGAATCCAAATAACTGGTGAATTCAGCCCATCTATTCAATATGGTGGCAACAACCGCCAAATTATGTAGTATAAATAATTTCAAGTGCTAGTACAACACAGTTTCTGTTATTCAGCAACCTCCAACAAGAGAATTTTTTTTAAACTAGCATAGATAAATCAACAGTAATGGATACTCAATCAAATTGTTCTCCCTGATCATTTTAAAGCTGAAATCGCCTAATATTCTCTAAACTAATCCCAAAAAATCTCTGTATTTTCATCATTTCTATATAAGAAAAACTTTCATCCCGAGCTAAATAGCAACCAGCATACAAGAACTGTTCTCAGTGAATCATAATATAGAAGTGCAGCCAAAAGAAAAGGTTGCAAAATATGAAGGTTACATCGCCAAAGATAAGTTCCCTCTCCAAATTCTCTAAATCTTAGGCAAATTTGCTCCTGGACCTTTGGCACGCTGACATCTTGCTCACCACCACGTCATAGGTCCTCAAAATGGCAGGTTAAATGCCAAATATCAAATCCATCACATTCGTTACAAGAGATTTTGCTGGTGCGGCAACGCTACCTGTTGCACGACGGTTAGCGTCTCTGATAACATTTGTGTTAGCTTTAGGATCATAGGGGCGTGGCAAGGCTCCCAACTGATTCGATGCACCGGTACCCTTCAGAACAAGAGACTTTGGAGGCAAGGAAACCATGAAGCCTCCTTGTTTGTTTCCAGTGAATCTCTCGTCAAGCTGCTGCCTATGCATCGGATCAATAGGCTTCACTCCAATAATGACGCCACTGCTTAGCTGGACACCATTCTTTTGAAGGGCCTTCCGAGCATCATAAGAGTGCTTCAAAGCCAAGCACACAAACATTATTGTCAGTATAAGACCCAGACCAGGACTGAAAATTGTCAGTTTTGTCATATCAACAATGTGAAATTCCATGAAATGATGCATGAGCACATCCAGGATAAGGGTTTGTCCAAAAAAATTTAGTTAGACAATGGCTTGTATAGAATTTCAAAGAGATCAATATTCAAATAAAGTCCAATAGGCTCTTAATATATAAATAAAAACTACCACTGCCACAACAATGCTACTTGATGACATAAGGTGCTTGGAAAATTTGTTCTTTGAAAAGCCTGAAATATGAGCAAGTCAAAATTATTCTCTTATGAATAATATGTTATGAAACTTAATAGCAAGCCTATGTAAGACACTAGAGAACTACATAACTAAGGCACTATGACTGTTTACAAGGTAATGAAAAGGTAAATAATAAAATGGAAGCCTGTTTATAGTTATCATTACCAGATATAATATGTGGATCCAATTACCATCTCGTGGACCAAAGTGATGCCGCAAAATTACTCCGCATTTCTCGAATTCCCGGATAACAAGGTTGGTATCTTTAAGGGAGAACCTGTAGGGGGAAACGGCAGACATAAAAAAAAACAATTAGGTACATCAGGCACATAACATTTAAGGTTAACAAGCATCCAAGATATGCAAACAATGGCGGAGCATTCTCAGGCAGAACCTATTAAGTATAAACAACTAACAAAGTAATAATAATACAGAACTTAGCTCATCACCTCATTGGCATACATGCCAGAGGAGCAAGAAAATGACAAGAGGCATAAACTCATACTGTGCAATATAATTCGCCCAGCTACAACGGTGCATGATCAACGCCAACCGCAACACCATGTAATTACGCCTCTACCTACATAGGCCAAAGAACTGAACTAAGCATCATTTCCTCACCCGAATACAGTGATCCACTCCTCCCGATCTACCTCCCCTCCGTTCATCTCCTGCTCCATACCAGTCGACACAGGTGCCGGAGTAACAGGCGACTGTGCCTCGGCGGCCGGAGGCGGAGGAGCCGGGGTACCAGGGCTCGGTGGAGGGGGCAAAGCAAGCACCTCCTTCCGAGGCGGCTCAACGACCCCATCCATGGGGGATCCGGGGGCGGAGGCCCTGCCGCGGGAGCGGTCCCATGACGGGGAGCGGCTGGCCGCGGCGGCGGCGGCGCGCGGGGAGGGGGAGGAGGCGACGGGGAGGAGGAGTTCGGAGGCGGTGGGGTCGGGGGAGAAGTCCGCGGCGGCGGCGCGGTCGTCGAGGGTGAAGAGCGGCGGCGGCGGCGGCGTGGCGGACGGCGTGGCGGTGGGCCCCGCCGAGGCGAAGCGGGAGGCCGCGCGGTGGGACGGGATCGGGGAGGCGAGGTCCCGGAAGAACGGGGACTGCCGCGCGCCGCCTCCGCGGTCACCGCGGCGCGAGGTGGATGCGGGGGAGCGCGAGGAGGCGGCGGCCATGGGCGGGGCGGCGCGGGGGGTTGAGGGTTTGGACTTCGAGCTGGTGAGTCTCTTCCCCTTTTCCCACCTGCAGCCGACGGAGCGGGGTGTTCGTTGCGTGGAGGTGGAGCGGAGCGGATGGCTTCGGTCCGGACGCCCGGTTGCTTTATTGGGCCTTCCTATGCTTGCCTGGCTAGCAACTTGTGAGGTGAGGTCCAGCCCGAATTCACCAACGGACATGGAAAGGAAAACACTGGCCGACCGACTTGTTCAACGGCCAGAAATTTCATCGAATTTTGATGGAACTAGTTACACAAGCTTTTTAGCTTCCATCTTTGCAAGTATCGAATTTAGTTGGAACTAGAGCACAAACTTCCAGCTTTGCAAGAAAGAGAAACTCAATTCCCAGTAGATATGGACTAGCTGGGAATACAGAACTTTCACAGCAAGAGGCTTCACACCAAGGATGTTTAGCGAGACAAGTCACCTCTACGTTTTTTGTGCTTCCTCTGGACATACGGCACATGATCCATTACTTTGAGGAAAGTGATAACCTACTACTTCGAAACTACATATACTTGTTCATTGTCACAAAGTAAAATCCACTCGCTGCAATGCGCTAACATGTGGATAGACTACAATGACATGTGGAGGAAAAGATTACAACCAACGGCAATTTTGAATCAGCCTCTCTATAATTGGATCTTGAAGAATTGCTTCAGAGTTAACCTAAGAACTGGGTAAAGCATCCCAAGGATTCTGACCTCCTGTTGTGGGATTACAAGCATAATATACCACCGCCAACTGAACCCGACAATTGGTTTGAATCTTTGAAGGAAGCAGTGTATGGTTAAGGTTTAGTAGAAAGTGTGAGTGGAAGGTGATTCTCAAAACAGCCATACGAATATGCACCTTGCATCAACAGATACTGTTGTCACTATTTTTTGTAGGAAAGGTTTATACATTACAATCTGGTGGGTATTCATGGGTCCTTCAAATTTCATTAGATAATAAAAGGCAGACTGACCATCAGAAAGAACAGAGAGGTGAAAGTCCGAGACTGACCATGTCTGAGATGCAGCTTATAGTAAACGCAACTTCCCAGTAACTGAATCTATGTCTGCTTTCCTCCCTGCATCGCAAGATCATGATATATTATGTTGCGTGCCAAATGATTCGAAAGACATTACTGGTTTACTTGGTTAAGAGGCTTCTGGTATTTAGTCAATTACTCAATTTGCATAAAGAACCTAAGGACCATCCTCTTTTAAAAGAATTAGCAAAAGATAGCTGCAAGGCAAACTTCCAACTCATGGTAAATATTTGTTGCATTAACATACAAAATAAGAAATATGAGATGGATCCAACCTATATATATCATTCAAACTTCAAACGCACAAATCTGAGAAAATTTGCAGCTAAGAGACACAAACATATAGTACTGAGTAAGAAACCAACCTGGCCCTACTGCAAGAACTGTCTTAGACCCAGCTTGTACCTACATTAAGAATAAGAATTAGTAGCAAAGATCAGGGTAAATAAGATTGCTCCTGGAAAAAAAAGAGAGTAATAATTTAGCAATAATTTCACAGCATAGCTTCCACGATTCACTGGTTATGCATGGAAAGTCACAAATGGTACAACTATGAAAAATTCCACCGTATGGATAAGAAAATTGAAGAGTTGCAGAATCACTAAATGGACCTGTGTGCGTCCAGCATCAGCGACAACAAATGTTGGGATACCTCGATGTTCTGCGGTTTCCTTAATCCTATTCCTGTAATGCACGATAGAAAAAAGGAGTGCTACATCATCATCCAGCAAATATTGTTCAAAGGAACATGTGCGCTAGGCAAAGCAACAGCTTACATTTCCTGCTGATTCTTGCATGTTAAAACAATCTTAGCTTGTCCAAATTGCTCCCACTGTCTCAAAAGACCCCGGTTGCTGCAAAGAGATATATCAGATGAATGACGATTCAAAAATCTTCAACACTGCAAAGGTCAGCACATAGCTCCTTGATACTGGGACCTCTAGACTCTAGTCTTACCAGAGCCATATGAATCCAGTGCAACTCAAACTTCATGGATGCTATGTGATTTACATTCATACAAATAAAACTAAATGTCAAACTCTTCATAACCAAAACATCTACCAATAATCGTAAGCAGTAAGCAATGCCAATAAAATTTTAGATGTGTAAGTAAGCAATATGTTTGTACAGATAGTCTACTACATATTTCAATTAGAAAAATTGCATACTGCATTAGCACCTTGCCATCAGTTCTGCATACAGACCAGTTGCTGCATCTGCAAACAAAATAATGTAGGTGATTTATAGTACAAGAGATGTAAACATTCAACGGTTGAGAAACAAAAATATGACCTAAGACATATTGGTACTTGTACTTAAAATCTTTTAGTCGACATAAGACCTAAACTGGAGCAGCTCTCATTAAAATTTGGTTGTTGCTGAATTCTGTGGCAATAAATCTGTTCAATTATCTACCCTTCTAGGATAAGTCAAACAAAAAAATTAGTTATATTTGGCAAAGTACAATAGTCTACACTTCCAGGATAAATCAAACAAAATCATAGGCATGGTGAAAACAAAAAAGCTTCGACTAAGGTTCCGAAAGTTGAGCTTACGAGCACATTGAGAAGCTATTTTTCCAGCCCCCATCTTGAGGTCCTTACGCACGACCAAAACCTGCAAAGAGTAACAAAACTCAGAACAAAGTTCAGCTCTACAGTTGTGGAATTGCACCAGCAGACAGTCCGATACCACATGAGTTCTTTCGAACAACTCCTGATATAAATGAGATATAAATGAGATACAGTCCAGTAGAAATCTTAGAGAGTTAAGCTACCATCTTAAGCTCTTCGCCGCCGATGCCCCCGCCAGCCGACGACGAACCACCCGTCCGCTTGGAGCCCCGCGGCGCCGGGGGAGCCGGAGCCAGCGGTGGACTCGATTTGGGCCTCCATGAGGAGGTCAAGTCGACGAGTAGGCCGAGGAGGAAGCCGATGGCGAGTCCCGGGAGGAAGTTCCCCGGGCGAAGGCTCGACGCGAGCCACTGCTCCTCGCCCTGCTAGAGCAGAGAGACGAGCGGGGTTAGGAATCGGGAGCAGTAAGGGCGGCGAGGGGCGGTGCTGACCTTCCTCCTGCTGCCGCGGTCGGTGTTCGGGGTTCGCCGCGGCGGCGGAGCAGCCATGGCCGGGGAACCGTCGATTCGTGGAGGTGGAGGACGGAGCAGGGTGTGTCTGGCGATAACGGATCTCCAGATGGGCTGATGGTTTGCTTGTCTCTTAAGGTTAATGGGCCAGTTGGTCGTATTGAATGTTTGGGCCTTATTGGTTAGAATTTGAACGAAACCCATCAAGTAAAGATAAGTAAAGATGGGAATTTTTTTTATTTTTAATTTCTTTTATTAAAAGTTTTGCAAAAATAATTTTTAGTTTAAAAGTTTTACAAAAGTAGTCTCCCGCCGCCCTCTTACAGGGCGATTATTAAAAATCGCCCAACCAACGGGCGGTTTTTGTGACGTGGCAGACGGCCGTTGGCTCTCTGCCGACGGCCGTCTGCACATTTTGCAGGCGGCCCCCTAACCGCCAACCTAGGGGGCGGTTTTTACTGTGCTGGGAGGCCGCCTGCAAAAGGGCGGCGGGGGGGCCTGGAATTTTGCAGGCGGCCCCCTTGCCGCCCTTTGGAAGGGCGGTTTTTAACCCCACCATTATAAGAACCTTCCCCTCCCTGAAATTCGCATTATAATCACTCGAAATTCCAGAAAAAAAGAAAGAGGGAGGGGTGAGGGGGAGCAGAAGGAAAGCGGCGAAGCCCTGCTGGTTTGCGGAGTTCATCACAGGTAAATAGATCACATTACAATGTGTTGTTAATTTAGGGTCAATTGCAGTTGTAGTTCGTTAATTTTTAGTAGATCTATAGAAGACAACACTTTTGTGTAGATGTAGAATATAGTAGATTTTAGTAGGATTTGAGACTTAGGCCATAGTGTAAATTGAAAAATGTAGTTTAGTTCGATTTGAAGCACGTCATCTATTTGTAGAACTGTGGACATAGGACACAGAACATTATTGGAGAAATTGTAAATTAGTGCGGAGTACCGATAAACATGATGTTAGATCTTATCAGTACGGGATGAACATAGTTAATATAGTTATTTTTTTAATCAGGCACAATGTCAAGTAAGGTCCTATTTCGGATAGTTCACGGTGAAGGGAATCTTAGATTTGGTCCAGAAGGTGTTGATTTGTCAGATTTTGTAATGACATCTAAGGGCATCGACAGGCCTGCAGAGAGAACATTTCAGTCAATTTATAGTTGGTTGTTGAGAGGTTTTAGAATAGACCAAGAAGTGTACACAATGTCAATATCTGTTGTAGTGAGTCGTGCAACAGAAGGTTATTTTTGGGAACTAATGCCGATGGATAGTACTGTTGTATGGAGACGTTATGTGGAGATGACTTTTGAACGGTCATGGCCCCTTGTTATATTTGTGTCGGTGCAAGAAAAAGATGCAAATGTTTCAGTGAGAACCGATGATGTCGAGGGTCCTAGCAATGCGGGTGATGTCGTTGGACCATCGATGCAAAGTGAGCAAAACCAAACAAGGGTACAGCAGGCCATGGGCATGGCGGATGAGGGGGAGAGGGTCCATACAATCGTTGATGAAATGGAGAGGGAAGATTCGGATAATGAGCAAGCGGAGGGCGACGCATCATCCGATGAGGAAGGTGATGTAATGTCCACTGATTGGACCAACGAGGATTTATCTGGACTAGTTATCTCAGAGGGTCATCATGTACCGTGGGAATATAAGGAGAACGAGGTAATTGAGGGTGCTAGGTATGCTCATAAGGATGAGATGAAGGAGGCGGTCAAGCATTGGGCAGTTTCCTTGCAGAGAGAGTTTAGGGTGGTCAAATCAACGAACTATGTGTATGAAGTGAGGTGCATGAAGGAAGATTGTCCCTGGCGTGTGCATGCATATAAGGGGAAATGGAATGATTATTGGAAAGTTAGCATTGTGACCGAGCACCAGTGCTATTTACAAGGGGTGGAAAAGTATCACCGGAATATCACATCAGCTTTCGTGGCAAGTGAGATGTACGGTAGTGTTGTTTCTAACATTGGCTTTGAACCAAGATCTATTATCAGCCACATTGAAAACAAATTAAAGTACACGATAAGCTATGCGAAGGCCTGGAGAGCTAAACAAAAAATTCTTGAGATGAGGTATGGAACATTTGAAGCATCGTATGATAATTTGCCTCGTCTGTTATCAACCATTGCCCAGAGGAAGAGTAATACTTACTATGACCTCCACACATTTCCATTGGCTAATGATCCAACGAAGATGGTGTTGCAAAGAGCCTTTTTCTCATTGGGTGCTTGCATAAACGCTTTTGTGCACTGTCGACCTGTTCTATGCATAGATGGAACTTTTTTAACTGGTAAATATCGTGGTCAGATATTGACAGCAATTGGGTGTGATGGTAACAATCAGGTTTTACCTATGGCTTTTGCATTTGTAGAGAGTGAGAACACTGAAAGCTGGTACTGGTTCCTAGAGAGAGTGCGCATAGCAGTTGTACGTATGAGACCCAATGTTTGCCTTATACATGACCGTCATGCCGGCATGTTGCGGGCTATTGACTACTTGCAGAATGGTTGGGATGAGAACGGACTACCAGCAAAGTGGCCGTATTCGACCGGATGAGGGGCAAGATGCGCTCGGTCATGCGCGTCTTCTCCTGTCGCAGCGCACTCGCCGCCGTTCCTCCACGTGGTCCTGTACAGCCACGTCCACGCGCCTCTGCGGGCGGTCCCACACGACCTACAGCGGGGGGGTCACATGGTACTGCTCCCACAAGAGGTTAGTTCTATTATGTTCTTGATTTTGTAGAAAGACATAACTACATCGTGATCTAACATTCCATCGTCGCAGGACCTCGTATGCCTTCAGGCGGGTTCGCCGGCTTCGACACGGGCTTCGCAGGCACGACCTCCGCATTCCGAGGCACGTCCGGCGCGTTCGCAGGCTCGGCCGCAGCGTTCGCCGGCACGACGGGCGCGTTCACCGACACTTCTGGTGCCTTCGCCAGCTCTTCCACCAGATCGTCGATCCCTTGGCCACACGGTAATGTAATCTTTGTTAGTACTAGTAAATACCTATATGAAAATGATGGTCATTCTTCTACAGGGTTTCACGCAGGGATCTTCGGTACAGGTGCCTCCTCCTCTCACGCCGGTGGGTCAGGTCCTACTGGCCATTTCTACGACGACGACTTGGAGGGAGGGCAGGACCAGGACATACTAGGTTCCTCTCAGCTTGGAGGAGCTCCAGAGGCGCATACCCAGGAGCAGCCGGATGTCACACCAGCTCAGGCGGGGAGAGTAGGCCGTGCCGTTCCACCGGACCGGCTAACGTACTCTCAGGGACACGTTAGAGCGCAGGGTAGGAGGGACAGGGGCAAGAGGCCTCGTCAGTAGTGTACTACCACTTTATTACTTGTGATTTACTTGTCTTTTGCCTTTTGTACCTGTTAATCAGTACTACTATTGGTTTTACTACTCCATTTGGTTCTCTCCCTTTTATCGTCCTTATCGTTCGTACCATGGTACAATAAATTATGCGTACGACAACACACTTTCGGCGCATCACGGTACTGTCAATTCCACTAAAGCGCATAGTCCACCACAACACGAATTGTCACGATCAACTTTCGGCGCTGCATACTGTCATAAAGTGAGACGAGTTGGTGCATGCTCGTCTTGTCACATCGATTGAACTATACAACTTTTTTTAGGTGCAGATATATTGCACTACGTGAGGGGCTATATAATTGACCAGTCGAAGGCAACCCGTTCATACCAGCTCTTCCACCTATCGCACAAATTCCCGTAATGGAACCACCATTTCTTGAGCGTCTGAACTGGCGAAGCGATCCTTTCGCCGGTTGGTTTCCCCCATGGTGTGACCATCCTTTGTGCGATTGTGGGGATGGATGCATACTGAAGTCATCCATCATGGCACAAACTCGGGGCAGGAGATTCTTCCAATGCGCTAACGTTGATCAGGTATGGTTCGTCTACTCGCAGTTCCACTAGATAGAACACTAACTAATCTGTACATAATCGTAACATATTTTGCAGTCAAATATTCTACACTGTGCAACTTCATTGAGTGGGTAGACATGGAGAACCCACGATCGGATGGAACACGTCCATACCCACGTAGTGAAACAAGATCGGAGTACCTACGACGGAAGGATGAATATGAACGCCGAATTGTTGCTGAAACTTTACATTGGCGGGTCAATCCCCTGGGACTCCCGACATGGCGTGAACGTCCATTGTGTCATTGTGGTGACCGTTGTCAGGTCATACGGTCCGTAAGGCACCGAACTCGCGGACAAAGATGCTTCGCGTGTCCAAACATTATCGATGATGACTTTGTCGTAAGTGCAATTTTTCTTTTCATCGCGCATCACTCTTATCATGACCTTATATATCCCCACAATGTGTGTACGTAGGAGGATGTAAGGAAATGTCAATTCATACAATGGATCGACACGGCCAGAGTTACTTCCAACGGCGGGCTGATAACACAACCTGAACTCACCACACAATTCATTCATGCTTGGATGGAGTACGAACGTCGGGTACAAATTGCAAGCTTAGATTGGAGGAACAATCCATTAGGGTTACCTAAATGGTCGGAGCGTCCCAAGTGTGGTTGTCGAGATCGCTGCCAGGTTGCTACCTCCTTTGCAGAACAAACATTTGGCAGGAGATATTTTGTCTGCCCCAATGTAGACAACGATTTCGTTATATGTCTAACTTTTTCCAAATTGCCCTTCGATTTGCACAATATTTCTACCCTTACTCACTAATTGCAATAATTTCATAGGGCAATCCAAGGATGTGTCGATTTACTCAGTGGATCGACATTGTTACTCCATCCTATCATGGCCAACAGATAACAGATTCTGAAACAGAAAGAGAATACCAACGATTGAAGGACCATGAAAATGCAACGCATATTGACCCAGATAGAAGGGGCTAGTAGGATGACGCAATCTCCACTCTGAGCGACAAATTTGTATCGTGTATCCATCGCACTTTTTTCCTACCTTATCATTACGATGTTTAATTATGATGGTGTATTGCATGCGTACAAATAAAAAATATCAGATATATTAACATGGTTCTTTGCTGCCCCGTAACGATCCTTTCCTTACAATTGTACGCAGTACAAATACCTAACAATATATCATCCGGTACTTACTAAATTTTACATATTCTTCTTGTTTCTACAAGATCATTCACCTAATGCTTCAAAATCACACACCACATTCTCGACCGACAATTTCACCTAGTCTTTAACTTTATAAAATATACCTGATTTTTCTCTTCTCACAGTGCGTGTTACCTACTTTTATTCATCCAAATATCATAGTTTACAACAAAGAAATTTATAGTCATTACACCTCTTTTATTAGTTTTCAAGTCGATGGATTACTAAAATTTTTTACCGAATATTTCGATAACAAGTATAATAAAACGTATGGAAACCCTAATCTCAGTGGAGGGTTAAAAACCGCCCTTCCAAAGGGCGGCAAGGGGGCCGCCTGCAAAATTCCAGGCCCCCCGACGCCCTTTTGCAGGCGGCCCCCCAGCACAGTAAAAACCGCCCTCTAGGTTGGCGGCAAGGGGGCCGCCTGCAAAATGTGCAGACGGCCGTCGGCAGGAACCCAACGGCCGTCTGCCACGTCACAAAAACCGCCCGTTGGTTGGGCGATTTTTAATAATCGCCCTGTAAGAGGGCGGCGGGAGACTACTTTTGTAGAACTTTCAAACTAAAAATTATTTTTGCAAAACTTTTAATAACAAAAATTAAAAATACAAAAAATTCTAAAGATGGATGGTGATATTGCTTGGTACTACTAGTATTACTATTTGGACTGCCTATACATTTATCGGATGATTTAAAAAAAAATTACCCAGATTTTTTCTACCCTTAGATTTATATCCAACGAGTTACAAAGAAAAAAATACATATTTACTTACACAGTATTTTTTTCAAAATAACAGTGTACTTACATATCATATCAACTAAATTTACAAATGTAATTTTAGTTATATAATACTGTAATTTTATATTTTACTAATGTAATTTTAGTTATATAGGACTGTAATTTTATATTTTAAATAAAATAACAAATACATATTTATTTACACAATATTTTATGAAAATTACAGTGGGTTTACATTCATATCAACTGAATTTACAGTTGTAATTTTAGTTATATAAGACTGTAATTTTATATTTTAAAAAATATAAAATAATTAAATATGAATTTAATTATTTGTGTGGAGTCCACCGATTCAGTGCCTTCTATGGATGTGTGCGTTTGAATTCATCTAATCATATATGACAAAGCACTAATCCTAACACAAATCGAACGGTACAAAATCTGTGTGATTTCAATGAAAAAATTTGCCAACAAATCTATAGCAAATACCTTACTCTTTATCCAGAATCATGAAGTCGGAAAATATCACCATTATTATCACTTGAGACGCGTTCTTTTTTCCTTTTATAGATTTTGGATTAGCATGGATATGTTTTCCTAACTCTTAAGTATTGCTATTTCTTCCAATATTTTCTTCTTCGGTATTTTTTGGGAAATCAACTTATCAATTTTCTAATATTTAACTTTATTCATGTATGCCCTCAATTCATTGAATAAATAGTTTCATCCATAATCTATCACCTATCAACACTTTAGAATGTATCATAAGATGGTTCTTTACAATCCGCAAATCTTTGCCATGTTACCTAGTATTAATTTTTCCCTTGTCTTGTTAGCAAGCGAGGAAAGAGAACCCAGCGAGAAAACTGAGAAAAGGAACCTTTTAAACTAATTGCACGATCAAATTCTCAAAATCAGCTTTAGTTACAATCAAATGCTCAACCAAGCACAGGATCTAAATAAGATAAATAGGATCCGGAACAGTAGGAAGAATATTGTACAAATTCAATTATGCTCTCACTATCTACTACTACAAAGTGTAGTGGCACGAACATGGTTTAGAGTGAGCTGTATGCTCCGAGATAGCTCGAAGGTTGACCAGTAAGGAAAGCACGATGCTTTCCATACAGAACAGAGAACTAGCAACTTCATACGTTGTACGTACGCGGGGCCTCCTGATTTGGCCAGGCATTCCGGCGCCGCGAAAAATAAGTTGGGCACATGCCCACTGCACGGCAAATGAAAGCACTATTTTTTGCACCGGAATTCAGAGTAACGCCCTTGCTTTGTTGTCGTCGATAGTTTGGCTCAGATGGTCCGGAATACGTGCCTCTTTCTTGGACGTGCACGCGTGACGCTTCCACGCGTGCACTGTTGTGATGTGCTTCGCAAAGCAAAACTGGTGTTCGCAAATCGCAATAAATCCATACAGTTTTGGTAATCCGCTGTCACCACTCACCACTCATGTCCTCTACTCTTCTTCAGTTCTTTTCTTCTTCTTTTTTTTTCGTCTGGAGAATGGAACAGTTCGTTCATCACCCAGAAAGTATTCAAACGCAACATCCACTCCGAGCAAAGTAACGACCACGACGGCACGACGCCCTAGTTTATCAAACCATTTCTCATCTTACGACTCGAACTAGCTAGGGGTGAAACAGAGCTAAGCCGCAGCCTGCACTGCAGAAAGCCAGAAATGCAGATAGCTTCACGGGCTCTCGCGTCCGAGATATTTTAGCTGGATGCACCGCACGGGAGCACGGCGGGGCGGCACAGGGGAAGGTGGAGCCTCGCGTGACGTGACGACGACGAGAGGTGGCGAGCGACGTGGCATTGACCACCGGAGCCGGTGCGGGTGGTGCGGCCCGCCCCGCGCGTCGGTCGGACCCCGCATCACATGACTCCTGACACGGCTCGCCAGCTAGCACTCACGTGGCTGGTGGGATCCACCCCATCACCTCGCTTTATAAATGGGCCGTGCCGTGGAGAACGTGGGAGCGGATAGAATATTTGGCCCGTGTAGTCCACTTTGTCAGAGAAAGGGGAAAGCCCCTCGAATAAAAGAAGTCAAAGAAATGAAAGAAAAATAAAACGAGAGAAAAGCTTAGGGACAGCTCCCATCGTTCTCTTGTGAATATATCTTGATTTTTTTTGTAGGGATAATGTTTATTTATTCGAATTACAAAATTTGAATTCGACGGTAAATTTGGGTGGTTGGTTTTGTGTCAACTTGTTTATCTTGACGTTTGTGCCATGCACCATTTGACGTTGTAGGGTAACAAGTGATGAGTATTTTTGTTTAGAAGTGTGGATGTTTTCCACCCCACCTTAAACAGCAGTACTACAATGTGAACGGCCCACAAAATTATTTGTCAGGGCATCTCTTAGTAATTTGCAGTGCGTTGATAATCACCCTAGTACATTAACGAGGATGGTAGATTTTAAAATTACAAAGCACAAGGTGATGTATTACTAGAGTACCACTACAGTACGTACTTTTGTACAGTACTACCAATACGATATGTCCTGAGTTCAATCCAAGTGATAGTTCTTTTAGTTCCTCTATTCCAAACTCTATTCCAAAATAATACTCCCTCCGTTAAAAAAACTACTCCTATCTAAATGCGATTCTTGATATAACCTGTTTTTGGATTTATAGTCAGTTTATAGGGAAAGAATGTTTAGACTTGTATATAAAAGTTGGTTTATTTTAGAATGGTGAGAAAGTACTCCACTAGCATAGCACTACTTTTCCACAATTACAACTTCATCACTTGCTCTTTAGCTTACTAGACGCAATGAAAATTTAAATTTTAGAGTTAATTTTGATGTATTTTAATTGTAGTTTATCTTGGGAACATACGGGGTAGTAGGACTAAGCACTTGTTTATAATTTCACAATTGGAACACTACCAAATTGGCAAAGTTGTCAAATTTTAATTAGAAATGGCTTGTTTGGCTATCTACCCTAACAAAACTAGGTGGGAGCCTGGTTAGAGATAGAGAATAAGAATCATGTCCGTTTCGTTTGTTACTGAATATTTTAAATGTATCATAGTTGTGTAAATGTTGCCTAAATTTTGAAAAATTAAGTGTACCTGAACCGTGAACATGCCAGTGGAGCACATGGAAGTTTTCGAAGTTGAATGGAGAAATTGTCAGCTTGAATGGAAAAAAAAAGTGTTTAAATCTCACAATTGTTCTCCTTGAAAATTTATATCCAATGATGATTCATATCTCAATACAATCGAGTTGAGTGTATCATTCTCTTGTACCAAATACAAACCTTTTATGATTTCATTTTACAAAAATTGTATCCTTTTGAGTTCCTAAGGTTCTTTTCCAATCTAAACAAGACATGAAATGTGCTGCACAGTAGTGAAGTTATTTCGTGTCACTGTTTTTTTTTCAGCAAATGATTCAGCCATGAGGTTGAGAGGTTCGTGGTGGTAACATGCTGGTGGATCACCGCTCCCGAGGTCAGGAATAATAAATTTACAGAAAACAAAACCGGCCCCAGCGTTTGTCACGTCTCCCGAGGCCAATCCACCTCGGGATCGGTGAGCCTGCAGGGCCCAGGCCCTCTTATCTAATCCAGCCCAGTAGCTCACTCTGATGCCGCCACGTGGTGGGCCGTACGCATCCAACGGCCACGGAGCGCCCAGCGGCGGGGCGGCCCACGTGGTGCCTACGTGGTAGCACGAGACAAGCCCGTGACATGCGCGTCTCCCACGAAGGCGAAGTCATACGGATGGGTGGCGCGACGTGGCAATATCGTGGACGTTGGTCCAGTCTACTACTAAAAAATCCTCAGACGCTGGTCCCGTCTACTAATGTTTGGGCTAATAAACCTGGTTTTTGGAAGCTATTTTAACCGTACCACGGTAAAAAGAAAAGTGCAGGTGCTGCGTGCAACAATGCTTACTGTTTCCATGATTCGTCGTAGTAGCCTAGTAGGGAATAGTACAGTAGAACACTTTTTTTTTACTGGCCTTTGTTTGAAGGCTAATAACTGACTAATGCTGCAGAACATATCACGTTAGGCTTGATTTAATTTGATAGGTGCATTTTTTAGTAGACAAAGTCCATGATGGTACTGAATGATATGATGGCCAAACATGTGATGCTACTTTTTATATGATTATGTCCCCTTTTCAAGTGCACAAAACACAATATCTCAGCCATGCTCAATTTTGTGCATCACCAGCCAGCCCCACACGTTAATAAAAACGAAAATGCTCAATGGTCATATACAGTAGCAAAATTACCTTTTGTTTTGTCCCCTCTTTTTTTTGGGCTAGTAGCGAAGTTACTTCTTTTTTCTGTTATGATAATATGTGAAATACATTTTTTTCCGAAAGAATGTGAAATACAATTTGCACCCACTGTGTAGTACTTTCTCCTACCATCATCACACAAATACCCCCAATTCACACTTTTTTGAAATCTTTGGCTAATACAGACAGGCCTAAAATTTGTTATAAACGTTATGCTTAGTATACTTGATTTTTTTTTCCCGAACAAAGAGCTAAGCGAAGGCTTGCTTTAGTAGGCCAATGGTTTTGTTCCCCTCTTTTGTGCTCCTTTCAGGACAGTAGCAAAGTTACACTTCTTTTTTTCTGTTTTACTAATATATGAAAAACACAATTCAAACTCACAATACTCTAACAATTAATACATCTTTCATATCCTTGTGTAATACAGGGCTACAGGCAAGCCTGAAATCCGCTATACAACTTTATGCCAACGATAGAGGTCGAGTTGTTTTTTCTCTTTAATTTTACATGAAAACTTTTTTTATTCCCTAACTAAGAGCCAAACAAAGGCTTCTTTAGTGAGATCAGCGGTCTATAGCCTCTATCTCTTTAACATGGGTTAAGAAATGGTGTGTACGCGTCTTTGTATAGGATCATAAAAATGTGAGGCTCTTTTTCTCCACTGCCAACAAATAAATTTCCTACCTAAAAAACAAATTAATTTCCTCGTCTATCTATCTATCTACATATAGTAAATTTGTTTAGTGCTCCATGGTGCTTGGGCTGCATGATTTAAATTGAGTATATACCCAATTCAAATGAGTATGAATTTTTTTAAATGTTTAGGTATTAGCATTAACTACTTTACTAACTAGTTCAAAACAAGTTTGAACTGAATTCGAACTTGTTTTGGTTAGATTTTGATCCTACGTATATAACATCCAAACATATAATTAGTTAGGTATGTAATAATGTATAATCAAATAAAGTTGAATTTGCGTTGTTTTATTTCTAGGTATAGGTATGAATCAAATTCTTATACTTAGGTATATACTCACAATCTGAAAATTTTGAAAAATTTAATAAACTTGTGCATTTCACACCATGGTGCCCCATATAGTAATCCTCTCTCTCTATATATGTATATATATGTATATATATATATATATATATATAATTTTTTACTGCTTCATGGTGCCCAGACTCCATATTTCAAATTTAGTATATATCCAATTCAAATGAGTATGAATTTTTTTAAATGTTTAGGTATCAATATTAACTACTTTACTAACTAGTTCAAAACAAGTTTGAACTGAATTTGAAATTATTTTGGTTAGATTTTGATCCTAGGTATATAATATCCAAACATATAATTAGTTAGGTATGTAATAACGTATAATCAAATAAAGTTGAATTTGAATTGTTTTATTGCTAGGTATATGTATGAATCAAATTTTTATACTTAGGTATATACTCATAATCTGAAAATTTTGAAAAATTTAAATAAACTTGTGTATTTCACACCATGGTACCCCATATGAGTGTTATATATATATAATGTATATATATAATGCGTATATATATACATACGCGCGCTGATAGGAGCACAATGCATGAGCAATGGCAACGATCACATGGTTCCGTTTTGGTGTACACCACAGTTGTCGTCTTCTCCCAAGGATTACTGCTATAAATGTGGGATTCTGGATTTAACCGGCTTTTAAACTCGTCCATGTTTTCACCCCAAGGGGGAGTGGCTATGGCTTTATTTACTCCTTAAGAATCGTTCATTCGAGCTGACCTGACCACCGCTCTCTCGCCCTTCCTCCCCTCCCCTCCTCCTCGTCGTCCTCCACTCCGCTCTCCAACGCGAACGCTTCCCAATTAAACCCTACTCTCTCTCTCTCTCTCTCTCTCTCCGCCCTCACGTTATCTCCGCCTCCTTCTCCACGCACGCAGAGGAGAGGAAAAAGAATATCATGAAAGAATAAGCATTAGCAAAAGGTGAGGTAGAAAGGAGAGGAGATATAGACGAATTCGGTTTCAAGAACTGCGTGGTGGTGAAGTAGGGATCGATGGAGGTGGCGGCGGACTACGCCGGCGGGGTCCGTGTCAAGAAGGAGGCCGCCGGCGGCGGCGGCGGCGGGGACATGTTCCTCGTCGATGACCTCCTCGACCTGCCGTGCGACGACGAAGAGGAGACGGGGTTGTGCGGGGCGTATGGCGCCGGCGTGGGCGTGGGCGCGGGAGTCGTCGGAGGTGGCGGGGATGACCGCGCGGCTGGGAACGCGTCGGCCGACTCGTCGACGGTGACGGCCGTCGACAGCTGCAGCAACTCCTTCTCCGGCCTCGCCGACGGGGACTTCTCCGGCGGCCTGTGCGAGCCGGTGAGGGTTAAATTTGGCTTTCGTTTATTTGATTACTGTCGCGTCGTAGCAAATATGGCACATATTTTTTTAATGAATTTTGGCCAATTGTGCAGAATTCACCCGTAATTCTTTTCCAAAATTCACCACCCCGCATTAAAACTCCCCCATGAATAAAGGGAACATAAATAGCATCCTGCCGAGTTAATACTAACCGAGGAAATCTGCGTCCAAAAATAGTAGCATCCTATGTCCACTCGCCCCACTTAGCCAACTTAGCCACTGCAATTTTTTTTCTAAATTTTCATGACAATATCTTGTTAATTTACTGAGTTTAACATCGCCATTGATGAGACTGTTGTCTGATGTGAAATTTCTACGCAGTATGAACAACTCGCAGAGCTGGAATGGGTGTCCACCTACATGGGCGAGGAGACCTTGCCCACGGAGGATCTCCGGAAGCTGCAGCTCATCTCCGGCATCCCCGCCGCGCCGCGCGCGCCGCCCGCTCTGGCCGTCTCCGCGGTGCAGCTGCCGGCAGGAGGTGCCGGTGCGCTGCCCACGGAGGCGCCCGTGCCGGGGAAGGCGCGGAGCAAGCGGTCCCGCGTCGCGCCGTGCAGTTGGTCATCGCGACTGATGGTTCTGCCGCCGCCGCCGGCGTCGCCGCCGTCCCCGGCGTCGGCGGTCATCTCGCCGTCCGAGTCGGGCACCGCGGCGCCGGCATTCCCGGCCAAGAAGGCGGCGAAGTCCGCCAAGAAGAAGGACGGGCCGACCCCGGCGCCGGCGCCGAACGCGGCCGCCCAGGCGGCAGCGGAGGGGAGGAGGTGCCTCCACTGCGAGACGGACAAGACGCCGCAGTGGAGGACGGGGCCCATGGGGCCCAAGACGCTGTGCAACGCGTGCGGGGTGCGGTACAAGTCCGGCCGGCTCGTGCCGGAGTACCGGCCGGCGGCGAGCCCGACGTTCGTGGTGTCCAAGCACTCCAACTCCCACCGCAAGGTGGTGGAGCTGCGGCGCCAGAAGGAGATGCAGCTCCTGCACCAGCAGCAGCCGCAGCCACAGCCGCACCTGGGCACGGGCGGCGGCGCCGCCGCCGGAGGGCTGCTCCACGTGCCGAGTCCGCTGCTGTTCGACGGGCCGACGTCGTCGGCGCCGCTCGTCGCCGGCGCGGACGAATTCCTGATCCACAACCGCATAGGCCCGGACTTCCGGCAGCTCATCTAGGAAACTATTCATTAGCCCAGGAATAATTCAGCAACAAAAACAGCTAATTTTTTAGGAGTTGTTTCTCCCTTTTTTTGATTTTTCAGCTTATCTTTTCTTTTTGTTCTGCAAACTGCATTTTTGTTTACTCTCTATTTCTCAGCTTCTTAAGTTTTTTTTTTTTTTGAGATTTAGTTTTTTCCCCTTAGAAGCCAACTCTGAAGAGTTTCTTTCGTAGCACAATTTTTTTTTCTTTTGAATTTTGTAATGCAGGACTCTTAGAAGAAGAGGAAACAGGAGCAGTTTCAATTAGTTCAAAGCACCCGGTACTTTCTTTTTACACGTGATTTCCAATCCTGTCTGTGTTTTGATGAGCAAGATGATCGTGCCCTTCTGGTGGTGAATCAATCGATCAATGTTATGATAAGGGAGGCATGCATGCTGGTGCGCACAAAGTGACACAAATGTGGTGCGTGCAACCGGGCTACTAGTAATAAGTGTTAAACAAAAAAAGCTGCACGTGATCATCAGAACCTTGGCAAAAAAACACACATGTAAAGAACAGATGGTCAGATGCCCCCCCGCGTCTTAGGATTCTTTTTTACGAGAACAACTTCACTGGGGTGGGCCCAGCGTGTCAGTCACAGTACCAGAGTTGGTGAAAGGATTATGCTGTAGTTGTAGCAGCCACTCTGCTCATCTGCTGGTAGCTCATGTGTGGGGGACTAGGGGTGGTGATTGCAAGGATGGGATTTAGATCCAACCACTCTGCTGTAAAAATGTTTTGGACCGGCTCCCGTTGGATGGTTTCGCAGGCACATCAGTACATCACCTCCCTTTGGCCGGTGCGGTGCTATCTACCACCTCGTTTGGCCCTTTTTTGGACGTTCGCTGCGTACGTATCTGACCACCGAAAGCTTATAATTCGTTCGGTTTTTTTTTTTACCCATTGCGTCATTCACCTAGTCACTTGTGTCCATCCTATCCTGTGTAGTGTGTATCATCTGCTTTGCCAAAGCTGACACTTGTACATGCTACTGGAATACTGGATGGTGTTCAGGTTCAGGGTAAGTAAATGTCTTGACAAGGGAGAAGAGGAGGCCGTGGATGCATGTGCATCTGGTTGATTTCGTCTCACGCAAAGGGACGGCCCGGCGCGCTCTTTCCAGTGAAAGCGAAAATTGGTTCTCGTTTTGGCGCAGATTTCGTAGAAGGATTTGTGAGTAGAGTACTACTGGTACTAGCTAGTTGGTGCATGCATGAACAGTGTAGGTACTCGTAACTCATAAAGATGGGTTGACATGGCACGATTGTACACATGGCGCAGTTGGTCCATATTGGGGGAAACGATAGGGTCCCTACTGTACAAGTAAAGAAAGACAGCTCTAATATCGTCGTCTGGGACTTTGGACAGTGCAAGAGGAGGCGATTTTCTAAATTTTTCACGTGAAACAATTCAAGTCAGGAATCAGGAAAGGTTTCGACTCGACGTGATATGCAATCATGGGCTCAGCAGGCAAAAACAATCACAATCCCATAAGCGAAAAAGTCCGACTTAACTCCCTCAATTAGGGGCTGAGTTTTATTTGTGTTCCTTAACCACAAAATCAAATATAAAGACTCTAAACTATTAAAATCAGGTCAATTGACCTTCCTCAGATGTTTTTAGAGCGGTTTCGACTAACGTGGTGCTTTTATGATATGTTAACTTGGTTTTCGTTCTACATGATGGCTAGGTGATGCTTACATGCCATTACAATTGGAAAACAATAATTAGAGATACAGTGGAACCCACATAGAGCCTACATGTCAGTGGCCACCATCTCCCTCCTATCTTCCCCCTCTCTCCACTTACCCAGTCAACGCAAATGGTAGCTAAATTGAGGCATCGAGAGAGGGAGGCGATGATTGGCGGGATTAGGACCGACGCCTGGCTGAAGAGGAACTTGAGGTTGAGGTCAAGGCGGCGATGACATGCACCTCCAACAATTCTTTCAAGGGGGCACCATCGATGATTGGGTGTAGTCGCTTCACCTCTAGCGACACACTAAACGATACCGCAAGGCCAACGACGTGTCGATGGAGGCCACCAATACACAAGCTATGTATTGGTGTCATTAAGCAACACCAATCACCACCTATGTCGAGCTCCTTGCCCAGTCCCAGTGAGCAAGTTCTGCGGCTAAAGCCCTCCAGTGTTGCCGCCATAGAGAGAACGGAAAGGGGTGAAAAGGAGTGGCTGACGCAGTCTTCACCGATCATTGTTGCCACCATCGTGGTTGTGCTATCCTTGTCTCTAGCTCCATCTCACTACTATCACCGCCCTCCTAGCCTCATCCAGTTGCCGCTCTTCCGCCACTGCCAGCTAGAAGGTGAGGGGGGAGAGAGGAAAGAGAAGAGGATAGAGCCGGAGATAGAGGGGAGATGGAGGATGAAGATAAGAGACAACTAATTTGTGGACCCCAATTTACTTATTTATTTTTCTAATTTTAATACCACATAGGTGATGAATATTAGATCAATGTGACACATAGTTGTTATGGCTGCTGAGACAACTCTCAAAATAGACAATGAATGTCAATTGACCCAATTTTAACAATTAAGAGAGTCTTTATATCCAATTTTATAAATGAGATCGCAAATCAAACTTAGCATACAGTTAAGAGAGGCACAAACAATCTTTTTCCCATATAAGCACGTACCTCAGCGCATAGTCAATTGATTGTTGGGTATGATCCCTAGCGGGGAGCCTGGGAATGGGAATCCGGGGCGAAGCTAAGTACAAGCATCGGGATCAGCCGATCCTGATGACCTCCGATGGAATTCATGATTATATTATTTAGATAATTAAGATAATATTAGGAATTAAGTAAGATTAATATATTCTAATCCCGGTGACCCCTGAACTATTTTTTTTTAGCTTCGCCCCTACCGAGAATAGCCAGGTGGAAGAGTAGCCGATAAGCAACACATTAACGTCCATTACTGCCATGCAGCAAGCTTGATGAATCTGGTCTACAAACGAGTAACCAGTACGGTTCCAGCTTTTATCTCTCCGGAATTAAACCTGGTGGATGTACATTCCACGGACTACAGTAAGATAACAGTTGGGCCGGCAACACAGGACATACACTAGGAAGCAGCAGAAGAGTATCCTCTCACTGATACTCGATCTAGTACATATATTAAGATTCATATTTTTCCTCGGTCTTAGATAACATGTTTTTCAAACTACTAAATAATATATTTTATGCTAAAATTTTTTATAAAAATTATTTTAAAATATCAAATATATCTATTTACCAAGTTTATAGTAATTAAAATTTAATTAATTATGTGCTAATAGTTTTCTTATTTTACGTACGTCAACTTAAACTTTACTACCTCCGTCCCATAATATAAGGGATTTTAAAAGGATGTGACATATTCTAATACTATAAATCTGAACAGGAAGTCTGTCCGGATTCGTAGTATTAGGAGTGACACATCCCTCCAAAATCCCTTATATTATGGAACGGAGGAAATATATACCTTCCTGTGATTTAAACACCAATGTATTTATCCATTCCAGATGGGAAACCTAGCTACGTATTTCTGCGCTCGCAAACATAGCCGCATATAGGGATATCAACGGGGTGGGGCTAAGGTGGGTTGGGCTGAAATGTCCCCGCCCGTGCTCTCTTGCGGGTATCCCCGCCTCCGGCCCCTCCCGGGTCTCGTACCTTGACCGAGCCCCCGCAAACCTCGCGACGAGGAGGCCGGCGACGAGGGAGGCGTGAAGATGAGGCGGACGGCATGGGTGCGGTGACGAGTGACGCGAGGATGAGGTGGACGGTGAGGGGCGCGACGATGATGCGATGGACGACGAGTGGCTCGGTGACAATGGGCGCGAGGAAGGGGCGGTTGGCGAGGGGGGCACGGACGAGGCGACGGACGGTGAGTGGCTCGACGGCGACCGACGAGAAGGGGCACGCGGACGAGGTGGCGGATGGAGAGTGGCTCCGTGACGACAGTTGAGGAGGGCGCGAGGATGAGGCAGACGGCGAGGGGGCGCGCGGATGAGGTGACGGATGGCGAGGGGGACACGACCACGCGGGACTGGGCGTCAGATGGCGAGCGGGCGCGAAGATGAGATGACGGACGACACGGGACGTGGGAGGCGGTGGACTGTGAGGGGGATGGGGGCGGCGACTGGGGTGGGGGGAGCAGGATGGGTGAGGAGAGAGTGGAGAGATTAGGGTATGGGTTTTATACCTGGGCTAATTGAGCCTATATTTTTTAAAATGGGCAACTTTTATAGCAGTAGCTCACACTCCAGGGCTCTATCGGCTCACCAGCGGGTGGAAATTTCAACCGTCCCCCCTAGGGCCGGGTCCTCGCCAGGTACCTGATCCCAACAGGGAAATTACCACCCCTAGCCGCAGACGCAACAACAGTGCTTCGCACCATCAAATTGCCACGCGTGCGCCCGCGCGGCTCCGTCGCCGGCCCGTCGCCCGTGAAACGCCAACACGCGCGCGGCTGCGCCAAGTGCCCAGGTGGGACGCGCGGTGCGGCCAAGTGGCCCGGGCTGCGTCCCCGCGCACGCACGCGGCGCGTTCCACCGTACGTTTTGCCTCGCGTGCCCAATCGATCCAAGCGTCAAAGTCGGGCACCGCGCGCGCGTGGCAGCGCAGGGCGGGCGCGCGGCCGTGTCGCCGTCGACTGATGAATGATCGATGATCGAGGCGGCTGCCGCCGCGCGCGCATGCATTGAAGCCCACGCCTCATGGCACGCGCATGCACGTGCAGCGGGAGCTAGCGCGACGGCCGGTGGCCGGCAAGAACCCCATGAGCTACGGCCGCAACCGAGGACACCGTGTCACGCACGCGCGGTGATTGGGTTGCTGCGCGCAGGCAGCTACTCCTGCCTAGTACGTAGCACCGGCGTTCGTGACATTGGTCGATCTTTCCCGTGCTTTGCCGTGCCGTGCTTCCGTGAAGGCATTTACTACGTGTAAGTACTACATGCTCATGGGGCACCGCATCTCTGCCACTCCATGGGATCACCTCATCGAGCAACAAGGCGAGGAGTATTTGCAGCAGACACGAACAGTTAACCAGGGTCCTCGCCGTTGGTAGTTCCGCATGTGAGTCGAGAAAGGTAAGGAGTTAATGGAGTTGTCCTTTTATTTTCTTCTTTTTAGCGACAACGATCAATGTAGAGAAAAAACTGCTGATAGAAACTAAGAATTTTTGCAATGCTAAAATCTGGGCCACGGCAATGTCTTTGGTATTGAGATATTGCGAATTTGCTGTGAGAGGCTGTCATAGCCCACACAGTCCACAATACAAAGTCTTAGTTTCTCCTTCGGCGCACAGCCTGTCTTCTGGCTACTGATTTAGGCCCAGGCGCAGAAAGCCCATTTCTTTATTATCTCGGCGGTTTTATGATTCCTGTGGCTTTGTAACGGGGTTGTACTCCGTTTACTGACAATGGGTTCTTTACCCGAGGATTATAGCCTTTGTACATGCTTGAAACGTCTATTATATCATGTGACAACCTGTAGAAAGAAAAAAAAGTGATTGTAAGGAGGTGTCATATTTTCCACTTCATACTTCTCGTGATTCTACTCTACACTTTATGTTTTGTACGTTGAAATATCAGCCATTTGTTGTAAACAAATGCACACGTATCATATCCAAGTCTATTTATGACAATAGTACCTGTCAGATTCATACATGTCACGGATCCGTCAGATTCATACATGTCACGGATCTACGTATTCTTTACTTGATAAGTAGGTTATATAATTATTAGGTCGGCCTACACTATTCATATCATAACCGCTAAAAACATCTATCATTCATAAGGATGATACCGAAGATGTATCTTATCTCAACTTGTGTGGGATAACTTGTCTATTTTCTTATTGAATATTGATTTCAACTCAACATTAACAGGACTATAGCTCAACCTTTAGACCCTAACATGATACCTTTTAGATAATTAAAATATCATGGACGGGATAAGTTACCAACCTAACTTGTTTAGAGCGGTATTTTCTTCCTATGGGTGAACCGATCTTTTAGATGTCTATATCCTATCTATCCCAGGTGTTTTGTGTGTGTGTGTGTGCTACTTTCTTTTTTTTTTTCTTTTAGCATCATTCGGGAAGAGGTATGTTCTTTCCATCTACACATATCATTTCTCCACGTACTTATTTAGATGGCTTGATGCCAAGCTTAGCGCATCCCATGCGCATGCTTGGCATGTGCGAGCCAGAAAACTCAGAACTGAAGAATGAGCTTGCAACAGCAAGACATGAATTGTGTCATTGTGTGCAGCCTTTAATTACTACCGTCGCATGCATACTGCAGCCTGTACCTGCAGGTGTCATCGTGATAAAAGTGGTACCGTAAACATTGATCAACACAACACATTTTTGTTCCTGCTAGCAACAACATAACGAACCAGCACAGGCACAGCTGCTCCAGGGAGTACATGTACAGTAGAAATCTTGTAGACTTGTACTACAGTGCAGGCGAGTACTCCTAGGTGACAACGGCAGAGCCACTTGCATTATCTGGCAAGTTAGTTCACTGCTGCATCAAGTTTTAATTGTTCATGAGCTGTGTATAACTGTGTGTCAGTGAGTGTGATGGTAATGTAAGTGGTGAACAGGTTCACGTTATAAGTGTTGTACATGCTGCATGTATTGGACTTTCCTATTTTAGTACAGAATTACTAGATCATTGGTTTCATTATACATGCTGCTGTAAGTTGTATATTGCGTGTAACGTGCATATTCTAATGAATTTTTTCTTGTTGGTACCTAGGAACAGTAACTTTTGCCAATGGATTAATTTGTCATTTTTTTAGTTGCAAGGAGGTAACAGATGGAACATGGATGAAATGGCAAAAACAAACATGTTCCTTATCGAAGGTCTGCTTTGAAACACCGGAGTTTTTCCTATTCCTATGTAAATCAAACCATTTCTTGTAAAAAATACTATCAAGTTGCATACAGATGAGCCTAAATTAAGCAAGAGTTAAACTATTTTGAGGACTTGAGAATGGCCACACTTTTGTGACAAGAACAAAAGTTTCATGCTTCAATTCATATATCCACCACCTGACTTTTCATTTGAAACAACTTTTTATTTGTCTTTTCTATTTTCTTTAAACAATGAAGAAAATGAAGAAAACTGTGACAACCATCAGTTACCATCCCTTCTGCATAAGTGTATATTCATTTTTTTTAAATATGTATTTTAATTTAAAGCATGCATGCCACATTTTTGCACCTATATCTTTTCTATATAGAGTGAGGTTGATAATCTTCGAAACAACTGCCAGGGTCATGGGCACGAAGATGCCCTATGTGCCTCCTACTCTTCTCAGAATAGGCAGGATTTGCTAATTAAACTCATGGTCTCCGTGGGCATGAAAGTGGTCTCTGTGGCCACTAGCAGTGATCTCCGTGGCTACGGCGGTGGTCCTCTAATCTCCGATAGTCTCTACACCGCTGGCAATGATCTCTACTAGTCTTCGCTGATCTCCAGTGGTCTTCGTGGCTGCTGGTAGTGCTCTTCACTGGTCTCTCTGTAGGTCCCTTGGTCGAGACATGTGTACAGAATGTATAATTTATAAAGCATCATGTTATTCCACACTATGTCTATCACAAGTCTTCTCACATAAAATACAGGTGATCAGGCATATCCCATGTACCCATGCATGCCAGGCTTCATTACCTCATTACCTGCCCTCTCCAGTTAGATGGGAAAGCAAATGTTCCGTACAACACAGCTCGAGACAATGACTAGTAAGAGACGCCCGGGAGCGGTAAGCCTGGCGATGTGACAAAAGGTGAAGAAGGTAGGATAACGTAAATAGAACGGCGTTAGCATTAATGTGCGTAATAATATGTGTTCTTGCACATCCCACAGTGAACTTGCGCGCGCCGGATAGAGAGAAAGCCCTCATGAGCATCTTCTAAATTTTAGATATTTCAGTAAAAAAAACATCCTCCAACATTCTCTCCAACCGGATGACTAAGCTATCTAACTGACCAAAACACTCCCTCTACTAGCCAAACTTGACCGTCCAAAAGTCACGGTCTAACCGTGGGCCTCATACACATTCCTCCTCCCATCTCCCCGAAAGCTCTCACTAGTAAAAAAATGATTTTCTTGGACAATCACCCCAATAGGTTGTAGACGGGTCATAAGTGTCCACGCCTGCAAAAATCGACCCTCATTTTCGCATATGGCTCCTTAAGAGACCCGCACGCAAAAATCAATTTTTCCAAACGGACCACTTAAAACGTCCGCATAAAAAATAAGGGTATTTTCGCATGCGGGGCTCTTAACTCACCCGCATGCAAAAATACTCCTCCTCTTATATTTTTTATTCTCCCCTCCCCTCTTTCTCTCTCTCCCGGCCTCCCCATTCCTCCTCTCCTCTCTCCAACTCCTCACCCGATTCCTCTTCTCCCTTCTCCTTCCTCCCGACGGCAAGCACTGGCGGCGGCGGCGACGAGTGAGGGCGCCGGCGGGTGTGGGCGACGGTGCGCGGCGGCCTGCTCCGGTGGTGGAGGGCGCGGGATCCGGCAGGCGATGGCCAACCCCTGCACGGATCCAGCGGCGGCACCTTCGGGAGTGGCTGCTACGACGGAGGACGGTGACTTCGGCGATGGTGAGGGCAGGCGGCGGATCCGGTGACGGCGAGCATGGGTGATGGCGAAGGCGGCGGCCCCCTTGGCCCTCTCCTGTGCAGATCAGGCGGCGGGCTCGAGCGGGAGGCCAGCGGTGGCTCTCTCCTGCCCTTCCCCGCGCGGATCTGGCAGCAGGCTTGAGTGGGAGGCCGACGGCGGCTCTCCCCGACCTCCCCCACGTGTATCCGGCAGCGGTCGGCACGGTAGCGGCAGGCGCGGGCTCCGGCGGCAAGCACAGACGCCGGCAGTGGAGCGGATCCGCCACCGGCGACGACGGGCGGTGCGGATCTGCCGGCGACGGAGACGGAAGAGGCGGATGCGCCGACAACGACGGTGGCGGCGGCCGGCTAGGGTTATGGTTAGTGTTTTGTGTTTTGAAATTTTTTTTTTTTTGCGATTTTCCATTTTCGCGTGCGGATGGCTTAAGCCCCCGCACGCGAAAATCCGATTTTCGCGTGCGGGTGCGCCACCCGCACGCGAAAATAGCGATTTTTGCAGACCTTTTGGTGCGTGCGGGTAGCCATACCGCACGCAAAAAGCCCTTTTGGCCGTCTGCAAAAACCGTTTTTGTACTAGTGTCTGCTCTCTCGCATTGGCTCACTCGCTACCGGCCCAGCATCGACGATGGCACGAAGGAGACAGCCATTGGAGCTGCCTCCCTTCGTCCGCATACCCCCATCATCGTTCCCATCCTCCTTGATCAAAATGGATGGCTCACCCCCACGCTGCAAGCTGCGGCGGTCGTCTCTGGGGTCGACGGTGCAACTGAGTCCATTGTCGTGCCGAGTCGAGGTCGCCATCGCACATCCACTGTGTGTGCCAAGGTCGCTGTTGCCAGCCACCGCCGCCGTCCTCTGCATCTTGCCAGCCGCGCAACATCCGCCCCCGCCGGATTCAGCCGGCCGCGCGACCTTCGCAGCCTTCACGTGATCTCCGCCCCTGCCAGATTTGGTTGACCACACGACTTCTGCTACCTCCACGCCATCTCCGCCCCGCCAAATTCGGCCACTCGCGCGACCTCTACCGCCTCCCTGCCATCTCCTCCCCCGCGCGGATTTGACCAGCAGCGTGGATTCAGGGGTCGCGCGGCCTCCACCTCCGCGCCCCATGTCGTCATCAAGGTCGTATCGTCGCGAGGCACCTGCCGCCAGCCTCTGCGCAGTTGCCGTCACGCGGGAAGAGAGCCGACAGAAAAGGAAGAGGGAGAGAAAGAGGAGGAAGAAGGGGTAGTAGAGGCTGACGTGTGGTTCCCAGTGTCATAGGCTCATAATGGAGAGTAGATGGAGAGGTTGTTAGAGTGAGGAATGAGTTTGGTTTGCCAAATCAATTAGAGAGCTGGCTATATGGGTGTTTGGAGAATCCGATTTGGAGAGGCTGTTGGAGATGCTCTAAGCCAACACCAATAGAGGCATAACACCCTCTCACTCATGAGCAAAAGTGTAATCCTTGTTCTCTCAATACAGTTCAACATGAGTATATATAGTAGCCATATTATCATCCGGAAGGTCTAAACCCGGGTAAAAAATATTTGTGTTCTTTGTCTAGTTAGTCAAGTGGCCACAACCTTAAACCCACTACTGAATATCGTGTCGCTCACAAACCTCTGTGTCAACTATAGAACATCGACAACATCCAATAACAGGGGCGAAGGCAGACCTAGTGCATATAGGGCTTGAGCTCTAAGCCTACCTCCAAAATCTTGTTTAAATCGTGTTAAATCACCATGTATGTTTTGTAGAAAACCAACACTTCATTAGTTAACCCATATCTCAGCCCTAGTTTTTGAAAATTTCTGACTCCGCCACTGCAAATAACCATACTGAGACCAAATGCTAACGTCCACACCATCGTGCGCTGCAAGAGAGAATCATATATCTGCAACAAAACAAAACTAAAGTGCTACAAGAAAAAAGATAATGGTTTGAAGCAGTAAGCTATGAGTACGGGTGTTGGTGAAATGGGAACTGGGGTACACCTTTTCCCGGGAACTTATCGCATATTCCTTGTTAACTAAAATAGAAAACCTTAATTAAATCATCATTATGTTAAGGCACACGTTAACAATAGGGGGCACGGGGCCCACTTCCAAGACGAGACTTGAGGCCCCCGCCTTATGAAGAGAGCCCAAGAACTCAGGTTGACTTGGGTTAGGGGGTTCCCATCTTAAGATTACAAACAGGGAGGGACCTAGGTCCCAGCCTGACCTAGGACCCTAGGTCCCTCTCTGTTCTTACAGGGCTCACGTTCTTCACGGAGAAGAGCATGGAGACCTATAAGATTTATATCTTAAAGATTGTAGGCAATAAGAAGCCCAAGGCCCGACCAGGTATGGGACCCGGCCTCCCATGGCCCTTGTATGTTACACGTTTCTCCTTGAGAGGATCGTGGAAACGTACAATATCTATATCTTAAGATTACAAACAGGGAGGGATCTGGGTCCCAGTTTAACCTGGGACCCTGGGTCCTCTTTTGTCCTTATAGGGCTCACGTTCTTCGCGGAGAAGAGCGTAGAGACTTATAAGATTTAAATACTAAAGATTGTAGGCAATGAGAAGCCCGGGGCCCAACCTGGTTTGGGACCTGGCCTACCATTGCTCATGTAGGGTACATGTTTCTCCTTGAGAGGAGCGTGGAAACGTACAAGATCTACATCATAAGATTACAAACAGGGAGGGACCTGGGTCCCAGCCTGGACTAGGACCCTGGGTCCCCCTCTGTCCTTATAGGGCTCACGTTCTTCGTGAATAAGAGCGTAGAGACCTATAAAGATTTATATCTTAAAGATTGTAGGCAATGAGGATCCCGGGACCCAACTTGGTCTAGGACCCGACCCCCTATTGCCCTTGTAGGTTACACGTTTCTCCTTGAGAGGAGTGTGGAAACGTACATGATCTACATCTTAAAATTACAAACAGGGAGGGACCTGGGTCCCCCCTTGGCCTGGGACCCTGGGTCCCCCTTTATCCTTATAGGGCCCACGTTCTTCGTGGAGAAGAGCGTAGAGATATACAAGATCTACATATTATACATATGTTTACCAGAAACATCTTCGAGAAGCTCACCTAAAAACACTTAATCTCCCTACTAAGGGGCACATGGGCGTGACCGAGGACTTGGTTAAGTCAAGGTCCCGATCCCCATACCAACTTTGAGCCAACGGTCACAACCATAAATTAAATAGGTTTGTGATAGAAATCCCAAACCGATAAGACTGAAAAGACGTGGAAAAAACAGTAGAGCTGAGTCATTAGGGACAACGCGAGTCTGGACACGCGTCACACATGCTCGGTGACACCCAGCTCAACCAACTGGACGAGAAGGGAGCCGTGGCACCATTTTGGTGAGGCCGGGATTCACCGGGCCCACCACAGGACACGTGGTGGATAATGTGAAAGCCCAGCTGGCCTAGGCTGGTACCCGGAGAGCCCGGGGAAATCGAACAGCAGGATTTTGGTAGGTTTCTTGGGGAGATTTGAAGGGAACCAACTAGCAACGATAAGAAAACTCAAAGGGACAAATTTCAAAACAACATAGAAATGAAGTTGTAAGTCCCTCCTTGAACCATAAAAGGAAGGGGACATGCCAGTTAGGGAGGGTTGGATCTTGTTTGATTCACAATAGTAAAGGGAGCTAGATTGTACTTTGTAGACAAATCCAGATAACAACAACCAACAAACAGGAGTAGGGTATTACACCTTTGGGTGTCAACCTGCTGGTGGCGCTGGCCACACACCTCCTGTGCCGCCCCCACCAGCACCTGTGGCTGTGGGGAGAGTCCCCGACGATCCTGCGGCGACCCCAGTTGCGGCTGTCGTTGAGGGTTCCCCAACACCCGTACCATTCGCGATGCAAACAACGGCTTCAAGCCACGTGGCTCGAGTTCGCCGTCTTGGTCAACCGGCCTCAACCCCTCAACCTCAATGGGGTGAGGGCTAAGGCCCCATCGGGATGGTGAAATCCTCGTCCACCCTTCGGGATGGGCCAGTCATGTTACACTTGAGCAATGCCTTGACTTGAACAACATGATCCCGAGCGGGGCTCGAGCTGCGGCTGAGGCCCTACTGCATCATCCCCAAGTCAAGGGGAAGACGGGGAACGCCACCAATGATGTCCTCGGGCGCAGCATAGGTTCGCAGGTGTCCTCGGGCGCCGCTCGACCCTCTGCGGAGGCGCCCTACGGCTCCAGCTGTTTGGCCAGATAGCTGAGCTAGTCGGGTTGGCACAACAGTGAGTGGTGCCACACAACCCTTCCCTGCTTCTAGGGCAGGGGCTCGGATCACCTCGAGTGCCACCCGGACACCGTACCATTCTCACTTGCCGCCACGAGCTCGGCCGCCCCCTCGGCAGTCAGCGGCTCGGGTGACTAGTGAGGATGTCCGCGCCAGTTTGAGCGGATTGCGTTTGGGCGAAGACGCACAAGTCGTGCTCATGCATCGTCGTGAACAGTGCAAAACAGGGGAGAGCAGCATAGGTTCGCAGGTGTCCTCGGGTGCCACTCAACCCTCTGTGGAGGCGCCCTACGACTCCGGCTGTTTGGCATTGTTCGTAGAACTCCGGTAGGTCAAATGCTCGCCGAAGTTCCAGCCGAGTCTACCGGAAGTTCCAGCCGAGTCTACCGGAAAAGTACAACGGGTCTATTGACCCGACTGAGTACCTATAGATCTACACCACGGCCATTCAGGTCGCAGGTGGCGACGAGAAGGTGATAGTGAACTATTTCCCTATCGCCCCGAGATGATGAGCCTCCCCGAGAGCTCTGCACTCTCCTGGGGATTTATGTCGCCAGTTTGTGGTGAACTTCCAGGCACATTTTCGTGCCCCGGATTGCCTCCAAAAAATGATAGCCTCATAGCGTTCATGGAAAGGTGTTGGAGGGGGATCTCCCTCTTCAATATCAGAATGTCAAGTATCAAAGGAATACGTGGAACAAGTAAGAAAAGTCGAACACTATTTTGATGGTCTTGAGTTGCATCATGTTCCACGCCAAGACAATGTGCCTGTAGATGAGTTGTCGAGGTGAGCGTATGCTCGAACCCCTATGCCCCCAGGGCTCTTCCACGATATCATCTCCACTCCATCTGCACGCTACTTCAAGCTTTCTGATGAAGCTACTTCAAGCTACATGCTCGGGCCCGTTGGCGAAGCTACTCCAAGCTTGCCCGATGAAAGTGCAAGGTCGAGGCAGATTCAAGAGCCTGAGGCCCCGGAGTCCGAGGTCGGGGCTGCTGAGGTAAACCACACGTGGATGAACGAGATCCGAGCATACCTGATTCGATCTCATCTTCCCGATGATGATGCGGAAGCAAAGAGAGTTGCACGTATCGCAAAACACTACGTCATTGTAGAAGGGGACCTCTACCGACGTGGTGTTAATGGTGTGCTTCTCAAATGTATCAGCCGCGAGGCTGGCGCCGAAATCCTCTCCAACATCCATGATGGAGAATGCGGCAGTCATTCTGCTTCCTACACCCTGGTCGGAAAAGGGGTTTTATTGGCTGACAGTGCTGTAGGACGCAACGTCCTTGGTGCAACGATGTTGGGCGTGTCAATTTCATAATAGGTAAATGCATCAGCCGACGCAAGTACTTCAAGTTATCCCGCTCTCGTGGTCGTTTGCGGTTTGGGGGCTGGATGTCCTTAGGTCCTTTCCCCGAGCTGTAGGTGGCTTTGAACATCTCTATGTGGCCATCGACAAATTCACAAAGTGGCCAGAAGTGTTCCCCGTCTCAAAAATCGACAAGAACTCAGCACTCAAATTCATAAAAGGGATCACGAGTCGGTTCGGGATTTCCAATCGGATCATAACCGATAATGACATTCAGTTCACGACCGATCTGTTTGGGGACTATTGCGAGGATGTTGGAATCAAACCGTGTTTCACCTTCCCCGCCCATCCCGAGAGCAGTGGGCAGGTTGATAGGGCGAACACTGAAATCTTGAGAGGCCTCAAGATGAGATCATATAACGAGCTCAAGAAACATGGCGCGGGGTGGATATATGTCACACCCTGGAGTTTCCCCTTCTAGCTTTAAAATCATTAAATAAATCATCTAAAAGAAATTGTTTAATTAACCTAGAGAAAAACCCCAATTAATAAATGCATTTAATCAAATGGAAATGGCATGGTGGAATTTTTTCTCGAGTTCTCTATGTTAAAATGCACTAACATGATTTTTATTGGAATTTTCAAAGCCCTAGAAATAATTTTTAACCAATTAAAAACCCTCTGTGCAATAATTAAATCCCAGGAAAAATCCTTTCCTTTTTCCTTTTCTTTTTCCCTCCCTTTTCCTCCTTTGGGCCGCTGGCCCAGTTCCATCCCGGTCGCCCCGCGCGCGCGCCCCTTTCCTCCCCGAGCCAGTCCAAGGTCACGGCCCACACCACCCCCTCCCTCTCTTGTCGAAGCTCGCTTTGCCTCCCTCCCTCTCCCGGGCTGTAGACAAGTGGGGCCCACCTATCGGGCCCTTCCCCTACCTCCAGCCGTCCCGCCGCCGCTCGACCGCATCGCCGAAGAAGATATTCACAAGACTGCTTTTAGATGTCCTGGTGCTATCGGCTTATATCATCAGTTTCATGGATGGCAATGCTGGCTATAATCAAATTTTCATGGCTGAAGAAGATATTCACAAGACTGCTTTTAGATGTCCTGGTGCTATCGGCTTATATGAGTGGGTAGTTATGACTTTCGGTTTGAGGAGTGCTGGTGCTACATATCATAGAGCCATGAACTATATTTTTCACGATCTCATCGGCGCATTGGTGGAGATATATATTGACGACGTGGTGGTTAAATCTAAGGAAGTTAATGACCATATAGCCGATTTAAAACAGGTCTTGGAAAGAGCAAGGAAGTATGGGTTGAAGATGAATCCTACTAAGTGTGCTTTTGGTGTATCGGCTGGTCAATTTCTTGGGTTTTTGGTCCATGAACGTGGGATTGAAATTCCTCAGAGGAGTATTGAAGCAATTAAGGATATTAAACCTCCAGAAGACAAGACCAAGTTGCAATCATTGATCGGCAAAATAAATTTTGTTCGGCGTTTCATATCAAACTTGTCTGGCCGAATAGAACCATTCACTCCTTTACTAAGGTTGAAAGCCGATCAAGAATTTGTCTGGGGAGAAAGGCAGCAGCAAGCATTGGATAACATCAAGGAATATTTGAGTACTCCTCCAGTTCTTATACCACCTCAGAAGGGGATTCCATTCAAACTGTATTTGTCAGCCGATCGGAACTCTATCGGCTCAGTTTTGATCCAAGAGGTTGAAGGGAAGGAAAGAGTTATATTTTATCTTAGCAGACGTCTCTTGGATGCAGAAACAAGGTACTCATCCGTGGAAAAATTGTGCCTGTGTTTATATTTTTCTTGTACAAAGTTGAGACATTACCTACTCTCCAATGAGTGTATCATAGTATGCAAAGCTGATGTGGTGCGTTATATGCTGTCGGCTCCAGTTCTGAAAGGGCGAATTGAGAAGTGGATCTTTGCTTTGTCAGAATTTGATTTCAGGTATGAATCGGCTAAGGCAGTTAAAGGGCAAGCGATAGCCGATTTCATAGTTGAACACAGGGATACCAGTATTGACAATATTGATATTATGCCATGGACTTTGTTTTTTGATGGATCTGTTTGCACACATGGTTGTGGTATCGGCTTAGTCATTATATCACCTAGGGGGGCAAGTTTTGAGTTTGCTTTTACTATTAAACCATACTCTACAAATAATCAAGCAGAATATAAAGCTGTTCTCAAAGGATTGCAATTATTAAGGGAAGTTGAAGTCGATGCTGTTGAGGTTATGGGTGATTCATTGTTAGTAATAAGTCAGTTGTCTGGAGAATATGAGTGCAAAAATGATGCTTTGATGGTAATAATGAAAAATGTCAAGAACTGATGAAAACTTTCAAGACAGTTACTTTGAAACATATTCCTAGGGAGCAAAACGTCGAAGCCAATGATTTAACTCAGGGTGCATCAGGCTACAAGCCGATGTTACAAAGGATTGAAGTAGAAGTGGCCTGTATTCCAGCCGATGATTGGAGGTTTGATGTTTTTGAGTATTTGAAGAATCCTTCTAGATCGGTCTCAAGGAAATTGCGATACAAAGCACTTAAGTATGTTCTTTTGGATGATGTATTATACTATCGGACGATTGATGGAGTTCTTTTGAAATGCTTGAGCATGGAAGAAGCAAAGGTTGTTATGTGTGAGGTTCGTGAGGGTATTTGTGGGACACATCAATCGGCTCATAAAATGAAGTGGTTAATCCGAAGAGTTGGATATTTTTGGCCGACCATGCTGGAAGATTGTTTCAGATATTACAAGGGTTGTCAAGATTGTCAGAAATTTGGAGCAATTCAAAGAGCACCAGCATCGGCTATGAACCCTATTATCAAGCCATGGCCGTTCAGAGGTTGGGGTATCGATATGATCGGCCAGATCAATCCACCATCAAGTAAGGGGCATAAGTTCATATTGGTTGCGACTGACTATTTTACTAAGTGGGTTGAGGCGATTCCTTTAAAGAAGGTTGACAGCAAAGATGCAATTGATTTTGTTAAGGAACATACCATATACAAATTTGGTTTGCCACAAATGATTACAACTGATCAAGGTTCTATATTTATATCTGATGAGTTTGTTCAGTTTGCCGATAGCATGGGAATTAAGTTATTGAATTCTTCACCATATTATGCACAAGCAAATGGACAGGCTGAAGCATCTAACAAGAGTTTGATTAAGTTGGTAAGGAGAAAGATAGCCGAATACCCAAAGAAGTGGCATACTATTCTGGCTGAATCATTGTGGTCTTATTGGATGGCTTGTCATGGTGCAATTCAGGTGCCTCCTTATCAACTGGTTTATGGGCATGAAGCTGTGTTACCATGGGAAACCAACATCGGCTCTAGGAGAATTTCTTTACAAGATGAGTTGACAACCGATGATTATCATAATTTGATGGTTGATGAGTCGGAAGATTTGGTTCAAGCTAGGATGCGAGCCCTTGAGAAAGTTAAAAAGGACAAAGAAAGAGTTGCAAGGCATTATAATAAAAAGGTTGTACCCAAATCTTTTGAAGAGGGGGAACTTGTTTGGAAGTTGATCTTGCCGATAGGGGCCAGAGATAATAAATTCGGCAAGTGGTCACCGAATTGGGAGGGGCCGTTCCAAATTCACAAATGCGTTTTCAGAGGGGCTTACATGTTAAAAGGACTTGATGGAGAAGTATTTGGAAGAACACTTAATAGAAAGTACTTAAAGAAATATTACCCAAGTGTTTGGATTGGTTCCTAATCGGCTATGTCTTGCCGATCTATGGTTAACAGCCGATGTGTTGACATCGCTTTTAGACGGCCGATATTTTTATCGCCCTTAGATATATAAGTTTGCAGCATTGTGTTCCCTACTACAAACTTGGGGGGCATGGAGGAAGAAAAGTTGGAAAATTTTTGAGCAAATTTTATCTCAGAGCTCGGCTAAGTATAAAATCGGCTCGACGACTGATGCATATATTATAACAAAAGTAATAATCGGCAGGGATGTGTTACAAGATAAGTGTTTTTAGCCGATTACAGAATTGATTACAAAATTTTTCCTGAGTCCCTATTACATGAGATCATTCAGAGAGGTAGCGCTGGATCGCCGATAGTGCCCGTTGTCGAATTTCTTCAACTTCTGCAATTGCTTGGGCATCTTGAGCATCGGTTCCAGGGATCACCTTCAGGGATTTGGTCATATTGGCTACATTTTTTATAGCCGATCTCAGTTTTGCTTTTTGTTCCCCAATAGCTTTTGGGAGATCGGCTAATTTCTGCTTCTCTAATGCAATTTTAGCATTGCATTCTTCCAGTTTGGCCAACAAGTTAATCCTTTCAGCTTCCAATTCATCTATGGTAGCTTTAATCGGCTCTTCGGCTAGTTGATCAAGTTTGTTCTTCTCATCATGCACTAGCTGCCGATTTGCTTGAATTGTGGCCTCGATGTTTTTCTTCTCTAGCCAATTGGCTATTCTCTGTCTTACCTTTTCCAGCTTGAATTGATGTTGCTCGAGGTACATAGCTGGGGTGATGATATTGGACAACTCATCTGGGAGCAGAGCTTGAATCTCTTGGAATTTTGCCCGGAGAGTGCTGCAATCTACCACAAGGCTGTCCAAAGATGCCTCTAGCCGATGTGAGATGTCTGCAAGGTTTCTTTTTACATCATCGGCTAGAGGGGCTAAGGATTTGCTTGTTGTTTCTCCTTCTGCTTCTTCATCAAAGTAGTCTTTTATATCAAAAGAGAATAAATCGGCTAGGACCTGCAAGGAAAGAAAGATGAAAATGATATAAGTTAAAGAATGTGTTGTGTAGCTGATTTGATATTTTTGAGGGTTTGAAACTTACAGGGATTGCAGGGGCAGCAACTTCTTCTTCTTCAACATGATGACTGCCTGCAGCTGATGTAGTATGTTCGCTGGAGATTGGCTGTGCTACAGGCGGTGATGGAGAAGGAGGCTGGCAAATTTGGAATAATTACGTAAGTATTAGATGGTGTCGGCTAAGAAATGAGTTTGAAGTTTTGGGAGTTGAGACTTACCAGGGATGCTTGAACGGTTGGCTTAGTCGATACTGGTCTTGGTTTTTTCTTCTCGGCCGGTCTTTTCTTCTGCAAAATACAAGGATTGGAAGTTTAGATTATTAATGAACGAGGAGATTCTATGACAAAGAGGTTGAACTTACTCTGGGTTGCCGAGTGAAGACTGCTGGGGCAGCAGGAGTTGTTGGAGTTTGTTTTGGAGCTGGAGAAGCTGGTGGTGTTTTCTCTCCCACATCACTCATTTCGGCTGCAGCTTCATCTATTGCCTGATCAATAGCTGCATCCTCCAGGTCTTCATCGATGTCATTGGCTGGTGGAGGTGGTTGTTTTCTAGATTTCTTCTTGGCAGCTGGTGGCATGGCAGTTGGTACTTTGGTCTTTCTTTTTCTGCCTGCATCGGCTGGTTCCCTCATTTGTCCTTGGAGGAGACTTGATGTCTTGGGGGCATTATAGCCGATGACAGGAGGAGTCATACCACATCTACTGGGTAGCAGCCCTGCAGCATATTCAATTTCTTTACCACTTCGGCTAATGTGTGGAGGAGATGAGTCTGTGGTCTTAAAAAGCAGAGATAATTTATGTCAGAAACAGAATCGGCTAATATACTTAAAGCAGTAATGAGAATGAGATAGAGAAATTAAGAGAGTTACCTGGGGAATCATGTCAGGAAATTGGTCTGTCATGTAGATGGTAGCCGATTGGTGAAAAAGGTGTTGTTTCCACTCAGCCCACCATGAAGTAAAAGCTTTACTCCTGAACATGGCCAATTCAATGTTGTTGATGCTGCCAAGGGGAGGCCCTGGGATGTTGAGTAGCCGATCCATCATCAGACTTGATGATATCTCTCCCCTGCATTGGATCTTGTCGGCGAACCACAAGCCGATTGGGAGTTGTCCCATACCAAACTGTCTGGCTGAGCTCATGGGGTGGTAGAACTCGTATGAAACTTTGATGTTCCTGCTTTGATGGATGCCGACAGGGAGTATACATGGGCTAATGGCAGTGGTATAAACTTCTCTGGACTTCTGGAATTTGTCATGGTTAATCTCTTCAAATCTGAAATCTGATGGCAGTTCAAAGTTGATTGAATCTTCATAGAAGAACCAGATTCTAGCATCTTTTTGAAAGCCATCATAGAAGCTGAAGAACCAGTCCTTAAGTAGTTCGGTTGATAGTTTTGCACCGGCATCGGCTGGGGTGCTGGCATATTCTCCAAAGGATGTACATCTCCGATGGGTTATTTCTTCACCATCATCATCGATGATCGACTCTAGTCTTGGGAATTCTGCCTCAGTTAGGGATGGCCGATTAACAGCTTTCATTGCTACTAGGTTTAGCCAGGATTGGAGTAGCCACCATGGACCGCCTGCGTTAACCACTGAGCCGACAGCTAGCTCTGCTGATGCATTACTCATAGTTTGATACAGGTAGCCGAGCAGGATTTTTCCTAAAGGGAATTGTTTCTTTTCTTCAAGTGCTTCGGCTATATGCTGCCAGTTTGAGGTTGGGCCACAACTTGATCCACAAAATAGAAATTTCTCCAACCACATCAGCAGAAAGGTAGTATGTTCTCTAGGAGATACTGAACCTTGATCCATGTTAGCCGAAATGAAGCCTGACCATCCACCTATGCTCTTGGTTTTGAAGTCAAATCTGTTTTTAGAGTTCAAGATCATGGAGTTGGTTGAGGAAGTGATATCTAGCCCAGCTAACATGGTGATGTCCAGGAGAGTTGGGGTCATAGGTCCTTGGTTGAACATGAATGCATTGGTGGCATTGGACCAGAAATAGCTAGCAGAAGCCATTAATGGCTCGTCCTTAGCCGAATTTGCCAAAGTCAGGGATAGTGCTTGGCCGATTCCAATTTCGTCCCAATGGCTCTGTTTGCTAGCCGATATGCTCTTAAACCATGCGGGCCAGCTTTTCTCTAGGGATGGCCAAGACTTAAAGGTGTTTTTCCAATGCCCTAGGTTTGGGTTTGCTATCCTGAAAGGAATTCTGTTTGTTTCGGTAGTAATGAACTCAGTTGGGTCTAGATTGCCGATTGGTCCAAGAAAATAGTTGTTTTTCATGATTTAGATTGGGAACCGCAACTAGGTTTGAAAGATGCTATATCAACAAAGCAGAAGAAGAAAACAGACTAAGATTGCGGACAGTTAAATTTGATAAGCGAAAAGGAGATCTAGCCGATAGGATTTACCTCTGCATACTCGGCCGATGAAGTAGTGGACGGAATGGATGAGGAAGACATCTTTCGCCAGCGGAGGTTGGATGAGAAGGGGTTTGCTTGGAAGTTGATTGCCTGCGCCGAGGGGATCGCCGGAGTTGAGAGAGACGGAGATTGCGAAGGCGGTGGCAATAGTATGACGGTGTGAAGTTTCTCGGGGCCGTCGGTTAAGTATTTAAAGCAGTGTGGTAACGGTCAAAAACGGAAGGAGCGAGATTATCTCGGAGATAAGATTTGGCAAATCCGAAACATTACCAAATATTCCGGACTTGGGGGACATGTGTTGACGACCAAATTTGGTAATTTAAGTATTGGGAACAAAGATAGAATTGAAGAGAATCAAAGAAATTAGATCGTATCGGAAACAGAGTCAGAATCGGCTGTAGTCCAAATCGGCTGTGAACTGGATCGGCAGAGTCAGAGTCGGATGCAGTTAGCCGATTCAGCCGATTTTGGTAATTTGACTTGGTACATATCATCGGGTTGTGTTAACGTGTTTCATATGGATTGCCATACACGGATAGAGTCCTGAGGCGGCAATTGTATCTATTAATTAGGATATTTTATGTAATTTCCTTATAGATATTCTCGGTAAGAGTCCGCCTAAGGGACTTGTTCGTTAGTTGGATTTATATTAGGTTAATATGAGTCGTGTCCATGATGGACAATGTTTGTATTTTCGGGTATAAATATAATCCCGAGGTCTTGTAAATAATAACAACACACGTTTAATCAATCTCGGCGCATCGCCACCTTTATTTCTTACTTTCGACAAGTTTGTGCTTTCGAGTCGTGCTGCATCAATTTGATCTTCGGCAAAAAGGTACATCTTGTCATGATGATTCACATCATTAAGGCTAGTGCTTACATCTTTACGACACTCTAGTTTTATGATTTAGATCGACAATGCAATCTACTTGCATCGGCTACATCCTTTTTAAGGTTTCGTCGATGTCGGCTAGATTACTTTGTTAATTTAGATTATATAATATATCCACCATCCCTAAAAGACAATCATCAGCTTGATTCTTTAGATCTCATGTTTTTATTTATACTTAATGCTGCATTGGTTAAGTCCAACCTATTAAGTCGTATTTAGAATCATGATATCTAACCTGCTCTATGGTTGTTAATAAGGATAGTATCGGGGTTTCAGCCGATCTTACCTGATATAGGTGTTTTACATTGTTTTATGTTTTGTTTAATATTCTATATCTGCCCTTTATATCAGGATCTAATCTAATATAAATATATTGAGCTTGATACCTATCTAATTGGTTATAGTTTAATATATTTATTACTAGAGAATATCCTGGTATAAGGATGTATCGGAGCTATAGCCGATACACACTTAAATCTAGATATCGGCTATGACATGAGTATATATAATCGTTATTTCATGTTATCTTTAGACTTGGGCAATTTATACTGTCTCGGTTCGGTCCGATCTATCCCAATTGCTTATTTCTAAAGTAATGTTGATATGGTGATTATATAACACTAATATTTACAGCCGATATACTAGTTTTAGGGTTACTTCTATAATTGCTCATACCTTACAGCCGATTCATGCTTTATTGCATCGGCTAGGTCACATAAGATATGAAATCGACCCTATGGCCGATTATCTATCGTTTCTTACATTATTTGCATGTTTCTTCTTGTTGATTGCAGGATCAAATCAACTGGCACGCCCTTAAATCTAAAACCCTAATTTTGGACCTGTACTAGAGTAAAGCAAATCTCTCCGGCCAGTGTGTGTTTTTTGCATCAACATGTACTCAGACCTATGTTTCGATTATCTTGTTCCTTTGATAGCTTGGGAAATAATTTGAGTAGTTGCTAGTTTAGGGGATGCTTAGCCATACTTAGATCAAATAGCACACTAAAGGGAGTCATTTCACATAATTATTTAGCATAGTCCCTATAATGATATTTTCATTTAAGTGCCCCCATGGTACTAATTAAACTAAAACATAACAATGGTGGACTGTGGGTGTGTGGTTTTGCTAGTCGTACCCACGACAATTAAGGATCGGTTCACGGGAAACCCTGGAAGAATTACCATGCTTTCCACAAGCCAGCGTGAGCAACGGTTGGGCTTGTAGTGTAGCTTTTCCTAGCTGACGCATCCAGACAAGGGTGGGCGTGATGGGGTTGGGTCGGTGGGGGTTTACTTGTTGATCGGCTTCCGGATTCACCTAGACACGAGAGGGGGCTGCCTGCCTTCGTTTAAAGGTGGGGGCGAAACCTGTGGTGTGGTGCGCTTGGTTAGGGAGGATTATGCAAAGCTAACGTAACGTGTCCCTTTCCAGTGTACCGTGGTGGTATGCCGGCACACAGTAACGTGTCGTGGGACTGTGTCTTGTGGTTACAGTTGTACACCTTTGATCAGAGTAAAACTATTCAAATAGTCGTGCCCGCGGTTATGGGCGATCAACCAGTTTCACCATGATTAGTCATACCTTTAATAACTTGACTTAATGGAACTGGTGTAGTTCGGGTGGTGGTTTGGGCCTGTTGCAGCGTGGTGTAGCGCTGGGCAGTTATGATTTAATCTTGCTTATTTAACCCAACTGCTCTACCACATTCAACTATGCTCTTTAAATGCTTACTTCATGCAAACAAACCCCTTCCGCCTCCTTTGGTATTATTTGCATCATTTTTTTCCCATTCCGGTATGACTTGTTGAGTACAATGGGTAGTACTTAGTCTTGTTCTATCTTCCACCACACCAGAGTTGGAGTACGTTTCTGATGGAGGCTATTCAGATGAGTAGGCTTGTGGCTTCTGTCGAGGATGCCCATGAACTAGTGTCGCCACGCTACGAGCATCTAGTATCTATCTAGAATAGCTTGTTTAACTCTTTCCGCTGCCTTTATGTAAGATATTTTTATGGTGGTTGTAAGACGTGGATCTGTATGTTAACTTTGTCGTTTGTGTACCCTGGCCAGTCCTGGACAGGGGTTGAATGCACATTCTGCTTGGAATTCGGGTTAGCGAATCTCTGGCGTGACAATATATGAGCTTCCCACGGTACTATGGGCATATCGAACCACTCCGAGCAGAGCAACAGGAGAAACTCCCTTTTACCTGGTCTACGGGACCAAGGTCGTGTGTCGGTGAAATGGGAACTAGGGTACCCCTTTCCCCAGGAACTTCGTGCACATACTCTGTCAACCAAAAAATCAAAACCTAATTAAAACCATCATTAAGTTAATTCGCGTATCAACGAAACAGGGGTGTGGGCCTACTTCCATAGTGGGGCCCAGGACCCTTGCCTAATAAAAGGAACTTGGAGGGACCAGAATCCCAGACTAGCTTGGAATGCTGGGTCTCCATCTATCCTTATAGGACTTGCGTTCTTCGCGGAGAAGAGCGTTGGACCTATAAGATCTACACCTTAAAGTTTGTAGGCAATGGGGGACCTGGGACCCAACTTACCTGAGACCCGACCCCCCATTGCCCTTGTAGGTTTCACCTTCCTCCTTGAGAGGAGCATGAAAACATACAAGATCTACCTCTTCGGATTACAAACTTGGAGGGAACTGAATCCCAGCTTAGCCTAGGACCCTCGGATTACAAGATCTTTATAAGGCTTCTGTTCTTCACAGAGAAGAGAGTCGAGGAATACAAGATTTACATCTTAAAGATTGTAGACAGTAAGGAGCTCAGGACCCAACTTGTCTTGGGACCCAGCCTCCTATTGCTCTTGTAAGTCACACATTTCTCCTTGAGAGAAGTGTCGAGACATACAAAACCTACATATTCCCTTATAAACGACATCTTCAAGAAGCTCGTATAAACCATCCAATTTCCCTGTTAAGGGGCACGGGGGGCGTGGACGAAGACTTGTGAAAGTCAAGGCCACCCCCTGCAGCTGTGACCCAATGGTCACAGCCAAAAATGAAATAGGTTTGGGAAAATATATTCCAAGCCGATAGGATTGAAGAGATGTGGAAAAGACAGTAGCGCTGACTCATGTAGGACAAGCCCTTGGTTTGGACACACGTCGCACATGCCCAGCGACACCCAATAATGCCAATTGGGTGAAAAGGGAGCCGTGGCGCCATCTTGGTGAGGTCGGGGCCTTTCCGGGCCCACCACATGACACGTGGTGGATAGTGTGAAAGCCTAGCTGGCTCAGGTCGGTGCCCGGGGAGCCCAGGGCAATCTAACAGTAGGATTTTGGTAGATTTCTCGGTGGAAGTTGAAGGGAACCAACTGGCAACGATAAGACAACACAAGGAACAAGTTTCAAAACAGCTTAGAAATGGCTTTGTGAGCCCCTCCTTGGACTATAAAAGGAAGGGGACATGCCACTTAGAAAATGGGGAATCCCTTTGGAGTGTCTTATGTGAAAAAGAGCTAGCTTGTACTTTGCTAAATCCAGATAAAACCAACCGAAGAACAAGAGTAGGGTATTACACCTCCGGTTGACCTGAACTGTATAAACTCTTTGTCATTTCGCTTTTTTCTCTTTTTGCTTACTTGCACACCGGCGTGACACCACCGAATCGTCATTCACAACAAACCCCTGGTCGGATCTTCATTAAGGGCGGGTCTGCAACCCCCCCGCTATCAGGGGAATCGCATCTCTGACACCGTGCTCTCCTTAGAACTGGCGTACAGTTCACGAAGGGTTAACCAATATGGCTGAGGTCCCAAAAATGAAAATCTTTTGCAGGATAACATCGATTACATTGAAGAGCACAGAAGAAGAGCTTCACTTTGGGCCGCGCGGTACCAACAAAGCCAAAAACACTACTTTCAGCACAATGTTCGCACTCGAACACTGCAGGTTGGGGACTTGGTCTTGCACTGTGTCCTTACACAAGCCGGTAAGTACAAGCTTTCCCCCAGTGGGAAGGCCCCTTCCTGGTGGTCGGTGTCCCCCGACCAGGCTCGCTAAGGTTGGCTACCGAGGATGGGACCCTGTTGCCGAACCCATGGAACATAAAACATCTCTGTATATTTTATCCATAGCCAAAAGTTGTAAGTGTGTAGTGCTCGGGCCAAAGCCACCTTTTTGTAAAAATTAAACTTCGGCCGGGGGCTACCATCATGTACTTTTGTCAATAAAGCTTTTTCAAATCCTATATTAGCCTCAATGTTAAATCTTTCATCATGTGTTTTATCCCACTCTTTTCTTGTGACTTGGCATTTCCCACGTGTTGCATTCTCTCTCGCTTCCCCGATAGAAAAAGTCATCTTCTGTTTTTGATTCGCCCAAATGACATGTTACCGAATATAAGATTAAAGGCCCCTGGGCCAGTTCCAGCTAAGTGTTAAGCCCTGGATATTTTCAAAGCCATGGGGCCCGGGTAATGCCCTCTCGAGAGCGTCCGCGGCCCCGGGGTGGGCTATGGTATCCGGGTGGCCTAACTATCAACAACTGGTTTTTTCTTTATGATGTTCAATTCTCATATTTGGATGAGCGTGCCATTTAAGCAGTTAAGTTGGATAACAGTGGGAGGATATCGGAAGGATAGAGTGGAGAGGACTTGTATCGCGGGATGGCGGGGTCATGGGAATCTAATTCTGTTTGCTAAATTAAGTGTAGGACATGCCGATTACGCCCGGGGCACGGTGGGAGCTTCACGAGCTTCAAACAACCATTCCCCGGGATGGGGCCATGGGGCACGAGGAATAGCCTGGGGTTCCGGAGCAGTGCATTTTTGTTCGCTCAGGGACCTGGAGGTTGTCCTTTCACAATTACAACCTGTTGATGCAAAAAAACACACACTGGCATGATAGATTTGCTTTACTCTAGTGCAGCTCCAAAACTTGCTTTTGGGTTCAAAGACGTGTCAGTTGATTTGATCCTGCAATCAACAAGATGAAACATGCAAGTTTTATTAATAAACGATAATCGATTGGCCAGGAAGCCGATGTCATATCGTAACATAACCTAGCCGATATAGTGTAGGGTGAATCGGCTGTAAGGCATATTCGATGACAAGCTAACCCTAAACTTGGTACATCGGCTGAAAATATCAGTATTATATAATCTATAAATCAATATTACTTTAGAAATCAGCAATTGCAATAGATCGGACTTAACCGAGACAGTATAAATTGCCCAAGTCTAAAATAATATGAAATAATGATTATATGTACTCACGTGATAGCTGATGTCTAGATTTAAGCATGTATCGGCTATAGCTCCGATACAACCCTACACTAGGATATTCTCTTGCAACAAATATATCTAACTATTACCAATCAAATTGATCATAAGTCCAATATATTTATATTAGATTAGATCCTGATATAAGGGGTAGATATAGTATATTAAACAAAGTAAGGAACTATGCAAAACAACTATATCAGGTAAGATTGGCTGAAACCCCGATACTATCCTTATTAACAACCATAAAGCAAGCTAGAGATCATGATTCTAAACACGACTTAATAGATCAAACTTAACTGATGCAGCATTAAGTATGAAAAGAAGCATAATATCTAGATAATCAAGCCGATGGTTGCCTTTTTAGGATGGTGGATACATTATATAATTTAAACCAACAAGACAATTTAACCGTTATTAGCAAAACCCTAGACAAACATCAGCCGATACAAGTAGATAGCATTGTCAATCTAGATTATATAACGTATATGATAACTCGGAGATTCACAAGATAGAATTAGAGTGTCATAAAGATGTAAGCACTAATTCCGATAATGCAAATCGCCATAACAAGCCTTACCTCTTCGCCGAAGATCAAACTTGATGCAGCTCGACTCGAAAGCAAGAACTCGTCGAAAGTAAAAAGTAAAAGGTTGGCGATGCGCCGAGATTGATTGAAGTGGTGTTATCTTATTCATAAGATCTCGGGCTTATATTTATACCCGGAAATACAAACTTGTCGATGATGGACACGACTCACATCGTCCTAATACAACTCTAACTAGCAAGCAAGTCCCTTAGGCGGACTCTTACCGAAAATATCTATAATGAAATTACAGATAATCCTAATTAATAGATACAATTGCCAATCATAGACTCTATCCTTGTTTGGCAACATCATCTCAAACTCTTCCTCGAACCCGATATTGATTATGCAACCAATATCGGTCATATCGGCTATCCATATCAAACTTGGTTCCAGCCGATACGGTCTTCCAGCCGATGCGCACTCTGTTTCTGAGAATTCCGCATATCTCCAAATCCACCTCGAATTGGTCCTTGTCTCCGATTCATACGCTTACCAAATTTCATCGTCAACACAACCTGGACCCGGGTAAGTACTTGGATACTTACTTTGAGGTGTGGATGGCCGAATGAGTGTTTTGCGATACACTCGAAGGGTAAAAATACAAAAACATATATACATAAAGAAAAGTAAAGGACTCCAAAATTAAGAAAGCATTGTGCATAAAACTTAAATACAAATAAGGTACTGAATCTTTTTACAACGAAAGCAAAAGATATTCTAAAAGAGGAAAGGGGGCTCAGGCGTCCAGGGAAGGGGTATTCTTTGGGTCTTCGGCCCCGGCCTCCTCTTCTTCGCTTGCCACAACTGCGGGGCTGGCCTCCGGGTCCACGTACTCCCCGCGGATGAAGAGCATGGCAACACGGGCGACCACGTCAGCCACCGCAGCCCTCGCCTTGGTCACGGCTAGGGAGAAGTTAGGTTCCCAGCGTGGAAGGACGTGAGGACCCGCTCCACCAAGTGGCCAACTCACAACCTTCACGAGAGGCCAACTCGTGTGCTCGCTGCGGCAGCTGTTCTAGCACGTCGGTGATCCGGCCGACCTCCCGCACACCTTGGGTGAGGGGTTCCCCGGTGAGACCCCGGGTATCAGCTGGGGGCAAGCGGCAGTGTGTGAGGATTTTGCGGAGATGAGCGATGGAGCGTACGAGCTCATTGCCCAACATCCTATCAATGCAACGGTGTTGGTCGATGATGTGGCGGAGACAGTCACATCGTGCTGTATCGGAGATGCGTGATTCACTGACGGCATGCAGTTGTGCTGGAGCTTGCGGCTATGTCCAAAAGCTCAGTTGGGGCCTAGGGTGCCGGAGGCGCATCGCGGCTCTTCGGGGCATCCTCGAATTACGCATCCTTTTTTTGAGCAGCTTCGGACTCCCTTGTGGAAGTGGAGACCATCTGCTCTCAAACGGTGACCGCCTGCTCCCGGGTGGTGGTTGTGGACTCTCATTCCTCCACCTCCTTCTCCTGCTGCTCCAGCATCTCTGCCTTAATCTCTAAGTCCGACCACCATAGCTCGAGATGCTCCATCTGGGAATGGTAGGCCTCCTCCTTCTCCCGGAGGTCTGCCTCCCAACATGCAAGAAACTACTCCAAATGCCACGTCCTCTGTGTTCGCTGCCGGGCAATGGTCATCACCCTCAGAGAGGCTTCCTCACGGATGGCTACAATCTCGGTTCGGGCAGTCAGAGCCTTCTCGAGGCCCATTAATTATGCTTCCCGGTTGCTCGAGCTGCAGTTCCCGGGCATGTAGGCCTTGCCCCCGTAGAGCCAAATTTGCTTCATGGGCGTTTAGCTCCGTGTCGCGTTGCAACTGGGCTATGTCGTGTGTGTTGACTTCGGCTCCCCACTCTTCTTCGGCCAAGCTCGCGGCGATCGCAAGCTCCCGGTCGGCCTTCCTCTGATCGGCGGCGAGGCGTCTTTCAGCTGCTGCCTGCCTTTGCTTGTGCTCATGAAGAGCCGCGACCGAGGTGATGGTGGCAACCATCGATGACATAGCTTGCCGCGTTCCGGCCTCTTCAACCGCCCGTCGTGCAGCATGAACCTGCTACCGCTCTGTCTCGATCTGGTCCCATTCGGCCTAGGACACCTCCGCGAGCTCGAATTGATCTCCTCGGGCTTTTCCGAGCGCACGAGCGAAGGTACACCGAGAGCGTCCCACCAGGGAGAGCGACAGGTGGGGTTGATGGCCAGAGGACATGCCCGGAGCCGAGCAGATCAAGGTGATGATTTTAGAGGTGGCGGTGGCGCTAGTGTCACCCTGGGACGATAGGGCCCGGGAGCGACCTCGTCATCGTCTCTTGAGAGGTCCACCACTATGGGCTCGGGAGGAGGCCCTGTGGCCGCATTTTGGTCCTCGGCTCTGGGGGACGGTGTCCCGCTCCGTCGCCCGGATGCAGCCGATAGGGCCAGCACCGCGCTGGCAGAGACCTACGCAACAAACATGCGAAGAGAAGGAATATAAGAAAAAGCGCAACAATGGCCCGAGAAAATTTTTAAGATGAACCTCTATGGATCGGAGGGCGTTTAGAGTGCGTTCGGAGGCTAGCTGCGCAATAGGCTCAGTGGCCGCGGCAGACGCCGTGTCCGCTGCCACAGCCGTTGCGGTAATGGAAAAGTAAAGTAAAAAAATTGTTTGGCGATGCGCTGAGATTACATTGAACTATTGTTAATTTCTTACATTGTTCTGGGCATTTATTTATACCCGAATATACAAACTTGTCCATACTGGACACGATTCGAACTTCCCTAATATTACATTAACAGATGAACAACAAATTCCTAGGCGGACTCTTGCCAGAAATATATCTAAGGAAACCACTTAATATCCTAATTAATAGATATAATTGCATATCCCGAACTCTATCCTTGTTTGGCAATATCTCTGAGGCCTTAATCTAAATACAATTCTACATGTATCGGCTGACCGTATTCCACTTGGTATCGGCCGACACAGTTCTTAACCGAGGCGCACTCTGCTTCTGGAGATATCGCATCTCCTCCAAATCCGCTCGGCTTTGAATTCCAACTCCGAAGCTTCTTTACGAAATTTTTCTATCAACACTAAGTAATGAAAAATAGTCACCAAGGTATACCTCAAAAAGGTCGCAAATCCAAAAATGCCAGAGGAATAGGAAGTTACTCAACTTACGTCTCACCTGGCATGGTAAAGGACCACTTTTTAATACTGAAGGGGTCATCGTCAGGGTTGGGGGCTCCCCCTTCCTCCGAGATGGCTGCCTCCGTGTAGGCGTTGTGGGAGTGCTCTTCTTGGCCTTCTTAGCAAGAGGTCCCAGGGTGCCAGGGTCCCGGGCTTGGGAGCTCGGGCCCTTGGGCGCTGGTGGGACCACTGTGGCTGTAGGGGTGCTATCCCTCGGAGTGAGGGAGCCCTCAACCGTCATCGGTGGTAGTGTTACTGCGGGAACAATGAGAATAACCATCGGCACGAACGGGCCGTCCCCACTTGCGAGGGCCGTCTCCACCTCGTCTTCCTCGTCCTCGTCGCTATACGACAGGAGTAGATTCAAGCGCTGCTTGTGCGGCCTTGGCTTGGGAACCAGAATAAGGGCCCTCTTTCCTTTCTGACGGGTCAGGGGCCTAGAGGGAGGAGGCGGCCTTGGCTTGGTTCACGCTCTAGCACCGTCAGGACGATGTTCAGAGCTAGTGGCGACGAGATAGCGAATAGGAGGCCCACTGCGTGGAGCAGCGATCCCGACGGCATTGAGCTCGGGGAGGGTGCTTTGAATCGCCACCTGGTTGGGGTCCATGCATAGCGGAAGGATCCTGTCGGGGAGGTCGACAACAACATTGACCCCTTCACGCAGCGAAGCCCCGACCATGTGCTCTATGGAGCCATCTGGGAGGTCGTGCGGGTGTGTCCTGGTGGCGTTGCGGTGGTCGGCGTAGAGCCAGCACTCCTGGTTGCGACGGTTGAGGGGTGCAATCCAGCGCCAGAGGTAGTCCGCCACCACCATGTACGTTGTTAGCCCACTGTCAACCAGATGGCTGATGTGGGAAAAAATTGGTCCCAGCCGAGGTTCTAAGGCTAGCATTTCAGTCCAGATTCTCAGCTTCGGAGTGGCCTGTGTGGGTAGCAGGAGGCGGTCGTGAGCATCAACGTTCATGTACACCCACTCCTGCCGCCACTCCTCACGCTTATCCTTCTTAGGGATATCCAAGAAGATGGAGTTGGGGCGGAGGATGAAGTACACACACCCCATCGGGGGGCGTTCCCTGACGAGGTGTACCGCGCCATGAAGAAGCGGCGGAACAAGTCCACCGACGACCTCACCCCCACGAACATCTCGCAGAAGTGGGTGAGGACGCCGAGTGTCATCATGGAGTTGGCATGAGGTGCAGCATCTGGAGCCCATATACCTCCAGGATGCTGAGGTAGAAGTCGGAGAAAGCAGGTACCAGGCCCCTAGTGGCGTAAGCGATGGGGTACACCGCTTCCCCCGTGTTGGGCCTGGTTTTGCTCTCCCCCTTCCGGATAACGATCTCCGGTCTCCCGACGCGTGGCTCGGGCATCAGAGCCAGCGCCGTGCCTAGGGTATGATCGTTGGTCTGGAGGGAGGGAGGATGAACACTCGCCTGTAGGGGATGCAAGATACGGTTGGCACGCGGCATGGCGATGGCCAAGGGAGATGGAGAAAAGGCGGCAGGGGAGTTTAGCCGGAGTTGGTGAAGATGGCGGCGGCGAGATTGAAATAGCTAAAAGCAACAAGGAGGCTAGGGTGCGAGAAAGGGAATAAGGGCAGAGAGGAAGGCTATAAATAGCTTTCGAAATCGCCATTTCGATTTCGCACCTGTGGCTCCTCGATAAGCGGGGCAGTAGTAGGAAGTTAATGCGACGTGGAAACGTGGCTTAGATCCTGTGACTCACCCTAACGGGAGAAAGGACGGGTGAAGCGCCAAGGCACTACCGCGTATGTCTCGGACTGACAGGTTGGGCCCAGTCGTTTGACCTACGAAATACCTTCGAAGAGAAGCCCCATACCCGGCCTCGACATCGTCTCCAGCCCGAACAGGGGCTGTGGGCTACTATTGGTGAAATGCTGGGGTACCCCTTTTCCCCGGAACTTAGCGCATATTCCTTGTTAACTAAAATAGCAAACCTTAATTAAACCATCATTAAATTATGTCGTGCGTTAACAACAGGGGGCATGGGGCTTATGAAGGGAGCCCAAGAACTCAAGTTGAGTTGGGTCAGGGGGCTCTCATCTTAAGATTACAAACAGGGAGGGACCTGGGTCCCAGCTTGGCCTGGGACGCTGGGTCCCTCCCTCTCCTTATAGGGCTCACGTTCTTCGCGGAGAAGAGCGTAGGACCTATAAGATTTATATCTTAAAGATTGTAGGCAATGAGAAGCCCGGGGCCCGACCTGGTCTGGGACCCGGCATCCTATTGCCCTTGTAGTTTACACGTTTCTCCTTGAGAGGAGTGTGGAAATGTATAAGATCTACATCTTAAGATTACAAACAAGGAGGCACCTGGGTCCCTCTCTATCCTTATAGGGCTCATGTTCTTTGCGGAGAAGAGCGTAGAGACCTATAAGATTTAAATCTTAAAGATTGTAGGCAATGAGAAGCCCAGGGCTCATTCTGGTCTAGGAGCCGACCTCCCATTACCTTTGTAGGTTACACGTTTCTCCTTGAGAGGAGCGTGGAAACGTACAAGATATACATCTTAAGATGTAAATGATCTCTCGATCAATACAACTACTCTCAGTGCATCGCCACCCTCTTTTCTGAGGTTTTTACTTACAACTGGTGAAACTTGACACTTGACGCGGGGCTGCATCAGCTTTCGATCTCCGACAAAGGGGTAAGTCCTACGTTCCGTCGGCCCTAGCAATTGTATCGGCTACACTGGTGGTGTTCAAGGCTGCATCGCTTCGACCTCTTGGATCGCTCTAGTTTGGTTGATATATTTGCCCACCTATTTATCATATATCTTAGTTAATCCAGTTTAGTAGCTCGATTTACTTGTATCGGCTGGGATATGCTTTAGGGTTTTTGCTGGTATCGGCTAAATTGCTTTGCCAGATTAGATTAGCTAAGGTATCCACCACCCTGAAAATTAGTGATAGACTTGATTGTTTAGAGTTTTTGCTTCTTTGCGTACTTTGTGATGCATCATCCTTAGCCTTGCTTAGAATCATAAAGACTAACCTATCTTTGATTATAATAAGGGTTTCATCAGGGTTTCAGCTGAGTTATTTGGAGGTTGCATCAGCTTACAAGGATTACATACACGTTGGTTTTAGCCGATCGCAAGAAAGGTGTCATTGACTATCTAATCTTGTGGACTTAATGACATCGGAACACCAGCCGATGTATGCTTTAACCATCAGATCAACACTTATTATATCATATCATTATTAGTTGATTGGTTTCTATTGAATTATATAATTCTTTTATTATATTATTATCAGTCGTTTGTCTTTGTTTACTCAAGTATCAAGATCTATATTAGATATATAGCCGATAGTTTAGAACCCTATCAATATCGGCTGTTATCGATATCGGCTGGAATTACTATATCAGCTTGTCAACCGATCGGCTCTTTGGTGATCCACATATTTATCTATCTTGTCAGTTGCAGGATCAAACAGACTGGCACGCTCGCATCTCATCAATATTTTGGACCTACACTGGAGCTAAGTAGATCTCCTAGGCTGTTATGTTTGTAGACTTAGTTCGCGCCAACACAGATCCAGCATCATCGACCGAGCGTGGATTTTTCGTCAACACCCAGCCTCCCATTATCCTTGTAGGTTACACGTTTCTCCTTAAGAGGAGCGTGGAAACATACAAGATATACATCTTAACATTAAAAACAGGGAGGGACCTGGGTCCCAGCTTGGCCTGGTACCCTGGGTCCCTCTTTGTCCTTGTAGAGCTCATGTTCTTCGTGGAGAAGAGCATAGAGACATACAAGATCTACATATTATACATCTGTTCATCAAAGACATCTTCGAGAAGCTCGCCTAAAAACACATAATCTCCCTACTAAGGGGTACAAGGGTGCGACCGAGGACTTGGTTAAGTCAAGGCCCCAACCCCCCTGCCAGTTGTGACCCAACGGTCACAGCTATAAATGAAACATGTTTGTGAAAGTGATTCCAAACCAATGGGACTGAAAAGACGTGGAAAAGACAGTACCGCTGAGTCAATAGGGACAACGCAAGTCTGGACACGCGTCACACATGCCCGACGACACCCAGCTCCGCCAACTTGGCGAGAAGGGAGCCTTGCCACCGTTTTGGTGAGCGGGATTCACCGGGCCCACCACATGACACGTGGTGGACAATGTGAAAGCCAAGCTGGCCCAAGCCGGTGCCTGGAGAGCCTTGGGCAATCTAACATCATGATTTTTTTGTAGGTTTCTTGGGGAGATTTCAAGGGAACCAACTGGCAACGATAAGACAACTCAAGGGACAAGTTACAAAACAGCATAGAAATACCGTTGTAAGCCCCTCCTTGGACTATAAAAGGAAAAGGACATACCACTTAGAGAGGGTTGGATCTTGTTTGATTCACAATTGTAAAGGTAGCTAGCTTGTACTTTGTCAGATCCAGATAACAACAACCAACAAACATGAGTAGGGTATTCCACCTCCGGGTGATCTGAACCTGTATAATTCTTTGTGTCGGCTTGAATTTTTGCTAGCTCGCACCTATCAGCGTGAGATCATCACTTGTCATCCACAACAAACCCCCTGGTTGAATCTTTATTAGGGGAGGGGTCTGCACACCCCCTCCCCCGCTGTTGGAGGACCGCTCCTCCGACAACGGGGCTTCAACTCAAAATAATCATATGAGGCTACTGCTTAAGCAAGACAATTCTCAGAACTTCCACTATATTACTAACTTTCAATAGATTGAATTTATGATTAATAGAAGTTGTGGGGCATTTAACTTTTTACTGCTCTTAGATTTGACGTTTAACTATTTACCACGCATGTGTCAATGACATGTGAACAATCATGTGTGTATGATATGTGTGTATGACATGTGGGTCCATGTGGTAAATAGTTATTTGTCACTTCTAAAAGTGGTAAATAGTTAAATATCTCATGCCATCATCAACACACATTGCTAATATGTCGTGCTCAAACCTTTTTTAAAACAAATCAGAGTAGTCACAGTTAAAAATTGAATATATCTAGTGACAAAGATTTGAAACCAGGGGAGTACTATCCTTTGTATATTGGCAGAAATGCCAGGGACCAAAATTAATTAGCGAGTTCATCAATATTATTTTGAGATGATCAATATCTGTTTTTTTTAAAAAAAAGACCCCTGGAACTTAACTAATTAATGATATGTACATATGAATACTATCAAAGTTGGTGATCCTTTATGAGGGTTGCACTCATGCACATATATTTGTACACATGAGTCGTGTCATGTGTTGCATGTACGTACTTCATATGATGTGATTCCAAAGAACTTTATTTTGGTGATGGTATCTAAATCCAAATCTAAATCTAATCTAATCTAAATCTAAATCTAAATCTAAATTTTTACTTAAAAAATAGCTAACTATCCGATCGTCACATCCTGTCCGTAATCTGTGTCGATAGCCTTAGTCCGTGGTTACCCCGCTCTCCTATTCCGTATCGGTGCAGCCCACGGCGTCGTCGCTGTCCGCACCACGCACTTATGCATGCTCGATCACCAGCCATGCATGCTCTCTCAACTGAAACATTGATCTTTTTTTTCTCCTGAAGATAAGCATTCCGATTGAACATAACCAACCAATAAACAAGACTAACAGGTTGAGACTCATACTAAAATTTTCCTTGCGGTGGAGGAACTTAACACACGTCGTTCACCCGATCTATACCTAATAAAAAATACATAATTCTTTCGATTTGATTTTTGATCTGTCTATTTTTTTATAGCTGTTTTTTATCCGATTAGTTTTTTCCGCACAGTTTCTTTCATCGCTGTTTTTTCCACCGTTTTTTATCCGATTTGTTTTTTTCGTACGGGATTTTTTTTCGCTGTTTTTCTTGCGCGCCAAACCCTAGCGCTAGCCTCATCGTTGATCTGCTTCCCCCTACGTTTTCACCTCCAATTGATTGCAAAATCGATTCCCCACTGCTCCCTCATCATTTTCCTCATAATTTTACCTTTCAATTCGGCTTTAATTAATTGGATTTAAGCTCAATTCAATAGTCGCGGATGATGGCCGACTGACGAGCTTTGCGGATTCTCTCCGATTTTGGAAAAAACAGAAAGAGTAGATCGAGTGGATCAAAAACCCTAAACCAATTTTGGGAGATCGAGAGAGATTCGCCAGATTTGATGGGAGGATCGGCTTCGGCGTCTTCCGAAGGTTGAAGAGCAGTCGGCTATGCAAGTTAGGCTTGCGGCTCCATTTGTGGGCTGAGCTGAAGAAATACAGGCCGAGCGGAGGGAAGTATCGGATTGGGCTATGGTTGAAAAAGAAGGAAGAAATGGGTGCCGGTTGAAAAATCCGGCATTTATAGGGGTTTCTCAACTGACACCTATCAACTGTTTTGTGGTACACTGGTAGTGTACCGACAAACATTCTAAAGCCTATGTTGTTGATCTCTCTCTATATATATGTATATATATATATATAATCCAAAAAATAGAAAAGTTTACAGCAATATCGGTGGCACATTCACTGCCCGACAACCCTAGAATATAGATGATTGTCCGGGTACACAATTTGTGTGGGACATTATGCTAGTTCTACGTGAAACACGATATAGTTAAGTACTTAAGTTTTATATATGAAACACGTTATAGTTATGTTGCTACAAGAAGTAAGAGTATCTTATAGCAAAAAAACTAGCTAGAAGTTAAGTTTGTCTGAGATCTATATTTTTTATGGATCTATAGAGTAAACCAAAAGTACAGAAGGGATCATTCGATGCTTAAGCCGGTCTCTATTCTGAATCATCCGAAACATTTCTTGCAGCGCATCTAAGCTCTACGTACGTACGAAAGTACTAAGACGTATAGCTATCTAGTAAAGTGAGGCACATATATACGCAGGTATATATCGATCGATCTCTCCACATGCAAGAAAGAGCACGCAGATCTTGCGCAGCAACCTACACTTTATTTAGATATCTACATATTAGTTAGTATTACCAATTTCTGGAGTTCAATCCACTTGGGACAGACTCACCTGAATCGCCTCAGCTAGGCGTACGGCGCCGGAGGTGAAGCTTCGGACGTACTCACCGGCGACATGCGGACGATCGAATGATGTACGCCGGCGATGACCCGCACCCGAAAGGGAGGCGAAAAAGAGGAAAAGTAGTCGTCATGTTGCCGGATATGAGGTTAGGCGATGGAGCTCTGTCGATGGCGGCCGCGATGCGCATCCCGTGAGCTGCTCACAGGCGCGCGCGCGATTTGATTTCGACAACCCGCTCGATCGATCGATCCCCATCCATCCGCCGAACCATGTGCAAGCGTGCGCGTGCAGTCGATCTCTGCAGATGCAACCGTAATCTGAAAAGAATCAAGACAGATAATGTTCAGACATTAATAAATCCTTTTTGCCACTTACTTGGATGGATGAACAGATTGACCATGCATATAGGTAGATCGATACGATTATGTGCGTACACGCTGCTGTGACAGTTGCTGGTATCCTGAATCGTACTCCATGCAACAGTAGCGGTAAAATCGACGAGAAAGGTAACCCTGCCTGGTGCCCATTTGGCCGCTTGAAAAGATCTGCTCCTGTGCTGGATTGATCCTGTGCACTTTTCTGTGAAAAAAACCGCAACACAGATCAGGCGAAATCATGGAGATATTTCGATCGCTTTTTCCGCGAACTTTTAACCTGACATCGGCCATCCCGAACCCCAACTTGCTGTCGAGCTCGACGGCGCGGGTGATTCGTCCCCCCTTGGCGCGCGCGCGCCGCAACGAAAGATGGATTGGTTTTCGTGGGGAGATTTTATCCAGTGAGACACTGTGTGCGCACACGGACCAACCCGGCCTCGATTACTTCGGGGCGCGCGTGCCTATAAATAGGGCCAGGTGGTAGGCCTAGCAGCTTGCGATTGGTGTGCACACATTAGACAGCTTAGCTCATTGATTAGCAGGTGATTAAAGTAGCTTTATTTAGGAAAGGAAGTTCGATCGAGAGAGAGAGAGAGAGAGAGAGAGAGAGAGAGAGATGCCTTGGCGTTTGGCTATGGCTAGGCAGCAGGCTGAGCCCCCCACGGTAATGACCCTCTTCAATTCGACTCTAGTATACCTGTTATTAGTATTGTGATCTGCACGTTTGATCCATCATTATGCTTTGTGTTAGCTACTTGGTGTTAATTAAAGTACGCGAAAACTGCCCTTAAAAACTGTGGTTTCTATCAGAGAATTAATATAGATCAATCAATCAGCTGATTGCTGGCAAGTAAACAATCACCAGCTGTGATGGGCTCTGTCTGTGTACGTAGTACTTGAATGAGGTTAGTTGGTGAGTACTATACGTACGTGACATGGAGGCGACGGCCGACCCACCTGTATATACGTCCAACGACTGGCAGCCGGCAGGCAGGTCGGCCTGAACACAGCCGATCCATGCATGCGCAGCTAGCTATACGTTAACTATATAAATACGATGGAATTTATGTAGTGGTGACTGGTGACTGATGGTGCTGTGGTTTTTGCATGCATGCAGGGCGCGGCGGCGCTGCAGAGGTCGAACTCGGACGGCGGCGGCGGCATGGCGGCGGCGGATCAGGAGGCTCGGAGCGTGCGGTGCGAGTGTTGCGGGATGGCGGAGGAGTGCACGCCGAGGTACATCGTGCGGGTGCGGGAGCACTTCCACGGGAAGTGGGTGTGCGGGCTGTGCTCGGAGGCCGTCAAGGAGCGGCAGAAGCGGGAGCCGTCGCTCACCGTGGACGGCGCCGTCGACGCGCACGCCGCGCTCTGCGAGCGTTTCAACTCCACCGTCCGCCTCAACCCCAAGCTCTCCCTCGCCAGCTCCATGCGCGACATCGCCCGCAAGAGCTGCCAGCACCGCGCCACCGCTACCACCGCCGCCGGCGACGTCATCCCCTCCGCCTGCTCCGGCGCCGGCGCCGCCACCATGGCCCGCTCCACCAGCTGCGCCCTCCCCTACGTCTAACGATCGGATTGCCCACATATACGTATATACGTACGTGCCCACGCTAGCTAGCTCATGCATGCATCCTTATACTGATGTACTATATGCGTACATGTCTGTACATACGTACATGTATATGCAAGTATAGAGTAGTATATATACGTATAGCGATTGAAGACCTGCTGCTGCAGGCATTTGACGTGATATTTATACGGTCATATGTACGTGATCAGTGGTGTACATGATGTGTATTGGAATAATTAGATTAAGGTAGTGGGCACATCTATGTCGATGTATAGTTACAAGTTCTTGTGACGAGTCAAGTTGCGTGGCTAGCTTGTGTTTGCATGTGGCTCCGTGTACGATGTAAGCAGTGTCCACGTACGATTAGCTCATGGTTTTTGCATGAATGAGAGTGAGACTAGACGCTTTGATCTCCGATATAACTGCGACGGCGAGGGGAGAGTATCAGAGGACCCCTCACTTGCAAGCCTGAAGCCACTATATGCCAGGAGCCACTACGATCTAGTACCAGGATCAGACAAGCGCGCTTATTATATTTGATTGAGAGGTGACGAATTAAAGGAGTCGTCATCCAAAAGCTAGACAATCCCATAATACTAAACTCAACAACGAATCTAGATAAATCTAACTTAGGAGGTTAAGATTTTTTAAACGAAGAGAGTACCTAACAGAAATAAAATGTTCACTTCAGATCATGTACGGGACAAAGCCAATTGGGTACGTAGTTCGACTCGTCGATTAATTATGTTTATTGTGATGAATATTGCTCTAGTCAGGGTATCTTTAATTGTTTGGTCGTATAATCTTAAGGTTGTGTCAGTATGTGATATGTCATTTTAAAAAGGATAGAACATTTATTCATCTCTCGAGAAGACGTTCTATCTTTTTTTCATGAAATTTATTTAAAAAACCTAATTTATAGGTTGAATAGTTCAACTCTTATATTTCTGAAGTGACATATTATATATTGATTTATCTTGTAAACAAATTTATCATGCACAAAACGAGGGAAGTTTCCTTAAGGGACAAAAATCCATCCCCATTTCAAAAACATATGTACACAGTTAAATTAATTCCTTGTATTTCAACTTCTATTGATTAAATTATGAAGTGAGATATCATATGTCACACCTAACCCAAGACAACGGGAGTTAAATAGGGAAGCCCACGGAATCAAACCAGCGGATCTGGCTGTTCTCTCTGAGCCATTTGCTGAAGAAGAGATTCGGAAACGAATCAATGCAATGCCACGGACAAAGCACTTGGGCCTGATGGCTTCACGGGTAACTTCTTCCAAGCTTGATAGGACATAATCAAGCAAGATATAACTGTGTCCTTCAGCTCCATCTATGACCGGAGGTATAATCATTTAAACCTCCTCAACTCGGCCAACGCTATGCTAATACCCAAAAAGAAGGCGTCGACAATATTCCCGACCATAGGTCGATAAGACTCATACATATATAGCATCATGAAAATCCTCTCCGAGCTACTAGCCCTGCGACTCTAACTGGCCGTTCAGACTCTGATCTCAGTTAATCAAATTGCCTTCATCCGTGGTATACGGAACATGTTGAGATGATATGACTGCAACGAGAGCCCAACACTACTATTCAAACTAGATATCTTAAAGGCTTTTGACTCCGTACGATGGGACTACATGCTGACGTTACTGCATCAATGAGGTTTCCTCCAACAATAGAGCGACTTGATCGTGGCCTTGCTCTCAACATCATGTTCCAAAATATTCCTCAACAGTGTTTTGGGGGATAAAATCCACCATGAGCATGGACTTTAGCAAGCGGACCCTCTATCCCCACTCCTCTTTATCTTAGTGATTGACCACCTCCAACGCCTCCTATCCAAATTGCTCAGCAAGCTCTTGGGGAGGTTTTTCTTTTTTGATAATTTTTCATCCTTATGGAGGGTGCAATTCCCACCCCTCACTTATATGTGGAACCTTCTAAGTCATTGAATATTGACCAGAATAACAAATTGTATGCTACTCGTATGTTAAGGATGGTATATTATCAAATGTTCCGCTCGGGAAGGAGGGAGCGGTGCTGGAGGAGGTGAGTGAGAGAAGTGGAGAGGGAAAGAAAATGGTAAGGCTATTGTGTGTTGCAAAAATCTTGGCACGGTCTTAACCATCTAAAAGTGACCGAAATGAGAGTGGTTTCTTCCAAATGTTATGCAGTTAGTCCTCAAATTATTGTATCAGAACAAAAGATCAATTAACTGTATAATAAGATGACAGAATAGGCTAAGTTTAGCTAATCTGATTGCTATTTAAAATCACACTTAACACAGAGAAACATAGGTGGTATAATGGTGGAATTGTGAGCACATGACTCCACTAATTAGGGTTTAATCATTCAAATCCCAGTAGCGATAAATAGTAGACACACGTGTGCGCTTTTAATAAAAGTTTAATGAGATTAGAATGACGTTTATTTGAGTATGTTTTAGAAGACTATATGAGTATGGTGTTTGCGTGGTGGGTGCGTCAACGCGTGTTTTCGTGCTATTGTAAAAATGAAAGTCACACTCAACACAGCCTAGAGCGAGTATATAGTTCCTTAATTAACAACCGCCACAGGCGCCCTTGATCGGTCGCCCCGTTGGAACTAACGAAGGAGATTTTTATGGGCTTCAGCTGCGTACTCAAAAGTCAGAACCCGGCCTCCAGCCCAGAATTCATCTACGGCCCAAGTACCAATCTCCACGGCCCGTTTATTGACCCTACCAGCGTGATCGTCCTCAGGCCACCGGCCCGAAGTCCCGAAAGCTACTCGACTCATCCGGCGCGACGACGACGACGACTCGCCCGCGTCTCCGACACACGGCGATTGCTTCACTTCGGCGACTCCGCTTTCCCAACCCAGCGTTCGCAAACTTGATCGGCCAAGATCCCCTTGGTTCCGTGTTAAGATCGACCGCGTGAGCTAGCTCCTGCAGGTCAAAGAAACGATCCACCAAAACCAGAGGGGTTACTTTTAACCACGCGAAAACACTTCGACCCCTTTTTCTTTTTAGCCGGTAACTACTGGATCTGATCCAATAGTGACTAGGGACTAACAATATATAATTAGGTATCTGAAAGAGCAGTACCAAGATACGCGGAATAAACTGGTAGCTGAATTCGTTACCGAACAAATTAAATACTCCTAGTATACAGTGATTAATACACCGTGTCTAAGTTAGGCTTACGTACGCGTAGTCGGGTTAGGCACATGGAGAAACAATATGTAAGTCTCCTGTGGATTACTGCAACGGGCAGTGGATCAACCACCGGTCACATTTCTAGGTCCAGACCGAGCCTTAAATGCCACTTAGGGAAATATCTTGCTTAAGTATTCAACGCGTCCGGTTGATCAACACTGATGAAGACGTATAATGCTTACTAATTATTAGAAGTTTGGACTTAAATAGATAGCGCTTTTTGTCTAAGACTACACGCATAATGCATGAAAACTGATCGCGACGGAAGGAATTAGTCCAAGTGATTAACTGAAAATATATTGTAGTAAACTCATGAGTAGTGTTTATCAAACCGTTTTAAGCTTGATTACTGCTACCCTACGATTTAACGGTTATCGCAGTAACCGTGCAGTTATCGTGAAGTACACCGTGATTTCAAAAACTGTGAAAGTTACTTCACGTGATAACCGTGATAACCGTACGATGACCATATGGTTTTATAAACTCTGATCTTGAGTAACATAACTTAATTTGTTAAAGCAGAAATATATTTCAAGTAAGAGTGTTGTCGATGGAGAATTCCATTAGAATACGTTTTTTCTCCTTAAAAAAAAGGAACTATAGAAGCTGCTGGAAGACCGTTTTAAACTCTGCTTCTTAATTGTAATTTTTCTTCTCTATATACTCTCTATATGTTGTTGTAGAATCGGTAAAATTTAGGAGCAAACATAACTTCTCTTTCTCTCTTTTTCACATGGAGAAGATCATCATCGAAACAAAAGCTATGTCAAAGAAAAAAAATTCTAATCATTTACAAGGATATTCAGCCTACTCCTTGCACCAGAAATATAGCTAAATTTTACAAAAAAAAGGCAACATATTGGCACAATGTATATACTTGTACCATCTCATGAAATTTAAAATATGAACTTTATCAACACATTCAATTAACAGCTAACAGGTCCTTTTGTCCCTTGTGTAAATAATATATTCCACTATTTATTCTATATATGTTGTACTTTTGGGGGAAAAAAATCATAATCGTTTGTTCTGTTTGTGAGAAGGGGGAACGTAGAGGGGACATCCCAGGATTAGAAATATCTCAATGCGGTGTGTATTTAGGTCCGGAAAATACACAGTAAAAGCAGTAAATGGCGCTGTTTCTTGCAAGAGTTAAACAGTCCATCGATAGACCAGATTAATGACAAGTTAATTCATACTGAATACTGAACCATGGAAATGCTGTTCATTAGCTAGCTGAGTACTAGTAGCTGTTTGCTCGAGCTGGACAGAGTCTGTATAATTGGTAGGGCCTCATTAAATTTGGACAGTGATATCAAACTTAGCAGCAGTCTATGGACTGCTTCCTGTTATGAAATTGCACTGCATAAAACCTTTTCAATAATGAACAGTGACCTGATTTGTCCAGCTGGTGACATCAAAATTCCGCTTATAATTCATGGATGATAGAAAAGACATCCTTGATATTCTTTTTTAGTAACGCTTCCTCATTATTTATTGACAAAATGTCTTTAATATTAAGATCCCATCTTATCACTGGTTTGCAGAGTGTTCATGGAGCTGTTCTTTCAGGGTTGAATACGGCATCAATTCTTCATTATGATCCCGTCCGTATGGACTAATGACACCAGTTTTAATGAAAAGTTCATTTGCCCTTTTCTTCTATGGGCCCAAACATGTAATGATTGAGTATTTTGTAGACAATTTCTTCCCTTCAACCAGCATGTCTGACACTAAAAGAAGATCCTAACTAATTGTCTTAACACTAAAAAACATTCCAAATGTCTAAACCTAATTAGAGCTTGATGATGGAACCATGGAAGGGACCACTTTATTTGTTTCTCTATTGACTTCATTTTTTTTTGTAAATAAGTACTTTCCTAAAATGAGCATTATGCAAACTAGTAGTAACAAATAAAAATGTTAGTCACATAGTCATACACATTTGGCCGAAAAAAATGGTAAGCGGTTATTTGAGGTGTATGACATTGATAAGCATGCAACTGGACAACATGGTTTAAAAAATCGTTCGGTCACAGCAACCGGTTAAACTCAAACAGATTTTACCAAAAATTTGAACTTTAGTTTGATTATTTTTAAATTGACGAGTTTATCGAACGGTTTCTCAATTCATATTTACTGGCTCTATAAGTCCAATAACCGTAATAATTGCGCGGTTGGCACTGTACTTGTCAACTTCCGAACCAAATCTGTAGGACAATGCTTCTGCAGTAACTTACTACTTCCTCCGGGACAAGTAATATCAAACCGAAAAGAGTAGTACAGTACTGAAATGGAGCAGCCTTGCAGGTCATTCAACAATTGTCTCTTAACCGATTTTCGCCGCGTCTAGTATATGCAAGTGTCACATATGCACGTGTTTTACTAGTTAAACACTCCGATTAACCGAATTAGTATACGTCTGAATATCTCCCGAGCGTCTCCAGAAAGGTAATTTAAAAGCAGCTATTTATATACTGCTCGTACCTATCAGATCTGGTCTGACACGGCAAGCTTAGAGCTTACTAGTTAGCACCAATGAACCAAGGAAACAACCAACTAATCACACTGATCAAAACGGAACGCGTCATGAAAAAAACAGGCTTCTGAAACATGAAAGGAACAATACGAAGACGATACGTACACCAATAATTCCCTTTGCCATGAATGCCCAGCAGCTAGTGATTTGGCCCCTTTAAATACCTCTCCCTCTCGTCTCCTCTCTGATAAGAAGCTTCATTGGTTGAGAAGAACATAGAGAGAGAGAGAGAGAGGAGTAGCTGGTCCAGGAGATCGCAGCTAAGATCACCGGGATTTTCTAAAAGCGAGAAAAGAGACAATTTTTGCGATCGAGATGAGCAGCAGCGAGCAGGCGGAGTCCGGTGGGTGCCAGCGTAATCAGGAGAGGCAGGCAGCCACCGCGGGCGAGAGCGCCAAGAAGGTGTGGCGCGTGGCGCGCGCCGTGTACCTCGTCCTCGTCAAGGGGCTCGGCAAGCACCAGCCCAAGCTCGCCGCGCTCGGCGTCCACCTGCACCAGATGATGTCCTCGAGGCGGCATGGCGGTCACCACGACCATGGCCTCGATGATTTGCGGGAGCACCCGGCGTTGCTGGCGTACCTGTCGTCGACGATGTCGTGCAGGTCCATGGACCCGACCGCCGCGGTGCACCCGTACCCGCGCGGCCGCGGCGCGCACGGTGCCGGGTCCGGCCGACGTCGCAGCAGCAGCGCGTCGGGGAGCGCCTCTGGTCTCTCCTCGATGTCGTGCCGATCCATGGATCCCTCCGCCGCCGTGTCGCAGTACCAGTACCGGCCCCGTGAGGTCGAGTTCAGCTGCAGCAGCACGCCACTGCACAAGCGTCGCCGCGCGCAGCACCGCAGCCAGCTGCGCCTGCAGCACGGGCACGACCGTTCGTCCGCCGCGGAGCCGTACGGGTCGGCCGCTACGGTGTCGAGGCTGTTCGAGCTGATGGACGTGAAGGAGGAGGCCGCCGCCGAGGCGACAACGACGGACATCGACGACGAAGACGGCGACGTGGTCGCGTGGCCCGCGGTGGTGGTGCCAGCGCCGCGGCAGGTGCGGATCACGGATTCGCCGTTCCCGGCGTGGGAGGAGGACGGCGAGGACGACGACGAGGGGAGGCTAGGCGTGGTGGACAGGCGCGCCGACGAGTTCATCATGTGGTTCCACGAGCAGCTACGCATGCAGCAGCAGCAGCGCGTCGCCGCCGCCGCCAAGGAGCGGAGCACCTACTACTTCGTTAGATAGTCAGTACGGATCAGTACGGCATCATGTAAATAGTTCATGAACGCATGGATTATTGCAGAGTACATACATAGAGATGAAAATTGTGCGCATGCTTCAAGTTTTTTTTCCTGTTAATTCTTGATACGAGTGTGATCGAGGTGGTATATTTGATTTTGATATATATATATATATATTGAGAGCAAACATGTTCTGAACTTGTCCAACCTCTCAGTAGAACAGTAGGAAGAATTCAAAGATTTTCTGAACTTGTCCTACACTCACAGTAGAACAGTAGGAATAATTTCAAGATTTTCTGAACTTGTCTCATACTCCCAGTAGAACTGTAGGAAGAATTTACGATTTTGTGAGCCTGTTCTTCCCTTCTAGCTAGTAAAACTGTAGGAAGAAATTCAATGTGATCGCCATGTCAATTGTCACCTATAAATTTCGATGTTTACAGCGGTAACATCAGACCGAAGACTAGGACAGCGAAGTGTATGCTCAAGATTACTTCTTTTTTTGGTTATAATTAGTGCAAATGCGTATAGGATACGTTGAGTTTGCCGAATTGTCCCCGCAAATTTTGCACCGAAACTTCTGTCAGACTTCATAACAGTAGAGAGAAAATGATAAGGGTAGTCTACTTTATACATGCATATGCATCAAACTATATATCAAAGGTTGTTTCTAGTAGCATACTCTAAAAGAAGAGAGATGCTGTTGGTAGCTTACCAGAAGTGATAACCGATAAGGAAACTAGATTGATATATCAGGGTAGCTATCATCTTGAACATACATCCTCTCCCATTTCCGTGATGTTATTTGCCTTAATTATGGTACCACAAATTAGAATGAACTTTCTCTTTAGGGATGTCGATCTACAGACATCAACCGGGTAAATACTACTTCCGTATTTAAATATGTGACACTATTAACTTATCGAATTAAACTTTTAAAACTTTGATCATCAATAGCTCTCAGAATATTTAGTTCAAAAACATATAAATCATATGGTAGATTTATCTTTATAAGTACTTTTCAATATTATAATTTTGTCAGACATCATTGTTTTATTCTAATTGAAAATTAGTGGTCAAATAAGTTGCTTGACACATACCAAATAACTTTAACATTGTCATATATTAATGATTTCGCTTTGGGGATCCTTTTATTAGCGATGTTTTACTTTGAACCATCATTTACTAATGTGTTCCCTTTGAACCGGATAATTTTACTTTTGTGGCACTTTGGATCACTCTCAACTCTTTATCCATATATATCCAACTTGTCTTATATCAAAGAAATGCTCTCTCATAAGGCCATAGGAGTTCATTGACGGGTAAGAGCCGACGCACTCGAAATTGTTCATATGCTTGATAAGATAGTCAGGTTGACATAAGTGTAACAAATGTAAGATTATCTGATCCAAAGTAAAAAATATTGGTTAAAGGGTGGTCCAAAGTGAAAATGTTAGTAATAAAAGGTGGTCGAAAGCAAAATTTACTCTCATATATTTGTATTTAAATATGAATGCAATAATACTATCTTCGTACCTATTTGAAAAAAATCATATGAAGCGTGGTATTTTTTTAAACGGAAGTAAATAATTATTGGCACGTGAGATTTGACATTGTCAATTATTTTTGATGAAAATGTAGTCATTGTCTTAATGATTTGGATCTACTATTCTCAATCATTGGGAAAGTACATATTGCTGTTACTTGTTACTAGTGCAAAGTGGCTTCCTTTGATTTACCTATCTATTACTCTTAGGGGCCTAAGAATTACTATCGCCGTTTTTAAAAACAGAGGGAGTACCACGTTGATTAGTGAATAAGAGAAATATTTGCACCATTTAATCGTAGTATCATCCTGGTGTATACACAATCTACTTGTATTTATAAAACTAAAAACAAGAGTTGTATATCAAATACAATTCTACTTTTTATATAAATTTTAATCAAGGTGTACAATTACCAGGGAATTTCAGCTAGTTCACATTATGACAAGCTGAAAGTTCACGGCATTATTAGTTTGCGCCCCCCCCCCCCCCCCCCCCCCTCTTGAAGAAATGATAGAATTGACAGCTTCTCTGAATGTCATCTGCTTAACTTTCACAGTTTAAATGAGGCTGTTGCTTTTGCTTTCAAGATACCGCACAAAGAAAGTTCCGTCTGAAAATGCAGAGCCCAGACGGTATATCATTCTCTTTTCAACTGTGATTTATCCTCTGCATACATTTTTCAGCACTTCTCGGTTGTTACTTCAGCATACGTAATTCCGACCTACAAACCTCTCCCGAATAATTTCGTTAAAATGCACATCAAAACCTGACTGTGTTTCATTCCTGTTCCTGCAGGCTTCTCAATCTGTGCCGATAAGAACGAATTCCAGGTTGGTGATAAACTAATAATTAATCATTTCTTTTTCCCTTTACGTCGATCCAAGTTCCATAATTCATGAGTTATCATTCATGAAGCAGACAATTTACCTATGATTGTTCTCTCGGACCTACAGTGTCGCAGCAGCCACAACTCCACAAGCAAACAGCAAGAACCCTTTTCTTCAGCTAGGACCACTGCAGGGAAGAAGGAACCCATCAATTGCCTCGCATTTACTCCGAGCCAATCGTCGGCCACTCGGTGCCACGCATCAACGAAACGAAATTAGTGTCACGAATGATTGCCTTTGACTAATCATGGTTAATTATGGTCTCAAGAGCTCTCGCAAGTTGTACTTTGTTCCAAGGGCAGGCAGGAGACGCAGGACGATTCTACGTACGCTGGAAGAAAGTCTCCGGAGTGTGCGAGGCACAGTTATCATGACAGGTTTAGCCGGATGATTGTCGACCGCACACATGATCAGTATCCAAAAGCACGCGCAACAATTCGTGTGAAATACACACGCGAAACTATGGACAGGAGGCAGAACACCGAGACGGAGCCGCGATTCTATGGCGCGGCGATGGCTGGCAGGAGAGAAGAAGTGAGGAATCGTGCATGATGAATCCCCCGGTGCGATTCCTTCCACGAACCCGGTGGGGCGCGGCCGCGCGGCACCTGATCGATCGATCGATCGCTCTCGCGGTCTCGCAATAATCGAGCGGTTTTGTGTGCGCGGTTCGGAGAGGCCGACGCGGGCGCGCGCGCGTGGCCAGTTTGGTGGTTCGGTCGCGGTGCGTTGCGTTGCTTGCAGGAGCGCGGGTGCGCGCGAGATGCGAATTGATGAGGGGGGAAAGGGATCGGGGGGCGGGGCGAGCGGGTGGGCGAGAGCGGCGCGCGCGGCACGGTGGCTGCGAGGTGGCGGGATGGGAGGGTCTCACCACCTCGATCGATCGCACAGCTGCACTGCACTGCACGGCGCTGTCTGTCGTCGGCGGCGTGGTGGCGTTGCTTTCGGGGGTTACCGTCCGACGACGCACTGGCACGCGCCGGCATTTGACGGCTTGGATTTATACGGGAAAGTGAAGAGCCATCACGTACAGCGGCTGCAAGGCAAATACACGAGCAACGGTTTGGTTTGGCCGGCATCCAAGTCGTTCATACCTGGAGTTAATCAGTTAAAACTAAAAGCCTTTAGTTTTACATGTTGTGTTGCAGGTTTTCAGCATTCAACTGAGCCAGCCGTCGTTCTGCAAGAAAAGATTGCATGATTCGTGTGATAACTCCAACAGCAAAATTTAGTGACAACTTTTGGTATACTACAGTATATAGATATATAACACATGTGAAAATTTATTGTACAAGTATGAAAAACAAGGGGTTGTACAAAGAAAGGTTTACACTAAAATCTATGCTAGCTACTTAGCTAGACGCTTCACCCCTGCAAAAGCCTAAGTTCTTGCTTATTCCTTGATTTTCAACAGAGGTTATCATGGACATTTCTTTATGTTGAAAAATTCTCTGGTTCCTCTCCTTCCATAGTAGTTCCTAAGTTTGTTAGGAGGGTGAGGGAGCAAACTCCTTGCTTGAGTGTCCCAAGGCTAGTTGCGAGCGCCTACCACCACTCATGTATGTTCGTACGTGTCTTCCAACGAATAGGCTTCAGTTGTTCGAGTTGTTCCCACGAGATCCAGGTTGCCAGCATCTCTTAGATTCTCCTCGTGTATCTATATTATGTGATTAGATGGAAGGATATTTCTAGCGCGTGACGGCAAAGAGGGAAATAGGTTTGTTTGGCCATTCCTAGGTTAGTAATTTGTCCGATGTCTAGACTATATTTTGTATTACTAGCTAGGTCAATGACTTGTATTTTTGGGGGACCAATGCCTTCCATATGATCATGTCACAATTTGGTTTGACAGAGCCCAGAAACTACACTTTGTAGCTAGGCAGATGTCACCATGTATTCCTCATGAGTTGTGAGTTTCCAAGTTTTTTGTCGATATCATTAGGGATGATCTGCACCTCTTGTACCACATCCCATAAGTTTACAAGTTGATCTAGCAAGTCAGCTATCATGCCTTCATTCATTTTTTTAGATAATGATGCCTTCATTCATTGGCATGTCAAGATCTTGCAGTCACACGTCGTCTTCAGTGGCTTTGTTTAAGTGTTCTGTTTTTCTTTCTAGAAATTGCGTGCACCTTTGGTTTTATATTCTTTCACCTCTATCCTTACAACCATGCCAAATCCCATAAATAGATTGTACCCCCATCCACTATTGTGATCTTGGTGGTCACAGCAAACAAGAGCACGTCGTCATCTTTTCATGGTGTTTCTTATCTCACCTATGATTTTCTTCAGAGATCTCCTTTCGTGCCATAACCATCTCAACCGCATCACCCTGTTAAATTTCTCAAGGTGCCAGATCCGAAGCCCCCATACTTGGTTGGCAGGCATGCTCTTATCCAATTCACCTTGCACTTTCCTCATACAAGCTTGTCTAGCACATCAAATAAACCTGCAACACAGAAACCAGATTGGACGACAACCTCACATAAAAACCACTTTAACTACTTGTGAAACACATACTGAAGCTATTTATTTGAGGCGCCCCATACTCCGATTTCTCTGGTTGTCTGGCACAAAAAGCTTTAATGCAGAAAGTAAATTAGCAGAAGCTAGAAATCGAGAAACCTAGTCTTTTTTTTATTTTTATCTACTAGCTACTCATCAACTGATTATTAGAATCTTGACATGCCTGCGTCATAGGTTGCAGCAAAGCGTTGCATTCTGCGGGAAATTTTTCGCTATTGTTACAGCAACGTGCATTCAGCGGGAAATTAAACACGATTTGAGAGGTTGTGCTTTCGACGGGGTGGTGGAGACTGGAGAGGAGTTCGTGCGGGGAGAAGGTTCATGGTGAGGCAAGGTGGCAGCCGGTGATCGTCGGAGGAATGGCAAGAGGCAAGGAGAGTACATATTTAGGCCAAGCACAAACAGGACCTAAATGCAACCAAAACAAGAAACTTACGGAACCTAAATGCAAAAAGTCCTGATCGCTACCAAGGGCAGCGAGTAGCGACCTTACCACTTTACCAGGGAGCGAAACCAAAAAAAAAAATCGGATTGGGCCGTTTCTGAGGTGTAAATCAGCCCAACATATGCAGATTGGCGGCCTGACTCCAATTAATGGACCGTTTTAGATAATTATCCTTGGGCTCAATACTTCAAGGCTCCATTTTCCAGTACAAGCCCCAGCTGTGTCGTACTGTAATATAGGCGGACCCAATTCCAAACTAATCTGGCTGTAGGCGATACAAAACATCGAAAATCCCTCGTGCCAGTAGGCCTGTATCATCTAGTGCCATGTGGATGCTTATACATGAAATTCTCAAAGTTAACACAAGTTTCTACGTGAACTTGAAAAAAAGGACACGCTTTATGAAATATCAGTTCATGTTCACCAATCACCTATAATGTAGATTTACGAATACTGGATAGAAGGACCTGGGCTATGTTGTGCATGAAACTGGTTGCCCATTTGAATAATTAATTTCCCAAATCTGATTTTTCATTTGGAGGATTGATTGCGGTATATATGCAATGAAGTTTATGGTGCTCTGGAGCCCAAGAGTTTGGGTCAATCTTCTATTTGCTCCATATGAGATAAATAGCATACATGTTCTGCTAGCAAATGACATGCTCCTTCCTAACCAGAATAGTGAAACAGAAGCAAAGGAACTTAGTTTACTTATGTGATCCAAATATTCGTAGTAATATGTTGGGGATTTCTGATTTGTGGATCTCTGTTTTTTGAATAAAGTATGATACAAGTACAACAGTCATTTTGCTTTTTTTTTTTTCTCCTTTTAATCAAGAGGTATACAAGAACTACAATGGGACTTCAGTTGAATAGAATTCATCCACATGGAAACTCTTCAAACTAGATAAAATCGGATGCACCTAGAGAGGGAGATCCAATGCAGAATCAAAAGCAAATTACCTCCAAATTTGACTTGTTTTCGCTCAACACAAACACCAGTAACACAAGCAGTGATGACATGAGACTCGGAGAAGGTCTCGAACAGCCGAATCCGACCAGTACACTAATGCATGCTCCGAACGTGTACGCCTATACAAAACTACGACCCAAAACACAACAAGTTACAGATCAGTACATCACGTGCAGTACCTGTATATACGTATTTCCAAGGTCTGTACGTACGTACCTATGTAATGGCGTCCAACGTCGTCCGCGAAGTCGCGAGCGGGTACCACCTGTTGAGGATCAAGGACTACTCGCGCACCAAGGGCATCCCCACCGGAGGGTACACGGAGTCGTGCCCCTTCGTCGTGGGAGGCCATCGCTGGTCCATCCGCTACTACCCCAATGGCAAGAGTTTGGAGTACGCGGATTTCATCTCCCTCCTCCTCGTCCACGACGACGAGGCCAAGGACGATGTCGACCGGCGCGTGCAGGCGGATCACCGGTTCCAGTTCGCCGACGACGTGGAGAATGATGATGACCAAGTGCCGCTGCCTTGTCCGTCGACGTATATCGAGAACTACGCTGACCGGAGATGCTGCGAGTTCGTCGAGAGGGAAGTCTTGGAGAAGTCGAGGTATATGAAGAACGATTCCTTCACCGTCCGTTGCGACGTCGTCGTCGTCAACGATTCGCACTTCCGCACGAAGGAGGACGATGATGACGGCGCGGCGGCGCCCCAAAGCCGTGTCGTCGCTAATAAGCCCCCATTGCCCGACCTGCAGCACCACCTCGGCGAACTCCTAATTCGCGCCGGGAAGGATGCGGACATGGCGTTCGAGGTCGGCGGCCGGGAGAGATTCGCCGCGCACCGGTGCGTGCTCGCGGCCCGGTCCAAGGTTTTCAAGGCGGAGCTCTTCGGCGCGATGAAAGAGAGCGTCGACGCTGCATGCGTCGTTCGCGTCAACGACATGGAGCCGCAGGTGTTCAAGGCGCTGCTCTTCTTCGTGTACACCGACTCGTTGCCGGAGATGAAAAGGGAAGAGGAAGAAGCCATCTGCCAGCATCTGCTCGTCGCAGCCGACGTGTACGACATGCAGAGGCTCAAGCTGATATGTGAAAACAAGTTGTGCAAGTACATTGACGTGGGCACGGTGGCGTCCATCCTGGCGTTGGCTGACCAGTACCATTGCCATGGGCTCATGAAGGCTTGCTTCGATTTTGTCAGCTCTCCAGATAATCTAATGGCGGTGTTTGCCACTGATGGTTTCAACCACCTGAGTAGGAGCTGCCCGTTCATCACGGAACAGTTGATTGGCATGCTCTGAGAGTTAGCTCGTTGTACAGTGTTATAGCTGTGTCATATATGTGGGCTCCGAATTGAACCTAACATTGTGCAATGTGCATCTTGCGTGCTTGATTAATTAGTTTCTGCCAACAATTTCTCTATGTTTAAGATATGAGTGCTTACATCTTTTTTAACACATTCAAAGATGGATTCAAAGATATGAGTTTCCCATAAAATCGTAGCTATTATATTTTGTTATATTCATAGTAGTATGAAACCGCCTGTATTTTATCACCTTTTTAGAGTCATTCTTGGACAACTCTGTGGAGTTGTACAGATGCAGTGAAAACCACCAAAAACAGATACATATATAAAAGTAAACAGGAACTACATATTTTTTTGAAGAGAAACAGGAACTACATATTGCTATGCGAGTAAATGGCAATAACCAGTGGAAGTTGAATCAGCATTTGCGGCCAGATAATAACAATTCTGATGCTGATCAAATGGCAAGATTACACATAGGATGAAGTAGCAAAGTAGAGACCAGGTGCAAAGTCTATTTTGCAGTATTTGCTTTTGAATCACCAAAGATACATATATAAAAGTGGAATATCCCCTTATTTTTACATGTCCTTAAAAGGTCATCAAAAAATTTGTAAGATAGATCATTATGTGATATATCGCTCCACAAACATGCGGATTCAAATTCAACTTATACAATTAAAAACAAAAACAACAAATTTGACAATGAATAAAACGTATAATTTGCGGTTAAATTTGTTATTATTGTTTTGAATTGTGTAGATCGAATTTTAACTTGTATGTTTGTGGAAAGATATATATATATATCATGTATTGATCTATCTTAAAAATAAATCTTAAATTTTTTGATGATTTTTTAAATAACATGCACAAGGATATCCACTTGAAGAACAAAAATCCTTCTCCTATAGAAATTTCACCTACAAACTATTTTTTTGTTGCTGATAAATTAGTCATACGGATAAGCGTAAGCGAGCTTGTGACTCTAACAGCTAATCCTAAAGCTGTGAAGCTATAGCACCTTGACGACCTCAATGTGCTTGCAGAGCTGAGCTTCGCATAGCAGCCTCAGCCGCTCCATCCCGTACCGATCAGCCGCGACGAGCAGATGCTGCGCCATGGCGTGTCCCTCCTCGCCCTGCTGCATCTGCGCCGGCAATGAGTCGGTGTAGGCGTTGCTGAGAAATACCCTAAACACTAGAGGCTCCATTATTAGAGTTTGTATCGAATATATGTATAAGTTTGCATCAAATATATGTATAAAGTCGGTTATTGTTTAAAATTTGGAGTTGTAATAGATGTTAGGATTAGAGTAAGAGTTAGATTCTATCCTACACTCTCTCTTAAATAGAGAGACGTGCCTGTTGTAATCGCATGGCGGTATAGTGATATAGTATAGTGAAGAGGGTTGCCGGCAACGACCAGTTGTGAGTCGTTGTAACTCTGATACGCTGTAATATGCTGGATCGTGGAGGAGCACCCGTAATCAGTGCCCCGGAGATGTAGGCTACGGCAGAACTCCGTTACCAAATATCGTGTCTCGACATCGTTATCATGTTTAGATCTCCTATAGCGTTTCTTCCGCGTTTAGCTATCGATATCGATTTCGGAGCTAATTTTATAACATTCATGCCATCTATCTTGATGACGCCATCAAGGCCACGGCCATCGCCTTCCATCATTGAGCCGTAGAGCGCGTGCGGCGAGGACCAGCGACCGCGCCGCGAGCAGGCACGTGTGGGCGGTGATAGTCTCGCCGCTGACCTCGAACACGACATCACCGCCCTTCCCATTGTCGAGCAGGTAGCTGAGTTGGCGGCGCAGCTGGGAAGGGGGCACCGAGATGAAAACCGGCTCATCCTGCGCCATCTGGCCGTTCAGAGCCCAAACTTCCCTTCGTCCTTGTATGGCTGACGACGAGAAACTATTATAAACTCTCGAGAGAATATCCCCTCGTTGTTTGCATGTTACCTAAATGGTTATGAAACAATTTTAAAAAATTCAACAAGATAGATTAATATGTGATAAATCACTACATAAACATGATAGGTCAAATTTAACTACTACAAGTTGCAACGAAAAAAATAAATTTAACTGCGAATATACATTAAAGTTTAATTTGTTTTTTTATTGTAACTAGTAGAAGTTAAATTTTAACTTGCATGTTTGTGGAGTGATTTATCATATATTAATTTATCTTGTTGAATTTTTTCAATTTTTTTCATAACTATTTAGGTGACATGCAAACAACGAGTGGATGTTTCCTCAGAGTTTAGAATCCACTCCCGGCTGACGACGCGTGATCCAACGATATGCACAAACAGAGGCAGATTCGGACAAGATCAGAGCGCCTAATTATCCGATCCGATCAGCATACGATGACGGAGTATATACATACGCATATAAGACTAGGAGTAGTAAACTGAAGACACCTGCTGCATTTCGAACACACCAAGGTTTGCCGGCCATGGCGTCGCGATCCGCCTCCATCGTCCACGCCAACGTCACGAGCGGGTACCAACTCCTCACGATCGACGGCTACATGGCCACCACGCCCATACCCACCGGAGAGTGCATGACGTCGAGCGCGTTCGCCATCGGAGGCCATCAATGGCGCATCCGTTACTACCCCAACGGCAAGAACTCCGGCTGCGCCGACTACATCTCCTTCGACCTCGTCCTCGACGAGAAGGTCGCCGCGCCGGTGTACGCGCAGCACCGGTTCCGGTTCGCCGGCGACGCGGAGAAGGAGGCGGAACAAGCGCCAGCGCCGCCGCCGTGTTTCGCGTCGCCGTCGTCTTTGACGAGCTTCACTAGCGGGAGCGGCGAGGGGCCGAGCCGGTTCGTCAAGAGGCGAATCTTGGAGAGGTCGAGGAGGAGGCATCTGAAGAACGATTCGTTCACCGTCCGATGCGACGTCGTCGTCACCGAGTTCCGCCCGGCGGACGTGGCGCCCGGCAGCATCGATGTCGACGGGCCGCCGTCCGACCTGCACCGTCACCTCGGCGATCTCCTCCGCGGCGAGACGGGCGCCGATGTGGTGTTCGAGGTCGGCGGCGAGAGGTTCGCCGCGCACCGGTGCGTGCTCGATGCCCGGTCGTCCGTCTTCGACCTAGAGCTCTTCGGCGCAACGACGAAGGATGTCGTCAGCGAAAGCACAGGCATCGTCCGCGTCGACGGCATGGAGGCGCGGGTGTTCAAGGCGTTGCTCTTCTTCGCGTACACCGACTCGTTGCCGGAGATGACGAAGAAGAAGAAGATGGAGGAACAAGCCGACGGCGACGACAGGTACGACGTTGATGCGTTCACAGTGGGGAAGGTCATCGCGCTCGCGGAGCAGCATGATTGCCGTGGTCTAAGGAAGGCTTGCCTCGATTTTTTCATCCGTCGTCCTGGATTTGCGAAGGAAGTATTGTTGGGCACCGGCGACGGCGGCTTGATCAGCTGCTCCTTTTCTTTTAGACAAGAGTTGTTTGAAGGCCTCATCAAAGAGAGGTAGCTGAGCAGTTCTGCACAAATGATTTGAAGCAATGCTGAATAGGGTCAAGGATCCTTCTTCAAAAAAAAAAGAGAATAGGGTCAAGGATCGAAGCCGTTAGATGATCTTCATAAGGAAATAAGCATGAAATTACTTTGTTCATGTACAGTGGCGAAGCCAGATTTTTTTTAAATATGAGGGGGCCAACTTGACAAGTAATCTCGATCATAAAAAAATTTAAAAATTATATGTAAATTTTAACGTAAAAAATACATGAATCCGTGTGCGCAGCCCCCGGCGGATGCTGGCACAAGATCGGCAGCGTCGCCCTCACCACACGCCGTCAAACATCTCCCGCGCGCACCGAACACGCCGAGCCTAGCGATCGAACACCTCCCGTGCACACCGAGCTCGCCAAACAGGCTGGACGGCACCAACCCGGGCCAGCATATGGGCGTCAAGCCGTCCCCCTTCGCAGGCCCCGCCACCGCCCAAGCAATGGGCTGAGGGTTCGGCCCCAGGCTGCCCCCCCTCTCATTCACAGGCCGCCCCACCATCCTTCAAAGGCCGCCCACCCAGGCTGGACCGTGGTAGCCGAGGCTGTTCAAAGGCCGGCCCATCTCGCGCCGGCCCAACTCTAGCCTTACCTCTCCCATGCTACCCAATGCCGCAGTGGGTTGCGGGCCAGGCCTCCAGAGCGTAAATTTTTCAAAATAATGCAAAGTTTGGATTTGATATCCTGGAATGTAAGGGGGCTAAATTCACCAGCGCGCTGCAATGCGGTCCACGAGTTCATGGCTGATACAAAGTGTAGCTTAGCGTGCTTCCAAGAGACAAAACTGCAAAATATAGATGGCGGCCTTGCTCGCTTCCTTGGAGGCTACAAGCTTGACAGCTTCGCCTTCAAACCGGCCAGGGGCACGAGAGGAGGAATCCTCCTACTATGGAATAGCGGAGTCTTTGACATCCAAGAAATTCGAGTTGGTCATTTCTCGATCTCTGCGCAAGTGACGGTCATTCTTACAGGAGTCACATTCCTGCTCACCGGAGTATATGGGCCCACGAGACATCATCTGAAGAACGCCTTCCTCCGGCATATCAGAAGAGTAAGACCCAGCGAGGGGGATGGTTGGCTCATCCTAGGAGACTTTAACATGATCTATCGAGCAAGGGACAAAAACAACAGCAACATCAACCTAGCACGCATGAGACGCTTCCGTTCAACTATCAACCGCTGTGAGCTGCATGAGATTCCCTTGCAAAACAGGAGGTTCACTTGGAGCAATGAGCGGCAAAGAGCCACCCTCGTCAAGCTGGACCGTTGCTTCTGCAATGAAACTTGGGACCTTGCCTTCCCCTGTCAAGTCCTTCACGCCCTCCCCACAGGGCCCTCTGACCACTGCCCCCTTATTCTGTCCAGCCCGCAATGCCCGAGCAGGCCGAGAAGCTTTAAATTTGAGAACTTTTGGACAAGGATCCCTGGATTTAAAGACAAGGTCAAGGAAGTATGGAGCCAGCCTTCGCCACACACTGAGCCTATGCATCGCTTAAATGATAAGCTCAAACATACCGCGATCTGTCTTAGAGAGTGGGCACGAGGCATCTGTTCCGAGGCCAAGCTCCAGTTTCATATGGCCCTCAACGTCATTCAAAGACTGGATGTAGCCCAAGAGCACAGAGACCTCTAACCCGGAAATAAGACTAAGAGCAGCCCTCAAACGCAAGATCCTTGGCCTTGCCTCCATAGAGCGGGCAAGGAAAAAACAGGCCTCCAGGATAACCCATGTCCGCGAAGGCGACGCAAACACAAAGTTCTTCCACCTTAAAGTGAACGCACGAAGAAGAAAGAACACCATTCAGCGGCTAAGAAAGGAGAATGGCTGGGCAATGACGCATGAGGAGAAAGAGGCAACAATTCATGACCACTTCGCAAACATAATGGGGCAGTCGGAGCCAAGGCCAAACGAGCTAAACTGGGAAGCTCTTGATATTTCGCCAACTGACCTAGCCATCCTAGGGGAGCCCTTCTTGGAGCAAGAGGTGCATAGGGCCGTCAAGGAAATACCCACCGACAAAGCCCCGGGGCCGGACGGCTTCACAGGGATCTTCTTCAAAGCCTGTTGGGAAACCATCAAAGAGGACAGCCTTCTGGTCTTCGATTCTATCTATAACCATAGATGTGCACACCTGAACTTGCTCAACTCCACGAACATCGTCCTAATACCTAAAAAAGAAGAGGCCGAGGGGGTCGCGGACTATAGGCCAATTAGCCTCATTCACAGTATCGCCAAGATCTTCTCCAAGGTGCTTGCAGTGCGGCTGAGGCCGCACATGCATTCGTTGATTTCAGTCAATCAGAGCGCCTTCATAAAAGGAAGAAGCATTCATGACAACTTTCTTTTCGTAAGAAACATGGCCAGAAGATACCACCGCCTGAGGCGGGCAATGCTGCTCTTCAAACTAGACATAACTAAGGCCTTTGACTCAGTCCGATGGGACTACCTCCTAGCCTTGTTGCAGCGAAGGGGTTTCCCAACAAAATGGATAGATTGGCTTGGGGCTACTTTGTCAACCTCAACATCTCAAGTACTCCTCAACGGTTCACCAGGACAGCGGATCAGGCACGGCAGAGGACTTAGACAAGGGGACCCCCTCTCGCCACTGCTATTCATACTTGCAGTTGACCCTCTGCAACGAATCCTCTCCAAGGCAACAGAGCTCGGTGCAATCTCAAAGTTGCGCGGGAGAACGACCCGACTAAGGATCTCGATGTATGCGGACGACGCCGTCATCTTCATCCACCCCACGTGGGCCGATGTCACGACTTTTGCAAATATTCTGCATCGCTTTGGTACTGCTACTGGACTCGTCACCAACCTTCAGAAATCCCAAGTAGCGGCAATCAGATGTGACAGCGTGGAGTTGGCAGAGGTTCTTGAGGGTGTCCCGGCGGTAAGGGCAAACTTCCCCATAAAGTACTTGGGCCTCCCCTTGGTTTTGGGCAGACTGCGAAAGGTGGATTTGCAGCCTGTCTTCGACAAAATCTCAGTAAGGATAACAAACTGGACGGGGAAAAACATGACGGCAGCCGGAAGAACCACGCTAGTCAAATCAGTGCTTACAGCGCAGCCTATTTATCTCCTGACTGCCTTGAAAACCACGAAGGAATCCCTAGAGCAGCTAGACAAGCAACGCCGTCGTTTTCTATGGGCCGGCACGGGAGACATCACTGGAGGGAAATGTAAAGTCAACTGGACAAAGATGTGCTTGCGAACCAGTCAGGGAGGATTGGGAGTCCTAAATCTGGAGAAATTCACGAGGGCCTTGCGGCTGCGATGGTTATGGCACGAATGGAAGGACCCGACCAAGCCTTGGATGGGACTAGAAACGCCCTACGATGAAATCGATAAGAGCCTGTTTGCCGCCTCAACAAAGATAACAATTGGAGATGGGAACACGATGCGCTTCTGGGACTCCGCCTGGATCAAGGGGCAAAGGCCAAAAGACCTCATGCCGCTGGTCTATGCGATCTCCAAAAACAGAGGGAGATCTCTTTGAAGTGGAAAGGAGGAGGACGCCTGGGTTCAGGATCTGGCTCTGGAATCACACACTCCCATTACAGTACACCTCGTCGAACAACTAGTTACTCTGTGGGAAGCGGCCTGGAATGTTCACCTACGCTCTGGAGAATCAGACCAGATTACCTGGAAATTCACAAAGAGCGGACGTTACACGGCCTCCTCGACCTACCATGCGCAATGTCAAGGAACGCCGAGCACAAGCTTCAACTGCTTAATCTGGAAAGTCTCGGCTCCGGGGAAATGTAAATTTCATGCTTGGCTCATCATCCAAAATAGAGTCTGGACCTCAGATCGACTTACGACCAGGGGTTGGCAAAACAACGGATGTTGTCCTCTTTGCCGTTCCGAGGCTGAGACGGCGCTGCACCTCGTTGCTACTTGTAGATACACTAAAAGGATGTGGGGCCTAGTTGCTGGATGGGTGGGATACCAGCAGATTGAGCCGACTCAATGGGAGGAGGCACAGTCAGTGCAGCAATGGTGGGAGAACATCGCAAACACGCCAAATGTCCCGAAGAAAGGACTTCGATCACTCATCCTTCTAGTTGTTTGGGAAATCTGGAAGGAGAGAAACCGGCGAATCTTTGATCACAAAGAGGTGGCAACGAGTTTCCTCCTCTCAAGAATCAAAGAGGAGGCTAGCCTTTGGGCTTTAGTAGGGGCTAAATGGCTGCGCGAGTTAATCCCGTACTATGTATAGTGTATAGCTACAGTCTCTCGTTTTTGCATTTTTGCCCCTAGGGGTTGTATTTTCTCCTGCTCTATTCAATGAAAAGGCACTCTAGTGCCGTTTTCCGTTCAAAAAAAATATAAGCATGTAGCTAATACTGCATATAGTTATTTATTATGAAAAAATAGATTTTTTTAGAAAATGAGAATGTATTACATCCCGGCCTCAACCATAAGGCACACAACCAATTAGCTCGTATTGAAATAAATAAAGAGTGGTGGAACAAATCCCCAACTACCATCGATAAATAAAAGCAGATGACACGCTAAAAGAATCACACAGATTCTAATAATTAAACCGATATATATTACGTCACCTATGTTGGAATAAGATGGTCTTAGCAATTGATTCCAAGAGGATAGCATCACTGTGCATAATATTCTGCTCCTCTTGTAATAACATCATAAGCTAATATTGGAGTCAGCTGGAACACATGAAGATAAATTAGGGTTAGATAATTTTTTGTTATCAAATACTTTCTTATTTCGGCATCGCTAAATGGACCAACAAAATACACTAGCTTCAAATAAAATCATTTATGGGGAAAAAATAGATAGGAAAGAGATGCTCTGCAGCGTGTATAGGCGTGACATAGGGAGACTAACTCGTCAGAACTCTACATGCCACACACCCCGTGTAGCAAGGAAAGTAGTAGATGGGAGGAGGGGAGCGTCCGAATTTTTTTTTTCAATCTATCGGGCTTCCGATCCCTAATATCTCGGGTTGAAAGTGGTAATAAAGTGAATAAGACCTAAATGTCTTCTTACTTATGAGGCGCTAACTCGTCGTGTCGAATTGCCTTCTGTGAGTTCTGTCTCAAGTCTCAACTAACAAGTAACAACTAACAACTGCTCTATTCTTTCGGCTAGGCGGAATGGTAGTTGGAGCACGAGCCAGCCACCGAACAAGGACACATCAGCTAAGAAACCGATTCCACCAATTCCTCCGTGGCCGTCATCCTTCAGGGATTCACAGCTAGCTTCTCTCACGCGTCGTCTTGCTGTCCAGCACCAGCGACGGGTACAGACTTACAGTCATGGCGACGGCGGTGCTCTGCTTTGTCACCCTCCTCGCCTTCTGTTTCTTGGGTCAGTTACTCTGATCAAGATCGTCTCCTTGGACGATACATACTACCTTTCAGTGTTATAACTTGCATTGATGGAACAGCGCCGGCGGCGTTGATGCTGGGGTACCACTACGGCTCGCCGGAGCTAGTCGTCGTCGGCTCAGGCTGCTCGAGGCTCGTGGAGACGAACTCGTTCATTGCGCAGGACATCAAGGTGATCATCCTCCCGTAGCTCGGTTCTTCACGAGCTCAGTCAGGAAGAGTGTTTAATGTGTGCACTCGCTCTTGCAGGCGAGGATGGAGGGAGGGTCGCCGGAGAATGGGTTGGTATTCTACGGATTGCCGGTCGCTCCGCCTCTCGGCGTTCCAGCCGCGTGGTCGGAGGCTCGCCTCGCCGTCGTGCCTGCCAATTCTCACAAGGTAGTGCTTCGTTATCATTTGTGTGGTTATTTCTGAACTCTGAACCTCTGAACCCATGATCATGTCACTTACTTTCAGAACTTCAGATTAGTTGCTACTTACTACTCCATGTCAAGTGATGCAGGAATGGGTGTATTTCCTTAACAGAGGATCTGAGATAGAAGTAGCTTACAGCGTCAGGAGTGAAACTGAATCGTCTCATCATATCTGCATGATCATTGCGCCAGGTAAGAAAGGTTCAGGTATAGGAACAAGTGTGTTTTAAGTGTGGTTTTTTTCATATCAGTAACAGAGTTTCACTGACACCATTAAATTTCTTGTGTGTTGGTGCTTCACTGCTTCATAGGCAAAGAAAGCTTCTTGCAATGGGCTGAGAATCCATCAGCAAATGAGAGCACATTATCATGGCACTTGGTGCACGGTAAGCATGATCTAGTTGACTAAGAATCGGTTGCAGACTTCCAGTACGCTGTGAGAATATAATCCACATACTAATGCAATTAGGATGAGTAATCACAGGAAATGGAACAATCAAGCAGACTATCAATCTCTCTTCGGAGTACTACATTGCCTTGGGAAACTTTAACAATCAGGATGTAACGGTAAAATTAGCCATGTCAAGAGCGATATGAACTTCCAAAATGTCTTTTTCTGGTATCACCAGCCTTGTTACAGAGGTTTCATCTGGCAGGTGCTACTGGAATTCAGAATCAGGTCCTTGTTCTACAACACCAGTGCAGCAGATTATTCATGCTCACCGAGCAACTCTGTTTGCACGTACAAACTACCATTTTTAGGACAAAATGTTGTGGTTCTATCATCTGGCCCCAAAGAGGTGACAAAAAAAATATCTACTCATAGATTCAGATCATATTTCTTCGCATTCATCGAGATATTAATACAAGGGATGTTCTAATGACTAATCTAATCCACAATTCTTTCAGGGACTGAATTCTGATGATAAATATGTGAAGATGTCATATGGACCTCGCTGGATAGTGTACATCATCGGATTAGGTACTAACTCTATTTCAGTAATCATCTGCAACAAGAACCTCTCAAATTGAAGGACCAATTGCATAGTAGTAATAAATCCTTCCGAATTGCAGTTGTGTTGGCTGTTGCGCTGCTGGTCCTGTACGAAATACTGAACGTGCTGTTCGGTCCCCGGCCTGCAGGAGGCATAGGCAGCAGCAGCGCCGCAGAAACGAGAGCCTCGCTGCTGTCGTCGGCGGCGGCGAGCAAAGAGGAAGACGACGCGAGCCTGGGTTCGTCGTACGACTCCGTCTCGCACGACGGCGACGGGGAAGACGACGACGACGTGGAGGAAAGAAGCGGCGGCGGCGGCGGCGAGGGGCGGCACCTCTGCGTGGTGTGCTGCGACGCGCGGAGGGACTGCTTCTTCCTCCCCTGCGGGCACTCCGGCACCTGCCACGCGTGCGGCACGAGGTAGTGGTCTAGTGGAGTTTCATGTCACGAACTTGCAATGTGCTGGGGAATTCGATGTGAAATTGCGACGCGAATGTACGTTGGTTGCAGGGTGGCGGAGGAGGACGGGAGCTGCCCGTTGTGCCGGAGGAAACTGAAGAAAGTGAGGAGGATATTCACCGTCTGAACTCTGATGGTCCGCGAGCTCAAGCTAGCTTTCTCGTGGGCTCGGCAGCTGACGGGGTGCGCCTGTGCTGTGCGGAGCACTGTCCGTGGAAGGATAAAAAAATAAAGGACGCCCACCGTGGGGCTCGAACCCACGACCACAAGGTTAAGAGCCTTGCGCTCTACCGACTGAGCTAGACGGGCTTGGTAATGGAGAGATGCACAAATTTTATACATTGTAATTATCCCAAAATGACATATCATTGAAGATGACAAGATAATTATAGACCTATTTCTGAGGAGAAAATGTTTGATTCTCGAGAATGGGAGTTTTATGGTATAACATCACATAAGAGTGTTTCTTTTTCCTTTTTCTCGATGCCAACTCCACTAGCATTATAGTATCAAATGCACCTAGTTAACTTAGTGCAAAATTTCCACTTTACCCCTTCAAATATATGAAGCACTTCCTACTCTGAGACTGTGAGGTATGGCTCTATGGGTAAAATGTACTTTTTTTATGACGTATTAACGGAGTGTATCTAATGGGAAACTTAACGAAGATGGCAGAAACAGAAGAAAAACACTTGGGTTAAAATGGTATTTCGTAGAGTTAATGTTCGTTGATAGCAGTTCGTAGAGTCAAGCACTTATCAACGGTAAAACATAGTATTTCTTGCTTAAAAAAGAAAATTAAAACACCATCTCAAATATCATAGATTCCCAATAAGATGATTTGTTGCAATTCTCCCTTCTCCTAATTCACCTATGCTCACCCATTCTCATAGTCGCAAACCCCACGTACGCTCATCTGAGTACTATTAGCCAAGGAATCATAGTCACCACTAATATTGAGCAGACCCGTTTACACGATCGTAGCATCTGACATCCACACTTACGACACCCAACAAATTGTTGGGCGATGGTGATCACTAGGGGTGAACAAAAAAACTCGAAACTCATGTCAACTCGTGTAAAACTCGACTCAACTCGACTTGACTCGAGCAGTTAATAAGTCGAGTTGAGTTTGACCTTTTACTCATTTGCTTAATGAGCCAACTCGGGCTAGCTCGTGAGTTACTCGGTTAGTTCGGTGAGCTCATGATGTATTAAGATGAAAGTTAATTGTTCATATTTTGCAGGTATAAAAGTCGTAAACTCATAATTATAAATTGTAGTATAATCTTGTGAGTCATGATATATATATAGCATGTCAATCATAATCTTTGATCATAGAATCACAAATTATACTGCATATGAATTTTAAACTATGTATTTCGGTGTAACGAGTTTAATGAGTCGGGTTGAGTTTCATTTTTAACTTGTTATGTTAACAAGTTAAGCCAAGCTAGCTCGTTAACTTAACGAGTTTTTACGAGTCGAGTTGACTCGTTAGCCACCCCTAGTAATCACGAGTCTCAGCTCTTGGAGATGGGGGTCGTCGGAAGATGAGTTGTTGTGTTTGTTTCATGGGGTTCGGTGCTGCCTGGTTTCTTTGGTAAATTCAAGATAGGGAAGATGAGTTCGGTGGACACTATCACTGACAAAGAAATGTGTTTGAGTCCATATCCATCAAGAGATATGCCAAGTCATATAACACATAAGGAAAGAGAAAAAAATACGCACAAGCAGCGGCAGTTGGGAAGGGATATTGCAACGAATGATCTTACAGGGATCTCGAACTCAACGTGATATGTGAGATGGTTTTTTAATTTCCCCTTTAAAAAGATCAAACATGATTTGCCTTTTTTCTTATTTATAAGTTACGGGGTCATTATGTAGTAGAATGGTAGGATTTGTTAAATATCTCAAAATACAACTTTAAACACAAAATTAAATTGTAATATAAACATAATCTACTTGAAGCCATATGTAAAATGTGTTTTTATGACTTTAGAAAGTTATTTTTGAGTTATGTTAATAATTGTAACAGATCTAAAATTAAACAAGCGCGGGGATAGCTCAGTTGGGAGAGCGTCAGACTGAAGATCTGAAGGTCGCGTGTTCGATCCACGCTCACCGCATTTTTCATTTTTTTACCAGGCTTCAGTCTTTCTGCTTGGCTCTTTTGCATAAGTTCAGTAGTCACTGGTCTTCAGTGCTCCACTGATAAACATTTGGACTTTGCCCAGCGACAAACTCGTTATTTCCGTGCTACTCTTTACAAGTTCGATATCGCCACCGTTCTCATCTGAACTAGTTGTACTTTCTTTCTCATTTCTAGTATTGTGTACCGTGAACACCGATCAATTTCAGGAACTCAGTACAGTCATTAAAGAAACAGCGGCAGTGATGTTGTTAAAGCAGTTGCGATCATAATTTTCAGACCTGATTTGCTATCAGAATCCACAAATTCCAAAACTTAAGTCCAAAGGGCGACCAAAGCAAAGCTTTACACCATTGATTTTGAGGGTGAGGCAAGCTTCCATTGATCTCGAGAGAGAGCCAAACCGTCTCCCATTACACCACGCAGATTTCCTTGGCCTTGGCCGGTAACATTTGGCTTGCCCAAAGAATCGAGCATGTTCCAAGTACGTCAGAAGCTCAGAAATTAAAAAAAAAAAATTGCCATTGTTTCTTCTAAAATTGGAAACATTTGATTCCAGAGATGCTGTAAGCCTGTAACCATGACAAAAATCGAAGTACAGGGGAAACATGGAGAACAGAAAAGGGGATCCATTCCTGGATATTTGATTTGTATGAGCAATGGATGAGTTACCAGCTGCTCATCCTTCGTCAGAAGAATGTTCTCACATCTCTAGAGTTACAACTTACAAGTACATTGTCTCCTACAGCTACTTCGCCTATTTTCACATTCTGGACATACAAAATACAACTGAGCAACCGGAGCGTGCTCTACTTCTGCCACCTTTTAGATGCCCTCACTGAAGAGCCTCCTATCAACTGGCTCGATTGAACTCTCCTTTGATCTGATAATCAATATATTTCTCATTAATAACCAAGGATAATTAATTACATCATGTGCAGGTATGAAACTATTTGGACAGTGCACTAAAAGTTTGAAAATTATCTTTAAAAAAACAAAAAGTTTGAAAGCATTACAATAATAACAACTGTAGAATCATGTGATGATTAATCTTGGTGATGACCAATTGTCAAAGGTGAGTGTTTATCAAAATACGGTGTGATGTGTTTTCTGACGGTGAACAGTGCGGTCAACACTGGGTGGCCGGTCAGACCGGGTCAGACCGGAGGTATGTGGCCGATCAGACCGGGTCAGACCGGGTGGCCCGACGGTCTGACCAGGTGACTCTGGGAAGGAGTCAATTTTAGGTTGTTTTCGTGGAATATTCTATATTGCTTTATGGATATGACTTCTAGATAGTTTCTATTCGTATGTGATACTATTGTGTGCTGATGTGAGTCAAGTTGGTGCGAACTTGTACTCGGATATGGAGTTTCTTTGTTGTTCATGTGCAGGTGTTGCTTGAGGCCATGGGAGTATAACCAGTGATGGATCGGGACTAGGCTTGGGAGAAGTTGAGGTCCAGACGGTCGAGTATATCACGCAGGATGCTCAGGCTAGAGAACAATGCACGTGGAGGTGAAGGTTTCCATATGTCATACACGTTGTGTTGTGTGCATATGGAAAGCGGAGTCAAATTTGGATTGGAGTCCAAGTTTAGGAAGATTGGAGTTTGTAAAGTCTGTTTCTTGTACAGTAAGGTTTCCTACGGGATTAGGACTTCTTGTATGAGTTGGATTTGTAACTAGGGGCAGCCACGTTATGGGTATAAATAGAGAGGGAAGTTGTAGCCTTCCAGGATCAACTTGAGAGAGAGTTGAGTTGAGAGAAAGTTAGGGTTTCGAGTTTAGTTCGAGATTTTGGTGAGGAGTGCTATTGATGCACTTTGTAAACACTAGTTGATGCAATAAAGTCGAGATAGATTAATCTACATTTTCGAGTGTTCATCTACCGATGTTTCTGGATCCCGACGGTTTGACCGGCGACACAGAAGCGGTCTAATCGGCGGAGTAGCAGCAGTCTCACCAGCGGCGTGGAACCGGTCAGACCGGCGACGGCGAGCAGCAGCAAGCGGGGAGGCGGCGGTCCGACCGGCCTAACAACACCGGTCAGACCGACAGCATAGGAGCGGTCAGACCGATACACACACTACGGTCAGACCGACTACGCCGAGATATTCATCAACTATGAGAGTAACTTTTATTTCCGCTAAAAGTTTTTGGTTTTTGGTGTTACAACCATTCACCCCTCCCCTCTAGTTGGCTTGGTTCTTATGATTCGATCCTACAGCAACCACATGTCAAGGCTAGGTATGAAATTATTTGCAAGGAGCAACATGACCTTTATGTTCCCAAAAAATTACCATTTATTTTTGGAAACCAAGCAAAAGTTGGCAAGTGCCTTGTTGATATTGGCATGGTAATTCGAACTCGTTGAGCACATGTACTAAAACTGTGTATGCAGTACAGTAATAGTTACCAATCTGTTGAAGTAAATTAGTGGTTTATAGTACATACTTGGAGTCTTCGGAGCAGTATCCTTTGGTTTTGGTCTGGATGTTGCTGGTTGTACATTCTTTGCGAGACTGAATCGAGCTATTCGTGATGAAACTCTCCTACTGCAATCATTGTGAGGTACCAAATTAGCGCACCTTCATCACAACATGAAAAGATAATGTTGCATAAGGAATAAGATTATATTATAGAAAATTGAGTAAATGTAGTGAGAGAACAATTAATAGCTGCAAGTTGGTTTGGTGTAAGTGATATAGGAAGATGAGAGTACATGGAGGTATCAGCAGTTCTATCCGAGCAGGAATTTGGGAAAACTCCGGCAGCACAGCCAACAGAATAGTCGGTTCCTCCTGAGAAACCATCTTCTGATGCATTGTCCTCAAAATCTGCTTCATCCAAGCATGTTGGTGTAATGTCAGTGTGTGAAGTATGTCCACCATCTCTATTCACCACAGCATAACTCTGAGGATCTGATAGTTGGCTCTGTTGGTTTGTTGTGATTGACAATACCGATCCTAGGTCAGAGTTAGAATTTTTTGGCATGCTAGCACCATTTATATCGACTGCAAAACTTGGCGATTTGACTTTGTCTTTCATGAGTTGGAGCTGCTCAATCTCCGTATCTTTTCGTACAATTGTGTCTTTCAAAGACGCAACCTGGACAAAATATGTAAAGTGACTTTTCAAGTTGGGAGGGCAGAATACTTATAGTAAAAAGAAGGAATTGTCATTATAACAGAAACATGTATCGTTGGCAAGCACAAAACATAACATGAGTTCAACTAGAAATTTACACTACTAGCAGCATATAGACTTAAATCAATTGCATAGAACATCACAGCAAGTCACCATTTTGATTTGTTTATATTTTTTTCATAGTAGACCAAAAAAGGTTGTCTGCAGCAGGGTTTCTGTATCTCAGGCCTAATCTTGATGGTAACTTGTATTACTATTGGGAGAACATTCGTTCAGGAATAGCTTGGAAATTGCTGCCGTTTTACAGCTGATTCTGTAGAATGTTTGAATAAATCTGTGGAAAATATGAAGTTAAGAACAATGACCATGCTTTTGAGTAAAACAACAGCAACATTCTAAAATAGTGCTCCAAGTTCAATTAGAAATTACTTTAGTATTTGCAAGAAAAGTTGTCGCATGAACATCAAATTTACACGTAAGGATTCCCCTTCTTCCTAGAACTAAATAGTTCAGCGATTATGTAAAACAAAAGCAAAGAAATTTCAGTTAATGATGAGTTGGACAGAACATAAAAAGCAAGAACCTGTTCCAGCAGCTCTTTGATATCCTTTCCCTCTTTATTACTTCTTGCAGCACCTAACTCAACTCCAGAAACCCTTTCAGCAAACTTTAGAGTGCTTATAGTCTCTGAATATGACTCAACATCAGGATTTATCTGAACAAACATTAGTGTCTTTGCTTGTCCACCTGCAAGAGATTAATTTAAGATTATAGTTACGAAAACCGAAAATCTAACTCCGCATGCATGATTTATCAACAAGTAAATAATTGATTACCTAAAGAGCTTTGAAGAACTTGTGTTAGCTTGCTGTTCCTGTATGGCACATGAGCATTCTTTTGCGCCAAAGCAAAAATCACATCACCCAAAGCAGACAGTGATTTATTAATGTGTTGAGCCTCTTTCAATCTATCTCCAGTTGCTTCAGACCGCTCAACCCTTTCACTCCCTGCAAGATCAATAAGATGTAGGCATCCTCTAGAAGTGGATCCATTCTTCACATCCAACCCTCGAACATGTACAGTCAGAATACTGCATAGAATAATGTGTTTCAAATTAAAATCATATTGACAGCAAAAAGATATAGTTTAACTTCAGTTATCAGTCACTCAACCTATGAGACCGACTGCTCCTTTCATTAAGAGCTGTTGAACCAACAGCTCTATTTGCCTGTCCAATTTCCATCAAGTCTAAAACATCTGATGTTGATTTAACTGGGTGTAAGCTCGCATCTGGGACGACAAGTCCATTAGGTTGAGAGGTGCTCCATATGCCAAGTGTTTTTTTATGTTAAAGAGAACACAACCATTCTCTTACAAACTAGAAACACTGGTACCAAAAATCTAATTATAAATGACAATTTAAGTATGAAAAAGGATATCGTTTCTGCGCAATATCATTTGACAAAAGATCCCGCACTTGTTCATTGTATATCTCGACCATCTGAACTCCCACCTCATAAGAGAAAGCATTTCTCCTACTTAGTGAGATATCAAATAAATCATTTAAAGCCCTGTAATTGACACCCCAATCTTGTTTTGATGTGCTGGGTCCACTCTAAGAACAGAATTATTGGAATAGGACATAAGTGATCAAAAGTTAGTAACAGTGCATCATGCTGAACCAGTACAATACCAATAAAAAAACATCAATAAAAGTTAACAACAATGCTAAGCCAATAAAATATCAGTAAAAGTTAGTACCATTGTGTAAGTTTTTCCTGAACCAGTTTGACCATAAGCAAAAATACAAACATTGAATCCATCAAGAACTGATCGAATCAGCGGTTGAATGTCTGAGAAAACTTCAGCTGTAAGTTGAAGAGACAAGGATTAAAATTTATTTGCAGTTTTGCACACGGATAAGCTTACACCAGATTTCCGTTATAACAAAATATACCTTGAGAAGAATATGGACTAAAAACCTTGTTAAACTTGAACATCCGATGTCCATCCTTTCCTTGTTTAAATGGATTTGAGATCAAAAGCTCACCATTTTCACCAATGTAATCAACTGTGGTTGATTTTTTATCTTGACCAGGAAGAAATGGTCTTACACGACAATACACCCTTATATTACCTAAAAGAGGCAGATATTGAAATGGACGTCAATAGGTGCATTCTGAAGTTAAAAAAAATTGAGCAGGAAAAAACCTTTTAATTCTTGCACTTCATTGAACAACTTTTGATTTTCAGCAAGAACTTTGTGGTAGTTTTCAGCAGCATCAACCAAACACTTTAAACCAGAGCCTGCAAAAGTTTAAGCAACACAATGTTAAAATATACAAGTAAATGTGTACTTTATAGTTTATACAACAGAAAGAAATGTAACAACATATACCAAAATTGGACATTTCATCTCTCAACTCCATTTCAAGGGCATGCATCTCATTTTTTATAGACCATGATGATATCCTTAAATCCTGTCATTTTCAAGCAATAACCCATAAATAAAATGAAAAACAAAAGGAAGTAAGAGCAAGTTAAAGATAAACAAACCTTGACATATAGTTGTTGACTATTCATGTATTTCTGAAAAATGCTCTCCTTCTTGTTCCACAGTTGTGATTTTAACTGAGAAGCAGCTTCAACTTCTTCAATTTTCTTGTTTGATTGCACTAAAAGAGACTCAACCTCCTTAATTTTGGTAGTTAAATGTTCTTCCATTTGTTTTGTGTTCATTTCGATTTTCTGAAGTTGTTGCTCATGCATGCTAGTCATGACTTCCATCTCTTTCTTAAGACTAGCTATTGTGTTTTCAGAATTTTCTTTTTGTTTCATTAGCCGAGCAACATCTTGCTCACCAAGTTTCCTTTTCTCCTCTATTATTGACTTCTCTTCCTGCATGCAGAAAAAAAATGTTATATAGTTGATATAACAGTTGCCATAATTTCTACCGGTCCAGGCGGTAACAAAATTAACATCAAATATCATCCTTGTAGCAATAATATATGGTCAAACATTATATAGTTAATGTTTCATTTGTTTATATTATTACAATAATATAAAGATAGCAAATGTACTTTAAATGTAGGAAATCAAATCTTTTCAGTGTAGGTCTAACCTTAATTATCTGAAGCCGGTTTATAGCCATCTGAAGAAAGAAAGTCCACAATGTCATCAGTTATGGGGGAGAACTTCTAAATTATCGTAATTTATTATAACAATGAAAATACTGAACATTTACCTGGTTTTCTTCATTTGTCCCATTTACTAATATTTCGAGTGCTTTGATTTTTGAACGGTATTTATCTTCCCTTGTCTTAATGATCACATTTTGCTGCAACAAGAGACATCTGATTCATGAGTTGCATTTATTAGCTAAAGGATATATAGGCTTCAGGGAAAAAATGACTCTCTTACACTTTTTATGTGCTCTGCTTGAATACAAAGACGACGCTCAATTTCTTGAACTACTTTCCTCAGTAGGTACACTACACGCTGAGGTGAGGTGGATAAAATTATTAGATTTAAACGATACCAACGAAAAAGAGAGCATGCAATTCAGAAACACAGACATACATGTGGTATTTCTCCCTTTTTCCTTTCAATGCTTTCGTCCAAAATGCCATTAACGACGCTAAGAAGGGATTGAGTTGGTGCATTCTGTGAGAAGGTAATTACTGTTAGGAAAGGGATAGCAAACAACAAGATAGAACAATTCAACAAGCATAAGCGGTGGAAAGTTACATCTAAACTGTTAGAATGCATCATTTCTGAAATCTTGGCAGCCGGAAGATCAGCATAGGATCCACGTTTTAATTGGAAAATCTCACGAAGCTTTCGTCCTGCAGCATATATGGCGAGCTATCATAAACTAAGGATAGGGAACAGTAGTGACCCAAATATAGATTATACACAATAGCTTGAGTTGCAAGTTGCAGCAAGCCATGTTGAGCTTGGAAGGTTGTAGTTTGGAGCTTGGAAGCCATGTTGAAAACGTTAAAGTATCACCCCCACCATGCCCAAATCTAGCTTCATCAGAAAGTTTGTATGTCCACTAAGATTCTATGTTGAACATAACTGTCCAATCTACAACTTCAACCAATAAATCATTGACCCCCCGCAACATGGCCAAGTCACAAGTAGCCCATGTCATTTTCCCTTTGAGGCTTTGACTATATAGTACAGAATTCTAGAGCCAAAGCGTAAATATGTAGGGACTTCTTTTCAACTTATATTTTTAAACTGTGCGCCAAAATAGTCAGCAATGTGCATACCATTAAAGATGGGAGTTTTCTGCTGAGACTTAGGATCTGGAAGGCCATTCATCTTGTCTTCTCCAGGGGATGTCTTCCCTTGTACCACACCAGGGACAAGAAGTTCACCAGTTTCTGAAACTCGCCATTTTTTTCTCGAAGGAGCCTTGGAAGTATCATCACGTAATCCAGAACTCACACTTTCCCTCAGAACCAAGAGGCAGTCCACTACCCCAGACATTGAACACTGCCATGGTCAAGTTATGAGTTAATATAAGCAATCAGGAACTTTGGAAATGGTAAACATTTTTTTTAATGAAAAATGGTAACATCTTAAATCCACAAATAGTGAAATTGGGGGGATTTGCTCCAATGCTTGCATGTTTCTGTCAATTGTGAGTATTTAAAAGCATGTCATTTTAACTATATGGTGTCAATCCTTTTTGCAGATTTGCTTCCTAGATGACAGCATCCAGCATAGTATAAATCTAGAACTAATAATCTAACCTCCTTTTCTAGCAGTCAACAATCTAACTTCTATCACGGAATTTGAGTTATTACTATAGTGCAATTATGGTTAGGTAATATTAAGAGGTTATTCACTTATTCCTCACAGATTATAATGGGAAAAAACTTCAGAAATATAGTTCTACTTATATTTGTATATATGACTAAAACTTGTCAGCAACGCAAAACCCTGAGCAACAAGGCCAAGCACCATTATATTGACTAGCACAATAAGGCTAGCATGCAAAAATTTAAGAAAACTAATCTCAACCATTTGCATTTCAGAACTCATTTCTGCAAACCAACTAGTACTTAGTATGATAAGAACAACCTCACCTCCTCAAGATCTTTAACATTGAAGCCTGGCAACCCCATATCAGCAACCACTGCGAGGAACTTCTTCACATGGCCCGGATGTTGATCTGACGAAGCATAAGCACCCCACGACTCCTAAACAAAAAAAAAAAATCACATCCAGAGAGCATCAGCATCAACATCCACAGTTCAACAAAAAACCAGAAATTCTTGAAGCCCAAAAAGGCACACCTCGAGAACGCCAGGAATGAGTGCGTTCACGATATGGCACAAGACCGTGCCATCACTGAGCAGCTCCCGCAACTCTTCATCCGATGAGTCCAGTGGCAAACAGTACTCCGGGAGTAACGCATTGAGCCATTCAATCACTTCCGCACGCCGATCCGCTACAATATTTTTGCACCATCATGTAAAGCAAGTATGAGAAATTAAAAATCACAAACTCAGATCGGCAGCTCGGAACTGATACTCAGATAAAAAATGATAATAATAAAATTTTTGAACCCTCCGGCACAACAACGGGTTAACACACGGTTCTTCGTCGGCAAATATCTTACTATCGAAAGAGAAAAAAATCAAAATCCAGCGGTCGCCAGCTAACTTCAAACACTAAATCAGAACTGAACAATAGCTGGGCTGGGGACAGCTACTAGCCTAGAACCAGAGGAAGAATATGAACGAATCACCGGGGTAGCTGAGCTGAATTCCAACTCCAAAAACACAAAATCGGAGAGCAGAAAAAGCGGGTTCGCCTATTGCCGACCACCACCACTCACCACAAATTTACCCCCAAAATCACCCAAAAAAACTCACAGCGACCCAAACCTCGAGCAGCTAGGGCTAGAATTCAAACTCCCGAGAGCATCCGGATCAGCGGGGCGCCTCACCTGCCTGAAGCCCCTCGAAATCTCCGTCCACGCTCCCCATTCCTCGCCGCCCGGGCCGTCGCACGGCGGCCTCGGCTCAGATCGAGCGCGCCGCCGGCGAGATTGGGCGGATTCGAGCTTGGGCTCCGCCGACTCGGAGGGATTCAGGGCAATGCGGGGGCTGGGGTTTTGTTGCTCCGCCACCCGTCTCGTCGCCGTCGTGCGCGCTGCGGCGCCCCGGCCGCGCTTTTGTTTGTCCTCTGTGTTTTGGTTTTTGGTTTTGGTTTGGTTTGTTCTCTCGCGCAGGTCGCGGGTTTGTTTTTGTTCGCATGAGTTCTTTATTTCGTTTTGAAATTTGAAACTTCGCTTGCGTGAGTTTTGCTCTGGTCGCCGTTACCGTCAATTCGATTTTTTTTAAGAAATTAGTTTATTTTTTACAAACCACTGCACACGCAATATCACACTAATACAAATACATCCCTAACACGTATCACATATTTAAAAAGACGGAAACCAGTGATAATAAATCTCTAATTCGCTAACTTAGGGGCTGTTTGTTTGGAGGGACTAATCCATAAGTCCCTCCACTCTAGTCTCTTTTAGCCCCTAAAGTGCCAAACAGGAGGGACTAATAGAGGCTAAAATAGCATAGGGCAATAAATCCCTGGGGAGGAGCTTATATGGGCTAAAAACCTATAGCAGAGTGGTCTCAATCCTATCTCTCTCTTCACTCTCTCTTTCATGGATAAAGTACTACTAGATAGGTCATTTAATGAGGTTTTAGTCCCTTTTAGTCCCTCCAAACAAACAGGGTAGAACTAAAGAGGACTTATGTTTTAGCTCTAGAACTAATTTTTAGCCCTAAAACTTATGGAAACAAACAGGGCCTTATATACACATAATATTTGGCAGGTAAAATCATACACCCATAACTCCACCCGAAATCCCAACCAAATTATTTCGATTTGCTTATGATGCGCCCATATCACCGATGCTTCCCAGTTAGTTTGGATTTTGATAATAGAAAACTTTAACCTCATTTATGCTTGATTTTGAAGGATTGAAAAGCGTGGAACTATTCATGTATTTTTTTTCTTTTTTCCTACTCCAGCATAATTTGAACAACGTACTCCAGTAAACAATTTCTTTCTTTTGGAATTCTCAAGGAACCAATTGGGTAGAAGAACATCTTTATTAGAACTCCTGAGTTAGCGGTACACGTTTGAATCCCTGGGACCTGATTAAAGATAGCAGTAGAGCACTACTATGGCTCCAATATTCATACGACGTGCGCGGCAGAGTGCAGTGTCCAAACTCCAAACTCAAAACGCCCGAATTCCTGGATCAGTTACGAGGATTACCCTTCCCCATCGTGCAGGCGACCTGAGTTTTTTTTCTTTTTCTTTTACATGGGCCCTACCTTAGGCCGGCACGTCGGAGAGTTGACGTCGTCAAATAGGTTTTAATCGTATTCCCGCCGAAGTGGCTACCTCCGTTTGATTCGGTCCGTGAAGCCGCAAGCCGGCCTCATGAAAGGAATTTTTATTATTTTTTTGTACTTTGTAAATTTTTAATTTTAAAAACAAACACTTCTAAAACTTTTGTACAAAATCTAAACATTTTTCCTATGCCAAACCGGCGTGGCTAAATAACACTACCACACCATTCAAAATTTGAAAATAAGTCTTGGAAATATCTATGTTTAAAATTTAAAAAATTAAAAAGTTCAAAAAATATATAAAAATCTCATGAAAGTCGGCGGCGGAATGCTCCTCCACTTTTCCCCATTGTGCTGGTGCTCACTGCTCAGCGAGAGCTTGACAAGAAATATTTCTGAATGCCCATCATGAAATGAACAGTATTGGTTTCGTGTGAAGTTACTACTTGCATATTTCAAATAGATTGAGTGTTTTTCAAATTTTCAGTCGTCAGTTTGCTCCGGTGTCAGTAACAGAGCTGTAAAAGAAGCCAAACACAAAATGTACATCTTGAGTGGTTGCGACTTAACCGCCAAGATAGAACATAGCTCATGCTTTGCATATAGGAGTACTTAGTTAGCTCAGTAATGCCCATCACATAGATATCAGATATACCTCTGTCATTCCAGTTAGTTCAGTAATACCTATCACACTATCAGGGCTATAAGTCCTGATTACATTCATCAACTTTTGTCGGTCGATCACACTATCTCCAGCACAGCAATGGTCACCGACACAGCCGGACAGTTTCATCTGTGGTTATAGCTGTATATAAACCCATCGCAATCTGGACAAAAGCATGGACAAAATAAGGGCAAAGAGAGCAATCTCATGATGTGATGCAATCTCGATCGTTTTTATTTGTCATAAACAAGCAGACATGCATATCATAACTCATAAGTCATAGCATGTCTATATACGGGTTTTCACCGTAGTGGCATACTAGAACATCGGCAGGCCGCTCTTGTGTACCAGCCTAGTCGCATCCACGGCAGCACCAGCCTGAGATCAATTCAATAGCCGGGCTGCTTACAGCTACTTGCCCGCAGGCCTAGTCGCGGTCCCAGCAGGACCAGCTTGTCGCAACAGCTGCACAAAGCCACGTTGTGTTTATTATGAGATAGGTGGAGAAATGAATGGTTTATTAGCCATGGGTGTGTTCACTTTGTTGCGAAAAAAAATACCAAACTTTGGCATTACATCTTTTTTGGTAAAATAATAAAGTAATATTAGGTAGTGTTTGGTTTGAAGTTTTACCAAATTTTGGTAAGGTTATGTTGGTAATGTTATGTTTGGTTTGTTGCCTTATCAAAATTTGGTAAAGTTGAAAACAGTAACAAAGTGAACACACCGTTAATAACAAACGTGTATTGCCATTAATGAAAGCTGGGTACGAAGTGGCTGGTGAAGATTACCTGGAAGTAGGACTCCACCTTCTGCCTGAGGATGGCATGCTCCCTCTTCACTTTCTGGAAGGATCTCGTGCAACTGCATAACAATTTTTAGACAAAAGGCATGACGCCCAGCTTTACTGAAAGCATAAAGGTTTGGTACAAGCAAATCTGCTGAGGATTCCAGCTTTCAGTGATTACAGAAACTTCATGACACCAACAGCAGCATTGTTGGTACAACGGCAGAACGGCCTAGCCTAAAAGACAAAAGGGACATAGGAGTAGCAAGCAAATCGTAGAGATCTATCACCAGTAATGAAATAAGCCAATGAATTGGACAAAAAAGATAGATGGCGAGGGCTAATTGCCTAATTCTAGTTCACTAGCAGTAACTTTCACCCATCAGAACATATATGTGTAATTAGGCACTAACACTCATAACAACAGTGAGGGCTGACAGGTGACATTTCAACATACCTCGACTGAGCCATGCCAACTTCGACAAGGTGGCAGACTGGCAATTAGCCATTTACTTTGTTGCTTTTTCCGTAATGATCAGGCCGATTGGATGCGCTGATTGCCACAGCTGCTGCAGCTGCGGCAGTTGAAACCAGCTGCAGCCGGCAGCCATTTACAACTGCCGCAGCCGCTGTGGCTGCAAGGCTGCAAGCACAGCCGAGCACAGTAGCACACCCAGTAACAGCCATGGGCATGGGAAAATCACAATGCTCAAGCCATGAAGTCTTTTACCATGCCATATCCCATATGTCATAAAAGTGGAGAGAGAGAGAGAGAGAGAGAGATACCCTTCGGCATTTTCTTCTCCACAGAAATCCCTGAATGAAGTGCATTCATTCTTCACCCTGGAGGCACCAATGCTGTGACAAATCATATCATGTCAAGCATCGGTAAACTACAAAAAAGATTATCAAATATGTATAACTAAGCGAATTGCCAGCTTCTTTTATCATGTCAAATCATGAAATAAGGAGTGATCATCTATCTACTCATGATCTACCAGCTGTGAAGTTCTCCTTCACCTTGTGTTTGAAACTATGTAATATTTGATCCAATGAGAGAAGTATAAATTTAATCTAAAAAGACCTGAGAACTATGCCAGCTAGGAAGTTAAGATACCTTCTTGAGGACTGAAGGGAGAAAAACTAAGGCCACATAGTTTTTTTAGGGTAATGTTAGTTAGCTTTTTATAGATACAATCGTGTGCAGTTAAAAACTTAAGATTTTCAAATTAAAGTTACCTACAGCATATGCTCGAAAAACTGAAAACCTAATCATGTTCATTTTCACCCATCAAACCGTCCTTGTGATGTGTGTCTCTCCTTCTCACTACCTAAACAAAGTTAGGTAGTTTGTTGGAAAAAGGCAGGATACTTTTTCCTAGCCAAATGGGTAATAGCACTAGCATAAACTTTCCTAAAAGGGCAAGAAAATTCAAACAACCTGTAAAAGTCCATCAGTGCCAGTTCTGTCAAATAGTTATGCATCATATGTTGCCGAAGGACAACATGGAAATCTCACAAGAAACTGAGCTGAGGCTTACCTAGAACAGCTGCCTTTCAATTGCTGCATGTGTGCATCCCATCTGGCGAAGTCTTTCGGATACTTCTCACTGTATGATGTTGTTAGATATTAGTAACCAACAATAATGCTGCTGAATGTGAAAAAAATAATCAAGACAGGTCTAGTTTATGAAATTGTCACCACTTACATAGCTTGCTCAATGTTCAACATTAGGCTGAATCCTTAAAAAACAAGGAAACAACTTCCTCTGCAAAATTCGGATTTGCTTCATCCTGCAAATCCTCAACCTGACAAAATTGCTCATCCAAGTAACCCTGTCAATACAAAACGATTTGTTAAACCAGCACACATAACACATGTTAAACTAAGATGAAGACCAGAAAAGAAAGTTCCGAAATGGTGAAATGCGTTGATTTTAAAGCATTTATTTGCTAACTGGGGATAAGTACGAAATGGAATGAACTCTACTGAAATATCGAGAACCCACTTATATTAATATAATGTGCTTCAATCTGATTCTCCTTAGCTTTGTTTTCATTATCTGTATGCAATAGTGTCAATCCATGTTATGGCAATAAAAATGGCATGACTGTAAGGTGATGCCCATCAAAACACTGCATTCTACGTCTTGCTGAATGATAAATAGAACATATCATACAGACAGAAGAAGATATAGCAAAAGGACTGATGGATATATTTGCACAGTCTCAGATATATGAGTTTTCCTATGGTACATGGCAAATATGAAATGTATTATTGCCTCAACTATAATGCTTGAAATTTGAGATGAACAGAGCACAAGCCTGATCGAAGATGCTCTTTTTCAAGGAAGCTGCTTGACGTCGCAAATTACCGTACTCCATTTACAAGTATTGAACAGTCAGGAAAAAAAATGAGGCGAAGTGAAGCCTTTAAAGTAGGAGTCAATCCCAAAAATGAATACACAGGTTGTCGATCACCTAAGTTACAGAAAGTAGAACACGAGGTTCATTTATATAGCCAAGGAGGCTGTTACTATTCCTCACCAACATAAGTGAAGATTTTTAAAGTTCGTATAAGAGTTATGCCAGGGTGTGCAATATCTATCCACATTTTAGACAGTGACTTGAATAGCTGCAGATTCTGGAGATACTTTATAGGATACTGTTTTGTATATTTGGTGTTCAGAAATCAAAATTGCTCATCTATAACTAAGTGATCATTTATAGAGGCTACAGTTCAAAAATATTGTCAGTATTTCAGTTGACATAGGACCCAGTATTATAAAATCTGCCCATTAATTTTTTATAGCTAAATTCTACTAAAAAAATATAAAACTAACGAAAGGATTGTGATGAAAAACACCCACACCATTTTCTCATGGTCAACTAGATTTTTAACAAATTATATTGCATCTAATTGCTAAAGTATTTTTCCCACATCACCCCAACCTTAATAATCTCGGTTATTTAATAACGATCCAAGATGAAAGTATCTAACCTTTGTAGTTCCTTTTAGTTCGGTCAGTTTCTCATTCAATGAAAAGACAAAATTAGTGCCTCTCGGTATCACGTAATTTTGTAGAAGCATGCAAGCGACAACTTCTGATATGTCATAAAAACTCTTTCAAGACTTGATGCATCAAACTTAATATCTCACAGGCACAAACAAATAACCGTCCAGTTGACAATTTATTTTCAAGGCCATAAGAGTTCACACATGCAGGGCTTCATCTGATTTGATGTTTTAGTTAGTAAGTACTTCTTATATTCAAATAACATATGTTGAGTCCAAATATATGAATCATAGTAACTCCTAAAATAAGAAATTTTCTAGGGTGACACGTTGCAGGAACAATCAAATAGGGAAATGATACTATCATATTTTTTCACCTCAAAGTTCAAGCATAATGCGGCGATGAAATCATTGACAACGATGGGAGGATTATAATAGGACGAAGAGATTCTTACTTTGTACACATCAAAAAAAAGTTGTAGAAAGAAAGCGATTTCAATAACTCCTTTTAAGTTACAAACAAAATTCTCTCAAATCAGTGGGCCAAGTGGCAAATTAGTAGCCTTTGCCCTTGCAGAAAAAACAAAGAGTATCATTTACCAAAAGGTGTAAAATAGGTTCATTCAATGATTGGTCGAAAGAGTACATTAAATCACATCCTGATAAGAGAATCTGACGTGGGTTCAAACACCAAGAAAGTTTCAAACATATCACAAAAGCAAATTCTAATCTATGCAGATCAAACTGCCATGGCAGTGAAATGATAAATGAATGGGGAACAGAATTAGAGTACATGAAAGCTAGCAGTTGCTACCTCCCCTGGATAATGGGTAATGTGTTTAAATAAAGGGACAATGGCATGGCTCACTATTCATCCTTACAGTGGCATCGCTCTCCCTTTATCTACAGGGCATTCTTTTATGACAACATCTTTCTACATAACATTTCAACCTCCCATCAGTGACTTTCCCCCCCCAAATAAAAACATTTCAACCTCGATATGCAGCAAGCAGTAAAATATCTCCCAGGAGCAGCCACACAAGCAGAGAGCAATAATTGTATTTCCTGTAAAGCATGTTGAAGACAGTACAAAAACTACAAATACATTATTCACGTATTGCAATTCTAAACAAAAAGCAACAATGGAGTATGAGTCAGGAATTCTGCTATGAATAGTTTACATATAATGTCACGACAGCACCTTAGCACACAGAATTATCAATTTACTTACTGTTCATTGAAACAATAATCACTGTCCAGGTTTTGGTTGGAATTTTAATGAATGCTTATCTCTGAAGCTATTATCCTGAACACAATTCCTCTCAGACGTTGATTTACACCTGCAACATAACCATGTTTATTATAGCGGGTAATCATAGTATGATAAGATTCTCTAATTGATGAACCATAAACATGGCATATATATCATGTTGCTAGGTATTCATAATACTCCTCAACATTTATAACAACAAAAATCTAACTTCCTAAATCTAATATTCGTAGTATCAGAGCAGCACACACTTCATATGTTGTAACCTTAAAAAACTCTCATTTAGATTGTGTTCCAAACATGTTTGTTTTAACACAGGCTTGCTTTTGCTACTATAATTTCAATTCTGAATATGAATGGATTATGTATGATTGATAGCCAGAAAATATTCCATGATTTGTAACAGTACTAGACGTTAGGTCATTTTAACACTTTGTAATGACCTGGCATCATCAGATTAACAGTGTCCCAAACATCACTACGGCAGAAGTACACAGATGATGGGTGCAACCCTTAGCCCTTACCGCCTTACTCGGCAATGCTTACATATCATGCTGCTAACGATATAAGAAAGCTAACGCAACGGAATCCATAACTACAGAAAGAAGAAGAATAAATACAAGCTGAGGATACGCTACCTCCTTTTCGATGTTTTGATTCCTTGTCTGATGTGATGCCACATGCCAATCCATTCTCTCCAAGTGGCATCCAAATTGGGGACAAAGGTGCAATCATGCCTGCACAACACAACCACACAAGTGAGAGTTTTGGCAGGTACAGATCAATGGATAAGAAAGAGTCTCCTAGCAGCCGATTTCCGTTTGATTCGAGACAAATCAGTGTGGACGCGGATCCGATCATATAACATCGTAAACTCCAAAAAAAATATCTGAACATTTCTCTTGGCTAATCACGAACCAATAGCATCAGCGCTACAGATACAAAACAAAACAGAGGGCGGTGAGTTGGGTGGTGTGGCGGTTACCTTCCGTCGCATCTCGACAGCGGCGAGAGGCGAGCGGGTGGCTGAGGAATACTGCGTGACCTGCGATGAGCACTCCTCGCCGAGGACCCCATCGCGGCCCCGTTCCGTCTGCCACGGCGGAGCAGCCGGACGGCGTAAATCGCAAACGGCGAGCTGCTTTCGCGCGCCCCAACCCCAAACTCGGGTAGACTTGTGGAGCTAAATCGCTTCCAGTGGAGGAGAGCAGCGAGGAGGTGCGGCGACTCCGGTGGGGAAGAGGCTCATGGCGAGGCGGCTGTCGGCTTCGCCGGACGAGCGGCGGGAGGCGGAAAAAGAGTCGGAGGAACGGGGAGGGGAGGTCAGACAGTCAAAAAAAAAAAAAAAAAACGGAAACGAACACAACGTGGCCCTCTTTGCATGGTCCGATGCGGATCGGAGCACCGGCGAAACCGGGCGTCCCGCTTACATACTGTGCCAAGAGATAAGTCGAGGACGGAGAAATTCCCCAAGCCACCGCCACTAACCCTAGCTTCCGCCAGCACGGTATGAACCCTTCCGCTCTAATTTCCTCGCAACATTTTTGTTCCATACGTTTGTTTCGATCCAAGTAGTTCCCCTACAATTCTGCTAATGCGGAACTGCCGATTTTACTGTCAGTTTATTTAGATCGCAAACAGTAAATATTAGCCGAGCGCCGTTTGGCATCTTTCAATTCGTTTTCAAATTTGACCCATCATCCGTGTTATTATCAAAATTTACCAAAAAATATGCCTATGTTCTGTGGTGGCATACCTATGTCCTGTTTTTTCTTGTTAGTTTGCATATCTTGTAATAGGCTTGTGGAAAGAACTTGTGTTTCGAGCTTCATGTCAGAGGATGGGATGGCACCCTTTAATAGGCCAGTTGAGGACTCTGAATCTTTTGTTTTCCCAGTTTGAGTCAGGTCTTTGTAAGAATCTTACGTTTCTAGTAATATAAATGGGGGTTACTCTCTTGCTAAAAAAATAAATACCCAAAATAAATCACTAGACTATGGGCATGTTGGGTATTGTAGCCATTGCCAAAATTTCGGCGAAGTGGGTTTGTTTGATTTGATGTGGATATGTTTGGAGCTTTTTTAAAACCTTGCCAAAATATTGGCATTGCAATTTTTTTGTAACAAACCAAATGAACCATAAGTACCTTGCCATTACCAATTTTGTGTCTGGTTGATTTGGGCATATAGACCAAACACACCCTAAGATCCAAAGTATTCATGTGTGTTTATTTCCTTCAGGGTGCAGATCAATTTCCAAATCAATCTGATTGCTCCTCAACTTTGAGGGTAACATGATGCGTGACAGCAAGAGGACGAGGTCCGCACCACCCAGGGAACCGCTGGAGATGACAGAGGACGTGGTCCCAAGCAGCAAGAGGAGGAAATTTGTACCATTCGGAGAAGGTGCGGTGCTACCTGAGGAGATGCTGACAGAGGTGTTCCTACGGCTGCCCATTAAATCCATCCTTCGCTTCCGGGCTGCCTGCCACTCCTGGTCTGCAATGCTGTCTTCCCAGGAATTTTGTCAACTCTACATCACAAGAACTGAGGCAATGCCACCACTACCTAAGCTTCTGTTCATCTCGCCTACAGCAAATTTCAACTCCACCGCGGTGTACATGTGCTCGCCATCGAAGCCCATTGATGACCCACTATTCACGCTTGATGATGTGCGTGGAAATTATGTGGAAGTGGCACCTTCACCATGCCATGGCCTCACCCTCCTGTATGATGCTGTTGCGCCAGCTTACTATGTCTCCAATGCAACCACACGGGCAGTCACACGGTTGCCACCTTGCCAAGATGTGATTCATGCCACTGCTGGTCTTGGGTTTGATGCCCGGACAAAGGAGTACAAGGTGGTGAGGCTTTTTCGAGGAAAATCGCATGAGATTCAATCTGTAAAGTGTGAGATATTCACTCTAGGGGGTGAGGATGGGGATCATTGGAGGCCTGCCGCTGGCGGAGTACCTTTCAGGTTCTGTAGTTTTGCACTTTCTGCTATCCGTAACGCAGTGGTGAACAAACTTCAGCCAGTTTTTGTTAACGGATTTCTCCACTGGTTGATCAACCCATCATATTTCCTCAAAGCACCAAGAGCTGCTATCATATCATTTTCTCTCACTGATGAAACCTTCAGATGGATCCGATCACCACCCTTTGAGGTATCCAGAGTGCACTTGGCTGAGCTTGATGATCAGCTGTGTATGGTCCGAGACCTTCGTAATGGCTTGCCTACTGGTAGCATGTTTGAAATATGGAGGCTGAATGACTATAACTCTGGTGATTGGTCGCTTGATTATCGAATTGGTTTGACAAGGAATTTGCCAAGGGATTTACTTGAGCCACGAATTGTGAAAGTTATTGGTTCCATTGGTAGCTACAGATCAGGCAAGAAGATAATCATTGCTACATCCAAGCACAAGGTGTGTGCCTATGATCCAGTTTCTAGAACTCTCGAAACCACTATCTCAATCATGGAGACCTGCAGTGCCTATCAAAACGAGAAATCTGATATTAGATTCAGTTTATTTAGAGAGAGCTTTACCCCAGTGCATAGGACAAGGAAAGAGATAGGGTTCTCTACTCCCTTGTCTAAGGCTACCAAAGAGATCCTACTCCGATTACCAGCTCAATCAATCTTGAAATTGAAACTTGTCTGTAAGCAATGGCTTGGACTGATAAAGAATGAAGGTTTTGTTCATGCATACTTTGAGCATAAGAACATGGAAAGGAGGCCAAAGATCATGCTTGTGGGTAAGGGCTCTGAAAAATCAGTTTTCAACTTTGTTCCCTTGACTAAATGGCTCCAAGAAGCAAATCTAGGCACAATGTTTCTTGACAAAAAGGTGGTTTGCTCCAAGCCTTGCCATGGTTTGAATCTGGTGAGCATTGAGATGAAAGACTATCTGTTCAACCCGTGTACAGGTTACCGCATGATCTACTGGAACAGAGAGCATCAGCTGTACCAAGAGTGGTCCAATTTGCCTATTGATCGCTGTGAAGACTACAATCCTTTTGTAGTTGGCAATAAGAATGTTGGTTTGGGGTTCTGCCAGGTGACTCAGAGTCATGCCATTGTGGGAATTTTCTATAACTGGAAAAACTATGAATCTCGTAAGTATTACTTAACATGCTTTATGTGGAGTTGTAGCTCCCAGGGCCAGCCACTCCTCGATCCACCTCTGCCTGTGAATGACATGCCGCCTGTCTCTCTGGATGGTGTGCTGTACTGGATGAGTGAACCAAGGTTGGGTCAGAGTTATGAGCGGGCCATTGTCTTTTTTAACATTGCCACTAAGATATTTGATGTCATCCCTTGCCCTTCATGCGTTGCAACCTGGGACAGCAGAAGTCCATGTCAGGCATTTGTGGTCGAGCTTCAGGGAATGTTGTGTGCTGTCCTTTCAAATTCAGTTGCAGATAAGTTAGATATATGGAAGTGGGATCATGGTCTATGGTGTATAACATATAGAATCAATTTAAAATTCTGGCCAGATTATTCCCTTGCGACAAATGTTGTAGTGCCTCTCGCAGTTGACCCAATAGATGGAAGGGTTCTACTGAACACTGGGAGGAAGCTTGGTTTATATAATCCATGTGAGCAAACAATCGAAAACTTACTTGCACTTGATCAGGCGTCGCAGCAACAGAACCCTGGAGTTCACAGGAATTTCCACATTGCCAGATGCCAAGATGTTCCTAGGAAGTTCTCTCAGTGGAAACTATCATTGGCTCCGTACGAGAAGTTTGCTGACCCTTCAACTGCTTCATCAGGGAAGAATCCATTTTACTCCAGAGACCAATCTAAGGAGCTAAATAGTGTGTCTCAAAAAATTATGCCTCTGGTTCCTATGTTGTACGAGGAGAGTTTATCTTACTATCCTAGAACTCCTAAATTGAGAGTATTGTGTGATTGAAGTGTTGTCATATTATGTAGTAACTAAGATTTTATAATGTAAAAATATCGTGATACTTATGTCTCGTCAAAATTGTAGTTGTGTTCCTTAGTGTATGAGCGCTTGTCATTTCAAGCACAGGCTTTTGTAGCTCACAGACCTTAAGAAGCAGTAGGGATGTCTGTCTTAACACTGCAAGAATGTAAAGACGGAGAAAGCAAATTCCTACTCAAATGCATGATAGCATTTCCTATTTTCTGCTTTCTCACTTCTGCTAGCCCATCGTTTCGCTTACCGTACACCTTATTAGTAAATTAAAATTAAATTAAGGTAAAACTTCTATATACGTGTTCTTAGTAATTTTTAAAAAATAAACTATGATAAAAAATCACAAAATTAACTTCAAAGTTATTTAAAAATTAAAATTTTGACTTATAAGCATGAGTGAGGCAACGAGACTGTAAAGATGAGGTTTCATTGCCTGAGATTCAGTGCATCATATCTCGAGCAGTCAAAGATTAGATTTTCCATTAGCCCGAGTCATAACTAGATGGATTCACAGCTGATGAGCTGGGAGCACTGGGCGAACCTATACTCCTAGTCAAGAAAGTCACTGACAAAAGCTCCCTACAGAAATAAAGAACTTCTGTAAATTTCTTTCCATAGAAATATCTGAAGACTTTTTCTAGGAATTTTATATAGAGACTTTTACTACAAATTTAGAAATATATTTTAATGAAACTTTCTACAGTGAAACCTTCCGTAGGAGTTAAAAATACTTTTATATGAAGAGTAAAAACCTCTAATGAAAATTTTGAAGAAATTTCTATTAAAAGCCTCAGATGAAAATGATTCTCTACCTTGAATAGAACAAACTAATTGCATTTAAAGTTAAAATCAGTTTAAAATACCCCCTCTATCTTAAAATAAAAAAATTAGTAAGTTTAGAACCATTTAGGATGTGTTTGGTTAGAGCAATATTCTGAACGAGAGATAACGAAGCAACAGTCAAAGGCCCACCATGCCCCTTATTGAACAGGCATCACAGCACTCTTGATGGGCTTAATTGTCGGCCCATACCGACTGGTGGGCTAAGCCATGCAACGAATAGTTGGTTTATATATTTTTTGGGAGGGAATGATTGGTTTGAATACTACGTCTAACTACTCAGTAAAAAGAAACAAATCCTAGCTATAAACCTAAGCACGAATCTATCTATATTCGTAGCTAGGATTAAGTTTTTTATGGAACGAAGATGATCCTACAGTAGTGGTCTCTCATCACCACCGCCACTGATATGTGGGCTATAACATCAAAATGAGTTATGAGTGCTCCGTCAGCTTTTTTCCTGTACAGGGGTGAAGTAGTTGTGTAGGGGTAGTCTTTAGCTGCTCTTCTCTACAAGACAGTTATTAATTTTCAATTAATTTACTTGTTGCAATCTTGATTATAAAAACTTACAAACTTTTTAGGTTTTATTATAGTTTAAAATGAGATAGACAACATAATTTAGTGATGATTATATATTTTATAATCATATAAAAAAGGCATTTTGACAACACAGATGGACTCATCAATTTGAACTAAAAACTAACTGTGGCATTTTTCTTTGTCTTTTAAGACGAAAAGTCTTGTTTGAACCAAGAGTAGTTTTTGCTATTTTGAATAACCCGTGCGTTGCAATGGATATGTTAAACATACAGCAAAATAATTTGAGTTTATAGGGTAGTAAGTCAATTTGGCACAAAATAAACAAAAGTAAATTGAAAGTTGAACTAGATATTATTATCAAAGTTTCATTTTTTTTTACTAAAAAGGTAGAGAGACTCTACCTTGTAACCATTGTATTAATGGTGGGTCAGGAAATTACAAATATGAAAGAAAAAAAAGAAAAGAAAAGAAAAGAAAGAAAGGAGGAGGAGGAGGAGGAGGAGGAGGAGGAGGAGGAGGAGGAGGAGGAGGAGGAGAAGAAGAAGAAGAAGAAGAAGAAGAGAAGAGGGGGAGGAGGAGGAGGAGGACCCGGAGGTCTTCTGGTGTTAAGCTAGCTTATCTATCCATCGCTGTATATGGTTGCGGCCGTCGTTGTTGACGCGAGATGTGTCCAAAGGTTTAGTGTTTCCATGATCTGTCGTAGGATTCGTGTGGCAGTTGTAGTTTTGTTCTGGAATGCCATGCGATTTCGGGACTTCCAAAGTAAGTGCGTACACGCAGCAAAGCAAATCGGCCAGCCAGGTTGCATGTGATTCGGCACTTCCGTCGTGATTGCTTGTATGAACTGAAGAATGTCGTTGCTGTTAATTGCCTGTTCATATAGATTAAGCTTCTTCCAGATTTCTCCTGCACTTTTGCAACGCAACAGCAGGTGATCGGCTGTTTCTACCGCAGGACATTGGCCACAATGCGAATCTGCGGCCCAGTGTTTATGCACCCTGTTCCCGTTGGTGTTCAATCTGTCCCGGAAGGCTAGCCACAAGAATATCTTGCAGGTTTTAGGGATTGCTTTGAGCCAGATGTAGGCTGCCGGCCGGCTGCCAGATAGTGCCATGGTCGGTGATGAGCTTATATGCTGCCATCGTCGTGAGTCTTGTTGAGTTCTTGAAGGAGCGTATGTCAGGTGTTGCTTGGAGATGTTGATTGGCAAGGACGTGTTGATACAAAACACGACGGTCTGGAAGATTTGCTTTACTTCAATATAGGTCTAAATCTTAGAAAAACAGGTTTAGAGCGTGTCAATTGGTTTGATCCTACAACCAACAAGATATACAATGAAAACAGTTAGATATACGATAGTCGATCAGCCAATAAGCCGATGACGTACCGTGTGGACCTAGCCGATACGATCTGACTGAATCGGTTGTAAGGTGTAAGATGGATAATACGAAGCAAACCCTAATTATACCCCATCGGCTGTAAATATCTAATCTATAGACAAAGAATAGATACTAGTCGATGAACTCATGATTAGGTCAAAGTAGATACCCGTATCGGCTAATACTCTGATACAGCCTTATACAAGAATATCAATCTAGATAAATATATGGAGGCAAGCTTGATATATTTAACTAAAGTGAGATCTTTATATAAGGGGCAGATATAACATGAAAAACAATGGTTAAAAGAATTTAAGCAAGACTAAACAACTATATCAGTCGGCTAAAACTCCGATACTACCCCTATTACAAGCAAAAGATAGGCTAGATGTTATATTTCTAATTAGGACTAAGGTTGATGCAGCACAAAGTGTAAAAAGATGCATAACATCTAGACAATCAAGTTTTTGAATATTTTTCAGGATGGTAGATACCTTATGCCAATCCAGGCTAATAGGTTGATTTAGTCGATACCGACAAACCTTGTACAAGGCATGGCAGATACAGTTAAATCAGCCATCGACTTAGATTGGCTAAGTTATGTGGTAACTTAACAAGCCGTACCTCCAGCTAACAAACTCGAAGCACGAACTCATCGAGAAGAGTGAAAAGAAAATTGTGGTGATGCGCCGAAAGTGTTGATTGAAATGTTGTTGTTTTACATAGACCTTGGGCTCATATTTATACCCGTACATACACACCTTGTCCTTGTCGGACACTAATTACAACTTTCCTAAACAAACAAGTCCTAGGTGGACTCTTACCACAATATTACAAAAAAGAAACTAACTCTTATTCCTAATTAATAGATACAATTATCTTATCCGGACTCAATTCCTAGTTGGCAATATCTTCAAGTCCTTCTCCGAAGTCATCACAAAGCTAGGCTAACCGTATCGGCTCAACCGAGTCTGATTCAAGTTACCCGTATTGGCTGCCCGAGTCCGATTCCATATCGGCTGGTACGGCTCCAGCCGAAACGTTGTTTGTTCTTGGAAACCGTCTTATCCCTTCAAATCCGTCTTGGATCCGGTCTTAATTATTGGCATAACTTTATCAAATTTTGCTGTTAACATGATGTCTAGTAGCGATTGCAGCTCTGTTAGTGCTTGTGTAAGTAGCACTGGGTGAAGGTCGATTTCTCATGAGTTATTTCTGTATTGGGAGGAGACAGTGCAGTTGATGTTAATGGCGAAAGATGCTGGAAAGGATATGTAAAAGGGGTCTGTGTCGGTCCACTTGTCTTTCCAAAACTGCGTTGATTGTCCATTTCCCACTAACACTCTCGTTGATTCAACGACGGCCTCAATCATTCCTCATAGAGTTCTCCATATTGGTGTGTCAGTCTGTCGGGCCCTTACTGGTATGTGGCCTTGCAGGTATTGCGATCTTAGCCATTGGAAACAAGGTTCAGTCGATCCGGATAGGAGCTTGCCTGTTATTTTCATGAGCAAGGTTGAGTTGTGTGCTCTGAGGTCACGTATGCCCAGACCGCCTTGTTCAGTTGATAGTACCACCGTCGGCCATGAGACAAGGCATTGTCCTCCTATGATTGTTTTGTTCAAGAAAATTGTGATTATAGGACTCCAAACAATGCACTTCGTAGTTATAGGACTCCAATCATCGATTTCGTTAAAACGACCTTTGAAACGTTTCCACTTTGTTTTACATGACATTTGCTCTTTTTAATCACTTATCTCAACTAGAATATATGTATTTTGCCCTGATGTGATCGTATTGCCCTTCTGCTTGCGTATACCTTTCAATCTCGCGACGTTTCTTCTCCTTCATCCGGCGCCGCCGTTCCCCAGCGAGCGAGGAAAGGGTTCGCGCGCCGCCGTCCTCCTAGCGACGACGCCGCCGTTCGTCCTCGCGACGACGTCGCCGTTCGTCCTTCATCCAGCGCCTCTGCCCTAGCTGCCATGGCCGCGCCGGCTGACGCCATGGCCGCGTCGGCTGACGCCACGGCCGTGACAGTCGCCGGCCATGTACAGCAGAACACCAACGCCGGTGCTCTAGCTGCCGCCAACGCCGGTGCTCTAGCCACCGCCCGAACATTACTGCCCACTGCTCCTCTTTCGGCAATAGAGTACAACCTTCCTGTTCTTCAAGTGCAAAGGTATTGGCTGCACTAGATTTCTGTTTTTTTCTTACCACGATAGTAGTAGACAGTAGTAACAGAAACTTGATTTCGCCTGTTTAGGTCCTAAGTAGATCATGTGGAAAATATGGAAAGAGTTGATTGGGATAACATACACATAGTGGAGACACATGATGACGAAGGTCGTATTTCACTTATGAGTGAGTCGCAGATTTGTGAGGTTTTAGGCGTGATAGAGGAGGACACAACAAATATACCTGCACAGGGCTATGACCAGGGGCATGATAATGAGCTTGGGCAAAATAATGATGGTGCTGCCATTCCTACTAGTGATGAGGTACCGGGTGAGATGGTCATTTCATATGATAAGAACAACCCATCCATGGCTTTAGGAACAATGTACCCAACAATGGAGGAGTTCAAGTTGGCAGTGCGGCAATTTGCCATTAACGAGAAGTTTGATTTAGGTGTAGAGAAGTCATGTAAGACTATATATAGGGCTTATTGCAAGTCCGGTGATGAAGATTGCCCTTGCACTTGGAGGATAAATGGCACCAAACAAAAAGGCTAATATTAATTTATCACAAATGGGACAGCAAAAAAGAGGTAAGGACTGATTTTATTTATCACAAAACTTAAATGAAAATGCCAATATTAATTAATTTGATTACTTGTAGGAAGCGTAGGCAACCTAGGAAGAATGCTACAAAAGCTGCGGTAGCAGAATCTAGCACCCCACGGAGGTCTAGAGAACAAATCCTACGGGATAGTCCATGAAGGGTCACTAGAAGGTGAGAAATATTAACACATTTACTGTATATTAATTTCTCCAAACATCTAAATGTCGTATCCTATTTATGTGCAGCAAGCTTGCGATGTTACTAGGAGAGGGTACATCTTCACAAACCGACACCAATAGTCCCGTGAGGATACCTACCGCGGCAGCACCAAAAAAGATGACTCCAAAGAGAAAGCTACACATTGGTTGAATAATTTTAGTTGTGATGAGATGTAAACGCATACTTTATTTCATATGACTTGGATCTCATTTGGAACTAAATTATGATCTTCTGAGATGAACTTGTTTGTGCTAGAATCTTGATTTTATGAGACAAGCTTGTTTGTGCAAAATTCATAGTGTTGAGTTCTCCTTATAATTAAGTATGTATCATCTTTTCTATATCCATTGGGTTAGTGATGCAATTTTTGTAGGCACTAGAAAATAACCAAGAAATCTATAAATCATTTCATGTTATCATTATATGACTGCAGTATTCATGTCTATTTTCTGCTGTGCAGAGATATGTCTTAGTTTGTTTTGCTGTGAAACCGAATAAATTGGTCATATTCTTGTATTGTGCCAATAATGCTCACAATATTTGGTGGGCTGACTGGTTTGGAAAGTTCCCCTATTTGGGACATAATCTGATCTGCACAAGTATATATGCAGGAGTTGTGATCGATCTAGTTTGACATAGATGATGCAGCATTGCACTCTGCAACAGATCAAACCTTGTACAGCGCCAGGTACCAGCCAGTGCGGCCATCCCTCCCAGGCTGCGGCCAGCCTGCCAGCCAGGCGACCAGCTACCTGCAGCCAAGCGAGCAGGAGCACGTCAATACATGAGAAGTGCAAAACGGTCACATCAGGGCAAAATACATGTATTTTGGTTGAGATAAGTGATTAAAAAGAGCAAATGTCATGTAAAACAAAGTGCTAGCGTTTCAAAGGTCGTTTTAACGAAGTCGACGATTGGAGTCCTATAACTGTGAAGCGCATTGTTTGGAGTCCTATAATCACAATTTTCTCGTTTTGTTCCCCTTCCAAAGAAAAGCTCTTCTCAGTTTGTCTATTGCTTCTATACTCCTGTTGGGCCATTTTATACATGCCACGAAGTAGTTTGGGATTGCCGACATAACAACATTGATCATGATTAACCGTTCACCCCAAGACAGTAATCCGGGGATCCATCCCGCAAGACGCTTGTCGATTCTATTGATATCTGGTGATAGCATTTTGTGCGAGATTTTTGTAGTAGACAATGGAAGACCCAGGTAATTGCACGACGAAGGGCTTATGGGGCATCTTAGGAGGGTCAGGGCTTCCCAGGGGCCACGGAGTGGTAGGACAAGATGAGGTTCCTAGCGAAGGTGCGAACGAGGGTGGAGGCAAAGCCGGTGCCGACAGGAGAGAGGAGGCGGTCCAAGATCCGATCGGTGAGGCTGAGCGGTGGGTTTTTTTTTGGGGGGGATAATAACCCGAATCTGCGGGGCCGGGGGTGTGGGAGGAGGAGAAGGCACGGAGGAGGCCGGAGGCGAGGGACTTGGAGAGGGAGATGCGGCGGAGGAGATGGGCTCGGAGGCAGCGAGCTTGGAGAACTGGAGCAGGCTGCGGGGCACGTGGTCAGAATCGGAGTGAAGGAAGTCGGTGAGGCCGGAGCTGACCTAGGAGACGACGTCCTCAAGGAAGAGGAATGCAGCAACGCAGCGGTGATGGTGGCGGTAGGTGATGAGTTCGGGATCGCCGCCATCGTCCTTCATCCGGCGGAGCACGCTGAGGACACCCGCAGGGTCTAACACGGTGCAGTGCACCTTCATGAGGGCAGGGGACGTCGGCCTTGACGCCATAGTTGGTGAGGACGGGAGGAGCTGTACGGTCTCCCGGGGCTCCCCGCGACGGTAGACGGCATCGGAGAGCACGAGGTTAGAAGCAATCTTGATCGGAGCAGCAATGGGACTCCTCGTCGTTGCTGCCTTCCTTGCCGGGCACCATCGCCGCTGACTCAAGCGAAGGAAGAAGAAGATAGAGAGAAGGGAGGGGTGATGTGGAGGAAGTGGGACCCACCGACATGTGGGTCCACTATCTGTTTTTTTACGTGATTGACATATGGGCCCATATATTTTATTTTAAATTTTTAATATTTTTAAATCTCTAACCTAATGCCACATCATCCACCACGTCAGCCGAAACTACCATTCATCATGAGACCTCAAGGGAACTTAGTTGTATCTTTACGAGAGGTTAGAAACCCTCTACTCCGTAAATAAAACGGAACGGTGAATTAACACATGATTAATTAAATAATAGTTATAGAAAACTTAAAATAAGATTAATATAGTTTTTAAAGTAATTTTTCGATAAAAACTTATTATAGAATATGTACGGTTTAGTAATTTAAAAAGTACGCGCGTGAAAAAAATAATGAAGTAAGTTGGGAAGAAAGAACAAAGCCTTATTCCCATTCGACAAGACGAGAGTTTCTATAGAGAGCTGGGCCTCAACCCAGCCCAGACAGGAAGGAAGGGGAAGGCGGAAGGGAAACCAACCCAAGTCTCGCTTGCGCCGGCGTCTCTGCGACTCCACCGCACCGGCGGCGGGATGGCGGATTGGGACGGGGTCCCGGCGAGGGAACGGCGGCAGATGGAGGAGATCCTGCAGCTCGATATGGAGGAGCTCAACGTGGAGGTGGTCGACGACGACGGCTCCTCCGACGAGGAGGCGGATGGCGACGACGGCAGCGAGGGCTCCTTCACCTCCGCCGACGCCTTCCTCAGGTCGGGCGACGGCCCTCGTGTCGCCATTTTTTTTTTACCCTCTCTTATGCAACCTAGGGTTCTCTAAGTAGAAACTGGGTCGCAGGGTACTTGGTTACCTGCTAGGGGTGGTGGTACTGTGCATTTCTACTAGGATTGATACGTCGACCTAAGTATTCAATTCAACCGATAGTATTTCCTGTCCGAGACAGTGAGGATGGGAGGCGTTAGCTTATGATTGGATATTTGTTTCCCTGATCTCGCATGTGTAGAGTTGGTGATTTCTGCTTGGGTAGACTAGAGAGCGTGGGGATTTGAGGGAAGGGGGTTACTAGCGGAAGCCACGATCCTGGTCAGTGAGTACCCTTGACCAAAGTTTCACTTTGGGCATATTGATTTACTCTCTGATTTTTTCAATTTATTTGTGGTGTGCTGTGTGCCACGATATATGTGTAGCTCATGGGCAGATACCTGGAAAATTTTCGTTAGTTAGTCTTAACTATGTTTTTGAGAGATTTCACATTGTTCATTTCCTGATTCCTGACTATCAGAGATACTGACGGGGAAGGAGTGGCTAGCACTTCTGGACCATTCACATTCAACACATCTCTAGCCTCGTTGCACACCTATCTTGGTGGTAAATATCCACACTATCCTTGCTATATGATGTGTGATGCTGATAGAAAAGAAAGCATAATAAGACTCTTTATGTGTCACCCAGAGGTTGATGATACACGGGGTCGAGTTTCTCTCTTAGATGGTGGCACAATCCTCAGCTTGCCAATGCTATATCTTCAAGGTAGGTTCTTGTATATTTGTATTTTATTTCGTTAATCGGCAATCTTGATTATCATGCCAACCTTGAAAACACATGGATTAGTGATCACAAAAAATTATTGTGCCATCATTTCTTCATATTATTTTGTCTGCCTGCCAGCCCTTCTAAGTTACATTCTTTTCTTTTGAACTCACTTGACATAAGCATGGTCTATTAACTTTTCCACTGTTACTGTTATGTTTAAAAAAGATTGTGTAATATCTATTTATATAGACTTATTATTTTGGAGGAATTGGATGTACCATTTTTAGTCAAAATTTCCTTTATATTGCAGTTATACAGGCATGTGAATATACTTTGTAGTGAATTTAGGATCTGAGGTTCATTTTGATAATTGATAATTTCTTAATGCATATGACTAGAGAAGTGGCATCCAATAATCTAGAAGGCTAAAAGCATCCAAAAACAGTGTTTTTATGGTGACATTTTTTCTGTTCCAGTCCTGCGGGTTCATGATACAATTGGATATTAACTCCATGGGCAGTGAAATATATTCTTAACTGTAAATCTGGAACAATTAAGAACAGGCACAGATCCTTACGTGGCTCTTTCCTGACTAATGCATAACAGTCATAGTGTAACCGCGACATGATTTTCTGGTAGGTTATCAAGCATCAAATTTATAATATGAATTTGTTTCAGGTGTTGTCCTATTTCCTGGAGCTACCCTGCCTCTCAGACTAATTCAGGGTATATATGTAGCAACTGTTGAGAAAGCTTTGAGGCAGGTTGATGCTCCATGCACAATTGGTGTGGTAGGTGCCAATCTGTTGAAATTTACTAATTTTATTTGTTGAACTCCTTTCCGATGATGCAGTTTAATTTTCAGGTTCTCATGTACAAGCGACACAGTACTCGACATTATGCTAATGCTTCAGTTGGAACAACAGCAGAGGTGTTGTACATTTTTTCTGCCATGCTTCAAGTTAGAATATGTTTATCAGTTAGTAATTTTTCACCAATTCTTCATGTGGTTTGGTTGTTTCCTGTGCTGCCAATTGATCTTTTCAGTAGCCAGTTCCATGGGTGATGTGTTATTATTTCTGCAGGACACATTAGTTACCCTCTCATCACATTTTGTAATTGAGATTATCTGCTTAATAAATAATAACATAATAAGGGAGTTAATTTATATCATTCAAGAAATGTTTCAGAACTTTCTTGAATGATATAAATTAACTCCCTAGCAAGACCTAGCCTTAGCAATTAACATTTAATATTTCTTGTAAATGGGGCAATTGAACCATTCATTTAGAATAGACTGATATTCAATGTTTCAGAACTTTCTTCACTTGGTCACAATCTCTATCAAACTTTTGGAGAATTATGTACTCTTCTAGTTTTCTGATACTTCACAAGATCCAGAAGACCAACAAAGCATATGCACTGTTATGTCTTGTTTACATGTCAAGCTCAGTCGTTAGCTCCTTTGTATGATTTATGTATAAAGTGATGTATAATTCCTTTCGAACAGCCTCACAAGGTAAGTTGGTATCTTGTTATTTCTTTAACAGATAAGACAACTTGGGAGGATGGATGATGGTTCATTAAATGTTGTAGCCCGTGGGCAGCAAAGATTTCGTCTGATGCGTCGTTGGATGGATGTTGATGGGGTGGTAAGTATGAATTTAATTGAAGAAGTATTATTCTGAATTAGGAGCTGGAGAGAACTTAGGTCCATCTTTTTTCACTCTCAACAGGTGTGGGGTGATGTCCAAATCATTGAAGAAGATACTCCTTTAAGAACCCCAAGGGACGCATTTGCACAGCTAGCTTCATGTAACAGTTTACGGCATCATACATCTTCACCAATTATCAGTTTGGATGTCTCTCCAATCAAACAACGGGATCATGTGGATTCAGAACTGGATTGTGGTACATCATCACCTAAAAGCACTGCAAGCAATCATTCAGCAATTGATGCAAGGATGTACCATTCAGATTCACAATCCAGCAGTTCAATGAGATCTTCTAATGAAGATGGGATTTTCATGCATGAGCAGTTTTACAGCCAGGAGCTACATTCTTTAAAAGGAAGTGGTGCAGCAGTTCAGTCAGGTGAGAATACCAACATGGGTGAGGAGGAATTTTGTTTAACATCGCTCAGATCCTTGTCAAGCGCAGGAACAAGAGATACTAAGCAGCAGCGTCAGTACATTCTTCCAAAACAACATTTTCAGGCACCATTATCATTTTGGCCTCGGTGGGCTTATCAAATGTACGATTCATATGCACTTGCTCGTAGGGCTGCAGGTAAAGTGCTCCCATATTCATCAAACTGATCTGTTATAAACCTTACAATGCATTCTTGTCATTCATGGATTCTTAGCCCAACGATTGTAACTTCTTATGTTTTATAGATAACGCTCCACTAGTGTTTCCCATCAAAAATGAGCTTTTTACTGGATGATCGATCTTTTTGTGTTATTGAGCATCACTCTCTGTATGTTTAGTTTAACCAAAATACATTACACTATGGGCCTTTGCTGCAGACCTCTGGAGGCAGATAATCACACAACCAAGCATGGATGATTACGTGAGAAAACCAGATCTTCTGTCATTTTCCATTGGAAGCAAACTTCCTGTATCAGAATCTGTGAGACAAAAGCTACTGGAGATTGATGGAATCTCATATCGTCTTCGAAGGGAGATTCAGCTTCTCAAGGCCTTTAATCTTATAAAATGTAGATGTTGCAAGGTAACTATCTACCATGTTTGGAATTGCTATTTTATCGAGCTTCTGATTGGAAGTAATGGATTTATTGTTAGCCATTTTCGTTACTAATTTAATAGAAGGTGAATTGCTTATGGTGGTGGTGTATGTTAATCATATGTGAATCTGTCACCCAACAGCTCACCATTTCAATTTTATTGGACACCCCCCCCCCCCCCCCCCGATTTTTCTTAAATTGCACACTAGTAAAATATCTAACTGAATACACATACACAGACACACAGTATATGAGTTAGTTTATAATCAGAGTTTACGCACTGTCAAGTTCTCCTGTAGCAAAGTTATAATTCTGTTAATTGGTAGCAACCACAAGTATTTAGCTAGTTTTTCATATGAAATGGATAACTATTCTAGTTCATCTGTATCGTAGCAATTACATTTACCATGTCATGGCCTGCTAAATTATCTGTATGTACATCCCATTTTCATTTTTCAGCAGGGAACGACATGGTACGGTTTGTCGTTTAGAATGCTGCAGCATCGCAAGAATTAGCACTAGCATAAAATCAAGCTGCTTGATGGTTCATATTGATTTGCTGCTTAGGCTCATTTGGCTGCTAGGCAAATGATGTTCCATGTAACCTGGTTTTCGTTGATCATAAACATTATTAGGATAAGGCGTGTAGTTACATCAAAGAATTTCAATACAAAGTTTATCGTTCTGTGTTGACATGCTTTGAACTATGGCAGTCTCTCATAGCAAAGCGTAGCGACATGGTGGTGATGTCTACTGATGGCCCTCTTGGTGCGTATGTCAACCCTTATGGTTTTGTCCATGAAACAATCACAGTCAGCAAGGCAACTGGGCTTGCTCTTGATGGCAATCCTTCAACGGTTCACAGCTGGTTTCCAGGGTAAATCTACAGTATTTTCTTGTTCTTTTTAATCTTCATATCCATCATACACCCTTTAACCGTAAAAAACCTAAGTTCATGCATGATTTTCTTGTTGTAACCAACTTTGTTTCTGCTGCTGTGCAGATACTCGTGGACGATGGCGTCATGTGCGGACTGTGAGTCTAACATAGGTTGGTTATTCAAAGCAACCAAGAAGAATCTGCGACCGAAATCCTTCTGGGGGATCCGTAGCTCTCAAATTGCAGATGATGTACAAGAACTAAATCAGGACGAATGATTCTCCGTGTACAGTAGTAAACTTTGTGTGCCCCTCCTCCTTTTTCTTATGGAAAAACACTTCCTCTCTGGTCCATAGGCCTAGTTCTCCGTACCTGAGTAGTGGTCGTGGTGAAGATCGCTATAGAATAACCACTTCCTCCTGTGAATTACACAACTATTCCTACTGAAGTTCCGTCACAGATTTTCAAATGTAGTGTAACTAGAAATCCATAGTACAAGATGAATGATGATATGATCAGATGTTTTAAGCAGTGGTTTGAGATGTCTGATGAGCACATAGAAGTTGGTGCTTGATACCTTCACTTGAGGCAAGTGCTTGTGCTGTTGTGGTAGACTGGTAGTGAGCTAGCACTGGTAGTGCGATGTTTTTGCTATATGTACTGAAATTGGGGCCAATTGCAACTGACGAGCAGCAGCTCCATATGGACATATGGCACCGTTTTTTTTCCCTGCAGATTGTCCTTTTGTTTCAGCCACAGTAGCAATTGGCCGGTATTCCATTGCCACCTTTGGTGAGAGGGAAAGAGAGAGACCTCACGGGTGGCAGCAAAGGCAAAGGAGCAGCAAGAAGCCGACAGAGAAAGTAAGTCCATGGTAGAATGACAGGTGAGGAATCGATCAGACGGGAGGAAAACAACACCGAAAAGGAATGCACTTCTCTGCTTTTATATATGCATGCACCTCTACCTACCCATTCGCGATGCACCAATGAAATATGCTGGCAAATACCTTAATACTAGTCTATTGTTCAGGTGATAGTAATATTGACACTAGTAGTTCCCTAATCTCTAGTGCCTAGTCTTGTTTAGGTGTTATTTTTCTTGTTGCAGTAGGAGCACATGATCGTAGTAATGCAGTATGATCGATGATTGGATGGCATGAAACTATGAACGGATCAAACTTATGTCGATAATATGGTAATAAGGAGATGTAGGCATGTAGCATTGTAGTCAGACAGCCGAATCACAAAGCTAATGTGGAACCATGACAGAAGAAGGCACTACTCAGAACAAATCCAGTCACGGGGTTAAAAAAAAAAGGATCATCACAAAGCTAATGCAACAACAGCACAAGCGTACTTCCGCATCAGACCAAGCAAAGAAAAAGAAAATTCCAAACTGTCCCCAAGAAAATTCCTGCCCCAGGAGAGCACAGCGCCGGCCTGTACAGGTCACCGTTCCCAATAAGACAGGGGGAAGCTGAGGCAAAGAGCACCACCAACAACGCGTGCACTGAAATGCACATGGCAACACCGGCGCGTCGCCACCCGCGCATGCATGCACGGGCACGGGCACATCCTCTCCTGCGACTCGTGAGCCGTGTCATTCCATCGCGGCTTCCTACTCGATCCGCTCCTGCCATGCCCGTGACCGTGATCTCCATAAATTCTCCCACCCTCTGCGTGATATGTGTCCATCCCCTGGCCTCGACAATTAATAAGCTTTCCACCTCTCGCCGCGAGCAAGACCACACCAACCACCATCCATGGCGGTGTCCGTGTCGAGGGCGCGGCGGTTCTTGGCCTGCGTCGCGGTGGCGATGTTGCTTGTTACGTCGGGTTTGGGCGGCGTGGCCGCCACCGGTGGGCGACGGCATGGGCATACGAAGGGGTTGCGGCCGGGGAAGGCGGCGGCGAAGCCGTACTACCCGGTGAACGCGACGGCGGTGGAGGCGATCGAGCGGCAGTTCACGCGGTGGGTGCGGTCCATGGTCGGGCGACGCCACAGCACGTTCCAGCGAGCGCTCTACCGCGGCCTCCTGCCGACGCGCACCCTCGTCGTCGACAAGAACCCCGCCGCCGGCAACTTCACGTCCATCCAGGCCGCTGTCGACTCGATCCCGCTCATCAACCTCGCCCGCGTCGTCATCAAGGTCAATGCCGGCACATACACGTACGTCACTCACGTGGCTACTTAATTTGGTCTCTGTTTCTTCCACCCACCGTATCCAGAGCGTTCGTCCGAATGCCTACACCGATCTCCCCGTGCACCGTGCAGTGAGAAGGTGACCATCTCGCCGCTGCGCGCGTTCGTGACCATCGAGGGCGCCGGCGCGGACAAGACGGTTGTGCAGTGGGGCGACACGGCTGACACTGTCGGCCCTCTCGGGCGCCCCTTCGGCACGTTCGCCTCCGCCACGTTCGCCGTCAACGCGCAGTTCTTCGTCGCCAAGAACATCACCTTCAAGGTGAGCACTACTATTACCACACTTCGCCGTCGTGGCAAATGCGGCACACCGTGCCGTCGCGTGGCTCATTCGTCTGTCGCGTGGGCAGAACACGGCGCCGGTGCCGAGGCCGGGGGCGCTGGGGAAGCAGGGGGTGGCGCTGCGGATATCGGCGGACAACGCGGCGTTCTTGGGGTGCAACTTCCTCGGCGCGCAGGACACGCTCTACGACCACCTCGGCCGCCACTACTACAGAGATTGCTACATCGAGGGCTCCGTCGACTTCATATTCGGCAACGCCCTCTCCCTCTACGAGGTACACAAGAACGCACATCCATCTTTGCATTGTTTTCCCTTGGTTGCATGCACACATTTCCTCCATGAACATTAGAACAGGGAATTGCATGGAACCCAGGTGATTAGGTTGAAGGTTTGTTGCTAACCAAGGATAGATAATTAATTAGCGCCTGAAATCAAGTCAAACAGGAAATCTATGCTCAATCTGTGTGTCAGTGTCCAGTGCTACAGCCCAAATGCACAACAGGATACACCGTGTCAGTAAACACTGGCCCGCAGCTTTCTGACAGGGCACTGGCCTACTGTGGCACCTACAATGCACCACACTGGAGTCACACAGAAGAAAGAATTCTATCGACCACTGTTAAAACTCACAGGGTTACAGTACATTAGGCTCCCGATCTTGTGACTGGCCCTACTACAGCTACACGAACCAGATGGTGCCAATGCGTTGTACATGCCCGTGTGGCCGTGTGGCACTTCGTTTAATGCGAAATCCAGCGCAAATGGAATGTTGATGAGCCCACTAGTAATCTACTAGTATAGTGAGTAATCAGCCTTTCGGTTTTTAATGGAGGGGGCTGAGAGAGGAGTGTGGTAAACCTGCTGCTGCTGCGTCGCTTGTCGTTGGCGCCGGCACGGTTGCGGGATGGGGTTTTCTGGAGCCCGGCAGGTTCTCTGGTCCCCTGGCCCCAGGCGCCGTGACCGCTACGGCCCGTGACGCCATAGCTGGACGTCTCGTGCCGTGCATATGGCCCCAAACCGTAGCGTATGTGTATAGCCACCAGTCTCCTCTGCAAATCCTGCTCATTTGGTCGTACACTACAAAATCTGGTACTAGTCCAACACTACTACCGGTAGTAACCGACTTTTTTTTTTTTGTTCAGAGATCAGAAATTGGCCTCTGGGACGATAGGGTCGTGCAAGGGAAACATATCCTCTGCTGTATTGTGCTCTAACTTGGAGTGATTGATACGCGTATCCCACGTCTAACATGCCCACATGTCAGTAACTTATATCAGGGTACAGTACTACAGAGAATATTCGTCCGTCGTGCAAGTGTGCAACGCACCTAGTATGGTTCGAATACTAGACTTTGTAATAGCATTCACCGTATTTCAGTAATACTCCACACTAGTGGTTATACTAACGTGTGTAGCAGTGTGTATACGTAAATAATACTAGGGTTTACGCAAACATTTGATCAGAAATCCTTTGCCCTGTATTATTTACTTTGGTCATGTATGTACTCACGCTGGTGATGATACAATTGCAGGGGTGTCACGTGCACGCGATCGCGCGGAACTACGGAGCCCTGACGGCGCAGAACCGGATGAGCATCTTGGAGGACACGGGGTTCTCGTTCGTCAACTGCCGCGTGACGGGGTCCGGCGCCCTCTACCTCGGCCGCGCCTGGGGCACCTTCTCCCGCGTCGTCTTCGCCTACACCTACATGGACAACATCATCATCCCCCGCGGCTGGTACAACTGGGGCGATCCGACCCGCGAGATGTAAGTAGCTACCATTAGTACAGAATCGGGCATCGTGAACGATCCATTTGTGATGGAGGCACAGCCACCCCTCACATCCATCTCGTTCTCGCGTTTTTTCGCTTACGATGCTGGTGTTTTGTGTGTGGTTGGTTGGTGGTGGTGGCAGGACGGTGTTCTACGGGCAGTACAAGTGCACGGGGCCGGGTTCGAACTACGCCGGGAGGGTGGCGTGGTCGAGGGAGCTCACGGACCAGGAGGCCAAGCCGTTCATCTCCCTCAGCTTCATCGACGGGTTGGAGTGGGTCAAGTTGTAGCACCACTTAGAGAGAGACACACACACAGCTCACTCGACTATTAACTTGTGAAGAGAAAAATAGGAACAGAAGAACTGGCAGATAAACACCCTGATTCGATTCGATTGCAGATCTAAGCTTGGAAGAAGTTCACTCTAGGTCCCTCAATTTATCAACGAGTTCGAAATTTATCCCTTAGCGTAAAACCGGGTACAACGCATCCCCCAACTTGCAAAACCAGTGCAAACGGGATATCTCGGTAGTATTGTGCCCGGTTTTGATTGACGGGGCACCTACGTGAATCATTTGATTAGGTCTTCGTCCTGCGTGGGATGGACGTGACACTTACGTGTCAATTCTATCATGAAAAAATAATAAAATCCATGGGACCCATATGTATACTACACACGAAATAATAAAAAAATGATGAGATCCACGTGACTCCACATATCATCCTCACTCCTCCCTCTTCTATGTATCCCCTCTCTCTCCTCTCTCTCTTCTTCCTCATGCTCCCTCCTCCCTTCTTCCAGCAGTACGCCACCATTGGGGGATTGGTCGCCGACGGTGGAAGTGTTAGGCGGCGGGTAGGAGCATCATGACAGCTTCAGCGTCGTCCTCCTCGAGGTCGCCTGCGGGCAGCGTCCAACAGTGGTTATGAAACGGCGGCGAGGACGCGATCCACCTCGTGCAGTGGGTCTGGGACACGCACGGCGGCGGCGGCGGCGGCATCCTCGACGTGGCCGACACGCGGCTGAACGGCAGTTCGATGGCGCAGAGATGGAGCGCGTGCTGGTCATCGGGCTCTGGTGCGCGCACCCTAACCGCGGCCTGAGGCCGTCCATCAGGCAGGCCGTCAGCGTGCTGCGGTTCGTGGCGCCGCTACCGAGCCTCCTGGCGAAGATGTCGGTGGCGAGTACGGGCCGATGGTATCCACGGCGCCGGCGGCCAGCAGCAATGACACCTCCGCAGGGGCTACAATTTCCATGGCCGCCGGACTAGGCCGGCTCACTGCATCAGCTACTGTCCAGGTAGCTCGTTCAGATTGATGAAATGGCAAGCCATGGATGCAAATCTCAATCGAATTAGCTTATTATTCAGTTGTCTCGAATCTCAGTGAATGTGTTCGAGTATTAGAGATTCAGAGTTGGTGCCTGTTCTTGGCCGATGCAAAATTTGAACTCGAAGGAATAGTTGGATAAAAACGTCTGAATAGAACGCAGTGAAATATGAGTTTATTCCAGGTGATTAATACCATATCATGAGTTGGCAATGCCGAAAATCTTGTCATGTTCTTCGGATACTCTGAATTCAGCATCCTTTCACCTAGTTCGTGTTACGAAGCTGCAACCATCGTGTAATCAACATGTTTTGTGCCTGAATTCTGTCATCAAGTTTCAATCGAGATGGAACACCAGCTGCTAGTGTCGTCGTTGCCGCCGGTGGAATGAATTAGTTGCCAGCGCCGTACGTGAGTGCGCTCGGAAGACATTCGAATGCATGGATCGGGCGCATGGCGACGCCTGCGTTAGCTAGATCTCCTCCATCCACTACCCCTTCTCCCCGCGACTGAATAAATAGCCGGAAGCAACAACTGCACGAGAGAGAAAGAGCGGATCCAACTAAGGAAATGCAGTATCTGTTCTGCCGGAGCTAATCATGCAAAGCTAGCGTAGCGCCAGGCGTCGCCTGAGTTTCAGCCTTTCAGGTGATAGAAGGGCCATCCACTTCAACTCTCGCCCTCCCTTTTAGGCACCATAAACCTATCCGGATACCTGCCTACAAAACCTGGACTTGATGAGGTTTGACTGATCTATTCGCATCCTGAATATGCTGGCCCCCTAGGACTGCTTCAAGCTATAGCAGATGGAACTAAGCTACTTTTTAAAGAGGATATCTTGCCATCCCGAGAGGATATTCCCTTATTTAGCATTGGACCGTCTATAGCAGTCATATCAATTTTATTAAGTTTTTTAGTTATTCCTTTGGGATATCGCTTTGTTTTAGCGGATCTTAGTATTGGTGTTTTTTTATGGATTGCCATTTCAAGTATTGCTCCTATTGGTATTCTTATGGCAGGACCCATTGAGGACGAACCTCAACCTGTGCTCGAGAGATAGCTCTCCATACACTGATAAGGGATGTATGGATTCTCGAGAAGAGAGAAGTCGTAGTGCCCCCCCCGGACCGCCCGGATCCCATGAGACTTATGAGGGAAGTCGCATCCGTCCCATCGCAAGCACCTACAATGTCATGATCACATTGGTTTACCCTTTTTTGGTAGTTCAACGGACGGTCGCCCCTCCAACGAGAAAAGATAGAAATATGGAAACTTCTCTGCCATTTAGATCGGAGAATTTATAGAGGAAATCGGGTTTTAAATTTCCAGAAACCACACGATTATATAGCCAAAAGGAATACGCCGCGCCTAAAATCATCCCAAGAGCTGCTAATGTGGCTACTAAGCTATTTCTTTGGAAAGCTCCTAATAAGATTAGAAATTCCCCAATAAAGCTGCTAGTGCCGGGTAAACTCATATTGGCTAAAGTGAAAAAGAAGAAAATGGTAGAGAAATTCGGCATGGTGCTCCTGCTGCTTGACTCGACCGGACGGGAGAGGTTGTTTAAGAATCGAGATAGGCACTCAGAAATCAAGAGTAAGATAGACGTCTAAGAGATCAAGATGCAGCCGGATGAGACTGACTCTATATGCCCGAAAGGACAAATCTGATGGGTCATTTTGACAGAAGATCGAGTGGATTTTCCGTATGGTGGGAATATGTTTAGTAGGATAGCCCGGGGCTTATATGGCGTTTCTTGCCTGCTTTCTGAACCGCGTCCCTTTCACTCCATGTGAAAGTAGTAATAATTCTTTTCTTTAAGAAAGGGATCGTAGGTGCATGAATAATAATCTTGGTTGGTGGGGAATAGGTTTTTGACGAATAAGTAAAGTAGTTGTGATTAGTGGTATAGGTCATCAAGCACCTGGGAATAGGCCCTGTCCAAGCGCCCTCCCGAGATCGGACTCGAGGGAAAGTTGAGGAGGCCAATCATGAACGTGACAGGTGTGGGAGCAATCCTGGGAAGGCAAGGCTAAGACGGCGCCTTGCATATGGGTAGCAAGAGGGTGCTTATGCCCCGACGGTGGGGCCTTATGGGGAAGGGCCCAGCCCAATAGGGGCAGCACACCCCCCACTTTAAGCGCATCTCTGTATCGACGGCTAGGGCTGCTTCGTCTCATCATATCGTTATTGTCCATCTTTTTTAGCTCTTCTCCTAGAAAGGGAGACTTGGATTTTGGTCGCGTTGGTTTTTCCAACGAAAAACTAAACCTTGGACTCATCATAGCTATGCTATGGCTATGTACTAGTTGACGAGCTTGCCTCCAGTACTTGATAGAAGCTCATGACCCTCTATCTGAAAGTGGTCTTGGTCGTAAGCCGATAGGCGTAGTTGTAGCGACTATATAGCGAGTGTTCCATAAAACACTGCGTGTTGAAGTTGTTTCATCACCTGAGGCGATCAAATCCTCAGGTAATGGGAGCAAGCAACGTGGCCTCACCTTACGCTTCCTTCGAGTTAGAGTGCCAAATGCTAATATTCTCAAATGCCTTAACCGTAATGGGAGTGGTGAAAGCGAAGAGAATAGACTGCTACATACTAAGTTGGTTATTCGTAGATTTTTACCTTCTTGGAAAATAGGAACGCCCTTCTCCCTGACGCCCGTCGGTCATTGCGCCTGGAAAGAGAAGAGAGAGGAGAGGAGAGAGATGAAGAGAGGGGAGATGGGGGGAGAGGATGAAGAAGAGGGGGTGAGAATGACATGTGGGGCTATGGTTTTTATTATTTTCAAATTAAATTGTCACGTAAGCGCCATGTGGTACGAAGACATAGTCAAATTAGTCACGTAGGTATCACGTCAGCCAAAACCGGAAACTGTTAGGGGACCCGTTATATCTAGTTTTTCGGTTCAAGGACGAAAATTAGATTCGGTGTTAAATTAAGGGATCTCAAATGAACTTATTCCTCTAAACTTTGCAGTTGCATTGTGAGCCCTTTACTGTCTCCGGCCTTCACCTCGGTTTTGTTTTGGACTGCAAACAGTATAACAGAAATTAAGCCCGCTGGCCCAAGCAGTACAGAGGTAGCAATTGATGTGATCTCACTACTCAGCCTAGAAGCCCATAAAGAATGGAAGTGGGGAAGTAGGCCTAGAAAAGGAATAAGTTCACTTTGGGTCCCTCTATTTGTCGCCCAGTCCGATTTTCGTCCCTTAGTCGCAAAACAAGGTACGACAGGTCCCAAACTTACAAAACCGTTTAAATGATATCCCTCGACAGTATTGTATCCGGTTTTAGCTGACGTGGCACCTACGTCGCTCCTTTTGACTAGTTCTTTGTCCAACGTGTCATTAACGTGACGCTTACGTGGTAATTAGATCCGGAAAAATAATAAAACCTTTGGGGCTCACGTGTCAGTTTCACACACATGGTGGGGCCCACGTGGCTCCACATGTCATCCTCACTACCCTCTCTCTATCCTCTCTCTCCAGCCGGCGGAGCGGGGCGACGGTGGGGTGGAGCAGCGGTAGAGCAGAGAGGCGGAGGTAGGGCGGGGTAGAGCCGAGGGGCGAAGCGGGGCGGGTGGTGGGCGGAGCAGCTGACGGGCGGGGCGGGTGGAGCAAAGGGATGGAGCGGTGCGGAGCAGATGGGCAGAGCGACGGTGGCCGAAGCATGCCGGTGGAGCGGAGCGGACCATCGTCGTCAACCGCTGTCGCACCCACCACAGCTATCGCACTCGCCGGCAACCACTCAAGTAGGCCGGAGGGGCGGAGCGGTGACAGGCCGCGAGCGAAGTAGAGGGGCGGAGCGAGGGCAAGCGGATGTTGTCGTGGCCGTCGACCTTGCCGGGGTGGGAGAGGAGCGGTGGAGCCGAGCAGGAGAGGAGATGTGAGCGGAGGAGCAGAGGATTCGACGGCGACGGCGACGACGTTGAAGCCGTGTGCACGAAAGAGGTGCTCGCGCTGCTTAACTGCGCAGCCAAGTCAAGCTACGCCGCTCTGGCCATCAGCCGCTCCACCCCCGCTCGTAGCCTGCTCCGGCCGCTGCCCAACCCGCTCCGCCGGCTGGCCGCCACCCACTCTACCGGAGATAAAGAGGAGGGGGAAGAGAGGATAAAGATAACAGAGGAGTAGTGAGGATGACATGTGGGTCCACATGGGCCCACCATTTTTTATTATTTGTGTGTGCAACTGACATGCGAGTCCCATAGGTTTTATTATTTTTCCGGATCTAATTACCACGTAAGCGCCACGTCAATGACACATTGGATAAAGACCTAGTCAAAAGGAGCCACGTATGCACCACATCAGCTAAAACCGGACACAATACTACCAGGGGACCTCATTTAAACGGTTTCGTAAGTTGGAGGATCCATCATACCCGGTTTTACGACCAAGGGACAAAAATCGGACCGAGTGAGCCTAACAATCTCAGGTGTGTTGCTTTCATGTTCCAACACGTATAGCCTTTTCAAACATTATTCTACACAGACATTTTAATGGATTTCTGCAAACTTTTAGTAGTATTATAGACCCAGTGACTAATCATATATAGTATACCACTAGTATTAGAAGTACTATACTCTAGTACTTACTACTAGTTGTAGTATTCGACTCCTACTGTCCTACATTGACCTGAGCCACTGGCAACATCAAGACTTAGGTAGCGTATTTTTCAGAGACTGATTGATGAAAACTAACGGATGATTTACTTTATCATGGATTTGAATTAAACAGTACTCCGTAGTATTTTATATTATAAGTCTTAACTGATAGTTTAAAACAAGTTATCTAAATAACGTAATAAGTAAGTTTTTTTTAAAAGAAAATGTCTTTTTAAAGCGTGAAATACATAATCTGTGGCGTTAACGGGCCTTGACCTGTTACAGAGAGCCACAGAGGCGACACAACAATCTTCTACAGTATACAGAAAACCGTATGCTTCTGCATCATAACTACTCCTACACAGATTCAGAGTTCGGACCAATACTAAACTGTCAAAACTCAGATCTACTGTTAATCTAGATCCACCAGCAGTAGCAGCAGCAGATAAAAACAAATCTCAAGTCCATCCGTTCCGACTCACACCGTCAGCAAAAACAAGATTGACAGCTGCAGGTCGTGTCCTCTTCAATGGAGTCCAAATCGATGTGTGCATTGTCGCACTGTCCTAGCTCCGCGGTCTATAATAGCTGATGGAAATAAATTTCGTGCAACGATCCCCTAAATGCTGCAAACGAGTGACATTGTATCGAGTTCGAAAAAGTTTGAACAGAATTCAGTGGTTAACTGCTGACATGTGCTTGGTTAATTAAAACAATATGGTCACTGCACATTTCAGACGGTCCAAAATATTGATGGTTAAGCAATTCCCCCATGCATCCCGGGAGACACGCACAAGTCCCTTTGTACTTTCAGGTGTGCCTTTTATCCTAAGAGACAGGATTATCTGCATCTAAATCTGGTTCTAGAGTCACTACCAGAAATGACAGACAACATCAACAGCCAAACAGGAAAAACTCTGTGCACATGACTTGCAGGTCACTTTAGTGCTCGTTTCAAACAGTGTTCTTATTAATGTACAGTATAGTACTGTATAGTATTCCTCCCGTCTTAGGTAGGCTGTTGTATCAGGGTATTGTTAAATGGTCAGTAGCGCTCATTAACTCTGAAGAAATTCTGAAGACTGAAAAGGACGGGATCATCTCGGCGTCCAAATACGCTCAGGCAATGAATTTTGCCACTCTTTTTCCGAGCCAAACCAGCTCTGGACGTGTCATCAGACAACCACCATTTGCAACCATGTAGGGAGGGTACTATTTTAGCGTCCTTTTGCCTGATGCTTCACATCAAATGCACGTCAACATTTAAGCCATCCATAAAGCAATGCAGTTGTGGTACACTGCAACAAACAACCACAATTTTGTCTTCAGTGCAAAGGATCTGCCAGTGCCAAGAAAGCAGGAACTCGTCCGTGTACTCTTTAGTTCTTCCTTCCTTAACTTCCATGCCATTTCAGCTATCAACCTATACAGGTCGGTATCAGATACCGCATCAGCATTTAAGCCACACTTGCAGTGTCAGAAAAACAAAGGAATGGCATAGACTTTCGTTTCTTCCTCCTCTTTTTCCCTTCACTTTGGCACTTGAGAAACCCAAATTAAATTTACAATTTTATACCACGAATAAGAAAACAAATTTTACTATATGACACTTAAAGTCCATATAATTAACTAGTGGACATTGTAAAAACATATATCCTAAAAAGCTGGTTATGTTTATGGAAGGATATTTTCGATCCAATTGAAAAGAGAATTTCTTAAAAAAATTAAAAATGTTCCTATAGCTACAAGCTTCTAACCTAACACTCAAGTGAGACGGAATGTGGTATATATACTAACAATGTACACTTGAGTGATGGTATTTTGAGAGTTGCATAATTTCAAAGCATTCACTCAAGCGCTAGGTTAGCATCTTGTGATCCCAAGTGGGTGAGAATGTCTTTCGGTAAATTACCAATTATTTTATTGTCCTTCAGTTATTGCACATATTTACGAGGTTTATATATTTACTAGGTTTATCAGTAAATCTATTATATTCATAAGATAGCACGAAAAGAAGGCATCACATTCACTGTGCAGATTAGAAATTCTCACATTAATCTAAGAAAAAAAGAAGAGTCCAAATAGAAATACAATAAAAAAATAACTGAAATTCGGAATTATAATAAGCAATACTGAAAGAGAAATCCATATAAGAATCCAATACGTGATTAATTAAAATTCGGAATAAAAAATAAATAAATTTCTAAAATTAGGAAAGAAAAAGAGGAGTTATTGAAACAATTTTGAAATAACTAAAATTCAGAATAAAAAATAAATATTGAAACAACAATTAATCCATTTATAACACAACACAAGATTTATTAGAATTCGAAATAAAAAATAAAATAAATTCATAAATTAGAAAATAAAAATGAGAGTTCAACTAGAAATACAATTTATAAATAACTAAAATTCGTAATAAAAAATAAAAACTATTGAAAGAATAGTTCATCTAGAATATAACAATATCAAATGATAATAAAGAGGAAAAAACAATAGGCCTGTAAAGAAATAAAGTGATGGTAGTTGATGAGACATATAAAAACTATAAACATTTAAACACAAAATCTCAAATAGAATCCCAATAACGATTAAGATGAGGGACAACGGACAAGCCATTAAGTAGCACGGTCACGGCAGTTGGCGGGATTGTAGAAAGTAAATAATAAACCCCAATAAAAATCATGTCTAATTTTTAAAATCTCAATGACAATAAAAAGGGGAGGCAAAGGGCGGGTCGCGCGTAGAGGAGTTGACGGAGCGTGAGCTCCTCAACGGGGGACAGTGACGGTCCCCATTTGTGAGTTCGGCTAGGGACAAGGGGCGTGATTCGGCTCTCCGATGCGCGAGGGATCGAGAGAGTAGAATCCCGAGAGAGATCGTGACGCGAGGAGGTATACAGGTTCAGTTCGCCGGCGAGGCGTAATATCCTACTCCTATGTGTGGTTGATTAGAGATGATTTTTCAGGGATCGAAAAAAACCCCCCTTCTCTAGGCCTGGGCCTCCTTTTATACTTTTAAGGGGATACCACATGGGCCATCAGGCTATTTTCTTAGAGAAAAAGAGAAATATTCTTTTACATTTAAGAGCAGTCTTGTTGCTTGGCGCAAAAATCACATGATAGTAGTGGCGACGTGACTCCTGTCAGGTCGCTTATCCAACCGCGCGCGACGCCGCGCGTCATTCCTCATTAAATGGGCGGAAACTTGCGTGCTCCGTCCGTACCAGGCGACGTGCGCCACACGACCGGACTTGACTTACCAACTCCGGTTTGATAAGAGGGCAGAACGGCTCTCATGATTCCGACGAGACCTGATGGGGCGTGCGGAGCACTATCCAACGTGCAACCGGCGCACTGACATTGCACCACCGTCCCATCGGTCATTCTGACCGGTCATAGACCGGTCAGTCGGCGTGACCGGTGTCAGACCAGTCACGCGCACGCCTAACCGCATTAAATGCGGCGTGACGCGCTGCTCAGACGCCCTCGCCCGTGCCGTCATTAATGGGGTTATGTGAGCGTTGGCAACGCCCACCTAACCCCGCACACGTGGCGGCAGCACGAGGGGGTCGGGGCAGCCCGACCCCTACTATCGTAGCGTGCTAGAGGAGCCGGGAAACCGAGAGGGCGGCCGCCACCTTACCCTCGGGCCCGATCCCCTCCTCGGGGGAGGGCCACGTGGGCGCAGGGGGCCGCCTCAAGCCCTGAATTTGCATACCCCTGGGCCCATGACACCGACAGGAGTATAGTGGCAAAGCCGTTGACGGTTTAGCGGGACTTCTAAAAAGTAAAAAATGAACACAAACAATAATTATGTTCGATTTTTAAAATCCCAATGATAATAAAGATAGGAGGTAACGGAGGGACGGTAGAGGAGTACAGTGATGGTGTTTGATTAAACTTTTAAAAAATTATAAAAACAAAACCCAATAGGATAATGAACTCGTGATGGTGTTTGATGAAACTTTAAAAAAATTATAAAAATAAAACTCAATAAGACAATGAACTCTACAAACTAAAAGGTCTAATTTTTAAAGGTTTCGTGAAATATGAATAGAAATAGTGATAAATCGATAAACAAATGAAGTCTTGACAAATAAGTAAGGAGTAGCGATCGAAACGACTTTTAAAAACTACAAAATTATAAAATTAGAAAGACGCGGTTATATTAAAGTTCGGTCTTTCAAAATTCTAAAACAACGAGATATATATTGAACAAATTTTAAGTAAAATCATATTAATAAATAAATAATTTTATATAGATGCTAGCCACGTAATTGTGCTGGCCACCTAACAAGTTACATATAAAATTTAGTTGTCGTATAATAAAACTTGCCACCAAGAAAATAGAGAGAGAATTGGTTAGAGCTGTAGCGGTAGAACAGATTTTATTCCCTGCTCTTTTGCCATACTCGAGCTACATATTATGGTGGTACTTTGCGAAGATTTACCATCTTAGTACTAACACTAATATGTACCGAAAGTTAATTAAAACACTCTCCTAGATTAGCATTCGGGCTTCGGTTGTGAGTAATCACCAGAGCTGATCGAGGTAATAATCTCTAGTGACGTCATTGCTGAACTCCGAGTCTTCGAGGCGGCTCATCTCCGAGCTCTTCAAGCTGACGGCGCTGTCCGGCCGCGACTTCCTCGACCCGGCACGGGCCAGGCTAGGCCTCGCCTCGCCGGCCGCGGCGGCGACGGCGCCGTGCCGCTGCCTCGGCGCGCTCTGGCACCGCGCACGCGCCACGGACGACGCCGTGTCCGCCATGTAGCGCGGGCTCACGACGCGCACCTTCGCCGGCGACGCCGAGCCGTGGTACTCCGCCGGGAGCGCGGCGAGCCGTGGCGTGTTGTGCGTCGTCTTCGGCTGCCGCGGCTCGTGCTCCTGGACCTGGAGGTGGCGCGACGGCGGCTTGTAGCAGTAGAAGAGCGGCGAGGGCAGCGGCACCGACCCCGGCGTGCCGTCCGGTGGCGGGTCGGCGGCGTAGCGGCTCGTGATCCGGGAAGACCGGCACCGAAGCTGGCACGTGTCCATCTCCACGATCCTCGGGCTGCGGTCGAAGTTGATGTCGCCGCCGTCAGATACCCGCCGGCGGTGCACCACCGGCAACGTCAATGTCTTTACCCGCGCTCCGTGCATTTGCACGACGATCCGCTCCTACCGTACAAAAAGGCTCAGAATTTTAACTTCATCTGATGAAATCAGGTTGATCCGAGGAAGCATCTCAGTGAAAAATCTCACCTGTTCGACGGATTTCCGAGACGAGGCCATCTTGATGGCGCGAGAGGAGGCTTGGAGCCTCATGAGAGCTTGCAGCCTCTGCAGAGTCGTCGCTGCTTGCTTCCTCACAAGGTAGCCACGTACCAGAGCTTGTATCTTGACAAGCGCCTTGAGAGCGCGCAGTGCCCTCCTAGCCTGCACTTGCGGTGGAAAATTCAAATTTTTACAGTCGCATCGAAAAGCAAATCAACAGAAACAATATGAAAGTTTTTAAACTATGACATGACGACTAGGCTTGTGTCACCACTGTGCAGTTACCTAAGCATTTGCAGCAATCATCACTAAACAAAAATATCCTAAAAAGTGGAATTCATCTAAGTAGGAAGCAGATTAAATAATGTGCATTGTGCAATGGCTAGTGACTCAACGGCAGGAAACAATCAAAGAACTGCTGTCATTACAACAGTTAGTAAAGTGAAGTCAAATCTCTAGTCCAATATAAAACCAGGAGAATCTACCACCTATTTTCAAAAAGAAGAATCTACTAAAATCCCGTGAACCTATCCATGCATTGATTACTAACTGAATCGTGGAAAACCAAATAAAATGTCTTTTACAAGTAGAAGTACTAGGTTAAATGTTCAAAGTTCAAAAACATGCAGCAGCTGCAGAACAAAATTCAGTTTTAAGGGTAAAAAATGCAGCATTTTTAGGGGAAAAACAAGACAAGAAACCACGAGGACGTACCAGGTATCCTCTGAAGGCCTTCTGGATCATGACGGCCGCCTCCACCTCCCGTTGCTGGCCGCAGCTGCATGGCCGGACCTGCGAGAGCTCGCCGGCGACGACGGCGGTGACCGAGGGCCGGCGGCTGCCATCAGCGACGCTGCTCCTCGGCTTCGCGAAGCTCCACCTCCTCCTCTCCATCGGCGGCGCCGCGACGCCACCATTGGCGCCTGCGGCGGCGCTGTGCTCCTTCCGATCCTTGTCTCCTCCTTCCTTCTTGCCGGTGAGAACCTTCTTGAACCATCTCATGGCGCGGCCCATGGTGAATCAACCTATCTGCAGCACGACGAATGCCACGAACAGAGGCGTCAAAAATGTGTAGAGAGCGTGGGCAAAAGGATTCAACAACAGCAGCTAGAACTATTACAGTGTTGGAACAATGCAGACGCAAAGATCAACTCGGGAGTTGTTGAAAGTTGAAAAACTGTAGGCGAACAGGGGAAAGAAAGCTATAGTATACTGCTATAGTAGCTCAATAAAACAGAGACGCCACGATTTGAAATGAGATACTCCAGATAGCAGTGTGGACAAGAACAAAGCATGGAAACAAGAAAGCTTGGGGGGGGGGGGGGGGGAGGGTCTTTTTCGATGGTGAAGCAGGGAAGAAACCTTTTTACAGAGAGGAGCTGCTGCTGAGAAACATGGGACCGAACAGAGATGGAAACCGAACTGAAAAGGCCTCAAGAAGCTTAGCAGAAAAAGGAGAAGGCAAAGACGTGTAATGTAGCGCCAAAAACAGCAGAGTTGGTGGGGGAGATTCACAGTGCTCCCCCTCCAGCTCACGAAACGTGACTCCCTGATGCGGAAAAGGACCTTTTCATCAGTGAACCCACCAGCCCAGCCAGCCCAGCCGGTTGAACATTACTCCCAGGCGAAGCAGCGAGCCAGCCGGCGATTCAGAGCGCAAGCAGCCGGCGACGAAGTGAGAGCGAGCTATCGACCCAGGCACCGCACCGCAGCCGCTCGCAGGGGAAAAGAAAAGATTCCCCCTGCTTGCCCCCCGTCGCCTAAGAGTCCGAGCACAAGGCAACAAAATGGCTAAGCGAGAGGCAAGACCAACCCGAAGCCAAAAAAGACCCAAACCCCGGAGGGTCACCACCACGCACCGCACGAGGCAGCCAAAAAAAAAAAAAAAACCGCGATGGCAACAAGATCCAAACGGCGTCGCTCGCGCGGATGCAATCATTCGCAAGTCACACGCCACGCACGGACGCACCTCGCCTCAGCGCGGCCGAGAGCCCGAGATAGCCGCGCCAACAGCAAGTCACAAGTTGTGGTCTCGCGTCTCTCGCCTCCCACTCCGCGGCACGGCTTTTGGAGCGCGCGTCTGGCCGAGAACTCACGCCAAGATCCGATCCGGCATCCGGCTAAAAAAAACGTAGTAGTAAAATCGATCGGGCGGTACGAGTACGAGCGGTGACGCACGCCCCACCCCACCCGCGATGGTAGCAGCCCGTCCTTCTCTCGTCGGCAGGTCGGCTACCCTCTTCCACACCAGCGCAACGAGGGAAGTGTGTGACGCGGATGGATGGGTGGTACAGTGTGGTATGTACGAGCGCTCACTGATCCGGTCAAATAAATGTTTGTGCCTTTGTTTATCGCCTTGTGTAGGGATACGGATTCTAGGCTTCTGGACCACAGTGGGAACGTGAGTTGGTTAACCATCGTTGGCATGGAAGTTGCACCGCTCGTATACTGTATACTTCTACTGTGTATGGTGGAGTAACTCACGGCAACAAGCTTGAGAAATGGAACACCAAATGTAAAGATGTCTTAACGGGTTGTGCATCTGTAACCCCAGAGATGCTAAGCGTTAATTATCTACCATGACGGGAATGCACATGCCTTGTGGTCCATATTCCCCCGGTTCAGTAGAAGATCACAAATTTATTTACTGTTCAAAATGCACAGCCGGCGGCCCCCGCTGGAGACGCACGCGTGACGCAAGCGGCGTGCATGCAAGAAATTTTATGGGAGGGGAGTGGTACGGATGCGGAAGGGAGAAATTTTTCATACGAATCGGCACACTTCTCGAGGCTGCCGCTCTGCGTGACGCCATCCTCCCGTCGTGGAACACGGTTTCAGTTTCGCAACAGGGCATGGCCGTCCTTTCGACAGTGAAGAGCATGTAGTAGCAAATCCGTCGAAAACGAAAACGAAAAAAAAGAATGAGCATCTGATGCACTGTCCCGTGGCTCCCACTCCATCGTATATGCTTCGAATCGTAGAGTAGTAGTAGAGTACCAAGATACTGGTATACTACCAGTACCCCAAACACTACCAAGACACCAACACGAAGAGAATACGAGCGCCAGTAGTAGTGTAGGAGTCGCACAGTACAGTGAGAGCAAGTATAATAGTAGGTTCTAAGAAGGCTGAATGCTGAATTGGATGAGAGAGAAGAGGAGAGAGAGGAGAAGCGGGCTATAAACTTGTAGCCATCTTAGACATAAGAACCAAGAAAATCTGTGAGAGAGACAGGTAGACCATATATTTATAGTTAAGAGCTAACCACAATATGAGTGAGCTGAGAATTAGACTGTAAAGATCCATACAGTCAGCAGCTGACTATATTATTAGCCTTGCCCTGATAGTCACCCAAAAGATGCCAACTTTTGTCGTTGGTGCTTGGAAAGTTGGAATGCACTCCGTGGCAACCGCGTATTCTCGTACAAGTACTGGCGCCCCGCCTGCAAACGGCGCCGTGTCGATCGGTTTTTCGAATCCACGGCTCCACGCTTGCCTGCCTGCACGGAGATCCTCTCGCCGAGAGCAATTATGTGGTCACCGTGTAGCTAGCGATCGAGTACTTGCTGGCGCCGTGGTACGTAAACAAATTTACTCCTCATGCAGTGGTACGCTCCGTTCTCGCCAGAACGAAATCTAGTCCTGCACGAACCGCACGCTTTTGTTGTGTAATGGCCTGGCCGGAGGCAGCAGCAACGTACTCCACAGTCGCGAGCAGAGTGTAATCAAGGCTAAGGTTAAGCTACGGCCATAATGGCGGCGAAGGCGGACCAAACGGCAGCATCGCCAAGCCTGAATCCCGGCTCGCTGACACTGGCAGGGAGGGGTCAACTGGACCCCCTCGGTCCCCTGCAATGCTGCAACTGCGAGCCCTGTGCAACAAGGTAGCTATAGCCATTTCCGTCGCAGTTCTAGACCTGTGGCCGCTGCGCGTGGCATTCGATCGAGTTTTTAACAGAGGGGACACCCCCCCCCCCCCCCCCCCCCCCCCCAAACCCCCACCCCCAAGTGCAGTCCGCGAGCCCCGTGCCGAGGCTTTGGGCCGACTCGCGCGGCGCAGCAGGAATGCATTCGCATCGCATGAAGTGTTTGGGGATATATCCCATGGCCGCGTGTGGGCCTCGACGCGCTGCGTCCACCGGTCCAGGCGCATTGAAGAGGTTTTACGGATCGGTGCAAAGCGTCGGGCTGTAAATGTGTGTTGGATCGCTGTGGTCGGCGAGACGATTGACGCATTGATAGTTCGATACGCTGGCTGTGGCGGTGCTGCTGCCTGCTGGTGGCTACTCTAGAACCATGGTAAGTACAAGTACGCGACGAGTTTGCTGCTGTTGCAGGATGTGGATTTGGCAGTGAAATTACGTTGTGGCATAGCCGAGTTAAGGCCTATAGCTGCTAGGTGGGGCGTTACTCATCGTGTTGGTACAGTGGTACTTTTGTTTTGCACCTGCACGGGGTGTGATCGTACCGCTCTTTTGGTTTTGGGCCCGGCCACGCGTTGTTGCATGTTCTTGCTCGCTAGTTTGATGGACCTGAGGTCTGAGGACGAGCTCGAATATTTCACATGACGAGGCACACTGGGCCTGGACGGCCGGATATGAAGTCCAGAACATATCCTTTGACATTTGCTTATGGGCCTCGCAATGGATTAGGCATGCCCTGGCCTAGCACATGGGCCACTGAAAGGAAGCCCAACGGGCTGACAGTGCAGTAGTTGGGCTTAAAGCATTTATCTGTTAGGCGTTTTCCGGCATGTGAGTACAACATTGCTCCCGCTTTAGCATTTTGAGGTTGCAAGTTATTTGTCGTTCAACCTTAACCCAAAGCCAAGACTAGCTTATTGTATTTTAGGTCATGTTTAAAATTACATGATGAATTTGCTAATTATAATGGGCTTTTAATCTTGGGCCTCGGTCTATGGCCCAAGTGACCTGAGACCTTGGGTCCATCCCTAAAGTCAATCGTTAATGTGCTATTTTGAACAACTTTGTCAATGCCATTTTTCTTCCCACTTATTTATTTTCATTCTTCCTCTGAATTCTAGCTTGCTCCGATCAACCATTCCAGCTAGCATCAGCGCAATGTGAAAGCCAAGTACAAAAGCGAGGACTTTCATTTTCTTTTTCGGGGAGATAGCAGCTTTGTTAGAATACAAGGAACTATACTGGATTCAATTGCTATGGTAGGTAGGATATGATTAGTTTTCATTGAATCTATATAGGGCTCCTTGAGAAACCATTGTACTCCCTCAAGGTTCAATACATCAATCAACAAATATTTACAGTACCGTTCCCTCAACAAAAAAAAATATTTACAGTACCTTTTCTACACATACACGATTTCACATATGATCGCTTGGACCATTGAGGGAAAAATTGAAGTGAGGATTGTAGAGGTTGTTGTGCAGTTTTGTGCCGAGGAGGAAACACTCCACGCCATGTCCAAAGAGAGGAAAAAAATGGTAAACAAAAACACCAAAGACGATGAAACATAAAACATGGAAGTTTTATACTTCGGATTTATGTAAACAAACTCTTAGGCATTGTAATATCGCCTCAACTAAGTTTTGACTCAACCTGATAGCGTATGATTATCGTTAATGAAAACGGAGCATGAATACTATATGTACCTATACAGTATTCCCTCCGACTTAAAAAAAACTTAACCTGATATGTCTCCATCCAGATCCATAGTACTCTAGGGGCCACATCTCTTCTAAGTTAAGTTTTTTTTTAAGGATAGAGAAAGTATATGATTGAAAATATAAGTCATTTTAGTCTTATAAACACTACTGTAGATAGTAAGAGTTATATACTAAAGATAACATGATTTTGAAACATGTCAACCTTTTTTTCTTCTTTGATGAGTATATATGAGTCAATAATGTAATTACCTACTTAAATTTTCTGAAAGCAACTTGAATTTCAGTTATGATGAAGTAGTTACTATTGGCTACATTGGGATCTTATATCGAACTGATTCCGTTTATCTTTGGAAAAGAATTCTCTGACTTCAAGTCGTAGACGATCTCAATCATTTAATTACGTTTATATGGATAAGTATATTGAACCTAGTCAGACATAGATAGAGTAGTAAAATTCATCTGGATACGGTTCAGAACCCCGTGCGAAAGTTCATCTTGCGCAGGAAGTGAGGAAACCATCGCGTCTCTCGGATTTGTACGACACCGGTGCGCATGCCGTCGGAGCGTGTCGGATTTGTACTACGGCTCGACGGGTCCCCTGAGTTTCACCGCAAAACCGCGAGATTCCGCCGTTGCACGAGCCGTTGGCCGTTGCGTCTCCGCCGCGTGCGCGTGGCGGCGTGGCTCATCTGTCATCTCGTCATCCTCACGTCAGGAATCTCCGGAGGGACCCGGCCTTCCACGTGACTACTTGTACATTTCTTAATTCTCTTATCCTTTGTTGCCGTACGCCGCTGATTTTTTTTTACCCTTAAAAAGTCTCCGGCTCCCATCGGTTCCTCCACGCAGTATTCGTTGTTGCTAAAATTTGAACTTCAAAAAGTTGATTTTAAAGTTTTTTTTATCGAAATTTTTTCAACATTGATATTTAAATCGCTAAAAATACACATATAAAAATTTTATTTATAAATTATTATTATTTTACTAATATACTATTTAATATATTATTAGCATATAGCCAAATATGAGACCTCCTTTCCAAGTTCTGTTTGGACTGACTGTTACGTGGGCTCCATCGACATGAGACCCCACGTTAGTACACTTTCGACCGTATGATAAACGTCAACGTTTGCAATACTAAAATATTTCTTGTTGATTTTGTTTAGAGTGTTTTCTTGTTAATTGGATAACGCCGCACCGCACTTGTCCGTGTTGGCCTCCCAAAAACCCGTTATAAATTATCTTTTATCTAAAAAAATCGGTTTGGTAAATTTAGCAGATATCCACTCACCCAAAAGACCAAAACCAATCGCACAATTTCCAAGCCAACCACCCCCAGATCTACTTAAGAGAAACACCTAATCCAGGTCGTCCATTCCCAACAAGAACGGATCTGAGCCGTGCAAATCCTGAGTGCGGATCCGCTAATGGCGCAAAGGCGAAGGGTACTCGAGCCTACCGGTTAAAACGCCCAAGTCAGTGGCTCTCGTCTTCCTTTCTCCTACGCGGCCGGAGAGAGGAGGGGAAGAGAGGATCTCGCCGAGCGCCATAGCCTCGGATCCAGAAACGGAATTCGGTGTAGGTCTCTCGGGCACCTGGATCCATCGTAGGAAGGGAAGGCGGAGCAGCAGTGATGGGGAAGGCCACGGCGGTGGGGACGGCGGTGGGGACGGCGGTGGTGGTGGCCGCGGCGGTCGGGGTGGCGGTGGTGCTGGCGCGGCGGCGGAAGAGGAGGGAGCTGGAGCTGGTGGAGGGAGCCGCGGCGGAGAGAAAGAGGAAGGTGGCGGCGGTGATCGAGGACGTGGAGCACGCGCTGTCCACCCCGACGGCGCTGCTGCGGAGCATCTCGGACGCCATGGTCTCCGAGATGGAGCGCGGCCTGCGCGGGGACATCCACTCCATGCTCAAGATGCTCATCACCTACGTCGACAACCTCCCCACCGGGTAAGCACCTCGATTCCGATCTGATCTCTGTAACTCTGTTCCCTTTCCGTTCCTTCCGTTGGATTATTGGTTGCGGACTTAGTGATCTAAAAAGTTGGAATTGGGAAAGGTCTCGTAGTGATGCGAATCGTACGGGAAACAAAGCTCTTTACGGATCGCGTAACCGTGGGGATTTATCTCCGTCGTCTGATTAGGACCGACTGACCTTTTGATGGAATGGTAGGAAATGTGCGAATTCTTTTTATGATTTTTGTAGGAAAATCAAATTCCCCCGAAAATTGCGCCTATTGGTGATCCGAAGAGAATGGGAACAATAATCTCCCATTTGATCTTCATGTGGTTTTTGGTAACTCGTATTCGTGAATTGGGATTTTTTTTGGGTACGTTTAGATCAAAGCTAGAGCAAGTTATAGCTTGTAACCACAAGGATATATGCTTGTTCTCGGACTCTCTGAGGAGAGCCAAACCAAATTGGCTCGTCCCAAGGAAAAATGTGGAGTCGTGGGCATCCAAAATTGTTTCTCATGCACCAGTGATACAGGAATTCGGTGATTGGGGGGGGGGGGGGGTGCAGAGTTACTAAAGCATCATGCAATGAGAAAAAAAATGAAGTGCTAATATGTGTTATTAGCACAAATAAAAATCATTATTATAGAAAAAATATATAAGAAAAGCTAAGAGAAAATGATAATACTCTTGACAAGGATGGTTTTTGTGCTTGAGAATGATTGTTTTGATCTAGCTGATTGTGTATACACATACTATACATGTTAAATCACATTTGTCTGCTAAAAAGATTTGGGGGTACAACTGTACTCCCATGTCCTCCTAGTGTAGGTTCGCCCCTGTCATGCAGAAGAGGTCTCTATATGGAATCAAACAGGATTCTACATAGAACTCAAACATGATAGATAAATTGGCCTATCTAAGCTAGGAAAGATAGGTCTCCCGTCAACACTTCCTATCGTTCTCAGATGACCTTCAGTTTTATGATCTAGATCGTCCATTTGTTCCTACTTTGGCTCTTTAGGATTTATGATTATCATATGGGATTGATTAATTTCTTGTGGTGTTTGGTTTGCAATGTTGGTTTGATTCGTTTAGGCTTAAGTGATACGTTATTAACCAATGCATGACAGGGAGTTCCTTTGCATTGTGGTTTCCTTGTTAGCAATCTGACCAATTAGATCCATCAGTCGAACTTATCTCATGGTATAGTTGGTCTGGTAATAAGTTTCTCTGGTAGGCTATAGCCTCCATATCGTTAAGCTAAATGTGGCAGGCACATCCCGAAGGAAGTTTCTTAAATATAATGATTCCATCCTATTCTATCGGATCATTCTATCAGTCTGTTAAGTAAAACTCACTCACCTATAAGCATACAATGTTTCCTGCTGCCTTCTTCCAAAAGTAGTAATTTCATTCTTTGATCATAATGATGTCCCTTTGCAGAAATGAACAGGGTCTGTTTTACGCATTGGATCTTGGAGGAACCAACTTCCGCGTCCTGCGAGTCCAACTCGGTGGAAAGGAGAAACGTGTCGTCCAACAACAGTACGAGGAAGTTTCAATTCCACCACATCTGATGGTTGGAACTTCCATGGTAAGCATTTGCTGCTTGATTTTAAATTTCTTGGAGCTGTACATTCCGTGCTTGTCTTATGTATTTTCTGACTATTACGCAGGAACTGTTTGATTTTATTGCTGCTGCATTGTCAAAATTTGTTGATACTGAAGGTGATGATTTTCACCTCCCAGAAGGTAGACAGAGAGAGCTGGGTTTCACCTTTTCCTTCCCAGTGAACCAGACATCAATATCATCAGGAACGCTCATCAAGTGGACAAAGGGTTTCTCCATCAATGACGCGGTAAATGTCAAAAATAACTTTTGGAAATACCCTGACCAGAACACAATCCTGATCCTTCTTTAAACACATGAATTATGTCACAAGGTTCCTTGATAAAGCTTGATTGAATATGTCAATGGAGTATTTTGATTAGCTAATTGCTACAAGCTCCCTTAAACGGTGCAGCACTTGCCCTCTTATTTTAAATTGTGTACATTGTAATCAACTTAACTAGGTTTGTGAAAAGAAATATCGACCTTGATCAGGAAGCATATTTAATTGAGGATCTTTAGTAGTATTATGTTTTTGCCTGGTTGATCATATCTGTGTGAACTGTAAAGCATTGAACAAGAATAATTTGGTTTTGATATATTATCTCCTGAATTAGGTTGGTGAAGACATTGTGTCTGAGTTGAGCAAGGCCATGGAGAGGCAGGGATTAGATATGAAAATTACAGCATTGGTAAGTTAATATCTATTAATTTAGTCAATTTCTTACTTCTACACTATATCTATGCTCAGCCCCGTTATCTGAGACATTGATAATCATTTGTTTCCTGATGATGTGATGCAAACATTGTTGACATGATTTACCACTGATGTAGGTTAATGACACTGTTGGCACATTGGCTGGTGGGAGATATGCGGATAACAATGTTGTTGCTGCCATAATATTGGGCACTGGTACAAATGCAGCTTATGTTGAGCATGCTAATGCAATTCCTAAATGGACCGGTTTACTGCCTAGGTCCGGAAATATGGTTAGTGTGTGAATGCTTTATGCTTGGGATTACATTAGTTGTCTATGTCTTATAGATGATCCATGCCGACACTCTTGTATGTTAGCCCTACTTAAAATAATTATGTAAACGTGGAATTGTTTGATATTCTCTAGGTAATCAACACAGAATGGGGAAGCTTTAAATCAGACAAGCTTCCTCTTTCAGAATTCGATAAAGCAATGGATTTTGAAAGCTTGAATCCTGGAGAGCAGGTATTCTATCCCCAGTATTTTCCTCCCTGTTAGTTTTAGCCTTTTAGGTGGACAGCATTAACTTGTGTGTGTATTTTCCAACAGATATATGAAAAGTTGATTTCTGGCATGTATCTTGGAGAGATAGTGCGAAGAATCTTGCTGAAGCTTGCTCATGATGCAGCTTTGTTTGGGGATGTTGTTCCACCTAAGCTAGAGCAGCCGTTTGTACTAAGGTATATTTCTGTACCATATCTCTTTTTGAACTTCATGCCTTCCTTTTGTCATGGCAAAAGCCATTTTACTTTGTTGTTAACTATCATGCTGGTCAAGTTTTTTTTCGCGATTTCTGTTACTATCCCTTGGAAAAGAATGCACATGATATCTTGGCATCGTTTCCATTATAATATTTGCACTGGTGATAATATATACCCAAATAAATTATGGAGGTGAAGTTGTTTGTATATCTTGAAATTATCATGTTACATCAGTTAGCAAATCCATGGAAGGTGACAAACATTCAAAATTTGTTGTTTTATCCATTCTTACTTTCTTCTGGTCGATTCTCATAATTGTGTGCAACTATAAGTTACTAGTATCTAGCTTGGATAATTAGGGTGGATTGGTTTTTACTCACCAGTAAATTTTTTCTGCTTCCAATCCCCCAATCTTATGCAACTCTGGTAGAATTTTTATAAATATCTCAATTGTTGTATCACAGGACGCCGGATATGTCAGCCATGCATCATGACTCGTCACATGACCTTAAAACTGTTGGAGCTAAGCTAAAGGATATCGTGGGGGTATGAATTGCTTGACCCAAAGTGCATACGCAACACCCGACACTGTTCGATGAGTATTGGTTGCTTATTTATGATTTATTCTTGTGTTCAGGTCCCAGATACTTCCCTGGAAGTAAGATACATTACCAGTCACATTTGTGACATAGTTGCAGAGCGTGGTGCACGCTTGGCTGCTGCTGGCATATATGGGGTCCTAAAGAAGCTAGGTCGAGACAAGATGCCAAGTGATGGCAGTAAGATGCCTAGGACTGTCATTGCTTTGGATGGTGGGCTGTATGAACATTACAAGAAGTTCAGCAGTTGCTTAGAATCAACTGTAACAGACCTTCTTGGGGATGATGTCGCGTCTTCGGTGGTTACCAAGCTGGCCAACGATGGTTCTGGCATTGGAGCTGCTCTCCTCGCAGCCTCGCACTCCCAGTATGCCGAGGTCGACTAGCTTTAAGGATGAGCTTGATGAATGGTGAATCAAACTCCGGTTGTAGGTTCTCATTTCCCCTTTCAAAATCCACATAATACTCCTGGCTCCCCCCTTGAAATCTTACCATCTTTTTTGGCTATTCTGAGGACAAACATAAGTGCCTCTGCAGCGGGATATAGCTAGTATAGCGCCAATGAGTTTGGAGGTTTTCTAATGGCATAAACGTTTGGATGGCAGTAGCAGACTAACAGGGAAATGGAGGCACGGGCAATTCCATTCCTGTTCTGTCAGATTCTTTTCCCCCTTAATTGATGTTGAAAACCAAGATTTTTTTTGCTCTGTATTTTCTCTTCGTAATAAAGAAGGGGACATAATCGAATTGCTCTTGTTTGATCCCATATATGTATGTGACTGAATGCACTCTCACTGTCCCAAAATTTTATAGATGCATTTACAAAGTTACAATACATATTACATGCAAATATGTGAAGGACGGCGAATGTATCTGTCTGGTATCTACCTGCTCTCCTAACTAGCGTGCCATCTCTCCTACTAGATGGTAACCATTGGATCAGGTTATACTTCTTATTGACCATTGTTCTCAGACGATGCTGTCCAAGCTACCGTTGCCGTCGTCGATGCCTTTGGTGTCCGAAAGCTGTTTCCGGCGGCTGCCACCCCTGACCGGCAGAAACGGCGCGCCGTCGCCGTCGAACTCCGCCACCTTCCCGTCCACGGTATTCTGGTGCGCCTGCTCGCACCTCACCAGAATCTGTAGAACGTCCCTCATCGTTGGCCTTGTCGCTGGCTGCGCGCCGGTGCAGATGATGCCGAGCTTGAACACGACCTCGGCGTCGTCGCCGTACCCGGCGTCGGTGATGCACCTGTCCGCCGCGTCGGCGATGCTTCTGCCCGATTGCAGGTGCCGCCACGCCCACTCCGCCAGCGAGCCGTGCTCGCCGCCGTCGTGGGCCTCCCTGCCGGTGATCAGCTCGAGGAGCACCACCCCGAAGCTGTACACGTCGACCTTCTCGTTCACCTTCCTCGTGTACGCGCACTCTGCATGAGACGAACGTGATCAGCACAAGGTAAGTTGCTGTGCTAGAGAAGAAATCAAGGGAGAAACGTGACGAGCAGCAAGGTTGGTGAGGTGAATTACCGGGAGCCATGTAGCCGAATGATCCGGCGACGGCGGTCATGGTGTTCGGCGTCCCGGCCTGGGCTAGCATCCGGGCGAGCCCGAAGTCGGCGACCTTGGCCGTGAGCTCAGCGTCGAGCAGGATGTTGCTCGACTTGATGTCCCGGTGCACGATCGGCGGCGAGCACTCGTGGTGCATGTAGCACAGCCCCCGCGCCGCGCCGACGGCCACCTTGATCCTCGCCGGCCAGTCCAATGGCGCTCGCCGGACCGACGGCGCCCTCGCCGTCTCGCCACCGGCCAGCCATTTGTTCCCGTGGAGCCACTTGTCGAGGCTGCCGTTGTCCATGTACTCGTACACGAGGAGCTTCGTCTCCTCGCGTGAAAGGCAGCAGAGGAGCTTCACGATGTTGGTGTGCCGGACATGGCCGAGGATGTTCACCTCCGAATCGAACTCGCGCTCCAGGTTCTTGTCCAGCTTGCCACCGGTCCATATGCGTTTCACGGCCACGGTGCCGCCGGCGCCGCCGCTGCTCCGGCTGGTGTACGCGACGCGGTACACGCGTCCCGAGCCGCCCTTGCCGATGACGTTCTCGTCGGCGAGCCCGCGCACAAGGGAGGCCTCGCTGAAGTCGAGGGGCTGGAATGGGGTCAGCTTCCATGCCGGCTCTGTCCGCGCGAGCCGCTTCCGCCTCTTGATGTCGCGGACGACGAAGAAGGCGAGCGCCCCGATCAAGACGACGAGGACCGCGCCGGCGGCGAGGAGACCCGACCGGAGCCCCGGCGATACGCCGTCGGATGCCTTCGCGGCGCAGGAGCGCAAGCCCGCGAAGTTGCCCGACGGCGGCGCCGATACGCAGAGACCGGGGTTGCCCAGGAAGCTCTGGTCGTAGGCGGAGACGGCGAGCGCAGCCGGGATCTCGCCGGTGAGCTGATTGGACGACAGGTTAAGCTGGTTAACCTTGAGCGATCCCAGCGCTGTCGGAATACCGCCGGAGAGCTTGTTCGACGAAAGGTCGAGCAGGGTGAGCACCGGCATGGAGCCCAATCCCGCCGGAATCTCACCGGTGAACTGGTTCCTGCTGAAGTTCATCTGTGACAAGCCACTGAGCGACGCGATGCTCGCGGGGATTGGCCCGGACAGCTGGTTCCTCGACAGGTCCAGCTCCTGCAGCAATGGCATCCCGGCGGCGAACCCGTCAGGTATCTCGCCGGAGAACAAGTTGTTTTCGGCGTTGAACTTCTGGAGCTTAGTGGCCGTCGCCGGAAGCCGGCCACTGAAACGGTTGTTGTGGATATAAAGCCTCGTCAGATTCCAGAACAGCTTCTCCGGCAGGCTTCCGGTGAGCTGCCCGTTGTTCTGCAGGAGCACGGTGATCAGCCTCGTCTCCGTCCACAGCGCCGCCGGTACCTCGCCGGAAAGCTCGTTGTCCTGGAGCTGGAGACTCAACAGCGCCGGGCAAGTGGCAAGACTCGCCGGAATTGAGCCATTCAACCGGTTGCCGGCGGCGGAGATAATCCACAACCGGCGGTTTTCGCAGACCCCCTCCGGTATTGGCCCGGTGAGGTTGTTGTTGTCGACCTCGATGTCTCTCAGAAATGGCGAGTGCTTGCCGAGCTCCGCCGGAAGCTGGCCGGAGAGATTGTTCTCGAACAGCTTCAATATCACCAGCGATGGAAGCTGAGCAAGGCTTGCCGGTATCTCGCCGGAGAAGCTGTTCATCATCAAGACTAAGTTTGTTAGGTTCATCAAACTTCCAAAGCTCTCTGGGATCGTTCCAGTCAGCTGGTTGTCAGATATGTCGAGATAAATTAAGCTTGCTGCTCCAATTTTGCCATTGACGACGACGTCACCGGTGAGCTTGTTGGTGTACAAGAACAAGTACTGCAGCTTTGGAAGGTTCCAAATCCCAGGAGGGATGCTTCCGGTGAATGAATTCTGGGACAGGTCAAGATACTCAATCTCCATCATCTCTGTGACGTAGCTGGGGAACTCGCCGGTGAGGTTGCATTGCGCCAGCCAGACCGTCTTCAGGCTCGTCAAGTTCTTGAACGATCCCGGCAGCTCGCCGTCGGAGAACTGATTCACCTCGAGCTTGAGCGTCTCGAGGCTAGTGATCTCGCCGAGCGCCGCCGGGATCGTGCCGGTGAGCTGGTTGCAGTTGAGGGTAAGCACCTTCAGGTTCTTGAGCTTCGACACCGCCGCCGGTATCTCGCCGGTGAAGTTGTTGTTGTTCAAGGCGAGGTAGGTCAGGTTCTTCCCGAGCCGGCCAATGTCGTCTGGGAGATCTCCGCCGATACTGTTCATCGACAGGTCGATGGAGATGATCCCGGTGAGGTTGTAGAGGAACGCCGGGAACACGCCGCCGACGCTGGTGTTCTGGAGGTTGAGCACCGTGAGCGCCGTCAGCCCGCCGATGGTGTCGGGGACGGTGCCGGCGACGGTGACGTTGGGCAGGGACAGCGACGTGACACGGCCGGTGCCGCCGCCGTCGCAGGACACGTACATCCAGCGGCAGTGCGGCGCCGCGTCCGTCCACGACGCGAGAGCCGCGGGGTCACCCCACGCGCGCTTGATCTGGAGCAGCAGCTGCTTCTCGTCGACGCCGCCCTGCTGCGCCGCGCCGCGCCGCGCGACGAGGCAGGTCAGGATCACGAGGAGGAGGTGGAGGTAGGCTTTGCCGCTCGGAAATGCCATGGCTTGGCGTGGTTTCTTGGTCGCCGCCGGCGAGCACGTGCGTTCACTCGGTGTGGCAAGCAGCCATCGCGGACTCCAGCGTGACAAACGTGGCTGGGCCATTTATATGCAGTGTGAACGGCACGTGCTGACTTTTCTTCCTCCATTATCCTGATTGATTAAATGATTGAATTTGTTAGGAATTTAGGATTACTTTTGCTGGGTGCTGCTTGCTTGGAAGTTTCAGCGATATGATCATATGATTCTTTTATAATTTGATACTAGTTAACCAGTTGTTGGTTTACCTCATGTTTTGTTTGGTTTTTGCTGGTCAGACGGTGGCGTTGTTTGAAAGGGATATGTTCTAGACGGCTTGTTTATGCAGCTACTACTAAGTTAAGGACTAAGATGAGCAACGTGTACGAATTGCACAGCTCGTGACATGGCTTCTTTAGAGCATGTACCATGGAGACCACTACCACATGTGATCTCAAGCTTTCATACGGGTTAAAACCACTGCAATATCAAACTCACATAGTGCGTCGTGGTCTTAAATGGACTCAGGAAAATCTAAAACCACGTTTTAAAGCCACCGTAGGCCACGATGGTGAGCCACAGCTCACATATGTGTATTTCCGTTCGTGTCCTCCGTTTAGATCCATAGGCTTCTTTTCCCGTCTCTCTCTCCCTTATTTCCTCTGCCCACCTACCCCCACTCGAGACTGCTTGTCTCCCTCCGCCATCCCATCCCCATCCGACCGTCATCCTCCCGCTCTTCCTCTCCAGTGACGCTGCCCCTTACGATGTTGCTCCGTAGCGGGATTGTGAAGCCGAAGAGGGATGTTGAAGGGAGCAGTGGATCCAAGATGGATCCAAGATGGGGAAGCCGCGGGGGTGGCCGCATCGAGCTCCTCGAGCCAATGCAAGTCCTCGAGCTGTGGCTTCGCGGCTCCCGAGCCCAAGCGCGGAGAGGAAACCGTTTTATTTGCAAGCATCGCTCCGCCTGCGGAACCACGAGCTCGACTGCTAGTTTAGCTTGGCTCCGACGTAGCGGCTTAAGACCACGTGATAGAGTGGAGCGTTGTACATGGCTTTATGGGAGTTATGCGATCTTTTCATGATCAAGGTACGACAATATGCTCCGTTGGCTTGGACTGTAGCGTGTGCCGGGCTGCCGGCACATTACTCTGCCGTCGGCTGAATGGTCAAACTATTCGGAAGCACGGTGGTGTCGATCACTTGCGACAAAGAGGAGTGGAAGATGTTTTACAAATCGCACGATCTTATTGCTATCACTCATGGCCACCATAATTTAAACATCTAATTTTGCTCCACTGGCTAAATTGTCGTTGTTGAAACCATTTTTTAAGTATATCTTCAAACCGATTACAACTAGTATCACATTAGTCTTCAAAGAAAATGAAAACTAGTATCAGATTGCAGATTACGAGATTATAACCGGTCAAGCACGGCAAGTAAATTAGAAGTGGCAGCAATTAGCAAATGATGATAAGCTTTTGTTTCCACTGATTTTACGGTGGGATCCCACCTGAGGTCGAGAAGGTGAATCGTCAGCGCTAGGTCACGGGCTCAGGGTGAGTTGGGCCCACGATGTGTGTCACATATGAGAGAATGGATATTTTAGCCTTCTTCAAAATTGGATTTGGCTATTATACTATATTTAAAACTTAATTCAATAAAATATCAATCTCGAGCACGCGCTACTCGCTGAATTGCCATTTTCTCATTTTTATTGATTTCCGAAATCATTTTCGCCCTTTGGCGTGGTGATTAGATGAAAATGCCCCCCACGCACGAGCGGCCATGGACGATGACTGCGACCTCGACCCACCTACCGGAGGAGCGGTGGAGGCTAGCCCGTGCTTGTGCTGCTCGAAGAAAGGGGAGGGAGAGGTCAGCCAGAACAGCGGTGACAGTGGGGGGCTAGCCCATGCTCGTGTTGCTCGAAGAAAGGGGAGGGAGAGGAGGGGGCAATGGTGCTGTCGCGGATGGAGGCGGAGGAGGAGGCAGTGGCGGCGACGCTGCGGGGTAAGGGGGAGGTGGTGCTGGCGTGGGTGGAGGTGGCGGCGGCGACACTGTGGAGCAAGGTGGAGGAGGAAAAGGAGGAGGCGGTGCAATGCAGGAAACGATGGCGATGACGCAAGATAATGGTGCTACAAGAGTTTCTGGCGTCGCTCGAGCCCACCCCACAATCTCACCTTCACCAGTCCAGGGGCGTTTCCGTCTAATCATCATAAGGAAAAGGTAAAAAGATTTTGAAAATAAGAGAAAATGACAATTCGATGAGTAGCATGGGTTCAAGGTTGGTATTTTATCGAATCATGTTTTAAAGATGATATAGTAGCGAAACCCCGTTTTGAAATTGGCCACACGTCCATTCTCTCACCACATCTAGATGTACTTGTGCACAAAACCTGGTCTAAAGTTGAGTCAAACAGAAAAGTTTTAGATGATGACGTGGCTCTGACGCCTCTGGGTTGTCCTTAACTATCTGTGGTCATTCGTTGACTAGTCGTAGGCCTGAAACGGGAAGTGAAAGGCAGCATAAGATACTGCACTCAATACCACACATGCATATAACATATAATACGTATATATGGATAAATACCACAGTGAAAACTTTGTCCCGTTTCTTCACTTCTAGAATACAGAGTATAGCTTTCTGAATACTCCGTTTTTTTAACCTGACAATGCACACCGTATAGAAGTGCTCGATGACAATGCTGACAGCGACAGGAAATGCTTCTGGATGTTGTAGCTGTGTAGCCCATTGACCCGTCTCCCACAGAGAGATCTTAGCTTCGATCTCAGCCGCACGTTCGGTGATCCAGTGGATAGCGATGAGTGAGAGTGGCCACGAAGGAAAGGAGCAGGAAGTCTCATGTGCAACGTCAGAGACTGAAGAAAATTTCAAAGAGACCGGCTTGCCTTTGCTGACCGTGGACTTGTGCATAGACTAGCTTCAGAAAAACACAAAAAAGATGTCACTCTAATGCCCACTGTCTGTACGACTCCTTAACACCTACCAGCACATTGTTGTGTTTGATATTGCTAAACATTAGTACTAACTAATCTGACAGTAAGTCCATGATTAGTCTGAATTTTGGTGTGATAGGCTAGTAGGACTTTGTAGACTGAAACTCGTATGCTTCAGAATTCACCGCTTAGCACACTGTCTGCAAAGGAAAAATTGCGCTGCAGATGTAGCAAATTTGATTTTTTTTGTTAAGAGTTTGGCCCTACTCTGTCAGTTCCTTCTGTACTGAAACTTCAATGACTTTTTGAGTTTTGAGTAAAAAGGTTGTGGACACAGATGCGAGGTACGGCATGGTCCAAGTGTACCCGAAGACTGCATATGATTGATTCGCTTCCAGAGAGTAACAGCTTGTGTTTTTGACTTCATAGAAAACCGCACGCGAGATGCAGAAGGGGAAGTAACCATCGAGATTCTAGAATGGCACTGTCTGCTAGATGCTACTTTCCTCGATTTCATAAGGCTTCAGATGTTGATATGAGGACAGGTCACTAACAAGAAGTTCTTCGATCTGAAAGAAACACCTTCTAGCTGTAAATCAAAACTCAGATTTTCAGCCTTGCTTCACAATTTTTCTAAAAGCTGGCAGAATTGATCAGGATGTGCTCAAAACCAGTTGAGCAAGGCAAGTAATGGGTTTGAGTTCAACTTTGTTTGCAGAATTGATCAGGATGTGCTCAAACCCAGTTGCGGACTTTTCCTGATTAACTTTGTTTGCAGGACATTCAGCATTTTGCACTTTAGAAATAGGAAATTAATATCCAATTTCCTGGGGGTATAGAATTCTGGACTAATATGAACAGAGTAGTTTTGTTGACATAAAAACACGATGAAAACACGATGACCTAGGAGATCTGTTTAGCTTCAGTGCAAGTCCAAAATAATGATGAGATGCGGGCGTGCTAATCAGTTTGATCCTGCAACTAACAAGATATATAAATTGAATATCAAAGAGCCGATCGGCTGACAAACCGATATAGTAATTCCAGCCGATACCGATACCAGCCGATATCCAGTATAGATCTTGATACTTGAGTAAATAATAACATAAAGATAATCGGCTGATGATAATGTAATAAAATAATAATATAATCCAGTAAAAACCAATCGGCTAGTAATGATAGATTAAATAAGCTCTGATCTGAAGGTTGAAGCATTCATCGGCTGGAGGTCCGATGTCAATAAATCTAAATGATTAGATAAGCAGTAAAACCTTTGTTGCGATCGGCTAAATCCAAATTATATGTAGTCCTCGTGAGCCGACACAACGTCCAGATAACTCATCGGCTGAAACCCCGATGAAACCCTTATTGGCAATCAAGAAGCAGGCTAGAGATTATTGTTCTAAGCACGACTTAGTAGATCAAACTTAACTGATGCAGCACTAAGTATGAAAAGAAACATAATATCTAGACAATAAAGCTTTTGACTGATATTCAGGGTGGTTGATACATTATATAATCTAAGCCAACAAAGTAATCTAGCCGATATCGACAAAACTCTAGATGGAGATCGGCTGATGCAAATAGAAAATATTGTCAATCTAGATTATATAATGTATATGGTAACTCATCGGTTAGCACTCCGATAAAACATTAGTATGAACCTATCGGCTTACCAAGATTTATATTATCAACAACAATCTAGTAGGTCGAACCTAACCGATGCAGCACAAGATTGTATATGATAATCTAATACTTAACGAACCGATAGATATGTCTAATATGATGGATAAAACAGATCTATTTAAAACAACATTGCGATTATAGAGATATATCGCCTAAGACAGAAGATCAGACTTAACCGAGACAGTTCCAACTAAACTGATGCGTTTATAAACATAATGCAATTAAAATAGAATTGAGATACAGAGTAGGCAAATATATCAACCAAACGAGAGCGATCCAAGAGATCGAAGCGATGCAGCCTTTTTGAACAACACTAATGTAGCCGATATATTCAACAAGGCCCGGCAGAACTGTTGACGACGAAATTTGGTAAGCCTCAAAGTCATCATCGGCCTAGAGTCAGTATCGGCTTCAGAGTTCTAGAATCGGCCGATGGAAACTATCAATCGCCAACAGTCGGATTCTTACCAAATTCGGTTAAGGAAATTAATCTATTATAGAAAGCTTATCTAGAGTAGACCGAGTTCAAGGAGGATGCGGCATGACAATTTATCTATTAATTAGGCAGAGTCGTTAGTTTCCTTTTAAATTTAAGAAAGTGTGTTTAGTGTCCGATAAGGACTTTATGTTTTTCCTTTTATCTTTAGGAAAGTTTGATCGTGTCCGATATGGACTAGTATCTACCCATGATTATAAATATGTACACCAGGGGTCTATGTAAATTATCTCTCGATCAATAAAACTACTTTCGGCGCATCGCCACCCTCTTTCTGAGGTTTTTACTTATCAAACCAGTGAAATTTGGCACCTGACGCGGGGCTGCATCGGCTTTCGATCTCCGGCGAAGGGGTAAGCCCTACGTTCCGTCGGGTCCTGGTGAATTTATCGGCTACACTGGTGTTGTTCAAGGCTGCATCGCTTCGATCTCTTGGATCGCTCTGGTTCGGTCGATATATTTACCTGATATCTCAATTCTATCTTAATTGCATTGTGTTTAGAGACGCATCGGTTTAGTTGGGACTATCTCGGTTAAGTCTGATCTTCTGTCTTAGCCGATATATCTCTACAATCACAATGTTGTTTTAAATAGATTTGTTATATCCATCACATTAGACAGATCTATCGGCTCATTAAGTATTAGATTATCATATACAATCTCGTGCTGCATCGATTAGGTTCGACCTATTAGATTGTTGTTGATAATATAAATCTTACTAAGCCGATAGGTTCATGCTGATATCTTATCGGGGTGCTAGCTGATGAGTTATCATATACGTTATATAATCTAGATTGACAATGTCTTCTACTTGCATCGGCCGTTCTCTATCTAGGGTTTTGTCGATATCAGCTAGATTACTTTGTTGGTTTAGATTATATAATGTATCCACCACCCTGAAAATCAGTCAAATGCTTGATTGTCTAGATATTATGTTTCTTTTCATACTTAGTGTTGTATCAGTTAAGTTTGATCTACTAAGTCGTGCTTAGAACCATAATTTCTAGCCTGCTTCTTGATTGCCAATAAGGGTTTCGTCGGGGTTTCAGACGATGAGTTATCTGGACGTTGCATCGGCTTATAAGGGTTACATACAAGTTGGATTTAGCCGATGACAACAAAGGTTTCACTGTTTATTTAATCGTTTGGATTTATTGACATCAGACCTCCAGCCGATGAATGCTTCAACCTTCGGATCAGTGCTTATTCAATCTATCATTACTAGCCGATTGGTTTCTACTGGATTATATTATTGTTTTATTACATTATCATCAGCCGATTATCTTTATATCATTATTTACTCAAGTATCAAGATCTATACTAGATATCGTCTAGTATCGGCATCAGCTGGAATCACTCCATCGGCTTGTCAGCCGATCGGCTGTTTTATATTCAATTTATATATTTTGTCAGTTGCAGGATCAAACTGACTGGCACGTCCGCATCTCATCGTTATTTTGGACCTGCACTGGAGCTAAGCAGATCTCCCAGGCCGTCGTGTTTTTACGTCAACAAGAACGTAGGTCTTACCCCTTCGCCGGAGATCGAAAGCCGATGCAGCCCCACGTCAGGTGCCAAATTCCACCGGTTGATAAGTAAAACCTCAGAAAGAGGGTGACGATATGCCGAGAGTAACTTTATTAATCGAGAGATAATTTACATGGAACCCGGGTGTACATATTTATACCCATGGGTAGATACTAGTCCATATCGGACACGAATCAAACTTTTCTAAAGATAAAAGGAAAAACATAAAATCCTTATTTAACACTAAACACACTTTCCTAAAGATAAAAAGAAACTAACAAACTCTTTCTAATTAATAGATAAACTGTCATGCCGCATCCTCCTTGAATTCAGTCTCTTTTGGATAAGTTTTTTTTTAATAGATTAATTTTCTTAACCGAATTTGGTAAGAATCCGACTGTTAGTGATTGATAGCTTCCATCGACCGAATCCAGAATTCTAAAACCGATATTAACTCTAAGCCGATGATAACTTCGAGGCTTACCATATTTTATCGTTAGCAAGTTCATAATACCATCATGACAGCATGCTGGACGCCTTCACCTACGAAATTATCCAAGACAAGCATCATCGAATTCTGAAATATATATAGCAAAATCTGAAATTGTGCAGCTCTAGTACTAATGTGAGCATTGCAAGCGAAGAGAAACACACTGGGGTTAGTTAACATGGATAATCCCTCAAACCATTACGGCAGTTGTAGTGGCCAAACTCTCGTCTTCCTGCTCCAGGCACCCGCGAACGAATTTCCCCGGGGCTCGGATGGACGACGTCGGAGTAGTGGTAGCACATCTTGTAGCTAGACGCTCTCCGCCACCATGTGCCCGCACGGGAACTCGCCGACCACCTTCCTCTTCAGCCAGTGGTACGTCACGCGGAGGCCGCGGTGGCACGTCTTGCAGACGCAGTCCCACCTGCCGCTCCGGCGAGGGGTCTCCCACCGGCGGATGAACGGGATCCTGGCCAGGAAGCCGCCGACCGGCTCGTCTGGCATCGGGATGCACGTGATGACGCCGAGGTAGTCGTCGCTGGACATGTGCTCGAAGAAGAAGAGCGTCCGCGTGGCGGGGAGGACGAAGGCGAGGCAGCGGCGCCGTCGCCGCCATTGCCGCCGACGGCGAGCCACGAAGTTGCCATGCGTCCAGGTGCCGGAGCTACAGTGCGAGAGGGACAGCGTCACGTCGCCCGGGTGGAGGGCGTTGTAGTGGTCCAAGCACGCCCGCCCGAGCCGCTCGTTGGATTGCTTCTCCCTGAGGGCGGCGGCGACGCGGTCGTACGCGCGGCGGATGGGGTGATCCACCGGCGTGATCCGTCGCGGCCGTAGCGCTGCCTCCTCGTCGTCGTCAAGTACCCCAATGATCATGGCTTCTCCTGCCGCCGATCAGGCCTTGTCCGGGGGATCGCGTCGCGATCGATCGGAGAAACGGAGCCCCTTCGTCTCGGGAAAATAGAATCGTTTCATGATAGTGGGGTTAGGTTTGGGCCTGATAGTCCTTCTGGTCTAGAGATCTTACGGTCCAAATTTGCTAGGATATTCTGGGCTTTTAGTTCTTTCTTTTGGGCTAAAAGTGGAGCTACCTGGAGGCTGGAGCGTGCACACCTCCTGCACCGCCACCGTCTACATAAATATCTCCATCAAATTAATTTCATTAATTCTCTATCTACACTATTATAAAAATTAAAAATATTTCCATCAATCTACTATTATAAAAAATTAAAAATATTTCCACTAAAGTTTTAACACATCATCCGTGTTTGAGTCAGTTTTTGAGTTGGTTGTACTTATCCCTCGTTTGTATTCAATTCAACGTGAGTTTAAAATAACTATTATACATCCCCTCCTAAGACCTAATCCAACTCAATCAACCCACACCATCCTGCCACCCTGTCCCATGTGTCTTCACTCGGCACAACACACCCCTCCCCCGATTGACGTATTTTTCCCCTCTCCTTTTTTTTTCCTTTTCTCCTTTTCTCCCAATCATCCTAATCCTCTCCCTCTCTTCCAATCTCCTCCCTTTTCTTCCCCTTTTCTCTTTTTTCCTCTTTCTAATTTCTTTCCTCATAAATACTTTCTTGTTAAAGTGTGTATGCGGTAAGTTTGTTATTTTACAAATGCTTTCCATCTACAGTAAAAAAATATTTGAACTAATTGAATAATCAAAATTTTAATCTTTGGTTGATAGCCACCCAATTGATTTGTGAGGCTATGGAAAATTGTACATAAGGATACTTCGTGTGATGACGTATGAAGCAAGCGCAACCGATTTCAATGTTATGTATGTTTTCTAACTTTGTTTTATCATTATTTTGTAATTTTGTTTGTCTTATTTCGGTTTATCGTTTAAATTGGTAAAATTTTTACTAATCACGAAAATTAATTTTACCTATTGCAACACACATATATTTTTACCAGTCTATTATAAAATATATCTTAATAATGTATTTATTTATTTACTTATTATCGTAGATAATTTTGTATGAATTCAGTTAATGTGAAGATTGACTTATGGCAAAAGCTAAAATGACTTATACTTCCTCCATTTCATATTATATTCATATTATAATAAAGCGCTCTGACTTTTTCCATTTAAACTTCTCTAAATTTGATTAAATTTAGAAAAAAATAATGCTATAAATGTTACTAAATTTTTCTATAAATTTAATAAAAAATTATCTAGGAAAAATCATCTACTCGATACTATCAGACTTTTTTCGAGGGACCGATACTACCAGACTTTGGATGTTGTTATGCGGACATGCCACTACTGTGAATCACACAGGAAGTTCTTGGCTCTGAGAGAGACATCTTCTGGAATCAGTTTTCAGATTTTGTATCTTGCTTCGCAATTTTTCTAAAAGCCCGCAGAATTGGTCTGGATGTGCACAAGTTCAGTTTCCAGATGAACTTTTTCTTTGCAAGACATTCAGCATTTAGCACTTTAGCAATAGAAAATCAGTATCTAATACTGACACTGCACTGTTAGATAGATCTCCCACCGTTGGGTCCAACGGTGGGAGATCTATCTAACATTCTCCTCCTTGATCTCACTATTGCTTTTAACCTTTTTTCTATTCCATCACAGATTTGCGCATAGAGCATGTTTCATCGTCATGGTTAATCACCGATAGATTTAACAATCATTATGCACGTCTCCATTCTGAAACAGATACTTTTGGACCCTATAGTCCAGTATTCATAAGGCTTCCCTTAAACCCATACCGGCTACATGTTCATTGAACACGTTGGGTGGTAGACCTTTCGTGAGCGGATCCGCAAGCATCCTTTCTGTTCTAATGTGCTCGAGACTGATTGTTTGATCCCGGACTTTGTCTTTCACAACATAGTACTTTATGTCAATGTGTTTGGCAACACCACTTGACTGATTGTTGTGAGCCTACATTACCGCGGGTTTGTTATCGCAGTATAACTTTAGTGGTTTCTCAATACTACTAACCACCTTTAAACCGGGTATGAACTTCTTTAGCCAGTTCACCTGCCCCGTTGCCTCATAGCATGCTATAAACTCGGCATACATAGTAGACCCTGCAGTGATAGTCTGTTTTGAGCTTTTCCATGAAATAGCTCCTCCTGCTAGGGTGAACACGTATCCCGATGTTGACTTTGTGTTATCTTTTGCAAAGTCAGAATCTGAATACCCCACTATCTGGAGCGATTCTGATCTTCTGTAAGACAGCATGAGGCTTTTTGTTCCTTACAAATAACGCAAGACTTTCTTTACTAATTTCCAGTGCTTTGGGCCTGGATTACTCTGAAATCTGCCAAGTAACCCGGTAACAAATGCCAAGTCAGGTCGTGTGCACGCTTGCGCGTACTATAGGCTTCCTACAGCTGACGCATATGGCTTGGTTTTCATTTCATTGAGCTCATACTGATTTCTGGGACATTGCGATGGCCCATACTTTTCGCCTTTCACTATGGGAGCAGGTGTAGCACTGCATCTATACATGTTGAATTTCTTCAACACCTTTTCTATATATGTCTTTTGAGAAAGTCCCAATGCATACTTTGTTCTATCTCGGTGAATCTCTATGCTCAAAACATATGAAGCCTCACCGAGGTCTTTCATGTCAAAATTTGAGGACAATAATTTCTTTGTTTCCTGCAGTAGACTGACATCACTACTAGCCAGTAGAATGTCATCCACATACAGAATTAGGAAAATGAATCTCCCGTTCTTAAACTTTGAATAAATACAGTTGTCCTCGATATTCTCTTGAAACCCAAATTTCTTTATTGTCCCATCAAACTTCAAGTACGACTGTCTCGATGCTTGTTTTAATCCATAAATGGATCTCTTTAGACGGCATCCCATATTTTCGTTTCCTTTTATGACAAAACCTTTCGGTTGCGCCATATATACTTTTTCCTCCAAATCTCCGTTTAGAAATGCCATTTTTACATCCATCTGATGTAATTCCAAATCATAATGTGCCACCAGTGCCATTATAATTCTGAAAGAATCTTTACAAGAGACTGGACAAAAGGTCTCATTGTAATCAATCCCTTCTCTTTGCGTGAAACTTTTTGCCACAAGTCTTTAAACTTTTCTATATTCCCTCTAGAGTCATATTTGATTTTGTAGACCCATTTGCAGCCTACTGTTTTGGCTCCTTTAGGAATTTCTTCTAAATCCCAGACATCATTTAGTTTCATTGATTTCATTTCATCTTTCATGCCTTCCAACCATTCAGATGAGCGAGTGCTTCTTATGGCCTCTTCATATGAAGTGGGATCATCCTCCATATGTGACTCTTCTATATTATAAACTTGATAGTCATCACGGATAGCCGATCTTCTGACTCTTTCAGACCTTCTAGGGGTCTCTGGTTCTGGCACATTATCTGTTTGAGGCTGTTGCAGTTCCTCCTCTGGTGTGGCAACAATTTCTGTTGGATCCTGTAGAACAGGTTCCTCACTTTCATTCGTTGTTGCCACAGGAGAGGTAACAACAGGTGTTGGTACCGCAACGTCATGCATTGCAGGCACAACATCAGCAGGTAGCGAGAAGAAAGGCTCTAGAATTGACGGAGCGGGTTCAGACACCCGCCTCTCATCAAGATCAATTTCTCGAACTACCGAGCTCCCCCTAATCACTTCGTCTTCCAAGAAGACGGCGTGTCTCGTTTCCACAAACTTTGTGTAACTGTTTGGACAGTAGAAACGATAACCCTTTGATCTTTCAGGATAGCCAATAAAATGACAGCTCACTGTTTTGGGATCCAACTTCCCAAGGTTTGGGTTAAATACTTTAGCCTCTACAGGACTCCCCCACACACGGAGGTGAGCTAGCGAGGGTACTCTGCCTGTCCATAGCTCATACGGTGTTTTGGGCACCGATTTGCTTGGAACTCTGTTGAGGATGTGAATGGCGGTTTTTAACGTCTCCATCCATAAACCCAATGGTAGGGTGGAGTAGCTCATCATGCTGCGCACCATATCCATAAGGGTACGGTTACGCTTTTCAGCTACCCCATTCTGTTGAGGTTCGCCCGGTGTTGAATACTGGGCTACTATTTCATTCTCTAGCAAGAACCTTGCAAAAGGTCCAGGGACTTGCCCATAAGGCGTATGTCGACCATAGTACTCCCCCCACGGTCAGATCTTACGACTTTAATCTTTATATCATGCTGATTTTCAACTTCAATCTTGAGTATCTTAAATTTATCCAACGCTTCTGATCGCTCTGATACCATTGTTAGAGTTTTAGGATCGCCTAGGGTTTAGACCGGTAGGGTGTTCTTTGTTTTCTTGTGGCGACAATGTGCGAGGTAGAGAGGGTAGGGGTACCGACCGGTGTTGGATGATGAGGAGGAAGAGGCGCCGGCCATAGTTGTTGTCGTCGGTGCTTGACGTGGATGGCGACGGCGTTCCTGGCGAGGTCGTGGCGTGGCAGTGGCGATTTCCCGTCACTTGCTGCGCCCCCTTGATCGGTTAGGGTTTAGGATTTGGGTGGAGTTGGCGGCAGCAGCGAACCTCGTGTCATGTGCCGCCCCGGCCTCCACCCTCTATTTATATGTGGCGCAGTGTGATGGGGCCCACCAGCCATTGGGCTGGGCATCCCCGATCACGGCGCGGATCAAGGCCCGTTGTGCCGTTGGGCCCAACGGTGAGAGATCTATCTAACATGCACCTCATACGACAGAAATTAACAAGCTGAAATTTCTGTGGATATTAGTGCAGTTCTACTATTGTGATTAAGCGACGAGAAAACATTAGTAGGGTTAGTTCATGGACAAGCTTTTACAACCACTGCAGGGACGCCAAAAATCGTCTTCGTGTTCCTGTTACCCGCGCGCAAACTTTCCCGGGCTTGGATGGACGACGTCGGAGTAGGAGAAGCACATCTTGCAGACGCTCTCCGCCTCCAGATGCCCGCACGGGAACTCCCCGACCACCTTCTTCTTCAGCCAGGGATGCTTCACGTGGAGGCCGCGGTGGCAGGTCTTGCAGACGCAGTCCCACCTGCCGCTCCGGCGGCGCCGGGTCGCCCACCGGCGGCAGAGTGGGGCTCCTGCCAGGAGGCCGCTGCCGACCGGCTCGTCTGCCATCGGGGTACATGTAACGACGCCGAGGAAGTCCTTGCTGGACATGTGCTCGAAGAAGAAGAGCGTCCGCGGAACAACGAGGCGAGGCAGCCGTCGCGCCGCCGGCGGCGGCGAGCCACGAAGTTGCCGTGTGTCCAGGTGGTGGAGTTGCACGGCGCGATGGACAGCGTCACGTCGCCCGGCGCGAGGTCGTGCTCGTCGCCCGGGTGCAGGGCGTTGTAGTGATCCAGGCACTCCCGCGCGAGCCGCTCGTTGGACTACTTCTCCCTGAGGGCGGCGGCGCGGCGCCGGTCGTGCTCGCGGGCGCGGCGTCTGGAGTAGTCTTCCTCCAGAGTGATCGGCCGCGGCCATAGCGCCGTCTCCTCGTCGTCGTCACGTACCCCGCCGCCGTCCATAACTGCGACCAGGATTTGCGTCGTGATCGATCGGAGAATCCGGGAGCCTTTCAATCTCGGGAGATCGTTTGATTCGTTTCGTACTCGTTGCCGTTGGAGACAAACTGGGCCTCTGAAATAGGCTGGGCAGCGTTGCATGATGGGCCACGACACGCTGGGCTCATTTTAGGCCTGAGAGAGGTCTTATGGGCCTTATATCTAAGGGCCAAAATTGCTACCCTTTTCTGAGTGGATGGGCTAAAAGTGGAGCCACCGGAGCGCACACGCTGACACGGACGCGCCGTTCGCCGCCGGCGTCTTCCCGGCGATCTGCTCCGGCTCCGGTGGGCACCTCCTCGACGGTACGCTGCCACTGCCCCCTCCGCATGTTTCTTCCTATTGGTTAACTCCAGTTTTCCGGCGAGCGCACTCCGCACTCGCGCGCGCCGGACACCTAGCGGACGATCTGGAAACGCCGCACGCTGCTAGGAAGCTAGCGGAGTAGCGGAGGAGGGCGTGGTGAGGGTCGGGAGTTTGGGATGGAGTTGGACGGGGAGACGCGCCGGCGCTGAGGTTTGTAGCACTTCTCTTGCATCTGTAACCCCGAGTTTGATCAGTTGCTGAACGTGCGGTTTCTCATTCATGGATAATCTGAGGAAGTCAGATGGATTGATGTCTCATGGCTGTGAACTTTCAGCGTCTCTGGTAATGTGCTGTGTTTCGTGTTCTCATATGAATACATGAGCGAATCTCTGAAGAGATTGCAAAGGGCAATATTAAGTAAGCTCAGCTCTTTTTTTTAAGCAATGTACTCATCCTACTGTTGATTTGGCTAAGTTAAGAGTTAAGAGTGACTAGCCGTATTCGATTCCTTCTATTTTAGGTTTGAAATCCAAATCAAAGCAGCACGAGTGTACTGTGCTCAGCAGATTGAGTCCCATGATTGATTATCAACTGTCTTCTTCTGGTTAGTGGTATCTTGCTCCAAATGTCCATCTAGAAATTTTTTACAGGTGTTGTCATACTCTGTCCCGTGTTGTCCATTCTCGTGGAGTATAAAATTCTAGTAGTGGACAATTTTGGAACTTCAATGTCCAAAGAAAGAACATAGTTGAGCTGTCAATTCATATTTACCTGTAGAATCTGATGGGTCGTAAACAGACAAATTATCCTTACACTGTTGAAAGAGGACTGTGCTTGGTAAGAGTTACTAAAAAACAAGAGCAAGGCGCCAGTGCTATTGCCTTTTTCGAGAACAAAATTATCAGTGCATCTGATATATCTCTTAATTATATAATATCTGGACAGAATTATTAAATTCTTCATCAGTGTGCTATCTCTAATACATTTTAATTAATTATGTTCTCCTGTGACAAATAATGGTGTTAGCAATACTGCTAGTAATTCAGAACCTGATACATTGTGTACTTGGCTTGGGTGACTTGGGGACCATGTAGTTTTGTTAATGGTGCAGCTATGCTGTTAGTCTTTTTGCATAGGAAATATTTATGCTCTGTACTCATGGCTATTTTTGGTGAAAGACTCAAAGTACGCATATGCACAATGCAAGTATTGTTTGTTAGGATGTACATGCTCTCCAAAATACGGTGGTTTTGTTCGTTGAACCATATCCCTTAGAGATGATGTCCTAATTTGTATGCAAGTCCTTACATTTTACATTGTTATTGCATATTTACAGATCATATGTATATCTGCTAGCTGTGACATTGTTAGTCTACATAGCGTGTTTCCTAGTTGGCCTCATAACATCTGAATCCGCCCCAGTATTATCTACCTGATTTAGTGGCCTCTCTCATCGGCGGAATTTATTGTAAGCAGCAGTTAACTGATAAATTATTTGCACAGGACATATGAACAAACTAAGTACACGATTCTTGGTATGTTTAATTTTCTAGGAACTACCATTGCTTTCATCTACTCCAATGCATTGTTCTTGCAAAGGGAATGCAGCCTTTTTTAGCTCACAAACTAAAATATATACTGGCAACATGTGAGCACACAACCACACAACACGGAGGATACAGATGTTTGGGGAGGAGAAAAAGGCTACAGATTCTTTCGTAATCCACCCTGTCCTTTCTTCTTTTCCTGCCATCCAGAATTTAGTGGTGACCCAATGACAAAGACCTTTCCGGTGTTCCCAATTCCAAGGCTGCAAGTATTACAGTTAATCTTTCTACCAGCGCCATAAAAATATTACCCTTTCTTTTGTTTATTGGGTCCTGTAGTTTATCCTTTGACCTAAAGGCCTTCATTATCTACAGGTGGAGCCTATGATGATTAACCATCTGGCATTAATGCATACCACATACCAGTCTTTCAATGGTGAAATTGAGCAAGGGATCTGCTGTAAAATTTTGCGGCCATGTGGGGTTTTACTTGAAATTTCAGGTATTCCTCAAGCTTACTGCTTGCAGACTTTACCATGCATAAAAATACTGGCAATTTAAGTTCACTAGTCTTCTTCCAGTTTCGTATCATGGTGGTAAAATTTACATCTAGTTCACTAGAAAGTAGTAAATAAAAACAAATTATCAAAACAAGCAGTAATTACACTATGAGCTGCAGTAGAGTGTCAGCTTGAAGCCCATGCACTGTCTCTATCATGGAATGGATCAATGCCATGTGTTCTTCCTGAGAGCAACCCTTATGATATGCACTCCCCAGAATGGCTTCAGATAGCTTCCATGTTTGGCAACTTTTCCTATCGAGGAAGTAATTAATTGCCATGGAATGTTGTGTAACGAAAAGAAATGAAGTTGTCGAATTCAATCAACAGTTTGCACAGTTGTGAAAGAGGGATTAACCTGCGTGTTTAATCACAGTTGACAACATTTCTATGACAACTGACAAGAGTTTTTTTTTTGAGAGGGCACAAGAGGAAATTGGGGATGCAGCTAACTTGAAGTAAAAGGTGTTTGGATAGCTAGAGTGATTGCAAGCAAAAAGTGGGCAAGTTCACACGCTCTAACAATAGGACCATAGGATATTCCCTATGCTACTGCTGCTGTATTATTGATGAGTCACCAGCATTGTAGCTGTTATCTTGCTCTCTTAATTTGCTACAGAAATCACTATTATGATCTGAGCATTGCTCTGCAGTTGAGTACAATCATGGCATCGTACCGTACACACTTTTGGCACCTTTGTCAAGAAATCTATAACTTATAGAATCACACCAATCTGTTATATCTGAAAAAGAGTAGGCCATTTACAAAATATGCAGTTTGTCCACCGCGCCTGCAAGATGCTATTTTCCCATTATCATAATCATATGAACAAGCCAAAAACGGGTCATCCCCCAGAAAGGTGATGGACTATGGGTTTGCACAATTGATATGTCTGGACCCTAATATCAACGATCTGCTACTTCACAGGGTCAGCTCCAATCTGTGGAAGGACATAAGAGGAAAAAAAAATTGAGGGCAGACCTTAACTTGAGGAAGTGAATCCATTTATCCAAGTCTATAGAATTATTTTATATAACTAAAATAAGTGCAATACTATTGCACGGTGTTATATAACTCAACAAGTACATCCATTTGATCCATGTTTAACCAGAGATACAGTACTGCTATTTATGAGGAAAATGCGCCTGTTGAAGTTGCACTATGCTTACCATGTCATGGGGAAGTTCTGACCTCCTCATAACCCTCAACCTCTTAACAGTCGAAACGAATACCCTGCAGGAGTCAAAAGCAGAGTGAGTCAAATATCTCTCAGATAGCAGTATGTCCTTTTGCACTTGAAATATAGTTGGCAATTAAAAATTTGGAAGAAGGCATAGATAAAGAATTTGACTCTTATTCAATGTGATGAAAGGATGAAACAAATCAGTATGACAGGCTGACACCGTATCTTGTACTCCTATGACTAGTGCTAATACATAAACAGTACGAGTAAGGAACATGAAAAGCTTACTTCCATGGTATGTCCCCAGCAAACATTCTGTCTCCGTCATTGTCTTCATACACTAATGTGTATTCGCCAGTTCCATCCAACAACCCTGAAAATATTTTGTCTTCTGCTCTTTGCTCTCCACTTTCAGCATAAGATAGATCCTTTTGAGCTGCAGAACAATGGTTTAGAAAATATACAGTACCATTTAAACACCAGTATCTGGCTCCTTAAAATGATTTGAAGTATTTATGTTCCTTGGGCTTGGTGTTCTTTTTTTACCTTCAAGAAAGCCACGGAACAACTCTTCAACAGCAGATGACAGCTTCTGGTAGCTGTCGTATACTTCAAGGTCTACTTTCCTTCCAATGGGGATCCCATCCATGTTGATTTTGACAAGAGGTCTCTTCTTGCAGATTGGCTTTGCCTTGTCATCAGCTTCGTCATTTTGTCGTTCAGGGGACTGTTTTGATGTACTGCCATTTGTGAGGTTTCTCCTGAAGGATCGGACTGGAGGCCAACCGACTACTGGAGGAATAGCACCTCTACATCAAATTAAAGCACTGGTGAGTGATGAATTTATTAGTTTATTTTTGGAAAATCTGGGAGTCTGTGTATTTCCACCGCTGGAAAGCATATCCGCACTTAACCAATAAACAATGGTAAAGAGCCAGAATGAGTACTAGTCACAGAAAGTAACTACGTGTTTGATTAAAAGACAACCTTCTTTTGGCAATTTAAATTGTCTAAGTTTTCTCCTTTGAGTGGAAAAATTGACGATTAAACCCTCATTCTAAGTGTTCTTTTTCCTTGACCTCAAAATAAATATCACAAAATACTTGGGACAATTCATTCAGAAAGCCATGACCAACAAGTGAAACAATTGAAAGATCTTAGCTCGTTTCAGAATGAGAAAATAGGACCTTAGGAAAGTTGAATTCATAGGAAAGCATGAATAAACATTAAAAATATGTAATCTGTCAGAAGTTACCCATGCTGTCACCATGCATGATAACAAGAAAAACAAGTAGGCTTCCATGGTAGAAAAGAGGAGAAAAGGCAGTAAGTGTATTGTTACCTCCCCTGGGGGTTGCTGCTGTGCACAGCAGCTGAGCATGGTGGTGAGGGACAGCATCCTTTCTTCCTCTCACCTGCCATATTTTCACCTCCTAATGTTAGCTCATTCCCACATTCTTCTCTGTTCCGGTGGCTCTGATTATAACCTGAGGGAACAGAAGAGAAGATAAAAAGAAAGAACAGCTGCTCAAACTGAACTAAAATAAGCTGCTTGTTTCCCTTGTCCTACCTTCTGGTATGGCCGCCCCAACAGCCGCCAAAAATCCTCTCTTTGCCCCAGTTGTGCCAATGCTGGTGGTAGGCTTTGAATGTGTAGGGAAGCAACCGAAGGTTGGTTCTGAGGAATTCTCTTGTTGTTGCTGCTGTATCTTCTCTCTTGAACCAGCTGCTCTCTCTTGCTGTTGGACACCAGGGAGGCCGAGCTTAAGCTCTAGCTCCTTATCCCCATCGGCATCTAAGTTTGTGTTCCTTGATCCTTCTCCATCCTCTGCTTCTTTCACCTTCCATTCTCTCCCGTCAGGGATGAGGTTTAGCAAAGTGGGAGGGAGAGCTTTGTCCTTGAATTCTTTTTCCATAGGACTTGATCTGCTATAGGAAATATGAATTCTCTAAGAAAAAGGAACAAGAGGACAATCTTTGTGTTAAAATGAATAGATGGTGGTATGTGGAACTGAGCAAGGACTCAAGTGCCAAGTTAAGGGCTTCAACACTCAAAAACTCTACCACAAATGATATACTACATATAAAGTTGGGAAACGATGGGAAATGCAAGTATGGTGCTACTTGAAGAGTTCAGTTTTGCACTCAACTTAGGCCGGAGAAAGTGTCAAAACAAACGTGAAACATATTATAAGGTCAAAATGAAAGCTGGAAAGAGAAACCGGGAAGAGATAGGACTTGTGATCATCAAATCAATTCATGTCACAGCCTCAAACACGTTTTCGGGCAAGGGAAATGGAGCCTGCAACCATTTATTCGGCAACAAGATAAAGCACTTTCAAGTCTCGTGTCAAACGTAAGTCTTTCACGACGTGAAAGAGTGGCTACCAACTCATGTCCAAAAGCATTTTCGGATGGACAAATGCGATGTTACTCGCCGAAATTAGCAGACAAAGAGATTCAAGCACATGCACCTTGCGACCACTCAAGAATCAAGATAAGATCACAAAGCGGAGAACATCAACAGAGCAAGCACTCACCACTCACCAGACACCAAGAACAGCTGCTATAACCTGTCCAACTCCAAGGCTCAACAAATCCAGGAATGGCTACCAGAAGGCCAGAACTAACAACAAGCAGCTAGCTTTTGTACTAGTGTATGTGTGTGTGTGTGTGATGCCTGCCGTTCTTTTCTATTGGCCTGCTGCTTCCTAGTGCCCCTAGAGCTAAGCTCTCCTTTTTATCCTTGCACTTTTCAGCCTATCTGTTCTGGCAAGCACGCAGTTGGATGGCTCAACCTGTGAATGATGCAAGTGTGCAGGCATGTAGCACGGGTTCCTTTCCGTTCGTGTGTACGTGATCGTGTGTATGGGACTGGATCGATGATTGGGAGGGGGGGCAGGTGCACGAGCATCGATCAAAGGAATCTAACGATGCCTACGGGGTTACGGCTTATCCAGGCAAGTGGGGGATTGGTGATGTGATGGATGCGGTGTTTGTTAGTATTGGCTTATTTTATATATCTTCGTGTAGTTGTTGTCGGATGGTGGTGGTGTCATGGTGACACATGCTGCAATGCTTCTTCTTCTTTCTTACTACTACTACTACACTGCCTTCTGGGACCACTGTCGGCGTTGGGAGAATCCGTTTTCTCTGATTTGATTTTCTGATCGCTGTCCACTTTGCATGTGCTGATTGCTGAACGATGGTTTTCGATCCATGCTGATGAAGAACGCACGTACCTTCGGAGCTACGGTGTTATTTAATTTCGTCCCGAAAGAGAGCATGGGTTCCCATCCTTCACAACTGAAACTGCTGCAACTTGTTCATGTTGAGAACTCAACAGAGGCCAGACAAGAGGCAACTGTACTTCTCAATTTCTCATCTCCCAACTTTGTGACAGGGAAACACAGCAACAACGTGCATGGTTACGAGTAGTGCACCGGGCGCACGCACATGGAGTGTATTACTGTAGCACACTACGGGATAGTGGACTTTGTGGCGAGGTTCCGTTTGTTTCTGCTATAGGAAGTGGATGAAAATTTTTATCTCCGTGGTATGCTTTTCAAACGGTTAAATGATACGTTTCTTGCGAAAACTTTATATATATATGGAAGTTGTTCTAAAATATCATATAAATCTATATTCAAAGTTTGTAATAATTGAATTAAGTATATGTTAATACCACCTCATTTTACGTAAAACATTTAATCTTCATCTACACCATAGAAACCACAGAAAAACATTGGTTAGCCTCTCTTACCACGCGGCGAGAGAGGCAAATAAGGGGGGAGTGGACTTTTGCGTGTTTGCGGCGCGTCGCGTGCGCCAGTGCGTCTCGTGGTCGCCGATCACGCGGAGCGCCGCGCCGGTGTAGATCGAGATCAGATGGACGGTGTGGTACGGTACCCCGCATCTTGGTGGTGGTCCTGGTCCAGCAAGCACTGCCGCACTCTTTCCTCGCTCCTGCACGCAACGCACGCGCGAGCACCACCGTTCCACGATTCCACGAGGTGAGAAGCGCGCTGTGCGGCGAGCCTGCGAGAGCGCTGCGCACATCAACGACGAATCAGTGCGTTCGGTAGGCGGTAGCCGTCGGTAGACGGTAGTGTGGCTCCCCGGAGCGACGACTCGGCACTTCGCGCAGACGGCCGGCCCATGCGGCGCCGAATAGCGCTATCGAATATCGATCTTGGAGTCTTGGACGTACAAGCAGACTGTGCCGGCAGTGAGTCAGTGACTGTTCTTTCTTTTCTGCGATTTTGAACACCTACACTTCCACGGCCACGGCTCTGTTGATTTTTGCAACTGTGGAACCCCGAGTTCCTGACCGTGTGTTTTCCAACTGGGACTGATCGTTTTTTTTCCCATGAAAAGAAGGCCGATGAGGAGCCTGAAGCCCACTTGATCCCAGGTGCCAGTAGCCCACCAACTCCCTCATGATGGGCTTTAGTTTGGGGTCTACCTATAGCACATTCAATAGTTTTTAGAGGGAAAAACTTTCACTGTAACTATGTAATTCAACCAGTGACGGACGCAATTTTAATATATAGATGGAGCGGAGAATGGAGACGTTTACTCGATAAGTGCAATCGAACACAACACGTATCATATTTATAGTTCAATCGTATAACTACGTGTGTGCGTGTGTGCGTTGTGAAGATACAGACTAATCTGTTGAACGTTCATGCCTTGTTATACCTAATTTTGATAGTCCATGACTACTATAGGAGGGTAGGAGGGTCTTGGGGGTGTGGGGTGACCCGTGTCATAGCTGGGGCGGTCGACCCACCCTGCCTAATGGGTAGATCCGCCCCTGAATTCAATTGTAGTTATTAATAGTGTAGTAACAAGGATGTAAATCTTAATCTTAACTACTTAAAAAAATTCGTAATTTTCTGATCGTCACCTCTTTTTTTTCCGAAGTCCGTACATCGTATCACATTTTTTTTTGTCTGTTTCGTCCGTCGTTGCTCACGTCGCCGCGTGTCATCAGGCCTAAACGAGGGGAAAATGGTGTCCGATTCAGAAAAAAGAACACACGACCAAAAAAATTTCGCCACAAAATATATGCATGTGAAATTTCCAAATTAATTGGACTGAATATACCCCCAACACAACTCCTAGGCATTTCAAAATTTAAGATCTTGAACTCCAATAATATTGAGATTGGAAGTGGTAAAACTAGGATAAAATAAATGAAATTGAAGGGGGAAAGCCTAAAGCAAACAAGGATCATTAGAAAAATTAACAACAAACCTAAATCAAAATGCTAAAACACCACCCAGCTCCTACTTCTCCGAAGAACGGGAACGATGCGGAACAACATCCTAAACGCGGATGGATCATGTCCCGATATAAGGAGGTACGAGAAAGGAAAATTTTGAGAAGGGTTAGCTTCATGGATGGCCTAACGAAATATTAATTTGCTCGTTTTGTTGACATATGACAAAACCTTATTTATATGAAATTCTAAATGTTTATAAAATGGTAAATTTTGTTGTAGGACATCATGACCTCGTGGTTTTGACTCTCGGACACGGCAAAAGTCAAGCTTTGAGGAAGAGCACACTCTTGATATGGATATTTGCTCCTAGACTGTGCCCATTAGAATACTCTTTTCCAGTTGAATAGCATAAAGAAAATTACAAAATCGTGATGTCATATAGCAAATGTTTTTCTAAAATGATAAAATATAGTCTCCCCATTGCATGCACGGGCCTATTTTCTAGTTTATTTTAAATATCAAAACTTGCACTAGCTCGGTGTAGATAGGCCACGCGGGTGAGTATAGGATGGTGTGGTTTTCCACGTCGCACTTTTGATTTTTCTCCCATCTTCATCTACAATTATCTCGAAGCAAATCCAACACCTAAAAAAACAAAAGTTTTTCTCCTTAAAAATTTCGCAAGTTATCTAGCAATTCCGTTGGTTTGTTCCATGTCTCGATCATCAATGTACTATCGTGTCGCGAACATTTAAGACGTAATCGTTACCGCACAATAAACTTGTGCAAACGCGTGTGCCTTTTTTAAAAAAATCACAGCACAATGAGATTTTTTTCCTGCTAAGTTTATACATCAATAGTTTATATTTCTAATTCATATTCGGGTTTCAATTTCAAATCAGATTTTGATATTTTATATCTATATTGAAAGTTTCAGCTTATAAAGTTTTTATATATAAAATTTCTATGACAATTTATTATGATGGCCAGACGCACGTTTTGCTTGGCCGAAACATATTTCGTGTGTCTGGCCACGCATGAACATTCACACATTAGATCTATCCGTCATAATCATCCATTCCAGCTTCATTATATTATCTCTAAATCCAGTGTGATATTTTTCAATTCTTACTTATTCCTTTACTGTGATTGAACTAGATGGATAGGATGACTGGGACTTATAGTGATCAAACTCTGACGATTTTATTCTATCGATGAAGGTAGCAAGGTGTAATTGTGGGCTACATCCCAGGATCACATGTCATATGACTTTGTGGCCCCATGGTTAAGAGCAGCGGCGGAACTAAAAAAAATCTTTTTATAGGTCAAGGCAAATTTCAATATAACTAATATTTGCTTAAAAATTTTATAAGAAATCATCAATCGTAAAATTTAATGGAGTTAATGTCGACGAGTCGATATGACTACTCAGGCTAGCCAGGTGGTGGCAGAAGGTTGATTGAGAGGTAACCTTCGTGTCCAGTCGGCCACTGTTTTCCTAAGGGCCCAGGACAGACCAAAAGTAGCTGCCTAGTTGTTGGGCTTTTATGGCCAGGCGTGTTTAATTGGTCGAATAGGTTTTTCATGGATATCCTAGCGTGACCATGCAAAATCTCCTGGTTTAATAATGATTTTGATCGTTGATGCTCAACTCATCAGTTTGTGAGTTGTGACATTGATCCTGAGCTTGATGGTTAACCTGCCGAGTGCCGAAAGCGTGTTCTTGCTTAGGTTCAATCTGGAGTAAAACCATGCAAAAAGAAAAAAAAAAAGACCAATTGAAACACGCGCCCAGGCAGCATTTGACACGCGACCATGGACCAACCTGCGCCTAACCATGCGTACATCTCGCCTAATCTGAATGACTCGATCCATCTGACCTCCGTATCGTCGGCAGAATGGATTGGCAAGTGGGCACTGAGCTCGTCTTTGTTTAGTCATGGAAACCGCATGCCTTAATTTGTTAGGAGCTGGGGGTAATTTTTCTCCCCTGACTAGCGGGATGGCGGTGCGTTGGCAGCGTTGCAATGGCAAATGAAAAGAGAACCCTATTACACATTTTAAAGCCTCAAAAGTTAAAACAAAATTAAGGTCATATTTATCTCAATATTATTTCTTTTCAGTTTAATTTGATAGCTTGGGATTAGGAAATAGATAGAAGTCCACGAAACATATCAATGGCACCACTATATAAGTACATGAATGTACCTGTAACATATGCTAAAAAGATTAAAATCAGTGATAAATCTCTGATATGACTAGCTTTTTATTGAAAGTATACATGTACATGTAACGGTGGTGAACATCGGCCTTTAAATTCCGGTGAGTGAAGTCAAGCGTCCACTCATATGCTTCCCCTGCAGGGAACATGCTCTTAATTGCAACCATTTGCTGATCTAGTACATCACGGATAGATAGAGAGGGTGTTTGGATCCCTTCAGTCACCTGACTAAAGTTTAGACAGACTAAAAAGTTTTAGAGGGTGTTTGGATCCCTTTAGTCACCTGACTAAAGTTTAGACAGACTAAAAAATTTTAGTCACCCCTGTTTGGAAGATCGGACTAAAGTGCATTAAAATCCAGATGTACCTCCCCTTCTCTCTCCTCTCCCTCCCCCTTCTCTCTCAGTGCAATTAATGGGATGAGCAATTAATTAGGTGAGAGAGGGGATTTAGGGGGTGTTTGGATCCCTTTAGTCACCTGACTAAAGTTTAGACAGACTAAAAAATTTTAGTCACCCCCTGTTTGGAAGATGGGACTAAAGTGCATTAAAGTCCAGATTTACCTCTCCTTCTCTCTCCTCTCCCTCCCCCTTCTCTCTCCTTCTCTCTCCATGGGATGAGCAATTAATTAGGTGAGAGAGGGGGATTAGTCACTAGAAGTTGGGTCACCCTTGACTAGAGACTAGACTAGTTTTAGTTACCATTTAATCACGGGTGTTTGGAGATTTAGTCCCCTAGTGTGATTAAAATTAGTCAAGTAGTCTCTAGTCAGGTGGATCCAAACACCCCCTTAGTCACTAGAAGTTGGGTCACCCTTAACTAGAGACTAGACTAGTTTTAGTCACCATTTAGTCAGGGGTGTTTGGAGATTTAGTCCCTATGTGACTAAAATTAGTTAAGTTGTCTCTAGTCAGGTGGATCCAAACACCCCCAAAGTTATTGATCCATTCTATTTTAAGCGCCGTTCAATTTTAATGGCCTGTTTTATTAAAAAGTTTTGAAAAATTAAAAAACATAAGTAACATATAAAGTAGTATCCATATTTTATCATCTAATACCAACAAAAATACTAATCATAAAAAAGTTTAAATAAAACAAGCGATCAAAATTGAATACGAAAATTTATTACTATATTTAATATAGGATGAATGGAATAGTTTTTTTTAACGCTTGTATACTGATATCTGTTTGAATCGTACAGTAGCTTTTATAGTGGAGTGGAGGGAGTAACTGGCTAATTGCCTCTTTTCTTCTGTCACTTCTCGTTTCTGCGATGGAGAACTCTGCCTACGGATATGCATGCATTTCGTCCAGGCACATCTTTATCCTCTCATCTTTTGCTATTATTCCAAATGATCAAAAGCCCTGGAACTATTATTGGTGAGGTGAATCCTCCGATGGTTACACCACGAAATGGATTGGCCGCTCGCTCAACCAGCCAAGCCACTGACCACCTGTAACGTTGCACCAGCTGTAACTGGTGAAGAAAAGGTAAATTTTGGCCAAAAGCAACGCTAGAATTTATACCGTTCCGTAGATAAACAAGGCATCTGATTTCGCACCGAAGAAAACGAATCACTATCATCACGGGAGCCACACGCCATGGTGAATTAGTGATGCTGCACGTTGCCGTCACTCTCGCTCCAGTCAACCAAACCGCGCCGAGAGCGTTTTTCCCGCTAGGGCACGAGGCGGGCCACGTTGCTCGCCACTTCGTCCGGCTAAATTCGGAGCCGAGAATTAGCCGGGCGAAGCGGGTGGGCGGGCCATAAAAACGAAGAAATCCGGCCGCGTTTTCTGGCAGCCTGCACGACCAGCAGACGGCGGTCGGTGTCGTCGTCGTCGTGATCGCGCGCCTGCCGGTGCCCGGTGGTGGCTGGTCGTTTCCCAGCGGCGTACGGGTTCAGCGAACGTGTTTCGCCGCACAGGCCAGATGCGTTGCGTCCTGCCTTGGTAGTTGGTAGGGGTCCTAAGGGGAGTAGGGCTCGTCGACCAAAAGCTTGACGCCATTGACTCGTGAACTCCACGCTCTTCGGCTGTTTCTGGTATGGAAGCAGATCAAACTGGTCTGTTAGGGCGGTCGAGCCTGTGCCGATGATCTTTATCACGGTCTTTTCTTATGGTTGAGCAGCTTCAATTCAATTCCCACGAGCGAGCTTGTAGTAATTCATTTGCACTGACCAAGACGGGTTTGTTCCAACTAACGATGCTATGGTCGAGAATGTCTCAGGTCTAAAAACGCTTTTCTTTGCCCTGTGTGGTTGGAATTCCACCCCTAAATTAGCATGGTTTGGCGACTTTGATCTAAAACCACGTAACGTCGCAAGGACCGAAAGGACACACATGGCTCTGTTCTGATCCACAACGCTTGGCTTGAAACTGCCGTGATCTGGACAAGGACTATTAACGCCTGACATAATCTCGATTTTGATACCAAAAGCGCCGGAGATTTACGCTAAAGATCACGACGTAATCTCGATTTGATACCAAAAGCACGGAGATTAATGTTAAGGATCACGACACTTGAATGGCTCGAGCCTCGAGAAGCCAAGAGAAAGAGAAAAAAAAATAGCAGAAGAAAATGAGAGCAAGACAGGCGCATTTGGGCAGCAGCGCGGCGACGTCGTGGCGAGCGACATGCGAGCACGAGAAAGCCGGTGGTCGTCTGGCCCGTCGTGGTGGTCAGTCAGGCAGTCGCGAACACACGCCGACGACGCCGTGGCTCCTGTCCCCGGACACGCCGCTGCTGCAATGCGCTCCCAAGTTATTTTCTTTTTCTGTCTCTCCGCTGCGTCTACGTGTTGGGTTTAGCGCGCGACGTGTCGCGCTGACCGGCTCCTGCACGGGACACGCACTTGGCGCGTAGCCGATTCTAGCCCGACGCGTGTCGTCGTTTCGGGAACTCGCGCACGTTGTCACGATTATAGGTTCCCGGTCTAGCAGCCCAGTTTTTCTACGGCCTCGACGTTTTTTATGCGAGAATGTCTTTGCTTTGTTCAGAAATGGCGACGGAAATTGTTGTTGGTCGTTCCCCACTTTTTGCTTTTGTCATTCCGAATGTGTTCGTGACGTAGGAAATGGATGTAACACTGTTTAACGCCTGTATAGTTCCGCTGGTTTTGAAGCAGTTTGAGAGGGTTGTGACCTTTTCCTATGATCCGTTGTTGGCATCTGATGAACTGCTGGAGAAGAACCTTTTCCATGCAACTCGAAAAGGAGTCGTTCAGATCAAGGAAAACCACAGATAGCCACCTGTCCTCTGCCACTTCGCTTGGATAAACCAACCGTCAGAAGTTTTTTACAGCTGTTACCGTCGGCCCACAGGTCAGCGGCCACGAACCAGCCGAGCTGAGGATAAGATCAGAGACATACCGGGACAGGCGCACATCCTTGGAACAGAATCCGGGAAAGCCATGTGGGAGTGGCCACTGGCCTGGCCAGCACCGCCTTTAAGGCGTGCGGGGGCCACGTAAGCTGGACCACCCTTGTCAGTGTCACATGCGCCACCTCCCGGTCCGTGCCATGTAGGTAGCCGCGCCACGCTCGCAAGCAACGTGACGCGAGGCGGATCGTTCGTTCGCGCCATCGCGGACGCGCGCACCGTTGCCTCCGCTCTTTTTTTTTGCGGCAAATTCCGCATACCACGTTGCCTTTTTTTTGGTCAAACGGACGCGCGCCGTGCCGCGTCCGAAAGCGAGCGGGTTGGTTGGGTGCGCCGCGCGTTATCCCGTTCCTCCCGTATATAACCCGCGCCACCCTGCACCACCGGCGCTGCAAAGCTAACGCCCAGCGAGAGCCACCGGAGCAAGGGAGCAGCTGCGTTTTCAGCTACTTTTCCGTGCCGTTTTCTGTGGGGGTCGCGTTTGCCGACGAGATGAGCAGCAGCAGGCTCGGCGGGGGAGATCGGGTGGGGATGTACGAGGAGGGGGACGACGACGAGCTGTTCGGGGAGTCGTCGTCGGTGTCCGGCGGAGAGTCGGACGACGAAGGGGAGGGGGAGGACCAGTTCTCGGAGGGCGGCGCGGCGGCGGCGGCGGCGGCTGTGGACCAGATGGAGCACCGACGGTTCGCGCCGCAGCCGCTGCGGCGGTTGAACTCGGACAGCATCTACGACATGTCGTCCATGACGGAGCAGCTCCCGGCCAAGTGAGTACTACCCGTCTTCTACTTAGAGAAACAGCCGATTCCATCCGGGAATCTCAACGCTTCCGTTCCGTGTGCTCACCGTCCAAGAACACCGTGTTAATCTGCAGGAAAGGGTTGTCCAGGTACTACGAGGGGAAGTCCCAGTCGTTCGCGTGCATGTCTGAGGTGAGGTGCCTGGAGGATCTGCGCAAGAAGGAGAAGCCGTACAAGCAGAAGATGAAGTCGTGCAACAGCTACGCCGCGCTGGGAGGGATCGCCAAGACGCAGTCGTCGAGTTCTTCTTGCGCGAATCTGAGCATGATGGGGGCGGGCGGATTCAGGGCTCCCCCGATCCCTGTAAACAAGAACGGCTACCATCAGTAGTAGCGACGCTGTAGCGTAGCCGCGCGGTAGATTTTGTTCTTGAGGTCTTTTCGGCCCCACCTCTATTTTTGGGGATTTTGTTCGCAGGCGCATTAGCTTGTGAATGAATGAGCTTAATTACGAGGCGTTTCGTGATCTGCAGTCATAGTAGTGAGGGTTGTTCTTGTTGATGTTTGAAAAAACGATCGTTTTGTGTACTGTAAATATAGAGCAGAGGTTAAAAGTAGATTCGGATGTGCTTTCTTTCGTCAGGTTTGTCCCCTTACGATGGTCCATGTGAACAGACGAGAGCATTTAGAGTCAAATTATATCCAGTGAACGGACGGTTTTCAGGCTTGAGAACACCCCATCCCACCCCACCCCCCCCCCAAAAAAAAAAAAAAAAAACTTACGAGGCAACGCTATGAAAGAACGTCGACAGTTTGACACAAGCGGCAAGCCAAAATATACTTATGATAAAAGCTGGGTAGGGAAAAAACTCCAGCACTGACAACGAGCAGGCGACGAACAACACGAATTCACCCAAGAAAAACATGTCACCTTTTTATTACTGGAAAAATGAAATCGCAAGCTCTCAAAACTCGCCCCTCTCCTCTCTCTCTCCCGTGTACATCACAGACACAAGTACAACAACATATGTAGGAGTATAAATTTCTCCGGAGGGCATTCCCTCAAGCTGTGGAGCATCATGCGTGCCGATACTTGCACTCTGCTAACTCACAACGTGGAAAAAACATTAAAAACTTGACAAACCTAGCAGGCACGAACCTCCGCAAGGCGTCTTGGAGGAGATGGTTCGCAATTGCTGGTTAGCTTCAACGACCCAAGGAAGCAGGATAGCCTCCTAATCATGGGCTTCTGACGGATTACCACTTCCACGGATACAGCATCATTGCTAGCATCTGCATATGTTTCGTATCCCTCGAGATCTTCCTCGGTTATTACGACTGCATCCATGCACCTGCTGGGGCTTGAAGGCTTGGCTAGCATACCTTCCCATAACGGCAAAACAAAATGCTCGTTGTCGAATTCGGTGGTGAACCCATCAACTTCAGCCTCCACAATAGCTTCACTGGATTGTTCACTGAATCTTACTGAACGGGTGCGGTTTGAACTCTGAATTTGAAGGCAGCTGGAAGTGAGGTGACTAAATGGTTCACTGGATTCTTCAAAAGATTTTGCCGAGTGGGTTTGGTTTGAGTTCTCGATTGAAAGGCATCTGGTGTTGAGATTGCTAAATAATTTAACAGCCTGTAGCAAAGTAGCAATGAACAAAAAAATTTATCAGAAACTGCAGGGTTGGACCAGAAGCAGTGTTTATCAATTCATCATTCAGCTAGCAAACAAAAACATAAGAGATTAAGTGGGTTGCATGCCTGCCATTGAGATGGTGCTAAAAGTACTCTGGGCCTTACAGACCGTGCATGATCTAAAGCAGCTTCAGGAGTCATGTTCCTGTACTTAATCTGCAAGTTACACCAAAGATAAGCTGCCATACATGAAATAAATAAAAACAATTTACAATAAACATAACATGATTAATGCAGTTTCTCATACCAAATAGCATAAAACTATAGTGGTGCTTCGTCCCCTTCCAGCCTTACAATGTACATAAGTGCTACCACCTTGTGATGCATTTCCTGGAGAAGAAAAAAAGTGCATATTAGCTTTGGCTATTTGACTAACATGCCAACTTGCATCAAAATTGCATGACATGGACTTGCTATACTACTAACATTCCGAAGCCTAAGAATTTGTAACTGAATCATATGATACCCGTGAAAATAAATAAATAAATAAATCCATTTTCTAGTGTAAACCTGCTTGTTGTTCAAATGATGGTTACAGTTCCGTCCAATCAAATGAATTTACTTTGGGGGCTTATCATCAGACATCAATACGCAAGACAACAGAAATGTCAAAGGACTGTATTACTCAAATAAGTTAAAACGCTTAAAAGAATGGTTGTGAAAGTCAAAAGGAAAAGTATTGCTAAAAAAATCAAATACTTAATGATTGTGACACATTGACATGATTTAGTAAGATATCTTTCCTGCTCATCAAAATGATTTGAATACTACCAAAGTTCAACTGCAGTGCCCAACTTAATTCACTTAATCATCATCAAAGCAAACTGGTGCTGATAATAAGGTTTAGAATGCATGGTGGATGGTACTTACGGTGGATAAAATCGACAGCTTGACAGATATCCTCTAGAGAAGGTGCAAATAGATAGTCCCTCGTGGGAATCTCGAGATGATTGATCCCGTGAGCCTGATAAAGAGAGGAAAAGAACTTATTGTTCAGAACAAAATTTGAATACAACCCTGCTTATGCCAAGTGTCATGCTGATTACACCATGTATCAAGAGTTAAGGAAAGGATATAGAAAATGGCCACAGCATGTTTGCGCTGATATTTTGAATGTACATATAGAATATGAATGGTGATGCACAAGGAAAGTGGATCCTGGTGTATGAACTATATATATCGAATTTTAAGCGTGGGGTTTAACTGCTCACAGATGAAAACACCAATATGCATGCACAAAGATCTTGATACATGCCAAGAAAATCTACAGCTACAAAATCAGGTGAAGGTATATATTTACCTGGTATAAGGATGTTGGAACCAGAGTTTCGTATGATTCATTCAGTGTGACAACGCCCCTTACTCCAAGTTGCTTGAGATGCGGTACATCACTAGAGAAAGGGACAGCACCTAGCAAAACATACTGGAGATGGGAGGTGGGAAGAAAATCAGTACACACCATCTAATGAACAGAAGTTCACCATATTGTTTGATCAACTGTTCAAATTACCAAATACTAGTTAAAGACTGCATGCATCATGCATGGATGATAGACATAGCTAACAATGAAATCAGGAAATAAAAATTGGAAAGCATTCCCATAGGTGATCAGTAGCTGGTCCAACTACTCATATTGGTCATACCATAGCTCTAGACCTCAATAGGATCACTAATCAAAATCCCTATAACCATCCGTCAAGAGTAATCACAAGCGTAAGTGATATAAGCATAACGCATGCGAAGCTACATGATATTGGTACAATTCAGAATGTTGATTTGCTTGAAACTGTAGCATAGGACCCGAAAAGTCACTCGCAGGCCGCAGACTGAATTTCCAACCTGTTTATCAAGGATTCAAGAGCAACAAAGCCAGCACAGTGAATCAACTACTCACGGACCTGGAACTATGCCTACACTAATCGTCCCCAATATCCATGAGTCAAATTAAAACACCAAATCTCTCCAGAACGACAAAGTGCAGTATATTGGGAGAGGGATGAGGGATGGGAGGCAACACCTGGTCGATGCGATCCCACCACCGGAACTCAGCCTCGAACCGGTTGCGGAGGACGTTGTAGAGCAGCGTCGGGTAGAACAGCACTCTCGCGCCGGCGCCGACGAGCGCGCGCTTCGCCCTCAGCCGCACGACGGCGACCACCTCGCCGCCGCCCCCGCCCCTCGCCTCCTCCCGCTCCTCCTCCTCCGCCTCCTCCAACCCTCCGGCGCCATCCCGCAGCTCCCGTATCCTCATGGCCGCAACAATCGGGTGTGCGCACCAAACCCTAGAAGCCGACTCGCCGCGTGGTATTCTCCTCCTGCACCGCTGGATTTTGAGAATTTTGGGTAGGAATTGGGGAGAGGAATTTGCGGATCGGGAGGTGATTAATCTCCTAGTGCCTTCGAGACGCCACAAACGGGTAGGGCCGCTTCGAACTAAACCCAAGGAGAAGGACGGCGACGGCAGCAGGTGGCGAATTAGGCTGCGATAAATCTGCTTTCGTCATTGGTTTGGCTCTTGATTAGAGTAAGTTTAATACTATAATCCACTATTAACTCCAAATCTTCTCTAACTAATATAATAGTTAATTCATACAATAGTTACTTATTATACTAGTAATATCTGATCCCACTTGTTATACACACATTACGTCTTGGAGTCCGTGCTGTAGTTGGCTACAGATCTGTAGTCCGCTGTACTTCTCTCTCTTCCTTTATCTCTTTAAAATATGTTTATAGCTGGCTTATAACATGCTATTGTACCTCTTATGCTTATGCAATTCTATTTGCATACTAGACTTTTTTTTTTGTGGGGGAGCATATTCGTCCTTTTAACTCCTACATTGGGCTTCATTACCAAAAAAAAGCAACTTATCATTTGTTGGTAAAGTCAAATTTTAGCAATGCTAAAATTTTGCAAAAATTTGATAAGATAAAAATGTGAAAGAGTTTAATTTGACACCGTGCCAAAATTTGGTATAATTTTTATGTGTAGAAGTTTCTAGAATTATGGTAGGGATTGGAGAGGTTATGGTGGTAAAGTCTTGTTTACTATGTTGTCTTATCAAAATTTGACAATGCTAAACTTTGGTATGATTGATTTTGGTAACAAATGGAATAAACCTATAATTACCTGCGGAATTGCTATCATATGCGGTCCTTAATTGTTGCTCTCTACTGTTAAAAACAGGTCACTGCATAGATTTTAAAAAACACTTTTTTATTGGATAGAACATTTAGTGAGGGTATTTTTGGAGCTACAACAATGTAACTAATTTCAGTTTGTTAATCACGGAAGATTCATCCAACGACCTAGATTTCATCATGGGAAAAAAATCCATATTTCATAACATAAAGGGACAAATAGTATACAACGGTAATTTTTTCCTTTTCGATTTACCATGTGGTATTATTTACGCGTCTGATTTATTGTTCGATTTTGTTAATACACAGTTTTTATGAAGCACACCAAGATTTTATTTATATCCAACAACACAGGTTTGTGGAGTCCAAGTTGTCTTGGTCCTCGATAGGTCTATGAAGATTACATTACAATCTAGACATGTTTAGATTCGTAATATTTATTTGTCATATCAAATATAAACGATTATGGTGAGAGTTGTTTCTAGCCCTTTATGACTGATGTACCATTAAGCTCTTCTATTGTTCTTTTGACACAATAAGCTCTTATATTGTTTATACTCACACTTCATCAATCAACTGGCTAAAACTTTTTTTTTCTTGTGGGTGCATCAAAATGTTTTACTATAGTTCCCTAGATTTTGTAGCGTGCTAAACCAACATATAAAAATTTAATATTCTTTTTGTGGGGAAAAAAAGAATATATATATGAAGAGCAACCAAATTTGAACCAAGAACTTCAGTATCCAGCACTAAGATATAGCCATATACTTTGACACAAAGGTTTAGAAGTACTATGAGCGTAGCCGCAGTAGCGTATCACTTAAACTTATTGAAAATATGTCACATTCAAATATTTCACAACATCCTTTTCAATACGAACGATGAAATCAAGCTTTGATTACTCACAAAAAACCATGTATCTTGTTAGACTTCCTCATCCGGACTTAGTAGATAGATCCCTCATAAGCCTGGTTGGCCAAATTCTTTCTATTGTCATCGTGTATACGGAATCCACAACCACTCCCTTAGAAAAATGGTCCATGACCATTAGGTCATGACATGGTGTCATGGAAGAAATCTGCCAATGAAGAGCAGTAAAACGAGCATGTTCAGGAGGGCAGAAATGCAAAACTGCCTAATCAATAATCACTTCCAGAAATGCAAAACTGCCTAATCAATAATCACTTCCCCCAATCACCGCTCGCCGCCTCTGCTTTCTTTTCGGTTCGAAGCACGTCACGTTGACAGCAACCGGGCCGGCCTAATTACCCAACCCATCGCTTTCGCCCCGTAGCTTCCACAGATCGGCCAGATGCCAAACCCACCGCAGCATATTCTCATCATGAAGCGCCTGTGGGTTCACAGCCGTCAGATCAAAGATCGAACGGGACGGGGCGCTCCGTGCCGACTTCGAAACCGCTTCATGCTCCGGCTTGGGCCCCGCGTTCGGAGAATGGGCTGAACGAAATATTATTCCGGCCCATTTGATTCCCACGGCTCGCACTATGTGGGCCGATCCCGAGATTGCAGTCAAGCACAGCCCACGAAGTCTCGGCCGAGGCGGACGCGCGTCGTCTTCATCTCGTCCGTTCGCTTCAACCCAGCACCGATTCTGCACCACCCCTCTCGCCGGCGGCGCCTCCCCCTCCTCTTCCTCCGCCGCTGCATCGCCGTCCCAGGAACTTGGGCACATCGCCTCTCGCCGGCGACCATGTACCGCGCCCTCCGCTCTCTCAAGGTTTCCTCGTCTGTCCTCCCCCTTGTACGACGTGTGGCGTTGCGTGTCTCGATCCATTCGGGATGAATGCGCCGGAGTGTTAGATCCAAACATGTCGCTCGGCTCGATTTTCCCATATAGATGGGAACTTGTGGTTTTTTATTTGATCCATACCCGATTCTGGGAGTTAACTGGACTTAAGATTTTGCGTAGAACGGTGATCGTTCTGCTGTTCTAGTAGTGTTCGATACTCCGGTATCAAACTTACTGAGGGTTGGTGCGGAAATTGAGCAGTTTAACCAGGATTAACAAGTTATGTTTGCAGTGAATTTTAGGCACAGAGGTGCTGATAGGTCGTTACCAAAGAGGTATCTCTGATGCAGAGAAGACAAGCTGTTACATTTCGTTCTCGCTAAGTGTAGACTTCTGTGGTCTAAGTTGTTACAGTCGCTCTATGTGCGAAGTTATGACATGTGGCAGTTTGCTTTTCATGGTCAGCAGTTGATCTATGCAAATTGGTGAAAGTAATTGTAAATTCTGTGATACCTACTCTTTATTTGGATAGAGAAGCAAAGAGTTGGATTCACAAGTTGTCTATCATTAGGATCTTATCCTTTTGAACCTCTTACTTAATTATATCGTTTCGCCTTCAATATTTGTTAATCTAGTTGGGATATATTACAGCCTTGGTTGTTGTCACATCATTGTAATAGTGACATCCCATTCTACATCTACTTGATGTAGTATACCAGTATCTTCTTTGTGCTGTGTTATTTCTCTGTATCAATTGAAACATTCTATATTATGAAGATAAGTACCTTTTGTTATCGACTTTCAGCATCATGGTGCTAGTAGGTTTGCTAGTACAAGTGTTGTGAAGCAGTCTTCAGGTGGTCTGTTTGGCTGGTTTCTTGGTGGCAACTCAAGCCAGCTTCCTCCGCTTGATGTTCCACTCCCAGGCGTTACACTTCCTCCACCTCTGCCAGATTTTGTAGAACCATCTGAGACAAAGATCACCACTCTTCCAAATGGCATCAAGATCGCATCGGAGACATCACCGGTATTGCTTCATGCTTCCTTATGTTACAAGATTTTTGTTTTTTTTTACATGATTAACTTTTTCCAGGGACTCAATTTCAGATTCCGGCTGTATCAGTGGGACTGTACATTGATTGTGGTTCTGTTTATGAGACATCTGTTTCATCTGGAACATCACATCTATTGGAGAGAATGGCCTTCAAGAGCACGACGAACCGGAGTCACTTGCGGTTAGTTAGGGAGGTAGAAGCCATTGGAGGAAATGTCTTTGCATCTGCTTCTCGCGAACAAATGAGCTATACTTATGATGCACTGAAGTGTTATGCACCAGAAATGGTTGAAGTTCTCATCGACAGTGTGATAAACCCAGCATTTTTAGAATGGGAGGTCAAAGAGAAGGTACATGATCATTTTGTGCATTATATTTGGCTACTTTTGCTTCTTTTTTACTGATTATTATTTGCTAATTGTTTCTACAGCTCCAGAAGATAAAATCTGAAATATCTGAAGTGTCTGGTGATCCACATGGTCTACTTATGGAGGCGCTCCATTCAGCTGGATATTCTGGGCCTCTGGCAAAACCTTTGATGGCTTCAGAATCCGCGGTGAACAGATTGGATGTTGCTACTCTGGAGGAATTCGTTTCTGTAAGACTAAGTGATTTATCCCATGTTAATAGTCAGTCACAGATGCCTCTGTTTCACCCTTTGACATTCTTGCTTGTGCTGAGAAATGTAGGAAAACTACACTGCCCCCAGGATGGTTCTTGCAGCATCAGGAGTTGAGCACGATGAGTTGGTTTCAATCGCAGAACCACTTCTATCAGACCTTTCCAGTGTGAAACGTCCTGAAGAGCCAAAATCAGTGTATGTAGGAGGGGACTATCGTTGCCAAGCAGATTCTACAGTGAGTTGGCCTCTTCTATTATCATTCTCAAGGGCTCAAGGTTGTCTTCACAGTTACTTTTCTTGTTCCTAATGTATTTTTTTTTGTTAGAGTACACACATTGCACTTGCTTTTGAGATTCCAGGTGGCTGGCGTCAAGAGAAAACTGCAATGATTGTGACTGTGCTTCAGGTATGCCTAACAATATGTTGAAGTGATCCAATTATTTATGGCTACCCTATATGGTCTGTTGATTCTGTCCTATATAGGAATTGATGGATTATTTCATATTTTATTGCATTGCAAGCTCTATTATTCAAATCTATTGTACTGAAACATAAGATTAATATAAATTTTAGGTGCTCATGGGTGGAGGAGGGTCCTTCTCGACTGGTGGCCCTGGGAAAGGAATGCATTCTCGATTGTGTAAGCTTAATGCCTCTCTTTTAACCATTATGCAAAGCAGAGCATCAATAAGCATATACCTTGGTAAAGTGTCTTAACATTAGCTGTGATTCTGTACCGACAGATCTCCGTGTCTTGAACAATTATGGACAGATCGAATCATTCTCTGCTTTCAGCAGTATTTACAATAATTCAGGCCTTTTTGGAATACATGCAACCACTGTAAGTCTCTTGTGGAGCATAATCAATGATATGTTTTCCCTTCTATATTCAAGCAATGAACACAATCAAATCTGCTTGTGAATTTTTCCTTTTTTTTTTTGAATATCATTCTCAAACTACTGTAAATATAATACCCTTTCTATTCTAAGTAATGTCCGTCCCTCTTACCACACCATTATATTTGTCCTACCTGAATTCTGGATTAATGCCTTATACAAACAACTGTAATCTTACTGTTTAAAATAAGGAGTTGGTGGCTCATGCTAGTAAGTAGTAACTAAAACCGAAGTTATATTGTACCTCAATAAGAAATGCAGAAAGCACTCACTAAAACTGAGTAATTAGTTTCTTCCTATGTACATCAATGCTCATTTCATCTCGTGTACAATTTTGTGGTTTCAAATGTTTCAAGCGGGTAGTAACTAATAAATGCACATTTCAGGCCAGTAATTATGCCCTGGTCTTTAATTATAACCATCCGAACACTCAGCTTGAAATACAAGTCAAATGCTCAATGATTTACTCAAGCTTCTCTAGAAGTTTCTGCATCTATCATGGATTTTCATACATTCCACTTGGCTTTTGACATGTCATGTTAATTTAACAGAACCCAGATTTTGCATCAAGTGCTGTGGATTTGGCAGCAAGGGAACTCCATGAAGTTGCAACTCCTGGAAAAGGTTTCTTTAATTTTTTACCTCAAAGTTACAATCTATTTTCAGATTAGATTGGTCATTATGTGTAATGTCCTTTCCCTGCCTTTTACTTTGTTCAGTTACACAAGAACAACTTGATCGTGCTAAAGAGGCTACCAAGTCTTCAGTTCTGATGGACTTGGAATCAAGAGTATGTTGTTCTTACTCCTGATCAAGTTCCAATCGCATGAATTTTGTACTTCTTCCCTGAAATGTTATTTTAATTCTACTTCCTCCTTATCGCAGATTGTGGCCTCTGAAGATATTGGAAGACAGGTACTGACTTATGGTGAAAGGTATGCTTATAAGTAATCGCTAGTACATTAATGGAGTCAATTTCCTATTAATCCCTATGTTCCTAATTAAATAGAATATTTCCATGTCATGTTTATATGCATGGAATGCAAATCTTTTTACTAATGTGCGTAAAATAATAAGTCATCACCATAAACTATCAGACAGTCTGTACACTTGCGTAAAGTATTATGTTTCCAAGCTGGTCGGGCAATAGATGTTGACCATATTACATAGGCAACTAAAGTTGTTTTCTGGTAATCTTAGAACCTTCTTATATCCTGCTAGTATTGTGGTTTTTCTTGCAATCATGTCCCAAAGTTTGACAGGTCACCTATAATACTGTGTTCTCGACACACTTACTGTGGTTGTGGAGTTCCGTCTCGAAAGTGATGCTGTGGTAGATGCTTTTTTATAGTATCACCCAAAGTATTTTGGGTGCCAGACTGCCAGCATGTCCAAGCATATTTTCAGGATTCATATCTATAGTTTCTTCTGCGTGCCCATTGGTGATATAAACTTATTGTCATGACCATGCAGTTGCATCTAGAAAAGGTGAATATACATGGTAGAAGTGAGCCAGAAGTTTTAGTACCATGAGGCAGAGGTTCATACATTTGACGCATGCAGCAGTGCTAAATCTGATACAGTTAGCATTTTTCTAAGTAATCCAGCAATTGCATAAGGTATTAATTTAGGTAGTCACTTCCATTTGCCAGAGAACCTTGTTTATCTTGGAGTGCTTTGTGTTGTGCAGGAAACCTATTGAGTATTTCCTGAAATCTATTGAGGAGATCACTTTAAATGACATTTCTTCAACTGCAAAGAAGATAATTTCTTCGCCGCTTACATTGGCATCATGGGGTGATGGTATGTAGAAACTTGGAAGTTAAAGCGTGGCCCTATGCAAGCTGAGTACTGACTAATTGAAACGCTCGTCTTGCAGTTATTCATGTGCCTAGCTACGAATCTGTCAGGCGCAAGTTCCATTCCAAGTGAGCATTCAGCACCTGGACCTGCGTGGGTTGTTCTGGAATTTCAAGCCGCAGCTTTGCAGTGGCCAAATGGCCATCGACTGGAATAAATAGAGCCCATACACATTTTTGCTGGACAGTTCGAGGGATCCATGATCATGCTACCCTCCCTGTTCATGTTCTCAACTAAGCATGTGCTCGTGCTGCCACAATTCCGCGGTTCCTAAATCATTCGGCGGCATACTGTGTTTTTGTTCAGTGGCACGCCAATATCGTCCTGCCTGTTTTACATTTCTATATAGAATCGGATATTATGGCTTGATGGTTAAGCCATTTGCCTATTCATCGTGGCAGGTGTTTTTAATTAGCGTGTTTGTCCATTTGCACGAACAAGTTGTAACATACGGAGCACGATGTATATATGAGTAAAAATTTATTGCTATTTATCGGTCTCTGTATTGCTTATGGAGGTAGTCAGCCAACTCGCCGAATTAAATGAGCACCAATAAACGGCATACAAATTGAATTCCCCTCGGAAAAAAAAAGAGAGAATGCAAGCAAGATGGAAGCGAACTGTGAGTTTCTAATCCCCTCCTCCGAAGCGTATTATGTTATTTATGCTGGTTTCGTAAGCAAGGTCAATAACACAAAGATCCGTCCGTTCGTTTCCTGCGGCGCAAGCCAGTCACGCGACGCCGGGAATTGACCCGGCTTTGCTTCTGGACGTGGACGATATGGCGGGCGGCGGTGCGGTATGGGGCCGACCGTGCCCTCATCCTAAAACCAGCGTACGCATGCCTGTCAGCCTGTGGGCGACGACACTGGGATATGATTTTACTGAATTTACCCTTCCTGCTTCCGGGTTCTGGAACGTCATATGCGCAATCTAGTTTTTTTCTTTACCTATATACCCATAAGTGCTTGCAAGATATGATGTACCAGAACGTGATTCACCGCTAAAATACCATTTGCCCATATGACACCGATACCAATATGGCACGGGATGGCACTGGCACTGTGGTAGAGGCAGTGCATGATGTGCATCCATGCGAATGAGCGAATCGGATGCTGCTCGATGGCTACTCCCGCCGTGGCCACCGCCGTTTGCCAAACCGCAGCCTAAACCAAACCGTTCCCGTAATCCCATCAGCGGCGACACGTTTCCACGGCGTCAAACCTGCCCAACCCAACCTCCCAAACCGCCACGCGCGGCTCACAAAACCAGCGCCGCCGCACGGCCCGCACCGCACCGGACCGGACGCGGACGAGACGACCACTCGCTGACGCTCCGACCCCACCACCACCGCTCTCACTCACACATCGAGCGCCATTATTAAACCCCCCGGAAAAACAACGACCTCGTTCGCTTCTCGCCGCAAAGGCTAAACCTCGATTACGCCCCCCAAAGCCGCCGCGAAACGAAAGCGAGTTCCTCCGATCCCGTCCATGGCGTCCTCCCACATCATCCTGCCGCCGGACGACGACGACGAGGAGCAGCGTCGGCTGGAGGAGGAGGAGGACGAGGACCCGTGGGCGCGGAGCGGGCCTCCGCCCGCGGCGCCGGAGCAAGCGGTGAAGGCGGCGCTGCCGTTCTCCGCGACGTGCGTGCGGATCTCCCGCGACTCCTACCCCAACCTCCGCGCCCTCCGCAACGCCTCCTCCGTCAGCCTCGCCGACGCCGCATACGTGAAGATCTCCGAGGGGGACTTCGGCTACGTCCTCGACGACGTGCCGCACCTCGTCGACCACCTCCCCGATGCCCCCGTGAGTGGCCCCTCCCGACACTCCCTTCCCGTTGCTCGATACGCAAGTTGCTGCTGCGTCGATGCTCCGATCGTACCAGTTTGTGATGGCTTTTGCGCCGTTGGGTTGTGTCATTGTGTGATGTGAAGGGCAGCTCTAGCTAAGTAAGAGTGAAACAGCGAAGTGATCTGGGTGGGGATTTCTGATTTGGGGCTGTCACTCGCGATATTTGCGGGATATTTTCTATCGGATTTTCTGGTTTGGAAATCCATTTTGAATACTATGCTGCTTTTAGACTTTCGAATTTGAGCTTGGACATGAGGTGAGCCAATCAGTCTGTTAGGAGCGAAAGGGGCAGGATAGAACAGAGTAATTATGTTAGTCAAAATTTCGCCGCAATGCTATTGACGCTTTATGTTATGTAGTAACAGAATAAGTTGTTGCTTTGGGCTTTTGGTCTCTGCTTTTGGGATGGATATTTGGTTGAGTAGATTGGAGGATATCTCCAAAGTAACCCGTTACTATTGGCTGGTTGCTCATCACTGCCAAAACATGAGTTAGTTATAACCAATTCATTGTGCTGGACTGAATTGATTCTGAAAAGGTTAAACCATGGTCCGTGTGAATTGAGTTGATGATTTGCTATTTTGTTCATATGTGCAGACTTATCCCAATCCACTACAAGATCACCCAGCCTATTCAACTGTCAAGTAAGGGTTTGATTTTCCATTTCCTTTTTCTAATATGTGATCATGTAATTTTTGTCACGTGTAATCCTGAAACTTTTGTTCTTGTTGTTACCAGGCAATATTTTGTTAATGAAGATGACACTGTACCCCAAAAGGTAAAACAAGTGTTAATTATGGTTTACACTGTGATGTTGTAGCCAATGGTGAATTTACAGGTAGCTATTTCTGTGCTTACAGGTGGTCGTTCAGAAGAGCAGCCGACGGGGGGTTCACTTCCGTCGTGCTGGACCTCGTCAGAGGGTAGGATATGCTGCCCCCCCTCCTTTAACTGTTGAAACTCATCACTTGCATGTTGGCTAACACAAACATTTGGACTTGAATCTTTAGGTTTATTTTGAGTCAGATGAAGTGAAAGCGTGCATTGTAACTTGTGGAGGCCTTTGCCCTGGTCTTAACACTGTCATCAGAGAGCTCGTCTGTGGTTTGTCACACATGTATAATGTTAGCAAAATCTATGGTATACAGGTGCGTGCCCTTCTCTAAATGGTTACATACTACTTCCATAGATAGTTAGATACTCTAGATAAATACTGCTTTGATACTCTAGTTAAGTACTGCTCTTGCATTTCCCAGACATGCTTGATCCATATTCCTACATTTTTCTTTTGGCCCAGAAAGGACATGCCAGCTTACCATAAGATCTTCAGATTCTTATCACTGCTTATCAATAATTTCGTATTGCATATTATCCATTGCCATAAATATTTCAAACCTTATATTCTACTAAAATAGCTGCAGATTGAATGAGCTGCTCTGGATTGTTTCAGTAAAATGCAAATATAAATTTGTATAGTTATATTAGAACAATAGATGTGTGCTGACAAGGGCTTGCCACGGCAATTATAAACATGAATGGTTACTGCGTGCAGTTCTCATTATATTTTCAGATCTTCTACATCTTAATACCTTATACTACTATTATAGAATGGATACAAGGGCTTCTATTCTAGCAATTACCTTACTCTGACGCCAAAGAGTGTCGATGACATCCACAAGAGGGGTGGTACAGTTCTTGGCACATCACGAGGTGGCCATGATACGAAAAAGATTGTTGACAACATTCAGGATCGTGGAATTAATCAGGTAAACATGTTTGCACTTATGTGATATAACTGTTCTGATTGGTCATTGGCTCATGTGCTCATGTACATTATCCAGGTCTATATTATTGGAGGAGATGGAACACAAAAGGGTGCATATGAGATCTTTAAGGTAATTTCATACTGAATGTTACAAGTGCTATTTATGTTGTTCACTGAAAGAATGTGATAATAAATCCTATGCATCAATGCATTGCAGTAGCATATGGTATATCTATTTGAAGATTACTTTATCATTACATTATTATTTTCATATTGCTGGCAGGAAATCCGAAAACGTGGGCTAAAAGTTTCTGTTGCTGGGGTTCCCAAGACAATAGATAATGACATCGCGGTAATTTTTTTGTGCGACGTGTCTATTTTGTTGTGTAGAAACTTGTTCTACGCATGCTGTTCAGATGACAGTTCATATGAGGATTCAGCTTACTTATGTTACCTTTTTCTTGATTCTTAGATCATTGACAAGTCATTTGGTTTTGATACGGCCGTAGAAGAGGCCCAGCGTGCCATTGATTCAGCTCATGTGGAAGCTTGCAGTGCTGAGAATGGAATAGGCTTAGTAAAACTAATGGGCCGTTATAGTGGTACGTATTTTAATATGCCTTCATATAGATTCTTGCCATCTCTCTGTGTGTAACACTGTTATGTTTGTTTCATTGTTGGCTTTGCTGAAAGCACCTGTCAGTTTAAAATTTACAAGAAAAAACCAGCCTGCATTTTGGCTTTTTGCTTGAATCTGTTATTTCATTATCTTTTACTTATACACATGCAGAAGATCTCTTGATTTTTCTGTGTTTCAAGCTTGATGACTCTGGTATCTGTTCTCTAGTAGGTATTTCAGCCTGTTGCCCTTAAAACTGTTATGTTCATCTTGCAGGGTTCATTGCAATGTATGCTACTCTTGCAAGTCGAGATGTGGTAAGTAGATGCAACCATTCTGTCTAATTCCTTCATATTTTATTCCCCCTCTTCATACAGTGGTGTTAGAGTTCCTGCTTTTCTGGCTCTTTATCCCACAATCCACTTCTACCTAAGAGTTGTGCACTTTTTTTTTTGGATCTCAAATCTCTACAGGACTGCTGCTTAATTCCAGAGTCCCCATTTTATATGGATGGTGAAGGTGGGTTGCTTCAATATGTAGAGAAGAGACTGAAAGAGAACAAGCACATGGTTATTGTTGTTGCTGAGGGAGCAGGACAGGATCTTATAGCCAAAAGTTTATCTGCTTCTGAGCAGCAAGATGCATCAGGAAATAAGCTACTGCTTGATATTGGTCTTTGGCTGACTCACAAGATAAAGGTACACACAACGCTTCTTTTGCTTTTGAATACAGGTCTGCTGCTCTTGTCGTAATATAGGTCACTGAAAACACTAGGCGATTCCCATGAAAACATGTGATAACTTGCCCATACATTTTACTTGGACTTTCAACGATCACTCCTTTTACTCGCTTCTTGCATGAATCTTTTTTTCTACTCACTTTATTCATTACTTCTATTTTAGGACCATTTCAAGAGCAAAAAGATGGAGATGACTATTAAATATATAGGTAATTAACCATGTTTACCTCACACAGGACAAGGTTGTGTCACAACTTATTGGTCTCTGTTGTACTAAGTTGTACACTATCCTTTATTATTTGCAGATCCTACCTATATGATCCGAGCTATTCCAAGCAATGCATCAGACAATGTCTACTGCACTCTGCTGGCCCACAGTGCTATTCATGGTGCAATGGCCGGCTATAGCTTCACTGTTGGAAATGTCAACGGCAGACATGCCTACATACCTTTCTATGTGAGTAACTTCAAGTAATCTTATTTGTTCACATGGAAAAAATACGGAAATTTAGTTCTCGTTACACCCATGCATCCCATTTTTTCCCAGTTATCCAAGAGCTGTTCTTATCGCATTCTCATACTAAGGTAACTAAGCATCAGTTTTGAACTTAACGTTAAATCTTCTTTTGATGGCAGAGGGTGACATCCACACGGAACAAGGTTAAGATCACTGACAGGATGTGGGCGAGGCTGCTATCATCAACCAACCAGCCAAGCTTCCTAAGCCAGAAGGACATCGACGAAGCCAAAGAGACCGATAGGACGGCCAACAAGCCACCACTTCCCTCCGGCCTCAGTCATCATGTGGCGAACTCTTTCGACCAGTCTGCATCATCTTCGACGAACAGCGATATATGAATTCCATCATGTGACGAACTCTTTCGACCAGTCTGCATCATCGTCGTCGAACAGCGACATATGAATTCAATCTGTAGTTGTCTATAGAAGCTGTTACTATTCCCGTTGAGAAAACCTGGGCCACGCTACGCAGTTTTGATTTCATATGCATAATCTCACGTGTATGAATCCACCAATACTCCGCTGGATTGCTGGTAACTACAAGCGTAATAAGAAAAAGCGCCATTGATGAAGCTATTTCTCATAAGCAACACGTGTTCTGTCTTGTATATGCTGCTGAATCTGAAGATATGTTTCGTCAGCTGATCATATATTGACCTTTTCTATCTGTATCACTGCAGTGCAGTGCGTTTATGTTGTGGTACCCAAAATTAGGCCTGCTTGGTTACTGGAATTCTCCACCACTAGTACTAAGTATTCTGCGCATAAACATCAGATCAGGAGTTTATCAGAGAATATCATCATACGCTGCGTGTCTCCCGAGCAGAACTGCCAGATGGCCCAGATCAGATTCAGACGTATTCTCGGACGGGCCACAAGATCAACAACCAAGCTGGCAAAATCGTTGATGATAATAAGAAAAACAATTATACACTAGTAAGCAGTACGAAAAATGCAGAACGAGCTTTCATGAAACCATGGCCAATGATTTGATCTGCACGAACTGTCCATACAGAATGCTGGTCGCAATTTCCGGCGCGGCGAAAAAGTCAAGAGTCCACGGGCTACTGGCCAATCATGCGCCCAGCTGCACTGAAGTCAACTCCAACCCATGTGAATATGTGATCTGCTCGTCAATTCCCCAGCTAGTAGCAGGGTCATTTTTTTGGGTAAAAAAAAAATCCAGGGGCATAGAGGTTCGAGGCATTGACATGGCAGACCCACAAAGAGGTGGCCTGTGTAAATTCAGAATAGGCCCACTCGTCAGTGAAAACAGTTCATACAGATGCGACGAGCCGACTACGGCGCTCGACAATTGGCAACCGATGACTGGACATATGTGCTGACGTGGTTAAATTAGCCTCGATGGTTGTGATAATAGGCTAGTAGTTCTAAGTGATACTCCAGTTAGGTTTTTCATTTCTAGAAAATGGATTAATACCCCACCTATACATCAACTCCAGTGAGAATGTTAACTTTGATACTTATTTACAGGGCAGATTAACGCTGCCTATAAAATGAGCACGTCCATTATTATGCTTTAGTATTTCTCTCCTTGCATGTGCAAACGGAGCGTTCAACGCCGGGAACAATGGCGGCACGGTCGTGGTTGCTTCTTCTCTGCTTCGCCGCCGTCGCTACCGCCGGAGTGCTCCAAGCTCGTGCCCAACCTGACAGCAACGGTACATTGCATTCCACCATATCCGGTCTTTCAAGTTTTGATCTGCAACTAGGCAGTACTGCTTCACAATGAAATCAATGTGCTAGTGTGTAATATTACTTGGCTGCAGGTTTCATTAGCGTAGACTGTGGCCTCCCGGGGAAGACGGGCTTCGTGGACGACAAGAGCACGCTATCCTTCGTCGCCGACGACGGCTTCACCGACGGCGGCGCTTGCCACAACATCTCGGCGGAGTACATCACGCCGGGGCTCGGCAAGCGCTACCACACCCTGCGCAGCTTCCCCGACGGCACGCGCAACTGCTACACGCTCCGGTCACTCGTGGCCGGGCTCAAGTACCTGCTCCGCGCCAGCTTCTTGTACGGCAACTACGACGGCCTCAACAAGCTACCCGTGTTTGATCTCTACGTCGGCGTCAACTACTGGACGATGGTGAACATCACGGGCCCCGGCGACGCGGTGATCGTGGAGGCCATCGTCGTCGTGCCGGATAACTTCGTGCAGGTTTGCCTGGTGAACACCGGCGCCGGGACGCCGTTCATCTCCGGGTTGGACCTGAGGCCTCTCAAGAACACGCTCTACCCGCAGGCGAACGCCACGCAGGGCCTTGTCCTCCTCGGCCGGCTCAACTTCGGCCCGACCGATTATACCGACGTCATAAGGTTGAATCCAAGCCTCAAATTAAGATCTTACGTTAACCATTTCCATTATCTAAAAGAAAATTTAATTGATGAACGATTGAGCTACAGGTACCCGGATGATCCGCACGACAGGATATGGTTCCCGTGGGTCGACTCGACCAAATGGAGCCAGATATCATCGACGAAGAAAGTGCAGGATCTAGACAACGATATGTACGAGACGCCGACGGCCGTGATGCAGACGGCGATCACGCCGCGGAACGCCTCCAGGAACATCGAGTTCTCCTGGGACCCCGTGCCGCTGCCCAACGACCCGACTCCAGGGTACATCGCCATCTTCCACTTCTCCGAGCTGCAGCTCCTCCCCGGCAACGCCGTGCGCGAGTTCTACATCAACCTCAACGGCAAGCCGTGGTTCCTGACCGCCTTCAAGCCGGAGTACCTCTACAACGACGCCACATTCAACCGGAACCCATACCGGGGATACTCCAGTTACAACATCTCCATCAACGCCACCGCCAACTCGACGCTGCCGCCGCTCATCAACGCCGTCGAGGTGTTCTCCGTCATCCCCACTGCCACCATTGGCACAGACCCACAGGACGGTAAGTACGTGCGCGCACAGAACAGTCGTTGCAGACACATGTGACATTATCAAGATTCAAGCATGTCATGCGTGTTGGTGAAAATATGTGTGCACTTGGCAGTGTCTGCAATCACGGCGATCAAGGAGAAGTATCAGGTGGTGAAGAACTGGATGGGTGACCCATGTGTTCCGAAGATGCTTGCATGGGACAAGTTGACCTGCAGCTATGCCATTTCTAGCCCTGCAAGAATCATTGGCATGTAAGGCTGTGTTCTTTCTCCCCTTTTCCCAACTCATCTCTCTCGGTTTCCACGCGCACGCTTTTCAAACTGCTAAACGGTGTGTTTTTTGCAAAAAGTTTTTATACAAAAGTTGTTTAAAAAATCAAATTAATCCATTTTTGAAAAAAAATAGCTAATACTTAATTAATCACGTGCTAATGGATCGCTCCGTTTCCGTGTTCTCCTTGCTGCGAACGCAGCCTAAGTAATTCAGTCTATGTGTATCGAGCTAGTAAGGATTTGTGTTCATGAAAAAAAAATAGGGGAAATTTAAGTTGGAGATTGTTAACTGCAATTGCATATGGATCACCTAATCATGTTGTCTTTGCAGAAACCTGTCCTCCAGTGGTTTGAGCGGTGAGGTATCGTCCTATTTCGGGAATCTTAAGGCTATTCAAAACTTGTATGTTCCGAGTTTCACGATGTTGACTTGTTAAAATTATTTGTGGAATTTCGTGTTAAATTTGAAAAACATCTTGTAGGGATTTGTCAAATAATAAATTGACAGGCCCAATTCCAGACACCCTTTCACAGTTACCTTCATTGACATTTCTGTAAGTTTGTAGTAACTTGACAAGTTTACCGAATTCTGCATGTATTGTTTACATAGCATCATTTCTAACCGATATGTGACATCTATACTATATGGCATCCTTTAGAGATTTGACAGGAAATCAACTCAGTGGATCAATCCCGTCTGGTCTTCTCAAGAGAATTCAAGATGGCTCTCTAAATCTAAGGTAAGTATACACATCAATATCTTCTAATTAAAGAGAACTTTTACGACACTTGAGGATGTACCAAGTTGTACCATATTTTATAATGTAATAAAATTTGGTACTCCCTCATTACCGTAAAAAACACACCTAGTACAAGATATCATGTACTAGGTTTGTTTTTTAGTGACAGATAGAATACCTAGCATCACCCTTTTCGAGTTGCCAAAGTCCCAGGTCAATTTTAGAAAGTAAATTATATTTGACTCAGTATGTTTATTTCATTGATAGATATGAAAATAATCCAAACCTCTGCACTAATGGCGATTCATGCCAGCCAGCAAAAAAGAAGAGCAAGCTTGCTATCTACATAGTTATTCCTATAGTTCTGGTTGCGGTGATAATATCAGTGGCAGTACTACTTTGTTGCCTGTTGAGACGGAAAAAGCAAGGTGAGGTTTGTCATAAACACAGTAATTGTCCACTCTAGTTGTTCATCCTTTAACACTAGTAATGCTTATTCACATATTTTAGCATCAATGAGCAATTCTGTGAAGCCACAAAATGAGACAGTGAGCAATGTGTCGTCAAATGGCGGCTATGATCATAGTTCATCACTACGACTTGAGAATCGTCGATTTACGTACAATGAACTTGAGAAGATAACGAACAACTTCCAGCGGGTACTCGGCCGTGGAGGGTTTGGGTATGTTTACGATGGCTTCTTGGAGGATGGCACTCAAGTGGCAGTCAAATTACGGTCCGAATCTTCCAATCAAGGTGCTAAGGAGTTCCTTGCGGAGGTAAAATTTCTTCAGCCGCAATTTATATTTTGCTTTGCAGATACTTCTACCAAGTTGTTGCTAGTGGGGTGTAATGGGTTAACTTCACTTGTTAGGCTCAAATTTTAACCCGGATTCATCACAAGAATCTTGTCTCTATGATTGGTTACTGCAAGGATGGGGAATACATGGCACTTGTCTATGAGTATATGTCAGAAGGAACGCTACAAGAACACATTGCAGGTATGCATGAATGATGTTTACGATCAACTTGTAGGATACATTGTAATACTTCATCTAACGGATCATTTTACAGGACTCTCATAATATCCAATTCTCATTCTATACCTATTTGTAGGCAAAAACAAAAATGGGAGATATTTAACCTGGAGAGAGAGGCTTCGAATAGCCCTAGAATCTGCACAAGGTAACTACTTGAATTTCTAGTAATGTGTTTGGAGGTTTGCTTTTTACTCTTTTCCCTATAAGTTGATCATCACTAGTTGAATTATTTGGATAACTGATAATGGTTAGGGCTAGAATACCTACACAAGGCGTGCAACCCGCCTCTTATTCATAGGGATGTGAAGGCGGCCAACATCCTACTGAACACAAGGCTTGAAGCGAAGATTGCTGACTTTGGCCTATCCAAGACGTTCAATCACGATAATGACACTCATGTCTCAACGAACACGCTTGTTGGCACACCTGGATATGTGGATCCAGAGTATGTAAATCTCATCTACCTTTCTCGAATCCGTTGTTCAGTGTTTTATATTACAAATGTTAAGTAAAGCTCGTGGAACTGGATGAACATGTAGGTACCAGGCAACAATGCAACCAACCACCAAGAGCGACGTCTATAGTTTTGGTGTCATCTTATTGGAGTTGGTCACAGGGAAGCCTTCTATTCTACGTGACCCAGGGCCCATTAGCATCATCCAGTGGGCACGACAACGCTTGGCACGTGGTAACATCGAAAGTGTGGTGGACGCGCACATGCATGGTGACCACGATGTGAATGGTGTTTGGAAGGCCGCAGACATTGCCCTTAAATGCACCGCGCAGACATCAACACAACGACCCACTATGACCGACGTGGTGGCTCAACTGCAGGAGTGCCTAGAGCTCGAGGATAGGCGATGTGGCATGGAAGATTCATATAACAACTTCTATGCCGACAACAACAATGATCCCAACTCAAGTTATAACATGTACAACACGGACCAGTCCACTGATGCGAGTCAAAACAACACGACATTTGAGATAGAGCATAATTTTGGAAGGGTGCCAACCATGGCTACGGGGCCTGTTGCACGATAAAGGCCTTTCCCAATCTGATCTGAGAATGCTAGTCCTAAAATAGATACGTGCAGAACTAATAAACAATATTGTTGCTTAAATTTACCAAAGTAAATGCAAGCGCATAAAGTTTCAAACAATCAAGATCTCCAATAGAGCTTTTACCGTGTGGAATTTGTAATCAATGCACTTGTCTATTCTTTGATATTTATAACTCTCCCATATTATTCTTCAAGAAGAGAAAAGTCAATATACCTAATATTTTTTTTATCTTGGAATATAGTTGGCAACATTTAGAATACAAATTGTATGATTTCCCATAATAAACGTGTCAGGGTTATAGATAAGCATACCTCCTATACGTAAATTTGTGCTATACGGAAATACCACATACCTAATGTTATACAGGAATACATCCTTAGATATGGTAATTAACTGAGTTCAGAAGGAAATTATCTTCGCCGGGATATAAGGTGTCAGTTCTACGTGGAGAAAATATGGTTTCCTCGGCTCATTTCCTATTCAGATCCTCGAGTTCTACTTAGAGAAGAAAATAATTGCTGATATAGATACAAGGCATAGCCAAAGCCATAGCCATAGCCACATAGACACACAATCCAGAGGAAGCCAAGGCCCTAGTCGCTGATCTGATAAGATCTCATTGGGCCGTACTCGACGAGTTCTAGTTGGCGAGATTGAGTAGCTAGTTTGTTCTCCTATGTAATCCGTGTGGTGTTTTTCCAGATATACATATAAACTGGATTAGGGCTATTACTTTTATCAAGGGTCTGAACCAATCTAAACAATCATTGCTGGGGATACCGTCTTTAGTCCCGGTTTGCAACCCCCTTTAGTCTCGGGTTGCAAACCGGAACACCCAATCCGGGACAAAAAATGGACATCTTTAGTTTAGTTTCTCCATTGTTTTTGTTGCTTGCATACTGTTTTTCATTGTTTTTTTCAATTAAAATTAACATTACAGATCGAATGCAACAACATCAAAATTATTTTTTTCCAATGATACATATTAAATGTAACAACATGAAAATTAACATCACAGATCGAATGCAATAACATAATCATCCACAAATTCACAAAAAAAATTCATCACAGATCACAGATCATCACAAATTCATAAAACAATCACATCACAGATTGAGCTGTCGCCTGCCACCGTTGGCCGGAGGCCGGCCGGATCTAGGAGGGAGGGAGGGGAGCGCCGCTGGCCACCGCCCTCCCCCCTCTCCCCTCCGGTCAGATCTGGGAGGGAGGGGAGCCACTGGCCACCACCCTCCCTCCTCTCCCCTCCGGCCAGATCTGGGAGGGAGGGAGGGGAGCCGCTGCGCCGAGTGTGCCACCACCGCCACCGCCGTCGCCTGCCGCTACCCGTCGCTGCCACCTGCCGTCGCCTCGGGCGCGGGACGCCTGTCGCCTGCCGCTGCCTGCCGCCGCCGCCGGTGGGAAGGGAGAGGGGAGGAGGGAGGGGAGAGGGGAGGGAGGGGAAGGGAGAGGGGAGGGGATGGGAGAGGGGAGGGGAGGGGAGGGGGGAAGAGGAGAGGAGATGTGTGACTTAGAAAATTTTGACTGAGAGAGGGGAGATGCGATGTTTTTATCAACCGAGTGATCTTTAGTCCTGGTTGGTAACACGAATCGGGACTAAAGATACCCGGTGGTATGACACGACCTGACAAAAAATAAACCGGGACTAAAAATGATCTATAGTCCCGATTGGTGATAAGTTCCTTTGGGTTTTTTAACCGGGACTAAAAATTATTTTTAGTCCCGGTTCTTTTTCAAACCGAGACTAATGTGATTTTTACCATCCGAACAAAGATCACTTCTTAAGTAGTGATTTATCTCCCGTTCTCTCGTATCCGATCTCATGTATATCCTAGTATTAACGTCCCTTATACTCTATAGATATCGTTATTGGGTATAGCCCATTGATAAAATGTACTTTGCTTTGATAATGTAAGATGAGATACCAAATGAAATCCATGTAGCTTATTGGACTAGCAAGCAATGAAAATTAAGTGACATGAACATGAGTCACACACATTATGTCCACTCCTAAAAGTAAGTGTAATAAAATGATATGAGCCGACGACGATAGGGGTGAGAGGAGAGATCAAGCCCATGAATAATTTGTTGCCAACTCATCACGTACTCGAAGAAGCCATGAATGACTTCAAGAATTCAGGAGCAAGCACAACGAGGGTAAGAAATATTTTGCTCATTACTGCTACGCAGTACTAGCCTCATCACTAGCTAGAGTTTCTATGGTGGTTTTGTTAGACTAACATTCTTGATAAAAGGATTTTCCTCTATTTACTTTTTCAGCTATCCACAGAATCCAGCTACTTGCCGTTGCTTCCTCCCCATGAGGGGTTGCTCCGTCTCTACTCCGCAGGCGACCACATGGCTGCCGCTGCCAGTGACCACTGTAGCTGCTCCTTCCCCGTGCCTCTACCTCCGTCAATTAGGATTTGGAGGAGATTCTAGTAGTTGCAGCTTCTCCTAGAATCTCTAAATGCCAGAAACTCTCCCAACCAATCCAGATTTTCACTCTGATTCTAAGAAGCTACAGTTGTAGAGTCCAGAAAATAAACTGGAGAAGCTGGGTTTTCCAGCTTCTGACTTCTAGTTCATTATCTGGATTCTGTAACTACAGATTCTGAGAATCTGGGTGAGAATCTAGACTGTTTGGGGAGCTGGAACTTCTGGGAGAAGCTGCAGCAGCTAGAAGCTCCTCCAAACAGGACCTAGAAGCCAGAAGCTGGGTTTCCCAGTGTCGGTGTCATGGGTCCAGGGGTATGTTGACTTAGGGCTTGAGGCGGCCCTGTACACCCACGTGGCCATCCTCCGAGGGGGGATCGGGCCCGAGGGTGACGTGGCGGCTGCCCGCTCTAAGTCCTAGCGCCTCCCGCTTACGGCCGGAGCAGGGGTCTGGCTCCCCCGACCCCCTCGGGCCGCCGCCACGTGTGTCGGAGTAGGTGGGTGCTCCCAGCGCTCACCTACCCCCATTAATGGCGGCACAGGTGGAGTGCGCCTGCGCGCGCGCGTGCCGCATTAAATGCGAATATACGCGCACGCGCACGCCTGACACCGGTCACAGCCAGCTGACCGGTCTGTGACCGGTACGAATGACCGATGGGACGCAGCACAGTGCCTAACGTGCTCCCTGCACACCGTTAGGTATGTTGTACGCCCCGTCGAGTCACATCAAAATCATGTGAGCCCATTCGGGTCGCTTATCCGGCCAGGGTTGGTAAGTCAGGTCTAATCGCCTGGCGCGCGTCACTACGTACGGGGAAGCGCGCAAGTCTCCGCCATTTAATGAAGAATGATGCACGACGTCATATATGGATAATGGGTATCCTGACAAGGGTCACGTCGGCGCTGCAGGACGGTGAACTTCCACCGCAAGCAACAGTGTGGCTCTTAATTGTAAAAGCATGATGTTTTCTTTTCTCTAGAAGATAGCCTGTTTGGTCCATGTGGTGTCCCCTTGGGAGTATAAAAGGAGGCACAGGCCTAGAGGAAAGGGGTTCGATCCCTGAGAACAAGAGCTTATATAGTCTATCACACAGGAGCAGGGTATTACGCCTCGCTGGCGGTCCGAACCTGTATAATCTCTTGCGCCACCGCCCTCTCTCGTGTGAAACTCTCTCTCTACGCCACCGGCGCACCAGAGTAAGAGCCGGAAACGTGTTCTTCGCGCCCTGGGCCGAACTCAAAAGGGGGGCCCTCACAGTCCCCCGTTGAGGAGTTTACCCTCCGTCACCCAGCTTCTCTCGATTCTCACCAACTAATATCTCACCAACTGCTTCTCAGAATTTTAAGCTTCCCAAACAAGATCTTAATGACTCTCGCAACCTCTTGGATGTGCTCCTTCCCCGTGCTGCCGGCTCCGTTAAGACTTGGCTGCACATTAGATAAGAACAAATCAAGAAACAATTGCCATTAGTTGATACTATATTACTTACAAAGCAATCCTATTAGGCCCTGTTATTAAGATTTTACCTCAACTTCTGTTAGCACGCTTTTCAAATTATTAAACAGTGTACAAAAACTTTCTATATAAAAGTTGCTTTAAAATATCAAATATATATATTTTCCAAGTTTGTAATAATTAAAACTTAATTAGTTATGTACTAATAGTTTTCTTGTTTTACGTACGCTAACTTAATTTTATTTTCATGAGTTTTAAACACCTTCATTCATGATTGACGAATACTTGCATAACTGGTGTCTCCAGTTTCCCGTATGCGAGATGAATGTTGTCCTGGTTCTTTTTAACGCCGTTACAGCGGAGCCTAGAACTGAATCTAGTGTGTGTTGTTCTAGAGTACCAGTATGCAAGTTTTAATTGTAGATTTAGAGAACACCAAATCATTCCTATTAATCCAAAGAATCGTGTAGATGCTCTTACTAAAACTTTTAGGTACCTAATTATGTTTGCATATTAAGCATCCTATATTGACACTTTGCGTTGATATGGCCCAATCAGACCCTCTTGGTTATCATCAGTTGCCAGTAGCAGACTAGCTGTAGCAGTAATATATTCCTTTCAGTAAACACAAGATTAGTAGAGTAGCAGTAAACTATTCTGCGTACTAATTAGCCGCAGTCCGTCAGAGGCAAAATATATCATCTTGCGCTGCCTGTCTCTTGTGCAAAACTGCCAGATCAGATTCAGATGCATTCTCTGACAGAGAGAACAAATTCTTTTACGTAGTGGGCAAGTGCGTATAATCTTGCTGCTCAATAGTTTCTGCCGCGGAAAAAAAGGTCAAGTCCACGGGCCGTGGCCACCGATCTCGGGCCTCCAAGTCGTTCGCTCAGCAAGACAGTTGACCAGCGGCTAGGCAAGTCAACTCCCGGCCCATGTGATCTACTCGCCTCTTCCCTCAGGGTCATTGACAAGCCGGGCCCACAAACAAGTGACCAGTGTAAATTCTGAATAGGCCCACCCCTCAGTAGCAGAATATCTATATGATCCCAAAGCGAAGACGGCGCTTTGCTAAGCTTTGTCACAGGAATCTGGATAGATGTGCTGACGTAGCGACGTGGTTAAATTAATCGAGTTTTGTGATGATCAATTGGCTAGTTATTACTAGCTAGTGATTGTGAGTTAGTGACATCAGTAGCTAGCTTGGCTACCTGTCTGTTTACTCTCGCTGGACCAAGTCTGATTTTTACAAGTAGATAGAGCTCCCTAGCTCCCAAGAGAGGCTCTATATAGTAGCTTGCTGCCTGCATGCGCAATACTGCGATGGAGCGTTCATCATCGGTAACAATGGCGGCACGGTCGTGGTTGTTTCTTCTCTGCTTCGCTGCCGCCGTCGCCACTACCGGCGTACTCCAAGCCCGTGCCCAGCCTGACAGCAAAGGTACACCTCGCCCATCTGAGAGTAATGGAATGCTTCAGAATGAAATCAATATATGCACAATGAAGTAATTAGATCATATGTTCTTCATGCTTCCGCAGTTGCTAAATGCTAGATTAAGGCTACGTTCGTAGCAAGTAGTTGCTAACCTGCAAAGTGAACGCGGAAAACGGAGCATTCATTAGCGCGTGATTAGTTAAGTTTTAGCTAAATTTTTTTAAAAGATGGATTAATTTGATTTTTTAAGTAATTTTTGTATAGAAACTTTTTGTAAAAAACACACTATTTAGCAGTTTGAAAAGCGTGTGCGTGAAAAACGAGAGAGGTGAGTTGGGAAGAGGGGGAAAGAACGAAGCCTAATGTGTCTTTGCTGCAGGTTTCATTAGCGTAGACTGCGGGCTCCCGGGGAAGACGAGCTACGTTGACGAGAAGACCAAGATATCCTACGCCTCGGATGACGGATTCACCGACGGCGGCAAGTACTACAACGTGTCGCCGGAGTACATCAAGCCGGCGGTCACGGCGCGCTACTACAACGTGCGCAGCTTCCCCGACGGCGCGCGCAACTGCTACACGCTCCGGTCGCTCGTGGCCGGTCTCAAGTACCTCATCCGCGCCACCTTCATGTACGGCAACTACGACGGCCTCAACAAGCTGCCCGTGTTTGACCTCCACATCGGCGTCAACTTCTGGACGATGGTGAACATCACGGACCCGATACAGCCAGTGATCCGGGAGGCCATCGTCGTCGTGCCCGACGACTCCGTGCAAGTCTGCCTGGTGAACACCGGCGCCGGGACACCGTTCATCTCCGGGTTAGACCTCAGGCCTCTTATGAACAAGCTCTACCCGCAGGTGAACGCCACTCAGGGCCTACTCCAGCTCGCTAGGCTCAACTTCGGCCCATCTGACGAAACCTCCATCAGGTGAGCTAATTTAATGTTCCCTACGTGTATAGGCTGTTTACATTTACTAATCAAATGTATCATATCATTTATACTATCATCAGTATTACTGGTGACAATACTTGAAGTAGAATACTACTCCCTACATTCAAAATTATAAGACGTGCATACATTTCAAAATTCGATCTCGATAAATTTTGACTAAAAGTTAGTTTTACAATATATAGGTTTAGTGATATAAATAGCGTATTATTAGATTCATATTTACAAATACTTTCAATTTTTTTTATGATTACGTTAGATAGCATGGGATATCTGGGAAATCACTTTTCTCGATAAGAGCCAGATCTTTAGCTAATTCTCTATAGAGTAATTTTATGGTTCTTTAGAAATTACCTCAAGGTATCTAAACTTTATATAAAAATTTATCAAGTACAGTATCTGAAGATACCATGTTTTACCTAAAAAATATGATACATCTCGATGCATTCTTAATGATGGTAAAATTACCCTTCTGTGAGAAATTCAACCGATCGACTCAATGGTCAGGTACCCGGATGATCCGCACGATAGAGTATGGTTTCCTCGGTTCGATGCGGCCAACTGGAACGAGATATCAACGACAAACAGGGTGCAGAACATAGACAACGTTAACGACTTGTTCGAGGCGCCGACGGCGGTGATGCAGACAGCGGTCACGCCAATCAACGCCTCCAAGAACATCGAGTTCTTCTGGAACTCTAAGCCGCAGCCCAACGACCCGACGCCAGGGTACATCGCCATCTTTCACTTCTCCGAGCTTGAGAACCTCCCCAACAACGCCTCACGCCAGTTCTATATCAACATCAATGGCATGCTATTCGACGATGGTTTCACACCGTCGTTCCTCTATGCCGAGGCCTCCTACAACTCCAAACCCTTTGTGCGATACCCGCAGTACAACATCACCATCAACGCCACCGCCAACTCGACGATGCCACCGCTCATCAACGCCGTCGAGGTGTACTCTATCATCTCCACCGCTAACATTGGCACCGACTCACAAGACGGTACGCATATGCACATACATGAGCTAGCTGATGGTCAAGCATTTCATGTGCATTGATGAAAATTTTGGTGATTGGCAGTATCAGCAATCATGACGATCAAGGCGAAGTATCAGGTGAAAAGGAACTGGATGGGTGACCCGTGCCTCCCTAGAAATCTTGTGTGGGATAATTTGACCTGCAGCTATGTCATTTCTAACCCTGCAAGAATCACGAGCTTGTAAGTAATTCATTCGATTCGCCAAATACAATATGTACTATTGTGATAAAAAAAAACTACTACCTCCATCCCAATTAAAAAGAGTGCAAACATGTGTGGCTATTGTTATACTATTGTAAATATGAAAATTTTGCATAGTTAATTAAAGGGCTTTGATTAAAAGAACTAGCTTAGCTGGGTGGCCCGCACAAATGCGCGGCTAGCACCCATACAAAATTATTTATTTATTACATATGATTTTACTTAAAATTTATTAAATATCTTGTTGTCTTATGATTTTGAAAGATCGAACTTTATCATCCGCGTGTTTCTAATTTTATAGTTTTTAAAGGTCGCTTCGGTCACTACACCTTACTCATCTGCCAGGCATTTATTTGTTTATCGATCTATCAGTATTTCTATTCATCTACCATGAAACCTTTGAAAATTAGACCTTTTAATTTTAGAGTTCATTGTCTTGTTGAGTTTTGTTTTTATAATTTTTTTAAAGTTCCGTCAAACACCACCACTGTACTCCTCTACGGCCCCTTCGCTGCCTCCTCTCTTTATTATCATTGTGATTTTAAATATCGAACATAATTATCGTTTGGGTTCATTTTTTTACTTTTTAGAAGTCCCGCTAAACCGTCAGCGGCTTTGCCACTGTACTCCTCTACGCGCGACCCGTCCACTGCCTCCCCTTTTTATTGTCATTGAGATTTTAAAAATTGAACATGATTATTATTGGGGTTTATTTTTTTTACTTTCTGAAATCCCGCCAACTGTTGTAACCGTGTTGCTTAATAGCTTGTCCGTTATCCATCCTGCTTAATAGCTTGTCTTTCCCCTCTTTATTATCATTTAATATCGTTGTGTTCTAGATAAACTATTCTTTTTGAAAAATCCATATTTTTCATTTTAATATTTTGTATTTGTAAATTGTATTCCTACTTGAACTATTATAATTATTTTTCTATTTTTGAAATTTATTTTATTTTTTACTTTGAATTTTAGTTAATCTCGTCATATGTTCTAGATGGTCTATTCTTTCAATGGTCTTTATTTTAATCACAAATTTTAGTTATTTATAAATTGTATTTCTAGTTAAACTTTTATTTTTATTTTTCTAATTTCTGAATTTATTTTATTTTTTATTTTAAATTATAATTAATCTTGTGTTGTGTTATAGATGGATTAATTGTTGTTTCAGTATTTCTTTTCTATTCTGAATTTTAGTTATTTCAAAATTGTATTCCTACTTGAACTCTTCTTTTTCTTTCCTAATTTCAAGCGGCTAGCACCAATTCAAAATTATATATTTTTTACTTATGATTTTACTTAAATTTTTTAACTGTCTATCTTGTTGTCTTAGGATTTTGATAGACCGAACTTTATCATCCTTGTGTTTCTAATTTTATAGTTTTTAAAAGTCGTTTCAGTCGCTACCCCTTACTCATTTGTCAGTTCGTTATTTACTTGTCGATCTATGACTGTTTCTATTTATTTTTCTTGAAACCTTTAAAAATTAGACCTTTTAGTTTTTAGTGTTCATTGTCTTGTTAGGTTTTGTTTTTTTAAATTTTTCAAAGTTCCGTTAAACACCATCACTGTACTCCTCTATGGACCCTCTGCTGCCTCCTCTCTTTATTATCATTGGGATTTTAAAAATCGAACACAATTCGTTTGGGTTCATTTTTTACTTTTTAGAAGTTCCGCTAAACTGTCAGCGGCTTTGCCACTGTACTCTTTTACGGTCTATCCGCTGTCTCCCCTCTTTATTGTCATTGAGATTTAAAAATTGTACATGATTTTCATTGGGGTTTATTTTTTACTTTCTACAATCTTGTCAACCGCCGCGACCGTGCTGCTTAATGGCTTGTCTGTCATCACTCCTCTTAATCGTCATTGATATTCTATTTGGGGTTTTGTTTATATGTTTATAGTTTTTATATGTCCCATCAACTGCCACTACTTTACTCCTTTACAGGCCTATTGTTTTTCCCCTACTTATTGTCATTTGATATCGTTTTGTTTTAGATGAACTATTCTTTTCGAAAAGTCCATATTTTTCATTTTAATATTTTTTATTTGTAAATTTTACTCCTACTTGAACTCTTATATTATTTTTCTATTTTCGAAATTATCTTATTTGTTATTCCGAATTTTAATTAATCTCGTCATATGTTCTAGATGGTCTACTCTTCACTAGTCTTTATTTTTTATTACGAATTTTAGTTATTTATAAATTGTATTTCTAGTTGAACTCTTATTTTTATTTTTCTAATTTCTGAATTTATTTTATTTTTATTTCAAATTCTAATTAATCTCATGTTGTGTTATAGATGGATTAATTGTTGTTTAAATATTTATTTTTTATTCCGAATTATAGTTATTTAAAAATTGTTTTCCTACTTGAAATCTTATTTTTATTTCCTAATTTCAGAAATTTATTTATTTTTATTGCGAATTTTAGTTAATCATGTATTGGATTCTTATATGGACTTCTGTTTCAATATTGCTTATTTTTAATTCCGAATTTCAGTTATTTTTTAAATTGTATTTCTATTTGGGCTCTTTTTTCTTTTTCTTCGATTAATGTAGAGTTTCTAGCCTCCACAGCGAACGTGGTGTCTTCTTTTCGAGCTGTCTTAATAATATAATATATAGATTGAAGAGACCCATCAATTATAACTTGCTAATTATTAATTTAAACTTCTAAATTAAATTAATAAATCACTACATTTATGAGATGATATACTTGCGGTTTCGGCATTTAGAAACTATTAAGTTTTAGGATACTAATGAAACTAAAGAATCCATGGAAGTAAAAATTAAGACCCCCTGTTATTTCCAATAGAAATTTTTATTTGACATGAAATTTTAATACAATCTATGGTTGATACCACCAACAATCAGCAGCCTGATCTTTTTTTATTATTAGCACCTTCAAAGTGCCAAATTAGTATGTGTATAAATAGCAAGAGGAAATTAAATCTAATGGGAGCTAACTAACTGTGCAATGAAATTGGGCTGATCATATTCTCTTTGCAGAAACCTGTCATCCAGTGGTTTGAGTGGTGAGATATCATCCTCTTTTGGGAATCTCAAGGCTGTCCAATACTTGTATGTTATGAGTTCATGATGTCGATGTAATAACTCTTTTGTGTAATCTGCATTTTTAATTTGGAAAGTCTTGCTCCATATCTTGCAGGGATCTATCAAACAACAACTTGACAGGCTCTATTCCAAATGCCCTTTCACAGTTGTCTTCATTGACAATCTTGTAAGTTTGGCAATTTTTTGTCAACTTTTACCTGCGTAATCCCAAGCATCATTTTGAACTAATATCTTACTATAGGTCTTCCTTTAGAGATTTGACAGGAAACCAACTCAATGGATCAATTCCGCCTGGACTTCTCAAGAGAATTCAGGATGGCTCCTTAAATCTAAGGTAATGACACCACATTCTTCTTATAGCAGTCTTTTTTAGCAAAAAGCTCAGACCATTTTTTTCAGAAAATGGACATAAACATATTTATGTCATTAATAGATATGGAAATAACCCAAATCTTTGCACCAATGGCAACTCATGTCAACCAGCAAAAAACAAGAGCAAGCTAGCTATCTACATTGTTGTTCCTATAGTTCTGGTTCTCGCGATATTATCAGTGACGACACTACTCTATTTCCTACTGAGAAAAAAAACACAAGGTGGGTCTTGCTATCATTTGTCCGCTCCACTTCATCTTCTTGAATACTACTGATGCTAGTTCCATTCTTCATGTACAAAGGATCAATGAACAATTCTGTAAAGCCACAAAACGAGACAATGAGATATGGGCCAACAAATAATGACTCAGGGCATAATTCATCACTGCGGCTTGAGAACCGCCGGTTTACATATAATGAACTGGAGAAGATAACGAACAACTTCCAGCGAGTTCTTGGCCGAGGAGGCTTTGGAAAAGTCTATGATGGCTTCTTGGAGGATGGCACTGAAGTGGCAGTCAAAGTGAGGATTGAATCTTCCAACCAAGGTGATAAGGAGTTCCTTGCAGAGGTAGAATTTTTTAAGCTGCACTTTTTCTTGCTATGTAAAAAATTCTATCAAGAAAAGTCTCCATGGGGGCATCATTAAATAGTCAAGTTTTAATTGTTTAGGCTCAAATTTTAACCCGAATTCATCACAAGAACCTTGTCTCTATGATCGGTTACTGCAAGGATGGGAAATGTATGGCACTTGTGTATGAGTACATGTCAGAAGGAACCCTTCAAGAACATATTGCAGGTCCAAACTAACTTCATCTACTAGATTATTTTTTAGTCCTCTCATGATCTCCAATGCTTGTATTTGCAGTAGAAAGAAACGATGGGAGATACTTAACCTGGAAAGAGAGGCTTCGAATTGCGTTGGAATCCGCTCAAGGTAACTACTTAGAATTTCGAATGCTATTTTTAGTTTGATTTTACGGGTTTTTTTTCTATAAGCTTGATCAGTATTTGAATTACATGGTGAATTAATGATTAGGGCTAGAGTACCTACACAAAGGGTGCAACCCTCCTCTTATTCACCGGGATGTGAAGGGAACCAACATTTTATTGAACACAAGGCTAGAGGCCAAGATTGCTGATTTTGGTTTGTCCAAGGTTTTCAATCCTGACAACGACACCCATGTATCCACGAACACGCTTGTTGGCACACCTGGATACGTGGATCCAGAGTATGTTATCTTTCTTGAAGCCCTTTTTTTAGTACTTTTATTAGAGAAATACTAACTGTAAGACTTGTTGGGACTGACCAAATGTATAGGTACCAGTCAACAATGCAACCAACGACCAAGAGTGATGTCTATAGTTTTGGTGTTGTCCTGTTGGAGTTGGTAACAGCGAAGCCAGCTATCTTGCGTGATCCAGAGCCCATCAGCATCATCCATTGGGCACAACAACGCTTAGCACGGGGTAACATTGAGGGTGTGGTGGATGCAAGCATGCATGGTGACTACGATGTGAATGGCCTATGGAAGGTTGCAGACATTGCACTCAAGTGTACCGCTCTTGTGTCGGCGTACCGTCCTACTATGACCGACGTAGTGGCACAGTTGCAAGAGTGCCTCGAGCTGGAGGACAAGCACCAGGTCAGTAATATAAACAATGGCTTCTATACTGGCAATAGTGGTGACCCAAACTCTAACTTCTACACCACTGAACAATCCACTGGTGTGCATCAGAACAACTCTACATCTGAGATGGAGCATAATTTTGGAAGGATGCCATCAATAGCTGGTGGTCCTGCTGCACGATAAATTATTTTGCTCATTTGGTTTGAATGCCATTTCCTGGTAGAGATCTCTATGGAACTTTCACATGATGTTACACCAAAGCAAATGCAAATGTATAAATTTAAAATACTCAAGATTTTTTTGGTAGAACTTTTTCAGTTTGGAACTCAAAATCAATGTACTTGTCTATTCGTTGAGTACTACTACTATCCTATACTATTCTTCAAGAAGAGAAAAAAAATCAATGAACTTCATTCATAATGTTTTTACAACGGGGTTTAATCAGAATCCATATTTTATCTATTTTTTTCTAAATGCTACTTTGCTTCAATGTTGGAAATAAACCCATAAGTTCAGCACAAAATATATGGAATCTACAAATAAAGCTTAGTAGGCTAGCATGCAATGGAAATTCAGAGATGGAAAAGTGTCTTACACATTACCAGGCCTGTCTCTGGCCATGTGCGAGATGAGTGACACTAAAAATTAGGGCCCCCCAAATTTTTATGTTCAAACTATGTCAATACATTCTGATAAATCTCTTCACTCCCTTTTTTTTTTTTGAATTTCTCTATTTCTACTTCACTATTTGGCTAGAATGAGATTTTTCTTCTCAAATCCAATAAGTGTTTGGTAAGAACCACAGCTATCTCGAAAAGGTATACTTCATAATTGTTGTAGCAGGAGGTAAATGCCATCCTCCTCATCCAGTCAAGCACCAAGGGAGAGGAAGTTTTCAGGACCCTAAGTACCTAACTCGGAAAACACTACTCGAGTGGGAGAACACTACTCGAGTGGGAAAATACTACTCGAAAGGGAGAACACTATTCGAGTGGGAAAACACTACTCGAATGGGAAAAGTCTAAGGGGTCGGCAGGCGGAAAAGAGTGTTTGAGTCCTCGAAGTGGAAAAGACACCTGACCAAGGAGCTCGAGGGAAAACTCGACTCGAGCAACGAAGATTCCATAAGAAGGTTCCACAGGACCACTCTCAACCACTCCTGCCAGCTGGTGCCAAAAGACCATAAAGACCTCCGAAATATACCAAAATACCCCTAGGGTTGCTGACTTGGCAAGGGCATTATAGTACACTCACAAAAACCTATGAGGGTAGAGTTGTAATCTCACATTTACGGTTGTAGGCTATATAAGCTAGACAAAATCCTGTAGCAGGACGGGACATAATCAATAGAAAAAATACCACTTATCATTATTGTGCATTTTGTGTTCGAGCTCATTTTCAAGATAAGCGGGGAAAACATACTTTTCCGCCTATCCCAAACTTATCGTGACCTAAGGTCACGACAATAATGACGATGTGAACGTTTGTTCCAAGCAATAATAGTTCCACTTTTCCACTTCATAAGAAAACTAAATTAGTGCAATAGTTCTTGTTATATTTAGCCAGATCGTCACTACATATATCGGTGAGTAAGTTTCTTCAGCATAGCTCTAGTTGTCGTTGGTCACGAACGATTCCTACTCATTTGACTATATCTTTATAAAGATATAAGTATTAGATTGATACTAGCTTTTCTAGCATGGTCAGAAAGTCATTGGCTGTGGTGCAAATTGAGTAAAAAGTAGTGGTAGTAGAAACCCATCCCCTATCCGCCATTAAGTCGAAATAGGTATAACCTAGGCTATTGTGTATTTTTTATGAGTATGTTATAAATATAAGGCATCGTTTTATATTTAGCGCCGGGTTCTTAGATTTTTAGAATGACTATGCACGTTACATGCTCTCCTGAGAGGAATCGGGGGAGAAAGATCCATTTGAAAAAAAAAAACCATCAAGTAGAGGAAATCGAGTCAATTTCGCAACCGCGCCGTGCGCGTGCGCTTGAAGAAAAATGCAAATATTTCCTGCCAATATCTAAAGTTAAAAAAGGATAAATGATGATCAATAATACAACAAGAACTTTCTTATTAAGATGGACTCCCTCCGGTCATGTACACAAAGCGAGTACTGGTTTATAATTGTTGTGCTACAGTCTGCGCGAAATCTTGCTAGCTAGGGGAATTTGTAAATCTGTAAGTATAGCTTTTGTGGAACCACTGGGGAACAGATTCTTCTACATCGTAACGCAAGTGCATAATAATCTTTCATGGTCTAATGGACCTATCTTTTTTTTGAGAGGGAAAATGATTTTATCTGCACGAACTGTCCAGTGTTCACAGCTGCTGTTCTCAATTTCCGGCTCGGAGAACAAGTCAAGAGTCTACGGGCCGGCCATGGCCACCGATCTCGGGCCTCCATGTCGTGCACCCAGCAAATGAGTTGACCAGCTGCCATGCAAGTCAACTCCCTGCCCATGTGATCTGTTTGTGTCTTCTAAGCTAGTTACAATGTCACTGACATGACGGGCCAACAAAGAAGTGAACAGTGGAAGTTCAGAAAAGTCTCACTCGTCAGTGGCAGTCTATATGTGCGAGACGGCGCTTGGCAAGCTGTGTGCCTGTGTTACTGTGGACAGATGTGCTGACGTCGTTAAACTAATCACGATGGAGTCTTAGTGATCATCAATAGGCTAATATAGTACTACCTCCGTTTGTTTAATAATGATTGGTGTATTAATTTTTCGTATAACATTTGATCATTCTTCTTATTAAAAATTTAGTATAAATATGTTACAATATGGATTTTCATCTTTCAAGAGAATATTCTCTCGTTACTTACATATCATCTAAATAGTTATAAAAAATTAAAAAAATAAAATAAAATAGATTAATATGAAATATCTCACTTCAGACTCCACAAACATGCAAGATCAAATTCGACTTTTATAGATTGCACCAAAAAGAACAAATTAAATTGAAATAGTTAACATACATTCATCTTTATTTATTATTTTTGTTACAACTTGCAGAAGTTGAATTTTAACTTGAATGTTTGTGGAGTGATATATTTCATATTAATCCATCTTATTAATTTTTTTAAATTTATTTTATAATTATTTAGATGACATGCACGAAACGAGACTATATCATCTCGAGGGATGAAAACACTTGCCCTAAATATGTAAAAGTATAAGTCAAGATTGTAGTTTCTTTAATGATAAAACAAGTGATAACAAAATAAAAAATATTTATATATTTTTAACAAGATAAATAGTTAAATATTATGTAAAAATCAATGGCGTTATATATTAAAACACGGGAGTAACTATTAGCTAGTGATAATTAGATTATTACCTTGATTATCTGGTTACTCTCTGGATTAAGGCTGGCTATAAATAGATAGGGCACGATTACAGAGAGAGTTCAGCATTTATTATGCTCTAGTAGCTCACTTCCTGCATGTGCAATGGAGCGTTCAACACCGGGAGCAATGGCGGCACGGTCGCGTTTGATTCTTCTCTGCCTCGCCGCCGCCGCCGCCGCCGGTGGCATACTCCAAGCTCGTGCCCAGCCTGACAGCAAAGGTACAAGTACAACGTACCCATACTCAGAATGCATACCAATTAATGAACTAAGATCTAGCATAGATTGTTCATGATTTCGCAGTTATTGCTAGCTAATGTGTGTCGCTGTCGCCGTAGGTTTCATCAGCGTAGACTGTGGCCTCCCGGGGAAGACGAGCTACGTGGACGACAAGACCAAGATATCCTACGCGGCGGACGACGGCTTCACCGACGGCGGCTCGTTCCACAACATCTCGGCGGAGTACATCGCTCCGACGCTCTCGGCACGCTACCACAACGTGCGCAGCTTCCCCGACGGCGAGCGAAACTGCTACACGCTCCGGTCGCTCGTGGCCGGGCTCAAGTACCTCATGCGCGCCACCTTCATGTACGGCAACTACGACGGCCTCAGCAAGCTGCCAATCTTTGACGTCTACATCGGCGTCAACTTCTGGATGATGGTCAACATCTCGGACCCCGCAGGCGCGACGCTCCTGGAGGCCATCGTCGTCGTGCCGGACGACTTCGTGCAGGTTTGCCTAGTGAACACCGGCACCGGGACACCGTTCATCTCCGGGCTGGACCTCAGGCCTCTCGAGAAGAAACTCTACCCGCAAGCGAACGAGACGCAGGGCCTCTCCTTGTTCGGTAGATGGAATTTCGGCCCAATTAGTACTACCGAAGTCATTAGGTGAGTAACAGATTCACCCGAGTTATTTCTAGATAGTAGAAATGGTACATCTTTGGATTTTATCGTTGGTCACATACAGTTGAAAAAAAAAGATGAATAGTCAATCCGAGATACTTGACGAGAGTAACAATGAATTAATTGATCAAACGAAACACAACCGATTAATGGCCAGGTACCCCGACGATCCACACGACAGAATATGGATGCCTTGGGTGTCGCCATCATATTGGACCGAGATATCAACGACGAGGCCAGTGCAGCACACGGACGAGGACGTATTCGACGCGCCGACGAAGGTGATGCAGACGGCGATCGCGCCGCTCAACGCCTCAGCCAACATCGAGTTCGCCTGGGAACCCTACACGCAGCCCAAGGACCCGGCGCCGGGGTACATCGCCGTCATGCACTTCTCCGAGCTGCAGCTCCGCCGCAGCAACACCTCGCGCCAGTTCTACATCAACCTCAACGGCAACATGGTGTTTAGCCAGGGCTACACGCCGGGGTACCTCTACGCCGACGCCCTGTACAACAGAAACCCCTTCCTACGATATCCGCAGTACAATATCTCCATCAACGCCACTGCCAACTCGACGTTGCCACCGATCATCAACGCTATCGAGGTGTTCGCCGTCTTCTCCACCGCCACCGTTGGCACAGACGGTCAGGACGGTATGTACATAGATAGATGGTAGAACACATTAGCGTAAAACAGCATGATGGTTTGTGCGTGTTACTGATCGAGAAGATGGGTGAACTTGACAGCTTCTGCCATGATGGCAATCAAGGAAAAGTATCAGGTGAAGAAGAATTGGATGGGTGATCCATGCGTTCCTAAGACGCTTGCGTGGGATAAGTTGACATGTAGCTATGACAGCTCCAAACCTGCAAGAATCACAAACATGTAAGTAATTCTGTCCACATGTACTGAATAATGAAAGTATTGAACTGGCGGGTCATCTGATCATATTCCTTTTGTAGAAACCTGTCATCCGGTGGTTTGAGTGGTGAGATATCGTCCGCTTTTGCGAACCTCAAGGCTCTTCAAAACTTGTACGTTATGAGTTTCACAATGTTAATTTGTTGACCTTATTTGTGGACTTTTGCGTTAAAAGTCTTGCTTCATATCTTGCAGGGATCTGTCAAACAACAACTTGACAGGTTCAATTCCAGATGCACTTTCACAGTTACCTTCATTGACAGTATTGTGAGTTTGGCAACTTCTACCAAATTTTATTTTATTGCCTAGCATCATTTGTGACTTACATCTTTACGGGCATATGGCTTCTTTAGAGATCTGTCAGGAAATCAACTCAATGGTTCAATTCCGTCTGGACTTCTCAAAAGAGTTCAAGATGGTACCCTAAATATAAGGTAATTAAGTACACCACATTCTTCTCATAGCAATCTTTGAATGTCTAAACTCAGTCATTTTGAGAAAATATATTTGTTTGACTAAACATCTTCATTCCATCAACAGATATGGAAATAATCCAAACCTCTGCACCAACGGCAATTCATGTCAGCCAGCAAAACACAAGAGCAAGCTTGCCATCTACATAGTTGTTCCTGTAGTTCTGGTTCTGGTGATAGTATCAGTCACAATACTACTCTTTTGCCTTCTAGGACAAAAAAAGAAGCAAGGTGAGGCTTGTTACAAACATAGCAATTATCTACTCTATTTCTCTATCCTTGAACATTATTGTTGATGCTTGCTAGTCGTTCCATTCTTCGCTTATGAAGGTTCAATGAGCACTTCTGTAAAGCCTCAAAATGAAACAACGAGCTATGTGCCAACAAATGGCAGCCATGGGCATGCCTCATCAATGCAGCTTGAGAACCGACGATTTACCTATAATGATCTGGAGAAGATAACGAACAACTTTCAGCAAGTGCTCGGCCGAGGAGGGTTTGGGAAGGTCTACGATGGCTTCTTGGAAGATGGCACTCAAGTGGCAGTCAAATTGAGGTCTGAATCTTCCAATCAAGGTGATAAGGAATTTCTCGCAGAGGTAGAATTTCTTCGGTTGAATTCAATCTTGCTACATAGAGATTTCTACTAAGAATAGTCTGATTAATTAGTTAAGTTTTGCTTGTTTAGGCTCAGATTTTAACTCGGATTCACCACAAGAGCCTTGTCTCTATGATCGGCTATTGCAAGGATGGAAAATACATGGCACTTGTCTATGAGTACATGTCAGAAGGAACCCTTCAAGAACACATTGCAGGTATGTACTTGTGTTGTTGTTCTCGATCAATTCTTAGAGTACATTGTAAAACTTCATCTAGTGCATCATTTTATAGTCCTCATGATCTCTCCCCTTGTTTGTTCTCTACCTATTTGCAGGTAAAAGAAACAATGGGAGATACTTAACATGGAGAGAGAGGCTTCGAATTGCACTGGAATCCGCTCAAGGTAACTATAAATTTGTAATATTGTTTCTTGAGGTTTGATTTTACATTTTCTCTAGAAGGTTGATCAGTACTTAAATTCTCTGGTTAATGGTCAGGGCTAGAATACCTACACAAGTGGTGCAATCCACCTCTTATTCACAGAGATGTGAAGGCTACCAATATTCTATTGAATGCGAGGCTAGAGGCTAAAATTGCCGATTTTGGCTTGTCCAAACAGTTCAATCTTGAGAATGGCACCCATGTATCTACAAACACGCTTGTTGGCACACCCGGATACGTGGATCCAGAGTATGTTAATCCATCTGTATTTCTTAATGTCGTTGTTTAGTGTTTTTGGTGAGAAACACCAAGTTTAAGGCTCGTGGAACTGATTGAATGTCCAGGTACCAAGCAACAATGCAACCAACGACCAAGAGTGATGTCTATAGCTTTGGGGTCGTCCTATTGGAGCTGGTCACAGGAAAGCCGGCTGTCCTACGTGATCCAGAACCCACAAGCATCATTCATTGGGCGCAACAACGCCTAGCATGGGGTAATATTGAGGAAGTGGTGGATGCACATATGAATGGTGATCATGATGTAAATGGTGTATGGAAGGTTGCGGACATCGCACTCAAGTGTACCGTACATGTATCGGCGAAACGGCCCACTATGACTGACGTGGTGGCCCAGCTGCAAGAGTGCCTTGAGCTCGAGGAGGGTCGTTGTGCTGTCAACAATGCAAACAATAACTTCTATACCAGCAATAACAGCAACTCTAACTCAAGTTATGACATGTACGCCACCGACCACTCTATTGATGTGAGTCAGAATAGCATTGCATTTGAGATGGAGCATAATTTTGGAAGGATGCCATCAACAACCGCCGGTCCCGCTGCACGATAAATTGTTTTGCCCATCTGACCTGAATGCCGCCATTTCCTGGGAGAGATCTTTATGGAAGTTTTAAACAATGTTCTTTTACAACAGTAAATGCAAATGTACAAATTAATTTCAAAAACTCAAGATCTTCAGTTTAAACCCTTCCGGTTTGGAACTCATAATTTATGTACTTTTCTCTTCTTTGAGTGCCATTACTGTCCCACACTATCTTCAGGAAGAGAAACACCAATGTACCTGTTCATTCATGATGTTTTTATAGTAACTAGAATCCATATTTTCTATTTTTTTTCTAAATGCTGCTTTGCTTTGATGTTGGAAATAAACTCGTAAGCCTAAATTTGGGATGCCAAAATTTATGGAATCTGCATAGCTTAGTAGGCTAGCATACCACAATTTGCATGCCCTTTTTTCCCTAAAGGGTTTAGATTTGATGGAATTGAAGCTAACTTTATTTGCCAAAATGGAGAAGGATTACCAGATCTTATTAAGTTGGTGCTAAGAATTAATAATCCGGTGAGTTTACTCGTCTTCTGTTGGTTGTCTACCACCTGTCTACCTGCTGTAAATTTAGTTGCTGTTAAAAAAATCCTTTGGGGGGATTTCGGGTGGATGGAGTCACGCTTCTAAGACTTTGTTCAATCTCTAAGATAGAGAGATCGGAAGGGATTAAGGGGATTAATTCCACATCTTAATAAGTGTAGGATAAATCCCATTCAATTTTCATTTAATCCCGTTGGGAAGTGTGGAAGTAAGAGGTAAGATCCATTTGATAAAATTCTATGTGCATGTATTTGAAGGGAAATCCTAATATTTTCCTTCCATAGATGGAAGTAAGAAGTAAGATCCATTTGACAGAATTCTATGTGCATGTATTTGAAGGGAAATGCTAATATTTTCCTTTCATAGAGTTATAAAAAAAATGAGTGCTCAATTATTGAACAAGAACTTTCTAGCTGGCTTTTTACTTCTCTAAGAAGCTCCTCCATTCGAAGGCCGGTATGCTTCCAGATCCAATCATCGGGAGCTCCATGACAAGTGGAGTGGTGGTCAAGGGGGTAAACTAGCCCTTCTGGCTAGTGTGACAGCCAAGCCATAGTGGACACCGGCATCTGGGGAGGATCTAGCCATTTCGGCTAGTGTGATGGGTCGAGCCGTGGTGGATCGCGAGAAGCCAGTGCGCAGAGGTGAGGTGTGGACAGAGGGGCATCGACAATGTAGTGGTTCTGGAGCAAAAAGTGCTTGTAAGTTCTGTCCTGTAGGCAGGTAGGGCTTGCCAGCAAAGGGGCATCTGGTGTAGCGTGGTACGTTGTTGGTGGAGGTTGGATGGTGGAAGGAGATGGAGTTGCGATGCTAGGGTAGTGGGAAAGAGTCAGTAAGCGAAAGCATATCCTGAGTTCCTAGGCTAGCAATGGCACAATGCCTTTGGGTGCCACATTCCTCCCAATGGGGCATTGCTGAGACGACCCCCTCTCCCTTCCTGGTTGGATCCTTTGGGTGGAAACCTTTTCCAGGTCTTGGGTGGGTGGGTGATGGCTTGGTGATATCACGACCTCCATGGAGACACTCTTTTTCAATCAATCAATTTGGTCTACGACGACACTCTTTCGCCCTCTCCCTCGACAACCCTTGTTGGTGGGGATGTTTAGAAGTTCGAAGGTGGCATTTTGCATGAAAAAGAGTAGGACCATTTGTCCCTCCCATCAACACACACAAAACGATGCATGAGCTCTATCCCCGAGTTTGTGTGCAGGAGTTGCTAGCGTGGGGTGGTGCGTTTTCTTTTTTTCTCCTAGATTATAGCCTCAGGGCTATATCTTGTATTATCTTTTCCCTACTGTATCAATGCGAAACTTTTGCACTGTCTTCTGTGGACTCTTTCGGGGAAAAAAATTTAAATACTGAAGTGACATAGAATAGTAGAGCCTGAGTGCCAGCCAAGTCGGTTGACTGACTCTCGGCAAAGTCAACTACAGGATTATATCCATGTGATTTCCTGCTTCTGGCTATAGGTTTATTAGTGCAAATTACACAAGTGGCATCGTAGTCCACTCTAAAATCAAACTGAACAGCGGGATTGCCATGGTTACCTACACTTGTACCATGTTAATTAATTGGCAGAGCCCCACTAATCAGCGCTCATTTGTCTACTTAATTTGTTCTTCTTCGCGACTTTGACCGTTCGGTGATCTCCAAATCCAAGCTGTCCACTGGCCGATGCGATTAGCGAATTTGTTCACTGAGTCAATCTCTGTTGTTTAACACATATACTTTGTCAAGTCTAATTGCAACTGGTTGGTGGCATGCATGTGCGCGCGGCACAACGCACGTAGCGGAATGGAGCGATCAACAATGGCGGCTCGGTGGTGGCTGCTGCTGCTTGGCCTCGCCGCCGCCGGCGTCGTTCGCGGCCAGAGCACCGCCCCTGATACGTCCGGTGAGCTTTAAACTTCGATTGCTAACTCGCCGGCATTTTGAACTCGTGTACATGCTGTTCATGCATCGGGCATCGCGCGCAGGCTTCATCAGCATAGACTGCGGCTTGCCGGAGAAGAGCAGCTACGTGGACGACGCCACCAAGCTGCAGTTCACCTCGGACGACGGCTTCACAGATGCCGGCACAATCCACAACGTCTCGGCGGAGTTCGCCACGCCGACGACGACCACGGACAGGAGCCTGTACAGCCTGCGCAGCTTCGCCACCGGAGCGCGCAACTGCTACACGCTCCCGTCCATCGTGCCGGGGTCCAAGTACCTGGTCCGTGCCACGTTCATGTATGGCAACTACGACGGGCTGAACAAGCCCCCGGTTTTCGACCTCTACCTCGGCGCCAACTTCTGGCAGACGGTGACCGTCCCCTCCGCCGACTGGCTGGGGATCGCCGAGGTCATCGCCGTCGTGCCGGACGATTTCGTGCAGGTCTGCCTGGTGAACACCGGCGCCGGGACGCCGTTCATCTCCGGCCTGGACCTGAGGCCCCTGGCGAACTCGCTCTACGCACAGGCCAACGCGAAGCAGGGGCTGGTCTTGCTTGACCGGAGAAACCTCGGCGTGAGCGGCAACACGACGGGGGTCAGGTACCCAGATGATAGGTACGACCGCATGTGGTGGCCATGGAGCAACCCACCGGCGGAGTGGTCGGACATCTCCTCGACGGAGAAGGTTCAGAACACGATCGCCGCCATGTTCGACGTGCCGTCCGTCGTGATGCAGACGGCCATCACGACGCGCAACTCCTCCATTGCCATCCAGTTCTCCTGGGACACCAAGCCCAATCACGTCTACCCCGATCCCGGGTACAAATTAATCACTTCTCTGTCAAGCTTAACAACCTAATGAGGAATTGACGATGACTTCTCAATTGTGATTTTTACAGGTTGATCTTTACATTGTTTTTCTCCGAGCTGGAGATCCTGGCCAGCAATGCCGTTCGCGAGTTTAACGTCACCGTCAACGGCGTGATTTGGACGAAGCAGCCATACAGGCCGTTGTACCTCTCTACCGACAGCCTCTTCAACGGAGCACCTCACCGGAGCTACAGCCGGTACAACTTTTCGATATACGCCACCGGAAACTCGACGCTGCCGCCGATCGTCAACGCCGTCGAGGTTTTCTCCGTCATCTCCACTGCCAACGTTGCCACAGACGCTCAGGATGGTAAAGACCAAATTAGTTGATAAGTAGTAGTACATCTTTCTTTGTGCATGACTGATAATTGCACTTAATTATTTGTGTTGTGTCACTGAACAAAAAAACAATGCAGTTTCAGCTGTCACTGCAATCAAGGCTAGGTATCAGGTGAAGAAGGGATGGACAGGTGATCCGTGCGCTCCAAAGGCTCTTGCTTGGGATGGGTTAAGCTGCAGTTACGGCGTTTCTACATCTCCAAGAATAACAAGTTTGTAAGTTTAAATTCAGTTTCTCGCGAACGCACAAACAACAGGTGATTGTCTAAACCATTGTTCATTTCTACAGAAATTTGTCGAATTGTGGTTTAAGTGGCGATATATCATCTTACTTCGCCAATCTAAAAGAAATCAAATATTTGTAAGCAAGAGATTTCTAATCCATTTTCATAATGATTTTGTGATTAAACTTTGCCGCTCTCACATATGCCAATATTTTATTTCAGGGACTTATCAAACAATAACTTGACAGGATCAATTCCTATTGTCTTTTCACAACTACAATTTCTCACAGTTCTGTAAGGACTCTGATCCTTGTTGACATCGATCTCTAATAATTTAGTCATACAATTTTGAGATTAATCAGACTATTCTTTGGTTTAATTACAGTGAATTTTCCATATTTGTTCCTTTAAAAAAATTTAGAGTAAGACTGTATTCTGTAAGTTTGTAAATTTTAGAGTTATTATGCTTTAACGTTTTGTTATTCAGAGATTTGACAGGGAACCAACTTAATGGATCAATTCCTTCTGGACTTTTGAAAAGAAGTCAAGATGGCTCCCTGACCCTAAGGTTAATCATAATCACTAAGGTTTTTTGCCAATATTTGTTATGGACTTGATTAAAACGGTTAACCATCTCTTTTTTTATAGGTATGGCAATAATCCGAACCTTTGCAGTAACAGCAGTTCTTGCAATCTCCCACAAAAGAAAAGCAACTCTATGCTTGCTGTCTATGTTGCTATTCCAGTAGTGGTAATAGGAGCAGTTGCAGTGTTACTGTTTCTATTCATAAGGAAAAAGAAAGGTGAGATCCGCCATCAACACAAACATCAATAATTAAGCTACCGTAACTACAAGTAACAGTCAGTAATACTGGTTAATTACATTTTTGCTTGGCCAGGAAGGGGCTCTGTGAAGCCACACATTCTTGGGAGTGGCGTAGCGTCACACCGTAAAAATGGCAGTGAACAGAGAGTGCTGGATCCACTGCAAAACAACCGTCAGTTCACGTACAAGGACTTGGCAGTCATAACGAACAAATTCCAGCGAGTTCTTGGGAGGGGAGGGTTTGGCCCTGTCTACGACGGCTTCTTGAAGGATGGTACTCATGTGGCAGTCAAGGTGCGGGATGAGTCTTCAGACCAAGGATACAGTGAGTTCCTGACAGAGGTAATGCATTGATCAAGATTCAAGAGTATCATAGAAATGGCTGAAAACTTGCATCTGACTCTGGAAAGTATCCATCTTCTGTCTTGCTCAGGCTCAAACTTTGACGAAGATTCATCACAGGAATCTTGTTTCGTTAATCGGTTACTGCAAGGATGGAGACTATTTGGCACTTGTGTATGAGCACATGTCAGAAGGAACCCTAGAAGATAAGCTTAGAGGTTTGCTAGCTATGTCATTTCTATGGACATTTTTTTTTAAGATCAGAGAAGTGATGAACATTTTTTTGAACATTTGAAATGCATATTCCCAAATTCCAATACTGATTATCTCTTTTTTTTGGAAGAAAAAAATAATGGCAATCTTCTGATACACAGGCAAAGATAGCAACACTAGATCTTTAACATGGAGGCAGAGGCTCCGTATCGTGTTAGAATCTGCCCAAGGTACACATTCTTTGTCTTGGAATCTATTATTGCTGACCTCAATAGTCTGAGCTAATATAACTCCCCCATTTCAGTAAATTGATTTATACATATTGGACATTTTTTTTTTTGTAAAACAACGAGAATATCGCGTTTTCCCCTTAATGCATGCACAACCTACACAGGGCTAGAGTATCTACACAAAGCATGCAGGCCACGATTTGTGCATAGGGATGTGAAGTCATCGAACATACTGTTGAATGCAAAACTTGAGGCCAAGGTCGCTGATTTTGGCTTGACGAAGGCGTTTAAATGCGACAACGATACACATGTGTCCACTGTCAGAGTTGTTGGCACACGCGGCTACCTAGCCCCAGAGTATGCTACTCTTGCTATCCAATTTATCATGTTCTATTACCTCTATTGATTCATTGACTATATATTACTAACCATAATGATATAACAATATGTTTCTTCCTGAGATAGGTATGTTACCGCCTTACAAGTCACGGAGAAAATTGATGTGTATAGTTTCGGCGTGGTGCTATTAGAGGTGATCACCGGACAACCACACCTTTTAAAGTGCCCAGAACCCATTAGTATCATCCAATGGACACAACAGCGCCTAGCACGAGGCAACATCGAGGGTGTGATGGATGTACGTATGCAAGGTGATCACTATGACATCAATGGCATCTGGAAGGTTGCAGATGTGGCACTCAAGTGCACTGCGCAAGCTCCTGGGCAGCGCCCCACAATGACAGATGTGGTGGCACAACTCAAAGAGTGTCTAGAGCTTGAGGAAAACAGCTTCAAAGGTGACACGAGTGACAGTTATATGACACAGAGCAGTATAGATCGGAACTCGAGTTATAACACATACGTCACTGAGAGTTGAACTAGGGCAACACCACTTTTAAGATGATGGAGCGTAATCTTAAGATGGTGCCAACCAGGAAGATTGATCCAGCTGCACAACGATAAATCCACTATCCCCATTTCTATGGGTTATTTTGCTCTTTAATGATGCTATTTTTCTTTAGCCTAAGGAAGTACAAAATATACAAATTATCAAACTGTTAAGTTGCAAGTTTGGGGAAAATAAGGGGACATATTGTTTGTAACACCGCTTATACGTCAACTCCACCATATATATTTCCATGCTATATCTTATGGTTTCTCAAACGATTTACGTCATACCATGCCAAGGCAGTGCAACCTAAGTAACTTTGATGCATCATGCATACCAAGAATTGGGTTAAAACATAACAAAATTGTATATGCAATCGGTGGCTAACTTGGCGTAACGGGAAAATTATGAAATATGTGGCATATGTGACTTTTATTGGGTTATATGGGTAATATATTTACATGTTGGATTTCAATAAGCAAGAAAAGACATCACATATGGATAAATTAAAGTAACATTTTAAATAATTACGGAGACGTTTATGTGCCGGTTGTTCGTGACAACTTCTAGTGCTAAATAGACTAGCTACGTGAGTCCCTGTTGATTGAGTACCTTTACCTATTGGATTATAAAATATGAACGGTCTAAATTAATTTAAGTATTAGTAGAGAATATTACAGAACACCTCCTGTTGATTTGTTCCTTTTATCTTCCCTGTCTCACTTAGCAAATCTTTTCAACAGGATTCTTAAATTTTTTCTCTTTGTTACTTATTTTCTACTTTAACTTTCATATTTATCGACGATTTACTCTTTTAATTTGCCTTCCTTTTTATGCCTTTTTTTTCTGTGATGACATCCCCTTCCCTATATCTATTTTTAATTCCATTATCCTAAAAATAAGAGCCGTTATAAATAGGGAATTCATCCAAGTATTCTGCTAGCAAAGCCGCGTGAGCCTTCATCATTGCTTTTGTTGGATTTATAAAAATGTGAACCCCTCTACAGTGTCAATATACTTAGTTCATTCCACACCCTTAATTTGCCCACAGTAAACAATGAGTTAGTGGAGCAACAATATTGGCTCCATCATAATGCAATCTGACGTGTACAATCCACGAACAGCGATTTTCCAGGAACAATATCATTGTGTGATACCTTCTGCTGCAAAACATACGCTTCGTCTCAAAAAATGTTGGAGAAATGAGAAGAATATACATTCAATTAATGAGTTTTGTTCTGATCCAGCACTTGATACCTTAAGATTACTTAGTACCACCAAGTACCAAACGAGGGGTAAGATCAGAGAGGAAGTAAAGAGCGACAACACCATCTCCTGCTCATCCTCACCGGCGTATCAGTCGACGCCGCCGCATTTCGCCCTCTACACTACACGTGACTCAGTTTCCACAGCATGCGCCCGTCTTTATCCCCGCCACGTAGCTTGTCCTCCCTATAGTCCCTAGCGCGTCCTTCCTCTGCGGCAACGGCGGTGCGGTCGACGCTGACGCAACATGTCCTGCCCCGCAGTCTCGATCCTCACCCTACGTGGCTTGGCAACCGCGAGCTTGCTCCCGATTCTACACAGGACCCTGCCTTCGTTGCTATGCATCGAGGTTGTTGTGGACGAGTATTGATTTTCTGTATGTCTGACAGAATGTATATGGTAATATTGGTGATGAATCGGGAGACAAATTTAGGAGCATAAATGACCAAGAATATACGTGAGAGAGATATGAAGGGTTGCTTTGGTGCTAAACGATGGATCTGGAACATTGCTCTTAATTATCATGCTTGATTTGTCAAACTATTAAACTATGTTGATGCGAGAGGCTGAGTTTGATATCTGCCGTGTGTTAATTTCTGTTTTATGTAACTTATAGAACCTAGATCCTGGTGGCTGAACTTAGTCCCTGGTGATGGAATTTATATTGAGATATTTGAATGTATATATGGAGTGTGGCTGAATTTGTTGTGTTTATCTGCTTGATGTGTCATGCGTGTAAAAGAATAGTAGTACACTTCTCTGCACGTTGAATAGTGAGTGTAAAAGAATAGTGACGTGTCATGCATGTAAAAGAATTTGTTCTGTTTATCTGCTTAATTGTCAGATTTAGTAACTTGCTATGTACCTTCACAGTGAAATAGAGTACATTTCTCTGCACATTGATCCTAGGCACCAGAATTTTGCACCCATTATACAAACAGAATTTGATCGAAACATCCAAGATTGTTTCCATATCACTGCCCAATAATAATTACTCCATCCATTTCATATTATAAATCATTTAACTTTTTTCCTGATCAAACTTCTATAATTTTGACCAAGTTTATGGATAAATATAGTAATACTTTCAACACAAAATAGACATACAATCAAAATATATTTAATGTTAGATTCAATCAAACTAATTTGATATTTTAGATGTTGCTAAAATTTTCTATAAATTTAATAAAACTTAACAAAAATTGACTAGAAAAAAAATCAAACGACTTACAATACGAAACATATGGAGTAATAAATCAACATCAGCACTCATGGAGTCATGGTACATATTGTCACCTATGTTGACCAAAAGGAACACGATAACAACTAGTGATCCCATAAACAAACTAGTGGGTCATGGTACATCAGCACTCATGGAGTCATTGTACATATTGCGGCAGATATTTTTGCAGCCTCAAAGAGGAAAAACAAAACATTACATGACGCACTATAAGGAAATAAATGGATTCGAGACATCGATATCCTATGTATCACTGAGGGGGCGCACCTTGAACGGTTCGTCCGACTCTGATCCATGATCCGAAGAATGAATTCTCTAAACGAGGAGCGAGACAGCATTCGCTGGAACCTCACGGCAAACGGGGAGTACTTGGCAAAATCGGCATACAGGTTACATTTCTTGGGGGCCGCGAGAACATCGTCTAACCAATCCATCCGGAAGGCGTGGGCGTCTCCAAAATGCAAATTCTTCTCATGGCTTGTCATCCAAAACAGAGTTTGGATAGTGGATAGGATAGAGCGAAGAGGCTGACAGAATCAAAAAATTTGCCCACCATGCTGCATGATCGACGAATCTGCAATTCACTTGATGGCAAAATGCAGGATCACAAAGAGAATCTAGACAGGAATCCAAAGATGGACCAGCACAGACCTACAACTGGATAAGTGGGATGACTATCCCTCAGTCGAGCACTGGTGGAACTTGGTGTTGGAAACCCCTAATAACCCCCGACGCCCACTCCGAACCCTGGTGATATTAGTATCTTGGGAAATTTGGTGCGGGCGCAATGCAAGAATCTTTAGCCAAAAGGCATCAATGCTGGCCACAATCCTAGCTAAAATCAAAGAGGAAGTTGGTGCATGGGTAAGATCAGGAGTTCTTAGGCTGCAAGAGTTTGGTATCTTGGGAGATATCACCTAAGGTTTTTCTCATTTTTCCAGTCCTTTAACCTTTGTCCTTTAGACGGTCCTGTACATAACTTCTTGCATTTCTTTTTTTCCTTTTCTATTAATATACGAGGTAAAGCTTTTGCCCTCCTTTCAAAAAAAAACAAACTTCTTTTGTCTTCGATCTCTTTTTTCTGCTTCTCAATTTCTTCTCGCATGTAATTTTAGTGGCAAAATTCGTTCAACCAAATCAACATGGAGAGTCGTCGTTGCTGTCGATAACCCCTAGAGCCGCTGCCATTAATCCCTAAAGCACCGCGACCACCGCAGCCACCACCACTGAAGATAGCTCTTCAGCACCGCCGTTGCCGAAGACGAGTGGAATGCCACCGCTCTGTTTGGTGATTCCTAGAGTGCCGCCATCGTTGAAGATAACTCCTAGAGCGCCATTGTTGCCGCTGAAGACAGCTCCTTGAGCACCACCGTTGTTGCTGAAGTCGAGATGGAGAGCCGCCACCGCCACTGAAGATGAGTGGAGCACTACCTTCACCGCCGTTGTAGAAACTAGGATTTGCCTTCGCAAAAGCTAAGCCTCATCCAAACACAGAGGATCAAAATCTATTGACTCATTTCCAATGCGAAAATACAGATTTGCCCTTCCACCTAACCTACCTTTGGTTGGTACCACCTCAGGGAGCAAATGGTACCTGGAGGTACCAGCTATGCTAGCCATCCGATCATGACCATCCAACGGCCCATATTTGGTACCGGGCCAGCTTGCTGTACAGTAAAAAAACTTTCTATGGGTTAAATACTGCATTGATTTGTATGTGGTCTTTAGTGATGCTCTTATTATTTGGCCTGAGAAAGTACAAAATGTACAAATGATCAGACTGTTATTGTGTTAAATTGAAGATTTGTGAAAAATAAGTGGACATGCATGTTGCTCATAAATAGCGCCTACAAGTCAACTCCACCATATAATATGCCAAGCTAGTGCAACCTAGGCCACTTTGATGCATAATGCCAAAATTAGGGTTATAGAACATACCAATTTGTGTTTACATAGTAAACTAACATGCAAGGTCCTGAATAACGGGGAAACTATGAAATTTGTGGCGTATATGAGCTGTGACTTTATTGGGTTAAATGGAGAGTATATTTACATGTGGGATTCCAATGAACAAAAGAAGACATCAGAGATGGATATAGAAAAATTTTAAATAATTGTAGGGATGTCTATGCCAGTTGTTAAGTACTTGTCACAACAGCTTGCAACGCTTTCTATTATTCCATCTATCCTTTGAGTTTCTCTCTGTCTATTTTCCTCGATTTTTTTTTCTTTCCCCCCTTCTTTTATGGCCACTTTTTTGTGACCACATCCCCTGCCGCTTACTCATTTTTAATTAATTGTTGTAACTCTAACGGGATCTTCAAAATAAGAGTAATTTTAAATAGGGTTGTTCATCATTATTTTTGCGGGTTCATTAAAAAAATGTCAACCTTGTAATGTCAATATGCTTAGTTCATTCCACAGCCTTGATTCGCCCATAACAAACAAGAGTTAGTGGGGCAGCAGTACTTTTTTATGCCTATATACGTTCTGAAGTATACAATCCACGAAGGCACGAACATCAGTTTTCCTGGAACAATTAATATCACTGTGTGACACATTCTTCTTGTGTACTACTCGTACATTATATGCTTCTTCTCAAAAATGGAGAGGAAATGAGAAGAATATGCATTCAACTATATCATGGACAGAGATCTTCCAAAAGAATTATACAGTGAAGTGGCTAGCAGCTGACGAGCTGTCATCGTTGTCAACTCGCTGACCATTCCTCTCTTAGTTGGCACTATTCACAGGGTCATTGGCGTCGCGGCCCCACAAAGAGGTGACCAAATAGGATCGTGCTATCCCAAATTAGCTCTGTTGCATGTTTAGTTAAAGGCTGGCTATATATGATTGGGGCACCTATAGTCATTTGTATATGATCTCTAGTAGTAGTAGCTAGCTGCATGCTTGCTCGGATGCTCTTTGGAGCAATCAACAACGAGAGCAATGGCCGCGCGATCATGGCTGTTTATCCTCTGCCTCGCCGTGGCCGCCGCCGGCATACTTCAGATTCGTGCGCAGCCTGATCTCAAAGGTATATGCTCTACTCTTTGTCCGCCCTCTCGATCTGCACGCTCGCACATGTGCACAGTTTAGATAGGCAAGCTAGCAAATGACGATTTGATGAGCATTATTTAGCATTATTCATACTTCAGAGTTTGCAATGCAGGTTTCATCAGCATAGACTGTGGCCTGGAGGGGAAGACAGGCTACCTGGACGACAAGACCAACCTGTCCTATGTCCCGGACGACGGCTTCATCGACACGGGCACAAACCACAACATCTCGGTCGAATACTTGACACCGTTAACCTCCAAACGGTACTACAACCTGCGCAGCTTCCCAGACGGCGAGCGCAACTGCTACACGCTCCGGTCGCTCGTGGCCGGGCTCAAGTACCTCATCCGCGGCGTCTTCATGTACGGCAACTACGACGGCCTCAACAGGCTCCCTGTATTTGACCTCTACATCGGCGTCAACTTCTTTACGGTGGTGAACATCACGCGGCCCGACGGCGCGGCGCTGGAGGAGACCATCGTTGTCGTGCCCGATGACTTCGTGCAGGTTTGCCTGGTGAACACCGGCGGCGGGACACCGTTCATCTCCGGGTTGGACCTGAGGCCTCTCAAGAGCACGCTCTACCCGCAGGTGACCGAGATGCAGGGATTGTCCTTGTTCGGCCGCTGGAACTTTGGCCCGACTAGTAATACCGAAATCATCAGGTGAGTGCATGAACTAGTCAATCCAAAATCCTTATGCCTGCAGCTAGTGAATGTGAATCCACGTACTGATGTAAGTGTGTGACCAGGTACCCCGACGATCCACACGACAGAGTATGGATTCCATGGATCAATCCCATCGATTGGACCGTGATATCAACGACGATGACGGTGCAGAACCTAGAAAACGACATGTTCGAGGCACCGTCGCCAGTGATGCGGACGGCGATTACGCCGCGCAATGCCTCCGGTAACATCGAGTTCGCCTGGGAAGCCTACACACAACCCAAGGACCCTGTGCCCGGGTACATCGCCAACCTCCACTTCACGGAGGTGCAGCTCCTCCCCAGCAACGCTGTGCGAGAGTTCTACATCAACCTCAATGGCAAGCTTGTATACAATGAGAGCTACAGACCAGCATACCTCTATGCCGATGCCATCTACAACAGCAAACCCTTCCTACGGTATCCCAGGTACAATATCTCCATCAACGCCACCTCCAACTCGACGCTGCCACCGATCATCAACGCCATCGAGGTGTTCTCCATCATGCCCACGACCAATGTTGGCACAGACTCGCAGGACGGTATGTGCACGTACCCCTCCGTCAAAAAAAAATAATACGGATGCGACACATTATTATGGATTTAGATAATCTAGATTCATAGTATTAGAAAGAACAGAGGCACAAGACCGGTCGTCAGTGGTCTGAACGTCACCAGATTGGATTCTGTTCGATTACGAGATTAAAGAAAATAAGGAGGTGGCAGCAGCGCGGAGAAATAGACTACGGGTATATATATTAGGAACTTTTCGGCAATAAAAGCACGAAAGAAACTCTGCTTGGGCGGATAAAAGCGGGGGAATAATTTTGCTTAGGCGGTAAAACGAAATAGATTAAGTAACTGGTACTATTCTTTAAAAAATTGAGCGTACAGTCTACTAAAATACTCTTGCTTCTCCGCTGGTTATCGGGGGCAATATTTTGTAAAGCAGGTGCAGAGTTCGAATACTGACATCACCAGCTTTTTATCTTTTTGTTTTCAGGATTTGCAAATTTTCAGAAGCAGTATCGATTTGAGTCTATTGAGATTTCATAGTTCAAAAAATTAGAACCATCAATATGATTCAGCTTGTACTCTTATAGTTATTATTTTATTAATTTAGTGATTTTAAAATTCTTACTGATATGGAAATTTCCTTAAAGTTCCTAATTAGTATCAGTGTGTAGGATATATTTCTAAATTCTTTAAACTCAACCACTTTAATCTTCTAACGAATATACCATAACTTTCAATACGGAAGCACACATACTCACATGTTTTGTCATGTACATATATTATATATCTTATAAGAGAAGCACACACCTGTATACACATGTAGAGTGGTAAAGGCATACACTACTTAAAAAAAATACACATACAAATCGGCACTATAGATACCGGAATTACTAAAACCAGTGGACGGCGGTGGGAGTGGAGGCGGTGTCAGCGGCACCCTCCCTTCTGCTAGATCCGGTGGTAGGCGACACTACGCACTCACAGGATAGAGGGGGAATGTGTCGAGCGAGGAGGAATGTTGGCGGCAGTATCGTCACGCATATCGGGCGAAGAGCATACCATCCTGAGGGCTGGGTAGGATATACCATGGTATAACAGTCCCACTGAAACTAATTAGCTGTAAATACGAGTTCCCATGGGTTGGTTCCACCACAAGAAATCTAACCAGTTGAGCTACACTCACTTCGCCAATAATATATGATTTGATAGCACTCTTTTAGAACTGAAAATACATCTCATATTTTCCATGCTATCTAGCTATACAATACATGTTCGGAGACGTCACTTTTGAAGAAGTTCCTTCATTAAATTATATATATATATATATATTTCAATCAGATCTTAAATATCATACACGGTTCGAAAGTTCTCAGAAGATTGCTAAAAAATTGACACATTTACAAGTGGTAGTTGTTCTGGTCTTCTGGACGTGGCTGGCTGGTCGTTGTCTAGGTCCACTGTCAAATCTGTTATCCAAAAAGGCCCTAAAACAGGTAAAAAAAAAAAAGCCAAAACGCCATCATAAGAAAGACGGTGAAAAAAAACACTGTCCAAACAAAAGGAAAAAAGGTGAAAAAAAGTCCATTTTTTACGCAACGCATAAAAACGCAAAAAGTGAAAAGAAAAAAACGCCATTCAAAAAAACCCAAAAAGACGAAAAACCCGTCCGATTTATGCGCAACACAAAAAAATGAACTGCCTCTAAAAAACCGCATAAAAAAGGTTCCACGGAACATAAAAATGAGTCTAATTCCCGGAAAAAGAATAGTTGTCCAAAAAATCACGAGAAAAACAGTCATGGGAAACTTTTAAAAAAAAGATCAATTTAGTGTTCGGCCGTCGCGGTGTTGCCGGCCCCGAAAACAGAGCCTACGGTTCCATCTTAATCAGATCTACTCGGGAGAACCTGCTCTAGAACGGAGGAAAGAAGAGAGAAATTCGACAGACCTGCAAAAATTGTTCTTAAATACATCGAGTAACTTTCCAAAATAAACTTTATATAGTTCACTTGGTTAACCTCGTAATGCAGTGTACGGTAGGTTGTGGGTTCAATTCCTCATATTTGCACGTTTTTTGCATTTTTATTTTTTCCATTTTACCTATCTACAAAATATCTTATAATTCCTCCTTTTATAGTGCGTTCATTTCATTTTTCAAACAATTATTATATTCTTCCATATAAATGAGACATTCGTAGGACGTCTTAATTTGTTATATTACGTCTCACCATAAGCTTCTAGAGGATCCAACCTCCAAAGCATCTCAAACTGCGTCTTAATACTGATTCTGAAAAAAGAGGCGAACAATAAAACGGCTTAATCCAAGCGTCTTATTAGAGATGGTTTGTTGTAGTGTGTGTTTAGATTCGTAATATTGCGTCACAACGCTTATTAGGTTTGTTTTTTTTGACGGAACGAGTAGATAGCAGCAGAACATACTCATGAGTTTAAGAATAAGAGAAACGGATGATGGTTCATGTGTATTACTGAAAACATTGAACATGTATTTAACAGCTTTTGCCATGATGGCAATCGAGGCAAAGTATCAGGTGAAAAAGAACTGGATGGGTGATCCATGTGTTCCGAAGACACTTGCTTGGGATAGCTTGACATGTAGCTATGCTACTTCCGGCCGTCCAAGAGTCACAAGCCTGTAAGTAGTTCAGATCTATACGGACTTGTCTTCACCACAAAATAAATGAGAAACAATAAAGTAGAATGCACTAATCACCTATATTTGCTCTGTGCAGAAATCTGTCCTCAAGTGGTATAAGAGGTGATATATCGTCTTCCTTCGCGAGTCTCAAAGCAGTCCAATACTTGTACGTTCTAAGATCTTTATAAGCATTTTTGAAGGGGTAAACAAAAATAAAAGAAAAAGAAAATCCAATTCGTTGGGGGAACGGGTTCCACGGTGAATCATCCCCTATTAAGATTTTTTTTTCATAAATATGGGGGGTAAACTAGGTCCATGTTTTACAGGAATTTATCAAACAACAATTTGACGGGCTCAATTCCAGATGCCCTTTCACAATTACCTTTATTGACAGTCTTGTAAGTAAAATGTCAATATTTGCCTAATTCCAGTTTCTATATCTCCTTTTGTTGCCTCGTACTAATAATATATGATTTTGTTTAGAGATTTGACAGGAAACCAGCTCAGTGGATCAATTCCATCTGGTCTTCTCAAAAGAACTCAAGATGGCTCCCTAGATCTAAGGTAAGCACAACCCGCCAGCTCAAAAACACACTAACCATGACAAAAACATAGTGCTAACTTTTATATCTCATTTTTGAGCTTCTTTGAGGTCCTTGGGAAGTACTAAAATGAACTTAACAACTCAATTTTTTTGGTAGATACGGAAATAATCCAAATCTATGCACCAATGGGAATTCATGCCAACTACCGAAAAGAAAGAACAAGCTAGTGATCTACCTAGTTGTTCCTATAGTTCTGGTTGTGATGATAGTATCAATAGTAATACTCTTTTGTCTAAGAAGAAGAAGGCCAGGTGAGGCTTTGCGCAGATACATTCACTTGTGTGGTTATCAATAGCTAGGAATGTCCATGAACAAAACTAATTACCCATTTCATGCATCCTTTGCATATCAAGGACCAAGGAGCAAATCCACAAAACCACAAAATGAGAAGGCAGGGTATGCTTCGAAAAATGGTGGTCACATGCATAGTTCATCACTACAGCTTGAGAACCGTCGGTTCACATACCGGGAACTAGAGATGATGACGGACAACTTCCAGCGAGAGCTTGGAAGGGGAGGGTTTGGGTGTGTCTATGATGGGTTCTTGGAGGATCACACTCGAGTGGCAGTCAAGTTGATGTTTAAAAACTCTAAGCAAGGAGACAAAGAGTTCCTTGCAGAGGTATATGTTGTTCTCTTTTGAGTAATTGTTGATCTTTCTAGAATAAAATTTGAAAGTTGCAACCGATTGCTCAGGCACAAATTTTAACCCGGGTTCATCACAAAAATCTTGTCTCCATGATTGGATACTGCAAGGATGGGGATAATATGGCACTTGTTTATGAGTACATGTCAGAAGGAACTCTACAAGAACACATTGCAGGTACCTAAAATATTTAGGTTCTACGTGCATGGTATGGTAACGGTTCCAAAATTGACAAAAAAAAGAAAGAAAATGAGAATTATAAGTCGTCGATATTTTACTTTTATTTATCTCTAGATCGTTTGAAATGCTTTTGGTTGATATGAGAAAACACTTTTTTCACTTTGCCTGCAATAGAAAACAGCAGCAGAAGATTCTTACCCTGGAGAAGGCGGCTCCAGATCGCTCTAGAATCTGCGCAAGGCAAGTAATGCTAAACCTAATGCTGCTATTGCTTCTCTTGGAGATTTTATTTTGCTAAAAAGTGAATATTGATATCGTGATGTGTAGGGCTAGAGTATCTACACAAAGGTTGCAATCCACCTCTCATCCATAGGGATGTGAAGGCAACCAACATTCTATTGAATGCAATGTTGGAGGCAAAGATTGCTGATTTCGGTTTGTCCAAGGCTTTTAATCGCAACAACGACACTCATGTCTCCACAAACACACTTGTTGGCACACCTGGATACGTTGATCCAGAGTTCGTAATCCCATCTACCTTATTTAATTTGGTCTTCCAAATACCACTTATAGTGTGTTTTTCTAGTGCAAGTACTAATATGCATTACATTGGCTAAATATGTAGGTACTTAATGACAATGCAACCCACAACCAAGAGTGATGTTTATAGCTTCGGTGTTGTGTTGTTGGAGTTGGTCACAGGGAATCTAGCCCTACTACAGGACCTAGATAACACTAGCATTATCCAATGGGTACAACAGCACTTGGCACGAGGAAATATCGAGGATGTGGTGGATGCACGCATGCATGGAGACCATGACATCAACAGCGTGTGGAAGGTTGTGGACATCGCACTCAAGTGCACCATGCAAGAGTCTATACAGCGACCCACAATTACTGACGTGGTGGCAATGTTGCAAGAGTGCATCGAACTTGAGAACAGACATCCGAAAGACTACACGGCCAGCAGTGAAAACCACAACTCAAGTCATAATACATACGGTGTTGACCAATATACTAATGTGATTCGGAGTAATGATGTGTTTGAGGTTGGGCTTAACATTGCAAGGGTCCCAACAATGGCCACTGGTCCTGCTACACGATGAAGGTACTTTGTTTTCTTATTTGTCCCAAATGCATATTGTGTTTGATAGATATATATTGTCCATATGTGTACTACATTGGCCAGAAATGTAAACTATTCCCATTATAAAAAAGATGTGTTTACCATATTTTTTTCATAGGGAATTCTACAAGTTTTCTTGTGATGTTATTTCTCAGAGCAAGTGCCGATGTTCGAGCATTTAACATGTCCAATTTAAGGCTTTTGATTATAACATTAATCTATAATGTGTTTTCTATTTATCCTATATATACTAGAAAATTGCTCATGCGTTGCAACGGAATAAATAAAAGTGAGGATTGCAATAGGTAGGGACAAGTTAGATTTGCGAGGGAAGGGTGGGATATAGGGTTTTGTTTAGTCTCATCAATGGGCCTTTTTTTGTCAAAAAATTCAGCAATGCAGTGATGATGTCTCATGGAAGATGTCAAACTATTGAACCAATCGCAGACTTTGGATCGGGACGACAGACAAAACATAGTGTAAAACAAATAAATGCTACACCTTGCATATTTAGTATTTGTATAACAGATAGCATTGGCTCGCATAGTGGTTGGCTATTGTGTTGCGCTCACTTTAACCTGATTGTAATAATCACTTCACAGAAAATCATATATTATAATCGCTAAAACATAATCAGACACGATCCTATATAGTTACACGAGATACACACCTTGATACGTGGCACACCAAGATGCCAGCCTATTAGAATTTCCACCCGACAAAAGTTTTCAATCTAGCCAGATTCCGACATCAATAGGTACATGGTGCCACGACACACCACAAATAGTGTATCACTCCTTAATATACATGGTGTATATGATTCCTGAAGAATTTGAACAAATGATTCAGCGAAACATTAGTAAGCACATCATTCCAACTCCAGTCTTGAACTCGTTGATGCTGAATACGAAGATACAACACAAAGTTATGAAAGCATAAAAGACTCTAAGGTAATCAGCGGAATATATGACATCTTTCGGTGTGTTTCACATTTCAAGTCTACTACTTGCTAACCACCAGGAACATTGTTAATCTCACATACATAGCATACATTGTCGAATAATGCTTGTCAGCCAAGCCAGGCTAAGCTACCGGAGAACGGGTTTCCTCCCTGACCACCTGAACCAGGAAAGATGTCGTCAACCAGCCCATTGTCGTGGCAGCCCCGATCCAATCATTGCATGTCCTTGGTCATCATCCTACCACGGGCAGTCCTCGACACCTTGGCGTCCCTAGAGCATCACCATTCTTTAGGTGGGAGCCGAATCGAGGAGTGGGGATCATCATCATCGTCCATCGTTGCCCCTCATCAATGTCGTCTCGCTGATCTGGTCTGGATCCGATGCCCCAAGGCTCAGTACGGCTATATCCAAGGGGAGGCAGTGGTTCTCGGGGTCGGCATGACTCTTATGTGGTTGGTCATCGACCAGCAACATACAGGAACACCGGAACTGGATTCGGCCATAACAGGAAAGGAGGGAGAGAGGTAGACTCGGTCACTCGGAATTAGAGGCAACAGACATGGGCCTGAACTGGACGTGGGTTGGGAGGAAATGTGAATGATCGATGCAGTGAAGACGTGCACGCGGGTAAAAAGAGATCGATGGACAAAAAAAAATTTCAGGTGACAATGGAAAGTTATTTTTTATAAGTAGTGCAAGTGTAGATGTTCGAACATTTAATTTCAATTTAAGGCTTTTGATTATAAACATGAATCTATAATATGTCCTCTATTTACCTTATGTCTATTATCACTCATACAGGATAGAGGGGGTATATCTCTTCTTTCTAATTCCTTCGATTTGATCAGTTCATTGGTATCATAGTACTTTTGTCATTGACTAGATCAACATTTGTACGTTAAACAAACATGCACCTCGTCCTCCACTTCCGGACATATAACATCACAAAAAAGTGATTGAAAAATCATATTATTATTCTCATTTAGAAGAGAAGTATGAAACGATTTTGCAGTTCATCGGACAGTCTCATGCGTCCATAGCATAGAAAGTAGCCTGTATCGTGACCTACAATAACATATGTCAATGTACCCTATTTGTTTTATGAAATACAAACCTAGTACGAGAGTTGTAATCTCGTCTTGGCATATCGCAAACCTTGGTTGTGCAACAGAGCTAAATTGTAGGCGGCCTGTAACAATGCCATTGCACTCTCTCTCACGTCTCATCTACTGTCTTAGTAGTCAGTGTCAGCAAGAGTCCGGCAATCCGGCTGAACAATGGTACCGTTGGCCATCACGAAAGCGTTGTCGGATGGTATTGGTACCACCACGGTCTCTTTTCCCCTTGGATGCATGCACCCCTGTAAGATATTTCCGCCAGCCAATAAGGTGGCGAATTGAACTCTCTAAGATCGCACCCACAGATTAAAGCGGCTCCGGCTAAGAATCCACCTTTTCAGAAGCTTCTGAGACGCTCAGACCCCGCACGTCATCCAGGGCAAAGCAGTAGTAGTACTCCCCGTCGTACCAACCACCATGGCCTTGTCGTGACAGCAGAAAGCGAAGTTGAAACGGGAAAAGGGTAACGCAAGTTGCAGCCCAACTTGGTGGCCGAACAATGGGAACTCGCCACCTGAACGCAACCGGATCGGCGTCGTGCCCGCACGCAAAGGGACGGCACACCCCCCCCTCCGTTGCGCCGGGGGCGAGCCAACGGAAGCGAAGCTAAGCTGGTGTGCCGAAACCGTGGTCGCGCGTGGGCGTGGGAGGGCGAGACCACGAGAGATCCGGTGAAAAAGTGGCTGCCGACTTGGACTTCCGCCTCGGTCGCGCGCCAACGTGGCCGCGAGCCCGTGCCCGCCGCCGCCCGCCAAGTTGCTGGTGGTGCCGCGGCTCGCGCTACGCGTGGGCGTACGAGTCAAAGGGGGCAAAGGGCGCACCCGTTGTTTTTCCCCTAATCCGGCGGCGTTTCGTTTTCAGGGCTGGGCTGGCTGTCCCAGCGCAGGCTGATCTGATCGGATCGGATAGCACTTGCGCTCTCGATTAGTCATGCGTCCGTCCCGTGGTCCTTTGCTTCATCTTAGCCGCAAAAGGCCAGGCTGCGTCGCGTCGATGAGTCCTTTCGGATGACTATGCACAAACCGAACGAATTTCAGCTGAAACCGCCAACTGGATCTTGTAATCTGAAGTTAGAAGCCACGCCGTTAAACAGTGGATTTTTTACTAGATATTTTTAGATAATGATTAAACAGTCAATTGACGTTGGCAATATGAATCCGGGCACTCCCTGTTCTCTTTTTTTTTTTCTCTTTTTAAGTAGGGAGGCTGGTTGGCAGGAGAAGGGAATCGAGACGTAACTTCGCGAAGCCTGCCTATGATGGCATTGTACCATGTTGTGCCGGGGGACCATGGCTTATCTCAAATTTCTTCGCTTTTACTCAAAACCGGACCAGCCAGGGGGAATGTTTCTCGTACCTTGTCTGACTCACCGATGGTGACATTGATAAATCTCTGTCGATACCCAAGCCGAAGCAAGAAGAAACTATCTTCTCTGCAGCAATCACGTATTCCTTCGACTCGAATTCGATAAAGACATGCAGTAAAGCAGCTGATGATTCAAAACCTGGTGATTAACCACAATATAGAGAAAAGCACCGGAATTTAGCATAATTAAGTACATCAAATGTGATAATATCACGAAACAGGCAGATGCTATTAGCATATTACACTCCATATCTACACTGGTAGATAATAATAATCGAAAACCAAGGGTGCTACTAGCTCCCCAAGATTTTCGAAAAAAAAAGGGCAGGGAACGCAGTAACGCACGCCACACTTACAGTTACAGGCTGCTGTGTTCAGATTAACTTGCACCATATATTTGTTTATGTACAGAAGAATGATGCAATTTGCGAAATGATCGAATTGAAGTGAACTTAATTAATGAAGCTGTTCTGAGAGGCGCCTCTGCATCTTAATCGTCGCCGCCGAGAGATGATGTGCTTGTCAGATGCTTCTACATCACAAGCTCAGACACCCACCCGAAATCTGGCCCGTCCTCGTCCGTCACCGGCGGTAGCACCGGCGTTACGGACGACGCCGATGGCCTCGCCTTCCTAAGGCCGAGCTCCCGCATTGCGAACATCAGCTCTCCCATCTCCGCGTCCGCATCGCATTCATCGATGCCGTCCATCCACCTCCGCCCCTCCACCGGCGACACCGGCGGCGACTCCCAGAGGGAGGCCAGGGTCGACTTGGGCGAGAGCGACAGCGGCGAGTCCTCCTTGGGCCCGGCGCGAAGCTCGCCGGCGGTATGCGCGAAGAAGCAGACGTGGCGGCGGCACGCGACGCCCGCGCGGCACGGGCGCGTGCGGTAGCGCGACGGGTGGAGCCACAGCTCGAACGTGCCGTGCGCGAACGGGCACGTGCTGCCCCTCGGGCACGCCGCGCCCGGTCGGCGGCGGAAGTCCGGGCACGGCTCGCCCGTGTACGCCACGCGCCTCGGGTCACGCCGCCTCGCGGCCTCGCCAGGGTGAGCGTACGGGCACGCCGTCCAGTCGTGGCTCCGCGCCCTCGCGCACCGCCGCACCTTGAACTCGAACATCATAAACTCATCATCAGCCTCCGCCTCGGCATCTGCCTCAGCCTCCCCGTCGCTACGCCTGGCGGACAGGTACTCCCCCAAAGCAGCGAGGAGCTCGGGCGGGATCTCCACCGCCGCGGGGTCAGCCCAAGAGACGGCCAGCGCCGCCGGGTCGAGCAGGAGGTGCTCTCGGCTCGCCATGGCGCTCACTACTCACTCACTCTCCCTTGTCCACTTCCAACACCACCGAAGGAAAAAAAAAAAGAAGAGGAAACTGTACTTTGAGGTGACAACCGGTGGTGGGTGGCGAGAGGGATTTATAGGTAGCGCGGCTGGGCGAGAGGCGCCGTTGGGTTTCGTCGGGGGAGAGGAGGAAGGCGAGGGCGGTATTGCGTAGCATCCCTTTGTTGGTTGCCGAGCTATCGGGTTAGCGTGGGTGGTTTTGGCGCGAGGCGAGGGGGTACGTGGGCGCGCGGGGTCAGTACGTGGAGGAGCGTGGATGCGAGTGCTGCATGCCCGCCGCCACGTCGCGTCCCGGGTGGTTTTGTACGGAAGTTTTCTCGGTGCCGGAGGCTCATACAGTCATACTCAATGTAGTCAAACCTTCGCGTCCCCGTTGCTTTGCGGCTAACCAGAGGTGGTTTTGTTTCTCTATCCCTAATGAGGCAAGTCGGAACAGTACAGCTAGCAGAGGATGGGGGAAAAGCAGGGGGTCTTGCATCACTGCTTGTGTCGAGTCGCGCCTGGTGGCGAGACACCTGGTCGTTTCCCTCTTTTGTTTATGCCACGGCGAGCCTCTGTCTGTATATACTACCGTATTCTACTACAACACGGTGCGATAAAAAAAAGCCTGCCACGATTACATCAGCTGACTGAAGAGTCTGTGAGCTCCCGGTGACCCGGTCGACATGACCATTTCCTCTGTGAGAGCTTCCTCTTACTACGATTAAAGTTACCGCCGGACTGTTCGGTAATTGGAGCGCTTCGCTGGTCGGATCTACCGCACCTGCGGCTACCTTGACGCCAAGTCGCCAACGAGCACCAAGTTGCCCAAGCCGGCAAGGGACGGATAAAGACGGACGACCTGGCGCTGCAGCGGCGCGCGGTCCGGTGAGAGAGCTTGGGGGCGTCTGCCTTATCCATGGAGCGGGGGCCACGCGGCCTGTTCCGACATATGCTGATGCGTGAAGCGTGGTGTACTCGCCCACGTACGGGCACCACCGGTGGTTGGGCACACGGGAACAGCGGGAGGCGGAGCCGCGCGCCGCGGGAGGAACAGATAAGCGAGCGATGTGCCGTGCCGTGCCGTGCCGAGCAGCGGGAATGGACGCAGCGCACGGCACGCGTGGTGTGGATGATCTCCTCTGGCTCAACCGCTCAAGGTCCCGCGGTTTTTGCTGGGCTGGGCCATGATTAATCCCTCTTTTATCGCGTCAGTTGTGGGCTCATCTGTTGTGTGTGCTGTTTCACATCTGACAAGGATATTGTTCATAATCTTCACGGCCCTTTGTCGATTTTGCCGTTTCACCGTGTCTACTGTCTAAAGCCTTCTGTCCAGTTTCACTTACCCCGTCGTAACTAGTACCACTAGTGAATTATCTCATTCATTCAGACAAAGGATCTGAATGTTGCAGGATGATTCTTCCTACCAGTGCTCAAGGGAAGAATGGATTTACCAGATTGCCCAGCCACTTGATGTGAAATGGACCAGAGTACACCATTATAGAGTTTATGACCAACAATGAAATGATTAAGAATAATGATTACCTGTGCTCAGAATGGTCCTTACCCTGAAAATATCTAAACCATCCTGCAGCAAACTGTACTGTTCCAGTGTCCCCTAGAGCTCAACTTTTCAAAACGTGCAAGCCTGTTCAAGGGGCCAATTTGGAACTGCTCAGATCTAGGAGTAATTGTTTATCGAGTGCTAGTAGGAGTACTAGGTGAAAACAAACAAAATTCGATGAACTGTGACTCTTTTGAGTGCAAAGTAGTACTACCAAGTTTAGTACAACAGCGAACCTGTGAGCCAAACCGCCCCCAAAGTCCATGCTGGCTTCAAGTCAAGCAAACGCATGAGCAGATAAGGCGCGTGCCACGTCCACCACACACAATGGGGACGTTACCCGTCGCCCACAGGTTCTCGCTCGCCTCCGCCTTCCTGCCGCGCCACCGCCGGCCCTCGCCGTCCGCACCCCGCCGGCGCCGGCGGCATGGAGCGGTGGTGGCGTACATGGAGCCGAACCCCAACTCGCCGTCCTCCATAGCGGGCCGCCTCATCGGGGCCCTCCCCGTGGTGGGCCTCGTGGCGCGCATCCTGAGCGACGAGGGTGGCGTCGGCGGCGACATCATCGACTTCGCCGAGTTCCGCCGCCGCGTCAGCAAGAAGTGCACCGTCATGGACTCCCAGGCCTTCTACGATTTCAACGAACGCCGCGGCAAGGTACACATCGCTCCTCTCGCCGCCGATTTCTTCCTCAATGCCAAAAAATCGTGCAAAAAACCAAGCAAAAATGCCAAAAATGTTTTTCTATTGATTTGGTGAGCATGTTCCGTGCTTTTACAGGTAGGAGATCCCTTCTACGTTCTGCTGTGCTGCTGGTTGGCCGCCGTTGGTGGCGGTCTGCTGAAAACGGAGGAGATCTTGGAAGGCGTCGCGCGGCTCCGCCTCTCCAACGACATCGAGTTCGAGGAGGAGACCTTCCTCGACATGATGAAGACGGCAAAGGAGGTAACCATGCCTCGGTTAGGCTTAATTCAGCAACTTTTCTTGAAGAACATGTCCCTGCATTGCAAATTTGCAATGCGTACTAGATGTTGTATCAATTGGTCCCTTAAGAGAAGAAATTTATTGCAGAAAAGAGCAAAGCTGAAAGCTCCGGCGCCACAGATACCAATGGAAGCTCGGGCGGAGAAGGCCCTGGAGGCCATCTACGTGTGCTGCTTCGGGCAGGACATGGTGGAAGACGAGGACGTGAAGCTGCTGTGCAAAATGCTGAACGCCGTCTTCCCCTCCGTCGGGAGGCAGGCGGTCGAGAGGATAGTGACCTCCATGGCGAAGCAGGTGGCTGCCGGCGAGAGGAAGGGCCCGGGCGTCAAGACCGTGTCCGAGGAAGCAGCGCAGCGGCAACTCAAGGATTTGGAATTTCTCAAGCAGAACAAGTTGGATTCGGCATGAGCATTGTGCAGGACACATTGGGAATTTTTGTCAGATAGACGGCGTTTTTAGGCCAAGAAACAGAAATTGCATGGCTTACTTGGCCGTGTTTGTCATAAACCGAGTTTTCTCGAAAGATGTGCTAGGAAGGTCAGCTATCGTAGAGAAATGGAAATCAGCATAGATTGCAAGTTTGCGACACAGTTGACGCAGGCCAAACAATGGTCTCGGTTCATTAGAATTGCAATGTGAGTGAGCTCAGAACATTGTAGGATGAAGTTGTACGTTGTGGCATGCTCAGAGAAAATGTCTACTGCTACATTACTTTTTAATGCTGCATGTGTTGACTAAGAATCAAGAATGTAATAGACGTAGCATCGTTTAAGATGGTAACAACCAACAGGTGCATTACTTTCTACTGTCATCAAATCTTTATCCCCCTACTTGCACTTTACTCATCGTCTGTACTGACTATAACTTAAGCCAAATATATTTCAAAATGACTCTAAACGTACAAGAACGTACTTTTTATTATACATTTAACATTATCACTGTTAGAGTATATTAGAATCGTATTGTATCCGTTTTGTTATAGTAGGATAGGATTAGTTTTTATCTCTATCTGTCCGAGTTTGCTTGAGATCCAATCCATGTAACCTATATACCGGCCTGTGAGACTCATACAGTATATCCAATATTCGTAATACTCCTCTCTTATACTATTCAACAATCACTTTTATGCTATGTAATTAAACATGAAGTTTATATCAGTCAAAGTTTACACTAAAAACACGTACAAAGATTAGTAAGTCGAGCAACATTTTGTTCAAAACTAGGCCATTCTGGGCCGCCTAACGGGCCAAACATCATCCACACCCTTCCATGGAAGCGGACCCTGACACGTGTACTCCGGTCACTCGTGTAGCCCAAACCACCGCAAGGGCCACGTCGGTGGCGGCGTCCAGGTCGCCTGGAACATCTCGCCCTGGGTCGGAACGACGAGGCGGAGCGGCGGCGCGCGGTGTCCGGGCGGATCCACGAGGGAACGGCCCCTCCAAGGTCTCAGCGATGCCGGTGAGGCGGCGGCAGCCGCGGCGGAGGGAGACGGGGGCGGCGGAGAGGTACAGGGAGATGGGGATATCGGCCGCGCTGTCGCGGCCGTGGGACTACCCGACGGCGTGCGGCGAGATCGCCGCTCTCCTCCGAATCGGGTACGCCGACCTCCCCAAGGCCGCCCAGGCTCTGGTCGCTGGCGACGTGCTGCTCGCGTTCCGGCTCCTCCCTGAGTAAGCCCTCTCTTCCAGTCGTGCCGCTCCCCAGATGTGCACAATTCTGACGAATTCCCGGGATTTTGCACTGTTTTGTCTTTGGAAACCAGCTCTAGCAACTCGTGAAGAGTCATTGGCTCATTGATTTCTTATGTTAACTGATCATCTGCCCAGTTGTGAAACTTTGCTTGCTAAAGTGAGCATGTAGGCACCAATTAATGCCCTTACAAATTGTGATTGAGCCTACATGCTTGTGCGCAATTTCTCCAGATAATATGTGTCTGTTCGATGGTTATGTTTATAACAGTGCGTCCCCCTCACTATCCCACTGACTTGTTGAATCAGGTCATGCATAGTTGGAATTTGTTCGATGTCAGGCCATGCATAGTTAGAATTTTTCGAAATGTGTCATGCTTCAGTGGTTCAGTCGCTCATAAATTCATGACATCTGGTTACTGGGTGATAGTAGGTTATGCTAAAAGAGGTTTTTGATTATGTGCTGTATTATAGAAGGCATAGAACTAATCAGGAAGACTGTCTACCATTCTACTGTTCTATTGTATTGGCAGTTGGCACACTGGAGCTTGTATTAACTCATTGTATCCGGTAGTGTGCAGACAGGATATGCGTTAAGCGCAGCTAATGGTCTTCTCCAAGCTGTAGAAGGTTCCCTACCAAAGCAAAAGAAAGCACAGGCTGCTTCAGAGTTCAAGCGTTCCGTTGTTGCACATAAGCGACGTGCTAGGGTTCAACAAGATCCAGGTATGTGACAGGCTTCTGTCAAGTGTGTTGTATGATATGCATTTACACTATTATGTTTGCTGCTTTCTTAGGATGGTAAACAATGATTTAGAAACTAGTAAATGTCTGTGCTTTCAGCCTTATTTTCCTCGTTTTCAATTACTAGGGTAGATTTTTACAATTCTTAAACTAATTAACCTGCTGAAGCTGCAGTGTTTAAGAGATTTAAGAGAACAAATTTACAAATATTTACTAACTAATGGCAACCATCATGATGCGTTGTTTTGGGCACGTTTTTGCAGGTGTACCACATGTACCATACGATGTGCTTGTTCATATTTTCAGTTTTCTTGACGTGCGCTCTTTGGTAGCAGCTGGTCTTGTCTGCTGGTACTTCTTTTTTTCTCTTGTCCATATAATTCATTAAGCACTACTATATTGTTGACAAATATCTATATTTCTTAGAAGGCCTTGGAATTCAGCTGCAAATGACAATCACCTGTGGAAAATGAATTACTCCCTTTTCTTTGGCATCTGCCATATGAACTGCAATAGCACACCTACACCTGGTAATATACCGAATAGTGATGATCATGTGCGGAATAGCATGTATCAAGTATCTCCTGATCCTGGTTTTAACTGGAAAGAGGCTTTCCACAATAAGTATGCAGGTAAAGCTTTTCTATGTAAATAAATTTGATAGACAGCACTAACTCATTCCCAAGAAGCTAAAGTATCATTCATTACAGAACGAGGAACATGGAGGTCCACATCAAATAGAGCTTTATGTGGATATTGCCGATCTGTCATTTGGCTGTGCAACTTGACGTGTGCTACTCCACATCATTGTCCTAAGGATGGAAAAGATGGAGTAAAACTAGGACCTCTATTACCTCATACAGTAAGCACTTTTATCTATTGTTAATAGTAGTTTCCATGATGGTTTTGAACCCAACTGATAGATCATGCTGTCTAAAATTTGTCGCTCATTTCATTGCAGTGACAATTATTCCATGTTGAAAAATCAATGTTTTTGCCCTGTTTTCACCACAATGAGCATTGTTTTGCACTTTTCTGAACCAGGTTGCTGACTACATATTGGACATCGATGATCTAGCAGCTTCATCGTCAGAAAGTGATGATACAGATAGTGATTCCGAAAATTATCCCCAGGCACGCTTTTGGTCGTTATCATAGTAAAAGTAAAGAATGTATATATATTGATTTGAGATATGGATTATGAACTTGTCATAGCTCTTTATTCTGTTAAATGCTTTAATTTCTGGTAGTTTTCTGAGTGTGGTATGTGCACCGTTGGTAGCGACTGCATGAAATGGCTCACCGAGTTAAAACTTAAAAAGCTCATAGAAAAGCTCTATCATTTTAAGCTATACCCCACTGCAAAATGGAAGCATAAGAGCTTCGTCATAAGCCAAAGAGTTGTATGACGCACCCTATAGAGACTTAAAGGACCATTGTTATTTAAGAATGGATGTTCACTATAGTACTTAATAAAACTCTGGTATGGAGACTATACATCACAATTTAATCTCAGCATAATCCGTCCACAAGAATCGTGCATCTGGACTTCTGGAGTCCAAAGCAAAACAACACCGACTCAAACGGTCAAGTCCCTGGTTAGCATACACCAATAGCATCCCTGTATGATAGGTCCCAAAGCCTTGCAAATGTAATACCACAAAGATAAGTCACATATTGACCGTGGAGGAAGTTGTGTTAAACATGAGTTTGAAAAAAGGATATAGAGCAAGCTAGGACAAATTCGAATTCATTGATGTTCAGCACCATCACAACTACTGGCCACCCCAAAATGTAGGTATGTACTATTAGTAAAGGCATGGAATCACAACCATCCTTTAAAACCTTCAAGTAGTGATCAGGCGGGATGATAAATTAGAAGAGTAGTACCTTCTAAGGCTCATCCTACAATTCTAATGCTTCTTGTTTTTCGACGGACCCTTAGGAATCTTAGAGAAGCATTTCTCATCAAAAATAGCATAATACTTCTTCAGTTCGATCATGGCCTTCTCTCCAAAAGCATCGATTTGGTCCTCATACTTCTCATACAGAACAGGCACGGTGTACAGTACCATAAAGACTGCAAGTAAGAAACTGTAGTTGGTAACAATGCTAAATGTGCGTAACTTGTACAGTTAGTCCAGCAAAAGAATTACCTATGTAGAACAAGGTCAGAAAATTGCAGCAGCTCCCAAGAACAGAGAGAATCCAGAGACCAGCGACAACCTGATAATGAAAAGGACCAGCATAAGCACATTGAGCATGTGACCAAGAGATACCATTAAACAATGATGGCTTAAAAACAGTAAATCATGGTGCCAATCAACATACAATCAGAAATTTCTTCAGGTCATGCCCTTGACCGATCTCCCTCAAGGTAGCAAAGCCCCTATTGATCTCAAATCTCAGTGAGCGTGCAACATTAACAGCCAGGTCCTCTGGGATCCTCACTTCAGGAATGTTAGGAGGGGACCTAAAAAATTGCAAGCAAGAAATTACAGCCACAAACTAAACATATTTACCATTTATGCATTCCACAAACTCAACATATTACAGCCACAAGCTTAGAGCGTGTAACATTCCAGGCATTGTGACCATCGACTACAGATCCACAAAGCAACAAGGCGATAAAAAGAAATTCCTAAGGAGCATTATCTCAATCACACAACATCCATCTACATGCCAATAAAAAGCAAGATTAAGTTGGCATGCCAATAAAAGGAAGTCCTAAGGAGCGTTATCACAATTGCAGATCATCCATCTACAGGCCAATAAAAAGCTAGATTAAGTTCATGCCACTGTTGGCTTAAATTTGATATGGTTGTAAATAACAGTTGAAGTTACAGGAAGCTCACTTGTTGATGAAAGTGGAGGCATTGGACCAGAGGAAGAGCATGGCCAGGGTGAGGATGATACAGTGGCACAACAGGGTGAGGAGATGGTACTCCATGACCTCAAACAGCAGCCAGATGGCTGTGGCGCCAGCGAGCACCCCAACGGAGATTTTCTTGTTCCTCCATAGAAAGAGATCAGCAGCTGCAACCACAAACATAAGCACATCAGAGGAGAGCAAAGCCCCATAAAAACATTAAGATACACAGCTACACTACCAAACAAAGAATCTCAGGGTTTAAGCATAAAGGAATATAGCACATCAACATCAAAGCTCAGTTACTATTCTATTGCATTTAAATCACAAACCTAGATGCAAAATCTACACGAACAAATACTAATCTGATCACAACATATTGACATTGTGGCCAAACGCAGCATAAATTTGACTTTAAAAAATCACGGATCGCGACGTTCTCCGCACGCTCGTAGTTCCCCGGGCAAGTACAACAAACGAGCCCACACAGAAAAGCGGAGCAAAAACCCCGATTTGGTCGGATCTACACGCTGCAAGAAGGCTTCACGTTTTGGGGCTTACGCTTGCCGCCGCCGAGGACGGAGTGAACGGGCTTCTCGCGGCCGAAGAGGCGGTAGATCTTGGCCTTCAAGTCGGCCGTCCTCTCCCCGTCGGAGTCCGACGACGACGACGAGCCCCCGCGGCCGTGGAGCTTGTCAGAGATCTTGTCCATCACCGACTCCACCAACGATTCCTCCTCCTTGTGCTCCGCCATGGCTAGCTGCTGGCTCTCTCTCTCTCTCTCTCCCCCTCTTCTTCTCCCTCCTCGCTCGAACAGTCGAACTCTTCTTTTTTTTCGCACGAACTCTTTTTGCCTTTTTACTTTTTTTTTCCTCCTTTTTCTCCGTAGTCGCGGCGTTGGGTTTTATGCGCGGCGTGAGGCCATCTTGGCCGTTGGATCGAGCACGACCGACCGCGTGATTAAGTAATGCGTTAACCCGGGGAATTAATTGGCGCGGTTAATCGTGGTAATAACTCCTCGCGATGACGGGTAAAATTAGCGCTAATCGGTTTGCACGCGCATGTAGGGCCCACATGTCAGCGATTGTGTTGGACCTTTGGTGGGGTTTAGCACGGAGAAGTAATGAAGGGGGTGAAGATCACGAGGAGGTTACTGGCAACGTGACGACGCATGGCGTGCCTGCGCTTTCGCCGGCATCCGTCCGGGTGGAGGGGTCGTGGTCGAGGTGCGCGTGTTCCTCCAACCCCAAGTGCCCAAGGTGAAGTAGAAGCTTCTAGACGGAGGTGCGGAGTTTGGAAAGGAGGAGGGTTTTGTGGTGGGCCTGGCTGGCTGATTCTTGCGGGCCAAGTCCAGGTTAGGTAGCACTGCCATGTGAAGTCCCAGATGGTACCACCGCTCACGCCGTTCATCAACCGTCGATGAGTCGTGCCCCTAGAGGAGGGGGGCATGACTCCCACAATACGCGTCTCCATTCCCTTTTTCTGAGCTACGGCTTGTGGTCCCCAACTCCCCCACCTCCTCTCTTCATATTTTCCCTTCTTGCCCCTCTCGCCTCTTCCCTCCGTCGTTGAAGCATAGAAAGAGGGAGAGGATGGGTAGAAGTCCGCAACGAGGTGGTGTAGGAGTTGTCGGCGGTCCTAGCGAAGATGGCTCCGCGACGGCGATGACCCAGCGACGGCGTGGCTGACCGGATCTAGCCTCTCGACCAGCCGCGGAGGGAGAGAGAGGCAGCGATTGGCAGAGGGAGAGGGGATCCAGCAACCAGCGCGCCGTCGGCCACCACGCCCCGCGCATCATTCACCGTGAGAAGGGAGAGAGGCAGCGACGTGCGGCGGGAGAGAGAGGACGTGGGAGAGTGGATCTGTCTGCCGGCGAGGTGGACGGCGACGAGCAACAGGAGAGAGCGGCAATGGGAGAGAGTGGCGAGTGGCGACAGCGGGAGAGAGACGGCGGTGGCTGGGGAGGGCGAGGAGGGAGGTGGCGGCGGCGGTTACTGCTGCGGAGGGCGAGGGAGAGGAGAAGTGGCGCTAGCTCGCGGTGATGGGGGTAAAAGCAGCGAATAGAAATAGAAGAGAAGGGGTGAAGTAGAGGAGTCGATGAGTGCTCGGTGGGCTAGGGATAGGGGAGGAAATACATGCCTGTGGCTACGTGGGTTGGGGCACCCTGTTGTGGGCCAGAGTACTTCCGCCGGTTGCTTGAGATTTTAAAGAGGCTAACTACGAGTACCCCATTGGAAGATGGGTGTCCCATGGAGTTGCTTCAATTAGTGAGGATAGCCATGAAGTGGCTTACATTGTGTAGTGCAGCTCTCGTGTAGTCTCGTAGCCCAGTGTCTCTTTGGAAGGCATCGGAAAAGTACAAAGTGAGCCATCCATCAGTAGAGATGGCAATGGGGAATTCACCACTGGGGAATGCCTCCCCATCCCCGTCCCAGCGAGACAAAACTTCCCCCCGTCCTCGTCCCCGCGAAATACAACAGAGGAAACTTTGTTCCCATCCTCGCCCCCGCACAGGGAATAAATCACCACGAGGTATTTGTCCCCGCTTAAAACAATATATAGATGTCAAATTATATATGGAATGCAATATATATTCACACTTTATATTAATATATCAACATATATCTATTAATTCACATGATAAAAATATAAAATTATTATTAGTGATTATAAGTAATATAATTACATAAGATAAGTAAAAAACATTAAACTTCGACCCCTATGCGGGTCTCTGTGGGGAGCAGAAACAGGGAATGAAGGACCATCCCCGTTGTAACGCCCCGATTTTCGTTCGGGATTAAAAATGATTAAATAATGTATTTCTAGAATTTATATTAAAAGTTAAACCAATTTAATCAAGTGAAATAATGAGGGAATTTAAATTTTTTTCTTTAAAAAAATCATGGCCGGAAATATTTTTGTAATATTTTCCGTGCCCTAAAATACTCTCTGAAATTTTTCGTGAATTTTCGAAGCTCAAGAAATAATTTTAATAAAACAAAGTTCACTTAATCAAAAACAAATAAAACCCTCTCCTTTGCACTTGGATCGTTTCCGGCCCAAGTCCCCCTTCCCTCCCTCGCGGCCCATGCGTTTCCCCTCCTCTCTTTCTCCCTCTCTCGGGCCGGCCTCTCTCCCTGGGCCCGTTTGGCCCCTCCCCCCTCAAAGTCCACTTCACCTCCCCACACCGGCTCCCCCTCTCTCTTTTCCTCCTCCCTCCTTGTTGGGCCGCCGGCCCATTGTCCTCCCTTTCCTCGCAAGGCCGCGTCGTCTCCCTCGCCTCCCCGAGCCGCTGACAGGTGGGGCCCACCTGTCGGGGTCATCCCTAACCTCCGGCTCCAACCGCCGGCCACCTCTCCTCCCCACGTCGTCGGCCACCCCGCGCGCCCCGGGACGCCCCACCCCACTCCGCCCGCTCGCCCGCAACCTTCGCCCACCTCCTCCACCTTTTCTCCCTCTCTCCCCGCGAATCGGCGCCGGTTCAAGCTCCACTCCCCTAGTCGGCTCGCTGCCCGCTCTCTCTCGCTCCCCACGCCGTGCTCCGCCAACCGCCGCCGTCCGCTGTCGCTCGCGTGACTCCCGCTGCCGCGCGGCGTTGCTGCCGCCGCCGCCGAGCCGCCCACCGCCACCCGCGCGTTAGTCATCTCCCGCAAGCGCCGCCGCCACGCATCGCCCGCTGCCGCACCGCCTCGCCGCCTGTGCGCTGCGTTGCGCCGCCGCTGGTGGCCGTTGGCCCGCGTGCCGCCGCTCCCCTGCCGGCCGGCCGGTGGGCCGGCCTCCCCCTTCGCCATGGCCGCCCGACCCCCTCGAGACGATCTGGGCCGTCCATGTGGTGGGCCCGCGTGGCGATGCCGTGGGCCACGCATGGACTCGGTCCACGGTGGACCGGCCTCCCCTCTCCCGCTGTCGCGTGGGGCCCACCCTTTGTGACTCGGTCCGCGCCCCGCCCCACGCTGACGTCATAATCCTTCTTGTTCTTTGAGAAAATAAATAATAATTGCGTCGTAAATCGGATTAATTTTCAGAAATTCATTTAAATGGCTCAAAACTTCTAAAATTCATAACTAATTCATACGAACTCCAAATTGGGTCATTCAACTTGCAAAATTCATCTAAAATTGAGCTCTACATGTTTGTTTACTTTTCATGTACTGTTTACTTGGTTTTTATTAGAGGTTTTCCTCGTTTTACGGGCCAACGTGTAGGTTCCGCCGTTTCGGACGATTGCGTTCGCAGGGAAAAGAGTTCGGAAGATCAATTAAGGAAGCAAGGCAAGTCACACACTCCCCTTGAGCATTTTAGCCCAATTTATAAAAGGGTTTACCGTTTACAAATAAATTGCATGTTTTGCTAATTACATGGGAACAGGGTTTACCTACCTGCTCGCTGTGCCATATTACTTGATGTCCTTTTTTTATCAAACTAGGTGATAATTTGACTAACTTGTGTCTCATGTTGACCTAGCTAGAATTATATTATGTTTAGCCATGCTTAATACCACTAGTTCACATAATGGGATAATCACATTATCCATTTCTAGTATCTTGATGAGCTGCGAGCTCGAGACATGCCGACCATGTTTCGGTAGTCGTAATTAACCAACTAAAATATGGTTTACTGGTGGGTTGTGGGTGTATGGTTTTGCTAGTCGCACCCATGGCAATTAAGGACCGGTTCTCGGGAAACCCTGGAAGACTATCAGTGCTTACCACAAGCAGGCATGGGTAACTGCTGGACTTGTAGTGTAGCTTTTCCCTAGCTGACGCATCCAGGTAAGGGTGGGCGTGATGGGGTTGGGTCGGCGGGGGTTTACCCGTTGATCGGCTTCCGGATTCACCTAGGCACGAGAGGGGGCTGCCTATCTTGGCTTAAAGATGGGGGCGAAACCTGAGGTGTGGTGCGCTTGATTAGGGGGAATTATGCGAAGGGTCTTGTCACGATTTCCCCCTTTGCAGTACCATGGAGGGTACTTCGGGGCATGGCGACATGTGTGGAATCGTGTCTTGTGGGTACAGTTGCGCACCTCTGGCCAGAGTAAAACTATTCGAATAGCCGTGTCCGCGGTTATGGGCGATCAACCAGATTCACCGTGATTAGACCCACTTTATTAATTAACATGATTTAATGAATTGGTTTAGTTCAGGTGGAATAGTTGGGCCTGTTCAACGTGGTATAGCGTTGTTCAATGGAGATGTTTAATCTTGCCGTAATTAATCAACTGTTTTACTGTTTTCAACTATAAATGTTTACAACCGCCTTTATGCAAATAGCCACAAACTCTCCTTGTCTCCCCTTGCACGAGTGCATCGTTAGTGTGGCTTGCTGAGTACGGTGGTTGTACTCAGTCTTGCTATTGTTCCCCCTTTTCAGAAGTGTAGTGCTTCTGAGCTGAAGACGAAGTTAGAAGACCAAGGCTTATACCCCAGTTGAGTTTTGCCTGTGGAGTGCAACTGAAGCCCCGCTAGGATCGTCGCCTTTTTCGGGTGTTGTTTTCTTTTCGGTGTGAGGACTAAGTGTCTCTTCTATAAGTATTTACGCTTTTATTTACGCTTGGATCTGTATATTAATTTATCGTTTTGTATACCCTAGCTTGATTCCTGGATAGAGATTTATACACAAAATAGTCTAGAAATTTGGGATAAATTTCTGGGCGTGACACCTGTTCCCGCGAAACCGACGGGGATATATCTCCTCCCATTTAATTCTCCATGTTGAATCAATTCTAACCATTCCCGCTCCATAATAGGTGAATTTTCACCGTGGGAAAACGGGGAATGGAGCACCATTACCATCTCAATCCATCAGCTGTGTGATACTGGCATGTACTGCTATCTCACCCATACTCCATCTGCTGTGTGACCTATCAGGACTCGGGAGTAGTTCTTAAAAAAAATGCTATCTCAACTTTACATTATAAGATATTTTAGCCTCTTCGTATTTCGTTTAGGCACATTAACATATAAATTTAGATATATAAATGTAACATAGATATGAATCTATATATAAATCTATTTAAATTGAAAAAATTTTATAATGTGAAATAGAGGAAGTATTGTTTGTATTTGGATTGACTGATTGGTAAGCGATTCCTAAAGTGTTGTTTGGTGTGCGATGTCACGTGGTTTGCGTCGTTCATAGAGCGAGTTGCGGATTGTAGTGGCTATATTCTCATAGCTGATCTAAAGTTTATTATACTCTCATTATTTGTATCATCTAATTTGTGACGATGAACATTTTAAATCCTTCTGTTTTACATGCAAAAACGTAATAGCATATGCTATTGCTCCAGGCTGGAATGGCCGATTACCTGTATATCATGCCACATTTACAAAGGATAAGTACCAAGTAAGTTCACTAACTGAACAACCAAGTCGTTGTAGTATAGTGGTGAGTATTCCCGCCTGTCACGCGGGTGACCCGGGTTCGATCCCCGGCAACGGCGAGTTTTTTTCCCCAGTATTTGTTGGGCTGGTTTTTTTTTAACCAATGATTTTTTTTTTTGGTTCATTGGGAACCAGTCATCTATATTGATCTTTTCATCAACGCGCTCAGTGGATTAGAATGAGATGTCTCTCTAAAAGCCATGGCGAACTGTAACATTATCGTCTTTACCCGGCTAAAAATATTCTTCTCTCATGCAGTCCTGCTAGTGGAGGAGACGATATTAGGAAAAAGTTTGTTCTGCTTCCCTTGACAATAGCCAGAGTCTGATTTTCATTTCCTAACCGCAAATCAAATATAGAGGCTCTCTCAACAGTTAAAAGATCGATTAACCACTCTCATCGATTTGGACAGCGGTTTCATCCTATGATTCACCGATATGGTATGTTGATCTGATTTTTTTCCTGATCTTTATCCCATATGCCATGGAAAAAATTGTCTTCTCCCTGCCTGCCTTTCTCGTCGCTCCATCTCTGAGCACCCACTCCTTATCATTGTTGCCTACCTCCGCTACCTCCTCGTCCTGCTCCTTCCTAGAACATATCCTCCTTGTCTCCCACACCGTGTCTCAGTCCTCTCCCGCTGTCTTGCCGCACACCCCTCCTTCCCCACCTCTTCGCCGGGGAGGCCAATGAGTTCGGAGAGGAAGCCGACGATATCGTAGATGAAGGCCTTGCCTGATCCAATGACGGAATATAGGGCCCTGTCGCCACCCATCACCGCTAGATGACGCTCGCTTGAGTTTGCCCGCCACATCTAGTGTCATTTGTGGTGATGGCATACGAGATGCAAGTGGCTCCTAGGCGGCCAATCTGACAAGCGTGTGACTAGGCCCAACGGTGGCATAGGAGCGGTGACATGGGCAGGGTCAGTGCAAGGGCTTCGAGCAGAGAATGCAAATGAATGAAGGTGGAAACTGACCACCTGTAACACCCTACAATAATTAGAGAAAGAAAAAGAGCAAAGTAGCCGAACAGCAGACCTTGGGCCTTGGCCCATGCGTACAATCCAGCAAGGGCAGCAGCGCGCTAAAGTACCGTCGCGGTACTGTAGCAAAAATAATACCACCTCGCTTTCCTAGCCTGAGCAGCAGCAACTTAAATAAGAGAAAAGCCCAGTGACTGCAACTCTATTTTAGATTTTTTTTGCGTTAAAGCGAGGAACCATCTCCTCCACTGCATTTTGTCTCGGGCTCCAACGCTCGTTCCAACCACGTATTGGAATGGCACCAGTCATGAACTGACGAAGCTAGATGGCCTCGAGGTCATTTGAGTAGCGAGTTGGCATAGGTGTCGTGGGTGCATTGACATCAAGGAGGAAAACTGCGAAGGTTGCCATCACAGATGGGATGAAGTGGAGGAAGTTCTCGGAAGGGCGCCAAACCTCAAGAATTTGCCAACACTGAGCGACGCCGCTGCCTCGAGTTTCACCTCCTCCATCGAGTCTTGCCACTTTCTAGACATGTGCTGCTGGTGAAATCCACCTTCATCTATGCTCTGATTCCACCAAGAAAACGCAGCGAGAGATTTAAGGAAGAAGGCGAGGAAGAAATGGAGTCCCTGCTACGAAGGAACCATCACATTTTTTCCGTATTTTTTCCCTGGCAAGATTACCATGTGTCATGTAGATGCCACATCGGATGAAAACGTTGTTTCCTTTCCAAACCACCCGAGAGGAAAAACGAATCGGTTGGTAGTTGAGGAAACCTCCATATCTGGTTGTATGGATGGGGGACGAAAGCTTTGACTGGAGAGGTAAAACAGACCTTTTGCACCATATTACGACATCTCCAAGTTCTAAGGTCTAAAAAGGCCAGGTCCTCTGATCTCCGACCGTAGCCCACCACTGGAGCTAACCGCTCGGCCCCGACCCATCCAGCAAATGTATGTCACTATGTCAGACTTGAGAATCCCCAGCCCAGCCACAGTAATCTCTCGGCTGGGCCCCTCGATCCGCGCGCTGGGAATCGCCAAAACGGCAAAACCTATGTGGCCCATCACCCGCCGCTCCGTGTGGCCTTCCGAGGAGAGCGACGCGGCGAAACACGCGTTTCGTTCCCCCCTCCCCCGCCCTGTCACTGGCTCACCAGGCCGCTCCCTCGGCTCGGCAGCGAGCGGCAGAGGAAACTGGCAACCCGCGGTGCGCGGCACGGCGCGCGTCCTGCACTCCAGCTCCGCGCCATAACTGCGATCCCCTCCTCCTCGGCGACTCCTCACCGGCAATTAATGCCGCCAACTACCTGATCCACCCCTCCGGAAACCTAAGCCGCCCCCCAAAACAAATACCCCTCTTCCCGTTTTACCCTTCCTCGGCTCTTCTCTCCCCACCCCAGCCGCGCCGCACGCACGCCATGCCATTCCGCCCCACGGTCTCGCCGCCGCCGCCGTCATGGCGTCGTTCCTCGACTCGTTCTCCTCGCTCAGCGTCGGGTACGCCGTCGCCATCGCGCTCGGCTTCCTCGTACTCCTCGCGTCGCTGCTCCTCGCCTTCTACTTCTGCTCCCGCCGCGGCGGGGCTGGGGTCGGCGGCGGCGGCGGCCAGGGGGTCCACTCCGCGCGCCACGCCGTGTCCTCCGCGTCCAGCTCTGGGCACATATCCATCACCGTCCCGCGGGTCATCTTCGTGGCGGACGACTCCGACTCCCCGGGCTCCTCGTCCCGCGGCGGCGGCGGGGGCGGCGCGGCGTCGTCGCCCGTCGGGCTCGACCCCGCGGTGATCGCCTCGTACCCCAAGGTGCCCTTCTCGAGGGCGGCGGCGGGGGCGGACGCCGAGGCCGCGTGCTCAATCTGCCTCTGCGAGTACAAGGAGGGGGAGATGCAACGCATGATGCCCGAGTGCAGGCACAGGTTCCACCTCATGTGCCTGGACGCGTGGCTGCGGCGGAGCGCGTCGTGCCCGGTCTGCCGGTCCTCGCCCATCCCCACTCCAGTCTCCACTCCACTCGCCACCCCGCTGTCGGAGCTCGTCCCGCTATCGCAGTACGCCGCCGACCGCCGGCGCCACAGGTGACTGAATTGGGTGCATCATGTCTTCTCTTCTATATTCGTTTTTGGCACCATCTGCTACTGGTTATCAACGATGGGGTGGTGTATCCATTGTTTCATTGCTCAGAGGAGGTTTGGCTGATCCATGGCAGTACTAGTATATTTAGGTGAGATTGTGGACTAGGGACAGCCTTGACTTTGAGGAAATTTTGCTTGGTAGTAGTAGATCGTTGCACTGAAGCAGATAGGCAGTGTATATACATTGTTCTTCCATTCGGATATAGTGGAGTAGCTTTTACCAAGTAATGTTACTGGTAGCCCTACAGTTGTATGTGCAAGATCATTATCTGAATTGCTTCATTCCAGTTATATATATATATGAGATTATTGCACTTACATTACTTGTATGTTGGTTGCTATTCTTTTGCGGCAAGGATATGAAAGGAAAAAAATGTTATTTATTATAGGATATAGCATTTTATCATCATAATGATTTTCATGCTGTAACGGAAGGGGAATATCCTAACTAACGCTCTTTGTCAGGGCTCAACATATTTCTCGGTCTTAAATACAGCTGGCTACCGGATTATTGATAATTTTGCGCATTGATGTATGTAGCGTGGACTTTTTTGAATTAATGTTTGGTTCCGGAGTCATAAGTTAAGTAGTAGAGAACATTTGTTCGCTTTTGTAGTTCACTTGCCTTGTTAGGCAATTGTGTTGTCCTCAACAGGATCAGTTATTTTGAACTTTTCAGGGAGGTAATAAGTAATAACATTTGAGACAACTTTTATGCCAGTTGCTTCTCTAGATCACTTCATCCTGTTTTTTAAGTTGGGTGAAATGGTCATATTTCCCCACTTTCGTCATTTGATTTGTGTTTTTTAGTATAATTTATGTTCTGTGTTAATGTTCTTTGTTTCTATGGAGGTATATACACCACTGTTTTCCATGAATTAAGCAAGTAGCAGCTGTAATGAACTTGTATGACCCTAAATGTGAGAATGTGTGCTATGTCATTCAGGATACTTTAATTGCAGAGTAAGAAGGTTTTTTCATGTTAACTGGAAAGTTGTGATCACCCACTAGTTGCATATTTAGACAGCTACCTATTGAATAATGACCCTTATACTGTTATGAATAGTCGATGTCAGAGTTATTTTGTTTTAGTCTGAATTTCCCATCTAGCACTGTGCAGTTCTCATGGTGACACTCTGTTTGGGTGCACTATTTTAACTTGTCATTTCCTTGTTATTCTATTTGTACGGTGAGGTTAGACAGCTTGCAGAGTTTGACGCCATCTGAAGATGGTTATGTGAGTTGGAACTTGGAGGGACTCTATTATGACCCCACTTTCATTCATGGAATCTTGAGGGGGTGTGTATGTGTTCATAACTTCATATGGGGTTGAACAACAAGAGCTAATGCGGAACATGTTCTCATGCTCTGCACATGTCTTGGTATCTGCTGGCTAGTTATACCTGAACTTTGAGCAGCAAAAACTGAAAATATTTTTTTCATTTTACTTGATGTAGTTATGAATACCTCAGTGATTAGAATGTTTTGTGTGCTAAACTCAATGTACTTGTGTGTACCTGCCAGCCACACCTCTAAATTCCCATTCACTGACCCACACCTCTAAATTCCCATTCACTGACTGTGATAGCTTAGGTTTATCTTTTTCTTTCATGTTTGATACATGCAGTTTTTGTGCTGTGCTGTTATTTTCTAATTACTATATGAGGTTGTACCTAAAAAAATTTCTTTGGCGAGGGACCTTAGCGAAGTCAATAGCTAAAATCGTTAGGGACAATCGGTAGTTCAAGTTCTGAATTATTTTTTAGCCACATTACCTTTTGTTTTTGTTTTCCCCCCCTAATACAATGTATGTGATTCGTGAAAGTTTTGTGATAATTTTTGATTTATGTAAATTGATAACTTTTCTGTATTGTCCAGTTTCATTAGTTATATTCCCTTGATCGTTCATTTCTAGCACTGCCATCTGTGCTTGTAAGAAGCTAGGTTTTTTTCTAGCTGGTATCTACAGAGGAAACCTGGAATGCTATCAGAATGCTATCTAATGTATATCACCTTTAATTGGTTATTTTCCTGTCTGTTTTATACCTACTCTGAGGCTGTTGTGGTTGACAATGCACTAATATCTTGCTGCAGAGGTAGGTTTCCAGATCCAGTATATGGTGTCTCATTTCTATGCGGTCTATTCAAATCACCATTTTACTGGCGTTGCAAATGTTTGTTTTACATCCTTTTAGCTAATCCTTACGCATCGTCAGTAAACATGGTAGTGCGTCTGCATCTATAAAGTTCATGTAACTCAGGGCTGCCACCCAAATCGGGTCTACCTAATCCATCAAACATAGGCCTGTACTCTCTTCATCCAAAAAAAATAAAAATATTACTTTTATCATCAAAACTAAGCAAAAATTAACTCATCTTACATGTAACAAAAGATGAATTGTATATGTGTATGCAACGAATGGGTATTAAGATAGCTCCTTAGGTTTTAATCAAATATTTAATTATCTTTTTATTTTAGTCTTAAATGCGTAGAGTATAAATATGACTAACTTATTTGAAAAAAACCAAAATATGAAGTAAGTCTAATATTTTTGGATGGAGGGAGTAATGTTTTTGGGTATTATTTTCCTAGAAATAATTCAATCTGTGAACACATGAAAGTAGCATATCATATATCCAGAAAAATATAAACGAAAGTAGCACAATATACATGTCTCAGAAAATACATACATATGTACTGCCAATGCAGTAGATATTCACACAACGAAAAGGACTGATCAGCTCACGATCGCAACGCAATCCACGCTCCTAGTCTGCACGCCCGACTTGGCCCCGGCCCCGGGTAGCAGCACGCCGGCGATGCCGGCTACGTCCAAGATGACCGAGCAGTTCATCCGAACGTCGAGGCTCTTCTTGATGATCCCCAGCACGTTCACCTTCGCCCTCATCGCCGTGTAGGTGGTCAGGTCGTACTCCTGCCCGAGTATCAGCCCCGTGCCGTTGAGCACCGACGCGAGGCGGTCGGCGAGCAGGTCGAGCGTGACGTTCATCCGCACCGTCCGGTCGGCGCCGACGCTGCCGGCGGGGACGTACGCCACGCTGACCGTCTGCCCCTTGTAGTACACGTCCGTCTCGCTCCGGGAGAACCGGAGCGACGCGGCGTTGGGGTTCTTGACCGAGACATCGGCAGTGAGCGTCGCGTTGGTCGCCACGGTGCCTCGGCCGCCGGCGCCGGGGCCGGTGCTGATGGCCGTCACCCAGACTCCGTTCATGGTGATGCGGGGATCCTTCACCCTGAACACGGTGAGCGCGAGGACGAGGATGACGAGGCCGATGACGACCAGGGTGGTCACGCAGCAGCCGCAGCAGCAGAGCGCGCGCCGCCGCTTCCGGAGGTATTGCATGGACCGCCACCCCGTCGCCGCCTGCGCCGCCTCCTCCGCCTCCACGTCGGTCGCCGCCGGGTGGACCGACGGGGAGGGCACCGCGAGTGGCCTCGCCGGCTCGTTCTTGTTCTCCGCCGCCGTCGCCATGGGAGCTGGAGTAGCTAGCTAGCAAATGGCACGAACGGACACGACCGTTTTGTTGGTTACTTGTCTGTATGGATCACACCACCGATCGAGCTCGAAACTGCTCCGCTGTTCCTGGTCTTGGTCTTCGATTTATACATGTGGTCGAGCAAGTCTACTGCCATGGCTGCGACACTGTCATGCGCCGGGTTTGACACGCTTGACTCGTGGAAGCTTGAGATGATGACTACGTTGCTGCTGTAGCCGTGTAATTTTCACGGCATGTGGAAGGCGCGAACTGTGATTGGTCCGGGGGTCGTTGTGAGTTCTGACTCCTGAATAATGATTTCTTCCTTCTAGATGGAAAAGATTGTATCGTCATCTTTCCGAAAAGAAAAACCAGGTCGTCCTGACTGAATGATTCTTGATATCGTTTAACGCATGATTCTTCTAGATATACTGATTTTTTTTCTCTCAACGGAATCTGATTATCTGGTACATATAATCAGAGCACCGATTGATGAGGTTCACTTCGAGACTAAACAAATGATAGGAGAAACACGTGGAGACGGCAAAAAACATGGAGTCAACAATAAGCGGGTAATTGCTGGCGATTACTCGTTTCCGAGAAGTAATCGAAGTTGATATCGAGCGCATGAATTGGAATGTTGCCACTTGGCACATGAGTACGTGACACTAACTGGCATTCTTCCCACTTTTTTTTTTTTGACGAGGATAACTAGCATTCTTCCTGAATGAAACGGAGAAAACATTATTATTCGTATTATAAAATCAGTATTATTCGTACGTTTCGTTGGTAAATGATAATGCTTCCCCTCTCAGGCGTTCAACGAGGGAGAAATATCATGTCTTCTCCACATCCCCGCATTCCACCGGATCTTCGCATCTCTGCTACTGGTTGTCTGCCTCTCTCGTCTTCTGCCTCGGAACCTCGATGGTGAGGTCACTGAACAAGGTGGTCATGGACTCATGGCGGAGGAAATGCAGCCCGGGGGTGGTGATGGACGGCTACGAGAAGGAGCTTGTCAAGGCAGAGGAAGTGGAGAAGAAGGTGAGGCTGGTGATGGATTCTGACGAAGAGAAGAAAGATGAGAGAGAGGCTAGCGGTGGCGAATAAGGGTGGATAGAAAACTCAAAACTCATAAGCTAGCTTTACTTGTGTAAAACTCGGCTCGACTCAACTCGAGCAATTAATGAGTCGACGAGTTAAGTTTGAACTTTTACTTGTTTGCTTAACGAGCCAATTCGAGCTAGCTCGTGAGTTACTCGGTTAGCTTGTTAAACTTATGATGCATCAAGATAGAAGTTAATTGTTTATATTTTATAGGTGTAGAAGTCGTAAACTCATGATTATACATGTAACACAATCTCACAGTGAGTCATGATATATAGTATGTCAATCGTAATATTTGATTATAGAATTACAAATTATACTGCATATGAATGTTAAACCATGTATTTCGGTGTAACGAGTTTAATGAGTTTAATGAGTCAACTCAAACTTTTTAATGAGTTGAGTCGAGTTTCATTTTTAACTCGTTATGTTAACTAGTTTAATGAGCCAACTCAGATTTTTTAATAACTTTTTAATGAGTTAAATCGAGTTTCATTCTTAACTCGTTATGTTATCGAGTAGAGCCAAGTTAGCTCGTTAACTTAATGAGTTTTTACGAGTCGAGCCGGCTCGCTAGCCACCCCTAGTGGCGAAGGCGATGGCAGATGGCGGGACATTGTTGATGGCTTTCGCCAAATTTCTGAAGGGTTTGAAGGAGTTTAAAGAAAATGAAAAATGAGCAGCAATAACTGATTAATATTGCGCCTGGAAGATGACACTCATATCTGCATTTTTTTCACCGCTGTGAAGCAGAGTGAGGAAACCATGCTATTGCTCTGTTCTTCTTTTGATGTGGCCACAAGTAGTGAGAGTTATTTCAGGTAGATCAGCAGCTTCAGCATTTGGTACAGCCGTACAGCTACAGCTGTGGTAGCATGATGAGCAAATTAAAGCTTCGAGTTCCTAAAAAAAGAAGAAGAAAACTTCAAGTTCTTTTTTTTCAAAGCAGTATGTTCTATCACATTTATAGTAGAACAATTTATATACCAGGTTACCCTTTCTTTTCTGATTAGGATACATATTTTACCTTTGTTTCCGTTAGTACGCTATTCGAACTATTAAACGATGTGTTTCGTGTGAAAACCTTTTATATAGAAGCTATTTGAAAATAACAAATAAATCTATTTTTAAATCTATTAACTTATTAAAGTAATAGAAAAAGGAGTCACCACGTTTGCTCTCCTGGTCTAGAAATTCTCACATTAATCGGAGAAAAAGAAAAAATAGAGTCCATATAGAAATACAATTTAAAAATAGCTGAAATTCGGAATTAAAAAATAAGGAATATTGGAATAGGAGACTAGAGTCCATACAGGTATACAATTTAGACCCAACTGAAATTCGGAATTAAAAAATAAGAAAAATTAAAATTAGAGGTGAGAGTCCATATAGAAATACAATTTAGAAATAACTAGACTTCAAAATCCAAATTAAAAAAATAAGGAATGTTGAAAGAGAGTACATATATACTATAACTTAGAAAAAAACCAAAAATTAGAATTAAAAAATAAGGAATATGGATAGATGAGTTTAGAGTCCATATTGAAATACAATTAGAAATAACAAAAAAATGGAATTAAAAAGGAATAAGAATATTGGAAGAAGATCTAGAGTCCATATAGGAATTTAGAACAAACTAAAAGTCAGAATTAAAAAATAAAATTTCAGTTCTTTTGTCTATCTACATTTGAAAATAATTAAAATTCGAAATTAAAAAAACAAGGAATATTGGGAAAAGAGTCTAGAGTCCATATAGGAATACGTTTGATAAATAACCAAAATTCGAAATAAAAGATAGGGAATATTGGAAGAAGAGTTTAGAGTCCATATAGGAATAAAATTTTAAAATAACAAAAATTTGGATTTGAAAATAGGAATATTAGAATACTAGAGTTCATATAGGAATTTAGAACTAGTTGAAAGTCAGAATAAAAAAAGAAAATTAAAAGTAGATTTTAGAATCCATATGTAAATACAATTTAGAAATAACTAAAATTCAGAATTATAAAAATAAACAAGATTGGGAGAAGAGTATAGAGTCCAAATAGGAATACAATTTATAAATAATAGAAATTCGGAATTAAAAAATAATAAATATTAGAAAAAAAGTCTAGAGCCCATATAATAAAACAATTTCTAAATAACTAAAATTCGGAATTAAAAAAAAGAAATATTGGAAAAACATCTAGAGTCCATATAGGAATACAAATTACAAATAACGAAAATTCAAAATTAAAACAATAAGAAATATTGAAAGAAGATTTACAGTCCATATGGAAATAGAATTTACAAATAACTAAAATTTGGAATTAAGAAAAAGGAATATTGGAAGATGAGTCCATATTCCATATAGAAATAAAATTTATAAATAACGGAGATACGAAATTAAGAAATAAGGAATATTGAAAGAGGTCTATATAGAAATTAATTTTAGAAATAACTAAAATTCAAAATTAAAAATAATCAATAGCTATCATATAGTACAATATAAATACCATGCATGGGTTAGTTTGGTCAAGTTAGTACATAATTTAAAATTATATTACCGTTTAATATATTTAGTTATAAAATTTGAAATATTTAAAATATTACACGAGAAAAATATAACGTTCCTAGCAGCGCAATCTACGCGGGCCACCATGCTAGTTTATAATAATTAATATTTAACTAATTAGCATAACTAAATTATATGCAGCTTATCTTATTTTACACGTGCTGAAAAATCTTCATCTCCATCAAAGTCGAACGAGGCCATCCTACTTTTATAAATAGCTAGTTAAGTTGAGCAGGTAGAAAACACCAGATGGTGCCAAAACGATACCAGAAAACAGCGTCTGAGGCTGGGTGCAGGAGTGCTCTAGTTGAACTTGCCATCCAGTATACTTGGTGCTGAATTAGTCCGTTTCAATTTTCACATGTTGTAAACCTCTAGGAATAAGTCATTTTAGGTCTTTAATTGATAACGAGTTCGATTTTTTATCCTTTAAAAAAAACAGATATAACGGGTCCTTTAACTATCAAACCGGTGCAAATAAGATCCCAAAACGATTTGGACTTACGTGGCACCTACGTGGCTGATTTGACTTGGTCTTTCCAGTGTCACGTCACCGCCACGTAGGATGAGGATCAAGTTAAACCAGTCACATAGGCGTCATGTCAGTCAAAACCTTCATTCAAACCATCCTTGGACCTTATTTGCACCGGTTTTAATGGTTAAGGGACCCGTTGTATAGTATTTTGGTTTAGGGACGAAAGTCGAACTCATTGTCAAGTTAAGGAAGTGTTGACGACGAAATTTGGTAAGCCTCGAAGTCATCATCGGCCTAGAGTTAGTATCAGCTTCAGAGTTCTAGAATCGGCCGATGGAAGCTATCAATCGCCAACAGTCGGATTCTTACTAAATTCGGTTAAGGAAATTAATCTATTAAAGAAAGTTTATTTAGAATAGACCGAGTTCAAAGAGGATGCGGTATGGCAATTTATTTATTAATTAGGCAGAGTCGTTAGTTTCCTTTTAATTTTAGGAAAGTGTGTTTAGTGTCCGATAAGGACTTTATGTGTTTCCTTTTATCTTTAGGAAAGTTTGAGTCGTGTCCGATATGGACTAGTATCTACCCATGGGTATAAATATGTACACCCGGGGTCTATGTAAATTATCTCTCGATCAATACAACTTCGGCGCATCGCCACCTTTTACCTTTTACTTTCGACAAGTTCTTCTTTCAAGTTGGGCTGCATCGACTTCGATTTCCGACGAGGAGTAAGGCTTGTTATGGCGGCTCGCGTTATCGGGATTAGTGCTTCCATCGCTTTGACACTCTAATCTTGTTCATGTAAGTCGTCGAGTTATCATATACATTATATAATCTAGATTGACAATGTTTTCTACTTGCATCGGCCGATCTCTATCTAGGGTTTTATCGATATCAGCTAGATTACTTTGTTGGCTTAGATTATATAATGTATCCACCACCCTGAAAATCAGTCAAAAGCTTGATTGTCTAGATATTATGTTTCTTTTCATACTTAGTGCTGTATCAGTTAAGTTTGATCTACTAAGTCGTGCTTAGAACCATAATCTCTAGCCTGCTTCTTGATTGCCAATAAGGGTTTCATCGGGGTTTCAGCCGATGAATTATATGGACGTTGCATCGGTTTATAAGGATTACATACAAGTTGGTTTTAGCCGATGAAAACAAGGGTTTCACTGTTTATATAATCATTTGGATTTATTGACTTCGGACCTCCAGCCGATGAATGCTTCAACCTTTGGATCAGTGCTTATTCAATCTATCATTACTAGCCACATTGGCTTCTACTGGATTATATTATTTTATTTTCATCAGCCGATTATCTTTATGTCATTATTTACTCAAGTATCAAGATCTATACTGGATATCGACTGGTATCGGCATCGGCTGGAATCACTCCATCAACTTGTCAGCCGATCGGCTATTTTTTGATCTTCAAATTATATATCTTGTCAGTTGCAGGATCAAACTGACTGGCACGCCCGCATCTCATCATTATTCTGGACCTGCACTGGAGAAAGCAGATCTCCCAGGCCATCGTGTTTTTACGTCAACAGGGAGCTAGAATGAACTTATTACAAACCTGTAACCATGTTCTGCTTCTGCACCTCTGCAGTTTCAGGCTCTCAGCAAAACTTGCTGGAAGCTTGGAAGGTCACACATGGGCTATTGGACCGGAAGATGATTCTAGCAACAGAGACGCAATCTAGGCATCTAGCCCGGGTCATGTTTCACTACATGGGCTGATGGGCCATACATCCGCTACCACGGAACAGTAGGCAATTCCGCCGCAACCCAAATGTAGTACGCTAGGTCGCTACTACTAGCGGTAGCGGTGGATAGGCGATACAGGACGCCGAAATTCTCTCGCCCACGGATTCCCCTCCGCTCGCACTGTCACTCTCTCCGCCGCCGGCCGCCGAATCGCCGGCGCCAATGGAGGCAGACCCCAATCCGACGGTGGTGCTGCACGCCTGCCTCGGCGTGGGCCACCTCATCCCCATGGTTGAACTCGCGAAGCTCCTACTCCGCCGCGGCCTCGCCGTCGTCATCGCCGTACCGACCCCGCCGGCCTCCACCGCCGACTTCTTCTCCTCGTCAGCCTCCGCGGTCGACCGCATGGCGGCTGCCAACCCTTCCATCTCCTTCCACCACCTCCCGCCGCCTGAGTACCCCGACCCGGATCCCGACGCCTTCCTGCAGATGCTCGACACGATGGGTCTCACCGTGCCATCCCTCCTCGCCTTCCTCCGCTCCCTCCCCTCGGTCGCGGCTCTCGTGCTCGACCTCTTCTGCGTCGACGCACTCGACGCCGCCACGGCGGCCGGCGTCCCGGCGTACTTCTACTACACCTCCTCCGCCGGCGACCTCGCCGCGTTCCTCCACCTCCCCCACTACTTCGCCACCACGGAAGGCAGCTTGAAGGACATGGGTAAGGCGCCCCTCCGCTTTCCCGGCGTCCCTCCGATCCCGGCATCCGACATGCCGCACACCGTGCTCGACCGCGGGGACCGGACCTGCGCCACGCGGCTGGGGCACTACGGGCGCATTCCGGAGGCGCGGGGTATTCTGATTAACTCCTACGAATGGCTCGAGGCGAGGTCCGTGAGGGTGCTCAGGGAAGGCGCTTGCATCCCTGACCGCCCCACGCCGCCGGTGTACTGCATCGGGCCGTTGATGGTGAAAGGCGAGGAGGCCGCGAACGGGGAGCGCCACGAATGCCTCTCGTGGCTGGACGCGCAGCAGGAGGGGAGCGTCGTGTTCCTCTGCTTCGGCAGCTTGGGCGCCGTCTCGGTGGAGCAGCTGAAGGAGATAGCTCGTGGGCTAGAGAATTCCGGTCACCGTTTCCTCTGGGTGGTACGGAGCCCGCCGCAGGATCCGGCCAAGTTCTTCCTGCCGCGTCCGGAGCCTGACCTGGGAATGCTGCTCCCAGAGGGGTTCATGGAGAGAACGCGGGACAGGGGAATGGTGGTGACGTCGTGGGCGCCGCAGGTGGAGGTGCTCCGGCACGCCGCGACCGGCGCGTTCGTGACGCACTGCGGGTGGAACTCCGTCCTGGAGGCGGCGTCGGCCGGAGTGCCGATGCTGTGCTGGCCGCAGTACGCCGAGCAGAGGCTGAACAAGGTGCTCGTGGTGGACGGAATGCAGCTCGGCGTGGTGATGGACGGGTACGATGAGGAGCTGGTCAAGGCAGAGGAGGTGGAGAAGAAGGTGAGGTTGGTCATGGAGTCCGGGGAAGGGAAAAAACTCAGGGATAGACTGACAATGGCGAAGGAAATGGCCGCGGAGGCGCTAGCAGAGGGCGGGTCATCGTCGTTGGCGTTTGCTGAATTTCTGAAGGATTTGAGCTTTGGAAATACTACAAACGATCAAGCGTAGGAGACGAATATTGAGCAGTGCAAACGATGAGGCACAGAAGATGAAGATTGAGTTGCAATGATTTACATTGCTGCTGGAAGGTGACAAAATCGCATATCTGCATTATTTACCTCTGTGAACTATTCTATTTTTCTGTATTTCTGATGTGAGCAGAAGGTGTGAAAGTTTCTTCTGGCAGATTAGCTGCTTCAGTGCTTGATAGATTACATTGCACTCTGCAGCTGTGCTTCCATGACGAAGTAGTATTATGTTCTATCACAATATGCAAGATCAATGTTCCTCTTCTACTTTTTATTTGTTAATACCTGGCAATTAAGCCGATCGTGTAGAGAAGACCACATGGTGCACAAGCTCAGTAGACTGCAGACTTCCACGCTTCAGTAGACACGTGTGTATACTCATAAACACTGTTGGGGGAAATTATTCTAATTTGTAACATATCTATCCCAGTGAAAAATGAATCCTGCTTTGATCCTAGAATAAGCCACGTCATCTGTTGAATAATGACCGCTAGATGCAACACAAATTCAATATGTACCGTTGGATATAGTCATGCTCAGTAAAAGAAGATGGGTCAACAATAGCCTTCCCGAGAATCGCCGTCAAATCCACATCTCGCTAGAAACACCTGGATCAAGTAGCGAGGTTGGGACTCGGGACGAGCCAGAAACAACTTCCCGATTAAAAAACATACTCAGTTTACACTCTCTAAAAGGTAATAAAAAAACTATTGTTCTTTTGCAAATAAAAATTTTAACTAATTAGCAATATCACAAATCAAATCCCGCTAAGTTAAAATTTAACCTAAATATCGTTTCCTGCCAATACTTTATCTAAATATCTATTTCAACTATGTAAAACAAAATTAAGTTTGCTAAAACATTGTAATACAAGCTGAGGAGGACAAAGGGAACATAAGATGAGCTCATGTGACAGCGGGAATGGTGGGAAGGCAGTGGACTTTGGTGGTGCTGTGGGCTAAGATGTAGGCGTGTTTGTTCTCTGTGTATGTACCATTTCAGATAAATGCTTCATAATAGAATTATTTATCAAAATACGTACTAAACTCATCATAGGGTTTAAAAATTCTCCAATTATATCAAAATGCACACTAAACTCATCATAGAGTTTAAAAGATTTTCTACACACAGTATATTAGTCGCGTGAAAGCATGACTTTATATATTAGATCGTAACTTACTTCATCACATATTAATTTATCTTATTAATTTTTTTAAATTTTTTATAACTATTTAAGATTACATGTAAATAATGATAAGATATCATCTCGAGAATTTAGAATCCACCCCGCTCTTCTTGAGCTGGAGAATACACCATACCATAACTAACGCAATTTGCCAGGAGTGAAAATTGAGGCAAGCAATGAGCGATGTGTATCATTTTTCCGTAGAATCCACTAGTACTCTTGTAAGCTTACATCAATGCACAGTACGAGTTTGAAATCTGTAGCTTGTAGGCTGAGCATTAAAGTTCTGTAGAAATTATACGAGCGAGAAACTCCCCATTCATTCCCCCAAGTGGTTCACGAGAAGGCGCCTCCCCTTTCAATCGCATATACTCACCGTGTCGCCTGCTCGCCGCCTCTAATGGAGCCCAATTCAAAACAGAGTCAGACCGTGGTGCTGCACACCATCCTTGGCGCCGGCCATCTCGCCCCCATGGTGGAGCTCGCCAAGCTCTTCCTCGGCCGTGGATTCGCCGTCATCATCGCTGTCCCGACCCCTCCCGCCTCCACCGCCGACGTCGCCGCCTCGTCGGCCCCCGCTGTGGCGCGCATCGCCGCCGCCAACCCTTCAATCTCCTTCCACAACCTCCCGCCCCCGGACTACCCCGAGCCGGACCCTGACGTCTTCCAGCAGCTGCTCGACGTGATCCGCCTCACCGTGCCAATCCTTCTGACCTTCCTCCGCTCCCTCCCGCCCGTCGCCGCCGTCGTGCTGGACCTCTTCTGCGTCGACGCCCTCGACGCCGCCGCGGCGGTCGGCGTCCCGGCGTACTTCTACTTCACCTCCTCCGCCGGGGTCCTCGCCGCGTTCCTCCACCTCCCCCACTACTTCGCCACCACGGAGGGCAACTTGAAGGACATGGGGAAGACGCTCCTCCACTTTCCCGGCGTCCCTCCGATCCCGGCGTCGGACATGCCGCACAACGTGCTCGACCGCGCGGACATGATCGGTGCTTCGCTGATCTATCACTACCGGCGCATGCCGGAGGCGCGGGGCGTGCTGATCAACACCTACGAGTGGCTGGAGGCGAGGGCCGTCACGGCGCTCGGGGACGGCGCGTGCGTGTCCGACCGCCCCACGCCGCCGGTGTACTGCATCGGGCCGCTGATCGTGAAAGGCGAGGACGCGGCGAAAGGAGAGCGCCACGCATGCCTCGCATGGCTTGACGCGCAGCCGGAGCGGAGCGTCGTGTTCGTCAGCTTCGGTAGCTTGGGCGCCGTCTCGGTGGAGCAGCTGAAGGAGATTGCTCGTGGGCTAGAGAATTCCGGCCACCATTTCCTCTGGGTGGTACGGAGCCCACCACCGGAGGACCCGGCCAAGTTCTCCCTGCCGCGTTCTGAGCCAGACCTTGGTGCTCTGCTCCCGGAGGGGTTCTTGGAGAGGACGAGGGAGAGGGGAATGGTGGTGACGTCGTGGGCGCCGCAGGTGGAGGTGCTCCGGCACGCCGCGACCGGCGCGTTCGTGACGCACTGCGGGTGGAACTCCGTCCTGGAGGCGGCGTCGGCCGGAGTTCCGATGCTGTGCTGGCCGCTGTACGCCGAGCAGAGGCTGAACAAGGTGCTCGTGGTGGATGGGGTGCAGCTTGGGGTGGTGATGGACGGCTACGACGAGGAGCTCGTCAAGGCAGTGGAAGTGGAGAAGAAGGTGAGGCTGGTGATGGAGTCCGAGGAAGGCAAGGGACTCAGAGGAAGGCTGGCAATGGCGAAGGAGATGGCCGCGGAGGCGCTGGCAGATGGCGGGCCGTCGTGCACGGCGTTCTCTGAATTCCTGGATGATTTGGAGGGCTCCAAATGATGAGGCGTCGAAGATGATCAGTGATCCCATGTGCCTGAGCGGCGACACGACAACATTGCTAATGGAAGGTGACATCTGCAGGTTGTCACAGTTTACTGCATTGCTTTTTGCTCTGAATTGTGCCCTGTCAGATACTCCGATTTGGTGTTACTGCATCTGCAGGTTGTCACTGTTTTGGTTTCGTTTAATAAGGTTAAACCACGCAGCATCTGGTGACAAAATACGTTGTGTGATTTTGCCTTCTTTGGTTTTCCCTGACACCTGAATTGTTCGGTACCACAAGTGTTGCCTTATCCTGAACAATCAGTTTCTTTCGGCCTAACTGACTTGAAAAGCTGCTCATCGCTCACCACACCGGGAGACTACTGCCCATAGTTGACAGGTGTATCTAAAACTCTACCAGAAGTTTTTGACGACATTCTTGAGGTATGTTAGCTGACCATCTTCTTATCAGTTGTCACTGTCCATCCGTCGCTATCTCTAGCCTATTGTGGATCGACTAGCAATTAGTAGCGTACAATTTGCATTTGACTGGAGCAAGTGATTTCCAGGCTAGTGGATTCATATTATATGTGTGGCTCAGAATAATTGGTCGTTAGTATTGGTCAGGTTTGAAGACTATGCATACATGATTTATTCTGCTTATACAGAAATGGTTGTTACTGAAACTTTTGGACACGAGAGACAATTGCGTCCGTCGTTGGAGGATGAAAAGAACATCACTAATTCACTATGCGTACTACTGAGTTTCTGAACTTGACAAAAATTGCAAACATTTCATGGTAACTGACAGCATTGATGCACTAATGCAGTTATTATGCAGCATTCTCACTTACGCCAAGTCGCCAACTAAAAAATGGGATCCAGAAACCATCATCCTGTAGCAGTGTGCCTTACTGCTTGATCAGCTGCGATCTCCATTCTCCAAGCTGCTCTTCTCCAAATCTCTCATGAACTCATCAAATGCAACTTCAGAAGACCCAGCTTCCGTGATGGCATCCAACGCCATGTCCCTCGTCTCCACCAGCCTCTCTCTGAGCTTGCTCCCTTCCTCGGTCTCCATTACCAGCCTCACCTTCGCCTCCACTTCCTCGGCCTTCACCAACCCTCCTTCCTCGTAGCCATCAAGCGGCACTGCGATCTTCATCTCCTCCACCATGAACACCTTGTTCATCGCCTGCTCCGCGTACAGCGGCCAGCATATCATCGGCAGCGCCGACATGATCGCCTCCAGCGTCGAGTTCCACCCGCAGTGCGTCACGAACGCGCCGACCGCCTCGTGCTGCACCACCTCCGCCTGTGGCACCCAGTTCTTGACCACCATGCCTCTGCCCTTCGTCCTCTCCAAGAACCCCGCCGGAAGCAGCCGCTCCAGGTCCGGCTCCGGTGATGCGCTCTGCTCCTCCGGTGGGCTCCTCACGGCCCACAGGAAGCGGTGGCCGGAGCTCTCCAGCCCACGAGCTATCTCCTTCAGCTGCGCCACCGGGAACGCGCCCATGCTGCCGAAGCAGAGGAACACGACGCTCCGCTGCGGCTGCGCGTCCAACCACGCGAGGCACGCGTGCCTCTCGCCGCCGCTCGTTCCCTTCTTACCGGCGTCGACCAGTGGCCCGATGCAGTACACCCTCGGCGTGGGCTTGTCGGGCACGCAGACGCCGGCGGCGAGCGCTTTCAGGGCCTTGGGCTCCAGCCAGTCGAAGCTGTTGACCAGCACGCCCTTCGCTTCCGTCATCCGCTTGAACTGGTACAACCTAACCTTGGTCGCCTCGCTCTCCTTGTCCTGCAACATCGCCAGCATGTCGACGGTGCGGATCGGCGGCATGCCGGGAAAGCGGAGGTGCGCCGCCTTGCCCATCTCGCTAAATGACGGCAGGTTGGGGTAGTAATACGGGAGGTGGAGAAAGACGGCGAGGGCGCTGGCCTGGGATGGGAAGAAGAAGTAGGCGGGGATGGCGAGCTCGGCCGCGACGTCGAGTGCGTCGACGCAGAACATGTCGAGCAGGAGGGCGTCGACGGCGGGCAGAGAGCGGAGGAAATCCCGGAGCACGGTGTTGGCGAGCTGGAGCGTGTCATGACTGCGCTTGATCGGGTGCGCGCCGACGTCCGGAGTGGCCAGCGCCGGCAGGAGGCGGAACGTGATGGAAGGGTTGACCACGGCGAGGCGCGCCATCGCGTCGGCCGACACGGCGTCGTTGTCGGGCGGATCTATCACCGCGACGACGACGCCGAGGCCGCGGCGGCGCAGGTGCTTGGCTAGCTCCACCATGGGGTTCAGGTGGCCGACGCCCAGCGACGGGTACATGACAAACGTCTTTGTCGTCATGGCTACGAGTTGTTCCGATCGAACAAGATGCGTAAAAACGGTAGCAAATGCTCTCAAATTGGCTTACCAATATAATCTCGTGACCCACAAGCTAAATAGTGCGAGCGGCGTTGAATGGTAACCCATTTCTTGGCAAAAAAAACCATGGCGAGCAACATTGAAACGTCTCAAGGTGAATTGCATGATCCACACAAATTTCACATGAACTTTGTAAAGTCTACATGAGGATGGAGACCAGGTAGCTCACGTCACGGCCGTTTACGTGAGCAATGACGAAGAAACGAAAGGTTTCATTGTATATGCTGTCATGGACCATAACCGTATAATTAATGGTGAGCATGGAAAATGAGTTTGGATAAAACTGGATCCGGTGATTACTCACACGGGGCATCCGGATCACGAGCTGTACTGGGAAAAAGACGACTCCGTTTTTAAGATGGGAGAGAAAACGATTTTAGAATTTTTATCTTTTCCTTGAGTGAGCAGCTGTTTGTAGGAGTTTTTCGCTAGGTTAATATCTTTGTCCTTTTCAATTAATTTGAGAATTTATTGTTTTCAAAATATAAATGATGAAGCCTTACCAAACTACTATCTCTATCGCAAAATATTTTCTAGTACAGAGCATTTCTCAAGATAAAGCTATTTCTCCACGCACCACCTGCTCTTAACTAATCACAACCATTCTCCTATTGATTTGTTTATCTATTTTCTCTTCTCAACCAATTATAACATTTATTCAATCATTTACGCCTACTTTCTTAATACTCGTGCGCATCTAAAAAAATACTTACATTTTAAGACGGAGGAAGTATATGTATCTGTAATAATAATAGATACTACCTCATTTTTTTAATATATATGACATCGTTGATTTTTTGATAAACATTTGATCATCCGTCTTATTCAAAGTTTTTCTCCAAATATAAAAATATTTCAGTCATGATTAAAGAACATTTGATTCCAAATCAAGTCACAATAAAATAAATGATAATTATATAATTTTTTAATAAAATGAATGGTTATACGTATCTCAAGAAGTCAGCAGTGCTATATATTAACAAATAGAGGGAGTATATATATAGTTAGGAAATGTCAAAGAAATAGCAATACTGACTGTTGAGTGACTTTGATAGAAATACAAACAAAGGAGGAGATTGATAGAAATACAAACAAAGGAGGAGATTGATAGAAATACAAACAAAGGAGGAGATATCTTCAGAAAGTCATCCGAACGAAGGTGGCCACTGATAACTTCACAAGTGCTCAAAAGACAATGGCATACAAATAGCGTTTTACCCAGGTTCATATTTTCGGAAACCACCCAAATTTAGAAAAATCAGGAATTTCGGTTATTTTTTGTAAGAAATTATTTAAAAGTTTAACAAATTTGGACTGAATATATTTTGATCAAATTAAAAAAAAGAGAACTCCGAAAAAATTTATTGCGGGTTGTCACAGTTAGTCAGGTTAGCTGTTCCAGTGCTTCAGTTTAACCTTACACCCATTATGTGAATCCGGATCAGTTGCAGTCACTACTGACGGCAACTTAGGCAGTACCAGTTTTCATCAACAGATGCAGATCGAACGGTTCAGAATAGCGAGGCGTCCATTGCTGTATCACTATAGATGGCCATATGGCCCGAGGCCTGTAGCCCGGCCCAAGGCACGTCAATTTGACCCGACCTAAGCACGGCACAGCCCAACTGAGGTCGTGCTTGTGCCAGCCCGGCCCGATAACCGGACCGTGCTTGGGCCGCTCCCTCGGCACGGTGGGCCGGCCCGGCACAGCACGATCAAAAATAAATAGTAGAGGTACGTAAAATAGGCTTAATTAACCATGTAAGGTAAGGCCCAAAAACAAAAGGAATGCAAAATAGGCTTATTTTCCAGTCATAAGGACACAACCTACAGAGTTTAGGAAGGAAAAATAGACTTATTCTGTGGAGAAGCACGATGGACTGTCGTGCCTTCGGGCCGGCCCGGCACGGCTCGAGTCTTACTGGGCCGTGCCTGGGCCGTGTGTGTAGCCCGCAGGCTGGCACGGCAGGGCCCGACGTATAGATCGGGCCGTGCTGGCCTGATAGAACTCGGCAAAGGCCCGACCATACCTGGGTCAGGCCGTGCCGGGCAGCCCATATGGCCATATATATGTATCACGATATACTGCTCCATATGGTTACTGTAGCACTAGATCTGAGCCGTTGATCGCAGAAATGGACGGCTGAAATTGCATGCAGTTCTTAAGTTGCGGTCATAGCTATAATTGCACCTAATCTTAATCCCCATTATGTATAACTAGAACTTCTTGTGGTTTCGTTCAATAAGGTTAAACCACGAAAGCATCTGGTGACAAAATACCTTACTAGCGTTCATTTACTTCCAGATTTTCCAACCGAAAAATATGGTCAAAGAGGCGGACTTATGAATTTACTTTTTTTTTTTAACACAATACAAACATAGACTCTCACAACGCACACATACTCACTCTATAAATACAGTCACGCACACCATACCTCTATAAGCACCTTCGAAAAATTGGACCAGCATATCTTAAGATTGATAAAGTCACCACGAGTATCTCGCTGTCAATAGGTACGTCGTATACCACTGGAAGAATAACTAGCCGTAAATACGAACCCCCATGTCAAATCGAGGACTTGAACCCGGTGAGCTAGTTCAAAAAAATCTATCCAGTTAAATTACCCTTCGCTATGGATTTATCTTTTGTGGTTTTCTCTGCCACCAGAATTGTTCGGTACCACTAGTGTTGTATCATCCTGAACATGCAGTAGCATTTGGCCTAACTTACTCGAAACGATGCTCCCCAATCCCCACACCAGGAGACCGTAGCTGATAGGTCTATAAATTCTACCACAAGTTTTTTGGCGACATTTTCTTTTCCTGTTAGGGGGAGTTCCGGGAGCCGTAGTTTATCATAAAATCAAAAGCCCTCTTAAACCGTCCAACTTTTTGTTTAAATTCTTAGAAGTTGTAATTATGAAATCTAAAAAATAAACTAGAAATTAGAAGTTAGTTTTCTCGGCTATTTCTAAAAATCTAAAGCTCCCCAAACAAATGGAGATGGATTGTTATCTATCGAGAGGACATCCCTTCATTTTGTGCCTGTCGTTTGAAAAGTCATCAATACATTAAAAAACAATAAGATTGATCAATATATGATATGTTATTCCACCAATATGAAAGTTCGAATTCGACTTATACAATTAGAAACAAAAATATTAAATTTGACTACAACTTACACGTTGTATTCAGAGTCAAATTTGTTATTTTTGTTTCAACTTGTTAAAAATTTGAATACGCATATTTGTAAAATGACATATCACATATTTATCTATCTCACTATTTTTTTTGAAAAAATGTTTGATAACTTTATGAGCAACACGAAAAAGAAAAAGACATCCCATTTAGATGAATAGATATTCCCCGAAGAAATCCTTTATAGGTTGGGATGTTGGCGGATGGTTCCTTCGTGTTATCAGTTGTCACGATCCATCCCGTGCTATTTATAGCAAGTACTCCCTACTTCCCAAAATATAAGTGTTTTTGGATGGATGAGATAATCATATCCAGATTTAGATTCGTAATACTAGGATATATCTTATCCACCCAAAAACTCTTAAATTTTAGGGAGAGGGGTATCTTGTATGACGGACAATTAGTGTAGTGGATTTGCATTCGACTAGAGCCAGTGTTTTCCAGGCTAGTGGGTTATGCTGTTTGTGTGGCTCTGTAATTGGTCCGGTTTGAAGACTATGCATGATTCAATCTGCTTACACAGAAATGGTTGATACTGAAACTTTTGGACACGAGGGTCAATTGCATCGGTCATTGGAGGATGAAGAACATCACTATGCGAGTACTGTGCTTCTGAGTTGGAGTAAAAAAAAACTGCAAACGTTTCATGGTTTTAATGGTTTCATAGTAACTGATAGCAACAACTACGAGTCTGCGTCATTGATGCATCAACTGACTCATTCAATTTTAATGGATCAATAACTTCTGTGAGCCCCCCACCCATCAGCTACAGCATTGATGCACTAATGCAGTTATTATGCAGCATTCTCACTTACGCCAAGTCGCCAACTAAAAAATGGGATCCAGAAACCATCATCCTGTAGCAGTGTGCCTTACTGCTTGATCAGCTGCGATCTCCATTCTCCAAGCTGCTCTTCTCCAAATCTCTCATGAACTCATCAAATGCAACTTCAGAAGACCCAGCTTCCGTGATGGCATCCAACGCCATGTCCCTCGTCTCCACCAGCCTCTCTCTGAGCTTGCTCCCTTCCTCGGTCTCCATTACCAGCCTCACCTTCGCCTCCACTTCCTCGGCCTTCACCAACCCTCCTTCCTCGTAGCCATCAAGCGGCACTGCGATCTTCATCTCCTCCACCATGAACACCTTGTTCATCGCCTGCTCCGCGTACAGCGGCCAGCATATCATCGGCAGCGCCGACATGATCGCCTCCAGCGTCGAGTTCCACCCGCAGTGCGTCACGAACGCGCCGACCGCCTCGTGCTGCACCACCTCCGCCTGTGGCACCCAGTTCTTGACCACCATGCCTCTGCCCTTCGTCCTCTCCAAGAACCCCGCCGGAAGCAGCCGCTCCAGGTCCGGCTCCGGTGATGCGCTCTGCTCCTCCGGTGGGCTCCTCACGGCCCACAGGAAGCGGTGGCCGGAGCTCTCCAGCCCACGAGCTATCTCCTTCAGCTGCGCCACCGGGAACGCGCCCATGCTGCCGAAGCAGAGGAACACGACGCTCCGCCGCGGCTGGGCGTCAAGCCACGCGAGGCACGCGTGCCTCTCGCCGCTGTTCCCTACCTTCTTGCCGGCGTCGACCAGTGGCCCGATGCAGTAGACTCTCGGCTTGGGCTTGTCGGGCACGCAGACACCGGCGGCGAGCGCTTTCAGGGCCTTGGGCTCCAGCCAGTCGAAGCTGTTCACCAGCACGCCCTTCCCTTCCATCATCCTCTTGAACTGGTACAACCTGATCTTGGCCGTCTCGCTCTCCTTGTCCTGCACCGTCGCCAGCATGTCGACGGTGCGGATCGGGGGAATGCCGGGAAAGCGGATGAGGGCCGCCTTATCCATCTCCCTCAACGACGGCGCGTTGCGGTAGTAATACGGGAGGTGGACAAAGACGGCGAGGGCGCTTGCCGGGGAGGGAAAGAAGAAGTAGGCGGGGATGGCGAGCTCGGCCGCGACGTCGAGCGCGTCGACGCAGAACATGTCGAGAAGGAGGGCGTCGACGGCGGGCAGCGAGCGGAGGAACTCCCGGAGCACGGGGTTGGCGAGCCGGAGCGTGTCGAGGCTGCGCCTGACATGGTGCGCGCCGGCGTCCGGGCTGGCCGGCGCCGGCAGGATACGGAACGTGATGGAAGGGTTGGCCGCGGCGAGGCGAGCCATCGCGTCGGCCGACGTGGCGTCGTTGTCGGGCGGGTTCATCACCGCGACGACGACGCCGAGGCCGTGGCGGCGCAGGTGCTTGGCCAGCTCCACCATGGGGTTGAGGTGGCCGACGCCGAGCGACGGGAACAGCACAAACGTCTTCGTCGTCATGGCTACCGGGATGCAAAAAAGACGGAAACAAATGCCCTCAAATCGGACAGCCACAAGTATATATAGCGCGAGGCTGCGAGCGGCGTTGAATGGTAAGCCATGGTGAGCAACGTTGACACGCCCCAATGTGAACTGCACACCTGCACAACCAACACAAATTTCACATTGGCTTTATAAAGTTTTGGAGGCATTAACGAGGATCTTTATTCTGAGGACTACTCTTTCACTGAAGTCAACAGTTCAGTAAACTGGTAGACGAGGAAGGAAGAGACCAGTAGCTCACGTCACGGCCATTTCCGTGAGCAATGACCAAAAACGAAAGCTTTCTAGTAAAAGACGTGCGAAGAACTGTCAATTTTGAAAAGACGCGAATATTTGGCTGTCTGGGGTATACTACTGCACAAGATGGGATCACAGTGTGATCATCACACGCAGGCAAGGCAGGATACGCATCTATGGCTTCTAGTCGTTCGTCTCAGCTAACCAACAGAGGTGGTTTTAAGTTAATCAGCCGATAGGCCACGAGATTCACAGGCCTGATTGTTTGTGAACCGCTTGCAGTCTACAGAAACTGGATCAAACAATTTAAGCGTCAGCGGTGACGTCCACGGGAGTTAAAATAGGACACAACGCATCAGATTGAGATCGTGATAGAGTTTATTGGTCGGGAAAGTCAATTAGTCCGGCGATCGTGATATAGAATTAGGTCTTTTCTTTTCCAACTTTAAACTTCAACCTTTTCATTTTCAGAAATACTACAGAACGCTACACCGTTCCAACGAAATAACTGATATCAGCATGATACTTACGGAATATCATATCTACGGTATAATGCTGATGTCAGTATAGTATTTAGGTATCATATTGATACATGTGGGGTATCATGTCTGGTACCTATAGGGTATCGTGCTAATATCATGCTATTCCATTGGAACAGTATACCGTTACATAGTCTCTCTCTTTCATTTTTCATTAGCACGCTTATCATATTGTTAAATGGTGTGTTTTACAAATATTTTCTATGCAGATGTCATTTGAACAATTCGAATAAATCCATTTTCAAGTTTATAATTATTAATTCCTAATTAATTATGTGCTAATAAACTTTCTCGTTTCATGTGCTCTAGAAATCTCTTAAATTGAGAGATAGAACTCAGACAAATTTAATAGTATAGCTAGCTATTAGCTCCAAATCATTTACAACTAATCTAATAATTTATTTCTACAATAGTTACCTATAAATATATACTACACCATTAATACCTATCTCACACCTCTCATACGCACATAACATCTTGGACTCCGTGCTGCAGCTGACTACAAATCTGTAGCCCGCTTTAATTTTCTCTCTTCTCTTATCTCCTCCTCGTATGTTTATAATCGGATTTGCTCTAAGGCACAGGAGAGGGGAAAAAGAATAAAAAATGCATCATATCTAAGAGCATCTCCAACAGCCTCCAATTAGTTCTCAAAAAGTGCTCCAACAGCCTCTCCAACCTACTTACCAAGCTATTTGGCTGGCTAAATCTTCCTCCTCACCAACCAAATTTGGCCACTCTATTATGGCTGGCTAATGGTAGGCCCCACACAGACAATCTCCCTGCCCCCCTTCCCTTTCTCTCATTTATCTCTTGTCCACCCCATCTCGATGTTGACACAACTCATGGGCAGCAAGTCAGGTGTGGAGGCATCAGGAGGAGTAGGCGACGATGACACCCGCCATGACGACGGCGCGGAGGTTGTGGACCGCCGGAGCCTCGAGTCGGCGCGGTGCCGGAGGCTAAGGATTGCCTCTCCAAGCTCTGCTCGGCGGGTAGAACGGGACGACAACGCCTGTCGCGACGACGGCACATAGGCTGTGGACCCGACACGCCAGATTTATATGAAGCCACCACCACCGGGCGGCGAGGGAGGAAGGGAAGGCATGGATGCGGCAGCGGTCGGCGATCGACTGGGAGCTTGGGGAGTGAGCAGCAGCAACGGCACCTGTGGTGACGGTCGGTTAGGAGCTCGATGGATTGGAGGGGACCGGAGAGAGAGGGGGAGGAGAATGACAAGTGGGGACCATAGGTGTATGGAGAGTTTGTTCGAGTGAAAACTAAATTTAACTCTCTAAATTTTTATCAAACTGGTTAAATTGATATTTGGAGGATAAAAAATTGAGTGCCCCGTTTGGAGATGCTCTAAGTTGACCGCTGCCAGCTCCCATCAAAAGCACTCAAAGGACAAAGGCAAACGGCGGTTTTCCTGTAGTCCTTCCTCCAACCAAAGATCGACTGCTGGTATCCTTTTCGATTCTGGAGAAAAAGAAAATCACATCTTCCCGTATTACTACGAAGTACGAACAGAGAGCACTTGAGTACTTTGCCGGCGAAAACGGATCTGAACTGTGCTACTGCTTCGGTCTTAAAATAAATAAATAATACAGAATATAATACCTACTACAATTTTAGATTTAGATAGATTTATCTAGATTTACAGTAATCGGTACATATCTCATACTAGATTTATCTATTTGGATGATAATTTTCGCAAACGATACTAAAGTGCTATTATATCTAACGAAAATAAGAAGGCAAAGAAAAAACTATTCAGAAGCATTATTCATTTTTTAGACGGTTAGTAGCCAGCTACATGCTCCATGTCGGTTTTGTTGAGATCGGCTCGGTTATATTGGGAGATCTTTACCTGTATGCCATTAAGAAAGATAGTGCCGGCCTCTGTGCCACTAAAAAGTTCGAGCCTCCCTCTATGCCATCGTTGAACTTTATCGTGCCCTCGAAACCATTCCGTCGCTATTCTGTTAGGGTTGAACCGTTTGGCAGCTCTGACATGTGGGCCCGGGCAGGAAAAATGTCCATCTTGCCATCTCCTCCCCTAACTCCTCCTCCTCTCCGCTCTTCGGCGGTGTTGATGTCGTCATCGTCGGTGCCGGATTCTTCGTCGTCGTCATCGTCAGCGTAGAGGCGACACGGCGGCGAGGCAGCCAGGCGGCGCCGGCGGCCAACCGAGGCGGCGTCGGCGGCCAGCCAGCCAGGCGGCGGCGAGTAGAGACGGCGTCGGTGGCTAGGCGACGTCCAGGGGGGTGGGGTGGCGCGGCGAGGCCTCAATCTGCACAAAGCAAGAGGTGGCGCGGCGAGTCCAGTGCGGCCGGCTCAGCCGGAGCTCGTCGTCGTCAGGGATGCGCCGATGAGTAGGGGGGTCGGTGACGGCGGGGGGTTGCTGGGGATGATGCTGGTAGGGGGTCGTCGTCAGGGATGCGTCGGCTCCTCGCCGCCATGGGGGCCACCGAGGAGGCCGCGGCCGCCACCGCCGTCGTCCCGGCACTCTTCGTCGGTGGTGCCCCCGTCCCGGCACACTCTATCTCTTTATTCTCTCTCAACCCTAAGGGCAACAAAGTCATTTGGCTGCGCTGTTTGACACCGTTAGGACCAAAAATGGACGGAATGGTGTGGAGGGCGCGATAAAGTTCGACGATGGTAGAGAGGGAGGCTCGAACTTTTTAGTGGCACAGAGGCAGGCACCATCTTTCTTAATGGCACACAGGTAAAGACCTCTTATATTGGACTGAGGGTTATATGTAACCCATTGTTCTAAAATATAAGAAATTTTGGATGAATGAAATACATCTAGATTCATAGTAATGTGTTACATTTATCTAAAAATTCTTATATTTTGAAAAGGAGGAAGTAGATGATAAGGAGATGGATTTTTTTTAGGAACATTTATCGTTTGTACATGTCGATTAAAAAATATGTGATATATGACTACACACATACAAGTTCAAATTCCACCTATCCAAGAATGTGAAAATTCACATTAAATTCGGAGTTAAGTTTGTTATTTTTATTTTTACTCATATAAGTTGAACTTGAAATTTCTTGTTTGTGTAGTGATAGTGATGTATTATGTTAATTTCTAAAATAATTTTGGTTATTTTTTGGATGATACGTTTAAAGTTAGATCATTTATTCGTATCAAAAGAGTAAAGTGCATGTATTCCTGTTAGGGTATCTATTCCGGTTAAGACAGTCTCTAGGGCATCTATTCGTCTCAAGACAGTATGAAGCGTACGGTTGATCTCTAAGTTTATCTGTTCGTTCATGTTATTCAGGTCACTAAACTCTTACAATGTTTATTTCAGTATCCGAACTCGTTAATGTATATCATTCTCATCCTAAATTACCACGCTATCTTCGGGATACTACGTGGTACGGACATAGCATGTCACATAGGCGTTTATTGCTTTTCTTTTCTTTTTTCTCTCTTTCTCTCCTCTTATTCCTCCATGTCTGTATGGTAAAGAAAGAAGAAAAAAAGAAGGAAAAGAATGGAAAAGGCATAGGAGAAGAAAAAAAAGGAAATCTTGTGATCCCGATCGATGTAGCATATCACTCTGAGGCCCCTGGGTTTTGGGACCCATTGTGGTCAGTTGGTCACCCCTCTGCCCCACCCTCAGGGCCGGGCCTGCTTGTAGTCTGTTGAAGCTAGATCAAACAATTCCGGGTCAGCGTCCACAGGAGTAAACCAGGACATGACGTATCACATAGAGATTGTGACAGAGTTTATTTTTTCAGATAATAGAAAGAATCCCAGCCTTTGCTTCAAAGATAGAGTTAAATTAAGATACCGTTAAATTAGATATAGATCAAACAATTTCGGGTCAGTGGTAACGTCCGTAGGAGTAAACAAGGACACGACGCATCACATAGAGATCGTGAGAGAGTTTATTAGTTGGTAAAGTCAATTAGTCCGGTGATCGTGATATATAGAATTAAGAGATACAGTCAATCTGTAATATACTCATATAGATATAGGAGGGGAAGAAAGAATTGGAAATGCATCCGATCGTAGGTGACAACGAAAGCACTCAAAAGACAAAGTCAAACAGCGTTTTCTTTATAGTCATTTTTCCAACCAAAGCTAGACTGATATGGTATCATTTTTACCGGGATCGATATCTCCTTATTTTTTATTTTTTTATGTGGTATTTAAATAGTTTATTAATTGTTTTTAAAAAATGATAAGATAGATCAACGTAAGATATTTCACTCTATAAATATGTAAGTTAAAGTTCGATATACGCAAATAGAAAAAATAAATTTAACCATGAATCAAATGTTAAATTTGTAGTTAAATTTGTTACTTTTGTTTCTATTTGTATGAGTTAAATTTAAATTTACTTATTTGTATAGTATATATATCACATATCAACCTATCTTGTTAAATTTTTAAAAAAATTATAAATTTTAGATAACATAAAAATACGGAAATGCTATCCACCGTATCCTGTTACAACCGCTCCGAACGGGATGCACTCAGCCCACACCCCACACCATGCGTTTGCAAATAAAGAAAAAAGAAAAATCTCCACGCACGCCGGAGCATCCACCGTGGTTGCACCTTCACGTGGTTGCACGCAGGTGCCGTCGTACCTCCTCGTCCTCCTTCCCTCTTCCCCTTTCTCAACAACCTTGTCCCACATCACCTAGACGTCAAAAGATGAGGGAGATGAGGCACTACTACTGGTCGACACCATATACGATGGTGACAGGGTGCAAGACGAGCCAAGGAGGTCAGCGGAGACTACAGATGGTCAAATGAGCTGTCCGGGCCCGAGATTAGTCGGGCCGGCATGGCCCGATAACAAGTCGGGCCGGGCCGTGCCCGCCCGCTTGCTACACCAACGGTAAAGGCACGACCCAAATAAGACTCAGGCCAAGTCGGGTTATCCGGAAGGCACGAAAGCCTATCGTGCTACTTCTTGGAAAAAGTTTATTTTGCCTCCCTCATCTCATTGGGTCATCTCTTACATGGCTGGAATAAAGTTTATTTTATATCCCTCATCTCTTTGGGCCGTGCCTTATATAGCTGGAATAAGTCTATTTTAGCTCCCTCATCTATTTTGCCTCTCTGATCATTAGACCAGGCCAAAATCCTGTGCTATGGGCCGGGCCATCGAGCCCCGGCCCTTTTGACCAACTGTTTTTTTCTCTTTCTTGTTCTTTGCTTTCTTGAAGGAGAAGGAAGAAGATCTAGGGAGGAATTGTTGGTGGTGAAGAGAAGATGATGAATTGGTGAATGAAAGGAGCAAAGAGAATAGTAGCATGGTACAACATAATATCTAAGAATCTGATTGATATCGCGACCGATATCAGATTTGATACTGGTCGGTATTGACCGATACCTATATGGTATTATCGTCTGATACCACGAAGTATGGTATCGTCTGATACCACGAAGTACCACCTGATACCTCGTAGTTATCACTTGATATCAATAAGTACTATAATATGATACCGATCAGTATCAAAATTTAATATACCATTCCATTAGGGCGGGATTCTGTATCGTAATACGGTAGCCCAAAAATAAGGGGATGAATTTCTACAATTACTGCAATAAAAAACTAGTATTTTATTGCGAATTCAATAAAAAACATATATTTTCATTTTTTTTTCTGAATAGATGCCCTAGTGAGACTGTCGGCTGTCTGCGTCCAATAGGAACTCGGCAAACGCCGCGCGAGACGATCTACCGTTGGTCCATGCAACGGCCGTGGCTTCCTTGCGCGCCGTGACCCGCGCCCTGAGCTGGTTGCCTTCCTCGACCAGCCTCACCTTGGCCTCCACCTCCTCGGCCGTGACAAGGCCCTGCTTCCACCCGACCATCTCCACCGCGACGCCCATCTCCTCCACCATGAGAACCTTGTTCATCTTCTGCTCCGAGTAGAGCGGCCAGCACAGCATCGGCACGCCCGCGGTGATCCCCTCCAGCACCGAGTTCCATCCGCAGTGCGTCACGAACGCGCCGGTAGCCCGGTGATGGAGCACGTCCACCTGCGGCGCCCATTGCTTGACGACGGTGCCCTGGCCACTGGTTCGCTCCAAGAACCCCGCCGGGAGGAGCGCGTCGAGGTCCGGATCGGCCCGGGGGTCGTATGGTTTCTCCGGATCGTCGTTGACGACGATGGGGGCGCGCACCACCCACAGAAACCGGTGGCCCGACTTCTCTAGCCCGACGGCAATCTCGTTGAGCTGCTCTTTGGAGTGGTTGCCCGCGCCTACGCTACCAAAGCAGAGGAACACGACGCTGCGTTCCGGTTGCCGGTCGAGCCATGCGAGGCACTCGTGCCTCTCGGCTGTCTCTCTCCTCTCGCCGGACTTCTCGACCAACGGCCCGACGCAGTAGAACGGCGGCAAAGCCGCCGGGTCGCCGTGACGGCGCGCGTTCCTGAGCGCGTTCACCACCCGCGCCTCAAGTGACTCGAACGTGTTCACCAGGAAGCCATTGGAGTATTGAATATCCCTGCGAAACAAATCCATGATGACCTTGTACACTTCGCTCTCCGGGTCCTCTAGCAGTTGGTCATAGAGGTGAGAAGCCGGCATGGGTGGGAGGCCAGGGAACTCGAGAGGGGTGTCTCCCAGCTCCCTGAAGCTCGGGTGACCCTCTGCACGGATCGATGGAAGCTGGAGGTGGATGGCGAAGGCGCCGGCGTTCCCTGGGTGGAAGACGTAGCCGGGGACGTTGAGCCTCTTGGCGACGTCGAGCGCTTCTACGGACAGAGGGTCCACGACGAGGGCGTGTGCACCTCCGGGAGGCATGGAGCACACGAAATCATGGAGGCACTCATTGTGTCGCCTCACCATGTCCAAGTACCCAAGGAGGGAGAAGTCACCGTCTTTGGTGGTGATGGCGGGAGGGAGCTCGACGCGTGGGAGCCAGTGGACGGATATGGCGGGGACAGTGGCAGCGAAGTTGATGTTGCTGAGCTGCTGGACGGCTGATGTGTCTTCCATAGTCTTCTTCATGGTGGCTTTGAATTTTCTAGCTAGCTTGCAGTCGACGTGGTAATGTTGGATACTGTGGAGGGTAGACTGTACTGTAGAGTGGTCTCCCGACTTCTGGTTCGTTTGATTGGGGGGACAAGAGAACTTGATTGCCCCTATATATAGCTTAATTAAATCAGCCCTTTATGATGGGGGGGGGGGGGGGGGGGGTTGGTTCTGTTTGGTAAGGTGGGTAGTAGGAGTAGCACATTAGCTCTATACTCTCCTAAGGGGAAAAAGACGATTACCAAACCTGTGGCGGGTGATTGAATAGTCACATCGCGACAAGAAGACAACCGCACAAGACGACTAATAAAGGTACAGGCATGGGGAACAGGCAGAGGCCAGAACTTTTTTACTTTTTATTTCAAAATTAAACATTTTAAAAAATTATTTCTAAAACCTAAACATTTTTATCACACTAGCCCACCTGACATAGCAAAATAACACCATCACATCACCCGCATCACCCGCATTGGACGTTATATTTTTATCATGCCAAGCTAGTCACGGTGGTGCTGCAGCACAACTTTGCCACACCAACCAAACCACGCTAGTCACGATGTCACGCCATTTAGATCGATGTGTAGGTGTTGTTTTACCACGTTAACATGTATAGTGTGGTTAAAATGTTCAGATATTAAAAATAAGTTTTGTAAAGTTTTATTTTAAAATTTTTAATTTTAAAAGTTCAAAAATAAAAAAGTTCTAGAGGAAAGCCCCATGCATTGATAGTCTTTCATTCAATTATTAAGCTAAATAATTAGATAATTATGCTAATTAATAAACAACTTGTCACATTCATCGTCTTTCATTTAAATTTCTTCCTATTTTAACCTCAACTACCCTCTTACTTATAAGATGATCAACTTTATATTACATCAAAAATGTGTTTAAGAAGTGTCTCCGACACTTCTCTCAACTTGAGAGTCAAAGACCTAAAGATAACCCTAATTTTTCTCCTTAAAAAAGTGTTACCTCTTGATACCCAACCCTATCTATTTATACATAAAGGCGCTCCACAAAAGCCATAATCGTACTTAAATTGGGAGTTCTGTTTCTATTGAAAATCCTCCCAAACCATGATTCTTTTCTCCAGTTCATTGTTCAATCTTTAGCCTGAGCATATATTGTATAATCTTTTGATCGCCAGGACAACTACTATACCTAAGTCAATTCCAATCCACCACCGATAGTACTTAGCCTTAAGCAACACCTATATAGAAAACGAAGAAACCACATCTAACTTTCCTGACAACTCACATTAGCATATAACACAACACATATATGAAATAGTTGTAAGCCATAAACGTCAAAAAATTCACAGAAACACATAACTCAAAATCCAATTCTAATCAGGAATGTTCCGGTCTAATTGCACCTCAGCCATCAGCCCGACCGCCCATGCGCCTCCGGTCTCATCGGACTTAAGCTCCAGTTGGACCACCTGTACACCGACCCTTCCCCAACAGGCCAACACAACCACCACAATTCAACAATCGGATTAGCCATCACCATCGAAAATTGTTCATCACGACATATAACTCAACACAATGATTCCGACAACGATTTCACACACGTATGTACACAACTCCATCGAGCTGGTGGGTAACGTGCAGTCCCTGACAGCCATTTGTGCAACCCACGTAGGCCTGCGCGGATTGGGGCCAATGCTTTTCACATCCACGTGCTCGGTCCATTGTCATTTAGGGGCTGTTTGGACGAGGCTAAAATATTTTAGCCCCTATCACATCGAATATTTATATACTAATTAGAAGTATTAAACGTAGAATATGGATAAAACCCATTTCATAACCCTATACTAATTCGCGAGACGAATCTATTGAGCCTAATTAATCCATGATTAGACTATGTGATACTACGTTAAACATGTGTTAATTATAGATTAATTAGGCTTAAAAAATTTATCTCACGAATTAGTTCTTATTTATGCAATTAGTTTAATTATTAGTCTATGTTTAATACTCTTAATTAGCGCCCAAACATCCAATGTGACAGGGACTAAAATTTAGTCTCTGGATCCAAATACCACCTTACTTATCTGTGGTTATTGCATTCTTGAATATTGATAGCACTATATCATAGTACTGTGGTCCTATGCTTGTCTTTCCCTATCTCTGTTCTCTCTTGGTCCGCGAAAAAAATCTGAAAGAAAAATAGTAAATTTCATAAAACTCTTACCAATTATATTCAAATTACACAAAACTATACAAAGTTTAACACGTAGAATATAATCATACATTTTATGATCCTAAAGTTTTAAAAATTTTGACATACTCATTGTCAGTGAAATGAGAACCGGCCAGGGTACCCCTTTCCCCGGGATCTAACACATATACCCCATTAACCAATAAATCAAGCGACAATTAAGCTATCGTTAAATTGAGTCACGTATCAATGAATAGGGGTGTGGGGGCCCACTTATAGAGTGAAGTTTGGGGCCCCTGCTGTATTAAGTAGCCTGAGAGGACGGAATCCTAGCCTGGATTGGGATACTGGGCCCCCTCCATTCTTATAGGATTCACCTTTTTCATTGAGAAAAGTACCGAGACTTATAAAATCTATATCTTAAAGTTTGTAGGTAATGGGGGACCTGCCTAGAACTCGACCCCCCATTACCCTTGTAGATTTCATACTCTTCCTTGAGAGGAACATCAAAACATATAAGATCTATCTCTAGGATTACAAGCTTAGAGGAGTCTGAATCTCAGCCTGTGCTAGCATCCTGGCCTCCCTCCATTCTTATAGGACCCACGTTCTTTATTGAGAATAGTGTTGAGACCTATAAGATTTATATCTTAAAGTTTGTAGGTAATAGAAGACCCGGGACCCAACCTGCCTGGGACCCGACCCCCCATTACCCTTGTAGATTTCATGCTTTTCCTTGAGAGAAGCATTGAAACGTACAAGATCTACATCTAGGATTACAAACTAAAAGGTGCATGAATCCTAGTTTGGTCTGGGATCTGGGGCCCCCTCTCTTCATCCTTATAGGACTCACGTTTTTCACTGAGAAGAACGTAGAGATCTACAAAATCTACATCTTAAGACTAGAAGGCAATAGGGGAACCTGGGACCCAACCTGTCTGGGACCCGGCCCTCCATTGCCCTTTAAGTCTTGCATTTCTCCCCTAGAGAAGTGTCGAGACATATAAGATATACATCTTAAATTTGTAGGCAGAGAGGAGCCTGGTGCCCAACTAGTCTTGGGATCCGACCCCTCACGGCTTGTGCAAGTCACACACTTCTTCTTGAGAGAAGTGTCGAGACATATGAAACATATACTCTCTCATCAACGACATCTTCGAGAAGCTCGTCTAAAAACATTCAAATTCCCTATCGAGAGGCACGGGGGCGTGGGCAAAGACTTGTGAAAGTCAAGGCCCCGTCCCCTGCTAGTTGTGACCCAACGGACATAACCATAAATGAAACATGTTTTAGAGAAAGATTCCAAACCGATGGGATTGAAAAGACGTTGAAAATACAGCAACTCTGAGTCATGCGGGACGAGCACTGGGTCTAGACACGCGTCGCACATGCCCGACGACACCTAGTTTTGCCATCTGAGTGAAAAGGGAGCCATGACGCCCTCTTAGCGAGGTCGGGCCTTTCTAGACCCACCACATGGCACATGGTGGGCGAAGTAAAGGACCAGCTAGCCCAGGTCATTGCCCGGGGAGCCCGGGGCAAACTAACAGTAGAATTTTGGTAGATTTCTCGGGAGGAGTTGAAGGGAACCAACTGGCGACGATAATACAACACAAGAAACAAGTTTCAAAATAGCTCATAAATGGCTTTGTAAGCCCCTCCTTGAATTATAATAGAAAGGGGACATACCACTTAGAAAAGGTTGGATCTTTTCGGATTGTCTTATGCAAAAAAGAGCTAGTTTGTATTTTGCCCGATCTAGATAAAAAAAACCAAGAACATGAGTAGGGTATTACGCCTTCGAATAGTTTGAACCTGTATAAACTCTGTGTCGCTTTGTGTTTTAGTTAGCTTGAGCACCCGCGCGATATCACCAACCGTCATTCACAGCTAACCCCTGGTCGGATTTTCAAATAAGGGGTGGGTCTTGCACCTCTCCGCTGTCCGAGGAAATCGCTTACTCGACACTCTACATTAATGTTTTTTTAAAAAAACCAATCTAAACATTTATATGATGGATAAAATCCTCGTAAATTTATAGTGTAATTGTAGAACTTAAAAGTGCGATAGATCAAAGTGATGGATAGCGTGGGCGTTTGCACGGGGAACCCGTTCTTGCGCGGCGCACTTCAAGCGCACACTTACGTTTCAGGGAAAAATGGTGCTAAAAAAAGGAAAGGAAACGTCATTAGGCTTAATCAGAAAAAAGAAGCGGACAGATTTGGGCGAGCGTCATGCACGATAGGATCTACTAGGGAAAGGCGTAATATCCTGTCTCCAGCATGGTCACGATGTCCTAGCGGATGTTGGCTCTCCTGTCCATGTCCGACGTGAACCGGGCAAACGCCGAGCGCGACGAGCCGCCATCGGACCAGGCCGTGGCCGCGCCTTCCTTGTGCCCCGTGACCCGCTCCCTGAGCTCGCTGCCTTCCTCAGACTCCATGACCAGCCTCACCTTGGCCTCCACCTCCTCGGCGGTGACAAGGCCCTGCTGCCACCCGACCATCTCCACGGCGACGCGCATCTCCTCCACCATGAGAACCTTGTTCATCTTCTGCTCCGAGTGGAGCGGCCAGCACAGCATTGGCACGCCCGCGGTGATCCCCTCCAGCACCGAGTTCCATCCACAGTGTGTCACGAACGCGCCAGTCGCCCGGTGGTGGAGCACGTCCACCTGTGGCGCCCACAGCTTGACGACGACGCCCCGGCCGGTGGTTCGCTCCAAGAACCCCGCCGGGACGAGCGCGTCGACGTCCGGCTCGGCGTGGGGATCGAACGGGTTCTCGGGGTGGTCGTCGTCGATGGCGACGGGTGGCGCGCGCACCACCCACAGGAACCTTTGGCTGGACTTCTCCAGGCCGACGGCGATTTCCCTGAGCTGCTCCACGGAGTGGTTGCCCGCGCCCGTGCTACCAAAGCAGAGGAACACGACGCTGCGTTCCGGTTGCGCGTCGAGCCACGCGAGGCACTGGTGCCTCTCGGCTCTCTCTCCCCTCTCGCCGGCCTTCTCGACCAACGGCCCGACACAGTAGAACGGCGGCAACGCCGGGCCACCGTGGTGATAGCCCCTGAGCGCGTTCACCACCCGTGGCTCCAGCGACTCGAACGTGTTCGCCAGGAAGCCTTTGGAATATTGCGCGTTCCTGTGGCTCACGTTCATCATGGCCTTGTACACTTTACTCTCCGGGTGTTCGAGCAATTCGGAGAAGAGGTGAGATGCCGGCATGGGAGGGAGGCCAGGGAGATCGAGAGGGTTGTCTTCTAGCTCCCTGAAGCTCGGCTCACCCTCTGCACGGATCGAAGGAAGCTGGAGGAAGATGGCGAAGGCGCCCAAGTTCGCCGGGTGGAAAACGAAGCCGGGGACGTTGAGCCTCTCGGCGACGTCGAGCGCTTCGACGGAGAGAGAATCCACGACGAGGGCGTGTACGTCTCCGGGAGGCATGGAGCAGAGGAAATCATGGAGGCAGTCATTGTGTCGCCTCACGAGGTCCAAGTATCCGAGGAGGAGGAAGTCGCCGTCGTCGGTGGTGGTGGCGGGAGGGAGCTCGACGGGGGGGAGCCTGTGGAAGCGTATGGCGGGCTTGGATGAGACGACGCGGTCGACGGTGGCAGGGAAGGCGATGTGCTGCTTGAAGGCGGGGTCGATGAGCGCGACGGTGACGGCGTAACCGTGGTCGACGAGCTCGTCGGCGAGCTGCATCATGGGGAGGAAGTGGCTGACGGCGACCCCGGGGTAGAGCACCATGGTCTTCTTCATTGTGGGCTCTGAATTTTCTAGCTGGTTTGCTGTCTACGTCGGAAATTACTGAGTGGTCTCACGACTTCTGGCGTTTGAGAGGAGAAGAAAACTTGGTGGCAGACTGGCAGTTAAAGGTCGACGAATGAAAGCGATCATTGATGATTTGGAACGCTGTTTTATGAGCCTGATGAGGTGGGTAGTGGTGGGTACTCCTACCATTTCAGTTCTTTTAGGTGGGAAACTCTATTTATTTTTTATGTCACTTAAAAATCATCAAAACAAGATAGATCAATATGTGATATATCACTCCATAGACATATACGTTCAAATCTTCTATTAACTTATTAAAGTAATAGAAAAAGAAGTCACCACGTTCGCTCTCATGACTTAGAAATTCTCATATTAATCGGACAAAAAGAAAAGATAGAATTCATATAGAAATACAATTTAAAACTAGCTAAAAATTTGGAATTAAAAAATAAGAAATATTGGAATAGGAGACTAAAGTTCATACATATATACAATTTAGAGCCAATTGAAATTCGGAATTAAAAAATAAGAAAACTAAGTCCAAGAAATTCTCACGTTAATCAGATAAAAAGAAAAGATAGAGTCCATATAGAAATACAATTTAAAAATAGATAAAATTCGGAATTAAAAAATAAGAAATATTGGAATAGGAGACTAGAGTCCATACATGTATACAATTTAGAGCCAATTGAAATTCTAAATTAAAATATAAGAAAACTAGGTCCATATAGAAATACAATTTAGAAATAACTAAAATTGAAAATTAGAAAAAGGAATGTTGAAAGAGAAGTTTATTGTCCATATAGAATATAACTTAGAAAAAAATGAAAATCAAAATAAATAAGGGGAATATTGGAAGAAGAGTTTAGACTCCATATAGGAATAGAATTTAAAAATAACAAAAATTCAGAATTAAAAACTAAGCCCAAGAAATTCTCACATTAATCGGACAAAAATAAAAGATAGAGTCCATATAGAAATACAATTTAAAAATAGCTAAAATTGGGAATTAAAAAATAAGGAATATTGGAATAGGAGACTAGAGTCCATACATGTATACAATTTAGAGCCAATTGAAATTCTAAATTAAAATATAAGAAAACTAGGTCCATATAGAAATACAATTTAGAAATAACTAAAATTCAAAATTAAAAAAAGGAATGTTGAAAGAGAAGTTTATTGTCCATATAGAATATAACTTAGAAAAAAATGAAAATCGAAATAAATAAGGGGAATATTGGAAGAAGAGTTTAGACTCCATATAGGAATAGAATTTAAAAATAACAAAAATTCAGAATTTAAAAATAGAAATATTGGAATACTAGAGTCTATATAGGAAATTAGAACTAACTGAAAATCATAATTAAAAAATATAAGAAAAATAGAAGTAGAGTTTAGAGTTCATACATGAATAAAATTTAGAAAGAACTAAAATTCACAATTATAAAAATAAGTAAGATTGGGATATGCGTCTAGAGTTCATATAGGGATACATTTTATAAATAACTGAAATTTGCAATTACAAAATAAGAAATATTAGGAAAAAAGTCTAGAGTCCATGTAGGAAAACAATTTGTAAATAACTAAAATTCTAAATTAAAAAATAAATATTGGAAAAAAATTCTACAATCTACATAGGAATGCAATTTACAAATAACGAAAATTCAAAATTAGAAAATAAGGAATATTGAAAGAAGATTTAGAGTCCATATGGAAATACAATTAACAAATAACTAAAATTCAGAATTAAGAAAAATGAATATTGAAAGAGGAGTGTATAGTCTATATAGAAATAAAATTTATAAATAATGAAAATTCAAAATTATAAAAATAAGAAATATTGAAAGACATCCACAAAACGAGAAGATGACCCCCTTGAAAAAAATATCCACTTCCCTATTAGGTGTACAGTGCACCTCAATGATGTGAGAAGAAACTCTGATACATAAAGAAGAAGAAATATAAGGGACTATTTGAATGGTTGTCCTAACTTGCCATGCCACAAGTTAGTTATGTCACACATATTTATCCCATTACCAGACCTTAGCCTACAGTAGGAAGTGTGGCTCTACCACATCATCTTATATTTTAAGACGGAGATAGCATTGTTTAATTAATTATTACCAACTATCATACAACGTGAGCACAACTCAATTCATTAGTGATGAAACCTATTCAACCGGGTACAAGTTTTAGATTTAGCACCGGGGCTCGTATTATGGCTAATTATTCTTTCAGAGGAAGATAATGTACCCGTCGATAGCGAGACACATGGTGATTTCGTATTTAGGGTGCTTCAATTTACGACTAATTATCTCTTCAGTGATAGACGACGTGACAACGAGGCACATGTGATTGGTGAATCTCAGAATATGTCGGCCCACTCCCACGTACTTCTTATATTAGAAGGCAATCAAATTCAATAGATAGCCACACATATATATTAAACCAAAACAAGGTGAATACTTACTATAGCAAAAGGATAATAACAAATTCTATTTTGTATTTATTTTAGACAATATAATAATACATTTTTTAATTTACGGTGAATTATGGACATTCAGCAAGTATATATAAATTTTACATGCACAACAAAATTTATACGTATAAACTTTTTTTTGGGAACAGTATCTCATGATTGGCCTAATGAATGTGGGCCGGCCCGAACGTGCTCGCGTGTCCGGGCTGCGCTCGAACGGTCACCCGTTAGACTTACCCCTCCACCCATGTCAGGAGACAGGAGTTCACGATACGGCCACGAACTCACGATGTCTGTCGGTTGTCTGCGTCAGATAAAAACTCGATAAACGCAGCGCGCGACTAGCCACCGTCGGTCACTCGGTCCAACCCACGGCCGCGGCTTCCTTGTGCGCTGCGACGCGCGCCCTGAGCTCGACGCCTGCCTCGGACTCCATGACCAGCCTCACCTTGGCCTCCACCTCCTCGGCCGTGACAAGGCCCTGCTGCCACCCGACCATCTCCACGGCGACGCGCATCTCCTCCACCATGAGAAACTTGTTCATCTTCTGCTCCGAGTGGAGCGGCCAGCACAGCATCGGCACGCCCGCGGTGATCCCGAGTTCCACCCGCAGTGCGTCACGAACGCGCCGGTGGCCCGGTGATGGAGCACGTCCACCTGCGCGCCCACAGCTTGACGACGGCGTCGCGGCCACTGGTTCGCTCCAAGAACCCCGCCGGGAGGAGCACGTCGAGGTCCGGCTCAGCGCTCGGGTCGTACGGCCTGTCGGAATCGTCGCTGACGATGGCGCCCATCACCCACAGGAACCGGTGGCCGGATTTCTCCAGGCCGACGGCGATCTCCCTGAGCTGCTCCGCGGAGTGGCTGCCTGTGCCTGTGCTACCAAAGCAGAGGAACACGACGCTGCGTTCCGGTTGCTGATCGAGGGTCGCTCTCCCCTCTCGCCGGCCTTGTTGACCAACGGCCCGACGCAGTATAACGGCGGCAACGCCCGGCCGCCGTGACGGCGTGCGTCCCTGAGCGTGTTCACCACCCGTGCCTCCAGCGAGTCGAACGTGTTCACCAGGAAGCCATTGGAGTATTTATTAGCGTACCTGCGAACCAAATCCATGACGGCCTTGTACACTTTCACTCTCAGGCGGCTCCTCGAGCAGATTGTCGATGAGGTGAGAGGCCAGCATGGGAGGGAGGCCAGGGAGCTCGAGAGGGGTGTCTCCTAGCTCCCTGAAGCTCCCGTTACCCTCTGCACCGATGGACGGGATCTGGAGGAAGAAGGCAAAGACGCTTTTGCATTCGATGGGTTGAAGACGTAGCTTGGGACCTTGAGCCTCTCGGCGATGTCGAGCGCTTCGACGGACAGCATATCCACGACGAGGGCGTGTTTGCCTCCGGGGAACATGGAGCAGAGGAAACCATGTAGGGCTCGTTGTGTCGCCTCATGAGGTCCAGATACCCGGGGAGGAAGAAGACGCCGTCGTTGGTGGTGGCGGCGGGAGGGAGCTCGACGAGTGGTAGCCTGTGGAAGCATATGGAGGGCTTGGACGAGATGACGCGGTCGACGGTGGCCGTGAAGGCGATTTGTTTGTGGAGCGGTGGGTAGTCGATGAGTGCGATGGTGACGGCGTAGCCGTGCTCCATGAGCTTGTCGGCGAGCTTCATCATTGGGAGGAAGTGGCTGACGGAGAGGCCAGGGTAGAGCACCATGGTCTTCTTCATCTTGGCTTGAATTTGCTAGCTAGTTTGCCGTCGATGTGGGATAAGTGGTGCTCTTCCGAGTTCTGGAGTAGAGAACTTTTATAGAGCAAAATATGTTTGAGGGGAGGCCCGGAGGGCATTGTTGGACCAGGATGGCACATCGGCGTGGTCGGTGCAACGTTTTCATTCACTCATTTTCAATGTTCATGGCTTCATGGACATTGCATTGATTCATTGATCGGAATTGCTAAAAAAAATTACGCCAGTTTTTTCCCCTCAAAACTTACGAATTTTGGTCGTTGGATTGTACCGAGATTCGTGTGAAGAGAGGAAAAAAATTCGCACATTTGTGCGCTAGTGGGAGTAGCAAGCTCGCAACCCTAGCCAGTCCAGCACGAACATGTTTTACTCAATTATATACGAGTTCCGTCTAAGTTACGTTGTAATTATTTCATATCTACAGTGTAATTACGCTCCAATTATACTACTTTTACATTTAAAAATTTTGAGTAAATTATACTAGTGATCCTTAAACTTATAACGAGGTTTCACTTAGGTCCATAAATTTATAGAACACGCATTGAGATCTCTAAACTTGATTTAATATACCATCCCAATTCAAAATCTCATTTGATCTTGATCTTGACTACATGACCTGCCACATGAACAATGATATGGCAGTTCATGATTCATGACCGGTCACTTGGTCACGCCAAAGTCTGTCAGAAACATGACAAATGATTGATGCGATGATCCAGATTTCCTGGTCGCCTCTTCGGCCCGCTCCTTCGCCAGCGCCACTCGCTCACGGATCGGCGACGCTTCATTCGACTCCAGCAACCACCAAACCTTCGCCTCCACCTCCTCGGCTCTGACCACCTCGCCGTCGTACCCCGCCATCACAGTGCCGACCCCCATCTCCTCCACAATTAACACCTTGTAGCGGCCAGCACAGCAGTGGTACGCCGGCGGCGATCCCCTCCAGCACCGAGTTCCACCCGCAGTGCGTCACGAACGCGCCGACCGCCCTGTGCCGCAGCACGTCGGCCTGCGGAGCCCACGACTCGGTGACGAGCCCCCCTGTCCTTGGTCCTCTCCAAGAACCCATCCGGCATGAGCTCGTCGAGGTCCAGCTCGCCGTGCTTGCCGTGACGACGCCCGGCGAGCAAGCCTGAGAGCGAAGCCTCGCCGTGGCCGACGTGCGGACGCCGCACCACCCCCAGGAACCTCTGTCCGGACCTCTCCAGCCCAATGGCGATCTCCTCGAGCTGCTCCTTGGGGAACGAGCCCATGCTCCCGAAGCAGAGGAACACGACGCTCTTCTCCGGCTGCGCGTCCAGCCATGAAAGTCACTCGTGGTTCTTGTCCTCTCCGCCTCGCGAGACAAGTGGCCTGACGCAGTACACCGGCGGCGTGGGGCGGCCGACGACGCACGCGCCATCCCAGAGCACGCGCAGCGCCCTCGTCTCCAGCCACTCGAACGTGTTGACGAGGATGCCGCGGGATTCCGGGAGCCGCTCGAACACGCCCAGAACCCACTTGTACGTCTCGTCGTTGCGATCGAGTGCTGCATTGGGGAGGTCACTGGGTTTGAACGGCGGGACGCCGGGGAACAAGAGGGGCTCGTCGCCGATCTCCCCGAAGCTGGCGTTTATCTTGGCCTGCAGGTGCTGGAGGTGCAAGCTGACGGCGAGGTGGCTGGCGCCGCCGCACTGGAAGAAGTAGGCCGGTAGCCCGAGCTCGAGCGCGCAGGCACAGAACATGTCGAAGACGAGCGCGCGAGCAGAGGGCACCGACGAGCGTAGGTACTCGCGCAGTGGCGCGTTCATGCCGCGGATGACCTCAGGCACGTTGTTGTGGGCCTTGTGGCTGGAAGACGAGGGCATCACGTGGAAGGTGATGCATGGGTTGGAACTTGGAAGCCACGGACCGGGAGACCGCGGCGGCGAAGCTGGGTGGCTTGGTCGGCGGCTCAGGCTCAATGAGGACGACGGTGACGGCGAGGCCTTGACGCGGGAAGAGATTGGCCAGCTCCGCCATTGGGGCCAGATGGCCGACGCCAAGCCCCGCGTACACCACCACCGTTTCTGTCATCCTATCAAGTTCTTGTTACTGGATCTGCGACTGTTGCCAGTGTTCTTGGCTACTCCTATATTTGTATAGAGCGCATTGAATCTTGGACTATGATTTTTAGAGAAAAATATACTTCTTATAGAATCTAAAAAATATTTTTTTAATTGCCAGCTAGCATGCCTGAAAATTATACTGGAGTAGGTGACTCGTGCAGCACGCAGAGCTCCAATTCAGCTAAGGCTGAGGCCGAGGCACGTATACGGCCGGGTGGCCTCAAAGTCACCGCCTATTGGTCCACATATGCACTTGCAATTTAGCAGGAGCAAATAATGCAACGTAATGTTTTGGGTACACATACACAACTTATCATAGAAAACTCTCGCTGCGCAGCGTCAGCGAGTCTTCAGGACTTCCTTTCGACAAGTTGGCAGAATTCATCTTACAAATTTCTCACACAAGGGATCATTGTTTACTGCATATTTTCTTTCCAACACACAATCCATAAGCCAAACATGTACAGACAGAAGGCTAAAGTAAGAACAAGAGCTTTGCTACAAGGATTACATCATCTGTATGTATGTAACACCATCCCTAAAACAATGCACGTTGTACACTCCCGGCACAACAAAAATACAAGCTTGAATGTAATCTGAGCCACCAATCTGGACCCAATCACTACCAACCTACACTACTTACAAAAATCACACTATATCTGTTTGTTTCCCATCTCTGTATATAATTACAAAGTTAGAGCAAATCTTGTAGCCTGACCACTCAGCTGCACGCAATATACAATTAATTAGCCTTGTGCTCATGGTAGCCTTCTATGTCCTACACCAGATTATAGTCGAAAACCAAATCCAAATCCAGGAGATCAACATGTTATGAGCAATCACCTCGCCGATGCACTTGGAAGTTGGAACCTATGTTTCCCCATGATTGATTGATGTCCTATATGTTTTGTACCAGATGATCCCCAAAACTCTTATCTTGGAACTCTTATTGTATCTTCTGAGTATCTCAAGCAAGAAGTGTACAGTGGAAACTGGCCGTAGCCAGGAAGGTGCGGTTTGATAGCACCTCTATGCTTATCGCGCTTGCTATTAATTCCATTGTGAACAAGGCATCGTGTAAAAGAAAATGTGTCGTACAAGTAGCACAATCTTCTATTATTTCCCTATTTGGCATTTACCTGATTTTAGAAATGCTCCTTGTGAAACTCAAATTTTGATGTGCATCTGCCATTAAAATCATGGCAAAGATCGCTTAATTCCTGTGCCAGAACTGGAGCCCCACAGTAGAATACTCCTATTCACAAACAATCACAATTACCTTCATTACAGTGATACAAGATGATAGAATTGATACAAAAATTAATCAGAAGAATACAAGTACAACTTGAAAGCCCCTCATTTTGCTTTATGTGACAGACTTTAAGTTTCAAGTACTTCAACAGATCACATCTACTCAATTTCGTACACCACCTCCCCTCCTATTTTCTGGTATATGCATTGTTACATGTCAAGAGGATTACAAATGTTGCAGTCATATGCACATGCTAGTCCCAGTTTTGTTGACCCAGAAAGTTCACATCCTAATGAGTATGTCACAGCTAAATAGATAAAAAAGGACAGCTTCTTTAATTATATCGCAATATGATAACTTACCTATTTTAGCATAAGGATGTTTGGAGGCTATCTTAGAAAGAACCTTCTTAAAATTTGGCCTTGCAAAATGTGTCCGGACCTGCAAAAACAGTAATAGAATAGTTAAGTTCAAATATCAATGATGCAAATTACAGGAGGTACAGCATGAGGTCAAGTGGTGAGACGTGACTTACCTTAGTTCCAGATACTATATCAACACCATTCTTGGCATGGTTTAGAGCTTGCAGCATAGTAATGAGTGCTGACCGAGCATCCCCTTCCTCGTAAACACTTGTGAGGTAGTTGTGCATCTCAATAATATTCTGGTATAAATTAAGAAGAAAGGTTGTAAGAAAAAGATGCAAAATAGAATATTACATTACTTAAAATAAATGGCTTAGCTCTACATAAGTTACCCACTTACCCTTTGATCTAGTTCAGCAATCTCATTCATGACTCCTTTAAACCAATCAAAAGAGCCTTGTTCTCGTGTCACCCAATAAAAGTAAGCATTTGTTGTCTTCAAAACCCTCTTTGGTTTTGAGGTAATCCTCATAAGGGTGTCAAGATCAACATGTGCTTTATTGCGTCCAATTGGCGGGTAAAGATCACCTGAAGCTTCCTGCAAAGAAAGGTGAAGAACTTAATCAGTTTGTCCTATCCTGTTTCTCATGGTCTTCACAGATGATATTATATAAATGTATACATAGAGAAATGAGAACTACAACCAATTATATCTATTACTCTGGTTAGGCATCAGGAAGATGCAACTGAAAATACAATAAAGATCACTTACTTCCTCTTCCTCCATTTTGATGATGCTGTTGATAAGGTCTTTCAATATGCTGATAAAAGGTGTTGCGCCAATTCCTAATCCAACCAGCAGTAAAACATCATACTTGCTGTAGTCTTGCGCAGGAGAGCCATATGGACCATCAATCAACAGTTTCGGTAAGCTGCATTCCAAAATAATGTTATGAAAATCCCCAATTGCACAAGCATATAATTATTGCTAAACATAGAGCTTATAACATACGCTTTCTTGGTAGTCTCATCTGCTCTAAGGAGACCACTTTTCCCACCAACTGGTGGCTCACAAGCCGCTGAGAACACCCTCTTGAGCTCTCTTGTCCAGTCACCAAGTTGCCGAACATGAATGCTGAGATAGTCATCCCCAGGTGCCGAAGTTATTGAGAAGGGATGCCTGAAAGGGGAAAGAAGCATTAAACATCTAATCAGCTATATTGGTCTACCTACTCTAGAAATGAAGTGTTCGTAAACATGACATTTGCTATCTTAAAAATAGAAACTCCAGGTCAAGCATATTATGAAATAAGAGCATATACCATTCAAAGGGTGAAACAGCTGGACATTGAACAAACATATACTGCCCGCTCTTGTAACGGAATGTGGGAGGCTTAGACATCTGCAGTGTCAAAACATTACCAGGATAGATGGCCACCTGCAAATAAATAGTGTGTCAGAAGACCATACACAAAACCAGTATGTAATAGTGTAATACAATTTTGTGATGCATGTGTGCCACCTTCAACAGACGGACAGAATAACTGCCAGACCTGAAGAACCTCAGTGTCCTCTCCCCTACATACAAACCAATGGGCACTGCAAGATACATCCATGTCTGTAGGAAAGAAATTATATTAGAAGCTTATGAAACTGTTCTGGTACACAGGTATAGAGAAAAGGAGAAATGAAAAATAATTATCTCACCGTCCTTTTGTACCATTTGCGGATAAGGTATAGCCACTCTCCATGAATTACAAGTGATATGTACACAATGATGAATAGATGATGAGAATACCAGAAAGCGTTGAAGCCAGTTAATTTGTCAAATGGCTTTGGAAGCTTCACCAGGCTACGGCGGAACCACCTGGTTGCAAGAGTAAAAGCGATAATCATGCACACAAGCATGATTACCCCAGTTATGCCCTCTACTCCTTTGACCAGAGTCAAATATGTTGGCTTAGTTACACCAAAATACTGCCCCAGTGGAGCATACTTCTCCTCCGATGAACTTATGAGCCGTGGAAAATCACATACAAGATGGAGCCCTCCATGAAGTATAACACCAACCACAATTGCTGCTGCAATAGTCTGCCATTACAACAAGAAAAAACATTCACCCTTAGCTGTATTCTTGCTCTGGGTCATTGTCAACATGTTACACAAATATCTGAATTGACCTTGCTACCATATGTATTTTAATGCATCTGTTTGTTTAAGGATGACAACTGACAAAGGCATTATCAGTGCCATTAAAAACCATATTATAATCATGGTTTATTTTTTGCTTAGTAAAATTAAATGCATCTCGTGCATTCTTGTGAAAATGAGACTAAACTGAACCTCATGCTTCTTCTACTTCACAGACTGCTATATCCCATAGGAAGAGATATTTGGCATGAACTGTCTTGAAGTGATATCAACTATTACTATCTGCTGATTGATATGGTCCAATCATGGCTTATGTGCCCTCTGCATGATACCAACCAAATGACTTCATATTCTCTTGTGCCTCCTTTAAGTTAGTTAGCTGCAGAAATATAATCCATGCAACAATATATTTTTTTTGGAATGTAAACTGGTGATTCAGAAGCATATCACATGCAGGCATGCTGTTAGCTGACAGGCATGAACTTGCATGACTATGATTCAATCAAGAAAATAATGTTCTTTAATGCAAATGACAAACTTCAAATATGAACAATCACTAGCTTGTTTAGGCTCCTGGCTATGGAGAACTAATGAAAATGACTATTTATAATAGGGTTAATTCATCTAGGATAAGCCAAGCCAGTAAAATTATATATATCGAAATAAAATTAGAAACACCTTATCTGACCATGTTTTGTGGCTATTCATAAATCATAACCCATCTTTTAACATGCATCGACCATGATGTAAATGAGAGTCCAGTAGACCATGGCCCAAACTATTTGTCCTGATGGTAGGAACATTAATGCAAAGAGTATGGATGAGCAGCCTATCAATAAAAGTTGTATTGTCCCCTTCATAGTGATGGACATAAATGACAAATAAACCCCACAAGTATAAACATGCATGGTACCATGTCCTTAACCAAAGTATATGCTGTGCGCTGTGATATTTTTTCCAACCAAATCAATTGATAAATCTTGAATCTACAGTGTGTTTTCTCCATGTTTTAAAGGACAAGGAACAAAGATAGTCTAGTCGCTAACCTTGTGGAAGTTGATGTTGTCATCGAACGGCAATGCCCGTGCAGCCCTTGTATTCCTCAACCAAGTGATGGTGTTGCGGCATACTGGCAGGAGGATAATAGCCATATTCAGCTTAAGAGTCTCAGCAGCCCCCTTTGCAGTTGTTACACAGTAGCCCATCACGTTAAAGACATATCGGTTGCGGTATTGTATGAATTTCCAAATGAACAACCCAGCCATTATCCCAATCCACAGTGCAAGTACCCACAGGCGTTTCCAATTGTCCTCCAGATAGTAGCTTAATTTGGTGCTTATTTTCCGGATTGGGCTCCTTTTCCTTAGACCAGCAAGGTTCTGGCTTAGTGCCTGGCTTGTGTAGCTCAATGCTTGGCTATAGTTCACATAGGTATCTTTTTGCAATAACAATGTCTCCAATTGCCAGAGCTGTCATGTCAACAAGTAGTTTTTTTTAAGGATCACATAATTCTCGGCGAGAAAAGGGGTGTCACATAAATGTAGTTTACTGTCTCAGTAACCAGTAAGCAGATCAAACTGAAAAAAGAATATGCCTAAAATAACACAGAGATTTTTCAAAGATATTTTCTGTTGCTGACAAGTGGGTTCTTCTACGATCCATGAACCAAAAAGAATTTCTGAACATTTAGAATGTTACCAAAATTATTAACTTACTACTGAAATGAAAAGGTTAGAATTCTTCTTAGATTATAAATATGTTAGGCGTTTTACTTGCATATCGCTTCAATGCTTGTGATTGTCTTGTTTTCAGTGATACAGAAGAACACATTAATATTTTTTTCATAACTACCATAATATCATCACACAATAAGCTAATTCTGGTTGAATTAATGAAAATATATCATGGTATCATCTCAGAAACTGCAGGTCATAGACACAAACCAACATACAAGAACATTAATTACACTTCTTGCACTCAGAAAATACAAGGCAGGCAAACGGTACACATCAATCCAAGGCCCCAAAGTCAAATGACCCACTAAAATGCAGAAGGTCCCCGCAAGATTTTAATTGCATCTGGTGGCACACATGGTTCCCACATGAGTGCACCATACATGCTAAAATCTTGTAGAACATGCTTGCAATTATTTCATCCTTAAAAAGATGGACACAGATTTGAATCTTTGAATATCTTCCTGAATCCTTTACATGCAGCACTTGTCTTTTATGATCTCCAAAAAACCACAGAATTCTAACAAAGACGCGCAAGTGCATAATAAAACAAAATAAAATGGAACTCATGCAATGCAACTACTGAATATCAAAGAATCGGTGCATGCCGTAGTATTTGGTGTTAAAGACATTATATTTCTTACTAAAATACACAAGTAACAATTGACATCTTATTGAAAGAGTCAACAGTAATTGCCACCCCAATATATCAAGACAGTGTTGGACATGTAATCTTTTGCATGTGAGAATATTGTACAAAATCATAGCAGCAATTACTTGTCCAAAAGACAATATTGGCATTATATAATTATTTCATATGGTTATCGCCAGTTGCCACAGCTTTTTGGATCTTAAATAGATTATGGAGGGACAAAAGGGAGAAAGAAAGATAGATCGGTGGAAAGATTTGGCTAGTTAACCTTCCTTAAGATTCTAACCATTAATTCTTAACGTATGAACAGTTCCTAAATTGGATGGCCTTATTTCTTTTCATGCCAGTAGTTTTTCTAGGTTGAGAAGACAACATTTCGGGGCTTTAGAGAAACAAGTTAATGTAGCCCTGCAGGGTAAAGTGCATGAGTGCACATGCTGGAATATATAGAGTGAAAAGCACTATACATGCAATGTCTCGCATTTTTACAAACAGTAAGTAACGGATTTATCTGTTTGAATGTTTCTCCTAAACCAACCTATTAACATCAGTAGCAGTATGTTTAAAAAGGAAAAGAGAAAAGGAAGCATCAGCGGATAGTTATAGATTGTCAGAGGAAATCGTGGAACCAATCATTGTGTAATTCTTCTAGCAGTGCTCAGACACAGATGGCAGAAGAAACATGCCAGTTTACCTCAATGTAGCCAAGCTGTTCGGGATCAAGTTCCTCCATGATCAAGGCCGCATATTCTTCTGCTTGCTCCTTGAGTCTTGACAGTTTATTAGCAGAAGCACTTAACATAATAATCTGGAAAAGAAAAAAGCCAAACCCCACTATTAATTAATTGATCACAAACCATCCTCACATATCGAGCAATAAAAGATAAATAAAACAACCTGTCTCGGCCCTTTACACAATGACCTCAGCGAAATGAATAAATTAAGCTCTAATCCAAAAGTTGCCCCTTTCCACGCATCATTTGAACAGATTATAATAATTAGGCAGCATGACAGAAATGCCCCCGCCAACTATACTGTATTAATCTTCGAAGTTCCATCTCCATCCATAGTAGGAGTAAATTTACAACACACCCCTCCCATGTTCTAGAACAAGCTACCTCAATGTATAGAAAAAACTAGTGTGTGCAGACAGCCAGTGCGGATGCTTTCCGGCCAGTTCGGCTAAGGGGGCCTCCATTAGTCAGGAATTCTTTTCCAAGCTACGCATTCCATAATTCTTATGCGTAAATCCAGGAACACAAACTTGCAGACAACAAACAAGTACACATCTACAGAGCTGGGGAAATGGACAGCACAATCATCCAAGTACTCCATATACCAAAATATCCCAAGAAAACAGTTCGACAAAATATATCCCAAAAAAGCAGGAAAATATGGAGTAATACAGAAAGTAAAAAAAAAAAAAGCAAGCACTGTAAATGGACTATTATTACCTCTTTCACCTCAGCCTCCGTAATATGGCCATCTGCGTTCTTATCCACCCTGAATAAATCGCATGCCAAAATGGAGTCACGTTAACGGAACAAATCAATAATCAGCTCACAAATTGGTACGGCACGGTAGTTACATATCGAAGAAGATCTGGAGGCGCGAGTCGAAGCTGTTGTCGGTGATCTGCTGCCAGATCTCGCGCAGTTCCTCCTTGTTGATCTTGTCCACCTGCATCTGCCGCCGCCGGCTCAAGGTGTCGAACAGCTCCATGGCGAACTCCTTCGACTCCATCATCCCTGCATCTCAAATGCAGTTGGGGAAAGTAAGGAGACTGGAGTGTTTGGGAAGGGGATGGGGACGATTGGGGAGGAGATTGACCTATGCATTGCGGGAAATCGTCGCGGGAGAGGTAGCCGTCGCGGGCGAGGCGGTCGAAGTTGGCCTGGACTTCGATCCACGCGTTGCTGGCCTTGTTGGGGCCGCTGATGAAGCGGAGGCCGCGGATCGCCCGCTGCGCGCCGGACTTAGTGCGGTCGAGCTGCGCGCGCTGCCGGCGCGCGGCGCGGGCCGCGAGGGCTGACTCGATGCCCGACGGGGCGGCGGAGGCGTCATGGAGATTCTGGCGGCTCTGGGTGCGCGTGAAGCGCTTGGTGAGGTCCTGCGAGAACTGTCGCGCGCGGGCCATGGCCTCGGCCTTGAGCTCCTGCGAGAACTGCAGCAGCCTGTGCGACGACGTCCGCCGCATCGCCGGTGACCGCGACGCCACCCCGCCAGGAGGCTCCGCGCGCCTCGGCGGTGCCACCGTGGACGGCGACGCACCCGACGACGACGCCGCGGCCGCTCCCCCCGCCGCCGGCTCGACGCTCCTCAGCACAATGGTGTCGTCCTCCTGCAGGTCGAGCGTCACCTCGACCAGCTCCTCCCCGTCGTCGGAGCTTCGGTCCGAGCCGCGCGGCGACGACCCCGTGCTCAGCGACCGCGGCGTCGTCACGCCAGACCCCCATCGCGGCCGCACCGGCGTAGTGCCGCCGCCGCCGCCGCTTCCCGCCCTCATCACTCCCCCTACCTCGCACGCACGCAATGCGCCGCTCCCTGGCTGCCTGGCTGCAGCTAGCCCACCACCAAACAGTTTGACGATTCGGGAAGAAGATTAGATATACTCCTAGCTCACAGAACAGTCCAAGCGAACGCGACCTAATGCAACGCGGTTGCAGTAGGAGTAGCTTGCAGCCACCACCACCACCCCCCCTCTCATTCTCTCTCTCCTGCGGAGAAAGGTACAGCCTCGTGTCGCGGACAAGCGAGTCCAAGCCGGGGCCGCGCCGCGGAGAAAAGAGGAGACAAGCACAGCAATATATCGGGAGCAAGCCCAGCCGCCCCAGAGAAAATATAACTCCGCCTCAACGTTAAAGCCGGCCATTAGCTCACTCACTTGAAACTAGTACTAATAAACTCGCACACGAGGTGGTTTCACGTTTCACATGCCGTGCGAACGGTGAGCCGTCTTGTTTGGTGGTGGTGGTGTGTGTGACGATGAGACGGGAGGCGAAAAGCGAGACAAGGCTCGAGCCCGAACCACGGCGCGAGAGCGAAATTGACCCGTAACCACCGCGCGCGATCGCCGGCTTGGGGGGGGCTTGGGGCCACGGGAGCAAATCCAACAGGTGATCGTATGATCTGGCACGACCGGCCGCGCGGAGTCTCCGTCTCCTCGCATCCTTGGCTCGTGGGCATGCGTGCGCCAACCCATGCACTCCACCGCGCCAGGATCCGTGTGCACCGCATGCCGCGCGTTCGCCTCTCGATCGTCCGGTAGCACGGCGCGCCGTGGCGTGCCGTGCCGCGCATCGCTCGCGTTCGTGCGTGGCTGCGCGTAACGGGCGCGGGGGTGTCGGCCGTGGGGGTGGGCGCGACCTAACGTGGGCTGCGCGTAACGTGGCTAGGCGAGACGACTTGAGAACTTGAGATAGATCGGTGCGCGCGGCTCGGCCAGTGCCGCACCTGGCAAGGCAAGAGCTACTACACACACCAGTACACCGCCATGATGAGCCGCGAGCATGTGCGTGGCGGGGAGCGCCGGCCGGTGGCTGCCCACCTAGTGCGATATCACATCGGATCACCGGGTCGTCGGGGCAGGCAGGCGACACCCATTGATTGCCTCGTCGAAACATTCATTCATGTCTACTCCCTCCATTTAAAAAAACTCTAATCAAAAATTTTATTTCTGAACAATGAATCTGAACGAACATTTATCTAAACTCATTATCGTAGGGTAGATCATATTCCCTCTCAGGTTGAATCTTCGTGGGACGGAAAGTAGCTTCCTCCAGCGCCTCGTGGTGAACAGCATTATTTCGGTTAGCTCCAGTGGAGCTCTTGGCCTGAAGCTGCAGCTGCTGACCGCTGCTGGTGGCCGACTGGCTGGTGAGTGACGCGAGCACTGAACAGAAGAACTGCAGCTTCCTTCCTTCAAAAATCACTGGTTAGTAATAACTTTAGTCCACGATTTTATCGTACTTCTACTGTTCTACAGCGAAATTTCTCATCTGCTAGCTGATAAGTACTACTACAACTACCAAAGGATTGTTCGCTTGTGCGCAAAAAAATTGGTGATCGGGTTAAACGAGAATAAACCTTTTTTTTTCTGGTCCTTGATTGTATCATAGTAGTGCTTCTCTAGAGTTACTGAAGCGACGAAACCAAGGATGAAATGAAGGAATTTGTTTATTGATTACGGATATGAGTTGTTAGCATCTAATGATTTGCCTATTTGCTAATCAGATATTCAACTAACATTCTATGATGAGCCAGCTCATGGACACAAAACAAATATATACGTGCATCGAATAAATATCATGTTGGTACGCAAAGAGATGAACAATTCTACAGGATCCTTAAAGAAAAACTGGAAAAACAGTGGTGAACTTAGCAATCTTGGTCAATGGATCCCCTACGTCAATGACTTTGTCTTAGCAAGCCAGTAAGCACCATCATTGTAGGGTTATAACTAACCAAGGGAGCTTAGTGGAAGGATAGTCGATAGCTCACTCACGTCTCTTTGCATATGCTTTGCTCTTAATCAATAGATTCCAGCTGATATGATTATATAGAAATAGGCCATCCAGCATGCACAAGAATGAATGGAGAACAGAATAAATAAAGGGTCCTAGCTGACAATGCTATCGCATCCATGTTCTACCTCTGACTTTCCATCAGGGAGGCCTTGGATATATATAGTCATGTGGTATCACCTATCGGAGTTGCTTAACAATTTCTTCATTACTTCCATTGCAGGATTTAACCTAGACGTTCTAACATTCAAAAGTACAACAGATTGCTAACTACAGATACCAAAACAAATGAGAAAGCAGGCTCGAAAAAAATTGGTCTCTGTATTTTAATTTCGTTTCAGAGGATCGGAGAAGCAGTCGTATTTTAGATTTTTACCTAGACGGTGCAACGAAATTACTGGTGCTATTAGTAAATTCAACAGGTACTATTTCTTAAGTAATCGTCGATCAGTTTCGGTATGGACGGAGGTATCCTTGATTCGTCTGAACAACATATGAACATATTAAGAGCAACCTGAAACGTCTAAGATGTAAGTGCAACATATGAACATATTAACAGAAACCTGCAACATAGTAAGAGTTTTATCTCAGGCTGTTATTGAGCATTGGTTTCTGCTACTTTGTTACTATAAGGTATTGTGCCGACCTGTCCCCTTTTTTTTTCTTTTCCATATGCTGAAATCGACTGCCAATTCAATGCGATTTGTTGAGCTAAGCTCTGGACAGGTTGTGGGTGACTGAATTTCTCGCCTCTAGCCCAAAGGCCTACGCGTACAGTAATGATCCAAGAAAGGATCAAACACGGCAGGGAGAAAACGACGGGTTGCCTATTGCCCGGAAGAGATCTCTTTCACTCCTTTTTCAGATTGTCATCATCCTACCTAACAGCGGGTTAATCTCATGAGTTCCTCAGATGATGCAGAAAGTAACGGTAATACAACGTGGTGGATTGTGACCCCTACAAATTGGTAAAAGTTTTAATGCACAGAATTGGGATAATTTCCTCGCAAAAAAAAAAAAGAATTGGGATAATTTGCTAACATGTTTGGAAAAATCTTCAGAAACAACCATTCCATCTAAAATCAAAGATCAACCTGTGTTGAGTTAAGTTGTCTGGGTCTTCAGAAAGCATGGACAAGACTACAAGAGACATTAGAGAATTTCAAAAAAAAATAGAGAGATGGTAACTTGTCAGATGAGAAAGACATAACAGATTTAACAGAACAGTTGATTGAAGAAAACAATTTTACAGAACATGGTAGGTTGGCACCTGGCAGCGGTACTAGGAAATGCCACGATTATGCAGGCACATCATATAGCAACATGCATGCAGTGGTTGTCAATGGAGCACCTGTTTTCTAAAGAAAGATGATTAGATGATGCAATCCACTCACCAAATTTGAGATGTTAAGGTTACGTGACAATCTGAAGGCAAGTACGGAGAAAGAGTAAAGAGAACATATCAGTTTCCATGTGATTGAAAAATAAGTGGCCACCTGGCTGCCACCTAAGCTTATGCAGAAAGTACAAAAACAATGATAATCATCCATTCTGTTATATTTATCAAGGTAGACAGAGCACATTCTCCAAAAAACCAACAATAACAGGTAAGAAGAACACATGTAACTAGGTGTTTCTCTTCTACAGCTTTCCAAACAGAATTACATAGTATTACAAATGCAATATCTGCCATTGATTTCCTGTAAGGCTGCAGGCTGAAGGCAACAATACCAGTTTCATTTAGACGTGATTGTAACAAGACTTGGGGGGTTTGTTTTAAAGAATACTCGCTAGCCCCTCCTTCTTAACAGGCCTATTTCCAGGGAATGCAGTGCGAGAGACGTCGACAAGAGCCTTGAAGCTGTATGGCTCATGCATTGACAGCTCTGAAAGTACCTTCCTGTTGAGTTGGATATTCTCCTTCATCAAACCATGCATGAAATTGCCATAGTTCACCTGGGGTAGTCAGTTAAAACAATATATTAAACATAGGGCCTGCAGTGCATGAGCTTGAAATCCAAGAGTTATATTTTTCATAGATTCTTCTGCCTATACACAAGGATAAAAGACTGATGGTTTGTTTGAAATCATTTTAACATGTTCATGCAAAAAAATTGATGTCCTTGAGACGTGAGACGGTGAGACACTGAGACTTCAAACGTAACTGGATACGCAATTACATACCCCATGGAGTCGTGTACCAGCATTGATGCGCTCAATCCAAAGAGATCGCATGTCCCTCTTCTTGTTGCGCCGATCCCTGTATGAGTATTGCAATGCTTTCTCCACCCTCTCCCTAGCAATCCTTATGCAGTTTTTTGCCCTTCCCCTGAATCCTTTTGCTAACTTAAAAATTTTGCCCTTGTTCATCTTCGAGTTCCTGGATTCTTGCACAATCTTCTTTTCAAGGAACTGAAACATCGAATTTAAAAAAATGGACAAACATTAGAATTCAATATGAATTAATCATATAGGCATTCAGATTACACACATATCTGGCTGGCATTTATCCCCAACTAGGTACGCATAGAAATGAACCATGCCAGAAGCCCAGGAGACTATTTTCCTAATTAGCTTGTTATACAACACTTTGCAAAATTACTTATTCTTCTAGTCTAAAATGCTGCTTATTATTCAGAAGATTAGTTCCCTTGGTTCTGCACCAAAATATCTATTGGTTTCAGACAAAACCCAGTAACAGCACAAAGTAAAAAATCATCCCACCCACATCAGCATGTGGTAGTTCACGCCTCTAATATGTATGATTTAGGAACCATCAGAAACAATGTGCCACTATGAACAGATCTATTTAAAACATAGACCGGCGCACTTGCTTATCAGTTATCACAGATCACATATGAACAGGGTTTTGCCTCCAAAATACATCTAATGCACTGCTAACCATAAAGTGACAAGATAAAATATTTGGCCAGTTCAATCAGTATTATTAATATCACAGAACCAAGGCACTACTCCAGTAACACTTTGTGCAGCAACATCAGAAAGCTCCTACGATCCAAACCCACACACCTAAGACTCTGACGAGCTCCACGCGCTGAAACGTGGTCTAATTCGACCATAAATCCCCAACTGCCAGTTAATCCCCCACCACCCAAAGGTCGTCGTCCGTGCCTAAAAGCCTAAAAACCCTACCTCGGCGGCTTCCGGAAAGGAGAAGCACCGAAAGCTCTTCCAGCCAGTACGCAGTAGAGCGAGGGAAGCGGAAGAGGTTTACCTGCTTCCTGGCCGGCGATATCCCGCCCGCGGTGGCAGCCGATCTCCGCCGCGCGAGCTCTCGCTACGACGGGTTGGTGAGAGGGCGGCGCGGAGGGAGGGACGGAGGCGGCTTGGCCGGCGGCGAGATGGTTAATTTGGTTATGCCGCGGTTAAGTGGGCCTTAGCAGGTCTGTCCTCCTTCTGTAGCCCCTCAGCTGAGGATTTCATGGGCCAAATCCAGTGCCTTTTGTTATTACATGGGCCGTAAGGCGGCTAGATGTTTGGTCTTCATGAGATGTCGGCTTCTGGTCCTGGAATAAATAAGTTCATCAAACGTCTCTTAACTTATCAACGAATTCGATTTTCATCATTCAACCGAAAAATAAGATATAATGAGTCCCTCAACTGTTAAAACCGGTGCAAAATAAATCCAAGGGTTATGAAACCGCTTTGGGACTTATTTTGCACTAGTTTTAACAGTTGAGGAACCAGTTGGATCTGGTTTCCCGATTAAAGGACGAAAATCGGATTCGTTAACAAGTTGAATCTAATATGAACTTATTCCTCTAGTCTTAGGCCTCCTGTCTCGCAAAATTTTTCTATGGAGACAGATTGAGGTCTTTTGCCTCGTGGGTGGCTTATTCACCTTGTTGCTCAAATCAACCATACCATATTGAAAAAAGTCCAAATACTCCTCCTAAACTTTAGATAGAAGTCCGTCTAACACACTGAACTTTAAAACCAGACATCCAACCCCTGAACTTTGCAAAATAGTTCATATTACCCCTAACGTGGTTTTGTATAGTGGTTTTTATCTAATTTGTATATAAATTGGATGAGTTTGATCGCATGACATACACATTGGATATATATATATATATATATATTAAAATCTCCACTTAAATTTTTCTTTTTACCACTTGTTAACTTTTACTTACAAACAAGTACCAACATAATAATAGTATATTATTGTTGTATAAGTATAAGTTGATGATACAATTAATAATATACAAATATGTTATATTAGTTATTTAAGGTTGTTCGTTTAAGCTTCCAAAATATGTAAAACCACTATCCAAAACCACCTTAGGGGTAATAAAAATGGTTTTACAAAGTTCAGTGAGTTAGATGTCCGGTTTTAAAGTTTAGGGGGGTATTTGGACTTTTTCTTACCATATTTTAACCATATCATATTTTGGTAATGCTAAATTTTTGCACATTTTGGTATTATCAAATTTTGGTAGTGTTGACTTTGTTTACTTGGATGTCTTTGTTAAATTCTAGTAGATTTTTAATAAAGTAAGCTTATAAAAATTACCAAAATTTAGTAAGGTAGTAATGATTGAAATGTGTTTAGCTTATTGTCTTACTAAATTTGGTAGTGCTAAAATTTGGTAAGGTTGAATGTAGCAATAACCTTAAGTTCACTTCACGTCCCTCATCTTACGGTCGAGTTTCAATCACATCCCACAACCGCAAAACCGAATATAACACATCCCTTATCTCCTAATACCGGTGCAAATGACATCTCAAGTGTGTATTCAGCCCGGTTTTAGTTTACATGGTTCTCTAAAATAAATTAGGATGGACCCCACGTATTAGTGAAAAATTCTTTATGACATTGTAAATTCATTGGGATTTATAGAAAACAATTATTGTTAAATACATAAATAAAAACAGGAAAGATTCGTATACATATATATTTGCTCGAACAAATTACAAGGTGCTAGCTGAAGCACGTATACAATACATTTTTTTGTAAGCTTGTGTGGACATCAGGGAGACATGAAAGCGTAAATATCTAAGTGATCCTTGCATGTGATGAATCTATTAACACTATCACTTGACCGTGTGTTTATGTAGGAGTAAGCAGTAGCTAGTAGCAGTGTAGCACTATACGATGGGAGGTAGGACAACCTTTTTTCCTTCTCTTTCCCATCCGAGTATGTACGTATAATTAATTTGGCTGTGTAGCTTGTCAAGTTATATATGTAGTTTTATGCACGATTAGAGCTTGATTAGAAGTGGATTGGATTACACGGTTGATTAATTAATTTACAGCTGCGAGAGGAGCTGGAGCTGCCTGAGAATGGGGCTGAGCGCTTCCATGAGCTTCTCACACGGGTGGTTGTGGACGCCCTCGTACGTGGTCACCACGATGCCCCTGTCCTTGGCAAGGCGCTGCACCTGCTTCTTCACGTTGCAAGTGTGGTGCGTGCACCGGTAGTAGCTCCTGTGATATATATCGTCAGTAGTTGACATCCTTATGAGTAAACAGAGTTATAATTAATTAATCATGTTGAGCGTTGAGCATGCATAAGTGTAGGTGATTATTGTTGAACGATTTGCCATGGATGCACGAAGTGCAATGGAGAACAGGAGAATTAACACATGCCTATTTATTGTTGATTAATGGTGCACCCCTATCTCTTTAATTAAGAGCGATACTCCGGTAATCTCTACCAGTAGTATTATACTACTAGTAGAAATTATCTGAACCGTTCACTATTAAGGTTAGATTAATAATCTACTAATATAATGATTAGAGATAACTTTATCATCTATGTTTTATTCCCAGTTAGATCGATATGTGATCCTGTTGTTTATTTAACATGAACTATAGTGGTGTCAATAAGTTAAAATGACAGGCAATAATATTGCACTAATGAGGCTCACTCCAATGCTCTCTACTGGTAGTAGAAAATAATCTAAACCGTATATCTCATTTGATCGAAGAGTTCAGATTGTTTTCTACTATCACCCTAGTTAACGGTAGTAGAAATATGGAGGAACAATATTATCTCAAAAAATAGGGGTATAATTATCATTTAGCACTTACTAAACTTTTTTTTCCTTCTATTTTGACTTTTGATGGAAAATGAGTAATACCAACATAATGGAAAACCACATATCGATCTAGCCAGAAAAAAACATAAATGATAAAGTTACTCATAATTATTGTATTAGTAAGTTACTAATTTACCCTTAATATTACTGATAGTATAATATTACAAGTAGAAGTACTGGAGCATCGCTCTATACTGGCCCTAATATAGGGTAACGATATACTCCTTCCTATCAATAATATTAGTACTCCCAATATCAAATATATGCTCTCTCGACCTATCGCGCGCTCATGCATGGCACCATTTCCTCGCCGCCCTAGCCTAGCTTCCTCTAGAGCTAACATGCTCTAGAGAAGACGAGAGTTTGCATGAGTTGGAAAGCATGATGAACTGATGCATGAATTTTCAAGTGGGATATATATATATCTGAAGATTAAAAAAAATATTGCCCCACTAAAGTTCATTCAAATTTTATTTATCATCTCTAGATATTTCTTTCTAAACATCCAAAACATTTAGATAATCTATATTCCTCAAGAATTTGTGTAACCGTTTTTAGCCCTAATTAAGCCCCCTCATATAACCCCCTCCTCCTTTTCTAACTTTTCCTTAACCTTCTCTCTAGTTACCACCAATACTCCCTTCCCCGTTGCATGGCTACCTTGCCTACATCGGCAGAGCCTGTCTGTCATGCTCCCTCGCCGCCTCTCCCTCTCTCCTATTGCCGCTACTCGCTGCCTCCCGTGCAATCAAAGCCATTCTTGTGATCGATGTTTTGCCTCCCCATTCGATGGCTCACGCGGTACTATTGAATCCTCCAAATTAACCAATCAAATCCGTCAAACATACCATTGACATTGTTCATTAGGCTCATTCTCTCACACAGCTAAGGATGTGCCATTGTTGCATGCCTTCGCCATCAAGGCTTTCCACCTACCTTATCCCAAACCTAGCCACCCCAATCTCACTAAGCAAATCTAGCCAGTAAACTTACAAGGTCATTAATTATCGATCACAAGTAATTATTATCTATCTCTCTCCCTATCTTTCATACATAACTAGGCTAGAGTTTGTGACATGTCCGTATTTTCGTTGGATCTAGGTGACAAATTTTCTAGAGTATATTATATTATTTGTTTTAATCAATTGCATTAGTTCTATGGAACTATTTATTATTTAGTCACTTGAAAATACCAACAAATTTCAATCAATTTTGGATGGCCTAAATTACGCCAAAAGATTCGTGCACTACACTAACCTTATCATATCCCTTTCCTTCTCAACTCACACCAATGCGAGTCACGCATGGGCACATGATGTACATCGAAGCTCTCACATCTTCATTGAGCTCCATCATCTCCCCCACCTTAAAGTACTATCCTAGCCTTGTCAACACTGAAATATGCCAACAACACCAATAAGACCTACCAAACCATCCTACCTCCCGCCCCTTCCCTCCCGTCTCGATCCTCCTCCAGTACTCCCCAAATGTGGCAGTGGCGAGGTGCCGACGCCAGCCCGAATCATTGACCCCACCACCGCCCTTCTTCAACCCCGTGGCTCTGATGCGCCTCGCCAGATCTACCTTGTCCGCCACTCACAAATCACAAACATCCCTCTAAGGGAAAACACCTCCTGCCCGTCAATCCCGATTCCAGCCCATACTCTAATCCGTAGGTTCTTTATTGTAGTTTGGGTATCGTCGATACCAGAGAAGAGGATGAGCTCGTCATCGCTAGAAAAAGAAAAAGATGGCCCGTCGTTAGCATAACCGGTAGGTTGCCCCTCCTCCCTCTTTTGCCCCCTAAGTCCAGTGCCAGGTTAAGGTGACTCAAATTCATAGCAATCTCTTAGTTCTAGGTATAAGTCATTGATTTTTTTCCTAGTCAATTTTTTTTTCAAATTTGATTAAGTTTATAGAAAAATATATAGTATTTTCAACACAAAATAAACAAATTATCAAAATATATTCAATGCTAGATTTAATGAAACTAATTTGATATTTTATATGTTGCTTAAATTTTTTATAAACTTAATCAAACATAACCAAGTTTGACTAAAAAAATCAAATGACTTATAATATGAAATGGAGGGAGTATTAATTAATGCATTTTCCACGTCAATATTGTCCATTCGTGCATGTAGATGCACATGCGGACATGCCATGAATGGAGTTCATGCAACAAGTAGTCGTCGTCGCGTTAGCCGCTAGCTAGAAATTAAGAACGCAATGTATATATGTACCTGGGGAAGTCGCTGTTCTTGACGGCCTTCTGCCCGTACTTCCTCCACCGGTAACCATCGTCGAGGATGTCGTTCTCGCTCCTCGTGTGGAACGCGAACCTCGACTTCCTCCCGCCGCCGCCCGCCTTCTTCCCGTTGCCCCTCCCACGCCGCGTCGTCGTCGTCGCCGCCGCCGCCTCCGTAACACCACTGCTCGTGACGGTGCTGCTCCCGCCGCAGCTGCTCTCCGCTGCCACTGCCGCCGCCGCCGCCATCACGCCTCCGCCAAGATCATCCTCGCCCACGCCCGCCGCCGCCGACCCCCCATCTGGGAGGAGCAGCAGCGACGCCGCCCAGTCGTCCCCCGCAGGGCTAAGCGCCGCCATCGACGCCGGCGGGGCCGACGACGACGACGCGAGGTAGGCCGCCGGCTGCTGAGGAAGCAGCAGCCCGTGCTGATCGCCCGCCGCCGGCTGTAGTCCGTCCATTGTCAGCACACACACACGTGCGGTACGTGCGCCGGCGAGGTAACGTCGATCAGTGGACGGACGGACAGGTGCACGGCGCGCGGCGGCGCGCGGTGAATATATAGGCGTGTGCAGGTGCAGCTGCGGGGTTAGCTGCGACTGGAAGTGGAAGGTGAAAGCGGTGTGAGCGGGGAAGGTGGGGGTGGGCAAGCGTGCAAGCTGCCTTCTTCACCTCTCCTGTGTCTCAAACAGCAGAGAGAAACGAGCAGCCATCAACCGATCAACCACCTCAACTACTGCCGATCTACTGATCTCTCTCCGTAAGCGTACGTGTTGCAAGGCGTCGTCAACGGCACGAGACCGCAATTAAAGATTGTTTACGAAAACTACGCTGTGCGTGTCCACATGCACACGCACGTACTGGTTAAACTAAATCGTGGTGTAATTTGTAATTAACGTGTAGGGTTCAGGCAGGTTTGTTCGCCAAATGAGGGCGAGATATCAAACCGTCGTAATCGTCGTTGTAGTATAGTTTTTGTTCACGTAGTGTTGGTTTTATATGTGTCACGTGTGGTCAATTGTGTCCGTTTGACCCTGTCGTGTACTTTACAAAATGTGCTTTGAATATCAGTAGACGGCTAATGGGCTTTCAACTATCTCTCAGTATGGGCCTCTGGTTTGGGCTTGGCCCAATAGCCTTTGAGAGTAAAGAGAGCTAAATGTGCTTTGAGAGTAAGTAGGAATTGAAAAGGAAAAGAGAAGCAGTAACTTGAGAGTTAAATTCATGGATTGCTTGAAGGGACAGTAACGGTGACTGATAGTGCTATTGCAACGTCAAAGATTGGCGTCCTAAATTTAGTGCACCACACGGAAATATCAAGAGTTGCAACCATCACGTTTGCTTAGTTTTGTTTGTCTTTGGCTGGGAATATTGGACGACGTGTGCATGCTAACGTACGTACATTAACAATTGTGCATGTGCTACATGTCAACAGTAGCGTCCTGTAGACGACAGGTATATCCTAATTCCTCCAACACATAGCTCCACCTGGTGTAGGACTCAGCTGTTTTGCTAGTTGCAGTACATGACATCGAGTTAGCAGAGGAACATTCCAATTAATGGGTGTCAAGTCGCAGATCTCTTTCAGAAATTAAGAGGATGCAGCCACGCGTATGTTTAGTTGTTGTCAGCAATTCGACACCCTTAGGCTCCGCCTGGTATTGATTGGATTGAATTTCGTTTGATGCTAACTGATTTCAGATGTTTCCGTTTCTGGCTAGTAGTTGTTTTTTCTCATAATCTAAGTATACAACATATTGCATATATTGCCTAATATTTTAATTTGATTAGTAAAACAACCAGCAGTGGAACGAATGTATCTCAGTAATCAAACATAAGCGTATAGTGGTGCCAGCCTTAACCAAAATGTCAACTCCGCATATCCAATGACCACATGGCACATGCTGTCAAATTTTAAATCTCACATCGATGTTTGTTAAGAGGTAGTGAGGCTTGAAACTAGGTCGGCTAGCTCATCAATTTGTGGCGCTAGCCGGTAAGACCCCGGGTCTTTCTCCTTGCTGTCAGTTCTGGAGATTTGGTTACTGTGCAGTTGCTACTGTAACTGCAAGTGGCACCACCACATGAATCAAAGCAAAATGGCAAGACCAACTGTAGCAAAAAATACTATCACAGCAATACTATTGTAGCAGCTCATTTGAACTGTTAGATCAGAAAATAATCAGCTCAGATTGTGAGCAGGCACAATAGCAACTGCATTGGATATTTGGATCTCTGTTCCAGTTTTTGCCTCTCAGCTCCCCATCAGCGATGTCTCCCTCTCCTGTTCATGATACCCTTTCCCTTTCCTGCTTTTCCAAGGAGAGGGGTCGCCACTTGCCAGCCATCATCAGGCAAGCCAAAACAAGAGTAGATTCGTTATCAAGGCCAGGCCAAACAGAGCAAAGTTCTCTAACATGTGGAACCTGAAAATCGTCGCTTCCGAATTGCATGATGTTACACCCCGCCTGGCTGTTTCTGCCAATCGGTTGGCCAATCAAAAACAAAACAACTCCAAAAACGGCAGGACGGTACACACACTCGCCATCCAAGGAGCATCTACAGCAGAGCTAAGGAAAAGGTTTGGCTGGACGACTCCTCCCTTTGGACGACTTCCATTGCATATGAATGTCATGAGCAATCCTTCTCGCATCGGCAGCCGTTCCCATCAGGCCACGACGGGAGAATCCCACGGAGTATAGACCCCTCTCGCCCTTCCACCCGTTTGGAAACGCTTTCCTTGGCAACCCATCTTTTTCTGAAAACAGCCCTTGGTCCTGCTCAAAAAGAGCCAAATGGCGCCAAAAAAATGGCAAAGCGTCAGGAGGTACACACATTTCATGTGTATGAACTTATTTCAAATTTGCTGTAGGTTGTCTTGAGTGTCTGAATATTAAACAAAACAATGGAAATGAGAGGGGCTCTCCTATCGGAATTTATTAAGACACTGTTTGGATAGATACAGGGGCTAAAATTTAGCCCGTGTCACATCGAATGTTTGTACACTAATTAGAAGTATTAAATGTATTTCATAACCTGGGCTAATTTGCGAGACGAATCTATTGAGCCTAATTAATCCATGATTAGCCTATGTGATGCTCCAGTAAACATGTGCTAATTATGAATTAATTAGGCTTAAAAAATTTATCTCGCGAATTAACTCTCATTTATGCAATTAGTTTTATTATTAGTCTATATTTAATACTCTTAATTAGCACCCAAACATCCGATGTGACAGGGACTAAAATTTAGCCCCTGAATCCAAACACCACCTAACAGAAGTGAGTCTCGAACCCAGTTTAGCTAGCTCACCATCTTGTAGTGCTAGCGGGAAGATCCCTGGGCTGGTGACTGAATATCGGTGAACTCTTTTTTCAGGAAAAAACATACTGAAATTTGTCTACAGCAAGAGAACATAGGTTTGTACTTTGTACTGTCATAACTAGTACCTTTAACCAGCAGGGGACGTTGCTTCTGTAGCCAGTGGCAAGTACAATGGTGTCAAACTGCTCAGACCGACCATCCACGAATATTACTAGCTGCCCTGCAATTTTTTTTATGGCAGGTCGGACCTGCACAAGAAAAATATATCCAGGAAATAAATTACAACCCATGACTGTAAGAGGCTAAGGATGTTCATGAATACTTTGGAAAAATAGTGAAATGAACCTTTATATCACCAGACTTGATCTTTGCAAGCGTGCCAATGTCAAGGATGGGAGTCTTTCCTGACAGTGATTTCAGCTCAAGTGGCCCAAGACTAGGCCTCTTCAACCCAAATCGTGCTGTGTCACCAAGAATTGCTCGTGCAACAAGCAGTAGAATCTGGTCTGCGACATGGATCGGCAACCATTTGAGTAGCCACATTGCAAGCCGAAAGGTCGGCTGACCTAGCATCTCCCTCGGCAAGATGTGCACCTGCAATGCAAACCATGATCCAAAATTTCTTAAGGCAAGCTAACAAAGTTAAAGTATAGTTTTTTTGCTTGGTGATTGGATCAAATGTTAATCAGAACTAATTTTACATCCTTTCAAAAAAAAAAAAACACTACATTGAGTAACATGCCTGTGAAAGTGTATATAAATTTCATTCTTACAAGCTGAATTAGCAATTTGTAACCAAACTCAAGCCCTTTCAACTGCCCCTGGTCAAGAAAATTCAGTGCTTTCATACAAAAGAAAATTCTAAATTAAAAAAAAAAGACTTCATAACCAAGTATAAACAACAGAACTCGTTTTAGTTTTTGCATACTCCGGTTTCAAGCAGAAAACCATTTAAGTGAGAAGGAATTAATAGACCAAAATAATATGGGCAGCATGTTTTCTCCTTATAACAGTTTTCCTGAGCAATTAATTAGGATGCATGCCATGAATTGCTCAAAAATAAAAGACGCATAAACACCATATGCAAGTATAGGGCGAGGGCAAGGACCCAGCTAGTCTTCAGAAGTGTTGTTCTTGGTGCACTTTCTAACATAGGTATTAGGCATAAGTACTATATAAGCTCTATAGGGTAAGAATGAATACAAATAACTATAGATTACACAGAATGGCATGAACTAGAAAAGTAGAAAAGTAACATATATAGAGAAAAAAAATCACATACTGCATCTCTTACTACAATATGAGGGTAAGCATTGTGGTTGCACAGGTCTAGGCACACCTCCATGCCAGAGTTGCCGCACCCTACAACAAGGACAGCCTTCCCAGCGAAATTAGAGCCGCTCTTGTATGCACTAGTGTGGAGGACACTTCCTCGAAACTCTTCCAAGCCATCGATCATTGGCAACACGGCCTCTGAATTCTCTCCAGTTGCGACAACCAGCCACCGTGACACATACTCAACATCATCTTCCATCATGCCAGTGGCCTGTGTAGTCCTCACCCGCCATAGCATCAGTCGCTCATCAAATTCTGCGCACACAACTGTATGGTTGTACATAGGATTGATACCAAACTTTGCAGCATAGCTCTCCAGGTAAGCCACAAACTGCTGCTTTGTGGGGTAATAAGGGTAACTGGCAGGGAAAGGAAGAAGAGGAAGTTCACAGAACTGACGAGGTAGATGGAGGCTGAGTCGGTCATACATCCTGAGCTGCCATAGAGGAGCTAAGCAACTCGATCGCTCAAGAACAAGGCTATCGATTCCCTTCTCCTTGAGGCATGCAGCAACGGCGAGTCCAGATGGCCCTGCACCAACAACTATCGGCCCTTGAACCCAAACAAACTTCTCGGAACAACACATAGCAGCAGGAGCAGGTACGCATGAACCTCTCCTTGTGGCGGTTTTTGATGGATTAATGTGCTTTTGGTTGTAGAAGGTGTTGAGGAAATAGGATCATGAGTTCACTTGCACTCATTTTCCTCCCCAGAAATTCATGAGAATGGCTAAGCTTTGATATGCTTGATGATGGAGTTCTCTTGGTCTAACTAAGAATACATGATTGTGTTGGGTACTTGGGTCAAGCACCATGGTGGAATAATAAACTAGTAAGCTTTGCTATATCTGTTTTTGAAGGATAGAAGGGGAGATAAATACTCTCAAGAAGAATTGGCACAAACACATCCAACTGAAGATACCATGTTGGAAGGGCATGGACTGTGTACAGTGGTGAAGTCGATTATTCCCCCTTTTAAGGTAGCTAATGTCACTATCTTATAAACAAATACCAAAGTAAATAAGATGTGCGTTACCTCATGCATTTAAGTATTTGCTCAAAGCAACTGTTCATGCACGGTGATCACAAAAAAATCCTTAACAAGATAGGTTGGATACATTTATATTACTTATTTGTGTATGTCTATGTGCATGTGCGAGAAACTGAGGACTTCAGAGATGTTTCGACAAACCAAAAGATCTCAATATAAAATCTCTGAAGCGTTTTTAACTGAAAATCTTCAAGCATTTAACATTCAGGGGACAAATGTTGACAGTGTGCATAATATTTGTACTGTTAATTAGCATAAACAGTTACAGGATTGTATACAACACCCCATGGGAAGATGTACCTGGCATGTAACTCGTGCTCTGCGGCACACTGTGCTGCAACCTGTATCATCCTGCTTTTCCTTGCCTTAATAACAGAAGGATGAGTGGAGAAATTCAATGTTCATCAATGTTCAAGACACTTAATGGGTAAAACAAGCTAGTCAGTAAGAACATACATGCATATAATAGCTAAAGCAGGCGTGATGTGTTATCTCAATATAGCTGCATGGGCCAAAGGTCCAGGAGAAGCACACGGACTAAGTGAAAACGAATTTCATTAACCATGCATGAAGAAATTGGCATTTGGCCCAATTGAAACATCAGTAATCAAGAATTCAGAGCTGACAGGCAAAGTAATTGCATATCAACATTTTGGAGATTTTAAGACTGAAGAAAATATTCATGAATAATAATGGAGCAAATCCGAGAAGACAACATGTATATTCAAAGAAAATTATTACACCTAAAAATTTTGCGTCTTTGGAAGGCTATTGGAACTGCACGTCGAACCAACCATTATCACCCATAGCTGACAGACAACATCTATAGATTTGTGGCCCATTTCTGACAAATGACCTTGTAGAGCGAGTGCTGTACCTACTACCTAGTTCTTCAAAGGTCCCCCAAATTTGTATCATTCCTATCATGGCCTAAGGTTTGAAAGGTCAGCTCCAATACAAACAAGGATGCCAAGAAATATAGCTTGAATTTATAGACAGCAGCAAGAATAATCTACATGACATCATATGAAGGACGAATTATCAAAAAAATTTCACAAGTATTTTTGTATTTTACCACTATCCAGCAGTGCACCGTGAACAGAAGAAATTGTGTTGCAGGCCAAAACCAAGTGATAAGTTGGAGGGAAAACTGGCTTTTAAGGTTGAACACAGCTATAGAAACAACAACGTTATCAGAAACAGGGCCAGGACAGTAGCAAAAAGTCTGCTTACCAATTAGCCTACTGGGATTTCCACTTACTAATATATATAGACTATACTGTCTGTTACTAAATTTTCTTTTCTAACAGTTTTAGTTTGGAGAATACATCCTAGACAATCTGTCCTCTAGTGATGTAGTAAACAATAACGTTCACTAGAAGCAGCGTGTCTGCTCTCCAGTCATACCTTTTCCGCGGTACCTCTTCAGTGATTCAGTCCGTGCACCACGATCTCTTGGGTGTCAACTTGGACTTTTGCAGCCATAGCCACTCTCAAAATGCTAAACTCCAGTGTATTTTGTGTCAGTTTGTTAAGAGTGAACAGTCCTCTCACATGGCATGGATCCCATATCAAAGCCTGCACACCAGCAGTTAGTACCACAGGAGCACAGGACATGGTTTGTGCTCTTGTGAGGTATATCACTCCACTGAGAGGGCATGGTTTGGACAGCAAGAGTCAAGAGGTTTCTACCATTATGCTAAGTAGCACTCTACATTATTCTACCGTTCTTACTTAACATTATTATATACTAATGTTCTTCAGGGACGAATTGTTTCCAGAACCATAAGACAAGCATCTTGTCAATTTGACAGTCTCTTACAATGAAATGTGGTGTACAAGCTAGGTTCGTTATTTTTTTTTTGGGCTAACTCTAACAAAACCTGAAGATGCTTTAAGAATCAATACTAACATTGGATTAGTCTTCTAGATTTGCTATCTTTTTCCTAAATAACAGCAGTGCAGTACAGACAAATTATCACATATCACAAGGAGTTAGTCTTCTAGATTCATATGCTAACAGAACTTGAGCTACCCCAAATCCCCAATCATAGCTCGTACTTGTAATGTGCAAACCAGCTGTCTGTGAATTTTGTCCAAGCATGCATTGCAATCGTATGTACAGCAAGTACTTATTAGCAAGATTAAAATTTCAAAAGTCATAATAGAAACCAAACAATGGTAATTGGTCCATTTGCTAATTTATACATATATACCATAGGTTCATAGGTAGGACAGGAATCATACCCTTCATATTGGTTACTTTCAGAACGAAGGCAGCCTTCATCACTCTTCTCGCCACGCATGAGAACAATCATGTGAAGACAAATAGAATCCAAAAGTGTTACGGCGGCCTGAGGCTGCAAATCATCACCAAAATCCAGTCACCACTCACCACATAAAGGCCACCTACCAACATGCAAATGTTTTCAAAAAAAAAAACGACTTGCAAAAAGAACATTTTAATGCCCTGTGTCAAGCAAGGATATCTTTAAGACTTGGAATAAAGCATAAAGTAAATTAGTAACAGATGGAGAAAACAGACGAAAACTATTCAATGAAACAACGTACTATCTAATATTGTGATGAATAAGTCTTGTGCTTGTGCTGTGCTGTGTGCTTGTGTTGTGCTGTTGCTGTCCATTGCTGTCTTTTTCGTTTTTCAGCTTAAGAGATGCTCTAGGACAACATCTTTACTTTCAGTTTTAGAGAACAACACATTTACTTTTAGTTTTAGACTAGTAAGATGCTCTATAACAGCAGCTTTACTTTCAGGTTTAGAGGACAGCACCTTTGCTTTCAGTTTTAGACTAGTAAGATGCTCTATGACAGCATCTCCTTTCAGTTTTAGACTAGCAAACCAACTATAAATATGTATCCCAACCCCCCCGGGATGGCATGACATTTGTGAGAAAATAAACAGAAAATTGCCCCAACTCTCCTAGCGCCATCCTCTCCATGAGAGTAAGGATTTTGCTACTAACAAGTGGTATCAGAGCCGTTCTATCCTGTAGCCTAGACATCTCCAGCTACTCCCCTTCCCGAGCTCCCCTCTGTCCTCAGCTGACAGCAGGAACACTGGTTGTTCTTGTTCATCCCTCCCCCCTTGCGCTGACGAGCAGTAGCTCGCCAGAGGCAGCATCTTCCCCACGCAGCAGCCCCCTAGTAGCACGCCATGTCCGCAGGACAGTCTCAACGCTCGGTCACCTCGAGCGCGCGGCACCGGCAGGAGGCCGAGCTCGCCGCGGCAAAGGAACGCAAGCGAGCGGTGGCAGAGACCGCTGCGGCGGCAGCGAGGGCATCATGGCTGGCGGCAGCAGAATTGGCAGCGGCAAGGGCGGAAGTGGAAGCAGCAGCGGCGGCGGATGCAGCGCGTGCGGCGGCGACAGAGCTCAAGGCTCTGCGAGACAGAAGCTCCAGCAGCTCTGTCTCCGCCTACGGCAGCACCGAGGATGAGCTCAAGTTGGCGAGGGAGACAGCTCGTGAGCGGGCGGAGCATTGGGCAGCCGCGCATCCCCACGCGCGCGGTGGCGGTAGCCCAGACAGGCGCGGACGCGCCGGCGGCGCTCCTGGCGGGGGCGCGCGCGGCGGCGGCAGCCCAGACGGGGGTGGACGCGCCGGCGGACCCCCCAGCGGGGGCGCACAAGATGGCGGCGCTCCCGGCGGCAACGGCTGGGTCGACGGAGATCGCGACCATTGTAGGCGGTGCGGCTCTCCCTCCCTGGACCGGTACCGTGGCCACCACAGGATCCAGGCCGTCATCAGGGCTGTCAGTCCCAGCGGTGGGTGGCCTACTCTCACCAAGACCAATTACGTCGAGTGGGCTGCGGTGATGAGGATAAGGCTCCAGGTGCGGCACATGTGGGAGGCAGTCCGGTACGGTGACGTCGACTACGACGAGGATCAACAGGCGTTGGATGCCCTCATCGCTACAGTCCCGCCTGAGATGCAGTTCTCGCTTTCCCAGAAGCGGACTGCCAAGGAGGCCTGGATGCCATCGCTGCGGCACGCATCGGCAGCGATCGCGCTCACAAGTCCACACTGTAGGCACTTCGCAAGGAATGGGAGAATCTGGCCTTCAAGCCAGGTGAGGACATTGATGACTTTGCCCTCCGACTCAACACTCTGCTGCAGAAGCGGGTGCGGTACGACGATGACACCTACGACGAGGAGAGAGCCGTCGATAAGATCTTCCATTGCATCCCAGAGAAGTACAAGCAGATCGCTCGTTCGATGGAGTCTCTGCTGGACCTCTCCACGATGTCGATCGAGGAGGCGATAGGTCGCCCCAAGGTCATCGATGGTGATGAGCCACAACCTCTCTCGGGCCGGCAGGAAGCTCCATCTCACTCGGGAGCAGTGGGAGGCCTGTCAGGGTGACGGGAAGGAGGAGTACTCTTCCTCGACAGGCAGCCGCAAGCGTGGCAAGCCGCGAAAGGGGCGCGGAGGCGTCCAGGTCAGGGTGCGAGGACGCACCGAGGGTGGCGCCTGCAGAGGCGCCTAGGGCAGCGTCGTTGGCAACCACAGACCGGCACGAGACGACGCCTGCCGTAACTGTGGCAAGCTTGGCCATTGGGCCAAAGACTATCGACAGCCACAACGCGGCCAGGCCCATATCGCACAGGTGGAGGAGGAAGAGCCGGCTTTGCTCCTGGCACACGCAAGCATCGAGCTACCTCCAGCGGCACCGGCTGCAGTGGCTCTCCTCCACCTTGATGAGCCGAAGGCACACACCTTCCTCGGCAACGGCTCCAGCAACGACAAGACTGACGGGTGGTACCTCGACACCGGTGCCACCCATCACATGACTGGCGGACAGGAGTTCTTCACCGAGCTTAACTCCAGCGTCCGAGGCTTTGTCAAGTTTGGGGACGCCTCCGGCGTGGAGATCAAGGGTGTTGGCTCCATCACCTTCACCGCCAAGTCCGGTGAGCACAGGCTGCTCACTGGAGTCTACTACATCCCCGTGTTGAAGAACTCTATCATCAGCGCGGGATAGCTGGATGAGAACGGTTCACGTATGTTGGTCGAGCACGGAATCGTGAGCATTTGGGATCATCGTCGTCGCCTTCTTGCCAAGGTAACCAGAGGCACCAATCGACTCTACATCCTCAACATGCAGGTGGCACAACCGGTTTGCCTCGCCGCCCGTCGAGACGACGAGGCGTGGCAGTGGCATGAGCGCTTTGGGCACCTCCACTTCGAGGCCCTGAAGCGGCTCAGTGCCAAGGAGATGGTGCGAAGCCTGCCGTGCCTTGACCACGTGGAGTAGCTCTGCGACGTCCGCGTGTTAACAAAGCAGAGGCGGCTCCCCTTTCCCCAGCAGATGAGCTTCCGAGCCAAGGAGCGGCTCGAGCTCGTGCACGGGGACCTATGTGGCCCAGTGACACCGGCCACACCAGGAGGACGATGTTACTTCCTACTGCTCGTCGACGACCTCTCCCGCTACATGTGGGTGATGGTTCTCGGCAGCAAGGGAGAGGCTGCGGACGCCATCAGGAGCGCGCAGGCTGCTTCGGAGGCGGAATGCGGCCGCAAGTTGCGCGTGCTACGCACCGACAACGACGGTGAATTCACAGCGGCTGAATTCGCGTCGTACTGCGCTGATGAGGGCATTCAGCACCACTACTCCGTGCCGTACAGCCCGCAGCAGAACGACGTCGTCGAGCGGCGCAACCAGATAGTTGTGGGGATGGCTCGGGCCCTCGTCAAGCAGAGGGGGGATGCCGGCTGTTTTCTGGGGAGAGGCGGTGGTGACGGCTATCTACATCCTCAACCGCTCGCCTACCAAGGCCCTCGACGGCAGGACGCTGTACGAGGCTTGGCACGGGCGCAAGCCAGAGGTTTCCCACCTGCGGGCCTTCGGATGCCTCGCGTTCGCCAAGGAGCTCGGCCACATCGGCAAGCTCGACGACAGGAGTACTCCAGGGGTGTTCATCGGCTACGCGGAGGGCTCGAAGGCCTACCGCATTCTCAACCCGGAGACACAGCAATGCGCGCACGTCACGTGACATAGTGTTCGAGAAGGGCGAGGATGGGCATGGGACAAGACGGTGGATGACAGCTCGACTCCGACGTACGACGACTTCACTGTCGAGTACGTCCACTTCGAGGGAGCTGGGGGAGCAGGCGGCCCTTCTTCACCGAGCGTGCCTACCCTAGTCCCCGAGCCTCCACCAACTCCGGCAGCACCACTCTCTCGAGCCACGACTTCGGCTGTGATGAGTTCTTCACCGACACCCCCACAACCGGCGATCCCACACATTCCAACACCAACAGCCACCCCTCCGGGCACGTCCACTCCAACTCGTGTCGAGCACAGCCCGGTGGAGTTCGCTACTCCGCTCTTCCACGACGAGGAGCGCATCAACGCGTACCACGACGGCGAGCCGCTAAGGTACCGTACGATGGAGGACCTTCTCGGCGACCAGTCGGTATCGGGATTGGTGCGTCACGACTTGGAGGCACTGTTGCACCTTGCGTGCGACAACGGCGAGCCTCGGTCTTTCGCAGAGGCCGAGAGACACGTGGCATGGCGCGTCGCAATGCAGTCGGAGATGGACGCGGTTGAGGAGAACCGCACCTGGAGCTTGCTGTCCTCCCTCGTGGTCACCGCGCCATCACCCTTAAGTGGGTGTTCAAGCTAAAGAGGGATGAAGCCAGTGCCATCGTCAAGCACAAGGCTCGCTTGGTGGTAAGCGGTTTCGTGCAGCAGGAGGGGATCGACTTCGACGATGCCTTCGCCCCCATGGCACGGATGGAATCCGTGCGATTGCTCCTTGCACTGGCTGCTCAGGAAGGCTGGTGCGTTCATCACATGGACGTCAAGTCAACGTTTCTAAACGGTGATCTGAAGGAGGAGGTCTACGTGCACCAGCCGCCGGGATTTGTGATTCCCGGCAAGGAGGGCAAGGTGCTACGCCTGCACAAGGCCCTCTACAGCTTACGGCAGGCACCGAGGGCGTGTAATGCCAAGTTGGATTCCACGCTCAAGGGGATGGGCTTCGAGCAAAGCCCGCACGAGGCGGCCATCTACCGACGGGGCAATGGAGGATATGCCCTGCTGGTGGGTGTCTACGTCGACGACTTGGTGATCACCGGCACCAAGGATGCGGAGGTGGCATCATTCAAGGAAGAGATGAAGGCCACCTTCCAGATGAGTGACCTGGGGCCTCTCTCCTTCTACCTGGGGACCGAGGTGCACCAGGACAACTCCGGGATCACACTTCGATAGGCCGCCTACGCCAAAAGCGTCGTTGAGCTGGCTGGGCTCACCGATTGCAACCAAGCCCTCAATCCGATGAAGGAGAGGCTGAAGCTAAGCCGCGACAGCACGACAGAGGAGGTGGACGCTACGCAGTACCGGCGTCTTGTAGGGAGCCTTCGCTACCTCACCCACACACGGTCGGACTTGGCATTCTCCGTCGGCTACGTTAGTCGGTTCATGCAGCGACCAACGACGGAGCACCAGTAGGCTGTGAAGAGGAACATCCGCTACATTGCGGGGACTCTCGACCACAGTCTCTACTACCTGAGGTGTCCTGGAAAGGCACACTTCGTCGGGTACAGCGACAGCAACCACGCCGGCGACATCGACACCAGCAAGAGCACGAGCGGGACTCTCTTCTTGCTCGGCGAGTGCCTCGTTAGCTGCCAATCGGTCAAGCAGCATGTGGTTGCCCTGTCCAGCTGCGAGGCCGAGTACATGGCGGCCTCCACCGCTTCAACCCAGGCGCTCTGGCTTGCGCGACTGCTTGGTGATCTCCTCGACAGAGACACTGGAGCAATGGAGCTCCGGGTGGACAGCAAGTCCGCTCTGGCTCTGGCAAAGAACCCCTTTTTCACGAATGAAGCAAGCACATCCGGGTGAGGTACCACTTCATCCGAGGCTGCTTGGAGGAAGGGAGCATCAAGGCGAGCTACATCAACACCAAGGATCAGCTTGCGGACCTGCTCACCAAGCCCCTTGGGAAGGTCAAGTTCCTCGAGCTTTGCTCCAGGATCGGGATGGCCCAACTTCCTCACAGGACGATGCACAAGACTTAGGGGGAGAATGATGAATAAGTCTTGTGCTTGTGCTATGCTGTTCCTGTCCGTTGCTGTCTTTTTCGTTTTTCAGCTTTTCAGCTCAAGAGATACTCTAGGACAACATCTTTACTTTCAGTTTTAGAGGACAACACCTTTACTTTTAGTTTTAGACTAGTAAGATGCTTTAGGATAACATCTTTACTTTCAGTTTTAGAGGACAACACCTTTGCTTTCAGTTTTAGACTAGTAAGATGCTCTAGGACAGCATCTCCTTTCAGTTTTAGACTAGCAAACCAGTTATAAATATGTATCCCAACCCCCCCGGGATGGCATGGCATTTGCGAGAAAATAAACAGAAAATTGCCCCAACTCTCCTAGCGCCATCCTCTCCATGAGAGTAAGGATTTTGCTACTAACATGTTGTTCGTTAAAAAAAAAAGCTGCAAACAGAAAGTGGTATTGTACTCCTTTTTTACATCATATTTCCCTTTCCTTAGAAATAAAGGAAGAAATGAGTAGGAGGAAGAGGAATCAAAAACTAACCAGATTAAGAGCATAATTTTAAGAGCTTAGTTAGTGGTTGTGAGAATGGAAATCTCCACCACCCAAGTGTTTCGGTAGAAATATTTACTGAACTACATCTATTTTATCTTAGATATCTCATTACCACAAGAGTAAATTTACTGGGAAATCATCTCGAAATGAAAAAAAATCTAGGACTTAAAAATGACTAAATTTCAGGCTAACTAGGGGGAGTCAATGTGGAAACGGATTAGCACAAATCATCCCATTTATTCTATTACCATCACCACGCGTCATGGCAAGCACATTTCCAAATTTCACAAATCTCGCCCACAAACGCAAACTGCTAGAATACACAACCAAATCCCAATCCGAGATCGGATTCTCACCTCGACTGCCAAAATTCCAGCCACCCGCAGCCTCAACCGAGAGGGAGGGTCGGATCGAGAAGGTAAGCCACAGGAGATTATAGGATTTCAAATCAGGAGGGAGCAAGGGAGGAGAGCAGCGCCTGCACAACTTCCGATGCTCCGGCCGCAACAGGGGGAAGTCAGACAAACCGCGCCGTGCATTAGGCGAGTAGATTTGTAGTACACGGGCCGGGTATATAGAGAAGCTATGAATTTTTTTATTTATATTTTTTTAATATTTACAGAAATATTATAGCGGCAAAAATATTTGCAGAAATAGACCCAGCGGCTCTCCACTTGGGCGGCAAGGTGACGTGGCACACGGTGCCGTCTGCGCATTTTGCGCTGAGGTCAACCCTAAACGATTTTAGGGTTATGCGTCTTGATATCTAAAACGGAAGAATACTTATAGAAACATCAAAAAGTACAAGTTATTTATAAGATAACTTACATAAGAAAGGGGCACATAACGAGAATGAAAAATAGACAACAAAATAACAAGCCACGAAACATAAAAACATTACATGTCGAAGTCTAACAAGTGGTTCGCAACACAACACAATGCGAACACATCGATAAGTTCGAACGAAATTACAAGCAAAGTCTTTTGCCAACATAGAACACACGAACTACACCACGTAGTCGGACGTTCCACGAGGATGTCTAGGATGGGGCCGACTTGAAGTAGTGCCTTCACCCGTAGGGCGAGCTCCATCTGCTGCTGATCCTGATAGTCCTGCCTCCGCTGCACTTGGTTTTTCCTTGTCTTAGGACAATACTTGTAGGTGTGGCCACGTTCATTGCATTTACTGCACTGCTTCACCCTGCCTGCCTCCGACTCGTCCATATCGTTACGGATGCGACAAGTCTTCCTCATTCCAGCCTTGTCTCGGAGTTTCGATGGATCAGGAGTATTGATTATCAAATCGTTAATCTATGTGAACTCCCCAGTTATACCGAAGCCAAAAATCTCGCCACTACATGTGTGATATATTGCTTGCTTAGAGAAATATTATGACACATATATTCCATCTTGGATGCCACACTCCGATACCGCAGCAATGACATGGGTGCATCACCTGTGGAGCAGCTTCGACTTTCTACAGAAGCAATGACATGTGCTGTCGGCTTTGAGAACACACTCCTGCTTTATCTCTTGCGGTAGATACCCCTGCCTGCTTTATCTTGGCAGAGTACCTCAATCCTATCTTGTTGGGTACCTTGTATTAGAGCTCGATGTTTCATGGCTTTTTTACGCCACTCCGCTGGCTTTTTCTCCATGAAAGTTCCAAATAAAATGTTGTTGTTCGGCATAGAGGGAAGAACTGTTTGGAACCACTCCCTAAAATACATACATGTTCCATGTAAAATGAACTCCACTATACCAACTAGCGGGAGTCCACGGACACAACGCATCACCCAGTTGTAAACTTCCACCAAATCTGTTGTCATTATACCATATCTATCACCACGTGCTATAAGTCTTGGCCCATTTCTCTTTTGGCTCATTTTTTTTTGGCTCATTTCACTTTTAGCTCATTCTCTATTGTAATGTCACTTGTCTGTGTACCAACTCCCAAGCCCTCCATCAACCATCTTTTTATAGAAGGTACACTCCTCTCAGCTGGTCTATTAATTCCTCTTATTACAACCCTAGTTAATATAGTGCCTTTATTCAAACAAAGTTCTAAAAAATACAACTAAAGCTCTAGTTGACATTATACATTTAGTCACGTATATGATTTAGGAATATTATCTGAAATCGGAGTTTCAAATCGATAGAATTTCACCACTTCTTCTCTTCTCCTCCCCTTCTTTTTTTTAATGGGTAGGTGAGAGGAAGAATGAAAGAAGTACAAGGCAGCAGGTCTTTTAGAAGCTGGGAATTTTGCACGGAGACCCTTGCCGTCCTAGGAAAGAGCGGTAAGACGGTCGCGTGCAAAATTCCACCTTACCAAGTGGAGTGAAGCATGTTCTATTTCAACAAATATTTTCACCACTATAATATTTCTATAAATATTTAAAAAAATAAAAATAAAAAAATTCAAGAAGCTATTATAAGTAAATTGTATTGGGCCTAGCCAACACAAAAGAGAACTGAATGGCCTTATTGTAGTACGGATCAGAAACAACATAATCTCGTGAAAAAGGTGATTCAGTACGCAAACAAGATTTATTCATGTCCAATCATATCAGCTTGCGAAAGGTGATTCAGTCGTTGTTTGGTTGAACAGTCAACAAGCCATTAATACAATATTATAGTTAACTGACTAAAAACAAATCACACTGCGAAACATCCGTTCTGCGTATTTCCAGTACAACGATGCAGCAATTCCGACGATGCAGTCTTCAACATATCCAATCGCTTATCTCGGTTGGTTTTGTTAACAAAAGAATGCCGCATTTTTCACGTCATTGAACAGCTGCAGCAATCCGCCGATGCAGTCTGGTACATATCCCATTGCATATCTCGGGTTAACAGAAGTTAGTTTTGTTAATAGAAGAATGCAGGTTGGTTTTGTTAAACAGAAATGCGCAACAATCAAGCAGAACATAAGAAACGTTTCGCAATAAAAAAAACTTTAATAAAAAAAAGGTTAGGGATAACTAATAACGTTTGAGAACAGAACACAATCTAGAAAAAGGATGGATCAAGATCGAGTGTGTAAAGGTCGTCAGTTAGGAGCGAAAGACTATTTATTCAAAGTAATCATAACCACTTGGGTTTGATCATCTGAACTATGCATTTTTGCTCATCACTCGGCCTTGCAACCCGATTTACATCCACATCGGAATCAGATACCTTAAAAACCACAATTAAAAATGGTTTTTAAAGCAAAAACAAAATTGATTTAAGTCAAATACGAAACTGATATTGAGATGAGACCTCAGAAGGAAGGCAGTAGTAGGGTATGTCCTCAAAAGATTTCAGAGAGAAAGGTTTCCACATTAATCATCACAGGCCTCAAAAACCAAAATAAACGAACAGAAAGATGCTGAAAAATAAAACGATGCAAGAATAAAGCTGACCTCATTGAGAAGATTAGGGTTGTCCGCATGAAAATTCAGACATATGCTTGTCATTATTTTAATCTAATCATCGGCCAATTTAACTGCACAACAAATCCAACAGAACAGCAAAACAAAATAAATCCTCGAAAGAAAATCTGAACAAAAGAAGGATCTGATGGGGAATTAACGATTGATTTGGTTGCATAGGACTCGGAATATGGGTGGTGATATATCAGCATGGTCGTCAAGGCAAAAACAATTTGCCGGTTACGACGAACGAGACCAATAGATACGATCTTCACCGTCCTCGATACCAAAACCGTAACTCAAACCAGCACTCGAACCACGGAAAACCAAATAAACCCGAGCAAAAGCCCTAGCGAAGGAAAACAAAAGGGAAAGAAATCGAGATCTGAAATCGCAGATCGATCGAGATCAGCGAACAAGAGGCAGCAGAAGCAAGAGTAGATGGCGGCGAGGAGGATAGAGAATTAGAGATGATGGAGATGGCTTCTATCGCTCGTGCTTATATAGAGGCATCTGCGGGAATTAGGGTTTGACGCGCTCGACCCGTGTAGTTCTCGCGAGCCGTTCGATGAGTGAATCTCGGCCGTCCGATCGCAATGCCATCACTGACGTGGGCCCAAACTGAAAAATGGGCTGGGAGGCCCAAAACTTGTAGGCCCATGTAATAAGCCCTTCTACCCTAAGAAGACGGGGACTCCGCCGAGCCGCTTCGCCGTCGCCATGGCATCCGCCCGCGCCGCCCTCCTCCGCCGCCACTGCCTCGCGGCCGCAGGCGCCAACCCCGTTCTCTTCTCCGGCCATGGCCTCCGCTACCGTAAGCTGGAGGTCATCCTCACCACGGTAACAGCCTGTTCTCCAGCTCTTTCCTTTCGATCCACGGCCACTTCGCTTTGGGCTGCCTGTTTGATGAGTGCGTGGTTACTGGAAGGTGGGGAATGCGTCTAGCTTTGCGACGATCTGAGTGGGATTTTGTGGGTCGATTATTGATTCGACGTTGGACTTGAGCGAAATGGTATTAGTCCAGTGAGTTGGGTGGCGTCTTAGGGATAATTAGAGTAGAAATCCCAGATTATTTTCGCCGTGTATTGAACTAGTAGTTTTTGTTTAATTGAGCATGAACATCGATTTGATGGACACTTCATGGTGCAAAATGATCTTATGGCGTGGCCTTTGTCATATGATAACTGGACATGTTAGTAGGAGTTAAAACTATGTTGTTTTCCCACTCAATGGTTCCTTCCTGGTATGCTGCAGACTATTGATAAGCTGGGGAAAGCGGGGGAGGTAGTGAAGGTGGCTCCAGGACACTTCCGCAACCACCTTATGCCCAAGATGCTTGCTGTCCCAAACATCGACAAATTCGCTCTACTCATCCGTGAGCAGCGCAAGGTTTGGTTTTTCAATTTAGTTCTTCAATATATATAACCAATTGAACATGTAATAGCTATATTTTAGCTACTCACAAGCACCTTTAGTTTCTTTACTACAGCTTAGTTATTTGATATTTAATAAATGTTTGCATTGTTTCTATAACCCGAATCTACATGAGTATATGAATTGCACTATAGGTTATAGGTTCTGTGATTTTTACTATGGGTGGTGAACTCTACTTCTTCGTGCACAATTTGTCATAGTATTTCTTGGCTTGTTGGTAGTTTTGTTTATGCGCAATAAATTATTGTGGTCCCACTAGTTTATCACTACTCAAGTTAACTCATTGTTGACTTGTCACTTGTTCGAATGCAGTGCAAACTATAAGTTTGTGTCTGAAAATATCATTCTTATTTGTTTGATCAGCTTTACCAACGTCAAGAGGAGGTGGTGAAAGAAGTACGACAGGAAGATGATGATGCTAAGGTAAGCTGTTTCATGATGTACATCGTTGATCAGATGCTTTTTTATCAATTTCTTCAAGGTTTGTTGCTGTTCAAGTGCTGAATTGCCTTTGATATGTTCTCTTTGGAGCTACAGATAATCTTGAGGCCTGTACTATGTTCTCAGAAATGTAGTTGGGTTTCATATTTTCATTTCAGCACTATGCCAACATAGGAACACACTGTTTATTTCTGTTTTTTAGAAGTTATACTTTGGATACATTTCTGAGAACAATGGTTACAGTCATGTCTTAATTTTCTCACAAGCACATGTGAATTATTCAGTGTATGAAAAAATTGAACATGTTGCCTTTAATAGTTCTTCTACTTATAACATGTATGAAAAAAATTGGTAATCATTATACTTAGTACTACTTAAGTTTTTCCCTTTATTTACTCTACACTGTTATGATACTATCTTCAGTGACTAAATTTGAGTACAGTATCTTTCCAGGCTCTGTAATGTGCACACTTTTGTTGTATGTAGAAATCAACTTTGGTTCATTCTTGAAACCACATTTCCGCTGATAATATGATCCGATTTCGAGTTGAATTACCTGCAGCTCCAACTCCAAGAATTTCTGGAGCTAAGAAAATCCAACTCTGAAATAACTTGGAGTTGGAGTTGTGCCATACAGGGCCTTAGATCTGAAAGTTTCATATTCTGGTTGATCAGTCACGTACTTCCTTCTGCTTTCAATTGTTACTCATTTACTTCTGAAAACTTTTGAACAGCAACAGGAAGAGAAACTGAAGGAGTATCAAACGGCAGCAAAGCGTCTTGATAATGCTCTCTTGGTTAGTATGATTACTCCAAAATTGGGAATCCTGCTGCAGCCTGTTTGGTTTCATGTTCCAATCAAGCAACTTTATTTCTTTATAATCGTTCACGTTAGCCAGCTATTGTGATATTGCCCATTTAGCTATTGATGATCACTGATATTTTGATAGGTGTTGAGGAGGTTCATCTCAGTTGGGAATGAACTACGGTCCCCTGTGACAAAGGATGAAATTGTTTCCGAGGTGCGTCTCCAACTCAGCCACACTACTTGTTCCAAAAATTCAAATTTGCAGTAATATCTCAGTTTAATCAACAGGTTGCAAGGCAACTCAATATCAATATCCACCCAGACAATCTTCACCTACCGTCGCCATTGGCATCCCTTGGGGAATTTGAGTTGCCCCTCCGTTTGCCAAGGGATATACCACGCCCAGAAGGCAAGCTACAATGGACTCTAACGGTTAAGATCAGAAGAAAATAAGTACAACCATTGGGGTATTTTGTTCCCCCTCCAAGGAGATGAATGATACTAAAATATTGCAGAATTCAGAACAAGAGACTTCAGATAAAGTTTGCTGCAAAATTCAGTCCCATTTTGAAAATGGTGCACTACATTCTCCTGCGTGGTTTTCTGAACCTCCTTAGAGACATTATTGGCCTTTCCTTCAGCAGGATGATCTGTACTAGTCATTTCATTCGTGAAATACTGAATAATCTCTCTGGAATAGATATATTGCAACAATTGTTTAGCAGCCAGCATCCAGCATGGCCTGTGTAGTGTCTACAACCTCGTGTTCTTTGTTAACTTTGCATCATCCTTGAAACCGAGATAAGTTGCAAGCATAGCTATTGTTGCAAACATCCATTTCTCAAGTCTTAATGCTATCCTAGATGTAACGAGTTTACACATATTAGAGCTTATAACGATGTAAAAATTGCACGCAAGACAATGCAAGAAGGCTTTATATATCTAAAAGCAACATTTCGACATGGTTAAAAACTTAAAAGCGCAATCAGCAATTAGAAGTAAAATGACATTACAATTACGAAGCATTTTTCTTGTATAGAGCGTGGTAGAAAGTGCAAGCCATGGTACAAACTCCCAACGGATAAACAAGGAATATGAGTCACCTACTTCTACTAATTTACAGATCCTTGTGATCCTAGAACTTGACAGACTACTAATACATTGTGTTGCTCAGGATCTAGTTCACTGTACTTAGTCTGAAAATTTTAGTCAAGTTGCAACCAAGGAGAGATCTCAGCTTCTGCTTGCTCCTGTTCTGTCTGCAAGGATTGTCTGTGGGTCCAGAGTTGATAGAATTTGGGGCATCGACATGCCACCAGATACAACAATCTCTGCATAAGACATGTTAATAAAAGGTCAAGGCATTTTTTAACAGAACAAGCTGAACTACCTCCATGAATATCAAGTGGAAATAGAACACAGAAAGTTCAGGCTTAGGACTAACCAATGCCTTCACGAACAGAAAGATTTGGCCTTATAACATCCTTCGAATTTACCATGAAGATATCACCAATATAAAGATGGTTGGTCGGGACATACACGCAGTACAATTCCTCTTGACCAGTATAACTCTGTTACAGCATGATGATGAGATGAGCTTAGTTATTGAAACCAGACATTTACTCCATGCTAACATAAAAACAGAATGGATATCAACACTGATTATTTTTGTACAAATGACATAAACATCGTAGTGTAATGTAATCTCAATCGAAATAATAGTTAGTAGTCATCTTACCTGGAGAGAGACTGATGATGTAATGAAACCAAATGCGTATTCTCCAATACGAGGATGCCTTATGATGACCACTTCCTTGAATGCCTGTTTGTTCTGATCTGTAGAAACCAGAGTGAATTAGCACCCAAGCTAATTTGCAGACATGCTATTAGTGTGACAGTAGGTTTACCTGGTGATATTGCAGCACTTATTTGCTTGGATGCATTGTAGATATGACGGACAAGTGGCATGCGCTTAATAATCCACTCACCAAGGCTAAGGACAGATGCTCCAACCCAAGATGACATGAAGACTCCGACCACAAATATGAAGGTAACAGAAGTGATAAAGCCAAGACCTGGGAATTCATTTGTAGAATAAATAGTGTGAAAAAAGAAATTAAAGGAATAGGCAACAAGCATCCCACATTCCACTCATATGCGATCAAGTCCAAACATAAAATGAATTTTCTCTACATCATTGATCATTCAAATGCCAAGCTTCCAGATCCCTGACATACTATCAGCTAGAACTAGTCTATACCAGAATTATTACGTCTAACATTGTACCAGCACAAAACTTTTTCACAAAATGTAAACAGAAATGTGTAACATGTAAAGGACCCAGCACTAAAGTAAAAGCACAATGAATGCTGTTTTGGGGGAAAGAAATTATAACATATGAGCAATCAACTATTTCAAAAATATTTGGGGAGTTCACATACCAAATATATTGATTCCCAGTTGAGCATAGATTGGCGAGAAGAATCCGTCAACAAAATGAATGAACCACCACGTGATGTAGAATGTTATTGCTATGGGGAAGAGAATTACACTGGAAGTATCCGGAAAAGAAAATGAACAAACAAACATCTTAGTGTATAAACTAGCAAGTGGAAAGATAAATTCATATAATATCAATGAAATTACAGTAGCATAAGAAAACAGTGTTAAACCCTAATTCTGTGGTTCATCATTGTCATTGCCATTTGAATATATATTTCAACTGTTGCACAATCACTACTCAAGCAACCACATGAGTATCAATCTATAACTCCACATAACTCCCAACCAAACGTGAACATCTTGGCATTTAACCAATTTCTCCAAGCTGATTTCCTTTTAAAAAGACTATATCCCAGATTCCAAGAAATAGGTACCCATTGTCATATTAAGTTACTAACCAGCAATGAACCTAGTGATCTTACCAAAGCACTTACATGAATTACTCTCAGTTCTGCAAAGAGAACAGAAGTTTGAATTCGTGAAGATTTTATTAATTCTGGAACCCATAATTTGACCTTTTGAATTGTAGCCACATTCCCTAAGTATGCTATAATATATACCCACAACAACCATGTCATATATGATAGACCATCACAGACACTGTAGCATAAATAGAACATTCTTTTAGCTAGAAAGAATTGTACTGTTCACTGGTAGACAATACTCAGATGCATAGAGGAACGAGGAGAAATTTATTAGGCACATCCTTCAGAGACTTACCATCCAGTCATGAATTTCTTTGAAGCCCAACTTCGGACCACCTTATGAAAAGCCTGCATCATAGAAATCATAAAGGGAATCAGAAAAAGGGATTATTAGGCTTCAACAATATGAGGAGAGATGTCAAATCTGTATAGCATACTTTTTGTGCAAGGCAAGTATCAGATGCGAAAAGAAAGAATAAGAACATAAACGTTACACTTGGAAATTTTTGTTGAACAATGCTTTTTGAAAAATAGTTGTCATTGCGGTTCACTTGAGCAATAGAAGAGGTTTAGGGACTTCCAAATATCATAACCAAATAAATAATTTACATAACATCTTGCTCTGTTGAAGTGGTAATATCAGCTGAAGCTGCGTCTTCTCAACTTTACTTTCTAAGCAGATTAAATGAGCAATACCATACCATAAATCAAGCAAGTGCGATCATCACTAATATGAAATACCTGGGTTCATCACATCAATCATGGGTATAGTATCGATATCCTAGCTCCCAAACACAACAATGAAGCGTATCCTATCACATAAACTGCAATAGTGATATTTTTTCCACCTTACATCTCACCAGTAAACCCCTAATCTACAACAGGATAAGAGAAACAACGAACAGAACAGCAAAATCGTGCACTAAGCTATTATAAGCCAAAAATATACAGAATTAAACTGCAGTTGAATTAAAATGAGGAAAAGTAAACCCTAAGGGATCCAGGTGGAAGGGGCAGAGGACTGGGCTGGGACGGCGGGCACCTCACGGCTGGAGGATGAGAGCGCGGCGGAGGCGGAGGAGGAGGCCGCCCTGTCGCCGTCCCCGTCGCCTTCTCCGGGGGCCGAGCCGCCGCCGGAGACGGGGATGAGGAGCTCCCTGTCGCGGTCGCGGCTGCCCATCTGGCTCAACGGAGACTTCTCGTCGCCCATCGGGCACCTCCCTGCCACCGCCGCCGCCGCCGCCGCGACCTCCCGGCGGCCTCGGTCGTCGCGATCGCTTCGAAATGGGGATGCGGCTCGGCGCGAGCGAGACGAGGCGAGGCCTCTCTCCCTTCTCTTTTGTTTTTTGCGTCTTCTCTTTTTTGTTTTTTCGCGTTTGCTTTCTTTATTTTTCCCCCCTTTTTAAGAGTAGTAGGAGTACTCGTGGACTGTCGAGTCGTGTCTAATTTTCGTTAGCGTCTGCCGACCTGTCGCCGTAGAATGGGGCCAACGTGCACAGTACGTGCTAGATGAAGTGATGGTATCGTCACTTGATAACGCGTGAATTGGGTCTAAAAAAATCGTCAAATCACCTAGATTCACACATGAGGACGTGCGTGCATAGATCAGAGCGGTAAGAAATTGGAGTACTACTTTTTATATTATACTTCCTCGTCCTAAATAATCTTAAATCCTAGAGGGAGGAGTTTGTCCAAAAAAGGACAATTCTAATTAAAAAAACAACGGAATTTAACTCTTTCGTCGTATCATTTGTAGGCTAAATGAGCTAATAAATTGAGCATATAAGGGTATTTTAGTTTTTTCTTCTTATCCTAAAATTGTATGGGATTCTAGGGTTGGAGATTATCTGGATGGAAGGAGTATGTCATTTTATCTTTTTTTTAAACCCCAAGTTCCCAACTTTTTAAAGTTTAACCAAATTTACATAATAATATATAATAATATTTTTAACACAAAACGAACGTATTATCAAAATATATTCAATGCTAGATTTAATTAGACAAATTTGGTGATGTTTTAGATGTTATTATTTTTAATAAACTTAATCAATCTTAAAACAACTTACAATGATCAACATTAAAAGTTGTTCATTGTGTCCTGATAGCAAATCGAAAATATATGTTATTGTAGAAAAACCATCAACGAATCTTAGGGAAATATGGTTATTTGAAGAGAAAATCATCATCCAAACTGTCACAAAACTTTTGACGAAGTATAATATGTCACGTATTTTGGTCAATTTAGGGGTTGTTCACATTATAACCAAAATAAACCCAACCAAATTTTAACCATGCAAAAATTTGTCAAATTATCAATATTACTATGTTTTGGTAGGATTTCTTATGTACTTACCAAATTTTGGTAAGAAACTAAACGGATACACATCTTTTGATAACTTTACCTAAAAATGATATGGTTTGAAATGACATCAATCTGAACAACCCCTTAACCTTTTTAACTTTTTGTAACTGTGACCAAAAAAAAAAAACTGTGGCTGCACTTTAGCACATGTAGGTGTACTATCAACATGTCCTCTAACTTATACACGATGTTCAAGACATGTTGAGAAAAGTTTGGTATTTAAAATAGCATTTTGAATTAGTGGTGTGTGCATTGTAAAAGTTTAGTGTTTTTGAAGTAAGTTTATTTTTGGTCCCTTTTATTTATCTTAAAATAAGTTTATTTTTAAACCATCATTGTATCAGAGTTTGTAAAAGTAGATGATAGCATTAGGATTTGATAAAGTGATGATATTTTAGTTTTTTTTGCTATTGGTACGTGTGAGAGATGAAAAATAAATTTATCGACGGAGATAGATAGTTTCTAAAGTGACGTGGGTCGTGGCCTCGTGGGAGATATAGATGCTAACACTAAGTTTTCAAGTGATGTTGAGGACATAGGTCTTGCACTCCAGATTATCCTTAGCTCCGTCATGTCGTCCTGGTTTCCATCAAGCCTGCGACGGAGCCTGCTAAATTCAGTTGCTGCTTCTCTAGCCTACAGTACTTTCAGTTGCTGTCAGGGTTTCCGTTACCATTTATCGCGTGGTTACCGTGTCCCGGCGATAAGCACGGTTACCGCGTGGTAACCGCGGTAAACCGTACGAAATTCATATAAAATTTATCAAAATTTCAAATTATTTTTTAAATTTATTTGAATTTAAGACGGTTACCGTGGTTTTCTTTTACCATACCCCACGGTAAACAACCGCGGTAACGAAACCTCTGCTTCTCTGACCTACAGTACTTCACTGCCACAGGCTTGCTTGCCGGTAATCCACAACGGGTAAACGCGCGGTTTACCGCGGTAACGGAAACCTCTGCTTCTCTGGCCTACAGTACTTCACTGCCACAGGCTTGCTTGCCGGTAATCCACAACGCCAACGGCAGAAGCCGCTAAAAACACCATTGCCGTGCACGACACGTACACTGATAGTCTGATACACCGGCTTGGCAGTTGGCACAGTGCCGTCAACTGCCATTTTGACAATGACGTGAAACCTTGTCTAAAAGTTCCAACATTCCAGGAAGAACATGTGGTAATTCCACAGTGAGAATTTTCATTACTTCTTTAATCAAGGTGGTCTGGTGGTGCAAAGGAACTGGAATATATTCCCCATTTGCAGATAGAGCAACGATTACAAGCTTAAAGCTTTCCAGAAATTATATACTGGATTATTTGGTCCTTCATACATATCATCCATGGCTACTTGGCTAGCCAACGTACATACACAGAATGTTGAGAAGATTTCCACAGAATCCCTGAAAAATAAAAGGTGAAAAGGATCTTGAGTTCAAAAGCTTGAAAGGGGTTGACATTAAGAACTATAAACCGACCAGACTTGTGGGTTTATTAGGTGCTAGCTCACATCACAGCAGGACATGACACAAGGTAACTTCATATAGAACAAAATGAAGCTATATACACAGTAGGAGACTCCTGTTGTTTCACGTCCAAAAAAAAAATGAAGCTATATATTGTTACTCATTAGAAAAACATGACCGTATTGAGTTATATTGAGAAACAAATCTATAGGGAACCACTTCTGTATTGTTAAACCTATATATGATTAGCCTACTGGTTAGTCTAAACTTCAAAGGTTTAAATTTTGAAATATGTGAACCCCGTTTAGACTTTAACGGAGGGGCTAGTGAAGGTATATAAGTGAGAAACTAACACTCTAACATTTGCATCTTGTAAATGAACATGTTTGGAAAAGGTAGAAACAAAAGGGAACAGAGAAAATACTACTCTTATTTTGAGATACCAATGAAGATCAATTCTAAATCAAATTCCCACTCTAAAATACAGGAGCCTTTTTTTAAAGGTCTGGCCACACAATACTGTCATATTGTACAGAGATCAGATAAACTAAGGGGAAAACGAATTTTCAGTTATACAAAAGTTATCAGGAATCAGGAAGTCCAAACATAATATCCATTTTTCAATAAACCTGAGGAAGTTATAAATTATAATAACCAGTTTACATAGGTAGAAAGCTTATCGTCAACTCAACATATGAAATGATGGAACAGTAAATAAACATGAATATAAAACAGATGCACTAAATTACAAACAACTTGATGAATCTTTGTTCATTGTATTCCCATGCAAGTAATAAGTCAATAACAGAAGAATATGGTATCAAATTGTAATCCCAGTTTCTAACAGTTTGGTGTGTTTTCCTATCTCACAAACCACATTAGCAGATCAACAATGTGCCAATGAATTGGCCCATAAGATAGCTTATATCAAAACTAGTAGACTATTTAATGGATACACATTATATGTACAAAGCAGTTAAAAAATGAGCTTAACACCACGATAGAGAGATGGGGAAGAAAAGGTCAGATGCCTCCTTACTGTGATTTACCAAAAACAATGGCCCAACTCAACCTAGAATGAACCTACTAGCGGTTCCTTATTTTCACATGTTGGATCCATTTCATGTGCTTAAATCAAATCGAAATTATTGAGAAAAGTTAAGCTTGAATATTGACCATATCTAATGGAAGTCAATATCTTAAGCATTACTACATCTAAAGCCCAGAATTTGTACGTAGCGAAACCTATATATTATTGGACCTTTTTTCCCATCTAGTGTTGTCCATGACATTAACCCAATGATAAACAGTAATTCAGCAAACAATTCAGGAATACAGTTGACTTGGAAAATTGGGATGGAAAGTTGGAGACTCGTACCTTCACATCCTCATAGCTTAGAAGCAAAGTGATTCCTCTTCTCCTCATCGCTCTCCTCGACAATTCCGACAGACCTGCAAGCCTCAGGGAACATGCATATTCTGATGGACGAGTACACGCTCCCGTTCCACTTCCGCTCCGCCAACTGCTGGGCGAGCTTGACGGCCTCGGCCGCCGTTTCAGCGGCGGTGGGGCAAACCACGTCCACGATTTCCATCTCCTTGGCCTCCGCGGCCTTGAGCTTCTTGCCGCGGAGGGTGACGTCACGGAGGGCGTGCGCGGCGGTGATCTTGGCGCGGAGGATGGCCACGAAATAGGGCGGGAGCGGGAGGCCGATGTCGATCTCGCTCATGTAGAGCACGCCGCGGTCGGCGCGCATGAGGCGGTAGTCGTGGCAGAGCGCGAGGAGGAACCCGGCCGCGGAGGCGTGGCCCGTGACGGCGGCGACGGTGGGCATGGGGAGCGCGAGGAGATCGGCGGCGAGGGGGCGGAGCGCCTCGACGAGCTCCCCGACCCGCGCGGGGGGAATCCCGCCCGGGCCGATGTCGAGGCCGTTGGAGAAGAATCGTCCCTCCGCCACGGTGACCAGCGCCGCGCCCGGCGCGGCCGCCGCCGCGACGGAGGAGACGGCGGCGCGGATGGAGCCGATGAGGGAGTGGCCGAGGCGGTGCTCGCCGTCGCCGGTGAGCGTGAGCACGAACACGCGGCCCCGCTGCTCCAGCGTACACATCGTGGCTGCGGCTGCGAGGGGTTGGTGGATTGGTGTCCCGTCTGGTTGTAGCAGCAGAGATGGGAGACGGAGATAAGCCGGCAACCGATCGATTGCTTGCAGGATGGGGAGAACTCGGTTGTGTCAAAATTGACTGACACACGAACGCTCCAATCACAAACGGCACGAGGGAGAGAGGGCTTGACCCGATTTTGCAAAGAGTAAAATTGTTCGCGCAAGGGATTATCCCGTTGGTATTTTGGAACCAGGACGTGATTAGTGGTGCTCACGACCTCCCCAATCAAGGCTTACGTGGAATCTTTGGCTTTTATAGGCGCGTGAGGAAAGGAAACCATCAATTCTCAACCGAAGAATTTTAATTTAATAACAGTATTTTGAACGATAGAGACGTTTTGTTAGTTCTGTTTTGCAGCAATATATTGGGAGTTTGTGGACCGTTTGAAAATGACATGGACTTCAACAGGGCTGCAAAAGTCATATACTAATCTCTTCGCCTATTTCTGTCATTTACAAGGTATAGTATATGATATAAAAATTAATCTCTTCGCCTATTTCTGTCATTTACAAAGTGGCGTTATTTCTGTCACAAGGCGTTGTTTCTGTCCAAGATTGGCAGCCTTTGGACAGTGGACACACAAGTTCAGAAAACTGATGACACAGGCTAAATACTGCAAAGGCGATTACTCCAAGATCAGCACGAAGTTAATTTTAAGTCATTCTTATATATACTAATGCTAAACGTGAACGACGTTAGTCGTAAAGATTGACGAAATAAATCGTGATAGAATACTGACCAACGAAATAAATCGTGATAGATTATATTTCAGTAGTTTAATCATCACATGACACAAATCCCACGATTGAAAAGCTAAAACTGAACAGTTGATCTGTTCCACAGACAAATGCTGAAGTAACGTTGAGAGGATTCAGGAAGCACAATCAATATTTCTGGTATGTAGAAGACAGGCGAAACACAAATAGTTTAGAGTGCATTGGTTTTTACAAGACACCGGAAATCACACTGTTTGTTTACACCAAGTGTAATAGAGCTGCAAACAACAAACCAAATGAATTGGGTGTGATTTTCCATCTCAGTATGAGGTCCAAAAAGGAACTAGTCTACTTCTGTGCAGTAGCAACTGTTAGCTTCAGAAACGTAATAGCCTTTGCCAAGGGAAACCATCACATGAATATCATCAATTTTCATAGTCAACAGTACAAATCGCAACTGCCCACTTCATTACCAAGTCTCTGCTAGTCAACTAATCTCGATAATTCTCATGTGATGTGCACATTTTCTGGCGTGGTGAAGAATTATCAAGCAGGCAACTCAAGCTTCACATTGTTCTTCCAACTGCAACGACCGACATGGAATTGTCAGTACCCAGAGAATCTGCAAATGATGTTTGACAACAGTATCCAATTTACCTTAAGAAATAGTAGTAGAAGAAATCTGCATAAAGAGCTGTTTGGACCAAACCAGCAATCCAAGCTGAAAGAAACAGATCGTAAGAACTTCTTTTCATATATAGAATATGGGATATGCAACACAAGCATACAAAGGACAGGGGCTTACGAATCCATCTGCTGTGGTGTCCCTCCGTGAAGTAACGGTAAATCCAGTTTAGGATGTAAAATGCACGGTAGGCCCTGCAAAACAAGTATTGTGTGACTTGAAAGAGACCAACTGGGAACCTAGAAGCATGTCGATCATTCAATATTTAAACTCACAGCATGACCTAATCCGAATCTGGACACAGTGTATCTTAAAAAAAATGTAAGCTTAATTAATCCTAAAATACCCAGTCTAAAATAAAGCGAGTTAAGCCTATAACTAGCCCAGAAAAATGGAAGATTGATGAAAGAGAACTAAGAATAGATGGGATGCATTTCATGTGCCAAAATTTATGACTAGCAGTATAAATGGACAGAAGGAACATGTGGCATGTCATATGTCCATAAAGAAAAAAGTACAAGCATATTCAATATTCTCCAGCCCAAGGACCAAACAAAAACTAAATATTTAGCACATGCATGTATCTCAAGTTTCCACCATAAACTTGGAGACTGCAACAGAAGTCGTTGAAGCATGAAAAGCAAACATGTTTCATTCTCTTGTAATACAGGAATCATGTATAAATATGTTATGGTAAAAAGCTTGTGTGGTAAAACTCATACCCTAGGAAGAAGACATATTGCCCAGTCAAGTTATCCACATTTCTACTTCTCTGCAGCAAAACTAACTGAGGGAGAATTGCCACTGCCTCCAAGTAAATCGAAAATGCCCAGCAGATCTGAATGGTGACATTATGTTAATTTGTGTATCATACTAACAAATGTAAATGCAATATGACTGTGTTTTACTAATGTGCTACTTTACTATGCATCGTTCTGACTAATTAGTTCCAGTAGAAACAAGAGGACGAAGTATGTGCTCTAGAAAAAAAAGTGGTAAGTGGTCACTTCGAAGAATATAATCTGTACCATACAAGTGAAAATACAGAAAAATAGGATTAGATTAAATTTACCCAAAGGGAAGAAATCCTGATTGGTGCAGAGTCATGTATACTGAGCAAATAATGCATAGGTTTCTAAAATTCTAAATTAATTCAATAGGTATAGGTGTTATTCACCTGACCTTTTGTTACATTCTGCAGTGTTCTTTGAAAACAACAAGAATGAGGACAGATGAAATTGTCTGGCATTTGACCACTATTGAAGTCTAACAACAAACAACATCAGCAAACAGCATATAGATCAACAAACAATCAGTCAGCAGTCAGTATTGCCTTACTTAACTAGGATTTTATTAATAGGGTATCCACAGTTCTTCATTGCACTGAACAAAAATATGATTGTGTCTATAGTCTTGTTCAAGTCAGTGAAAACTGCGAACTGAGATTGCTAGGGTGGATCGTACTGAGATAAATTTGTTAAGGTGCACAGCACTAGCTGCCTTGTACACAAATTTTAATTATGATTCCTAGCAACGAAATGTGGCAATTGTACACAAATTTTAATTTTAATTATGATTCCTATCAACGAAATATGGCAATTGAAAACATATTAAGCAGATATATCATATTTCTTAATGCACATAGGTTCAGCAGAATTAATCACTTTATCGGGCGTCCCATTGCAGCATCAATTCAACAATGCGGTGAAACAAAGTAAGGTCAGACCACATCACCTCGCGGAAGGTGAACCGCTCGTTGAAGAGCAAGGCGAGCACGAAGGCAGCGGCGACGAGCACCACATGGCGGAAGGTGTCCTGATCCTTGTCGTACGTGCGCCGCACCTGCGGGTGGCGCCGCATGCACCACACGATCGCCGCCGAGCTGGTGATGAACACCACCTTCATCACCGAGTTGTAGAGCGAGATGTAGTCCGTGAACAGGTCCATGTACCTCGCCACGAACACCAGCATGTACAGCTCCTGCGTCTTCCTCGACACCCCTGCGCCACGCACCAGATCCGTGAGCGGAGAAGCCCCCCCAACCCCAACCAAGCTGCCGAAACCCTATCCACTGTACGGCTCGGGCTCACCTGAACAGGATTTCGTGGCGTAGATCTTGAGCAGGAGGACGAGGACCGAGAAGAGGTGGGTCATGTCCCCGAGGAATCGAAAGGCGTTCATGGCTGAAGCGGCGGCGACGGCGACGGCGCAGTGGCTAGGGTTTGGGGGTTTAGAACTCGAGATGCGGGGGAAAATTGGCGGAGAGGAGGTGGGCAGGGCGCCACGACGGGAAGGGACGGGAAGAGAGGTGCTACGACCGATGAGCGCTGTGGACCGGCTGGGATATCAGGGCCCACATGTCAGTATCTGGTCCAGTGAACCGGGCCCACGAAAAGCGGGACGCGGATGGAAGCGCGATCCCCGTGCGTGGACCGGCGCGGATGGGGTGGGGTTGGGGCGTGGGGCCCACATGGCAGCGACATCTCTGCACTGCGGCGACGTGGAACAGGTCTAGGCGGGGGAGGATACGTGGGCCCGCGGGGTAGGTGACGTGGCGGGACACCTCACCTGCGTTGGTGACGTCACCTTAGCAGCGTTGGCATTTTTCTCCCCTGGCTTTGCAAATTGCAGCTCGTATGCCGCTGGGCTGAATTTGCTGCTGCTTCTGCTTGCCGTCTCCTACTCCTACTCGTCCACTTTATTAAATCCACCGTCCTCTTCCTCCCACTACTGCCCCGCCGCGAGATCCGGCTCCGCTTCCGGAAGCTTCTGGAAGGGCGCGTCCCCCATGAGCGTGTGATCGATCGGCCGTCGTCGCCATGGGCTGCGCTGGATCCACTCCCAAAGTTGATGGTAATCTCTCTCCCTTGATGCTTCGATTCGTCTCTGTGTCTTTTGTTCTTGTTTTCTGCTCAGATTCTGAGATCCGAGATTAATTGTTTCCAGAGCTGTTGTTAGCTAGGAGTAGGTTGTTCGTTCTATTGTTGATTAGTCTTCTCGTTTATTGATCGAATTGTAACCGGAACTGATAATCCGACAGTTTGAGCTGTCGATTTAAGCGTCTTGCAAGTATCCAGCTAAAGAAGAACTGTTGACTTGGATGAAACTTAGTATCACCTGTAGATTACTCATTACTGTGATGTAGTGTATCAAATTTTCTGCTAGTAATAGTATGTTGCATGATTGGCAGTGCTCTCATGGAATTTATGTATCGAAATGTGGGGGCGGTATCTGTTACAAGTAGAGTGAGTAGTACAAATTCCTACGTCATGGAGGTCACATTTGGTTAGTGGAGAGATAACGCTACCAGTATTCTGAATGCCAAGAGCATTGGTGGTTATATCATTTTCTTAAAGGAGAAAGCTATTTTGTTTGTATGTTGCAAAAGTAGCACGAGTCTATGATGAGAGAAATAAAGTGACAGATTATTCTCAAAGTAGAATAATCAAAAGTTTGTTCAAATGAAGTACTTTGCCTTCACCAATTGCTAAATCTTGTCTTCCTTATCGAAAAGATCAATTGCTAACACCTTATCTAGTTATAGATATTTTATTAGGTGGAACATTACAGAAAGACACGCTCATCTGTGAAATTTCAGCCTTTCACTGTTACCAGGCTTCACAGAATCACAAAGGTGGATTGAAAATCAAACACAACGCGAAAGGTGGAGCTGAGGAACACTAACACAAGAGGTTTGCGCTGCGAATTGTTGCGGCAGCTTTTCTGTATTTCTTCTCTGAAATATAAAGCAAGACGCGGCCAGGACACACTCCACGGACCTCCACTATGTACGCCACGATTGGTTAGCAACGTGTGCCATCCCACACATCCCACTCGCGACACACGACTCCACGATGCGCACGATCACACACCGCGCAGGGAGGCGTCGGCTCCACAAAAACGGAAAAAGAGGAACAAACTAACTGAAAAAAACAGAAAACCGGTAGTGACCCTTGGCGCGTGGTCCATTTGGAAGGAAAGGAACAACTGCGTGTTCAACAACTGTTCCCGGCCCTGGTCCGAGGTGGTCATAGGCATGGCGCAAGGGGCCGCCCTTTGGCATCTTGTCCATCCCCTGCCACCAACGCTTCCTTTTTAGCGTGCTAGGTCGTTTGGTCATCTCATTGTAAACGCGAGAATAGGCCTAAGTCTCTGTTTTCCTTTTCTTCCCTTCTTTTCTTCCCAGGCCTCTTCTTTTTTTTGTTTTGCCGTCTGTGTAAATTTTACTCCTCTTAATACAAATGTGCACAATCCTTTTGCGTATTCCCGAAAAAAAAACAGAAAACCGAAAAACGCTAGTGGCACTACAGTATCTTACAGTTAGGAGATAAAACATTAGGATTATATGAAATTTCCAACATTCACTCTTGGGATATTTGTTTGTTCGCTGATGAAACTTCAATTTTGAGCATTGATTATATTTCCTGGTACTGCTACTTTAAATACAGGCCAAGTTAGCGAAGAGCCAAAGATGAATCTGTTTTTTTGTTCAAAATTATGATACATCTATTCACAGTAGATGATTGTAAGTCTATAAATAAGTCGTGTTGTAACAAGGCATTATTGTAGCTAGTTAGAAAGAAAGTCATCTCGCACTTGTCAACGGTTCCTGGAACTAGAATCCTGCTTGAATAACACATTTATATCCTAGCAAGGTTTTATTAGATTTTTTTGACATGAGTTAGACTGAATAACTAATGTTGAACCTTCTTCTTTAATACAGAGAACAGTAAGAAGCTCAAAAAGCCAAAACCTTGGAAGCACACTCAGGCAATAACACCAACACAACTCTCAAAGATGCGTGAAGAATTCTGGGACACAGCTCCACACTATGGAGGCCAGAAAGGTATTTAGCTGATTGGGAAAACACTCTTCCATAGTTCCATCTATAACATTTCTCTATTATGTATGTACTGTTAAATCTATCAATATTGCTCCAATTTTGCTAGAGAAATATATGTGCTAATTAGCAGTACATATTCCCCTTTTAATGCTTCAAGGATCACCATGTTCCATTTAACTGTCCAAGTAAGAGAATCTCAGGACCTATAAATTGGTAATAACAAGTTCACAGTCGGAGTTGATAGTGTTCCCTTAATTTACTGATATGGGTTAACCGCACATGAAGTTCATATTATGTCAAACAAAAAACAATTGAATGTTTGTATACTGTTAAATCATATTTCACAGCTCAGTTGCTAAGGTCCATCTTTATCTATGCCCTCTTATGAATAATCTTTATTTGGTTTGGCAGTACAACAAGCCCTGTTAAGATCAAATTTAAGAAAGTTTGTACAGATAATTCATATTGGCATTCAAGTTTATTTTACAACTGTAGCATGGCTTAAAATTTTTAACACAATTGCTTAATTTTAACAGCGTGCTCTGACAAATATCGCCTTAGTTAAATAACTGGTAGCTCATTGTATCTCTACAGAGATTTGGGATGCACTTAGGGCTGCTGCTGAAGTTGAATTACCTCTTGCACAAACCATAGTGAACAGTGCTGGGATTATTGTTTCAAATTCTGACATGACGCTTTGTTATGACGAGAGAGGTGAGCAGATCTTCGTTGGGAATTCTCGCTGTTTCTTCACCAGCTATACTGTTTTGCTCCACCATATCACGCAAGACTAATAACAACCTTTAAAACTCTGCTGCAGGTGCCAAGTATGAACTGCCTAAGTACGTTTTGAGTGAGCCAACAAATTTGATCCGTGATGGTTGAGTGAAGATTTATATTACATTAATAGAAAAACAGATCCTGTAAATGATGTAAATCGTTCATTGATCGCTGACTCAGGACTGTAATTCTCAGAACATAAATGAAGTTATACTACTTTCGTAGTTCTGCAGTTACTCTTGGATTAGTCTTTTCTGTGCAGCATTGTCTCTGAACTTGCTTGCGCTGAAGTTGTACACTTGTTACTTGTACGATCTCATTACGAATATACCCATACAGTATGTTGCACTGCTGCAACATGCTGGGGTTGTGACTTGTGATGGGAACTAACGAGTCCAGCAGCACGAATGAGCATCTTACAGTGTTTATGCAGAGAACACATCTGAAGCACAATGTTGTGCACTTGGAACTTGGAACAAGCGGCTGAGTGCAGACAGATCAGCCAAAACGACAGAAAGAGAGAGACACTCAGGATGAACAAAGTACTAGTACTAGTTACTTTACTAGCATCATTTTTAACATTATCTAAAGAGAAATATTGTACTCCTACGCAAGAGTACGAGAAGCAACGAGACACAGCGAAGGGTTTCCAGAACGACAGCAACATTAGGTTGGCGAGATAGGCCTCATATCTGTTTGGCATATGCAGATAATATACTGTACGATGTATTACCAAAATAGGGGCTATTTTGGATTGATGCCAAAATGTGACCTTATCAATTTATTTATGTTTTGAATATTGATAGTGTATGTTGGGATTGAAGCCTAATCATTGGTAATGCCCATAAACAATTTGGCACTAATCTAGAACTTTCTTCTCTATATCATCAATTTGGTTTTATATTGGTAGCAATTCAAATATAAACCATGCATCTCTACCCTACCCAAAAAAATGGTAGTGTCAAAACATGTCAAAAAATGGGCGCTACCAAAGATTTGGTGTAACGTAGAGAACCAAACGGCCCCATAATAACAAGAATAATGTGTGGGTAAAACTTTTATATATATTTTTAATGATTTAATAGCCAATGGTGAAAAAAACTTCAAGTTTTAAAATTTAAATTTTAGTGACGGTTGATTCCATGTAAAGCAAATGATACTAGCCTAAGATAAGAGAAACAAAAATGTCATTTTAATCCACAGCCTCATCGTATGTCATTTTAATCCACAGCCCCATCGTTTCACTATCTCATACGTACTCTATGCTTATTCGTACTGCTGGTTAGCAACAAAAGATAATTTATAAGTATTTTTTTATGTACGCATTCACAGTGATTCAGAACTAAATCTTGTAATATAAACTACGATAAAATACCATAAAATCAACTTTTAATTTAAATTTTAAATTTTGATTTATAAGCAAAAGCGTAATAACGAGGCTAGCAGAAGCCATGCAGGGACCATCGTTGTTCATGATTTCTCCTCTAGAATTGCTGCTGATAGCGAGCATGCCGTTGTTGGATCTGGCCTGGTTATAAATCTTCCGATCGGCGGGTGTGAGCACGCCAATCTGGCACCGCGTATCCAACGTGCCATCAAGAAAGTTTATATGGCTCTCACACTTGAATTGTGATGGGTTAAGGTAAGTTTATAGTAGAAGTAGCTTTCACCTTTAATTTTATGTATGTTATGCATTAATAAATTAATTAAGATGTAATATGTATAATAGGTTGTCTCTACCACACAATTATAAATACTCTCACATATTTATTGAAATTTTTGTAGAGGTTATTTTTCTCTCATCCACCTTATTATTTAGACATACGTGGCATCTTAGAGTTTGTACTTGAATACCCATATTACTTGCCCTTACAGGATTGGATACTTGGACGCTTCATGGAATGATGCTGCACTGATTGGTCTGGATCATCCTACCATGTACTATTGCAGTCGATAGCTTCAATGATTCATGATCCATCATTCATTTGGGACCCAAGAGAAGCTGATTTAGGCTGATGAAGTAAAAGCTGGGCCATTCTGTCAAATAATTCTACTACAACTCCTAACAACTTGATACTCCTACTATCAAATCTCAAGTTCATAGCCTGAATGCAAGGCGTGATTTGTCCCGATTCTTACATACATCCAAAAGTTTCTGTAACTCCAAGTCGACCTTGCAACTGCAAGCCAGCCTTTTAAGTACTACTCCAAGCTCTATTTCACTGATCAATTCTGTGACAGATTCCAAGCTCTATTACTTTCGTCTATGTCCTCATAGGGTTAGGCAGGATTCCGGCTACTTGCTGCCGTGCTCTGTGTGAAGCAACCCACATGTACATAGAGGAGTAGTATTGTAGAGCACCAGGCCATGTTTTGTCAATTTCTCATCAGAGCCTAGTACTCCATGGCTCCATGCTGGACCCTGATACAGTAAACAAATGGTACACGGAGTATGATCTGTGTTTCAGTCAGTGTTACTGTGTGGACGGTGCAAGGTGGAGTAGCAAGCCTTTGAACACGGTGGAGTGGCACTCACGCCTCTTCGTGCCATGGAGGCATGCAATTGGTTAACTGAAGATCGAGTGAGGCACACGCTTCTTCAGGGGTTTCAGGTTTTGACTCGCGGCGAGCTGCCGAACTGAAGCTACTGCTTCTCTCTTCACCAGGAGTGCCAGTGCCAGTGTACAGTGCACTCCACCCTCCTCTCGTCGTCGATCTCCTCGTTTTCGTCCTTTTCCGAGCTGACCTGTGGTTGGACGGGAACACCATGATTTTCATCGATTTCGGCGCTCCTGGGGGTTGGAGCCGGTAGGCGCGTGCCCTCGTCCTCGCTTTCAAAACGTTTCCCGGCGTGATTCGAGCTGCTATTTTCGAAATTTGGATGGATTGCTGTCGTATGAGCAAAGATAAACCCTGAGAACTTGCGTGAATTCACCCACAAGACTGCAAACTACCTGGCCATCCCAAGGAAGAACTGAAGAAGTTCAGATCGAATAGTTACCGGTTTGCAGTGTTTTCTGGGCCTAAGCAATTTCACTCGTAAAGTCTAGTTCTCGTAGCCCACCACGGCCACGTGGGCTGTACACCCCCTCGCCGCTGTCGCTATCTCCCGTATCATTGCGACGATACAAATAAATAAGAGAGCTGCTACAAGATAAACACATGCGGGCCCACAGCCAGAGTACGAAGTACGCAGCTAATGCTGGATTTCGGGCCCACCAAGGCCACAGTATACCGCAACAGTATCAGACTATCGGTACTGTACCCTCATACGGGTCGATGACTCTCTGTCGTGTCCTTGGCACGATAATTTCTCATGATTTGACATTATCACTACGATTAATGGATTAATCTACTGTGGTCGTACTGGTGGTACCCTTGCTCTTGTTAACTTGTTAGGTACAGTAATAAGGAGTAATTACAGACGCTGTCGACGAAGTAGTAGTATCACATATTCATATGCACGTTCGTGGTACTGTGCCAAAGCATATACCAAGTAGACAACGTGAAGTCAACAAAGGAAAAGCTCTGAAAAAGATAATCAGCAGCGTAGAGTCTCGTAGAGAGATTCTCCCCCCGAATGTGATCCTACCTCACCAGCTCACCTTAACCTTAGAGGATAACAGGTAGCTACTCGCTCTATCTTATAATATAAGACTACCTTCGTAATATTTTGCGAGGACTTTAATTATATAATTGTATAGTTAAAATCGAGATGAAAGTAGTATAAGTTTATGTGAAGAATAGAGAGAAAAAATGAAGGCTGTTAGCTCTTATGCAAGAGCTAATTTAACACGTGTTTTAAGACAAATACAGTAAATGTATGAGTGAGTGAGAGAAAAAGAGATGAGAAGAAAAATTGAATCCAACCTTATAATTAATTTATTATATATATTGGTTTTAAGATAGACTAATAACTAGCAGTGAGCTCTACTATTAAACTTAAACTTGCTCTTAATAAACTAACAATTTATTACCCATCTAACTAAAGTGTAGCACGACACAACGTGCAATCAGCAGTTCAGCACCTTTCCTTTTTTGAGCAAATGCATAGGCTCAAAAAGAAAGCATAAACAAGCAGCTCTATTAGCGCCATTTTGCCACTAATAGCGGTAGATCACTCAACTTACCACAAGGGTAATAATCTAGTTTCACCATCTCAGGTGTTGTTTAAGAAAGCTTAAAATTTTACTGTAGCTTATTAGTAATCAGATTTTGACAATCTGATTTATAGTTACTTTCTCGATTCTACCACTATAACTTATAAAAAACTAAACTGTTTAAAAAACTTATAAAAAACTGAAGTGTTTAAAAGAACTTTTTAAGAGAAACAGAGAGAAACTTCAGATGCAGAAGCTCCACGAATAGACCCAGTAATCACACACGGATGTGAGGCTGCCGATCTGCAGATGCATCCAACGGCCAAACGGCTGGCTCGAACCGCGGACGCGACGTCGAAAGCACGGCCACTTCGGGGACGCCACCCGAGGCCACGCCACAACCCACCACCCTTCCTCTTGGCCTCGCCCGCCGTGAAACGCGACGCGATGATTTAGGCGAGGAGTCCGGATCGATCACCCGCAATGCCGGCGCCGGCGCCGGCGGCGCCGCCCGACCGTGCGGGGATGGGGAGTGGCAGCGGCAGCGGCGAGCACCACCTGCGCGGGCACGCGCACCTGACCAACTGCATCCACCTGCGGCACCACCACGCGCACGGGCTCGGCGCGGGCGCGGGCGCGGGGAGCGCGTCGTCGGGGCGGAGGCGGAGCCCCACGGGGTCGTCCGCGTCGGCGTCCGCCGCGCTGATGCGGGACCTGCTCGCGCTGCAGCGCTCGCGGTCGCTGCGGGACCCGTCGACCCGCCGCTCGGTGGACTCGTCGTCGAAGGTCGCGGCCGAGCCCGAGGGGGTCGGGGTCGGGGTCGGGGACGACCTCCACGACCGCTCCCGCCCCGGCGGCGCGCTCAAGACGCTGCTCGACCAGCTCGCGGAGAACCCGCAGCCCAAGCCGTCTCGCCGCCCGCGGCGACGGTTCAAGCGCGGCGCGGGCCGGCGCGCCGCTCCCTCGTCCGCCACTGGCGTCGTTCTAGATCGCGCCGTGGACGGCACCGCCGCCGTCTCGGTGAACTCTAGCTCGCAGGAGGCCGTCTGCGGCAACAAGTACCTCTTCGGCGTCGTCGGAGGCGATGACGACGAGTGCGGGGATGAGTTGCAGAGGCCGCAAGCGTCTCAGGATTCGCGCAATGTGTGCGGCATCCCATGGAATTGGTCACGCATCCACCACCGCGGCAAGTCCTTCCTCGACATGGCCGGCCGGAGCTTCTCGTGCGGCCTCTCCGACCCCAAGTCGGCGTCGGCGGCGCGGAGGTCCATTGCCGCCACCTCCGCAGGCTCGTGCGGTCACATGGACGGCTCGCGTTCGCATCCTCATTTCCCGGTCACCGCGAGGCTGACGTCGACCAGTTCGGACTCAGACTCATTGCCTCTGCTCGTCGACGGCGTGCGCAATGGCATCGGTGGCATTGCCAGGAGCTTCTCGGGGGAGCTAGGGATATTCTCGAATCAGACCAGTGAGCTTGATTCTGACCTCGCATCAGAGGCACGGTCGGGGCAGAGGTCGCGGGGCTCGCACCGTGGCCGGCACCGGAGCCTCACGCAGAAGTATTCGCCCAAGACATTCAAAGACGTGGTTGGGCAGAGCTTGGTGGTTCAGGCTCTCTCCAATGCCATCCTGAAGAGGAAAATTGGGTTGGTGTATGTGTTCTACGGGCCGCACGGCACAGGCAAGACATCCTGCGCTCGGGTGTTCGCAAAGGCGCTGAATTGCCATTCTCCTGAGCACCCGAGGCCCTGTGATTCATGTGCGTCTTGTATCGCGCACAATCTGGGCAAGAGTAGGAGCTTAGTGGAGATTGGGCCTGTTGGCAACATCGACCTTGACAGCATTGTGGATATCCTTGATAATGTGATGCTTTCACCTGTACCAACTCAGCACAGGGTGTTTATAGTAGATGATTGCAACACATTGCCACCTGATACGTGGAGTGTCATATCGAAGGTCATTGAACGTGCACCTCGGCGTGTGGTTTTTATCCTCATCAGCCCCGATCTTGATCTCCCACATATAATTGTGTCAAGGTGCCAGAAGTTCTTCTTTCCCAAACTGAAGGAGTGTGACATTGTCAACACTTTACAGTGGATTTCTACTAGCGAAGGACTAGATGTTGACAGAGATGCCCTGAAACTTATTGCTTCCCGGTCAGATGGGTCACTGAGGGATGCAGAGATGACTTTGGATCAGCTGAGCTTGCTTGGGCAGAGAATCTCAATGTCGCTTGTCCAAGAACTTGTAAGTGATCCAACAAATAGTTATCAAAATTTCTTCTTTATTGAGTAAAGTATACTACTGGTTTCTAACTTAAGAGAAAATTTAAACGATAGGAGTAAAACATTCTTTATTCAGGCTATTGTAATTCTACAATTCTGAAACATGCTATAGATTTAATTATTGATACTCCAGTATTGCTTGACATACTTAAGTTTATCCTTGAACATGTGCAAAATTTTGACACATGGACCATGAAGGCAGGTTAAAGAGTACTCTGGAAAAGTTATAGTTATTATGCTCATTTTTTTGCTTTCTAAACAATGTGTGTATTCTAAATGTTGCTTGCTAAACACTGTATAAATTCTAACAGTAGCAATAAAATAACCTGCTATTATATTACTGTGTAAAATACTTCATTTGAAATTTACCTGACAATAACAACTGGACATTGTTTGCTTTGGACAGGTCGGCTTGGTTTCTGATGATAAATTGGTTGATTTGCTTGATTTGGCACTGTCTGCTGACACTGTGAACACCGTGAAAACTTTAAGAGATATTACTGAAACAGGTGTTGAGCCTTTGGCCCTGATGTCCCAGCTTGCCACAATAATTACTGACATCCTTGCTGGCACCTATGCATTCACACAGGAAAGGGTTCGAAGAAAGTTCTTCAAACGTCCAACCTGTAAGCAATATCACTCCCTTTTTATCACTCTCTTCAGATGGATTTATAGTTGGCTTGATCCATCCATGAGTCATGTATTGTAAAAGTCATGTTCTAGCATTTTTTTCACCAACGTATTGTTATCATTTTTATAAATCTGGCTATACTAGTACGCATTTTATTTATGCCTTTCCTTTATAGAAAGAATAAATTGTTGACTGTAGCGTTGGGCTAGTAATACGTGGATCCCTGATCTTTCCTTTTTTTTAGTAGCATTCATGTTACCTAAACATTCTTCCACACAATCTAACATTTTAATATATGGATTACAGTATCAAAAGATGAGATGGAAAAGCTACGCCAGGCCTTGAAAACCCTCTCAGAAGCTGAAAAACAGTTGAGGGTCTCTAATGATAAGATGACGTGGCTTACAGCTGCTCTGCTTCAACTTGCTCCTGATAAACAATATGTTCTGCCGAGTTCATCCACAAGTGGAAGCTTTAACCAGGGTCTGCTTACCTGTCCTGAGGGGAACATAGGAAGGAGCACTGCTATAGATCATAATAACATATATGCTGGTCCTCATGGTTTACCAAGAAATGCTAATCTGGGGGTTGGTTCTGATGACAACATGGCAGGCACCCGGAGAGGAAAGGGACCTGGTGAGCATACACCAGACAGCCATGTATTATCAACGGGTGCTACCAGAGTGAATGAAGTATCTAGATACAGCAAAAGTGACAATGAGATCATTTGGCAGGCTGTACTAGAGCATATCCAATCAGATTCAGTGAGAAAGATGCTGGCTAAAGAAGCACGACTGATTTCTGTCAGCCTAGGCACAGGCAAGATATTCCTTCTTGCTCATTCTCTGTATATTACTAGTTATATCATGTCTAAATTTCATGGCAGAATACATCCAAGGATGACCTATTATTGTTGTAAGTAATGAGATGGATAAATATGCTATTTCATAAGTAATCAAGCAATAAGATAGAATGGTTTGCTATGTGTGCCTGTAAACATCTCAACCGTTGATATTTATTGAAGTAAAGGTGCCTGATACCTCTAGTACCCTCCAAACACCATAAATCGCTTTGTTCAAGTAATATGCGTCAATCTTGGTGCCTAGGCCATGTAATAGTACATGTTTTTTATACTATAAGATATATCTAACTCTCATTTCTCAATACCGCATACCTCCCAAGGACCATAAAATATCTCATGTAAATAAAACAATATGCATCTCCACATGGCGACTAAATTGTCATGCTAGAATTGGTGAGAGCAAGTTTAAAACTTTGTTGATGTTATTAAGACACACATGTCCCCCAAAAAAACTAAGCATGTCCAGATTCCTGAAAAACGTGTAATGTGTTCTGTTTTAAGAATACTGTGTTGGCAAAATAACAGCTTCACTGTTTCCATTTTCCAATATATCTTGCTTCTAACACTTCGTTCTTTTCCTCCAGCACCAACTGTGCAACTAATGTTCAGCTCTCGTGTGAATAAATCCAAAGCTGAGAGGTCAAGGGAACAAGTTCTACATGCATTTGAGTCTGTCCTTGCTTCTGCTATAACACTTGAAATCCGGTACGAACCAAAGGATGATGCAAGGGCAGTTCATATTCCAGCTATTTCACCGTATCCTGAGGATAGCACTTCCAATGTGGCATTAAGGAGGTCTTTCACTAAACATAGTTCCGCTTCTTCCAGAGGTGAAAATTTAATTAGGAGACTTCAAAAAGATAACGTGGTCCACGGTGCTAATTCAAATCAGACACGATGGATGCAATCTGATCCGCATATATTGACTGAAGGTGAAATTATAGAAGTAAGACCTTCTCAAGTGGACTGGCATGGTGAACCAAATAACAGCGCCGGTGTCAGAAAAGAAAACATAGTTCTTCAAGGACGAGAAGTTGTGAATAATGAGCATGGCCGACAAAACAGCATAGTAAGGGGCAAGGTATCTCTTGCTCATGTCATTAATAAGGCAGAAACTTGTTCACAACAAGGAGGTTGGTCTAGACAAAAAGCTATGTCGATTGCAGAGAAGCTAGAGCAAGAGAATTTGTAAGTAGTTCTATGCTACTCTCTTATACAAGAGGAGTACTTTTTTCAGCAGATGCACTCTGGAGGGCAACAGATGATACCCAAATACTTGTGATGCCTAAATTAGAAAAAAAAACACTTCGTTTTACAGATTGAAAATATTGCACTAAAACAAACACTTGATACAGTACTACACATATTCAGTAGTTTATGGTAAATGCAAAGTCTTATTCTATCCTAGAAATATTCCATATGAATAGAGCTATCAAATAGGATTCATCCACATTATATAAGAAGCTTGGATATGATTTTGTATTATTAATCTATTTGCAGGAGATTGGAGCCTAAGTCGAGTTTACTTTGTTGGAAGGCTTCAAGCACTACTAGACGAAAGGTAATGCTAATAAACATGTGCCAAATAGAAACAAAAGTACTTTGTAAAAGGGCATTCTTTAGCAATACTCCTTAGTTTAGTACTAAAAGAACAGCTGCTGTATGTTATATGGGATATAACATTTGTTGCTGATCAATTGATGATAATATGCTAATCCTGTTTTCTCATAATTCCTCTGTAAGCGGTGATCTTTTCTCACACATGCTGACCATTTTCACTGCAGTTCTCTGCATTGAAGATGAGGACACGAAGATCTCGGGCTCTATCAAGACTTGCCTTTTGTGGAAAGTGTATTTCAACTAAGTCTCCAAGATGAAACGTTGACGCAGAGACCCCCTAGATTTTACATGTAGCTAACTTATATGCATAATTTATTTTATGTAACTGTAGCAATCTGTAGGCGAGTAGATTCTTCTGTATATCTTTTTTTGACATGAATGTAGAAGAGAGAAAAGAAATGTCACAAGTCTATTAATTATTCTCCAAGAAATATTTGAAGCCAGCGACTCTTGCTCTTAACCATATCAATAAACCCTATTTGTCCTATTTCTAATTATGCAGAGGAACTGCTGAAGTGATTGCCTGCTGTGAGAACCATCCTGAGTAAACCTGCAGCAAGGCAGTCCATTGTTATCATATTCAGTGACAAAAGCGAGCTAATGTGAAGTTCTGAACATACTTGCATTGCGAAATGAGATTGCATCATGGGACAAGAACTGCATGGCTGTGCTGGTGAATCGCAGGGCAATTCTCCTTTGGCACGTATGGCTAGCTAGAGATTTTTCAGGTGCATGACGAAAGCATGCCTTGCCTCCGTACGTGCCAAAGGAGAAACCGCCCTGTAATTCACCGGTCGCACACTGCATACTGTGGCTGAATCTGAAATCCTGAACCTGAACATTTCTGAATTTTGAAGCTCTCTTGGAAGAACATGGTTGTGCCTTGACCTCGCTTTATATAGCTCGCCATGGGTCGCGAGATATGGATCTAGGATGGCATATGCTCCGAGGCAGAGATCGAGGACTATTCGAGAGGATCAACCGAGCCATGAACCTTTTCTTTGCTGGTGCATCGTCTCTCGCGATCTCTCTTTCAGGTTTTTCCTTTGGAATAATGTGCTCCGGAAATGGTCCTCCTTGTCGCTCATCTGCATGCCTATCTACTACTAAAAGCAACCTGCCTTTCTTGATCTTCAGTAGAGCAGTAATTGCGATTCTAAGCTTTGCGTTGGCCCTAGGCTGAGCCACGAGCTCAGATTGTTCTCATGGTTTGAGAATAGAGATGATGGTACTGCTACAGGGTACATTCCATTGGATCTTCCTCTATTCGAGAGTATGCAGTTGCTGACCCTTTTCTCTGAAGGAAACACCGTACATAAAGGTGTGGTACCTCTTCAGCAGTGACCGGCTAGCATTCGGCTACTTTTCATCAGCGATGGTGAATTCATGGTGAAATTTGCTAAATAAGAGGTCAATACATAAGTTTGGATACACGACCTGAAATTCTTCAGCTGTAATTCTGCAAACATGAGTTGAGATTTTCAGACATATTGTATCAGGTCTGAAAGTGAAGCTCGCATACTCTTTGAACATCTACGATATTTTTCATTTATCAGAGAGAGAGAAATACCTGCACTTCTAGATGCAGATTTAAGTTAAACCGAATATGCATGTTATACAAGAAAAGAAACAGTTCTCATTATTTGTTCTTGAACACCTCCTGAGGAATAGGATAATGCTTCAGCAAACAAATCAACACCGCTACATTTCTCCAACCTTCCAGTTGCTACTGCATGCAGCCAGCATATGCCTCTTGCTCTTGGCCAGGTATATCCAGGACCAGGAGAAGCTGATCAAGAACATGTATCCATGAGCAACTATACCAGCCGACACGCACACAATATTGCAGATCGTCGGATCGCCCAGTGCAAGATCGACAGCGGGCAATCGTCAAATGGAAACTGAAAAAATTAGCGGCGCAAAAGTTTAATCACAAAAAATCGGGGCCGTTATATGTCTTCAGAAGTTCAGATATATCATATATATTGTGCTACGAATAATGCCGATTCGATCTCCTCGCGGTGCATGCGTGACTATGCTGGCCTCTCTGCACGCTGCCTATAAATACGATGAGAATTCGAATCCTCGGAGAAGCAGATGCAGCTATATACACGCATACAGGCAAAGACCAGCGAGACCAGACTTACGTATCTAGGGGAGTGAAAGTGTCTGACTTTATGGGGCCCATGCATTACTGGGTGGGCCTCCCTTGGCAGTGGCCGATCGATCGAGCTGATCAACCATGCAATTAGCCACTGCCAAAGGAGACTTGCCCAGCAATGCAGATTTGAGGCCACAAAGATCACGTTTCCCTTGTAATCATATTATCATAATGCGCAGAGGTATCGTCGTCCTCGGCTGCAGATCGGTCTGCATTACTTTGCTTCTTCTGCGTGCGATCGAGTCGTCGTCTGGACTATACTATCGGCGACGCATCACGCATTCTGCATTCATGCCGGCCGGCGTGCTGAGTACTCCCGGTCAATAATATGGACGAACACTCGATCACTGCATGATGCATTTGGCTAAGTCCCTACCCAGATGCAGGCACATGCAAAATGGCATTTCATTTAGAGGTTTTCGAACTTTTTTTTTTGATAGTTGCTTATTTGACCCTACTTTTCCAAATCGAACGTATCATTTGACCCTATTTACTCTACACCGTTAGGGTTTCATTTAGAAAAAAGAAAAAAAATCAATTTACTATTCAAACATATCAAAATACCCTCACTTCACCCTATACATCTCCTGCCCGACTCTATCTCTCTCTCGTATCTCTCTCAGCGCGAGCAGTGGTAGCGGCGGCGCCAGCGCGAGGGAGGGAAGCGAGCTGGGCGGCGCAGGCGTGCGGAAGGAGGGAGGCGATGGCGGCGGCCGGCACCGGAGGTAAGAAGTGGCGCCGCGGGGAGGGAAGAGGAGGCGCCGTCGGTGCACGGAGGAAGGAGGGAGGCGGCGGCACACGGAAGGAGGGAGGCGGCGGCGGCCGGTACGCTGAGGGAAGAGGAGGCGCCGCCGGCGCGCGGAGGAAGACGGTGGGCCCGGCGGTGGAGCTCGAGTTGTGATGGCTAGATCCGGCGAGGGAGGAGCGACGACGGCTCGACGGTGACGAGTAGTGGTAGTGACGGCGCCAGCACGAGGGAGGGAAGCGGGCTCAGCGGCGTAGGCGCATGGAAGGAGGGAGGTAGTGGCGGCGGCCGGCGCTGGAGGGAAGAAGCGGCGTCGCGGGAGCACAGAGGGAAGATGAGGCACCGCCGGCGTGTGGAGGAAGGATGGAGGCGACGCCGGCAGGGCCCTCTCACCGGCGCCATCTCGCCCTCTCGCCGCTCGCCGGCGCCACCTACCTTCTCTCTGCAAGTGGAGGACAGGAGAAGAGAGAAGAGAGAACTAATGGGTGGGTCCCATGTGTAATAGGGTCAAATGAGTAAGGGCAGAAGGGACATTTTGTGCTTTAGTTAACACCGTTACATGCCCTTAATAGAATATGGTTATACCGTATCTTCAATTTTGAAAATAAGGATCAAATGAGCAAAGTTGATAAAAGAGGATCAAATTGGTAGTTAGCTTTCAAAAGAGGACCAAATAGTAATTGCCCTTTTTTTAACGCTAGGTACTAGCAATATATATATATATATATAATATATATATATATTAATATATATATATATATATTAATATGCCATAGGCATATTTACTTATTTGAATATATGATCAAATAAATGTTAGACTATTATATTATATAATATTAGAAAATATTATGAACTGATTTGCAAAGATAAAAAATAATGGTGGTGGTAGGACCACCACCCACCACATCTTCTATAGTAGTATAGATTGGGGTTAATCTATACTATTTTAATATAGTAGTGGTGGTGATGATGGTTCTATCACCACCACCCTAACTACCATGTGAGACCCACGAAAAGTGAGAGAAACTTTATATTTTTCCTATCCACACAAGTAAAACCCCAAAAAAAAATGTTAATCAAATACTCTTATTATGGAGTTTTTCATCACTCTATGATATATGAGATAATAGGAATAACTTCTTTTATAAACTTTAAAAATATATAGAATGGACTTTTTAAAAAAAAACAAAAATGGCTTGCAACGCCATGAGCATTATGCTAGTTTACAAAAGGTACAAAAGTAGTAGTGGTGGCATCATCGCACCTAGTGTTTTTTTATAGTAACATAGATACAAAATTTTCTGAAGAGAGGAAATTAAGTCTCGACATGTAAATTTGGCCTCTCATGGGATATTGCTCAGATCAGATATGTTCGCAAAAATGTCTCGTCATAGACAGGTTTAAAAGCAGCTAATAAGTTCCATCTCCTAAGTTCTATCCTATCCTGAACCAAAATTAACGTTTGGAATGAACGAGAACGACCCCGTGTTTGTGTGTTAACTGTCCATCGTTCCGTGAGACACGCGCCGGAGGTGATCAAAACCGAGAACAGCACGTACGTACCGCCACCCCACACGTACGGCGCGTCCGGCCTGCTGCCTGTCGCGCATGCAAACCTCTCTCGCTCGCCGCTCGGTTTCCACCGTGCGCTTCCACCGATGGATCCTCCCGCCGGCGTTGCCCCGTACATAATCCGCACGCACGCATCAACCGATCCACCGATCTCTCGCGAGCGCAGAACGCTCCCGGGCGCGTCACCTTGCAGCCGCATGAGCCTAAAAAAAAAACGTGAGTACCCCGCGCGGGGCGCGCGCGCGCGATACGTGTAGTGGTAACCCGCAGACGTCGGCGAAACGACCAGTTCCACCGATCTCGCCCGCGCCGCGCGCTGCACCGCCTACCTTGCCGCCGCACACACACAAAAATAAAAACCGTGAGCTCGCGCGATCGAGTGCCGCGATTTACAGCCGGGCGCGGCCGGGCGAGTCCCCGCGAAACACGTTCGTCTGATCGAGTCGGGTTTTCACAGCGCGCGTCGTGGCGCCTTTGCTTGCCTTGGCAGGCATATGGATCTGATCGACGAGCTGCATCATGCATGGGCAATGCAGTGCGGCGGTGGGACGGGTTAAGCGCAGGAACCAAGAAACGGGCAGCGGAACATGCTCGTGGATATCCCTATTCCTTCTCTCTTTTGATCTTGCATGCGGGCACCTTTCATGCTCCCGAGACCTTTTCCCCTTGATTCGATCCTTGTTTTCCAGTGGTCTCCAGGGGAATAAATCTGCAAAATCCTGCCTTTTTTTTTTCTGAAGAACGTAGCACACGAGGCCCTTTGAGCATGTCCGACAGACCAGTGATATGTCCAGCTCTGGGTGGTAGCTGCAGAGGCTTCCTGGAGATCAGCTTGCTACCAAGTCCTGCTTTACTTGTCACTAAATTGCATTGTGTACTGCTGCATTATTGTGGTGATGAAAACTGAAAAGACTTGTGTGACTGGAAGGTCTGAAACCAATGGAGAAAATCAGATTGAGCTAGATTTCTCAGCAGATGACTGAACAAGATTTCTCAGCAGATATTTGATGCTACTTAACTTTACATGGTCTGGACAGCAAGAAGCTAGGCCAAGAATAAACGGGGAAGCTAAGTAGCCTTGTGACCTAAAAAGATTGGAGATATATGCACTACAATGATCTCTCCATTTCAGACTTTGTTCCTGTAAGTGGGCACAATCTAGAGAGCAGGTATTGTCCTACAGTATATCCTATCAGCCTCCGTGTGCCTTTGCAGGAGGAGCAGAGAAAGGCTGTGTAGCTGCAAAAGCCTTGCTGGCTTTCACCATGCAGGAGCCAGTATAAATGTCACTGCACAATGATCAGTAAACTGTGTGCTCTACACACAAAACTAAGAGTGGCACATGGATAGAAATAGGTTGAGACCATGAGATGTGCAGCTGCATTGCTGGGCAAGTTGTCCTTTGGCAGATGTTGCAGTTCATCATCGACTACTGCCAAAGGAAATTTGCCCCGGAATTCATCTGCACAAACACACACAAGAAAAGATGGATCTTCAGGATGTACCATTGTTGAAGGAGAATGTACATATGTTCATCTTTTACATTCTGAATGTTTAACTATTCGAGGTTTCGACATGTGTATTCTACAGGTCATTGGCATCAGCTATATCTGGCAGACCATTTACAGATGAAAAATGAGGAATGGTGAGAGAGCGATCTACATGTCAGCTCTCTCTGCAAAAAATAAGGCTATATGTACAGGTAACGAAATGCTATCAGATAATGTATGCAGCAGATAAATATTTCCTTGTTCTGCTATTACTCTTTATTGCCCACTGCCTCTGGAAGTTTGTACTCCGGTGGTCTGTCTGTGCCTTTTCTTGAGTATTCTCGCCATCTCCTAGCAGCAGCTGCTGCTCTCTTCGCTCTCTCTGTTACTTCTTCTTCTGATAGCATTAGAAAATCTCAATCAGATTCAGCAATACAAGAATGAACAATAATTATATTTTTAGAAACATTAATTTTGTATTATTTCTTTATTTACACGACAGATGCAGGTTTTGTATGGGTGCCATGCAAATGCAAGGTGTTTCTAACAAAATGTGTTATTTGTTTTAGCTTACCATTTCCTTGGTATCGAGTGGGGGATCCCCAGATATCACTCCAAGCTCTACTTATATCTGAACTATTTTTGTTTGCCATCCGTGTCCTAATTTTTTCCTGCAAGAACATAAAGGTTTACATATAATATTTAGTTCGCAAAACAATGACCAATTTGCATAGACACGAGAAGTAAATGATCGTGAAATCCTTAATAATATCTGACTGTATGAGAAACACAAAGGTGATCAATGGGGAAGGAACCATACCAAAACTTTTGACTGTCTCTTTTCCCAACGCACGCTAGCCTGTTAAACAGAAAATATCTTAAGAACAAGAGTATTGCACATAATATAACCTGTATGCCCTAAACAAAAGCATGTTTTATCTTTACTCTATTAGCCTCAACATAGACATAGATGAAAGAATCTTAAGAAGATGCAAACAGAGCAGTTTAAATAGTGCATGCCAAAATTTACATAATAAAGACATAAATTACCATTCGGAATACATCAACTGAAACTCCCATCCCAGCACTCATCAGCCCAACCTGTTCAAAATTGAAATTCCCTTTAGTGTACTATTAGCCTATCAGGAGAATATAAGATAATATCACCAGTAAAATATAACTTAAGTTCCAGAAAAAAATGCTAACAGAAAGAAAGGAACAGGGATATAAGAATCTTTATTGTGCATAGTTTATTTTAGGAGATTTTGTGATTACATGATATCTGTGTTATAGAAGTCAACCATAAGGTCCTAAACTCCTAATAATCAAACAAAAGAGCTGGAGATTTATATGACCACAAAAATACACAGTACATCTAATAAGTGAAAGAATGATTTCTTACATTGACTCTCTCTATTCTTCGCATTTCATTCTCGAGGAGAGAAAGCTGTGCAGCAGAAGTCCAGTGAATACAGTTGACTGGGCTGGACATGGAAATATAAGAAAAATGAATACTAGATTCAGTAATCTGCTCTGAACATCTGAACAGTCCTATAGTACTGATGCTGACAATTGACAGGCTCTAATCAAATACAACATTATGCTGGGTTGTGTTTCAGAGCATCACCAACTATCAATGGCCTCCTGAATTAGCTCTGTGCTACCAGATTGAGAATAGACTCTTGACCTCCCATAATCCTCCTCGATTTTGAATACATTGGGGCACACGTTGGCACAATATTTGCATCCTAAATACACATCAACAAGGCGAAATATATCATGTCTCTTATGAAGAACCAAATAGCATCTTTTATAGCTCTATTCATACAAAAAATTATCAATACCTATGCAGGTAAACTCATCAACGAACACATGATCCTTCGGAGCACTGTCATCGAAGAAAGGGTTAATCGCGGTTGCTGTGTACCCATGGATCTCATCATAAACTGCACGCTGCACCGGATCACTCAGCACCTGCTCTTCAACATCTCATGTTAGCGTTGTGAGCAACAAAGAATTCAATGCAAAACACATCTACCAAGACAATTTCCTATATGCAATCACAAGGACTCAAGATTTCATTGAAGGGTTTTACCGTGTAAACCTCGTTGATGAACATGCAGAAGTTTGTTACTTCGGGGTTGTCCCCACTGAGGTCGGGATGGCACGCTTTCATGCAACTGTAGTATGCTTTCTTGATTTCCTCAGGAGTTGCATCTGGCATCTGGAGATGCAAAAATCAGGTGTCTGTATTAGCAGCAAATCCATTGTCTCAAAGGAAAACCACTATCAAAGTATCAGTCATCACTCATCAGAAGTTCAGAACTATTGTCTGAGTCCACTCTGAAAGAAAGAAGCATCTTTTCCTCCCTCTAAGTTTTTTTTTTTACAGAGAAGAAATTGATGTAGTAATTCCATTCCAAATGCACAGTTCTTCCATACTAACCTAATAAACTATAAACCGAAACTATTGCAAATTGCAAAGAAATGTTCCAGAACACTCACGACGCCAAGAACGGAGTAGAAATCGTCGGCGACTTCCTCCTCCACGCTGCCGTACTCAGCTTCCGCCGCATAGGCGCAGCTCCTAAGGTCTTTCCTTCCCCCCGTACTCCTGCTCCGTCGCCGGTCACTACTCCGGCGACCGACCGTTCTTGCGAACCAAGCTGAAACCAACGGCCGGCGGGTGCGGCGAGGAGAGCAGGGGAAGGGCGGCGAGGCTGTGCGCAGCGTCGCGAGCGATTCGGCCAGCAGCGGTGGCGAGGGAAGAGGAGCCATTGGGCAGCGGCGGCCTCCAACTCGATCGGAGTCGAATCGGAGGAGGTGGCGGCGGCGGAGGTTGCCGGTTGGTTCGTTTCTTGGCGGTCTACGTCGTTTTAAGTTGGGCCACCACTAAATTCTTCTGGTTCAGGCTGCCTAACTAAGCTGTTTTTTACACACTAGGATTTGAGGATATTCGTATTTCAATATTAAGGCTTTGTTCTTTACCATGAGTTGAGTTGAGAAGATAGCTCCTCCGGAAAACGGAGTGATTCATTAGCGCGTAATTAATTAAGTATTAGCTAATTTTTTTCAAAAATAGATTAATTTGATTTTTTTAATCAACTTTTGTATAGAAACTTTTTATAAAATATACGTCGCTTAATAGTTTGATAAGCGTGCGTGTGGAAAACGAGAGAGAGTAGTTGGGAAGAGGCTGAAAAGAACGCAGACTCTTATGAAATTCTACCACGAAATTTTCTTTTAAAAAAGAAAGACATATGCTTGCTTGGCTTCTCGCTGACATATAAGCTTCAGCCAAATTTAAATTTTATAATTATAATTTATAAGTCTTTTCTTTTTTGTTTTTTCAGTTTTGGCTTTTGAACCGTTTATAAGGATAAAAGTATAATTTTGTCATCTATTTTTTTCATTACTTAGTTCATACATATTTTTTTTTAACTTTCGATTTAGATTATTGAATAGATTATTGCCACAAACTACTTATTTGTTGTTAGGAAAAAAATTAAATATCTAGAGAAATAAACTTAACAAATAGCTTTGGAAGTCGGAACCAAATGCTCTAAGCAATGAAGTAGAACAAGGTCCTTAAGAAATATACTTTTAGAGGCGTGGAGAAAAACAACCCGGTAGCTGAAAAGAAAGACATGTCAAGATATAGCCAGTTCTTGTCACTCCGGTTGAGCCGCTGACCCGGTACACCAGCGCAGCACGGTGCCGGGGCACACCGCGTGCGTGTGAAGCTCGTGCATGTACGTGCCGAGCGCGTGCGTGCCCGTGTGGGCTGGAGGAGACGCAGTACCACTTGCCAGTTGCCAGTAGCATTCGCTGAGCAACAAACGCACACAGTAGACGATGGCTTCTCGACTTCTCTCCTTCTCGTGCCATCTCGTGCTCACGGGGTGGAATACTTCAGATTAATCAGTCACAGGGAGGGATTAGTGAAAATTGGAAGCTTTTCAGGTCACAGACGCGAAACTGTCCGGTTGGGCGATTCTGGGCCACTGGTGAGGCCGACACCAACGACTGATGCATGCCGGCGACCGTTTCGGTCGGTCCCAGGACGAACGAACGTCTGGTTGTTCAGTTGTGGTACAATCTTACATAGATCGAGTGACGCCTACTCTTTTACTAGCTTACTCGAGGATGGCAATCGCGTGAAGCCATCGAGAACTCGAGATCTCTCGCCTCACGCCGCTGTTGCTTCCCGTTTTTTCCCCCTCGTTTGGCGTCGTCGATCGATCCCTCGGTCCCTCTGACTGACGGCGTGGCCGCATGTAGCAGTAACAAGTCGCAGCGTTGCATACGTACACGATACCGGCACGCACATCCACCGCTGCCTACCTGCTCATTTGACCTGAGTGTGTGACAGCGTGAGCTTCGGACGCTCGGCTGCATTCGTGAGAAAATTTTAAACCTTTTTAATGTTAAATTCTAAAAATGAATTCCTAAAATTTATTTTTAAAATCTAAATCCTCTGGGCTCCCCGGTTTAAATAGCGTGGCAAGACGACACGTACGTCACACCACGGGATGTTCATGGTAGACGGGATGGTAAGACTAGGAAATACCTGGTAGCCCACACATCGTCATAGTTTGCCATGCCTAAGTTAGATTAGTTTGATCGTATTGGCAGCTGTTTGGTTATAGTCATAGTTGTGATAAGATTCTCTTTCTATAAATTGGGTCCCACACGTCACTAACTCAAAAAAGTGAGGTAAGATTTTCTTAGACTAGCTAAGATGTGGCTAAGAATTTAATCGTCTCAACTTAGATAAATATAGCAATATTTGTTAGCAAATGGTGATAAAGTATGGCTAGGAACCAAACACATTTCTAAAAATTTAAAAATAAATACTACCTCCATCCTAAAATATATGATATCATTTTATTTTCATATAGTGTTTAACCATTCACCTTATTATGATAATTATATAATTATCAATTATTTTGTTGTAGCTTGTTTTTTAAAAAAACTTATACTTTTATATATTTATACAAAATTTTTAAATAAAATAAATCGTCAAATGTTATACGGAAATTCAACGATATTATACATTTTAGGACGGAGGGAGTACTACGTATATATTTGTACTCCTAAATAAGCATTTATCTGAACCTTGTTATCCTGCCTCCGTGGAAACACCCCCAGTGGACCACACGGCGTATTGAGAGAGTTCATTTTTTTAAAAAAGAAACTAAAGAGTTCTAAAAATAATTTGAAAACGCCACATGGACCACAAGGCCAAATTGGTAGACCGAAATTTGGGTCGCTACCTGATCCAAATTTCAGTTGCCCTAAATGGGCCGGTCTGACATAATGGACCAGATTTGGCCGGGACAACGTTTATTATATTTCCCTTTATTTACCCCCTCATCATCCTACTCTCTACAAACCACACAATTTTAATCCAACGCTGCAGATGAACCCAATGGGACATGAACACATGAGCATCCCGCTCACCGCCGGCCATCGGCGACCTCCGGCGTGCCAGCGGACTGAATACCTCAGACTTTCATTGGACATAATCTGGGTTCTCCTTATTCCAAGACAAGTAAGACGGGTCTCCAAGTGTCCTGCAACCGAACAAGCATTCAGACTTCAGAGGCGAAGTTTCTTTTCTTCAGAGTTTGATCACAGTTTGCTTGGAATCCAGCGAGCTATTTGCTGCCATACCTTGGCTTAACCACGTTGAGACCCACGAAGGCCAATGCGACGAGGAGGGAGATGCTACCTATAGCCACATACGCAAGACCGATGAAACTGTTCTTGCCACCGATCCAAGAAGTGGTAGAAAGAACCAGCGCCTTGGTGCCCCCAAAGCTGTACGTGTTGTAGTTGTTCTGTATCACCACTGTGATTTCATCGCTCGCCATTATATCCGTCTCGATTCTGCCGTAGAGCTTTCTGAATGTTGGGAGTGCAGCTGTTCTCATCCAGACAATGAGATCCTCTTGCTCACTCAACTGAAACATGATAAAGAAGTTCAGGAAAAAGAATAGAGAGAGTGAAAAGAGCAGTCTAGTCTAGTGTGATAAAGTTTAACTGCAGAGATGAAGGAAAATTCAGAAAAAAAAAAACTTTAAAAGAGCAGTCTAGTGTGATAAAGATGGATAACTTTTTTAGTGTGATAAAGATGGTTAATTTAACTGCAGAGGAAGCTATTACTGCACTTACTGGTAGTTTCTCATTTAGCTGACCACCACCTATGAGCCCACCTTTCTGGAAATTTTTGGGATAAACATCGCTGCCAAACTTAACGCTCCTGTCACTGCTCCAAGCTATGTTCTTCTTGTTCACTTGGATACTCTTCTTGTTGACAGAAAATGTGAAGGTGTCATTGAACAGGCTCCATGCTATGAGGCCGCATGGAACAATTGGGGCACCGCCTTCACTGGTGCCTTCAGGATCACAGGTTTTTACCACACTTGCAGATTTTTGGTCACGCAGTTGTTTATCGCTCCGGCTCTTAACGTACCTAAGAAATAAGATAATTATATATGGAATGGTGTTCAGTTAGCTACAACAATGACACTTGTATAGTTTGTTTTTTTCTCCTGCAATTTTCAATGAAATGGGCACATCCTGTGCTGGTTCGTTCAAAAAAGATACTATACAGCAATGACCAATTTATTAAGATGAAATAACTCATCCAGTTCTATTAATCTATTATATATACCGCCGATGGTTTTGGTAGAAGTTCTCCAGCTGGTAGTAAACTTGTATGGGGCCTTTCATAGGTTTTGGCACCTGAAAAATTATTAAAAAAATTGATCATTATTTACTGGATACTAAAAATTTGCAGGATACATAACGAAATCATAGGAAGAAGATAAATGTAACCATGGCGTGTCATGAGCTAAATGCAATTACATTTCCATGTGATATACTCACAGTAATCGTTCTGGTGCACGCCTTGTCAGTCTTGGTGTCCTGAATGAAACCGACCTTGTCGTTAGCCGTCACACACTCCCCATCATATTTATCCACCAATTCAACAACCTACATTGCAAGCCAGATTAGGAAGAAATATAGCAGAGATGCATTTCACGTGTGCCGGAATAGGCAAATGATCATAATTCAAGAATATATGTTGCATCCTTGTAAATTTACCTCCTGTGATGCTGCAATTGAAACGAGCCCTATCGGGATGAAGACGATGCCGATGAGCGAGAAGGCGCCGATGACCTATTAATGGAGCCAGGTTACATTATTCAGATTGCTAAAAAATCTATCCCTTCATGTTTGCAACGAAGATAATAATTCAATAATGCAGGAAGAAATTAAGAACAGCAGGTGGAGATATGGAGTAAATACAATTCCAGGAGTGTAGAGTGGTTTCCATGCAGGAAGCTCCTGCTGTGTGAACTTAGAATCTGCATACAAAGAAAAAGAAAGAATCCCTAAAACTTTCATCAATTTCAAAAACACATTGCGACATTTCATCTTAGACATGTAATCAAACCAAAAAAAAAAAACAGAGAACAATAAATGAAACAGGGGCAGCACATACACTTGGGCTTCTTGGATCGCTTTGAGGCCACTGAATCGCTCTCGGATCCTGATGTACTCATCTACAGAAAAAATGAAAAAAAAAATAGATCAAAACCCAATCAAATTCGTAGTCACCTCACGCCCCCTAACCGGAACAAGAACACGCGGTAGTGCAGAGCACAAGATCCAATCACAACCTAGGACGTATATATTTGTCTTAGGTTTTTGGTTGGATTGTTAGATAATAATCCTTGCATGTTACTCTTTCCGTTAATCTGTTAGCTACTGCATTTGCATGCGCGTGAGCTCCGGATTGTGGCAGCCGCGCGAATAGAGGGAAGTGGCCCAGGAATAGCTTGTCCATGGCGGATCGTGGTGATGGACGCGGTTCATCGGCTTGTAGTGGGCGATTCCTGCAGCTTAGCACACATTCTGCATGTTTGTTAGTTGCTATAAATAAAGGAGAAAACAGAAAAGCTGCATTAGTTGTACGCAGCGCCAAAAAAAACTCTGCTCTCTCTCTCGTGTCGGATTGTCCACGGTGCTCGCGTGTGTTAGGTGTTCGTCCGAGTTCTCTCACGCCCGCTCGCCGATTCGTTGGGTGAATCCTAACATGGATCCAATCACGCGGGGAGATCGTCTCCTTCTTCCCACCCTTCCTTTCCTCAGAGAGATCGAAGGCGACGGCGATTGCGGCATGGGGTGGGATCTGTCTCGTTTCTGTCTCCATCTCGCGCGACGCTACAAATGCGGAGATGACCGGTAACACGCGACTCCTGCCCCGTCGCGCGCGGAGCTCCGCTCCTCTCTCCTCTCCGCCGTCGCCGCGTTTGCTCGTCGAGACCGTACGTCCATCACGCGCTGCGCGGGCGTGGCACGAGGCCTTTTCACGAACGTGAATTCCTACGAGAGACGGAGAGAGACAGCGACGCACGCGACGCTGACACGGTGACGCACTGAGCCCATTCGCGCGCGCCGCCGCATCCGTCCACCACGCGCGCAGGCTTGCGGCGCGCTGGATGCAACGGGGCGTGACGGGGACAAGGACGACGACGACGGCGGCGGCTGGGGTGGTCGTCTCCTCCGCCGTCCAGCTCCGGCGGCTGGGATGCGCCGACCGTCGCGGATGGACGGTGTGGATGGAGCCACCGAGGTGTCCGTAGGATATATTCTTCCTATGGTTTTTAATAGATGATATTATTTATTTTTTACATGTATATTTGACTATCTGTCTTATTAAAAATTGTGCAAATACGAAGAAGTTATAAGTTATGTTTGAAGTACTTTAATTGATAAATAAGTCACAATATATAATAATTACTCTCTCCGTTTTATTTTATATTATAAATCGTTTTATTTTTTTTTTCTAATTAAACTTCTTTAAGTTGATCAAATCTATAGAAAAATACAGTAGCATTTTTAAACTAAAACAAACATATTATTAAAATACATTTAAATAATTTAGTGTTTCAGATGTTGCTAAGTTTTTCTATAAATTTAATCAAACTTAATAAAATTTAATTAATAAAAAATTAAACCAATTATAATATGAAACATAGGAAGGATATAATTTTTTAAGTAAGTTGAACTACATACTTTCAAAAGCTAACAACATCATCTGTTAAAAACTCGAGGGAGTAGCGGTCAAACCGATGGAGCACTTGGTTTTGTGGATAATGGACGTGGTTTGGGTCTCTCTAACCGAAGAAAGAAATCCGAAGAATCATGCTGCTGTTCAGTACTATCATATTTGCCGTCCAGTACTTGAAATTTATGTACTACATTCTCCACTGACAAAGATGCTACGTAGGAGTAGAGCTCTATTTCAGTTTGGAGTTATGCTTTCAGAAAAGCAGGGGATCTTGATCGAGTATAGCTGAGTGTGTTCATCTCCTAAGCATATTCTCTACAGAACTGTTTATGTCATCCTTGTAGTTTACGGAATTATTTTAAGACCTAATCTACAATCCAGAAAGGCTTCTCTGCGAACTTTCTGTGTGCCAATAGTTTTTTGCTGTCCCCTTTTTCAAAACTATCATGGTCGGCCATGATAACTCTGAATATTTGCATGTTCATAGAAATTCTTCAGTTAAAAAAAGGCAGTTTTTTCCATAGTGTTATACTCTTATAGGTAGTATTTTCTTTAGCCGGTGAAGCGACGAATATGCCAATTTTGACGAGAAAAGCTAACCTGATTGGCTGCATCAAGAAACGACGCGAGAAGATGGGAGAAAGAAATGGTTCAGCAAAAAAAACCAAAACGACAAACTTTCCACGACGCAGCGTTCACCAGATGTTGAGATCCTGGCCGGCTGCAATGCGTTCTCGAGTCAGATTTGGCCTCCCTTTGGCTCTTCACCGTTCGTCCAAAAGCTCCCCCATTTGAAGACCGACCGTTTCCGCCATCGATTCCTTTCGTTTTCAGACTCTAAACCAGTGGCTAACCGCTACCATGCCGACATTCCGATGCTTAAACTGTTAATTCTGAATTTCTGATAGGCCAAGAACCCCCTATGGCCAGGATGATGACGCGCCATTTCTACGATTTTTATAGAATTCAGTATACTATAAAGCCTTTCAATCAGGAGAAGCCAATAGCATACTTAATTTAGGATTCGTTCAACTTCATCGAGGAGGTTTGAAATTTGTAGCGAAACATGCTTTATGCTGCCAAATGTGCTTTTTCTCGAGACGCTTGACATAACAAATTAAGCAGGTACTATAAAGCTAAAATCAGCCCCGGTTTCTTCTCTAAACAACGCACTAGTCAGCTGGTTGACATGTTCTAAGAACAATCTATAACTAAATCACTGAGTAATCAAGTGCATATGCCGTCGCACGTATACATTTCCACTATGCCGTTCTTATCTGCAATATATAAATTCTGCTTCTGCTAGTCCTTTCAAAGAGAACAATGGAATAAAAACTGTACTGCTATTTGAGAAAAAGATACGCTTTTGAGGCCGGCAGTATGCATGAAGAGCTCTCCACCGGCCACGACGAACCGAGGAATCAAATCGTCTTGCTCCCGGCCCGATCGCTATAAATACAGCAGCGCAACGCAAGCCTCTCGTCCTCATCAGCTAGCAAGCTCGAGCAAGCAGCAGCCTCACTCACTCGGAGCTTCTCACTCACTGAGCAGAGTAGCAGCAAGCAGCTCTACCTTACCATCCTAACCATGGGCGGCTACAGCGTCACTAGGCTCGCGACGGCGTGCCTCGCCGTGATGTGTCTCCTTCTGCTCCTGCACCGTTGCTCGCCGTGTGAAGCGCGGAAGCTTCTGCTGGCAGCGGAGGAGCGAGGCGGCGATGAGGTGATGCACTTCGAGGGCGGTTTGGTGCTCAGAGTAGTAGGCCGCGGTGGCGGCAGCGGCAGAGGCGTCGGCGTTATAGAGTCGCCGCCGGCGCCGGCGAGGCCGAGGGGGTTTTCGGCGAGTGGCAGCAGGGCGGAGAGGCTCATGCGATCAGTGCCGAGCCCTGGTGTTGGGCACTAGCTTCTTCTGGTTCTGGACCTTCTGACATGGACACCATTGCAGGAGAATTCTGTTGCAGTTTCTTGATTCCTCCGCTTGCAAAGCTTGCAACCTTTTCAATTTCGGATCGAGTTAGAGCATAAAATGGTCCTTGTTCAAATGAAGATGGATGGAGCACAATCTGTGGATGAACTGGCTGGAAAAAGTGTGCAGTTTGTGCACTGCGCAAACGCAACTATGCACTCCATCGCCAAAAAGAAGGAAAAGCGCCGGGGTTCAGGGTCGTTTGTTTTGTTCCCCTGTCATGTCAGTTGCATTCTTCAGGTTTTTTGGTGCAGTCCTGTTTTTCATTTTATTTTTTTTGTTGAGGGAAATTGTATTCTGTTCCATACATGTAATCTTCTCTTGTGATGTTTCGGCCAGCTGCATACTTGCTGCATGTGCTGCCTTGTTTTGCTACATTGTAATGCTGATGTAAATGATTTCTTCTGCAGTAAATAAACATCCACTTTAAGAAAAAAAAGAGGCAAGGTCTATATTGGTTGACGTATGCCCAGATATTAGTCTCGAAGTTTAAGAAAACAACACCAACCGTTTTGACTTGACAGTTGCCACCATACCAAATAAAATGGAATAGAGTACATAGTTTAGATGGCTACAACTTGCATACTCTCTCCGTCCCAAAATACAAGATTTTAGTTGGATATGATGCATTCTAGTAACATGAATCTGAACAGAGAGTCAAACTATCTGTTCATATTCATTGTACTAGGATGTGTCATATTCAATCAAAAATCTCTTATATTTTAAGACGGAGTGAGTAGCATATAGGAGTAATAAGCAATCTAACCGAAAACACAATAGTTTGTGTTCTTTACCCTAAATTCTCAACTCACGTAGCTTATTTTCCACACGCACCGCTTAACAAACTGTTAAACGGTATATTTTTTCAAGGAAAGTTGCTTTAAAAAATTATATCAATCTATTTTTAAAGTTTTTTTTATAGCCACTACTTAATTAATTATACATTAATTTATTGTTCTGTTTTACGTATGGAGGGGAGGGGTTCCCAACCCTTGAAAAGAACACAGTCTAAACACAAGAATTTGTCAGATAAGCCGTTTGGATACTCCATAGAAAATTCGTAAGAATTTTATGAAAAAAAACATTGTTATAGAGTTGAGAGAAGAGATAAAAGAAAGATGGTGCCTTAGAAGCACGAGGTTTAAGTTTATGGTTGAAATCCTCTAAGAAGTGAACGAAAGGAAGGATTCCTCTAAAAATTTTCTAGCATAATCCTTCAACCGAAAGAGCTTTATAGGAAAAATTCAGGTTTCAATCCCGCAAATTTTCTATGAAAATCCTTTGCTCCCAAGGAGAAAGAACTAGTATTAAATTTGCAACAAGATTTCAGAACTCACAAAAATAGTGGATTAAAAAGCAATTACGGCTGCCATCGGTTGACCATTTGCTGATAATATGCCAAACAACGTATTAGCGATAAAAAACAATTTATGATTTATGATTAAAACCTTTACCTATGCGTTCAAATTTTTGAATCATCAGCATATACGTTGTACGGCATAAGATGTGGCCCTACTTTTTCCCGAAGACCGAGAAAGTATTAATCAACCTTCTTTTTCCCGAATCACAACTTTCTTTTAAAAATGTGATACATGCAATTGTTTGTTTATTGCATATAAGAAATCAGCGCGCGAGAGAGTCAAATAAACATCATGTTTGTCAAGGGCATTTTGGTTACATAAGGGTAACGAAGAAGTGTACAAACTCCAGATGACAAAAGTACACAACCATTTCCCTCGCAGAAAAAAGCGCGACAACGAGGGTTGTCCAATAACTCGTTACTCGCGAGTTGTGACAGCACGACCAGTGCATTGACCAACAATAGCAACAGAACCCATATTAAGGTTTGCTACAGAAATACATACATTCTACTTATAAGCGAAGACGACAAAATGGGTGCAACACGAACCATCTGCCCTGCAACAACTCCAGCTATTTACTTCCTTACCTATTGAATTGCGACTTTGGTACTGGGCTAAAACCTATAATAAGGGGCGCCAAAAGGAGATTCAACCAACGTCCACATAATACAACTCATAGGTTGGCACCAGAAACAGGTGTAGGGACACCGTGCAATATATACAGCGGTATGTACAGCTTACAGGGATAGACGTCAGAACTCAAAACCTCCATTCAATTGAACAGATAAAGATGGTCTTGCCAAATTGTCCAGAGGTGTTTCCAAGGTGATTACTAGTCCTGAACTGCCGACTTGGCTATTCCACTTGGATCGCCCGAGCTGCCATGCATAGCAACACACAAGGACACCAGTTAGCAGTAAAGTAAAGCGTGTGCTATTATAAACAGAAGCATAACATGATCTGGAGAGCTTACAGAAACAGCTGTGAAGGCCGAGGGATGTCTGGCACAAGAGAAACCACACGTTACATTGAGCTCCTCCTTCAATGAATGGACAAACTCTGCCCGTATCCCAGGATTGCTTCCTCCAAATGTGGGGCAAACACTGATGCATGTAGTTCCATCAATGAATTCAGAAGTGGAAAATAAATGTGGGACCCAAAAAAAGAGTTGAGGAACCTTGTGCTGGGCCTCACTAACATGGCTTTGAGTTGCATAAGTGTTTATATCTAACTACCTGACTTGAATGCTGGGCCTCACCATAAGGCCAGATCTTTTCCATGCTAAGGCTTGTGCAACTCCAAATGAAAGAGAATTGTCAGGCCATTGAAACATAGGGGTGAACCTTGTGCCTTGTTTGCTCTTCAAAAGCAAAGCAACAGGAAATAAGAATGGCAGGTGAAATTATTAGAAACCGGTCTTAGAATGATGAAGTGAAGCTATAGTTGCCATACTATGCAGACACTAACCTTGAAGGAGAAGCTTAATCTTGTTTCCCCAGGACATTTTCCGTGAGCTTGAAGCAAACCACCAAATAATGGGAAAAATCCACTTGCTGTTATCCCTTCTCCAGCAACGTATGTTAGCTGACCATTTGGGAACTGGACATCCATGAAAGACTGAAACAGATAGCCAAGTTAACAATATGTGGGTAGAAAATGGGATGTTGCAAAAGTTATGAGTACATTTGATATCTATCTATTATATTATTAAAACAGCTCGAAAAGAAGGCACCACGTTCGCTGTGGAGACTAGAAATTCCCACATTAATCGAAGAAAAAAATAAGAGTCCAAATAGAAATACAATCTAAAAAATAACTGAATTTCAGAATTAAAAATAAGCAATATTGAAAGAGGAGTTCATATAAGAACCCAATACGTGATTAATTAAAATTCAGAATAAAAAAATAAATTTCTGAAATTAGGAAAGAAAAAGAAAAGTTCAAGTAGGAATACAATTTTGAAAATTCAGAATAAAAAAGAAATATTGAAACAATAATTAATCCATCTATAACACAACAAGAGATTAATTAGAATTCGAAAAAACAATAAAAAAATTCAGAAAATAGAAAAATAAAAATAAGAGTTCAACTAGAAATACAATTTATAAATAATTAAAATTTGTAATAAAAAAATAAATACTAATGAAAGAATACACCATCTAGAACATATGACGAGATTAATTAAAATTTGGAATAATAATTAAAATAAATTTCGAAAATAGAAAAATAATTATAAGAGTTCAAGTAGGAATACAATTTACAAATAAAAAATATTAAAATGAAAAATATGGATTTTTTGAAAAGAATAGTTCCATCTAGAACACAATGATATCAAATGTCAATAAAGAGGGAAAAAACAATAGGTCTGTAAAGGAGTAAAGTGGTGGTAGTTGATAGGACATATAAAAACTATAAACATATAAACAAAATCCCAAATAGAATCTCAATAACGATTAAGAGGAGGGATAATGGACAAGCCATTAAGCAGCACAGTCACGACAATTGGCGGGATTCTAGAAAGTAAAAAAATAAACCCCAATGATAATCATGTTCAATTTTTAAAAACTCAATGACAATAAAAAGGAGAGACAGCGGGCGGGTCGCGCATAGAAGAGTACAGTGGCAACACCGCTGATGGTTTAGCGGGACTTCTACAAAGTAAAAAAGAACCCAAACGATAATTATGTTCGATTTTTAAAATCCCAATGATAATAAAGAGAGAAGGCAGCGGAGGGGCCGTAAAGGAGTACAATGGCAGTGTTTGACGGAACTTTAAAAAAAATCATAAAAACAAAACCCAAAAGAAATAGTGATAGATCGACAAGCAAATAAATACCTAACAAATGAGTAAGGGTTAGCGACCGAAGCGACTTTTAAAAACTATAAAATTAGAAACACGTGGATGATAAAGTTAGGTCTTTCAAAATCCTAAGACAACGATATAGATATTTAACAAATTTTAAGTAAAATCATATGTAAAAAATATATAATTTTGTATGGGTGCTAGCCGCGCAATTGCGCGGGTCACCTAGCTAGTTCTTGTTACATAAGATTCTACATCCGATTCCTAATCAAGTCATTACATAGCCAATCGCAACAGAAAGTAATCGATATTAATCAACTAATCATCAATACAGGAAAATTCCTATAAAGAACGCAATAAGTATGTGTATCATTTGATAGCACGAATGCACGTGACAAAATGTAACAGTAAAGTATGTTAATCATTGGTACTGGATTTGCATGTGCATAGCGTGAAAACCGAAAACTAATGATTTGGAAAATCAGTCCATCATACAAAGTAAAAATAACTGATACTGATAGCAACTAGGAAACAGGGGGAATTGAGAAAAGGAAAAGACAAAGAATGAACATGCACACTTACACAGGTTACAGGATTGAGGCACATCATTGACATCACCATCAATCTTCTATGTTTTGACCAGATAGCTGGACATAGGGAGTGCATTTTGTTCTAAAATAAACACAGAAGTTTTGGACTTTTAGTATGGGTATGGAACAAAATAGAAGCCAATGCGCGTTTATAGGCATTATTTGCACCACAATCATATCATTGAGATTTTAGAACATTATAATCCATTAAACACACACATTGGACGTGTGTCTTCATCAGACATGATGCAAAAAGTTTACGGCATGTAAGGTTTCACATCAAGACCTGGGTAGCTGGGAAGAAAAGTACCTTGCGATCATAGCCATACCAAAGAAGGTGCTGCTTTGACAGATGAATAGGCAAAAGAAGTGTAGAATCACGAACAAATAATAAAGGTCCCAGCTGAACAAGGAAAAGCGGAGCATTTTCATTTCCAGAATTTAAACCACCACGCGACGACTCCAACCTCCAAAGATCCCCACGTGCAACAACTGAAGTCTCAAAGTCATGGTGCCTAGTATCGTATGTCGCTGAGATATTTACGGTTCCCTGCATCATATTCAGCATAATAATATGTACTTCAGCAAATGGAATTCACACTGCATTCCAACTATCATTAGATTTAACCAAATGTATGCACCAGCCACTACAAAATTTGAACCTTTACATTCAGTACCAATCCTTCATGCTTATACTTAAATCGTGATATTAGAAAAATCATGCTTGAACTACATGTACGGCTAGATTACAAGAATATGGACAGAATCTTTCTATGAGCATGCAAAAGAAAATCACACTAACGCTGCTAGTTGCCTGGGAGATATGGAACGAAAGGAACTGTAGGACCTTCCAACAAAAGGAGCTCTCGGCGGCCAGCCTTCTGGCCAAAATCGAGGAGGCCAAAACATAGGCCTTGACGGGTGCGAAAAAACTCGGCAATTGGCTTACACTATAGTTAGCTCGGACCAAAGGTCCTGAGCCTGTACATTTTTCCCTTCTTTTCGGCATGTACATGGGCCTTGGCAGGCGAGAAAAAACTCAGTGATTAGCTTACATTAAAGTTAGCTTGGACCAAAGGTCCTGAGCCTGTATATTTTCCCCTTCTTTTCAGCATGTACAGTTTACTCCTCTATTTAATGAAATTTGCAGCTCGCCGATTCGTTCAAAAACAGAAGAAGATCCCAAGCATATTAAATAAATGAGTTCCAAGCATCTAAGCCCTCTAAAATCTCACTACCTCAGCATTCAGAAGAGATACACAGTTTTACACCCCAGCCCTCTAAAATCTCACTACCTCAGCATTCAGAAGAGATACACAGTTTTACACCCCAATAAACCTAGAACCTAAACAAATGTCACTCCTAAGCACAATCTGAGTATCTGAGTGCACTTGCTTCCAATTATAATTGCAGAACTGTGTAACAGGTAAGTAGTAGCAATTAAGACGCGGAATTCGATCAGCAAATCAGTAATGTGTAGGAGTAATGTATACCTTAGACTTCTTGAAGTTACCACAAGTCCCAATCTCGCATCCGAAACCATCATCTTCCTCATCCAAACCGTCAGCACCACCAGCACCAACCCCGCCAACACTAGTCGCAGTGGCACTTCCAGTGGCAGCCGCGGCGGCTGCAGCCGCTACCTCGAGAGGCCCTCTGTCTCCGACCCTCTCCGAAGCGAGCCCATTATCCTCAGCTCTCTCCACCGCAAGAGCCACCTCCCCCTCGTTCACAGCCGCCGCCGTCGCCGCCGCCGCAACATGCTGCGGCGGAATCGCCTCCCACTTCCGGCTCCGCGTGCTCTCCGCCAGGAACGGGACAGGAATCTGCCGCGCCAGCTGCTGCACGGCGCCCCCGACGCAGGCCCCGAGCTCGGAACCCGCCTGGCCGAGCCGCCCGCCGATCTCGACGAACGACGCGACGGCCGCGGCGGGGAGGTCAGCGCGCCTCCCGCCCCCACCCCGCCTCCCTCCGACGACGAAGGGGACGACGGGGATGTCAATCTCGAAAGGTATCAGCTTCGCCGGCAGCGCGGGCGCCGACCAGTGGAGCTGCGGCGGGTGCGCGTGGAGGAGGAACCCCGAGAAGCCCTGCGCGAGGCGGTCCGCGAGGTCCTGCCCGTGCCGCTGCACCCCGACCCACGCGTCGAACGAGATCTCCATGGCTCCGCCCCCGCGCCGCGCCCCGGAGAGCCCCACTAGGGCTTGGAGCGGCGGGGAGGAGGAATCGAGAAGCGGAAGAGATTTTTGTGGAGGCGAAGCGAAGCGGGGATGGAGTGGTGGTGGAGGAGGAGGGAGACGGACCGGCGGTGGCAGCGGCTGCCGCGGTGGGGACGGAGGCGACGCGTGACAACTGACAAGTGGCAGGATGCCGTTCGCGCTCTCGCTCGCGTTACGGGAAGGGGCGGGTTGGTTCTAACTTCACGGGCGTTCGTTCGTTGGGTTTTCACGCGGGCATATGTTCAAGTCGTCGGTGGCGTCAGATTGCAGGGTGCAGCTCGTTTCATGTTGGAGTGAGAGTACAACGTTACAAAGGGCCCGTTCGGCAGCGATTGCTGTGTAGCCTGTTCGGCAAACCGAATGCGCCACGTGCGTGTGGTACTGCTGGTGCTGGGTGTGCCACAGCCGCAAACTACCAGTCGAATATGTTTGTGGTTTTTTAGACTGTAGCAGCTGTACGGCTATAACTCCAAAAAGATACAGCCATCGCACTATCAACTGTTAGGGGAGAAGGCTATCTGGTCAGCAGCATAGCGTTGTGATAGCCAGTTGAAACGAACAACCCCAAAAGCTTTATTTTTGAAATTTCAAATATGCTATAAGGCATTATTCTTTTTCAACTTTCCCCTTTCCATTTTTTACATAAACAGTTACTCATATTTTCATAGAAGAAGATAAGAGTTTAGGACTCCTTTAGAAAGACTGAAAATTAGAAATTTTACATGATTTTCGTAGAGATTAGCTCAATTCCCACCGAATGCTCCAAACTTCCTTGTTCCAAAGGAGGCTTTAGTGATTTTTTTTTAAAAAAAATTGATTCGTGAGTTGACTTCAAGAAGAAGTCTTCGAGTTCGATTACTATGTAGTTAATAAAGTTAATTGGTATTTCCTAAAAACATGAGAATAAATTAGTATTTAAAAGTATTACATATTGCACTCGAATAAAATAAATTTGAATAGAGTTTGACTTGAAAAATAGCTTTCCCACTACCACACTTTAGAGCAAGCCTGTGGGTCGTGATATTTCCTCTAGGTTCCGCAGCCCACGTACGAAAAAATCTATTTTTGTGACGGTTTTACTCAAACCTATAGAAAAATGTATTATTTTTGTAGGTTTTGGACACGACCTATAGAAAAATGGACATTCCATCCCTTAACGGTAGAGAACTGCATTTTTTTTGACGTTGCCTTATCGTCACGGTTATTTGGGCGCCCTGCAAATATTTTTTGTGGGTTTTGGGCTTCCGGCCCACAAAAAAATTCAGGTAACCTAGAACTAGAAGTAAATATCCCCAATCCGTATCCTATATTGAGTGGTCTCCCTGCACCAAATCCACCGCCGCCACCGACTCGCCCCGCCGCCGTTGCTCGCGTAGCGCGTCTCGCCGGGTCAGCCCTACCGCCGTCGTCATCGACTCCTCTCGCGCAGCGCGTCTCGCCGGGTCAGCCCCGCCGCTGTCACCCCCTCCCCCACTCGTCCCTGCTCCGTCCATCCACCAGCCCTAGCGCCGCCCATCCGGAGCCGTCCGCAGCGCCGCCCCCACCTTCCCTCCCCAACTCGCCGCCCCCTCATCCCACCCGCCCCACTCACCTCTGCTCGGTCCGTCCACTAGGCCCAGCGCCGCCCCTACGCCATCCCCAGCGCCGGCTTTCCCGTCAGCCTCAGGACCTCCATCGCCACCCCTACTGTCGGCCCTTGCTCCGCCATCCCACAGCTGGTGCGCGTCCCTGCTGAACTCCAAGAGAAGTTCTCCTTCGGTGCTGAACCGACCTTCATCGTTTCTGTTATTGTATAGAAGCTACAACTAATAAGCAAGACAGTCCATATATGTTTTGATTTTTATGTTGAATCTGACGTGCATGAGAGATTGGAAGTTATTTTTGCTGTTTCTTTGCATATTTGTTGTAGCTTCTATACAAAAGTAGAACACAGTGTGTTATTTTGTTAATATCGGCAAAACTGAATTTTTCACATGCACTGGTACAGATCTATGTAATACTTTTCAAGGAAGCCCCAATCTGTGAAGCCTGGTGAAGTATCCTTGTTGACCTACTGATGCGCTAGCTGTGTTAACTCTCAGACGCGTTGGCCTGGTAGCTTCAACATAATCGGGTAAGCTCTAGTTCACCTACCTAGATAAGATACTTATGCATGCTTGTGCCCATTTAAGTTGGACCGCCATTTTTTATGTTCCATTTGGATGTGATCTAAATATTAACCAAGCCTACTTTATATAATAAGATAGTTAAATGATATTGCTTTACACACGGAATAACATAATGGCAGAACGTAATTGGATGTACAATGGTTGGCATCATGGTTATGGACCCTCTGGTGAGTGGATTGAAAAGACCAATATGTTTCTAGACCGTGCATTCTCTTTAACGGATTTAGTTCAACACGAAAGTATTAAATGTCCATGTGGTAGTTGTCACAACTACATAAGACATACAAGGGATATTATAGAGGAACATTTGTGTAAGTTTGGCTTTAAGGAAAACTATGAGACATGGACAGCGCATGGGGAAGAACAGATTAGGAGTAATGAGCCAGTGTCTCCCTTGGCCCATGAGGAGGGGTTTGATCAAACGGATCGCGTGAATGAGATGTTACTTGATCTAGGGGCTGGCCAACCATCAGTAATTGATGAAGAGACAACTCCTGCTAGTGCTTTCTATAAAATGGTGGATGGGGCTAATGAGTCAGTCCATGATAGCACAATGCACACTAGTTTATCCGTTGTTGCTCGTTTGTTAGCTCTAAAGTCAGAGTACAATATGTCAATTGCACGTTATGATGATACTTTGCAACTGATCCATGAACTTCTTCCACCTGATTCTAAGTTGGCAGAGGATTTCTACCATTCTAAGAACTATTGCAAGGCCTAGGTCTGACATATATTAAAATCGATGTATGCTATAATAACTGCATGTTATACAACAAAGAAAATGAGCATAAAGACAAGTGTGACTTTTGTAACACCCCTCGAATTTGAGAATGGACAGAATAAGGTCCCACGCAAAGTTTTGCGTTATCTTCCCATTACTGATACCATCTGAGGAAGATCTAGTGCCACCTGCTGATGAAGATCTAATGTCTCCTGCGGATGTTCAGGTAAGTTGCATAATGAAAGAAATATAATACTCAATTGTTTCAGTATATTAAAAAAAATCCAACCTAAGCAACCATGGTACCTTTTCCTTTTCTTTCATTTCGTTTAGAGAACTAATCATTTTTGGTAACAGAATGTCAGCAACACATGCAGCAGTTCACAAGCCTGATGTTGAGAACTGTAACACCTGGGCATAACCTCATTCTTAGTTCTAAATTATGCTAAGGTAGCCAGGAATGTCACCCCTATTAGAGGTTTGGAAATATAGATGTCTGAAGCTTGTGACATAGTCATGCATGATTCTAGTAACTTTTTGCTATTCTAGCTGGATTTGATCTTGTTTTTCTAGTTAGATGAAGTTTGGATGCATCATGTCTGCGATGGGATATTATGGATTTAAGTGTAATTGTCTTATTGCTGCCACAATCACTAGTGTTGTACTGATTTCTGATGGCACTGGAAATAATGGTTTGCCACAAGTAATGCTTTTGGTCATGTCTTCCAAAGTCAGGCTTGCAGTTTCTGGCATTGTTTCATTTCGATGTTTGCTATTACTTCAGTGGAATAGAGTGTAGCTAGCCGTAGATGTTTTTTCTTTGTAAGATAGATGCATGTTCATTGGATAGATACTTCTTTCATCAGAACTTTAGCATCATTGTAGAACATAGTTCCAATCGCATGACTTAATGTTGGTATCTTATTGCAGCGAACTGGTTCTTCTCATGCAGGCTCACAGCAGGAAGCTGAAAATGATGGAACCACTGACACCAACATATGGGCAGTGAGGAGAACGTCGTCTGCAAGGTGAACATCGACTGCGAAGTGAACAATGGATGCAACAAAAATAAGTTAGCAGCAATGAAAGGGCTATCGTAGCCTAGCTTCTTCCTTTTGCACAATGCATCGGTGAAGTGGACATGTCTTTTGTTTTGCACATCAGTACTTAGCCCATAAATATGTTCTTTTGGTAGCAACTTAAATAGATTAGACACTTCAGAAAGACTTCATGGCCTGTTTGGTGGTAACTCAACTAGATGAGACTTAACATAGTTTATGTTCTTTTGGTAGCAACAAAGTCAGATTAGCACAGACTCTTTTGAACACTTATGTAAAGGCTCACATGTGTATTGGTTGCAAGTAATGGCTGTAGGTGAAGCTAAGTAGTTGTGCGATTTCATTTAGTATGTCAAGGTGATATGGGACACCTATTGGTTGTAAACCTGATTAACTCCTATGGAATCAGCAGTAGAACTTGATATACTGCATCTATGGTGATGTAAGTATCTGAAATGGTGGCTATTTGAATCAGTTGGTGGCTAAAATGATGGCTATTTGAGTCAGTTGTGGATCTGGCAGTGTTTGAATGATTTCTGATTTTTGGGTGTATTATTTGTGAAGCTGTTGTGATTTCAATGTTTGGATGTATTATATTATGTAGGTGAAATGAAATCAGATTTTTTAGCAGCTTTTATCACCTTTTTTTTCAATATGCTATCCAATTATTTTGTCAGTTTTATTATATCCAACCTACAGAAATATTGTAATTTTTGGCAAAAAGAAATAATAGCAATTGTATTTCTCCGTCGGTTGTCTCATAGAGAAAAATATTGTGACGGTATTTTCTTGACGATGCAATGTTAGAATTTATAGGGGGAAAACCTGACACCAATACATTTTTTTGTGTCCACTCAGGAAAGTACCCACAGAGATTATTTTCCTTTAGGTAACCCGACAGAAAATTTTAATTTCTCCGTGGTGATTTTTCTGTCGGTAATTTCTGACGGGGAACCGACAGAATTATATTTTTTGATGGTTTTAGCTATTTTTCTGACGGTCTTGCTCTTACAGGCTACGCCTTGAGTCTGGTAGTGTCCCTCCAGCAGACCACCATTGCCGATGCCGACAGTATTTTGTCCCTGAATGAAGTTCTGAATTATTTGAGGAGAAAAAAGGATAACTACAGCATGATTCATGTCCCTCCTGACGTTTTAGAAAAGAAAAATAACCATTAATAAGGCCATGAGATTCAACACAAATATAACAGGAAATAAAAGTCTTGCAGACTGCAGATAAGCACAGTGTATTTGTTTCACTTGAAGTAACGATTCTAAGATTCTTGGGTTGAACAATAATCCTGGAGGATTTGTGACGTGTACATATTTTCCAACCTTAGAAAATTGTGCTCACATCTTTCTTGTTTACCAAGGCATAAACCTGCACAGTCGTCGATCATATCCGGTACCCTGACAAGAGGCAGTCAGAAGAGTAAGTTTTGGCGTCAGATGTTCGAAAAACTTCGACAAATTTCCTCATTGAAATCCGTCAAATTTTACTCCGTACTTAGTAATAAATAATCTAATAATTTTAAGGATGATTCTGGATATACACGGGAGGGAGGGAGTAGTCCAAAAGAAACTAAATTATCAGGAAGATACTTTTCTGATAGAACGATGACCAATATCTTGTCATAATAATTAGATTGACTAATGAATGTTTGTTAATTTGTCAATAACAGAATCACCTGAATCCGGACGGTACATTTGTGTTGCCGCATGCCTCGTTCTAGAAGAAGATACTGTATATTAATACGACTATGACATGCTACATTCCCAACAAAAGTTCATCACATTGTTTTCACAGTTCAGACCATGTGTCTGTACTGATCCTCCTAATCCTCTTCTAGACACACACACACACACGCCGCGGTTGTACAATCTAGAAGATCAGGGCAAGCTAACTCAGCTGAAATCATCACCGAGACTTGCATCAAAAAGTCGTTGTTGATCTAGAACACGAGCAATGATAGGATCAGATAGTAAGCAAATCTTCAGAAACCTGAAGCTGAGGATAATTAATTAACCAAGTACTGTTCAGTTGCCTTGACATGCATCTGCTGCATGCAAGGTTAAGGCTGTGTTCTTCTCTCCCTCTTCCCAACTCCTCTCCCTCGTTTTTTCGCGCGCACGCTTTTCAAACTGTTAAACGGTGTGTATTTTGCAAAAAATTTCTATACAAAAATTGCTTAAAAAATCAAATTAATCTATTTTTAAAAAAAATAGTAAAAATTTAATTAATCACGCGCTAATGAATCGTTCCGTTTTTCGTAAATAATGTGCGCGCTGTGAGCTCTCAGCTGCGAACGCAGCCTAATTGTACAGGCGCCTCTGTGTGTAACATAGTCAAAGTTGCAGTGTTTAGTTCTCTCGGGGTCAAAGAACAGGTAAGCTAGGTAGTTAACGCACATCATGACACCAGCCAGCGTGGAAGCTTCCAGACATCGCTGTCGTTCCCGGCATACAGTACGCGCGCCTTGCAGCTAGCCAGCCACATGCTGAATCACGCGATGAAATTTCCACCGTGATGAGGTGAAAAATCTGTCATTGGAACGGTCGCTGAGTTCACACGAGGTACTGTGGGAGTGTGTAGACTGATGACCTGGTTTTTCAGGATCGTTCCTGCCTGCATAACTGTATCCCAGTGAGATGCAGTCATCAGTCATGCAAGCAGAAAGCAGAACAGGATGGCGTTTTGGCTGGCTTGAATGTTTGATGGTGATCAACTACAGTAATTCAAATGATATATGTACAGTGGTTGACAGGTTTGTAAGATGTTTTCTTGTTCATCGATGCGACACAAAGATTCCTGGTCTCCTGGATAGCTAAGCTTGGTGGATCATTACTTCGTTAGCTTCTGGGCTGCTTCTCCTCTTCTCCGCGTGTGCAGGGGTGTTCAAAGATTCCCGGCTGAGGGTTTGGCTGTACTATGTGTTTTGCAAATTGGTTATGGTCTTTATGAATACAACTATCACACCGGGGTGTCCAGAGAAATATTGTACTAGGCTCTCCTTCCAGGTTGCAGGGAGGGCACAATCAACCTGCATGCATGCCAGGGGGAAAATTATTTTTCCAATCCATGAACAGTTACTCACTGACATTATTTAGCGGTCAGTAGTTTCATATCTTCTCTATGGGGGAAAAAAAAGAAGAGGCACATGCTAATTGCCAGTCTGCCTAGCTGTGAACTGCTGTGAGCATATACTAATACAAGCAATATAAAATAATAAGATTTGTGAAATAGTAGTTGTTCTTTTTCCCGTGTGGAAAGGGAGGAGATGCAGGAGAGACAAGGTTTCAAGTGCATTGTTAGTACTGCTAGTGGTACAAGCTACTACCCCATGTATTTATATTCATAGCTAAAATTTAGAGAAAACCCAAGAAATGCTATTGGCAAACATCTAAATTTAAGAAATGCATTGACGAGTGCGAGTTCCATAAATACTTTCGTACAAGCGGCTTTATTCTAAAAATATCACCATCGTTAGGGTTCTATCCATCCCATGCCGTTAAATACATTGTTCATTTTACAACGCTTAACGGAGGGTTACTAATCGAACCATAACGATGATGGTATTTCTGAGATAAAATCACTTATGAGATGGTATTTCATGAAATTTGCATTTGTTGATGACATTTTTTGAAATTCAGCATTTATCAATGATATTTGTTGGACTTTCTCTAAAATTTATTATATTTTAGGACAGAAAACTAGTACTCCCTCTATTTTAAAATAGATATAAGGTACAATCACCCTTAACCCAAGGATCTAGAAACAATTATTATCATCTCATTATTTGAATCATCTCAACTAATACAATACATGCAACCAATAAAATTAGAGATCTTATAAGTGTAGCACTTAAAAAATAATAATTTAGAGGAGATGATGTGCTAATTAATTATATGTATGGATGCATCACTTATATTATGAAACAATTTTAAAAGATAGATGTACCCTATATTCTGGAACAGACACAGTACCACTACCGTTAATTATGAGCTAACTATGGCCATGGAAAAAGCATGCAAGAAAACACGCACAGTATCCCGTAATCCTGTTGCGGTATTTGAATGGTTGAATCGAGTACTACTAGTACTATCAGTACCGGTCTTGATGCCAGCCTGCCAGCTAGGCACACCAGCGACGATCGATTCCGGTGGGACCGGACCACCACACCAGACACCACCGGTGTGCCACCGTATCCACTGTCGCGCACGCGCGGCCGGCCGGGCGAGCCGACGGCGAACCGCGCGCTGCGCTGACGGTCCATTTCTAGAAGCCCTCGCGCTACAGAAAAATGCGCTCCTGGTTGATTGCTCTCTCTCTCGTTCGTTCCTCGGTCAGTCAACCGTCTCGCGCAGCGACCAAACGCCCCCCGGACGATAGAAATTCCGCACGCTCGCTCCCGCTGTCCGTCGCGCGTCGCCTCCCGTTCTCCTCTATAATATATCGCCGACGCGCACCCACCTGCACGAGCACGGCTGCACGCCCTGCACCCGTTGCACCACCACCCCCCGCCTTCTACCATCGCCTCCGCCGCGTCTCCGCGACGCGCGTAGTCGGGCGAGCTGCTGCCGTCTCCGTGGCCGTGGTTGATCAGGTGAGGCTGCCTACTGGTTGAGAAAAGCGTGTGAGTTTTTCTCGTGGTTGATTCGATCGTGCCGGCGCGCCTTGGCATGACAGGCAAGATTGTATCAGGAGATAAATGAAAATAAAAATACACTGGGCTTTTTCTTTGCATTCTTTGCTTCGACGGCTATGGTTGCTTGAACTGTTCAGGCGGCGCCTTTTGTGTACACGTGCTTGTATGTGATGATCTCGTCGTTTCTTTTTTGCAGAACGAGTTGGTGTTCGATCGGAAAATAGACGTCTTTCGGAGACTCGGTGAGAATTTGCGCCGCGGTTCAATGTGAAAATTTTGGCCCGTGGCGAGTTGGATTTGGCGCCGAGTCCATTCAGGTGGTTTAGACTTGTTCGTGGGAGAGCGAAGCGGCGGTAAGACTTAAGACCGGGCTCGTTCTTGCATCTATCCATCCGTCGAGGTGAGCAGCTGCTGGTTTGAGAATCGAGAGGCGCGGTTGCAAGGGAGAGACTGACATGGAGAGTTCCAACCTGGGCGGCGGCGGCGGCGGCAGCGGAGGCGGAGGGCCGCCGCCTTTCTTGATCAAGACGTACGAGATGGTGGAGGACGCGGCGACCAACCACGTCGTGTCGTGGGGCCCCGGCGGCGCCAGCTTCGTCGTGTGGAACCCGCTCGACTTCTCCCGTGACCTGCTGCCCAAGTACTTCAAGCACAACAACTTCTCCAGCTTCATCAGGCAGCTCAACACCTACGTGAGTCACAAACACAATTCCCTTTGCTTCTTAAAACGAAACAAACATTGCAACAATCATGTACTATTGTTTGCTTGTAAAAATTTGTTCCTTTTTCTTGATTTGTTTGGATGATTTTACCATTGCTGAATACCGAAACAGTTATCTGTTCGATTTGACACAGCAGCCGGTTTATATAACCTATTCGATTTTCCGCAAAATAGTTCTTTATTCTTGGTTGGTTTGGATGGTTTGGCCATTGCTGAATATTGACTTCAATTGGCATCTTCCTTTCAGGGTTTCCGAAAAATCGATCCTGAGAGATGGGAGTTCGCAAACGAGGATTTCATAAGAGGGCACACGCACCTTCTGAAGAACATCCATCGACGCAAGCCCGTGCACAGCCACTCCCTGCAGAACCAGATAAACGGACCACTCGCCGAATCGGAGAGGCGCGAGCTCGAAGAAGAGATCAACCGGCTTAAGTACGAGAAGAGCATCCTCGTCGCGGATCTCCAGAGGCAGAACCAGCAGCGGTACGTGATCAACTGGCAGATGCAGGCGATGGAAGGCAGGCTAATGGCGATGGAGCAACGGCAGAAGAACATCGTGGCTTCTCTGTGCGAGATGCTGCAGACACGCGGTGGCGTTGTGTCGAGCTCGCTGCTGGAGGCCGACCATTTCAGCAAGAAGAGGAGGGTCCCAAAGATGGATCTCTTCGTCGACGATTGCGCGGCGGCTGAAGAACAGAAGGTGTTTCAGTTCCAGGGAATTGGCACGGAAACACCGGCCATGTCTCCGGTGCTTCCTGTGACCAATGGTGAGGCTTTTGACAGGGTTGAGCTGAGCTTGGTCTCCCTGGAGAAACTCTTCCAGAGAGCAAATGATGCTTGCACAGCTACTGAAGAAATGTACTCTCATGGTGGTACTGAACGAAGCACTGTTGTATGTCCTGAAGAGATGAACACTGCTCCAATGGAGACTGGCATCGATCTTCAGTTACCACCTAGCCTCCATCCCAGGTCACCCAACACAGGGAATGTCCATCTCCATTTATCCACTGAACTCACAGAATCTCCAGGTTTTGTACAGAGTCCAGAGCTGCCAATGGCAGAGATTCGTGAAGATATCCATGTGACAGCTGAAGCTGATGTGAATTCTGAGATTGCCTCCTCCACTGATACTTCACAAGATGGCACATCAGAAACTGAAGCTTCGCATGGACCGACCAACGATGTGTTTTGGGAGCGGTTCCTCACAGAGACTCCACAATCTTGTTTGGGTGAGTCAGAAAGACAAGAGAGTCTCAAGGACGATGTAAAAGCAGAATTAGGCTGCAATGGCTTCCATCACCGGGAGAAGGTTGATCAGATCACCGAGCAAATGGGGCACCTTGCTTCAGCCGAGCACCCGCTGCATACCTGATGCAGTAATACCATTTGCACCGATTCATAGTTCGTGTGTAAATTAGCGAAGATGTAAATTATAGCTTAGATCGGATCAGAGGCTTGCGTGTTACTTTACAGATTTCTACCTTTTGTTGATTACAATAGGTCTTAGTGTCTTACACAGTTTATGATTCTGATGTATCCGCTGACTTCTGTGCATAAGTTATTTTTGGAGAAAGTTATTTTTGGAGACGAGAGTAGATCATATCCATTTTTGTACTCCATTGCCCTTCTCGAGATTCCTCGTTAAAATCTCAGATCTACGCTCGAATTTCTCAATAACTTAACACCTGATTATTTCATGATCCGATTTCCAGCTTGATTTTGACTCCCATGAATGGTAGCACAAATCTCAGATGAACCGTTGCACGGTCTTGTATAATCAAGAGTTTATACAAGAGGGAGTTATTCTTATTTAACACTAGGTGATTCCTCGCACTTTGCGGCGAAAATTACTGTAATTATCAATATATTTTTTTCGATAATTAAACTAGAAGTAAAAAGGAAAAAAAAATGAAACATCAAGATTTATCACTACTTATCACAAAATGATACCCACGCTTTAGTGTGAAGCATATTGATAGGTCTATGTGAAATATTATAATATGATAGATTTGTTAAAATATTGTACAAGTGATGTGAGGGGTAAGGGGTGATAAATGGATATGCTTACGTGTTAATTTGGATAATTAAATAAATTATAGATGATGTAATATGCTTGTATGAGATTGAATATGTAATTATTACTAGTGTGTGATGATGTGGTATAATTACATGTTTAGCTTTAGACTTAACTTTATAGAATGTATAGATTCCCGTCAACATATACAGAAGTAAATGGTTAACCAAATTGAGTAATTATGATGTAAAAAAAAGAAGATAACAGCTCGTGTAAAATTACATCTGCATGTATCCAACGATCATCTGTCAAGGAATGCAGGATCAACAATAGTATGCCAACTGCTCAACTTTCATTATAACGACAGAGGTGATTCTCAGGCTGGGCAATCAGGCTAGTAAAGATCCCCGTAAACAAGCAAAGTGGTTCAAGGACTCTAGATGAGACTAAACCGTCATATAACAACAACAACGACAAATACAAAAACAGAGAAAGGTTGCCTCCTGCCTGTAACCTCTCGTTTGGCCAATTACCGCCGAAATACATCACTGGCAGCCTCTAACGTCTACACACTCCAGGAAATATTATCTACTGGAGGATTATGGTCATTATGTACATATCTTAAAGGAAACGTGACAATCCACGGTGTGCTGCAGGGAATTCAGTTGGGAAGCAGACAACGGCATAATCAAAGGACTCTCAGCTGAGTTAGAAAGGCAGAGCACAGGTCCAGAAAGAGAAGCTGTGGTCCACTGACCCTTTGCAAGTCAAGAAGGTATTTTTCATCCCTTGTTTTGTAAAGCTGCAACAATAAGAATTATATCAACATAAATTGAATATTCCAAACAGTACACTTTACACGTTAAAAAAAGAGTGTGGTGTGAGTAGAGGGATATGGACTTCCCAATCATGAATATACGCCTTAAGGGAATATGAATATGGTAACAGTTCATAAATACCTTACGGCTTAGTCATCACATATAGAGGAATGAAGGCATGCTAATGTAACTATGTAAGACTTAACTGGATTGCATTTCAAAGGTTTTAACTTATACATGATCCCAGGGTTAATAATCATATGTTAAGTTCAGAATGTTACCTGAATTTCAAATTTTACGGTGTGAGTTGATTTCTCACTGAGGTCATCAGTTTCAATTATAGCAGATTCTGCACCAAAGCCATGGTTGTTATGCATCATACTCTCATGACTGGGAAAACCAGGACTCCATCTGCATTTCATGTTATAATGTCCAATCTTCTTCCAGCAAACATTTAGCTCTTGCAGAGCTTTAAGAACTTCAGTTATTATTTCTCGTGGATGTGCTCGAGACTGTTAAATAAATGCAGACAAATGAATTAGGATAATTTATAATAAATCAAGTGAATAAATAAGAATCTTATAATAACAGCACGAAACCTGAAGACCAAGGGCCCATTTCCTGTCAGCTGCAAAATGGTGCCTCAAACCAAACCCAGGGGATTCCATATGCCCATGCTGCCGATGCTCAGTGGCTGAGCTTGGTGTCTCTGCTGAAGTTACTTGAGCGAGAGAGGATTCCTGGATCACAGAAAGCAAAGCAGCAAATTATCATAAAATGTATATTGCTACAGTGAACAGCACATCTGCCAGGAATTTGGAATCAATAAAAAACATTGAGAGAGAGAGAGAGATGAGTTCTGACATACCATAGATTCATGGAACTCAGCTCCAAGGTAGCCACTGGTTGTACGAAGCCGATTGTCCAATAGTAAATAGTAGGCAACCGTCGCCTGCACATCATTCAGGAAACTTTGTCATGCATTCCCCAAAAAACAACAAAGAAGAGCAATGGAGTAAAGCAAACACCTCATTTTGCAGCCTCTTGTGAAGTGATTCGATTAGCTGATTCTTGTCAAACCCCATATTGATAACATCATTGAGAGTTTCATCATCAAGCTACAAAACTCACATTGATCAAATCAAACACTGAATGTTTCGAAAGCAGAATACAGCTGTGAATCATTAAGCTGATGCATAATGACAGCATGTTACCTTTTTAACCTGTTGTGCTGTGTCAGGAGGAGGCACAGCTAAATAACGCGGAAGACCGATTGTGAACCACTGATGTTCACGGATTTCACGTATGGTGATCCTCTTCATGGGATCAACGACAAGCATTCTAGGAATCAAATCCCTTGCCAAAGGTGACAGATGACTGGGAAGGGTATATATCCCACCCTAGAACATCAACACAGACAGAGTTTTACTTTAACATATAAGAGAACCATTATCAGTTGGATATATCGTATCTTTGCTCACCTTTATTTTCTTAAAAAGGTTGGGAATATTCTCGTCATCAAATGGAAGGGTACCACAAAGAAGAGCATAAAGAATAACACCACAGCTCCACACATCAACTTCAGGGCCAGCATATAGTTTACCTGATATCACCTAGTCAAATGGAAAAGGAATCGATAAAGGTAAAGAAAGATAGCTATGTAATCATGAAGAACGCCTAATAATGCAAATCACCCAAGATAAATACCTCAGGTGCTGCATAATTTGGGCTACCACAACTTGTCTTCAGAAAGTGGCCATCACGCATAACGTTACTCAAGCCAAAGTCTGCAATCTTAACATTGCATTTGGAATCCAAAAGAAGGTTCTCTGGTTTAAGATCACGATGAACCACCATGTTTCTATGGCAATATTCAACGCCAGATATGATCTAATTCAAAGATCAAACAAAAGAAAATTATCCTCGGATGCTTACTGAAGCATATAAGTACAATAAATATAACAAATTATTAAATCTGTAATGTGGAAACAGCAACAGAAATTGGAAAATTGACAGTGACTTGCTGCATTTAGAACTCGTGCAAACCCTAACTAGAGATGGGATTACTTAACATAATCCTTAAAAACAAATCCAGGAAAATGATACAAAGCCTACCTGCTGGAAAAAGCGTCGGGCTTCTTCCTCTTGCAGTCTTCCCTTCTCAACAATGTAATCAAACAACTCTCCAGATTTAACATACTCCATAACAACATAAATATCAGCTGGGGTATCTATCACCTCATAAAGGCGAATGATATGTGGGTGCATAAATAATCTAAGTATCTTGATTTCTCTTTTAACTGAAAAGAAATAACACAGCACAATTATTCATCAATGATAGAAAGTGTTCGGCAACAGACTGTGTGCTGAATAACATGGTTATAAGAAGCTTCACTTTACACAGCAAATCATGGCTGGTCAACTGTGACCAAACATTCAATATTTTAGAAAAGTCAAAGAATATTGCTAAGTGAATGTTGATTGACAAGGAATTATTACACGAAAGGAAAGAATAGTTTTTTGTTTTACTCTAAAAATATGACTGTCGTTATTCAACTAAATGCGCTCCTGCATACTTCAAATTACAAGACCTAGTGTCTTTTTGCTAAATTTGTATACGTCCTTGGATTGTAATATTAATGCCTGATCCAACCAATCGTGCCACCTAAGATTGATCATAGGTTGTCAAATGGAGCAACATGTGATGTTCACAGTTTTGTCCTCAACCACCCAGATACGATTTGAGCCCATTTATTTCCACATCAGTCATCTTCCCACCTGAAATTTACCACCACTACCAGCAGCGATTCATGCATGCCCTCCTCCTTCCTGACACCTTTTGCAAAATCCCAGCTGCACATACTCATGTATGCCCTCTAATTGGTAACAAGGAACCTAAGATGAAACATGCTTTGGGAATGGGAGTGCTTTTGGGGGTCAGCAAAACCGTATGCCATATAGAGAAACATGAGATGGCCCTTAAATATTTACCCAAGTATCAACTTCATATCATTTCGAATACATTCTACAAACTTCTTGAACAAAAGGATCAAAGGGATCAGTACCAACCTTTCTCTTCCATCTCCATGCTCTTGATCTTACGGCGATTGAGGATCTTGATTGCCACCTTGTGACCAGTCAATATATGCTCCGCGATCTTCACTTTGCCAAATGACCCAATCCCTAGGGTTTTGCCAATCCGGTAACCACCAAGAGGAAGAGGGTTCCCATCTCTGCCAGCTCCCTCCATCTTCTACCTAAGTCCAAGTCGAAGCATATTAACATTACTGTGCTCTTTAGGAGACACAAATTTTTATAGCTATTATCAAATCAGGAGTATTAAGTACGATATTACAGCACATCAATGGATCTGGACGAGTTACCGATGCATGGTTTAACTTACTGCGGTAGAAACACAAAACAAGCATCGATTTATCCCGCGGAAAAGGATGACTGAAACTCGTTCCCCAACCCCAGAAATCAATTCATTGGAAAATTGCGTGCCCAGCTAACCTACAGAAAGCGAAACGGGATTGCCACTGGAGCGTATCGCGGGCACGAGCTCCCTCCTGGATCTGGCGGCGCGGAAAGCCCGTACGGAATCCATCCGCAGGCGAAATCTCTCTCGACGAGAAGCAGGACAGGATAGGAGGAATTCCCACGTCCCCAATCCCAAACACGGGCCAATTCTCGCCGGTAACGTGGTGGAGGATGAAGAAGAGGAGGGAGGAGTGAGAGTGTATGAGAGAGAAGGGTGAGGGGTCCTACCTGACCTCCGGCGCGCCGCGGACTAGGGGGGCGGCGGCGAGCAGGATCCCTCGCTCTTCGCCCTCGCCGGATAAGGCGACGGCGACGGCGGCGAGGCGCGGTGGAGGAGCCTCGCGGCGGCACGGCGGTGCGGGGTGGGGGGAGGCCTGAGAGAGAGAGAGAGAGATGCGCCCGTAACGGGAGAGGAGAGGAGAGGAGAGGGAAGAGGTGGAGGTGGAGGAAGAGGACGAGGAGGTGGTGGTGGTGGGCCATGTGGGTCCCACTTGCCAGCGGCGGCCTCTCACTCGCGTTGGCCCGGCCGGTGGTGGGTCGCGACTCGCGAGCCGTCGCTTCGCATCGCATGGTAACGAGAGGCAGGCAACGACCAGAGATGGTCCCATTGGGACACCGCGACACGCCGACACGGGTAGGGCACGCACGAGTCGACCGGTTTTTGCGATTTTTGCTCGGATTTCACGCGAATCCCACAAGAAATTTGGGCGTTTTTGGCGATGTTTCACGCGAATTCCTCTTTGTTCCTCTCACCACCACCACTGCCGGTGTCAGGTAAGGTCAGGTCGGCGGCCTCTAGCCTCTGGCCCGCTATCATCTGGCGCTCGCTTTGCTTTGTTGGTGACACGGCACGGTAACGGGCATGGGGCATGGGCTGATGGCTTGCCGCCCCGCATAATCTGTTGCAACTTTGCAATTTGCGAGTAGCTCGAGAGGAGAGGAGTAGTAACTCGCAAGTTTTCTCCGTGCTGAGCTTTCAACGGGCGGGGAGAGCAAGGCGATCGGCGTCGTGCAAACCAACGGCTTGCTCATCCCTCCCTCCCAATTATTCCCGAATTCCCTTCCCATGATTGGACAGCGCAGGCATATACTGTTGAGAAAAGGCAGCAAAAGATCCGTCCTTCACATGTTCAATAATATCAAAAACACTTTACAATGCTAGTACTACCTTAATAACGTGACAAATCCAAGACTTTTATCTCTTATATTAGTAGACTGCTAAGCACGACAAAAAAAAAGTAACGCTCTGAGCCTCTATTACTATTATTTATTACAGTAAGAATGCACTGTACAGAAAAATATCAAGAAGTAAAGCTGCGATCAAGGTTTCTCAGTTGCCACTCAAGTAGGGGGCGAATTGCGGGTAACTTTGCCCTGAGCAAGCTTCCAGCAATCCAGATGCAAAGTACAAGCCTGCAAAGACGTCTGATCTGGGTCTACCTGCACTTTTCTTTGCACTCCTCGTTTCGATCACCCAGATCTTCTAGAGAAGAATAGGCTACGACAACCATCAGAAAACTAGAGAAGTACTCCTACAGCACTATGCCATTGCCATCGGCCATGGTGATGGTGTAGCGACAACCTCGTTCGAAGCCCCGCCGCGTTGTGGTCTGCTTCCTCGTTCCTCGTCTGGGCTGAACGGGCTCCTAACTCCTGCGGTCCAAACTCGGCGAGATATGCTGTGGGCTCTCTTTCTTGTTGGAAATAAGTTCACCGGAGGTCTCTTAATTTAACAGTGAGATTTTTTAATATCCCTAAACCACAAAACCAGAAATGTTTGTCCCCCAACTCACACCAACCGTGCACTCAAGGTCCCAGGGCAGTTTATATAGGTGGTTTCGCTGACGTGGCATCCTAGTCAGCAAAAATAAAAATAAAAAAATACGTGGGGCCCACATGTCAGCCACCCTCTCCTCTTTTCTTCTCCTTCTCTTCTCTCTTCTCTCTTCTCTCTTCTTTCTTCTCTCTTCTTTCCTCTTCTGCGAGGGAGGCCGGCGGGAGGAGCGGGCGGAGCGGCGCTGAGTTGCGGGCGAAGCGGAGGCGAGCGAGCGCGGCGCCGGGCCCGCGCGGCAGCGGAGCGGCGATGGGCGGATCGGCGCCAGGCGAGCACGGCGGGCGGAGCGGCGTGCCGGCGTGGCGGGGGCCGGTGAGAGGGAGAGGGAGGCGGCCGAGGCGCGCGACGGCAGCCGGCTGCGACACGCTTCCGTGCGCGGCGAGCGGCGGACGGCGGGTGCGAGGCAGTGCGACGAGGGGAGCAGGGGGGAAGAGATGGGGCGGTGGTCGCAGCGGCGCTCTGGGGAGGGTCGCCGGGATAGGAGGGGAAAGAGGGCCGGCGGCCGGAATTGGGGAGGGAAGATGGCGGCGGCGGGTGGTGTATGGCGGCGGCGAGAGGAACCGACAGAAGGATGGCCGACGGCGAGAGCAGCGTAATGGTGGGGTTTTATAGGGGATTCGACCGGGGCTTGGAGGAGAAGGAAGCCGCAGGGCGGTCACGGGCGGGTGCGAGCGTGCGGGCGACAGCTCCGAGCTTTGGACGCTAGTGCACTGGCGGCAGAGGGAGCAGGCAGCCGGTGGTTTGATTGTTTGAGCAGCACCGGCGGCAACCGATGAAAGAGAGAGAAAAACTAGGAGAGAGAGAGAACGGTGAAAGAGAGAGGCCGCTCCGGCCGCAGCCTGACGTTGCTCTGCCCGCCGTGCTCGCCCGCCGTCGATCCGCCCATCGCCGCTCCGCTGCCGTGCGGCCTCCCTCACAGAAGAGGAAAGAAGAGAGAAGAGAGAAGAGAGAAAAGAGAAGAGAGGAGAGAGAAGAGAAGGAGAAGAAAAGAGGAGAGGGTGGCTGACATGTGGGTCCCACGTATTTTTTTTTCTGACTAGGATGCCACGTCAGCGAAACCACCCATATAAACTGACCTGGGACCTTGAGTGCACGGTTTGTGTGAGTTGAGGGACAAACATTTCTGATTTTGTGGTTTAGGGATCTTAAAAAATCTCACTGTTAAATTAAGGGACCTCCGGTGAACTTATTCCTTCTTGTTGCGATATCTTTTAGGCCCAATGAGCGTAGACGGATACATGTAGGATGGCCCATTGTACTCTGCAACTTCGGCTGAGCTCCTGTACAAGTGACCAGTTCAGTTCACCGCCAACGGCGCCAAAGTACAAAGACCAGCCACTAAGGACGCACAAACACATCACGTGCACAAAATAGTACGGGTAATTTTCTTGTGCAAGTAGAGTAGGAGTACACAAAATAGAGTAGGGCTGTTTAGATCACCGTCAAATTTTTTTTTACCCCGTCACATCGAACGTTTGAACACATGCATGGAGCATTAAATGTGGATGAAAAAAACCAATTACACAGTTTGTGTGTAAATCACGAGACGAATCTTTTGAGCCTAATTTTGTCATGATCTGACAATGTGGTGATGCAGTAAACATTTACTAATGACGGATTAATTAGGTTTAATAAATTCGTCTCGTAGTTTACAGGCGGATTCTGTAATTTGTTTTAGTATTAGTCTACATTTAATACTTTAAATGTGTATCCGTATATTCGATGTGACCCGCCAAATTTTTTTATCCCTGAATCTAAACACCCCCGTACTACAGAACAGCGGCAGTTGAGACGACGACTCAGGTGCCGTCCATTTCCTGCAAAAGCCCAGGCCGCCAGGACCGGCCGGCCAAGGCTCCCAAACCACCGCAAGATGCGTGGCGCGCAGCATCAAAAAGGCACACACAACAATACGACAACTCCCCAGACGAGCCGTCCTGGCCATCCATCGCTACAGGGCGCGCTGCTCGCGACTCCTCCCCACGTGAGGAGGGCAGAGAACCCAGCCAGCCAGCCAGGTCCGCGCCCGTGCGCAAGCACGGTCGCACGGCCCGGCCGCCCCGCGTAAAGTACTAAAGTACGTACTCCTTCCTTGGTGCCCAACGCGCGCTCGCTTGCGTTTGCTGTTCCCCGGCGCGGCGCTTTGACCAGGGCACAGCACAAGTGCACAACACACGCGCACGCACTGGCACAGGCGGCACAGTGAGGCACTGTGCGCGCTCGGCCCTCTTTTCCTGTGCGCCGTGTGCGTGTGCGCCGATGGGCGATGGGTGATCCGTGAATGGTGATGGTCTTTCGCCGTAGTAGAGGAAGTAGGATTCACCGGTCACGCTCACGCGCGATCGTTTCTTTGCTCGATCGGCGCATGCATGGTCTACGATCGACGCCGTGTTTCGCCGGCGATGTCGTGAGCTCGCTTACACGGCGTAAGCGAGGAGGGGCCACAAGCCATGCTACACGCGGTACGGTGCAGGGTTTGCAATACCGGCGGTAACTGCGCGGTTACCGCGGTTACCGGCCTTACCGCCAGGGTACGGTAACCCGTACCGCGGTACGGTTTGATGAATTTCGATCGAATTCAAAAATTCAAAAAAAAAGAAAGAAAATCAAAAAAATGGTGATGGTAGTGCTTGATTTGTAGTGCCTCATGGTGATGAAATTTCTTGAAAAAGAGTAATATAAATTCAAACTTGAGGGTAAAACCAAAAGTCATTTAGGAAATAGGAAAAAGAGAAAGGTAAAAGGGTCATGCCAAATTTTTGTATTCTACATATTTTTATTATTATTCCCAAATTCTACACACATTTAAGTGTTTCTCCAAAAAAATTTTCACTTTCTTCATTTCGTTCTTCTTTTTGCCACACATCGAGCGGTTACCGCGCAGATACCGCGGTAACCGCTACATACCGCGCGGTTACCGTGTTCCATACCGCGGTATCCCTTTTCTTTGAATTCAAATTTTGAAAATCAAATTTATCACGGTTTTTCGCGGTAACCGCCGTACCGCTGGGTCACGGTAACCGGCCCGATAACGGTATTGCAAACCCTGGTACGGTGAACTAGTTATATGTCCATGGGTTGTAACAGGATTATGAGATTTTTTAAGGGATGATTTTTTACCGGTTTCTATAGGGAGTTTTATATGAGGGTGAGTGGTTTTATCGCGGAGTAAGGAGAACGGCTGGGCTGGTTTTTTACCAGTTTTTTTAGGGAATTTTATTTTAAAGAAAGGGAGTTTTTTAGAAGAAATTTAAAAATAATTGCGTTTTTAAAGTAGTTAAGATATGTGTATGATACTTTACGAGAACAGAACGATTTATGCTTCGTTCGTTTGAGCTGTTTGGGAGCAACCCTTTTCAATTATTATGTATTTCCTACGTTGCTTTTTAACTTTTCATATCGAAGTTTTCTTAGACAAACAAATAAATTTATTTTATAAAATTATAATGATTAATACTCACCCGTCACAAAATATAATAATTTTGGGTATATGAGATATATTCTATTACTATAAATCTATTCATATCCATCATATAGGATAACAGGGTATGTTCCATCAACTCAAAAAATATTTTATTCTAGGATATGAGAGTACTTACTACTAGTTAATTATGTGTTAATCACTCATACCATTTTCCATTCGTTTGCAGCTAATGACAACTGATTTCTTTTTCGGTCGCTCGCGCGCTTTCGGTACATGAGGGTATCTATCTATCTATCCAGCCGGCAGGAGTACTAACATGGTCAGGAGCGATCATACTGCCAGCAGGGAACCAATTTTCTTTCTTTTTTCATACTATCACTTCGATCGCTTTGATGTTTAATCTTTTTTTTAAACAATCTTTCAGGTTTACGCCATGCCCCTATCTACCGCAAGCTTGTTGTATAGCCCCGGCAGGATGTACATTTACCATGTCAATCACTTATCATTTCATTGTCCTTTTCAACAGTTCATGTCCATGCATGCTGAACATAGACACCAATGATTTTGTACATTGCCAGGTACGGCATGTATTTTCCTGTCACAGGATACGGGACTTCTTTTTCCTCCTTGGTAGGAGTACAGTATGTACTACTCCTACTCCGTACAGTACCAATAGTAGTATTTTCTTGTCACAAGGTTTTCTTTCTTCCTTGAGATCTTTACAGTGAAGTCCTAGAAGTAGCCGGTAAGGTAATGTGATCTTTACAGTCTAGAGTACCATGTATTCTCTTCAAGTGTAGTGTCGATCAATACTAGTATGTTGTACTGGAATACTCTAGCTCAAAAAATGTACTGGAGTACTCTAGCTCAAAAAATGTTGTAACTCTCAGCACCTCCCAATGGACTTCAAAACTCTTCCATCTTCCCGTACATCAAGCCTGAACCGTGGTTAAATTATGGTTGAAGAAAGAACCAAAGAGATGATAAAATTTCAATGCAGATGAGAAATAATCTGGTTAACACATCAACGCTCATACAGTCAGTTAGTATAAACAGTTCAGACATCAACGCTGGTGTCAAGTTCAATTCTCTGTACGCGTCAAGGCGTGGCGAACCTCACATACATGATCACCTGACCACTGCATCTGGTTCCCTTAATCCTTATTTAGACCCTCACTGCACTGGCAATGAGGCGCATAACTTCAGTAGTCACTACTCATTGGATTATACAGCGGCAAGCAATCAAAAGCAGGGCAGAGCTCAGTCTGCAGAGCGCCTGAAAACTGCTTACAAATTGCAGGCGCAGCCGGATTTATGGCCAGATCGGCCACGCCCAAATCACAGCCAGTAACTATAACTCCCATGAGACCCGGACGCTAACTTTGACCGATCACCAATCCGGGCCCCCAACCCAATAAGCGGCGCGACGATTTGAAACCAACGTGCCAATCCACACCCAAGTAGAAGTACCAAACACTATCAAATGTACAACTCTTTTCCCTTGCCTCGGAATTCTCGCAATTAACGTGACAAGTTACCACTAACAAAGCAGAGTTACATACAGATCAAACGTCCCAAACCCAAACCCAGCACGCTCGCGCGTGCCGCGAGTTCAGAGCAGAAGGCAGCAGCTGCAGCACAGCGCCACGGCCACCGGCCGGATGAGCAGCGCTGACCAGCGGCCGCCGGCGAGCCGGAGTTGTACATCTCGCCTGAACAATGCGCCAACCGATAGTACGTCGGTGGCGGCGGACACGGAGGTGATGTCCCCGCCATTGCCGCGGCGGCGGCAGACGCCGACGCCGACGTCGACCTGCACGACGGCGCGGTCGTCGACGCACAGCCCCGGGTTGCCGCTGAGGTCGAGGTTCCTGCCGAGCCGCCGGAGGAACGAGCCGTCGAACGGCACGACGCCGTCCAGCCCGTTCTTGCTCAGGTTGAGGTGGTACATCCGCTTGAGCCGGCTCAGCCCGGCCGGGATCCTCCCGGTGAGGTTGTTGTTCTCCAGCGACAGCGTCGTCAGGCTCGCCAGCCGGCCGAGCGTCTCCGGGATTGACCCCGAGTAGCCGGAGTTGGCCAGCCGGAGCTCCTGCAGCCGCGCAATGTCGCCGAGCTCCGACGGCAACGGGACGCCCATCGGGTTGTTCTCCATGATCAGGTACTGGAGGTCGCGGAGGTCGGAGAGGCCGGCTGGGAGGTGGCCGCTTAGGCCATTGTTGCTCAATGCCAAGAAGGTGAGAGATGTCAACCCGGTGATGGTGGCCGGGACGCCGCCGGTAAGGTTGTTGGAGCTCAAGTCCAGCTTCTGAAGCACGGCGAGGTCACCGAGCTGGCCCGGGATGGAACCCGAGAAGGAGTTGTAGCTGAGGTCGAGGCCGACCAAGCTCCGGAGCTCGCCGATGCGGCTCGGGATCGTGCCGGTGAGGGAGTTGTAGCTGAGGTCGAGGTGCACGAGGTTCTTGAGCTCGCCAATGCCCTGCGGGACCTCGCCGCGGATGAGCGCGTTCTGGGAGACAGTCAGCACCTGCAGCGACCGGATGCTGGACAGCTGCGGCGGCAGCGTGCCGGACAGCGACGGGTTGGAGCGGACGCTGAGCTGCTGCAGGCGGGAGGAGGAGAGGTTGGCGGGCGGCGGCAGGGTGAACGCCGTGGTGACCGCCGGGTTCTTGAAGCAGTCGACGAAGAACAGCGACTGGAGGTGCGGCAGCGCGAAAGCGAGGTGCGGGAACGCCGCCGCGTCCTTGCACGTCGGGTTCGGCGCCACCCCAAAGTCCAGCCGCGTGACGTGCAGCCTCGCCGTCGACGACGCCGACACGTTCCCGGCGCCGGGCACAGGCTTGCACTCGAGTCCGGGCCACGGCGAGCCGCACGGGTCAGGGCCGACGGAGCGCCAGTCGCGGTCGGAGGAGACGGCCTCCATGACGAGCAGCAACGTCTCCCTCTCGGCGGGGTCCATGGCCGTCGCCGCCGCCGCCGCCGCCATGGAGAGGAGGTGCAGGAGGAGCGCGACGGAGGCTACAGGCATGATGGCGCGCGCGCGTGTGGCGTCGAGGTTTCGCTTTTGGGAGGCGCCGATGTTATTCGGGGGCGAAAGGAGAGGGGGGAGTTTATGCCGAAAGGGGGGTGGGGGTGGTGGGGTCGGGGGTATCTGATGTGACGAGACTGGGGCCTACGTGTCCGTACATGAACATGGACAGGGAAGTGTCTGAGCGTGCGTGCGTGTGATGGGGAATCAATCAATTGCTACCAACTTTTAGACTGTGGAGGCACACAGGCGCATAGCGGCATCGATTTTTCAGCAAATATTTGTCATTTATCTTCTATACCACTGACGATTAAACACAAAATGTATGGTAGGAGTAAGTATTTTGTATGATTTGCACACTTATTTTCTTACTATGGTAGTAGTACTTTCTTTCCGATCAAATCATGGTGCAAATAGATAAAACAACTTAGACTGTGTTCGGGAGTGAAGTTGTAAACTCACCTCCCGCGCATACTAAACGGGGCGACGTATTTTCTTATGATTAATTAAATATTTACTTTTAAAAATGTTGGATTAATATGATTTTGTAAAGCAACTTTCATATAAATTTTTTTAAAAAAATACAACATTTAGCAGTTTGAAAAGTATACTCCTGGAACACGAGGTATATGAATTGGAAAATTGGAAAAATAACTCAGCCTTAGGAGTATAAGTTATTCCTTCCTCGTGCGAATCGGAGTAGGTCAAAACAATGTAGCCAAGCGAAATAATATGTTGTAATGTATTACAATAAGAAAGAAAAATTACTAGTAAAAATTACTTATCAGTACTAGAATATACAATCTAGGACCTAATAAAATATAACAATATAATATTGAATCTAAACAGTACTATAAAGTATGCAATCCAGTCCTTAGACTGCTATGATGATGTGTTTAGATACATCTATGGAGTAAGAACCATGCAGCTCAAGTGCTCACGTTCAAGTTCAATCTACAACTAAAAAGCTGCGCAACAGTACTTGCAAGTAGATATGAGCTGCACACAAGTGGAACACACAGATCTCAACGGCAAAACACAAGCAAATCTCGGGGTTTTCTACAAACAACTGCTACTCTGCTAGCAAAAAGGGTGTAACAAAGGGGGCGGAACCAGATAACATCAAAAAGAGTAGTGCTTGTCAACTGAATTATTACAAGTGTAATAATTAAGGAGACAGCCTTAGATTCAAGCCCTCTGGCTGATTTAGGCTTATCTTACTCATATGTGTCATCAAGGTTCCCCGTGTCATATTAATTTAGTGTATGAATTGTTTTGACCAGTGATGGACCTATAAAATATTTAGTGGGGTGCACACCTTATGGAGCAAAGATTTGGCTGAGTTCTTTTCATCAACTGAAAACAATTTTTTTTTATTTTTTATTAGCGCACTTCATGAACTAATAGATGGTATGTTTTGTAAAAAAATATATAGAAGTTTGTTTTTAAAAATTAAATAAATCTATTTTTAACTTTATAATAGTTAATAATTGATTAATCACGCGTTAATGGTTCTCGTTTCGAGCATGGTCAGAAAGTCAAGCTAACATGCGTACTCGAACTTAGCCTTAAACAATATTTTAGCTAGAAATTAACCGAGAATCATCCAGGCAAAAAAAGCTTCCTTTTTTTCTATGCTTTCTAGTAAAGTTGGGCGTCAGCCTGTTGCTAAAAAAAATAAAAGCTTCCTTTTCATGTCTTTCTTGCACCTTAATCCCTCTTGGTGTTATGCTTTTAAATTTACATAATCAAATATTACCTAGCTACATGCATAAATCCTCTTGGTTCCTGAAAATTTTGGGTGTTCTTGTGTCCACCTAGCTAGAATTCACACGGACTGGCAAAGTTTTTTTATTGAAACTAGTAACCTGATCATGCTTTACTGTTGGTAAAATTCACATGCTTTTGTTATTTATTTGTTGCAAACAAATATTAGACTATTAGTACATAATATAAAAAGATATTAGAGACTATTTTGTAAAATGTACTCCGTCATCAGCCCACCACTATTATCTTTTATAGATGAGTGATTTAATTTGCTTTTGTTGTACTTATTTTTATTCAGCATGTAAGTTCATGTAGCATGAGCACATTTTTCTTAAATTTGTGAAGGGGCCAGGTTTTGGGAAGTTGGCACCACCCGAGGATGTTCTATGATTTGCCACTGCATATGTCTATTACACGTGGAATTGGTGAACGAGTTATTGGAATTGAACCGTTTGCAATAGACGGCTATGCAATACTTCAATATTCCAAACAATCCAGAATCTCTTTCTTTCCGCAATTACAGCAGTCCGGACTTTGGTTCCTGTACCAAGTAGTACTACAGCAGTCCGGACTTACACGGCCAGGAAGTGTAATGTGCAGTACAGTAATACTAGCTCATGTTGTTTAATTTGCTCTTGTCATGCTTCAGACAGAACACTGCACACACACACACACACACACACAGAGCGAAGCAGCTACAGCAATATGAACTGTGTAAACCTGAATGGCTCAAAGCTCAAACAGTGTTTAGAGAGTTAAGACATCACTCCTATTGTTTGATCAGTGCACCCGTGAGGGGGACAAGAGCTAGATTTGTAGCCAAATAGCCCTTCTATTTCTAGCCCCAGATGCACTGTTGAATTGGACCCTCTGAATTATTGCACCCGAGAGAAGGAAGAAGAGATCACAAGAAGAGAGGGTTCCTTCTCTGTACTTCTGTAGATGATGCTTGGAGCTTGGCTCCACACACTTTTTGGAACGCAGATATTGATGAGTTGAACATTCGTCTCGAGCAGTCGCAGTGCTGAACTGAACTGCATGCTGACAGCAAGCGATGCACTTTGCAGGCGAGTGGTCACCTTGATGAGTCCATGTAAAATTGTAAATGACTCCATGACTGCTGTTCTGGTCTTTTGGAGGCGCTCTCCTCCAGAGTCTCCAACCTAAACATCTTCAACAGCATCACTGCTCGTACTACAGAACTGAAATGGAGCCATGTTTTGGAGCAAAATTTTATAAGCGTTCCAAAGAGGCCAATGGCAACAAGGACCAAACCAGAGACAGCCCCAATGAATCGCCCAAAGACAGACCGATGCACATGTGGTGTTGCTGATCGATCCTCCAATCTCTACAGCGAAGGCATACAGTGCTTCCACTGCATCATCATCACCGATCACCATTCATCATCAGAGTTGCACTGCTCCTCACGTACTGCTTTATCGACGTGACATATATATTCACACAGGTGTCGTACTGGCTCAGTGGCTCTGAAGACTGAAGGCAAGAACAAAGTGTGTGACCTCGTGTGAGCACGAGAGGAGCAAGCAATGGGGGGCCATAGTATAATGGCATCATCATGCAACGCAATGCAAAGGCAAAAAATTTTGCAAATGCATTCGGGATTGCATGCATGTGTGGCGACACCTCGCAGTCCCAGGTGATGTGACAAAAGATACCTGACAGAGAGAGTGCCAATGCGCCATTTCCATTGCTGCCATTGCTGGGGAGCATGGTGTGCTTGCTAGGGAGGGGAGAAAGTTGACCGGAAAGCCATCACTGACTGAGATGACCGGTCGATCGTGTCGACGCATGCAGTGCCTCAGGCAATCAGGCTCCTCGATCGCGAGCATGAGACGCTGTCGCCATGTGCGCGCCATGGACGGACATGGAGCTATGGGCTCTTGCAAAACGCAAAGGCAAAGAGATTCGATCATCCATGCATCGATCCCATCCACAGCTAGTGCTAATTGTAAAAGTTGGAACTTTGGAACTAATGCAGAATTAATCCGACCTCCTTTGAATTTGATCGTAGGGAAGCTGTAATCTTTCACTGAATCAGTACAAAATTACAAATGGTTATGGGCTTATTGGCATGCCATGTGACTTGCAGCTGATTTTGCATCTTCAGGCAGCCTGCAGTGAAGTGACCATATTTTTCCTACTACTTCAGAACTGGGCCAAATAACTTGATAAGTATATTAATGTATAGTTTTATCAGGCTTATCATCAATGGGTCAAACAGGCCGAAAGTATAACAGGCTATACATGTGCATTATTATACCACATCTAAACTGTGCATTTGGTCTGATGTGATCGTGTGAGTCCCACGCCCTTAACTTTTGCAACGTGCGTTGTCTCAGCAACATTAGGAAAACTGGGTTTGCAAAGAGTTTTATGGCAGCAAGAAGTTTCACTAGAATAGTTAGAAATTGCAAGTAGTTCGAATAGGGAAAGGAAATAAGGGTCGCAACTCGGAATGGATTTTAAACTCTTGAGGAGACATCCCCTTGTTGCTTACATATCAATCAAATAGTTATAAAAAATTTTGAAAAAAATTGAGAAGATATATTAACATGTGACATATAACTCCACAAACATGCAACTTAAAATTCAACTTCTACATGTCGCAACGAAAAAATAAATTTGACTGCGAATATACGTTAACTAGTTGTAGTTTAATTTGTTTTTTTCGTTGCGATATGTAGAGGTTGAATTTTAAGTTGCATGTTTGTGGAGTGATATATCACATATTAATACACCTCCTCAAATTTTCTCAATTTTTTTCGTAACTATTTGAGTGACATACAAATAACGAGGGGTCATCCCCTCGAGACTTTAGAATAGTTTTCGTGGTAACTCACTCTACTCAAGGTACTGTGGCTGTTGCAATGGAGATACTGATTGCACATTTGCAAATACTGTGGGAAAAGCAAAGTTTCAGCATTAAAACTTTGTACAAATAATTTTTCTGCATTAGATTTGGTTGAGATTATTTGACAATTGAGGTCCAAGGATGCTACTGATCACTTCCCAGAGATTTCTAGCCTGAAAAGGAGGTTCTTTTGATGGTGCTGTCTGTCTGAATTGTAGCATTTGCTGCAACCGTTGCTTTGTTTCTTGTCATGTTTGATACTGAAATAATCGCAAACAATTCACGCCTAGATAGAAAGAGTTTATGTGCTGTACGATCAGATAAGAAGATGTAAACGAGAACTGCAATGCATTTTTTTTCAATCCAAAGTTCCAAACTTAGGCTGCGTTCGGGAAAAGAGTTACCAGCCCGAACAGTGATTACGGAAAACGGAGCGATCCATTAGCGTGTGATTAAGTAAGTTTTAGCTAATTTTTTTAAAAAAATGGATTAATTTGATTTTTTTAAGCAAATTTTGTATAGAATTTTTTTCCAAAAAACACACCGTTTAGCAGCTTGAAAAGCGTACGCGTGGAAAACGAGATAATTGAGTTGGGAAAGGGAGGAAAGAATGAACCCTTAACTTACTAATGTTGATGCTCTCCTCAAATCCCAACACTGTGCCGGCCAAATTGACACGAGCGAGCAGAGAAAGCACAATCTGCTTCACTGAATCAACAGGTTTGATCGATTATTTTGCATTGCAGGATCAGCGTTGGTCACAGACCAGAGGGCTACAACCTGCAGCAGTGCAATCTGCAAGATCTGACTAAACAGGAGATCAGGATGATATGGCTCTGAACTTCTGCAGTAGCACTGGACTAGTGCAGAGCCGATCGTATGTTGTCCACCGGGAAATTCAGTGAAGTCGCCGTCGGCATGTGTAACTCCATGCTGCCGTCGCCGTGATCCCGCTGCCCATCGGAGGCTGCGCTGCCGGACATTGCCGTAATTCTAGCCGGGTTGGACACTGCCGTAATTTAGCAGTGATAATTCAGGGCCGTAGGGCAAGGATGCCATGGTCGGCGGTGGAGGGGGAGCCACCACCAGGGCCGGCGGCGGAGGCACCCTGGTGAGTATCCGTCCTTTGATTGCGCCACGCTGACAACTGAATCCGCCGCCGTAGTGGCTGTCACTGGACGGCGGCGGCTGAGGCACGCCGCATCGGGCAACCGGCTAGGGCAGCGAGGAGGTGGCGCACCCGGCGCGAACTAGTGAGGTACCGAGCAACATACGGGGATGGGTGTACGTCCAGATTTCCAGTAGCCGGCCGGCGACACGATGACGATGGCAACATCGAGAACGACGAGTCGACCAGTCAACCCGCTCAAGGACTCCGTGAGACGTTCGATCACATTTGAGCGGCTCGGATCAATCATGTGATATTTCAGCGCAGGGGATGAACGTTTCGCCACATATGGCGACTAGAGGATGGAATATCGTTCGAATGAGACACTTTGTAGAGGATGATGTCATCCCACGTGCTTGTTTTCTTCCCGCCCCCACTCGATATGTTCGCGCCCCCCGGGAACCAATGCTTGTGCTGATGTAAATAGTGATATTGGTTGCGGTATCAATAGAAGATGATGATCGAACCTAAGAGGGAGGGAGAAGAGGAGAGAAGACGTGTGGTGTTTGATACTTGATATATCGCAACCAACCATGATATCTGATACCTTGCACGTACCAGGTACCAATTTTGACATCTGCGGGTATCAGCCGTGATACCACACATACCAGACATGGTACCTATGGGTACTGGCTACGGATGATACATCGCACGATGTATCTGCACACACTCCGGTGATAAGCATGATAGCTCACCATCACATCGCTGCCAATGAAATCTCCAGATCTAGAAGTTTCATTGGTCGCGCCCCTCCATCACCATTGATGAGGTGCTTAGAAGGAGGGGTTCGAGGAAGCCCACGTTGGTCAACATCCTTTCCGACGGCCTCCCTCCTTCATGGTTGCCCCCTTCCATTATGGGAGCTAGATTCAATGGTTGCAGCCTTTCCTCAAAAGCATGAGGTGGAGGAGGAGGCCACAAGACCTTGTAGCCAACGTGCACTCGGGGCAGATCAAGCAATGAGGAGGACCTAGTCCTCTAGATCTATTTTCGAGGGCTTGCTTCGTCGTCGCTATGCCTGCATAGAGAACCTCTCTGCAGCAGCGAGGAGGAGGGGGAGGGGAAAAAAGAGGGGTGAAGTAGGAGAGGCGAAGGAGTAAGACGAAGTCTCAGAGAGAGAAGGGGAATGGATAAGATGGAATCGTTATCTACTTATTGCGTTTCCATGGGATACTGTTGAGTAGTTTTTCTGTTCGCCACAGGATCCTTAAAATCCCAGATTTATAGTACAAATTAGGTTCGCGATACCGTTGGCTGTCCCATTTGATCAAGATTGAACGGCTCTGATTGTGCCCAGATTTCTATGACGTGGACGCGCTTTTTCAGAACAAAACCTTGTGAGTTGTGACTCTCGTGTTCACATCACGACTGACCTGATCTCGCATGTTCTTGGTGACAACTACGGAAACTGTGAAGCCTCCGGCGCACTCGTCATCGTCCCTGACCCGACGAGAACTACACCGTGCAAGTTTAAGTTTAAGTTTGGATAGAGATGGCTGCAGTTCGGTATAGCAAGTCTGCCGACTTCACACCCTGCTGCAGCGTTGCGAAGACAAAGAAATCCACCCTGAAGATCAGAGCGAGAACTGCCCTGTTTACATGGATTGATCATTGATGGATGCATACTTGGTCGTGGCCATGGCGCAAGAAGCCACCCTTTGGCGGCTTGCTCGGCCTTCATCGCCTACACTCCCTATGTAGGGTTCTAGGTTGTTTGGTCGTCACAATGTTAGTACGAGAGTAGGGTTAAGACCTTCCATCCTTTTCTTTTCCTTTTTTTCTTCCACTCCCCAACTTCTTGTTTTCCTTTGGGTTCTGTCTATAAAAAAATTATTTCTCAAGGTGCGTAATTCTTTTAGTATTAAAAGAAAGGTATGTAATCCTTTTACGTATTAAAAGAAAATTGCTGATGAATAGTAGCGAGGGTGATGACGAGCGCCATTACTTACGTTGTGATAGACTGGCTGTACTGGAGCAGAACAGAAGCATATACATTCCTATGCGCACTGTACCAAACTCTAGTTGCATTTTGTCGATCCCAACTGCTGCAATCAAACTTAATACATTCCTCACCTAACAAAAAAATCAACCATGCACACTGTGATCAGTCACGTCTAAATGGCTCGCGTCGATTACCTTGCAACGCGGCAAACAGGGCGGTGTCGTGCGTGTTTGGGGAGAGAGAAAAACGTGTGTTCCCGTCGCCGCGTCCGGAGCCCGCGGCGCGATGGCGGCAGCGGCATCCACACACCTCTCCACCGCCGCTTCGCTTTCGCGGACGCGTGTGGAGCTCGCCCATCGAGCGGTCGCTGTCGCCAGAATTTCTCTCGAGATCCGACGCGGTAGAATCCCATCAGGCAGGCAAGCCGCCCTGCCGTTTCGCCACGGTATATAGAGTCGCTCGAGGCCGCGGCGCGCGCTTCAGTTTGAGCTGAGCTGCGACTGCGAGCTCTCTCTCGGCAGCTGGTTGCCACCTTGCCATGGCGATGGTGGAGGAGCTCGACGAGTTCGAGGTGCTGTGGCCTGAAACCGACGCCGACGACGACGCGCCGCCGCCGATGAGCTCGCTTGCGAAGCTTGTGCAGCCATCAGAGCCGCCCGAGCCTGCGCCGCGGCTCAAGCAGCAGCGGTGCGCGGCGGGCTCTCGGCCGGTGGACGTGCCGTACAGGGGAGCGCGCTTACACCGCTGGAACTGGAGAGACGGTGGTGCCAGGGAGGAGGACGGCCACGGCGGCAGCGGTGTCGGGAAGAAGGTGGTGATCGTGCCGCCGCACCTGCTGCTGCTGTTCGGCGTGTGGCGGCCGGAGGAGGAGGAGATGGCGGCGGCGGCGCCGTGCACGCTGCCGTTGTCGTTGGGGACGCGGCCGTGCAAGCGGGCGCGCGACCTGCGCCACCTGCGCAACTCCGTGCTGCGGATGACCGGGTTTATTGAAGGATGACGCGCTGCTGCCATTAACGGCACAAGTTAAAGCAGTATGCATGCGTCCATGGAAGTGGAATAACTAAATTTGTATATCAAGAATGAGAAATTGAAATGTAAGAAGATGATTTGGGAGCTCGATTTGAAATTGGTCTAGCTCGTTGCTTTAATTCTACATTTTTTACTTGAGCAAATAAGTTTCGTGAAATTTCGTCATGCTTCAGTACATCGGAACTTCTGCACTTCTGCATGTTATCAAAAGGAATCAAACACTAGAGATGGCGTGGATTGAAAATACCTATCTTGCCGTGTGAAAATTCTGTCATTTGTCAAGTTGGGTTTACCAGGAGACTGGACTACCCCAGTTTAATCCCACCTCGTGTGTTCTTACGTTGTTCATCAACACGTGGGCACACAGTAGGTGACCTAGTCAGATAGAGCATAGGATTAAACTTGGCAGAAATCATAACACACTCTAAAATTGCCGTTTTGCTGTGGCACACAAAAAGAATTCAATCCTTGTTCATCCACACTACTACAACCCAAAACCATGCTATAATATTTCAGATTTTTTTTAAAAAAGATCAAATCCTTAGCACAAATCAAAACAATCTGGACATTTTCAGACATTTACAGTGAGAGTGTGCCACAGTAAAACTAAAATGACCACAGGTTCAAAAACAAAATGACCAACACAACTGTATTAGCGTGTGCTATCCACGTGGCAGCCGACGATAGGGTGCACCGCACTCCACATCAACCCCGTTCGGTTCCTTCCAGCGTACACACACACTCCGCTCCTCTCATTGCCGTCTCCCCAAGGAATTGTGCTTGCTCACCAAGACACGCCAGCTTCTTCTTCTTCTCCTCCTCCTTGCAACGCACACCACTATATATAAATACGCCCTCGCCGTCGCGTCGCCGAGCTCTCTCCGTCCAGGACGGCAGGCCGGCGACGGCGACGCCATGGAGGAATTCCAAGAGGCTGACATCCTGTGGCCCGAGCCCGCGGAGAACAACTCCGACGACGGCGTGTTGATTGTCACCACCTTGTCTTCGGTGGTTCGTCGTCCTGTGGGCTCGCCGGAGTCGTCGTTGTCTGCTCCGGTGGAGATCGTCTCTCGCCGGAAGCGGCGGTCTCGGTCGTGGGCTTCGGAGTACAACATGTTCGACCAGACGAACGACGGCGATGAAGACGACGACGCTGTGAAGAAGAAGATGGTGAATGGTATTGTCGTCGCGCCGCCGCACGCCATTGTTGATCGGAGGAGGCTCCGAGGTAGGACGGCGGCGTACTCCATGTGCGCCGGGAAGGGGAGGACGCTCAAAGGGCGGGACCTCCGTAACGTCAGGAACCTCGTGCTCCAGATGACCGGATTCATCGAGAAATGAACACAGAATTAAGATTATTGATTGATTGATTGCGAATAGGATACACTGAAACCTGAAGGTTTTCAGCATGGCTGAAGGCTGAAGAAATTTGCAGAATGCAATAACTCTTTGTTTAAATAATTAATCATCTTTTAGGATTGCAATTTGCTGGCTCGTGGAATAAATGTACATGTATTACCTAAGAAATTAACAAAGGAAAGGGGAAAGAAATGAATGCCAGCTGCTACAGAGTTGCTGAATTATTGTAACTCTGTATGCATTTACGTTGCAGAAGAAAAATAGTCATTTCCATCTAGAAAAATTCAGAAAAACTCTGATTGAGTCGAGAAACTAAACTAGTAGCTAGCATGTATCTAGGTTGATGCTTTTTATATAATTCAATCTTCATGCAAAAATTGAATTTACTGGTTCGCATACAGAAACATGGGCAACATTTCACGATACCGGAAAGCTTCGATGACTACCAGGTAATGTAAGAAATACTAATCTTACTCACTAGAGCTCAATAAACTAGCTACCAAGCCGTCTAAACTTCATGCATTTCAGCAAATGACGAGGCATCCTATCAAACTAGCCGTCATTCGGTGCTTCCTGAAATACTCCAAATTTTCAGAGAAGAACAGTTTTCAAAATGATAAAATCTGAAGAATCATACTTTCGCCCAGAAGCCGGCCTATTCCTTAAGCAAGACAACTACAGTACAAAAATTGAGCCAAAAGGGCAAAAACTGTCCTTAATCACATCTACACTATGTCACTATCTATTAACTTATTAGAGTAATAGAAAAAGAAACCACCACGTTTGCTCTCATGATCTAGAAATTCTCATATTAATCGGAGAAAAAGAAAAAATAGAGTTCATATAGAAATACAATTTAAAAATAACTGAAATTCGAAATTATAAAATAAGGAATATTGAAATAGGAGACTAGAGTATAGGTATACAAGTTTAGACCCAATTGAAATTCGGAATTAAAAAATAAGAAAAATTAAAATTAGAGGTGAGAGTCCATATAGAAATACAATTTAGAAATAACTAGAATTCAAAATTAAAAAAAAAAGGAATGTGGAAAGATAAGTCTACAGTACATATAGAATATAACTTAGAAAAAAACCAAAAATTGGAATTAAAAAATAAGGAATATGGATAGATAAGTTTAGAGTTCATATTGAAATACAATTAGAAATTACAAAAATTTGAAATTAAAAAAACAAGAATATTGGAAGAAGAGAACAAACTAAAAGTCAGAATTAAAAAATAAAAGTTGAGATTTTTTTTGTCCATATACAATTTGAAAATAATTAAAATTCGAAATTAAAAAAGCAAGGAAGATTGGGAAAAGAGTCTAAAGTCCATATAGGAATAAAATAACCAAAATTCGAAATAAAAGATAGAGAATATTGGAAGAAGAGTTTAGAGTCTATATAGGAATATAATTTAAAAATAACAAAAATTCAGAATTAAAAGTAGGAATTGGAATACTAGAGTCCATATAGGAATTTAGAACTAGCTGAAAGAACTAAAAAAAGAAAATTAAAAGTAGAGTTTAGAGTCCATATATAAATACAATTTAGAAATAACTAAAAATCATAATTATAATTATAAAAATAAATAAGATTAGGAGAAGAGTCTAGAGTCCAAATAGGAATACAATTTATAAATGACATAAATTCGGAATTAAAATATAATAAATATTAGAACAAATCTAGAGTCCATATAAGAATACAATTTGTAAATAACTAAAATTCGGAATTAAAAAATGAATATTAGAAAAAAAATCTAGAGTTCATATAGGAATACAATTTACAAATAACGAAAATTCGAAATTAAAACAAGAAGGAATATTGAAAGAAAATTTAAAGTCCATATGAAAATACAATTTACAAATAACTAAAATTTGGAATTAAGAAAATGGAATATTGGAAGAGGAGTCTATATTCCATATAGAAATAATATTTATAAATAATGAAAATTCGATATTAAGAAATAAGGAATATTGAAAGAGGAGTTTAGGGTCTATATAGAAATTAATTTTAGAAATAACTAAAATTCAAAATTAAAAAATAATTTATAGCTATCATGTAGTACAATATAAATATTATGTATGGGTTAGTTTGGTCAAGTTAGTCTATAATTTAAAATTATGAAGTCGTTTTAATATACTTAGTTATAAATTTTGAAAATATTTAAGCTATTATACGAGAAAAAAATATAACGATACTAGTCGTGTAATCTGCGCGAGCAGTTTACAAATCTGAGGAAAATTCCAACTACGTTTTCTGAAGAAACATTCTTGCGTTACGTCCGCCAGCCTATTTCTTGCTTAGGACAGCTAGCCGTTAAACGCGCGATTCTTTTCCAGCATTAGCAATCTCATTATTTTCGCTTGTTCAATAATTTGGGGGACCCTTAATCCCCATGTGCAGCGTAGCTATCCAGGTTGCGTGTACGAGAGAGAATTAGCGATGGATTGAAGGAATAAATTTTCCCAAAGCCGGAGGGAAAAGGTCAGGGATGATGGCGACCTGAAGCGTACATCCATCGGCGCACAGACTCCTGTCCTGTTGGTTTTCATGATTTCTCCCAGATTCTCAATCGATTTATAATTAAGCAGTATGTGAAAGCTAGGTCACCATCAGTTGCAAGCTACATATATGTAACCAAGGAAAAACATCTTCTCAATTACCTCCTGAAAGTTTATGTTGAAAAACAAGTTGTTGTGTCCTAAATGTTTACGGATTCAGGTCAGTTGCATTGTTTATCATGCATGTCAAGCAAGCCCTTGCCTCCTGCAAGAACTACATGGGCTTTTCGGCCCGGTGAAACGAGAACTACATATGGCTTTTGCATTACAATCCGAGGCCCAGTAGAGGGAGCAATGCTGTAAGCCTGCAAATTGGCATCTCGTACTGGGTGGCCTAATGAAAGATGGGCCGTTTCGCCTTCCGCTTGCAGGCCCAAATGCACACTCAACAACTTTCAAAATTCGTCTCGACTGCAAACTAACGCAGTCGAGGCAAACTTGCTGAAAAACTAGACATGGTTAGTTTATTCCCTAATTCACGCATACATTTTAATTTGATAGCATTGTCTGTTCGTAAATATTTGTATATCCCACGTTTCCTCTGCTACAAGCATCTGCTGATGGGAAAAAAATGTACTACTAATAACGATCGATTGATGAATTCGGTACCAGGAATCAAGGATTCAGGAGAGGAGCTTTTGCCTGCCTTAGAAGCAACTCTGCACAAATACCCAGCTCAAAAAAAACTACTCTTTCGTTTGTTCATGTAGAAGAAGAGTACAAACAGAGCCAAGAGGTCTTCGCCGTTCAGCGCGAACATCAGTGGCCACACTCCCCAATGACAAATTAGATTAATCTTTTAGCGCCCCGAAGATCATAGCTTCTTCTTCAGTTATCTGCTTAACTCGATCTAAAACTTTCAGGGGTAAAAAACACGAAAATCCAATGGGGGCACCGTAAAAAATTGCCATGTGGATGTAAGGATTGAATCCAATAAAAAGGATCAAACTATGTCAAAGTAAACGCACTGATCAGTTGCAGTATCCTTTTTTACCGCTCTTTTGGCTTAGCAAAAACTCTGATAATGTATATCAGTATATGATGCTGAAATATATTTTTACAAATTTTACAGGAGATGAAGCCAGGTAAAGAACAGTTGATAGTTCATGAATTCGATCCTGCGTGCGCAGTTGCAGACTACAGGAGTCAAAGACGTCCACGCTTTCATGCTTGCAGCTCACTACTGTTCTGCATTTCTTTAGAACCCTAAACGGACTCTACTGTCATAAGCCAACAAAAGCATTAACTGCTAGCATCCAAGTGGAATCTTAATTAGCTGCTAGCTTGCTCGATTATTTGTTTGATGGCAAATTAAGCAAACCAACACCAAATTAATCCAAACGGCAGGAAACCCTAGCCATCTCCCTCTATAAATTAGCTCACTGGAAGACCTCTCACACTCGATCAGTACAGCTCATTTTTTTCAGTTTCACTCCAGCTAAGTGCAGTACACTGATCAACGATGGTGTCCTCCAAGATCCACTGCGCCATGGCCGCGCTGCTCCTTGCCATTCTCCTCCCTGTTTCTCATGCAGCGGGGAGGTATGTAGCTCCGGCTCCTGCTCCTGTTCCTCCGCCGCCGTACACCTCGCCGCCGCCGTCGCCGCCGAGCCGTATCCAGCCGGTCGTCGTCGTCCAGGGCACAATCTACTGCAAGTCCTGCAAGCTCAGCGGCTACAACCGCTACATGGACGCGTCTCCCCTACCAAGTTAGTATCCAAAAACACCCTTTAATTTGTGCCTTAGGTAGAGACCGGAGATGTAAACCATTTTCATTACGCACGTAGAGATATAATCTTCACTTTGAAGATCACTAACATCTACGATAATATTTTGCAGATGCGACGGCGCAGCTGGTGTGCTACGGAGACAAGGTGCTGAACATGACGAGCACGGCGACCGACAAGAAAGGCTACTTCCTGGTGATGGTGTACAGGCTGGACATGTTCCGGCGGAGCAGGTGCAGGGTGTACCTTGGCTCGTCGCCGTCGCCGATGTGCGCGGCGCCGTTCATCCCGTCGAACAAGTGGCTGGGGCTCACACTGGAGAGGGAGAGGGTGGCGTCGCTGCCCAAGGGCGTTCGCGGCGTGTACCGCCCCAAGAGTACGCTCATGTTCGGGCCCGGCACCGGCGGCAAGTGCCCCACCGCCGACGCCGCCGGCGTGCCGATGATGTGATGAGACGATCGATTGACATGGAGAATTCGAGATGCGTATCACGCATATCACCAATTTAATTAGTGGTTTGGATGATGCATGGTTAAGTACGTGAAATAATGGGTAGAAATTAATGGTAGTCTCTTGTGTTTGTCCTTTGATTAATTAGCTCTAGCTCGTCTTGGTCGATGGAGCATTTGTTGTAGCCTTGTAGTAGCTCATCGCTTAGGTTTGCAGTGGTTTTAGTTCGCTCGTCCGTGTAACGTCATGAGAAAAAATATCTAAGTACGTCTATCCTTTTGGTCGATTTATAATTATAATGAGTTTGTGCATCCGATCATGCTGTTGTTTCAGAGGGGGTTTCCGAATGTTTTCATCTCTTGTTTAGTTGTATGCCAAGAGAAACGCAACGCTGCCTCGATAGGCCCACCGCCCGCGGCCCATGTTTCTGGTAGATGTGACCGCTTGGAAGTACTATTGAGCCAAATGGCCCTGGGCTGGTTGCAAAGGCTAGGCCGGAAACGGGCTAGAATTAGAGGGTGGTTTTTATTTATTTTTCATTTTAAGTAATTATTACTGAAATGATGTTTTCTTGAGATCTGAAAATTTCAAGAAATTCTAGAGATTATTTTAGGACACGAGTTACAACTAACTATTCTTTCAGTGATAGACAATGATCTCAGCATATATCGGTACAATCTTACGAAGGTGATCATAGGGGTATGATATGCATGCATAGAGGTGAGTACGCACATTATAAATGCGTCTATTTGTATTATATTTCGAAAAAAATACCACGACATAGTTAGTATGATTCTCACTTTTGTGGAGAAAGTTTTATATACATGTTGATATATTTGGAAGCAAATAAATGGTTTTATTTATTAAGGGACAATACCTTAGATACAGCTATGGAGTCTACTTTTTAAAGGATGTTCTTATTTTGCTCTCATTCCATTTAATCATTTAGAGAGATGTTCTTTGTCCTTCATTTATTTGTTGTACATAGGGTTCGTAACTGTTAGTCTTATTAATATATAAAATTTAACCACGGGACTTCCGTGCAATGTTTCTTTAAAAAAAAACTTCCTTGAAATGGCCAAAGTACGTACTTGATAGTTGATACTGAATATTGTAACTTTTAATGTTTTTTCAATCATCTGACATTTGTTTAGCGCATGCATTTGTCGAAGATTATGGGATGTTGCAAATTGAAATACACAAACAGTCATGTCCGACACGTATCCCTTCTCCAACGAGGGATAATCCGAGTCGTTTTCTTTCGGTGCTTTCAGTTGTTGAGAGTCGTGGGACTTGTAGAAGTAGATGAGCCGTTCCTACAAACCCTAATAAACAAAGAACCCTAAATCTTTGTGTCAAGCCGACGCAAGATGCCAAGGCGTCACAATTTTTTTCCGGATGATAAAAATCACATTAGTCCCAGTTCGAATATAAATCGAGACTAAAGATCATTTTTAGTCCTGGTTAAAAAGTGCGCCGGGACTTTATGATCTTTAGTCCTGGTTGGTAGTCTCACGTTCACTTTTTATCAGGCTGTGTCGGACCGTCGGGAATCTTTAATCCCGGTTGGTGTTACCAACCGGGACTAATGTGATTGTGTGGTGTAGAATTGGAGGTATCGAATTGTTACTCTATGCTGCTTTTATGGGAAGATTATCGGTGATTTGTTTTATGTTGTTTGGGGTGGGTTCCCAGCGTAGAAAGTAAATGTATATTCTTGAATGATTATATGTGTGTTGTTTGAGACTGAGTTGGTGTTTATTCAGCTGATGCCACTTCGGAATGTAGCTAGAGTTCATCTCATCATCGGTGAAGGCAAGTAAACGTAGCAGTTGTTTGGTACAGGTTAAATTTAACCTGTTATATTCTACCATCAATTTGAAATTACATATAAGTAACCATGATAACAGTATGTGATTAAAATCTTACTTACCTTAATCATTGTTTATCGTTATTACTCTATTATATATATGGTTTATGCCCCTTGTTAAGAATAACTTTATACTGAGCTCGTATGAAAGTACGAGATTATAATATTATTACTTTAGAATTCGTCCTACACTGCATCACTTTTGCATTGTATTTAGAGTTAAGTCACGAACCTATGGTTACGACCGTACCGGTACAACATCGTATTTTAGCCTAACACGATGTAGCTTCACACCTTATTGGGTGTGAAGGCAGGAATACGTATCATTGCATTGCATATGTGCACGTTGGATATTGCTATGGAAGTTATACGATCAAAGTCCTCATTGAGGAGTGTCCATCTCTGTATAACCTAAGAAAATGTGAATATACTTTCATTCATGATGTTATGATGTTTTTGTACTTGGATGTTCCATCGTCTTTATAACATATCTTAGCCTCATATTTAACACATTACATAATTAACCTATAGCTTGTTAAAACAGTTTGCTTGTTAAGATTCATTCTCACCCCCTTATAGCCTTATCAGGTACTAGTTGTGACATTTTTTCATGAACGGATGGAAGTAGTTGCACTGTCGCACGACATGATCTCACCTAGTTTATGATGGTTGTAATGTGCTGATATGATTACTTGAGTTGGGTCACAAGGGGTTAATTAAATACTAGAGGGAAAGTCGGCGAATCTTTGATCACAGAGAGATGGCAACAACTGTTCTCCTAGCAAGAATTAAAGAGGAGGCCAGCTTGTGGGTCTTAGCCGAGGCTAAAAGGTTGCGCGAGCTCATCCCGTATTCTGTATAGTATATAGCCTTTAGATCCTTCTGTCCCTTTAGATCTTTTCTTTTTGCTCTACCCTTAGGGGTTGTATTTTTCTCCTCCTATATTCAATGAAAAAGCACTGCTGTGCTGTTTTCCGTTCAAAGAAAAATACTAGAGTTGTTGACCATGGATTATGTACCCTTTTTAAGGTTATCCCTACTTGTAAGTCAGTTGTTGTATTATAGTCTTAATCTGTATGTTGATGCTTCCGCTATATATATTTTTTAAAATTAGTTGTTGCCGAAACTTATTTGTTTTGGCACTTCTGTATGATTCTTTAGTGGCATCCCAGGCTTATGGTTTTCTGGGGTGTTACAAGTGTATATTCGAATCCATCCAACACGATTTTTTCTAGTATTTATTTTTTGTTAGAGAAAAGATCACCAGCACCCGGCCTTATATTGAAAGCCAACTACGGGCAATTGCCTGCTGGGGTTGCCAGCTTTACGAAACAAGCACAGAGCACAGAAAAGTTGATCACACCCAGGATTTCCGTTACCGCGGTAAACCGTGCGGTTACCGTGGTTACCGCTTACCGCGGGGGTACGGTAAAAGTAATACCGCGGTAACCGTCTTAAATTCAAATAAATTTAAAAAATAATTTGAAATTTTGATAAATTTTATACGAATTTCGTACGGTTTACCCCGGTTACCGTGCTTACCACCGGGGCACGGTAACCGCGCGGTAAACGGTAACGGAAACCCTGATCACACCCCGATCACAAAAAGCAGCTCCAAGCCTCCAACACGATTATTTCTCATCTTTATTTAGGAGACGAGAAGAAAGAAGGGGTGAAGGAAGGAGGGATAATTTGGTTCAAAATCTTTTATAATTGCATTGAAGGGGTATGTACTACGGAGTGGCATTCTGGTTTGATCAAATTATAATTATAATGGTATATCTCGAAATAGATAAATAATAATGATATCTTTCTAAACCGGAGATATTATAATAGCATAGATCTAATTAAAATAACCCAGCTCCCTCTCTCCACTACTACGGGCCTACAGCCCGCATGGATTAATGGGCCAAACAAAAGAACCAAGCTGTTAAAAGGCGGACCCAACAAGCGCGCTAATCATGAAGGAAATCCGACGGTGGAAAAATCGACCGACGATTTGCATAAAATTAGGTGGCTGCAGAGTAGCAAAAGCGTTGAACGATTCTAGTAAATTCAAAAAAAGGAGCATGGACATGTTTATTTATGGACCTTGGGGGTCTTGATGACTATCTATCCTGGTGCGTCACGGGCTATCATGACACCTTAAAGGACAGATGGTGCAAGACATTCTCCCAGGAAGAGGAGGGATGGCACCAGTCCTCGCTGCTCGGCGACGGAGCAGAGAGCTGCGAGCTGCGCGGGAGAATATGATCGTAGCAATTACAAGTAGAGGTCACAAAACCGATGGAATTTCATGAAAACCGATCGATTTTGTGAAACCACTGTATCTTAGTTTGTGAAAATCGGTCGGTATTAGCCAGTTTTCGCATGGTATTGATCGAAAAATCATCGGTTTTTTCTGGTTTTCGATTAGATTTTGGTAAATCGGGGAGGAGTCGGTTTTATTTAGAAATGAAAAGTTAAACCCTGACCACAAGCTACCATATGGCGCACCGCTGCTGTTGATCAGATTAGTGAGTTGCACACGAGCGGGACTCTGCTTCGATCGTTTAGAGTGCGCAGCGTGCGCGGCCCATGTTAGTTTGGTAGATGTGACCGCTTGGGAGTATTGGCCCAAATGACTCTGGTTGCATGGGCTACTGGGCTCTTTTGGCCCACTCGAGAAAACGGCAGATCGACCAGATTGCCGGCGCTTGTACACACACAGCGTTCGCGCACCGGCCGTTTACGCATGGCGCGGTGCAACTGCAGAACGGAATCTCAGCTGGCAATTGCATCTGCATACATTACGGTCCTGTTTAAGATAAAGATAAACATAAAATTAAAGTACGCAAAACGAGAAAATAATTAGTGTGTGATTAATTGATTTTTAATTATTATAAATTTAAAAATAAGTTTATTTGATATTTTAAAACAACTTCTGTATAAAAAATTTTCACCTGAAACATACCGTACTAACAAAAACCAACTGAAACGTACCGTACTAACGAAAACCAAGAAAAAGTTTTTGTCTTTACAAGAAAGAACGCCACCGTACTGGAACACAAGGAGCTACTACGTACTGGAACCAGAAAAAACTTCTACTTTTACACTGCTCGATCAAATTTTGTTTGCGTTGGTTACTTGGAATAACTAATTGCTCGACCTTGGAATCTTGGCGCCATTGTCACTATTGTCCATCATTAGATTTGATTTTTTTCATCTGGTCAAACATTTTTAAGTTTAATCAAGTACATAGAAAACAAATAGCATTTTCAACATAAAACATCTATATTATTAACATATATTCACTTACCCTTCACTGTATTTTCTAAAATTCTTGGATGAGATTATCCCTTTCTTCTTCATTTATCTCTCCTGTTCATCTTCTTCGCTAAGTCCATGACTTGATGAGGCCAAGTGCGTCCATGGTACGGGTGACGAATGTGGCCGCCTTGGCTGCTGCGTACAGGGAGAGGGAAGGCTCCAAGAACAACACCTTGTGAATGAAGGAGAAGGATTCAACGGAGATGTCGGAGAGAATGAGAATAGTGAGGAGGGCGGCTATGAAAACATGAGGCTACGACGAAGAGGTTGGGATCCAAGGGGTGGGGGTGGGGTGGGCTCAGGATGACTCTTTGTCGAGCGCCTCGTTAATGGTGATGGCGGTGGAGGGTATGGGCTTGAACTTCACGCAAACCTGAGGGTGAATTTGTAGAGCTCGAGTGTAGAGAGGAGACGCGGCGTGGTGGATCCAGCCATCGGGCTGATGCTACTCCCTTCTGCTGCCGCTAGTCTCTCGTTGATGGGCGATCGCCATGGCCACCACCGGTCCAGTACCTAGACTGGAGAGATAAGGGGACTAAGTAGAAGATAAGGGGTAATTTTATCCAAAAAGATATTTTAGTGCAACGAAAGGTAAGTAGTGACATATTTCTAATTTTAACATATTTGTAACGGCAACGTTTCAATTAGACGAATAATAATGGTATTTTCCAAAACGGTTAAATTTAAAATGACATGAATCCAATTAACCCTTTAGTGTTTTAGATGTTGTTGATTTTTTTATAAATCTGATTAAATTATAAAAAGTTTGATCAGGAGAAAAGACAAAGTGGGATTTATAATATAAAACGGAGAGAGTAGTATTTACTTACACTAGTAAAAAACGATTTTCCTGTACATGCCCCTCTTTAGATTGCAGACGGACCTTAACTGGTTCCATCTGCAAAAATTATCCTCCATTTTCGTGTGCGGGCCCTTAAGAGGACCGCATGGAAAAATCTATTTTCGTAAACGGACCTCTTAAGTGGACCGCACACGAAAATGAGTCTATTTTCGCAAGCTTAAGTGGACCACACACGAAAATGAGTCTATTTTCCCTCGTACTCACTTCAATTTTTTCATCTCCTCTCTCTCTTCCTCTCTTTTTTATTCACTCCGGCATGTCTCTCTCTTACCTCTCTCTCTCCCTTTCCTCTCCTCTCTCCCCTCCGAGCGGCTGGCGACCGGCTCGGCGGCTGCTGGCGGAGGCGGCGGCTCGGTGGCTGGCGACCGGCGACCGCGCGCGCGACGGCCGGATCCGCGCCGCCGTCGCCGCCGACGAGGAGGAGGACGTGCCACGGGCGGCGGCTGCTGGTGGAGGTGGCGGAGGCTCGTCGGCTAGCGACCGGCGACCGCGCGCGTGACGGCCGGATCCGCGCCGCCGTCGCCGCCGACGAGGAGGAGGAGGCGCCACGGGCGGCGGCTGCTGGCGGAGAGGGCGGCGGTGGTGGCGGCTGGCGACCGGCGACCGCGCGCACGACGGCCGGATTCGCGCCGCTGTTGCCGCCGACGAGGAGGAGGAGGCGACCGGGAGTGAGGCACGACGGCGGATCTGGCCCTCCCCACGTGCTGCAGCGGATCCGGTGGTGGGGAGGCATAGCGGCGGCAGATCCAGCTCCTGCGATGGCGACGACAAGGAGGGTGGTGGATTAGTGTTAGGGTTTCGATCGGATATTTGGATTTCATTTTTTTTTATTTTTTGTTTTTGCGTGCGGGCGGTATAAGTACCCGTATGGGAAAATCAGATTTTCGCGTGCAGTTGTGCCACCCGCACGTGAAAATATTTATTTTTCTAGATATCTGGGTGTAGACAGGTAAGACCTTCACACGGAAAAACTCTTTTTGCCCGTACGGAAAAATCGTTCTTGTACTGGTGTTACTCCACTTCAGACTTTGGGCTCATCGATTACCAGTTAGGCAGCTTATTACATTCCCGATCGAAGCAGATCCGATGCCTTCAACGCTACGTATACTGCAGTTATTCTGATGTCCAGGCCCAAGATATGCACTCTTGCTCATCGATATATCCCATGCATCCTCGATTTGCCTAACCAGGTGATTTTACTAAGGATGCATGGTATTTATATAGATCTGCTGGAGTGAACACTACTAAACTCCGATCGCTAGGCGAATTAAAACGGCCGATGTACGTGATTGTCTTAAAAAAATACGATGTGTCCAGAGTAGTGCGATACAGTGGTACAGTGTGTCATGTATTTTAACTTCTAACATACCTGGAATCAAGTAATTAAACACAGATAAAGCTATTAACGAAGTACTCGCTTGCAGCGCACTCCAGCCCACACACGAGTTCATCATTTCTGGTCCTCGATCCCCGATGAACCCTCGTATTTTCCACACAAGTTGAATATATAGTGTCTCTGATCCCCTGCTAATCAGAATCCAAAACAGCAATCACGAGCCATCTTAAATTTCTTACTATTTATTTATCACTATGCGTCTATGCGCTACTACATACTCACGCTATAAATTGCACCATCATCTCTCGCTTCTTGTACTCTTCGCAACGTATCCTAGTTAACCCAAGTGTTTAATTCTGTCTGTACTATACCATATCTTACCTGACTAGAGCTGGCTTAGCTAGCTAGCGAAGTGTCTTCTAGCTAGTTAGTACGTACTCTTGTGTGGATTACGTTGACTAATTAATCGCGAATTCGATAGCGATGGCACTGTTGTTCGTCAAGTTCGTTGTACTCTCGCTCGCCGCCGTGCTGCTCGCTCTCGACGGCGGCGGCGGTGGCGCCTACGCCATGGGCCTGCCCCCGCCGCCGCCGACGGTGAACTTCAGCATCGGCGTGCAGGGCATGGTGTGGTGCAAGACCTGCAGGTACCCCGGCTACCTCGCCGCCATGGACGCGTCCCCGCTCGCAGGTAAGCTCACAGTGACCGACCATACATTTCACGAATGAAAAATTTTGCAGATTTTGAGAGTTACCGAGAGGTAATGAAATCTTTAATGCATTTCCGTACCTCCTAACACTAGAGGCACCGAAATTACACTAGAAAACCGACAGGTAATAAAATTTTAATTCATTTTCGTACCTCCTAGTGTTAGAGGCACCGAAATTACATTAGAAAAATATGGTATCTCCCTATACCTTTTTAATTAACAACGGTAAAATCAATCTTCTCTTGATTACATGTCGTCGTCGTCGTCGACGTAACATCTCGCCGGCGGCCGTGCGTGTGCGTGTATATGTGTGCAGGCGCGGTGGCGTACCTGCGTTGCCGGCACGGGCACCGGCGGGTGGCGTCGATCAAGGGGGTGGCCGGGAGCGGCGGCTACTTCCTGATCGAGACGTCGCAGCTGACGTCGTTCACGAGCCAGGAGTGCAGGGTGTACGTGCCCCGGTCGCCGTCGCGCGCGTGCGTCGTCCCCGGCCACGGCAGGAGGGGCCTGCCTCTCAAGTTCGAGGAGTTCGTCAAGCGCGACAATGGCCTCCAGGGCCTGTACTCCGTCGGCAACTTCGTCTTCTCCCCCAAATACCCCAACAAGTGCTACTGATCCATGATCCATCCATATGGCCTGAATAAATCTCGGCTAGGTTAATTAATTCATTGACTCGATCTTGCATGGGGGAATGAATTAGTTGCTGTACTACGTAGTTGGTGCTGGTTTTGCATTGGTTTACGATGCTTATATAGTAGAGGAGTATAGCTGTAATAATTAAGATGTTATGCAATTGAGACAGCTTGTATGCTTAATTCACTGTTGTTTAATTTTCTCTGTAACCTTGTTCTTCCTTCCACGAAAAGTCATCTCGGTGAATCCGTTAATTTCTTGATCTGACTCGGTCTCCCATGCTGACAACTTTGCTGGATTTGACTTGTATAGGTTGTAAGTACACTGGATTGTGAATATACTAAAGAATTGGTTTGTCTTTGCTGCTATCAGGCCCAGCCCAATAAAGCAGAAAAGCCCACGAAAGAGCCCAATCTGTTGTCAATCTTTGATCCATAAAGAACATGTTTGACATAACTCCAGCTCCAGCTCCACCTCTTCTGAAGCTGGAGCTCAGCCAAACAGTATCAGCTCCACCTAAACTGGGAGTGGAGCTGGGTGGAGCTCTCTCACAAAATGAACTAGAGAGGTGGAGCTGGGTTTAGGCAGCTCCACAACTTCACTCCAGACCCAACTCTTAGAGTTAAATTTAGGAGTTGGAGCTCTATCAAATAGGTCCAAACCCATCGAGATCACGGAATAGATCACATACAGTCGATTAGTCACCGACGATCTGTACCCAACGCGGTTTGGCTTTGGCAAGCCGGCAAGATCGCACACAACCACAGTAATCACACATTCTTGTAGCTAAGACAAGATCATATGGAGCCATAGGCTGAAAGGAACTATGGTTGCTAACATGTCATTTCAGAAAGGTACAAATCCATTATAAAAAGGGAATCAAAATGAGATTGTATCATGGTTATGCTCCTCCCACTTCCAACACCTTTTCTCTTTCGCATTAATCATCCAAACGTGCTCTCGGCCACTCTCACTTGCCAAACACTACTCCTATCCGCTGTTCCTCACACATCTCTCTCTCCATTTTTTTTATAAAAAAACCATTTAAGAATCTGTCCAGGTATTTCAATCTGCCAAATGGCAATTATGGCATCGTCACGATAATAAACAGTGTAGGAGTAATTTTTTTCGTCTGTCAGCAGCAAGCTCTGACGTGCACCGACCCTACTGAAGATCGCGTTGCCCATCACTCATCAAGCCATCATCTCACTAGTGATGGCGTTTAACCGAAGCGGCTTTTGGCTGCTTTAACCCGCCCGACTTGTCACCACGGGGCGGCACACTACACTCCACGCGAGCGCGAGGCGACTCGTCAGGCACGCGAGGCCGCGAGGAAGAAGCGAGCAGGCGACGACAACGACGACGACGAGACCAGCGCGTCGCCGTCTCGTCAGTGAGTCGTCACGCGCGCGCGCGCGCAGGAATCTCACATGCTGCTGGTGGTGGTAGGTTCCAGCTTCCGAACCGGCAAAATCCTCCCGTCGCCGCCCGCCGCGCCGCGCTTCTAACCCCCACCCACCCCACCCCCGCGCGTCGGTGCCTCCACCTGCAGCCTCTAATCCCGCGTGGGCGCCAAGCGGGCGGCGCCCCCCCCCCCCCCCCCCCCGCCCCCACCCCGTCTGATCTGCGCGAGGCCAGTTTGCGGGATCTCGCCACATCGGGGTTGGCGGCTTGCCGGAGGTGGGGGTGGAGTTCTTGTGGCGCCGGGATCCGGCGATTGGGATGAGAGAGGGGCGGCGGCTGCGGCGGTGGAGATGAGTGGCTCAGCGGCGTCGCTGGGGATGCGGTGCGGGAGCTACGGTTCCCTCGCTTCGGCCGGCGGCGGCGGCGGGAGGAAGGCCGGGGGCAGGGGGTGGGGGTGGCGAGGCAGCGGGGAGAAGGAGCGGCTGCAGCTGCTCCACCGCGCGTTGCGGCTGGTGGGCCGCCGGAGAGCCGGTGTGCTGCTGCTGCTCGCCGCTGCCTCCGCCGCCGTCTTCTGCTCCAACTTCGTCGTCGTCAAAGGTTTGTGCGCGTTGGATGGATCCCGCTGCCTTTTTCTTCTCGCCGCTGCCAATTGGCTGCCTGCTCTGAATCCTGCACGCGCTTCACTCCCTAGCTGTTGTTCGTAGCGAAATGGTCACATTTTGGACAAGTTTGTACTAATAGTTTGTTCCGGTCACGCAGTTCACGTTTGCAAAAATCCAGATTAGCTTGTGTCTTTGTGATGCTTTAAACATTGGGAATCATTCATTCGGTTACATACTGCCCTATGCTGATCGTGTGATCTCCCATTTACATGTCTCAGTTTTGTGGTGTTGTGCATCAGTTGGACCAATTGGACGTTGTAATCTGTTATCTGGTCTGATGGCAGTGTCATGTAGAGTACTTCTCTATAAGCCAGGTTTTGATGCATACAAGTGGTCTTGATGGTTAGAGACCTTCATAAGGTCAAGGGAACTACACACTCTCAGATTTGAAATGGTAGATTGAATCTTGCAGAGCTGTGTGGGCTCTGTCTTGATCACCGAATACCCTTCCACTTGGTACTAAAATTTGTTCTGTTACATGGGAGCCTCAGATATGATAACTTGTCTGCTAATCCGAACTATCAAGGGACACCTGCTGCTCATGCCATATGCTTTTGCTAGGGAATACCCAAACACGTACTGTATTCAAGGAATTCAAAAGAAAACGATGTTTGTTTAATGAAGAATAATATATGTTTTTGTTAGAAAGCATAGTCATTGACTTGTTGGTTTGGTGACTTGTTTCAGATGATAATCCTTCAATGATCATTGCAAATAATTATGAAGTCGCAAATACTATACAGAACTCTGTTTATCCCAGCATGACAAGGCCTCTAGTGACGTCGAGTGACCAATTCTCTGCTAGTAGTGCCAACAAAATTGAACTTCCAAATCGGCTTCGTCTTTCATTTGCAAACTTTACACGTCATCCTTGTGAAGGTTTCTCAGTTGCCCCTCCCCTGGTTGATCCGAAACGCACTGGACCACGACGTAAGCTTTACATCTTTTTGGTTAGTGTTGCAAGTTCATTTGTGTTTGACTTGTCACTAATCATAACATATGTTCTCATTTCCCCTGTAGCATGCGATGTTTGCTATGTCTCTGTAGACCAGGCGTTTGCCCTTATGCCTCTTCAACCTTCACCATCTCCTGTCCTTAGGAACTTAAGTTATGTATTTGAAGACAGCATTACTGCAAATTTCTCAAATCAGGGCTCTGTATTTGGTGGGCATCCATCTCTGGAGCAGAGAAATAAATCTTTTGACATTAAGGAGTCGATGACTGTCCACTGTGGGTAGGTTACTTGCATCTTCTTACCCGTATTCAATCTAGAACTTCTCCTAAAATTTAATGGCTGAAATGTGTGCGCTGAAGGAAATGTGCTATCTTGTCAGTTTTGTTAGAGGAAAGAAACCTGGCCAAGGTTCTGGATTTGATATCAATGATGATGATTTGTTAGAGATGGAGCAATGCCGTGAGCTGGTTGTAGCTTCTGCTATTTTTGGTAACATCACTGTTCAGTAATAGTATTAATCATGATTGCATTCTGCTTGTCTGCTCACACTTTGATACCGTTTTCCAGGGAATTATGATATGATTCAACATCCAAGGAATGCCAGTGAATTTTCAAAGGCAAATGCATGTTTTTATATGTTTGTAGATGAAGAAACAGAGGCTTATGTAAAAAATTCTAGTTCATTGTATAGAAACAATAAAGTTGGCTTATGGAGGCTAGTGGTTGTTCGAAATCTCCCATACGAAGATCCAAGGCGTACGGGGAAGGTGCCATTCTTATGACTTGTAATTTCTGTGGACGTTATGTCCTTGTGATGCATTACCAGCTCTCGGTATATTTACAGGAGACAAACAAATCTCATGAACCTAGTGTACATGAACCTCATACTTGAATGCTAACATAGTATAATTACGTGAGGCTTCTTACTATATTGCTTAAGTGGTTTGGATCCAAGTAGAAAATTGTTGAAATGTCATTTGCAATTCAGGATAAATTAAAATACTAATCCATGATAAAAGAAATGTATAAAAGTGATACAGTCAGTTTGAGTGGTCACTAGGCAAACTTGTTGTAGGGGCCACTGAAGAGCGTATGTTGCAAACAAATGTTTGTCACTGATATTGAAGTTTACAAACTGAAAGTTGTTTGCCTTAATGTGTAGGCCCATGTTATATGTTGCCCTTGTTTTGTGCTTGTTAATTGAACAAACATCTAATTTGTGCAGATTCCTAAGCTTCTGCTCCATAGGCTTTTTCCAAATGTGAGATTTTCGGTTTGGATAGATGCAAAGCTTAAGCTCATTGTGGATCCTTATCTACTGCTTGAGAGGTATGATTTAGGTGAAGATCTTGGTTTATTATATGCTATTTCTTTAAGGAGAGAAACCTGTCATGAGCTATAGTTTTGTCAAATTAAAGTTTGGGCTGTTCTGCACCTTGGCATCTTTGCAACAATTTCAACAGCCACCATATGCCATTACTGCTATCAACTGATTACTGCATATTTGAGTCTATTGAGGATATTAGACTAGAAAGATTATCAATGGCTTTCTCACAAGACGCTTTATTTATAACAGCTACTCACTCAATTTCTTAGTATTTTGTTTATATTTACTTGTTGATCTGCTGACATTAGAATTTGAAACTTACTAGCTTTCATTGTTTTAAGATCGCAATATTGTAATATTTGACTACTGTGTTGACTCTGACTGTGCCATATCATGGCGATTAGGTTTTTGTGGAGGAAGAATGCTACTTTTGCTATCTCTCGTCACTATAAACGCTTTGATGTATTTGAAGAAGCAGAAGCTAATAAAGCTGCTGGGAAGTATGACAATGCATCAATTGATTACCAAATAGAGTTTTACCGAAACGAGGGCCTAACATATTATACACCTGCTAAGCTTCCTATTACAAGTGGTCAGTGATCTCATTAAAGTATGGCGAAAACAGTTCAGTTACTTTCTGAGATTTTAACTTTGTCCTTTTTGCATTGGTTTAGATGTCCCTGAAGGTTGTGTCATCATCAGAGAACACATTCCCATCACGAATCTCTTCACGTGCCTTTGGTTCAATGAAGTTGACCGTTTCACCTCCAGGGATCAAATTAGTTTCAGCACCGTCCGGGACAAAATAAGGGCTAGAGTTGGTTGGATGCCTGAAATGTTTCTGGATTGCGAAAGACGCAACTTTGTTATTCAGGTTTCTCATCTTACTATATCATTTTTATTTTTACATACTTCCTAGCACACACTACCTAACCTGCAGAACTAAACTACCAGTGGCCTGTATTTCCTGTGTCCTATTGGCAGCACATGTTGAACCTCATGAGCTTACTAGTGTATCTGTTTTTGCTGTTTGACATCTCACTAGGGATACCATAGGGAGCTACTAGAGCAAATGATTGCGTCCGGTTGGAAGCCCCCTCCAATGGCCAGTGAACCATCTCGAAAACTCAGATTAGGTAGCAGGAAAGCTCCTCCATCAAAGAAGCCTTCCATGAAGCGGAAAAGAGTGAAGAAATCAAGCTCACGGAGGCGTCTCCCCAAACCAATCACTGGGATGACTGATACTACTATCGGACAAAAGTTGGGCGCATGATGATCCAGGGTTCTTTTTTGACACAATTCACTTACTGGAGTGTGAGTACAAAAGTTGGGCGCATGATGATTCAGGGCTCTTTGTTGACACAATTCACTTGCTGGAGTGTGAGTTGATTCTATTAGGACACATATACTTGTAGTTTTTTTTCCTCCGAAGAGATTTGTTCATAGTTTATTCTTCATTGTTGATGTAAATAACAGCGGAAATCAATATAATCAAATATTTTCAATGAGTAGTTATTTTTCCTTTGTAACAACGGCTGCTACCATAAGGTGACCAACTAAGCTGAAGGGTTATGTTATTTCTTAAGCTGGTACCAAATTACCATTAGATCTCTTGGTGCTTTGTCTAGATAGAAGAAAAGCAACTAAGAGATGTGTTGATTTATTCTGTTACTCACTTGAAATGTCAAGTCGGCAATTGCATATGCTACCATTGTAAAAATGGGGCCTAATTTATAATCTATATGCTGAGAATGCAAGTAGAAAATGTACAGAAAACTTTCAGCAAATGTAGGTTTCAGGACAAGCACATTTAAAACTATAACTATTTGCATTGGCACAAGAATTCATGCTTCTATCAGGAAAAACATGAAACGCTTGCTGCACTTTACATACTATACCCCCTAAGAAATTGATGAGTAACACCGAAATCATCCAATCTGACAAACTTATAAGAATAGTAATAGCGAAATCATACAAAATGACAAACTTATTAGGCTCACGGCTCGTCAACTGATTATGGTGAAACTATACTTCCGAGGCAGTCGGGTGGGGCCGAAGGGAGAGAGGTTGTGAATTTTCAAAATTCGAATTTATCTCTCCAGCTAGCGGCCTGAGTGGTTCACATCTGTCCGATCGAGATGACATCAACGGATGGATGGTATCGGGCTGAGGTTTGCTATGGGCAGGCTAGGCCCTCGCCGTCGTCGGTGGCGTTGTGTCCGACATGATAACTTGCACTACCTCGCGGCGCCTTCCTCTTCCCGCCTCCCGTACAGTGGCGGACGTAGGATTTTATAAATTGGGGTAGGATAAACTAATCTATTTATAATACAATAAATTATCTAATTGTTATACAATATTATCTCTAAAGAAATGTAAAAAACTAACCCATACATCATAAAAAATGTAAAAAACCCATACATCATAAAAAATATAAAAAAACCAATACATCATAAAAACCGAACTAGAAATAAACTAAATCATATATTTATCTCTACATCCTATTGTAATGCAAAGGCATGTAACTAGTAAATAATGAATTTCACAACTCACTTGAACAATATATATAATACACTATGATCATGTGAGGACGTCCCAAAGCCTAGGTGGTGCAACGCTCTGAGGCATGTCAGCGCGAAATAACTGGGTGGATGGGGTCTCAAAGAAAGCCCAAATAAATACGGTAACCATCCAACCTCATCGCAGACCCCGACATGTCTTGAAGAGTGCACTACATAGGCTCTAAGCCATCGGATATGAAATAGAAGACACAACCGCTGGAATAGCCACACCAGTCATCTACGTCATACGCCCGTCAACCACTTGATGGAGGCGACCAAAAGCGTACCCCAGAGACTCGATCTCAACAAAGGCATATTCCCCGATTATCTCAACCATTTCAAACCCATCCTCATGCGGGACTAGTCGCCCAGGAATGCAACATAGTCTCACATAAATCATCTCAAGCATGATATCCAAATAATAAGTGGTTCTAAGCAATAAGCATAAAGAGTCTTAATAAGGTTCTAAGTAGTACTTGGCGATAAGCCATAAATATTGGTTCATGCGGTAAGCGTGCTACCCAAAAGCCCATAGGCAAACCGACTAGGGTAAATCCCTAGTTAGAACCATCCTGGAAATTTGCAACATCACAAGCTGCATCAAACTCCTCATCCAAACAGTCATTACCTGCAGCGGGGTCTGAGCAAAAACAAGTAAAAGAAAGCAAGAAATCAGTACATTAATTTGATTAATGTACTGGCAAGTCGGAAACAACCCTAACATACTACATGTTGGCCATATTCAAGGATAAGCGGTGTAAAGATTAATTTGCATAAATGCCAATTTTAGTTCACAACATGTTTTGCAACGGAATTTTATAACAATAGTATAGAGTAAGTAAACTTGTAATGTAAATGAATAAATAACACCCATCTACCCCTCAAGGTAGATCATCACCACTCGCCATCATCTCATCACCATTCACCTAACTTTACCCAAGTTCACCAACAAAACATTCCAACCATTTTCCAAGTTCATAAGAGTTTATCAAAATCACTAACTATACTCATGACACTTCACCATGCCGCTCATGACCGTGAGCACGGCTAATCGATTAGTTTTAGACTCTGCAGAGTTTGTACAACTTTTAAGCCCACATGATATGGATCGCTCTAGTTTGTCCGATACCCGTCGGTATCACCACACTCTACACATTGAGTGTGATCTAGAGGTCATAACGAAACCGTTACATTGTTTATTGTCTAGCCTTGCACCAGCACGATGTGTGTTTTACCCACGCTACTAGCAAGGTAGCGCCACTAGGTAGCGGGCCCATGCTTTAACCTAGCGCCGTAAGGAACCCAGCCCGGAATCCCTCACGAGGCACGACACCGTTGTATTGGACAGACTACCCGCTCAAATCATCACATACCACATGTAATTAATCAATTTCATCATATCACAAACCATAGGAAGTTCCGATAAGTTACCAAAACCTGGTAACCCATACCCTTCGGCCTACCAAGATGCAAGGCTAAACTCTAAACAACTTAATAGGTTGAGGCCAGCCCATACTTAGCACATGTGGTTTGTACTGTTTTCATTAGTTGGTGACATAGAGTGGGGTCCTTAATCGACCCGGGCGAACGCTCCCCCTATCGGTGTACAACTACCTACCATATGTACACCACTCGCCGCCCAATTCTAAAAACAAGTTATCTCCATTTTCAATTCACAATACTCACACATTTAAATTTCTGTCCAGCAACATCAAAATAACCATTTTCACATATAACATTTATCAAAACGAGTAATTTGCAAGGCGGTAACCGATATAAGCATATAGCGGCAATATAAGCATAGTATAATCCCAAGAACACAATAATTGTATTCAAAAGCACTCTATGGTTACAACCAGCAAGGATTCAATATTTCAAGGTGGATTATGCAGCAATTAGGTCATATCTACCATTCCCACATTTATATAAATTTTTACCAAAATTAATACTAGCTAACGTTTGCATGTTTGCAACAAAATCATTTAGCCCAATAAAACATAGGATCAATGTGGTCGAAGGAGGGGCAAACTTGCCTTCGTCTGCAAACTCCTGAACCTGGTCGTCAACAAACTCACCCTCTTCTTCTTCGTTGTATTCTTCCTCTATACAAAATGCGCGTATACGATAAATACAAAAATGCATAAAAACCAAAATGCATGAAAATGCATGAAACTTATGCAGTGAGTGTGTGCTGGTCTCAGGTGGTCTCTGGTGAAGGAATTTTTATTTTGTCACTTTTTATTACAGAGATATGCATTTTACAATTAAAAAGGTTTAAAAAGGGCTAAGTTTTATTGAGCAACATTTTTGTACAGAAGTGAACAAAATTCATTTTACAAAGTTACAGAGCATGATTTTAGAAAGTTAACAGAAGTGGTTTCACAATTTTTAGAGCTATGTTCAATTTGTTATGGATTTAACAAGTTCTAGGCAACACTTAGGCAAAACAAAAATAAAGGAAAAGTTTGTACATAAAGTACCCAGTTTTATATTTTTGTAAAATGGTTCACAGATTTATGGATCTAACAAAACTGGTTTCACAATTTTTGAAGTTAAAATGAATTTTCTACAAATTTTAGAAGTTCTGCTCATTCTCTGCTTTACCAAAATAGAAATAAAATTTCGAAATTTAATTCCAGCCGGGTCCACAGGTCAGTGAAAGGAGATTTGCAAAGAGGCCCTCGGAAGTTAGGGGAATCAACCCGCACTCCTACTACCACCTAGACAGCAAATTTCATTAAGAGTCCCTATTCTTTTGTTTATTTCCATCAAGGTCCTGCTATAGTAATATGATTCTTGGCAGTTTTCATATTGGACCCTTGAGTTGATCAAATTCAAGAAATGAAGTCCCCAGCTAGCTCACATTAGGAGCAGCCATGGCTGAGCTCGATCTACGGCTCACCGGCGGTGATCGGTGGATCGAATCGGTTCGAGCACAAAAGAGAAAATGTAGAGAACGTTCTTGCGCATCCGTGAGTGGTGGTGGTGAGGGAAATGGTGGTCTGTAGCCCGTGGAACATGAGCTACAACGGCAGTGTGTCTTGGTATGCCCATGTATGCGCATGCAAAGGCTTGGTTAGTGCAAAAGGGTTAGTGCATGTGCTCTCATATGGTACCAGGGTGCTCACCAAGCGGAGGAACAGAGGCAGCAAGGTCCAGGGAGCGGCGGAGACAGTGGTTGTTGGCAAACAGCGGCAAAACTCCGGCGTCGACATCGGGTGGTCGGCGGTGAGGTCGGTGGCGCCCACCACGTGCTCGACAGATTGCTCCTAGGGCAAAAGGGGTACGGGTGAGCTCGGCGTGATGCGTAGGTCACGTTCCATAGGAGGGAAGAGAGAGGGACTCACCGGGGATGCACGGCGACGACGGCTAAGTCGTCGGAGCCGGGGAAGATGGCCGAGCTCTGGGCATTCTGTGCGTGGGGTGTGTTTCCTTGGACTTGGAACGCGATGTAGGGAGTGTGCCGTTGCTTCTGGTGCTTTGGCTTGGGAAATAAGGAAGAGTGGAGTGGGGGAGTGAGAGAGAGAGGTGGCTAGTGCACTCATTGTGTTCCTTGGGCACCCATTGGGCATGGGGGACGGTGGATGCTGTGAGGGGAGAGTGGGAGGCTATCATGTGGGTCCCAGGGGGTGTGGGGCCCACTGTTAGTGAAAGAAATTCGAAAATAGCCTTGGAGGCTAAGTCAAAGAGGGTTGCCTGCCAAGGATCTTTGGAGGGGATTCAAGGTGGATTTTGTGCAGCAAGAAACCTGGACTAGAGATCCTCTTGGTCAGGGGTGATGTGAAGAGTAAATGTGCTGAAGTGGGTTGGGTTAGAAGTCTCTGGTTTAGGTTGGATGGAGTGATGAACATGTGTTGACAGTGTTGGTTAGCAGCAGTTGACAGTGCAGTTAACAGCTGATTGGATTTTTGGAGGGAGAGAAGAAAGGGTTAGAGAGTGATCCAGGATGTGCCACTCCTCAGGGTGTTAGAAGAAAGTTAGTACAAGACTTTGGATGAAACCAAACTCCAAAAAGAGGTTTCAAAAATAAATTTTACAGAGAGAGCAAATTTGAATCTGCTAAGCAGTTTTTCAGGATTTTTGGAGAGATTAAAGTAGATCAACGAGTTAGCAACTTTACTGAAAAATTCTAAAAATTTGTGGGTTGATTTATGACATATCTAGGTATTTTTGAGAATTTTTATAGAATTTTTGGATGCATATAATTACCAGATTAATTATTTATGTGACTCTAGGCCTATCAGTGCATGTGATGATGAGATGATTAAGATCCAAAACAATTAAAATCACTCCACAACCACATGATGCATTTAAATTAAATTTAGTTCTCAGGTTTACAGGCTTGGGTATGTTACAGATCATTAGATTCATAACAAGTGTTGATCTCTAATTTATCCATAAAAAATTTTGTATGACTATATATCATCCTTATAGCATTCTAGATTATATTTAGCAAAAATATCTTTCCAATTCTTAAACAACTAGTCAAGTACCTTATATAAATACAATATCATTAACAAAGATAATAATTATTGTTTACTCATGTAAAAACATAGATAATATATAATACGAAGCGCACACACATGAGCTAGTTGCTAGTATTCATGTGCAAGTAATAGTGTTGGTTGTATCAATATTATTAACAAAAATAAAGAAGAATGAGAAAACAAGAAGAAGATGGAACAACGAAAGAATATAGGGTTAAAGTTTTAGTTTCACACTGTATTACGACGAAGAACAATTTTAATAATATTAGTATATTATCGATTAATGTGAGTATATACCTATCAGAGTTATGGATAAGGCATATACTAAGTCTTATACGGAATCTTGCCTCATATAGGGTTAAAGTTTTTGTTTCACACCGTATTACGATGAAGAACAATTTTAATAATATTAGTATATTATCGATTAATGTGAGTATATACCTATCAAAGTTACGGATAAGGCATGTACCAAATCTTATACGGAATCATGCCTTATATACGGAAGATGTACCGGATAAGGAAGGAGAAGCATAATTTAAGTTGGAAACTACAAGGACTACACGGATCGTATCCATATTTGCCTACTTGGACAATGGGACATCCGTGGGTATAAATACAAGACTCCCTAGGAGGAGAGGGAAGAAGACAACATAGATCAATAAACACCAAGAGGAGGAAGACAAGCATAGACAGATCCAATTGGGAGCCACAGAGGCCACATGAGGGATTTAGCACTACCTCTATCTCGCCGAGTTCATATTCGAGGGAGAAGACTACCCTATCGTCGACTACGTATGGAGATCCTTGCTGCCAAGTCGACGACAACTAGACTATATTATCCCAAATATTGTACTTGACTAATACTGATATATAAGAGCAACACCGGTTTCGGCCAACGGGAGTAGGGGTTTTACCTTCCAGTTAAGGGGCCCGAACCTGTATAAAAATCCATGTCTCCCATCTTTTTTGCCTCAATCTCGCATACACCATGCCACCAACGATCCCTATACTATGCAAATATCGTAGTCGTAATCTACACCGTCGACAATACCATACCATCGATGTGAGCAGCCCTCGTGTGTGTTTGGGATAGTGACAAACCTCCCTCTTTTCTTACCCTCTCTCGAAGTTCTCCTAATATGTTTAGATAAGAAATGTTTTGTTTTGAATGAAACGAAGAAACAATTTAACTAGATTGTGTGCCACAGACTTTATCCCCATTCTATCATATGCCACTGAGTTTGTCAAATTCTACAATATGCCATCGTATTTTTCTTAACTTATAGAATATACCATCACTGCCCATTTAGACTTCGTTAGTACTCTATAGTTTTGTCCTATTGACCAAAATATCCTCGGGACGAAATTTCCAAACTTTGGCCGAAAAATCCGTAATATCATATTGTATAGAAGTTGCCTGTCTCAAACTTTGGAAGTTTTACAATCTGATATTTGGAATTTTTTACAAAAATTTGAAGCTTTCAATCCTAGGGGTATTTTGGTCATTAGGATAAAATTGTACACGAGGCTAACTAGACGAGGATGGTATATTATAGAAGTTAAGCGAAATGCGATGGCCTATTAGAACTTGACAAACCCAACATGGACAAAATCAGTGACGCACAATGGATTCTCTCTATTTTTTTAATGGTTGTTCACTTAACTACCTATCTACTATGGTGCAACATTTTTAGAAAAAGTTAAATCTTATACTATAAGTCCATATCTTACACATCAAATTACATACATTTATAATATAATTTTCAAATGATACAATGCACTATTCACATTTTAAAGGAGAAATATGGAAAATGATTTATTATCTATTTAATTATGAGAAAAATATTAGTCCAAATTAACATATAATGTAAAAAATAAAAAACAATATGAAAGAATTAGGGAAATACCAATATAGTTATATACATACTAATAAGAGATAGTCATCATATATCATGCAGTGAGAAAAGGAGACCACAATCGAATGCTTTATTATTGAGGAAAATTGTTGGTATTATGTTTATCTTTTTTAAACCGAATCTATCTAACCATAACTAATTAGCACATGTTAGTAGAAGTCTGTATTATCATACATCAATATATCATGAGATTATTAGTAATAGCTAAGTATACTGGCCCAACCATACTTAATTGTGCTAGAGAAAAGAAAAAGTAAACTACAGTTTGTACTATGTATTCTTAAAAGTTTTCACATTATATCATCCTTTAACCATTCTTTTCATTTACACTATAGCTAACTTTACATTTTAATTTGGACCACCCCGTTCTATCCATCTCCAAGTCCGGTGACTCTGCAATCACTCTGTACACTAATTCTCTCTCTCCATTTTCTTTTTCCCTCCGACAGTTGGGGAACCACCAGATCCAACAAGGACGAGCCCAGATCTAGCATCTCCACTCTTCGTCGGGTCGGCTCCTGCCACCCTGAGTCCCTGCAAGCCCGACACACCGACCTCAATGGTGACCATGACAATAGTGTGCATGACGACGGTGGAGGAGAAAAGACATGTCAGTAACTAAAGGGTACGGCTGCGAATGTAAAGGTAGAGAAGAGGAACGATGGTTGCTCATGGAAAAAGAGTGGTGGTGGCGGTGAATGGAGCAACAGTTAGTGGTTGGTGATGGTCTGAGGAGTTTGTTGTCGATACAATCCCCAACCGAGTTTGTTGCATTTTTCTTAACTATTTGCCATTCTTACAAGTGACAATTAAGGATTTACTACTGGACCCACATGTCATAGACTGCGGGTGACAAATCCTTAATTGCCACATCTTAAAAGTGGCAAATAGTTAAATGCCCTTTTCTTTGAGTATTGGTGATATGTGGACCACCACTCATCATAAAGAAATGGAGATTTCTCAGGCTTGGACACCCGATTGGCTGAATAAAAATCGGACCCTATGTACACTCCCCAATGCATGCAAGTATGGTGCTAGTTAGTTTCTTTTTCTTCTTTTCTCCTCTCTTTAAATATTTTTTCTCCTAAACTACTTATCTGATCTACGATCCGATCACATTGTTTTGTTCGTTGTAATTAAATCTTTATAACAAGATACCGTATGATTATATTCTGATAAAATAAAAATATTTGTTTTAAACCGTTAAAACTCAATGTTTCATACGTGATAGTTATATGTTTCAATGTGTGTCTTTAGTGTGTTCTGCAAATTCACGGAACCGCATGCCACTACTCTCTCTCCTCTCTCTCTCCACTCCATCCATGCATGCATGCATCATTTTAGCAACTTCAAAATGATGTTTCTCCTAAAATATTTATCCAATCTACGATCCGATCAACCGGTGTATTCGTTGTAATTCAATCTTTAAAGCAAGATATAACATGATTATATTTTGATAAAAAAACATATGTTTCAATCTATTAACACTTGTTGTTTCATACGTTATAGCAGCATGTTTCAACGTGTATCTTAACCGTGTTTCACAAAATTTTTAAATGTTTCAGTTGCTGATTTTTTTTTCACCATATATAACTTAATGTTTTCACTTGTTGATCAACTACAAAATTTGATCGCCCGAATTTTTTTTGGAGGGATCGGACGACTTATCCATAGTTTCCTCCTAAAGAAATACTCCATTCATTCTAAAATATAAGGAGTTTTAGTTGGATAGGACACATCCCACTACGTGGACATGAGTTGCTTCAGCGACAACAACCCCATCACCCTCCCTCTCTTCGATTTCTGGCTCTTCCCGTTTGTTCAAAAACCGATGGAGCGAGCTCTTCGATCCGCCGCACACTCTCTCGATTTTAACCACCACGCAAGGGTGGGAGTAGGAGAGGGGAACCAAACCGGACTCCCGCAGTTGTGACGAACTGACAACTGACGACCAGGAATAATGTACGGTGGAGATCAGGAAACAACAAAGCCGGCTGTTCTACGTTAGTACGTACCACGTAGTGGGCTTAGATTGGGGCCCACAATAGGAGGGCCTTGCTGGGCTTTTTGGTGTGTCGTGTGTGTCATGTTGGAATAAGTCTATTTTGCTTCCCTCATCACTTGCCCTTTGTAAAATCTAGGGGTGAAAATAGTCGAAAACAGTAGCATCTCTTCATAAGTGATGCTCGATCGATCGGTAATTGACCATATTTATCATTTAAACTACTCAGTATCGACTTAATACGATGCAGAAAGAAATTAGAAAAAACAAAATATAAAAATAGCCAAAAACGGTACGAACGAAAACGATTACCCCTTATACGGAAACTGTGCTCGGTCGATCGGGAATTTCTGTGACCGTTTTCACCCCTAGTAAAATCACATCCCTTAACCGCAAAACCGGGTATAACACATCCCTCAACTCTACAAACTGGTTCACATTAATTCCTTCAGCGGTTTGGGAAGTGGTTTATGGTGATGTGGCAAGTTGATTTGGTCTATCTATGCTGACGTGGCAATCTAGTCATCAAATAGAAGTGGGACCCACCTCCAAGTGACCGGGTAAAAATAAAAACTGTGGGGCCCACTTGTCAACCCCACTCCTCTCTCAATTTGACACACCGCACAGTCGCACAGTTTTGGTCTCACCTCTGCCGGAGGAGGGAGGGTCTTCTGCGGCGGCAAAGGACACCCTTGGTGGGCGGCATCGACGACGAAACGCAGAGCCCATGACGATGATGGCCATCGTCATCACACGGGTTGCCTCGCCATCGTGCTTCAAGAGTTCCTCATGACGACATCGAAGTCTGACGCGAAGACAACGATGTGGGCAGCGAGCGAGCAAAATGATGGGATGGCCGAGGAAAGGGGGTGGTGTTGTGACGGAGAAGATTTACGGGTTCCCCACACCACCGATAATTGTGGTATGCCAACATCAACATGAGCAGCGAGCCGACGAACAACAAGCAACATGTTCAGATTCCACTCGCGAGCAACATGACCAGATTCCTCTTTTGCTAAGGGAGTATCTAAAAAATTACCGCAAGTTTTTTGAGTGAAAAACTTTCAGATGTAACTATAATGTAATTACATTGTAACTGCACTATAATTACATTGTAACTACAATATAACATATATAAAACTGGTATTCAACTATGGTTTTGTTGGTTAGCAACGGGATCTTATGTGTGACATGTGTGAAAAAATTTTCTAGCAATTTTTTTCCTTCAAGCACAAATCTCAAGGCAATCCGATGGCTATAAATCTGAAAGTTTTGGGGGCAAAAAACTTGCGGAAGTTTTCTAGCATTTCCGTTTACTAATTTTCAAAAGTTGAACCGAACAAATGGAGAAAATCTGGAGAACAGTATTTCGTGGAAACGGGACAACTTAAAAGTTACTAAAGGTAAACATTATTTCGATCAAAAAGACGATGCGCGCATGATTTCCCATTATGTGGCGGCGTGTAACACCTCTTTTTATTTTACTTATTTATTTAAAAATATATCTCAAGTAAAAATTTGACTTTTAAAATTGGTTTTTATTTTATTTTTGTTGGTGCCAAATTGGATCTCATATTTTTCCTCCCTCCAAAAATTCACCCCAAATTCAATTCCAAATGTCAAAAAAAAAAAAAGAAACCCCCTGGTTTTTTTGGGCCCCTTTCCTCTCCTTCTTTCCCTCGGCCCAACTTCCCCCTTTCTCTTTCCCCCCCCTCCCGAGCAGGCCGCCCCCCCGGCCCACCTCTCCTTTCCCCTCCTCTCTCCCTTCCCGGCCCAGCTCCCCCTCCCTCACTTTTCTCTCTCCCCTCGGCCCATGGGCCATCCCGAGCCGGCCCGGCCCACCCGGGTCGTCTCCCACCTCCGGCCGCCCGCGCCACCGCCGCCGCTCGCCGCCCGCCGCGCCCGCGCCGCCGCTCGCCGCGTCACCGTGCCAGCCTCGCGCCGCGCGCCACCCCGAGCCCCGCGCCCCTCGCCTCGCGCCCCGCGCCGCCCGGCCTCGCGCCCCGCGCCGCCCGGCCTCGAGCCAACCGCCGCCGCTCGCCGACATCCCATCGCCGGCCGCGTCACGGCGCCGCGCCGGTGTCCCATCGCCGCCTGCCTCGAGCCGCGCGCCGCCGTCTCGAGCCGCTCGCCGCGCCGCGCCACCGTCACGTCGTCGCGCCCCTTGCCGCCTATAAAAGGGGGCCGGAACCCCCCCCCCGCCGCCGCTCCCCTCCATCCTCGCCGGCCTCCCTCTCTCTCCCGGCCTCCCTCTCCCCTGGCTCTCTCTCTCCCGGCTCTTCCCTCTCCCCTCACCGGCCGCCGCCGTTGCCGGCCGCCGCCGCCTCTCCGGCTGCCGCCGCTCCCCGGCCGCCGCCACCTCCCCCTTCCCCGACCGCCTCACCGCCGCGGCTCACCGGCGCCGCCGGCCCGAGCCGAGCTCGGTGGGGGAGAAGAAGCCCGACAGGTGGCCCCCCCTCCCCCTCTCTCCCTTGGCTGCCATGCGGGCCCCGCCCCGCATCTCTCTCTCCCCTCTCTCGGCTGACATGTGGGCCCTCCCCACGTCAGCCCTAACGGAACGGAATATTCCGTTGGAATATTCCGTTACCTTTTAAATAGAATTTCCAAATTTGCAGAAAAGTCCTTTAACCTTTGAAAATTCATAGAAATTCAACCGTAACTCCGTTTGACCTCGTTCAAATTTCTAAATTTTTCTAAAAATGAGATCTACACAGTGGCACACTTGTTTATTTGATTTGAGCTTGTTTTATTGCCTTTTATTTATTTGTTCTCCGTTCCACGTATAGAACACGTGTACGAAGACGCTCCGGATGCCGGTTTCGAAGAAGAAGACCCGCAACTCGTGCAAGGCAAGCCCCTTTGATCACATTGCCCCTATATTTGCAATGATATGTTGATTGAAAAATGCATTGCTTAGTACACACGAATAACATGTTTAGGCCTCGGATTGTTTATACAACCGACGGACCAACCTAGTAGTCGCACTTATATTACATAGGTTGATGTTTCCATATCTTTGATAGCTCCACAAATGTTTACGCCGGTATCGTTATACGATTACCGAAGTAGTTTCGCTTAGCCATGCTTACGTTGTTGCCGTGTGGGAAACTTGGGTATTTCCAAATTTTATGCTTAAAAATCCGGTACGTTGTACCGAGGTGTTGTGAAATAAAGTGTGTTGCGAAAATGGTGATGATGCGGAGTCAAGCCTTTGTGGTTTGGCTACGTATTATCGTTAAGGACCGATTCCTTTGGGAAGTCCATCCGAACACGTTACAGTGCGACCACACGGGTATTTATGGGATGCCTCTGGCTAAGTAGATTGTTATCACATGGGAGTTGGTGTGCCAATGGTTGTGGAATGCCGAGGATGAGGAGATGAAGTGTTACGCATGTTTTGCCCATCATGGGTGTCTTTGTGCCTCTATTGTGGCATGGTACCAGTAGGAGTAGGAGGCATCCTCGGTATTTCCTGAGTGGACGACGGCTGTATTTTGCCTGATACTCGGCTATGGATCTTAGCCCAACTAGGTGGCATGCGATTTTCATGGGTTAGCTTTGGAAAGGCCTTGTCACGAACTTCCGTTACCGACGGGTACACGGTGTCAGTTTCGTGTCGTGTGGGTAAAGCGTACAACCTCTGCAGAGCTTAATGAACTGTTCGAACAGCCGTGCCCACGGTCAAGGGCGAGTGTAAGGTGTTTCTCATAGCGTAGATTTGTTTGACAAATGTTTGATGAAAATGGTTGGTGGGAAGGGATTCGTTTCCAGAGTTTGCCTGTGTGGCGAACGGCTAACCTTTGTGATTAGGAACGGGTCTGTGTGATCTAGGGTGTCGTCCGACACCGAGGTGTTGTTAGGGCCATGATGGCGTTGCAGTGCTAAGATAACTGTGTGGACTATGTGTGGTTGTGAAAGTGAGAAGGAACCAATAGAGGAGACAAATCAATTGCTGTTCGTTAATCGTGACGAGTTGTTGCAAAGCAACTTGTGGAATGGGTCGAGGCGTGAGCCTCCTCCCGACAACTAAAACTTGATTCACTCACTAGGAGTTTTGTAAAATAAATCACTTTGCCAAAAAGGCAGCTTTCGCAAATAAAACCCTAGCTCTCCTTGTCTTAACCAAGCATGTCACTCTTTCCCCGGCTTGCTGAGTACGTGAAGTACTCACCCTTGCTATATAATATATCTATAGAAGTTGAAGATGAAGACGTTGACCCGACCGCCGAGGAGTACCTCCAGGAGCAGGCCGAGTTCGAAGACTTCTAGAAGGATCGTGCCTAGCCCCAAGCCGTCGCCTGTGGATCCAGATGGTCGCCTAGACGCTTAGCTGTCGCTGCTCTTAACTTTTGCTTTATGGACTTTTGTATTGTTGTGTTGCTCATCCTTGAGCCTGTCCAGGATGGCAACTTATGTAAGGACTAAAACCCAGTGATGTAATAAATAGTTACTTTGACTCCATGTTTATTCTGTGAGTACCAGCTAGTGTATCCTGGGACTGGTACTAAATCACAGGTAATGCGTAGCACTTCGGCACAAGTTAGCTGGTGTCATCGGTTAACGAGTGCCGGGGCGTTACACGGCGTTATACATGTGTTTCTCCTTTCCTGCATAAGGATTTTTGACGCACACAGGTCTCAGGCCCATGCGAATCTTTTGGGCATATGAATCTGTTGGTCTGATTGCAACCCATCCATACCTTGGACCGTCCATGCGATTTTTTTTTGTTTTTCCCTTTTTTTCTTCCTTTGTTTTTAATTTTCTTTTTCGGTCGGGACGCTTTTAAGATTTGATACGTAACAATAAAATTATATTAGCATAGTAATAATCATGTGACACACATCATAATTTCTTTCTACCCATATGTATGGAATCCGGTACCCAGTACCTGAGTATCAAACCCGATACCTGTAGATATCAGACCTGGTACCCAAGTATCAGACCAGGTACCTAAGTATTAGACCCGATACCTATACATATCAGACTCGGTACCTGTGTATCAGACCCAATACCTATAGATATCAGACTCGGTACCTGAGTATTAGACCCGATGCATATAGATATTAGACTTGGTACTCATATGTACCATGCCTAGAATTAAGGTATCATGTATGATACATATAGGTTCAGGTCTGATACCTGAGTATCATGTACAGTACATAGATGAATCATATTTGGTACATGGTACATATCAGGCATATATACATCACGTATGGTGGGAACCTGTACGAGTATACCATTTTAATGGTGTAACATGCACTAGTCAATCCCAGTGCCAGACATAATAGTATATCATCGAAGATTTATCGAGACAAAAATGATCTCTTTTGTTTCACCAGCCTGGCTTGGGGGGCATATTGCCTTGCCAAGGCATTCAACCATACTCAGCCCAAGCCCAATATGTCATAGCACAAGTGCCTAACTAAGTAGCTCTCCCGAGATCACTGGCCATTGAGCCCTAAATTAATTTGCATGTAAACCAGTTCAAGCTGGTGCACTTGCACTAGTGGGAATAGCCCATGTTTAGTGTGGAGTAGCATGTGTGACTTGGATTGCAAATGGGAGTTGGGAGCGATGGAACGCGAGATGCGGGGAGGTATATCAGCGTCATAACTTATTCCGTCGAAACAGAATCTTGTGGTGCAGTAGTTCTCAACAAATGTGTTAGCTTCTAGGAGGATCGAATCTCACCGAGAAAACTCATGAGCCTTGACCCATTACCACCCCTCACCTGCACGTGGACGTGGACACGGAGCAGCCACCGCAGCCCCATCGGTGGCGCACGCCGAGCTGCTGCGTCGCCCCTATTCCTCCCCCCTCAACCTCAACAGGTTGACGCGGGAGTGAGATGGAGCTCGGCCACGTAGGTGATGGCGCGAGGGGTAGAGGAGAAAGGCAAGGCCAGCGAGGAGCGGGAGCGTGCGGTCGGAGGCAGATGAGGACGGGAATAAAGAAGAGCGTCGGCGTTGGTTGGGGAGGCGGTGGAAGGGGGAAACCAGGAGAGAGAGAGGGGGAAGGTAAGAGGAGAGGAGGTGACACATGAGTCCCATTATGATTTTTTTTTAATGTTTTGTGCTGACTCAGTTAGTCAAACATAGTCAGCCTGTCACGTCAGTATAAATCGTTTCCCAAACCGTCGAGGAATTGATTTGAACCGGTTTGTGGAGCTGAGGGATGTGTTATATCCGGTTTTATGTTTGAGGGATGCGATCCGATATCGGGCAAGAGATGAGGGAGGCGCAATAGACTTATTCCTGTCATGTTCGTGCGCGTTTTGTGCTATGTGTTTCCTACGCCCTGGAAGCTTTAGGTCATCAAAGTGACCAAGTCTCTAGTTTTAAACGTGTGTTTGAGTTCGCGTGGTATGACATGAGTGTGGAGTGAGTTGGTGTGTTCTTATATGTACTCTTTTATTCTTAGAAAAAAGGGCTTCATGAGTTTACTGATCTCGAAAACCTAAGACCAAGGTAGTGGCGAACATTCAGTTGAGCAAAAAAATAGGAAATGTACGCCCACCGTGGGGCTCGAACCCACGACCACAAGGTTAAGAGCCTTGCGCTCTACCGACTGAGCTAGACGGGCTTGGTGAAAAATTTTTTGCCAACTTCAGTACCTGTTTTCTCGACTCCAACCGGCTTCCATATGCACCCATTTCAAAATATTAAATGGTGTGTTTTTTAAAAAAACAAGTTTCTATATAAAATTTTATTTAAAAAATCATATTAATCCATTTTTAAAAAAATTAGTAAATACTTAATTAATTATGTGCTAATGAATCGTACCGTTTTTCGTATGGAGGGAATAAGTTCCCAACACACCCAAACAAACACAGTATAAGGGTATCCTTTTAGTCATGGGTTGTGTCACTATTGCTATGTGAGTGTTAACCGCATCCACCTAAAACGTGTATTATACATTAGTACATGAAAAATATTATCCTCTGTCGCTCGTAGCTATCACTCCCAACCCCCAAGCGTTTTAATATGAACTGAAACCAGTCTCACAAACTTTTACCCGAGCACTGTTTCTGAAATTTGCTTTTGGTATCAAACCAAAGATGGCGTGTGAAAATGCTTATATCTTGAAGGGTCACAATTCTGTCATTTCACAATCTGAAACAAATTGCCAGTAGATCTTGGGGGTAATTTGTCCAGACAGGAGTACTACCAGCTAAGATTCACCTCGGGTGACCTTGGATTGTTCACCAACACAAGTAAGCACACAGTCCACAGTAAAGAGAGCTTAGGAACAACGAACGAACTATCTCTATCCCATAGTATAATGGTTTTTACCTATATAAACTATATGAGCAAAATCCATATTATGAGACAAAGGAATTATACAATTGTATTAGCGCGGCAGCTCACAATAGGGCACAATGCACTCATTCCATTCTCCATCAATCGCCTTACTTCCAGCGTACAGCCACAAATAGCATTACAGTTCAATAACACAAGCCGAGTAGATTCTACTAAGCTTCCAATGTTACAGCTAAGTGCCAAATTATCCTATCAACCCGGCCGTTCTTGGGGGACTTCCAGAAAAATCATGTTACTCTACTCCTTCACCCCATAGGATAAGAATGCTTATCAAAACGGCAGATAACAAAAAAGAAACCATGCGCTGCTATAGAATCATGAGGCTTCCTCTTCAAGGATGTCTATGAAACGCCTCCCATCTGATCGTTGGAAGACTGAAGTGTCAAAGTGGAGCTCATCGGTAGAGACTGCCTCAAATCTAGTCCATAGTTCTCTCTTGAGAGTTGTTTCTCCAGCTTGCCTTCCCTTCAGGTTGGTGCTTTCCAGGCCTTTCCAGGGAGTACCAAGCAATGCCCTGCTATGCATTGCTGGAGTTTGGATGGGCTTGTCATCTGAAACTCCCTGTCCCTTCTTCAGGATATTGCTCTCCAAGCCTTTCCAGGGAGTACCAAGCAAGGCCTTGCTGTGCACTGATGGAGTTTGGATAGGCTTGTCATCTGAAAATTCCTTTATTTTCTGAAGGTTATCACTTTCCAAGCCTTTGCACGGAGTATCGGTAGATGACTTGCCGTCTCTTGCTGCAGGTGCAATGGGCTTTTCATCTGAAGGATCCATTAATACACAGGTTTTGAGTGGTGATAAGAACCAATCAAGAGTATCATCTGCTTCTCTCCTTCGGTATGTAGTCATGGTAGGTTGATTGAACCCATAAAAGTCTGGATACCTCGAGGCCAGATCCTTCGAGATCTCATCAGATGAAATATCACCACTGGCTTCAGAAGGTTTGCTGCTCTGGGTTGGTCCGGTGCTTGGAATTTCTTCCTTTCTTGATCCCTCTGAGATTGGAGAGAACCTCTGTTGCTTGCATGACAATGCTGTCCTCAGGCACGGACTAGGTAGTGCTCTTCCACTCTTCTGAACTGAGAAACTGAAAGGTGAGAAGAGACTGTTTCCTGATGACCCCTTCTTTGCTTTAGTAAAATTAGGTGTCATGACACAAGTATTCGCTTCATTTGCTTTCACATTTTGCTCCAGATCGAGACAATCGTCACCAGAAATGGTCAGTTTCAAAACAGGTATATTGGGAAGATTTAGTTGATCCAGGCCGGTAGTTGTCTTCAACTGCGTTGTTGATGATTTTGGGCATCTGGATGAGCATGTATTTGTTTTTGTCAATGGTGTTAAGAGAAACAACTGCTTTCCACTATCGACCATACATGCTCCAGCACGCCACGATACAAGAGGTGAAGGCGAGACAATCAAGTCGGGCTCATCTATGTTGCTGCAGAGCAACCTGTCATTCCCTATTGTAGCAGGTACTGAACAGGCTCCACTGGTGAATTTCGACACATTCTTGCTTTTCTCTGGAGAAGCTTGTAACGCTAGCTTCAGTCTTGAAGACCATTGCTGTTTACCCCAAAAAAAAGATGCTCAAGTCTAATGTTTCACAAAAGGAGAAAATAATGATGAACTAACATAAAGTGAGCTCATGCCTAGAAGTTTCAGAACAAAAGGAAGCTAAAATAAAATTGAATCACATGTATATGTTTCAGAGAAAAAAGAAAGATTTGATGATAGTGGAACACACCTTCAAAGAAGAATTAGTGTCTGATAAGAAGCAGCTGAATGATTCTATTTCTTGTTTCCCTTTTGTAGACACAGATTGACATTTAAGGGCGGCGCAGACCAATTCATCAATCTAATTGAGGAGAAAAAAAAGGAAAATATTATAAGAACCAACAAGTCAGTAAAAGTCCCCATGTCGCGCTTGCACAAAGGAGATTATATTCAGAATATATCCAGCAGCACAGATCTACATGCTACATAACGGATTCAGGAACTCAGCAAGTGACCAGAGATAATTCAGGAACGAACAAGACCGTGTCATTTGAATTGAACAATACAAGTTACCCTCTCTCTATACCGAGATCAGTCTGCAGCAAGTGCCTCGTAGCTACTACAAACATGAACTCGCCGCCCCAAAATCGCTACCCAGAACAACTAATACAGCGCTAAACCCGAGAGGACGACTAATCCCGATCCGACCCGACCCAACTTGGGGTGGGGGGATTTCGAGCGAGGGGGGCTGAGAAGGGCAAGTCTACCTGGGAGACGAGCCCCGCGAGATCGGAGTGCGCGAGGAGGAGCCGGTCGAGAGCCACCGCGTCGGAGGCGGGAGGGCAGGCGGCGGCGGCCGCTGGGGTGGCGGACCGGCAGGCCGCCGCGGGAGTCGGCGCGGGCTTGCGGGGTCGGGATCCCGGAGGCGGCGGGTGCGGCGTCCTGTTGCCGGGGAGGACGCGGAGCGGGCGCCGCCGCGCGGTCGTCGGACCCTGGCTCTTCTGCATGGAGCGAAGAGAGGAGAAGAGAGAGGACGAGGCGGCAGCGGCGTAACGGTCGGGAAGGCTTTCTACGGGGAACGGGAATTTTGAACCTGTCCACTGCTCACCGCAGTTTCCAGAGACAACGGGTGGCTCAGGCTCAGCCGCTTGGGCCTGAAGGCTGAAGGTGGCTGTGCTTTAAGATTCGTGCAGAAGGAGGCGCGCTTGTATCCACCTTTGGTTCAAAGAGGCATAGGATGCCATTGGTTGACCAAGTTGGTGATATTAGCGATAAAAGAATAATTTATAGTTAAAAATTTTATATATGTTTCCTTAATGAATTATATTAGTTAATATTGAAAAATAAACTACAATAAAAAATGAAAATTAACTACAAAATCAAATTTTAATATTCAAATTTTAACATCAGCACATACTCTCTCTATAAAAAAACCCAACCTTTGGTAAGGATGGGACATATCCTAGTAAAAAAATCTTCTCCCATTCTCACCGAGTTTGGGGTTTTTTTTTTTTTTTTGACAAATAGAGTACATTGTACGGCAAAAGATGTGGCCCGTACATTTGAAATCCACATTGCACCATTTGTAAACTAAAGCGACAGTCCAGTTGAAGCTCTCAAATTCGTGGCTCCTCATTCCGAAATAATCATTTCAAGTTTCCCCCTTCTTGAAAGAAATCTCAAATTTCCCTGTTACTTTGGATAAATTTAGCCGGAAATTTGTTGGAATGACAATACTGTGTTCTGCGTTTATACAGTTTACAGCACTTGCAAGCTACTACAGGTTGGTGCCTCCATCTAAAGTTCTAAACACCAGCACGGTGCTGGTGCAACTCTATAGAATGCAATGCTCCTGAGGATTCAGAATCTCAGGAACATCCAAACAACTAAAGCATAACAGCTGCCAAGAGGTCCACTAGAGCTCCTCAGCCTCACGGTATTGAGAATGAGCCGCGGCAAGGAGAGCAGCGCCGATGCCTGACCCGTCCTTGGTGAGCTTGATGACGATGGTGGAGGACACATCCTCCCCAAGCATGCCCCTCAGGGTGCTCTCCAGGCACTCGCCGAAGATGGTGTAGTGCTCGTAGAGCCCACCATCGACGGTGATCACCGTCCTCTGCTTGTCGGTGTTGGGGACGTCGCGCCCGAGCTTCTTCAGGATCCCATGTATCCCTGCAGCAGCAAGGCGAGCAGCGCGTTTCGCAACGATGTCGCAGACGTCCACCACAAGCCTTCTTGTTTTAAGCGAGGTGCTTTGGACCTGCAGAATGTATTGATATATGCTTCGGTGAATTGATTTGGAAAAAGATCTGCCTGAGAAACTTTGGAAAAGGTTAAGGTGAGTACCTCCAGGATATCTTTCAGTTTTGCTCCAACTGTTCTGAGATCAGGTGATCTGTCGCTGTGCATCATTGACATGTATGGAGTCCTGGAGATGAAAGTCTCAATCTATTTAGTTAAAGATAATCTTTCGGGGGAGGACAATGATGATGGGGACTGCAGGCATTCTTTGGTTCAACTTCTTCAAATAATGAAGTGAACAACACAATACCCATGCTCTAGATTGTAAAAGGAATGAAATTCATATATTAATTATTAAAAATTGAATTCCTCTACCAGCTTATTCAAAGATCAATACACCACTACCACTACCACTGCTCTGTATAGGATGCCACGATTACGGTTTTGTGTGGCTACCTTTTACAAGGTAAACACAGGCTACACATCAATCAAGAAATATGATATTTATTCTGTTATGTATGTGCATGTTCGGCTGTGATTTTTGAAGCAACGCATATTCATGATGGAAGATTAGAAGCTCGCAAATGAACCCAAAACTAAGGTTACCTGATAATAAATGGAATCTTGAGTTTTGGTGGTACTTCATCACCAAAAAGAGAAGCTTCTTCAGCCATCTTTAATAGGACTCTACGAACGATTTCTCCCAAATACATACCAGAGATCAACTTTTCGTAAACCTACAAAAGAATGAATGAAATGCTTAGTCCTAGTTGGCAATGAAATACGAGATGAATCTTTTTTATGTTACCTGTTCACCAGGATTCAAACTTTCAGCATCTAATGCTTGATCAAATTCAGTCAAAGGGAGATGGGATGACCTGAAGTTCCCCCATTCCATATTTATTACCTGTGACAGAGCACAAACGTTGATGAAAACCCTGAAAACCACCTAAAGCTTATGGATGAACTAAACATGCACAAGTGACTCATGCTAAGAGTACAGGCAACGTTTCTCTCCTTTTGCAGTTTTATTTGTATATCATGTCTTAATAACGCAGATCACATGACCCCAGATATTATAAACAGATTTCGCAATTTCATATCTATTATCTAATGCCTCATCACCAATAAGCTACTAGGTAGAAGCAAAAGCACTAACCATATCTCCTGACTTGGGCAGGAGGTCATGCCATTTAGGAATTGCATTGGCACGTTCCACGTATGCTGCATTAGTACCCGTTCCCAGTATAACAGCAGCAATGACATCATTATCATCATATCTCCCACCAGCCAATGTCCCTATAGTATCATTTATCTGCATAAGAAAAGGAGTTGTGTTTGGATTTCAGGTTACAAGCATATCTTCATACACAGGGTATTTAACAAAGTTTTATCATAATTTGTCAAATCAAAAGAAACTCACCAATGCTGTGACTTTCATATCAAGCCCCTGGCGTTCAAGAGCCTTGGTTAATTCAGTCACAACATCTTCACCAACCTGACTTTACAGCAATAAGCAAATAATTCTTACATCCCAGAGGAATATGTAACAATCATGAGCAAGAAGGTTTTCCAGTAAAGAATTAAATAGTTTCCAATGGGAAAAGGATTAGGAAAGTCTTTTCTATCCTTTGTAAGAGTATATTGCTACCTATGATGCATACTTCTTAAGATCATAGTAATAAGATCTAACCGTTTCATCAATCGAAAAACCCTTAGTCCACTTGATAAGAGTGCCAGATGCAATTGAAGTTTGCTTTACTGGGAAAGAGAACATAAAGCCAAGTTCTCTCTGCCTCCCGTCAGCAAGATGAAAGTCTTCACCCTCTGAGGCAACAAATTGTGCTAAAGAAGAAGCAATAAAATCAAATAGTTCCTGAAACAAAAAATATATGACTTACTTAGCATCTAATTGAATATGGAATCAATGAACCAGATAGGATAAATGGAGCAATTCTTACATTTGAACCACCAGTCATCAGATGAGGAGGAATTGAAATCTCGTCATGTTCTTGCTTGATAACTCTCCCTTCCTTGCCGCCTAATTGAACCCGTAAAACACGGAAATTTGTACCTCCAAGGTCAAGCGCATAAAACACCCCCTTCTCTTCCCTGCAAATGCAGCCTTTGACATATCAGAAGTCATCCAAAGTACAACTAAGAGCAATAGTTCCATAATTTGATTGAGGGTGCGCCTCAGCAATAAGTTTGAACTGCCTGTGGTACATGTTAGAACAATAGACCCCTTCTTTTATTCAGTTTTCGGACAATTACTATGACACCTTTTCTGTAATCTAAAATATCTACAGATACCAGAATTATTTATGATGTATATGTGAAGTGATACAGTAATTGCAAGGTTATAGTAACCACATCAGATGCAACCTAAAAGCGCATAGAAGATGGCTTTACACCAATAGACTTAGGAGAGATTCATATAAGTTCAATAAGGTTGGTTTCTTATCTAATGCCATAACAGCTGAATACACATTTTATTTATTTTTAAGAAAAGAGAACTAAACATACACACAAGAAAGAAACGTATTTTTCTTAGTAGTAGACGGTAGCAATCAGCAAAGATATATGACTGGGTTCGTCAAGTTCACATCTTTAAGTGTTCGGAAAAAAAAAACATCTTTAAGACCAAAACAATTATTGTGACATCAAAATTATCAACATGACCATGTCCATTTCACTAAATCAGACACCTGCCACTGCAACCAACCTAGCAGTATCACATTGCTGTGACATCAATGCGCAACAGCTAAACGTTGCAGGAGACGCAGTTAGACCGCGACACCGTTCATCGCAACCAAATCTTTTGTTTAAAAAAAATGCATCACTTAACATTTCAACTTAGAAGCAGATCTGCTGGGCTTCACACTGCCATTATCCAAACGAACCAGGCGAAGAAACCAATCTTCAGACTACGCCTCCCATACAATACAATAATACATACAAATTGCGCGAGAAGGGGCGAGCCATTTTACCCGGATGGGAGGGCGTCGACGTAGCTGATGATCATCTTGAGTTTGCTCCCGCCCTCGGAGGCGAGCCCGGCGTGCATCTCGACGGCCATCGCGTCCGCCACCTGCCGCAGCCGCGCCGGTGGCGCCGCGCACCGCTCCTCAAGCTCCCGCAGCACCGCATAGGCGCGCCCCCACCGCTTGGACTCTCGCAGCTGGCAGCGCACCAGCAGCGCCACGCCGACCGCCGCGGCCGCCGCGACCACCACCGCCGCCGCCTTCCTCATCGCTCTCCCAGCCGCCTCGGCGAGATGGGGCCCTTGCGTACATATGTGGGCCTCACGTCAGCCACCGTCCCTTTCCGGCCCACTATACATACAAGGCCGCACGTGCGTCGGGGTGCCGCTCCGGCCCAGTTTGCTGGGCGCTGACTGACAATATTGACGTGAGTTGGACTACTCGATGTCTTGATGGAACAATTTCATCCGTAATCACAATTTTCTAATTAAAATAATAAAAATTATTTCGGTATTTGCTTTAGTCAATTATCACAGAGATATACATGCTAAATAACTGCTAATTACAAAATCACAGCTAATGAAAAAAAATAAACTACCAAACTAAAAACAGAGGTTTATAAGGGCACGTATAATATAAGCAACTTCATGGGTGTGCTCACTAACTCAAAATACTCTATGGGACACCCATCTCCTAATAGGGATATCCGTAGCTAGTCTCTTCAAAATCTCAAGCAACCGGTGGTGGAGGTACTCCAGCCCATAACAAGGTGTCCAAACCCACGTAGCCACATATATGTATTTCCTTTTCTACCCCTAGCCCACCGAACACTCACGGCTTCTCCCCTTCTCTTTTTCTTCGCTTTTTCTCCTCTCCCTCCCGCGAGCGCTGCTTCTCCTCTCCGCAGCAGCAGCTGCCGCCGTCTCCCTCCTTGCCCTCTACAGCAGCAGGCGCCGCCGCCACCTCCCTCCTCGCCCTCCTCAGCCGCCGCTCACCTCTCTCTCTCCTCTCTCTCACACTGTCGCTCGCCTCTCTCTCCCGCCGCCGCCTCTCTCCGTCCACTCTCCCACGCTAGATCCGACTGTAGCTTGAGCTCCCGCAGCTCCCTCCGCCGACAGCTAGGGCGAGACGTGGCCGCCACCGCCTCTCTCTCCCTCCGCGCGGGGCGCGGTGGCCGACGGCAAGCGGCAAACTGGGTACGGTGGTCGACGGCGAGCAGCTGGTCGGGAGGCTAGATTTGGTCGGCCGCACCGTCCTGTTGACGTAAAAACACGACGGCCTGGGAGATCTGCTTAGCTCCAGTGCAGGTCCAAAATAATAATAAGATGCAGGCGTGCCAGTCAGTTTGATCCTGCAACTGACAAGATATATAAATTGAAGATCAAAAGATAGCCAATCGGCTGACAAGCCGATGGAGTGATTACAGCCGATGTCGATACCAGCCGATATCCAGTATAGATCTTGATACTTGAGCAAATAATGATATAAAGATAATCGGCTGATGAAAATAAAATAATATAATCCAGTAGAAACCAATCGGCTAGTAATGATAGATTAAATAAGCACTGATCCGAAGGTTGAAGCATTCATCGGCTAGTGGTTCGATGTCAATAGATCCAAATGATTATATAAACAGTGAAATCTTTGTTGTCATCGGCTAAAACCAACTTTGTAAGTAATCCTTGTAAGCCGATGCAACGTCCAGATAACTCATCGGCTGAAACCCCGATGAAACCCTTATTGGCAATCAAGAAGCAGGCTAGAGATTATGGTTCTAAGCACGACTTAGTAGATCAAACTTAACTGATGCAGCACTAAGTATGAAAAGAAACATAATATCTAGACAATCAAGCTTTTGACTGATTTTCAGGGTGGTGGATACATTATATAATCTAAGCCAACAAAGTAATCTAGCCGATATCGACAAAACCCTAGATAAAGATCGGCCGATGCAAGTAGAAAACATTGTCAATCTAGATTATATAATGTATATGATAACTCGACGACTTACATGAACAATAGTAGAGTGTCGAAGCGATGGAAGCACTAATCCCGATAACGCAAGCCGCCATAACAAGCCTTACTCCTCGTCGGAGATCGAAGTCAATGCAGCCCAACTTGAAAGAAGAACTTGTCGAAAGTAAAAGGTAAAAGGTGGCGATGCGCCGAAGTTGTATTGATCTAGAGATAATTTACATAGACCCCGGGTGTACATATTTATACCCATGGGTAGATACTAGTCCATATCGGACACGACTCAAACTTTCCTAAAGATAAAAGGAAACATATAAAGTCCTTATTAGACACTAAACACACTTTCCTAAAATTAAAAGGAAACTAACGACTCCGCCTAATTAATAGATAAATTGCCATGCCACATCCTTCTTGAACTCGGACTTTGATCTATCTCATTAACCGAATTCATCAAGAACACAACTGTTGGCGATCTGATAATACCCATCGGCCGATTCTAGAACTTTGAAGCCGATACTGACTCTAGGCCAATGATGACTTTGAGGCTTACCAAATTTCGTCGTCAACACGTCCCCAGGTTGTCGCCGTCGCGGATCCGTCTTCGTCGGGGTCCTAGTCGGCGAACGCTCCACCACATCGCCACCTCGTGCCGTCACCAACCTATATCCATCCCCTCCCTCTCTCTACACTTTGATGGCGACACAACGGTGACTGTAGCTGTGCACCGACTCGTCTTGCTCCACTCTAGCGGAGGGAGGAGTCCTCGCGGGCGCCGTCCTAGGTCGTCGCCACCTCTCTCTCCCGCCGCCCGTCATTGTCCCAAGTGAGGGGAAAGAAGGGGAAACAAAGGGGAGGAGGTGGTGGACGGGGCATCGGGTCGCCCCAACACATAGCCTCGAGCGAGTGGCTCAGGAAAAAGGGAGTTGAGGAGTTAGAGGTGCACGTTCCCCTCGTGGGGGTCGCACCATGGGCACGGCTCGTGGACGGGTGGCGAACGGTGTGAGCGAGGGTACGTCCTAGGGCTACCCATTGTATATGGCCTAAAAACAACTAATTCCGGTGACCCGTAGGTTACATGTAATTTTTATCTTTCTCAAACCAAAAGACAAAATCCGTTGACCGATCGAATTTCGCTAACATCAATGCTATGAAAACCTTATGAAAACCTTGACAGAAGATAATGTCGAGGATTAATTTAGGTCTCATTTTATACTCCAACAAGATATATAATTTTTTTCTCGGTTTTCGTTAGAAATTTCAAACTGCTGAACGGTGTATTTCGTGCGAAAACTTTTACATAAAAGTTACTATAAAAAATCAAATAAATCTAATTTCCAAGTTTCTAGTAATTAAAATTCAATTAAATATGTGCTAATAACTTATCTCGTCTTACGTGCACACTTAATCTTCATCTAGTTAAAGAATCGAAGGGGACCTTGGCTGTAAAACACTGTGTTTGTTCAGATATTGCCACCGTCCTAACCATCGAACCGATCCGTCGGCAACATCACCACCAAGACGCCGCACCGCGGGACCTCCAACAATATGGCATGGGAAGTTTCATCTCAAAAAATGGCACGCGAATTGCTTAGCCATTTGGAAGCTTTCATTAATCGCGGAGAGCGGAGATAAAAAAACCACAACACGCTAAATTTAAGCAGAACCTTTATTAGAATCAAGAGTTCAGCAGGCATGCTCAAGTCTGTTGGTAATGTTAAAGTATTTATTCAGCAACAGCAGTGTCTGCGCAGGATTACAAGAAATTTTTTTTGCAAAGATTGCAGCTCCGCTACGAGCTGCACACAAGGTGTTCGACAGAATGGCGCAACCAACCACTAGAAGCTTCGACGAGCGGCCTCAGTCCCGGAGCACGACAGCCGGGTCCTTGGACGTCGCGACATTGTCTTCTTCCCCAGCGTGGCCAGGCTGGGCGCCACCGGAGGCGGAGTCCGTGGCGGCAGAGCCGTGGGTGGTGTCCATGGCCTCCTGGGCGCGGTCGAGGTAGGGCTTGAAGCCGACGCGGAAGGAGAGGTAGCCGAAGGCGGCGGCGCCCAGCACCACCAGGCCCGACCGCATCGCGTTCTGCCGCGCCCGGCTCCCGCCGCCGACCGCGCCTCTCATCGCGATCTTTCCTCCTTCCCTCTCTCGTGTGCGCTTCGGTTGGAGTGGCGGATTCGAGACTGAAAGTGATTCGGCTTGTGAATCGTAGCTGACTAGCTGTTGCTGAAGTGATGCACACAACACAACTGTGAGAAATCACTTCGCTTCGTCGATGTGTTTTGACCTGCGTGGCAAATGATCCAGCATTGAAATTGTAGGTGGAAAAGGAAAATGATTTAAAAAGCTTGAAGTTGAAGGAAAAGGGTTAGATAAAAAGCAACAAAAAAAAGGGAAAGGATTAAATGAAAAGAAGGTAGAAAAATATGTTGCTGCCCAGGATCGAACTGGAGACCTTCAGTGTGTAAGACTGACGTGATAACCACTACACCACAGCAACTTTCGATGTTTCCGTCGCTTGATAAATTATAAATATCTCTATTTTTTTGAAAAAACAAAAATTGATAATACCAAGGAGGAGCAGAGTGCAAGGTGTGTTAAAAGGAAGAAACATAAAAATTGCTCGGAATATATTTTTGGATGTGGTTGGAACTTACTCCACTGGGAAGTGTGGCTAGGTCTTGGCAGTGGGCAGCATTCTGTCAACCGAGCTACTAGTATGTAGTATTGTCTCGACGTTTCTCCTTGAACTTGTAAAGTTTTATTCAGCTAGTGAGTATACAATGCCTGAGTTCAGAACTTTATAATAGTTAATTAACGTGTCTCTCGTTCTGCGTGGACATGCACGCTTTCTATTAAAAGTATACAAAGCTGCTAAAAATGAAATAAACAATTTATAATAGTTAATTAACGTCATTTTTTAAATGAGAATTTATAATATGGCATGAGTCCAATTAACCAAACAGTATGTTAATTGTCATTAATAAGGGGCTCTTAGTCTTGATATTAGTTACGAATATTTGCGGATGGTGAAAGAAAGAGAAAAATAAGAGACAAAACATCATTTTGAGTTGTCGTCTCTATAAAATAGAAACATAGTTGTATAAAGACGCAGAAAAAAAAGAAGTGATAAAAATTGTTTTGAGTTAATGTTTACAGCTTTTTGTCATAAGGAAATAGTATCCAATAAATTTGTATTGTCTAAAAACCCATACTAAACTCTACCATTTAACATGCCGTAAATATACTGATCGTATCAGTAATTTCCAAATTTAAGATAGACAAAACACAAAAGACGTGGTGCAGGTCTGATGTGCAAATGGTCACTTCTGTTGAGGCGGCAGACCATGTCCGGCTTGGAGGAATCAACAAACCCCGCAGGCTGTGTGCAGTAGACCGTCTCCTCGAGTGTTCCATGAAGAAAGGCGTTCTTGACGTCGAGCTGGTGGATAGGCCAATCACGAGAGACAGCGAGACTGAGCACAGTGCGGACTGTGGCCGGCTTGACGACCGGGCTAAAAGTCTCGTCAAAATCCACCCCTGGGCGCTGCGTGAAGCCGCGAAGGACCCACCGAGCCTTGTACCGATCGAGAGACCCGTCTGCTTGAAACTTGTGACGGTAGATCCACTTGCCGGTGACGATGTTGGCGCCGAGAGGACGAGGGACGAGGTCCCAGGTGTTGTTGGCGTGGAGCGCCGCGACTTCTTCCTCCATGGCTGCCCGCCAGTGAGGATCCCTCTACGGCTTAAAGCAAGCTCCGCGCGCTTGGTACAGTCGGTTTGCCAGCTTCTTGCTCTCCCTGGGATTCACTGAAGCTAAGTCCGACACATCCCTGTTCGTCTTCCGTCGTGGCACTGACCTGGTTTATCTCCTGCTGTATGTGGATGATATCGTTCTCACGGCCTCCTCCGATGCTCTCCTTCGGTGGACCATCACCGCTCTACAGTCGGAGTTCTCCATGAAGGACCTTGGCAGCCTGCACCACTTCTTGGGCATCAGTGTCAGTCGCCATACCTCTGGTCTCCTCCTCAGCCAGCGCCAATACTGTATCGAGATCCTCGAGCGTGCCGGCATGTCTGACTGTAAACCCTGCTCCACCCTAGTTGACACCAGCGCCAAGCTCTCGGCCACTGATGGTTCTCCTGTTGCGGATCCCACGGACTATCGCAGTCTTGCTGGTGCCTTACAGTATCTTACTTTCACTCGGCCGGATATTTCTTATGCTGTCCAACAGGTCTGTCTTCATATGCATGATCCTCGGGAGCCGCATCTTACTGCTCTCAAACGGATTTTGCGGTATCTTCGTGGCACCATCGACCACGGGCTTCGCATTCAGCGCTCCGCGCCTGTTGAGCTCATTGCCTATTCTGATGCTGATTGGGCAGGCTGTCCGGATACGCGTCGGTCCACCTCGGGCTATGCTGTCTTCCTGGGTGACAACCTCGTTTCTTGGTCTTCCAAGCGTCAGGTTGCTGTGTCTCGCTCCAGTGCCGAGGCTGAGTACCGTGCTGTGGCCAATGCCGTCGCCGAGACATGTTGGCTTCGTCAACTCCTTCATGAGCTGCATCAACCTCCCCGTCGAGCTACACTTGTTTACTGTGACAATGTTAGCGCAGTCTATCTCTCCACCAACCCGGTTCAACATCAACGCACCAAGCATGTCGAGATTGACCTCCACTTTGTTCGCGACCGGGTTGCTGCGGGTGCGGTTCGTGTTCTTCACGTTCCCACGTCGTCCCAATACGCTGACATCTTCACCAAGGGGCTTCCCACCTCGGTGTTCTCGGAATTTCGTTCCAGTCTCAACGTTCGGCCGGCAGACGTTGCGACTGCGGGGGGGTGTTAGCAAATATTGCATGTTTGGCATGTTAGCCAATGTATTTCCTTCTTTTACCGATCCTCCTGATTTCTCTCGGTGCTATTCCATAAACCGGTTGAGTAATCTTGGAAGGTTTTCGTGTATATGTACTCAGCATCTCAATCAATGGATTTATGCCTTGAGTCAATCACTCTCACACTATCTTCTCCCAGTCGCGGTGGCAACTCTTGATCATGAGGCTAAGCTGATCGTCAACACCAGTATCAACGTTAATGGCGCGAGACTTGTCTGCTGAAAACCGTGGCGCCAAACCAAGCGCTCTGATCTATATTCCATGGCGAAGTTTTGCCAGATATCCTCCATGGCGTGTGGGACGATGAGGCGGAGCCCGTCGAAGGAGAAGATGGAGAAGCCTGATGGCGTCTCGAACAGCAGCAGGATTACCCCGCCGTTCCCCAATCTAGCATTTGTATCGCCTATCTTGTCGTCCTCGATGGCGATCGGTTTCCGCCGCCGACGACGCTTGCGTGGGTTTCTTGGGAGAGGAGCAGGACGAATGCGTGGATGATGTATTGATCGGTGGACGGGTGGATCGTCGTCTGCGCCGGCGGCGATCGACTCCGCCGGAGAAGGACGACGTCGTCGCACCATGGAGATCGAGAGGGCAACCATGTTAAACAAGAACGCATAAAAGATTCAAGACGGGAAAAAAAAAACAAGAAGCTATCAAAATTCGGAGTATATATCAAAATTCAAGACGGGGAAAAGAAAGTATATATCAAGAAAGGAAAGTTTGCTGGAGTTGGGCCGTATTCAAATCCGAATTCGTGTAGTTAACGAAGAAGGGGGTAGTCATATCGGACTCGACCCATGGCCTACAAAAGCCTCGCAAGAACAGACTATCGGAGCAGTAGAGAGCGAGAGAGAGAAACAGAAAAAACGAAAGCGTGTCCACCTTTCTGTGGCGCCGCCGCCGTCATCCACTCCGGCGACTCAATCAAGAAAGAAACTAACCCGGCCAACCTCGATTGCGTGCGGCTGCGGCCATGTCGATGCGCGGCGACGGGTTCTGCTACCGGAACAACGCCGGGTATGCGCTCTCTTCTTCTTCTCCTCCTCCTCCTCCGCCGCCGCACTGCGTATCCCGCCGCCGCCGCCTCCGGCTGCTCTCTAACGAGCTTTTGTTTTCTCGGTGGTCGTGCATGCAGGGCCTGCGTGGACATCGCCGGCGACGCGGGCACCCGCCTCTCCGCTGGATACAGCAGCCACACTCGTGAGCACACGCTGTAAGTGTCGACCAAACTGATCGTTAGACCTTGTGAGTTGTGAGTCTGGGATGTTTTGGCCTTTTTGGGAGTTCAATTAACTGATTGGTGGAAAGTTTTTTTTTTGGGACGATTTGGTGCTGCATTTGGTTGATTTAGTTAGGATTTTGGTGTTTCTGTATGCTTGGAGCTTATATCTAGGGGGAAACAAAAAAGACATTTAGGTATCAACAAGATATGGCTGTTTTGGTGTTTTTTGGCAGCAAATCTTGTCCTAGATGTGAACTAGTATATAGTTTTGATGTAATTTGGATTGTAGTGCGATCTGTCATCAACCAATGTCCTGACCCAGAAATAATTGCGACGATTGTGTGTGCCTGTGAGTTATAATTTCTAGTTCATTGGTTACTGGATAGGCTGTTTAGTGTTTGTTCTTACGCTATGTTGTTGGATAAGCTGTCTTAGAACAGTTGTTTCAGGCTAGTTATGTAAGATGAAATCTGTGGTCAACTTTAACTCTTACATAACCAAATCAATAGTTCTAATGCTAGTGTTTGTTTGGATTGTTCAAGATGCCTATCGCAAACTGTACGCCTGTAGCTTTTCATAATATATTCAGTGTCCAAAGATATCTATCACTGTTGTATCAATCTTCAACTTTTTTTTCCATGCTGCACCTTTTCTTCTTTGATAAATTTGTCCTGATAAACTATTGCCATTGTATTGCAACAGATATCCTTATGTGACTGGTACATCAGTAATTGCACTGAAATACAAGGATGGTGTGATCATGGCATGTGATACTGGAGGTTAGTGGCCAACTCTTCTGCGCAGATAAATATAATTCCTGTTTATTTAGTCTTCAATTCCATTTTCCAGCCTCCTATGGTTCGACTTTGCGATACAAGAGCGTGGAGCGCATTAAGGTGGTTGGTAAACACAGCCTTATTGGAGCAAGTGGGGAATTCAGTGATTTACAGGAGGTTTTGCGCTGTTTGGATGAACTAAAGTAAGCGCCCTCATATAGTTAACGCTTGTTTTTCCTCATTTGAATGATCAATCCATGTGACATCTTCATCTGTCTCCTTTACAGTTTATTCAATCATATGTATGATGATGGAAACTCAATGGGTCCCAAAGAGGTCCATAGCTGCCTGACAAGATTAATGTACAACAGGCGGAGCAAGTTTGATCCTCTTTGGAACTCCCTTATAATTGGAGGAGTGAAAAAGGTTCCAAACGGGAAGAAAAATATCTTGGCATGGTATATTTCTTCATTCAAACAACCTTTTGTTTTTTTTTTCTGCTGTTTGGTTTGTTAACATCTCGTGGCAAATTGTTGGTCTGTCCAGGTTAACATGATTGGTACACACTACGAGGAAAACTACATAGCTACCGGATTTGGCAACCATATGGCAGTCCCAATACTTCGTGCTGAATGGTGTGAGGATATGACTTTTGGAGAAGCTGTTAAGCTGGTCGAGAAGTGCTTGCTCGTCTTGCTGTACCGTGACCGGTCAGCTATCAACAAATTCCAGGTATGAACCTGTCAATGTTAGTAAAGATTGCTTAGCCTGCTGAATTTTCATATCAAGTTTTAGCAGATTTTCAGTCTGCAGATTCTAAATTGTTGCAAAATGTGCTTGGATTGGATGATAGGTTGCCAAGATCACAACAGAGGGAGCAACCATCTACCCACCATACTCGTTGAAGACTTACTGGGGCTTCTCTGCTTTTGAGAACGCGTCCAAGGATTCGATTGAAGACTCGATGAGGCTTCTCTCCCTTTGAAAATCTGTTCAAGGGTTGTTGTAGGATCATGGTAGTTTTTTATGCTTTGTATGGCGTGAAATTTCAATCTTGTGTTTTGTGTGGATGCTTACGCCTGGATTTGTATGTGATCAACGGCCTTTTCCGTTTGGAATGCCCTTGTCATATTATTTGTCCGAGAATGGTTCAAATCTTACGTTGTAAAGATACCTAATAAATGATATCTTTGGATTTGCAAATGAACTTATCAATACAAAATTATTGTGAAGTTCTGCTGGTTCCTGTAATCCTGTGGCATTAAATGCTACTCTGAGAATTTGTGCCATTATTTGAAATTAATAAAATCTTTGTGCTACCTAGCTTGTACTCCCTCCATTGCGAAATATACTTATCAGGTATATAGCCAGAAATGTTGGTCATTCCTACTCCCTTCGTCCGAAAATATAAACATTTTTAGCATAGTGTCAAGTCAAACATTTTAAACTTTAACTATTAATAGAAAAAAACTCAATCATATAAAATAATATGAAACTCTTTTTATTTAAAACATTATTTTTATAGATATTGCTGGTCACAGTAGTATCTCGAAGACTGTGTCGAACTCCAAAAATGATTATATTTTGGAACGGAGGGAGTAAATCATTGTCGTTGTGTACTATTTACATTTCAAACCTATCATTTTGCAAAAAATAAAAAACAATAATAAACACTTGAAAAGATACCGTCGGATAATCAAAGTGTATTTGCACCTTAAACTTGAGCATTAATCTTTCGTTCATATTAACAACCTTAGGAAAGGAGGGAGAGTATAATTTCCTCAGCTTGGCACAACCCGAAAGCCTCACCACAGAGGATCCAGGTCCGGCCCAATAGACCAACACACCCCCGGGTCCGGCCCGCGATGGCAGCACCCCACCACCCCTAGGGCCCACACGAAAACAAAATCCCATAAATACCCTTCAAACCCACGCCTAACCTAGCGTAAACGTCGCGTTCACGTGAGGGGCAGTGTGGTAATTTCACGCGGCGAAACGATAGCGAGAGGATATGGACTCGGCTCGCGCGGTATGACTAGTGGCAACCAAAAAAAAAAAAAGCGATTGCGGCTAGGGTTTTATTCCTTTCCTCACAACACACTCTCTCCCCCTCACTACGTCTCTGTCCTTTCGCCACCGCTGCCGCCGCCGCCGCCGCTGTCTCTTGCGTTCCCACGCCTCGATCTTGGCGGGTGGAGAGCCATGGCGATGCAGTCCGGCAGGCGAGTCTCGTAGCCAGGAGGGTCAGTTCCCCAGTCACCCACCCCACACGAAGAGCGAGCTTGTAGCGTGACCTTTTGCCGGCCGTCATCTATGGCGACCGCGAACCCCTTTGACCTCCTCGGCGGCGACGACAACGACGACCCCGCGCAGCTGCTGGCCAAGGCGGCCGTCGCGGCGCAGAAGGCCGAGGCGAAGAAGCAGGCGGCGGCGGCGCCGGCCGCCGCCGGGAAGGGCGCGCAGCCGTCCGCCGCCAAGTTCCCCTCCAAGCCGGCTCCCCCCTCGCAGGCCGGTGAGTTTTGTGATTGAGGTTCCGGAGTTCTAGATCTGGGGGATACGTGTTCAGTTTTGTTCCTGTTCTTATTCTCTAGGATTCTTAAATGATGGTTTTTTGTCAACTAATTTTAGGATTTTTTTTTCTAACGATTGGTCCGTACAGCATAAATTTTGATTCCATGGATATGTAGGTTGTAAAGACAGGAGTTTTGATTTAATTTTACCATTTTGAGCTATAAAGGACTTCTTTTTCCTGGCGAAATGCTCATGTTTAATACATGTTTCAGTGAGGGAGTCTAGAGATGGCAGTGCACCCTCACGCGGAGGGTATGGACGTGGTGAACGCGGCCGAGGCAGAGGTGGGCGAGGCTATGGTCAAAACCGAGACTTTGGCGGCGAAGAAATGAATGGCTTCCAGGGAGGATATGGTGGAGGCGGTGGTAGCAGAGCTGGAGGCGAAGAAGGCGCTCAGGACAGGGAGAGGGGCCCTCGGCCACCCTACCAGGGAGGAGGTCGACGAGGTGGGTTCAGGGATAGTGGGTATGGTGATGACTCAGAGAGGATGCCTCGGAGGACATATGAGCGCCATAGCGGCACTGGCCGTGGGTATGAGATGAAGCGTGAAGGTTCAGGGCGTGGGAACTGGGGAACTACCACTGATGAAATTCTCGCCCAGTAAGTGGCTCATTATTTAAGCTGTTCATGTTCATACTATGGAGATAGAGGTACTTATGATGTTGTTTGATTGGTCAGGGAAACTGGGGAAGCCCTGAAATTGGATGAGAAGGCCCCTGTTACTGAGAAGCAGGGTCCACTGGAGGGTGCTCCACAGGCAGATGATAACAAGGATAACAAAGATGCCACTCCAAATGAGGAAGAGAAGGAAGAGGATAAGGTATAGTTCTGTTCGCTTAAATCAATATGTTATGCAGATTTGGAGATTTATATACTTCTACATCTTTAGTATTATAGAAAGTTCTATGCATTGATATAAATTCTTTTGAACTTGCCAATTGGTAGGTTTGTTAACATGACTATGTTGCTACTTTTCTTATGACTTCAAAAATGTCAATTTTCCTTGCCTGGTTAGTCATGGTTAGATTTTTGTGTGAAAATGTTCCTTTGCTTGTTAGTCACTGTGGTCCAAAGGGTATTTTCACAATTTTTAGTTATCCAGCAGCCACAAAGTTGAGATGGCTTTATGACTTGCTTTTATCTGAGGAAATGACTAAAAATGAGAGTAGCAGTTCTTCTAAGCACTTTGAGGGCTCTCCATTTCTGACTACAAACAAATCTCCAAGGAAGTATTTAGTCATGATTATTTTGTAAGTTGGCCACAATATGAAGTAACATAACTCTAAGCTGAAACCATGCTGGCTGGTTATTTGTTTTCTTTTGATTGCTTGTGTATCATATCGTAATGCTCATATGTGAATATTTTTTGAACAAATAATTTCTGTGCATACTAATTTTTAGGTGAATTGTGCCCTTGTGCCTCTGGTCTATCAGGTGCTAGAAGACCTACTGAAACTTTTCTGAATTACTCCTATAACTGTGTTTATTCCTTTTGCCACAGTTGTCTAGGAGTGTATTATATCTGTCCATACATCCTTTACATCCCTCTTATGATTCAAATGTTTGATGATATAGGAAATGACTCTTGAGGAGTTTGAGAAATTAAGGGAGGAGAAGAGGAAAGCACTTCTCTCTTTGAAGACTGAAGAGAGGAAGGTTGAAATTGACAAGGATTTGAAGTCTATGCAACCACTTTCCAACAAGAAAGAAAATGATGAAGTTTTCATCAAACTGGTACCTTTGCCATTTATGCCTTGTAATCCTTCCATGTTCTTCAACCAATGGAAATATTGATGGACTGATAATTTTTTGCTGTAGGGATCTGACAAGGATGCTTTGAAGAAGAAAGAAAATGCTGAACGTGATGAGCGTGCTAAGAAGGTATTACATATGTTCCCGTCCCACCTTAGATATCTACCTCTCCCCCTAACAAGTTGATGACATTTTACTATTAATATTCTGGTGTAATCAACAACCACTTCTAACCATCAGCCTGTTTTATCTGATCATGGTAAATTTACTGTTTTGCCTTTTGTATCGTATTCATTTCACACTCCTGAACTCTGAACTGGTGTTACAACTTCATTTGCATTTTGTCTGATCTGCTGTTAGCCTATTATCACTTCATTTGAGGTTTTTTATGCATTGGTGCTTTCAATTAGAAGAAGTGCTTTTAACTATGTAGTATTTACTATTGGGGTCAATTTTTTTCAGTCTGTGAGCATCAACGAGTTCCTTAAACCAGCTGAAGGAGAGAGGTACTATGGTGGCCGTGGTCGTGGCAGGGGCCGCGGGGATCGTGGTGGTTTCAGGGGTGGATATGGTGAGGGCCATCGCTCTGCAGCTCCACCAGCTCCAGAAATCAAAGACCAATCTCAATTCCCCACTCTTGGTCGGAAGTGAAATGCATGTACTGCCTGCAGTATCAAGTTATGTTTGCGGTCAACTTTGAATTTTGTCTATCCGTAAATCACTGTGCCAGTGCTGATCAAACAAATAATGGTGTTGCATTTGGTCAAGAGTCCCCGATATGTCAGTCGAATTTGTATATCGGAGTTGCTTGTTACGTTTCAGAATTTTGTAGGCTGTTATTGAACTCCCTTATGTTACCAGCAAAGCGTTTCCTACGTGCTGCCAGCTTTGTTTTCGTTTGTGATTTGATTGGGCTTACCTTATACGAAAGCTGTTTGGATGACACCGACAGATTCAGGTTCCTCTGAATTCTGATACAACGATAACCTAACTGTGATGCAGATACTATTGGGTACAAAACAAATGGATGTTCCAGACAGAACTGAACCATCTGAAATTGAATTTACTCTGCAATTACATGGTGGTTAATCCTACCTGAATCTAAATGCCCATGATTTGTCATGGTATATGGTATCTGGGTAACACAATCTGAAAATAAATTCTAGATAACACAGCTACAGATGTGGCTACAGTATGGTGGCATTTGAGATTTCCAGAGCAAGATATCAAATCTCCCACGAGCTGAAGCTTCTCCAAACAGCAGATCTTGAATTGTAATCGTTGGGACCTCAGCGTCTTCAGAACCCTTCTGGTAACTGTCATAGATTAGAAGGTATTTGACAGGCTTTGGTTCACTAATTCTCCAAGCGTATCGAGGATGGTTCTTGTCCGTATTCAGATCATGAGGGTATTCACTTGCCAAGATAAGATTCTTCTGCATGTACTCTCTGGTGCATTCAAGAACCCTGCACCAGAAATGGGCGTCAAGATGAACCCTTAGCAAGGCACCAACAACATGAGCACAAAATAAAGATCTTCTCAGCTCTGCTGCAATCTCCATAGCTATTGATGTCAACTTTGGATGCTCATCAGGATCTGCACTTCCAAACACAAACACCTGAAGTAGTACCAGTAGGCTTCAGTTGGCAGGCATTTCAGCCTAAGAGCGCCCGTCGTCCCAAATCTCGCAATCTTCTCTGACCGGCTTGTGATTATGATCTTGCTTCCAGGGGATATGAGGTTTTTGGAGGAGTAGTACAGCTCCTTCCATGTATCTTCATCCACATCGCCTACGATTTCGATGACGAGCAACACTGTTTTCGGTGACGAGGTACAGTTGTTTTGGTGCTTGATGACACATCTGTCTCTGAAAGTGGCCACTGTCTCATGCTTCAGCTCGTCTCCACTGTAGAAAAAGATTAGAGAGAAGTGACTCTTCACCCTCTCGTCTCTGCAGACATGCTCAATCAGAGTGCTCTTCCCGATTAGCGCGGGACCAATGATCGGAAGAACACCTATGTCATTACAACTACCATGAGGATCAGGATCTATCTGCAGCAAGAAATCGATGACTTGTTCTCGCTCGATTTGGCGGCTGAACATACACTTGTCCAGATAAAGATGCGTGCTGAAAGGTTGCCGGTACATAATCGGAGGGCAGCTCATCAGAAACACGATGAACTCCTTTGTGTCAGCAATGGCGTCTTCCAGGCTACGAATCATGGATTCCAAATCTTGAAAGCTACTAGTACTAGCACTACAGAAACGGATTCGCTTGGCAGGATTGAACCTTGATATTGCAAACGAGCTTCTCACCTGTTCATCGTCTTCTTCCTCTTGCCGGAGGAGAGCCCGGTGTCTGAAGGTGCCGAGGACGTAGTGGCCTCTGAACAGTTCGTCTCTCATGGCCTTGAGCTGCCGGAGCATCCCTGCGTTGGTGACACGCCTCCCTTCTGCCTCCTCGATGATGGTGTGTGTCCGTAGAAGCAAGCGGCGCAGCTTCCGTCCGCCGTCGTCGATCGCCGCCGGCTGTTGGTTGCAGTATCGGTCCATGACGTAGGAGATGGACCTGCTAGCGAGGTCACCGAGGATTGCAGAGAAGAGCTCCATGGCGATTCTCTTTTAGGAGTTCAGAAGCATGCATTTGTGCAGAGTGATCGAATGATCGATGGAGGAGAAAATTATATTGACAACATAGTCAGTGCATGATCAGGTCTTGGTCTCTGGTCTGAATTTCCTGGCGAAATGAGGTGATAGAAGGTCGAGTGAAGACCGATCAGTCATTCAACGACTCTTTTTTTTCTAATAGAGAAATTTTACGATCCTTGAGAAAGTAACTTGACTAACTAAATTTTAACTAGTATTTCAAGGTAGTTAGTACTTGATACCTAAGTTTTCACTATAAAATATGGTATTTCTTGATACCTTTTTAACGATGATAAAATTACCCTTGCTAGGAGTACCAGATGAAACTGCACGTAGCGCTAGCGCGTCTGCATGTGTGTGGCCTACACGAGTACACGACGAGGCGTGCCCACGCGGCTACAGGTGAGGTGAGGTGAGGTCGCAGGAGAAGACCGCGACGAGCCGCGGGCTGCAGCCTACACCGCACGCGACGGCACTCCCGGCTGAACGAGCGCGATCTGAGGGCCCTACCCGCGTCCGGACTCCGGCAAGCGATCGATCGACGAACGCCTCGGACGCCGGACGGTGGCCTATATGGTACTCCCTCTGTTCCCAAAAGCTTGACGTTTTAAGGATTTTTAGGCAAATTAGTTGCAAGTAAAAATTATAAAGTTACCCTCATTGAATAGGTGCAGTTATCGCTTCAGTGCTTGGTAATTTAAGGCAAATTAGTAGGCATGCACTCAGGTTATACTTAAAAAATATTTCTTACATGCAATTAATTAATGAATGCTAGTACAATTCGTGGGAAAAACTCCTACTAGATTGACCTACTTTCGTGGTGAAGATGCTAAAACGATATTTTATGGGATATTTTTTGAAGGAGGGAGTACCTGGTACCACCACCAAAATCGCTCGGAACTGCAGGAAGAAGGAAGAAGAGATTTGTATTGTTCTCTTAAGTACAAGGGGACGAACACACGACGCACGCACATCAAATTTGGTGTCTTGTAGGCTTATCTATCTAAACAAAGATTAGAGAGTAATAGCCGTGTCACTACACAACAAGAGGAAATTTCTCATTGCCTACTTGTTAGCTTATCACCGCGACTAAATTTAAAGAGTGATGTTACGGTCTTGAGAAGGTACGGAGAGATACCACATTTGCACTAAAAATTTTAGTGCCCCTAGTACCTCTCAAGGACTTAAAATTTTCTCAAATTTAAAATTTAAAATTTAAAACTTAATTTTAGATTTGATTTTAGTTTCGTAGTAGTCTATTATCCATCCTTATTTTTAAAACGCTATTAACACTACACAAAAGTTTCATCCATAAAATATTTTTTATTGCCTTGTCCTTTTATCTACAGCTTAGCCGCAGCTCAAACAATAAGTGTTAAGTGTCAATTCTTAAATCTTAATACAGCTAGCTGGCATCCTAATCTAAAATGCAATCATTATATTTTTGAACTAAGGAACATGAATTCAGTATCCGGAAAAGAAATCAGTCTACTGCACTCTGCAGTGTCAAGTGTCAACCTTTAGCATCTAAATCAGTTCAGAAGGAAAAAAAAAAGGACCATCGCATGTGCATCAACCTACTGAAAACCTGAACATATCAGCATGTCACGCTCCTTACATAACACAGTTCGATACGTAGCTGTACTAAGGAGGAATCCGAGATTTCCACACCAAAACCTCAAATTTCCCACGGCGTCTGACTCGTCCAGACAGCAAATCAACCAGCGTAATCTTTGGACCATCATCTTCAACAAAAGCTTTCTGGTAGCTATCACGCAGTAAAAAGTATTTTGCAGGTTTAGGTCTCACAATTGCCCAACCGAACTTAGGATGATCCTCTGTGCTGCCAACATTCTCCTGGCAATCACAAGACACAATGGAGTGAAATTCGTCTCTGTACTCTCTGACGAACGCAACAAACCTGCTCCAGAATTGGGAGTTGAAATTGGCTTTCAGTAGAGCTCCTCCGATGTGTGCACACAAGAAGCAGCCTCTTAGCACTGTCGCGATCTCCATCGCCATGGATGCAAGCTTTGGATGCTGCTCTGGGTCTGTGGCTCCAAATGCAAGAACCTTGAAGAAGTACCAGTAGGCTTCGAACGGCAGGAAATTCAGCCTCAGATCCTGTGTGGCTCCCAGCCTGATGATCTTCTCTGATCGGCTTGTGATCATGATTTTGATCTCACGTGTCATTTGCTTTCTGAAAGAAGAGTGAATTTTCTTGAGTGTTCTTTCGTCAACATCTCCTAAGAGCTCAATGATAAGCAACAATCTTCCATCGACGGCATCGTTCGATTCATTTCGATGCTTGGTTTGACAAATTTCACTGAAAGTTTCCGCCTTTTCATATCTCAGATCGTCTCCACTGTAATACAAGATGAGAGAGAAGTGGTCTCGCACTCTCTGATCACTGCAGATATGTTCAACGAGAGTGCTCTTCCCGACGAGTGCCGGACCGACAACTGGCAAAACCTGAACAATTTCAGCTGCAAGAGGCTCCGTCTGCAGTAGGAAGCTGATGGAATTCTCTCTTTCCATGTGACGGCTGAACATGCATCCATCCAGGTACAGATAAGTGCTGTAAGGCTGGCGATACACAGGAGGATAGCTCATCAAGAACACGACGAATTCCTTGGTATCACCGTTGATCCTCTCGAGGCTAGTGACAGTCTGATGCAGATCGTTCGTGCTTCTTGCCTGAATTGGAGTGTTGCTGCTGCTGCTGCTGCTGCTGTCAGAGAAGCGAATACGCTTAGCCCGGTTGAATTTGGACAGAGCAAATGGTGGTGTTACCTCGTCGCCCTCCTCATCTCTGAATCTGAAGGCGTCAAGAACGCAGTGGCCTCTGAACATCTGCTCCCTGAGCAGCTCGAGCTGACGGATCATCCCATTGTTGGTGACATTCCGGCCTTCTGCCTCCTCAACGACGGTGCGGATTCTCAGAAGCAGATGATGCAGCCTCTGAAGATTCTCGTCGACAGAAGCCTGCTGCTTCGGGTACCTGTCGATCATGAAGGTTATTGATCTGCTGACAAGATCGCCAAGAATTGCAGATAAGAGCTCCATCAAGAGCCCTTCTCTGAAGAAAGTAGTCAGTAGCATGGATGCAGAGATGAGAGCAGAGAAGTGCAGCTTTGCAGGTGGTTGTTGTGGTGTTTGCTTGCACAAGAGTAGCAAGACTTGACCAAACGCCTTATCAAAGGGCAAAGTCAATGCCGTGAGGATGGGTCACGAAGTGCAGATTATTAGGTGTACAGAAACTGTCAAGTCAGATTCATCAGACCAAATTTACTAATCTTCCTGTTTCATAAGAAATCACATGTCTTTATCTTTCTGATATCACATCTTTGACAAAGATTGTGATGAGTTGAAGTTTGGTACGGTGATAACATGGGAGTAGGTTATTTGCACCATGTACCTACTACTACTAATAAAAACAGAGGGATTATGCATTCTTGCAGAAAAGATGGTCACAAGTCGTTGCTGGACTCACCAGGCCCGGTCCTGTCAATTTAGTGGCCTAGGGCGAAGCTAGAAAAATGGGCCCTTTTCCGGTACGTGCGCCTCTTCCTCTCCTGAGCTGAGCTAGTGAGTTTCCTAATTCCTATGAGCTATTATGTACATCATATATGAGCTTGGGCCCCTTCATTTCATGGGTCCTGTGCGAAGGCCCAGCTCGACCCCCCAGGGCCGGGCCTGGGACTCACGAGCTGTTGACTGAAAGCAAAGCAACATTTTTGTTTTTTTGGAACGAACCGCACCAAACAGTGCAAGGTTTCATATCGATATAGCAAGAAAAAAAAAGATTTTAGTCCTGAAAGACTATGAAAGCAACATAATTAGCACAGCACAGTTCATTTCTGTTCAGTGCCTGAACCTGACAGGGCAATGCAAAGATTGAACAACCAGAGCATTCGCTCAAGGAAAGCAAACCATTACTAATCTCAAATTTTCAGGAATGGACAAGCATAATACAGCCAATGTATGCTTCTAAGATCTTATAGTTAAAATAGACATCAGAATATGCCTCAGATAGAGTACAAGGAAAATAGGTTATAACTAAAAACGAGGAGCAAATAAACACACATCAAACATCAATTCGTCTACACCATGCTGCGATTCGTGAAGATTACACCACACATCGTGAAATAAAGTTATGTTAGGGTGGAATCTGGGATTTCCATACTAAGATTTCAGAATTGCTTCGAGCCTTAGCTTTTCCACATAGCATATCTTGCACTGTTGTATCTAGAACATCATCTTCAAGAGAACCTTTTGGGTAAGGTTTATACATACAGAAGTGTCTGATAGGCTGAAGTATTCCCTTGATATGGGCAGGATGGTTCATTGTAACATCATCTGGATATTCACTGTACAAAGTGAGGTTGTTTGGGATGTGCTCTCTGGTCCATGCAAGAACTCTGTACCAAAATTGAGCATTGAAATTTGTTCTTAGTAAGCCAGCAAAAACGTTTCCATGCATGAAAGATCCTTCCATCTCCTTTGCTATCTCCATGGCTATAGATGCTAGCTTCACATGCTCTTCGGGATCTATACTTCCGAAGATGCGTACCTTGAAATACCAGAATGCTTCACATGTCAATGGTCTCAATCTAAGAGGTCGCGTGGTCCCGAAACTTGTGATGTTCTCAGATCGACTTGTGATTATGATTTTAGTACCATGTGGCATGCGCAGTTCTGAAGAGTATAATCTCCATTTCTCCTCATCAGCATACCTGGAGAGTTCAATGACAAGTAGCAATCTTTTGTGGAAAGCATTACCCCGATGCTTAACGATAAAATTATCTCTCAGAGTGGTTGGTGTTTCATCCTTCATGGAATTTCCACTGTAAAAGAGAATCAGAGAGAAGTGATTTCGGACTCTCTCATCGATGCAGACATGTTCAACAAGAGTGCTCTTTCCGATATGTCTTGGACCGATGATTGGGAGGCACCAAGATTTGAACCACCAGGTGGTTCCATCGGTAGCAAGAACTCAATGGCATGTTCAAGTTCCATATGTCAATTGAACATACACTTGTCCAAAAACAAATGTGTGCTGTAAGGTTGGCGATACATAGGACGGTACTGCACCAGAAATGCATTAAACTCCTTCATGTCAGCTATGAGGATTTCTAGCCTATGAACCATCTTCTGCAAATCTTCTACCTCCCCACCACTGAATACTGTCTGTTGAGGTTTACTAGTTGGGAAATGAAGACGCTTAGCAGGATTGAATCTGGACAAAGCAAATGAATGTCTCACCTCGTCATCTTTGGCCTTGTCTTGAATAGCTCGGTATCTGAAGTTATCGAGAAGGTAGCAGCCTTTGAACATCTCATCTCTAAGGATCTTGAGCTGCTGGAGCATCCCTTGGTTTCTGACGTGCCGCCCTTCAGCCTCCTCGACGATGGTACTGACCCTCATAAGCAGCTGCCATAGCCTCTGTAGGTTCTCCTCAGCAGTTGCCTGATTGCAGTTGCAATACTTCCGAATCATGAAGGACATGGACCTACTGATAACATCCCCAATAGCTGCAGATATGAACATCTCCATTAACTGTGACCTGGACATGGACATCTTGATCTCTCTTAAGAGTCCCACACACTCTCACTGAAGATGATACTGTTAGAGTTTGGAGGTTATTAGGAGAACTGTTACTGGTTGTTGCAGACTCGATCACTGTGGTCAGAGTAAAACTTCAGTGCCGGATTTGGATAATAAACTGTGTTATCTGCAAGACTGGCACTTCATTATTTATGATTCTTGTAGCCCAGCTCCAACGAAGGCGGCAATTGTTTTATTGGTGGCTGTGTACTATTCAAAGCCTATCTGTCTCGAGGAAACAGAAAATATTTGCCATTCTGCTCCAGTTCGCTCAGGTGTGCAGACGTGTTTTGCTGCGCTTGACTTCCAAAGTTTCAAGCTCGAGAATGCCTCCAAGCTGAACCTGCCACCATCCAGAAAACAGAAAAGAAAAGGAGCTATACCTGTTGCCTCGCCAGTGTCCCCGAGAAGTTGCCTGCTGGATGCGCGCGAGTCGACGAGGCCTCTGGCTCCCCTCTAAATGCTGATCGCCGCAGGTAGACTGATGCAGTGAAATGGAAGCTGCGCAATTGGGCATCCTTTCGCGACAGCAGCAAATCAAGTTGGGTCAATGCAAACTTGCAGTCGCCATCATCTATCAGCGGTTGGGAACATTGGCTGGTGATGAGACCCAAGCCTGGAGCAATCTGCACCTGCATCTGAATGTACGTGTAGCACGACTGAAAATATATGCAGGGAATTCGCAATTTGGGTTAGTAAGACGAACACCAGTTCATCAGCAGAGTGAACGCAACCAGACTCTCTACAGGTGTTGAAAAGAAAGAAAGAAAAATATGATTTGGACTGTTGATCCAACTTCAGAGCAAAATACTGTCATAACAGTGTATGATGGATGTGACTCGTCTACTTGCCACAAGTGAAACAACATATAGATACCTAGAAGTTCTAGAACCCATTGAGTTCTATGGTTGTTTATAACTATACAAGTCATGGCAATACAGAAGATCCAATCCTTCACTGAAAGCAACCTACCACACCAACTGAAGACTGTTTCACCCAAAGGCCACAGCGACCTAATATGAGCACTTCCTCAGTACACAGCTCAAAACAGACAGTAAGATACAATGGGCAAACCGGCAAAAACAAGAATAAAGGTCAAAGGACAGCACTACTCAAGAAAAATGGTGCCCAAGAATGATGTAAAAGCATCTTAGCTTTAGCGAAATATTTAGAAAAGATTTACCAAAGAAACATCTTTTCCTCAGATCCTTTGTGAGGAAAAAGACCTTCCCTTTCCTCACATCCTTTGTGCTAGTTCCCATCAGTTCTTTAATTCAGATCTTCATCGGAACAGGGCTAAATGCTTAGAGGATGTCTTAAATATTAAGTTGCTAGTATGTTTCCCAAAGAGCAAATTCACGCTATCCAAACATGTCTGTGTACGATCTTAACTCTTAAGGATGTCTTTTATACTTCTCTAGTAGAAGATTGTGGTCCACATTGATCTCCAACCCCAGTGGTTTCCCAATAATGCAGTTTAGCACATTCACAGGCCTTAAGGCACATGAAAAATCCAAGTGGAATAAAATACAACTAGCTCCAGTAAGCAATGCGTCTGTGGCTAGCACACCAATGATTTCTGCAAGTAATTGCAAACATATTAAGAATGTGGTTAAATCAATAAGTCATGAACTTTTTACAATGCAAAGCACCATGTTGTCCTATGCGAACTGCAATGTCACACATGCTATTTTAAGCAAAGTACATGAGTGTTAACTAACTGTCCCTAGTCATAATCAGTAAACATGCTAAGAACTATTCACCGTATGCCAGTAGCGAAAGAGAAGATAAGTAAAAAAAAGGATGGTGCAAACAGAAGTATATGCAGATGCGATAAAGTGCAAAGTTGTAACCTATGCTAGAATTCATCACTTATGGAAATTTTACTGAATTGAGAATAAATGGGTGATGAAACTGAAGCTTGGCAAGGTTTACTATGAACCTGTTGTTTTTTAAGGAAAGTTATTTAATGCTCTTATTTAGTTCCAGTTAATCAAGCATATGTACAATTATAAGTATCTGCCCAAGAGATTAGAAGTTAGGAACTGAAGCATATAAAAAATAACAAATTTAGAAGCAACTTCTACAAGCATACAAGTGATTCATCACAAGAGTTTCAAGGCTCGACAGATCCTCAACAGTCTTGGACAACCAACGGAATGCAATTATCACAAAAGTTGATGCAAATACGACACAATCACTAAAGTTAAAAAGTCTTGACTTCAATAACATAACTGCTTGTTACAGATAGGCAAATCAAGGGGTGCTCAGCGAAAGCGAAACATCACCACATGACGAGTTTCCACATAGAAATGGTAGGTAAACAACATATGGAAAGTAATGAAATGATCCACCACCAGATTCAACCTGCTAGAAGAAAACCTTATATCTGCAAAAATGCTTCCAGAAATTCTCAGGAGACATATTCATCAACCCCTTCAAAAGCTTCGAACAAATTCTTGCAATAAGAGCTCTTGTAAACTGACATTTCGTTTAATTTACCTAATGTAAAATAATGATACTGGGGATGGGACCATGGGGGGAAATGTGACACCTAAACTGAATAAAAGCTCCACATGTTCAGAATATGCATTGCGACACCAATCATTGTGGTTAAATTAAATCACGCACACAGATACAGCACCTGGAGTTGCATCATATAAAATGGCAGAAACATCATATGAAATCTTTACACACTAAAAAGTTAAAAACTCACTCTAATGTGCCTCTGAAGCTTGATTCATCTGGCAAATGATAAAATCAAGAGTTACACAACTTTTATTTGACTCATCATTTCATCAATCACCAGTTATCGGTACATGAGCATGGGCACTCGACTGACAAAACGGCTGATGATACAACACTACAGTACAGATTACCCAAAGCACGACAAGTACATCAGTTTTTGGCATATCAACACTAGAGATTATACAGAGAGGAAGAGAAATAGACCTCGGTGCGCGTCGCCCTCAAATGGTGTAGTCCGACCACTGTCGAATGAAGGATGTGTGATCCATGGATTCTCCGGGCATGTCCTCATCCTTCTCAGCCTCACCCTTCTTCCTGCCGATCAACCTGGCTGGATTCCCCACCGCCGTGTTCCTCGCCGGCACATCTATCAGCACCACTGACCCGGCACCAATCTTGGCCCCGGCTCCAATCTTGACGTTGCCAAGAATCGTCGCCCCTGCGCCAATCAGAACCCCATCCCCAATCTTGGGGTGCCGGTCACCGACAGCCTTGCCTGTCCCACCCAGGGTGACGTGGTGGAGGATGGAGACGTTGTCGCCGACGACGGCGGTCTCGCCGATGACGACGCCGGTGGCGTGGTCAAGGAGGATGCCCTTGCCAACGACGGCGGCGGGGTGGATGTCGACGGCGAAGACGTCGGCGACGCGGGACTGGAGGGCTAGCGCGAGGGGACGGCGCTGCTGCGCCCAGAGGACGTGCGACACGCGGTGCGCCTGTATGGCGAGGAACCCCTTGAAGTTGAGGAGGCACTGGGAGAAGCCGACGCAGGCCGGGTCGCGGGAGCGCGCGGCGAGGAGGTCGGCGACGACGGCGGCGCGGAGGGACGGGTGCGCGGTGAAGGAGGCGAGGAAGAGGTCGTAGAGGAGCGTGGAGAGGAGCGTCGAGGAGCAGAGCTTGTTGGCGAGGTGGAAGGAGATGGAGCGCGGGAGGGACGGGTGGGACAGCACGGTGGCGTAGAGGAAGGACGCCAGCGCCGGCTCGGCGTCGGCGTCGCGGCGCGCCTCGGCCTTGATCTGGGCCCAGACCCAGGACTCCTCGTCCTCCGACTCCGGTGGCGGGAACGCCGGGACCACCTCAGCGGGGAGCGGCGGCGGAGGCGGCGACTGGGATCGGCGGTGGTTGGAGTGGTTCGCGCCGCCGTCGGGCTCGTGCGCGTGCGGCTGGCCGGCCGGCATCGCGGCGCGGTGGGATCGGGTTTGGTGGGCGACGCAAGCGGAGGAGGATTTGCGGGCCACTACCGTCGGAGGCCGAGAGGGCGAAGGCGTATATAGGCGCGCACGCGACAAGTGGAGCGCGTGCCTACACAACACAGCCATACAGTAGATTACTGCATATACTTGCATAGTGCATATTGCAGTGTTCTACCTTGTGGTAGGGAGGGAGGAAATGTTTGGCGTAACTCCGGATCTGATATCTATAATAGATTTAAAATCTGTATAGTAAATTATAGTGATTTAAACTTTTTATGTTTTATTTAAAATGAGAAAAAATAATTTATCTAAATGGTATCAACGAAATTACAAATCTATTTTATACTCCTTTCGTTTCATATTATAAGCCGTTTGACTTTTTTTCTATTTAAATTTTGTTAAGTTTGATTAAATTTATAATAAAATTTAGCAACATCTAAAATATCAAATTATTTTTATTAGATCTAACATTAAATATATATTTATAATATGTTTTTATTGAAAATACTATATATTTTATAAACATGATCATATTTAAAAAAATTGATGAAAAAATCAAACAACTTATTATAATATGAAACCGAGGGAGTACCTAACTTCCGAATTAGTGCCAAACAGGACTTTAGTTGAGCCTGGGCTTTAAATATTTTATTTTATTTTAGTTTCCTTTTGCTGTTGATGTAGGAGTCGGAAAAAATGGACTATCTTACATCAGTTGATGCTCTAGAGTTGACACGTGGAATTCCAACTTCAGCAGGCTAGAGAGGTTCCAACTGCTGCAAAGTTTAGGCAAGTGTTGCCTCTGCACTTAGATGAGATAGTGTGGCCATGAATCTGGACTGAATCTAGGGAACATACAAGTGATGCAATATTTGGAACATGGTTATCCATCATCCATCCCCTAGAATTTGAAGGTCAACTCTTTTGTTTTAGTATCATAGTAAGCTATTGTGAATGCTGCATATCATTGTTTTAAATAATGTTGATCCTTTTTCGAATGATGAACATGGATAGGTTCAATGAACCTCTGATTGCGCTTTATGACAAAATACGATCATAGGTTTAATTTGTTCGGAGGTAGCGAAGCCATATACGTGTCACTTGTAGGAAGAAAAACTATGTACAGAGATACACTTGATAGTGTATTAGTAAGGGGTGTGTGGTTTTAACCCTAAGATCACGTATTCAATTCCCAACACGCTCATAGTTTCTTCATATTTACGTCTCTCTCCAAATCTCGTTTTTGAAAACTATGTACCAGCAAGGATGCCATGTATAGCATGCCTATCCTATCAATGCCATTGAAAGTCACCAACCGAGAAATTTGCATTAATAGTTACTTGTAATTTATAAGGTCTTAAAACAAGGCTAAAAAAAATCTCACAATCGAATAAAGTTTGCATGTTGTATGGCACCGTTATTTATTTTGCAAGCCACTATCTATTTGAAGCAACATGTATAGTATCTTATACTAGCTTTATTGTCAAGAAATTGATTTAAATATAATAACAATAACCTTTTTTTTAAGAAGGAAGGACAAAAGCTTTGTCACTTTTATATTGATGGAGTAGGAGAAAACAAAAGAATGTTATTTACAGGGCTCGATGGAATCGTGTCCGGTGCAAAAAGTAAAGGACTACTCTCCCACTGAAATAATCTCGGTTAGCTTTGTCCCTCCTACTGTGATCCAAGCTCGCGCCTCCGCTTTAATCTTGGCAATGATGGTGGAGGGCGTGGAGGCCACTTGTCTGAAAATTATGACGTTTCGCTCGCACCAAAGTTCCCATGCAATCAAAATGATCATCAACTTGAGAGCCTTTCTTGGGCAGTTCGCCGTACGAGAAATTTTGTACCACCAGACTTCAATTGTTGAGCAGTCCCCCCACTCATGCAGTCGAAGGTCTATCCCTGTTCACCGTTGTGCTCCAGCCTAAATTCTTTTGGAGAGCATGCAACCTGCGAGTAAGTGGAGCGCTGACTCCGGCACGACACGACATAGTGAGCAAAAGCGTTGATTAGCCCACCTTCTTTTTTGCAGTCTATCCGCCATCCAAACCCTGTTCTGGATGATAAGCAGGAGAATAATTTGCACTTGGGTGGGGCCCACCATTTCCAAATGGTCTGGTTGTAAATTGTACCAGCCGTACCTAAGAAATTGTAGGCCCTATTTAGAGGCATTTGGAATAGCAAATGGCAAATGGCAAAAGTTTTGGTGGCAAAAGTTTTGGTATTGCATTTTTGCAAGTTGGTGTTTAGAGGCATGGAAAAGTTACCATTTTCCCATGCATCATGAGAGGTGGTCCGCGTCCCTATGCACTTTTTGGTGAAATTTACTACTCTAGACTGCCAAATGCCAAATGCCAAGTTGCTATTTTTCTACCATATCGTTTAGATCCATTTTACCAACCATTGGCCGTCAACCTTCAAATGATGGAATCCCTCTGGTTGGAAAGCGGGCCGACCTGCTAGATCAAAGTCCAAAGACTGTTGTATTGGCTCAGGTGATCCGATTCCGTAATGCGCCGTAGAGTATATTCGAAGGAGTCTCCACGCTGGTTTGCCTGGCTAGAAACTAAAAATCAAGTATTAATTTGAGGGGGGAAAAATCCAACACTTCTTATTTGGATGACTTTTATAGTTCAATGAGAAGTATGGCTAGTATTTTCCAAACTAGTAATCCGATTTTAGTTTAAACTAAAAATAAAAAATACATGCTTAATAGAAAGAGCTATTAACCATAGGCTTTAGAGCTACATGACAAGTACAACTATGCTATTTTTCAGTAATTGTAATTGCACTGGAAATTAGTATTGTACTGGTTCATTCTCATACTGTACTGTAGCAGGTGCCGTTCCTACGGCTACGAGCGAATGCAGCGCCGTCGCAGACTACCCTTTCCATCTGTCACACACCCGCTGTCGTCCGGGCCCCACTCCCCGCACCGCGCCAACGCCGGTGGGGCCCAGACCACCGCCAGATAGCCTCCGTTCGTTTGGCCCTCCGCCATCCCCGCTCGCGGCGCACGAGACACACGCCGCCGCCCTCCACCGCCACGCACGGCACCACTCCTCCTCCTTCCAGTTCACTCCACTCCGCTACTTTTTCCAACCGTCACCCCACGCGAACCCCGACGCCGCCCCCCTTCCTTCCCCAGCCTCCGCCTCCGATTCCTATGGCGTGCTTGGCGGCGGCGGCGGTGGTGGCGGGTGCCGAGGCGGCCCCTCTCCTCTTCCGGCGGCGGCTCGCGCCGTCCCCAGTCGCCGCGCGCCGCCGTCTTCTCGTGTCCTGCCGAGCTCGCAGCCGCAGTCTCAGGTTGGAAGCCCTGAGCGCAGGACCTGCTTCTGTTCGTTCGTTCGTTCGTTCTTTCTTACTCAGTAGTCTGCTTCCGCTGCGAACCGGGGGAATGGCATATTGGGGTTTTGGCCTTCTGGGGGTGGGTTTGGCAGGGAATCGAAGGATTTCCTTTGATCGTGATTGGTAGGTACGAAATGCTTTGATCGTGATTGGTTGTTGCCAACCAAGTGGGGTTCAAGCTCTGAATGTTGCTCTCCTAATCTTGTTGGGCTGTGTTCTGAAATGCTTATCGCCGCAATGCTCCATCTATCTGAAAAAAATATGTCCTAGCTTATGTTCTGCAATCATGATCATCGATCAAATCATGAGAAATCGATACTGTCAGAACTCAGAACTCTTTATATCTGTACATTTTGTTGTTTTGATTCATAAAATATATCAAGGAATTCTGTTAAGCTAACTTCATTTTTGTGGGTTCTAGGACTGCTGCAGAACTTCCTCGGAAGAGTACAAGTAATGCTAAATCCCATAATAGGGTGAATATGCAGAGAGATGAAACATCTGTTTCCACTGATAAAGAACGACAAGAGGTACTACACCACATTCTTTAGCAATTCATATGTTTTCCAATATGGTTCTTAACTTCTTAATATGCCATTGATATAATAGTTTAGCCAATTTCATGGTACTATGTATGTAGTGTAATTTAAGTCCCGCAAACACTCAATAATCCTCTTTTGTGTATAATTTTCTGTGTTTTTATATTATTTTTACATGGCAAATTGAAGTGAAACACATCGTCTTAAATTAGCTAAAAAATTAAATATGCAAAGGCAATACCTGATATTGGCAGGCTATTTTCATAGAGAAACACCATGGGTGCAGTAGTTTTCATGAAGTTACTGTTTGCATCAATTTCGTCTTTATTTTTATGTGTGCTCCTACTTGTTTAGTGTTGCTTCTTTTGATATTTTGGGCTTTGTGTGTTTGAACAGAAATATGGAGATGAAAATGACATATCAAACCTTCAATTGGAAGATCTGATACGAATGATACAAAACACTGAGAAGAGTAAGGGGCTCCTTTCTTTTGGATATTCATACAATTAAATGGCATTTATAATGTTGTAGGCATGCACATGATAAGCACTATTTTCGAACGTATTTGTTTAGATATAATGCTTCTGAATCAAGCTCGTCTTCAAGCATTGGAACATGTTGAAAAAATTCTTAAAGAAAAAGAAGACTTGCAGAGGAAGATAAAGATTTTGGAGACAAGATTGTCAGAAACAGATGCACGGCCCAAGCTTTCAGCTGAAGGGCAGTTCAGTACTGAGATTAATGACTCTCTACCAGTACTGGAATTAGATGATATAAAGGAAGAGAATATGCTACTGAAGGATGACATACAATTTCTGAAAACAATGCTTATTGAGGTTTCTGAGACAGAGAACAGTATATTCACATTAGAGAAGGAGCGTACTCTTTTGGATGCTTCCCTTAGGGAGCTGGAGTCTAGATTTATAGATGCCCAAGCTGATATGTTGAAGCCTGGTCCTAGGCAGTATGATGCATGGTGGGAGAAAGTAGAAAATTTGGGGGACTTGCTTGAGACTGCAACAAACAAAGTAGAGAATGCTGCTATGGTTCTGGGACGCAATCATGATTTGGAAGATAAGGTTGACAAACTAGAGGCATCGTTGGCTGAAGCAAATATATCAAAGTTCTCTTGTTATTTCGTTGATCTTTTGCAGGAAAAGATAGAATCAGTAGAAGAGCGCTTCCAAGTATGTAATCATGAGATGCATTCTCAAATTGAACTCTATGAGAATTCAATAGCGGAATTTCACGATATTCTTAGCAAACTAGTGGAGGAAACTGAGAAACGATCTCTAGAGCATTCAGCAAGTAGCATGCCTTCAGAATTATGGAGTAGGATATCTCTTCTGATTGATGGTTGGTTGCTTGAGAAGAGAATATCCTATAATGATGCAAATACATTACGGGAAATGGTCAGGAAAAGGGATAGTTGTCTTCGGGAAGCGTACTTGTCATGCAGAGGTATGAAAGATAGGGAAATTGTGGACAATTTTCTAAAGATCACATTGCCAGGGACTAGGTACACCTATCCTTTGCTAGTAGGAGTAAAGCCTGTTTATAGGATAATACCCTGTCTTTTTTTTAGTTTTACAATTTATTGATTAATGCAGTTCTGGCTTGCACATCGTCCACATAGCAGCTGAGATGGCTCCTGTTGCAAAGGTGATCCTTGGTACTCCCTTCAACCTTTCATCACGTGCATTTTATTTCATTACTACTCCTGACACATACATTTCTAGTTAGTATATTTTGATATGGTTCTTCTCATCTTCTGATTAGATGTGAAACTAGGGGCTAATCGGTAGCCTGGGCTGTGGCTGTGCTGCAGCTAGTCTCTACAGTTCCTTGAGTGCGGCACGGCCCACTGCTGTGGCTGCGGCTGCGGCTGCAGCTGCGGCACAGCACAGCTGCAGATCAGCCTACCGATCACCGCCATAATAGTTTTGGAATTTGATTTGTTGTTCGTGCTGATTAATTGAAATCCTTTTAGTTACTCTTTAAATTTGCTTATATGCATGATTTTTTAGGTTGGTGGTTTGGCGGATGTGATATCTGGTCTCGGCAAGGCACTTCAGAAAAAGGGGCACCTAGTAGAGATTATTCTTCCAAAATATGACTGCATGCAGAATGACCAAGTTAGCAACCTTAAGGTATATATTTGTTTATTACCAAAGTTTTTGGTCGCATCTTTTGTTTGTTTAAGATTTTATTTTTCTATCATGCAGGTTTTAGATGTTGTTGTACAATCCTACTTTGAAGGAAATTTATTCAACAACAAAATATGGACTGGGACTGTTGAAGGTTTGAAGCATCCCTCGGTTCGGTCCTTCTGTAAAATTAAGTCATAAAATTGAATCTTCATTGACCTGACCAAATTTAGCGTACGCAGGCCTTCCAGTCTATTTTATTGAGCCACAACATCCAGCAAAATTCTTTTGGAGGGCACAATACTATGGAGAACATGACGACTTTAAACGTTTTGCATACTTCAGCCGTGCAGCACTGGAATTACTTTACCAATCGCAGAAGAAAATTGACATCATCCATTGCCATGACTGGCAGACTGCATTTGTTGTACGTGTCAAATACACTTGGCTATATTGGTTAATTGACCACTGAAAATGGATCATGCTCTTCTTGGTTGATTTACCAAGTTGAAGATATTAACTTGCTCATCTTTTACTTTGAAATTCCAGGCACCTCTTTATTGGGAAGCATATGCAAATCTGGGCTTCAACTCAGCTAGAATTTGCTTCACCTGCCATAATTTTGAATATCAAGGAGCTGCTCCTGCTCAAGATTTAGCATGCTGTGGCCTTGATGTTGAGCAACTTGATAGGGAAGACAGGATGCGGGACAATTCACATGGCAGAATAAATGTTGTCAAGGTACCGACCATCGAAACCGCGCAATAGATTGAATTCAAATTTCACCTGTATTATACCAAGGTTGCTTTGGGTTCATTGTTTTCAGGGTGCAATTGTGTATTCCAACATTGTGACAACTGTATCACCAACATATGCACTAGAGGTGCGATCAGAGGTAATTTTCTTGTAACTTTAGTTGTGCGTATTAAATTATATGCTTTTCTGTGGTGCTTGGCATATGTTTTAGTTTCAGTAGTACCTTCTAATGGGGAGATTAGTGTTTCTCAAAATTTATATACCAGAGTTTTTTTTGTGTGCGCGTGGGTTTTGTGGGGGGTGGGGGTGTTGAGAGGGGAAGAAGACCATAAAGTTGATGCACAATTCATGGGAAACTACCACACTACCTTGCTGTTCATTATGCAATTTATTGATTCCAGTGGTATTCCTACATGGACTGAAATAAGCTGCCGCGTCATAACATTGGGAGTTGCTTAAAGAGCTTGACTGCTTGATAAATCCCTTTATATGTACTGCTATACATATCACTACATCAGCATAGCGATAAGGCCTTGACTGTACTAGTATACTGGACTCCTGGTGTTTCTAGTTTCCATTATTCAATGTCTTATATCCTTTATATTGTTACAACTGTTTCTAGCTGCCACGATTTAGCATTTAATAGTGCACTAGGCGTCTGCCCAGCATTGGGGGCTCCAGTGTTGTTATATTAATGTTCTATTGTCTTTCTTTTATGCCATATGCTAATTGCTTGGAAGCCCCCTTGTCAAGTTGATCCTAAGCGCTAGCCTTGCCTACGATCTAGCGTCTAGTGCCTTTAACACTGATTATAAGTTCATTGTAGTAGTTTCAGTTTGTAAGCGAAGTCTGTTGGCATTCTGTTATTGACAAGTTCTTCTGGTGCTCAGGGTGGACGTGGACTACAAGATTCACTCAAATTACATTCCAGGAAATTTGTCGGGATACTTAATGGAATCGACACAGACACATGGAATCCTTCAACAGATAGACATCTCAAGGTTCAATATAATGCTAATGATCTCCAGGGAAAGGCAGCAAACAAAGCAGCTCTCAGAAAGCAGCTAAACTTGTCTTCTACAAATGCTTCTCAACCACTGGTACGATTTTTAATCCCCTCATCTATTGCTAAACTGGATACAGAAATTAATATACTTCGGCCCATCTTCTTGGCCTGTCCGGCGAAAAAATAAACTGGATACAGAAATTGTGACCATGTACCTATACTTGAATTCAAGAATTTTCCCTCTTGTCAGCTTTGCAGTTTATTTTGTCTATCTGGTTTTATTATATTCCTTTTTTTTGTCAAGTATGGTTTATCTAGTTTGAAACTAGTTATAGCGATGTTTGATCATGCCCTGATTCTTTTGTTTTGGTTAGCTTAGATCGGGTTGTCTGATATCCATGTTATGTGTATTCACCTCAAATCCTCAACTATTCCCTTTAGTTTATTGTCTCCTTTCTTTCTTGAACGGAAGTCAAAGCTTACCCATGTATATTGATAAAACAGAAGTGAAATATTTACAAGGTTTATCGCTTTCTTTTATTTGTCATAGAAATTTTGCTTCCAATTCAAGACTAACTACATACTAAAGTTTCCTTGAGCAGGTTGGGTGTATTACAAGGCTAGTTCCTCAAAAGGGTGTACATCTCATCAGGCATGCAATATACAAAACAGCTGAGCTAGGAGGACAGTTTGTTCTTCTGGGCTCAAGTCCAGTACCACACATTCAAGTACGTTTTCTTCTGAACTATAGTAGGAACAGCTAACATGATCATATTTGAATATAGAAAAAGGAAACAAAAAAACTTAACTAGCTCATGAACAATCTGTTTGTATGGATGGAGCTTGTTTCTTGTTTGAAATATAGTTGCTCTTGCTCCTTTTTTTGAGCACCTCTTTACTTATTGTTGCTATAGTGAACATGTTTGGTGTTAAATTACTTTGCAGAGAGAGTTTGAGGGTATTGCAGACCATTTTCAGAACAATAACAATATACGGCTGCTTTTGAAGTATGATGATTCTTTATCACATTGGATTTATGCAGCATCTGACATGTTCATTGTTCCATCCATGTTTGAGCCATGTGGCCTCACACAGGTGTGCCTTTACATACTTATGTTATGTAATTTGTGTTAAATATAAATACTGGAACGTGCCATTTCACATTATCTGTAATCTGTTTCTTTATTTACTATGCTCTCTATGATTGTCTTGATAAATTATATTCCTAGATATAAATATGCAATGCAAGAAATTTCTCTGATCATACTTCCATCTTTTTCTCCTATTTGGTGGATGATTTATTCTTGCCTTATTCTTTTGAGGCGTATGGTATAGGATCCAATACCTTATAATATGATCATTGAAAACTTTTCGGTCGGCCCAGCTAAAAAGAAGAACTTTTGAACACAATTCATAAGTACAGAGTGAGAAAATGAAAATGTGCTAAGATGTTTTTTCCAATTAGTCTGCCCTTCACCCGTGAAGGCCACAGTAGAATATGTTCTCAGATTTGAAGAATTTCATCAACATAAAAATACACGTGTTTCCAGAGCTTTCCGTAATTTATGAGCACAAGCTGCAATTCTGCAAAGCTGCTCTTGGTTCACTCCTGATGAGCAATTCTGACATGTTTACTGCTCCGCAGATGATAGCCATGAGATATGGTTCTGTGCCGATTGTTCGGAAAACCGGTGGACTGAATGACAGGTAAGTAGTGATTACCTAATCAACCATTGCTCCCAATATTATTCTCCTTAATCATGTAAAATGCCTCACTCACCTGCTTTGCAGTGTTTTCGATTTCGACGATGAAACGATACCTAAGGAGCTGCGGAATGGCTTTACATTTGTGCATCCTGATGAAAAGGTGCATTTCGTTTTGGTTCATCTCTCCTCTTTTGGTGGACACAACTCATGCGGGTGTTCCTTTTTTGACAGGCTCTAAGTGGTGCAATGGAGAGGGCGTTCAACTACTATAACAGAAAGCCTGAGATCTGGAAACAGCTGGTGCAAAAGGACATGAGGATAGATTTCAGCTGGGCCTCCTCTGCTTCCCAGTACGAAGATATCTATCAGAGGGCAGTGGCTCGAGCGAGGGCAGCAGCGTGAGCACTGGCGTATTGGTTTACTGATGCCTCTCTCCCTGAGACCCTGAGCCTTTCCCCTGATCCTGATGCCAGTGCTTATGCCAACGTTCTTTCTGCTCAAGAAGAAGCGCATTGTGCACCACCATCCCGGTCTCTGGTGTGCAAACATGGCGTCATTTGCATCTTCGGTTCTTCGAATGGAACGAAGATATCGGAAAACATGATCAGTCAGACTGAAGCCGAGATGGTCCATGCTGCGGTTATAGTGGACCTGTGGAAGCACTCATTCTTGACACCCATGGTCAGTGACAGTGTGGACGTATATCCAGTTATACGTGATTGCTCCTCAGTTGTGAAATTTCACTAGCCTCGATATCTTTATCATGCGCTACGCTGAAATGATAAGTTTTATTCTTTGTAGTACTTGCGTTGTGGTTGCGTTATATATTGTCTAGTAAACATTCTTGTGATAATTTTTTTTTTTGGGGGGGGTCAAAAGTAAAGAGACGAGATACAAGCTCTGTTTGAAATGTAAGAAGTTTCATAGTTTCTTTTTGAAATTCTTAGCACTGGGCAATTTATGTTAGAAAAACGGTGTGCTACAGATCGAATTTATCAAATCTTTGGGCCTAGGCCTTTTCACATATATGGGCCTCGCATTTCTCTTCGGTAAAATGGCCTCACCATTCATCACGTCCATCTATAACTCTGCCACGTGGCACAGACGCGAGCCGACTAGACCAGTCAACTTCTACTGCAGGGTGGAGGCGTCGTGTCCCCGCCACGCACCGCACCGCTCTCCTCTACTTTTTTTCCTTCTCTTGCCGGCCTCCGCTTCGCCTCCCCGGCCACTCGGAGAAGCCGCGCCCCGCCGCCGCGACCAAGCCATCAATCCATGGCGCTCCTCCCCCGCACGGCGCGGCTGGCGGCCCTCTCCGCTCCGCGCGCCTACTCGTCCGCCACGGCGACGGCGGGTGCAGGTGGCTCCGCGTCGCCCGCGCCGTACGGCGGGGCGCCGCCGCCGGCCACGACGTCCAAGGCGGCGGAGTTCGTGATCTCCAAGGTGGACGACCTGATGAACTGGGCGCGCAGGGGCTCGATCTGGCCCATGACGTTCGGGCTCGCCTGCTGCGCCGTGGAGATGATGCACACGGGCGCCTCCCGCTACGACTTCGACCGGTTCGGCGTCATCTTCCGCCCCTCCCCGCGCCAGTCCGACTGCATGATCGTCGCCGGCACGCTCACCAACAAGATGGCCCCCGCGCTCCGCAAGTCCGTACTGCGCTCTTTACCTTGCGTTCTTCTTTACATATAGCCATCAAATTTGTGATTTATTTCGTGTCGTCTGGGAGAAGGGGAGCAATTTTTTTGTTAGGATGCTCTATTTTGCACTTTGAATTGGTTGGTAATGCTGTTTATATAGACTTCAGTAGAGGAGGGCGATTGGGTTGGGGATTTTTTTTGGTCATGTCAGGTTGCATATGATGTTTAATACCTCATCGTGCAGATACTTTTTTGCCGGGTCGGCCGAAGGAGCCCAACCAATTTCATTAAGAATGATTCTGTGCAGATCGATTTTTTTGCAGATTCTTATTTTTTGTGCAGATTCTGTCCTTATAGGCGTCAATCACTTGCGTGCTACTCATAGGAGTAGATAAATTTGCGCTGAAGTTAGTCTGAGCTTCCCATGTGTTCACAGCTTCGGTTTTGTATGGCATGCCGTTGACCTATTTTTCCTCTTAGATTATATAGAGAATTGTAAGCTGGTTAAGCATGCATTTGTAAATCAGAGGCACGTGCATTTTTTAGTGTCAGGAATAGAACAGCGTCGTGCTTGTTCAAATATTATAAGGGTTCACTGAATAGAATAATGGTTTTCCATATCAAAACATGAGCCATGTGTCTTGTGAATATGGTTGATGTAAGTACAACTGCTAAATATGCATTCATATCCACTTCTGTTGGTTGAAAGCAGTTAAATTTTGTACTTAAAGAGGGATTTCCCTTCATTGTTTCTTTTATTTGTAGCTATGTAGTACCAATATTAGAATTGGAACTGTTTCTAATGCCTTGTTAGTATATGGAGAGTGCAATGCGTTTAAATACCTTTTGAATAAAATTCATAGGTACTTCGATGAGTTTAAACACCTCATGAATAAAATTCATAGGTACACAGTATACTAATATTTTGTGTGCTTTATGTGTTACATTCCAACTTTCTATGCTGAAATAAAAACATGTCCATTTGCTTACTCAGAGAATCCCATGAAAGCAACAAATCTAAATGTATGCATCTTGTAGAAGAAAGATTGCTGGTTCCTTAGTGGAGTATGATCACATACTTTAATTGTAGTACTTTGTCCAAAAAAAAACCTTCAATTGTAGTACCTTTGCAAAATGTGTATATATGGTTATCCTAGGGAATATAGCTATTTTTCTCGTAGGAATTTGGTTTTAGCTCTGCAAGTGTCTATATGGTTACCCTACGGAGTAAACCTATTTTCTTATGAGAATTTGGTTCTGATAATCAACATGCTTATTGCTTATTGAAAGAACGGTGCTGTTTGTGTTGATGATCTCATGGTTCTCAATATGTGTGTATTATGGGAATCATAAGGAATAAGGACCAACAGTAAAGAACATAATATTGGTTGGAGACCTTGAAAACATGCATGCATGTAAATTTTATGTGAACTACTAACTGACAGACACCTGTATAAACTTGGAGACCTTCTCCTTAGTGGTTGTCTTTTATTCACTACCAGCTCAATACCGATAGTCGCACAGCTGTAGTTTGCAATGTTGCTGACATTTGTACCTGTCTGTTGTTCTCTGCAGGGTTTACGATCAGATGCCAGAACCTCGATGGGTTATTTCAATGGGCAGCTGTGCCAACGGTGGTGGATACTACCACTACTCCTACTCCGTTGTGCGTGGATGCGACAGGATTGTTCCCGTGGATATCTACGTCCCTGGATGCCCTCCAACTGCTGAAGCTCTACTGTATGGCGTCCTGCAGTTGCAGAAGAAGATCAACAGGCGCAGGGATTTCCTTCACTGGTGGAACAAGTGAACCAGCACTTCTCTGCTTTCCTATCTGCTACGATCCTGTCAAAATGTTGTCTGAGCTTCTGTGTTAAATAAAGGAAAGCATGTGCTTTCTGATCATCAAACTCTCTGTAGTAGATGCTTAGATGGTGCAGTGATGTTGAGCTCCTGGCTACCTTGATCACCGTTCATGGACAAAAAACCACTGGTGATGGTGGAGGTGAACTGTTGCGGTAGCTGCTTTAATATATGTATAATATCTTGTACTTTGTGTTGTACATTGGGTATGACGCTCAATGGCGTTGTGAACTTGTGATGCTGTATACTTTACCAACTTGTGTAAATAGAAGTGATGATAAATTGTTAATGGCTGCTACATGTTCTCTGATCATATAGGTTGTATATTGGAGAGTTCAGAATAATCGTCCGTACTTGTTTTTTTTCTTTTTATCCCAGTCTCTTTATTTTTGAGATAATCCAGGAAATACCATTCACAAGCCTCCAAATCCAAGAAATATCATCGATAATTGTATTCCAAGAAATACCATGGTATAAATGATTTTATTTAAAAATACCATCGCCGTTAGGGTTCCATCTATTCCGCACCGTTAAGGCTGTGTTCTTCTCCCCCTCTTCCTAACTCCTCTCCCTCGTTTTCCGCGCGCACGTTTTTCAAACTACTAAACGGTGTGTATTTTGCAAAAAGTTTCTATACAAAAATTGCTTAAAAAATCAAATTAATCCATTTTTGAAAAAAATTAGCTAAAACTTAATTAATCACGCGCTAATGGATCACCTCGTTTTCCGTGATCACTGTTTAGGGTTGGGAACGCAGCCTAAGTGCTATAGTATGAACATCTATTCCGCACCGTTAAGTGCTATAGTATGAACAGTGTTTTAACGCGTGCGGAATGGATGGAACTCTAACGGTGATAGTATTTTTAGGATAAAATCATTTGTACAATAGTATTTTTTAAACTCATACTTATCGATAATATTTCTTAGATTTGAATGCTTGTCAATGATATTTTTTAGATTATCTTTTATTTTTAACTACAGTAAATATAAGGATAGAATGTACATTTGCTGACCTTGCATGCATGGATGATGTGATATGTCCACATGGCGTTTTTATGGTGTTTTTTTGGACCGAAGGACTATGTTGAGCCAATTGATAAATCTCGAGTATTTGTTTGCACAATTTAAAACATTAGAGACTAAATTGACCGTGAGGCAAAACTTCGAAGCCTATATGGTCTTTTCACCCGCAGATAAAGGAAAACTATCCGGGTTACAAACGAATATATAGGAAACACCTGAATCAAATACTCGTAAAAATCAAATCGTGATTTACGCAAACTAAACCGGCTTTGACCCCTTCCCCAAGCCTAAAAGGCCCCAACCCTTTTATACCTCTCCCCAAAGGCAAAATCCGGTCTCTCAGACTCGCGACGCCGCCTTCTTCGATCCCCTCTCCCTCCGATCTCCCCCTTCTCCGCAGGTAAATCAGACAAACCCCACTTAATTTCGAATCCAAATCGAGGTTTCTTCTCACAATCTCACCGCATTGCTGTTGCGATTCCCCCTTGGGGTTTTGCGGTTCGGTTTGGAGCAGATCTAATGGCGGCGCTGGCGTCGAAGCTGGCACAGATGCAGGCGAAGGCGTGCGAGGCGGCGAGGTTCGCGGCGAAGCACGGGTGCGCGTACCACAGGGCGCTCATCGAGAAGAACCAAAAGTACGTCGTCGACCCGCCCACCATCGAGAGGTGCCAGGAACTCTCCAAGCAGCTCTTCTACACCCGCCTCGCCAGGTCGGTCCTCCCGCGATCTCCATCCACCTTCTCCCGATCTCTTAGTCATCCACATCTGAATTATCTCTATTGTTAGATTGCGTACTCCATTAGGCCACGATCTCGATCACTTGCATATTATGGAAGGCCGCTTCTGGGATTGTTATAATCTATGGCGAAACCTAATTGTGTTGCCTCTGACTGTCTGCTCGTTTTAATTAGATAGACCAGCAATTTTGGCTGATTGTTTTAATTGAATAAATGAGCAGCACATCATGTAAAGTGACAATGCAGCACATTGGTACCATTGAAAGTCTGGAAATTGCAGTGTTGACTATAACGGAAGTTAGAATAATGATCAGCAATGTCTTTTCCATCCATCCTAATAATGGAATCTATGCTTCCCGTCTCTTAGAAGCTGGGCAATGCATAATCGTAATGGTCATGTTGTGAACATAGTCCATAGCGGTGCAGTGCAAACCGTGTTTTTGAGGATATTAGGTATTTTTACCGTGTTAGGTAAATGAAGACGTAAGAGATGGCTAGTGGGTTTATATGGTAATGTGGGTTGGAAGTCGTTGACCTTGGCCTTTGCAAGCTTGACCTGATGAGAAGCAAGCTTTATTTGTGATTTTTTTAACTGTCTTGAAGATCCAACCGTGAGAAATTATTTTTTTGAGCCAATGCTTTCTCTTGGACAGAGTCCCGAGGTTGTGATTGTTCCTGATCAGCCATTTTGTCTTCATTTGTCTTTTAAGAAGGCCGAATTTAGCTATTTGTTTGAGTTGCACTTTTGCTTTTACTTCATAGAGATAGAGTAAAAGTAGTTTGCCTATTTCGCCTTTATTATTCATCCATGTTGTGCTAAAGTGCGCCTTCACTGCACATTCCTTTGGTAATTGTCTTTGCTAGTGCTATTATGAATTATAATATACATCTGATATGGGTGGGGTTCATTACATAGGTGATAGAAGATACTTGATCGTTCATTTGATGCCATAATTTCACTCACATTATGAGCTGCATCTCGGATCTTGAATCTCTGTCTTTACTGATTAGTGGCACATATTTCTTGCAGCCTTCCTGGTCGCTATGAGGCATTCTGGAAGGAAGCGGATCAAGTGAAGAACTTGTGGAGAAACAGAAAGGATCTGAACGTTGAGCATGCTGGCGTTGTTGCACTTTTTGGCATTGAGTTGTACGCATGGTTCTGCGTTGGTGAGATCGTTGGTAGAGGGTTTACTTTCACAGGGTACCATGTCTGAGTGCTCGACAACATTAGTCGCCAACTCGCCGTTTCTCATTGAAGACTCTGGTAGAGTGATAGGATATCAGTTTTCTGAGATGTGATGACTGATGATTCAGAGTTTTGTTTCCGAAATTTCTTGATGCTGGTGTAACAGACGGCTCAGTGAGACCAACATGACGAAGTTCAATAATTCAGTGAATCGTAGTTGAAGTATGCAGTACTTTTTCCAACATATCGATGCCACTGATTGCTTTATTTTGCTGCGTGCTTGATGAAGCATGGTTTCGCTTTTTTTCTGTATGTGGACATGCAGTTTTCTCCTCATCTTTCAGTTAAGTGACTAGGTCTGCTTTTAGCAAACCTTTACAAAATTTCAGTTGAGCTTCTCTCTTGTTGATAATTGCTGATTGACCTTGACACCAAAGCTCATTGATGTGCTTACCTATATTACTAGGTCGCAGATTATAATTGGATGGTTTATCTCGTCATACTTTTTTCTTCTGTTAATTAATTATAACTGATGAGGATTTGCATTTCAAGCTTGGTTAGTCGATCGCTCTCTGTTACAGGTCACCTGATCCATTTAGTCTGAATCTGTGATGCAAATGATAGTAAGTAAATGCAGTACTACTTGTCCATCTCTTTCAGTTAAAGTTTGTACAGTTATGTCTCTCCTTCTGTTTTGAATATTCAAGGTCTGACATAGTAGTAATCAAAATCGGGTAAAATCTGAACGAAAAGATTGGTAAATTTTCCGAAAAGGTCATTTGTAATGTAAATGTAACTCTTCAATGAGGGCCCCTATTTAGATCGCCATATAATATATACATTCTATATAGCCATATAATATATACATTCTATATAGTTGCATCCACTAGAATGTGTCATATCATTGCTTTTTTATATAACTGGTACCCACTAATAATTACTACTAATCCAAATCTTAGTATATAAGTGTGCCACATCATTACCAACTAACAGTTTCTATTATAGATCATCTTAAATCGCATGTAAACATAAACTTCATCTAGAATATGATATTATAGAGTTCAATATATAAGTGTGTCAATCATTTTTCTTACATCACTTTTATAATATTTTAATACTATCATTTCTATAATATTTAACATATATTCATCCATTCATTCCGCAACAAAGCAGAGCAGAGTATCACCTACTCTCTCCGTAAAAAAGACCGACCTACAATGTGATACGTTAGGATGATACAACAAATCTGGTTCCATCTGGGGACGAAGTGAGTATTAAATACTAGGAATCCTAAGTACTACTACTCCAGTAGCGATCTATCCTTGGACCTCTTTGACTGTTTGACACCGCTTGGTCAAAACACAGGCGGCTCAGAGAAATATTAAGCAGGGCCCACATTTCAGACATATCGAGGAGTAAGGCCCACATAAGACCATCAAGCGATATCAACATTGGGCCGCATTTAGATGGTCCTAAATTGTGGCTACCATGTAGACTTAAATGGGCCTCATTTGTATGGCCTACAAAATTATCCTCCACACTTTTGCGGTATAATCTAATTTCGAAGGTTCTGAAGCGAATAATAACGCGCAGGCGAAAAATCGGCAGCGAAGTTGGCTAATCGCGAACAGATCGCCGTCCGGTGACTGCTCCGGCGACCGCGGCCGGCGGCGGCGGGTGGTCTCATGTACTCCGCCGCTCGCCGCCTCCTCATCACCGCCCGCACCGGCGTCGGCGCCGGTGCCGCTTCGCGGTTGTCCGCGGCGGTGTTTGCGCTCCGCTCCTACTCCTCCACGGCGCAGTCCTCGTCGCCGCGTCGGTTCCCGACGCCTAAGGAGATCCGCAGGGGCCTGGACGAGTTCGTCGTCGGCCAGGACAAGGCCAAGAAGGTTAACTAAACCTCCCTTTTCGTTGGTGTGTACTGTGTAGCTGATTGGGGGTATGACCAGTGATGACGCTATGTGCTCGAGTTTGAGCATGAATTACTTCGCTTTACTACATATCTGATCTATCTGTTAGCAATTTACAATTGCGAAAATTCGATTGAAATTCTGGAACTATGTACAAATTTGACGGCTATAGGGCATAGGTTTAAGATGGGAGCTTTGCTTATGCAGGTGCTCTGTGTTGCTGTGCACAATCACTACAAGAGGATATACAGTGAATCTTCAAATAAGTGGTTAGATTCTGGAAATTTCATTGGTGGTTCAGTTATGCATCACGATTTTGACTTCAATTTCATCTGTGGTGATATAGTTCTATGAAGGGCTCGGCATGTGGCGATGTTAGTATGAGTGGTGATGATGACATTGAGCTTGAAAAAAGTAACATCCTTCTGATTGGGCCAACAGGATCAGGTGACGCGAACACATACGTGGTTCATCACTGTACTGTAAAAATGTTGTTTGCTAATCTCATTCTTTTGTTATGAACCTATGGAAGGTAAAACACTGTTAGCAAAAACTTTAGCTCGATTTGCCAATGTTCCATTCGTGATTGCGGATGCAACTGCAATTACACAGGTAGGAAAGGCTGGTTCAAGCATTCTGAAAATTTCTTCTATGTGTGCTTACTTCCATGTGTCATGGATATCGTGGCAAAAAAAGCTGATTGTGTATGCTACTTCTTTCTGATGCCAAAAAAAACTTCCTTTTCAGGCTGGGTATTCAGGTGAAGATGTGGAATCTATAATCTACAATCTTCTGGCGGTATGTAACAGCCTATCACTCTCTTTCTGGCCATTTATGTACTCTTTTGGGCTATCTAGTGTTCCTAATATTTCAGTTGAATACTGTTTTACAAAATTTTCCTAAGCTACCATGTTACTAACAGTTCTCCTGCAAATTGTTAATAACCAGTTACTTTGTATGTATAATGAATCTTGGATCACCTATCATCTGCAAGAAAATGGTTTTGGTTCCAATAGCCATCTTGGGCATAATCTGAACTGGATCAAGCTTATATATTAAACAATTAACCATATATTGCTTGTCTGACATGTTCTTCCTTTTAGGCTGCTAAGTTCAATGTTGAAGCCACAAAGCGCGGGATTGTTTACATCGACGAAGTTGATAAACTCATAAAGAAGGTCATTGAACAAATTAGTTTTGAACTACTTCCGTGTCTAGCGAATGTTTCTGCACTTTCAATAATTGGATACATTCCCACATCCAGGTTGAATGCAAAGAGGACGGGAGGGATGTCTCTGGAGAGGGTGTCCAGCATGCTTTGTTAAAAATATTTGAAGGAACAGTAAGTGCATATATTAATCTTCTGCTCTGTAAAGTAAAATTTATCTTTGTATGTTTCATACTTGGTAATTACACTAGCCCTTCTGAAGAGAGTGGGATCTGATTAACAACACATGTAAGTATATGTCAATTAATGCATGTGTGACTGATGCTGACCATAATTTTTTTTCTCCCTGAATGTACATTCAGTCATGTTCTGTCTCTGAAATAAAACCCATTTATTGCTATCATTCTTAGGTCATCAATGTGCCAAGAAAAAGAAATCAAGATAGTATATCCGATGGTTATGTCGAGGTATTGATTCTGAATCTTTTGATTAAGTTATTAAGTCAGTTGAATTGTTTTGTTAATAGCTACCTTATTGTTTATCAGCATGATAGTTTTGCTACAGAACGAAGTTATGGGTTCCTGATTTCAAATGTAACTTATCATTGGTGTTGTCTTATACTCTGCAAGTTGCATTTGTGGTTCAAAGTCGAAGTAATTACTAAGTTCCATCTGTCTCTAAATAAAGGTTGTGGTGGGATTTATATAGGTAACCTTTTACTTTGATCATTAATAAATTGGAAATATATAGAATAACTTCCTGGAAATAATAAAGTACGATTTTTTTTCTTGCAAGATACTTTTTTTTTAGTTCCAGTATATTATGATCAAGAGCACTCAAAGTAGGTTGTTAAAATTTGAAAGGACTTATTTTATGTTGCAGGTTAATACCAAGAATATACTCTTCATCTGTGGAGGTTCCTTCTCTGGCTTGGAAAAGATAGTATCAGAAAGGTTGTGCAGTTACAAATAATACAAACTTCTATAATTCTCTGAATTGTCCATCTTTATCCAGACTTATATATTGCCTTAAAGTACTTGTGCTATTGAAGACACCGAAACTGTCATATGGGGTTTGGACTTCCAACATCTGGTGATCTGCGAAACTGTGGTTGGACAAATGCTATAGGGGAATCATGCTGTGTTGAAGCTGTAAGATCAGTTGCTGACATTTGTCAAAAAAATTATTTTAATTCCACATAGAGATAATTTTCAACAATTTCCTACTTAGATTGAAAGTGATGACCTGATTGCATACGGCCTCATACCAGAATTTATTGGGAGGTTGCCAATAACAGTTGGCTTGAATGATCTCAGTGAAGCTCAATTGGTTCAGGTAGCAATGATTCTATAAATTTGTAATTTTGTGCAATTTATTTTTGACCACATATATGAATCTACTTTATCTCTTCAGGTTCTCATGGAGCCAAAAAATGCAATAGGAAAACAATACAAGAAGTTGTTTAAAATGAATGATGTGAGTCTGGTTCTGTTCTATTGATTGTTTTGATTCAACTGCAAGTTATGATTAAAAACACCGTCTTCTGTGGTATGTTGACAACAAACTATTTTCTCATTTTACCCATGTAAGGTCAAGCTGCATTTTACTGAAAATGCTTTGCGGCTAATAGCAAAGAAAGCAGCTGCGCGAGAAACAGGGGCTCGAGAACTGAGATCTATAATGGAAGATGTTTTGACAGAAGCAATGTTTGAGGTGACTTGCACTTCAGTTTTAGCATGGCAGTAACTTCTATCAACGTCGACCAGCGCTAATTTTTTCGTTCTATTTGCAGATTCCTGATGCAAGAGAGGGAAAAGAGAAGATAATTGCTGTTCTTGTTGATGAAGAGTCTGTAGGGTCAGTGCATTCTCGAGGATGTGGAGCCAAGATTTTCCGAGATGATGGAGCCTTAGAACTATATGTTTACCAGAATAATATTGTACTGCCAGGGTTAATCCCTGGGAACCCTAAACGTACTCGCATTTTCAGCATCTGCCTTTTGGTCGCTTTGTCAGCAACTAAGCTATGGGTTTACCATACATTTCACTGCTTCTCCTCTATATATGAATGGCTTGTATCGATCCTATGTAAAGCCAACATTTTTACACAATAAAGCACCGTATTAAGCTTTATTTTCGTCACCGTGTCATTTGTCTTGTTGATAAATGAGATGCCAATAAATTTGAGCCTGAAAATATCTGGGGTTCACGGCTCACCTATAATATTTTGATGTTTTTCGCAACTCCCAAAGTTGGTCACCGTAATACAGAGGAGAAAGAATTGGTAGCAAATCGAAAAGGAAAGGTAACATTTATACTGCACAAATAGAAAAGGAACTTTCAACGGTAATGCATCAAAATTTTGTGGCCGTCATTTTATTCATATGCAACAATTGCAGTTACAAAAGTCTCAGCCAGAGTTACAGCCGTTTACTCATTTGACACCAAAGTTGAAATCTTCAGGCTTCTCAGAATTTCAATTTACTGATCGATACTATTAGAATCGATATAAAATGACGGGGTTATCAGAGCCACATGCAGATTAAGACATGATTGCTTGTGGTCATCAAATGCTAGTGTTCATCTCCTTGTTTAGTTTCACCTCCTAAAGAAATGCCTTGAAGCGCACCATCTCCAGCTGATGTGATTCCAACCCTACTCTGAAAAACACCATCCAGTGAGTTCGCATCAGGTGCAGGTTCTCCTGTTACATTTTCAGTCTTCCTTTTATGGCCAAGGATAGCTTCAATGGCAGCGGCACTAGCTCTAGCTGCAGCCTCATCCTTCGCAGCAACCTCTGCCCTCCTCCTCTCCCTCTCTTCCTTCGCAAGAGCCTCCGCCCTCGCCTTCTCTTCCTCTGCCAGAGCCGCTGCCTCAGCTTTCTCCTTCTCCACATCCTCATATAGTTTGGTTATGTCGCCTTCCCTCCCTGCTTCCCTGAGTGCACCTTCCAAAAGGTCCCTCATTTCATCGCTGAACACCACCTTCTCATCCAAAAGAATATCCTTTGCGACGTCGATTGATTTATCCAATCTAGCTTCAGCAATGTACGCCTTTAGCAGTTCCTGATAGCTTGCAATGCTTGGGCTAATTTCTTTCCCCCTCATCTTATCGAGATACCCATGGGCATTGTCCAGCATACCAAAACCAATTAGGCCATCAACAATCTTATGATAGGCAGTTGCATCGGGCTTCAACCCCAACTTAACCATTCCGTCGAAGTAATTAATGCCTTCATCGATGCGATCAACCCTAAAGCACCCTTGCATCAGTAGCACGTACGTTTCCACATCTGCTTTAAGACCATTTTCTCCCATCTCCTTGTATAGCAACTCGGCCTCACTTACCAACCCTTGAAGACTGAGATGCCGGATCAAATTATTGTACGCTGCAACATCAGCGATGACTTCCCACTCCCCCATCCTCCTGAACCAAGCAATTGCATCACTGAACCTCCCAGAAGCACAGCAGGCATCCACCATCACACTGAAGCTTCTCACATCAACAGCAATCTTTAGTGGAGGATCATGCTCCCGAAGCATTCTTTCAAACAGCTCGAGTGCATAATCCAACCTTCCGTTCTGCCCAAGCGCATCGATCACGCCATTATAACTCTCAGCCCCAAACCTCACCTCCGACTCTGCACCGAGCACCTCTTTGTAACAGTCCATTGCCTTCTCCTCCATTCCTATAAGGAAGTAAGCCTTCATGAGGCTCCCATACACAATGCCATCAAGAATCGGTTCGCAGCCAATCTTTTCCATCAATTCTTCGTACAACTCCATGGCTTTGGTGCCATCGCCGGATTCCACGAACCCAGCCATGAGAAGATTGTAGACCTGTGGATCAGGCCCGACGAACCCTGAAGCCAACATCTCATCCTTAAGCTCGACGGCATCAGCGAGGCGGCCATGGTCCACGACGAGGGACTTGACGACAACGCGATACGCGGTCGGGGACGGGGGCACGGGGGATCCAGGGCGCGAGATGAGGCGGAGGTGGTGGAGCGCGGCGTCGGGGAGGCGGCGCGCGGCGAGGGCCGAGAGGTAGAGCGCGTGGGTGGCGGCGGTGGGCGGGACGGCGGCCTGGAGGGCGAACCGGTTGAGCGCGAAGAAGTCGTCGAGGCGGCGCGCGCGGAGGAGCGCAGCGAGGACGGCGGCGCAGGTGAAGGAGGAAGGTCGGCAGTTGGAGTGGAGCGCGTGGCGAGTGAGGAGCGCGGCCTCGGCGAGGTCGGCCTCCCCATCCTTGGAGGGGGACAGGAGCGCGAGGATGCGGTTGTGGAGCGCGAGGCGGGAGGGCGCGAGCGACGGGAGGGGCTCCGCGAGGCGCACCGCGCTCGGGGACGGCGGCGGCGTGGGGGGCGTCGCGACGAACGCGTCGCGGCGCCGCGCCCGGCGGGATGCCGCGGCCGATGCTGCGTCGGCGTGCGCGAGCGGGAAGAGTGCCGGCACGAGGCGGCGCGCAGAGATCGGCTTCGACAGCGACATCTCCCGTGGATAGGCCGGCGGCGGCGGCGGCGAGCGGCGAGCGGGGAGAGGGTTTTGGGGGCTCGGGGGCTATGGGAAATTGCGAGGCGGTGGCCCGGAGGCGGAGTATGGAAGAGTACGCCTTCTCTACAAAGAAACGGATTTCGAGCCACGCTTCAAATACTTCTCTCTCTCTCTCTGGAGAGACTGGAGTAGTAATAACTAATAAAAGGAGGTAGTAGTAAAAAACTTAGACAAAATTATAAGTAATTTATTTACAAGCAATTCATACTATAGCCGAACAATTTCAAGCTTGTATCAGCATATGCTATTCCCTTTGACGAAAAAGAATATGCCATACATCAACTCTTGTATTTATTTGATTGCAAATTTCCAAAGCAGAAGAAAATATGTGCCAGGTGGAGTATGTCATTGTCAGGAACAATAAAGAACACAAGGAAAATTTTCCAAAATCCATTTCTCTCGAACAAAAAGGAAATTTTCTGAAGCTGTCACCACATGCCAAGCTCAAAACTCAGTGTCGGCTTGAGCTCACTGGGTCCAAGACCCCGACCGCACTGGCCGCTGCGACCACGCGTCCGCCGGCGATTGGCCGCGCCGGACGCCAAGACGGCGACTCCGACCACCCGAGAATCTTCGCAGTAATATGCCACCTTGGCCCCCTCTCCCCCACCGAATTCCCCAGAACACCCCTACTCCATCTACCCCTCCCACGCGACCAACCGCGGTAATTACGCGAAAAATTCAGGGGTAGTTTTGTCCAATGCGACGCTGGTATAAAATACTAACCACCTAATCGCCATGGCCACACCACCACTCTCCACCTCGGCGGCGATGCGGAGCAGCAGCCATGGAGGTGCTCAGCTCCAGCCGCTTCTCTAGGGTTTTCCCCAGCAGCCTCCTCAGCCCCATCTCCAAGCCGCTCAAGCCCCAGCGCCACCGCCGCCGCCGCGTCCAGACGCTATCCTCCTCGTCCTCCCCCGCCGATGCCGCGGCGGCGCCGTCCACGCCGCCGCCGCCGCCGCCAGTGTGGCCGCCCGCTTCGCTCTCCCGTCTCCTCGCCGCCGCGCTGCGGGGAGGTCGCGCGGGAGGGGAGCTTCCGGACCTAGCCGTGGGGGTGGGGGCGGCGGCGACGGCGGCGGGGGGAGGGGCTAGGATAGGGACGCTGCTGATGAGCACGACGGCGGCGGCGGTGACCAAGGCGCGGGAGAACCCGTACATCCTGGCGCTCGCGGCGAACCCGACGTTCGTGTCGGGGCTCGTGGCGTGGGCGGTGGCGCAGGCCGCCAAGGTCGTCCTGACCTCGTTCGTGGAGCGGCGGTGGGACCTGCGGATGCTGTTCAGCTCCGGCGGGATGCCGTCGTCGCACACGGCGCTCTGCACCGCGCTCACCGCCTCCGTCGCGCTCTGCCACGGCGTCAGCGACTCGCTCTTCCCTGTCTGCCTCGGGTTCACACTGATAGTCATGTATGACGCCACAGGCGTCAGGCGCCACGCGGGGATGCAGGCCGAGGTGAGCCAATGCTTCGATTGCTTTGTCCATTTATGTACCGCATTTAGATGTATGTTATACATTTTATTTTTCTGAACTTTTGATTTGATAGCTAATTCGTCAAAATGAGTCAGAGATTGCTTGTTATTTGGGGTAGTATACTTTTATTCACATTTTTCAATCATCAGTGACTGATTTGATGACCATTGTGAGGTTTGAACCTTCAGCTGGTGGTATATTTTACCCAATGTTGGACATATTATGGGATTGCTTGTGTTGTTTTAATGTGGTAGTATTTGTGGTGTAGCTACTGAGTACAGATTGATTGCCTATGTTATTATTGTTTGGGACCACATGGTGTTCATTTACTCTGCTAGTATGGTTTTCATACTCTCAGCAGTAAGTGTAATGGTTACCATTTGACAGATGAATGTATATTTATGATTTGGCAGACCACTGAAAGTCTGAAACTCAAAATGGGGAATATGATTTCGCTTTGGCATATACTATTTTGAATTATGCTACATTTAAGATTATGGTCGTCCTGATATGAAACAAGCCAGCCAATTTGCAAAAGTTAATCATGTGCCAATTGCTGTAATTTGGGCTTTAGAATCTGTCATATGGCGTTTTTAATCCCTTTTGGAATAAACATATTTTTGTTTGTTTTAGCAATCCAGTGGCTTGAGATACTTTTCTCACCATGTGTTGAATTATAAACTTGAGTTTACTTGCTGGGAGCAAGGGAAGGGTGTTGAATAGTTTTGTGATTCTTTAGTATTTAGCATCAAAATGTAGTCATTCAAGACCAATGTCTTGCTCCTTTCAAACAATTACTATAGTTGGTGTCAAACTTGTGTTCTACAAATCTACATTTACTTAATTTAGCTCATTATCATTTTTGTAAATCATAAAACCAGCTACTCAAATATATATTACTTCCCTGATTGAAGCATCACATATTACTACCTCGGAATAACACATGGCACGGACCTGAGACCTGCAATCATTTTGCCAATATGCTTTTCTTGATCAACTTACTTTAAGGGGTAACATCAGTGTTTTTTCTTTCACACAGAAACAGATAGAAAGTATCAAATCCAGTTAAGCTTGCTGTACAGCTCATCTAAAAAATGCTGTCCAAATACTTTTTTTGGAAAGGGGAAAGTCAATATAATTATGGTGACTGCAATGCATTCTGATGACCCTTCAGGACCCTTTAGATATTGGTTTTGGATAGCCATCACAACAACCAGTAGCAATAGTGTGTTATATATGACTTGTGACAGGGTGCTTATTTCCTGAGTGGTGATTAACACCAGATGCACCAAAATGCTGTCAGTTTTATAGTACTCGCTTATTGTTACCTGATATCTTCCTTATGATTGACACAGGTACTCAATAAGATCGTTGAGGACCTGTTTCAAGGCCATCCAATTAGTGAAAGAAAACTGAAGGAGTTGTTAGGGCATACTCCATCACAGGTTTTTGCCGGCGCTTTGCTTGGCATCATGGTGGCCTGGTTCTGTTGTCAGGGCTGTATTGTTCCCATTTGACTGCTGTTGTTCTTCAGAAATGGAAAAATCGTTTTGACACGAAGATTTTTGGTGCATCTGGTGTAACCATTGTTCCAGGAAATAGCTAATTTTATTTCCTGGCCTGTTTGCCTGTACATATATGTAACTCAATAGCAGGGATAGCCACGAGTTTGATATTCTCAATTCATAGTTGAGATTTATGTCCTTTTGTGATCTGATTGAAATCATTGAATGTAGGAGTATTTTGCTCTCAGATCTGAAAATTCTGGAGTTACCCTGTACAACCACAGAACCACTGTGATCAAGAAGCCATAATTTGGGCATGTTATCTCTGTACCATATAGTGAAACCAATTCTGGTTGTTATTGGCTTCGGTCAAACAGATTCTGTCTCGACAATTAACTGTTACTAACAGCTAGTATTGGTGTATTACCAGCAAGTACAAATTGGTCTAGCTATGTTTGGCAAATTGGAGCATGCTAAATTGCTGCTTTGCTAGGGCACACGTGCTGCTCAATGCTTTTGTTTTTGGTAGTACTTACTTGGCGCTTTGGCAGTTCGCACCTTTTTCAGTCGAGGGGTCTCGCTCCAAAGTCGACGATGGTGTCGATTTTTTATCACATGAAGCATGGCGTTGTCGGTTGTTCCCAACGAGATTTCCGTGAAACTCAACATTGACAAGAGCCCAAGTGGTGCGCCACGAATCCTCACGATGCCTCAGGGCGTGCTGGTTCACGGGGCCGTATTGCCCTACGATAAGGTGGAGGTACATCTTAACTACTTAAAAGATGGTAACTTTCTGATCATCACCGTGTTTTCGTTCATCAATTCTGTGCTAATTTTTTATCCATATACGAGTGCATCCGATTACATCATGGACTCGCCTCCGAGCCCCTAGCGCGTATATAAGGATACTTAATCCCGATACGATTATGATGATCTAAACCCTAAGTCCTAGTGATCCTAAAAGTGCGCTAAGAGATTAGAAGGAGGGGACTCAGATCGGTATAAGAGTAAGAAAATCCCTAAAATTTCCTCAAAATTCAAAACCCTAAACTTAGAAGCTCCCCAAAATTAAGAATCCAAATCCCGATTTCAGTTAACCCCGAAACGGCAAATTGCGACTCAATGAGAAACCCTAAGACTCACCGGGTTTAGGGTTAGTTTGTCGGACTTCGTGGCGCACGACATGAGCTCTACCGTGTGCGTGCGCCACCGAACTCTTAGCCATCTTCGTGCGACTGGCGCACGGCTTCACGTGCCGCCGTGCATCCCTTAGCCGTCGTCTTGGACCGCCTCGCGCCCGCATCAGTTCGCTGCGCGAGGTTGAGGCTCGCCTCTTGTAATCTTGCATCGTGCTGGAGAGAACTGAGATGGGGAAGAGGAATCAACGCATGGCATCAGCTCGCAGCGTGCCGTTACCGCCGCCACCGCCATTTCGCTCGATGCAAACGGCCTTAGCTCGCACGAACCGTCAGCTTGGCCATGGCATCCCACTGCACGCCGCCACCCTAGGCTCACCAGAGCCATGTGCGGCATCATGTTCGCTGCGCACGGGCACCTCGACATCGCCACTCCACCAGCGCGTCGTCGCCGCTGCTCCGTCGGCGTTGCCATCACCGTTGCCTCTCACCTAGCACCGGAAAATCGGGTTGGAAGAAAGGAGAATATGGTTAGGGTTTCGGCTAGTGGCAATTTTATCCGGGGTTGATCGATCTAAACCATCCGATCAGCATCGGATGGTCCACGACTCTCCCGCGCTGCATCAGCCACCCATCAGAGATTGTGGCCGTCCATCAGGATCGGACGGCTCACGCTGACGAGCCACGCTTGGGCTTCATGTGCCTCACGGGCCGCGCGATCACGGGCCAGTTCTAGGTGCTGGGCTGCGGCTAGTTTTCGAGCCAAATTGACATTCCGTTATTATCGGCCCGAATTAATGATTTCCCCTTTACATAAATGCATTTTAATCCATTTAAGCAATTATTTGATGACATAAAGTTGCATTCTAATCTTTCTTATTCAATTAAGATCATATCTAGCTAAATGGAACCAACAAGAAATTTGGCTACAAAAATTAATTTATTTCCATTATTCAGATATTAATATTACTTTTGCTTCATTTTTCCTCAACGATTATATGATTATATGTTTTTATGACATTTTGACACTTAGCTTTATTTCTAGCCCCATAGTGAGATAAAATTAAAATCCTATAAAATTATGCGCGTTAATTGTCACTTTAAATTTAATTGTTCCATATTGTCTTACGATATTAAGGAATAGATTTTTTTTATTTGTTTCAATCATGTCATTTCAATCTATTTTGGCCCAACGGTATTATGGAAATCTTACAGCTGGATGGAAGAGAAGCAAGCCGAGCAGAGGGACGTAGGAGGCAGCGGATTGAGATGCGGCTGAAAAAGAATGAAGAAATGAGCTTTCGACCCAAAACAAGAAAATATTTTAATTAATTTTTTCAATTATAGTGTATAGCAATACCAATGTTTCAATTTATTGCTCAACTCCTAATAATTGTTGTGTCACTGAAAAAATGACTTTTGTTGTACCACTGGAAAAAACGACTTTACCGGTTCCAACGCATGAGTATTTAATTTTTTGTCACCTTTTTATATATTTTTAAAAAGTGATCATATATGTAGTCTCCATGTACTAAATTAATTGTTGATAAAAACCAAACAACAATCTTGATACTCATTACTCATTGATTATATGCATGCATATAATTATTTGGTTTTATTACACCGAGGATGAGTACTAGAACTATTTCTAAAAATAGAAAATACTCTTGAATGAAAAAATAATTGATTTTAGCCTAGCGTGGTGGCCTGGGAATGGCGCCGTCCCGACACGGGAGAATTGGGGTCATCTAATCTGATAGATATGCTCCCTCTTGATCCCAACTTAGAAAAAAACTTGGCAACCAAAAACCTAACCCTAAAATTATTTTCCACGATCTCCTTCCTCTCTCTTGCAAAAAGCGACGGCGGCAGCGGCGATTCCGATGGAGCGAGGGTGACGAGGCACCCGTGCGCGGCAAGCTAATGCCGCACACATCTAGTCGAGCCACCGAGAGCTCGTTCGCTACCCGAGCCCGGTTTGATGTCGTGCATTCCCGCCGCCCTTGTTCTCCTCCGCACGCAGCCAAGGCTGTGACGACAAGCCTCCACCTAGCGCGATCCACGAGAGGCAGACTTGTTGATGAGAAAAGAAATATGTGTTGGATTTTTTTGAAGGGAACAATATTTTTCAACTCCATGCATTATCTTCGCATATCAACGCATGAGTGATTTCCTATAGTTCACTCATTTCCCTTTGGTTTATATCGATATTTTCATTCATCACATAAAATTCTATTCATGGTTTCGCCATCCGTTTATCCCATATATGAACAAACCATTAGGCTCACATGTCAACTGCTTGGATCCTTTAAATCATTAAGATCAAACTTTAGCCACCCCACTGTCACCCGGTGCAACGCGTGGGTATTATGCTAGTAACATTCTATAGTTTTAACTTAGAATAATTACATTGTAACTACTGTAGTTACAATGCAACTACTATATACTTTGCTCGTCTAATATCAAAACGATAGGCTAACTTAGCAGATAAGGTGCGGTTTTGTGAAGCCCTGATCTGATATGTAAAGTGAGTGTAACTTAACTGATTAGGTTTAGCACAGGTGGAATATGTTCATCCAGATATAAGTTCTAAATTTAGCACAAGTTCTCGTATTTACGACTATTTATTTTTTTAATGGTAGGCAACGTACTAATAACGAGATGTATGCAATTAGTTTATGAATCTCAAGATATACCGATCTAATTTTTAGAGGTGGTCGTAGAGTCATAGGTGTAGGGTGTGTATATATATACATACACATATATATATATATATATGTATATCTGTATATATACATGTATTATCTGTATATATGTGTGTTTATAGCGATGAGTTTGCATGCATCTATACGAGCGTTAGCGCCTATACCGAGTTTCAGAAAAAAAAAACTGACTTTAACCAGACACGTTGCTTAATCAGGCAAAGCATGACGCTGATTTCACTTTGGAGCTTTAGGTAAGGGTGGAAACTGAAAACGGCTGGAAAGTGGAAACGAGTGAAAAACCATGTTTTCCATATATATTTATCTGGTTGATAATAAACTGAAAACGATAAAGTCGAAAACGAAAATAATATTAAGAACCTAATAAAAGTGTGTTCGAAGGTCTAGGAACCCCTTCTTTCCGGCACGTAAAACGAAACACAAATTAACGTAATGATCAATTAAGTATTAGTTAATTTCTAAAAGAATTAGATTAATATAATTTTTTAAAATAACTTTTATATGTTTTTCTAAAAATATATAATTTAATAGTTTAAAAAGTATCCGCGTGAAAAAGTGAGATGAAGTTAGGACCATAGATAAGCAGTGGTCGTACATTCAGCCCAACTGACACCATTCCTAGTCCACAGAATAGGCACGACGTGTTGCTCCTGCTGTTCACCATCTTTGGGTGAATGACTGGGTGCGTGACTGCGTGTAATAATTCTGTACAAAACCACAGATTTTTCAAACACAGCTCTTAATCAGGCAAAGTATGACGCTAGCTGATTCCACCTTGATGCTTTAAAAAAATAGAGGGCAACATGGAAAGAAACGGAAAAATGAAAATTCTCTAGATTCAAAGAAAGTGAGATAAAGAAGCTGCTTGGAATGCTCCTGTCATGCTTGAGGTGTCTGCCACTCATTAGAGTATCTAGGAGTAAGATAATAGTGTTATCAGTAACAAACTTTGATAGTGACAAACAAGGCCGCATGTCTTATTTCCAGCAAGTATAAATCATGCATTTATAGTCATGGCTCCTGCCCTTTCGTTTTTTTTTTTGAAAAAGAAAAGATCAATGTTAAGTTGTTTTTGTTATGCAAATGTACCCGGTGATACACAAACCGCACAGCATAATTGTGAAAAGAATATTAAATGACAGGCTTTCAGGGGTGTTTCTTCTGCTAGGTAGACATTCACAATTTCACACGCATACAATCAGAGCATACCATGATGCAGTGAATGAAATTAAATGTTAGCCATATCATGCACGGGCCATTGCTAAATTGCCATCACCGTGCTTTGATCAGTTGAGCTCCGTCTTAAAAAAGGAGAGAAACAATCAAAAATAATTTATAAGTAAAATTTTTATATCTGTATTAGAGTATGCTGTTTTTCAAGAATCATGATAATGAATTAATGTGACATGCTTTATGAGCTTCTAAACAATACAATTTTTGCGAAAAATATATGTAAACTTCCTAAAAGAATTGTTTTAAATCCATTTTCAACTTGATAAGAGTTAATTTCATTCGTTTGTATGCTCGAATAGTAATCACAAAATCATTCAGCTATTCAACCATTTAGCTATTAAGAAAAAAAAGCTAGTAGTGGTTTAAAGCCAATGAAAAAAGAAGACTACAATAGAAAAAGAAATCCAAAATCATATCTAAAGTGACTTGAGTTAATAAAAAGGTGAATATTAGGGAATGACCTAATATCAAATAAATATAAGGGGTGAGACTTCGAACCAGACCAGCTAGCCCATCACCTTCTTATTAACTCTGGATGACTCCTAGGCGTTTCTCAAGTGACTTGAGTTCCAAAGTTCAAAGGCTACAGTTGATAATATCTGACTTTGGTTAACAACATACGGTGGCGAAAGTCATGTGTCATTCAAATACATAGTTGTCGATGTTGTAGATCACGACTACGGTATTTGCATGGTATGACTATCGTTAGTACCAGGGTATACGCGAGATTGAGGTAAAAGAGACAGGAGACAGAAAATTTTTATACAGGTTCGGGCCCTCTCGTCTAATAGGTAATAGCCCTACTCCTGTTGGTCGAAACCGGTGTTGCTCTCATTCAGCGATATCGCATGAATACAATATTTGGGATAACCTATCTAGTCGTTGTCGACATGACGGCATGAATCACCACTCGTAGTCGACGATGGGGTAGTCTTCCTCCTCGAATAGTCGAATATGAACTCGGCGAGATTAGAGATAGCACTAGATTCCTCTTGTCAGCCTTCGCGGTATCAGATTGGGTCAGTCTAGGCAAACTCTCCTCTCGGTATTGTTGATCTATGTTGGCTCCCATTGACTGGGCTTTTCCCCCTCTCCTCCTAGGGGGTATTGTATTTATACCCACATATATCCATTTGTCCAAGTAGAACTAGGGAGATAAGCATGGATACAATCTGTGTAATCCTTATAGTTTCCAACTCAAACTCTGCTTCTCCTTTCTTATCTGGAATACCTTCCGTATATGAGACCTTATTCCGTATAAGACTTGGTATATGGTGGGCTCCACCGAGCATAATCTACGATCATGGAGTATGCCTTATCCATAACCCTGTGAATAGTAATAACTCAAAATCCTACGCGTACGTAGCGTTGTGGTGTAGGTACGATGTGCAAACGTATATGATCATAACATAATCGGAAAAAAAATCAACAAATACCATCGACAAGGAACCTATTTAAAAAATACCAAAGATAAAGACAACTTTAAAAAAAACTATCGTACAAGCCAATTTATCTTAGAAATACCATTATTGTTAAGTTTATTCCATTCCACTCTATTAACCCCATCACATTTTAACGAAGAAAAATGAATGGAATCATGATGACGATATTATTTATGGGATAAATTATTTTGTACGATGATGTTTTTCTTAAATTAGTACTTGTTGATGGCAAAACATAGAACGAGCTGGTTATTAATGATATTTCTTGAAATTTCTCCGAGAAAAACCATACTTGCATCACATGCCATGGACGTTTTAGAGCATGTACAATGCGTGTCTTCAACCCGGCTCCCCAGCGACGACCGTTCGCTTTTCCGTCGGCGTCGTCCCCCTGGGAGAGAGCACGTCCCTCAGCTGGGAGACGCGTCCCTCGCTCGCTTTTGGCTGAGGGACGACGCGGAGCGACGAGCTCCTGTGGACACTGGAGCTCCAGCACCAAATTCCTCTTTCACCCCTCTCCCCCTCTCTCTCTCCCGTTGCCCTCGAGGTCGAGCCGGAGGAGGAGCAGGAGGCGGCGGCGGCTGCCGCGGTGGAGGCGCGGCGGTGACGCCGGAGGCGGGGAGGACGGGGAGAGAGGTTGGAGGTGGGGCGAAGAGGGAGAGAGAGGCGGCGCACCAGATCCGGCGACGGAGATGACTCGGTGATGACCGGCGATAGCGACGGGCGGAGGGAGAGCGGTGGCGGCGCGGCATGCCAGATCTGGCCTCCTTGCGCCGTCACCGTCGGCCACCCCGCCCGCCGCTCGTCGTCCGCCACCGTACCCGGCGCCAAGAGAGAGAGAGGGAGGGCGTGGGAGGGTGGATCCGGCGCTGGTGAGGTGAACGATGATGAGTGGTGGTGGGGCGGCGGCGTCGCCTCGTCGGGAGCGGCGTCTCGTCGCCTCGTCGGTGGGGCGGCGTCGTCGCACGAGGGCGTGAAGGCAGAGAAGAAAAAGAAGAGGAGAAGAGAGAAAGAGGGAGGGGTAGTATAGTAAAATAACTATGTGGTATTTTGGGTTAGGGATACTTTTTGGTCTATCAGGGTATCCTCCATTGTAAGGATAGTTCACTATAGAGAGTACTCTGTTAGTGAGAGCACTTTAGATGTGGTTTTGGTTGTACATGCCCTTAGACCCAGTTCACCTCTTCTTTCGTCCACCGTTGGATACCACGCGTAGCTAAAAGCAGGTGCACCGAGAGCGGCCACGCACTACTTGCCTATATCGAGCGTCAACGTGAGCCGGCTGCACCAAAATCATCAGTGGAAGCGGAGCACTTTTCCGCAGCGAAAATCGAGCGACAGAATCATGGCAAAAGGCTGAGACCCCATCCTGCTTTCTCTGAATATCTAGCTGTAGCCACTCACATTTTCCTCGTCTCTGCAGAAAAGAAAGGAAAGCGAAAGGAAAGGTAACTTCGGCCTGCTTAAAACAGATTATTAACTGAATTATCATAGTAGATTATCAACAAAATTATAATTATAAATGAAATATTTCGATGATAAACTTAATAAAAAGCTTAGAGATGTAGCTACTACTTTTGAAAAAAAAACATATTTTCAAGAAACAATCTGAATCATTAATATCATTTGATCGAATGGTTCAGATCTAATTATACTACCATCCTAATTAGCGGTAGCGGAAACGGTTTATATCATTTGTAAAATACAGCACTGGAACATCATTCTTTTTTCAAAGACGTGAAAATAATTAAGCGAAGCACTGAAAATAGCGGGACCTTAGGTGGTGTTTAGATCCAGGGACTAAATTCACATATGATATTTGATACTAATTAAGAGTATTAAATATAGATTAATAATAAAACTAATTGCATAAGTGAGGGCTAATTCGTGGGATAAATTTTTTAAGCCTAATTAATCCATAATTAGCACATGTTTACCGTAGCATCACATAAACTAATCATGGATTAATTAGGCTCAATAGAATCATCTCGTGAATTAGTCCAGAATTATGAAATGGGTTTTATCCTTAATCTACATATAATACTTTTAGTTAGTGTACAACATTCTATATGATAGGGACTAAAATTTTAGTTCATGGAACCAAACAAACACGGTAGTAACGCTGTAGTGTAGCACAGGCCACACAGAAAAAAGAACAGGACACAGAGTCAGCTGGCGTCGGCATCTGAAATCTCATCTCATGCTAGCTACTCCTATGTGCAGTCGAAACCGCAAGCTGTGGATACAATCTTACTACTGAATACTGATCCAGTCGCACAATTGGGGCGAGACGAGTTGTCCATTACCATTAGCGAAGACGACGAGGCTGCCTCGCTCCAAGCCTCTCCAACTTGCGTGCGTGTGATGGCACTAGCTAGCTCTCTCATATCTTACAGGAACTTTACTTTAACCGCTCATGCATGCATGATATCGAATGGCTGGGAGCTGGCTAATCTGAATCTCCGGTTGCATTTTGACCCGGCTCTTGCATATGCATAAGTAACATTAGTGGTATATCGCTGAATGGACTGAGATTAATTAAGGCGTGATCTTGTTTTGCCGTGGTCAAATCAAACACTGCAACAATCTTTTTGCACGAACCAAGCAAATAATCTTTTTGCGAGTGTGTGAAGAAAGCCCTTATCTTTTTCATGGCTTTATTCAGGGGATTTGTTTTATTTATTTGCAATATCTCCTGAATCTGGATACAAGATGTTATTATCAGAATCCATCACAAAATAATTTCACATATATCTAAGGTCGTCAGTCGTTCATGTATATACTCTTTAAATCGTAATTGATAATCATATATTTTTTAAAAGTTATTCCAATATAATCATCATATTAATATTTATTTTTTTAAGTTTATTTGTTATCTGTGCATGAAAGTTATTTCTAAATGAATATTGGTGCATGTACTCATACAAACAACCCTTTACAACCAAAATGCAATATCTTAGTTTGTTATTAGCCAGAAAATAGTGAGGATACTACATGCATCGAGTTTATTGTCGGAATAAATATAGTATGAAAGTATTTGTTATGCACTCATTTAATATAGTGATTAATATTTGAGAACGGATTGAGTATTCTCCATGAGAATCTGTTTTTGTCACATTAAAAAAAAAGAAGCGCCATGTGTGCGCACGGTGAAGAGCTCAAGAGCCAGCTTCATGTAGGGATTAAGCAAAAGGAAATAAAAATATCCGATACTATGTGTCTGTCGCCGGCTTGCCGAGCAAATCCATCTGTGGCCGTCAGCCGCTCTCGCGCCACAGCGACGCACGTACGCACGCACGCAAGCTGGGGAGCAGCGCCGCCGCACCGTGCATCATCGTGTGGACTCAGCGCTCGCTCACGAGCGCGCATAGGAGCAAGTAGGAAAACGGATTCCAGATTTATACTTAACTATAGCACGAACTTTAATAAATTATATAAGAGATAGATAAATTAGATATTAATAATAAATTATATATCTATAATTAATATTACAGTATATAAGTAGATGATTAGATTTGTTATAAATGATATTTTATTTTTTGAAGTGAGTAGTTAATTATGCTCTGTTTTATAATATAAAGGATTTTGAATTATATAGCTAAGATCGGAGGAGGTAGTATTAAATTAAACTTGCTATAAGCTGTCACGCTCACGGAGCGAAGGGGTCCACACGATCGCCAAATGCGCGCAGAAAAAAATGCAATCCTTTTTTTGCGAACTGCGACATATGCTTGGCGAATTTGACTTGAGCGCCGGAGAACTAGGCTATAAAAATTCCTAAAAATAACGGTGGGCTTGCGTAAGCTGCGATACAGCGAGACTCCAGCGAGGCGCCGAGGCGGAGAGAGAGAGAAAACCCGGAGGCCTGCGTGTCGCCGACAAAAAATTTCCCGCACGCTTCTCCATAAAATTTTCGGCCTCTTCTCTAGCTTCTCCCCGTAATCTCAGGTCAGAATTCAGATTTTCCTCGCGCGAATACGTGTATGAATGATATCAAGGAGAGAGTAGCTGAGTAGGTAGGTAGGTTAGTTTTTTTTTCTCGTCGGCGGCGAAGGCATCGTTCGATCGGCCGGCGAGGTCGCCATGGGCTGCGCGTCGTCGAAGCAGTTCAAGAGGCCGGCGGGGTACGAGGAACCGGACGTCGTCCTCGCCGCCCAAACCACCTGTGAGCACCGATGCTGGGAAGCACCGGCTAATGTTTCTGCATGTGACAAATGAGATTTTTGGCCTCTGCATTGTGGTTGATTTTGCGTGTTTTGCAGTTACGGTGAACGAGGTGGAGGCGCTGCGCGATCTGTACAACAAGATGAGCTATTCCATCATCAAGGACGGCCTCATTCACAAGGTGAAGAAACAGAAACAGAAACAGAGTTAATTAGATAGCTCCAGCCTCCAGTGGCGTTTTTGACATGTCAATCTTCTTGATGATATACCATTTTACCTTCCGAATGTTCTGGTCATGGTGTCTTTTCTTGATCAGGAGGAGTTTCAGCTTGCCTTGTTCAGGAATAGCAGGAAGGCGAATCTCTTCGCAGACAGGGTTTGTCCTTGTTCAGTCCTGATTCTGTCAGCAGGCAGGGGATGGCCAACCAAAATGGTCATCTTGTTTGATTCTTCTCTGAACAAAGAATGATCATTCTGTTGCATGTTGTTTACTGCAGGTGTTTGATTTGTTTGATCTGAAGAGAAATGGGGTGATAGAATTTGGGGAGTTTGTGCGGTCGCTCAGTGTGTTCCACCCGAAAGCACCTAAATCAGAGAAAACTGCGTGTATGGCCCTGCCTCCTGTGCATTCATCTTCTTATCATTTTCAGAAATAGACGTATTCAGTTTATCTCTCTCCTCATCTTGGCAGTTGCATTCAAGCTCTATGATCTAAGGGGGACAGGCTACATTGAGAAAGAAGAGGTATTCAACAATTTGTACTTTTCATGATTAACCCTGAACTTCAATTAACATTTTTTTCCCTATTCAAGAAAATTAACATACTGTTTTGCTTTCTGAAACAGCTCAGGGAGATGGTCTTGGCACTTCTAGATGAGTCAGATCTACATCTTTCTGATAGCACTGTCGAGGCAATTGTCGATAATGTATTGTGATTAAAAAGATGATTCTCCTTAAGCATTTACTCTGAATATAAATTTCAGCTAATCTTTTCTTATGACATAATTCTTGTGCTGCTCCTTTTGGATTGCAGACATTCAGTCAAGCAGACTCAAATGGAGATGGCAGAATAGACCCTGAAGAATGGGAGGAATTTGTTAAGGCGAACCCGGCATCACTAAGGAACATGTCACTTCCCTATTTGCAGTGAGTACCCAGTTTTCACTTGAAACATTAAAACTAAAGAAGTCATGTGGTTCTTGTTCCTAATCTGAATTATGTCTTGTTATTACTTATCTTTCAGGGACATTACCATGGCATTTCCGAGCTTTGTAATGCATTCAGAAGCCAATGACTGAAAAAACAGATCCCGTTGGAACTCTTTACAAGCAAATTCATTTCCATATGCATGACCCGTTGTTGCTGAAGCTCGAGGCAACTCAGTTTGTTGGAGGCGCCGGAGTTCAGAAGCAGGCTGCAACTGAAATCTTTGATCATCATTGCATGAGTGCATGATGCCATGAGCAACAGAATGACATCTGATAAGTATCAGAGTGACTTTCTCTTCTGCCTATGTAGAGAATATACAGAGGCCCATCAGCAAGATTGTTCAAGTAAGGGCCCAGCGAAAAGATTGTTCAAGGAAGCAGCGCCAAGCCAAATCAAAGCACTTTTCACTGCTGAAATGCTTTCTTTGTCCATCTTCTATAGCTGTGTGTAAGTCAGAAGTGACACTGGTTAGTGGTGACCATTGACTTGTAGTTGAAGTAGATGCAAAGTGTTCATTTCTTCTTGAAAGTGATTTTGACGTTCCGAAGCAGCCAAGCAGAATCAAAATGACTTTGTTATGTCAGTGCTGGGTGAGAAAAGTGATCTCACCAGACAAACAACAGTGGGTGAAAAATCCCCATCGACCAATCTTATACTGTAGCAAAAGCAAACAGTACATTTTATTTTTGTTAGTAGTAGTAAAACGTTTACAAGCCCCCAGATCTCGAGCTTTCATGACATGAGATAAGCTAGCATCTATCGGTAGGAATAATGAAAAAAACCAACCACATGTTTTGAGGCAAAATAATTTTAGAAACCTAGATTTATATAAAATACTCTCTTTCCATTATTATACTAGCGTATACAGTCACGCATTCGCGTGACTTTAACCACTGTTTACATGTTATTTATTATATTGTCTTTTGCTATGCTCGTCCATGAAGGTAGATTTGTGGTTTATAAATACAATAGATAATATTATATGATAGTAGCAAATTATTTATCGCAAACTTTATATTCATATGTAAAAAATTAACATAATTTTATTATTTTTGTTTCCATCTCCCCACCATATCCGCCGCTATCCTTATTTTCCATCGGCATGCATATTTTATAGCTGTGCACATATATTTTATATGTTTATTAAAGTAGGTAACAGTTTTAGAATTAATAAACAATCCATCCATAATGCGTATGGATCTAATTATACATTTTACACATTTACTAAATCGATGTGTAATTAATTAAGTTCATTTCTAAATATTTATATTAATATCTTAATATTTTCTTCTATTACTATGCTTAGGCCATAGTAAGTTTTAGTATGCTTAAATCAAGGCAAATGTTAACACTTAGGCTAACTTTCTTAATTTGTAAATAAGTTTTTAAAAGGTGTACTTATATTATTAAATCACATTCCTACTACCGTGACATAGACTTTTATGTGTAATACCATACTATGTCATTTATAATAATTGACAGTGTAAAAATTTAATTGGGCTAATTATTGATATGAATTTTATAGCTAAACTTTTCAGAAGAAAGTAAATTCTTATAATCTCCACACAGGCCCATCAGTAGGCTGATTGGCTGATGGCCTATTCATATATTTGCTTAGGCTGCGTTCGCAGCTTCTCTTCCCAACTCATTTTCCTCGTTTTCCGCGCGCACGCTTTTCAAATTACTAAACGGTGTGTATTTTGTAAAAAGTTTCTATATAAAAGTTGCTTAAAAAAATCAAATTAATCTATTTTTGAAAAAAAAATTAGCAAAAACTTAATTAATCACGCGCTAATGGACCGCTCCGTTTTTCGTGAATACTGTTCAGACTGGGAGTTCGGAAGTGCGAACGCAGCCTTAGTATATATAGTAAAGGTCCATCTTCCTAGTATCTGCAGTTTGCTCCACTTACGGTGACATAATCCATCCAACATCTATTCGCATCGTTCTTATTCTTCTCCAATCCTTCCAATTTCCAAATCCCCAATCTCTCAGTGATCTAGTGCTTTTCTTTTCCTTTCCTATTTGCTCTCTATCACTATTCCGCGTATCAGGGGTTGTTACACTGGAAAAGTCTAGAACACTCTTTTTTTCGCTACTACGGTGTTTACATATCAGATCCAACGGTTTTTATCCCTCCTTTAGCTCAATCGGATGGTTTAGTTTTTTTTAATTACGTGGATCACTCATGTGCTGTTTTGCGTTTGCCTTTCAATTATAGAGATTTTTTTTTTACATGCACGTTATTAGATCAAAATAGCCATGCCCTACTTGTACTTTATCTTCTTCCACACTCTTTACACCGTATGATTCTAAAAGCTTAGCACAATCTCCACTAACAATTACTATCTCTATTTTAAAATGTATAACGCTGTTGATTTTTTGTACAACGTTAGATTATTTGTATTATTCAAAAATTTAGCATAAGTATGTAAAAGTATAAGTTAAGATTATATGTATTTTATTTGATGATAAAACAAAATAAATAATATTTATACAAACTTTTTGAATAAGACATGATTAAACGTTGGACGAAAAATTAACAACGTCATACATTTTGAGGAGTACATGCTAACCAATGACATATACACACAAAACAGTAGGACCGCGTTATCCGACGGTTGTATCAATGCAGCTAATGTGTTTTATGTACTCAAAAATATTTTATTCGAAATATTTTGCTCAAAAACTAGGATTTGACGAAACAAATAGCGATATTTGGGACTTTGCATTATGATACCCCAAAACCTAGGATTTCATGAAATTTACTCAATACAAATTATCCATGCCTCAAACTAACCTCTACCTATAAATTTTCTTATATTATTTTCACTGCTACCTGCAAAGATCACCGGAAAATTCAAACACATCTTAATCGTGCACTGCAGCGGCACGCAGCAGCTTTAAATTACCTTGTCATGCATATATATAATATAATCATACTTCCTCCGTCGTAATATATAGCAATCTAGAATTGGATTTGACATATCCTATTATGCTATGTATGGAGACGAATGGAGTAATCCACAAGGAGAGTTAGAGCTTGCAGGTGACGAGCTGGCAGGTAGGTTTCATGGTTGGTTACTGGCAATGGCGTCGCCGAATCCGCGATCTCCCGCGTGAATTCGCGCGATATTACGACGGCCGACGCGTCCGTCCATCCGTCTCGGTCATTTTGGCAGATGGAATGGATCGAGATCTAGATGGAGATGGTGGCTGGCGCTGTTGCTGCAGGCAGGGGCCACAGCTGCGCGAACTTCACCTTGGAGATGCTCTGCAACACCTCCAATGGGGTCACGTCCCCAGTCACCACCACCTTCTTCCTCTCCAAATCCACCTCGAACCACGTCACGCCTGCAATGCAGCAAAAGAGCTTTTAAAAAACACTTAATTTTGGTGTTTGATCAATTCTCCCTTGTGGCCTAACCCACAAATTTAACACGCGGGATAACTTGCATATTTCATATGCCAAATCACAGCGATCGGCAACTATCAGGCCGTTTTTGGTATTTGTATCGCGGGGGCTGATATGACAAAATTTATGAAATTTCACCGAAATTTCCGAATTTTTAAATAAAATTTAGTCAAATTTAAACAAGTATTACTAAAATTCATGAAGCATTAAAAAAATAAAAATTTTGGCTAAAATAATATCATTGGGGGGTTCCGATAGGTCGGAAATTTCATTCCGGAATTTTGAACCCGGACTACTATTTGTACAGCATGTTTCTGTTGGATTGGAAGTCTGAAATGGATTCTTTTTTGTTTTTCTTTCTTTTTGCTCCCATGTGAATTCGAAGGATCAATCATGCACTGCGAAATTGCAAGGGAAAACCGCACATGTACGCAGCGCGAGCATGTGAAAAAGGCAGGCGCGAGCGTTTTGTCGCCCGGCGCCGACGAAGCGACACTTGCACCAAATACCTCGGCCCCCCTGATGAGCACGAGCAGCACACGATGGCCGCGGCAAAAAGCAGCGTGATTTGATCGGTGACGATGACAACTGACAAGAACACCGGGTTTGATCAAATTGATGAGAGCCTGCGAGATCATCAGCGTACAGTTGCAGGGGGAAATAAAGGAGTTTGGAGTACTGTACTGCCGACGATTTATGGCGTCTCTGAATTTCTCTGAATTCTGACTTGCATCGATCCATTTCTTTTCTTGCTGCAGAGATCTCTTGACTGAAACTGAAGATCGGGAATCAGTGTGAATTTATATTCAGTTACTACTATGGCCGTATGATTATAGGATCATGGGTTGATGACAGCAAGATCCAAATGACTGTTGTGAATAGATCTATCCAGATTGGAGAACAGAGAAAAGCGACGTGATTGTGTTCGCATTCGCTGCTGCAGTGCCATCCCATGATCCATCCTGACTATTTTGCTGGTAGAGAGTATCAAGATCTGAAGTAGTACATGGCAGTACAAGGACAGTGAAGCACAGATGCATAAGAGCAGCCGAATTAATGTTCACCGTACCATGCGTCTGTGGTCTTGGTCTGTACGGATTTTTCGGTTCATCAGTTGTACAGTTTTTGTACAGCCCAGAAAATGCACAGGACATTTGCTTAGCAGCTGGAGAAGATGAACTAACTATACTACTCCTGAATGGCATTGCTCTGAAGAATGCTCTGAATTTCTTTGCATTTGCAGAATGTTGGAGAGCAAAAGAGAAAAAGAAGAAAGGTACTTTGTCCGTGACCGAAAAAGGGTAGCAAAGTACAGTGTATCTAAGGAAAAGTTCATGAGATGAGTGCAAATGGAGTTCAGTTTGGTCTGAAAATAAAGATAATATGGCCTGAACATTTTGGAGTGGGTTTATGTTTTGGATCCTCTAATGTAAGTTTAAACAATGGAGAATTTGGATGAAAACGGTCTGAAAAAAAGAACTGTTTTTCAGAACTGAGATGTTCGTCACAGAAAGCTAAAAACATCATGTTACCTTCCATCCTTGAGATGTGCTTCTGAACTTTCCTTGCACACCCATTGCAGTGCATGGACACCTTGAGCTCCACAGTCTGCATCAAAACACAACCAAAAAAATACGAGAATGCACATCAACCAATGGCATATGCACACAACAATGACACAAGCACATTAATCAATTGCACTCGGACATCTGATGGAAGACGGAGACGAAGACGAAGACGACGAAGATTTTGCATACCTTTGGTTCTAGATGGAAACCGAGCGTCCTTGTGCCATCGACAAGATCGCGAAGCCTGATCACCTGGTCGACCTGGCTATTACTACTCACCAAGGATTTCCTCTCCATGGCCGCCTCCTCGTCGTCGTCTTCCTCCGACGCGCGCACGCAGAGGCAGCCGCTGGTGCTCGCGCAACACATGGAGAAGGAGAAGCAGTCCAGCAACTTGCCAATGCGTAGCCTCCTCCTCATTGCCCTCATCTCTCACACACTCTCTCTCTCACACTCACAGTGACAGAGACAATCTCTCTATTTATCTATGACCTTCTCTATGAACTGTGATCGAAGTTGCTATGAACAAGAAGAGGGATGTTTAAAATGGCAGCTGATATTCCCTTATCTATCACCAAGATTAGATGAGATCTAGCAAGTTATGCCCATGATAAATGATGGTGATGGTACCGTTGCTATTTGGCTGTGCTATTCCAAGGGATATATCCATGAGGGCTTGTACAAGAGCTAGCTAGTACTAATTACTACTAGTAGTAGACCTACCAGGTTAGTACTATCAGTACCAGGGTGAGCAAGATGAGGGCCACAGAGTACAGAGGCAAATTTGTTCATTAGTGCGCTCCTCTTGCTCAAATAAGTTTGAAAAGTTACAACCAAGGACAGGTATTTTTGTCCAATGTCCAATGATAAGAGATAGTACTCCCTCCATACACAAACATAAGCAATTCTGAGTTTTATTCAGAGGGATTAACGATGAAGAAAAAAAAGACCATGATGAATCTCATTAAATGAGAGGTTGTTGGGGTAAGATGGGGTGAAAGTTAAACCATAGACGGTTGGGTTGGGAAAGCAATACTACTACTATAGAAATGCTTCTATTTATGGGCTGATTTCAAATACCAGAAATGCTTATATTTATGAGCAGATTTCAAATGCCAGAAATGCTTATATTTTTTGGTGAAGGGAGTGGATGTTTTTCTTGCTAAAGAGTTGTTGCAAACAACACTATAGCATGCCGTGCTGGATGTTGACAAGTTTTGGCTTGATAGGTGGGAGGAGACAAGCAGCTGGGCTCTCCATGTGACAATGTGCAACCTTGGCAAACATGCACTAGTGGCCACTGATCAGTGGTGTGCTACTGATACTGGAATCGTGTAGTTGTTCCATGGTAGGAGAGAAGCTAAACTGGAAGATGCAATAGAGGACAATGTATGTTGTGAAAAAAAAAAAGGTTTAATCATTGGTGCCAATTGCCAAAGAGTAACCAATCATGCTGCCAATAGACCATTGGCCATTTCTTGTACTCTATTGCAATTGCCCTACCTTGGCATGGCATGGACATAAAAATTCAGGAAGCAGAGAAGAAGAGGCGTAGATGCAGGCATCAGATTTGAGTGACAGAATGCCGCGTATGGTTCTGCCATTTTCTTGCCATGCCCATGCGTGTGTGGATCAGAAAGATCAGAAAAGAGAAGCTTCAGGCGTATGCATGGCAGCATGGGTGACCAATGGACCAGCACAATTGCAGAAGAATCGTTGGGATAGTGCAACTGTGCAAGGTGATAACGGCACGCAAACCAATAGGGATTGTGCGTACGGCATGGTACTGCTCCTTTGTACTAAATGCAAGTTAATGATGTAAGTAATTTCCTTCCGGAAGAGGAAGTACTAGGCGATCCCCAACCCTCCATGTTATCTAGTGTCCATAACATTTAATACATTACCACATAAACAAAAATCTGATGTGACAATAGAGTTAATGAGGAGAGAGGTAAAAGGATGAAGAAATCATGTCTCATGCAAGAAACCATGTCTACACAAGAATCAAGAATAAAAATATGGAGATATGTGGATAAAAGGAGAGAGAAGAGAGGTGATTGGAAGAGAATTTAATTTTAAACACCATCCATTGAAGATATAGTTTCTATACATAGTGTCTATATGACATGCAAGTATGGAAACTATGTGATAGTTTCTGGGTTGGGGATGACCTTATTATTGAAGTGCACAAGATAAAGTAGTGGTAATGGTACAGGCAGGTCAGGGTCAAGGATCAGACGTCGGATGAGCATTCGCTTGCAGGGGGCCAAGTACGGTTAATTTGTCAAGAGCGCTTGACATGTTTGGGCATGCGCATTGGGCAATAAAGGTAAACATCACAGCTATTGATATATGAGACTTACTACCTCTCCTTTGATAGAAAACCCATCCTAATATCTTGTAAATTTTAAATCATTATATTGATTTGAGATTCGTTCAAAGTCCACAAAACCCTAACCGCTTTTTCCTTTTCCCTCCCCGCCACCGCACAAAGCACTCGAGTGCTCCTCCTCTCGACACCGCGCGCCTCCTGCGCCCCCGCCGCCACCCCGGCCTCCGGCTGGCTAAAAGGCATCAACGGTGCCGGTGAGGCCCTCCCGACCGGCCCCCTCCCCCTCCCCTACCCCCTCCCTCTCCTTTCTTTTTCCTCAAGTCGGTGGTGGCGAGCTGTCTCATGCCGCCATCTTCCCTATCTCCGGCGGCGGGGCGCCACCACCGACCGCCTCCTCCTAACATTCCTTCTGCTTTGCCCCCTCTGCTTACACTGGCCCATCGCCCGCTCATGACCCCGCGGCTTCAGTGGCACCACCGCCGCCTCGTCGCCCGCCTAATCCACCGCCCACCGTCGGGCTGCCACCTTCCACGGCCATCCCTCTAAAACCGGCGAATTCCCGCCTCTTCCCCCTCCCCCTCCCACCTCTACCCCCACCCCACCCCACCCCGAGACCCTAATTTGTCGGCCTTCTGCCAGAGTTTGGCCCTACCCCTACCCTACCCCACCCCGGGACCCTAATTTGTTGGTCTTCTGTTAGAGTTTGGGTTATCGCTAGCGCCAGAGAAAAAGAGGAGGTCGCCGGAGTTAGAGAAGAAGCACCTGGAGCACGAATCGCAAAGCATATTCGGTGGTTTAAAATCTGTAATATTTGGGTATGTATTTTCTGTCAACAGAAGGTTAGCAATTCCGTTGATACATAGCTACAATTTTGTGTTAGAGGTGAAATTCTTTCTATTGCTGTAGCTTAGAAGGGTTCTTTTATTCTCTTGCATAATAGGCTTGATGTTTTCTTGAATACCCGGCACTAGTTTTATTGGAAGAGAACGTGACCAGATGCATCTGTGATGCCCTGACCGGCTAACTTGTAAGCCAAAAGACAAGTCAATCATGTCTGGAAAGCGGAGGGGCAACATGGATAGGCAATGACCAAAAATAAATACTAATTTATAGTACTCGGTTCATTTTTATTGAGACGTGCATGTACTTCAACATTCACATAACTTTCTCACTTTTACATCTTTCAAGTTGTTAATAGCATACTATCAAGGGAAACCAATGGTAAAATTTTAGTAATTCGGAAAACCTTATAATACACACTTATAAGTAGTTTGAACTGAACAGAAAGAACTCTGTGTAACACTAACACGTACCAAACTAGTATATCACGACAATATCTTCAGCAAAGGGAGCACATCACATAGAAGATCTTCAAAATGTCATAACGGATTAACCGACAATGATCAAGTCAGCTGAGCAACACAAAGATAACCATACAAGCAAACCCAACACCTTGTGTTCCCCCTCTTTCACCGAGAGAAAAGGAGCTTACAGAACAGAGACCTCACGTATTCTCCATCGGATTATTCATATATGCATGCCAATGTGAAGATGCTCAATAGCAACATGGCATTAACATCACGGACGGTGTACCATGTAAATCTCACCTGACAGAGCAACATGTTTCAGAACATCCATTGCAACAGTAAGAATTCAAATGGTGTCAATTGTCGAAAATCATACCTAATAACACAATAGCAACTGCCCATCAGAATAATCACTGCAAATGACTATAATAAGGATATAAACACCTTCAACTGTCAAACCTGCAAAGGAGCAGCACCAACTTTGTCAAATCAAAGCATATACTACGGTTCTAAAATGCTCATGGGCACATGTAGGAGCACGATATACACGACTGGAACAGGATATAAATGACAACTGCCTCTCCAAGGTTGAGCTACAAGAGCAAAACAAAGATCTAGCAATTGAAAGTGTCTTGCTGAAATATTTTTTTTCACGGAAAAGTGTGCCCAGTCACTCATCAACCAGATGCAGTTTAGAAGAGAGGAGACGTGTATCCGTTTATCAGTTGTGACAGAGAGATTGAGAAAATGGAGAAAAGGGCAGATTCAGGGTAAATCACAATTTTGTGCTGTACTTAGTATGATAAATTAAGAAACTGACGTCCGTGTTAAGAAAGAAACTGATGCACTATGCTTCCAATAGCAATTGCAAGCTGTTAAGTTAGTTCTCAAGCTAAGGTTCAATTACCTCTTTTAATTAGAAAATATCAATCTCATATTTATTCACTAAAATATTATATACCTATGGAAAAGCTGCAGAGAATTCTAAGTAGTAGCTCACTAAGTGATAATACTCTTGGATAATAAATGGAATAAGACTCTGAACTAGCTTAAGAAGCCAAAAGTTTAACAAATGAAAAGATGTTCCGTACTTGGTTGCCACTGTGAATCTACGATGAAAGAATTCTGAAGTGAATGCCACAAAATAAATATCCTTATTATACATAATAAGTGAACGATAAACACGAAAAGAAAGACAACAGACATCTAATGTCTACTGCCAAAGGTCTTTCCTTATGTTACCATCAAGGGGTCAAGGTTTGGGTGAAAGCGCAAGACCACATAACACCATAGTCTATTACTATATAACACAGAGAAAGAACAAAAGAAGCCATGTGTACCTGGCATTCTTTCTGGATACAGCCCAAAGTGCTACAGATCAGACACTGAAATGTTGCAAGGACCCAGAAAGTCCTTGAGATAGAAGTCTTGCACAGACCCAAATCTAACAGGTGAAGTCCTCATTAACACCATCATCACTATGTTCATTGGCCAAAGTTCATCTCCGAATATCTGTAACAAGATGCAACATGAAATTAACACATAGTATTAGAACATAAAGCATACAGCAAACAGAACACATAAACTTTAACATACCTACGAGGTTTATGTTGGCGTTGACTAAGTTCATCATTTAAAGCCTCTGCAAACAGGGAAAAGGCCTCAGTACATTTATGCGGCAAAAATAGGAGAAGATACCCAAAAAACCCCCAAAAGAAATACCAATTGAGAAGATAAAATAAATGGAAAGGGAAGGAAGATGCCTTTACCCGTTATTTCTTGCGACTTCAACTGAGAAGAGACACTGGATTCTCTGCATATGAAACAGAAAGAATCATTACTATCAAAAGAAGCACTAGGATGACTGAAGCTGTTTGCATGCTAGGTTGAAAATGGCAGACTTGTAGATCCTTTGTATTCTCATTAACTTTTTTCTGTTTGTGCATGTTGTGTTGGTGGTTGGTGATGAAGGCTCGGACAGAAATCAATGACGATCATATGTTCAATTAGACTACATATAATAGGAAAATGTTAGGTGCATGCACAATGATTGTATCCCTGTGCCATTCAAAATTGCCCCCTTGTGGTAGCACAAGACAACAAAAAAGAAAAAAAACAGCAGCAAAACAATTATTATTCAACCTCAATAAAATAATCATCAACCTCTCCAGATCAGGAGAGTAGGGTTACTCCAATTATCTACCAAAACCTATGTTGATGATACAACCGGTGAACCAGTACGGCAGTACCCACAGGAAGACAACTAAAGCAAGCACATTGGTAGAGGCAATGTAAGGGCATTAATGAATTACTAGTTCATAGCATATTGTTTAGTGTTGTCAACATGTTGGTAATATGTGATCCTACCTCAGAACTAGAATTTAACAAAAGGATGAATCATCATCAAATTAACATTATCTCAATTCTCAACAGTATATATGACTTGTGTGTGAAATCCTAATCCTTGCAAAATGAATCATATTAGAGTATTAAACTAACATACCTCAAAGAAACTGATGAAGATGCATGTTCAGAAGCTCGGGGATAATAGCTGCCATCTACAGCAATATAAGGTGAACCATACGTTGCTCCCAAAGCTCCAGATGCACCAGTCAATAACGGTAGCCTAGTTTCATTCAGATACAACCCACAAAAAATTCAGGCCTGAGCAAACAGCAGTGTGCTAACATCTAAATGGAGTACAACGTGATAACCACATCGTACCAATCGGAGATAGAGAAAAATAAAGCAAACAACTATTCCAAGAGTTCAAAGAGTCATTACCAAGTCATTTCAGAATTGCTCAGACCAAGTTGTTGTTGAGACACGAATCCTGGTAGAGCCATGCCAATTGAGGGAACGCCAGGCCCACCTGGATGCTGGCCTCCATACTGCATAACTGTATGGGGAAAAAAGGTAAAGGCATATTGAAGAATGGCTCTGGAAACAAAAACTTGGTTCAGTTCACTCCAATGGGGTGCCAGTCTACTGAAAATAACACTACTTTTCAGAAATCAAACCAGAAGTTCAAAGTAGACCATAAATCCACTAACACCACTGTAAACATTTTCAGTCAATGCACATAGCATGCACTCTCTATATCAATGGAGGAATGAGCATTTAGAAATTGGATTATTTCTTTCCCCCTCACCCATGTTATAATTTACTCATTTAGCACCCTGGTTACTGTATTGCCGTGTGAATAGTAAAAATACGAACCTGGAAATAGTGCAGGGGTTCCATGGAAATTTTGGTCACCAAGTGATCCTGTAGTCCCAAGAACTTGAGTTCCACCATACATAAAAGAGGCATGTTCTTCTCCCTGGTCACTATGCTGTCCCTTTGCCATCAATCTAGTATTAGATTTGTTCGAACCATGAGGTGAAGAAATTTCGGTGCCTTCAGTCAAAATTGTTGATGTAGATTGCATGGAAGATGGCAATTTATCACTGCTACCAGATTGTGCAGCAAACATCTGACCAGGCATCTTTGGAATGGATTGATTAAATGATTGAACCAACCTTTGTTGGACAATTGGGTGTGGGGACTTAACCGAATTACCAGGAAATTGACTAGTTGATGATGATGTAGATGAATGCAATGAAGGATGATCCATGCCCTTTATAGGAACTTCAGCATGCAACTTGCCATGCCCAGCAGACGGTACAAAGGCTTTCCCTCTCAAGAGAGGGCCATACTGTGGAGTTGGAGAGACATGCTCCATACCAATGGGGGATGAGAAGGGTCTAGTAGTGGTATTGGGCTGTCCATTCCCCCTCTGACTCACTGGGAGTTCCTGATGAGATGACCTAGAAGGGTAAAATGGAGGTGAAGCTGAATTCAAATTTGATGCAAAGGTCTGCTTCATCGGAAATCCTCGTTCTGGTTGAGAATTTGAAGCTTGATGTTGGTGTTTTCCCAAGTTTGCATTTGAAGAAGTGTTTTCAAGATTTTGTGATCTGAAGTATGAGAAAAAAAACAAAAAGTACAACTGTAAGTTCTATATCAAAACAAAGACACGGATAGCACATAAGAAGAAACCTTCCACTCACTTATTATTATGCTCTGAAGATATTTCAGCGGTACTCCTCCAACGTGGTTGGTAACGTTTAGACCCTCTTCCTCGAACTACTCTTGGTGCACTCTTATTACTTTTGGCATTGCCATAAAGAGGGCGAGACTCTTTTCGAATAAAATCGAAATTGTTGGCATCGCCATCATGAGGATTAGGTGGTTTGATAGTTCTATTCTTGCCATTATCATTCAGAACCCGTTGCACCTTCTTGGTGTTATCATGGTAACTATGAGGTTCTTTCGGAACGTATATATAGTTCTTAGCACCATCATGATAGTATGTATGTGACCTGTTGCCTCTGAAATTATCACGGCTACCACCACGAACTTTACCGCCAGGTCCACCACCACGTCCTCTAAATCGACCTCTGGGCCTTCTTCTTGTCTAGAAGTACAATGAATAAAAGAAGCATCATGGTAAGAAAGATGAATCAATAGTTCAACGCACAGAAAAAGACAATATGATACTCACGTAGTCATTATGAAAATCATGCAAATTCATTTCATCAAATCTGTCATGGACCCACGCTTGATCCTCTTTAGCATTCCACAACCGTCTATCACCCACCATTCTCCTGAAATGACAACATGGGTAGCAGAAAATAAAATATAGATCATGGATGTCCAGAGAATGAACAGAGTATCATAGTGGCATTCCCTGAAATTGAGATAAAGCATTCAACATAACCAAACTTGTTTAGCTTAGTTGGGTTCAGCATCCAGTTTGTAGACTGCAACGCTAGCACACCAGTCAAACAACTATTTTCAAAAGAAAAAAAAGAAACAGTAAATACAATGTATTATTCAGTTCGTCGAGAAATTTTCCAGTATTTGTTCAATACACTTCAATTCATTCTACCACCCTATCAACAATTAAAGGTCTTCTCTGAAATAAGGCTACATTTTTACCACACATCATAATTATAATTATTATGTATAATTATAGAATGATGTACAGTATGGAATGGTCAATGGAGTGTTTGCTGGTTTAGTATCTGACAGGCTTACATTTTTTTTTTCTGTTGGTTGACATCACAATCTAAGCAATGCCCAACTTGGTAAGATTCATACTTCCCAAACTAGGGGAGCATGCAAAGAAAAAGTAAAAATTTTGGATTTGGTTCAATCCAAGCTATTCGCGATTGGCCCTCCTCAAAACAGGTGATTTCAACTAAGCTTGAATTCCACTGTGATGCATTCGTACATCTGGTGCACTAAAACTGATTAATCATTTCAGGTATGAGGTAACTAGCATCAACAACTATTTGTTGCAACAGACCCAAAAAAAATGTAGTATAAGATCCATAAGTTAAACTTTTTAAGAAAATGATAAATCTGAAATGTTTTAGACATGACTATGTAAAAACGATCAACAACCTACATATACACTATAATAGTGTATTTTTAGAAGATCTACAATATTATACTTTTTAAAAAGTTCTTCTGGAGTACTTGTGGGTGTAGAGATCGCCATTGTACACAACTTTTTTTTAAAAAAAATAGTAAAGAGATAGTGTACCATGGTATTGGCATAGCCATGCCATACCTTGCCACTCTCATCTATTTTAGTAGTGTATACTAGTAAACTATGTTTCAGATCATGTGGGTACTATTCTAGTCAAAACACTTGAACCAGATTAGACTTCAAAGTTAAATGCTTCTACTGATTAATAATTGTGTCCAAATTGCATTAATACTAAATCAATTTCACATGAAACACCAGATTATAAAACTTGTAAGCTAAGTTTCATTTTTGTTTCATGTTTGCGATTTGGCATATAACAATCAACTCTGGTAAGTAATGCCAGTGAATACATGAGTCTCGTGTTTTTATTTTAGCTCATGTTTTGTGTGCTTTATAAGTTATAGCTCAATGTCATAAACCCATGTATTATCATATGCTGGGAAATTACTCAATTAGCTACTCACTGGCCTTGGTTATCCTGTAAAGAAAACTTAGGCAGGACATCATAATGAACAGATGCGACAACAAGCAACCCTACCAATTGAACTATTGAACATGCAACTCCATTAAGCAGTGTTTCAGAGGCAACTAAACTAGTCTACCAAGTTCTCTAGATCATATCATCATACCCTAGATATGTAAGGAAATAACAGCAAATCAAGCAGCAATTGGATGAAAGTCCCGGAACCTTTGGCGCCCACGGCCACGGGCCTCCTGGAAGCGGTCGTCGTGCATGTAGAAGGCGCCAGTCGTCGGGACGGCATAGGGCTCGCTCCCCTTCTTCCCCTCCTCTCCTTCCGCCGCTGCCGCTGCCGCTGCCGCCGACGCCTCACCTTCCGCTTCCCCCTTCATCCCCGCCTCCTCCCCCGCTGCGGCCACCGCCCCGGTGGCCACTCCACCCGCTCCGCCTCGCACTTGCTCAAACTCCTCGTACACCTCCACGTATTCCTCGTACCCTTCGTCGCCGTCGTCATCTTCGTACACGTCGTCGTCGTACACCTCGGCGGCGCCTTGCCCGTCGGATTCCGCGTCGGATCCGGCCTTCGTAGGCGGAGAGAGCCTCGCCCCTACCTCCTCCTCTTCCTCCTCGTCGTCGCTCGCCGCGTCCCGGCGCCGCACCGCCGGGAGGGGCGCGTCGTCGAGGTCGCTCTCGTACTCCTCCTCCGTCTCCTCCGCCTTCTCCCTGTCCGCCATTGGCAGGAACCGGGAGGTCGCGGGACGAATCGGACAAACTCCGCGAGAGAATTAGGGCTCGGGAGAGGAATCTGATGGAATCGGGAATTCTGGAAGCTTCGAGAGGCTTCTCGTGTTCTTCCGCTTGTTCTATGATATCCACGGTCTACGGGAGGAGGGAGAGGACTGGAGGAGAAGTTGGATTACGATTAAAAAATATTTAGAACCATTAGATTGTCCAAATCCACGAGGTAAAGACATCCTTTTGTGACACTGACAGGTATGGCCCACATACTGCGCGTGGGGCCTAATGGCACTGTTTCCTTTTCGAAAAGAAAGGTGATTTTGCAAAAAGAGGCAGGTGATTTTGCTAAAGGCTAAAGAGGCTCGCTCTCTTTTGCACTATACACCTTTTGTTGAAGATACGATTCCTAGGATGCCCTTCTTTTGAAGAAATTGTTGGGGTTTGAATTTGAAGTCTTATCTATTTCAAATTTTCAAACTTTTTTCACATAAAGTCCAGGCACCTCTTTATATGCTTGGGCCTTACTTGGGAGGCCCGCAATCCCAGCCCATATATATGGGGGACTTCACTGGATTGCAAACCAGCCCAAAAAAGAGGTTTTTGTGCTTTGCCTCTTTCTAAGTTGAATAAATATTAGAGTATAAAAACAATAATTCCCATGTAATTAGTATTATTCATCAAAGAAAGTGTGGTTACTAATCTGCGAAGAAAAGGATATTCATGTCATCCGTATAGTAGATGCTTCCTCTGCCAAAAAAAAAAATCATATGATCCAAATGGGGCCATACTTTTGTGTAGAATTTGCAAAACTACTTGCATGCTCCGTTCGTTCCTTTTTACTTGCTTTCAAGGATGGTGCATAGTTGTGAATTGTTAATATAACAATATAATTATTTTCTTGTGATAAACAATATATGTATTCTCTTATAAATAATGGTGGTAATTTTGTTAACAATGGACAACATGTAAAAAGAAGGGAGTTGTACGTTGCTCTCCTGAACCACATGAAAATAAGTAATATAGTACAAGGTCAAATTAGTTTTCTAGAACAAAATGTCGGTTTCAAGGAAGAAAAACATCCCCAGTTGCCAGCCATTACAACTAATCATTTTCAACCATTCCAGAACAAACTAATCATTTTCCTCGTATTGACCGTGCGTTTTTCCATGATGATTTCGCCTTCTAACAGCGGACGCGTACCGAACACGACGCCACCTCCTCTTCTCGACTGAATTGGTCGCCAGTTCCTCTCCAATCTCTGAATCTGACGCTTGTTCCCATCATTTTCCTTCTAAAATTTATATCTAGAAGAACCAAATCGTGGTTTTTTTAATCAAGCAATCTCCACTTCTCTAAATTCCGAACCCGTTCAAGAGTGTCATGCGTGATGCATGCGTGCCCATTTGGAACAGAAATGTACCGATAATGCCCTCGGGAGTGGAGGTTCAGACAATGAGAGTTAAGACTTCAGATATCTTCTTTGGTTGTCTTCGGAAGTGGAGTACGTATCTAGAAGGCTTTGCGTGCTCTTCTTTTCAGTTTTTAATCTACTCAAAAGTAGCTCAACTAAGTGATCACTGAAGACTATGTCTCTTTAACTAACTTTAGTTAGTGAGCTAACCACTTTATCCATTTATGTGTAATAACTCTTGAATCATACTGTACTGGATGCTTATTTCTTGGGTGCCGGAACACTTGTCACATCATTAAGGTTGATGATTAGCCGAGCTAAGCCTACCAAAATCAGCATACCCTTTTAAGAATAACAACAACAATTTTAATCACTAAATCTGTTTGGAACTGAAATGACCGTTAATTTTATAGCCTTGACATATATGCTTATCAAAGAAAAAGAATAACGTATGGATAAACTTTTTATACGTGTCCTTATCAATTTAAAAGTTAATACTAAAAAGTAAACTACGATAAAAAAATCAAAGTAAGTTTTAGAAAATAAATTTTGCTAGTTGTTTATAAGCTGAAAGATAAACGACGAGGCTGTTAATCACCATAGGGGTACCGGTAATTTACTGTGATCCACTAATCAGGTTTCTTCATCAGAGAAGGGCATTATGGTAATTAGCCGAAGCACGCCACATGTAAGCACCCACGACCATGGCGTGGCGGACCAGACCGGCGGCCACGCGACCAGCCAACGAGGCGAGGAGAAGGTGACCGAGCCTTCGAAGCCTCCACGCCGACGCTGACCTCTTCCCTTCCCCCCTCCACTCCTCCACCTCAAAGCCCAAGAACAGCATACTCCCTCCTCCTCCTCCTTCCCCGGCGAGAAAAGTTGCCAACTCCATCGATAAAATCTTCGAAGCACCTCGCTGTTGGAGTTGGGAGTTCCGCTGGTTCGTTGTTGCAGATCGAATCGCGGAGCAGGGGTGGATGGGGAGCAGGGTGAAGGAGGAGGAGAGGAACGAGAGGGCCATCCGGGCCCTGCTCAAGCTGCCCGGAAACCGCCGCTGCATCAACTGCAACAGCCTGGTGAGCTCGGCTTCTCTGAAAAAAGTTTTCATCTTTTGGGTGAACAAAAAAAAATGGTGTGAGGACTTAGGAAGGTACTGTAGCTTTGCTCATCTTGTGAGGGGGCTCAAGATTCCTTCTGAGCTGCTGTGTCTCTGTACGTCTTCAGGCTTCCTCGGCTTATTTCCTTCTGAATTGTTACTGAAACTCTGACAGTTTATGGGTTAGGGATTTTGAGTATGGTGAACCTGTCATTAGGGAAATGAATTCTTACTAGTGGTTAATCTGATCCTTATTTCCTCAGTTCGAATGTTGTGGTATATATGAGGGTTTTTTTTAGCCGGGAGCCCGGGAGGTATATATGAGGGTGGCAGCTGCCACCTGAATTTTTTGTGCGCCTGCGGTGATGATCGACTTCAGGGCTCAGGCTACGTGTCATAATAGTTGTATGTAATACTAAATAGAATCAAGAGCACATATAGTCCTAGTTTCTGTTTAGTAACTAGTACCTGGTCATATGGATTTACACATCATTAATACTAATAACACATTGCCATATATGGGACTGTGCGAAAATAACGATTTTTTCATTTTGGCTCTAAGAGATCATAATACAAGAGCCTGCGATGTTTGATATTACAGATCCCGTGTTCTAAATTCATGATAGCCTTTCCCAGCGTATGGATTCATATACCAAATTGACCACACCAACCTTGTCACAAGGTAACAAACAAAATGAGCTCTGGGTGAACTTTGATTGACTACACAGGATTGCAAAATGGTTGCCGCATTGGTAATAAGTACTTGTGGTTTGGATCAATAAACAATAAACTAGATAATTATGAAAGTGATACTGCCCAACATTTTCCAGTAGCTTTAGATATCTGCTGCTGCAAAATATGCCCACTTGGCCACTTTATAAATAATACTTTGTTGTCTTCTTGATGAACTGAGGAGCTTGAACTGCCTATCAAACATTGGCTCACCTCATAAGCATTTTGAATATTATCTCATTATCACTATGTATAGTTTTGTCTGGAAAATAATATGATTTAATCATGTTTCTTTTTTGGAATAAATGATCTGGAGAGTAGTTGAGTGAATGCAACAATGCATATTGTTTCTTTAGCAATGAAACAATACATTGTTAAGTTGTAATACGATGACAGATGAAAACTGTATAATATTGCTTCATGGCATAAATAACCAAAAAATATTCTTCATCATCAGGGACCACAATATGTATGCACAAGCTTCTCGACTTTCGTCTGTGTTAGTTGCAGTGGAATACAGTAAGTGGTGAAAATATCCTTCTAGCTTTTCCGCTGTTTCTTACTTTAAAAATGCAATCCCACAACTACTTGTGATTGAATATGACAATTATGAATTTCTGCGCAGAAGTAATAAACTCCTGATAAATGTTGTCTAATTACTGAACTTTTTTTATCCTTCAGTCGGGAGTTCACTCATCGTGTAAAATCAATATCAATGGCTAAATTTACTTCTCAAGAAGTTTCTGCTCTTCAAGAAGGGGGAAATGAGGTTGGCTTAACACCATTATTTATAGTTTAAATCCTGATCTGCTTGGTATCTGCTTTTAAGTCTTACAACATATATTTTTGATAGTTCAGCGTGGTAAGGAAATCTATTTGAAACATTGGGACTTCCAAGGACAGACTCTTCTTGACAGTAGGTTTGCCACTAAACCAGATGATTATCATAGACTCTTAATGCATGCTGTGAATCTGCTGTTAATGTTTGAGTACTGTCATCTAGTGATGTAGATAGGCTCAGAAACTTCATCAAGACTGTATATGTCGACCGAAGGTACACAGGAGAAAGAATTCGTGACCATCGACCACAAGCGAAGGTATCTGTCATTGGTTTGCGCTAGCCATAACTGTTAAACACATAGCATTAGTCTCTCCTTTCTTTTTGTAACACACTAAAAATCTGAATGACAACTCAGGGTAGTCGGGATGACACTTATAGAAACAACAATATTGATTCATCCAGGGGAGTTCAAAGAGGCCCATATGGTGGAACTTCTGAAGATAATCACGGTCCACACCATAGCACAGAAAGCACCTCAGAAGACCAAAATAATCTCAATAAGCATCCAGTACCTGCTAAAGTGGATCAAAAGAATAGAACTACAACAGAAAGGGAAAATGCCAACACCGGGAAACATCAATACCTGGATGGACTTCAAAAGACAGGTGGAAGCTCAGAAAATAATCATAAGGATACGACCAAATCAGTATCTTCTGTGGTTGAACCTTCCAAAGAAACTAATAGAAAAGTTCTGCCTATAAGGCTTCCTGACCCTCCTAGATCTCATAAAGTCACAACATCTACCACTCCTGCTGAAATACAGGTAATCCAATTCTTGCTGATCTTACTTTTACTGTTGCATGCTTTTCCCATAGTTTCTCTTCTTGTTTCCTCTTACATAAGGTCCTACTCTTGATTTCATTTTTTACCAACAATATGTCATATTATAAGCTAGCTCACAGGTTTTTCCATGCTCTCCTTATCTGGTTTGTGGAAACATTATTTTAGGTAGCTAGGGAGGATTTCCATATTTATATGAGATAATCCAAGAAATGTTATTGACTAACATCCAAATCCAAGAAATGGTATCGACAAGTGTGAGTTCCAAGAAATGCCATCGTACAAACAATTTTGTCCCAGAAATGCCATCATCGTTAGGGTTCCGTCCATTCCACGCCGTTAAATACATTGTTCGTTCTATAACACTTAACGGAGGGTTGCTAACGGAACCCTAACGGCGATGGCATTTTTGGGACAAAGTCGTTTGTACGATGGCATTTCTTGGAACTAACCCTTGTCGATGTCATTTCTTGGATTTAGACGCTTGTCAATGGTATTTCTTGGATTATTTCTATTTATATTCCTAAGTCCTAACAGTGGTCTTGACTCTTGAGAATACTTGTCCTATTTCAGAAGTCGACAAATTCTATGTCACAAAAAACAATGTAAAAATGGAATGATATCTTTAACTTGAAATATTTATGTGGAAGCCCTATTCTGCAGAAAGTAGCACCTCCGAAGGCTGCTGATCCCAGTTCAAAAACTACAACGGATGTTAAATTAGAAATATCGAAAAGTTTGATCGACTTTGATTCAGATTTCGAGCCTCGTCAAGGTTTTGGTCAAACCGAAGTGCAGAAAAGCTCACCATTACCTGATGTTGGTTGGGCTACTTTTGATGACACTACTCCTAAAAATGCTACAGCCACTTCAATTTCCAGTACCAATTCTTTGAACGGTCGTCCACTGGTTCAGATCCCAAATTTTGTCTCAGCACCTCAAATTAGTTTTCCAACCAGGCAAAGTACCAAGTCCTTGTCTTTTTCCCAAGCAAATCATGGCAGTCAGCAGAACCAGCTCTTTGTCCGCCCCACAGATAATATCCAGTCTTACAGTTCTCCACTAAACAGAGCTAATAGTGCTCCAGTTAATAGCCAGGTTAGCTCTCTTCTTGTATATTGTGTAAGAACAACTATTTTCATTAAGCAATTGTATTAGACCTTTGTTTTGCTGCGTGATTATTTTCAGTTGTGGGGAGCCACATCGCAAGCATCAATACAAGGCAGCCATGCTCTTCCTTCAAATCATGGCTCAAATATATTGGCAGGAACACTAGCATCACAGAGACCTGCTGTGGACACCACATCTAGTAGAGGAAAAGCACTTCCAGAGGTAATAGGTGCCTCAAAATAACTTACTGTGCTCCATATTTTTTTTCTCTAAAATGAGAACAATTTGTAGGATATTTTTACCACGAGTTACCGTCCATATGCTGCAAACTGGGATTGGAGAGCAAATCCGCAGTTAAATATGGGATATGGACAATACAACATGCAATATCCTGTAGGAGCTGCCAATGTAAGTTCTATGATGTCATACCAGTTCACAGATTCAATTATTTGTTTCCTTTCTCATCTTGTTGATTAGGCCCTTTCAAGACATTCATTTGTTCATCCAAAGTTCATTGAATTTGGCTAACATGCCAAAGGTTCCTTGCTAGCTCATCTGCTCATTCGTCGACATTATGACAAAGTTTTACCTCTTGTTTTAGTAGTAAAGAATTAGATAAGATCTGGGTGGTCGGGATGCTCTAGGGCCATACAATATATTGACTCATTTGTTGACATCATTTTCCTTTGATGAGGGAATTCCTAGCTCTTTGATCAAGAATTGTTCTAAATGAGCCCAGCGAGAAAGAATGATTCTGAATGCACTATTGACTTGACTTGCCTTGTATCTCCTTCCTGAATGTGGTTGCATTTCTTCTGTTGAGTTTTATATTGTATTGTCACTATCTACTTGTGTCACTTTCTTGAAATTCACTTATCATGGTAGCACATGATGGAATTACAGTGCCTAAGTTATCAAGAAGGATACCCATTTTTACTGTTTTCAATTAGGTCAATGAAGAAATATTTTTTCATCTGTGTACGACAGTTCCCTTCTTTCTCTTCTATGGGAGGAGCATTACCACATATGGGTAGTACTTCAATGTTGCCACGTGCTCCATTCACAGGATTTGTTAATTCTGATCTGATAACTCCACAAATTCTGCCACCAATGACGACGAACAACAGTAATTTTTTTTTACTTTGTTTTCGCCATCTTCTGACTTCAATTTAACTCCATCATGATTTCCCTCTAAACCTTACTGTATCATGTCATGCTACAATAACTGTTTTGCAGATCAGTTCATGGTCCAACAACATGTTGTTAAGGTTACACATCAGATGCAGAACACCAGTTTCCCCATCAACCAAAGTTCTTTGCCCCAAGTTGGTGGAAACCCCTTTTCTTAACACTGTTTTGATACCTCCTGTATATAATGGTGTATTTTAAGCAATGTTATGTCAAGTGTAAGTGTTATGGGAACAGTAAACAATGGAAGAGGGAAGCATATTGCCCTGCATTTCTAATATCGAAATGGCAAAAGAATTAGTCAATTGAGTTCGCAGTGTGACATCCAAAATGTGAAATCCAGATAGTACTGTAAATTGAATTCAGTTTTAGTCTCTCCTAAGGGATGTGGTTGTAGATTGTATCAGCACTCCAAATGTTCAGTAAAATAAGTTTTGGTCATTTTAGCGTTCATTTTTTTCGTGTGCCATATTCTCCGAGGAACTTATCCTATCTGTTTTGCGCAACCACGGCAGTTGTGCCATCCAAGTGCAACCACAAATTAAGAGGGCTGAAATAGTTAGAATCAACTATACTTTGATACAAGCATATATCACCTACGAATTGCATCGTGTCATGCAACTACGAACCAGCTGCGACCACCCAAAGCCACTACAAGAGGACTCGAAAAATCATCCAAGGCATCGATTGCTACGGACTTAGCTACTGAACAGAAGTACAGAACAGCTCATATACTTACTAAGGATTATTCAGGCCTTGATGCGATGTCGCCCGGACGAGATGGATTCAGGCCTTGATGCGATTTCGCCCGGACGTAGATTTGACAGGCCCCGATCGGGCGTCGATCACGAACTCCTCTGGCGTCTGTTCTTCGGGTTCTGCGACTTCGGGGGCGGAGGAAGATTCACTCGTCAGACGAGGAGGCCGTCGATCTCACCCTCGAGAGATGCAATGGCCTCCTGGACCTTCATACCACGGCATTTGGCGGTGTTCCTCTCAAGCAGCCTGCGTGCCAACTCAACCACGCGCTCGCCGACGCTACGAGCCGCTGCAGTCACCAGCTTGCGGACTCCTCGCCTCCCGAACGTAGCGTCGATGATGCCGAGGGGGATGCGCTCGAGCTCGAAGCCGGCATGGAGGAGATGCGTGGCCGCGTGCATCCTCGTTGCGCTCCTCCTCCCCCAGTGGCCCGCGAGGATGGCCATACTGCTCGATGCGGAAGCGAGAGCGCGGTAGATGTTGGCGAGGCCCCGCACTTCGTCCATGTTGGGGATGATCGAGCCCTTGTCGAGCTCCATGGCGTGGAGAGCAACCTCCATGTCCGGTGCACTGCGGACGCCGTCCACGTGGTAAATGGACACCTGCACGCCGTAGTGGCCGCCGCTCGTCGCGATGAAGCGACGTACGCCCTGGAGACTCGACAACTTCTTAATCCGCATGTTCAGGTTGCCGAAGGGAAGCGTGGGGGACGAGTTGAGGGCTTGAGTCGGGCGGCGGCGGCGGAGGGTGGAGAACAAGTTGATAGGCGGGCGCGCGGGCGGCGGCGGCGGCGGCGGTGGTGGTCAGGACGATTTGATGCGGGCGGAATGCGGTGGTGGAGGCGGGCGGATGACGAGTTGATGCGGGCGAAATGCGGTGGTGGAGATGGAGGGCTCGCCGCTACGGCGGGGAGCGCGGTATTTATCGGCGGGGAGGGCTCGCCGCCGCTACGCCGGTGGCGGTTGGGCAATTTTGTTGAGTTGAAAAATTCGAATTGGCTGGCTGGTTGGCAGGGAAATGCCATCTCCCGAACGGACGGATGGGATCATCCTAGTGTATTTTTGCAAACTTGTCCTCCAAGTTGGGGATATTTTGCTGGAGATGGTTGTGTGCTTAACAAGTCAGCCAGCTGTTCCGTTTTGGGCTTTAATTACGGGCCCGTCGGTCTCAACGTCAATTCAAGCCTGCCTCTGCCTGGCTGCATCCTCGATCTAAGGTCCAATTGAACTCCCTCAAATATACGTTGAAATCCTTCAACCGTAATTCCGTGTATGCCGAGAGCTCTAACTATTAAAATCAGTACAAAATAACTCTAATATACTACAAAATAACTCTAATATACTAGTAATATTTATGGTGATTTTCATTGATGTGACACTTATGTGGCACATTATCCTGATCTTCGTCTTATGTGGCAATATGGCAGTTACATGACGCTTATGTGACCACAATGATGTTATGGGACCCACATGCCAGTAGCAATTCTATCCGGAAAAAAAAATCTAGGCCCGCATATCAGTCACATGAAAAAGAATAAAAAAATATGGGACCCACAAATCGGTGGGTCCCACCTCCTCCATCCCACCCTCTACTCTTTGCCAGACACCTGAGGCAGAGCTCCATTGTTAGCCTCCCTCCCTTACCCTCACCACTGGAGGGGATGGAGCACGGGGATCCATGAGTCAACGCAAAGTTTCATGACGGGCATCCTCAAGGCCGTGACAAAGAGCCTCATGATGCAGAAGAGGCTCGCACCTCCTCTAGATTCCACTGTTGCCACGCGCTTGTCGCCACCTGCTATTTGTGCCTCATCTCTAGCCTCTTCCTGATTCCCACTTGACAACGAGTAAATATGGTGTTGGCGACCGCAGCAGTCGTGCAGCTTGAGCTCGAGCTAGGGATGGCCGTTCAGCAACGATGACTAACTTCCCATCCCATCATGGAGGGCCTCGTCGGCTAGCTCCCCAAGGACCTCGAGCTGTTACTATATCTACCTGTGAGAGCGATGGCCTGAGCCCCTGGGGAGCAACAAAGATCGAGCTCTACTAGTCACGATATGGTCCAAGCTCCTTCCCCTCTTTCTCCCCAAGCGAGAGCGGCATCCAAATCTACAAAGGCATCAAGAAGGGCGAGCACATAGAGGGGGGCGACAAGCTAGGCACAGTCTTCCTATTCGAGCCTGATAGCGGTGGCGTAGGGGTGACGAGCTTCACGCGCTCCTCATCGGCAAATTCACGTCTCTTGTGAGGCTGAGCGGTAGCAGCTCCGGTGTCCGGTGTTGCCACCAAGCTCACCGAGGACTGTTTGTCGTCGGCCGCCATCACAGGTCGACTCCACGAGCCTTTGCCACTCGCCCTCAGCCTTCACCGTCAGCACCGCTCGGCCTCCTCGTGCCCACAGGGGATCAATCCGAAGACGAGGAGGAAAGTTTGACTGATATGTGGGGCCACTGTATTTATCTAGTTTTTCCTAAATATAATACCACGTAAACGCTATGTAGGTGCCACTTGTGCCACGTCAGTCAAAACCATTTGTAAAACCGTGAGTATTTTATTTTGCATTGACTTTAATAGTTGGAGGAGTAGATATACTCGGTTTTTCAGTTGAGTGATGCAAAATGAGTTCGATAGTTGAGGGAAGTCAAATTGGATTATTTTTTTTTCATTTGCTGCTGGCCGATCCGGCGAGGTACAGCAGCGATACCTTCTTTTCTTTTCTTTACGGTTTGTAGGCTTGAGGGCGCAGTATTCTTTTCTTTTCTTGCTATGGAAGTGGAGAAGAATCTGTTGGTGATGGTGTGGCCTTGTGGGGGATCTTGTTATTGTTTTGAACGTTGGTTTAGAAGTTAGAACTCACTCGACTCACCATGGGAGACTGGGAGAGCAAGTAGGTTGGTTGGTTTAAAGTCAAATTTTTACCAATTTCTCTACTAATAAAATCTGGAATTCGCTAATCATTGATTCTTTTTTCTAATGATTGCATGAAAGGCACATATGCGTACACACATGGCCACACATGCACACATGTACCCACAAATGTGCCTCATAACACATACAAAAGAGATGGTGACGAAGAAGCATATCCCTAAACTCAATAACAACACACTTATATGTTACCAAAGAGATCTTGACATTTAACAATATTTCCGATAAGGTAGCATACCATACCAATCGTACGATAGGCTACTAAATCATTTGGCAAGGTCAATAGAATTGGCAGTGTTCTTGTTGAGGACGCTAAATATATGGCTCTGCACTGTCTATTTACATACTTCCAGTTCAGTCCTAAGGATCCATTTGGTAGAGTTCCAACTTCTAAATTTAATTGCAGGAGTTGGGTCTGCAGTGGAGTTATGGAGCAACCTGAACCAAACTCTACCTCTTTAGTTCATTTTGTGAGAGAGTTTCACCTAACTCTTTGACTGAGCTCTAGCTTCAGGAGAGGTGGAGCTGTGCCAAACAGGCTCTAATAACCCAACGGACATGCATTCCAGTTATCCAAGCACAATGCAATGCAATATTATAAAGCAACAAAGGGTATTTCTGAAAGCTCAAGAAACAAGCCAGAGCTAGCTTATGCAACATACTCATATAACAGGATAACACTAGACACTTGTGATATCTTCATAACAAAGAGCAGTGCAATGCAGTTCAATTTACAGAACGGATAGTTCCAATAGCACAAGCCTTAGCCTACCCAATCGGATAATTACGGTACTTGAGATCCTAAACTTTTATTACCCACATGGCACCAGCTGCAGGGCTTTAGAACATCTAACTTAACTGAAGAGGGAACTTTCCCCACAATGTATGTTTCGATAGCTAAGAGCGCCTTTTCGGCTTCTCTGATCATGTAGCGACATATGCGGCCGCAACCACCAATTCTGTGAGCAGACAACCTATCAGCATTTTCATAGTCATTACATATAGTGTCTAATGTAAGATACTGGAGTGATGTTGCAGTCTCCAAAATATAACAAGTTAGTTCGATCATGCTCTTTGCGGAGCAAAAGCCAATGATCTTAACATTCTTGATCTTGTCATGGCGGTGTTCTGGCATCTGCCTCAAATGCGAGGAATCTTTAGAAATCACATCATGCTTCATGCGAGTCTGTGATACCTGCATAGGAACAAGTAAAGCATACTTGAATCAATGGTTCCACTACAGATGGCAGATATCTTTGCTAGATGAAATTTAACTTACAGTCAAACTGAAAGTCTCCAAAATGGGAGACGCTTCTAGAAAATAAACTAGAGAAAAATAGTCATATGTGGGAGAAAAGGACCCATGGCCGTTAAAAGAAATCTCCAGGTACTTGAGGTGAAGGAATCTGAAAGGCACAATTGGCGCATTGACTGTCTGCATAAATACATCCAGTTTAATCATATCACAAGGTATGGCTATTTATATGTGTTATATTGGCATATAATGATCTAATACAAAGTTCCCGAATATACCTCGCAAAATGAATGTATGCTCAAAGTTTCAATATTTGGCACAATTGAAGAAAGTTTGTCACACGTATACTGAATGACGTCAGACTGAAAATAGCACGATATTTCTAGGTTCTTCACTTTCAGTGAATGTCCAAGTGAGATATGTATTAGGTAACCATCATAAAAGAAGGTGGAAAGATTTGGAGCCTTAATATCTATCTCTTTCAATGCTTTGCATCCCACCACTTTCAGGTAACAGAGCCTCCGTAGCAAGCAAGGTGTCTTCAGGCAATTGATCTCTCCACAATACGTGAGTATCAACTGCTCCAAATTAAAAGAATCAGAAAGAAAGCACCCTAAATCATCCCCCGTAGTACATACCATAGAGAGATGCAGTGTTCTCAAGCAATGAAGTCCAACAGTAGGATGGAAGGCACAATCTACGAGACGAAGATACATAATCGAGTTTCTGCTCATATTGAATAAAAGTGAGCATGGGAAGTTGTAGCGCTTTTCTTTGTAGATGTCATGCAGAATAAGGGTGAGTTCTTCAATCCTTGGTGTAACAACAATCTGAAGCCAACGATTAAGATAACGGGCATTGAGGAAATCATAAGATTCTAGCTTGAATGCCTTTACGCCAATGCCAGAATGGTATCTCATTATCTGGTCAACTCTATTGGTGAGTTCCCTTTCTACTTCATCTTTTCCACATGTACTCTCATCCAAGCCCAGTGTTTTCTTAGTAAAGGTGAGGTTGGGATGGCATCTCCAGGAACGTAGAAATGCTCGAGAGATGCATGCGGTACGGGCAGCATCTCGCAGTGGCATTAAGGAATGTATGTGACACAAGATGTCCTAAAAACACAAGAATGGGAGAAAAATATGTTCAGCATTGCAGTTGTATATGCAGATAGATCCTTCAACAGAGAGGGAAAGAACATGACCATATGGACTGTCGCTTATTATGAGAATTTACCTCTGGGAGGAAGAACCCTGGATATCTTATCCTTTTGCCACCTTGGAAATCATTGTCTTGTTGGCATGGAGAACCTTTTCTTTTGGGCAATGAAGCAATCGATCCATCTACAGTAAGGACAGAATATTCAACCAAAGAGATCAATAAGAGGTACAAGAAAATTTCAAGTTGTTTTTTCAAGCAAAGAAAAAAACAGAAAATCACAATTGTATCATAATTATATGCTCTCGCAACTGTATCAGAAAAACCACATATTCAAACTGAGGGTACACGATCAAATTTTACCACATTTAAGGATACAAAAAAGATTTCAGTTGACCATAGGTGTTTATTGTAATGTCCTCAAGTATTAGCAACTTTATTCAATCAGGTAGGTGGATGTGGATCCCATCGGACAACTAGACCCCGATCCTTTCTCAAGGCCGGAGGGGCGGGGCTTGGATCAAATTTTAAGATGGAGGACAGTAAATGATACAGAATCTAGAACTAGACAAGTAAACAGTGATCCTTCTGAAGCATTTTCATCAGAAACAGAAAAAAACAAGGCTCAAACTTTTACCATGGGTGAAGATTTGCTGTGTACACAGCGCAAGAGGCGGCTTACTACGCGCTTGGATTTGCCGCGGTTGCCGATTCCGCCGCCGGCGCTGACGCACCCGCCGCTCCCTCTGCATGGACAGTAGCCGCTTCAGCGATGGGAACCCCATCTGATTTCTATTCCTCTTGTATCTCCGGCTCGGTTAATTTGTTGGATTAAATCTCGATATTTGATTGATTTAAAAGGCTAGGAGATCTCCGGCGTGGCGGAACCGGACTCCGTGCGGTTTGGGGAAGAAGACGATGACGTCACGAGCCAGGGCATCTGAAAAATCCGTAGCGTTCAAACGTGATCGAACGGTCACGGAGAGATTTTAGTTGGCGGTTTACGAAATTACGCGAGCACAAGGCAAGAGGCGTAGAGCGTTCAGCGAATCTGGAGACTTTTCGGAGTGGTGTCACTGACGAAAGTGGGCCCACATCTCTAGGCTCCAAATCCCTCTCGCCGCCGGCGACTATGCCCGTGGCGATCCCGTCCTCCTCCACCGCCGCCGCCACCGCCCCCGCTGTCGCCCATCTCCGGCGACGCATCCACCGCCTCTCTTATGTCCCGGTCTCTCCCTCTGCTACTCCTCCATTCCGCGCTCTGCTCGAAGCCCACGCCATCTAGGCTCCTCTCGTCCTCCTCTTCCTCCGCCGCCACCTCCGCCGCCATCGCCGCGGCCTCATCTGGTGCCCGAGTCGGCGGGGGGCATGGGATCGTCTCCGCGGTGCTGGAGATCGTTGGCCCCATCGAGCTCCTCTTCCCGTCCTCCGAGGCGCGTCTCTACGTGCGCCTCCTGCGGCGCTGCGCGCGCGACGCGCTCGCCGCGGGCGCGGCTGCCGTTCACGGGCACGTCCTCAAGCGCGGCTTCGCTTCCGTGTCGCTCGTGTCCAACGTCCTGATGGACACTTATGCCAAAGGCGGTCTCATGGCTGCCTGTCGTCACCTGTTCGACGAAATGCCGAATAAGGACGTCGTGTCATGGTGTACCGTCATTGCGGCGCACGCCAGCCGCGGGCGCTGCTTCGAGGCCATTGGGCTGTTTAAGGAACTCTTGTCCTCTGAGGTGAGGCCGAACCGGTTCGTCATCTCATCGGTGCTGAACGCCTGTGCTCGGTCCAGTGTCATAGAACAGGGGCTCATGGTTCATGGATTGGTGGTCAAATCTGGATTGGGTGCTGATAGGTTTGTGGAGGTTGGATTCGTTGATATGTACGCGAAATGTGGCAATGTTAGCTATTCATTCAGGATGTTCAATGGAATTCCCATGAAGAGCTCAGTTGCCTGGAATGCAATGATTTCAGGTTTTGTTGAGAATAACTGTTTCATGGATGCCGTGGAGCTTTGTCAGGATATGCATCGAGTTGGCATGGCAATGGATGTGGTGACATTGCGGGTTGTTGCTAGCGTCGCTGCTATTCTGGGAGCATTTGAGCTTTCTAGGAATATTCATGTTTATGCACTTAAAGCGGGGTTGGGAAGAGACTGTTTTGTTGTGTCTGAACTGATCAAGTCAGCTGGGAAGGCAGGTGAGACTCAGTACATAAAAAAGCTTGTTCCTGCAGTTAGAAGGCATGATGCGTCTTTGTATTCTTTGGCAATCTCAGCTTATCACTCAAATGGTTGTCAGGGTGAAGCTGTGAAACTCGCAGAGGTTCTTCTTTCTTCGGGTCTCAATTTAAGGGAAGGAGATTTGGTTACTGTGATAAATATCTGTCAGACCAAAGAGGAAGTACAACAGATGCATGCTTATACTTTCAGAACTGGGAATTTATCTTATACTAATGTTTGCAATTCTCTTATATCGATATACTCTGAAATTGGATCGTTGATTCACGCGGAATCAATCTTTAAAATTATGCAATCCCGAGATGTCATATCATGGACTGCAGTCATGGCAGGCTGTGTCAAGAACCTACAATATGAAAGAGCATTTGGTTATTTTTTAGAGTTAAGAAACTCTGGAGAACCATTAGATCAGCACTGTGTTGCTAATATAATAAATGCCTGCACAGGACTTGAAGACATGTACAAGGGAAAGCAAATTCACTCTTTAGCTCTTAAACTTGGGCTACTTCTTGTTGATTTCATCAGTGCATCCCTAGTAAACATGTATGCAAAATGCCATCACATTGAGTGGGCTTCTAAGTTATTCTCTAGCACATTATTTCCACGAAATCAAGTGATAACCAATGCCATGATCTCTGGATATTGCTGGAATTCACTGCCACAGAAAGCTCTTCTACTCTTCTGCAGAGAATATCATTCTGGTCTGCGTCCTGATCATTTCACCTTCTCAACTGTTCTTGGGGCATGTGCTGATATAGGAGCAAAGGAGGCTGGTGAGCAAATTCATGGCCATCTTGTGAAGATTGGTTCCGAATACTTGGATGTTGTTGTTGGAAACGCTATCATAAACCTTTATGTCAAGTGTGGGTGCATTGCTAATGCTTGTAGGTTTTTCCATAGCATGAGGAGTCGGAACATCAATTCATATGCAATGTTGATGTTGGATTATATTCAAAATAGATGCAGTGATGAGGCTCTTCAACTTTTCTCCATGATGCAACAGAGTGGGTTGCGTGCAAACCGTGTTACCTTTGCAAGAATCTTGAGGGGGTGTGCTGATCTGTGTGCTATTCATTTGGGAAGGCAACTGCATGCTTCCATTATAAAGATGGGCCTGATTTCTGATGTATATGTGGCAAATGCACTTGTAGGAATGTACAAAAAGTCTGAAGGTTGGGTGGAATCAAAAAGAAATTCTAAAGAAACTTTGGCTCCAGAACAGGATGCCAAAGATAATTGCTATTCAGAACAAAGAGATATAAGAAGCACACTTGAAGAAATTGGATTATTCACGTTGGAAGAAGAGAAAGACAAAGAAACTTTTGCTGATGAGCGGAAGGTCTACACTAGTGCTGCTTCTGTGTTTGGACATGATCTTAGGACCAATTCTATCATTGGGAATTGGAAGAATGGCAAGTGCAAAGAAAGCGGGCATTTGCTAAATCACAAGAATGCAGAATATCAGGAAATTGGAGGTGAACCTTTTAAGTTGTTTGCATTGTTACAGGAGGATAGCAGAAAATCTGACAAATTTGTCCTGCTGGTCATCACTAATAATAGTCACTTAAAGACGAAGGGTGCAGGATTTATAAATGCAGAACTAGCGAGACGACCTGGTTTTGCACCAGCACTTGACTTTCCTCCTTGACAAACTATAGTGCAGTATGAGAACTACCGGATCCATTGTTTCTTATGCAGCAAATCTGAATTGTCATGTTTACATATTGGAAAGGCATGCAAGAAAACAAACTATGAGTTTGCCTCAAAGTTTCATCAGTAATCCCCCAAATCAATCATTGAATCTATGAATTTCGCACGGTGCACTTCCTGGGACCATCCAACTCAGTCTTTCTGCATTTACATAAATGATGTTTATAGCATATATAAGCAAACCAAATTCTGCTATGAAGTTTTTTCAAATGTTGGATGGCCTAGGTGCATGGCAGGATAGATCAAGGATGTTAACCAGGTTAGAATAAAATTCTATATTCTATTTTAGTGATACTTGACTCCAGCTTTTTAGGTATTGTGAACAAGTCATTCAGGCAGTTTCTTTCATGCAGGTGATGCCTACTCTTCAAGTATTCCAAAGAGGGGAAGTAGTCTGGGAAAATATCAGCTCAAGTTTTGATCGCTGATGTGAGTTAATGATCTTGAGCTTTAGACCTTTGACAGTGCTTGAACAGCTTTTACCAATACCTTGTGTAGTGTAAAAAAAAAAAAACTTTAGCTGGTTGTCATAACTTCAATGTGTGCAATTGAAACTAGTTTCTCAGACAGTTATTGTGGATGATTTCCTGCACTTCATTGGTATAATTATGGAGCTAGCAAAGCTGAAAAGTAAACCAACCAATTATTTCCCACAAGAGTGCACACTTAGTTGACTCTTGAATCTCTTTCTGTTTCCCATTTTTCAAAATCAAGTCTATCTATTACATGCTCTGACCTATCTAGACTTGCCCTTGGTCAATCTCCACCATATTCCTGGTGTCCATACCTAGATATATTTTTCCTTTTTAATGAAATGAGAAGACACTGGTTTGATATAGCTATCTCTCACTGACGTTGAAGACCATACATACGACGCTAACACCTAGTAGCTGCAGGTTCAGGGTGTGTTCGGCTGGTCAACTACAGCGGCTGTGCAGCGCTGCTGCTGCAGCGGCTACGGTAGAAATTGTATAGTGCTACTGTAGCTGCTGGTTGCCATCTAGTCACACCAAACAGGCCCTCAATCTTGGGCAAACTGGAATAACAAAGGCTTTATATAGACTAAATATTCTAAATTAATTCTGTTAATATTTGTGCTATTACATAAAAATATAAATGATTGCTATTTTGAGGCTTGCAAGGCTATCGCATCTAACAGAATGCTTTATTTCTAGCTTAGCTCATTTATGTTTCCTTCTGACAGGTACTGACTACACTTGAATGAAATGAGTGCTACAGCATACAGAAGAAATTCCGAGAATATGTATTCGTTTTTCGTGATTCTGCCCATCGTCTGAAGTTAAGATTGTAAGTGTTGTGCTGCTGTTGCTGTTGGCCTTTTTCCAGTATTATCTCCTCTGTAAACTCCCCTATAGCAGTATCTCCTCTGTAAATTCTCTCTTGTGGAAAAGTTTATATCCTTGCTAATGACAGTGTCAGCATTTGCATTGCCAGATTGTTTTGCTATATAGTATTAGATGTGTTCTATAGTGGCTTCTGATCTGCAGATCCAAAAACCTTTTATATACAAGTTTTGCAGCTCAAAGTGACACTCATTGAATTATTCCTTTGCTTATATGGTGATGTGACATTTTTATTTGTAAACCAACCTCAGTCTTATTTAGTGGGACAAACCACCAGTTGAGCATATTTTTAAATAAACAAAAAAAATCATATGCTAATACTTTTTTTTCCTTGATCATCAGGGTCTGACGAAGATACATGCTAAAGCAGTGCCATCCAGTGAAGCAGCACCGTTTTCTTTTATGTATGTCTGGAGCAAGAAGTATCAAATTGTTTTCCTTTCATATCATTTTACTCCTGCGCACCTTATTTTTTGGCTGGTGCGACATGAAACATACTGATACTAATTTGAGGCCATTAGTTGTCCATAACTCCATATAGAACCTGAGCTAGAGGCTAAAGCCTAGAGGTTTAGTGACTTCTGTATGAGGTACCATACGGTATATCCTGGATTCATTCCATGTTCAGCTACAGGATATTCTTCAGAAATTAGTTCGAGCAATAATGCTGGGATCTCCCATTTATCAGTCACCAATCCTGCTACCCTGGTTAGTCTTCTTTCTCATCAGAACTTAGTACACGTCTAACTGATTTTTTCTTCAATATTCATTTCTCTTAATCTTTTCCTGATGCTGATAAATCTCTAGCAGAAATTCCTTCGGTTGCTACTTTCATCATCCATCGACATTAGAAAAGGAGCAGATCCATCAAGACATGCATTTGACAATTTGGCCCTGCTTCAGGCTGACACTGATTGGTCCCATAACTTGATGAGGTTATGAAATTTCACAATGTGAACCTGAACGAGATTGGGACATCAAACTTCTATAGCATCGCATCCAACAGGAGCTAGCAACTACGAAGTGACATTTTTTTTTGCCACCGTTCAGTGGAGTACAGGAGTCCGCCTCATGCAAATGTTACCTCTTACTGTAGTTATACTGATTTAAGTTGCCAATATCTTAACTACCATGCTGTACACTACTATGAAGTCTGGACACCCCGGCAACTGCAATTTTGCTGTCCTGAAAAGAGGAGCCCTGCGTTTCATGTGAATTTGATGATTTGATCAATGTTTTTACCTGTGACTACTGCAAATGAATGGAACAAGAAATGCACGTCATCAATTTTTTTCAAGAAGCAACCGGTTCTCCTTTCCTTCGTTTCTTCAATTCCGCGTTTTGTCAGAACAAACTACCATGAGCGCTAAAACCCTATTGTTCCGCTTATACTCGTAAGATAAAACTTTTATGCATACATGTGTCCTTCGTGATTGAAAAGTAAATGTGGTAAAATAAACTATATCCTTTGCGATCTGTCGCAATTGGGCTCGCTCTCGGGCTCTCGGCTTGTCATGCTGAGACGGGCCATTAGTAGGCCTAACACTGCAAGCGCATTTTGGCCCAGCCAGATCCTTAGATCGGATCCATTTCTGGTTAAAATAAGTTCATTTGAGATCTCTTAATATTACACCGAATCTGATTTCTGTCCCTGAACCCAAAAATCAGATACAACCGATTCCTGAACTGTTAAAACCGGTGCAAACGGGGTCCCTTGACGGTTTGGAAGGTGGTTTTGGCTGACGTGGTGCCTACGTGGATGGTTTGACTAGGTTTTCGTTCAACGTGGTATTGACGTGGCGCTTACGTGGCAATTTGATCCCAGAAAAATAATAAAAACCGCGGGCCCACATGTCAGCTACACACAAAAAATAATTTAAAATGGTGGGCCCCACGTGGGACCCACCATCCTCACTGCTCCCCTCTCCTTATCCCCTCTCTTCCTCTGCTGCAAGAAGAGGGCTGGAGTGGGTGAAGGGCGGGGCGGAGCGGCCGGGGCGGGCGAGCGGCAGCAGGAGCAAGTCAGTGGAGCGGAGCGGGTGGCGGCGGGAGAGCTCCTCGCCCTCTCCACTCGGCAGTGCTCCACGCGCAGCTCCAGCAGGCGGCGGTCGCGGCACAGGCGAGGGGCAAGGCGGCGGAGGACGACGACAACGATGCCGATGCTGTGGATGACTGTAGCACCCTTAAATTTTGGTTTTATTTAAAAATCTCATCATTTAAAATTTTGGATTTAAATTTGAATCTTATTTGAGTTTGTGCCAAAATAGATCTCAAATCCTCTCTTAAAAGTTTCCCCAAAATCGTTGTCAAATCCTTGGTCCAATTCAAATTCAAATCATCCACTAATTTCCCTCAAATTTCAACTCTAAAAATCCTTGAGAAATATGAAGAGTCACTGTTCACTTTGGCTTTCCTTTCTTTTTCTCCCCCTCGGCCCAACTTCCCTTATGTTCCTTTTCTTCTTTTTCCCCGAGGCAGGCCGACCTCCTTCCCTCTCGGTCCATGGCCTGGCCCGGCCCACCCCTGTTCATCATCTCCCTCCTCCGGCCGGTCACACACAGGCATGCCACCTGTTCGACCTGGTGCCACGCTCGCGCCCACGTCGTGCTCGTGTCGCGCCGCACCGCTTCCACCTTCCTGTGTGTCGTGCGTCACGGTAGGGCATCACCGCGCCCAAGTCCCATCGCCGCGCCGCATCCTCGTCCCATCGCCACGCCATGTCCTCGCCCCATCGCCGCGTCGCACCCACATCCTAGCGTCGCGCCTGAAGCATCTAGGCCCCCACGGTTAATTTTGGTAATTAATAACAAGCGCTAATTGTGGACTAATGATTCTTTTGAGTTACGCATATTGAAGATAGAATCACACAACAAGAATGCATGGATGATCACCGAGGACTTTCTTCGATGGTGCAAAGAAAAAGGATTGAAGACGGTAAAACTAGCGGTTTCTATTTTCAATTGATCGAGTAGTTTGGGCGATCATATTTGCTAAATTTTATTTATAGATTTGCCGTACTATCAAGAGGGGAAATGACCTAGTCAAAGAGATGATCAAAATGCCACATTAGGTCATTTGCATATACTAAGTTTTGCTGTTGGTTGTCCAGAGCCGGTCTGACCGGAGTGGCTCAGTTGGTCTGACCGGCCTTACCAGGCGGTCTGACCGGAGTACTCCCGGCGGTCTGACCGGCCAGACTTGGCGGTCTGACCGGCCGACTACCTCTGGTCTGACCGGCCGGCTGGATGTTGGTTTGCCGCCTCTGGCCTGGCGATCCCGAGCCGCCAGAGCCGCAATCGGTTAGACCGAGCCGTGGCCGGTCTGACCGGGTTTTTGGCCACCGGTCTGACCGGACCCCCTGCTGTCAGTGCATTTAATGCACTGTAACGGCTAGTTTTCTAGCCGTTACAACTGAGGCCGGTCTGACCGGCAGGCAGCAGGGTTGGAGGATTTCGCCCATAACGGCTAGTTTTCCTTGTGTGGGGTATAAATACCCCCCAATTGGCAGCAAGGGAACTCTCTTGGCACCCCTTACAATTGCATACACCCCTTGCATCTCCTCTCACACACATTTGAGCTAGTGTTCATCCATTAGGTGTGTTTGAGTGTTGATTAGTCAAGAGTCAAGTGCATTTGCTTCCTTGTTGGATTAGTGTGGCACTTGATCATCTCCAAGCCGGGTTATTACTTGTTACTCTTGGAGGTTGTCGCCTCCTAGACGGCTTGTGGAGGTGCTTGCCCGGTGACCTCTCCGTGGAGATTGTGGAGAAGGCCCGGTGCGGTTTGTGAGTGGTTTGGAGTTCACCACCTTCGGAGTGAAGGAAGAACTACCCCGAGTGATCGAGACTTGGGTAGTCCTCTCCGTGGGCCGGCTCCCATCTTGCCCACCCCTTGACGAAGGGGGCGTGCGGTGTCTTCGTGGTTGAGCAGTGGAGTTGGGCTCGCCTCAACGGGGACGCAGGAAACCGACAAGTTTCCGAACCTCGGTGAAAAAATCTGTCTCATTGTCTCATTTACTTATTGCATTTACATTTGTGCAATTTACTTTATTAGAGACATACTTGAGCCACTTTCACCCTAGGATTGCAAAACATAACTTAGTTGCTTAGTTAGAAATATCCTACACCGAGCCAAACAACTTACGTTAGTTTTGATTACCTCTGGCCTGGCGATCCCGAGCCGCCAGAGCCGCAATCGGTCAGACCGAGCCGATGGCGGTCTGACCGAGCCGTGGCCGGTCTGACCGGGTTTTTGGCCGCCGGTCTGACCGGACCCCCTGCTGTCAGTGCATTTAATGCACTGTAACGGCTAGTTTTCTAGCCGTTACAACTGAGGCCGGTCTGACCGGCCACCCTTCACCGGTTTGACCGGCAGGCAGCAGGGTTGGAGGATTTCGCCCATAACGGCTAGTTTTCCTTGTGTGGGGTATAAATACCCCCCCATTGGCAGCAAGGGAACTCTCTTGGCACTCCTTACAATTGCATACACCCCTTGCATATCCTCTCACACACATTTGAGCTAGTGTTCATCCATTAGGTGTGTTTGGGTGTTGATTAGCCAAAAGTCAAGTGCATTTGCTTCCTTGTTGGATTAGTGTGGCACTTGATCATCTCCAAGCCGGGTTATTACTTGTTACTCTTGGAGGTTGTCGCCTCCTAGACGGCTTGTGGAGGTGCTTGCCCGGTGACCTCTCCGTGGAGAATGTGGAGAAGGCCCGGTGCGGTTTGTGAGTGGTTTGGAGTTCACCACCTTCGGAGTGAAGGAAGAACTACCCCGAGTGATCGAGGCTTGGGTAGTCCTCTCCGTGGGCCGGCTCCCATCTTGCCCACCCCTTGACGAAGGGGGCGTGCGGTGGCTTCGTGGTTGAGCGGTGGAGTTGGGCTCGCCTCAACGGGGACGCAGGAAACCGACAAGTTTCCGAACCTTGGTGAAAAAATCTTTGTCTCATTGTCTCATTTACTTATTGCATTTACATTTGTGCAATTTACTTTATTAGAGACATACTTGAGCCACTTTCACCCTAGGATTGCAAAACATAACTTAGTTGCTTAGTTAGAAATATTCTACACCGAGCCTAGCAACTTAGGTTAGTTTTGATTAAGTGCAAATAGTTTAAAATCGCCTATTCACCCCCCTCTAATCGACATCCTTGATCCTACAGCGCCCACGTCCCGCGCCGCGTCCTCGTCCCATCGCCGCGCCCATGTCACGCGCCACATCCTCGTCCCATCGCCGCGTCGCGCCCACATCCCATCGCCGCGCGTGTCACCTTGCCATGACCTAGCTAACGCCGCGCCACCACCCCCGTCCCCTCACCGCATCCCGACGCGAGCGTGCCGTCGATAAAAGGGCCCCCGAGCCCCGTTCTCACCATCCCTCGCCGTCAACTCTCTCTCTCCCTCTCTTCTCCTCTCTTTGTGCCGTCGCCCCACGCCACCGCATTTCCTCTCCCGGCGCCACCGTCGCTGGTGGAACCTCGCCGAAAACCACCGCCGCTTCCCCCGGCCGCCGGTCGCCAAGCTGCGCCCCACCTGAGCCGAGCCGGGCGAGAGGAAGAAGAAGACGAAGGCCCGAGCCGCTGACAGCCCTGGCCCACACCTCTTTTCTCTCCCTCGGTCACTGACAGGTGGGCCCTCCCTTTGTCATAAGCCCTAATCCCTTAATCTTTAGAAATTCCTAGAAATTCAACCGTAACTCCGTTTGACCCCATTCAACTTTCCAAATTTTTCTAAAAATGAGATCTAAACAGTGGCACTATTGTTTCTTTGATTTGAGCCTGTTTTATTGCCTTTGTTTATTTATTCTTTTTTCCCGTATAGAGCACGAGGAAGCTCTGGACGCCGCTTTCGAAGGAGAAGACCTACATCTTGTGCAAGGCAAGCCTTTTTATCACATTGCCCCTATATTTGCAAGATATGTTGTTTGAAAAATGCATTTCTTAGAGTACACGATAGACTTGTTTAGGCCTCGGATTGTATATGTAACCGACGGACCGACCTAGTAGTTGCACTCACTTTACATAGGGTGTTGATATTTCCTTATCTTTGATAGCTCCACACATGTTTGCGCCGGTGTCGCTATCCATTAGGTACGATTACCGAGGTAGTTTGCTTAGCCATGCTTACGTTTGTATTGTCGTGTGGGGAAACTTGGGTTATTCCTACTATATGCTTAAAAATCCGGTATGTTGTATCAATGTGTTGTGAAATAAAATGGTTGTGAAAATGGTGATGATGAGAGACCATATCTTTGTGGTTTGGTCGCGTATTATCGTTAAGGACCGTTTCCTTTGGGAAATCCATCCAAACACGTTACAGTGCGACCCCACGGGTATTCATGGGATGCCTCTGGCTAAGTAAATGGTTATCACATGGGAGTTTGGTGTGCCAATGGTTGTGGGGGATGCCGAGGATGAGGAGACGAAGTTTTGGATCTTTATAGCCCTTTTTGGGTGTTCTATTGCCTCTAATGTGGCACATGGTACCAGGAGTAGGAGACATCCTCGGTATTCCTGAGTGGATGATGGCTGATCTTGCCTGATGCTCGGCTAAGAGACTTAGCCTAACTAGGTGGCATGCGATTTTCATGGGTTAGCTTTGGAAAGGTCTTATCACGAACTACCATTGCCGACGGGTAAACAGTGTCAGTTTCGTGTCGTGTTGGTAAAGCGTACAACCTCTGCAGAGCTTATTGAACTGTTCGAATAGCCGTGCCCACGGTCATGGGCGAGTGTAAGGTGTTTCTCATAGCGTAGTTTTGGTTGACAAATGTTTGAGGAAAATGGTTGGTGGGAAGGGAATCTTTTCCAGAGTTCACCAGTGTGGTAGACGGCTAACCTTTGTGGTTAGGAACGGGTCTGTGTGACCTGGGGTATCGTTAGGCACCAAGGTGTTGTTAGGACCGAGAAGGTGTTGTTGTGCTGAGAAAGCTAGGTTAACTATGAGAAATAGTGTTGTGATTAACTAAGTCGATGTGAAAGTGAAAAGGAACTAATAGAGAAAATAAGATAATTATTGATTGTTACTCTTTGTGACAAGTTATTGCAAAGCAACTTGTGGAATGGGAAGAGACGTGAGACTCCTCCCGATAACTAGAATTTTAACTCACTTGAGGTTCTGTGAAATAAAACACCTTTGCCAAAAGGGCTGCTTTCGCAAATAAAACCCTAGTCTCCTTGTTTTAACTAAACATGTCATTCTTTCCCTGGCTTGCTGAATACATAAAGTACTCACCCTTGCTATATGTATATCAATAGAGTTTGGATGAAGACGTCGACCCAACTGCCGAGGAGTGTCTCCACGACCAAGTCGAGTATGAAAACTTCTAGAAGTTTCGTGCCTAGCCCCAAACCTCGCCTGTGGAATAAGTTAGTTACCTAGCTAGTTTCTTCACCTAGTGCCTAGTCACTCAGTCGCTTAGTCTCTCGCCGCTTTTAGCTTCCGTGTTGTTTCTCTTGTGGCTTTCTGTACTATTGTGTTACTCACCTATGGGCCTGTCCATGATGGTAACTTATGTAAGGACTAATTCCATTGACGTAGTAAAGTAGTTTACTTTGATTTCATATTTATTCTGTGTACCAGCTAGTGTATCCTGGGACTGGTACTATCTCACAGGTAATGCGTAACACCTCGGTATGAGTTAGCTGGTGTTTACAGCTAACGAGTGTCGGGGTGTTACAATGGCGTCGAGCAACCGGCGGCCAGCCCACGGATGGCGGCGCCTCCTTCTCCCTTCTCCCCTCTCTTAGTCGCTCCCTAGGTCGGAATCGGCGGAGCTCGGCCTGGGCATTGCCACCACCTCCCGGATCGGTGAGATGATGCCGCGTACTCCGCTGCCAGCCTCTACCCTCCCCTACCCTTTCCGTCAAACCAATCCCTCTCCCTCGTCCCCCACCTCTTCGTCGTTGGCAGCGGCGGGGGACTGGGACGATGAGGACAACGGCGGCGGTGACGACCATGAGGCAGCGCGCAAGAAGCACCCGAAGACGGCCACAGCCTTCGTGTTATCACACCGCCCGTCACGGGCGCGCGAGGAAGGGGAGGAAGGCGAGCTGGTTCCACGCTGTCCGCACATCGTTGCCAGCGGAGGAAGGGTGCTTCCTCGCGGTGGTCGCGGATAGGCTCCTCGCTTTCTGCTGCCCCGGCGGCGACTTCCATGCCTGGGAAGAAGAGAGAGTGAGGATGAGGAAGAAGAGGGAGAGGGGAGGGAATGACAGGTGGGGCCCAAGTGGGCCCCCACCATTTCTGGTTGGCTAAATGAAGGCCCAACATTGTTTGGTTGCTCGATTTCATTCACAATCAGCAGTAGTGGTTAGATTTTTTTTTTACAGAATAAGTTCACTTTTATTCCCTTAACCAGTGACCTAATCAAATTCATATCCCTCAACCACAATACCGGATATCTTGACCCCCCCAACTATTAAAGCCACTGCAATTTGATTCCCTCAGCAGTTTTGGAGAACAGTTTTGTTGACATGGTGCCTATGTGGCGGTGTTGACCTGGTCTTTGTACCACGTGGTATTGATGTGGCGCTTATGTGACATTAGCATTTAAAAAATATGTGGAACCCATTTTTCATTCAAAAAATAATAATTTGTGGGACCTACCGACCCTGAAGCCGACATCACGGAGACGCTTGAAGTAGAAGAAGGCGGGCTCGAGGAGGCCATGGGTGGCGAACGCCCGGAGACAATGACGTTGAGGGTCTTGGGTGTTAGCGCAAATATAACATGTCTATCCTCCTTTCTATTTTTGTCGATTTCCTTCTAATTCTCCCGATTCTGTTGCTATAAATTGGTAGATGGACTACGTAAGGTTAAGGCTATATGTACACATGTTCCGTGATTAATCTACATTGCGTTGAGCCAATCTAGCTTTCATGGTATCAGATTCCACCGATCCTATCGCTTCCGCTCTCCTCTAACCCTATCTTCCTCTTGCCGCTGCCAACGGCATCCTCTAGCCGGTGCCATGTCGTTCGATGATGCAGCCCTCGGCGGCCATCTCCTCCGTCACTGATGCAGCCAGCCTGGCCATCCGGAACATGCTCCGTCCCGCCGATGACTCGCCTCAGTGGAGGACGTCGCCGCCGCCACGGCTCTTGTCGACACCACTTCTGCCTCGGCTCTTGCCAACGCCACCTCTACCGCGGCTGTCAAAGCCATCCAGGCAGCCATCTCTGCTCTCGTTGTCCCTCCGACCACCACGGCAACCACAACATCCAGCCCGTCCTCTCCGTCGACGGTCACTGTTGACGCCATAGCTCTCCGTGCTGTTCTCGGCCTCCCGCCAGTCGACGAGCCACCCTCTCACGGCGCGCTGGTCAACTTGACCGGCCCCGACCTCGCCAGCCTCTTCATCGCGCTTGGTGTGCAACCTCCCCAACACCGTGACGAGGCGCCCGTTGGCTCCATCTCCGGGGGCGCGCCTCCGGCCTCCGACGCCGTCGACGCTTTCCATGCCCAGGCGGTGTCCGTCCTCAACGTGAATGCACTTGTTCCCGTCATCCTCGACCTCGGCGCCGCCAACTACACCAAGTGGCTTGGCCTCTTCCTCATCACGCTCAGCAAATACGCCCTCTCCGACCATGTCCTCTCCGACGACGTGTTTCCTCACCACGCGTCATGGGCATGGATGGATTGCGTTGTGCTCACGTGGCTCTACAGGACCATCACCACCGACCTCCTGGAGTGTAACGCCCCGCGTTTCACGAGACGTTAAAAATTAATTTAACAAAACCCTATTCGCGAAAAGTTCGTTCTTTGTGTGAGAGTCTAAGTCGTGCCATGGATCTCAATTTAAATCTACCCTTGTCCCTCTACTCGATGTCAAAAATCATCTCCGCTAAAATTCATGTTCCAAACAAATCCCCGAAATTTGATCTTCCTCTCCTTTGAATTCTCGCCGAATATTTCCCTCAAATACAAAAGTATTCAAATTCCTATTTTGAATCTATCCTTTGACTCCGTTGTATTTTTCCGAGTTCAAATATATAATTTGAATTCAACTCCGGCATCGATTACCCTTCAAACCCCTTAAACAAATATTCTCACCAAAAGTCTACTTTGCCTCCCTCTCCTTTCTCTGTCATCTCTCTTGTTTCTCTCTTAGCTCTCTCTCCCATTCTCTCTCTGCAGCAAGCCTCTCTCTCTCTCCCACGGCAATTCTCTCTCTCTCCCGCAACTCTCTCTCTCCTGCTCATTTTCCTCCTCTCGCCGGATTTTGGCTTGCCGCCCACACCGATTCAAACCGGCCGCGCCCTGCCCGCCTGCCGGCCCTGCGCGCCAGCCTGCCCGCCACGCCTGCCGCCGCCTGCTCGCCTGCGTCGCCTGCACGCCGAGGGCAACAGCCGCTCGCACGCGCCTCCCTCTCTCTTGCTCGCACTCACCCAAAGCGGCAAGGGGCAGAGCCCCCTTTCTTCCCCATTTTTCCCTTTTTCCCCTGCCGGCACCCTCCCCACTGCCACCGCCTTGGCTGCTTGCGCCGGTGGACACCGCGCCCGCGCGCGCCCGTGATGCCGCCCCCGCGCTCGACCTCTATAAGAACCCCTCTCCTCCCCCTTTCGGCCGCTCCTCCCCTTCCTCCTCAGACGCCCGCGCCACCATCACCTCTCCGCCGCTCGCCGCCGGACGCCGCCGCGGACGCACGGCGTGGAGCCCGCCGCCGGCCGCGCCTCCTCTTCCCCGGCTCGGCGTCCCGCTTCCCCCTCGCGGTAACCTCTCCCTGCCGCCCTCCTCCTCCTCCTCCTCCTCCTCCTCTTCTCCCCTCCGCCGCCGTGTAGTTGCCGCCGCTGCCGCATTGTCACCGCCGGCCGGCCGCGCCGTGCGCGCCTTCTTCCTGGCCGCGCCCCCTTCTCCATCCCGCGCCGCTGCCGACCCCGGCCCGGCTCGGCGCCGTCCCACCGCCGGTCGCCGCGCCCCCTCCCCCTCTCCCCTTGGTCGGCCAGTGAAGGAAGCAAGAGAAGAAGAAAGAGGAGAAGAAAGAAGAGAAGAGGAGAAGATGAATGAAGAAAGAAGAAGAAGAGGAGAGAAGAAGGAGAAAAGGAATCCGGTGGGACCCACCGTGGGCCCCACGTCCCTTTGACCCGGTCCTCTCCCTCGGCCTCTCTCTCACCTGCGCGCTGGGCCGCTCCGGCTGGCCCACTCGCCGCTCGGCCTGCTCCCGCTCGCGCGCGCGCTGGGCTGCCACATCGCCGCTCCGGCCCGCTCGCGCCCCCGGCCTGCTACCGCTTTCTCCCGCGCGCTTGCGCTCGGCCTTGGGCCGCCGATCGCCTCGGCCCTACTCGCCGGCCCGCTTGCGCACGCGCCCGGCCGTGGGCCGCCTCCCAACCGCTGGCCTGCCAGCCACGCCCGGCCGTGGGCCGCTTCACCCATGGCCCTTTTAAGCCATCCTCTAGCTAGCCGAAAAGTCCAAAAGCAGCCCCTCAACCTTTTTCTTTGTCCAAGGAATTTATTAGTTCCTTTTCTTTAGACAGAAAATCCATTAATCTTAGGAAATTCATATCTCTTGATCCGTAACTCTGATTGACTCTGTTCCACTTCCAGTAATTCCGTAAAACTGAGATCTATCTAATGGCACTATTATTTAGTCTAAATAGGGTCCTTCTTTTGGTCCTTTTATAGGTTTTCATTGTTTGCGTATAGTTGCGGATTGCGGATTTTCGTCCGAGTGCGGATTTCAAGAAGCTTCGTGAAGGCCTTGAGCAAGGCAAGTCACCCTTGATCATATTGCCCCTATAATTGAAAAGTCATTATTATTTTGTTTGCAACATGCATTATTAGGAGTACACACTTAACATGCTTGGCCTCGGTTTGCGTGCCAAACCGACGGACCTACCTAAGTAGTCGCACTACTTCCTGTAGGCCGATATACCCTGATTCCTTGTCGCTCCACCTTTGTGGTACCTCGGTATTCGTGCTCTCTGAGCACGAGTACCAATTACTCCACATACACCGTTGCTTGTCGAAAACTTGGGAAATGGGTTTGAGAAACCTTTAAAAACCGACACGTGGTGTCGGTGCGTTTGAAAATAAAAATGTTTGTGAAATCTCGCGATGCGGGTGTTGCGCCTGCGTGGTGCTGTTCCCGTACTCGCATATAAGGACCGATTCCTGTGGGAATTACATCCGAGCATAGCAAGTGCAACCACATGGTGGAATGGGACACCCTAGCTAAGTAATTAGCTGCTTCTGGGAAATCTTGTATGCTAATAGGGGTGGAAAGCCGGGATGTGGCGGTAGAGACGTCCTGGGAGTCCTAAACAGAGGAAGGCAACCGGGAGTCCTGTATGGAAAGCCGGAGTTGGCCTGATGTTTGTCAGGGAGACCCTCTATGTGGCATGAGGTGACCTAGGATTAGCTTTGGAAAGGCTTTGTCATGAACCTCCGACACCGGCCAGTGTCTGGAGTAAGTTCGTGTTATGTGGGTAAAGTGTACCCCTCTGCAGAGGTTAATAAACTGTTCGAACAGCCGTGCCCACGGTCATGGGCGGATGCAAGGTGATTCCCGTTGCGTAGATTTGTTTGCCTGTGCTTTGTGAAAAATGTTGTGGGTTGGAAATCGTTACCAGAATCAGCCTATGTGGCAGATGGATGACCTGAGTGGTCCGAAACGGGTCTGTGTGATCCGGGATGTCTGAGGGCATCATAGACTAGGCTTCCCGGGAGGAAGCAGAATGTTGTGCTGTGGAGCAGCAGGACTCTTGGAGTCCGATAAAAATGAAAAGGGCTCAGGGAGCCGCGTAATCAAGTGAAATGGCTGTGTGAGCCGAGAACTAATGAACCGACCAGGGAAGTCGGGGCATTACCAGCGAGTTGTTGAAAAGCATCTCTTAAGTCGATTTGAGACGCAAGTCTCTTTTCGACCTAAACTTAAAAAGAAGAAAGTCACTTAGTGGTTTCAAAATGATTCCAAATAAAGGATTTGCAAAACAAACTTTCCCCTCTTTCCAAGCTTGCACTAAACACCTAAGTTCCCGTGACTTGCTGAGTACGTAAGTACTCACCCTTGCTTTCTATATATATATAGTTCTGCCAGCTCTGAAGGTGAAGCCGAAGTGAAGATTAGGGTTTCGTCCTGGTTCCCAGCCGTCGCCTGTGGTGTTGGGTGTTAGTTCGTTGATTTCTGCTGCTGTGGTCTCTGATGTTGCTGCTTCCGCGTCGTCTGTTGCAATCTCGGGTTCCCTCGAGAGCTGCAACTTAAGTCAAGGTAAATAAGTCCCCTATTTAAATTAAGGATTGCAATGATTCCTAATTGTCACCGTGGGTACCAGCGCTATGTCCTGGGACTGGTACCGATATCGCGGTATCGTAGGAAGCGGTTTGCGCCGTTTTCCTACGACACGCTCCTGTCAGGTGCCGTTGTACGGCGGTGCCGGATCGGGGTGTGACAAGAGATGGTATCAGAGCATAGGTTGGCCCTAGGATCGAAACCCCTTAATAAGATGGCGTTATTTGAGTACAAAACTATTTGTGAAAAGTAAGGTGTTGTTGCCCCTTTAGCTCTAGTTTTGTGAAAAATCTTTTCCTGTTCTCCTCTTCTCAATCAAAATGTAGAAGCTAGACGTGTGTTTGATTTTTGTCCCAGAGTTCGCCTGTCTTCACGCCCAGTTGAAGAAAGATGTGCTCAAGCCTCTAGAAGTCTTAGTCAAGCCCTCGTTGGTAGGCTGACCTTAGTATCGTCGCCCTCTCAATAGGAGTTGTGGTGAGCTAATGCGTGTGTGAGTTATGTTTGGTAGTCCGTGTTCAGGTGTTAGACCAGTTGGGCTACCGGCTGGAACACACCACCTAAGTTTCCGGGATTTCGAAAACCGTTTTGCTGTAGTGATTTGCTTTCCCTCTTTATCTTATCTCCTTCTGGTCTAGCCTGATCTCAGCCCCTCCGCAGCAGATGGCACGTCGTTCTACCCGTCAGATTCGTGGCCCTAACCGCTTTGGTTTCGAAGAAGACCTCGCTCACGCAGAAGATCTGAATCAACCAGCTAACATAGCTAATGAGCAAAATGCCGAGAATGACCATGCACCTGCTAGTGGACCAGTCAATGAAGCCGCAAGTGGTAACCAGCCCCCGCCAGTGGATATCCACCAACTCATGGCCATTCAGACTCAGATTCTACAAGGAATGGCTCAGCATCTGGCCTCCATGCAACAACAAATCCCTCAAGCTCATCGACCTCAAATGGTTCAAGGCAATGGTAGATCCAAACTAAATGATTTCCTCAGATCTCATCCGCCAGAATTCTCCCAGACCGCCGAGCCTATGGAAGCTGATGACTGGATTAAGGATGTTGAAAGGAAGTTAAATCTATTTCAGTGCAATCCTGTAGAGAAAGCCCTATTTGCTGCCCATCAGTTGAGAGGACCCGCAGCCGATTGGTGGGATAACTACTGTGCTGCCCACCCTGATGCTACCAACATTACTTGGATAGAGTTTGCCGAAGCCTTCCGTGCAGCTCACGTTCCAGAAAGTATAATTGATATGAAGAAGGAAGAATTTGCAAATATCAAGCAAGGACCCTCTAGCATCAACGAGTACTTGAGTCGCTTCAATAGGTTGGCACGATATGCCCCAGAAGATGTGGATACTGATAAGAAAAAGATAAGGAGATTCTTGAAGGGAATGAATGTCAACCTGAGAATGCGATTGTTGGCTCATGAATTTCCCACATTCCAGCACATGATCAATAAGGCACTACTGCAAGAAGATGCACAGAAAGAAATGCAAGACTATATAAAACGCAAGGTATCGCCTTCAGAGTTTGAAGCAAGAGAAAGTCAACGCCCAAGAACCGCCTCACCAGCACGGTACTATTGTAGCACCCCTCAGCATTCCAATACCGTTGGTTCTATCCCCCGTTCGACAGTGTCAGGATCTAATCAACAGTCCACAAGGACCTACAATAGCAACCATGGAGGAAGTAATTCTACTACTCACTCAGTAGGCAATGGAAAGAAGGCAGGAGTTGAGTGCTACACTTGTCACGAGATGGGACACTATTCATGGCAATGCCGCACTAACACTCGAACTCCAATGGTACAGTCAAATGCCACCACCGGAGCATCCGTGCAAGGAAATGCGAGACCCCAGAACAACAGACCGATCTCCTATACCTCGCCAGCCGCAATACAAGGACGTTTGAACCATGTGCAAGCAGAAGCAAATGAAGAAGTCCTTGAAATTGACACAGTTGAAGAAGCATACAAAGACCAGGAACCACAGGAGGAAGCAAACCCACAGTATGATGAAGCATGCTAAGTGAATCAAAGCATCAGATCGTTTTGTGGCAAGAACGCAACCATGACTAGAAGAAAGACCAATAGAGTATGAAGCTGCGAAGAAGTCGGAAGACAACCTTTTGGTTTCATGTGTGTGGTCCACCTTCGAATCTCGGGGACGAGATTCTTGTAAGGGGGGTGGATTTGTAACGCCCCGCGTTTCACGAGACGTTAAAAATTAATTTAACAAAACCCTATTCGCGAAAAGTTCGTTCTTTGTGTGAGAGTCTAAGTCGTGCCATGGATCTCAATTTAAATCTACCCTTGTCCCTCTACTCGATGTCAAAAATCATCTCCGCTAAAATTCATGTTCCAAACAAATCCCCGAAATTTGATCTTCCTCTCCTTTGAATTCTCGCCGAATATTTCCCTCAAATACAAAAGTATTCAAATTCCTATTTTGAATCTATCCTTTGACTCCGTTGTATTTTTCCGAGTTCAAATATATAATTTGAATTCAACTCCGGCATCGATTACCCTTCAAACCCCTTAAACAAATATTCTCACCAAAAGTCTACTTTGCCTCCCTCTCCTTTCTCTGTCATCTCTCTTGTTTCTCTCTTAGCTCTCTCTCCCATTCTCTCTCTGCAGCAAGCCTCTCTCTCTCTCCCACGGCAATTCTCTCTCTCTCCCGCAACTCTCTCTCTCCTGCTCATTTTCCTCCTCTCGCCGGATTTTGGCTTGCCGCCCACACCGATTCAAACCGGCCGCGCCCTGCCCGCCTGCCGGCCCTGCGCGCCAGCCTGCCCGCCACGCCTGCCGCCGCCTGCTCGCCTGCGTCGCCTGCACGCCGAGGGCAACAGCCGCTCGCACGCGCCTCCCTCTCTCTTGCTCGCACTCACCCAAAGCGGCAAGGGGCAGAGCCCCCTTTCTTCCCCCTTTTTCCCTTTTTCCCCTGCCGGCACCCTCCCCACTGCCACCGCCTTGGCTGCTTGCGCCGGTGGACACCGCGCCCGCGCGCGCCCGTGATGCCGCCCCCGCGCTCGACCTCTATAAGAACCCCTCTCCTCCCCCTTTCGGCCGCTCCTCCCCTTCCTCCTCAGACGCCCGCGCCACCATCACCTCTCCGCCGCTCGCCGCCGGACGCCGCCGCGGACGCACGGCGTGGAGCCCGCCGCCGGCCGCGCCTCCTCTACCCCGGCTCGGCGTCCCGCTTCCCCCTCGCGGTAACCTCTCCCTGCCGCCCTCCTCCTCCTCCTCCTCCTCTTCTCCCCTCCGCCGCCGTGTAGTTGCCGCCGCTGCCGCATTGTCACCGCCGGCCGGCCGCGCCGTGCGCGCCTTCTTCCTGGCCGCGCCCCCTTCTCCATCCCGCGCCGCTGCCGACCCCGGCCCGGCTCGGCGCCGTCCCACCGCCGGTCGCCGCGCCCCCTCCCCCTCTCCCCTTGGTCGGCCAGTGAAGGAAGCAAGAGAAGAAGAAAGAGGAGAAGAAAGAAGAGAAGAGGAGAAGATGAATGAAGAAAGAAGAAGAAGAGGAGAGAAGAAGGAGAAAAGGAATCCGGTGGGACCCACCGTGGGCCCCACGTCCCTTTGACCCGGTCCTCTCCCTCGGCCTCTCTCTCACCTGCGCGCTGGGCCGCTCCGGCTGGCCCACTCGCCGCTCGGCCTGCTCCCGCTCGCGCGCGCGCTGGGCTGCCACATCGCCGCTCCGGCCCGCTCGCGCCCCCGGCCTGCTACCGCTTTCTCCCGCGCGCTTGCGCTCGGCCTTGGGCCGCCGATCGCCTCGGCCCTACTCGCCGGCCCGCTTGCGCACGCGCCCGGCCGTGGGCCGCCTCCCAACCGCTGGCCTGCCAGCCACGCCCGGCCGTGGGCCGCTTCACCCATGGCCCTTTTAAGCCATCCTCTAGCTAGCCGAAAAGTCCAAAAGCAGCCCCTCAACCTTTTTCTTTGTCCAAGGAATTTATTAGTTCCTTTTCTTTAGACAGAAAATCCATTAATCTTAGGAAATTCATATCTCTTGATCCGTAACTCTGATTGACTCTGTTCCACTTCCAGTAATTCCGTAAAACTGAGATCTATCTAATGGCACTATTATTTAGTCTAAATAGGGTCCTTCTTTTGGTCCTTTTATAGGTTTTCATTGTTTGCGTATAGTTGCGGATTGCGGATTTTCGTCCGAGTGCGGATTTCAAGAAGCTTCGTGAAGGCCTTGAGCAAGGCAAGTCACCCTTGATCATATTGCCCCTATAATTGAAAAGTCATTATTATTTTGTTTGCAACATGCATTATTAGGAGTACACACTTAACATGCTTGGCCTCGGTTTGCGTGCCAAACCGACGGACCTACCTAAGTAGTCGCACTACTTCCTGTAGGCCGATATACCCTGATTCCTTGTCGCTCCACCTTTGTGGTACCTCGGTATTCGTGCTCTCTGAGCACGAGTACCAATTACTCCACATACACCGTTGCTTGTCGAAAACTTGGGAAATGGGTTTGAGAAACCTTTAAAAACCGACACGTGGTGTCGGTGCGTTTGAAAATAAAAATGTTTGTGAAATCTCGCGATGCGGGTGTTGCGCCTGCGTGGTGCTGTTCCCGTACTCGCATATAAGGACCGATTCCTGTGGGAATTACATCCGAGCATAGCAAGTGCAACCACATGGTGGAATGGGACACCCTAGCTAAGTAATTAGCTGCTTCTGGGAAATCTTGTATGCTAATAGGGGTGGAAAGCCGGGATGTGGCGGTAGAGACGTCCTGGGAGTCCTAAACAGAGGAAGGCAACCGGGAGTCCTGTATGGAAAGCCGGAGTTGGCCTGATGTTTGTCAGGGAGACCCTCTATGTGGCATGAGGTGACCTAGGATTAGCTTTGGAAAGGCTTTGTCATGAACCTCCGACACCGGCCAGTGTCTGGAGTAAGTTCGTGTTATGTGGGTAAAGTGTACCCCTCTGCAGAGGTTAATAAACTGTTCGAACAGCCGTGCCCACGGTCATGGGCGGATGCAAGGTGATTCCCGTTGCGTAGATTTGTTTGCCTGTGCTTTGTGAAAAATGTTGTGGGTTGGAAATCGTTACCAGAATCAGCCTATGTGGCAGATGGATGACCTGAGTGGTCCGAAACGGGTCTGTGTGATCCGGGATGTCTGAGGGCATCATAGACTAGGCTTCCCGGGAGGAAGCAGAATGTTGTGCTGTGGAGCAGCAGGACTCTTGGAGTCCGATAAAAATGAAAAGGGCTCAGGGAGCCGCGTAATCAAGTGAAATGGCTGTGTGAGCCGAGAACTAATGAACCGACCAGGGAAGTCGGGGCATTACCAGCGAGTTGTTGAAAAGCATCTCTTAAGTCGATTTGAGACGCAAGTCTCTTTTCGACCTAAACTTAAAAAGAAGAAAGTCACTTAGTGGTTTCAAAATGATTCCAAATAAAGGATTTGCAAAACAAACTTTCCCCTCTTTCCAAGCTTGCACTAAACACCTAAGTTCCCGTGACTTGCTGAGTACGTAAGTACTCACCCTTGCTTTCTATATATATATAGTTCTGCCAGCTCTGAAGGTGAAGCCGAAGTGAAGATTAGGGTTTCGTCCTGGTTCCCAGCCGTCGCCTGTGGTGTTGGGTGTTAGTTCGTTGATTTCTGCTGCTGTGGTCTCTGATGTTGCTGCTTCCGCGTCGTCTGTTGCAATCTCGGGTTCCCTCGAGAGCTGCAACTTAAGTCAAGGTAAATAAGTCCCCTATTTAAATTAAGGATTGCAATGATTCCTAATTGTCACCGTGGGTACCAGCGCTATGTCCTGGGACTGGTACCGATATCGCGGTATCGTAGGAAGCGATTTGCGCCGTTTTCCTACGACACGCTCCTGTCAGGTGCCGTTGTACGGCGGTGCCGGATCGGGGTGTGACATGGAGTCTGTCCTGCAGCCTATCGTCACCGCGCGCATCGTCTAGCTCTCTCTCGAGCAAATGTTCCTCGGCCACCAGGAACAACGCGCCATGAACCTCTTGGGCGAGTTCCACACGTTCGTGCAAGGCGACCTCAGTGCGAACGACTACTATCGACGTCTCAAGGCTATGGTTGACACTCGCGGCAAGCTCGACGACCCCGTCACCGCCGACAACTCATCCTCGCCATGCTCGGAGGTTTAAACCCTAAGTATGAGAATCTCCAAACTTTTTTTCCCTGCAACGCCCCTTCCCGACGTTCATCGAAGCATGGAGTCAGCTCATCCTCGCCGAGATCAACAAGGGCTCCTCCAACTGCTCCACCACCTCCTTCACCGCTCTCATCGCTGCTACCGACGGTGGGAACCGCAGCGGCATCGGCGGCATGAACCCGGCGCACGCCACGGGGTTTGGGAACCCAAATCAAGGTGGCGCAACACTCACGGTGGCGGCGACAACAACAAAAATCGGTGCCGACGCAACGGGAACGGGGGCGGTGCCGCTGGCGGCAACGGCGGCTCTGGTAGCACAAACCAGGGCGCAGGCAGCCAAGGCGCAGGACAGGCCGCCGCTCAGCCCAGCGCTGGATAGGCCTGGCCCACTCCGTAGCACCCCTGGACCGACACAATTCAGATGTGGCCTGCCGGCCCAGTTGCTACAGGGCACGTTGGGTCCTCCGCGGCTTCTCCCAACGACCCGACATCGACTTTGACGAGACCTTCAACCCCGTCGTCAAGCCTGCCACTGTCAGCATGGTGCTCAGCCTGGCAATCTCTCGTGACTGGCCCATCCACCAGCTGGATATAAAGAATGCTTTCCTCCATGGGACCCTCGCCGAGACAGTCTACTGCATGCAGTCATCTGGGTTTGTTGATCCCGCGCAACTGGACTCTGTTTGTCGCCTCAACAAGTCACTGTATGGACTCAAGCAAGCACCTCGAGCCTGGTATAGCCGCTTCGCCACCTTCCTTCAGTCTACTGGGTTTGTTGAAGCCAAGGCAGACACGTCTCTGTTCATCTATCGGAACGAAGGAGATGTGGCTTATCTCCTCTATGTCGATGATATCGTCCTCACTGCGTCGTTGGCATCTTTGCTTCGTTGGACCATCTCTGCTCTCCAGTCTGAGTTCAGTATGAAGGATCTTGGTGAGCTCCATCACTTCCTCGGTGTTTTGGTCTCTCGCGAGTCATCAGGCTTGTTTCTCACTCAGCGGTAGTATTGTTTGAAGCTCTTGGAGCATGCAGGCATGTCTGACTGCAAACCATGTGGCACACCAGTTGACACCACCGCCAAGTTATCGTCCACTGACGGGTCCCCAGTTGCTGACCCTATAGATTATCGCAATGCAGTCTCGCCGGTGCATTGCAGTACCTGACGTTTACTCGGTCTGACATTTAGTATGCTGTTCAGCAGGTTTTCCTCCACATGCATGATCCTCGAGAGCCCCATCTCATCTCTCTCAAGCGGATTCTTCGCTATGTTCGAGGGACACTGGATCGGTCCGCGTCGCACGACTTGATTGCCTACTCTGATGCCAATTGGGCTGGATGTCCCGACACTCGCAAGTCCTCCTCGGGCTACGCCATGTTCTTAGGTGATACTCTTGTCTCATGGTCATCCAAGCGTGTAGAGGCTGAGTACATGACAGTTGCCAATGCTATTGCTAAGACCTGTTGGTTGCGACGGCTTCTTCATGAGCTCCACGTCCCTCCGGTCAAGGCCACTCTTGTTTACTGTGACAACGTCAGCGCAATCTATCTCTCAACTAACCCAGTGCAACACCAGCGCGCGAAACATGTTGAGATTGATTTGCACTTCGTTCGTGAGAAGGTCGCCATTGGTTCAGTCCGTGTTCTTCACGTGTCTACCACCTCTCAGTACGCTGACATCTTCACCAAGGATCTACCATCTCCGGTCTTCACAGAGTTTCGGTCCAGCCTGAACGTTCATCCTAATGACATCAGTCTACGGGGGCGTGTTAGCGCAAATATAGCATGTCTATCCTCCTTTCTGTTTTTGCCGATTTCCTTCTAATCCTCCCGATTCTGTTGCTATAAATCGGTAGATGGATTGCGTAAGGTCAAGGCTATATGTACACATGTTCCGTGATTAATCTACATTGGGTTGAGCCAATCTAGCTTTCATTGAGAAAGGCGACAGGGTCGGGAAGGGCGAGGGTACCGTCGAATAGGGAAAGGAGTTCGGAGGAGTGGGTGACCGGAGTGAGGCGGGCGGCGAGGAGGGAGGAGAGCTCATCGGAGGGGATGAACCATGGCTGGACGCACGCCCAGGTGACGAGGGAGAGCAGCGGAGTGGGATCGGAGGTGGGGAGGGAGGACGCCGCGAGGAGGAGAGCCGGATTGGGCGGGGATGGCAGCGCAAAGAGCGGGGTGGAGAGGGATGGCCCCGAGCGGAAGCGGAGCGCGAGCGCCGCGAGCTGCGCCGCTCTCGTCTCCGGTCTCCTCGGGCGCGGCCACCGCCACCACTCACGGGACGCGCCGTCGCCGCAGATACGCCGCTACTCCCTTCCTACCCCGCCCGCCACCGCTCCAACTCTCCCTGCGAACGGCTGAAGCTGGAGAGAAAGGGAGAGAGAGAAAGAGTGAGGGAGGACTGGAGGAGAAAGAAGGGAGGGAAAGAGAGGATGAATGGATGATGTGTGGGTCACACTTGTCAGTGGACCCCACATATTCATTTTTTACATGAATGATGAATGTGTTCTACGTGTTTTTTAAATTTTATACCACCTAAACATCACGTAAATATCACGTGGGATAAAGATTAAGTCAACATCACTATGTAGGTGCCACGTCAGTAAAATCGTTCTCTAAATCCACCGAGGGAGTTAAATTGCTCCGATTTTAATAATTGAGGGCTCGAGATATGCGGTATTGTGATTGAGAGATCAGATCTGGTCACTAGTGAAGGGAGTCAAAGTGAACTTATTCTTTTTTTTACAGTTTGAACCCTGTTTCGGATCGCTATCAATTTTACATTGTAGCCCTGTATCTCCGGTAATTTTTACAGTTTGACGTTATATTGGGCTCTCTAGAAGTAAAATCTTTTCGGGTCGGAGGGTGTAAGCCGTAGCTCAACCGTCCGGTGGTTTTGCACGTCAACCAACACTTCAACGGTTTATCCACTCAGAAATAATCGCTGCTGCCGTTCCAGTAACTAAATACTGCTTCCAGTGATTCTCAATGCCGAACTGCCAATGGTGGCCTCTAGCCCTCTACCTTGGTTCTCCAGTAATAACTCAGTAGCTTAGGATTTGCATCAGAAAGGAAATTTCCGCCAACTAATTTTAAGTAGAGCAACACAAATACACAATCATTTTATCCATGGTGCTTTCAACACAGAGAAAGAAAGGTTAACATCCAGGGACGAAACAAAATTTGCAATTCAAGAGCAGCTAAAATTGCAGAGCGCTCATTCTCTTATGACTCTGTACCGCCAGTACATTGGTTTACAGCCTTACAGTTATAGGTAGGTAGCATCAGTATTAGTACCGAAGAGAAACTTGGAAGGTATGCTGCTGTAAAATACCAGCATTCATCTTGACAATTGAACTGCAAGGTCGTTTAGAAAAAAAAATGAACTGCAAGATCGCAAGCTGAAAAAAAGGTATGAAGAAGGCTAGCCTATCCTGTCTCATATTTCTCATCCATGCAAATTATCGCGGGCACGGTGGTGAAGGCATACAACTCTGTTTCCACCTTGTTTTGCCTATCAAAATATGAGGGGGAAAATGCTTTACAAACCTATGTTACTGCAGCTTCAACTCTTCAACAACCCAAGGTATCAGTTCCTATGCTCTTTACTGTGTCATGTACAAGCCTAGTGTAACTTCAACTCTCCAACAACCCCAAGGTAACAGCACTTACCGGTCCTCCATTGTCTATGACTCTATGTAAGAATGGACACAACCATTAGGAGAACCAAGAAGGATGTAGGCAAAAATCTCAGTGGCACAACCCTTTCTGAAGCACTTAGAATCTGCACTGGAAATAAACATCCTCCCTGCGATGCGTTTATCGTTGTGATCTTTGCGAGGCCTCCAAAAGAGCATGCCCTAACATCCTGGTCCATTGTTTGGAAATAGATGTTGAATGCATATGATATGTTGCCGTCATGGCTAAGATTATTGCAGGAGGATCCATAGCCCAGTGGTGTACAATCTGCATTTGAGCATGCGTAGTTTACAGCGGCTGGCAAGTCTTTGTACTTATCCTTTGCATCCTTGTTGAAAACACACCACTGTGCTGGCAAGTATTCCACTTGAACTCCAACCAGATTGTCTAGGCCATCTCCACTGAGATCCATAGAGAACTTTGGTTTTCCATCATATGTGAGTAGTCCCCAGTGACGTTCAAAGCGCCCAGGCAGTACACTCTTCTGGTTCTCATCAATCAGTGCAAATAGGTAAACTTCCATCCAACCAGGTCTGAGAGGTGTCCCAATGTTTCTGACCATCTTCTTCAGAAAACCATCATAGAACTTCTGCGCATATCTCACATTTGCGTGTTTATCACCATCAGTTGGCCAGCCAACCTCACCAACAATGATTTTCATGTCAGGCACACCAGCCTTCCTTAGTGACCAAACAAGGGTGTCGAAGTTGGCATCAAACACATTCGTGTATACCATACCTTTGTCATAAACTGGCTTGCTACCACCATCAAAGAAGGAAAAATTGAGTGGGAAGTTTGGATTCTGGTATAGACTGAGAAATGGGTAGATGTTAACAACAAAGGGTGCATCATTCATATTGAGGAAATTGACAATGTCAACCATGAGGGCATTGATATCCTTGCGGAAGCTCCCAGCCGATGGCACTGGTTTATTATCAGGAGAGTTGTAGACATCAGCATTGAGTGGGACAACTGCCTTTACATGATCACCTAAACCAAGTTTGTCTAGAGCTCTCTGCATGTTCTTGAGCGCAGGAAAGGTTACGTTGATTAGGCTGCCATTGTAGCTCTTTAGAAAAGGCTCATTGCCAACAGCCACATACCTGAGCAATTAACATAACCAGTGAATATAACAGGAGAGTATCACCAAAGACAATGTGAATATTTGGAAATAAGTAACTAAGCGAGTACAGTTAATACATTTTATATGCAACATGCCATCGGATTCATAGAGATATGCTCAGTTTGACACATCATGCATAACAGCATGAGCAACTTAATTAGCACAGTAATTACAAAAGGAAGTGCTAGGATGTGAAGTCACTGAAATCCAGTGAATTCCTACTGTTCTTCACCAATAAAAAGTTAAAAATACACCTAAATTTCCACAGTGAATTCAGCACAATTTAGGATTAAAATACTCTGGATATCATAAATACAAGTTCATTCTGGCTTCCGTTGGCATCTAGAATTAGAAACCTAGAAATGGTAGTCCAATTGTCGGCTCATTCCTGTGTTTACTTACTCCACATTTTGAATAGGTTTCCTCAATGAAGTAGTTCAGTCAACATCCATGGAAGCATATAAACACCATCAACAGAGGGAACATGATCTAAACACACTGTATTCCATAAACCAATCAAAGCATATTTCTCCAACATTTACAACGTTAACTCTCGACCCTGAGGTACCATGAAGTATGAAACTAATTGCATGATGCAGGATACATGACGGTATGTATCTAAGTAACACGATTGTAAGTGATGTCTAATTAACACTCATGTCTTTCAGGCGACAGGGGAAACCTGAACCCAGGAAGCACTGCAACAACAGAGAACCATCAATTTTGCATGAACCACAATGCAAGTATGCATGTGCATCTCACACTCACAGCACCATCCCATCAGACAGACAGGCACTACACGATCAATCGATCACGGTTACACGAAACTGCATGTCCAACGGTGCATTTCGTCGAACACTTTCGACGCGCCCGAACAGACACTCCATACCCTCACCTCGCACGCCCGCGCTCAGAGTAAGAGCCACGTCGTCTCGCCGCACGCAACACCGAACACTTGGCATGCAGCCGCAAACTAGAAGCACACGCGACACCGCACCGGCGGCCGAGCCAAACCATAGCAAACCACCCGTAGAGCGAGCGAGCGAGCGAGGTAGGGCGACAGCAGCAGTGGGGCGCGTACCTGACGTCGACGCCGCCCTCGAGGTAGGCGGAGACGTTCTGCTCGGCCCACTGGTAGGCGCGGCGCGGGTCGCCGGCGAGGTGGGCGAGCTGGTCGTTGGGGACGGCGAACATGACCTGGATGCCGGTCTCCGCGAGCGCGCCGGCCGTCCAGGGGTCGGCGTCGAACATCTTCACCCGGTCGACGCCGTTGGCCACCAGCATCCGCACCACCTCGCACGGGAGTATGGGGTGGGACATCATCGTGCCCCAGTTGACTCCCACGGCCGCTCGGCCCAACCCGTCGCCGTACGCCGACGCGGCGAGCGGCAACAAGGCGACGACGCAGACCGCCGCGGCCGCCGCCGCGGCCGCCATGGGAGGCGGAGGAGGAGGTGGGGGATCGATCGGAGAGGGTTTGGAGCGTTGCGGGAGCGAGAGTGTGTTGGGATTGCGGGGTTTATGGAAGAAGCGCGTTTGGCATGCGCCTACGGGATCCCTCCTTATTTGTCATGTTAGTCAGATGATTATGAAAAATTTAAAAAAATTTAATAAGATAGACTAACGTAGGATAAATAACTCCACAAATATGCCACAAATATGCAAGTTAAAATTTAACTTTTACAAGTTGCAACGAAAAAAACAAATTAAACTGTGACTAGTTAACGTATATTCACAGTTATTTTACAAGTTGCAACGAAAAAAACAAATTTAACTGTGAATATACGTTAACTAGTCACAGTTTAATTTGTTTTTTTCGTTGCAATTTGTAGAAATTAAATTTAATCATGTTTGTGAAGTGATTTATCACATATTAATCTATTTTATTAAATTTTTTTAAAATTTTTTATACCTATTTAGGTAACATGTAAGTAATAAGAAGATATCCACTCGAGAGTTTAAAATAGTTTTTTCTTGGGAACTTGGAGCCTTGGAGTTGGAGGAGTTGGAGGAGGAGGAGAGGAGTTGAGCATGTCAGGAGTCAGGACTCAGGAGAAACGAGGGAGGAGGAGAACCTCTGTTTGTACGCAATCTGGCTGGCTGACAGGTGGAGCCAGATGTAGGCAGTGTTCTTAAACTCTGCTTTCCGAACTATTAATAGCCAGGTGTGCCCGCTATCCGAACTATTAAACGCTATATTTAAAAAAAACAAAATTATAGTAAAATTGTTTTAAGAAATCATATTAATATATTTTAAAAATTTATTTTAGTTAATACTTAATTAATTGTGAGCTAACCATTGCTCTGTTTTACGTGCTAGAATTGAAGGTTTTCAACACTCACTCCCAAACTCAACCGTAAGCATGTAAAAAGCATGTTTTACGTGCTAGGAGCGAAGATTTTCAACCCTCACTCCCAAACTCAGCTGTAAGCATGTTACTTGCTCCTTACACCCTTCATCTCAAAACAAGATTTTTTGTGCGTGTTTTTTTTTCTCTTATACGATTTTAGCATGAATGTGCATATTTTTTTCTCAACTATAGAGTATCATGCCGACCTTATTTTTCTCATTTTGAATCAACCAAAAAAAAATAAGCCACTACTAAACCCCATAAGATAAGCGTAACAGCTCATCTACCAGCCACCCCCATATCCAAGAGTGGAGACTCACGACTACTAGGGCTGCCAAGAAAGCTCGAGGCTCGCGAGCTGCTGGAGCTCGAGTTGTCCTAGACTCGATTCAAGCTCGCTCGAGCTCCAAACAAGCTGAGCCTGAGCCTCTCCCAAATCTCGCAAGCTTTGTCAAGCCAAGCTTAAGCTTCCAACTAGTCTAGTAATATATAATTTTTATTGTTATTTAATAATTTAGGATATCAGATATGTTATTTGTATGTCTTGTATTAGCATCGTATATTTATTTTATTCTTTTTTTCTCTTCAATTAATACGAAGAACTAGAAATAATTATTTTTAAAAGATTATCCTTGAAATATACAATGTTCTACTTAAAAATCAAGCTCGATAGTTAAGCTCGAGCTTGATCGAGCTCGAACCGAGCATGTCTGAAAGCTCGAACATTTTATAGGCTCGGCTCGAGCTTGTATCGAGCTAGAGCCTAAGCAGGCGAGCTCGCTCGAGCTCGGCTCTTTGATAGCCCTAGTGACTACCAAAGTCCAACAACATGCTAGACACTATGAGTGGGGATTCCACAATCATGTTATCGTGCTTATCTGACATGAGTGGTAACCACATTTTCACTGTCTTATCATCTTGTGGGGTTTGCGGAGTCATGTCATCTTGTGGGGTTTGCGGCCACGAGAATGACTGAGTAATGGCAATTGGGAAAGTATCAAATCAAAATAAACTAGGAGCAGTTTAATTGCAAAAAAGTGGTCTTATATGGGAAATATTAAATTCAGGGTGATGTTTGGGGTGATTTTTGTAATTTTTATTGTTCTTTTTAAGAAAAGAAATAAGTGTGCATGGAAAGGCACTTAGCCTTCTATGTTAGACTATTCCTTCACTAATCTACAATTAAGAGTAGCATTTCAAACAACATAATCCCACCAATGACCATTGTGGGTTATACAGCCCAAGCACACCTATTAAGCCTACTAAGTCCTTCTCAGATGGGCCTCAATCTCGGCCCACGGCGTGGACAAGACTGTTTTGTTTCCTAATTTTCCGCCGTATTTTTGGTCGTCTTCTTCGCGGACTCCGGAGTCCGCTCGGCGTTCGGTTCCCCTCCTCAAGCTCGCCTCCTCCCCTCGCGCCGTCGCGCGTTGCTGCTGACTCCGGAGCAAAATCGAGCGAGCGCGGCGGATCAGGTGCTCTCCCTGCTCCGCTGCGCGCGCGCCCTTTTGGTTTTGGGACGAGCGGGCAGGGCAGGGCAGGGCAGGGCCAGGCAGAGCCGGAGATCGGAGAGGAGCAGAGAAGAAGCTGGCCATGGGATCGGTGGAGCGGATCACGTCCATGCCGCGGCGGCAGGTCCAAGCCCGTGGTAAGCCGCTTCTTTGCTCCATGCCTCCATGGCCCTCTTCGTTGCATTGTATTGTGTACATTGTCCTGACATATAGCTTGTTCAGTTAAATCAGTAATCAGGATACTGTTATCTTTTGAGATGAAGTATACTGCATTATTCCTATTGTTCCGAGAGACTGAGATAGAAGAAAAGGTTGGGTCTTTTCCTTACTGAGACACTAGTAGCTAAGTGACTCGATTAGATTAGCTAGCTTAAAATCTTACCTCGGAAGAAATCACGAATGTTGCTTTCTTTTTCTGATTGAGCACTTCAATTTGCACTCTATCACAGAAGAATAACTTGGGTGGGTTCTTACCCAAAAGTTGCATGAGAGAAACAAATTTGATGTGTGCATTGTACCTGCCATAACCATGGTCATATGATGTATTGCAGATGGGTCGGTTGCTTCATTGGCTAAACGAACGGGCTCACCCTGCCAACAAGAAGATGATTACGAAGGTGCCAAAAGTATGAGAAATCCATGGACCTTCCTTCCAGAGGTATAAATTTTACATGCATCATTGTTCACTTACCTTTACAAATGCGATGCTGAACTTTTCTCCGACTCTTGTGTTTTCAGGACATCTGGTATCATATACACTCCTTATTGCCACTAAAAGATGCCGCTCGTACTGCATGCGTGTCTCGCACATTTCTACGTTCATGGAGATACCGCCCCAACCTCGTCTTTAATGAGGGAAAACTGGGGCTGAATGGCAATTTGCCGGAAAGTGATGAAGTAACCAAGGAACTTAACGACAAAGTTGACCACATTATGAAAAACCACTCAGGCATTGGCTTGAGGACATTCGGGCTCGAATGTTATAATTTGGTCGATGCCTCTTATCTTGACCGTTGGCTCCAGATTGCTGTTACACCAGCAATAGAAGAACTCATCCTTATGTTTTTTCCAGAGTACAAGACAAAGTACTACGACTTCCCATTCTCACTTTTATTCAATAGGGGTGGAAACTCGATTAAGCATCTTCGCCTCAGCTATTGTGCCTTCCGTCCTACCAGTAGACTTAATTTCTTGCAAAGACTGCATCTGTTTGAAGTGCGTATTACTGGGGACGAATTGGGGTGCCTTCTTTCCAACTCTTTTGCTTTAGAGCAGTTGAAACTCACACATTGCAAAGAGCTCAATTACCTCAAGATACCTTGCGTGCTACAGAGGCTCAGCACGCTGACAGTGTTTGGATGCACAGCATTGCAAGTGATTGAAATTAAAGCTCCAAACCTTTCAAACTTTGATTATGATGGTAATTTAGTAGGACTATCAGATGGAGGTTTACTGCCAGTGAAGAACCTATACTTATCTTCCTTTTATCAGCATAATATTATTGAATACACATGCGCCAAGCTTTCATCCATTGCACCAACTATTGAAACTCTCACCATATTTTCAGAAAGCGAGGTATGTTATGAAACTTAAGATTATATCATTAGATACCAGCATTATGCACATAGCAAGAGTTATACCTTGAAATCTGATTAATCTGGAATTCTGAATATTATTGCAGAGGTTCAATACGCAAATTTCACCCTTCAGATTCCTTCATCTCAAGTGCATGACGATTTCTCTTAACATATCCCGTGGGGGCTTTTCCCCATCAAATGATTATCTTTCTCTAGCTTATTTTCTTGATGCGTCTCCTGTCTTGGAGATTTTCACTTTGACCGTAAGCATTTTTTTCATGTTTTTCTCCTGTTGGATAGAATTCAGTTTTGATGTGGCAAAAATACCTATTAATCTATTGTCTGTAATGGAACCATTTGTAAGTATTGTTTACTTGTTGCTATGCAGGTATCGCAGACTTGTATGAAGCATGACGTGATTTCTGAAGATTCCTCACATCTGAGGCAGATACCAGGACACCGCCATGACAACCTCAAGAATGTGAAGATCATTGGGTTTTGCTCTGCAAAGAGCATGGTAGAGCTGACTTGCCATATTATTGAGAATGCAACATCACTAGAACGCCTTACTCTAGACACAATATGTGATGATTATGAAAATCCTGATAGGCTATCTGTTCACGAAATTGGTGAGTGCAGTCCCATATATAAGCAAATGATCATGGAAGCCAAAAACGCGCTCTTGGCTATCGAAAGATACATTGTGGGGAAAGTCCCCTCTACAGTTAGGTTAGATGTTCTAAAGCCCTGCAGTTGGTGCCATGCCGTTGAAGTTTAGGTGTTAAATTGTGGGGGTGTTGAATTATGTGGTGTTGCTTAAGCTAGGTGTGGCTTGTTTCTTTAGCTATAGGATGTACCTGCTGTTTTAGGTCCTGTGGTATTATTGCATGGGTTGTGCTTTGTCAGTGTTCTAATGTCATGTTACATGTTCAATTATATTATAATCAAGAACCATTCTTTCTTCTGGCTAGCTCTGCTTTATCAATTGAAATCCACCTGAAGCTGGGATGCTACATATGATCGACGATTGTCCCCATGCGACATGCCGACATGTACATGTCTGTTCGCTCTTGTAATGTCATTGATATTTCTGTTACATGACAGCCCAATAATATCCTAATATTACTTCCTGCAAAAAGTATAGCATATTTAATAGTTTACTGCAAACACAATACAAACACTCGTATAAACATGTGCACACAAACCCCTGCTCCTATGAGTATCTCCAAAGACTGGACCAACATATATTAAAATTCACGAAGTCACCACAATCACCTTATTATCAACGGGTATATCATTTACCACTAATAGAATATTTAGCTATAGATGAGTACGTTGGTTTCTAATGACCGGTTTTTCATAATGGATTATGAATGCATTGCCACTTTTTTTGGATGAAATGCATTGTAACTTGCACGCACACAAGTAGTGGGCCAGTTCTTTTTCTCAACTCTAAACTTCAACCTCCTCATTTTCCGTCAGTATGTTTTTTAAATTGATAAATGGTGTGTTTTTACCCTAAAAGTTTCTATGTAGAAGTTGTTAAAAAAATCAAATAAATCTAATTTTTATTTTATAATAATTAATACTTAATTAATCATGTGTTAATGATTTTTCTCGTTTTACGTACCATAAAAATATCTCTATCAACTGAGAGAACAAACGGGGCCTTATGAAACTGCTTCTCTCTCTAGAGATCAACGCTATTATGTTTTGCTTTAATTCAGATTCTCTGCATTAAAGGTACTAATTCAGATGGATGAACTGTACATCGTATTAGGAGGGATTCCAAACCACACGATCACAATCCAACGGTTCAAATCGTACTGCTACTGTAGCGCGTTACAGTATGCATTAGTTACGGTGGCAGACTTAGATTACTGTTCCTACAGGGACTCTCTGCTGTAATGCAGATGATCCGGATCCTGCTGCTTGCTCATATTTTGGTTTGGCATTTTCATATTTGATCAGTATCCTAGTGGAAGATAACGAGACAATTTTCTTGGAAAAGATAATAGCTAAAGCTCACCAGAGTTGAACAAGAAGAGAAGCAACCATCCATTCTGACCCACGTGTTTGGGCAACAAAATTGTCTGCTTTTCCTAATTATTTGTCACCTAAACTACAATCAAGATGCATTTCAAACAACATAATCGTACAAATTATCCTTCAGCCCAAACATACCGATACCAGTTGTTAGAGTTTGTATCGAATATGTGTACAAAGTCGGTTATAGTTTAGGACTTGGAGTTGTACTAGGTGTTAGGATAGAGTAAGAGTCGAACTCTATCCTAGACTCTCTCTTAAATAGAGAGGCACACCGGTTGTAACCGCAAGGCGACAGTAGCAAAGGTGTGGGTACGATGGGCCGGTGGTCTAGCCGGCGGAGTGTCGTGGATACCCGGATACACTGTAATATGCTTGATCGGGGAGGAGCGCCCGTAATCAGTGCCCCGGAGATGTAGGCTTCAGCTGAACTCCGTTATCAAATATCGTGCCTCGGTGTCGTCATCATGTTTGGATCTCCTATGGCATTTTCTTCCGTGTTTGGTTTCCGATGGTGTTTCCGGGCCAGTTTTATAACAAGTGGTATCAGAGCCTGTAGGAGATCCAAGGTAGAGGTGCGAGGGAGGTGCTCCACGCCGCGCCAGGTTGCACACAGTGTCTGGGATAGGACATGGCGCAAGGTGGAGTACGGCGGCGATCAACGGAATTTGATCGGTGGAGTCGAACACTTCAGACGGTGGCCTGAACCGTTCGATGGGCTAAAATCAACAAGGAAACGACCAGACGTGGTGCTCGGGTTGATAGCGGCGGAAGCGATTGGCAATCCAATCCGTGGTGTCGGACACTTTGGGCGGATGGCTCGAACTTTCCAGTGAGTTGCGGTCGACAGGGAGGTGGCTAGACGTGGCACTCAGGTCGAGTGTAGGCTAGTGAAGACGACGTGGTTGGCGGCGGCTTCGGCATGCTACACGGTGACGGCTTCGCGGCAGAGTGTGCAAATTATTTGTCGGTGATGAGTTCAAGGTGGAGCATGGCTTGTACACAGGTCGTGTACGAGGACGGTGACTACTGTGGAAGTGCTAACATTCAGATTGGAGCGTGTTGCAGGGCTGCAGTAGGCTGTGAAGCGCAGGATGCAAGCACGGCAACAGGGCGCGCAGCAGACCAAGCTAGGGAGCAGAGTCCAACAGGGACTTGGTTTGGCTTGGTATTTTTTTTCTTCAACACAAGAAGTAAGGTGCTTAGGAAGTATCGTGTAGTAGTTGGCTGCATGCATGTACATGGGAACTTGAGCCAACTATGGAGACACGATCAACATGCAAAAACTATTGAAGGAAAATATACATATTCCATGCATGATGGATGGCAGACTATGCATGTGTACGTGTTGCAGTCCAAAAGGGAGCTCAGGAATCCGGATTAATGCATGCAGGGACACGATGCGTGTATGCGTGGGATATCGAGAAGAATTAGCAGGTTGAGATGGGAGTCGGCTAAATTTGAATCCGTATACGAGATTAACTCGATTTTGTCTTTTTGCTGGCCTAGAAAGAAAGAGGAAGGGGCTGAGACCAATACCGAATAGAATAGGATTTTATATCCGACACGCACAGGTCTTGGACACTGCTCTCTTTAAAGGGGACCAGGAACAAGGCAAGGAACAACAATCTCGTTGGAACGGTAAACACTTTGGTGGCTCAGGACATCTCGACGGCTGGAGGCTCGGTGAGGATTGAGGTTGAAGGGAGGCGCAGGTGCGGTGTGTGCGGGCAAATTGGTTGGTCTAACCAGGGAAGATCAATTTGACCGAGGCAACAGTCGGTTGAGTTGATTATCGTCGGTGGCGGTGATGGTTTCCAAATTTGAGGTGGTGAAGTTCGATGGCACCGGGAATTTCGTTCTGTGGCAGACAAGGGTGAAGGATCTGTTGGCTCAACAGGGGATATCCAAGGCTCTTGGTGAGACGAAACCGGAGAAGATGGATGATGACAAGTGGGAGGAAATCAAGGCGCAGGCAGCTGCGACAATTCGATTGTGTGTCTCGGATTCTGTCATGTACCATATCATGGAGGAAGATTCACCAAAGAAAATTTGGGACAAGTTGGCAACCCAGTATATGTCCAAGTCACTGACAAGTAAGTTGTATCTGAAACAACAGCTGTATGGTTTGCAGATGCAAGAGGAGTCAGACCTTAGGGGGCACGTGGACGTCTTCAATCAGTTGGTCACGGATCTAAGCAAGTTAGATGTGAAACTGGAGGATGAAGACAAGGCCATGATTCTTCTGAGCTCTTTGCCGTTGTCTTTTGAACATGTGGTAACTACTCTGACGTATGGCAAGGATACCATCAAGACTGAGGAGGTAATTTCGACGTTGCTTGCACGAGATTTGAGAAGATCAAAGAAAAACGATGCAACTGAGGCTTCTCATGGTGAAGGTTTGCTGGTCAGGGTAAAGCATGATAATGAGGCGGGATCGTCGAAGAGCAAAGGGAAGAGGGTCGTACGTTGCTTTAAGTGTAATGATGTTGGGCATATTAAGCGGGATTGTCCGTTGCTGAAGAAGAGGAGAAGTGCAATTTCAAGTTTAGCAGCTCATAGTGATGACTCAGATAGCAGCAGTCATGAGCTTCTCATGATGTCTAACGGAAAATCTGATGAAGCGTGGTTATTGGACTCGGGTAGTTCCTATCATGTGACATCGAAGCGGGAGTGGTTCTCTTCATATAAATCTGGTGAGTTTGGTGTTGTTCACTTGGGCGGTGACACGAGTTACCGTGTTGTTGGAGTGGGTAATGTCAAGTTCAAGTTGTATGATGGAAAGAAGATGCTACTTTGGGATGTGAGACACGCGCCAGGGCTAAGGAGGAGTCTGATTTCGCTTGGAAGCCTACATGAGGAAGGATGGTTATATCAGGGTGATCCTGATGGGAAGACCATAAATATCATGAAGGACGGCAAGATTGTTATGACTGGTGAGAGAACGGACTCATGTTTGTACAAGCTACAAGGAAGTGCTGTTGCAGGTGGAGTCATGGAAGATGAGTATGCTGGTGTTGCGGTGCACAACTCCGGAGGCGGCGAGCCGGGCGTAGGCTCGTCGGGCAACTCGGCGTGAGTGGCAAAAGGAAACAACCCAAGTCCAGGTACACGGAGGTTCGCGCAAGGGACAAATTCAGGTTGGCGTGGCATATTCGCCAAGGTGGAGTTTGTTAGAGTTTGTGTCGAATATGTGTACAAAGTCGGTTACAGTTTAGGACTTGGAGTTGTACTAGGTGTTAGGACTAGAGTAAGAGTCGGACTCTATCCTAGCCTCTCTCTTAAATAGAGAGGCACACCGGTTGTAACCGCAAGGCGACAGTAGCATAGGTGTGGGTACGATGGGCCGGTGGTCTAGCCGGCGGAGTGTCGTGGATACCCGGATACACTGTAATATGCTTGATCGGGGAGGAGCGTCCGTAATCAGTGCCCCGGAGATGTAGGTTTCGGCTGAACTCCGTTATCAAATATCGTGCCTCGGTGTCGTCATCATGTTTGGATCTCTTATGGCATTTCTTCCATGTTTGGTTTCCGAAACTGGCCCGAAAACACCATCGGAAACCAAACACGGAAGAAATGCCATAGGAGATCCAAACATGATGACGACACCTGCTTGATCGGGGAGGAGCGCCCGTAATCAGTGCCCCGGAGATGTAGGCTTCGGCTGAACTCCGTTATCAAATATCGTGCCTCGGTGTCGTCATCATGTTTGGATCTCCTATGGCATTTCTTCCGTGTTTGGTTTCCGAAACTGGCCCGAAAACACCATCGGAAACCAAACACGGAAGAAATGCCATAGGAGATCCAAACATGATGACGACACCGAGGCACGATATTTGATAACGGAGTTCAGCCGAAGCCTACATCTCCGGGGCACTGATTACGGGCGCTCCTCCCCGATCAAGCATATTACAGTGTATCCGGGTATCCACGACACTCCGCCGGCTAGACCACTGGCCCATCGTACCCACACCTATGCTACTGTCGCCTTGCGGTTACAACCTTTGTGCCTCTCTATTTAAGAGAGAGCCTAGGATAGAGTCCGACTCTTACTCTAGTCCTAACACCTAGTACAACTCCAAGTCCTAAACTGTAACCGACTTTGTACACATATTCGACACAAACTCTAACACCGGTGAAGGCCTTCCTTGCCCTTCTCTGGTGGGCCTCAACTAGGCCCACGGCATCAACCCACCCATCAACGTGTTTGGTACAGCTTCAACTCCTATATTTAACTCTAGGAGTTGGGTTTGGAGTGGAGTTGTGGAGCTACCTAAACCCAGCTCCACCTTTCTAATTCATTTTGTGAGAGAGCTCCACCCAGCTCCACCCCCAGTTTAGGTGGAGCTGAAAACTGTTTGGCTACTGGAGCTGTGCCAAACAGATCCAAAATTTCGGATTTTCGGAGTCCGATTCGGTTCCCTACTCTTGCGCGTTGCTTTAAAATGAAATCGAGGGAGCACGGCGGATTCAGGCGGAGATCGAGCAGAGGAGGAGCAGAGAGGGCGGAGAAGAAGAGGGTGTTGCTGCTGGGGTAGCGGCTCATGCCGATGAAGCGGGAGGAGGAGCGGTGGCGGCAGGTCCAAGCCCGTAGTAAGCCAGCTGCACTCTTATCTCCATCGGCATCTTCGTTGCATTGCGTTTTGCATATTGGTGGCTCATATAGCTTTTGCTCAGTATACTTCTGTTCTTCCCTTCTTTTTTATTTTTTAATTTTGTGTTGTTCAGTTCCTTTTAGACGAAGGATACTGCTTTCCTTTCCTTCCGAGACAGAAGAAAACGCTGGGTCATTTCTTTACTGAGATTAGCTAATACTAGCTTAAATACTACTTCGATAAGTAGATTGCAATAAAGTTGCTTTCCTCTTTTTCTGATTGAGTACTTCAATTTTGCATTCTTTCACCCAAGAATAACTTGTGAGGGTTCTTGCTTAAAAGTTGCATTACAGAAAAAAAAATGTAGGTGTGTGCTTGTGGCATTGTACTCTTGATTTTATACTCCATTATCATCGTGACCTATCATAAGTTCATAACCATGATATATTGCAGATGGATTGGTTGCTTCATTGGCTAAAAGAAAGGTCCCACCCTGCCAAGGCGAAGATGATTACCAAGGTGTCAAAAGAATGAGGAATCCATGGACCTTCCTTCCAGAGGTATAAAATTCCCATGCATCCTGGTTCACTTACTTTTATATTACAAATGTGGTGTTGAATTGTTTTCTCCTACTCTTGTTTTTTCAGGACATATGGTATCATATACATTCCTTATTGCCACTAAAAGATGCTGCCCGTATCGCATGCGTGTCTCGCACATTTCTACGTTCCTGGAGATGTCGTCCCAATCTTATCTTCAGTAAGAAAACACTGGGTTTGGATGGCAATTCGTTGGAAAAGGATAACGTAATAAGGGAATTCAGTGACAGAGTTGATCACATTATGAAAAACCACTCAGGCATTGGCTTGAGGACATTTGGGCTTGAATCTTATGATTTGATCAATGCCTCTTATGTCAACCGTTGGCTCCAGATTGCTGTTACACCAGCACTCGAAGAACTTATGATTCATCCAGAGCACACCAATGAAGAGATCACTACAACTTCCCACGCTCACTTTTATTGGATGAGGGTGGAAGCTCGGTTAAACATCTTCGTCTCAGCTACTGTGCCTTCCATCCTACCGATGGACTTAATTGCTTGAGAAGTCTGCATCTGTATGCTGTGCGTATTACTGGCGATGAGTTAGGGTGCCTTCTTTCCAATTCTTTTTCTTTAGAGCAGTTGGTACTCACATATTGCGATGATCTCAATTACCTCAAGATACCTTGCCTGCTACAGCGGCTCAGCAACCTCGAAGTGTATGGATGCAAAGCATTACAAGTGATGGAAAGTAAAGCTCCAAACCTTTCGACCTTCCGCTTTGGTGGTAATATAGAACGATTATCAGATGGAGGTTTACTGCCAGTGAAGAACCTAAACACATCATCCCTTTTTCAGTATAATTGTATTTATTATGCATGCGCGAAGCTTCCATCCATTGTGCCAACTATTGAAACTCTCAAAATATCTTCAGATGGTGAGGTATATCATGAAACTTAAGATTATATCATTTGATACCAGCATCATGCATATGGAAATATTCATGCTCTGAAATATGACTAATCTGGATATCTATGCAGGATGCCAATGCGCCAATTGCACCTTTTAGATTCCTCCACCTCAAGTGCTTGACGATTTCTCTCTACACATTCCGTGGAGCCTTTCACCAGCATATGATTATCTTTCTCTAGCTTATTTTCTTGACGCGTGCCCTTTCTTGGAGACTTTCACTTTGACTGTAAGTAAAATTCATGTATTTTTTTTGTAAAAAGAGTAAATTTTAATGTGGTGGAGATATATTTTTTCTATAGTGGAATCATCTGTTAAAGTATGCGCTCTACTTGTTTCTATGCAGGTATCGCAGGCTTGCATGAAACATGAGGTGATTTCTAAAGATTCCTCACATCTAAGGCAGATACCAGGACACAGCCATGAGAACCTCAAGAATGTGAAGATACTGGTTTTTGCTAAGCAAAGAGCATGATCGAGCTAGCTTGTCATATTCTTGAGAATGCAACGTCACTTGAATGCCTTACACTAGACACGATACATGATGATTATGAAAATCCTGATAGGCAATCTGCTCACGAAGTTGGTGGTTGCAGCCCCATATATAGACCTATGATCATGGACGCCAAAAAAGCGCTCTTGGCTATCAAAAGATACATTGTGAAGAGAGTGCCTCCTACAGTAAAGTTAGATGTTCTAAAGCCCTGCAAGTGGTGCCATGCTGCAGGTGTTAAAAGACCGTTACTGTTCGACTTTATAGTGATTTAATGTTCCTTAAATCAGGTGTTGGCTTAAATCTTGTTTAACCTGGGGTGGAGATTTGTCTCTCAAGTTGTCACTAAGCGTCAGTGCTGTGTTGTGTCATGAACTCAGTTATACTATAATCAATACCATTCTTTAATTGTCCAGCTGAAGCTGGCTTGTCTTGTCTTGGCTTTCTTTAAAAACAAGGTCATTATGCAATATAATGATCTTTCATCCAAAAAAGTTAGACATTGGTTTGATTTTTCATGTACCCGATCATGTCTTGGTTGAAGACAGTAAGTCAGTTTTTTTTTCTTTGGAAAAGATGACATACTAGAGCTCAATGGAGTCGAAGAACAAGACAATTTTAAATGATTTGCCAAATATCCATCCTAAAGTATAGTTAGACCTATTTAAAATGGACTATCTAAAAATTTGACATAAGTTTTTTGAGTGAAAAAAAATAGATGTAACTATAGTGTAATTAGAATATAATCACTCAGTTAAATACAACCATGGTTTCTTTCACAAGCCTACCTAACCTAGTTATCAAATATTTTTAGATTAAAAATGTTTAAAAACTCAACTCACTCTATTTTAAACCTAGCCTTCAAACTTTCTAAGCTAAAAAGTTAGACCCATTACCACCCCTACAGCCCAAACATACCTACAAAGCCCACTAAGGCCTCATTTAGTGTGCTTCAAATCTCGGCCCACAGGATGGACCAGAAGGTTTTCGTTTCCTAATTTTCTGCCGTATTTTTGTCCGTCAACCTCTGCGGATTCCTGCCCTCCTCCCTCCTCCCTCCTCCCTCCTCCACTCTAGGTCGCTCCTCCCCTCGCGCAGCCGCGCCACGCCACGCCTTGCCGCTGACACCGGAGCAAGATCGAGAGAGCGCGGCGGATCGGGTGGTCTGGTCTCCCCGCGCGCGCGCTCCTCCCTGCTGGTTTTGGAACCAGAGATCGAAGAGGTGCAGAGAGGGCAGCGGGGAAGAAGAGGGGGTGAAGCGGCGCGGCGGCTCATGTCGATGGAGCGGGAGCAGACGCGGCCACGGCGGCGGGTCCAATCCTGTAGTAAGCTCGTCTCTTTGATCCATCGCCCCATCGGCCTCTTCGTCGCATTGCATTGTGTTTAGTGTTTTTGTGTTCATGCCCTTGCATCCATAACTTGTTTAGTATACTGCTATTCTTTTTTAGAGTATACTCTCTTCGGTTCATATTATAATTCGTTTCGACTAAATTTCAGAAAAATATAACAACATTTCCAACACAAAATAAACATATTATTAAAATATATTTAAAAGTTAGTTTTAATGAAACGGGGTATTATACTGCTACACCGAGAAAAAAAATTGCGAGTATAGTATACCTGCTGCTTTGGGACTGAAGTAGAGGTTCTTTACTGCTGTTAGTGGCTAAGTTTGATTCGTTTAGGTTAAATAGCTTAAAATCTTTCTTTGGTTCTCTGGAAGAAAAAAAATATACTTGGATAGTAGATATAAGACTGTTGCTTTCTTTTTCTGATTGAGTACTTCAATTTGCAGTCCTTCATAGAAGAATATGCATTCGTGCCCAAAAGTTGCATAACAGAAACAAATTGTATGCATGTTTTATACTCCATTATCATCGGTACCTATTGTCACCATGATGTCCTGCAGATGGGTCGGTTGCTTCACTGGCTAAACGAAATGGCTCACCCTGTCAACAAGATGATGATTATCAAGGTGTCGAAAGAATGAGAAATCCATGGGCCTTCCTTCCTGAGATATAAAATTCCGATACATCCTTGTTCACTTACCTTTACAAACACAATGTTGAACTTCTCTCCTACTATGGTGTTTTTAGGACATCTGATATCATATACACTCCTTATTGCCACTACAAGATGCTGCACGTACCGCATGCGTCTCAGATATTTCTACGTTCTTGGAGATGCCATCCCAATCTCATCTTCAGTGCGAAAACATTGGGACTGAATGACAATTTGTCAGAAAGGAACAAATTAATAGGGGAACTCAATGGAAAAGTTGACCACATTATGAAAAACTACTCGGGTGTTGGCTTGCGGACTTTTGGGCTTAAATCCTATTATTTGCTCGACACCTGTTATCTTGACCGTTGGCTCCAGATAGCTGTTACACCGGCAATTGAAGAACTCATCCTTATTATGTTTCCAGAGGACAAGGCATACTACTACGACTTCCCATTCTCACATTTATTCAATAGAGGTGGAAGCTCAATTAATTATCTTCATCTCAGCTATTGTGTCTTCCGTCCTACCTATGGACTTAATTGCTTGCGAAGTCTGTTTCTGTATAAGGTGCACATTACTGGGCATGAATTAGGGTGCCTTTTTTCAAATTCCTTTGCGTTAGAGCAGTTGGAACTCGCAGATTGCAAAGAGCTCAATTACCTCAAGATACCTTGCCTGCTTCAGCGGCTCAGCAAGCTAACAGTGTTTGGATGGGAAGCATTGCAAGTGATAGAAATTAAAGCTCCAAATCATTTAACCTTCCATTACGAGGGTAATAATCTAGCACGACTATCAGATGGAGGTCTACCGTACGTGAAGAACCTAACCATAGCTTCCATTTGTTGGCATAATGCTATCTATTATGCCTGTGCAAATCTTTGATCCATTGTGCTGACTATTGAAACTCTCACCGTATTTTCAATTAGTGAGGTATATTATGCAACTTAAGATTATATCATTAGTTTCCAGCATTATGCACATAGCAATAGTCATACCTTGAAATGTGATTAATCTCGACATTTATGCAGATTGTCAATACGCCAATCACACCTTTCAGATTTCTCCACCTCAAGCACCTTACTGTTTTTCTTTACACATTCCCTGGGGCTGTTTCCCCAGCATATGATTATCTTTCTTTAGCTTATTTTCTTGATGCATCTCCTGCCACTTTGAAGGTAAGTAAAGTTTTCATGTGTAAGTAAATTTTAATGTGGCGGAAATATCTATTATATATAGTGGAACTATTTGTTGAAGTATTCTCTGCTTTTTCCTATGCAGGTATCGCAGACTCGCATGGAGCATGACGTGATTTCTGAAGATTCCTCACATCTGAGGCAGATGCCAGGACACCACCACCATGACACCATCAAGAATGTGAAGATCATTGGCTTTTGCTCTGCAAAGAGCATGGTCGAGCTAACTTGTCATATTCTTGAGAATGCAACATCACTTGAATGTCTTACACTAGACACAATATATGATGGAAATAATAATCCTGATAGGCTATCTGTTCACGAAGTTGGTCGTTGCGGCTGCATACGAAGCTGAAAACGCCCTCCCTGGCTATCAAGAGATACATTGTCGGGAAAGTCCCCTCTATGGTGAAGCTGGATGTTATGAAGCCCTGCAGCTGGTGCCATACAAATTCAGGTGTCGACTGATCCGTATTATCCAATATTTAGGTGTGGCTTGTTTCTTGAGCTACTGAATCCAACCGTTGTTTTAAGGTTTTCGTGGGTATTGTGCATTGTTTCTTAAGTTATCACAAGTGTCACTGTCCTGTGATTGTCATTACATGGTCTGGTTCAATTATACATTTATACTAGGGATAAGTCCATTGTACACCCTCTAAGTATTCAGTTTGTCTAAAACACACCCCATAACTTTAAAATCGGACGACATTCGATCCCCTCCAACTTTCAATACCGTGCCGACCACCCCCTTGAGGCCTTGTTCGCTTAATCCCCATGAGGGAGGGATTGGAGGGGATTTATTCCACACCTATTGTGGTGTGGAATTATTCCCCCTCAATCCCCTCCAATCCCCTCTAAACCGAAGAGTGGTTTTCTACATGGTTTTGGCACACTAGGATGCCACCTGCATAGATTAGTTAGCCCGGATGGCTCATCTGGCCGGCGAGGACTGCCACACACCCATCGACAAGCTCACTGCGACGGTCCCATCTCGTCCCTGACGGAGCTGCAGGTTCGCCGCGTGCAAACACCGTCCATTCCACCACCGCAGAGGATAAAAGCCGCAACCAAATCGAGCTCCAGCACCTATGGCGGAGGCGGCGGAGGCAGCAGTGCGGGCGGCGTTCTCCGGCGAAGGCAGCGGCACGGGCACGAAGTAGCTCCTAGTGGAGAGGCGGAGCTCGCCGAAGATACATGCGCGGGGAGGAGCTCGAGCGACATGACCACCGCGAGCTTGCATGGCGGAAGCAAGCTCAAGCTTTACTCAACGAGCAGTGGGCTCGCCTGCATCAGACTGCAGTCGGCGCGACCGGTGTCTACGAGCTAGCTCTGTCATCGCTGGCAGCCTCGCTCCTCCTCTGCGAGCTCCGTCTCCGTTGTCGCAGACTGGCGCGTTCTCCGGCTAAGTCGAGTGCTACTCCTGCTCCTGCTCGTGCTTGTGCTGATCCGTCGTCTCCTGCTCGGAGACGTGGAAGCCGAAGAGCTTTAGCCTTGGGATTGTCATGCTCATGACAGCAAAGATGGGTAGCTAGCAGCACAAAGTACTAGCTTGCCGAGATTAGTAATGGTAGTATGAGTAGTTGTGATAAACAGGAGAAGCAACACAGGTCACAAGAGACAGGTTGAGGTCTATATCGCGCTTGTGTCGGAGCTGCTTCTTCCCTGCTCACTGCTTAGCCATCTCCATGGCGGCGCCTCCTCCGCTTGTCGATGCGCGCCACTGACCGCTCAACCCTGCCTTCGCAGCGCCGCTGCTGCCGCCGCTAGTGAAAAAGCAAGGTCAAAACAATCCAGCAATATGGGCTTGGCCCATATAATCATATGTGTTGACATAGCGAAGGGTTGATGTTGCATCCGACGTGTCATCCACGTGTGCAAAAACCATGGTAAAACAGCCTGGGGGTTCAACTATCCGGTATTGACAATTAAAAGGTGTATTATACCTGGTTTCGTAGTTCGAGGCTTGTTTTAGATAAGCATAGGAGTTCGAGAATGTAAAATGGACTTTCCCATTTATACTATGATCAAGACCATTCTTTCATTTGTCTAGCTGATTTACCAGTTCCACAGTTGGCCTGCTTAGTTGCTTTTCATGGGTACCTGTGATTTACAACTGGATCTAACATCCACTATCCTATCTTCAACTCCATTGACTGATTGATTGAGGCAGGCGATTTTTTTTAAAAAAAAATATCCGCTATTCATCATATTAATGATTGCAATAGTAAAAACTTAAAATATGTTGACTCAATCTTCAGGGGTGTTTACAGAGTATGGTGTGCGTGTATGTATTTATAGATGTGATGAGCGTGCACTTTTTATTGTGTTTCGAAAAAATAATATTGGTGAAGTACCTTCTACAGAATAGTATCAATTTTTAAGGGTGAATCTGCAAAAGTGCCCCAAGCAAATAAACCGCCATGTACCGAACTCCTAGATCCCCGAAGAAACAAACCGCCCCAAAACACACGCACGAGTCGCGCTCCCACGCCTAGATCCCCTCCCATTTCTGGAAAAGGAAGCTTCCGAGGCGGAACGGAAAGGGATGGTGGCGAACGAGACCAGCCAGAAGGCGGCGGCGGCGGCGGTGGCGACGGCTGCGGCGGGGAGCAGCATCCCGGAGGAGGCGCGGCGGCTGCTGCACGAGCTGGCGGCGGGGTGGGGCGACGTGGCGGACTGCCGGGCGCTGGAGGTGGTGCCGCTCAAGGGGGCCATGACCAACGAGGTCTACCAGGCGCGGTGGCCGCCGGCGGCGGCGGCGGAGGCGGCGGGGAGGAAGGTGCTGGTAAGGGTGTACGGGGAGGGCGTGGAAGTGTTCTTCGACAGGGAGGCCGAGGTGCGCACGTTCGAGTCCATGTCGCGGCACGGCCACGGCCCGCGACTCCTCGGCCGCTTCCCCAACGGCCGTGTCGAGGAGTTCATCCACGCCAGGGTGAGCATTTGGCTCGTTCTCTTTTGATCTTTTCTTGTCTGCTTGCGGCAAATTTCTTGCTGCTCTTGATTTCGTATTTGGAAGGTAGTACTCTTTCCGCCCCATAAAATTTCAAATCTTCCCAATTCCCTTGGTAAAATTAAGGAGGAAGACAAATGATCAAAATATCCTTAATTAAGAAGAGTGAATTTCAGAAGCCTCAGGTTTTCGGGTACCTATAACACAAAACGCTAAGTACTATGATTTATTTCGAAGAACACTAGGTTTTGGGGTAAAATGTTTCAAGAAACCCCATATTTAATCTTATATCATCTTTTTTGGCTAATATATTTATGCATAATAATTGTAAAAATAATAATATGAGATATTTCTAAGTATATATAAATGATAGCCTCATTTTAATGAACATAGGTTATTGGTAGTACGATTGTTTATATGTATAAATAATAGGTTAATGTATTATTATTAATGAGGTTCTATTGTGTTTTTATCAATTGTGCAACTTAAGAGTGAGGAAAAAGTAAATTACATAGAATGGAATGTGTATTTGAAGCATACTAATGTAAACATATATATCATATATAATATTTAAATTATGAGTATTTGAATAAATATGGAGTTTCTTGAAATATTTTGCACCAAAACATGGGTTTTCTCGAAACAAATAGTAGAACTTGGGGTTTTGTATTACAGTTACCTTAAAACCTGAGGTTTTATGAAATTCACTATAATAGAAAAGTTATGTGGATAAATGGGTAGGTGGGGTGTATTTAAAGGATAAAATTTCTTGAGATAAAGTTTCTTGATTTGCGAACCGATAGTAGGTGAGAAGGTAGAAGTTGGTTTATTTGGAATAAAGTTTAAATTTAGAAGTTGATTTATTTTGGAACGGAGAGAGTAGTGTTCTTCAGTTATTCGTACTGAGTTTGGAACTTTGGAATTTGGATGCGTGACCAGTGACCTGGAAATGTGACGCGTGATTTTGTTTACGAATTCAAAACCTTTTTATTTCCGGAGAAAAATTCAGAGCCTGTCTCACTGTTTGCAATCGTTTTCAACCTGCATCGTGGGAATCGCGTAGTAGATAAGGTCATATCAATATTAATCAGCTGTGTTTCTTTGAAATGTTCCTCTCTTGATGATGTAGTCGATGTACTCTGCAGTTGTAGTGTCGAAATTTCAACATTGACCTTCAGAAACTTATCCGGGATGTTCATTCAAATCCGTACTCAATGAAGTCATCACCCAATTTTAATTGTGGCAGCCATTGTTTTTGTTCTCTTGTTGACTACACTGTGCCTGCGTAATACTATATCTATAAAATTTTAAAAAAAACTTTTCTTGATAGCTTCTGAGATATACTTTTGGCAGAAAACATATAAATTACTTGGTCCTAGTAACTTGTAGGCATGGAAGGGTGTTGTCATTAGTTGACATTTCTGTTTCTTGGGCCCTGAGAAAGAAAGACATTTCTGCTTCTTGGAGATGACTAATAGCTGTACTATTTTTTTTTGTTAGTACATATGAAACTGTTCTCTTGCTGAATAAATTGTACTACATGCATCCTTTTTTTTTCCTTCATAAATTCTTGACAACTTAATTTCGTGATAGCTTCTGAGCCTGGCAGAATGCTGTCATTAGTTGGCAATTCTGCTTGCTGAAGATGTCAAACAGTTCTGCTACTATGTATAATGATGGTTGTCTATGAAATTGTTTTATGGTTTATCATATTCAATTGCTTATAGTTCAACGACCAAATATCCATATGAAAGAACAAGTGTCTATATTGTATAATGTATCTAACGTTCTACCTCGCTTATTGAAACGAATCTACCTCGCTGAACACAGCCATGAACAAAAAAAAGACATTGTTAATTTTGGTGAACACAGCCATAAGGAATCAATTTGGTGTTTGATCACCTCACTGAGCACTGGTTTAATCATGCAAGAAATCTTTTGATTAGTAAGACTGATGACCGAGTTGCTAAAGGTCACAGAACACGGCGTCTGAGCTTCAGAATAAAGCTTAGCTCCAGGCATCAGCTCGATTACTTTATTAATATAATATAGGGGGAAAATATGGCATGGACAAAACAAAGTAGAATGGGAATGTTAATCTTTTTTTCTCAATTTGTTTCTTCACTTTCAAAAGAAAGCATCATGTTCTGTTTTTGTTGCTGGGAAGAAGGACGATGCAAAAACACAAAGCATTACGATATGATGACTACAAATATGTTTATAGGATGAGGGGTCCATTAATGTTCAAAATAACAAAAGGTATGATGCAAATATTCCTTTCAGACACTCTCAGCTGTTGACCTGCGTGATCCAGAGATGTCAGCCATTATAGCCTCAAAGCTGAGGGAATTCCACAACCTTGACATGCCTGGTCCAAAATCTGTACTCATTTGGGACAGACTGAGGTATTACTTAATTTGTGTTTATACTGTTTTTTTAGCATAGCATACTTGTAAAATGAGACACATCATCAAAGTAAAATACTAACTGACAATGCCTATGCACATCTTCCTCAGGAACTGGCTCAAAACTGCCAAGAATCTGTGCCCCTCTGACGAAGCCAAACAGTTCTGCTTGGATAGCATGGAGAACGAGATCACTGCGTTGGAAAATGAGCTTTCAGAGGATTACCAGTGCGTAGGATTTTGCCACAACGATCTCCAGTATGGAAACATCATGATTGATGAAGAAACCAAATCGCTGACCATCATTGTAAGTTCTTGCTCCAATCTCCATGGTGTATGTTTGATTCATCTGTTCCGTCATTATATATTTTTTTGGGGAACAAGCAAGAGAGTTGCACATCTTTATATTAAGAAGAAAACTCGATTTCAGGAGTCTGATTGTCTAGAGACATCAAACCGACCACAAGGAAAAAAGCGAGTTAATCCATCTACTTTGTTATTTCACATCGCACACATTGATATGCATCTTGGTACTCCGTATAACCCTATAATGACATTGAGTTGTATGTTATTATCGACAAGAATAAAGATTTCAACTTCTGAGATGACATACTTTATGAAAGATTGATGCATATTTTCCTTATTAGCCTTGATGTATTTTTTTTAAAATTTTTAGAAGAAAGGCAAAAGCTTTAGCCTTAATGTATGTCATGTCTGTTTCTGAACATGAAGTTCTATATGTAGCCAGGCGAAATTAACAAACACATCATCTTGATCTTACTGGTTCCTCATTATGCCTTCACAGGACTATGAGTATGCAAGTTTTGGTCCAGTTGCTTATGACATTGCAAACCATTTCTGCGAGATGGCTGCAGACTACCATTCAGAAAAGCCTCACATACTGGACTACACTAAATATCCAGGTATTGCATATTAGTTGTCAAAGTTATTAATTTGTAGATTATTGTTCTCCCTTTTATCCATTTTGATCACCCCATATTTTCTGTCCATCCTTTGCTTATCTGCAACAGATACTGATGAGCAGAAGCGATTTGTGCAGAGCTACTTAAGGTCTTCAGGTAAGCATGAAGTTTGTCATTAACATCTTATTCTCCATTGTCTGTTCCATAAAAACAATAATCCAAAATCTACACAGGTGAGGAACCTGACGCAGAGAAGGTCAATAATCTGATAAAAAGTATTGAGAAGTACACCTTGGCAAGCCATCTCATTTGGGGCCTCTGGGGAATAATTTCGGTGGGTTTCTCCTCACAGTTTCACTTGCCTCCAACTGTATAAGACTGAACACCGTGTCACCCATCCAATTTACATCTTTTGCAGGAGCATGTCAACGATATCGACTTCAACTATATGGAGTATGCGAGGCAGAGGTTCGAGCAGTACTGGCTCAAGAAGCCCGCAATCCTAGCATGTCATGTCGTTGAATAAGCACCTGCATGATGGATAGCCCAAGTTCTGCCTTGATGGATAGCCACCGCTGCACATAGCTTGTTTACACATAGGGGATGTGAAAGGCTTAACCAGAGATCAGTGAGGTCCAGTCTTCTGTTGTGTTGTCCTTGTATAGCTGTTGGGTTGTTCATAGTCTGGATGGGAGACAAATTAATAAATCTCAGGAGTCAGGTCGTTTGTTAGAAGAGGATATGATCACCTCGAGTGATTGCTTGCCTGGTTAGTGATTAGTGTTGTTCTGTCTCTATTGGTATCATGGTACATTGGTATATATGACACTTCTTTCTATCCAACCTTGCTTACTTGCTCCAACTGCAACAAATACTGAAGAGCAGAAGCAATTTTTGCAGAGCAACCTGAGCTCTTCAGTTAGCATGAAATCATCACAAACGTTTAGTTCTCACAAAAACAACAATGTTCTCTTACACACATGTATACCCTCCGTTACACAAGAAATGCAGCCAGGAATGCACATATAGATATAGTTGTTCAGCAATCAGTAAGACAAATTTCAAATTATTACACATTACAGAAAACAAACAAGCACCGAGTTCACAGTTCACACACTGCTGAACACAAGGTTCAGCAAATACATTATTCGAGTAAAGGAGACTACACAAATTACTCTAAATAAAACCTTTCGCCGGGCCAATTACTCTAAATAGAACTAAGTGAACATGATAAATTATTGCTGCCATCGGTTGGCCTAATGCTGATTACAACAGCCTTCCTAACTAGGTATTCACACACATGACTACATGAGTGAATCAACCTAAAATTATTTGGGTGGCATTTGGTGGCTCGCGGCCGCTGCGGTTGCAGATCAACAGAGGCGTCCGCATCGATCGACACGGGAACCAACATGGCGGCTGTTCGAGGAATCCGATTCGAACTGGAACTAGAATAGAGGCGGAGGGAGGGAACAACGCCGGCGATAGCGCACCTGCCATGTAGGGGTTGGCAAAATAAGACCGGACCAAAAAACCCGAACCTAGACCGGGATATTCGGTCGGTAATTCGGTCTCAACCAGCGAAATACCGAAATTTATTTGGTTAATTCGGTCATGGGTCTCTGTTAACCAAATTAACCGATATGATCGAATTGTAGCCTAAATAGGAGTAGTAGGCCCTATAAACCCACTACTGATAGAATAAACTGACAGCCTCCCAGTCACGCCGCTTTCCTCTACCTCTATCGCGCACGGTCGCGTAGCGCTGGGCAGGCGCAGGCGCAACCAGGCCCACCGCCTCCATCTCGCGCATCGTGGCCTCCGCCTCCGTCTCCATAGTTGCACGGCGCATCGCGTCCACCTTCCATCGCGCATCGGCCTCTATCCCATCCTCCGCCTCCATCGTGCACCGAAACAGCTAATTCGCGAACAGTCACGCGCCCTCCTCCTACGCGGCGCGGGCACGTGGCGCGCGCGGAGAGGGGGAGGTGCACGCGGACGGGCACGCTGGTCGATACGTAGCAGTTTTTTTATTTTATGCTTTTCTTTGGTTTTTCTCCCGTTTTCTTTTGGTTTTTCCGGTTTTTAATATATACGTTACAAAGTTTGTGTACGTGATTTTTTTCTGGTTTTTTTCAATTTTTTTAATATGTACGTATCAAATTTTGTATACGTCATATACGAAGTTTGTATACGTGTAAATATTTTTATACATAAAAATATATACATATTAAAAGGGACAATTGCATCAATGCCCTCACTTTGAATCTCAACTACTATTTTACCCTCACTTTTTAGGGTTTTCAATTTTGCCCTCACTTTTTGAAAATGAACCAGCCGTTTGCCCTCACTTTTGACTCCCGTTAGGTGGGTCCCATGATTTTGCGTTAAAGAAATACAAATGAAAATAGAAAAAAGATTTATGAAATATCAATTTACTGTTCTACCCTTGAGTGAATGGATAGGAATCCAAGAACCCATTCCTCCACCGAGCTCAGCAGTGCTCCCCTGTCTTGTCAACGTCCCAAAAGCTTTGAGGAGGAGGAGGCGGCGGCGGTGGTTCCGGCGTGCGCAGCGACGATGGTCCAGGTGAGTCGATGGCAGGTCTCCGCGGGGCTTCGGGAGCAGCAACGGTAGGCGGCGGCCGCGGGCTTCCAGCATGACGATGACAGGCAGTGGTCGCGGGGCTTCCTGAGCGATGGCAGGCGGCGGCAACGGGGCTTCCGGCGTGGCGAGACAGGCGGCGGTGGATCTTTCGGCATGGCGAAGGCAGGCGGCGGCAGTAGGGCTTCCGACGCGGTGAGACAGGTGGTATAAAAGTAGGGGAAAAATGCAACAATAGCCAAGGGTATAAAAGTCCTTTTACCCTAAAACTAACACCGTCAAACTAGACATCAAAAGTGAGGGCAAACGTGAAAGATCTATACCCTAGAGTTGCCTTGTAAGAGGAGACTGGAAGATCTATGACCCTAAGAGTACGGTGATCGTTTTGGTGGTTAATGACAACCCATTATTGGAACTAACTATTTCCATGAGTTGGTGAGATTAGGTTGAGTTCTCGCATCAAGTTAAAAGATTGAAGCTAGAAGATGGACATTATAACTTGATGAGGAGCAAGTGAAGACATTGTCAATGCGAGGTATGAAGTGGTTATCTATGGTAAGACGGTGAAGGGCAAGCACGACTTGGCTACGATGGACCATGCAGGGGTGAAGGGCAAGCAAAGAGGCTTAGCACCGATGGGCCGAATCCGGTGGTGATGGGCGAGTGAAGACTTTGTCGTGATGGACTGTACGAGGCCATTTGAAGCTATGAGTAATCCGCATCCATTATAAGAAGCGCAAGATGAAATGCCGAAAATCAAGAGGATGTGGTTCGTTAATGAATATCAAGCCGAAAGCCAAAGTGGGCATTGATCAAGGTAAATGTATAGTTGATTTGGGACTAATGTGCTTAATGAGGTGTAGGTGAGAATAGTCCCAATGGTGACATGACGTTGACGTTGGCAACCCTCAAGGTAAAGCAAGAAGATGGCAAGAAGGTATTCCTAGTGGTATAGCTTTTCATTTGCATTTGAGTATAGGAATACTATACTATTAAGAGGGATGCAACATTGATGTGTTGGTTTATGTCTCGGTGCTCAAAGTAACCTATGCAAGTGCTACCTTACCAAAGCCTTAACCTAATCTATGAGTGGTTTTAGAGCTTGTTTCTAGTTGGGTTGGGTTGCCCTCTCAATAAGCTTTCCATAGAGCCCAAGTTTACCGAAAATGGACTCTGGAGCATGGAGTTATGACCATTTTTGTGAAGTGCTGTTAGGTAAGGTCGGAAGTTCTGGGCCCTGAGCCAGGAAGTTCTAACCCGAATTCTCTTTTTGGCCGAGGAGGGTGCCAGGAAGTTCCGGGTCTCGGGCCAGGAAGTTCCGGGCTACTGTTCTGTGAGTAACAACTAGTTTTTGGGGGGCTTGGGTTTTTTAGCTCCTCCACTCTCTCCTTTGTTGGTTGCTGAGTTTGGGCAAGAATAGACCTATCCAAAACCAAATAGCCCCTCCCAAACCTCTTACCTTAGTGGTAGATCTTTGTGAGTGAGATTTGGGAAGAGACTTGAGAGATTGAGAGATTCCAAGGTTGAGAGCTTGAGAGATCCACTCTATTCTTTGAGCACTTGAGTTCATAGCAAGCAAATTATCGTTTTATTTGTTACTCTTGGAGGTTAAGCCTCCTAGATGGCTAGGCGTTGCCCGGTGAGTCTCGGGAAGTTTGTGAGGGTGTTATTCCACCTCCGAAAGGAAACAGAATACTCGGCGAGTGGAATTCGAGCTGAGGTTTAGGAGGTCGTCTTGGTAGAGCAAGCCTCACTTATGGTGTTCTCTTGGTATTCAAGTTGTGGATCTTAGTGGTCACTTGAAACCAAAGAAAAGTACCTAGGGATGATGGCTTGAAGACCGGAGACCTCCTCCTAGGCTTTTGCTTGGTGAGGCAAGGGGTTAATCGAGACCCGGTTCATTGGAGCTCCTCAACGGAATCCGAACTTCGAGAAACAAATCGTTTGTCTCCTCTCACTCTCTTTATCTTTGTGATTGTGATGCTCCCCATATTTGTCTAAGTTGTGCTATCGTGTCTCCTCTTGTATGATCACTTGTGCTATCTTGTGCATTTTCATGCGTAATACTCTTGTTTGATACATGTTATACCTCTCTATAGTTTAGGCTTCCTTGTGAATCAATTTACTTATTGTGAGGTGCTTGAAAGGGCAACTCACAACTGCCTAGAAGTTCCTAGGAAGTATCCCGGAAGTTCCGGGCAGCTTTCTCTACTCGGTCTGAAAGGCTACTAGGAAGTTCCGGGCCTTTTGCTAGGAAGTTTCAGGCCCTGATTTTAACCGCTGCAATTTGAAGTAAATTACAGGATCACCTATTCACCCCCTTCTAGACGACATCAAGGTCCTTTCAAAACAGTTGGTTCATTTTTTTACTGGTGTCAACGTGTGATACCCGTAGACCGTATTCTGAAGGTATTGAGGTACGTTGGTACGAGGATCTACACGATACGACATTAAGCACACAAAAAGATAAGGTTTATACTGGTTCAGACCCCTCGCAGGGTAATAGCACTAATCCAGTTTATAGGAGATTATGTGAAATACCACAGAGTACAAAAGAGAACAATAGAACTCCGAGATTACCCCAATCCCCGTCGAGATCTATCAACGAGATTAACTTTGAGTCCTCTCGATTGCTTCTGTAGTGGCTGATGTCTAGCTCTAAGATTCGATGCCCGTACCCCCTCCCGGGGCTCTACATTTATACCGCAGATCACGTTAATTTCCAAGTAGAACTCGGAGACATCAGACCCTGTACGATAAGGAAAGTATTCTACTCTTCTCTGAGTAGGACTCTGTTGCTTCCCGCTTTGTAGTTACGTTTTCCTCAATCTGACAAACTCTTCCGTATACACACAGATATACCATATCCGTATATTATACGACTCCAAAGATAGAGGATATGCCTTATTCGTAACCCTGACAACTGGAAACAGTGAGCGAGGCCCCCACGGTATTTTCTTTATTTTCAGCTTGGAATTTGCTCCCTTGGAGAGTCGAACCCAAGACCTAGAGGTGCTACTTGAGCAAAATTGCAAACCCTAAAAAGTGAGAGCAAAACAACAGTTGGGGTTCAAAATAAGGGCATCGATACAATTGTCCCTATTAAAATATATACATATATACTATATACACGTATGCATATATACATACTTATAAACTTTATATACTTGTGTACAAAGTTTATACGTATGTATATCTGTACCTAATAAGAAACACATAATGCTTCCGCCTATGTTTTCGTCTGTTTTCTTTTTTCGCTGTTTTTTCGTTTTCTTTTCTTTTCACCGTTTTTCCCTTTTCTTTTTTTTGCCGTTTTTTCTTTCTTTTGTCACTATTTTTTTGCAGTTTTTCTGGGTCGAACCGCTCCGCCGCCACGTGCTTCCCCATGCGTTTCCTCCTCCAATTGATTGCAAAAATCGATTCTCTACTATTCCCTCACCATTTTCCCCTTGAATTCCCCTTTCAATTCGGTTTTAATTCACCGGATTGAATCTCCATTTAACCGTCGTTATTTTTTATCCTGAGTTTTGTGGATTGCTTTGGTTTTGATAAAAATAAGGAAAGAGGAGATCGAGTGAATCAAAAGACCTCAACAAATTTCAGATATCGAGAAAGATTCGATCGGATTTGATGGGGAGGATCGGCTCCGACATCTTATGGGTACGGGACTGTGTGAGCTAGGCTTACAGCTTCACTTGGAGACTGAGCCGAAAAGAGGCAGGCCGAGCAGAGGAAGGTAGCGGACTGGGCTAGGACTCGAGCTGAAAAAGAAGGAATGAATGAATATTTGATCTAAAACCAAGGAAGTAGTATAACGTATAAAATAAAAAATATTTTTACCCATGCACAGGTATTTTTTTATAGTAAAGTATATACATACGTATATACGTGTGTATATATAAGAGAGGAGAGACTAGTCAGACAGATTGTTTGGTTGCTGCCCTGGAGCCAACTTGCCTGACATCATGCGAAGTAGACTGACACAGGCTAGCGAGATGAGGCTCAGGAGTAAGAATTTGGTGGCCTGAGTCAGGCAACTAGGTTAAAAGAAAATGTTGTGTGAGATTGGATATTTATACCAAGTATCAACATGTGGTATCGGTTGCTTGTACTAAATGTGATGAGTTTTGAGATTTTATCATTCCTCTGTTCGCTTTCACGTGATTCAATCTCAGATCAAAATCACCAACTAAATAACATACTTCTAAGATACCTGATCAGACAAGTATCACCATAAGTTTTCCTTCCAAACAGGCTCTGTATGCTTCGAAACTGACCGCGCGGGGCTGTTCGCCCATCAGCCGTCCCCATCGCGCACGGCGCAGGGCGCACCGCCACCTCCAGCCCCCCTCCGCCTCCATTTCGCCGCCGTCCGCCGCTTCCAGCCAGCCTTCGCCTCTAGCCCCTTGCGCAGCCACAGCCACACCACCTCCGCCTCCTTTCATCCTCACATATCGCGCTTTTGCTCTCAGCCCAGTAGCTCACGGCCCACAGGGACATATCGCGCTTTTGCTCAGCCCAGCAGCCGAATTACCGGGAGCCCAGGACAAAACCCAGCCGTCAGCCGGGCTCTCTCCCCCACCTCGCCGCCGCCGCTGCCGCCGCGACACTCCCCCTCCGGCGCAGTCTCCTCCTCTCCACCCTCCCTGCAGCCGCCGCGCCGCCACCGTGCCGGGTACTGAACTGCCGAGGCGACCTCGCTTCCCCACTCGACTTCTCTAGCTAGCTGGCCACGTCTGCTTCTACTGACACCTCTGCAGTTGCAGGCGTAGCTCCGCGGGGGACAAAGGCGTAGTCTGGTCGTCGTGGCGGTGAGGGGGTGACGACGATGGCCAACAGCGAGTACGAGTACGTGAAGAGGGAGTTCGAGTTCGACAGCCACCTCCCGCCCTCTAATTGGATCGTTGTGCGCATCGACGGCTGCCACTTCCACCGGTACAGTTGCTCTCACCTTCCATCCGGTGGTGGCTTTATCAGTTCATTCCCTGGTAGTACTGCAGTGTGCGATCGTTTATGCAGACATGACAATTTCAGTTTAAGTCTCCTGATTTTACTTGATGCAACATGTCTGTTTGGTCTTAGACTCTTAGGGAAAAAAAAAAGCTAAACCTGCTATTCTGCACAACGCCTTCTGCTTGGTTTTCTTTGCGATGATCGGTTTATATGAGAAGCAGGGCACAGTGTGTGTGGATACTAGACAGGGGAAATCACTGTTGCTTACAATTTGGAATAGTTGATCTGTGTTTGTCCTGTCCACTAATTTCAGCATTCTCTTTCTTAGATTCTCCAAGATACATACCTTTGAGAAACCAAATGATGAGCGTGCTTTAAGATTGATGAACGCCTGTGCCACTTCTATGCTCGAAAAGTTCCCAGACATAGTCTTCGCATATGGTGTCAGTGATGAGTACAGGTACAACTTCTTCTCTTGAAAGTTTCAGTTTGAATTTTCCAGAGTCCTTAGTTTGTTCTTTCTCCAAAGATAACTGAGAAACACTACACTTGATTGCCATGGTTAATGTTATCATCATGTAAGAGCTGTGCTGTTATATTACATGTGCAAAATGCCTCTTGAGTAGGTGATCAAAGACGTGAACTGTAACTACTCCCTGTTGACATAGAATGCATTGTCTTCAGTATAATTATAAGTTATTTGCATCTCATGTTTGTGTTGCAGTTTTGTTTTTAGAGAGGAAACTGAATTCTATCAAAGGCGAGAAAGGTACCATTTAATATGTACACCATTTTCACTGAGTATCTTGAATGTGCTTATATGCAATGTTTTATGACCTTGGTTTTTCTACCAATAACTTGTATTGCAGTAAAATTCTATCTTTATGTGTTTCCTACTTCACTTCTGTGTACGTGATGAAGTGGAAAGATTTCTTTCCTAATAATGAGTTGAAGGAGCCTCCATATTTTGATGGTCGAGTTGTATGCTATCCAAACTTGAAGACTATCCGTGATTATCTGGCATGGAGACAAGTGGATTGTAAGATATTCTCTCCACCAGCATTTTCTATTATAGCAAAACAGATTCAATATTCATATTTTTGCATTGTGCAATGATGTTCTATACAATGAAACCGTTTTGTATATCATCTTTACCTCACATGGAATTAGCTTAGCACCACTAAATATTGTGTCTATGTTAGGAGATTTGTACATCTTATTTCTTTATTAAGCAGATGGACTCAGAACAAATTCCTTTTTTGCGTTTTTCAGGCCATATAAATAATCAGTATAACACCTGCTTCTGGTCGTTAGTGAAGTCTGGGAAAACTGAAAAAGAAGCTCAACAAGCATTGAAGGTAATCAAAATGTTTTAGAGAGTTTATATATGCTTCCAATTGCATTTTAATAAATGATTGTTTTCTTTTTGTGATCTCTCTTCTTTCTAGGGGACATTTTCGAAGGACAAGAATGAGTTACTTTCACAACAGTTCCAAATCAATTATGATGATGAACCGGCTATATTCCGAAAAGGGTCTTGCGTTTACCGAGACAAGGTAATGCTGCCAAGAAAGCAAAACAGCATCATTATTAATAGCTTTGCCAACAGTATTTACATAATCTCTACTCTCTAGTAATGTCCATGGTAGTTTTTTTTTTCCATACTTGCCATCAGAGATATTTCAAAGAACATTTTGAACCTTGTAGTGAGACTTATTTGCTAGTTATCTTGGTAGGAACTTGGCGAGATTTGCAGTTTTCAGTTGTTTGGTCATGTGTCATTATTTGGAAGTGGAATGGCAAAAAGAAAAAAAACATGGGGACGAATAATTTTTTTTCTGGACTTTGTTTAAAAAAAAGTACTAGTCTTATAGTGATAATCAGAGCTCGCTTTATGCAATCCAGTGCCAGTTCTTTTTAAGTTATTGATCAAAGATTATGATTCTTATAACATGATTGTAAACTGTGTACTACCTTTCTTTTATGGGTTTAATTGTAGAACAATCGTAGTTCTTGGAACATCTTATCTTCATCATTTTTCCTTTTCTTGTACTCTTATCCTCGTCCCTTTGTTGAGATTCACTAACCAGGAATGGAATAACATGCTTTCTGAAAGGTTAATAGTTGTTAAATGCACTTTTGTACGCTAAGAGCTTTTGTATCACTGTAGGTAGAAACAATGGTGAAGACTGATCGTTGTGGAAACCCCATAAAAAGGACACGCTTAGTTATTACAAATGCAAATGTCGATATCATAGGACCCGAGTTTTGGGAAAATCATCAATATATTCTTCGAGAAGGTGAGTTGAGTTAACTCCTGTTCTAGATATATGCTTTCAGCAATTCAGCTCCAGTCAGAACTCTGAAAATGTACAGCATCAATTTAACTGGAGTCTTTGGTTAAAGAAAAATGTAGGTATGAGAATGTTAAGAAGTTTGACATCAACCATAGGCTTCCACCTTGTAATTGGACTGTTGTTCGCATCAACTTCTGCAAATTTGAGCAGTTAGGACCCTCTTGTTTCTTATTTATTTGAAAGCATGATGCAATCTCTTTTGTGTCTTGTTAAGATGGTTTACTCAAATTTCTTTGTTAGATTCTCGTTGATCCATTCATTTGACAAACCAAACGATGAGGCAGCTCTAAGGTTGATGAATGCTTCTGCTTCTTTGATGATGGAGTCATTCCCTGACATTGTCTTTGGCTATGGTTTTAGCAACGAGTACAGGTAAGATATACCTCCTTATCCACTGTCTTAGAGCAAAAACAATTGAAAGGAAGAAAAACCTTTGCTTGTACGGCAAAAAGAAAATGTCCTGGATGTCATGAACTGAATTTATTTTGTTTTACTTTAGTCTTAGCAAGATAAAAATATTATGTCTAATAATCCATAAATTAAATTGTATAGCAAAGGTTTCATCTTAGACAAATATTTTTATACTTGATGGACAGAAAATCCATCTTTTGCAAATGTTCTTTCTTATTTTATTTTTTTTGTTGTCACAGTTTCGTGTTCCAGGATAAGACTGAACTATACCAGCGTCAGGAAAGGTAATTACTAATTTTATGCATTTCAATTATGCCTGTTCTTTCAAGAGGTGCCATTGATAAAATGATTGCACCTTCTTTTGCAGCTTAATCCTTTCATCATGTACCTCACGTTTCACCTTGTTTTACATGATGAAGTGGAAAGATTTTTTCCCCAACAAGGGCTTAGTGGAGCCACCGCACTTTGAGGCAGAACTTCTATGTTACCCAAAACAAAAGATACTTTGTGATTATTTGTCATCGAGACAAGCAGAATGTAAGTTATTCCTCCTAAAACACATATATTCTGACACTGCTAAATGATTCTCTTCAGTGAATTTCAGTATGTATTCGTTTGTTCATCTTCATTGAACTCACACGTGGTACGTGCTATCGCAGGCCACACCACCAACCAATACAATACATGCTTTTGGATGCTAGTGAAATCTGGCAAAAGTGAAAACGAAGCTCGTGAGATATTAAAGGTCGTCTTTCATCATCTCGGTTTAAATATTTCCCCCCTCTTGATCCTATTTGATGCTTTGGTTATCTGCAGCCATAACTCTTTTACTGCTTTCTGCAGGGAACATTATCAAAGGACAAGAACGAGTTGCTTTTCCAGCAATTTCATTTGAATTACAACAATGAACCGGCTATGTTTCGGAAGGGTTCATGTACTTACCGGCAAAAGGTAATCTTTGCTGTTCCCAAGAAGCATTTTGCCTGAAATGTTGTATTATTTCCGCTGCCTGCTTTTTCTCCCACTAGAATCTAAACTCGCACGTTTCAAATGGCTGCAGGTGGAAGAATCTGCAGCCGCGGAGGGTAGAGAAAATACCACAAGAGAACGGTGGGATGTGATAGTGGCACACGTAGACATGGGGACAGAATTTTGGAGAAAGCATCCTTATATTTTAAGAAAATTGGATTTATTAGGCTGATAAAATGTTCTCATCAACCTTTTCCACATTATCTTTCGTTGTTGTAATGTTGTATATGTATTGCCCAACACTAGTAGAAAAATGGCTGGCCTCTCTTCATTGATCATTCATCTCGTTAATTTCGTTCATGTGCAAAACTTGTGCCCCTAAGATGCAGTTTCAGCTGACAGAATTGAGAATCGTGATGATATATCTGTATCTTGCTGAATGGAAAATTAGGCTCAAACAGAGAAGGTGTACACCCGCGTGGTAATCATTTACCGTTTTCAAAAGAAACAAGAACGCTATACACTTTTCAGAAGAAAACCTATATAGCTATAGTAAATCATACAGCTATGCATTTACCTAGTACTAACTTTTTTTTACAATTGAACAGTTTATAGTAACTAGCTCCAAAATCAGGTAGGTTATTCAGCGAGCTTCAGCTGAGAACTTGCCTGCACGACCAAATATATATATATTCACTCAAGTTCTATCTTCCTCCGTTACCAGATGATACTCAACCTCTGCATCCGTAAATGTTAGGGCTTTCTGCAACTTTCTGTGGCAGAGAACTTCAACATCTGCCATGTAGACTGCAGTCACAGGGCGGTGATCAGAAAGCTTAAGCTCTCCTCTCCTGTAGGAAATTAACCTGATTCCCTTTCCTCGTGAAAGAATCCTATCACACCTGAACAGGCAACAGATATGATTTCTAAGCATGAACTTGAGTTAATCTTTTAAGGTTAATTATGCAAAAAAGAAGCAGTGCTATGAAAAACTAACATACCATGCTGGTGTTCTCCTCCCAGATTTTGGCTCATCATTTACATACTTTTCTGAGTCAAACTCGTATTTATATGTTGGGGGGAAGCTAATATCTCCTTCGATCCAACCATCAAAAGTGTGTCCTTTACTCAATTCTCTTTTTAGCTGTTACAAAGGGGGAAAAAGCATTATCCAGAAATCTATAATGGTAATGAATGTATCACACCATCAAATTACCTGATCATTCTCAAACAATCCATCCCAATCTTGCTTGGAGATAAGTTCATGTGTTCTTTCATATGATAAGTTGATTCGGTAGTTGAGATCTCCAAACCATATGATCCTTCTGAAAATGATGACATGGATAACCATAATAAATCAAGGGAAAAGATGGATATATTGTAAGCAATGCATTATCGTGAGTATTGTCCAGCGACAAACAATAGATGAAACCATAGAAGAATAAATTCTGGTTGGGTGCAAGCCTCTCAAGGATAGTAAAAGGTTTTCATAAGACACAAGTTTGTGAACTTACTCATGGTCCAGTATTCCCTTAGGCATGCTAAGTCCAGGAAGTGGATTAAATACTGTTCTTCGGAGGATATCTTCAACATCTGCATTTCTTTTCAGTTCATCGCCATCCTTTTCTCCAGAAGTTAGGTGGCAACATACAAAGCAAAACTGTGTCTGATGTATAGACATGCTGACTGATATTGACCCCTGGAACATTCAAGAAACACATGTGCACGGTGCACCAATGATTTTCTAAATTTTGAAAAAAGAGAAGGTGTGGTGTGAAGAAGCATCGTCAAGCCAATGATTTGCAGAATAACAAAGTTGATGAAACTAAATTTTTATGCAAACATATAGAGCAGATAGAAGAAAGTACAAACCAATACCAAACTGATTAACCTATGGGACTTCTTGATTAAATGATTTGTGAATGTCTTGACTGCTGTTGAACTGAATAATAAGAGAAGTGGATTAAAATTGATACTTGCCTTGTTGCCCATATAACCCATTGCACCTACACCGACAGTTGATACTCTCAAATTCTGAATGTGCTTCCGCAAGTCTCTCCGAACCCATATTGAAAGATATATTCCCACCATTTGCTTGCTTACTATTCGCAGAAAATATGGCCTTTTACTTTTAATCACTCCATTGTCACTGTTAACTTGATGGGATAAATCATCATTGGGAAAATTCTGTGTTGATTTCGAAGACGCTGGAGTTGCTAGAACCTTCAGCAAAGTGCTGGCCTGAAGACACTGAGCCATCATATCCAATGGTTGTTCAGGCCAAATCATTCCAAGCCTTTCTGGATGACAGAGTAATTTGGTTGTCTCTTCCATATTTGATCTGTCATTTTCATAACTTAAGTTGTGGGACTGATCAGAAGTCTTTACTGAATCCATCCTTCTGAAATCTTTGCCTTTATGAACTCCTCCGTTGGAAGCAGAACTGAAGTTTTCATATGTTTTATCATGAACTCCATCATTGTCAATAGCTATATCATCATTTTGTTTAATCAACGGATGAAGCTCACCGTAATTGTCATTGTCGGACTCACTAAGCAATTCATCTTTCATCACCATAACATAATCTGATGGATTAAACCTTGATGGTGAAGAAGGATCACTGTGACATTTATACTGTGGCTTATCTGGACAAATCTTATTCAAAGTTTCACGAATAATATGCTCCCATACTGCAATTGGACTGTTATCCTCAGAACCAAATATGTTTCCAGCATTTAATGGAACAATTTCTTGAAATCTGAAAGATAGACATAAATTTATGACAATGAATTTTATATACTTCAGTTGTAGTGCTGACAAAAGAACAACCAACCAACATCATGACATACAAGAATACAAATAGAACCCACACCATACCATAGCTAAATAATAAAATAGTGTCTACATAGGTGAATAGCTGCTTAATGCAGACTATTGCTTAGATACCTGTCTCTTTTGAAGAAACTGTGATGCCAAAATAATTCCAAATCATGATTCAAAAATATTTTTTTAGTTTTCAAAGATAAGAAGTGGAGTGCCAGATTTTGGCAATTTACTTCATGTGGATCTGCAGCACAAATCTTTACCATACAAAGTAGGGGAAAAAGATTTGTGAATAGTGATTTACCCAAGAACATAAATATCAGCCTGCTCCTCCTTATCCAACCAGTCTTGAATGTCCAGATCTCTGGGTGGAAACTTGCCTGCAAGATTCCATGTCCCTACACAAATCCTGCATATAGAGAACAGTTTAGTTGAAACATATACAAAAGTATCATATTTTATTTATTTCAGCCAGTAACAATTGGGTTCAATTGTTAGCATTAACCTGAAATGATTTGTATAATAGGAATAGGGTGAAATGAGTGGCTGAGATCGCATTAATTAATTACATAGTGGCATAAGATGATAGGAACAATACTCACTGTAACTGGAAGAACGTAACTAGGACCAGGAAAAAAAATGCAAAGATGGAGACAATTTTATACGGCTATACCTGAGTTCTCTGATGTCAATATACTGAGCACGAAGGGTCTCTGATTTGCGTCTTCTAAGCCTGTAAGGCATAGATTTAATTTCATCACCTACATTGTATAGTTGATTGCATTAGCATATAAGGCAAACCTGCGATGTCAGTTTTATCAAACAAGTGCTTGTGTTGCACATAAGGCAACCAATCAGCCCTGCCTTATCAAATAGGCTAATGTACTAAACACGGACTTCAGAGTAACTCGAAAAAATATTGAAAGCTGAATGCTTGCTAGTTATATTCAATTATGTTTCATCCATTGTGATAACATCAAATGTTTATTAATAAAAACGAGAAAAGCATGATGCACTATTTTGTAGAATAGTTTAAGATAAACCGATCTAGAGGCATCATTACCCCAGGGAAACTGAAATTCGAGGGTACAGTATCTCGTATGTAAATGATCACAAACATAAGGTCTTTCCTCTTTGGTCAATGGACTCATATGTTCTGTGTACAAAACCAAACTAGCCTTTACTGCTCAGATTAGTATTTTAGCACCAATATGCAAGATTATTCCCTTGTATGAAAATCAAATAGGGACAACTCATCTAAAAGGTAGAATATGTAGAAAGAAATGGACTTATCAAAAAACTGAATGTGCAGATCTTCAGCAGACCTCTCCAAAAAAAAAGGAGCTAATAATGAAATTACCAATTGTTCCTGCGCCAAGTCCACCTAATCTCCTCTCTTCACCATATGATTCATTCTCCCTATCTGCACAAATGGCATTATAAAGAGAACAATCAGAATATGCATGATTCAATATCAATATGCAATTTAAGCGCAAGAAGAACAATCGATAAGGCACATGTTGTGCAACCCCTACAGGACTTTTATCAAAGGAGGCAGCTGTCATTAGATAGTAAAGTCAACTAGATAAGATGGTCACATTACCATTCATTGAAGCAATAAGAAAAAAGCAAGGAGGCTATGAGTTATGCAAAAGTTGCCTGCTTTATCCTCACTTTTTGCTACCCATTTTGCTCAAGCAAGCTTCGAAAAAGAATAAAAAGGTATCATGCTTTCGCCGAATCCTTAAACTCTCTGACCTAACATTCCTTTCCTTAGAAAGGTTGAATATACCAAAAGAAAACCGCTGGTATGCAGAAAGTACTAGCCACACATCACAATGGAGGAAGTCTTTCTCATAGATATTAATGACCATACCGAATTTTTTTTTTTGAAGTTATATAATCCTACAAAAAGATAAAAAAAAAATTGCGGGCACTTGCAATTGCAAAATCATCAACTTACAGACAAAATTAAACATGACAATCTCCTAGTTCTAAAGAAAAAAAACTAACCTATTGTTTGAATGGGATTGTTTTTTAATCTTCTAAAAAAAGGAGAGTCAAATCACAAAGGCGTACAAGAAAGAACTTCCAGTGCAGTATGGTGGTCAGCATTCCCCTCATTGTCTAGCAATCAAAACAAAAACAAATTCGCAGACCGAATTCTCCCCCCTTTCTCCTCCAAACAAGAGCAAGCTTGAGTAAACTGGATCGAATCAGAGCAGCTAGGAAGGAAGAGAAGAGTGGACGATGACTCGGTGAGGTAGGTAAACCTTCGCCGTCGAGCTCGCCGTCGCTGGCGTCGCACTCGTCGGCGCTGAAGTCGGAGTCGCCCGACCCGGAGCCGACGTTGAGCCACTTGCGCAGCACCACCCTGCGCCACAGCCGCAGCGCGCCGCACCCGCAATCCACGCCACAGCACAGCATCATCGTCTCCGCGCACCTCTGCACAAGCCCCTTCTCCACCACCACCGAGCAGACGAGAGAATTTTCAGACAGCAACAACAACAACAGCAATAACCGATTTGATCCAAGAACGCGAGCAAAAAATGCAAGGGAGCCCAACACCACCCCGCCAAGAACTGGTACCTGGTTCTCCCTCCTGCCCTTGCACCGCCTCTGGGACGCGGCCATGGCTGGCTCCTGGCGCTGGTGGTCTCGGCGAGGTAGGAGAAGCGACGAGGCGGAGGAGGAAGAGGACGCCATTTTCGCTGGCTGGCCTCTTGGGCTGGTGGGCAACTGACTGGGGGGCAGCCTTGCCCTTCTTCTTTATGTGAGAAACGGAATTATTAATTGCCCAAAATGCAAGGCTATTAGAAATAAATATTTTAATTTCTAGTAAGTCTCATAGAAACTTACATGAAGTACATTTTTCTAAATAGTATTATTTTGTGGGACTAATGTTCCCACAAAAAATTGTCGTTTTAATTACTCAAAGTCAACATAACACCAACAAGTTCTCTTTTATAAATGTAAAGACTTTACAATTGCACTATTATGGAATGTTCATTAAGGTAGACTATATCATTTTCATATACCTAAAATATATATTTTAAACAATAAAGTGTGTAAGTATAATGTAGTCATATACATTATATGTATATATGTATATCTTAGGCCTGTTACTAGATTATAAAGTGTCTAAGTATATCTTAGGCCTGTTACTACTTTGATTGCGCACAGGCATGTTTTTTTTTTCCTAAATGGTTGATGAATGAATGATATTGTAATCACTATTCGAGGGTAGAAATGAATAGATTAATTATTATAAAATTAAAAGAATTTATTTAAATGAATAGACTCTTTTATAATCACATCGTTTAGCAACTTGAGAAGCGTACTGTATTAATTAATTTTTCATCCCTTCAGAAGAACATGCCTAAGATATGTATTCTTTTATGATATATGGTAGTTCCTTTGCAATTGCCAATCAAATATGTGACCATATTTTCTAAATAGAATTTTCTGAACGTATATAGTTTTCTCCCCATTTTTATGTCTTTCTGTTTGGCTTGCAAGCGCATCGTCGACTCGTCGTCATCATCTATCGCTCCCAGAGATGTCCTGCCGGATCCCCTGTTGAAAGGTCTGTATCTGCTGTTTGGGTCTTTGATCGATGCTGCTTTGGAAGGATTTCTAAACGATCCAAACATGGAGCATTTTCGCTGGCTGCACCGAGATGAGCATCGCTGGAGCTTAGCGTGGACAAGAAAACAACAGCACATGAGACCAATTTATGGATTAATGAATAGGATGGGATTAATGTGCATTGATACGCTACCTCGTATTATTCCTGTAAATACTTATCCTGTAGACTTGTACTCCGTATTATTCAGTGGAATCATTTAATCAATGAATCATATAGTCACTTCAGTGTCTTTTCTTACAATGTGTTGTTGGCATATCATCTCCTTGCAGCGAGATCAAAGATTTTGTTTTGTGAGTATTCCTGTCAGCGTCTGAATTTTTGGGCTGATATTTCTGTGGACTTGGATCCTTCACCTGTTACTTCAGCTAGGTTAATATGGCCCGGAAAATGTTGAGTACAAACAATGTTTGTTGCCTAGTGGATTAGCAGGATAGTACAATTTGGATTATGTTACTATACAGTCTTTTTCATTGCCATGGAAAATGTATGGGTGATAGCTCGCTGATTTGATCGTATTAATACTGTTTAATGATGCGTTGCATCTAACACCCACAAAATCGCTAGTAAAATTGTTACAACCATTGATCTGAAGATGCATTTGTATTCATCTGATCCTGCTATGTTAGACAGGTGCTGTAGACTGCAGGCAAAGATTTTTTTCTGATGGCTCTGATCCTTTTGCTGAAGTCAAAATAAGCTTAATTAGTTCTGGTTTATTTTTTTTCTTTTCCGGTTCAATTATTAACGACTGTTAATATTGTGGCTTACTGTTTGTGGAGTTTGGTTGCACATTAGAACGCATATGATCAGTGGTGTTGTTTGCTGGTGTCTGCAAAAAGTCCATCATTTGCATCAAAGGAGAGCACATGGATTGTTTTCTCTAGTGTCATGGATCTCAGGGTAATAGAATTAATCTCACAAGTTCAATCCGTCTTTGGATATCTGAGATTTCTTCCCCAACATAGGACACCATGAAAGAGTTTGCTTCTTACAATTGGTTAATCTGATGACTCCACTACTTTCTCTAAAATAAATTGACAAGGTTTTAATTTGTATGGTTAAGAGTCCAGTCATTATCATGTGTTTAATATCTGGTGTTGATTACTGGCATGAATTAATTTTTCTACGTAAATTGTGGTGGAAATGCTGCCACAATGAGCTGTCAATTAATAATAATGTTTTTTTGTCTCTACAGCTTGCTGACAACCAATAAGGATATTAGATTTTTACATACATATATGAAAATGGTTAACTAGATGTTTATTGAACATGCTGAGATCTTGATGATAGCAGCTTTCCTGCGAACCACTTTGTTTATTGTGTTGATCACAAATCTGAACTATATGCTCATTGCTATTCTCACACCTACCAAATCCATCATATCTGATCAGACTCGCAAGCAGTTGCAAGTAGCATATTCCCCAATCATTATTTCCTTGCCGATTGTTTTGAAGCAATTGCATTACCACCATCTCATTCTGATAACTCTATGGGCATTTTCAGGCAATCGTGCGTGCACTTGCAGCTTAACAGGTTGAATATGAGAACTGCTTTATCGGAAAGAACACGGTTGGGGATACTGAAATGGTTGGAGCTTTGATACCGTAATTAGTTCTCGTCTGCTGTTTAGCAGATTTGCAAGAACAGAACAGACAGATTGAAATGCTGCAGATTTGTTGGCAGCTGTGATGAAGTTACAGTAGTACAGTACCCTGAAGTTCACCGGATCACTAGGAGAATTTTCATCTACCATTAATTCTCAGTACTGGCAAGGAAGAATCTGCTTTGAGGGGATTCCTTGCACGCATCATCAGTCAAGAAAACAACTCTAGCAGAGCACCAATTAGCGTCTCAACCCAGAACTCAAAAGAAGTTATTAGACAGAAAGGGACAGTTAATTGTTCAGAAATCAGTATACTTCAGTACGAGTAGGACGCATACATATAGAGAGAGTAATAATCCTGAATTCCCCTGCCACTATGCCAGTGATGACGAACTGGTGACGACGATGAGTCATCAGCTAGCCATGGTGCAGTTTGGTTTTCCATGGCCGTGCAGCAGCTAGCATCGGTGATACTTGACCTGCCAGAACAAGGGTAGCAAGTCTCTTTGCAATGTTCTTCTGTGATACTTGATCCATTTATGTATGTTAGCTAACGTTTTCCACAATAGATGGCCAATTTGTCAGTATCAGATTCATTCCAAGTTCTACTATTTTGCCTGGCCATAACGTGCACATGCATCACTGAAGTTTTTGAAAAATAATAACAATAGGCATCTTAAAACATCCAAGTTCCTGGCAGCAAACAGGTAAAAAACCTTCACACAGGTACATTGGTAAATGATCGAGCTTGACCGCCAAAGGTTCAGTGCCATCAAAAGTGAAATGGTTTTTGCAAGGTTGGGTATCCCCATGGGCATCTATGACACTACAGAAGCTTCATTGCCACACAAAAAACTCTTCACTAAATTATTTTGTAGTCAGTCATCGGCTTTTGCCTCCAAGAGACGATAACACAGGTTAAAGTAAACAGGCGTAAATCATCCATATTCAAGCCAGACAATGAAATAGACTAATCAGATGGCACGCCCACGTCCGGAGCAGTCTCGCTGGTTTTCTGGTCTTCCAATGTTGCAAGTCGTTTGTCAAGAGCTTTGTACCGGGCGTCCACATGGTCATGTAAAGATTTGACCTGAGAATATGCATTTGAAAGGTTAGATGTTTACCTTAAAACCAAACCAGAATCATGCACGGTGGAATTGAACATGCACATAAATTTTATGCAAATGGAACAGGAGTAGAACCACATATGTAGAAACCTCAATCTTACATCTCAAACAAATATTGGATTACTTGACCCAAGAAAAATATGAAAAGATAACTTTTATGAATAAACTATGCCATAGTTGGAACTGGCTAATTAGAGGTAGCATAAGTAGCCCATCCACCCATTACAAGGAGCCTCTTGAGATAAACTACACAGTCACACATATTGCATCTTACGCAACAGTTTCCAGCTTTCATCCACTTGATTCTACTTTTAAACGAGTTAACCGGTCACTGAATACTAGATGTCTAGGCTATTTAGGCATGATGAACTATCCCAAGTTCTTCCATATTTGACAGTTGGCATATACATATGACCAACTGCAGCCAGCCACTACAGTGTGTACATCTGCTTGCCTGCTGCACAGCTGCATGCAGCTGCAGCCAAGGCAGCTGATCAGGCCGATATCATTTCACCTTTCTGACAAGAGAGTCATTTCTCACTGAAGTTCCAACCAGAATTTCATATTGAAACAAGTAATTAGTAATACACCAAGGTTCTTGCTGACAACAGGAACATGCCAGTTTCAAGTTAAAATAATCTAGTCAATACTTTTGTTTACTCTAAAAAGCCATTTATAGTTGCACATATATGCTGCAAGATGTGTGCCTGTGCAACTGAAATCCACAGATGTTGCACTAATGAATGCCTATGCTAAAACAATAAGTAAGATATTGAGTTCAATTCAACTCCAATCATTCAATAGTATTAATATTAGATGGTACCCTAAAATTCACTATCTCTACTCTTTCCACATTTGTGGAATACAACGTAATTTCATCCTTAGCATGTAAGGAAATGCACTGTTTTCAGATTCAAAGTGAATAAAAATTTCCTGAGTAATGGTGTTATGGCATAGTTCTAGCAAAACATATTAAGGTAACATTATTCCATAATGTCAAGTTGCAGCAAACTACTTGCGGACAAGTCAATAAGCTCCTTCCTTAGGCATTTTGAAAAGCTAGTTGCGTCTGTGAACAATGCTCAATGAACATTGTACGTGAGAAACCACCAAGATGATCACAAGCTAAAAAATAATTGAACTGCCACACGAACCTTCAATTTGGCAAGCCCGGACATCAAACCAGACACCATATGAAGTGGTACTGGAACTGTTAACCAAGCCAAGCTTTAAAGCAGCATTGCTAGATACACTTCATCACACGTCATGAATTAAATTGAAAGTGGCAGGACCATGGAACACTAACCTCTATCACCATAGACACCCCACATTATCAGCAAACAATTGGGCAGAGGAAAAATTCAGGCTTGGTTTAATCCATGCATGGTATTGGCATCACAGCAACCCAATTTCAGGACAGAGCAAGTGCCAAATCCCCTTTCAGTCAAACTGAAGAGAATGCAGCACAACAATATGATCTAGAAATCGACAACAGCTTTCTTCACAACCAAATCACACCAAGATTAAATCGGTAAACACACACAAAAAAAAATCTACGTAACAACCTAGACACGCATAACGTATGTGCGAAGTTGAAAACTTGAAAAGCGTAACGCCACCATCGACGAGGGTTTTCCCGTTCCCTAAATCCCCTTTCCCACAGGCGACGTGCAGAACCGCAGATGCAATCGTGGCACGCGATTCCACTGCCAAATAAACCACCGACGATCAAGGGCAGCCCGCGAGGATCCAAGATCTGAGTTACCTGGAGGGCCATGGAGTCGTGGGCGAGCTTGTAGTCCTTGTAGAGGAAGAAGCCGCCGGCGGCTCCGGCGGCCGCCGCGCCGGCGAAGAAAGAGGCCAGCCTCACCCGCAGCATGAACCCCATCCTCCTCCTCCTCCTCCCGTACTCGCGGAATCCCTTGCTTGTTCCCTTCCCCTTCCTGCCGCTGCTCCGTGCTGCGGCCAAGCCGTCTCCGTTTGGTGTTGTGCTGGCTGCGACGGCGGCTTCGGCTCGGGCTCAGTTCGTCCTGCCTGACTGCATGGGCCCATATGTCAGTGGGTTGCTACAAGTAAAAGTCAAAATTTGTTCCATGCAAAAAGGTAAAACAGGGGAAAAAATATTTGCATTTATAGTATAATTGGTGAAGAAGATAAAATGATCAGGCATAGTGTGAAATTTAATGTATCTTTAATACTCCATTGTACTTATGGTTCCAAACTGCAATTTACTAGCCTGATGTGATATACAAATGTTTTTTAAAAGAAAATCAAACCTCTACATTGCTGAAAACTCCACATCAAAATTTTTATATATTTTTTTTAAATGATAATATGGTTTCTACTGTTAATAAAATTCATATTCATATATTATAAATATATTTTTTAAGTTTGTAATAATCAAAACTCAATTAACTATGTGGTAATGGCTTCCGTGTTTTCCATGCCCTAACTTCATCTTTTATCTTAAGTACAAATGAGACGAGGGTTTACAGTAACCATTTCCGTTTTTCAACCTTATGTTTTTCTCAGTAACCATGTGGTTACCACCCGGTAGTGATAACTCCTACCAGAAGGATAAAGAAAAACTCTTCATTACCAACTAGTCACTAAGTTGCGCAACAATGAATATCCACCGGTAAGTGTTGACCTGTGCTCCTAGATTCCCTTGTGAGTGTTATATCTGCAGTAATATCCACCGGTAAGTGTTGACCTGTGCTCCTAGATTCCCTTGTGAGTGTTATATCTGCAGTATCTCAGAGAAGTAGAAATCGACAGCACATCGTGTTTTTTCTTCCCAATATTAGAAATTTAGGATACAATAATTTAAGTTTTTATTGTTAATGCATATCACATTCCTTTATCTCTATCACGATGTGTTCGAACAACATATTGAACTATTATCACAGTATATTTAGTTTTTTTAAGGTAGTTTTTTTCTGCTCAATGTAATGTAAAAGATAACGTAGGCCGCTGACTTTTGAGCATGCTTTTAACTATTCATCTTATTCAAATTTTTGCAAACATAAAAATATGTATAAGTCATGATTGAAGTACCTCTAATGATAAACTATATAATAATTACGCGATTTCAGTCAAATATATATTTAAATATAAACAGTGTCATAAACTAAAAACTAAAACCGAAGAGAGCATATGGAAGTGTAAAAAAAGATTCTACTTTTTATTATTCATAAATGTATTATACTTTTGCTTGAACCATGCGCCTTGCAGCTTAGAGGCTTCTTTTGGAACCCTAGAATTATCTGGAATTCCCTGGAATCCTCCTGTCTTGACCTGTTTTGGTCTTTTGAATAGAAGTATGAATCCAATGGTTCATATTTCTTGCTCCCTGTATCTAACGGTGGTTGATTTGTGATCTACGTGGCTCAATCGGGATGAGAGAAAGATTAATTCTTTCACTACTTTAGATTAGGCAGCCTTGAATATTTATCTCTGGTACATGCCTTCTATGGAGTAGTATCAAAAAGCCTCAAATCTTTTCCATTCGAACCATATACAGTAGCCCCAAGCCCAGTAGCTCAACACTCACAATAAAATGGGCTGAAGCCTGAAAGTATTGGGCCGAACCGTCGGTGCAGCTATACTATGGGCCGATTTCTGCATCATAATCCAGGCCTGCTTCCTCGAGAAGACCCAAAATATCCCCCCGGTTTCACGGTATCCGCGCCGCGAGGAGATAACGGCTTTCCTCTTCCTACCCACCCACTCGACTCGACTGCTCTCCTCACCCGCGCTTGCCCGCCCGCCATGCCGCCCCCGTCCCTCTTCTCCCTCTTCCCCGCCGCGTCCGTCTCCCCGCGAAGCCGCCGAGCCGCGCGGAGACCCCCCTCCGCGAGCCGCCTCCCCATCCGCGGACCACGAGCTGCGTCACCGCTCCACGTCTCATCGCCCTCCGCCGCCGGCGGCGGCGGCGGCGGCGGCGGCGGTGAAGGCGGAGGAGGTGACGAACTCCACCTTCTAGAGAAGCCGTTCCCTTCCCCCTCCTCCGCCGATGGGGATGAGGCTGAGATGGATCCCGCTCCGCCGGCGCTGTCCACGGAGGAGGCGCTCGCGCCGTTCCTGAAGTTCTTCCAGGTGAAGAGCACCGAACCCGACGAGGACGCGGCGGCGGAAGGCGGCGGCCGCGGCTATGTGGAGGAATACGAGGACAAGGGGGAGGGGAGTGCCGGTGCTGGTGCGGGTGGGCGTGGGGTTGTCTATTACGACCCCAAGCCCGGGGACCTCGCGGTCGGCGTCGTGGTCGGCGGCGATGGGAGGACGCTCGACATCGACGTCGGCGCCGGGGGCGAGCCGGCGCTGATGCTGGCCAAGGAGGCGGTGCCTATGAGCGGGGAGGAGTTTGAGTACCTGGCATGCGACGTCGCGTCAAAGGATGCAGCCCAGTTCGCCGTGGAAGGGAAGTTGGGAGTCGTGGTCAGCGGCGGGGAGGGGCAAGGAGAGGTGGCGGGTGGGAGAAACGGGAAGGGGAGAGGGAGAGGCTCGCCGGCCGTGGGCGTCGGCACGGTCGTGTTCACCGAGGTCCTCGGTCGAACACTTGGCGGGCGGCCGCTGCTGTCCGCGCGCCGGCTGTTCCGGCGCGTCGCGTGGCACAGAGTGAGGCAGGTTCTCTATGTCTCTCCTTTCTACATTATTTGGAATTTGATGAACTGGTCTCTCAACAATAGTTTATCAGTTCAATCACTTCTTTTTAAAGTAGTTGCATTACTAGTCTAGCCAGAGTTTTGACATAATCCAATACAAGATACTTCAAATCCACCAATTTACTGATGAGTCGTGACCACCTTCTGTTGGTAAACAAGTAGAGATTCCTTAAATTACTGCTTGCTCTTAAAGCTCGAGATTTTAAGGCATAGATATATTTTGCTATTAGATTAACAAGCACCTAGGACGGTCCAAATTGTAAGTTTCTGAAATCACGTGAGGTAAATAGGAGTTAATGAGTTATTAGCATGGAATCTTATGATTATGAGCTTATGGCTCCTATCTGCACTACGAGTTGGCACAATCTCTATGCGCTGGCCGTAAGTTAGTATTACAATGTAGAGCTCATGTACTTCAGAAATGCAAGGTATTACATGAACACTGAACAATATAAAGGAATCTTGTGTGATGAATATGTACAAGGAAAAATTTTCTTTCTTGATATCTTATTTGAGTGACAATGGATATGATTGTATAATGGGTTTTGCATCTCTAACACACTTGTATTAGAAAGTTTGGCGTAAATGTTTTAGAGTGATGGCTATCTTTTTTTCTTCTGAGTGCTCTTGTATGACTATTTCTGCACCATTGTCCAGATAAAGCAGTTAAATGTGCCTATCAAGGTTAAAATTTTTGAGTGGAATGCCGGAGGCCTGCTGACAAGAATTGAGGTATAAGTTTACTAGTAGTATAGTACATGACAAGGTTCATTTTTCATTTTTCATTTTTATAGCTAAAACTTATTTCATCCTCAGGGGCTTCGGGCATTCCTCCCTAAACCTGAAATGATGACTAGACCAAGAAACTTCACGGATCTAAAGAATACTGTAAGTACAGCATGATATGTAATATCACTTTGCATCCCTAGGCACTTGGAATCTGCATCATGCTGCTTTCCAGCTATGACATAGCAGCATGGCTTAATGTTTTCATCTGTTTTAGCAGGAGTATCCGTTAAGGAAGTGATTGTCTTTCATGAATAATAATGTTTCTACTACACAGGTTGGTCAACAGATCCATGTCTGCATTACAAGGATTGATGAAAAAGCTAACGAATTGATAATTAGTGAAAAGGAGGCATGGGTAAGTTAACTGCATTGACATCTATTGTTCCCCTTTCTTAAAGATTTTTTTAAGACTTTCACTGACATATCATTTATCAGCGAAGTCTAATTATTTAAGCTTGGTGTATGAGCTTATTAGATTGCTTATAGACGCCGAGTTACACAAGAGACCATTCTATTTGAATGTTCAATTTCTGCTATGCATTAAACTGTACTTGTATGAGTACAGCAATGCTTATCTTTTTTTTATATTAAATATGCTTATCTTTATTTATCACTTGTATTAGGCAATGACATACCTTAGGGAAGGAACTCTTTTGCAAGGGACAGTGCGCAAATTGTTTCCATACGGTGCACAAATTACTATTGGTGACACTAACAGAGGGTAACATCTATAACCTGTTTGCCAATTGCTATATATGTCATTACTTCCTGTTCAACTGAATTTCATTGACACCAAAAAAATCAAACATATGGTCCAGTGTGGCTTATTCATATATCTTTTTGTCTCTGCCCAATTATTTAGAAGAAAATGTGATGTATTTAATTTTACCAGCATTGTTAGGAGTCTTGACTTTACGTGATTCAAGCATCCTTAGCCTTGATTATTAGAATAGAGTGAAACATGAGGTTTACCAATGGACTTTCAGATTATGGGTTTCATTATGAATGCTCACATTGTGCCAACTGATTAGGGCTCTCTGCGGAAGCATCTCCTTGCTAAGATTTTGGAAACTTGCTATGGTTTAGATCAGGGTTGGTTGCACTGATAATGCAGTAGATAGCTACTAAATTTTACACGTGACTCATATAAATTCGAGCATTCGTAGTTGTGATCTAGTATGTGTATGATCTATGTCCCTATTGTCATCTTAAGGTTGCTACTTGCTAGTACTTCTCTTTGATGAACTGCTTTGTTTCATGGACTGTGAACTGTTCTGCATTTCTTGTTCTGCACCTCATGCCCAGTCTAGTAGAATTCATATCTGGTTCATTGTGATGGCAAAGTTTGTGAAAGTCTGCAAGTGGATAAATCCGCACGTCAGATGCACATAGTTCATAACAGGGTTCACCTTCCCGCGCGGTAACCACGGTTACCGCGCTTACCGCGGGGGGACGGTAACGGTAGCCGGCGGTTAGGATTTGCCAAATTTCATCCAAATTCATAATTTCCGAAAAAAATCGAAAAAAACCAGAAAAAATCATGGATGTAGTTCTTGAATTTTAGTGTCATATGGTGAATAAATTTTTTGAAAACTAGTTAGAGAAATTCAAATTATAGGGCTAAACCGAAAATGAATCAAAAAATCTAAAAATTAGTAACAGAATGGGCTCCATTGCGCACTGTTCATTCTATATCCTTTATTTCAAATTACAACTTCCTATATTCGTGTTGCATGTCATATTACCCTCAAGGTTTCAGCTTTGTGTGGACTTCGTAATGCTTTCAAATGTGATGTTGTTGAATTGTTGTTGTTCAATTATTATGCTATGAAATGTTGAAATGCTTCGAACTCCATAATAGAGCAAAGGTTATGCCGAATTTTTTTATTTTCCACTCAATAGTTAAATGTCTAAGTATTGTACATATTCTTTCAATTATCCCCATTTTCTACACGCATTTAACCATATTTTTGTTTTTATTCCCTATTTTTATTTTCATTTTCGACATTTTGCACAGACGGCGATAACCGCCTCGATATCGCGGTTATCGCGGCAAACCGCGCAATTACCACGGCGAAACCGCGATATCTCCATTTTTTGAATTCAATTTTTTGTCACGATTTTTGGTGCGGTTCTCGCGGTAATCGCGCGGTTATCGCGGTAATCGCGAAACCGCGGGGGTGCGGTAACTCTGGGCTAAACGATAAGTAAAACCCTGGTTCATAATGCTTTGCATTTTGCAGTGGTTTGCTACATGTCTCAAACATAACACACGGGCAGCTAACATCCGTTGGTGACGTGCTAAAAGTGGGCGAGGACGTGAAAGCTATCGTGATTAAATCAACAGCCCCGGGCAGAATTGCTCTCAGGTACACCACTCAAACATGTAACTGCATAATTGCTTTTGTTATTTGATAGGCCATCTGCTGTTCACTGCGTCTATGCTTGTCCTTTTAAACTATTGATGTTTCATTCTGCAGTACCAAGGACCTTGAGAGCGAACCTGGACTGTTTCTCTCTAACAAGGAGGTCAGAAAATCCTAAATTTCTTTCTCCATTCTGGACCATCGTAAACATACTACTCCATCTCCCACTGAATAAGGCGCAGTTATACTTGATACGGTCTCCAAAACTAATGTTTTGACTTAAAATTTCTCACATAGTATAGTGTTTATGGCAACAAAAACATAATCATATGAAATTAAATTTAAATATTAATCTAATGATATTATTTTCATAAAAAATAGTTTATAATAAAATAATTATTGATCAAACATTTAAAGAGTTAAATATTAAAATACGTGCGTGTCTTATTCAGTGGAACGAAGGGCATACTGATGTCAGCAATGTAGGCTTGCCAATGTTCAGGCTTGTCACATTTTTTTCATTTTTGTATGGTTGCAGAAGGTGTTCTCCGAGGCTGAAGAGATGGCGCAAAGATACCGGGACCAAATATCAGAGACGCATCAACCAGCTGAGTTAGACTCCTCGTTCGACGACGTTGCTCCCTTTGACGACGAGGCAGTGTCTTATGCGAACTGGAAGTGGGTAAGATTCAGCAAGTGTGACAAAACAAACTATAACCCTCGTGCTGAATCGGGTTTATAACACAGGAACCTCAATTTATTTTATTTGTTTCTCAAGTCCATAGATAACTGCAAATGTGCGTGATTTATTGGAAGAAAATGCGATTGTTACCGGCCCTTATGCCATTCCATTGTTTCCATGGCCGTCGAGGCGCTTTCATGAATGGATTCGATCGGATCACCACGCATTGACAATTTTTTACTCCACGCTGTCACGCGTGTGTTCGTGTGGCCTCGCCGTTGGTTATCCGCTTATACGGTAGCTGTTGCCGACTCCTTTTTCCAAAAATAAAACGCCTCCATCACAAGAATACGTAAACACCAATCCTGCCGCCTTCTCGTGGGTACCCACCCCCATGTTTCTGTTTCTGACGATCGATGGACGACGCATCACACGTTGACTCCATCATGTTCAAGGCTTCATCCGAGTGAGATCGATGAACAGCCGGCGACGACGACGAAGCTCAGAAACTGGCGAGTGAAAAGGGATCAGGGTTCAGGACGACGGCATCGTCATCCACTTCATCCATTAATTCCCGTGTCAAAAGCTAACACTGATGTTCACTGCTCATCTTCCTTCGATTCGTCCTCTGTCAATCCATCTTCATCGATCTTGCCGGTCTTGTCATATTTTATCGTTTGTGATAGTGTGAGACAGCTCCTTTGCTCGGATGAATCTGCCAGTGCAACCACCCAAAGCTATACTACATCGCGCCAATAAAAGTTAAAGAAACATGGGGTAGTAGTAGTACTCCATATATTAGTATCGATCGATGACGCCCTTTATTCGTTTCTGGATGACACTGACGGTTCAACTCTTAGGAAGAGCAATGAGCGACAAGTTTGTGATGTGTGTTGTCTACCTTGTTAATTAATTAACCTACGTGTTGGTCTTTTATACGTAGCTAATGGCACTTTTTATGTAGAGACGAAAGCGAAGCCCTAACACTAGCTAGGTTTTATAGGTTCATGTTATAATACTACCATGAGATTCCTCGAGTAGAAGAAGCTTCAGTTCAGTGACAGGGATGTGTTTCAGTCTTCTCTAGGCTAACCTTAGGCGTTGGTTTTCTGAAGAAGAAGAGAACTCCGAGACCAAATCCCGTTATTTCTGCCGTTGAATGTCACCGATTCATCACAACAGACAGTAGTGGATTTGTTTTTGTGTTGATCGATCAGAAGAAGCCAAAGAAGTTCCCTGTTTCGCTGTCGCTTGATTTGTCTTTGGCCTTTGTAAGTATCCCGCTTCAGTACTCGGTAGCAGTATCTTCAGGGATACTGAGTATAGTAGTCGTACTGCCAGGAAATTGAAGGCCGGCAATGGCAGCTTCAAGTACCCGATTTACTACTACAGGAGGGCACAGTTAGGTTGGCGCAGGATTGGATCATTGGATCAGCGTAGTACTACCTGATCTACCATGGATCATTTGCTGCTACTAGTAGCGTAGTACTCCCATCCGTTCTATTCTAAATATAAGGCACTTCGAATGAATGTCATATTTTCTATAAATTTAGATATAAAGTCTAATTCGTAGTACTTACTAGTCTCATTTATTTAAAATCTCTTATATTATACGGTAGCTTCCTCGCTAACGGCTATCCTTTTGTCCATGTAAAAACGGTACATGCATGAGGCGTTTGATGGCGGTGCATTCGGTGTACCAGTAGTACGTCCAGTACTACACAACACAGAACCACGCACTGCTCAATGCCTAAACGGAGTGCGTGTTTTTCGCTGCAGGGGACGGTGGTGAAGTGAATGCGATTTATACGACGCTCGTGCGGTCGTGCCGCGACGTTGTCCCCTCCACCGCCGTTCGACCGTAACAACTCCGCGCTTGCTGCAGCTCTCGTACGAGAAACCGCGGCGGCGGCGGCTGCGTTAAATAAGCGCGGGCGTACGCCACCGTTGGACGTACGCACACCTAAACTTTCTCGATCGGTTGGAAGGAACAGGGCGGAGCTTGAACATCTCGTTTGTTTTACTCTATTTTGAGCTGAATTCAAACTGATACTACAGGTGTTTAAGTTTATGTTGAGAGGTGTATGTAGTGAAAATAAATAAGCTATAACTTAAAATATTTTTTTAACATGGTTCTAGGCACCTCCTTTTATAGTGCAGCTCTGTGATAAGCTATGAGTTCATTTGTCTTCACTAGAGTTAGGACTAATCAGTCGTAATATTAGAAACATAAACACACTGAATAAAAATGATTTGTTGATAAAATTTTGTATGTTGCAATATATTATTAGTTTGTCTTAAAGTTAACGTTGTATAATAGATTACGCCAAGAAATTCTAAAATTAATTAATAGAGTTTCTGAATCTAAATTAAGATTGTTGCAGGTAAATCAACTGGCGGACGATAAAAATATATTTTTCGACTAGCTATCGCCCAAAATTAATTATTGGGATTTGAATTCTTCTCGAGCAGTGAATAGTGATAGATACTTTGACAGACTGCTTATTTTAGGACGGTTTGGTCTGGCTTATGTCTGTTGTTGATACTGAAACAGTGACACTGGTTACACGGTTACACCAGAAAGAGCACATAGACGACACCATCTCGAATTCATAATCTCTATCAAATCAAGAAAAACACACGGCACCATCGCCAACGAAGAACCATTCTGTCAATGAAGATCGATCGCCTCGGCATCACGTTACCTCTCGATTGATAATTGCTTCGCTGGTGGTCAGATCAGCGAGACAATTAGTCTCACGTGCATGTGGTTATATTAATCTCGGAGATTACCATTGCAACTAACAGGGTGGCAAAGTCAAGGCCAGCTGCATGCATGCATGCAGATTGCAGAGTGATGGCCCGCCGGGTCCTTTTATGTCGCCCGGAGCTTGGAGTAACTTGTTAAGAAAGCAGACGATGCATTTTTTGTGTTGCTGAAACACTAATTCCAAAATTTTTTTAGATAATTCCAATTTGAAATACACACATATATATAACACATGTATACCATACGATATTGAGAAGAATTTCCTTTTCTTTTCTAAAACATAACGGAACTTTGCACAATTTTCACAGGAAAATCCGACGTAATGAGCCAAGCTAAACTAGTTTTTTTTTCCGCTCGTGAGCTGAATGAGCCAGCTTACAAAATATCACAGTATCTTCATTTTCATAAGCTAACTACTTCAAATTCAGTGAGTTCTTTACCATAACTAGTATTTACTATTACGTTAATCTCTGGTTCCATGATTCTTGATATTGTGGAATAATGATACGATCTCCCATATATGTATTTGACTTTGTTTTTCTATTATAATATATAATAATTAAATGCATGTTTAACTTTTTTATAGTATTTGAAAGATAAATCTATATATCTTGCTCTAGTTTCTTTGAACTAAATATTCTTAAAGCATTTGATCTTAATCTTATTCAAAGCACAAAGAATTATGGAACCGGGGGTATATGATTAGATGATAAAGAACTTACTTATGAGCCATTGCATGAGTCGAGCCATATTAGATTTTTAGCTGTTAAAATTAACAAGACGAGTTGAACCGGCTCATTAACTAAGATGACAAGCTCAAACAAACCGACCATCCACCCTAATTGTATTACTCCATTTCAAAACGAACAGAGCGTCAAACCGTTTCCTAATCTGGCCATAAAAAGCGGTTTAAGGTGCGCATCGTTCTGATATAATATTGCACGGTGACATTTCAGGCGCACGCACGGCGCCCACTGACATGTGGTCCCATCCTGCAATATTGTGTGTGGGGACGGGTTGACAGCTAGCCGGTTAAAAAAGACGAGGCTTCTCGCTTTTCTCGGTAAAAAAAAAAGCTCTAGTACAACACCAGCTGTACAAAAAGGTTCGCATAGGCCCACTGACACGTGGACCCCACCTCGCTTCGGCCCCACTCCTCTCCCCCATCATTTTTTTTCAAGCCATGTTCACCTCGCCCCACCGACGAGCCGCACCACCACTCATTAAAATCCCAGATGGGTCCCGCACGTCACCCTCTCAGGAGAGGGGTGTGAGACCCACGTGTCAGTCGGGGTATCCATCCATCCATACCGGGACGGGACGCGAGGTGGTTCCGTTGGGCGGTGGGGCCCGCATGCTGGCTCAGTCATCAGTTCGTCACACTCTCCTCTTTCTCTCTCTACTCGCCTTTTTTTTCCTCTCCTTTTTCTCGCTTTTTTTTTTCCAATTTGTTTTATCCGCTTCAGTGCTTGCTGCTCTTTTCTTTTCTTTTCTTTTCTTCTTCTCGCCGTCTCTCCCCCCGCTCTCGCTGAGCTCTACACTACCAGTAGCCTCCCACTCTCTTCGCATTCTCTCTGCAGCTGCAATGGAGGCGTAGTGGGAGGGAGATAGAGAGAGAGAGAGGGAGCTAGGGTTTCGTGCCGCTGCCTCCTCTAGCTCGTCGTCCCTCCGGTGAGTCTGCACTCTTCGCTTTCAGATCCGGCGCGGAACCTCCGGGCCGCCGCCACCGCCTAGATCTGCGGCTGCTGGGCGGTGTAGGCGTGGTTCTTGGGTTTTTCTTGCGCGGATTTGAGCTGGGGTTGCGTGGACTAAAGGTTGTTGGAGCTGCATTTCGGGGGAGTTAGTTTCCGTGCGAGATGTTTAACCGTCAGTTTGTTCTTCGTTTTTTTTGCGGGGTTTGATTGCTTTGCTGCGAGGCTTGATTCCGCTGGGGCAGTAGTGGGGGAAAAAAACCCTGGCTTTTGCTGCTTCCTGCGTTTCTTGTGGGTTTTTTCGTAGATAAAAATGAGTATTGGGTGTAGATCTGTGAGCTGATGCGCGGTCGTATTGCAGGGTCCGAACCCTCCGGCGTGCGGCAGTGTAGGCTCCAATGGGGAAGTCTCCGGCGAAGTGGATCAAATCCGTGCTCTTCGGGAAGAAGTCATCGAGGTCCGGCTCTACCAAGGCGAAGGATTTATCGGTATGTTTGACACCTCTTGTTTGCGCGGCAAATACTGTTGTTGCAGCCAATTTCTTGATGATTATGGAGACCAGTTATGGAATTGTAGCTGATTAGAAGAGATCTGTTGTTGTAACCAAATTTATTACTTTCTATACGCAGAAGGGCTCGAACAACAAAGGGTATGCTGCTGCTGGGAAGGATGTTGGGTTTGAGAGCTCCCCGGTGATATCGGAGCCGGTGCTTGTTACACCTCATAACAATGAGGCTGTCCAGGAGGTTGGGAGGGGTGAGAATTCCAGCTTACAAGGTGAAGTGGTGGTGCGTGATGTCAGTCAAGACCTGGAGAAGCAGAATGCTGTCGTTTCCGATGCGGCCAATGACCCCGAGAGGTTGAGAGAGGAACAAGCGGCTGTCAAGGCGCAAGCTGCCTTCCGAGGTTATCTGGTAATGTTTCTTTTTCTTGATTTCTGTTTGATCTTGCATGCCTTTCATAAAATTTCCTTGCATCGTGTAGTTCTGCCATCCACTAAAGAACCCGACAATACCTTGTAAAGTTCTTCTTTAGAATTATGCATCCTAAACTTAGCATGGTATTGGTCCAGGCACGTCGGGCATTCCGTGCGTTGAAAGGAATCATAAGACTCCAAGCCTTGATTCGTGGGCATCTCGTAAGGAGGCAAGCCGTTGCAACTCTTCGTGCAACATGGTTGATTGTGAAGTTTCAAGCTCTTGTCCGTGGTAGGAATGTCAGACTTTGTACCAATACCATTCAAGTCAACTGGAAGCTTGTTCAACAACATTCGGGGGTAAATTTCTTGCTGATTCTGTTTCATTCAGTACCTGATGCATTCATCATAATGATGCCCCTTTCCTTTTAATCTGTTTCACTGTTATATTCTTATCAAATGGAGGCCCTCATGATTGATGATTGTCAACAATTTGTTCTGTGTCTATTCAGTGTTTTAAAAAAAGGCCTACAAGGCAACATACAAAGAACAGGTGCCCCAACCTTGTAGCGCTTAAGCCGCATAAGCGGCTGATTATGCTGCATAAGAGCTACAAGGTGGGGTCACCGCACAAAACCGCTTACCGCTTTTTAAAACATTGTATGTATATTATCTAAATGCGTCTGGTTCAACTTAAGCAAGTAATAGCATTACAATCATGCTAAATAGAACATTGCTGCGCATATTTTTGCATATGCTTTCATTCATCGCTTTTAGTTTGTTTGGGAAGCTTATTAAAACTGACATATTTTCCTGGCAAGATTTGCTAGTTATATGATTCTTTCCCCCTTTTTGCAGAGTGGTAAGCTGGATGCATGGAAGGAGAAATTGTCTTCAAATGCATTTGCTCGTAAGGTATAATAAATTTAGTCTTCTAATGGCTTGATACAAACATAGAGTCTTTAATCTATGCATTAGCCTGTTATACTCATTACTCACAGGCATATATCACTATTTTGCTTCCTGTTTGTATATGTTTTCTTCTTTTGTGCTAATTGTTTTTTTTCTATAAATGCTGTAGCTTTTAGCTTCACCAATTCTGGTAGAGGCTCTCCATTTTCAATATGATGAGAGGGATCCAAATTCAGCCTTCAACTGGTTGGAGAGATGGACCATAGGTCGTGTCTGGAGGCCCATTTCACATCCAAAGAGAGCTTCTGTTACTGATGCCAAGCCACACACAAGGAAGGCCAGTTATGCAATGGAAACAGAGTCAGGGAAGTTGAAGCGCAATTCTCGGAGAAGCTCTGCTGCACCAGTTGAGTCCTCTCAGATGAACATGGCCATGGAAACTGAAAAATCAAGGCGAAACCCAAGGAAATTCACTAGCTCTACTGCTGATTCAGTGCCTGAAAGTCAGTTAACTGAACTTGAGAAGGTCAAACGTAACCTTAGGAAGGTAACTAATTCTATGGCTGAAGCTTCAAAGGTATCTACTCCTGCAACTGAGATCTCTGAACGCCAAGAGGTCCAATGTGAGAAACCACAGCGAACTGCAGAAGAAGTTCCAAATTATCCTGAGATCCAAGAACCTCAGAATGGTAACCTGTTGGAAAATGCTAAGACAGATATCTTGGTACCTGATCTTCAACCTGAACCGGAGGTTCCTTATAAAGTTGAAACTGAAGAAAAAGTTGCTGAACTGACTGTTGCTGACCCTGCAGTAGAAACTATGCCGCTGCAAGATATTCACAATGAAGAAAATGCTTTAGTAAATGATATGGAACAGAGATCCAAAGAAGAACCTCTTTCTACTGAGAGCCTTAAAAGCAGCAAGAGGAGGTCTTCATTCTCAACCAAGACAGAGTATCCAGAAAATGGTTCAAAGAATTCACCTGCTGTTCCCAGCTACATGGCAGCAACACAATCTGCAAAGGCGAAACTGCGGGGACAGAATTCACCCAGACTTAGTTCTGACTCTGCGGAGAAAAATGGCTTCACCAGGCGCCATTCCCTCCCATCCTCTAATGGTAAGTTGAACTCGCACTCGCCGCGTACGCAAAGGCCAACCCATGCTGGTGGCAAAGAGGGAGTGAAGGCTGACAAGTCTATGCTATCATCAAGAGATGCAAGTGGTAAGTTGTAAACAATATATCTGAATACGCATTAGTATCTATATTGTGCCTAACATTATTATGCATTTAACTTTACCTTCCAGTATACAGAGAATGTATTTCGATATTAAGAGGAATTCAACAGTATAAGAGAATTCGAATAATCTAGATATAATAAGCCAATTTCCTGTTTTATGCATAATATCCTATCACCCTCATTTTGCTTTACATAATGAAAATGAAATATCCATTTCTTCATTCTTTCACATAGGTGGGTCCTGGGACACCATCTATCCCTTTTGTTATCTAGATTTGTGATGTGCATGAGCTTAGCTTGATTGTTCAAACTATGAACTTTAAGAGCACATCAGTCCTAAAATATTCACCGAAGTAGGTAGATATAGTGAGCCTTCCGTCAATGTCAACTGAGATCCAAATCTTTAGAATGCAAAGGAACATATATATGACTTTACAATAATAACTGTCCTTGTGACTTTACAATACTCCTGTTGAATTTAGTGACCTCAATTCTTAGTTTGCTTTGCTGATTGGAAAGCTATGGTTTTTCTCATGTTCTTTAACAATTTTAAATTTCATACTTGTGGGCTCAAGAAAACCTGCCTGTTTTGCTTATCACATTTATGCGATGTATATTTGAGATGCTCTTTCTACATACCAAGCAGTAGCATTGCGTAGCCATTGTCACAATTTCTCAGGCCACTTATTTTTTAAAAACTACAGAAAGACCCGCCAAAGCTGAATGGAGACGCTGAAAAGTTCATCGATTGAGCACCAAATCCTCCTGTTGGGTTGCGCAACATTTGGGTGGATGATGATGATGATGGCTTCTGCAGTTTGATCCAATTGTTTTGCTTCCGATGTAAAAAAGATGTTCTCCCCATCCGTGACAGTGAACCAGCTGCTTTGTTGTGGTTTGTATCTCGTGCGATTTGACTTATTTTTATAGGGTTTTTGCGTCCTTTCCTCTGTCATGTTCATGTATAGCTGAAGCGTTTCCGGTTTGCATTTGATTTCCCTGCCTCCCCGAGACACCCTGCTTTTGTTGAGCAAGAGAGCTGCTGATGTTAGAGAGAACTTGTTGGATTGAACAATCTTATCCCATTTGGACATCTCTTCTGCATTTTCTTCTTAACTGACCAGCGAATTGTGCCATTCCATGACACCCTGCTTGTTTACTGCTTTTCTTGGCCTCCTTTTCATGTCGAGCTCCAGTTGTTTTGCCTGCACTGTGAATGTGAGATGATGTCATGTTCCTGAATCCTGCGAAAATTATATACTACTACCTTCATTCCAAAAATATAACAGTCTATGATCAGATTAAACACTTCTTAATACCATAAATCTGCACAAGAATTGTAAAATTCTACGAAATCTCTGCGAAATTCCGGCGTTGTGTTCAAAAGAAGGCCAAGGATTCAAAGCGAAATCAAAGTCCCAAATAAGACATGTCGGCCACCACCGTTCGTCAATTCCGGCGACACCGGCTGACCGGCGTGGGGCCGCTCGCTGTCTGATGGCCGATTCGACGGCGAGGTCGGCCGTCATCAGGTCACGGAGGCGGTCGGGCCGGGATTGCGCGGCCCATGGGAGATGACAGGCCATGGGCTCCTGACGCAAGCAAAATTCCTCATTTCTCAATGACGGCCTGGTTGCGGCCCGCTCAATTCTTCCCTCGAACGAAAAGTTTGCAGAAAATTTTAAAACCGAACTTTTCAACTTGCACGGGAAGTTGAGAATAAAAATCGTCGCTGTTCAGACGTTGACTCCCGTTGTTTTTATAGTTTTTGTATGGATGCTCTCGTGTCGTGTGTCTCGCCATAGTGCATGATGACTTTAATTTGATTCCCAGAACATAAAATAAAAGGGAAATATAAAATGTGCTCATAGTACTATTGATCATCATGTATGAAGTTTTTGGGTAGTATGACTAGTTTGTTTACGATCAATTAACCAAACATGCCAGATTATGCGTTCAATTATTACTCAGGTCCAGTTTGCTTATTCCTAATATGTCCAGATAATCACTCGATCTTGCGCCCCCTCAAATCGCGGTAAAAAGAAATTAACTGCTGTGAAAACCACGGCCCAACACCATCTTTTTACTCAAGAAAGAAGGCAAAAATCCCGTCGCTATTCACCAATCACGCAAAACCTTCTCTCCAAGAACACGGCGCTCTCACATCAAACAAAAGTTCACCATGCGCAACAATTAATTAAATTAAAATTTATTCATTTTTGGCACCTTCTTCCTCTACAAGAAAAGGCCAGGAGAAGCCAATCCGACGGGGCACGCGAGCCGTGAGCCCGCGAGCGCAAATCTGGGCCGTCCATCGCGCATCGCCACGCCCTCCTCAACCCCGCCGATAAATACCTACAAGCTCTCTCCTCTCCGCTTCACCTCCACATCAAATCCCCCTCTCCCATTTTCCTCTCCTCGCTTCTCGCCGCAGCCGCCGCCGCCGCCGCCTCCTCCTCGCCATGGCCGCCGCTGCTCCCCCCACGGGCCCCGGGCTCTACTCGGACATCGGCAAGAAGGCTAGAGGTTGGGATGCTGCGTTGCTGGTTCTTTTGTGGTTGGGGTTTTGGGAGTTTTGTGCCTCTTTTGCTTGGGTTGCAGGGGGTGATTGGTTTCTTGGGTGTTGGTTTGAGCATCTGGGTTGTTGATGCTGGTTATTTTCTGGTGGGATTTGCAGATCTCCTGTACAGGGATTACCACACGGACCAGAAGTTCACGCTCACCACCTACGCCGCGAATGGAGCTGTGAGTTTCTCCCCTCGACGCCTTCGGTGTTCTTGTGAAGTTGTCTTGTTCTGTTCTTTTACTAGCTTGTTTGGTTTGCTGCGAGTAGGTGTTTGTTGGTAGGTGTACTTCGGTGGGCAGTGGTTGTGAGTGTGGGTTAGGCTTTAGGAGTTGGGAGCAAGTTGCGGTGGAATTATGGCTTGATTTATTTTCTGAAGCAAATCTTTGTAGGTGTGTGATTGCGATGATTTGTGTTTCTCGCTTGGTTTAGTTTCCTAGTAAGGATTCAGGTAGTTTGGGGTGTGTTCTTTGTTACAGAGTCTGCAGCTATGTCTGATTTGTTACTGGTGTAACCAGTCGTGATTTAAGGTTTATAATTGTTTTTTCTTCACAAATAACTCATGAATTCTGTGTCTAGGTTGTATTATCATATTCTAGCTGTCGATGGTGTCTATGCGCTCTGCGCGTAGTGGTTGATTGTGCGTTTGACACTATTACTATGTATTACTGTATTATCATGTAGGCTTGTTGCTGAATGTATCATGAATCTTTAGTGGTGAACACATGTGCCATTGAAGTTCACACACCTGTCTTTGAACTTTATATGGCTTAATTTTGTTTGAAGTCACTTATCTTTCACCATTACTACAGAATTACTACATCTATGGAGTATTTGATTCTAGTCCTTTGTGTCTACTCATATGGACTCAGTGTTTGTTCCCTTATTAGTTACTATTGCCATGGATTTGAACTACATCTAGGCTAGTAATATGCAGTCGCAGTTTAGGACAATTCAGAATGTGTTTAAATTTCTCTTTCTTGACTTTGGAACTGTTGATGAACTTGTTAGATGTTTTTTCCAGAATGTATCTCATCTGTAACCTCAGTATTCAGTACATGCATGCTATCATGCGTGCCATATTGTATTAGATTTTTTTTTCCACTTCTGTGGGTCATGTCTGGTCTCATGGTCACATGTTATTGGCCTTGCATATATTGTTTCCTTTTTCCTGATAGATCACTCAGGTTTAATATGTTGTTTACATGTATCATGTTAGTACATTTTTTCCCTCCTGTCTAGTGTATGTTCAGTCTGTTCTCATGGTCATGTGTTGGTGGTCTTATGGACTTGGTATTTTCGATGACAGATCACTGAGGTTTAGTATGGTGCTTACCTTGTACTGGTGATGCTGAAAATAGTGTTTTCAATTGCTATATGTCATGCTGCAACTGCTTAGCATAATGTCTATATAATCTTTACCTGTCTCTGTTATGACGTTTTGTTGTCAATCTCCTTTGGATAAATTTAATATCTGTAGCATTTCATATGAAACTTTCCCAAGATTATAATGAGTTATGTTTTTTTCCCTGTTTTGTCTAGGCAATCACTGTTGCAGGCACGAAGAAAAATGAGTCTATCTTTTCTGAAATCCAGAGCCAGGTGAAGAACAAGAATGTGACCGTGGATGTGAAAGCAACGTCAGACTCAAATGCACGTTCTTTTCTTCTTCTCTTCTCTTGCATAACTTGTTTATTACCATGTCTTTGCTGATTTTGCATAGCATGAAATTGAGGCTGCCATTTCTGTAGCAGTGACTGATTAATTGTCTGTTTTGCCAGTTGATGACTACAATCACAGTTCATGATCTGGGCACTCCAGGCATGAAGGGAATTCTATCCATTCCTTTCCCCTACCTGAAGTCTGCAAAGGTACATGCCATTTCTTTTCTAGCTTGTACAATATGTTGGATCTCAACTTGAATCCTGTATAATTTCCTCTGCGTCTGTGGTTTCAGGCTGAAGTCCAGTACTTGCATCCACATGCTGGCCTGAATGCTAGTGTTGGCCTGAACGCAAATCCTCTTGTTAGCTTTTCTGGTGTGTTTGGAACTGGGGCTTTTGCTGTTGGTACTGATGTTGCATTTGATACTGCGACTGGGGACTTCATCAAGTACAATGCTGGATTGAGCCACACTACTCAAGATCTCACTGCGGCACTGCTTCTGTAAGCAGTTTCATCAAATTCTTTGGTGTATTAACGCTTTGCTAATATTCGTACTGTTGTTTTGGCCCTTTACCTGTTTAACTCCCAAGTCCCAGTCAGTTGGCAGTATTTTCTGGGGACTGCTTGGGCAGCTTGCTTAGCATCCTCTGTCATCTGTATGCTAGTTTGGATGGTATTAGTGCAACAAGTTACCGCAATTGATGTGTTTTTCTAACATGCTTCGATTTTGGCAGTAGTTTCTGGGTACTTCTTGGGCAGTTTGCTTAGCATCTTCAGCGTCATCTATATGCTAGTTTAGACTAGTATTGGTGCAGCAAGTTACTGCAATAGATGTTACTCTAACATGCTTTGATTTTGGTGGTAACATAGAGTGATTTGCCAATTTCAGGAACAACAAGGGAGACAACCTTGCTGCTTCCTACTACCACAAGGTGAGCGAAATCAGTGCTGTTGGTGCAGAGCTGGCTCACAGCTTCTCGAGCAACGAGAACACGCTCACCTTTGGGACACAGCATGCCCTGGATGAGCTCACAATCGTGAAGGCGCGCTTCAACAACTTCGGCTTGGCCAGTGCGCTCATCCAGCATGAGTTCAGGCCCAAGTCGCTCGTCACCATCTCCACTGAGGTTGATACCAAGGCCATCGACAAGAGCTCCAAGGTCGGAATCTCCCTGGTCCTCAAGCCCTGAGGTCGCCTGCTTTCTGGTTTGGTTTAGGATGCTAGCTTTTGATATCAGCAGCTCAGGTCCATTGAACAAAACTTGGACAAAACTTGTAATCGGCTTAACTTTGGTTGCCTCTAGCCTGTTCTAGACTACATGAGGGTTTCTGTTACCTGTCAATCTGTCTCAGTTTCTTTTTGGTCATTTGGTCCCGGAATCCGAGTGTCAAAACTCTTCGGTAATGCTGGCTCCCGTGCGCCCTATCATGCCTGCATCCTACGTCTCCGATCTTTTCTGCGTCGTCCGTTGACCCTGCAACGGAAACTCATTTCCCCCCCCCCCCCTCTCTCCCGTAACTCCCTGCTTCAATCCGGCGATTCCAAGCTGACCACCATTTTCGTCTATCCTCACCGCCGCTGGCGGTGGCGGTGGAGGGGTTAGCCGGCGGCTTTCGTCTAGCTTCGTCCCCTTGCGCGGCATCCATCTGTTGCAGCCGGCGGTAGAGGCAACATCCACCTCATCGTCGACAACTCTAGGGTCTCGAGGAGGCTACTTCCGCTTCAATTTCGCCCCGCGTGCAACGTCCCCCTGCTGCAATCGACAATCGACGGTGGAGGCAGCGGCACCAGCAAACCGAGGAGACTTCGCGCGGCTTCGATGACGACGGCGGATACGCGGATACGGTCGAGCTCTGCGGCGTCGACGCAGATGTGATTGCTAACCACCGGAGTGAAGTTGAATTTTTTTTTTTGATGTTTCAGTTCATATAACATGATGTTTCATCAGTTAGATTTGAAATGTTGTAGTGGATTTTTGATGGTGTTTCATTCTTTTTCTGGATGTACTTGGATTTATTTCATGTTTTAATACATTCAGAACTGTTGTTTCACACGTTGTAACAAAATGTTTCATGGTGCGATTTGATTGTGTTTCAACATATTCAACACTGAAACATTTTTATGTAAGGTATTTTAATTGTTGTCTTTGATTCTTTATGGATTTTTTAATGTTTCAGTACTTGAACTTTGATGTTTCATGTTTTAGAACAATTTTTTTCAGTTTATGATTTAACCATGTTTCATCGTTTAATTTTATCTGAAACATGTGTTAAGTTAGTGGTGAAACATTTCTCTTACACGTACTGACTACTGAAACAGTGCCCGATTTTTTTAAAAAATCGGACGTGTTTCCAAAACTCTTGGGTGAAATTGGTCACGCACTTAAAGTTCACCCTCTTAATCCAGCTGCAGAAACTTCTGTTTGATTCAAGTCCAAATTTCTTCTCTAACTGCTACTTTGAATGCATTATGCATCTTGTTCATCTTAAGATGGTGTATATCTGCTGCTTATAAGTGCACAGGATGTTGCCCTGCTATTTATTTGGCTAATTCATTATTAGACAGGTCTGAGGCCTGAGCAGATAAATTAATCATAGCAGCACGCAACTTGGCCATTTTGCTATTTGTTTATCACTAATAACTACTATCTCCTTTTTGTTCAATGCAATGCCTGGAGAGTGTTAGTGAGCTAAATAACCTTTCTGCTTTGTTGTTCAACACAATAAGACAAGTCTGGAACATGTCAAATGAAAAGGTAAGGAGTAGAAAGGTTGCTTTGTAAGCCGAACACAGAGTGTTAGCAATTTACACAAGGATACAATCCTGAGCCCCCAACGCGAGTTACTACACGACATGCTATTGCAGCGAATTACATGCTTCCAAAACCGCTCCACGCCGTTCTCTCGCCGTCGCCATAGCACGCGACATCCCCTTCAAATCCAGCGCTACTACTAGCAGCATGGACACCTCCTGATGAGAGCAGCAGATCACGCATGTCCATGTCCGGAGCAGCATCTCCCTGGAAGAAGTTGTGGTATTCATACCCTTCTCCTGGATGGGCACCAGGTTCTCTCATCTCACCTCCATTTTCTTCACCTGCATCTGAGTTCTTCTCAACCAGCTGCCTGAACATCGATGACTTCAGAAGAAGGCTCAATGCAGTTGATGAGCCTCTCTTTCTTGATGAGCCACTGGGAGAGATCATCATGGAAGCTTCTTGATTATTACTACTGCTACTTCCACCATCACCACCACCGAGTAGTGATTGTGCATTATGATCTGAGATGAAAGGATTGCTCTGAGGGAGCATCATCATCATCTGGGTTTCCATTGGGAGGAAGTGGTCTGCAGGGATCTGCATTGCAAGAGCTTCAGCAGGGTTCATGGCAACAGGAGCAGGGGTTGGCTTTAGCCATGTGATGTATGATCTGAGGTCGAAGTTGGTGACAGCATTTACGCCTTTGTACTCGATCGCAGCGATGTCGTAGGCACGGGCAGCCTCTTCTTGAGTGCCTGGAGAAAAAACATTCAGACAGATCTGCTGATGTTAGGATGTGAAGTTTTGTGTGCATTAGCATGCCAATTCACAGTGTAGATAGAGTATAAGCACTGTTCTTGTACTCACTGTAGGTTCCTAAGTAAAGATACTTGTTTCCGAAAACACGCCCAATTCTTGCTTCCCATCTTCCATTTTGATGATGCCTGAGAGTACGCAGTAGATATTCAGTGACAAACCTATCTTCATCACTGTTGATAGAGAGTATAATGCAGTTTCCTGTCCAAATATACCTGGCAACCCCTCTGTACTTGGACACACCTCTTGAGAAGCCACTGCTCTTCCTGGAATCAGTTTAGATGCTTGTCAAAGTTGAATAGGTGATAACAGAATAGGAGACTGAAACTCTCTCACACAAAAAGAAAAGGAAAAAAAGGGAGATTGGACATGCCAAAGACTTTGATGGTACCTCCTTAGAGATGCAAGATACTCTTCCTTAGTAAGATTCTCCATTATCTTCAACTCCTTTTCATAGTCCATTACCTGAAATATATCAAATGAACCAAATCATATATTATGATTCACAACTGTGTTTTTTTTTTTCGAACACGCAAAAGGATTGCACGTTAATATATTAGAAGAAACACAACTGTGTTTCTAGTATGGGGCAGCTTGCTTAGTAGTAGCTATTCTTATACCGGAAAATTTGTATAGGTGGTTGGTCCCCAGTATTTGAGAGCAGCAAGGTCATAAGCCCTTGCTGCTGCCTCCTCCTCATCATATGCTCCAAGATAGACTGATGCAAATCAAAACAACACGAGCAGAATTAATCAAACCGATCTATATCATAGCTGTGAAAAGAAGTACAAAGAAAGGAAAACAAGAGATCACCTACCTTGCTTGCCCTTCTTCCTCTGTGTAGGATTCCACGAGTTCTTGTCCCACAAATGTGCTTCAAAACGACCTGTCCATCTATGCCTACATGACCATATCTTCTTGTCATCTCTGCGTGCTCTGAATCTGTCACAAGATACAAGAAATTTGCAGTATATAAATGTCTACTTCTCTTACCTGCTAACTCCACGAAATCTCGAGCTCCTCTTAACGGTGATACCTGTCAACGACGTCTTGCCAATGCCACCACCGCTGGTGTCACCGTTGATCGGTGCGAGCAAAGACGGCTCTCTTCTTCTCCTCCTGACAACCGGGCCCGCCTCGGCGCCGCTTTCCGGCACATTGATGATCATGGCAGGAGATGATCCTGAATAGTTTTCAATCTCACTCTTGACCATCATGATGCTATGATCCATGGTTGTTACTGCGACAGACTCTGTTCTTGGCCTCCAATGTAACTAACTAAATTACTGAATGAACAGTAGCAACACTGAAGCAAGAAGCAGCTTTGAGCTAAGGTGAGACGCCACTACCTGCCGGTGTGCTTATGTACTGGTTGCATTGGCTGGTGACAGAGTTTGTCACCTAGTAGACACAAGACAATGTGTTGATGATTCCATGGCTAATGAGCTTCACTTCGTCCCTGATTACTATGATGAGTTCTTGTCCATATTCCTGTTTGGAAACATCGATTTTAACCGCAAATGTTTTTATCTCGTGGCGGCTGTGAGATGTGCAGAATCGAGTGCAATTTTTTACTAATTTATTGTGAGCATATTTGCGTTGTCAGACAGGCTGCAACAAGAAGCCAAAATATTATTCTCACACGAGTCCAAGCTCAAATCTTGGAGCCTTCTTGTGGCGAGACAAAACAGCAGCAAATAGCTGAGAAACCTGTGCTTTTTTTGGCCTTGTTTGCATCTGTCTTAGCGTCTTTTGCAGCTCACGATCTCATCTGCAGCCTGAGCGCGCAGAGAGGTGGCGGTGGTGAGCGGCGGAGTGCGTGGGGTCCGCGGTGGCCGGAGCAGCCGCCGGACGGCGAGCTGAGCCGTTGGGTTCGTGGGCCCATTATGTCTGGCCCACCAGAGTTCGTGTCATGGACAGGAACTCTGATCCAATTAGAGCCATTGAAGTTTGGATCGCTACCGAATTAGAGCAAATTGCAGGAATTAGAGTGTCTGGAGCAAATTTTGCCTTAAAACTTGTACTAGCTAAAGTGCTCGCCCAGCAGGCGGAAGAAACACCAAAAATATATAAAAGTAAAGAACACCTAACAACATCGGGGTGGTGGCGCAGTTGGCTAGCGCGTAGGTCTCATAGCTAAACGTGAGTAATCCTGAGGTCGAGAGTTCGAGCCTCTCTCACCCCAAGTATTGAGTGATGAGGAAATGCTCCCGTGACAACTGGGGTTCGTCACATACATCTGACCATCAGATGTTTACGAGCTAGTCTGAACTCGATTAACTTTTTATATATTTTTTTGTTCCAATGCAACTGATTTCCTGTAAAATCTTCACGTTCCAAAACAAGTGATTGATGTTAACGATATTTTTTTGTTCAAATGCAACTGATTTCCTGTAAAATCTTCACGTTCCAAAACAAGTCATTGATGTTAACGAGAGAAGTACTTCAGCCTAGTGGGTGGACAAAAAACCAAACTGGCAACCATTATTCAGAACACATTTCACAACCATTTCCTGCCTTTTTATTATGCTCTCGGGGTTGATGAAACACATGATTTGCCCAGACGAGGCAAATTATTCAGAATAACACGCTACAAGCTAAGCTAGCCTTGACATAGTATTTATGTAGCGGAAGGTAGTGCCCAGTTCTTAGGCAAGGGGCCAATGTCATATATGATCTCCCTGTGGCAAGACCAAACGAGTTTAATGGCTTCTGGAGTTCCGATCCCTGCACCTCTTGGATCACCAGCAGGCCCAAACCTGAATTACAGATAATAAAAAGATATGTTAACCTATTACGGTTAAAAAGGAAGATGGCAGGTTCCAGTTTGTAGTCTTAGCTCACCAGTGGTTCTGTGGAGCACCAGTAGTCCTTGCTCGGATGCCAGCATATGTTGTCCCGTTAACTGATCGCCCAAGTACTTCCTGAAAACCGATAAGTGAATCTTGGATAAGTCACTGAGCCGATTGGATTCAAGTGCTCAATTGTTGGTGGCAAAAGCTGTGTGAATATATTGTAAAATATTGCTACAAGATGGCTTGACAAATGTTAGCCTAACTGGCTTGGTGGTAGAATTATTCAACCAAGTGAATGGGTACGGGTGCAGCACACAACAGAGATGAAAACCAACTTGCCTGCAGGAATAAAGGGTCGTTTGAAACAACTGCAGCCGTCAGATGAGCGTTCATCCTTTCACAGGCTTCTAATACTAATTCAAGTTGATCATCAGAATACTCTGAAACCACCTGCGATATGAACTTGGAATAGGTCAATACTATATCACAATGACAATTGAAACTTGTAGATTATTATCAATTCTATTGAAAGTTAGCATGCATATGCGCAAAAGCACTGACTAACTACAAGTAGACCATACCATATTAAAGAAAAGCACTCCTATTCTTTAACCGTGCAGTAGGTTAACAAAATTCATGTGATAGCGATGCCAGGTTACCATTAAATAAAAAGTAGTATTCTAATCGTGGCAAGACAATCACTGCATCAAGAATCTCTTACCTGGAAAGGACCAAAGATCTCCCTCGTCACAAGCTCAAAATTGCCACTTTTAAGGATTTCCGATAGAGGAACAAATACAGCAGTTGGTTTGAAGGCGCCATATATTTCTGGGATAGAATGGTTCTCCAGAGGTTCACCACCAAACAGAACCTTTGATCCTGGTATTTTGAGAAGGTTTTTCATGTGCTCTATCATGCTTGATGTTGTAACCTGGACGGCACAGGAAATAGATTTAACTTCATGGAGAAACCATATTGATGTTCATCTAGTTATGCAACCACACGAACAAATTAACAAGCAAAATATATGTTTCCATGTCCATTTTCTCTATATATGTTTTGCAAGGATCAGTTCCAGTCAGTTCTTCTAGAAACTTTGATGTTTGGACCTAGTAGCCACTAGCAGGGATTTAGGAACATATATAGTTGCCCATCCCTATTTTGTTTTTCAACAATTTTTGAACCACCAAATGTTCAAATACTAACCAAAAAAAGTATTAATACATGAAAATTAAGAATAAGATGGCTAGTGATTAGAGTTGATCACTCACAGTAAGGACTGGGCCAATGGTCAAGTCTTCAAGCTTCCTTCTTTCAGAAAGACTTTTCATTTTATCAAGAAGCCCACTAGATGACCAATTCTGCAAGTTAAGAAAAATAAACAACAAATTACGATATGAAGAGTAACACAAGCTCAACTAGCTTCCAAAGCTCACGTAAAAAAGAAAGACAATTTGTATTTTCCTTTTCTCAGGAGCACTGGACCTATTGTCTTGAAATCAGAAAGATCAATATTATAAGAGAGCCAGTCTTAAACCTAGTGTTGATCGTTGGATAAGTTACTACTGTAGTCATAAATAACCTTCTCCATAACTAAATGGCTCAAACCATCAAGATTAAAAAGAAGAAGCATGTAAGATAAGTTATTATATGTCAGAGTCATGATCACAGTCAAAGACTCAAGCATAGAAGGAACATAATACTAATCTTCACTATTACCTTGTGCATGAATAGAATAGACTGAGCAGAGCACTTCTGACCACTGCAAGCATAAGCATCCTGGTCGCAAACCCATGCAATGTAATCAACCTGTTTGGGTATGGAAAAGTATGTCAGGTCAGCTCGGTTGCTACGCACTGAATTTTGGATATACAATATGAAGGACTGAACAGAAATGACTTCGGACCTCCTGAACATCTGGACCAAGAATTTTCCAGTCAAAACCAGCATCTTCCAATTTGATTTTGCCTTTCAAATCAGCAGCCAATTTCTCTGCTATCCGTGAGCTCCCAGTGAAGAGGGTCATTTTCGGATTTGCCTAAAAGAGATCATGTGAAAATCAAATTCAGCATGAAATCTGTGCTACTAGTAGGACAGAAGTGTACTTTTGGCACTGCATAGAAAACTATCAGATGCATTTTTGTTATGAATTAAATCCTTAACGCATCCATTGGAAATGATGTATCAGCCCAACAAAAGGAAAGATCAGATGAATTGCAGCACACTGGTCCGGTGGTCCTATATTAACATGATGAGCAGCATATAATGTTACAGTATGGAACTTAGTTGATCAGATGTTGAGAAAAATGTAGGTATTTCAATCCAGTAATTACAAAGTATTGACATGGTCAAATGTATTATTTAAAAGCAATTATCAAGGGAAAACTGTAAAACTCATCTTCTAAAAGGTGGTTTTAGTGATAATGTGTGCTAATTTGTTATGCTATCTGATACAGCGTGTAATCTCTTCACTTTACAGTGAGTCAGAGGGTAGCTATTCAAACCTCTAACAGCAGCTTGTTCATCGTGATACCATCAGAATTTATGAAGTTCACATCCTCTGCTGGCATCCCACATGCGTGAAGCAACCTGAGCATCTGGTCCATCACAATGCTAACTTTGCTGTCAACTTTGAGGACAGGTTTATTTCCCATATACAATGCTCCCATTAGTTGCAGTAATGGAATCTCCAATGGGAAATTGAATGGTGTGATAATTGCAACCTGTTCAAAATTATATATAACATTAGAGCTAACATGGTACCCCAAAAAGACCTGGTATTGCCTAAATAAATGGCTAAACATTCAACTACATTGTTAGAGTACTCACCGGGCCATATGGCCAACGGTAACCATTACTGCTTTGTCCAAGATGGTTGCCAGGTACAGCAAATGATCGAGCCAGAAAGCGTACCTACCATACCAGAGAAATAGTTGATGTGAATGATGAGAAAATATATCGGAAAGGTTTTTTCAATCTGCAGAATGCAGCATTTTTCAAGTTCCTTGGAAATGATGCACTCTTTCAACAAAGTACAAGTCTACCACTACAAACTGCAGCGCTAATGGAAGTATCAATTATATCATAGTACTTGTGAACGTGTCAATTAAGGAACTGATCTGATATGTAGATTACACTGACACTATCAAATGGTCCCCCCTTTTTTATACCTGATCTCCACAAAAGTTCTCCAAGAATTTTTGAGAGACTTGAACTTCTGCAAGAGCTTGCTGATAGCTCTTTGGAGATACCCTCTGGATAAGTTTAGCAAAGAAATCTGAAACCTGTCAATCACCAATGACATAATCAGAAACTAAAAGCAATAGATAGAAAAGCCTCTCTCCTTCTCAACATGACTTAATTTTGCATTTATAAGACCTGTCATAATGCAGGCCCATGGATGCACAGCTAGAGTCATCTAAAATATCACTGAAAGTAATAGGAAGTCAAACCATTTAATTTTAAGATAACATACCACAGGTTGACCAAGCATGTTTGCAGCTTTGGCAGATATATCTCCATACATGAGATACCTGCATATTAAAGATACCAAAATTCGTCAAGGCATACATGAGAATTGTTGTTAACTGCCACTGTCAGTGTCAGTTATACAGTATACAGTACACAGTTTTTTACCGTATTGAAATTTTCCTACTCCACAAAATTTGTTTACTGTGTGTAAAGCATGTTGTTATCAGCAATATATTTTTGGGAAAATTGATCATTTGTCACTCCTTAGAGTGGCACATCATTTTCCCACTCCATGTGACCCTAGGATCACATGTGGTAGACACATAGGGGGTAATTCATCCATTTGATACCAAATCCCCTATGTGTATCGCTTAGCTTTTTAGGGGAGTTGGGGTCAACTGTGCAATAACAAGGATACTGTAGCTAACTATTCATGTAGTATAGCACAAATACTTCAGTGACCAGGAGTTTGATAAAGCTGCAAAGATTTATCAATGAGAAAGAAAGGGCCAGTAAGTGGATTAGCAATCAGGTAAAATAAACCCTATTGTGTTAGATGCCTTTCATAATGCAACCGAAGTTGGGGTTCAAACACAACAGACAGCCAAAAAAAAGTCAAACATTGGAAAACCATGCAATGCATTAGTAGTACCAGAAAACTACACAGACCTCTCTGGAGCTTTAAGTGGGTTGTGAAGTCCATGCTTTGGGCAATTAGATAAACTCTCTACAAATGGCTGCACCGAAAAAAATGCACATTGTCTGAGGATACACTTCAGAGCAGATAACAGATTCACGGTAATATCAACTAAGTCTAAATATAACCGAAGTCAGTCATTTTCATGTAAGAGAGTTTGTTTCTTTTACAGAGCAATATATGAGTTTTTTTAGTGGAGTAAGCTGAGGAAGGTTAATACCAATTAATATCACCGCAACACGGAAATAATAAAAGAAACATCTGAAAGTAACTAACATACCTTTATTTCTGCTTCCTGAACCTCAGCAACTTTGATAAATTTTTCACCATTTAATGGATCAACTAGCCAATTCCAGTTACCAGACGTTGTCCAACTACCCTGCACTGAACTTAACCCTATCAGCTGTCTGATCAGAACTTAATTTATCAAGCATCTCTACGTCCATGCTAAAATAACTTCTTCCATATAGGTGAAAGGCTACATGACCCTATGACTGAGACATGTTTTACTGGAACAACCATTCAGAAATAAACTACACCTTAACTCTTAGCTCAGTAGAAGTTAGAACTGAATGTTTATGAAGCAAGAGGTCAAGCACATGTCATTGCTTTGAAAAATCAACAGTAAAGTGCGGCAAAACTGCATAAGCAGTCATAACATAACCTGAAGAAAGTATGAGAATTACCAAACACGTATTTCCTCTTCAAAACATAATAGGCATCGCATTTTATTGTTCAAATTAAGACCACAGCGTTCCTATGAATTGGTTTTGCAACATCACAAGTACTAACTAATAATATCCCTCCAGATTCAATGTGTACAAAAACAATAAGCAGAACCCCAAATGGGAGCTCTCTTACCAAAATTCTGTACTTCCGCCGGGCTGGAACCTGAAATCTCCTGAGGAGACACCGTCGCGAATGGCGGCGTGTGCAACCACCTGCCAACCAATCACCCAAACGATGAGTCGACCCCGCAACCAAAACCACGACCCGACAACCACGATGCCGGATCGCTCCCAAAACGGAAAAAGCGAGCGCGCAACCAGCGGCTCGACCGGAAATTTGCATCAGATCACCAAACGCCAACGGCGCCCAAACCGCTGCAGCACGATCCACGCACGCACGCACGCCCATTCCCGACAACCCTCCACGCGAGCAGATCAGGGGAGGGGGGGTTTCAGCCAGATCACCTGGAGGCGAGCGCGGCGGGGCCTGACCGCCGGACGGCGGCGGCGAGGCGCCGCCGGGAAAGGACGAGGCTCATGGCGCGAGCAGATCGGCGAGGGCCGCGCGCGGCGACCCGGCGGTGGAGCGGAGCGAAGTGGCGTCGTCGCCTCGCTCTCTTCCACAGTGCGGTCTCGTGTCGCGACTCGCCGCGTGCGTGGGCAGTGGCAGTGGCAGTGGCAGCGTAGGTGACGTCCTCGATTTATGGAGGCGAGAAGAGGTGGGCTGATATGATGATGATCCGATGATGTGGTGGGCGACGAGGAGGGGAAGTGAATCCCGAAGGATCCGGGGACCGTGAGGCCCAGTACCAACAGCCTGTGCGCGCGCGACAAGTGTGCGCCACTCACATGCCGATGCCGGGAATTAAGTTCACTTTTCATCCCTCAGGTTTACATCGAGTTGTTTAACATCTCTAATTATCAGACATCTTTACCCTTCAAATATACAAAACCATATAATTTGGATCTCACGATAGTACTGATCTCTAGCTTCATCGTTTGGCTTATTCGACGAATAAGCCAAACAACATATTTATAAACGAAAAATAATTTGTGAATAAAACTTTTTTATATATGTGTTTTTAACAATCTAAAAGCAAAGATTGAAAAATAAATTACGATATAAAACCTTAAAATCTACTTTAAATTTAAGGTTGAAAATTTAAATTTTGGTTGATAAGAATAAGCAGATTGGAAAAGATGAGGCCCCTCATTTCCCCTGTTTTTGCTCACGTGGCAGTTTGTCCGGGCCCACTTGGTCAGGCTGCAGCTACGGCGAAAGATTTGTGCGGCGACGGCAGCCAGGAGAGGAGTGCAGGCGCGGGGATGGTGATGACGAGGTTGGACGACCACCGCATCGCCGCCGTCTCCACCATATACCGCCGGAATATTCCCGTCCACCCGAACCCAAGCACCTGATCATCCAGAAGCTCGATCGCATTACACGACATATAAGCAGCAACACGAAACAATCATGACCCGATCGAATGATCCATGGTTGAAGATGACAAGAAAAAAGGGAGTCACTTTTGATCTGCCATGGATGGTAGCAACTAGCAAGCAAGGTGTGCGGCATGTGAGCATAGGACGAGGAAGAAGGAGAGATGTGCTTGCCGTAGAAGACGAGGATGGCGTACACCGTGCTGTCGCCGGAGTTGACGAAGAAGGTGATGAGCACGTGCTCCTTCACATTGAACGGCCCCGGGTTGAGGGTGAAGTCCCACGGCCGCGCGCGCGGAAGAAGACCTACTCCGGCAGTGCCGCCGCCATGAGGCAGCCAAGCGGCACGACGGCAATCTGCGCGGAGATGGCGGTGATGGTGAGCGGCTTGTGGCTGTACCAGAAAAACTGGTTGAGGAAGGAGAGCACCGCGCAGGCGCACGACGCTGTCCCCAGACCCCACATCCGGAACGTCAGCACCGGCAACTTGTGGGTGCAGCCCCCGCGCATCAGCAGCGACCGATGTATGTTACCAGAGCCTGTGTTCTCTACTGGTGGTAAAAAGTAATCTGAATCATCGCTTGGAGGAGTTTTCTTCCAAAACTCCAGAGCCCTGGTGCTGTTCGACCGCACCTCCTCCTTCCCCTGCCTCCGGCAATGGCACCTCGCCTACCTCTACGGCTTGCGCCGCAAACTCAGCCGTTGGCTCGATCGCGACCTGACGCTCGACACATTCTTCCACTGCACCCCGGACATCACCGGCCTGATCGTCCGGTTCACCGGGCCGGAGAGATGGATCGTGCCGTCGTCTTGCTCGCCGCCGCTGCTGCCCAGCCTGAGGCGGCTGCTGGTCGCCGATGTGCCTTCCTCCTGGGACGCGTTGTGGCCTCGCATCCTCCTCGACGCGGCGCCTTCGCTCAACATCCTTTACATTCACATCGCCCCGTGCGACGAGAAGCAGCAGCCCGGTGGCGAGATCCCGTGGCATCATCCAACCTTTCCCCTGCACAACTATCGCTTGGAGGAGTTCGCCATGGCTGGCTTTGGAGGGACAGTGAGGCAGGTATACTTTGTGAAGCTCGTCGTCAGAGCGTGCACCGCGCTGCGCCATGTCGCCATTTTCAAGGGCGGGCATGTGAAGTACAAGGGAAATTGGGACTGCGAGATGCCGAGGTTGCAGGAGAATTCGTGGAATGACAAGGAGAAAGAAACCATGGAGAAGCAGATCATGGATGTGGCCTCATGCTCAACGGATCATCTCCAAATAGTTTTAGGTTGATTCACTCTTGTAGTCATGTGTGTGAATACATAGCTAGGAAGGCTGTTGTAATAAACATTAGGCCAACCGACGGCAGCAATAATTTATCATGTTCACTTAATTTTATTTAGAGTAATTGGCCTGGCGAAAATTTTATTTAGAGTGATTTGTAGTCTCCTTTACTCGAATATTGTATTTGCTGAACCTTGTGTTCAGCAGTGTGTGAACTCGGTGCTTGTTTGTTTTCTGTCATGTGTAATAATTTGAAATTTGTCTTACTGATTGCTGAACAACTATGTCTATATGTGCATTTCTGGCTGCATTTCTTATGTAACGGAGGGTATACATGTGTGTAAGAGAATATTATTGTTTTTGTGAGAACTAAACGTTTCTGATGATTTCATGCTAACTGAAGAATTCAGGTTGCTCTGCAAAATTTGTTTCTGCTCTTCAGTATTTGTTGCCGTTGGAGCAAGTAAGCAAGGTTGGATAGAAAGAAGTGATCATATATACCGGGGAAGTATCCAGTGCAATCGCACTCCCCAGTGGGAGAATGCAATCAGCAACGTGGATCACCGGATGCTAAATGTTCTGCTCGGATTGAAGCGGGTCATGAGCTAGGATCACTTTAAAATATATGCATATGCACCCCCCCCCCCCCCCCAAATGTCGGTGCACATTTTGCACGCAACACCCCATTATCCACTCTCTTCCACTCCATAGTCCCCACAAAATTCCCCTCTTTCATCTCTTCGAATAAAAAACAACGGAGTTGAAAAAACAGTCGTATCGGTAGCGGCGACAGCGGGGCTAGAGGATCTGTCCGATGGCAAGTCAGAGATGGTCTCCAGCCGCGAGACGCATGACGCCGTCCCTACAACTCCGCCACTACGCCGCGACCTTGATTTGTACCTCCTGCGAGCTGCCGGCAGTGCGTCCTCGAGGAGCAAGCACCGGAGAGGGTGGATGAGGTGGGACCTGGCTCGGCGAGGAAGAGAAAGGGTTCATCCCTACGCTTGCAGAAATGGCGTCTCCTATGCCACTACGAACTCTGATGTGTTGCTGAACCTACATTATTTTCTAGTTGATCTACAAAGTGTGCAGTACATATGCATCACTTATTCGCTGCCATGGTAGCAGCCATGTCTGGTGCTTTTGTTCTTCATCTCTCTAGCAAAGTATATCTAGTTAATGAATCTAGGCTCATCATGTCAATACCATGAAAGTAACATTCATGCTCCACAAAATTTATAGGATGCTATTTTAAGATCACTGCTGTGCACAAGGACTTTTCTGGTGAAGGGCACATTCAGATTGGTATTGTGCACAAGGACTTCTCACATTTAGGTTGAAGGAGAAGAATGCAACAGACAGGCATATAAGGCAGCTTACGTCCTTGTAGTGAATGATATTTATCTTTTAAAATATTTAAGTAGAACTTATGACACATATGTGTGTGTGGCGAACAAACTATGCATTCATTTACAATTGGCCCGTTTATTCTGTTCTATCCATGAGTTTTTTTTTTTTGAAAAAAAGGGGGTTAAGGAGGTTCGGAGTTTTATTCTCCGAACCCCACTTTTTTCCCAGCTGCTCCGTGCAAACGCCGAGGCCGACGTGTACTGGCTGGGCCGGGCCGATGAGATTTGACAGAATTGGCCCGTTCCTTTTCTTACGGAAGTTCTTTTTTTTCATTTTCCAGTTGAGGAGGGGTTCGGAGTTTTCTTCGACCCCCCGTTTTCCGCAGCTACTATGCTTTTCCCTCGCTTCCCGTGCGCCCCGTGATTCAAGATAAGGAGGAGATCGACTGAATAGAGAGATCACCGCGTCCATCGATTGATCGATCGGTTGTTGCTGCCTTGCTGACCATGGCGTCGTCGCGGAGGCGGACGCTGCTCAAGGTCATCGTCCTCGGCGACAGCGGGTCAGCACGCTACGCTAGCTAGTTTCGTCTTAGCTTGATTTCATGGTGCTTGTTTGATTTTGCTCTGAGTACTGACTAATTGGATTAGTTGTTTGCAGTGTAGGGAAGACGTCCCTGATGAACCAGTATCCTTGACTTCCATAGCTGCATATCATCGAGCTTTGTATCAGTTTTGCTCAGTAAGCTGTAGAGTGAAATCTTAGCACATGAATCTCAATATTTTCCTGACAGTTATTACTTTTTATTCATTAAACCTGAATTTTATTCAGAAAAATAGGAGATATTTTTAACTAGAAACAATCTTCAGCACACCACAAATATCGGTGCTTGGATTTTCTTGAACTCTTGATTAGATACGTGAACAAGAAGTTTAGCCAGCAGTACAAGGCGACGATCGGTGCCGATTTCGTCACCAAGGAGGTTCTCATTGAAGACAGGCTTGTCACCTTGCAGGTCAGCCTCATATACACTCATCTAGTTTGGATGCTTTCACATGAAAGTTGCCATCTGGCTATCATAAGTATTGAGTTTGCTCGGATGTAGATCTGGGACACGGCAGGGCAGGAGAGGTTTCAGAGTCTCGGTGTGGCGTTCTACAGAGGTGCGGATTGCTGTATGCTAGTCTACGATGTCAATGCCAAAAGATCTTTCAATGCACTCAACACCTGGCATGATGAGTTCCTCACACAAGTAAGTCATTTATAATCAGGATATTTTCCTGCAAGTTTTAGCATTTGCAATTACCTCTTCCTTAATTGTGGCCATGCCTGATGCCTGTACTAGTTCGGAGAAGCAATGTCTGCATCATCTGTTAGTCATATGCAAACTGAAGGCATACAGCAAAATGCCAAAATGGTTGCTGCAGGCTGAAAAGTTAATGTTGCTTGGTTAATATCAATCAATTTGAACTAGTTATGAAGAACCTGACGAGTCCATTTTCCATTTCACAGAAAAAACAAAGTAGTACAGCATTTTTGTCCTATCTATTAACTTATTAAATTAATAGAAAAAAGGAGCCTCCACGTTCGCTCTCATAGACTAGAAATTCTCATATTAATAGGAGAAAAAGAAAAAACAGAGTTCATATAGAAATACAATTTTAAAATAGCTGAAATTAGGAATTAAAAAATAAGAAATATTGAAACAGGAGACTAGAGTCCATACCGGTATACAATTTAGAACCAACGAAAATTCGGAATTAAACAATAAGAAAAATAAAAGTAGAGGTTAGAGTCCATATAGAAATACAATTTAAAAATAACTAAAATTCGAAATTAAAAAAAGGAATATTGAAAGAAGAGCATAGAGTCAATATAGAAATAAAATTTAGAAACAACTGAAATTCGGAAAGAAAAAAATAAAGAATATTAGAAGAAGAGTATAGAGTCCATATAGGATTGCAATTAAGAAATAATTGAAATTCGGAATAAAAAAATAAGAAATATTAGAAGAAAAGTATAGAGTCTATATAGGAATTTAGAATTAATTAAAATTTGGAATAAAAATAATAAAATTAAAAGTAGAGTTTAGAGTCTATATAAAATACAATTTACAAATAACTAGGATTTGAAATTATAAAAAATATGCTCGAAGAAGAGTCTAAAGTCCATATAGGAATACAATACAGAAATAATTGAAAATCGAAATTAAAAATAAAGCATATTGAAAGATGAGTTTAGACTCCACATATAAATATAATTAGAAATAATAGAAATTCAGAATTAAAAAATAAAAAATATTAAAAGAAAAGCCTAGAGTTCATATAGAAATACAATTTACAAATAAAGAAAATTCAGAATTAAAAAAAGAAGAAATATTAGAAGAGGAGTTCGATCCACATAGGAATATAATTTAAAAATAATAGAAATTCTGAATTTTAAAATAAGAAATATAGGAATAAAATTTATAAGTAATAGAAATTCAGAATTAGAAAATAAAGAATATTGGAGGATGAGTCTAAAGTCCATATAGAAATACGATTTAGAAATAACTAAAATTCGATATTAAAAATAGTTAATAACTATAACGTATATACAATACAATATGAATATGAATACTACATTGATAGTTTGGTAAAGTTAGTAAAAAATAAAATTATGTTATCATTTTAATATATTTTAATAATAAATAATAAAATATATATGTTATTATATAAGAGAAAATATAATGATGCTAACCGCGCAATCTGCGGGCCACCATGCTAGTTTTAACAGTACTGGAAGACTGCAACTGAAAATTTTCGGCTCTTTTTTTAGGCTAGCCCATCAGATCCCAAGCATTTTCCCTTCATATTACTCGGCAACAAGATTGACATAGATGCCGGAAACAGACGTGCCGTAAGTTACTTGAACATTCAAACTTCTGTACAACTGTCCAGTACACTTTCTCCTTTTTCCTTTTTTTGAACGAAATCCAGTGCACAGATATTGACAATTTGACATTTCTATGTTGTCTTCCCGGCCACAGATCCCTGAGAAGAAAGCAAAAGAGTGGTGCATCTCCAAAGGCAACATTCCGTATTTCGAAACCTCTGCGAAAGACGACTACAACGTTGACAGTGCTTTTCTGTGCATTGCCAAGCTTGCTCTGGAGCATGAGCATGATCAGGACATGTAAGTGAAACATCTTAAGTTTCTTGTTTGCATCTGAAGTGCTTCAAGCCTAAGCAAATCTAGCATTAGCTGTTTATAAATCATCTTACACCTGTTTCTTGTCTGTCCCCAGCTACTTCAAGACTGTTGCAGAACCAGTCCCTGATACTGAACATACCAGCGGATGTGCTTGCTAGCACTTTGGATGCTTTTGTTCATTGGCTGAGATTATACAATAATAAGTTGTTATGGACTCACAGTGTACAATAAGCTCGCATAAGAAACTGTTCAACTCGCTTGTGTGTCCATTTTTTAACCTACTAGAATACTACTATAGTAGTAAGCACCTTCTGCTTGCATCTGCCCAGGTAGGAAAATACCAACTGGAGTAAGTAGCAGTTCTGTCGGTGTCGGTGTTCTGTAGTGCTTGTGTAGCAGTTGACCTCTTCATTGTCAGCTGTAACAAAACATGGTTGCTTTCCAGTTTACAGTAGTAATTATGAATTCATCTTTCTCCCAAAACAGTGTGATCTCATGTACTATATAGTTCATTTGATGGCTCACACTGTTCAGAGATGGGGGTGCCTAGTGACGCTGACCAAAATGTTCAGACTTCAGACTCTGCAAAAGTTGTAGTAGTAGTACTTTTCTAACGATTGCACAAGGCTGATCATAGATTCAGATTTCGACCCTGCCCTGATCCGTGTAGCCTGATGGCGATCCTGAAACTTGACGACGCCGTGTTGGGAAACCATGCAGCAGCAGCAGCAGCAGGGAGGGATATGTCACTCTGTCCGCGCCAATGAGGACAGCTAGCGATCGAGCGTTGCCGGTGGTGGCCGAGCCGAGACGTTGCTGTCCGTCCATGCAACGACGTTACCCCAGGTCGTCGGGCTCGATAGGCCACCAAGGCGACGACGGCGAGCGGGACGACGACCGGACAACCTTGACCCCAGTTCCGGGACCTTGATGACCTCCTTCTCGGATCCTGCCAGGTTGCAGGCGAGAAGCTTCAGAAAATGGCAGGAGGAGATCAAATCAAGGTCAGAAGAAGACTCGTTGAATGCGACTCTGAGCCGTCGCCCTCTTCCACCTGCTTTTTAGTTTCCGGAAAAAGAAAGGAACAAAATGCTGCTCTCAGAGCTAGAGTGTGATTCTTCAGCTAAGCTCACTGAACGATCGCGTGGGTTCATACTAATATAGCACAGTAGTACTAGTTTATGCAGCCTTGCCATGGGTATGTGTGTACATGAGATGAGGTCCAATTCTCGTGTTCAATCTGTGACTGTGTGTTGCTGATTGAATAATGGATAGTTGGATACTAGTGATAGCAGCACGCAGAGTTGAACGTAGTTTCGTTGTTTAGAATTGTTAGAATCCACTAATGAATGAGACGTGGGAAAGGGATTAATTCGTAAAGTGTTTTAACTAAAACAGAGTCCAAAAACACGCGACTATGCCTATTAACATTCTCGTGGACAATTGATTGGCAGTGGCACTTATATATGCTCTTTGAATTTTTATCCAACATTGTCAAACCTACCGGTTGATGACGAAAGACTAATTAAGGTAGTGTTCGGTATTGATATCCACGCAAAACAAAACAAAATCCATTAGCACCTGATTAATTGAGTTTTAGTTATTTTAAATTTAAAAAATAAATTTACCTGATATTTTAAAAGAACTTCTACATATAATTTTTTTTCCCGAAATGCACCATTTAATAGCTTGAAAAACATATTAACGAAAATCTAGGTAAAATTTATATCTAACAAAAAAATAGGGCTTAATTAATGAATGGTTGCGCACGGACGCCAACAGGTAGCGGTGATAAGGGCAAGTCATAGACAACGGCGCGATAGGAGGTGATGGTAGCAGATTGGCACGAGATAGGATGAGATGACACAGACACGGGGAGGCGACAGCAGCAGTGAGTGATGGCGATGGCACGGACACCGGTGGAAGATGGAGGCAGGGACGAAGCGAACACGACATCATGGGCGAGGTGGACGGCGGCAGCAGTTGGCATGAGAGGAGAGAAGGAGGCTGGGAGGAGAGGAGGGGAGGAAATTTTGTATGGGGCTCACCGTTGGTAAGTGATTGGTTGGCTAGATTTGACAAGTGAGGGAAGGGATTTAATTAGCCGAATAGTTTGTCAAGTTAGATGGAGAGATTATTGGAGTAGGTTTTTAATTTTTTTTGCTAGAATTGTCAAATTTTGGTTTGGAGAGTCATTTGCGCAGTGTTCGGGAGGTGAGGTTGGGAACTCACCTCCTACACACGTAAAACGGAGCGACGCATTTTATTATGATTAATTAAGTATTTACTATTTTTAAAAAATGGATTAATATGATTTTTAAAAATAACTTTTGTATAGAATTTTTTTTCAAAACACGCACCGTTTAATAGTTTTGAAAAGTGTGTGTGGAACAAGAGAGGGAGGTGAGTTGGAAAAGTTGAGAGAGAACACAGCCTTGGTCATTCAGTTAGAGATCCCTACCCACACCGGCTGGTAGTGCTTGGAAGAATAGCAAGATTAAACCTTACCACACCATATCCGGATTATCCACAAGGATTTTGGAGAAAAATCGATATAATCAGATTTAAAACTAGTTCCATGCCGGCAGATATTCTGCACTTAGATACATGCATGCATGTCCTATTTCGTTATCGGAATGGGCCGAAAAAAGTAGACGTCAATCGCAATATCTTACATTAAAAAGAGCTTCCTGGGCTCTTCTTAATCCCCACGTGCTTGATTACCCAAACAACCAGACAAAAACAGACAGGCTCTACATGAAGACAAAAGTGAGGCACCCTGCACTATTAGCTTGGATTTGCTTGGTTACTTTCCGAAAAGTTCAAGATAAACTCCCTATTGTTTTTGTTTTTTGACAATCACTGACTGCAAACTCATCGACCTCAGACAAAGACCTTCTAGAATCTAGACTAACTGGCTAACCAAGAATCAATATACTAACTGTAATCATGGGAAAGCACGACCCGCCTTTGTGGCTATTGTATAAATGTATAATAGTATCGATAGACTGGTTATTCTTTTACGGTATCAAAGGCATTCAACCCTTGCTGTTTCTTTGGTAACTTTGGGGATTTGTTTTCTGTAATTTAAATTTAGGCTTTGTTCTTTCCTCCATTTTCCCAACTCACCTCTCTCGTTTCCCGCGCGCACGGTTTACAAACCGTTAAACGGTGTGTTTTTTGTAAAAAGTTTTTATACAGAAGTTATTTTAAAAAAATCAAATTAATCCATTATTAAAAAAATTAGCTAAAACTTAATTAATCACGCGTTAATGGATTGTTCCGTTTTCCATGCGTACTGTGCACGTTGGAAAGATAGGATAGCGAACACAGCCTTAGTATAAGTTGAGTGAGTATATCCTTGTCCTGCTTTAGTAATAAAACGTGTAGTGCGTTATTTAATTAGTTTTGGTCGCTCAAGGATGACGTATTAACATAAAAAAAATTGGTGTTTCGGAGGAGACCGGCAGGGAGCAGTAGCGCCCTAGCCAAAGATTGTACTAGTTGGCAGATGGCAACTATTATTGTACAGGGAAATGATTATTTTTCCCATTTCATTTATGTGATTCCTAGAAGAATTATACTGGCCTCATAAAATTCCTTCATTCTAGTTAATTGGAAGCGAGCGTCGCTAGCATCTGATGACGTACTACGACATGCCGTGCGAATTTAACGTCATCTCTCGACCGTCGTTATTGCTGATTGTTCTCGACGACGAGAGCGAAGTACACGTAACCAAGATGATGAGCACAAGCTCTCACAGAAGCACAAATCCCGCCACGTACACCCGTCCGGCGAAAAGCTCATCAGTTTCTGAGCCACATCGAACCGAAACGGCCCGGCGTTCGCGGCAGGTTCCGCGGCGCCCGCGATCGCGACGCTGACTTGATGATGCCCATATGCCTCTCGCTACCCGCTAGCTAGGGCGCTTGCTCGTAGTGTCGCGGATCGGCGGGCGCGCGGCCACACTTCGACCGGGAAACGCCGGTATCAGATCACGCAAGCAAACACACCTGCCTGCCTATTCGCGCCGGCTCGTCGCTGCAGAAAGCAACGGAATCGACAGGCGCGCGCGCGCGAGGGGGCGGCCGCGACGTGGACCGCCCGATCGATCGAACCAGCCAACCAGGCGCTGCGAGCCGGTTTCCGTTATCGTTTACCGTGCGGTTACCGTGCTCCAGCGGTAAGAACGGTTAGCGCGCGGTAACCGCGGTAACCGTGGTAAACCGTACAAAATTCGCATAAAATTTATCAAAATTTTAAATTATTTTTTAAATTTATTTGAATTTAAGATGATTACCGCGGTTTTTCTCTTACCGTACCCCGCGGTAAGCACGGTAACCGCGGTAACAGAAACCCTACTGCGAGCCAATCCAGCAGGCAATTGGAGAAGCACGGGGGCGCTGGCCAGCCGTGGAGCCTTCCAAGAAGAGAGGAAATAATAACGGGCGCATCGGATCGGCGGATCGCGATCACGGGGGTGCACCTGGCTTTGATGGTTTTGATGGAGTTGTTTGGTTCGGGTGTGCGTGGAAGCTTCTTAAATCAGGAAATGGTGAGGATGGTTGGTCGTTTGGGAGCACATGTGGACGTGGGCACCAGCTCTTTTTGTTGCTCTACGGCTCTCTTTTTTAGTATCTCGACTCCGGAGTAGTATTTTATTTGATGGTTTCAATCACCTGGGAATGGAAACAAGAGAAGCATAATTTTGTCCTAACTATATTTATGTTCCTGTTTTATGCGCATATTTTGCTATCAAGTGGCAGCAAGCCAGCCACCACGGCGCTTATCCGTACGATTATTCCTAGAACTTTGCCTACATAACGAAAAGAAAAAAGGAATTCCTAGAACATGCCTGGTCGCTAGCTTTTGGCTCTCATAATCTCATCAATCACAATTGTCCAGACGGTGGTCCCGTTGATCTCTTAACCTATGACGTGCCTTGGTGTCGTAGCAACCGTACACATTCATAAGAAAAAAAAAAGATGGATGTCCAGAAAACCACATGAAAAAACTAAATTAGGAAAAAGAGGCTGCCGCTGCTAGGGCGTACGACCCAACAGATTCTTGAACATCGGTAATTTACTCCCAACAAGGATGAGAGGAGAAAAGCATTTCTAACGAGTGCAATATACTCTATCCGTTTTATATTATAAATCGTTTGATTTTTTTCATAATCAAACTTTGTTAAGTTTAATCAAATCCATAGAAAAATCTAGCAATATTTAAAATATCTAATTAGTTTCATTAAATCTAATTTTGAATATATTTTGATAATATATTTGTTTTATGTTTTTTTGCCAATGCACAAAAGGATTGCATATCAGTATATTAAGAAGAAAGTAAGTTTTTTTATACAATGTAACCGGCTGGGTGACCATTGCAAGAAGACAAGGAAAAAAACAAAAAAAAAGGATTTGCTAAAGAAAAGGAACTACTACTTAAAAATGTTGCTCCGATAGAGAGGGAGAGTGGTGGCGTGGCGGAACTCCACTACACTCCAGATAAGACCCTAAAGATCGCGGTTCTAGTAGAAGACCACCGATAAGGATGGTTGCATTTGTTTAATGTTCAAAATGCAACTGTATTTTTTTATAAACTTAATCAAACTAAAAATGTTTGAATAGAAAAAAATAAATGATTTATAATATGAAAAGGAGGGAGTATAAAGCACTCTCTCTTAATGTTACCGTGGTCTTCATGGTTTGATATTTTTTAATAGGTCTGATTAGCCGGCCCTTATTCTTCCCTTGATTGATTCACGGAGCTATTGTTCTAACTTTAATAAAAACAATAGAAAAAGATAACAATATTTAAAATGTAAATCAACTCATATAGATCAGGTCATTAAAATAGTTGACAGTTAATTAGTTCATTTTAAGGTTCCACAAATAGGTTATCTTTTTTTTCCTTCTTAATTGATCGGCAGGGCTCTTTGTCTTCTCGTTCAAAAAGAAACAAAAAGAAGTTGATTGTACCAATATCTCATTCAATCATGCTTGTATCATTTTCCTTTTTTCTTTTGTCCTCGGACGAATCATGTTTGCATATATCATCCGATTGCCCCGTGGTCAGAAAACCAATCCGATTGCTACTATCATGAGGTCACGTGCTATCTTTTTCTGACTTTCTCCCATCTGACGGAGTGACGGCTACACTACACCGTCTCGCACCCGTCGATCGGTTGTGTCCGCCGGCTCACCCTTCCCAAAAAAAAAAAAAAACGTCGGATGGATGACGCAAACAAAAGTGACACAACGACGGGCTATCCAATTCCAACCAGCGCCCCAGCGCGACGTGGACACACACGTACACACGCATCCCCGCCGCGCGCACCCCGCTATTACGCATGTGTTCGCCGCCACCCACCATCGCGCGTGCCATCAGCGTCCTTGTGTTGAGCCCATCGAACACCGGATGGATGGGGCCTGGCTAGTGGCGGCCGCATGCGTAGTACACGTAACTAGGCACACCACGCAAAAAGCCTCCAGCGATCGATGGATCAGCGGAGGTCAACCGTGCCCGCCGAACTATACCGATGGATTCGGCAGCGGCCGGCGACTAGGACCGGGCGCTTCGTCGCCTGGTATATATATCGTGCCGATGGCTACACGACCAATAATAATCAGCTTGTTCATCCTGCCGGCCGGGCATGCGGGCAGGCAGGAAGCTGCGAGGAATCCGAGCCCACGGGTAAGCTTAAATGCTTAATTCCTGGACTGCGATCGATCTGCAGTTCTGCACGGTGTCCGGCTCTAAATTTCGGGAGTACGAAAGGGACAGCAAAGCGAAAATACTAATAAAGTGACCACAGTGTTCGAAAGTGTACGTTTGTAGCGCTACGAACCTGGTGATATGTTTTTCGGAGAATACCGTCATTTTGAGACCGTGCCAGCCGAGCTCACAAACGAAAAGCTCGAATGATTGAACTTTGATCTCCCGTCTCGGCGTACTGCTGATGACGCCAACGGATGGCGGCTGGGGTTGGATGGTTTTGTACTGTGGGGCGGTGGGGATGATGGCGATTGGCGGTAAGAGCGTGACCGTGGCCTGGCCGTGCCCGCCTGCTGGCCGAACATGGGTGAATAGATGTAAATATTGATTATTCACAGTGATTGATAATATCAAATGAAGCAGTTTCGGACTTTCGGTAGGCATAGCCGCATAGGCATGAAGCTTTTCTCTATAGCCCTGTTTTTTCTGATGATTTTATCCCGATTACCATTAGCATATTTTTTTAACCTGTTAAACGATATATTTAGTGTGAAAGTTTAATATATTAATTTATTAAAGTAATAGAAAAAAGCCTCCATGTTTACTCTCATGATCTAGAAATTCTCACATTAATTGAAGAAAAAGAAAAGGTAGAGTCCATACAGAAATATAATTTAAAAATAGTTTAAATTTAGAATTAGAAATAAGGAATATTGGAAGAGGAGACTATAGTCTATATAGGAATACAATTTAGAGCTTATTAAAATTCGGAATAAAAAAGAAAATTAAAAGAAGAGGTTGGAGATTATATAGAAATAGAACTTAGAAATAACTGAGGAATATTGAAAAAATAGTCTATAGTTCATATATGTTGTTTAAAAATTTACTAAAATTCGAAACTAAAAATAAAGAATATTGAAAGATAAGTCTAGAGTCCATATAGAAATATATATACGATTTAGATCTAATTTAAATTCGGAATTAAAAAATAACATTAAAAGTAGTATTTAGAGTCTAGAAATACAACTTAGAAAAAACTAAATTCAAAATTTAAAAACAATAAATATTAAAAAAATCTAGTCCATATAGAAATACAACTTAGAAGAACCTAAAATTTGAAATTATATATTTCTAAATATACGGACTTTAGACAAGAGTCTAAAGTCCATATATGAATACAATTTGGAAATAACTAAATTTCGGATTAAAAATAAGAAATATGGAAAGATAAGTTTAGAGTCCATATAATAAAATACAATTTATAAACAAGAGAAATTCGGAATTAAAAAGGTAAGGAATATTGGAAGAGGAATCTAGAGTTTATATAGAATTACAATTCATGAATAACTAAAATTCGAGATTTTAAAATAAGGAATATTGAAAGAAGGGTTTAGAGTCCATATTAGAATAAAATTTGTAAATAACATGACTTTGGAATTGAAAAATAAGAAATATTAGAAGATGAGTTTAGAGTCTACATAGGAATACAATTTACAATTAACTAAAATTTAGAATTTTAAAATAATTAATAAATATCACGTATATACAATACAATATGAATATTACACATCAATTAGTTTGGTAAAGTTAGGTCGAGTTAGTACAAAATTAAAAATTAGAGTGAATTTCATAAATCAGGCATCTATAACACAAAAACCTAGGTATTATGATTTATTTCGAAGAACCCTAAGTTTTGGGGTAAAATGTTTCAAGAAACCCCATATTTAAACTTATATCATCGTTTTTGGTTAATATATTTATGCAGAATAATTGCAAAAATAATAATTTGAGATATTTCTGAGTATATATAAATGTTAGCCTAATTTTAGAGAACATAGGTAATTGGTAGTTTGATTGTTTATATGTATAAATAATAGGTTAATATGTTATTATTAATGAAGTTTTGTTGCGTTTTTATTGATTGTGCAACTCAAGGGTGAGAAAAGAGAAAAAAGATAAATTACATAGTATGAGATGTGTATTTGAAGCCTGCTAATGTAAACATGTACTAAAAATCATATATATTATTTAAATTATGAGTATTTGAGTAAATATGATGTTTCTTGAAACATTTTGCACCAAAATACAGGGTTTCTCGAAACAAATAATAGAACTTGGGATTTTGTGTTACAATTACCTCAAAACTTGGGGTTTTATGAAATTCACTCTAAAAATTATGATACCATTTTAATATATGTTAATAACAAAATATAAAAATATATATGCTATTATATAAATATAGCAATACTAGTCACGCAATCTGCGCGGCCCACCATGCTAGTTTTCTATATAGAAGTTGCTTTAAAATATTAGATAAATCAAAGTTTCAATTTTATAATAACTAAAACTTAATTAATTTTTTGATAATCACTTTCTTGTTTTTTTTGTCCTAAACGAACACCACCTACGTCGTGCCACGTGAGTAATTTCTTTTGATGAAATTCTAGTGAAGTTATATCTATGTGATCCAGCTTAATTTGCTAGAATTTGGTAAGATCATGTGGAATTTGACAAAATTCATGAGTTCTGAGATAATTACCGCAATTCAATAAGCGACAGTTAAAATTTCGTGGATCCATAACTTACATTGGTATAAAATATATGATTAATAATGGCTTAGAATAAAAGATTCACCGGATTTAACAGTTGTAGCAACAATATCTTAAACTTTCTAAGCAATAGGTTTAGTCAGACACGGTCAAATAGAAACACACTTGGTCCATGACCCCGTACTCACACCATCCCAAAATATAAGGGATTTTAGATGGATGTGATATTTTCCAGTACTACGTCTGTTCAGATTCGTAGTACTAGAATCTTATATTTTAGAATGGAGTACCTCTTAAGCAATCTGCGCACGATAATACTAGCGGGGACAAATCAACGTCCACGTCCATACCCGCTGAGTACCCGATACCTAATAAGTACGTATTGTGTATTTAAAAACATCGAGAATATATCCCTGGCTAGATAACTAAACAGATCCCATGAATCACAGCACCTATAAAGTATCCATCAGATACAGTACCATCCCTACTCTCAATGCCACAAGTTATCTTGGTTTTGCCACGACAACCAACTCCAGGGAACCCAAACAAAGAAAGCGGCTTGAACAGGATGGACCGTGGGTATGAGAAGGCCCCCACGGCATCTACGTGGCGAGGAGGCGAAGACCGCACCCCATCGAAGTCTTTCACCCCGAGACATTTCCGCCATGTTGCTATAATAAGTGGGCACGCCGTGCGTGCGTGCGTGCGTTCGAGCGGCGGCGCGCGCGCGGCAACTCCCGCACCCGCTCCGAACCTTCTCCCTCCTCAGGAAGCTCACCGCGAAGCCGGCAAAAGCCTCCCGGAGAGAGACACAAACACAACAACCAGCTCCAGCGCCCGAGCGCGATCACGATATCCCTCTCGCCTACTACCAGTACAAATCCACCCGCCACCACTACATCATCCTCTCCTCCTCATATCCATGCAGATTTAGCCAATAATCCTTATAAATACGGAGCTTTCGCGCCGGCCTCGTACTCGGCCATGGCGGCAGTCGGCGCGCACGCAGCGGTCTACCACCACCCGGTCTCGGGCCTCTCGGCGCCGGCGGGCGACACCTACTCGATGTCATCGTACTTCTCCCATGGGGGAAGCTCAACCTCCAGCTCCGCGTCCAGCTTCTCCGCCGCCCTCGCCGCCGCGACGCCGCCGCTCCCCGACCCGTCGGGGGCGCAGTTCGACATCTCCGAGTTCTTCTTCGACGACGCGCCTCCGGCCGCCGTGTTCAATGGTGCGCCTGCCGCCGTGCTGCCGGATGGCGCCGCCGCAAGTGCAGCCGCCCACGCAACAAGGTCAGTGGCTAGCTAGTGGCGTCTGTCACTTGTCAGGTACTCTCAAGTGTGCAATCACCTGTTCATTGGTCTGAATTGGGGACATTTGATTGGGCAAATTCAGGAGCGCCGCGGAGGCGGCGCCGGCGCCGGCGCCGGCCGCCGTGGAGAGGCCGCGGACGGAGAGGATCGCGTTCCGGACGAAGTCAGAGATCGAGATTCTTGACGACGGCTACAAGTGGCGCAAGTACGGCAAGAAGTCCGTCAAGAACAGCCCCAACCCAAGGTACTAACCAACTAAACCAAATCATATCCCCTCACAAATTCAAAATGATCACATCATCATAATAATCCCATCGTCGTCATCGTCGCCATCACTTGGATCATCCAATACACGATGATGCAATTAATCACGCGAATTCCATCGTCATATATGTGCAAGTGCAAGTCTCTTTCCTGGCAATGAATGGACATCACTAACTACAGCAATCGATTGTGCGTGCACAGGAACTACTACCGGTGCTCGACGGAAGGGTGCAACGTGAAGAAGAGGGTGGAGCGGGACAAGGACGACCCGAGCTACGTGGTGACGACGTACGAGGGGACGCACAACCACGTGAGCCCCAGCACGGTGTACTACGCCAGCCAGGACGCCGCATCCGGCCGCTTCTTCGTCGCCGGCACGCAGCCGCCAGGTTCTCTCAATTAACCGCGCGCGTACGGGGCCGCCTGTCGATCGGGTCAGCACGGGACTTTTCCAATGCTAGCTAGCTAAATAGTTTAGGTCTTCCGGGCCGGATTCCTGATCGAGATAGCCTCTTGATTGAGATGGCCAGATGGGTCATTTTGGATGTAGCTGGATCTTTTCTTTTTTTCCTTTTCTTTTCTCGATCTCTGTCCCGTCCTTTTTGCCTGTTTCGATCATGGAAAGGCCTGGCTGGTTTGCAGCAATAGTGATCAAATGCTGTGCTGCTGTGTTTATGTGCTCTTGAGGTTCCTCCCAACTATCCCCCTTGAGCTTAGGTAATATAGCCATGGGAAATGTAACATATATACACTGCTTAACCGTGCAATAAAAATGTACAGTGCTTGAAATTTTGGTTGCATGTTATGAAGGATTTTTAAATATTCTAGTCAAGACTTGAATTTGCTGTTGCATTGCATGTTCAATTGATTCCCTCAATAACCACCCCTTGAGACATTTACCTACACCTGGATTTCTATCTTTCTTTCTTCTCAAAATTTTCTCTGGACTAGATGATGTTTCTCTTCATGGCGAAACATATAAATCAACTAGTGGCAGGGATGAAAACGTAATTCCCGACCGACTAAACTGTCATTTCCATACAATTAAGTGATATCGGTTTCGATCTTAGCCAACATAAAATTTGATTTTTTTTAAATTTATTTTAGCACCGTATTGCTATCGATACTAAATAGTTCCTGACCGTTTTCATCCCTCTAGTGACTTTTCACGTACAATTTTACATGAAGCTAAAAGTAGAGTTAGATTTAATACGCAACTTTTGCTTCTGTTCCTATAGACACAATTATATTTTCTATACAAATTATATCTATCAATTTACACCATTCTATCTAGAGAAATACAACCACAATCAAACGGTACATAATTTTTTAATTAGATTGATGTGGCGATTTCTACGTTTTTAGAACGAATATAATATATAATCATTGTATTATGTATCACGCACCATTTTAATTAAGGTTACGCAAACATTGTATTATCTATTGGTTACGTATTTTTTGATTCAGTAATATTATCAACAAATACAACTTAGATAAAAAAATAATTAGCTAATAAACATGAAAAAGTCTAAAACTGTTGCTAAACAAGATTGCAACAATCCAACTTAGGGTGCGTTTGATTCAACGACTGGGATGTGGCAACTCCGCGTCACATGAAACTTAACGAGGTAAATTATTAACGTATGATTAGTTAAGTATTAATTATTACAATATTTAAAAATGTGTTTGATTCTTAAATAAACTTCTATATAAAAAGCTTTTTTTAAAAAATATTGTTTAATATTTCGAGAAGAAAGTAAGTTGCGTCCCCTAACGCACAAATAAATGGAGTTATAATGCTAGAAGAATCTAATGGGTACCCAATTTGAATTGACATGTATCTAGTATCGAAGGGGTAACAACTCTAATATTGATAGATATCTATTGATACAGATTAGGGTATCATCCTGTTTTGAAACACGTGCAATAGTAGATCCCTAAAAACATAATTTTATTTGCAGATTAGCACCAAACCAGATAGCAGGCCGCTAAAGGAAATGCAATTTTATTTGCGGATTAGCATTGAACTAGAATGATTGGAAATTTGTAATGAACTGGTGTTTGCTCTCGAAACTTATGTAGGCAGATTATCGCCAATCATCTCAAATACTTCATGTTGTGATAAATATTTAGCGTTTATGATAAGATCTGGAAATTTGCACTATCATTTCTATATAAAAAATATCAAAACAATAAGTTCACCATAGAACTTTTCAGGGTAAATCTACACATACCTTTTGAATTAATTAAGCACTAGTGTCAAATCAAAAAACAAATTAAGCACTACTGATTATAAAGTTTTAAACTTTAAATTAATTTTCTGACCGAAGGGAATCTTCGTGTGGCCGTGGCGTCCTACACAGTCCACACCACACAGCAGCCACGCTCACAGACGCACCCGTTGTTCAGGACACAAGTTACAAGTTACAACGGCACAGAGGCAGACTGGTGGTAGTGGCCGAGCACGCCGCCCCGGTTCCCCTACACGCTCGCGCGGCCGCACCATCCAGCCCCAACCCTCCTCCCTCTCTCCGCGGCATTTCGGGCTTTCTGAAGCGAATGCCACAGCGGCGGTGTACTGGTGGCGCCGTGGCGGCGAGCAGCATCCCTCTCTCCCCCATCCCCACCCTCGCAGCGCCAAAAATAGATGGCGGTCGCATCGCCTCTCTGCTTCCGCGCCCCACCTCTCGATCGCCCCCTCCTCCTCCTCCTCCTCGTCTTCCCCTCCCCCGCGACCTCGCTGCTGGCATCGCGCGCCACCGCACGCGCTGGATCGATCGAGGGCCTGGCCGCGCCTTCCGCCCCACGGCCACCGCCGATACCGACGACGGAGGCGCCGGCGGCTCGATTCTACCCCACCCTGCACTGGTCGGCGATCGTTGCTCCCCCCCGCGGTGATCGCGCGCGACACCCATGGTAAGTTGTCTGTGCTGTCGCGGTGCTAATTTCCTTGTTTTCGTTCGGTTCGATGACGCAACGCGCCGTGCGGCCCGGCCGTGGTGTGTTGCGGGCATTGGGGTTGCCTGCTGGTCAGCTGGTTTGTTAATTTCTCTGTTAGCACTGGGTTTGGACAGAAATGTGAGGTTTCTGTGTTCGCGTAGTTGGGGGGAAATTTTTGTGAATGACCACTTTGGCTCTAGAGGAACCGATGGACGACGGGTGACTCGATTAGTGTGAGTTGTTCATTGCTCCCAATGAACGGACATGTTTTCCATTTTTAATCTCGTGTGTGTAGGATAGCTGAAGCGTTTGATTTGTGGCTCTGAGGGGAGGGGAGGGTTAGGACTTACCAGGAAGCAAAGCTGTACGCCGGAAAGTATTTTTTTTATTTTAAAAAAGTCAGTTCCGTCTACTCGTTTTGGATATGAATATGAGAATAAGCTTTTTTTTTTTTTTTACGTTCAAGTGTTCTCTGAATTTGCTCAATATAAGTATTGCTTCACTAGCCCACTTTGTCAGGACACACTCTTTCTTCTATGTGCCACCATATTGGAATGGAGAAGTGTATGCTGCAATTAATTTTCACTCATAACTAGTTTGGTGATGAGTTCATAACTTCCTACATTTGTCTTGAAATCAGATTCTGTATAATTGTGACCAAATATGTGATGACTAGGTGCTGTCATTTCAATTCATGGTAGTACAGCACTGGTGCTACGAATTTAGTTTATCTAATATCTTTGCTCTAGAATTTATGCCTTAAAGCATATGTCTTATGAATTTCTTTTCTGATTCTATGTTTTTTTGGGTTGGGATGATCATGTATCCTTTCATGGTTTGACACGGCATTCTTAGATTTATTAAACTATGCATGTCCATTTCAACAGTGATATGTGCCTCATTCTGCTTTGTATGTTATATATCTATTGTATCATTAAAACAGTAGTTAGAAATTATGGAATTAATTTGATGAAAAAGAAAATGATCCTACACCGGCACAATGTTCATTTTAGTGGGTCCTAAATATAACAACGTAGATAAGAAATACAATGCATTTTATCAACAAGCACATGAGTTCCATAGCAAATACAAACATACCATAGTATGTAAGTGCACAAGGTGAGGCTAGTTACTTATAGTATACGTCTAGTAGTGTTTTTACAATTCTTTTTGGCATCTTTTGGAACACAAACTTTAGATATAAATCTATGCATCCATTTACCTATTAACCTTGATTTTTTCCCTGGTATGTTGGATTTTTGTGACTTGTGGCTTGTGCAGGCTGCCACATTAAAAATTGTTCTTGGCTCCCATATATGGCTGGAAGATAAAGATTTAGCTTGGATTGATGGTGAGGTCTTCCGAATTGAGGGTCAAAAGGCTCATATCCGCACTACCAACGGAAATATGGTATTTGTAGCTGATATCAGATACTATTTGGTTTTCTTTTGCGCCTTAACTTCTTCATTATTAATTATTATTACAATCATCATTGATGAAAAAGTAGTGTGTGCATGGTTATGCTCTTATTGCAAATTAAAATTGGCACAGCTGTCAATAAATCCATAAATTAACAGCCTTTATATTTAAGTGCTGAAATCACTGGAAACTATTTCAATTAATAGTGTAGCTAATTAGCCATAAAAATACCTATAAACTATCCATTTTCAACATCGAATAAAATCTAATCGTTTGAGAAATAACAATTATCAGAACAGACTGAACATGCTTTCGAGTTTTTTCTTTCTTTTGGTTTGAACTTTGAACTGCATCAAGGATGCAAAGTCGTTCCTGTTTATTTATAGTTTAATAATATGATCCGTACTACTGTTATTCACATATATCACATGATCTATATTGATATTTTCATGTCATGAAACTTGCTTTGTTACTTCAATTCTGTGAAACCAGGTTGTTGCGAGCATATCAGACATCTATCCAAAGGACACAGAAGTGCATTCTGATGGAATTGATGATATGATAAGACTATCATACTTGCATGAGCCTGGTGTTTTAAACAATCTATCTGTTCGATATGCAAAAAATATAATTTACGTGAGTATTTGCATACTCAAACATATCATCATAAATGGCCAAAGCAAAACAAGTTTGTGGCTTTGTGCAACCCCCTCCTTTCTTTTCTGATTCTACTTTCTTCTTTCTGAATTCCAGACCTATACTGGTAATATATTGATTGCAATCAATCCATTCCAAAGGTTGCCTCATCTTGCTGAACTCCATACTATGGAGAAGTACAAAGGTGCAAATTTCGGTGAGCTAGATCCTCATGTATTTGCAATTGCTGACATTTCTTACAGGTAATTCCCTAGAATACTATCGATGTATATTTCTTTAAAATAACAGGTGGAGGTACCAATAATGATGGCACCTTTTCTGGCGTTCTTTTGAATAAGGAAACAGGCAAATGATGAATGAGAGAAAGAGCAACTCCATATTGGTGAGTGGTGAAAGTGGTGCTGGCAAGACTGAAACCACAAAGATGCTTATGAGATATCTTGCATTTTTGGGTGGACGGTCTAGAACAGGAGGGAGGACAGTTGAACAACAAGTTTTAGAAGTAAGTTAGGGATCATTAATATTTTTCAGTTCTTCACATTGTTAAGAACAATATATCTGTCCTTCCAAATGGAAGTGAAGGCTTTTAAAAGTGATGTATCACTTTTGCCTGGACTAATCCTTCATGCTTAATTGTGCTTTGATGCAGTCTAATCCAGTCCTTGAAGCTTTTGGCAATGCAAAGACTGTTCGGAACAATAATTCAAGGTGTTTGTTTTACACTCTCAGTTGGAATCTTGGAAGATTAATTCACAATTTATTAAGTATAGCATATTACTATTTCTAAGCAAGAAACAAAGCTGCTTATCCTAGCCCCCCCCCTCACCACTTCTCATGGAGATAAGCATAACCTGTGGAACCAAAAATCCATTTCGTTCTTTTTTTTTTTTGCATTAATAATATTTGCTCACACATGTACTTACTATTTTTTATAACATGGTCAAGCCGGTTTGGCAAATTTGTTGAAATCCAGTTTGACAAGAGTGGGAAGATATCTGGTGCTGCCATTAGAACATACTTACTTGAAAGATCACGTGTTTGTCAAATCAATAGTCCAGAGAGAAACTACCATTGCTTTTACTTCCTATGTGCAGCACCATCGGAGGTATATTTCCTAACTCTATGTGATTAACAAGCTGGGTCTGTGTTATTTATTATTGAATAAACCCAAATGACAGGACATTAGAAAGTATAATCTGGGTGACCCTTCGTCGTTTCACTATCTCAACCAATCTACTTGCATTAAAGTTGATGGGATTAGTGACACTGAGGAGTATCTTGCAACAAGAAGTGCTATGAATACTGTTGGCATAACTGAGCAGGAGCAGGTCTCAACTCTCAAGTTCCGACACCTTTCAAGCCACTAAACAATTGTTATTCTATGTGCATACGAGTAGGCATTGTCACTTATTTCAAGTAACACGCTGATAATGCAGGAGGCTATATTCCGAGTTGTTGCTGCTGTGCTTCACCTTGGGAACATCAATTTTGTGAAAGGGAGAGAGGTAGATTCATCTGTAATAAAGGATGAGAAAGCTAGGTTCCATCTTAATACAGCTGCAGAGCTTTTGATGTACGTCTAATGCCCACCTGTTCTATAGTAATCTTCAAAAATTTCTGTTTCAAATTTCTCTGTTTATACTGTATTACTCCTCATTGTGGAGTTCTTACTGCAGGTGTGATCGTGGGAAGTTAGAGAATGCACTGATAAAGAGGAAAATAAATACACCAGAAGGAGTGATTACCACAACAGTTGACCCTAATTCTGCCACAGTTAGCAGGGATGGCTTAGCCAAACAAATATATTCTCGACTATTTGACTGGTAATCTCTATAACTCTGTGATTTGTTCCTCCCTGAATTGTAAGTGTATGAGACTGTACTGTGTACAGGCTTGTAAACAGACTAAACGCATCAATAGGACAAGATGAGAACTCTGAACATTTGATCGGCGTGCTTGATATCTATGGTTTTGAAAGTTTCAAGACTAATAGGTAAATTCTTAACTAAATGCTGATTCAGTGTACCATTGAAGATCATTTATGGAAGTCCATATGTTTATTCATGACTGAAACAGCTTTGAACAATTATGCATCAATTTCACCAACGAAAAACTCCAGCAGCATTTTAACCAGGTACATTAGTAAAACATGTTTGGATGTTCATGATATTAGACTCTCTTCGCTTTTTAGATAAAGACTCTCTTTTCTTAGTGTTTGGCAAAATGAGTAAGCTTCTATTGGCAGAATGTCTTCAAAATGGAGCAGGAAGAGTATAACCGGGAGCAGATCGATTGGAGTTACATAGAATTTGTTGACAACCAAGACGTGTTGGACTTGATTGAAAAGGTATGTGGCATTTGTTATATATAATGTGCTTAACCTCGTACGTCCCCAACCTTCTGGTGGTCAATGTCATTTGTCAGCAAGACAGATAAAGCATTTTAAGAAAAACACATGAAGTTACTCGTTGCTAACCTGTCAGTACTCTGGTACTGGTTCACATATAGGTATCTATTTTGTTGTTTGTGAACATAATACTGATATAAACCTGTGCTTTTCTCCCCAAATGTCACTTTACGTATCAAATAGAGTACAATATACTCCTTCCATCCCAAAATATAGCAACTTTTAGCATTTAAATTTTGTCCCAAAATATAGCAACTTCCCCACCTACTTCCTCATCTCAACCATCTCTCATTTAATTTCTCCACCTTTTTCTTCATCCCAACCAATCACAACCATCCCTCATTTAATTTCATCTATCTTCTTAATCTCCGTGAAAAACTCCAAAGTGCTTATATTTTGGGACGGAGGGAGTAGTATGCTTTTTTGTTTTCTCCGACAATTGTTTCTGTACTGTGGTTTTGAGGCTCGGGGTTGTTGGTTTTTTCGTAGTTGTTAACTTATCATCATGACTTCATGAACACCAGTCATGTTGTGCAGTATGGTTGGTTACGGAAAACTGCAAAGTGGGAAGCACCAACTGTTATGGATTGGCTAGTGTAAGGGTCCTAAGAGGGGGGGATAGGGCACTCGCCCTCTAATAGCAGTAGCAGAGCTTCTCCCTACTGAGCTAAAAGAGGCTCTGAGGCTTAGGGCAACTTTAGAGATTCATTCATTGATTGATAATATAGTACATGGGGTCCCTTTATATATAGGGAGGACAGGCTTGACATCCAAGGAACTAATCTCTAGTATTATAGAAACCAATCCAATATTTATCTCTAACTTTCTAATAAACCTCATATCTTTCCTAACTAGATAATCTCCTACCTTTATATGACTTATTCCTAATTTATCATGCCTAAACTGCTGCATGAGCCTGCCCCGTGCCCATAACACCAACATATTTGTGCATACTAGATACAGTTGTCTTTTTTCTGTCTAAGTTCAATATTGTTCATACCTCTTTTTATTTTCAGAAACCTGGTGGGATTGTTGCACTTCTTGATGAAGCTTGGTTAGTGTTTAAACCCTTCTTCGATGGACCGCATGTAACAGGCAGCTCGTGAAAATAATTGCTTCTTTGTTTTAATCAACATTGCTATATCTATTTCTGAAGTAGAAGTTCTGACAATGATTCATCATTCTTTTCTCTATCCTGTGTGCACCAGTATGTTTCCTAAATGTACACATGAGTCATTTTCTCAGAAGCTGTATGAGAAGTTCAAGAACCACAAAAGGTTTAGCAAACCAAAGCTTTCTCGTACTGCATTTACAATCCAACATTATGCAGGAGAAGTGAGCATTCTGTCACAACATAGCATTCTTTGCTTATATGCATTTGATTAAGCATATTCCTTTTAATCCCTTGGTATCATTCCAGGTAACATATCAGTCTGATCATTTCCTGGACAAAAACAGAGATTATGTAGTCGGAGAACATCAAGAGTTGCTTAATGCTTCCATGTGCTCCTTTGTGTCAGGGTTATTCCCATCAGTACAAGAGGAGAACACAAAATCTTCAAAGTCCTCAATTGCTACTCGTTTTAAGGTATGATCCTGCTAGTCCAATTATCTAGACACTAAATTCAGGTAAAAGCCTTACTGTAGTTGACAAAGTTTGGTGTACATCAGTACATGCAACTCTTTGATAATTCAGTGCATTTCCTGTGCACACTGTATTTAATAGGGACATACATAGTGAAAATTGTTAGTTGGGTATTATTATGCAAACTAACTTGGCCTTGAGCATAAAATTAGAATTTAGTCATTATATTTTTCAGTGTAGCCTGCCTCATATAATATTTGAACACCAGAATCAAATTACATTCAGTGTTCAAAACTGATAAAATTCTGACATGATAAACTAAACAGAAGCGTAGAAAAGATCAAACACTAGTACTAACATAAACTTCTCCTTTTTCTGCTTGTTTCTTCTATCAAATTATGGGATTAATGTTGAAATTTGTAGATAATTCAACATTTCATAGATCTCATGATCAAATTTTATCCTCGACTTATTTATATTGATCTGATTCTAGAACTGAAAAGGTCTGCATGGTTGCACTTATATTTTACTTTGCACTAGAAATATCTTCATATATAACAGGGTGACATGTGCCTATGTGTAGTCGTATGTACTTGAAATACGAGCCTGAATGATGGTTGCTTTTATTTATGCTTTTATTTGGAGTGCGTAGATACATTGGTTTCTAAACATTCATACCTTTCACAACGTAGTGCAGTAGTGCCATCAAGTTCAAGAAGAAAAGATTGCATTTACTTGATAGGGGCATGTGAAGAAATTAAGATTATTGTGCCCTGTATACATTTTTTTCATGTAAAATCTTCTGTACAATGACAATATCTGAGCATTTCACGCAAATTCTCAGGGGCAACTCCATGAACTGATGGAGACTTTAAGTTCTACAGAACCTCATTATATTAGATGTATTAAGCCCAATAATCTTCTTAAGCCTGCTACATTTGAGAACACCAATGTTTTGCATCAACTTCGATGTTCGGTAAGGAATACATCATTCATCAGATAGTCTCCAGAGAAAGCCAGTACTATTGTATACCCTAATGGCTCATCCTTTCAGGGTGTTCTTGAAGCTATTCGCATCAGTTGTGCTGGATACCCTACAAGAAAATTATTTCGTGATTTTCTTCAACGGTTTCGCATTCTTGCTCCTGATTTTATCAAAGAAAGGTGAGTATAATGTTTCCCTATACCTTCTAATTCTGCTACCTCTGTCCTGCATTTACTGTTATAATATTTGACAGAAACGATGAAAAAGTAATCTGCCAAAAGATTTTGGACAAAATGGGACTCCAGGGTTATCAGGTGAGTCATTCTTTAACAGAATAAATCCTACTTTATATGTATTGTACAACACATTTTCCTATTTTTCTCATCCCATAAGGCTACCAAGTAAAAAGATATGTATGTGTTATTGAATAGTTACAGCTTCTAAGGTAGAAACTAAGTTCTTGAGGATTTTTCTTGTTGATTTGGTGATGCAACTGAAGTTTTGAACTGTTCAAAAAAGTTGATTTCTTTTACTTTCACTTGATATTCTCCCTGGAAAACAAAAGTCACGGTGAAATTAACAAGATACACTGTAAATAGTTTTACTCCACAACTTGCATTTATGATTATTTCCTTTGATGAGCTTCATGCAAATATATAGACTGTTTAATCGTGAAATTTCTCAAAAATATTGCAAATATTGCTGCCTTTGACAGATTGGAAGAACTAAGGTGTTTCTGAGAGCTGGTCAGATGGCTGAATTGGATGCTAGAAGAACCGAAGTGCAGAATAGAGCAGCTAGAGCTGTTCAGAGTAGATTTCGCACTCATGTTGCTCGTGAGCAATTTCTTATGCTACGCAACACATCCATATCCTTTCAATCTTTTGTTAGAGGTAAGGTTGAGCTAGATGGCCTCTCAAGTGGGAAACAGTGCTTATGTTATTATGGCAGGCGTGAAGCCACATAGTTATGACGAATTTCTTTCTCATTTGTAGCAATTTTGGCTTGTAAGGTACATTTGTTCCTCAGAAAACAAGCTGCAGCTCTGAAAATACAGAAAAGTGTCCGCTGCTATTTTGCCTCAAAGTCTTTTTCTGAACTGCGCTCTTCAGCCATTACATTGCAGACAGGATTAAGGGCCTTTGGTGCTTATAACGAATATATTCTCAGAAAACAAAACAAAGCTTCTACTGATATCCAGGTAATAGATTTGTTTATTTTTCATTTTTTATTATTTATTCCAATGAAAAGTTGGTGCAGCCTATTATTTAAGCCGTTATACATCTAACTTAAAAGGATAGTTAATCACCAATCCTAATGTAAAAGTTAATCACCAGTGTCCTGGGATTTTGCAAGTTAGTAATTTTTTTTTATCACATTTGGACTGTTGCTATGGTAATGCTTGCCTGCAGACTCAATGGCGTAGCCACAGGGATAATTCAAATTATCTCAAACTGAAGAGATCAGTGTTGATTTATCAGTGTGCATGGAGAATACAAGTTGCTAAAGGAAAACTCAGAAAGCTCAAAATGGTACTAAAGCAATATTGTCATTGCTATACTTTGTACTTGAACAGCAAGAGTCTTTTATTTCAGTTGCATAAGTTTTGTAGGCTGCAAGAGATACAGAAGCTCTCAAGGTAGAGAAAGGGAAACTTGAGGAGCATATAGAAGAATTATCAAGCCGTTTGGGTTTGGAAAAGAAACTGAGGGTAAATGCTGCTCCTTGAATTATGACTTATTTAGAGAAGAAGATTTACTCCCTCCATCCCAAATTAAGTTAATCTAGTACGGGATGTGATATATCCTTGTACTACAAATCTGGACAGGTGTCTGTCGGATTCGTAGTACAAGGATATGACACACCCTGTATTAAATTAACTTAATATGGGACGGAGGAAGTAGTAGGTCATATTGTTGGGTTATCTCTGGTCAGTAATCACATTATGACACATATATCTTTTTCAGAGTGACTTAGAGAATAGCAAAGCAACGGAAATTTCCAAATTACAGACCACTCTTCGTGAGATGGAGCGTAGAGTGGAAGAAGCCAGAGCAACACAGGAAAGAGAATCAGCCAAAAAGGTTGTGGAAGAAGCTCTAATTGTAGAAAGAGAGAAGATCGCTTTATTGACTGAAGAAGTTGAGGAGCTGAAGGTACTTTTTCCTCGATATGAGCTTATGGAACATCCTTTCCATATATTTCTTAAGAAATAAATCTCTGAGATAGAAGTAACTTATTCAGATAAGGCATGATATTTGATGGTTATAGATAAATGTGACTTCGACAGGTACTACTACTAAAAGAACAAGAAGAAAAAAATGCAGCAAAGAGTGCCTTTTCTATTGCTCAAGAAAGAAACGATGACCTAACTAAGAAAGTTGAGGTTGCAAATGAAAACTTCAAGCAACTTAAAGATACTCTGAAGAGGTCAGTGCTTATTAACTGTTGATCTTAATGGACTGGTAGCATGGCAGGTTCCTTCCATTCCAACTAAATCTTTTGGAAACTTTTACATAATTGTTAAAGAACCATGTGAAAATTAGTATTTTTAACATAAGTGAAACACAAGATTTCAATATGATTTGTTATACCAGCACATCAAGTAAACATGCACTTCCTCGCTTTAATAACTGGCATAGTCCTTATTGTAGACTGTAGAGCAAGCTGCTACCATTACTTGAGCTTATTTCGTTTCTTTAGTGAGGTACTAAGGTCATAATATGTCCCTGTTATCACAGTTTTCCATTTGACTGGATCCCTTTTGTGACATTTGTGTAGAACATGTAGATAAGTGATGTTGTGCACTGAAATAACTTGCTGAAGCTCAAGAAATAAACAGGAGGTTAATAAAATACAAATCTAGGATTCTCAATAATGTTTTTCACATTAACATATTTGCAAAAGTTCATTATTTGTCATACTAACATTTTATGGGAGAAAACCATGTACTTGAATGGCAAAGCATTTAGCTGTGGTGGTTGAAACCACGAGTTCAAACCCCACGTTCTATCTTAATTAAAAAGCTATATATTTCAGGTCATATATGTATATATGACTGTTCAACATGGTGGTAATTTTCTGCACCACTGATGTTATCGGAGTCAAGTAAAATCACTTCCATCCTTGCCTACTGTTTAGAAAAACATATTTCTTCCTTTCTGTTGGATACAGTTTTGAAGAGAGCACAAAAGGACTCGAGACTTCTCTAATGATGGAGAGGCAACAAAACGAGGCAAATAGAAGGGAAGTTGGTGAAGCACAACAAAGAATTGAAGAACTACTGAGACTGGTTGCAGATGCTAATGGAAGATCCACATCGCTTCAGACTACTGTGCAGAGGTCATTTTTGTTTCATAAGAAAATAAGCTTTGTCCAGGACACATAATCTTTACAACTGAGCAACTTTTAGTACTAAAACTATCTGTGTTAAAAAAATTTTATTTATCCTTCTTGAGCCCAGGTTAGAACAAAGCTTAATTGAGAAAGAGGCCACTTGGCTTACAGAAAGGCAAGAAAGTGAAGCAACCAATAAATTGCTCAATAAAATTGAAGTTTCTGAAAATGTCATATCTAAATTTCGAGACAATATCCAGAGGTCTATTGATTGGTCTCAGTTTACCTTTTCCTATGCTTGGTTACACTTTATGACCGAACTCAGTCATAGACCCCCAGTCATCCAAATTTTCACTTAATTTTTTCCAGATCCTCATCCTTTTGAAAATATAAAGACTGATTATTATTTTCAATGATAGATTTGAAGAAACTGCAACAACATTGGAGACTTCATTGCTAGCGGAGAAACAGCACAGTGCTGCAATCATGTCACAGTTAGCTGAAATGAAACAGGGAAATGAAGAGTTGCAGAAGAAGCTGGCAGATGCCAATAGAACAAACGATCTACTTCAAGATTCTTTAAAGAGGTTCATTTCTCTCATCGAGTTGATTAACCTCTTCACAAATAAAGGCTTGAAAGCATGATTGAAGATTTAAAAATGGAAAGAAGAGAGGCATGGCCCTGAATCCCTGGTATGCACTGTAAAGAGGATACTCAGGATAACACTTTGGGATCCTGAACTCATCGTTTTCTAAGGGATTGATCATAGTTTGGGGTGTAATGTGAGGGTGCTGCATATGTGCCTTCTTATCAAGTCTTTAGCAAGGAAGATATTATTATTATTATTCTGCTGTCAGCATTACAAGATGACTTGGTAACATTTTCTTTACTAAATATAGGTTTGAAGAAAATGTAACCACAAGGGATGCCCTGTATTTAGCTGAAAGGCAAGAGCACGATGAAACAAAGCAATCACTTTCTAAATCTCAGGAAAGAAACTGGGAATTGCTTCAGAAAGTTGATGAAGCGGAGAAAAGAATAAATAAGCTTCTGGAGAATGCACAAAGGTTCTGCGTTACTTCATTCAAACAGTGCAGTATATGTGTTCTGTAAGTTAGAGCGTCACTGCTATCTTCTCAGCATTATGAGCTAACTCATTTACTTTTGTTCAATGAATTTAGACTTGAGAAACATGCGACGGCAAGGGAGTCTTTGCTGCTAAAGACAAAGCAAAGTCATGATTCGACAACAAAAGCTCTAGTTGAAGCTGAAAGGAGAAACCGAGAGTTAACAAAAAGTTTTGAGGATTCAGACAGGAAAATCAATTTGCTTGAGGATTCAGTGAACAGGTTTGAATTTGTTTCTTCATGTTCTATAAACTTGAAACGACTTAAGAAACTATTTTGTGGTCAACTATGGTGTTCTGTTCAAATCTATATTATCTTTTACCACAGTACATCTGTATGGCTCCAACCATAAGATTTCTCTTTATTGTACATAGACTGGAAGAATGTATAGCAGAGAAAGACTCTTTGTTGGAAATTGAAAGACAAGAAAACAATGCAACCAAGGACGAAGTAACCAATGCTCAAAAAAAGATCATGGAATTAGTAAACGAGTCCCAACAGTTGCAAGATATCAGAAAATATCTGGAAGATAACATCAAGAGGTTTCAGACTTCCTTTTAAGTGGATACACACCCCCAACTTATTTATTAATATTTTCATTACAATGTGATAATGACCTCTGATTTCAATGATCACAGGCTTGAAGAAGATGCTACTACAAGAGAAGCTTTATTGATATCAGAAAAACAGACGCATGAGGCAACTAAGAGAACTCTAACTGAAACTAAGTTTAGAATTGGAGAGTTAATCAATAAGATCCAGGATTCTGATAAGCATGCCCTTCAGCTTCAGCTAACTATTGAGAGGTTAATAGTCATTCCTTGGTAGCTTTTTCCTATTTAAGAAACTTGCTAAGATCTAACTTATCATTCATCTTGTAACTCATTAAGCTCTGCCTAACAACCTGCAGGCACGTGAACTTATATTAGCAGAAGATACTTCTCATACCTATTTATATTGAACTGACTCCATATTCCTTCTATTGAATACAGGCTTCAAGAGAATGCATCTACAATGGAGGCTTTACTTTTGAGAGAACGAGAGCAAAGCAATGCAACTATGAAGGCACATTCAGAAAGTCAAGAAAGAAATTCACAGCTACTAAAGAAATTTGAAGATGTTGACAAGAAAATTGGTCTTCTTCAAGGTACCATACAAAGGTACTTCATCTAGCCATAGTTTTCTTAAGCTGTAGGTGTGGCAGTTCATGCGTAAAGTGAGTATTTGCATCTTTATAGATGCTAAATTTTGACATATTTTTGGCTGATTAAATTCAGGCTTGGTGAACAAACAACAAAAGACACTTTGTTGTTATCTGAGAGAAAGGAGAAGGATGAACTGAAGAAAGTGCTTAGTGAGACTGAATACAAAAATGAAGAGTTAGTAATCAAAATTGAAGAAGCGAACAAAAAAGTTGAGCATCTTCAAGACACCATAACTATGTAAGTAGCTTCCTTCAAAAAAGCTTCCTGGTTATAGCATTCACAAGTATGTGCTCAATCTCTCCCATTCAACTTGTAATATATCGCCCTGAAAAAAATTACACAAAACCCCATCTGGTCCCTTACATTGTAATATCAGCCCTATGTTGTGTTTTTCTATACTAAGTCCAATACCTTTTCTGTATTTTCTATTTTTCTCCAATTTGGCTGCATCAAAAGGACAACAATATGGTGTCCCCACAATGCATGGATAGTACACAATATATTACCCATTTCTCAATTGAAATGATATTTGAAGGATTATTTCCTTCATAGAATGCACATAAAACGTATGTTGCAGAAAAACGTTTACGGGATAGTGTGGCTTAATTAGTTCAAGTAGCAGCTCCTCCTGCAGTCTGAGAACCCTTCGGTTATTTCCTTGTTTTGCTTTTCTTTCTTCATGAATGTATGCTCTCATTGTTGTACTTGGCAGACTCTGGATTTTTAGGTCATCTTAGTCCACTCTTCTTGTTAGAAAGATATGCTTTTCTTTTGTGTATATGTTAAAGCAATATATTGCACTTTTGTGCTGTATGCATGCAAAATACAATTTTGGTGCAAACCTATCAAACGGAACAGTAAAGGACAGAAGGCGAAAAGATTTGAGATCTTAAGTAAGCTGAGGCAAATCTAGGGCTGCGTATATATGTGTATATCCCCCCCCCCCCCTTAGTTCTGAACCCTGATATTTTTAATTGTCATTCACTACTAATTGCCAACATAACAAACTGACAGCAGTTGTATTTGCCCAAAAATCAGGCTAAAGGAAAATATAGCGGTTCAAGCTGCTAATTTGGAAGCTGAAAGACAAGAAAACGACAGGATTAGGAAATCTCTTGTTGAAGCTCAGGAGAGAAATGATGAGTTATTTAAGAAAGTTAGAGACAGTGAATACAGGGCCCAGCAGCTCCAAGATACTGTGCAAAAGTTGGTATCTTTATTTGCCCATATAGTTTTCTTCAATAGTACACTAACTACAATTGCATCACTACCAGTCAACCTATTATATGTTATTATGTTGTGAGACTAATGTCTTTACCAATCAGGCTTCAAGTTGATGCCATATCAAGATTGTCTTCCTTTGTAATGGAGAAACAAGAAAGTGATGCTGTGAGAAAAGCACTTGCGGAATCTCATGGAAGAAATGAAGATCTAATAAGACGAAATGATGACCTCCTCAATAGGAATGATGACTTGATCAAGAAAATTGAAGATTCCGGTCAAGTTGTTGCTGAGCTCCAGGCAGCCTTAGAAAGGTAACCAACAGAACATAGTTTTTTTAATGCTCCACGATTCATTTTTAGCCATATTCTACATTTCTTTGTCATCGTCTTTTTATGGAACAAGTGCCTCTGTTATTCAACCTTCCACATACACAGGATAGAAGGGAAAGCGGCCAACTTAGAGGCAGAAAATCAAATTCTTCGCCAACAAGCAATTGCAACCCCCCCATCTACAGCCAAGTCTCAAGCTGCATTCTCTAAAATCAGTATGATCCATGTAATGTGTCTTCAATAAATCTTACAGTTATATAACTGTTGAATATTCTCACTTGAATTGGTAGATGCATTTCAACAGAGAAGTCCAGAAAATGGACATATTTTAAATGGCAACGTAGCATATGCTGAAAAGTCCTCAGCTGGTCCAGCAGAAACAAGACCCTCTATGGTTGTTAACCAAGTATGTGGTCGCATGTCAAAACCGTCCTTTTTGTTTGGTGATAAATTAGTCCATATGTTGCAACTGATTTAAATAATGCATTAACGCAGGGTGGCATCCTCAATTTGATTAACCAAAAGGATTATGAAAATGGAGATAAAATGCAAAGAGCACATAATGAAGTATATCAGGTAGGCTGGTTTCTATTTTCTGTAGTTGCCTGACCTCCAACTGCTGAAATGATTCCTTTGTTTGTTTTGGTATTCTTCTCAGCACCAGCAGCCCCAGGATGATCAGCAGTTATTGCTTCAGTACGTTACCCAGCACCTTGGATTCTCTGGTAGTAAACCTGTCGCTGCGCTTCTTCTATACCAATGCCTTCTTCATTGGAAATCGTTTGAAACAGCAAAGACAAGTGTCTTTGACAGTATCCTACAAGAGATAAACTCAGCAATAGAGGTTTGTGGCTCATTTCTTTGAATATTTAAACCTTCTTGTTCTGTAGCTGTACTCTAGTAGCACATATCCTGCACCTTGTAACATGATACGAGACATCTTTATGCAGCCACCTGGAATCCAGAATCATTACATTGTTATAATATTAACTGACATTCCTCTTACTTCAAGGCTCAACATGATACGAGAAGCCTGGCCTATTGGTTATCCAACCTGTCAACATTGTCAGTTCTCCTGCAACTCTCATTTAAAACCACCAGGGCAGCAATCTCAACCCCACATAGACGGAGATTTTCCTACGAGAGGATTTTTCAAGCTAGTCAAACTTCAAATAGCGGACTTGCTTATTTCAGTGCTCAACCGGTGGATGGGCCTAGTGGATTGCAACAATTTGATGCAAAATATCCAGCTTTACTCTTCAAGCAGCAGCTTGTGGATCTGATTGAAAAGGTGTATGGAATGATAAGTGACAAGGTGAAGAAGGAGCTTAACCCATTACTTGAGTTGTGCATACAGGTACTTCCTCTCCTAAGAGAACTAGAAAAGTAGCCATCAGTTCTGAAACATTTTCTTTCTGAAAATCTGTAAATATTGTAAATATTCAGGATCCAAGGACTTCTCACTCAAATCAAGCAAAGGCCTCACTATCATCTGCTAGTCACTTGGGCCAACAAAGCCAACTCACACACTGGTTGGGCATAGTGAAAATCCTCAACAACTGCTTGCATCTGCTAAGGGCAAATCATGTACGTGCTAAACGAATACAAATGCCAACGATTATCCACTCCCAGTGTATGACTTACCAGATCAACTGTCCTTTCTATGTTAAATTTTCAGGTCCCATCAACTCTGATCCACAAGTTGCTTACCCAAATATTTTCTATGGTCAATGTTCAACTATTTAACAGGTGAGCTTATTTTCTCTCCTATAGCATTTTTTTGAAAAGACGAGTTATTATTTTTTTCCCCTGTTTTGGAAGCAGACTTCTTTTGCGCCGTGAATGTTGTTCGTTCAGCAACGGGGAGTATATCAGAGCTGGACTAACTCAAATAAAACATTGGTGCAATGATGTTAATCAAGAGGTTGTTCGGATATTTCTGTAGATTTTTTTTTTTCAAATGCTGCCAGCTTAAGTTTTTAGTGTTTACACAGTTTGCAGATTCAGCCTGGGAAGCACTGAGGCATATAAGACAAGCTGTTGATTTCTTGGTGTGTGTTTTTCTTTCATTATGAAAAGAGATACGAAAAAATATCGGCATGTGAACAAATTGAAACTTAGTTTTCCGAAATATTTCCTACTTGTCATTCACCAGGTAATTTCGTTGAAGCCAATACGGACATGGAGTGAAATATGCGATGATGTTTGCCCAGTAAGTATTATATATTTTTCTGGTTATTTAGAGAACCTTTATGCTATTTATTAGGTCTACATGTGTGATCATTTCAACGCCTGTTCAGGCTCTCAGCTTACAGCAGCTTGAGCGTATAGTAGGCATGTACTGGGATGATATGAATGGCACAAACATTATTTCAGCAGAGGTAAGATGATAGGTTTACTTATTTAATCGTACAATTAAATCCTGCATTATTTGGCCTGCTATTCCTTTTGAAATGCTAATCATTTGACTTGTGATTTAGTTCACATCAAGCATGAGAACTATGATGAAGGAGGAATCAAATAATGCCACCAGCTTTTCTGTCCTGTTGGATGACGATTCCAGGTTTTCTACTATGCTAAAAAGTTTCCATGGCCATTCTCCATTCCCTTTCAGTGCTCATTTAACTTCTGTTGATTATCTTTGCAGCATACCATTTTCACTTGAAGACATTGCGAAGTCGATGCCAACCATTGAGGAGACGACAGAGAATGACCTGCTACCTTTTGTCCGTGAAAACCAAAGCTTTGCGTTTATATTGCACAAGAGAGATTGAATAGTTCCCTCTTCACAGATCATTCACCGGCTATGTGAAAAAGGAGCGCCTCTGTGTAGTGTGCATATTACACGTTATTCATGTTGTAGACTAGTAACCCGTTTAGGAAATAAGAGCAATTGCAGCTGAGTTTCTAGGCCTCTGGTTTGAATGGTTGGTTAAGCAAACTGTACATGTTTTATCCGTAGTGTGTATACCACACGTTATTCATGTTGTAGACTAGTGACCCATTTATGAATTAAGAGCAATTGCACCTGAGGTTTTCTAGTCTTCTTGTTTGAGCGGTTGGTTAAGCAATCATACTTGTTTTCTCAGGTCATCCAGCCAGCTGTTTCTTTCTTCTTTAGTTCTTTCTTTGGGTGGGATAAAGCAACATATAATGCAACCGTTCTCGCATGGCAAAGCTCAATTCAGGAAAGGTGATCACAATTATGTTAATTTTACTGGTCATCTCAGCCACTTGGCTTTTTCCAAGTTCAATTATTGTACAAGGGATATTTCTTGCCAGGGCTGAAAACTGAAGCTGACAGGATAGAATGGAGGTAGGTAGATATAAAGCACCTAGATGGCAAATACATCTAGTATATACATGTACAATTTCTTGAAGCCCAGCAAAAAAAAACAGTGGGTCAAGTCCCGTGAGGAAGACCGACTAGTTGTATGAAACTCTTTGACACACATCATGGTCAGCTACTCAAGATGAACCCACAGGCCCTGTTATGAAATGTTCTTGAGTTTCTTTCGCGGTTTCAAGTCGACAACAATGACAGTGATGTTATCCTCGCTTCCTTTCTTCAGAGCAAGTCTCATCAGATAATCGGCAGCTGCTTGGGCAGCAGGGTCGGTGGATCCATCACCCTCATCAGACAACAATGGTGATGCAGCGCCATTGTTCTTGTGCCACAGAAGGATCTGTCTCCGTGCGACTTTGCATGCCTCTTCATTTGACACAACATCCCACAGCCCGTCGCTTGCTAGAATAAGGCAGTCATCATCCTTCGCCCGAGGAACGACCATAACTTCCGGTTTTGGAATGACAAATGGTTTCAGATAGCGATCTCCTGCAATATCAAGAACACGGATAAAGTTAGCACAACGGGCACTAAATTTGGACAAATGCTATCCAATGCACAGGGAAGTCAGCTGAACTGTCATTGGTTCAACCAAATTACAGGTGAAATGGAGGAACAATGTTGTCCAAGTGTATAACACAATAACGCGAGTTTATGTGAATGGCGCAAGAGATGTGAACAGATCCAACTAAGACCCATTTAGTCATGGTCCAAGCTGCAAATGCCACTTGCATGAACATGACATAAGGTACCTTTGTTGCTTCGATATGGCTTTTCTACTTTGGCAGGTAACTTCATTTCCTAATCAAATCTGCATACTCAATTCTATAACAGAGATATGTTTAACCCCATTGCAAGTTCACAACAAGATTAGTGCCAAACTGGCAATATCCAGGTAGTCACATGATTGCAGAAGAGTATTTAAAAATCTTCACATATTTATGTCTCGCATAGAAACAAGATTTAGAACCCAAACCACTTGTACTTGTAGGTGAATATATCTTTCCTAATAAATAATACAACACATGGAAATATCTCACTGCACTTGAATATATTCATCACGAAAACTAAGATCTAGCATAACAGGTCTTTGGGCAATATGATAAGAGGAAATTTTGCGTAGCCAATATGAAATAATCCACTATCGATATACTTTTCTAAGTGCCGAAAGCTACAAGCAATGCCAAAGGACTTGGGGACTTGCACTAACATAAATGTTAACATCATAATATAATATATGGCAACAATTAATTCTACAGCACTATGATGTGGAAGATCTGAAAACAAGGTAGCAATAGGCCAAAATCAATGTAAGATCAAGTAACTTTTTACATCATGTCGCATAGTTTCATGTGTTTTTTTCTTGCCAAAGCACAGTCCTTACTATGGCAGTGTCACGCAACTCATTTACAGGGAAAAGAGACAGACAAGTGCTTCAGCCAGATCTAGCACAGGGATCAATATGCATACCGATTGATCGGGACATAGCAAGTATACCGGACACCCGGTAACCATTCCACTGGATGACCTTGCCTCCCTGGGCTTCAATCCTTGCCCGCTCATCCTTCCTGTCAGGCTGTGAAACAAAGGCATAATCGGATTCAGACTTATTATCCCTAAAAATGGACCATGACCATTACCTGCATAACAAAGCTTCCCCAGTTTACCTTGTGATCAATCGACAAGGCTACCGGCTCCTTCCCGCGGCAGAGCACTATGCGCGAATCTCCACAGTTGGCAACCACCACATGAGATGAGCAGACAAGCGCAACGACCGCTGTCGAGCCGACGTTCTCGGCAGTCACCGGTTCTGACCGGAGCTCATCGCCACCATTGACAAGCCTGGTCACTCTCCCTGACACCTCGTCGTCCACTCTCTGGAAACATTTCGTGAACACATCATCCCAGTGCTCTTTCATGTCCACCTCGCTCATCTCCCCCAAATTCTTGCCAAGTCTCCTTAGCTCCTCGCTCAAGACGACGTGTATCCTTTCACGGCAGTAGTTCGCCACCTGCACAGCAACATGAGGCCACGGAATCGGTCAAATCGTGAGCTAGGCTGCGCCGCGGGCGACCAATCGGACGCTTCGGATGGTTCCAAGAACGCGTACCTCGGCGCCGCCGTGACCGTCGAACACGCCGAAGAGGTGCGCCGGCAGCCGGAGCGCGTCGGCGTCGAGGCCCAGCCCGTCGAGGTCGCGCCGGCTGGCGAGCAGCCGCACTGGCACGTCCGCGAACCGCGGCACGGCGGCGCTCGCGTCCTCCATCTCCGCGCTGCGGCCGCGCGTCGATGCGCAGCCCCACACCGGCGCGCAGTCCATCAAGTAAACGCTCCTCTTCCCCGCCCCCGCCACCGCCTCCTTCCTCTCCCCAAGATCCACCCTCTCGATCCCGCCCGCCCATTCCCCCGTGCACCCCGCCCGCACCGCCGCCTCATCCTCCCCACATATCGCCGCCGCCGCCGCCATCACCAAGAACACCTCCTCCTCCTCCTCCTACTCCTCCTCAACAACAACACCCCCTCCCCCACAAAGAAATCACCCCAGCAACTCCGATGTCTACTCCTCCAACAAAACTACTTCCCAAGAAGCCAAGAACGAAGCCGACCACCTCGCAGCACAAGGTTGGGGTGGGTGAAGAGAATCAGAGAAGAGGACCAGGAGGGAGGAGGAAGAAGAGGGGTGAGGTGAGGTGCTTGCCCAAAGCTGCGCGTGTGTCGAGGGGAGGGGAAAGGAGAGGGGGAGGGTGGGGGCGGGGGGTGTGGGGGGAAGGGGAGGAGAAGGCAAGGAGAGGTGGTGAGACGGGATTGGACGCGCCGTATCGGACAGGTCTCCCCGTCTGCTGCTGCTGCTGAGAGGAGGGGGTCCGCGTGGCGTTGATATTATTTGTTGCTCCGCGAACGGGGTTTGCTGCTACCTTCACGCCACTTCGGTACACTTGTTGCGCTCCCACTCGGCGCCACATTATTTTCGCTATCGCTTCCGTTGATTTTATTTCTAGACTGAGAGGAACGGAAATGGAAAAATACTTAATACGAGGTGAGTTATTAGTGCACAATTAATTAATTATTACGATCTGTTTCAGTTTTAACTAAAATAGGAATGGATTTGGGTGAAGCGTTCTCACCAATTAAACTAGGGATGTGGAGTTGAGTTTAGACTACCCTACAACTCCATCCAAATTCAACTCCTGGAGCTAAATTTAGAAGTTGGAATTTTACCAAACAAGATCTTAATTATTTTAAAATTTTAAAAAGGATTAATATAATTTTTGAAAGTGATGTTTCTTAAGAAATTTATGAAAAAGTACACCGTTTAACAATTTGAGAATCTTACGTGCGGAACAAGAAACAAATCTTCTCTCTTTTCATCCTAAACAAATGTTGCCTTCAACAGCTCTATCGTCTATTTGTTAGCTTATCAGCTGCAACCAAAATTTAAACTTTTGAAACACAAATGTAATGATGATTTTGATTTTTTGTATTATAGTTTATTTTCCAATATTGACTTTTAAATCACGATATAAAAAATTTAGCCACATTATCTTTGGTTACTTTGTTCATTTTTCACGGCTTATCAGTAATAGGCAAACAATGAGAGGCTTAGTCCGGGGTGAAAATTTATAAATCTTTGGTTACTTCGTTCATTTTTCACGGCTTATCAGTAACAGGCAAACAATGAGAGGCTTAGACCGGGGTGAAAATTTATTTTCAACTATAAATATCTCGGTGTTTGAATTAATATTATATTATCTTATATGTGATGCTTTGACAAGGGTGCTTAGATTTGATTGTGAATTCATGATTCAAAAAGGGTAGTAACTGGATTGGATAAAATATCTGATAGTTTGGTTAGGCCAGATGTTGATCCTTATTAAAATACGTAGAACTTATGTACAAATGTATAAGTTTAGACTTCCACTTATTTAGGGTAGCTTTACACTCATGTTGCCTATTGTTTTTATACTTAACACTGTGCTACGTGGCCAAACTTCCTACAAAGTTTGTTGCTGAAAGTCGAAAACCCCAAGCAAACATAATATATTCTAGTACCAACTGATATTTAGGGTGTGACTATCTGTTTTATACTTTGCTCGCTTATGAAAGCAAGGATTTTTCTAGCAAAAAAAGTTGCATTGTTCACAATTATCACTACTACAGATTAGATTTTCCCGTGCGGGTAAAACACGTTTTCCCGTGCGGAGTTTTGTGCCGTCTGCGCGTAGGGGTCTGCGAAAATAAAAGAAATCGCGTGCGGGCGGTCCAACCGCACGGAAAACTAGGCCTTCCCGTGCGGTCGGGTTAAGACGACCGCACGGGATATTCTATTATCCCGTGCGGTTTCGTTATACCAACCGCACGGGATAATAGAATATCCCGTGCGGTCGTCTTAACCCGACCGCATGGGAAGGGCCAATAGCCCTATGGGCTTGTTATTTTTTCTTAATTGTTGTTTATGTGTTTATGAACTGTGCAGTGGCAAATAGAGACGCAGTTAATCACGATGAATTGCAAACACGACACGATTGAACTTTACAAAGAAAGTGTTACAATTTAAACTTTATAATACATCGTAACGAACAAGTGATATTAATCATATTTATGTCGATGGAAGTTGCTAAAATGCTAGTTTAATAAATAGTACAAGTTCAGTCTCCCTCGCAAACAAAAGTTTTTATCGTGGTGCAGGTTCTTTCTCCCACTCCCTAAGGTGTTTGAATTTATCGTCAGAAGCAAGTTCGCCTTCAGGGTCGTAGAACTCCCCGAGATGGTTGCAAATGTCGCGGCGAATGAACCGGCACAAGTCCCCGCACAAGTTGAGAAGCGTCTTTTTGTCGAAATGGTTTGCGGTACTGGGAATGCTCGGAAGCTATTGAAACCAAGAAGAAAAATGTATTTTCGTTAAAATCATTGTATGCAAACTAGACCGTACATGAAAGCAACACGGTAACTTACATCTGTAAACTCAGTTCTGTATCTCCCCCAGACTCTGAGCATCTCGCACACGTAATATCCGCAGAGGCTCGTTCCGGGGGTTGCTTGTAACACTGCGTTAGAATAGTAGACATGTTAGTAGTAAAAACTCACGATGGCATCATAAAGTTAACGAATGTATGATAACATACCGGCCAGCGTGCCTTTACGAGGAGCTTTGTTCTCTGCTGATCCTTCACGAACCCGCCATGTCTTTTGTAATAGTCGTGTCCTCTACACAGATTAAATGTATGTTTGAGCCAACTTGACAATTACATATCAGGAGTATGGGATGTTGGATGTTTGATTTAGCTTACAAATTCAGCAAGACAAGGAACTCCATGAACTTCTGCTCATCGTAGTGGGCCGGATCAAGAACTACGACCAAGTGGTCCCTTGGATATACGAGGAATAGTATGTAGTGATCGCTGCAAACAAGAGTTATGAATTGTATAAGGCATCCGGTACATAATTTAATGTGCTACGATATTATATGAACGGAACCAAGGGAATGTTGCTTACGTTAGGTGGTATGGGACCATCAAGACTCTTTTGTCGGCGTGCGTGAGCATAGCTTTTCCGAGGTAAGTTGCCACCTCGACCCTCTTGTTCTTATGCAACCTGTCCACATATTCTTTTCGTTCATCTAGCGTCTTATTCTTCAGTTCGGACCATCCAAATTTAGCCTTACGGTGTGTGCCGTCATGCAAACCCTCGTCGGGTTGGCGTAGCCTATTGAAGCCCCCGTTCTTTGGGCATCCACCCATTGTGACCTAACAAATTATACAAGTTTACGCCTTTTAGTTGTATGGCACACATTTGATAAGCAAAAAACAAGTGATGAAACTTACAGGCACCACGCGCCGACGAGATTGATATCCATTTTTTCCATCTTGTAGAATGCGTGTAGGTCATTGAAACTGATGATAAAGTTTCCGTTTGGTCCATCGATGAAAGCGTTATCCGGGACCTTAACACTTATCATCCCAAGCCCCTTCTCGCTTGCTCTAAGGTACCAGTCATGCAGCAACCTCATTGGCCATGGGAGTTCGAGCATGACGTGGTACGGCAAGAATGGCTTGCCATACTCATACATCTTCGGCACTTCTGTAGAATCCCAAGTTTGCATATTATCTGCATGACCTAGTACGCTTTTCTGTGCATCCGATTGGGGTTCAGATTGGCCTAGCTTTGTCGGACCCTGTCCCCTTAATGACTTGAATACCAATCTTGCCTCGTACTCTGCCATTTCCTTAGGTTTGTACGTGGAAACCTTCTGTGATACGAGCTTGCGGGCTAGAGAAGTACTGGCCTTTTTTACGGATGCTTCTTTAGGCGCAGGTGGCACAGATTGCACGGGAGCAGATTGCGGTGTAGGAGGTGAGTGGTGAACGGGAGACGGTTGCCTACATAGCGGAGTTGGCGACGCTGGTGCTGCATGCTCTTTCGGTGGAGAAGGCACTTTCGTCGGGGACGGAGATCTTGCTGGCATCGGTGATCCTGGCGGCGTTGGGGAATTCGGTGGAGAAAGCGGTGCTGGAGGGGCAGTTGGCTGTCGCACTTCTTTAGCTGAGGTGGTCGTAGTTGGTTGTCCCATGAGGATGATATCTCGGCGATGCCAGAGGATGAACTGGTTCACCGCATCTCCGAGTAGTTGTATCCCCTCAGGTGCTGGGATGTCCATATCCAAATCCATTTGATCGGCATTGACCCTCGATACTTGCACTCTTGCGTACTCCTCCGGAATTGGCGTGTTATGGAACTGTCTCCCTGGTATGGCTAGGCCGGACCCAACCTCCTTCGTTTTCCCGGCTCTGCCTATCGGGACGACCAGACTACACGGTGTCGGCCCGGTTATAAGATCGACCGGGTAGGGTGTTGTTTCTACGGAACCGACACTGCTTGGGATCTGTACTGTCTGCTCCGCCTGAGGGACTAGGCCCGGAAATGCTTGGGGATGTTGTGCGGCTAGCCTGTAGAATTGTTGGGTGACTTGCTGCGTAACTTGTTCGGTTAATTCTTCGCGCAACTTCGCCTTGTAGGCATCCCGCTTCTTGTAACTTTTGGATTCAGTTGGAAACCCTACCTTCCAACTCGTTCTTGAAGATTTTCCCCGTATCCTACCAGAGTGTTCGGCAGTCCCCAGCGCTGCCGTTAGTTCGTCATGCTCCCTTCTGGCGACGAACTCTCCTGACCTCTCCTTCTCGGCGATCTGTTAGAAAGATGTGGTCACATTTTCTATTTCAGGTGACTCGAAAAGCATCTCACCCTCATCCGTCACTTGCCCCATGCTGCGTGCCCAAACCCAGTTTCTACTCCGCGGATTAAGGGGCTGGACTAACAACGGCTTCCCTTGAGCTGCGAATTTTTCCTCCGTAGCTCGCCATTGGTCCACGTGACTGTCGTATCCACTAGACCCCAATCGGTGTGGATATTTGTTTTTCTTCGCCAGGTCCGACATCTTCTTCCTCCTTGCCAGGGCTTCAGGGGTTGTCATCTTAGCAACAAACTTGTCCCATTCAGCTGGCGGGATGTTGCCGTATTTTTCAAATGGAGTTTTGTTCTGCTGAACATAATAAGTGTTCATGTCGGATTTCCACTGGCGCCACCAATGGGCCATTGTACTCAACGCAAATCTGCTCCCGAGGACCTCCGATCCAGGCGGATACACAAGGTACTTCTGCAACTCCTCCCACATTAAATTCTTGATGTTCTGGTTAACATCCTTCCACTCATCCACGTTTAGCGGCCCATGGAGTCTTGCCACCGTCCCGCACGCGTTGCTAAACTTGGCCATCACGTGCTTCGGCTCAACGGGCTTCCCATCTTCATTCAGAGCAGTAATGTAGTATGACTCCTTCGATAGCTGATTCCTGCTCCTCTTACCACGTTGTTTCTTCGCACGTCCACCTCCACTTGCGGACGTGTCAGTTGGTTCTGGTCCTGATGTGGTGGTGTCGGCCTCTGCTTGAGCCCTGGCGGTAATATGGCTGGCCTTCCTTTTGGACCTACGCCGAGTAGCCATCTGCACGAGTTAATTAGTAGACGCCTACGAACTGGAACGCTAACAAATGTGTAACAATTTTACGGTGTGAACTTACGGCTTGCTCGATCGGAATGTAATCAGGATCATTCTCCTGTTGCTCATTGGCCATTTGCGCTACTTCTATTTCGAACGGATCGCTCGGTGTGCGCCAAGATTCCTCGCTTGAGGCTGCATCTTGTCCAACAGTTGTATCTGTGCGCGGATTGGCCGTGAGCTCTGCGCCCGACGCAGCTAAGGCAGTCGGCTCCGGTTGATTCACCGTTGGTGTTGTGGCCGATGTTGGTATCACCGTCTCGGAGGGAACTTTGTCGTTCGACATTTTCTTCTAGAGACATAAAGTGTACGAATTGAACACGTACATAGCAAAGTTAGACGCATATGGACAGTTCATACACTTTTACTCTCTGTCAATCCATACATTGCATGGGCTATTATTTTCACTAGGAAGATAGCCCGCGCATTTGCACGGGCAAGCATATTATTTAGTTTCAGAGATAGTTCTAACAAACTAAGTTGAAATTTAAAGTAAGGTATTTTCTGTTTTTAATTGAATTTTCATTGTTTATTTTTCCTTAAGAAATTTTGAGAAACTTTTATTTCTCATAAATTTATTTTTTTACCATCCTGGCAGCCCTGTTTTTAATTGATCAAATATACATATCTTAGATAGCGTTTCTCTGTAATATTTGGGATCGTACGATGTTTTTAATAAAAAACTATTAAACATGAATCTTATAATTTCATAGGAGAAAATATAACTTTTAATCATATTGTTATAAGAAAGGCTACTGATTTTGTATTGCCACCTTAGAGACTTATGCATGCAGTTGTGGAGCAACCCATGGAACTATTTAGATAGGAATTCACTGAGTTCGTTGATTTATCATTGACCTTCGTCTCTTGGTGTGTTTAATATGACTTATATGAAGAGAAATATAAAAAAATTAAATGAATAAAATACCATTAGGATGTAAAATGAGCTTTGTTTTTCTATAACGAAGGGAGTAGATTGATTCAATACAACCTTACGGGTTAAGTGCTCCACGGCGGTCGGCCTGGTGCGCCGGGGACGAGGCGGCGACACGGTCGATCGGCGGCGTTTCGGGCGGAGGCGGCGGACTGGGGCGGCGGGGACGAGGCAGCGGCGGTCGGCCTGGTGCGCCGGGGACGAGGCAGCGACGATCGGTCGGCGGCGGTTCGGGCGGAGGCGGCGGACTGATGCGCCGGGGACGAGGCGGCGACGGTCGGTCGGCGGCGGTTCGGGCGGAGGCGGCGGACTGGGGCGGCGGGGACGAGGCAGCGGCGGTCGGCCTGGTGCGCCGGCGGACGAGGCGGCGACGGTCGGTCGGCGGCGGTTCGGGCGGAGGCGGCGGACTGGGGCGGCGGGGACGAGGCAGCGGCGGTCGGCCTGGTGCGCCGGCGGACGAGGCGGCGACAGTCGGTCGGCGGCGGTTCGGGCGGAGGCGGCGGGAGCGATTTCGGCAGCCTGGCGGCGTTAGGGAAATATTCACCGGGACTTAGAAATTTTCAGGATCCCGCCAGTCCTTATATAGGCGGCAGTCATCGCGTGCGGGCGTCTTAAAACACCCGCACGGGATAATATTATTCCGTGCGGGCGACTTAGACGACCGCATGGGATAATACTTATCCCGTGCGGGTGACATAGATTGCTCGCACGGAATAATATTATCCCGTGCGGGTGGTTTAAGACGCCCGCACGCGATAACTATTATCCCGTGCGGTTGTTTTAAGACACCCGCACGCGATGATGATTTTCACATTTTATTTTGGCTGCAATTACAAAGGTAGAAAAAACAGACACCTATTTACACACTTGTTGTTTTTTAAAATAAGTAACATCTTGGAAATTTGTGTTACAATTTTGTACCATATAAATAAACCATACGATCGACATACCCTACCTTTAACATATATTCAATTTTGCATAAATAGATCATAACGAAATATAAGCATGTCCACGCGCCAAACAACACCTTGGTCACATATTTTCACATAGATAAATAATTACAAAACGAACTATCGTTTCACACTCTTCACAACACCGTCCGTTCGCTTCTTGATGAAGTTCTCTTCATCAATCTTTCGCTCTAAGTGTTTGATCCTGCTTGGAAGATCTGCGAATAACGGTACGTCCTCATATTGGTTGTAATCTGATGCATCTTCGATTTCATCAATCCCAACGATTTGTTGCTTTCCAGGTACAGTTACATCCATCCGCTCGTCGTAGGGGTCCTTGACGTAGAATACTTGTGCGACACGCTCAGCGAGAACCCACGGATCATCCTTGTAGCCTAATTTACTGAAATCGACAACCGTAAGGCCGTAGTCATCGATCCATATGCCTGTCGTATCCTTCACCCACTGGCATCGAAGCACTGGGATCTGTATGTTTAGACCGTAGTCAAGCTCCCAAATGTCTTGTATGATTCCGTATTATGATTTCTTCTGGCCTGTTGCATCCAACGCCTCCACACACACTCCACTATTCTGAGCTACGCTCTTCTTGTCCTTGGCTACCGTGTACAGTGTATAACCGCTGATATGGTACCCTTGCCATGAGGTCACGAGGCTACCTGGGCCTGTTGCCAGCCTCTGTAATGTTTTTTCCTCAGGCAAATCACCAAACGGGAGGTTCTGATCCTTCAACCATTCTGGAAATTTGCGCTTCTGTTCCTTCGAGATCCAAGCAGCCGGTCTTCTGGGATTGTTGGCTATTATCTCCGTGATGTGTTTATCAACGTACGGCTCTAGGATCGCGAGCTGTTGTAGCACGCTGCTATGTGCTTCGGCTACAGAAATATAATCGTTATCGTAGAACCTTTTCTTGCCTACAGTCCCCTTCCCCGATAGCCGACCCTCGTAAACAGGGGCGGGTATCCCAATTGGTGTGGCGTCCTTCATGTAATCTATGCAGCAGTCAACGACCTCCTCAGTTGTGTAACCCTCTATCATAGATCCCTCCGGATGAGCTCGGTTACGGACATATCCTTTCAGAACAGCCATGTACCTCTCGTACACCCACATCTGATGCAGGTATAAGGGTCCAATTTCGATAATCTGAGGAACGATGTGGACAATCAGGTGCTCCATCATATTGAAGTACGAGGGGGGGAAACATCTCAAGCTGGCACGCTGTCTCGATTGCGAACGTTTGAAGGTGGCCTAACTCTTCAGGGTCGAAAACCTTCTGTGATATTTGATTGAAAAAGTAGCACAACTTGGTTATCACAACCTTAGTGTGAATTGGCTTGACTGCTCTTATAGCAATAGGTAGGAAGACAGTTAACATCTTGTGACAATCATGAGCGTTGTAACCGGAAATAGTCAAATCTTTAATGGATACAAGCTTTCTGATGTTCGATGAGAAACCAGTAGGTACTTTAATACTATGCAAACTTCTACAGAAAGCCTTTTTCTCTTCTGGTGTTAGTGAGTAGCAAGCCGGAGGAATTTCCATCTTCCCGTTTGCCAACTCTTTTGGGTGAAGGTCATGCCTTAAGTCCATGTTTACCAGGTCTGTACGTGACTTCAACCCATCTTTCGTCTTGCAGGGAATGTCGAGCAAAGTGCCAATAGTGCTGTCGAATACGTTCTTCTCAAGATGCATTACGTCAATCGCATGACGAATCTCCAGGTCTTTCCAGTATTCAAGATACCTGAAAAATATTGAATGTTTCTTGAAAGGGAACGTATTTTCCTGACCCGTTTCATCTGTATTACCTTGATCCGTGGCTTTCTTCCTCTTGCATGCTTTCTTCTTTCCCTTCCCGAACATGACCTTAATATTCTTCGTCATGTGAAATACTTGCGTACCAGTTCGTGTTTCGGGCGGAAGATCGTTCTCTACTGTATTATCGAAAAATCTGGCCATCGCACGCCACCTGTGCCTCTGTGGTAAGAAGCGACGATGACGCATGTACACTACCTTGCTCGAGGCGGTGAGGTACTTGTACGACGTGTTGTCGATACATACAAGACAGCCAAACTTCCCCTTGAGCTGACCTGAAAGCGAAAAGTTCGCCGGTAGGTCGTTTATGGTAACGAATATGATGGCACGTAGAGTAAAATATTCCCTGCAGTACTCATCCCACACTCGCAACCCTTCTTTCCACATTTCTTGCATGTCCTCCATCAATGGTTCAAGAAAAACATCTATGTCAATCCCTGGTTGTTTTGGACCTTGAATAAGGATAGTCAACAAAATGTACTTTCGTTTCTGACAAATCCATGTAGGCAAGTTATACATGGTGAGCAGCACTGGCCAAGTGCTGTGTGAGCTGCTCAAGTTACCGAACGGGTTCATTCCATCCGTACTCAATGCAAACCTCACATTTCACGGATCCTGTGCAAAATCCGGGTGTAGTGCATCAAAATTTTTCCATTGCCGGGCATTGGCGGGGTGTCGAATCATACCATCCGTCTTCCGACCCTCTCGATGCCATCGCAACAACTCGGCATCGGTCCGGTTTGAAAACAATCGCTTCAGACGATCTTTCACTGTTAGGTACCACATCACCATGGACGGAATTTTTTTCTTCGGTGGCACCGATGACTCTTGGTCGCCATCCAAACCATCTGGGGATCCTTTCCCCTTCGTGTAGCGACTCGTCCCACATGTTGGGCAACACTCCAAATCCGCGTATTCCTTACGGTACAGAATGCAATGATTTACGCATGCATGAATCTTTTGAACACCTAAAGATAACGGACATATTAGTTTCTTGGCTTGATATGTGTTGGTCGGCAACAGGTTCGGCTTCGGAAGCATAACTCTCAGCAGATCCAACAAATCGTTGAAGCTCAGTGTCCGACCATCCATGTCTGACCTTCAATCTGAGTAGTTCAAGTACAGAGCGTAACACCGTGTACTCCCTGTCACACCCTTTCGATTCTTCGTAAACAAGATCCTTCGTTGTTTTTTCCAACGCTTTCCAATTGTCCAACCCTTGTTTTGTCGCAGTCACAATCTCTGGTTCAATGTGTCGCAACATATCCTCAAGATCGAAATCAATATCTACATCATCTATCCCGGATGCACCAAATTCAGGGATCGTTCCCTGTGACATGTCCTCGATTATAAAATTTTCTCCAGCATCAAAGAAAAAAACATCGGCCTCGTCATTACGAACGGCGACTTCACCGTGATAGGTCCATGTCTTGTAATCGTCCTTAAATCCACGCTCTACAATGTGCCCCAAAATTATCTTCGGATCTTGGAACATCTTTTCGTTCTTGCAATCGACACATGGACATAAAATGTCCCTCCTGTTCTCTCTCAAAGCGTGTGCCTTGGCCTGATCAACAAATTTCGATGCTTCCTTCAAAAACATCGATGAAGTTCTTCTGGTGTCATACATCCATGCCCGATACATCTCCTAAAAATATTTTTTGATGAGTCCGATAGGACTACATTAAGTCATGTAAGAACGATACAACGAAAATGCCCATCTTATTACTCAATGTGCCTTTTGAGTTCAATAACATTAATTTAACAATGAGAAATAAACTGCAATTACTAAACTTGCAAAATTAATATATATATTAAACGCATTGCACCGAACAAAGTTTGAAATAAACTAAGGTAACTAAACAAAGAGTAAAGTAAAGTACTATGCAAATTTGAATACCATTCAAATTTATACATTCGAACAATACATTTAATCGACAAACAAATAGCCCATTGTCATAAATAGAGAAATTCTTCGCTTTTAACTGATAAAAATTGAAATAAATTGAGCCATACGTAACCAAGCAACCATACAAAAGGTATATGGACATACTACAAACATTTTAATACCTATTTTGCAAATAATAAATGTTTGGTAAATTGAAAATGTGCCTACACTACCCCATTTGAAAATAAGCAAATTACTTCGCATTCCACCGATAAAAAAACGAAAAAAATGGAAGCAAATGAAGGAGGATAACAAGCATGTCACCTTTTATATGGGTCCTACACAAAGATTTTAGGTTGAAAACCTCCCCCCCTTATTTGTGTGAAATATATGAGAGAGAAAAACGCCAGCTTGAATGGGGCAAGCTCGGGCTGAGCTAAATATATAGCATCCATCATCGCGTGCGGTTAGATTAATTCGACCGCACGGGAAAATAGATTATCCCGTGCGGTTGGTTAAGTCAGCCGCACGCGATGATGGACCTTATCTCGTGCGGTTCTCTTAAGGGGACCGCACGGGATAATCTATTTTCCCGTGCGGTCAGTTGCCCGGCCCAGGTGGACCGGTTTTTCCAGACGGAGCCACTTACGGCCCGCCTGGAACCAAATATGACCCTCGTACAGAATAATCATTTCTGTAGCAGTGTATATTGCAACACAAACATAGTAGTACATTTTCTTTTCAGTGTACTTAAGCGTGTTCTTCCCTCATCCCTTATGTGCTTCTCTACTTATAAAACTAAAGTTATTTTGTGATCAATGGACCTGTTCGACTGCAATTTTCTGCAGCTAACTGCAGTAGCAAGTAGCACAGCTGTAGCCGCACACGCAAACGCTGCAGCCACAGCGCTGCCGCAGAAATAACAACCGAATAGGCCCAATGAGGTTCAGGCCGATGAACGGTGATGATACTTACCGTGGTTACTTTAAATAAACAAAAAATAATATATCTTTCTCATCCCTACACAAATATAGGAAGATAGAAGATCTAACAAAATCTCGCCATGCCCATTACTGAACCTTTTAGGATGGGTGGCCTGTAGTATCTGCCTAGCAAAATGCCAAGCAAAATGGAAGAAAACAAAATAGCCGAGGGGACCATGTGGCCAGCCTCGGCGAGATGACTGGTACACATGTGGTGCCCCTTACATTTTCTCCCTCCATTGGTTTCTCTCCACTGCGCCCAAGCTTGACACGTCGCCCCATTTGGTGAGAGTGTTGCCCCCGGCAAAGTCCGAGTTCTCTCCTTTCTAGGAGGCCCGGGCCCACTCCACCCTCCGGCCAATGCGAGCCCGCCACTTGTCCACGTCGGATGCGAACACAGAAAGGACTAGCAGCAGCAGCAGCAGCAGCTTTCTGTACCGGCCTGAGCCGTGTAGACGAGAGAAGTGAGAAGAGTGTGACATACGGCTGCTCGATCCAAGGAGAAAGCCAAGTGTCGCACACTTGGTAGAATTCCGAGGATAACGTTTGCGTGTACCAGGATCGATCGGTCTTGCAGCAGCTGGTAGTAGATGGAGAGGTTGATCGAATCAGAGTCGCAGCTGGTCGTGACTCGTACAGGAGACGAGATTATACGGGTACACGAAAGGAAGGGATTGATCTAGTACTGGTGCACTGTACACTGTCATGATCACGGTCACAGGCGTGTACTCCTACCTTTTTTACGTGGATGAATACGTACGGAGTATGAGTTTTTTTGGTTGAGCGGTTGAGCTTTGCTTGCCTCTCCGACCCTGTCGTCGTGGTTCGTGTCATGTCCAAATCCAACAGAGCGTTCGAGAAGTACAGATCAGCTCTTCACTTTCCCCTTTCCTTTATTTCTTCGGTTTCACGTGATTGTGTGAAAACGTGATGTATTTATGCCTCGTACGTACTATTAATTGCTAGTACTACTTGAAATGTGGCCGTTCCACCAGCGAGTTCGCGAGTAAAAACGACGAGGCGATCGATTAACCGGCACGTATACACCTCTCGGAAAAAAATAGCAGTATGGGTCGCCAGCGCGTGGGCAACCCCACGGGCAGAGGAACATGTACGCACGCACAGTGTGGGCACGCCGGGAAGGGGAAGGCACGGGGCCGCGACGTGACACGATGACACCGCGACACAGGCGGCCGGCGCTCGCGCGGCGGCCCGGGGGGGACGCACCGCGCGCCCGGGCACACGTGAACTCGCGCGCGCGTGCAATGCACCGGTTGATAGCCCGCGCGAGATCGGTTGATTACCGAGATCTGCGCGCGCCCCGCCCGCCCGCCTCTCGCTCGCGCGCGCACCCCGGCGGATGGGCGCCTCGCTAGGCTCCCGCGCCGAGTGATTGCCGCGTGGGCGTACCAGCCGCGGTGACTTGGCAGCTGCGACGGCCACCCGCGCGCGCGTGTGAAAGCCAGGGTTGCTGTACCGATCGAGGCATCAACCAGACAACCACCCATCCGGTTGGCGAGCTCTCTGATGTTGGGTTTTTGGCGATGGATCGCGCGGAACCTGGAATATTTGATCAGCCAGCTAGCGCGGAGATGCGCGCCCGGTGATCGATGATACATATGCCGGGCGTTGAGCCCGCCACGCGCGCACTTCTACATGTATTACAGCTGGTTCGGATCGCGCCATCGGCTCTGCAGCCAAACGGACGGGTTATACAAGACGAGGCGCATTTCAGAGGAAAGTGAACGAGGCTCTCATGATAATTGGTACTACACCGACGTAAGTGCCGTCGAGTTGTAAAACGGCGACGGTTTAATTGTATTGAACGATTTTGACTTCGGTGATTCCAAACTACTATAAAATGCAAGGAAGAAAATACATTAAAAGCTACAAAACTCCGGTGGAAATAGGGAATGAGATTATTGGATTGCAGCTAAGCTGGCCGGGATATGCCGTGCACACGTCCCTGTCATCAATCGTTACGTGTTCCTCCTTGTGGAGCCTCGCCATTGGTCCAACTGTCCATCAACGCCTTTAATTTTATACTACGTGTGAACTTAGCTGCTTGGAGGAATCCTATCTACGGATGATAAAGCGATCGATGTAGTACTAGTAGCTTTCACAGGAGACCACATTGGTCGCTCGTCTTGTGCATAACTTATTTTTTCGCTCCTGCAATGGTCCTCAAACGGACCGAAGGTTTTGTATGGCGCAAAAGACCAACATGAAGAAAACTTACGCCTTAATTTATGGCATACTCAAAATATCTCAGTAGGAAGTAGTAACAACTTGCAAGCATCCATCTGAGTAGTAGTCATCGGCTGCCTACTATTTAAATTTTTTATAAGATGATGATTGAAAAAAACCCGACCTCTATATTAACTTTAGATGTACACCGCCACACCTACTATTCGACCTAGTTAATTTCATCAGGATGCGTTTATATTAACGTCTGATTTATTAGCGAAGTGGTGAAAAAAAATCAGATCAGGCTATATAGAACATAATGATGGTCCGTGTAAAGATGGATTCACACGCGGATGCACTTTGAATTGAAATTCAATGAGATTAAGGGATTTTTCCCGTTGGTTTTAATCTCGTTGAGCATAAGACGACGTGCTCACGTGTATTTATGTGCATTCAGCTGTGTATGCACATGTGTCTTCTGTGCAATTGAAAACCAAAAAATTTGCCAACCCAGTTGCATCAATGTAAAAGTTCAGACCTTGCCCATTTCATTTCATGCTTTCGCCTCAGTATCAACCAGGTGACTAGGTGAGGCCCGGTTACATGTAGACTCACAAACAAAATGGGAAAGATGGAGAGGTGGAAAAAGATGGAATAGAAGATTAGAGGAGAGAAGGGGGATTGGAGAAAAAAGAAATCGCCTGATAGGTGGTCCCAGTTATATGTAGACTCACTTACATATAGATCCCACATGTTTTTTTTTTCTGATTAGAATGTCATGTGAGCCAAAACAGCCATCCATAGTGCTGTGTGATCTAACAAACTCGAAGTAAAGATAGACGGGGCATCGACTCGAGCCTGAGCCGCACTGTGACTCGCGAGCATATCCGGATGCACCGTTCCGGCCCATCAAGTGCACGATCCCTTGCTTCATGGACTGGAACGGAATCGTCACGAAACGTGCGGCCCATACTAACTAGGCCGGAAAGGTACCGCCACAACGTTGGGCCCAGAACATCAAGTCTTGCAAGACAAGTAGCCCATCGCCCCATCCGGCCATCCCCTCCGCGGCTTCCAGAAGCAAAACGGAATCAAACTAACGTATCCCAGCATTTAAACCATCGTCCTTCCCCATCGAGTCGTCCTCCTCCCGTCTCGTTCCATTCGCTGCAGAGTCGCCAACCTAACCTCCACTCCCCTCCCGTCTCCAATGGATGGTCATCAGTTCGGGCCATGGAAGCTCATCCTCGACGACGTCCTGGAGTTGTTGGTCGGCCGCAACCTGTGCGAGATCGATCGCCTCCACATGGGCCACGTCTGCCACTCCTGGCGCGTGGCGCTCGCCAAGCTCAAGCCCCCGGCGCCGCCTCCCCCGCTCCCGTGGCTACTCCTTCCGGAAACCGATGAAGAGCACGGGCTTACCTTCTCCTGCGCCCTCAGCGGCTGGGACACCCACCCCTTCTTCCTCCCGCGCGCCGCGCGCCGCGCCCGCTACTTCGGTTCGTGTGATGGCGTGTGGCTCTTCCTCGCCATCGACGGCCTGCAAGGAGACCGAGCTCGTAGAGACCACGTCCTCGTCAACCTCCACAGCTTTCAGTTCCTAGACCTCCCCAACGCGATCCGCATCGACCACGCGTTCCCACAAGTGATGAATGATGTCGAGATCGCGATCGTCGCCGTCACGCTCTCGCGCCCGCCAACCGAACAAGGATGCATCGCCGCCGGCATCATCGAGCTCCCTCCCTTCCCCCTCGGAGTGCGGTTGATCGCGTTCTGGCGCATGGGGGATCGGGTGATGTTGCCTTTCTACGAAGATGTGTGTCTGGAAGCAGTCGAGGACGTCGTATACCACAAAGGCTACTTCCTCTTCCTCACCCAAGATGAACACATTCGTGTGTGCCAAGAGCCGGTCTTCCTCGACACCTACGTGCACGTCGACTCGAATCTGATGCACTTCGAGCCGCGCGTCGACGACGGCCACACCGTCCTTGCTCGCTACCTCGTGCGGTGCCGGGAGAGGGTGCTCATGGTCGTCAGGTTGGGCTCTCCACATAGCCGCTTGCCGACGTCGGCGTTCCGGGTGTTCGAGAGAGTAGACTATCAGGTCAACACCGGCGTGGTCGAGCTGCTTCAGCACACCTGGAGCGAGCTGGACAAGCTCGGCGGCAGGATGCTGTTCCTCGGGCGAGGCTGCTCCAGATCCTACGAGGAAGCCGATGGGTACCCCGGCATGGAGGGCGTCTACTTCTTGGATGACCGGAGCTTCCGTGACCCGATCTTCCACGACCCGAAAATGGTGTTCGATCGCGCCTACCATTGCGGCGACAATGGCAGATGGTCGAAATCACCTATCAAGGTCGATCGCCGCTTCCCGAAGCAAGGCCCGTCGAAATACTCGCCTCCGGTTTGGATTCTCCCTTGAGAGACGAACAGGGATTCGGCAACCGTCAAGTTAGTTTGTGATTGTTTGTTTCTTCTTTCTGAGTTCAATGGTGTTCTCATGTTGAAATTGTTGCTGATTAGTATATATAATGGCCTGCATTTCTTTGTGGTGCAAGCTGAAGGCAGAACCCTTTTAGTGCTGAATTGCTACAATGATACTTGCCGTTGATTCAGTGATATTCTTCACATGTCTGATGTCTCAGTGAATTCAGTTACACTTGTGAATCTATATAAAAATGAATTGCTAGTTGCTAACATGATTGTTACTGATCTGCAGTACTGACTTCTAGTTTCTATGATATTTAGTCCTAGATCATCTGCAGAATGAGGTGTGTGTAAGATTAATGTACCAGGCTTGACCTTGTTCCATTTCCTTCCATTTTTCCTGAGAGTTCGATGGCAATATTATGCATCTGACATAGTTATGGTTAATCTTCAATTAATTGTTAGCTGAAAACAAAAGTCACTTGAGGGTTTGCAAGCACCAGATGTGATCTGGTGTACTTCTATTTCTGTACAACGTTTTCTAGTACTCCCTGTTGTTAGTAGTACCATTCTGGATAATTCAATATGTGATCATTTCTTTGTGTTCCAACTGACAATTTCAGTGTGGACATCAGGACATGTGCATGGTTGTATCTAGATTTTCTGTGACCAGATCACATCTGTCTTTCTTTTGTATAATTCAAGGTGCTAGCATATCTTTGTGTTCTTCGATTGCTGCACACATTTTGGTACCTTAATGTTACCCTTTCTCTCATAATTCAAGATATGTTAGCATATCCTTGTGTTGCAACTGAAAATTTAAGTGTGGATATGGTTGCCGTTTGTTACTCTGTTTAAATTGGTTTTGCATGCAACCAATTCTGGTTCTATAAAAACTTTGGCAGCCTATCTATTTTTCCTTGATTGAAGATTTGACTATTCTTAGCATGAATATGCCCAATGCAGAGAATTAAGACTTAGAAACTTAACTATTTTCACTGTGTAGTGAACATAATATTGCAGCAATCTTTGTATGCGACTGCGACACATATACTGATGACCTGTGTAGTGAGGATAATATAACAAAGTTATCGTCTGAAAGAAAATGAGTTTATATCAATAATGATACGAAACTACGCGCTTCCATATATATGCAGAGTCCTAAATATCGTCACACTACATATTAACCGTCCGATTTTCTACGTGATGGACGCAAAGTCTACGTGATCAAATTAAAACACCCTATCAGTTATGGGCCTTAGAAGGTCACGTACTGTGGCAGAAATTTGACAGGCAATCCACTGAGATGGGCTGCAAAATTGGGCCAGGCAGTGAAGCGGCCCACTGCGGCAAGTCTCCAGTTCGCTCGACTTCAAGTTGCAACGCGTCTTCTTCTTCCTCTTATTCTTTCTGAACTCTGCAAGTTGCAAGTCTCTTCTTCTTCTTCTTCTTCTTCCTTTTTCTGAACTCTGCAAATTGCACAAGTCTTGCAAGACAAGCTAGCTCACCACACCTAGATCTCCGCGGCTTCCAGAAGCAAAATGGAATCTAACCAACATATATATACACTTATACAGTAGCATCGTCTTCTCGCCTCGACCTCTCGTGCCATTCGCGTTTCAATTCGCCCCGCAGAGTCGCTAACCTCCAACTCCATCCACTCCTCCTCTCCCGTCTCCTCCAATGGCGGCTGATCGGTCTTGGGAATGGGCGCGCCTCTCAGACAAAGTCCTGCGCGAGCTCTACCGCCGGATCCCGTGCGAGATCGATCGCCTCCATGCGCGCCGCGTCTGCCACTCCTGGCGCGCGGCGCTCGCGAGGCTCGAGCTCCCGGCGCCGCATCGCCCGGTCCCGTGGCTCCTCCTCCCGGAAGACGGCGAGCACGGGCTCACCTTCTCCTGCGTCCTCAGCGAGTGCCGCGCCCACCGCTTCTTCCTCCCGCACGCGGCGCGCCGCGCGCGCTACTTCGGTTCGTACGATGGCGCCTGGCTCTTCCTCGCCGTCGATGGCCAAGGAGCCCAAGCTCAATACCACCTCCTCGTCAACATCAATAACTTCCAGTACCTCGACCTCCCCAACACGATCCTCCTCCACAACTGGTACGAGCCGGACGAGCGGGATCTCAAGAAAATCGCCGTCGTCGCCGCCACTCTCTCGCGGCCGCCAACTGAACAAGAATGCATCGTCGCCGGCATCATCGAACTTTTCCTCTCCGCCCACCGAGGAGTCGCGTTCTGGCGCATGGGCGATCGGGAGATCTCGCCGCAGCCGGCGTGGCCGTGGCCACCCGAAGAAGTGGAGGACCTCCTCCACTACACCTATAACTACAACGGATCAGAGTATGAAGCTTTCCTTCTCCTCACCAAGGAGGAAGACGTTCGTCTGTGTGACCCGAGGTTCCAAGGATCAGACATGCAAGTTCTCTCAAATTTGCTGCGGTTCAAGCCGCGTGGATCCGACGGCCAGCCGGCCCTTGCTCGCTACCTCGTGGAGTCTCGAGGGGAAGTTCTCATGGTCGTCAGGTTAGGGTCTCCAATTCAGTATGATCCGGCGACGGAGGAGTTCCGGGTGTTCGAGAGAAGAGATTTCAACGGCGGCGAGTTCAAGAACATATGGAACGCGATGTCTGAGCTCGAAGGCCGGATGCTGTTCGTCGGACGAGGCTGCTCCAGATCCTGTCAGCTAAACACCCTTGTTTACTCACGCGAGATTGAAGCTAGCCTATGAACTCTGACGTTTTTCAGATGAGAAACAGTATACTGACGAAGAAAACTGAGAACAGAGCAAAACAGAGCCTTTTTGGTGCTGCAAACTTCAGCAGCTTTTCTGATCTATTTCATCTTCTCTTTATTTGCGATAGTTACATGCATAACAAACAGCGACATCACCAGGTCCAACTACCGAACGTGCCATCCCACGATCCGAATTCGGCTCAGTCTATCTACGACCGAAAAAACTGAAAACAGACTAGAGAAAAAAAAACGAGCTAACTGAACTTTGAACAATTCAGTCGCGCATTACATGCAGTATCCAAAATAAACATGCAACTATCCTAACAAACCGATGAAGATTACATGTAGGCCCACAAGATTACTTCCAACAGATCCTACGAGGCGGCCGATGGCCCCGCCATGGAGGGCGTCTACTTCCTGGATGACCGGAGCTTCCGCGACCCGATCTTCCACGACCCGTACGAGCGGCCGATCTTCCATCGCACCCATCGTTGCAGCGACAACGGCAAATGGTTGGAAGCGCGTTTCATCCGGCTCGACCGCTGCTTGCCGGAGCGAGGCCCATCGAAATACTCGCCTCCGGTTTGGATTCTCCCTTGAGATCAGACCACAGGCTGTGGCGACGTCGTTCTTCGTTGCTCGATCGACAGATCAAGTTAGTTTGTGATCATGCCCGACGTACATTCTGTTTCTTGTTTGAGTCTTCTTGTCGTGTTCGATGATGTTCTCATGTTGACACTGTTGGCTGATTAGTATTCGGTAGAGTGGCCTGCATTCTGTTTGTGGTGTAAGCTGAAATCAGTATTCGTTTAGTTCTGAATTGCTATTGATGACTTGTTGTTGTTTCAGTGAGATTCAGATTCTTCTGGTGTCTCAATGCATTCAACTACAATTTTGAATCTATAAATGAATTATTAGGTGCTAACATAAATGATAGTTACTGATCGCAGTACTGACTTCTGTTTCTTTGTGATATTAATTTAGTTCTAGATCATTTGTCCGGTGAGGTATGTGTAATGTCAATGTACCTGCAGGCTTGACCTTGTTCCATTCCTATGGTTACTGAATTCGATGGTATTGTACTTCTGAGATTGTTTCTGAATAGTAGTCTTCGGTGTCAGCAGAAAGACAGAAACAGTACTTGTTTTCCATTAAAAGTCACTTGCAGCCTTGCAGGTTTTGCAGCGGTGTTCTTTGCCTCTGTTTTAAACAAAACTAAACCATCTGGCTCTGTTTAAAGTAGAATTGCTCGCAATCAATTTTAATCCTGTAACTCTGGCAACCTAGCTAATTTCCCTTGCTTGAAGACTTTAGCAATTCTTAGCATGCATTAGTTAGTATCCAATGCAGAGAATTGAGTCTTGAAGACTAACTTATTTTCATATATTCAATGCAGCAATCTTAGCATGGAATAGTGACCTGTCACCTGTATAGTGAGAATGATATATAATCAAGTTATGATCTGAAAGATATGCTACCAAATATAATCAAGTTCTGATTTGTCCGATAAAGGCGCCGTAATTAACTGTGGGCCTGTTTTGAAGCCCATGATCTCAGATTACAGTGGCCGATAAATCACGGGCCATCCTAAGCGATCGGCCGGAATGTTAGCCCAGGATTCCCAAATCCCGGCCTGTACACCGGTTATGGACATTTTGCAAACTGCAAGTTTTTTTTCCCTTTTCTTTTTTCCGAATTCTGAGTGTTTTTTCCCCTTCTTTTCGTCATCTGCAAAAAAATCTTGCAGGAAGGTTGTGTTCCGCAGGGATTGCTGTACTACCGCAGCACTGTACAACAAATCTACAATAACTAAATTAGCAACAAAAATACTGTTCAAGCTGCTACAGCCAGCCACAGTAACCGGCTTCCGAACAGACCAAGTAGGAGAAGCTCGCTTCCACCGCGGCTTCCAGAAGCAAAATGGAATAAAAACGACCAACATATAAACAGTAGCATCGTCTTCCCCAGTTGCTCATCATCTTCTCATCTCGTGCCATTCATCTCGCCAACCTCCACTCCCTCCCCTCTGCCATCTCCAATGAGCGCCGCTCAGTCTCGGCGACCATGGCCGCACCTCTCCGACGACCTCCTGTACGAGATCGTCCGCCGCATCGCGTGCGAGGTCGACCGCCTCCACATGAGCCGCGTCTGCCGCTCCTGGCGCGTGGCGCTCACGAAGATCAGGCCCCCGGCGCCGGCGCAGCCTCCCCCGCTCCCGTGGCTCCTCCTCCCGGAAGACGGCGAGCACGGGCTTACCTTCTCCTGCGTCCTCAGCGGCTGGCGCCGCACCCATCCCTTCTTCCTCCCGCGCGCCGCGCGCCGCGCGCGGTACTTCGGTTCGTACGACGGCGCCTGGCTCTTCCTCGCCGTCGATGGCCAAGGACCACGAGGTCAAGACCACGTCCTCGTCAACCTCAACAACTTCGAGTACATCGACCTCCCCAACGCGATCTTCCACTTCGACTGGTTGGATCCCGAGAACGTCGACATCGTCGCCGCCACTCTCTCGCGCCCTCCAACCGAACAAGGATGCATCGTCGCCGGTATCATCAATTCCTTTCTCTCCCTCCACCAAATCGCGTTCTGGCACATGGGTGATCGGGTGTTCTCAGAGGCAGAGCAGACGGTGTGGCTTTCTCCCCTGGAACAAGTGGAGGACCTCCTATACCTCGATGAAAACTTCCTTTTCCTCACCAAAGAGGAACACATCCGTGTGTGTCCGGAACCAACAATCTTCCATGAATCTCCCGAGCGGATACTGTGGCGCTTCCAGCCGCGCCGGCGCCGGCGCCGTGACGACGACGAGGAAGAGGAGCAGGTCCTTGCTCGCTACCTCGTGGAATCCCGAGGGAGTCTGCTCATGGTGATCAGGCTAGCTAGCGGGCATCGTCAGAAGAACTTGCCGACGTCGGCGTTCCGGGTGTTTCAGAAAGAAGTGTTGAACAATGGCGAAGAAGAGGAAGAAGACGCGTTTCAGTTTCATGAGTACTACTGGAGCGAGCTGGACAAGCTCGAAGGCCGGATGCTGTTCGTCGGACGAGGCAGCTCCAGATCCTACGAGGCGGACGACAGGTACCCCGGCATGGAGGAGGGCGTCTACTTCTTGGATGACCGGAGCTTCGCCGAGGCGGCCACTGGTGATGCACCCAAGCTGCCGTACCACTGCAGCGACAACGGCAAATGGTCGAAATCACCTTCCCAGTCCCAGGGCCATGCCGACCGCTGCTTCCAGGAGCGAGGCCAGTCGAGATCGAAATACTCGCCTCCGGTCTGGATTCTCCCTTGAGAGTTGAGGCGACATGATTTTGCAACGTTTGTGCTCGATAGTGTGCTGTGATCATACCATGCATGCTAATACGTGATTAATTCATGCCTAGCTTCTTGCCGAGTTCGATAGTTCGATGATGTTCTCATGTTACTGATTAGTACTAATTTCATTTTTAATAGATGACGCTATTGATTTTTATACTTATTCAAAAATTTTACAATGTATAAGATATAAATCATATTTAAAGTACTTTGAGTTATAAAACATCTCACAACAAAATAAGTTATAATTACGAAAATTTGTTTGAATAAGATGAATGATTAAACGTGTGATAAAAGTTAATGATATCATCTATTAAAAAATGGAGGTAGTACTGTATAGAATGGCCTGCATTTTGTTCGTGGTATAAGCTGAAATTGGTATTTGTTTAGTTCTGAATTGCTACAAATGGCTTGCTGTTGTTTCAGTGATATTCTTCACGTGTCTCAGAGACTCAGACTCTCAGTGCATTCATCTACGACACTTTTGAATCTAAAATGAATTGCTAGTTGCTAACATGATAGTTATTACTGATCTGAAGTAGTTGCGACTTCTGCTTCTATGCAATATTTAGTCCATGTAAGATTAATGTGCCTGTAGCCTGTAGGCTAGGCCTTGACGCCTTGTTCCACTTCCATAGTGGTTGAGTTCGATGCTAATATTATACATCTGAGTTAACTAATGATTAAGCTTCAGTTGTTACCTGGACCTGTACGTTTTCCAACAATAAAGGTCACTTGCAGTTGCAGCAAGCCAACAGTGAGCCAATGATCGATGCGTACTTCATTTGTTGCACATATTTTGCTACCTGTTTGTTACCGGTTTGGATAATTGAAGATGTTCGCATATCTTGTGTTGTAACTGATAATTTCAGTGTGGAATTTTTCATGGTCGTGCTTTAGATTCTGTGATCAGATCACATCCTTTTTTTCTCTGGATGTAAACAGTGATGTCCTCTGCTCTGTTTAAAGTGGATTTGCATGTGATCAATTTTGGTTCTGTAACTCAGGCAGCCTGATTAATCTCCCTTGCTACTCGAAGACTTAACAATTCTTCAGGCTATCATCCGAAAGATTATGAACGTACGTTTATGCTCATAATATCGTCATATACCACCAGTACATACATATTAACCACCCAAATGCCCGATTGTAGTAACAACCTACTTGTAAGCTGTTTTTGTTTTCTTTTTGGGAGGGTATTTTAACACTCCCATCAGCTTGGACAGTCTCTGGTCAAAGTCCAAAACCTGTATATTTGTAAATACTCTCTTTCTTAATGAAATTTGGCTGACCTACTCTTTTTGGCCGTCCCGGCAAAAAAATGTCCGATTATTTGTAGTTTGAAATCTTTCATAACCGTTTAAATATTTTTTAAGTAAATAAGGGGACATCCCCTCTAGGATCCAAATAATTTCCATTATCTGTAGGCAGGTGAGATCAGAGATCGGGTGCAATGCAAGGAAATTTGGACTAACTCACGGGCCCGTCAAAGGAAATGGGCCGGAAATTGGGCCAGGCGGCAAAGTGGCCCACTACGGCAAGGGGTTTGCTCTTCACTCGACTGGTTGCAGAATAACTGTTATTCCTCAACTTTATATCGAGTTTGTTTGACATCCCTTATTCTTAATACCAGAAATCTTTACCTATAAACTATACAAAACCATCTAATTTAAGTCCTATAGTAATATAAACATCTGGTTACTATAAACATCTGATTTCACTGACGTGGTATTCTAATCAGAAAAAAAAATCGAGTCCCTCATGTAGGTGAGAATAAGAAAAAATGTGGGACCCACGTCCTTTCTTCTTCTCTTTTCTCCTCCCTTTTCTTTCTGCTCTTCGCTTCTTCTCTCTCCAACCGGCGACAGGGGGACGGCGGCGGGCGGTGGGCGGGCGGAGCGGCGGCGGGAAAAGCGTCGGCGGGTGGTGGGCAGGCGGAGGAGCGGATCGGCGGCGCGCTAGCTCCGCCGGCCTACTCCGGCCATCGCCGCTGCGCGAGCCGGCGGGAGATTGGGGAGGGGAGAGGCCACCTCCACCTCCGCCTCAGCCGCCACCGCGCTCGCCCGCCGGCTGCCGCTGTTGCTGCTGCGCCGGGGTGGAGAGGCCGCCTCAGCCGCCGCCGCTCTCGCCCGCTGGACTGCCGCTGCTGCTGTTGCGCCGGGGAGGAGAGGCCGCCTCCGCCTTAGCCGCCTCCACCTCAGCCGTGCTCACCTGCTGGCTATTGCTGCTGCTGCTGCTGCGCCGGCTGCCTGCCTCACACGCGCAGCTTGTCAAGGGCGGCCAGAGAGGGGTCACCGGTGAGCGAGGCACTCGAGGCGGCGGGTGGTGCGGGTTGGGACGACGTGGATGGATGCCCGGCCGCCGCCAGCAGCAGCAGCCGGTCACCGGCTCTCTGTCCACCTCTCCCCTTCCCCATCTCCCGCCGGCTCGCGCGACGACGATGGCCCGAGTAAGCCGGCGGAGCTCGCCCGCCGCCGATCAACTCCTCTCCCCGCTGCCGCTCCACCCCCCGCTCCCCCCACTCCTCTACCGCCGGTTGAAGAGAAGAGAAGCCAAGAGCAGAAAAAAAAAAGAGAGGAGAAGAGAAAAGAGAAGAAGAAAGAAAGTGGTCCCACTTTTTTTTCCTTTTCGCTTATATGCGGATCCCATAAAATTTTTATCTATTTTTTACTGATTAGGATACCACGTCAGCAAACCAGATATCTATACTGTATCTTGATGTATCTAAGTTTTACATTAAAATTTTTGGAACGTCGAGATACGGGAGGTGAATTATTCCACTTGTTGCAAATTGCAAGTCTTTCTCTCTTTCTTTCTTTTTTCCCGTTCGTCTTTTTGGCGCAAATTGCAAGTTTTTTATTTTTTTTTAAAAAAATCCCCCTGTTTTTTGAACTCTGCGAGACTGCACGTTGCAAGTCCGATATAAAATCTTGCAACTTGCAAGACAAGTAGCTCGCTTCCTCGGCTTCCAGAAGCAAAATGGAATCAAAACGACCAACATATATACTCCACTGTTGTTCATCGTCTTCTCGTCTCGTGCCATTCCCCTTTCAATTCGCCACCGACACAGAGTCGCCGTCAACCTCCACTCTCCTCCAAATGGGCGCTGCTCAGTCTCTTCGGCGGCCATGGGCGTACCTCTCCGACGACCTCCTCGACGAGATCGTCCGCCGCATCCCGTGCGAGGTCGATCGCCTCCGCATGAGCAGCGTCTGCCGCTCCTGGCGCGTGGCGCTCACGAAGGCCAAGCCCCCGGCGCCGGCGCAGCCTCCCACACTCCCGTGGCTCCTCCTCCCGGAACCGGAAGACGGCGAGCACGGGCTTACCTTCTCCTGCATCCTCAGCGGCTGGCGCCGCACCCACCCCTTCTTCCTCCCGCACGCAGCATGCCGCGCCCGCTACTTCGGTTCGTACGACGGCGTCTGGCTCTTCCTCGCCATCGACGGCCTGCAAGGAGAGCAAGCTCAAGACCACGTCCTCGTCAACCTCAACAACTTCCAGTACCTCGACCTCCCCAACGCGATCCGCAAAGCGCAGGATCTCGAGAAACTCGCCATCGTCGCCGCCACTGTCTCGTGCCTGCCAACTGAACAAGGATGTATCGTCGCCGGTATCATCGAACTTCCTCTGGCCCCCCTTCCGCCGAGTCGCGTTCTGGCGCATGGGCGATTGCGTTGTCTCACCGGTTTTTGCGGAGGTGTGGCCACCGGAGGAAGTGGAGGATCTCCTATACTACAAGGGAAAGGGAGGCGATGGAATTTTCCTTCTGCTCACCCAAGGGGAAAACATTTATGCGTGTCAACCGATTTTCCATGAAGATTACGCGCAACTGGTGCCAGTAATCTCGTATAAGGTGCGCTTCAAGCCGCGGAGCTATCGGCCAGCCGGTCCTTGCTCGCTACCTCGTGGAGTCCCGACGGGAAATTCTCATGGTCGTCAGGTTTGGCTCTGCACTTCAGCACGAACGGGAGGAGTCGTCGGAGTTCCGGGTGTTCGAACACAAAAAAGGCAAGTTTGGGGTCAACTTATGGAACTCGATGTCTGAGCTCGATGGCCGGATGCTGTTCGTCGGACGAGGCTGCTCCAGATCGTACGAGGCGCGGAGGAGGGCGCCTACTTCTTGGATGACCGGAGCTTCCACGACCCGATCTTCCCTGACCCGATCATGGGGTTCGATGGCGATGCACCCAAGGAGCCGTATCGCTGCAGCGATAACGGGAAATGCTCGAGACCACCTTCACAGGTCGAGCGCTGCTTCCCGGAGCGAGGCCAGTCGAGATCGAAGTACTCGCCTCCGGTTTGGATTCTCCCTTGAGAGTTGAGATGACAGGATCGATTTGGCAATTTTTGGATCTACATTGTGTCGTTTGTTTCTCCTTTCTGAGTTCAACGATGTTGTCATGTTGAAACTGCTGCTGATCAGCAGATTGAATGGCCTGCATTTGTTTGTGGTATAAACTGAAAGCAGGATTCGATTAGTGCTGAAATGCTATAGATGGCTTGCTGTTTTGGTTCAGTGATATTCTTCATGCGTCTCACTGCACTCTGCATTTCATTTTCAGCTACACTTTGTTGCCTTCAATTTGCATTTCAGTTCAATCTTCTTTAAGTTGTACTGAATTTGTAATGTGCATCTTACAGATCAGTATATCTTTGACACCTGCAGATTGTTAAAATTTTACAGATTCAACATTTCAGCTACACTTTATTGTCTTCAAGTTGCATTTTAATTCAAGCTTCTTTGAATTGTACTGAGTTTGTAATATGCATCTTAACCCTGCGAAATATTACAGATCAGTATATCTTTGAAACCGGCAGATTGATTTGTTTCCTTATGATTCGTAGTTATTAGTAATTAACATGATAATCACTCATGCTGAAGCTAGCGCTAATGATCTACAGTACCGATTCTCCGTATTTTTGTAGTAAGATTAATGTACCAGGCTCAAACTTGTTCCACTATCAGGTCCATGGTTGCTGAGTTCAATGGTACTGTATGTCTGTATTGCACTTCTGAGATAGTTACTGAATAATCTTCAACTGTTAGCAGAAATAATTAGCGGCACCGTTGCTCGATCAACAGTCCAAGTTAGTTTAATTTGTGATCGCTATTTTTTTTTTGCTTCATGCCTTCTTCTACATTGGTTTTGCTGAATCGAACTGTTGCTGATTAGTAGATAGGATGGCATGCATTTGTTTGTTGTGTAGAGCTGAAAGCAGGATTCGTTTAGTCCAGAAATGCTACAGGTGACTTGTTGGAATTTGTTAATAAATTTGCATTTTAATTCAAGCTTCTTTACGTTTCTGAAGTTGCTATGTGTCTATGTGCATTTCAACCCTGTGAATGCAGATGTATATATGTCTGATTTCTGCAGACACTCCTGTTTGTTTGTTTATGATTGCTAGTTGCTAACATGATGCTCATATTACAGTGCTAATGATCTGCACTACTGGATTTAATAGCTTGTATGCAATATTTAGTCCTGGATTATGTGCACACAATGAAGTATGGGAAAGAAGCTTAACCCTGTTCCACTTCCATGGTTTCTGATTAATCTTGAATTTTTAGCTGAAACAGGACTGTTTTTTTTCCAACAAAAGTCACCTGTAGTCTTTTAGCAAGCCAGAGATAGTCAATGTGTACTTCAATTGCTGCACAGCTTTTTGCCTTTTGGATAATTCAAGATGTTAGCATATCCTTGTGTTGCAACTCATAATTTCAATGTGGACATGTGCGTGATTGTGCTTTGATTTTCAGTGACCACATTTTGGTCCTGCAACTCAGGCAGTCTACTTTCCCTGTCTTGAAGACACTTTTTTTTGGAACGCAGTAGTTCAGAGAACTGAAACCTGACAATATTGACCTGTGTATGACATACTGAGATAATCAAGTTGTCATCTGAAAATAATCTGATAATGGAAGTATATGCTCAATAATGATATATACTACGTTGCTTCTAATATCGTCACCACACTAATTAACCGTCCGAATCCGATTGTCTCTAATTTGGTCGGGGACTAGAGGTCAGGCAAAGTGAGACGTGCAACGGAACAAGTCTACGTTAAAAAGCATCACACGGGCCTAAAATTCAGGTTCTTCCATATATGGGCCAAAACTATCCGGCCCATCAATCGACAGTAGCCACCAGCTCGCTCAATCGTTTCTTGCAAGTTGCAGAACGTCTTGCAAGACAAGCTACCTCTTGCTCCCGGATCTCCGCGGCTTCGAGAAGCAAAATCGAATCAAACCAACTTTTTTTCCCAGCATTTAAAGCATCGTCTTCCTCGTCGAGTCGTCGTCTCCCCGTCTCGTGCCCCATTCGCCGCAGAAATCGATCCGTAGCCTCCACGATCCGAAGAATCCCTAACCTCTCCACGCGATCCCCTCCCTTCTCCAATCAATGGCTGATCAGCCTCGTCGACGATGGGCGGCGGCGGACGAGGACGTCCTGTACGAGGTCGTCCTCCGCATCCCGTGCGAGATCGATCGCCGCAACATGAGCCGCGTATGCAACTCCTGGCGCGTGGCGCTCGCGAAGCTCAAGACGCTGGCGCCGCCGCCTCCGCTCCCGTGGCTCGCCCTCCCTGAATCCGACGATGGGCTGCCCACCACCGTCTCCTGCGTCCTCAGCGGCTGCCGCACCCACGCCTTCTCCGTCCTTCAAGATGCACACCGCGCGCCGCGCTACTTCGGTTCGTACGACGGCGGATGGCTCTTCCTCGCCGTCGGCGGCCAAGCTCAACGTCAAGCCCTCCTCAACATCAAGATTAACGGCGTTCAGACCCTCGACCTCCCCAACCTGGCCCGCGTCAATGAAGTGTACCCGGGTGAAGTGAATCCGAACCGTGACCGTGAGATGGCCATCGTCGCCGCCACCCTCTCGTGCCAGCCAACTGAACAAGGATGCATCGTCGCCGGCATCATCGAATCATCTCCCTACCTCGTCCCCGATGGCCATGTCGTTCGGAGCATTGCGTTCTGGCGCATGGGCGATCAGGTGGTCTTACCGGTTATCTGGGCACTCTGGGCACTGGAGGAGGAGAACCCATTGATGAGGCTAGAAGAAGCGGAGGACCTCCTATTCCACAATGGAGCCTTTCATTTCCTCACCCGTGTGGAAGACGTCCTTGCGTGTGAAGAACCACCGGTGTTCTACAGAGATGCCGTGAGTCTGGTCCCGGTAAACATGTTCTTCCTGCCGCGCGTCCACGACGAGAACGAGACGGTCCTTGCTCGCTATCTCGTGGAGTCCGGCAAGAAGCTGCTCATGGTGGTCAGGCTAGCCAGTGGGCGGGGTCAGCGCACGACGTCGGCGTTCCGGGTGTTCCAGAAGAAAAAGTTCGACACCGGCGAAGAAGACGAGCCGTCCCAGAATCGCTCTGTTCATTTTGAGTACTACTGGAGCGAGCTGGACGAGCTCGATGGCCGGATGCTGTTCGTCGGACGAGGCTGCTCCAGATCCTACGAGGCGGGTGACAGGTACCCCGGCATGGAGGAGGGCGTCTACTTCTTGGATGACCCGAGCATCCACCACATGATCATCGGTGATGCACCCAAACTGCCGTACCTCTGCAGCGACAACGGCAAATGGTCGAAATCACCAACTGATCCCCAGGGCCAGGTCGAGCGCTGCTTCCCGGAGCGAGGCCCATCGATCCACTCGCCTCCGGTTTGGATTCTCCCTTGAGTTGAGATCGACGACAGGTTTTCGATCGGCAAACTTTGTGTTGTTTGCTTCTTCTTGCTGAGTTCAATGGTGTTGTCATGTTCAAACTGTTGCTGATTAGTACTGGACAGGGTTTGTTTGTGGTGTAAGCAGTAAGCATAAGCTGATGATGAACATGATTCTTTTAGTGCAGGAATGCTACAGGATGATACTTGCTGTTGGTTCAGTACCATTCTTCATTGCGTTTCAGTGCATTCAGCTACACTCTGTTCTGTTCAAATTTGCAATTCCGATTCAAGATTATGTTGCCGATAGGTAGATAGACTGAATGGCCTACATTTGTGTGTGGTGTAAACTAGTGATGAAGCAGGAATACTGCAAAATAATACCTGCTGTTGGTTCAGTGCTTTTATTTCCTCATGTGAACATATTATAGATACGACAATCTGTGACACCTGCAGACTGTACTGCTTCTTTATGATAGCTAGTTGCTGGCATGATGATCATATTACAGTGCTAATGATCTGCATTACTGAAATTAGCTTGTACTATACATTATTTAGTCCTGTAACATGTGCACAATGAAGCAAAGTGAGTGTGAAGAGGTTGAAATCTCAAGATTAATGCAGTATTACCAGGTTATTGACCTTGTTCCACTTCCAGGGTTGCTGTATATTGTACTTCTGAGACTGATTAATTGGTCTTCACTTCAACGGTTAGATGAAAAGGAGTACAGGTCTCCTTTCCAACAAAAATCACTTGCAACAAACCATCAACAATCATCGATGTGTTAATCGGTTGCTGCACACAATTTTCTACCTTAGTGTTACCCTTTCTCCTAATTCAAGATGTTAGCATGAGAGAGAGAATTGTGTCCTCTGCTCCGTTTAAATTAAGTGAACTTGCATGCAGTCAAATTTTGTTCTGGAACAGCTAGCAGTCTACTGTCCCTTTGTTTGAATGATTTATACTAGTACTAGAGTAATGCTGTACAAACTATTCCTTTTTTACAAAACTCTTACAAATAAAGATCTTAACCATTTGATCTAGTCAATTGGTAGTTATTAGAAAGTCAAGATGCAATCACGGTTTGCCATATCAGTTTTTTAAAGAGTTTGTACGAATTTCATTTGCACGTGAAACATTTTCCTTTATACTGCGAGCACCATATATGTGCTCCTAATATCGTCATCACACTGCACCATATTACTAACAATCGGATTATCTGTAAGCAGGTCGGATTAGAGACCGGGAAACTTTAAGCATCCAACGGGCCTGTTAGGAAGCCTACGATCTTAGCATATCATGGGCCCAGAATTTCCACTAAAATCCAGGCCATTTTACAAATATGGGCTGGATAATTTCGGCCCATCAAAGAGGTGGGCCAAGAAACTTACCAGGATTTCCGCGGCTTCTTCCAGAAGCAAAATGGAATCAAACTAACGTTCGTCTCGTCTCCCAGCATTTGAAACCGTCATCTTCCTCGTCGAGTCCCCCATTTCCCCATCCATCTCGTGCCATTCGCCGCAGAATCCCTAACCTCCACGAGACCACGAAACCCCTCCCTTCCCTTCTCCAATGGCTTATCAGTCTCGGCGATCATGGGCGGCGGCGCTCGACGACGTCCTGTACGAGGTCGCTCCGCCGCATCCCGTGCGAGATCGATCGCCGCCGCATGAGTCGCGTCTGCCACTCCTGGCGCGTGGCGCTCGGGAGGGTCAAGCCCCCGGCCGGCGCTACTTCGGCTCGTACGACGGCGCATGGGTCTTCCTCGCCGATGATGGGCAAGGAAATCAAACTCAAGAGTATCCGCGTCGAGTGGCTCAAGATCCATGTCCTCGTCAACCTCTCATTCCCTCAACCTCCCCAAGCGGGTCCGCTTCGAAGCAGTTTTATCCGGCACTACAGCATTGGGACTGCAAGAGGGCCATCGTCGCCGCCACCCTCTTCTGCAAGCCAACTGAACAAGGAAGCATCGTCGCCGGCTTCCTCGAATACTTTCCTACCACCGTAATGGGAAGGGGGATGATTCGAGAGGCGGACTGGTTTAGGCATGTTCTTCCAAGAATAAGCCGTGGAACTCGTCCCGGTAGGCATGTTCTTCCAGCCGCGCGTCCATGACGAGAACGACACGGTCCTTGCTTGTTACGTCGTGGAGTCCGGAGAGAATCTGCTCATGGTCCTCAGGTTGACCAGTGGGCGTCAGCACTTGCCGACGTCGGTGTTCCGGGTGTTCCAGAAGAAAAAGTTCAACAATGGCGAAGAAGACGAGCCGCTCAACAATGGTGTGTTTCAGTTTCAGTACTACTGGAGCGAGCTGGACAAGCTCGAAGGCCGGATGCTGTTCGTCGGATGAGGCTGCTCCAGATCCTACGAGGCGGGCGACAGGTACCCCGGCATGGAGGAGGACGTCTACTTCTTGGATGACCGGAGCTTCCGCGAGCCGATCATGGCGTTCGACGATGATGCAGACGAACTGCCGTACCGCTGCAGTGTCAACGGCAAATGGTCGAAATCACCAACTCCACAGTTGGACCGCTGCTTCCCGGCGCGAGACCCGTTGATCGACTCGCCTCCTGTTTGGATTCTCCCTTGAGATCGATTTGATGACAGGTTTTCGGCAACATTTGTCCTAATCAGTTCCATGCTTTGATCTACAGTTGTGTCGTCTGTTTCTTCTCTCTGTGTTCAATGGTGTTCTCATGTTGAAACTGGTGCTGATTGGTAGATATAATGACATGCATCTGTCAATTTGTGGTGTAAGCTGATGAAGCAGTATTCGTTAGTGAAGAAATGCTATAATTGAATTACTGCTGGTTCAGTGCTGTTCTTCATGTGACTTGATGCATTCAGCCACACTTTATTCTCCTCAATTTGCACTTCAATTCAAGCATTTCTTTAAGTTGTACTGAAGTTTTAAATGTGTGCATTTCAGCTGTGTTGAAATATTACAGATTCGTATATCTTTGGCACCTGCAGATTGTCCTGTTTCTTCATGATTTCTACTCGCTGACAAGATACTCCCATATCACCAATGATCTGCACTACCGAATTTAGTTTGTATATGCAACACTTTTTCGTGATTATTGTATACAATATTTATTCCTAGATCACACACAATGAATTATGTGGAAGAGGTTGAATCTGCAAGATAAATGTTCCAGGCTTGACCTTGTTCCATTTCTATGGTTGCTGAATTTAATGGCATTATACTTCTGAGTTCTAAGACATATAATTGACTTATTAGTCTTCAATTACTAGTTGCAACAAGACCTTTCAATTTTCCAACAAAATTCGCTTGCAGCTAGCCAGCAATGGTCTATGTGTACTTCGATTACTGCACATCTTTTGCTGCCTTTAAAGGTTTGGCAGTGCTGAAGAGGTGAAGCCTACCTAACGAATTTGCACATTTCTTACACAGATAAGAAACGACCAACTAGTGCACACGAATCCGAGATGGATTCTAATAGCTCAAGTGGACACCCATCCGTTTATTACATGTCAACTAAATGGTTAAGAAAAATTTTCAAAAAAATTGATAAGATAGATCAATATGTAATATATTACTTTCAGACATGTAAGTTCAAATTCAATTTCTATAGGATGTAACAAAAATAACAAATTTAACTGTAAATATACATATAATAATTCAAGTTTTGTTTGTTATTTTTGTTACAATTTGTAGAAGTTGAATTTTAATTTGCATATTTGTGGAGTAATATATTACATATGATATATCTTGTTAATATTTTTTCAAATTTTGTCATAACCATTTAGATGATATGCAATAAATGGGTGGACGTCCACTCAAGCTATTAAAACAACCCAAATTTCACTGTTTTTTTATGCTAGTATATGAACTTAACAGGCTATGTGCAGGTTGCACATTTGCCTTGTGCAAATGCATGCAACCACTCACCAATTTCATCGCAAGAGAGCAGAGTAGCAGATTAAAACAGAGCAACCAAATCAACAAACCAGAAATAAGATTCTGAAAATGCTCAAACATCATATCGCCGCTGAAAATGCTTTCAAAGATTTCATCTCAAGCCGTAACTAACCCAACGCATCAAACACATGCAGTAGCTGAACATGTCATCACAACACATCACTCATCCTAATCAGAGAGAGAAAACCGGGGAGCTAAATCCCCAATTCTACTAGTTAGAAGTAGGCGAAAAAAAAGAGACTCACGCGATCACTGCCTTTCGCCGTACGCGTGAACAGCACGAACATGTTAGAGGTTGCCACGGCGGAGGCGCAGTCGCCGAAGACGCCGCAGGTGTCGTTCATCTGTTTGTAGGAGGCGAGGGCGACCGCGGCGGCGAGGTTGAGGACTCAGTCGTTGCCGCCGCCACCACCTAGGTAGGTGATCCTCACTATGACGGCTACTCCCGCAGTGACGACCACCATGCCGCCGACCCAGATCCATCTCCGACTCCGTGTAGTCGTGGCAGTCGAGGGAGGCGTGTTAGATTGATCCCACCGTTGAGCCTAACGGCTCAACGGGCCTTGACACGCGCCCCGATCGGGGGCGCCCAGCCCAATGGCTGGTGGACCCCCGTCACACTGTGCCACATATAAAGAGAGGGTGGGGGCCGGGGCGGCACACGACACGAGGTTCGCTGCCGCCGCCACTCCACCCACAAACCCTAAAACCCTTCCGATCAAGGGGGCGCAGCCAGTGACGGGAAGACTGCCACCGCCGCGCCACAACCTCGCCGGGAACGACCACTGCCGCGAGCTCGACGCCGTCCACCTCAAGCACCTACGGCAACAAGGATGGCCGGTGATTCCTCCTCCTCCTCAACATCAACCGGTCGGTATCTCTACCCCTCTCTCTCGCACATTGTCACCATAAGAACACCAAGAGGAAAGAACTCCTACCGGTCTAAACCCTAGGCGATCTATAGTCATAACAATGGTATCAGAGCTATGCACCCTGTTGCTTTAGATCGGTTAGGAAAAGGAAAAGAAAAGAAAAGCAAACAAAAACCCTACCTCACCGCCGGCCACCGCCGGCCATGGGGGACGGGCAAAGCACACCGCCGGCCGTCGCGCCGCGCGGGAGAGAAAAGAGGTCGGGCCGCCGCCGAGGAGCCACTCGACGGCCGTGCGCGCACCCGCGGGTGCACGCGCGCGCCGGCGAGGGGGCCCGCGGCGGCGCCATCTTCTCCTCCAACCTCGGCCGCGGCTCTCTCTCTCACTCAGTGGGGCTAGAGACGGTGGGGGAGCGGGGAGGAAGAAGAGGAAAAGAAAGGGTGGCCGGCGACAAGGGCAATCGGCGGCGACGCCGCTCCGCTCAGCCGCACGGCGCACCCGGCGGCTAGGGTTTGGCGCCGGGAGGGGTCGGTTTTGTTGCGGCCGATCTCCCCGCGCGGCCATCCGATCAAACCCTAGCCGATCGGACGGCCGACGGTGACCGGACCGAATACGGCCCAAGAGGGGGCGCGGGGGGGGGGGGGGGGGGGGGGGGGGGATGTTTCTCGGCCCAGGCCCACATTGCGGCCTGGGAAAGGAAAGGGGCTCCCCGGCCGCGCCAAAAGGCCAAAAGGCCGCCGGACAGAAGTCCGTTATAGGTCCCTCAAGCCGAAAATAAAGAAAAGGAGAAAGTCTGAAAGTCTGTTTCAGGTCCCTTCGGGCAGAAAACAAAGAAAATAAATAGATAGCCTTTTTCTATGTTATTTTCATGCAAATTTCAATAGAACTTTTAATTGTTTTGCATGTTTTACCTCTGTTTAAATTTGAACCAACGGGATAATTTTTACAAGAGAGTAAAATTACAGAATTTGATATAGTTCTTCCGCTGCAAATAGACAAAATTGATGAAAATTAGTGTTTCTAAAATTAAATTTCGAACCAACGGGAGAATTTAATTTTAGGAGCATTAATTATGTGTTATAATATTGTAATTTTCTGACCAACGTTGATAATTGCAATGTTATAATTATGGCGCTATGTATTATGTCTAATTTCTGCCCAACGGTGATGTAGACTTAGGCTGCGTTCGCGTGCCTAGTTCCAAACCGGAATAGTGTTTACGAAAAACGGAGCGATCTATTAGCACGTGATTAATTAAGTTTTTGCTAATTTTTTTTCAAAAATAGATTAATTTGATTTTTTTAAGCAAATTTTGTATAGAAACTTTTTACAAAATACCCACCGTTTAATAGTTTGAAAAGCGTGTGCGCGAAAAACGAGGGAGAAGAGTTGGGAAAGGGGAGGTGCAAACGCAGCCTTAATACATAACATTTTAATGTTAATTTTGTTCTCATCATACATGATCATTTCAGGTGGTTACTCCTTAATGGGTTGTATCAAGGATATTCCGACCCTAAAAGGAGACAATTACAATGAATGGAAAAGAAAACTTGACCTTGCTTTTATCTTGGGAGAGGTGGACTGGGTGTTGACTACCCCATGTCCTATAGAACCTGATGAACTCATCAGAGGTGAAAAAGAGTCAGATGCTGAATGGGAAAAGAGAAAGAGGGACAATGCTCCTCTTGTCGTGTCATATGACATAGAACATAAGAAATGGTCCTTAGCCAACAAGAAATGTTTGGCTGTGGTAAAGAACACGATTGAGCCAACTATATTGGGCTCAATCCCTGAATGTGACACCGTCTCTGAATATCTCGAGAGAATAAAGAGCCAGTTCACTGGTTCTTCAAAGACTTATGCTACACAGCTGATCAAACAGCTTGTGACAGAGAGGTATCATGGAGGCGGTGTGAGAGAGCACATCCTTAGGATGAGCAACATTGCTTCCAAGTTGAAGCCAATGGACTTGGACATAACAGATGACTTTTTAGTCCATCTGGTTATGGCCTCACTGCCAAAGCTATTTGACAATTTTATTGTCAATTACAATATAAGTCCAGAGAAATGGAGCTTTGAAAAGCTCATTGCAAATTGTGTGCAAGAGGAGGAGAGCATTAAGGAGCCACATGGTGGCTCCATCAACTATGTTAAGGATAACAAAAGAAAGAACCCAAAGTCTCCTTCCAAAGCAAAACAGCCCCCCCAGCATCTGCCTCAACAACAACATTTTGCTGTTGAAAAGGATCAGTGTCTCCACTGCAAGAAGACAGGACACTACAAGAAACATTGTCCTGACTTTTTGAAAATGATCATGGCTAAGAGAGGTGAGAACATTATTACATTTGTAAATGAATCTCATTATGTTGGTTATTCCAGATCCACATGGTGGATTGATTTTGGAGCAACTATTCATGTTTGTAATTGTTTAAAGGCATTCCGTTCGACGAGGACTACGCAAAGAAGCGAAAGCTCCATTAGAGTTGCAAATGGAGTTGAAGAAAGAGTTGAAGCTATTGGCGACCTTCCCATAGGGCTCCCGAATGGCTTCACACTTTTACTTAAAGATGTTTTTTATGTTCCTTCTTTGCAAAGAAATTTGATAAGTGTATCCAAATTGGATTCTGATGGATATGATTGTCGCTTTGGAAGTGGCAAATGTGAACTATGGCATAATAATGAATGTATTGGTCTTGCTGTGTTGCAAGACGAGCTCTATTTGTTATCTCTTTCTGAGAATGTGAATGTTGTGTCCTCGTTGATAAAAGAAAACAAGAAAAGAAAGCGAACTCCTAATGTCTCATCGAAATTATGGCACTGTCGTTTAGGCCATATTTCGAGGGGGAGAATTGAGAGACTAGTTAAGAATGAGATTCTTCCTCCATTGGAGTTCTCAGACTTAGAACAATGCGTAGAATGCATTAAAGGAAAATTTGTAAAGAGCATCAAAAAAGGTGCAAAACGAAGCACATGAATTTTAGAGATCATTCACACAGATATTTGTGGTCCATTTCCTGTGAAAAGTGTGGATGGCTATGACTCGTTCATAACATTCACAGATGATTACTCCCGTTATGGTTATATTTATCCAATAAAAGAGCAATCAGAAGCATTGGATAAATTTAATATATTCAAAGCTGAAGTTGAAAATCAGCATGATATAAAGATCAAAGTAGTAAGATCTGACTGTGGGGGGAGTACTATGGTCGACATACGCCTTATGGGCAAGTCCCTGGACCTTTTGCAAGATTCTTGCTAGAGAATGGCATAGTAGCTCAGTATTCAACACCGGGCGAACCGCAACAGAATGGGGTAGCTGAAAGGCGTAACCGTACCCTCATGGATATGGTGCGCAGATGATGAGCTACTCCACCCTACCATTGGGTTTATGGATGGAGGCGTTAAAAACCGCTATTCATATTCTCAACAGAGTTCCAAGCAAATCGGTGCCCAAAACACCGTATGAGCTATGGACAGGAAGAGTACCCTCGCTAGCTCACCTCCGTGTCTGGGGGAGTCCTGCAGAGGCTAAAGTATTTAACCCAACTATTGGGAAATTGGATCCCAAAATAGTGAGTTGCCATTTTATTGGCTATCCTGAAAGATCAAAGGGTTATCGTTTCTACTGTCCAAACAGTTATACAAAGTTTGTGGAAACGAGACACGCCGTCTTCTTGGAAGACGAAATGATTAAGGGGAGCTCGGTAGTTTGAGAAATTGATCTTGAGGAGAGGGCGGTGTTTGTACCCGCTCCGTCAATTCAAGAGCCTTTCTTCTCTCTACCTGCTGATGTTGTGCCTGCAATGCATGATGTTGCAGTACCAACACCTGTTGCGACCTCTCCTGTGGCAACAACAAATGAAAGTGAGGATCCTGTTCAGCAGGATCCAACAGAAATTGTTGCCACACCAGAGGAGGAGCTGCAACAGCCTCAAACAGACAATGTGCCAGAATAGCAGGCCCCTAGCAGGTCTGAAAGAGTCAGAAGATCGGCTATCCGTGATGACTATCAGATTTATAATATAGAAGAGTCACATATGGAGGATGATCCCACTTCATATGAAGAGGCCATGAGAAGTGCTCGCTCATCTGAATGGTTGGAAGCCATGAAAGATGAAATGAAATCAATGAAACAAAATGATGTCTGGGATTTAGAAGAAATTCCTAAAGGAGCCAAAACAGTAGGCTGTAAATGGGTCTACAAAACCAAATATGACTCCAGAGGGAATATAGAAAAGTTTAAAGCGCGGCTTGTGGCAAAAGGCTTCACGCAAAGAGAAGGGATTGATTATAATGAGACATTTTCTCCAGTCTCTTGTAAAGATTTCTTCAGGATTATAATGGCACTGGTGGCACATTATGATTTGGAATTACATCAGATGGATGTAAAAACGACATTTCTAAATGGAGATTTGGAGGAAAAAGTATACATGGCACAGCCGAAAGGTTTTGTCATGAAAGGAAATGAAAATTTGGGATGCCGTCTAAAGAGGTCCATTTATGGATTAAAACAAGCTTCGAGACAGTGGTACTTGAAGTTTGATGGGACAATAAAAAAATTTGGGTTTCAAGAGAATGTCGAGGACAACTGTATCTATACAAAGTTTAAGAATGGGAGATTCATTTTCCTAGTTCTGTACGTGGATGACATTCTACTGGCTAGTAGTGATGTTAGTCTACTGCAGGAAACAAAGAAATTCTTGTCCTCAAACTTTGACATGAAAGACTTCGGTGAGGCTTCATATGTTTTGGGCATAGAGATTCACCGAGATAGAACAAAGTATGCATTGGGACTTTCTCAGAAGACATATATAGAAAAGGTATTAAAGAAATTCAACATGTACAAATGCAGTGCTACACCCGCTCCTATAGTGAAAGGCGAAAAGTATGGGCCATCGCAATGTCCCAGAAATCAGTATGAGCTCAATGAAATGAAAACAAAGCCATATGCGTCAGCTGTAGGAAGTCTACAGTACGCGCAAGTGTGCACACGACCTGACTTGGCATTTGTTACCGGGTTACTTGGCAGATTTCAGAGTAATCCAGGCTCAGAGCACTGGAAATTAGTAAAGAAAGTCTTGCGTTATTTGCAAGGAACAAAAGGCCTCATGCTGTCTTACAGAAGATCAGAATCGCTTCAGATAGTGGGGTACTCAGATTCTGACTTTGTAAAAGATAACACAAAGTCAACATCGGGATACGTGTTCACCCTGGCAGGAGGAGCTATTTCATGGAAAAGCTCAAAACAGACTATCACTGCAGGGTCTACTATGTATGCTGAGTTTATAGCATGCTATGAGGCAACGGGGCAGGTGAACTGGCTAAAGAAGTTCATACCCGGTTTAAAGGTGGTTGACAGTATTGAGAAACCACTAAAGTTATACTGCGATAACGAACCCGCAGTAATGTACGCTCACAACAATCAGTCAAGTGGTGCTGCCAAACACATTGACATAAAGTACTATGTTGTGAAAGACAAAGTAGTCCGGGATCAAACAATCAGTCTCGAGCACATTAGAACAGAAAGGATGCTCGCGGATCCGCTCACGAAAGGCCTACCACCCAACGTGTTCAAGGAACATGTAGCCGGCATGGGTTTAAGGGAAGCCTTATGAATCCTGGACTAAAGGGCCCAAAAATAAAGTATCTATTTCTGAATGGAGACGTGTATAGTGGCTGTTAAATCTATCGGTGATTAACCGTGATGATGAAATATGCTCTATTCGCAAATCTGTGATGGAATAGAAAAAGCTAAAAGAAATAGTGAGATCAAGGGGGGGAATGTTAGATTGATTCCACCGTTGAGCCCAACGGCTCAACGGGCCTTGACACGCGCCCCGATCGGGGACGCCCAGCCCAATGGCTGGTGGGCCCCCGTCACACTGCGCCACATATAAAGAGAGGGTGGGGGCCGGAGCGGCACACGACACGAGGTTCGCTGCCGCCGCCACTCCACCCACAAACCCTAAAACCCTTCCGATCAAGGGGGCGCAGCCAGTGACGGGAAGACTGCCACCGCCGCGCCACAACCTCGCCGGGAACGGCCACTGCCGCGAGCTCGACGCCGTCCACCTCAAGCACCTATGGCAACAAGGATGGCCGGTGATTCCTCCTCCTCCTCAACATCAACCGGTCGGTATCTCTACCCCTCTCTCTCGCACATTGTCACCATAAGAACACCAAGAGGAAAGAACTCCTACCGGTCTAAACCCTAGGCGATCTATAGTCATAACAAGGCGGAGGCGGGGTCGGGGTCGCCGTGGTAGGTGGAAGTGGAGGTGGAGGTGGAGGCGGAGGCCTCACCGTGGCCGTCGGCATCGGGGAGGAGGTCGGCGGCGGCGACGCAGAAGGAGGAGGAGGACGCGGGCTCGCGCTGGTGGGCGTCGGGGGAGGAGGTGGCGGTGGCTGTGGCGACGGGCTCGTGCTGGTGGGCATCTCTCTCGACGGTGGCGGCCGCGACACGGGAGGAGGAGGATGACGAGGCGGCCTCGCGGTGGTCGGCGTCGGGGGAGCAGGCGGCGTGGGGGAGCTGGGTCGGAGTCGAAGCAGTTAGGATCGGAAGCCAGCACCGGCCCGATGCGGGGCTTCATCCAGCTCCCCTGGTCGTCGTCGTCGACTGCCGCCGCCGCGTGTGCCCACGCCGAGCGAGTCCACGCCGCGAAGCGGGCGCAGCTGTCGCTTTGGAGCGCGAAATCGCCCAGAGGCAGGATCGGGCAGACGCGGTGGTCGGCGGAGGAGGCATCGTCGTGGGTGGAGGGCTCGACGTCGTCGTCGAAGTAGTCATCGAACTGGAAATCCGACTCGACGTGCTGGTGCTGCTCCATCCTGATCTTCTCGAGCGCCTCGCAGCCCCAGGTCATGAGCCGGGCGGTGCTCTGTGTCTGCACTACCTGAACATCTCCCGGACCCGGAGGAAGGACCGAGCCGCCGCGGTGATCGGCGGCGGCGGCGGCGGCGACGGCTGCGGCAGCGGGGGAGAAGACGGCGTCGTCAGCGGTGCCGAATGTCTCGAACGGGATAAAATCACCAAGGAGGTACTCCCTCCAGCACTCCTTGGCGATCTCTTCTCGGCACCATGTGGCTAATCTCTTGCCTCTCTGTTGCTCCACCACGAGGATCACTTCCTTGAGCTTCTCTGCCGAATCCTCCCGGTTGAGAAGCGCCTTGACCTTGTCGATGACCAACGTCCCCTGATTCTTCAGGTTCGTGGTGAACGCGTCCCACCACGCCCGGGAGGGCGCTCGGGCCGCCATGGACGGTGGGGGAGGAGGAGGAGGAGAGAGGGATTGGAAGGGTAGCGAGGCGGAAGAAGGAAGGAGGAGGGGAGAGAGAGAGAGGGTAGCTTTATACAGCTCGCGGGCGGGGCGAGATGGGGTGCATGCGCATTCGAATTGGAGAGATGATCTCGTTGGGCTAGGCCCAACAAACTAGTGCCTCCCTTCCTTGTTGTGCACGTTTCTGCAGGGCTCGGCCCACATATCTTCCTTGCAACCACGTAACAGGCACAGGCGCTCAGCTGGCGCTGGAGCGGGCCCAGGTAGGACACGTGTCGCGTGTGGACTGGGTGAACGGACGTCACTGGCGCCACGTCAGCAAGAAAACATACTGGGAGTATTCATTTTAGATTATTATTTTTACGCATGCACATGTACACACAGAACGGGGCGCCGATGCTAATGTGTTAATAGCAAACTAAAACACAAACGAACGATGGATCCGTGGATCGATCAATCGATCCATCATTTGGTGACCAATATAATCAAACAACAAAATTGTTCAACTTCAAACATAACCACAAAATTAAAAGCATTATTCAATTTATATTCAAACGAGCTACTTCTTCCTCCGGAGATTTAGATTGAGCTACTTCCTCCGGTATTGAACATGAATTAAAGAATAACAAGATGGATTAAACTAGTTTTATATAAATATGCATGTTTGTGAAGTGGCATACCTCATATTTTTCTTAAAAAATATTACTTCCGTGATATATACGCAAGATACGGGATGTTCTCTCGAGGGACCACAACTAGAAAAATGATTTTTCATGGTATTGTCCTGTGATTTTCGTTGGCGGCCATTTGCGAAAACCACCGCCAGTAAGCACTTAACGAGGGGGTGGGGGAACCGACCACCAGCGAAAACGGGTTTTCGCTGGCGGCCTGTTGATGATGAAATTTGGTAAGCATATGAATCGGAAATAAGTTCCAATTCAAAGCGGATTTGAAGATGTGCGGGATTCTCGGAAACAAAGTGCGCATCGGCTGGAAGACCATATCGGCTGGAGCCGGGTTTGACATGGATAGCCGATATGACCGATATTGGTTGCATAATCAATATCGGGTTCGAGGAGGAGTTTGGGATGATGTTGCCAGGCAAGGATAGAGTCCTGCACTGGCAAGTGTATCTATTAATTAGGATTATCTGTAATTTCTTTATAGATATTTTCGGTAAGAGTCAATCTAAGGGACTTATTTGTTAGTTGGAGTTGTATTAGGATAATATGAGTCGTGTTCATCTTGGACAATGTTTGTATTTTCGGGTATAAATATAATCCCGGGATCTTATGAATAAAACAACAACAACCAATCCTAGCCGACAATATCAGCCTCATTCGCCACGAGCCCAGTATCGGCCTGAGGGATCTCCACGGCTCCAATACCCAACACAGTATGGTCAGTATGATCAACCACGGCAACAGTATGGCGAAGGAGCATCGCAACAGCCATAGGCCGACATGATTGCCGATGTGATGAGGGAGCAATTCGGGCTCAAGCCTAAAGACAATGGCAATATGTATCGGCATCCATACCCTAAATATTTTGATCGGGTACCATTGCCAAACTGATACAAGGTACCGGATTTTTCAAAATTATCAGGACAGGACAACGTGTCAACTTACGAGCATGTTAGCCATTTCTTGGCGCAGTGTGGAGAAGCAGCAGCTACAGAGGCTCTTAGAGTTAGATTATTCCCATTATATTATCTGTATTTGGCGTTCACGTGGTTTTCTTCCTTACCTTATAATTCCATCAGGAGTTGGGCCGATCTAGAAAAACAATTTCATAAATACTTTTTAAGCGGAATCCAAGATATGAAGTTGTCGGATCTCACGTCCATTAAACAAAAATGGATGAAACAGTGCTGGATTACATTCAGAGATTCAGGGAAGTAAGGAACATGTGTTATAGTTTGGCACTGACTGTTGACGTAAATCTTTATTGTCATCGGCTAAATCCAACTTGTATGTAATCCTTATGAGCCGATACAACGTCCAGATAACTCATCAGCTGAAACCCCGATGAAACCCTTATTGGCAATCAAGAAGCAGACTAGAGATTATGGTTCTAAACACGGCTTAGTAGATCAAACTTAACTGATGCAGCACTAAGTATGAAAAGAAACATAATATCTAGACAATCAAGCCTTTGACTGATTTTCGGGGTGGCGGATACATCATATAATCTAAGCCAACAAAGTAATCTAGCCGATATCGACAAAACTCTAGATAGAGATCGGTCGATGCAAGTAGAAAACATTGTCAATCTAGATTATATAACGTATATGCTAACTCATCGGCTAGCGCTCCGATAAGACATTAGCATGAACCTATCGACTTAACAAGATTTATATTATCAATAACAATCTAATAGGTCGAACCTAATCGATGCAGCACGAGATTGTATATGATAATCTAATACTTAATGGGCCGATAGATCTGTCTAATGTGATGGATATAACAAATCTATTTAAAACAACATTGTGATTGTAGAGATATATCGGCTAAGACAGAAGATCAGACTTAACCGAGATAGTCCCAACTAAACCGATGCGTCTCTAAATACAATGCAATTAAGATAGAATTGAGATATCAGGTAAATATATCAACCGAACCAGAGCGATCCAAGAGATCGAAGCGATGCAGCCTTGAACACACCAATGTAGCCGATAGATTCACCAGGACCCGACGGAACGTAGGGCTTACCCCTTCGCCGGAGATCGAAAGCCGATGCAGCCCCGCCGTCAGGTGCCAAATTCTGCCGGTTGATAAGTAAAAACCTCAGAAAGAGGGTGGCGATGTGCCGAGAGTAGTTGTATTGATCGAGAGATAATTTACATAGACCCCGGGTGTACATATTTATACCCATGGGTAGATACTAGTCCATATCGGACACGACTCAAACCTTCCTAAAGATAAAAGGAAAAACATAAAGTCCTTATCGAACACTAAACACACTTTCCTAAAATTAAAAGGAAACTAACGACTCTGCCTAATTAATAGATAAATTGCCATGCCGCATCCTCCTTGAACTCGGTCTCTTTTGGATAAGTTTCCTTTAATAGATTAATTTTCTTATCCGAATTTGGTAAGAATCCGACTTTTGGCGATTAATAGCTTCCATCGGCCGATTGCAGGATTCTGAAGCCGATACTAACTCTAGGCCGGTGATGACTTCGAGGCTTACCAAATTTCGTCGTCAACACTGACCGATTCGCAATTAGCCGATCTGGCTTTCCAGGGACTGTTGGCGCCGATAAGGGAAGGATTTTCAGCTCAAGACTTTGAAGGTTTAGCACACTTAGCTCAGAAAGTATAGGCTCATGAGGCACGGTTCCAGGAAGCCAGAAAATTTGCTAAGAAGGCCAACAATGTCAATAACATTTATAGTTATGATTCTGACTCTGGAGATGAAGATCTAGAGGTTAATGCAGCTGAGTGGGCTAGAAACAAGAAGACAATAGTGCACTAATGGGTCAAGAATTCGGGGAAGGAAGAAAGATTTGACTTTGACATTTCCAAAACTGACAAGATATTTGATCTTCTTCTCCAAGAAAAGTAGATTCAGCTGCTGTTGACGTAAAAACACGACGGTCTGGGAGATTTGCTTAGCTCCAGTGCAGGTCCAAAATATTGATGAGATGCGGGCGTGCCAGTCAGTTTGATCCTGCAACTGACAAGATATATAAATTGAAGATCAAAGAGCCGATCGGCTGACAAGCCGATATAGTGATTCCAGCCGATATCCAGTATAGATCTTAATGCTTGAGTAAATAATGACATAAATATAGTCGGCTGATGATAATGTAATATAACAATAATATAATCCAGTAACGACCAATCGGCTAGTAATGATATATTGAATAAGCATTGATCCGAAGGTTAAAGTATACATCGGCTGTAGGTCTGATGTCTTTAAATCCAAACGATTAGATAAACAATGAAACCTTTGTTGTCATCGGCTAAATCCAACTTGTATGTAATCCTTATAAGCCGATGCAACGTCCAGATAACTCATCAGCTGAAACCCCGATGAAACCCTTATTGGCAATCAAGAAGCAGACTAGAGATTATGGTTCTAAGCATTACTTAGTAGATCAAACTTAACTGATGCAACACTAAGTATGAAAAGAAACATAATATCTACACAACCAAGCCTTTGACTGATTTTCAGGGTGGTGGATACATTAGATAATCTAAACCAACAAAGTAATCTAGCCGATATCGACAAAACCCTGGATGGAGATCAGCCGATGCAACTAGAAAACATTGTCAATCTAGATTATATAATGTATATGATAACTCGACGACTTACATGAACAAGATTAGAGTGTCGAAGCGATGGAAGCACTAATCCCGATAACGCAAGCCGCCATAACAAGCCTTACTCCTCGTCGGAGATCGAAGTCGATGCAACCCAACTTGAAACAAGAACTCATTGAAAGTAAAAAGGTAAAAGGTGGCGATGCGCTGAAACTGAATTGATCGAGAGATAATTTACATGGACCCCGGGTGTACATATTTATACCCGTGGGTAGATACTAGTCCATATCGGACACGACTCAAACTTTCCTAGAGATAAAAGGAAAAACATAAAGTCCTTATCAGACATTAAGCACACTTTCCTAAAGATAAAAGGAAACTAACATACTCTTCCTAATTAATAGATAAATTGCCATACCGCATCCTCCTTGAACTCGGACTCTTCTGGATAAACTTCCTTTAATTAATTAATTTCCTTAACCAAATCCATGAAGAATACAACTGCTGGCGATTGATAGCTTCCATCGGCCGATTTCAGGACTCTGAAGCCGATACTGACTTTAGTCCGATGATGACTTCGAGGCTTACCAAACTTCGTCGTCAACAGCTGCCGATAGAACACGTGATACCATCGGCTGAGGAGTTGAAGAGAAGGAAGTATTGCAAATGGCATAACACGGGATCACACAACACCAATGATTGCAAGATCTTCAGGCAGCAGATTCAATCGACCATAAAATAAGGAAGGATAAAGTTCGACGAAGCTAAAAGACCGATGAAGATAGATGGTCATCCGTTTCTGGTGAACATGGTTCATACTGGAGCCGATAGGGACCAAACCGTTACGATCCGATCACACCGTTATATTCATTTTAATTAAATCTTTACAACAAGATACGTATGATTGTATTCAAATAAAATAAAAATATTTGTTTCAAACTGTTAAAACTCAATGTTTCATATGTGATAGTTATATGTTTCAATGTGTTCCACAAAATTCACGAAACCGCATGCAACTACTGTCTCTCCACTCCATCCATGCATGCATGCATCATTTTAGCAACTTCGAAATGATTTTTCTCCTAAACTACTTATCCAATCTACGATCTGATCACACCATTGTATTCATTGTATTTAAATCTTTACAATAAGATATCAAATGATTATATTTTGATAAAACAAAAATATATGTTTGAATCCATTAATACTTGTTGTTTCATACGTTATAGCGGCATGTTTCAACGTGTATCTTCACCGTGTTTCACAAAATTTTTAAATATTTCAGTTGTTGCTTTTTGTTTCACCATATATTTAATGTTTCACTTGTTGGCCAACTGCAACATTTGATCGGCTGATTTTTTTTTGGCGGGATCGGGCGACCGATCCATAGTTTCCTCCTAAAGAAATAGCTAGTTTTAAAGTATTAAAAAATAGGGCAATTGCTTATTTGACCCTGTTTCGAAGGCTAACTACCAATCTAACTCTACCTTTTCCAGTTTGCTTATTTAACCCCACTTTTCAAAATCGAAGATGAAAACTAACCCTATTCCGTTAAGATGAGTTAATGGTGTTAACTAAGGGGTAAATAGTCTCTTTTATCCTTGCTTATGTGACCTGTTATAGCAAAACATGCATATATTCTATCCTTTTGACATATTTGTAATGAATTTGACATAACTTTCACATCTGACATAAGTTCGATAGATATGGTTTCAATTTGATAAATTTGAAACAATTTGACCAAATAAAGTAAACAAAATCACCATCTTCACCTCCCCACGCTCAACTTGCTCATCCTGCTCATCCCTCGCAGTTGCTGCCGCGCGTCGCTGCTGCCACCACCGTCGTCGCTGGCGCCGCACACCGCCCCCTCCCTCCGCGCGCTGGCACCGACGCTGCCTCTAACCCTTTGTGCGTCGTTGCTGCCGCCACTGCCGTTGCTAGCGCCACGTGCCGCTGACGCCGCCGCTACCTCCCTCCAGGCTTTTTGACGATAGAATTTGGTAAGCATACAAATCGGAATCGAGATCCAATCCGAAATAGATTTGAATATAGGCGGAATTCTCGAAAACAGAGTACGCATCGGCTGAAAGTCTGTATCGGCCGATACTGAGTTTGATATGGTTAGCCGATATAGCCGATGTTGGCTAAGTTGGTTGCATGATCAATGTCGGATTCAAAAGAAGGGCTTCGATAATATTGTCAGACAAGAATAGAGTCCAAGATAGGCAATTGTATCTATTAATTAGGATTTTATGTAATTTCCTTATAGATATTTACGGTAAGAGTCCGCCTAAGGGATTTGTTCGTCGGTTAGAGTTGTATTAGGAAAATATGAGTTGTATCCGTTATGGATAAGTTTGTATGTTCGGGTATAAATATAAGCCCGAGGTCTTGTAAATAACTAACATCAGTTCAATCCAATTTCGGCGCATCGCCACCTTTTCTATTACTTTGTTTCGACGAGTTCTTGCTTTCAAGTCGAGCTGCATCGATTTCGATATTTGACAAAAAGGTAAAACTTGTATGGCGGTTTGCATTATCGGGATTAGTGCTTACATCTTTATGACACTCTAATATTATTTTGCAAATCACTAAGTTATCATATATGTTATATAATCTAGATTGATAATGCTATCTACTTGCATCGGCTAATATCCATCTAGGTTTTTGTCGATAACGGCTAGATTGGCTTGTTAACTTAGATTATATAATATATCTACCATCCTGAAAAGACAATCATCGGCTTGATTGTTTAGATATTATGTTTCTTTTCATACTTAGTGTTGCATCAATTAATTTGATCTACTAAGTCATGTTTAGAATCATAATCTAGCCTGTTTATGGTTGTTAATAAGTATTGTATTGGAGTTTCAGCTGATCTTACCTGATATAGTTATTTTACATATATTTACTTCTTATTTAATATATTATATCTGCCCCTTATATCAGGATCTCAACTAATATAAATATATTAAGCTTATTATCGATCTAATCGATATTAGTTTAATATATTTACTTTAAAATGATATCCTAGTATAAGGTAGTATCGGAGCTATAGCCGATACATGCTTAAACCTGGACATCGGCTATGACATAAGCATATGTAATCGTTATTTCATGTTATCTTGGATCCAAGCAATTTATACTGTATCGGTTAAGTCCGATCTATCCCAATTACTGATTCCTAAAGTAATATTGATCTATAGATTATATATTGTTAATATCTACAGCCGATGGACCAAGTTTAGGGTTTATTTATTGATTAAAAACACCTTACAGTCGATTCACCTTGCTCTGCATCGGCTAGGTTACATCACGATATGACATCGGCTTCTTGGCCGACCGATTATCGTTTACTAATAATATTTGCAAATTTCATCTTGTTTATTGCAGGATCAAATCAACTGGCACGCCCTTGAACCCGAAAGCAAGTTTTGGACTTGCACTGGAGTTAAGCAGATCTTCCAGGCCAGCGTGTGTTTTTTGCATCAACAGGGCTGACGTCCCCTCCCTCCGCGCGTCGGCACCGATGCCACCGTGAACCACGCCTGACCTGGCGTCACCACCCCTCCCTCCACCTGTTGACACCAGCGCCGTTGCCGCCTCCCTCTCTCCATGTACCTGCGCTATCGCTCCCTCCTTCCTCCGCGCGTCGGAGTCGGCGTCGCTGCCCCATCCCTCCGTGCCCAGCACTGCCGCTGCTGATTCTCATGTTGAGACGAGAGAGATAAGGGTTCGGTAGGGAGATATGAAGTGGATAAGATTGAAGGAGGGTATTTTGGTCAGTTTAAAAAATAAATAGATTTTTTCTTTTTCATAAAATGAAACCTAACGGTGTAATGCAAATAGCGTCAAACGGTAGGTTCTATATTTAAAAACATGATCAAATAAAAAAGTAAAAAAAATCAGATTAGTTGTTAATCTTCGAAATAGAGATAAATAAGCAATTCTCCCTTTAAAAGAAAAGATAAAGGTCGGGTACTCGGGTATCTTCCCTTCCCTTGGCGTAAAAAAAAATCTCCTGTCTCGTCTCCTCCGCTCCTTGCGCCATCTCGCGGCTGAACAGGGGAGGGGCGCCGATCTTCATCTGGAGCAGAGCAGGGGAGGGGAAGGGAGGGGAGGGGATCCTAGTGAGCATCCACATCCTCTTTCTGATTCATCTCTCTCTCCCACCGGGACTCCTTTTGTCTGGAATTTGCTTGCGTTCATTAACCCTATCTTCTCTTCTAGATCTGGAAGAAGCTCTTCTCTTAATTTCAGAGCCTTAACCTTAATACAAGTGGTAACAGTTTGTTTGTTCCCCAAAAGTTTGGGGGTTCAACTGAACCCCCATGTCCCAAGTTGGATCCGCCCCTGCCCTATGAACCCTAGATCTATCTATGTTGCTTCTTTTCTGGCTCCCCTCCCACAGCAGCTGGTTCTGTCTTTCTTCATCTCCTTCGCCTCCTCGACTAAAACTCCAAAAAAATCGCTACTCTGGTCACACGGACTTGTATTCAATATTGTAAATTTTAGTTGCAAGTTCTGTCATCAAGAAACTATTGACTAGTATAGGTCTTCTCGGTAGACTTTGCTTTTTGCAGTTTGTCTTCAACGAATTATCTGATGTCCAATTATGCAACACCAGTGTACTGCCATTCGTATGACGACTATGGAGTTCAATCCAGTGCTTAGGCAAATAGGCATTGCATAAAATCAGTATACGATACGTATTTGTCTAGCTGATGGAACTTCCTTTCATGAATTATTATTTTAAATACCTTCATTTGAGCCTATATTAACGAGTCATAATGCATTTTCTCATATTTCCATCACTAGTAATATACCCGTGCTAAACGCTACGGTGTAATTCTATTGTCTTTAATAACTTTCTTTAATAACTTTAAATTTTCATGTTAGCAAAAAAATACCCCTACGTTGCAATGGGCAAAAATTATACACCAATTTAAAACCACGGTAAGATAATATTAAATAATTCTATTATGATGAAAACTTTAATATAGTACGAATAATAATTACATCATATGTTTATAGTTTTCATCATGTGATAGTAATACAAACATCGAAAATTGATGAATAGAATAGCCCGTGTGTTGTACATGAAATAGAACATTTTGAAGCTAATAGAGTTCACGGGTTCACGAACAACATTAGGGTGAAAATACTTGCAGTTTTGAATTTGATCATCTGATCGAAAAAATAGTTAACACCAAAATCCTTTCCCAAAATCATCAACATCTCTACATAAACCATGAGGAAGATGATTGTTGTTGCTAACTCCCAACTATACAATACACCATTTTCTGGAACTAAATGTTGACACTACCATCCGTTCACAAAAACGTCAATAACTCTGCATAAAACAGGATGTTGATTGCTCTTCATAATTCCATCTATACTATACTCTAGAACTCAATGCTCATTCAATTACTTCTTCTGAATGCTTCTCACTGGTCAATATCAAATGTGTTATACTTGACCAATATCGTGTAAATATCGAGCACCTTGCCTTCATTGGCTTTATTGAGATAGTTAAGCTAGCAATTGTCGGTGATTTCTCAGATAGAACAACAATGAAGATCTAAACACCAATAGAAAAATCAGAAAATTCTGTACTACTTCATACTTTAGAATGTACTAAAAAAAACTTCAAATTTTCAACCAGCAAAGATCTGGCACATAACACGAAGGCAATGGCCAAAGTTTTCTTAATCAGATAGCTTAGTTGTGGCACATAACACGAAGGCAATGGCCAAAGTTTTCTTAATCAGATAGCTTAGTTGTACATCCTACTAATCTGTAATACCCTACAACAAAAAAAATTATTTACTCTAATATAAGAAACCAACTTTTCTGCTTCTATCATAAGTGACCAATACATGTGAATTGTAAAATATTTATAGCACGGAATAACGTTTCTTACCAGCGGTGGAGACCAGACGATGGGGGAGGTGGTAGTGCAGAGGTTGCCAGCCAGGGTTGCCGGCGCAGTGTAGCAAGAGGGCGAGCCGTGAGGAGCGGCAACGGTCTGATCACATAAACGTATGCTAAAATCACATCCAAATTGTTTCAAAGTTATTTAATGAAAACACCTACTGGGCATGCATTTTTAATCTAACATTCTAATATCAATATCATCATGGCCTTTCTGGAACAACTTATAACTCACAGTGAAAAATGGACAGTGATTGCGAGTAACTATGTATTATGCCTCTCTATGGACCTCGTATACCTCCTGTACAGGAACAATGATTTTTTGAACTGTACAGGGAATAGGATCGAGCAGCATTTTTACCTTGTTTGCAGGCAGGATCGACGGCTTGCAAGGTTGAGGAGTCCTGGTGGCGGCTTGATGGAGGGCAGAAAACGCAGGATCAATGGCGGCGCGAGGGATCCAGATGGGGCTGCGGTGAGCGTTGATGGAGGGCAGGGGCTGCGTGACGCTCGTGCCATCAGAGCGTTGATGCAGCTGTGTTGGGGGTGGTACTGTATAGCAAGCACACCAAGAAGTGGTTCAGAGGAGCATGCACCGAGAAAGAAATATTGAGGCGAACATGAAGAGGCTTACTTCCTCGAGGTATAGGTATTATCCATGGCTTGAGCCTGGAGGAGAGGAATTGACTACCAATCTGCAAGGCAAGATAGTTGATGCATGTACTCCTGCAAACACAACTTGTCCCAGCAAACACTACGTAAATAAAAATGCAGCTTGCTCTGTAAATCGCAGCAACTTAACTTTTCTGAGAGTAAATTTCACACAAAACCAAACTGTAATCAGTTAAATCATCACAAAAAAGGGCTTAAACAATAATTAGTAATCATATTTCTCTATTTCCTTTCCATAACACCTCAAAACACTAATAACTATTGTCTGATGGTCATATCCAAAGAGCCAGACACATTGGTCTCATAAGCATATCTTATCTCAATTTTCTAATGTGAAAGAATTTACTATGAAAGATAAAACAAGAAAATGACACATTAGCATCGTTCAGTGAAATTTTCTTTTAACATGACATGATCATAGGTAAAAAATAGTCATTTTTTTCATAATCAACGAAAAGAGTGAAACAATATCCAGCATTTTGCACATGATTTTGTACCAGTTCATGTCATAGTTCATCATTCAAATTTTAAGGCAGATATTTTTATTATCTTTCATGATTCTCTACTACTTTTGAAACCAAGCCATAGCTCATCATTTAAAATTTACTGTTGTACTGGTTGAGTGTAAGACTAACACCACTTGATATACTGCATTAGAGAAGGTAAATTAGGACAAGAAACCAGAAAACATAGGAAGAGCTAAAAAATACAAATGCACGCACAACAATAAATTATCGATGAAATTACTTTTAAATAGCTAGGTATTGGCGATAATAATAATAAAAATATTTCTCTGTAAATAATGATGGTATATATTTACCCAGTTCATATTTTGTTTTTATGCCAATGATCGCCAAAATAAGATTCATATCAGTCCAATCTTATGACAGTGGCTAAAAGATGATATAAGTTTTGAGAAGCAAACATATGGGTAAAAAGACGATTTTCCATCAGATATATATGATTATCTAGTTTTGATTCAAGCAAATGGATTCTCTATCAATGGACATAAATTGAATTTGTGTATCACAGATGGTTTGTTAAAGATACATAGAATATTTGCTTGAATCAAAAACAGATGGCTGTGTGGGATAACTTTCTCTTTACAAAATAGTTTTTGACCTCTAGGCTCTACCAATATGTAAAGCATTTTAAAGCACCAAAATAACTGTAAGAGAAATCATGTGCATGTGTAGACCTATTTGTGCGCAGGAACGAACACCACCTTAATAGAATCAACAAGTATCCATCAATGTTAAATAGGAACTATTTTATACTCCTTCCATCCCAAAATATAACAACTTCTAGCCTTCACAATTTGACCCAAAATATAACAACTTCTCCACCAACATTTTCTTCCTAACCAATCACAACCTTCCACCATTCACTTTTCTCACCTACCTCCACTTCTCAACCAATTACAATATCTCCCCATTTAATTTACCTACTTTCTTAATAACTGTGTCCAAATCTAAAACTTCTCATATTCTGGGACGGAGGGAGTAATAAACACGAATAGCAAGTCATAAAGTTGAATGATTCTTTATCTTGGTGATAATCTGAAATTCCGAACTGTGATCTTCTCCCAAACAATATGCTTACATATTCACTTTCATTTGGCGCTATGCTGCTGCAGCAGTTCAGCAAAAATAGAAAGCCTTAGCAAATACGGAGTAGCAATTTCAGAATCACTGCATCATAGCCAATAGAAGCCATCTGATCATGCACATGACACATGCCTGGATATTTGCACATATGGTTTATATTGTGATCATGGGCATATTAAAGTAATCAGAAAACAACTGTTTCTAATACACGACTGGAAATTGACTACAACTTAAGCCGAATTTTTGCACCAATTAAGCACTACATCTAGCTCAGGACCAGTCAGGACACAATTTACCCTATAAAACTCAAAAAATGGCATAACACAACCAAATGACATGAAAAATGGAAGAATATTTGACTCATAAAACTCAATAATGTTGTTACCTTGTAAGATAAAAATACCATAACCCTAATCAAGTTCAATATCACTTTTTTATCTGTTTACAAGATACTCATTTCACTTTATCTGTTTGAGATCAGTCACAGATCAAGCATAAAAAAGTAGGAGTACTTACTTTGCTGGATTCAAGGGCCATTGGTGCATTTCCTAAAACAAGACATATGCAACTCGATATGTCAATTAACCTGACAAAAATAAATGAAAAGGTTACTTGGGATTTTTAAAGAACAACATAACCAAGAAATTAGAAGCCTAATTATATCATTATATATAAGGCAGATATTGCTTTAAAACTTAACACATATGAGAACATTGCAGCTTGCAACTATCTGTAGGCAAAGCCCTGTGACGTGAAAGCATATAAACTAAATAGCAGTCTAGGAGTGTTTCTTGCAACCACCTGAGCTGCAGTCATTGTAAGTGAGCATATTCAAGGGATTAGGGGGCTGGATAAGGGCCAATGTCTAACACAAATCAGTGGTGCTGGACTGCCACCGCCAAACCCAATCTGCTGAACATTAGAGGGAATCACCATTAAAAAAGTTCAGGAGCAAGAATTGGAATCGAATTACCAGCCAGATCCGTTGTATGCATCACCCACTGTTATGCTGTTGCTATTGCTGCAGCAAAGCAAGATGATAGAGTCATAGAGACTTACCGATGTCGTATAGGACGTCAAGCGTTAACTGAGTGTAGCCCGTAGATGCATTGGTGTCGGGCACACCGGCGGAGTATGGGCACTCCAGAGACCGGTGATGGCATGATGGGTTTGTGGAGCACTATCGTCGAGCGATGAAGAAGGGCCATATTTGGGGGGCTTAGTTGTGGGGGTTTGATGGCGGCTAGGGTTTAGGGGGACCGGAGACACAGGGCTTGAGGGAGAGTGCATTGCTCCTCGGGGTTGAGGCACGGGCAATGTGCAGAGCCACCGGCGGCATCAGCGGAGAGGTGAAGGACGTCGGCGGCGACGGCGGAGAGGTGAAGGGCGTCGGTGGCGGTGGCGCTGAGGGCGGTGCCAGCGGGGAGGCGAGGGGCGAGGTGCGGAATGGGCGGCGGTGCCGAATATTGGCGGCGGCGCGTGAGAAAGGGAGAGGAGGGATTAGGGCTGGTGGAGAGGGCGCGGGTCAGGCCATCAAGGTGGGGAGGGGGCGCGGGTCAGAGTGGGGAGGGAGGTGGGGTGAATATGGAACTTTGGATCGTGAGATGAGATAATCTGAACCGTTGAGTGATGAATGAAAGAATGAAAGAATGAGTGATGAGTGAAACCATTTGTTGAACTATAGGGTAGATTCATGTATGCTGCATATTTCAATAATCTCCTAAGTGATAGGCAAAGAGATATGGATGATATTTTTCTACAACGAGTAGATAATGTGATGTCACCCGCGTTAGCTGAGATTCAAGAAGAACCAAGTATGATTACCCCATGTTTAATCATCTAATGCGTGAATTTTTTTTGGGACACTATAACGTGTGCCTATTTCTTTGAATAAAGAAGAGAGATTTACGGCCCCTAGGGGCGGAGTACTTCAACAGGGAATTATATATACAACATCCAGTAAAATCTCTAGTAATCACCTCGCTCCAACAAACGTCTTAGGTCCTTGCTTCTTCCTTTATATTTGAGAAGAGGCTGATCGTCGGGAGCTCCTATTGTTGGAAGACTCTTAGGTTCCTTTCTTTCCAAATTACCTAAACCACGAGTAGGGTATTGCTCGTACTCCTTTCTTGGGCAATCCTTGGTAGTATGCTAGCGCTTCCCACCATTCTTGTACACCGTCGATCATTGTCCATTGGTTGGGCCCAAGTTGGTGATAGGCCGCTACTAAGGTCCAAATCTTTCCGGTATATCTACATCCCACAAATAGGTGGGTGGATGATTCTTGTGCGCGGCGACACAATGGACTATAGCTATTATTTGGCCATTCCCTAGTATTATAATAGCTAGTTGATTTGATGTCCATACTCTATTTTGCATGACTAGCCAGGCGAAGAACTTGCACTTCCTTGGCTCATAGGGTTCCATATAATGAAGTTGTAGTTCGCTTTCATGAAGACAAGGAGTTATGCCTTGTAAACAAAGGAGGTAGAGTAGTCGTCGTGGTTTGTGAGTTTTAATGTGATTAAGTTGGCTTTGTTGGGGTCAATTGCACATTTTGCATGTTTGCTGAGTACCAAGCAAGATTAGGACAACAAATTTAAATTCAAACATATGATAAGATTGCTCTACAAATGTTTGCTTCATGTATATCCATGTGAGCCTATTTGGGGGAGCTTCTGGCCGTTGCAGGTTAGCCTAGAATCTCCAGCTCCCCCCAAACAGTCTAGATTGTCACCCAGATTCTGTGAATTTGTAGTTGTAGAATTTAGAAAATGAACTAAAAGCCAGAAGCTGGAAAACCCAGCTTCTCCAAATTCTCAAAAGTTGGCTACCAACCAACAGATTCTCAAAATCTTAAGCTCCCACAAACAAGACCTTAGAATTACATATGTATATTACATCTATCTATTTGCCAAGGTTCTCACGGTGCAATGGTATGCTGAACAAGGTTTCACGCTCCTGGCCCAAGTTCAAATGGCGGCATCAAAGCCCAGGGGACGTCTTCCCCCTGGTTGTGTTTTTTTAATTATGGCAATCCCGTGTTTATATAGTGAGCTAGACTTAGGTCAATCAAGTACCTATGAATCCATTGCAACTTTGGGAGTGTACCATGCCTTTAATTAATTTTGTGCAGACATATATCAATAATAAGATATTGTTGTTTCTTTCTCTAAATCATGGCATGGCTAATTATTACTAGTTTCTATAGTTTAATTTATCTTCTTGAAAAAGTTTAATTTTTTTTTATATCCTGATCACTGCTGCAAGTGACTTGACTACTTCGCCTTGGCCTGCACTTTATGTGTTCTGATGACATCTTCGATGCTGATTTTCCCTTATGAAATTAACTTACAGAGTGTTGTTATTTCCCCTAAAAATTTGTGTGCTTTCAGGTACATATATACTTTCATACAAGGAATCAAGGATATGCCTCGTCTTGGGGACCCGGATGCAGATCTGGTAGATAGAGTTTTTTGGGAGTTTGGATATCTCTGTTGCGTCTATCTAAGTCAGAACAACACATCCCTAGGTTCTCCAGAACCTATAATCTGGTATGCTACTCTAGGAGGAGTCTCTTTTATGACAATGAACACTTTTTTTTTAGTCCTGGACAAGATCGATTCGCCATATGCACGGCGATGGAGTAGAGGAAGATTGTAAGATGTATGATGATGCGTGCAACTCTTAATTACTCAGTTTAAGTTGACAGGTAATGGGCTTCAGATGTGTATCATCATAATCTAGTCTAGGATAAATGGATAATTATTTGTTTTACTTGAAATTCGAAGCTTGTGTATATTCAACTGTACTCTATATAAAACCTTGATATATGCATAATAAATGTAGAGTTTCAATAAAATTAGTTTGACCAGTTAACACAGATAATAATCCCGAACTGGGTTACGTTTGTAATTTCCTACATTTATGCTCAGTGGCTTGATATATATTCTCAGATTGAGGGTGTCAGGCGAGGGACTTGATCGACAATCCAAGGTGATTTGAGTGTTTAACTGCACGCACATGGTTAGGAAAGGCTAGGTAGCTACTCCTGGCAGTAGAAAATAGGCATGATTGTAACCTTAATCAGCAAAAGCTAGCTTTGTTCTGAGCCAATCAGAAAGTTCAGAAATCAGTCAGTATGAGTGAAGGTAAACTCAGAATGTAAACTAAAAATACTTGGACAAACAGAAAGCAACATTTATTCGGGACTAGGTTAAGTAAGGCACAACTAAAAAACGACAACACTAAGTTATAAATCCGGACTAGGTTAAGTAAGGCACAACTAAAAAACGACAACACTAAGTTATAAATCCATGTTGTATGATTTCAGCTTGCCCTGTTCTAGTTTGTAGTTGTAGATCTCCAGACCTGTTGTTTTTCTTCATCTGTTTTACAATATCTTCTGCGTACGTTTTTGCTTCTTGCATTCCATGTATATAAGCACTTGTTGCTTGGTCTAGTTATTTTTTGCTTGTTGCTGAAATCACTCACTGTGACATGTCCTTATCTCCTGGCATCTTTCTAATCTTTTCTATGAACAGACAGTATTCTCCGCATTCGTCTTTTAGTTTGTAGTACAAACCTGTGTGGTTTGTCATTCTTTTCTGGTGCAAATAATGATAAATTGGTGCACATTAATTATATCCTGAAAATTGAGACTACTTCTGAATTTTGCACTTGTTCTCTAAACATGTGTACTGATATGGTTAGATATTTCGCACTTCGTAGATCAAATAGATCTACTTAATTATGTTTGTAATTTGTTACTAGTTGATTCGGGTGGAATCTGTTTGAATGACATATATTTGTACTCTTGTGTTTGTCTTGGTGTCACTTGAGTCGACCATTCGGGAATAGGGATGAGAAGTACACAAGAGCCTCTATCGTCGTGCCGCCCTTTCCTCCGCTTCCACGAGCCCAATTCCGTTGACCGTCGGTCTCCGTGCCACCATGCAATGGGTTGCAACCGCGTACTGGTTCGGCTAAGCCCAAGCTCGCGCCCCTTTGGCCCTTTTCTCGCGCATCCACGGGACCACATTGACATCCTGGTGCGCTTCACTGTCGGCCGCCGTCGCGCCTCCTTCCTCGAATCCACGCGATTGAATCGATTCTCCTTTACCTCTAGCTGTCCGTGTAGTCCGACCATGTCATAGATCGCCGCCGTTCGTCGGAATGATCTGCGCGTCGCCCGCCGTCCGATGCACCGCCGGACCTCCTAAATCCTCTATTTGCCCCATCCGACGTGGCGACCCACGTGGACGCCCGCTCCGATTGATCGGGTCCACACCCAGCCAGCCGTGTGGGCCGTGTCATGTCCTCGGCCTCCATCCTCGCGGGCGCAAGGGCTGCACCATCGTCCCAGGGACTAAAAGTCCATCATTCCTCCCTAGCCGAGCCAGCTAGTGCGCCTTGATCTCTTCCCCACTGATTCGTGGACCTCCCCCCGGTCCACAGTCCGAGAGGAATATTCTTGAGAATAATCTTTTCTATAAATTCTATAAATCCTCTTTTCTTTTACTCCAAAAATCCAATAAATATCTGAAATTCATATCCTTTGATCCGTAACACACCGTTCCACTTCCAGTAATTTCGTAAATTCGTGATATACCTAATGGCACTATTAATTAGTCTAATTATGATTTTATTTTGGTCTTTGTTAGGTTTTGTTTGTTTGCGTATAGTTACGGTTCCCGGATTTTTCTTCAAGCGTGGATTTCTCGAAGATTTGTGAAGCTCAAGACCTTGAGCAAACAAGTCATCTTTGAACATATTGAGCATATCTTTGAACTTAATTATATTGTTTGCAAAATATTTATGCATTGATAGAAATGCACAGAAACTATTATGCCCCATCTACAAGGGAGACCGGTGGTCTACCTAACTTTGTTGCATCAATCCTTCCCATGATAATTGTTATATCATGCTCCCTTGTAACCACTTTGTTGTGCCTCGATATTCGTGCACTCTGTACAAGTATAGGTAGTCGTCCTCAAACTTAAAACCTGAGAACATCTTGGGTAAAACTTGGTTTACAAAAGCTTTGGAAAACACGATGCTTGAGTCAGTGCCTTGTGAAAGAAAATTGAGTTTTAAAAATAAAACTTGTGAAGCAAGGCCATTCCTGGGCAGGAGGCTCCTGTGGTCGCTTTTAAGGACTGATTCCTCTGGAATTACATTCGAGCATATAATGAGTGCAACCACATGGGTGAAGTAGGATACCCCTAGCTGAGTATTTAGCTAGGCCAAGGAAATCTTGATGCCAAAGGACAAGTGGAGTCGCCGGGGTGGTATCGGGGAGGACTTTATGGGCTTCCTGGCACAACATGGTTTGGGACCCCTCCCATTGGCATTAGGTGACCCTATGTCGGCTATGGAAATGCCTTATCGTGAAAGCCTCAAAGTTACCAGACGTGACTGATCTGCATAGGTTGGGTGACCCAGATTAGTAACATCATGTGGATAAAGTGTACCCCCTCTGCAGAGGTTAACCAAATTGTTCGAATAGTCGTGCCTATGGTCATGGGCGGATGTGAGGTGAGCGCAGTTTTTGTTTTACCCTACTTTGTGAAAATGTGTTGTGGTTTGGGAGACCGACATGTTGTCTGGTGTCACACCCTGGGGTCCCCTCCTAGCCCCAATTTCATTTATAAATCGCCCGAAGAAATTTTCTCTGTTAACCTGGAGCAAACCCTAATTAAAAGTGCACTTGATAAATTGGATTCGGTGGGGAGGAATTCTTTCGAGTTCCTTCGCGCCAAAATACATTAACAAGATGTCTAGCGGAATTTACAGAGCCCTAAAATGTCTCTTTCGAACCCAGTTAAAATCCCAACTTCGCGCAAAAGTCCTGGGAAATTTACCCCTTTTTCTTTTTCCCCTTCCCTTCTTTTTCCCTTTTCTTCCCTTTTCTTTTTCCCCTTTCTCTCTCCCTTGGGCCGCTGGCCTCTTCTGTCCCCTACCGGGCCGGCCGCACCCCCCTCCTCTCTACCGGGCCGCATGCGCCGCTCGGCCCAACAGCCCCCGCCTTTCCTCTCCCTCACCCCTCCTCGCGGGCCGGCCCAAGGCCATGGGGCGCCGGCCTCCGGTCTAGTGCGCCTCCCCCTGGGATCGGGGCGCCGACAGGTGGGCCCCACCTGTCGGGCCCTTCTCCCAGCTCCGGCCGGCCACGCCGCCATGCCGCCCGAAGCTTCCGGCACCGCCCACGTCGTCCCGCCTCCGGAACGGCCGCCGCCCACCTTCCCGAGATGCGCGCGCCTCCCGCGCCACACCTCCCCCTCTCCTCGCCCTCATCCCGTGGAGTAGAGCCCAGGATTCGGTTGCGATTCCCGAGTTTCTCTCCCCTCTTCCCCCCCACTACTCCGGCGAGGAATCCGGAGCCCGTTGGCTCCCCACTCGCGCCGGCACCACTATAAAACCCTCCCCCTCGTTTCCCTCCCCCTTTTTCCCGAAACACCACCGCCTCCCGTGCTCCCTAGCGCCGCGCCGCCGTCGTCTTCCTCCTCTCTGGCGAACCATCACCGGTGAGCTCCTCTCCTCCCCTCCCCTCCTCGTGGTCCTTGTCGTGCCGCCTCGTCGCGCCATGTGTCGCCATGCCGCCGCCGCGTGTGCGCCCCCTCTGCGCCCGGCCGCACCGGTCCTTGCCGTGCCGGCCGCCCGCTCGCCTCGCCGCACCCGCGCGCCGCCGCCGCGACGCCGGCCATTTGCCGCGCTCGGCCGCCGCCCGGCGTCCCTCGCCGCTGGCCGCCGCTTTGGCGCCTGCTCGCCCGCGCCGCCGATTGCTCGCCACCGGGCCGGCAGCGTCGCCGCGCCGCCTCGCCGCGCCCGCGCGGGCGCGCCCCTCCTCCCGGCCGCGCCAGCCACGCCTGCTCCCCCTTTGCGCCGCACCCGCCACGTGGCCGCCACGCGTGCACCACGCGTGCGCCGCGCGCGCGCCACGCGTGCGCTATGTGGCAACCCAGTCCACGCGTGCGCTACGTGCGCTATGTGCGCCGGCTGGTCCCGTGGACCTAGTCCACCGTGGACCGGCGGTCTTGTGCCGCTGACATGTGGGGCCCGCCTGCCGGCGCCGCCCCACCCCTTGATGACGTCAGCCCTAGGCTTTTTGCGCAATAATTATTCTGTTTAATTCTAAAATGCAGTAAAACTTGTAAAATTCATAACTAATTCATCCGGACTCCGTTTGAGTCCATTCAAATTGCAGTGAATTCATAAAGATGCCTAGAATCCATTAAAAATACTTTTGTTGTCTGTTTCAGTAGACTTATAGCCTGTATTGCTTGTGTGCTTTGTATGTCGTGTAGAATCCGGCAGTTCGGACGAACCCGTCTACTTCGAGGTAGTTGCCGAGGTTGATCCAGCGCCCGAGCAAGGCAAGTCACGCTTTATCATTGATCATATTGTACCGATTTGCGCAATGTTCTATTTTTCCTTTAAATACTGCATTATTTTATAATGTCATCTATATGGGTAATACTGTCCAATTGTACATGACTTTATACATTGTTTACCTTCTACCTTTGATAGCCCGGGTAATTAAATGTGTAGTTCTTGGTTTAGGGTGTGCTTAGCCCGCTTAGTCCAAATAGTTCACTAAAAGGGGATTCATTTAATGACTCTGGTTTAGTCCCTATACATGGTAACTTTATGGAAATGCCACCATGGTAGTCTTATGAACTTAAAACTTGCTAAATAGTGGGCTGTGGGTGCATGGTTTTGCTGGGCGCACCCATGGCAATTAAGGACCGGTTCGCGGGAACCCCTGGAAGAAACACCGTGCGTACCACAAGCCAGCGTGGGCAACGGCTGGATCTGTAGTATAGCTTCCCGCTAGCTGACGTACACTGGCTAGGGTGAGCGTGATGGAGTTTGGATGGGCCCTGCGACGGCCTATGCGGCTGCCGGATTCACCGTGGCACGAGAGGGGGCTGCTCGCTGCCTGTTGAGGAGTGGGGGCGAAACCTGCGGTGGTACGATTGGTTAGAGGGGGGTTATGTGAAGGGTCTTGTCACAGTCCCTTTCCGGGGTACCGTGGTGCTATACCGGCACACGGTAACGTGTCGTGGGGCTGTGTCTCGTGGGTACAGATGTACACCTCTGATCAGAGTAAAACTATTCGAATAGCCGTGCCCGCGGTTATGGGCGATCGACCAGCTCACCGTGATTAGTCTCAATCTAATATAATTGGACTTAATTGAACTGGGTAGTTCAGGTGGAATGGTTTGGGCCTGTCGCAACGTGGTGTAGCGTTGGGCAGTGATGGTTTAATTATGTTTACTTAACTTAACAGTTTTACCGTTTTCAACTACTGTCTTAAATGCCAGCTTTATGCAAATGAACCCTAGCCTTTCTTCGGCAACCCTTGCATCATACCCTCTTTTCCGGTATGACTTGTTGAGTACAGTGGGTAGTACTCAGTCTTGCTCTCTTTCCCCCACATCAGAGTTGGAGTATGCTTCCGATGGTGGTTTCTCCGTGTGACTGCCGTCCTACCGTCGAGGATGCCTGTGGAGTGGTTTCGTCGCGCTGCAAGCGTCAAGATTAGAATAAGCTAGTTTACTTTTCTTCCGCTGCATTTATGTAAGACATTCGAATGTTTTGTAAGACGTGGATCTGTATGTCAACTTTGTCGTTTGTGTACCCTGGCTGGTCCTGGACAGGGGTTTAATGCACACTCTGTTTGGAAATTCGGCTTAGCGAATTTCTGGGCGTGACAAGTTGGTATCAGAGCCGACCTTGACCGTAGGACAAGCCAATCGGAAAACCCTAAGAGCCCTCTGAACTCTTTCATATGCATATGCTCTTTTGCATTTGGAGTTGTTTCGGAAAAATTGGGAATTTGATTTCCATGGTTTATGGGGAAAATCTTGGTCGTTCATTCGAATGGGGTATTTGAAAAAAAATAAGTCGGTCCAGGGTATTAGCAATTTGGAACAAATGGGTCTGGGGTCAGTTGGAACTTTATTTGACAGTCAGCAGGGAATAAAAGTGGGAAGAATGCATTAGGGTATGCTTGGTTCAAAAGGGGGTTGCAAATTTTTTTAAAAAAAAACTACTGCTATTATCATGCTATACCTGATGCATTCTCTTATTATCTATGTTAAATTAATTGAGTTTATTTAATTTCATAAAAATACTTGATGCATAAAATTCACTTTTATTCGTTCATTTACCTGAGTCCTTATTTGCTTTATTTAAGTTGGATTTGAGCATGCATTGATTCCCCCCCCTTGTCTTCTGTAGATGGCAGACTTTCCCCCTACGCACCGTGGTGAAGACATGGACGGTTGTGTGGCCGAGCTCGCCCGCATGACCTTAGTGGTGGGATATCCGAAGGCGCCAGAGTACACCACCATCGAGCCCAGCAGTGGAGAGTTTCCGTGCAGAGTCCGTCTGGAGGTTCATGGTTTTGTTGGCACCGACCTTCCCAACATGGTGGTCGAAGCTTCGGGAGGCACCGTGGTGCATGCTTGTCAGGAGGCTGCCTACAGGATGATGGCTAGACTTGGCGATCGGCACTCCTACCGTTTCTGTGCTACAGCATACCGCTACCACCCTCGCCGCTCCGCCACCAGCACTGTCAGCACCTTCCGCCCGACGACCGCGGAGAATGACACCACTTTTGGGCATATGTGTACGGTGATGAAGGGATTGGACAAGATGCACGCTGACCTTCACAAGGCGTCCAAGGCGCTCAATGACCAGAAGCTGATCAAGATAGCTCGTCTGGAGGATGAGATCGCTCGTCTGAAGGCCGAGAACGCCAACCTGCAGGGACATCCAGCGCCAGGTGGCCCCAGGATCCGTACGATGCCCAGGAAGACCACCATTGCCTCGGTGCGCACCCAGCTCGCACCGAGGAACCCAGCTCCAGCACCAGCTCCAGCTCCAGCACCAGCCGCGCCACCGTCACCAGAGTTCGTTCTCCCGTAGCCCCCCTCCCGCGAGCTGGGCAGAGCCGCTGTACTCAGCCACCTCCCCCTCTTTTTCCCTGTAAGGAGGAGTGGCGCCACACCCATGTTGTTGTCGTCCGCCACGGCGTTCAGGCTGGGCATGGAGCTCGTTGGTGGCTCCTTCGTGCATTGCTCCATCACCATCGGCATCAGCTCCATCCTTCTTGCCTCCACCGCCTACCACTACACACGGGGGAGAGATGGTAAAGAAAGAGAGGGGGTAGAAAAAGAGAGTGATAGGTGGGACCTATATTTTTATTTTCAGGACATAATGACATGTAAAGCGCCATGTAGATGCCACGTGGAGCAAATATCAAGTCAAAGCGCCACATAGGATAAAACCATTGTTCCAAGATACTTAGGGGTCTGATTTTCACTGGTTTTGATAATTGAAGGACGTTATATACCCGGTTTTGTGGTTAGGGGAAGAAAATGAATCTCGACCTATAGTTGAGGGACGTAAATGGACGTTTTCCTTGACATAGATGGACCGGATAATTCAGGCCCATCTACGGATTGGGCGGGAAAGTTGGGCTATATAGCGAAGCAGACTTCCACGGCAAGCAGCTCGCTTCGTCTTCTAGCAAGTGGCAAGAGTCTTGCAAGACAAGCCACCTATCGCTCCCGGATCTCCGCGGCTTCCAGAAGCAAAATCGAATCAAACCAACTTTTTTCCCAGCATTTAAAGCATCGTCTTCCTCGTCGATCGAGTCGTCGTCTCCCCGTCTCGTGCCCCATTCGCCGCAGAATCCCCTAGCCTCCGCTCCACCACGATCCCCTCCCGACTCCCTTCTCCAATAATCAATGGCTGATCAGCCTCCGCGGCGATGGGCGGCGGCGGACGACGACGTCCTGTTCGAGATCGTCAGCCGCATCCCGTGCGGGATTGATCGCCGCCACATGGCCCGCGTCTGCCACTCCTGGCGCGCGGCGCTCGCGAAGCTCAAGCCGCCGGCGCCGTCTCCGCCGCTCCCGTGGCTCGTCCTCCCGAAAGCCGACGGGCCGCCTACCTTCTCCTGCGTCCTCAGCGGCTTCCGCTCCCACCCCTTCCCCATCCCGCGCGGCGCGGCGCACCGCGCGCGCTACTTCGGCTCGTACGACGGCGGATGGCTCTTCCTCGCCATCGGTGGCCAAGGCCAAGCTCAGCGCCACCTTCTCCTAAGGCCCCACGCCTTCCGGCTCCTCGTCCTCCCCAACAAGACCCACTTTCCCGACATGGCGTACCCGCCGGAACTGGGAGTAGTGAAACGGGACCATGAGATTACCATCGTCGCCGCCACCCTCTCGTGCAAGCCAACCGAACAAGGATGCATCGTCGCCGGAATCATCGATTTCGCTCACTCCCCCGGCCGCGTCGTGCGAGAGATCGCGTTCTGGCGCATGGGCGATCAGGTGGTCTTACCGCCGTACTGGGAACAGGTGCCGAACCAGCCGATGATGGAAGCAGTGCCGGTGGACCTCATACACCACGATGGAGCCTTCCATTTCCTCATCCGAATGGAGCACATCATCGCGTGTGAAGAACCCCCGTTGTTCCAAGAAGACGCCGTGCGTCTGGTCCCGGAATTCATGTACTTCCAGCCGCGCGGCGGCGACAACGACGGCGAGACGGTCCTTGCTCGCTACCTCGTGGAGTCCCGGGAGAAGCTGCTCATGGTCGTCAGGTTGACCAGTGGGAGTCAGCACTTGCCGACGTCGGCGTTCCGGGTGTTCCAGATGAAGGAGTTCAACAATGGCGAAGAAGACGAGCCGCTCAACAATGGTGGGTTTCAGTACTACTGGAGCGAGCTGGACAAGCTCGAAGGCCGGATGCTGTTCGTCGGACGAGGCTGCTCCAGATCCTACGAGGCGGGTGACAGCTACCCCGAGGGCATGGAGGGCGTCTACTTCCTCGATGATCGGAGCTTCGCCGAGGCGGCCATGGCGTTCGGTGATGGTGCGGACAAGCTGCCGTACCGCTGCAGTGACAATGGCAAATGGTCGGGAGCACCAGATGATTCCCGGATCGACCGCTGCTTCCCGTCGCGAGGCCCGTCGATCTACTCGCCTCCGGTTTGGCTTCTCCCTTGAGTTGAGATCGACGACAGGTTTTCGATCTGAAACGTTGCTGAACAGGTCAAGTTAATTAGTCTCATGCCCTTGATCTACATTTGTGTTGTTTGTTTCTTCTTGCTGTGTTCGATGGTGCTCTCATGTTGAAACTGTTTGCTGACTATAGATAGAATGGCCTGCATTTGTTTGTGGTGTAAGCAGTAAGCTGGTGATGAACAGGATTCGTATAGTGCATGAATACTAGAAATGATACTTGCTGTCGGTTCAGTGTCATTCTTCATTGTGATTCGATCAGTGCATTCAGCTACACTTTATTCTGTTCAGTTTGCATTTCGATTCAAGATTCTTTAAGTTTTACTGAAATTTCAGCGTGCATCTCAATTCTGTTGAATACTCCATTACAGATCAGTATATAGTTGATACCTGCAAGGCTGCAAATTGTCCTGTTTTTTTTTTGTGATTGCTCATTGCCAACATGATCTGCATTCTGCACTAATGAATTTTAGTTTGTATGCACGCTGAAGTTATTGCTGTTGGTTCTGTGCCATTCTTCATTGTGATTCAGTGCATTCAGCTGCACTTTATTCTGTTCAGTTTGCATTTTCATTCAAGATTCTTTTAAGTTGTGCTGAAGTTTCAATGTGCATCTCAACTCTGGAAGTGTTACAGATCCGTTCATCCGTATATCGTTGAGGCCTGTAGATTATCCTATTTCTTCATGATTTCTAGTTGCCAACATGATGCTCATATCATAGTGCTGATGATCTGCGCTACTGAATTTAGTTTGAAACTGCAAGATGTTAGCACATCCTTGTGTGGCAACTGATAATTTCAGTGTGGACATGTGCATGCCCATGGTTGTGCTTTGATTTTCTGTGATCAGATCACATCCTTCTTTTCTGGATGTAGATAGTGGTGTCCTCTGCTCTGTTAAAAGTGGATTTGCATGCAGTCAAATTTGGTTCTGCAAACACTGGCAGACTACTTTCCCTTGCTTGAATTCATTTGCTATATGCAAGGCTTCATGTGGAATAACTAAGAATGGGAGCATTGAGTTTTTTAGCTCAAATGCAGACCTAACAAGATCTAAATGTTTATTTATACATGATATGGTACTTGCTACAGTATCTGGTGTTCATGTCATCATGTGTCATCCCTTTTATCTTGTTGGTACAACATTTCTAATCCTGCACTGCATGTACCAAAGTGAACAGTATGCACTGTAGAATTCCGTCATTTTTGTGGAATCACAGCTGAAGAGAAGAAAATATACCTTCACCGGAATTGGGCGACAATTCCACAGAAATCTATACAAATCATGCCGAATGGAAATAATTTATGCTCCAGCTTCACTGGCCGCACGTGAAATCGGGATCCTTCACTAACTTGATGATGAGGTCAGGTTTTGGACTATGCAGTTCAAAGATCACCTGTCAAAACAAATTGAACGTATGTTAGTTGCGTTTTCAACCGCTAAACAACAGTGAATACTCACCCTTACTAAAGGAACTCTGCTTAACACAGTTCGAAAAAACTTTGTTACTCTCTTTAGTTGTTTAAAAAAATGATGTACCAGGATTTTAAGCAACAAACATACTAGGTTATACAAATTACATGCATGTAAATTCTGCGCTCAGTGGAAGGAAGCTCCAAAATGTGATATACTCTAAGGTAAGAGCAAAAAAATCGTAAACAAAAGTCCCCTTCATGTAAGAATAGATAGATCACATACAACGACATTATCTCCAGGTTTGAGGATTGGCGCAGGAACATACAGAGCGCATTGTGGTCCAATTGCCTGAAATAAAATTTTCATCTCACATGAGCAAAAAAAAAATATTATTTTAAAATAATAAATCGAGTATGAACTGTAATCTATAAATATCTGTCAATTGAAGGTATCAGTATTTTACCGGCCAGAACCTTCCAATGTTGAAGTTATTCACAAAAGCAACTCCTTTATTCCAACCACGAAATGATATGAATGTGTCCTTTTTCTCAGACTCGGAGTCAATATGAAAATGGCCTTCATAAAATGTCGGCCCCTCTGAAATCCCTTCTGTAAATGCATAAGATATAGAATAGTGTTTTAGAGAAAGGTCATAGACCCGGCTTATATTGAAAGCCACCACGGCAGGTTTTGCTGGGATTACCAGCTTTACAAGCATTCAGAACAAAGAAATAGCGGTAATTTGGTCACACCCCGACCAGAAAAGTTGCTCAAATTACCAGCGATAGACAACCAACAGAGACAACTCTCAACAAAACACCAGCTACTACTTCTAACAACTATGCCAAAATGAAAGGGACCGACAAAAGCTGTAACAATCGGACATGAGATCTAACATCTAAGTGTGAATGCAAGACCAGTTTTAATATTCATGTATAACCAAGAAAATGTTAAAAAAAAGGTCAACGTCTGTTCATTTTCTTGTGCTATACACAACTTGCAGCACAAAGCAAAGTGCGCATGTTTTTCATTTGCATTAATTAGTTTGACATTATTTAAGCAATTTATATTACCTCATAGTAACCATCTCACTCACTAGAATTGGAAGTATATCCTAGAATCTAACTGCCTCTTATATCAATCAACATCACACAGTGGCACATCATGAGTCATGCCTCAACGAAAAGAACTGGACATGAGCATGGCTGTATGGGAGCTGATTATACCCAGCTGTTTACCATGAGCGTGGTTTCATGATAATTAGTTATGCCTTAAGCTTTGTTATTTCAATGCTTGCATAGTTATCAATGAACATATACAGAAATTTACCATTTAGATAGAGTGACACATCGTGCAACTTATTTTCTGAATCACCGTAAATGGATACTTTGCTAGCTTGAGCATCAGTCATCTGCATGATTAATTGAAGTTTTGAAAGGTTGCCCACTGCACTAAGTGAAACCGGTTGCATTTTCCAGTGACGGAGAATAATGCCATCTATTTCAACAGAAGATAGTATGCCCTGTTTACAGAAACTGGTTACCAATCAGCACAAACTTATAAACATCTCAGGCCACGTGGATGCTGAAATGTACAATATATTATGAGGGACTTACCTTCTGGTCAAAAATATATGGTCCATAATTTACTCGACCCATGTTTTCTACCTGTGGGCAAAGTGCAACACAGAATGTTAATGTATATTAGTTTATTTGATAGACCACCTCTAAGATACGAAGTAGTATTTAACTAATAGTACTCTGATATAGTAATGTATTTGTGCATACTAAGTAACAGTAGTTAGATATTTTTCTTTGCTAAGCTAACACTTGCACAATGGCAGATCTCCAAACAAGTTATGGAACAATTACCAGCCATCCACTTGTGCAGGTAAAAAAGTTACAGAAGTATGCCATGCCTTCCCATGCATCGATTTGTACAGAAGGCTTGAAGACTGAACTCGATTTCAGGGAATCCTTAAGTGTCATGCGACGCCTATGCTTGCACATCACAAGCTACATCTAACTTTCACTGCCCTCTAGTATAGACTGCAGCAGCAGTCTGAGTCTCGAGAATTTATGAATCATAGTAGGACTATGAAATAACAATTCGGTAAAACTGAGCTGAGTAACAATGAACCATACTATGGAAGCATAGAAAATTCTTGTTTCATACTTCCCAGAGAAAGATGCGATGATATTACCAGGATATATAAGCTGACATTAGATGAGCAGCTTAAGCTTGGTATTTGTAGTGTTTTACTAGACCATCTTTCAATTATGCCAACATATCTCGGTTTTCTGACATCACCGTGTGAGCAGGACACAAACACTTGAGCTCTGTCATGTACCTACACCATAATTTACGATTTTACATCTCAAATGATGATTTTGAGTAATGTCATACCAAAGGACCGAAGGATGAGTTCAAAACCTTTAGAATTGATAGGATGCTGGATGAATGTTTTTCTTGATATTCTGATGTGTACAGTAGAAAACCAAACATCTGTAATAAAAGAAACATCACCACGGATATACATAAATCTACTGATAACTTCAGTACAGGAGAAGGGGGAAACAACTTGCATTGGCTCCTACCTGGCCCATCAGTTCCATGGATAGAGGCTGCTCTGAAAAAGCCACTTTCAGAGGATCACTGATGTTATCAATGACGTCAAACAAAGAAGCGACCTTCTGTACTTCTACAAGCCCATAACTAGCCCTTTCAATTTCGGAAGGAAGTTGGGGAAGAGGAATGCCGGTGCATTCACGTATAACTCTTCTCAGTGCTGCTTGATACCACCAGATGTAATGAGAAACACAAAAACAAATAATGATATAAAATATAATACAACAAACATAATACATCATACCTTTGTATTTTGCATTATGCACGTCGCCATACTCCCTAATTGGTGCATCCTAGTAAAGAACATCACATAAATAAGTGGATTTGCAAAATCGGTTCAAGGAATGAAAGGAACTACTTACATAGTCATATGAAGTAAGGTCTGCCTTGTAATCAGATTCATTTTGACCAGTATTTGCACCATTGTAAAACCCAAAATTAGTCCCACCATGAGCCATCTGCATAGATATCTCAGTAAGAAACAGAATTACTTGGGAGAAAGTGCAAACGAAATGCACAAACAAATAGCCAGAGACAGACATAAAGTACAGCAGAACCGTTGCGGCACAAAATTCTTTTAAGAGCTTTAGCTGTACTGCTAGCATCAGTTGTTGCAATTTTTTCACCCCAGTGCGTTAGCCATCCAGTGTAAAATTCTCTGGTATGCAAGAGTTAACATCACCAGTAAAAGCCACATCCAAGAAAAGACTATGCGATAAATAGGGTATTGAACATGATGATAGCCCACTCACGAGCTTAAAGGAGCTGATTTTCCTGGCAAATTGTATTCCTTCTGTAGTCGAAATATCGGCCATGGATTGGAACCAGTATCAAAATCAACAGCTGCATTTGAACCATACAGTCATTCTCTAAACATGATTACTGAGGAAAGCCAAAGGCATACTACAGTTATTTAACGATAATGATATTAGGAAGATCAAATTACTTCCAGACTCAAAAACCTTCATGTTATTTAAGTAAATAAACCAAAAAATAGTTACTGACTCATCTAACACCCTAGAATGCTCACCCTGCTGTATTTAAGAAAACTGTAATTTCTAGCCATAAACAAAACTGAAAGCAACTAACATCACACGTCGCACAAGTTTTTTATTCTATTATACCAGCAAAAACATCATCCTGGGGAATTGTTCCATTCTTTAGATTCCCAATGGCACCGCCATCAGTTGTATACCTGAAAGATTATTTAGGGGAACTGGAGAATTCATAATCACAACATTGAATTTGAATATCACTGTTGACATAAAAAGAAGTGTATTGATGCTGATATCTGCACGTAAGCTTCGCTCTGAACCATCATTTAAAATAAAAGAACAGAAAATTAACTTTAAGCACATGACATCATATGGATGATTCTGTCAACAATTTAACAGTGATACTTGGATGAATATTTTCAATATTTCATAAGTGCACTGCACCAATAAGGCCTGTCATATATGTAGTTAAACTTAGTCATGCATGCAACCTTTTCATAACAATACCAATGCCTGTATGGCTGTATCGTTGCTGTTGTACCAAACCTTCTACTGTTTCCTACCCTAACTATGCAATTTGCATATAGAATGTGTAAAGCCATTTATAAAACAGGCATAGCAGCCGATACTAAAATATAATTGCACATATTTGCATTGTGAAAATTATAGTTGAGAAACTGTATACAGCATAATGTCATTCCCAAGATATCTTCTGGCAACTTCAACAAGGTAATGAAGATAATTCTTGTCATCTCCAAATGAACCAAATTCATTTTCAATCTGTCAGATCAGCTATAAGGTTAGATTTATTTTTTCATGCATACAGGATGTGGTTTGGTGCATATAAAAGAAAGGCAAATGAACAGGCAGTAGTGAAAAAAGGAAACACAACTGACTTGCCTGCACCATGATGATAGGACCTCCATTGCTGTATAATAGTGGTGCGATTTTTGGGAGTAGTACTCCCCACCATCTGTCCACCTGGAAACTAGGTAAGATTGGACAAAAAATTCTCCAGAAATATTTCAAAGCAAGAATTGAAGTACCACATATAGTACCCCATTATTGATGATATTTTGATAAGCATACCAAGGAAAGATAGGTTGAATCTGAAGAACGCAGTTCGATGGTTGGTTCTATGGTCAGTAACCAAGGTGGAAATCCCCCCAAGTCCCATTCTGCATTAACAGATCACAGAAATCATAGACCCTAAGTGCAAAAAGCTCAAGCGAAGCACATGTACTGTCACAACTCAATCAAATCTTAACTTCAAACCATATTGAACCTGCACTAACATGACATTTATAAGCCAATAGAAAGTAGCATAAGTGAAAAAACAGTATCTGTTCTTCAACAACTTTAGGAATGCTGAGTGTGCTGTGGCAACTGAGCGAATTGAGAATAGAGCATACTGAAGCTTTTCCCTGATTTTCCCTTGTCAGTTCATAGAACATAATTACTATGTTAGTCCCTTTTTACTTCTGCCATAAAGATTATCTTCTGCATATCTTGGGATATGAAGTGGCAACTTCGCTGGATTTTCAAATTATCACTGTGAAGTTTATAAATCTTATTTGATTATAATAGCTTTGTTTGTTCTACTTGGTATACAGTACAGATATTGAGAAAAGAGTGGTCCTGATGATCATATAAGAAAGTAAAATTTCAATAAGAACATGGAAATACCTCCACAAATATATGGACCTACACGGAGCATGACCAGCATATCTAATTCATGAGCAATTCTTAAATATGATTCAATATCTGTGAAACCCTTGAATTCCCAGCTCAGTGGTTTTGGCTCATGCAGATTCCAAGGAACATATGTCTGAATTGTGTTCAAGCCCAGTGCATTTGCCCTTAAAATGCGATCTTTCCAGTACTGCAGCACAAAATAAGGATAATTAGAAGAATATGCTGGCATAAACTAATGGGCCATGATATGCGATGTATACTGAATCAAATAAATATACAAATACTGTTCTGTTATGAACATATCAAATTCGTTAACCCAAAACATCACAGAATTACAATTTTGTCAATCTATGAGCTCCATCTGCAAGCTCGAGGTCATCCAAATATCCAATATATATACGGATTAGATACAAACAACAATACAATCATCCAGAAGTCGTTTACCTAGATATGGAACCCCAAAATGTTCTAGTTAATCCCAACTCCCAAGCTTCAACAGAACTGAGATAAATTGTTCAATGACAACATTACCAAATCCTACACTCAGCTACACCCCTCCAGTAGAGCGAGCAATGGAGTATTATGTCAAAGGTTGCACATTTGGTCGGGAAAACCTCACCTCAGGGACAATGCGGAAGTAGTGCACGTCGCCGCCGACGATCTGGAACGGGGCGCCGTCCTTCCAGAAGGTGTCGTTCTCGACCCAGAACCTTCTCGAACCCTCCCCGCTGACCTAGTGGCACCCCCCGCAGGCGACGAAGAGAATCAAACATTCAACAGCACCAGCTCAGCCCATCGGAACCGAAACGCAGCGAGATGGAGAGGGAGGCGGAGGAGGAGGCAAGCGACGAGCAATATACCGCGGCGGAGCACAGGGCCAGCGCGAGGAGGAGGAGAAGGTTCTGGAAGCTTCTGTCCGGCCCCATTCCTCACCTCCGGTGGCTCACGCGTTCACGCCCAACTCGCCTCGCCTCACTCCACTGACTTCACCTGCTGCTGGATTCTTCTCCCCACGAAGCGTGCCTTGCGAGCTACGTCCAAAATTCTCCAGCTCTCAGGCTAATGATGATGAAGACAGAGTGAGATGCCGTGATCTGGATGCCTTCGAGATTGCGACGAACTGACGAATTCCGCTCGGTGGTTGGGTTTGGATTGGATACCCCGCGCGGCGCGCCCCCCACCGATTGTCGGGGCGCGGGGGGCTTAGGGCAAGCAGCACGGGGGAGGATTCCTCCTCGGGCGCATGTGCGGGACACCGCCGGCGCCGGCGCCGGCGAACGGCAACGGCCGCCAACGCGCCGCGCCGCGTCGCCGGAACGGAACGGACAGTGGGTGGGTGCGGGCGTGGAGTGACGTGGCGGGTGTGGCACTTGGCAGTTGGGAGAGAGTCGTCAACGCCTAGCCGGCCTAGGCAAACTGTAGTGGGCTCGGTGTAGGATTAGGAGGAGGCCCAAATAAGGCCTACGTGGGCCCAAATCAAGGCCCACCTTAAGCTTCGGGCAAGAGGCTCGAGGAGAGCTTTCGGCCATACACGGCGTGCGTCACACACACTCTTCCCCACCGTTGCCGTTCATGTCGCCGGAGAAATCGCCGGAGTCCTCAGGTAGTATGCTGCCCTCCTTTCTCTCTCGCGCGTGCTCGCGCTCGCGCAGTCGCGCGTGCGTGTTCCCTGGGTAGGGTTCCTGTCTTGCTGACTTGCTGGTGGTCTGGATTCCTACCGTGTTAGCCCCCCAATTTTTTAGGTGATGAGTGCGATTCCCCAATTAGCCTGTAACTGTGATTTATCAGATTGCGAATTCAGAATTGTACTCGATTAATTGCCTTTAGACTTTTAGTAATTCACCTGATTTCATGGAATTTTGGATTATTTTGCACTGTGGGCATCTCCCCCAATATTTGTCTTCAGAAGAACTGAGATGGGCAGATTGTGTTTAGTCAGATCAGCATCTGAGCTAGGTCTAACTTGATAGATTTAGTCGTGTGTGTGATGTTTATTTGATTAAATGATTTTTCGAAGAGCAGTAAGGCATTAAATCTCTGACACGTTCCTTTTGTCACATAAATAAAGATAGCATATATGCTTCTAAGTTTGTTACAGTATTTGTAAAAACCATGGATTTATGTTGCATTCTCGGTAGCTTGGGGCAGTCGTTTTCTATCATCCACTAACATCATGAGAAAATTCCCAAGCGTTGCTCAGCGAAAACTCACATTTGTTATCTTGCCTCGACTTACATAATTTGTTGTCTTGATGGAATATTATGTTTGTCAATGTTATTTCATATCCCTGTGTGTGTTCGTTCCATGATTTATATGTATGGCTTACAGTTGTTCAGGAACAAAGAGTTACAATTTCAAACAAACATGGGGAAAATCTTGTTGGTTTATTGCATCAAGCATGTTCAAAGAACCTTGTGATCCTTTGCCATGGATTCCGAGCTACAAAGGCAAGTTGATCTGTAGCATCCAAGGAATTTATATTTTTAATGCTTTAGGTATAGAGTTCATCTGCATAACATACTAACGGTCTTACCTTGACTGTTGTTTTCCCAATATGTGTGGCCGTCTCACATATATTGCATTGGAATTTTATTCTAAGAGATGTTTTTTTTTATCGAACATGCTAAGAGAAGTTTGATATATAATCCCTTTGAAACTTCATAGTTCCTCAACAGAGTGTTCAACCAACAGCAGAAAACTTGGCCCGAGGTGGCCAAGGCGATGGCGTCCGAGGCGACGCTTTGGCGTCTGGCCAATGCGCTGGTGCCGGAGCTGGGTCCTTAGCCGCTAGGAGTTTCTGGTCGCCTTTTGTTGTGTGGAGAATAGGCTTAGGTTTCTTGGTCCTTCCAGTTTCCCATCCCCCTTCTCCTTTGTCTTTTTTGGCTGGTTTGTTTGTAAATAACTTTTATTCCTCTTAATGCAAAGATACGCTCCTTGCGTATTCCCAAAAAACGTCATAGTTCCTGTTTTTTCCTTTATTAAGATATTTAGCTTAGGTGATAAGTTATCTCGAGTTTCTTGCATGCTTCATCTTTCGTTGTGGGTGTGGATAAGGTGCTGCTATTTTTATTACCCTTTGTTTGAAGATGCAACATCCTACACACTAAATGGGTTTTTCAAGATTTTGTTTTCTGTAAAACTTTTCTTTTACATATTTGTTCCATATCAGCATGCTATGGGTTAGACTAAGATACATACAGATCCTGGTATTTGTTCCGTAGTTAAATGAGAAACAGACTGAAGTGTATCATAACAAGGACATGTATATGCAAAATTGCCATGCTCATAGTAGAAACCAATCTAACAAGAAATATGTTTTGCCTCAGTGGAGATCTATACTTTAGTCTCTCTAATACTAGTCTCACTCTTCTAAACATGGTAACTTGCAGGATGATAGCATCTTGGTTGACCTTGCTTCTGCACTAACAAGGGAAGGTATTAGCGCTTTTCGGTTTGATTTTGCTGGAAATGGGTAAGACATCTGTAAACGCATTGTGGCAGCCATAACATAGCATTATACCACAATATCACTCTTCATTATGGCTATGAGTATCGAGTGAAAATGTTTCTGAGTTATAGAGAGGCACTTTCTAGTCTCAATAGTCCGTGCTATGTCAGTGACTAGCAGCTACCATAATTCTCCCATTAATTTTTTTTTATTAATAACACAATGTTCCTAGAGTACTGTTCTTACTAGTTACCAGCCTGCCCGCACATTAAATTTGTCTTCCAATGTTTACTTATAGTTATAGGTGCTCCCTGTCTTTTTCCAGGGAAAGTGAGGGTCAGTTCCAGTATGGAAACTACCGAAGAGAGGCAGATGACTTGTGCTCTGTTGTATCATTTTTCTCAGAACAGAATTATAATATTATTGGTCTTGTTGGGCACAGCAAAGGTAAGCAAGCTTCTCAAATATATTTATATCCATCACAGTCTTCGGTATTGAACTGTTGTTGCCTAATGCACACACACTAACATATATGCAGATTCTTGCGAGCAGCATTAGTATGCTTATTTGACACCAGAAGTTGGTAGATATGCATATTTGGAGTCAGACTGCTTTTGGTAATCATTGCCATGTGGAAGGACGTGCATTCAGCCATTCATACACATACACAATTACACATATTTTTTATTTTTTATTTTTTTTACACATTAATTACACACATTTAACCATAAATAACTGAAAGTTTGAAAATAATCACCTTATCCTGATCTCCTTTCCTTTATTATCTGTGAAATGTGATGTCTGAAGGTCTGCTGGTATTGGTACTAGCCAACATGGCTGGCTAAAGGACTATTTCTAACTCAATTAGCTTTCATTGAGACTCGCAGAGTTTGTCACTCTGCTACTTCGGCAGTTTGATTTTCAATGTTTTTACTGGTAGTCTTCCTACAGGAGGAAATGCTGTGCTTTTGTATGCTTCCATGTACCATGATATTCCCATCATTGTCAACATTTCTGGACGCTTTGCGTTGGAGCGTGGTATTGATGGACGCCTGGGGAAAAATTTCATGCAGAGAATAAAGAAACACGGATATGTAGATGTCATGAACAGAAAAGGTACAAGCTTGCTTCACTTGATATGGCATTTTTCCTTTTTATCACAAAACCTAGCATAAGTCTCAGAATCAGTTGAAGGTTGCAGTTTTCAACCAAAATATTCATGTTGACGTTGATTGAATTTTGGTGTTGATGTATGTGCATCACAGGTTTCTCTGAAATCATAGCCCCCATGAAGTAATGACAATTATTTTCGTTCGTATTCAGGGGAGTTTGAGTACAGGGTGACGGAGGAAAGTCTGATAGATCGTCTGAGCACCGATACCCTTCTTTCAAGCCGTTCCATAAGCAAAGACTGCAGGTCACAATCACAAGCTACTATCACACACCTGTATCAGGTATCATTGTGTTTAGAAAAAGAAATCCTTAAAGATTTTTTTCTATGATTTGCAGGGTCCTCACAATCCATGGCTCTAAGGATGAAATAGTCCCCGTGGAAGACGCCTGGATGTTCGCGGCAAATATCCCAAACCATAAGCTGCACATAATCGCAGAAGCCAACCATCGGTACACAGGCCATGAGAAAGAGCTGAAAGCACTTGTACTGGACTTCATCAAGTCCCAACCCCATTTCTCGTTGTCCTTGTGTCCGAAATTGTAATTGTTTGACCTTTGCAATCCTTGATGCTTGAAATTCAAATGAAGTCATGCCGGATATGAAGTCATCCTTTGCAATGCTTGACTACTTTTCAAGTTCTTTCAGAGCTGGGTATCTCTAGCTCCAAAAGTTCTTGAGTTGGAGCTGGGGGTAGACTAGTATTACAATGATGAACATCTTGTTAACATTTTAGACTAAAATTAGAGGATAATACAAACTTTGTCTCTGTCCACAAACTCTATTTTTTTTTCTACTAGAATCTACTAGGAAATGAACTAATACTACCAAAACAGGGCCTGATTGTGTGTGTTTCATCAGCTCAGAAGTTCTGAACAATTGCTATAGAAGTCTAGAACAAACCAATCCAACTATCCAACTCATCCATTGCCTGTCATCTTCAGTCACAAATCAGAGCCATCCTCATTCACACTCACTGAGCTACCTATTCCTAATCCAATCCATCACTTACCAGAAAGAAGAGTCATTGCCATGCTTACCCTGACAGTGACATGTGGGCCCCAGATCACCTCTCCCTTTCTCTCGGAGGATAAAGCTCGCACACGCACGCAACGGATACAAGAAGAAAATGGTACGAAGCCCATCACCTATCCGCGGGCGCGATCATCATCGAGTCGCCGAGCCCAACCAACTCAGGTCAGGTGCTCGAGCCCAGCAAGCTACACCAACCAAACCGACCGAGCGAGCGAGACACACACACTTGCACGCACGCACGCGAGCACACGCGACGGCATAGGGGAGAGAGGAGAAGGGAAGGGAGGAGAGGCGAATGAGCGAGGAGGCGGCGGCGGCGGCGGCGGCGGCGGGAGCGGGAGTGGAGGAGTCGATAGGGAGGCGGAGGAGTAGGAGGGGCGGCGATGGGGTGGGGGCGGCGGCGGCGGCGAGGGTGTGGGAGTTCGAGCGGGATCTGGTGGCCGGGGCAGCGATGGGCGGCGCCGTGCACACGGTGGTGGCGCCGATCGAGCGCGCCAAGTTGCTGCTGCAGACGCAGGACGGCAACGCGGCGCTGCTGGGCCGCGCGCGAAGGTTCCGCGGGTTCGCCGACTGCGTGGCGCGCACCGTCCGCGACGAGGGCGTGCTCTCCCTCTGGCGCGGCAACGGCACCGCCGTCATCCGGTACTACCCCTCCGTCGCCCTCAACTTCTCCCTCAAGGTTCCCACCCCACCCCGAACCCCCCCTCCGCCATTTTTGTTCTTACTGTTTGTTTGTCCCTTGTTGTCCGAGTTGTCGATTCGTACATTACAACCGCATGAATTGCTTCGGTTTGAGATAACAGTGCCAGTGCGATCTTGTGGGTGTTTTGGTGCGGCGGATTTGGGGTTCATGGTTCCGTTCCTTGCTTGATCGGTTCATATGCTTTGGTGTGATTTGATGGGCACAGGAAGTGTGGTGATGTTGGTAACTTCTTGGTTTGGGGGAGCATCTGGTACTGGTTCTACAGCGTGCGGTGTGAATTCTTGAGGATGAAAGATTGTATTAGGTCATGAGATTTTGCTGGGATTTCACTTTCGGGGGAAAAATGTTTGCCGCCGGAAATAGAAAAGGAATCAAAGAATAAAGTGCTCTTGAGTCTTGTCAAAGAGCACTATAGACTAGTATAGACTCATGGACACTAAATGGCATCTTGATGCATATATTCTCATAACATTTTTCGTACTTGTTAGTCATTGTTTCCATTAGCAGCAATGCCAGTTAGGATCAAAACCTTTTTGTTCTCTATTGAGGATCTAGGAGGTAGGAACAGTACTGTACATCGGTATAAATTTCATGATTGGTTCATTTGAATGGTACTACACTATGGTACCACAGTAGCATCCTGCTAGTTACTCCGTATTACCATTGTGTGGTGGTATCTTGTGAACTGATCCGCAATGAACATTTGATTCCAACAACAGTGATGAACTTCTGGTGTTCGATGCAACATATGTTGTTATTAACGTGTAATGAAATAATCATATATATTCATTTACTAATCACGAAAGATGTACAAAAAGATTGTGTGCCAAATATGAAACATGTAGAAGAGATTTTGGGCAAGACGACAAATAATTGAGCCATTCTCAAAAATAACAAATGGCAAAGCGACATTACAAAATGGATATTTGAGATGCAGCTTTTTAAGCAGCTGTAGGAGTTGGCAGGCAATTGCTGCCATAGTCAAATGGCATGACAATAATCAAATCCCTTCATATATAGTCATATTATAACGCGAGAAACAAACATATTGCATCTACTGCCAGCTACTACAAGAGAAATATACATTGTATGGCCAATATAGAACGTAACGGTGATAACTGTTTGAAGATAGCCAATTAATTGTCGTGTATTTGCCTGTTCTGATTTTCGTGGTACTGTTTGAAGCCAAGTTGCCCTGTGACATGTACAAAATGCATCTGAGCCTATCTGAATTACAGCAGGATACTGCTTTGCCTTTACTCACTTTAACCAAATTATTCTTGAAGATTTATGTTGTGTGTTATGGCCATGCAACTTATGTTTCCTTGATGCGCAATTTTGTTGAAACTTGAAAGTAGAATTGCTCATCTTAGTGGCGGAAGACATTGAATGTATGATACGTTGATAAACCGTAATTGTATAACAGATAATAACCAATGGGCAACTATACACTACTTTGTCTATTCAAACTACTTTACAACAGAGGCATCTAAAATATCTTATTGTAGAACAAGAGTTGTGTAAGAAAACAATTATGGAAGTACGACTGATGAAAATGATGGTTGGATTGGCTTTTTAACTTTCTTTTTGCGAAGAAAAAAATGATGGTTAAAAATGGATTGGCTTTTTAACTATGAATGCTTATCTTAATGATCACTAATCACTGATCAATATTTTTGCAGGATCTGTACCGGAGCATACTGAAAGACGCAGGAACCTCAGCTGATAACAAGTTCTCTTCTATTGCTTTAACCAACTTCATTGCTGGTGCTGCCGCTGGATGTACTACTCTGGTCCTCATTTATCCACTTGATATTGCTCATACCCGTCTTGCAGCTGATATTGGCCAGACCGATACTCGCCAGTTCAGAGGCATTTGCCACTTCCTTCAAACCATCTACAATAAAAACGGCATCCGGGGTATCTACAGAGGATTGCCAGCATCACTACAAGGGATGGTCGTTCACCGGGGCTTATACTTCGGAGGCTTTGACACCGCCAAGGATGTGATGGTACCACTAGACTCGCCCCTGTGGCAGCGCTGGGTGACAGCACAGGCAGTCACTTCCATGGCGGGGCTCATCTCGTACCCGCTGGATACCGTGCGAAGGAGGATGATGATGCAATCAGGGATGGATGTGCAGATGTACAGCAGCACCCTTGATTGCTGGAGGAAGATCTACAAAGTGGAGGGGATCAAGTCGTTCTACCGCGGAGCACTTTCTAACATGTTTAGGAGCACTGGCGCTGCCGCTATACTTGTTTTGTATGATGAGGTCAAGAAGTTTATGGACAGGGGTAGGTTATGACTTACGACACGTATAGAGGGTTTGGTTCAGGTTCTCCACAGATTTTTGGATTCAGTATGGAGATTAGACCACCAAAGGTACAGGGAGCGGCAAGCTCGAGCATTTTGTAATAGAGTTGTAGTACTGGATTCCTCCAGTTCACTAACCAGCTCGATGTAACTGGCGCTCTTCATGGTCTGAAGATGGTAGCTCTTCTTCTTGTTTGTTCATTTGGTTTCAAGGCAGAGCTTGTTGTGTTATTGTCCTTGGTTGTATGCCTGCCTACACGTGTGGCTCAAAAGTTCGCTCTTCGGAGTTCAGGCGGTAGTTTCACGGCGAATTTCAGTCAATTTCTGCTGGATATGTCTTGTTGCACCTTATTTCAGCGAGGAACAGAAAATATAAAGTGGCAGTCGAACAAAATTGTCTCGTCAAGAAATCGCTTATGACTTATGAATACAGACAAGGCACTTGCGAGATTACTTTCCTCAAACCTCGGTTGAATTGCAAAATGAAGAAAAAAAAAAGAGAACAATTTCCTTGCCATCAAAGATGCAACTTCGTCGCACAAAAAGATTGCCTCTCCTGGATCAAAATTTCTCAGCACAAGTGAAAAGATAAAGACTAGACTATGCCAGTGGTATTGGCAATATGATAATACCAAACCGGCGATATTCATCACTCAACCATAAGCTTCGCACAAGATATGTCGACCCAATACAACAATGGAAAAGCTACCAAACATATAATACCATGTCCCGAAAAAAATCCCCCGCCAGTTCCACTAAACCAACTCAATCCCAACACTTCCCCAACTGGCTCTCCAAAACCAAATGGAGGACTGCATCAAAGCCGAACCAAACATTCTTCACTCCAGGACCGGACTTCGGAAACGCTCAGGTAGGAAGCATCTCACTGTTGCTTGCATTCTGCAGGCCGCTCTCCCTGCTGCCCTTCCCCTGCAGGAACTCGTCCGCTCTTCTGTTTCAGGAAGGAAAGTAAAAATAGTAAGAAAAAAAGTTTGGTTGAGAAACTAGACAGTGCATGAGAACCCTGAGTTTTGTCACCTTTTCATCCTCATCATCTTCATCATCCTCGTCATCCTCATCTTCATCATCATCATCATCTTCATCATCATCATCTTCATCATCCATAATACCTTCAAAGTCCTCATCTTGAGCAGCCTCTCCAGTGAACCACGAAACAGCATGTGGAATGATCTTGTCTCTGATGGTAGATCTGGCAACAAAAAAGGGACATTTAGAACTAGGTACAGTGTACTGGACAGAAAGCAGCCACTGCAAGTAACAGAATACACAAGGGCATACCCAATGTCATAATCTTGCTCCATTTGGTTCTGCAACTGTTCAGCCTATTCAGAGGAGAGACACATAAAAAACATGTCCGTGAATGCATGTTTTAAACTTTAAAACATGCATAGAAAATATGAAACTTACTGTATCCTCATCAATTTCCTCATCATCATCAGGAACTTGAGGTGGGCTGAAGAAGTTAAAAAAGCTCTCACAGTTTTCAGTTTTTGTGATAGGTTTAGTGTTCTTTGAGCCCTTCTTTGGTTTCTTCTTGAGCACCTTTTGTGTCAAACACTTCCCAGGGAACCATTCAATTTCAGTACTGAAATCAAGAATGTCACATAGATATGTTGGTGAAACTGTCCATTCATCTAAAAGAGAAACTCCATGAGTTGAAATATTAGTTACCCAATAGCTTTCTCCAGGATTGGTTCATCTTCATCAATCATGTGGTATGTTTTGGTAAGCACCGAGTTCTTGAAGAATGGATTAGTATCGAAGTAAAATTCAAGCTTGAAACCCTTTGGCTCACTAATTCTGTACCATTTGATGTCCTTGAGGTACTTAAGAGCTTCCTCATCCCTCTCCTGGATCTGCATACGAGCCAGACAAATGAAACTTAAGACATGCTAGACCAAATTAGAAGAATTTCGTTTTATAAAAATGTGAAGTCTCACCTCCTCAGACAGGATTTCATGGTTCTTCATGGCATTAAGCCAGAACTCTGGTACACCCTTCTCCTCTGCAAGGAAGCATTAAAGTTTAATTGAAAAAAAATCAAAAAGGATGATTTCTAGTCAGCATTAAGCCACCTGGGAATAGACAAACATGTTAGTAAACCTGGAATATATACGAACCTTTCTGCTCTGCAGGGGTTTCATCTGCAGCTTCTTTGGCGACACCATCTACCTCAACCACACCATTCACAATTTCATAACGCTGAAATACACAGATGGAAAGAAACTCTCAGATAGACCATGACATCCATGTGATACAGGGATGGTAAATGCTAGAGATATCTGTCTTGTGTGAGGCTATGAATTATGAACCATGCAAAATGAAAAGGCAAAGGTCTGCAAGCTATTCAAGCAGTTGTTGCCATGGTGAGGTGATACATGCTTTCAACAGTTCAAAGAGTTGAGAGTAAACATACAATGGGGTGAAACAGCAAAAATGCATAACACAGGCGATAGCAGGCCATTAAAAATAGTTTACCTTGGAGTAAAGTGGTTCATACATCTTCTGATATTTAGCTTCCAGTGCAGCTCTCTCCTCAAAGAACTTCGCCTCTAGATCATCGTGTTGGCTCTGGCGATATTAAACAAAGTAAGCAGCTTAGCACCAGATGCAACAGGAATATTCCAAAATTCAACCAATGTTCATTGTAGTTCCACAATTAGTATTGATACAGCACAGATAAAGCAAATTCAGTTAGTAACATAACCACTGATAAAGCATTAGCAAGGTGGAAACACTTCACATAAAGTAAAAGAATGAGGCTTTCAAGAAACACCACAGCTATACTGTTTTGTAACTGCTTGGCCTCAATATCAATATTCATCGTTTGAGTTTGAAACAAAATAGTTCAACAAAGCAAAAAAAAAATATAGAGCAGATAGCACCAATAACATCGAGTTGAAATGCGAGTCATCCTACAGTAGTTACCAGTAATACACACACATAGTTTGTGGAATTCTTCCAGAATCTCCCATACAATTAATAAGAGTACCGGAGTAATCCAACTTATAAGCAAGCGTGCAACCTACACTGAAAGTCAGTCCTAACCCCAACTAGGGTTGAAATTTCTCGTACCAGTGCATACCATTCTGTACTGTTTAAGCAAGTGATATCAGAATCAAAGTATGAGTTGCTTCATCAGTAACCATTAACCATCCAGGATCGTGCAAAGCGCCACATCAAGCAATGGGTGAAACGTTCATAAAAAAGGGTATCGTGCCAGGGAAGTGGAAATCTCTTATACCTGGATCTCCCTAAGCACCTCCACGCGCTTCCTGACCTTGGGCTCGAGGCTCTCGAGCACGTCCGTGTGCCGCGCCGCCAATCCCTGCAGCGTGTTCTGCGCAAGCAAACATCGAAACCACCACAATTTCATCATCAAAACCCCCCGAAATCAACCCACCAAGCCCGCCCAAACCCCGATGCAAACAAAAAAAAACAAAAACACCGCAGAAACCCCACCTTAATCGACTCCACGAGGTTAGCCTTGTCCTCCGCGCTGAGCTCTGCATCACAACCACCGAATCCAAATCCAGTATAAGCCAACCACAACAAACAACCGAGATCGAACTAGAGAGAGCGAAGCGGAGCGACAAACCTTTGGCGTTGGGGACGGCGGCGCCGAGGCCAGAGAGGTCGAGGGAGTCCTTGCCGTCGCTCATGGCGGCTACGCGAGGGTTCCCGAAGCTTCGGGGGGTAGGTCCCCGCGAGGTAGGCGGGGGGGGGGGGGGGGCGCGGCGGCTAGGGTGGAGAGAAACCCTAGCTGCGGCGGCGGCGCGAGCTGTGGGGTGAGAGGGGGAGGGGAGTGGAGGCGGAGGGGGGGATAGAAAAAGAGGCTAGGAATGCGGGGATGCGATTTATAGCCGGGCGCGTGGGAACTCGCTCTTGCTTGCGGGGAGGAGGCGCCGGTTTTGGTGTGTTTCGGACTCGAGAGCGGCGCGGTCGTGTGGGGGCCCACCTGTCAGCGAGAGATGGCTGCCAAGCCGGAATATCCCCTATTCCCTACACGATGCCACTGCTAGCGTTCCCATTGGCTGGCAGAGTGTGTTCACTTTGTTAAAAAAAAAGTAGTGTATTAGGAATATTGAACTTTTGTATTGCCGAATATTGATAAGTGGTTTTGGTTTAGGCCTTTACGACTAAATTTTGGTAGACTTTTGATATTGGGAAGCTCTAGAATTACCGATATTTGATACTAGTTTTTATTTGCTAATAGTGTGTTTAGTTTGTTGTCTGAGGGCTTATTGCGAAAGAAATCTTACTGAACTTTAGTAATACCCTTTTTGTTATTATCAAAGTTTGGAAAGGTAAGCTGAGTGTGAGTGGTGTTTGATTTGAGTGAGTAGTTTGAAAATGCCAAAACTTAATAAGGTTTGTACTGATAATGGTATGTTAAATTTGTTACGTTGAAAATAACAACAAAGTAAACAAGCCTTGAGAATCGCAACAAAGTGAAAGTAACTTATGTGACAATTAATCTTTTACTAGGAAAAAAAGACAGTATCAGTACAAATTTTCTAGGGTAAAAAAACTGTCATTTTGATTTAATGGAGTATAGGAGTACTAATTTAGGGTTTGGGTTCATGTTCATTTGACCTTTTTTGCCGTCTCGATTATATAGTAGTGTGAGGCTGTAGTTTTTGTCGGTAAAGCCCGATTTGCCTCGTTAGAAGTTGAATAATGGTCCTCTCTGGTCACCCCGTACGATTCCTGCAGGCAGTTCTCATTATTTTGAAGCAAATGGGCGGTCGAGACTCGTGTGAGGCTGTCACCTCCAAGGACCAAGGGCCCTCCTCTCCAACTAGGAGAATTGATTAGCGGGAAGCCGGGAAAGGTGCAATTTTTTTGAGAATTAAATTAAAAAATATATTGTTTATTCTTTTTTCTCTTAAAAATATTTTTGGATGCATTCTTTTTACACATATACCTTTAATATCACTGGACCGTTGTGTAAAAGTGATGTAAAAGTAACGATGTGGGTGATCTCGCGGTAAAGGTGCGAGACCGCGCGGTGTCGTGCGGAGAGTGTCAGGTGCAAGAGCGTTTTGGAAATGAAATGATTAGTGATTAATTCACTGATTAGCGGCGAGAACAACACGCTGGTCGGTCTTGCTTGTTGGTCATGCGATGCTGGCCGATCTCGCTTGATTGTCATGCAAGACCGCTTGGTCTCGCAGCTTTATCGTGCGACACCGAGCAGTCTCGTGCGAGATTGTAATATCAACGGTATATTTATTTCAATAAAATTACATGGATATTTGTGAGAAAAGAAAAAACAAACAGTATATTTTTAAAATTATCCTTTTTTACTGAAGGTAGCAGAATAGCAGCTTACAATAGCAGCTTACAGTAATATGGTCTCCTTTTAAACAAAGGGTTTTTAAAGAAATTTTGACGGAATCCAATCATATTGAAAATTTTCATGTATGAACCTTTGTATAAAGAAATGTCCATCTAAAAGTTCTATGAGATTAATTTGAATTGCAGGAATTTTGGAGAAATTTTTCCATGAGGTCTAACCTCTTTACAAAAAAAAAATCATTTGTGTCTATATCTCTTCTGATTATTTATTTTTTGTGCTATATCCAAACGGTAAATCCTGCAGTTTTTCTATTTTTTTTTCAATTTATAGGATCTGAAGTCATATGATACTCCAGTCATGTATTTTTTATTTTTGTGTTTTGAGAATCCTACACTCCAAGGAAGCCCTATATATTTTTTTCTAAAAACCATTTTTTAGAAAAAAAAACACATGTTTGAAAAGTTTAAGTCGACCAGAACTTAACATGCGAATCAAACTGTTATTCTTCACATATACTAATCATATGCTAAATGATGCCTAAATTTAGCTGATTATTACAGCCGTCCTGATTTAAGGCTCGCCTTGAGTTTGCACCGGGCAAAGTATACTCCTATTGTGCAGTTGCTGGGCTATGGGTTTAATTACTTCTCTTTTCTTTCTCAAAAACTGATCGAAAACTGTGAAGTTTCAAGGATTCAACGAGGACGAAAGTATATTCCGAGTAAATTTTGAATGGTTTTTCAGAATTCAAATTCGAAACAGTAAATTTTAACCGAAATTTGATGAAAACTTTCATACCGCCTGTAGACTGTAGTTGGGAGTTGGGACCCAGTGCTGAATAGGAAAGGTAAACTCTGGCTGGGCACAGCTTGATGCCGCTCGGCCTCTCATTGTTGTGTGACAGATGGAAATCGAACTGGCGTGGCAAGTTTTTTTTTTCTTTTTTCTTTTAAGAAAAAGAACTGGCATGGCAAGGCATGGCAACCAATCGCTCATTGCCTCGTTGGCTCATTGCATTCTGCTGCCATACTCCTACTCACGCAGAGCCCGGTACGTGCCTTCAATGATGCGATCAATGTCTCGTGGCACGAACACAAAGGACTACCACTCGTGATTCATGATCTGGAGACAAAACTGTGCATCCAGACATCTAGTACCAACCATCTAGAGTAGGAATGCTCACGAAGCTGAACAGCAGATAGTAGTGCCATCGATGAACACGATTTGAGAATGAGCAATCTTGAATGCTTTTCTTTGATACCACGGCTCAAGTCACCGACGGAAAACGTGATGCGATCACTCGTGAAAACAGTACGGTAGAAATGGTCTTTTCTTTTCAGCTATCACAGTGTCACTAGAGCATCGGTTTTCTTCTTCTTCTTCTTCATCCATGAGATTATAGTTCCATGAAACTTCAGAAATGACTACAAAGTGTACAACTCTCTGATTTCACCGTAGAAGAGATCACAGTAAAAAATGTCTATATTTTACTGAAAGTACGCGTTGCGTAACTGAAAAAAGAGGCATATTCTGGTCGAATTTCAACAAAATGGCCTTCAGATCGATCAGCAGACCAAGCCCTTGATGCAGTAGACGCCGAAGACGAACCAGCCGAGCAGCAGGGAGGAGAATGCCGCCATGCCGATGAGGAATGACCAGCCGGCCATGAGGACGCCGACGCACGCCACGGCGGCAAAGGGGAGGAGCGACCGGACGACGGCCATCTTGCCCAGCCACCGGCCGCGCAGCCACACCAGGGCGGCCAGGTTGAGGACGTTCCAGCTGACGGAGCCGCCGTAGGCGAGCCGGTTCAGGCAGCTCGCCACGAAGGAGTGGCTGTTGCAGGTGAAGAGGTTGTAGCACTTGTGCTCGAACCGCCTCGCGCCGGATCGCAGCGCGTCGTCCCACGAGATCGCCGTCCCGGCCTCCGAGTGCTCGTAGGACCTCGCGCACACATGCGCCGCGAGGTTGGCAGGGAAGCAGCACTGATCAAGTGATCATTTCATCCCCAAGGCAGCAGAAGATCAATGTCAGCAAGCCACAGCAGAAGTCATGAAAATTTCGGTACAAGACAGTTATAAGAAGCAAAGTGGCTGATTTGAGCAAGATATCGAACAGTAAGTTAAACTATTATGAAAAACTTTTATCTTGCAATGAGAAGAAACACTGTAAGTTAGACTATTAGTCACAGCCCGATGCCCCATGATCACAGTTTATATGGAAGCTTCCATCTGAAGAACTGTATGAACAGGATCTGAATTAAGTGCCCAACAGGCAAGCATATGTCATGCCCCGCAGGCTTACTGTTTTACAATGTTTGTTAAGATCGCAGGCTCACAGTCACGTGGCAGGATGGTGTACCACAAGAAAATGCATGTAAGAAATAACCATATCATTCATGTTATCGTCTACTATGAATTATGATGGTGTCAAACCACTATCTCATTTCTGAAATGGAAGCAAAAAAGTTTTCATAAAGTAAACTACAGATTTCATATAAATAAGGTCCGTAAACTACAGATTTCATATAAATAAGGTCCCTGGTTCCTAAAATATTCAGATCTCAAGTGCAGCATAAATCCAGGGGAGAATAAGTATACCTTTCTCCTGTCGAGCTGGAGGCACCTCGCAGCAGAACCATATGCAAGGTCATCTACACTCACAAAATTTGAACCTGCAAAGTCCAAGACAGTTCCATCCTCCCGGGCAATCCCAACGTGACCTATGTAGGGAGCCAGCCAAGAAACCACTGGCAGGGGTGTCCAAACAATGCAACAAGGGAACTTGGCTCCCTTTTGGTCTACTTCACCTAGTGGCCACAATTCCTGCATTTCATTGCTTGAACTGACCACTTCATCACCACAAGCAGCTTCAACCTCCATTGAAGGCAATAATTTCAGAAACACGGATACTCCTCGTACTATCAGACATAATCAAGCATTTTCCAGTTGCATGTCATGATCTTGTCAACCTACAATAAAGCACTGTGCACCACTTGTTATGTTGTCCAAGAGAAATAAGTAAGGTTAGATATGTTTAAAAACAAGGATGAATGTACAAATCAAAATGGTGGGCAATTGCGCTATCAAGTGATGGAGATCGGTATGGCAATGTCAAGTAAGAAAAAAATAAAGCATTGATGGGAGAACAGTAAAGAGCAATAGTATGACAGGTGTCGCCCCCCTTTGTTTTTCCTCGTTATGAAAAACGGGGTTACTATTCGACAATAATTATGAAGACCAAAACAGTTTAGTACAATAAAATACTCCATTACTCTGCTCTAATAGTAGGTCCCATCAGCTCTCCAGTAATCATATTGTTGCCTATGTACTGGAGATCTTGGTTTTTATTGACATACTTAGCATTTCAATATTAAATGATCATATAAGATAAAAGGACTCTACAATACGTTACAACGTTCATTCTATAATAACACAATATTAAAATGGTAGGCCAAACTCCAAAGGCAATCATCTGGCACACAAGTATTCAAACAGGAAAACCCAGATGTTGCCACAGCAATTTATCGTCCATTTTTTAAATAAACCTTGAACAATGTGATGTTGTAGCCATATTATCCAAATCACCAAATGCCATGACGACCGCTCCATTCGTAAGAAACTCAATACCAGTCAAACATCCAGACAAATTTTAGCTAAAATTCAAATTACTTGTTGTTGGGCATTATTTTGCATCCTCAAAACCACCGACAACACAGTATGCTAAATTATTACTAGTACTACTTATCTACTGTACAATAGAACACACCATGTATTACACTTAATGCAAACATGGCTAACAACTTTGTTGGCACTTGGCAATGCAAGAACTCCTATCTGAAAGACTAAATCACTTCACTGAGATAATATTCAATTTTACCAAAAAATAAAATCCTAACAAAGCAGACCAACTTACAAACTGAACACCGTGAATCACGATCCACGCAAAATCTTTCATCCTTTACCTCTTCGTCAACACCACACCAGACCCCTCTCTCCCCAGCTCAACCTCGCCTCTTCAGAAAGCAAACATCCAACCACCAATGCACTAGACGAAACACCCCGATGGCCTAATCCCATTCGACCTCGTCCTACAGAGCCACAGGAAAGAAAAATCCCAATCAAACCTCTCCTGCCAGACACTAGCCAAAAAAAAAAAAAGAACCGAAATCTCTCTCTGAACCAAAGATCCTAGCACCGCGAGAAGAGCAGGATCGCGGGCGGCGCGGGGGCTTACCACGAGCAGCGGGATCCTCCTGAGAACTCGCATTGGGAATGGATTGGATTGGGACGCCACCGCTCCGAGCAAGTGCAGGTCAAGTGTTTGACGCATTGGGGAGGAGGCGGAAGCTGTACACTTATAGCGGGGGAAGAGAAAAAAAGAAAAAGGAGTAAAGTAGGGGGGAAGGTGCATGCACCTGGGGTGGACGAGGAGGGACACGCTACGCGCACCCGGGTTGAGTTAACCCCGTGCGGATGACATGTGGGGCCAGGGGGCACTCGGCAACGGGCAACTGGGTGAGGTGGCGGCGGGCCCGCTTCTCAGCCGGGACGCGGCGGGTTGGGCGGGTGGTAGTGGCGTGATCTGCCGTTGGATTGCAGATGAGCGGTTGGGATTTGGTGCTGGTTGCGCGAGCGCTGAGTCGCTGACGTGGCAGGCTTGGTTAGCGCCGCTACTTGTGTGGAGTAGTTGTGTATCGTGCGATTTTTCTTTTCCCGGGTTGGAGAGTTGAATAGTCGCGGTCGCGGTTGCTTCATGGCGAGGACAACAACACTCTGATGACTGATGAATGAGCAATTCACAGCTGACGATGGTTTGGAGTCGTCATAAGCTCAAACCAGGATTAGCTTGCTAACGTCATGCCTGATACGATTATAGTCATGGCGTGCTAACCATATAATTTTTTATCTAATACTAATATGTCCGTATATACTTGTCTGTGTTTTATGTTCATACTATGTTTTGCACTATTATATGCACATTATTCGATAAAGTCGTTTTGAAGACTTACATGAATAAACACCGTCCGTATGCCCGTTACACACACACCTAACCGTGAAAGCTTTTCACACCATGATATTCTTAGGAGCTTTCTCTAATCACGTGTCATGTTCTCTAATCTCTCCGGAACTGGCTTTTGCGCAAATATCTCGGAATGAAACCATTATCAGAAGTGATATGCTCCTGTGATCCGGTAGTTATTCGATAAAGATGTTTGGCTAATTATTTAGTACATACAAGAATTCCATTAGAAAAAGTATAATCATGTGGTTAGGGTAGTAGCAGGCAGGCGTGGCAGCATGTCCTCCGTCTAGGGATGATGCTTGCCTTCTTAATTAATTAAAATCAGGTTAGTGTTGGCCTTTCCTAAAAGACGATTTTAGACTAATCGATTACTCTATTGATTACGTAAGACGGTAAGAGGAAAGGCTTATTTTGCAACACAAAACCGTTTATCCTCTGAACAAACCATCAAGCGACGGTGAATGTCACTATAAGAATAAAATGTTTTTTCATGTGGCATCAAATAGGATGTTTAATTCTCAAAAATGTTATTTTAGATAGATGGTGATTACATTGATTCCAATGTTTATTATCATGACTAATATATTTCATCACGAATTGAAGCAGGATTCATAGAATCATTCGTACTATCGAAAACCACCGGTGAAATTCGAATAGATTTTGTTAATAATTTTAAGCCTACTTTGAGTTTTTTTAAAATCGATTTGTCAACTCAAGACGTCTTAAAACCTTCAAACTTGAAAAACCAAGTGGTTTTCATCAATTTTGTGAAACCTGTTTCTTATCCAATTTTGTAGGAGTCGGGAACAGTGTGCAGTGAGCTTTAACTGAAGTCTGCAACACGAGGCAGCCACGCAACGAAACCGAAGCCGTTGCTTCGCGGCTCGCGCAACCTCACTCGCCTCGCCTTCCCTTCCCCATGGCCGCCGCTTCCCTCTCCCCTCCTCCCCCGCACGCGCGCCTCCTCCTCCTCCCGCCTCTCCTCCCGACAACGGCCGGGGGCTCCCGTCGATGGCGGCGGGGGCGGGGGCGCCACCGGTTCGCGGTCCCGCCGTCGCGGAACGGGAGCTCGTCGCAGGGGACGGAGTGGTGCCCCGTGCCGCCGGAGCAGCTGCCGGTGAACGAGTACGAGGCGCTGGCGGCGTCGCTGCCCTTCTCGTGGGCGGCGGGGGACCTCAGGGTCTACTGCTCCCGCCTCGTGCTCACCGGCGCCGCCTTCGCGCTCTTCGTCGGCCTCCCCGTCGCGTCGTTCGGTGGGCGCGGAGGGGCCGGCGGCGACGCCGTGCACCTCGCGCTTGGGGCCACCGGGTCGGGGATACTGGCCGTCACGCTCGCCGTGGTGCGGATGTACCTCGGGTGGGCGTACGTCGGCAACCGCCTGCTCAGCGCCACCGTGGAGTGTGAGGAATCCAAGATTTTCTCCCCTTTACTTTCGTTTGTTTTCATGTTCGTATATCTGATTTCAGTGCATAATTTTTGCAGATGAGGAGACGGGATGGTACGACGGGCAGGTGAGATACTACGCTTGATCCTGTCATTGATTCATTTCTGTGATTTTAGTGCAGTAGTAACATGGTTATCTTAAGTTTGTGTGCCTACACTGGTATTTGGGACCAAATAGAGAAATATTTGACCGGATATATATGCCTTGACCTTGATCTGATACTTAGCATTGATTTGGTACTTGCGGGACAATTTGGCATGTTATTTTTCGTGGAACATTTGGTTTGCCATAGGACAAGACCGCTCATGTTCCTTTACAACTTACAACTACGATAACTGGGATATCTTTGACAGCACGCTTATTTAGCTCAGGCTTAACAAGATTTTGTGGCTTTAGACTTTACCGCTTTAGCTAAACAATTAGTGGAATAAAACCAACTTACCTTTGCTTTCTTAAAAGCAGGGCCTCAGTGCCTTTTGTCTCAAAAAGGGGAAAATCAACAGGGATCACTGAATCAGAAATATATGCAGTGCCACCAAAAGAACACTCCCAAAAGTCTTTGTCTTGCTTATCATTGTGCTCGATAGTCAAATACTGTTGATGTTCAAGTCATACCAATTCTCATTACAAACTGCTGAAGTATTAGCTTTGCAGCTATTGCAATTCCACAGAATTCTCAGATTGTTAGCTTGTTATCAAGGTGATTATGAAATTCAGAGATAAAATGACTTGCATTTTTTTAATCCAATTTTTTTCCCTTGTCACCAAGATAAATGGTTTTTTTTTTAGAATACGCAGAACATGCGTATCTTTTGTATTAAGTGAGGGGTAAAATTCTTTAAACCTTTATAAGCACTGAAAGGAAACAAAAGGAAAAAAGGAATCTCACAGCTAGTTTTGCGACAGGATGAGGAGTGGCGGTTCACATGGGCAGGCCGGCTGCGCGCCAGGCCGCCGCCTCCTCCACAGATGCGCTCGCAACTTCTCCCCAAGATTTCCTCTCGTTGTTGAACACCCTATTGTTTCTTTCCTTCCAGATTGTCCATGCTACCAGGGTGACAACAGTGTCGAATCCTCGCCTATGCACCTTGCCTACTTTCTTCCTTGCGTCGCACCACCAATCAATGAAGGAACCACTGTTGGAGGGGAAGCAGAGGGGCTGTTGTATTGCATCCAGGACATGCCACCAAAGCTGCTTGGACTCAGGACAGTCGACGAGGATGTGATCGATGGTTTCCTCCTGCTGATCGCAGAAGACACATGCGGTTGGGTGTGGCAACCCTCTCGTGCTTAGACTATCTGTCGTCCAGCAACATCGATGTGCCACCAGACAGGTGAAGTACTTACATTTTGGCGGCGCCGAGATTTTCCACACAGGTTTTGATGGGAAAGACTGCCTTCCAAGGAAGAGGGTGGCGGACGCGGATTTGGAAGAGTATTGGCCCGAATTCTCCCATCACCAAATGATGGCGTCTCTCAGGTCCGGTACTAGAGTGACCGATCTGACCTGGGGCCAAATTTGGATGTACTCCATCAGAGCCTGCATGCACAAAGCCCCGCGGATGTCTTTGATCCATTGCCGATTCAGGAGTGCGTCCGCCACAGTTCTTGTTTATAAATGGGGTTTTAGATCATAACAACCTTTCGTATTAACATACTCACAGATATATTAGATTATAAACTGCAGTAGATCTCCTATATTCCTGTAAACTCTTAAAATACCTTTCTTGTTCACTAAGAAGCAACGCGTCCAAAAAAAAACAGAAAGCTCTATTTTGTTCTTCTCATTGATTGATCATATACAAATGCCAAGTTCATTCTTCTGTTTGACACAGATACATTTTTTGGATGTCTTCCTGTAGATTTGTCTTTCGTTTTGTCTAGGTTAGTCCATGATTGCCCACTTCACTTATCTGATTCTAAAAAATGTTACTAGAAATATTTCACTTACTAGATTGTTACGTGCACGTCAAGCTGATGGGCATGAGATGATAGTATACTTGTGCAGCATTCCGCAACACAATTAGCTCTTGCATCATGACAATTTTTCTTGTTCTTGACAGATATGGGTTAAAACCCCAGAAGTTTTGGCTCGTGATCGGCTTCTAGGATCATTTTCCGTAAGTTACCATGATTCATAATAACCTCCTTATATGAACCATTCTACTGTTCTCAGATTGTGTGTGTTTGTTCTTCTTTTTCCTTTTCTGTTATACCTCTGTAGTATGCTTGTAAACTGAATATTGAATAGTGTATGCACATGGCATGAGCTGTGAAATTCTTCAAAATAATATAATCATATCAATAATTGATACTCTGGATTTACGGGTCTTATCTGGAGCAGTCCTTTTCTGAAACACTACAAATTATTTTAAACATACTTGTATGTTCATGCCAATAAAACAAATGCACTTCATGGCATACTTGTGAATAGTTCTCTGCATAGATGGTAGCCACTGAAATTTTTGTTATGCATCAGGTCAAGCCTGTGCTGAACAGAGTGAAATTTACCTTGGTGGGGCTGGCAGCGTCCCTGATCCTTTGCATTCTTCTCTACGCTAACACCGAAAACCCAAAGGATCCTTCTGATAACACTGGCGGTGGCGGGCGTGCTATCCCTGGAGTGTACGATGATACTTCTGCAAGGTCATTCGAGCCTGATGCGTTCTGTGGAGAACCTGATCTCGGTGATCTGTCATAACTGTAAAAATCGTGGATTATACTTAGTACTTACTCGTAGTAAGCAGTGACATGGGCCAACATGGCGTTTCTCTTCCTTAGCATACCTCGAAAGGAGGAGATATCATACCAGGGGAAGATATAAGATGTCTCCGTCCTAGAATTACTGAATTTTGTGATGGTTCATAAAAGAATGTAAATATTTAACCCACATAATAAACCCCTATAGTTATAGCTCATAGTACAAATGATGTTACAAATGATTACAAAATTGGTCGAACGACCTGCTGTGCTGAATCATTCTTGCTACTTGACGCGCATGGGTTGGGCCATCCCGTTGGCACGTCCCAGCGTAAACGGCGAGATGACGGACGACACGATAGGTTGACCGCTAAAATCTCGGTGCTTTCTGGTGAAGCTTTCGTCACAGCAAACTTGTCCCCCCTGCAGTGCAGGCTGCCGAAATCACACAGGAAGCTGCGGAAATCCTGAAATCAACACGGAACAGACCGCCTTCCAAAACAAACCGACCATGCATTCCACCATAGCTTCACACCGGCAACATAGAGCTTCATTTTTACGAGAAAAGTATGAAGAAAAAATAATTTTTCCCTCTTAAATTTCTCAAAAGAAAAATTCATTCTCTCTTCAGAAAAAAAAATCGCAAGTACACAGAGAGAGAAAAAAAAAAACGAAGCAAAGCAAGCATGCCGTTCTCCGTCTCCGGTCAAACCTGCCGTCGCCGCCGTCGCGTCGGGAAAGGAAAGCCAAGGCTCTCGCCGCCCGGTCCAACCTATACAAAAAGTCCAAAACGCCAAAGGCGCCGCCTCGTGCACCAGCTCATCATCCATTCCCATCGCGCATGTAGCACAGCGCCTTCCCCCCACAAGGTACAAGGAGCAGCAACTTAGCGCCGCCGAGGCATACAGCGAAGCAAGCGGGCGGCTAAATCCGCGCTAATCACCCACTAATACTCTTTCTTTAATCACTCAGGCCTCGCCTCGCCTCGCCTCCTCCGCCTGCTTAAACTAATCTCTCCCCCTCGTACTCCCGGGGGGGCGACGAGGAATCCATCCAGCTCGGAGCACGCGCTCGCGCGGTCGCGCCCAGGCTGGGATCCGATCGGGCGGTCGATGCCGCCGGCGGCGGCGACGGCAGACTGGGGATGGCCGGGCGTCGAGCTATGAGACCGGGCGGCAGCAGCAGCAGCATGCGTGGGGTGGTGGCGCGGCTGGTCGCCGCGCGGTCGCCGGCCGTGTCGTTCCTGGTGGCGGCGGCGGCGGGCGCGGCTCTCGTCGGAGGGGTGTACTTCTGGCTCGTGGTCTCGTCGTTCCGCCTCCCCGACTCCCGCGCCGTTGGGTGCTTGCCTGATGGTGAGGGGTCGTGGGCGATCGGGATGTACTACGGGAAGAGCCCCCTCGAGCTCCGCCCCATCGAGCTGGTGAGCTGAGCTCTAGTAGCCTCGACTCTGTCCATTTTGCATGGGTTTTTGAGGAATTTGGTGCTTACTCTGGTGTGTGATCTGGTGGGCAGGAAGGGAAGAGCAATGGAAACAGCTCGGCGTGGCCGGTGGCGAACCCAGTGCTGACCTGCGCGACTCCGACGGAGGCCGGGTACCCGAGCAACTTCGTCGCTGACCCGTTCCTCTACGTGCAGGTTAGGCGCTGCTCTCTCTCTCGTGGTCAACTGTGGAATTTTGTTGATCTTGCGTGTTTCATGTTTGCTGGGCTAGGAAAGCGAAAATTGAGCTTAAATAGGCAGAATTCAGGCTGATTGAATAGTGAATCCCGCTCATATAGAGGGTCGTAAAGGCTGTGATTTAGACGCTTCGAGGAGAGAGAGAGAGAGAGTGTGTGTGCGCGCTGTATGCAGGTGCACTTGTTCTAGCTGACTAACTGGATATTGTTTTCGTTCAAGTGTTATTAGTTGTGAAACACAATGTGCTATGCTGGGATTCTGCATAAAACACGTCAAGTTTGGAACCTAAGCCTTGTCCATACTGAACTGCCAGCCTACTAGGAAACAGTATGTGGGATTGAAGCTTTTCTGCTTAGATTTATACAAAGTTCTAACTTCCATTTCCTCCTTGATAAAATTAATACATGTTCATGCTTATCGAAATTAGTACATAAAGATGCTTTGCCTTTAAGTTTTATTTATAGCATGATTCTGAAATATTTATTAAAACACTGAATTATTGAAGAGAACATGGTTCATTGACCGAATACGAAACCAGAAAAAAAATGTTGCTTGAGACATGTACATTGCATTCAAATCGAAGTGAATTTGGGCCATGATGTGGTTTCTATGAGTGTCAAAACACTTTTAAGGATAAAGGGTAATATAATTTAAATTGGCACTACACTGGATTTCATATAGATATGTAAACCATGGGTTTTCATTTTTGGAGATATTTCCCCAACTGTGACAAGGGAATTTTGTACTTGCTTTTGTAACATCAATATTATTTGTTACAATACACAAACAGTAACATTCTTTATTCAAGGTAAAATTTCAGTCAAACTCAGGTTTTTGCATTTTTTTAAGTACTTCATATTTTTATTATTTTTCCTTCTAGTTATTGTCTGTAATGCTCAAGCTGATATGATAGTATGCATCTCTCAGGGGGACACACTCTTTCTGTTCTTTGAAACAAAAACAGTAAGCACAATGCAAGGTGATATTGGTGTTGCAAGAAGCTTGGATCAAGGTGCAACATGGGAATTTCTTGGTATTGCTTTAGATGAGGCATGGCATCTGTCATACCCATTCGTGTTCAAATATGATAATGAGGTAGAATTTTAACTTTAGTTATATCTATAGCTTAAGGAATGAGTAGCTGTTTCTGAATATATCAATACATTACCTTTTCGCTTTGTAGATTTATATGATGCCAGAGGGGAACAAAAAGAAGGAGCTACGGCTTTATCGAGCCACTAAGTTTCCTCTTGAATGGACACTGGAGAAGGTGCTAATTAATAAGCCGCTTATTGATTCCTCGTTAGTCCAGTATGATGGACTTTGGTGGTTGTTTGCCTCAGATTTTACACGGCATGGTATAGAAAAGAATGCAGAGCTTGAAATTTGGTACAGCAACTCGCCTCTTGGTCCTTGGAATGAACATAAGCAAAACCCTATTTACAGATCTGACAAAAGTCTAGGAGCTCGAAATGGTGGAAGGCTATTCATCTTTGAAGGGTCATTGTATCGTCCAGGGCAGGATTGCAGTGGTACCTATGGACGGAAGGTTAAGCTGTACAAGGTTGAAAAGCTAACTAAGGAAGAATACAAAGAGGTCCCGGTAAATCTTGGAATCGAAGAGACAAAGAAAGGGAGGAATGCTTGGAATGGTATGAGGTACCATCACATAGATGCACAGCAACTTGCCTCTGGTGGATGGATTGCTGTCATGGATGGTGATCGTGTCCCTTCAGGTGATTCAACAAGACGGTCTCTATTTGGTTACATGGGTTTTTCGGTAGCTGTTGCTCTGGTCATTTTTGTGGGTTTTGTAAAAGGTGCAATCAGTTGCTACATTCCTCCAAGTTTTTGGGTTCCTCTAACTAGGAGAAGTGAGTTGTCTCGTATTTTACCTGTGCATCGCTTCAACCTGAAAATCCGCAGATATTCAACCAGTATTGGCCGGAATATCTCTGCTACCAAAGCAAGGCTCAGTGAGAAAACCTGGTCAAACACACTATTCTTTTGTGTAATTGCTCTCATAGGTATTGTTAATGTCTGCATTGCTGTGCATTTCTTACTTGGTGGCAATGGTGCTGAAGAGGCATATACACATCAAGGGCAGCGCTCTCAATTCACAATGGTCACAATGACATATGAAGCTCGACTCTGGAACCTGAAACTATTTGTTGAACACTACTCTAGATGTGAGTCAGTCAGAGAGATAGTTGTTGTCTGGAACAAAGGCAACCATCCGACCAGTGACGCCTTTGATTCAACAGTCCCTGTCAGAATACGTGTGGAAGAAATCAACTCCCTTAACAACCGATTTAGGGTTGACCCTTTGATAAAGACAAGGGCTGTCCTGGAACTGGATGATGATATCATGATGACTTGCAGTGATGTAGAGAAAGGATTCAAGGTATGGAGAGAACACCCTGAGAGAATGGTAGGTTTTTACCCTCGGATGATAGACGGTGATCCTTTGCAGTACAGGAATGAGCGATATGCTCGGGGCAAGAAGGGCTACAATTTGATCCTCACAGGTGCTGCTTTCATGGACAGTGAGTTCGCTTTCAGTAAATACTGGAGTAAAGAAGCTAAAGAAGGCAGGGATTATGTCCACAAGAACTTCAACTGCGAGGACTTGCTCATGAATTTTCTATATGCAAATGCAAGCTCTGAGAGGACTGTGGAGTATGTCCACCCTGCTTGGGCTATCGACACTTCCAAGCTTTCTTCAGTTGCTATTAGCCGAGACACCCAGAAGCACTATGACATCAGAACGAAATGCTTGGCGAAGTTCGCCTCCATATATGGCCCTCTCCCCCAGAAATGGCTATTTGGCATGAGAGAGGATGGCTGGGACAAATAGTCTCGACAAGGCAGAGTAGACGGCAGACACATGCAAATTGTTAAATATTTTTGTTCCTACAACTTTCTTTTTGGTAGAAGTGACTTGTTTAGTGATGTAATTTGGGTAGAAGCCAAGAACCTTGTAAATCATGATCTGTTCAAAGTGGACGATTCTCTGTAGCTTTTGATGAACATCTTAAAATAGCCAAATTCAACGCAGTTCTCGTGAAGCGTCAAAACTGTATGTGTTCGGTCGTTCCTGTGTTATTAGCACTCTGGGAATCATACCTGTTCGATGAATCATATAACCTTTTATGAATGGTTAACTAATGTACAATCAATACATAGTTTGGTTTAATTATTCTAGGACCGATTCAACTTTGGTCCATCGAACAGCAAACCCCGTCCATGATCCGCTTCTTCACGGCGAGCTTCTCGTCGCTCCAAGTGCATTTCTGGCTCCCCATCTCCCATTCACCTGGCCTCTCTATCCTCGATACGTCCATGCTTGATCAGCACAACACGGCGCAACGCCATGGATGATGGATGCTTCCTCCATGATGTACCTCACAAACTGAACCTCTTTCTCTGAAAACCAATGACCACCAAGCTCCTCCAGATTGTCACAATGCCGTGTTCTTGTTCTCGAGGGCTCCTGCTCCCACACTATCTCCAATCTCCGACGAACCGCCGGCTCATCGTCGTCTTGGCAATGTTGCTGGGAGAAGTGGACATGGAGTCTCTCAAGCGACGGCGCCTCCTCGACGACGGCGCGGATCCATGTCGCGTCCCAGCGCGGCGGCACGTCGGCGACCAGCAGCCTCCTCAGGCTGGGCATCTCCAAGAAAGGGCTCTCCGGGACGACCCATATCTCAGGCCCGGTGAGCCGCAGCACGAGATCCGTCGCGTTAAGTTTTTTTTTTTTTTTTTTTTTTTTTTTTTTTTTTTTTTTTTTAATAACTAGGGAAGCAAAGGCTCCCCCATTTCCATTAACAGAAATGAGAAAAGAGTTCTTACAAGCAAGTTTGCTTAGAAAAGGAAAAAAACAAAACTAAAGAACGCACCATCCCCCCCTCACCAGGCGCCATCCCACCATGGTTGGGGGTGAGATATGATTTCTAAGTTCCTTAACCTCCATACATCAATTATTTCAAAATTCATCACTTCATTACGATCCGTCGCGTTCATGGCGGCCCTACAGTAGTAGCCGAGCGCGTGCGCTTGAACCTCTCCAACAATGGCAGCAGCAAGCCGTCCCCTTCCTGCTGGCCGACGTGGAAGGCAAGGCTGGCGCGGGCGAGGCGTCGGGGTAGTAGAGCTCCACGCTGTTCTGGACGCTAACGAGCGTCTCCAGCTTGGGGAGATCGTGGGGGAAGCGTATTCTCAGGTTGCCGTCGTCGAGGACGAGCTCTCGGAGGTCCGGCAATGGCGCGTCGATCACGACGACGTCACGGGAGCGGCGGCGACGTCGAGGTGCTCGACGCACCACGCGTCGACGCCAGTGGTGATCAGGCGGTTAATGTGGTTCGAGCTGTTGGTGTCGATGAACTCCACCGCGAGCCTGTCGACGCTCCGGCGTGGTGTCGTCGACGACGACGACGATAGCTCCTTCATGCAGGCGGCCATGGCGCGCATGGCGCGGCGCTCGTACCGTGTGATGACGGTGTCGTACTTCTTGCCGTAGTCGTACACCCAGAACGATCTCTTTGCCTCGTCGCGCCGGCGAAGCTCTAGGTGGTAGTCGCGGTGCGGACGTCGAATCGGAACCAGTTAATTTTGCGCGGCAAGCTAATTTTGTTCATCCTTCATACGAGCACACAGCAACCAAACCTAGACTACAAAAATTGCAGCGAAGAATCCCCAATAGAGAAGAGAGACATACTACATAGATGAACTAGCATGAGACAAAGTTCTGGACTTCTGGTTACTGGGAACATAGAAAACATCAGATGGAGGATGAGTTACAACATGTGGTTACAACTGAAATGACACGTGCAGGAGCTCTTGTTGATGAATGGCACCATCGAACTTATTTCTTCTTTCCGCCCGCTCCCTTTGTTTTCTTGTTAGCGACTGCCTTGGTTGGTTTTTCTGAAGCGTCCTGCCATTATATCACAGAAAAAAAATTATGAGACATAATATTGCCACAAAAATAGAATTATGGCCACAACAGTTGCAAGCCTACATAGTATTGCACAATTGTTGCAGTTTTGCATGAAACAGTACAAAATCTGCAGGAAAATCATGCCAAACAAGGCTATAACCTTCTCACAGTAGAACAATTTTAGCACTTGCTTGCAAGATAAATCTTTGGCTATTGTATCTGCCTATTTCTAGCTGGCTTGCAAATATATTGTTGAGTAATGGTCTATTGGACATATTTTTATCATCCATCAGTGATCTGTCATTCGGCAGGCACACTGGACAATCAAAACATCAAACCACGTGATTCAACATTGTTAGTTGAATGGACTGATAAAGTACGCAATTCAATGACATGAACTGGTTGTATATCATGCCACAAATGGATGAATCTGGAGAAGGCTAAAAGTTATAAATTTAAGCACGACAAGATTGATGGCATTCGGGTGAAGGTACCTTTCTTTTCAGAGGCACTGATGCGCTAACAACTGGCTTGAAGAAGGACTCAAGCCTGGTCACATTAATTCAAAGAGTTGGTATGATTTAACAAATGATATAGGCATGCATCAATCTTAGAACCAAAGTATAAAAATATATCACGATGCTCATGTCTCACCTTCCTTGGGAAGATTTGTTCTTGGCAGATTTAATCTTTTCTATTGCCTACATAAACCGGAGAAACAAATTGCTGATAAAAATATTTCAAGAATATAAAATAGTAAACCAAAAGAAAAGTACATGCCTTTGTCACTCTATCTTGGTTGAAACCATTTTCTTTCACCAGAAACTCTACAAGACCCTGGAGAAAGAATTAAAGTATTGGGATATGATATCACTTGTAAAATTTGAAGGCAAGAAAAAAGAAGGTGACAGGCATACTTCCTCATCGGGAGCATTCCATTTCAGCTCAGGAATATCCAACGTAACATTGGGTTCCTTGAACAAGCGTCGAGCCTCTTGATAAGGCCAGTCCTCAGGAATCTGATATCTGCAGTAGGCGATAGATATGATCAAAATTTAGCACAAATTAGCATAGGAAATGGTCTTCATCACGTTACAATACATCATTACATCTAAGTAAGATAATGCGATCATGAAATGAAATAAAGCAGCACACATAGAAAATTTTGGGCTGCCTTTTCCACACAGCTGATATGTAGGTCTCAGTTGAGTTCTAAGTCAAGAGGGAAATATTCAAATAGTTCAATAGATTAACCTGTCTTTATTTATGTTTTCCAGAATGCTTTCTATGGACCCATGTTGACGAATAAGTTTCAGAGCTGTTTGACCTCCAATACCTAGCGGACAAGCATTTATACATAGATGGTTAGAAAAAAAGTTTGCATTGACAAAGAAATTCAAGCAGGCAAGAATTTATAGGAATACTACTCATGAGAAGAGGGAAAGCAAAAATACCTTTAATGCTATCGCAATAGTCACATCCAGATAGAATGCACAAGTCAATGAATTGGTCCATAGTGAGTTCAAGCTCCTCCAAAACCTGCAATACAAAAATTGGTTAAGTGTATACAACATCAGTGTCTGTACCAAGCAAATCACAGTGCTGCATACTTTCGTGACTTCAAATTCCATAACTGGAATTTTTTTGGAACTTGGATCCATCAAATGACGAAGAAACCGTGGAGCTCCAAAAGTAAGAGAGTCCATATCTTCTGATGCAACTGCATAAACCTATAAAAAACAGTAATTAATAAAAATGGAAGCAAGAGATGGAAACAAGAAGGCAGAAGTCCACTATGTTAACATTACCTTATCATTTATGCAAAGTGCAGCACATTCTGCTTCTGCTTCGCATGGCGCCTATTGGTACCAGAAAGAAGATGTCTTTGGTTGAGATTGAGAGCATGACAAACACATGATAAATCATAGATTTTTATGCTATCATAGTAAAATAAACAAATCCAATGATTATATATTGACTCATTCCCTGAAAAAGCATGTGACACCAAAGAAGATTGGATTTACCTCTACAACAGGAACCCCCATAAGTCTTAATAGTCGTTTGCATTCTTCATTGTGCTGCTTCGTGACCTGCTCAAGGAAAAAGAAGATGCAAAGATAAGGTTACTCATGCATCAACCATTTTTGCATCTTCCATATCATGTTATGCAAACCAACAGATGATATTTTTTCTTAGTAAATGAACCTGTTGTTCCTTCAACATCATAGAATATGTTTTTTACATTTCTGAAGAATCTCACCTTCACAGTTCTCTTGCTGAATTTTTCAATTGCATCTTTATCTCCTTCCTACACATCAAAAGCCATTTATCTGGGGATCAAGGAAGGAAAGAGAACAATCGGAGGAAAGAACATAATAGGACAATGTAAGAAAAAACAGCACAACACACTGTTAGCTCACCTCCACTGCCTCTGTTAGTTCTTTGGTGGCATCCTCCCTCTTCGAGTACCTGCAGAACAAGCCATGTTAGCACTCTATAGCCCAAAAAGGGATAGGGAAAATTATAAGTAGCAGCAGGGACAACAATCTAAGGATGAAAGAAACATATCATGCCTTTTTGCAAGCTCTTGTTTCTTCAGATCAGGAGGCTTGCCATCGAAAACATATCTGCACGAGCAACATTGTGGTCCTTTTCATGTCACAATTTTAAGTGTATTTATATGGATAATCTAAATAATAGCACATGAAGGAAATTGGGTTTACACTGGCTTGATTCCTGCCTCCAGCAACCTTATTGTCCGGTTGAACATACCTTGCAAATGACTGTACAGAAAAAGGTTATAATTTATAAAGGAATTAAAAGAATTCTAGCACTAGAAACAGCATAAGATTAATATTAACATGGTTGAGAAGAGATATTTAGAACCTGGTGACTTCACCAGCCTCGTTCGTGAGGGTTTCCATCCCCGTCCTTCCAACTACAATCTATACAAGTAAAACACAAACACATGTCCCAACTTAAAAGCAGTGGGTAAGAGGTTTTCCTAATTCCTCACCGAAACTTGTTAAGCATTTGAACACAGCACATATAGTGAATGTAATATGGATTTTTTATGTTCTGTTTTCCCATTTGTAAGTTAAAACATCCAATGCTAGAGGTGTTTAACTTAATGTTAATAAATATAGCCGACCAAAGAACAAAAGATGAGGCACAATGGAGGTATCCCAATTTCACCCAACTGGATGTGGTCTATAAGAGAGCAATGTAAAATGAGGAAGCAATACATCACTGGGCAGCTAAATTTTTTTAAAAAATCTCTCTCACAATCAAAGGCTTAACAAACCCTAAACCCCAAGTAAGTGGGCACATTTCAAACCCCAGAATGCGGAAGGAGACGGAGGGCATACGAGGAACTGGTAGATGCTCATGCTGGCGTCGACGGCAATGCGGCGGCCGAAGTAGCTCTCGAACTTCTGCTCCTTCATCGCCTTGGGCGCGTTGTCCGCCAAAAGCTTCGTCAAACCCTACAAAAAACCGCACAAAATCGAGACGAAAACCGATCACAAATCGGCCGCAAAAACAGAGACAACCGACACCACCGTTCCCAAATCCGGAAGAGGGCGCCGCGCCGCGGCACCCTCCCCCTCCCGCGCTCACCTTGATGCCCATCTCGCCTCCGACGGATGCGGCGAGAGGTGGCGGCGGCGGAGACAGAGAGAGAGAGGTCGCGGGCTATTTCGAGTTTTCGTGCTCGGGCCCCGCCTTTGCGTTTTCTCTTCCCGTTATCGGGCCGGTCTAGGCCGATCTGGGTGGAACCGGTCTATTTGGGCCTCACGTGAGCAGCAGTCTTATTTCGGCCCAATTATTATGGGCCGAATTAAAAGCCTAAGCAGGTGATGGGCTGCGCGGTGGCGCTGTTCTTTCTGCTTTGCCGGTGGCGGCGTTTCAGGCTTGCGGCGAGGGGGCGGCGGCGGCGAGGGGAGAGTGGGATGGCGAGGCGGTTGTGGAGGTGGTACGCCGACCGGCAGTTCAACCGGTGGGAGAAGACGGTGCTGTGGGACATGGTGGAGCCGTACCGCCCGCCGCGCTCGTTCGCGCCACTCATCGGCACCTACGTCGCCGCCTTCTACACCGGCGTCGTCGCCTCCGCCATCACCGAGCAGCTTTACAAGGTCAGGGTTCTCCTGGAACAAACCACTACTCCATTCCTCCTTCCCCCAATCCCTGCCTCCCTCCTTGTGCTTGCCCTCGGTGGCACAGCAATATATTATCCGCGCATAACGTGCTCGACGAAATGCTTAGGCCCCTTTGTCTCGAATTTTGCATGCTTCAGCGATGAAAGCTCTGTGTACTGTGTAGCATGCTCCCGTACGTTATGATTAACATGTGCTCGGTAGTAGTATCTACCTGATTCACATCAAATTTTGGCTGCATACTTCGCTGAACTGATTAGGACTGTCAATTTACCTTGCAAGCCAGTTTGGCCAAGTTTGCTTCTGAGTTCTGACTACAATATTGGCCATTCTCTGTATAGAATCATATTGCCCTATTGTCCTGAATAAATATGAATCAGGTTTTATAAAACAATGCAAGCAATATACCTTTGAAATAACTAGGATTGGCAATTTGACCTCAAATTACAGTTGTTTTCACCTGATTGTGACCGCATTTTGGAGCAGGAGAAGTACTGGGAGGATCATCCTGGCGAGGCCGTGCCGCTCATGCCGCCCAAGTTCTACTGGGGTCCATGGAGGGTGATGAACGGTGAAGTTCCCCGATTTATGCAGACGCCAGAAGAGGCGAAACCGGCGTAGAAGCTTCAATGATCACTGAAATCCTTTTGAAATGATGCTCAGGTTGTGGTTTTTATTACTCGATGGAAGGCTCCAAACTTCAGTAGTAACATGGTGTAGTTTGCAATGTTTTGCATGTCTGTAATGACACGATGTTCTGCAAGCTTGTTTGTGTGAATAAACAGTTTGCCCCCATCGATCTCGAGGCAATCAGAGTTAGATTATCAATTATACAGTGGACGCGGTTTATTCCCCTTTGTGATTAGAAATTTTTAGTGCTCATGAGTTCATCTTTACTCCTTGTTTGTCTAGTCTGTATTTTCCTCTTCCTGATATCCTCCGGGATACAACAGTCAAGAATTGTAACGCGTTTGAATCAATTAATCAGTTCGTGTTTATGTACGTGTGCAAGTGCAGCTGTCTACGCACATTCAAGGAGATCAGGGAAGAATTATTCGTGCAGGTGGTCGGCCAAGATGGCGGTTATGCAGGAAATGGCAGCCAAAATGATTGCAAAAATACAGAGTAAAATATTGCAGCTTTCATAGTATCAACTTCGCACATGTAGTAATCTACAAAATGAACTGCCCCAAATTAGTTCAGTTTACATCAGCACGGATTCGCAAGTTCAAAAAACATTATCAGTGCCGGACCGTGAAATTCTGTAGAGATATCAAGTACTGTCTTTCACTACGGAAAGATAAATCACGTCGTATAGCTTTCAAAAAATCACCCCTTTCATTTTACGGGGCACTGTCTTACATCAGAAGAAGACAGATCATAAATCATATTACTTGCTCTCAAAAATCCATTCCACTCATCTGCGGCATCCGGCTGGCCATTCTGGCCTTCGTTGCTGGGGGCTCAGCAACAGCTGCCTCTGTCGTTGTCATCAGCAAAGAAACACTGAAACAAAAACACAAGTTGTTAAGCAAATGTGGAAATTTTAGTCATGCAAAAGGAACATGGTCAGGTCAATCAACTTAAGGTGCGTACCTTGCGGCATCTTGTAATGCAGTTCGGATGACTTTCACGGGGTCGATGATGCCAGCCTTAATCATGTCAACATACTCCCCTATAGTTGGCAAAGTGCAGGAGTCAGCTAAAGAATCGGTAAAGATTATTATGCTTTTGAAGACATGCGGATAGCCTTTTCAAGGACTACCTAAATTGCAATCCAGGAAGTCAACATGATTTTTGTTACAGCCTAGTAACTGCTAAAACATTACTAAACAGCACAAACCTCTCGCTGCATCATAACCCAGATTAAGATTATCTTGTTCAATTAGCTTCCCAATGACTACACCACCATCAATGCCAGCATTTGCAGCTATAGTCATCAAAGGAGACTACAGAAATCCAGAGATTATTATTACAGGTATAAGAAATAAGCCATCAGGTACATGAAACGCCAAAACCAATAGAGGAACTAACCTTCAAAGCGTTTTTGATAATTTGGACTCCAATCTTTTCATCCTCATTTGCGGTGATAATCTTGTCAAGCTCCTTGGTGGCATATAGAAGGGCAACTCCACCACCTGTTTTAAGTTCCCAATTGGCACACAACATAACAGTCAAGAAACAAGTTTAGGAAAAACGCCAAAGCAAGTGGAGAAATAAGAAAACCGTCACTAAACCTGGTACAATGCCCTCCTCCACGGCAGCTCTTGCTGCATGTAAAGCGTCTGTTACCCTATCTTTTTTCTCACCAACTTCAGCTTCGCTAGCTCCCCCAATCTGCAGTCAAAATGGATATCATGAGAGAACCAAAGTGGGGAAAAGAAACACAGTGAAACATCACCGTGCACCTGAAGAATAACAAACCTTGAGGACAGCAACACCACCAGATAACTTTGATAGACGTTCTTGAGCCTTTTCTTTGTCAAATACAGCAGTGCTTTTGTCCATTGATTCTCTAAGCTGTTAAGGGCATTCACATAACAAATAATTTAATTTCTATCAAAAGAGAATCCAGCCACTATTATCCACATAGCTACGGTTGAGATGAAGGTCAAGAATGACGATTATTACAGTACCTGTTGACACCTCTCCTCTATCTGCTGTTTGTCGCCTCCACCATCCAGAATGATAGTATCATCAAGGGATACAGTAACCTGTAAAGGAATCTGTCACTGTCTGTTTCTCAGGTGAAACAATTTGTGAAGTTTGACAAACCTTTTTAGCAGTGCCAAGCATTTGTAGTTCGACTTTACCAAGATCAAGACCTTGGTCCTCGCTGACAACCTTGAAATTAAATTAAACGAAATAAGCAAGCCAACTTCAGTGATATCGTATCACTTGTGTTAAAGGACTTCTATGGCTGTTGATCATAACGACTGACCTCTCCTCCTGTCAACACAGCCATATCATCCAGATTGGCTCTTCTGTTTTCACCAAATCCAGGAGCTTTGACAGCACATATCTACAATCAATGCATAATAATTACTTCAACAATGTATCTAAATATACTTTGCCGGAATATCAACAAACCATAGCTCTAGCTTGAAGAAGGTAAGAAGCAACACATGTAAGTTTGCACTTTAACTAAACAACAGACACATATCATCAAGCAGCTTGTATACGTAATTCAGTATTGTATACAATAGAACCAGTAGCTAATATCACCTTCAGTCCAGCACGATGCTTGTTCAGTACAAGCATTGATAGAGCTTCTCCCTCAACATCCTCAGCAATGATAAGAAGAGGCCTACGGCTCTGCATACATCAATCACTGCTTAGTACTAAACCAATTTACCATTGCCATTCAAAAGAAGCTGAGACATGCTGGGGACATAATCACCTTGATAGACAATTCTAAAACTGGAAGAAGTGAATTCATTGTTGAGATTTTCTTGTCATGAATTAGAATAAGAGGATTTTCCATCTCCTGCACAAGCATAGGGATAAATAAGATTGTCTGAGACCATTATTTCAAATATTTTGTGCCTGTTGATACAACTCTCATATATACTCTCTGCTCTCATCAGGTCGTTTCTGGGCCTAAAGCTATCTCAGAAACCAACTTAACAAACAGAAATTAAAACCTTGCAAGATAAGCACCCTGAGTCATCCTAAAAGGTCAACACTAAGAGACAATCTACTAATGATTCTATCAAAGCTACAGGAAACCAAAACCAATCAAAATATAACCTGACTCACAATTATACTTAAATGTTCCACTCCCATGCACATTTCCACCATAAAGTCAAAGCAAATGAGGGAACATAGGAAACTTTTACAATGTAGTTCATGCTGGATTCACTAGTTTGACCAAGAAATACAGACTTACACACTTCTGAGTCTTCTGATCAGTCACAAAGTAAGGAGATATGTAGCCTCTCGACAGTTTCATTCCCTGTACCGCTTCAAGCTCATTCTCTAATGTCTTGCCATCCTGCCAATTTCCAAGAATAAGTTGCAGCTCAGGTATTACCAAATACAATGATTCTGCGGTATGAGGCTAATAATAAAAGCAGCACTTGGTACTCACAGTAATAGTAATAACTCCATCCTTTCCGACCTTTTCCATCGCCTTTGATATCAAATCTCCTATTTCCTTTTCACCATTTGCAGAAATGGTTGCTACCTGGTTAACAGGAATATGAAATAACATACTCTTAAGCATGCAAAAATGCGGGATAGTTACTATGTAAACTGCAGTAATACATAGTCAAAATGATTATTTAGTTACTATGGAAGGTGCAGTAACATAGTCAAAGTGATTATTTAGCTTATTTACAGCAGATGCAAACAATAACTACAGCAAAGATACATAAGCAACTCCAATATGGTATATAGAACGTATCTGGATGGAGCAGAGAGATCAAGCTACCACTCCAAACCAGAGCATCCCACCTGATTTATTTCTTCTGAGGAGTTGATAATCCATGCTTTACTTTTGAGGTGTGTAGTGATAGAACTTATGGCCTTGTTCATGCCATTACGCAAGTCCATAACATTGACCCCTGCTGCCACAGCCTTGCAGCCTTCCGTAAGAATAGCCTGTGTAAGTACAGTTGCACAAGTGGTACCTGTGGCCCCATACAATCAGAAATGCAGTGAGTTACAGTGTCACACTGAATATTCTATTCATGCTAGTACTTCTTATGCTATTCATAGGGTTAATAATGTTTGCGATGAGGCCAAGAAAATAACCAGAACAAAAACCACACATATCAGAAACTATTACCGCCATTATCCAGTGTGAGAACTTAAGTCACTGAGCATCACACTCAAGTGAGTTTACTTAACAATCAATATTTTTGTTTCATGTCATCAGAATTTACCTATCCTGACAACATATTTGTTATTAGTTGACAAAAAGGATTAACCACATAGCAGAAAAAACAGATTAACACTATGCTCGTTAGCATTGAGTAGGTTTAGAAATCAGATGGACTGCTCATCTGCTATGCTCAAAGCCCAATTGAATAGATAGTTCATATGGCTGCTCAAGTACAGGAATTTCCTAGAGCTCGGTCCTTACCATCTCCTGCGACCTTATTAGTAGCTTCAGCAACTTGCTTCACCAGGTTTGCACCAACATTCTTAGCACTGTCCTCGAACTCAATGCTTTTTGCAACAGTGACGCCATCCTTTGTGACTTTGGGAGCTCTATGGGATCTCTCAATAATCACATTGCGCCCCTACAACAACACAGACAAGAACACCCACTCAGTCGAGAACCCGAGTGTGATAATTATCTAGCACTTCCACCACTAGATCCATCCCGATCGCTGCATCACTCTCCGAACCAATCCACGCAGCTCGGAATCTGTCAGAGAGCACGAACCTTGGGGCCCATGGTGACCTTGACGGCGTCGGCGAGGTCGTTGACGCCCTGCAGCATGGCGGCCCGGGCTCCGACGCCGAACGCCACCTCCTTCGCCGCATACCCCCGCGCCCACAGCCGCTGCTCCCCGCCGCCGCCTCCTCCGCCGCGCGCCACCTGCCTCCCAGCAAGATTCCCCGTCCGTTAGCGTCGCCGGAAGAGATGCGTCAGGTGGGAAGGAGGAGGTGGAGGTGGCGCGCCGATTACCTGCTTCCGCAGCGCCGACGAGGACCTCGAAATCGCCGCCGCCGCCGCCCGGTACATGGTGGCGAGTACTCGCGATTTCTCCTTCTTCCGGCGGCTTTGCTTGCGGCTTCGCAATTGCGATTCGAGCCTCTCGAGAAGAGAGAGGGTTTTGCTAGGGAAGAAGGGTTTTGGGTTCCGGAAGCTTCGGCTCCACGGTCCCCGGTCCATGGGCCTAAGATGTCACATGGGCCTAGGTACAGCTTGACAAAATGACAAAATGGACCTCGACTTCTTGCCCATTGTCATCAGAATCAATGAACACTTAAAAGAGAGAGAGAGAGAGATTTTTAGGGGGAGATACGCCACTCCAAACATATTTTAAAAAGAAATTGTGAGCGTATTGGAGATTGAACACGGGATCTCGGGATTAAAACCACACACCACTTGCTATTGCAAACATCAAGTACATCTCAGAATCTATGAGCACTAACCATCTTGTTCACAGTTACAAAAGACAGATCACATATCTTTAGTGAAACTTATATGTTTCAATGTCCCTAGCGCTAGCGGATTGATCTGACATGATTTTCTTGTAGCACAATTCGTATGGTGCAATTGCAAAAGTAAAACTTTAGAACCTCTAAAAAATAAATAAAACTTGAGAGCAGAGGAGTACAGAACCACTTAAATACAAAGAACATGTATAATAAAAGAACAGAGCTTGTGTAAGAAATAACAAATAAAAAGTTACACAGAAATAAATTAAGATCATAATGCATGCAGTATAACTTTAAAGCCTTGTATACAGGTAACGCATTAACATAACAGATCACTCTACAACTACTTGAACTGGAGTTGTTGAGCAAGAATCTCTATCGGCAAACTGGTTCAGAATTTGGGTTTTTTCCTCATCACTCCAATGGTGTTGCTGCCTCACAATTTTCCAGTCCCAACACCCCATTTCTTCAACACCCCCATATCTAAAAAGAGCAACAAGCTGCAATGCCGTTGATACTCCCATCACAAAGTTAACGAAGTAAATCTGTCTCTCTGTTCCCTCAAAACCAACGACAACCAACTCCTTCAGCTTTCCATGCTGCAAAGTGGATGGCTTCCAAATGATTTCATCACAATGCTCATCGTCCCAAGGGGTAATATGGATGTGAAGGCTCTCCAGGCATGGTGCTGCTTCAAGTAGGAGGCGAGGCCAAGAGACATCCCATGATGAAGGCACGTCAGCAATCAGAAGCCTTCTGAGGTTAGGCAGCAGCAACGAGGGGCACGATGGCACAAACCATCTCCCATATCCAGTGAATCGTAGAACCAGGTTGGCTATGTTCCGGGTGAATCCAAGAAACCGCTCAATGTTCAAGTCCCAACCAACACGGAAGTCACGCAGACGATTATTGTAACCATGGCGTAAGTTAAGGTTCATGTGCATAAGGTGCGAGAAGGATGAGCGATGCTTGTAACTCACCCAAGTCTCCTTGATAGCTATGCTCTCAAGCATCCCAAGAGAGTGTAGCGCGATGACGCCGCAAAACTCCACGGTAAGCTGCTTGATCCCTGACATGGGAGAGTCGATGACCAGAATTCCCTGATCCACCCAATTGCATGACTTGAGGTGTAGAACTTGCAACTGAGGGCATGAGCTGATCACGGCTTCATAGGATGATTTGGGCACGGAGTTTGGCAGGTCTTGCAAGGTAATTTCGGCGAGAGCGTGGAACCCCTGCAATGGTGGAATGATACAGCCTCCTAGCTTTAGGCTTCTCAGGCGGGGCTTGCGTGGCTCGTTGCAGAGACCATGGTGAGGAAATCTGTGGACATCCGGCGGTATAGACCAATAAGCAGACTTAGCGAAAACCTCAAGATCCTCGACTCCCCAAGCATCCACTGCCTTGGTGATCAAGCGGTTCATAGGATCGGTGTAGTGAGTGGCAAAGAACTCCACCCGCAGCCTGCCGATCCTCCGGCGAGCTCGGCCGGCGCGGCCATGGTTGTCATCCGCGTCGAGGAAGCTGTCGATGGAGGCGGCCATGTTGCGCATGGCGAGGCGCTCTTGCCGCTTGATGCTGGCGACGACAACCTTGGCATCACCATTATACACGATGGTTTGGTGGAGTTGAATGCACCGGTGGTAGCGCGGCGGGAGTATGTCGCTGACCACGAAATCGAGGGCGTCGAGCTGGAGACCGAGCGGGGCCCAGCGCGTGGAGAGCATCGTGGCGGCGAGCGCGGCGCGGGTGTCGATCCGCCGCAGGATGAGGAGGAGCACGTCGTCGGAGAGGTCGCTGATGCGGTCGTCGTCGCAGGGCGCCGCCGCCCCCTTCCTCACAGCGGCGTCTCCGTAGGTCGCGGGATTCCGGTGGCGGCGCCGGCAGAACGCACGATTCGTCATCGTCATCCTAGCCATGGCGGAGGAGGGTCGCGGAGTTCGCCTCAGATCGCTATCGCAGCCGCGGCGGCGACGAAGCGTTGGGAAACAGGAAAACGAACCGCACAAGCGACGAGAACTTGAGCCCTGATGTCAGCCCATGAACACATAGGCCCAGTAGACTTGTCGGGGCTGCTATAGTAGGAAATCAGATGAACTGCTGCTGATTTGCTGAACAGATACTTCATATGGCAGCTCAAGTACAGGAATTTAGTTATCGAGAAAAAAAGTACAGGAATTTAGTTATCAAAAAAAAGTACAGGAATTTCCTAGAACTTGGTCCTTACCATCTTCTGCTATAACAATCATTATTTTGATTCATGCCATAAGAATTAACCTATCATGACAACATATTCATTACTACTAGTTGAGAAGAACCATTAACCGCACATAGAGGAAAAAGACAGGTTGACACTATGCTCGTTGTCAACTTGGCATTGAATAGGCTTAGAAATCAGATGGACTGCTAATCTGCTATGCTCAAAGCACAATCGAATAGATAGTTCATATGGCTACTCAAGTACAGGAATTTCCTACAACTCAGGTCTCTTACCATCTCCCGCGACCTTATTAGTAGCTTCAGCAACTTGCTTCACCAGGTTTGCCCCAACATTCTTAGCGCTGTGCTCAAACTCAATGCTTTTTGCAACTGTGACTCCATCATTTGTGACTTTGGGAGCTCTATGGGATCTCTCAATAATCACATTGCGCCCCTACAACGGCACACACAAGAACACCCATTCAGTCGATAAATCGAGTGTGGTACTATATGACATCTGTCTGTAGCAACAGATATGATTTCAATGTTGAAATTGAGCATCCTTTTACTTCTGAAATGTGCCAACAAATAGCAATACATTATAAATAAGGGAGGATGGAATTCTTGTAGCCAACTGAGTCTGAGAGGTTTCCTCTCCTTCGTCAGCGCCTCATCTAACTTTACCACACTATTCACTGCCTCCATCTCTGCAAACATGGATGGCAAAAATTCTCAAACAAGGAATAGGCGGTTGATCAAATGCGCATACTAGATACAAAAGAAATCATGCAACCTATTTGTAGGGATACGATGATCCTTTTTTTCTTTTTTGGTTGGGTGGATAGGATCATCCAGTTTCTTGTTTGGTTAGATGGATAATAATGGATAGAATGAAAACTATAACATATTAACTAATAATAAAACAAGTTAATTATTATTAATACAGCATAATCTATACTAATTAATAACAAAATAGACTAACTATATCTAACCAACACTAATTTTGACAAGTTAATTACTACTTAATAACAAAATGCATTTATTATTGCTAATAAATTACTAACGATCAAGATTGGCAAATGTAGATATCCTCGTCCAGATACGCTCATCCAACATCTTCATAAAATATTCCTTCTCCAGCCTGCTCCATCCACCCTTGTCCACCAACTAAAAACACTCAAAAACTGGATTATCGTCTCCTATCCAGGGATCTCTCTCCAATCAAACACACCATTAGTGTACCACACCTACATAAGAATCTGGTCAATATGCGGTCACTTCGTCCTAGAGAGTAGAGAGAGCAGAACTAATTATGTGTTTACTCCGTACTATAGACAGCAAAATCACCAACAGATGCAAATTGCGAACACAATAAATCTAAATTTCACAAAAATATCCGCTAGGATCGCGACCAATAACTACGTATCATGACACCAACACCTAGTCAGTATCACTTGTCCAAACCCTTTTAAATGGGTTACCCATATGCATGCCTATGTTCCATGGAACCATGCATCAAAGACTATTATTAACTCGGGCAAGTCAGAAAGCTATTGCTAGTTGCTATACGCGAGTTTCTCATGTGCAGAAAAGAGTACAACTCTTAGACCACATAGGAATCACAAATCCCTGCCGTTAGGCAATTCATGCAAGAGTAGATGAAACTAAAACTCTCCCATTGCATCTCGACAAATTTGGGCAGAAATCCAATTACAATAACCACAGCAAATTTCAAGCACGTAAGCAATAAAGACGAGGATGAATCATAGCAAACCGAAATGGGAAGCGATTGCAATTCCAATCAACTGAAACACAAGATGAGCACCAAGCGTAGGCCAAATTTCAAATGCCGAATCTGCCATTAGTATCTTATGAAATCAATAAATGCATAAGCAAACAGAACAGAATCAACAAAGGAAAAGGACAAACACCCCCATCAGTTCACAGTTGCGGACATGCTTGCAAGCTTGCAGCAGCTCAGACCAAATAACAAACCACAATCATATGCAAGATCGGTTTTTCATAGGCAGATGAAATCAACCAAAATAAGAAAAAAGAAGTGCAAACTAAATCAGGCTCCACAGTGCAACTCCCAACTCCCAAGAGCTCCATCTCATCCATAAGTCCGCATGAAACGACAAAATCTAAGTCAAATGAAAGATGAATTAACCTCTGATTCATCATAGATCCCTGCAAAAGCCCATCTCATGCTATAACCCTCAGTAACAAGGCAAATCCCAAAAGAAAAAACCACTGTGATCGAAACACAGTTCACTAGATGCAGCGTTGAAGCAAAAGCAATAAAACGGAACAGTAGAAATGCTCATCCCATGGCATCTGTCCTTTCGAAACACCGCAACCTTGACCAGTTTGAATCCAACCAAAAACCAAAATCATCTTGCTATTGTTAAACCCCTGATTAAACCCAGATTTGAAATCACAAATAGCTCCCAAATCACAAACACCCTATGCAAAACCCAAGCGTGACATGGCCGTAGGCGAGCGAAATCAAGGCTACACCACGTCCGATGCAGCAGCGACACATGACACAGCTCGAAATTGCAAACCCCATTTAAACCCCAAAAATGGACTATGCGTGCAACATCCATGCACCATAGTTGTAGGGCGCCGAATCAACGCAAATCAATCAAACCTCCTTGTCATCTCTACCAACTCCGACAAGTCGAAACCCCAAACGAGGTTACAAAAATCCCCCATACTTGTTTTGGCAAAGTTGCAAGCAAGCATACCTAATGTAGCCATTATAGCAGCAAAGATGATGATTCCAATGGGCTGAACCCTCAGTTTACCAATAGAATACCAGTAAACATTGATGCTCTTTATCGACAGATGTGTGAACAAAAGGTCATTTTTTACAGGCAAAAAATATAGTAGGCGGGCTAGTAATTTCACAGGAACTTTTATAGGATTTTCATCCAAATTAGCTCAACTACGGTAGGATTCAGAAGAAATCCAGGGCTTAATCCAATACAATAGAACAGTTTAATCTAAAATCTCTATGAATTCTTATGAATCATGTTGGTCTAGAAGTCTGAGCTGTCTGTCCACCGTTAGACAGGGCAGCCCAAGGCCCAAGCTAAGACCACCCTAGCCCATCAAACTGGGTGTACAAAAGAGGGGGCCCACATTTTGGCTAATCCAGTTAGTCCAGTGCAATGCTGATTATATGCGGCCACCACAACACACCAACCAGGTTACCAGAACAAAGTCAGACAAGAACATATCAGATTTGTCAGGAATCTTCTATAATCTAAAGCTATGCACTTGCAACATGTACTGCTGAAACTGCTGCTGATACAACAGAAGCCAATTCCATCCAGATAATCCAACAACACAATGGGGGGATCTCTGATCTCTCTACTGAAAATAAACAGCTAATGGCTGTACCAGACACTCACTTTTCCAGTTTTCCTTTCAGAGAATTTATAGGGATGATCTCTAGGGGCTGCTTATTGGATGACACAGATGCAGGCGTTGCCGTCTGTCACACCCCGATCTGGCACCGCCGAACAACGGCACCTGATAGGAGCGTGTCGTAGAAAAATAGCGTGAACCGCTTCCTACGAAACCACGATATCGGTACCAGTCCCAGGACATAGCACTGGTACCCACGGTGACAATTAGGAATCATCGCAATCCTTAATTTAAATAGAGGACTTATTTAACTTGACTTAAGTTGCAACTCTCGGGAGGACCCAAGAATGCAACAGACGACACGGAAGCAGCAACATCAGAGATAGAGGCAGCGGAAACCAACGAACTAACACCCAACACCACAGGCAACAGCAGGGAACTAGGACGAAACCCTAATCTTCACTTCGGCTTCACCTTCAAAGCTGGTAGAACTATATATATATATAAAAAGCAAGGGTGAGTACTTACGTACTCAGCAAGCCAGGGGAACTTAAGTGGTTAATGCAAGCTTCAAGGAGAGGCTGTTCTTTTAGCAAAACAATTTTATTTTCAAGTTTTGATCAATCTAAGTGTGTGCTTGTCCACAACCAGAGCGAGACAAGTCTCAGCTCGGTCGGGAGTGAGAAGTAACAAATTGATTTTCATGTTTGCACAACTCCCAGAGTTGGCCTAAAAGTTGGTTTCCCAAACCAAACCAATTATCCAATCTTCCCGAGATATGTGGTCCCCAAACGACCAATTATTTCCAGGGACTCCCTGTCCCGCTGTCTCCCTGACAGCCAATTAGGGACTCCCTGTCCCGCTGTCTCCCTGACAGCCAATTGCTTCCCAAGCATCAGGTTTCCCAAACCATTATCATCTCTTTTCAAAGCATGGTAAAACAAAAACTACGCTAAGGAATTACCTCACATCCGCCCATAACCGTGGGCACGGCTGTTCGAACGGTTTGTTAACCTCTGCAGGGGGATACACTTTACCCACACGACGTTACTAGCCTGGGTCACCCAGCCCGTGCAGAACAGCCACGTCTGGTGACTTTGAGGCTTTCACGACAAGGCATTTCAAAGCCGACACAAGGTTGCCATATGCCAACGGGAGGGGTCATCCGGACCAACAACAGGTTAGGTCCCAGACCATACTGTGCCAGGAAGCCCAGGGGTCCTCCCCGACACCACCCCGGCGCATCCACTTGTCCCTTGGCATCAAAGCTTCCCAGGCCTAGCTAATTTCTCAGCCAGGGGTGTCCCATTTCACCCGTGTGGTCGCACTTATTATATGCTCGGATGTAATTCCAAAGGAATCGGTCCTTAAAAGCGACCGCACAAGCATCCCGCCCAGGAATAGCCTGGTGTCGCGAGTTTTATTTTTAAAACTCATTTTTCTTTCACAAGGCACCGACCCAGGCGTCGGGTTTTTCAATACTTTTGTAAATCAAGTTTTACCCAAGATGTTCTCATATTTTAAGTTTGAAGGCGACGGCGATACCCGTACAAAGTGTACGAGTACCAAGGCGCAACGAAGGTGGTTACAAGGGAAACATGATGAAGCAATTAACAAAGGGAAGGATTAAATGCAGCAAGTTAGGTAGGCCCACCTATCAATGCATAACAGTTCAAGTGGAATCCTATCAATGCATAAATATTTTGCAAACAATATAATTAAGTTTAAAATATAGGCTCAAGATGTTCAAAGGTGGCTTGCCTTGCTCAGGGCTTAATCTTCACGAATCTTCGAGAAATCCTCGCTTGACGAAAAATCCGGTAACCGCAACTAGGCGCAAACAATCAAAAACCTAAACAAAAGACCAAAACAAATATCCTATTTAGACTAAATAATAGTGGCATTAAATAGATCACAATTTAACGGAATTTCCGGAGGTGGAACGGGGTCAATCGGAGTTAAGGACTACGAGATATGAATTTCGGAAGTTAAATTGGAAACTTCGGATCAAGGAAATGATTTACGGAAATGTCCGGAGTATAGGAAAAGGTATATGGACAAGGAAATGATTTATCTAAACTTCCGGAGTAGGGAAAGTAAATCATGGAATTTTGGTACAAGGAAAAGTTTTTATTTATTTTATTGGAATCAAAGAAATGATTTATCGAAATTTGCGGACAAAGGAAATGGAATTATTAAATTTCTGGAAAAGAAATATTCTCAAGAATATTTCTTACTCACTCATTGACATGTGGGGCCAGCAAGAGGTGAGGGAGAGCGTATGGACTTCTGGTTATGGGTGGCTGTTTTGGGTAGAGGGAGGAATGAGGGACCAATGATGGACTTTGTTTCATGGGTGACTGTCTTAGAGGGAGGGAGTGGAAATGGACTTTATCCATGGGTGGCTGGTTTGGTAGGAGGAAGCAGTGAGGGAGCAAAGGTGGACTTGCAGGGAGGAGTAAATATGGACTTTTGTTGGATATTTTTACCAGTCAAAGGTGGGACCCGCAGAGAGAGAATAGGGGAGAGGGTCCCACTTCCTTTCCTTTTTCCTTTCTTTTTTCTCTTTCTCCTCTCTTCTTCTTCCTTCCTGCTCCTTCTTCTCTGTTTCTCTTCTTTCTCTCTTCTCTGTCTTCTTTCCTTTCTCTGCTGCTCGCCGGATGGAGAGAGGCGGCCGGGACGGCTAGGGCGCGGCCGGCGCGGCGCGGCGCGCGGCAGAGGTCGCCGGCGGCCAAGGGCGGCGAGGAGGCGGCGGTGAACCGAGAGGGATGGGGAGGCAGCCAAGGCGCGCGGCACGGTCGGGCGCGGCACGGCGCGACCGGGCGGCGCGGCACTGTGCGGCCGGGCGGCGGACGGAGGCGAGGCGGGGCCGGTGCGGCCAGGGTCGCCAGTGGGAGGGAGAGGGAGGCGGGGGCAGCGCGCGGCGCGGCCAGGCACAGCAGCCAGGGGCGCCGGCGAGAGGAGAAGAGGGGAGGGGGGAAGAGATGGGGCGGTGGTCGCGGCGGCGCTCTGGGGAGAGGGGTTGGGCGCGGCCGCAGCGAGGCTGCGCGCGGGTCGCAGCGGTGGCGGGTGGGGCGGTCACCGGGAGAGGGAGGTGCGCGAGGTTGGGGATGCCGGTGGCGGAGACGGCCGTGGCGGCGTGCAGGCAGGCGCAGCAGCGTGCTGGCAGGCGCGGCGGCGTGCAGGCAGGCACGGCGCGAGAGGAGTAGAGGAGGCCGGCGCGCGGGGTGTGCGGCTTATATAGGCGCCATGTGAAGCTTCTAGGGGAAGGAAAAGCACGGGTGCGGTCAAGGTGGGGGCGACGGATGCACGGGAGCGGCGTCAGCGGCGCTGTTCTGTGCGCGGCGCCAGCGACAGAGGCAGGGAGCCAGGCTAGAGGAAAAAGAGAAAGTGGAGGAGAGAAAGGGAGCTTCCTCCAAGCCATTTTGGGAGGAAGGAGAGAGAAGGAGGAAGAGCTCTGCCTCCCGGTTTTTGGATGGGAGCGGCGTGGGTGGCAGGGCGTCACGGTGACGCCGGCGGCAGGCGGCTGGCGCGGCAGTCGGCAGGAGGCGCAGCGCGGCAGTCGGCCGGTTTGAATCAGCGCGGGCGGCAAGCCAAAATCCGGCTGGAGAGGGAAAACGAGCAGGAGAGAGAGAGTTGCGGGGGAGAGAGAGAGATAGAATGAGAGAGAGAAAGAGATGACGGAGAGAGGGAGAAGGCTGCGGGAGAGAGGAAACAGGCCGGGGAGGAGAAGTGGACCGGCGGGAGGGGTTGGGCCGAGCCTGGGACAGCCCAGCGAGAGGGAGAGAGAGAGAGGGAGTTCGACTGGGCCGAGGGGAAAGGAGATGGCCCAGGCTGCAGGTGAGAGGAGGAGGTTGGTTTGGGCTGAGAGAGAAAGAGAGACACTTTAGACTTTAGCTGACAATTACTGATAAGAAAAATAAGGAGCATTTGGTGTCGGATTTGAATTCAAATTACATATTTGAACTCGGAAAAATAGGACGGAGTCAAAGAGGGGATTCACAATAAGAATTTGATATTTTTGTATTTGAGAGAAGTATTTGGCGAGAATTCAAGGGAGAGAAAGATCAAATTCGGAATTGATTTATAAGTGTAATTTCGAGGAGGCAATTTTTGATATCGAGTAGAGGGATTTAAACTAAGATCTACGGTACAACTTAGACTCAATATTCAAAGAGCGAAATTTTTTACATATAGGATTTTTGTAAATTAGCTTTTTAACGCCACCCGAAAATCGGGGCGTTACACCGTCTTCATCATCCGAGTCTCTAGATTCGCTGCACGCAAGGACATTGATAACCAAAGATGCTATATAATTATATCACACTTAGTTCAAGCTAAGCTATCATTTGAAAAAGATGTGTGCGGGTGAAATTCAGGATGTGCTCCGGAGAATCATATTTTGTTTTCTAACCCAGATATAGAGATGAATCATTTGCAGTAATACATACACATAGTAGTAAAGCCTCACATTTTATTACAGTATCAATCTTATGAAAAAGGAAGAAAATCAAGCGGTCCCTTCAAGTTTCAGCTTATTTATATAAAGCTATGAAGACGCTATGCACGCAGACTGTACCAGATCTATTTTAAGTTTTACTAACACCCATAATGCTGCTAAAAGAAAATATAGATCACCTGAGTGGATTCAGGAGCTACTGGAGCACCTTATCAAATAGTATGTGTATTAATATATGATTAGATAGACTACAACCGAGCAGGGCATTATGACCTGTAAATCAGACTCATTAAAGTATATGAATACAAGTGGTGGCCTGTCGGAGAGGAATATAGAGAAAGATGCATGCGAAGATGGAGGGACATACTTATGCATATGTCATGCTCCTTCATGTAAAGCAAGCCGCCACTGCGCCCGCACTAATAGCTTCCCCATGTGTTCTTGCATTTACATTCCTTGCATTGGCATGCAGTCCGTTCCTTGCATTCATCAATATGTGTCAAAATATTTCACATCAGCACAAATGGACCACAAGAAGGTCGCATGGTCATTGGCCAGTGAGTGATATTTCCCTAAACATGCAGCTTTGCAGGATGGGCAAGCACATCCAATAATGCAACGGAGTTCAGAACTTGATTCTTACCTTCACACTTGTGGATTACATCACCATTGAACCCATCCGGACACTTACAGGCATCATTCTGTAGGTTATAAGCATCATAAATATCTTTTAAATTTTAACAACACACAAGACAACAATATCCCAACTGATAACTTGCAATGTAGGCAAAATATGTCCACCCAAATCCCGAAGCTAAAATAATGAGGATGCAAGTTAGACATTGGAAGGTTACCATTAGCATGTCTAACAACCCTTCATTGCAAATAAAACTGAAGGGTTCTGTAATATCAATGGACTCGTGCACTTAAGTATTGGTAACAGTTCAATAAGACTAAAATTGCTTGCCACAAAAATGATACTTTTTTATTAATTGAAGTGAACACATCCGCTATCCCCAAAAGGGTGTCTGATAATAATTAACTTACTTATAGTCATTAAGCAATTCAAACTAAAAACGAGATCCAACAAAGCATATGCGAAAAAATTGAGCTGCCACTGCACAATTAATTAGTTACAAGTTTCTTCTCTGGCATATGTTATCCTAAGCCAAAAAAATTGAGCTAATCCCAGTTTTCTTTGCTAGCTTATATTCGACAAAATAAAACGATCTAAACTCACATCACAGTAATAGAAAAACCACAACCAATATCAATGACATCCAAATTCTCGATAAGGTTTTGTTATCCTAATAAATTTGATTGATTGAACACTGGATCATAACAGCTTCCGATGCATTGCTGAAGGCAATACTACTAAACACAACGGTGGAAAGAGTACACTATCGGTAAAACATCTGCTCATGATAATCTACTCTATAAGGAGATGGGGACTTCGGTGTGATCGCGTTTGGGAGGGGAGGAGCCAGGGATATAAATTTGTATTTTGCAGTGAAAAAAGATTTACTAATTATTGGACAAGGCATTACCACAGATTCATCTGCTCACCATACAACCAATCTGCAAGATGCTCTCTACCATTGTGACCCTCTCACTCCTGTTGTCCTGCACACACACAAAGAACAAATAAAAAAGAATCAGAGAATGGGGATTCAAGTCAAGAAACAGAGATCAGCAAAGACCAAGAAGCCAGATCCATGAAAGGATAACAACTGATGGAGACACACATATTCGCAGCAGGCACGAAATCCCTGGGCAGAAGGGGGTGACGTGGTGCCGAAACTCACCTTCAACATAGGCCAACAGGAAGGGGATGGTTTGCAGCCATTATTTGGAGACGTGGAAGCATTTTGAGTGTATTTGTTATAAATGATTCTAATGAATGTCCTGTACACGGAAGTCGTTAATTACCAAGGCATAACCCCTTGAACAACAAAATATGACCGGTGGCTCGGTGAGACATTGACCCCATTGTCATAAGAATCTATGAACACTAATCACCTTGTTCAAGTCAGTTACAAAAGACAGATCTCTCGTGAAACTTAATGTTTCTCTGCGCCTAGCTGATTGATACTGACATGATTTTCTTGTAGCACAATTCCCATGATGCAAAAGTAAAACTTGAGAACCTCTCTCTCAAAAAAAGGTAAAACTTGAGAGAAGAGTAGAGAACAAACAGAAGGCTCCACTTAGATACAAAAGAGCATGCAGACAAGACATAATAACAAAAACAGAGTCTGTAAAAATAATTTATAAAAAGTCACACAGAAATAAATTAAGATCATAATGCATGCAGTACAACTTGAAGAATTGTAAACAAGTAACACATTAACATAACAGATGCATGCTTTATAACTTAAAGCCTTGTAAGTAAAACATTAACATAACAGATCACTTTACAACTACTTGAACTGGAGTTGTTGAGCAAGAATCTCTATCGGCAAACTGGTTCAGAATCTGGGTTTTTTCCTCATCACTCCAATGGTGTTGCTGCGTCACAATTTTCCAATCCCAACGCCCCATTTCTTGAACATGCCCATATCTAAATAGAGCAACAAGCTGCAATGCTGTTGATACTTCCATCACAAAGTTAACAAAGTAAATCTGTCTTTTAGTTCCTTCAAAACCAACTACAACCAACTCCTTTAGCTTTTCATGCTGCAAAGTGGATGGTTGCCAAATGATTTCATCAGAAGACTCATCATCCCAAGGGGTAATATGGATGTGAAGGCTCTCCAGGCATGGTGCTGCTTCAAGTAGGAGGCGAGGCCAAGAGACATCCCATGATGAAGGCACGTCAGCAATCAGAAGCCTTCTGAGGTTAGGCAGCAACAACGAGGGGCACGATGGCACAAACCATCTCCCATATCCAGTGAATCGTAGAACCAGGTTGGCTATGTTCTGGGTGAATCCAAGGAACTGCTCAATGTTCAAGTCCCAACCAAAACAGAAGTTACGCAGACGATTATTGTAGCCATGGCGTAAGTTAAGGTTCATGTGCATAAGGTGCGAGAAGGATGTGCGATGCTTGTAAATCACCCAAGTCTCCTTGATAGCTATGCTTTCAAGCATCCCAAGAGAATGTAGCGCGATGACGCTGCAAAACTCCACAGTAAGCTGCTTGATCCCTGACATGGGGGAGTCGATGACCAGAATTCCCTGTTTCGCCCAATGGCATGACTTGAGGTGTAGAACTTGCAACTGAGGGCATGAGCTGATCACGGCTTCATAGGATGATTTGGGCACGGATTTTGGCAGGTCTTGCAAGGTAATTTCGGTGAGAGCGTGGAACCCCTGCAATGGTGGAATGATACAGCCTCCTAGCTTTAGGCTTCTCAGGCGGGACTTGCGTGGCTCGTTGCAGAGACCATGGTGAGGAAATCTGTGGACATCCGGCGGTATAGACCAATAAGCAGACTTAGCAAAAACCTCAAGATCCTCGACTCCCCAAGCATCCACTGCCTTGGTGATCAAGTGGTTCATAAGATCGGTATAGTGAGTGGCAAAGAACTCCACCCGCAGCCTGCTGACCCTCTGACGAGCTTGGCCAGCACGATCATGGTTGTCATCCGCGTCTAGGAAGTTGTCGATCGAGGAGGCCATGTTTCGCATGGCGAGGCGCTCGTTTCGCTTGATGCTGGCAACTAGAACCTTGGCATCACCATTATACACAATGGTTTGGTGGAGCTGAATGCACCGGTGGTAGCGCCGTGGGAGTATGTCGCTAACCATGAAATCGAGGAAGTCAAGCGAGCGCGGGAGCAGGGCCCAGCGCTTGGAAAGCATCGCGGTGGTGAGTGCGGCGCGAGTGTCAAGCCGCTGCAGGATGAGGAGGAGCACATCATCGGAGAGGGCACTGATGCGGTCACCGCAGAGTGCCACGGGTTTTTGGTGGTAAAGCAACTCATCCTTCCTCTTAGCCACATTGCGGAGGGTACGGAGGCACTCGTCACCGCAGGCCGCCGGCGTCCGGTGGCGACAGGACGTACCTTTCCTCTCAACCCTAGAGGAGTTGCGGAGGGCGCGGTGAAGTGGGTGGAGAGCAGCAACGCTGGCGCTGGCGCATCTATCTGGTTGCCTCATATCGCAATCCGCCGCTCCGTCGTCGAGGCCCCCGCCCCAGACCAGCTCCGCCTCCGAGGCCGCCGCCCCGGCAAGCTTCGCCGCGTGCAGATCCGATGCGGTCGTCGCCGCTTGCCCACGGCGCGAACAGATCCTGGACGAAATGGAGAGCCTGGGGGAGGACCGAGACGAGACGGGCGGCGGCCCCCTCCTGCTCCTGCTCCCGCTCCCCGACGGCGGTCGGCGCTGCAGGCGAGGTCTCGCGGGCACGAACGAACTAGAAGGAGAAAGAGATCTGTCCAGTCCAAGAGACGGGGGCGTTTTGGCAGGGATGAAAACGGTTTGGAAAGTGATGCAAACCATCTTTATCGTTTTTATTTTCATATTTTTTCTGGAACCGAAAATCCGGATACGAAATCTAAATCGAATATTATCGAATACGAAAACGGAACGAATACGAATCGGAGCAAATACGGTAACGGATATTTATCGGAATATAAAAAACTCTTAAACTGTACTTCTCAAATCAATAAAAAGAAATAGCTAAATATTTGTTTCTAAAATAATAAATTAATATTTCTATATTTTATCAATTAATAATAATACAAGTAGTTGACATTGGCTAATAAAAATTAAAAAATAGCTATTAGCCAAATAAAATCCGAAGTACTAGACTAAAAAATATCTCTATTTAATTTAGCACCTCAATACATAGTATAAATCTAAACATTTAGAGTAGAGAAGACTGAAACTAATCAGTTGTATATGAAAAATTTTCTGTTTCCGATTCCGAGAAAAAACCTGAATTCATTTCCGGAAAATTTTCGAATTTATTTCCGGCGGATTCCGGTTTCCGACGGATAGTAGTCTTATCATATTCGTTTCCGCTTCCGAGAAAAAAATTCCGAATTCGTTTCCGTTTCTGGAAGTTTCCGGAAAAATTCCGACCGACACTTTTCTTTTCCAAAAACACGTCCTTAATCCGGAAATATTCCGAACTATTTTCATCCCCACGTTTTGGTCGAGAAATTTTAGAATTTACCACCTAAATACATAAGAAAATTAACATTATACCATTGTTAAAACTGAGTTTCGGTAAAATACCATTCAATGAATGTGTTTCACTAAAATATAGTGGCCAAACGCTAGAATGTTATTTTAGATGAAATTGCCCCTTCTTCCACATCTCTTCCCTTCCATCTGATGACTCCAACTTCGCTCGCTGGCCAGCGACCACAGCATGAACGGGCAAGAACTTTGGCCGCTCACGGCCACCGCGTGGTTCCCGACGATCCTGCCGGCACTTGTGCTCTGTCGCGGTGGCACCGTCGTTTCCTCCTCGCAAATCAGTCACCATCTCCCTTTGCTTTTCCTTATTTTTTTTCAATCTCCACATCACCTTGCATGGTTCTTGCTCTGTTGTTTGACTGGTGTTTCTTTTTTCTCATTCAGAGAGGCATTCATGGTGGAGATCTATAAGAATGGTTGTGCTTACTTTCTCTGTCCCTGAGATGGATACACGCATGTACTAGTTTGCAAATCTTGGTGGTGCCGGATGAGTATCTCGGTGTCGTGCAGGGTGTTTGGGATGAATCCTGTCAGGATACGTGCGGTAGTGTGCAGTAGGTCATTGTGGAGGAGCCGGCGACCCGGCGAGGCACGGGACAGCGAGGCGGTGGGACGTGGTCGGCGGCGAGCAGACCAGCGGGTGGGTGTCACGGAGCGTGCGTGCCGCTGCTCACCGGCTCGTTGCTTCCATCCCGCGCCATCCCCTTTCTGATCGTTGCCGGCGAGCAGATCAATATGTGAAGCTTGGAATAAAGAAGCTAAAGGGTATTTTCGTCCGAGATAGCATTTTAGCAATGATGCACTGATTGAGATTGGAAATTTAGCGAAACCCACCTCCGCGATGGTATTTTAGCGAAACCCACTTTTAACAATGGTATATATGCCAATTTTCTCGAAATACATAGGCCTTTAAGAATTTGCTACCCAATCCACTCCTTTGAAAATTTACCATTGATAATGTGAATTTCCTTATTCCATGTCATTCTGTCCGCCCACGCAGCTGCACCATCTCAGTCCTCATCCATCCGCCATACCACACGAGCCCAGACCGACGTCATCTGCCACCGACGTAGTCATCATCCATCTATCGCCGCTAGAGTCACTATCATCTCGCCCGCTTTGAGGGTGTCGCGTGGGCAGGCGAAGCGGTCGAGCAGCTGACGCGCTCGTGTTCTTTCCTCCTCCGACGACCACCACCCTCTCCTCCTAGCAATGCCAACATCCACCATTGAAAGTGCATTTAGGTCTCTAATTATTTTTGTGGTAAATGGCAATCCGATTAGCAAGGACTAATGCCTATAATTGAGATTGTTTGAATGAATATTAGTCCCCCATAAGATGATGTTCGATGCAATATCCTTATGTATGGAGTTTTGATGAAGAACAACAAAGAACCTATTGGTGAAATATAATTTTTCATTTGTTTGTATCAATAGGAAAGTCCTACTATTAAGGGGGATGGTGCATTGATGTCTAGCAATGAGTTAGGTTCTCATAATCCTTTTTCGAAGTTGTTCTCATTCAATATTTTCTCTTCTGGTGTGTTTTCGGACTTGTCCGAAAGTATTTTTTTTGGAATTTCCAAAAGTGGTTGTGCACTGAGACTTGGTTCTGGTCATTTTCGGACTTGTCCGAAAGTGACTTTCGAAATTTCTGAAAATGACTATGTGGCCAAACTTGGTTCTGGTCATTTTCGGACTCGTCTGAAAGTGACTTTCGGAATTCCTGAAAATGAATGTGTAGCCAAACTCTGTTCTGGTCATTTTCGGAATTTCCAAAAATGACATTGTAGCCGAAGTTGGTAATGAACATTTTCTGACTTATCCGAAAATCCATAAAGGAATTTCTGAAAAATGTATTTTGGCTCTCTTGATTCTCGGATTTTTTGAAGTGGTGCAATTGAAGTTGGTTTTGATATTTTTCGAACTTGTCCGAAAGATATTTTCTGAATTTCCGAGAAAGGGAATCTTTGCCTTTTACGGGTAGATCTGACACTGTGGCTATAAATAGCTCCCTCTAGCTCTAAGTCAAGGTTGCTGCTCTCATTGAACAATTCGTGCCCTTGGCTTGCACCACCTGAGATCCACTTTTGAGCCTCGCTTGCTTGATTCCCCTCTTCAACGATCTTCGAGTTTGGATTTCGTGTGTGAGGGAATTGTGGTTTTGAGTTTGTGTGAGTGTCTGGTGTTGACTTCGTGAAGATTTGTATGCACTTGATTCATCCCTAAGAGATTCTTGCATCATCTTTTACTCTTGGAGGTTGAGGACTCCTAGATGGCTAGGTGTCACTCTTAAGTCACCGATTCACTTGTGGTTGGCTGGGCGAAGTTTGTGAAGGTCGGATCTCATCTCCGAAAGGAAAGATATTTGAATTTCGGGAACACCCCATCTTGGAAGAACCTCGGTGATATCCCTCTCTCCCTTCTCTAGCTTTGCTTGCTTGTGCTGCTATTAGTCTAGTTGTTGTTTGCGCTTGCTCCTCGTACTTGTGATTTGCTAGATCTAGTTTACTTTGCGTTGTCCGCTTGCTCTGTGATTTTCGGAATTTCCGAAAAGCTTCGTTTCTTCATTTCTTATAAGTTTTAAATTAGCCAATTCACCCCATCTGTCTAATTGACCTTTCAACCACGTGAGAAACCAAGCTGCGATGCACGGAGTCCTATCCTCCCTCTTCCCTCAGTTGACCCCATCCCCCAAAACACTCGAGCGAAAGTGCCATGGTACACGAGAGGCGGTGCAGGATAGCACATATCGGCGAGGCACCGCGGGAAGAGGAAGTGGTGGACATGGCGCATGGACTCTCGTCACCCCCGTTTCCCATCCCCTCACACATGAAGCTCCGCGTGTATGGCCCTCCCAAACCCTAGAAATTTGACGCAACGGAGGTGCTTCTTCCACACGGTTGGCTTGGGATGGGTTGTGGTCGTCAACGGTGGTGATGCACGTCGGGCTAACGAGGTATGGTGGTGGTGGACGGAAGATGACGGAGCCTACGCAAGGATGGACGACATGGTTGCGCGGGTGGACGAAGTGGCACGGGATAAAGAAATTTGCATCATCAGAGGTAGATTTTATGCAATGTTTCATCGGAGTTCTAGCCGATGAGTTATCTTGTTACTATTTCTAAGTGTAGTATCGGCTTATACTCAAACTCGTACACTCACTAGTTAAATATCTCTTTATCATCTCTAGTCTTATATTGTCTCGGTTCGGTCCAATCTATCAAGATTGTTTTTTTATAAAGAATGGTTTATTGATGATTATGCAAATTTTAGTTTTAGCCGATGATAGCATGAATCTCATTGTTTATCTAATTATTTGAATCTACATCGAGCCCATAGCCAATAGATCAAAACCCTAAATTGACATCAGCTGGTCTCACTACATCCTATCGACTTATTAGCCGATCGGCTTCTTGATCATCGATCTATTTATTTGCAGGATTGAACTAACTGGCACACCCCGAACCTCATCAAGATTTAGAACTTGCACTGGAGCTAAACATATCTCCCATGCCTTTGTGTGATATGGCGTATTTTGCGTGAACACTTTAGTGCAAAAAAACATGAAAAACTATGGCTTTTTATCCAGAAATAATCTTGCCACAAGGGGAGAAGTTCAGAAGCAAGGCCTTTTATATGTTGCATGTGGAGGATATGGATACGGGGTATCCATACGACCTGCTTATCCGACTAGAGATAGGAGGTGAGCCGGATCCATGTATTATGTGATAGAGTAGGACGTAATCGCAATATTGCCTTGTGTTCTATGACAGGGCCTGGAGTACCGATTGAGTACTACCATATAATAGATCAAGAAACTGATATCGTGCATGACTAACCCTACTCCCAACCTATTTAAGATGGACAGCAAGCTCCCTAAAGGGCAACTCATAACCACAACTTGATTGTCGGATCAATAAAACACCCGACAAATACAATACCCAAACATAAGTTACTGCACTCGCAAACAATTACCCCCACATATTGGCGGGTTGAGTTGTACAGCTGAAAACATCTCCCAATTCCCCATAGTTGCGGATATTTTTGACTCAATAGTTGCAGATATTCGCTGAAACCATTTCCCACGCGTGCAGACAGCTGGGCAAACATGTGGAGTAAAAGATAAAACAAGATGACAACATATTGCAGGCTGGCAATTAATCCGAACAAGGCAAAATATCGGAATATTACTGCAAAACAGTAGTATCACATATGAGGATCCCAGTTTTCATAGAAGAGTGCATTCCGGTCCCACCATTCAGTGAACGAAATACCGACACCAGCGTTTTCCAGCAGTTGAATAAAAAAAATTCAAGATTCTACGGTCTTCACAGCTAAACCAGAGATATGAATCCACACCATATGAACAAATGTACTAAAGTCTACCTATGTCGTGCAGACATGCATCACATCCAGTTAATCTCATTTCACCTTGAGAATTGACAAGGCTCTCTCCTCTAAGGGACATAATCCGGATCATCAGAATCATCACCATCTTCAGAATGACTATTTGAGTCGGATGTGGAGTGGTGGGGTTCATGTGCAAGGGCAGGTTGAGGAGGTCCATCAGGTGCAGCTTCCACAGGCACCCGAGGTGTGCGGACGCGCCTAGGAACATTCAGATCGATTGGATGAAGTGGAAGCAGGATGATCTCATCTTCAGCCGGATTATGTGGAGGCGGGACGACCTCATCTTCAGCTGGAGCATCAAACTGTTGTGGTTGCAGATCTATCTGAACATCAGGATATTCTCTATGAGCTGGATGCAGTTGCAAATGTACAACCTCAGGAGGCATCTGCAGCATAGACATTCTTGGTCAGAGAATTGAAATTAAATCAGGGAATTGAAATTAAACGATTGTTACAACACTATTATGAAAAAATTACATACAGAGAGTTCTCTCCTAAGTACATCAATAGTGAGCATCAATTCCACCTGCAAATATTGCAATATAAGCGTGAGATACAGCATAAGGTAAGAAATAAAAATATGAAATGTTGCAAAAGGCAAGTACCCCATTGTAGTTGAAACGTTTTCGTTCAGCTGTCTCCCAGTCATCAACCTTGTCTTCTAGACCATTTAACATCCCTATAATCTTCAGACTTAACTTTTGGGCTTTTACAGCCCTTCCATGCATATCATGGTTTGCATCTGAAAGAGCTTGGGCCCTATAGCTGTACCTCCTGAACCATTTTACTTCATCAACGGCATTTAATGCGATCACTGCCCTAGTAACAATGCTCCCTCGACTTGAAATCTGATTCTTCATTTCCTCTATTTGAGCTGTAACACTTCTCAGACTTGCTACGGGGTCTTCATCTCCATCATCTGCAAACAAAGGCATCTATGATACACAACATGCAAAACATTAAATATAAATTCGACGATTTATCTTTTTTTATATACCTTCTGCGATCGCTTGATGATTTTCAGGGTGAACATAAAAACCTGCAAGTTTTTCACATTCATCCAATACTTTTAACTGTTCTGACAGTTTCGCCATGCAAATGCCCTCCACCCTATAAAGTTCCACAATCATCTACACAAAGTAGCAATTCTATCGGTACCTTGCAATCATGCCATAATGTTTTAGCTATAATTCACAAAAAGAAAACCTACATCCTGTATCACAGCTGAAGAAAGTTGACATGGTTCATTGATTAAATCGTTTGGAGCAGAATCGATCCAATAGAAAAGGTCTGTAAACCCTTTTCGCTCCCCAACAGGAATATATAATACATTCCAATAATCAAGAACACGACTTGCTAAGCTTCTTGCCTGCCACATGTAAGTAAAACCAGATTGATATGTGTTGATTGTAGATTATGGATGTTTCGGAACAAATCAAAACAAGAAAGGAATATAAATTCCACCGTTGAACTTGAAACGACACAAACCTGAGTTAGCCTGAAACTTTTTAGATCTGACCTCCTCTCCAAAAGCAAATCAAGCTTCATTGAGTAGTGATGATTATCTGGAGGTGCATCAAGTTCTTTCTGCAACAGATTCTCAAAATCCTCCCCAAGTACAAGACATAAGGAGCGGAGCTTCTCAAGTTTACTCTCAATTGAATTGGCCATTATGGTTAGTCCCCCTACACGATAACATTTAATCATTTATTTACATTCAGTCACAAAATATAGCATAACAAGCCATAAGCAATTTTTTGCCGGCTCAAGTCATTTAAATATGTCCCTACACGATAACATTTAATCATTTATTTACATTCAGTCACAAAATATAGCATAACATTCAGTCACAAAATATAGCATAACAAGCCATAAGCAATTTTTTGCCGGGTCAAGTCATTTAAATATGGAAATATATGAATAAACAAAGTAATAATGCTATCCACCCGATAACTCACACCGAATCAACCCCGTTACATGACCAAATTCACACACAGCTTCGGTGACTTGTTCAGCAGCGTCGGCGGCAAGTGCGCCACGCTGCCCACGCACCTTCACCCAAACCCCAGTTTCCACGCCCAAAGATAGAGACGATGCAAGCGTACAAATTAGTGGAAGCAAGCAAGCAGAATCTTATCCCCAAGCGGCCGGAAGACGCAGCCTACCAGAGGGAGAAGGAGAGGGGCATTACCGCCGGTGTTCGCCGCCGATTCAAACCCCAGTTTCCACGCGAGACGATGCACAAACTAGCAGAAGCAATCAAGCAGAATCCTATCCCCACAAGCAGAAAAAACAACAGCTCATGAACAAACCCCCAATTTCCAGGCGCACGCACGCACGATCGAAACGCGAACCAGCGGAAGCAACCAAATGCAACAACAACAAGCACCAGCGCTCAGCCTACCAGAGGGAGAAGGGGAGGGGGCATTACCGCCGGTGTTCACCGCCGATTCGCCGGAGCGCCGTGAGGATGGCGCGTCTCCTCCTCCGCTCCGCGCCTCTTCCCCTCCTCGGCCTCGCTCCTTCACCGCCTCGGCCAGGGGTTCTACGTGGGGGGTTTTGCGAACAAAAGCCTCTCGCCAATTTGGGCCGGCCCAATTTGACTAGGCCCATACAATCTCAGGCTTTCCCTTCTCCATCCATCTCTCTCGCGAGGCCAAGATGAGGAGGTGAGCTCAGTTCGACGCAACGCAGACGCAGGCGGCGGCTTCGGCCTACCTCGATCTCTCTCCCATGTCGCACTAGACCAAAACCCTAACCCTAGGTCCGCTCCCTCCGTCCGGCGGCATGGACGCCAAGGACATCCTCGGCCTCCCCAAGAGCGCCTTCCCGTCCGTCCAGGAGAAGAAGTCCCGGGCGCCCAAGGAGCCGCAGCGGAAGCCCGATGGCGTCTCGCGCGAGGTACGGCGCGGGATAATCCGCCATCCCCCACGTCCTACTCTTCGACCCGGCGTTTCTCGTTGTTCCTGAAGTGCTAATTGCTGTGATGATCCAGGTTTACGCCCTCACCGGAGGGGTGGGGATGGCACCACTCATGCCGACCATCGAGGCTTCGCACCTGAAGCGGCGACCAGCTGTTGAGAAGGAGAAGGTGAGTTGATATGTGCTGAAAATTTGATAACTCTAGTAGAAGCACATGAACCGAGCTGAGAGTTTAGCTACTCGTACACTTGATACCTATTAGGAATTAGGCATTAATTAAGGGTAAAGTGCTCATGGGATTAATATCGGACAAATGAAATGATGATTTGATCATGTGCAACTTCTGTTTTGAAATTGGTGGTCAACCCAAATAAGCAGATTGGTTCTGCTTCACATATTCATGTCCAATGAGTCATATGGGTAATTGCAGCAAGGTGTTTCGTGCTCCCATTTTGATGGAGCTTATTGTACTAAATCTGACAATTTGAAGTACTTCTGCAGATAGCATGGCAGTGGCTACCTTTCACATCCTCTGCACGGACTGACAACCTTCAACTTTACCACTGGGTCTGTTTCTGATGAATTTGTAGTATGGCATACATATATTAGAAAAAAAAACTAACTCAGAAATTCACCCTTTTGATCTTTCAGGTTAGAGTTGTAAATGGTGCTCCACCCACTGGTGACTATCACTTTGCAAAATACAACAAGGTAAGAAGTATATTGTGTTGGGTACATCCTAGAGCAAAAGTCCTTCATATTCTGCGTTGGTGCTTACTCAGTTTTTGCTTGTCTTTTCCTATTGCAGAAGGCGGATGTTCTCAAATACACCGATGAGGAGTATGAGAAGTATTTAACCGATCCTGTAGGTACTAGTTGCAATTATAAATTTTTATAAATGCAATGTTTGATCTTTTGTTGAAAATCTTATATCGCTAAAAACCTTCTGTGGATATCATTGAGCTCTTGAATACAATTGAATAACAATGTTGGAAAGTTCGAAAAATTTACATAATTATATTATCATCTCATATTTATATGGTTGCTATGTGGCATTTGAGCATTCATTTCGAATGGTTGCAAGCCTTCATTTGAAAAAATTATTTGCAAACAATGTTATTGAAAGCCCTTTTATAAAGAATCAGTTGTTGTTTTCATTTCAGGCATGGAGCAGGGAAGAAACAGATAAACTATTTGAACTATGTGAACGCTTTGACCTTCGCTTCATAGTAGTAGTCGACAGGTTTCCAACTGATCGCAGTGTGGAAGATTTGAAGAGCCGTTATTATTCTGGTACCCTATATCTTGATATAATCTCTATGCTTATTCTGGTACTCCTCTGTTAATTTTTAATGTTCTACACATGCATTTACTTGGTTAAAAACCGACAAGTGATTTACTGTGGTTATAATATCTTTTTTTTCCCATTCAATATATGAAACGAGAACAGTTAGTAAATTGTCAGCTCCGTATCCGTTACACCAAATTTGTTTTTATCACAACAGCCAGAATATTGCTCACATTACTTATGTATAATGGGAACTTAAGAAAAGGTTACACGCCCACAAATTGATATAAACAATTTTCTGGTCATTGTCCCATTATACACCCCCTACCCTTCTTTTATGAGAACAAGGTGATTTCATGGCTTGTTATTTAGAATAATCAGTTAATTGCTGAAGCTGCCATTATTATATTTCAAGTTTGGTATAATTCTATGCCCAACAATTCAGTCTGTGCATTACTATTTGCTTTTGTGAATTCTACACCAGTGTACTTTTTGTTATGCAGTTACTCGTGCTCTTCTGATTGCTAGAGCTCGGTCATTTGATGAAGTTGCTGGTAATCCCCTTGTGAAGGTACATGTTAATCATCTAAAACCTACGAATAATCAGGTAATTGTTATCTTATGTTTGCCCTTGTACTTCTGTCCATCTGGGTGTCTTCTCAGGAAACATTCAATGCTGCTCATGAGACTGAGAGAAAGCGTGCTTTATCTGCACTTCTCTCCCAGACAAAACAGCAAGAACGAAAGGATGCTGAGGTGAGAAATTTGCTGATGATGGCATTATGAGCAGCTGACTTATGCGGTTTATCATTCTTTAGATTCCAATGTTTTATGTCTGATTACAAGTATTACCTTTTCAGATTTTAGCAGAAGCAAAACGCATTATGGAATCACGTGCTGCTAGCAAAGTGAGTAATCGGCACATTTAATTCCATACATCTCACCACAAAAGTAATGTCAAGCAAGAATGTTCTGGTGGCAATTTGCATTATATTTGCAACATGAGTTTTTTTAGAGTTCCAATTGTGATGCAAGAGATGATAAATCATCTAGATATCTGTAACTGTAAGACTCTGATCTGTTCAAGCAAATAGCGCTTAGCCTTTTGGGCTTTCCCAGATGCCTGCTGTCATGCAGGGATGATAGTGTTGTTCACTAATAAACCTTTGAATTTTGATGGTAGTTAGTTTGAAGAGATATAGTCTGCCTGATCTATCTGGTCAGTGATCTGGATTTTACATGTCTCTAAGCATTTGAGGCTTTGTCTGTAGCATACTGAGGAAGCGGGAACACTGGCAAACTTTGATAATGCTATAGCTTCTGCTGATGGTGTATCTCCCTTGAGTACACACCCATCGTCAACCGCTACACTTCCAGCTGCAGCAGTGAATAGCTCCATACCTGCTTCACTGCGAATGGTAACTCTGAAACTATTGATTATTGCTTTCTGTCCAACTTAGGACTCGTTTAGCACAGCTCCAGCTCCACCTCTCCTGGAGTTAGAGCCCAACCAAACAGTTTCAGCTCCACCTAAAAATGGAGTGGAGCTGGCTGTAGTGCTCTCACAAAATTAACTAGAGGTGGAGCCGGGTTTAGATAGCTCCACAACTCCACTCCAGACACAACTCCTGGAGTTAAATTTAGGAGTTGGAGCTCTACCAAAAGGGCTGTTATATTGAGCTGCCGATGAGTTAATTTTGTTTGTTACAGTACACATTTTGTTCATTGTATTTAAACTTAAAAGCTACCATATGTTGCTCCATTCTGTGGAAACCACATTGCCCTATCCATCATCTTACCATGCCATAATGTCACTATTAAACTAAGTGTAGAATTGTGCTTTCTGAGCAATTATAGCATGTCCCATTTAATCCTGAAAAACAAAGATAATAGTAAGTTATCTTGCTCATTGAATGGGAGGTGTCTGTTAATAGGATTGTGCCAAACTCAGCACAAACAAATCTTATGTTAGTTATATTACTAGTGGTCTTGTTCTCATTAACAGCGGGATGTCTATCAAGCACACGAAAATTGATATATCACTCTGCAAACTGTTCTTTTTAGATGTTTTTTTACTTGTTATACATTCTTTTGCAGCTTCGAGTGTATTTGAGAACCCAAGCACTTGATCAAATGGTCCAAGCAGCAAGTGCCTCGGCAGGCCTTAGAGTTATCAAAAGGGTTGACCAGACTTTACAAGACCTCGGGGTTTGTTTCCTTGACATCAATCTGTACTTGATATGCACTGAACTGATGTTGTTCAAGTTCTTTTTTGGTTTACTTATTGATTTCAGTGCATTTTCTTTTAAAATTTTATAACATAATTAGATACATGAAATTGTACACATTGTTTCTCTGCAGGTGAATTTGAAGCCTAAGGTCCCGACAAAAGCAGTTTGTGTCGAACATCTTGAACTACGGAATGAGATACTTACACTGCTTAACTTACAGAAGCAGGTACATTTAGGAAGCTTGCGATCACCATGCTGCTCCTGAAGTAGCATTTCTTAGAGTAGCAATTAGCAATCTGCTTTTAATCTACAATTTGCACTTAGGCCGCCATCCCAAATGTATGCACTGTTTTATTGAAGCACATGTTGAAGAATATCATTAAAATGGGCAAAATCGATGATAAATGTTGGTTATGGCTATTTACTTTCTTTTGAAAATTAGTTATATACAAAACGCCTTCCCTCTTTAGATACCATTGTAGTTGAAACAGTTAGGTTCACTTTAATACTATACAAACTTCACAAATCTCCTCCAAGTATCTTCCCTTTCTATCACTCCACCTAATGGCAACTAGGCTAGATATTTTGACATGGTTTGACTTTGTCCTCCCTGCTCTCTGCTCCATGTCGCTCATAGCCTCCTTTGTTGCCAAGAAAGCTGTGTCTGCTTCCTCCCTTCTCCTTGCTCCAAGCTGCCTACTCTGATTGTCCCTGCAGAGAGCTTGCTGCCATAAACCAGCCCTTCCCCATAGAGAGCAGGCAGACGCAATCCCCAAGCACCTTGACCCACCCTCCCTCCCCACCTGCTTCTCTGCTGAGAGCTGTTGTCCCCAAGGAAGTTGTCTCACTAGCAAACACCTTCCTGTGGATAGAGTGCCAGCACTGCTTGGTCATCTTAGCATTCTAGGGATATATGTAGCATGTAATTACAAGGTATTGAATGCAAGCATTACAACTTCACTAAGCTCGCACCTCACTTGTAGAGTTCATACAGTCGCCGTTAGGGCACAGTCATCCAAGACACCATGAGTATGAGGTGTGTATCGTGGTAGCATGTCCAAATTTCAACTGGGAGGTGCTCTCTCAAAAAATATCGGCAGTATTGTAATTGTAGATATTGTCATGCCTCGGGAAATAGTTTCCCCATTAGGCTTTGTTTGGCTGGGCTTGTTGCCAGTGCTATCTTCCAATGCCGATAAAGTGTACCGTGAAAGTTAAATGGCATATAGTGCTAAGGTGGTGGTCTTTGGGTAGCATGAAACCAAAATTTCCAATAGCTGTACCCTTCGGAATGAGAGGAATTGAACTAAAATTCCCATCAATCCAAGCCAATGTTTAGGGATTAAGGTGATTTTTGTTTGCCAAACAAACCCTTATGGAGAGATGACGAGAGGCAACAGGAATTGTATTTTGAGGAAATTTTGATTTTTGGGTGGTATTAAAGTAACTCATTTATTTCAATGGTGTATATCCAATGAGGGAAAGTTTGGATGGCATATGCCTTATTTGCTTTAATTTTTTTCCCTTTCATCTAATACATCACTCTTTTGCCTTTTGTGTTAACAGCTGCAAAATAAAGAGGCTGAAGTTTCAGCTAACAGAGAAAATTCCTTTACAGAGGCACCAAGCACACCTAAGGTATATTTCTACATAAATGGACCCCCTTCACAGAAGTATGGCAACTAGCTCTTTCTCTAGCATGCTCACTTTGAAATGTTGGAATGCTTTAACAGCTAATAGCACTAATGATATTGAAAAACTTAGTGAGTTCTCTCCTTTTTGAATGAATAAAATGTGGGATACTAGGTGGGACTTAGCATATATGACTGATAAAGAAGAAACTTGGTGAGAGAACCTGCGTCTGAGAGGACTTGAACACAGGCTGCCCCAAACTCCTGGCAGCTCCCTGACCACTGGGCTACAATGCTGTTCTCATAAAATCTTAGTGAATCCTTAACGGGATATTTCAAAGCAGTGGCAACTGAAGCTCACTTTAAATACATGGAGATTTATGCCTGTGATATTTATATTAATTTAAGGGGAAAATCCATAAACACCTCCATAACCTCGGGAGTGTTTTGGGACATGGGGGCCAAAGTGAGAAGGCAGGATTTTTCAAACCTTCCCTTGATTTAAGTAGTTAGAAGTATAATCTGAAACAGAGTTAATACTCATGACTGAAACAAAAAGTGTATTATACCGTTAGTTGCTCTTTGGCTAATATCACTGTTTGTTCGCAGCGTCCTAATAGAGATGTTGATAGACCCTTTGTTCCTGATACTGTTGGGTTTGCAGGTAATTTGGCAAAATACAATTTGGTTTGCTTTCTTCTTGCCTCTTCAATCTGATTTGGGGCTGTACTTATACATTTTGGTTGTTTTTTGTTTCATTTACCTCAGGTGAGAGAGCAGGCAAGCGGGATCACAAGCGGAAGGTTTGTTCTTTGTTATCCTCTCTGTGATGATGTTCTTAATATAGTTTCATCTTTAATGTATGTCTCTGGGGCATCCTGCTGATCTTCTAAAGATCTAGTTTGAGGGGAGACAAAATTGAATCGAATCATAGTTTGTTCAACTGTTATGATTTTCTGAAACCTATCCATTTGTACATACCATCCTGGTAGGGCATGCAGGCAGGAGCTATATGTTGAATTTACTTATGTGTGGAAATACCATTTAAAATATCAAACAAGATGCTTCAGCGTGTTGGATCATCCAGTATCAAAATGAAGTGCAATCCCTACTGTTAATGTCCATTTTGCTTGAAGTTGACAGTCTGGAATGTTTGCATTCTGGAATTCTCCATTTGACTATCTACATTTGGTCCCTCCATATTTTAGAATACAATCAGGGACTTGTTTTCTTCTATAGAACTCTATGATTACTTTTACTTGGTTTCATCATTTACATTTGCAATCATTTTTGCCAGACCACTGGAAGATTTATAGATGCACCTCCCTCGCCACCCCAGTCCAAGAGGCCTCGGAAGTTGAAAGCATCTGATTGACGAGTTTCAGATTGAGCTGCGTAAAATTTTTAACAAGCCAAAACCCCTGGTATGCCTTACTGGCTTGGATTGAACTTGCACTTGATCATCTGCTGCTCGCTTCATGGTTGACAGCTGGACCTTGTGTCTCAGATTGCTCTATGGATCAACTCCATTCTTCCTTGGAAGCTTCCCGTCGTGCACTTTCACCAAGGATTTGCTCCCGTTGGTAGAAGCTGTTGTTGACTTTTGTCTGTACAGTGCATCTGCCCTGACAAGGTTTTCTTCATGCTCCTCGTTGGAAGATGAGATGAATCAGGTGGAAGCAGCTGCTGGCGTCACCGAGAAGTGATCGCCTTGAGCCCTTGACGTCTCCCACTACCTACTCGACGAAGAGAGGATCTGTAACTGTTATCTTTTGTTTGTTTGAGCTCTAGCAACCGTTTGTAAAACGAGTAATCTGACAGAACCGTGTTTGTTCAAGTAGAATTGTAACAACTGTTTACACCCAATCACTCCTGTAATCTTGGGTAATTTAACGAGGAACCCCGATCCCAATGCAGAGCTGAGCCTGGTTTGCATGTGTGGTTAGCGTTATAGCTTATCAACAGCTCTGTTCAGTTCAACACAAGGTACTCTTTTTTAGTCTTAGCCAGCTGAGAGACATCAGAGGGGGCTCTGCATCTGTATCAATCAGGCCGAGACCGACGCTTTGTCCTCTCATGTAGACACACATCGACGTCTCGAGATTGACTCGACTTTGCCCCTACACGCAGCAGAGCGATGGTCGGTGACGTGGCTTATCTCTAGCCATCCGTGTACCGATCGACGGCCACGGATCGGATAGAATATGCTCGGAACACATGTCGTCAGGTTGGTTGGCATGGATAGATAGGTTGTGTCACATCCGCGGTAGGCAAATTTTTTGCTTCTCGAGTGGTCCAGTGGACGTTGCCACCTGCGTGTGTGACACGCGGCTGAGTGGACGGTTTGTACAAGGCGACTTGTACAAACCGTCTAATATGCTGGCTAAGGGCCAATGGCCTATGGCCAATTGACCACGAGCAGCTGGTTGTGTTTGAAAAAACACTGTGCTGTCCCAGTTCATCTGAGCCGCTAATCCAAACGGCCTGATGCGTCGCAACAGTCAGACCTGGAGTGGTTGTTGAATTCGTTAGCACTTCTTGTGCATGAAGTTAAATCGAGAGAGAAAAAGACCTTACAAAAGAAATTGTGAGAAAGGTGAGAGACGTAGCGAAATACATGATGAACTGTGACGTCTGAATAAATCCGAGTATTCTGCCCGCTTGGCATGCCATAAATCTTATATAATTAAAGTCTACATATTAGCCAAATACTCCAGCTTTCCATTCAAAATAAAATATATAGAATGATACTCCATCTTACATAGACGTATTTACTACTCGTGCTGACTAGTCACTCAACTATGAAGGTATCTAAAGGTTGGTACAGACAACACATTTAACTTTGGACAGCAACTAATCCTAGCATCAGACTCGTCCAGAGAATGAGAGCTCAGTTTCGTCCATTTTGGGAGTCATGGCTTCATGGGTCATCTGCATGGGCCACCGTGCCCATGATCCTAAACTTGCTCCCAAATTAACTAGTTTTTTTTTCCGAGGTCAGAGAGGCATCATCACAATTCACAAAGATCAATCCCAAACGAAAGAGACGCCCAAACCACCTCTCCTGTTAACATCACTCGCCCACTGTTCACTCATCTTTTCCCACCTCTTGAATGAAGCAGACAAGGCATGATCCTTAGTTACAAGAGAATTCTGTTAAGGCAAAATCTTGCAACTATTTCACAGTTTAATTCATTAACACACATATATAAGAGATCTCTTGATTGATTTAGCACTGCTAAGTAGTAATAAACAGGGAGCTTAGTGAGCTTGCTGCAAAGTTGCAAGCTCTTTCTTGTTCTTGGTGAGTGTGGCTAGCTACTGCCGCGGTTGAGCATCTCCTTGTAGTTGAGCAGCGAGTTGAGCCTCTGAAGCTGCAGCTGCTGCCTGAATCTGTTGATGAAGTCGTCGGCTCTTGCGTCCACGCCGCCGTCGTCGGCGTCCTCCGCCGCCGGCTCCTTCCTCGCCTCCGAGCTCGACTTGGTCATCGTCTTCGCCTCCGACGCCGCCTGCTTCTTCGCCTTCTTGTTCTGCTCCCTTGCCGGCTCCGACCGTGTCCTGCCGTAGTGCGCTTGTGCGGGCGTCGCCGCCGCCGCTGCTGCGTCGGCGGGGATGTCGTCGGTGGCGAGGTCGCCGGAGCGGAAGCGGTAGAGGCTGAACGAGCGGAGGCGGTCCAGGAAGGACGACGTGCGCGCGAGCGGCGCCGGCGCCGGCGCCGGGGGAGGAACGTATTCTTGCTGGTGCGGCAGATCTCGCTGCTTCGGTGTGAAATTGTCGATGAATTCGCCGGCCGTCGCGTCCACGGCGGCCTCCTCCTGGAACGCCTCGACCACCCTCGCCGGAGCCCTCACGACCTCTGCCCTACTCACCTCGGAGCTCGAGTTCCTCAGCCTCGATGCCGACTTCCTCTCCTCCTGCGCCAGCGCCGGCGACGGCGCCGGCTCCGACCGGCTCCTCGCGTAGTGCGCTTGTTGCTTCACCTCATCCACCGGAGACGAAGATACCAGCTCCTCCGTGTGGTGGTGGTGTTGGTGGCTCGTCGCCGCCGCCGCCACCGCAGCAGCAGTGGCGTACTCTGGAGGGAAGTCGCCGGAGCGGAAGCGGTAGAGTCCAAACGAGCGGAGCCGGTCAAGAACGGACGACGTCCGCGCGAGCGGCGCCGGCGCCGGTGGCGGAGCATACAACGCCTCCTGCATGATCATCTGCTGCTGCTCCCCTCCGCCGTAGTACTGCCCGCCATACCCGTACTCCTGCTGTTGATGCAGCGGCGGCGTCGGCTGCAACTGCTGGCGATGGAGCATCTCCCCGTCGTGGTGGTGCTCGTACACCTGCCGCCGCCGGCGCTGGTGCGTGCGTGAGGTGAGCGCGATGGTGCCGATGACGATGTTCACGACGAGGAACAGCGTCGCCGGCGTGAAGTACCCCCGGATCGACGCCCACGCCCCCATCCCCGACGCCGCTGCGTCCGCCCCGTCCATCCGCGCGCGCGCGCGCGCTTGGAGACAGAGCACCGGAAGGGGAAAGCGGAAACGGACGCGGACGAGCGGCGCGCGTGACGACGGGAGGAGGAGTAGTGGAGAGCGCGCGCGGCGAGCGGGTGAGGTGGGGCGTTTTTGGGGTGTACTTGGTGTGTGTGCGGGGGGGTGGCTGGGACAAGGGCGCCGCTGAGGCGAGCGGTTAAAATGGTGGGCGAGGCGGAGCGACACGCGGCGCGCCACGGCGGGGGGGAGCTGACTTGGTGGGTGGAAAACGTGGGAATCCAAGTTGCCGCCCAAGCAGCGGCGGGGGGAGCCGAGCCGACCCGCCGGGATTGCTGCTGCTGCATCTGCATGGTATCTTCCGCAAAAAAAAACGTAGTACTACGACGCGTACCCTGACACTGTAGTATGTGGACTGGAGTACGAGTCACTGTTGCTACTCGGCTACTCCAACCGTCCAATGGCACGTGCATACTCTCCCCGTCCTATACAATCTATATTATTAATTTATTTTGTTCAACGATTGTCTATTTTATTTTAAAAATTTATAAAAATAATTAAAACGATACAAATCACGTATAAAATAATATTTATGTTTTATCATCTATAATAAAAAAATAAAAAAATTAAGTTTTCGTGAGATTGGGGAGTATACATTATGTACAGTTGACATTTTCATGGAGCACACGACAGAATAATGATACTACGAGTACATGCGTACATGAGATGCTACGCGCGATCTAGTACGATAAAGAAAGGTTAGATACACATGGATATGGAGTATCATGAGTATCATCAAGCTTGGCGCAGAGGATCCTGTAAGAGTTAATAAGCGTTGTTGTTGCTGGTGAATTAGCTTAAGCCAGGCAATTTGACGTACAGATGCCATCAGCCCATCACGTGTTGCTCAATTGATCGATCAGTCAGTCCGCGCCCTGCTGCAAGTCAACCTGCTCGCGTCGCGGCGCGCCCGTCAGTCCTTGATTAGTGCATTAAACCGACGCTGTCAAGCCACCTAAGATGGGGGATAACCGATAACCTGTCCCTAAATCTCCATGCTTTTCTTCTTCGATGGTCGCTTTCAGCGGCAGATATGATAACGTATCGAGTCCAAATGTTCCAATCGAAGCACCAAACATCATCCAGGCAGGCTCCACCAGATGTCCTTTTTTTAGTTTACCACCACCATTAAGTATTTTGAAGGAGTTTCCTACTCCACTTTCTCGTGTTACACGCACACGTTTTTTAAACTGCTAAACGATATGTTTTTTAAAAAGTTTATATACGAAAGTTATTTTAAAAAATTATATTAATATATTTTATTTTTTAAAAATAGTAAATATTTAATTAATCATGTGCTAACGAGTCGTCGTTTTTCGTGTAGAAGGAATAAGTTCTAAACTCACTCAAACAAACAGGTAGTATGCAACTTTGGAACGATCTCTCGGGTTGACCATCTTTGTACGTTGGAAAACCGTTTTTTCTGATGGTGATCTCGTGACGCAGTTATTCTCATGGAGTGATGATCATTGCGACACCGCATGTTGAAATTTTCCTACGGTGATTTTCGAAGTGAAAATTGTGGTAAATAAGTTTTTCCTGTACATTCGCTCCAAAAAAAAAAAGTTTTTCCTGTACAACATTTTGATTGAATTAGAGTTGGTGATTGGCTTATCATATGTTGAGGCCATTACCTTCAACCCGTTCTAGTTGGGCCGGAAAGGAAGTATTTATGTGTGGCCCGTTATGCTTGGGCCTGTGAGGGAATACGAGGTACATGCGGCCTATTACAATTGGGTCTGAACTCGGTGTGCGACAGATGAGTCCTCTTGTGTCCATATGGCTCCGGCGCCGCAGCTGCGCGGTCTTCCCCCTTCCTTGGTGAACTACCTATCACTCGATAAATTTTTTCCACTAATATCACACAAATGTATCTACAATGTAAATATAGTATAATTATAGTATAACCAGTATGTAGTTAGCATATAGCTAGCATGTAAACCTAATATAAAAAAAAAAACACCCATAACTTGGTAGAGAGACGTGCGCGCAATACGATTCTTCGAGTCCCATTACAAATCTATAATTTTTCCTCACCCTCTCTAACTCACTGTACTTTTGGGCAACGAGACAAGCAGAAAGTTGCATGCGGCAACAGGTCTAACCAAGAAGAAAAACTTCTACGATGATAGTAGAATTACTATGCCACTGCTGCTGCTACTAGAGGAGTGAGCAACAAAGAACAAGCAAACCAGCCACACATGTCTCGATAACAACAAACGGAAGGACACACGAACCTCCAGGCAAAATCTAACGACTGAAAATTCGATAGGTTTTGAAAAAAAAATCAATCTATTGATACCTAGCGTAATCATCCCACTTTGTTTTTTTCTCTCTTCTCGAGAGTAGTTGAAGATAGAGAAGGAAGAACCTAAAGCACAAATCTCGAATTCATTTATTCTCCTATTTTTTATGAGATGATAGTAAGCAATTTCTCAAAAAATAAATTGTGATGTCCGTTAATCTGTAACGCTGCGACCATTTTTAAAACAATGGTATTGTAGGGTACCTATGTTCACTCACAAATATGTCAACTGTTATTGAACGAAAGCAGGTAGTAACGGTTGATGGCAGAACGCTACAACAACGAGTCAACGAGAAGAGACTGGCCTACTTTACGATAACCCTAAAAGCCACCCCGAAGGTAGGAACATGTTTGAGCCCTTATGACTAAAAACGTTTTTTCAAACATCAGCCAGTTCTTAGGGTCGTCGACGGTAGTCTATAGTCGATGTCGAAGCCCGAGTCCGGCCTGCCGGGAGCTGTGTGCTCGCCGCTGCCTCCAGTCTCGACGACCTTCCATTGAAAAACTCCGTTATGGCTCGTGTCGCCTCGTCCGTGCCACGGTCTCCCATGCGATGCGATCCCACCGTGTCGTGTCGTGTCCGCCCCGTCGTCGGCACCGCGTACAAGAGGGAGTCCACTCCAGAATCCACAGATCGTGCCGACGCAGATTCCGTCGTATAGTGGACACAACCCCCCAGCCACTCCACCTCTATCTGCATGACATGTGGGCCCACGATGTCACGGACCCCACGCGCCAGACTCTCCAACCCATCCCCCCGAGAAAGCCGTCGCTTCCTCCCCTTTCTCCAAGCCCGACGTCCGAGAAACCCATCACCCTCGGACGGGAAGCCCGCCCTGCCCCGATGACAGTGGGCCCCGTTACATCAACCGGCCCCACTTGTCAGCGACGTCCTCTGTGGGTCCCGCGGCTCCACCTTTGCCACTTGTGGCTTCTCGCCGTTCAAATTTTGAATCCCCACGCGGCCACTAGAACGGAACGGTTTGCTGCGGAGTTCGCGTCGTCGTGGACGAAAAGGACAACGGCTAACTCCCCCCCTACCCCCCCCCCCCCCCCCCCACCACTTCTAGTAGTACTTCCATTTTGTCCCTCGCCTTGGCTTCTTCTTCTTCCTCTCGCTGCCCTCGCAGAAGCAGCTTGTGAGCTCTCGCAGCGTCGATGGGGGCGTCGGGGAAGTGGATCAAGTCGCTGGTGAGCCTCAAGGCGGCGGCGCCGTCGACGTCGGAGGGGACGACGAAGGGGCGGAAGTGGACCCGCCTGTGGCGGAGCAGCTCGTCGGCGTCGGCGTCGACCACGGGTGGTGGTTCCGCCGCCGGGGACGCGTCGGAGTCGGCGTCGTCGGAGGCCGATGCGTTCAGCTCGGTCGTCGCCGCAGTCGTCCGCGCGCCGCCGAGGGACTTCCGCGTCATCCGGCAGGAGTGGGCCGCCGTCCGCGTCCAGGCCGCCTTCCGCGCCTTCTTGGTAAGACAAAAATTTCTGATGCTGCTTTGATGTGGCGCGGTGGTGAATGATGGGTGCTGATGCGTGCTTGCGTGGTGTCAATGGCGTGTGTGACTAGGCGCGGCGGGCGTTGAAGGCGCTGAGAGGCATCGTGCGGCTGCAGGCGCTGGTGCGGGGGCGGCTGGTGCGGCGGCAGCTCGCCGTGACGCTCAAGTGCATGAACGCGCTGCTGCGAGTGCAGGAGCGCGCGCGGGAGCGGCGGGCGCGCTGCTCGGCGGATGGCCGGGACTCGCAGGACGCGGTCGGGGAGCGCGACGGCCACGCCGACCCTATCAAACAAGCAGAGGTACATGAAACGCAGCCTGACCCGTGTACTTTCTTACGATTGATACGTGCAGTGCTATATCCTTCTTGAGTTAATTTCTGAATGCAAAAATTGCAGTGGAGGAGCTTCCTCTGTGTAGTGGGTCAAAGAATCGAAATACTTGTGTAGTGGAGTTTACATGGTAATCTGCATGCCATTTCTGCAAATTCGATGGCATTGCTCCATTTCTTGGGACTTTGGGAGTGGAATTTGGTAGAGTCAGATTGAAGCGTGCCTTCCATTTTCCTATATCTGTATGTAAGATGGGCCTCTAGCTCAACACTGGTACATCTATGGCCCATGGGCTGTGTGGTTGAAATTCATTCCCATGTAGGTTTTAATATTGCAACCCTTTAGAACAGATAGATCTTGTATCAATCCAAATCAGAGTTATTATAAAGTAAGATAATCACAATGTTATCAGTTTGAATTCAGTCTTCAAAATAGTTGTCTTGCTAACATAAAAAAATGATTTATTTATTTTCTGATCATTTGAAGGCTTGAAAATTGAAATTAGTTTTTTTAGTTATTAAATTATAAGTTATACTACTATGTGTTATAATTTGAGAGGTTTGTACTGGTGCCTTTGTTTGATTCCTTAAGAAGAAAGTGATGTATGACTTAATATGGTGGGGGTACTTTTACTTGAAAATGACTTTTGAGACTGCTAAGGACAATTAAGGTTCCTTTTTTTAGTAATGATTGAGTCCATTAAGATTGTTGTTTTCTCTCTCGTAATGACAACACATGTTTGAATCGATCTTGGAAGTGATCCTGTTAGGTAAGAAAAGGCAATGCTGACAAGACCGATAACGCCTTTTGCAATTAGTTATTGCCAGGCAAAGTTCTAAGCTGGAACTGTGCTGGTTCTTTTAAAAGGTCCTGAGGTTACACAGCAATATATATTTTTGGTGTTTTAATTAGAGAGAAAAAAGCGAATTGGGCTTTAAAATGAGATGTATATATATCGTATTAACATGTCAAAGATTGTGGCATTGCAGGAACAATGGTGTGACAGTCAAGGATCGGTTGCTGAAGTAAGATCGAAAATACACATGAGGCATGATGCTGTGGCTAAGAGAGAAAGGGCAATTGCTTATGCGCTTTCTCACCAGGTATACTTTTGTATCAATAAGAGGAACTCTTGTGCTCGACGACGTAAGTTGATATAACATGCTGCTCACATCCATTTTCCTTTCAGCCGAGGAGTTCAAAACAAAGTGCAAGGCCAAGCTCTCCTGCTAGATCTCTGAGGAACCATGAGTCTAATAGGTGCAATCACGACTGGAGCTATATTGAAGGATGGATGGCAACAAAGCCTTGGGAGAGCAGGCTCATAGAGCAAAGCCATGCTGAATTGAAGTGTTCCAAGAACAGTGGCGAACTGAACTTAGCTGGCGCCAAACTTTCAAATGCAAGTTCAATTAAGATGAGAGGGAACAGGGTGGCAGCAAAGCCTCCTTCTGTGCTCTCAGCTTCTTCTTCAGACTTCCCGTATGACGTGAGCTCTGCATCGACATCGTCAGTGACTCCAGCAAGATCTGACGGTGGACATGGTGAAGGTCCGAGTTACATGAGCTTGACGAAGTCTGCGAAAGCAAGGCAGAGCTGCAACAGTCCATTCCAGATTCAGAGACAGCGATCTGGAGGCATGTCGTCTTACAAAAGGGTTGCACTCTCTCCATTAGATGTTCAGAGCAACGCTGGTTCAGAATTTTCAGTCACCTCCAGGAAGTTAAACAGTCTGTCTCTGAAAGGCCGTAGCATGACAAGGAGCTTGGACAAGGAGAATGACAATCTGTTCTAGCTTGCTGTTCTATGAACAAATTAGCTAAAGAAATTTGCATCTTACATATATATTATCTGATACGTTGTTAGCATTATACATCCAAGCCAAGCTCAATGCCTCATTGTCTCTATTATGTTTTTTGTATGCACAACTGAGATTAGTCATTAGTTAAATGTCTGAACCTCTTTTTATCCCTAAATGCTGTGTTGTATTATAAAAAGCGGCAGTTCTAATTGGAGATGGTGACAGTTTCTTATGTTTGAATATATCAATTATGAATGATAGCTTGGGGACAATGAGAATGATGCAACATTTATCATCTTCCTAAAGATCCCATGACATGCCATTGACGATCGTCTAATTGCTCAAACAATTGCCATAACTCTCGCCGATTGGTCGCTCTCATCACAATCACCGGGTAAACATTTTAGGTTTGGTGCAGCGATCGTCCTTGATTGGCTTGTTTATTTAGTGTCCTTTTGACTAACGACCTGATCAATTACAATAATCCTCCCCTTTTCAAAAAACCTACGGTTTGGTCATTTGTACCAGCATCAGCAACCAATACGTGGCGTCCTGAAATTAAAAGGACGAAAGAAAAAGATTAAAAAAAAATTTCGAACACGACGAGATTGTGCAGAGCAGCAGCAGCTGCAGTGCTGTGCTGTACCACTCCCTGGTTGCCCACTGCACAAGAGAGTGAGAGGGACGTGGTGAAAGCTATGCCGAAACCGAACACGACATTAACCGCACCTCTACCAAAATCCACGTTTTCCACCAAAGAGCCGAACTTTGACGTCTCCTGGATCAGGATTGATACTACCATTTTCTGATGTAAAAACCAATCTATGATGGTTTACTAAAAACCGATCGAAAGCAGCCGGTAAAAACCAACAACTTTCGATCAACTTCGTAAAAAAAGTTATTACTGACACCATTCCAAAATATAACAATTTAAACACGGATTAGACTCTTCTTCCTAATACAATGAATCTGGATACGAATCTGGAAAAAAAGGTTTGTTCCGACTTATTATTGTACTAAGATATATCTATCCATATCTAAGCTATTATATTTTAGAACGGATAGGGTAGCTAAACCGTGGTTTTCACGAACTGTTTATAGTGGTTTCATGAAAATTGAGTGCTTTACAATCAGTATTACATAATGCCATCAAGTATAAAAACGTCTAAATGATGCCTCGAACAAACTATCTTCGGTTTATAAGCCATAGCCATAAAATTTACCCCTTCCGTTGCTTTAATCACTTATTTTTGGCTTATAATAGTAAGAGAGAAAAATCCAAAAAATATCATTGATAAGCACCTAAATTCAAGAAATATTATCGATAAGTACGAGTTCCATAAAATATCATCGTACAAGCGATTTTATCCCAGAAATACCATCGTCGTTAGGGTTCTGTCCATCCCGCATGTACTGTTCATCCTGTAACATTTAACGGAGGAATGTTAATGGAACTCTAACGGCATAGTATTTCTAGATAAAATCGTTTGTACGATGATATTTCATGGAACTCGTACATATTGATGGTATTTTTTGAAATTGAACACTTGTCAATAATATTTCTTGGATTTTCTTTTAGGATTTAGTTATTTGCCTCTTTTCCCACAAAGTGGTAAATTTATTGCCACTCACCCTTCCGAAATGGCAAAGAAAAAAAAAAGAAGTTAATTACCTCCTTTTGAGCAGGCTCTCGGTCTGTCTCTCTATATACTGTTGAAATATGTTTGTCTAGAAAAAAAAAAGTTAATTATCTCCTTTCAAGCAGGCTCTCTCGGTCTCTCTCTAAATATGTTGAAGCATGTTTGTCTGTTACCCTTACCGTGGCTAGGGTTGTCAGTGTCACTCACCTGACGGTAACTTGGCCACCCCTCTCTTTGTCGTTAGGAGGAGGCAATTAATTCTGGTTGCACAAGCGACACCGGCGCAGACGTGCCATCGTTTCAGCGACCCAGGAGCGGATGGTCCAGGGGTTAGTGTGGTACAGTGCCACGCATGCCGTTATCCGGAGAGGAGAGGAAAGGTTCTTTTATTATTATTATTTTCTAAACCTTTCCAATTTTTAACTTTTAAAATAATTATTCCTAAGATCTATTTTCTGAATCTTTTTATCAAAACACTATCGTGCCGGTCTAAATGGTATTGGTATCAAGACACATCATCCTTAGCTGATGCGGTAGAATAAAAATATCATATCTATTGTCGGTGACGTGATACTATTATTTTACCACGTTAAAATATTTAGATTTTGGGAATAAGTTTTAAAAGCGTTTTTTAAAACACAAAATTCAAAAAGTAATAAAAATCGGAGGGAACGAGGAGTTCAGTGGACCGGAGGAGGAGAGGGGCAGAAGGCAGGCGAGATTCTCGGAGACAGACCGGTGAGGGGGACAATTCAGAGTTACGGGCTTTGAGGACGGGGAGGCCCCGCCCCCACCGGCGTGTGCAGCGCCGGTGATTGGCGTGGCGTGGCGCGGTGTGGTCACCGCGAAAATGACAGCGGCGACGAGAGGGTGGTGGTGGTGGTGGATGGCGCCTGCTTCGCTTTGACCCACCCGGAATTAAAAGAGGCGATCATTGCGTACGTTGCGCGCACCGCCTCGCCTTAATGCCGCCTTCACTCTGCTCGCTGGAGGAGGAGGAGGAGATACTTGCCTTAGCCTCCGCGGCCTGAGTGAGGCCGTGGCGACGGCGAGGTTTGGGCGGGGGCCGATGGGAGACGGAGCGGCGGCGACGGCGGCGGCGGCGGCGGCGAGCAGGTTCGGGACGATCTGCGTCTTCTGCGGGAGCAACGCGGGGCGCCGCAAGGTGTTCGGGGACGCCGCGCTCGACCTCGGCCACGAGCTGGTGCGCGTAGATGACGTCAGCGCCGCGGGCGTGGCGCCGGTCGCGCGAGCTGTCTCGCCGCTGCCGCCATACTGATACTTTCCCTAGCTCCTTTGGTTTCACACGTTCCGGTGGTGCGAGCCGTGAGTTTCTTCTCCTTTTGCAGGTGAGGCGGGGCGTCGATCTGGTCTACGGCGGCGGCAGCATCGGGCTGATGGGCTTGATCGCGCGTACGGTTCTCGACGGCGGCCGCCGTGTCGTCGGGTACGCAGCCAACTGCGATTTCTCATCACTTTGCTGCCTTTCTTTCGCGGCTGCACCTGCGGATGCGTGTGATCTTTGTACGTGCTCCACCATCTAATGCGGCGTGACAAATTTTGCTTGATTTGTTCGCAGGGTGATTCCTAGAGCTCTCATGGCTGTCGAGGTATGCAATCTCTTCGACTTCCTTTAAGTATTTCATAGATTTTTCAGGGTTCAGAAGTGTCGTTGAATTCAGCTCTTTACTGGTATGTTTTAGCGTTTGCCATGTTGTGTTCTTACTTGGAGAACTTGCCGTTGGACTCCTGTGGTGTTTGGATCAGAATTCCACATTTAAAATGAACCCTAAAGTCAAAACGAAATGATCAAGCTAGACAGGGGTAGGATTTCCCAAAGTTTGGTTTATGTCCATTTTAGATGGCAGGTACAAGCCGTATAGCAGCATACTTCAATTCATTGTTAGTTTCTAGCTGAATTAAATAGTAGTACCAGTACACTTGCTTTCTTGAATTTGTCAGGGTGAAGTTATCTGAGCCGAACTTAATTGAGAATAGTACGTGTAGGCGATTATTATAAAGACATGTTTTACTTTGATTTGATTTGGAAGGACTGTACAGCTTTGTGCAGAATTGTTTTGTAAAGAAGTGGTTTGTGTTGACATTTGCAAATGTTGCTTTTCTAACAGATATCAGGTGAGAGTGTGGGAGAAGTAATAGTTGTGCAGGACATGCATGAGCGGAAAGCTGAGATGGCTCGACGATCCGAAGCGTTCATTGCTCTTCCTGGTAATTGATAATTCAAATATACGTGAGATGGATTGACGATCCAGTACCTTCTTTCTAACATCATCTATCACACTAGTGATGGATAATTCAAATATAACTTAGTTTTTGATTTCTGTCAGGGGGTTATGGAACAATGGAGGAGCTGTTAGAGATGATAACATGGTGCCAACTTGGAATTCATGACAAGCCAGTAAGCATAACTGAGATATTTGATAGATGTATTGTAAACGGCAAAGTAGCACGCAATGTTTTTGTTGATGGATTAAGGTCTCCATCACATATTAAACCTTGGCCAATTGAACAGGTTGGATTGCTAAACGTTGATGGTTACTACGATCCACTGCTCGCGTTGTTCGACAAAGGCGAGGCGGAGGGCTTCATCAACTCTGATTGTAGACAAATATTTGTCTCCGCACCAACTGCAAGTGAATTGCTGACAAAGATGGAGGTAATTTGACCGATCTATGTACTCTGATGTGAGCATTTGCAAAGCCTCTGAGCAATTTTTTTTCATGTCCCCGTTTGCATTCAGCAATACACTCGGTTGCACCAGGAGGTGGCCCCTGCAACAAGCTGGGAGATCTCAGAGCTTGGCTATGGAAGAACACCGGCTGCTGATCAATCCTAGCCCCCTCACTTCAAAAGTGACTAGTACAAGCTCTACTAATGCCTTTGCTTTTGTTTCCCTTGCTTCTTGTGATCAAGTGTCAAATTAAACTCCTCACCATGGACATGGTCTCCAGTCCATAGACGATTTCTGTTTCCTAGTTGCTGTGTTCTTGATTTCTGTCCGGTGACGAACCAAAGAAGCCGTCGTCACCGCCTACAAATTTATTTGAAGTTTGAACTGCTGCATGAATGCATGATCATGTAGTAGGAGTAATATAATTTACTAGTAATTTATGTTTTGATTATTCGTGGAATCCGGTATGGGAGAAAAAGCAGCTGCAATTTTCTCGGTCGCCGACGTCACGAGTGGATCAGTGGAGTGACATCTGATTGGATTTGTACTCATTTGAGGCTTTCTTTTGGGCTAAAGAACACAAACAGAATGATGATGATGAATTGATGATGATGCGAGATCGCGAGGTGAAGTGATGCGGTGGATTCTCATCGCTTTGAAGGTAGGGCGGGGGGCGTACTTTCCTGCTGGGTCGGTCGGTCTTTTTTGCTTTGGTTTGCTTTACGGAGCGTGTGTTGTTTTGGTCTCGTTGTCTTTGGGTTGATGGCCACGTCGGCACGTCCACGACGTTGTGGATGGAGATCCCTCGTTCCTCTGCTTTTCCTTTTCTTTTTTGGCTTGGCTTGGCTTCACTTTGCTTGCACCCGATCGACCGATGTATCTGCACGGCACGTCTACACGATCACGAATGTGCATCAACTCGAAGAGAACGGCAGGCTCCAGCGCTCGTCTCTTGGGAGTGTTTAAGATAAGAGGAAAGGAGAAGATTGAGAGATGCGTAATGATTTTATAAAAAAAAATTATATTTTTTTAATAAAAACTACACCATTTAATAGTTTAGGAAATGAGCGCATAAAAAACGAGAGAATTTTCTACTTTATCGATCATCTCCGGACGAACTTCGCAGGTAGGCTGACGAGGGACGGGCCCAACTAGAACGGCCCGAACGTACGTCATACTTCTGTTCCGGCCTGGCCCAACTGTAATGGGCCGCAGGTACGTCGCACTCTTGTTCCGGCTCAATTAGAGTGGGACTAAACAAACGAGAACCCACTTTGGTATCAGCTGCGTCTTTGTATCAAGCTACTACTACTACTCGTGTGTCAGGTGGCTGCGGAGCCAGTGGATCAGTGGATGGATGGGCAAAAGATCGAAAAATACAGGAAACCACTGTAGCAGCAGTCCACTAGTGCAGGAATTTGGTAGTCATCGCTACTAGCTGCATTACGCTACTGTTGCATCGTCTATTCGTTGATCTAGTGCATCTCAGCCGCATTCTCTGATTATCTCATCGTCCTCCTCTGTAGTACTGTAGTGTATATGTACACACGTACTGATCAACAGTAGTAGTGGCGGCATACAGTAGACAATACGATACTAGCTATAGCTACTACCGTACTACGATACACTTGTACACAGGTGTAGTACAGCCGGCAAACCATGCACGTGGACTGATCTGTACAAGAACGACCTAACAATTTAATTTCTTTTTCCCTAGCTTACTATCACGTGTAGCGTTCGCAGAAAAGGATTGGGGTAGTATGACCTAATGTATGGAAGGAAGGTTAGGGGATTGAACTAATGTGACTTTTGGAATTGAGTTACTTTAGGTCTTTAGCGATTCATCAGATTCAATTTATACTAGTATAGGTATATACACCACTAGCACAAGTGATGACTAATACAAAGGTATTATGAAAAAAAAAAAGGTATGAATACATTGCATATATGTAATTTGTTAAACCACTAGCCCCAACGAACTGTCCTCTACCTTAGACTGTGCACGTCGCCGATCCCCTTCTCCATTGTCCACCTGGGGTGATGTCGTCTCACCAGTGACAGATCTAGCGTGAGGGTTGGGGACAAAAGCCCTCTACCTGTTAGATCATTATGGAGAGAGAGGTTATTGTTTCACAACTCTAGCCTAATGTATCGCCACGGTGGTGAATGAGGGGTCGTTCCTGTGAAAGCTGGCGCAGTGTGTCATGAGTAATGTAATTCAACTTAACGCTCTTACTATGGACATTGGGCCAGTATAGAACCCGACGTCATCTTACACCTGATGCGCCAAGAATCATCATGCCGCCGAGTCACCGAAGGATGAAGCAATGGGCGCACTGTACAGTTCCTCTACCTCCCAAGCCTAAGGTAGAGCCGTTCGCGGTTTCTTTGTTGTAGCCTCCTTAACTACATGTCGTTGCTACCTCCCAAGCCTAAGGCCATGCTGTTAGCGATTCCTCTACTACAGCCACCTTAGCTGCGGCTTGCGGACCATCGCGGTTGCTCAGTGGAAGCCTCCTTCGCTTCAGGCCGTGAACGTCACCATTTTCCTTTCCCCTCCTCCACCTGAGGTGTGATGCCACCCTAATTTTTTTTGTGTATGTTTTTAATATGCCTCTGCATATCTAGGGGAGGGCATTCGGTCTGACTGAAAATTTCAGTCTCGGTTTTCGGTCTTTCGGTCAGATCGGTCTTTGAAAAGTGAAGACTGAATTTCAACGTAAAAATATCATGACCGACAAATTCGGTCTCAGTCTCGGTCCTGACCGAAATTCAGCAACATTTTCATATATACAAAGAAATAATGGAAATTTTCAACATAAAAATCACAAAAAAATTCGCAAGCACGTATGAATAAAGACTCTTCTTAGGTTGCATGCCTAGAAGAAGTAGAATGTGAAAATTAGGGTTTAATTCTATTGAACTTAGTGGATTGTAGGTTGCATTTGGATATTTTTTGTTGATTCGGTCTTTTCGGTCTATTCGGTTAATCGAGGAGACTATCCGAATTGATCGAACAAAATTCGATCTTTCACTGCCTAGGATTGAATTGATAACCGAATTTCTAGGTCTGAATCTTTCGATTCGATCTTTTTTTACCCATCCTTATGCATACCGGCCGGGAACCCCTGTTGGTCTGTCCCTGATGTGGGATAATAAGGAGGGGCGGCTTAGCATCTATTATTATTGATAGAGAAGAAAATTTGTGAGAGAATTGTTCTCGCATATATAACACCATTCTGGTATGGTGCCTAATAATAATATATAATTTAGGTTCATCGCTCGATATACGGATCGGAATTAATGGACCACACGTATCATGTATGTATTAGTTCAATATATATAATAACCGACTAGACAAGTCAGCCAAAATCAAAGATGACACGAGAAAAACATATACATGCTACCTTACCACTAACGCTATAGCTAAAGGAGTAAAGGCCAAAAGGCCACACAAGTTACACTTCCATCGCCGGCTAGCTGAGACAACGGTGCAATGCAGTGATGACCGGCCGGTAGTGCGTCAATTCAAGCCAACACACGACCAAACATTTCCATGTAGGAGTATAAATTTAAGCCTCGTACATCTGATTAATTGACGGTCGTTATTCTAGCTAGCAGCTGGCTATCAAATTTCATCGGTTCAATTAATTCGTCTACAGTATACTAACTACTCGTTGATCATGCATCTACTCGATCAGAGAGTTTGCTTGTACCTAACGTTTGTAATCTGGCATTTTCAGCTATGGCATGGAGATGGCTTTAATTTTGTCCCTCACAAAAGATAGTACGTTCTCTCGTTTTATACATATCGCCTAAAAAATCATCAAAAAGTTTAGAAAAAAAGTAAAATATGAATATGTGATATGCCATTTCACAAACACGTAGATTCGAATTTAATCTGTACAATTAAAAATAAAAACAACAAATTAATTTGCCTCCAAATATAATGGACTTTCTCACTAACCAGTAGTGGTCCATGCAGAGTACTGCAAGGAGCAGCAGCGAAACCGGCCGGTCTATCGAGCAAATAATACATGGGTCGCAGCGCTAGTGTGCACGAGAGCGATTGAGCCTGCACGCATGCAGTGAAGTGTGGTCCAACACGTCTGAAAAGAGGCCGTTTTTGCACGGCGCGAAGACTGTGGCATTGCCTACCTATAGTGCAGGAGTACATGCTAGCACAATAAAATTTCGTTCCTAATTAAGATATACTATGATACATCGTCTGCACCCAATGCAAGTGATGGAATATATACACATAAAATATAAACATAACCACATGAAAAAAACACGCACCATATATGTGGGTGTCTATATGTATTTTTTGTTTAATTATATGTTTAGAAATTAGATGATGTCTCACATTTCAGTACATCAACAAAGCATAGTCGGACAGATTATTCCTAGTACAAAAAATAATTCGATTTATGCTCTCGATTGGTAATCCATTTATATGGCTGTCTATGGTCTAGGATTCATGGAAATCAGCTATAATCATATAGTCGTAAAATTGATCGTCTATAGTCTTAGGCCAATTCCTAGATTGACCTTAACTAAATTTTAAGCCACATTTAAAACATGGTAAAAATAAATTAATATAGTATTGTGGACTCATAGGCTAACAACTCTGAAAAATTGAGTTGTCCGTATATTCAACACAACAACCCTACCATCCTACGTGGATGCTATAGTGCATCCGATAGCTTATACCACTTCAATTAATGCATTTGCTTCCGTTTCCATTTGACCAAATTAAACGAAGTGCACGTACAAGCGTACGTTCCTTCAATTAAATTCGGAAATGATTGCACTAACGGGCGTAATTAAGTTTACGTTAGGTGCTAAAGTAGCTGTCAGAACAACACGACAAGCCGGTAAGATATTCCTATGAAGTTTGTCACGTCAGAGAGTTAGATCAATACGTGCCGTCGGTTGCATTTCATTTGCAATTAACACGTCCATCAATGTGTAACAGAGAGACATCAAACGTACTTAAAAACACACTACCTACAAGCCTAAAACTAGCTATCGACACTGTTACTGCAACATGCATCCAACAGCAATGCAAACAAATACAACTAGACATATTTAATACTTTATCTTGCATGAGTAACTAGAAGACCGTATAATTAACCATATAAAAGTACATTGAAATATATAAACCAAGAGATATCACTTTCATTACCATATATGTCATTTAACCTTTCTATAAATACAGCTATAGTGTGGACTTTTAAAGTTCGAAAGTTCTTAAAATACACACTTTCTAAATTTGGATAAAAGGAAATTAGCCATAGTAGTTTCCCTTCATCTTTCGGGGGACTTTCTGAAGTTAACAATTATCTAAAAAATTTACAATGAGTAATTGGAGTGACAGATTCATTGTTACCACCCTTTGCCTTCTTTTAAAATATTATAGGTATAGATATTGTTTGAAACTAATAAAAATATATTTTCTGTGAAATGCGTTACCCATCCTCATTTTGCTATAAGGGACATCCACCTCAATATTAGAAAGTTTAAGGGATAGTAATTTGCAAAATTTATAATAAAATAATAGGTGAGATGGTAAATTCACTACCACCATCACTGTTTTCTTTGGAAGTAGTACAGAAACTCAACATGATCAAACATAAAAAAGAAAAATGGGGGAGACTAGTAGAGTGAGTTGAGACGATTGGCATTGCAACTGATGGAGGCGGCAACCCACGTACCGGCCTAGCTTCCGGACCCTCGCGCGGCGGTTGCGGCCGGGGGCCGGCCGGAGAGACGTACCGGAGACGCGTCACGGAGCCCCACCGTCTGTAAATGCCGCCGCCCTTTTGGTACTTTGATGCTGCAGACGTACGGCTCTGAATTCAATTCTCATGCTGTTTCCATTTAATTTTCGCATACAGATTGCCAAGGATTCTGATTAATTAAGTTTGTGGTGATCTTAATTAGCCCCCCTGATACTGCTAGATGTTCCTTTCAAATACAGAGAAAAAGTCGCCTAGTAGATGCGAATGTAATGGAATTTGCCGGAACTGAATTAATTATGAGATGGTACGCATGAGGGGGATGATCAAATGCTTCTGTAAACACTGTACTTCATTTTGCATGTTTGGTAGTGCTGTCGAGTGTAAACTGTATGGTTTGCTGTGCAATGCTGCAATGGACAAGAGCAGTAGGATATGTCTTGTGACCAGTTGGTACGTGTCTACGTGATCCTTTTTTCGGATGATGCATGGCTGCAAACTGAAACTCTGACAAAGGAGATAAAACTGTAGTAGTGCTTAATAATGTGCTACTCAAGCAAAGGAGACAAAAATTACTTGTATGTAAGTGTGATGCTGATATGTAAGCTCGTGTGAAGGCACACTAAACATATGCATCTCAAGCAAAGGAGACAAAAATTACTTGTACTCCTAGTATTCTTCACACAAGGACACCCAAATAGACGAGTATTTAATTGACAGCAGCGTCATCTATGATCTATCTGAGTATCTGACTATCTCTGTCTCATACAGATATACAGAGACTTTATCAGCTCCAAGGCAAGTAGACAACCAAGTCTTCTTGCAAACCGATTTGAGAATGACAATATTCGCTTGTGAATTTTTCATTGGATTTCTTTGGGTACCGGGAAGCAGAATTTTCATACAGTAATTAATTATAACCTGAAATTAATGAGACAGTGGAAGTTCATTACAGTATAGGATACAAGATCCATGCAAGCTCGATCTCTGTTTACTCCTTTTGTACTGGGCTTTTCCCTAACTGAATACTCCATATAATATCATTTTTCAACACAAAGGCAGAGTTCTTAGAAAAAAATTAATAAGAGGGCCACTTGTTTTTTTTAGTACAGTTTACCATTCCAAAATGGAGTGCAATGTTACCTTGTACGCACTAATCTGAAGCTTGACTAATGACTACTTCTTGTACTGGCTAACCTTTTCTTTTCTGAAAAATGAACGCATGCATGACGAAAAAACTGACATCCTGTCACAAAGAAATGTTCCATAGTAGCAGAGTACTGTAGCATCTATCATGGATTGTATTTAAATAATGGATGTAAGTAGACTTTGTGTTCTTATCTTGTCCTTTGTTTATTAATTCTTTCTGAAGAAATAGGAATTCTTATCTTGCAATTGATCGGTTACATATCTTCATCAATATGTGGTCCTCTCATCTTATCATGGATATGATGCATGTACATATATATACTTTGCATTATATATGTGTGGTTCCTTCCCTTTTGAATCAAGAAAATAATATCAAAATAAGTATCAAATACGGACCTTAGCTTGCTCTGCGTTACCCTTTGCTTGTGTCACGGATTTGTCTTCTTTCATCTGTTTCAGAGATGTGTCCTGCCTTCCTTGTTATCTTGTTCTTTTCAAAAAACGGACAGGAAATCTTGATGTCTTCCTGGACCAGCTGCTAGCTAGATTCAGCTTGTTGTAGTTAAAAACTACTGCTGCTGCTACTAAATGTTACAGAAGCTATACAAGTAATCGTGCTTAATCATTAGTCCTGTCACATGAAGAAACTCCAAAGTTTCATGTGATGTAGTACCAAGTCCCAACAAAAATCACCAGATACAGTACAACCCAGAGATAAGTTACCTCAACTCCTCAAGCAGACAAGAAACAAGAAGACAAACAGAAGAGGGCACTGGCAATAATATTCACCAAAGCAATTAACTGGGAACAATTTCTACAGAAGTAAATTCAGAAATATTTTTTAGATAATACTGGGAGTCTCAGAAATCTTAGTAAGTGTACTTAATTATCGTCAAACACAGAAAGATACGGTCTTTAATCTAACCTTGCATTACAAAGGAAAAAAGGTAAATGTCAATCGCCTAAATTGACTCGACTTAACAGCAGTCAAATGTAAATGTCAATTAGTAAGCGATAGTGAAATTGTTGTGCTAGTACTCTCTGCTGTCCCCAACTGATTGCGCCCCACATAATGCAAGAAAGAGAGAGAGAGAAAATGACTTATCTTGCTTTTTTCTAAGGAAAAAGAACCAAATTTGGCCAGCTATGGATTAGATTTAGCCCACTGCTAGCTCAGAGCCGCCTATAAAAGACGCCCATATGCGCAGCCATCCCACAGGCAGAGGACCATCCTAGCTACGCTGCACTTGTGCTCAGTTCGTCCCCATGCTACACCAAGCTCTTCAGAATCTATCTCAGATCAGCACTTATCTGCATCCTAGCTGAAATTATCAGATATCCTCACTAATCAGGTACTCCAAGATACAAAAAAAAAAAACACTATCTCTTTCCTGTTTTTGTTCTTCTTCTGGATTTGTGTATGTTAATCTTGGCAATAGAATCTGTTGAGCCACATATATATCTTGTATATGTTGATCAGCATTTTTTGGTTGGAAGTTAGATGCTGAATTTATTGCTAATCATGCAGTTGAGTTGCATACTTGCATGTGTTTCTGCTGACACGAGCTCATTTAATTTGCAGTTAAGTGCAGTGGTAGCATCAGATAGCTACAGGCGAGTTTAGCTACCAAAGAGTACACAGTTTGCAGCTAGCTAGCCAATTTGGAAGCCTCGCCGGCGGCGACCGCGTCATGTACATGGACGCCTTCGGGTGGAGCGCGCCAGCGGCGCCGTGCCAGCCGAGCTGCCCCGGCGGCGACGACGACGACGTGCTCCTCGCCGCCGTGTTGGGCGCGAGCTTCGAGCTCCACTCCCTCGTCGACGGCGGCAGCAACGGAGCCGCCGCCGTTAGCTCGGACGATGCCTATGGCCTCGACGTCGACCTGCCGTCCCAACAGATGAGCCTCCTGCGTTGCCAAGATGGACTGAGTGCTCTTCCCGGTGACGCGTCCCCGACGGCGGCGGCGGCGTTCCTTGACTCGGTGTCGGTGGATGTGCTGCCAGTGCCGGCCATCGCCGGCGCGGCGCACGACGCCGGGCTCCTCGATAGGTTCGCGTTCCCGAACGTTGTCGAGACGACCGTGAAAGCCGCCGCCTCGAACACCGCCTTCTCTGGATACAGCAGCACCGCCACCACCGGCGGTGGCAACATCTCCTCCGGCGAGTCGAACACCTACACGGAGGTGGCGTCGACGCCGTGCGCCGTGTCGACGACGCAGGCGACGACTCTGCCCCCGTCGAAGCGGAAGCTACCAGAGAAGTACCCCGTCGTAGGTGCATCATCAACGAAGACCACGACGACGACGACGACGTCAGAGACAGCCGCAGAACGCCGGAGCACCAAGAGAGCGGCGAGCAGCAGCATCACGTTCGGCGGCCGCCACGGCGCCAGTGCGGCGGCGCTGCTCGGCCTCGGTCGCGGGTACGAGCCGGACACGGAGGCGATAGCGCAGGTGAAGGAGATGATCTACCGCGCGGCGGCGATGCGCCCGGTGACCCTCGGCGGCGGCGGCGCCGCCGCCTCCGACCCATCGTCGGCACCGCCGCCGCCCCAGAGGCCGCGGCGCAAGAACGTGCGCATCTCCAGCGACCCGCAGACGGTGGCGGCGCGGCTGCGGCGGGAGCGGGTGAGCGAGCGCCTGCGCATGCTGCAGCGGCTGGTCCCCGGCGGCAGCAAGATGGACACGGCCACCATGCTCGACGAGGCCGCCAGCTACCTCAAGTTTCTCAAGTCGCAGCTCGAGGCGCTGGAAACCCTAGGCAATGGCAATGGCAATGGCAACCTGTTGCACCATGGCTACTACACTGGGTCAAGAAATGCTACTACTACTACTGGTTCTAGCAATAGCACTGTACTTGCATTTGGGCGAGATGGAATTGCTGGCTATGTAAAATCCAATAGGAATTTGCAGTTGTAGTAGTGTACCATGCATATGATGCATGCAAGGTGTATTCGTGTGTGAGTGACATATATATATTTTACATGCATGAGACAAAAAATATCTCTTGCTGTTCAAGCTGATAAAGATGCTGTCATTTTCACCTTGTGATCGATTGAGAGGATTTTATGTAATTAAAAGTGTGTAATTAATCATGCTCCATGCATGCATGGATCGATGTAGTAATAACGTATAGTACATGACATTGACATGAGTAATTAATCAGTGATCTCTTTTGCCCTTGTTAACGATGCTTCCCTAGTACAATTCCAAGGGTAAAAATGAGAGAGAGAAAAAGGTGTATGCACTTTCTGTCTGCCTGACATCGCCGAACTTTTTCCATGTTGGGCGATGCAAAAAAACTATCAGAAAGACCTGCTCCTTTTGTTGCTCAAATTTAACAGCCTTTTTGCAATGCATGCATGCAACGCAAGCAAGCAAGAAAACACAAAGTAAAATTGGAATCATGATAGTTCTGATGATTGATTACTACTAGCTACCCCTACACATCTCCGAATTGGAATCATGCCACATATATATGATGTGAGAAAATTGGACAGGAATTCAGACACAATTGGGACATATACATATCCATGCTTTGTGTCCCTTTTGACATGATCATCTCTTCCTGGGTGTTGTTGCTGTCGACCATCTGGGCTTGAAATGTGCCAATGTGCCATTGGAATTGGAATTGGAATCGAAATCTTTGATCTTTTGCCATCCGCAAGGTACTGTAGCATCTTGCATTGCACGCCTTTTGCTCGCTTTTTTTTGTGGGTAGCTAAAAGCAGGTACAATAGCAGGCTATAAGCTAGCTATAAACATATTTTAAAGAGATAAAGGAAGAGAGAGAAGAGCAGCGGGCTACAGATATGTAGCCAGCTGCAGCACAGACTCCAAGACGTAATGTGTGTATAACAAGTGGGATCAGGTATTACTAGTATAGTAAGTAACTATTGTATGAATTAACTATTACATTGATTATAGAAGATTTAGAACTAATAGTAGGTTATACTATTAAACTTGCTCTAATTGAGCTTAGCTAGGGGAATAACAAGTGCATGATGAGAAACGGAATGCATATGTTGTTGTTGGTGTATCGGTACCACCACGCTTTGGGCTGCCCAATGCCAAAAGACATTCCCTTTGGGCCTGACCCCCATGTGTGGCAGTGTACCCCTGTCCCCCTCTCCATTCTACACCTCGTTTGCTGCCAAAGCTTAATTACCACCTTGAGAACACCACCATTGTGCACTGACCAAAGCTGCTGCTGCTGCAGCATTCTTCCATTCAATTCAATTCAATTCAATTCCTGGGTGCTAATTGCAGTGTGTCCCCCTATCTCTCTCTCTCTCAAGAATTCCCTGTCTCTGAAGAAGTCTGAACCTTTCTTTCAAACGAACAACACCAAACAAGCCAGATACAAGGTTCTATATTGATATAATAGAAAAAGTTTATAAAATTATCATCCTAATAGCCTATAATTAGAAAAGAAAAGGAAAAACACACCACCACAAACTGATGACTCCTATACATCAGTTTGAGAAAAGAACTGACACCGAACCAATTATCGCTATGCGTGGTCGGTCGCCAACATCTCAACAACCGAACACAGGTGCACTTTGAAGTCTGAACTTTGAAATGTAGTAGGAGTATTATTGTTCATACTTCTCTCTCTATCTCTGAAGAAGAAGAAGCAGCAGCTAGTCTGAACTTTCACCTGCAGTTTTTGTGGTGACATGAGATGAGAGTTTGATGCAAGTTTCCATGGTTTGATCACTCGCAAGCATCATGCACTGCCGGCACCGCGTTTTTCTGTGCGTAACAAACTCGTGGCGTCATGCGAAATTAAAGGCCGGCGAAGAAATTGAAGGGGGTTGTTTTGACTGGAACGATATCGAATCAGAATTCAGAGAGCTGAATTTTGAGCGTGGCTAGCTGTACATGAGTGTATATATCAATATATATATGTATTCCAGTATTCGTGTGACGGGAGATGCAGAGCTGTGTGGCTGGCTGGCTGGGCAGTTTGATGATGCTTGCAAACGGCTTTGCTATAAATTTCAGGAACAGATCGGCTTACGTTGTTTTGGTTACTTATTTATTTCTGTCCGTTGGAGAAAACGCACTGCTGATTCAGACCAGGATCAGAGTGATAAAACAACTGTTAATTAATTATAGTACTAGTAACACTTATTTGTGTATAGAAGTATAGAACTATGGAGCTAGCTCAACCAAGAATAAACTATAGTTGAATATATATAGTAATTTTGTGCACTGAACGTGTGTTTAGCTAGGATATGCTGTATTAATCTGTGGAGTGTTTGTTATGGTTACATTTAAATAGAGTACGTATCTTAGAGTATCAGCACGACTGTATATTTGTCAGACATGCTAACCAAGACAACCTTCGTCTATACTTACATAGCTGATGGCCTGATATATACTGCTATTTTTTTTTGAACGAAAAGCTAGCTTGATGTATATATAGTAGCTAGTTTTAATTTTAATCATATATACTCCTATACAGCAAGTTGTTCACGTTTTCTACTGTTGAATACACTATTTTAGATTGTTGACTAAGACTTTATTTCAAGTACACTGTGCAAAGGTCACAGTAGATTTAATTACAATATCCGTATCAATTTAATTATATACTTTATATATAGAGAGCCTGTTTACGAGGACTAGGACTCTGGATGCTGCTCTTCCAGGTGCACATCTTGGTTCATGAAGAATATAATCTACACCATCTGTATCAAAACACAGCAATTTTCAGATGGTGACACGTGTATTACGGAGGAGGTTAAAACTTAAAAAGACTTGTTTGTATCACTACTGTAGAACCGATTTTTTTAGGTGGGCTAAGATTACAAATTTCCTGGATGTCTTACGAACCAGTACTAAAAATATTTTTAGTACCGGTTCTAAAAGTTCAAGTCCCAGAAATATCTTTAGTCCCGGTTGGTGTTACTAATCGGGACTAAAGATATTTTTAGTACTGGTTAGTAACACCAATAGGGAGTAAAGATGTCTCCGGGTCTAGTTCAAAAAGAAAACTCTATTTAAGGTTAGATGTGTGTGGTATGTGAGATGGTAACGCGCGTGAGACTAAAGTGAGAGATCTAGATTTCGTACCCGCATATTTTTTAACTGAGTATACATATTTAGTACCGGTTATTTCAATCGGTACTAAAAATCGAGATCTTTAGTTCCGGTAGCTATAACTGATACTAAAGGGGGTTATGAACCGGGAGTAAAAATCACTTCTCTAGTAGTGCATCCTCATGGTGGGTGGGACCGTGGGAGCATAACCGGAAGTGTGGTTAGGATGATAACAAGCTATAGTTAGTATGGGTAGTTTATTAGTAAAATTTAGGATAAAATTAATTTGCTATAGTTTATGACAGGAAATACTCTACAAAGAAAAAAAATACCTTGAAGGAGAATGAATGTCTATATACGGAGATAAACTCAAGTAGTAATTTAAGTACTCCAAGTCTATTCACTCTTCCCATCCATTCTCATACATGGCAAGTATTATTTGACAGCAGTAAAAAAAAACAGCAATTGCTTTATGGGGATAGCAGTACAACTCTACAAAGTGATCTACAATAATAAGTGTAACACTCTGTAAAACAATTATTTCCATCGAAGCATATCCTCCCTCCATTTTATATTACAAGTCATTTTAGTTTTATCCTAACTCAAATTTATTCATCTTTGTCGAACTTTGTCCAGATTTGTACTAAAATGCATTTCTACCTACAAAATCAAATTAGTTTTATTAAATCCACCGTGAAATATGCCTAGTGCATTTAATGTTATTGTAGGTGTTGGCTAATTTTTTTATGTAAACTCAGTCAAATTAAGTTTGAAATGGAAGAAGTAAGTTATAGATAATTAACAAATTCAGTGATTTGCATGGCTCCCGGTTTTGATTGTTGACAAGGGATGGAAGGTTGCTATGTTTTAGCAGTGTGAACTGTACTGTACGCAGTCATATATGTCTGGAACTTCCATGTACATGTGACTAGGGTGGTAAAGGGTTCAATATTTTAGCTTGAAAAATATATAAGTGCTAGGTAGGGTTATGAAATAAACCCATGTGCCTAACCGATTACCACCCCTACATGTGACACGAATTTTCTAATAAGAATCAAAGCTACTCGTATACTTCTTGAATGAAGCATAAAACATTTTGTATGCCCACACTAGTGATTTAAAACAACGAGCTTGTGCAGTGTGCAATTTCCCACTGGTTCATTCTATCGAACTCTTTTCAACAAAGGTTTTAACTGTGATTTATTAAATTAGTTACTAGAAGTTAAGGAAAACCAAGATGCAATCACATTGTTCTTTTTTTTTTTTTACCTGTAGCTTTGCCCTTCTTCTATGAATGCACTACCAAGAGTTTGTGGTAGTGTTCTAAACAAAAAAAAAAAAAAAGAGTTTGTGGTAGCCACACTATAGCCGGCCCATATACTGAGATGGGCTGGATATTGCAAGCTAAAAAGATGAAATTTTGCATAGTTTCATTCATGGGCCTTCCGCATTTTCTATATTTCTTTTAGGCCTAATCTTTCGTCCCCATCGCCTCGCCGTCGCCACTCGCCACCGGCGCCGGAGCCGGCCGCCGGATCCGCCAAACCACCCGATCCCCGGCGACCTCGCTTCCTTTCTTCCTCCTTCTATGGCTCCACTGGATTCCGGCGGCATCACCGCCGCATCGCCCTCTACTCTTCCCCCCGCTTCCCAAAGCCACCCGTCGAATCGAGTCCGAATAGTATGAGCAGCAGCAGTCAGTGCGATTCCTGTTCGGATTTGGTCGCGGATGCTATCTGGTCGCAGCCGCGGGCGTCATTGGCGATCTCAGGGCACCAGATGCGCGCGCCAACCCCCGCGCCGCTGCGCGACTCCCCCATGGCTAGGAGGAAAGGCTCGTCCTGTCGCCGCCGGCGCCGGGCGCCCACGGCTTGCGGCGACGACCTCTCCAAATCTGTATTGGTTAGGAATAAGGGCGCCTTCCCTCGTCGGCGGCTAACCGGCGTCGGCGGCTGCGGCGACAACCGCATCGACGACCTGACGGACGATCTGCTGCTGATCATCCTGCGGCGGCTCGACACCCGCTCCGCGCTCGCCACCGCGGCGCTCTCCAGGCGCTGGTCCGGCCTCGCGCGCGCCGGCCTCGACGCCCTCGATTTCATGGTCAGCGACATCCTCCCGCCGCGCTACCACCGGTGCATCCAGCTCCACAAGTGCGCCAATGGTCTTTTCAATGGCGACGAGCTCAGCACCATCGTTGCTAGCATTAGGCGATACGAACGCCTCGCCATGCGAAACATGGTCACCTCCATCAACAACCTCCTCGACGCGGATGATGATTTTGCCCATGGCGGCGGCGGAGGTCCACGGAGGAGGATCAGTAGGCTGCGGGTGGAGTTCATTACCACACATTACCACGACTGCATCAACCGCTTGATCGCCAAGGCTGTTGATAATTGGGGCGTTGAGGATCTAGAGGTTCTTGGTAAGAGTACGTATTGGCGACATTTTCTTCAGGATGTCCACATCTTCCCTCACCATGGTCTCTGCAATGAGCCGCACAAATCCCGTTTGAGAAGCCTGAAGCTGGTGGACTGTGTACTTCCCCCATTGCAGGGGTTCCAAGCTCTCACCAAACTGGTCCTGAAAGGCTTGCCAGACTCCACACCCGCGGCAGCCTATGAAGCAGTGTTCAGCTCATGCCTGCAGTTGCAAGAGGTGCACCTCAAGTCTTGCTCCTGCAAGCAGTACAGTGTTGTTGTTGATGCCCCCAGGTCAATGATCAGGCAGCTTTTTCTGGAGTGTTGTGGCACTGTGATCAAGCTGCACGCTCTGCCAATGCTCGAGAGTATAGCTATTGTGCAGACCAATGTAAGGTACAAGCTTGGATCCTTCACGCGCCTCACGCGCCTGAACCTCCAACGCTATAGTCACAGTCATAAACTTACCTTTCGCTTGTCTGGGGACTTGGATCTCAAGCTGTCTCTTGGATTCACCCCAGACATAACTGACCTGGTTTTACGATTCACCGGATATGAAAGATGGTTTCGGCCTTCATGCCCTTCGTTGATGTTACCAAAGCTTACCAAGCTTCTGATTGCCGATGTGCCTTCATCATGGGATATCTCTTGGCCCCGACTCCTCCTAGAAGCAGCGCCATGTCTGGAGAGCCTTCATATCCACATCGACATTAATCCTTGGGAAGAAGAGCCTTGCAATGATATTTTGTGGCAGCCGTCCGAGTTGCAGCACAAACGGCTAAAGGAGTTGGTGATCATTGGTTTTGAAGGAACAGAGAGACAGATTTACTTTGTTAACTTTGTAATTGAAGTGTCAATGGTGCTGGAGCTTGTTTCCTTGCTCAGGTATGGCCGTGTTCAGGAAATAGGGCACTGGGACTGGAACATTGTGAGGCAACAACACCGTTGGTGTGATGAGGAGAGAGCAAAAATACTGGATCAGCTTGCTGATAGAATTTCTTGCTCAGCAACTCCAGTTCAAGTATTTCTTGAGTGATCTCTCATGTTTATGAGTTGTATACAAAGCTTAAGTTATCAGTATTGTTACCTAGTAACCTCAGGAGGCTTTTGACCGCTGCTGTGTCTTTTTACCATGGATGCCTAGAGAGTCTCTTGAATCCATATTACCCCCTTGAAGTTAGCATGCTCAGCTAATAGAGTTGATAGTTAGATCTGAGGGAACAGAATGACTGTTTTAGTTTGTTAACTTTATAGTAGAAGTATCGATGGTACTGTAGCTTGTTGCTTTGCTAAAAAGTGAGCATGTTTAGTACATGGTGCATAGAGCCTGGGAGATGACTATTGATGCAGAAATACCAGATTTCTGATGGAATTTCTTGCTCAATTGCTCTAATTCAAGTACTTTTGGAGTGTCTTCTCATCTATACTTTGTTAGTTACATGTGAAAGATGTTGAAAAGTGACTGTATAGTACTTTATTAGTAGAAAAGGATAGTTTTGCCTTTAATAAACTGAAATGTTGTGACTGAAATGACTCCATGGTTTTAGTAGCATTGTTGTTTTGTTTCGGTGCTTGCCTTTAATAAACTGCTGATTTATTGAGCAATCACTTGAAATGGCTGCTTCCATGTTGATAGCAGCGTACGTTGGAATATATATGTATTTCCGAAACATGTGTAGCCTTGTGTAGTTAACAAGGTTTTAGTGCGTGAAATTGGGACAAATATCATCTGAGATTGTGACATATGTGGAGGCTACATGGCAGTTGATAATATTGATCTTTTAACCACAGCTACTGCACAGGCTTGTGGCAAGAAACTACCTCTAGGATTCTAAACGAAACCTATTCAATGTAACTATGTAAGTATGATACCATTGTTCGGTTTTGGTAAGGTTATTAACATTATTAGCCCCCTATGTTTTGGCTGTTCATAATTTCGGTACTTCTTCATAATTATTTTGAAACACTATAAAGCAACATGTGTTCTCTATAAACAAACTAATGGATAAGTCCAGACTTGGTAAGCAAAAAGGTCAGATTCTGTTATGCAGTTACTATGCATTTTGCTTTGAAGTGAATTTCATTACTTGGCTGTGGTTTGATTTTCTCCCTTCTTGTTAGTAGTAAGATTTACTCATGCACAGCCCCATAAAGAAAAGTCAGTAGTTCTTTGAGAGGATCAAGGATCTGAGATATTTTCTCATGTTCTCCTCTAGAACATAACCTTACCTATTAGTTTCTGTTATTTGTGCACTTTTATTTCATTTACTCAAAATCTAATATATGTTTGCTTACTGTATTTTTTACCCTGAAAGAGCTGCCATTGACTCTGATGCACCAGTAGAAATTTGAGCTTATGTAGAAATATTCTGTTAAGTCTGTGAGAAACACCAACAATGTAATTAAGGTCAACAATATGAAAATGAATTTGTATGGTTCTGTTTATGCATGGTAAACTGCCTTCACGGAGTACAACAATAGTTTTATACCCAGTGAAGTATGGATAAATATGCATTAAGTATTGTTTACTTGTTGAATTAGTTAAGTGCGTAGGGCTATATGTTGTTTGTGGTTGGAAGGTATTTTGATGGTGTTGGCAGCTGGATTTACAAGGAACTTCATCTTGGCATTTCTAGGGCGTTGCATTTAAAAAAAACAGGTTCTTTCATTATTAATTTCATACCAGAATTTTAGCTGCAATGAAGGAGCTACACCTGTTTTTTTTTTTAAAAAAAAAATCTGGTATGAAATTAGCTGCATAGCAGCGCCTTCTCCCAAGTAGAATTGAAGTTCGTGTATATTTCCTGATAGATAATTTGCTTATTTATGTTGGAAATGCTGTTTTATGTACTCTGAAATATGCCTAACTGGATTGATGCATACATGAGCTTTCATGAAGAACTTGAGCAATTGAGTTGTTGGAGATTGTGGGGCATAGCTATTCAGAAGTATTTTCCTTTTATTAGGAAATTGTTATATGTGATTCATTTCCGTGTTTGTCCTTTAATTTCACTTCAACAATGAGTAGATATATGAATGGTTGGGCAAACACATGAAAGCTTTATAACCTTGTTCAGGAGATACTTTATCTTAGCCTTGGTTTCTTTTTTTTTTTTACTGCAGATCAACTAATTGTAGCTAGACATAATCTGGTAATGAATAAAACTTCATGATTACAAACTTTGATCCAACCATGGTTAATTGACCCTTTTTTCTTTACTCAAGATTGGTCATTCATAGTTTATTTACAGTTCAACAGGGAGAGCAATAATCATGCTAGGCCTATTTAGGCTAGATTTCATCCCCCTTATGTTAGCAAGGTCATAGCTCTTTCAGGTGTTTCTGCGTACATATTGTTCAGGACACTTCCATGAAAATCTTTTGATAATTTGTTTTTGTAAAACTAACTATTACATGTTGCTTGATGGCACTGTCAGAACTTGGACTACGGTTGTCGGCTGATGCATCTGGCAAGGCTCACTTGAATGTAAATATGCAATGTACTGTAGCAGGTTGCCCTTAATCGTTCGTATGTGTAAGATCTCACACTCACAGGGTCACCGTAGTGCCCGGTTTGTCTTGATTGGTGATTGATAAACAAGAAGGAAAATGGAAAAGTTTATAGTTTATGTTTTTTATACATTTCTGTGTTTATCGCGTATGTTCTACTGTATACTATCTCCGTTTTTTTTTTCTTATTTGACGTGGCCTACGTCATCTGCAGAAAAATGGAGGGAGTGCATTTTTTTCTAACCCTGGTTTAGAGTATAAAAAATATCTCGGGGATATCTGTCAATTAAAAATATCCTGTTTTTATCTGTTGTATTTTACTGTAATCTACTATGGCCTCACAACATGCTTATACAGTGGAAGCTAAAGTAATGTGTTATAGTCGTGGTTGTATGACTTTATCTATTAGGATTCAAGTTCTGGTGTCCATGAATATTACGCGCATGTGCTTAGTGAATATCATTTTGCACGAAATATTGATTCCCCCTTCCTTTTTTTTCCCATATGGTTATTACGTGACAATGTGACACGTGTTCGACAAGAATCTTAAATCTCTACTTAATCCCCTCAAGCCCGTCCTCTTTTTTTTTTTTTTGCCCTGTGCATGGCAGGGTTTACGATACGGTAAAAGAAAAACCGCGATAACCATCTTAAATTTAAATAAATTTAAAAAATAATTTGAAATTTTGATAAACTTTATATGAATTTCGTACGGTTTACCATGGTTACCACGCGGTAACCGTGCACCACCGGGGCACGGTACTGGGCGGTAAACGGTAATGTAAACCCTGGTGCCGGGAGGATGGGCCGCCGCCGAGCTCGTGAGCCTTAAACGACCTAGAGGGGGGGCGCGCGGCATTGAGCTCGATCCGGCGGGTGGGGGTGGGGGGCAGCGAGCTCGATCCTGAATGCAGACGAGCGCCAGAGAGGATACACCCTCCGCCGCCGGGGGGAGGGGGGCGTCAGTGAGCGGCGGCGAGCTTGAGCCCTACCGCTTCAAGGCAGGGCGGCGACCTCAAGAGTCAAACCTGATCGCCGGCGAGCCCGACCGCGGCAGGCACGGCGGACAGGCGTCTTCGGGGGTCGCAGATGCCTTCGTCGAGCTCACGGCGCCATCTCGCCGCCGCCGCACTGCCCTCCATGGTCGCCGCCACGCCGAGCAGAAGGGAGGAGGAGAAGAGGGCCTTCTTTGTCAGGTCGGAATTCCGGCCCATTCCTAGTGGATGGGCTGGGGTTGAGGCCCATGCAAACAAGGCCTGATGGGAGAATAGACTACTTACTTGCTCCTAGATTCGTGCCAGACACGTGTTCAAATGTCCTAATTGCGGCAGTGTTTTTTTTGTCTTTTATAGGCGTGGAGTTCACGGAGTTCTCTCTGCTTCCACCCGCCCCCGAGCCCCCTGCTCTCCCAGGAATCCGTAAGATTTTTTTTTTTCCCTTTCTTCTTCGAATCGTCGCTTGATCTTGCTAATCTTGCTACCGCAATAGCCGCATCCTTGTGTATTGGTAATGTCGCTGCTTTTCTTTCTCGTGGGCTTCTGGTGGGAAGCGTAGTGCTGACGCCTTCGGTCGCCGACGCTTTAGCAGATTTGCAAGACCCGTTTCGTTCGTATCGCACGTTCTTTGTGTGTTCATCGTTGCTGATGGTTTCGTATACAGTTGATGTTGTTGATTCTCTCACTGGGTTGCGGTTTTTGTTCTGGGAGGGGGAAGCAACTGGAGGCGAACTAGCACCGACTACATGGTGATCTCTGTTCACGTCCGTGTTTGGGACACGAATTGTATTATCCTTTTTCACGCCACCTGCTGTGCCTCCCCTCCCTTTTTTTCTGTTCTTTGTGTGTATAATTTTTCACCGGACATTGTTGGTGTGTTTAATTGTTGACATTGATTGATTGTTCTTTTCTCCCTACCTTCTTGTTCCTGTGGTAATATCCTAATTAGTGGTTTTCAATATTGGAGTAGGCTACCGAGCACCCGTGTCTCCATGGACTAAGTTTGTCTCACTTCTCGCAATCGATTCGGTGGTTTTGTTCATCCGATTACTCTCTCTCTCTCTCTCTCTCTCTCTCTCTCTCTCTCTCTCTCTCTCTGGCATCTTGCGTCTATCTGTTCTTGATGCTATCTACCACGACAGGATGATATCTGTTTCATTTCGATCTATTGATTGTTTCGTCCTGAAACTTTATTTTCTGTTTCGGAATGTTTATGACAACCCAGCTTCTTCATGTGGGTATAGGATTCTTGCGTTCCCTTTTGTTCTTGATGCTATCTACCACGACAGGATGATATATGTTTCATCTCCATCTCTTGATTGTTTCGTCCTGAAACTTTATTTTCTGTTTCGGAGTGTTAGAACCCAGCTTCTTTATGTGGGTATAGGATTTTTACTGCTGTTTGTTGTCAATACTCTGGATGCGCGAGTGACAACTAATTCTCTAGATGATCGTTGCGCGTCACTTTGCCAGGATCACATACTGCCCCTAGGGCCAAGCAGCTATTGCGCAGGTCGTGGTAGCAGTGAGTACTCCTAAAGTTCTCCTAGTGCTTACCAAACGCTCCATGGTTTCAAACATGGTTAAGCATAGTACCAAACGTTCCACGGTTTCAAACATGGTTAGTGATAAATGCTAAGCATTATGGAGTCAGGCAGGTCTCATCAAATGTTCTCACAGTTTTTCTTGTTCCTGGTGCTAATTTGTTTTATTCACGCTTCACACTAGCTTCCTTCTGCAGATGTTCGCAATTTGTTCGTCTGCCAATTCTTTTACTGCATGCAGCTGAGTCTATATTATTTTTTTTCGCCGGCATGGCGGTCAGCCGATCACCGCCCGAGTTTTGTTAAGATTGGGAGAATTTACAAATTACATTTACAAACTACACCGGCGCCAGGGCTGCATGATAGCTGTCTATATGACCCACAGTTTGTCACCTGTGCCTGATCTGTCCATGATAGTAACTAGTATAAGTTAAATACTGATTTATACTGTTTTGATATTTCTCCTGAAGTTTTTCATGTTATGAGGACACGATTTCCTCATGTTGGTTTAGGATCTTAAAAGTTTTTTCTGCTTCTGTTGCTGCTGTAGTGATCTGTATGCGCGAACGACAACTAGGTGTCTGGATTGTCTCTGCCCGTCTTTAGGATCACACAGACTGCGGCTTGGGCCAAGCTAGCAAGCCATCGCCAGGTTCTACCTTCCTCTGTTCTTTTTTTCTGGAACCTTTTACCCTCCCTTCCTCTGTGGGCTCAAACCTTCCTTTGCTCTTCTTCCTTCCAGAACATGCTAGCTTCGCTTCCTCTTTGCTCTACCGCCAATTCCTTCTCAGAATCACACCCTAGTACTGTTGGAAATGTGTTTAGAGCTGTAGTTGTCGGCATCTTGGAAGAATGGTGGACTTGGCGAGTGGCAGGCCTATCTGGTATTCCAGCCTTCCAGGCGAGTAGTGCACTTTGTGTCCTATTTGTAGCGCTCAGTCTCCGGCGGCCAGCCGCTTAATTCAGTCATGCCAGGCTCCATGTGAGTCGGGTGTTGCTTTCTCCTTCAGCAACCTTGTTCAATCAATGTACCAATCCCCTTATGATCTTAGTAAAATTTAGCCGGCAATCTTTCGCTGGCCCGACGGAAAAAAAGAAACACGTTTAGAGTTATTTGTTGCAGATACTATTTTACCTGGTGTAGTCTCTATTCTTTTAGTCTGCTTTGCTACGAAAATCCGTCCTCTTGGCAAACTACCTTTTGATTTTTGGTTTTGATATGTCAGAGAGGTTGTCAGTTCTTTATGAGGGCTCCTTCTTGCTCACCGTGTGCCTTTTTGCAAAATTTGCTTATTATTGTTTTTACAGTCTGTTGTCAACCCGTGGAGCACTGTGAACACTGTTTAGTACAGCATCCCTAAACCATAATATAGATCTATGTGAACTTGGAAGTCTAAAGATTTCTTTATGTACTGTACTAGGCTAACAACACATGATGGACAATCTAGAGAGAGTTAAGAAAATTCGTGCATTATGTCTCGTTCTTGGTATTGACCTAGAAGAAAAGCTTGGTGCGGAAGAGAATTTGCAGGATGAAAAGGCAGATGAAATTCTAGCAAGCCTGAGCATCACAGAGTTTAGCAGGTTTACAAAAGTATGTCAAGTTTGTGCTACTTCCTTTTCTTACTTGATCTCTAATATGTATCTAGACCATTCACTTACCTTTTGGTTACGCTGGCCAAACTCCTTCTTAAACATATTTTCAAATATTGGGATCTACTTTCCATTGGCAGTGAAGAGAAAAATGAAATTTTCATATATCTTCTGCTTCGTTGATTGTGCTCAACATGATGAAGTTACTGAACCAAATGTATTGTGTCTAAATGTGTTACAAGAAGTAAGTATTAGGCTGAATGGCTAGATTATATTGAGTTTTTGTTTTCGTTTTAAATTGATTGTCCATTTGCAATTTGTAGATGGAAGACGAGTTAGCTAAGCTGAAGGATGCTTGTCACACCAGAATTGCCAACAAAGTAAAACAATTGGATGCTTACATGCAACTTTCTCATCTTGACATCGAGAAATTCCCTTGCACTCCAGCTAATGCAAGTAAGAATGTCTGATGATTTTATGTTTCAAATTTTGCATGTGGTGTACTATAAATTCCTTTTCTTGCTTCTGCAGATGTTGATCCTTCAGCAAGGCTAAATGAAATCAAGAATGTAATAAGGAGTGTGAAAAGAATAGTCTCTAAAAGGAGTGCTATTGTCACCTTGACTAAATTTGTCTTCAGTGCAGTTCAAGAAGTGAAATGGTTCAAGAACTATGATGAATGTGATTACCCATCCCTTCCATGAAAGGTCAATTAAGGCTGAAAGATTAAGATGTACTATCGAAGGTAGGGTCTTATTGCTGTTCTTGATTTATGATCAGATGTTTCATCACTATTAAAACGAAACCTAACCGTTGCTCTTGTTGTAGGGCTGCTGAAATCTCTGAAATCAAAGGTTATTGCTTGGCAAACCATTGACAATGAATCTTTCATGTTTGATAAGGTAAAATCATTTTCTTCTGAAAAATTCCATGCTTAAAAATATTTCTCATGGTTTAGTTTTTGCAGGTTAACTTATTGGAGACGATTAATGTTCTCGAACACGAGTACACAGAGGTACTTTTATTGAACTCATTTATGCTTTGATGGTGGTGTTTAAAATGGGTGTTCAGGTGTGGTTTTTTTCCATTCTGCTCTTTCAATACATGTCCAAAACACAGGAGCACCCTCCCAGGAGTGCACGGACCCCTGATGTGGAATTTCCTGTGCCTCTTCGTGTTGTCCCTCCGGCTGCTGACGAGGTTGACGGACATGCTGATTCAAGATCGCTTCACATCTCCCCAGCTGCTGATGAGGTTGACGGACATGCTGATTCAACGTCGCTTCACGTCTTCCCGGCTGCTGATGAGGTTGATGAAGAATCAAGACCTCCCGTCTCTACGGCTGCAGAGGTTGCTGAATCAAGCCCTCTTTCCGTCTCCCCTTATTCTCCAGCGATTGCAGAAGGTGCTGCGTCAAGTCCAAGTTCTTACATGAGCAGTCCTTACCAATCTGACCCCAATGACTCGGACTATGTACCATAGAAACATTTACCCTTGCAGACACGAAGTACGTGTACTCTGTTAGATGAAACATTCTTCCTCCGTCCTATAATATACTCACGTCCACCCCAAATCTTTAGATCATTTTTTTACTGTAGCAGTACTTGTTTGCTACTGTTGCGCTTACTGTAGATCGTACTGTGTCAGATTACTGAAGTGATTTTAAATGGAGGGTGGAGATATGTCCTAATGCACAAATATACTGTATCTTCTGTGCAAGTTTATGCTCCAATGCAGAGCATCCTTGTGCCAGTGGCGCATATGAACTTATCAATGCCATATGCACATTTCTTCCTTTTTGCTGTGTTTGACGTGGTATTGATTGTGTACTATTCAACTGTAGCACCTTTTTTTTCTTTTCGTATTTATTTAAAAATCTTCTCTCAATTAAAAACTTGGTTTTAAAATTTGGATTTTATTTGTGCCAAATAGATCTCAAATTTTTCACCCCAAATTCATTTCCGACTTAAAAAAAAAAAGAAAAAGAGAGAGGAACCCTCTGTTGGGCCCCTTTCTCCCTCGGCCCAACTCCCTTCCCCCTTCTCTTATCCCCCCTCCCCGAGCAGGCCGGCCCCCCTGGCCCAACTCTCTCTCTCCCCCTCCCTCTCCTTTCTCTCTCTCCCGGCCCACGGGCCTCCTCCCCCGCGCGTCGGCCTGGCCCGGCCCACCCGGCCGTCTCCCTCCTCCAGCCGCGCCGCCGCCTGCCGCCCGCACCGCCGCCCGCCGCCCGCGCCGCCGCTCGCCGCGCCGCGCCACCCCGGTCGCCGCGCCCGCCGCGAGCCCCGCGCCCCTCCCTCGCGCCCCGCGCCCCTTCCCCCCGAGCCCCGCGCCGCGCCCGTCTCCATCGCCGCGGCCGCGTCACGTCGCCGCTCGCCGCCTGCCATCCTTGCGCCGTGCGCCGCGCCGCCTTGAGCCCCGCGCCGCCGCGCCCGTCTCGTCGCCGCTCCACCGTCGCGTCGCCCCCTCTCTCTCCCTCCCCCCCCGCCGCCTATAAAACGGCCCCGGGACCTCGCCGCCCGCCGCCGCTTCCCCACCTCCTCGCCGGCCTCCCCTTCTCTCCCTCTCTCTCCCAGCGCGCTCTCTCTCTCTCTCACTCACGCGGCCGCGTTTCCCCCTCCCCTCTCGGCCCCGCCGCCGACGGCCGCCCTCGCCGGCCGCCGCGCTCCCCCGGCCGCCGTCGCCTTTCCCCCTTCCCCCGGCCGCCTCGCCGTCCGGCACCACCACCGGCCCAAGCCGGGCTCGGCTTAGAGGAAGGAGGAAGAAGAACCCTCCCCCTTGTTGACTGACAGGTGGGCCCCGCCCCCTTTTCTCTCTCCCTCGGTCACCGACAAGTGGACCCCGCTTTGACCGTCCAAAATGACGGAATATTCCAACGGAATATTCCCTCTCCGTTTAAATTAATTCCCAAAAATTTCAGAAAAGTCCCTCTAACTTTGAAAATTCATAGAAATTCAACCGTAACTCCGTTTGACCCCGTTCAAATTTCTAAATTTTTCTAAAAATGAGATCTACACAGTGGCACACTTGTTTATTTGGTTTGAGTTTGTTTTATTGCCTTTTTATTTATTTGTTCTCCGTTCCGCGTATAGAGCACGTGTACGAGGACGCTCCGGACGCCCGATTCGAAGAAGAAGACCCGCATCTCGTGCAAGGCAAGCCTCTTTGATCACATTGCCCCTATATTTGCAATGATATGTTGTTTGAAAAATGCATTGCTTAGCACACACGAATAACATGTTTAGGCCTCGGATTGTTTATACAACCGACGGACCAACCTAATAGTCGCACTTATATTACATAGGTTGATGTTTCCATACCTTTGATAGCTCCACAAATATTGGCGCCGGTATCGTTATACGATTACCGAAGTAGTTTCGCTTAGCCATGCTTACGTTGTTGCCGTGTGGGAAACTTGGGTCATTCCAAATAACATGTTTAAAAATCCGGTATGTTGTACCGAGGTGTTGTGAAATAAAATGTGTTGTGAAAATGGTGATGATGCGGAGTCAAGCCTTTGTGGTTTGGCTACGTATTATCGTTAAGGACCGATTCCTTTGGGAAGTCCATCCGAACACGTTATAGTGCGACCACACGGGTACTTATGGGATACCTCTGGCTAAGTAAATTGTTATCACATGGGAGTTGGTGTGCCAATGGTTGTGGAATGCCGAGGATGAGGAGATGAAGTGTTACACATTTATTGCCCATCATGGGTGTCTTTTCGCCTCTATTGTGGCATGGTACCAATAGGAGTAGGAGGCATCCTCGGTATTTCCTGAGTGGACGACGGCTGTCTTTGCCTGATACTCGGCTATGGATCTTAGCCCAACTAGGTGGCATGCGATTTTCATGGGTTAGCTTTGGAAAGGCCTTGTCACGAACTTCCGTTACCGACGGGTACATGGTGTCAGTTTCGTGTCATGTGGGTAAAGCGTACAACCTCTGCAGAGCTTAATGAACTGTTCGAACAGCCGTGCCCACGGTCAAGGGCGAGTGTAAGGTGTTTCTCATAGCGTAGATTTGTTTGACAAATGTTTGATGAAAATGGTTGGTGGGAAGGGATTCGTTTCCAGAGTTTGCTTGTGTGGCAAACGGCTAACCTTTGTGGTTAGGAACGGGTCTGTGTGACCTGGGGTGTCGTCCGACACCGAGGTGTTGTTAGGGCCATGATGGCGGTGCAGTGTTGAGATAACTGTGTGGACTATGTGTGGTTGGGAAAGAGAGAAGGAACCAATAGAGGAGACAAATCAATTGTTGTTCGTTAATCGTGACAAGTTGTTGCAAAGCAACTTGTGGAATGGGTCGAGGCGTGAGCCTCCTCCCGATAACTAAAACTTGATTCACTCATTAGGAGTTTTGTGAAATAAATCACTTTGCCAAAAAGGCTGCTTTCGCAAATAAAACCCTAGCTCTCCTTGTCTTAACCAAGCATGTCATTCTTTCCCCGGCTTGCTGAGTACGTGAAGTACTCACCCTTGCTATATATAATATCTATAGAGGTTGAAGATGAAGACGTTGACCCGACCGCCGAGGAGTACCTACAGGAGCAAGCCGAGTACGAAGACTTCTAGAAGGATCGTGCCTAGCCCCAAGCCATCGCCTGTGGATCGAGATGGTCGCCCAGACGCTTAGCCACCGCTGTTTTTGTCTTTTGCTTTATGGACTTTTGTGTTGTGCGTTGCTCATCTCTGGGCCTGTCCGGGATAGCAACTTATGTAAGGACTAAAACCCAGTGATATAATATTAATCTACTTTGATTCCATGTTTATTCTGTGAGTACCAGCTAGTGTATCCTGGGACTGGTACTATATCACAGGTAATGCGTAGCACTTCGGCACAAGTTAGCTGGTGTCATCGGTTAACGAGTGCCGGGGCGTTACATCAACCAAAATGTATTTTGAGATGGGAGGGGTACTTTACTTTTTAGGCTGTGTTCCCGAGTTACCACACGCTCGCTTCCCCAATTAGAATGGTGTATTTTTTTAAAAGAAATTATAGAAAAGTTGTTGTAAAAAATCATAATAATTATTTTTTTATATTTTTTAACTAATATTTAATTAATTATATGCTACTAAACCATCATAATTTTTCGCCTAACCTCTCCTTCAAATGCAACCCCGATTTGTTAGTTAATACATAATTAATGTGGTTTCTGACTTACTCGATGTCTTTGTACGCCCTTGCTGCCTATACTGGTGAACAACGGTACGAAGTTTACTCTTTCTTTTTTTTCTCTCTCTCTCTCTTTTTTGAAACAACGCTCAGTTTACGGCCGGTGTATTACGTGGCCACTTAATCTGCGCCATTCGCGTTATCAAATGGCGAGCCGGCGCCGACGTAAAAGTTAACAATGTAACTTCCTCGATGGAGATGTGGCTGGCGATTTTGATTGTGGTGGGTTGGTGACGGTAGACTTACTGAGGTTCTTCGACAAATTGACACTCGTTACTCTGCCTGCAACCCTGCAATCGCAAATCGTTTGATCAGAGCCAACACAACAAAAAGCATAACGCACGAACGTAATCTAGTGATTCGCGGGATATCGGCCTATCGTAACAAAGATTGAACAAGGCAATGAATTAAAATGATAGTACTTCAGCATTTAAGTCAACTCACACAAACTAGAGACCGTCTTGACCTTTTGAATTGGGATTCTCAAAAAGGAAATTAAATGAGCAGCCTATTTCACATCGTAAAATTAACATTGATCGGGTGCAAAGCCTATAAATGTTACACCGAAGAAATTAAGGGTGTGTTTTTTAAAGTCCATGTCACATCAAATATTTCTACTAATTAGAAGTATTAAATATAGCCTAAAAATAAAACCTATTTCATAACTCTCGACTAATTTGCGAGATGAATCTATTGAGTCTAATTAATCCATGATTAATCTATATGATGCTACAGTAAACATGTGCTAATTATGGATTAATTAGGCTTAAAAAATTTATCTCGCGAATTAACTCTCATTTATGTAATTAGTTTTATTATTAGTTTATGTTTAATACTATTAATTAGTGTCCAAACATTCGATATGACAAGTACTTAAAATCCTAATCCAAACACCCCATAAGAAACATAATTCAATCTTGCTATACGGCTAATCGACATGAGAAATCACTCCAGAACTAACTGAACCGGAATCTCTCACCAATCTGGTTCAGTATTTCAGCTCTCTCCTCTTGCCGAACAATCTTATAGTCGCAGTGAACACCTGCATATTTGCACAGAAAGACATAGTTCGATGCTACCGATATCTCCATCACAAAGTTAACAAAGTAAACCTGCCTTTCCGTCCCCTCGAAATCACAAAGTTAACCATATTGTCAAGGAAAATTCGTAAGACTAAACAAGAACAGATGTATCTGTTATTTTGCAACGCTAAGGAATTAATTCACCACATATATGCAGCTTAGGATTCAATACGGATCCTAATCGCATAAATCTCTTCACTATAAATTTCAAGTAATGCAAGTACCAAAACTTACATCTTCTTACATTGTCTGAACCTTACAAGTCCATTTCACATAGTAAAATTAACATTGATGGGTGCAAATCCTATAAAAAAAAAGTTATACCGATCGAAGAGCTTAATAAGAAACATAATTCAATCTTGTTATATATAGAGCTAGTCAACATGAGAAATCACTCCCGAACTAACTGAACCGGAATGTTTTTGCAAGAAAAACTCTCACCGATCTGCTTCAGTACATCAGCTCTGTCCTCACTGCTCCAACGACGGTCTTCACAAACAATGTCGTAGTCCCAGTAATCACCTGCATATTTGCACAGAAAGACAGACTTCAGTGCTAATGATACCTCCATCACAAAGTTAAGAAGGTAAACCTGCCTCTCCGTCCCCTCGAAACCACTCATCCCCAACTCCTTGAGCTTCCTGTGCCGCAGCTCACATCGCCGCCACGAGATCTCGCGGCGGCGGGGCTCGTCCTCGCAGGCGGCGACATGGACGTGGAGGATCTCAAGGCATGGTGGCTACCTCCAAGAGGAGGCGCGGCCAGGAGACATCCCACGACGATGGCACGACGACCACCAGCTTTCGAAGGTTTGGCAGCGACGGCAATGGCGATCCCGGCGCCTCCATCGTCGTCGCCCCGCGTCCGGTGAACTGTAGCAACAGTTCTGTAATTTCTGGGGTGTATTCGGATGCAATCTGCATCAGGTTCAGGTCCCAAGGCGAGCTAATGGAGATGAACTGATGATCATGCTCGTATCGTAAGATCAGGTTGAGGCGTTTGAGGCATGGCATGGAGCCACGCTCGAACCATACGCAGGTCTGCATCACCACCATATCCTCGAGCTTTGGAAGAGCGTAGAGAATGATCAGGCCGCCGCAGTGGTCAAAGACAAGCTGCTTGATCGATGAACACGGAGCTGTGACAGCTACGGCGCCCCGCCATTGGCAGGATTTGAGATGCAGCACTTGCAGCTGTGTGCAAGAAGTGAAGACTGATTCGTAGGCTGCTCGAGGAATGGAGCTTGGCAGATGCTGCAAGACCAGGGTGGTGAGAGCTTGGAACCCCTGCAATGGCGGGATCGCGCAGTTAGCTAGCGTCAGGCTTGTCAGGGTGGAGGTGTGGGGATCAGAGCAGATACCTTGGTGAGGGAAGATGTGGAGGCGATCCAGCGGCCGTTGCTGATACGCGGGCGTCCCAGCAAAAACCTCGAGATTCTTGACCCCCCAAGCATCGATGGCCGTGGAGATCAAGCGGTTGATGCTGTCGGAGTGGTGATTGACGAAGAACTCCAGCCTCAGCCTAGTGATCATCCTCCGTCGATCGGAGTCGTCGTCCGCCGCGTCGAGGAAGTTGTTGATGGAGACCGCCATTTTACGCATGGCGAGGCGCTCGTACCTGCCGGTGACAACCTTGACACCGTCGCCGTCGATGCCTTTAGTAGCGTGGAGGTGGTCGCGGCACCGGTGGTAGCGCGGCGGGAGCACGTCGCTGACGAGGAAATCGAGGGCGTCGAGGCCGCGACAGAGAGAGGCCCAGCGCCTGGAGAGCGCCCCCGTGGCGAGCGCCGTGCGGGTGTCGAGCCGGCGCAGGACGAGGCGCAGCATGTCGTCCGGGAGGTCGCTGATGCGGTCCTCGCCGCCGCCGCAGCCCCTGGCGCGACCGACGACGACGGCACCCTTCCTCCTAGCCACGGTGGCCGCGGGCGTCGCCGTCCGGCGGCGAGAGAGCGTGCCCTTCTTCTTCATCCTAGCTATGGTGGATACTGGAGAGAACGGCGGCGAGCCGGCGATTATATGGATTCCGCGGAGGCGATTCCGATTCTGATCGGAATCGTGAAATCGCATCGGAAACGGCTGGGAATTGGATCACGGTAGGCCCACAGTCCATGGCCCACAGCCTTCGGACCATGGTCCACGGCCCACAAACTAGGGCCCATGTAGAGGCCAAGCCCATTAGTGGGAGCGAGGCAATGGCACGTTTCACCGTGGAGAGGAGCTGCGGTGGGACGATCTGGACCGTCGATCTGTAGATCAACGGTTGAGGATGGGCCAGCGAGGCGCTGATAGGATCCGGATTTGGTGTGCCCAGCCCGAGACGGGTCGAGAAGTGGGGGGAGAGAGGAGATGGCATATAAAATGGCCTTCGTCATCTTCTTCTTCCTCTGGCTCTGGCTTCTGGTGGGGGGGAAGGGGAGGAACAGGAAGAACACGGCCGGCCACAAAGGCGTCCCGATTTTCTCTCTGGGTTCCGTACTCTTCTCATCGCAGCTTGAGGAATCCATTGTCTGGGTTCTTCTCTTGATCTGTTGGTGTTCTTGAGGACGAGAAGAGGAGTGAGGAATCTTTGGCTTTGTCAGGTGAATTGGAGCGAGGTGTTCGCAGGTACTTCCCTTAACAGTTTGATTCGCAGCGTTTTTGGTTGTCTCTGTGGTGTTTTCTTTGGTGAATTTTGGGGTGTGGATTGGAGTTGAAAAGTTTTACTTTCAGTGATGGAAATTTTTCCCTTCTGAATTATTGCGAGCTCTGGCTCGTGGTTTGTTCTTATTCTGGATTCTGCTGTTCTTGCTAATTGGTTGTTTGATCTGGAAGATTCAGTTCCCTCTTTATTCCCTGGGATTAAATTCCTTTTTGCGGCTGCTTTTTCCTGTGCTGGAATTCTTCTGCCGTTGTCTGCGCCTGTCTGCGATTGGGAATGGAGTGAGGGATGATTCAGACTGCGTGATTTGAATCCAATTTCGCCAAGACGCATTAGTTGCATCAAGTGTGCTTCATATCTGAGCTGCCTAACTTGGGATTTGTGCGGTTGGGGGTTCTTATTAGGATCGACTTGATCTCGTCACAAATCTTCTCAGTTTCAATTTGGTTTTCCTTGTAGTAGGTCGATTGGAAAGAGGGAGCTGATTTTCTTTAGGTAGGATACTGGTGATGATTTGGGTCATCCCATGCGTTTTGCTTCTCTCCTGTTGATGATTTTGTGTACCTCACCAAGTTAGCACATTTTAGTATTTTACTCTTGTTTTTTCTGCTCCCAAATTGGCTTGTTCGTCTGCTCGCCGTTTTCTTGTTCTCGTCTCAAATTTTGTCCGATTTGTTGTCCCCTCTTTCTAACTCTGAGTTTTCACTGTCCATTTCTGTGTTGAATTTTCAATTTTGGTTCTGTACTGTAGGATTACCGAAAATTGTATTGTTCTGTTTTTTCTCCCCTTTATCTAGTTTGCTTTTTTTCCAGAATAGATGAGTTAAATTGAGCTGAATATCTACCTTCATCTTAAATTCGATCTGTTAATTTGTCTGATTTTGCCCGATTTTGAGTTCGTTCAGTCTGAATTTTTTTTTTAAGTTTTCAGTCTGAATTTTTGAAAGCAAAGAGGTCGCAAAACTCCCAAAAGTTTGCAACTTTATCTGGCTGATTTGCTCGGCCGCTTAAAATTGAGTTGCATTTTAGTGGTGTCTCATCTTGTTCCGGTGATTTGATCGGGCTGCTGAGAAGATTATTTTTTTTGGGGGGAGGGTGAAATTGAGCTGAAGTTTGTTGAACCTGCCCTTCTCCTAGTTCGTACGGAGAATTAAAGCGGAAGATTTGTAATAAAATCTTGAGAGTCTTTTAGACCAATTGGTCTGAACTGAATAGCTGATCTGTCCTCGAGCAATTTCGTTTGCAATTCTTCAATATTCCAATCTGATTGAAACTCTAGCAATTTCCCTTCCCACCATGAATTTTTCTTCCTTCCCTTCTGCTACTGAATTTCTCTTTCTTCTCCTTTTTTTTTTTTTTTTTTTGCTGTGACACGTGCAGCGCGTCTTCTGGTCCAGCAATGGAGAAGGATGCGAGGAACCACTACCACACGCGGGGCTCCACCCGCGGCGGCGGCGGAACGGCCGCGGAGCGCGACCTGCTCCTGCAGTGGGGCAACCGGAAGCGGCTGCGCTGCGTCAAGGTGCACCGCCGCGACGTCGACGCTGCCGCCACCGTGGCCGCCGAGAAGGCCGCGGCCAGCCAGCGCCGAGCGGCCGCCGCCGCCGCCGCCGCGGCTCACCACCACCACCACCCAACCGCCGGCCACGGCCACCACCGCGCTGTCAGGTAGCCATTCTCTCTCGCTTTTTCTTTAAAGAAAATGCCTTTTTTGGTGTTTGCGATGTTGCCGTGCCCGTTGCGTGTGCTCTCTGACTGCTTTGTTGTTAAGCGTCAGTTAAACTAATGCGATAAGATTTGGAATAGCTATTGCGTTGAAAAAACAACTGGCTTTCACGTGATTGGCTGCCCCGGGCACGTGACATCAAGCACCGTTAGTGTTCTTGATCTGATTCGGTTTCACTTTATGTGTCATTGCCATTGTGACTGTATGATGCAGAGGTTACTAAGTACATGTCGAGCTTTTTTTTCTCTGAATAATCCAAATTAGCACAAATAGAGTGGTTTATATAATGATGGAGGCACACATTATAGGCAATGAATTGATGGTTTTGGTTTTTACCGGGACATGATTATGGTGTTTGATCGTTTGGCTAATCTTCTCTTAAATTGGGCCTTTGAAAGGCTAGAATATTGGACAATTTGAGGGTTATGTTCTTTTAATATCAAGCAAGATGACATTTGTTTATTTTATGGTCAATCTAACTCCAAAGGTTCCAACTTAGCTGACTTGGTTTTGCTGTCGACCTCTAGGTCAGTGCCATATCTGAATTATTAAGAGTTCTTTTCTGAAACGGAACTGCCAATTGTGAAGGCTGCTTCCGTTTTGATTGCCTCGTCCAGTGTATGCGGCTTTGCTACAACGATGTTCCAAGAACTTGTTTGTGAAACAACTGTGTATGAGGTTGACGCTAATAGCTATCAGAATTACATTCGGTGTGCTTTTGAATGTTAGTCTCAGCTAATTTTCTGTCGACTAATTTTGGCTTGAGGGTGAACACCATATTTATCTCAAGTCAATAACAACCACTCGTGAGGTGGATGGTGACAACTTGGTCATTCATTTTCGTTCTCTTTCTTCCTGTTATGCTTGTTTCTTATCTGGAGATGATGAAACATGACATAGGTAATTGCTGAAATTTGTCGCTGGTTTACTTGTCCCTTCCCCTAAATGTGATGAATCATGCATTTTTGGTACTCCATTTCCCCTTATTTGACAATCTAAGAATCATTGAATATTTGAATGTTCATTTTGCTGCTAGCAGTAGATAAATATATATTATATGTCACCTTATTGTGCTTGACTGATAAGACAAACACAGGACTGCTTACTGAAGATTCAATATTCAGTTACTGTACTCAATAAATACTGGTGGTTAGATGTACACAACAATTTTATGTAGAGAATTAATTGAACAATTTTGTCCAAAGTGATCTTTTTGTTTATTGTCCCCATCCCCTTTTACATGTTTGTTAGGAAGTTGCTCAAACAGAATATGTGATGCCCCAAAACTCTGTATTTATTCTAATTCTACTACTACTTGGATGAATAGGCAGAGCTCCAGCCAAGTTTTTCCTCTAAAAAAAAAAAAAAACTTTTTTGGCTCTATGTTCAGCTAGATAAGCTTCAGAATCAAACACTGCTTGCTTACAACCACAACCAAACCAAAATCAAAAGATAACATTAGCACGTTGCCATTTTTTTCTGCATCACTTATAATAGCTAGTGTTCTGAATTGCTAGGAATTCAGAGGAGTCTGGGGCATTGAGATCTTCAGCACAGCAGCATCAGATGAACGGGATCCGTGCAGTCGCGTCACCTGAGAGAGAACGCCCTGCAAGGGGCAGCAATATCATCAACAACAATGGAGGTCCGCCAACCTCTCCAGATGACAAGAAGGGTTCGTCGTCAGGGAGTGAGGGATCAATTTGGCCTAAATTTGCAGTTGCCCTGACGAACAAAGAGAAGGAAGAGGACTTTTGGGTGTTCAAAGGATCCAAGCTTCCTCAGAGGCCCAAGAAGAGAGCCAAAGTAATCCAGAGGACTGTGAATGTATGCACCTCTCATCTTAGCTTTATATCTCATTAAATTCAATGCGTTCCAGTTCACATCAATGCGCATAGGATTCTTATCTTGGTGCATATAATATGGTAAATAATTGTGTATATGTTCCTTGCTTGTTGCACAGAGATTCTAAACTCATTATTGCAGCATGCTATTAGCCTGTAGTAGTCAGCTCCTAACTTACCGTGCTATAGTTCAGTAACACAAGAATTTGCCATGACATACTGGCCATGCATTATTTTTTTTAAATTTTCAATAGATGACATTAGATCACATGGAACATAGGGCCACCTCTGCGCACGCTGCTTGCCTTGCTCCTTAACCAAACGAGACGTGCAAATATAATACTGATATGCAGTGGATGCTTCCTTTATTAAATTTGCTTGCCTAGAGGTGTCCATAATTCGGTATGCTTCTGTCTGAAGCAAACATAAGACAGATTAAAGGCTGATTGATGGTTTCCATTTGATTGCCACCTCAATGCTTGATCTGTACAGTCCCTACCATTGAGTGTGATCCTTACCTTCCTTCATTGAAGCAGCCAAACTAATTGCCATTCTGTGTCATCTTGTGACTACATTACAGTTTCTGTATCAATGAGCTGATCTGGCAGGCAATTTGCCAGGAAGTGCTGTGCTGTTTCAGTTGAGTTCCATTTCTAATATATGGCAGATCAATGATTAGTTAGTTGTGTCCTGCTCAGGCTTAAGTTATGATTCAGAAACCATCGATATCTATTGTTTTATTGATATGATTATCTTGAGATTGCATATAACTCTGTCACCATATTTTGCAATACTTCGCTAAGTTCTGTTCATCTTTGGCAGCTTGTATGCCCTGGAACATGGCTCTGTGACTTGACACTGGAAAGATACGAAGTCCGAGAGAAGAAGGTTTCTAAAAAGGTGAGTTGGATTGGATTAGTAACATGCTTAAATCAATTTCAGTCGTGCAAATCCCTAGATGACGTCCTCGATTAAATCAGCCTCCTTGATTGTTGTCTGGTTTCACAGCGCCCCAGGGGGTTGAAAGCAATGCACAACATGGACAGCGACTCTGAATAATAGGATCACTGAACACGAAGCAACTGAACATTAGAAAGAAGATAATTGCGCATATCCATTAGCTGAAGATTTTCAGCTTTCTGATGGGACATCATGGGCTCGCCGCTTCTCGCGCTTAATTTCAGGAGATCAAGATGACTGGACTGTCGTAATTTGGAAGCTGCACAGAAGAACACGGAGGCTGCAGGAAATTTGTTTGCTCTGAACACTGGCTGCTGTCTGCCTCCCAGCAACGCTGCTCTGAATGTTTTCCAAGTTTCTCATGTATACGTCTTGCTACATAAAATGTGAAGCACTGCTCAGGCCAGTCCAGTTCGATCGATGTGTAGCTTGCCCTGTGCATGACAATAGCAGTTAACACGAATCTGATAGAGTCTTCAGTATTTTTTTCTCCTGGCGCTGTAAATTCAGAGTGAGATAATGCCAGGCGTTAACCGACCAGGCATTCAGGCAACACGAATGGACGTGAAAATCTGCTGTTGTAATTCAGAGTAGACGAAGCTGTCAACGTTTCGATTTGAATGGCCATTGTATGAGGGTATCTTCTGTGATCCATTGAATTCCATTGTGGTCTGAAACTGACTGACAGTTACAAATCGAGCTAATTCTTCATCTGATGGATTGCTGTTCTGACAAAACTCACTGGCACTTTTTTTTTCCCCTGGAGATGAACTAGCTTCAATGTCGCGTTCGTCTGATTGCAATTTCATCTCTCGCTTTCACAATCCGGGACAATAACTGCATAACGTGTACTACTTCACTTCTGAATTGCTAAGTCCTATACATTTGCAACGGAGGAAACTGCAGATCCGATGAAAAATCCGACATCCGATTCATGTCAGAATTGCAACGCATGTCACTTGCAATTCTGCAACTATGGTATATACATTTCCTTTTGCCAGCATATATGTTAAACAATTCGAAAGGAATTCCAACATGTACGTGTACATCTGCTGCTTTACAGCCATGAGATGGCTGCTTTACTGATCTGCTTTTACACTTTATCCCATTTGTTAACTTGGCCCTGCAGCCAACCCCTTTCTATCCCAACTAAAGCTTCACCTTTTCTCTCTAGGAATGAGATGTAAATTGTATGAGAAAATGCCAAAAAAAAAGTGATATGTGCTTTGTCCAAACAGAAAGAGCAAAGCAGACTACGACACTACAGTTTTTTCTCTTTTTTTTCTTTGAAATAATACGCCATTACTGGTTAACTATGAAAGAAAGTGATTTTACGTTTTTTATCACGAGGTATAATATTTTCTAGTGAAAATTTTGGTAACTTAAAATAAAACGAGGTATTATTTAAAAAAAAATTGACATCTCTCGGTACGTCAAAAATTCTCTCACGAAAGAAACATCACTCCAAAAGCAACATGTATCACTATGAAATCAAATAATCAGTCAAGCTCTTAGTGCTGAAACGATGAAATACTAAATCAGATTGAATGAATGCTGCTGCATGAATTGTCTCAACTGAATCGATAAAAATACATGCCACACAGGTCAGGGAACAAGCGATCAAACAGAAGAAGAAGAAGAAGAAGATATCACGCCATGCGTAGCACATTACGCATGTTTGACAGCAGCATTCGATTCAACTATGATCTTCAGCTCATTGGCGGAGGTTGCCGAGGAGGAGCGCGACGGCGGGGCAGAGGACGGCGGCGATGAGAGACGACGAGACGGCGGCGGCGCCGGAGGTCGGGCTCGGCGCGGGGGCGTCGGTGGCGTAGGCGACGCTGGCGAGGGACGACACGGCGACGGCCGCGACGACGGCGGCGGCGTACAAGATCCTGGATGCCATGGTAGTAATAATACTGCAACCGGAAAAAAAAATGTGTGCTTTGAAATTTGAAGAGAAAATTGTGAGAGGGGTGAGAGGAGAGTGTGTGCCTTATATAGGAGAGAGGAGACTAGCTGTGGGCCCCACATTCAATCAGACAGCTCATTGTAAATTTGCAATAATAAGTGGCTTCTAACCATAGCTTAAAGATAGGAGACTGCTAACTGTTAAATCACTTAATCATGCATACCAAAGCAGCTATAGTTAGCAGTTCATAATTGGTGCATTAGCTCAAAAAAGAAGCAAAAGCAATTAAGCAATTGGGGTTTAGTATGCTTTTAACACTTGACAGCCAATGCAAGAAAAAGATGCAGCATGGTCCAAACAGGGTCCAGACACAGCATACACACCTGTCAAGTTGTTATTGTGGGTCTCACTGTCATTTGGGTTGCTTGAACTTGATTAGCTCTTTGATTAGCTCAGGACAGATCAGCAAAAGCTTTAGGTGGTTGTACACCTAAGATCAATACTGCTATTACTACAATGTATGCCAATGGAATGTGGTTGTCACTGCTGTTGTACTTGCTTCTCTGCAAATTGCCATTTTATTGGGTCAGGAGTAGAAGAGAATGCAATTGTTTGTAGTGTAAGCACCGGCTCTGATAGGCCAAGGATTCAGGAGAAGATGATGGATTGCACAGCCGAACCACTTCAAGAATCTTGTTGTGCAGTAGATGGTTGGCAAGAGATGAACCATTTGTGCTACTGGCAGCACTGATGCAAGTCTTGAATTGTATTTCACTTCTCTTTTTATTTTTGTTTATGGATATGAGATGCAAGTCTTGATCGGAGGCCTTATCACAAACACTTCAATCATTTGTCTTCAGACAAGTGTTTGATGTATACAGAAATACTACTTTCTTGAAGTCACAGAGAACATCATTGTTGCAAATGCTGTGAAGCCCACATCTGAAGTTAGAAAACGACAACTGCTGGTTGTGTTTTCAGACTTTCTGGATGCTGTCAATCAAGGTTGTATTGAACATTGGTTCAGCAGTACTAGTACTCAATCCCAATTGGCCATGAATGGTATTTCTGGCACCAACCCTGCATAAAAGGCATGTAATAATGTGTGAGATAAAATGTGTTATGCGAATTTCATGCGTCCAAATTGGACTGAATTTATTTCCAGAAAATTCAAAGGATTGAGTTGTTCAGTGGGGACTGGGGAGTGGGGACAGACGAATTTGGAATGAACAAAGTTCAAGGAGTTACCTCTGGCTATGAGTACGAGTCCACTGTCTACATCTTCATTTATATTTTTCAAAGCACTGTAATGACATGAGGAACACCATTTGTTTCAGGTCTTTTTCTGATGTTAACGTGCAAATGCTTATGAACTTGGAGTTTAAGTGAGCAATTCATGATTCAACATGCAGGCATTTTTTTTCTCTTTTTTCTCGAATAGACAGGAGAGCTGCATATCCTTGCATATAAGAAGAAGAACAAAAATAACATGAAGGGTTTATTTTCCAAAATATCAAACTTCAGTTTATTTTCCCTAAAAACTTACACTACACAAAAGCTATGCGATAAATCAAAAAAAAAATCACCAGGAGTGGTAACATTGAACTGAAAACTAGATATTGGCAAGATCATGTTACCGGAATTTATACTTGGAGAACAAAACTTCCTGTACAATATGCTTAGCTTTCTAGAAAGCAGTGTACTGCCATTACAGCATCCGGTTCTGATTCCCACTTATCACCCAATTGCCACTATGTGGTATTTTTCCTATATATCCTAATATTTCTGTTCTTCCATCTGGTTGTTTCATGCAAAAAAAAAAAAATCCCTATCCATTTTTATCTGTTAGCGCACTTGTTCTCTGAAGAAGCTTAGCTGCTCACCTTACTACTTGGTGTAGCTCTCAACATATCTGAACCAAACATGGTATGCAAATCATGCACTTCATTTTCAGTCTTGTAGTTTTCATAGCAGAAATCATCTGAATTTCTATCAGAAGTTCACTGAGCAACTCATACACTTCATTTATACTGGATATTAAAGCTCTCCTTTTTTTTTTTTTTTGCTCTTTCTTCAGCAGCAGCAACCTCAGAAGAAGATGGTTGTGTCCAAGAAGATTATGAAGGTTGGCCCATGGGGCGGCGCCGGAGGGAGCCTCTGGGACGACGGCGGTCACACCGGGATCCGAAGCATCACCCTGTCGTACGACCGGTGCATCGACTCTATCGCCGTCGAGTACGACCGGAACGGAGTCGCCGTCTCCGGCGAGCGACACGGCGGCGCCGGCGGCAACCAGACCACCCAGGTGCACGCAATATCATCTGCACCTTGCCATGTTCTTGGCAAGCCATGGCACAGCCAACAGCTGAGTCTCATTTGGCTGGGACGTAGATCAAGCTGGGCTTCCCGGAGGAGTACCTGACGACGGTGAGCGGGCACTACGCGGCGGTGGCGCAGGGCGGCGCGCCGGTGATCAGGTCGCTGGCGTTCAGGACCAGCCGGAGGGAGTACGGCCCGTTCGGCGCAGCGGAGGGCACGCCGTTCGCGTTCCCGGTGGACGGCGGCGCCATCGTCGGGTTCTGGGGGAGGAGCGGCCGGCAGCTCGACGCCGTCGGCCTGCGCGTCGCGCCGCTGCGTACGGAGACCTTGTACGAGAAGGCGCACAAGCTCGGGCTAACGGCGTACCGCTCGGTCAGGCAACGCTTCGGGCCTCAGCAGCAGCAGCAGGTGCAAGTGCAACATCAGAACAGCTTTGCACTCTCACAGAGTGGCAGAACTTTCTAGAAGCTTCATCAGAAGCTCAGAATGTAAAAATCATAGCTCTCACACTCACACATGAAGTGCTTGATGTAATAAGCAGAATGATTTGGCTAATGGCAACAGGACACTGATGCCTTCATGCCACAGCCCTACACAGCTTGATCAAAAATAATCTGGTCGCAAAAGCTACACGGGGGATGTGTACCAAGCAAACGGCACCAGCAATTTGATGACATTAGCTTAGCTGCTATTATCAAGTGCAAAGTGAACAAGGACACCGCATACAAAAATTGTAGCGAGTACAAACTAGAGTAGATTTGTAGCATGGCTGATTCAATTCTAGCAGAGATATCAATTCAAGTCTCAATCACTGTTACGAACATAGGTAGCTGGAAACATTGAGCACCAAGAGGCCCCTTGACAAAACAGCAAGCTTAAAGCGATTTACAGCTTAGTTGGCTGCCTGTTCTTCTTCTTGGGACCAGACTTGGAAACCTGGAGGCTTCGGTACACTGAGCTAAGCCTTGCAAGAGCCGGCTTGGTCAGGTCAGGCCTGTAGTAGTTGTCACTCACCTGAAGGGCAGAATGACAGCTAATTAAAGCACAAACTACTGATGATTTGTTCAGTAAGGTACATAAAGGAAAGCTGCTGAATAGAGAAAAAAAATACTAGCAGCAGATTTAGCTCAGAAGCCAAGCGTAACAAATATATTTCATCGAAGAACCAATTGATCGGCTTGGCCTTCTTATGTGTTACGTCTCATCACAGCTGCATCTTGCATTATCAATTTAATAGGGCAAAAAACTTGGTGATTAAAAAGCAAATACTTAGAATCCAACTTGCAATTCATTGGCAAATAAATGAATTTTCAGAGTAAGTTGTATCAACTGCTGTTAAAACTGGTGTTTTGGGTATCAAAATATTCCATATGAAAATCTGAAGGTTTTCACAGATCAGACACTTCAACATATCAAAAAGGCATGAAGCCAGTATAAGAAGCTCAGAAGCCAAGCGTAACAAGAGTATTGTCATCGAAGAACCAATTGATCGGTTGGCCTTCTTATGTGTTACGGCTCATCACAGCAGCAGTTTGCATTAGCAATGCAACCCAAACAGGAAAAAGAAAGATGGTTCTTAAAAAGCAAAACAGGAATTCTCACAAACTAACTTGCAATTCATTGGAAACTAACTGTTTTTTCTGAGCAAGTAATACCAACTGCTGTAAAAACCATTGTATGAGTTTTAAGCGTTCTGTATGAAGATCTCATAGTTCCATCCTAACATCTGAAGCTCACAAATGAGAGGCACTTCAACGTATCATCAAGGCATGAAGACAATACAAAATGCTCAGAAGCCAAGCGTAACAAGAGTATTTCATTGAAGAACCAATTGATCGGTTGGCTTTCTTATGTGTTACGGCTCATCACAGCAGTAAATAAGAAAAGTGTAATGAAGCCAATATAGGATGCTTTATGTTCATAGCAGTGCATTTAAAGCTTCTAGCATCGCAAGGCATAACAAGGACAAGAAGCTATGCAAGGAAGTAGTTTCACGTGCTAATACCTGGTTCTTGACAGCCTTAGCCATTTTGCGGAACTCCTTGCGCATCACAGACTTGTGGTAGAGCTTCGCTGGGGCATTCTGCTTCTTGGTCTTGGTTGTGGAGAGGACCACGGCCGTGTCCTTTGCACCTGATGGCTGGATCGTCACGGTCTTCTTGTTCGCCAAGCCTTACAAAACACATCATCGCACCAAGTCAGCACTTTGCAGAGATTGAATGAAATTCTTGGTTTCCATCAAAAGCCAGCAATGTTGCAAGAAGAAACTACTGACCAGAGTGCTTGTAGGAGTGGACATTGTACAGGTTGTTAGGCTCCTTGGTGAACTGCACCTTGGCATTGCCATTTCCGAACTGCTTCACCAGGAAGCAGTTGTTCTTCTTGACAATCTCCCAGATCAGAGGTTCAGGAACCGTCGCCATTTCACTTTGCCTACATAACCAAAACCAACAACCTGCTGTAAGATCCTGTAACTAATGACCAGCAGCAAAGAAGTGACCATATGATTATTATAATGCAACATTTCCCCAGAATTGGCATTGATTGCAAATGAAATCTGGGCTACAAAGTTTTTCATGACAAGAACAGTTCATGCCCCCACATCAAAATCGCCACATAGCTCGTTTTATATTACCAGATCTAACCGAGAGAAATAAATCACCCGCTAGTAAACAAAATCTAAATACGTAACAAAGCCGTCTACAAGAAAAATCTCGAACTAAGCTTAAAGTTCTTGCAGTAATACTACTGGGCCAATAGCCGGATAGGATCGCAGAGCGATTAGCCACGAGCAGAACGAGCAAAAGCCATCGAACTGACCTAAACTACGAGCCACCAATCCATCGTACTCGTAGAGATCATACGGTTTTAGGGTTCTAGCATAGAAGGCGAGGTGAAGGACGTCGACTCACCGGAGAAGATGGAGCTGCGGCGCCGCCTCGCTGTGCTCCGGTGTCGGGGTGGTGGTGGCTGCGGGGAGGGACGGCGTGGTGGAGGCTCGGTTTTATACGCTCCGTGCTCATAAACCCTAGGTTTGCTCGGCTCTTTGTGGGCCTTATTGGGCCCTGCTCTAATCCGCCTTGGCCCATGTATCACTGAACGGGCCGAAACACCAGACTAACTGGACTGTTACGAAACCGGCGGCCATGAAAGCTCAGTCCAATTACCCACTAATTAGGCACAACAATAAACAGACATAATTACTTATTTGATCCTGTTTAGAAACCTAACTACCAAATTGATCCTACATTTTATAGTTTACTTATTTGACCGTTTTTTAAAAACGAACACTCCGTCTGACCCTAAGAAAAAGAAATATAATTATTATTCGTAATGACCAAATTACCCTCAAGATCCCTATCCACAACTAACCTTATCTATTCAATCCTGTGTCTCTCTCTGCGAGTTGCGACAGCAGCTAGCTCGTGGAGGCAGAGAGGGTGGCGGCGGTGGTGGTGGAGGGGCGCGGATCCGCGTCAGCGTCGACTCGAGGAGGCAGGGAGTGACGGCGGCGGCAGCGGAGGGGTGTGGATCCGCGCCGGTGCTGGCTTGGGAAGGCAGGGATAGACGGCAGCGGCGGAGGGGCGCGGATCCGCACCGGCGCTGGCTCAGGGAGGCAGAGAGGGAGCGGCGGCGACGACGGAGGGGCGCGGAGTGAGTGGATCCGCGTCGGCGCCGGCTCGGGGAGGCAGGGAGTGGCGGTGGTGGCGGAGGGGCGCGGAGGGAGCGGATCCACGCCGGCGCCGGCTTAGGGAGGCAGGGAGAGACGGGCGTGGCAGAGGGGCGTGGATCCGCGCCAACGCCGGCTCGTGGAGAGTGGGAGCAGCGGCGGCGGCGGCGGTGGCATCGGCCTGGAGTGGTGCCGTCGCTGTACGGGCGCTCCCTGCCGTCATCGAACGGCCGTGGTGTCCATGTCACGGCCTCGCCACCCTTGCCGTCATCCTCAACGCGCTCCGCATCAACCCGGGGTGGCGATGGAAGGGCCCGCGATGGTGGTTCAACAAGTCCATGCTCGACTGCTGCGAGCACCTCGACACAGTTAGGGTGGAGGGGATCACCTTCGGCAAGGTCGTCTGCCTCGCGCACTTGAAATTTGTCAAATTGAAGTTAAATCTTTCAAGCTTGTTTCGAATGTAAAACATATATCAAATTTGTTACAAATATTTCAAGGTTCCAAATATATACACTTGATGACATAATTGAGTCAAATAAGCAAGATATAACAGGGTCAATAAGTAAGGGCAAAAGGGACTATTTGCCCCTAATTTAACACTGTTAAACTCACCTTAACGGGATATGGTCAGATAGCAGATTCATTTTTGGAAAGTAGGGTCAAATAAGCAAACTAGAAAAAATAGGATCAAATTAGTAGTTAGACTTCGAAACAAGGTCAAATAAGCAATTGCCCCAATATAAAATGTTGGCAGGGCATTGCCATATAAAATAGAGGGTTAGGGTCTTGGGGGAGAGGATTTGTACACTAGAAAATGATGAAGATAATGAATGAGAAGGCTGCCCCCTCTCAGATTAGCATACTATGTATTATGACTTGTAAGATTGTGCTAAAATGTATAATTATAAGTTTTAACTTTTACACCTGCAAAGTATGAACAATTAACTTCTATCTTGATGCATCATGAGCTAACCGAGTAACTCACGAGCTAGCTCGTTAAGCAAACGAGTAAAAGTTCAAACTCAACTCGACTCATTAACTGCTCAAGTCGAGCTGAGTTTTACACGAGTTGAGCTAGCTCATGAATTTCGAGTTTTTTGTCCACCCCTACCCCTCTACATATCTCGTTCTCCACATGTGAACTCTCTCTATGTTTGAGTCAGTTTTTAAGTTCGTTCGCTTTTGGAAATACAGATTCGTGTTTGAGTCTGTTTTTAAGTCTATTCGCTTATGGAAATACAGAAAGAATCTCTTTAAAAAAACTGCATGTTAACTTGGGATGCTTTTGGAAATACAGGAGTTGCTTAAGAAATCTTTTATAAAAACTCGCATGCTAACTTGAGATGAGAGTTGGACTCCTAATTGCAGCTCGTGATTTTTTTAAAAAAATATCCAAGCGAATTCTCACAGTAATTTTCACCCTAGCTAAACTATATAACAAGAATAATAAGACTAAAATAACCTTCACCGTTGCAATGCACGGGTATTTTTCTAATATAGTATAAATGTACAAGTATTTGCTATTGATGCTTGCTCTCTTTCTTTACTTGCTTTGGCTTCGTCCCAGCAGTAGTGGTACCTTCTCTTCTTTTTCTTTCTTTTTTTCTGACGAAGATAGTGGTACCTTCTTCACCTTTTTTTAAAAAAACTCTTCACCTTCACTTACACCTTGTTCACCCTCTTCCCCCCTTGTTCACCCTCCTCCCCCCTTGTTCCCTTTCAACCTCCACAGTTAAGTAAGTCCTTGATTTTTTTATCAAGCACTCGTGCATCTCTTTCCTAAATATCACAACTGCTTTTGGATATTTCTCTGCATCAATAACCCTAGCAAGGTGCTTGCTAACCTTTTAATTCATGCAAGGACTACATTTTGTAGAATGTGTCATTGCAACAATTTCTTCTTCTTTATGTTTGGCCAGAACCATATTTCCATATGTTTGGCTAGGACCTAGCAGCAGCACGCACCTAGGCAGCTGAGGAAGCTGAGGTACCAGTAGGCAGTAACTGCTTTAGGTTCAAGGAGACATTGAAAATGGCATTTATAAATGAAATTATATTTTCCTTTGCAGAATAATAAGGGAGAACAGAAATTACAGGAATTGTCAGAAGTTGATTTGGTACTGTCACATTTTTTGGAGATGTTGCCGGAAATTCTGAAAGCACTGATTTATAAGATCGATAGTGAGGAACTTAAGTATAATGCTGATGAATACGACACATTTCTGGTGATGTAAGTAGACTACTTTCTTTATCTTTTTGTGTTAAAATGGTAGACGGAGGATTAAAACCATTAAAATTTATGTTTTGTACATTTCAGGAGATATTTGAGGTGTACAACACTCCTGAGGTTATTCCTTATTCCTATCAGGTATCATTTCAGAAGCATTTGAAGTTTTGAATAGTGTCATGCCACAATCCTTGTAACAAAATGTTATGTGCACACTCCTTGTGTTTAGAAGCATTCAGATTGACATAAGGTTCTACTGGCAAATTCAGTGTTTTTATATATAATGGTCGTGAGAGACTGATGGTAAAGTGGCTGTTTCTTGATTGGAGCATTGTCGTGTTTCTTGATTGGAGCATTGTCGAGTTAATGTTAATGTCACTGTAACGTTGATCTTTGTTTCACATGATCTCATAGGTTATGGTTGTTTGGAAATTTGATTTTGCCATTGGTGAGGCATGTTTAGTGACTTATTTGCTCACTGTTTTGACTTTTTCTTCAGTGACAATGCATAAATGTGGTGGTGGACAACACGGGGGACACTGGAACGGTGGTAAGATTTCTTGGTTCTTAGATTTAATCGATACTTATTCTTCTGAAGCAGTTGTTTTGAACAACTTAAGTTTCAGTTTTGAACAGCTTAAGTTTCTGACTGACATCCTGGAATTGTCTGCAGGTCTATCTGCCGTGGGGCTGAACCTGTTGGCAAATCACAATAAACTAGATGATGCATGGCACGCCTCCTGTACACAACTAACACAATTAGTTGAATTACTTGTGTTGGACTGTACCGTACTGGTTACTGGTGATTATGTAAGACAAACAAAACGGTAAGAAAGATCATGGACACGCCTCCTGTACACAATTACAATTAGTTGAATTATTTGTGTTGGACTGTATGGGTGATTGTGTTTGACAAACAAAAGGCAAGAAATATCTTAAAGCCAATATTGTACCTCTAAATACAACTGTCATATGTTATATCCTCAGTTCAAAACATTCATAAAATTAACCAAACAACACATATAACGTTTCTAGTGATTTACTGAACCAAGACCCACAAGGTCATGCCATATAAAGAGTCATGACCATTGTACACAACAAATTCAGGACTATTGATAATAGAAATAGCAAAAACTATATATATCACCGTTTCATCAAAAAGTGGAAGAACACTTAAGCTGTGTTATTTAGTGTAGGTCTCGAACTAATCCTCCATGCATGAAAAACGAAACGATCGATTAGCGCATGATTAATTAAGTATTAGTTAAAAAAACTTAAAAATTGGATTAATATATATTTTTAAAGCAACTTTTTTACATAATATTTTTTTCACAAAAACCGTATCATTTAACAGGTTTGGAAGCGTACGCGTGAAAAACGAGTAAGATGAAATTGTGAACATTGACTATCAAACACAGCTGTAGAGGTTTGCCTTTAAAAAGAAGGATGTCGAGAACATAGAAAATCTTTGTAAATCTCAATCCGGCCATGAGTATTTGAGCACCTTAAGAGTAGTTATCATCTTAAACCATAAATGGACATATAGAGCACCTTGATATCTTCCAGGTGGCCAGGTGAGCCACTTAATCCTTAATCATGTTAAATCCTTAGTTTTTACCACCCACTACCAACCAGAGCTCTGGTGAATCTCAGCGCCTCAGCTAGCTTTGCTATAGGGTAACAGTCCTCCCGGACGCTCTACCTCTCCCAACACCATCGCGCTTAGCCGCGATGGCTGCAGCCACCAAAACTAACCACAACAACGAATGTGCATCCTTAATTATTTTCACCCGTTGAAATACACGGGTATTTTGCTAATTTTTCCAATAACTAAAGGCGTGTTTGGCAGGGCTCCAAACAACTCCAGATAAAAAAAAACAGCTCTACTTTAATTTTTTCTAACCAAATACTTCCAACTCCAAAAACTCCAGATTCAAAAAAAAAACATGAATCTAGCTCCCAACTCCACCAAATCCATGGAGTCCCTCAGGGGGTACTCCGCAAACGTAGATTTTGAAAGGACTCGTGGAGTTGGGTAGAAATTACCCACCATTGTCATTACACAACTTACCGGTTCGTTTCTTTATTTCTCCCACCGCGCGACGCCTGGTCTTCCGCTTCTCTTCGCGTTGCAGCGCCGCCACCTCCATGTAGTCTCCAGGCACGACAAAAAAGAAAAAAAAAGACCAACACATTCTGTTCCGGAGGGCAAAAGGGGGCAATCCATTCAAATTCCTTGTTTCTGGAGCTGGAGCTGTTATCCATGCTAAACAAATTTCTCAGCTCCAAATTAAGAGTCCAGCTCCACGCGTGGAGCTGCTCTGTAGTGGAGCAGTAGCTCCAGAGTGGGTTTGGTAGAGGCTGCTCTGTAGTGGAGCAGTAGCTCCAGAGTGGGTTTGGTAGAGCTAGAGCCCTGCCAAACACGCTCTAAATAAGCCATTGACAAAAACTGAATTGACCGGCGCAGCATTGTGTTTATCTTGTAGGTACAACAGTTGCTGCTTTCTTGAAGAGCAACCGCTCCTTGTGTAACAGTTCAACTCAGCAAAATTAAATTTTGCTTCCCAACTTCTTTTCCACAACAGGACGAACCTGAAATTTCATTACCACCCGTTTTAGACGTACCACCACAACACACAAAGAAAAGGATGTGCTCACAAAACCTCACAGGGCTTCGTAGAGCAATCCGCATTATCATCACACTAACAGAAACTTAAGACCGGACATCCAGCCACTGCAACATAATATTATATTATACGTGACGTTGTTGATTTTTTATCAACATATGACTATTCATCTTATTTAATTTTTTATGAAAATATAAAAATATTTATATCATGCTTGAAGAACATTTAATGATAAGTCACAATAAAATAAATAATAATTACATAAATTATTTTAATAAGACGAATGATCAAACGTTTTAAATATGAAAATATGAAGGGAGTATGAGCTTAGAAGCAGCCATCCGGGCCACGACACAGGAAATTCAAAGACTCAAGAGAGCAAAAGAGTTTACTGGCTAAAACTCAAACTACAGGTCCAACTTGAGACGTTTCTCAACAGATATCTGCATTACAGCAGATCAAAAGGCTTCAACCCAAGCGATCCAACTCCAGCTTCACAAGACAACTCCATCTTGACCCAACAGAACTCCACCACATGCGTCTTGCTGATGACAGTGCAGTGCTGTAGACTTCAGTACTTCCGCACATTGTTCCAGTTTGATTCGATCCTCCTGGCTTTGTAAACCTGCTCAATAAGAGAGAAACAAACAGATGAAACACACCATCTCAGGAGACTTGATCTTCTTTATCCTTCAAAACATATTCCGGGCTTCCCAGAGGGCCCCAACACACGGCGGCCAATCCCACAATGTGATTTTTTTTTTCCATTTGGTATATAAACATTAGCCCAGATCAAAAATTGCTCGAAAGAGTTGGGACGACATTTGAGCTCCAAACACATAAGCCATTAGCCATGAGGCTCCAAACATATTTGGCCAAATCACAGTAAAAAAAAAAAAAAAAAAAAACAGGTAGTTGACAGTCTCCTTTTCCTTGTAAAAGGCACAAGTTTTTACCATTCCAGTTTCGTCTTACGATTAATATCGCATTGTGTACGGCTAACTAAATAAAGATTTTAATCTTTAATGGTAGTTTAGCTATCCAATGCAATTTATATGATGTGGCCATATACAGCTGTGTAAAGGTGGTTGTACGTTGACTTTACAGAAAACTAAACTGGTCACTGGGCTCCCAACTCCATTTTGCTTCCCAACTGCAGCAAGAAGCCCCAAGGCTCTCACAACAGTGCATAGTGACTCTTAAGTACTATACTCTACCATTGCATCGCATCCTCATTATCAACCATGTTCTCCTAAATTAAGTACACTAACTTGGTGTTAACGATGAAATTTGGTAAGCCTCAAAGTCATCATCGGTTTAGAGTGAGTATCAGCTTCAGAGTCCTGTAATCGGTCGATGGAAGCTATCAATCGCCAACAGTCATATTCTTACCAAATTCGGTTAAGAAAATTAATCTATTAAAGGAAGTTTACGTTCGACGAGATTTTGTACATTGTTTTAAGAGAAAAGGAATTATGAAGAGAATGTCGTGCGTGTAGATATCAATACTAGAACAATTTTGAAACGAACAATTACACAGCTTCTGTGTGCATCTTCTAGTAGCTTAATTTGACGAGATGCAATGTTGTTGATTACAGGTAAGAGTTTGCCTGGAATTAAAGACACATACATATCTGCTGGACCCATGTATGTGTAAATATCTTTAGCATGAGAAATAGTTGTACGTTATTTGCTTTGCCTGACCCAATTGCCATACACTTCCAGCTAATCAAATCGGAGCATTTTTGGTAAAGAGAAATGAAATGGAAAGGGATTATTAGGCTGTTCTCCTGACTTCTTGTGAACGGATAGATATAATGGAAAATACTTTCGTGGATGGAAAGCCACCACATGCATCTTATCTCTCCAATTTGTCGTGCATAAAGCTAATTTGAAAACAAATAAGTAAATAGGTAAGAATCATTACTCGTGTACCATTAAATGGAATTATTCATGTATATAGAGATAATTTTTGGCAGCACAATGAAAATTCATTTACTGGTATCACAACGAAAGGAAGGTGAGATATTCAGAATACCCATGCAATATCTAAAAAAAAGAGAATGTGAGCAGGCGTTGGAAGGAAGGAGAGCCTAATTAAATCACGTATAATTTGATTGATCGGCTAATTAAGCCGTATATGCATCCAGCAGTACTACTTGCCTTGCATTGCCTCTGCGGCCCTGCTATAAAATGGCTAAACACACTCATTGGACGTGGGGGGGGGGGCTGGCACAGGCAAAGCTCGCACAAACAAACACACACACAGACAGACACACACAGACAGACACACATAGAGGGAAGGAAGGTTGTCACTCACACACACACATACAGCAAGCACCTCCATCTACTCATCCATATTCATCTACTTCCATCCATCACGCGTCCGTTCATTGGAACGACTTCGCCGGAGCTAGAGCACGTGCTGCTGGCGCCCGGCATCGACACCCGGCAGAAGGACACGGGAGGAGGGAAAGCAACCTGATCATCAGCAAGCACGAGAAGGAGATCAATGGCTGCCCAAGGTAAAAGCTAACCAGGATCGTTTCCTTCTTCTGTTATCTGCAGAGCACATGCATACATGAGGAGATATATGAGCGCATCGTTACCACCGGAGTAGTCACATCTGTCGATCCATCTTCTACACGTGCCACACCACATGAGTACCATCGACGCAGCTTCCTGTCTAAGACGGCGAACTGTTACTCGTCCATGGATGCGGAAACGCTGATCGTCGATGACGTATCTACTCGGACACCCAACGCAGCTACATCACTGGACGCCCTCGCCTGGTCGGGCGTGGTCTCTATTTTGAGAGGCCACCAACATCTACTCACCCTCACCGGTGTCGCAGTATGTCTTCCTCACGCTCGTCGCCATCCCCGGTCATACTCTCAGACTCGCATCATCGGGAGTATTTTCATGACTATCATCGATGTCGGCGATGCGATCTCGCCCCCAAACCGGAAGTGATCGTCATCTCCGTCATCGACCATTGGCACACGTGTATCTTCGTGGCCGCTACCGACGACAAGCTCAACCCTGCTGTCGTCACCAGCGCCAACTGTGCATCCGCCATTGACGTGCTCGAGTCTAAGGTTGCCAGCCGTCATCAAGATGCCTGGACATCGTCACCTTTGCTGGTCGCAGCTCCTTCTTTGCGACGCCGCTGATGTCCGTTCGCCCTCGTCGACGCTATTATCTTCTTCACACTCATTGGCTTGCTGCTTGAAGAGAACGCCGGCCGGAGCGCCACTGCTCGGTGCCCACAAGGCGTCGTCAACTCTTGCCGCGTCATGAACCGACCCGTTGGAGCCGCCGGGGACGCCGCTGAGCTAGCCGCGCCCGTAGACGACGAGGCGCTACCAAACGGTGCTCGTTCCTATCACCTTCCGTCACTTGCCGGAAAAGGCCATCGCCATTCTGCCTTGCCAGAGTATTCTCGATGGGCGTCGGAGCAACTGTCGAGGCGCTACGCCGAGGAGCCGTCGCGTGACGCTTAGATGTTGGTTGTCTTGTGCATACTATTGCACATGGTGACAAGCAAACATGCAAAACGTGCATGCATGCTCCTATACACGGTGACAAGCATGAGCTAGCAAATTCATACTCATTTGGTTCTGCTCCGTACTAAACTTTCAAGCCATGACTAATTCGGCTATTATCTGCATCAACCATCCTTAACAACTTCTACCTTTCTAATCTAATCCCGGCGCAACTGCTGCGACGTCGAGCCATCGAAGCTACACAATTCCATGCACGTCTTCAACAACAATCTACACCAACACGTCATTCAAGACTGACGAGGCTAGACGACGGGGGTTGATGAAGCCTACACGAAGGCTACATCACCAACACCGGCGCACGGACCGACGAGGCCGCGGACCGCTACAGCGTCCATACACATCTACACCATCATCACCATCATAATCATGCATGGGAGAACATGAAGCGAAGACCGACGACGAAGACCAGCGTAGCTTAATCGGAGGTGTCTCTCGGGCTTGAACCGTGAGAATTAACCGGGTGTTTTTAGCGAGACCCCGGGAACCGTGAGAACACAATCGTCAAGTCAGATCCACTTTGCCTATGGGCCGTGGAGCGCAATTCACCAAGGAATTTGTATTTTTGTAATTCATCAAGAATTATAATAAAATGCATTTTCCTTTGTCTATTTTATTTTGTGTACTTTGTACACTGGCACGCCCGCATTTTTACTTTTACTTTTACCTTTCTCTGGGCGGAGAGACCAAAGTTTAATTTTCTCTCCAAACAACTTATCCAAAAGAGACCAAGTTCAAGGAGGATGCGGCATGACAGTTTATGTATTAATTAGGAAGAGTCTGTTAGTTTCCTTTTATCTTTAGAAAAGTGTGTTTAGTGTCCGACAAGGACTTTATGTTTTTCCTTTTATCTTTAGGGAAAGTTTGAGTCGTGTCCGATATGGACTAGTATCTACCCTGAGTATAAATATGTACACCCGGGGTCCATGTAAATTATCTCTCGATCAATACAACTACTCTCGGCGCATCGCCACCCTCTTTCTGAGGTTTTTACTTATCAACCGGTGGAATTTGGCACCTGACACGGGGTTGTATTGGCTTTCGATCTCCGGCGAAGGGGTAAGCCCTACGTTCCGTCAGGCCCTGGTGAATATATCGGCTACATTGGTGTTATTCAAGGCTGCATCACTTCGATCTCTTGGATCGCTCTGGTTCGATTGTTATATTTGCCTATCTGATATCTCAATTATATTTTAATTGCATTGTGTTTAGAGACGCATTGGTTTAGTTGGGACTGTCTCGGTTATGTCTGATCTTCTATCTTAGCCGATATATCTCTACAATCACAATGTTGTTTTAAATAGATTTGTTATATCCATCATATTAGACAGATCTATCGATTCATCAAGTATTAGATTATCATATACAATCTATCATATACAATCTCGTGTTGTATCTGTTAGGTTCGACCTACTAGATCGTTGTTGATAATATAAATCTTGTTAAGCCGATAGGTTTATATTAATGTTTTATCGGAGTGCTAGCTGATGAGTTATCATATATGTTACATAATCCAGATCGACAATGTTTTCTACTTGTATCGACCGATCTCCATTTAGGGTTTTATTGATATCGGCTAGATTACTTTGTTGGCTTAGATTATATAATGTATCCACCACCCTGAAAATCAGTCAAATGCTTGATTGTCTAGATATTATATTTCTTTTCATACTTAGTGCTGCATCAGTTAAGTTTGATCTACTAAGTCATACTTAGAACCATAATCTCTAGCCTACTTTTTGATTGTCAATAAAGGTTTATCGAGGTTTCAGCCGATGAGTTATCTGGACGTTGCATCGGCCTATAAGGATTACATATAAGTTGGATTTAGCCAATCACGATAAAGTTTTCAATGTTTATCTAATCATTTGGATTTATCGACATCGGACCTCCAGCCGATGTATGCTTTAACCTTCGGATTAACACTTAATCTATCATATCATTTATCGATATTGGTTGGAATCACTCCATTTCTTGTCAGCCGATTGACTGTTTTATCCGATGTTTATATATCTTGTCAGTTGCAGGATCAAACTAACTGATACACCCGTATTTTATTATTATTTTGGACCTGTACTGGAGCTAAGCAGATCTCCCAGACCATCGTGTTTTTACGTCAACACTTGGTAAGTTGTAATCTCAGTAGTTTGGTCACACAGACCATCCTAATTCCTAAACCAAGGAATATTACTTATATTGTGATCCGACCTTGTATCCTTATATTGTGTTTTCACACGCATATTGTGCTACATTTTGCTAGGAGAGCTCACCATTTATTGGATGTGGATTTGCTGGCAAAAGCAAAGCTTCGCTAAACCAACATCTACTCCAAATGTAACAGTGCGGTGCGACAAAATTCACCTGAGTTTTGTTTTCCAACCATGCACGGCCTGCAGCCTGAGTTTTGTTTTCAATTCATACAGCACAAATAAGGTATACATAAATTACCCCAGATATCATAGCAAATTACCTGTAGGCTTAAGATGTTTGGAGATCCCGGTGGAAAGGAAGCAACCGCATAAAACCAAGGTGACTCATGCTATGAAGTTTCACCAGTCCTTTCAGAAGACGTGTCCTCATGTTAAGAGTGAATACCATCTTGACTGATCCTCTTCTGGTGCCCTTGGACAGCAAGTAAACAACATCATCATCATCAGCGATGCTGAGGGTAGGGTAAGCTGTGTGAAGACTCTCCACAGGCATGGGGGCCTTCCCCTTGTAGGTGTCTATTTTCCTCGTGAAACTATGCAGGACGGTGTCCGTGTGTTTGGAAGTGACGGTGCATAGGCATGCTCCATGTGTGGACCTTCCAGCTACCATCAGAGGCCAAGCAGTTTATCTGCGGATCTCGATATTGTTGTCTGGCCACCCATTCGTAATACGAGCAAGAGCAACGTGCATCTTGACATGAGTCCACCATGGTGAATTCCATCTCGACGTGCTTGATAGTGTCTCTGCTCTGGTTGACGACGATGTCACGGCAATAGTACGGGCATCGATTGAGGAACAAGGGCCAGTTGCCCTTTAGATGGCAAGGGCAGCGGCATATCGCGGAGCTTGGGGCTCTCGTGGACGTCGAGCACATCACAGAGAAAGATGCCTCGCCATAGATCGACTCAGCCAACGGGAAACTATTTTAAACTCTCGAGGAGATGTCCCTTCGTTGTTTGCATATTACTCAAATAGTTATAAAAAAATTAAGAAAATTTGAGGAGGTGTATTAAAATGTGATATATCACTGCACAAGCATATAACTTAAAATTCAACTTCTACATGTTGTAACGAAAAAAACAAATTAAACTACAACTAGTTAACATATATTCGTAGTCAAATTTATTTTTTCATTGCGACATGTAGAAGTTGAATTTTAAGTTGCATGTTTGTGGAGTGATATACCACATGTTAACACATCTTCCCAATTTTTTTTAAATTTTTTTATAACTATTTGATTGATATGCAAGCAACGAGGGGACGTTTCTTCGAGAGTTTAAAATCCACTCTCCCAGCCAACTGTATCTTTAGCACCTCCGAGCGTGATCACCTTTGTGGTCTTATGAAAGATCTTCCTCAGTGCTGAGTGAGGGGCCAGGCACACCGTCTCCCTCAGCGGCTCATCCACTTTCTTGCCATTGGGTGTAGAAGAGCGATACAGGCGAAGCCTGAACTTGACATCAAACCAGGGTTCAAGAGCGGCCACAGCGTAGCCATCGCCGCCGTCGTCGTCGTCGTTGTTGCCGCCGCAGCAGCTCAGTATGGCAATGTTGTCGTCTCCAAAGGGACGGTCATCACCTGGCCTCGGGAGACAGTACAGCTCTGTGCTTTCAGAGTGAGATGAGTGCACCCTGTGGATGAAGTAGTCGCTGAAACTGGGATCATATTTGGCGTGTCGATCGACGGGGACACGGAGGAGGACGAGGTCGACATCCGTGATGATCACCTTGGGCGCCATAAACCTATCCGAGAGATCCAGATCCAGTAGACGGAGAGGTGCGAGAGGCCTGGCGGGCTGGCGGCGCACAAGGTAACCGAGATGGTCAGGCCGGTGCTCGTTTAATTTTTTTTATTAAAAGTTTTGTAAAAATAATTTTCTATTTTAAAATTTGACAAAACTAGTCTCCCGCCACTCTCTGGGAGGGCGATTATTAAAAATCACCCTCCTAGAGGGTGGCAAATCTGACGTGGCAGACGGTCGTTGGCTCTCGGCCAACGGCCGTCAACAGGCGGCCTGCACATTTTGCAGGTGGCCACCTTGCCGTCCTCTGTAAGGACGGTTTTGCACTGTGGAGGGGGTCGCCTGCAAAAGGGCGGTAAGGGGGTCTGGAATTTTGCAGGCGGCTCCCTTTAGCTCTTTGTAAGGGCGATTTTTACTATTCATCCAAAAATAATGTTTTCCATGCAGTTACAGTTATGAGTTCAGTTATCCATGCAGCTTCGAAAATGAAGATGTAACGTACTGCTTCAGATAAACTTGTTCAGGATTTCGTTCAGCAGTTCAAATGGTTAATAGGCAAAAGAAAACACACAATAAAAATAAGAAAGTACTAAGTTTGTAACGAAAAAAATAAGAAAGTACTGTAAGTCTGTAACGAACTGCAGATATATTGCATCTAATTTGATGAAACAGAAAGAGATTAATAAAAATAAGATAGGAGTAGAGTAAACATTGACTTCGTTAAGCCTTTTCTGATTTGTGAGTATCTAGTGATTAGATGAATGCATTAGCTGCTCGCTAAGCAAGTACGAAGTTATGAGGTCGCACTTTCAAGATGAATTCAATATGTTTTTTTACCATTCATATCGAAAACATTATTTTTGGATGAACAGTAAAAATCGTCCTTACATAGAGCTTCAAGGAAGCCGCCTGCAAAATTCCAGACCCCATCGCCGCCCTTTTGCAGGCGGCCCCCTCCACGGTGCAAAATGTGCAGGCTGCCCGTTGACGGCCATCGACCGAGAGCCAACGACCATCTGCCACGTCGGATTTGCCGCCCTCTAGGAGGGTGATTTTTAATAATCGCCCTCCCAAGGACAGCGGGAGATCAGTTTTGTCAAATTTAAAATAGAAAACTATTTTTGCAAAGCTTTTAATAAAAAATTTAAAAATAAAAAAATTGATGGGCTGGTTGCCCGAAAACGCTATTGGGAATTCGGCCTGTTACCAAATTTGGTCCACACGTTTTCAGACTTTCCTTTTCTTAAAATATTTTCTTTTTTATAGAGAAAAAAATTCTTATGGGCTACACTATTTATCAGCCCGGTCCAATTTATTCACCAAGACCGATGAATCGCCCATTTTTCTTTCTTTTTTTAGCAGGCTTCCTATTCAGCCCATGTGTATAATATCTTTTTGTGTGTGTGTATATATATACACATATATACGTACATATATATGTATGTATATACATCATATACATATATACGTACATATATATATATATACATATAAATATATATATATATATACACGTATACATATATATATATATATGTACTAGCGAAAATACCCGTGCGTTGCAACCAACGATGAATAGTTTATACCATCTAAATACGTAGGCCAATTAATTAGGTTTCTCGTGGTAAAACTTGTGTATCCAGATTTATGGTTAATTATCCTTACAACGTTAGGTGATACACTCATCGACAATGAAACACCTGCATTGACTTTATATGTGGTCTTCGGAAATGCTTACAGGAGTCGTGATAAAAAAAGTAGTAAGAACCCACTCTAGATTTCAGTTTAACCCTATGTTTAACTCGAACCCTCATATAGATCTAGAGCATTATCCAATGACAATCTAAGCTCCCCCCTAACTATATCAGTGTGTGATGATACAATAATAAATTAACATTAGAAAGAAATATAATAAATTAAACCAATGGGAATATTCTGCACTATAACAAATTATCATATTCTTTTAACGTATTCAAACTTGTGTATTGTGTCGCGCTATCGTGATTAGACTTTGCATCACGACAAACTTGTATATTTCCATAAGCCGTTGCCGTTGTACTAAGGATGCGGTCGGACAAGGAAGTTCAATTTTTTTTCTCTTTGGCACGAATAACAAAGTGGCTTATAGAATTTTCAAAATTAAAGCATGATTAATTAAGTTATAGAATTTTTTTAAAAAAAAGTATTACCTCCGTCCTAAAATAAGTGTAGTTTTTGCATTGTTCATGTTCAAATGTTTTGACCATCCGTCTTATTTGAAAAAATTTTATGATTAGTATTTTTATTGTTATTAGATGATAAAACATGAATAGTACTTTATGTGTGACTAATTATTTTTAATTTTTTCATAAATTTATTAAATAAGACGGACAGTCAAACGTTGAACACGGATATCCACGGCTGCGCTTATTTTGGGACGAAAGTAGTAGTATTAGTTCGGGAAGAATTTTCAAAACTAACACAGGATTAATTAAGTTACAGAATTTGTTTGAAAAAAGATAGTAGTAGTAGTTTGGGAAGCATGCTAACAGATTTGCAATATTTCTTCCATCGCCAGAAACCAGGCTATCTATTGTAGATGAAATGATCTTTCTAAGATCACGACAATAAATGTTAAATTTAAATAAGAAAACAAGAGTACGCTACTTCAGCTAGCTGGTGTGAACTATCGAGTTGCAGCTGCGATGATTCTCCGGCGGCGGCGCGCCGAAGCTCAGCTGCCGCACCAGCGACACGACGGACTTGGCCCACCGCCGGATCTCGTCCTTCATCTTCTCCGGCTCGACGTCCCTGAGCACGCCGCCGGCGTCGAGCCCGGACAAGAGGCGGCTGAAGCTGCCAATGCGCGCCGTCTTGGGCACAACGCCGGCGGCGACACGCGGTGGTTCTGAGCCCATCTCGTCGCCGGACATTGGCCGGAGTTCCGATCAACCACCGTACAAACCAGGCCGGCGTTTCGCTTGCCCTTATACCTCGCGAGAACGACGATGCTCCGCACGTCATCAAAAGAGTCTGGCACACCGGTTTCTTCCATGATGCTCTAAGGTTTTGCTTCCAAGCCAGTACTGACTACACAGCTTGCTCAAGCAAGCGTGGCCACTGACGATAGTGCTGCACACAAGAGAATGTTTGCCACAACTAATCTGCTGGTGTAAATCTTCACAGACCAATCGGCACCAGCAATTTTACGATACAGGTTAAGGCTACCAATCAATCCACACGCTTTGCTTGCAAGCTCAAAGCTGAAAATTGCAGCATTTCATTATGTTGAAAGTAAGTTCAGGTACAACACGATTATTTTGCCGATCACATGTAGTACTGTTTTCACATTGTGCTGGACAGATGAATTGATGATCCTAATCATCTGGACTGGGAGAGGCTTCCCATCCGGAGTCAAAAACAAGCAAGAGAAATCGTTGCGACAACATTAGCAAGTGGAAAAGATGCCAAGTCACTCCTTTTTCTTGCCAGTGACGCCTGCAACAACCTGCAGAAGTACCAAAAATATAAGGAATTAAATGACGTTTCAAGTTTCAATATGTGCTGGTGTTCTCAATGGAGCGGGATTGATATTCCAGTACTTCAATAATGTGAAATCTAGAGATAACCAGGTGAAGCATGGCAAAGTCAACAACAAAGGAAGCGATAACATGGCACAATCTTTTAAAGGTCCTGTGTAATTCAGTCTAGGTTGCTAGTCAAATATTCAGAGTGCTCACTCCTGGAATTTTACAGCCTAATTGAAATAATAACAGCACCCAAAGAATAAGTTTACTTCATATATTTCATAAGACCGTCCAGTGCTTGCACGTATCTTGGGTGACACATTATGAACGTGACAAAATAAGGACATGATAAATAATGTGGTCCAAAACTAAGATATGATTGCAGGTCATTCTGATGTACTAAAAAACAGAGAGGAATCACATACATCATTCAGCGCAGGTGGAGGAACTTGTTTTGCCATCTCCCAAGAATCCAACATTGGTCTGACAACTGCTGGAAGAAAAAGACCTGAATTGCAAATAATAAGATCAGCTGAACCTATTTGGTAGAAGCATGCAGAGTACTCTTCTGATGAGCAATAATTCCATAGACCAATCCAATCATACCAGAAAATCTCAGGAATCAAATTTGCTCTAGTTTCTTGTTCAAACGTTTAACTACATTAAAACAGTCTGGTTAATGCAACAAAATGAATGTTCTACACACTCACTTCTAGAATGAAGAGTACTGAAAAAAGTCTCAGGGAAGAATATTACAATCTCGCTAAAGGAAGCAAATCAGAGAAGACCTAATACATAGAGATAACTATATGCACTACTGAGGAACTTCAATGAAGGCGCGATACGGAGTACAAACCAGCTAACCAAAGGCAGAAATTCTGGTAAAGACAGGCAGAAAGATACTAATAGCTAATCATTTTTTTTCTCAAAAAACAAAACTAGACAAAACCTTGAAGCCTTAAAGGCAATTTCAGGAAATCGACTGATTACTACTTCTGTTCTCAACATCTCTAAAGCTTGATCACCAAATACATGTAGAACTATCTAAACTGGCTACGTCAAATTATATACTTAGATTTTACATTAAGAGCACTTCCATAATATTAAAATTTTACTAGGGAAAGCTCCAGACATGTTTCTGAAATTCTGAACGATTCTTTGCACAATCAGGGTTTCCTAAAGAAATTAGTGTGCTCATACATCGGGCAAAGTATTGAACTTACAAATTGCAAATCCTTGTTATTTTCAAATAGAACTAAACCACATGGAGTCTAGCTAGTTCACTTTCACAAGCCAGAAAGCAACTCATTGTTCATGTGGCCTCAATGTATTCTTAGGCATCAACCATTTTCTGCAAGCCAGTGGTTAATAGAAGGCATCCAGTGCTGGTATTTAGGAAGAGCCTTTAGTTAGTTCAGAAAAAGGAAGACCCTCAACCTTTTCAACACCGTTTCAAGTTTCACCGCTGGCAGCATAATGCAAACTATAAACAAGCATTTCAACAAAATTCAGAGTTACCAGTGAACTCCAGGAATACTACATTTCAGCACGAGATTCAGAGGACCTTTATCAGTCATTATTACCAACCTATTTGAAGAAAAAATGCAGCTGATAGAATACCCTCTCTTCTTTTTATCCAAATCGACAAGGTGCGTCTTAGTTCTTACACAGGCCAACTCCATTTAGCTGAGCTAAAGAATGAAATTGTTTGAACAAAACACACTGCTTAACACTTGTGACATTCAACAAACCAGACTGCTTGGCTGGGAAGGAACAATTGGATCTTATCTTTACACAAAAAAAAAATGTATAGCTTATGGAGTATAGGTCTTGAGCCACGCAGCATGGGGAACGGGCAGAGCTACCGGCTTGCAAAGAAGCACATCTCTGAAGCGATTTGAGAACCCTAGATCCAACAGAAAATTAGCAAGCGAAAAAGCATATGGAGGCGTTCTGAACCCATCCACCCCAGCCCAGAGAGTCCTAGAATCAATCCTTGGTCGCCGATTTAGAGCTAAACAGAGGCTCCCAGTGCAAGGCAACACCAGCGTCCTCAATGGGGGCGACGAATCACGACAGGCTACTAGGGTTTCGGTCACGGCAGGATCGAGAGAAAGGGAACCCACCGAATCCGGCGATGAGGCAGGAGGCGGTGACGACGGGCTCCTTCACCGCGAAGATCTTGAGCTTCTCCATCACTCCCATGGTGGCTTCGCTGCCTCCGCGATCCCCTTCTCCTTCCTTCCTCTTACCTCGCCGTCGCCGCCGTAGAGACGAGCGTCTAGTAGGTGGAGAGAGAGTGTGGGTCTCGTTTCTTCGATCCGTGGACACGTGGGCCCTCCCATAAGCGAGGCCCACCTAAAGCCCATCAAAATTTAGGCCCATTTGAGAGGATAAATTTAGGGCCCATTCAAATTTGGGCCTTGGATGGAGAGAGTCTAGTCGAACGATTTGACGCCTTCGTGAAAGGGAAACGTATGCGGCATATCCAGCATCGCTCGGAGGAATATCCGCTCGCGCGGTAGGAATATTTTGCCGCCAAGTGCGAATCTTACTCTTCGCTTTGCCTCGCTCTGCACGGCCACCGTACCCGTCGTCGTCTCCACCTCTCTTCTTCCTCCATTGATGGCGCACGCTTGCTTCCGTCTCAGCTTCGTCTCATATGTCTCCTCGTCGTCGAAGCCGCCGTCCGCCGGCGGCGCCATGGACAGGAGAAACCGTGCGTGTTTGCCCATGATCGATTTGTCCAGGTTAGTCTCCTGTGCTTTCGCCGGAAACTTTCAGTTTGTTTCTGCAGAGTTTCTTACTTTCATCTGCAATCTGTATATAACATGTAGCTCCTGTAATACGCTGCTGGTAGCTAGCAATTTGGGCGAACAGTAAAGAATTACCTGAGCCATGTTGGACACTGTGTTCTGAACTTCTTGTTGGAAGAGCAGCGAGGCGCTGTGGATGAGCGTTGAGCGATTTTTAAATCATGAATCCATTATTATTGGCTTCGATCAATCCACCGAAGTGTGGAAGTTGATGATGTCCTCTTAATCTGTGACGCACATCACCTGGAACAGCCTTTCCACATTCAAACTTGGGACAATTTGCAACTTCAGAGTTCAGACTTCAGGCATTGAGAGAATTATATAGAACCCGGCAGCAGTTTTTCGAGTTGAAAAATTGAACTAGAAATTCCTGGAGAGGCCACCTGTTATGTGAGAGTGAGACACCGGCGGCGGCAAGCCCCGGCAGGCCGGCAAAGCGGCGGCGGCGGAGGCGATTAGTGAGGTCACCTACACCGTCCGATCGGATACACGCGGTTCAGATTGGGAACAGTTAGAGATTTTGGAGGTACGTTTTGCATATAAACCATTTTGAGAGTGAATTCTAAACTCTCGAGTAGATATTCTCTTGATGTTTGCATGTTATCTAATTGGTTATGATAATAATTGGAAAAATTTAATGAGATAGATTAATATGTGATAGATCACTCCACAAACATGCATTGCGTGTTAAAATTCAATTTCTACAAATTACAACAAAAACAAATTAAACTATAGCTAGTTAACATATGTTTACAGTTAAATTTATTTTTTCCGTTATAACTTGTAGAAGTTAAATTTAACCTTATATGTTTATGAATTGATCTATTATATATTAATCCGTCTATTAATTTTTTTTTATTTTTTTATAACCATTTAAATGATACGTAAATAACATGTAAATAACGAAGGAATCCTACTATATGTTATTATTATACCTGGTTAGGTCATTTCGTGTGGCGATCGAAAAATATGAGCCGTCCGATTGGGTACGTGTGGTCTGGATGGTGATGAGGGGCTTTTCGTAGAATTTTGCCTTGAGATTCCGATTGTCAACCTTGGTGTCACACGATTGCTAACTAATGAACTTGGATTTTGCATCGAGTTTACAAATATGCAAAGTTCCTGTTCTTGTTTTATCTTCTTTTTGAAACGGTACGGCAGCAGGAGCTCTGCCGGAATTTATAGAAGGACCATAGCATAGCTTTTACAAGGCGATGGTCCTCTGAAGGGTCCATAGCTTTTACAATAAGAGAATCAGAAGTAGAAAATAAAAAATCAGATTACAGCTTAGGGAGGTTCAAAAATGAAATTTCGCTGGTCCATCCTTTCGAAAATCAGATAATGAGCCACTTGATTCGCCGGCATGCTTTTATGAGTTTATCGTGGAAGATGTCTCTCCAGCCATACGTTGCACCTTATGAAGATTTGGTAACTTTAGGCTCTTTGGGCTTAATCATAGACAAGGAGATCCACCAATCCTTGGGTTCCAGAAAGGGATCAGGAACAAGTTGGTCCAAACCTTTTCATATACAGATTGTTTGCCAGACCGATCGGGTGAATTGGCAATGAATGAAAAGGTTACTGTTATTGTTTTGTTTAGACCAGTTAATTATTATACGATTTATGCACTCTTTTATAGATTTTTGTGTGGTTCAGGTGGGCGTTTACACATATTACTGTTACTTATAATTACATACATATATCATGCAGGTAACCAGGTTTTATTATTTCTGGGAATAATCACATTTCACAGTATGTATGATACAAAAGAATGGCGACAGCAACGGCGCAGCATAAGGCCGTGATACGGTAACAACTTTTACACTCATACAGGTACATCAGTTTGTGCATTTCTGCCCTGGGACGCTTCTGTCCAAGGCGCGCACCAAATACCTCATCAATGTTCTTCCGTATTGTTCACTTATTCTGCTTAGAGCAGAAGTTTTCTCAGGAAGTCTTCGGAGATGCTACTCTAAAACCATCATCTCCACAGTACTGAGGAGACATGAAAATACCAGATCTCCTCGACGGCCCTGAGAGTAATTTACATGAATTTTGTTTCTGCAGATTCAAACATATATAGCTCAGTAAAATGTTTGCTAGAATTTAAGAAATGGCGCTATTGAGGTGGATAGTGTTCAGTGGTGTTCTTGGATCCTACCTTATGATTCGATTGCTGCGACCCTTACTGGCTTCATTACTTTTACAATGTTCCTCATATGCTCAAACCCCATCAGTATCACTCCTATGACATAAAGAAAGCTTAGTTGCAGCTTGGCAAGTAAGTTATAGACTGCTAGTGCGGCATTTCCCCCATCATCTGTTCGTATTGTGACGGAAACAGGTCTTGCAGAAATAAGAGCCCCGGTTTCTGATAAAGACGTAGCGTAAGAAGTGTGCCTTGGAACATAGCCTTCGAAAGAGATTTCGTGGGTGTTTGGCCTTTTTAAGCTCACCTGATGAATTCTCTGGTTGGGATGACCATTCCTCAGGTTTCATCATAGATTTTGTGGCTTTTATTAATTCCATTAGTGCATTGTTGACCTGCAATAGAGAAATACTCATATGAGTCAACTTACAATTTCCTGTAACTCTGTAAGCGTGATGAAATAATGAGAAAAGAACAGCGATCTTGGAGAAGGTATAAGCCTTAAAAACATAAAGATGCAGTGACTGGTCTAGTGGTCTTTTTGTTCCTCGTTTATAACTGTACTAGAGAAAAGATACTTCTCTTATCTCAGAATAAATATACCTTTTTCCACTCGTGGTGCTCTAAAATGTCAGTCATGTGCATTACTGTCCAAACATCCTTCTAGCTTACCATAAACTAGTTCTCCAAGCCTGGACTTCTAGTAGAATTCAGTTGTACATGTTTACCATTTCCACCTAGTCTTAGATATATTGGCGTCTGAAGGTTTAGATGCTTTATTTTACATATATGCGCATACCTTATCTTGTAAGTTACATGTTAATGATTCCATCTCAGGTTTGGGAATTGGGATAACCATTTCATTGGTGCCTAAAAAGCAGTTTCAGAGTTGGCCAAACAATTTTCTTGAAAAGTAACATCTTCCCTTGTACAGTTTAGGTGGTGAATGATGCTTTCGGAGAACGGCCTGCCTTTAGTTCGGTTTGGCAACTTTGGAAGAATTTGTGCAAGTTGCAACAGCACAAGCATCTAGTAACATTCTAACTGGCATAAGCACAAGCATTCATCCAAGTTTGGGCTCAAAAGTTACATGCCCATTAGTGCATCTATGTTAGTGAGTTTGATGCTTGCAGGGAACCATGATTTCTATTGTTGCCTTGCTTGGTCAGCTATTTAGGAATATTTTCAGCATTCCTGCATATTTCAGCTGCCTAACAATATAGCATTTTGCCAAAGTCCATGCTTACCTCCTCTGGTCTTTCATGGCTTACTAGATGCGCACCATGAAGTTCAACCATTCTAGCAACAGGAATAAGCCTTTCTGCAAGTCGTCTTGCATGACATAATTGTGCAATAATGTCAGACCTGCATCATTTTTAAACCAAGTGATGAGAACAAACACACAGCGTGCTTGCGAACTGTGGGGAAGGGATGTGTGCTTTTCTCAAGTCGCCACTAACCTCCCATGAATAACTGAAACTAGAAAACCGGCAGACCGAATTGTATCTAGTTCTTTAGTTGTCATTTTGTGAGTCCAGCATGCATTAACTTGACCTTCAAACCCACAGTTAGACTGCATCCCTGTCGATGATATGCCCTTCACATATTCCTGAAAATACATAGTACAGAATAATTGAAATTTGGTACTTCAGTGAAATAAGTAAAGCTTTGTTTTACCCAGACAACAGATCTAAAGATTTGTTCCATATCCTGAATCGCTAGTTAGCATGGTAATACTCTGAACATGGTGTCCTAAACCAAATGCCAATTTCCAGTACAAAGGCCTAGTTGTAATGCCATGATCCTATGACTGTAATACTTTACAGTTTACACAGTCGTCAGATGGCTTATCAAAAGAACAGACATATAGGAATCATTCGATGTGTACACACAACTAATTTCGTCCAAAATCAATTTTGAACTTAATCCTGCCCAGAATTTAATTTCGGGAGGTGGTGAGTACCAAGCATCAAACCATGGCCAGTGGCTTGCTCCTTGCTGCTCCTGCCAGCTGAGAAACATACTGTTCTCCTTAGTACTCACCACCTCCCAAAATTAAATCCTGGGCAGGATTTAGATGATTCTTTCTTAATACAATTGATACTAAGCTCCTCCTTATTATCCCACAATTTTGGACTTTGGTGCTACATAAGTTATGATGAAGATTTAAATCTAGGTGATACACAGCAACAACACACACTTTTTCACTCACTTGATAAAGGATTGTTCTCCTTGTGCATGATCCAACTTTCTCATCAAGATATTCCTGCATCGCAGCATGGTGCATTGGATGTTAAAACTCAAAATGTCAAGGGAAAAAATTACATCAATTGGCATATGACAAATGGATGCATTATCACCTTTGTATAGTGCGTTTCCAAATCTACAAGAGCTCTTTCTTCTGGAGTTCTTGCCCTTAAGAAACGGAATGCAAGCGAGAGCATCTGCCCATCCAACTGCAAATGCAGACAAGCTTCATTGATGAGAACTACAGAGGAAATTAGAGTCGACAGTCCTGCAAGGTCCGCAAAGTTAAACAAGCAAAATTCTCCATTCCAGTACCTTTGGGAAGCACTGGAAGCCACCTCCAGTAACATTAAGCAACGCCAGCGAGCAAATCCTATGCGGCGCCATGGCTGCCAGCTTGCAGGATATCATCGCGCCTGTTTTGCAAAGACCACCAACATCAATGGCAATGCTTACAGAAACTACTACTACACAATTCCCCTCAAAACAAGTCAATCCACCAAAATTCTGATCATCATTCAGCATCGCAGAGATGGAGACTCACCCATCGAATGGCCAAAGACATGAGCTTTCTTCCACCCCAGATGGTCCATCAAGGCCAGAGCGTCTCTCGCCATGATCGCCGTCCTGTCAAAGACAAATGGAACGTTCACATCATCATTCATATGGTCAGTACACCGCCATTGCCGCCACTAGTCTGACTTTTCCGCACAGCCGCGTCGTGCGTTCGGTGAAAATTATCTCCGTCCCTTTCCTCTCCGTCACATAATTTCTTGTGGAAAGCAATCGCGGCTGGAATCGAGTAGAACGTGAATTTATTCTCGCCGAAAGCTACATGAGACGCCAATCTTTACCCTCCTCCAGATCTCTCTCAAGATTGGGCGCGATGCTTCTACACCTCACGACGAACGATCTCATCTACCAAAACTCCCTCTCCGATCATGAGACAAGGTGGAGATTTGGATCTAGAAGACGATAATGAGAGGAAGAAACTCACGAGTAGTAGGATTTGTGCGGAAGCACGGAGCTCCGGCCGACGCCGCGGTTGTCGAAGCAGCAGACCTCGATGCCATCGCCGTCGTCCCCCTCCGCCGCCGCGGCGTCGCCGGACTCCTCGTCCGGCCGCTCGTCGTCGTCGGCCGGCTCCAGCGACCCGGTCAGCCCCTTAATCTGCGGGCCCCACGAGTCATGCGTCCCCGCCAATCCTTCACGCCCCAACCACACGCACCATTTCTCATCAGAACCAAGAAAAAAAAAAGCAAAAAGAAAAGCAGAAAATTTTCGATCGCCGGCAAAGGCGATGGATTCATCGACGGCGTACGGACGGACGTACCGATGACGAGGAGCACCTTGGTGGCGCCGCGGCCGAAGCGGCGGTAGAAGAGGCGGACGCCGTCCCACTCGTCGCCGTTGTGGTACCTGTCCACCTCGCAGTAAGGCATTGCTGCGGCCAATCTCCTCCTCCTCCTCTTCCCTCCTAACGATTTCTTCAGCTTCGCTATGGATTCCGGCGAGAATGGAGGAGTACGATTACTACTACTGCTACGGTTATGGGAGGAGACGAATTAAGGCAGGTGAAAAATGGGAAAAATATGAGAGCGGAGCGGTGGTCGGGATGGAGGTGCGTTTTATTTATAGCCGTCGGCGGCGGCGGCGACGCGGGGAAGGAGGAAGATGAGATGGAAAACACCCGGGAACACGTGGATGGATGGGCGCGAGCTCGACGGGACACGCGGCCGGTCGCCGTCGGCTGAGTCAAACGCTCGCGGCGGACGGGAGGAGGGAGAAGGGATGAGATAATTCTAATTCGTTCTTGTCTTGAGCTTTGAGCTTGAGGTCCAGAATTTTCGGCGAATTTCGGACTTTCATGCCGTGCTGTAATAGTGTGAGAGATACTGGAGATTGATTGGATCAAGTGGTTTTGTATTACGTACTGATCTGGAGAAAAGTTTGCGTTTTTAATTGGGAGAAATGGGAGAAAGTTTGCTTTTTTTTATATGAGGTTTTCCTGATCAAATTGGTTGGAATGCTTGATCAGGAGAAAAAGAGGGCGTTTGGTTTTGGACCACGTTTGGACGACAGAGAGTTTGTTCGAACAGATTGTGAGTCAGTATCAAGAAGTGAACTGGTAGGATCTGCGAGGTTACTAGTTCCAAGGATTATTTTGTTTTGAGATGATTACCCAAGAAACACTTTCTTTTGGAGTGCGATTACTGTTTGACTTACTGTGGAGCTGAGCTGCATGAAGTTGAACCAAGTTCAGTTTCCTGTTTTACTTGAAAAGAAAAGGTTCATATTCTTTTCTGAAGATCAGTTTCATTATCATTCCAAGTGGAGTTGTTCTTCGATTTTTTTTATCACTTTTGTCACCTGCTGAGAAAAGAAAGCTCACTTTTTTTAGTTATCAAAAGCAGTCCAAACGGATACAATTTTCTTCCTCCTCAGATGACAAAGCAATGACAAAGACCGGCCCTTTGTCACCTTCCACAGAAATTAGCAAGAAAATCCACAACATCTTAGCCCACAGTAAATTCTAAGAAGTAATAACTCAAGGAGTAACCATTGGAAGATAATCACCGGGCCGGTGAAAAAGATTGTGAGTTAAAAAGATAAAGAGCATTTTTTGGGTTTGATGTTAGAATGTCTTCTATCAAATTATTAGCATTTTAGATAGTACTTTGGCTACTATTTGGTTTGCTATCAAAACATGCCAATCACTCACACAAGTTAAAAAAAAGGCACTACCAAAATTGACCTATGTTTTAGCATTGTCAATATTTTAGCATGTTAGCAAACCAAATAAGCCCAAAGAGCCATTTTGGATTGACGCCAAAACGTGTTCTACCAATTTTTTTTATAATTTAAATAGTAAATGTAATGGTTTGGTGTAGAGCCAAGTGAATGGTAATGCCTATGGTTAATTTGGCACAATTATCGAATCCTCTTCACCGTAACATAAAATTTGGCTTCTGATTGATATCAGTCCAAACACACCAACTTAGAACACTACCCTACTAAAATACACCATGTTTTAACACTTATCAATACTTCCATAGGACGCTCGACCAAACAAACCCAAATTCCCGATTACTCGAGAGGATATCACTGATTTCTTTTCTACGTGTGGCAGCGGCTGCTCCTGCCTCCGGCCCAGCGACGCGGTGCGGTGCGGTGGCTAGCAGTGCAGGGCGATATAGAAAATTCATGTGAAGCGCGTGTGCGCTGACGAGGCGGGGGCGATCGGGCTGGGTTGGGCTGCGCGTCGCCGTCCACCACTCGCCGCCACCGCCCCAGCGCGCACCGTCCCTGTCGTCCGCTGCGGCCTCAGATGGGTCCCCGCGGCCGCGCCCTCCGTCCGCTCGTTCTGTGCCATCCTCCCCGCTAGTGGCATGCATGCTGCATCATATCCTGTGCTGATGTCTCGCTGATGCAACCAGAATCCTCTCCCTTTCTCTCGAGTAAAGTAAGGGCCCTTTTATTCCTAGAAAGAATGTTCAAATTTTGGGGGATCTTAATCATATAGAAAAGTTTCCTATGAAAATCTTTGAAACAGATATTTGAATCGTATCCTATTGTTTGAGATTTATATAGAATGGATAATCCAATAGAGATTTTGGAGAAAACTTAGCAAGAGTTTCAATATCTTAAAAATTTTTTTGAGTTTATCTGTGTGGTCCCATCAAACAACCATTGTTGTGTTTTTCTTGTATTTTATAATCCTATATTTCACACTTGTATTACTGTTAGAATCGCACTTGTATTTCTGCTAGAATCATGTATTTGCTATTCAAATGAGAGGTCTTAAAATGCACTTGCAATCTTGCATCGCATCGCGCGCGTGCTGCGCGTGTGTGAAGGTCAGCGTCGCCTGTGTTTCTCTCGTGGAGAATCTCTGCTTGTGTTTCATGTCAACTACCACGAACTGTGAACTGACCAACGCCGGATTGTGTTAAGCTGCAACTGAAACTATTGCTCGTCCACGTTCAGATTGGGGGATTCTCTTCAGCCCCGGGGGTTGTCAGCTGTGACAGGGCCGCAAGGAAGGAATCTGAACCGTGTGAGAGAATTAAGTCATTAATAACTTTGCCATGGTTGCAGCGATAAATGCGTCAAAAAATCATCTAAACCTGCAGGTATATTTGTGGATGAAGCTATGCAGTTACGCAGCACGAGGAAAAGGATGAGCTGACCTGCCGCCACCAAGAAATGGAGTTGTTGGAGAATAGACCAATGCAACAACCACCTCAAATAAAAAGCGTATGTTTGTCTAGCTTGAACAATTTCCATTAGTACGTTTTTCAATCTGTTAAACGGTATATTTTGTGCAAAATTTTATATGTAGAAGTTACTTTAAAATATCAAATAAACTTATTTTTTAATTTTTTTCATAATTAAAAATCAATTAATCACACGTTAATAGCTTTCTCGTTTTACATATCCTAACTTCATTTTTATCTTCATTAGATTCAAACAGGACCTTAAATCAGCATACATATATATTTTTTTTTTGTCAAAAAGATGTTTATCTTGAGTTAGAAAATTGTGGCTTTTTATCAAACAAAATAGTTTATCCTTTTGCCAGAAAATTGTGATCCACCGGTTATACTTTGCCTCATGAGGTGTCAAAGCTACTACATGCAGATTGTTCCTGCCTTCCTTCCAGCACAACGACGACGGATGAGATGGGGATGAGATATCCAATCAGGAAACGTCTTGCATAGGAAAAAGAAAAACGAGAAATGGCCGACAGATCAATTTTCATTAATTTTCCGGGACGCGGACGGTGGAAAGCCTCTTGTTTTCGTAGCAATTTGGCAACATCTCAATTAAGAGCCTTGTGCATGAATCATCACAAGGTGCTTGAAGAGCTTGATGGGGTCTAAAGCGATGTGTACTTAATTGCCTCCTAATAGGAAAATGAGCTAACCAAAATAGTACTACTGGTAATCGGTAGCTAATACTATACTAGTAGTACTTAATTCATCTTTAATCATAAAGAGCAGGTGTGCTTTAGGAGCCTAGTCCAAGTCCAGGTAATTATCTCAACATCATGTGCTTAATGAACGACCAAGTACTGCAAGCCATCTCCTTTGACCATGACTTTGTGTATCTTTGCTGAACAGAATTAGAAGTCCCAATCTGGGGCATTGTTTTTTTTTTCTATAGCCAATAAACACCAGGAATCATTAATAAAGTAGTGTTTGGCAGTTGAAGTTTCTGACCGAGCAACGCTTCTAGAGATTGATTAGAAATCTTTCGAAAAAAAGAAGCTAGTAGCATTGCTGCACGACATGGCAACGATACAGTTGCCATTTTTCTCCTCTTCTTCTTCATGTGTTTTCTGCAGTTGTGATTTCCTATCTGCGAGGGTAAAGAAAGAAGCTCACATATGCAGCACTGTTCATTCTCGAGAGTTCAGGTATCTGAACTTATGAAAGCAGAGTCGATTGCTGCACGACTGTTTCAATCACGGATAAGAACGAGAACGGATAGAACTTGTCCTTGTATGGTGATTGCCTTGTGTGCAATGACGGATTAATGCAAGAATGACAAATGAAGAGACAGGCAAAATTCAGCACGCCGCCAAATAGATGCAGACCTAGCAAACAATCTTCCGAGTTTGTCGCAAGTACTAAGATGTTTCCTGAATATTATATATACATACATACATACATATACATAGAAATATACAAAGAGATGTGCTAAAACAAACCTAGTGCTTGTTATAAGTATAACACACCCCTCATATAGTTAAATTTTTACTATTAAATATCATTATGAAATATCTTGTAGTAAAAATTTTACTAATAGACACCATAGATATCTCATAGTTAAAAAACACTAATAGTCTCAATATGGGTAAAATACCTTATAATAAAAAAATTACTAATAAATTCCATATGTATCTCATAGTAAAAAAATTACTAATAGAATTAATAGAGATATTTAATAATAATTGTACTCATTGTAAATAATTTACTACCTATGCTTATTTTAGCTATAACACACCTAAGGTATGTTATAGTATATCTAGGGTATTATCAAATATATATATATATATATATATATATATATATATATATGTATAAACTAGTTAGGATTGCATGGCTTCCTAATGACGAGGTGAATGAATTTAAAAATGGATGGTGTAAGGTGGAGTAACGAGAGAAAATTGCCCGTTTTGTGTTTCAGAAGAGGGTGAGAGGATCTGCTGCTGTTGAACTACTGCAGAGGTCGATGGCGACTATGAGTATGACTACTCGGTTCTGAATTCAGCAGCTAAGGATGTCTGTTACACGTGAAACATTATCGTTTTTTTTTATCGGATATAAGAAGGGCACATTTGTTAAGAGAGGATATGTGTTTCAGATTTTTTGCTACTGATGTTCTTACATCTTCACTGGCTGTGGAGGGTAATACACACACCTTAACTGACTTTTACGAGCTCTGAACTTGACAAGTACTCTGAACATCCAAAAAGCTCGTTTTATTCAAAACACAACCGAAGATTTGCAAACAAGATAGCTCACATATCTGAAGTCTCAACTTACAAAATGTCCTCAGTAGTTGTATTTTACCAGTTGCTAGTTATATAAGCACACACCCGAATACACGCAGGTACTGTCTAAAATGACCTGAACTTCATGCACCTGACCAACAACTTACAAGGTAATAACGACACAATAGTACCTAACAGTTCTGTTTAACTCTAGTACATTACAGTAAGATAGTGGTCTGGTGATTGTAGCATTTTGGATGATCCGAGTATCTGACTTATCTTTGTCAGGGTTGCACGGTGGAGAAGTGGCGATTAGTGTCCGTTGCCAGGCTTCTTGCGTGGTTCATGTTTAGGGTTGGGTCCTCCATAGTCGTAATCCTGAACATCTGTCAGAACCCTCCTGCTGTGTTTCTGAATTCTCTGAGGGATTAAGGACATATGAAACTTAATCAGTACTACATACATACTGTGACTGAAAACTGTAGTTTCTGTGAAGAGAACATCACTGATCCTAACACAGGTTCTGATGATTATTGTGTCTAACAACAGCCTGCACATATGATTATCAGCAAACATTAGATAGTTTCAGAGTCATTTTTTTATCAGCTAACACGCCTCTGTACATTTAGCATGCCCAACAGGGCAAGTTGTACAGTTTTCTCGTTAATATTAAGTCATCTCTCATGAATCATGTTGGGTCCTTCAAAAATAAAAGTCAGCTAGCATACGGAGTTATTTGATTAAGACCGGAATCGTGAAAAGCACCAAGATAACTCTGAAATATATATTACGCTAACATCTCTCTGACGGTCACTGCAAAGATTGATGGATAATTAAGTACATACCTCTTTCACTTTAGAAGTCACTTCATAATTGGTATATGCTGTCTCAGCTTGCCCTGCATTTAGACGACAGAGAAATTAAAACTGTCCATTAATCAGTTACGGACCAAGCAAAAAGCCAAAAACAAATCAGTACTGATCAGTACTACAAACCCCAAAAGACCAACACAAAAGAACAAGAACATGAAAAACAGCATGCCTGAAGACGATGCATCGAACAGTAGCAGGATCACAAGGACGAAAGTGACGAAGAACTTGAGCTTGCTCATGCTGGATGCAACTGAAACTGATGGTGGCATGAATCAGCTTAGCTTATCCCCTTCTTATGCAGATAGTGTGAGTGTGTGACTGCACTGTTGGTTGAGGAGCTGCAGTGTCATTGCCCTTGCTTATATACTAGTTATACGATGGTCATCCGATGAATTTTGCATGATCTACAGCTGGAAAGGACAAGTGAACAGCACCAAGCTTTTGGCAATGGTGCAATGGTGCATACCACCAATGATTTTGCTCTACGAGATAGCGATGATAGTGAAGTCCACAACTCCACAATCCACATGTATGCGCTACCTAGCCGGCCCAAATTCAGGGTCAACTATCATACATGCATTTCAATGATTTACCTGCAGAAAGCTACCAGATCGACTCGATCTTCAGAAACTACTACCAGATCAGAAGAAGTCACTTAGCCACTTATTGCATATGCAAGTGCTCAACTTTTTCACTAACCTAGGACGAAAAAGAGTAAGAGTAATTAACCGACAAGATTAATCTTGTGCGAACTTCTTTCAGAGAACTGGCGATTAGCTGCAATTAATTAAGGGGCAGTTTAAGTTCGTGCTTGTTGCTGTCTTGTAAGGTGGTGTGTAGTACAGTCGTTTGCACATGCACACTCTAGTGAGCACGCTATATATGGGGGTTTCTGATAGTGCCATTTTGCAACACTAGCATTGGGTAGCTATCAGCATTCTTCTAGGGGCTTTGGATCATGGCAAGTACGAGTGCAACCCGGGCTCTTTCGGTGGTGAACTCTGCTGGTGGCGAGTGTACGTCCACTATACCCTGTTACTCTAGCTGCAGGGTCGTCGCTGATCACTGATCAGTTGTATGAAAATTTGGCTGGTCATAGTTAGGCAGTTTTCCACAATTCGACGTTTTAGAATGTAGGGTACTGTTTTAATTATAGAAAAAACACATAGAATTTACAACACTAAATTAGTTTCATTCAAATTCACCATGAAATATGGGGAGAGAATTCTAAACTTTCAAGGGGATGTCACATCATCTCTTGCATATCGTATAAATAGTTATAATAAGAATTTCGTTAATATAGATCTATATATATGTGTGTGTGATATGTCACTCACATGCAAGTTCAAATATAATTTCTACAAGTAGTAAAAAATGATAGATTAAACTTTGACTAGTATACGTATATATATAGTTATATTTGTTTTTTCACAACTTGTAGTGGTCATATTTAAACTTGCATGTTTGTAAAGTGACATATCACATATTAACATATCTTACCAAACTTTTTATATTTTTTGAAAAACTATTTATATGACATGCAAGACAACAAGAGACGAGGGGACATCTACTCGAGGGTTTAGAATATTTTTCCTCTGAATATATTAATATGTGTATTTTATTTAATAATATACTCTATAAGACGTTCAAAGATGGATGCAATACATGTAGGGATGAAAACATATCATTTCTATATAAATTATAGTTGGTCGGCCGATATTTTTTTTATCAATTTAACTACTTAATGATGACTACAGTACGTACGTTTGTGATATATGCTAGAAAAGTTAAATTTTATATATAGAAAAACAAAAACGACCAGTAATTTTTGCCACCATTTTCATCAATGTGCATGCACTATCGTGTCGTCGTCTACATAGTGCTACAGTGGAGCCGGCCTTTTGGTTACAGTTGCACATGGCCAACTTAAATATATGTAGTTGCATGCATTGTATTTGTATAGTAATAGTACTTCTATATGGGTAAAACCGAATGCTATCATATTAGTCGTCGACCCAAGTGAGGAGGGATCACAAGTTGCGCAAGGCCAACCAGAAAACATATCCTCTAACTTTATATAATTTATTATTACTACTCTATTAATAAAAATTATATTTACGAACCTGAAGATACACGTTTCTAGCTTTGTAGTTAGAATTAAGTTTTTTTTATAAAATGGAAGGGCACCCCCTTACATCATTCGCACAACACGCCTCATCTCCCGGCGGCCGCGCTCATGCAAAGCAAGTACTACGGTGCACCGACTGGCGACTGACCGACCTATGGGCTACGAAGCATGAACTCCGAAGTTGGACGTGTCAGGTGCATATGCGCGCGTACATGCATGATGCCACCATATGTACGTATGGTCGATACTGCACCGATGCTAGCACGATCGAAAGGGCGCCTCCTAGCCTATGCCTAGCACGATCGATGGCACAGTGCGTGCGCGCCCATCCTGCAGAGGTTAGTGCGTGCTAAGCTGCAACCGTGACGATGTAGTCACCCTCCGCGGGAAAAACAGAACGATTTATTAGCATATAATTAATTAAGTATTTTACTATTTTTTAAGAAAATAGATAATATGATTTCTTAAAATAATTTTTATATATAATTTTTTTAAAAAAACACACCGTTTAGCAGTTTAAAAAGTGTGAACGTGAAACACGAGAAAGATGAGTTGGGAAGAACTTGTTGTGCGAACACAGCATTAGCCGGTGTGTGCAGTGCAGTGCAGGATTGCCACTATGACCAGGATGTCTGTGTGCGATCAATAATGCCCGCTCAACGTGTCATCGTACGGTGGCAGACACCACTCACACACCAAGACACATTTGTTGGTCTGTGGTGATCGGACTTGAGTTAATCGGCAAGGCCCAGCCCAAGAGTTCAGGCCAGTACTGCTGCACTGGGCCAGACTGAATTTGGCCCAGTAATTTGGTTAGGGAAGCCCACTTTGTCCTAGTCGGATTACTGGCCCATGAGCCCATGGTATCCATGCCCCATGAATCCATGATTGAAGCTTGTCTTTCTCTTTTTATTACTCTCTTCCTCGAGAAGATGAACAGATACTCGTAATTAAACCGCAAACATATATGCGATCCATAACAATCGTCAAAAATGCCATTTATCTCCCGAAGCTTCTGTGCCTACTCATTTGAGTGCGAGACCTTCCTAACACGTGTCCTCTTAACATTGTTTACTCCGTTTGCCGCCAAAGTGGTTATCACACTCCTACCTTTTGTGGCAGATCACATCAGGCATCCCAATTAAAAAAAGAAACAGCAGCATTTGCAATGAGGCCCGAACACGTTGATCGGCGAGAGGCGCCGCACATGGCAGCAGCGACGCCCGATCACCAAAGCCATGCACCAAGTGTAAAAAACTCAGGTCGGCTGCGTCACGGCCTAATCGGACACGTACGTACTCACCAAACTAAAAGCAGCGTCCAACTTGTACTCGCCAAACAAACATCCATCAACGCTTCGAATGATCGATCTGATCTGATCATGATCAGTTCATCGTCATCACCTGCCACGTGTCTTGAGATTGGCACATGCCTGATCTCTCAGCCGCTCATATATATATTACACTTGTTTAATTAGTACTTTGCTTCATATTATAAGACGTTTAATATTTTCTAGTTAAACTCTTTTTAAGTTTAATCAAATTTATAGAAAAATATATTAGTATTTTCAAACTAAATCAAATATATTGTTAAAATATATTCAACTTTAGATTAAATAAAATTAATTTAGTATTTTATATGTTGTTAATTTATTTTATAAATTTAATATAACCAATAAAGTTTAACTTATAATATGAACGGAGCTAGTAGCACAGGTATAGGAGTCTTCTCCTGTTTGGCTTTTAGCTCGTGCTTGGGTTGGATGGAAGTCAGCATGGATCGATGCATCGATCGCCATGAGAGGGGTTCGCGAAGGTACGGAACTTAGACAACGCGTGTCCTTTCTACGTGGCCATCATGTAGGCGTCTCGCCATGCTACGTGTCCTCGGGGATGTCTCGATGCCAACGCTTATAAATACTGTTCCATTCCAATCCTATGGCCATAGCCACTGCAAAGCTGATCAGATAATCCAGCAATAATCAATCAGAGTTCTTCATTGTCGCAAGTGTTTTTGATCAGTTCGATCGAGTTCGTTTCGAGGTTTTTCCAGCTAGGATCAATGGCTTCCCACCAGGACCAGGCTACCTACCGCGCCGGCGAGACCAAGGCCCACACCGAGGTCAGTGTCACACACCCCACCGGCCATCTTCTCCAGCTCCGGCGAACTTTCAGTTTGTTGATCACTTGATCGGGTTCTTGGTGTGCAGGAGAAGGCGGGGCAGGTGATGGGGGCGAGCAAGGACAAGGCGTGCGAGGCGAAGGACAGGGCGTCGGAGGCGGCGGGGCACGCCGCCGGCAAGGGGCAGGACACCAAGGAGGCGACGAAGGAGAAGGCGTACGAGGCGAAGGACAGGGCATCGGAGACGGCGCAGGCGGCGAAGGAGAAGACCTCCGGCACGGCGCAGGCGGCGAAGGACAAGGCCGCCGAGAGCAAGGACCAGACCGGCGGGTTCCTCGGCGAGAAAACCGAGCAGGCCAAGCAGAAGGCCGCCGAGACCGCCGGCGCCGCCAAGCAGAAGACCGCCGAGACGGCGCAGTACACCAAGGACTCCGCCGTCGCCGGCAAGGACAAGACCGGCAGCGTCCTCCAACAGGTAACCTACACTTGTCAAACACGTATCTGAATTTTTTCTCTCTCGCCATGGATCGATGCTGAGTTTTTGAGGGGAAAAATTGTTGTGTTTCAGGCGAGTGAGCAGGTGAAGAGCACGGTGGTCGGCGCCAAGGACGCGGTGATGAACACGCTGGGGATGACCGGAGACAAGGCCGGCACCGACGGCGCCAACAAGGACACCTCCGCCGCCACCGCCACGGAGACGACGGCGAGGGATCACTAGACGCCATGAGCCGCACTTGAATGATTTCCCTTTGGATCTATTTATGTATGTTTTCACTTCAAATTCGGTGTAAGTTTGATTTTGTTTTGTGTCGTTCGAGTCTCTATCGATGCTGTATGAAGTCGACGCCGGCCGGTGAGGATTTCTGACGGTGTTCAGTTTGTCAGAATTCTCTCCTCCGTGTACTGTTTATTACGGTGTAACAATAATAAAGTTTGGGCCTAAAGTCCGCATTTGTGGTTTATCATTCCGGTATGTTGCAGTCTCTCTATTTTCTTCTGTCTCGGTACTACATGATCACAGAATTTTTTTTTTTTTAAAAAACAGAACTGCATAACAATACACCCGACCAAAGTCTCAACTTTGAAATGTACTGGATTTGCAAGCAACTCGGAATGTTTTTTTAGCGTAAGACAGAAGGGGAACAGATGATTCTCCTCATCAGCCCATTTTTGTTGGGCTGGAGAGGGTTTACGTCTTATGTGAGGCCTATAAATAACGGATTGGAACGGGATTGCGGCTTACGTGCGGGCCATATATACTGGGCTGTAACGGGGTTGAAGCTTCCGTACGGCTTATATGTACTGGGCCGGAACGGGATTTCCACTCACGTGCGGCCCATATAAGTTAGGCCAGAACGGGAATTAGGCTCACGTGCGGTCCAAAAGCTGTGGGCGGGGACGGGATTGCGTTTAGTTGAGGCCCACGTATTGGGCCGGACGGAAATGAATATTACGTGCCTATATTGGGCCGAAACGTGAATGCTGCTGACGTGGCAAATCAATGCCATTCCCTACTAGAGTGAGATCTACTTTGAAGCAGGCCCCACCTGCAGTATATATCTGCCAGCTACGTCAGACCATGGGCCCCACTTTTCAGCGAAACACGTAATAGAAGGCCAGGAGACAGCGGCGTAGCCGTCAGCGGCCGAGATGCGAGAGAGCCCATTTCACACGAGAAAGAAAAAAAAAACTCGAGCTTCCAAAGAGGCGCAGCGCTACAAGCCAAATCGAAGAGGCAAACCAAACCAACCCCTCCTCCGCCGTGGCCCGAAACCCCACCGGATCGGCGGCGGCGGCGGCCGGAGGGCGGCGGCGGAGGAGATGTCGCTGACGGAGGTCAGGATCGGGGAGGAGGTGTGGCTCACCTGCCTCTCCCACGCCCTCACCACCGAGACGGAGGAGGTCATGGGCCTCCTCTTCGGCGACATCAAGGTCGTCGCGCCCCCACCCCCTCCCAGCTCAAACCCCACAGGGGTCACACCTACCCTTCTCTCTCCCCTCGCTCTTCCTCTAGCGCGAATGCGTCGCTTGCTGGTGTTGAGATCTTGATGGTTTTTGCCTGCTTCGCAGCATTCGAGCAGGGGCGGGGTGACTGCTATGATATGGGGGGCGTCGCCGCAGATGAGGTGCGAGCGGAAGAAGGACAGGGTCGAGGTCAACCCCGAGCTGCTCGCGGCGGCGACTGCGCAGGCCGAGATATCCTTTTCCACTTCCATTTCTGTGTTTTTTTTTGTTCTGTGTGTTTGGTTTTGTGTTGAGAAGCCTAATGTTGGGGTTTCGGGAGTTGGAGTTGGACTTAACTCTGTTCTCACAGCTTGTCGGCCACCATCGGCGAGAAAACGAGGGTGATTGGGTGGTACCACTCGCACCCGCATATCACCGTTCTGCCTTCCCATGTAGGTAGGTGGTTCAAGTTACCTCCAATTTGCTGTGCTTCACTAAGGCTGGAGCGCCTTCTGATAACCCCCTTGGTGTGCAGTACTTTGTTGCATTCCGTATTTGCGATGTCGTGAAATAATACGGAACCTGCGTGGTTTGGAAATTTGCTAGCACTTGTGTTATTGTGCCCATGCCATTTTTAATTTGAAGTGATGTAAAACCTTTTGTTATCCTATCTGATGTTTGGAAAATGAATGTTAATTATGATAGGGCTCATTTCCTTTTTGTTGGTGGTAATGTGTGCTTTTTTTGTATTTGTGAATGCTATATTTAGGCATGTGGCTTTGCTCCATTTTTTCCGTTATGGCACCAACTTATACTTCCCTGAGTACGAAGGCAGTAGAGGGTCCATATCAGGACAAATTGACGGTGACAATGTAGATCTAGGGAATTTGCTAGTGCATCTGCTTTTATGCTTTATTTGTCTCTTGTGAGATGCTGCCCATTTGCAGTCAGGGCTGGACTTTGCTTGTTATATCTGACTTACATGAGTCATATACTGCAGATGTTCGGACCCAGGCAATGTTTCAGTTGATGGAGCCAGGTTTTGTGGGTCTGATATTCTCTTGTTTTAGCGAAGATGCTCAAAAGGTATGATTCTTGTACCTCATATGCACAGCATGTTTACTTCCAGTTTGGGGCACCCATGACATTTAATTAACCCTGCTGAATTGATTTCTTTTTTGGTTCCCACAGGTTGGAAAAATCCAAGTGATTTCTTTTCAGTCACTTGGTGGAAATCAGCAATCTGTTGTTCCTGTTAATGATCCAGTAATTAACCTTGAATCATCTTGGAGTTCGTTGGATGATACTTCACATCCTGCATTGATTGAGGGCATTGAACAAGATACAGGGGATTCTAAATCTTCAAGAAATAGCAAGGTTTATTCTTGTATTCGTTGTACTCCCATGTCATGAAATTTCTTTTCAATTTTATTAAGAAAATATAGGGCTGGTCTCTAAGATAGGATTCCACAACTGCAATTTCTTTATGAAAAAGGAAGCAATAAGAGTGAAAAGTGGATTTTAGATCTGGCTCCTTTTGGCATTATAGAAGTTATGTTTATGGAACTTAACAGTTCGATCTGTTTGGGCAATATATATAGACCAAAATGACCTTTTCTCTTACATATCATTGATATGTGTCCTTCTAGAAGCCTCCCGTGCCTTCCCTTTTGATGGGCAACATATAAACCACACTAGCAATTTTCAACAACTACATGATCACGCGGCAATGTTAGTCGTTGCACTGTCATAGCATAGTATGCAAGGATACCCAAGTGGTATTGCTACATTTTTTGGGTTGAATAAAACATTTAATTAATGAATGAATAAAGATGAAACAGTTAGCTAAATATGAAATGTGCAAAGATCCAAATCCATATGGGCTTTGCCATTTGTTAATAGCAACCTAGTTTGATTTTTGAGAAATTCTATGTTGTCATTGACAAGTGATCAGTCCTACGAATTGCCATCGATCAACGTTGAGTTCTATGAAATACCATCACATAAGAGATTTCCTTCCCTTTTGCCATCACCGTTAGTTGACCTCCATGAACCCCATGCAAAAAGGTCCATTTTACCCTTAGGACTCCCTCCGTCTCAAAATATAGCTACCTTTGAGGTTTTGTGGGAAGATTAAGAAAGTAGGTGGAATTGAATAGGGGATGGTTGAGATGAGGAAGTAGGTGGGGAAATTGAATGGGGGATGGTTGAGATGAGGAAAGGTGGAGAAATTAAATGGGGGATGGTTGTGATTAGTTGAGGTGAGGGGGTAGGTGAAGTACCTGTATTTTGAGACAAGATTTGAGACAAGATTTATATTCCAGGGGTAAAATGGATAAGAAACTGAAATAAGCTCATGATATACATTTGTGGTCATAAAATATCTATCTGATTTTACATTGGGATATGATACTGTCTCTTATAAGTGATAAACATTATGTTTAATTTAGTGAACCTTGTTCCAAGGTAATAAGGATATTTTATATGGGTTTTGTATCTTATATTGACACCAACAAATCAGCCAAGCCCCATAACAGTTATGATTGTTATGCTCAGTAGTATCTGGCAGATGCTTTCATTCTTGAATATATGCCAGCCTAGATATATAACATCCACAAGATGACTGCTGACATTTATGACTATGACCAATTCTTCTGATGGATTATACATGTCCTGATATGGTTTTACATGAACCAATGTACATCAGATATTAACATATAGCATGCACTTCATTGTTTGGGCAACCCTGTCCACTGATCCATATCAATTGGAGACACATTTTACCTCTACTGTAATTGTTGTCTGAAAATATACGCAGCTTTGTAGAATCTACGTAGCTTTTAGCTATCGTTTAATGAGAATTCCTTATTGTGATGCGACAGGTGTGAAGCATGGAAATTTCTATACTATGTATGTTAAATGGGAGATGATCATTTTGTTTAGATGTCTATTTAAGCAATGCAATCTTGTCTGTGTGCCTTCTTGCAAGTATATTAATATTGGTAAACTTACTGTGCTTGTGCTTATTATCTAGGTGTGGGCAAAATCTCTGGATGTGGATTTCTATCCTCATTCTGACCCTAATCATTCAGCAAAACATCAATCCAGAGAAAATGCTATAGTCGCATACGATCCCAACAATGCACCTGAGGCCCCTGTTGATCTAGATGAATCAGATATGACCCCAAGCATCCAGGAGGCGTTGCACCGGTCAAACATGGACATTAGGTATTGTTGTCGAAAACTTGTTATTCCCATAAAAAATGTATTTATCCTTTTTATGCTGTAGAAATGTCAGTTGAATGATCAGGCTGACTTACTTTCTGTGACACCTGTTTCTATAGGATATCTAAGTCCCTATCAGCTAGAAACATGCATTTAATAAACACAATTCCAGTGACACTTCTTTCTCATGGAGCTATATCCACGACACATGTTCTGTTTTGAAACAAATCAGTTATAGCGTGACTGGTCTATGGTCTCTTAAGTTTGTCAAATGGTCGACTTAGCTTGGCAGTGTCCTTTTTTCCTTTTCCTGAGCAAAGCATGACAATCCCTAAGATGTTATCTAATAGACTGTGCTGTATTTTTACTTCTGTTCTAACTTCTAAAGCATGTTCTACTATAAAAAACTGTTGTAGTTTTCTGCATTTCCTAAATAGTGTATGAAATATCACACCAGAAGGGCATCTCGTGGCTTATCTTTTTCTTTAATCAAAATTGTGCATGCCGAACAGTTTATCTAGTGTGGTGTAATATAATCATGTATTAACTTCTAACTAGAATGTGTTGCCAATAGTGGTGCAGAATATGTAAGAAAGGAGGTGCCACTTTATGTATTTCCGACCAGGCATCTGCTAAAGCTGGACACCACATTAACTTCTTACTGTGATATGCAACATGTCGTTTTCGAAGAGGAAAAATCGGCATATAATCAAGCCATGCATCAAAATATTCGGTAACTAAAGTTACTTTGCCTTATATAGTACTATGTGTTTATTATGTGGTAAAATGCACATCTTGTGTGGTTCTTTTGCAGTGATGGGAAGATCCACCCACTTACATCTATTCACCATGCATCTACATACAACTCATCTCTCTGCAAATTAATGGAATATTGGTTAGTAGCACAATCTCTCTGTTTGTTATTGGCTGATATGTTTATTTATGTGCAGCCCTTTGCTAACTTATCTTGCATTCTGCTACTCTAGTTTGAGCCCTGCTATAACTGTACTTCAGGATCGTCTGAAGGAAAACGAACTTCGGGTGAGTAGAGCCTGCATCTTATTACAATGCTCTTAAAGGGAGTTGCCACTAATGGCTACTTGGTTATGTGAACAGTTATCTATGCTAATGGAGGAGGCTAAACAACTTGAGGCAGAGAACCAGATCATGAGAAATGATTCTCCTCGTCGCTTGATGTATCATGGGACTAGTGGCAGCAGTTCTCTGATGGCCCAGGATAAGCAAATGAGCCCCAGAAGTCCTAGCGGCACCGGCCGGAGAAAGGCTTCCTGATTTCAATCTTGTTCACTTGACATGGTGAATATCGTGAGCTGCGGTTCCACCCCTAGCTATCTGCAATCCCCATTTTTTCCGGTGTATGAAGGTGTGTACAGTGGCTTTGTACATACCTCAAGTCCTCTCAGCACCAGTGCTGTTGTGAAAGTTACTGCAGCCTCCCTTGGCTTTGTACTGCTGTTCCTCGCCCTGCTGCTGAATTTGCGCCAAATCCCTTCTGAGGGCTTATTCCATGAGCTTGTAGTTTGTGCTGGGGTGGTTGCTTTCTTTGAGCTATTGCTAATTAAGATGCAATGCATTTCCCGTGCAGGCAAAGATAAAACTTGTTTTTGCTTTGCTGTTGGAACAGATCATGTACTATTACCGATCCAAAAGCTGAAATGCTCAGGTACACTTGCTGCCAAAGTGTCAAGTGGGAGACATTGACTGGATAGGAACTATTTTGTGTATACAATGCATGGAGACTTCTGTTATGATCAGTATGTCTGCAATTATCCACTGTACTTGAACCATGGTATTCAATGAGGTCTTTGTCCAGTGGAGACTACTCCTGTAGACCTGCAGTTTCGACAGATGACGGATTTGTTTCAGTGGTGGTGCCATGGCATGGAAATGTATTTGGAGTTTTTCCGTGAACGAAACTGAATGTCGTCCACCTTGGAATGGAAGCCGGCAGAAGCTATCAGTTCAGGGTTCACACTTCAAGCATCACATGGGCCAGTATTTCCCCTGCTCTTTGACATTGCCACCCGGTGATCTAATTGGAAAGCAAAATTGATCGAGACAAAACATTTCGCGTCCAAGTTACGGAGGATGCCAGATCGGAGCCGTGCCGTACTACTCATGAAAGTTTAGACGCCACCTAGATCATGTCCAATGATTGTTTAGGCCGAACGAATCCATCATGAAAGCTGCAAAATGCAGCTCCAGGTTCATCAACTGTGCAAGTGTGCAACACTGGATGGTGCTCGAATCACATCTGCTTCTCCTTCTCCCGTGGTGCACTCTGCACTGCACACTACAGTGGACTAGTACTAGAATAATTCTTCACAAACACAAGGTCAGAACAAAACTAAAAAAGAATTAACCTCGTGGTTAACCTAACCCAAAATGGATTAGAGCTTGATCAAATCATCCATGCATGCTCTGGTCAAATATCAATGAACTACCTGCGGTGGAGTAGGTCCACGTTCTTAGACCAAGCCGCCACCGTTTATATCCATTGCCCACCCGCCAACCAGCGTTGCCGATGAGAATTTTTTTTCCATTTTTCTCTCTCCTTTTTCGCCCCGGAACAGTTGAGCTGATCGATCGCCGATCAGAATAGATTATCTCCGGAGCCAAGTGACCGGTGGCGGCCATTATTTTCCCTTTATTTTTTGGATTTTTTTTTAACTCTCATCGTCATCACACGTCGCCGTCCCTTTCGGTTTCATCAGCGATCAGTTTCATCCACCATCTTCCCCAATAAAAATTCGATCTTTCCGTTCTCGGTGAACCACCCCCCGGTGTCTCGTATATAGAGGATCTTCTCGTCTCTGCTCTTGTGAATTTTGTGAATTTGTGATCGATCGATCGATCGATGGCGGGGCTGCAGCGGTCGAGCGAGACGTTCCGGCGGTCGGGCTCGTCGGGGCTCGTGTGGGACGACAGGCACCTGTCCGGGGAGATCAAGCCGGCGGACGGCGGCGGCGCGGCGGCGGCGGCGAGGGTGGAGCGCAGCCGGTCGAGCGGGCACGGCGGGTACAGGGCGGCGGGGCGCGTCCAGCCGGCGATCGACCCGCCGTCGCCGCGCGTCGCCGTGTGCGGCTTCTGCAGGTTCTTCGGAGGCAACGGCAAGGGCGGGAGGAGCGGCGGTGGCGGCGCCGTCGCCGGCGGCAAGGTCAAGGCAAGGCGCCACTCGTCGTCGTGATCGAGTCATCGAGAGCTAGAGTGACTCATCGTCTCGTCATCTGTAAATTTCCCATCGGATCGGATCATATGCTCCAATCCATTAGTCCATTTCGTAGCCTTTTTTTATATAGTTTCTTTACTTATCTTGCAAATTGTTTCATGTCAAGTAGGTGATTAGCACAAGAAAATTATGACGTGCAAGCGACTATGAACTACTAAGTATTTTCATGTGAGCAGTGAATGTGTCCATGGATTATCCTCTGCAGAGCTTGATAATCTTATTTCTTGTAATTAATCTATATTCGGATGATGTCAGAATTTCTTCTTCACATGCAACGACGTGCTATTTTTTTTGTGTTATCTGGGGAAAAAAATACTGTGCAAAATCATTTTCCTCCACTTTTTTTTAGAGTTTTTTGGAAGTTCATGTGATAGTGCAGAATTTGGCAGGCGTTATGCCAGTGCTACTTGAAACTGAAACTTCTTCTCTTTCTGATGAAAATGAGCCAAAACCTGAAGCTACCCAAGTTGCTCCTCAGCTGGTGGTAATCGACATTTTTTTTTCTGAATTTTCTGAAACTTGTTTGCCCTTTTCTGGAATTTGGATTAATCATGAATGGCATTTCTTCGTCTTTTTCTTCTTTCTTTCCTGTTACGCGTGGCATTAATCATCTCCAGCACCCTTCTGCAGCACGGCACCTGCGATGATGGTGAGCTGCTTCCTTTGACGATTCAGGAGTCATAAGTCTGAACATTTGTTCAGATTTTGCCATTTGCACAAGGACAGATCGTGTTCAAACTTGCCGGCCAAATAATTCGCAAAATAAAAGAGAGCGTTTAGCAACCCTGGATATCTATGCGGCTCTTATCAGTAGTGTTTTCAATGCGGAAATGATTCTGTTCCTAGTGGAGTAACAGAGTTACTCTCAGTCCTGACAGCATGAAGATGGATGCCGGCCAAATAATTCTGAGTGTTCTTGGCAACAAGAACAGAACAGTACTGCATGTTTGGTTAGATGGTGGTGGACTTTTGAGCATGTGTTTGGTTCATGTCTGTAAATGCCAAACCGTACAGTAGCAAGTATGTACTGAATTTTCTGTACCTGATGCTTCTACTTCTCATCTTGTAAACGAAGGCTTCAGCTCTCAAATGTTTTTAACTGAGTTCAGTGGATCAAAACTGGAATAAGACAAATACTACTCAAATACTATGATTAGAAATTTTGCAGTACATCACCTAGAATATCTGACAAAAGAAGCTGGGTGCTTGTGCTTAGATTTGCTTGAGCAACTCATTTAAGGTGCCAACAGCAGGATATTGTTCTCGTATGGATGTTTTGACCATCTGATGCTTTTCAAGAGCTAGAAAAGTGTCCCTGAAAAAAGAGAGCTAGAAAAGTGGCTACTTGATTCAGAGGGAGGAAAAGGGCAGGGTGTGTAATCGGTGCATTAGTAGTGGAATAATGCTTAGCAAGGACAAATCAGAATGGGATGCTGGGGAGGGCAGAATTCGGTAGTTAGGATTTAAAGCAATAGACTGATTGATAGATGACAGAACAAAAGGTACAGATAGAGTGACAAACAACATAACAAAATGTACAGTAAATTCACTCTGTAATTAGCTGTTTGGTTAGATCAGGTCATAACAGGTAAATGCTTCGATCATTGTATTATAAACTTCAGAAAAAAAGTGAAATTAAGAGGTGAAACTGAAGAAAAGCAGATCGGTCTTTCAGCTTCCAGCGCTTTCAGTTCCTTGACGCAAGAGCTCTGAACAGCTAGCCAGCATAGCAGGCATGGAAGGTGCAACTCTTGCTCTGCTACTGTTTTAAATGCACAAATTAATATTAACTTTTTACCATAACAGTGCATGAATTATTACTACATGCCTCATGTCATGCATGCAACCTTACCAGTTGCCACCAAATGGCCTTGATTCCCTCCCCCTTTGGAGAAATTCTTACTACCTCTGTGTCTATTTAATTACCTTAAAGAAAATCTCAAATAAATAGCATAAAGGAAAGGACTTTTGCAGCTGATTTTTAGCCACCACACTTAGTTACTTACCAACCTACACAAAGTACGTACACAAGCACAAAAGTTGGAATCTTTTAGTCACCAAATCAATCAGCAAAGTCGCAATCAGGGGTGTGCAATTGCCCAATCCACAGATAGCCATGCAAAATTCCCCCTCGCTTTGCATGCATAAATCTCGCTATCCTATCGCCATGGATGATTCAACCGCAGAAGCAACGTACAAGGCAGCACATGCCTGCTATTAGTAGCAGCTGCTAGGTGTCCTGCTATTGTTGCCGCCTTGCTTCTTCTAATCTTCTTCTTCTTCTTCCAGCGATCGCGTCGCCTCGCTTCTCCTCCCCTCCAATCGTGTCGTGTCGTCTCCTTGTTCGGCGCGTTACAGCGGCGCCCAACTCCTAGTTGGCTGTTCTTTGTCGCAGGAATCAATGGCGATTGTTCATGTCCCCATGATGCGGTTGGTTGCGGCCATGGCTGTTGCTGCTGGTGTTCTCTTCTTCTCCGGCGCCGGCGAGGCACGCGTGCTCCTTACCCTCGACGACTTCGGCGCCGTCGGCGACGGCATTGCCAACGACACGCAGGTGAGGTGTTCAAGTTCGGTGCAATTTTTTTTGGCCGGCAAGAACTCTGGCACGACGGTGCACTCTGTCTGTTCGTGTTTAGGCTTTCTTGGACGCCTGGAACGCCGCCTGCGCCTCCAGGGAGCCGGCCGTCCTCGCCGTGCCGGCCGGGAAGACATACCAGATCTGGCCGGTGCAGCTCGCCGGGCCCTGCAAGAAGAAGCTCAAGCTCATGGTACGTGCTTACTGCTCGCTCCGTGTCGCGCCGCGCGCACCAGCGGCGGCGGCGGCGTGCGTCTGTTCGATTCGATGACGCAAGCTGCATTGTGTTTGTTGGGTGGTGGTGACAGATTTCCGGGACGATCGCCGCGCCGGCGAGCCCCGACGAGTGGGCGGGACGCGACCCGATGAAGTGGCTCTACGTCTTCCGCGTCGACGACCTGTCCGTCTCCGGCGGCGGCACCATCGACGGCATGGGCGCCGAGTGGTGGGCGCGCTCCTGCAAGCGCAAGAAGACCAAGGTAACAACAAAACAACCAAATCGCCATTATTAACCTCTCTGAACTCTGAACCAACCATCGAAGCATTATCTGAACTTTGTTCTTCTTGCGTTCTTGCAGCCTTGCAGCACGGTGTCTGCTCCCAAGGTGAGCGAATGCTCCTTCCTTCCTCCATTCCGGCCGCCGGAGTACGGTCACCGGCGGGGACGGTGACTGATTCTTCTCTCTGCAATTGCATTGCAGGCGCTGCAGTTCGAGGAGTGCAGGGGAGTGAGCGTGCAGGGGATCACGATGCAGAACGGGCCGCAGTTCCACCTGATGTTCACCCGGTGCACGGACGTCAAGGCAAGCTTCCTCCGCGTCGTGGCGCCGGAGAGCAGCCCGAACACCGACGGGATCCACCTCAACGACACTTCCCATGTCCAGATCATGGACAACCTCATCTCCACAGGTCAGTGTGCTTGCGAGCATGTAGTGCTTGCTTGCAAGCTTGGACTAATCTTCAGTTTCAGATGCTGACTTCTGAAACAGTGTCAGTGCCTGCTACTTCCAGTCAAACTAATTCAGCTATCTGATCGCATTTTCTTATGCAAAATAAGATCAAAGCCTGGAATAATTGACCAGAAAAAAGAAGTTGACATTAGTGTAGTTGATAACTGATCAAGTCAGACATGGCTGCTCTTGGTCAGATACTAAGATTCTTGGGCTTGCTTTGAAGCAGGCAGTGATTAGCACTGATATTTGGATAATTAATTAATCTGCTGTTTAATCACTTTCTTCAGGAGATGATTGCGTGTCAATGGTTGGCAATTGCTCTGACGTCCGAGTGAAGGACATATCATGTGGGCCTGGACATGGCATCAGGTTACAGTACTTTCCAGGATTCCATGCCAGTCTTTGCCCATGATCTCTGATCAGTATAGATTTTTCTGTTTCTAAAGAGGATTCTGTTACTGGAACTGTCAATGTCACTGACACGTGGCACTCGTGTTTGATTGACAGTATCGGAAGCCTTGGCAAGAACCGGACCACTGACAGAGTAGAGAACGTGAAGGTGGACACCTGCTTGCTGACAAACACAACCAACGGTGTACGGATCAAGAGTTGGCAGGTGAGATGAGAGTAGTAGTTACAGGGCATTCCCTAATCACACTTGTGAATTCTCACAAGAACAGTCTGATGAGAAAAAGAAAAAAACTTGCAGTTCTTGGTTCTGACAAGAACAATCTATTCAGAAGAAAAACAAGTACTACTTTTGTGACAAAATATGCAACTTTGTGCTTGATTAGGGAGGGATGGGATATGCTCACAACCTGAGGTTCGAGAGCATCGTGATGAAGAACGTCTCCAACCCAATCATCATCGATCAGTACTACTGCGACCAACCAACACCCTGTGCAAACCAGGTAAGTAATCTGAATTTTCACCTGCAAAGCATTGTTCATCTCTGAAACTCTGAACTTTCACCATTTATACAGAGCATTGTTCAGAGCACTAGTTCATCCATCTCTGAAACTGCGAATTTTTCGTCTGTGTGAATGCAGACGCAGGCGGTGGAGGTAAGCAAGATCGAGTTCGTGGGCATCCGGGGCACGTCGGCGACGGATCAGGCGATCAAGCTGGCGTGCAGCGACACCGTGCCGTGCCGGGATCTGGAGCTGAGGAACGTCAACCTGACCATGGTGGGCGGCGGCGTGGCGTCGGCGTTCTGCTACAGGGCGTCCGGGAAGACGGCCGGCGCCGTCGTGCCGCCGTCCTGCCTCGCCAAGGCGCCTCACAGGATGCTCGGCGACACCACGCCGGCGGCCAGAGTCGATTCTTGATTGCCGCCGGCAATGCCGGATGCTGGCAACGATCACCGGAAAAAGCTGAAGAAGTATTTATTTATGATTGTAAGGATAAATACCGTATACACGTAGGTGTAGAAAACTGTTGCCGTATTTGGGAGTGTGTATGAGTACAGAGTTGTAAGCTGTATACGACATTTGTGTCAAGAATTCTTTAGAGGGCATTATGTGAAGTTAAAATGGATATACAAAAAAAATTACTGGAGTTTCTGCTACTAACAGTGCTGGGCCGATGACCCAATTATATTGGTCCATGTAACGAAGGTGTCGGTGGCTCACGGCCCACGGCCCACGGCCCACTGATTGAGGTGTTTTCTCTATGTCCATGTTGAAATGTGGAATTGTGGATCAATGATTCTCCCAAGAAAAAAAACAAAAATAAAAAATAAAATCGTGGATCAGATTTTCGTCAAAAAAAATATCTCGTGGACTTGGATACTTCTTGTCAGAAAAGAAGCTGCTGCTGATCTTGGATGCCACCTAGTTCAAGGATGGCGCCGCCGCCGCCGCTCGCCGGCGTGGTGATGGTCGCCGCCGTGCTACTGCTCCTCCTGCCGGAGGCCGCCGAGACCCGCACCCTCCTCTCGCTCGACGACTTCGGCGCCGTCGGCGACGGCATCGCCAACGACACCCAGGTAATCCAGCTCACTAGCTCAGCTCAGCTCAGCTCCACCCAGCAGCCGTACGAACAATGGCGTCTTCTCTCTCTGTCTCTGTCTCTGCCTCGTTCCAGGCCATGGTCGACGCCTGGAGTGCCGCCTGCGCCACCGACGACCACACCTTCCTCCACGTCCCCGCCGCCAAGTCCTACCTCATCTGGCCGGTCACCCTCGCCGGCCCTTGCAGGGAGGAGATCAAGCTCTTCGTACGCACGCGCCACCACACGATCCTCTCCAATTTCTTCTACCTTATCCACTTCGTTAATCGCGTCCGGTTCCTCAGATCTCCGGCAACATCGTCGCGCCGGAGAGCCCCGACGAGTGGCTGGAGGGCGACGACGGTGGCAAATGGCTCCACTTCCTCGGCGTCAGCGACCTTACGCTGAGCGGCGGCGGCGTCATCGACGGCCGTGGCCAGCGGTGGTGGGCGCGGTCATGCAAGGCGAAGCGCAACGCAACCGAGGTAACCAATGACGCTCTATCCATCCATCTCCTTCCATGATGTTGTTCCCAATTGCAATACAGAAATATCTGAATTATTCTGAAGTTCTGAACAATCTTGCCTCTGCAGAATTGCACCTCCCATGCTGCTCCAAAGGTGAGATTTTTTTTTGGTCCAATTTGATCAGAGATTTTTCCTAGCTCCAGTGGATTTGGACCAAAAAGATGGAGAATTCACGCATGGATTGCATTTTCGCTGTGTTAATTTTGCAGGCGCTGCACTTCGAGGATTGTCAGGGTATCAGCGTGATGGGGATCACGCTGCAGAACAGCCAGGAGAGCCACCTGACGTTCACCCGGTGCTCACACGTCAAGGCCAACTACCTGAGGATAACCTCGCCGGAGGACAGCCCGGACACCACCGGAGTTCACGTCGTCAGCTCGCGCAATGTTCATATCATGGACGACTCGATCTCTACAGGTGCACTCCTTTTTCTGAAGAAATGGAGCTTTGCTCTGAATTTCTGAAAGATACAGCGTGACAGGCCAAGCTGCCGGTTGCTGAAACAGATGTCTCATTTGAAATTAGTTGATCAGAGGTGTTCTGCAGGGAGTAAAAAGGCTCACAAAGAACATTTTTTTCCCCTTCTTTTTGCCTTTTTCAGGTCATGATTGTGTCTCGATTGTGGGCAATTCTACGGATGTGCGTCTAAGAGCCATCTCATGTGGACCTGGCCATGGTATCAGGTTAGCATTTTTTCTCCATCTTTTCAGTGGAATTTGCATCAGATTTTGAACTAAATTCAGACAAGACTCCACCCAAACACACTCCACATGACCACACGCATTTATAATAGTTCGTAACAGAGCTAATTAACAATGTGTGCTTGTCAGTATTGGAGGCCTAGGAGAGAACCGAAGTTACCACAGGGTAGAAAAGATCAAGATGGACACCCTGTTCATTTCCAACACTGAAAACGGCGTACGCGTCAAGACCTTGCAGGTTAACCATAAACCCAACGCCCATTTCTCACCTGAATCTTCGTCGGAAACACCCAAGATTACACTGAACTCTGAACTCAAACTGCCTAGCTAACTTCTGCTGTTCTTCAGGGCGGCTGCGGCACCGCCCGGAAAATGAAGTTCGGTGACATCCTGATGAAGAACGTGAAGAACCCGATCGTCATCGATCAGCATAACTCCTCAAGCAACGAAATTCCCTGTGGATCGAAGGTACAAATGAGCTCATGATCAGCATCTCTGAATTTTTCGCCTAAGAGTAAATTTCACACAAAACTACATATACTATAACAAAACTATCACAAAGATTTAACTAGGTGTATCACAAAACTGCACATTTAACACCGAATTTTTTACAAAACTACACATTTAAGATGAAGTGTCACAAAACTACATATTTAGTAACTAAATTGTCCCAAAACTATAGGTTTAGAACCAATGTAGTCACAAAACTCCAACATAACAATGGTGTTAGGGATTTAAACTCCAAAAGTTGTAGTTTTGTGATAATTTCAATATTAAATATACAGTTTTATGATACTTAACCTTAAATCTAAAGTTTTGTGATAAATTTGATACTAATTTGTAGTTTTGTGATTCAACGTCTTAAATCTGTACTTTTATGATAATTTGATCAAGATACATGTAGTTTTGTAAAATTTACTCTTTCGTCTAGAGAAAAAAAAAGGAAACATCTCTGAACATTGCTGCAGAATGGAAGTGCGGTGACGGTGGGGGAGATCAGCTACAAGGACATCACCGGCACATCGGCGTCGGAGCGGGCGGTGACGTTCGCGTGCAGCGAAGCCGCGCCGTGCAGCAAGCTGTCGCTGGAGAACGTGAACCTCACCATGGCCGGCGGGCATAACGCGTCCGCCTACTGCCACCAGGCGTTCGGGAAGAGCGTCGGCGTCGTCGTCCCGGACTCGTGCCTCGGAAAGGAGGACTACCTCCGGCGGCAAGTCTCCGCCGCGGACGCCGGAATGCAGGAGCAGGGAGGAGGAGAAGATGACGATCGGTGAAACCGTGGCAGGTTTAAGTCAGCGGTGAGCGTTTTTTTTTCTTTCCAAACTTATAATAAAACAAGAAGGCCACGGTGCTAGGAGATTATCGTGCAAGGAGACGATGATCGGGTTGTTGAGATCACTAGCATTTCCTCTACATTGACGCTCGCTTCATCGAACGTTGACACTTCTACTCTTTCTCCGGTGTTTAGCGTGTCGAGTGGTAATTATAAGATGTACTAGTAATAACTGTTACATAGTAAAATGTAATTTAAGTAAAACTTTTATATTTATTGTTAGCGCTTAAAAACTAATGCTGAAAAGTAAATTACAATATTAAAAAGAAAACATCAAAATCAATGGTTAATTAGCGTCGAACAAAAAGCTAAGTACTCTATAAATTATAATCCTTGGGCCTATTCCTTTTGATAACCATATGTAAATTTTATTTTTTAACAACTCCAGAATAAAATAAATTAATTGTATTTTTAATTAGATTAGAAAGTTATGTATAAAATACACATTATACATTTCTTGTAACCTTCTACCCTTTTTAGTTTAATTATTTCAAAAATCAAAATCAACAATTAGACAGTTCAGTTTTTTAAATAATTCTGAAATTCAAAATGAACAAATCCAAAGTTGCCTTTGGGTTGAAATCACAATTATATATTATTTCCAGGATGTAATAATTTCGATATATAGAATTAGTAAATATTAAGTTGTATTTGTCTTGGAGTATCAATTTAGTACTTCACTTATAGCCCTGGAATTCAAAAATTATTTATTATGAAATTACAGTGATGTGAAAATTTTGTAAGTTTTTGAACCATTATAATTTGGTCGCCGAGTTATTCTTAGATGAATGGATAGTAGATTGCCAGATTATGTGATATTATTTAATGGTACGAATAAATGAATTAATTATTATAAAGTTGAAAGGTTATTTTTAGGAAAGTAGTACTATAAGAAACTATAATATGAAGATGGAGTATCTATATTTTGCATCGGAGGAAATAACTTTTATTTATTTATTTTGAAACGGAGTGAGGAGCGAGACCCCAGTTCGGCCTTGTTGGGCTATAATATATATGGTTTGCCCAACAAGGCCCAGATGATCAGGATTTCCTAGCGACGCCGTCGGATTTCCGCGTACGACAGGAACCGCGCAAACGCCGCGCGCGACGCGCCGTCGTGCGCCCAAGCCAGCGCCGCGGCCGCCATGTGCTCCGTGACCCGCGCTCTCACCTTGCCGCCGGCCTCGGACTCCATCACCAGCCTCACCTTCGCCTCCACCTCCTCCGCCGCGACGAGGCCCCCCCGCTGCCACCCGACCATCTCCACGGCGACGCCCATCTCCTCCACCATCACAACCTTGTTCATCATCTGCTCCGCGTACAGCGGCCAGCACAGCATCGGCACGCCGGCGGCGATCCCCTCCAGCACCGAGTTCCACCCGCAGTGCGTCACGAACGCGCCGGTGGCACGGTGACGGAGCACGTCGCCCTGCGGCGCCCACAGCTTGACGACGACGCCGCGGCCGCTGGTTCTCTCCAAGAACCCCTTGGGGAGGAGCGCGTCGAGGTCCGGATCAATGGGGGGATCCAAGAACGTGTTCGGGTGATCGATGCGACGCGGGGCTTGCACCACCCACAAGAATCGGTGGCCGGAGTTCTCCAGGCCGGCGGCGATCTCCCTGAGCTGCTCTTGCCGGCGCGCTTCCGAAGCAGAGGAACACGACGCTGCGGTCGGGTTGCCCGTCGAGCCACGCGAGGCAGCGGTGGTGCCGCCGTCTCCGCGCTTAACCAACGGCCCGACGCAATACATCGGCGGCAAGACATGGCCGGCGGGAAGCAAGCCGGTGCTGTCCTTCCTGAGAGCTCCGGCCGCCCTGCTCTCCAACGACTCGAACGTGTTCACCATGACGGCGTCGTACTCCGCGATGCTCTTGCATATGTTCGTGAATCCCTCGCACACCTTGCTCTCGGCTGGGTACAGGAGCATGAGCTGCGAGACATGAGAAGCCGGCAATGGCGGAACGCCGGTGAGCTCGAGAGGGGTGTCTCCAAGCTCAGCGAAGCTCGCCCTGTTCTTTTCCTGGATCGACGGAAGCTGGAGGTGGATGGCGAGAGCGGCGGCGCCACAAGGGAAGAAGCCGTACGCCGGGACGCTGAGCTCCCTCGGCACGTCGAGCGCGTGGAGGCAGAACGTGTCGATGACGACGATGCCGACGGGGACGGTGGCGCCGGTGGAGCGGAGCAAGTCGCGGAACTGCGCGTTGGTGCGCCGTATGAGGCTGAAGTACCGGACCAGGTAGTGCTCGCCGTCGACGGAGGCTTGGGCGATGGAACACCGCGAGGTGGAGGTGGCGCGGAGCCAGTGGAAGGAGACGGCGCGTTCGATGGCGGAGCTCATGGCGGGCGGGTACAGCGGGTCGTCGAGGAGCGCTCGAGGAAGACCTCGGCGAGCTCCATCATGGCGGTGAGGTGGCCGGCGGCGGGGCACGGGTACAGGACGACGTTGTTCGTCATCTCTCGCGGCGGTGGTTTGCAGTGGATGGGTGCTGTACTGCAGTGTCGTTTAAATCGTTGGAGCCAAAGCTGCTAGGTTGATAGCGTGTAGCTGTGGTTGGTAACGAGGGCGCACTGTTTGGTCAGCCGACACTTTCCGTCACGACGCGGAGAAGGAGCTGTGAACTGTACGTTGCCTGCTCGGATTCTGATTTGGGTAAAATACTGTGCTGTGATATTTTGGTATACGTTTTGAAGGAATAAAGATTGTACAGAAATCTTGGGAAAAAATAAAAGAGAACATCAGCTTGTAAAAGGCTTCATTAGCGTTCCTCCGTCTGGTGAATAACTTGAAAAAAATATTGCTGCTATTTCTTTACTACAATTTTAACACTAAGCTAATTTATTTTATATGCCACGTGTAAACATGTTTATTAAATTTGTACAAGGCATGCGTATTTGTGTTTTTATTTTGTACCAGGAATTATTATAGTTCAACAGGTTTAATCTTATTGTATTTCAATGGCCACATATTATTTTCAATTTAATTAATTCATTCCATTGTATTTTTTTATTATCACAACATTCATATTATTTATTACAGTTATTATTATTTTTATGTAGTACATTTGAGATAGTATATTACGTTATAATTGAACTAATTACATTGTGAACACGAGCCTCGGTGTCAACATTTTCCGTTAACACGTGGGAAAAAAATAGCACGTAATGCACGTGTGCGTGTACAATTGCAAAATTCGTAAAAAAAATGGTAGGGAATATATATTCCACTTCAGACGATACAGCTCACTTGTAACATGATCGTACATAACATATAACGATAAAAAAAAATACAGATGCTCCAGTTAATTGAATAACAGATACAAGTCTGAATGGAGATGACATGTTGAAGACATAGCACCTACCGATATCAGTAGACCGTATTGGCAATGCAGTCAGAGAATACGCTGATAGCTTGCTCGCTATTTATTGCGTAATACATATGATGTTTATTGCGTAGTACATACGACTGAAAGATGAATGCTCCTGTACAATGGTATTAACGATGAAATTTGGTAAGTCTTGAAGTAATCATCGGCCTAAAGTCAGTATCGGCTTCAGAATTCTGGAATCGGCCGATGAGCATTATCAATCGCTAACAGTTGTATTCTTGATGGATTCGGTTAAGAAAATTAATCAATTAAAGGAAATTTATCAGAAGAGTCAGAGTTCAAGGAGAATGCGGCATAACAATTTATCATTTTTCTCTTTATCTTTAGGAAAAGTTTGTATCGTGTCCGATATGGACTAGTATCTACCCATGGGTATAAATATATACACCTAGGGTCCCTGTAAATTATCTCCACAGAACAATACATCTACTTTCGGCGCATCGCCACCCTTTTACTTTCGACGAGTTCTTGTTTCAAGTTGTGCTACATCAATTTCAATCTCCGACAAGGAGTAAGACTTGTTACGGCGGTTTGTGTTGTCGGGATTAGTGCTTCCATCGCTTCGACACTCTAATCTTATCCATGTAAATCGTCGAGTTATCGTATACGTTATATAATCTAGATTGACAATGTTTTCTACCTGTATCGGTCAATCTCCATGGAGAGTTTTATCGATATTGGCTAGATTACTTTGTTGGTTTAAATTATATAATGTACTCACCACCCTGAAAATTAATCAAAGGTTTGATTGTCTGGATATTATGTTATTTTTCATACTTAGTGCTGCATCAGTTAAGTTTGATCTACTAAGTCGCGCTTAGAACCATAATCTCTAGCATGTTTCTTGATTGCCAATAAGGGTTTCATCGGGGTTTCAGCCGATGAGTTATCTGGACGTTGTATCAGCTTATAAGGATTACTTACAAGTTGATTTTAGCCGATGACAATAAAGGTTTCACCGTTTATCTAATCGTTTGGATTTAACGACATCGGACCTCCAACCGATGAATGTTTTAACCTTCGGATAAGTGCTTATTCAATCTATCATTACTAGCCGATTGGTTTCTACTGGATTATGTTATTATTTTACTACATTATCATCACCCGATTATCTTTGTTTACTCAAGTATCATCTACATTGAATATATATAGCCGATAGTTCAGAACCCTATCAATATCGGTTGGTACCGATATCGGCTGGAATGACTACATCGGTTGATCAGCCGATCGACTATTTGGTGATCTTCAAATATATTTTGTCAGTTACATGATCAAACTGATTGACATGTCCATTATTATTTTGGATTTGCACTGAAGTTAAGCAGATATCTAGGCCATCGTGTTTTTACGTCAACAAATGATATTACCGTTGTACAGAGGATGATTATGACAGTGGTTCACATCGCGACTGTTCTTCCTGAAATGGTGTAAAGCAAAAGCTGCATGTATGATATGTGTGTGAACTCGGTCGTCGGAGTGAATCCCAATGGCGCTTCTATTATCTACATTATGACATAAGTAATCTGAACCAAAATTAATCTTGTGCTTGTCATGTAGACACATATATTTATATCGTACTAGTTACACATATAGTTCTGAAGCTCAAACTGTTAATATGAATAATTTTTTACTCAATCTGAGATGCTCTTGTTCATCTTCTAACTGATGCAAAAGCAACACTAAAGAATCATGCTATGATATAATTTCAGTTCCATTTTAATCTCCTGAGTACCTAACATCATGCTTGCACTGAACAAAACTGTGTACTATATGACTCTTGCACATGCCTAGAACTGCTCACTGTAAAATTGTATAGAGCTTCCAAAACTTGCAAAAGCATTGCACAATTAGCGACCTTGAATCAATATAATAATTGACATGAAAGCAAACAACAATGTATTGGCAATGCAGTGTACATCAACACTACTGCAATACACAAAACATGTAACTATTGCCAGTCATATGTGTTGGCATTTGTATAAATTACGAAGAAGTTATGCATATCAGTTGCATAATGAAAAAAAAATATCCAAGAAGTGACATACCCTGTCTTTGGCTTTCCACCACGAGGCGTCGGTGACAATGGCCGATGTTACCGGATCACGACCGAGGCCGGTAGCCTCTCCTTCCAGCCATACCCACATGTTCAACCGCTTGCGACACTCGCCCCAAAAATACTTCACCTGAGCCCTGGTTACCGATTTGTGGCACTTCTCATACATTTTTGCAAGAGCATCTATGCTCCTAGTGGGTTTTGGTTAATTGATGACAAACGATTAAGAGACTAATGAGCTTATTGAGTGTGTAAGCAAGTGATTAGTTGGATGAAGAAACTAGAAGATGGACTTATCGATAGATGAGAATTAAAGAGAAGATATTGAAGATGCGGGGTATGAAGTGACTACCTATGGCAAGATGGTGAAGCGCAAGCGACGCTCAGTTGTGATGGACCATGCGGTGGTGAATGGCAAGCAAGGGGCTTGGCGCCGATGAACCGAAACAGGTGGTGAAGGGTGAGTGAAGACTTTGTCGTGATGAATCATGCGAGGCCATTTGAAGCTATGGATTATTCGCATCAATCATTTGAGAAATGGAAGATAAAAGATCAAAGATCAAGAAGATGTGATTTGTTGAAGGATAGTCCCGATGATGAAAACGACTTTGACGTTGGCAACCCTCCAAGTGAAGAAAGAAAATGGTGTGAAGGTATTCCTATTGGTATAGCTTTCCTTTCTACATTTGAGTTTAGGATGCCGTACTATTAAGAGGGATACCACATGCATATAATTGGTTGAATACTAGTGCTCAAAATGATTCATCTTTGTGTGAGTTGAAAAACCTAAGTCAAAATTCTAACTCCGGGTTGTTTCACATATCACAACACTTACACCGGGTTTATTTGCAAGTTTTTCAACATCTCTTGAAGGTTTTGGACCATGTTTATTTACTGGGTTTGATAGCCCACGAAGCTAGCTTTCCATAGAGTCCAAGATCATCGAAATCGGACTTCGGAGTAAAAAGTTATTGCATTTTTACTTGAGCAACATCAGACTATCCGATTTGAAATCAGACTATCCGATCACATCAGACTATCCGATGCTCAGACTATCCAAAATTTCACAGAACATCGCTCTCTGTCTTTGGACTGAGTGTTGGCTTAAAAACATCGGACTATCTGATGTGAGATCAGATTGTCTAATGCATCGGACTATCCGAAATTTCACAGAACTTCACTCTCTGTCTTGAATGGATTTTTATTCCTCTTGAGTGAATTTTTCTAAGTGTCAATCAGACTATCCGATGTGATCGGACTATCCGATGATCCAGAAACTCCGAAGTTCAATGGAACTTGAGTCTCTATGAGAGGATGAAGTTCTTGGTTCAAAAATATCAGACTATCCAACATGACTTCGGAGTATCCGATTGATCAGACAATCTGAAATTCTTTAGAACTTTGTTCTCTGTCTCTGGCTTGCTTGGGGGTTAAAAACATCGGACTATCCGATGTCATCTCGGACTATCCGAGGTGGGATGAAAAGATTCTCTCCCAACGGCCACATTTTGGGGGATCTATAAATACCCCCCACCTAACCCTTTTCTAGGGTTACCCAACTCATTCAACTCACATTAACTTTGGGTTGAGCTTTGTGCTTAAGTGCTTTGGATCTTTGAGCTCTTTCTTCCTCTCTCAAATCCCTCCCTTGTTCTTTGTGTGGTGGATCTTGGTGGTTGTGGATTTGGTGTTTGAGGACCTAGTGTGCGTTCCACTCGATCTCTTGGAGTTGTGTGGTGTTTATTACTCTTGGAGGTTGAGGACTCCTAGACGGCTAGGTGTCATTCTTGGGCCACCGATCTACTTGTGGTTGGCCAAGAGAAGTTTGTGAAGGTCGGATCTCGCCTCCGCAAGGAAAGAGATACCCTTAGTGGAAGGAGGAGTGCATTTGTGCAACCTCATGAGGATAGGGTTGAAAAAGACCCGGCTCTTTGCGAGCTCCTCAACGGAGACTAGAATCCCCTCAAGGATTTCAACTCCGGGAAATACATCGTCGCGTAAATCTCGGTGATATCGTTACTCTCTTTACCTTCTTGTTGCATTGTTTTGTGCCACGCTAATCTTGTTGTTGGTTGAGCTCATATCCTTGCTTGTGGATTGGATCTAGAGATTTTAGGTTGTTGTTCGGTTGATTGTTGTTGTGCAGGTCAGACAGTCTGATCTCAGTTCAGACAATCCGATCTACATAGGACTATCCGACCCGGTCAGATTATCCGATCTCACTTCAGACAATCCAATCTACACAGGACTATCCGACCTGGTATCAGACAATCCGACCCTGTTTTGTTTTAGCTTCCGCATTTATTTTTAAATCGCCTATTCACCCCCCCTCTAGGCGACATCAAGGTCCTTTCAATTTTGGTGACCAAGTTGTCGAATGCCTGGGCCTTGGGGGTGTTGGAGGTGACGGTGTAAGCTTGAATCTCCTCCAAGCAGCTTTCAAGGAACACGTGTGTCTCCAAATCGGTCTCCAAATCGGTCCAGTGGGTTCCGGGCACAGACATCTACCAATCAAAGGAAATGAAAATTGATGCAACAAAAACATAAGCTAGAAGCTAGCATTACCTTGGTGGAATCACCGTCGCGGACGATGTCCCAATTCAACAAAAGAACGACGGTTGCAGGACTCACATGGCGAACAAATTCGATGACCACTTCTGGAGATTTGGCACACACCTTGGTTAGGGCGTGGGCAGCATTTAAGACATCGACCTCTGCAAGCTTGGCGGTGCCGGCGTTGGAGGTGTAGGAGTCGCAAGAATCCTCACCCGACTCCAGGTTGCGTGCCCAGACACACCGTGGGAGGTGTATCCAAGGGGATTGAACGCGGGCCGAATAGGATGGAATTGCCGACAGCTCTCGCTCTCGCTTCCGCTTCTCCCCCTCATCTCCATCGGTGCACCCACAGCCTCGGCCTCAAAAAGAGGGTGGTTGAGCACACCACCAGCTTTGCCGCCATCTTGAGATGAATCCCGCCACTTTTGTGCCGCGCGAGATGTACGACCACGAATGGCCACGCGCGAAAAGCTGCCCGGTCGGACAGGCGCCGAGGACGACGCGCGCAGCGAGCACGCCGGCCTGCTTTTACCGCCTTCGAGGATGACGTGATAGATCAATAGCACCGTGCGCTGCTCCGATGCAGCTTGGCCGAATCGAGGGAGGACAAGACGCTTCCGGTAGCTTTAGGCCTGCATTGCCGGAAGATGACACGCTCCAGCCTAGGGGAGATTCCTTGGGGGAGGACGGGGCTGCAGGCGAGGGGAATCGATTCCATCCATCTTGGATTCATCTGCTCGCCTTGACAATCGCCGATTTAGGCCTACAACGCAGCCATTAAGGGGGGAGGAAGAAAGGGGATCGAAGTGAGTGGATTGGGGTAAGGGCGACGGAAAACGCGAGATAAGGGGTGACAGAGATCGTGGGCCTCCCAAACGGCGTCGTGCGGGTAATCGTGGGCTGAGCAAATGGAGATGCGCGTGGCTTTACTTCCATCCGACATCTACAGTCCGTCAAAAGTATGTGAACAGTGCACCCTTGTTACCAACCACAACTACACGCTCCCAACCGGCACTGTCGAACTCAGCCTAAGCATACCCCGAATTTAAAGGGAAAAATGGAGAAGTTTTTTTGATGGAATCAGGGACCATCGGATTAGTGGGTATAGATTCGTGCAACACCATTTGCAACATTGGAGACTCGGAGTCTTCTGCGTGACTACATCACACTTCATTAGATTGGTGGGTATCGCATATAAGGACAATGTTTTTCTTTTTGTGACCCTGAGTCACATGAACATGAACGTGGTTCGTGCATTGTCATTCACTCATCTTAATTATGTTCCTTGTATATTACTTTCTCTGTTCCAAAATAGTTATCTCTATAGGATTTAAAATTTATCTCACAATACTTATCACTTAAGAGTACAATATGTCCAATAAATCACCTCCTATTCAGATTTCTTCCTATTCTATCCTCACCACCCTCCCACTTTTATTCAAATAAGGAGCACTATTGTCGATCCTGATTTTATAGCACAGGAAACCATATGTATTTACAAATACCAACTTCCTGGATCGATAGGTTAGTATACACACATTACAAATCTGGTACACACAGTCTGCATCATATAGTCTTACAATACCAAATAGTACATGGGAACCTGAGTAGGTTCTAATAGGCCGTGTCTGGCCGGATACAATACCAAATAACATAGAATAAGATAGGATAGCGGAAGCGAGGCTGCGGCGGTCCACCTATACTCCACAGGCATCGACTGGGATTAGACCCTATGGTTCCTCCGTACCATCCCCCTCCTCGGGGATCAGTTCGACCGGCATGTCCTCATCATCAAAAGCTAAAAGGGTAGAAATATGCAAGGGTGAGTACCAACTGTACTCAGCAAGTGACCACTATAGAAATGCAACAAATGCATATAGGGATCCAAGGCAGGTTTTGGTTTATCTGCGTGAAGCCAGTTTTCGCAAATTATTTCACAAGCCTATGACCTAGCAGATTTAACTATGGCAAAATATCGCTATGTAAATGTCGTCATTTATTTAAGAGTTCCTTCATTGCAATTCAACCTTCCCGCACATGGGGCAAGGTTACACATGTTTTATTTATCCCAACCTATTCTAAATAATTTAAAAGCATGTGAGTCTAGTCAAGAGTAGTACAAGTCCTGGCGCTCATTAACCGCAAGAACGGCTATTCGAATAGTTTAATTTACTCACACTGCAGTAGATGTACGCTTTTAATCCCACACTCCGTGACGCACCCAACACATGAGACTTGTCACGGCCCGGTTTTTCAGTTACTCTCGCATGGCGGCACCCGCTCCAAGGACTATGAATCCCCATTGCACCCCTGGCGCCACATTCCTACCTCAAGCCGGTTGTGAGGGGAGTCCTAGCACTCCCGAGATTAAAGGTTACATTATACATATATAAAGCTTTGACGTCATTAAACCACACACTTCCACATTTCCATACCGATATCCAGAATCTACCATGTCTGGGGTGCCACCCCATGAGAATAACCTAGTCCACCGGGTCTAACCCCACTCAAGAAGTGTGGTCGTACTCGGTTCGTTTCCTGTTTAGCTTCTTGACTCGGTCCTTAACTGACTAGGGTCGGCGGCTTACCGTTCCCAGAACCACCCATATTCTATTCGTGCTGCCCCAATCGAAATCATTTTTGTTCAATTAAGTTTTTTGGGTTTTCACAAAGGTTTTCGTGTTGTGGGTGGCGCTTATGTCTCCACCCAATTTCCAACAACCACTCCCGTCGAGTGACTAGTATTCCCACATTCACATGTCCCATATAAGGAATGTATAACGTCTATATAAGCAGGGCTAAGCAGTAGATAAATAATCATGCATAAATTAATATACACTGGTAACAAAGGAATGTAAATACATAAGGATAGAAAATTTCAAAGGTAAGGCTTAAACAAATGTAGCTACGTGTTTTCAATATTAGCATGTAATTTTATTTATAACCAACACATTTATAAAAGTAGGATCAACGTGTTCAAGGGAAGTGCGTAGTGACTTGCCTTGCTCAATCGAGGGTTCGTCCTCAACTAGCTCGGTTTCCTCCTCGCAAATGTACCCTATCCGGCTGCATAATAAAGTCACATACTATTCGCCAACACATAAAAGAGCCAAAAATTCCAGAAAAATCAAAAAATAACCAAACCAGTGCCATTGCGTAGATCTTGATTTTAGAAAGATTTTGACGAAAGTTTCGTTCAAATCTGACTTAGAACGAGGGAGATACGGAATTCAAAAGATTGGAAAAGTTTTAAATCAAAGAAAAGGAAAAAGGTCTGACGGGTGGGACTACCCTTATCTCCTCATGTGCAGGTTCTGTTTTTTTTAAATGGATGTGGGACCCGTTTGTAAGCCTCTCTCTCCTTCTTCTCTTCTTCTCTGTCTCGTTTTTCTCTCTCACACACACACACAGATGCGACAGGAGGAGGAGGAGGAGGGCATGGTGGCGGCGGCCAGCCGGGGCAGTGGCCGGGCGCGGCGGCTAGTCGACGTGCGCCAGCGGCCGGTGGCTGGGGCGGCGCCTACCGGGACGACGCGCATGGTGGCGGCCGGGTGCGGCGGTGCGGCGCGCGGCCGGCGGAGGCGGCACGCTGCGGGCGCGGCTTGCATGGTCGGTGGCTGCACGCGGCGGCGACTAATGTGGAGGCAGCTAGACTGGTGGCGCGGTGAGGCTGCGCGCACGGTGGCGACGCCGCGGAAACAAAACAAGGAAAGACGGCAAGGAAGAAGGCGAGCAAAAGAAAACAAAGGATGTAGACGCTCACCTTGCGGCAGCCGGATAGCGGCACACCGAGTGAGCTCCGGTCGTCGAGGTACGGCTTAGGCGTGTGGATCGTCCTCAAGCTCCCGGTGTTCGTCCGAGGTCCACCGGGTTTGGTTTTCAGGTTTTTAGCTCAAGTTTTCGTGATTACGTCAAAGGTTGTTGTTCTAACGTTCCAATCGTTTCAACCGTTCGTTCGTTCGACCGAGCTACACACTTCCCTACCTCGCCCGACGCGGCTGCCTGCCTTTCCACTTGCCCAACCTAAGTGTAGCTCATGGCAAGGCGGCGGCTATGCGCATCGTGGGGAAGGGGTGAAGGGGCTGGTTGGAGAGGGATAGAGGAAGAGGATGAGGTGAGGCAGTGTGGCGTGTCCGAACACGGTCGGCTTTTATAGCCTCCGAGTGTGGGAGCCAGCCATTGAAGCGCTTTCAATGCTTCACCTGGGCATGCGGCTAAGGTTGGTGAACGGCCCTGGCTGCTGGCGAGGGGAGGAAGGTGTAGACAACGATGATGTATCGGTGGCCTGCACACGCGCGCATGCTTGCTAGTAGTAGTATATATATAAAGGTGAAACCCTACAAGGTGACGATCCATACCCCCAGGCGTCCCCGGGAGTAGGAGTCCAACTTTAATGGGCCACTTCGGCCTCCGCTTCGCTCCGTCCGAAGTCGGCTTTTATATGAATTTGGATCACAACTCAACACGGCGCGCGGCGACGTCATCGCCGAAAACAGTACTAGGGAGGAGGATTGGACTTTATCCTTTATTGCTAACCCAACAGGAATGAGTGGCTTGGGGAGGCAACATGGACTTTTCTAGGGAGAAAGGCTTGCAGCAAGAAGGCCACGGTAAGAGGGAGTTTAAGCGGACTTTTCGGAGCAAAACTAATTTCGGTCAGGAAGCAAATCTTGGGACAAAAAATCAAAAAAATCAGAGGAGTAGAAAAATTGGAAATTTTCAATAAAAGTTTGGCACTGGTATAAAACAAATAAAGAAATTATCGGCATGTCGTAAAATTATAACAATAAATCAGAGATGATTTTTGGTCGGTGTATTTTTATTTAGAAATTTTCTCAGGGTGTTACAACTATAGTCTTTAGATTTGTGCTTAAACAACCTACAAAGACAAGTATTATGGGATGGAGGGAGTACTATCTCCATCCCAAAGGAGGATTCTTATCCTATGGAAATGTTTTATCACGTGAAATAAATGAATAACCCTCCTAAAACCCTAGGAAATTCTTATGAATTGCTTCAGTTCATAGGGATTTAATTTAGAGGATTTTTAACATGAGATCCAATCTCATGAGAAACTTGTCTTGTGTCTTTCTATCTTCAAATCCCTTTACTGTTTTTTCCGTTGAATCATCCAAACAACATATTTCACATTGCCATGTTTTATCAATCCTAAATATTTGAAAAACCGTGTCAATGTAATTCTACATTTTCCACAGTTATGTGTTTCTAGAATCCTGCATTCCAAAAGAACCATAGTCCATAAGAGATTTTGTCCACATATAGTTACATGGACAGAATCCCCTATACTTTGAGAGAGAGGTAGTAGTTAGTACTCTTAGTAAGGAGCATTTACTCCTATAAAATAAGACATGAAATAATTCACATCATTAGCAATTTAAAGCCATTAATAGAAAGATAATAATAGTTGGATCAATAAGTTTTACCCATTTTATACATAACACCATGTTTTCCTTCTCAGGTTCTCAAAGATGATGCTAACCTTTTTTTTATCAAAATGCAATTTAAATTATTACTTAAGATGTGAGCTTCGTTTTATTATGAATGATTAATGATTAGATATCATATAATTATTATAAATCATTAATCTAAACCTATTTTCAGAACAAGCTTGAGATGAAGCACAGAGATGCAAACTATCTAATTGCAACGATATCCAAACTATGTTTGATCATAACATTCATATATCATAATAATACACAATAACACTTGAAAAAATAAAGCATGACTTGTATTATAATAATTGAAGGTATATATGAAGCTACATTATCATCTCTTTGTATATGTATATAGTTGCAATTAATCATTTAAAACTTTAGTTTTGCTTGATGATAAAACTAACAGATCCCGCTGTAAGGCACAGGGTGCCAACTAGTTTAATTAAAATGTTATGGCAGACATTGTAGAGATCATATTATGGATTTTTGACATGTTTCCCTTCTTGTATTCTTATCTAATAAAAAATAAATGAACTAGTTGGGTGGTGAAAGTTACACGGCTAGATCCAATTTATTTTTAGAAAACAAACCATACATCGCTAATTTTGGCGTTGTCAAAACATTCATACCAAAAATAACTTACAAGTTTAATTTTTAAAAGTTTGTAAAAGGTCTTGAAAATAAAAAATTAAAAGAAAAAAAAAGGCAACACCAAGTTTAGCCAAGAGCCTGAAACCAAGGAGAGCCCATGGCATGCAACCACCCAACCTGAAAGAAACCATGGCCATTCATTTACCTTCACCTCTCCCTATATAAACCACACTCAGCTCGTCGGAGAAGCCAAGCCATCACCAAACCTTCTAGCCTCTCAGCCTTTTGCCTCTCTCTACTCTCTTTTCTTGGCCGTCTCTCTTATATCCCTCAATTAACCATCGAGGGCGGCCAAAAAAGAGGGAAAGAAAGAGCACAATAACATTATTACACCATGGTGCGATTCGTCATCATCGCCGTCGTCGTCGTCGCTGCCTTCGCCGCCGTCGAGGCCCGCGTTGGACCTATCGTCGCTCCGACCAACTTGGTCACCAACCCACTCGGTGCCGTCATCGACAATGGCCGCAAGATCACCGGCGTCGTCGACGAGTGCGCCTGGACCTGCGACCATGTCGGTGACACACTACTGTCCACAAAAGAAATGGTCAGAAAGACTTGGTAATTAGCGTTTCATCATCGATGATTAATTGTGATGCAGGTGAGTAACAAGAAGATGTGCCACACGCTGAGGAAGCTGCCGGGGGTGAGCTCGCCGCGGGAGCTTCTGACGGCGGCGGTGCGGCTGTCGATGAGGAAGGCGAAGGCGGCGAAGGCGAGGTTCGAGGCGGCGAAGGCGGCGGCGCAGAAGGGGACACCGATGGAGTCCATCCTGGACACCTGCAGTGGGAGCTACGACAACACGGTGTCCGCGCTGCAGGATGTGCAGCGATGCATCGACACCAACGACAGCAAGGCGAACCTCATCACCAAGATGTCGGCGGCGACCACCTTCACCGGCGACTGCGCCAACGCCTACGACGAGCGGGAGCTGGAGCCCAGCCTCGCCCTCAAGGCCGCGCAGCACAACGTCGACCGCGTCGTCTCCGGCGCCCTCGCCATCGCCGCCAAGCTCAAGCAATAATAGCAAACTGATAATCGATTAATCAACTAAATTACACCTAGCACATGCGTCCGCACTTTATGGGTGTACGTACGCATGCATGTGTAAGATCGACAGGGGTGGTGGTGGTGTATCTCGCACTTGAAAAAAAATAAAAAAAAGGCTGGAGAAAAAAAATATGTAGTGTGCATCTTAATTTAAGGTGGTTAATATATATGGCAAATTCAACGACCGACATCGTATGCACTTCTTCTGTTATTTTTTTTAACTAGCAAAAATGTATATGCGTTGTAACAGGTGAAGATAATTTTCGTGATGGATAAAAACTCTGCCAATTTAAATGATAAACCAAAACATGGCAAATAAAACAATGGAAAAACAAATTCAGAAATCATATATAGCATTGAACTCAGTTGTTGTACTTGCTTCATGTATCATCACACGAATAATCTCTTACGTACAATTTTTCATAGTCTCACAAATCGATCGGGTGGTTATTACATAAGTTGACGCATGTGTATTTTGTTATACCTCATCGACCAAAGATTGAAAACTTGATTATTCAATTAGTGAAACTCTTTTTTTACCGTAGATGGAAAGCATTTACAAAGTAACAAACCTACCTCATATACACCTTAAACAATGATAATTTCAAAAAGAAAATATTTATGAGGAGAGAAATTTGGAAGAGAAAAAAAGAGGAAAAGGAGAAGGAGAAAAGATAAGAGATTGGAAGGAGAGGGAGAGGATTAGGATCATTGGGAGAAAAGAAAAAGAGAAAACGAAAACGAAAAAAAGGAGAAAAAAAGTCTGATCGGGGGAGAGGCGCGAGGGACAGAGCGGTGAGATAGTGTGGAACGGTTGGGTTGGGCTAGGAGGGGGAGGGATTAGGCTGCAAGAAGTGTATAATAGTTATTTTACTCAAATCGAATTGGATACGGATGACGTAAAACCAATTTAAACACGAATAACATACCAAAGTTTATAATAGTATAGAGAGAGATATATACAACGTGAGTTAACTTCTAGACATATATTTAACTATTTGTTTTATTTAAAACTATCACGCAATTATCATTTATTTACTGTTAATGATTGTTTTATCGTTTAAGGTATTTTAGACATGACTTAAATTTTTTTTGTAAAATAAATTGAATAACATGACTTATATTTTATTTGTAAAATAAATGAATATGGAGAATGGTGAAATGCCTATTCAAAAGTCAAAGATATTGTATATTATAAAACGAAGGGAATATATATTAGGCATCTTGATTAAGAAAATAATATTTTTCACCGGACATGAATGTATCATCATTCATCAGAATTTCAGAACCAATGAGTCAATGAGATAGCAACATGGTGGATCTGTCGTACGCCGTGCCCTCCGCCGGGTTCGTCGTGGTCGTGTTTGTTGCCTCATCACTCGCACTAAGCTTGATACTGGCAACCAAACATGCCATTCATGAAAAGTATCAGTAGACACTAATAATATCATCACATGCTCGACCGCTCGACATGTCGTACAATTGTTGAGCTGCCTGCTCGATGTGCTGCTCCAGTAGAAAAATGGGGTTGTTTGGATGCTATACTAATATTGTTGTCATTTATCATTTGTTCTCCACAATTGTCTAAGTTGTATAGCTAGAAAAATGTGAGTCACACCTTAATTAGTGCCACACCTTTTTGAGTTAAACGATATATGGACCATGAGAATGAGAGAGGATCTTGCCACAGGTATGGTTATGAATCAAACAAGAAGTTAACTTCATCAAACTTGTCTAACATGATATTGACAACACTCTGGGTAAAGTTTTGAGAGTAAACCAAACAACTCCTAAGACCCGTCAGCGTGGCAGAGCCGGTGAAGTCTGCATGTACACTCGGTGATTTGGGCCAATTTGGTTGCTACCCTGAGTAACATCTGCCTGACCAGATAAATGCCAGAGATACGCCTGGACTCTGTTAGGTTCGTGGCCCGATGCTTCAAGCACCTGCCTGACCTGAGCTTGGCTCAGGCGTCGCGCTTGATGACTCGCTAATCGCGATTACTCGCCGCGCGCGTAAGCGTTAGCTTGTCCGACGACCACGCACTCCCAAGCAAGAGACCACTATTGATTAGAGGAATAAACCGAGGATAGAAAAAGATGGCATCATGTTGATGGAGGATTAATTGACGAAGTTAATCACTTTTTTACCTAAGCACACGTCTTTTTTTACTATTGATTTTGTCAGGCACGTTTATTCCAGGCCTTCAACCAAAATGAGCAAACCCAGGGATGCCTCGTCAGGCAAAAAAACATAAAAATTTCAGGGAAATCTCAGGCAAGCAACCAAACAGGCCCTTGGTGGCAGAGGCTTTGCCGCAGCGCACTTCATGTCATGCACCAACCTGACATGATCAAACCTGACACAGGAAAGCAGGATGAAAGGAGAGATATACATAGTGGTATACATTATCCAAGCTTGTTAAATAGGTACAGGAGATACAAAAAAAATCCAAGCTTGTGACATCAGTTGATTAAATAAATTTTACAATGATACAAGAGATATCGACTGGGAACAAAACGCAGAAAAGAAATGAAGATTCTGGGGACCTATAGTGATGACAAACTTACAGCAAAACATGGGTAAAATCAATAACATGGCTGTCAGCAGCTTTCCTCGCTTGCGCGAGACGGAACCATGAAGCCTCAGGAGCCCATCCTGCGAATGAATGTCCGTCTGAGTTGCCTCTGTAAATGCCCCCTTGGAGGCCTGGACTCCAGGAAATCAATCATTTCTTCCAGCAACCAGAGGTGTGAAAATCAGATAAGTCTCAACTCATATTCACCAGCCATTGTGATGTATCGAACCCAAGGAAGGGCCTGATATCCGCTCTTTTCAATGATTTTCAGATAACGAACCTGCAGAAGCACAAAGTCAACAAAGGAGTAAGATACCAAAGGAAGTTCCAAACATAGTGGTAAGAGATGTGCAACATAATCTGGTATGTTACCTGAATACCCGACACAGTAAAATACGGTATCTCAAATTTCACACGTATCGGAGCCTTCTTTTCAGGCATTGCTTCTTCTGATGTTATGCTTGGAAGGCTGAATTCTGCTCTACACATATATTCCTAATGGAGAGATTCTAGGAAATTAGAGCTGATGGACATAGCATAAAAGTGAAAGGCAACGCGGTAATTTTGATATCAACTCAGTACTTACCTTGCCACCAGGAAATGATTTTATTTTCCAGACCATCGCATCTCTCTCAGGTGCATATGCCGCAGAGCCCATTGAAGTCCTTATATTTGGATTTGTCGAATCCTCAGGCACTGGTACTTCAATTTCTACATTTGTTGCTGTGCTGGAAATGAGAAAAAACAATAACAGTAACTTGTCTGGAACTAAGACACTGATGCGGAGACATTATCAGTTTTTTAAAAAATAAAATAAAATAAAATAACACCTCCTTTCTTTGAACTGACTTCTTGCCTTCACTGTGATCTGTATCCGACTTCTTGAATGTTTCTCCACTTGTGCTTCTACCCAGATAAGAGGTTTCACCTATGGGAGGGCCCAGAGGAAGATAGATCAGGTGAAATGTAGATCATAACCTAGCGTTATCCTAGCAGCAAAGATTAAGCAGGGACAAACCTGGGTGCTAAGTCTGTAAGTCATCAGATCAAATGATCCATCTGGAGGAATGAATGATATAGTCCTATCATTCTCAAATCTGGCCAACCGAACACACCTAAAGAAGGTTTGGCCAATTCAGAGATGTAACATGGATGATGTAATAGAAATGAATTATATTTTGATAAAGAATCATCATAGTTATACTGTATGTTAGTATCTTACTGATGAAATTTGATATCGTCCAAATCTATTGCTTTTCCTTTGGTTGCTCGGCCTTGAGCCTCCAGGAGAACCCTATCATTCAACCCCAGTTTGCACTCGGGCATTCCACTGTACAAGCAGATGGATATTAGCTATGATGCATATGTTGAACATATATTTTGGACAATCTACCAGATCATCTGAAAAACAAACTAGTCAGTTCAATGGCTAGTCCAATTAGCATTCATAACATAACTGGGTACTTGGGAAACATATAATCTAACGATATCTTGGACAATCCAACAGATAGTCTGAAATATAAACTAGTCAGGTCAATGACTAGTCCAATTAGAGCATTACATACTGCAATAAAGTTCATTTTTTTATGTACTGTTTGATGCTATTATCTGGATGAGAATTACATTACCTACATTTATTTGACATGGTTGCAACATGTATGTCGTAGACTCATAGTTGGAAGAATATTGTATACACAATTTAATAGTATTTACTCATCAATACCAACTTGCTTCAGTGATGTGATAAACAGTTAAACTAGAAGTTCACAATAATGGGTTGGATACATCATAGAAAAACAGTGTTCCGCATTCCTCTAACTGCAACTCCCATTAAACTTATTTCTGAAGCAGCTGAGTTATCAGCACAATGTGGATTTGTGATATGAGAATGCCTCATTAGACACTAATTGTAGAAAATACGACTTGGGTGCCACTCCCTTTGTGACCGTGCAGTTACTACCTTAGAAATGTTCGCATTTTCAGCTCGCCGATGACATCAGACCTTACTATCTGCCCATTGCTGTTAACGAGGATATTGACACTCTCCACCACATCCAAGAACACCTGCAGCACAAAATTTTGATAATTTTCTAAGTCCATCACACGTTTATGTGAACCAAAAAGTAAAAATTCAGGTGTAGTGTATCAGACTTCATTCTTCTTGTACCGAATCCCCTCGCTCCTCCATGACACAGCATTTGTCACTGCCATGGGTGGCCTCTGAGTGACCTCCATCCTGTACGCGTCTGTTTTAATGAACTCGCTCAGGATCATTGCTTCCGTGTATTGTGGGTACCCGAAGTCCATCATCTCATCAAGCAACTCATACTACACACACAGCAAAGGGCATCAAGCCTCCAATTTCGGTGACACAGCAATTCGGATTGAACCAGACCAAGTATTCAGTTCGCATAGCACACAAGCGCACATACCACAACGACGAAGTTGTCCCTCAATGATTCCTCCTCCAGCTCCTCGAAGTAATGCTTGAACACCTACGCCCACACACAAATCATATGAACAAAATCCAATGGTATTGTCCATACTAACGAACGCACAATGTTGCTGTGAAGATGGCAGCATACATCGACGACGCGGTGGAGGAAGAGGATTATGCTGGCGGCATTGCAGTTCTGACGGGACGCGGTGAGGAGGAACACATTGTTGTGCTGGATGAACATGTAGGAGACGCCGGCGTCATCGTGGACGACAGGCGAGAGCACCTCTGCGTCGCTCTGATCACACGGAAAACGGTGGCAAAAGCTTATCGAGAAGCCGGCATTGCACAGATCGATCTACGTGAAATGGCGGGGCGGCGGGGCTTGTATTACCTCCTTGTCGAGGAGCTTGGTGAAGAAGCGCTCGGCCTGGAGCGCGGAGACGTCGCCGCGGTAGTCGCGCCAGACGAGGACGCGGCCCTTGATGTCGAGCAGGAACAGCGCCGACACCGCCCCCGCCGCCATTGCCGCGGCGCCTCGCCTCGCTGGATCTGGATCTGCCCCCCCGGAGCTATCGACACCCCGCGCCCACCTACCTAACCGCGGTCGGCTACCATTCGTGCCCCCCTCGCGTCGCGGCGGGGTTGGCGTCGCGTCGCGGCGGGGCGGAGCCTGCGGCGCTGCGGTTGCCGGATCAGCGAGGCGAGGCGAGGCGCGGCGCGGCGCGCGCGCTCGTGCACCGCTGGCGTTCGCGTGGCTGGCGGAGAGGGAGATGGACGGGGAGATCGGAGACGACGTTGGGGTTGGATGGATTCAGGCGTTATTTTTTAGATTTTTTTTAAGTATATTTCACAAAACTTTTATCACAAAAAACTAGAAATATAAATATATCTAACGTGAAATTTCTGATATAACTACGTCTCAAAAATGTTGCTATTTAGGATGGGTAATATTTTATGACGGAGGAAGTATAAATTTAATATAGAGTATCACAATGTGTATACCAATTCATTCACAAAGCTAAAACATGACGAATTAAACTCTATATTCTGATATGTGGAATTTTTGACCAAAATTTGAATGTTTTCATCCCATGGATATTTCGGTCATTATGATAAAATTGTACTAGAGACTAAACCTAGTGGTAATTGTAGGAAAAGGATAAAATCAGTGGCAAATAGATTCTTTCTAATTTTTTATGGTTATTTACTAAACTACCTACTATGGTGCGGTAATTTTAAGAAAAAGTCAATCTTCTGTAAGTCCACATCTTACACATTAAATTACATACATTATAATATAATTTTCAAATTATACAATGCATTATTCACATTTTATAGAAGAAATAGGGAAAAATAATTTATTATATATTTAATTATGAGAAAAGTATTAGTAAAAATTAAAAAACAATATGAAAGAATTAGAGGAAATACCAATATAGCTATATACGTATTGATAAAAGATAATCATATATCATGTAGTGGGAAAAGGATATCATAATCGAATGTTTTATTATTGAGCAAACTTGATGGTATTTTTTTTATTTTTTATGGATCTATCTAACCATAATTAATCAGTCTGTGGTAACATAAATTTGTATCATCATACGTCAAGCCGTCAACATATCATAATAATATTAGTAATAGCTAAGTAGACCGATCCAACCATACTGTGTGAAGACGATAAAATTGTATTGGGTTTAGCATAGCATGATACTAACAAGTAATGGATAACTTACCTTCAATTGTACTATAAAAAAATTAAATTATAATTAGTAATTGAAGCTAGGGAAAAAAAGTAAATTACAGGTACTACTATGTATTCTTAAAAGTTTTCACATTATATCACCTTTTAACCATTATTTTTTGTTTACACCACAACTAACTTTACATTTTTTTTCAATTTATACCATACCATTTTATCCATCTCCAAGTCCAGTAACTCTATCTTCAAGTACAATAACTCTGCAACCACTGCACATACTAACTCTCTCTCCCTCTTTTTTCCCTCAGATCCAGCAAAGAGAAGCCCGGATCTAGCGTCTCCACTCTCCATCGTGTCGACTCCTACCTCCCCGAGTCCCTGCAAGCCCGACATCCCGAGTCTCAATGATGATATATCAATAGTGTGCATGGTGATAGAGAAGAAGAAAAAAACATGTCGGTGACTAAAGGGTGTGGCTGCACATGCGAAGATAGAGAGGAGGAACGATGATAGCTTATAGAAAAAGAGCGATGGTGACGATGCATGGAGCGGTATTTAGTGGTTGTTGGATGTTTGAGAAGTTTGCTATCGATACAATCCTTAACCGAGCTTATTATATTTTTTCTATAACTATTACTGACATGTGGGCCACCCGTCAAAGAATGGGTAAATCATATAAAACCTATTGTTTTTGGCGTGGGGTTTTCCCGTAGCTCCACTACAACAGTAGCCTTCCTCGCGTCAGCCGTTCGATCTAGCAGCCCTAGCCAATCGGAGCCGTCCGTTTCCCTATCACCTCCCCCGGACCCGGTTCCCAGTTACCCGCACGGCCGCAACCCTAACCCCTCCCTCTCTCTTCAATCCCTCTTCCCACTTCCTACGCGCCGCCGCCGCCCTCCTCGCGTATCTCCCGTCTCGTCTCCTCCGCTCCTCGCGCCATCTCGCGGCTGAACAGGGAGGGGCCCCGATCTCCATCTGGAGAGCAGAGCAGGGGAGGGGATCCTGGTGAGCATCCACATCCTCTTTCTGATTCATATATATCTCTCTCTCTCCGACCTACTTTTGTCTGGAATTTGCTTGCGTTAAACCCTAGCTTCTCTTCTAGATCTGGAAGAAGCTCTTCTCTTAATTTCAGAGAGAGAGAGAGAGAGAGCCTTAACCTTAATGCAAGTAACAGTTTGTTTGTTCCTCCAAAAGTTTGAACCCCCATGTCCCAAGTTGGATCCGCCCCTGCTTGTAGTAGAGTGAGTAGCATAAGCAAGTTTAGCCTGGTTGATAATGGAATAGCAGCATCACATGTTTTCACTTTGATTCTTTTTCTTTCAGTGAAACTCTGATATCATGATTCTATAACTGCTAAATAAATGAATCTTCAGACAAAGCACTTGCTGTTGCCTGCTAAAAGAGCACTTGTTGTTGTTGCTGCTGCTGCTGTTACAGTGCAGTTTTTTTTTCAGCTAGCTACTGTTTAGTTGTATTCCCATTGTTACTATGTTTTGGCGGATAGAACATCAGTTGCTAGTACGCAACACTACTTATATTTTTCTATTTAAAATTTGTAGCTATTGCCTTATCTTCTATTTAACAACTCATCCTATAACTGCTGAATGAATTTTCAGAGAAATCACTTGGTGATAGCTGCTAAAAGAATTGTTGTTGTTGCTGTTGTTACAGTGCAGAGTTTTTTTTTTTTTGCTAGCTATTGTTTAGGTGTACTCCCATTGTTACTATGCTTTGGTGGATAGAACTCTAAGTACTAGTTTTCTACACTATTTACATGTTTTTTTAATGTTGTAGCTATTGCCTCATGCTCTATTATTGCAATCATCCTAATAATTGCTCATCTATCATTTAGGTTGCTGTAACTGCCGTATTTTCACATGGATTCAACTAAGCAAGATTTCCAACCCCGGACATTCTCCATCAAGCTGTGGCCACCAAGCGAAAGCACGCGTCTCATGCTTGTGGAGCGGATGACCAAGAACCTGTCCACAGAATCCATATTTTCTCGCAAGTACGGCCTTTTGGGCAAGGAAGAGGCTCATGATAATGCTAAAAGGATCGAAGAGGTATGCTTTGCCTCTGCAGACGAGCATTTCAAGGAGGAGCCTGATGGTGATGGGAGTTCTGCTGTCCAGCTGTACGCAAAGGAAACTAGCAAGTTGATGCTGGAAGTTCTGAAAAGAGGCCCAAGGACAACTGTGGAACCAGAAGTACCTGTTGCTGATACACCTCTTGAGCCTGCCTATGCTGTATTTGATATATCTGGTGGCAAGCGTGCGTTTATTGAGGCAGATGAAGCGAAGGAACTTTTGAGCCCACTTACCAAACCAGGAAATGCATATAAACGGATTTGCTTCAGCAACAGGAGCTTTGGTATTGGTGCTGCCAATGTTGCTGGACCTATTCTGGAATCAATCAAAAAGCAACTCACAGAGGTGGATATCTCAGATTTTGTTGCTGGAAGGCCTGAGGATGAAGCCCTTGATGTGATGCGCATCTTCTCAAAAGCTTTAGAAGGCGCTGTACTGAGATACTTGAACATCTCTGATAATGCTTTAGGTGAGAAGGGTGTCAGAGCATTTGAAGAGCTCCTGAAATCACAGGACAACCTGGAAGAACTATATGTGATGAATGATGGTATATCAGAGGAAGCCGCGCAAGCACTTTCTGAACTTATTCCTTCAACCGAGAAGCTTAAGATTCTCCACTTCCACAACAATATGACGGGGGATGAAGGTGCTATGTTTATTGCTGAGATGGTTAAACGTTCTCCTAACCTAGAGAGCTTCAGGTGCTCAGCTACAAGGATAGGATCTGATGGTGGGGTGGCTCTGGCTGAGGCATTAGGGACTTGTACTCGTCTGAAGAAACTTGATCTCAGGGACAACTTATTTGGAGTTGAGGCAGGGTTGGCTCTCAGCAAAACCCTTTCAAAACTTCCTGATCTTGTTGAGCTGTATCTCAGTGACCTCAATCTTGAGAACAAGGGCACTGTAGCAATTGTCAATACCCTCAAACAGTCAGCACCCCAGTTGGAGGTTCTTGAAATGGCTGGGAATGAAATTAACGCCAAAGCATCCCAAGCTTTAGCAGAATGCTTGACAGCAATGCAATCACTCAAGAAGTTGACCTTGGCAGAGAATGAGCTGAAGGATGATGGTGCTGTGGTGATTGCAAAATCACTGGAAGACAGACACCAGGATCTGAAAGAGCTTGATGTGAGCACGAATATGCTGCAGAGGGTGGGAGCTCGGTGCTTTGCCCAGGCAATCGCAAACAAGCCAGGTTTTGTGCAACTGAACATAAACGGGAATTACATCTCGGACGAAGGGATTGATGAGGTGAAAGCTATTCTGAAGAGTGGTGAGAACTCTGTGGAGGTGCTTGGTCCACTAGATGAGAACGACCCTGAGGGGGAGGCTGAAGATGATGAGGAGGAGGAAGAGGAAGAGGAAGAGGATGACGGTGGGCTGGATTCGAAGCTTCAGAGCCTGAAGGTTGAGCAGGACGATTAGTCATGTTTAGGCTAAACTTGAACTATCTTTTTTCTTTCTTGAATTAGCTTCAAAACGTTTTGCTGCCAGGTTGAACTTTCACTTTGATGTTTGAGTCGTTCAAAAACTTTGATGTTTGAACAGACGCACTGCAGGCAGATGGTTTAGCCTGGTGGTTTTATCTATGCCTGTGTAACTTCCATTAGAATTTGTTTCATGTATGAGCAACAACCTGGTTAGTCAGACCAAAGGTCAGCTGTAGCTGGATCCTTACATCATTGGCATTCATTTGCTGTGACATCTTTTGATGGTCTGTGTGTTGTTCTTTGGTACATACATGTTTGGAAGCTTGTATAGTGGTATGCATCCGTGGAAGGGCATAAACGTACACATCAAGCTGCTAGTTTTCTACTTTGACTATACACAAAATTATAATTATAAGATCATGTATCGCAACACTATAAATTTAACATTGAGTTTATACGAACTATAAATTTAAGACATTATCAAAACATTTGAGTTTATACGAACTATAAATTTAAGACATTATCAAAGAAGTATATATTTAGAACGTTTGTAACTTCAATAGTACAGCAATTGTAGGATATATCGGGGCAATTTCGTTCTTACCCCTACTTCGATATTCAATATTAATTTTATCCCTGTATTTTAGGGTTTTCGTTTTTGCCCCTAATTTTTCGAAACAAATAAGTTTTTTATTCCCTATTCCGTTAATTCTTGCTAACGGTGTTCAATGTGGGGTAAAAAGGATAAGTATACCCTTAAATACAAATCTATTGATGCCATACTATAGCAGTAATTTAATTTGTCAAAATTTTGTGAAAGTTTGCTATAATTTGGATCAAATTTGAAACATAGGAAGAATCAATTTACAACATTGTTCGAAGTTCATGTCAAAATGGCTTATCTCAAAATAGGGCAAATGTGTAAGTGATGTACAAAAGTACTAAAAAATATCTGAAAGTATACTTGTCCTTTTTACCCCATATTTAACATCGTTAGCGAGAATTAACGGCACAGAGATAAACGGTTGATTCGTTTCAAAAAAAAAATAGGGGTAAAAATGAAAACAATAAAAAAGGGGGTAAAATCAATACTGGATATTAAAGTAGGGATATGAACGAAATTGTCCCTTTAAGATTTGTACTTGTATGATAACTTCATTACTAGTAATAACTTTATAGTTTTGCAATACCAAATATGTAGTTTCATGGCAAATGTGGTGCTAAAGACATGTTGGGAACTAATCCCTCCTACATATAAAAACGGGGTAACTCATTAGAGCATGACTAATTAAATATTTTATTAGTTAAAAAGATTTTAAAAAAAGGATTAATATGATTTTTTAAGCAACTTTTCCCTTTTTTTTTTTGAAAACACACTGTTTAACAATTCCGAAAACGTATGCGCGGAAAACAAGGGAATAAAAGTTGTGAAAGAGGATATACGGACTCAATCCAAGTCTTATAATGCACCACCTAAAATCTATAATTTTACTATAATTTGGTTAAAATATTTTTAGTTTTGCAAAAATTTACTCAAATTTGGACGATGATGAAATACGTCCAACCAAATAGAGAGAACACATCGGACAATCAAAGGTAGATAAGCACACGAAGCTACTGCCCGTTCCCAGATCAACGGCGTGGATTACGCCACCGGAGTCCGCATCCGCATCCACCCCCTCCGTTCGCAATCACTCTAGCAACCCGGGGACAACAGATCGGAAAACTCGCGGGCGGCGGCGGCGGCGGCGGCGGCGGGGGTAAGCGAGCAGACACCGGCGACGAGCACGAGGAGGAGGAAGAAGAAGAAGATGGCGGCGACGCTGTCGCAGCTCGACGACGAGATCGTCCGCGGGATGGCCATCGGCGCGGTATTCACCGACTACGTGAGTTCTCCCACCGCGAAAATCCCCCAAACCTCCTCCTCATCCCATTGGTTTCGGCCCCGGAGGCCCGGACTGATTCGCCGTGATTCCCTGATCGAATCGGTGGTGGCAGGCTGGGAAGATAAACTGCCTCGATTTCCACCGCAAGGAGGATCTCCTCGTCACCTCCAGCGAGGACGACTCCATACGCCTCTACAACATCACCAGCGCGACGTGAGTGCGTTGTGCCCCGCAGCCCGCTTGATTTTTTTTTTTAGTTTTAGTTTTACCTCTGTTCTGTGACCTTCATATGTTAGATCGTAGCAGTATGTCGATGCGAGTGGTGAGCTCTGCTACTGCATTCTCAGTTTGGCTTATAGATTCCATTATTTTGATAGTCAGCTTCGTTTTGGGGATGTGATGTGTGGTGGGTTATACTTTTGGGAACTCAGGAGATGCCAATATCTTGCTACTTGCTGCTAGAATTTATATTTCATCTGTGTCAGTTTTGTGCTTCTGCTTGATGGATATATGATGAGACCCTTTTATGACCTGTCATCGTTTTCTGTCTGATTAACCACATTGCTAGGGATATGCAGTCATACTGGCAGCATTTGTTGTGGCCTACTTTTCTCTATTAATGTAATCGTTCCTTATTTTTTTTCATTAGATTTAACCTGTCCTGCAGTATGCTCTGCATTGCTTGAATTTTGCTTTGTTTGATGTTAACCAAACTATTTGAGCATTCGATAATGGGTTTGTGCACATTTTCTGACTTGTTATTAACTCATGTTACAAATGGGGACTATGTTTAGGTTATTGAAGACTACATATCATAGGAAACATGGTGCTGACCGTGTCTGTTTTACCCACCATCCGAGTTCCATCTTATGCTCATCAAGATACAATCTAGAGTCAGCAGAGTCACTTCGTTATTTATCACTGTATGACAACCGTTGCTTAAGATATTTTAAAGGACACAAAGACAGGTTGGCTACATTCTTGTTTCTTTCTTGTCTAGCGATTATGCCTAGGAGAAATTATGAGAGGTGCACTATTTCATTTCAGGGTTGTTTCACTATGTATGTCACCTGTCAACGATAGTTTTATGTCAGGATCACTTGATCACAGTGTCAGGATATGGGATCTTCGTGTAAATGCTTGTCAGGTTCGGACACCATTCCTTATTTAATGCGATCAATCATATATACACAAATTGCATTTAGTAGGGTAATAGTACCATTTGTCGTCTCAGGGCTTTCCATGCTTACTTGTTTAGCATTAGGGTATACTACGTTTGCGTGGTAGGCCTTCTGTTGCATATGATCAGCAGGGACTTGTTTTTGCCGTGGCAATGGAAGGAGGTGCTATTAAGCTATTTGATTCCCGGTCATATGACAAAGTTGGTATTCAGCTTCAATCTCAAAAACTGTAAATTCCTATAAGGCTTGCGGAAGTTTTTATCTTGGGTGCCAAATACAATTTCAGGGTCCCTTTGACACTTTCTTGGTTGGTGGAGATACAGCTGAAGTTTCTGATATCAAATTTAGCAATGATGGCAAGTCCATGCTTTTGACAACAACCAACAACCATATATATGTTCTGGATGCCTATGGAGGGGATAAGGTCAGTTACTTCTGTTGCAGAAAAAAATTCTTCAAATTGAACTAAGTGCAAATATCCTCAAACCAAATCATTGACACCCTCAAATTCCTTTTGCAGAGGTGTGGCTTTAGTCTGGAGTCATCTCCCAATGTAGCAACTGAAGCTGCTTTCACTCCAGATGGCCAATATGTAATTTCAGGTATGATATTCGTGTTTTTCCATTTCTCTGCCATATCATTTGGCATATATATATTCTGATATGAACTAGTAGTACACACCAATTTTACTCAACTGGTTCCCCTGTAATTGAAACTTCTACATTTGAAAGTGCTCCTAACTTACCTTGTGCAATCATATTGCCTCTACTAAGAACACAGCTAATGATAATTGGAGCATATATTTCACCTTCAACTTGCCCTTAACCATCCGAATAGAAATATTTTGCTGGCAATGATATGCTTATACTGCTTTTCATGTACCAATTTAACTTATATATGCTATGGTTTCTGTTGCCTATTGACAGTTCCACTACTGCTGAAAGTGAAGGCCTATGTATGCTTATTTAACAAAACTTGGAACTATATATGTTTTCATAGCAATATATCAGGCTGTGTGGTGAAAGCTTTTGTTGAAAACAATATTTGCTTGGTTTTGCAGGATCTGGTGATGGTACCTTGCATGCTTGGAACATCAATACAATACAAGAGGTGCTCTTTCTTAAATCATGCTTTTAGTATATGCTGTTCTTTGCCTCTTAAGTGTTTTTCGTTTTGTAGGTTGCTTGTTGGAACAGTCACATCGGTCCTATCACTGCTTTGAAGTGGGCTCCCCGTCGAGCGATGTTTGCAACTGCGTCAACTGCCCTAACTTTCTGGATTCCCAACAGTTCCAGTTCGAATTAGGTGCCTAGCAAAAAGGATGGAACGTGTGATATGCTGACTCAACAAACACTTGTATCCTGTTCTTTCCTGCACAAGATGGGTATCGTGTATGAAGTATCAATTTCTTTATTACCATCTGTGGCAAAAAATGATGATGTACATCTTCCCATTGTATTATCTTATGACTATTGTTAATACACATAAAATTTTCTGCATCAGTCACCCAAAATCTTCCCCTGCACATCTCTCAGTGCATCATCAGAAATGGAAATCTGTACAGCTGGTCCAAATCTTTCGGTGCTTATTGTAAGCCTGCAACCGTCCATAGAACATGGCCACATGATTAGGTAGTGGCACTAGTGCTTAGAAAATTATAAGGTAAACCTCTTATTGCTCATCTTTTGGGTTCAAGATCTCACAATATTCTGGGCTCAAGATCTCATAATATTCTCATAATTCTTTATTCTGTGCTTTCCCACCACCGCGGACTTCTGCATCTTGAAGGAGTCCAGGTTTTCCCCTTTTTCTTGAGATGAACTGATAGAGTTGGATAAAAAAAGTTTCACTCCAGGTTTTTCCCTTTTTCTTGAGATGAACTGATTGAGTTGGATAAAATTGTTTCTCCTTATTGCTCAATTTCTGGCATGCTTCTTACTACCATCTGCTCAGTAAATTGTTAGTTTTTTTTTATCCTCAGAAGGAAATGACTGCCATCAATGTTAAGTGACCTCATGAGTGTACCCTTTGAACATTTTAATGGTGTCGAATGAATTCGTGAATTTGCAATTGTTTTTTTTTACCAGTCACACGATATGCCTTACCACAGATTATTTCTTCAGAATTACTACGCAACTTGCATATTGCCTGTAACGGAAAGATTGAACTTGTGCATAAGAAAAAAAAAGCGACTACGACGCTAATAACAGGGCAAACAATGTTTTATTGTCTAATGTCTACACCAAGCGGTCCATCGAACCCGAAATACATTATTATCCAGAGCAGTGAATTGCAACATACAACATCAGTTGGTAAAGAAGAAACAAGCAACAATGGACAGCTTCCTGCACAGAAACCCCCCTACTTCTGCCTCTTGTAGATCTTGTGCAAGAAGGACTTCAGTACATTCTGAACATCTATGCTTGGCTGAGCTTCTATATCCGTAATCAGCTTCTTGTAACTCTCGTTCTCATAGTCTAGAAAAACCTCCTAGAATGAAGTAATAAACTAGATATCAGACTTGGTTATGAACTCAATATAATGGTTGGAGATGTCGAAATTCAGACTAGGTCAAGCAACTAAACAAGTAGGCCATGATAATACAAAGCAGGAACATCCACTGTAGATATCATAATTTACAAGAGACAGTGAGACACCACTGGATTCTTTTGACAAGAAGGTAAACCTCATGAAGAAACATATAAAGCATAATAAAGAGTCAAGGCAAACCTCTAGGTTTAGTTCTCTGTAGAGGCCCTTCACTTTTGCCACACAGGCTGGATCTTTCTTTCCATAATTTTCCTGGAGGAGCAGAACAAATAAAGTGTTTAGACAACAACCTTGACAGTATCACAAAAGACTATGGAGATGGCTTACAAATAGAACATTCTTTTGACTCTCATCAGCACGCTCAAGGGCTTGCACAACTAGCCAGGAGCATTTGTAATCTTCAATGTCAGTCCCGATCTATAATATGACATACAAATTAATCAAACTACAGGAGCTAAACAAATATCAATATAGATGTTGATGTTCGTCTAAGCTACTACAACAGGCAAATGCACCAACCTTGCCAATAAATTCGGGGTCACCATAACAATCTAGATAATCATCCTGTGAAAAAAGAGTCGTATTATTAATTGATAAAAGTAGAATAATACTCGTGGCAGCCAAATTCCTCCTGTTCTTGTTATGTGGCAGAAATAGGAGTTACCTGGACTTGAAAGTATACTCCCATCTTAACAAGAATGTCTTCTACAGCACCATAGTTGGTCAAGTCCTCTCCAGATAGCAACAGTGCACAAGCAACCTTTGGCAAAACAGCATATCAGTACCACTTGCAATTAGTATTTACATACAAGTACCACTTGCATTTAGTATTTATTACCAAAACAAGGATTACATAAATGAAGATATGTCAATAGAATATAAATTTTACCGGCAGATAAAATGAATAGTAGGCTGTCTTATATTGAACAATGCGGCGGTGACTGCAAAAATAACGGAAGTTTTGAATCAACAATCTCAAAATCAAAATTATTGAAGATATATTAGATACTAGAACCAATCCATTCCATATATGACAGAAAACATCAGGCTTATGGTCCTAAGAATAGATAATAAAGCATGCAAAAACATTATTTTCAAAGTTGTTACAAAACTGACTTACACTCCTATGTTATATTTTGTTAGATCTTGTTCTCCCTCATGAGTTGTGATAAGGTCTAGCAATTGACCTGAAGCTGTCTTGAACTCAACCTAGGAAAGCAAGACAAGATAATTAGTAGCAGTAAGGCCGCAATGGTCTGAATGTTCAGACAGGCCGTGTTATGTATACCAGCATATAAAATTACCTCATTGAATAAATCAAGGAGATCAGCATAGTAAGGTTTTCCCCTGAAGTGGAGCCGAAGCATTCGCGGGATATGGTTGCGAAGGATAACTCCATCATTGATAGCAATGGAGCCAACCTATTGTGCAACAAATGGCGGCATGACGGACAAGTTTCATATGTAACAAGTGAAAGGAAGGTACTATAAAGTAAAACAAGTGTTTTTATTTTTCAATAAACAGTTAGACAATGTGCCATTCAGATAGGATAATTTCAGATTCACCAACCTGAGGCACCCGAAACCAACAAGGCTGACCACGTCGAGTGTGTGAATCATCCATCATATCATCAAGCACAAGAAAGTAAGCTTGAAGCTACATAGACAACAAATAAAGCTTAGAGGAGCAAATTCAGTTGCTTTGCACCCATTATTCAGAAACTTGAGTTTAAAGCATTACCCATTCAATGCACCAACCAAGAGTGCACGCCAAAAACATCTCTTCCTCACTTAGAACATTTGTACCCTTCAACAGCTTATAGCTATCGACCACGGAGAGACCACGATTGCACTTCCCTTTTATAGCAACAAGAATAAATTGGAGATTCACTGTGTTTTTGCACATATGTTATATAGAAAATAAATAAAGTAAAATTCATCTCACCTCCAAGTACATTGTAGTCCAACATCTGCTCCAAAGAAAACAAACAAGTTAAATTGAGCCATTCTCAACAGTGACAGTTTAACTGATAGAAGATCATTTTTGTACACCCAATCTATTGTGAAGCTTTACATTAAAAAGAGTAGCATCAAATTCGTCAGCATTATTTTTCTCCTTTTTGACATGGAGACAGATCGAATTGGAGCAGCTAATTTAACAACAGGGAATTTTGAGCCTTCATTTACTGCACTTGCTGATTCATTCCAACATACTACTAGTACTTAACCAAGATTAAACCCCCCAAAAAGCCTAACTACTCAATACTAATTACTGAGGATCCAGAATTTACAAGCGAACCCCACGTGCTGTGACTAATTAATTGCAGTTCCATCAATCATTACCCGATCTAAACTCTTACTAAAAACCCGGAAGAAAGAAACGATCCGGGAGGAACACATGTGCGGCCTATCTAATCCTTCACCATCCCGCCAAGGCGCCAAGCAAGATCAAACCTGCTCAGCAACAGAAGAGGAAAAGGAAAGAGAAAGAGAGAGAGAGAGAGAGAGCATTACGCGGTCGATCCACTGCCGCGACGAGTCGGTGAACTCGAAGGCGGGGTCCCTGAGCAGCGCCTCCTTGAGCACCCCGTAGATCCGCTTGAACTCCTCCTTGCTATCCACCCCACCGGCGCTCCCATTCGCCGCCGCCATTGAGGCGACAAGACCAGGATCAGAGAGCGCGACAGGGGATGTGGTAGGTAGGCTCGATCGAGCTTGCTGGTCTTCCGCCACTGCACGCCGCCGCGAAGGACGCGGGGGTTATCTCAGCGGGAGGGAGGGAGGAGGAATGAGGAGATCGCGATCGCGACAACGACGGCAGCCGAGGAGGTGGTGGTGGTGGTGTTGGGACGGCACGGCGCAGCAGCAAAAAGCTCCCGTTTTTATACTCCCGTGGTGTCCTCTTCGGGGGTTGAATTGAATCCAAGGGGAGGAGACAACCCAAGGGCCCCATCCATGGCGAAATACGAATAATACGCTATACGATGTATTAACTAAATAATAATAATAATAATTTATAAGTAAAACTTTTAGGGTCTCATCGGTTAATAAGTTAAAACGGTTTATTAGGGAATAAAAAATAATTTATAGGTAAAACTTTTATATATTTGTTTGTAACGATTTAAAAGCCAACGCTAAAAAGAAATTACGTTGAAAATATCTTAAAAACAACTTGAAAATCAAGTTTGAAAATTCAAATTTTGATTTTTACTTTAGTTTATAAGCCAACCGATGGGGCTCTTTTATATATATATACACGTACACATATTCTTAGTGACATAAACGTTAATGCGGAAAAATAAATTTTGATGAAAAAACTTCAAAATCAACTTTAAAATTAAATTTTAAAATTCAAATTTTGATATGGACTGATGATTCTGAATAGGGAAAACAATGGAGACCTAAAATGATAATGATGATGCCAATAGCAATAGCAATAGTGTCTCATTGGTTACCTATATTCTAATAAAAATTAATTTATAGGTAAAAGTATTATAGACTTGCTCGTAGCTGATGTTAAAAAGAAAAATTAAGCTGAAAATATTATAAAATCAAATTCAAAAAATTAAATTTTGATTTTTTTTCTTTGGTTTATTCGGTCAAACCGATGGAGCTCGTAGTACTAGTATCGTATAGATCCAGATCTGCTACTGCCTGCGTTTGCCAGTTCAGAGCCAACAAAAGTTTTTATAGTTTCCGTCACGTTGATGGGTAGTAGGAGTTGGTGTCTGGCACTCTGGCTGCTGGCTCGTGTGGTCCTCGTGTCGCCTCCTCAACTGCTGGGTGATGGCCTCGTGACAGTATCAGTCTTTTGGCCATCCAGATGCCATACTGCGTGCAAATTATGGACTGTATGGTGATGAGATTCTTTTTCTTTTTTTGAGAACTATGGTGATGAGATTCTTTTTTTAAAAAAAAAGAATCTTGCCAGGCTATGACTTTGTGTGAGCGATGGACTACGGTGCAGTTTTAGGTGGAAAATAAACTCCTTTTAATGGACATTGGACAAAAATAAATTTTAGTAAAAAAAAAGCTTGACTGTGGAATGAATGGGTTCATGGACGTTTAGTGCCAAACCATGATGACGCACTAGGCCATGTTTTTTCCTATTTGAGATTTAGATTTTATTTTGGTTCAGTTAGCACATTTTTAAATGGTGTGTTATGTGAAAACAATTTCTACGTAGAAATTGTTTTAAAATATCAAATATATTCTTTTATTAAGTTTATAATAATTATAACTTAATTAATTATATACTAATAATTTTTTTTCTTATTTTAGTATATCAACTTAATCTTCATCAGTATCAAGTACCGTCTAGCAGTAGCAAGCGGTGGCTTGGGTATCTCATAAGTTAGAGTAGGTGAGGTAGTGGAGGTTGCAGACTTGTAGATACGTGTCGCGATGAATTAATGAGCTCCGTGCCTCCGTTGTTTTTTCCAGGACTGCAAGCCACATTTGGCTATTATTATTTACTAGTAGATGCAACGCATGATTTTGACTTGCCTTCTTCCATCATATTATTATTGCGCGTGCAGCATAAAACCTCCTGAGGTTGTTCAGATTAGTGTCAAATCATTCTTTCTAACATTTAGTAATACTAAAATTTTAATAAATTAACAATATTACTAAATTTTGGTAGAATAGGATTAATATGTTATTGCTAAATTTACAATGCATTATCAATATTTGACAACAAACTAAACATAGTCATATATCTATCAATTTTACCAAACAATAGTATATTTTAAAATAACACCAATCTAAAAATACCCCTCCTTTTCTATTCCCACCACAGTTTTTACATGTGATACGTAAAGTGTAGGGGTGGATATCGAGTTGGTTGTTCGGTTTGACTAGTCTTACTCCGTACAATATAGCGAGCTGGTTTAATACAGCTTATTCGTCAATCTGAACTGGCTCATTTTCATTTAGCTCAGGAGTCATTTTGTGGCGGATCCAGAAAATTGATTTGTTGGTGTCATAGCATATCTATCGGTGTTATAGTATGTTAATTATACTTAGATCATAGTATTATAATATATGGTTTAATCATAGGTTTTACCGAAAATCAAATCGTCGGTATCGCCTGATACCGGTGTTTGCACTGTAGATCCGTCCATGGAGCCCAGCAAGATGGCAAGTGGATGTCAGGCACAAGAGTGTGACCGCACGGCTGGCGTCATGGCCATCAAACGGGGGGCTTGCTTGATTTGCAGCAGCACACAAGCTCGTCGATGTGCTGGCGTTCTACAGGGCAGTGAACGCGCGGCGAAGTGAGGCGACCAACGGTGGCTGGGCGCCGCCGCCCGCCGCTAGGGAGCGAGAGCGAGACATGTAACGGCAAGAGTACTGTGCAGGCAATCGATGACGATGCTGGGGAATCTGGTCAGATGGCGTGATAAGGAATTGGGGGGTTTAGAGTTAGTGAGACGGTATTTGGGTCTCGTTGGGCTAGGCTTTGCCAAATTGCAACATGGTGTCCTGGATTCCTCGGTTGTTCGTTGCCCCTGCTATTATTTTGGTTCACGAGCAGCTCATTAATATCTCACCGTTTTAAAATATAATAATCCTTATTACTACAATAAGTATTAGATTATTGTGTCCTACAAATTTAAACAAGTACTAGATTGTATCATAGTTACTGGATGGAGGGAGAAATTCTCAATAAGCCAAGCCAAGTCGAGTTAATCACGAGCCAAGCGAGCAAGTTAACAAGCCATACTCTTTTTGTCCAACCCTATATAAGTGAATACGTAATTTTGGACCACGTTATTGAAAGCTGAAAATCTATGTGGGCTCTCATAAAACCGCGGCTTTGTTGGGCTGCCTTTACTAAAAGAATAAGTTCATTTGAGGTCCCCTAATTTGTTATCGAATTTAAAATTCGTCCCTAAACTGAAATACCATATACAACGCATCTCTCAACTCTTGAAACTGCAAATAAGGTCCCAAGCTAGTTTAAAAGATGGTTCCAGCTGACATGACACCTACATGGATGGTTCGACTTGATCCTCGTCCCACTTAGCGTTAACGTGGCGTTAGAATCAAGACTAAAAAAAATTAAAAATAAAATAAAATATATAGACCCATATGTTAGTCAAATAAATTCTAAAGTAAATCTTATGAATTTTGGCTCCGTTTCTATCCGATGAACTCGGGATAAAGCCTAATTCTTCCACCACCATATCCTGTCGTATCCACATCGATCTCATCTTCCTTTGCCTATATAAAGGATTCTCATGGTCTGCCGGTGAGATCGAGCTCACCATCCTGCCATTGTCTTCCTCTTCCGCCCGCTATCTTCTTCTCCCGCTTCGGTGGCGACGGGAGACATGGGCGAGGCTTGAGGACTCCTCCCGCCGCCACCAACGACGACGAGGAGGAGGAGGCAACAAAGGCGATGATGGTGGAGGTGGCCTTGGGAGATAGGCCGGACGGAGTGGAGGTGGGGGTCGCAGAGGGTGGCGAGATGTAGCTCCATGGATGGGAAGGAGGATATAGAGAGGAGAGAGGGGTGAGGTGTAGGAAGTGAGACCCACCGATATGTGGGTCTATTTTTTTATTTGATTGATATATGGATCCATATATTTTATTTTATTTTTATTTTTTTAATCTTGATTCTAATGCTATGTCAACGCCACCACGTGAGACAAGGACCAAATCAAATCATCAACGTAGGCACCACGCCAGTTGAAACCACCGTCCAAACCATCTTGTGATCTGATTTGCAGCGGTTGCGTTGTATCTGGTATTTCGGTTTAGGGACGCAGACTCGGCGACAAATTTGAGAGACCTAATGTAAACTTATTTTACTGCTGCTACACGCTTTGCACCTGTGGTCGAATCCTGCAGAGCCCAACCCATCCTAGCCGTACTGTACAGTTACGGCCCATTTACACATTTGCGGCGCCTGCCTCGCCGTCCTGCCTTGCCGCACGCCTGCCTCTGCCCTGCACCGCCGCCGTACGTGCACGACGCGTCAAATCATCGCTCGCACGCGCCCGGCCTCCCCGGCGATCACCGGTGCACATCGCGGCAGGTCGGGTCGCGCCGTACTCTCTCTTTTCCATTAGAAAACAAATCAAGAACATGATCCGATACATTTTACTACAAATCTGGGTAGATAAAAATTATCTAAATTCACAAAATAGTAATAGCTCATATTCTATCGATGTTTGTTCTTTATAGGACGATAGAAATACGTGAGAACACGTTCTGTCAGTGTGCAGTAGCTGCATAGGTGTCCGTCACCCCGTACATACGTGTAGACCCCCGAAAATAGGAATGCAAGTGGGTAGTCTCACTAGCCGTATAAAAAACCACTCGTTAGTTCATTTTTCATATGGCAATACAAAATTTAGAAGGAAAAATAAATTAGAAGTGAGATAAGCGAGTTAAAAAAAACGGCTTACTCACCCCGCTTGCATCCCTGCCAAAGAGGGGTGACATGGCCGGCCGGTTCTTCTCTCCTCTCTTCTCCTGCAATTCAAGTCATCGACGTCGAGCCGGACCGGCGAGAAAACGACGGCGATCGAAAACGAAACCAAAACGAGAGCGACACAAATGCACGCATATTTTCTACTCCACTACACACAACACAAATCGAGAGAATTGATTATTAACAACAACACCGTAAAAATTGATCCTCCTGATCGATCGATCTCTCTCTGGATGTATCCTACACAGATTCAGGCGTCGAAATTACCTCCCGTATATGAAGGAGTAATCTTTTTCATAGGTCACGAATCAGCAAGCTAATCATATAATTAACGTGCCACTTAAGTCAATGGGACGCACGGCCCTGACCACGATTTGCAACCAATGCCGCAGCGTTATTATTACTACCGTTTACCACCGATTGGAACTATAGTTCGGTGTTCATCATTTTCCTCACCACGTCTATCCAGATTTGATTGATCGATCGGAGCAGCTAGCACAGGAACGCATGCATGATCACCAAGAACACCACCCCATTTAAGACGGATAGAGATCACCATGCACGAGCCCGGTAAAAAAAAAAAATCCAAACTTCCCATTCACTTTGCTGTTCTCCGGTGCAGATCAGTCGCTGGATTATTCCCGCTGAAACAGTTTGATTCATCGAATTGATCGATATTCCAGAGCAGTTCAGTGCGACACCTTGTCCCTTATGAACATTTTCGCATGATATATCCATGGGATTTTTCACATGCAGATATGGGATATATCCATGAACAATTCGTCACTGTGCAGTTGTCGATTAGCGTTACAGCTGACGAGCACGATCGCATGCAGAAGCAAAGCAAAGCAGCCCTGCCTTTTCAGTCACGAGGTTGCAGAGGATCTGCAGAGCTAGCTCGCTCGTTGTTGGTGCCGACACTTGAATTCGCTGGTCAACCTCCCGAAATGCCACGTGGGGCCCAGGATGCGGTGCCACGTATGTCAAAAGGGCGGGAAGAAGCTTCCCGCCACTGACGTCGTCCACGGGAGAATCAAGCATCGATCGTCCATCCCATGCAGAGAAAACGACGCGTGGTGGTGGCAGTCGTGGTCGTTATTCTGAATATTTTCTCTGAACATTTTCTTCTCTCATTAGCTTTCTTGTGTGCTGCCACCAGCGACTTACAAGCAGGGAACATCTATCCCTGTCCATGCACAATTTGCTATATATCTTGCTGCAGATTATTCTGCATGCATGCCAATTTGCATGATAGTAATCTGCATATATATGCAGTTGCAGTTTCATCTTTTCATGGAGATAGCATCATTATCATTTGGTATATGCATGGATGCATGCTTGGCTGCTTGAAACAAGGGCTTGATTTGCTGTATTGATCAGTTCGTCAATCATCCCTACTCATGTATCTGATTTAACATGCAACTGCTACGCAGTGATGTTTTTGGCACTTAATTCAGTGTAGCTGAGTCATCTAGTACAGACCTTGCTGGTTGTCATTTGTAGGAGGAGTACTAAGCAGAGGACAGCAACGGCTTTGATAAGGGGAATTAATTTGACAGAGTAGTCATGCATGCACAGAGGTTGCCATGAATGATAAGAAAATATTTAAGGTCAACGTCAGAAAAAGATTTCATGGGAAGCAACTATGTCATGCAATATTTCCTTGCACCTTACAGTGCTAGAATATTACTTGGCTATGTGTGTGGACGAGATAGGATTAATTATTTGATAAGATTATCTAAGGTGGTTGCGATGGCTTAATTGCCATTGTGCCTTTACTTTGTGACATGCATGATGGAAACTTGGATTAGAGGTGGCATCTTCTGTTCACCAACAAAAATATCACTTGAGAAATTAAAGATAAGTGACTAAGAGAGAGGGACAACTCACAAAGTGTATGGACTTTTTTTTTTGAAGGAAACAAGTGACTATATATGCCCTATGCAATGCAAGAGATGTAACAAAGCTTCTAGTAGTTTGAAAATAACAAAACAAAACAAAAAGCTTCAACACATGAAGATGATGGAGCAGACTAGCAAAGGTTGTCAGAAGCCACAATGTTCAGAACCTTTTTGCTATTATTCTTTTTAAAAAAACTGTGTTTGCTGATTGATTTCTTGTACTGCTGATGTTGAGCTCAGTTCAACCAATATATATGCGTTGCTTAACCAGCAGATAAAGATATGCAGGATCCTCCTATAGTGGTTGCTTGCGATTCACATTATGGTACCATCTTACACCTAGCTGTACTTGTAATGAACTAGAGGCTCAATGTCAAATTTAGTGCAGTACAATAGTACAAATATTCTGAATGTTCAGTTTCACAAAATCATTTTGAGTACAGGAATCAAGATGGGTAATAAGAAGATTCTGTGAAACTGCAGTCAGCACCTCTATTCAGCTGTTGGAAAATCAATCAACTGAATTATTAGTCGGTAAGCTCATCACACACTAATTGATTCCCTTTCTGGATTACTCAACGGTTGTTGAATAAAAAAACTGATCTTGCTAACAGGGCGAAACAAAGCTTTATGATCAGCACCCAAAACACAATATGCATGCCTAAAAGCAGAAGAAAACAAGCAAAGCTAGCTAGGCACAGTGTTAACTACAGTGTTCATTTTGTTCCCAAACTTTCTTGTGACATCAGATAATTCACTAGCTACTATGATTACCTACCTTAACCAGTCCAATTTTCTAATCAGTTTGCTGTAAATAAACAAGCAAGAGAAAGAATTGATGACAGAGAAAACAGTGGTAGCCCTACTAAGAAAAAAGAGCAGCCTAAATTAGGTGAGGGGGTGCTTAATTGGTGCACAGTTTGGTTTGCATGCATGGCTTGAATATAATTAAATCAATAAACACCACTGTCTACTAGCTCTCCGGCCATTGTACCGAACAGCTTAATCATGCAGGTTACTCATGCAAGGCAAGTGCACATCACGCTATCTGTTGTGATGGTAACGGCATAGCACTGCACACACCAACCTCCTCTCCTCCGGCGACGTCGCGATGACTAAACAATCAACATGTGGCTACTCCAATTTATACTTTTATATGATTCTGAATCCGATATGTAATAATTAACACTACTACATGCTAATGTTTTTTTAATAAAATTTCCTTTGGTGTTTAGTTTAGCTAGCTAGCTTTGGGTTTGCATAACTTCAAAGAGGAGCCAGCATGATGCATGCTTCTTTCTTGTGCTTTCTTTTCTTTTCTTTCTCTCTTAGCTGCTTTTCACTTTCCCTTTCCTTTCTAGAGGAGGCAAGTCAAGATCAGGTCTCATGTAAGATTCTTGGCTGGACCTTTCTGTCCAGCAATAGGGACATGCACTTGTAGAAGCTAATCGATTGGCCACTCTACGTGTTATGGAATCTGCAATATAATTCTCTGCATATACAAGACCTTAGTCACACTGGTAATTATAAGCCTATAATATACCCTGGTCTCGTGTTCTTCGTCCACTTGTTGTCTGCAATACTGAATGTACCACACTGTGGTAGCCAGTACCAAACTGCATGGAGTTTTCTTGAAGAAATGGAGAGAACAAAAGGTACATATATACACACAGCCTTATTAGTCAACAGATTATACTAGTATTGTGATGGGACTAGAAATTAACGACTGACGTACGTCTGAAATTTTTTCCATGACATCTTAATTTGATGGGTTTATGAACTGATTGAAAAACCCAACATGTGAGTACTACTTAACTCCTACTGGTATTACTGTTGGAGCTAGCTAGAGCACTGAATTCTGAATCATGTTCAGTCTACATCTGAAAATTAGGTCGAGCACACTCGAGATGCATGTGTGAGGAGTCATGCATTTTGTGAATGAGTAGAAGCACCAATCGATCAGTAACCGACAACTTACGAATTCGGACGAGATGATTAGTTTACGATACCCTTTTTGCAGCACCAGTCTTAGTCTCCTCGTGCCTTTTTGGTTGGTTTGAAAATGGCCACTGTTTTTGTTTTGTAACCGCTCTGAATTGAAGCTTGATTGGAAAATGAAATCGCTCCTACCTTGGTGAAGTAGCTTGAAACTTTGCCAAAAGAACAGGACAAAGCTACAACCCTACAACCTACAAGCTTAATTTTGTCCCGGATAGTACGTATGTGTGATGGGTAACTAGCTCTCTGTCCTTATTTGACAACAAAATGCTTGCAGCTTAGAGCAGCTGTTTGTTAATGCCTCTGTTCACTTCACTCATGCATGTATATATCGAGTTGTCAACTATCCTGAATTTTGTTGCTTGCTGCAGTGTCTGAGATTGAGCAAACTGCACTATCAAAGGGCCAAAACGACTTTCCTTTACCCTTCCTTAAAAGAAGGACAAAACGAAAAACACATGAGAGATTTTTTTAATATATTTTTTACAGTCGCACTGAAAGATACTCCCTATCCTAACATCAAATATTATTGACAGGAGGGAGTACCAATTTTTCTATTATTTTTTTTTGTTAGTGTTACAATGCTTTTCCTGGAGATGTTACAGTGCTCAAGGTGTACCATAATTAATTAACATCAGAAATTATGATATCTCTCAGTATGTTAAGAATCATAAAATCACTTTCTTTTTTGTTAAAACAAAAGAGAGGACCAAGTAACTAGTCACCAATAAGACCAAACTAGCTAATCCTATCAACGTCTGGTGAGTCTGAAACTTAATATTTATCTATTATATTTTTTTTTTACCTTAGTGTTACAATGCTCAAGGTGTACCATAATTAACACAAGAAATCACTATCTCTCTCATTATCTTCTCAAAGACAATAAAATCTTTTTTTTATAAAAAAAAGAGAGAGGACCAAGTAGCTAGTCTCCAATAAGACCAACTGATCCTTTCAGCGTCTGACGAGTCTGAAATTTAACACGAATCGATCGAACACCCCTGAGGATTGAGATCGATCGATCACATGACTGTCAGTCTCAAGCTCGCACGAACATATGCAGGCCAGGGGGCTAGCTAGCTCTAGGTACATTGTACACGACGACGATCTGATCGCGCGCGGCGCCCATCCACCAAACCGGCGGTGCGCGTACGCCTACGTAGCCTGCCGCCTCACCATCCAGCTGCTACAGCACACACCTAGCCTCGCACTCGCATATGCAGCAGCTACAGTTGTCAGCTAGCTACTGCATTCTTCTGCCGTTCGATGGATTCTTGGACCAGCCTCGAAGCGACGGCGACCCTCGCCGGGGAGCAAAACCACGCCTCGCCGCGCCGGCTGCATGGATGGATGCACGGCCCGCGCGCGCGCGCATGCAGCAGCGCGCGGGCGCGACGGCGACATGCCACCGAACGCGCGCGGGCGGGCGGGCGAGCCAGGCTAGAAATTAGTTAGCTTTCTCCAACTCACGCTAGCTAGCCGCACAGCTTCCGTTTTGCTCTCTCTCCAACCTTGGCTAGCTAGCTAGCTTGTGGTTGTAGCATTTGCAAGTCATCCATCACCTACTCGATCGATCGATCTCTCGCTCACTCTCGGTAGTGCGAGCGAGTAGACGCTATCATTTGCCGTTATCCCGCAAGCTACGTACATACGTACACGTATATATGGCCTACTTGAAAGGTTCTAACTAAATTTAACTTTAAGAGTTACTAGATCTGAAGTAAAGTTATGGAGCAATCTAAATCCAACTTCATCCATCTAATTTATTTTGTAAGAGCACTTTATCTCGCTCCATTCTCTTTTTGTATGGAGCTGAAATTATTTGATTGGACTCTAGCTCTGAGAAAAGGTGGGCCCACTCCTTTTCGTGGGTGCTCCCTTCAGGACTGGTGGCCGTCTGCTAGGGTCAGCCCGCCAGAGCATCTTCGCAAGAGTTTTGATTCCCTGGTCCTCCTGGTTTTCTGGTAACTGTGGAAGGAGCGGAACACCAGAGTTTTCGATTCCTCCCTTTCCCCGGTCTCGATGGTCCTTAGTTAGTGCCGCTTCGTTTGGGGACCTATTGGGAGCTTAGGGGGTTCCTCCACCACCCCTCTCATTCTTTAAAGGAGCAGCAACTTTCATTTTTTTTTAGTTTTTTCACCTTCGCAGTCCCTTCTTGTAACTTTGCAATGGCCAGTCTAACCTTTGCGTTGTGTAATTAAAACTCTATTTTCTTCTAATATATTGATGTGCAATACGTTTGCGCGTTCGCGAGAAAAATCTAAGATAAGTGGAGCTGGAACTTGAGCCGTGACAAACAAACCCTTGGGGCACGTTCTTTTTGGAGTATAGTTTTGGTTGATTAGCTAAACGCTAAATGAGAAACGCGTTTAGCATATGATTAATTAGTACTTATTATTATTATTTCAAAAAGATAGATTTTGTTTGATCAAAATACTTTTTACATAGAAATACTCCGTATGAAACGTACGGTTTAGCGATTAAAAAGGAATGCTAACGAGAAATAAGTAGTTAAGTTCAATTAACTTAGAACGTATCCTTACAGTACTCAATATTCCTCTCGACACTCTAGTAGAGGTAGAAGGAAGTGGTACATCTGATGATGATCACTGTGACAGACTGACAGAGTGACAATGTCCGTACGTCCTCATCTCACCAACCAGCCGGCCGTGGATCGGAGCTAACAACAGAAATCCAACTGTAACAATGCAACATTGCAATTCAAGTCATGGCTCTAGCTACACCTAGAGGCATTATCAAGGCCGTGCAACTCGTGCACCAATTACTCGAAATTCAAAGAGATCAACACACAGGTTTTGATTATTGCGTGGTTGACCCTATGTTGAAAAGAGAGAAAATGTGGGGGAGACAGCGGTGGTACGGCTGCTGATAATTGCAGATCGAACTTGTGGGCATTGCAAAGCAGCCATGGCGTGTTGCTCTGCTCTGCTCTCCTGAAAAGAAAACAAATAAATAAAGAAACGGATGAATTGCATTTCGAGATTCCTAGTTGAAAAATGCTCCATCAAAACGTGATGTTTGGACTTTGATTTGTGGAGAACACTTTCTGGTGGCGCCGTCGATCAGAAGCTGGATGATTGGAGAATCGATCACATTTGAAGCTACAGACACATATACCATGCCGTACAGGCGACTCCTTGTAGCCTTTTTATTTTTCTTGTCTGTTTGCTTTCTTTTGTTCTATCCATCTACTCCTTGTCGAGCTATCTGATGATGATCACAGCCTCGTGCAACATCTGTATATAAAATCTCCTTTTCCCTTCAAGTACAAGGATCAGGGTGCCTTTGTTCTTTATTCTTCCCAGCTATCTCTGGTCCCTCTCTGCTCAATTTGCTGTCCTTGTGTTCTGTGCTCCTATCCCTTTTGCTGAATCCAAAGTAAACATTGTGTAATTTTCACCCTTTTTCTTCAGTAACTCTCAGGCTTCGATCGCTTTTGTTTCTTGATTTCGTCTGCAGATAAACCTTGTGACAACAGGTTACACGTACGACAAAATCAAACGATCCTTTACTACAGTAGTATTATTTGTTTTTTCGTAACACGGTTTACCTTTTTGTTAAAAAATAAATAAAAAGAACAAGAACAACACGATTTACACGGCATCGTCGTGGTAAGGTCAGAATTCGATGCTGTGCCACACAAGCTACCGACGAACAAGAACAAAACGAACAACTGGGCCTTTGTAAAATCAAAAGGAGGTTGAAAAAATTGAACGCCATATCTGTGGACACGCTGCTGTCGACGATCGATGTTTTCCTTTTTATGATCCCCAAAAATGATTGCAATTTACAGCAGGACAGCAGGTACACGCGTTGCTTTCTCATCAGTGTTTTTTCTTCGTTTTACTTTCTCATCATTTGTTACTGTAGTGGTATTTCTTTCTCGGCAAATCGCGAGGACGTACGCCAAATCCTGAATTTACATACACCTGGCCAGTCCAATTCCGTCTATATGTGTACTCCCTCCGTTTCAAAAAATACTTAAATCTTGGGTATAAATCTGAATTTGATTCTTTTTGAACGGATAGTGTAGTAAGTAGGATTAATTCCTTCTCTGAACACGACAGTAAAGTCAGCAGGGATATTTTTTTTCTGTCGGTACGACAGATTATACTACGGCAGTTGCAATGTTCAGACTTCAGAGAATGAACAGCTGATCAGAATTCAGACAGGTCGATCGCCCATTGGTTCCTGCTCGATCTCCCAATCGCGCGTCATGTCGATCATTTCCACTGCTGGTTATTACTGAGATTTGATCAGCTAGCTGTGGTGTGAGCAGGCAAGACGTTAAATCCGTCGCCGTCGCCGTCGTCGCCGCGTGCCTCCACGACGCAAACAGAAAACGATCGCTACGCAGCCTGGAGCGCGCGACGTACGATCTAAGCGCGCGCTCGTTCTTCTCGAAGGATATGCTATAAACAGACACCGGATACTTTATCTCGAGACACCCCGATCCAATATAGATACAGCGTATTCAGATATCTACGATTTTTGACCGGCTAGCTCGTCAGGGCTAAACTAACCGTTACTTCACCTATACTGTCATTGCGAGTTCAACTATATTTTTTTTATACTTATTACTACTGTCTTTAGATTCCATTTAATTTATAATTGATTTTATGTATATTTTCGACGCAAACTCTGGGAGGGATATGGTATGGTAGGATGGCTCCACCTGTCGGTGGGGAAGGAGGGGGGTGACGCGGCGAGACAGCGATCGGGCGGGTTAAATTACTACTTGACCGCGTCCGAGGATGGAAAAATGTGGCGGATCTGAGCGTATTTGTATTGACGCGCGGACGAGACAGCCCGATGGAACACCAAGGTCGGCAGGCAATGCACGGCCACGGAAATCAACGGGCCAGTACTAAACTTTATGTTAAAAGAGAAAATTAAACAGGGATGTGTAAACTTATGTTATGTACGTGAAATGATCAGTGATACAGTACTTCATCTTTATCAGAATATAAATATTTTTAGAATAGTGCTAAGTCAAATATTTTTAACTTTAACTATTGATAGAAAAAATAAAAAATATCAACCACGTAAAATTGATGTTATTAGATCTATCATTAAACAAACTATCATAATATATAATTCTTTTTATTTAAAATAATTTACTTTTATAGATATTGTTGGTTAAAGTAGCATCTCGAAAACTGTGTCGAGGTTAAAAATACTTACTTATATTTTGAAACGGAGATATGCAGTGGTGGGGCTATTTTTGTGGTTGTACCATATTTGATATCTATGTTTTAAGTATAGATGGGGAGAGTTGAGGATATGTTCCTCGTTTTCTTAAAACATATGTAATAGAGAAATTTTACAGCCATAGAGAAAGCACATGTAGATATTTTGGTATCCCGAGATAACAAGTCTAACAATAAAAAAAGTACTTCCCGGTATCTTAGTAAGGATGGTAAAATTATCTTATGTAAAAATCGCAAAAAGATTTTGTCTTCCTCTAAAAATAGAACAGTACAAAAAGCGCTGACATTGCTATAATATAATATGTATGTGCTATCTCATATGAAGTTCAAATTAAGACTACACATTGAGAAAAAAAATAAATAAAATCTACATACTATTACATGCACTATTTACTACGGTATTCGTCTTCTCTGCTTCTTACTTTGTAGATAGGGTTTAGATTTAGTTTTTTTACCATGTGCGAATGTACTCTGTATTTATATTTTCTTAAAGAGAAATTATAACTATTTTTATAATGCTAGAGATATGAAGGTAAATACGAGAGGGCATCACAAAGCTTGTAATAGAGTTGTCATGCTCACGTAACCGGCCCCCATCGCCTAAATCTAAGGGGATCATGCCAGGAAAAAAACATAATTAGAACACTGAATTAAACAAAAATGAAATCCCCGCCAAAAAAAAAAATGAAACGCTAGAGAAACATAAAAAGCAAAATCGTCTAAAATTCCATTTTCTCTCCATTTTTCATTCTTCGTCACTGTAATCCGATCGTTACCGTGTCCGCTTTTCTTCCATCAATTAATACAGCACCTGCGCTCCGCCACATCCATCAAACGATCAGTGAGATTAGCGACTTTGATAAATCAATAATCAATTAATTATCTCAAGATCAGCTAGCGAATGGTCGTGAGCTGATTACTGTGATACTGTCAGTAGTAGTAGTAGTAAACACAGTAATTCCCAGTCAGTTCGATCATGTCACAGACGGGCGTTTTTCGGGGTGATCAATTTGGACAAGTAAAATGCGTGTTCATGGGATGATCTGACGCGATTTTTCTGCTGTTTGGTCCGTACCACATCGCGATTCTGCAGGTCCCCGAGCTCATTAATGGCTTACAGTTACACTTGCCATTACCAGTGTTTAGTCTCTCTCTTAACTGTACTGGATTAGTAGTATATTATTGCTGAGCAAAGCTGACATCTTTTGGGGAAAAAAATGGAAACTAAATCCCTCTCCTTCTCTATCTCTCTCATCTCTAACACACACTGTAATTAGAGAGAGAAAGTGAGGCTCTTTGGCGCGAACCAGCTAGTATTTTATCCCGCGAGAGATGGAGGTATCTTGAGCTCTAATCCAGCGAGCTCGCGAGGAGAGTGGCAGCTTGCTTAGAACCCACTTGATCGCTGCCTCACCTCACAAACAAACACCTAGCTCTCTCTCTCTCTCTCTCTCTAGCAGTAGTTCTTGGCAAGCTTCCCCATATATACCCGACCACCGGGCAACGGTTGATCGATATAGCTAGTGAGAGAGGGTCGATCGAAGCCGTAGTCTGATCGATCATCGATCGACGTCGCGGCGAGCGGCCAGTCCGTTTTCGTCGTCATCGGCGTCGGCGGTGAGGTGGTGGTAGCTACGTAGGTTGTGGAAGGGAGGAATGGGACGGCTGTCGTGCGGCGGCGTGCAGGCGAAGCTGAGGAAGGGGCTTTGGTCTCCCGAGGAAGACGAGAAGCTGTACAATCACATCATCCGACATGGCGTCGGCTGCTGGAGCTCCGTCCCCAAGCTCGCAGGCAAGCATTCAAATGCGACACCAACTGCTCGATCGATCGCCATTGCCGATTTGGCGAGCTTGATTGGGCTAATTTGGTTTTGGGTCGGTCGTACGTACGTGCAGGGTTGCAGCGATGCGGCAAGAGCTGCAGGCTCCGGTGGATCAACTACCTCAGGCCAGACCTGAAGCGCGGGAGCTTCTCGCAGCAGGAGGAGGACCTCATCGTCGCGCTCCACGAGATCCTCGGGAACAGGTTGGTTCATGTCTTGGATTCTGCATTGGTGTTTCGGAGCTTGCTAGCTTGCAATGCCGGCGGCCATGGAGGTTGGAGAGGGCTAACGGATTTGATGGGGAAATGGTGGTGCAGGTGGTCGCAGATCGCGTCGCACTTGCCGGGGAGGACGGACAACGAGATCAAGAACTTCTGGAACAGCTGCCTCAAGAAGAAGCTCCGGCAACGCGGCCTCGACCCGGCCACGCACAAGCCCATCGCCGCCGCCGCCGCCGCGGCGGCGACGTCCTCGGCGTCGGTGGTCACCCAGATGGATGAGGATCACAAGCCCCACGGCGCCGCCGACGGCCTCGCCGCGAACGCGAAGCAGTCGGTGTTCGACCCGTTCCCGGTGACCGACTTCGGCGTCGGCTTCGACCTCGGCGCGGCGAACATGGCGGCGGCGCTGTACGGCGGCCACTTCGACGGCGGCAAGGACCCCGACGGCGCCGGGTTCGTCGCCGACTACAGCAGCGTGCTCGACGTGTCGGAGAACCTGGGCTACGGCGAGAGCTCCAGCAACAGCAGCAACTGGACCTGCGCCGAGGTGAGCAATGTGCTCGACAGCGAGGTGCTGAACTGGGCCGCCTCGGCCGGCGCCGGCGCCGCCGCTAAGGCAGAGCCCTTCGCCGACATGGAGCAGCAGCAGCAGCACAGTGGCTATGGCGGCGGCGAGCATCAGGTGGAAGATGACGCCACGCTGGAGCACAAGTTCTCACTGCCATGCCATGAGCAGAGCTTGGCTCAATTCGACTTCAACTTGGAATACTTCTGATTAATTAATTTTTTACATCTCCTTTTTTACCACACTACATACAGTATATTCTACACGTACAGGATAAAGAACCATTGGAAGATTAGGATTGTTATTATTATCACTACAGTACATGTTAAGTTTCTCTAGCCCGGCCTCTACTCACACTGTTTTTCATTTTTTTTTTTAACTTTTTATGTATACTGTTTCTTTTTTTTTTGGAGAAAATGTATACTGTTTTCTGGTTGGTTAGACAGTACTACTATACACACGAGAACATTGTGCACTATAATAATATTATTATACTTTTTGTTAAGAAAAAAATAGTCCTCTCCTCCATCATACTTTGCGCTGCTAATTTCTGCACGTCACTGAGAAAGCACATGTACTTTTTGGTTGATTTTTTTTCTCTCCTCCACCGTGTGATGAACTAATCAATTATTACTATATCATCAAACCTTAGCTCGCACAGGTTGCTGTCACGCTTTAGCCTTTTTTTTCCTTGATTTGTGTTTCACGAAAGCGGAGAGAGGAAGCTAGCACACGCACGCCTACTAGCACTGCACTGCATACACGAACCTCTTGAAAAAACAGTATTACTACTATGTGTGGCCCAGCTAAATAAAAGGAAAGAAGATTAAAACTGTACCGTCCATGCCAATACAATGCAATGCTAGTGCTTAGCTACGCTAATCTTGCAATTAGCGTTCCCTTGTAAAACTACTAGTTGTGGTAACATACAACTAAAATAAAGAAATGAATAATTTTTTTAAACAAAAAATCACTTCAATCATCCGTCCATGAGTTCGTGACCGTCCATGGCCTCCTCATTTATGAAGAAGGGCTCACTTGCGTTGCTGCAATGACTTCTCATGGAATTCTCCCCTCGCGTCGCGAAATATTAGAGGTCTCTTTCGGTATAGCGGTCGTGTAGGTCCAACGCGTAGTACATGCCAGGACACAGTATCAAAGACGATGAGGTTGACAAAACTACGCACACGACAAAACATCCCGAGTCGCAGTTCTAGCTTAGTTTTTCCGGTTTTCAGTTCTTCATCTCTCGGTATTGGCTCTCTGACTATTGTGGTATGGAATTAAACTTTATTTCTTCTAATATATTGATGTGTTATTCTTTTGTGTGTTCGATGGAGAGATGGTCGAACGAGTTTTTCTTCTTTTAATATATTAATGTGTAATTCTTTTGTGCGTTTGATGGAGAGGTGGGCGAGAGAGTGGTGGAGTTAAGCCGCGCGGGAGGAGCCTACTTTTGCGGGCATCATGTGCGCAATTAAGCCAGCTGATTACGATCAAAGCCAGCCAGGGGAGAGGCTCATGTCATGTGCTGTCTAATTAAATGGAGTATTTGTAGTGGTATTATTGATATATGGGACTATATGTGAGAGTGTGATCAGGAGAGCCACAAGAAAATGGTGGTGGATAGGGTGAGCTTTTAGCCTTTTTTAGCAGCTCACTGGCAAGCACTAAAGGGCGCGACAACTTGGCACCGCGAGGTCAGCTCAGCTCAGTTCCGTCGTGGTCTCGTGGCCGGATGGATGATGATGCTGCATCATTTTTTTTCGAATGCGTAAAAAGATTACACGTTAATTTTTATTACACACCACAACCGATCAGATAACCATTATCAAAGGACAAGAAGCAAAGAGAATATAAAAGTACTGTAAAAGAAAAACTACTAGAAAAAAACACTACTCCGAGAGAGAGAGGGGCATGTGGAGTGAAGTCCCACTAAACCCTCCCAACAAGTCCTTGAAAGTTGTAACGCCGATAGCTCATAGAGAGAGAGGGGCGTGTGGAGTGGAGTCCCACTAAACCCTCCCAACAAATCCTTGAAAGTTGTAACGCCGATGGAAGATCACAGACGATCTTTCTTGAAGGACGGACTCCAGAGCAGAAGAGGACAAGAAGAAATGGAAGTCGAAAACCCTCAAATTTCGCTCCTTTCACAGTTGCTAAGAAATCAATCAGAAGGACTAAGGAATCATGAATGACACACGAGACATCCAGCTTGAAATACAAAAGGGGCAGGCAAATCTTATACAATGAGAATGCGATAGTCCAAGCTAGTAAAATACTACTATGCAGATTGCAGAGCACCCACAAAATCACGGTGATGCTTCGTGTTCACAGCTCACGACAGCATTAACATTTTTTACAAAGAAAATGGAGAGCAAACCAAACAGCAAATTTTATCCAGAACGATACGCGTCGTCTAAAATCTTACAAAAATGAATAAACGGACACGAGAGACGAGACCTCCCAAGAAAACATAAATTGCGTCAGTCAGGTGTTTCCTTTGTTGCAGTCTTCAGCTCGATGGTGCCGGTCCTTGCTGTGGGCTGGTTTCGACCCGTAAGCTGTTTTCACGATGGTACAGAGACTTGGCACCCTGATTTTTACATTGAAAAACAACCGTTGTGAATATAATCATCGTGTGCTCTGTCACCTATGCACTGCTACCAAACTCACTCGAGATAAGATGCTACAAAACAAGAATACATGAGCTGCACACAAATATACTGCAACAGGACACTACAGTATGAAATCTGGATTAATCCACCGCTTCTATTGTTTTAGTACGATATATGAGGAATGCATAAGTTATATATTGGAACTAGTTAATTATAGGTCTTTCATGCATAACTGATTATCTATGGTTCATGCGTAAAACTTTAACTGATGATCAATATATTGAAATAGTGAATTCACATGGTTTGTTTTTGGCTGTTTGGTCTGATGCACGGTTACATAAAGAGTAGGCATATTAGTCTCATTTGCTAATGATGGCCAATTGTCAATCAGTGGCTATGCATAAGAGTATAAGACAAAGGACACTTGCAGATCTGATGTGGTTTTTCCATGAGTACTCAATTAGTGTCCAACACGCTAGATTGAAAAAGGCAGAAGGCGTTAACATAAGCTTACCTGGAATATCGTCCCAAGCTTTTTCAATGCTCTTGCTCGTAGCTTCAGAACTTCTTTTGGGACACTGGCGTCTTTCAGAACCTGTAAGGTAGAAGATTACACAAAATTAACTCATATGTTTCTATATCTTTCTTCTTTGACGTGCATAGTGCATAATTGTTACGATGCAAGCCTTCATCCACTAATAAGGATGCACAAAGACTTACTGCTTGGCAAACATGTGAAAGTGTTGACTCAATATCAACCACATTAATTTTCCATAGGTAACTAAGCATGGCATCTTTTTTCTCCTCGAAACTCTTCATAAACTGGTCCTCCTTATTGTCACTTTCCTCCATCTTTTTCATCCCTTCTTGTAGCTGCATCAGAGCGATAGCGCCTGCAACAGGGGCTAATTAACAAGGAGTACTTGAATCGTATATTGCACCAGAAACAAAACAGTGTCTCGTAGTGTACCTGAAGCGGCATTAACCTGTGATTTAATGCAGTGGCCCTTGTCTCTAACCCACTCAGCTATGAATGGTACACCCATATACAACTTACTCTTTCCAAGTTCCCTCGCTGCTTGTCGCACATAAATATAGCCAATAGTGGTGAGCATAGCCTCACCAAAAGCTGAAAAATTTTCATTTGATAAGCCAATGGTAAAATACTTGTATGAATAAAGTAAATTAGGGAGCGTGCAACGACGAGTTCTATACAGTTTGTTTTAAAATTAAGACCCCACAAAATCTATATTTATGTGGATGAAATCATATCCAATTTACCAATCTGCTGGTGAAAGCAACTGATTTATCAAACAAAGTAAAAGTGACTGCAGAAAGCAAATAGCCCTCTCGAATAAAAACAAAGTAGTACAGAATCACATGATGTACCTGCTTGGGATAAACGCTGAGCTTCCCCATTTGCCCAGTTAACAAATTCATCCTTTCTCTCGTCCACAAATGGTTGAAGTCGATCTTTTAAGCTCTGAATAAGCTTTTGTTCTCTTTCTTTCTGTAACTCCTGTCAACAGGAAGCTTTAGTTTTAATTTGTGTACCAGCATCCTAGGCCTAAGTGGAATGCTAACTTTGATGAAATCATTTAAGCAAAACAGTAGGGAACTTCGAGAGTAACATACTTTAATTTTCTCTTGAACCTTCACTCTTGCTTCTTGACTGTTGTTTAAGTTTTCCTCGACTTCCACTGATGCTATGGATGCCAGTGCAAGCTGTCCAACATAATCTTCAAAATAGTCACTTCCAAAAAGCATCCCAAAGACAGCAGCAGGATCCACCATGTTATCCCTGAAATGCCGTGTAAAATGTGTAAGACACCAACTTAAAGGGTACAGCACAATGCATCATTTCTTTAGTTTCTATTGAACTATAAATATCATCTTAACTGAAAATATTGTGCTCCATAACTGACTGTTTAAATTTCATCACGTGCCTAAAGAGTAGTCAATTGTCTCCTTTTCCTTTAAACGGATATTCTTTTATAGCTAGGGAAATAGTTATCTATCAAGTATCAACCCCTAGAAATTGACAGGCCATTTGAATACACTCCAATTTTCTTGTTGCACTGTCCAATTTATCACTCTAATATTTACCAAATCGGCCCGCTCTATATTCTCAGACCACTTGTTCAGAACGAAGATTGAACAGTTTTTTAGTTGCCACCCTTTTATCTTTTGAGAAGAACACCCATTGTTTATCAGACATCAAAAAAATTCGTGACTTACTGAGGAAGCCCCTCCTTTCCATGCTTATCATAAGCCTCCCTTTTTGAAGGATCGCTTAAAACTTGGTATGCCTCTCCAAGTTCCTGTTAACATCAAGCTATTTAATTCAATAATTCACAAGAGGGAAATAATTTAAGCAGACATTTGATGCCGAATAGACAATCAACACAATAAATTCAATATATATACACCAAACAACCAACATTCCGCTCACGAAACATAATGGCGGCTCTGTCGATAAAACTATGCCTCTTAACACCCAAAAGATGCTCATACTGAAAATCATGGCATCTCCGACGATAAAACTATGCCTCTTAACAAGTAACACAGGCGCTGCATTGCAAAAATCTGATCTCACTTGGTAAAAATCAAGCAAACTCCAGCCTATTCACATTCTTCTAGCTATAGCATAGCTTTGACACTTGCAGTAAACTATTCCAATTCTTAAAAAAAAAACATGTTTATGTGAACACATAATCTTACTTTTCTTTCCACGATCAAATCCAACAAATCAAATTATTAGCACAGGTATCAAGAGAAGGCACGAGAAAACAACCTGAAATTTCTGCGCCGCGTCGGGGTTCCCAGGATTCTTGTCCGGATGCACCTGCTTCGCCTGGAAGAGAGATAATAACAGCAATTTGGCACACGAAGATTAGCTCAATAGGCCAATAGCTATCTACAATTCTACATTGATGACGACACACGAAATCAAAGGGAAAAAAAAAAGAAATCAAAGGCGCAAAAAGGAATTCACCTTGAGGTAATAGGCCTTCTTGATCTCGGCTGGGGAGGCATCCACGCTGACCCCCAAGGTATCGTAGTATGCGGTATCCTTCACCATGGCAGAAACCCTCCTGGATCTCGCCCACACCTGCAAACGCCAACCTCTCAATCCAATCACAACAGGAGTAACCAACAGAGAAACTAGCCGCCACCAAGAAAGCCAGAGAGAGAAAGATTCTTACCAAGGTCGGTTCTGGAAGCTTCTGGAAGGTCCCCGGGGAGGAAGGAGGTGAGCACCAGGAAGAAATTGGGGAAGAAAAAATCGGATCTTTTTCCTCTTCTAGAAGGAGAAGAAGTGCCCTGGCTGGGAGGGAATCAGGGGAAGGGTGATGCGATGCGGTCAACGTGGACAGGCCGCCCCGGGGAGGGAGGTGGGCCCCCACCAAGTCAGTGTCTGCAACGTCACGGAGGCCCGGGCCCCACCTCGTTGATGCGGTGGCAGATTGAGAGGCCTCTGTTTTCGAACAGGTTTCAGGAGCTCTGAACTTTGTGTGTGAATTGTGAATTTTCAGAGTTGTGAATTGGGTATATATAAAAACAAGAGGTTTGCGAGAAGAAGTTTCACTGAAATCGTGTGAATTGTGATGTTCAGAGTTGTGAAATTGGGTATATATAAAAAGAAGAGGTTTGCGAGAAGAAGTTTCACTGAAATCGTGTGAATTGTGATGTTCAGAGTTGTGAAATTGGGTATATATAAAAAGGAGAGGTTTGCGAGAAGTTTCTCTGAACTTGTGTGAATTGTGATGTTCAAAGTTGTGAATTTGGTATGTATATAAAGAAGATGTTTGCGAGAAGAAGTTGGGGAGGAATTTTCTCGTGTTTAATCGGTGATTTCCTTCTCCGATGGCGCAGGCTAACACGCGGCTGAGCATACGCGGATGACAGAGATATGTCACGTCGACGAACGAATGAACTCGAGCGACAGGGGCTAAGAAATCTCTGGTGCTCATCCTAATAATAACCGCGTTCTTAATGAGTTCAGACCTTCAGAAATCAACGCATGAACCATGATGGCAATGGAACATACAAGTCATATTTATATAGTTGTTACTCCCTCCATTTCGTATTATAAGTTGCTTGTTTTTTCTTCTAATTAAATTTTATTAAATTAGATTAAGTTTATAGAAAAATTTAGCAACATCTAAATTATTAAATTAGTTTTGTTAAATCTAACATTTAATATGTTTGTTTTGTGTTAAAAATACTACTATATTTTTCTATAAACTTGATCAATAAATATAAACTTGATTGATTAAATTTAAAGAAGTTTGATAAAAAAAAGTCAAACGATTTATAATATGAAACGGAGGAAGTAGTATCTTGTTGAACTAGTTATCACGTGTTTTTTGTCAAATTTTCACCACAGTCCATGTCCCTTGGAAAACTTCTTTAATGTCACAGCTGCTATCAAATTAATTCCAGTGCCTATTTAGAGCTATTTGAGTAATTAAGATCAGTAACAATATGTACAAAAGCTAAAGTCCAGCGGCTGCTTCGTTCGTTCGCCTGTTTCCCTAGGCTTTTCTTTTTTTCCCCCCTCGCCTACATGGAAACGTTAACCACTGAAAAAAAAAACTTAAGCTCTCCTGAGAAACTTAAATATGATAGTGGCATGGTGCAATTGAGATTGTACAATTTGGTAGGTGAGGTTTGCTAAAAGTGTGCTCAAATAGAGGTAAACAACTAAAAGTCAATTGACAACTAGAAAATGGAACATGGGATAGATAACTGAGTTTTTTTTCTGTTACAAACTCAGAAGGACGTATAGAAACCAGTGGCAGCTACATGCCCAGCATTAAACAAAGTTCCATCTATTGGGTGCTTAACACTATCATCACAAGCATAGCAGTGATTGTCGTCGATAGGGGGATTCAGAAGATCTGGGCACCCTACAAAGCCAATACCGAGAAGTCCCCCTGTTGTAATGACATAGGTAATTAGGATTGGGAAAGGAATATACGATAAAAGAACTGCCAAAACTAGCCAGAGCCAATGTTGTAGGACTAACCAATTCTGTTGTTTTCTTCCAAAGATACCATACAGGTTGGTACCAAGCCATTGCTCTCAGGATCATAACAAACTTCAGCAAAAAAGAACTCTTCTTTTGAATCTGATGAAGATGCCACAAAGTTCACATGCCCATAGGATTCATTGGTTTGGATAGCGCAACTTTTCAGCGCTTTGATCAACCTGTATTGAGTCTAATACATTGCAGACAAAAAAAAGATATAAATAGATAAAATAATTGATGAAACAATTAAGACATTTTAGTATAAAGTTAAATGAAACCCCCTAAATTTGAGCGGAAGTCAAACTAGCACCATAGACTTTGAAACAACACATCCACCCCCTATATTTTTAGGTATCGTTAATGTAAGCCCTATGGTGGAATTGCAAAGTGGTATGTAATTTTACATATACATAGGATGTTTCTTTTTTTTATTCACTCTCTCTCTCATCAATAATCGATTACCAATACAATACTTAGTATAAATTGAGAATAGGACATTGATATGGTGCAAGTATATCATCTTAGTTAGCTAGAATCATTTATTTAAGCACCATATACACCACCATCTAAAATTACTAGGTTATAACATCACATTAGAATATAAACTGAGACTAAAAATTCATATATAGTGCAAATGCATCATCTTAGTTAGCCAAAACCACTTATTTAAGAATCTGTATGCACAAAACCACCATCTAAAACCAGTATAGGGATTATATAAAGCGAATTGCAGAACTTTAAAAGAACATGAGCAGAACTTTACCTTATTGTTTTCATCCTTGTTATAGTGCTCCAAAGCAGTTTTTGCATAGTTATTAGACTGACGTTGTGCAGCTGCAGTGCAGTCAGTATTCTGCTTTGGTGGACCTGTTTTTTCTGCTGCAGCGATAAAGGAATCCACTAAGTAATTGAAGTATGGTCGCATTCCTCATCTTTAGCTTGCACCCCTTCTTCATCTTCCTTTTCTTTATCTGATTCATGTGTTGCCCAGCTCTCAGATTGCCTAATTTAAACAAAAGTTTAAAGCATTAGATATAAAAACGAATGCAAAAATTACAACAATCCATACTAGTGAGATTCTATTCACTCTAGAGGTGCAAAAAAGAAAGCTATCTATGTGTGTGTATATATAGAGAGAGAGAGAGAGTTAGCCCCCCTCCAATATCATTACTCGCAAAACAATCTATGTAAAATTTAGCACAAAATAAGGCAAAAAACAGTCTAATTTCTCTAGTGCAAAAAACAATCTATGTATTACTGATTTAACTCTCTAAATCAAACACTTCTCCTTATCACAGTTTTATGCCCATTTATCTTATGAGTCATGTCCATCCATACAAGGCTCTTTCTCTCCCGTGTTGAGAAAAGATGGAGTATTGTGGCTGGGACACAGGGTTAAAGGAAAGAAACACAGAGGAGCACTAATGCTTCAATGCCAACAAATTCTGCTCGAGTGCACTACCAGGGCACAAATATCTGAGCTAATTGAAGGATCAAAAAGATCAACTGCTATCAGGAGAAACACGTATCACCACAAATATAAAGAAATCATCAACTTTATTTATTTTTGAAAACCTCTTATTAATTGAATCTGGATGACTTAGTGCGAGATGCTTACATTTTTGGTCTAAGCACCATATGACGCAGGGAGTGTAAATTACACGAAGAAGAAATCATACTCTTTGTTTTTCCTATTAGACCAATCAAATCACTATCCCCTTTATTAATATATTCTTCTTATCCTAGTTCATTTGAGGCAAGATCAGCGGACAGAGGTACTTTTGTATACCTATGGAGATGAGAATAGTATGGGTGGTCTTCTGCTGCAATCAATCAATCAATCAATCATTTCAGACATGGTCTTTTGGTACCGATAATGATCGTATCAGGGTGGGTGGAAGAATTTTCTAGTAGTAGTACCTAGGAATTCGATTAGGATTATGCGAACTCCACAATCGATCGTCGTCCCCCCACCGATCCTGCCCGGCACCGCCCCTCCTCCTCCCCATCCCCATCGGAACGCCGCCGCCCTCCTCGCCGTCGTCGGAGCCAACACCGCCTCTCCACCCCACCGGAACGTCACCCTCCTGCTGGACGCCGGCACCCTCCTCTCCCGCAGCGCCACCGCCAACATCCTCGCCGGCGTCGGCCGTCCTCTCCATCGGGCGCGGACCTAGGGTTCGTTTGCCCTCCCGTCTCAAGTCTCCACTCTCGACTACGGTCTACGGCCGCTTTTTTCTTCTTCTTCTTCTTCTTCTTCTTCTTCTTCTTTTGTTTTGTTTTTTGAGAGAGAGATAACTTATATAAACTTACGGGGCTACGGGCGCTTGGGTTCGCCACTTGGATACGGACTTACGGTGGCTGGCTGGGCCAACACGGTAAGTCATTCGTATGGGCCTTGATTCAAGCTCATCCATGGTGGATGGGTCGAAGTTAGGCCCATATAAAAATGGTCTTACTGCTATTCACTTATACCCTGTTATTTTCTAATTAAAATCAAATATACCATTTATCAAGTTTGTAATAATTAAAACTTAATTAATTATATGCTAATCTCTTTCTTATTTTATGTACGCTAACCTAATCTTCATCTTTATCGGTTTCAAATACCAACTTACTCCATTCGTCCCAGATTATAGCAACCTAATACCGGATGGAATCAATGTATCTTATAAATCTAGATATTCGATTCTAGATTGCTATATTCTGGAACGAAGAGAGTAAAATAACATCTAAGTTATTGATCAAGTTAGTTCTTTCCCCAAAAATATGGAAGCGTTATTAAATTCTAGGTGAGGTCCTCTAAAATGTAGACAAGGAGCTTATCCTATACTATAATATAGTTTATCTCCACTAAATATAGCTAATGCTATTCTCTTTTCTCCTATAAAACCGCATCACTCTAATTATTTTTAGCCTTTGAATGATAAATAAATCAATAGTACAAATTGTCTTTTCTCTCTCCTCCAATAATACTATGCAATCTCAACTTTTTTAGGCTAAAAAATCATAAGTATCAATTAGACATATAATATGTTCACTTCGCACTATATTTGCAACCGTATGTAAGTTATATAAACACACATAAAATCACTTTATTTGTATCCCAAAATACAAGAAGTTTTATTCAGATTCGTATTATTAGAATGTGTTTTATCCAACTAAGACTTTTTATGGTTTGAGATGAAGGGAGTAGCTTTTTAGCAGCAACATGACGGGATATTCGTCTAGTACATTCTAAGTGAGGTCCTCTTAAAAGAAACAATAGTTAAAGAAGACGAAAAGAAATAAAGAAAGAAAGGAAATAGCGTCGTTGTTTTTACCATTCGCTCATTATTACCGCAGGTGAAGTCGGCGACGGCCGCATCCTCTCTGTAGGTGATGACGACGACGGCTTATGCATATCCTCCCGGTTCATATACGTGGTTTCGAATTTCAATACGGCCTGACAAGAGAGAATCTATATATATTCGTGCGTGAATAATAATAACTCGATATATATGAGGGATCAAACAGTTTGAGTCGCTTACAGGATCCGAAATCCGAATACGACTACGACTAACTCCTCACCACAAAAGAATAATAAGAAACATAACACGATTACATGAGTACGATATATCTATATCTATATCTGCAACTCGAGCTCCAGGCGGTTTGGACTTTGGAGTGCAGGGCTTACGGATGCGTATGGTTCTTCTATTCGATTTTATCCTATGGACAATCAGTAGACACACTATCTCCTTGTACAATCTTCATTGAACACTAATCCACCATGTCAAAAACTCTACACAGGAACCTTACCACGGGCTCGCGTCGCTCCAGCCCTAGGGGCGCCGCCGTGCCTCCCCCCTCCCTCCCGCCTCGCCGCCGCCCGAGCCGGCCGCAAGGACGGTGGCGGTGGGGCTTCTCCGCCCCCTCGAAGTTGCGCCGCGGCTGGGGCATCCCGGCACCGTGGTGGAGGCGACCAGATCCGGGCGGCGGCGGCGGCGGCGGCGACGAGGCCAGCTCAGCGAGCCGTCTGACACATGGTGCGCATCCATCTAGCGCTAGAAACTCAATTGCCTGCTTAGCTTGTCTCAGTTATATTACTTGTGATAATTAACTCATCTGAGACATCTAACTTAGTAGATTAGCAGAAGTAATTGACAAAGATAACGTGTGCGTACGTGTGTATGAGCCGTTGGGGATACTTATATCCATGGCTAAAAGTTCACAACGCATCCACATCTTTGCTTTTCTGCCGGCCGGGCTGCACAATCGTGCAGCTAGCGCTTCGGTGTTATTGTGTTGTTGATGAAAATTTTGATCGATCGGTGAAGGTGACGTCGTTGCTGTTGATAGACCTGATTTTTGTTATTTGCTTTCTGTTTCATCGCGCCCGCAGCGCGTGCGGATCAGCTTGACGGCAGGGATTAATCCCGTCGTAAACCGCATGGCAGAGCTGGCGGTGGTGCACTCTCCTCCTCGGCCGCTCCGCCTCAAGGCCGCATCATCGCCGCTCCGTCTTGGGCACACCGGACCGTCGTCTCCCCACTGGAGAAGAAATAGGTGACGCTGACAGGTGTGCTCCACATGCTGACTCAGCCTATTGGACCAGATCAACGAGCCACACGGCCACACCAGTAAAAAGAACACCGTAATGGTATCTTTAGAGTCAAATTACACTGATCTTAATAGTTAGTATCAAGATATCCGATATTGCTACAAGGGATATAGATTAGATTGGACATATGTTTGAGGGAGTCAAAGTAAACTTATTCTGAAATAAGCTCAATAGAATGGAAGAATGATAGCAATTGCCGGTCTACAGGAAGTGGCTCGGGTTGCCAAGGGACGCCGTCCTTGGTCTGGCTTTTTCTGTGTCGGATTCGGCGAGGAAGTCGGTGGGTGGCATGGAGGAGGTGGCCTAGGTCAGTTCATGGGAGAGTAGTAGTAGAGGGTGCTAGTGATGGTACGAAGCGACGGTTTTGTCGGTGGCAAGACTGGAAGTCAATTGGTGGAGGGGCGTCGGTCCAATGTGTTGGTTGCCGCATGCGGTGGACGTTTGTCTGGTGGGCAACGGACCATGACAACAGGGTTGCAGAGGGTCCTAGCTTCCTATGTGAAAATCTAGCCCAGAGTATCACGGGGTCGATAGCGGCTATACCTTCAGGCATGGTAACCCCTCTAGGCACTGTCGAGGTACGTTTCCTCCCTATTTTGGTGAGGATCTATGGGTGAAAACCGTGTACAATTTCTTTGGACGGGCTCTACCACTGTTGCGGGCTCGACTTGGTCCAGTAAAGGGAAGCGCCTCTGCGAGGGGGGAGCATCGCCACCGCCGCTATGGGCAACTACTGCACTCCTCCAGCTCAGCTACGCAACGTCGGGCGACGCCCCTCCATGGACGAAGGGTAGAAGAGAGAGATACCCAGTTTTGCGATTGAGGGATACAAATCCAAACCCGACCCATAGTTGAGGGATACAAAGTAGACTTTGTCCTCAACAAAATGGGAGAAGGGTCTAGGGCCACGCGTGGGCCGTTTGATGCGTGGACGCGGCCCAGGAGTTCGAGCGACTAGTGGCCCGCCGCAGCCAGCTAGCGGCCGTTGGTTCTCGCCGCCGGCGACCTGCCACCAGTATCCGGCGTATTCGGCGTACGGATTCATCGCCACCGCCGAGGACACGAAGGGCATGAGGATATGTGTTTGATTTGCTTCCGTTATGGTTATAATTCTGCAGGTGATTGACCAAAATTCTGATGCATATGCATATTCAGGGATCAACGCCTGGATGCAGAGAACTCACATCATCAGATAAGGTCGCTGCATATCTGTCCATGGAACAGTTACATTATATGTTCATACTCACTTTGCTCTGAAATAACTAAACCTGGTACGAAATATAATACGTCTTAGTTACGAATCTGAATATAAGATAGGTTGTATTATATTATATACTAAGTTTATTTATTTTAGAACGAAAAGAGGATGGGGCATGTAAACAACGATACTGTTGCTGAATGGTGAATAGTAGTAGTAGCATTTGCAATTGCAGGTTCAATCCATGGTGCGGGCTTTGCCAAGCATCAATCTACTACTACCTCCATCCCAGAATACTTGTCATCCCAGAATACTTGTCGCTTTGAGTTTTTATTTGTAACATTTGAATATTCGTCTTATTCAAGAAATTATGGAATTATTATTTATTTTGTTTGTGACTTGCTTTGTTAACAAAAATACTTTAAATATGACTTATCATTTTTCATATTTACACTAATTTTTTAAATAAGATAAATGGTCAAACGTTACAAGCAAAAAGCAAAAATTAAAGTGATCACTAATTTGGGATGGAGGCAGTAGACTACTACCACGTGTCTGAATTATCATTCACCTGATTAAAGTGAACCAGGGAGCAGTCATCTGTCCTCGGTTACAAGGCTTTTTTTCTGTCCCACACCATCCCTGAGATTGCAAGGTCAGAAACAGTACTCATGTCACTCCTGTCAGTATCAGGCATTTACATTTGCACTTCAGCAAAGAAAGATTCAGCAACTGCTCAAACAGGGACAACCTAACTGAATCAAGAGTAAACAGAATGTTTAATAAGAAATTATACTGTTCTCAGATGAGGTCATTTTCTTATACTTAGTTCCATTTTCGAAGTGGAGTATGTATGTAATCCCACTACATATATTTATGGCGAACAAATGCAGGTGTGAGTCGGTGAGTATTACCTACCCATCATTGAAAAATTCTTGGCCTTCTTGCTTGTGTATTTGCATGGGCCATAAGACAGATGGCGAGTTATTCTTTTTCATTTGAAAATGATAGTGCGGAATCCGTCGTGTTTATATAATTATATGTCACTTTGTTAATGACAATTAGCAATGGATTTGGCTGGTTAATGACAAACATGTGAATATATTCTATTATGCTATCAAGAGATGACTTGCCATTGTAGCATATTTCTTCCATTATTGTGCCATTGCGTGGATTCGAACAGCTTGACTGGTTGGATGTGATACAGCAAAGAAAATTGCCATATCTACATCACATTGAAGAAGATTGGAACATTAGTTTTGTCGTTTATGTCTCCGTCATTAGGAAAAAAAAACAATGAGACTACTCAAGCTATTCTATATGAGAATTTGATATTTCAATATATAATATTTTCCACTTCTTTTCCACGTTTTATATTATTATTATTATTCTAAAGTTTTTAAACACATACATAAGTCTGCCAGATTTGGTCATATATCACAAGGCATATGTGTCTTGCTTGGTCATTGAACTCATGAAACACCCTCCTATCTAATAAAGCATATGTTTCTTTCTATACTCGTGTGCTTTGGACTTTTTGATCATCTAACACCAGAGACTCGCTTTAATTTAATTTTTTTTTTGGCCTAACGACCCTGTTCCCCTTGTGATCTGACGAAATCCAAAAAGCTTAAACGCGGTTCACGGATATGATTGCAATCAGTGTAACAACTAAGCTAGTAATAAAGATAGGCAAAGTATATCAATGTAACAACAAATCAAGGGATAGACACGGACAAAAAGTGTCCTTGATGATGATGCCCACTTCATTGGCCTGCCTGCCCATTTTGTTTTGTCACTGTGTTAATTGATGCAAAAGTTGCAAACATATTTTTTCTTTTCCAGCACAGTGTGAGACCCTGTGGGTGCTTGAATAGATTCTTGGACCCTAGCTGCTTGTTCTTTTCTGGGTAAAAGAATCAGAGGCTACTAATTAGTGTACCTCCTGGTAGGAGTAGCATTTACAGTAATAGTAATCAGGTAGTCCGCTCAACAAGAATTAGCTCCTGGTATTATAACAGGGGTTTTAGCTGGTAAAATTTAATGGAATGGTCCAACTTGTGTCCATTTAGGGTTCAAAATTGTTGTGCCTGGTTAATACATGACAAAATTACCAGGGTGAAACCATCTATGAACAAACTGTCAACCAAGTATCTATCCTAGGTGACTAACACAAACAATTAAACAAACTTCGTTGTGTTCAAGAAGAGGAGGGCCACTAAGGCTTCGTTATTTCCCCTTTTTCCCAACTCACCTCTCTCATTTTTCGCGCGCAAGCTTTTCAAACTGCTAAACAGTGTGTTTTTTCAAAAAGTTTCTATACAAAAGTTGCTTAAAAAATCAAACTAATCTATTTTTGAAAAAAAATTAACTAAAACTTAATTAATCACGCGCTAATGGACCGCTCTGTTTTCCGTGTTCACTTTTGGGTTGGGAGCTGCCTCCAGTGAACACAGCCTAAAGTTGTGTTCGGCTCTCTTGGTTCCTATCTCTTCTCTCTCGTTTTTCACGTGCACGCTTTCCAAACTATTAAACGGTATATTTTTTATAAAACATTTCTATATGAAGATTGCTTTAAAAAATCACACAAAATTTCTATAGGGTAAAATGGAGTGCTATCCAGCAGAATTAGTTCATATTCTTATTCTAATTTTAAGCATTTAAGCTACAAATTTTGCCTTTATCTTTATGCCATGAGTACCAAACAATAATAAAACAATATATTTTTTTTTCCAATCAGCTGTGCTTAGACATTTCCTCCAACTAATAATTTTGTTGATCCATCAATTTTGTCTTAGCATAAAAAAGGAGTGGAGGAGGAGTTGCCCAACTCCTCTAACCAACCAAAGTCTGACCTGGCCAAACTCCACTCCTCCACGCGTCACATAACCAATACAATTCCCTGGACACGGTCTATGAACCAGAACCCATCACCACCGTCCGTTTCTCCCATCAAAGCTAATAATCGCTCGAATCAACGGCTGATAATGACGTAAGGTCTACGCACGCATGGTGGGCCCAGGCAATCGTACCCAGGCGGCGGCTAGAGATGGCTCCGTGCACCGGGTCCATGAACCGAGCACGTGCGCGCGGCACAGGTCAACTGCTTCGAGTCCATGGACCGGGTCCATACACCGAGTGATAGAATCCTTTTCGTCTCGTCTCCCTCCCGAGAGCTCTCCCACCATTAAAGGCCAGAGCGGCAGCAGCATGAGCTCCTCCTCTTTTTGGTCCAGAAATCATCGCCCAAAATCCGAGGTAAATGAAATTCGAGATATTATCCAAATAGTTTGTTTGACTTATCGATTTCCTAGATATCTTCTTTGAGGAAAAAAAATCGGATTTAATTGTTTTGCCATGGAATTTATCGTTCGGAGATGATGGGTTGTTTGCTTTTCTTGATTTCTTTTTCCCTTTCTTGGCATGATAGTTCTAGTGGATTTTGAGGTTGGAGCTTGCTCGGGCGATTGATTTTGGAATCGGAGGAGGGGATGTCAGGACCACTCGATCGATTTGCCAGGCCATGTGAGTACGAAGTATTTCTTTGAATTTAAGACCAGGAGGAATCGATTTATAGGACTTAAATTTAGTGGTTTATCTGGTGATTACCTGTGTATGTGGTATTGTGCGATTCAAATAGGTTCATATTTGAATTCTTCGATCAATTCTTACTGGAGGACATGGAAAAAGAGTTCGCAAGAGTCTGCGATTGCACTGTTTATAGGATTTGGGGATTTCCCCCATTCAGTTAACACCAACGGTTACCTATCAAAGTCTAATGTTTGTAAAAACAAATATTCATGCAGAAGTCTGTTCACTCTCCGTTTTTTAAGTTTCTTGCTCATCTTCGATTTTATTTTATTTTTGTTGCTCTCACTAGAGTGCATAATAGCTGATGCTTCAAGATTTTTATTTTTTTTAAAAAAAAAATTACGGGGAAGCTGATGCTTCAAGCTAATTATGCATTCAAGAATAACCACAAAAAGGAAAGCTACAAACCAACACAAAGAATCACCACATTTTGATGTTGATGTCACATGTATAAAGCATTAAATTCCATTTAATAATCCATGTGCTGTTGGTATTGCCTTGCACAAAGGCACTGGATCAATTGATCAAATGGGTCCTCTTTTTATAAAGATTATCTTCTTAATCTTCAAATGAACACCTATAATCACATTACTGTTGGTTCTGAAACTAAGTTAATTTTACGTTCTAGGTCTAGTTCCCTGTAAAGCTCTATTATTTGTCATTCTGCCTAAGCGGCTAAGCACCTATCAGTCTCTGGTAAGAAAAAAAGTTCATACCATCATAAAATGAGATGCTATTGCTGGTGCAGGTTTTGAAGGTTTTACGCATAACGATGAAAAGAAAGAGATCAGATCTGATGCAGACAACTCAGAAGGAGAGAAGAAGACTAAAATTGGTTCTTTCAAGAAAAAGGCGATTAATGCCGGGAACAAATTCAGGCATTCCCTGAGGAGAAGAAGCAAAAAGAAAAATGAACCTCGGGGTTCCATTGAGGACATAAGGGATGTTCAAGATCTTCAAGCTGTTGATGCATTTCGACAATGTTTAGTTGATGAGGACCTGTTGCCGCAACAGCATGATGATTATCACATGATGCTTAGGTACAAGCTTGGCTTCTCTCATATTTTACTTTTGGCCTTAGGCTGTGTGTATCTGTTTTGCCTCCTTCCCGGCAATGTGGCTTCACTATCAATCACCTACAGTTGGGAAATCCGGGATATGCCATTTCATTGAGGTGAATTCTAGATTTGCAACTTGATGTCTGTCTTGTGGGTCCTAGGGCCCCCATGCTAGCGAGATATCGAGTGGAAAAATCTAGAGTGACAATCTTTGGAGCAGCAAATCCTTAAGAGGCTACCCTGAAGAAAATGATTGGCTGGTCGTGTGAAATTTTCATTTTATCTCCTTCACATGTAGGTTCCTCAAAGCACGGAAATTTGATGTTGAGAAAGCAAAGAGTATGTGGTCAGATATGCTTAAATGGAGAAAGGAATTTGGGGCTGACAATATAGAGGTAAAAGGTTATGTTGAAGAAACATATCATAATATAAATATGCCATTCTATCGTGACACTTGTTTATCCTTTCTCTCAGGAGTTTGACTACACCGAGGCTAATGAGGTTATGAAATATTATCCGCAATTTTACCATGGAGTGGATAAAGAAGGAAGGCCTATCTACATAGAGTTAATAGGAAAAGTTGATGCGAATAAGCTAATGCAAGTAACAACTATAGAGCGGTATGTGAAATATCATGTGAAAGAGTTTGAGAGATGCTTCCAAATGAGATTTCCCGCCTGCTCGATTGCTGCAAAAAGGCACATAGATTCATGTACTACTATTCTGGACGTGCAAGGCGTGGTATGTGTATTCATAACCAAATGTTTCTCTTAACACTGAGCACATAGTTATGACTCTGTGATTGACTTGTATTACATGAATATCAAGGGTTTAAAGAACTTCTCAAAAGCTGCAAGGGATCTAATCACACGACTGCAGAAGATTGACAATGACAACTACCCAGAGGTAGGTGATTCCCCCATGTACCTTATTTTCTAAAGTAGTGGCATAGTGCATGCCTTTTGTTTGTTGTCCCAACACTCAATTGCCTAATGCATCCTGAAACCTCTCGCAGACGTTGTGCCGCATGTATATTATTAATGCCGGCCAAGGCTTCAAGATGTTATGGAGCACTGTAAAATCTTTCCTAGATCCTAAAACTGCTTCAAAGATTCATGTAAGTCAATTATATATTATTTTTTTATTGTAGGATTATTGAGTAATCTGTTATATACTTAATCAAGATTATTGACCGTTATATAATTAGTAGTTAACGACTTCCATGTTCTATTTTTTTCTCTTGAAGGTTCTAGGAAGCAAGTACCAAAATAAGTTACTTGAAATAATTGATGAGAAGTCAGTATCTACAATCTTGTCCATATATGTTTCACATCCATGCCATCCTCCATCCTAATTTCTGTCCGTTCCATGTATTCAGTGAATTGCCAGAGTTTTTTGGTGGAAAATGCAAGTGCGAGGCATTTGGAGGTTGCCAAAAATCAGATAAAGGTCCTTGGAAGGATCCTAACATAATAAAGGTTATATCCTGAAACCAAATCACCAGTCCACCGCTTACTGAAAGGAAAATAGAAAGAGGGAGAAAAATAAGAGATGCTTGCTGGCGTATTATTACATGCACACTATCATTACCTTGGTGTCGATGCATCTAACATGATGGATTTTGAATTTGGCTTGTCCAGAGGGTCCTGAATGGCGAAGCAAATTATGGGAGGCAAATTGTGACCATATCAAGCACTGATGGAAAAATAATTCGTTATGCTGGGCCACAATACCCAACAGTAAGTCTATAAGCATGCTTAATGTGGATATTTCTAGGAGCATTGTGTTCAAACTATTCTATTGAAATTTATTGTTATGTTGTCATGCCAATGCAGAGAAAAGGAAGTGATGGCTCAGCGGAGTCTGGGTCTGAAGTGGAAGATGTCACGTCACCTATGGCATCAAGGAACCTGATAACAAATCCCCTTTTGACCCCTGTTCATGAGGAGGCAAGTTGCCATGCTGTATCACTGTGATCATATTGCAGTTTACCTTATAAAATAAGAGAAGTGCAAATATGATATTTGTCAGCATAACTGCATAATCTACACTAACTAAAAATTGAATAATAGCACCACATGGACTACAAAATCATTGACCATCAAATTACAACATTTTTTGTGAATAACATGTGGATTTTTATATTTCATTAAATTACACCATTACATTTCAATTGCATTAGTTATACAAGCTTCTGTAAGTAGGCTATCCTTAATCCAAGGATCCATGGAAGGATCTTTGGTTACTGTGGCATTCTTGTAATGATGCAGCATTTCTGACTATGTAGCTATTGCTAATAGGTAATCTCATTTTGCTATTTCAGTCAAAATTGGCAGCACATGGGTTTACATCTGCTTCCCCTTCCATCATTGAAGAAAGCATTCCTGTTGTTGACAAGGTTGTGGATGATGGATGGGGCAGTCCTAGAGCTAGTATGGCAATTTCTTCCTCAGCTCTTTTACATTCTTAATTTGGTTGTTTCTCTTATCCATAATCTTGTCCAAAGTTGAAATTAATACTCGAATCATTGTTGACCATTTTTATTGTTATACTGAATGAACCGATTGAGAAATATTCGCTAAACTGTTGAATAATTATTCGCTGAACTTTTCTTTTTGCTGAACCTGAACCTGAACTTTCACATGATTCACGCCAGGTTCATCACCCTCGAGAAGTTTGCCTATCACATTTGATGGCCTCTGGACACAAGTTATCACATGGCTGACTGTCTTGATCGTGAGCCTTTTTGCTATGGTTCGCTCTGTCCCGAGCAGGATGGCTAAAAGACTCTCAAGCCAATCCACTGACCACGATCACTTCTATGTGGAGTATCCTCAAGAAGCGGAGTACAAGGAAGAATTTCGGCCTCCGTCTCCTGCTCCGTCTTATACTGAAAAGGATGTCCTCTCATCTATGGTAAGACGACTAGGCGAGTTGGAGGAAAAGGTGCAGGTGCTCGAAACGAAGCCATCCGAGATGCCATTTGAAAAGGAGGAATTGCTCAATGCAGCCGTCCGCCGTGTGGATGCATTAGAAGCCGAGTTAATCTCTACAAAGAAGGTAGGCTTGTTTTGCTCAAGATGGTACCTTTTTCAGCTTCATTCTGAGTGAATTGGCAGCTTTGGCATAAACTATATTGGTTTAGGCATATGTAAAAATATTACTACCTTATAAAAAGAAGGTGATGAAGTACTTACTAAAGTTTTCATGAGCAGGCCCTCTATGAAGCCCTGATGCGGCAGGACGAGCTGCTTGCGTACATTGACAAGCAAGATATGATCAAGTTCCGTGTACGTTACAGCTTTCTTACACTTCTTTTCTTGCTATTGAGATAAGACCAGCAGAGCCATCTAATTCTGTTCTTTTATATATGCCTTTGCAGAAAAAGAAATTCTGCTTCTAACAGCTGAACGACGAGTTAATTCTCCATACACAGAGCTGTTCGTGTATATTTGGATCAATTAATCACCACGAATATGAATGAATGTAGCTAGTTTGGAGTGTAAAATTAGTGTCCGAATATGGCAAATTGAGAATCCTGTAACACCACGGTATCGGTATTTGAGTTACAAGGTTGAAGACCTTGAGGTGTTGTTGGCTGGTCATTCAGAATCCAGACAATGCATCGTCTTGTGCTGGAGGGTCCTGGCTGCTGTAAATTAAGCCTGTAATTAATCTTGTGACTTGTAACATAGCAAAAATGTGAGTTAAAATCGTTGTAAATGGAGTTCACCTTGGAATCATGCATCTTCTCATCATCTTATCTGCGTTGAGTTCAGATACTTCCGACATCCTAAAATATATAAGAAAATATATAAGGCATAATCACCACTAGCCCAAATAAAAAATTAAATGTTATTACCTCTTCGTTTAGATCACCTTAATAAATATAATGCAGGCATATAATAGGATTAAAGATTTTGCAGATGTAAGATTTAAAAACAAGAATTTAAAAAGAGGGGATGCGCTATTTCATTGTATGTATATATGTACGTCTTGTATTATGAGATAGAAAAAAAAATAATTGTGTTATGTGTATTCTGAGATGGAGGGAGTATGTGCTAGCACCGGAGGCTGGATTGCCGGAAGGAAATACCAAGGGAGGAATAATAAATGAGGAAATAAGAGGACACAATAAAACATTTGGAATTTCTGATAGTTGAGTTTTTTTATACGTACATCTGTGTAGGAGCTCGGAGAGCAGATAATGATATAGCAACTAAGGAAGTGGTGAATAAGAAGACGTGGGGTCCATTCATCCATTGCTTTACGCGAAAAATCTAAGTCATCATATAATAAATAATATAAATAGATAATATATAAATAAGATAATTATAAATGCTACCAAGTGATGGATCCATATATTGATATATTGGGAAGGGGAGTCGACTAGCCTAGCTACGACATGTGCTATCCCATTATATTGAACCGCCATATTAACCATGACCCATTAGCTCATAAGCAAGATAATAAATAGCGTTTCTAGTACTCGCAATAGCAATCACTATAGTGCTTCACTATGTTGTAACTTAGCGACCACTATTGATTTTGTTGGGAGAGCTATAATGCTTAAATATTGTTCTCCGTGTTTGGATAGTAGAAATTACATCGTGTACCAGGGTTTCCGTTACCGCGGTAAACCGCGCGGTTACCGCGGGGGTACGGTAAAAGGAATACCGCGGTAACCGTCTTAAATTCAAATAAATTTAAAAAATAATTTGAAATTTTGATAAATTTTATACGAATTTCGTACGGTTTACCGCGGTTACCGCGCGGTAACCGTGCTTACCGCCGGGGCACGGTAACCGCGCGGTAAACGGTAACGGAAACCCTGTCGTGTACTTTCTTCATCTTATATATCTATATGTTATTTTATATTTTTTATGTTATTAAATATAGCAGTACAGTATGTATTGTAAAGTCTAATTTTTAAGTGAAATTTGGTGTTAATATTGATACATAATTTATCGTTATTTTCTTAAATCCGCTATTGGAACTTAGTATCCGCTACCCGCAATTCACTACTAACCTGCTGTGCTCTATTTATTATCTGGCTCATAAGCAACCCATAAAATTAATCGAGTACTCTAGGCCAGGCACAAGACAACCAAACCACTGTTTCATCTTCCCATTTTATGACTAAGCGCGCATTCATCCTGAGCACCTGATTGTTCATCTTTATTGCTTATCACTATCCATTCATCCCCTTCGCTATGCCCTGCGAGGCTGCTAAACGCAAGCCAAAAAGACATACAGAGTTCCATGCACTTCTCTAAAACTGTTCATGCACATCGATGCCAACGTCTTTCCACATAGAGCCACCATCAAATAAATCAGATGACAATAGTATAAGGCATTACAAATTGGATCTGCTATCAATTAATTTTAATGTCCCGGTTTCATTGTGTCAATGAGAAACAAAGCTATAGGTAAAAAAGAAACAAAACAAGAATGGTAAAAGGGAGAGAAAAAAAACTCCATTCATCCATTGCTTTACATAACAAACGTAAGTCGCCTTGTAATACATCGATAAGGGCAAGTGCAACTGAAAATAAACAATCTCAAGGTGGAAAGAACTGACGAAACTAGCCAATTGAGTTTTGCCTAAACTTAAGTGAGTTGAGAATTGAGATAAGCTAGCCCAATTGCTTTGGTCAATAGTAACCAGTTGTGGCAACGTGTCCAACCTGATACATTGTTCCATCCTCTGGCTGCTTGAGGTCATCGCCACAGGCGTAGCAATTGTTAGGATCGATAATTGGATTATTGAGATCAAAAAACTCCACAAATTTAATACCAAAACGCCCCCTATTAAAATGACATTAACAATGTAAGAGAATCATAAGTAATAAAATATACAATATACAACATACAAAGTTTTATGGACTATGGTTTAGAACTAACCATTATTATTTTTGAAAGGGTCAATTAGGCCTAAATGGGGGGTGAATAGGCTAATTTAAAAACTCAAGTAAACGCGGAAGTAGGAATTTTCGGAATTTCCGAAAATAGCAGAGTAAGCGCACTTCAAAGTAAACTCTAGATCGAGCTGCCTACAACAAGAATATGCTAGCACAAACAACAACTAGTCCTATAGCGGCACAATCAAGCAAAGCTAGAGGAGTGAGGAAAGGGATATCACCAAAGTTGTAGCAAGATGAGTTGTTCCCGGAGTTCAAATTCTCGAGGGGATTCTACTCTCCGTTGAGGAGCTCACAAAGAGCCGGGTCTTCGCTAACCCTTTCCTCAAGAGGTTGCACAAAGCACTCCTCCTTCCACTAGTGGTATCTCTTCCCTTTCGGAGGTGAGATCCGACCTTCACAAACTTCTCCCGGCCAACCACACGTAGATCGGTGGCTCGGGAGTGACACCTAGCCGCCTAGGAGTCCTCAACCTCCAAGAGTAACAAATAATGCAAAGAACTCCCGGGGATGATGCAAGTGCTCACAAATCTTCACGAAGCTGATGAAAAACAAGTGTTTTTATTAATCAAGATGGTAAGTGTAACAGAGCCCATAGTAATGCAAAGACTATCTTTTTATAACCGTGATGAACATGAATAATTACTAAGGGGGTGACACTGCTACAGAATGATCAAGCAAAGGATCTAGGGAGGATCATACAATACAAGACATTAATTTGGTTCACACAGATATATTAATGCAACAAATGGTGTTTATGAATTAATAGCACAACTAGACAGTAAAGAGAAGCTATTAGTCTACTACTGTCACAACGCCATCGCATACATGCATATACAAGAGACCATAGCAAAGGATTAATGGATAATCACATACATGCATATATGGCAAGAGAAGCTAATTTTCTATTGAATGAGAATATGAGATGATGGGATATTGAGATTTATGGAAAGTATATTTGATTTATTGGTGGATTCGCAATGGAGAAAAGTTCTAACATTGCTTAGTTACTTGACAAGCAATTCAGTTGACACTTGCCAAATGATGAGAGCACAAATCGATAAAAGAGGCTTCAACTATCTAGAATTTGATCCTAATGATTTTTTTGCCAATCCAGGATAACGAATACCATTAGAAAATTATGCAAGTGTTTCTAACATGCTGGGGTCCAAATAGTTTTCTCAACATTGCATTGATTTGCTACTAATTTTGCTAATTGATTTGCCACTAATTTTGCTAATTTGTATATACATGTGGCAGCTCACTTGACTTTTTGCCAAGACCTAAAAGAATGAACTTGGTGTTGGCAAGGTACTCTTCTGTTTTGTTTTCTTTTCTTTTAGATCATGTAAACATTGAATTTGATTTGCAACCTCATTTCAGTTTCAGACTTAGGCTAGGCTTTGAGCCTATCCAATATCATTATCATGGATTCACCACTGCTAGGGATCATAAGATAGAAGATGTTACTTTGGTTCAGACATTAATGCAACCAACAGTGTTTATGAACTGGTAGCACAACTAGACAGTGAAGAGAAGCTAATTAGTCTACCACTATCACAACGCCATCACATACACATACGACAAGAGGCTATACACAAGCACAACTAGTACCTTTGGAGATGAGGTGGAGGAAGTATTGTGGAGCTTACTGAGACATTGGCCAAAGTCCGCAGAACAGGGGCACCTGGGGTATCTATCTACTTTGGGCGGTTTCCTGCTGACCTGTGCCGGCGCTGGTTCCCCCACCCTCCTCGCCGCCGCCGCCGCCGCCGCCGCCACCCCTCTCCATCGGCCGGAACTAGGGTTTGTTTCTCTCTCTCTCAAAGAGATTGAGAGAGAGAGAGAAAGAAAACACGGGCGCTTATCGGGTTTGGTTACGGACTTACGGTGGCTGGGCCTCGTTTTTATGGGCCTCAATTCAGGCCCATCCATGTGTATAAGGTGGGTAGCATGACTATTTTTCTACAAGCTTTGATGGGCCGGAGTTACAAAGAAGACCTTGCTGTTGGTAATCCCAAAAAATGGTTTGCAACACAGATGGGTACAGTTTCAGTTTAATTTATATTTCTTTTGTTATAACTTGTAAAAGAAACAAGGGCGTGTTTGTGTTTTACCTCGTCGTTACCAGGGTTTCCCAAACCACCGGGACAGTGGTTACCGTGACAAACCGTACGAAACCGTATAAAATTTATCAAAATTTCAAATTATTTTTTAAATTTATTTGAATTTAAGGAGGTTACCGCGGTTTTCCTTTTACCGTACCCCGCGGTAAGCACGGTTACCGGTGGTTTTGGAAACCCTGATCGTTACTAGAGTTGAAGACAACGACGGCCGCATCCTCTCACTCTCTCTAGGTGAAGACCCCGATGGCTTACCGTGTTCCCGGTCGGTTCCTGTGGTTTCATATTACAGCTGGCCTGACAAAGAGATATTGCTTATCTGTTCGTGAATAATAATAACTCAATATATATAAGGGACTGAACAGTTCGATCCAAATACGAGTACAACTCCGACTCCTCACCACAAAACAATACTCCTACTAAGGGTCTGTTTGGCACAGCTCCAGCTCCAGCTCCAGCTCCACCTACCCTGGAGCTAGAGTCCAGCCAAACAGTTTCAGCTCCATCTGAAATGGGAGTGGAGGGGTGAAGCGCTCTCACAAAATGAATTAGATTAGTGGAGCTGGGTTTAGGTAGCTCCACAACTCCACTCCAGACCCAACTCCTGAAACTAAATTTAGGAGTTATAGCTCTATCAAACAGGCCCTAAGAAGAGAAGAATACGAGTACGACCGACTTAAGTGTAGAAAACAGTGGTCGGGGACGGGGAGGGGCTGGGAGAGTCACGGTGGACGGCGAAACGGCTTTGGGACGGCGCGCCGACGCGTGATGCATCGTGGCGGTGCTCTGGCGGCGTAGTGGCTCGACGTCGACGGGCAAAGGACGCCACACGAAGGAGGCAGGAGGAAGGGGACGGGGACTTGGGGAGGCTAGGGCTTTCACTCCGTTATTCGCCAGGCGGGCTGGGCTGCTATGCTTAATGGGCCACCATTTACCAGCCTACCAGCCTATTGCACCGAGTCTAAGAAGCCGAATGGGCGTGGCTTGGTTCACAAACGAGCTGGGAATTATGCTCGTTCAGCTTTTTGAGCCGAGCCAAGCCGAGCCATGCAAGTCTGAGTTTTTCTTTTGTCCATATTCTGCCCAGTCCTCTGTTTTTTAAAGAACTCATGAGCTTTATTGATGGAAATGCTTAAAGGCACTAGCATATTGCCTGTGCATTGTTGTCGATGTGCTATACACGTCTACGGTGTTTATAGAGTATGGGGATCATTGGTGTCAGGGTATACGTGAGATTGAGGTAAAATATGTATGAGATAGAAATCTTTATATAGGTTCAGATCTCTTATCTGAGAGGTAATAGCCCTACTCCTTTTGGTCAAATCCAGTGTTGGCTTTATATATCAATATCACACGAGTACAATGTTGAGAATGACCTAATCTAGTCCCGGTCAGCCTAGCGGCATAGAGCTTTCACATGTGGTCGACGGCTAGCGTAGTCTATCTCCTCGAATATGAACTTAGCGAGATTGGATTTGTCGTTGTCTAGATCTGCCTTGGCATGTGTTAGTTCGTCCCCTCTCCTCTTAGGGGGTCTTATATTGATACTCTCAGGCAGCTCTTGTCCAAGTAAAACTAGGGAGCCAAGAATGGATACGATTCAAGTACTTCTTATCGTGTTCAAATAAGACTTTGTTTCTACTTTCTTATCCAGAACACCTTCCGCATATGAGACATTATTCCGTATAAAACTTGGTATATGGTAGGCCCGCCGAGCCTAACACAAAAGCCTAACTTGGTATAACACTAAAAGTTGAAAGTTGTAATGGGATTTTAATTAAAGAAAATTATTGTTAGCGTTATTGCCACCTCTTAATTGTTGTATATATTTTGTTACTGACATGTGACCCTTTAGCCCCATGTTATCTTTTTCTCATTCCCATAAAAAGTAAATAGTTTATGTGAGTAGTTAACATATGGGGCTCTCTTCTTTTTCTCCTTAAAAAAATGGGAGTTGATGGTGAGGTGACACCGCTACTCTTTTTATAAGAAGCAGTGTGTCCAGTCCAGTCAATCATCAAATTGAAAGTGGGTTGTGGGAGATTGAGAGAACAACGGTTTCCCCTATTGAAGTAGCTTGCTATGGATGTGAGCCTCAACGGTGTTGTGAGCATACTAGTGCTAGGAGGTTTTTAACCATGAGATTAATTTTCAAACTAAATGAAAAGATAGAAACGTAAATTGAATACTTCCATATATAATAATGTATGTGGCTGACATGATAAAAGAAATATGCAACACAATTTGACATGGCAAATGTCAAACACATCAAGATGTGGTCTCAATTTACTCCACAATAACAAGCTAACAACTAGCAATAATTATAAGTTACTTCTAACAATTAGTAAGTCTATAACATAATAGCACGTAGAGAGAGGGATCAATATGGCGGGCGCTGGCAATAGGCGGCAACCAGCGAATAGGCGGCGGCTGACAATGATGGTGGAAGCCAGCGATAAGGCAGCAATAGCCGGCTGCCATGGCAAGAATATATAGACTGGTGACCACGACGAAAAACAAAAATCCGTGTACGAAATAGAAGAATTGATGCATGCAAATGTAGACGTACGTAGAGAGAAAAAAAAAGGATCATATAGGGGAAGAGGAAGAGTCTAACCCTAGTTTTGCTCCAAATACCATGCTATAAATAGCACTTGTATTCCTCTAAGAGCAATAGGCCCAAATATATGCAGGTACATGTGCATACAAATATACAGAAAAAACATTTACAAATAAAGGAATATAAAACCAAAATATACATCTAAAACCATGGATGGCTCCGTTGGTCATCGATGGATGATCCGCATGTGACTGGTATGTGGGTCCCACCAACACGTAGGCATCACCATGGCATATTATGTTAGCGCACAAAGTGGATTAGAGCACGTTTGGACTTGTACGACACCTAGGAGAAGTTCAGAGATCCGAAAATATATTTTAAGAGTTGAAGGGCCTAGATGACACACACAAGTTTAGAGATCGCTCGCATACTTCACTCAAAATTTAATGAACATGAAGGTTGACAGATATCAAGTATTTTCCTTCATGAAATACTAGTTACAACTCACTATTTGTTTACAAGGATTCCTCTCTTATAGTAACTAATGTACTTAGTGTGTATGTACTAATACAAATAAAAAACTGTGAACGACAAAAGAATGGACAATCATCAATACTTTTTAAGATGTATATCAACAATTCAGTAGGCACCATCCGTGTGGTTGTGGAGGAATGAGTATATGACTCTACCCACCAAAGTTCATCCACAAATATGGTTGTGTGCACTGCTAATTGGTCGAGAGGCCAGAAGTTATACTTCCATTATCTTAAAAAAGAAAAGAAATTTACTAAGCAGAAGAGAAAAACAAGAATCTCCACCCTGTAGTTCATTCTAAAAATGAAAAGTTATTTCACATGGGTTGTTGCCTTCACTGCTATTTCTTTGGAACCTAATTAGTTGGATGGTTGTATTTCCTGAACACTCTCTCTTGGTTTTCCCTCCACCATTCCTCAGCCTGCTGCTCAGCAAACCTCCTCTTGCTAAAAAAAAGATAGAAGAAGAATGAACCATAAATAAATGATCACCTAGAGCTGTTGCTTCAAACAAAAACATATAAAGAACTATGCTTTCAATGCACATCTTGAACTAAACACACTTCAATTGTAAACAAAAGCTTTGAAGTTTTTCCTTCAAAAGTGTGGATGGTGCAAGAGTTGTTTTTTGAAAGATGGACTATTGATAGATTAATCAAGTTGGGAGATATATTTTACATCTAGGAAGGATTTGAGGATGGAATACCTGAACCTGACACGCTTGAATACTTTGGTGCCATCTCTCAGTTGGATAAGCGTCACATACACTCCTGGCTCAAACTGCTCAATCAGCTGCACTTCTCCATGAGTACCATACTTTGGTGCGAAGTCACCTGGAGCCTTCAAGTTGTTTTCCATGATACGGTGACATGGAGATTCACTAGCTATGGCAATGGAAGAGCCACTAGCATTTCCAGAACTGCCATCTTGAGACATTGCTAGGCTACCCGTGCTACTTGACCTATGGTGTCCGATATCATGTCCAGTAAGACCAGTGATCTCCACTAGATTACTACTTTGTCCTGTAAGAAATCTCTCCGATTGGCTTTGCAAGTTTTTTAAGCTATCAGCAACATCACCAGACATCCTATCTGCAATAACCTTGAGCTGAAGAATGGAGGGTTGTGATATCATGAGTATATATCCACTAATAATGATAAATAAAAGATGAACTTGGAAGCAATTGTGAGCATATTAGATACTAGCATAACATTAACCCTGTTAAATATTTATAAACATGATTTTATATTGTGCACCCTTTATTGTATTTTGTTTGAGCTATAGAAACGTGTCAGTAATGTAAATGGAACACAATAGAGCTATTATACTCCAAACTATATAGTAGAACGAATACATACACTATCATGCAAAGTATAATAAGAGATTAAGAGTTGCATATGTAATTTGCAGTGATAGTAGTTTACTGTACCTCACTATCCAGATGCTTAACAAAATCCAAGACAGTGTTGCGCCTAGTAGATTCTTCTGAAGCCATAGAGGCAGCCTGTTTAGCTTTTCTTTCTGCTTTCTGTAGTTGCTCATCTTGAGTTTCACATTTCTGTTTCAACTTATTAACCTATCAACATAAAATGGTTTTAACAAATTAAGCTAATCACATTGAAGAAATAGAACAATCTGGAGTGCTCTTTCATACCTGAGATTGCAACTTGGAAATGTCTTGATTCAACAACTCGTTAGTCTTCTTCAAGCTATCATTGTCCACTTTACCGATAAGAGGACTTGCGGTTGCTGGAGGTGGACTTGGCTTCTTTGACTGTGGCGATGGTGACAACATTGGCATGCCCATTTGCATTTGACCTCCCATTGTCATAGATTTTACGGTAGTTGGAACTGTACCAAATGTTCCTGCAAAAGCGAGATCTTTGAACTGCAACATGGCAGGAACTTGTGATGCTTTCATCATGGACATAGAATCAGCTGGTTTTGTCTCATTTCTAACATTTTTTGTCTCTTGGTACTTGACTGGCTCTGCTGGTGTTGTCGTTGCAAGTCTGGAAGGCCTTATTTCTGGTCTCTCTAACTTATCTTTGATATCAATGGATCGCCTGGTAATGACATTCCTTTTGTTATATGAACTGATAACGCCGGTATCTGCGGCTTTCAGTTTCATGAAACATGAATCACATACACGGTGTGGCTTGCCAGGAGTTGGTGCCAAAGCAGCCTTGAGCACTTTCCTAGAACTGCATGCATGGCAATGAACAAGTCCACAGTTGTAGCAATTGTGCCTCTTTCTTGTGAAACCAAATGGTTGCCTACATCCAGAGCAAACAGACTGATCTGCACCTGAAACCCACTTATGTATGCAAATGCATGTAGTGAAATTTGAACCACATGAAATGCTCTTAACATGACGATCTTTCAATGCGTCAACAAGAGTTGGCTTCTTTTTGTCTTCAACACTACCATGTCCCAACCTTCCATTGGCTCCCATGCCCCATGTATATACTTCACTTCTTGAAGTCAAGGCTGCTACATGGTTAGAGCCACATGAGATCTCTTCAACCAACTCATTACCCAACTTATCTTGCACCATACATGGTTGTTTACCATCAGCTTTTGGATTCCCAAGCTGGCCATTGTTAGAGCTACCCATTGTGAAAACATGGCCAGATGTGGCAAGAGCAACAGTCATGCTATGTCCACATGCCACTTGATGGAAATTATGGTCAACAAGTGCTTGAACACATGTTGGAACTAGCTTCGCCTCTTTATCGCCATGGCCTAAACGATTCTTATCTCCATCACCCCATGTAAACAGTTTCCTTGACATCACATTTGTGTTTGCCTGACCACTGGTCTCCACAATTGCTGCGGAATGCCATACTCCACATGCAACTTTCATAGTTCTGAATCCACTCAAAGCTTCTACCTCCTTTGGATACGCAACGCTTTCACGGTTTCCATGACCAAGAGAACCAAATGTGCCATCGCCAAATGTGAAAAGTTTTCCACTTGACATGGTCAGTGCTGAATGCCATGAGCCACATGCAACGGAGAGTACCTGAAGCCCTTCTAGAGGCCCTGAAACTCTTTTCGGAAGCCAATGGCTAACTCCAGTTCCGTGTCCAAGTAATCCAGCATTGTATGATCCATCACCCCAATTGTACAGATCACCAGATGCAGTTACAACACAAGTATGAAACTCCCCACACGCAATGTATTCCACATTGGACACTGCTAAGGATTCGACAAGTTTGGGACGACATATATCTGTATCAGTTCCATGGCCTAGCCGTCCACCAAGTTCTTCACCCCAAGTGAATACTTCTCCTTGCCGAGTAGTAAGGCCAATGTGCCTAGAGCCACATGCTATCTGCTGAACATCCAAAACAACATCTGATTCTAGAGGTTTTGGAATTAAAACATCTGTTTTGCTGCACAAATAGTTGGAGGATCCTTCAGAGGGTAGCACCTCAGTCCACACCTCACCCCATACATAAACATCGCCGAGGGATTCGATGTCATCTAGTCCAGAACCTTGACTGGAAGAACTAGGGGCACTAGAAATACTAACTCGGCTATTGTCTCCTGTACTTGCTCTTAGCATATTTGCGCGGTCTGATCCAACATCTGCTCTAATAGAATTCAATGAATTGGGTGTGTTATAACCAGCTGAGTTAAAACTACGTGTAATACTTGAGGCGATATCTAGCGTTGTATCATAGGAAGTGCTATCTTGACAAATTGTTACATCCTGAAAAAAGAAACATCTGTTAAACAAGACCAATAAGGTGGATGAAATTATAGCTAAGCCAAACAACTATTAAAGAATTAGTCGGTATCATAATGACAAGTGATTTACTAGGTATATTGATTCTCTATAATTGTTTAACATTAATGATTTTGTATGCTCAAATATGGTTTATGTCCTATTCTTTTATTAGCTCATCAGAATCTCAAGGAAGCTGAAACCTCCAACAGTCCAATCAGATCCTGGAAAAGGATGGACACATTTGTACAAGGATTGGATTATAAATTGCTGTAGAAAATGCAAGTAAGTGATTTTTTGTTTGTACTCAACTTTTACATAGATTAAAAGAATGTAAATAGGTAAAGGTGAACAACTCACTGAAGAAAATGATACTCTATCAGTTTGACCATCAGTCGGAAAATTTAGATGGCATGAAGTAATCAGTGACTCAAGTGTCGAAAACCACACTTCTACTTCAGCTTGATCCTTGCAAACCTGTAAGAAAATTATTGTGTTCCATAAACTGTAGCACCTAGGGGTAAAAGCATTTAACCTCAGTTAATGATAACGTGTACAAAGAATTTATATTTTACCAGATCAAGGGAACGTTGGCCGTTCTTGTATATAAGGGAAAATGATAGGTAATCCTTCTCAGGGCGTAAAAACCTCCTAAAAACAGCCTGTTGAAAATTGTAAATCCATAAGTTCAGAACTTAAAACGTAAAAATTCTTTGGCTCGGAAAAAAATGTACAAATTGTTTTAAATGAAACAATTTACTCTCGGAGTATCACCAACAAAATATATTTTTCTTGCTGCATGCTTAAAATGAAACAATTTACTCTCGGAGTATCACCAACAAAATATATTTTTCTTGCTGCATGTTTACCAGCAAAATAACCACCAACAGTTTAACTGACTGGTGGCAATTCAACTTACAGTTCTCTGTCCAGGTATAACTTTAGACACAGATGACAGTCTGAGGCACTTTTCCTTATTGTGGGAGTACCAAACTAATGTATTTTCGTCCTGCGATAAAAAAAATTAAAAATATTGTTAACTCATCCTGTAGCAAAGAGCTAGACATTGAATGCAGACGAACGTACATATGAACTTACACTAGAAAGTCTGAACTCACGAATCTTGGGTTTTCCCTTCCGGCTATACTTGATAAGCTTGCTGCCTTTCTTTAAAGTAAAAAGGGCCTTCAGAGTTCAGAGAATGTGAAAAATATCCAGGATCAATATTAACAAATCTTTAGCAGACAAATGTGTGTTCAGGCAAAATAGAGGGAAATGAAACAGGAAAGAAGTGTGTAGAAGCTCACATTATCATCTGGTGTCATCTAAACAGCAACAGGTCAACATTCTATTTGCAACTCTTGATCACCTGAAACTACGCGGATAAACTAACAGTGAGTTATCAGAGAGACAATAATGGATTCTGTTTTCAATGACATCTAAATTAATGAAAGGAATAACCTTTCTTGAACCTCATTGAGCCACATCATCAGTTAAATATGAGCCGCAGGATGTAAATAGAGTCCAATATCTAACGTTGGATACAAAATGGTAGTCAGTAAAAAGAGGCTAGCTCAAGTCTTCAAGAACTCTCTAGTAAGCTATCACAAAATTAACATATATTAAGGTAGAGAGGGAGGATACATAGCCTAAATCAATACAAAGGGTTCAGTGCATGATCTTGTAGGCTTCACCTGATTCATTTGCATTAAACCTCTAAGTAAATATTAAACTGTAAAATATCTAAAAATATTATAATGTTATCTATGTGGTTAGTAGTATATTTCAGTTTAGATGTAATATTATAAATTAGCATCTTAGAATCAATCCGTACTGGAAAATATATAAATATCTAAAGTAGATTTCCATATGCATTTCTCAAAAACATTACATGAGTTGGAATTATTGTTTTGATACATCCAATATAGTTCACCTTAATTAAGTTCTACTACATGCTTAATTCATTTACAAGACGAAAATAATTCACCTAATTAAGTTCTCAATCTTAATTCAAGAGCTAAAAGGTCAAATTTATAAAACAAAAAAATTATAAAATAAATTCTATTTTAGAAAAATGTAATTAAGTTAACATATGTGAAACAAAATTGTACAAAATCATGGAGTGAAACACAGCTACATCCAAAATTCGTTCAACCAGTAAACGATATGCAAATAAATTAATTCAAAATGGTTATATAAGAAGCTAGGTTTTTTATGAAGTTGGCTTTGACTTATTATCATATTAAGGAAACACACACACACATATATATATATAGATATATATACATATATGTACGTATACATATACATGCAGCAATTAAACCTGATTGAGCCACGTAAGCTATAAATTAAACACCGTCCGATGCATGCAGGAAGTAATATAAACCGTTGGATTCCCGTACAAGTTAAATGCCAAGCCATAAGGCTAAACCGGCCGCGCGGGAGCTGCTTTCAGGATGCTTCCGGCAGAAACCTCGCGAGTCGTGAAGCTCCACAAGACCAGAACCATTGAACACACGTAAATAAACTACCAAAAAAATCTTTAGTAAATTTCATGAACATTTTTTCTTATGTTTTCTACATGCAACGCACCTAAATTTTGCCACTACTTGAGAAAAATAAAAAAAAGGATTTATTGACCTAGCATGAACTATTAAATACTGTTATTTTGTAGAATACACGTGTTTTTTTGAAAAATATTGGTATTACTAATAGTAGAGCAGACAACAATACAAGTCACACTAGATACAACAATACAAGACACGGGAATTCTAAGATGTTACCAAGATAAACCACGTCAAACACCGGTTAATAGCTGTTGGAGTCAGAACAAGACAGCAGTGAAATGAATCTTAGCCATCCGATAAGAGAATGAGTGAAAGAAGTAAAAAACCAACCATTGTACTACGAAACCAGCGGTATCCTGATAATTCTAGACTCTTTCCCCTCCAGCCTCCTCTTTCAAAAAATGGAGAGGCGATAGCAATGTGAGAAGGAATTACGGTGATGTGTGAATGTGATTGCCTTTTTGAAAGTTAGTCCTATGTTAAATAGTAATTTACAAACTGATTCACAGCCTATACTACAAATGTCTCCAAATTCAGAAAAATACATTGTATAATATGTAAGCATAATAAATTCTGATTTAGTTAAGCATGATTATTCTAGACCATGAAAATACTCAAAATTCTATATTTCTACGAAATGTATGTCCATGTGATAAATTTATTTTATCAAATATTGAGGCATATGCTAAATATAAATTTGTAACCGACACCTTTAGCACAACTACTTATAACAAATTAGGCTTTTGTAAAATTTGCATATAAATATCTTACAAAATTATGTAACAAAAAACTCTTAGAATTAGAATTTCTAGTGGCATAGGTAAAAAGTGCAATAAAATTTCTAATTAAACACTTATTCAATCTAATCAAGATAAATCTGTTGTGTTATAACTAATGCTTCACAAACACTTATTTAAGCTAATTAAAAAAATGTAAGTGTATTTAATAGAGACGAAAGGTTATAGTCGCACGAATGTGTGACTTAATAAGCTAGTATATGTGAGAGTGGATGTGGTCTTGGTGCCCAGGGAGACAGAGATACTGCATCCCGTTTGGTAGAAGAGCATTTCAGACAACAAAACGAAAAACATAAACAAGCGATGTATCGGTGCACAACCTTCACAATCTCGATATCAAATGACAAGTAGATGTTTGCTTCATATGATTAGTGCTGGATAAAATGCTCGTCCTGTTTTTTTGTACTGAACACCACGGGATATTTATTTTATTTTTTGCGGGGAAGACCATGTGAAAAATTTCATACTGATGATATGTATTTCGTCGGGTTGCTTGAAATTTAAACGGTACATTTTGCACAAAGAATTCCTCGTGACAGATACAAAAACGAAATGTAATACTGAATCTACTGCAGATGGGATGGGATCAGGGCAGGTGTTCCTTACCAACAAAGAAGAAGACGATCCCGTTGAGGCAGGTGGTGGCGCCTAGGAGAGAATACTCCGGCGGAGGAAGGATGCGTGGATTCTCGTGTCCCGTCGCCGGCGGTGAGGTCGCCGATGATTGCGCATCACCGGATCCCGTTGAGAGGACGACGACGACGAAAAAAGAGGAGCAGAACGAAGTCCTAGCCAAGAAATGAAACCAACCAATCCAGTAGAGGGAAGAGTGGACAGGAGGGTTCAGCGGCGCCGGATGCGGGAGACGCATTCACGCATGGCATGGCATGGCATGGATGGATCCCAACTCCAACGGCAAACGGAGGAGGAAGGCGCGCGTGTGACCGTTCATCACCAACTCCAACTCCCAACAAGGCGCTACATATCTTTTTGCCTTTGGATTGATCATGGACGTGGAAAGTATTCTATACTCACCACGAGAGGGAACATCTTATTGATGTTTACATATCATCCAAATGATTATAGAAAAATAAAAAAATCAATAAGATATATTAATATGTGATAAATCACTCTACAAACATGCAAATTAAATTTTAACTTCTACAAGTTGTAGAGACACAAATTTGGATGTGAATATATGTCATAGCTTAATTTGTTTTGTTTTTTACAACTTGTAGAAGATAAAATTTTAATTGCATGTTTATATAGTAATCTATCACATGTTTATCTATCTTGTTAATTTTTTTCATGATTATTTGGATGACACGCAAATTACGAGGAGATGTTCTCTCGAGAGTTTGGAATCCACTCCCAATCACGGATGACTGACATCAGTCTGGAACTCTTGATACGCTAGGACAATATTACTTTCATCCCAAAATATTACTCCCTCCGTTTAAAAAAAACTCAACCTAGTACTGAATATTAACACATCCTAATACTACGAATCTAGATAAATACTAGATGTATCAACATTCTTTACTATGTTGTTTTTCATGGGACGAAGGGAGTGCAATCTAGGATGGGTCTGTCTAGATTTGTTGTCCTAAATCTCATCCTAGGTTGCAATATTTTGGGACGGATGAAGTATCGTTTTGCTATACATTCATCGATGACTTTTTTCCTAAAATTTTGTCAAATATAAATATAGTACAATTATAGTGTAACTATGTTATAACTTGCATATACTTCCATGTACTTCAAGATTTGTGCAAGCAGAAGGGAAAAAATCACATCGCACACCCACGGATGAGGGGATTTGGTCCTAACATCCGTTTTGCGGAAATAGCATCTTACCGTGGGATTTTTAAAAGTTACATACAAACTATATTGTAGTTACAGGTAAATTATAATGTAATTGCAACGTGGTTGTCCTATATTTACATCTCACAATTTTCTGAGAGAAAAATTATCGACAAATGTATAGATAATCCTATGATAGATTTACTTCACCTGGAAATCATTAAATTTTAAATCAGCATTGTTCATGCACGTACGCTCAGCCGGTATATTCCTTAATATTGACTAAACCACCATGCTACTTTACTGTGATGATCTTCCGAGAACCAATCCTCCTTTTATGAATCGACAACAATGGGTTGCTCTTCCACACGGTTTATGTTTTGTTTTGCACGTACACAGAACGTTCAGTGTTTTTTAGAAGATGCTGTAGGAGCACCACAATCTGTGTAGAGCCAACAAAAACATGGAGAGCTTAAGATTTTAAAAAACATCTGGTAACAAGTTTATAAGAATTTAAAAAAGCTGGGTTTTTTAACTTCTAGTTTTTAATTTATTTTATAGATTGTTAGCTACAAATTATCAGAAGCTGAGTGAGAATCTAAACTGAACTGTTTGGAGAGCTGAAGATGAGGAACTCATCTTTTCGCTTATGTTTATCAGTCAAAATTTAAATTTTCACCCTTAAATTTGAAGCAGATTTTGAGGTTTTTTCATCGAAGTTTATTTTTTAGTCTTTGCTTTTATATTACTAAGAACATGTATATAAATGTTTTATTCCTAAAATATTTTTTATTTGCAAATATACCGTTTGGTTTATTTCACGAATAAGCCAAACGATGAGACCGAGACGTGTGTATATCAGGTGACTCTGTTGCACAATGTTGGCTATGCTATTGTAGCATTACCATTTCCACAGCAGAGCTTATAATTGGATATTCACAGGCTTAAACTTTCAGCCCCTCCAGGAGAAACTGGGGATGAGAAGACAACCGCGCACATTGCTCCATAATCTGAACCACAATTGCCTGCATGTTTATATTTCAGAACATTTGGTTTGCACATTTTCCTTCAAGAATTTCTCTATGATCCAGTGCTGGAGGAAATGCAAGACTGAAACTTAATGGGTCATTTTGACATCAAGCTGACGTAAGTTCTAATCCAAGAGAAATCTTGTTTGTTTTATTTTAAGGCACATCTGGTTTTTTTACAAAAATGATCTGGAAGCTATGACCAGGAACGTTCCAAGAGTTATCGTCAACTCAGAAGTTATCGCAGTACAGAACGCTGCACAACGAGAGAGCAATGTCTCCGGTCAATTACCATTGAGAACTAAATGCGAGCTGAGCTCGCGAGAGCGCTTCACCCAGTCGACGAGTCCGTGTTGCCTTCCGTCGCCGGCCGGCCGCCCCATCCAAAACGGCACGCAGCCTCGCACTTGGCATTTGACTCGGGTCGCCGTTTTTGAGCTTCCCCTGCGCACACCAACTGCTAACTGAAGCTCGCCTGCAGCTTCCACTTGCTAGTATAAAAAATTTAGAGCTTCCGTAGACCAGCACAAGACACAGATCCATGGTCAATTACGCACGAGCTTACATTAACATACTGGCCGTCTCACTGTCCCAGCATTACATAATCTATCATAATCTTTTCTTTCTGGTAGCTTGACTCCATTGGTTCTTTGGAGATGTTCATGTGTTCATATGTACTTGCTGAACAGTTGTACAGTTTGATAGACTTTGGAACGACTACACAGAAAGATCTCATTTTTGTTGCAAGTTGTGCTGACTTGGAATTGCGTTGCATTCTAATGTGTTTTTTTTTTTTGGCCTTATTATCCACTTGTGAGGAAGAGTCAATTCAGTTCATCATTTTATTACCGCTGGTGCACACTGCGTGGATCGGAGGAGGCTTTGTCTGAATTTCTGCAGCCTCCACCAGAAAATGACTTGGAAAGTTCTGAAACGGGAGGGGCTGACTTGGAAAGCCTTCCAAAGCAAGCAGGCCACAGGAAAGGAACAAGAAGAAGATGATAGACCTGACCTGCAGGTGGTAGCTGCAGTGCGTCACAGCCGTCGTCAACGACGAAGCCTGCCTGCGTGCGATCGAATTAAGCGCTGACGCACCACGCAGCTTCGTGCCAAAACTGCATCTAGAAATCTAGTTGTTCTCGAGAGACCTGGAATTCGAATTGTTTGTCCGTTCGAATTGTTGTCTGCAGAACTCTCTCTGAAACTGGAGTATTTGACATGCTGACTTTCACTAGTCCAGAACTTATTCAGATAATTTTTTTAAGATAATAAAAGCTTTATTAATCTCAATAAATTATATCAAGTGATATAATTATTCTGAGAGCACCTCCAATCTCTGCACCCAGAGAGCGCATACAACCAACAAGAAAGAGCGAAAAGATAATCTCATCATTTAAGACAGTAAAAAACTTCAGGAACCTTCTAAATGTAGCTTAGAACGCCACCCATATGGCGAGGTAGAAAACTCTATAGCCACTAGGTCCAATTGTTGACAAACCACAGTGATAGTACCCCGCAAATTGACCTTCTGAGGATAGCCTATGAGCGGAGCCAATGTGTAGTCAGAAAGATAACCTGCAAAAGAGAATATATGTTTCTCCTTTCAAACACCACATCATTTTTGCAAAGCTAATTAGATCAGATAGTGGCAGTTGCCCCTAATAAGACCAAAGGTCTTAAATTGTGTGGTTGTCTTCTTAAACAATACCCAAACATATGAGTTGTACTATTAGGTAAATTAATATTTGAAGCAAAGTGAATTAAAGATCAAACCGCACGGGCAAAACGACAATCAAAGAACAAATGATTAATAGTTTCATCTTTGTGACAGAGAGAACAAGTCTTGTTTCCTCTCCAATTCCTTTTAATCAGATTATCTTTTGTTAAAACTACTCCCCGGAGTAAGTACCATAAAATCTTAATCTTTAAGGGGTTTTGATCTTCCAAATTCTTTTGTTTATATTGGGAACATCAATCTACACTAACGCAAGATAAAGAGATTTAACTGAGAATCTACCATCAGTGGTTAGATTCTATTTAAACTCATCTTGGTCGTGAGATAATATAATATCAGCGATGCGTGAGAGAAGGTGATTCCACGCCACTAACTTAGAGCCAGTAAGGTCCCTACGCCAAGAAAAGCTTAGAGGACTTATCTGGAAAATTTCTGAAATAGTTGAATATTATGCCTAACAACGTTATAGAGATAAGGGTATTGTTCTCTCGGATAGATATTCCCCAACCATTTATCTTCCCAAAACCGTACTTGAGAGCCATCTTTGATGTTGAAAGAGCCAAACCTGAGGAAATCAGGCTTAGCCTTCATTAGACTAGCCCAAAAGTGTGAGTCTCCTGCTTTCCATTGAGCTTGAGACAAAGGTTGTGATCCCAAATATTTGTTCCTTAGTTTTTGTTGTCACACACCATCTGCAGTGAGTAGCTTATACAATCACTTGCTAATTCAGATAAATTAATTGTGGAAACTCAACAAACTTCTAGAAGTCAAATTTAGGTGGTAGTTTTCGTCAAACAGAAGATCTCATTATCCATTTTCTTTTTTCCGCAGCAGGATGCTGACTTTAAATTGGATCATGGATGTAACCCAGCGAATACAGTTAGTTAGGTGTTCCTGCCTCTGGGCTCTGTGGCAACTTGTACACCTGGATATCTCTCTAGAATTATGCAGCTGGCATGGCCACTACAATAACCCCCATCTCCCTTGCTCTTCAAGAAACATGGAGAAAGTTCATGCCAAGTAGTACTACAACTACAAGGTTGTTCATAGCATCAAGGCAAGTGACAATGACACATGGCGATGCTTTTGACAGTTTTTATCATATGTTGAGCTGGCAAGTGGCAACCGAATTAGTGAGAGCCTGTTTAGATCCACCGTCAAATTTTTTTTCCCTATCACATCGAACGTTTGAACACATGCATGGAGCATTAAATGTGAATGAAAAAAAACAATTGCACAGTTTGCGTGTAAAGCACGAGACGAATCTTTTGAGCCTAATTTCATCATGATCTGACAACGTGGTGCTACAGTAAACATTTGCTAATAACGGATTAATTAGGCTTAATAAATTCGTCTCGCAGTTTACAGGCGGATTCTGTAATTTGTTTTGGTATCAGTCTACGTTTAATACTTCAAATGTGTGTCCATATATCCGATGTGACCCGCTAAATTTTTTTTACCTCTGGATATAAACACCCCCTGAATCTACTACTCTATGTAGTAGAAGTGTAGTAGATGCAGTGATGCCTTTATTTTTCTTGAGAGACACTCTGTAATAATTATGTAATGGTACATAAAAAAAAATTTGGACAGTAGTACATGTATGAACACATCTTCTAGCATTACAGCTAGTCAAGTGGTGTTCTTAAGAACTTTTACCACTTAGTAGTACTTTTGTAATTCATGCATAAGACCATAGAGATGATTAATTTGGTGCTAAGAAAAAAAAAGGGCATTGGTGGTTCAAGTACTCAACAACAATTGTAGGGATCTAGAAACAAGAGCAAGCACTCCACTCCAAGACGGTAGGCAGCTAGGGAAATCTATCCATCCAGTGCACACCTGTCTGGGGTGAGGTAATCCAAAGATTTTGGCCAAGTGTCACCACTGATCTGCATCATCTTCATCTCCCCAGCTTTCCTGCAGCCACCACCAACCTGCCTAGCAAACGTGTACACTACCACCACATCGTCACCGAAGCAGCAGCATTGCAGCAACACTTCTCCTCGCCTGCCGCCGCCACTTGGACCGACGGCAGCAGCAGGAGGAGGCAGCGATGTTGCTGCTGAGACGGTGAACGGAGATTCATGTCTAGATCGAGTTGAGTTGGTTGCCACATTTGGCGGCAATTGGATGAAAAGGTTGCCATGGAATGGAATTATACAGCTTTTGTTGCTGTTGCTTTGAGTTTGAGATTGTGTATACTGGTAGTAGATGAGGAGATTTGGTTGAATGAATTGGATTTGTAGTGAGTTGCCATAAAGGTCACGGCTACAGAGGCTGTCATTTTCGTGAGTTCCAACGAACACGTCTCAGTTCCAGCAGTAACTGAAATGGCACCACTGTTCTGAAAGTTCAGAGGTTTCGGTTTACGTTCCATCGTTCTGAACAATTAATGCTGAGATTTGTAGTTTGAGTTTGTAGAATTGTCAGATTTGAGTGAATGAAATCGAAAAAGCAAGAGAAGGGGAGAAAAAGGAAGGAACAGAGGAAGCCAGGAATTGGGGGCAATAATTTTACTTTTCTTTCATCAGAAATATCAACATGAAGTACAATTGGATCACTAGTAAAATCTAAATAAATATCTTGGCGGAGCTGTTCATCCACAAAGGTATCAACAGTTCGTACATTATGCACAAGCTCATCATCATCGTCCACGTCAGCATCCATTTCTTCTTCCGATCTTTCATCCCAAACACTCGCGTAGCTCGTAGTCTCCAAAGCCGGCGAAGCTACCGGCGATTCAGAAACTTCGCTGCACGTCTGCTCGGCCGGAGTTTCATCCGCCGCGATGGAAAGTTCAGATTGGTTGCTCATGACGTCGATCCAGCCATCGTCGGATTCCCAATCCGGCAAGGCAGAGCAGGGGATGGCCAGTGCCATGATCCTCTCGGCTGAGCTCTCCGGCATGTCGTCATCCTCGTCGTCGGCGTCCGACTCCCAAAATGCGGCATCCAGCGTGCTCTTGGGAGAGACCCACTTGGGCTTCGTCTCCTCCGCCTTGACGCCTCCGCATCCGGCGAACGCCAAGAACGGATGCTCCAGCAGCTGCCCGGCCGTCCACCGCTCGCCGGCGCGCCGCCTGAGGCACTTGTCCAAGAAGTCCTTCGCCTCCGGCGACAGCCACTCGGGATACTCCGGCACGGCGTCGGTGAACCCGATCAGGCGCACGGCGGCGACCACGTCGTCCACGCCGCTCCACGGGGCGCGGCCGGTGGCCATCTCGATGACGGTGCATCCCAGCGCCCACACGTCGGCCGCGGGACCCTGCTCCTCCCCGCGCGCCACCTCCGGCGCCATGAACGCCGGCGTGCCACCGATCGGCCCCGCCGAACCGGCGGGCCTCGCGCACCCGAAGTCCGCGAGCTTGGCACGCCCGTCGGCGCCGATCACCACGTTCCTCCCCTTCACATCCCCATGCACCATTTCCACCCCATGGAGGTACGCGAGCCCGCTCGCAACATCCGCCGCGTAAGCCCGGATAGCATCCTCCTCAAGTCGACCCCCATTCCTCGCAACCTCGTCGGCGAGCGACCCACCGGGGGCGAACTCGAGAAGCAGCCGGTACTCCCCACCGGCGACGGCGCCGAACCCGAAACAGGGGAGCACGTGCGGCGAGCAGAGCGAGGCGAGGATTCCCCCCTCCCGCCGCAGCTGCGCCGCCCCTGCCGGCCCCGCCGCCGACTTCACGGCGAGGAGCTCGTCGTCCCCGGCCTTGAACAGCGACACCACGGCCCCCGACGCCCCGCGCCCCAGCGTCCGCAGCCTCGTCAGCCGTCGCCCCCCACCACCGCCTCCGATCCCCGCCGCATCCATGGCCGCCGTGGTTTGGTTTCCTTCTCTGTGGCTATGCATGTCTCGGAATTTTTTCTCTCTCTGGTCATCCTGGCCATGGCCGGAGCCGAGCGCGCGCTACTTATACGCGAGTTCGGCGCGAGTTGTGGCGCGCCGGACGCATGGGCGCGGGAAAAGCACGTGAGCGAAGTGGGGAGAAAGCCTCGTGAGGGTAGAGACACTGGCGTGTGGGCCATCCTGACCGCGGGTGGTGGTGGCTCGCGGGGGCCACGTGGTGGTGGCTTGGGTGGAACGTGGGATTTGCGCGCGAGGCAAGTGGAAAACGAGGGATAATTGCCGCACGAGGGAGAGGATTTGGGGATTCGGCGTGTCGGTTTGGGGATTTTTGCCCAAAAACTCTGGTGGATTGGGGAAACGTGTTGCTTGCATGGACGGATCGAGCTCTTTACTATGGACAAATGTTACTGCTACAAATCTTGGGTATCTGGGTTTGGCAATTGGATTAGCATGACAGCAACTTTTAAAAAAAATCAGATGTTGGGTGCGACTGTGCAAGGGTGGCTGTGTACTGGAGAATACGAAGAATCAGCAAGGAAATGATAGTCGAAAAAACTCGAAATATGAAACTAATTTCTTTAGAAAAATATAAACATGGAATTATATGTTGGGTGTGAGGGTTGCGGACTGGCGGTGTACTCTAGAAGGCAATGCCAGTTGGAAATGGAAGGATCCATGCAGTTTTGGTGATTGGGTGAAGTATAACCTCGTGTACAAAGAAATTGCATACAGTTTTACCGGAAGATAGATATATTGCGTGTACACTATCTAAAAGATAAATACGCCTTCCGATTTCATAATTCTTAACATTTTAAACAATAACACGGACTCTAAAATATATTTTTGTCTATATTTTTTATTGTAGTATTTTGTAAGACAAATCTATATATGTTAAAGTTATAAAAGTTTAATATCAATCTTATCCAAAACATCAAGTAATATGGAACCGGAGGGAGTACCGTATTGCAAAAGTTATCTCCTTTTTGGAATGTTACAAACAATCAATTTAGTGAAAGAATTTTACATAAGATTTTTTTTTATTATTTTCACCTTGATAGGTGTGTTCGGCTGCACGTTTTGCAGCCACTACAACACAGCCACACAGCTGCTTGCAGTGACACAAATTAATGTGTAATATGGCTATGCACAGCTGAAACAGTGCAGCCAAACATACCTGATTTTGGTATAAGAATCATGAAGCTACGTGGAGGTGCGAAAAGATCTTGACACTTAGTCTTAAATTTCTTGGCGAGTATACAAAACATGAGCATATAAAACCAACATGTAGGTCATAATGTGTATAAGTAGTGCGTTAGAAATTTACAGTTTCATTGATTGAGTAGTGGAGATGCCCCAAATCCTCAATAATCATATGAGTTTCTATGCTCTAAGTTAATCCTTTTACGTAAAATTGAGAAAATTAATCCTTCATTTGAATTAACGGGAGTATGTGATTTTATTCGATGTGGGATTGTGAAAGGATACTACGTACCCTATGTCAGTTGATCCAGGCATGATGTTGGATAAATTTATCTCTTATATTAATGGTTGAATTCAAAATCATGAAATAATAGTGCTCAAATTATCCTATCCGATGCTTTTACCAACGAAGTAAATGCTTTGTTCATTTTATTGTTATTTTCAATCTTACAAATATTTGACATGTTTTGGTGTTACTAAATTTTATTAATAGCGTTTAGTTTAAAGTTTTACCAAATATTGATAGAGGTTTTGAGGGTGAAAGCTTTCGGATTTTCTAATTTTGGCATAGTAACAATGGCAAAAATGTGTTTGATTTGTTGCCTTACTAAAATCCAGTAATACCAAAATTGATAGAGTTAAAAAGGTAATAAAGTGAACAAACCTAAAATGATAAAATCATGTTTATTACATTACCCACTAAAATTGAGTTGCTTTTTGGATCTGCTTCCATCAAATCGTTTACAGCTTTTGTCAATTTTCTCAGATTATGCAAGTATGCATCAACGACTCAGCGTGGTTGATCCAACCTCGCTACCGCCCCAGCCATCTGTTTTTTTTTTTTTTTTGTTGGACCGATCACTTGGCTGGATTTCCGCCATCTGGCTCACGTTCCTTTTCGGTTCCAATCCAACGCTTTTGTGAGTTTCTCTCTCTCTCTCTCCTTTTGGACGTGGCACCTGTGCGTGGGCAAAGTGCAGGTTGAGGTTGGTAGGTTCATCAGTTCACGGATCTTCTTGCTGCTGGGTCCTGACAAGTGTGAAGAAGCTGCCGCGAGTATCGTTGTTGGTGCTCACTGTTTTCCTTTCTCATAGTAGTAGAAATCACATTTCTCCTTCGCATCATCCTAGCTCGTGGAAAATATTACTACGGAGTACTATACATTGCAAGAAATGGATAACATCCTGCAATTATGGAGGTACTAGTTGGTGTGAGTGGAAATTCAGAAACAGGAAGCTGTGGGCTTCAAAGGAAACGCATAAGATCATTGACCAACACAGTACACACAGTAACAATAGTTTATAGAAGTACTTCTGAGAAGTAGCACAGGTCTTAAACATTTGTCGGTGTACACCTTTAATCATCTCCTCTGACCTATGATGATCTCTCGTTTTAAAAACAATAACGAATTTGATTTTTTGACCGGCGAGTTTTCTGTGCCAATAATCAAATTCCCCGGCTAATTAAACAATGGGAGCCAGCCAGCCAGCCAGGCTGAGTCAAGTCCCTGCGAAATCTCGCTCGGTTGGTTTCTGCCCGAATAGCTGCAACGGCGAGCAATAATGGCCATGTGGCTGGCTGAGACGAGACGAGACGGGAAGCGAGACGGTGCGATACACGTAGCCAGTGCCTATCCAGTTGGCACGCCGGCACCGCGCGCGCCGGTGGCCTAACGATCGCGCACGCGAGCGAGACGGCAAAAAATCCTGATGAAAAACGCGCGGTTTGGTGGGCTGCACAAGCGATCGACCGCGCACACATGGCGCGGCCCGGTTCGCCGCCTCATGATTGGCCGTTGGCTTGGCTCGTCGCGTGAGTATACTATATTGCTGCTCTATGTTGGCTGCCATATTTTGACGCCACCGAACTTAATTAGGCTGGGCAGGTGATTATTTTGGTTAATCAGATTGGTGGTATCATGGGGTCTAATGATTGGAAGGCCTGTATTGGGACATCAATTTGGGGTTTGGATATTTGTACCTAGCTCGATCAATTATCGGTCAAGTTAGAATATTACAACGTATTTTTGACTCGGGTTGGTTCACATAACTACACACCAAGCAAGCTTAACTAACTAGTGCCAACCGGCTGCCAACCCAACCCAATCCGACTCATCTGGTCCGACTGTGCGTGCCCAACAAATTGTCACCACCGTTTTGCCGCATACCTAACTCATCTTCGTCTTGCACAAGAGATAAAATCACAACTGCCCTTTGCCCAATCATGTTTAAGTTACTTTGGCTGTACTGCTACGTACTTTGAGCTATGGGAATATTCTACCAGATGCACTAGCACTCCTGGTCTAGTACTAGTAGTACTTGGTTTTGCTTGGCTCCCAAGAAGATTTTGGCCACAGCCTGGAACAAAAAAATATCTGTGATGATCCTGTCATGCCATGTGAGATAACCCCTCCGCGTAAAAGAGCTCTCTAATCAGTCATTATTACGGCCATTCCATGAACTGGTTTAATTGCGCAGCCAGGACGGCGTTCGTGACAGCGATCGATATACACATCCGATGGTCCGGAAGATCTCTCCGGACCTTTAAGATTCCTTCACTCGGTCCATCGGGCGGCCCCGTTGCTTGAAAGGGAGGAGAATGGCGGCGAAAGCAACAGAAAAGCACAAAGCGTCCAGAAAGCGGTAGCCGCACCGCACACCCTCGCGGGGAATTAAAAAAAAAAATCAGCAACCGAAAGCCGGGAGGCGCCTCGTACTCCGCTGCTCGGCATCTCGTCCGTCTCGGCAACCGGATGAGAACGAGATGATGGGCTGTCAGGTGGTGGCGGTGAGATGCGCAGCGCCACGCTCGGCTGCGCGTGGACTCCACACGTACGTACTCCGTCGTGGCGCCGCGGTTGCCGGTGCAGGGGAGTGGCACACTGTGGACCAGCTCGATGGCTTCCACTTCGCAGGCTTGGACGTACGGCTCGTGCCGGTGCGGCGCGGCGCGGTGGCAACCGGATTGTAAGTTGACGCGCTTGCGGAGACGCCGACCATATCCAAACCGAGCGATTTCGATCTACGTATGCGTTATGCGTGGATGACGCTGGCTCTTACGTTTGCAGGTGTTTAATTAATTAACGAGAGGGGGCAATCATCAAACGTCTGATACGCAACTACCTCTCTGTAGATAACTGTATCGCCTCGGAATTAAAAGGTTGTTACGTATATAATCAGCTGGTAAGCACCATTGCCAGCTTACGTTAAATTTGTCCCATGAAAAAAAGTAGTACTAACTTCTTTCCTCACAAGCCCCTCAGGTGTGGCGGCTTCTCGTAATAAGCATATGGTTATCGAAATCTCAGTAACTCAGGTTTTTTTTATAAAACTCAATGATTTTACAATCTTATTCGATAAGATCGATTCTATAGTTCTAGTCAATAGAATCCGCGATTTGACGATTCAATAGTTATTGCGATCTTACGATTTTATCGTAAGCTTTTGATCTGATTTAGAATCTGCAATTTAAACGAATTTGTAAGTCTTAAGAGTCACTTTCTCTAACTTTTAATGCATGGTAGTAACATTTACTTTGGAAATATGTTTAACCATTCATCATATTAAAAATTACATAATTATCATCTATTTATTTGTTGTGGTATATTTTATCACTAGAAGTGTGTTAGGCATTATTTATACATTTTTTTTATTTTATATAGATTTTTTGAATAAAATGATTGGTCAAATATAAATGCAAAAGTCAACATCACTATAAATCAAAATCCGAAAGGAGAGTATTGCATCGTTGATTCCAATAGCTGACGGCGGTCCAGGCACGATGAGCATGTGTAATGTTCATCCATGCTCTCATGCTCATCCAATTGATCACTGTTCTACCCGCCAAGAATGACGGGCATAGTACTTCGCTTCTGTGATAAAACGGGCGGCGGCGTCCCGTATGTGTCGTGTCATCGCGTCGACTAAATAAAAATAAATCTACACGGAGCCTTTTCGCAGTCTAGCAAACATTGGAAAAGCTAAAGCACGGACGACGTCAACTGTTAAATCCACCGGAACGCCGCCTCCGCCTCATCCCGCGCCCGACACGTACGCCATCCAGAAGCGCACGACGGGAGGAGTCCGCGCCGCGGTGAATTGCACGTACAGCGGCAAAAGAGAGAAAAGGGAAAAAAAAAACAGGGGGACGAATCGGACCGTGACACCGTCACACCGAAGTTGCCAGTAAGCATATGCATATCCCGTTCCCATGCCGGATCCCCACCGGTGGAAGCAACCGCTACGACGACGCACGCAGACGCAGTAGTAGGAGGCGACGCTTACTTGTAAAAGAGGCACCTTTTGTTAACTCCTTTTTCTTGAGCTCTTCGGTTCTTCCCCTTTGTGCGCCTTTCACCGTCGGCTCGCTCTCTCGCCCTTGCTGAATGGACGGACACGGGCCCGTATGCTATGCTTGCTGCCGCGGCGCCACGAGAGCCCGAAAGGCTATTGACCGCGCGCCCCTTTCTGCGTCCGCCCTGACGCTGCTGCGATGCGCCCTTTTCCGTGTCGAGTCGACTCGATCCCTTTCGCGTCGGAAGTTTCGGTTGTGTGCTTGTGCGTGTGAGTGTGCCGTGGTGGGGAAGCTGATCGACTTCCTCGGAGGGGCGGTCACGTCTACGCGAGTACTCCTACGCGGGGCAGTGTTGCACTTGCAGAGCAAGCAAGCTGCTGCCGCGCAGTTTTACTCCCGCACGTATTGGTCACCGCAGTTAATTTTGGCCGGTAAATTCGCAGAAACGTGGCGCGATGGGAGGAGGGCAGAGAGTAAGGAGCGTATGAACAGAGCAGCGAAATAGGGGAAAAAAAACATTTGTGAGGAGAAAACATGGTTGTAATTCAATTGCAATTTGTTCGTTACAGAATGGTTTACATGGTAATTGATCGAAAACTATATTCGAAGGGAGAAGTATCTGCTGAGCATTGGCTTCTCCAACATTGTGGGCGGTGTTGCCATTGCTTCTGTCCAAGTCAATGTGGGGAAGCTCGAATTCTGCGATTGCGATGTCGCCGTTGAGGTCAGTCGTCGTCTCCTCGTCGGTCGGTGAGGTTGTGGTCGAGCATGATTCTTCGGTTGGGGTGGAAATCACATCGATCCAGCCATCGTCGGAGTCCCAGTCCGGCAGCGACGAGGCGGCGCAGGCCAGTGAACCGATCCTCTCGGCCGTGCTCTGCGATAGGTCGTCGTCGTCTTCCTCCTCCTCGGTGTCGGATTCCCACAATGCGGCGTCCAGGGTGCTCTTGGGGGACACCCATTTGGACTTCGCGTCCTCCGGCTTGCCGTCGCGGGCGGCGGATGCGACGAACGGGTGCTCTAGCAGCTGCGCCGCCGTGCTCCGGTCAATGGGGCGCCGTTGCAAGCACCTGGCCAAGAAGTCCTTCGCGTCGGCGGATAACCAGCCGGGGACCTCGGGGACGGCCTCCGTGTAGCCAATCCGGTGCACCGCCGCGAGCACGTCGTCCATGTCGCTCCACGGCGCGCGGCCGGTGGCCATCTCGATGACCGTGCATCCCAGCGCCCAGACGTCGGCGGCTGGCCTCTGCTCCTCCCCGCGCGCGACCTCGGGCGCCATGAACGCCGGCGTGCCGCCGATCGGCCGCGCGGAATCCGCCCACCTCGCGCACCCGAAGTCCGCGAGTTTCGCCCGGCCGTCGCCGCCGATCATGACATTCCTCGCCTTGACATCGCCGTGCACCAGCCCCATCCCGTGGAGGTACGCGAGCCCCCTGGCCACGTCCGCGGCATACTCCCCGACGGCGCGCTCCTCCATCCGCCCACCGCTCCTCGCCACCACGTCGGCGAGCGACCCACCGGGGGCGAACTCGAGGAACATCTGGTACGACCCGTCGCGCCCCACGTGGCCGCCGATGCATGGGACGACGTGCGGCGAGCTCAGCCCGGCCATCACCCCCTGCTCCCGCCTCAGCGCCGCCGCGTCCGCCGCGCCCACGGACTTGACGGCGAACAGCTCCCCCGACACTTGATCCACCGCCAGGAACACCTCCGCCCCGGACGCCCCGCGCCCCAGCGTCCGCACGCGCGTCCATTGCCGGCTCACCGCCACCGCCATCTCTCCGGTGATGTGTTGCGCCACCGCCGCCGCCGTGGTGGTTTCTGTTGGCCTCTCTTGTCTTGAGCTTGAGCTATAACTTGTGGCGAGTTGTTTACCTGTTTTGTGGCGGGTGAGAGTTATATATAGGGAGAGGAGAAATAGAGGGGGAGACTTGTGCTTGTGGATTTATTTGGAAAGTTTTGGAAGTTTGGAACATGAGGAATTCGTTTTGGCGTGTGTAAAAAGTGAGGGGGATTATGGGAAACGGAAGGAGAAGAAAAAGAAAGCGTGGGAAGCAAGGGGGGTTTTTTCGCGCACGCGGTTGCTCGCGGTGTGGATGGACAAGCGTCGACTCCGTTGTGCCGTGGGAACGCGCGGTTTCCGTCCGTCTCCGCGTCAATCTCACCTCCTCCGTCTGGGTTACTGCTTCAAGTGTTCTGAAATTTTCTTTGGCGTTTTTTTAGGTGACTGGGAATTTACTTGTCAAAGTCCTGGGTCGTTCGTTCGTTGGTTCGTATACATGGTCATCATGTGTGCGGTACAGTACTATACTACTACTATTACAAGGAGATGAGAAAGCTTTTTGTGAAATGCAGTTGGTGATTTGGGATGGGAAGCGGAGACCTACGGGTATAAACGAGTTGATGGTCGAAGTCAGCGGGTGCACCTGAAAGGCGCGGCGCTGTGGGATGCTCTTCGCGGGGGCCACGGTGGGTGGCGTGACACTGTGGCCTGTTGCAAGTCCACCACAGGATTGTTTTATGGTCTAGCGCCACCAACACCCGGTCCTCCAACCTCCATCCAACAGCTTGGTTTCGTATCTAGAAACCATTTTCGCAAAAGACTTGGAAGATCAAATTCGTTTCCACAAAAAGGTAAATCCACCAGCATACATACACCAGAATCAAGGACACGGTTGCGAAGGAGTACTGTGACAGTCACCAGTATTCAATTACTACGTGCATTAAATTCACCCGTAAAAAGCTTCTCACGTCGGCGGCTGCTCCACCGGAGAAATAGTATAATACTCATATTCTTAACTCTGATCATCGGATGACTAATAAATTCCCCTGCTTCTCCTCGGCGGCATGTGCGCCGCTCCCACACATGCATATTCCCGCACCCGTTCGCTGCATACGCACGATGCACAAGCTATCCACCGCCGCGCATGCATGTTCACTGCGCCAACGTAACGCACAGTCGGCGCACGCCACGGCGTCGTCGCGGTAACCTCTCCACGGCGCGCGCGCGCGCGCGCAGGTAGGCAGGAATTCCGCTGCGACGAGCCGACGACGTGTACGCGCGCTGGCTCGGTGTCGCTGGCCACGCGCCACGTCGAGCGCGGCGAGCGAGTGTGTGGCGTGGCCCATGCCCTGCGCCGACCGAAAGCGCGCGGCGCTTTGCGGCGCGGGGCGGCCAAGCGGATGGATGGATGGATGGATGGGTGGACGGGTCGTCGCGTGTGAGCCAGATGCGTTTGCTTGCTTGTCCAGCGTGAGCTCACCGCGCGCTTGTCCTCCATTGCCGCCTTGCGTCGATCGGTGCCCCGGTCCCTCCCTTTCCGCCGCGGTCGGTTGATTCCCTCCCACTCCACTCTCCACTTCACCGCCGAGCCAAGCAAAAGCAAGAATCCAGCGCCTTTAATTTTGCCGTCGTTCATGATACAGATTGCAGAAAAATCCTACCGTTTTCGGTGGATTCTATAAACCACCATGCCATGGCACACCGTTTATTTCCAAGATTTAAAAAAAAATCAAAGAGAAAGATACGGTAGCTAAGTAGATAGGACTGTTCACGGATCATGTCGTGACGGGAATTGAAAATCTCTTCTCTCTTTTTTTTTTTTTGAGACAAAGATGCTGATTGGGATATCGTGATTCAGGCTTGCATGATCAGTAGCACACAGATTATACGATAATTAGGATGCAGCTAGCGCCGGTGCTGGCAGTGGCAGCTGCTCGAGCCTTTGCAGAGCTGCAAGCGCGTCAGATCTCACGGTGTGAAAAGCTAGCGGCGTTGTTCAGACGGCTCGTGCACATGATAACTGAACATTTTGGGATCCAAAAAACCTGCCTTTGCTTCGCCGAAGTCAAACAGCAAGGATGGTATTACTATCACCACTACAGGTCAACCTTTCATTACAGTTTCTTGTTTCTTACAGTACAGGACATCAAGGCTCATCAACCAATGATTGCATCAAAGTATTTTCTTGAAGAAAAATTCCTTCCAGTTCCAGTGCAATTCCATTGGGCATTCCACTTGTTTAATCCTATTGCGCCTGTTACAATCATGCCAAAAGTTGAAGGGCCCCTTTTCGTTGCACCGGCTCCAGCTCTGTAGCAGGTCAACCGCTCTGAAAGAACTCATTTCAACTGGTCTTATCCAAGTGCACAAGAACTCAGTTTGCCATTTGACCAAATGCAGATGTGCAGGCATGAACGCGAAAAATTGCAGTTTGACGAGTGATGGATCGGACAGGGATACGAGAGATCGGCCATTGTGCGTCCGGTTTGATCTGATCTGCGAGATCGGTAGGGATCTCTGGTTGTGCAGATAAGAAAGTGATGGACACGAGCTCTGAAAGTAATATGAACCGTGTGTACGGACAAGTGACACCAATGCCAGCAAAGTGCCACTTTGGACGATCTGTTCTATCATTTTTGCCGTTTGGCACTGCATTGGTGATCATTCTCTGAATTGTGCTGTGATTTCAGCTTCGTTTTCAGCTCAGATTTTTGACCGTGAGTTCTTGGTTTCTTTCTTGTGGCTTGCAAGAACAGAAGGTACATAGGCTGTGTACTTGTGCGATGTCTCACTCTGATCTCTGACGAAGGTGAGCTGAAAGATTATGCTTTTGTGGGTTTTGTCAACAACTGTTGCTTGACAACGATGCGCAGTCGACGAAAAATGTCTGCGTGCTTTGCTTGGTGTTTCAGATACTGGCAGAGTCAACGTCCTGGTTATTCTTATTCTGAAAGAAAGGGAGTCAACAGCCGTCCCAAAAAGAGGAGATACAGGGAAAAGGGCATCTCGAACTTCAGTCTTTAGGCAATGGATGTTGACTTTTGATGAGGCTGCAGATATAGTTTATTCGATGAAGAAGTTGACCAAAGTGAAAAGATGCCATTTGATATTGTATCTACGTTTTTTAGGGGAATAATTGTATCAGCATCAATGTGATTGTGGGTGATCATTTGATTGACGATTTGGGAATGCCTTAGAGAAGCGTATACATGGGCTTTTGGCCAACTCCACCAAAATCTTTCATCCAATCGTAATTCTGAATTGATTCCAGCCGGTCGCACTGGCATTAAACCGTTGCCACATTGGGGTGTTGGATAAGGCAGTTGGCTAACCACTCACACTCAGCGTCTCTACCTCTGAAGATCAAGTGCTTTTGTCTTCTTGAGATGAGTAATCAAGTAACTGATTTTGTCAGATTAGTGGTGCTAAGCACTGTATCTTGTTTGGTGGAAGCAGTTATTGCCTTACACTGAAGGTCAATAGTCGATAGGAAGTTCACTTAACAAGTGGGCGTAGCTGCGTAGGATAGTAGGATGAACTTTTGACTGTGGAGTGCTGGAGATATCATGATCTTTTTCCCTTTTTTACCCAGGATATTTTCACAAGAACAGTCCGTGCTTAACAGTTCATAATTTGATGATTACAATATGAACTGATTTGATTATATTTAATACAAGATACAGTGTTACAGACTCAATAATCTATATTGAAATTTGTCTATTTTGAAAAAAAAAAGATCTTATGAAGCCCCCAGGTTCCAAACTGACTGTCTCAAAGTCTTCCTTTTGCTAGTGAAATGAAATGAAAAATGCATTATCCGCCCAAAAAAAAAGAAAAGAAAAAAGAGAGGCATTGCCAAAAGATATTAGGCCGGGAGAATTCAAGATTCGGTGCCGACCTAGTAAAATGGGCCACCACGAAATCTGCCGGATATGGGCCCCAGAGAGCTGGGCCACAATCGCTTAACAACTCGGGCTCCCCATGGCTATATTGGGCTTTGGCGTCGTCTTGGTTCCGGATTGTTCTCCGAAGCCGAGGAGAGCTCACGGAGAGAAGAAACCCTCGCTTCACCGTCGCGGCCGGCCGGCCGCCACCGGCGATAACCTCGCCGCCGACGACTCCACATCCGCTTCCGCCGCCGTCCGCCGCACCCAGTACCCTCCCCTTCCTCCCTCCCTCTTTTTTTTTGGCGGCTCCTCGGACTGAGGCTGCACAAAACCCTAGCGATTCCGCGATTATTCTTCGGAGTTCTGTTTCTGAATCGGTTGGGTTTGGGGTGATGCTGCTCCAGGTGGGGAATGGCTTCGGCGGTGGAGCGGAGGGAGCATTCCCGGAGGTCGGGGCGCTCGAGGTCGCGCTCCCCGGCGAGGGACCGGGGCTCGCCGCCGCGCAGGCGGAGCCCGCCTGCACGGAGGGAGAGGTCGCCGGCTGCGAGGAGTCGGTCGCCTAGGAGGAGGTCTCCTGTTAAGACTACTAGCTCACATAGGGAGAGGTCGCCTGTTCGGAGGAATGTCTCACCTAGGAGGTCTCCTGTTAGGAGTATTGGGAGGTCGCCACAGAGAGATAGGGTGAAGGAGCAGGTCAGGTCGCCGAAATATGCTCGGGCACAGTCACGGTCTCCGTCACCTGCCAGGAAACGGGAGTCTCGGTCGCCCTCGCCACGGAGCAAACGGCTGAGAAGGGCTCAGAGTGAGTGGGAAGGGGCAGATGCTACTGAGGGTGACCGCCGGAAGACCACCAGCAGGGAAGAGCGGGACTCTGGGAGGTACAGGGAGCGTGATGAGGGAAAGGATGTGTCAAGGGATAGAAAGGCTGAGAGGGAGGATTGTAGGGGTTCTTTTAAGGACAGGAAACTGGATCGTGATGATGATAGGGATCACTCAAGAGATAGAAGGTCTGATCGGTCGGGTGCTTCAAGGGAGACATGGTCAAGCCGAGATGATGAAAGGCGTGATTCAAGGGGTAGAAGGTTTGATGGGGACGATCGGAAAGGCATTTCCAGGGAGCAAAGGGCGGATCATGATGATAGAAGGGATTCTACAAGAGAGAGAAGGGCAGACCGGGATGAGAGCAATGATGAATCAGGGAGATCATCTAGGCGTGGGCGATCAGTGTCTCCAGAAGAGCATAGGCATAGGGGTAGACATGAATCCCGCCAGTCACCGAGGTCATCTAGAAGTGCAGCACGTGGTGAGGTGTGTAATGATATCTGACCCTTTTCTTATATATATCCACCTGTTAGTTGGCGTACTATGTTCTTTTGTTTCATGATTGTCCCTTGTTGCTGTTCTTTGTCTGATAACCTGCACCCAAATGAATAGAAAGTGAAAAAAAAATGCCTTGTTATCAGCATTGTTGACACTAAATTTGTGGGGTCTGTAATCCATATAAACCCTTCTTGCTTCAGAGTTCAGATTCTAGAGGATATAATTAGTTGCCGCTATCCTTTTCATTTCATACTAATGTGGTTTCTTTTCATGGTTGCTATCATATGTGGCCTGTAAGTTGCAACCTAAACTTTGTTTTTGATTTGTTTCAGGATACAAGCTCTATAACAGATGTAGCATCAAGGTAAGCATGCAAAACTCTATAGTCAATATGAATTGTAAATTTTTAGTAGGTGCATTGCTTGCCATTGTGTTCTGTTGTATCAATGGGGCTACGTGTGTTATCGGTGTCATACCCTTTTGCTGGAATGGTTTTGAACTTTTGATTCATATCCGTTAAGCAACTGTAGCAGTAGTACTTAAAACAAACAAATGTATATGTGACCAGCTACATGAGCGCAATGTCTTTGTACCTGAAATTTTAGAACTGAAAAAAATATATTTGATACTATTTTGGCCAGGAGTGTTGATCCTGATTCGTTGGTGAAAATGAATGCTGCTGCAGAAGCTCTGGAAGCAAAAGAAAAGGTAGGGCATACTCCATGATGAAATTTAAAATAATAACAATTTTCCTTTTGTTGTGTACAGTTTATTTATTTGATGCTTGCTGTTTTCGCAGATACAATATACTTGCCATGACAGCTTTCTTTTTATTTAATCTTCCTCTTCATTTGTCATATACTATTAATTTTAATAATTTCATTGGTGTTTTGCAGCAAAAACCATCATTTGAATTGTCTGGAAAGCTTGCTGAGGAGACTAACAGAGTTGCAGGTGCTGATTTGAAGCCCTATATCTTTCTTTTTTAGTCATGAACCTAAACGTTACACTTTACATTAATGTTTGTTTGACAACCAATGAGAATCTGTGATTCCTTCTTTGCTGTATTGCATTGTCCTCAGAGTTTGCAATTTACTTCCATTTCAGGTATAAATCTGTTACATTCAGAACCTCCAGAGGCTCGCAAGTCAGATATTAGATGGAGACTCTACGTCTTCAAGGGTGGTGAACCACTCGACGGTATTTATTCTTGACTTGTTACTCTATATATGAAGCTAATTTTTGCCTTTTGTCATGTTATCTGTTCGAGTTAATAGTTTTTAATAAATAGAAGAAGAAAAAACATTTTTGGATTTGCCAGTCTGTAGAGGCATATTCTTATCTAGTTGAACAGCTGCTTCTCTATTTCCCTTCCCAACATGGCAAACAAAAAGTAGGTTCTGTTAAAAGCAGTAAGCTTAACTGACTGTGATGAAGCGAATACAGAACATAAAAACATTTTTGAACTAGCTTAATTTCAGAGTTTTGGGACAAACCATTTAGCATGAGCAAAGGCACTAAACAGTGGGCCACTATGGTATGAGCTTGCATTGAATCAGTATCATTATTTACATTTTCCTCGAGGAGTAAAAAGGACCCTTTCTTTTCTAGAGTAAGGTCTATACGTGTACACGGCACAGCCACCCAAGTTAAATGTATGCGTGCGTGCACATGCCTAACTAGAGTGGAGGCCTAGATCTCATACAAGTTAAATGCATGCGTGTGTGCACATGCCTAACTAGAGTGAAGGCCTAGATCTCATAGAAGGTGTTCACATGCTTTGAAAACTAAACATGCCCATGTGTGCATTTACCCTTCTTATCTGTGGCTTAGTTGTCTAACCCTGGGGAAAGGAAGGAAATCCTTTGTTCAATCAATGGATAAAACACAGGACCATTGGTTTGTAATAATGAAGCCTGCCTAGTGCTGTGCTATTGTTCAGTTCCTTACGATACACTGGCTCGTGAAATATATCCAATGATACTGTTTGAGCATTGGTACTGTATGGATAGCTCATTAGTTTTAGTTTTGAATGGAAGTGAAATAACTGAAGTGATGAAGTTTATTGTGATGAACAGCAAGTTAAAGGTTGGGCATTATAGTGGTATAAATTAAATGTGTAGGGTGGTAAAAAAATTCACATGCTTACATTAGTGATTAAATACTTCAGTTTTGCTCTTCTTGTTTGACTGTATCTTATGATGCTATCTTGATTGAACAGAACCATTATATGTTCACCGGATGAGCAGCTACCTTTTTGGAAGGGAACGGAAAGTTGCAGACATCCCCACAGATCATCCCTCCTGCAGTAAGCAACATGCAGTTCTTCAATATAGGTAAGCATAGCAATCTTATTCTTATTTGCCTTTACTAGCATATTGCCCGTGCATGGCAACGGGATTTTAAATAAAGAAAATTATTATTAACCCATTATTATCATCATTTTCTGTGTATATCGCCCCTTAATTTATGTATATATTTGTTACTGACATGTACACTGTCCTATATTCTTCTCACAATAAGTAGGAAGTTGGTGGTAGGTTGACATGTAGTCCCTTGTCTATTCCAAAAAAAACTCGGGAGTTGGTGGTGGGGTGGTGGCAGATTTATCACTCACTATCACCACTACTCCCTTTTAAAAGGAGTGTAGATTGAGAAATAATATTATGATTCACTCATCTCTTTGCCTTTTCAGACTTGTAGAGAAGGAGCAGCCAGATGGCATGATGTCAAAGCAAGTGAGGTACACCTTGCTAGTAACACATTTTTTTGATAACAAGTATTAATTAGCATTCATGATTATCCTAGTTCTGTATGCTAGTCTAGATTCTGATGTTTTTTGCTGCTTTGTTTGATAGGCCTTATCTGATGGATCTTGGTAGTACCAATGGAACTTTCATTAATGTAAGTCCTCCAGTGATACATTTAGTACTAATCAAATACACTAGTTGCATTCTAATAATATTTTCTACTCAGTCAATATTTATGTTTTGATACTTTTTTCAGGACAATCGTATTGAGCCCAGCCGTTACTATGAACTCTTTGAAAAGGACACCATTAAGTTTGGCAATAGTAGGTATGATCATTGAAATTGAAGAGTAACTCTTTTCCCCCTACTGTTTAAGATAACTGACTTTGCTTGCTTCATGCCCTCATCATATCAATTAAAGAAAGCATCACTTTTTTGTTTGTTTGTATATTGCTCAATGTATATGTATCTTTGGTATGTGATGACTCAAATTAACAACTTATTGTCAAAGTGACAGTCTAGCTTTTGGCACTCTTTAGTTAGAGCTTTTATTTTGATTTGTGGTACTCTTACTTAGGGTAAACATGTTTTCTCCAATAATCTAAGTAATATCTTTGTAAACTACGCCTAATTGTTTTTCTCAATACAATTTCCAAATGAATCTTTAGGTGGTACATTAATGTTTATAAATATCAAGGAATCTCAAAATGTCTACATTATGGAAACATAATTCTCCTTTATGGAGCCTTGACTTGCAAGCTCAATCATGTAAATGTATAACATATGTTCGGAGCTGTCGAAATTTTGAAGTTTGCACACAGTGCCCCTTCTAGTTCATACGGTTTTCATCCTTCAGAAGCCTCATCTTTTTATTCTTAGATGGTACTATTTCTAATCCAGATTTAGGGCCCTTTTGGGTCCAGTTGCCCAAAAGTAAATAATATAATGATGTGATGCCTCTGCTTCTATATGCCTCCTTACTAACCCCGTTCATCTAAAATATGACAAATGTTTTATTGTTTTGTTGCAGCCGGGAGTATGTTTTGCTTCATGAAAACTCGAAAGATTGAGGATTGAAATTGCTGGAAACTTTGCTACATTGTTACCTGAGATTTTGACGTCCCTCTGCTGCTTGTTGTTTGTACTATGGTTTCAGTCGCCTGGATATTTTTCAAGAATGTCTGAAGGAACATAGCAGAGGCCGGTAATCTTCCGTTACATTTATAGGATTCTAGAGCCAAGACTTGTTTTATCCAGTGGTTGATCTAGTACCGCTACTGACTTCATGGTTTGTCAAATACCATGTCATATTGTCACTGCCATATCATAATTATAATCTGCAATTTGTGACTAGTGAAATGTTGGCACCATAATCTATTTGAAGTCTCTGAGAATCTTGACACGAGGTGAGCAATAATCTAGATATAGCCAAGCACTGAAGCAGTTCTGTTGGCTCCAATTTTATCATTTAGAGGTAGCCAGGTAGGGATACTCTAGCTTCAGTACTATTCTACAGTTAAACAAGCATCGAGAAACAAATCAGGTAGCCCAGTTTGGGCGAAAAAGAAATGAGAGCATCTTTAGTTTTGTCTACTCGGCTGTACACATGGTAGATTGCTACTAGTGTATAAAATGCTCGAAACCTCAACAACTCGTCAACTACACAAAGGTCAGTGGTCTCTAGCAGCTATATATACTGCCCTTGTTCCCAAATCTTTCTTCATCCGTGTACCAATTGATCTACAGCAAATCTTCAGCTTTGCTCCTGCATCTATCGATCATGAATAGATCACCATCTCCTCGTCTTCTCGTTCTCCTCTGCTTCCTCCTCTTCGCTCAGATGTTGCCAGCAGGGCCGCTAGGTAGGCAGCATATACGCTTTCACTCGCTTTGATCATGTGAAAAAAAAGAGAGAGAACGCATTTGATGGCTAATTTGTCATTCTCTGATGAAATGCATCACGCATTTGACCAAAAAATGAACAATGGTTTGATGACTAATTTGTCATTTCTTCACCTGACGAAAATTTTCCTGCTGTTTTGTCGGTTCAGGGGACGCCTACTACTACCAGCCATATCTTCGTGCGTCGGCGTCGGCGTTGCGGAGCAGCACGGATGATGGTGGTGCGCTGGTGAGGCCGTCGCCGTACACCCCGCCGTCGCCGAAGCACCCGGCGCCGCACCAGCACGGCGGAGGTGGTTCGCCGCCGGCGATGTGGTGGCCGGTTGCTGTTGCTCCGCCGTTGGCAGGGCACGCTGGCGAACCAAGCCCGGCAATACACACAGCTTAGTTATTCGTAACCTTGATGTTACAAGGTAGCCACTCTGCCGCTCGTGTGATTAGAATAGAAAGAAGCCCTTTTGTTTGGGGAGTTTGAGAGCCACCCGGTTAGAGTACGAAAGCTGGATTCTACAATTTTTAAAATCTATAGGTAAAAAGCTGAACTATTTGAAAAGAATTAATGGCTCTGTTTGGTTGCTTGGTGAGTTGGTGCAGCCAGCACCAACAGTGTTAGACCGGAGGAAGCAGCGGGCTGACTGCACCGGAGGAAGGAGGGCATGTGATCCTCCCCTTCTCGTATAACGAATCTGGATAAGGATTATTTAGATTCATTGTACCAGGAGAATCTAGGTTAAATTCTTTTGGGGACGGAGGGAGTAGGCTATTTGGCTGCTACCTGAGATGAATCTGTATGGTCCGAGATACGTCGGAGAAAATTATTGGTTGTTTGGTTGCTATTCTAGCAATTTTAACTTCTCCCTGACCTGAGTGAGCAGGCACCTTCATCAGCCTGGATTATAGATGGCTATATGGCCCGAGGCCCATGGCCCGGCCCAAAGCACGCCATTTTGGCCTGGCCCAAACACGGCACGGCCCGATTGGGATCGTGCTCGTGCCGGCCCGGCCCGACAACCGGGCCGTGCTTGGACCGCTCCCTCGGCACGGTGGGCCGGCCCGGCACGGCACGATCCAAAAAAAAAATAATAGAGGGATGTAAAATAGACTTAGTAACCATATAAGGCAAGGCCCAACGATAAGAGAAATACAAAAATAGACTTATTTTCATCCATATGGACACAGCCCATAGAGTTTAGGGACGAAAAATAGGCTTATTCTGTGGAGAAGCACGATGGACCGTCGTGCCTTCGGGCCGGCACGGCACGGCCCGAATACTTGTGGGCCGTGCCTGGGCCTGACGTGCAGCCCGTGGGCTAGCACGGCACGGCACGAAATCTAGATCGTGCCGTGCCGGCCCGACTGACTTCGGCCCAGGCACGACCGTGCTTGGGTCGGGCCGTGCCGGATGGCCCATTTGACCATCTATAGCGTGGATCATGCGACCCAAAAAGGAGGCCTGACGTCTAGGGGCGGCTCCCCACCTCCAGTGTAGAGCTAAAATCGAATTTGATGCAACCAAACCGAACAATACACGCTGTGGGGATCGACTGATTTTTGTCAGACCGAAAAACGACTTCCAAATAGAAGTCGAACTGTGCAGCTTAAAAATAATATTCCTTTGGTTTCTGCGTCACACATAGAAGAGAGATGGGAGGTGAGATTGAGATTTTTTTTTCTTTTTCTCATGGGTCCCACAATCGATTCTCACGTTGTGGTAACCGAACCGAAATTTCATTCGGCTTTGATGGACTGCTCTAACCGAATCGACACTACAGGTGCCCATGCAATTGACTGCAAAAAGAGTTCATTTGCTTTTTCAGAGTTTATTTGCTTCGTTCGTTACCTCCGATTCAGTCAGAGCTTTTCAGAGTTTATTTGCGTACGTTTTTTGAAAAAAGTTTTTATATGAAAGTTGCTTAAAAAAATCATATTAATTCATTTTTGAAATTTTTTTTAGCAAATATCTAATTAATCACGTGTTAATCGCTGCTCCATTTTTCGTGCCAGGGAGTGAGGGTTCCTGAAGACAGCCTGTAGCACTATGGGATCTATTTTGCTCATGCTCATGCTCCAACCAAACAACGAAACTCATACATGCCTGACTAGACAACATCACGTAATTTTTCCTTCCACACATGCACACATTTTTCTCAGACATGATACTACTTAGCCAACTAAACATGCTCTAGTGTAGAAGAAACTACAGCTATAAGAAGCTCTCATAAACATGGCCTGATTATGTTGTCAGCTTCCAAAACCTGCTAGTGAATAGCTGTAGCAACTAGCTAGCAACCCGTTTGCGTTAGGAGAATCGTTGAATGCTCGCATGGTTTGATGGTTTCATACTCTCATTTCACGCCTAAGATGCGTGTGACAGCAAGCCAAAACCTCACCATTTCACGGCCAAGATCGATCGAGTGAGCGCAGAAGTTTGACACTCCGGCGATGCACGCGCTGGTTTACCTGGTTTTCGCGGTTGCTTCCTGGAGTAGCTGTTGAACAGTTGCTAGCAACCTCTTCCTATCTCGCAGCGAAAAATTGACTCCGGTAGCACCTAACTGACAACATACTGTCATTCGTGTTCCATTCCAGTTAAACATTAAGCCATTAACGACTAGTCAAGCTGTCATTTTTTAAAAGTAGTCATTTGATTTTTTAAGTTAAAAATTCTTTAAATTTGATCAGGTTTATAAAAAATATATTATTATTTTTAACCCAAAATAAACATATTATTAAAATATATTTAATGTTAGATAAAATAAAACTAACTTAATATTTTTTATGTTGATAGTTTTTTTTTATAAACTTAATCAAACTATAAAGGTAACTTAAAAAAAGTTAAACACGGAGGAGGAAGTATGGTTTAGGAAGAAATAAACCGTTGACTTGACTACCACTCGATCGCCATACACACGTACGATACGACGACCACAAGTACAACTGTACAAGGGCCGTACGTTATCCTTCCTATATAAAGAGCTCACGTGGCCATTGTTCGTCAAGCTGCAGCTAGCTAGCTCGATCTCGATCGATCGGCTTCCAAATTCCTTCGTGCCATGGAGGGTTCGTCTCGATCTCCTTGCGTTTGCAAGCTGCTGCTGCTGCTGCTGCTGCTTCACGTCGTCCTGCTCGCTCCTCTGCCGCTCCAAGCACGGCCGCTCGGTCGACATGGACGTCGTCGTCTGCTGGAGTCGCCGCCGCTAATAATGCTGGTGCTGCCGAGCGACGGCGGCGCCGCCTCTCCGAGGCTCAACGTGCCGGTGACGCCGCCGCTGGCCGACGACGGCGGCGTGTCGGGGGGAAGGCCGCGGCCCACTCCGCCGTCGCCTCAGCCGGGTGGGTCGACGAAGCCACTCTCCGACGACGACGACGTGTCCGGGAACAAGCCGCCTATCACATTTCCACGTCTCCGAACAAGCACGGATCCCTCGCCGCGCCGGCTGCCGGCGGCGGATGATGCCGCCGGTTTGCTCCGTCTGATCCGCGACGCCGTCCAATACATGATCGGCGAGCTCGAAGCCTGATCGATATCTGGAGTTCGAGACCGAGAAGAAGATTAAGTGAACTGTACGTGTACTAGTACGCATATCGAAGCAAGGCGAAGCCAAATACGTATACGTATATATACCACCTGTATAGAAGTTGTAAGCTAACTAGTCCAGCTTAAGTAGCCAGCTGATTAAACGACCATTTTGAATGTATCGATCAAGTCACCCGACTGATATATCGATCTTAATTAACATGTACCCTTTTCTGTGTTTTAATGTGTCTGAAATTCAGAATCAATAAAAACTAAGTTGTATTGATCAGGTTGGAGTCTAACTTAACTACAGTTTAACATGATTTAATATAATTCAAAATGTCGTAATCAACAATATCGAGTTGTACTCAGTTTGGGGTCTCGAGTGTAACATTTCCATGTTTTAATTATTTTATGAAATTCGGAATTAATGATGGAATCTCGTTAGATGGGTTTTAATGTGGCAATCGATGTTAGATGCAAATCTATATATAATCATAATAATACTCCCTTATTACTCCAAAATATAAAATCTATGGAGTTGTGCTGATTGGTCGATATGAGAGAAAAAGTTAATAAACTTAATTATATAAGAGATGCTTGTGATTGATTGAGATAAAGAATTATGTAGATAAGTTTCACTGGACTAGAATCTAGATCGAGTGGGCTTTTATTTTATTCAGAGGATATAAACAAGTTGTGTAACCAAGTAACATGAGGTACTATTGTCTCCCATAGCAACGCACCAACAATATAATATTTTTCTAGTAACCACTTTAAAAAAATGTAAGCAATTTTTCAATAGTTACGTGCCTCTTTCGCACAAAGCATTCGTACGGGCGTCATCATCGTCACTTTGCACCTTGCGCTTTCCTGAATCGAACTGGAACGGAGAGATCGGCACTTCGCTGATATCTAAGGCAGCTTTCGCTCCTCGACAGTGATTGCGAAAAACGGAGCGATTCATAGCGCGTGATTGTGGAAAGAATGTCGGGTACTAACTTCTAGAGTTAGTTTGACCATCTCGGCATCCCAGGATCAAATAAAAATTTTCAGGATGGTTTAAGAATTGTGTAGTCCAACTTAGGAGTTGCCATTAGTCAATTCTGTGAATTTGAGAACAACACTAAAAGCTGAGCTAATTTTAAAGGAATGATCCATCCTGTGTGCTGCACTAATATTCAATAATTATGTTCCAATCTGGATGGCAGACACAATCTGGATGGGCTTGACCAAGGTTTCATGCCTGTCATGGGTAATGAATATTCCCGCGGACAAAATTAAGCTTGGGTATGGGTATTCGCTATTGATGCCCGCCATGCCCAATTGTCATCCCTATCTATATACCTGACAAAATTAAGTGAATACCTAAAATTGGTTTTGTCCAACACACTGTTGAATCTATTACTCTTTTGAATATATTGCAGTGAGCAACATTTGACTGCAGAAGAGATGGAGGCAGAGCTCGCTGGCAAGAATGTTTGTTCCCAAGCTCATCGCTTCGCCAATTTAGCAATTAACCACTACAACAATATTGAGGAGAACATTCTAATAGCCCTTTTCCTTTTTTTGCTTTCCATGACATGATAAGTCTTAATGTTGTAAACTAATAAACCTTTCTATTTTTATTTGTTCAGGTTAAGATTGAGCTTTGTACTGTTCTTTTATCAAATTGTTTTCATGAGATCTGTGGGTCCACATTCGCCCATGTCAACTTTACAGCCAGGGCTCAGAATGATGATCAGGCTAAGAAGAGGCTGTACTTTGCAGAGCTCAAGTTGAATCCGGATCTTCTGACAAAGAGGATCCAACGCTCTGCAGAGTTGAGCCTTGATCCTAATATTGTTGGATGTGCTGATGATATCGAGTCCATGTGTGTCGTCTCTATCCACAACCTTCAGGGTTCTTGTTTTGGTATGTTTATTATTGTCGACCTATTTACTGTATTCTGATTAATATGCTTGCTTATTTGTAATTACTGTAAGGTCGTGTGATTGTAGGACCTTCTCAGCGATTTATTTGATATGTTGATGTTGCTTTTGTAGGTGGATGCCATGAGATCGACAGGAGAATTGATTATGTAATGAGGAGGAATCAGGACTATGAGCGTTGTCACGCATGTAGTGATCGTATCAAGCATCCACATGGGACAGAATTTGTTGCAGGGCATGATAGTTCCAAGATTCCGTATTACACTGCAGGCTGATGTAATAAGAGCATTTGCATTGTTGGTTTGAGAGGGGATCCTAGAGGAGAGAGAAGGTTGCTAACTGTATGCATTGTGGCTATTTTTCTAGCAGGTCTCATCCAAAGACAAGGTACTAGAACTAGTGCCTGGTACTAGATAAAAAAACCCTTTTTGAAAATAGGATAGTGCTATTTATTCCACGATTAAATTTTCCAGTTAACACTAGGAGTTCAGAGTATTTAATTAGTATAAATATAAAAGATAGTGTTGACGCTTTTTTTGTCACGACAACGATTTACGAGGGTCACTGGTCGGTATGGCTTTGTATAGAAGGCTCGTGCCTCTTTTCCATTTTGGTCAAACTTTATTATATTTCGTTCTTAGTGTTAAATTTGGGTGTCAACAGATAGATTAAAAGTACAGTGCAGCGGAAATTTTGAAGTCTCACAATGCACTTTCTAGTTCATAGAGTTTTCATCCTTGAGTACCCTGATAATTTTATTCTTAGGTACTCCTAGATGGCATTATATATCATTAATCCTATGTTCCCTTTTGCGACCAGTTGCCCAACAAATAATGATTATAGGGTAGAAATATGTTAGCACCCTTTGCTCCAATTCAAATAGCAACCATATATGCTTTAACACTCAAATATTTGGAGAAACAAAAGAAGAAATACAAAAGAAGAAATGGGGGATTCAAGTTGCTAGTAACACAGGAAGGAAGAGGAGAAAGAAGAGAAGTAGATCGACAAGGGATGCCCACCGGCCGCCCAGGTCGCCGCCGCCGCTGCCGAAAGCCTCAGCTCGCCAATTGATCAATCGATGCCTCTGTGTTGTGTTTTCTATTGCTGCTCAGATATGCCGGTAGTGGTGCTTGCTTGGTACAACCCATAACTAACTTAGCCCATGGTGCAGCCCAGTAGAGGCCCTGACAAAATAATGATGTGATCATGTGATGGATGCCTCTGCATCTATATTTGTCCTTTCAAACAACTTACTAACTCCGTTCAACTAAATGGTGGCGGATATTTTATTGTTTTTGTTGCAGGCGGGAGTATGTTTCGCTTCATATGAGAACTGGAAATTAAGAATGAGGATTGAAATTGCTGGTACAGTGTTACCTCAGATTTTGACATCCCTCTGCATGCTGCCTGTTGTCTGTACTACGGTTGCAGTCTCCTGAATATATTTTTCCTAGCTCTTGGAGCACCACAAGAATGTCTGACCTCTGGACATAGCAAAGAGCGTTCTTGTTTTTTTCTTTTGGAATACGCAAGTAGTACATTTTTTTATTACGAGGAATGCAATTTATTTACAAACAAACCCAGAAAAAAATAAAAGGACAAGGGAGACGGGAAACGGGAAAGACTGAGAAACCGAAGCCTTTCTCGACTCAACATTTGGCGACCAGCAGCTCATAGCGGCTAAGGACCTAACACCGGCACCAAAGCATTGGCCAGATGTCAAAGCGTCGCCTCGGCCGCCATCGCCTTGGCCACCTCGGACCAGGTTCGCTGTTGTTGGTTGAACACTATATTGTTCCTTTCTTTTCAGATCGTTCATGTCATAAGAGTTGCAACGGTGTCAAAGCCTCGTTGATGAACATCGTCGATCTTCTTGCGGCTATCGCAGAGCCATAGATAGAAAGAGCTTTCGTTCATCATTAGGCATCTGCCTTGCTCAATTGCCGAGGGTGCAAACCACCAAAGTTGACGGGGCTCTGGGCAAGTGACCAAAATGTGATACAGCAATCTTCCGTTACATCTGTAGGATTAGGTCATCCCCAACCCTCCATATCATCTAGTGTTCATAGCATTTAATGCATTGCCACATAAGCAAAAATCTGATGTGGCAATAGAGTTAAGGAGGAGAGAGGTAAAAGGATGAAGAAACCATGTCTCAAACCATGTCTACACAAGAATCAAGAATAAAAACATGAATATAGGTGAATAAAAGGAGAGAGAAGAGAGGTGATTGGAAGAGTATTTAATTTTAAGACACCATCCATTGGAGACATAGTTTCTATATGACATGGCAAATATGGAAACTAGTTGATAGTTTCTGGGTTGGGGATAACCTTACAGGCTTGTTTTATGGTTTGTCCAAGATACCAGGTTGTCTTGGTTTTTTCGCTGGGCCCATGTCTTGTCATTATCATAACATGCATGATTATAAATGGACAATTTGTGACTAGTAATATATATGTCAACATTTTAAATTGTTGAAGTCCCTAGAATCTTGGTATGATATAAGAAATAATCTAGTGCCAAGCAGTTAGCTCAAATTTAATCATATAGAGTTGGTAGAGATAGGGCTCTAAGCAAGCCGTAGCTTCAGTACTATATACTACAGTTACATATTAAATGAGTAGAGAGGTGACAGTACAAAAGAGCTAATCACATGGAAGTATGAGCATCTTTAGGTATGTGAGTATGCCTACTGGGCTGTACACATGCCAATGCTGGAATCCTTGAACTACACCATAGACCAGAGGTCGTTCTCTGGTCTTAAAGAAAAGCCATTTCGTCAACAGAAGTTCAGTTTCAGCCACTATAAATACTAGTGTTCCCAAACCTTTCTTCATCCATCTACCGATCGATCTACAACAAGCTAAGAGCGCATTCAGCTATTAGCTTTCATTTTGCTCTCCTTGCATATTATTGATCGGCCATGGACCGATCACTGTCTACTTCACTGCTTCTTGTCCTCGTCCATTTCATCATCTTTGCTCATCTTTTGGAAGCACGAACACTAGGTAGGCAACAAGAACGCAGAATTGTTCCTTTCAGTCGCATTTATCATGTGAAAAAGAATGGTTTTGATTGCTAATTTGGCCTGTGCGTACTAACAGTCACTGAGAGCCGCATGGATCATGTGAAAAAGAATGGCGGGCTTGCTATATAGCTATTAATTTGTCTTTCACTGACGAAATTTCTTGTGCTGTTTTGTCCAATTCAGGAGTCGCCTACCAGCCACACGTACATGCGTCGTCGTCGTCGGCGGCGTTGCGGTTGTGGAGCAGCGCAGATGACGACGGTGCGCTGGCGAGGTCGTCGCCGCGCTCCCCGCCGGCGCCGAGGTCACCATCTTCGCCACATACATCGCCGCGCCGGCATGACGGAGATGGCGCGCCGCCGAGGTGGCCGGTGGCTGCTGCTCCTCCGTTTGCAGGACACGTCGTTGGCCAACCTGGATTCTCCCCAAGCCGCCCGGCGGTGTACACGGCTTAGTTCTGAGGTTGTAACCTTCGATCATCTGCTCGCTGACGTATAAGTCCAAGAGCAGATGATACCATATGTTAATGATTAGTACTCCACTTCACTATGTCCAACCTTGATGTTTACAAGTCACTGTTTCATTTCCTGATCACAAGCCCGTTTTCTTATGTTGTGTACTCATGTTAACTATCGACCTTAATTTCTTTTGTGTGTACTCGTATTAACTATCGAAACTGTTACCATAAACTCAATTTTATCAGGCTTGCACCTGAGCACCTGAGCGATGAACAACCCGATCAGATTGCTTGGAAGTTCACTACTCATGGGCAATACTCAGCATCATCGGTTTATCAGACGCAATGCTTTGGGGGCCCAGTACAACCTTCGACTCTTTGATCTGGAAGGTCTGGGCGCCGGGAAAGTGCAAATTCCATGCCTGTCTTATTATCCAAAACAGAGTTTGGACCTCCAACAGACTTGCGACCAGGGTCAGGCAGAATAACGTTCGGTGCCCTCTTTGCTGAAGAGAAGACGAAACGGCTCTGCACCTCATTACCGGATATCGTTACACAAAAACGATCTGGACCTTCGTAGCCAGTTGGGTGGGCTTTCAACAACTTGACCTCCGGCACTGGGAGGCTGCTCAGTCGGTTAAAGGGTGGTGGGAAAAGCTGGTAAACACGGAAGGGGTCCCTAGGAAGGGACTACACACCCTCATCCTCCGTGCCATGTGGGAATTTGGAAGGAGAGGAATCAACGGATATTCGAGCACAAAGAGACCGCAGCGACATACCTACTCACCAAGATTAAAGAAGAAGCTAGACTGTGGACTCTAACGGGCGCTAAGCGGCTGCGCGAGTTTCTGCCACAATTGTACAGCCTTGTTGATATTTTCCTTTTCTTACTCTTAGGGGTTGTATTTTTCTCCCGTTATATTCAATGAAAAGACACAATCTCGTACAGTTTTCCCTTAAAAAAAACTCAATTTTAACTATCAATCCATATCTCCATCAGTACTTTAAAACGCACATGCGTGTGACGGCACAACAAATATGTACTTACAGTTTTACACTCCTTAATTTCCTACAGTAATTTCCTAAAGGAAAAATGCCACCCATTCACAACAGCGTGAACGCGTTGGTTAATTTGACAGTCCGGCCATATACGCGGTAGTGGTTGTCGCGGTTGCCCGGCTGAAATGTTTAAACTTTGACCCGCAGCCTTAGCTCGCAGCGAAAAATTTTCGTCCGGAAGCGGTTCATATTAAAAAAAATTCTCAGGAAATTTTATCCATTGTTACTACTGTAGCCGATTTTGGTCATGGTACAAAAAACGACTTATATATCGAGAGGTAATTAGAATAATTTTTCCTTATGTACGTATACATGATCTTAATAATTGACGATGATATGACCGAAAGCGGTGACGGACGTACATAGACAAAATTCCTAATTCAATCTAAAATAATATATGAATGTAATTTCCAGTTCATCTCAATATTGTTTCGATGCATGTGTGGTCGTCGATATATGATATATCCCATGGTTGCTGACTTTGCCGTCGACTCCTCGTCGTCCGTATGTCTTGGTGTTTGTGGCCTACGTGCACTGGCAGCGGAGCGATATATGGGCTAGTCTGGCGGCGTCGTCTCTGTCGACGATGGGTAGAATACGATGCACGTCCTACGTGTACCACAGGAATACGACGGAAATACAACGTGGAAAAAAAAATCAAAATTACTTTACAGATCTCTCATGCTTTAAGATTGGTGAGGATATATGTGGCACCCATCTAGCTAGCTAGGATGGTGTCCCACGTGGTGCGGTTTGGGGCGGAGGCTTCGGCTGGAGTACTCCCTTGGTAAAAAAAAAAAAAAACTAACCTATAATAAGATAAGGTATAATCTAATATAATAAATTTTGATAGAAGCTCATCTTATTTTAGGTTTTTTTAAACCAATTTGAAACCAAGGTTAATTTTTTGTTATAGAGAGTATGCGGGTATGCAAATGCAGCAGCTAGTACCTGACCATAAACTGCTAGTCTTGTTCCTTCCGAGTTAGACATTAACGAAATAATCAATCCGAGCATTTTCTTTCTTTTGATTGATTAGGCAGAAAGCCATTGACGCGTCATCACACACACACACACCACGCGAGTCCACGACGACCACACAAGCGCCGTACCAAATCCTGCCTATATAACAGAGCTCATGTGGGCTGCAGCTTAGCTTGCATCAGATTTTCATCTCTAAATCGATCGGCTAATTAATCCTAGCTTGTTCCTTTCCTTCCCGCCATGGAGGTCTCGTCGTCTCCTTGCAAGCTGCTTCTTCTTCTTCACGTCGTCCTGCTCGCGCTCGCGCCGCTGCTCCAAGCACGGCCACTCGGCCGGCATGGACGACATCCGCAGGTGGCGTCGCCTCTAATGTTGCCGAGCGACGGCGAGGTCGTCGTCGGAGGTGTCGGCAGGTCGGAGGGTTACATACCACCGTCACCTTTGTCGCCTGGCGGGCCGATCACGCTCGCCGGCGACGACGGCGGATTGCTGAGGAAGCGGCCGGGCCGTCCCACTCCGCCGTCTCCTTGGTACCCCGGTATGCCGACGCAAACGCAGCTCGCCGACGACGAGGGCGGCATGTCGGGGAGGCAGTGGCCTGAGGCTCCCCCGCCACCTGACCCGAACACGCCGGTGGGGCTGCTCTCCGACGGCGTGTCGAGGGGCGGCGAATTCGCTCCGCCGACGCCGGCCGGAAACCCGCCGGGTAAAACCAAAGTCGCCGTCGCGCTCGCGCCGCCGATCCCCTGCGCAGGCTGCCGGCCGGCGGATGCGCCAGCTTTTCTCCGACTGATCCGCGACGCCGTGCAATACATGGTCGGCGGACTCGGAGCCTGAGACCGATCGAGAGTTCGACACCAAGGACGAGAAGAAGAGATACGAGAGAGTTGTACGTATATTTGTACGCATGCAGAAGAAAAGCATACTGTATATATACCGCTGTATAATCGTATATATTGTTTTTTTACTTATATAGTGTCGTAGTAGAGTCTAGGTAAGTAGATACCAGCTGAGTAAAAGGCTAGCTGCGGAGTTCGTCGGCTCTGCGGTAATGGTCCTGTTCTGTTTTTCACGGTGAATTCAAACAGGAATGGTTAAAATTGATTCTCTATGAAAACATAAAATGAGAGGGGAGAGATGTCCCCATCTGTTTTTACGGAGACGGAGATGGTACTTCATTTCTCGTTCCCACTCTTTGCGGAGACCCGCATATATAAGGGTCCAAGTTAATATTTTTTACTTATCATATGTGACTATAATACTTGTAATCTTTAATCATATGTTTTTACCATACAAATTAGTAGATATATGTTGATATATTAATATAAAGTGTAAATATATGTTGCATTGCATATATAATTTAACATGTACATATTATTTTAAACGGAGATGAAGACCTGCAGGGATTTATTCGATGGGAACAATGTTTCCCATCGTATTTCTCGGGGACGGGGGAAATTTTGACTCGCGGGGGCAGGGATGGAGATGCATTCCCCGACGGTAAATTCCCCTGTTACCATCTCTATGCGTGACTAAGCTACGAATAATTATATCTCTCTATGGCCATATATATACACACCCCGGTGAATTCGGATGAAATTAGATGATATATTTAAAGTCTAAATCTATTTTTTTTCTAAAAAAAGATAAAATATCCACGCATAACTAAGGGTTGGCAATTTGGAAATTTCAAACATTAGCTACTGGGGATAACTCCGGAAACTTTTTGCACCACAGATCCATGAAGCGTGAAGAAAGAAACTAGATGAAACCCCGCACGCTTCTATGTGAATTTTGTATGATATTAATAGAAATAACACGTGGGAGTGAATAAACTCCCGAGGGAACGTTCCTTCATTATTTGCATGTCATTCAAATAGTTATAAAAAAATTAAAAAACAAATTAAAAAGATGTATTAGTATGTGATATATCACCCCACAAACATGCAATTTAAAAATCCAACTTCTACAAGTTAAAAAAATAAATTAAATTATAACTAGTTTGATGTATATTCATAGTCAAATTTGTTTTTTTATAATATGTAGAAATTAAATTTGACCTTACATGTTTGTGAAGTGATCTATCATATCACGTAGTAATCTATTCGCCGCAAGCCCGCAAACACCCCAAAGGGGAAGAAAAAAAATCATACCTTGCAGAGGATTTATCTGAACCTGCAGAGAAATAACATTTGAATCTTGTTGTGGTCCCTTCCAATTAGAGTGCTAGCAATGTTCGGTTCTTAGCTCTTTATTTTATGCCCTATCTCTGAATCTGATTACAGTTTTGAAAATGTGTAACTTTTCAACCTTCCAAGGCATTGTCAAAAACAGACACAAGAGAACAGGACGTGTTAGGACACACTCAGGGAACCATCCAACTGCTTGAGAAAATTTAGGAGATGGAATGAATATTATTTACCAACAATTTGACAGTAAATGAAAGTAGGAGAAAAGAAACTGAAGGGAAGAACATCTAGATACCGTACACGCCGCAATGCTGCACTATCTGGTCAACCATCGTCTTCATGTGCATCAGTATGAGTCCGCTGCTCTACGCTGGCCACCCACCACAGGCCACACACTACTACGAAACAGTCTTTCATGGTGGTCATATTGGATCTTCGCTGACGGCATTTGGTGCCACCACAAAGCAAAGACCAGTGAAGATCAAGATCTTCACTAGCGGTTATCGACTGACAGCAAAGAAATGTCTTCTGTAGCGGTCGTTTTATGTCGGCTGCCAGAAAAGAAATATTTTCGCTGGCGGCCATTTTAAGTCGGCCACCAGCAAAGACATAACTTCGCTGGAGCTAGCTTAAGACAGCCGCCAGCGAAGATATTCTTCTCTGGCGGCTTACACTCTTTTAGGACACGTGGGCCGCTAGGAAAAAAGCCCAACAGCTTCTGGGAAAGGACACGTGGCCCGCCAGCAAAAATAGGACACCGTCCTATTTTGGACACGTGGCTCACCTGCGAAGATGCAATATTTTTTTTAAAAAATTGAAACAATATTATATATTATTTTTTTCTTCTGTTTGTTCATCTATTTCAGAGTCACACGTGGATGATATAACTAATCGAGCTATCGATAAAGTATGTTCTCTTTTGTGTAGCCACCATTGATAAATAATATACATGCACGCGGAAAAAATATATGAAGATAAATATATATATATATACACACATACATATATATACATACATATATACATACATACATACATATATATATATATACATATATATACATATACATATATATATATATACACACATATATATATAATTTCGAAGCACCTATATAGATAAAATTCGACTGACACCACATATACAAGTAGTTGAATGTCTTACAACTTATTACACTCCTGCTCTAGTTAGACAGACATTCATTCTCCGGCAGGGTCAAAACTCCATCGTGGTCGAAAAACCTCCCAAGCTGATGTGCGCACTCATGGTGGATGAAGTAGCACATGTCCCGCTGTATGTTCTCAATGGATTATCATCGAGCCCCCTTTCAGACTTGGGAATTTTTGGAAGCTGCATCGAGATCATGACAAATTAAGAAAATTGTTCACAGTAATGCAAGTTAGCGATTAACTTAACAAGCGTATTGATGGTTTGTACTTACATCGTCGTAATTCGCGCAATATCTCCCATTGACCCTAAGGTACTCGCAGGTGTAATATCCGCATAGTACGGTTCCCACCGGTTGCTTATGACACTTTCAACATCAATTATGAAGTATATTAGTTAATTAAATGAATAAACACATGCATTTATAAAAATTAAGTAGTATTGTTTGGCGTCCAAATTTACTTACCGGCCACTTATTGCGGATGAGTATGCGTTGTCTTGAGTTTTTCCATTGTTCGCCTTGCTGGTAATACCTTTTATATGCACTGTTTGCAGAGATAATTAATTTAGATTCCTCAAAGATAACAACACATCATGAGAATATATAAGAATAAGAATCGTCCATGTATATAACTTACAGATTGATAACTCTGAGCATTTCCTGATATGTATTGCTGTCTTTGTCAAGAGAATCCAAGACGATGACTTCATTGTACTTTGGATAGAGAAGAAATACTATCCAATGGTCGCTGCAAAAGAAATGGTTAGTCCAGCCGTGATTATATTCATATACTCTTAGTGGATATGAAAACTTACTCAAAGGCGTATGGCGCGTAAACGCATTCCTTGTCCTACGTAGATTCATGTGCTAGAGCTACATAAGTAACAACATCGAGAATCTTTTCCTGATGCCTTTGTTCTATGTATGTGTCCCTCTCTTGCCGAGTCATCGCCTGAACATGTGCCGATAGCTTCTTCTCGTCTAGCAGGTAGGTGTGGTTCGGCTTACTTATCCGGCATGGGTTTAGGTAGCCAATAGGCTTTTGCATCGCTTCGGCTTCCACGTAATTCATCCTACCAAAAATGGATGATCAAATTAGTAGGTACGCATATAGGTACAATGATTTATTGACACGTTCCAGTCATGCACTTACAGACACCAGATGCCGACCAAATTGGCGTCGAGCCTCTTCCGACGGTATAGGGTATGCATATCGGAGAAATGGACATGGAATAGGCATGGCCCGCTCCAGAAGATGTTCTCCTGCACGGCAACTATAATTGATGAAAAGCCTTTTATGGTGCTTGCCCTGATGTACCATTCGTGCCACCTCCTTAGTTGCCACGATCCTTCTGTTAGTTGCCAGGCATGGATGAATGGTTGGCCATTCTGAAACTCATGTGGCACATCCGAGCAGTTGATATAATTGAGATAATCATCCATGGTTTGCTTGAGGCCTGTTAATTTTTTGTCATCAAAATCGGCATCTTTGATATCTTTGTCCCTTCCTCGGAATGCCGTTACCATATATCTTTTCTTCGATTCACTTTTTCCTTTGTGCTTGTGTGTCCTTACCATCACTGGCACATCAGCACCCTTAGGTTCCTCCGGTTGCGATGGGTCTAGTTCATCGGGCATTGCCCGTTCAGGCACCTGTTCAATTTGAAGTTCCACTGGCTTTTTAGGCTCTGATTGTTGTGCCGGAGGCACTTCCTGAATTTGTAGTTCTGATTGTTCCTTTTCAAGTCCTGATTGTTCTTCTGCCTGCTTTTCAACTGGAGGTGACGCAACAGGAGGCTCTGATCTTGGAGGTGATGCAACTAGAGGGTTTGATTGCGGAGGTGATGAAACTGGAGGATCCCTCGGTTCTTGGTCCCTTGGTGGACGAGACGGTGACATCGGTATCCTTGATGGACAATTCGTTCCATCCATTGACCCTAGTTGAATATCAGTCTTGTGCCACAGTATAAATTGGTCGACGGCATCTCCAAGGTACACAATCCCCTCGGGTGTTGGAATGTCGATCTCGTGCATCCGGTGAGCCTCATTGACCGTCCGGACCTCTACCGTGGCATAATCGTCCGGAATGTCTTGGCAATGAAATCTGCGGCCTGGTATGAACCTCCCAGTTGCAACCTGTATTTTCTTTCCTGCCCTGCCGATCGGAATCAAGAGCTTGCACGGAGTATCCTCCGTTACATTGTTGACCGGATAGCTTGGATCAGGCTGTGAAACCACACCACCGTGCATCATTTTCTTGCTCCAATCTGTGGCATTCCTCACGAGCTGCTGCCCTAGCCTGAGAGTCTATCTCTTCCTTATAGCGATCACGCTTCTTGTAGGTATGAGCATCCTCTTTGAATCCATCCTTCCAGCTAATCTTTGAGGATACTCCCCAGACACGGCCAGAGTGCTCCGGATTGCCCAACGCATAGGTCAGCTCGTCCCGGTCTCTATCTGGCACGAACATCCCGGCCTGTTGCTGCGTGACGATGTTCTTCATCTTGACAGCTACCTCCTGGAGCTTTGGATCCTTGAAGACTACATCCCCCTCCGGGGTGAAGGCCGGTGTTCTTGCATGCACCCAGTTCCTGGTTCGTGGGTTGTGATTTTTCATAGGAACCGGTTTCCCAGCTTTTCCATCTCTTCATCTTGTTTTGTCCATTTCTTAACCGCTGGACGGTAGCCGGTCGATCCCAAATGATGAGGATATTCATTCCTTCTTGCTAGTTCAAACATCTTCTTGCTCTTCTCCTTTTCCTCCACCGATGTCTTCAGGGCAACGAACTCATCCCACTGGACTGGTGTTATCTTTCCGTACTCCGTAAACAGCGTGCGTCCCTTCTGAACATATTTCTTGTTCAAGTCTGTTTTCCAGTTTCGCCACAGCTTGCCCATAGTCTTGAGCGCATAGTCCTTAGCTGCATCGTCGTCTGTCCCTTGCGGATACTCAAACTTGCTTTGCAGCGACGTCCAACAGCTGTTCTTTCTAGCGTCAGGAACTTTCTTCTAGTCCTTCCATGTGATCTCCACGATATCCCTAACTATCGCCCCGCATTGGTTGCTATACTTGGAACATGAATCTTCGGGTGATAGGGGTTCCCCTTTCTCACTCATCCGCGTCAGCACGCTGACTTCTTTCAACAACATGTTCTTCCCTCGCTCGCCCCTTCTTTTCTTGGGTTTACTTGCAGCTGAGATGCGCACGACAGCTCCAGCTTTAGCTTCGGGTGCAGCTTGGGCTTTCCTTTTAGAGCGGCGTGGAGCATTCTTCTATATTTGCATTTCACGTGACATCGGTTATAATCCATAGTATGTACTTAATAGGATCGGAACTAAACATATATAATATTTATGTACCACCGGTTCACGGGGGATGTAGTCGGAGTCGACTTCTTCATTGTCGCTCCCGCCCTTTTTCTTCCTTGCAGGAGAAGGATGGGGGTCACTCGGCGAGTGATACGATCCACTCCCTTCTTCACCGGATCTTGCCGGTGATGTTTCCTCTGCGACTACTTGTGCGCAAATATCTTCCTCGACCACCAGCGGCCTTTCCTTGCCCTTGTCACCCGCGGGTTCCGCTTCGGTGGGTTTTTCCATTGATATCCTTTTACAGTGAGTTTATATTAGATGCGAAACAGAATCATTTTACTCCTAAGTGCATATACTATTGACTAGCTAGGAATTTTTGTCCCTCCAAATATTTGTCCCTTCAAATTTCAGTACACTGAAAAGAGGATTTCAAATATCCATAGGACTGATTATAAAAGGAGACAGTACTCTACTGCACAAAGTCCAAATATCCGTAGGACTGAATATATATGTAGTTTCAGTTCAGTGGCAAACAAACCATAATTTCATTCAAACATAGTCTTAAGTGCTAAATTTCACATAAGTGTCTATTATTATATACTTCCAAAAAGACTACTAATCTGCAAAACACAAATCAATTTCTAAAAGCATGCTATAGCTGCCAGTCTAAAAATCACAAATTATATACTTCGAAATAAACTACTAATCTGCAAAACATTTCAGATATGGTTTGCAGATTAGTATATGCAAACAATTGGTATATATATACTAGTATATGTTTGAGTTGTGTGACTGCATATACACCATCCCATATATATACAAATTTCAAACTTTCAGACTTGAAAAGAATTGAGATTTCACATGATGGAGTATTACAAGTAGTCGTACCAAATTAGATTTAGTCCCCTATCTACTATTGGGATGACTACGGCAACTGCTCATGTAAACATTTTACATCTACATTTTACTTTTGGTAATGAATTGGTATACACATCTTTTACACGTTTGAGAAGAAACAATTTTATTCACTCACCGAAATGCTATACATCACATGAAAAATGTTGCACAACGCTGCATAAAACTCATTTTGAATTAATAAATCAACCGCGATTACAACATCAGGTCTGAATCAAAGTTGTAGTGATCTAATAGACATACAAAATCATCCAAAAATCATCCAAAATTCCATCTACATCATCATTCATTCATCGATTCCACTGCAGCATTCATCATCCATCCATCCATCCATCCATCCATTCATTCATTCATTCATTCATTCATTCATGATCTTGGCGGCAAGAGGGGTACCTACAGGAGGCGGCGAGTAGAGGAGGCGGCCGGAGGCGGAGAGGAGGCGGCCGGCGGAGGTGAGGATGCAGGAGGCGACGGTTGGAGGTGGTGCGGTACGGTGAGGAGGCGGCGTCGGCGGCGGTGAGGAAGCTACGCCGGCGGTGATCGCCGGTGGCGGTGAGGAGGCGGCCGGTGTCGGTGAAGAGGCACCCACGGCGGTGAGGAGGCGGCGGTGGCAATGAGTATGCGCCGACGGTGGTGAGGAGGCGGCACCGGTGGCGGTGAGGACGCGGCGGTGGCGGCTGGAGCTGTCATGAAAAGAGGCGCGAAGAGAGACGGCTCCGGCGGAGCTAGGTTTTTGCTGGCGGCGGTGGCTAAAATTTTCGGCAGCCTAGAGGCGGCTCTAGGGATTTCGCGCCTCCGGACTTAGAGAAAATTTTCATCCCACGCGCCCATTCTTATAGCCAAAATATTTTCGCTGGCGGTCGATGTCATCTCTCCGCTAGCGAAAATTATTTTCGCTAGCGGAGAGATGACATCGACCGCCAGCGAAAACCTTTTGGCCCACATGTCAATATTTATTTTTTTACACAACTAAATGTACAAATAAATCTATAAAATAAATATGCACATAAATTTATTGAATAAATTTATAAAGTAAATGTATTTTTTAGAACCAAACTTACAAAATTTCAATACTTACATATTGCACTATAAGTAATTTTATTTCTTTTCTACAAGCCAACCTTTCACACATAAAATTCATTGTCCATCACATAATATAAAATTCATCATCCATACAAAATTCATCATCCATCATAAGTCACCATAATTACATATATAAATTAGCCTTTCACATTCTTCCCTACTCCCTTATTCCTCATGTATGGCTTCGGTGATTCACCAATCATTGCTTCTGCGACCTTAATGTTGTTTGTAAACTCCGTGAAGAGTGTCATGTTCTCGTACTGATTATATGCCTCAACATCTTGGACATCATCAACTCCCAAAATCTTTTGTTTTCCCGAGACAACTATGTCTTTCTTCAACTGAGATGGGTCCGTCACATAGAAAACTTGAGCGGCGCAATCGGCAAGTACCCATGGGTCATTCTTGTGCCCTACATTGACGAGGTCGACGATTGTCAGCCCAAAATTGTCGACAACCACGCCAGTAGGGTGTTTCACCCATTGGTACCGGAATAGTGGAATCTGCATATTGGATCCATAGTCCAGTTCACAGATTTCTTCTATGAATCCATAGTATGTGCTTTTTTGCCCATTTGTGTCGATTGCCTCTACTCAAAGGCCACTGTTTTGGCATGCACTCCTTTGGTCTTTCGCTTTGGTATAAAATGTGTACCCATTCAGATCATATGCTTGCCATGAGGTGTATACACTTGATGGCCCGTCAGCCAACCTCGTAATATTTTTTTCCTCCGTGGTATCGCCATCTGGTAGGCCGAGGTTCTTGAACCATTCGGTAAAGGCAACCTTGTGTCGCTTCATGATCCATGCATCAGAACACCCCACATTCATTGCTTGTAATTCCTTAAGGTGCTGCTCTATGAACGGCTCCACTATCGTGAGCTGTTGCAGCACAGTGAAATGAGCTTCTTTCAGTTTCTTGTAATCATTGTCGTGGATTCTTTTCTACCCTTTTGTCCCTCTTCCAGATAATCTACCTTCATGTCGAGATATCGGTAAACCAATTGCTTTCCCCTCTTTTAGGTAATCAATGCAACACTAAACGACTTCCTCGGTAGTATATCCCTCCACTACTACAGATTACTTTTTTCCGTGCGGTCAAAACACGTTTTTCCGTGCGGAGGATTAGGCCGTCTGCACCTAGGGGTCTGCGAAAATAAATATTTTCGCGTGCGGGCGTGTCAACCACACGGAAAAATAAACTTCTCGTGCGGTCCGCTTAACTCGTCCGCACGGGATAATAGATTATCCCGTGCGGTTGCGTTATACCGACCGCACGGGATAATCGATCTTCCCGTGCGGTCGGCTTAAGTGGACCGCACGCAAAAGTGAAAAATCACAAAAAAATAAAAATTCCAAAACACAAAACCTAACCCTAACCCTAACCAGCCGCCGCCGCCGCGCCTCCCCACTGTTCGATCCGCCACTGCCGCGCGGCGGGATGGCGGCCGCAGTCGGATCCACGCGGGCGACGGCCGTCGTGCCTCACCACCGCTAGATCCGCCGCTGCCTCGCATGGGGAGGGTGGCGCCGCTCTTGGCCGCCTCCTCCTCGTCGTCGTCAGCGGCGGCGGTGGCACAGATTCGGCCGTCGCTTACGCGCAGCGGCGGAGGCGGCGGAGAGGACCGTCGCGGGGCCACTCCCGGCCGTGTCCTCCTCGTCGTCGTCGGCGACGGTGGCGGGGCAGCGCGGATCTAGTCTCTAGCTATCATGCCAGCGCCCGAAGTGGTGCCGCTGGTCTCCAGCCACCGCGCCACCTCCCACCCGCTCCCGGCCACCACTTCGTCGGCGACGGCGCTGAGCCGGCCACCTCCTGCGCCTTGCACGCTCGGAGGGGAGGAGAGGAAGAGTCGAAGAGAGAGAGGATAGAAAGAGAGAGGTGTGAAAATAAAAAGGAAAGGAAGAGAGAGGAGGTGAAAATTTTAAAGTGAGTGAGAGGGAAAAGAGAGAGAGAATGGGATAAAAAAATTTGCGTGCGGTCCACTTAAGAGGCCTGCCTGCGAAAATCGGCTCATTTTCCCGTGCGGTCCACTGAAGAGGTCCATCTGCGAAAATCGATTTTTTTGTACGGTCCGCTTAAGTGGCCCATCTGCGAAAATCGATTTTTCTGTGCGGTCCACTTAAGTGACCCGTCTGCGAAAATCGATTTTTCTGTGCGATCCACTTAAGAGGCCCGTCTGCGAAAATCGATTTTTCCGTGCGGTCCTCTTAAGGAGCCGCACACGAAAATGGAGGACGATTTTCGTAGACGCGACTTGTTACGGTCCGTCTGCAATCTAATTAGGCGCTTGTACAGGAAAATCGTTTTTGTAGTAGTGCTCTATCATCGATCCCTCTAGGTGGGCACGGTTCCGTACGTAGCCTTTTAGAATAGACATGTACCGTTCGAATGGCCATATGGACCAAGTGCAATTATCTGAGGCACAATATGAACTATGAGGTGTTCCATCATATTGAAAAATGATGGAGGGAAACACATCTCAAGCTCGCACACGGTCTCTATAGCGAAAGTGCGGAGAGGACCTAACTCGTCAAGATCAATTACTTTCTGTGAGATTGCATTGAAGAAGTAACACAACTTTGTGATGACCACCTTCATGTGTAATGGTTCGATTGCTTTGATGGCGATAGCGAGGAATACTGTGAGCATTACATGGCAATCATGAGAATTGTAGCCTGAAAATGACAAATCCTTCATCGACACCAGTCGCTTAATGTTTGAGGAGAAACCAGTGGGCACTCTCACCCCATGTAGGCATTTGCACATTGCCTTTTTGTCCTCATTTGTCAAGGTTTAGCAAGCCGACGGAAGATACACTTTTCCGTTACCCTCATCTATAGGGTGAAGCTCTTTCCTTATCTGCATATTCACGAGGTCCTTACGGGACTTCAACCCATCCTTTGTCTTGCTTGGTATGTCTAGTAAAGTACCCATGTTGCTATCGAAGACATTTTTCTCTAGGTGCATGACATCGATAGAATGACGTATCTCTAAATCTTGCAAGTACGGAAGGTACTTAAAGAAAATGGAGTGCTTCTTGAATGGCCCACTAGCGCTTGCTGGCTCTTTGGCCTCATTTCTCTTTTGCTTGTTGGTTTCCTTCTTTTTGGCCTTACCAAAAACAACCTTGATCTTTTTCGTTATTGTGAACACTTTATCACCATTCCATAGTTCTGGTGGATCACCATCCTCAATAGTGTTGTCGAAATATTCTGCTTTGGAGCGGTACGGGTGATTCTTTCTTAAGTAACGTCGGTGCCGCATGAACACTAGCTTCTTCGATCCCTGAAGATACCTGTACACGGTACCATCAACACAAATAACGCAGCCTGTCTTCCCCTTGAGCTGTCCTGATAGGGAAAACCGCGCGGGCAAGTCATTGACGGTGACAAAGATAATTGCATGAAGCATGAAGTAATTCTGCAGGAATTCGTCCCAAACCCGGATCCCGTGTTTCCACAGATCAGCCATATCCTCCAGCAAAGGCTCCAGAAACACATCCATGTCATTGCCAGGTTGTCGTGGTCCCTGTACAAGGATGGTCAACAAAATATACTTCCTTTTCTGACACAACCACGTAGATAGGTTGTACATGGTTAGGAGTACTGGCCACGTGTTGTGTGAGCTGCTCAAGTCACCAAATGGATTCATTCCATCGGTGCTCAATGCAAACCTTACATTTCTTGGGTCCTCTGCAAACTCATGGTACTTTGTGTCAAATTCCTTCCACTGTCGAGCATCTGCTGGATGTCGAATCATCCCATCCTTTTTTCGCTTTTCTTGATGCCAGTGCATCAGTTCAGCATCCCTCGGGTTCGAGAACAAACGCTTCAATCGATCTTTTACCGGAAGGTACCACATGACCAACTGGGGATCTTCTTCTTGTTGTTGTCTTCTACCTCGTCTTGGGTAACATTCTGACCCTCGGACCGGCTACGGCTTGTTTTGTATCGACTAGTGTTGCACGTTGGGCATCTATCTAAATCCTCGTACTCTTTACGAAACAGTATGCAGTGGTTAACACACGCGTGTATCTTTCGCACACTTAGAGATAACGGGCAAATAAGGTTCTTCGCTTCATAGGTGCTGGTTGGCAGGGAGTTGGGTTGCGGAAACAGTTTCTGCAACAGAACCAACAAATCGTTGAAACTACTGTCGGACCAACCGTTTCTGGCCTTCAATCTCATAAGTTCAAGCACTGTCCGCAACAATGTGAAATCCTTCTTGCAACCCTTTACCTCATCGTACAAAAGATCCTTCGTTGCCTTTTGTAATGATTAGAAGTTCTCTAACCCACGAGCGGACCCAGCTACAACCTCAGGTTTAGCATGACGCAACATCTCTTCCAAATCAAAATTACCATCATCTATGCAGACGTTACCATCATCGACATCATCAACTATACTGTGCTGACCATTGTCACCACCACCATCATCATCAACTTTAACGGGCTCTTCTTCCTCTTCTCCTTCTGCTACTACCATCAAATCTTCATCCCAGTTGAACACTTCATCCAGTACTATCGCCCGGTTGGGAACTTGTTTGCTTGGGATCTCTCCATGATGTGACCAATTTGTGTAGCGTGCAACAAATCCATGCGTCACCAAGTGCTGCTCGATTATAGATGGATCGATCCAAATTTTCTGATTTTTGCAGTGTAAGCATGGATATCTAATTTCCTTTGTCTTCTTAGATGCAGCATTCTTCTTAGCAGCTTTCATGAATATGTCCACTCCTTCAATGTATGACGCACGATATCTCTCTCTATACATCCATGCTCTGTCCACCATCTATGCATTATTTGCGAAAAAATAAGTACAACTTCGTCAGTTTATATTTTTTGATAATATGTCACATTAAAATTATACTAATTAACATATATAACCAACATAATCTAGACAAGATAATTAAAGCTAGCCAAAAATCTACAAACTACAAACAACTAAAAAATTACAAAACTAGCCCTTTTTCTCTTCTTCTCTTCATTCTTTGCAGTTAACTAATATATAGATCTGCTACAAATAAACATATCAAAACTAGATATATATATATGGAACATCGATCATGCATAATATTTCTTACAAAGTTTGCCCATTTTGAGCTCCAAATAAAAAATAAAAAATACTTTTCTTCCCCCGTGTCACATACTTTTTGCTATGCAAAATCTCAACAAATAACCAATAAAAATGAAAAAACTTGACAATAGAGTAGGAGAAAGTATATCTAACCTCTGGTGCAGTAGATCTTTCAAAAGATTGAAGATCAAAACCTTCCCCTATGTATTTGTTCATAAGAGAGAGAAAATCGTGCTCAAATGCCATGGCTTCTAGCTGTACAAGTGATATAGGTGATGGTATTTTCTCTGGCGGTCAACATATGTCGGTTGAGGCGAACCGCCATAGAAAATATTTAGGGGTGGCGATGGCTTAAGTGGGTCGCCAGCGAAGATGTAGGAATCTTCGCTAGCGGGCCACATCACCTTACCGCCAGTGAAGACGTGATATTTTCTCTAGCGGCGGCATAAGAAGGCCGCCAGAGAAAATACCACATCTTCGCTGGCGGCCAGCTTTAGGAGGTCGCCAGCAAAGATGTGTTTTCACTGGCGGCCCGTGACCCTCCACCCCCCTATTTTTTGAGCTAGCGGTTTCACCTCGTAGCCGCCAGAGAAAATTTTTTCCAAACGCCATGAAAGATTGTTTTCGTAGTAGTGACAGCCTCCACAATTAAATTTGAAAACACACTGTTCATTCATTTTTTCCACAGAAATATCCAGGATAGAATTTAGTTGGCAGAATTCACCTATTAGGAGACGGTAATGGTCCCATTTTCTGTTTTCCACGGCTCGATTGTGTTTGTTACTCTTGGAGGTTAAGCTTCCTAGACGGTAAGGCGTTACCCGGTGAGCTCCCAAACGTGTGGTAAGCTACGGAAAGCATGTGGAATCCGAACTATTTTCTTGGAGGTTGCGTGGTAGAGCAAGCTTCACCGGTGGATCGGGGCTCGTCGTCCAAGCTTGGACCTTGGGGTCGCTTGGAGACTTGCTAATCCTAGGTGGTTGCCTGGAAACCTAGACTTCCTCGTGGTTGATAGCTTGGTGAGTAAAGTGGTTGAAAGAGACCCGGCTTCCTTGGGAGCTTCCTCAATGGAGACGTAGGATTCTTTGTGGAGAATCCGAACTTCGGGAAACAAATCCTTTGTCTCCGTATCTCTCTTGTGCATTTACCGTTTTTATGCATAATATTGCTCGATCTACTTGCATACTTGTTTGATATAGTTGGTGCTTATATAACTTGTTTGTCACCTTTGAGTTCTCGTAGATTTTGTGCTAGTGGTGTGTTCCCCTTAGGAGGGTGTTTTCCTAGCTAATCTGGAGACTCCGGTCTCCCAAGTCCGGAGACTCCGGGGTGTTACTAATCTGCTGCAAAAATAGTTTTTAAATTTCAGGAAACACCTATTCACCCCCTCTAGATGATATCAAGGTCCTTTCAACGTCTCCCTCATGTGTTACTAGATGCCACATGCCACCATGGCTCCGATGACACCCACGACGGCGAGCTAGCGGTGGCACAGAAGCGGAGAGTGGCGGTGAGCTCTATGTGACATGAAGCAGCGGCCAGCCAGCTAGCAGCCTAAAGAAGGTGCATGAGCCGGGAGAGAAGATAGAGGGCTATCGAGACGAAGAGGTGTCGAGGTCAGAGAAGAGGAAGGTGAAACCGCCTTTAGTTTCGCCCTGAACACGCCGGCTCTCCGCCACGCCACGCGGTAAGCAAGGACGACAATGAGAAGCGGGCGGCGAGCTCAATGACTTGGAGCTCGGTGAGAGGAATAAGGGGAAAAACGAAGAGAGAGGCCCGATTTTTATAGGGGATTGAATGGGGCTTGGAGGAGAAGGAATCCAAGGTCGCGTGACCGGTCAAGGAGGGTGAGGATCCTCTACCATAATGTCACTACCATTACAGTCAATGATATGTGGGTCCTACTTTCCTATTACCCCATATGTCAGTGTGTGTAATGGTAGTGTCATTATGGTAAAGGATGTGAACTAGTCAAGGAGGCTAGGACGGCACGCTGCACAGCAAGCCTCTGCCTCCGCGCGCAAGGGGCCAAGGAGCGGAGCGAGTAGGGCCACGAGATGACAATGACGATGTCGGCAAAAAGGGAGTGGTCGATGGCTTTGCGTCGAGCGAGGGCAAACATATGCTACGTTCGACGAGTGACGTCGGCATCCTGGCCGGTCGGCCACGGCGCGCGTGGGCAGGAAACGAAGGCGGTTGCGTGATTTCGATCAGGCGTCGACGGGGACCGGAGAGGGGGAGGGAGAGCGTGTGAGAGAGATGGATAGCGATGGCATCTTTCTCTATCTCTCGGTACGTGCAGCGCACGTGACCAGGAGAGAGCGCGGGCCGCTGCGGTGGTGGGCCGAGAACGGGCACGGCCCACGAAGGAGAAAGGGAGAGAAGAGTGGGGAAATGGGCCGACCGAGGGAAAGCAGCCTAGGGAGGGAGGGAGGCAAATTTGACTTATGCGGAGAAATTGAATTGGAGAGAATTTGGAGTTTGGATTTGAATTCAAATTGCATATTCGAACTCAAGGGCTCAAGAAGGAGTCAAGGAAAAGATTCAAGGTGGTAATGCGATGTTTTCGGAATTGGAACAAGTATTAGACAATGTGGGCCCTCAGTTTTGTATACCGGAAACCCCATGTGTATTACAATACCATTCCCTGGATCAGTAGATGGTAGACACATGGCACAGTTGTATATCACAAGCTGACATCGTCATACAGGTCTTACAATATATTAATAATACAAGGGTAGCCCAAATGGGATCCGAATAGACCAAGCATGGTCGACAACAACACAAAATACCAACACAAATAAATGAGGTAGCGGAAGCGAAGCAGCGGCGGTCCATTTTATCCCACACGCATCGACTGGTGAACCTAGGTCCCTATTCCACCGTCCTCGGTAACTCCTTGCCAGCATAGCACATGTACAGATCGACACCAACACCTTTTCTAAAAGATTTAAATAAGCAAGAGTGAGTACCAACCGTACTCAGCAAGCCACCACTACAGAATGCATATAATGTTCATAGGGGTTCAAGGATGGCTTGGTTTATTTGCATAAAACTAGTTTTCACAAATTATTTCACAAACCTATGACATAGCTGTTTTAACTGAAAACCATGTTAAGTTGGAGTTGTCATTAACCTGCGAGGGTTCATCCACCTTTCCCAAGCCTTGCTTGGTCCGGTTTAGCCTCGCATCCAATTTCCACAGTTTTAACCACTACGACCTTTCCGCACATCGGGCAAGGTCACACCTTCCATACCCATCATATTTTAAGCAATATTACAAATTGACGAGGCTAGTCAAGAGTAATACAAGTCCCGGCGCTCATATCCGCGAGCACGGCTATTCGAATAGTTTAATTTACTCACACTGCAGTGGATGTACGCTTTTAATCCCGCACTCCGTGACACACCCAACACATGAGACTTGTCACGGCCCGGTTTTTCAGTTACCCTCGCATGGCGGCACCTGCTCCAAGGACTATAAATCCCCATTGCACCCCCGGCGCCACATTCCTACCTCGAGCCGGTTGTGAGAGGAGTCCTAGCGCTCCCGAGATCTTAGGGGGGGTTACATAATATATACTTAGGGTGCATTTTAAGTTTTTGCCGGCGTTCAACAGATCGACCCAAGCGATCTAAACCACAACACTTCATCAACACAACAACGAATATCCAGAACCTACCATGTCTGGGGTGCCACCCCACGAGAATTTCCTACTCCACCGGGTCATACCCCACTCGAGAAATGCGGTCGTACTTTGTGTTCGTTTCTCGCAGAGCTTCTTGACTCGGTCCTCAATTGACCAGGGTCGGCGGCTTACCGTTTCCAGAACCACCCATATTCTATTCATGCCGCCCCAGTCGAAACAGTTTTGTGTTATTAAGTTTTTTTGGTTTTCGCAAAGGTTTTAATGTTGTGGGTGGCGCTTATGTCTCCACCATCTCCGACAATCACTCCCACTGAGTGATCGCCACATCCACATCCATAGCCGTATGTCATAAGTATGTGGTGTACAAACGTCTACACATATGCAACGCTAAGCAGTATAGATAATTAACCGCGCATAAATAATAGACTCAGGTAACAAAGGTGTATAAGTACATAAAGGTAAACAATATCAAAGGTAAGGCTTAAACAAATATAGGTACGCGTTTTATAATTAGCATGCAATTTTATTTGTAATCAACATATTTATAAAAATAGGATCAACATGTTCGAGGAAGGGGGCGTAGTGACTTGCCTTGCTCAATTGGGGGTTCGTTCTCAATTAGCTCAGTTTCCTCCTCGCAGATGTACCCTATCCGGTTGAATAATAAAGTCACAAACTCCTCGCTAACACAAAAAGAGCCAAAAATTCCAGAAAAATCGAAAAATAACCAAACCAGTGCCATTGCGTAGATCTTGATTTTAGAAAGATTTTGACGAAAGTTTCGTTCAAATCCTACTTAAAACAAGGGAGATACGGAATTCGAAAGATTGGAAAAGTTTTAAATCAAAGAAAAGGAAAAAGGTCTGACGGGTGGGACCGCCCTTAACTCCTCACGTGCAGGTTCTGTTTTTAAATGGATGCGGGACCCGCGAGTTAGCTTCTCTCTCCTCCTTCTTCCTTGCGCCTCCTTCTCTCGTTCTCTCTCTCCTACCGTGTGCCTGTGTGTGCTCGGGCTAGCCTTGGCCGCGCTGGCGGCGAGCTCCATCGAAGCTGCTGCGGCCGGGGCAGGGAGGGTTGTGGGGGGGTCGGGCCTGCCCTGGGAGGTGGCGTAGGGTTGGGGGAGGCCGGCGACGGCTAGGGAGCTCGGGTGAGGCGGCGGCAATGGCGTGGCACAGGGACCTCGGCCGGAGTCTATGGCGAAGGCATTTGGCTGCGAAAATGGAATCCTCAGGTGTTTATGGTTTCCCTAGGGTGTGCGCATGGTGAGGTGGAGGGCTTGGGCGAGCTGCAAGCGTGCATGCATATGCATACACACGGCTAGCTAGCTGCATGCATGTGAGCTGCTTGCATGCATGCATGCATACGTATAGCCAACTGCTTGCATGCATGCACACGTACAGCCAGCTAGCTGCATGGCGCATGCATGGCCGGCGACGAAGTGGCGATCGCTGCGGAGGGCAGCCGTGCAAGGAACGGGTACGGTGTTGCGCCTCACGATGTTACCGCGCCGCGGCAACAACGGTAGACGAGAAATATGGTAAGGAAACAAAAGCAAGAGGAAGAGCAGGAGAGGAGCTCACCTTGCGGCTGCCGGGTAGCGGCACACCGAGCGGCGGTCCTTGCACGAAACTACGGTCGTCGAGGTACAGCCTGGGGATGGTCGACTCGCGGATCGTCCTTGCACACCACGTGTTCGATCGGTGGTAACAAACGAACACACAACGTTAAGGAGTAAACGTTAGCGGGTTAGTGCAAGTTAGGGGTTAGGGGTTAGCGAGTTAGAGGTCAGTGAGTCAGTAAGTTAGAGTGTCAGCGGGTTAGTGAGTCAATGGGTCGAATGTTAGATGTTAGAGGTTTGCCGTTTGATAAGTTAGTTGTTCTCGGGGTTCAGATGATGGCGCGACGGCCTATCCGTCCTCTTGCTCAACTGAGGCCCTGCCGGAGCCGGCCGCGGTGGAGCAAGCGGAGAGACGGCAGCGAGTGTGCGGGAGGGAGTGGCTGAGGGGAAGCAAAACGAGGAGGAGAAGAGAGAATGGAGAGGGACCGGTTGCGTGCTCACCCGCGACGGCGCTTAAATAGAGTCATGGGAAGGGACGTTTGCTGCTGCCCACATTCATTCCATCCCAGAAAACGCGCGTGTGTAGGTGGGAGCGGTGACGGCTGCGTATTGGCGGCGGAAACGTTGTCCACCTGGTCGGGGCACGTGGCGGCGATGAAGTGGTAGTGCGGCCGTGGCGGCTGTCAAAACACGGCGCCGTCTAACGTGATTGCTGAGCGGCCGTCGCCACCTACCTGACCCGAGGAGGAGCGGCTTGAATTCGAGGTCGCACGGTGTAGTGGCTCTGGCTGCTGCTTGCATACATCCGCATGCTTGGCTAGCTTGCCGCATGCAGCATGCGCTCGGCCAGCCGCATGCAAGCACGAGCTAAACTAGCTTCATGCAAGCACGAGCTAGCTGGCTGCATGCATGCTTTTGCTTGGCTTGCTGCATGCATGCATATGCATTGCACTCACGTAAAGCTAGTTAGCGACATGCATGCTTGCTATGCCGGTGAGGTCAGGCAAGGGTGCGGAAGTGGACGGCGAGGTCGCCGGCGGGATGGGAAGGAAGGGCAGCAGCTGGTGATGTTGCAGCGGCCTTGTCGTAGCGGCGCGGCGTGCGGCGACGTCGTCACCGAAAATAGTATTGGGGGAGATTAGACTTTATCTTTTTATTACCAACCCAATAGGAATGAAAGGGCTTGGGGAGGCAACATGGACTTTTCCAGAAAAAGACTAGCAGCAGGAAGGCCACGGTAGAGGGAGTTTAAACGGACTTTTTGGAGCAAAACTAATTTCGGTCAGAGAGAAAATCTTGGGACAAAAACCAAAAGATCAGAGGAGTAGAAAAATTGGAAATTTTCAATAAAAGTTTGGCACTGGCATAAAACAAATAAAGAAATTATCGGCATGATGCAAAATTATAAAAATAAATCAGAAATGATTTTTGGTCGGTGTATTTTTATTTAGGAATTTTCTCAGGGTGTTACACACAAGGATTCAATGGGAGAGATTTAACTTCGGAATTTGATTTTTGGGGACTTGATTCGGAATATGGAATTTCAGGGTGTTGAGTTTTGATGTCGAGGAGAGGGAACAAGGGAAGATTGAAACTGATATCCACGATATGACTTAGAGTCTCACTCAAAGAATGAAATTTTCGTGAATAGTTTTTTATTAATTTAGTTTTTAACGTCTCATGAAGAGTGGGATGTTCCACAAGTAGTAATAAATACAAACCAGACAATGTACCAAAACCTCATGGTTAGTGTGCCTTCTTAATAAAAAATTATAAAAACCAAAAACCTCATGATGATAAGGTTTGGTGATTTTGTAAGTTCCTGACGATAATAAATAGGAGTGGTGACAGGCAGGCAAGCGAGCGGAGGGGCGACAGTACTTCTAAAAACCATAAGGCTGAAACTTCTAAAGACAGCAAGGACAGCAAAGAGAAGTGAGCGACGATAGGCAAGCGAGCGTATAATAGATTTTCTTTTTACGTAATGTGTATATAGGGTTACCTCCAATACAATAGTAGCAAGCAAGTCAATTATTTATTTTTAACAAAATATATAACCATGTAAAGAAAATATAGATACATTGGTGCTAACTGCGTAATCACGCGGGTGAATAGTTATGGGAAATTCGCTATAAAAATATTCGTTATTACCGGTGTCTTCCTCCAACTAGTGAATTAGCTGCTGATTATTGAAGCTGGCGTTATGCTAAGAGAGAGACGGACATGATTCACTTAATATGACGTGGATTTCTATAGCGTGTACATGTGCATTAGTGAATGCCTGCTCAGCTCATGTCATATTATCATCATGTCACATGTATAGCTCTCTACTACTACTACTCCTGTACTAAATAAATCAATCTAGAATTATTCTAAAATAAATCAATCTAGAATTAGATAGGATATTACATGGTACTATTAAAATTTATTGTACCATGTAGTATCCCATTTAATTCTAAATTAATTTATTTTGAAACGGAAGGAGTATACTGGTAGTAAGTTTGGCCGGCGACAAGCTAAAATAGCCTAGCCAATCAGCTCTAGTCTCTCGTCCAAAGTGAACAATATATACGCGCCCAAGGACAAGAATCGATAAATCGACCATTTTTTATGTGAGAACTCAGAGCTGTAGCAGTAGTCAGTAGTCTACAGTGGCCACTGGCCAGGCCAGTGTATACATGTGTGCATGATATATGGTGATCTGTGCCAATCTCTGATGTGCGGTTGTGTGCATGATACTCGCAAGGAAAAAGGAACAAGGCATCATATATCAACCAGAGTCAGAAGCGGGTGCATGCATATGCTAGCTTCGAGTTAGCAGCTAGCCCAGTGGTAGGTATACGGTATATGTGATACATCTTACGTGGTTCTTCATGTAGACGGGTCCAATCAATCGAGGAGAGATATGTCGTCATCAATCAGATCAGTCAAGCATACGAGGCTGGCTACGACTACGATACGAGTGGTACGCTTCTCTACGGGACTATTGCTTTGGAGCCTGTCTGAACTAAAGCAACCATATACATCCAAAAACTTCTTTTTTTTCAAAAAGATATAGCTCTTTCTATGCTATGCAACTGGGACACCTGTTCACATCGATCACTTGATATACACACTATCCGGTGGGTCAAAAGAATCTCGAGCAAATAAAGCACACACACTGCGTCTGCGCTGCTCTCTCTTTTCTCTCTACATTAATTGGTGGCTTCTGATCCTGCAAAGGAGAAAGAAGGCAGGCAGTTGTGCTCTGTGGTGTGCTAGGCAAAACCCTAGGTCAAGCACACGTCCTAAGTGCCGTCTCATTTCTCCCCCTTTCTGCTTCCACCATCAAACACACGTCCTAAGTGCCTTCTCATTTCTCCCCCTTTCTGCTTCCACCATCAAACACACCACCACCGCAGCCTCCTCCTCTCCTACTGTTGTGAGCCTTGTGATACGCACGTCTACATTTACATGTTAATTATTATTACTACTTGATCGAATTCAATTAGACAAGAAGGTGGTGGTTCTGCAGAGCCAACCGGATCCAAGAAGGAGGCGTTTGAACCAGATCGATCCTGCGACAGCTCGGATCTGCACTTCTTCTCACGACAACCGCACAACAGCCAAGGTAAAATAGCATATCTCTGTTATTACACGCCCCCCACAACGTATCCCCTGCTTAAACCCCCTTTTATCGACGCTTGTGAGTGATCGATGTTCTTCACTCATCTTCCTACTTGTGCATTTATTTTTTATCTGCTCGATCGGTTGCTCAAGGCACTTCTTATTTAGCTTAATTAAGATCTCTCTTTTTTGTTGCTATTATTACTTGATCGGCTGCCTGCGTTGGTGGGGAAATTAAAAGTTTAAAGATTTATTTTGATTCGGACCACTAGTTCGATCGATTCTGTCATCCTCTCATGCATATACATGCAAGTGTTAATTTAATTGACCGATCATTCAATTGGTGGGTTTATCTCTCGACTTGTGCATGTTAATTGGTGGCCACCGATCCTGCTATGCTATTCTTTATAGAACATGGGAAAATTGCACAAACCACCTCATATGTCATGTGACAAGGAACATGGTTAAGCACATGCATACTAAGGTCGGCATTTGCAAAAAAAATGACTTATGTGGTATTTGTGGGGGGGGGGGGGGAGTTCAATTTTCCCTTAGAACAAATACATACTAGTTTTGATATATTTTTCATCCATGTGCGCTTACTATTTGCACCAATGGAATTAATGCATTGCAAAATTTGAAGCTAAAAGTTTGGTATTTGAATGCATGTTTATTGAATTTAAACAATTTTTATATATAGATGTTCATGATTCCTAGAAATTCCTTGTCAAGACGTTAGGATCAAGCTGTCAGAAGGATAACTTGGAAAAAGAAGATGGGGGCGAATGGGATTTACAAGGTTGCCCCGGTTGTAAAAACTCAAGAGGGTGGTAAGAATTTCTCTTGGCTTGTTTAATCTGACACTAACATGAATATACAATGCTATACGCTATGGTCTTGTAGACTAACAGGAAGTGCTTTTAATCTATCAGCGACCTGTATATAAAATGCGAAAAAGAAGATGGGGGCGAATGGGATTTACAAGGTTGCCCCGGTTGTAAAAACTCAAGAGGGTGGTAAGAATTTCTCTTGGCTTGTTTAATCTGACACTAACATGAATATACAATGCTATACGCTATGGTCTTGTAGACTAACAGGAAGTGCTTTTAATCTATCAGCGACCTGTATATAAAATGCGAAAAAGAAGATGGGGGCGAATGGGATTTACAAGGTTGCCCCGGTTGTAAAAACTCAAGAGGGTGGTAAGAATTTCTCTTGGCTTGTTTAATCTGACACTAACATGAATATACAATGCTATACGCTATGGTCTTGTAGACTAACAGGAAGTGCTTTTAATCTATCAGCGACCTGTATATAAAATGCTATATGCAGTACGATGGAGTCCCACCTGAGGATTAATGGCTACTGCTTTCGGCTCTCTGTTGAAGATTTGATAAAGAAGGAGCAAGCGCTGGTATGTGCAGAACAAGATAGGATAACACGCTGCATTGAGGTGGCTAAGAGTTTGCTTACACAGAGAGTATGAGGAGGTGCGTGCGTATATATACGTTATAGTTAGACATTCTATTCGATCAGTTATACTAGCTAGTACTCCTAGCTAACGTACATAGTAAGGCATATGAAGTTAATGCTAATTCTCCATATGCATATATGGTTTCATAATTAGAGCAAGGGCACCGGGAGCGGGAGCACATTCAAGATCCTCTCGATCAGGACCTTTTTGAAGCTGAATGAGGATGCTCTTGCGGATGCCATTGAGAGCTGGGGGACTAACGTGCCCTTTCTGGCTGAGATCGATGTCGACGAAATGTTCATGCAATACATTATCAAGTTCCAGCAAGCAGGCGTCCTATCCTATCAAGCTTACAATGAGAGCAAGATGAGAGTCCATGCGGCATGTGTTCTTGCACTGCGCGTGGAGAACGTCGTGCCCTTCTGGGAGTTCATCAACTCCTAAGGGGAGCTTGGGAAGCCAAGGGCTATGGCAGTGTGGTACCCCATTACGTTAGGCGCTTATTCGAGATCGTCGTTGAGGTCCCGAAGAAGAGGGTGAGGGGCATGTTCGAGCATAAACCGAGTAACTGCATCGACACCCAAGACTTGCGACCTCTCAAGAGGAGACCTCCTGTGACTGATATGGGCGATCCTGTTCTTGTTCTCATGGACGCAGCTGCCAATGCATTCCTCACAGATACCATGGACTGGGCCATTTTCGATCCTCAAGATGGTTCTGGTCCATCTGCCAAACCGGAGCACCTCCACATGATGGATATAGATTAGCGCACTATTTATTATTATTATACCATGTTTGCAGTTAGCACGAGCAGGCCATGGATTGGTAGCATATATAATGCAATGCATGGACTCACTCCTTAAATCATGCATTAATGCTTCTTATGTTCTAACACTTGCGCTGCGTCGATACCCTTCATGTTCTGTTCTGACTCCTGCATGAAGGTTGCTCGCTTATTTTTGACAGACAATGCACTTATATTTAATAAACAAATGCCGCATGCCCTTGCGTGCATATTGATATGATCATTTTCATGCGCCTGCTTTTGATTTGACTTCATTTGAGATCCCCATACATTTTACATTCTGTTCTTGGACACGGAAAAATATGTTGATTTTTTCTTGCATATGCTAGCTTCGAGCTAGCAGCTAGCCTAGTGGTATGTATACGGTACATGTGATACATCGTATATGGTTCTTCGTGTAGACGGGTCCAGTCAATCGAGGAGAGATATGTCGTCATCAATCAGATCAGTCTACCATATTTGGCTGGCTACGACTACGATATGAGTAGTATGCTTCTCTGCGGGACTATTGCTTTGGAGCCTATCTGAACTGAAGCAACCATATACGTCCAAAAACTTCTTTTTTCAAAAAGCTATATCTCTTTCAATGCTATGCGACTGGGACACCTGTCCACACCGATCACTTGATATACACACTATCTAGTGGGTCAAAAGGATCTCGAGCAAATAAAGCACACACACTGCGTCTGCGCTGCTCTCTTTTGCTCTCTACATTAATTGGTGGCTTCCGATCCTGCGAGGGAGAGAGAAGGCAGGCAGCTGTGCCCCGTGATGTGCTACGCAAAACCCTAGGCCAAGCACACGTCCTAGGTGCCATCTTATTTCTCCCCCTTTCTGCTTCCACCATAAAACACACCGCCGTTGCAACCGCCACCTCCTCCTCCTCCTCCTCCCGCGGCTGTTGTGAGCCTTGTGATACGTACGTCTACATTTACATGTTAATTATTATTACTAATTGATCGAATTCAATTTGACAAGAAGGTGGCCGTTCTGCAGAGTCAATTGGATCCAAGAAGGAGGCGTTTGAACCAGATCGATCCTGCGACCCTCAAGATGGTTCTGGTCCATCTGCCAAGCCGGAGCACCTCCACATGATGGATATAGATTAGCGCACTATTTATTATTATTATAGCATGTTAGCAGTTAGCACGAGCAGGCCATGGATTGGTAGCATATATAATACAATGCATGGACTCACTCCTTAAATCATGCATTAATGCTTCTTATGTTCTAACGCTTGCGTTGCGTCGATACACTTCTTGTTCTGTTCTGACTCCTGCGTGAAGGTTGCTCGCTTATTTTTGACAGACAATGCACTCATATTTAATAGACAAATGCCGCATGCCCTTGCATGCATATTGATATGATCATTTTCATGCATCTGCTTTTGATTTGACTTCATACGAGATCCCCATACATTTTACATTCTGTTCCTGGACACGGAATATGTTGATTTTTTTCTTGCATATGCTAGCTTCGAGCTAGAAGCTAGCCCAGTGGTATGCATACGGTACATGTGATACATCGTATGTGGTTCTTCGTGTAGACGGGTCCAGTCAATCGAGGAGAGATATGTCGTCATCAATCAGATCAGTCATGCATACGTGGTTGGCTACGACTACGGTAGGTGTGGTACGCTTCTCTACGGGACTATTGCTTTGGAGCCTCTCTAAACTAAAGCAACCATATACATCCAAAAACTTCTTTTTTCAAAAAGCTATATCTCTTTCAATGCTGTGCGACTGGGACACCTGTCCACATCGATCGCTTGACATACACATTGTCCAGTGGGCCAAAAGGATCTCGAGCAAATAAAGCACACACACTGCGTATGTGCTGCTCTCTTTTGCTCTCTACATTAATTGGTGGCTTCCGATCCTGCGAGGGAGAGAGAAGGCAGGCAGCTGTGCCCCGTGATGTGGTAGGCAAAACCTTAGGCCAAGCACATGTCCTAAGTGCCATCTTATTTCTCCCCCATTTCTGCTTCCACCATCAAACGCACCGCTGCCGCAGCCACCACCTCCTCCTCCTCCTCCTCCCACGGCTGTTGTTAGCCTTGTGATACGTACGTCTACATTTACATGTTAATAATTATTACTAATTTATCGAATTCAATTTGACAAAAGGTGGTGGTTCTGCAGAGCCAATTGGATCAAAGAAGGAGGCGTTTGAACCAGATCAATCCTGCGACCCTCAAGATGGTTCTGGTCCATCTGCCAAGCCGGAGCACCTCGACATGATGGATATAGATTAGCTTACTATTTATTATTATTATACCATGTTAGCAGTTAGCACGAGCAGGCCATGGATTAGTAGCATATATAATGCAATGCATGGACTCACTCCTTAAATCATGCATTAATGCTCCTTATGTTCTAACGCTTGCATTGCGTCGATCAATTTCATGTTCTGTTTTGACTCTTGCGTGAAGGTTGCTCGCTTATTTTTGACAGACAATGCACTTATATTTAATAGACAAATACTGGATGCCCTTGCGTGCATATTGATATGATCATTTTCATGCGCTTGCTTTTGATTTGACTTCATATGAGATCCCCATACAATTTACATTCTGTTCCTGGACACGGAAAAATATGTTTATTTTTTTCTTGCATATGCTAGCTTCGAGCTAGCAGCTAGCCCAGTGGTATGCATACGGTACATGTGATACATCGTATGTGGTTCTTCGTGTAGACGGGTCCAGTCAATCGAGGAGAGATATGTTGTCATCAATCAGATCAGTCAAGCATACGTGGCTGGCTACAACTACGGTATGAGTGGTACGCTTCTCTACAGGACTATTGATTTGGAGCCTCTCTAAACTAAAGCAACTAGATACATCCAAAAACTTCTTTTTTCAAAAAGCTATATCTCTTTCAATGCTATGCAACTGGGACACCTGTCCACACCGGTCGCTTGATATACACACTATCCAGTGGGTCAAAAGGATCTCGGGCAAATAAAGTACACACACTGCGTCTACACTGCTCTCTTTTTTCTCTCTGCATTAATTGGTGGCTTCCGATCCTGCGAGGGAGAGAGAAGGCGGGCAGCTGTGCCCCGTGATGTGCTAGGCAAAACCCTAGGCCAAGCACAGTCCTAAGTGCCATCTTATTTCTCCCCCTTTTTGCTTCCACCATAAAACACACCGCGTCGCAGCCGCCACCTCCTCCTCCTCCTCCTCCCGCGGCTGTTTTGAGCCTTGTGATACGTACATCTACATTTACATGTTAATTATTATTACTAATTGATCAAATTCAATTTGACAAGAAGGTGGCGGTTCTGCAGAGCCAATTGGATCCAAGAAGGAGGCGTTTGAACCCGATCGATCCTGCGACCTACCTGGCCTGGATAGCTCGGATCCGCACTTCTTCTCTTGACCACCGTACAACACCCAAGGTAAAATAGCATATCTCTGTTATTACACCCCCCAACGTATCCCCTGCTTAAACCCCCTTTTATCGACGCTTGCGAGTGATCGATGTTCATCACTCATCTTCCTACTTGTGCATTAATTTTTTATCTGATTGATGGGTTGCTCAAGGCACTTCTTGTCTAACTTAATTAAGATCTCTCTTTTTCTTTTGCTATTATTACTCGATCGGTTGCCTGCGTTGGTGGAGAAATTAAAAGTTCAAAGATTTATTTTGATTCGGACCGCTAGTCGATCGATTCTTTCATCCTCTCATGCATATGTGTAACGCCCCGGCACTCGTTAACTGATAACACCAGCTAACTCATACCGAGGTGCTACGCATTACCTGTGATATAGTACCAGTCCCAGGATACACTAGCTGGTACTCACAGAATAAACATGGAGTCAAAGTATCTATTTATTACATCACTGGGTTTTAGTCCTTACATAAGTTGCCATCCTGGACAGGCCCAAGGATGAGCAACACAACAATACAAAAGTCCATAAGGCAAAAGTCAAGAGCAGCGACAGCTAAACGTCTAGGCGACCATCTTGATCCACAGGCGACGGCTTGGGGCTAGGCACGATCCTTCTAGAAGTCTTCGAACTCGGCTTGCTCCTGGAGGTACTCCTCGGCGGTCGGGTCAACGTCTTCATCTTCAACTTCTATAGATATATTATATAGCAAGGGTGAGTACTTCACGTACTCAGCAAGCCGGGGAAAGAATGACATGCTTGGTTAAGACAAGGAGAGCTAGGGTTTTATTTGCGAAAGCAGCCTTTTTGGCAAAGTGATTTATTTCACAAAACTCCTAGTGAGTGAATCAAGTTTTAGTTGTCGGGAGGAGGCTCACGCCTCGACCCATTCCACAAGTTGCTTTACAACAACTTGTCACGATTAACGAACAACAAGTTATTTGTCTCCTCCATTAGTTCCTTCTCACTTTCTCGACCATACATGGTCCACACAGTCATGTCAGCACTGCAACGCCATCATGGCCCTAACAACACCTCGGTGTCGGACGACACCCCAGGTCACACAGACCTGTTCCTAACCACAAAGGTTAGCCGTTTGCCACACAAGCAAACTCTGGAAACGGATCCCTTCCCACCAACCATTTTCATCAAACATTTGTCAAACAAATCTACGCTATGAGAAACACCTTACACTCGCCCTTGACCGTGGGCACGGCTGTTCGAACAGTTCATTAAGCTCTGCAGAGGTTGTACGCTTTACCCACACGACACGAAACTGACACCGTGTACCCGTCGGTAACGGAAGTTCGTGACAAGGCCTTTCCAAAGCTAACCCATGAAAATCGCATGCCACCTAGTTGGGCTAAGATCCATAGCCGAGTATCAGGCAAAAACAGCCGTCGTCCACTCAGGAAATACCGAGGATGCCTCCTACTCCTACTGGTACCATGCCACAATAGAGGCAAAAAGACACCCATGATGGGCAATAAATGCGTAACACTTCATCTCCTCATCCTCGGCATTCCACAACCATTGGCACACCAACTCCCACGTGATAACAATTTACTTAGCCAGAGGCATCCCATAAATACCCGTGTGGTCGCACTATAACGTGTTCGGATGGACTTCCCAAAGGAATCGGTCCTTAACGATAATACGTAGCCAAACCACAAAGGCTTGACTCCGCATCATCACTATTTTCACAACTCATTTTATTTCACAACACCTCGGTACAACATACCGGATTTTTTAAACATGCAATTTGGAATAACCCAAGTTTCCCACACGACAGTACAAACGTAAGCATGGCTAAGCAAACTACCTCGGTAATCGTGCAACGATACCGGCGTAAACATTTGTGGAGCTATCAAAGGTATGGAAACATCAACCTATGTAATATAAGTGCGACTACTAGGTTGGTCCGTCGGTTGTATAAACAATCCGAGGCCTAAACATGTTATTCGTGTGTACTAAACAATGCATTTTTCAATCAACATATCGTTGCAAATATAGGGGCAATGTGATCAAAGGGGCTTGCCTTGCACGAGATGCGGGTCTTCTTCTTCGAAACCGACGTCCGGAGCGTCTTCGTACACGTGCTCTATACGCGGAACGGAGAACAAATAAGTAAAAAGGCAATAAAATAAGCTCAAATCAAATAAACAAGTGTGCCACTGTGTAGATCTCAATTTTAGAAAAATTTAGAAATTTGAACGAGGTCAAACGGAGTTACGGTTGAATTTCTATGATTTTTCAAAGGTTAAAGGGCTTTTTCTGAAATTTTTGGGATTTTTAAATAAAAGATAACGGAATATTCCTTCCAACGGAATATTCCGTTAGGGTTAGGGTTAGGGTTAGGGTTTGGTGGTGTGGGGCCCACTTGTCGGGCTGAGGGGGGACGTGGGGCCCACCTGTCGGGTGGCCTCTTCCTCACCGAGCTCGGCCGGCTCGGCTTGGCGCCGGCGGGCGCCGGTGAGGGGCGGCGGCGAGGCGGCCGGGGGAGGGGGGGCGGCGGCGGCCGGCGGAGGGGGAGGCGGCGGCGGCGGCCGGAGAGGCGGCAGCCGGAGGCGGCGAGGCAGGGAGGGGAGAGAGGCGGCGGCGGCGGCCGGAGAGGCGGCGGCGGCCGGTGAGGGGTGGCGCGAGAGAGGAGAGGGAGAGAAGGGGAGGCCGGCGAGGATGGGGGGAAGCGGCGGTGAGGGGGGGTTTCCCCCTTTTATATGCGGCGAGCGGCGCGGCGAGCGGGGTGGCGCACGGCTCTAGGCGGCGGATGGGACGGCGGCGCGGCGGACGGGACGGCGGCGCGGCGATGTGACGTGAGCGGCGGCGGTTGGCTCGAGGCCGGGCGGCGCGGGGCGCGAGGGGAGGGGCGCGGGGCGCGAGGGAGGGGCGCGGGGCTCGCGGCGGGCGCGGCGGCCGGGGCGGCGCGGTGCGGCGAGCGGCGGCCGGGGCGGCGCGGTGCGGCGAGCGGCGGCGCGGCGGCGCGGGCGCGGCGAGCGGCGGCGCAGGCGAGCGGCGGCGCGGCTGGAGGAGGAAGGTGGCTCGGGTGGGCCGGGCCAGGCCGAGCGCAAGAATGGCCCATGGGCCGAGGGGTGTGGGAGAGAGAGGGAGGGGAGGGGAGATGGGCCGAGAGGGGAGAGAGGAGGGGGTTGCGGGCCGGCCTGCTTCGGGGGGAGAAAGAGAGGGAGAGGGAGAGGGAGAGGGATTGGGCCGAGGAGAGAAAGAGAGGAAAGGGGCCCAACTGGGAGTTTTCTCTTTTTTTTTGACATTTGGAATTGAATTTGGGGTGAATTTTTGGAGGGAGGAAAAATATGAGATCCATTTGGCACAAAACAAAATAAAATCCAAACCTTAAAATCCAAAGTTTTTAATTGAGATATTTTTAAATAAATAAATGAAAAAGAGGTGTTACAATATGCATGCAAGTGTTAATTTAATTGACCGATCATTCAATTGGTGGGTTTATCTCTCGACTTGTGCATGTTAATTGGTGGCCTCCGATCATGCTATTCTTTATAGAACATGGGAAAACTGCAAAAACCACCTCATATGTCATGTGACAAGGAACATGGTTAAGCATGTGCATACTAAGGTCGGCATTTGCAAAGAAGAGGGTGAGGGGCATGTTCGAGCATAAGCCAAGTGACTGCATCGACGCCCAAGACTTGCGACCTCTCAAGAGGAGACCTCCTGTGACTGATATGGGAGATCCCGTTCCTATTCTCATGGGCGCAGCTGGAAATGCATTCCCCACAGATACCATGGACTGGGCCTTTTTCGACCCTCAAGATGGTTCTGGTCCATCTGCGAAGCCAAAGCACCTCCACATGATGGATATAGATTAGCGCACTATATATTATTATTATACCATGTTAGCAGTTAGCACTAGCAGGACATGGATTGGTAGCATATATAATGCAATGCATGGACGAACTCCTTAAATCCTGCATAATGCTTCTTATGTTCTAACGCTTGCGTTGCATGGATCAACTTCATGTTCTGTTGTGACTCTTGCGTGAAAGTTGCTCGCTTATTTTTGACGGACAATGCACTTATTTTTGGCAGACAAATGCCGCATGCCCTTGCGTGTATATTGATATGATCATTTTCATGCGTGCATATTGATATGATCATTTTCATGCATCTGCTTTTGATTTGACTTCATATGAGATCCCCGTACATTTTACATTTTGTTCCTGGACACGACAAAATATGTTGAGACTTTTTCTTGCGTTCAGTGTGGCATCGTGAGAAACTTAAAATACTACTACTCCACACAGCAAGTGAGAATCTACTTATCCAACATGTCACGATTGTATTGAGATCAGGTGCAGTTATACTTGCAACTGCAAGATAACGTCTGCACATAATTTTTACGTCTGTTTATATATGATCAACGGTTTAGATCAAACACTACAGTATTAATGTGAATACTACTTTATGCTACAGTACATGCGCCGTGCAGTGTGGAATCTAGACTGTTAAATATACATCAATGACATGCACAACCACTGCTTAAGTTGTAGTTATAATAGTGACCGCAGCTGATCTAAATCCTGCACGGTTTCCATGTAATTAATAAAGGGAGCGACGCAACCCAACTGTACCACAAAACTGCTCCAACAACACACATTACAACACTAGTTTTTTCTTTTCACATGTCTTGAGAGAAGCGGGACTGGCCGATCATATGTGACTGACCGATCGGCCTACTAATAGGGGAGTAATTGCAGATGCAGTTGTGACAACAACAACAAAAGAACATACCGCAACAGCATTCCAGAATGAACAACATAAAGAAGACGCTAGCTAGCTAATCGTTCAACCGTCGTGGAGCATCCAAGCCATGCGTTCAGTTGACACTTGACACCTTCTTCCCCCACATACTGCAGCATCATCTCTCCTCCTGTCGTCAGCAATTCTTGTCTCTCTCTTCTTTCCGGACCTATAAAAAGGGCAGTGCTCAAGTCAACGTGAAATTGCACGAATAATTATTCCAGTTGGATCACCAACAACCTTGTAAAATAGCATGATCTCTTGTGTGGCTTCCACAAGGACCGGTAAATGAAAGTCATTCCCAGACACACAATTATACCCAATTTCCTTGGGAACTGCACAGAAAACAAAAGGATCACAAAAGAAATAAATTTTAAACACATTCTATAGTCCTCATTATGTAATATGGTCAACGTTACTTGTCAGTTATCAATGCCTTCGAAGAGACTGGGAACTGAGCTATATTAGTATCGTCTTTGTGTCAGGTAAGGTTGTTGTTCTGCACGGCGTATTGCTAGGCCTACTTAGGAAAACACTACGCTTTATACAGAAACCTAGTAATTCTTGGACATATGAAACGGTGACTATGTTGTTCTTACGTAGGCAAGGGTAGCCAGAGTATCTTGTCGATGCATTGTGAAATTCACTGCTACACTTTACACGGAGTTAATGGATTAATCCGGTGAAATTTCAAATGTGCTAATTCAGCATTAAGTCCTAATAATAAATTGTCAAATCCTGTATCCTAAAAATGAAAAAGCTACAACTCCGTAATGGCCAGCCCCTCAGGCAGTGGTCCTAAGGTAGCCAACGAATCCACCGTCCTTTGGATGCCTGATTCCAGCCCAGCAATGGGCACAGACATCAACAGAACCTGGAGGTGACAACCCTAAATTCATTGATTGTTTCAGAAAAAAAAAACCATGAAGAATCCTCTTCATACTTCAGCACAGGGTTCAATATATCGTTTGAGGCATTTGTATCGGGGGACCGAAGCGACCGAAATTTCCAAAAATTCGATCCGAAATTATTTGATTTTTTGAATAAAATTTAGTTAAATTTGAACAAATATTATCAAATTCACAAAAATATGAAAAAATTACTCCAATGATAATTTACAATGAGGGAAGGGAGGAGACATGGAGTCCAAGTGCTAACCATTATATTTATCGACAATCTTGCACATTGTGACCTCATTTGGTTTCTCTTCCCCCCTTAATTCAGCAAAAAAGGGTGTTGAACGCCCAGCAACAGTGGCTCTAAAGTACACGTGCCAGAAACTTCGTTTGCCATCAAGCCTCAAGATAAACATGTGGCTATCCTTCGCTACTCCATTGGTTGCTCTATCGGCTGGCTGAAAATGAGGGAAAGGGAACAATAGAAGGAAAAAAGAACAACAGAAAATATAATGAATTAAAAAGGTAACTGACTAATACGATCTTAACAAACTGAATTACAAATATAGGAAGTAAGCAGAATACTTCAGAAGTTCGGAGTATAACAGAAAACCAATTCAATAGTCAAGAAGGTACACAAGTATTAATCAGATGGTCTCCAAAAGATAAATCACATAAGGTAAGGTCCAAGATAACATCCGTACGTACATTTTTCAAGTTGTAGTACCGTATTGCTAGACGGGTGCAAACACGTGTCTGGTGACATTGACTAGTATTTTTATGTTCTTAATTGCCAATTCAATGGTCCCGGCAGTTTGCTGCGGTCCCTTTGAGATTGCATGCGGCTGTAGCATATACGGTGACGAAAAAATTCTTCGGCAGCACTTTCATATTGCCAAAGAACAAAATGAAGATTAGAAATGTGATGCACATCTAGCAAAGCAAAGGAACTTTATGTATGTGTTCCAGATGTTATTTACATATGTGAAGATGCTTTTGGATTGCTTGCCATTAATTGTTTTCTATACAATATTCCATTTCTAATGTACAGATAGCTGTATGTAGCAGTCACTGTTGCTACCAGTTGAAAAATAATCTTACATGTATAAATATTTAATTTATATGCACGACTCACGAGTCACCCGACTGATATTTCGACCTTAGTTAACATATACCTTTTTCATGTTTGAGTAAGTATGAAATTCTGAATAAATAATAAAAACTAAGTTGTGTTCAGATTGGTGTCTTACTTATAAGTTTGCCATGATTAAATAAATTTCAAATTTTGTAATTGATAATATCTAGCTGTACTCAGTTTGGGGTCTCAATTGTAACATTTCCATGTTTTAATAAATTTATAAAATTCGGAAATAATGATTATCGACATGTACTCATTATGAAGTCTTGGTCAATATGCGTTTTTAATGTGATCTACACTGTTTAATGCAGATCTACGATCATAATTAATAGAGGAATTTTACAATCCTTGAGAAAATATCTTGATGTACCTAAATTTTACACTAAAATTTTTGATACATTAAGATACTTAGTACTTAGAGGTAAAAAATTTTACACTAGAAAATATGGCACCTCTAGATACTTTCTCAAGGAAGGATGGTAAAATTGCCCTAATTAATAACACTCCTTCCATTCTAAAATATAAAGATTTTTATATTTGTGCATGGTGATTACGAAAGTAGGTGAAATTATAGATGGATGATTGTGATTGGTTGAGATTAGAAAATACATGAAGAAATTAAGTAAGAGATGCTTGTAATTGGTTAAAAAGAAGAAGTAGAGGCGTAGAAGTTGCTATATTCTTGGACAAATCTTGAACACTAAAAGTCTGATCTATTTTGCGAAGGAGAGAGAGTATTATTTATGTAATCGTTGATCAAATTTTCTGGTTAATGTTATGAGCTTCTAAGAAATGTTCAATTAGGAGATAAGATTGAAAATCCGGTGCTAGGGAAATTTTTAAGTCTCCATATAATGCCCTTTCTAGTTTATAGAGTTATCATCGTTGAGTAACCTAGCTGATCTTTTTATTCTTAGGTACTGTAGATGTCATTACCATTAATTAATCCTATATTCCCAAGGGTCCACTTGCGCAACAAGTTAAAGAAATAATGATGTAATCATGTGATGTCTCTGCTTCTATATATCTCCTTAATTTGAACCAACTAACTAACTCCGTTCAACAAGTGTTGTATTGTTTTTGTTGCAGCAGGCTGGAAATATGTTTCGCTTCATGAGGACTCAAAAGAATGAGGGTTGTATTGAAATTGCTGGAAACTTTGCCACATTGTTACCTGAGATTTTGACACCCCTCCGCTGCCTGTTGTTTGTATATGGTTTCAGTCGCTTGAATACATTCCTTGCTCTTGGAGTACCACAAGAATGTTTGAACATAGCATAGAATGTCAGAGAGAAATTTTACAGTACCTGTACCAAGAGGTAAAAAAGTTTTAGTGTAAATTTGATACCTCCCATTACTAGAGATACTGATAGATACTAAATTTTACACCTTCTCAATAACTGTAAAATCACTCTATGTCTGAATTGTAGATGTCGTATCAGTGTCACTAGTGAATTCATGGCTTGTTCAAAATACAATGTCTTTTAATTTTATTCGCCAGGCCCATGTCTTGTCATTATCATAACATGCATGATTATAAACGAACAATTTGTGGCTAAGTATATGATATTAGTATATATATGAGCAATAATCTAGAGCCAAGCAGCTGTTATAACAGAGGTAGCTAGAGATTGGGTTCTAAGCTGTATAGCTTCAGTATTCTACAGTTACACAGGCATCGCCGCATCGAGAGAGAAACTAAGCAGTTAACCCAATTTGGGTGCAAAAAATTGAGTAGAGGTGACAGAATAGCTAAGCACATGGAAGTATGAGCATCTCTTTAGGTATGTCTACACTGTGCTGTAGCTGTACACATGCTAACGATCGAACCTCGAACTACGCCTTGGACTGATAGCTCAGAGGTCGTACGTCCTCTGGTCTTAAAAGAAAACCACTTTCAACGACACAAGTTCAGTCTCCAGCCACTATATAATAACTGAGTGATGCTCCGATACTCTTCTTATAGTATACTACTAATAATATTAAAAATAAATTAATAATTTATTAATACAATAATTATGAGTAACTTGGTTATTTATATTTTTTTCTTACTAGATCGATACGTGGTTATCTATTATGTTGTCATTGCTCATATTCCATTAAAAAGCTAAAAAAGAAGGAAAAAAATCAGTCACTACTAAATGACAATTATACGCCTATTTTTTAGGATAATAATGTTCCTCCATATTTCTACTACCGCTAATTAGAGTGGTAGTAGAAAACAATCTGAACCTTTCGATCAAATAAGATCAATGGCTCAATACTGTTTTTTTACTAGTATAAGTAGAGAGCACAAGAGTGAAACTCATACTGACCGATCGATCTCAACGTACAGTTAAGCTGCAGGCTTAGCTTCCTTCCCGTCATGGAGGTCTCCTCGTCTCGTTGCAAGCTGCTGCTTCTTCTTTCTCGTCGTCCTGCTAGCAATCGCGCCGCTGCTCCAAGCACGGCCACTCGGCCGGCATGGAGGTCCGCAGGTGGCGCCGCTAATGTTGCCGAGCGACGTCGACGTCGACGGTGCAGTGGTGCAGTCGTCCTCTCCGGGACATCGAGGTGTCGGCAGACCGGGAGGAGGTTACGTCCCACCGTCACCTCGGTCGCCTCGCGGCCGGTCCATCATGCTCGTCGCCGTCGCCGCCGCTGCCGACGACGACGACGGCTTGCTGATCAGGAGGCCGAGCCCCCGTCCGCCGTCACCTGGGCACCACGGTGTGCCGATCAGGCTGGCCGACGGCGACAGCGTGTCGGGGATCGAGGCCATGCCGCTCTCTCCTCCGCCGTCACCTTGGTACCCCGGTGTGCCGACGCAGCTCGCCGACGACGGCGGCGTGTCGTGGAAGCAGTGGCCTGCTCCCCTGGCGCATGGCCCGGACACCCCGGTGCAACCGCCATCCGATGGCGTGTTGCGGTGGGACGGCGCTGGCCGGAAGCTCGCTCCGCCGACGCCAGCGGGAAACCCGCCGCGTCAACCCAAAGCCGCCGTCGCGCCACCGATCATCCCCTGCGCCGGCTGCCGGCCGGCGGATGCGGCCGCCGCATTTCTCCGGGTGATCCGCGACGCCGTGCAATACATGGTCAGCGGACTCGGAGCCTGATCGAACGAGACCGACAAGAAGAGATACGAGAGAATTGCACGTATATTTGTACGCATGCAGAAGCAATGGAAGTAAATATACGGTATACCGAGTGTATAATCGTATATCTTATCTTAATCTTGTCAACATGAATATTTGGAGTGGTTTACATGACATAGTCTTTGTATTTTTATTTAAAATCGATCAACACACCTATAAAACATATCCTCCCTTTTCTAAAATATAATTTTTTTTGGGTTGTATGAGAGATATATTATGACGAATCTGGATAGGCTACATGTTAGCACTACCCTGCTAATTGAATGAAGGGCTGAAAATTTAACTGTTTTTCCCACCAAAATGTGGCTGATCTTTCCAAAATATATCTCTTGACAAAAAACAAAAACAATAGTCGTCGTGTCCAACTTTTTTTTCCCACCGGGCCATGGACCAGGCGTCCTATTCCGTGACGTGCATAATTTCTTTTCGCGTCGGTTGGAATATATGTATCAGGAAAGCGTCAACTCCTGATCACCTTCTTTTCCCCATCGAGTTCACGATCGAGGAGGAACCCTAAGATTGCGAGATGAGAAGGGACGAAAGGGTTTTCATCCTTCGAGTGGATATTCTCTCGTTTCGTGCATGTCATCTAAATAATCATCAAAAAATTTAAAAAAATAATAAGGTAGATTAATATAAAATATATCACTCCACAAATATGCAAGTTAAAATTTAATTTCTACAAGTTGTAACAAAAATAACAAATATAACTGTGAATTTACGTTAGCTATTCAGATAACAAGCAAGCAACATGGAATCTATTGCAGTGAGCAACATTTCACCGCGGAAGAGATGGAGGCAGAGCTCGCTGCCAAGAATGTTGGTAACCAAGCTCATCACTTCACCAATTTAGCAATTAACCACTACAACAATATTGAGGAGAACATTAATTGTAATAGCCCTTTTCCTTTTTTTGCTTTCCATGACATGATAAGTCTTAATGTTATAAACTAATAAACCTTTCTATTTTGGTTTGTTCAGGTTAAGATTGAGCTTTGTACTGTTCTTTTATCAAATTGTTTTCATGAGATCTGTGGGTCCAAATTCGCCCATGCAACTTTACTGCCAGGGCTCAGGACGATGATCAGGCTAAGAAGAGGCTGTACTTTGCAGAGCTCAAGTTGAATCCGGATCTTCTGGCAAAGAGGATCCAACGCTCTGCAGAGTTGAGCCTTGATCCTAAGATTGTTGGATGTGCTGATGATATCGAGCCCATGTGTGTCGTCTCTATCCACAACCTTCAGGGTTCTTGTTTTGGTATGTTTATTATTGTCGACCTATTTACTGTATTCTGATTAATATGCTTGCTTATTTGTAATTACTGTAAGGTCGTGTGATTGTAGGACCTTCTCAGCGATTTATTTGATATGTTGATGTTGCTTTTGTAGGTGGATGCCATGAGATCGACAGGAGAATTGATTAATGAGGAGGAATCAGGACCACGAGCGTTGTCACGCATGTAGTGATCGTATCAAGCATCCACATGGGACAGAATTTGTTGCAGGGCATGATAGTTCCAAGATTCCGTATTACACTGCAGGCTGATGTAATAAGAGGGTGCTGATGTACTAATATGATTAGAGCTATGACTTGGAGAATTGTTATAATTTAGACTATTTATGTTTTGAGATCTATGTGCGCTAGTGATGTCTTCTAATGCACCGAGAAGATCGAACGGCAGTAAACTCACCTTCCGATCGACCCCGCGTCCCCTCCCACGATACACCGTATGTTCAATCTTCACATGCCATCTGTTATTTTTTTGTTTCGAACAACATTTATGTTTGTTTGGAGTTAAATCGTGCATTTTGAATCTTAATTAATCTTATGGATGAGCCCGGCCGGCCGTATCATATATATACTGTCAAAATGAACGGAAGAAAATCACTTATTCCTCCTATTGATGGCGATCTTTTCTGGTTGCCTTTTACCCGTAGATAAAATACCTTTTCTTTTCTCCATTTTTGCTCACGAGTATTTTTCTTGTGCTGTTTTGTCCATTCAGGAGAAGCCTACCAGCAGGCACATGTCCATGCGTCCGCTTTGCGGATGTGGAACAGGATTTAATTGGGATGCGGACATAATATAACAACCCGATGGGATACTAAAATAGTTTAATATGATATAATTATGACTAAAATTCAATAAGAACTAAGTTATATTCAGGTTGAAAGTCTAACTTAACTACAGCTTAGCATGATTTAATAAATTTCAAATTTTGTAATTAACAACATCGAGTTGTACTCAGTCTAGAACATTTTTATGTTTTTATAATTTTATGAAATTCGGACTTAATGATTATTGAGTTGTTTTCGGTCTGGAATCTCAGTAAATGGGCCTTAATGTGGCAATCGGTGTAGGATGCAGATCTATAATCATAATAATACTTCATTGGTTTTAAAATATAAGGATTTACGGAGTAGTGTACGGTAATTAAGAAAATAGGTGGAATTAAATTATATATAATTGTGATTGATTGATGTGAGAAAAAAGTAAAGAATTAAATAAAAGATGTTTCTGATTGGTTAAGATAGGGAAGTGTATGTGGATAAGTTGTAATATTATGGAATATACTTAAACACTAGAAGTCACTAGAAGTCGTTATATTTTGAAATGGAAGAGTGCTATCTATCTAATCCATGACTGAATTTCCAGGTTAATATTGGAATAGGTATAGGTATAAATAGATAGTGTTGATACTTTTTTTTGTCACCACAACGATTTACGACAGTCATTGGCCGGTCCAAAAGGCTCGGGCCTCTTTTCAAATTTGGTCAAACTTTATTATATTTTGTTCTTAGTGTCAAATGTTGGTGTCAACAGATATATTCAAAGTGGAGAGCAGAGGAAATTTTCAAGTGCACTTTCTAGTTCATAGAGTTTTCATCCTTGAGTGCCTTGATAATTTTATTCTTAGGTACTCCTAGATGGTGTTATATATCATTAGTCCTATGTTCCCTTTTGCGCCCAGTTGCCCAACAAATTAATGAAATAATGATGTGATCATGTGAGAGATGCCTACGCTTCTATATATCTCCTTCCAAACAACCTACTAACTCCATTCAACTAAATGATGGCAAATGTTTTATTGTTTTTGTTGCAGGCTGGAGTGGTACATTGTTACCTCAGATTTTTTACACCCTCTTCATGCTGCCTGTTGTCTGTACTATGGTTGCAGTCGCCTGAATATATTCCTAGCTCTTGGAGCACCACACAAGAATGTCTGAACGTAGCAAAGAGCAAATCTTCCGTTACATTTATAGGATTATAACCTTGTTTTCTTCAGTGGTTGACGTAGTATCACTAGTGGATTCATGGTTCGTCCAAAATACCAGGTTGTCTTGGTTTTTTTCGCCGGGCCCATGTCGTCGTTATCATAATATGCATGATTATAAATGGACAATTTGTGACTAGCGATATATATGTCAACAATTTTAAATTGTTGAAGTCCCGAGAATCTTGGTATGATAATATGAGATAAACAATAATCTAGTGCCAAGCAGTTAGCTCAAATTTAATCATATAGAGTTGGTAGAGATAGGGTTCTAAGCAAGCCGTAGCTTCAGTACTATATACTACAGTTACACATTTTGGGTGCAAATAAATGAGTTGAGACAAAGCAGGTAACCCAATTTGGGTGCAGGAAAATGAGTAGAGAGGTGACAGTACAGAAGAGCTAATCACATGGAAGTATGAGCATCTTTAGGTATGTGAGTATGCCTACTGGGCTGTACACATGCTAATGCTGGAATCCTTGAACTACACCATAGACCAGAGGTCGTCCTATGGTCTTAAACAAAAGCCATTTCGATAACAGAAGTTCAGTTTCAGCCACTATAAATACTAGTGTTCCCAAACCTTTCTTCATCCATCTACCGATCGATCTACAACAAGCTAAGAGCGCATTCAGCTATTAGCTTTCATTTTGCTCTCCTTGCATATTATCGATCGGCCATGGACAGATCACTGTCTACTTCGCTGCTTCTTGTCCTCGTCCATTTCATCATCTTTGCTCATCTTTTGGAAGCACGAACACTAGGTAGGCAACAAGAACGCAGAATTGTTCCTTTCAGTCGCATTTATCATGTGAAAAAGAATGGTTTTGATTGCTAATTTGGCCTGTGCGTACTAACAGTCACTGAGAGCCGCATGGATCATGTGAAAAAGAATGGCGGGCTTGCTATATAGCTAGTAATTTGTCTTTCACTGACGAAATTTCTTGTGCTGTTTTGTCCAATTCAGGAGTCGCCTACCAGCCACACGTACATGCATCGTCGTCGTCGGCCGCGGCGGCGGCGTTGCGGTTGTGGAGCAGTGCAGATGACGACGGTGCGCTGGCGAAGTCGTCGCCGCGCTCCCCGCCGGCGCCGAGGTCATCGCATTCGCCAACTAACTCGCCGCGCCGGCATGACGGAGATGGCGCGCCGCCGAGGTGGCCGGTGGCTGCTGCTGCTGCTCCTCCGTTTGCAGGACGTGTCGTCGTTGGCCAACCTGGATGCTCCCCAAGCCGCCGGGCAGTGTACACGGCTTAGTTACGAGGTCGTGACCTTTGATCAGTTGATCGCGAACATGTGAATCAAGAGCAGATGGGACCTACTCCTTCATTCATAAAAAACCAGCCTCGTACTGGATATCGACACATCCTAGTATCCAGTTTCGTAGTACGATGTATCAGCATCCAGTACAGGGTTGATTTTTTTATGAGACGGAGGGAGTATCTGCACTATGTTCAAACTTTTAAGAAGTCACTCTGCCATTCCTATTTCTGATCGCCAGCCTGTTTTCTTATGTTAGTCTACTCATGTTAACTATTAATCTCGAGGTTACGTGTTTAAACGATTTTACAATCCTTGAGAAGATACTATGAGGTACCATATTTTCTAGTGCAAAATTTGGTATCTCTCGGTACCTCCGATACTAGAAGGTACCAAATTTACAATAAAAATTTTGGTACCTCTTAGTATATCTCTTAAGTACCGTAAAATTTCTCCATGTCTTCAATCTTAACATGCTCGTAATTTTTTCTTTAAAAAATATCTGGAGAGACGTGTCTCCCTTTGAATATTTTTTTTCATGTTAACTATCGACCTGTTTTTTTTTGTGTGTGTACTCGTGTTAACTATCAAAACTGAATGTTCTACAGTATTTTCCAAAAACAACCACCCATATTCACCAGCGTGAACGCGTTGGTTTGACAGCCCTCCGTGGTCCGGCCATGTACGCGGTAGTGGCTGTCGCGGTTGGCAGCTGAGAAACGTTTCAACTTTGACCGTATCCTTAGTGTTTGTGGTCTACGGGTAGTTTGGTGGCTCCAGGCGCGAAGGGCGTCGCCATCGATGGTACGTGGTGCGGGGTAGAATACGATGCACGTCGTACGTGTACCATAAGTAGGAATATATATATAGGACGGAAATACGATGTAGAAAAATAAATCAAAATTACTTTACAACTCTCTCATGCTTTATGATTGGTGAGGATACAGGATTACAGGTGGCACTCATCTAGTGCCTCCCGTGGTCCGGTTTGGGGCTCTGCCCTGTAGATTCCTACATTCCCTAGTAAATCAAAACGAGTTATTAGAAAATAAAAATTAATTTATAGGTAAAAATTTTATACCTGTTTTTAACGATTTAAAAGCCAATATAAGAAAACTATATATAAAATATCCTGAAATTGACTTCGAAATTAAGTTTTCAAATTTTGGCTTTAACTTTAACTTATTAGGCTAACCAATGGAGTCCACGGTATACACATAATGTATGCAGTGAGGTGTACTCCCTATTTCAAAATAAATCAACTGTTTGAATTAGAGGAGTGTATTTATTTTGAGATGGAAAAATAAGGGGTGGATGAAGTAACTATCAATATACTGCTATTTTTGTTCCTTTCGAGTTAAACATTATCAAATCAATCCGAGCATTTTCTTTCTTTCGATGGATTAGGAAGAAAACGTTGACTTGTCATCACACACACACCCCACGAGCCCACGACCACCAAACAAACGCTGTACGAAAATCCCGCCTACTCCCTCCTGTCGGAATATATAATAGGGACGTGGATTTTCATCCTCGAGGAGATATCCCCTCATTATTTATATATCATCTAAATAGTTATCAAAAAATTTGAAAAAAATTAACAAGATAGACTAATATAAAATATATCACTCCACAAACATACAATGTCAACTTCGACTTCTACAAGTTGCAACAACAAAAAGAACAAATTAAATTGAAAATAGTTATCGTGCATTCGTGTACATATTTGTTATTTTTGTTATAATTTATAGTAGTTGAATTTTAATTGCATGTTTGTGAAGTAATATATTTCATATTAATCTATCTTGCTAATTTTTTTAAAAAAATTTTATAACTATTAAGGTGATATGCATAAAACGAGGGAATATCCTCTCGATGGATGATTTCACTTTCCCTATATAAGAGCTCATCTCATGTGGCCGTATCGCCTCGTCGCGCTAGCTGCAGCATCAGATTTTCAATTCTACATCGATCGGCTAATTAATTCTAGCTTGTTCCGATCTTTCCTTCCCGCGCCATGGAGGTCTCGTCGTCTCGTCGTTGCAAGCTGCTGCTTCTTCTTCACGTCGTCCTGCTCGCGCCGCTGCTCCAAGCACGGCCACTCGGCCGGCATGGAGCGCCGCTGATGTTGCCGAGCGACGGCGTGGTCGTCGACGTCGGAGGTGTCGGCAGATCGGGGGGTTACATCCCACCGTCACCTCGGTCGCCTCACGGGCCGATCACGCTCGCCGCCTCCGACGACGTCTTGCTGGCGAGGCCGGGACGTCGACCCACTCCGCCGTCGCCTTGGCACCCCGGTGTGCCGACGCACACGCAGCTCGCCGACGACGGCGGCGTGTCGGGGAGGCAGCCTGCTGCTCCCCCGCCGCCTGACCCGAACACGCCGGTGGGGCCGCTCTCCGACGGCGTGTCGCGGGGCGGCGAACGACCTGCAGTCGGTCCGCCGACGCCGGCGGGAAACCCGCCGGATAAACCCAAAGTCGCCGTCGCGCCGCCGGCTGCCGGCCGGCGGATGCGCCCGCTAGCTTTTCTCCGAGTGATCCGCGACGCCGTGCAATACATGGTCGGCGGACTCGGAGCCTGAACGATCGAGAGTTCGACACCGAGAACGAGAAGAAGAGATACGAGAGAATTGTACGTATATTTGTACGCATGCAGAAGCAAGCTGGCAAGTATGTATACGGTATATATACCGACCGTATAATCGTATATATATTGTATATATTTTTTTTACTTATAGTGTCGTAGCAGAGTCTACGTAAGTAGACAGACACACGAGCTGAGTAAAAGACTATTGCGTCACTAGCTGCAGAGTTCGTCAGCTCCTCGTTATTAAAAAGTTGTGCTAACGGAAATGAGAAAAAATCTGTATCTTACTAGAGTTTAGAATTGGACTTAATCTACGAATACGTCAATTGGCGCAGTATATGCATATTTATACAAGGTGGTGAATCCGGATGAAACCAGAGGATAGATTTAAAGTTAAGTCTTATCTTTTTTTTAAAAAAAAAAGATAAAATCTGTCCTTTCTATCCACGCATAGCTAAGGGTTCGCAATTCGGCAAACATTAGCTAAAAGGGATGCCACCAGTAACATTTTGCGTTAGGGCCCATAACTGTTTGCGTTAGGGTAAAAAATACTAGATGAAATCCTGTATATTACTACGAAAATTTTACATTATGATATTAGCACAAATAACATGTAAGTGGCTATCTTAAACCCTTGAGGGGATATCCCCTGGTAGGTGCAAGGTATGCACTTGATTAGGCCCTTTAAATAAGATACATCTAAATCTAAGTATCACTCACTCTATTCTATCAAAAATAAACATAGTGTAAGATGTGATACATTCTACTGTTACGAATTTAAATAGAGTGTTATCTATATTCGTAATACTAAGGTGTGTTATATTATGTAGATTCGTTTTCTATGGAATGCAGTGGGTAAAAATTATCTAAGCTAATTAACATGAAAAGAAAAAAAATGTAAAACTGCACAAGTATGAAAGACCTAGGCAGCCAAACACACTCCATCATGTTGTCATCTCGGTTTCTCTCACGCGGTGGTTGTTGTCTGTCGCGGTTCCTTCTTGTCTGTTGAATGGTCAACTTTGACTGCAACCTTAGCTCGTAGCGAAAATCTTCGACCGGTAGAGGTTCCAAGTTCCTACAGCTAGCTAATTGCAGCACTAACTGACAATTAACACACATTGATACACTGCTATTCGTGTTTTTTTTGAGTTAAACATTAACTAATCTATCCGAGATTTCTTTTTTTTCATGGATTAGGAAGAAACCGTTGACTTGGCAACTTATTTCAAGCCGTCATAAGCAATTGGCGACCACACAATATTAATCTTGCCTACATATATAATAGCTCACGCGCGCGGCCATGTCGTTCGTCGCGCGCGTTAGCTAGCTGCCGCTTGCAACAACATCTCGAATTTCTCGATTGATCGTTCTCCTTCCCGCCATGGCGGGTTCGTCGTCTTCTCCAAAGCTGTTGCTGCTGCTGCTCCTCCTCGCTCCACTGCTCGAAGCACGGCGTCTGCATGTGCCGCTGATGTTGCCGAGCGACGGCGGCGTGGTCGGAGGCGTCGAGGGCAGCAGGCCGGGTTACACGCCGCCGTCGCCTCGGCCGCATGGCCCGGTGACGCCGCTCGCCGACGGCGGCGTGCTGAGGAGGCCGCCAGGACGCGGTCCGCCGCCACCTGACCCAGCTGGCAAGGTGGGGCCGCTCTCCGGCGGCGTGTCGGCCGGGAGAAGGCCGCGGCCAACCCCGACGCCGCCGTCGCCTTATTACCCCGGTGTGTCGTCGACGAGGCCGCTGATCTCCGACGACGACGGCGAGTCGGGGAGGCAGTGGCCTGCTCCTCCGCCACCTGAACCCAACACCCCGGTGCAGCCGCTCTCCGGCGGCGACGGGCGGCCACGGCAGCTCGCTCCGCCGCCGCCGCCGATAGGAAACCCGCCGCCTAACACCCACCGTCGACGCACCGATCGTCCTCCCCGCCGGCTGCCGGCGGACGACGTGGCCGGTTTGCTACTCCGCGTGATCGGCAACGCCGTCCAATACATGGTCGGCGAACTGATCGGAGCCTGATCCATCGAGACCGAGAAGAAGATACGAGAGAATTATACGTACATTTGTACGCGTGCCGAAGCAAAGGCAAGTACGTGTTAACGTATACCAACTGTATAGTCGTATACTCGTATATATATATATATGTATTATTGTATTTGTGTAGTACAGTGCCATAGTAGTTGGAAGCCTAGCTAAGTGGCTAGCTGAGTAAACGAGACCAGACGTACAGTTGCATGTTGGTATAGCTACTCCAGCTGTTGAGTTCGTCGGCCTGGTTGTAGTACACTCTGTCGTGTATATTTGGACCCTAATTAATTAATTAACAGTGAGTATTAATTACACTTGTAATTAGGGATCTAAATGAGTACTACCCTCCATGATAGTATAAAGTTGAAAAAAGATAAATAGATAAAATAATCTCGTTTAAATTTGTCTGTCCCATATATATCCCTACTTGCAATGAAGTACATAGTATTTTCCAGTGTTTCCATCCAATCAATTATAAAAGAGGAAATCCAGAAAATACCATTTACAATCATCCCGATCCAAAAATTATCATCGACAAACCTAACTTCTTAAAAATACCATCGTACAAGCGTTTTTTCTCAGAAATATCATTATCGTTAGGTTCCCGCTAGCATCCCTACGTTAATTACTATAAAATGACCATTTTATCCCTACAAATTTTTAAAAGTTTATAAATTTTTACTCGTTTCATTAGTTTACACTAATTTGTAGTTTGTTCTATCTTCACACCAAATTATTGTAAGTTGACTGAAAGAGTAAAAGTTTTAATCATCTTTCAATAATTCGTGGAGGTAAAATGATTTTTCATAGTACTTAACGGAGGGCTACTAATTGGAAACCTAATAACGATGATATTTCTGAGACAAAATACTTGTATAATGGTATTTCTAAGAAGTTATATTTGCCAATGATATTTCTTGGATTAGAGCACTTGTCGACGTAACTTCTTGAATTTTCTCTTATAACAAGGCCATTCAAGATAACAAGGACACAAAATTCCTAGCAGGAAAAATGTCTCAACGATACAAAACAGGATCCAGGGGGAAAAAGAAAATAAAAACTGTAGGTATAAAATACAACGAAAGATAACGAATCATATACAACAATCATGCGCTGTGGTGTACGTAGTTTGAACAAACCACATAAAATTAACCAAACCCTGTAACAGCGAAAGTGTAACAACCATAAGAATTCAGAAGGGAGTGGTTCACAAATCTGCCGGTATGGTATAGCTCTAGCACTACTATTCATTATTATAACTAACTATCAGGAGGCATGGTATAGCTCTAGCACTACAGTTGAATAAAATTTAGAAATTCGTAGCACGTTTTTCAAACTGTTAAACGGTGTGTTTCGTGCAAAAACTTTCTATATGAAAGTTTCTTAAAATAACTATATAATAATTAAAACTTAATTAATTATACGTTAATACTATCTTGTTTTACGTAAAACACTTAATTTTCATCTTCATCTATATAAGAAAAAAAGAAAAGAACACCACCTAGCTATTAGCATATTACCGGTTATATATAAGTTATAAGTATATACTAGTAATAATCAACAGATTCAACTCAAGACGAGTTTTGAAAAACTGTCCTAGTACTCCGTGTCATACGACGACCCTGGACTTTTAATTGACGACGTGTCTTTGTTTAGAGTCCACTAATTAACTAGCTTGCAGCCAAAAGTTAGGCCTACCAATCGAACATCCGAGTTCATAATTATAATAATTAATACAGACAAACGCATCTTAGATAAGCTCAGATCGCCCATTAACTGTAATCTATCAATATTTGTCCATTACTATTTGATATAGTTAATGTCTGTGCATGTCAACTATTGGTCAGAACGAGAAGACCTTCGAGAAGATAGATTTGATTACTACTTGACATGCTTGGTGCTGATATATGAGTCAGGAGCGGATCTAGGAATAGACCAAGGTTCAGGCCACCCCATAAAAATTTTGGCCTGAAATAAGTTTCCATGGTGAAGAAACATTGTTTTCAATGGGTTTTGTATCCTAGGCCCCACACCTGATCTAGCTTGTCCGGGGTTTTGATTCATCTCTGATATGAGTATATGACTGATGAGGACGATCATATCATCAAGCTCACTGCCGAGAGGATCACCTTTCACAATTATAAGCCGTAACGCTCATTAGTGATAAAAAATAATTGAGACGTAAAACTTCTGTATATATTTTTTGACGACTTAAAAAACAATAAAGAAAATATAATAAAAATATCAAAATCAACTTGACAATCGGTTAAAGCTTCTCTACAAAAATCAGTGAAAGATCGTCTTGCTTTTGATGTTCCTGATAGAACTTCGAACTTCAGTTTTTCAGAGGTTAGAGAAGCCTCAAGTTCATGCTGATGATCATATCAACGTTTCAAATTGTGGACCGCACTTTGAATCCATCGGTTATTTGTGGGTAGGGCTTGTTTTTGTCTTAAGAAATTGCTATACATACATGGTATGTATGACCTGCATCCGATCAACACTTTGTTGCTTCTTACCTGACCCACATGGAGAGAAGCTCGTATGGAGTGCGATGGTTGGCAGATAAAGTAGGATCGGATGTATAGCAGGGCTACTTACCTCGGCCCACATGAAAAGAAGTTGGCTCGTATAGTGTGCGATGATTGACAGATGAGGTAGAGTTGAACGTATAGATCATTCGGCTCCGCTCAAAGAACCACCACAGTAACGGGCAAGTTGGTTAGGCATTAAACTCGATTGGGGATGTCTACCAGCAATCTTAGTTGTAGCTCATGATATCTCTACATACCTCCAGCACGGTCATTGTCGTACCATCCGGAGTATACAAGGGGACGACCGGTTACATAAGAGGGGATAGGAAAATTCTCACTCGAGCTCATACAAAAATAGTATATACACACAGGACACCTTCGCACGGCCCAAACCTGTCTAAATTCTCCTTGTTCATCTCCTTTCGTGTTCCAAGGTAACTCAACATGTTCATCCCCTGGGCCAAACCCAAAGGGGTCCGCTACCGGTATTCATCAACCGACAAAACATCGGGACAGGAGCAACTTAAGATACTCATGATATGATGGATACACAATTCGAACAGTAAAACGTTTGAATGTCATCAATGGAACAAGCCAAACCAGAACTCGAATTAATTCATATACAACCAAATATCCATCAAATAGTCACCCGAGTTTTGATGGTTGTTGATATAGCGTTTGATATCATCATTTTTAGCAAGTAGTTTTGCGATAGGACCGACGACTCCACCAGCTCATCGTACACACAACACACATGCAGCTAGTCATCGTCGTCAAGGACGCTCCGGCGCCTCTGAATCTGTGAAATAAAACATAGTAAAAAGAATCAGTTGTGTATTGGATACTTTCCCTTCACAGCCTAGCCTATATTAGCATCATTTTCTCTTCCTTTTTTGATGATGTACAATCAGTGACGAGGAAAGAATCACAACATGCGAGACTCTTTACAAACCAAACTAAATTAGTTGTAGTGAAGCTACCCAAAACCACTGTTGGAAGCACAGTAGGTTTGTTCAGTTAAGTGCACATGGTATGTCAAAAACTGGTAGAAGTTTCCACGTTTATCATACCGTAACTTTCGTCTGTTTGCTAGTGTGGGTATTGATTTGCTCCAGAAGTGAGATAAGCCTTTCTTCAGAAACCTGAAAGCCAGAAAATTCCTCCCAAAGAAAGTCAGCATTCAGATAAACCTTCTGAGTCTCTTAACACAGCAAAGAGTATGCTACCCGCCTCTATTACCTTTTCAGATATTCCACCAGACTGAGCAGCTCTCAGCAGAACATCCTCCACCCCTCTTGCTTTATCAGGTTTGACCAAAGCTATGCGGGAGACTGAAAACTCCGCAAAGTAAAAAATTACATTATTTTAGAACCTTCTCATCACCTTAATATGTGTCACCTCAAGTGAGCAGATTAATGGTATTGACTTTTTCTTAGAATCATCCTTATTCAGAACAATTGATTCCAATAAGCAAACAATGCAATATATATTCATGCAATTGTTTGCCAGTTACCAGCCTACTGCCACAGTACCAATACTCAACAAAAAGACAATTCAAGATATATAACTTTGTTAGTTTACTGCATATACTTGTTCGAGGGGGAGGTTCACAGATTTCCCTGTAATTCAACATTGCAAATCATCCGGCAACCCCAAGTCAGCACAAACAGCATTCACACCTTTCTCTGGGTTAAATCCCAATATTTTTCCTAATCTGTTATCATTGTTGAAAACAAGGAAATGAATAAAATGGTTTCTAAGAGAATAATGATGATCCCTAACTAGTCCAAGTTGCAGATAGCCACAGTGGTAAATTATCTCAACCACTTTGGTGCTTTCAGAAGTATTGCAATAGGATACTAAGCATATAAGCATGCATACACTAAACTGCTGTTGAATTTTTTTTTTATCTGGCACTGTGGTAAAAATACACACACATAAGACATGGATCTCCATTATCCCCTACAAGGCTACAACCTCTAAAAATATGACTTTAATTCCGTAAACGGTCTAAAAATAACTGCAAACATGCAACAAAAATGCCATCAACAAACAGAACTTACGCCTTTCTCTAGCTTCAGAAGATAAAATCTGAGCAAGCATCATCTGCCGCCGTTCCTCAGCTTCCCTGATTAAGCAGAATTAGATGAAACTAATGAAATTCTGCACATAGTTTTACAGAACATAACATAAGACAAATTAGTGTCAAATTATGGACAAAAATGGTCAAGAAATGGACCATACTGCTTTGCATCTTCTTGAGCTTTTTGTTGCCCAGCATTTTGCGGATTTGCCTAAAGGTCAAACAGTACATCAAAGTCAGCCAAGAGAACTGGACATTGCTGTTGCAACTTCAACTTTTCACCATGAAACCCAGTAGCTTACCGCACCACGTTGTGCCATTAGCTCTTGCATTCTCCTCTGCCTGATAGCTTCCAACTCTGGGTCAGCCTAACAATAAGAGTTTACAGTTCCATCAGGTGATGGTATATAGTAGAACAGTGCCTTTATGGATAGCATTGAATTGTTCCTTCCTCTTAACATAAACTGAAATGTTGTCAAGATGAATATTTGGAGTGCACATAATATATTCTTTGTATCTATATTTAATATTTAGCAAGACACCTAAAACATGTATTTGGTAAAAAGATGTTTAGTCTATACAGAGAATTGGGTCTTCTAACTTTCTGGAAGACTACAAGGGTTAAATCGTAAACATAAACCTGAGAGATTTATTTATCATTTATATGACAAGAGCTAAAACAAAATATTTTCTGTGAATATATATTACTGCATGTGAGATATGAAATTAAAACATAGAAGATTTATTTCACCAAGTCCTAAATCCCTTACCCTATCACGTTACAATGGGACGCTAGAAGAATTAATTATGAACAACACAAGAAACTGTCAAGGAAGACCAAACCATAAGAACCACTTCTGAGAAAAAAAAAAACTGCAGCCAGGAGGAAGGAAGTTCCATGCTGATATCGCAAGCAGTGTTTGAGAACATAAGGTGCGACAGTGAACGAATTCTTGAAAACAAGCAAATACAAATCAAAGTATATAGGCATCTTTATCTGATAGGAGTAAGGACAGTTTTTATGAGTACATCAAGGAGTTAACAAAAAAGATACAGAAAAAGGTTGTAAGGTAGCGAGATCTAGTAGTGGTAGATACTTCACAGTTCATACAAAAAGGTGTAAAACCATGTGTGATTTTTTTAAAAAATGATTCATGTGCAACACCACATGAAGCAAGGAGCCAACCACAAATGCAACTCCTGAATGTGAGTTGGCATGTTCAACAGAATAGGCTGAATAGCACATACAACTCGTGGTGGGGGCTAGCTACATAGATTTCTATTTCTGAAACTAGCTGGATGGATTCCAGGGGGTGGAAAAACGAAACAATTCTGATTAGTCACTGACCATCTTAGTGTTCATACCCATGACGGAAGCACCAAAGATTGATTTATTTGATTCTTCTGATTAACGAAGCATATTATTATGACTCCCCAAGATAAAGCTAAGATAAATCACCAAAATCAAACTTCGAAATCCTCAAAAATTCCCCTTCTCCCTAGCCACTTGTCAATCAATAGAGCAAGATAAATCATAACAATTTAATGATATTAACTGCACAGCCTACAATGCTTCGACAAATCTCTCTCTCCTCTGCTCGCGTTACAATGGGAAAACAATCGAGACATCAAACGTGGGCAAAGAGATCAAGACTTGCCTACTAGAAAAAAAAAAACACTAAAACCCTAAGATTTAAGCGCGCGCAAGGACTCAGGAGAGACCCACAACCAAAACTACAGGATCTGACCAACGATCTTACCATCTTCTCCCGCGCGCTCGCCGGAGATCGCGGCTCACGCGTCCCTTCACTTCAGCGGCGATGGCCTCCGGCGACGAGGAGGAGAGAGAGAGAGAGGAGAGAGCAACTTGACCTCCTTTTTCTCTCTCCTCCCCCCTGGATTTAACGCAACCCATCTGGGCCTTTGTCCTTGCGGCCCAAGGCCCATCTCGGCCGTCCGATCCGAGACCTACTTTCCTGGGCCGTCCGATCGGAATCGCTTTCCGCGAGAGGATATATTCGCGGAAAAGTCTCGATCTCTCTCTCACTTTTCCAAACCCTTTCCGATTTTTCCAATCACACAGCGGCGGCGAGGGTTTCCGATGGAAAACGGCGACGAGACGTTCGCTTCCCCCACCGCCGGCGGCGGCGGCGGCGAGTTCGAGCAGCCGCTGACCAACGGCGGGGGTGGAGGAGGAGGAGGTGGCGGAGGGGTGTACCCCGCGGCCAAGGCCTACGACGCGGGCGAGATGGACGCCCTCCGCGAGGCGAAGCGCGACCTGGAGGAGAAGCTCGCCGCCGTCGAGCACGAGAACCGGTTCCTCGCCGCGGAGGCGTACCGCCTCGAGGGGATCGTATCGCAGGCCAGGGAGGACATCGCCACCGCCGAGCACGCCATCGCCTCCTCCGAGGGGGAGGCCGCGTCGCTCCGCGACGAGATCAAGCGCGTGAAGGAGCTCCTCGCCGCCGAGAAGTCCAACCACGAGGCCGAGCGGCGCAGGGGCGCGGACCTCGACGCCGAGCTGAAGGCCGTGCAGAAGGAGGTGGCGGCCCTAGAGGAGGAGATCAAGGCTCTGAAGGCCGATGCAGAGGAGGAGGATGATGCTCCCGCGACGCCTCCTAAGGAAGCGGAGGTAGGTTATCACGGGCTTTTGGCAGCTGCTGCCGCTGGAGCCGCCGCCACGGCCGTCGTTGCTGTAGTCATCCTCCACCTGAAGAGGTAATCTGGTGCTGTGACGCGTGATAAGTTTTGGTCTGCTTCTATGGCTTACACGAGATTGGATTATCCCCTTTTGCCGTGGTGCTGGTATTACTGGACTAGTGGTAGTATTACTTTAGCATTCCACTCGCTAGCATCTTAGAGAGTACTAGAGAGGTGGAGACTTATCGTGAGTCCGTTTCGGTTCTGCATCCTCACATGGTAATAAGGATGTCAAGACAATTCAGAGTGAGATGCATGTGGTTGTGTTTTGTTATTTTGGTGCTGTACTGATTTTTAATTCTGTCCCATGGATTCCTGCATTGTTCTGCTGTTTGCGTGTGAAATTACTACGATTGCAGAATTAGTGGCTTACATCAAGTGCAGAGTATGTTTTTTTTTTTTAATCAAGCAGTCGCAACTCAGAAGAGTGTGCAGCTGCTCATGGAGTACTTGGTCCTGCAATTGCATCTGACCATGCCAATGTGGTCTATGATATTTGCCGCTGACATTTTTTACTGGAAGATGCACAGGGATATTACTTTGGTCGATGAATGCTAACATGTGTTTATTGTCTTGCTGAATGGTATGTTGGAGTGTTTAATTGTTTGCATGTTTTTGTTATGCTCAGTGCTTATAGTTTGCCAGTGATACATCTTTGCTTGCCAAGATGTTTGTGAATGTAGAATAAGTGGCTGCTAGACTGTATGTAATATGGCCAGCAACAGCATGTGACGTGTTCCCATGGATTTTGGTATGAATCTATATCAGTCAAGCCGTTTGCAGAATTATGACTACCACACTAGATTTTATAATATATAACGAGTAATATTTATCATGTTTCTGTTTGCCTCTTATAAACCAAGTATAAGTTGTGCCTGAACTGATTTTGGTTGGTGCATTGTTGCTGCTTTTGTATTATATTTGTGCTAAGAATTAATTATATAAGGTTTTTGTAGAGTATCAGGACTATCCATCAGCTTTTACCATTATAACTTGGACACAGGAACCATTCCTTCGTATATTTCTCTCTTGGTGATACTTGTTGGTAGAATTGTCTTGTCTTCTTCCTATGGATATTCTAGTTGGTTACTTCAATTAGAACCTTAATTAAGATGTGAAAAGCTATACATATTTAAATTCAATATTGGCTTAGCTCACTCTTTTTTTTTTTCAATGAGACCTAGCCTTCTTCTTGTTATATTTGCCTGACAATATCTATCTAAGATGTTAGCCCAAGGCTTCTTTCTCCATTAGACCTTGTTCGCTTAATCCCCATGAGGGAGGGATTGGAGGGGATTTATTCCACACCTATTGTGGTGTGGAATTATTCCCCCTCAATCCCCTCCAATCCTTTTTAATCCCTTCTAAACCGAACAAGGCCTTAGTGGTTATCATAGAACGTTATCGAAAATCCAGGACCAGCATGATCTTCATTAGAAAGCCTAGGTTTCTGGTTGGGCTGTTTCTTTGGTTGATACGAGACCAGTTCTATTTCATGTCCCTGATGAAAATTTCCATCCTCACTTAAAAGTTGGATTGCTTTTTCAGTTCATATTTAGGAATCTGGTTGTTGTCATGTTATCTTCTGTGATTGTAATGCATCGTTCTTTGAAGTCTTCCTTCACTCCTTTGCATTTGGAGCAGGATAGGTGGGCTTGAATTGTTATACATGTTTGTGAACTATAAAAGCATGGCATTCAATTTATACCAGTGATAACTGGTACATCTCTGTTAAGATACACTATGATTCTTGATGCTGTTTCTCCATGTTCCGTGTGTAAATTCTTGATTCTTCTAATGATCTTCTCCATGTTCTCTGCAAAGTCATTGCCCATTTGCCTTTGTGCATCTCTTACAGGAACTAGGAGGGTAAAAGTTCTACTGCGCAGCAAATACATAGATCAACATTTATCCGCATTTGTTACCGTTTACTCATGCTATTGCTATGGCATTCAAGTATTCAACCTGAATGTGAAGCTTGTGCATCATCAGGTAACTAAAGAGACTGGTCAAAGTAACATGTCTGAGTAACATCAGCAGATCAGCCCAACAACCCATGTCAGGTTCGTTCAATTGATATATCTCCAGGTGATTCGGCTGGTACATTTGTACTAATCTCCTTTAGTGCTATCTCGCTTATAACATGTAAAAATTGGCCCAGTTATCTTGCAAGCAAGAACAGGTTCCATGTTTTAGAGGCCATGCAGCAGCTTAAACCTCTCATGATGATGGATCATGATCTCATCATCTATTGTCAGATTCTCTTTTTTTCCCCAAAAATAATTGGCCCGGTTATCTTGCAAGCAAGAACAGGTTCCATGTTTTAGAGGGCATGCAGCTTAAACCTCTCATGATGATGGATCATGATTTCATCATCAATTGTCAGACTCTTTTTTCCCCCTAGAAAAAAAAGTGTCAGTTTCTTTCAGTTGGCATGAACGTCAAATGATTCGGCTGTACGTATTGCACTAATTTCATTGCTAAAAATCCGAAAATTTATCAGATTATCTCGCAAGAACAGGCTTCACGTTTTCGAGGTCATGCAACAGATGCCTCTAACGTTCATGAGCTCATTCGCGATTAGCAATGAGCAACAGCATCTCGATCGATTCGTTCGTCAGCTTGAGACCGAACGAATCAAGCACGGATTAACGAAACCAGGTTCAAATTCGGTTCGTCAGCTTGAGACCGAACAGAATCAAGCACGGATTAACGAAACCAATTCAAATTCGGTTCGTCAGCTTGAAACCGAACGAATCAAGCACGGATTAACGAAACGAAGTTGACATGAACTCCACGTCCAAGTCGAAAGACATTGGCATGTCGTCGAACACATCCCAAGAACCAAATAATTAATGGCGGACACGGTGGCGGGTAGCCCTAGCCACCGAAGAGGACGCTGGCGTGGGGAGCCAGCTCCTTCTGCGCCGCCGTGATGGTGGCCTCGGCGACGCCGGTGGCCGTGGCGACGTCGCGCACGGACTTGCCGCCGCCGGTGCGCTGCACGACCATGTAGATTATCGCGGCGGCGATGGACTCCGGGTTGCGCCGCACGTCGAGGCGTTCCTCGAGGCGGCGCACCGCCTCCCCGGCGGCGCGCACCTCCTGGTGGCCCAGCCCGAGCCTGGAGCAGAAGCGGCGGAGGTAGTCGGTGGAGCGCACGACGCCGATGCCCATCGCCTTCCCCTCGTCCTGGTCGCCGAGGTGCTTCTTGATGAGCGTGGTGAGCCTACCGATCTCCTTCTTCGCGGCGGCGCCCTCGGCGGTGACGGACGCGAGCTCCTTGTACGTCCGCGGCATCCCTTCGTTGCGGCACGCGATGAAGAGGCAGGCGGCGTAGACGGCGTCGCGGTTCCGGCCGCGCGGGAACCCCTTGGGCGCCTCGCCGAGCTTCTTGAACACCTCCTTGGCGCGGTCACGGATGGTGGCGACAAGGCCGAGTCGGTCGGCCATGTCGGCAATGCCCTTGAACGCGGCGAGAAGCGTTTTCTCCGGGGACGGGCCGACATCGACCCTCCTCCTCGTCAGCAGCGGGGCGGCGCCGCCCTCGCCGCCGGCGGACTTGGCCTGCTGCGACTTGAGCGGGGCGGAGTAGGCGATGGTGGTGCCGCCGACGTTTTCGGGGAGGAAAGGGTCGGCGCGGTCGCCGACGCGGTTGGGGTCGCGGTCCTCGCTGGCGCCGTCGTTGGCGAAGGTGCGCCACTCGGATGTCTCGTCGATGTAGCGCGCGTCGAGGACGAGCGCGCACTCGGTGCAGATGGTGTCGCCGGTGGTGTGGTCGAGCACCACCGGCGTCGCGCGGCGGCAGTCCGGGCAGTAGGCCCCATCGTTCGCCGCGGCGTCGTGCATTGCTTGCCGCTTAGCTCTGCTTGTGTCTCTCCTCTGTCCGTGACACGCGTTTTTTTTTTTCTTCTCTCTCGCGCGCGATCGCGTGCGGGGGCAGGAGTTGAGTTGGGGAAACTGAAAAGAGGAGGCATTGGGGGAGGGTGGGCTGTGTATTTATGGACGATTAGGTCGGTGCAGGGCTAGTAAGGGGATCGGAGTCGGAGTCGGACCTGGACCAGGACCCGGCAGTTTCTATTAAAACCAATATTTGCAATTGGATCTTTCTCAAAACTCTTTGCAAAATATGGAACGTTTCGAAATTCATACATGGCCATGGCATTCAGCACTATGGCCTCCTTTGAAACCAGAGTTTTGATGATTTTTTTAAGGACCGTACTGATTCCCTTGAATTTTTTTTCACAAAGTGCATGTGTTCCATAGAAGTGTTATAGGTCCTGTTCTAAACTCAAGCTCCAACAAGATACATATTTTTTTCTCGGTTTCGTTAGCACGCTTTTCAAACCGTTAAACAATATGTTTCATGAAAACTTTCTAAATATAAGTTGCTATAAAAATCAAATAAATCCATTTTTAAGTTTTTAATAACTAAAGTTCAATTAATCATGTGCTAATGACGTGTCTCGTTTTACGTGTGCACTTAACCTTCATTCTTGTGGAGAATCGAATGGGACCATAGTATGTGCAAGGAGGAAGGAGTTCCTCTGATATAAAGTCAGAAGGACATGAGTCCTGACATGTGGGGCCATCTCATGGGCTCACATATGAGAGGGACATGTCCCTCAAACTTAAGTTAGAGGTCATATGTGTGAGCATATGATATGGTATTACTTGTAATCTAATGTTTAGATGGTACTAATTCCCTTTTTTTTTTTAATAAAGCTCATGTGTTTCAAAGAGTGTTGTATATGTTAGCGTGTGCCATGGTATTTGACACCGTATAAGCTCATGTCTAGATAGCCCTGGTAGCATTCTATACGATACTAATTTCTACAGAAGTCATATAAGTTCCAATGGGATTTATTTGTTATAGTCAATTTGTAAAAATAATTCTATAATTACATTAATTAAACCACAAGGCTATAATTGGGTCAAACCCACTATACCATGGTAGTGCAGGTCATTTGGATCCCAAGAAAGTTAATCGTCTTGCATATAAATTAAAGATGAGACAAATAACCCAGACAAACCCTCTGTCTATGATTGCCAAAATATCTCACATTTTGTTTATCCCACTAATTCATGTTTTACTTCTGCTTTAAAAATTGTTTCAATGCAACCAATTGCACCATAAACCATGTACTTTGTTTTTGTCTCTGATATGAAATAGAGTATATGACAGTCGTAAAAAAAACTTGCATGGTGTCGTGCTAATTTGTACTTCTGATTCAACTCAGCCCGTCTTTTTCATTTTTCATTAAGGCTTTTTGCCGTTTGCATCGCATCACTCAAGGTTATTTTCCCTCTTGCGCGTAAAAATACGGAATGTAGTTAGTAACACAAAAGGTTATGAGAACAAGATCATTTGAACGTCCAAATTGTTAATAAAATTTTGTTTAACTCTTTCAACTTAAAATATATCCTACATGCTACTTGAAGCGTGTATTTGCCATATGAATTATGGGATGGAGAGTTTTAACACTCGAGATTAGGCATCAAGACGTCTGAGTGAGACATTGCCTATGGCTACTACTAGGTTTGTTGATGTTGTTTCTGCTGAATCTTCTTATTCTTAAATACTTCATACTCCGATCATCAAACAATTTTGACTAAAGAAAGTATATATGTAAGAAACAATAAAGCAATGACTGAGCTAGAAATTTAGTCTAGAGAAGTAAAATAAAAGACTGTATGACCAGTGAAATGCACATAAGATGAGAGGGGAACAAGGTACATCACCAATTAATTCACCATTCAGTTTGCTCTTCTCGAACCATTCTAAAATAAAATTAGATTAGATCACCCCTCTACGTTACATATTTTTTATAGTTAAAACGTTGAGGGGGCATTCTGATACTAGTTTAGATAATAGGATATGCCTTAACCACATGCCTCCAACTGAGATCTTTTTTATTAAAAAAAGTCCTAATTAATCAACATAAACAATGCTTCATGTACTACTACCCGTTTCATACTATAAATTATTTAACTTTTTTATTAGTAAAATTTTATTAAGTTTAATTAAGTTTATAGAAAAAATTAGCAACATGTAAAATATCAATTAGTTTCATTTAATCTAATATTGAATATATTTTAATAATATGTTTGATTTGGATTGAAAATACTAATATATTTTACTATAAATTTGATTAAATTTAGATAAATTAGTTAAAAAAAAGTTAATATGAGACGAAGGGAGTACTCACCAGTAGAGTTAGCTGTTTCTGCTGCTCTTATATTTTCGTACTAGTCTAGGTATATACTGAAAAATTATGCCATGAAAAGTCTTTGATTAGTGCAAGTCAACTTTGCGAAGCTTCAAGCCTTCAACTATCTGATTTTTTTTTCTTCAACTGAAATATTTTTCATTTCAAGTTGGCAAACCAAAACCAACCCAACCCAGCGGCTGCTTCTCCCTCGAGCCGCCGCCGGAATCGCCTCTCCAGCGGCGGAATTCCTCCGCTACAAAACGGAGGCCGCCGCAATGCGAGGCCCCAATCGTCGTCGTCGCGCGGGCGGAGGAGGAGGAGGAGAAGGAGAAGGATGGCCGCGCGAGGCAGCGAGGGAGGGGAGGAGGAGGCGGAGGGGAAGGTGGGGCTGCACCGGCTGTTCAGTTACGCGGACGGGGTGGACGCGCTGCTCATGGCGGCCGGCGCGGCGGGGGCAGCCGCGAGCGGCGCGGCGCAGCCGCTCATGAACCTCGTCTTCGGCGAGGTCGTCGACGCCTTCGGCTCCGGCTCCCGCGACGACGTCCTCCACCGCGTCTCCAAGGCACGTGACGTCTCTCCCCCAAGTCAAACCGCAGCTCGAGTTCCATTGTTGTTTCTAGCTCTGATTTGATTGCAGCAGCAGAAGGTTGGTTTCTACAACGCACGGCCACGTCGCGAGCGACTGATTGATGCGTGCTAAGTGGTAGAAGCACACTTGGGATAGAGCATAGTGATTGAACTGAACTCTTTTTTCTCACTCCTTTGCCACAAAGTCGTGTGGCATACACGAGGTATTTTGTGGCATAGTCAAATTATCGATAAAATACAACTTTGTGGCAAAAATTTGACTATGCCACAACACTTTGTGGCAATGGAGCAATTCTCTGTTATTGTGTACGGTAGTATGTTCCGTTCCCAATTACTTCACTGTCACTGGAGTAGGTTTTGGTTAGTCAAGTTTTACATCAGTAGTTTCAGTTATTCTGATAAAAAGTACTGCACAACAATGTGTAGTCATTTAAAGTGCGATTTCTAATATTGCTCATGAGATGTATGAAACATTGATGCCTATATGTGTGTGGTACTGCTCATGAATTGTTTTTTCATCTATCTATTTATCAAAACAGCTGGATTCGGCCTTAGCTAATTTGGCACTGTTGTTTCAGGTGTGCTTGAAGTTCTTCTATTTGGCTATTGGATCATGGTTTGCTTGTTTCCTCCGTAAGTACTACTATTTCTTCATCAACATCATATTGTTCGTTTTTATCGTTTAGTTTGCCCTTAAAACTGTTTTTCAGTTAATTCTTTTTCATTTCAAACAAGTAAAGAGGGAGGAAAAAGAGACTACTGGTTCTAGCTCCTGCATGTCATGGATGATTGTATTGAACTGTTAGTTCTCCCTGTCATAGTTAACAGAACAATGAATTTTTGTTAGTGTTGTGAATGTCTTGAATTTCTAGATTACCCATTCTTATCCTGGCATTTTCAAAAGGAAGTTAACATTAACAAATACATTAATAAGTTCTTAAGTTCAAAGTAGAACATTCATCATTTTGCACATTATATTTGCATTTTCCAATTTCTGAAGCCACTATGTGCCTAGAGCATCCATATGCTGGTTGTGTTAGAGCCACTGCCTGGTATGGAGTATCTGAATTGGCCATTACTGCTTTTCATTGTCTTATCAGAGGTTGCATGTTGGATGATTACCGGCGAAAGACAAGCTGCCCGCATACGAGGGCTATATCTTGAAGCTGTATTGAGGCAAGATATTGCATTTTTTGAAAAGGAGATGACAACTGGACAAGTAGTTGAGAGGATGTCTGGAGATACAATACTCATCCAGGATGCAATTGGTGAAAAGGTATACTTATGCAGTACTTTAAATATGTTGTTTGATGCTGCTTCTTGGTATTGTTTCTGAAGGTCCAATCATGTAGGAATCATATCTGTACTAGTAGATTTATTATTCTTACCAGTGTTTCAAGTAAGTTCCATGCTTGGTCAGACAATTAGTTTTTCCTTACATGATTGTAATTGATTTGATGTCTATTTCAGACAACCCAAACTAATTGCCTTTTTCTTTGCGCTGAGAATATGCGGCCAATTGTGATTGTCTTTTCAGGTTGGGAAGTTTATACAACTCACTGCTACATTTGTGGGGGGTTTTGTAGTTTCTTTTGCTAAAGGATGGCTTTTATCATGTGTCATGCTCTCAAGTATTCCTCCTATAATAATTGCTGGAGCAACTATGTCATGGACTATATCAAAGCTGTCAACTCATGGTCAATCCAAGTATATTGAAGCAGGGAATGTTGTTGAACAGACAATTGGAGCTATCAGAACGGTGTGCCCTTGTTAAATCCTTTTATTTATGTCTAACTGGCACTATAGATTCTTATTCAGCTCTTGCTCTGCCCGATTGAAGGTCGCTTCATTCAGTGGTGAGAACCGAGCCATTGCACTATACAACAAATACATTCACAGTGCATATGTCTCTGCTGTTCAAGAAAGCACAGCAACTGGCCTGGGATTTGGTTTCATTATGTTTATGCTGTTTTGTACGTATGGTCTAGCAGCATGGTATGGGGCGAAATTGATTATTGATAAAGGATATGAAGGAGGGCAAGTCGTCACTGTCTGGATGGCATTCATGACTGGTGCAATGTAAGTGATCAACATGGAGAGTTACTTAATGTTATTCTAGTGTTAAAAGGTATAATGTTAGTCTGAAATCTCAAAGAAAATAATGCTCTTTCATAAACTCACCAACAATTTATAGTTACATAATGCATAATCTTATATATCTCTTTCTCTGCATAATAGCTCAACTATATTATAGGGAATTCTTAATTGGTTCGTTTTGTTCAATGTAAAATGGCCTGGAATGCCTGACCTGTGATATATAATTTTTATTTTGCTCTAGATTTTATATGGACAGAAGAAAAACTCTAGTACACATATAATAGTGCATATAACCAACTCATTACATTGAAGATCTTGCTCCAAAAAGGAGCACTGTAACAACTTTTTATTCCAGCAGATATATCTTGCTAGTGACGTATGTCATATCAGATGTTGCTCATACATAGCTATTATGTTCTTATGAAAATACACATTTTGCTTTCCAGGTCACTGGGTGAGGCAACGCCATGTATGTCTGCCTTTGCTTCTGGGCAGGCTGCTGGTTATAGAATGATGCAAACAATCGAAAGAATGCCAGCAATTAATTCTAGTGGAACAGATGGTGTCGTATTAGAGAACATCAAAGGTGACATAGAGCTGAGGAATGTGTACTTCAGCTATCCATCCAGGCCTGACCAGTTGATATTTGATGGGTTTTCGTTGCATGTCTTGAGTGGCATAACTATGGCTATAGTAGGAGAGAGTGGCAGCGGAAAGTCAACGGCGATTAATCTTGTCGAGAGATTCTATGATCCACAGGCTGGTGAAGTTTTGATTGATGGTGTTAACATAAAGACTCTGAGGCTTAGGTGGATTAGGGAAAAGATCGGCCTTGTCAGTCAGGAACCACTGCTGTTTGCCACTAGTATCCGAGAGAACATTGTCTATGGAAGAGAAGACGCAACGACCGAGGAGATAATGGCTGCAACAGAGCTTGCTAATGCAGCAAAGTTCATTGAGAATCTACCTAATGTATGAAAGAAATAGAAATGCTTCAACCTGTGCGAATTTTCAATCATATTGTTATTTGACAACTAATTAACTAACTAACCATCTCTTCTGTTTTTTCAGGGCCTGGACACAATGGTTGGTGAACATGGAGCTCAGCTATCTGGAGGGCAAAAGCAAAGAATTGCTATCGCAAGAGCGATCCTTAAAAATCCCAAAATCCTACTGCTTGATGAAGCAACTAGTGCACTAGACATGGAATCTGAGCGAGTGGTTCAAGAGGCCCTTAATAGAATTATGCAAGACAAGACCACGATTGTAGTAGCTCATCGGCTGAGCACCATAAAAGATGCTGACATTATATCAGTCGTGCAGCAGGGAAGAGTAGTTGAACAAGGTCTGAACCCTTCACGCACCTACCATGTAATTCTTCTGAATCTGAGAGTTCAATGGCTAACTTCTTAATGTTAACCAGGCACGCATACTGAACTACTCAAGGACCACAATGGTGCATATTCTCAGCTTATCCAGCTGCAGGGTGCAACTGAAGAACTGCATAAATCTGGCGTCGATTATCAAAGATCTATTTCAACTGTCCTAAGTGTCATGTCCATTAGCAAATCTAGAAGCTGCAATGCATCATTTAAGAGATCATTAAGTCGAGGAACTTCATTTGGGAGTACTAGTGTGCATTTAACCACGGCAGCTGGTATGGTAGTCCCTGAGAGCATGCATACTGAGGTACCATCCAAGGTATTAGATGACATTGAAGAGCACAATAAGGTGCCCCTCTGTCGACTTATTTCTCTTAACAAACCAGAGATACCAGTTCTTCTATTAGGTACAGCTGCTGCAGTTGTAGCAGGTGTTCTCTTTCCAATGTTAGGTTTGCTGATCTCCAGTTCCATAAAATCGTTCTATGAGCCACCACATCAACTTAAGAAAGATGCACGGTTCTGGACATTCATGTATGTAGCGGCTGGAATCGTTTCCCTTATTTCCTTGCCAGTGGAAAATTTCCTATTTGGAGTGGCTGGTGGGAAATTGGTGGAGCGCATTCGTTCTTTATCTTTTAAAAGAATTGTTCATCAAGAAGTCAGTTGGTTTGATAATCCCTCAAATGCAAGGTCAGTCATCAATTATTCCACAGTTGTGCATTACATTTCTAGATTTACCATTAAATCTGCACTGCATTTTATTTACTACCTTTACTGTTTATGCCCAGTGGAACAATTGGTGCGAGGCTATCTGTTGATGCTTCAAATATTCGGCGTCTTGTAGGAGACTCGTTAGCGTTGATTGTTCGAAGCTCTGTTACAATTATTGCTGGATTTATCATTGCAATGGTTGCAAACTGGAGGCTTGCCCTTGTTGCCACGGTTGTGCTTCCTTTGGGAGGTCTCCAGGGATTTTTCCAGATAAAGTTTTTGGAGGGATTCAGTGCAGATGCTAAGGTGCATGTCACCTCTGGGCAAAAAAGAGAGAGAGAGAGAGAGAGAAAGAAAGAAGATACTACCCTGCTAAAAATTGTACTCATATTGCTATATTTTTCTGAATGGTGGGTTGCAGGTAAAGTATGAAGAAGCAACTCAAGTAGCACATGATGCTGTCAGTAGTATACGGACTGTCGCTTCGTTCTGTGCTGAGAATAGGATAATGAAGGCTTACTACAAGAAATGTGAAGCTCCGGTGCGACAGGGGATACGTCAAGGGATTGTCAGTGGCTTGGGTTTTGGCATATCATACTTTGTACTGTATTCTACATATGCCCTTTGTTTCTATGTAGGAGCCAAGTTCATGCTTGATGGCAAGGCCACATTCACTGAAATATTCAGGGTGAGAGTACTCTTAAGCTGATTCGCTTTCATTCGTTTTGTGTTCTGTAATTTCTAATGTGTTCTTCTGTAGGTGTTCTTTGCTTTGCTCATGGCAACCATAGGAGTTTCCCAGACAAGTGCGATGGGTTCAGATTCTGCCAAGGCCAAGGCGTCAGCATCCTCAATATTTGCCATGATTGACCGTGAATCGAAGATCGACTCGAGCAGCGATGACGGCATAGTCTTAGCTGATGTGACTGGTGAGCTCGAACTCCACCACGTCTGTTTCTCATACCCATCACGCCCAGACATACAAATATTCAGAGATATGTCACTGAGAATACCATCTGGAAAGGTAACATGATTCTACCACCTTACCGTCGAATCCACACCAAGTTACCATCAGGTGAAAATTTGTTGCTCATCTTAGTACACATTTTCTTGTAGCTGGTTGCCCTTGTCGGAGAGAGCGGCTGTGGCAAATCAACCGTGATAGCACTACTGGAAAGATTTTACGACCCTGATTCAGGAACAGTAACACTAGACGGCGTCGACATCAAGAACCTCAAAGTTGGGTTTCTGCGGCAGCAGATGGGGCTGGTGAGCCAAGAGCCCGTCCTGTTCAACGACACGGTTCGCGCCAACATCGCCTACGGCAAGGAAGGCGACGCCACGGAGGAGGAGATCATCGCCGCGGCGAAAGCCGCGAACGCGCACCAGTTCATCTCGGCGTTGCCCCGGGGCTACGACACCTGCGCCGGCGAGAGGGGTGTCCAGCTCTCCGGCGGGCAGAAGCAGCGTGTCGCCATCGCGAGGGCCATCCTCAAGGACCCCAGGATCCTTCTCCTCGACGAGGCGACGAGCGCGCTGGACGCCGAGTCGGAGCACGCCGTCCAGGCGGCGCTGGAGTCGGTGATGATCGGCCGGACGACGGTCGTGGTGGCTCACCGGCTGTCGACGATCAGGGGCGCCGACGTGATCGCCGTCCTCAAGAACGGCGAGGTTGTCGCCACGGGAAGGCACGAGCAGCTGATGGCGAAGAAGGATGGCGTCTACGCTTCGTTGGTGGAGCTCCGCATGAGCTCCGAACGCGCCGGTGACTCCAAGCCCTCGTGACCATGAGCACACGGTGTTGCGTGCCAAGACTGTACATAGGGTTGTAAATAGCTGGGAAAAGCTAATGTGTAAGATTGCTGGCCATCTTCCCAGCACTTGTAATCTCCGAGTACTATCAGGGAAACTGTTTTAAATCGGATATCCTCTTGTTTGTCGAAAAATTATACGAATAATTATAAAAAATATCACATATATATATACCACCCCACAAAATTTTAGGTTCAAACTCAAATCACACATTGAGAAATAAAAAAGACAGTGGTCCACTGTTTCACGAACTTGTAAGTATGTCGAACTGATTTGTGGTGAAATACAGCATGTGCTCAAGAGTTTGTCTGTAAGCTGCAGTGGATCATCCTCAATACAACTGAAAACACAGAGAAAGTCAATTATGTCGAGAAAAACTGATGAAGACAACTTGTCACATGATGGCCTATATTAACAAATGAACTAGTACCCACAAAGATTTCATTTGAGGTAGTAACATGCAAGTAATGCTTCAATTCCCATCTGCTAATTAAAAAGGAGCCTTACAAAGAGCATCTACAGCCATCTAGTCGTTTTGAATGGCAAGTACATCATCAGACTATAGGGCAACAAAATCAAGTCACGCAACCACTTTGCAGTTCGTAATGCTGCACGAAATTTGAAATTCTTCCATCCAAATTGTTCTGTGGTGAATCTACGATTGAAGGTCCACTGATCAGTAGCATAATCCCTGCACCGCCGCCGCCGCTGCCGCCTTCCTCGTCCTCTCTCTCCACTAGAGATGGCAATGGGTGCAAGAAATATAAACGCGAGGGCCATCACAATCTCCTGGAAGGCTGGAACTCCATGAACAGCTGCTGCATCCTGCAGCAGAATCCGGAGAGACCCCTTCGCCCTTGCTTCTGACAAAAGCCCAAGAGGAGGGACATGTTGACGCCGGCACAACACACCTGATGTGACAATCTGCAATAGTAGCTTCCAATCGTTTGAGTAATTGGTTGTAAAAGAAAACGAATTTGGGCAGCTGATCGTGGATTTTCCCATGAAAGCAACAGATAAAAACATTCCTACACACGGACGCCGATAAAACATCACCTTCACACGTGAAACAAAAGGAAGAAGACACAATAGATGAGATGCTTAACGGAACCAAGCATAGATCCTTCAATCAGACTGCATTGTCTCATTTAAAATTTGGGCGGTCACTCTGGCTGCAAGTGAGCATCTGCTTGGAGTTTATTTTTCATTTAGACAAAAGACTACCTGCCCAGATCAAGTGAAAGCTATCTGCAGATTCAGACACGAAATAGAGTAACCATCAGACTGCAAACTACACGACCAGGTCAGCTTGTGCAGAAGATAAACAAACTTACATGTAGGTTTAAGCAGGCTCAGCCAAAATGTCCTAGTCACCTGACGGAAGCAGAGGATACGACTTCAAAGCCAAAGAGTTGAACGCATGGATCCTCAGATCCCTGTCGATATCACCATGATTTCTGCCATGGGCTGTTCAAGTTATCCGTGAAAAAAAAGCACAAGATTTTGCAATAAGTCCGACATTCACAACTAAACAACATAGAGTTGACATCCTGCACAAAGATGAGACATGAAGAAGGTGTTGCCAGGGGTAATCATTTCCCCATTTTACTCGCTACATGGCCATCTTGCCACTCTTTATATGTCTGTGTTACCACAATTATAACCTCACTATATTTTCGCAAAAAGAAAGAAAAAAGATAACCTTATTTCTCTTTTCTGTGAACTCTTGTGAATGCAGTTAACTGGTATCTTTTCTTGAGAAAACAGTTAACTGGTATCTAACATGACAAGGACACTATAAAAGCTAGACAACTCATATCAGCCAGAGCAATACATAACAAGTAAGCACATGTTGCTCTGCTACTAGGTAGGCAGAGCATGGAAGAAGCATCCACAGCAAGAGCTGCTGATGGAGATAAGTGTGGAAAGGAGGAGAATGGCAGGAGGATGGCCAAGGATGGCAAGGTGGCATTCCATCACCTGTTCAAGTATGCGGACAGAACTGATGTGGCGTTGATGCTGGTTGGCACCATAGCGTCACTTGCAAGTGGCATGTCACAAGTGATCATGACCATCATCTTCGGGCAGATGGTCGATGCCTTTGGGAAATCATCCCCGGGCAACATTCTTCATCAAGTCAACAAGGTACGGATACTGATGATCCCCCTTTTGCTTCTGCATGAAGGCAGGCCTGCATGTTGACTGGACCATGTTAATAGTTATTGATCTATGCTAACAGCTTACAGGACAAATATGAACGAAAATTGATATTAACATTGTCATGGCCTCAACTTAAATACATGAGCAGCATTCGTCCTAATTTTGCTGATTTAGCTTTATAAGTAAAATATTAATACACAACTTGAGAGTTATTTTGAGGAAAGTGTCAAGAGCTCCCTATCATGTTAAAGAGGAGTAAAAGGGAGTTTAAAAATATAAAATATTACTTCATAGCTATATACTGATCTAATATGTTTGTTATTATATCTTATTTTCCTTTCAGGCGGTACTATACTTTGTCTACTTGGGCATTGGATCAGGGATTGTTTGTTTTCTCCGTAAGTATGATTGATACAATTATCTTTACAGATATTTTTGTATGGAATAAATATTGATGATGGCATGACTAAGCATCCTAATTATTAGAAAAGAAAAGCTGCACATAGCATTGATCATAATCAAGTTGAGGACTGAACACCAAATAGCCACATTCTAGTATCTGAACATCCAGTAAGGCCATGATAATTCTGTGGCACAGTTAATAATAGGAGGGCAACAAAATATCTCTTACATCACATATAAATAGATGACCATAATAGCTATGCTTGACAGAGGTGTCATGCTGGGCTGTGACTGGGGAAAGGCAGGCCACTCGCATTCGATCCTTGTATCTCAAGACAATTCTGCGACAAGATATGGCATTCTTTGACAAGGAAATGACAACTGGACAAGTTATCTCCAGTATCTCTGCTGACACTACACTAATTCAAGGTGCTATTGGTGAGAAGGTAACTGCACAAACCTTGTTTCTTGTTCATTGCTTTTGACCTTCTACAATATAAAATAAAGTTAGCTACTATTTCAGTGATGCTCTTGGCTACCATACATGCTACGACTACCAACAGAGCATGGCTCTTATTGATCTACCCTCTTTATTATTTTTGGATTGACCATTTCAATTCGCTGTAATCTTATTTAGGCTTTAGCACTCCTTTTTCGCCTGAAAGAAATATTCTTGCTTTTAGGTTGGGAAGTTTCTACAGCTTGTTACCACTTTCCTTGGTGGTTTTGTGCTTGCGTTCATCAAAGGCTGGCTTCTCACTCTCATCATGCTTTCTACCATACCACCTTTTATCTTTGCTGCTGGAATTGTCTCAAAGATGTTAGCCGAAATATCTAGCGAGGGCCTAGCATCATACAGCAAGGCAGGGGACATTGTTGAACAAACAGTTGGATCTATAAGAACGGTAGGCACTTTCTTAATGGTGCAATGTAGATGAAAAATAGTAAATTAAATTGTGCACGTGTGTACTCAATAACAGGTGGTATCCTTCAATGGTGAAAAGAAAGCCATTGGCCTCTACAACGATCTGATAAAGAAAGCATACAAGGGTGCGGTCAAGGAAGGGTTTATCCAAGGCTTCGGCATGGGTTTCCTCAACTTAATCTATTTCTCCAGCTTTGGATTAATTGTATGGTATGGCAGTAAGCTAAGCCTCAGTAGAGGATATAGTGGGGCGGATATCATGAACATCTTGTTTGGTATTATGATAGGTGCAAGGTAGGTATTGATGCTAAAAATCCATTCAAAATCAGCAGCTAAATTCAACCAATGGGCCTACATTATATTACTCTAAAAATTAATAGCACCAGCTAATATTGGTGCCTGTACGAAATTTCACAAACTCAAGCTTAATTTTCAATGCATCATGGACTATATTTCCTAACATGCATATTTTCACATGTTTGGAATAGATCTTTAGGTGATGCAACCCCCTGTACTGCTGCCTTTGAAGAAGGAAGAATTGCTGCTTACAGATTGTTTAAAATAATCAAGAGGAAACCAGAGATTGACTATGATGATACTAACGGGATTGTATTACAAGATATCAAGGGTGATATAGAGCTAAAGGATGTATTCTTCAGTTACCCGAGCAGGTCGGAGCAATTGATATTTGATGGATTTTCGATGTATGTATCAAATGGAACAACGATGGCCATAGTAGGGGAGAGTGGTAGCGGCAAGTCAACGGTGATAAATCTAGTTGAGAGATTTTACGATCCACATGCTGGTGAGGTTTTGATTGATGGAATGAACATCAAGAGCTTGAGGCTGGAGTGGATACGAGGGAAGATTGGCCTTGTTAACCAGGAACCAATACTCTTCATGACATCTATCAAGGACAATATACTGTATGGTAAAGAGGATGCAACACTTGAAGAAATTAAGAGAGCAGCTGAGCTTGCCAATGCAGCAAGATTCATTGAGAGCATGCCTAATGTACACACATAACACTATCTGTTCATACTAACACACGCCTCATGTATGAAGAACTAATCTTGTATTCACATGATTTCAGGGTTACGATACATTAGTTGGACAGCGTGGCGCTCAGCTTTCAGGGGGGCAGAAGCAAAGGATAGCAATTGCCAGAGCCATACTTAAAAACCCCAAAATCCTTTTGCTTGATGAAGCCACTAGTGCATTGGATTTGGAGTCTGAGAGAATAGTCCAAGACGCACTGAATCAGATCATGGTTGGAAGGACCACCCTTGTTGTGGCACACCGTTTGAGCACTGTGAGAAATGCTCACTGCATCTCAGTTGTTTATAAAGGAAAAATCGCAGAACAAGGTTGGTGTCTTTTCTGTGCATTCTTTGTCTTATTTTTTCCCGAAGTAGATTAACAACAATAAACTGCATATGCAGGACATCATGATGAATTGGTAAAGGATCCTAATGGGGCATACTCTCAGCTTATTCGGCTACAAGAGGCGCAACAGGCAATTGACTCCCACTTAGATGGTCCATTGAATAAAAGGAGCCAGTCACTCAAACGCTCATTAAGTAGAAATTCAGCTGGGAGCACCCATTCTTTAAACCGCCCCTTCAGCTTGCGTGGGGCCACTGAATTACTAGAGTATGATGGTGCAGACAGTGAGAATCATAATTTGAAAAATGATGGAAAGTTACCCAAAAAAGGATCCATGGGTCGCCTAATTAGCCTAAACAAACCAGAAATCGCAATTATTCTATTTGGTTCTCTTGCAGCAGCAATTGATGGAGCTGTCTTCCCAATGATTGGTTTAGTATTGGCCAGTGCTGTTAAAGTTTTTTATGAATCACCAGACAAGCGAGAGAAAGATGCAACTTTTTGGGGATTGCTCTGTGTTGGGATGGGTGCAATTGCTATGATATCAAAGCTAGCAAATATCCTTCTATTTGCAATCGCTGGTGGGAAACTTATAAAGCGCATCCGTGCTTTGACGTTTCGAAGCATAGTACACCAAGAAGTTTCTTGGTTTGATCATCCAGCAAATTCTAGGTGAGTTAATCATATGTTCATTATATCATTGGAATCGAATATTTAAAATACTAATTGTCTCATTTCTTATAGTGGAGCTCTTGGTGGAAAGCTATGTGTCGATGCCCTTAATGTGAGACGCCTTGTAGGCGATAATTTGGCCTTAATTATCCAATGCACTGCAACCCTAGTTTGCGGAATAGTAATTGCAATGATCGCGGACTGGAAACTTTCATTGATAATCTTATTTGTAATTCCTTTAATCGGTCTACAGGGCTATGCTCAAGTGAGGTTCCTACAGGGGTTCAGTCAAGATGCTAAGGTGAGCAAAAAATTAGTTTTATGGACTGTTTTCTACTTTATTTAAATTCAATTTCCACATTGTTTTTCCTGAAGTGTGCGATCTCATAAGTTTTACACAATACATGCGTCACACTGAAAAAAATGACAAGTTAACACATTTCATTGATAGTAGACTATATGCCACAATGTAATTGTGCATTCTCTTTCCTTTCATCCTTATGGATGTGACGGTCATTTTTAAAGTTGTTTGTTTTCCATTTATGTTTGATATGTGACTGTAGATCATGTATGAAGAAGCAAGTCAAGTTGCAACTGATGCAGTTGGTAGCATCAGAACAGTAGCATCTTATTGTGCTGAGAAGAAAGTGATGACAAAATACAATCAGAAATGTCAAGCTTCTAGATATCAGGGAATAAGAACGGGGATAGTTGGAGGCCTTGGTTTTGGTTTCTCATATATGATGTTGTTTATGACCTCTGCTCTTTGCTACTATGTTGGTGCAAAGTTTGTTAGTCAAGGCAACTCTACTTTTGGCGATGTCTTCAAGGTTACATCTAGAAATCATTTTCAAATTTATTTATGAATATTTTACTTTGATATTTACTTCAAATTATTATAGTGCAGGCTTTCTTTTCTTTAGTTGTGGCCATGCTGGGAGTATCATCAACTGCTGCCATGGCTTCTGACTCAAGCAAGGCTAAGGATTCTGCTTCTTCCATATTTGCAATCTTAGATAGGAAATCTCAAATTGATTCCAGCAGCAACGAAGGTTTAACCTTGGAGCTTGTCAAGGGTGACATTGAATTTACACATATCAGTTTCCGATACCCATCCCGTCCAGATGTTCAAATCTTCAGTGACTTTACCTTGAGCATCCCCTCTGGGAAGGTCTTAACTTAACAGAAGCCTAATTTTGTCAATGTTTTCTCAATTTCATTTCCTGAATATTTAGTTTATTGTCCAGGGACTAACTCAAAACCTGCTTATTGCAGACTGTGGCACTTGTTGGTCAGAGTGGCAGTGGCAAGTCTACAGCAATTGCTTTACTAGAACGGTTTTATGATCCTGATTCTGGTGTAATCTTATTAGATGGTGTAGAAATCAAGAAACTAGAGATCTGTTGGTTGAGGGACCAGATGGGATTAGTTAGCCAAGAACCAGTACTTTTCAATGATACGATCCACGCCAACATAGCTTATGGAAAGAATGAAGACGTAACTGAGGAAGAGATTGTGGCAGCTGCTAAGGCAGCAAATGCCCACGAGTTCATATCAAGTATGCAACAGGGGTACAGCACCAGTGTCGGAGAGAGGGGAACCCAATTAGCAGGTGGGCAAAAACAACGAATAGCCATTGCAAGGGCCATCGTCAAGGATCCCAGGATTCTACTCCTGGATGAAGCGACGAGCGCATTAGATGCTGAGTCAGAGCGCATCGTTCAAGATGCACTGGACCATGTGATGGTTGGAAGGACAACCATTGTCGTTGCACACCGCCTCTCAACAATCCAAGGCGCTGATATTATTGCAGTCCTGAAGGACGGTGCAATTGTTGAGAAGGGGAGGCATGAGGCACTCATGGGGATTGCTGGTGGATCTTATGCTTCACTTGTGGAACTTCGCCATAATGTGGCATAATACAAATATTCAGGCAATGGAATAAATTTGACCAAACACAATTTTTTGGTTTAAACAAAAAAGTACTCACGATTTTACAATTCACCTAGTCAATTGAGATATATGCTCTTGAGCTCCTTGATTGTGGAGCAGAAAATGACTGCATCACTAGAAAGACATCCATAAGTTCCATGGGTACTTATTGCTGGTAACCAAAAGAGGACACAACACATGACATTTCCAAGGCATAAAACCCTCTATAAGGTGCGATATATAAAAATGTGTCTAAATTTACATGCGGCAATTAGGCATTTATTGATATTACCCCCTATATTCCAACATCAAGAAAAGAAACTGGGTTGACATAAACAAAAAAAAATTCTGTAAAAAAAAAAGATAAAGGTGTACCTTGGGAGGGCAATTTGCCGAGCCACTTTCAGCTCCACCTCTTGACATCGCTCTCGTGCCACCCACCTCACCGCCATCTGCGCACACTTTCAGCAGATTATCATCTGCATACAAAATCTGATCTCAAGGCCTAAGAATCGCATTGTATCTGCAGCTAATTGGTTGCTTAGAAATATTTTTTGTTCAAATAACTCTTGAACTTAACATTTAATAGCAAATATCTTCTCTAGTCACTTGCTCTGGAGTCTGTAGTAGTAGACACTAAATTTAGATGGCTACAAGACCAAAAAAAAAGAGCTGATAGCGACGCAGGATTAGATGAAATCTTATATGCAGGTACTGTTCAGGGCAACATACTGACTCCGGTTTTGGGGATACTACAAAGGTGTGATGAGGACAAGGAATCAATATATACTGCGTGCCGGAAGTTAGAGACAATGGTCATGCAGATATTTGCCGACTTCGGATGGAGATTTACAGATAGACTTGAATAAATGTTTCTCTATTTTGTGTTGGTATTATTAGTTCTTGTCTAGCCCTTTGAATTTTTTTATGCTCTCTATTCAGTGAATTATGTAATAAGTGGCTGTAGCTTGTTTGAAGCAAAGGCCGGAAATCTTTCCATTATCTAAAAAAAAAAAAGCGACGCAGGATTAGACATTTCATGCTCGTCTGCTTACTCCTCCCCTACAAACTACAATTTCATCTATGTGACACTACTTCAAAGCATCAAAAACTCAGGAAATATGACCGCAATTATCATAGCACAAGAGGAATCCACAACAGCCAACGGTAACAACTCGCGCTTAACCACATCTATTCGCAAGCAGAAATCACAGCTTAAAAGGGTTTTAGAACACGAGCTGCGAGCGGTCGGATACTACTTACTTCACAAGGCGACGAGAAGACTATGAAGACTCAGAATTCAGCGGACTCCGTACGGCTGGTTCCCCGGCGGCGGCCGGCGGCGGCGGTCACCTCGCCTTTCGTGGCGGAGCCTTTGGAGGCGAAGGGGAGGAAGGAGGACTCCGTGGTCGTAGTGAACTTTTTCATTTGGACTTAGTTTAGGCCCATATAAATGATAGGATACAATCGGCCCATATAGTTGATGGGCTACAGTTCAGCCCATATCAATCATGGGCTTCTATTTGGTCCACATATTAGTTTGTGGGCAACATTAGGCCCAAATTGATGAGAAAGCGGGTTTTTCAATTACTCCAGTCTATTTGTGGTCACGGAGATTCGGTTGCCTCATATGTAGCTGGAAGCCTGGAAGTTGTTGTTGCCTTCAGAACTCCGATGCCCGCCACAGCCGCCGCCGCGAGACTGCACCGCCGCGGCCACCGCCGGAAGAAGTTCGTGTACAAACCGAAACCACCGCCAGAGCCGCACCCATTCTTGATCCACATCAAGTCGCTCCCTTCCCCCGTCGCCGCCGCGGCCGCGCTCCTCTCCGCGCCGAGGAGCCTCCACGACCACCCCTTCGCCGCCTGCGTGCTCTACCGCCTCGCCCGCGCGCGCCTCTTCCCGCTCGTGCCCCCGCTCCTCGCCGCGCTGCACTCCCGCGGCGCGCCGCTCCGTCCAACCGTGTTCGCCGGCGTCATCGACCACCTCGGCGCCGCTTCCCGGCCCGACGCCGCGGTCCTCGTCTTCCGCGCCGTCCCGGCCTTCTGCTCCCATTCTGCCGCCACATTCCATTCGCTCCTGAACGCCCTCGTTTCCAATGGCCGCGCGGATGCCGCCCGGGACATGCTCCCGCTCGCCCCGAAGCTCGGCGTCCGCCTCAATGCCGTGTCGTACAACATCATCCTCAAGGGCGCGTGTCTCCGGGAAGGGTTCGTGGGCGCCCGCGGCGTGCTCGACGAAATGCTCAGCCGGGGCGTGCGACCGACGGTAGTCACCTTCAACACGCTGGTGGGGTCTGCGTGCCGGGAGGGTGAACTGGGCGCGGCGGAGCGGCTCATCGACGAGATGGTGCGCCGTGGCGTGTCGCCAAACGCGGCCACCTACGCCCTCCTGATGCAGGCGCTCTGCGACGCCGACCGCTACGACGACGCCAAGAAGCTGATGTTTGACATGGAGTACCGTGGCTGCCAGGCCGAGGTGGTGAACTACGGCGTGCTGATGAGCTCCCGCGCGAGGCGCGGCGACGTCGACGGCGTCAAGGAGCTCCTTTCCGCCATGCGCAAGCGGAAGCTCAAGCCCGACGACGCGAGCTACAACGTCCTGATCAAGTGCCTGTGCGACGCCGGCAGGGTCGACGAAGCGCACAGGGCGCTGCTCGAGATGCAGCTCAAGGGCACCGTGCCGGGCGCCGCCACGTACCGCGTCCTCGTCGACGGGTGCTGCAGAGCTCGCGATTTCGAGCTGGGTCTACGGGTTCTCAACGCGATGTTGGCGAGCGGACACTGTCCTCAAGCTCGCACCTTCAGACACCTTGTGAAAGGGCTCGGCGAGGATGGCAAGGCGGAGGAGGCGTGCTTCGTCTTGGAGCAGATGGCGAGGAGGGAGATGATATGCTTGGATGCAGATGGGTGGCAAGCTCTTGTTACCTGCATTCGCAGCAGCTTCAGCACCCAGGCAAGTGAGATCAAGCTTGTCAATGAGTTAGTGTTGTCACATTGATATATTTTTTTTGTTTACTACTCCCGGATGATATATATTATATAACATTCGGTTTTGGCTTGTTAACTCATTTGCATCAAATCTGCCCAGATTCTTTTGGTTGTCAAAATTTGCCTAATTAGCTTTGATTTGAGCATGACAAATAGATACACGGAGTACCTGGATTCTGGGCAACAGGTGAAAGATATAAGCCATATTACTGAAGTGATTCTGAAAGTATTTTCATGCCAGCAAGCAAATGATTAGTGATTAAGGTCAACCCTGGAACAGCCAGAATTCGGACAGATGGATTATTAATCCAGGTTCAACGGTTTTATTTCATACCCATTGCTTCATGTACAGATTTCAATTGATTTCACCTCGTACTAGAGTTGAGATTATCTCAAACACCAGATATCAGCATCTGTTTAGAGGCTACTTAGTTTGGTTATTTTGGTCCCGTATGAAGTGGGGAAGGGGGAAAAGGCAATTGATAGCAACAACTCAACAAGAGGATATTTTTATATTCCAGGTAAAAAAAGATGAGATTTTCATTGCATAGAGATGCACAAGAGCTTCGCAGAAATGGTTCATTATATTAACATAACAGTATTTGTGTAAAAGACAAACTGTAACTGTATCTTATACAGATTTTCCCATCAAATAGGCTACTGAACAACCAACAAGCGCTCCAGCAAAAACCTACACCAACCAAAAGAACAACATTAAGATCAACAAACATAGTAGTATATGAACAACATGAGCAGATACCAACAATATGTAACTATTAAAAATCGTCAAACACACAAAACTAAAAAAATACAATGGACCAACCAAGTGAAACCCCATAGTTTTTTATGTCAGCAAGAAACATGCCACGGTAGCTCATGCAATGTGGACAGTAACTAGATAGTAGAGGAAGCTGGAAGGAACTACATTTAGTACCATAGAATACAAATGTATCATATAAAGGAAATTCAAGAATATATCCAGATTGCAGTCTTGACCATTCCAAACTTTTTTTTTCATGATGTGAATAACTCAAGGGCATCTAGTATCTGTATCTTTACTGCACCAACAGAATAGAACAGACATGGTAGAGTTACCTGAAATGGACTGTGTCCAAGAGGTTCCCGTAGTGGTCTGAAGGATGAGATAATTGGATGTTCTGGTGGGAAATCGGAGACTATTTGATTTAGCAACTGCACAAAAGTTTGCAGATATAATCAGAGGATAGAAATTAATAGTATAGAAGACCCTGTTCTGCGTAAGCACAGAAATCCACAAACTTACAGCAGCTTGGCGACCTGTGTGGAATCGAATTCCTGATGCATCATACATTACCTGCAAGAAGAAAATATAAGCTTAGAAACCTTCTCTAAGAAAAGAACTAACATGTGTATCAATGTACCTATAACTAGCCTTTTGAAAAAGAAAAAAAAAACGAGTTTGAGAAAAAAAAAAGAACTTAATTTGTAAGGGAGATATTCAGACTTCCAGCATATTTGTAGCTATTAAAAAGGGACCATTAAAGTACACTAACAAGTACAGATCTTGCAAATGCAGCAGCTCTTATAATTTTGATATAAAAAACTTCAAATATGAATATTAAACAGATAGCTCTTTCAGCTAGGTGTCTTGAAGGGAAAATTCCACACCCACCCCCAAGGAAGAAGCACTCAAAAGATAATTTAACTGGTATTTAAAACCCTATTATTCCAAAGCAACATAGCATATAAAGGGCAGTGAAATCTACTGTTATTAATCGCAAGAATCTAGTTGCCAATGTCTATAGTCCTAACAAAAGGACACTTCAGGATTACGACTTTCGCTTGTGCTAAAATTGAAATGTATTGAACAAGATTTGTTTAGAGACATACAACGGCAGCAAAAACCAATGCCAGCGCGAATGAAGAACTATCTCCGCCTTCTTGTTGACCGACTGCCACGGCCAAACTCCCCACTGTTGCAGAAAGGGATGAAATAATTCCAGCTGAAGTGAGAAACTTTCTTGCATCCCATCTCTTCTCCTTTAACCTGCGTGTCTAGGATTAACAAACTACAGATTAATGGAATAGCAGTCCAAACTCTAAGTTGCAAATGCACTTATTCTGAAAGACAGATAACAGGCATACCGATCAGCCTTCAATTTCAGCATGATAATCAACACTCAATAATGCCAACAAATCTCTAGGATTTTATGCAATGGAAATAGTAACATGGAGTGATTGAGAATTTAATTAGTGCTACTCTTGGTCTAAAAAGTTATGGTTTTTACTTGGATTTAAATAGGTTCACCATGGCAATCTAGGAATTCCAGTTAGTTGCACCTCAATTTTCTACTGAACAAAACCAAGCTACTAATTTGTAACATAGATAACATATTAGCATATAAGTGATTGCTCTCAACAGATATCCAACAAATGAATCCTTCTCCGCATGCTTCCTACCATAAGTGAATTCATCCCCAATTATCAAGAGACTCCAACGAGCCTATGGTTTCTAAATCGCAAGCGCATTCACAGATTCCACGGCGCAAGAGGAAACCCTCCTAATCCACCTCTTTTTGTGAACCAGAGGCAATCGTAAAGTCGCAACAACCTCGCACCGACACCGAGCCATGGGGGAGGGAAAATCCCATCGGGACGCCTTAGATCTAGCTGGAGAAGCGAGGAGAAGGACGCACCAGATGGCGAGGAGGTTGAGGAGGCTGGCGAAGGCGAAGGCGATCAGCGCGACGGCGAGGGGGAAGTTCCCGCCGCCACCGGCGCGGCCTCCCGCCCCGGCCAGGTCCGCCGTCGCCGTCGCCGCCGCCGCCGCCGTCGTGGACGAGGACGCCCCGGCGCCCCTCGACGCGGTCAACATCTCGCCGCCCCTCATGCCGCTCGCCTCTCGCTGTCGCCGCCTCGTTCGTTGGTGGTGTGTACTGGTTGGCTCCTTCGGGTTGGTTCGTCTCGTGTCTCGTCTCGTCTCCCCTTGTATTCTGCTGCCCTTGCCTGCGTCTGGGTGCTTGCTTTGCTGCTCCCCTGGGTGGTTTGATTGGATCAGTGGATGCGATTTGGGGAAAATAATACTAATAATATTGGTACTAATTAACAAACTATTTTAGGTAGACAGCGCATTAATTGTGCATACGTGGCAGAAGATTATTTTACATTGATAATAACAAAGGGGTTAAGTTAGCCCACGTAAGTGTAGTATATCACGAAGGAATTTATCAGGGCTGGTGTGCAAAATGCACTCTCTGTTCCTCCTGTGTTTATACATCTGTCAACCATCGAAGAGTAGTGGAGTACATTTGACTTCGCCTTGAAGTAAGATCAGGAAGGGTCCTTTACTAATTACTCAGATTACTAAAATTGTGTTTGATGCTGTCATTTGAGCTATACTGCTATACGATCCGCAGAACTCTAGATCCGAAAAACTGTCAGGCTGACCTGACAAGATTTTAAAATTGTTGCAGAATGAACATGATGCATCTTTAAAAAAGATAAGGGCATATGTGCAAAAGAGGAACACATCTGTTTATTTATCTGCAAACAATAACACAGTTCCATACCAAATACGCACGATAATACATACTTTAAACAGACTGAGTTTAACGTACATCACGTCACATGGAACATTAGTCGTCCTCTTAAACTGGAATACTACATCACACAAACAAACTACCAATCGGGGAGCGCACAAATAAGTCTGCAACAACAGATCTAGTACTAGTTATCACAGCCACAACAACAGCACCCATTTACGTTTTATTCTGAGCCCACTCTGCTTCTGGATCATTTGGTTGCGATGAACAGCCCCCACCTCTGCTCACCGGCAGAGCTGCGCTTCAGCTTCGCGTTCCAGCCGTTCACAATGTCATCGTAATCCTCCTGGTAATAGATGGGATGACAAGTGAGAAAATGCTCACATGGAGTCATGGAAAAGCATAAACAGGCGTCAGAACTGGCAAGCACGAAGCCACGAACCTGGGTGAAGTCTGCCAAGAAGGCTTCTTTGTTCTTTTCAACTTCAGCAAGCTCCCTCTGCAGAACACGCAGGAACTGAAACGTATAGCATGTTGCAGTGATTAGTCTCGAATGAATCGCATTTGTCCAAATTTTCCTAGAAAATAATTGATTAGAAGTGAGAGGAATTCAGAGAGGGAGGGTGATAACCTGGTCTGTGCGGTCTTCAGCAACGACATGATGAAAGCCAGCATCCTCAAGCATCTAGTGTTGTGTAAACAGAAGTCAGAGCAGTTAACCTTTTTTGTTCAAATCTACCTAACAAATTAGATTGATTGATGTGATAATGTCACTGCAGAAGCAAACCTTTCCATAAGTCTTCACATCATGGAGGTCATAGCCTCTCTGCTTAATGTAGGCAGCAAATTCTTCTGATGGTTTCCCAGGATTCCTACAGTAATCACTGATGAGGACTTTGCCACCGGGTTTCAGCCACTTGAAGAAACTTCTGAACAAAGCAGGTTTATCCTGTAAAACCATGTATAGCAATTGTAAGACTGTCGCTTCTGAGGTTAACGCAGCTACACAGTTTGAACAAGTTCCCATAATCAGCTATGCTGGCTCAGGCTAACGGCTGCTCGTAGTACACTTGTGTCTAAAAGAAAGAATACTTGTAAAAACAATTATAAATTCTCTGAAGTGAAACATACATGTATGTGAAGGATGGTGTCACGGCTGTAGATCACATCAAATGTATTTGGTGGGTATGACTTTGTGGTGCAATCAGCAACTTCAAACTCAACCGAGCACTTGCGTCCAATGGCACGTTCGATTGCAAATGAAACCATGTTGATTGAAAGATCAATACCAAGAACATGGGCATCGTAGTTTTCAGCCATATAGAAGTCACCGCCTCCAATTCCACACCCAACATCAAGCACTTTCTGTCCAGGTTTAAGATCCAGCTTATCCACAAATTCCTTTGTTGTTTCTGTTCATAAATAAGCATGTTTGAATGAGTAAACGTTGCAATTTTAATAGTGAAGAAAAGGAAATTGTTCGACTGACCAATTCCACCAGTGCTGACATAACCCTCTCCAAAGACACGCTCATAGCGTAAGATTCCGCTGGTTTTGTATTGCACATTATCCAGGAATCTTTGGAATCCTCTGTCTTCTGTTGACTTGACCTTTTCCCATAGCCAACATAACTATGGAGAATAAGGTTATAACAGTCAGTATTGTTTGATTGCAAAAGTGCAACAGTGTATGTCATAGAAGGAGAGAGAGTACCTGATTTTGATTTTTCTTGCTTTTCACATAAGCCCCAATGCACTTGCATGTTTCTAGAGAAAGTTCATAAGAACCCCCATCTTTATCATAGGAATGGCATTCTTTAAATACCTATGTTTAAATAAATTTAAATAGTTAGCTGCCGGTTAGAAAATAAAAGAATGTCTTGTTAATGACCATGAATACGAAAATTATGCAGTATTACAAAACAATACAGTAGCCCTCGTTTATTATCTGACAAAATTATGAAGTTTAAACGAGGAAACTTATGAAGTTTAGTTATGAAGCTAGCTAGAGAGCAGAGTCATCCACTACAAACATGCTTCAGTTAAATATATAGGAGAAACAGAGGATTGAAGTTGTAGAGTAGGCAAGATTTCACTATTAATAATACTGACTGTGAGTGAAAAGGAAACTTGAGTTGAAGTTGCAACCTTTGTATAGAATCTTGGCTCCCGGTAATGTGTTGGATTCACTTTCCTTTTGGAATCTCCAGATTGGTGAAAGCATGACTCCCTAAAGAATATATGGCCACCTACCTTCAGCCATTTCACCATTCTTCCTACTAGCTTCTCGACCTACAGTATGTCATAGCAGTTAGAAATCAGCATGCAATGTACACCTGTCATGTACACCATCTTTTTAGTGAAATAATCTTAGCTGGAGATTACTACAAATGAAGAATTCATTTTTTTAAAAGAAAAATAGTATCAACATTCCTAAACATGTCCTGAGCTTACCTCCTCATCTGAAAGGTACATTAGTAGCCAGTTCGAGAATATGAGATCAATAGAGTTATCTTCGATCTTCAGGTCCGGAGACGTGACATCAGCACACATAAAGGTTATGTTCTTGTGATGCCCATTTATGTTCTCATTCTACAGGAAGCTAAAAGGAGTGAAAACTCAAGGACTATGCATAAGCAAAAAAATACCATCTGCCAGACATGAAGATCTTTGAAGTGTAAAATTTAACCTTCTTAATCACACTTTCAATGAAGTCTAGTGCTAAAACATGACCAGCTTCTTTTGCCAGTTCCCCAGTAAAGCGTCCTATTCCAGCACCAAGCTCCAATACTGATTTCCCTTTGTAAGAAGGGAGTACAGACAGGACCTGCGCATCAACAGTTGTCAATTACAGTTACCCCAACAGTAAAGACAGAGCTCCACGACAAACTTTGCATAATTAGCATGATAACAATAATATGAGAGCAGAGTGCAAGCAAAGCATACTCTAAATAGCAATTAGCCCATTGGGGAGCTAAACGACTGGAGTATCCTGATAGTTAACAATATAAGTGGCAGGTAGAGCCTGAGAACGACAAGCACAACCCAGATACTTTTTTTATGTGTAGTAGTAGGACACATGTCTGTAACCTCCAATCAAAATTTAATTAACAAAGATATGCTTATCTAATTCCCAGTAGTACTGCGCACTTCTACCAAGCCCATGACATGCAAAGTTGGCCATCCAACAGAGATTAAGCTTTTCTCATCCATACTAAAATTAGCAAATTTCTGCTAATTCAGAGTAGATCTGTGCATAATTACTGTCCTCGACAAAGCAGAAACCAAAAATTGCAGGATCACAAAAAGGAAGAGTCAGCATCAGGCTATCTGCATCAAGTCTAGTACTCGTCCGTTCCTATTGATCAATTTGCCAACCTGTATAACCCAGAAACGAATTAGCTCCAATACTGTCACTATCAGCAGTTGCTATCAAACTTTATAAGGGCCAAAAGGGCGTATCATATGTTCACTGTTTAGTACACGATGGAACGTCCAAGATATCCCCGAATTTTTCAGTATAGCAACATGACAACGTACGAGTAGGAGGAGACAAGCCAGAATCTTAGCAGCAACGAACGAGATTATGCAAACGAAAATAGCAAACAAATCAAAAAAAGTCACGAGAGGTCGAGGGGATCACGCGTGCGTTAGCGTGAAATATCTGCGTGTTGATCTTGTACGGGTGGATCGATCATGGATGGGATGGGGTTCGTCACCTCGGGGCGCTCCTCCTTGTCGAGGTCGGCGGCGCGGGAGTCGAGCATCATGGCCTCGACGGTGAGGTCCTTGGAGTGCTCCTCCCAGTAACTCCGCTGCGCCTTCCTCTCCACCTCCCCGATCCCTGCACGCATCCAACCAAAACCCCATCACAACCCCAATCCCCCTCCACCTCCGAGCAATCCCCTCCTAAACCAAAACCCAAACACACAAAAAAATTCGGATCTCCGATCCGCGCCCGCGCGCACGCGCTTACGTACCATTCGCCGCGACGGGCACGGCGACGGCGTCCATCTCGTCTCTCTCGTCCTCGTCTAGGGCGTTTGAGAAATTACAAGTTTCAGGAAATTCAGAGTGCGGTGGAAGAGAGAGAGAGAGGGAGAGATTTATTCGTTTTTATTGAAAGAAAAAAAAAAAAGGCGTGTGGTTTAGGCGCCCTCGACGGCGCGGCGGGATCGGGAGAAGCCGCGGGAGCGGCGGTTGTGCGCGAGGCCTCTCTGCTGCATCAACCGGCGGATTCCCCCCCGCGATTCGAGGGGGAAAAAAAACGCAACAACGCCCAACCGCGCGCGCGCGCGAGCCGAGCGGAGGAGTGGAGTGTGGAGTGCGAGAGTTGGCGGAGCGGAACGGGTCGCGTGGGGCGCTGCTTTTATAGCCCCCGCGCGCCGGTGCGGAGGCGAGGCGAGGCGGGACACGGGACGGGACACCGGGCGCTGTGGCGAATCCCCGTGTAGATCTTCGGGTGGGGCCACGGGATCGGCTGGTTGGGTCGGTACACGCGGCAGCCGCGGCCGTGGTGTCGCTAAGAGCAGGTAGTTGTAGCTGAGCTCACTACTTACTACTACTAACTACTACTATATAAGTTTATTTTAGAGTTAACATGTATAATATATTAGCTATAAGATTATTTTTATTTCTTTATCTCTTTTTATCCTACTATAAATTTAATACATATTTCTTAAAAATATGTTAAATTAGTTCTTATATGAGAGTTAACACTCTTCACTTTTTTTTACGTCTCTCTTTCACGTAAGTATATAGCTTGTTTATAACTCAATATTATCCTCCCTCGAACACCGTGAGATTCGTGGTTTTCTTTGGCGGGCTACGTGACGTTGCAGTCGGGGAGGGTGATGGGCGGGGGGATCGGTGATGACGGCGAGCCGTGAACGGGGTGGGGACAGTGGAGGGAACAGGGTCGGCCTCGTTGCCTGTTTGTGCGACGACGATATCACGCGGCTCTGTAGCCGTTAGTTGCTTTGGTGGAGTGGAAGATTTTTTTTTTTACACATTATACTAGCGTATTGTTGATATCTTAGTGAGGAGGGAGGATACATGCACCCAGAAAGCTAACTACACGTCGAAATGAGTGTTTAGAAGCTACAGGTGAGACAGTAACCTAATACGTATCCAGCGATACCTTAATACTGCACTGTAACATTCCACTAGATGATATGGTAAATTTTATAGCCACCAACTAATGGTATTATTGAACCTGTTCTAACAGCGTTGTTGTTGTATCCTATGAGACCGGTCTTGATAATCTAGTTGTCGACATTGAAGGGATAAAAAAATCAAGATGACAATTTCACTTATGTTTTCCTTTTATTTTTCTTTCCCATCAATATTATCTCCTTCTCTAAAATATGTTATTTTTAGCCAGTCTTATACATATCAGTATTATCTTCATTAATACTGCATACTTCTCCAAGATTGATACTACAATTTTAGCTACAATTTTAACATGTCTAAGGCCCCGTTCTTTGCATCCTCTTCCCAACTCCTCTCCCTCATTTTCCGCACGCACGCTTTTCAAACTACTAAACGGTGTGTATTTTGCAAAAAGTTTCTATGCAAAAGTTGTTTAAAAAAATCAAATTAATCTATTTTTAAAAAAAATTAGTAAAAACTTAATTAATCACGCGCTAATGGATCGCTCCGTTTTCCGCAATCATTTTGCGGGTTCTCAACAGGCGCACGCGAACGCTGCCTAAGCTCTAATTAATGTTATTTGCACCTGATAATTGGAGGTGAGGGACAATCATATCTAACAAAGGGAGAGAACGGAAATAATAAAGAGGGTCTAGGAATTCTTAGCTTAAAATTAAAGTATTTATATAAGATAATTTCTTCGGTGTAAAAAAAAAATTTTATAGGACAGAAAGAGCATGGAATAGTCAGAGCATGAGTCTGGACACGTGGCTGGAACATACCTGGACAACAATGGTGTTTCGTAGGGCGGGGGATATTGTGTTGGGTGCAGCCTGACGTGGAGGTAAATAATTGGGATGGTGGATTCCCCGGTCCCAGATGATTGATACTTTCGTTTGGTTGCATTATACTACTTCAACGTTGAGAATCCAAAGTTTATCATTTCTTCATAAAGAAAATGCAACGTTTGTTGTTACATTCAGAAAAAAAAAAGGAGAATACACACAGAATACGTCATCATCAGGCCAGCATCAAATGTGCCATGATGCTACAGGTCTAGCGTATGCCGCGACCAGTCGGCTGCAGTATCTTTATGTCGCTCACTCGCTTGAGTGCCATGTATACGTATATGCTGCTGCCGCTGCTCGTATTGTGTTTCTCGAACCTTCGTTTTTTTTTAATTCTAAAAGGAATTCCAAGCGTTACCTCATGTTGTAGAAGAAAATTTCACCAGTAAAAATTCAAGTAAGTTTCACCAGTAAAGATTCATTCCCATGTGCCTCCTAAGGTCTACAGTGGCTTGGAAAAACTTTGGGACAAGGCTGCGTTCACCAAAAAGGTTCCTAACACTGAATAGTGATCACGGAAAACGGGGTGATCTATTAACGCGTGATTAATTAAGTTTTAGCTAATTTTTTTTCAAAAATGGATTGATTTGATTTTTTTAAATAACTTTTGTATAGAAACTTTTTACAAAATACACATCGCTTAGTAGTTTGAAAAGCGTGCGCGTGGAAAATAAGGGAGAGGAGTTGGGAAGAGAGGGAGAAGAACACAGCCTTAGTACACATAGCCATATATAGGTGGGGAGGGGCTTTTCACGGGGGCGAAAGGCCGACCACTCATTAAAGATTCTTCAGTTCGTTGCTTACTCAAGACACAATAGACGACCTATCAAAAAGAAAGAATCAAAGATATGGCAATTCCATGCAGTACATAAGGTGAATTATTGTGATATGCACGGCAACATCAGCTTCAATTAAAACACAAAGGAAAAGAGTGGCAAGCATTACAAATTACCAGTGGCACTACGCAAATTTCAACAACAAACTTCAGCCACATAGTGTTCGTATAGAAGTCAACAGAAATTTAACAACTCAGATGACACGGCAGAGGAGTAAACACCAGGATGGAGGAAAGCTTTAAAAGATTCAAGAAACACATGGCACACAATCTCATGTAGTGAAACAGGCTTCTTTGGAACACAGGAATTCCAAAGGAATTGGTTCATTCCTCCAAAATTCCTTCGCTTCCAAGGAGGCCTAAATGGAGTATCATGCATGAACAGTTTAGAATAATTGTTCAACCAGTCAATTTGGTTTGTAACCATGTCATACTATTTATTGACATATAACTAATGCTACACAGGCCACTAATTTCTTTACAACAAGGGTTGCTTGTCAGCCCCGTGTGGCGAGGCCAATACACAAAATCAATTACACGAGTGACATACAAGTAAGGCCAGGCACAATGCATAATATAATCACACGAAAATCGCAGTTGCTAGGACACAATATGCTCTTGTTCTATGCAACCTACAGAAGTTGGGTGCCACCAAATGGGTTGGCTTGCTGATGCCCGTTGTTCGCCATTGGGAATGGGCCAAAACCAGAATCCAAAAATGGGTTTGTTGCAGGGCCCATGCCCACATGCTGCGGTTGCATTGGTGGTCCAAAGGGATTCGCTTGTATCATAGTTGGTATCTGTTGATGCTGCTGAGACATGGCAGCCATTTGAACCGATGGCGGAGGAGCAACTTGGTTTGACATTGCGAAAGGATCATTTGACATGAATGGGTTGGGAGCTGAAGAACCATATAACTGCTGTTGCTGTCTCTGCCTGTAGTCCCCCTGGTCATATAGGCTTTCCAAGATGAGCTTGTCAAACCCACCACCCTGTAGACAGAGAATAATCCCATTTAAATTCTCAGTCGGAAACAATTGACAACCAAAATTGGCCAAAAAAAAGGACTTAACCAGAGAAACAGATTAGTATACACAACTGATGATAACAAGGTAGTTCTTAGACAACAGGCAAAGATTAATAATATATCATTTAGTTTCATAGGTCACGATTAAGTATGAATCGGAGAAGTCACACAAAAGGTCCAACCTAACACAAATTTCCAGGAGTTCTCACTTCTCAGAGAAGACTGAAACTTATTATTATTAGACATGATCAACCATACATCTAATGATAGACAACTTTCTTGTCTTCATACTCCTATGAGATCATAAAATAGAAAAAGAATCAAGCAAGGATGGCTTATCTTCTCGAGACTTTTAAAATTATAAAGTAGAAAATGAAATCCTGCTATGAAAATGCTCAGGCACAAGAAGAAAAAAAAAAAGAGCCGATGACTATTTAGCAGTATACAAGATATTGTGATATGCATGATCCATTGGCTAAAAACAAACATGAGTAGAAGGACCTCCAAAGAAGTTAAAGGTTAACCAGGAATGCTGGACTACTGTTTAGCAACAAAGCAACTAACTTGGGTAACCATAACTACTATAACTAGATTGTCATTCTATTTTGACATAATCATCATCAGCCTCCTCTATTTTCCGCTAAGTACCTCTAGCTAGTGTTAAAGGGTATAGAAGTTTAGGTGTACCAAACAGTTATGCAGGGGAGCCATGCACTCTAAGAAAAGAAGAAATACACAAGGTTGGCAAAAGAAGATAAATTCTGCGTATGAAAGACCGTAGACAAGCTATGGCTGTCATAACTTACTTGCATGGTGAAGGCACAGCAAGACATAGATTGATTTAATCATGTGGCTTAGCACAAAATAATTGCAGTGCAAAAGCATCAACTAAAATCACAAATCATGCCCAAAAGCAATTGCATGCTTTATATGTGATTACTTAGACCTAATGAATCCTCAAGTGCATTGAAAATGAAGTGCATATGGTGAGCAATGTTTGACCCACTGCACAACCAAGCTTATTCTACATCGCTACAGAAGAGAAAAGGTGGCACAAGTTGATTTCCTCCAAAAATATTTTCTAACTTCCTTGTCAAATATTTCCCAACTTGCTTGTTTCCAGTCTTTTGACCCAAATCCAAGTGCATTTGTTCGGTAACAGGAGGACGTGGAGTCATATTAACATAAGGAAATACAAATGGTAGATTCCTGATATCACCGGTTGCCAGGACTAGCCACAACAAATAAAAATATCATAAAAAGCAATAAGAGTAAAGAAACCAACCAGTTGACTATCTGCAGCAGATGAATTCGTGTTACTTGGAGTGGTAACAAGGGCGAGTTCCCACCCTGTTGGATCAAATCCTTTATCTTGCCATGTAGCAGCGGTAGATGTTGAAGCACCAGCATCTAATACAGGAAGAGAAAAACAGAACATCAATAAATTTAACCTTTTTGACAATCACCAAGAATTCAAGACATTCATAAAACAGAAGTACCTGTTGTAACAATGGCCAAAGCCAGAGCGTTGCTTTCTTCAATCGCTGATACACTAGGGTTCGGATCATTTAATCCCTATGGAGTAAACACAATTTAGATTGAAAAAATTAAAGCATTGAATAACAGCATTCTTTACTTACCAGTAGATCACCAGTATCTGCCACCTCAGTCTTGGGAGGAGGAGGAGGTGAAACAGCTTCAGTAACAGGTGGTACTGGAACAGGTTCTTCAACAGGTGGTTTTTCCTCTTCGACAGGATCAGGCACAGAAACTTCCTCTTGTTCTTCAGGTTTATATGTCAGAAGAAGCCTCTCAGGTAATTCCTGACCAGAATGATTCGATTCAATGGACTGGATTTTTTTATGGGTAGCAGCGGGAGTCTCCCACTGAGCTATATTAATACAAAAAATTAATGGACTGGACTCATTCCAAGTGATCAATAAAATACCTATGGGCGAATAAAGTGGAGAGAATTTAAATCGGAAATAGTTATATAAGAATTCATATTCTTTTTATAAATAGCTATCTTATGTTTCAAGCTAAAAGATATGCATATATATGCCTATGAACTGCAATACACTTGCATGATTCGTTAGGTCATTAATTAAGATGGAATCTCCCTCCCTTCATTCCTCCTTTAAATTAAGCAAGTACACCTGTAAGCAGATTTACCTATTTCAAGTTTCTGATGTAGGGGATTTTTTTTCCTTTAGATGGGTAGCAGCAAGTTATTTGTTACCTTCTAAATTACAGGAAATATGATGCGCAGCTCTTCTGCACGTTTCAGGAAAAAAATTACAGTAACTGGTATTATATTCCTCATATTTGTTCTCTCATTTCCCACATACCACCATGAACCACATGTATGCTGCAAGATCTACTGTATAATGTATAATGTTGAAATTCACAAAAAAGATGTTTTTACATTTTGACTCTAGGACATTTTTTTAGATACATGTGTGCACGGTAGAAAATTCCAATAACACTACAAGCACCACTAAACTATTTAATAGTTCAATTATTTCTTCTTGTCTAGATACCAAAAGTTCTCAAATTATTATGCTTAACACAATAAATGGGATAAAAACGGCAATACTAACAAGCAGAAACACGAAAAGGTTCGCAGTTCATGTATCTAATTTCAATATCCAAATTAGACAGCCTGATCAATGAAATAATAAATAAAACAAAGAAATGTGCAAGTACTAACCAATGGTTCTCGCACTGGAACCATGCGTGGAGCCTCCCTCACATACTCCTCCATAGTGACAAGAAATGTTTGTGGCGGCTGAGAAGAAAAAAAAAAGTTTTCTCAAGAAAGATATCTAATAAAAGTGAAACAATTCAACAAGGGTCAATCCCTCACCTCCCTCAGAGTGGGAAATTGAAAGTTCCTGGCAAGTTCTAGACCCCGGCAATTTTCATAGAAGTCAGATAGGCTCCCAGCCTGTATAGAATAGCAAAACAATGTAAGAATGAAGAAAATACATCATCCCCATACTTTGTGGAACCAAGATATAATCCACAAAATAATAGTCCAGGCTCTGGAGCTACCTGTTGGCCTGCCCTCCTGTAAATTTCGAGGGCTTTTAGTGCTTCATGTCTTGGCATCTCAAAAAACTGAACACATGAAAAAAGAAATTACACATGTGCAGATTGTTGATCACTATAAAGTACTACTGGAAGAAGAGCTTTTACCTTATCAACAAGGTTAATAATTCCATCATTTATTGCACAATATATTTTGAAGCTCTCTTTTAGCACCTGTGAAAAATAGGCCACACTACTTAGCCATTCCTCTATCAGCCCAATCAACAATGTGGATCTTGGTGTTCAGATAAAATATAGGATGAGTTTTTACTTTTTTAGCTGGTAAGAGTGCATGATATATTCTTGTTTGATTATTTGGATGGTACAAAAATATATAAAAGTAAACACAAACAATTTGTTGGTTCAAAGATAATTTCAGGAAATTAAAGCAAGTTTATAATCGAAAATTGCCACATAAGGCGGTTAACTATTAATGTCAATGAATGATAAAGACACCTATCCTTCTATCCATATGCTTCAAGCCTTCAACAGTGTTTTTTCATTGGCAATTAATGTGATGCAATAGTATCTAAAAAATTGCACCATTTTCACCAATGCCATTTTAGATTGTTAACAAGCTGATACTGAGAAATGAATTTACAAAAAGAACAACCTTCAGGTGAAATCAAATCTTTATTTTAAGCTTAGAAGAAACATATAATAGTGAATAGAGTGAAAACAAATTACATGGAGTACAACTAAAAATATATATAACTTACCAAAGCTAGAGCATATTGCACCAAGTAGTTATTATTTGCAGCTCCTTCCGGCTGCAATGACAAAAGCAAGCAATGTCATGTTATACATAGAGCAGAAAATGATTGAAATTGAGCAGGTGTCATGTCTAATATGTCTTGGCGTGGAGTATGGAGATAATCACCCGACATCCAACAAGTCGATATAGTAACTGCTGCAAAGCTGGCAACTGCTCTAACAGATCCTGGGACTCCAATTCTCTGGTTCTGCTGTGCCCCTGATGATAAAACATAATTAGGTGAAGCATGGACAATCTAGTATTAGTAGTGAAGTGTAATATGCTGATCCTCAAAACTGATCAGTTGCAATATCAAGGTTGGGATTGTAGTATTTCAGACCTTTTCAGGACCTTGACCTTGTTTGGACAAACGTTCAGCTTCAACGTCATACTTGAGGACCCGGAAGCATTCCAATCTTTCCTCCAGAAACAGACCATATGTACGAACCCATGCAGAACAGTCCCAAGCTGGACAGTACTCAATATAAGAACACAGGGAAATAAAGAGGAAACAAGCATGTCAGCAGCAATTTCCTGTCACCTAGATAAATACTAACCAATTGGACTGGAGTCATCCTTGAAGTTTGAGAGCTGCAAAATACGCCCCCTCTGTGCAAAATTAAGAAGCTCTTCTCGAAAAGTAGGGTCACCCTCTCGAAGAAGTCTATGGATCACTACAAGTGTTTTCAAGGCTACCTGCATGTTACAAAAAATGAAGAAATATCAACTAATCAGCTCCTGTGTGTAATTCTTTTTCTTTAGACTTTAGGGCTTTCTCTTTTGAAAGCATAACATCTAAATTTGCTAATTAGACAGGACTACTTGCACAATAGTGCCATACGGCTGTGAGAACAAAGAATTATTGAATTGAGTGGTAGACTTGGCACAAAGAATTACTGATGCTCACTTAACACTGAAATGTTAGCATAGCACTTTTGACTCTAGCAATGAGTATGATTTTCCTTTCTTTTATTGCATTAACATTAATAGCTAATATCTTCGTGCAAAAGATGCAACTTTGAAAATCAATAGCTAGATTCCTAAAGGCGGCAAGCAAGTGATCTTTTGGATTGGAATAATGTAAATTCATAGCCTGCTCAATAAACATGTAGGATTATATATTTATTTCGTTATTATTATTTATTTAGAAGAGGGGGGCAATCCTCAGTTTCATTTCAAAAAACTACATGAATTAGCAAGACTAAATATGTAGCTGGTACTGTACAACTATAAATTAGCATATAGTGTCTGTTTTTAAATGTCCAGACCCAAACCCTAAGCAGTACAAGACACCCAGGAAAGACCTAGAACGGAATTACTGTCAACGTGCCTAGCAAGCTCTTGAAGATGAACATATCAGCTGAAAATCCATTGGTATCAACGCACAACAGGTCCCAGTCAGAACTTGACTCCACTAAACTTCTTGTGAGAAATTATGGTGATCAGTCTATGTTACTGGAAGCTATAGGATAGCAAGGTGACTAACCGACTTGTAAGATATTACTTGAACCATGGAATCAGCCTAGCTGACGTTCCAAGTTATAGATTTTAAAACCATCCATATGAAGAACAGTCATTAATATTATCAGAAACACCTACATAGCATCATCATCCAGACTATTAGCACGGTGACAGCATAGCAGCATCCAGGAGCACGATAAACACAATAGGTCATCCATACAGTTCATGAAAACAACATATAAATTCGAAACATGTAGGCATATACTATCAACTCTACACTCGACAGTCCACACAAGCATCATTTTTGTAGCCTCGTAATACAGGATAGTATGGTACCATTCGAACATCCACAATGCATAGAATTAACCCATCATCCCAAAACAACATCAAAAGAGATGATAAACATGGAAGATAGTATTGCACTTACAATCCAATTGCGTGTTTTTGCAAGCCGGCGGGAAAGCGCGTGGATACAATAGGCGACGTCTGCCCGAGGCCTAGCGATGGACGTCGCGGCAACAATCTCTGCAACAACAGCATACACGGATGTGATGTGGCCGTCAAACACGGAAAACACCACCTGAAGCCAACCGAAAAATAGCACACCCTAATAGCCTTCCCACTTTCAGGCACGATCTAATTATAAAACCCCAGGAATACCTCCTAATTAATCAAAAACCTAATACATGGAAATATACGGTGTGAGAACAAATCAACGCACTGCGAAGGTGGCGCTCCTTGGGCGGGCACTCCACGTGATTAGTCGCCTTCACGATCGCCACATCCAGATCCTACAAAAAGCACACGGCCAAACGAATTCCAATCAGAACCACACAGATCTAAACCTCAACACCACATCAAAAAAAAAAGCTAGGGTTCCCACGAATCGGCCAAACTTGGGCAGAAGGGGAGGGGAAAAAAAATCCCGCGGGAGTTCCGGATCCGGACCTTGAAGTCGGAGTTGAGGTTAGCGAGGCTGACGGTGGTGGAGTCCTTGAGTGCGCCGTACGCCTTGCGCCAGCTCTGCATCGCCGCCATTCCTGCGGCCGCCCGCGTCGCGGTTCCTCCTCCTCCTCCTCCTCCTCCTCCTCTCGCCTCGCTATTTTTGGGGTGGTTTCTCTCTCTCTCACCCACGCGGCGTTGGATTCGGTTTTTGGTCGAGGGTTTTTTCTGTTTGCGTGTCAAAATTCGCCGACGCGGGGATTGAGGAGGAAGAAGTCGAAGAGAGTGTGTAATTAAATACAAGTCGGGGCGGCTTTCTGTGAATATTTTTGCTTTACAGTTTGTGAGACTTTTTCCCTTTTTTTCCTGTGTGGCTTGCGTTGCGCGAGTGGAAGGTTCGAGAGGAGACTTGGCACCTGGGAGATGCTCCACTTTTGCATTAAACCCCTCCATTTATCGAAATTTTATGTTGTTCAGAAGCGTCGCGAATGGGGTTATAGTTTTTTTTTTCTTTTTTTGGGAGGAAAAATTCTGTGACTTTGAAAATTATTTCTTTTAGATAGTCTTAAAGCAAGCATAGAACATTTGGTTGTTGATTGATCAGTTTGGAACTAATCTCTCCAGTATGATTTATTGCACCATGCAAAACAAAGAAAAACGACGGCAGTTCGGTTGTGAGCCAAGCCCATTATTGTCTTCTGTTCAATCTAATCATTGGACGGTACTAAATTATGCTCTTTGTAACCAACCATGTATTATCTATGATTGTTGATTGTTGAGCTAACTACTCATGTTAAGTTGGTAGCAGGAACTTGTGCCACAGTAGTAACTGCTCTATCTAAACTGTATTTGGATACACGTACACGGTAACAAACGCTTTGGGCTAATCTACTACACATCAGTAGAAACTGAAAATGACGTCTTTGCTCCTAGCATCAGACCTGACTTCTGCGTAATAAAACCGTTTCGTCGCTAGTGACGTTTACAGGAAGACCAGTCTGGCAAAAGCATGGATGGCCCTCCTGGCCATGAACTGTGTCGTCGCTTTTCCACGCTGCAACCCGGTGGGCTTCCAACCTGACAGATCTTCTATGCATTCCAAACCTCTTCACCGTTCTCCATTTAGGGACTTTTCTTTTTCTTTTTACACGGAAGACGCACACGTACACCAAAATTACGAAGGTGTCTTCGTAACACAACACTCAAAAGAGCGATATGTACAAATCCTTAATCTGACTCGCACACCGCATGTGGCCAAAACGGGTTTTCATAGATTGGTCAGTAGTTCACCTCTAACTAAAGGCATGTGAAAATCGTTCATGTTGCTGCTGTTGGATAGTTACAAAGTCACACCATAATTCACAAGTTGATTATGCCCTATTCAGATAGGGCATATTCATGGACACCAGAATTTCAATCTTGGTTAGTGGATCCACGAATTTCAACATAACATTGCAGGTGTTTCCTCATTCGTGGACCTTCTGGTCCCATCAACTTAGCATGATGGATAAGGAATCAAGTAGTCCAGTGGCAGATAAAAGTTAGGTGCTGTTTGTTTGGAGGGGCTAATCCATAAGTCCCTCCACTTTAGTCTCTTTTAGCCCATAAATTACCAAACAGGAGGGACTTAAACAGACTAAAACAGCATAGGGCAATAAGTCCCCGGGGGAGGAGCTTATATGGGTTAAAAACCTATAGCAGAGCGATCACAACCCTATCTCTCTCTTCACTCTCTCTCTCTCACACACACTACTAGATAGGTCATTTAATGAGGTTTTAGTCTCTTTTAGTCCCTCCAAATAAATAGGGTAGGACTAAAGATGACTTATGTTTTAGCCCTACAACTAGTTTTTAGCTCTAAGGCTTATGGAAACAAACAGGGCCTTAGTCAAAAAATCATTCAAATGCTGCTAGAATCTAGTCATATGGAAATGTAAATAACAAGGGTGACTAGTGCCAGTAGTTGTTGAAGTCAGTTGGCACAGTGAGCAGAATAGCAAGAAACTGGTCCAACACTCCAACTGGAACATGGAGGACACACAGATAAATGCAATAGTAAAAGAGAAGGGCAACATGGCATAACTGGGCCACAACCACAAACTTCACTCATCACTCCATCAAGCCTTCACGAGGTTCAGTTCCACTTATGAGGATTCATCAATCATTACGACCACCTGCCATGGGTTTCTTGTACCACACGATGAAGACACTCTCCGGGCATCAATCAATCACAGGTTAATCAAGTATAGTGGATCTGTTATGAACTTATCATAAGGGTCTCTGAAAATTTTGCTTCCATGTCAAATATATGTACACCTATTTGGACATCGGTATATGCTATCGTGGTCCTTTTCCAATGGAACGACGATTTGTACTCACCAGAGGTAGGGAAGTAAGTAGGCTGTACCATTACCATTGCTACGGGGCGAGGTTTTTACAGAAGAAATGGGCGATGCGCAGAGGCACGGAGCTGCGTCTGCCTACTCCTCCTTTGGTATCCACCGGCTCCACCAAATGCTTTTGCTCTGGCTGCTAAGCTCATCCATGCTTTCGTTGATTGTCCTCACGACCTTTCTCTGTACACGCAGCACGGAAGCAAGCAAGTTCCTCCGTGCACTGCCTTTCTTTGGTTTGATTTCCTATTGAGCAGGAAAAAAAGATATGACCCCTCGCAATAAATAAGTCATTACGAAAATGAAATTAAATATTTGAGCTAGAGAGTTTCAGGCTTTCAGCTACACTGTCGTGCGTACCCTAAGCTCCTGAAGTTGTGCCTCTGTAAAACCTCCTTCTGCTTCTGTTCCTGATCTTGCCATGAGGCCGACGACCCAACGGGCTGCTTCACTGTAGTCCTTCTGGGTTGCACGAAGCAGTTGCAACCTCAAGTTTTGCATTGCAGAGAGACCAAGCAGCCCCTCACGGTTGAAATATGGATGTGCCAATGCAGCCTTAGCACCAGTCCTTTGCCGTGCTTTGTACCGGACCATCGATGTGAGAAGTTCCCATCCAATACCACCATCTAAATCCAAGATGTCAAAGCCCCTTCGAAGATCCGGGGTAGCTCGTGGTTCTACCAAATTCCTCCAAGCTTCTAGGTCATAGCTGCACCTCTTTAGTTGGCGGTTAAATTGTATGAGGCTGCTGTCCGTTCTCAATGATGGAAATGCCTAAGAAAGATTGATGTGTTAGATAAGATCTATACAAGCTACAGTTTTTTAATGAACATCTATACAGATCAATATATTCAGTAGCATTTCTTATTCCAATATCTTGTCGAAGAACTTTTTGGTTGGAAAGCCATGCAACACAACAGAACTGTCGAGAAGAACTCAAATGACAGTTCAAACATATTACATTTGGTGTCCTGGACACGTATGCACAGTGCCCCCATGCACTGAAATGAAGAGGTGTGGCTAACTATTGGACAAATTTAACTTGTATGAAGAAGACCAAAGTAAGAAAAGGATGGAAACACAATTGTACATTATCTCAAGTTATGAAGAACGGAGATCAAACAGACTCAACTAGCATCTCACATGTTGATAACTACGTACTTAATGTGCCAGCTATAAACAAATGCTGACTCATCTTGCAAGGAAGTAATATAGCAGTCACTACAAGCCCATGAGAAATGTAAGATGTTTCAACACGATCGGAGTAAAAGATTTTTTTTGAAACAGTGTTAAAGGGGTATTAGTATGTTACATTTCAAATGATGGTTAAGAAGCTTCCCTGCTGCTTAAATTGGGAGGACGGTTCGAGAAATTCTAGTGTGACAAAAGCACATCAACCTAGAAATTTAGTTTTTCAAAGAGCATTGAAACACTGTTAATCTACTACTCCTGTAATCACATACCATTTGTAAGAATATAAGGCCCAGGCTATATATGTCAAATCTGTCAGGAAGGTTCAACTGCCAATGAAAAGAAAATCTATGCATTAGCAACAAACTGATTGAATGACTATATTAGAGAGCTGACACAAAAAAAAAGGATTTAAAGACTACCTGCCAAAGGACTGGAGATAAAGCAGTTGCAACTGGAGCAGAGGGAGCAGATGGCGTTTGAGTGCTCATTATATATTGCTCCGGTGCAGCATACCTGCAAACCATTGATAAAGCTTAATCAAGTCCCTAATCAAACTATATTTTAGCTCATTATAGCTTTAACTTTAAAAGATAACTTCTTTGCGAGCAATGCAATTACGGGTCATGAAGGTAGTTCTGAGTACCTTGGATCTAAAAGGAACTCACTAGGAATATAGTTGATGCCCACTCGCAAATCAGCTGCTGCTCCAAGATCAATAATTTTGAAGGTACGAGATCCTATCAGTAGACAAAAACTGAAAATATTAGCTCAAAGATATTTTCATGATACTACAAACTAAATATGTTCTGATTATTACCTTCCGAAAATATCACATTTTGGGGTTTTATGTCTCTGTGAACAATCCCTGTCGAATGAAGCCCATCAAGAGCAAATAAGAGTTGTCTCATTACTGTTTGAATAATCTTATTTTCTCTTGCTATTCCCTTTGGCAGGTCTTGAACATCTCCTAGAATCTTAGTCTCAACCTGATAGACCACAAACAAATTTGAAATAAAAAACGTTAATGAAAGATGAACTAATCCTGTAGGTCATACTAATTTAATTTGTTTATTGCATCTGTTTATTTAAGTTTTTAACATGGTTTAAATGAAAGGCTTAATTAGCCCCTTCCAAAATTAATCCAAGTAGATGACAGGAAAAAAAATTGCAACGAGAATGATGCCACTAAGAATTCAAACTCATCTGATTATTTCATTAACTGAAAAAACAACTGTTCAACACTGGAGCGAATGGAAGCAAGAATTTAACTTGACCGACCTGAAACTATCTTTCAGTTTGTATGGCAGCACTTACATTGTAAGGGAACTCCTTGCTTTGCATGAGGTCGAAAAGTGTATCCTCACCTTCATAACGCCAAATGAGCCAGTATTCATCAGCTCCCTTACCTTTAGCTTTGCTCTAGCAAGAAATATATATGCAATGTGAGTGTTAGGAGTCTATCATATTCTTTGCAAAGAACGGTAAGTCCATAAGATGATAGTACACGAACTTCAACATAACCAACTGAGAGTATTATACCTCACGAAAGCCATAAATAAAATCTGCACAGCTGCTAGCACAGGCCCTCCTGACACGCTCATTCATCCATATTTCTACCGCACCATACTCTGTTGCCTTCTTCACAACCACAGCACCTTGCTTTAAGAGAAACAAACAAGGTATGACCACCATTAGTATGCATACCCTAGCAACTACCTAACTCATAAAAATACCATGTTACGAGTATTGATCTTCAAAAGCTTGTTTAGAAAACTTTCACGGGGTTTTAGGCTTTTAGGTACACACCTTAATACTTTGAGTTACTTATCAAGCAAACTACGTGGCTGATTAACATATCACGAATTCACAGCCACCAATATATTTGTGCAACCCCTTTTTTACGCGGCATACTAGTACTACATACTATCAACACGAACTCACAAATACATTTTCACTTTCTTCAATGACCAACTTCAGTTTCTCCGAATCCACAACACTTCAATTACCCGGGGTTACTTCATTCCCTCCACTAAGGCAAGCAGCAGCCATCAGCAACAAACAATTCTACATATCTGAAACTTTTACACGCAGATGCAGTGATGCACATTACTGTTTACCTTCTCCGCCGCTTTGGGGTCAGCCAGCGACGCCTTGTAGACGACTCCGAACGCACCCTCCCCAAGCTTCTTCCCGAGCACGAATTCATCCTGCCAAAGCAACCAAATCATCCCCCAATCGAAGAAGCGCGGATGAGTTAGGGCCGGGGAAGCGCTCTCAAGCATCGCGAGTGCCGCACCTTGCGGAAGGTGGGGCGGAAGACGCGCTCGGCGAAGGCGAGGACGAACATGTCGAAGAAGCCCGGCGCGACGCCGGGGGTGGACCAGAGGTAGGACGCGGCGGCGAGTGCGAGCGCCACGCCGGGCGCGGTGATGGTGAGCCCGTCGTTGCGGGGGAGCGTGCTGCGGTAGATGACGTCGCCGCACGCCATCACCGTGCAGGGGAGCCCCACCCCGACCGCCTCCACCAGCTGCCGCCCCAGCTCCCCGCCGAGCTCCGCCGTCACCGGGCGGAACGACGCGGCGGGGCTCGCCGTCGCCGGTAGCCGCCGCCGCCGCCGGCGGAGGAGGGTGTCGTGGCCGGGGAGGAAGGAGGTGGAGAGGCCAAGGCTACCGGTGGCCATTTTTGCTTGCTTTTTTTTTTCTCTGTTTCGAAAAAATGCGGCTCCACTATTTCTTCTCCATATGTGTGTGTTTTATTTTTCTTTTTTCCAATTATCGTGGGGAGATAATTCAAACTGTGGGATCGGAACAGGTTGACACGTGGGGTATGGTCCACCTGTCAGTGTCAAATATCCAAGTGGCTCTGTGGCTGGGAGTACGGGAGCCGAGCTTGCATGGATTATATCTTGTTGGCCCCACATGTCAGTGACGTTAGAATGCATGGCTTGAGTAAGGCGTTCTCAAGCTACTATTCCCAGTTTCCCACTAAATTATTAAATTTAGTTTACTGTGATAGTTTTGCTTGTTTAAGGAGTTTTAGATTTTGATAAATAGCTGGTGGGAATTTGATCGATAAAAAATTATGTTTTATTTATTTAAAGATTTTATAACCATAGCTTTTTTCAGAACGCGAAGTAAAAGTTGGAGCGGTGAGAATCCCCTCCAAACATGATCTGATACTACTATTAACTGTGAGGGAAGATAAGAAATCTAGATATTTTGTTACATGGACTAATCTTAGTTTAGTTCGTACAACATATGGAGAAAATGTAAGATGATAATCTGTGGCTGTGGGGAGATGGACTTGGAGAGAAGTATCAGCCTCATCGAGCTAGTGGCCAGAATTCGCTCTCACGGTATGATTGATTCGGCGGACTAGTGGAGTGCAGTCCCAACTCCCAAGTTTGTGCAAGTGAAAAAAAAAATCTACTATCACACGTTACAACTTCGGTTCCTAGCGTCTGAAAAAAAGATAGATTTAGATAATTTACAGAAAGCCAAACTGTCTAGGATTCTAGGAATATGGACATGGTTGAGGAGCTTCCGACAACTACAATTTTTCTAAAATCAGAAACTACCATAAATAATCCAGTCTTTGTTCATATTTAAAAAAAACTGCAACGGTAGAATTCACAAAAATGAATTAAAAGTCATAAGCTGGGAAGCTGGGTTTCTCCCCTTCTCTAATTCTCGTAAACTCGCTACTAACTAATTGTTCTCTTAAACTACCTAAACAGAGCCAATGAAAATATTACCAGTAGTATTACAAATCAATCAGTAGTACAGTAGTCAGCAATAATCCAGTGACCCCACTTCACGTGATTAAAAGGGATTTTCGGATTGGAACTTACTGGATGGGCCAAACTTAGGTGATCATGGAATTTTTTTATTTTTAATTTTTTTTGTTAAAAGTTTTGTAAAAATAATTTTTTTTCCAAAGTTTGATAAAAGTAAGCTCCCGCCATCCTCTGGGAGGACGATTATTAAAAATCACCCATCCAAAAGGCGGCCAAAGTGACGTGGCAGACAGCCGTTAGCTCTCTACCGATGGCCGTCTGCACATTTTGCAGGCGGCCCCCTTGCCGCTCTAGCAGAGGGCGGTTTTTACTATGCCGAGGGCCGCCTGCAAAAGGGCGGCGGGGGGTCCTGGAATTTTGCAGGCGCCCCCCTTGCCGCCCTCTGTATGAGCAGTTTTTAACTGTTCATTCAGATTAGGGTTTCCATATGTTTTATTATATTTGTTATCGAAACATTTGGTACAAAATTTTAGTAAAACATCATATTGAAAACTAATAAAACAGAAGAAATGATTGTAAATTTGTTTGATGTAAACTATGATATTTGGACGAATAAAAGTAGGTAAACACTCACTCTGAGAAGAAAAAAATCAGGTATATTCTATAAAGTTAAAGACTAGGTCAAATTGTAGGTCGAGGATGCAGTGTGTGATTTTGAAGCATTAGGTTAATGATCTTGTAGAAACAAGAAGAGTATGTAAAATTTAGTAACTACCGGATGATATATTGTTAGCTATTTGTATTGCGTACAGTTGTAAGGAAAGGAGCGTAATGGGGCGTCAAAGAACCATGTTAACCATGGCCTGCTCTACCCTTGTTTGATTTTGCTCACTTTGCATTGATGGTCCAACAACATCACCCGCATTGTTAGGACCCTCGACATCTTCGGTTCGCACTGAAACATTTGCATCTTTCTCTTGCACCGATACAAATATAACAAGGGGCTATGACCGTTCAAAAGCCATCTCCACATATCGTCTCCATGCAACAGTACTATCCATCGGCATTAGTTCCCAAAAATAACCTTCTGTTGCACTACTCATTACAACAGATACTGACATTGTGTAGATTTCTGGGTCTATTCTAAATCCTCTCAACAACCAACTGTAAATTGACTGAAATGTTCTCTCTGCAGGCCTATCGATGCCCTTAGATGTCATTACAAAATCTGACAGATCAACACCATCTGGACCAAATCTAAGGTTCCCTTCACCGTGAACTATCTGAAATAGAACCTTATTTGACGTTGTGCCTGATTAAAAAAATAACTAGGTTAACTAAGTTCATACCGTACTAATAAGATCTAACATCATGTTCATCGATACTCCGCACTAAGTTACAATTTCTACAATATTGTTCTGTGTCCTATGTCCACAATTCTAAAAATAGATGGCGTGCTTCAGATCGAACTAAACTACATTTTTCAATTTACACTATGGCCTAAGTCTCAATTCCTACTAAAATCTACTGTGTTCTAAATCTACACAAATGTATTGTGTTCTACAGATCTACTAAAAATTATGGAACTAAAACTGCAATTCAACATAAATTAACAACACAATGTAATGTGATGTATTTACCTGTGATAAAGTGCGCAAACTAGCAGGGCTTCGCCGCTCTCCTTCTGCTCCCCCTCACCCCTCCCTCTTTATTTTTTTCTGGAATTATGAGTGATTATAATGCGAATTTCAGAGAGGGGAAGGGTTTTATAGGGGACAGGCTAAAAACCGCCCTTACAAAGGGCGGCAAGGGGGCCACCTGCAAAATTTCAGACCCCCGGCCACCCTTTTGCAGGCGGCCCCCGGCACAGTAAAAACCGCCCTCTGCTAGGGCGGTAAGGGGGCCGCCTGCAAAATGTGCAGACGGCCATCGGCAGAGAGCCAACGGTCGTCTGCCACGTTACATTGGTCGCCCTTTGGATGGCGATTTTTAATAATCGCCCTCCCAGAGAGCGGCGGGAGTCTACTTTTGTCAAACTTTGAAACAAAATATTATTTTTGCAAAACTTTTAATAAAAAAATTAAAAATAAAAAAAATTCGGTGATCATGCCCAATGGGCCATCTCTCCTCAATGGCTCATGGTAGTGACGGCCCATTTCAATTGACCCTCTTAACTAGAAATTTTTTTCTAGCCCAGCACTGAAATTTAAAAGGCCGTAATTTGTACTATCCTCTTGAAAAACACAGCCCATGTGGATGGACGGTGTGAGTAAACCTGAATCATATTGCATTTCAATTAGATTAGTGCAAATCACTTCCAAGTTCCAAGCAAGTGAAGCAACATACAACAAGCATCTCTCTTAACTTCATCAAACTGCAAAATGCAAACACCTCATGAAGTCATGATAAACTTTTTTTTTTTTTTGGCGAACCTGCGTGCAGGTCGGTGGGAGGAATAAAATCTCATATTTATCATATCAAGATCATGGAACGCCTGAACATTTGTTTATCGCGGTCAAATTTAACCCAAGCTGTTCTTGCCATTAATCCACCATTAGTGCCCAAGAGGATCTCTCATTCTCTCGCCCGTTGCAACCAGCACGCAAAGACGCAAACCCAGAGCCACGCCTCCCTCGCTGCCGAATACTCTACAAATTAAAACGGCGTGTGTTTTTTTCTTCAGAGTCAATGGAGACACAGCTTGCTCCAAAATTGGAGAGAATTTCGCCTGTATGAGATCTTTATGATGCTGCATGTTTTGATTATCTCAGCATTGTATAGTTCATCAGCCAGCTGATCGAATGCAATTTGCAAAGGATGGAACAGAGAAGTTTTGCTTTTGGGGGATCGATCACCTGATGACTGTGCCACGACTGAAAATTGGATGTCTGAATTATGGTTTGAAATTAAATCAGAAGAAACCAAACCTGAATCAAGGAATTCAGGATGCGTACGCTCTGAAACGTGACGTTGTACTAATGACTATAGTATAGACTTATTGTACTACCGATAGCATGATAAACAGATAAAGAATTGTGCAGATATGATTTCTTGTCCCTGGGATGAGTAGGATCCTTCTAATGCAGCTTGTACATAGAATCCCTAATGATAAATATCTATAAATATCTCCCAGAACTATTTAAGCATATCATTTTGGTCTGTTAGGATACTAAGACAAAAATATCTTCCCAATTGCCTCTGCACTTTAGGAGTGGTTTCTTTGTGCTGACCAGAAACCAATCATTTCTGCTGGAATCTTTACAATTTAGCCCCTTTTAAAACTCATCTTACAAATACTCCCTTCGTATAGTACGTAAGATGTTTTGGATCAAGTTTACACGTATGCAGTACCAAATTAATTTCATTAAATTTTATTTCTATAGTATATTTATTTAGTATTAAAAATGATACAGCATTTTTTTATAAGCTTCATTAAATTTAAAGAAATTCAACTTTGGATAAAACCAAAATCTTACATTCTGAAATGGGAGTAAACATGATAAAAACTTTTGTAAAAATAGACCCATAACTCAGCACCAAGGATTTTGGCACTGACGCCCGTGATAGGGTGGAACCGATGCCATGGTGAACGGTGAACGATTAGACACCGATATGGCGAGAGGTTAATTGGCGCCATAATTGTTGGCTCCGACCTCCCGGTTGATCTGGCATGTTCTAAACAAATTATTCACCAGATTTATTATTTGCTCCACACTTCTAAAATACAATTTCTCAAAAAACTTTGTTCTACTTACATTGTTTAGACTACTTGTTATAAGCTATTTGTTTGATTCTATAATATATATTATTTAATCTATCAGAAGCTAAATTGGGGCCTCATATGGTGCCTAGGACACAAGGTTTGAAATACACGAATTCAGCTCAAAGTTTTGAAATTTTTAACTTCTAGATATATAGCTAAGTATAACAATCCAATTGATACCCGTACCTCCAATAAAATAACTCAAATTTAATGATATTTCACTATCTTATATCACATAGTTTGATAACTACTATATGTTTACATGGCACATACCTAGAATAAAACATTGAGAAAAAATGGGGCATAGAAAGGTTCAAATTTGTTTGAACTAGCTAATAAACAACTAAGCTCCATACCCAAAAAAAGTTTCAAAATTCCCCATACTTATTTAAATTGGGTATATACTGAATCTTTTTTGTCGAGTACCATGGAGTCCCATGTAATATATTTGTCTTAATTTATCCATATAAACAAGTAAAGCATATATTTCATTTCTTCCACATTTCATCCAATGTGATCCGTTTCCATTATATTGGATGTTGTTTGAGATCAGTTTGAAACCCTGCCTCTAAGAATTTCCCTCCCCTGCAAGCGGCAACACCCCTCCCTCCAAATCCGGTTGATTTGGCACTGGATTTTACACTAAGATTGACCAAGTAATGTACCCCTTTCTTCAACCTATGTTGTTTGTTTCCATTTTATTGGATGGTGTTTGGGATCAGGATAAAAACCAACCTATGGGAAGGGAGTAAGCGGTTCAGGAGGTCAGCGCCAATGATAATCGCGCTGAGACGTTGAAGGTCGAGACCAAATTTCAGACCAATTTTCAGAATAAGTTCTACGGATGGCCTATTTGCAAAGTATGTTTTTAAGAAGGACCAAATAGTTAAAAGTCCAGATCAATTCTGCCCTCAAAATATCTGTATCAACTCATTGTCATGCTGATGACTGAAGGAATCTCTCTCTCTCTTATCTGACGAGCAACTCTGAAACAAAGAAGAAGCTGTCCATCCGTTCGTCGCCAAAGCAAGCACGAGCTAGCTAAGGGAGGAGGTCAGCTAGCTGTGTTCAGACGCGGCTCACATGTGAAACTTGTAAATTTCGAAGCTGCCGTACCTTCAGAGAAGAAAAAACAACGCAATTATACTGGTTTTAGCGGCCTTTCGATGGTACGAAAAGCTCAGATTAATTAAGCTATAGAATCTGGGCATGTGATTGTCACATGACCCGAGCAACTACTGCATCGATCGGCAACGCAACGCGTGCTTGGGGGTGGTGGTTTTTCCGGCTCTACAGGACTAGCGCAGCCGTTTTTCAGGAACGGCGGTTTGGCAACCGCAGCTGATTTCACCGTGAATTTGGATTGAAGTCACCTCGTTGCTTCGGTAATAATGCTCCAATGCTCCATGGACAGAGGGGAAAATATTAGTACCAGTTGGGTTTTGAGTTAAACGAGGACTTGGGATTAGTCTGCATTTCTGCAAATGCAATGCAGTGTTCTGCGTAAATTGAGTTTAAAAAAGAGTTCTGCATGAATTCTATCTGATGATGTACACATGGAGCATTCACATTGTTCAAACTGAGGGCCCAATGTTTATATTAATAAATTTAAAGCGATCTTAATGGAGGATCCAACTTCTTTTTGGAGGTATATGGAATAACCGTAGATTTATAATAATACATCGATCCAAAACTCGTTACTCTCTTTCAAATTTGACGCAACTATAAGATTGTACATTTTTACTTTATTTCTTCGCAACATCAGAATTCTAGGTTCATTGGCGTGTTTTTGTTGTACACGGTGAACTTTTGAATTTCTTTTAATTTTCATTCCGGGTGAAAATAAAAATGAGGTGTAAGTCCTTCTATGTTTCAATGATTTATTACTTATTGCCAACATAGATTTCACGTGCATTATTATATTCTGGTTATATGCAATAATGTGCTGCGTTTCTTTTGTCATTTTCAGCTTGGATGGGAATCAAAATGAAGCTTGGTTTCTTTATTTTATTTTTACGAACAAGCAAAATCTTTTCATGTCGATATATTAACAAAAGAAAAGACTTTTACAACTACGATCCACTGATGTAATCATGGGGGCTACAAGGAAAAGGAGAAAAAATACTGGGCTAACTTGGAGAAAATCAAGCCCCAAGTAACAAGAGAAAAAGACAAGCTAGAGTCTATATGCCAAGAAGAACCCCTAAGGACTAGCTTCGTTGCAATCCAAAGCCTCCCTTCTTGTATGATGCGATCGATCACCGTATCCACAAGAAAAAGTATCCATCAAAAACTCGAGAATTCTTTTCCAGCAACCCAGGCAACATGGAGAATGAGGAAGTCGAACCCCTTCCTATGTTGGTCTTGCAGCCGCTGGCAAGAAGACTCCCACCAAATTTGAAGCGAAACTTAGCGGCTAGGCGAAAGGGAGGCTAACCTGAGCTTGGGTAGAACTTTATGCCAAACTTATCGCGCGAAGACACACTCTAGCAAGATATGGTGAGCCATTTCGAATTCTTGCACGTATAGAGAACACATGGAGTGACTATTTATCCCGCGACGACACATCCGATCAGTCGTCCAACAACCGGTGAAGCGCGAGCCAAAGGAAAAGCTTGCAGTTCATGGGACATGTGTTGCACCAAAGAAACTCGGCACAGGAGAAGGCGATCGAGCCCTCGAAGAACGTGTTGAGGTTGAGTTGGCACTGTACTCACCGCCTGTCCAGTGCCAAATGAACTCATGTGGGGCTGAGTCTTGGAGCGGAAAGCTCTATATTTCTATCACACAACTGGAGGAATTAGGAAAGGACTCACACCATCACGGTGATGTCAGAGAGCCAAACATTGTTGGCGAGGCCAACAGCCACTGAAGTGGTTTCTTTATTTTATCACCTGAAGGAAATAACCCGCCTTGCATACATATTAAGACGGCAAAATGTTAGGTTGACGTCAAATGTAACAGGAAAATCATGCGTTGTACGTACACGATTACTAGCGCATTGTACATTGTAGTAGAAGTGTAGTACAGAGATGATATTAATTGTATTCCACACTATTATATTTTCCTTTCAGACACATAGTTTGTACGGCTTAGTATGTCCATACTACTAATAGCCTGATGAAATGATTAACACATGGGTTAAAAAAGACACTGACCTGAATTTCTTATGGAACATTATTGTGTTAGATACTGCATATACCATATTTCAATTTGGGGACAGAATTAGGGGGTGTTTGGATACAATTTAAATTTTAATCCCTATCACATCGAATGTTTATACACTAATTAGAAGTATTAAACATAGACTAAGGATAAAACCCATTTCATAACTCTGCACTAATTCGCGAGACGAATCAATTGAGCCTAATTAATCCATAATTAACCTATGTGATACTACAGTAAACATGTGCTAATTATGGATTAATTAGGTTTAAAAAATTTATCTCGCGAATTAGCTCTCATTTATGCAAGTACTTTATTATTAGTCTATGTTTAATATTCTTAATTAGAGTCTAAATATTCAATGTGATAGGAATTAAAATTTAGTTCTGAATCCACACACCACCTTAGCGAATGGACACTACGGTGACAGGGGCCTCTATCTTAACTGCTACTAGCATCTCCATGGAATCAAATCATCAAATCTCATGTCAAAACTAGCTACTCTCTCCACTACTACTAGCTGCAGGCAGGAATATTTAGCAGGGCCAAAAAGGAAGGAATCTCAGAAGGAGCAGAATAGGCATTAATTCCATCCTAACCATGGAATCAATTCGATGTCAAGCAGGACCGTTGGTCTACAGGCCCGGGAGGCATTGTCCCCTGTCATCAAAATTCGTGCAACTTGACAGGATGCGTTTGCATGTGCTTCCTGGAGATGGCAGCTCCCCACTTCCAAGAAGGGGTATATGCCCTTCTCCAAGATGGCGCGCTTATTATCATATGCACAAGTAGTAGGTCAGCATGAGGAAGAAGAAGAAGAAGAAGGCTTGCCTACTATATAAGCTGGCCAGATGATGCACACTTGGACACACCAAACAACAACAGCTAGCAGATCCAGCACGTACTAGTGACATTGAGCCTTCTTCTTGCTCTTCTTTGCCTAGCTAGATTCTCTTCTTCTCGATCCGTTCGTTAAGGATGGTTAAGCTGAGGATCCATGGGAAGAACAGGGCCGGAGGAGGAGGAGGAGGGCTCAGCAGGATGCTGAGGGAGCAGAAGGCCAGGCTCTACATCATCAGGCGATGCGTCGTCATGCTCCTCTGCTACCATGACTGATCTCACGATGGTCTGAATCTGAATCTGAATCTGCCACCTCTGCTCTGCTGCTATATATGTTCATCTTCGTGGCGATGGTCTCTACTGCTACTACTACTCTTGGTTCTGTTCATCTGAGTTTTCGGTTCTAGGAATGTAGGCCTGACAAATTCTTTGGTGTATATAGGATAGTTTTGAGATAGATCTACTGACGGTTTTGATGATCTTCTTCTCTTTTTTGTGAGTTTGTGGTACTCCTAAGTCCTACAATGGCAAGGATGTACGTGTATCTTGGTGTCCGGCAACGTTCTTGGATCTTGTCCGTGTTCTTCTGTTCTCAATCAGAAATGCAAAATGAGAAAAATCTCTGTCTACTGGTATTTCTCTCTGTCTCTGCTGATGATGCATGATTTGGAATCTGGCAATCAAGTTTTCACTTTCTCATAAAAAAATGTTGGAATCACAAGCTAATGCATAAATTAACTCATATGTGTTCAGACATTGTTGCATGGAAGCTCACAGCTGAACTAACTCTGAACAAAGCATTATCAATGTGTACATGAGAAGAAGATCAATAACTTATTCACAAAGATGTACTACTCATGAAAAAATGACCTCCTTGTAGTTTTAAATCATGCAATGTGGCCTTTTCTGGCAAACTCCTCTGAGTTTTTGTCAGACAGCATTGTTATACAATCCGAACTATGTATTCTCTCCATTTCTATTTAGCGAATCTACCCGCAAAGCTTCTGTTTTTTTTTCTAAAGAAAAGGAAATGGCATGACCTGAATACACACTTCAAATGTGTGTTTCAACTTTTGTCTTGCACAATATACTGGCTAGAATCTATGAATAGCTAGCTAGATTTAATATTATATTTATCCAGTTCCCAGCTTTCAGGGTTTAGAGGGTATGCATCTTCCAACAATACTGGGGTAGTGAACATGTAAATTCCTTACAAAATTGGTACATAGAAATTGTTCAGACAGAACAGAGATTTGTTTCCCCAATAAAGATCCATCTATTCAATTCTTTTAACTATTAAAGCTCTTGACAGGCAAAATCTTTGCCTGCCTGCCCCTAAAAAAACCTAGGAAAAATGAACCATTAAATTGTGACAAAAATATATTAAAAATCCGTCCATATAGTATTAGGTGGATTGAGCAGGCAACACCAGAAAAAAAAAACAGAGAGAAGCTTCAAGGTACTTGCAAATGACACGCCTACCGGTCTTGATTTTTGAAACGCACAGCTCATTGTGAGTAGACATCTGTCAGATATATCATCCAGTCTTATTTTTTGTTGTTTATCATCAGAATTGCTCACGACGATTAGATGGATGACCAAGCAGCTTGATTTTAAGTCTTATCGACTAAACATGCAGATTTCTCCCAGGCGACTAAGGCAGTTCAGATATAAATTAGCCAAATATATTGGAAATGTTCCAATTTTCTTTGGTATCTCTGTCCATAAAAATGCTGAAGTTACCGTCGGTTCTACCTAGTACCTTTCGCAACATCTTCTTGGATTTTGGATTGCCCTTTAACTCTGTTTAATTTAGATTATTGAGTGAACTGTTACAATAGATTACCGATGTGATTGTATCGATAAATTAAATGTTTTTAAAAATAAACTTAATAAATAACTCGATACAAGTGGTTTAAGTAATGCAGTGGTTTAATTGATGCGGTAGAAAAAAGTTTTTTTTGAGAAAAATGTATTTTTCAAAGCGTGAAGTAAATAATCTGGTAAATAAGCAAGAAAGAAGCCTATATGTATATCTGACCTTTAAAGTGACTGCTCGTGCACCGAATGGCCCTAATAGGCTAATAGTTCGACCTGAAACAACCTTGCAGAATGCATTTGTTTAGTTCAGACTTAGAGATAATTGTAGTTTAGTAGTACAATTTGGCTCGGTTCCAAACAACCGTTCTTTCTTTAGTCCCTATGGTCGGCAAAACCAGTGTTTTACCCGTCATCGGAGGTCGTGATAGAAAAGCATATCCTATATCCACTTGCTGTACTTCCTTCAGAAAACCATGTCCAAGTTCAGGCAATGGCTGCGAACTGAAGCTTAATTTGGAACAGCTTGTTTACTCTTCCATTGGAGCCACTGCAAAGTGCTAGTAATCTTTGTACCAGTTGCCGTACTTGGAGCACTAGCTCTGAAGTTCGTGCTGTTTTCTGCGATTAAAATTGTGATTTGAACTGCGGCACGGCTCGTTGTAGTTCCTCCAGTTGCTATGTGAAATCTGAGAAGAACAGAAAAGAAAATGCTGGTATCTAGAGCCAGCATTGCGTTCAAGAAACCACATGCAAATGTGCTCTCAACTGTCTACTTTGATTGCTATCTGTATGAACTAATGCAAACTAGTACCATGACCAATAGCAGAAGATGAACATGGTTAGCTAAGATAAGACGATCTCTGAGAGATGTGAAGAAATGTTGCAGGGTTAGAGTGATCGACTTGTTTGAAAGATTTGGTGAGGATTGGATGCTCAGAAGATAGATATCACCACTACGTTGCTGTTCAAATTCCACAATATAAAAGTTTCTGACCACAGCTCATGTATCTCCTGCATGTAATGGCTGTTCATGCAAACTGTAAAGTCAAATACTTGAAAAATGGCATCACCATGGAACGCAAGTTCACTGAACAAAAAAAGTCAAATAGCCGGAGAGTATTGTTTATTTAGTGAGAAGTAAGAGGCCATATTTCGGATGATGGAATATCAAAGTGTTTGGTCGGTCCGGATGCTCATGTCATGAGCTGGAGCTTGATTTTTGTTTACTGATGAGTCAAAACTGATTCAACCAGTGAAGAACATGAGCACGAGTTGCACAATGACTGATCCTTGAAAACTAGAAGAGCCATTTTAAGGTGCTCCATAGAGCCACGGCAAATCACAACCGTTGATTATTTGTGCTTCATTTCCAAAAAAAACATATGATCTCCCTTCACCTAATACATGACGGCTAAAAATGCAAAGTATCTACTGACACAATTATCTTTCCTAAATTAATTATTTACAGATGACAAATTTATGATTTAGGCAACAAACTGAACAAGCCCACGATTTGCCAAAACAAGGCGCAATGACTATGCGTAAATTGGGCCTACATGTCAATGGAAGGTTTATATTTGATTCTCAAATTTCCAATAATTTTGTATAGTTTTTACACTAATGTAAAAATATGAAAAGTCGGATTTGGTATGAGGAAAGGATTGTATGTTTGCCACATGCAAAAGATAGATGAAAACAATTAAAAATTCTGAATATACCAAAAAATTCAATTATAAATTTGAAATTCATTCCAAATTACAACATGGATGTTGGAATTTTATTTAAAATTTGAAATTATTGGTTGTTGTAAATAATTCAAATTTGTACACGTTAAAATAAAGAAACAAGGTTTCTTTCATAATTGGAATGCAGTACTTGATATTAATATGCCTTAAATGTTAATAAATGCCATCTTACCACCTACTCCCTTCATCCCTAAAAGGTTGTTGTTTTAGTTAGTCAAAGGTAAATAAAGCCAGAGACTAATAAACTGCCATGCGTTTCACTAATACGAATAGAAAACAATGAAGGGGAGAAAACGAGAAGGATGATGGAACACTGGTGGTTTGATGGCTGTAACGAGAAGGAAATGTTGAAGTGCGAGAGGTAAGAGAAAACTTTAGCCGTTGGACCAAAGTTCTAGCGGACCCCACTCAAAAAGACAAATTTTGTGGGACAACACTTCAAGCTAAAGAGATTTTTTTTTTTAGATAAAGGGAGAATGAGATAAGAGAAAATGTTATCCATTTGACCAATGTTCAACGATGATTCCAAATCATTTTGGTGTAACTTAAATAAGTCCAAACTAGAAAGCTTTTTGGGAGTGGTAGTAGAAGTGTAGAACAATGGTAGAGTACTCTCTCCACCTAAAAGTTTAAGTCATATTTCTTTTGTTACAAAAACCAAGAAACTAATAACTCATCCTGCATATAACAAAAACCAAATACTCCACTATATGATACATGCATGCACGTAACAAATAGTATTAAGATGGTTATTTGGGTTTCGATCAATAATCTAATAATTTAATATAGTATTGTAAAACAAAAGGATAATATTTTTTAAAGCCTTGAATGCTTAGAGACTATAAATATACCTATCTTATTGAAGAAAAAAAATAAAAAATAAAATATGTTTGAGACTTTTGAACGGTGGGAGTAGACATGGGTATACGGCCATCTGCTCAATCAGCTTCCCTTAATTGTTCAGGCTGACTCAACATAGAGTTTACTAGTCTTAATTTTTCAGCTTCCCTTAGTCTGCGGGAGTACATTGCACGAACCTGGCAACATCTCTCTTTCTCTTATAAAAAAAAACAAAAACAAAAACTGTGGAGCGAGCTTGCCGGTTTGCAACGGCAGGAAAAAAGGAATAAGTTCACTTTAAATCCCTCAATTTGTCAACATCGGTAGTATTGTCCCTCAACTTACAGAACCAGTCCAAACGATATCACTCGGTAGTATTATCCCTGTTTTATCTGACGTGACGTCTACGTGGCTCTTTGACTAGGTCTTAATCCCACGTGGTATTTATGTGGAGCTTACATGGTAATTTGATCCAGGAAACAATAAAATGAGCTGACGTGGCAGTTGAGTCAAGTGTGGGACCCACATGTCAGGGCAATTCAGTCTAAATTAAAAAAATAATTGGTGAGCCCCACATGTGAGTGACACGTAATCTCCTCCTTCCTCTCTCTTACCTTTTCTCAGCGGCATCGGTGGGAGCAAGGCGTCGGCGACGACTGGCGGCGCCGTAGAGGAGGCCGGAGGGTGTCGATGTGGGAGCATCTTCTCCACCCGCGTGCCTCATTCCCCTTCTCCCCTCTCCCTTCCCAGAGACGGGCGGCGAGCAGTGGGAGAGGAACTGGGTGGTGGCGACAACCAGCAGGAGAGAGCGGCGGGCGACAATAGAGGAGCTAGGAGGCGACAGTTGCTAGCGGTGGAGGGCGGATAGTGGATTCTAATGCCGTGCTCGTCGCTGTAGTGCCAACTCCTCCGACGAGGTGGGGAGGTCGGCGAGATCGGGCCCATGACATCGAGGGGGAGAATGACGCCGGAGGGGACGACGATGAGGAGGACATCGCGAAGACGACCCCCGCGACGTTGGTGGTCGTGCGGCACGCGGCAGAGGTCGACCCCGCGACTAGGTGGTGGAGACCTCATCCTCTCTTCTTCCTCCTCCCTGCGCACAAATCCCAGTTGGATCTACCAGTGGCCGTGGCTGGGGAGGGAGAGGAGAGAAGGGGAAGGCCCACAGCTCACCATCCTTCGCTCGCTCGCTGGCCCCGCCGCCTAGTGCCCATCTCTCCGTCGCCTACCGGCCTTTCACCCCGCTAGTCGTCGGCCGCTGCTCGCCTCACTCTGCTCCGCCGGCCTACTCTGGTCACCGCCACTCCGCCTCGCTGCTCCGCGCTCCGCCCTCCACTACCCACATGCTGAAAAAGGAAAGGGAGAGAGAAGTGGAGCAGTCACCGCCGCTTCGGCCACCGCCCACTTCGGCCGCCCTTGCTCCGCTCTGCTCCGTTCGCCTGCTACAGCCTCCGCCACTCCGCCCGCCACCTGTCGCCCGCCTCGCTCTGCCAGTCGGCCGCTCCGCCCGCTCCAACCTTCTTGCAGGTGAGAGTGAGAGGATAGAGAGAGAGGAGGGGTGGTAAGGATGACTGTGGGGCCACATGGGCCCCACATTTTTTTATTATTTGTTGGGTGTACCTGATATGTGGGTACCACAGGTTTTATTATTTTTTATTATTTGTTGTGTGTACCTGACATGTGGGTCCCACGGGGTTTAACATTTTTCCGGTTCCAATTGCCCCGTAAGCGCCACGTCATATGAAGACCGAGTCAAATTAACCACGTAGGCGCCACGTCAGCTAAAACCGGGCACAATATTACCGAGAGACCTCATTTAAACGTTTTCGTAAGTTGGGGGACCCGTCGTACCCGGTTTTGCGACCAAGGGATGCAAAATCGGACTGGGCGACAAATAGAGGGACCCCAACTGAACTTATACCGGAAAAGAAAACGAGAAGCCTTTGCAGCGAAAAAGCGTTGGGCTTTAGCCTCACGGGCTGTACGGCCCATGCTGCCGTAGGCAGTGACTAGCCCGATGCCTCGACGTATTAAGTTGGGCCGAGACGAGCACGAGCTGCACCGATCACGGTGGCCGGGCTGAGGGCCCTCGTCTCTCCGCGACTCCCGGCCCCGGTCTCCGAGAAAATTCTGGATTTGCACAAGATAATTAAGTTCTTGTGCTGCGCAACTAATCGATCAAAATCCCAACGACCGCAACAGACATTTGCATGGGCTCCTTCCTCTGCCATATAGGAATCACCATTGCGTGGACCGATCGACGACCGTGTCCGGATGTGAACTCGAATTAGCAGCTGCATGCATGCAACATTCCAGTTCACACCATCTACAACATATGTGAGCTAGTTGAAATCCTCGCAACATTTTTTTTTAAAAAAAAGTCAATCAAAAAATAATAAGATGAAAAAAAAATGAAGGCATGCATGCAGCTGGACCCTGGATAGGCACGATCTATTAATTGATCTTATCTATGTATCCTCGGAAGAGGCAGAGACAGGCCGCGTGAACTTGCCGTTTAACGCGCGAGACGCGCAAAATTTCCATCGATTTCTACTCAGAAATCGATTACCATCGGTCGATCTCAGAAGAAACAGAATCCTAGCTATTTCCTCGGGCCCGACCAACAACAAATTAACAGCGGATGAGCGAATGAAGAGTAGTCAAGCCGCGTCGTCGTCGCGTGGTCGTCGATCGATCGATCGAATCGCGGTCTCTCGGTTGTCGAAACGCATTGAAAGTTAACCACCGATCGAGATGGCCGCGCGTGTAAATTAAAACCCTACGAGTGAGTGAGTGATTGATCGCCCCGGCCGCGCGCAGGCCGGCGCTCTCGTCTGTCGTCATGGGGAGGGAGGCAGCGTCCTCGCCGCCGCCGCCGCCACCGCCACCGCCGGTGGTGCATGGAGCCGGCTCGTCGTCGTCCGGACAGAAGAGGAAGGCCGCCATGGAGGACGGCAGCGGCGCCGAGGACGACAACGTGCCGCCGTGGCTGAAACTGTCGCTCGGCCCGGTGGTCTACGGGGACGTCGACGACGACGACTCTTCTTGCGCTCCGGCAGTGACGACGTCGACCGAGGAGCGGCTGCCGGCTCCGGTGCTGCAGCAGGTGTTGGCAGCCGCCGGTGTGGACTCCGGATCGGCGGCCCATCCATCGACTGCACCTGTCCCTGACGATGATGCGGCGCCGTCTTTTGTGGCCTCGGCGACCAGTTGGCTCGTCGATCACCATGACAACGACGGAGTTGCACTCATGGCAGCCGGTATGTTGTTCACTAGTGACGCAAACGGCTTGATCCCCAATGGTGCAGTCCCGGTAGCCCATTGCTTCAATTTCTTTGGACCTTCAACGTCATCATTAGACATGTCGCATCTCCATCAACAATCCTCCACGACTCAACGTCGCAGCAATGCATCCACGGCAAGCACCAGCGGCACCGGCGGCGGCAGCAACAACGACGACGCGGCACCTGCCAACATCGCCGCAACAAACGTTGCAAATGGAAGTGGCAACAACAACAGTGGCGGTAATGTTCTTCTGAATCCACCGTATCCTTGGGCTACCAACGAAGTGGCCAAACACCACTCCCTTGACGAGCTTGCTCGCCGCGGCATCACCACCGTCCAAGGCGAGGCTCGGTGCAGGCGCTGCGACGTACGCAAGGTGATCGTCTACAACATTGACACCAAGTTTCGAGAGGTGTCCAACTACTTCCGCCAAAACCACCAACGGATGCATGACCGTGCGCCTGCGCGGTGGATGAACCCCGCCGTGCTGAACTGCGATGACTGCGGCCACGAGAAATGCGTGCGTCCGGTGATCGCCGCTGAGAAAGAGCGCATCAACTGGCTATTCCTACTGCTCGGGGAGACATTGGGTTTGTGCACCCTTGATCAGCTCAAGTATTTTTGCGCGCACACCAACCGTCATCGCACCGGTGCTAAGGATAGGGTGCTCTTCTCCACCTACGAAGAGCTGTGCAACCAGCTTCTTCCTGGGCTAATCACGGGACATGATCAGTTGAGGATGCATTAGCTAGTAATTTTTCAATTGTTAATTTAGACTTTTAAAGATGCAATCATGCATACCTATGTGGTTGTCTTGGGTTCATCCAGAGCCTCTGTCTTGAAGTCTCATCTCTATAAGTCTATGAGTGTTTGAGTAAGTTCGTGATTGTTTCTCTCTTTTATTTGTAAGTTGTGCAACTGGATTCGAATGTGGGTGTGTATTGTTTGTTTTACTATATAGTTTGGTTTCTTAATTCAATGTGAGATTTCAATGTGGGTTCAGTTTTATTTCTGTAGCTAGTACTACTGTACTAGTATGTTGTAATATTTCAGTGTTGCAAACTTGTAATTGTTGTATTTACACCATGTTGGATTTGAGATGATAGATGCTAATGCAAAAGCTGAGAGTAATCTATGTTAGTAGCAAGTAATTCAAACCAATGATTTGGCAAAGGTAATCTAGCTATATATATTTTTAAAACCTGAGCTAACAAGAGTTAGTGTTATATTGAGCAGAGTAGAAATATTAGAACTGCACTTTATATCTCCGCTCTAAGACTATAAAATTCAATGCACTTTACTGATATAATTGTGTTAAATTTTACAGTTTTAGAGATATGTATTAGTATAGCACTGGGTTACAAACTCACAATATGTTCATTTAGCTAATCCCGCAATATTTATAAATGCATTTGTTTAGTTCGCTCAACTAATTTTTGTAAGATTACCATTTTTTGTTTTGTCAATTAGGCTGTCTTCTTCCCCCAGTTTTCCCAACTCACCCCTCTCGTTTTCCGCGCGCAAGCTTTTCAAATTGTTAAACGGTGTGTTTTTGCAAAAAAGTTTCTATACAAAAGTTACTTAAAAAATCAAATTAATTCATTTTTTTAAAAAAATTAGCTAATACTTAATTAATTACGCGCTAATAGACCGTTCCGTTTTCCGTGCGCGCTGTGTGTGCTGGGAAAACGGACAAACGAACACAACCTTATTTCTCTTCACGTTGATCTAATTCAATAGTTGCTATTGGACCTATTTTTTCCCCTGATGGACTTTCATGTTAAACTGTGTAAACAACACATTGTTGATGTTGTCTGTGGATAGATTGGTGTGTTATCACTTATCACCCAACGTATAAACAACACATTGTTGATGTATCTATAGTATTGTTTCTATGGAATTATTAGTTACCTACCAATCTGTTAATTAAAATTTTTATGAACGCAAAACCTTAATAGATACATAGATTTATAGTTTCTAAAAATACTTCGCTTTTTTCTTATCTTACATACAGACCTTATTGGTGAAACGCTTGCCAAGCTACATACTTCTATGAATGCAAGTACTAATCCGTTTTAGTTTATTGTACTAAATAGATAGCTGAATTCAAGCCCTAATACATTTTACTCCTTTCGTTCCAAAATAAATGCACCTAGTACAGAATGTGACATATTCTATTCTAGTACTAAGAATATGAACAGATAACCTAGTACGGGATGTGGCATATCCTAATAGCACAAGATTTGGGTTGTTAATTTAGATTTTTAAAGATGCAATCATGCGTGCCTCTGTGGTTGTTACATTGGTTTCATCTAGAGTCTCTGTCTTGGAGTCCCATCTCTATACGTCTGTGAGTGTTTGTGTTAGTTCATGATTGTTTTATCTCTTTTATTGGTAAGTTGTACAACTGGATTCGAATATGAGGGTGTATTGTTTGTTTCAATATATATACAATTTGGCTTCTTAATTCAGTGTGAGATTTTAATGTGGGTCTAGTTTTATTTATGTAGCTAGTACTAGTATATTGTGATATTTCAGTGTTGCAAACTTGTAATTACTGTATTTACACTTAGGTTGGATTTGAGATGATAGATGCTATTACAAAAGCTGAGAGTAATCTACATTAGCACTTAGCAGCAAGTAATTCAAACCAATGGTTTATGTAACGTCTCGCTTTTTGCGAGATGTTAAAAACTAAATTAATAAAAGTCTATTCGTGAAAATTCCGTTCTTTGTGTGAGAGTCTAAGTCGTGCCATGGATCTCGATTAAAATCTACCCTTGTTTCCCCTCGTCTCCTCGAAACTCCTTTTCCAAATAAATCCCCGAAATTCGATCCTCCTCTCCTTTGAATTTTCCGAGTTCAAATATGTAATTTAGAATCAAATCCGAGTTAAAATCTAAACTTAAATCTCTTCATTTTCAATTCCCAGGAAAAGTCCAGTTTGCAACCCTGTTTCTTGGGCCGAAACCTTTCCCTGGTCCTTTTCTCAGCCGGTCTCTCTCTCCCCCTCCTAGGCCATGCCCGGCCCAGCCTAACCCCCCTACCGCCGGTCCGTTTCACCTCCCCGGCCTACTCCCTCATCTCTCTCTCTCCCTCTCGTTGGGCTGTCCCCGGCTCGGCCCAACTCCCCGCCGCGGCCCGCTTCTCCTTCCAGGGCGCGTGCGCCGCACGTGCCGAGTGTAGGATCAAATATGTCGACTAGAGGGGGTGAATAGGCGATTAAAATAATTGACACCTAATCAAAACTAACCTAAGTTGTTAGGCTTGGAGAGGGACAAGTCTAACTAAGCAACTAAGTTATGTTTTGCAAGCCTAGGGTGAAAGTGGCTCAAGTATGTCTCTAGGAATGTAAATTGCTCAAAAGTAAATGCAATAAGTAGGGGACAAGAGACAAAGAAGTTTTTCACCGAGGTTCGGAAACTTGCCGGTTTCCTACGTCTCCGTTGAGGCGAGCCCAACTCCACCGCTCAACCACGAAGCCACCGCACGCCCCCTTCGTCAAGGGGTGGGCAAGATGGGAGCCGGCCCACGGAGAGGACTACCCAAGCCTCGATCACTAGGGTAGTTCTTCCTTCACTCCGAAGGTGGTGAACTCCAAACCACTCACAATCGGCACTGGGCCTCCTCCACAATCTCCTTGGAGAGGTTATCGGGCAAGCACCTCCACAAGCCGTCTAGGAGGTGGCAACCTCCAAGAGTAATAAGCGATGACCCGGTTTGGAGATGATCAAGTGCCACACTAACTCAACAAGAAAGCAAATGCACTTGACGCTTGGCTAAACCACTCTCAATCACACAAAAAGGATGAACAAAAGCTCAAGTGAGTGTGAGAGAAGTGCAAGGGGTGTATACAAGTAAAACAAGTGCCAAGAGAGTCCCCTTGCTGCAAATGGGGGGTATTTATACCCCAAACCCCAAAACTAGCCGTTGGGGACGAAATCCACCAACTCTGTATATTGCCGGTCAGACCGTTGCTGTGTGGCTGGTCAGACCGGACTACTTCGCAACGGCTGGTAAACTAGCCGTTGGACAGCATTAAATGCACTGGGATCAGGGCGCCGGTCAGACCGAAGGCCAACTGGCCGGTCAGATCTCCCACGGCTCGGTTAGACCGTCGTCGGCTTGGTCTGACCGATTGCGGCTCCGGCGGCTCGGGATCGCCAGGCCAGAGGCGGCCATCCAGCCTCCAGCCTGCCGGTCAGACCGGCGGCAAATGATTGGTCAGACCGCCAAGAATGGCCGGTCAGACTGAGTCATGTACTTCGGTCAGACCGCGCATGGCCAGTTAACAGCAGAAAATGTGGATGCAAACCAAGACTTAAGTGCAAATGACCTAATATAGCATTTTGATCATCTCTTTGACTAGGTCATTACCCGCCTGATAGTACGGCAAAGCTATAAATAAATTCTAACAAATATGATCGTCCAAACTCCTCGATCAATTAAAATAAAACCGCTAGTTTTACCGTCTTCAATCCTTTTGCTTTGCACCATCGAAAGACGTGCTTGGTGATCATCCATGCATTCATGCTGTGTGATTCTAACTCAAATATGTGTAACTCAAAAGAATCGTTAGTTCACAATTAGTGCTTGTCATTAATTACCAAAATCAACCGCGGGGGCATAGATGCGTCACCGAGGGAGAGGGAGAGCGCCGTCTCCCTGGCGCTCTCTCTCTTTCTTTCTCTCCTCGCCGCGCGCCCAAATACCGCGCCACCGCCACTTCGATTTTGTCCGTGCCGCTCGCCGTTCCCGCCCGCTCGCGTGTCATGGCCGACCGGAATGACGCCAGCGTCACCCCTCCTGCCGCGGCAGCTGCCTTGCCTCCGCTCTCCTCCAAACCGAGCTCATTCGCTTTTGACAACATCGCCACCATCATCCATGGCCCCCTCCGTTAGCCGCCAATGCTTGGAGGCAGAGCTGCTCGCCTCACCTGCCGCATCACCCCAAGACGGAACGAGCAAAACGCCCTTTCCACTGCCCGCTTCCATCTTTCCCTCCCGGGCACGACCTCTCTCGCTCCGCTCCTTGTCTCTTTGCGCGTGGAGGCAGCGAGCCGCTGATGCCGCCTCTGCGCCTCGCCGTCCTAGCATTCGTGACGCGCTAGCTACCCCTCCCCCGCGGCTTCCTTCTCCTCCAAGCCCCGGTCGAATCCCCCTATAAAGCCACCGTCCCTTTCCGCCGTGCTCGGTCGTGCGCCGCCATCGGCGTGGAACCGGCGGTTCCTCGTGCCGCCATCTCCTCCCCACCGTCGCGTTCTCGGCGCACTGGACCGGACCGCCTTCCCAAAATCGCCACCGTTCCCGCTCACCGGTGAGCTCCTCGCCTCCCTCTCTTTCACCTCGCCGTTGCTCTGCTTCCACCACCGCCGTGCACAGACGCACGACGCCACCGGCCGACCTCCCGCCGCGCCGGCTCCCCTCACCGCCACCCTCCCGTGAACCTACCGGGAGCGCCGCCATGGCCGCCCCCTTCCTCCCGATTCCCCGCTGCGGCTGCTCGCCCCTCTCTTCCCTTCCTCGTCGCGCCGCCGCCGGCCGCCGTTGCTCCTCCCCCGGAGAATCCAAGCCGACCAATGAGTTCCTCGTCCCCTTCTCCTTCCTCCGGTGTCGGCCTCTCCCTCCGGCTTGACGCCGTTCGCCGGCGGAGTTGCGTCGCCGTGAGCCGTCCGATCCGGGCAAAGCTCCGCCTCCCTCTCTCTTCGCTTACGTGGTAGTCCACGTCGGCTTGACCGGGTCAAGCCGATGCCCGGTCAGCCACCTCCTCTCCTGCCAGCGTGGGCCGCCTCTCAACCGCCGCCCTACCCGTGCCGCACCCAGCCGTGGCCCGCTTTCCCTTGGGCGCGGCCCACTCTCCTCCGGCCTTGCTCGCCCGTAGGCGCCACCCCACCGGGCCGTCGCCCTCATCGGCCCGCTCCACCTCCGGGCCGCGCCCTCCCGTGCCCTGCCTCGTGGGCCGCTTCGTTGCACCGGCCCACCTCCCCTTTCTCTCTCTCTTTCCAGCCGTTGGGCCACGGCCTTGCCTCCCCCGCCCGACAACCCAAAAGTCCATCATTGGTCCCTCATTCCTCCCTCTAACCAAAACAGCCACCCATCGATTGAAGTCCATACACCCTCCCTCACCTTTTGCTGGCCCCACATGTCAGTGAGTGTAAGAAATATTCTAGAGAAGATTTTTTTTCCAGAAATTCAATAATTCCATTTCCTTTGTCCAGAAAATTCAACAAATCATTTCTCTTATTCCAAAAAATCAAATAATCTTCTAAAATTCATATCTCTCGATCCGTAACCTCGATTGACTCCGTTCCACTTCCAATAATTGTGTTAAATTGTGGCACTATTAATTAGTCTAAATAGGATCTTTCTTTTGGTCCTTGTATAGGTTTTCCCTGTTTGCGTACAGTTTCGGGTTGCGGATTTTCGTTCGAGTGCGGATTTCAGGAAGCTTCGTGAAGACCTTGAGCAAGGCAATTCACCCTTTGACCATATTGCCCGTATAATTGAAAAGTCATTATTATTTTGTTTGCAACTTGCATTATTAGTACACACTTAACTTGGTTGACCTCGGTTTGCGTGCCAAACTGATGGACCTACCCAGTAACCGCACTACTTCCTATAGGCCGATATACCCTGCATCCTTGTCGCTCCACCTTTGTGGTACTTCGGTATTCGTGCTCTCTGAGCACGAGTACCAATTACTCCACATACACCATTGTTTGTCGAGAATTTGGGAAATAGGTTTAAGAAGCCTTGAAACCCGACACGTGGTGTCGGTGTGTTTGAAAATAAAAATGATTGTGAAATCTCGCGATGCGGGTGTTGCGCCTGCGTGGTGTTGTTACTGTATTCGCACATAAGGACCGATACCTGTGGGAATTACATTCGAGCATAGCAAGTGCAACCACATGGTGGAATGGGACACCCTAGCTAAGTAATTAGCTGCTTCTGGGAAATCTTGTATGCTAATAGGGGTGGAAAGCCGGGATATGGCGGTAGAGACATCCTAGGAGTCCTAAACAGAGGAAGGCAACCGGGAGTCCTGTATGGAAAGCTGGAGTTGGCTTGATGTTTGTCAGGGAGACCCTCTATGTGGCATGAGGTGACCTAGGGATAGCTTTGGAAAAGCTTTGTCACGAACCTCCGGCACCGGCCAGTGTCTGGAGTAAGTTCGTATCATGTGGGTAAAGTGTACCCCTCTGCAGAGGTTAATAAACTGTTCGAACAGCCGTGCCCACGGTCATGGGCGGATGCAAGGTGATTCCCGTTGTGTAGTTTTGTTTGCCTGTGCTTTGTGAAAAGTGTTGTGGATTGGGAATCGTTACCAGAATCAGCCTGTGTGGCAGATGGATGGCCTGGGTTGTCAGAAACGGGTTTGTGTGATCCGGGATGTCTGAGGACATCATAGACTAGGCTTCCCGGGTAGAAGCAGAATGTTGTGCTGCGGGGCAGCGGGACTCTTGGAGTCCAAGGAAATGAAAATGGCTCAAGGAGCCACTTAATCAAGTGAAATGGCTATGTGAGCCGAGAATTAATGAACCGACCTGGGAAGTCGGGGCATTACTAGCTGAGTTGTTAAAAAGCATCTCTTACGTCGGTTTGAGGCGCAAGTCTCTTTTGACCTAAACTTAAAAAGAAGAAAATCACTTAGCGGTTTCAAAATGGTTCCAAATAAAGGATTTGCAAAACAATCTTTTCCCTCTTTCAAGCTTGCACTAAACACCTAAGTTCCCGTGACATGCTGAGTACGTAAGTACTCACCCTTGCTTTATATATATATATATAGTTCCTCCATCCTGAAGGCGAAGTCGAAGAGAAGTGAAGACTAGGGTTTCGTCCTGGTTCCCAGCCGTCGCCTGTGGTGTTGGGTGTTAGTTCGTTGATTTCCGCTGCCGCTGTCTCTGATGCTGCTGCTTCCGCGTCGTCTATTGCAATCTCATGTTCTCCTGAGAGCTGCAACTTAAATAAGTCCCCTATTTAAATTAAGAATTGCAATGATTCACAATTGTCACCGTGGGTACCAACGCTATGTCCTGGGACTGGTATCGATATCCCGGTCTCGCAGGAAGCGGTTCGCACCGTCTCTCCTACGACGCGCCCCTGTCAGGTGCCGTTGTACGACGGTGCCAGATCGGAGTGTGACAGTTTAGCATTTAGCCATTTATGTTTTTTAAACCTGAGCTAGCAAGAGCTCGTGTTATATTGAGTATAGTAGAAATATTTACAACTTTAATTTATATCTCCACTATAAGGCTGTAAAATTCAATGCGCTTTATTAATATAATTGTGTTAAGTTTTAAGTCTTATAGTAGATATATGTACTGCTGTAATACTGGGTTACAAACGTACAATATGTTCATATAACTAATTCTGTGATGTTTGTAAATTTATTTCTTTAGCTCGCTCAACTAATTTGTGTAAGATTGCCATATTTGATTTTGTCAATTATTTTCCTTCCACGTCGGTCTAATTCAATAGTTGCTATGGATCCAATTTTTTCTATTATGTACTTTCGTGTTAAGCTGAATAAATAATACATTGTTAGACGTCGTTCGTGGATAGGTTGTTGTGTTATCACTTATGACCCAATGTATGAACAATGTATTGTTGATGTTGTCTGTGGATAGATTGGTGTGTTATCACTTATCACCTAACTTATAAACAACATAATTTGTTGGATGTATCTATAGTATAGTACTGTTCCTATGGAATTATTAGTTACCAACCAATCTATTAATTAAAAAATTTTATGAACACAAAACTTTAATAGAGACGCATAGATTTATAGTTTCCAAAAAATACACCATCTTTTTTTTATCTTACAAATAGGCTTTATTAGTGAAATGCTTACCAAGCCACATACTTTTACGAATGCTAGCACTAATCCATTTTAGTTTACTGTACTTACGATTTATCATCCCTGGTCTCTACTGAGTATCGCTAATTTATGCAGTTTAGACAGTTGGATTCAAAACACTAATCCATTTTACTCAATTTGTCTCAAAATAAGTGTACCTAATACAGGATGCGATATATCATAATACTACGAATCTAATCTAAACAGAGATACCTATTATAGGATGTGACATATCATAATAGTACAGAATTCGTAGTAATAGAATGTCATCCTATACTAGGTGTATTTATTTCGGGACGGATGGAGTAGTTCACTGTACTTTCAATTCATCTAGTCTTCACTAAATATCGCTGACTTATGCAGGTTGGATAAATGGTTCCATAGTTGAAGATATCATTTAGTCAAGTTGTCCATTTAGTACACTGTTATATCAAATTGTTATATTTTTGGATGAAGCTTATATCATTTTAACAAAATCCATTTGCCATTAATCATTTAGACAAACCCACTTATAACGATGGCAATAATCCTATATTTCTCCAAATCCAATGGTGTTTGGATCATCCTCCCCGGCTCCTTCTCTCCCTCAGTCGTTGCCGGCACGGCGACCCCATGCCTCCACCTCCGCCTCCACCGCGCCTTGACGTCTCTGTCACTGCGCCGCCGCTGCCCACCCGCCGGCGCGCATCGACCTCCTCCGTCACCGCGTGCCCCTGCCCGTCCGCCGGCGCGTACCCCCGTCTCGCCGTCGGGCGTGCAGGGAAGCAACCGATGTTGTTCGGCGAGCACGAATTGGCTGGCCCGTTCTGGCCAACCTGCACGGCTGCACTGCACTCCAACGGAGCCTTGCGCACAGGTGAGATCTTCACCGCTAATGGCAATTTCCTCACAGTTACACAGTGCCGTGTTGAGATTATTCCTGTGGTATGGATGTTGGTTAGGAGTAGAACCGTTTTGAGCCTCTGAATTGTTGTACATTTGATCACTTCTGCTATTTTGATCTGGCGTGTCACATGTGCAGGAGTTCGAGAGGGCTTTCAGGGAGAAGTTCCCTGCTCGGCCTTGCACATTGTCAGGAAGCCAAGAGCCCAAGAGGCACATTGATTTCACAACGTCCATGGTGTTTATACCGTTACATTAGTAAACAATATTGATTTCGTGCCTTTCATTCAGGCCGAAAAGTTGTGTAGTTTTTTTTTTTCAAAAACAATACATATCCAGGTAGTATTCAGTTTCCACTTCCTTGTTGCTTCTGTTATCTTGTAAAGAGCTTGTTTTCCTATGTTGGATGTTCTTTTCAAGAGAGAACAGAAATTTATTCCGGAGATCCCTAAACTTGAGCAGCAGTGGCTTAAGTCCCTGCTTTAAAACTTCAAAGTCGTTCTGGTGGGCTTGTGGTGTTGACATCATTTCCACTTAGCTTACTACAAGAATTTTGATGGTGAAAATTCTAATTAATATGGCAATGATGTTCATTTAAAAGGTGACTTAGGTGGCATAGTGACATGTATGCAGTGGTTGATGTGACTTGTTGCAGTTATTGGGTACACAAAGGTCATTCTAATCGTAATTCATAAAACTAACAAGAAATTATAGAACTCTCACTTTAGATTTGTACAGCTTATTTTAGCTACTTAAATATCTGTAGTATTTATGCTTTTCAAAGATGTGTCATCTACTTCAGTGAATTGTAAGTCCATCGACAGAAAAGGTACATTTGTCAAGGAGGGGCTTATCAGCGCATCGAGACCTTCCAGTGAGAACTTTGGCTGTTTTCTTGTGTAACGCCCCGGCACTCGTTAACCGATGACACCAGCTAACTTGTGCCGAAGTGCTACGTATTACCTGTGATATAGTACCAGTCTCAGGATACACTAGCTGGTACTCACAGAATAAACTTGGAATCAAAGTAGATTAATATTACATCACTGGGTTTTAGTCCTTACATAAGTTGCTATCCCGGACAGGTCCAGAGATGAGCAACGCACAATACAAAAGTCCATAAAGCAAAAGACTAAAGCAGCGGCGGCTAAGCGTCTGGGCAACCATCTCGATCCACAGGCGACGGCTTGGGGCTAGGCACGATCCTTCTAGAAGTCCTCGTACTCGGCTTGCTCCTGGAGACACTCCTCGGCGGCCGGGTCGACGTCTTCATCTCCAACCTCTATAGATATTATATTTATATAGCAAGGATGAGTACTTCACGTACTCAGCAAGCCGGGGAAAGAATGACATGCTTGGTTAAGACAAGGAGAGCCAGGGTTTTATTTGCGAAAGCAGCCTTTTTGGCAAAGTGATTTATTTCACAAAACTCCTAGTGAGTGAATCAAGTTTTAGTTATCGGGAGGAGGCTCACGCCTCGACCCATTCCACAAGTTGCTTTGCAACAACTTGTCACGATTAACGAACAACAATTGATTTGTCTCCTCCATTAGTTCCTTCTCACTTTCACAACCACACATGGTCCACACAGTCATCTCCGCACTGCAACGCCATCATGGCCCTAACAACACCTCGGTGTCGGACGACACCCCAGGTCACACAGACCCGTTCCTAACCACCCAGGTTAGCCGTTTGCCACACAGGCAAACTCTGGTAATGAACCCCTTCCCACCAACCATTTTCATCAAACATTTGTCAAACAAATCTACGCTACGAGAAACACCTTACACTCGCCCTTGACCGTGGGCACGGCTGTTCGAACAGTTCATTAAACTCTGCAGAGGTTGTACGCTTTACCCACACGACACGAAACTGACACCGTGTACCCGTCGGCAACGGAAGTTCGTGACAAGGCCTTTCCAAAGCTAACCCATGAAAATCGCATGCCACCTAGTTGGGCTAAGATCCATAGCCGAGTATCAGGCAAATCCAGCCGTCGTCCACTCAAGAAATACCGAGGATGCCTCCTACTCCTACTGGTACCATGCCACAATAGAGGCACAAAGACACCCATGATGGGCAAAACATGCGTAACACTTCATCTCCTCATCCTCGGCATTCCACAACCATTGGCACACCAACTCCCATGTGATAACGATTTACTTCGCTAGAGGCAACCCATAAATACCCGTGTGGTCGCACTGTAACGTGTTCGGATGGACTTCCCAAAGGAATCGGTCCTTAACGATAACACGTAGCCAAACCACAAAGGCTTGACTCCGCATCATCACCATCTTCACAACACCTTTTATTTCACAAAACCTCGGTACAACGTACCAGATTTTTAAGCATAAAATTTGGAAATACCCAAGTTTCCCACACGGCAACAACGTGAGCATGGCTAAGCGAAACTACCTCGGTAATCGTATAACGATACCGGCGTAAACATTTGTGGAGCTATCAAAGGTATGGAAACATCAACCTATGTAATATAAGTGCGACTATTAGGTTGGTCCGTCGGTTGTATAAACAATCCGAGGCCTAAACATGTTATTCGTGTGTACTAAGCAATGCATTTTTCAAACAACATATCATTGCAAATATAGGGGCAATGTGATCAAAGAGGCTTGCCTTGCACAAGGTGAGGGTCTTCTTCTTCGAATCCGGCGTCCGGAGCGTCTTCGTACACGTGCTCTATACGCGGCGGAATGGAGAACAAATAAATAAAAAGGCAATAAAACAAGCTCAAATCAAATAAACAAGTGTGCCACTGTGTAGATCTCAATTTTAGAAAAATTTAGAAATTTGAAGGGGTCAAACGGAGTTACGGTTGAATTTCTATGAATTTTCAAAGGTAGAGGGGCTTTTCTGAAAATTTGGGAATTTTTAAATAAAAGATAACGGAATATTCCATTCCGTTAGGGTTAGGGTTAGGGTTAGGGTTTGGTAGTGTGGGGCCCACTTGTCGGGTTGAGAGAGAGAGGGAGGACGTGGGGCCCACCTGTCAGGGAGCTTCTTCCTCCTTGCTCCACCGAGCTCGGCCGGCTCGGCTTGGCGCCGGCGGCGAGGCAGCCGGGGGGGAGAGGGGAGGGGGAGTCCGGCGGCCGGGGAGCAGCGGCGCCGGCCGGGAAGGGGAGGCGGCAGCCGGGGAGCGGCGGCCGGTGGGTGAGGGGTGGCGGCCGGCGCGAGAGGGGAGAGAGGGGGAGAGCCGGCGAGGGGAGGGTGCGGCGAGGAGAAGGGGACCCCGGGGCGTTTTATAGGCGGCGCGCGACGGGGTGCGGCGAGCGGCCCGAGGCGGCGACGTGGGCGGCGCGGCACGTCGCGCGCGGCTCGAGGCCGGACGGCGCGGGAGGCGCGACGTGGCGGACGGCGCGGCGGGCGGCGCGGGCGATGTGGGCGTGGCGGCGCGGCGTGGCGCGGGCGGCGCGGCGCGGCGCGGGGACGTGGGCGGCGCGGCGGGCGGCGCGGGCGGCGGCGGCGCGGTGGGCGCGGTGGCGGCGGCGCGGCGGGCGGGAGGTGGGGGATGACCCCGGGTGGGCCAGGCCAGGCCAGCGCGAGGGGAGAGTGGCCCGTGGGCCGGGGAAGGGAAGAAAGAGGGAGGGGAAATGGACCGGCCCATTCGGGGAGAAAGGGAGAGGGGGAGGGGGAGAGGGGTTGGGCCAGGGAGAAAAGGGGCCCAACAGTGAGGATTTTTCCCTCTTTTTTGTGGATTAGGAATTTGAGGGGAAACAAAACATGAGATCCATTTGGCACACAAAACAAAAACCAAATAAAATCCAAACTTTAAAAATCCAAAAAAATTTTTAATTGAGAGACATTTTAAAATAAAATAAAAAAAATGAGGTGCTACATCTTGACATAGAAATGCAATAAGAACCTTGCATTATTATAGGCAATGATTTTTGATTGGTAGGCAAAAGTAATTTTACTGATATTAGATTTCATCTGCAGAGCCCCTTCTGATTTAGAATAAAGTTTAACATGCACTTAAGCCTTACTATTGTTAAAAAATTAAGCAATGCACTACTTTCAATAAAATTTTATCTCTATCAGGATGTTCTGTCTTGCACGATGAGACCTTGTATAATCTTGGTTTTCTTGTTTAACTCTATTCCTTGTATTCAGATTTTTTTTCTTACTAATACGTTGTCCTGAATCCTGATTGTAGATGAAAGAACGGGTTCGCTTCGCCTTCATAGCACCTACAGTCATGATTTAAAATTGTACAGTTCAGATGAAGGATGTGTGCAGGTATACTTTTATTCTCCTGATTTCAATTTGTAGCCCCTTTGAAAAAGTTCGATTTGGATATTCTGAAATAGGATTTCCCCCTTTATTATTTATGTTCTATGTTTTTCCTTTCTATATTGATCTTAGAGATGCCAACATTATTTAGGAAATTTATACCTGTTGATATGTAACTGTTACTGGCAACCAATCAAGTACTCATATGCTATGCACATTATTTTATATATTCCAAAAATAAAGAGGATTACCACCTTGGTCCCATCTCCCACGTAGCTTTTCCATGTTACCGCTGCAAGTGCTTGTTGCCATATGTGTTAACTCATTCCCATAGAGAGGTGATCCTTGTTCTTGGTTGAGATATACTCCCAGTGATTGTCAATCCCGGAGCTTCTCTGTTTATTAAGTGCAGGAGAGAAATTTAATGTTAATTTCTCACTTGAGTCTACTAGGTTTATTGATGCTCACTTATGAGCTTCCTGTCATTTTGTGCTCATATAGGCCTGGAAGATACTCTTGTATAATAACTGATTAAAGATTATACTATGCACATGTGATTAGTGAAAATTTCATATCTACCAGAAAAAAAGCTTTTGAATAGGCGATACCTCTGTTTAAATTAATGCTTTAATACCCCTTTACTACTTCTGTTTGCATTCCATTTGGGTCAATGAAGATATTTGCTCAGTTTGGGGTGATAGAAAAAACTATAGTTGTTCACCAGTAAATGTTTATTCCTAATCGCAAATGGAAACTTGTAGTAAGTACATATCTTTTTACATATGCATTCATTTCAGGGGGATGTTCTATTCTATGACAATTTCAGGATGTTTGTAATCTTGAGTTAAAGGAGATCCGATAGTGTTGCAATTTGGGTTTGATCAAATCAATCATGGCGTCAGTGGAGCAGGAGTGCGGCGACATCTCTGCTTCTCAAGAACTCCTTGCCTGCTCCTCCTTCCTCAACTATGGGGATGACGGTGAGGTCTTCAGCACACCTCCCACAACTCAAGAGGATGCCATCACCATGTGCACCCTCCCCTTCACCCTGTCCCAGTCTCCAGCACCAACACCAACACCTGCAACCACGCCACGCACCACCCCTGTTGGGTGCAGCTCCTCAAAGGATGGCCATGGCGATGAGATGAGCGATATCGTCAAGCAGCGGCGCAGGCTTGGGGTTTGCAAAAGAAAGGTGAGGGGTGCCAGAATCAGGACCCCATCCCCAAGCCCTGATCGCACCACTGCTGAAGTGGAGCACATGAACAATGATCCTCTGTACAAGGCACTTCTCATGATTCCCACAAGGGATGCCACTCTTAGCATTCCTGTCGACCTGCTCGTGCCTGCTCGCGAGCAAGGCCTCCAGTATGTTGATGCTGCAGCAGATGGATCTTTGCTATGTCAGTTGTCATTTGGCTATTGAATTCTTGAGGCCAGGTCACTATCTGCTCCCAGTTTATTTTTGCTTTTGAGGGCTTAACTTTACTTGTCAAATAACCAAAAAAAAAGCACTGGGATTTCTAATTTTTGCCACTTTGGCTGTTCAGTAGTAGTTGTAGTTACATGGGCTAGCAGATTTACTCGGGTCATTCAATCATGAATCATGCCAGCTTGCCAAATGCCAAGAAATTAATATCATTGGTGATATATAGTCCACTTCATTGGAGACCTCTTGCATTGTCTTTCCTTCCTCCACTTGCCATTTCACTATCTCAGTGCTTGTGCGGCTTCTACTTGTGTTTCTGCTGTCTTGTGCACCTAAATTTGAGCTCGCTTCAGAATTTAGTGCATAAGAAATTGAGAACAACTATGGCCGAGCAATTACATGGTACAGAGCATTATTGTTTCTGGTCTTGTTTTTATACGCAAGCTACATGCATTGCTGACTGCTGCCTTTTGTATTTGGTCTGTTTTTCTCGAGTTGGCCAACAAATCCATTTCAGGTCAAGAAGGATTGACATTCTCATTCAGACCAATAAGGATTGGCGCCGGGAGAACAGAGAAACTGACATTGAAATAGTGAACCTTGCACACTCACTATGATGTACTCCCACACGATGGGAGAATATTTATTTCTTTTATTTTTTAGGTAAAATAATGTAAGTTTATTTCCTGTGCTTGTTTCTGTGATTATATTGCACACCTTTCCATAGGGATGTGCTTTGTTTAAGAGCCTCACTCCGGTGCTCTCTATTGATAGTAGAAAACAATCTGAACCGTTGATCTCATTTGATCGAAGGGTTTAGATTGTTTTCTACTACTACCCTAATTAGCGGTAGTAGAAATGTGGAGGGATATTATTGTTTCAAAAATAAAGGTATAATTGTCATTTAGTAGTGATTAAACTTTTTTCCTTCTTTTTTTGCTTTTTTATGGAATATGAGCAACGCCAACATAATGGATAACCACGTATCGATCTAGCGGGGAAAAAACATAATTGATAAAGTTACTCGTAATCATTGTATTAAGAAATTACTAATTTACCCTTAATATTACTGGTAGTATAATACTATAGGTAGAGAGTACCGGAGTATCACACTTTGTTTAAACTATGTAATAATATATTAGTATATATGGTTGAATTTGATGGTAGATCATGGAACTACTAGTAGGAATGTGGTACTAACTCCCATTGCTTGGACCGACGACCGTGTGCGGATGGGAACTTGGATTAGCTACATGCATGCAACACCTCTTCGCAAACTACTATGTACTTGTTCCATTAATTTGCACCATCTAAGGCCTCCTTCAAAGGTTGAGACAACTGCTAGCTCATAAATCGTACACATCATCTAAGAGATAGAACAAGAGATAGTTTCTCTAATGAACTGTCTCTAAGGTTGATAGTATGTGCTATCAGTTGTCTCTTCTTGCTTTTATGGCAGCATGGGTAGTAAATGATATGGTGATAAACTATAGGCTCATACGGCATCGGTAACTGAGCGCGATAGGCGTGGGAATAGGAGATAGATGGATTGATTTTTTGCCTTCTCTTTCCTCCACATAGGATATATGATGACGTGGACATGTTATGAGATAGCTTACATGGCACCATTGGAGGAGGCCTAAAACAGTAGCACATACTCCAAGTGAGGAGATGGAAAGCCCTATTCGGTTAGTGAGGAGATGGAAAGCCCTATTCGGTTATTTCTGTGTAGTTACCATGATCGACAGATATCGATACGGCATTAAACAAACGTGGCTCGACACACGCATGGTCGCACAACATACTCCATCCGTTTAAAAAAAATCTAATTCTAGCAATGAATTTAAACACATATGTATCCAGGTTTATTGTTATAATTTAATTTTTGATGGAACAGAGAGGTATATGTATGATCTTGTGTCCACGAAACGGACAAGGGGGCTTTGCGAGGCGACGCGAGCAAGGGGGCCGAGGAGTTGTGCATATATATGCATGTTGGTAGTGTTCAAACTTGGACACAACCCTCCGTGCACGCGCCTCTCCTTGCATGCTCGGCTCGCAATCAAATCCGTCGGGTTGTTGAAGCGCGATTGAAACGAGGGGATGCGACGTGACGCCTGCCTAAAATTCTATCTCAATTCCCACAGATTTTGCCCATCTGCATGCGCGCTTGAATCTCTACTACTCGACCACGCCGCGCACGACCTCTATCGCTTGTGTGATTGCATCTCTGCAGGTCTATTGCCGGAGCGCGCGCGCGCTCTCCCTCGTCATGGGGTGGGAGGCGCCCTCACCGCCGGTGCGCGACGCCGGCTCCTCGTCGGGGCAGAAAAGGAAGGCGTTCACCATGGATCAGGACGGCAGCAGCGAGGACACATGGCTAAAGCTGTCGCTCGGTCCGGTCGTCTACGCCGACGCGACGAACGTCGACGACTCTTCGGTGACGGCGACGTCGCCCAAAGAGCTGCCGGCGCCGGCAGTGGTGCAGCAGACCGTGGGTCCGCCATCTGTGCCTGCCGCCCACGATGATGATGCGTTGCCTCCAATTTTCGTGGCCTCGGCAACCACCAGCTTGGTGATCAACCATGGCATCAACAAAGCTGCTCGCATGGCGACCGGCGTTCTCTTCAACGGCGATGCAAGAGGTTCAGTCCCTAATCCAACCCCAGTTGATTGGCGATGGCAAATGTTTCTGTCCCAGTATATCCGCATGCTAGCTTCAGCTATCTTGCACCTAATTCAGTATTATCACTTATTAGGCTCGTCGTCGTTGCACCTCCAACGCCATCACAAATCCTCCTCAGCGCGTCACCTACCACGTCCCACCCAACGTCGCAGCACGGCGTCCACCACAAGCTCCAGCGACAGCGCGGGCGACGCACCAGCCATCACCGGCGACGGTGCAAACGGTGGCAACGACGACGGCAATGGTGCAGCTGGCACGGTAAACGGTAGAGTGCTCATGAATCCAGCTTACCCTTGGGCTACCAACAGAGTGGCCGTACACCACTCTCTCGTCGAGCTGTCTCGCCGTGGCATCAACCAGCATCGAAGGTGAGGCTCGGTGCAGGCGCTGCGACGCACGCAAGGTGTTTGTCTACAATATCGTGGCCAAGTTTCGAGAGTTGGAAGATTATCTCCGCCGAAACTGCATGGGCATGAATGACCGTGCATCGGAGAGGTGGAAGAACCCCATAGTACCGAACTGCGATGACTGTGGCCAACAGAACTATGTGCGTCCGGTGATCGCTACTGAGAAGGAGCGCATCAACTGGTTGTTCTTGCTGCTTGGCGAGACGTTGAGTCTGTGCACGCTTGATCAACTCAAGTTTTTATGTGCGCACACCAACCGGCATCGCACTGGTGCCAAGAATAGAATGTTGTATTCTACGTATCTAGAGTTCTGTAACCAACTTGTTCCTGGGATAATCAAGCCTTTTGAAAAAAAGGCAGGGCATAATCAGTTGAGGATTCGTTAGTATTTGGTTTGTTTAGAATTCAACGATATAGTCATACACATACGTGTGGTTTTGTACAGGGCCACCTCAACAAATTAGAGGTCTCGGTGCGAAATACAAAATAAGACCTTAATTTTTTTAAATAATACATATAACCAAAGGCTAAAACATATAAATGTTATTTTTTATAGTACTTAGGAATACATCAAACATTAATGCTAAAAGAGTAAATATAGTATTCAAACGATTTATGTTTTTCTGAAAGACATCATCATCTTAGTTTTTTAAATGAAATCTTCATACTTCCTATTATTTTATTTTATAAACAAGATTTAAAGTACATGATATCATATCTAGTCTAAGATTATAAAAATAAAATAATAAGGTTCAGGCAAGGTGAATGAGGCGAATCATCACTTCGTGCGGCGTGCGCTATCCTAGCACGGCGAAGAAAATGGATCGACAGAGACATGAGAATTGGTGGGATGCAATTGAGCTTTACTCTATTTTTCTTAATGTATAGCAATTTGGGATCTAAAAATTGGGGACCAGTTCCGTCGGCCTCTTTGGCCCCTCTCATCAACGGCCCTGGTTTTGTAGTATTAAAGTCTCGCATATATCCGAAGTTTTTTTGCTTTATTGTGTTTACAATTTATAGCATTGAATTCACTGTGTGGTGTAATATTTTGTCTAAAATAGTCTGGTTTCTTGGTTCTGAATAGGATCATTTTCCAGTGTGATAGAAGAGAAATTCAAGAGATTCTTATTTTTATTATCTAGAAAAACAGACTAAGCATTATGCCACTTAAAGAGCAATTTCGACTGCTGTGATAGTATTATTTTGTCATGTCTGTCTAGCTGGCATGGTCAAGGTTCAGATTGGAAAATAAATTTCGAGAAGTTTATTTTTCTCTACTATTATAAAAATTGAAAATATTTCCATTGAAATTTTGGTACGTCATCCATGTTTGAGTCGGTCTTTTGAGTTGGTTGTACGTTGCCTGTATCCAATTTGACGTGATTAAGAATAACTATTATATACCCCTTCCCAGCCCAACCCCTCCCCTCCTAACCCAACCCACCCGGCTCACACCATCCCACTTCCATGTCCCGCACACCTCTCCCCTCTTTTTTTCTCCTTTTTTTTCATTTTCTCCTTTTATTTTCTCCCAAAAATTTGAATAATCATAATTTCAATCTTTGGTTGATGATGTATAGAAAAATACCCATGCGTCAATTTATGAAATAGCTACCCAATCGATTTATGAAGTTATGGAAAGATATACATAAGGAATTCTTCGTGTAATAACATATGAAACGAGCGCAACCGGATTCAATGCTACATATGATTTCTAACTTTTGTTTTGCCTTTATTTTGTTTGTTTTGTTTCTTTTTTTCGTTTAAATTAGCAAAATGTTTATGAACCGTGAAAATTATCTTCACTAGTTGCATCGCACAAACATAGTAAAATAAAAAATAAAAAGGTTTGATTTTTTTTTAAAAGAAAGCTGGACATCGTGGATGACCTCTAATTCCACATAAACCATCTTCTCCTCCGGCCCAATGAGCCCGGCCCAATCCATGTCAGGTGCGGTTTAGGACTCGTGGTGGCCAAGGCGAATCCGGTGCGCGACGCGGAGACGCCACGCGGAGCCGCGACTTCTATAAATGCGGCGGCGACCGGCGGCGGCGGCGCGCGATGCGTCGTCTGCTCACCGGCGTCCCTGCATCGTCCGCGTTCGCCGCGTCCCACACCCTGACCTTCCGCGCACGCCTCCGCTTCTTCGCCCGCGCGAACCCTAGAAGCATGGCGGCCGCAGGACCTGCCTGCTGTGTCCCAGCCGCCGCCTCCTCGTCGGCTTCTGCTTCTGCTGCTGCTGCTGCTGCTGCTGGCGACGGCGGTGGAGGAGCCCAGAAGCCGTGGCTGCTCGTCGGGCTCGGGAACCCCGGCAGGATGTACATGGGGACTCGTCACAACGTGAGTATCTACGGTAAAAGAAACTGCAATTAGAGCAAGAAGAACATATGTTACATGTATTGATGTGTGGGAGTTTGGTTGGGGAAAGGCTACTTTGGCTTAAAGCTGACTTCTTTGCGGAGTCAAAGGAGAAATCTGTGCCATTGGACAATGGAATTGATTGCTCGTTGGCAAGCGTTGAGCTTATTATTGAGAAGCCATTCAGTTCCACCCTCCTAGAGGATAGATCTTGGTTTCCCGGTTTCCCTCAATTGGTAGAATTCAGTTCAAGTCCCCTAAGTCAAGATCCCTACAAGTGCCAAATCATCTCAATAACCATGTACTAGTATATTACGATATTTTCATGTTTTGTACTGTTATTTGCACACAGGTTGGATTTGAGATGATCGATGCTATTGCAGAAGCTGAGGGTATTTCTGTTAGCAGCAAGCAATTCAAGTCAATGGTTGGTAAAGGTAATCTAGGCATAGATATTGTTAGTTTCCATTAATCCAACTATGCAATTGTATCATGTGTTTACAGTTTTAGAGTAGAGATATGTGTACAGAGTTAAAGTAGTGTCATTTTACTGATACTGCAATGTTTCATAAATGCATTTCTTTCACTCACTTGCTCACCTAATTTGTGTAAATCTTACAATTTTTAAAACAATAATATTTTCCGCTTGCATTGGTTTAATACAATAGTTGCTACTGGACCCTTTTGTTCCCATGATGCACTTTCTTGTTAATCTGTAAAAAAAACTGAACATTTTACAGTGAATGGTAAGAACAGAAGTATCTATAGGAATGTTCCTTTGGAATTTTTAATTATTATTATCTACATGAAAGACCAATCTATTAATTTAAAATTTTCATGAACACAACCTTAAGAGAGACACATATGAAAATGCACTGTTTTTTCTTATCTTTCATACAGGCCTTATTGGTGATGTCCCAGTAATGCTTGCCAAGCCACAGACTTACATGAATGCGAGTGGTGAGTCTGTAAGTACAAAACCTGTAATCAGTTTTAGATCACTTTACTTGCTACTCAGCCAGTCTTTACTGAATAGTTGACTTATGCAGGTTGCACAGCTGGTTTCATATTTTAAGATACCACTCAGTCAAGTTCTTGTGGTAAATATTGTCATTGTGTTATTAATCTTCCATGTGCATTGTCTGATTGTTCACAAACTGTTCTTTGCTCTTTTTAGATCTACGATGATCTAGACATACCCTTTGCGAAATTGCGCCTACTGCCTAAGGGAGGACATGGCGGGCATAATGGGTACCCATTCTTTCTCGATAGCACTTTATGCTTAGGCCCTGTTCGTTCCTTCCTAATGAGGGGAATTTTTCCACGCACGCAAAACAAGAAAGCTCAATAACACATGATTAATTAAGTATTAACTATTATAAATTTAAAAAATGGATTTATTTGATTTTTGAAAACAACTTCTATATGTTTTTTTTTGAAAAAACGCACCATTTAACAGTTTGAAAAATGTGCTAACGGAAAACGAGGAAGTCGAAGTTTGAAGTTGAAGAATAGAACTAAGCCTTCTGTTTTATGAACTCTAACTTAGGGGGTCTACCTGAGGAACTAAGGTTCAAATAAATGAAGCACAATTGAATTGTTTTTCATGATGTTGACAATTGACATTATCATCACTACAATTCAGATTTTGACCACTGTAGTAAATACAAAGTTCTGGTGGGCTGTTTTCAGCCTTTGATTTCTAAAATAGAAAGGTTTCATGCCTTTTTTTTTTGTCAAAAGATCCAGCTTTCCTGGCTTTATATTATAAGCTGAGGGAAATCTTTCCAAGCCCCAAAATGGGGTGGAGAAAGGAAAAACAGAGCTTTCATGTGTAGTCTAGCTACAAAGGAATGGTGTCTATCGGCATTGACAATTCAGATATCTTTTGGCTGTTAGTCTTCTTATCTTCTGACAATTGATAGACTCATGGACATTTCAGGATGAGAAGCATCATTAACCATTTGAAACAGAGCCGTGATTTCCCACGCCTTAGGATTGGTAAGCTAATTAATCACTTCTTTTTTCTCATTCAAGCGAAAGTCTGAACTGTTTTCCCTCGATATTTGTCCAGGTATTGGGCGCCCCACTGGGAAGTTGGATGCTATCGGCTTTGTTCTACGGTCATTCACCAAGGAAGAACAAGAAGAGGTTTGTATTTGTCTGCACAATTTTTATGCCTGGACTTTTATGTGTGTGCTATCCTATGATCACTTCTGTTAAGCAGTATGTGGCTTGCAACAACCTGAAAAGCTGAAAACACACACCACGTTAACCCGTACATAGAGAACAAAAACTAACCCTTTTCCCCCATGTATTGCAGCTTAATTTCACGATCAATAGGAGCTTGCAAGCAGTAAGGATAATTCTACTCGAAGGATTCAACAAGGGTGCAACTTTCGTGAACACTCCACAGCCATCAGAAATGCTAAATAAATGAAAGTGCCTCCCTCCTGATAGCATAGGGATTGAAATGAATTGTATGAATTAAGCTGCTGTTGTTAGAATCACCCAGATGGCTTGCACAAAGCACAAGGACCATTCTCCTTGAGCAATATGTATCGAATCGATTTGTAAAGGTGTTCATTACAAAACAGAACAAATGTTGCTCATTGCACTTATACTTATATATACATGATTATCGTTAACAAAGGTACTACTCGATCAATTCATTGTCCTCCTATCCTGCTTGTTTTCAGCTCTTATCTCATCTTCATCTTGTGCGATCATCTGATTTCATTGTGGATGTCGAATATATCCACTTGTTGATTTATCCATTTTCCAGCCTTGTTTGCTGCCCCTCGATGTTCTTGTCACTTTTTCCCCTCTTGAGAGGTTCTTGTCACTTGTCAGTCGTTTTTTCTTTCTTTTCTTTTTTTTGAGATTTTCTTGTTTGTTGTTGTCACTTTGGTTTGTCTGAGACATGTTGGATGGAATCCTGAACACAAAAATCATCTATTCAGCGCCCCCCCCCCCCCCCCCCCCCCCCCCCCCCCCCCCCCCCAAAATAAAGAATAAAAATAAAAAATCATCTGTCTGAAACCAAATTAATCACGACCGTCCGTGTAGTTCTCCACCAACCCCCATCACGAAATCCACCACTTCACTCACTAAAGCCTCCTCCCTCCCCATCATCTCCCTCCTCCCACTCGCCGCCGCCGCCGCCGCCGCCGCCAACTTTCCCCACTACCACCCATGGCGGCCAGCACCCACGCCGCCTCCCTCTCCTTCCTCCTCTCCTACCCCCACCCCACCTCCCCAAACCCTCACTCCCACCTCCCCCTCCGCCGCGCCACCCACCGCGTTCGCTGCGCCACCGACGCCGCCGCCACCAAGCACCGGCGCGCGGCCGATGAGAACATCCGGGAGGAGGCGGCGAGGCACCGCGCGCCGAACCACAACTTCTCCGCGTGGTACGCGCCCTTCCCACCCGCACCCAACGGCGACCCCGACGAGCGCTACTCCCTGGACGAGATCGTCTACCGCTCCAGCTCTGGGGGGCTCCTCGACGTGCGCCACGACATGGACGCGCTCGCCCGCTTCCCGGGCTCCTACTGGCGCGACCTCTTCGACTCCCGCGTCGGCCGCACCACCTGGCCCTTCGGCTCCGGCGTCTGGTCCAAGAAGGAGTTCGTCCTCCCGGAGATCGATTCCGACCACATCGTCTCCCTCTTCGAGGGCAACTCCAACCTCTTCTGGGCGGAGCGCCTCGGCCGCGACCACCTCGCCGGGATGAACGACCTCTGGGTCAAGCACTGCGGCATCTCCCACACCGGATCGTTCAAGGATCTCGGCATGACGGTGCTCGTCAGCCAGGTGAACCGCCTCCGCCGCGCGCCGCTGTCCCGCCCCATCGCCGGCGTCGGGTGCGCCTCCACGGGGGACACCTCCGCCGCGCTCTCGGCGTACTGCGCCGCCGCGGGGATCCCGGCCATTGTGTTCCTCCCTGCCAACCGCATCTCGCTCGAGCAGCTCATCCAGCCCATTGCCAATGGCGCCACCGTGCTCTCGCTTGACACGGACTTCGACGGCTGCATGAGGCTCATCAGGGAGGTGACCGCCGAGCTGCCGATTTACCTTGCCAATTCGCTGAATTCCCTTCGGCTCGAGGGGCAGAAGACGGCTGCTATTGAGATTCTTCAGCAGTTCGATTGGGAGGTGCCGGATTGGGTCATTGTTCCCGGAGGCAATCTTGGGAACATATATGCCTTCTACAAGGGATTCGAGATGTGCCGCGTTCTTGGGCTCGTGGACCGTGTGCCGCGGCTTGTCTGCGCACAGGCTGCCAATGCAAACCCGCTGTACCGGTACTACAAGTCTGGGTGGACTGAGTTCACGCCACAAGTGGCTGAGCCGACATTTGCATCGGCAATTCAGATTGGTGACCCGGTATCTGTTGATCGCGCAGTGGTTGCGCTAAAGGCAACTGATGGCATTGTCGAGGAGGCCACGGAGGAGGAGCTCATGAATGCAATGTCGCTCGCCGATCGCACCGGCATGTTTGCTTGCCCGCATACTGGGGTTGCGCTCGCAGCGCTGTTCAAGCTCCGTGACCAGCGAATCATCGGGCCAAATGACCGCACAGTAGTCGTCAGCACAGCTCATGGTCTCAAGTTCTCGCAGTCCAAGATCGACTACCATGATAGCAAGATCGAAGACATGGCCTGCAAGTATGCGAATCCCCCGGTCAGCGTGAAGGCTGACTTCGGTGCCGTCATGGATGTCCTCAAGAAGAGGCTCAAGGGTAAGCTCTGAAATGCGTTTGGCTAACTCCCCTCCAATCGGTTACTGTGTGTCAGTTATCTTCTGCATCAAATTCAAATGCGGTGGGTGGCTGTGGAGCGATGATTCGTCGATTTGTAGTAGTAGTATTGTAGGTGCTGAACCCTTTCAGATCGTCCATGCTTGATGCTTGAGAGTAAAAGATTGAGAGGCTATCTCTTGTACCTGTGTCGTGTTGTGTGTGGGTGGGTAATAAGCGACTGCCTTGTTGTTTGAAACTCTGAATAATCAGATCATCTAATCCAATTACTCCGTTCTGCTTCTGCTTCTGCTTCTGCTTGTCAGATGTTTGCCTGCCCCTGATCTACGCTGGCTATGGTGGTTCTGTTGGCAGTCCCATTCCATGTAGTGGCACATGAATGCCACCTAAATTTGCAGTGAGTGCCGTCCGTCTGTTGTCCTGAACTCTTGGTGACATTAACCCATACTACCTTGTGAAGGTCAGCGTTAGAACGATGGCGTCCAGTACGCGATGTTTTTGTTCGTTAAGCATAGCAATTATAACCTGATGCTTGTTGATAGGCTGAGAAACTGACCATCGCTGCAATTGCATCAGTGTCCGGTGGCAAAAAAAATCGCCTTTTTGGAGGCCTTTGGTCGATACGATACGAGGCCCATTCTATCACGACCCGGCCCAAACTTTTAGGCCGGGATCTATGCTAGAGAGAGGCCTATTAAACCCCGCGTTGGTGGGTGGGCTAAGCTGATACAGTAGCAGTTGCAGTCCTGCACAGCAGGCACACGCGGCCACCGCTGCAGCGGCCAACTTCTGTGAGAAACGTGCACGGGTTCTAAACAAGCAAGCGACTAGTGGAGGTGGCAGTTGTACAATATACAAGTACTATAGTTACAGTATTTGTATATTATAAAAATTAAGTTGTTTTGGAATTAATGGAAAAATGTCCGTGAGCTTCGATCTCACGACGCGAAGATCTGCGCATGCCACGTATGTACGGCCGCTAGTGTGTACTCGTCCATTAAGGTGGGTTGGAAACTCATTCCTCCGTAAAAAAAGAACGACTTATTAACACATAATTAATTAAATATTTATTATTATTTTTTAAAAAATAGATTAATATAATTTTTAAAGTAACATACGTATAGAAAATTTTTTTAAAAAATATATTATTTAGTAGTTTGAAATACGTATGTACGGATATGAGGGAGTAGAGTTGGAAACACATAGGACCGAACATACCCTAAAAGAACCAATTTAGAATAAAATATGATATTTTATAGGATAATAAATCTAGATATATCTCTACCAAATTAATTATATTATATCACATTTATCCTATTCTAAGTTGGTATTTACGAGAGGGATAGAGTATGTGATATCGATGCATGCGTCATGCCCCTCCGATCCGAAGCACGCGGTTAAGACGTTAAGCAATGCGAGAAATGCTAAGCTATAGTTGTATATGCGTTAAACCCGTTTTGACTTAGCTATATGGGGTAATTAACCCAACCATATCATCTAGCCAACTGGCTGTCGTTTCTTGCTCGAAAAGGCCGAGCTTAATCGGTGACGATCTGTGATGCGACTTTGCGTGAAACACCGCTACGTCAACACAAGGTTATTAGTTAATTAATTAACTTAACCCAAAAGTTAATTACCACGCCGCTTCGCTGGTGCCCATCACCGCCAACTAGTTTACTGCTACTTGCCAGTAAAAATATGGAAGAAACATAACACTAGCACTAGTACTATCAAGCTAGTACTTAGATCTCTCTGCTGTCTCACCATGTGACTGGACGAAATCTACGACCAGTTCAGGCTCTGTACTACTAGCATGTTCTTTCTGTTCAGACGAAAAGTAGTAGACGTTGATCGAATCGAACCTGCTAGATTGGCCGGTAAATATACAATTTTTCACCATTTGCATCTTGTGTGCTACAAAATCATCTCACCACTTGTGACTTTTGTGATGACTTCCAAACTCACATGAACCACAGAGACTGAGATGAAACGGTCTTACCATACTAGAATATAATGTGGTGAGATTTTTATCCTCTCTAGACTTTTCACCCCAAGATACAAACAGTGCCCGAGGTCAAGATCAATATATACAGCTATGTTACTAGCTAGTGCAAGACAAGTTGAAAAATACTTTAAACATCCCAATCTTGACTCATCAACAGTGCCGGTCCATGTACTCATATCGGTGAATTCTACTGCAAATTGTGGTCATCAACTCGCTCATCAAGGTACTTATATGCACTAGCCAATTCAGTGTTTAGTTACCCTCTCTCTCTCTGTGTGTGTGTGTGTGTGTGTGTGTGTGTGGTGTTTACTCCAATTTAGTAATTGTAGGTCAATTCGATGATCTTGCATGTATAAACTACCATTGATTCATGTAGGAGTAGTTTTCATATTACTGTATCAACTGTAGCTAGCTAGCGACAAATTGGAAATTTCCTGGAAAGGATCAATGAACACACAGGGGTTAAGTAACCATATGGACAATGAAAATTCATGCAGCGCTAGTAGTCGGATCCAGCAGCAGTAGTACTCCTACTAGTTGGAACTGAAATATTTTTTTCTACCATCAATTTGCAGTTGCTTGACTAGCTAGCTGTACTGTGGCAGGAGAGAGTACTGCATGCCGTGTTGAACTCATGCCAAGGGAGCGTTGCGGCGCCGCGAGGGTAATATAAAATTTGCTATTATGTACACAGCCAAATTAAATTAGCATCTTCTTCCTTGCATTGGTGTTGGACGCGGTCGAATACCTAACTGTCCAGATGCATACAACCATGTAATGAGACAACAGATAGATAGATATATATGGCCCATAATTCTGGTACATGTGAGCCTAGCTAATTAATTGTACTATACATAGAGCTAGCACAGTATATATATGCATGCAAATTAACAACTGAAATGAGCTGAATTAATTCTCTAATCTCAGCTGGTATAGCTAGTGATCAACAATTCAACATACTATAATTAAGAATGATATGATATCCGGTCTGAATTAATTTTTAGCTAGCCTGATATGGAGCGATCATGTGCTTTTGAGAAAGATGGCATCAGCAAGCTAGCAAGCCCATATATGCATGTGTTAAAACTGTCAAAAATATTTTTTCAAGCCTATCTCGAACCTATTCGATGCATGATCCATTGATGTTGGATTAGCTTGAATTGGGTCCATTGTTAATCTTTCCGATATGAAGATAACAATTAAAATCAAGACTACGTACTCTCCAGTATCATATCACATGTGGAAATCCACCCAACTGACTAGATATGGGATAAAAAGGAGAGGCAAAAGAAAATTACATTTTGTTTAGATAATGGAAGTAAATAAAATTATCAATACCGGTTGCCATTTATATATTATGATTAAATTCTTGTAGCTAGTTAAACTGACCCTACGGTAAAACTAAAGAAAAAAAGAAAAAAATCATTTAATTACTGAAAAAATAATAATTTCTCACCAAGAAAGAAAGACCGACGAATGGTGCGTGGACAGCTAGAGCAGCAGAAGCCACTCCATCGGCCAAAAAATAAATCTAGCGGCTAGCTTAATTAGGAAATTAAATCAAATCACGGTCAAGCTAAATATGCGCCTAATGATTGTTATCATGCCGACGTTTGCAAAGAAGCCGAGCCTTTTGATCCTTGCCAAATTAGCCAATTCCATGGCCATTTAATTATAAAATCAGGGGGTGCGTATGATGCGTAAAGTGCCACATCAGTTGGATAAACCCTCGCAATTAACAAACATCGTATCGCGGAATCTCCAATTAACAACGGGATTAGTGCACGCGTACGTACGTACTAACAACTACTTACACATGTGCGTGAACAATTAACCATCAACTAATCTGGTGGTCCAGCTGATGACATGTAACCAAACAATATGACTAAGCTTGCACTTGAAAATTAAGACGTAATCTCCCAATAAAAGCGCGTCCTTTCGACGATAATGATGCGACAAACATGTACATTTGGTTGCATTTTTTTGCAGATGAGCTCGAGATTTGGTCGATGATATATGCATGCATATATGCTTGAGTGTACTTATATGTATATTTTATATACTTAAAACATGTGTGTGATTAGTAGCTGATCGATGAATTAATTATATAGTAGCAGTAGTAGTAGAGAGATCCGATATGATGATATAGGCATGTTCGAGTTAAGAGAAACTGATCACACACACAAACTAAAAGAGACTGATGATGAAATAAAGTATGCAAAATCCGTGGAAGAATCGGACGAAGATATGGCCTTGGGCAACGCATGCCACGTACGAGATAAGGATGATACGCCTGCATGCGTGCGTGCACAATATCGTTCAATTGATCATGTAATATTTTATGCAGCTGGTAAGTTATACACTTATACGTACTGCCAATGCACCGGCCTTCGTAATTTGCTACCTTAGCTCTGATGATCTCAGCATCAAACATATCACAGTCGTTAATATAATCAAATTGGAGCTAAAGCCACCTTATATGTACATGCACACATGTGCTGATGTGCTCATCTCTCTATCTCTGAATCTGCTTTTTGTGCAACTCTGAAACTGGCAAATGAGGTCATGACACGAGCAGATTAGCCACGCGAGCAACAGCACAATAATTAAAGTGGATAAAAAAGCAACATAAAACCGGGTAGATTTGCTTTGCAACTTTGAGAGAGAGAGTGGCACACCCGCGAATTATGTGTTATATACAAGTAGAAAGCGCAGTCGTCAGCCATGCGCCAAATAAATGTGAAGTCCAGTCCAGATCACTATAGCTTAGCTTTGTTCTTAATTAAATTTTCATCCCTAGAGAAGATATCTACTCGTTTCGTACACATCATCTAAATAATCATTAGAAAAATTGAAAAAAATTGATAACATAGATTAATATAAAACATACCACTCCACAAACATGTAAGATCAAATTCGACTTCTACAAATTGCATAAAAAAATAAATTAAACTAAAAATAATTAACGTACATTCGTAATTATATTTGTTATTTTTGTTACAACTTGTAGAGGTTAAATTTTAAGTTGCATGTGTGTAGAGTGATATATTTCATATTAATATACCTTGTCAAATTTTTCTTAAATTTTTTATCAGTATTTAGATGGCATGCACGATACGAGTGGATATATCTTCGAGGGATAAAAACACTTTCCCTAATCCAGTCCAGATTACTAGCTTAGCTTTGTTCTTGCAGAGAAATAAAGATATGGAGGCACGCACGAACACAGCGACGACTGGCCATCTCGGTCCATCCGACGTCGGAGAAATGCAAATGCTGTGTTGCCATGGTGTTGTCAGGGTTATTTTCTATGTTATCCATCCAGGGCATCAATCGTTTAGATAGACCTTAAATTAACAAATCGGCCGAAATCGCCTGGAAAAAAAAGTGATCGATCATCAATAATCGTACGTGGAGCTGGAGAAAGAGATTCGATCGCCGTAGTGATCTGTGTGCACTCCATGATCGATGATATTGCTAGCTGGGGTACTCGATTGATCTGTCACGGCCATGGGCAGAGAGAGATCAGAGATAGGTTATTCTAGCTTAGCTAGTAGCAAGCTATGGCGGCTGTTGATTGGGAGGCGGCCGGGCCGGGAGAGGAGATGAGATGAGATGAGAGAATACAGTGGCAGTAGTTGTTTTTTTCAGGGGGGGATGCATCTGAGTGCGCCATGGCCGTATGGTCCACACTTCATGTGAACGCCACGCCGCGCCCTCGCGCGCCTGCCTGGGACCCCATCTTCCCATGCTCTCCCATCTCATCTCTCTCTCTCTCTCCCCCGCTCGGTCGCGCGAGGTTTTTCGATCGCTTTTCCATGCCCTCTGATCATCATCAGTCGTCTCCTCCATCCGGCCATCGATCACATGAAGCCGCATGGCACTACCGGTCGTTCGCAGACCGGGCTGTCACGCAGGAACGGATCTAGCGCGGGTGCTGGAGGGACTCGAGCCCTTCTACCCCGCTGAATCACCGTTGATTGATAGAAGAAGAGAGGGTAGGGGGAAAGTGTTTTCATCCTTCGAGGGGTTATCATCTCATTTTATGCATGTTATCTAAATAGTTATAAAAATAAAAATTTTAAAAAAGTTAACAAGATATATTAATATAAAATATATCAATTCACAAACATGTAATTTAAAATTTAACTTCTACAAGTTGTAACAAAAATAATAAATATATTTGAGAATGTACGTTAATTATTTTTGGTTTAATTTGTTCTTTTTATGCAACTTGTAGAAGTCGAATTTGATCTTGTGTGTTTGTGGAGTGATATGTTTTATATTAATTTATGTTGTTTTTTTCATTTTTTTTATAATTATTTAGATGACACGTAAGCAACCAGGGATATTTCTTCGAGTAATGAAAATTCATATCCGGGAAGGGGAAAAAGAGGAAGAAAATAAAGTGCAAGGGGACTGAAGAATGAAGAAAGATATAAATCCTCCATTTAAATCTTGTTTTGAATCCACCCTGCTGTCATGTAAGCTGTCTCATGCGTGTATGTATTCATGGTACCTATAGTAGGCGTTTGTTGCTAGCTCTAGTCCAAACCAGGACTGGCTCCGCTGTGTATACTACCTTGGTGTGCCTGGTTTACGTGAAACAAGTGAAGAATTGGCCAGCCAACCACTGGTTTCTTTTCGATTAATGAGTGTACGTTCACTCGTTTGTTTGTGAGTCTCAAATACTAATCAAATACTCCGAGTATAAAAAAAATTAAAAACATTGGTCATCTATCATTGGTGCAAAAAAATCAATTTCGAATTTGATAACAAAACGAGAAAAAGGACAGATTATTACACCCTTAGTAGTACAAGTGTATTATTCATAGTCAGATTTTTTTTCTTCAACTTGTCTAGGCCGAATTGAAGCTTGCATGTTGATGCAATTAATGATATCTCACACAATTATTTATGTTATCAAAATTTTTCATAACCATTTGCATTACATATGAATAATGAGTGCACATCCACTTAAGTGACAAAATAGCTTTCACATCTTAATATCCAAACCCATCACACAATGTGGTTACTAATATGTGTACTAATCGTCGTTTTTGCAATGACTTCGGCCGGTCATCAAACTTTTAGAACTTTTAACTAGTGCCAATAGAATGTACTTTTTAGATATTGGCTTGCTATTTATCATTTAACCTAAAATAGAAAAAGTATCAATCGATATTTCAATTGCCATGATTGTTTTAAGATTTGTCCAACACCCCAACTCCCCTAACCTTGTCTCCCCCTTCTCTTCTTCTTCACCCCATCACTACCGTCGTCGCCGCCACCCACACCGACACAATTCCCTTCCCCGTGCCACCACTAGCACTGTCTCGCCGGCATCAGAATCCACCAACATCGTCGGTGAGGCCCATTAATTTTTCCTCGTCCGAAGCCGAGCGATGGCGAGGTGCCCTTGCCTGACCATTCTTCCCCGTATCCGGTGGTTTGTGTCGCCCAGATGCCACCGCCGCCATGCCTCCTAAAACACATCAGATCTGATGCCCCCTCCTCCAACTCCAACCCACCACGTACGCGCTCTCTTCCATCCCTGTGGCTTCGGTGCCACCGCTGGCACCTCGTCGTCTGCTCTTGTCCACCGTCCACTATCCATTGTCGGTCTTCCATAACTCTGACTATTTTCTCTAAAGCCATTCTCACCACTGCCCTGCCATCAACTCCATCTAACCCTAAAAACCTATATATCTTTAACGAAGTTCGAAGGTCGTCATCACTGGTTTTCTTCTCTTTTCATGTATCACCTGGTCTAAGGGTAGAAGATAATGGATATGCCGTTGGATCAGATCCATCGGTAGTCAAAAACCAGAGGAATAGCAACAATGTTGTTTGTGTACAAGAAAATCACTCAAATTAAACGAAGGTCATTAATTAATTTTGTAGTATAAAATAAAATTGTAAGATATATTTTTCTTGTAAAATTAATTAACCTGCCTGCTTTGCTGATTAATATTTAATTCGACTAGACCCCAGCTACTGTGCATGCGATCGAGTCGTCTCCCAAGTTGTACACACAAAGTCATCTGTTGCAATTACTCTGCTGCCTGCCTACTTAATCAGCCACATGACAAAACATCACAAGGCAATCCACCACATTCATACATAGCACGAACCTGACCAGCGACCAGATTAAATTCGGCAGGCATGCTGATAATCTCCATTACAGGCATCCAGCCATGGCACAATTAACGCACGCTGGAAGTTGTTAACCAACTTGCCCCTCTAGCAGCCTGAAATGAGCCTATCAAATTTATGAAATTATGACTCATCATTTGTCAACTAGCTAGCTAGTTAGCTGACACGATATACTATATATACAAATTTATATATATATACATGCCCCTGCCTTCTTGAAACCCATCTGTGCATGTATGCTAAAATCCAACACAGCCGACATCTCGATGTTATTATCGTATTATGGGGTTTATATATATATGCAACTGGATGGATATCATTGACCCTATTTAAGTTCGGTCAGTGAGCACGATCGATACGAGATATGTACCATATTTTGATGTCTAGCTAACTATATAGTGTATATGCATTGTATCATGACAATAAGCTTGTTGATTGCAGATGAACCAAAAATGTCAACCTAAAACTGTAGTAGTAGTGTAGTACATTATATCTATCTTTAAAAGATATGATGTTTTGGGCGTCACTACATAATCTTTAATACACATATTTTATCATTACTTTATCGAACTATATATTGATAAAATAAATACTAAAAATATAACTGTACAATATATTTTTCATGGCAAACCTACTAATATAGTTTTTTTTTTCATAATCCTGGTATTTTTTTAACATTTTGAGCCATCTATCGAACTTCATGTTAATCATTTTATAGAGCTCAACTAACTATATTTATATGTTGCTATGTGAAAAAATGAAAAAGGCAGGAATTAATGTACACACTCCTACACTAATAGGGACAGGTTTACTAAAACCAAACTAGGATTTATTATCTGCCAATCCTTGAAGAGGGTAATTGATCCGGGCAATCCATGGAGACCAAGCATGTACAGTGTGCTGAATAGTCAAGTAAAAATAGGAATCTAATCAGGAAAACTGGTCGACGTGGACACGCATAAAAATCATTTCTAGAACTCCCAGAAAATTCTACCACACTATCACTATCACCAGAGACCAGCACACAATATATACCTGTAGTATAAACGCCAAAATAGATACATATAGCTTTGGTATCCAGGCACTAATTACTGCTTTTTCACCCCCCACAAACACCAGGAGCTAGCCAAATTAACAGAAAGGGATTATTTTTCTACATGACATGTGGCCCTTACTGGCAGAACACAACAAACTTTCAACTATCTCATGTTTCATTGGTCACCTAGAATTTTCTTATTTATTATATGGATAATTAAACTGTCATAAATATATTAATATCTCAATAAAATTGTACATATATAATTAAGTATGTACATGCGTGTGATTTCATAATTCCATAAAAAGATAAACTTAAAAGATTTAGGTAAAGATGTCATCACAAATCATCACACTGGCCCTGATATATGCGTAGCCAATGGGTGCATGGGCCATCACATCATCTTCCCTTGTTGACTCACAATAACACAAACCCATAAGACCATGGTATATACAATCCATCAACACAAATACTATATATGTGTGGCCATACAGAATAGAACAAAACCATATGCCCTTTATGTCATACAGATGCAAGTATTGTGGTTACTTAGAGCATATTGAAGATAACGTACGAATCGAAAACACATGAATAGAAAAAACAACTTATTCGTTGATTAGAAAACAAAGTACTACCTCTGTTTTATATTATAAGTCGTTTGATTTTTTCTAATCAAATTTTTTTAAGTTTAATCAAGTTTATAGAAAAATATAGTAGTATTTTCAACACAAAACAAACATATTATCAAAATATATTTAATATATTTAATGGTAGATTTAACGAAACTAATTTGATATTTTATATGTTGCTAAATTTTTTTGTAAATTTGATCAAACTTAATAAAATTTGACTAGAAAAAAGTTAAACGACTTATAATATGAAACGGATGGAGTAACATTTACAAAGTCGACATTTACATGAGTTGAAAAAACACATGAATTTTCATAAAAAAAATCTTCACAAACAAAGTTATCAATATATGCATCGCACCAAACTACGCATGATACATACAGGAACATAATTAGTTATTATGTAATCCTCATAAAAAGATAATTATAATAATGTAAGTCGTCATCATATAAGAAAAGCTCCAAGTGACCCCAATAATAAAATAAATTAATGTTGTTAGCATCATCTCCTACCTCCATCGATCCATCTATATAACCCATGGTGCCTAGCAGCAGTCGCCCTTCCCCCTCAACCTCTCAAAGGCTCCACCTTTCCTCAGCTTAATTAGCTAGCTGCTCCGGCGGCGTGATCTCTCCGATTCTCTCAGGTGTTCGATCAGATGGACAGCACGAGCTGTCTCTTGGACGACGCGAGCAGCGGCGCGTCCACGGGCAAGAAGGCGCCGGCGCCGGCGGCCCCGGCGGCGACGACGTCGAAGGCTCTGCAGCGCGTGGGCAGCGGCGCTAGCGCGGTGATGGACGCGGCCGAGCCTGGCGCCGAGGCGGACTCGGGCGGCGAGCGTCGCGCTGGCGGCGGGGGCGGGAAGCTGCCGTCGTCCAAGTACAAGGGCGTGGTGCCGCAGCCGAACGGGCGGTGGGGCGCGCAGATATACGAGCGGCACCAGCGGGTGTGGCTAGGCACGTTCACCGGCGAGGCCGAGGCGGCGCGCGCCTACGACGTGGCGGCGCAGCGGTTCCGCGGCCGCGACGCCGTCACCAACTTCCGCCCGCTCGCCGAGTCCGACCCGGAGGCCGCCGTAGAGCTCCGGTTCCTCGCGTCCCGGTCCAAGGCCGAGGTCGTCGACATGCTCCGCAAGCACACTTACCTCGAGGAGCTCGCGCAGAACAAGCGCGCCTTCGCCGCCATCTCCCCGCCGCCACCGAAGAACCCCGCCTCGTCGCCGCCGTCCTCCTCCTCCGCCGCCGCGGCGCGCGAGCACCTGTTCGACAAGACGGTGACGCCCAGCGACGTCGGGAAGCTGAACCGGCTGGTGATCCCGAAGCAGCACGCGGAGAAGCACTTCCCGCTCCAGATCCCTCCCCCTACAACCTCCGTCGTCGCCGACGCCGGCGCCGGCGCCGGCGAGTGCAAGGGCGTTCTCCTCAACTTCGAGGACGCCGCCGGCAAGGTGTGGAGATTCCGGTACTCCTACTGGAACAGCAGCCAGAGCTACGTGCTCACCAAGGGGTGGAGCCGCTTCGTCAAGGAGAAGGGACTCCACGCCGGCGACGCCGTCGGATTCTACCGCGCCGCCGGTAAGCACGCGCAGCTCTTCATCGACTGCAAGGTCCGGGCAAAATCCACCACCACCGCAGCAGCCGCCTTCCTCAGCGCTGTGGCCGCCGCCGCGGCGCCGGCCCCCGCCGTGAAGGCTATCAGGCTATTCGGCGTCGACCTGCTCACGGCGGCGGCGGCGCCGGAGCGGCGGGACGCTGCCGGTGGCGCCATGACCAAGAGCAAGAGAGGCATGGACGCCATAGCTGAGTCCCAACCACACGTGGTTTTTAAGAAGCAATGCATAGAGCTCGCGCTAACCTAGCTAGCATGCAGATGCAGCTAGCGTTTTTTTGCTCATTCGCTTGCTTGCTTAATTATTCAGATATATGCAACATAATTAATGGTTAGTTTAGTGTCTCTTGATCAAATCTATTGCTTGCTTGATCTCTTGCTTGTTTCATTTCTTGTCATATATGCTCTACCACAATCGATCTAGTCTTTGTTAATCCTCCATTTCTTTATCATTTTAATTTGGCAAGTGTACACTAATTATGCCCTAGATTAAGATGGGCATGCATGCCATAAGAAGCAACGTTTGATCGAGCTAGCAAAACTTGTTGTCTCTAGCTCGATCTCGATCAGCTTCTTTCTTCTTCAATTCCTAATTGATTGCGAGATCGATGAGATGTAAATTAGAGGAGACATCAATCAATTTGTGGCTACTACTACATATCTCTTTGCAATTTGACACTCATTTTGTTGTGTTGCTTTCACGTGGTTTAAGATGTGATGTGTGTGTGTGCCAAAGGCCAGATGCATTGCATGTAAGTAACAGACTAGTAGCTGAGTGCGAAAAGCTTCGGGAGTTATCTGTTCCCCAAAGGAATGGTCGAATGGGAGAGGAAAGTGAAGGTGAAGTGCCCATAATTGTATGCATGCATGCATGCACCTGAACCAAAACAACTGATGGTTTTTAGCTTAGCTAGCAGGAGTGAGTGAGTGAATATGAGAGTGATCTGATAAGACTGATACGATATATATGCTATGCTTTGCGTAGAGACAGCCGGAAAACTAAAGTGGATGCAGCATGATATATACTTTCACAGATGGGGAAATGGTGGATACATCGGCTACCAACAGAGAGGAATCTGGACATGTATACATAATATGCACTGTTTGATGCATGATATGCAAGAATGTTTTGCTATTTTAGCAGAAAAAAGGTAAGTGAGGTAGATATATATGTCCTAGCATAGATCCTATAGCTATACATGTCCTGTTCATGTTGAAGCGTCAGTAGCTAGATTGCTTATCTTCTGTAAACGAATTAATTAACTAGGTATATTTGTATTGCACATGAAGCTCATCAACATATATACTAGTAGTTGATATGCTATATATTCTCTTGATTTCTGTATATGCGGCTAGCTAGCTTGTGCTAGGAGCTAGGTGATGATATATAAGAGAGTGCATCAGATAGTCACACTAATAATACTTGTCGTGATGTAGTGGTCTACAGATGTTTCAGATCAGACGACTTTATGTCTAACTAAGAATATTTTTCCATGATTTCTGAATCTTTTGATCTGAAACAGTGCGACATCCAACAGAACCAATGTCCAGCAGTTCTAAGATTTTGACCAAAGAAAGAGAGAATGAGAGTACTCTTTAATTACTTTTCTAGCTTTTTTGAGCTGATACATCAGGCAACTCTTGATGCTAACTGTTCTCCTGCCATTGTTTTTACGCCTTTAACCGTGGTTCAAATCACGCCACGTATGTGGTTTCTGACGAAGCCAAGTAAGTTCCAATGGGAAGAGATCGAGCTAGACAGGGATCGCGATGACACTTCGAAAAAAAAATAAAAGATTTTTTTTCTTTTTCTTTTTTTTTTTTTTTTGGCAGAGAGCGGATGGATATATAAGCTGTGGTTGCTGCAGGGTTGTGACTTGTGAGGTAACCCATGCGCGCTTGGCACCATGGCCAGGTTCACCGGCTCTTGAAACATGCAGATAAACTTTGGGCCGCCATTTGCACAGATCGATGTCGTGGAGGCTCCTACACGGCTCTTGCAGCTAGCAAGATATAGCAAGAGGAGGAAAGGCACTGCATGCATGAATGAATGAATTAATGCTAGCTTTCTACAAATTAAATTTTGATTAGTTTCATATATGAGGCAATAGATTAGCTTGGCTGTGTACATCTTTGTTGGATTTGAATTTAGAGACCAACAAAACTTGTTATACTTGGCGTTGTACATCCGTGTTGGAAGTAAGGTCGGATTTTAATCTATTGTTTTTTTTAAAAAAATAGCAGGTTATATGCTAACAGATTTTCCCTTTCAGTATGAAGGATATGAAATTTTGGTTAGGAATTCACGAAGAAATTTCAGATTTACCAGTGGGTCCTGTTAGGAAGTGTCTCAGGAAAAAAGTTCTAAAATTTATTTGAATTTAGCAAAATAAATATATTCAAATTTAGCGAAAATTAAACCCCTTGAAGTTTCAAATTTTGTTGAAAAAAATAATTTTGTATCCGAATTAGATCAATTGTAATTTGTGAATCCTAACATAACCTTGATACATTGTACCATACTACACGACAAAATCGCAATTTGCCAGTAGGCTACTCCAGTTTAGTTTTAACTTTATCTCTAAATTAAAGTTGGTTGAAAATTCCCTATACCTCAATTAGATGTTGCACTACTTGGCGACATGCATGATAATGATAGTATGATGGACCATAGTTTAACTTCCAAGAAACAAAAATAAAACCACTACCTTGTCTATAAACACCCCCTTCAATTTTCAATATTATTTTCTCATCTGAATTTTCTACTACTAGGAGTAGCTCACAACAGGGTATATTTGTAAATGTGTACACATGAAAAGGAAAACTTGAACAGTATGATGATTCCTAGTCTTTGCTTAATTAAAGCCGGTGTCAGAGAATTCAGGTTCGTACAGCAGCAGTCTCAGGCTCACCACCGCCACCCGGTCGACTCACCTGTTCATCCTTAGATTTTTCTCCCGGCAACCACTGCTTCTGCAATCGCGAAGAGCTTTCTTACTTAGCGACACTAGCTCAACACATACAGATTTCGGAGAGAGACAGATATAGGAGAATTTGGCCACCATTGACAAAGCTAGCTTGGAACACTGCATAATTCTGCAGAGTTCAAAATTCAGAAATTAACAAGCAGACAGACGCTGTAGAGTTTGAATGCAGCGATGTCTTCTCTGCAGCTGGAGCTGGGGTAATATGCGTTTCGGATCAGATATGCTTTGGATTATTGGATATTACTGCAAGTTGCATGCATGCTATGTTATTATTCCCTAGATTAGCGGATTAATCATATCATGTTCATTGTTCAGTGGACGGGAGATTAGAAGAAGCAGCAGCAGCACAAGTGGAATCAGCTACTAGGACGACTTTGGTATGGAGATCAGACAAGTGAGTGATATGTGCCGGGGCATGTTGCAATCTGAATTCAATCAATTTCTGACGGTGCATGTGGAGAGGTTGGCCATTGATGGCAGGTCAACCTTGCAAGAGATTGACTCCGTGGCCGGCTCAGATCTACAAACACGCTGGTTTAGGTCATTGTCGTTTTGGTCTTCTCCATATGAATTTCCATTTCCCCATTTTCCATGCAAGCCCTTGTGCTTCCCTCGTTTCACATTCTACTACTTCCTGTTGTGTTTTTTTTATAACAGAATTAATTCTGGCCTTTGTCTCACAGAAGCTATAAAGAATTATTATGAATGTTACCGGGACTGCAAATTGTAAAATTACAGTTTGATTAAAAACAAGAAAATTATTTAAATTACTAGCCTAGATAAATACAGAGACAACACCCATTGCTTAACTTGTTGTGTAATGCTAAGTAATTAATGTGACAGATGGTGAAAGCGTGTTACTGGAGTCAAATGAACTTCACTGGCTTAATTAGCGTTGAACCAGTGCGAGTTAACTTGGCAATGTTTATCTCAAACGCTGACGTAGCTAGTAATCCTTGACCTGGTCTAGTCTCACTGGCCGGATCAAGAAGCAATTGCAATTAAGCTTAGGTTTTACTTTGCCTGTTTTCTTTAAGGACATGTACAGTTAGTGCTGCCACAAGTTGGAGCATATTTTTGTTGGTCATTGGGGGGCATGCAAGACGTGGTAAATAAGCCTCTTGACATTATTATTCATTGCCCACTGAAGATGCTAGTGCTAGATGTTTAGGAGAAGATGAGTGTTGATATCTATATATAAGTTGGGAGAAGATGCCATGCCATTGGTTCCGAGTGGACAATCGTCAAACCTCACAGCAGAGCAGGCCCATTGGTATGGCCCTAATCTAATCTCTCATTTTTTCTTTTTCTTTTTTTTAAAAGAAAGGCTCAAATCTCTGTTTGACTCAGAATTTTTTCAGTTTATGAGTTATGACGACCATGTTCCAATGCTGACAAATTGGATAGCCATGCAATTTTACACTTACTGAACATTATCATCTAGAGGGAGCAGCATTGTACCTGTCACCTTCAGAGAGTACTGGTACCTTGCAGGATGGCAAAACAATTGTGCCACCAGTCCAACTAAATGTTCTAAACTGAAAGTGAAAGAGTGTGACCTAGCTAATTCCATCTCAGGTCTTGAGAGTCCTAATTAATCGTTAGATCAAGTGGCATTATCTGTCTACAACTCCACGCATCCTTCATGCTACTACCAGACAAGCTAATTCAGCTAGCTAGACAGCATTTCTCGAGTCAAAAATTTCAGAAGCTTTCCAACTCGTGGCCAACCACGATATTCCTTGGTAGCTAATTCAGCTAGGCCCAGTTCGTTCGTCCAAATCCATGTGCTGCCTGTTTTGTCCTGTGCCTGGGTGGCTGGGTTCTGTGCAGCATGCTGCCTTGCCAAGCTAGATTAGCATCAGGTGCCAAGCGAAGGGCAATGAGCTCAAGCAATCACTGACAAGTCACAAGTGGTACACATGGAATGTGACCAACTCTTGTATGTTCCTAGGTTAAATTTTGTCCCATTTTATGCTTCTTATCATAAACAGTTTCAGACTAATGTTTGACGATGGGTAATTAATTAGGAGCTAAGTTTCCATGGTCCAAATCGAATCACAACGAGAGGAAGCATCAAGTGTTCAATACTTCAATTAGTCAGCATCAAGTTTCTTCAGAGATGGTTATACTGGAGATATCTATCCTTCCCGGCAAAGAAAGTTGCAAGTCAAGTCGCCGTGTCAGGTTCAGTTTGCAGTTTTTCTCTGTTTTTACATGTGGGCATGATAGATCCAGTGCAGGTGTGCAAGTCCAATTTAGTCAAGTTGTGCAGATAGATAGATAGGCAGATGCCTGATAGCTCCATTCAAAGCTCACCACTACTACATATACAAGTCTGCATTCAAACAGTGGTACTCTGAACATATAGACCAACAATCCAACATGACCAAGCTTTCTTTATCTCCTTTTTCTTTCTTCAGAGAGAGAAAGCTACACAGGAAAAGGAGAGCTTTTTTTACCTACAAAATGCTACTAAAATCATAGTGAAGAAGAAAATTGGAAAAAAAAACTGTACCAACATATTTTAGTTTTCAGAAAAGAAAAAGGCTAAACATGAGAATAAAGTCATCAGGCTCTATCAGAGTCATGATCCAACATATGCCGTAAGTGCGAAAAAAATGCTTTTGTGATCATCAGTCATTCCAATTCCGTTGCCGGGGCGTTGGAAATTCAGAGCACATATCCCACTAACAACAGTACTAGTGTAATGCAGCAGTTGACTTGGGCTAATTGAGTCATCAAGCCATGAAACACCATAGGCTCTACTTGTTAATTCAACTGTGCAGCTGAATGCTGATCAGTTGGCTGCACTAGTCTAATAGTCGTTTTCAGTGGCTGCACAAGTCAAAATACGGCAGCTGGATATGCTGGACTAGTCGTGATGATAGACGCTGGCAAGACTGAAGACCAAGATAACGCTGCAGCTGGGAATCATCACTATCTGAAACTACACCGAGACTACGACATCTCCCCTAATTCTGCTGCCTCTTAGCCTTTTCTAATTATCGCTTAATTAACACGGTTGCATATGCAACACAAGATTTTGCATGGAAGTTAATTAGCTGTGTCGCTGATGAAACACCTGAACCGTGAGAAAACAATGTTAAGAAGAAGAAGAAGAAGAAAAATGTAGATGGAGGTGTGCTTTTATTTGGCAATATTATTATCCGGTAGGTAGGATTCATGCATCCTGGACAAGGACTCTGATTTTAACGCATGACTCCCTTGTGATCATCATGTACAACTGTACAAGCCATCTCCATCACAATAATTTAGTTTACTACATGCATGACAGTTATGTTTATTCCACTATCTAAAAGAACATGACAGTTATGAATGTACAATGTTTAAACTAATCACTACAAGCAGATGCATACACAGTAGTACAGCACCTAGCTAATAACAAATTAATTAAAAGTGTGTAAAAGACACCTAGGTGTAGTGTACAGTGCCATGAGATGTTCTATACAACTGTACAAATTTACTTCAGATATTCACACCACTGTTTGAGTTCTCACCGAGTTCTTCGTCCTTCTTCCATGGAATCCAAGGACTGGCTGTTGCTTCTCATGTCCGCTGCAACTGGGCCCTGATGATGATTCGAGGCAGCTGTTAGCTGCACCTGGTTCTCAACTTCAGGGTGAAGAATGTGCTCAAAGTATGCATGAGGCCAAAATCCTGCAATTCAAAAGGTTCAGGATTATTTTTTGACGCAAGGTTCAGGTTTATGTTTAGCAGTATGAATTCGAAAATGAAAAACTCTGATATTGAACTACTACTGATGCTAAGATTCAGGTTTATGCGTAGCGAGCATTACTGGGCCTTCTCGTTGAGTTCATCCAGCCTGAATAGGTTTAGCCTGGCCCATTATGACTTTCAGAATATGGGCCAAGAAAAGCCAAACATAAACTACCATGTCTGATTGGGCCGGTTTAGTACGTGTTTCTTAAAGTTTTCTGGACCGGCCCAAGTTGAGAGAAACAAAAGGGTGCTCAGGTCTATTCACTTTAGCTTTCCTAAAACAGAATGCCTATTCACTTTATCTGAGCCTTACGTAAAGGTATTTGTACTATGATGTATATATGTACTTATTTAAAAGAAAATGATGATGTACATGTACTTATCACAGCTTTTTTTAGAATAAAAACAGAAGGAAAGGCTCCTATATTGTAAAAAAAAAATGTGTGGAGAATTTACCCCAAAAAAGGAAGTGATTGAAAGCAAGAGCTAAAGGCATCACCTTGTTCACCAGCAGGTGGTGGGAAGAACTGAAGGTAGCAGAAGGAAGCAACCACCAATCCTGCAGAGTGAAGCCAACATGACAGTATGATATTGTGCTCTGAAAAATAGGAGTTTGTAGCAGGTGAAAAGCAGCTCTGATCTTTCATGCAAACCTACCAAGAATTCCACCGGTAAACACATCCTGCCAATGGTGCCAGTAGTCGTCCACCCTTGAGACCCCAACCATTGCCGCCAGAAGCAGAGGCAAGACGACGATACAGAGCTTGGCCACATGCCCTCCTCTGTCGAACGCCTTGATCTTGCCGGCCAGGTACCATGACAGGAAGCCTAATCCGGCAAAAGACCCTGTAGTAAACAGAAATGGAAGCATGTAATTGCAAATCATTTCTAATTTTTCAGCTTGGAAATGAAGTTCAGTTCAGTGTTCAGTGGAGCATTTTGTTTCAGCGATAAGTAAGCAGAAAATGGTTTTCAAGATTACATGAGGTATGGCCACTTGGGAAGCTCTTGTGCCCTTCTTTGATGACACTTTTATCGCCGTGGCAGATGACACCTCTGGTGATGTTGTTGTACTTCTGAAAATGAAGTTTCAGAACCAGCAATTTATCAGGATTCATCAAGCTTTGAAGAACCCAAGGACTGAACAAATTAACAGGAGTGGCAAAAACTCACCGGGATCCCGTCAGGAAAGCATCGCCAGAAGAAATTCGGGCGAGGCCGGCCAACGCCATCCTTGATCGCGTCGGTCAGGACGGCAGTGATCAGCACAGAAAACAGAAGCCCTGCATCCATAGCAAGCAAAATTCAGAATTCAGAATCCAGAATCCAGAATTGCAATCAGCATCAGACAATGGAAAGAAACTTGCCTAGAATTGCATGATGCAGATCATACACATTCCTCCTCTTCATATATATCACAACGATGATGATCATCGGCCCGGCGACAGCATATATCTGCGCCATCAACGAGAGCAAGATTTAGTACGGACAACTCTCTCTGCTATATCAATATGAAACATGGCACTATTCGGCATCGTTTGTTTCTTTAAAAAAAATGTTGTCACTGAAATCAAGAAATGGAGGAGATCGAGGCGTACGGGGACGGCCCAGATGGGCACGGTGTTGCGCTTGAGCGGGTAACGGAGGCTGGTCATCATGTCTTCTCCGACGAACCGGTGGAACGGCTCGATCAGGTTGAGCCCGGCGTCGATCGCGACGAGGAGAAGCAGCACGATCCAGTCGAGCAGGTGCAGCCTCGCGACCTTGGTCCCGTGAGTTTTCAGGTACGGGTGCGGGGCTCCCAGCCGAATGGCTGCCGGCGACGCCGCCGGCGGTGGCGGCATCTTGATACAAGAAGAGGGGGCTCAACGCAGCAAGGAGAATTCCCTGAAAAATCCGTCATTTTGAGGCATATATTGTTAGCCCTCTGCTCATGGACAGGTCACGAACACGAAGACATGATCATTGACAACTACGCGTTTGTTAATTCAGCATTATTCAGGTTCACGGACAGGTCATTTGCAGAACAGCAAGAAATACTCTCGCAAGTTACAACTGCAAGATTCTCTCTTCCGTTTTTTCCTTTGAGAGAAAGAACTAGTAGGTGACAGCGGCAATGGCCAAGAAGAAGCGACAATTATAGGATGTGACCCGCCATAATTAAGCCCATGGTTTGGACATCAAAAAGTTGAGCAGAGAGAAACTCACAGGACGATACGGTGCTGAGAAGAAGAGGAAGAACAGTGGTCAACGGCGGCCGATTCTCCTCCCCTGCACGGCTGTCAGCCTATCCATACTGTCGTTTTATATACCTAGTGATATTTCCACCCTATGAAAGCGCCGTGCTATTGCAAGATGAGCCTGTCCCAGTCAGCTTCGCGTGCTATCTTCGCATGTTTCTAGGGTAGTTGAGACTTGTGAACAGATCGGCTGACGAGAATGCTTCAGTTGGGGAGGTTGCAACAACGGATGCAGCATCCCTGTTCCGAATTTGGTGTGTTCCTTCCAGGTGTCACAACGCGATTGGTTCGGAACAGGGAAGCAACATCCTGCAACAACGAATCAGTCGTTGCTGGCTTGCTGTTGCTTGGAAATGGAAATGCTTTGCTCACATGGGGATTGGGGAAGTAAGAGTTGCTCGTGTGGATTTGTGAATTTCAGTCCAGCATTCCAGAAGGCAGAAACAACCTATATTTAATCGATTGCGTTTCTGATGAAGCCAGATGCAAATGCTTCCTGTTTTTTCTATTCAGTTTGGTTGACCCTTACAGATTAAGGAAGTGGTCAAAGATTCAACTATGAACGGCCATCTAGGAAAAGGGAAATGACGAACATTTTGCCACTTTGACCTGCACTTTGTCGAATTCCATCAGATTTGGTGAAATTTTAAAAAAGAAGTGAGATTTAAGAGGATTAAGTTCACTCTAGGTCCCTCAATTAGTCACCGAGTTCGAAATTCATCCCTGTACCATAAAATCGGATACAACACATCTCCCAACTTACAAAATCGTAGAAACAACATCCCTCGGCAGTATTTTCTCCGGTTTTGGCTGACGTGGTACCTACATACACATTCCAGTGGGTCCCACTTTCCTCCATCTCACACCGAGATCTCTCTCACCGGAGGGAGGAGACGGGAGGTTGAGGCCATCGAGCTCTCCACCTCCCTCTCCGGCTGCCACGAGCCGCACTTCTCTCCCTCCGACAGTCGCGCGTCGCTCTTCTCCTCTCGCCGACCGCCGCGAGCTGCTCCTCTCTCCCTCCGGCCGCCGCGCGCCGCGAGTCGCTCCTCTCTCCCTGCCGCACCACGCACTATTCTTCTCCTCCCGCCGGCCGCCGTTAGCCGCTCCTCTCTCCCACCGGCCACGGCGAGCCGCTCCTCTCTCCCACCGGTCGTCGAGTGCCGTTCCTCTCTGTCGCCGCACGCCACTCCTCTCTCCGCCGACCGCCGCGTACCGCTCCTCTCTCCCGGTCGCGTTGTGCGCTGTTCTTCTATCTCGCCAGCCGCTGCGAGCCGCTCCTCTCTCCCTCCGACCACTGCGCACTGTTCGTCTCTCTCCCGTCGGCCGTCGGCCGCCGCTCCTCTCCCCCACCGGTCGTCGCTCCTCTCTCCCGCCGGTCATCGCGCACCGCTCCTCTCCTCTCCACCGGCAACCTTAGGCGCCCTCCCTGCAGCCCATCAACGGCCTCTTCACTGCTGACCGCCTGCTGAGATTGGGAAAAGGAGGAAGAGAGAAATATAGGTGGAGAGAGATGTGAAGAGTCGCTGACATATAGGGCCCACGCTGACTCATCGATGTTGACTCGGATCAAATAGCCACGTAGAACAAAATCCCTCACCATACTGCCTTGAAACTTATATTGCACCGGTTTTAATAGTTAAGGGACCTGTTGTATCTGGTTTTCCGGTTCAAGGACGAAAATCAGATTTGTTGTTAAATTAAGGGAGCTTTAATGAACTTATTCCGATTTAAGATTGTGCAGGAGCAGGAACCCCTTTATGTACGGGCCTCCAGCCCATGGGCCACGTGAGAAGAGAGAACGGCCGTGCCAAGGACCAACAATCCGTGGGCCATACTGTGGGAACCCAACCCGTCAGGCAGGCCGCACTCCCCGTCCCCGAGAACAATACTTCAAACCGGCCCATTTCTCTCTTTTTCTCATGTGAGATCATCTCAAACTGACTCCGAAATGACGGCTTCCATTTTCAAAAAAAAGATAATCTTGAATACATTCTGCCCGTACTAATTTGACACGGAGGAGTGAATGGCGTGTGTTAATTGTCCATGTGAATCAAAAGTACATGACAGCTTGGCTCAGCCTACCAATTACACAGTTAAAACTGTACATTCTTCTCGAAAGCTAGCTTCTACTACTAGCAGCCAAATGTTTAGGAATGTACTCCTGTACACGAGTATATCCATCAGAATTTCAAAGTTGGGTAATGCCAAGTTGCAAATACAGACACCGAGACCGAGTTTAATTTCTGCTAAATTCCAGAAGACGAAACTGTTCGTAGACAAGTGTCAGAGGACGGCAAATTCCCATCAGAATGGTTTGTATCCAATTAATTGCCTTGTCTCTTGCCGTGCTACAAGAGGTTGTCTTGTCTTGTCCCGCTGCATTCCTAATCCTACGTGCCATGCTTCCATGTATGGTCCACGGTTGCTTGTTTAGCCGAAAAGTAGAGGAGAATTTCAGCTGGATAGCTCAATTACACCTACTGTTTAGTGCTAATCCACTGGTTTATTTATCCACAAGGTTAAAAACCCCATCTTTTATTCTTCAGCTCGTTGCTAAAATTTAAAATTTTAAAACTTAATTACAAAGTTGATTTTAGCTTTTTTTTCATTGTAGTTTATTTGCTAGTATTTATTCTAAATCGATAAAACATTATATAAAAGTAATATCAATAAATTACATATTTTTTATTAATAAAGTTTATAATTAGCTGTAGGCTAAACGAGGTGTGCAAGTGTCGGATTACCTGCTGTTCTTGGCAGTCGTCGCATCTGTGTTGTTCTCTTTTGACCAATCTTGGAAAAAGAATTCGGGGGTGAACTCGACCGTCCGATCAGGAACGGCCTGGTTCATCGGACGGTGTAGGATCATCGTGGCGGTTGGATGGCTCGTATTTTATCGTCTCGTCCTCCATAACTTCTCTCACCTAATCGCCAAGAAGTGCAAGCACACGACCGCGGAACAAGCGAGTGGTTGAGTTCAATGGCTCGCCGCGACGGCGGCGCGCCGGCGGCGGAGGCGGCGGAGCAGCAGCGGAGGGTAGCGCTGCGTGTGCTGTTGTCCCGTGCGGAGGCTTCCTCGCCGCCGGCGGCGGTGGAGGAGGCGCAGCGGGGGAGGAGTGGTGGTGGTAACAAGGGGCTCGCGTCGGCGGCGCTGCGCGGGCTCGGGTGCACGTCGACCGCCGCGCTGCGTGCTCACGCCCCGGCTTCGGCGGCGGAGATGGTGAGTAGCTCGGAGCGGTGGCACGGGAGGCGGCGGCGGAGGAAGGGGCAGGAGAGGCGGAGCGCGAGGGGCGGCGGAGGAGGAGGAGGCGTGGGGCCGCCCGGCCCTGCGCCGGCGGCGGCCGAGGACGTGTGGTGCACGTGCGCTCCGGGGATAACGTTCACCGCCGAGGCGTCGTCGGTGGACTGCGTGGTGGCGCGCCACGCCCACCACACGGCGGCGGCGATGGGCTCCGGCCGCCGTGGGGAGGCGGAGCGGCGGCACAGAGAGGTAATCGAATCTCTCCTCGTTTTTTCGTGGATTTAAACCTGACAGTTTCCTCGCTTGCATCCGTCCATAATACTACAAATTTGAGCGCGATTTCACTTTTTCGTGGTCAAATTCAGTCGTTTTTCATGAACCGTACGGCTGTTTTCTTCAGAATTCAGACTGAATTTGTATACTGTCCTGTCGAACTGACCAAAAATTCCTCGGATACAACAGAGGCCGGCCGCTCCTCGTGCTCGTAGGGTGACCATGCGTGAGCACATATCTTCATCGCTCATGGACTCGCCGCCGTTCCCCGACATGCCGCTCCTCAACGCCGACCTGCTACCACCACCGCCTCCCGGCCGCCACCGCCATGGATACCGCCAGGAAGAGGTAGACACAATGCGTGCAATTACCACAATATCTGCTTTGCTTTCAGACTTTCAGTCATCAGTTGCGTCTGCACCACACAAGTATACAACTTTTCAACGCGATTATCCATCTTGTTGGTAGATGTGTTTGTTTAGATGTCACATGATAGCATCCGCTTTACATGCTGTTAACTAAAGCCCTAAAAGGGATCCTTAATTACAATTTCAATAATAAAGAAGAGGCTGCAGCTCCGGGAAATGGTAGTAGTCTAGTACAACATGTTGATTACATACTCCGGTTTGGTAGTCACGGATATGTAGGACAGGCAGCAGATTGGAAGGAAGGAAGGAAGAGCACATGAGAGCAAAGGGGATGGTGGTCATGAATAGATAGATACGTTAGGTGAGGAAGAGGGCCTCCTTTGAGTGTAGTTGCAGAGTCTTCTTTCTTTTCTGTGTACACGCATAAGGCATAAATGCTGAATCATTGTGCTGAAGCTGAACTCACTGAACAACCACTTTGCTGCTGGTTCTTTTGGTCAGCTTCAGCTGGCTGCCATGTTGCTGGAATGAGTGGTGGTTGATTGTTCAGTGTTTACTGTGCTGTTGTAGAATTGGAGTATGAGCAGTGAGGAGTTTGAATGCCCAACTGGTGATTAGAAAATTCTGTCACTTTCTTCAAGTAGTAGTCTGAACTGTGAGCTGACATGCTTGTGAGGGAAACAGGGTTGCAGTTAAGACAGATTGAAGTGCATAGTTCTGAGAAATGAGCTTTCATATGCCACTTGGCTGCTTACAAGTTACAAGAAGCAATTGTGAACATAATACTTATACAATTTGTAAATGATGGCTCCAAGTTCACAATTCTCAATTAGTTATGTCCAATTTAGATCCACCAGTACTTTTTTAGCGTATTTTTGCAGAATGTGCGTATCTCCAAATATAATGAACACCTGTTTTCATCTTAAGTTCTATTAAATCATCTTTGCAAAATTGCAGATCATGATGTTAAGAACACGGCTATTGTGGGGAAGATTGGGTATGCACGATCAGCACCAGGATTGGCGCCTTGACGTTGACAACATGACATATGAGGTACCCTCCCTTGCCCAACATGTGCAACAAAAAAAATCCTTTTAGTACATTACCATCACCAATTCACCATCATCCACCCATTGTTCAATTTGATAGGAGCTGCTGGATCTTGAAGACAGAATTGGATATGTAAGCACAGGGTTGCATGATGATGAAATCTCTCGCAGCCTTAGGACGTTTAAGTATTCAGCATTCAACCCCAAGCATTTTGCAACAGAAGTAGAAAGGAATTGTAGTATTTGTCAGGTAAGCCCACCTTCCAATTCGCTATTAATCATATAGTATCAGCATCTGTTGATTAGCCTAAGTTCATGTCAACATTTCATATTTCAGGAAGAGTTTGAAGCAAATCAGGAAACAGGGAGGCTGATCTGTGGCCACAGCTATCATGTGCAATGCATAAAGCAGTGGCTTTCTAGGAAGAACACCTGCCCTGTCTGCAAAACTGTTGCCTCAAAGACATGAAATCCAATCAGTCCCTAAGCTAGAGTACAGTTACCCTTTACTCCTTCAGCACACATGAACTGAAAATTGTGAAAAGGATTTGCTCTTTCACAGTGTTGTTTGTGATTGTACAGCTCTGTTTGTACATGGTGCTTTGTGTAAGCACAAGCCTGAAGCAAAGCATCTGCGTTTGTATGCATATAGAAATTTACATGTTTTCAGTTTTCCCAGTGTCTACTGAATGTTAAGCATTTGCTTGTAGAAACTTACATGTTTTCAGTTTTCCCAGTGTCTACTGAATATTGATTCAGGTGAAAAAAAAAGAGAGATTTTTTTTATTTGATACTTATCCAACCTTTTCTGAAGGGAAACTATTATAAACTCTCGAGTGGATATCCACTTGTTTGCATGTCACTCAAATGGTCATTTAAAATTTTTAAATAAATTTAACAAGATAGATTAATCACTTCACAAATATGCTAAGATAAATCCAATTTCTACATTTTAAAAAAAACAAATATAACTGAGAATATAAGTAAATCTCAATTCTGACCCCTGCATTTCCCAGCGAGAAGCTTCAGACAGTTCAGTGTCAAGACTCTCTTCCTCCTCTTGACGCTGGACGACGGCGACCTCGGCTTCCGCGCCGCCACCGCCGCCGCCGCCGACGAGGACGGCATCCTCCCTGACTTTGCCATTGTCGACGTCGCCGCCGCGCCGCTCCCTCTCACCTCCACCGGCCTACTCGACGTGCGCGTTGCATCCTGACAGTTCGTCGCCTCTTCATCGGCGGCTATCGCTTCCCCGAGCTCCATCTCGATCGCCTCGGCCCGCATCGCGATCTCCTTCTCGCTGGCTCGCCGCGCTTCTGCCCACGCCTCCGCCGCCGCCGCCTTCTTCTCGGCCACCGCGCGGACCACCTCGGCGCGCCCTGTCAGGTACTCGTACTCGAACCTGGGGATTGTGACGTTCCCGGACGACGACGACGTTCCAGCGGCGGTGGCCAGCGTCGCGCTCTCGACGATAGCCTTCAGCCTCGCCGTCGCCGCGGCCTCCGACGCCCTCGCCGCCTCGAGCTCCCTCACCGACTCCCTGATCCGCTGCTCGGCCGCGGCGATCTCGGCGTCGATGTTCTCCGCGTCGGACAGGGCGCGCTCGTTCTCCGTTTCCATCAGCGTCTTCTCCTTCTCCGCCGCCTCGGTGTCGTCGTCCAGCTGCCGAAGGATCGCCGTCAGCTTGGAGATGGTCTCGTCGGCCCTCTCGTCGGCCGCCGTGACGGCCTCAAGGCGAGACTTTGCCTTGAGCAGCTTGGCGTTCAGCTGCTGCGCCAGCGCGCTCGCCTTCCTCTCCTGCTCCGTGAGGCGGCGGATCTCGTCGGTGACACGCGCCGTCTCCCTGCGCGTGCGCTCGATGGACGCCGTGAACCGGTGGCCATCTGCTTTGATTGACTCCAGCTCGATCCTCGCCGAGCTCAGCTCCGCCTCTGCCGCCTGCAGCGATGACTCTTCGTGTTCCTCCTCGTGTCTCCTCGATGCCATTGCAGTGGCATCCGTTGCTTCCACCAACGCCAGCTCGGCGTGCCGGAGTCCGGTGTCAGAGCTCGCCGTGGCGCGCCTCGCTTCATGTTTGCTCGCGCTGCCCGTGTCCATCTGCCGCGTCCTCCCGGCCGTGCACTTCGCCGTCGTCGCGGCCATCACCTCGCGCTGCAGCTTGCGGAGCTCTGTCTTGACGCGGTCCAGCTCCCGCATCACCTCGCCGTACGCCGTGCCGCCGCCCTCCTGATGATGAGCCGGAGCGCCGGCTGGCTCGGCGGCGAGGCCTCTCGCCATCTTCCTCCTGCTTCTGCCGCTCGCACGCGTTCGCTGCCTCTGGAGCTCTGACCTGTGAGACCTCGCCTTGGCATTGGTCTGCTCGATCTGGCGCTCCAGCTCCATGGCCATGTTCATCGCCCTCGATAGCTCGGATTCTGCTCGTAATTGCTCCTGATCCGTTGCAATGGCCTTACGTCGATGCAATTTATGCCTGCTTGATCCAACTGATTCTTCGATTTCAGGAGACAAATTCTGCATTTTGAACAGATAACTTTGAAAATACACGATAGTAGAACAGAAGGTTTCACAATTTCCGAATTTTGGGTAACTTTGAATATTTTTTTTACTGAATTTGAACATATCTGTGCTAAATACGAACAATTTTGAAATTTTGGCTAGAATCACATCCCACCGGGCCAAACGGTAAACCCAGAATTTTGAAAATTTTATTCCGAAATTGTGAACTCTTCTAAACAGTACTATCTTTGTTTCATATTATAAGTCGTTTGATTTTTTTCTAGTCAAACTTTATTAAGTTTTGGCTAAGTTAATAGAAAAAAAAGAAACATCTAAAATATCAAATTAGTTTCATTTAATCTAACATTGAATATATTTTGATAATATATTTGGTTTATGTTAAAAATACTAATATATTTTTCTATAAAGTTGGTCAAACTTACTTAGAGAAGTTTGACTAGAAAAAAATCAAACGACTCGTAATATGAAATAGAGGGAGTACTAATTAGCAGTTTGGCAAGAATTAGATAGGCATACAGGTAGTACATGATATCATATTTCTGTTTGAGAAAGCCTGGCAAAATTTTGTGTCCGAGAAGGTACCTTGTGGGTAACTGCTCGTCTTCTGCTCTTGCCTGGTCTTCTCACATCAATGCTCTGACCAAAGATGTTCATGGCGTCTCCCCCTGATCCACTCCCTACTGAATTATCCTCAATTGCACTCTGCATCATGTAAAATCTCTTGTAAACCTGGGAGGTGAAATATGCTCTGTTGGAGTTGGAGAGAGGCTGTAACTTGGGCTAGTATTTGCATGTAACGGTGACAAGTGTAGCATGGCAATTCCAAGCCTTACTGCTTGGAAAATTTCAGAGGAGCTTCACTACAATACAACCAGGATGATCTCACCATATCTTCTTCCTGGGCATTTCTTCTTCCTGTCACAACCTCCTTCCAGAAAGAAGTGGACTTGGGCCGGCTTCTGTGATAGTCTCCAGCTCACAGTTTCTTGTTAAGTCAGCTGGCAGTGTATGGTTTCATGAATGGTCTATGTCTTTCTGGCAGTTTAATTATGCTATTTGCGTTGTCATTCCTTGAATAATCAGGCTGACCTAAGCACATACCCAATAATGACAGGCTGCAGTTTCGCATCGTTTTACATTGTTTTAACTCATATCAAAATTGAAATGATTTTTTTTTGTGAATAACCTTATATGACATCCCGGTCCAATTAGGATTAGGCATGTGTGACCCATGAAGGTTGTGTGCACATGTTTAGTACCATCTTCTAGTTTAGCAAGATTGGAACAACTTATAAGGGTTTATCCCTCCAACCATATCACTCTAGGGTTAACCCTTTTACACGAAGCGAAAACGAAAGTGTAAGTGGGGTGGTATGTGTAAGTGGGTTCGCCTATCGGATGGGCTGGGCTACACGGTTCTGGAGGGAGGAATGTTACACCTTGAAAGGTATTAGGAAACGAGTTAACCCTTTTACACGAAGCGAAAACGAGAGTGTAAGTGGGTTCGCCTATCGGATGGGTGAGGCTACACGGTTCTGGAGGGAGGAATGTTACACCTTGAAAGGTTATTAGGAAACTTATGCATATTTTTTTTAATGTAGATGCTCTAATTTTTCTATGAGAATTTCTGAAGATGTGCTTATTCTTTAAAAGGTTAATCCAGTGTGGGGAACCCAAGCGATTTGGCCTTAGCTTCATCAGGCAGAGAGGATGCGGTTAGACCCTCGAACACACATGTAAGTAACAATCTAACATATACAATTGCTAAATTGATCTCATAATTCACAATAAAATATATAGTGGAGCTCTAAGCTCATTTTCCATCAAACCAACAGTTCTTTTATTTATGAAACTATTTATATGCATTGATATCTCTTGTGGTACATCTTAGTGAACTTTTGTCTTGACAGGTCCCCTTGGTATCTTATTCAGCACATTGGAATCAATCTTCTTGTAGAATTTCTTGAGGTCTTGACCACCTTTGGCAACCAAATGGTCTACTTCAGTCTCATATCTTTCATACAGCGCAGGCAAAGTGAGAGCACACAAAAACCCTGGTCAAGAAGACACAGTAAATTGTCAATAGATATGAAAATTTTTATTTACAAGGATACCTGTTTGATTTATCGTTGCATTTACTAAGCAGATATGAAAATGATGTTCTTTTACATTCATGAGTGCTTGATTAGTCATTGCATATTCCATGTTCTGTCCTATTTTTTTTCACTTCTTGTTGAAATTCAGTGTCCCAGCGATACTTACCAACATATAAAAGAGTTGTGAAACTGCATGTCTCTCCAATAACTGCCAATATCCACAGAGATCCTATCACCTATTTATGTAACAACAAAGGAGCTGGTTAATCACCAAGTTAATTGCAGCTTGCAAATAACTTTTAAATCCCAATTCATGGGGATATTTTTGTTGATGACATCTTAATAACTTTTAGAATGTGAATCCGTTGCAAATATATATGAAGCATCATTGCAAATTTTATAGGTCTTGGTGTCACTAATTAAGCACTAAATCAGAAAAAAAAGAAGCAGCAAATTTTGATCGTACCGCAAGGAACTTCCTGAGTTCTTTCCCACATGAAATGTCATACAGGACTGCTGAAAAGTGCGCCACTTTTGAATGCAATGTCAGTGCAAGTTCTCTGAAGGCATGTTCAGAAACAATCACTTCTGGGATCCGTGGAGGTGCCCTGTAAATCAAGGTTGGTTAACTGAGATGTTACTCAGAGACCAAAAGGAAAATAAATAGGAGTGTTTGGCTGACAGATTTCAATTTGATGCCACCACTGCATCTTCTTCATTTAATTTACTGTGTTGTGTTTTTTTATTCAGTATGGTAGTGCAAACCTGTCAAAGAGAGGTGCAGCATTGGACCAAATGAAGAGCACAAGCATCCCAAGGAGTGCAATGTGGCAAAGGAGTGTTACTAAGTTGTATTCAGCCACATCAAATAGGAACCATATCAATGTGGCACCTGCAAGGATCCCGGCCGATAAGTTCCTGTCCCTCCATAGCATGATGTCCGCAACTGCAAAAACCGACACAATGCTAGTGATCATGGTCAAGCTGATTCTGAAATTTGTGAAATGTTGCTGAAATAGAATGTTCAACATAGAGAAACAACCACACCTTTCCGGCCACCCAGGATCTTATGAACTGGTTTCTGCCTATGGAAAAGCCTTATGACCGGTCGATCATCATCAGAATCACTCGAAACATGAGGAACATTCATGGTGCCTGAGTTATTATTGTGGGAGATTTGTGTTTGGCTACTATGGTTAATTGGGCAGGTTGCATGACTCTTGGCCTTATAAACACTAGGGTACTAGCACAAAGCTGCCTAGCTTCTGAAGGAAAGGATAGCTTTGTGCTGAGGTACAGAGGAACGAACAGATACCAGGGCAAGATTTGCTTCAACCAGAGGTTTACCAACACCAAAGGAGATTCTTTGCTAGAGCCTTGAAGCCAGGTTCTAGTAGTAGTAAACACAATTTTATTACCAGTATTACATTCATCCTGATTCTTGCACTTGAGCATATTTACCAAGACAGTTATACTTTACCAAGAGAAGAGGTTCAAATGCATTTTATAGTCCCGGAGTAAAAACTCTGATCAGTCTTCAACAGAACGATTGAATTGAAGTTTGTTGGTTTCAGGTTTCAGACTGAACTTTGCTTTCCATTCTTGAGGTATTTTAGCATTGGGACTAGATGGTTCGCGAACAGAATGATTTGTCACAACATTGCTTGACTTGAGTGCCCTGAATGTGATTCTTGGGTTGGGCAAGAGGAAGTGCCGTCGCCACTACTGAAAGGCTTCTCGCTTAATGGAGTTCTGCATTTGATATGTTACCCTTTTGAACTTTCCATGTGTTGGAATAATACATTGGGCGTTAATCATCATATCGAAATGGTGACGCTTTTTAGGCCTATGAGTATGTAGTCTCTGTATACTTATATGACGGCATGTACTCTATAGTCTATACTGTCAGTCAAACGGTGATTTAATTTTACAGTCTGTTTTTTTCTAGCTGACCAAATCCAAGTGTTCTGAACATTTTCAGCTAGATATGCAGAACTAGCTTTCTCATATACTATTACCCATCAGATCATTACTAATCACTGAACCTTTTTTTTTAACTTTTGCACTTTAATTTGAGTTTTCACCAGATGTATTTATGTTGCCTTTTTCTTTACCTGAAAAGTAAGCAAAGCAGCCATACTTTTACCATGCTTTAACCAGCTTAACAAATCTGAACTGATGGTAACGATGCTTAACAAACCTTATCACGGGCAATCCACCAAACCTGCTTTTCAGCAAGGGTGTGACACACTTGCGTTAGTGCGTGCAGTTTTGTTATATGAGTCGAGTTGCTTTCACTTTGAGCGCAACTACCCCTGTACACCGAAATTGTCACAAGTGGTGCTCACACCATTTTGCCCAGTCATCCGTAGTGGCGCATACATGCATGCGTTGTTGCTCCCGACAAGTCAGAGTGTGGAGGACCTGTGCAATCTGCGGATCACACTTGTACTGCACTAGTGTTTGTCCTGTGCATGGAGGGCTTGATTAGTTTGTTGCCGTTTTAAATGTAGCAGTTTTTCGTAGGATAACAAACCAGACATATGATTATCATTATTATCCAACCAAATTTTGGTAATTTTAGAAGCTTTCACTCTCGAAAGCTATACCGAAACTTAGTACTCTCTCCATCATCATTTCAGAATATAAGAAATTTTAAAGTTAGATACGATTATTAAGAAAGTAGATAAAATTAAATAGAACGAGTTTGTGAGTGGTTGAGAAGTTGAGGTAAGTGAAAAAAGTGAATGGTGAAGGATTGTGATTGGTTAAGAAGAGAATATTTGTGGAGAAGTTATTATATTTTGGGATAAATTCTGAGTACTAAAAATTATTATATTCTGAGACGGTGGGAGTTTGATGATAAAAAATTTTTAGCAGGATTAAAAGTGGTAACAAAGTGAAGAGCCCTGAAGTGACGATATAGCCTAATAATGGCCATTGCCAATTCGCCATGATGTTTGCACTTGTCACTTGCGTTGTGCAGTGATCAGCATGCGACGCTGCCACTCTCTCTCTCTCCCTGAAGAGAAGCTAGCCTATAAATACCGCCAGTCTCCCACCATCCGGAATCCAAGTCGCAGTAGCAACTAATCCTACTGAGCGAGCAACAGAATACTAAGCATTACTTGGTAGTCGACAGCGTACGTGTGAGCCATGGCGAAGCAGCCGGCCGAACAGGTGGTGTTGGCGGTGGCGGTGGCGGTGGCGGTGGTGGTGCTGTGCGCGGCGGCGGCGGCGCCGGGGGCGGAGGCGGCGTGCGACGCGCTGCAGCTGTCGCCGTGCGCGGGCGCGATCATCGGGAACGCGGCGCCGTCGGCGTCGTGCTGCAGCAGGATGAAGGAGCAGCAGCCGTGCCTGTGCCAGTACGCGCGCGACCCAAACCTGCAGCGCTACGTCAACTCACCCAACGGCAAGAAGGTCTTGGCCGCCTGCCACGTCCCCGTCCCCTCCTGCTAAAACGTACTGAACTGAACTCGTCCATGCCGCATATCGGCATATGTACGAGTGCCTTGGCTGTCGCATGGCCCACATGGCAGAGACGCAGTCTATATATACGGGGGGCACCGTATGTCGTACGTGTCGATTATTACTTTCGTGTATACTTGGATGAGTTCCATCGTGTCGTCTACTGTGTACGGTTATTTACGGCTGTGCCGGCTCTGTACTCCTCTACACCTGTGTATGTATGAATAAATAAAGCTAGAAATGTAATTGTACGTGTTTACTTGGTTGCCTCACTTTGCATTATCACACTTTAGTTATGTCATGTTTTTTTAGTATCTGTTTGTTTCGTTGTTGTGTCATGCTACACTTTCTTATTTTTAGAATCCACGTGTTACACTCTGAAATTTGTAGTCAACCATACCACACTTGTACCACCATATTACAATTTGTCTAAACTTAGTTCACAATATTAGACATCTTGGACCCTTATATTTGTATGTGCGTGCTGATGGCAGTGTGATGCACTTATGCTTAAGAGATAGGCTGATGTTAACAGCAGTTGCACAGGGGTTGGGAGATCCCCGCGATTGAGTTTTTTTGCCCTCACGTCGCTCCGCCCCAGGGGAGTCACGGGTGGTGAAAAGCGGTTGTGCCGCCACCTCCTCTCCTCCGCCTCACCACCACTTGAGCAGCCGCTGGCAAAGCCAAGCGGTTGCAAGGATGGCACCGGGGGGGGGGGGGGGGGCTCTGTCCCCTAGCTCTTGGTCGCGGCGATCAGGGCACCGACGAGGCCAAGGCTCGAGAGACACCAGTGAGCAGGGGTGCTAGTGCCTAGATACGACATTATTGCTTCCGGATCCAGCCCCCTATGGGCGGATCTGATGTTTCCATTAGTTGATCGACGGAGCGGCGGTGAGTTGATGGTCGGGCGGGGCGACGGGGTGAGGGGCGCGTCCGGTGGTGGAGGAAGGCACGGCGTGCGGCCAGTGGCGGAGGGAGACCGACGGTTGCGTCAAGCGTTGCTAGCTGCTGTGCGGTTGGGAGGAGCGGCTTCGACGATGATCGGGTGTCCATTGACTTTTGTCTCATTACTCCCGTGCTTGCTTGCTAACAAGGCTAGGCAGCGGCGAGGCGGTGGTGATGATGAGGGCGACAGGAGGGAGTGGAGGCAACTCCTCTCCTCTCATTGAAGGGAGGATGGCGTTGTCGGCTACGATTCGAGTGGAAAGGAATGGCTTCGACGATCCGGTGTTTGTCGACTTCCGTTTCCCTCCTCTCGTGCAGCGGAGAGGCAGTGATGTTGTTGGGGTCTGTGGAAGGAAGCGTGGAGGCGGCCCTCCAAGGTGGCCTCCTGCTTGCTAGGCGGCTGACGGTGGGGCATTGGTCGGTGGTCGTGCGCCGAAGGTGTTCGGAGGGTGGGGTTACTAGTTTTGACAGCAACGCGCTGGTATGCAAGGGTTGGGAGATTCCTTGCGAGAGCCTGGTTCTTTTAGGGCCGATAGTGGTGACACTATCGAGCGCCATAACCCTGTTGAGGGCACTGCTGTGGTGTCTCACCCCTCCATGGTGGAATCCTCAGGTGAAAACCACACCCTGGTTTCGCAGGGCGAGCAACGACGGCGCCATCAATGTCGTAACCTTCTTGAAGGCGTCGCTTTGAGGTCCATTTCCAGCTAGACTTCTGCCTAGACTTTGTCCTTTTGTGGCGGCATCCTAGATGTCTCAAGTTGGCTAGTTGACAGGCCTAGTGGGGGAGAACGGATTTATTCTTCTCTCTTACTCTCTCCCCCTGCAACCCTAAGATATGGATGGAGAGGAGTGTGTTGTGTGTTGTTCTTCCGTTTACTCCCATTAGTGGATGTTTATGTCGTAGGTGCTTGGCTTGACTAGCATTTTTTATTTTCCTAATTATAGCTCCCAGGGTTATTTTCTTGTATTTTTTTTCTTGCTAAACCCTAAATCAATATGAAACCTCGCACTGCGGTTCATTCAAAAAAAACAGCAGTTGCACAGTGATCGCCGCACATGCCGTCTGGGCCGAACTAGCTGCATTCCCGTTCCGGCCCAATATATTTATAGGCCACACGTGAGCTGCTGTACTGTTCCTATCGAGCCCAAATGGGCCGAGCGTCAGTGACAATACTATTCCAGCCCAACATGCATAATTCTCATGTCCGTTCCAGCCCCCAATATATATGGGCCGGACGTCAGCGGCAATCCCGTTCCAGCCCAACATAAGTAGGCTTCACGTCGGCGGCAATAGTGTTCCTGCCTGGGCTGTGAGGGCGTCATCTAGCCCCAAGTTTGGTGGTGATGAAGTGAGGAATTCCATGAAGGGATGCAACTTATGCGTTCCCTACAGTACATATGTCCTACTCTCACCCGTCCATTCTGGATCCAACGCTCGGCGAGAAACTAGAACTAGAACTGAATCAGAAGTAAAATATGCAGTTTGAGACGCGCAAAAATATAAATCCATACTTGGTTTCTCAACTACTACCTAGTCTGATTTAGATACCTCACCTACAAAATAAACGGTTTTATAGTTAAAGGTCGAAAATCAGACTTACACTTTTATTTAATAATGGATTAAAATTTGGCCTCTACACCCATATGACTGTACACATTTGTAAAGATATTTTTCTCTTTGTCATATTGTCTTTCCCGTCGCCTTTTTTTTTCTTCATGAATTACTGTTGTCTTTTTTTTCTTTCTTTTTCTTTTTAGAAAGAGAGGGAGATCTTCTCCCATTTCCATTAAAGAAATGACCGGGCTACAGCAATTTGAAACAAACAACCACAGATCACAGGAACATGCAAACATCTGGCGCCATCCCACCAGATTGCAAATTCACCGCACTGGGATAATTCCAGTGTGGTTACTTTTATCTATTGACACCCTAATCGAAATCAACAAAAGGATAAATACATATGGAACCTATTCTATTCATACAAATTTTTCGTACGTACCAGCTATCAAATGTCACAGAAAATTCTAGAAAAAATTGAACACATACTTCCAATAATATTAATTACACCTACATGTGAAATCTTATCTTCAAATTCATTATATTTTAGTCGTAACAAACAAGAGAAAATTCTGACAGTAGATTTTTCACTTTTTTTATTACGGTTAAAATACAATGAATTTGAATATAAGAATTTACCGATATATGTAATACTATTAGGAGTAAATATCTATTTTTATAGAATTTTTGTGATATTTGCTAGCTGATGTGCATGGGAAATTTGTGTGCATATATAGGATATGTTCCCAAATACATAACCCGACGGTAATAGCCATTTTCCAAATCCAGTACAAATGTGAGTGCCACCACTCTCTGCAAAGCGATATGCCTTTACCACGTTTTCAACCCAAAAGTCTTGGACCACATTGACCATGCGTAGAGCGTAGTACGTACGTGGTCATTCTACGCTACTTCTACTCCCACATTCACATTTTCATAGCAAACTAGACTTTGCCTAATGAACCGGTAATGTCGATCGAAACGATGATACATGCTCTCGTCAGCCATGGAGATGCTACTGTCACAAGCTTCAGTGAATCAGCAATGTCTTGTGGTTGCTTGCCGTCCAAAAAAGATGTCCCCTAGGTTTGATCAGTGCGCATGCAGCGACTCTACTACGTGTAACTCTACAGCGAACGCCTCATGAGACTTTCCTTGACCACCTATAGCTTCGTCGGTCTGAACCCACTCATGATGAACTCTGAATTCTGAAACTCTCCCCGTTCCACTAACACCACCCACTAACATCACCACAAAAATGTTTTGATTGTTTGCTCGATCGTACACGCAAAGAGATCGACGAACACGTACGTCGCCTCACCTACTTCGACCTCTGCAAAAAAAAAGCCTATAAATACACCGACGAGGCAGCGATCACTCTCCATTAATTCTCCGCAACAACACATCTCGCAGCTTACAGCTTACTGATCAGTGATCACTGACCAAGTTTTTTTTTTAGTATGGCGGCGAAGGCGTCTGCAGTGTTCGTCCTGCTGGTGGTGGTGGTCGCGGTGGCGGGGAGCAGCGCGGTGATGCGGGGAGCGGAGGCGGCGACGTGCACGCCGACGCAGCTGACGCCATGCGCGCCGGCGATCGTGGGGAACTCGCCGCCGACGGCGGCGTGCTGCGGGAAGCTGAAGGCGCACCCGGCGAGCTGCTTCTGCCAGTACAAGAAGGACCCAAACATGAAGAAGTACGTCAACTCGCCCAACGGCAAGAAGGTCTTCTCCGCCTGCAAGGTGCCCCTGCCCAAGTGCTGAGCATCATGCATCTTCTCACACGAACCACTACACCGATATAATGGCACGCATGGTTTCTTGGCTGCCATATGCGTGTGTGTTTAAGTAACTAATAAAAGAAGAGTCGCTAGACAGTGTTCTGTTTAGAGTTTCAGAATAAAATCCAGGCTCAGTACGTGCTTGGTGTGTCATGAGCTCTGCTCTGTAAACTTGACGTGTCATGTATGTGTATATCAGTAAATGTAAGGGACAATGCTACAGAAATAAATGTGAGACCGCTTTCTGCTTAAGGTCCCATTGCACTTTTCTGCTTTTGAAGTTCAGTCGTGTACATGATGAACAGTTACACAACAGACTTGTCATGTTTTTTTTAGACGATGTTAACTCAAGAAACTTTGTGGTGGAATCTGCAGATCATCTGCAGAGCTTTGTAACATTTCAACCACTCTAGTCATCGAAGGCCGATTGTTAGGCAGTAGTTGTATGCACCATAGACCGATGATTATCATCTTCCTTACGAGTACAGAGGTGTCAAGTCTCATCTCGCTAGCTGTGACACAATATTCCTCCAAATGTTCATAAATCCATTGAGGAAAATATTTGCTGCTAACATCTGCACTTGCACTAATATTCTTTCTTGCTCCAACCATCTCAAGGATCATCATCCCATAACTATAGACATCAGACTTGCTGCTTGCCTCTCCGAATTGCTTTGAAAATACTTCTGGGGCAATGTAACCTATTGTCCCTCTTGCACCATCAATAGAGATGATACTCTCTTTTTGTTTGCACAACTTTGCCAATCCAAAATCAGATATCTTAGGACAAAAATCTTGGTCTAGTAGAATATTGTGGGGTTTAATATCAAAATGAACAATACGAGTATTGCACCCTCGATGCAAATATTCAAGTCCCCGAGCAATTCCAATTGCAATATCAAACAATTTCTCCCAACTAAGTGAATCTTCAGTTTCAGAGTTTGGTCTGAAAGCAAATCTCTCCAGCGATCCATTAGGCATGTACTCATAAATCAGAGCCCTTTTTGATCCCTGAATACAATATCCCAACAAGGTGACTACGTTAACATGAGAAGTTCTGCTGATGCTTGCTACCTCATTCATGAATTCTTGGCCATCATCCTTGCAAGACTTCAGTAACTTCACTGCAATTGGCTTGCCATTTGGCATCTTGCCCATGTAAACAGTACCAAAGCCACCTTGGCCTAGCTTGTGACTAAAAGATTTGGTCATTGTTTTCACTTCTGAGTAAGAATATCTCTTTGGGTGTTGAGCTTCATGCTTTTGCAAGAAGGACTCGATGTTTGGTGCTTCTTTGGATTTTCCCATCCAGGACAATAGATCATGCCAGAACTTCTTACCACACAAGGTGCACATCAGAAGCAGGAACAATAAAATTACACCTGAAACGACTGATACACCTACAGTAACATTTTAAGACAATGTCATGTTACCAAGGATAAAGAAATTTCAATTACTCTTTCCTTTTTCAATTGAAATATGCATGGTTCTGGTATATACTCTCTATTAACAATATTTTTTTTCCCAAAACCATCATCAATTCCCAGCATTTAATTGACAAATGATGTGATAAAAATTTTCATATGTTTTTTTGCCAGGTCAGCCGAAATTGGTCGACCAATTTCATTAAGCAAACGTCAAAACTATTTTTGGTAATTGGCTAACGGGAGTGTCGAAATCTATTAAAAAGTTGATTTTATTTGGGGCTAGTGCTTTATGTTGGTCAATCTGGTGTTGCCGAAATGATATGGTTTTTAACATAAAAAAATATCTAATATAATGCAATTTATCTTCATGTCTTCCAGTTGGCTCCACTCTTGATAATTGATGCTATCACAAGAAGAACATGATACTATGCGTAATGGTACTATACTCTTGAAATCGGTAGCCAAGAGTCTGTTGTTCCACTTTGGATAGCGTAGCACCTATCGAATGACTTGCTAAAATCTATGTGATTTTGGAATGTTTTTGGAGTTAAACTTGTGTAGGGAGAGTTGGAGGTTTGTCCCATCACCTTATGACTTGTTTTTAGGTATCAAAACTCATTGGTTGTGTGTCTTATGGCAGAGGCCGGAGACGTAAATCATTTCCATTATCTAAAAAAAGAGGAATAAAGTTTACAACAAGAAAGGTTGCTTACAACGATAGTAGGCTGTCGAGACAGGAGGGAGGCAGAGCCTCAAACCCAGTAAGCTAAAAAAAGAACTGAAAAAATCACATAGGCAATCAACCAGTTATTGCCGTTATTACATTTTCTTATGTAGCTACAAGATGTAGAATCATGAGGTTAATCACTGTATTTTCGTCAACAAATATTGTGGAGAAGAATATGATAGCATTAATCCATGAGTTATTTTAAGGTCATTGAAAAGATACCAAAATGTATCACATTTTCTAGTGTAAAAATTGGTACATATCAATAGGTAATAGCTAAGAGTGTCTATATATTCACCTGCTGTGATTGCGAGTCTACTTTTTCTCGAGGTCGATCCTGCAAAATCCAAGACATTTGTAAGGTTAGTCGCGGAAAGAAAGACCTGGAGAAGAAGAAACAACGGTAAGGGCGCACAGCTCAAGTCCAATTTCAGTAAACTTTTTTTTTTACCAGAATACGATCATTTGAAAAAAATGGGAATACATACATACTCCTTTCAGGGAAAAAAACACAAAATCATGCTAGAAGTGCATCAAGATTTATTTCTCATCTTAACAGCTTATATTTGCGAAGTTTGTTAGAAGATACAAATGGTACCTGATGAAGAACATGATCTGATCTCCTGACCACCAGGGCAGTAACATGTATACTGATCAGGAAAACTGCCATTATACCCACAATGCCCTCCAGAAGCCTTACAATCACTACACCAACCTAGCCCAATCTTCCATCTCACCGTAAAACCGCCTCTTATCACATCTCCTAGGCTAGAACTTCCGGCTGCCAGTGAGTTTGCCATGGCTGAGCTGTATGGAACAATGATACTTGAGTTGCATGATCCCAAAACATCTGGCGCTAATGTGTTGTCCAGTCTATAGTAGGAGCTTCCCCCGGAAAAGCACGAGACAAGATCATAGATAGAAGGTATAGACGATAAATTGGCTGTGCAGTTGACATACACCGTCAGGTTTTGATCACGGTCTGTATACATGAACTTGCTATCGTCGATGGTGGTGTTGTGGTAGCGATCTGGACATGCCTCCTGAGGTTGGGTTTGATCGATGACCGAAAGAAGCGTGTTGCCATAGTCGATATCTGTAACCTGGAACGCGATGGAATTCATGTAGATGACCAGCATCTTTTCTGTGGTGCAGAAGAGGCGGTGCCCTGGGTAAGAGCAGTAGTCTGGACGGTCGACGCCATTCGCCGAGAAGGGGTAATCGACGTCGAACTTGAGTGATCCGCACCGGTAAGGAGCTGGGGCACAATTTGTGTATCGGAAGTAGGCACCGGATTCTTGCACAGAAGGTGGCACTGAAGAGATCAGCAGTAGGGTGATGAGGAGTGGCAGCGCACACAGGGGATGCATCTGCTCCAAGGCGTGGTGATGAGAGCAACAGGAAAGGGGAGAGGAGGAGGAGAAGCTGCCTGATGAACATAGATAAGAGGGGACAAAGAACAGCTACAGGAACCAAGATATATGCACCGGTGACGAAAAATACTCTTAGAGTATAGGTCAAGAAGGGTTGGCTGAGTAAACGCGGCGAACTGAAAATCGTGAGAGGAAATTGACCTGATGGGTTGAGTCGTGGTTAGTATTTCAATTTCAATATATTCTTGTCTTCTTTTTTACTTCTGATAGTGTGGTCTTTTTATCATTTAATCATAGATAGCTAAACTACCACTGACCATGGACCTGCATAAAACTGAAACTTTTCCTACAAAAATTTTTAGCCACAAAGAAATGCCTCTGGTAGCTTGAGTACAGAGCATGACGAGCATCACCGATTTCGACCGCGTTAGTAGGAGTATTATCTAACTGAATTTTGACCTCGTCAAGGTTAGCGACTTCGAACAGTATCAACGAGACTGCACGTCAACATTGGTTGCCGCGCTACTCCTACTGCTGCCCACAGTTCGTCAGTATGTTTTTTTTCTTATTCTGTGTTTTAGTTAATTTCTTGTGTTCCAATTCCTACGCATAATATCAACGCGGTAATATCAGTTTAAAATAAAAAATTGTGTATTAATTTCGTGGGGAAGAGTTACCGCAGATCGAGTTGCTGACGTGGCCATCGGAGCACAAGCATCCCAGGAATGTGGTCTTCCCGGCGTAGCTGCAGCGTCCCCCGGATATCTCGCAACCATGGCACGTCCCCGCCGTCGGGTCCCAGCTCATCTGGAACCCTCGCTTCAGCACCTCACCGTATCCATCGTCCCCCAATTTGTCGTAGTACTCCTTGTTCACGAGCCAATCCTTGAGCACGGGCGCCACCACCACCTCCTTGCACAGCCCGAACCACTCCGTCTCGTCTGCCATGTCGGGCTGCGCGGCGACGAAAGACGCCGTGTCTCGCCGCCCGTCGGAGTCGAAGCTGCTGCAGTTGATCGGGCGGATGTACGGCGGCGGCCGCAGTACGGCGTCGGCCGTGGGGTTGCAGTCGAGCAAGAAGGTGATGCTGTCGTTGCCGGGGCTCGGGAACGTGAGCACCGGAGGGAGGGTGACGTTGTGCTTGACCCTCGGGCAGTCGCCGTCGAGCACGTCGGAGTCGACCACCGTGACGGTGTGGCTGCCGTGGTTGATCTCCAGGACGGTGTAGTTGTAATTCCCGAGTCGCAGGATGGCGCGGTTGCTCCCACCGTCGTGGTCGCAGATGATGCCCAGCCACGGGTAGCCGCAGTAGCGGCCGGTGGTGTTGATCCCGTCGACGACGCCCTGATCCGTCGTGTTGGAGAGGTAGAAAGGGTACTTGATCTCCACGTGCTCGCCGCAAAACATCGGCCTCTCGCATATGGCGGCGTCGTACGTTCCGCCGGCTGCTGTCGCGCCCTCACCGTCGGAAGCGATGAACCAGAAAAGGAGGAGAAGGTGGGAGGCATGGCTACCGAGCAGAGCACGCCCGTATCTTCCCATTATTACTAAGATTCGGTCGGGGTTTCGGTGCCTTGTTTTCAAATGGTGCGGAAAGTTCAACCGATTGTTCAGGTCAAAGGTGTGTGCTATCGTATTCGTATCCCCGCGAAATTTCGTCATCAATTTACTTCAGATTTATCTTTAAACAGTTGTGAAATCATTATCATGATCAATATTTGTGATAAATAATTAGCTTTGCAAATAATTTATTGGTTAAATTAGTTTGAGAATAAGTGTGGATATTGGTGTAAGTGCGTGTGACTAATGTGGATCAGGTTGTGATATCTATGTCTAGAAATGGTTATTTTGTCTGATTGTATGCAGGTGACTTAAGGTCAGCCTTAGTCAATTGTAAAAATCGGGACTATATTCATGGAGGAGTAGATGTCTAGTGAAGTCAAGATACCATGTGATAAGGTGACTAGAGTCAAGATTCTTGGAGGTCAATTTCAGTCAACGATGGAATCGAGACTAGACTCAGGGAGGAGTTGAGATCCAGTCGATCAAGGATGTCATGTGATGAAGTTGGATACGAGATTGACACATGGTGGATGGATACCATGTGAGAGATCTTCACAACGGATTTCATGAGGTGCGTGTGCAAAGTGCTGGTATGAGATTGGAGTGAGAAATTGAGAAAGAGTATATGGTGCTACAGTACACATGGTACTGTACCATGCATATAAGTGTGGTATTGATCGATGCATGCACGTGTACTGTAGTGGTTGGCACTTGGCAGTACATGGATGCATGTACCTGTGTGTTGGCTCGGTGGCAGACGGCTCATGGGCGAGCGAAAATCCTAACTGGCGATTGATCGCTCCCAGCGATCGGTTCCCCTCCTACATCTAATATTCATACACCTCAAATTTATACATCTAAAATTATACACCTAAAGTTTATAGTTTCAAAGTTTATAAGTCAAAAGTTTATATACTCGATTCAAATTCATATTCGAATTCAAATATTTTTTCATAGAATATTTCTATACATAAAGTTTATACGTTGGAAGTTTACTGTATAATATATATATATATATATATATATATATATATATATATAAAAGTATAAAGTTTATACACACGAATAAGGATATTAGATTTATTTTCTATTATTTTTATTTTTTTAACTTGTTTTTTTAAAGTATGTAAGAAAGTAGAGAAGAAGGAGAGGAAACGTGGGGGAAGGACAGATGATCGCTCACAGCGATCACCTGCCCATTAGCAACGCCCGTGGGCGAGTCCAAGGCGGGAGTGGCGTCATGGCAGGAGACCGAGGCTGACCGGGACATCGTATGAGACAAACACGTGTTCATGTCAGGTTGGCTGAGGGAATCTGATTGCGACATGGATTGACTGTGGCCGGTCGTTGGCCGCAGGTTTAGAAATTGAGGATAGAGTCCTATTGGAACTAGGAGTTCTACTCCTACTTTATGTAGGAAGATTTTTTATAAATAGATAAGGGGTTAAGGTTAGAATATATTGATTTTTGGGAAGAGAAAAGTTAGGGTTAGCTTCGAGATTTCGATTCTAGTTTGTGAGTTGAGAGAGGAGTGCTTTAGATGCACTTTGTAAACACATATTGATGCAATAAAGTTGACCTACTTTCAAGAGTTTCGTCGATATGTGTTTTTCTAGATTCTGACGGTTTGATCGTAGTTCTTCAGGCGGTCTAACCGGCTGCGTGGCAGTGGTCTAACAGGAGGCAATCAACCAGTCAGACCGGCGGCGGCGAGCAGTGACAAGGAGGAGGCGGCGGTCTGACCAACCGGACAACACCGATCAGACCGACGGCATAGGAGCGGTTAGACCGGTGTGTACATGGCGGTTAGACCGGCTACGCCGACTTCATCGATTTGAGGGTAACTTTTATTTCCGCTAAAAGTTTTTGGTTTTTTAGTAACAACCATTTACCGCCCTCTTGTTGATTTGGTTCTTGTGATTCGATCGTAAAAGTGGTATCAGAGCCACGTTTACTCTATTCGATCTTTGTCGATCTTGAGTTTTTGCCATGGCTAATAAGTTTTCAACCAAGTTACATGTTTTTGATGGAGTTGATTTTCCCTACTGGTGTGAAAAGATGCAATCTTATATCATGTCTGAGGGTTATGATATGTGGCAAAAAGTTGCAAATCCTTATGAGATTCCTGCTCAGATTAATACTGCTGTTCTTAAGACTGATTTTGAAAACAATTGTAAAGCTCGCAATATTTTACTTAATGGAATTCCTCGTTCAGATTTTGATCGTGTTTCTCATCTTCAAACTGCACATGAGATTTGGAAGGCTTTATCTGTTTTTCACCAAGGGACTTCCAATATCAAGGAACTGCGTAAAGATCTTTTCAAAAAGGATTACACAAAATTTGAGATGAAACATAGGGAGGTTTTGGATGATTATCTTGCACGTGTTAATAAAGTTTTGAGTACTTTTAGATCTGTTGATGATTCTTATAGTGCAAATTATACTCAATCTGAAATTTCTCGACACTTTTTGAATGTTCTTGATATGTCTATTTAGAAGATGAAAGTTACATCTATCCAGGAATCTGTTACCATGTCTGATTTGACTTTAGATTGTCTCTACACCAAGTTGAAAACTCATGAGATGAATATTCTTTCCTGCAAAATTGATCCTAAATCTAGTGCTTTGATTTCTTCTTCGAGTTCTTCCATTGGTGTTTCTTATTCATTGGCTCTTCATATTATTAATGTAATGTCCGACGAACAATTCGAGCAATTCGAGGAGGAGGACTTGGTTTTGGTTACTAACAAACTTTATCGAGCTTTTGAAAAAGTCAAGAACAGGAAGCAAGGAGGAACCGTTCGATGCTTTGAGTGTGGCAAGTTAAATCACATCAAGTTCAATTGTCCTAACCACAAGAAGGCAAACAAGGAGGAGGAAGTGAACAAGAAGGACAACACGAAGGAGAGCAAGAAGAGTTGCAAGTAAAGGCTAATCCGAGAGTTGATAGAAATTTTTGATAGTGATGAATCAGAGGATGGAAATAAAAGTGTCACACCCCGATCTGGCACCGTCGTACAACGGCACCTAATATGAGCGTGTCGTAGGAAAAAGGCGTGAACCGCTTCCTACGAAACCGCGATATCAGTACCAGTCTCAGGACATAGCGCTGGTACCCACGATGACAATTATGAATCATTGCAATCATTAATTTAAATAGAGGACTTATTTACCTTGACTTAAGTTGCAGCTCTCGGGAGAACCCAAGAATGCAACAGACGACGCGGAAGCAGCAACATCAGAGACAGAGGCAGCGGAAACCAACGAACTAACACCCAACACCACAGGCAACAACAGGGAACTAGGACGAAACCCTAATCTTCACTTCAAGTTCACCTTCAGAATAGGCAGAGCAATATATATATATATATATATATATATATAAATATAAAGAAAGCAAGGGTGAGTACTTACGTATTCAGCAAGCCAGGGGAACTTAAGTGGTTAATGCAAGCTTCATGGGAAGGCTGTTCATTTTGCAAATCAGTTTTATTTTCAAGATTTGAACAATCTATGTGTGTGCTTGTTCACAACCAGAGCGAGACAAGTCTCAGCTTGGTCGGGAGTGAGAAGTGAGCAAAGTTTATTTTTTCAAGTTTGCACAACTCCCAGAGTTGGCCTCAAAGTTGGTTTCCCAAACCACACCAATCATCTAATCTTCCAGAGATATGTGGTCCCCAAACGACCAATCATTACCAGGGACTCCCTGTCCTGCTGTCTTCCTGATAGCCACTTGCTTCCCAAGCATTAGTTTTCCCAAACCATTATTATCTCTTTTCAAAGCAGGGTAGAACAAAAACTACGCTGAGGAATCACCTCACATCCGCCCATAACCATGGGCACGGCTATTCGAACAGTTTGTTAACCTCTGCAGAGGGGGTACACTTTACCCACACGAAGTTACTAACCCAGGTCACCCAGCCCGTGCAGAACAGCCACGTCTGGTGACTTTGAGGTTTTCACGACAAGGCATTTTCAAAGCCGACACAGGGTCACCATATGCCAACGGAAGGGCTCATCCGAACCAACAACAGGTTAGGCCCCAGACCATATTGTGCTAGGAAGCCTAGGGGATCTCCCCGACACCACCCCGGCGAATCCACTTGTCCCTTGCATCAAGGCTTCACAGGCCTAGCTAGTTACTCAGCCATTGGTGTCCCACTTCACCCATGTGGTCTTACTTGCTATATGCTCGGATGTAATTCCCAAGAAATCGGTCCTTAAAAGCGACCGCACAAGCACCCCGTCTAGGAATGGCCTTGTGTCGCGAGTTTTCTTTTTAAAACTCATTTTTCTTTCACAAGGCACCGACCCAGGCGTCGGGTTTTTTAATACTTTTGTAAATCAGGTTTTACCCAAGATGTTCTCATATTTTAAGTTTGGAGGCGACATCAATACTCGTACAGAGTGCACGAATACCGAGGCGCATCGAAGGTGGTTACAAGGAAAGCATGATTTAGCAATTAACAACGGAAGGATCAAATGCAACAAGGTTAGGTAGGCCCACCGATTTGCCTTGCAGACGGGGCAAACTGTAACGCCCTAAAAATTCGACCGACAAAATCGAAGCCCTAAATTACGAACCGCCAAAAAACTTTTTTTTTAAAAATAAATCACATCGTACCGGATTTGTTTGCACTTTTATTTAGGTCTATGCGGAGTTTTAACTAATGTTGAGCCTAACAAATAATGTACCTATTTTAGGAAGGGATTATAACAAATGTATATATGAGTGTAGGTATATGAGAGGATATTGGGTGCGAGAAAAGAATAAATAAAATAAATATATATATATATATAAATGGTAGATAAATTGTTGCAAACATTAAAACAATTGGTCACGTGGATTTGTCTAAATTTACAAATTTTTAAAGCGAATTTTTGGGCGGAAAAACCCTAATTATCAAAAAAATCACCTGGCGGCACTATTCATTGCGCGCCAGGTGCTCGGCCGTGTTCCCCGGCCCGCGCCCGCGCGCCCACGGCGCCGCTCGCCGCTGCCCGCGTCGTCCCGCGCTGCGCGCGCACAGGCCCCTGCCGCGCGCCGCCTGCCGGCTGCCCTCGGGCGCGCCGCACGACCGCCGCCCTACCGCCCTCGCGCGCCCGCGCCCGCGCCCTGGCGCCCGCACGTCGCCCCGCGCCCGTGCGCCTGCGCGCCCGTGTGCCGCCCCGCGCCGCACGCCGCCCGCCCTGCTGCCCTCGCGCCCCGCCCCTGCTGCGCACGCCCACGCGTGCGCCTCGCCGCACGCCCGCGCCGCCGCCGCTCTGCCGTGCCGCCCGCGCTGCCCGCCGCCCGCCCTGCCGGCCGAGGCAGTCGCCCGCGCCGCCCGCCGCCGCTCTGCCACGCCGAGCCCGCCGCCCGCCGCCGCCCTGCCGCGCTCACGCCGCGCGCCGCCCTCGCGCCCCGCGCCCGCACACGCCGTACGCCGCCGTACCGCCCGCACGTCGCCGCCCGTGCCCACACCGCCCGCACGTCGCCGCCCCAAGCCGCCGTACCGCCGCCCACGCCGCCCCGTACCACCGCGCCATGCCGCGCGCCGCTGCACCCACGCCGCGCGCGTCACCGCCGTACGCGCCACACCTCCGCGCCATGCCGCCGTACGCGCCGCACGCCTCCACGCCACGTCGCCGGTCGCCCACGTCGCCGTACGCCTCCCCACGCCGCGCGCCATGCCGCCGTGTCCACCGCGCCACCCCGGCCGCCTATAAATTTCCCCGGCCGAGCCCCTCCTCCTCTATCCATCCACCTCCGTTTTCCCCTTCTTCTTTCCCCACTGCCGAGCGCCGTCGCCATCCCCTTCCGCCGTGCCCAAGCCGCCACGAGCCTCGCCAACCGCCGCCTTAGGTGAGCCCCCCCCCCCCTTCTCCCCCTTTCCCTCCCTTTCTGTCGACGGAGAGAGAGAGGCAGTAGGAAGAGAGAGAGAGAGAAAAGAGAGGAAAGGAGGAGGAAGAAGAAGGAAGACGCAGAACAGAGAGAGAGGAGAAGAGAGAGAAGGAGAAGGGAAAAAGAGAAGAAAAAAAAAGGGGAAATAAGGATAAAAAAAAGGGGGAAAAAATAAATAAATTAGGGTTAGGGATTTAATTTTTGTTTTATCTCGAATATAGATGCTAGATTAAAATAAATGCTAGTTTAGAAAATCAATAAATCCGTCGCCGTATGTTATTTCAGAAACTCGTAAGATTAAAACGGGGTATTTAAATTGCAAATATTCACTTAATTAGGTTATTCATTTAACGATTATTTTGCGGGACGTTTAGCCAATTATTTAGATTTACATTTATTAGGTTTTGCCAACTCGCGCATATATTGACCGGAGAAATTATTCGCCGATTATTTTTAAGACTTCCAAAAATTAATCGCAGCCATCTAATATTCATTAAAATATCCATGTCCTACTCGTTGAATACGCGTTGAATAGGTTACCCGCTTAATTAGCCGTCGCGATGATATGATCAACTATTTATCACCAAGGGTTAAGTATTATTATCGGGGTCTAATTTATTCGAGTCGCGTAAAATTAAAACGGAATAATATTCTAATTGGCTAACGTTAAATATTTTAGGACAATAGAGTTAAAAATCAAAATAGGATCATTTCCTAAATTAAATGGAATCGATGTTGCCGTTCAAACGCTCGCGCTCGATCTTTCCTCGGATTCTATTGGATTTTAATTGGATTCCAACCGAATTCAAATCGATTTCTTTCGCACGTAATTATAGATCCCGAGGGAGCTGTGAGTCCGACCGAAGACCAAGAACAACCGGACTACGAGCAAGGCAAGTCATCACTATTCCTTGAACATATCGATCCCAAATTGCGAAATTATTTTGTTTGCAAATAAAGTTGCATGCAATGATGAACATCCTACTTGTTGTTATGCCATGCCTTGAATATTGTTCACCCCATATCCCCTTGTAACCATGTTACGTATGAGTCCCTAGTCAATTATGACAAACGCTTAGTAATGCTAATCTAGAATCATGCATACTCATGTTTATCAAAACGCTATATGCTTGGGCAATTACCTTTGGGAAGGTAGTTGAGATGCGGCATGTGGAGACATGAGCGCCACATTGCCATGATATGATGACATGATTTGTGAAAGGAGAAATGAAACTAAACAACTGTTTTCGACTGGGGCGGATGGTGGATTTGGGTGGTATCTGGAAAAGGCTAGTACCGTCCCCGGTCAGTTAAGGACCGAGCCATGAAGTTAAGCATGAAACGACCCTCGTACAACCGCACTTCTCGGATGGGTATAGACCTAGCGGACTAGATATCCAAGCAGAGGCAGTATCCTTGCATAGATGGTTCACCCCCGTGTATGAGGCAGGTGCGCTACGGTGGGGCAGCCGTTGAGGTAGGGCCGCGATGCGTGCCCTACGTCGGTGTCGCCATTTGTAGGACCGCCACGTGTGTGAGAGTGAGAATCTAAACTTAAACTATAAACTATAAACTTTACGTGCGTGTGAGACTTCCCTTCCCGGGAGCGCCAGAACTCCTCTCACTGCTAGAAACAAATACGCCTAGAGTGCATGAGGATGATAGTTCATGGAGCGGGTACTGCCAATGCAAGGTTATCGAAAGGCTTTGCCGTGACGCGTCTCATGTGTTGGGACGAGGCTCATGCGTTGGGCAGTCGCGGAGTGCGGGTAAAGTGTACATCCACTGCAGTGTGAGTAAACCAAATCTATTCGAATAGCCGTGCTCGCGGATATTGAGCACCGGGACATGTATTACTCTTGGCTAGACTCTAAACTCTTAACCTGTGTGGGATGGGTTATTGCATGATGAATTTTATGCTGTTGGAGCCACTCCCTGAGAGCAGGGAAGGTGGGCGTCCACAGAAAACCATGACGACCAACGGCGGAAAGCCATCCTTGGGATCACAATGGATGGTAGACAGAACCGCCGTTGTTTAAATTAAACTCTGGTATTAAAACTTGACCACTTATGCTAAGTCTTAGGTTTGTGAAAATGATTGCAAAACCAGCTTTATGCAACTGAGCCTTTGCCTTGCCTTGAATAAAAACCCTTCATATGCATCGTTGTTGTGGTGACTTGCTGAGTACGGTTGGTACTCACCCTTGCAATTATAAACTTCATCAGAAGCCGAAGATGACACCGCGGAAGATCCATATGCCTACTACGAAGAGAATGCAGAAGATGGGGGTGTCCACTAGGTCTAGATACGGTCGTTGCCTGTGGCAATGATGAAGCCGCTGCCTTCGCTCTGCTACTTATCTATATTCTGTTTTGGACTGTATTCCGGACCGTTTGGTCCTTTGCTCTAATGCTATGCCTTCGGGCCTATGTTGTAATAAGTCGTACACGACGCATATGTATGCGCTTTTGGTAATTCGACTTTGTATCGTGTGTGCCAAACTACTTGATCCAGGGAAATGGCACGAAATACACGTGTGATCCCTGTTGCAAAACGGGGGTCACTACAGAGTTGGTATCAGAGCCATACGACTGTAGGAAAGACCAAACGGCGCCCTACCCCAAAAGTAGATGGTCAAGGGAGAAATTCCCCAAATAGGAATATTTTCAAAAAATCTACTTTCACAAAACCAAATGCATTTTTCCGTAATTCATATCCACTTCTTTGCAAAATGAGTTATACTTTTACTAATTTTTAAACTTTCTTAAAAATAGATGGCAGATTCGAGTGCATCTTGGGAGATGGACCTGCCCTATTCAGATGGATATGTCGTGGAGTTACACAGGATGATGAGGTGTTTGAGGTACCCGAGGATCCCTACCTACCAGGTGAGGCAGATCGGACCAGCCTGGGAGGCTAGAGTGGTGGTCGAGCCCCGAGTTCCTTCAGAGGCAGGCCACTGGTTCAGGACTCGCTACTGTCGCTACACTCCAGAGACTGCAATGCAGGATGCTGCCCGGGAGGCCTTTCTCCGACTCAGCTCGATCCATCGATCTGAGTTGGCGACCACCGAGTTTGCCCACCACCCGTTCCGAGAGGAGGACAGCACCGTATGCACCGTCCGGGACACCCCCTGTTGTTACAACCCGATGGTGACCCGATTGTCCCGATGGGCGGAGGCTGTCGACGACTGCTACGAGACGGCTCTGTTAGAGATCGACGAGCAGCACAGGCGTCTGATTGAGCTGGAGACCGAAGTGACTGATCTCACAGTGCAGCACCTACAGCTTGAGGAGGAGCACCAGACCCGGGTCAGTGAGATAGACTCACTGAAGATACAGCTCCAGGCTCGCAGCGACCAGTTGCAGCAGCTATCAGGTCAGCAGGATGAGCGACGCAGGATGATGGATACACTCGAGGAGCAGCTGAGGGTGAGTCAGGAGCACGTTAGTCAGCTTGCAGAGCAGCTCAGAGCCACCACAGTCAGTGCCACTGGGGCTTCCACCTCCGCAGCAGTTGGACAGGACCGCTACTTCTTCCTCACCCCACCGTACCCGCCAGCGTTTCACTCACTAGTGGATGCCTTAGCCACCGAGTCAGCACCTTACCTGATAGATCCTACTGTGATACAGTCGCCAGTTGGAGAGCCAGCCCCTGCTACTTCCTCACCACCAGGATCTTGTGTGGAGACTCCGATCCAGGTTGACTCCGAGGCGGAGGATGAGGACGACCCAGAGGAGATAGAGCCACACGTCACCGACCCCTCGGAGGACGAGACTCCTGCCTACCGCATCACCTTCGCCGGTGGCCCTCGCACCCGCAGCACGGCTCGCAAGAGCACACGACCACCGCCCAAGAGGACCAAGCCAGATCCAGAGGCTACCACCTCCGAGCCGGGAGAGCTCAGGTTCGCGTCTGCCAACGACTACCCAATACCTGCGCCAGGGTCCTGCGGATGGCTGGACGACTAGACTGGGTATCCACTACGGCTCCGATCTCGCTGGGATGGTTTTTTTTTTTTTTTTTTTTTTTTTGGAGAGCGAGACACAGTTACCCCCCTATGTATGTCGACGAGTAGTTGTCGTAGTTCGACGATGGTAGTGTTTGAACCTTATTTGGACTGCACACGTATGCAGTCACTTGTGTCTGGGTTGTGAACTCTATGATGTTTTATAAAATATTATTGCTATGTTGCAAATGAGTTTATTCCACCAAGCTTACCAAACAAAGTTCACATCAAAAACAACTCCCCGATCGGGATAGAATTGTAGGGATTGGTTCGAAGAACGGAATACTTACCCAACTAATCCACACAGATGGCCAGCCGACGCCGGGCAACAAACAACAATGAGGGAGCCCCTGAACCCGACCTAAACACTTTAACCGGAATTATGGCCGCACAGACCCAACTCCTGCAAGCCATCGCGAACAATCAAGGCGATCGTGGGGGATCCAGCTTTGGGGAATTCATGAGAACCAAGCCACCCACGTTCGCCACAGCAGAAGAGCCCATGGATGCTGAGGACTGGCTGCGTATCGTTGAGAAGAAGCTGACCCTCGTACGAGTGAGAGAGGCAGACAAAGTGATTTTCGCAGTGAATCAATTGGAAGGACCAGCCGGAGACTGGTGGGATACTTATAAAGAGGCACGGGAAGAAGGTGCTGATGAACCCACCTGGGAGGAATTCGCTACCGCCTTCCGCGACAACTTCGTGCCCGCCGCAGTGATGCGCATGAAGAAAAATGAGTTCAGGAGACTGCGTCAAGGGAATACCACGGTACAGGAATACCTGAACCGTTTCACTCAGCTGGCCCGTTACGCAACCGGAGATCTTGCGGACGAGGAAGAAAAGGTTGACAAGTTCATCGAAGGGCTAAACGATGAGCTGCGTGGACCCATGATAGGACAAGATCATGACAGTTTCCAGAGTCTCATCAATAAGGTGGTTAGACTGGAAAACGATCGGAAGATCGTGGAGCACAACCGCAAAAGAAGGCTTGCTATGAACCGTCCGCCTCAACTTACATCTCAGCGACCCAAGGGAGCTACCTCATCGGGATGGAAACCCGCGATAGTGACTGTCAACCGCTCCACTACACCGAGCACTTACAACAGGCCGGTTGCTGCCCAGACACGCACGCCTGCGCCAAACCAGGCTACTACCGGGATAAAAAGGCCGGGGAGCTGTTTTAACTGTGGAGAATATGGGCATTTCGCCAACAAGTGCCCGCATCCCAACAAGACGCCTATCCGCACCGGAGCCAATGCCACAACAATCCAAGGAACTGCTACCCCAACAGCCGGGAGAGGACTGTTCAGGACACCGCAGACAGGCAGGCTCGCGACCGGATTCGGACGCGGGCAAGTGAACCACGTGCGAGCGGAAGAAGCCCAGGAAGATCAGGGCGTGCTAATGGGTACGTTCTCTATAAATTCTACTCCTGTTAAAGTTCTCTTCGACTCAGGCGCTTCGCATTCATATATATCCTTGAAAGCTAGTCAACAACATAACCTAACCCGGGTAGAACTACGGAAACCTATGATAGTACATTCACCGGGAGGGGAGATAAATGTGAACCAAGCTTGTGTCGACGTACCAATCCGTCTTAGGGATGTGGTGTTTCCCTCAAATCTTATGGTCCTAGTACCGCAAACCCTCGATGTCATACTAGGCATGGATTGGTTAACAAGAAACGGAGGCATCATAGATTGCAGCCGAAGGGAAGTCACGTTAACCACACCCTGGGGATCAGCAATGAGAGCGACTATGGATCAAGACCCCAGGTTACCTGAACGTGCCGGTGGCATATTCACCATGCTACCCCTGAAAGGAATGCCGGTAGTTCAGAAGTTTCCCGATGTATTCCCTGAAGATCTACCTGGAATGCCACCCGATCGTGACGTTGAATTCGTCATCGATTTGATGCCCGGAACTGCCCCCATATCCAAGAGGCCATATCGGATGCCAGTTAATGAGTTAGAAGAGCTCAAGAAGCAAATTAGGGAACTACAAGAGAAGGGATTCGTACGCCCTAGCTCATCACCTTGGGGAGCCCCAGTATTGTTCGTCAAGAAGAAGGATGGAAGCATGAGGATGTGTGTGGATTACCGCTCATTAAATGAGGTGACCATCAAGAACAAATATCCGTTACCACGGATAGATGATCTTTTCGATCAACTTAAGGGAGCCAAGATATTCTCTAAGATCGATCTTCGATCCGGATACCACCAACTGAAGATCAGGGCTGGAGACATTCCCAAGACTGCATTCTCGACACGCTACGGGTTATACGAATTTACCGTGATGTCTTTCGGATTAACCAATGCTCCGGCTTATTTCATGAATCTTATGAACAAGGTATTCATGGAATATTTGGATCAATTCGTGGTAGTATTTATCGACGATATCCTCATCTACTCTAAGGATGAAGATGAACATGCCGAGCATCTACGTTTGGTACTAAAGAAGCTCCGGGAGCATCAGCTCTATGCAAAGTTCAGCAAGTGCGAATTCTGGTTGAAGGAAGTTGCATTTTTAGGTCATGTGATATCAGCCGGTGGCGTAGCAGTAGACCCCGCTAAAGTCGAGGCAGTTACCGAATGGAAAGCACCCAAGTCTGTAACGGAGATCCGGAGTTTTCTGGGATTGGCCGGATACTACCGAAGATTCATCGAAGGGTTCTCCAAGATAGCCTGACCCATGACCCAGCTACTCAAGAAGGAAAAAGAATTTAAGTGGACTGAGCAGTGTCAGGAAAGTTTCGAACGATTAAAAGAAAAGTTAACCACTGCCCCTGTTCTAGTTCTCCCTGATAACCGGAAGGATTTCGTGGTATACTGTGATGCCTCGAGACAGGGGTTGGGAGGAGTGTTAATGCAAGAGGGAAAGGTCGTGGCATATGCTTCGCGACAACTGCGACCGCACGAGGAAAATTATCCTACCCACGATCTTGAATTGGCCGCAGTGGTTCACGTGCTGAAAATTTGGAGACATTATTTGATTGGAAATCATTGCGATATCTACACGGATCACAAGAGCCTGAAATACATCTTTACGCAGCCCGACCTAAACCTGAGACAGAGACGGTGGTTGGAACTAATCAAGGATTATGACCTGGAGGTTCATTACCATCCGGGGAAAGCAAATGTCGTAGCCGACGCACTAAGCCGCAAAAGCCATTGCAATCACCTGGACATGGAAGGCATGGCCCCTGAGCTTAGAGAGGAAATAGCCCACCTGAACTTGCACCTAATTCCGCAGGGACAAATAAATACCCTGGAAATACAACCCTTACTGAGGAGACAAATAGAAGAAGCTCAAAAGGATAACGAAGAGGTTCGGGAAGTAAAGAAGCGCATGGCCGCAGGACATGCGAAGGAGTTCTCGGTTAGCGATGAGGGAATATTATGGTATAAAAGGAGGATCTATGTGCCGGAACAAGGAGGATTGAGGAAACTAATACTAAAGGAGGCACATGAATCGGCTTACTCCCTACACCCGGGGGGCACAAAAATGTACCGGGACTTGAAGGAGGGATACTGGTGGCCCAATATGAAACGAGATGTGGCAGAATACGTGGCACTCTGCGAGGTATGCCAAAAGGTGAAAGCCGAACGCCAGCGACCAGCAGGGTTACTACAACCTCTCAAAATTCCCGAATGGAAGTGGGATGAGATCGGTATGGATTTTATTGTTGGATTACCCAAAACCGCAACAGGCTATGACTCCATTTGGGTAATCGTGGATCGACTCACCAAGACCGCGAGATTCATCCCCGTGAAGACGAACTATAGCAGTGCCAAGCTAGCAGAGCTATACATGTCTAGAATCGTGTGTCTTCACGGCGTACCAAAAAGGATTATATCCGACCGAGGTACCCAGTTTACCTCACACTTCTGGAATAGAGTACATGAAGCCCTCGGAAGCTACCTCGCATTTAGCACGGCATATCACCCCTAGACCGATGGCCAGACTGAAAGGACGAACCAAGTATTGGAGGATATGTTGAGAGCATGCGCACTGGACTTTAGCAAAGACTGGGAAAGGTGTCTACCGTATGCTGAGTTCTCCTACAACAACAGTTACCAAGCTAGCCTAAAAATGTCGCCAAATGAAGCGTTGTTTGGGCGACGATGCCGTACCCCGCTAATGTGGTCCGAACCCGGAGAGCGTGCCGTATTCGGACCAGATATAATTAAAGAGGCTGAAGAGAAGGTTCGCCTAATCCGTGACCATCTAAAGGTAGCCCAGTCACGCCAAAAGAGTTACGCTGACACTCGGAGAAGGGATCTAGAATTTAAGGAAGGAGATTACGTATACTTAAAGGTCTCCCCGCTGAGAGGTACAAAAAGGTTTAAAGTCAAAGGGAAGCTAGCACCAAAATACGTAGGACCGTTCCAAATAATCGCTAGACGAGGAGAAGTAGCCTACCAGCTCCAACTACCAGAAAGCATTTCCGATGTACACCCGGTTTTTCACGTATCCCAGTTAAAGAAGTGCTTGAGGGTACCTGAAGAGCAAGCCCCGTTGGAGGAAATCCACATCGCAAACGACCTCACTTATCCGGAGCACCCTGTGAAGATTTTGGATGAGGCCGAAAAAGGAACCCGAACCAAAGTATGGCGTATGTACAAAGTACAGTGGAGTAATCACACGGAGGATGAAGCTACATGGGAAAGCGAGGAGTTCTTGCAGACGGAGTACCCGCATCTATTCGACAACCGGTAAGAAATCTCGGGACGAGATTTACCCAAGGGGGGTAGCTTTGTAACGCCCTAAAAATTCGACCGACAAAATCGAAGCCCTAAATTACGAACCGCCAAAAAACTTTTTTTTAAAAATAAATCGCATCGTACCGGATTTGTTTGCACTTTTATTTAGGTCTATGCGGAGTTTTAACTAATGTTGAGCCTAACAAATAATGTACCTATTTTAGGAAGGGATTATAACAAATGTATATATGAGTGTAGGTATATGAGAGGATATTGGGTGCGAGAAAAGAATAAATAAAATAAATATATATATATATAAATGGTAGATAAATTGTTGCAAACATTAAAACAATTGGTCACGTGGATTTGTCTAAATTTACAAATTTTTAAAGCGAATTTTTGGGGCGGAAAAACCCTAATTATCAAAAAAATCACCTGGCGGCACTATTCATTGCGTGCCAGGTGCTCGGCCGTGTTCCCCGGCCCGCGCCCGCGCGCCCGCCCCCGCGCCCGCGCGCCCCCACGGCGCCGCTCGCCGCTGCCCCGCGTCGTCCCACGCTGCGACGCGCACAGGCACCCTGCCAGCGCGCCCGCCTGCGGCTGCCCTTGCGCGGCCGCACGACCGCCGCCCTGCCGCCCTCGGCGCGGCCCGCGACGCGCCCTGGCGCCCGCGTCGGCCCGCCCTTGCTGCCCTCGCGACCCCGCCTGCTGCGCCACGGCCCACGCGTGCGCCTCGCCGCCGCCCGCGCCGCGCGGCCCGCGGTCGCCGCCGATCTGCCGTGCCGCCCCGCGCTGCCCGCCGGCCCTCCCTCGCCGCGCCGAGGCAGTCGCCCGCGCCGCCCGCCGACGCTCTGCCGCGCCGAGCCGCCGCCCGCCGCCGCCCTGCCGCAGCTCACGCGCGCGCCGCTCGCGCCCACGCCGCGCGCCGCCCTCGCGCCCCGCGCCCGCACACGCCGTACGCAGCCGTACCGCCCGCACGTCGCCGCCCACGCCGCCGTACCGCCGCCCACGCCGCCCCGTACCACCGCGCCATGCCGCGCGCCGCTGCACCCACGCCGCGCGCGTCACCGCCGTACGCGCCACACCTCCGCGCCATGCCGCCGTACGCGCCGCACGCCTCCACGCCACGTCGCCGGTCGCCCACGTCGCCGTACGCCTCCCCACGCCGCGCGCCATGCCGCCGTGTCCACCGCGCCACCCCGGCCGCCTATAAATTTCCCCGGCCGAGCCCCTCCTCCTCTATCCATCCACCTCCGTTTTCCCCTTCTTCTTTCCCCACTGCCGAGCGCCGTCGCCATCCCCTTCCGCCGCGCCCAAGCCGCCACGAGCCTCGCCAACCGCCGCCTTAGGTGAGCCCCCCTTCTCCCCCTTTCCCTCCCTTTCTGTCGACGGAGAGAGAGAGAGGCAGTAGGAAGAGACAGAGAGAGAAAAGAGAGGAAAGGAGGAGGAAGAAGAAGGAAGACGCAGAACAGAGAGAGAGGAGAAGAGAGAAGGAGAAGGGAAAAAGAGAAGAAAAAAAAAGGGGAAATAAGGATAAAAAAAAGGGGGGAAAATAAATAAATTAGGGTTAGGGATTTAATTTTTGTTTTATCTCGAATATAGATGCTAGATTAAAATAAATGCTAGTTTAGAAAATCAATAAATCCGTCACCGTATGTTATTTCAGAAACTCGTAAGATTAAAACGGGGTATTTAAATTGCAAATATTCACTTAATTAGGTTATTCATTTAACGATTATTTTGCGGGACGTTTAGCCAATTATTTAGATTTACATTTATTAGGTTTTGCCAACTCGCGCATATATTGACCGGAGAAATTATTCGCCGATTATTTTTAAGACTTCCAGCCATCTAATATTCATTAAAATATCCATGTCCTACTCGTTGAATACGCGTTGAATAGGTTACCCGCTTAATTAGCCGTCGCGATGATATGATCAACTATTTATCACCAAGGGTTAAGTATTATTATCGGGGTCTAATTTATTCGAGTCGCGTAAAATTAAAACGGAATAATATTCTAATTGGCTAACGTTAAATATTTTAGGACAATAGAGTTAAAAATCAAAATAGGATCATTTCCTAAATTAAATGGAATCGATGTTGCCGTTCAAACGCTCGCGCTCGATCTTTCCTCGGATTCTATTGGATTTTAATTGGATTCCAACCGAATTCAAATCGATTTCTTTCGCACGTAATTATAGATCCCGAGGGAGCTGTGAGTCCGACCGAAGACCAAGAACAACCGGACTACGAGCAAGGCAAGTCATCACTATTCCTTGAACATATCGATCCCAAATTGCGAAATTATTTTGTTTGCAAATAAAGTTGCATGCAATGATGAACATTCTACTTGTTGTTATGCCATGCCTTGAATATTGTTCACCCCATATCCCCTTGTAACCATGTTACGTATGAGTCCCTAGTCAATTATGACAAACGCTTAGTAATGCTAATCTAGAATCATGCATACTCATGTTTATCAAAACGCTATATGCTTGGGCAATTACCTTTGGGAAGGTAGTTGAGATGCGGCATGTGGAGACATGAGCGCCACATTGCCATGATATGATGACATGATTTGTGAAAGGAGAAATGAAACTAAACAACTGTTTTCGACTGGGGCGGATGGTGGATTTGGGTGGTATCTGGAAAAGGCTAGTACCGTCCCCGGTCAGTTAAGGACCGAGCCATGAAGTTAAGCATGAAACGACCCTCGTACAACCGCACTTCTCGGATGGGTATAGACCTAGCGGACTAGATATCCAAGCAGAGGCAGTATCCTTGCATAGATGGTTCACCCCCGTGTATGAGGCAGGTGCGCTACGGTGGGGCAGCCGTTGAGGTAGGGCCGCGATGCGTGCCCTACGTCGGTGTCGCCATTTGTAGGACCGCCACGTGTGTGAGAGTGAGAATCTAAACTTAAACTATAAACTATAAACTTTACGTGCGTGTGAGACTTCCCTTCCCGGGAGCGCCAGAACTCCTCTCACTGCTAGAAACAAATACGCCTAGAGTGCATGAGGATGATAGTTCATGGAGCGGGTACTGCCAATGCAAGGTTATCGAAAGGCTTTGCCGTGACGCGTCTCATGTGTTGGGACGAGGCTCATGCGTTGGGCAGTCGCGGAGTGCGGGTAAAGTGTACATCCACTGCAGTGTGAGTAAACCAAATCTATTCGAATAGCCGTGCTCGCGGATATTGAGCACCGGGACATGTATTACTCTTGGCTAGACTCTAAACTCTTAACCTGTGTGGGATGGGTTATTGCATGATGAATTTTATGCTGTTGGAGCCACTCCCTGAGAGCAGGGAAGGTGGGCGTCCACAGAAAACCATGACGACCAACGGCGGAAAGCCATCCTTGGGATCACAATGGATGGTAGACAGAACCGCCGTTGTTTAAATTAAACTCTGGTATTAAAACTTGACCACTTATGCTAAGTCTTAGGTTTGTGAAAATGATTGCAAAACCAGCTTTATGCAACTGAGCCTTTGCCTTGCCTTGAATAAAAACCCTTCATATGCATCGTTGTTGTGGTGACTTGCTGAGTACGGTTGGTACTCACCCTTGCAATTATAAACTTCATCAGAAGCCGAAGATGACACCGCGGAAGATCCATATGCCTACTACGAAGAGAATGCAGAAGATGGGGGTGTCCACTAGGTCTAGATACGGTCGTTGCCTGTGGCAATGATGAAGCCGCTGCCTTCGCTCTGCTACTTATCTATATTCTGTTTTGGACTGTATTCCGGACCGTTTGGTCCTTTGCTCTAATGCTATGCCTTCGGGCCTATGTTGTAATAAGTCGTACACGACGCATATGTATGCGCTTTTGGTAATTCGACTTTGTATCGTGTGTGCCAAACTACTTGATCCAGGGAAATGGCACGAAATACACGTGTGATCCCTGTTGCAAAACGGGGGTCACTAGTTAAAGTGGAATCCTATCAATGCATAAATATTTTGCAAACAATATAATTAAGTTCAAATATGGGCTCAAGATGTTCAAAGGTGGCTTGCCTTGCTCAAGGTCTTGATCTTCATGGATATTCGAGAAATCCACGCTTGAAGAGAATCCGGCAACCGCAACTAGGCACAAACAATCAAAAACCTAAACAAAAGATCGAAGAAAATATCCTATTTAGGCTAATAAATAGTGCCATTAAATAGATCACAATTTAACGGAATTTCCGGAGGTGGAACGGGGTCAAACGGAGTTACGGACTGAGAGATATGAATTTCGGAAGTTAAATTGGAAACTTCGGATCAAGGGAATGATTTACGGGAATGTCCGGAGTATAGGAAAAGGTATATGGACATGGAAATAATTTATTTGAATTTCCGGAGGAGGGAAAGTAATTCATGGAATTTCCGGACAAGAAAAAACATTTATTTATTTTATTGGAATCAAAAAATGATTTATTGAATTTTTTGCACAAAGGAAATGGAATTATTGAATTTCTGGAAAAGAAATATTCTCGAAAATATTTCTTACACTCGTTGATATGTGGGCGAGCAAAAGGTGAGTGAGGGTGTATGGACTTTAGGCTATAGGTGGCTGGTTCAAGGAGAAGGGAGGTAAGGTAGGCTTTTGTTACCTAGGCTTCAAGGGAAAGAGCAATGGATTAAGTGGCGGATGGGAGTTGGACTTTGTGTTTTAGGATTGTTGGTACAAAGGGAGTGAAGACAGACTTTGGTTCATGGGCAATTGACTCGACGAAGGGACTTCATATGGCCTTTTTGATCCCATGTTTAATCGGCACTGGACTCGGAGAGAGGGAGGAATAACGGAACTTGGTTCATGGGTAGTGGACTTGCTAGAGGGAGTAAATATGAACTTTCGAAGTCTATCAAACCGGACGGTCCAGTGAAGTAGGGAAGCATTGTAGACTTTGTAGGATTTACCAATCAAAGGGGGGCCCGCGGAGAGAGAATCAAGGGAGTGGGTCCCACGGGCGTGTCCCACCTCTTTTCCTTTTCTTTTCTTCTTCTCTCTTTCTTCTCTCTTCTTCTCTGTTTCTTCTCTCTTCTCTTCTCTGCTTCGTACGAGCGAGCCCGAGGGGGAGGCGGCTGGGACGGCGAGGCGGAGGACGGTGCGGCGCGGCCGGGAGCGGCGGCCAAGGGAGTCGGTGTGGCAAGGGGGCAGGGGCAGCGCGTGGTGCGGGAGAGGTGCACGACGAGGGAGATGGGCTGGCGGCGGCGCGCGACTTAGCGCGGCGGCAGCGGGAGCAGGGCACCGCCGAGGAGGAGGAAAGGGGCGCGCGGCGAGAGGAAGAGGGAGGCGGCCATGGCAGCGCGCGATGGTTGCCGGCGGCGAGAGCGGCGAGGAGGAGGGAGAAGCAACGGCGGTTGACGACGGCGGCGAAGCTCGCCGGATTGCCGACGCGGCCGCGTGCGAGGAAGGCGAGAGGGTTCACCGGGAGGGAGGCCGGCGGCGGCGCACGGTGATGCGCGGCGGCGGAAAATGGGAGGCGCGGCGAGAGTGGAGAAGAGGCGCGCGGCAGCGGTGGGAGCGGAGCGATGACGAGGAGGAGGAAAAAGGGGCGTGGGGTTGAGCTTTTATAGGCGAGGAGGACGCACGCGAGATGGCGCTCGGCTGGCGACCGCGAGTGGCAGCGGCGCTTTCGTGTACGACGCGAAAACGGCGACGGCGCGGATGCATGGGGCGGGGAAGGCGGTGGATCGAGCGGCCGAGCTTGAACGCAAGAGGCGGGTGAACGCGGTCAAGGTAGGGACGGCGAGCTGGCGCGGCGGCGTCAGCGGCTCCTCCTCTGCGCGCAAGGAGACGAGGGGCGGAGAGAGAGAGCGGAGACAGGGTACGTGGCCCGGGATGAAAAAGCGAAAGGAGGAGGAGGAAAAGGGAGCTATGCCTCCTCCGTTTTTGGACGGCATGGCAGGCAAGGTGCGCAGGGGCGGCGTCGCCGCGTTGGCGGCTTGTTGCGAGCCATGGTGGCGTCAACGGTACGCAAAAAGGGAGGGCGCAGTGGTTGGTGGTGAGCGGCTACAAAGCGGTCGTCGTGGCAGGCGAAGTGACGCCGATGTCCGGGCCGGTCGGCCACGACGCGGCGCACGCGGGAAGCCAACGGCGGGCGGCCAAATTCGAGCGGCGTCGGCGGCAAACGCAGCAGGAGCGAGAGATAAGCGAGAGAGACGAGAGACAGCGCTCTCTCTCCCTCGCCCCACGCGCGGCGCACGTGGAGAGGGAGGGGGCCACAGTGGGAGAAGGTGGGCTATTGGGAAGAGGCGGCCAAAGAAGTACAGGGATGAATATTAGACTTCAGTAGGGAAGTTGTGTTGGAGTGAGAGGGGGTTGGGTTGGACCGAGGGAGAGGAGACCGCCCAGGCGGTAGGAGAGGAAAGAGGAGGGAAGGGTTGGACCGGCCGAGGGATGGTAGCCCAAAGAAGGGAAGGGGAGAGAGAGATCGGCCGAGGTAATGGGCCGAGCAAGGGTTTCAGCCCATGTTACCTTGGGAGAGGCAAACTAGACTTTTGCAGACAAAATTCATTTAAGGGATTTGAAGGGTATTTGATGTCAGATTTGAATTCAAGTTACATACTTGAACTCGGAGGAACAAAAAGGAGTCAAGGAGGGGATTCAAAATAGGAATTTGATATTTTTGTAATCGAGAGAAATATTTGGCGAGAATTCAAAGAAGGGAAGGACCAAATTTTAGGGATTGATTTGGAATAGGAATTTCGATGAGATGATTTCTTTTGATATCGAGTAGAGGGATTTAGGTTTGAGTTCAGCCGAGAGGAAAAAGGGGAGAAGTGGCCAAACGATTAAGGGAGGCAAATTAGACTTTGGGTGGAAATTTCTTTAAGGAATTTGAAGGGCATAAGAAATGGGATTTGAATTCAGCAAAATATAGAGGAGCCAAGGAAGGGAGATCAAGGTGAAAACTCGGTGTTTCGGAATGCATTTTTATTTGGGGGACATAGGATTATTTGGGGAGAGAATTCAAGGAGGAGGAATTGAGTCTCGGAATTTGTGGTTTAAATAGGGGAATTGAATTTGGATTTGTATTTGGAGGTTGAAATGAACACTCGGAAAGGATTTCAGAGAAATACAGGGGACCAAGCAGATAGCATCAAATCGGGAACTTGATATTTATGGGATTGGTTTGTATCAGGGATTGGAGTTTATTTGGGAGGGGAATTCAAAGGGAGAAATCAATATTCAGAATGAATCAATGGAGAGTTTAGGAGTTGGAGGTGGATCATTGGACTGAGTTCGGGTTCCACGGGGATTTGACTGGATTTATATTGTGGAGTTTGAAAGAATATTCGGGGAGGGATTCGAAGAGGACGAGAATAGTCGGGAATGAATCAAGAGGGAAATATATGGTTAGAGAAGGGAAGGGTGTAACTCGAGAGTTTGAATCTAAGCTTGAGATTTGATTTTTAGGGATTCTTATTTTGTATTGAGAATTTGAGGATAACTCGGGCATCGGTTCAATATTCGGAGGGGTTATTGAACTTGGACAAATTTAGGAGAAACTGGTCGAATAAGGTTTAAGAGAGAATTTTGAATACGAAGATTCGAATTTCGAGAATTGTTTCAGTGAATCAAGGGAAGTGTTAGGATTTTACAAGGTGGATACTTGGACTAGATTGGATTCGAGAATTTGACGAAATCTGTGGTTAGGGTTTCAGGAGCGAAATACGAATATAAGGATTCAGACTTCAGAATTATTTCGAAACAAAACAGGGATTCGGATTTGCCAATTTTTGAGATTCGTAAACATGGGACCTTCTCAAGGAGTAATCGGAGATGATTTGAATGCAGACTCAAATTTTCAATAAACAACTGAATTGGAATTATTTGAAGATGAGAATTTCTCGGTGGAGGTTTAGAAAGAAGATTTGAATACGAAGATTCAAATCATGAGATTATTTTTGGAAGGAGGTTTTTGAGGAGGCGGTTTTGACATCAGGGAATTGAGACAAAGTAGAGATTTTAAGTTGAGATCTACGGCACAACTTAGACTCAACACTCAAATAATGAAATTTTCACATATAATGTTTTCGTAAATTAGCTTTTAACGCCACGCAAAAATCGGGATGTTATAGAGCGCCATAACAAAAGTAAGCAAGTTGTTGATTTGGTTCTTGTTGCTCACAATGCAAACTCTGATGTTGATGAATCTGATAGTGGAGAAAAATTTAGCTATCATCAATTAGAAAATTTTGCTTTTTAAATTTGCTAAGAAACTGAAAATATATTCTAATTGGCTTAATGAGAGGGCTTTCAGGCCGTTAGATGGTGCGTAATCAACGGCTATGATATGGTACCTCCTCCCCTCGAGGACATCCTCTTAATTGTATGGTTAGCAGGAATTGCTGTCCCGATGCAGAAGCAGACAGGAATCAACGGTGTAGTAATACTAATTAAAAAGAATGGACTAGAAACATTTTTTTCCCTGTCCACTCCACAAGTCAAGAGACGATCGTTTCTTCTTCAGGCCCGTGTTGTGATTTGTGAGGGGGCTTATGTTTGGCACAACACGTTTTTTGGGCTTTTCCTGACCTCCATCCTAGAAGAATATCTCAGTGTTCACCGGGCAAGGGAAAAGGGACTGGACAAAAGTAGAAGATTCTTCGTTTAGTTTTTCTCTTGTTCACTCTTCGTGCAACACATTGTGCGTACGGTAGGCTGGACCTGGACTGACCTACTGCAATCCTAGGACTTCTGTTCCTCTGGACTCTGGTATGATCATAGGCCAGGAAAATTTCAGAAATAAGGTGGTGAACAAAACCTCTAGATATTCAATCCGAATCTTAAAAGGTCCTAAAAGGGGGACTAATATGGCATAGTAGTGTGAAATTTCATTTCTTAATGACATCTTAACATTATGTAAGAAAATAACACCCTCTCTGTTTTTTTAATAAATGATATCGTTAATTTTTATCACAAGTTTGATTATTTATCTTATTAAAAAAATAATGCTGATGAATAAAAATATAGATCATATTTAAAGTATTTTTATTTTTAGTGATAAACAACAAAATAAATGATAATTATATAATTTTTTGAACAGTAAATGTGTGTAAAAAAATCAGCGCCATTATCTGTAGAAAACAAAGGTATACCATCATCTGTAGAAAACAAAGGCATCATCTGTATGTCATACAGTCACAGTAGTATGAAATTGCAGGATCAATCCGTTCTGGAAGTAGCAGTTGGAACGGCAGCTAATAAGTTCATGGTAGCAGACCAAATAAAGAGCATCTGCCATTCAAAAGACGACTGCTCGACACTTTCTCACACTTGGGTTGTTTGTAAACAGCATTATATTTCACACTTGACACGGAACGAATGTCCGGATGTCCGGATGCTTCCTTCCATCGAAGCAAACGAAAATCACAAAAAAGACAATGAGAAATAATCTGAAAACGAGTAGCAGCATGTTTATTTGCCACGAAAAGGACAGCAGCAGCAGATGCATCCATCCATGCAACCAACCTGGCCGAGTCCCCACCCGACCGGACGCACGACTCGCACGAGGTCGTCGGCCGGTGGCGTGCCACCAGCAACCGGAAGGCGGAGAACCCCAACCAATCCCAACACGCCACGTACCCCCAAACACCTACGCACACCAACCACCTCTCCCCCCGACTAGGCGTGCAGGTCCAGGTCAAAGTCGTGTGCTCGTGCTGTCGTGCAGCTCAAGAAGTTTAGTATAGGACCAGTACTAGTTCGCCAACACGATGTCTACGACAAAAATAATTTAAGCAGCCGGTGTAGCTCGCACCGTGCGCAGTTGCCGCCATGCCGCCACTACTCTTCCACCTCCTCATCGTCCTCGTTCTCTCCGTCGTCGTCGGCGGCGGCGGAATGTACGACGCCGCCATATGCAAGAGGCCGATGTTTTGCGGCGAGCAGGTGGAGATCAAGTACCCTTTCTACCTCTCCAACACGACGGATCAGGTCGTCGTCGACGGGACGATCAACACCACCGGCCGCTACTGCGGCTACCCGTGGCTGGGCATCATCTGCGACCACGACGGTGGGAGCAACCGCGCCATCCTGCGACTCGGGAATTACAACTACACCGTCCTGGAGATCAACCACGGCAACCACACCGTCACGGTGGTCGACTCCGACGTGCTCGACGGCGACTGCCCGAGGGTCAAGCACAACGTCACCCTCCCTCCGGTGCTCACGTTCCCGAGCCCCGGCAACGACAGCATCACCTTCTTGCTCGACTGCAACCCCACGGCCGACGCCGTACTGCGGCCGCCGCCGTACATCCGCCCGATCAACTGCAGCAGCTTCGACTCCGACGGGCGGCGAGACACGGCGTCTTTCGTCGCCGCGCAGCCCGACGTGGCGGACGAGACGGAGTGGTTCGGGCTGTGCAAGGAGGTGGTGGTGGCGCCCGTGCTCAAGGATTGGCTCCTGAGCAAGGAATTGTACGACAAATTGGGGGACGATGGATACGGTGAGGTGCTGAAGCGAGGGTTCCAGATGAGCTGGGACCCGACGGCGGGGATGTGCCATGGTTGCGAGGTGTCCGGGGGACGCTGCAGCTACGACGGGAAGACCACATTCCTGGGATGCTTGTGCTCCGATGGCCACGTCAGCAAAACAGTCTGCGGTGAGTTTAGTACCCTCGTGCAGACATCACCATAGTTAATTGCTACTACCTACTACTACATCCGTTTCAAAATAAACCAACGTAATACGTAACGTTTCAAAATAAACCAACGTAATACGTAACGTTACACGTTTTAGTTTTACGAATTAGGGTAAATATTTATTTATCCAAATTCATAATACGATGATATGTCACATCTTATACGTGTTACATCTCATATTTCATCCGTTCTAAAATATAAGTAATTTTAATTGGGTGGAACATATTCTACTACTACGAATCTGGATAGAGATCAAAATTTATTATATTTTAGATTTTGGAACGGAGAGAGTACCAGATTAACTCAATTTGGAACGGGGAAAGTTAGCATGTTCTCTCTCTTCAGTTTTTAGTTGCTTGTTCTCAAAACAAAACTTATTGCTGATAACTTTGACAGAGTTACATGAATGCATTATGGCATCCCAAAAGCGAATTACTGTTCGTATAGGTGCGGTAGGCATCCCCGCACATCTTTGTTGATGCGTCCTGTCTGCCATGTTGCATGGTGACGGCACTGACGGCAGCAAGTAGGTAGAAAATCCCTTTTTCACCCCAGAATTCTCGTTTGTTTGGCAGAGGTTATCTATTTATCTATCTATTATATTATTAACTTAAAAAGAAAACATCATGTTCACTGTGTAGACTAGAAATTCCCACATTAATTAAAGAAAAAGAAAAGAATAGTCCAAGTAGAAATATAATCTAAAAATAACTTAAATTCAGAATTAAAAATAAGCAATATTGAAATATGAGTGCATATAAGAACCCAATACGTGATGAATTAAAATTCAGAATAAAAAATAAATAAATTTCTGAAATTAGGAAAGGAAACGAAGAGTTCAAGTAGGAATATAATTTTGAAATAACTAAAATTCAAAATAAAAAATATTGAAACAACATGTAATCCATCTATAACACAACACAAGATTAATTAGAATTCGAAATAAAAAATAAAATAATTTCATAAATTATAAAATAAAAACAAGAGTTCAACTAGAAATACAATTTATAAATAACTAAAATTCGTAATAAAAAGTAAAGACTATTGAAAGAATAGACTATCTAGAACATATGATGAGATTAACTAAAATTCGGAATAACAAATAAAATAAATTTAGAAAATAGAAAAATAATTATAAGAGTTCAAGTAGGACACAATTTACAAATAAAAAATATTAAAATAAAAAATATGGATTTTCAAAAAAGAATAGTTAATCTAGAACACAATGATATCAAAAGAATAAAGAGGGGAAAACAATAAGCCTGTAAAGGAGTAAAGTGGTGATAGTCGATAGGATAGATAAAAACTATAAATATATAAACAAACCCTAAATAAAATCTCAATGATGATTAAGAGGAGGGACAACGGATAAGCCATTAAGCAGCACGGTCGCAGCAATTGGCGGGATTCTAAAAAGTAAAAAATAAACCTTAATGATAATCATGTTAAAATTTTAAAATCTCAACGACAACAAAAAGGGAAGGCAGCGGGTAGATTGCGCGTAGTGGAGCACAGTGGTAAAGCTGCTAACGATTTAGCGGGATTTCCAAAAAGTAAAAAATGAATCCAAACGATATTTATGTTCGATTTTTAAAATCCCAATGATAATAAATAGAGAAGGCAGTGGAGGAGCGGTAGAGGAGTATAGCGACGGTGTTTGACAGAACTTTAAAAAATTTATAAACCAAAATAACAAGACAATAAACTCTAAAAACTAAAAGGTCTAATTTTTAAAAGTTTAATTGAAGATAAATAAAAATAGTGATAGATCGACAAGCCAGTAAAAACCTGGTAAATGAGTAAGGATAGCGATCGAAGCGACTCTTAGAAACTATAAAATTAAAAACACGCGGATGATAAGGTTCGATCTTTTAAAATCCTAAAACAACGAGATATATATTTAATAAATTTTAAGTAAAAATCATATATAATAAATAAATTATTTTGTATGGGTGCTAACCGTGTAGCCAACCAGCTACTTTGGTAGGAGTAATTACCTGTGAAATCCCTGCGAGAGCAAGTAGTCACAGTTGAAGATCACTGCCTCCGGGTTGAAGATCACTGGTGATCAGTAGTCACAGTTGGTGGGTAAACTTCTCCTGGAGCAAAAGACGAAGGTTCTGACTTCTGACCTAGTCCAGCGAGCTGCAAACCATCGCAATCTGATTTGACGTGAGCCAGACGAGAGTGCGACGTGCCAGTCCTGTACACCTGTTCACATAAAGTACAGGTACCAAGACGCCTCAAATCTTTGACTTTTACCAACTGTTTGCCCGAAACTTCCTTCCGGCTGAGCCGCCACGGAAGGAGAAAAAAAACCATAACCCACGGAATAGCTCTAACTTCCTGAACCTGACGCCAATCTGTCTCATGAATTCTTCTCGGCCGTCCTCTCTTGACCTCTATGAAAACAATCGATGACCGTCTTAAGTAGTACTAGTAGGTACACTCTTCTGGTATTGCATTTCTCGTCCATACATCTACACAGGCAGAGGCAGCTAGTATCCTCTTCCTCTCCCCCTTTCTTGTTGCTCTTCATCACCACACCTTTGAGAAGATGCATCCCCTATACGCTCTGCCATTGCTCATCATCATCCTACTCTCATCGGTGCCACCTTCTGTGCAAGAATCCGGTGCCTACTTCCGATACACAAATTGTGCCCCAGCTTCTTACCAGTGCGGATCACTCAAGTTCGACGTCGATTACCCCTTCTCGGCGAATGGCGTCGACCGTCCAGACTATTGCTCTTACCCAGGGTACCGCCTCTTCTGCACCACAGAAAAGATGCTGGTCATCTACATGAATTCCATCGCGTTCCAGGTTACAGATATCGACTATGGCAACAAGATTCTTTCGGTCATCGATCAAACCCAACCTCAGGAGGCATGTCCAGATCACTACCACAACACCACCATCGACGATAGCAAGTTCATGTATACAGACCGTGATCAAAACCTGACGGTGTATGTCAACTGCACAGCCAATTTATCGTCTATACCTTCTATCTATGATCTTGTCTCGTGCGTTTCCGGGGGAAGCTCCTACTATAGACTGGACAACACATTAGCGCCAGATGTTCTGGGATCATGCAACTCAAGTAGCATTGTTCCATACAGCTCAGCCATGGCAAACTCACTGGCAGCCGGAAGTTCTAGCCTAGGAGATGTGATAAGAGGCGGTTTCACGGTGAGATGGAAGATTGGGCTAGGTTGGTGTAGTGATTGTAAGGCTTCTGGAGGGCATTGTGGGTTTAATGGCAGTTTTCCTGACCAGTATACATGTTACTGCCCTGACGGTCAAGCTATTGGATCATGTTCTTCATCAGGTACCCTTATGTATCTTCTAACCAAACTTGAGGGCAAGTCAAGGTTGGTGTTAAGGTTGTTTTTTAGTTAATTTGTTTCGATTAGGACAACTATGTTTGACTCAAGATGCTCTGTTTCTACTATATTTGGGGCCTATAGTTTAATCTGGTGACCTCATCTTAGACAAGTTAGGATAATGAAGTGGCGATTTTCTTTGCTTTCTTTGATTAATATGCCAATTTTTGGGGTGACGTCCTAGTTTTGACGGGGCCTTGATCAACCTTTGATTTGCGTGCGTTTGAAATGGCTCAAATGACAAGTATTTGCTTACGTTCTGCGAGTCTACAAAATTCAGACTTACCTTGAATTAGTCTCTTCACTTAATTTTATAGAGTTTTCTCTTCTTGATGTCGGCTGTTAACCTATAAACATTATCAAAATTGGCAACTAGGGGATTAGGTAGTATGAACTGAATTAGTTATTTTTTGACCAAAACGTTTAAATAATTAAGCTCGTGTTGTATGGCAAACCAAGTAGACCATTTTCATGTATTCCTTGTTTTCTCATCCCATAAGATGCAGATGTCTTAAAAGAAGGAAGAAGATGAAAAATAAGACCGGTATCATGACGCACTGATGAAAAATAAGACCGGTATCATGACGCACTTTTAGTGTGATATTGTGACTTTTCTTTTCTAAAGGAGCATGCATGCATTCTATTTTTTTATGACTTGTAAAAGAAATATTTTTTAGTTAAAAAGTTAGCTAATGTTGTGGCTTGCTGATTGTTGCGTTGATACAATTGTTTCATGATTTTGCAGGATCAAAGAGATCGAAGAAAAAGGCTATTGCAATAGGTAAATTTATGAAAATTCTGCCTCCTATATATTTTTTCCGGAAATCTGAATTTAGAAACTTACTGACAGGAACCGTTATTATGAGTGTAATTAGTCAATTAATTGCACAGATTGCCAGTACAAAATTGTAAGCAAAAAAAACTCTAATAAGTAGGATTGCCACTAACATATAGTACATTTATTTATTTTTCTGTGAAAAATGTTCTTCTCTGAGCAACTTTCATCCCCACTTGCAACTTTCAGCAATCTCCATCGTCGCCGGTGTTCTGTTCCTGCTCCTCGTCGTCGTGTCCTTCTTGTACATTCGCAAGAGGAGACAGTACAAGATGAGCTCGTCGTCGAGACTGCTCAAGTACACCACCTCCGGCGGGACGCCGCGCTCGAAAGGCAGCAGCGACAAGTTCATGGAGTCCGGCAGCTTCCACTACCTGCAGACGCACCACTTCGCCTACGAGGAGCTCGAGGAGGCCACCGACGGCTTCAGCGACGCCCGCGAGCTCGGCGACGGCGGCTTCGGCACCGTCTACAAAGGTACACACTCTTTCCAAGTGCCAATGAGCTTGCATCGATTTTCAGATTGACATGTAGTTGATTTCGTTGGGTTTTTGGTTGATCTGGAAATGTGTTCAGGTGAGCTCCGAGATGGCCGCGTCGTGGCCGTGAAGAGGCTGTACAACAACAGCTGCCGTCGAGTGGAGCAGTTCGTGAACGAGGCGGCGATACTGTCGCGGCTGCGCCATCCGAACCTCGTGCTGTTCTACGGCTGCACGTCGAGCCGAAGCCGCGAGCTGCTGCTGGTGTACGAGTTCGTGCCCAACGGCACCGTCGCGGACCACCTGCACGGCCACCGCGCGCCGGAGCGCGCGCTGACATGGCCGCTCCGCCTCAACATCGCCGTCGAGGCCGCCGCCGCGCTGGCTTACCTCCATGCCGTCGAGCCGCCGATCGTGCACCGCGACGTCAAGACCAACAATATCCTCCTCGACGCCAACTTCCATGTCAAGGTCGCCGACTTCGGGCTCTCCCGCCTCTTCCCGCGCGACGCCACGCACGTCTCCACCGCGCCGCAGGGCACGCCAGGGTACGCCATGACTGATGCTCTGCTCCCTTGCTGTCTCGCCATTGCTGGCTACGTCGCATCATGTTCTTGCGATCTTGTGTTTGTCGACGCAGGTACGTGGATCCGGAGTACCACCAGTGCTACCAGCTCACGGACAAGAGCGACGTGTACAGCTTCGGCGTGGTGCTCGCGGAGCTCATCTCGTCGAAGCCAGCGGTGGACGTGACGCGGGACCGCGACGAGATCAACCTGGCCGGCATGGCGGTCAACAAGATCCAGAGGTGCCAGGTGGACCAGCTGGTGGACCAGGAGCTCGGGTACAGCTCCGATGAGGCGACGAGGAAGATGATGACCATGGTCGCCGAGCTGGCGTTCCGGTGCCTGCAGCACAACGGCGAGATGCGGCCGCCGATCAAGGAGGTGGCCGACGTCCTCCGGGGCATCCAGGACGAGTGCAGGGCGGCGGAGAAAGGCGGCAAGAGGGACGCGCCGCTCGGCTCGCCGTGCTCGCCTAACACCGTGCACGCGCCATGGGACAGCATGAGCACGACACCGAACACTAGCCAGTAACCTCTCTGTTAATCGAGATTCGCTTGTTTTGTACCTGCCGGCGTAGTGATTTTTTTTTTTTTGGCCTGCCGGTTGATGTAAATTATGCTCTCTTATATCTTTGAAACAACGGAAATCACGAAATGTACATAGAAACTTCTGAAGTTGTCGTAGCGTTTGGTGTGAGTCGTAACCAGTAACTGATTCTTTTTCATCCTGTAATTTGCCCTGATACAACATTGAGAAAGTATGGAATTAGCTCTGACTTCTGAGCGGAGCTTGCAATCTTATTAGTGTCTACTGCCAAAGGCACAATCGGAAGAGCAAGGCCCATTCTCACAAAAACTCTCAACTAGGCTCATCTGTGCATAGGTGCATAGGTGCACTCGTGTCGCGCGTTGGCCGCTCTAGCCGGGCCGGAGGCCCAATGCCTGCCTTGTTGGCGGCGGGCCGCCGTTCGTGGCTGGCCCGAGCACGCATGCAGCAAAGCGAGCGGCGCCCCCCGCCTGCGCCACGTCAAGGGGGTTCGGCTACTAAGAGCCTATTTGATATAACTCCAACTTCTATATTTAATTTTAGGAGTTAGGTTTGGAGTGGAGTTGTAGAGCTACCTAAAATCAACTCACCTCTCTAGTTCATTTTGTGAGAGAGTTTCACCCAACTCCACTACCAATTTAGGTGGAGCTGAAACTATTTAGCTGAACTCCAGCTCCAGAAAAGATGGAGCTGGAACTGTACCAAATAGATCCTAAATCTCTGTTCCCTAGAGGCCAGAGCTGTTTCTTTTTTCAAAACGAGGTCAAACGGTTAACCAAAGAGATCGGAGGGGTTCGGAGATTAAAACTCCAACCCCTTCGTCGTTTTTTTTTTTTACTTTTTTCTCCTCGGTTTCAATCTATATCAACAGGTCGGGCCTGGCAACGTGCATTCGCGTCATCCTGACGCCGAGTGCGTGGAGCAAAAGTGCGAAACCTGCCTGCCTTGGCGTGAGTGGTGCGCATGAGATGCTCGTGTCGGCGCCCCTCCCGCCGCGTTCCCTCGATCGTGGCAAGCCAGCATGCACTTTCCATCGGCAAACACTCGATCGAGCGGATCAACGAAACGGTGCATTATAGTAGCATAGGGTCTATTCGGTATAGCTAAACTGCAGCTGCACAGCAGCAGCTGCTACAGTGCATGATAAAGAAAATACATACACCGGCTGTACAGCGCAGTCGGTTGCGCTTACAGCTGCAGAGTAGCGTTACCGAACAAAGCCATAATGTGGTTTGGGAAATGCATTACTTGAAGCTAGCGTACGCACGCAGGTAGAACGTGTCTATATGCATGATTCCGGCTAGCTTCGACTTAGATCATCAGTTGTTGAAAATGCCGGCAAATTAAAGACCGCTGTAATTATCTTGATAGGGACCTTTCTCTGATTAAACTATCGGAAAAGTGAAAACGAACAACTCGGCCGTAGTACTAAATAGCATTTATCACTGCAACCATGGCCATACGTAGTGTATCTGTCTACAGCTTGGACTGGTTGTCGATCGATCAACTCAGATCCATCCAACGATGCATGCGCTTCATTCTAGCTTGCACACAAGGGGAGTAGACTCTAAACTCGAGGATATCATCTCATTGTTATTAAATTTTTTTAAAAAAACAACAAAATAAATTAATATATGATAAATCAAGTTAAAATTTAACTTCTACAGATTGCAACGAAAAAACAAAATAAATTATAGCTAGTTAATGTAAATTTGTAGTTAAATTTTTTTTTGCGATTTGTAGAAGTTAAATTTGACTTTATATGTTTGTCTTATATGTTTGTAGAGTGATTTATCATATATTAATATATCTTGTTGAATTTTTTCAAAATGACATGCAAACAATGAGATGATGTCCTCTCGAGAGTCTAAAATAGTTTCCCTGCATACAAGGTTGTTTGGAGACCAAAAATTTATATGCTACAAGGGAAATTCGTATTAAGGTGTTTGTGATTCAAATTTTAACATGTATGTTCAGAGTAGTTTCATCATAGAACTTGACTATTTGGATTAGTTTACTAGTATAACTTTAATTTTTTTCCTAATAAGACTTCTAGATTTCTTCTATAGTATCCCTTATAAATCGTATGGGAAGGGTGCAATAACCCAATGTATCAGTGTGTTTGTACCCAACTCTTTTATATTGATCATTAGTAGTCGGTACCTGTTATTTTTTCCCGTAAGGGTTTCTACGTAAAATTCGTATCTTCACTGTGCATCTATTTTTATAACAGTAATACCATGTAAATATTATGCAGACGTCGTATGAGATGAATACTAAGTTAAACACACCAAATGAGCACCACGTAGGATGAAGTCGTCATTCGAACCACCGATGAACTTGATTTAGGGATGTTCTACACTTGACTTTAGAAGTTTAGATTGAGAAACATAAATGAGACTCGATCCATATAGTTGAGCAATCTAATCTTTTCGCCAGGGAAACATCTTGAGAAACGCAAAACCTGAACATGTCGCGCGATCGCCCAGGTGACTGGCGATGGTGAGTGTCTGTGTCTTGGTGGGCGGAGGCTCGATCGCTGGCTCGGGCGCGCCGTGCTCGGTGCTCCGCGGGGAGAGCGAGAGCGAGCACATGACATATACATGACGTCAAGGGGCCAAGGGGTCGGTGATCAAAATTCCGACCCCTAGAGCTTGGCTTTATTTTCAGACCTGAGATGAAACTGTCAAACGGAGTCGACGAAAGCAAAGGAGGCGAACCGAATCTTAATCTACAACCTCAAAAAGGTCGGTTTTTCTTTTTCGAACGAGATCAGAGGCCGATTGTTTTTTCTTTTTTTTTTTTGGCATTGTTTCCCCCTGGTTTCAAACTAGATTAACAGGTCGCGGTAGCAGCGTGCGCTCGCGTCATCCGGCCAGCGCGTGAGTGCACGGCTTCGCTGGCTCGGGCGCGGAGCGAGCAGGCAGCAGGCGAGGCGAGAGCGTGAGCGCCTCGTGCCCGCACGGCGTCCGCGTTCCCTCGCGCGTGGCAAAGCCACCCGCACGCCACGCGCGCAGGCGCGCTGCGAGCGCGATGGCAATCGGCGATAAGCCAGGCGCGCCCGCCGGTCGTCGCGTTGTTCCATAGATTAGTTTCTTTCCAGGCTCATCCGAACAGAAGCAGCAGCTTGCAAGGTTGGATCGTCGTCGTGTACGCAATCGCTCATTGAATCTCTGAACCTAAACAGCTAATCATGCAGCTCTCGGTCAATCACTCAAGCACTAGCAGGGATCAACGATTTGGGGAGTGCTCACTTGGAGCTAGCGTACGCGCGTGCAAACGTGTCTGCATGCATGATTCAGGCAAGCTTCGACTTGGATCGATCTCAAGAGTCAGGACAGGTCATCACTCACTAGGTTGTTCAAAATGCCGGCAAAATAAATTAAGGCTGCTGCAATTCTATCATGGCAAGGACCCTATTTTTTTTCCTGAAAAGTCCTGAAACAAATGACGACTCGGCCGAACTAATTAGCATCGCTGCAACCATGGCCATACGTAGTGCATCTGTGTGCATGGACTGATTGAGTTTGATCGATCGATCGAACCAGCTCGATCCAACGACGCATGCACTTCATTCTAGCTTTCATACATGCAGCCACCTGTATGATCTGTATCTGTCTATCTAGCTAGTGACTCGCCACTTGGACAGCATGAACCTCTGCCTCCCACTACGTACCATCCAAATATCCAGTGTGACGAGGTGATTTTCCACTCAAATCATATCCACAAATGTCTCTGGCCTTTCCTTTCACCAAGTCGCATATATATGTGCATTCGCGATCGATCCAACTACCTTCTGCCACGAGAGCGTACATACAGAATTAGTCTTGCACGAAGAGTTAGCTAGGTAGGTCAAAAGAACAGTGAGAAAAAGGGCTAGTTATCTTAGATATCCGCTCGTTTCGTGCATATCATCTAAATAATCATAAAAAAATTTAAAAAATTTTTAACAAGATAGATTAATATGAAATATATTACTTGATAAACATACAAGTTAAAATTCAACTTTTATAAATTATAATAAAAATAACAAATATGTACACGAATACACGATAACTATTTTCAATTTAATTTATTTTTTTTGTTGCAACTTGTAGAAGTCGAATTTGACCTTGCATGTTTGTGGAGTGATATATTTCTTATTAATTTATCTTATCAATTTATTTAAACTTTTTAATAACTATTTAAATAACATGCAAATAACGAGGGATACCCTCTTATCTTCGTTTTTCTGGTCAAGGCAGCTGAGGCACATGCTTGCTTTCGTGCATGAATACAGCATGCACATGCGTCCATCTCAATACCTAACGAAGATTATTTATTAATCCGCCTCTTTGTGTTTGTTTAAAGTTATCTAGTGACTGGATCCCAAGTTCCAACTGAAAGTGAGTCTCATTTCTTACTTTTTTTTTAAAAAAAAAATACAAACTCATGTACACTCACCTGATGAACACACATGTATAACTTGAGATTAATGAAATTATGCATATCTCGCTATTGATGTGTACGATATCTATCACTAAAAGAATAAAATAATAATTAGATCGCATGTACAACATCTAAGATCTAAATCCAGATCAACATGTTTTTAAAAAACCTAACTAGCTGAGTCTTCACAAAGTGAGTCTTGTTTTTATAGCTTGCATGTAGATTGTTGATTTTTTTAAGAGGGGTATTTTTTTTACCCAAGCCTCTACATCCAGTCGGATATATGTAGATTTTTAAATCGGAAACTTAGTCCCTAAATAACCCGATCTAAAATTCACTTCTATAGAGATATCTCGGAACCTTAGAATACTACTCAAGTCACTACAACCATATGCCCTTTCACATAATGCGGATGCTTCTTTTATTCTGCATACATAATGTTGAGTGTTCATCTCTCCAATTACACCTACATAATGCGGATGTTGTTCGGATATTAATATGGCCATACATACATCTATCTGAAAACAGTATGTATGTGTAACTTGCAGAAACAGAAGTACTCCCTGCTATATACAGTATATGTTCAACTTCAGATAATGGGATTGCGACGCAAAGGGTAAGCAGACTACATACAGATTAACAAATTCAGGCATGGGTGGAGAGCGCGCAGGCCTCACGCCGCCTGGATACTCAATTCCATCCCACAATCTGGGCGATGCATAATTAAATTAGTGTAGCGGAAAGGAGATGGATTATACTACCTCGACAGCATCCTTTCGGGGCATGGAGGAGTCAGGCAACCAGAAACCAGTTTGTTGCGATCTGATGCTTCTTCCATTGTGGGAATTGTTTTATGTTTATCTCTCTCTGAAACTGATCAAGCCCTGAAATGTCATTGACTGCATGGTACGTACGCGTCGTTGGAGGTGACAGAGACCTGCAAGATCAGATTATATTAGATTTTAGTAGATTAGATTATGATTTGTCTCGTCTGATTAGCAATGGTTTTAATTACCCGGTTTTCTCGATCGGTGCCACGCGCCACACGATTTGTTTTCTGTGTGCATGCATGAATTCGTACGGAGCCCAGGCGTAATCTCACAGTTTATATTAACCCAGGCGGATTTCAATTGAAAGTTGCTTCAAAAGTTCAAAACGTGACTGGAAGTTATTCTCGTTCAGTTTTAAGTTTAAGCTGTCAAACACGAATTACGATTTACAAGTGCATTTTGTTCCATTTCCAAAATTACGATTTACAAACAATCGTTCGTGTGTGACTGATATACATGATGATGTGTGTGTACATACCCTAAAGTTTTTATCTAGTCACATCTAACCTCTCCCCCCACAAAGATATGAGCTGCATGTAAATAAATAATATCGTTAGCACGAGGGTGCTAATGTGCTTGATGTTGTTACTGTATTTACAAAGAGAGTTTAGGTAGTCCAAAATAAAAAAAATGATTGAAAAAAATCCAGAGTGAAAGATTGGACAGAGAATAATTCAAACTAAAACTTTACTAATAAAAAGTGTCCTAAAGTGTAGTAATTCACTTCGAATGAATGAATAGGTGTAAGTACCTTCTTCCATGTTATCGAGAAAAGAATTTAGAGAGTGGGGCCCACAAGGCCACGGTGTCCACTCGCTGTTCCACCTCTCATCTCATTGGCTACAAATACAAGCAGCCCACAGAGGCACTGGGAGGAGAGCGCACACAGACAAGCAGAGGCGAAAAGTGGCGCATTATTTTAGCCGAGCGAGCGAGTCAGACGCGCACGCGGAGCAGCAGCCGCCGCCGAGGAGGAGGATGGCGACCCCGTTGGCCGACGAGGGCTCGATCGCCGCCGCGGTGATGCCGCGCTCGCCTTCTCCAGCGGACTACGCCGCCGCCACGGGGTCGGCGGCCGAGGCGCCGATGCTGATATTCGTCTACTTCCACAAGGCGATCCGCGCGGAGCTGGAGAGGCTGCACGCCGCGGCCGTGCGCCTCGCCACGGAGCGGTCGGGCGATGTGGAGGAGCTCGAGAGGCGCTGCCGCTTCCTCTTCTCCGTCTACAGGCACCACTGCGACGCCGAGGACGCGGTACGTACGGTGAATGCCGCCGCGCGGCCGTAGCCCCTCTTCCTCCCTCGCTTCGGATCGCTGTTACGGCGTTGTTTTTGGTAGAATTGCGGCGATGCCACCGTGCTTGTGTATTCTGCGTGCGGAATTGGGTAGTGTGAGGCTCTGGGTTTCGGAAATCGTGGCATTGGTTGGAGGATTTGGGTTGGATTTGTGTTGAATTGTGGTGAAACCGACATTATCTCAAAATGAATGAAGTTTGCAGGCATGGTTGGTTGGTTGTACAACTTAGTTGTGGACACGGTTATGTTCATGTTGATCGTCTGAGATGCATTTGCATCTCCTTGCCATGTGATTGCGAACAGTGTACTGCATTTTTTTAAAAATCCTTTTGATGTCCCCATCAGTGGCCTATACTGTCCTAGATTGAAGTGGTAGAAGGTATAATTGACATTTTGAGTTATGAAACCTATGCATCAAAAGTCACAGGGCTTCATCTCGGATTACATTGTTTGCTTATGTTAATCGGACTAGTATAGCCAATATGAACTGCCTATTCATGCAAATGGTAAATTCTATTTAAGTTCCTTCCGATTAGAGGCTGAAAGTTTGAAGCCAATGAAAGATCCCATCCAGAAGTTGTCTTTAAGACTATTCCATCCAGAAAATGAAAAGTTGAATATTATTCCTCACTGAATGAAATGAACTTTGTTCATTGTTGCCGTTCAGTTCACGACAGTTGCTGTGGTATTTCATAAGGGTGTTTAGATTCTCTTTGCATTTATCTCGTGCCAGTAGTAAGGTTTTGCCAGTAGAAAGGACTGCACCTGCGATATGTTGATTGTTCAGAACAGCAACACTGTGAGCCTGTATATTTTACTGTAGTTTGACTGCTAGCTAATTTTCCCCAAAACCTATAGATTGATATATTTGCGAACAAGTTCCAGACCTCTCTCATAGTTCATGATACATAACTATATTGAACATTTGGGGCATAAGATTGGTTTTCTTTTATTGCAGGTTATCTTTCCAGCACTTGATATTCGAGTAAAAAATGTAGCAGGGACGTATTCCCTTGAACACAAAGGGGAAAATGATCTGTTTGCGCACCTGTTCTCTCTGTTAAAGCTTGATGTGCGGAATGATGATGGTCTTTGGAGGGAACTTGCATCCTGTACAGGTGCAATTCAAACGTTTATAACCCAACATATGTCCAAGGAAGAAGAGCAGGTTTCCTTTTTCCCTGTTTACTCTGTTAATCCTTTGTATGTCATTTGTCGAAATAAGACCAACACACCTATCTATTTCTCATGAGCAACAATATGAGAGGCTTTGACATGATGCAACAGTCCTAATTGGATGTACTAAAGTTCTATATAATAAATTGAAATTTATCATATCAAGCTAGCAACTGTTTGATGAAAGTATTTGGAATGATGCTTCTGGAGCTTTTTTTTTTTGATACATTTAATCTTAGAGATAAGGGGCTACATAAGAGAAGAATATATAGCATCTGTAGTTATGAAAGTTATAGTACAATACAGACCATATAAAGAGCAACTTCATTTCTACATTTGCTTGAATGTGATGCCCTGTAGAAAGTTATTTCTTACCAATGTTATGCACTTCTGCTTATTGGAAGTCTGCTACCTATCCACTTCACAAGTACTTGCTTGCTTGGTACTCACTATGCAAGGAGAACGAACTGTAGTGCTATTCCAATTATTTATCTAATCTCTCTGTGTGTGTTTTTTGTCAAGGCTTTATAATCCAGAAGCAATTGCAGAATGCTTGAGCATATGTAGGCTGGCAACTTTTTATGCTTACCAATTTCTGTGTCTCCTATATACGACACAGAACTATCTTGTTCTGTGTCTTCACTTGCATTTACTGTTCAAAACCCAGCTTTAAGCAGTATAGGGACATTGAGCTTGCACTGCATATAAACTTTGATTAAACTGTTTTTAAGTTTTGATAGCCTAGAGAACTAAATGATGAACTAAACTATAAAGATCAACATTGGCCGATGATAGTTTCTCATGGACTTTGACAAATGCTGCAGCAATTAATTTAGACCATGCACTTGATGACAATTCTTCACTCCATACATGCACTTTTTAAAACCATACATATATTATTAATCAGTATATTGGTATATTATGTATCCTCTATCATTATCAGTTCCTCTCAGCATAGGGCGTAGAGCCATACATTGTTGGTGTCTAATCATTTCTGAATGTTTCAGGTCTTCCCACTGCTCATTAAGAAGTTTTCACATGAAGAGCAAGCTGATTTAGTCTGGCAATTCTTATGCAGCATCCCTGTCAATATGATGGCCGAGTTCCTTCCATGGCTTGCTACTTCTGTTTCATCTGATGAGCACCAAGATATTCTTAACTGCTTACACAAAATAGTTCCGGACAAGAAACTTCTCCAACAGGTCTCGTGTTGATGCATCGTTTTTTATCAATAATGTTGCCATGCTTTACTTAACCATAGTTTCGAAATTTGTGAAGGTTGTATTTGCGTGGATTGGGGGGGAAGTAGTGAAAACAGTGCCGCACGATTTTTGTAGTGCTTGTTCAAAAAGCAATGTTAGATGCAAGGATGCTATTGATCAAGCAGAGAACAATGGATGCTCACATGAGCATTCTAAAACTGGAAAGAGAAAGTGTGCAGAATCTAGTTATAGTCAGCTAACAATGCATCCAATAGATGAGATTTTGTGTTGGCACAATGCTATCCGAAAAGAATTGCGCGATATAGTAGAGGAGACAAGAAGGATCCAACAGTCTGGAGACTTCTCTGATATATCAGAATTTAACTTGAAACTTCAATTTATTGCGGATGTGTGCATCTTCCACAGGTATGTGGCTTTGAATCTCAACTCATGCGCAACTTTGTTTCAAAAGCTTGCATGCAAACACTTTCTTATTCAATGTGCAACATGAGAGTTGATTAGCTCTTGTTTCTATCATGTTAAACACATTTACTTCTTCAGCTGCACATTACACACTGCTTACAAGAAGATGAGCAATCGAGATACTTGGAAGCAAAATAAATGTGTGGTACCAGTTCCCTGTTAGAACATATTCTTTGTTTTCTGTGGCTAAGAGTAGAGCTTACATCTTTTTCAAAAGAACTGGAATTTCTATAATTGTGCCATAAATATTGATTTTCCCAAGCATAGTATCCTAGTCGATTTTATATGTTGATCTGCAGTATTGCAGAGGACCAGGTTATATTTCCAGCAGTCAACGATCAAGTGTCCTTTGAGCAGGAGCATGCTGAAGAAGAACGGCGGTTTAATAAATTTAGATGTTTAATTGAACAAATCCAAATAACAGGAGCCAGATCAACTGCAGTGGATTTTTACTCTGAGCTATGTTCACAAGCTGATCAGATAATGGAGAAAATCGAGAGGCACTTCAAAAATGAGGAAACAAAGGTTAGTATTTTAGACATAGAGTTAGTTCTGTAGTTAAGAAGTGGAATGTTGTCTACTTGGGTCACATGAACAATGGAGTTTAATATGTAATTCATCTAATTATCTAGGTACTTCCTCAAGCTAGGATTCATTTTTCACCAGAGAAACAAAGGGAACTTTTATATAAGAGTCTCTGTGTCATACCGTTGAAGTTATTGGAGCGTGTTTTACCGTGGTTTGTATCGAGGCTGAATGATCAGGATGCAGAAGCTTTTCTTCAGAATATGTTTTTGGCAGGTTATTCTCCAAGTTTACTATTTGCTTCTTTAAAACACCCTTTTTTTTAAAAAAAATCTCCATGTTTTACTGTTTACTAATAAGTTGAACTGACAGCACCTTCCTCCGAAGCTGCACTGGTCACTCTTCTCTCTGGTTGGGCATGCAAAGGTCGCTCAAAGGACACCTCTAACTCTGGAAAATTCATATGCTTGACCCCAAGGGCACTGAGCAGCCCATTGGATGAAAATGAATTTAAAGACTGCCAGTTATGTCCACGTTCTTTAGGTGGCAATGAAACTTGTTCTCTACCTTTACAATCAGATATTTGTTCTAGGCCAGCCAAGAAAAGGAATGACACAAAATCTAGTACCATAAGCGACTGCTCACAAACGGCTGATATAGTAGCATTGACATGTAAAAACAGACATTGTCACATTCCTGGGTTAAGGGTAGAAAGTAGCAACCTTGGTGTCAATTCGTTTGCTTCTGCGAATCCCTTTCGCTCGCTGTCTCTCAATTATTCTGCTCCTTCATTGTATTCAAGTCTTTTTTCATGGGAGACAGATGCAGCCTTTTCTGGCCCAGATAACATTTCAAGGCCAATTGATACAATATTCAAATTTCATAAGGCAATTCGCAAAGATTTGGAGTTCTTAGATGTGGAATCTAGAAAGCTCATGGATGGGGATGAATCTTCTCTTCGCCAATTCATCGGAAGGTTTCGTTTACTGTGGGGTCTTTATAGAGCACACAGCAATGCTGAAGATGAAATTGTATTTCCTGCTCTTGAATCGAAAGAGACTCTGCACAATGTCAGCCACTCATATACTCTTGATCACAAGCAGGAAGAAGAATTATTTAAGAATATATCCACCGTTCTATTTGAACTTTCACAATTGCATGCTGATTTGAAGCATCCTCTTGGTGGAGCTGATGCAGTTGGAACGAGTCACATTCATCCACATAATAGTATTGATTGGTCCAAAAAAAATAATGAACTTTTGACAAAGCTTCAAGGAATGTGCAAGTCTATCCGGGTTACTCTGTCTAATCATGTCCATAGAGAAGAACTTGAATTGTGGCCACTATTTGATAAACATTTTTCTGTAGAGGAGCAGGATAAGATTGTAGGCCGCATAATTGGAAGTACAGGAGCTGAGGTTCTGCAGTCAATGTTACCCTGGGTTACATCAGCACTTAGTCTAGATGAACAGAACAATATGCTGGACACATGGAGGCAAGTAACTAAGAATACAATGTTTGATGAATGGCTAAATGAATGGTGGAAGAGATCACCTATTTCTTCTGGCCCTTCAAGTGATGCCTCCCCTCCAGAAGGTCTGCTCAATTAATTGTCATCCTATCTCCCCTCTACAACCACTTCCACCATATTTTAGTTTGCTATGTTATGTAGGTATTCACTGTTTTCTATTTCATAAATTTGTGAAAGCTATATAGTTTTCCCCCATTGAAGAAACTTCTATCGAGCCCCACTTGTTATATATTGTGTTAGATAAAACAGATATGGGCGTTACTCCTTACAATGGATTATCAACAAATAAGATTGGACTTCTAATGAGCAACTTATAAGCTTCATACATTGGTTAATTTCTGTGTTATCTGTGTAAAATTTCACCTAATTGGACACATATAGTTGGCCAGAAGGAAATTCGGGAAATGTTCAAAAGCAAAGAAACTGGAAAATTATCAGTGTATTTGTTGATAAGTGATAAGTGATAACACCTTGACAACGAGGACTTCCCAATTGATGACTAATTTCAACTGTCCTAGCTAGCAGTGGCGAAACCAGAACAAAAATTATCAGGGGTCCAATACATACTAATTATCTAATTATTGAGTGATATACTAATTACCATGATATAAATTAGCTAGAATTAAATAATTTACCCGGGGTCCTGTGACCCCTGTTAATACTACGTAGGAACGCCCCTGGCCCCTACTAGCTAGTGATAGTGCAAATGTGTTATGATGTAAATTTGTGATAAAAGAGATTTAATGAAGTTGGACTTAGCATAAAGGAAGGTAGAATGGTTAGAAGAAAGAAAAGTAGTGGATCTGGGATGTATATTTATGATAAAAGATTAAGCACTACAGTTTTCATGATCAGATTTTGAATTCTCTTAACTCTTGTTCTTTGCTTTGGCGTGTAGAAGATCATTTTCAGGAAAAGTTTGACCAGAGTGAACAGATGTTTAAGCCTGGTTGGAAGGACATCTTCCGAATGAACCAGAGTGAGCTTGAAGCTGAGATACGAAAGGTTTCTCGTGATTCTACTCTTGACCCAAGGAGGAAGGCTTATCTAATCCAAAATCTCATGACCAGGTTTCTTATATGAAATTTGCAGAAAGTAACTTTTAGGATATGTTCGTGCTGTTCCTCCACTACAATACAGGAAGTTATTTTGAATGATTATTGTTTTGCTAATTATGTTTTTTTTTCAGCCGCTGGATAGCTGCTCAGCAGAAATCCCCCCAACCTCAATCAGAAGATCACAATGGATGTAAAGTATTACCTGGATGTTGCCCTTCATACCGAGATCCAGAGAATCAGGTTTTTGGCTGTGAGCATTACAAAAGGAAATGCAAACTTGTTGCTGCATGCTGCAATAAACTGTTCACATGCAGGTTTTGTCATGATAAAGTTAGTGACCATACAATGGAAAGGTAAACTCGGTGCAACCATGTTGTTTATTTTTTTTGAGATTTACTGCCAATGATATTTCTGTATTGGTCGCAGTAGTAATGTGTTCAATATTCATTTTTAAACACCAAACAACAGACATTAATAAGCATGCAGTGGTTAAAGATTTAACTACAGTTTAGAGAACCTTGTGATAAATTTATATCTGTGCAAAACAGTGAGGCAGAATGACTATTTTAGGCACAACTTGTGGCCTTTGTATTGCCCCTTTCGTTCTTCTCTTCATCTGTTGTTTTCCTCCAAGTAAATGTTTGGTTGAAATGATGCAATGGCCCAAAAAGTTGTCCATATGAAGTTTTCCATTGTTAGTTTCTTAATCACTGTATTTGCATGATAGGAGTATAAGAGTTTAAGAACATGTGAGGAGGATAGGAGGCAGAAACTCTGCTGTTCTCTATTATATTATGTGTTGGTTGTTATAGCTTTGTTATAAGATAAAAGGCTAAATTATATTGCTAATTCTGGGAAGCTGATATGTCAGGAAAGCTACGGTGGAAATGATGTGTATGCAATGCCTGAAAGTTCAACCAGTAAGTCCAAATTGCCAGACCCCTTCTTGCGATGGACTATCCATGGCAAAGTACTATTGCAGCGTGTGCAAGTTTTTTGACGACGAAAGGTAAAAAAAAAAGATGGACGTGGTTACTACCTTTGCTAACTCGGGAGATTGATGCTGTCCAACTTTGCAATATTTTGGTGACTACGCTAATAGTGAGTCTTTTTCAGGAGCGTGTACCATTGCCCCTTTTGCAATTTGTGTCGTCTTGGGCAAGGATTGGGTATTGATTTTTTCCATTGCATGAAGTGCAACTGTTGCCTGGGCATGAAATTGGTAGAGCATAAATGTCGAGAAAAGATGCTAGAGATGAATTGCCCAATCTGCTGCGACTTCCTATTTACATCGAGTGCGGCAGTTAAAGGTCTACCTTGTGGCCATTTCATGCATTCAGCTTGCTTTCAGGTACAATAATCTAGTCGCATTCTGATGCATGGTTTCGTGAGCGATATCTCTTACTGTGAGCAGTGCTGTTCTGACAAGTTTGTCAATTTCAGGCGTACACCTGTAGTCACTACACCTGCCCAATCTGCTCTAAATCCTTGGGAGATATGACAGTAAGCTACACCACTTAAATAACACTTTTTTCATTCACCATAGATTTTCCCCAACTCATTTTTTTCCCATAGAGCAGCTTTTTACAGGATTCCGTTTCTCTAATTCAGAAGTGCAGTTAATGTATGTTCTTTAAATCGCGTTTCTATGCAGGTATACTTTGGCATGCTTGATGGCTTGCTGGCCGCAGAAGAGCTTCCTGAGGAATACCGGGATCGGTGCCAGGTATACTGTTATCCTATTCCTAGTTTCATTTTTTTTTTCAATCGATGGGTTTTACCATTTGATTTGCTTGATTGTTCCAGGATATACTTTGTAACGATTGTGAAAGAAAAGGAAGGTCTCGGTTCCATTGGCTGTATCACAAATGCGGCTTCTGCGGTTCATATAACACTAGAGTTATCAAGATTGATAGAGCTGATTGTTCAACATCAGATTAACCAGGCGAGAATTCCCCCCTCCTATTCGAAATTCCTTTTGAATATATATATATCGTTGTAAATATACATCAACTTAAAAAGAAATCCATGCGTGCTCCTGTGAGTGTGTTGCTGCGATTAACAAATCATAGGAGATGCTAATCGTGGGCGCTTATGAAATTGTGTCACATTCTAGGTGCGCACAAATCTCTAGTTTAATAATATTGGAGGATGTTTGGTAGAGCTTCCAGCTTCTGGGGCCAAATTCTATAGAGAATCAAGAGAAGCGCAAAGGGTGTAGTTCCCAGGGGATTGGTGGGCATGTGGGGCAACAAAAGTGTTGGTACCCAAGTATGGAAATGACCACTGAGACTCCTCTGAAATGCAAAGATGGTAAAACATGAATAGAAAAAAATACTGGATTTTAGTAGAGATGTAAAAGAGAAGATTGCAACCACATGAAAAATACATGAGTGATTGTTTGGCTATAACTTGGAAAAACAGGAACGGATTAGAGAGAGAGATGTAAAGGAAATTTTTCAAGAGGTTGAACTCATACTAACTCCACTCTAAAATCTCTATGCATCTTGTCAATTCTAAAGAAATTTCACAGAACCTATGGGTGTCAACTGTCAATTCCAGAGGAAAAATCAAGAAAAAATCGTATAGAATTCAAACCGTCGTGAACAGTTTAGGATAAATTCCCCGTGTGCAACCTGCCCGCTTGGTTATAACTACAGTCGCGTACGGACAACGAGCCAACCCGCATCGGCCCAGCCAGTCTTGGACCCTCGCTTCCGTGGGCCCGTGGCACGGGTAATCAGCACGCGATCACCGGTTGGGTGAATTGGTATCAGCCGCCACCGGATCGCCTGGCGCGTGGTGGGCAGTGGCACCCTGCCCACCCCACAGCATCGCATCTGGCCGTCAGGCACGGTACGGTTTCGTCGCGATCTCCGTTGCCTTTGTCACCTTCACGTGTACGCATCGCGTCGCGTGACGCCTAGCCTGGCGCCTCTGTGATCTCCCTCACGACCCCAACCCCGCGCAACAATCTCCCTCACCTCTGCAAGGATTCAGATCCTTTGACTTTCACCTGATTTTGAGTCACTCACGTATTGATTCTCTTTGCTATGGACCATATATCGGTGACTCTAAAGTCAGAGGATCTCAGCCCGCCCGTCAATGGCGCAATGCACACGGGCACAAGGCAAAACCAAAAGAAAAAAAGAGCAAAAAGTGTAACATATAATTCATATTGCTACGGAATCACAAGCGGTTCAACATATCCATCCCGATCTCGGCCACCAGCTCTTGGAGCAAATCCCGTTCGATCTGGACACCAATCTGAAACACCTCGTGCAACGAATCCACGCCGGTCTCCACCGCCGCCGCATGCTCGACGTCGCTCGCGATCAGCTCATCCAGCCCCTTCCCGGCCATGGCGCTGCACCGAGCAATCTCCCTGTTCACCTGAGCAGCCAGCCTCTCCTCGGGGCAGATCAGTGGAATCCTCGAGAACGACCTGTATCCGGAGTCGCAGAACTGGGTGAACAACGAGTCCAAGCACTCCATGACGGAATCGAACGCGAGGCTTCCAAGCGGGCTCCTGCTCTTCCCTTCTGTGGCCTTGACGACGCCGGCGTGGAAGCTGAATCCGTTCTTCTTCTTCTTCTTCGTGGAGCTTGTGTTAGTCACGGTGGTCAGAGCAGACTCGAATGTCTTGACAAGGAACGCCTTGAATGGTGCCTTTGATGTCCGTGGAGTAGTAGACCGACGGACGTTTGTTAGTAGCAGCTCAACAGTTGCTGCAACCTCTCCAGGGTGTATCAGGTTGCTGCTGTCTTGGCCAAAATTAGTTTCAGAGCACCTGGAGTTTCTTTTGCTAGTTGCATCTTGTTGTATTGTGCAAGTCTCCGAGCGACGTCGGTCTCTGAATCCAGCGTCTGCTGGCAGTGGTTGGAAAAGCATGAAAGGGTCAGCATGCAAGTATGCAACTAAAAAACTGTAACTTAACAGTACGATTTTTCTTTTGCGTTTTATAGTGTTTTGTCACAACAGAGGGCAGTAACAAAGTACCTGTAAACAACCTAACGTCCTAACCAACTATTAGTCAATGCACTTAAATAAAGGTCCCTTACCTGCAGTTTTGAGCAGGCTCCCAGAAATGCACTCATCATCTGCATAATAAGATGGATCACTAGCCTTTGTAGTAGCCTGCAGATGATGACAGCCAAAGATATTCGTCAGAGAATAATGGCCCTTGCAGTTTCAATGAGAATTAACTCAGGATTGCACCATGATAGAGAACAGGAAAAACCAAAATTACTGACCTCATGCTTTTTATGAGTTTCACGAAATTTAGCACTTCTAGGAAGGTCTCTGAAGCCAAAAGTCAGGCTGTCCAGTAAGTTACACTGCCATAGAAATTCATCACTTGGAGATTCTTCCATTACATGGATAGCACTCGTCTTTTGAAACAATGAAGACATTACTCTGTCGTCCAGAATTTCTCTGTTTCTCAACTCATTTCGATTAAAGCACACTGATTCTGCACTTTCCAGGCTTGATATGCCTTGTAAAGCTTCACTCAAGACCAATTCCCTTTGTGAAGAAATGTTTTGGCAGTCCCTACGATAGTCTCTCTTAGGACAAGAACCAGTTGGAGATCCCAGAGCAACACCATCTGATCCTTTAGTATGACCATTCAGCAAAGCGAGGACAGCCTTTCTCGGTGAATTAGAAGAGATGGAAATGAAACTTGAGTTGTTACCCCTAGAAGCAATGCATGACTCTACCTTTCTCCGCGAGTCATTCCTTACAGAGTTTGGACTGGTAGACTTTGGCTTCTCACTAACTAACCCTGCACCTTTTGCAATTATCATGTCTTTCTCTGTAGCTTTCGGTGTTGCAGTCTTTGACTTCTGTTTATTAGAGCAATCACCATGCAGGCCACTGGTTCGGTAACATTTTGTGCTCAAGTTCTTGTTCTCCGCACTACCATGTGGCATGCCGATTTTATCCTTTACTTTTCCCTTGGACCTCAAAGATGCACTGTTGTTCATACCTCTGTTTGAACAGACTAAGTCATTGGCTGTGTTTGCCACATTTTGCTCCTTTGCTCTATGTTTCTGCCTTTGGACCATATGCCCTGTATCTGCTGCTCTATAAGTTTCAGGCAATGCATTCTGCTTCAGATTGTTCTGTTTAAGAGGTCTACAATCAACATTCTCTCGGGATATGTTTTTCGGCTGTATTTTTTGGACACCTTGACTTGAAACAAGGACAGCATCGTATGTTCTCTGACCACTGTCCTTAAATCTGTTCCTCTGACCCTTATGGTTTCCTTCAGATTGTGCTTGACATGATATGTTCTGGTTTGGCCTCCTAACAGAATCATTCCTCATAGTGTCCTCCTCAGACCACTGATTGGAAGTAGAATTGTGCAGAGAGGTGGCTCCTACATTTTGAGCACCTGACCTTGATGCATCAACATCACACATTTCTCTTGCGAATTGATCAGAGAAATTGTGCATGGCTTCAGCAGCACTTTGCACATCACTGCTGTTGCATCTATACTCGAGGCGCGCTTGTCTCCGAGCCTGATGGCGATGCCTGGATTGTAAACCGGGTTCCAGGACCTTGACTGCTGCTTCAATCAGCCTAGCCTTGTTCCTGCTTGAAACTGATCTTGGACTCTTAATAGGTGAGGCTATCTTGTGTGCTGCATGCTTCCGTGACCACGATGGTTGCACATCTGCATCGAGCTGACTGCCATTGTCATGCCGGCCATCTCTGATCTGCCCTTGCTTTTGCTGCTTCTGATGCGAGTTGTCTATACTCCCATAGGAGCATTCATTCTGGTGACCACCAAGCTCGGAGGCCTCCATGGTTTTTACTGCCTTTTGATGGCTGGTGGCTGGCATTGAGTTGAGCCCCATTAGCCTGGCTACCACACCTGGTGTGCACATTTCACTGCTTTTGTTGTCTTGGCCAGGAGGTGGCAAGCGACTGGTAACTTCATTTGGATAGTATGGAGCATCAAGCTGAAGGAAAATAGTACAAGGTGAGCCAGCAACTTAGCATTCTAAAAAAAATAACAACGGTGAAAAGGAGGTAAAAAGGGATAAAGAAATGTTAATGTAAAGCTAAAGCTGAAGTGTTAAAAACTCTATTTCTGAAAAGGCACCGGCAAAACTTTCCTAGGTCAAGAAAGCTAAGAAATCTGAATGTAAAGCTAATTGTTTAACTGATATTTTTAACAAGAGAAAAAAAAAGGCTTCAGAGCACAAAATATTGGCTTAAAGGGGAAGAAAAAAGAGAGCTTTTTTGGGCATATTCTTCGGAAAAATTCAACTAGATCTCATAAAGAATCAACAAACAATTGTAGCTTTACAACGAGATGCTAAAAAAAGGAGAAAAGTACCATACCAGGAGAGTCCTCATCTTGGCCGCCGGCGTCTTCTCGCCGCCGGCAGGTGGTCTCCCAGGTGAGAACTTCTGTGTGCGCACTGAAACAGAAATGGCAGTACAATCCATTCAGAAAAAACAGAAATGGTACAAAAGCCAATTGAACACATCTTTGCACAATCCGGGAGGAGGAGGAGGAAGAAGAAGCCATAGCCCACACGGAGCCTGAACAATGTACTACTACCATCCTTGCAATCTCACCTGGGGGAAGCAGCTTGGTCTTCTTGGAGGACGAGGAGAAGAGCTTCCTCTTGGCGAGCATCTGGAACAGCGACGCCACGCACGACGGCGCCGGTTTCTGCCGCTCGGCGATCGCCAGGCTGTTGCCGCCGCCGCCGGTGCTCGCCGCGGTGGCGGAGCTGCCGCCCTTCATGCCTCCACCGCTCCTCACGAACACGCCCACAAGAACAAGAAATTCAAACTCAGAATCTTTCAGAACCTCTTCTTGCTTCCTCTCTCTTTGCCGTTTCTTATGAGCGAATAAATGCAACAAATCCTGGAAACCAGTCGCTTCAACTCTTTCTCCGGATAGGCATTAATTGCCACATCAAATTCTTCATGACTTTGCAACAACAACAGCTCGAGAAAGAACTATGGCTTATGGCCAAATGCTAGAGAACAAAAGGAGAAGACTACTCTCGCTCAAGACATGACTAATGCATGCCATTATTCCTCTTCCTACACATAGAGCCGGAATGGATCAACATTCTGCCTGAATGTTCTTGTATTTACTCCTATTTGTGAACTCTTCTAAAATGAAATGCTATACCAAACCTTGAGAAAAATATTTGGGGATGAATCTAGAGCAAGTGGGCGATGACTGGATGAGCCAAATGGTGGAGTCGGAGACTGGGGAGGAGGGGGGCCGGAGAAAAAGAGAGGGGCTTTTGGGTGGCAATAGGAGAGGAAGAGACATCTCAAGCTGCTTTTGTTTCTTTTTTTTTTTATGCGTGACTGTCTGTGTATGTCATGGACTCAATGGGTAGCTGGCTGGCTGTGCCAGGTTCTCTCGGCTTTCTTTGCTGATCTCTCCTTTTTTGTTTGCTTCCTTGGGCGTCTAGCTGTATTTTTTAGGGTTCTTGGAGTTTGTACTTTGGACTGGTCTAATCGGAAGTGATTAGTAGTATTAGTACCCTCGATGCCGTTTTATATGAATCTTCCAAATATTATTTAGAAATATGGATTTTCCATAATTCAAACGGCCCTAAAAGTCTAAGATGAACGAGTAAAAGAATTGCATTTCTGTGGAAATTTTCTGCTTGGAGTAGCTGCCCACCTTCATTTCCTAACCATCATTGTTGGTATGTTTGATTGTATACGGCCGAGGCTAAGTAAATTCTAAGCAAGAAAAAGGGAAATGATGTTGCTGTCTTGTTGGATGGTAACAGTAGTTGCACGACCAGATTGTAACATTCTACTTACCAAAACAAGGCAATCTCTGTATAGTACTTGAATTGTCTAGTAATTAGAATCACCGTGTCTGTTATCTAACACTCCCAGATTCAGGCTTCGTACTGACAGAGCTGGTGTATCTACCTTCTGGTTGATGTTTAGTTGTGGGGTCAAAGCAAAGAGAATCAAAGGTTGTTGCATACGGGCACCTCAAGTAACTGAAGTAGAAAGTCTAGTATACTTTGTACTGCTCATCAGGACAAGGTGGCATTTGGACAGTTTCACAGTATTGTTTTCTCCTTCTGTCAGTCAGTTTGAAATTGACGCTACTCCTAATCTACATATATGACCCAGACAAGTGTTACACTTTTCAAATGCGCCTAGTGTTTCGTAATGGCAGATTTATTATGATATCTTCAGACTCTAGCGTCAAATTGTACAAGACAACAAAGAAGAAGCTGACATTATTTAGTTATGAGACGGCTGAACTTGAGTGCTGAGCCCACTTAATATACTTGTAAATCAAATCTGCAAGTGGACAAATATAAAAGATTTCAAGACCATTTGGTCAAATGCAACCGTATCAATAAATATTTAAGTCTTATGGAAGGACATTCTTGGGTATATCGTTGACTGCTAGAGCTATTCTTTGGCATTCTTGGAGTAAGTAGCAAGGATTAGCTCCTAAATTGCCACTCAGTGTATCAAAGCATAAACCGCACTTCGGGAGGGGGAAAAAACTCTCTCACATGGGTCGAGAAATTTCCACTCGGTTATTAAAAAATGCGTGGCTTATTTAGTAAACCTGATAAAAGTTGGCTAAGGGGTACTGCACTGTGACACAGTATTAACAACTTCGCCACCAGTCAAGTTTAACTTTTCATCAAAATTGATTGTTTGTTCCTATCCAATTCCATATGTCATTTACACATCTCTAGCATTTTTTTTTCACAACGGTCGAATATGAGACTTGTGGCGCAAAAGTTTAACAGATTAAAAGGTATGTTTGGAAGAGTTTTAATTCTGAAATGAAGTTGGTAGAAATTCAACGGGTGAGAATATGAACAAAACTAGGAAAATCAACTTTTGGTTTTGAGCTCATTTCTTAGATTCCACAACTACAGTTTTCACATTTTGAAAAAAAAGCTGAACTGTTAGGAAAGTTTTTAATTCTGGAATAAGTTACATCTATCATATTCTCTTACAAAGAGACCTATAGTAAGGTGACCAAACATACTCTAGATGCTGATAGTTGGTAAATTTAGATCTCATGTGTTCTTTTTTATGTTCTCGACATCGACACAATCTAAAATGCATATGTATGATCATTATTTTTTTCCTAATTATATATTAATAAAAAAATATAACAAAAAACTATAACCATGTGAAAGTGGTTTGCACAATAAATCTATTAACATTATTTTTACATATTAAATTTTAATATTTTAGACATATTAATGATTTAAGAGTATGAGGTTTGATTTCACGTATTTACATCATCATTTTAGAAAATTTAGGTACTACTCCCTCCATCCCAAATTATAGAGTGTCCCTTTTATAGAAAATTTAAACTCGGTAACTTTTGATTAATAATTATACTAACCGTATATATACTAAGGATTATACATTTTATATCAATAGATTAATATTTTGAAGTACTCTCATGCGATACTAATTTCATATTCATTGAAAACATAATATGATATAAATAAATAATCAAAGTATGTTATTGTAAAAAAAATATAGATCTTATAATTTATTATTATAAGCCATATAATAACAAACATTTCAGTTTGACTATTATGCCTGCTGGAAAGGCTGACCTCTCCCACGGCCCCACCCATCCAATTTCAGTACTCCAACTCACTCATCCTAACAGCAAAATTGAATCAACTGTACTATACCTACCGGGAGATGTGTATCCCAGCCTCTCTCGGATCCTTATCCCACTTACAGCAAAGCGTACAAAAGGAGTACCACGTACCATAAGTACTCCACAGTGGAATGAGGCAAACAAACAGCCTGGCCAAACAGAAGAGCTCCAAAGCCTCCAACACACACCAAGACTCCTAGGCCCATCTTCAGTCTGACCTGCAGATACATGCTACAGTAACTGTTCCGCATGCGTTCTGTGCAATATTCATGGACCATCCAAAAGTAAACAGTAGGTCTGCAAAAGAAATGCTACTACGGCTGCTTTTCTCAAATATATCTCATACTATTATTTATCTACCCCTCCATCCTAAAAAAAAATCAATATAATATCGGAGATAACATTTCCTAGTGCAATAAAATCTGCACTAGGAAATACCACATTCAATACTAGGTTGATTTTTTTAATGGATGAAGTATTTGAAACTATATCATTATAGTTTTTTTAATATAGTATGAGATGTGCCATTTTCTACACATTGGAAACTATTGAACCCACATGCAGGCATGTATTTCCAATCACCAAAATACCCCCATTACTCATCTTCTCTTCACCTCGCTGACATGTGAGCCCTAAGTGTCATCCACACTCATCTCCTACAGGGAAGCGGCGGCATCCTCATCGGATGGCATGCTCATGGTGAGATCCGTGCTTGGTGCTCCCTTGCAGATGGAAAACAGACGAGTCTGGGCGCAAGGTGGACGAGGATGGCGAGGCTCGTCACCACTAGCGTAGCATGCTTCCTCAGGCCACTACCCCACGGCAAGGGCGTTGGTGACTTCGTTTGTTGGTTCCCATCGTTTGTTGGTTCCCTTGACACTGGCTCGCTCATTGTCTACCTTATGCCACAGCGGTCATGGATCCATCAACCTCGAAGTCGGCTCGTCCACCGTCCCACCTCCTGCTGCTCTTGCTCTGCCCCTCCAACAAGGACCAATATGTAAAATACTTTTCTGGAAAATATAAATGTTTTTTTCTTACAAATAGGTCCCAACACCAAAGAAGCTAACATCGAGGATCTATTTATAAGAAAAAGAATTGCATGTTGGCCCTTTTAAAAAGATATTTTACAAATAGATCCTCATCATAAATCTTTTTGGCGTTGACCCTCTACATCTCGTCTACTAGGGACGTAAGGGTGTCAGTCTTAATGTTGTTGGTGTCAAGACGTTGGACCTTGATGACAGCGCAAGAAAATAGTTCATTCTTAAAATAAATTTATTTAGAGGTTTATTTGTAAAATAAGTTTTAAAAAGGTGCCATAATATAAAAAATCTAGGCTGCTTTGTGGTGCGTTTTTCGTTGCAAATTTCGATGTGATTAGAAAGCAGAATCATTGCGTTTGTACTTGCAGAAAAAAATTGAGTTGTGGCCGGTCAGGTTACAATTGGACGGGCACTTGTCTTGAAGGCGATACGGTTGGCCTTATTGTCCCCGCGGCATTGAATTGAATACTGACTCGCATGTTTAAGCATTGAAGTGATTGAAAACTAGGGGTAGTTAGCGCACATTCCTTTACCACCGGAAGAATTTCTCTGTTACCCTTCCTACTCCACATTGTGCTTTACTCCCTCTTACACAAGAAAAATATAACTTCTGTGTGAATCTATTACAGAGTATAGCTAGATAGATCCTCAGAAGTTGCTTCTTTTTTTTTTTTTTTTGTTTACAGATGGAGTACTCCATTGATCACATTCTGCATGGGAAGTCCTGTCCAAATTTCTTCTTCCAATCAAAGGAAAAGTCCATTTAACCCCCTCAACTCTTCGTTGTATCTAAAACTTTCCCTTAAACTCAAAACCAGGTATACCATACTCATATACTTTCAATACAGTTCCATTGACCCTCCCCTTCCCCTCTGGTGTTTCTTAAGTTATGCTAATGTATTGGTGTTTCTTAAATTATGCTGATATGGTGGTTCAATCAGATAATAAATAAACAAAAACAAATAATCGCATCCAACATCAGCTATTAGCCTGCCACCTATCTCCCACCCTAACCCTCTCTTTAAATTCCTTTATTCTCCGTGAGATCAGCGTAAGCGATAAGGTCGGCTCTGATAAGGAGTAACGGAGCTATTGTCCCCACTACTATGGGTGCTCAGCTCTACTATTAAGGTTAAGACCACGGTCCATGATGGTGCATTGAGCATGGTCTTATGGCTTAAATCAAATGCGAAAATACGAGACCACTCACTATGTACCTGTCTTGTAAATACCATGCGAAGCGGTTGTGCTCTTAGGGCATTCACAGTGCGTTCCGCATGTTTGAGGAGCCTTTGGGTGCCACGTAGACTAAGACTACGGGTTCAAAATCTGGTTTCCTCACAGTGCAAGTGACTCCATGTGTGGCTTCATCCTCTCTCATCCTCTCTCCCCCTTATCCTCTCAGCCTCTCCCTCTCCTCTCCTCACGCCGGCGACCCCACGGCGCTCGGCTCCCTGGCGACGGGGCTAGGCGGCGCTGCTCTCCCTCCCCATCTCCGCCGCTCCCCCTTCTCCTGGCGGACGAATCGAGGCGGCCGCCATCGAGCTGCCTGTTGCACCTGTGGTTGACAATGACCCAAGCAGCGCCGGTGCTGGGCGGGGTCTCTCCTCCTCCGACGACCGTCGGGGGACGGCGCGGCGGGAGCTCGGGGGCGCGCGGTCGTCCTCGCGGAGGTCGCCGCCGACCGGAGCCGCGCGACCTCGTCTTCCTCACGGAGTTGGGTGGAGCGACGGCCCGAGCGGCACCCGAAGGAGAGATGGCGTCGACGGAGCAGCGGCGAGGCGGCTAGATCTGGCCTCATCTCCTCTCCTCAACGGATCGAGCTCGCTCGGCATGAACAGAGCTTGGGGCGGAGCCATTGACGAACGCCTTGACCGCCGGATCTGGCCTGGCGCGGGGCGGCGGGACCGGAGGTGGAGCTCATCGGTGTAGATCCGATTGGCAGGTCGACGAGCACCTCGGCGGTGGCGTGGGAGCTCCTCCGGTTCATGGCAGGATCGATGTGAGCTCCTCCCTCTCTCTCTTCTGCCTCCTCTCTCTCTATTTCCCGAAATAGAGGAGGAACAGCACGGCGAAACCACGACCTCCGCAGTGCGACCGCAGCCTCCTTTCCTCACGCCACCGTGCCTGGATCGAGCCGAAGAACGAGTGACCAAAGTTGGTCACGCGGTCTTCAACTTAATGGGCCTAGGAGCAAACATGGTATTGGATTGAAGAATCTTGCGGATGTGACCATCTCGGGCTGAACGATAGATCATCGCACTCTGGATGGCCTTACAACCAAAAGTAAGGGAAGCACCATTTCACTGAACCAGAAGCACTTAAAACGGCAACAAGCAGCAGCATGTGCACACACGAAACGACCTGCCCGTGCGATGAAAAGCAGAAAAAAAAAGAAGGGAAAACAAGCAAACAAAAGGATCGTACGGGTGCAGTTGACACCTGCCCGGACGACCGGACGCCTACGCCACAGGCCAGCCACTTGCTTTGCATTGCATCCATCCAACGGTGTCAGAACAGGTACAATAGCAGAATACAAAAGCTACTTATATGCAATATAAAAGAGATAAAGAGAGGAGAGAGAAAAGAAATAGACTATAGATTTGTAATCAGCTATAGATTTATAATCAGCTATAGCACGGATTTTAAAATATTATGTGTAGTATATATTTGTAGGTAAATATTATATGAATTAGATTGATTATAAGTGATTCAAAGTTAATAGTTAATAATACTATTAAACTTAAAGCTGCTCTCAGGCAACAACAGCAGCAGCCGCACCGCCACGCGGCTTGGAAAAAAGCATCGCGCTTTGACGACGATTCTCGCCGCTGCTCCGGCAGTGTCGGTGAGCTCTTTTGGCCCGGACCAACTGATGATGATGATGATCAGGTCAATGCTTAGCCAGAACGAGATGATTGGCTCTGCTGCGGGCACCGCCATGGACAAGAGAAACGGAGTTAGACCCAGCGACGTACCAGAAAATCAGGCTCTGTTTTGAAAGATGGTCTTTTTCATAATAATTATTGTTTCACCTGCAAAGTGCGTGTAATCTGGGCGTGCACCCGTTTCGGAGGTGGATTTGGTTGCGAGATGGCGACTGGGCAACCGAGGGAACGGTGGTCCAGTGAAATGAAAACTGACAAAAGTGACATGGATGGTGATGGTATGTGGCTCTAAGTGCCAGAATTGCTAAGGGACGGTACCTACAAGTGAAGCTTCTTTCCGAAGGCCCATAATACTGGGCTACAGTTTTGGGTGCTTTTATGGCCCGTTTCCTAACGATAAGAACAGAGATGTTCAGGACACATGTATTTGTTAAGTGGAATAAGTTCATCTGAGATCCCTAAATTTGTCAACGATTCCGATTTTCGTCCTTCAACCGGAAAATCAGATATAACAGGTCCCTCAATTATTAAAACCGGTACAACATAAGTCTCAAGGTGGTTTGGAACATGGTTTTGGCTGACGTGACGATTACGTGGCTTCTGTGACTAGGTATTCGTCCCACATATAATTGACGTGGCGCTTACGTGGCAATTCAATCTCGAAAAATAATAAAAGCTGTGGGACCCACATATCATCTACATACAAAATAATAAAAAATGGTGGGGCTCATGAGTCCCCACATGCCATCCTTACTACCCCTCTTCTCTCTATCCTCTCTCTTCCCTGCCGGTGGAGCGGGACGAGCGGCGGGCAGGGCGGAGCTGCCGGTCGGCGGAGTGGGGCGGGCGACAGACCAACGGAGCAGGTCGGTGACAAGAAGGGCACCAAGGCTACCCTGCCTGACGACAACTACTAGCCCCTGCGCTGCTGCCCCACTCGGAGACGACGAGGATAGAGATGGGATAGCGGTGAGGCTACGTGGCGCTCGTTCCTCTCCCGCCAGCTGCTGCACGTCGCTCCAATCTCGCCAGCCGAGGAGATAGAAATAGAGGGAGGGGCGGATGGGGATTGGGAGCTCGGGATGGTGGCGCCGACTGAGCAGCACGTACCTTGGAGCTTGTCTCCGATGTCGGCAGCCATGGCTCCGGCAAGGTTGGCGACGTGGCGGAGGGGGGAAGCAAATGTGGTCGACGGTGCTAAGGAGCAGGTGCATGCCACCGTGGGCGACGAAGTCGATGGCCTCGAGCATCGCTGGCCACTGCCGTCGGCTCGCCACCCAGCTTCTCTCCCACCGCTCACCACCGCCTAGCTCCTCTCTTGCCGCCTGTCACCCTTTCCCGGCGGTGACCTGCCACTGCCTAGCTCTGCCGCCGATCTGCTCACAGCCTTCAGCCGCTACTGCTCCGCCGGCAAGCTCCGCTGCGGTGGCCATTGCGGTCGAGCTCGGTGACGTCGCAACCGTCGCCTAGCTCCTCCCCGCCGACCACCGGTTGCTGGCTGCCGCTGCTGGAAACCTGGACAGAGATGGGGAAGAGGGGAGAGGGTGAGAGAGGAGGAAGATGACGCTGTGTCACTGACATGTGGGCCCCACATGGGTCCACCTTTATTTTTGAAAGGACCTTGATGTCGCCTAGAGGGGGTGAATAGGCCTTCCTAAAAATTATCACAACTTCATACATATTAGAATGAGAAAACTTTCGGTTCAAATCGAAACTTCCGATATAGGATTGGAAGTTCCGGTCTCAACCAAAAAGTTCAGCGGATAACGGAATAGAACAATAGCTATGAACTTGTAGCTCGAATAAACAAGATGTATATGAATCAAAAGGTGACAAACAAGATATCTAAGCAAGATATAATGTCACCAACTACATCAATTAAGCATACAAGTAGATCGGGTTAAAACAAGCTCAAACACAATATGAGAGATGGCAAGAACGAGCAAACCAAGAGAGGAGACACGTTGATTTGTTCATGAAGTTCGGATCCACGGATCCTACGTCTCCTCCGAGGGGCCACAAAGGTCGGGTCTATTTCAACCTTTTCCTCACGAGGTTTCACAAATGCACTCCTCGGTTTCACTCTTGATTTCTTCCTTTGCGGAGGCGAAATCGAAGCCTTCACAACCTTTTCGAGGCACACCACAACCTTGGGTGCTCACTGGCGATGCATAGCCGTCTAGGAGACCTTAGTCCCCAAGAGTAACAAACACAATCGAAAATTTGCTTGCTATGAACTCGAGTGCTTAAAGTATGGAGTGAATTTCACTAGCTCTCAAATTCTCAATCTCAATCCAACTCTCTTCCCTTCTCAAATCCTTCTTACAAAGAGGCACCATAAACGTAGAGAAATGAGGGAAGCTATTTAGCTTTGGATGTGTCTAATAATCCCCAAGAACAACATCCACTCAAAGGAGGGGTGGAGGAGTTTATATACCCGAGCCTCTCAAAACTAGCCGTTGGAGACCAAGACTGCAATTTTCGGAATTTCCGGAATGTATTTTTGGACAAATCCAAAAATCAACAGAGGGCAATCTAAGTTTCGCAGCCATTTTCGGACAAAAATTTTTGGACTTATCCAAAATATTTTTGGACCTTCCGAGATTTTTTTCGGAATTTCCGAAAAGCACAGAGTGAAACAACCATAACTTTTCGCTCGGGAGTCCCTTTTTGATGATCTTGGTCTCTATTGAAAGCTCACTCAAATGACTACCTAACTCAAGCAATAACAAGGTTTGAAACCACTAAAAGGATAGGTTAAAGCTTGGATTTGTTTCAAGGTAGTACTTTGAGCACCGAGACATACACAAACACATGGATGTTGCATCCCTCTTGATAGTACGATATTCCTATACTCAAAATTTAAATAAAAAGAGAATTATACCAATAGAAATACCTTCTTTCAATATTCATTTCATTGTCTTAAGGGACGCCAACGTCAAAACCATTTCACCATATATTCTTCAAATGATTGATGCGGTTACTTGGAACTTCAAAAGGCCTTGCATGATCCATCATGACAAAGCTATCACTCGCTCTTCTCCACCGGATTTGGTTCTTAGGCGCCAAGCCCCTTGCTTGCCCTTCACCACCGCATGGTCCATTGCGACCGAGCATCGCTTGCCCTTCACCATCTTCGTATTCCACATTTTCAATATCTTCACTTTGTCATCCTTGATATCTTTAGGTGTAATGATATTATTTGAGCATCAACACCTTTGTAATTCTTGGGACCTATTTCTCTCATTCAACTAAATGAAATTATTAGTCCCAATGATCTGGTTATCAACCTCCACATGTTGACCAACCGATCACGTATATAAAATGATATGAATAAGTGATGAGTATTAATCAACACCACAAGTGTCATATACTCAAATATATGCTCAGATGTAAAGATCCCAATTAAATGAAAGTGAATAACTTAGATCAAGTACATGCATAACTAAGGTATAGGATTTGCTCCCCTAAATGTATGCATACAAAATTTTTATGTGAAGTAAGAGTATGCATAACTAGAGATAAAACATTAGGAGCTTACGCTATACAAAATAGAATGTATTGATCATATGTAGATATTAAGATATAAACATACCTTCATCATATCTATATTCTCAATGTGAAGAGATTAAACAAGACATGACTCAAACAAAACATTAGTCTTAAATACATATGTCAATCACATAAAAATATAAATACATATGTCAATCACATAAAAATATTATATATGAATATATCAATATGTGCATGGAGAGAGAGTGATACATATAGCTTGATCTCCATGCATTTCGTTCTTATGATTTAGATCCACCATTAAAGAATGTTTCTATCTCAACTCATGTGAAGTCCGGGAATCACCTCTTCACAAATTTCACTTTCATATTCACATGAGACCAGGAAAAGAAATACTTATAAAACATTAGTATCATATAATTGGATTTATGAATAATCATCAAAACCAAATTAATGGCACTTGAACTTTCAATTTTATTATTTCCTGGTTTACCTGATATGAGGGTCCCATATATTTTAGTTTTTCCTGGATCAAACTGCCACATAAGCACCACGTAGGCTCCACATCAGTCAAAAACCGCTATCCAAACCACCGAGAGACCTTGTCTACACTGGTTTTGATAGTTGAATGATCCGTTGTATCTGATTTTTCGATTGAAGGACGAGAATCGGATTCGTTGATAAGTTCGTTGACAAGTTCAAGGATCTCAGATGAACTTATTCCTTGTTAAGTTGAAGGCTTTTCCACCAAGTTTTGGGATCTCAGATGAACTTATTCCTTGTTAAGTTAGAAGGATTTTCCACCTTCCAGCCCACAGATCATTATTATTCAGAATGGTTCTGGACTTCAAGTTTTGAACATAATACGACCTGAAGTTTAATTTTCAGCTAGATGCAAAATTGCAAATAGAGCTCATTTCCGCGTTTTATCAGTGGGGTCGGCTAGTCCAAATGGCCAAAATCTGTGGACCAATCCAAAAACAATAAATATGAGTAATATGATGAATCGACATGACAAGTCGCTGCATCACTTCTGTATAATGGAACTGGTGGAGTAAAGAATTTTGCTTCATCAGATGGTTCAGAACAAACGAGCCGGTCCCTCTTTTACCCACTGCTGTATCCTAACCAGTGACCTGAGGTTGCTAGTAGCACTATACTACTATCCATCCCAAAATATGAAAAGCTTCGTCAGAAGTTTTGGAGTATAACGGTTGAGCAGTGAAGGTAGCAAAGGTTTTGCCAATGTTCAGATTCTGCCTGCATGGTTTTCTTCCTCCCATGTTGTTTGTTGTTTGGATATAAGCTCTGTTTGATTGAGAACTAATATTATCACATATTTTTTATTAAGATAGTTAAACTTAGTCTTATCATACTTTGTGGTAAATAAAATGATAAATTAAGAGCCTGTTTGGTTGACAACTAAATTTACCACACCTAACCTTAAACAAGCTACAGTTTCGGTAGACATTGTTTGGTTCCTGTCACAACTCTATTTTACCTAACTCTTAGGTACCTGGTCCACATGTCATGCACTCTATTTTCTTACCAAGTATTGCCTAAACTTAGTTTATCATTTTGTTTATCACAAAAGTATAGCCACATTAAGCTTACCTACCTTAGTAAAAAATGTGTGGCAATATTAGTCCCCAACCAAACAGATTCTAAGCTTAGGAAATGTTTGGCAAAAAAATAGAGTGTATGACATGTGAGCCAGGTGGTTAAAAGTTAGGCAAAACAAAGTTGTGACAGAAACCAAACATTATCTACCGAAACTGTGGCTTGCCTAAGATTAGGTGTGGCAAATTTAGTTGTCAACCAAACAGGTCCGTAATTTCCCCCCTCTTCCCCTGCCTGCAAAATGGAGCCATTCTTGATAAAGATTTTAACCTGGTTTTCGTTGCACTCTTTTCAAACTACTAAATGGTGTATTTCGTTTGAAAACTTTATTTCTATAAGTTACTTTAAAATATTAGATAAATCCACTTTTCAAGTTTTAAACAATTAAAATTCAATTAGCCATACACTAATAGTCTTTTTATTTTACGTGTTCAAACTTTATCTTTTATCTTCATCTTTAGTGAACTTAAGCGGAGGCTAGTTACGAGACAATCCCTAGCCCTAATCACTATCACATATAGTAGTACTCCACTGGAGTATACATAGTACTTTCTCTGTCCTAAATTATTTCTCTCTAAGATTCACATTTTTTCAAAAAAAAGTTATCAGATTGGAGTACTACTTGTCTCATCAATAACTTCTAATCTAAATTTCTCTTTTCCACCATTAACCACACTCCTACATACAACCATGCAATATTTATTAAGAGGTGCTATAGTTTTTTTTTCAAACTTTAATCTATATTAATTAACTAGAACGATAATTAATATGGAAGGGAGGGAGTACTACATAATTTTGAAGACATAGGATCTGTTTGGCACAGCTCCAGCTTCAGCTCCACCTCTCCTGGAACTGGAGCTCAGCTAAACAGTTTAACTCCACCTAAATTTGGAGTGAAGCTCTCTCATAAAATGAACTACAGAGGTGGAACTGGGTTTAGGTAGCTCCACAATACTACTCCAGACCTAATTCCTGAAGTTAAATTTAGGAGTTGAAACTTTACAGAATAGGTCCAAAAGCTCTCACAGCTCCCCTGGATCCTGGCAGAATCTGCCCCCTGGAACTCTACCGAACAGCACCACCATAGCTTGACGGTGATGCTGCTGCTGCCGCGGAACGGCGGCAACGTTGCAGCTCCACTAATCCACGGACTCACGTGTTTGGGGTCTTGGGGATCGGAGGACTAATCCACTAACGCAGCCAGCCGCACAGCCGCTTGATTAACGGTGCGGGGCAGGGTAAAAATCACCAAAATCTATCGATCTTTTGTTACTTGGCGGCTGAATGCGGAGCGATGCGATGGGGTCCGCGTCTCGTTTCTTTCTTTGGGCCCAGCGTGGCCACGTACATATCGCGATGTACTACTGTACGTCACAGCGCAGCGCAAAAAGGCCTCCGCATCGGCAGGGCCCAAGTGTAAAACGTGCTTTCAGTGCGCATCATACGGCACGCGGTACGGTACAAACAGTGAATTCCATGTACGGCAATTTTTCTTAGTAATTCGCTGTTATATGTAGAATAACAATTTGTTAAGATTTGCCAGATATACGTAATTTGTTAGACCGGATAGGTTTATGGACCTATTTGGTAGAGATGGTAGTGATAAAATCTAAGTAAATTTTGACACTATCATTTTTTTTAAGGGCAAAACTAGCTAGCCTATGTTTGGTTTCATATCAATGTGAAGCCAAAGTTTAGTAGTATGGTGAAGAATATTATAGAATATGATCAAATTGAGCCTACCAAATGTTTGGTTTGAATCCAAACTAACATACTTACTATTTAAGTTATCAAGATTTTGGTAGGGTATATTTTGGCTTCAATCCAAAACAGCCCTATATTATCGAGAAAAAAAACATATGTGTTAAGATGGTATGTCCAAATGGTGTTTCAGGTGGTTCAATCACTACTTAAAAAAGAGCTAATCACTAGCGGCCAAATCATATTTTCACTGGTGGCCGAAGGTAAGTGAAAATAGAGTATTTTCATATACCAGGATTAGCCACTTGCAAAAAAATATTTTTTGTTGGTATTTCAAAAGCATCGTTTGTTAAAATCAATATCCACAGATGAAATGCTTAAGCCACCTGCCAAAAAAAAAATTTGGTGCGAAAAAACCCAACAGATCCTACAAAATCCCCTACCACCCATAATCCATTCACCAATCACAACTTCCATCACAAACCTCATAATCCATTCAACAAATTCATTCACAAACTTCATAATCCATTCAAAAAACACAAATCCACTACAAAGAGAGAAATCAGAGAGAGGATCACGGAAAAATTCATCACCGAAAACCAACAAAAGGGGAAGGGAAGGAGGTGTTGGAATTTTGCTTTTTCACAATTAAGCATAAGAGCAGGTTTTTTTTGACAACTTTGTTGACTGCCTGCAAGAGAGTAGTATAGGAGCTGCCTATTCTTTTTTGAGGAATGGAAATATGGAATGACGGACGAACGCTTCCTGGGCCCCTAAATGGTGTTTTTTCATAAAAACTAGCTGGGTGGTCCACACAATTGCACGGTTAGCACTCACACAAAACTATTTATTTTTTACTTAAAATTTGTAAATATATATCTCGTTGTCTTAGGATTTGAAAGAACGAATTTTATCATCCGCGTGTTTCTAATTTTATAGTTTTTAATTGTCGCTTCGATCGATACCCTTACTCACTTGTCAAGCTTTTATTTGTTTGTCGATCTATCACTATTTCATTTATCTTCCATGAAACTTTTAAAAATTAGATCTTTTAGTTTTTTGAGTTCATTGTCTTGTTGGGTTTTGTTTTTATAAATTTTTAAAGTTTTGTCAAACACTACCACTTTACTCCTCTCCAGCCCCTCCGCTGTCTCCTCTCTTTATTATTGTTTGGGTCATTTTTACTTTTAGAAGTCCCACTAAACCGTCAACGGCTTTGCCACTATACTCCTCTACGCGCGACCCACCCACTGCCTCATCTCTTTATTATCATTGAGATTTTAAAAATTGAACATAATTATCATTGGGATTTTTTTTACTTTATAGAATCCCGCCAACTGCCACGATCGTATTACTTAATGGCTTGTCTGTTGTCCCTCCTCTTAATCATCATTGGGATTCTATTTTGGGTTTTATTTATATGTCTATAGTTTTTATATGTCTCATCAACTGCCACCACTTTACTCCTTTACAGGCCTATTATTTTTTCCCTCTTTATTACTATTTGATATCGTTGTGTTCTAGATGAACTATTCCTTTTGAAAAATCCATATTTTTTATTTTATTACTTTTTATTTGTAAATTGTATTCTTACTTGAACTCTTGTAATTATTTTATTATTTTCAAAATTTATTTTATTTGTTATTCCAAATTTTAATTAATCTCGACATATGTTCTAGATGGTTTATTATTTCAATAGTCTTTATTTTCATTATGAATTTTATTTATTTATAAATTGAATTTCTAGTTGAACTCTTAATTTTATTTTTCTAATTTCTGAATTTATTTTATTTTTTACTTATAATTCTAATTAATCGTGTAGTGTTACAGATGGATTAATTGTTGGTTTAATTATTTCTTTTTATTCTAAATTTTAGTTATTTTAAAATTGTATTCCTACTTAAACTCTTGTTTTTCTTTTCTAATTTCAGGAATTTATTTATTTATTATTCCGAATTTTAATTAATCATGTATTGTGTGCTTATATGGACTTCTCTTTCAATATTGCTTATTTTTAATTCCGAATTTTGGTTATTTTTTAGATTGATGTCTACTTGAGCTCTTCTTTTCTTTTTCTATCTTAGAATTTTGAAAGACTGAATTTTATCATCCGCATGTTTCTAATTTTATACTTTTAAAAGTCGCTTCGGTCGCTACCCCTTCCTCATTTGTCAAGTCTTTATTTGTTTGTTGATCTATCACTATTTATATTCATATTCCATGAAACCTTAAAAAATAGACATTTTAGTTTTTGGAGTTTATTGTCTTATTGGGTTTTGTTGTTATAACTTTTTTAAAGTTCCGTCAAACACCACTAGTGTACTCCTCTACGGCCCCTCCGCTACCTCCGCTCTTTATTATCATTGGATTTTAAAAATTGAACATAATTATCGTTTGGGTCATTTTTTACATTTTAGAAGTCCAGCTAAACCATCAGCGGCTTTGCCATTGTACTTCTCTACGCGCGATCTGCCCACTGTCTCCCCTCTTTATTGTCATTGAGATTTTAAAAATTAAATATGATTATCATTGGAATTTATTTTTTTACTTTATAGAATCTCGCTAACTGCCACGACCGTACTGCTTAATGGCTTGTCCATTGTCCCTCCTCTTAATCGTCATTGAGATTCTATTTGGGGTTTTATTTATATGTTTATAGTTTTTATATGTACCATCAACTGCGACAAAAATAATTTATTATTTTCCGAAAATAATAGATCTTTATAGGTCTATTATTTTTCCTTCTTTATTATCGTTTGATATCATTGTGTTCTAGATGAACTATTCTTTTCGAAAAATTCATATTTTTTATTTTAATATTTTTATTTGTAAATTATATTCCTAGTTGAACTCTTATAATTATTCTTTTGTTTTCGAAATTTATTTTATTTGTTATTCTGAATTTTAATTAATCTCATCATATGTTCTAGATGGTCTATTCTTTCAATAGTCTTTATTTTTTATTACGAATTTTAGTTATTTATAAATCATATTTCTAGTTGAACTCTTATTTTTATTTAATTCTAATTAATCTCGTGTTGTGTTATAGATAGATTAATTATTGTTTGAAAAGTGTCGATTATGCCAGAATGGCCTAGACCTCTTCTTACGAATAAGACTAATAAGAGTCCAATTAGTAGTTTGTACTTTAATTTGCTGGAGGTTAAGGTGATTCCTTATTTTTGTTTGGTATTTAGCTGGGAATTAGGCAGTCATCCATGGCAATCGGACATAAATTGATATGTAGCTAAAGCTAGTTTCCTTTTTTTTTCTAACACATATATATGGTCATGTGCAGATTATATCAGATTCCAAATAACAAAACAAATCAAATCAAACTTACATATGGATTTTACAATTGTATTTCTACTTGAACTCTTCTTTTTCTTTACTAATTTCAGAAAATTATTTTTTTATTTTGAATTTAAATTAATCACGTATTGGGTTCTTATATGAACTCCTCTTTCAATATTGCTTATTTTTAATTTCGAATTTCAGTTATTTTTATATTGTATTTCTACTTGGACTCTTCCTTCCTTTTCTTTGAATTTATAGCTTCCACAACGAACGTGATATCTTCTTTTCGAGTTATCTTAATAATATAATAGAATAGATAGATAATAGATGTTTCTATACATGAATTCTTACAAAAATGTTTGAAATCTAATTTTTCAACTTTATAATATTTAATTTAATTCATTCATCCCGCACAAATATTTCAACTCATTCATCAAGTTAACCACATACGGAAAAAATGAACATGAACCAATTTGGCCAAGAAGCAAAAAAAAAAAGAAACAAAAACAAAGTGCAAGCATGCAAAAAAAACGACCAGCATATCTCGGACGTCCGATCTGCGATGAACGGTTGCTAGCCGACCTCGAGCCGTCAGACCCACATTAGGGCGCTCTCTGCAGTTTGAATCGCGTGGACGCTCCTATTATTCCGGGGTGGGCCTGCGTGCAGCCTCAAAAGCCTGCGTTGGTCGTGCAGGCCGAGCAAACTGCCACTTACAAGCGGGCCCATCTTCCCCGGACCAGGCCTGCACGTATGTCTCCCTCCTGCCACTCACGTACCGGCTTAACCCTGACACGTGGACCCGACAACATCGTGCCACAAAGTACACATCCTGATTCCCTTTTAATTGGGGCTCAATGCTGTGTTTAACTCGATCGATCGACCATGTATAAATATATACTCCATATATATGTGTACGGGCTCGTGTATACACTATACACTATATGTTTTTTGTGTTTTTTGTGTACTACGTGACAGTGAGCGGAAAGCCGGTCTGATCGTTTGTCCTACTGTAACAATCAAAATTAATTTATCAGTATAACTTTTATATCCGTATCCTTAATTGTTTATAAGCTAATGGTACAAAAATAAACGATGATAATACTTAAAAAAAATAAAACTAAGCTAAAAGGCAAACGATGGAGGTGTCACTTGACCTAGGATGTCAACAAAGACACGTAATAGCATCGCTGGATAGAAACAGTGCTGGAAGTAGGTACTCATTGCTATCATAATGTGTCTATCGGTATAATGTGTCTATCGGTATTATAACATGTTAATAATATTTAGAGTATAGTATTATAATATATAAATAAACAGTTTAAATATAATTTTTACTAAAAATCATCGGTGTCACATGATACCGGTGGTAATACTGTAGATTCACCCCTAGCGCCAGTAGCTCAGATGATTGCATCAGAAAGAGCGACGCTAAATGCTCCCCTAATCCCTTTCTTTTGAAGCGACCTATACTAACTAATAATGGACGTATTGCAATGCTAATTTGTTCCACTTGAAATGCTATAGTCTGCAATGATAGCGTTGCTCGCATTTGATATTTGCATGATACTACTACTACTGTGTGTTTGTGCCGTGTCGACCCCAGTGGAGGAGAGTGAGGGGTCCAAAGAATCCAAAAATGCCCGGCCCATCAGCCTAATCCTCTCTCTCTCTCTCTCTCTCTCTCTCTCTTAATTTTACGAAAAAAAAGAGCGTAAATCCGTCACGTAATCCTCTCTCTCTCCGGATATTTTTATCCATTGGGTAGCCCCCAAGAAAAAGCATGGACCCTGACCAGAACCCGCAAAACCCAGCCACGTAAGCAGCCAGAGCTGAAGAACTGATCGATAACGAGAGACACAGATTGATGAGAAGAAGTACAGGTACTAGGATGAATTAGCAGATCGATTACAACAAGCACACCACTGTACAAAAACAAAAAAGAAGAAAAGAAAAACAACATATGCTGAAGTGAAGAGAGCAAGGAGCAGAAAGAAAGAAAAAAAAAAAAAACTGAAGTTGAGACATGACAAAAGCACGAGCACCTACCGGGTCGACTCGACAGAGTAGTCCTAGCAGTTATAAATCCCGGTGCGGCTCGATCTTGATCCGCGATGTAGTGAGGTGAGGTAGGTGGGGTCTTCAAAGTTTTGGAGGATCTTGGCGGCGGCGGCGGCGCCGCCGCCGTCGTGCCGGAGCAAGCAGCGCTACTCGTCCGGCACTCTGTACGCGTCGGCGGTGACCTCCGTCAGCCACGACCCGGGGAACAGCGACTGCACATGAAACAGTAGCAACCACTGTGAGTTTGGATCGCAGGAGTGCCATTCTTGCACACAACAATTTAGGTTTAAGATATTAAGTCTAAGCATACGCTTAAAGCTGTGTATGGTATCGAGGGAATAAATAAGAGGAGGCTAATTGGGTGATTAATTAAATAATGGATGTTTCGGCAGGGAGGGGAGGGGTAGTGTGGGGAATTCGCCTTACATCGAGCTGCCGCTGTACAACGCGCGGCCGCTTCCTCGGCCGCCGCCGCGGCCGGGCGCCGGTGAGCGCGTAGATGTCCTCCTCGATCTCCTCCGGGGTGAGAGCCACCGAGAACGGCGCGCGCTTACGGCGTCGCGACGAGGACGGCACGGGCACCGCCGCCGCCCACGACATGGAGGCGGCTGGGCGCCGCCGCGTCCGCTGTCGCAGGTTCCACGGCCTCGCTGAAACGTCCGCTTGCGGCTGTGGCAGGGGGAGAAGTGGAGGTGGAGACGGCGCCTTGAGCTCGGCCTCGGAGTCCGTCTCCGCAGGTAGACTCTCGGGCTTCGTCGTCGTAGTCGTCGTCGTCGGCGGTGGCGGCGGCGGAGGCGGCGGGGGTGGGGGACTAGGCTGGGGCACGCGGAGACGGTCGGCGGCGTCTCGTAGGTGACCCATGAGCTTGACCCGGAGCTCCTCGATCCCACCGTCGAAGGGATCCTCGCCGACGACGACCTGGGCAACGGCGGCGGCGTCGGCGCTGCCCCGACGGTGAGACGACGAGCGTCGACGATCGCGTGTGGCTGCGTCCCCACCCGCCGGTAACGCTACCACCGGCAGCACCGGCGCCGGCAAGCGGTGCGCGGGAGTTGACGGCGGCGGCGGCGGCGGCGGCGCCCACGGCTCAAGGTGGTGCGTCGACGTCGCGGCGGGCGGATTCGCCCGCGGATCTGCCGTCGCCGCCATGGCCAGCTTGTCGTCAGCACCTGCGGCGGCGGCGGCGGCGGCCGAGTCGGCGAGGAGGAGGAGACGAGCGGCAGAGAGAGAGAGAGAAGGCAGAGGAGGTTTTGAGGCCACAGAGGGTGGGGTCGCGCTCGCGTTTTGTTACCGGCGCAGCGCAAAGTGGCGTGTGGTGCGCGAGTGGGCATTCTCGTCATTTCCCTGACACCACTCGGGCGCCTGAGGTTTACGCCTATGGGGAAAAAATTGCCCCCCCCCCAATCCGAAACCCGCTTACCCTTTTACTCCCACCGACGAATGGGCCCCAATCATCTGGGTCCCACAAGTCATAGACGTGGAGAAGGAATTGGGGGCGGAGGGCCATCTGTTCCACCAAACGGGGGTCGGGAAGCTGGCCCGTGAGGGCGAGAGGGGTGGGGGCCCACCGATCAGGGACCGACGGACCGGACCGTCCATGCAGCACGGGTCCTCGTACGATCAGATTTCCGGGGTGGGCCCGGCGCGTCAGTTTGATGGTGGTTCACGCCGTCCGTCCTGTGCTCCTGGACTTGGTCTACTCTTTCCCCGGCGCGGCAACGGTGGTGGACCCCACGCGCGGGCCCCACCGGCCAGTGACAGCGGCGGCAGCCACAAACACCTGCGCTGCACTCCGACACTCCTGTAGACTCTAGTCCTGTTGCTTGTTGCTGCTCGCAAGTCACACAAGCTTTTGCACCCTTTGCACGCTTGTCATGTCACTGCTAGTCACACTGCTACCAGCCTACCCTGTTCGTCCCAAACAAATGAATTTCTAACTACGAAATCGGATCTAGATTACGTCCATATTCATAATCATAAGTAGTCCTTTTTCTTAAAAAGGAAAGCGAAAGTATGATCAATGAATTGATCAGTGAACCAACGATACTCCCTATACTTGCTCCAATTTTTCAATGAGTAGTAGAGCCGATTGAACAGTAGCATGAGTAATGCTGGAAGAGTACGTGGTGTACTGCCAGTATCTTAAATTGAACCATGAGCCAGCTAGTAGCTCAGAAAGAAGAGACGATTGTTCTAACCTCAGGTAGATCGTACTCCTGTCAAACGCGAATTCCTTCAACTGTTTTACTACTACCAATCTGCAAGCACAGCACAGCCGCACGGCCGGTTGATCGATCGATCGCCTGAAACGGTGAGTTGAAGGGAAGAAAAGCGTCGCGTACGTCCAAAGCTTTGGCTTCTTGGGCGATCGGCAAAATGCATGTTCGTTAGTGTGATACTAACACGTGCACGGAAGGATGAACGGTCAACGGGGATAGTATATCCCGGGCAGGCCACCGCGTCACCTCTGGTCAAAAAAATTTCTCTTTCTCTCCTTTTCTTTTGTTTCTCCCACTATTTTGACATTTTCATCTATAATAGAAGAAGAATAAGGTCCGTGGTAGGGTTCACCTTACCATCGTCGACTTGGATGCCGTGAAAAACTGAACAAGATTTATTACTGAAATTGAGTTTTTTTTTCAAATTCTTTGTTTGAATTTGGTGAAGTTACCACATGGTTACCATTATGGCATTAGTGTATCCTAGCGGTATTGTAAATCTTGGTTTGTGGTATCTGAGAAACTTAACTAAATGGTTTCTAAGTGCTACTACATCCGTTTTATATTATAAGGGCGTGACCAATGTTTATTGCTTGACATAGTATTAAGGTAGATCCTATAGCAATTGGCTATAGTTTTTAGGACATCACCAATGTATATGAATCAACCAGTCCATATAAATAGTACTCACACAAGTGAACTCTTGTTATTTCAATTTTCACAATGTATAAAGATAACAATTGACATTAAACTAGATCCCACACTATAATAAAAGAACTAATCCAACAAGGTTGTTTCTTGTTGTGGCTAGCCTATATTCAATATCACAATGGCTATGGTTCACCTTATAAGAACCTTAAGGCTACTCTTTTTGCAACACTGCGGTTATCCTAAGTCGGTTATCCTAAGTCGCTTTGACTTTTTAACAATTCAAATATTCTTTTAATATTTTTAAGTTTAATCAAGTTTATAAAAAATATTATAAACATAATAATATTTTTAAAAAACAAACATACCATCGAAATGTATTCAATGTTGTTTTTTATAAAACTAAATTGGTGTTGTAAATATTGTTAAATTTTTCTATAAACTTTATCTAATTTAAAGAAGTTTGATTAGGGAAAAAATAAAATGACTTGTAATATGAAACAGAGGAAGTAGTAGAATTACTTAAATACTGTTACCTTGGAAGTTTTGATGAATGCAGAGCAGCATGAGGAGAATCGTTCATTCCGATCTTATCGGCAGCAAAACTGCAAAAAAAAAAGTAGAATAAATGAAGAGGAAAAAAAAAACCTGTTTGGAAGCAGGATCTCAGTTTAATTATGACGGGCAGGCAATAAATTGTCTAAATCTTTTTCTGAACGAGGACAGTTGAAATCAATTAAAGGGGGGATAGCAAGTGCCTGCTTGATTTAGTTCTGAATAAATGAAATAGATATGTTTGTCCAAGATAATGCAACTCTCCCGCATATTCTCTTGGAAAAAAAATATGAGAAGAAATATTCAGGAAATGAGGGGAAGGAGCACATTTTTCCCAGACATGAACAGTTGAAGAGCTGTGTATTACGGGTGCGGTTGTACGCTTGTGCTAGTGGAAGCTTCATCAACTTTAGCGAGCATGTAGAATATTAGCAAGCAGCATCTCATAAACAACATTTAGGAACACAGTGAATTGTGAATCCACTGTAGATAATTCATAAGAGCATATCTGCATATGCAACAATTAGGGTATCTGTTTTCTCTGACGTAGGAATATCATCTATAGAAAGACTACACTAGACATCTATAAAACACTTCTAGCATAGGAAAAAAAAAAGAGAGTTACATTGGAATTGTTTGGAGGACTATGCCCGAACTGCCCCTCTTTCACTACCTAAAAAACCGTCCGAAAGTCCAAGGTGAGCTAATTAGAATCGATTGAGAAGTAAATTTCTTGTGTGCTCATAAATTTGGGCCAATCTCTTCTATACTATCATGGCTTAGCATCGCGAGTACCACCATAAGATACATGCATTCACAATATTGCATATATATGTCATATATTGCCCCCCATAACTAGCATATCATGGCCATCGTTGCAACAAAAATAAATGTCCAAAGGGACACGTTGACTCCTTTTCAGTTGAGCTCATCCAACCAAGATCAATGTGCTACTATGACATCAAGCACAAAGGATAAAAGTGAACTACAGAAAAGAGTTGACAAAGGAAAAGGTTTGTAAAACCCAGGATCTGTAATGTCATAGTTTAAGGAGTCACTTTCAGCAATCAATACCAAAGGTACTAGTAGCAAAACATTCGAGTACACCAGAATAATGATTGGCAAATCATGAGGTTTGGACTTACTCATCTCATTTCCCCTCTCCTTGGAACTGTTTACACATTCTGAAATCTCGGCGTTTTTTTCCCTGAATGGGTAAATGTTTCCTCTGAAGTCTCAGAATGAATCTGGAGTACTGTTTGAACAGTCAAATGGTCCTGAGTTCGCATGAATCCAACATTCATTTCAAGTGATTCTGCTTCAGTTTCTGAACATGAATCCTCTGTTTTCTTCAAAAAGATTGTTCAGTCTGAAGTGAATGGTCGAGTAACCAAATGCTTAGAAAAAGCAGGAAGGCAATCCTTTAAAAAACTCAAGAAAGACATGTACAATACCTGAAAAGACAGGGAAGACCGACATGGAAGAAATCGATATGTGTTTCTGGCAAAAACTAGATAAGTACTGATAAATAAACCTGGTTAAGCTCTACTCACCGTAGCTAGGAACTGCAACTGCAATTCGAGATGCAACACAGAACTACCGGATTGAAACCGATGCCAAAGATTTCATACCACCCAGAATTAACGAAGAACCTATCATGTAATCATGTCTCAATCCAGAAATCAAGAGTTGAAATTCTTCTGTTTACTGTTTCCGAACTAGACATAAAAGAAAGAAGAGTTTGCAGAGGCTTCACGAAAGCGAGAAGCAAAACCCCGACAGTCAGGTAAAAAACTACACAAGATTCATCATCAACAGCATAAGCATGGATACACTGAAACAATTCTGACTGACAGTCTGAATCTATCTGTCTATAACTACCATAAGCCAATGGTTGATCTTGCTTCTCAGAAATCCATCTCCTTCTTGGAGCAACTCAGAATCCCCCCTTCTGCAGCAGTTCAGAAATCAGAATCTAATTCACCAACTCGAATCTCCCAAAACCAGTGGTGAAAGAGATGAAAGATTGGGTTTTTTATGCGTACGTCGTTCACCTTGTAGCGATCGCGGCTCACCTCCCAGAGCGAGTTCCCAGGGCAAATCGACTGCGGAGAAGAGAAAGCAGGAAGTGATCAGCAATCGAAGAAGTAAAAGAGGAGAGAATTTGTGGTGGCGGATGAAGAAATTGTGCTTCATCTATGGCTGCACACGCACGTCGACTTGGCGCTGGACGTTCCTGGGCCGCTTCGCCGGCTTGCGCGGCGCCTTCCGGCCGGTGATCGCGAAGAAGTCGGCGTCGATCTCCTGGCGCGTCAGCTCCACCGAGAACCCGCGGCTCGCCCTGGCGCTACCGCCACCGCCGCCGCCGCCGCCGGCTTCCATGTTCCAGAGCTTCTTGTTCTGCTGCGCGTCCTCGCCGCTGTCCCGCCCGCCCTTCCGATACCGCAGGTTCCACTGCTTCCGCGGAGCTTCCTGCGCCGTCGCCGCCGCCGCCGCCACAGGAGCGTCGCCTCCTTTGGGCGGCGATCGGGAGGCGTTACGCTTGGGCTCCACGGCGGCTGCTGCAGCAGCAGCGGCGGCGGCGGGTTCGGAGCCGACCAAGGCGGCGGCGTGAAGGTCCCTGCAGAAAGCCATGGGCCTGCGGCACCCCCAGGCGGCGGGGAGGTCGAAGCTTCCGAACAACCCAGGGTCCCTCGGTCTCGACGCCGCCACCGCCGGCGCCTCCGACATTGCTGCGGGAGCCGGGGTTATCGTCGCCGGCGAGGACTCCATTGGCAAGAAAACCACACGCAGACAAAAGAGAGAGGGAGAGGGAGAGGGGATTAACCAAAAACCAAATGTGTGTTGTGTGTCGCGGAGCAGAGCAGCTTAGGTTTGCGATTGCATGACGCGCCTATATATAGCGCGGATTAATAATCCTCTTCTCTTCTCCGATTGGAATGAAGAAGAAGAGAGACTCGAGAGAGGGGGGGAAAGGAAGGAAGAAAGAAGCCTTGGAATCGGTGAGACGAGACGGGCGAGAGGGAGATAGCGAGGAAAATGCCGTGGTTTCCTTTTGGTTTTGGACGCGACTCCGCGCGCCGTGCTGCGCCTGCGCCTCCGTGCGGGAGTTCGGTTCGGTTGCCCCGCGGATTCTGGTCGCCGATTTGCCCCGTTCTCGTGCCACATGGCCCGTGTGGAGCGTTGGATTGTGATCCGGTGGCCCAGGAAGGGGATGCCCACACACCGGTTTAATTTAGCTTTTGCTATTTTTTTTTGCCCTTTTGTTTACCGGTTTTTTTTCTTTTTGTTGGAGATGAATGAAATCGAAGATATTTGCTCTTGTATGTGGAGACATGTGAGTAATATCAACATATTCTTACCTTTCTGTTCATAAGATTAAATCAAACAATATATGTGTCCACGTATACATCCATACCAGGTTTATGATATTCGTAGGTGTGTCACGTGTCTCATCGGTCACCTATATCGTCAGCGTGATAGCCTTTTGTAAAGGTTGGAATGACAAATGATTACGTTCCGAGTTGAATTCTAAAAGATAAGAAAATGTATTAAAAGAATGGCATCTCCAGGATATATTTGGATACATGACGCATACTTTTATTTGCTTCCAATATATCTATGGCGTTACCTGAGCTAAATCCCTATGAGTTTTAATTGACGTGTCTGATTTCAATCCTTATCTTCTAGTCCTCCGTAAAAGTAAAATAAGCAAATGTTAAAGCACTCCTTACGAAACCATGCAACACATAATTACAAAAAGTGTGAGTCGACAACTCGACATTGGGGCCACAAGAACCGCCTGGTGCCACAGCTTTCATGCATTGCATTTTAAAGAAAAAAAAAGGCAATATAAACTGTACAATCAAAACTTAAGATATGATGTCGTTGACACAATCATGTGTCACACATACAACTCATAGCCAGAGTATGGTGAGTATATTATATCAACGTCCACATCTTTTATGGTAGTAACTCTATTACAAGATGAACTACTTTGATTTAGCTACTTCTTGTATAAAATGGATAGGAATATCGCTCTTAACAGTGTGATAAAGAATTTGATTCATGGCCACAACCATGATTGACTACAGTATCTTAATCAACATAGGCTAGTTATCATGAACTTATTTCTCCACCTCAAATCGCCATAGTTCTAAAGAAATATTTGCCAGTATAGAACACCACACTTTGCTTAACACTGTATAGGAGTGCTAACCTCACCGAACAAGCCATTAGAACCTGTAACTATGAAAAATGGAGTATATAGTGTAACAATGTGTACCATCTTGACAGTAGTACATACTAGCATCATTACAACATTAATTCATTTTCAAAAAATAGAGGCAAAACTTGTAAAAGGTTCATGTTCTTCGTACAGTCATATGCCTCCTCGATCATCTTTGTTGTCCACTTGGTATGCTTTTGTAAAGGTCGGAACTGAACACTTACCTCTGAATTCAACAATACAAGAAAAAGGAAATAAAAAGAAAGACATCTCTAGGATACATTTAGATACATGACGTGTACTTTTATTTGCTCCTAATATATCTTTGGCGTGGCGTTACCTAAGCTAGTCTCCATGCTCCTAATATATCTTTGGCGTGGCGTTACCTAAGCTAGTATCCATACGAGTTTTAACTTATACGTCTGACTTCTATCCTTATGAGTAACATAAGTAAATTAAAGCATTCTTTACAAAACCCATGCAACAGCTAACTACAAAAGGTGCTTGTCGATATTGACGCCACCAAAACCGCATGGTGGTGCTAATTTTTTGCATGACATATTTTTTTAATTGACTTTCTTTTTTTTTCAAAACGCAATCTAGACTGTAGAACAAAAACTTAAGGGCATGTTTAGTTTGTTACCACTTTTAACCTTCCTACTACTTTAAACACACTTCAACCATTACTGCTTTACCAAATTTTGGCAGTTCTAGAAGCTTCTTCTCTTAAAGCTATACCGAAAATTGGCAAATGCATCAAACCAAACAAAGCCAGTTCTACCAAAATTTGGTAATGCCAAAAAATACTAAAATTACAACATGAACTACTTTCTTTTAACTAATAACATAAAATGGTTGTAACCACAATGCAACATTTGATTCGTAGCCCACAACCATTAAGGGAGCGAAACCAACTGGGAATAAGGTTAGGGCTGGCCCATTATGTATGTTGGGCTGCATCTGTCTTTCATGATGAAAATCTACAATGATCCATTATATTTTTACCTTATACTTTCTTATTTTGTTAGCTTCTCGCCGTGAACTCATTTTGATCTTTAATTTTAAGTTGTCATAGTTCTCCTCAACAAGTATTGGCCACAAAATGTTTAGAACACCATATTTTGCTTAAGGTTTTACGGGAATGCTTAGTGAAGTGTGCTTAGTGAAGTATGTACTGTGGCAGTGTTTAATAGGGATGAAAACGGTTCGGAAACGGACAAAAAAAAACCATCTTTATCATTTTCGTTTCCATTTTTTTCGGAATCGGAATCGGAATCAGAAACCCCCGATACGAAAATGGAATCGAATATTATCGAATATAAAAACAGAGCGAATACGGTAATGGATATTTACCAGAATATAAAAAACCTGAATTCGTTTCTGGAAAGTTTCCGACAGATAGTACCCTTTTCATATTCGTTTCCGTTTTTGAGAAAAAAAATCCCGAATTCGTTTCCGTTTCCGAAAAAATTCCGATCGACGATTTCTGTTTCTGAAAACATGTCCGGAATCCAGAAACTTTCCGAACCGTTTTCATCCCGAGTGTTTACCATCCCAACGACAATAGCATCAACATGATCTACTTTGTTTTGAAAAGAAAACACGGTTTTTCTATTTTGTATATAGCACAAAACATTGCACCAAGCTATTGACATTAAGGCTGTGTTCAGGAGGAGAGGTTGGGAACTCACCTCCGCACACGTAAAACGGAGCAACGCATTTTCTTATGATTAATTAAATATTTACTAATTTTTTTGAAAATGGATTAATATGATTTTTTAAAACAACTTTCATATAGAAACTTTTTGCACAAAATACACCGTTTAGTAGTTTAAAAAGCGTGCGCATGGAACACGAGGGAGGTGAGTTGAGAAAGTTGGGAAAAGAACTCAGCCTAAGTGTGTTATATCAACTAAACGGACCGCGAAGTCCGCAAATTACTCGTTTATAAAGAGAAGAAACACCGAACGCTAGTCAAAAGAAAAAAATATATGCGTATACAAACCTTAGATCAGGAAGCTAGCCGAACGCAAGATAAGCCGCGCAAGTCAGATAACCGTCTGTTGCAACGTGATCGTGCTCGTTGACACGCGCAACCGAGTGATGCGAAAACCATCGATACCTCTCACGACGGCGACGGGGCCGCGCGCCGTCCGCCCCCGCCCCTGCTTGCGTCGCGTCGCAGCATACAAGTATACAACCCGATCCCCTCCCCTCCCACACGACGCGCTCACGGCTCGCGCAGCGGCTGCGGCGCATCTCCACCAAAATCGCGGCCCCGGAGCTGCACCCGAAGACGATCCACCCATCCATCCACCAAAATCACACGAGGCGCCGAGGCGGAGACGGGGAAAAGACGCCCACGCCCACGTCTCGTCTCGTCTCACCCTTTCTCTTTTTAAAACCTGACCCGCAACATCGCCTCGCCTTCTTCCGGCTTCCTCTTCTTCCCTCCTCGCACCCACCTCATCACCTCTTCTCATGGTCCTCATGGCCGCCGCCGCCGCCGACCACCACCAGCCGGCGCAGGCGAAATCCTCCCCCTCGGTGGCTCCCCCGGCTGGCTCCACCCGCACTCGCCTCCACAGCTTCTCCTTCCCGACCACGTTCAGTTGGGGCACCCATCGCCTCCTCCGCTGCTCCAAGAACGGGGACCCCGCGCCCGCCTCCGCCTCGCCCCCGAGGCAGCCGCACACACCGTCGCCGGAGAAGGGGCAGGAGACCTCCGTTGCCGGCGCCGGCGCCTCTCGGCCGTCGCGGCCTTGGAACCTCCGCACCCGCCGCTCCGCCACCGTGGCGCCCAACGCGTCGAGATCGGAGGCCGCGGGGAAGAAGGCGGCGGCGGCTGCGGCGGGAGGAGGACAGGCGCTGCACCCGACTGCGCCGTCGCCGGTGGTCGCGAGGAAGAGGGGCTTCTCCGTTGCGCTCACCAGGGAGGAGATCGTCGCCGACTTCATCGCCATCCGCGGCACGGCGCCGCCGCGCCGGCCCAAGAAGCGCCCGCGCGCCGTGCGGCTCGAGCTTGATGTAAGGATTTAGAGCTTCGCTTGCGCTTCATAATTCGTAATTTTGGGTCTAGGGGGGTGCTCAATTTTCGTTCGGTTTTGGTTGGAATTGCAGCGGCTCTATCCAGGATTATCGCTGGCGGACGTGAACTTGGATTCGTACAAGATCGTCGAGGAGGTGAGATATCGCTCGATAGGTTTGATGTGTTCCTGCGCTCAGAAAGTTGCTTCTTTTCTTCATGTGTGTTTTTCTCTTGCAGAGGTGATTGGCGCCACCGTGGTGAAGTCTGCAAATAAGAGCAACTTTTCAGATGTTCCCATCTTTTGCTTTTTTACTTCTGACGGCTAACATGTCCATCCAATAATTATGTTGGTTCTTCTAGATCAGAGGATGGATATAGATTTTATGGTTGATTGTGAATAGGTTTTCTAATTAGAAGAAAGTTGGAATCGTATCCGATGTTTGTGCCCTGTGGCATGTGGTATGATGTTTGGTTAGCTGTCATGCTATGTACATGGTTTCAATCTGTGAAATATTTCTTTCGGTACAAATCTCTTCAACTCTTCAAGTTGTTGGCTATGATATCACAATGTGGTTTTGTAGTGTTAGTGAGGATGATATTCCTTGTTAATAATTTACTTTCTGCATTGCATAGATAGAGGGAAAAAATGCAGCTTCGGTTTTACTCTGCAGGGCATATATCATGTTTTGAGTTGGACATTGATACCGAAGAAAATGTTGTACTTGTGGTAGAACAAAGTGATTTGAAAAAGAGAAAAAGAAATCTCAGCTAGTGAAATTCATGTAGGAAATCGAGCTAGTTAGGGTGCGCGCCTTGTTATAATCTCCTGCTTGTAAGTATAGCATTATTTTTTTTTAACAGAACCGCAAAAGCATTGCCAATGTCTTAGCTGGCATCAATTACCTCTTCCAGAATTAGTTGTCCATTTTTACATATATCTTTGTTCACTTTATTTGTTCATTTTGCAATATTCTATTGCAAAAGCTGGTGCACATCATTCTTGCTTCCATAATTCTGCTACTTCTGTTTTTTCGTCTGATCTCTGTTTTGCATTTTTGGAGGAGACGAAGTGTTCACTGTTCAGTAGTCATATCCTGACACTGCTTATTAGAATGATTTGCTAAGTGCATTAAGAATTTGAACTTTTGCTTATCGCTCTCGACATATGGAACACCAGTTGTGTACCTGTGTGCACTGTGCAGGAGCTGAAAGACTGCTTGATTGTCGCCTTGTCTCTTTTTTCCATACTCACTTAGCAATCTAATTATGCACTAATTTAGTACATTTTATTAGTATATTCTGATGACATCCGTGGTGAGTTGGTGATCAGGTTTTTAAGTTGCACGGTTGTGTTCGGAGCTGGTGTTATTGGATTATTTGATTGACAGTATGCCCTGGTGTTTTTAGGCTGCAGGTGAGTCTGGGACTTCAATTGTGTTTGTCTGATCATTTCCTATGATTGATTTTTTTTTTTGTAAATCAATAGTTAAAACTTAATAGAACTTCATGTTCACACGATCCTTACAATTTTACATGTTGCGCATAATTGGTTGATTTGGTTCCAGTGGTTTGCATTATGTGTCTGGACTCTGGACTCTGATGTGGTCTCCATCCAGCCTGTAGTGTCAATGTTTTACTCTTGCAGACACATAATGGTGGTACAAGTAGCCATTTTACTTCTTCTGTGGTCCTGTTGACATTAAATTTCAGAAATTCCTTGTTGAATTTTTGAGTTATTTTTCAGGTAAAATGCTTTATCTTTTTTGGCTGAACCATCAGTATCTCTAGTCTTTGTTCCTGGCAGGCAGTGAGCTAGATGTTCTTCACTCTTGAGTGGCTGACATCTCCAATTCTCCAGAGTCCAGATTTGCTTCTTGTGGCTACTTACTAACTGAAACTGGTAATTATTGGCATACCTATCTACTACTGATCATGTTTAAAATATCTGCTGGATTAATTCATATGAATTTTGGGGGAAGCAATGTTGTTGAGTGCCTTTTGGACGTGTTCGTTCTCTTCTTTTTCATCGACATGTCGCTGGTGTTGCAATCGCAAGAGAGTGTGTTTGTTCAAACTAGTACACAACTGCGTTGATGAGAGTGTACATTTGTGCCAACTCCCTACCCAATTCTGCTTTGAACATGTCCTTTGCCCTCCTCGAGAGGTGACTTTACTGTACTTTCTGAATGCCTCGCATTTGGTGATGTGAGAACCTTCATCAGATCCAACATGCGGAATGTTTCTCTGAACGTGTAATGTTTCTCCCCTTGGAGTGTCTTGGAATTACAATGAGTTATTTTTCTCCATACAGCACATCGTCAAGATCACACTCCAAGGGGATAGCCTGAACAATCTTTCAGACACATTGTAATGTTCTATCCATTGACTATCTTAAGCTTCCAAATATCTAACTCTTCTGCAACTGCAAGTGGATTGGGAAGAACAGCACAAAACATTCCCTCAGCTGTACAACAAATGCTTTGGCAATTGCAGTTGATGTTCCATATTGCAGTACATGAAAGGCTGAGGATGAGACTGAGAGGCCCTTTCGTTAGTCTGGCTCAAACCTTGGTTGGCTCATCCAGTACAGCAATCCTGCAAAATAGGTCGGAGGCAAAGCCTTGAAGTGATCTTGCACCGTTGCGCATAATAAGTTTTAGGGGTCCCTAAGTTTTAGACAAAATTTGATCATGTCAGGAAACAGTGACGAGTTCTGAATCCTTCATGCGGTAAACTTAGAGCGTAGCTTGATCACTCTTGAGAACATATTTTTCTACTACTGGGAACTGGGTCTGGATGAGACGATGAGAGGATATGAAAATTGTTGTCTAAGGCTGACGCGGTCCAGCACACTTAACTGTCTGATACTCTGTCAGTCTATAGGCTTCAATCAGAACGGTACACTTGCTCGTCAGTTTCTTTTTTTTAAAAAAAAATAAAAAACTAAAATGCCAGGATAACTACCAAATTATATTTTAACAAGTAGGCGTAAAAACGAAGATAAATTACACGGAAAGAAAATACAACTCAAGGAGGAGAGCCTCGCTAAACTCTTAACGTATTGCTCTCTGACGTGTCCGCTGATAAGTGACATGTGGGAGTTATGGGATCAACATGTAAGTTATTCAAAGTCAGAGGATAGAAGTTAGAGGATTTGTTTTCCACGCGCAACAACGCCCTACATAAAAAAAAAAAACGACGACGGATCCCAAACGCAGGTCACCAATCGGTTGTTGACAGCAAATGTTAACCACAACTAATAGTCCAGTTTAATCCCTGCTAACCTGTAAGATTGACTCCAGGTGCTGGGCTTCTGCTGGGCTGCAATGCTGCATTCCCAGTGTCCATTCAGTTGGGCCAATACGTCGCCGAAATCTGCCTACTTGCAACTGTTCTGAAGACTTGGCATACACTGCAGCACGCAACAATTGTGGAGAATATTGAAACAGGGAGTACTACATAGTAGGGGTACAGTACAGCATTGCGAGCGAAATACAGTACGTGTATTGCTGCTAATCATGGCAATTTGTGGGCAGGTGATCAATGACAGTGTATAAAAAGTCTGGCTTGTGTCGGACGTGTCGCCTACAAGGTATACATACGCATAAAACAATGTACAACTCTGCATGCAAGGTACACATACGCGTACCAACCGACCATGTGAGGTGTAATTTTTTTGAAAAGGAGGAAGAAAAAATGAGCAGAAACTTCTGGAAGCGAGCATCCAATGTCTGAAGTCTACGACAGTAAAAAACCTTGGACCTGGACTGATGCGGTAGACTGCTGCTGTAGAATCCAAACAAGAAAGAAAACAATCCAAAAGAGAGTGAAAATCTCAAGACCCGTAAAATGCCACTGAATTCCAGCTTTTTGACCGTACGAGAAAACTGGAGAGGAGGGGGAAAAAACAGAAAGAAAGAGAGAAAAAGAGTAGGAGACGGGGACGAATTTGTTTGTTCCTAGCTGGCAACAGCAAGAACACCAGGCACCAACCCACACGCCCAACACAATCCTTCTCCCCCTCGATCAGTAATCACACACTAAGCGTGGCATTACCCATCCAATCATCCCAACAACAACCAGCTGGAAAATGGATGGAACATGTCAAGCATCCACCATGGCATTAGCCACCTCAAACTACTACTATTACTAGCAGCAGCAGCAGGATTAATTAAACAAACAACCAAACCAAACCAAAAAAATCATCTCGGAAATGGAGCAGGTCACCCGTTGCATTGCAACGAACACTGATGAAATCATGTACTAGACTGTACTCATATCTATCTCAAAATTTTGAACACGGTGGATAAATTAGATGATTAGTACTACTCACTACATACAGTGTCGCGGTTAGGAGGAGAGCGATGTGATGAACAACCCCTCTCCAAGAAAGAATACACAAATTCCGCTGCAACGAAGAACACTTCTCACCAGTTGCCTAGCTTAGTTTCTCTCTCTGTTTTTTCCTCTCTCTCTACGTTAATTACCTTTGTCTCTTCTTTCTATGTCACTGGCTGCTTTCTCTGGGCCCACCGAGCAGTGTCAGAGAAGGGCGCCGCCGGGACACTGGAAAATTGGCGGCCTAAACCCTCGAACCCCAAAAGCCTTCAATAACTCCGTCCACCAAAGTGACTGCGGTGCCGGCGGCGCCGCGAGCTGCCTCACCCCACCATGTCGCAGTACTGCATCCGCGGCAACCGGAGCAGCCGCGGCGGCGGCTCTGGTTCCGTCTCCATGGCGTACAGGTAGTCGTTGGTGCCCTCGCTGCGCGGTGGTGGTGACTGATCGGCGAGGAAGCTCCGGATGGCGGCGAGGCCTGGGCCGCGCACGTCGCGCTCCCAGGAGGCGGACTCGGCGGCGGAGCCCGCACGCGTGAGCCTGGCGCGGACTGTGTCGGAGGCGTCGAGGCGGTGGATGGGCCAGCCCCAGGCGTCGGCCATGCGGCGGATCTTGGACACCTGCGCGGCGGCGAGGACACGGGTGTTGGCTTTGATGTCGTCGATCGCCTCGGAGAAGGTCTTGCGCCCGGCGAAGTAGTCGCCGAGCTCGGGGACGCCGATGGCCTTGCCCAGTCCGGCGTGCGCGGCGCGCTCGGCGGCGGTGGTCGTGGCGAAGTACTCCCGGAGCTCCTCAACCATGCCAGCGTCCACCATGTCGTCCACGCGGCGGTCGAGGTACTCGTCCAGGAGCGCCTCCTCGACGTGGACCCAGAGCAGGCAGCACGGGAACCGGAGCGCCGGGCGGTAGTGGCGGCAGGCGGCGGAGAAGGGATCGCCAGCGGAGGCGTCGTAGCGGTCGGCGAGGAGGGCATGGATGAGGGAGTTAGACCCACCAGCGATGACCGGCACGAGCCGCCTCGCCGCGATCGACGCGGCCGTGGCGGCCGCGAGGGACCGGAAGGAAGACGGCGGGAGCTCCCCGGCCTCGGGACGGATGGCGCCGAGGAGATGGTGAGGTACGCCGCGGCGGTCAGCGAGGGTGACCTTGTTGGTTGTCACGTCGAGACCGCCGTACAACTGAATCTTGTCGGCGTTGACAACCTCGCCGCCGATCACCTTGGCGGCGTCGATGGACAGCTTGGTCTTCCCGGTGCCCGTGGCGCCGACGATCACCACCATCCTCGTATCCTCGCCACCAGAAGCGAAGCCGGGCCGGCGGTGGAGACGCAATGGCCGGCTCGCCGCGGCGGCGCCCGCGGTGGCGGCCCGCACGAGCGTGGCAATCCTGGTGGCAACGCTGGTCATGTAGGGGAAACTAGCAGCAACCCAAGGACAAGGGAGACCCTCCTCCAATCCTGATTAGGCCGCCTTATGACCTTGTTTTGTCCGTTCCTAATCGCAAAACGCTCATGTGCTTGTTGCTTCCGTCTCACATCTCCCAAATTCTCTCTCTTACCCCGGCTTTCTCTTTGTTTTTTTTTTTTTTTTTGCGCGAAACTGGGTTTGATTTTTTGTTTCTACCCGCCTAAAAATAGTCTTGGATGCCGCTTTGGCTTTGGCTAACTGAGCATGGGTCTTGTGCGTATACGCGGCACACGCAGACGAACGCTTTGGTTGATCCCTCTATGCAGTGCAGAAGTGGTAGTAGTAGTCGGTTGACATTGTGCACACGCAGGAGAATGGACAGGGCCGAAGGCGTTGCGTGGTTTAAATAAGGCGGAGCCAAAGCCAAGCAGGCAAGGCGGCCCCCGTATCCTGGGCGCCGGGACGTGACGCGACGACCCGGTGGAATGCAAGTGGGGGACCGAGACCGACGCGGCCGGCGCGGTGTGTAACCCGGCGTTGCCGCAAACCGGCGCGGCTGGGTTGGTCCACCTGGAGGAAGGGATATGTCCAATGCCGCGTCCACCGTGGCGGGGTCGCGGGGGTTTTCTCCCGCGCGAAACAGCAGATTTCTCCTGTTTTTTCGAGGTTTTCCCCCGCCTTTCGGCGACGCACGCCGCCGCTTCGTGTGGCGCCTAGACTACTGGGCGGTGACGGTGAGTTCAGCAAGCGGTGCTCGCTCCCATCCCGGCAAAAAAGAGAGAGAGAGAGAGAGAAAAACCGAGCGGCTGGGCTGACGGTCGCGAGTCCGCATACTAGTAGTACTAAGTACTCCGATACGTGGTAGCGACCTCGGTTCGGTCGGTGGACGGTGATACCGTTTTTCTTGACTTTGGCGATCATCAACAACAAGTGAACGGGGCGACGCTTGGGATTATACGATCCCATGTCGTTCTCTTTTCCGGGAGACAAAGCGATTGATACGCCCAGGTTCGTGCCGTTGAAAATCCCGGTGCCACTGCACCGTGGGACCACCCGTAAATCTGGCGGTTGCTGCTGCGTGCGGCAGCCACACGACGGACGGGAATGGAACGGAGAGAATTTGGGTTTGGAGATAAGCCTCCCAGATTGGTGCTAACAACGTCTGTACCCATCACTTGCTCTCTCGCACGGTCACATGGCTATACTAGAGACCATGGCAGATTGGCAGAGGCTAGTACGTAGTACGTGGCCAGGGCTATATATATTTCCCTTGGCTTTGTTTGCGGCGATGGATTGGCTCGGACACTGTCGATCGCCTACAGCTACTACTACAGCTACAGCTGCTGGGATCTGTGCAGCCTCGCAGGATTGGGCCAGCCAGCCTTTTTCGCGAGGCTCTGAATTCTGATCTGATGAAAAGATGCCTCGAAGAATGACTGGCTCTGTCCTTTGGATGGCTCATCAAAGAGCACGCAGGTTCTTGGCATGGGTTTCGTTTCGTTTCGATGAGGGTCCATCTGTACTCGCCTGCAAGAGCTGCTGCCCACAGTACTGTTCCAAGTAGTTTTATTGTGCTGGAAACATTTGTGTACTGTGACTTGAATGTCCTCCAAGTACTGTACTACTGTGTGTTTGAATGTGGTCAGGCTGGTTTAAGTACTACGAGTACTCCTACCCTGCAGTAGTTTTGGAGATTTCACCGGTCATAGTCCCTCTATCCAAAAGTTTTAGGTCATTTTTTTTATCATCAAAACCAAAAAAATATTAACTCATCTCACATATAACAAATAATAAAAAGTTATACTGATATATACAATCAATGAGTATATATTAAGATAACTACTAGCCAATAATTTGATCTAGCACTGCAATAACACGGAAAGATAATCTCTTCATTTAAGTCTCGGTCTCGAATACATGGAGAATATTATAAGTATGACCATCTCATTTATGAAAAAAAACATAAAAAATATGCCTAAGACTTTCCAACGGAGGGAGCAGATCATATCATTAATTTTGTGCTCCTCTCGAAATTTTGTCAAATAGCAACATCCAAAAAATGTCATTGCTGTTGTTGTAGGAAATATTCCCTTGTTTTATATGGTAATTTTATCTTAAACTATTTTCCCCTCTATATTTTTTATGTTTTGCACTAATCAACATCAAATATTAAGGGATAAATGTAGTATTATAAGAGTTCGTGGTATGAAATGGAGATCTTGTATGAGCCATGAAATTGAGTCTAGCTAGGTACGTGAATGGCCAAACGGGATGTCACATTGCTTGGTCACATGACTCGGTCACTTGAAAAGGTGACTCCATGACCAAACGGAGGAAGGTTCGAAAGATAAGATGAGAAACAATCTTTAGAGGAAGAGTTAGTAGGAGTACGTAATTATTTTTGTACTCCGCCGTTGACATGCATATATATTGTTGCGTTGCTATCGAACGAGAAAACTGACGGGTCAGCTCACTATGGCCGTAATATTTGGAACGGCAACGAATTGTTTCCCTTTCAAGAACAACTTGAACTAATTTTGAATTGTAACTTACGTGTGTGAGAAATTTCGTCATCGTATCACATGAATTCCCTCTAAAATACTTTCTGAAGGTTGGCTTCAAGTGAGTGAGAGAGACCCCTGCTTTATTCTTACATACTTGCCAAATCCTTTTGCCTTCTTCCACAGAAAGGGAGGAAGATATGCGCGAGGAATTGGGGCCTGTTTGACATTTGGATTGTGACATTAGTGAATTCTGCTGCTAAGGCCCCTGTTTGTGATAACTGAAATTAGTGGATTATTTGATTTTTATCGTAACTATTTGAGGATATATAAATGAATAAATTAACTGCTATAGAGTTGAAAATTTGTTTTAAAAAGTATCCCATAAAATTTTTATATACTACAATTTTTTACATGAATCGTACTGTTTATAAGTTTGAGAAGCGTGCAAACGAAAATCTAGAATCCAGAATCAGGAAAGAACATGACAAAATACATGCACTTGCAGCTGGAGCATCAAAGCTAGAGTATAAACAGAGAACATTGCAAAAGTTTTTGGTTGGCTTTTTTTGTCAACTTCCAAAAGCAAGTTTGGATTGACAAATATAATCCGATACCTCGTCTGCACACGCGCTTATAGGTCATGCCCATAACCTTGCGCTGCACATAACCTTTGCCATTAGGTTGGCATATTTCGCCTGCAATCGGATTCTCACATCGGATCAACTTGGTCTCACTGTTTTTCATTAGGAAAAAAAATTCTTGATTAGAACCAAATGAGGAAAATCTGAGGCGGTATCGAGATCTGGAGGGCAAGATCTATCCAAAACCCCAATTATTTAGGCGACCGAATCCCTCAAAAGCCATGCATGGCGTCAAAAGCGTCCGTTGATTAACGATCAATCGTTGCATGCAGGGACGACGACACAAGTGAGCTGCACCAAAGCACCAGATATGATGCGATCGCGGCCACAGTTTGGACTCTGGGAGGATGTGGCGTTGTTCATCAGCAAGAGAATTCTGTTTGTCAAATGGTACAGATGCACATACATATCGGTACCTTTCTTTTGCTACGGAAAGATGGAGGGTATATTAAACGGGATCTTGTTTCGCCAAAAGGAAGTAGTACGTACAGAAATCGATACGTATTTGTTACGGCCCTTTTGATGTGCCCGGCCACTTACTCCAGTGGAATCGAATCGAATCAAGATGTGGCATGTCTTCTCAGGGCTGTCCGTCCTCGATCGCAAGATGGTCGTCCATGTGCCTGTCGTTGGCACTGTGGTTAATTCCATGTGCCCAAACAAAAACAAATAAACGGCTTATAAAGAGTAGTAAATTTATGTGGACGGGTGTATTTTCAGTAAAAATTTAGTGAGCTCACAGCTGATTTATCATTACCCTCGAGTATGTGTCATACACTCCATAATTCCACACGTATACTGTGTGCGCGTGAATAATAATGTATGTACGTATATGCTATCCGGCTGTGATTTTTACAGTAGCAGAGCTGCTGCAGCGCACCACATGGCTACACCCGTAGCCACAAAAAAAGCAGCCGAACAAGCACAATATTATTAGCAGAACTTTTTCTACTGAATCATAAAGTTTGGATGGAAAAACTGTCACGAACCAATCTTTTAGTCGAGAACTTTTTTACTATCCAATATTTAGTACCTCACAGGATTAGTACCGTATTAGATCTGGTCGTTTAAACTGAAGGGGACTAGATGAGAATGAGCTAGAGTGAAGCTCACCTTATCATGCTTCCGTAGTCCTCGAACCGTCTTCGCGCTCGACGCAGGCCTTACCGGCCACCGCACACCTCTCGAAGGTTGGCACCCGGATCCCTCACAGCCTACCGCCGCCACTGTTGATGTCAGCTTGGTTCCCCCATCCGCTATCAACGTCGGTCTCACGCACACCCTCAACCGGTTCTCGCAGCCCGCTGCCGCTTCACATTCTGCAGCCAACCACCGCCCCAAATCCCCTAGCCCATCATCGCCCGAATCCTACCGCCACCGCAAGGAGGCTGGGAGCCAAGGATGGAGAGCGGGTGGGCGGCTAAACAAGATATGATCTGAATTGAGACTACACGAAATTACAAAAATACCCTTGAAGCGGTGGTACTGCGGTATTGAGTCTATCTTAGCCGTCCGATCATGCTAGATGAATGGTCTAGATTTTGTACCTACCCAGGCTGCTGAACAGTAAAAATGCTCGGATTCACCTCTTCAACGACGTTGCATCTCCTATCCACATCAGACGAGCATATATCGGATCGGAGCACGGGAGGCCGCGCTATGTGCAGGTAACAGCGCGAGTTGCAACCGGCTTCTCCGCGTCGGTTCTCCGCCACCGGTGGGCTCTGCAAGCCGCGTCGCGTGATGGATACAGGGCAAAGCCGGCATGGAGCTGACCCAACTTGGCAAAGCAAAGTGCGGAGTTGGAACTTGGAAGCGAGCCGTTTGGGCACTGAGATCGATCGTGAGACCGACGAGGTATGCTCTAATTAATCTGTGTAATTTGGAGTTTAGCTAGTTTTGTCCCCGCTTTAATTAGATATCTAGCAGTTTTTAAAATCTCCAGTTCCCCTAAACAGTTTAGAGTATATCTTACCTAGAATTTTTAATCTATGTAATTCTAGAATTCGACATATGAATTTTAGTGGGTAGATATTGGAAAATTCAGTTTTTCTAAATTTTCATCTGTTGTTTCTTGTAATCTCGAGCTTCTAAAACAGAGCCGAAGTATGATTAGGGGAAATGATCTGAGGCCTTTTTTTTTAAAAAAAATCATTTTGAATAGGGTAGGATTTGACACGAAATCATGTCTTTTTCCTGGATGTGCACTGGATTGGGCGTCTGTACGCTGTTTTTGGGGGGTCAATTTCTATGCAAATGGAAGCCGGTCCATGCATGGCGGTGCATTGATGCCAATTGGACCAAGGTGTCCATCATCCATGTACATACACACAGAAGGATTATTATTCCAACTTCCCAAGTTTTGTGGGGGAGGAGGCGATCGAATTAACACCCAACCTGAGATTAATTTTCGACGTGGAAGGAATTAATGAAGCCTTCTTCCCTGCAGCGGTGCAGCCATCCCTGATTAATTTCAAGTGGGGATCAATTGATAAAGACGACGACGATGACTAAGCAGGACGCGGCATGCCATGCCACACGCGCCGCGCACATGGGTCGGACGTCGACGGGGGTTTGTGTGTGCCGCGGTTGGTGCGATGCGATGCAAGGGGGGGACGAGAGTTAGGACACAGCCCATGCTATTCCGTGGAAAGGTTTGGCTCAAACATGTGGTTTTATAGAGCGAAAAATTCTACAAATCCAGGAGCTTGTAAAATTTACACACAGTATATGATTCTACTTTTCTATGTGCTGAGCTATTAATACTTTCTCTCTTTTTTTTATCAATGTTGCATTTTAAAGACTATCGATGTAGCTCTCTCGTTGTTTTTTTATTGGCTTATTAGCTGCAACCAAAATTTTGATTTCGAATCTTAAAATTTGAAGTTGATTTTGAATTTTTTTATCGTAGTTTATTTTTTAAAATTAGTTTTTAAATCATTAATCACACACTTATATAAGTTATACCTATAAAGTATTTGATTGTTTCATTCATTTTTCACTGGATTATGGGTCATACTGCAAACGATGAGTTAGGTAAAACAACATCAACATTTTAGGATTGCACTGAATAAGCTCCTTCAATTTAATTTACTTCCAATCAATAATCACCCTCATTCAATTTACTTCCAGTCTTATCCCTGACTAATAAGCTCCTACCCCAACAATGCCTTATTTAACGAGGTGCATATACCTTGTTCTTTGGTAAAACTCCCAGAAATACTTATATTTTAGAACATAGGGGGTGTTTGTTATTACGCACTATGCAAACTCAAAATTTGAGCACCCGGTCTTTTTTCCAAAGAATTTATAAAAACTTGAAAGGATAGTGTACCATCAAAAGTATGTTGCATATAAGCGCAAGCGCGCGCGCGCACACATATGTGTGTGTATATATGTATGTATATATATGTATGTATATATATGTATGTATGTATGTATATATGTATGTGTGTGTATATATATGTGTGTGTAAGCATTGCATTTTCTAGTTCATTGTTGTACAACCATCTAAAAATTATTATTAGTGAACAAAGTCGCAACAAGGTCGATCAACCGTGAAAGTATTTAGGAATGGATGGAGTCCTGTACATTGAGAGTGCTATTATGCTGCCCCATTTAAGTTATTTCTACGTGCCACGTCGCCTTAAAACCATGGTCATCAATTAAAGCACAAAATCCTGGAGAAAAAGGCCCAGCCTAGATATATAGCTAGCTAGCTAGGTACCTAGTAGCAGAGAAAGGAGGGAAGAGTGATATTGATATACTACCACTTGCTTCCAATACCTTAATTATTTGCTCCTTTTGTGGTGTGGAAATCATCAACGTCGATTACTAGCATCATTTTACTCTATGGATGTTATGGGTATATATAGATATGTCGTGTATCCCCAGAATAAATCACACACATTGGTGATCATTTGCGAGCTGATTCGACGCAAGCCAATGTTTTAATAAAAAGTGCAACTAGCCACAGCAAAATGCAATGCACATAGCTAAAACGTATGTATGGGATGGATATATTCCACGTAGCGTGTGTCTTCCACTTGGCAAAAGCCCTTGTCACATTGATCTATCCGAAGCCGACCAGTAGAATTGTAAAGCCTTATGGTCTTCTGGAAATTGATTAAAATTTTCTTGCAGTTAATGTCTGTATCGAACTATCGATTAGTAATGTATAGCATGCGTCAGGCAGTTTATCAACAACGTTAAGACGATAGGTTATGTAGGAAATGTTAAGATATACAAAGTTAGTATTCTTTTGTGAGTTGTTTTGGCTGTGTGCTTGTATGATGAGCTTATCACTGGCCATCATGCATACTGCAGTTTATTCCATTTGCCCATGTTATATATGTTTGTTATTTTTGTCAGTACCATCATGGCGTCATGTGTCTATTGAGTTAATGAAATTTTTATCTGCCAAGTGTCTGTTGTTTTGTGCATCGATGAATGAATGTGGGAGTAGACTATATGGACAAATGTCGAACATCCATATAAGGAGTATATTTATTTTTACTTAACTCAATTGACAGGACTCAAGGATGACGATCAAGTGTCGATCTGGATATCAAAAGTTTAGCACTATGAAGAGATAGTAATGACAAATTTATATTGCAAATTGCAGTGATGTTAACATGTCCTCGCCGCAGCTGCCAGTCAACATTCCCTAGTCTTATTCATCGTAAGTTATCCTAATTTTGGTGATGTTAACGAATCCTCTGCTATTTATCTCAGAGATTGGTACGTTAATTCGTCGAAGGAAATACTACTTTTCTCATTTTCTTAAATTCTATCGTAGTGAATTTACTCGTAACAAGCCCGTAAAAAATGAGGGCATTTTCCATTGGTTCCGCACAGACACACCTACCCTAACAGGTCCCTCCCAGGCGGTTGTTTGTACGTCTTTACAACAAGTCTGTAAAATTCAGGTAGTTCGGTTTTCGGAACATGATGATATAGTTAAAAGCAAAATCGCGAGTCGATCCAATTACAATCCGCACGTTCTAATGTTTTGGTGTTTGGCTATTCTTTTTACGTCAACAGAAACGGAGAATATCTTTGATAATGGAAACAACTTCTAGCCACTGCAAACTGGTTATTAAATGGTAGGGAAGTGCACTATATATGACGCACTATAGAGCTAATTAAGACCATGGTCAAAGCTATATAGCATCTCACAATAATGATCCTACCCTCCAAAAAAACAATATCCTTAAGCTATGCAAGTGTCTAACTAATCTCCATTCAAGAGCACCATTGACCTTCAAAAGAAAAGGTTCTTGGAAAGAGAAGCACAAACTAAAAAATAACGTTGAGAGAAGAGTTGGAGGGAACAGGTCAACTATTATCCTGGACCAAGGTCCTAATATATATATTAGTCTCAGCAAAGAGTGGAAGCTGCCGTCACCTTCAATGTGTTTGCACGTCTCCGGTTTCTTTAGGGTTTAACCCTGCATATGTGCGGCTGAACATAATACGTCCAAAGTTGGAGGGTTGAATGGTTGATGATGAAGGAACAGTCCAAGCTAGTGATCTCAACAGTAGTTTAAGCCACCACTACAACCAAAGCATGTCTTTTAGCAGAGAGACGTTGCTGAGTTGCTTCTACATTCTTGGACCATTGCCTTTCCATGTCCTTTTGTGACTCTGCTTATCAACAACTATCTTGTCAGTTTATCTCCAGAAGAATACTAGTACTAGTATATCACATTGTATTATACAATTTGGTCGGTGGTGTACTGGGTGTGTGTGCTCTTGCAGTCAATCAGTCATGTGGTTTTCAGTCCTGGAGCTAACGTTGAAAGCTTGAAAGTAGAAGAGCACCTGCAGTTTTCTTTGAGAAGATAATTAGAGCAACAATAAAAGATGTTTAATGTGGTTTTCAATCCTAAAACTTACTAGTATTTTTTTAAGTTGGCTTCAATAATTTACCTAATCGTCATTCTTCTCACCATTAGTGGGGAAGCGTGCCGGCTCTTAATCCACCTTCTGCGCACGGGATTGAGCGAGGGGGGAGGGGGGAGATCGTGCACGCGGAGAGAGAGGGTGACCGATATCTGTTTCAGTTGGTACGTAGTTTAGGGTGGATCCATTTGTTATCATCGAGAGTCAATTTTTATATATCTTTTGGAGAGTGAAATCGATTTACACATCAAAATCTAATTAGGAATCCCAAAACAAATTTTTGAGAATGAATTTTTAGACATATGTTGACGATGCTCTTATTGAGACTCGTAAGGGAAAAAAAAAGAGAGAAGTGGCTGATCATTTATATGCTGGTTTTCGATCGATGTACCATAGTTTGGTCAGTGTTATAGCTGTACTTGTTTGCTTGTATCTCTTGGGGCAACCTAAGGTGGTCAGTGTTATTCTCGTTCTTGCAACAATAGGATTGTAATATCTTCTTATTAATATATTTGGCCCTATTTCCAAAATAAATAAATAAAGAAGATAATGACCTCTAGCATATATCTCTTTTTATCCCCACCACTGCATTTAAAGGTGCAAAAGGCCATAATGATTATAACAAAATTTTCATACAAAACATAATAGAAAAAACACAATAGGCTGCAAATATACTTATGAAATACAAAAGTTCAACTCGTACCAATCCAATTGCTAATGTTAAGTGCAATGCTGCGCCTCAGAAATGGGAACAGGTGAGGACGCCCTAGGCATTATTTTGATTATTTTACTCCTTCGTTATGGGCTTCCGGTATTTTAACTCCCAATCAAGTTGCCCAAATGCCCAATTATATAATGTGGAGTTAAATGCATCGTGTCATCGCCTGCTCGAGTGGCAAGCAACGATACGAGCTGTACTCCCATAAAACAATCATTGCTGATTTCACATGAAAACCTTCATCGGAAACCTACCAAGTTGGCCATATATATAGGCACCAAAAAAGGGTCAAGATAATGGGAGCAGTTGTTTGGAACTGCCACTTGTGTATTGAAAAAAAAAGTTTCCAACCACAAATTTCAGTGCCCAGCAAAATGGGAAAGGAATGTGACAAATTGCCAAATTGAGTGTCACAAATTTGTCATAACTCCATCGTAGTAATGCTCTCATACAAGTCGTTTTAGTCTTGCATGTGTACAGTAATTAAAACAGTTAACATGACATTGTGCTCTGTATCCATTGCGCATTGAAATTGAAAATGATATCCTATTGTTCCACGAAAACAATATTCTCTTCATCTTCATTCTAAAGTATAAGACACAATCATTTTTATCAATGCTTCATAGTATAAGCTCACATGTGTGCATGCAATTAAGTAGCACCTCGCTCTCTCCTTTAATTTGTTTTTTAAATCCTTTATCCCACAGATCTCTACTCCCATTGGATACATGTTATTTAATAAAAATAACAACATACATTTAGACTAGAGTGAGTTTTAAACAACTTCTTGGCTAGGCTACTTTCTCATCTATCATGAATGGCTAAACAGTGTGCTCCGTGTAAAGTTATTTTTTATAGATTTTTTTTGAAAAACAAATAAATCTATTTTTTGAAGTTTATAATAGTTAATGTTTAATTCATTATACACTAACAAACTTTCCCGTTTCACATGCAGCTCAAAATAACATCCCAAGCCCACAACGAAATGCAACCTACCAATTAGACCTATTTGGTGGGCACCAGGCCTAAAAACAAAGCGCCGAACGATCATTACTGTAGCGTGGTTGCGCGACGGAAATGATCAAGCTAGCAAATTAACTAGGGTCGGAGTTTTCTTCTCCGAACCCCTCCTCACCCGATAAAAATGAAATAAAGATCAAAAATAAAGAAACAAAAGTCTATATCATCAGATTAACGGGCCTGGCCCAACTAGCAAATTAGCCCTCCTTCGGATGGCCTAAACTCCTCGCGTTGTTTTTCTCTCACCCTCTCGTCCACCGGCGCCCGATGCCACGGCTCGCCATCAACAGTACAGTTGCCGCATCTCTTGCACTATAAGCGGAATGTATGGCGGCCGAGAAAATCTAACAGGCGGCCGCCGAGAAGATGGTGTTCGAGCCACTACTACCCTGCCTGCGCCGTGCTGCCTCGTCAAGTCGTTAAGCTAGGAAAAGTGGGGTTCGGAGAAGAAAACACCGACCCCTCCTCAACCGATAAAACTGAAAAATAATAATAATAAAGAAACAAACCTATACCTTCAGATCAACGGGCCCGGCTCAACTAGAGCAAATTAGGAGCATGTTCAGATTGGTGTCATTTTGAACCATACCATTATTTGGTAAATTGATAAATATATGGATGCATTTACTTCGTTGCCGATATTGATAATGCGTTGGAAATTTTGGCATAAAATATTTATTCTATTCTACCAAAATTTAGCAATGTTGCTAACTTGCCAAAATTTTGGTATTGCCCAAATTTTGAAATGTTTGATGTTGGTAGTAATCTGAACAGGCCATAGATCTCCCTTACATGGCCCTGCCGTCCACCGCGCCATCGACAGCAGAGCTGCTGCATCCAACGGCTTAACGGCCGTAGTTTACTCTCTATCCTGCCCATGCCTGCAGAGAATCCAGCGAGACACTCGATCAGGCGGTAGCGGAGAAGACGGTGTTCGAGCCGCGCAGTGTTGCTTGGGGTTCGGACAATAAAACTTCGATCCCCTCTCAACCAGTAAAACCTTGAGCCACCGTTCAATAGTATTTTTGTGAATAGACATGCTGCACGAATCCGATTCCATATGCTCCCGTTTCTCCTACACGAAACAGATTGGTTCCTTAGTTGATACTAGCAGATAAACACTGACATATATAGTTGAACTATAAAGAATGCCACACAGCCACAGGACTGAGGACGATGTAAGAACCAGATTAGCAAAGAAGCAAAAACATGCCATGGACAAAGTGAGGAGAAAAATGCGTGCTCTGAAAATGTTCGGTTATACAGCGGGAGAATTACACAGCCCAAAGTGATTGTCACGATTGTTACAGAACGAGAAGTGCAGTACGAAGTATGTGAAGACATCGAGACAGGATTTCAACTCAGCTTTTCTCTGGCTAATAAGGCAGATCCCAACAGCCAATTTGGAAACAACAAAGCAATGCGAAAGTTATACTGTCACCAAAAAAAGAACACGCGTAAACAGAAGCAGCAGCAGCAGCAGCAGCAGCAATACAGTTGTCAAGGTCTGCGGCGATCCTCTTGGCTCCTGCAATAGGAAAACTTGGGGTCGGAGAATAAAACTCCGAACCCTTCCTCAACCGATAAAAAACGTACACTCTCAGCGTGATATCCTCCTATCCGCTGCGCTCATGTGTTCCATTTCCGTCACGCCGCCGCGGGCCCCGGTGGCGGCGGCGGCGGCGCGGCTTCCTCTGGCCCATGCCGGCAGAGAATCCGGCGAGACACTCGACCAGGCGGCAGCGGAGAAGACGGTGGTCAAGCCGTGCGCAGTGTCACTGGGGTTTGGAGAATAAAATTCCGACCCCTCCTCAACCAGTAAAACTGAAGAAGAAAGGAAAAATAAAATAAACAAGCCAATACCTTGATCCTCCGATCAATAACATTTGTGTGATTCAACATGCTGCACGAATCAATCCCGTGCTCACGTTCAGGGTTTATCTTTTTATTCTCGATGTGAAAAACGATGACTTTGGATCAACGCCGTACGAAAACCAATACCGGTCAGCTTTCACCAACCAACAAATTTGACGTGAAGGTGCAGTTCCTCTCCTGGAAGGACCACGGAAGCATGAAGTCGAGTAATTGGTTGATTAGGAGCTAGAGCATGCATGTTCTTAGCACCAATGGGTTATTTCTGTGCTTCCAAGATGTTTTCTGGTGCTCGTTGGTTTGATCGAGTTATGGAAACAGAACGACATCGCATAGCCATGGTGCCCGGCAAGGGGATGGGAGAAAATAAATACTAAACTACCCTTTTTAGTATTATTTCCTATTCCTAATTTATCCTTCAAAAATTAACGATGGATACTAACTTATTTAGAAGGTACATGAGGTACCTTTCAAGCATTGTAAAAGGCCTCAATTTTGTTGAGATTTTCTACGGTGCAACAAATTTTGGTTTTATGGAAACCGATAAGTTTTGTGAAACCTGCTCACGTGTCTTCTATACGAAGCAGATTGCACACTTCAGTTTTTTTTTTTTTTGGACGCACACTTCACTAGTTGATAGTACTTGATAGAAGTAAGAACCAGATCAGCATTACAAGAACAGTCACCTCAAAACTTGCAAAGAACCGAAGTACTGCACAAACATGTCATGAACAATGCATGCAACCGTGCAAGGGAGAAAAACCAAGTATATTGAACATTCTTCGTGTCCTGGAATATCCGGTTATACAGCAGAAGAATTATACAGTGCTCGTGTCCTGGTACATTTTTGTGGGTGGAAACGTACCTTCTACCTCGAGCCTGCTTAAATAATTGTTACAAAATGAGAAGTATGTGAAGACATCGACACAAGATTACCATTTACACCCAACTCAGCTTTTCTAAGGCAGATCCCAGCAGCCAATTTGCAAACAACAAAGCAAATGGGATATACAGAGTACAGACATGCGAAAGTTATATATACTTCCTTTGACCAAAAGACCATGCGTGAACAGAAGCAGCAGCAATACAGTTGTCAATGTCTGCCGGCGATCCTCTTGGCTCCTGCAATATGCCGATATTTCAAAGTTGCATTTAATGCTGAATAACAGTAAGGATTCACAAAGGTGCTACTTGTGTAAGGTTTCATGCAACAAAAAGACCTAAGTGAATAGTACGGGAGAAAATCCATTAATCCATTTATGCAGGTATAAATATCTCTCAAATAAAAAAAATAAAGGTTGTCTCAAAATCTCAGAATCTAAGCCCATTACTAACACCAAAATGTTCTTGAGAAGGACATCAGAAAAGACAAGCCCCTTACAGGCTAGTGGTTGATTGATAACTGAAGAGGTGTTGATATAATACAAACCAACTACAAATTACCCAGTGTTCTTAATAAAAAAAATCTCCCTGAAAGACAAAATTCTTTCGACCTATATGGTTCTGTATATGCTATGCATGCACCTATTGCATTGGTAGAACTCCGAGACAAAAATCTTTGCTCTTACCAAGAATGTCCAAAGGATTGCAATATCACCTCCAGAGATAAACATCACTCTAGAATTTCACATCGCAAAGCCCAATTCCATATTATTAGCTATCAACGTCTTCGTCATCTTCATTGTCATCATCTTCATCATAATCATCATATTCATCTTCATCACTTGATTCATCAAAATCATCTTGGTCCTGGACACGTTAAAGGGAAGAATGGATTTTATGGTGGTTCTAAAACAGACAGCATCAGTTTCAAAAGATTGGATACCTCATCGTATCTTGCAGAGGTAACTGCTTCATTATTTTGATTTTCTGAATCTGAATCGTCCTCTTCATATTCCTCATCAACCTCAATGCCCTATTTTGTTTTGACATCAAATCAGGAAAGCATTAATCAATGAAGATATTTAACTAAAAGACATATATGATCAATTTATCACAAGCACAACTACTGATATATGCCTCACTGTCAAGAACATCTCTGCTGAAGCAAAATATGCAATCTAAAGGAAAGTTGTTGCCTTAATAGTGAAATGCCAATGAACCACAACATTTGTTTTTGCTAAAACAATAGGTAAATATTGTGGAAATTGAAGGCCATTTAGTGGGCGGAGGATCAACTAAGATGCATGTTAATATGTTTTTACTCTGATGCAAATGGCAAAAATTACAAAAGGCATAGCATCATATTATATTTTAAGCCTACAGAAATTAGCTTTAGTGCTGTATAATGAGAAGAAAAAAAGGGTTCATTATGCAAAATGTTTGCCTTAATTAAAACATATATGAGAAATTACGTACCAAATCCAACTTCATCTGCCTTATATTGTTTTCCAGTTCAGCTATATGCTGACTGAGGGCCTGCATAACAATTCATGAGTTTAAACAATATCAGAAGGATGCTAAAGTTATGTACAATGATTATCATAAAAAAAAGAAGGTACTGCTCTCTCTTTTTTCTTTTGCAGCAAACTAACCTCATGGCGCTGCATTGCAACAGCACGCTTCAATGCCTTTGCTTTTGTTAAAAGATTCCTTGGCCTTATGTTAATAGGCCTCCTATAATTCTTTCCACGGTAAAATATAAGTGCATAGCCCTTTGGAACTCTTTCAATGGCGACTAGTATACCACCACTCTCATACTCTAGAAGTCGTGCTGTCTCCTCAACAAAGGGCAAAGTCTTCTGCTTTGTTATCAATTTGACAACTTCCCTGTGCTTCCAATGCAAGTGCATATTTTCAATGACGCCATCAAAGACACCACGAATTCCTAAAAAAGATAGGGAGAATAATCAATCAATAGAAATAGTACAGAATGCTCTCGAAGGTTATTGCTCAAGAAACTCACCAACAGGCAAGTATGCCTTAAGACGCAAACCGATTCTACGGAAAACAGATCTTTCCTCATCTGTAATCATTTCCTTATCATCAGAAGGATTAGCAAGGACCATAGAAGCTTCTATCTTTGATAGTAACCGCTCTGCTCTATGTATTTTTGCCTGTGCCTGAACAATTGAAGAAGAAATAAAGAACAAGCATAACTGACGGAAATAAATATATGTCAAACAAGCACACTGACATACCTAGATCAACGACATAATTAAAAAATGGCAATACAAAGTAAGACAAGTTTTATCAGAAAACATGTAGAAAATGCTTACGATGGAAAGTTTGTGCTCTAGTCTCTTGAAAAGCTTTTCCTTCACTGATCTAGAAGATGCTTCTTTCATTTCTTCTTGCTCCTTAGCAGTTACTTCTCTTCCCCAACGAGCTTGAGCCTCCTGAAATTCAGCAAGAGTACCCGCAAGAGCATGCCCATCTAAACTGTCATCCATTGAGTGCACAATCTGAATGCATCTTTTCTGCTCCTCTACATTCTGGATATCTTTTGTCAACTCCTCTCTTTCAGCCAAAGCAGCTGCAACAGATGTTGGGAGGAAGTCTTTTCCACGATATATTACAATGTAGTACTTATTTCGAAGAAGCAAGGTGCCCCCTGTTAGATTCTGAAATAATGTGAAAAAGATAAGGCTTCACTGATTCAGAAATCCTATACAAGTTAAATCAAATATCTCAACAAGTGAAAGGTTAATCCCTAAACTCAACTAGAATGAGCCACGTAATCAACAAATTAATGGCCTTCGGATTCACATGGAGACAAAATAGCTAGAAAAAATCTGAGCCGTTGGATAGAGGAAGTAGTAATCCTATTTAACAAAACAAGAAGACTTTGTCTAGAAGCCTCATGAGCCAATAAAGAAAAAGATACTAATATTATGGATATAATTTTACCATGTACACCCTCAGTAAAAATCTGTTTTGCAAATAGGCCCTCATACTCTTATGTACCTAACGTTTCTTTGAAATATTTACAAGTAGATCATTCACTTATATTTACAAATATCTGATACCCAAAGAATAAAGAGAGGAAAATATAAAGTTGTGCACATAATTTTACAATTCACACCTTTTAGTAATGACTATTTTACAAATAAATTTCATTAAGCTTCATATGATTCAAAGTATATATTAGTGATGAGCATATATAGATGTACTAATGTTACCCATCGAAAGGTGTTTTTCGATTAATTGTTATTAAAAAATTAAACTAATTACTACGAACAATATATAAACACATTTAATAGATAGGAGGTTATAGTCGCACGAACGTGCGACTTATAATACACTAGTAGTGCATGAACACAGTTGATTTGTGGAAACACACCTTTGGAACTCTATTAAAGTTCAACAAGGAATAGAACTAACTATATGAAGCAGTCTCCATCATGATCTTGGTAAAGCATGATTGTCTATGATGATGTTTAGAAAAATAAAAGCATTACATTAAGCAAGTCATATTCATTAGAGGTAGCAATGCAGCTCAATTTTGTTATTGTTTTCAGAAACCCCTGGTGTTGCTTTGGATGATTTAACAAATCAATGGATTTTGTAATATTCACAGGACAAATATGGAGTTCACAAAAACCTACTGCTGAATAAGTGAGTAGTCCTTATAGTTGCCCTTTTTTATCAGGATTTTTAGTTGAATTTGTTCATGCCTCCACTATGACTAGATATTACCTCCGTTTTTCAATATATGACGTTGTTGACTTTTTGACAAACGTTTGACCATTCGTCTTATTCAAAATTTTTGTGTAAATATAAAAAAATTTAAGTCATACTTAAAGAACATTTAACGATAAATCAAGTCACAATAAAATAAATGATAATTACATAATTTTTTTAAATAAAACGAATGGACAAACGTATCTTAAAAAGTCAACAGCATCATATATTAAAAAACGGAGGGAGTATATATCATATATCCAGCTATGTTCAGCTTAGCTATGACAAGCAATTTATATTTGGATATAATCTGGCAATTACCATAGTTTTCAATGTTCCTTGGCATAAATTATGTGAACTGTGAAGTAGGTATACCAATCAATGAGTCAAAATAGCAACAGCATGGTGTTCAAACCTTTATTTCTTCTGACATTAGCTTGTTATTTGTATTCTGGATTCCACGTTTCACAGCTATTTTCACCACCAAACTCTTCTCCCAGAGCTTAACAATAGCTGCTGCAAGGCCTTGATGATTCCGGTTTCTCCCTTTAATGAATTTTATCAAGCACTAGTCAGGCGTTCGCTGCCAACAAGTAAAAGCTATAATGGGGGATAAACAATATGGACACTGTCAAAAGAATTACCTAGAGCAAAATGGCATGGAAGATTCCTTGCTAACTTCCGCAGATTAGTCAGCTCTGCATTGGTTAGGGTCAAACGCATTCCAGTTGGAAGAAGTCTGAATGGTGTTTTATAGCCAGGAATTGTTTGAGGCAACAGGTCAGCATCCACAGGTAAAATGCCTGTTCCCCACCAATCCACAAAACGAGGACCCAACTCATCAAGCATTTGATTGAACTCCAGCTCCTCTTCAGTCATGTCCTCAGTATTCTGCATGTTTAATCTGGCTGCAATCTCACGTTGGGTGTTTACATTCTTCCCCTGGCTATCATGCTCTGTGGGGCTTGATGCATCAGGGATGAACAATGTACCATCTGCCCCCGTGACCGCTGATGAGTTACCATCCAATGTTTCAGATTTCAAAGGCCTTTTGTAGTTGCTCCCTCGGTAAACCACCATAACACTCCCAGATCTCCATATGATCAATCCTCCTGTCCGCCGCTGATTGATAGACAAATGTTATGTAAGTAATCAATTTTCCATGGCACAACTAATAACTCATCAAGAACCTCTAATTTACAACAACAAACATAATAATTCAAGTTCAATTGCCACTAGAAATCACTAAACTAAACTGATCTTCCAAAAAAATCACTAGATTAAACAGTTATAACGAGCAAGCTGCCAATGCTGATAGAAAGGGCTAATATAGCACACACCTCGACTAGCTCATGAGCAGTTTTCATGTCGTGCGCGAGGTCCTCGTGGAATTTGAGCCGGACCAACTCCGATTTCCTCCAGGCGTCGTGGATCTTCTCCGTGACGGCCTGCGTGACCCCCGCCTTGGGCACGGTGATGCGGTCCCGAAGAGTCATCCCCAGCCGCCGCAGGCGCCGCAGTTCCTCGTCCTCGATCGTGAGCTCGGCAAGCGAGGGCGCCCTAACCCTCCTCCTCTTCACCCGGTCCTCCTCGTCCTCTCTTCCCCGCGCGACCTCATCCCTCTCCCAGGGGAGGACGGCCTCGTCGAAGCTGGAGGCGGCGAACTGCTGGTCGGGGCGCGCCCAGCTGCGGTCGAGCAGATCGCTGAGGCGCTCGTTGCCGTCGGGAGGTGCGGTGGCCGTGGCGGCGGTGGTGGGCTCGTCGTCGTCGCTGGCGAGGCCGAGATTGCGGAGGCGGTGAACGATGCGGTCGATGGAGGAGGTAGGGGCGGGAGCCGGAGGTGGTGGCGGCGGCGCGGCGGGGTCGGTGGGCCCCCACTTCTGCAGCCATGGCGCACCTCGGGTTGGATTTGGAGCCGGAGGAGCGCGGTTGCCGCCGGAGGAGGAGGAGGACGCGGCGGTGGTGGAGGAGGAGGAGTGGCGGGAGGAGGAGGAGAGGAGGCGGAGCGGGAGGAGGCGGAGGTGGGGGCGGGAGGAGAGGCGGAAGGAGTGGTGGAGCGGGAGCTCGGAGAGCGCCATGGATGGAGTGTGGCGGGGTTTAGCGCGGTGGCGCCATGGATGGGAAGGATGAGATGGGGAGGGGGGTTTTGGGCTTGGTGGTGGCGGATAAGGGGAGGACGACGAAGGGGTTGGGATATTTCTTCGCGGGTTTGGGCTTTTGGATTCAAACCGTTTGAATCAAACGGGTTATCGAACAGTACTAGTAAATAGTAATCTTGTTTGATTAGTACCTCCGTTCCCAATTAATCATATATAACTTTTTTAAGTTATTCCTAAACGGTTGTAATAACAATAATAATAATAAGTATTTATTCTCTAGATCTACTCGTTATCTGTGCATAGGAGTAAAATAATGAACATCAATGCATACATCTATAAATATTATATATTGATCTACTTAATATTTTTTTAATTTTTTATAACTTTTGAAACGTACACAAAACGAGGGAAGTCCTTGAAGGACAAAAATTCACTTACAAGTCTGAAGACTGAAACTAGTAAGGTTTTAGGATTTTGTTAATGAAATCTTCGAAGTATGATATCTTATTGACATTAAGATTTGTTTTCCATGATAGTTGGGTTTTATTTAGGGTGTATTTGGCTGGGTGGATGAGATTGGATGGGAGGTAGCAGCCTTTTTTTTGAAATATTCCCTTAATATGTTAGATGAGATGATCTAACCGATTTGGCCGAATGAAGTTATCCATATTTTAGTTTGAATGATATGGCCTATTTCAGTTGGATGTGGTTGGTTTAATTTTCTATTAACAAGCTTCAAATGATTTTTTACTAAATTGTTTATTTAATTTGTAATTGGATTACACAATTATATTTATTACAACTAAATCTTTAAATCAAGATATCGGATAATTATATTTTGATAAAAATATATATAACAAATGGGCCCTACTAGATTTCACGCTATATCACTTTAACCAAATAAGAGATTGGCCAACTAAACATGGAACATAATAGTCTCATAGCCATACCCCTCCTATACATATACATGATTATGAACCAAACACACCCGTAACGAGATCAGAAAAACCCTGCTATGCAGATGTTGCGAACGACATGTAAATGACTTCGTAAACAGCTAGAATTGGACCATGTAGACTTAGGTGGTGTTTGGATCCAGTGACTAAATTTTAGTCCCTAACACATTAAATGTTTGTACACTAATTAGAAGTATTAAATGTAGACTAAGGATAAAACTCATTTCATAACCCTAGACTAATTCGCGAGATGAATCTATTGAGCCTAATTAATCCATGATTAGCCTATGTGATGCTACAGTAAATATGTGCTAATTATGGATTAATTAGACTTAAAAAATTTATCCCACGAATTAGCTCTCATTTATGCAATTAGTTTTATTATTAGTCTATATTTAATACTCTTAATTAGCGCCAAACATCCAATGTGACAGGAATTAAAATTTAGTCCCTGAATCCAAACACCACCTTAGACACATGGCGTGGAGTGCATTGGCTACAACACTAGTGTCATTGTCTGCCAAACAGCACATGGCGTGGAGTGGATTCTTCTGCCGCAAAACAAATGGGACTGTTTTGCACATACGTGTTCGGAATGATCCTCCTCTTCGGTACGTAAAATAGAGCACGCATTAGCATATTATTAATTAAATATTAGTTTTAGAAAATAAAAATAAACTAATAGGATATTTTTAGAGTAACCTTTTTTATAAAAAAAAACACACTGTCTATAAGTTTGGAAAACGTGAACGTGAATAATAAGGAAGGTGAAGTTTAGAACATTGACTTAAAGAACACAATCAATCTAGCTGCAAAACTCTGGTAGACTTCTCTATCTGCATAGAACGCCTTTGACTGAACTTAATTTCTTGTGGTCACATGGATAATATATTGTACAAACTATGTATATGGTGCAAATTTATAAACTACTTATAACTACATACATGGTTTGCACCCTATTTACAAGCTACAAGTGTCTTGCAACAGGTAACACAGGACAATGTGATACGAGGAACTAGGTTTTTCTCCAACAAATGGAAGTGGTTTTTCTCCAACAAATGAAAGTGGATCCTCTAACTTTGTGCAGTTTGCAGTTAAGTCACTGATATGCGGACTCTACTTTGCTATGGTCCACATGTCAGTAGCACAACTACAATATGTACAAAGACGAGTAAGCCTCATCCCTAACAAAGGTATGCAGTTTTATTATGCATGGTGAAAATGTACGGTTACCATTTTAACCGGTCCTCTCATTTCTCTTCGGAACCTACTAAACCCTTTTTTTTCCCTTTCTTGAAGGAGCTTAAGTAACTACTTCCTCCGTTTAATATTATAAATTATTTGATTTTTTTTCTAGTTAAACTTCTTTGAGTTTATAAAAAATATAATATTATTTTTAACACAAAACAAACATATTATCAAATTTTAGATTTAGTGAAACTAATTTGTATTTTAGATGTTGCTAATTTCTTTTATAAATTTGATCAAACTTAATAAAATTTGACTAAGAAAAAAATTAAACATCATATAATATGAAACAAAGGGAATAGTTGATAGCCAGTTTATGATTATCTGAAAAAACCAAGGCTTTTTAGTTTCTAATTTATAGAATCTGCAGCTACTAAATACTAACTCATGATTACTACTACTCCTGCACGTCTCCACCTTCCTTTTCTTTTGTTAGACAGAGAGAGATCAGTAACTCCCTGTTAATTTTTCTTCAGAACCTACTAGCAACTGACGATGATGATGAACCTATCACTGACATAATTCACATATGCTTTGCATGTTTTTTTAAGAGGCCACAAGCATGTATAGTTGTCAAGTATAGTACATTACACAAAAAAAATAAGTAGAGTAGAAAAACCTGATCGTGATCAGGATCCCTCCTACTACGCCTTCCACACCATGAAGGATCCCCTCCTCTCTTGCTGACACGGCCGAACCTTGCTCATTGCTCGTCCCATCATCGCCATCGCCGTGATGCTTGGGAACTGACCTTCAAGTCCTCCGGAGGCAAGATCAGGCTTTGTTTCTTTCTTTCTCTGATCCGGATCATCTTCATGGTAAACAGGAACACCGCCCTTGCACCATCTCCCTATCCACCGACTATCAATCTTCGCCGGAACAGGAGATGTTCCCCGGACGCCTTGAATTTCCACCCCTTCATCCAATCCTTGCTCCTCCTTATCACGGCCAACAATGTCGTCATCGTCGTCGTCGCGACGGGGTGTCATGCTGCTTGCTCCACCGGTGACTGGACGACCGTCTCCAGCTTTTGACCTCTTGGAACAAGGAAGATGGTGAGGGTCCTTGCTGTCAAGCTGTAGGCGTTTGAGCCATCTGTCACCTGGTTCGGTTCGCGCTTGTGATTCTTGGTTTCTCATTCTGCTCATCTGGAATTGCATGAGATCTAAGTCCATGAGTGCTGTTCTAGGATTGTAGCTTTGTTGCTTATTGGCGACAATTGCCTTGGAGGAAACACCTTGATGTTCATTCACATTGCATCCTGATGCTCCTTTCATGCACAGAGTCGCGAGCTGCTCGGATTTTGCCTGCAACCATATAGGAATTAGTCGCGGCATGTTCATATAAATGGGATAGCGTGAAGTAACTTGTTTGCGAGGATATAAGATGAGCAAAATGGGCTGTCCAAGCGAATATGATTATATATGTGACCGAAATCTTAAATATGGGAAACAATGTTGATAATGCATAAAAAGAAAGCATATCCGACTAGACTAGAGCCTCACTTCAGTGCTCTTTACTGGTAGTAGAAAACAATATGCACCGTTGATCTCATTTGATCAAAGGGTTCAGATTACTTTCTACTACCACCTTCGTTAGCGGTAGTAGAAATATGGAGGAGTATTATTATTCCAAAAAATAGGGGTATAATTATCATTTAGTAGTGACTAAATTTTTTCCTTCTTTTTTGATGGAATATGAGCAATGCCAATATAATGGATAACCACACATCGATCTAGTCAGGAAAAACATAAATGACAAAGTTACTCGTAATAATTGTATTAGTAAATTACTAATTTACTCTTAATATTACTGGCTGTATAATACTATAAATAGAGAGTACGGAGCATCGCTCATTCGGAATATTATATACATTTTTAAAGTAAATTTGCATAAACATATATGACAACGACCAAGCATGAGAGTAGTATAGGACACTAGTACCTTTGGTGCCAACAATGAAGCGATGTCTGAAAGAAGAGATAACAAAACTGTAAGTGATACAACCAATGGGATAAAGAAAATTGTTATATTTTATTCAAGGTTTTTATTGCCTTCTTTCATTCCCAAGAAATCAATCTTTACTCAAACAACATTGACAAGAGACAAGTCCTTTTCATCAGTATAAGCTAAAAGAATGTCGTACGAGTATTATCTGAGCTTCTTCTCTCTTACCTGCTGAGGATTTTGAAACATGTTGACTGTCGCCGGATAATGTTTCAGTTTTAGCTGATGATTTGTTATTTGCTCCAATTAGATGACTGCCAATATTTGTGCCGTACATGTGAACTCCAAAAGCAGTTGAGTTTCCTGAAGGCAGTGAATCTTCAGGATTCATATTTTGTGCTTTGGAAGGTATGGTTAGCATTTCAAATAAATACGGAGCTTTTCTTTTAGTAGGATCTCCAGATATGCCCGATGGCTGGGTCACTGCCTCCCCCCTACCATTTACTGTAGATATGTCTGCGGCTGGATCAGGTATGCAGGAGCCAGTGACATTCGTTGCAGATACCATTCTTTGTGTATTCAGATGTCGCTGCCCATAAGATAATATGTGACTAGCCACAATCCTACCATTAGACTCACGCGGACAATAAAATTTTTCACTATCCTGGTTACTTTCGTCAGAACAATTAATTTGAGCAGCTTCAAATTCTTTACCAGGTACTGACGTACGAAACATGACTCCCGCAGAACCTTTTTGTTTATGATGTCCAGGTGCTCTTGACTTCTGATTCTGGGAGGAACTTCCAATTTTACGGTTCGTGTCATTGTTTTCTGAAGACTTCAACCTTTTTTCACTAGATCTGCAGGTTGGTTCCTGATCTGAATCTGCAATGTAGCGGCTTGTATGCTGCTCATCTAATAGACTATCAGATGAGTTACTGTCATCCTTGCTACACGAACATGACGTTGCAGGCGATAATTGACCTTTTAATTTTTGCTCTGCAGGATCCAACATGACACCAGCAGGATCTTCCAGGTGAGATACAATGCCTCCTGCATATTTGCAGTGATCCATTATCTCGTCGGTTGTTCGATGAGAGTGCAGCTCATATGCCTGAGATGAGAATGCCATCAGATTAGCTGTAGTCATGTTTAGCTTCAGAGTTTGTTTTGGCACAAAAACGTTATTGGGTCCAGTACTCTTTGCAGATTTTCTCTTAGGGTTGAGAATGGAGTCAATTTTTCTGTTGATTGCAAGCATAGGAAAATGGTTCCACTCTGAACTCAGGTCATCTGAACCTGCAAGTTTCTGAAAATCCACTGATAACTCTGAAAGCTTCTGAATGGAAAGTGATTTTGATACTACAGCCTTAGCATATGACACATCTTTTTGCATCACAGATTTTTGAATAGGCCCGTCTCCCTGATCAATTTGGTTTTGCACAGCGTGTCGGCGAGCATCTTTGACCACTACGTTCATGTTAGAATTTAACTTCTGTCCATGCTCCAACGAAGCTCTTTCTTGGCTGATTCCTACCATTAGCCTTTCAAACAATCTAGATTTCATGATCTCAAAGTTTGAAGGCCCAGAATTGTCCGTGCAAATGTCATATTTCGCATTCTCCGGAGAATCATTACTTCTCCTGCCAACTTGGGGCTCTGCACTGCTGCTTCCTTTGGTCCAGTGTGACATCCATTGGGAATGCTTAGAAGGCTCTCCAGGGTCACTCATCCTCAAAAGAACTTGAAAGTCTTTTTCTCGTAATTTTGCCTTGATCTCAAAGTTGACAGCACTTGTTCTGTCAAAAATGTAAGAAGATCATTACAATTTTACAGCCTGTCAATTATTAACGGATAAGTTTGTCCACATAGTACAATATGTCGAGGAAAAATATGAATATATGATAATGCAGTAGAAACATTTTCATAGATAATCATATCATGACGAACGTTTCGAAAAAATATTAGTAGTATATATGATAATACACTACCGAGAACTTTGTAATTTCCGAGATGAAGGTATATACTGTAGTTATTATTTTAAGGGAAAAAAAACAAGGTTGATCTGTTACCATGGTAAATGTTTAGACAAGATCAAAACTAAGAGTGTATCAATGTGTCTAGACCGAAACAGAGATTCATGATTTCATCCGACTGTACCGCACCTATAACACGCGAGCTCTGGACATTGGTTCCTTAAACTCTACAGCGAAGCAGCAAACATTCCGACAAGATTGCCGGTGAGATGCAGAGATGGTACGATGATAATGATACTGTATCAAAGCTGGGCAGAAAACCAGAATTCAAGCAACGGCGAGGAATCAACGGAAGGAAAGTTACTACATCATCTCGGAGTACATCATAAGATGTTTATAATCAGTTGATCACCTTCTTGTACATTATTATTCAGAAAACATATACAGTGCCATTAACTTGGCAGATTAGTCCGGCTAGTGTAACAAATAATACAGAATTCATGGAGATGATAAACGCATATCAATCAGATCTAGAATGCACAAACAGAACAAGAAACCACTCAATCTCCACGAGAGGAACACGAACGCCATAGAATTACCTTACCAATCAGACTCGCGTCCTGCAACTTGAGGACTTCTAGTTGTAACCAGAATTGGCGCAGAACAATCTGAAACGACCACTCCTCTCCACATCTCCACCTTCCTACAAACCACCAAAAAGAAAGCAAGAAGAAAATACGATGAACAACTAGATACAAAGATCTCAGGTGCAATTCCCGCTCCAAAATTCAAAACCGACCGCCCTAGAGGCAAGCAAGCAGCACCTACCCAATCTGCACCTCGTGCGCAAAACGGATCAAAGAACCGGCGCCTCCTCCCCCAGCCCGCACAGCAACAAGCTCATCTCCAGCATATCCTCCGCCTCCACAGGAGCGAATAAATAATACCACACTTCACCGCACGCGCGCGCCAACCACCACCGAGCCGAGCGTGAGCTCTGTAGCGAGCAGGTAGCTCTAGCGCGAAGCGGATTAGGGTCTACGCGACCACGCGGGTGGAGCAGTGGAGTCGTTGACGCTTGAGAGGGCTTGTCCCCAGAGGCATTAAAGCCGGCGGGAGCGGGTGGTGGGTGGTGAGGTCAGGAGGAGGAGGACGAGGAGAAGAGAAGAGGAGAGTCGAGTGGAGAAGAAACTGGAGCGGGGGCGGGGAGGGGAAGAAAAGCGGAGTCATCGAGGCGGCGACGGCCACGTACGGCGTGGTGGGAGAGGTGGGAGCCGTCGGATCGGCAGCGTACGGCCGGGAGAGAATATCTGCGTGGCGGATGGAGACGAGGGGAAGTAGTGCTACTTTGCTAGGCTAGGCTTGAAACAAAAGCAACCCAAGGGCTGGGTCTCACTTTCACCTAAGCAGTAGCAAGTTCTCTTTTGCTTATTTTGCGAGTATTCCCTCCAATCTTAAAAGAACAATTTTATTGAAGATTTGACTAAGATAACAAAACTAAATAGAAGATTATCCTGATTGGCTATGGTGGTATTAAATCCTCGCCTAGATTGATTTTTTTGTTTTTTATGAGGAAGTTTTATCGTTGAGTTGAACGGAGGAAAGATAAACAATTCTCTACTCGTAATTGGTTCCTCTGGTTATAAATATTTAACATTTAGATATAACTTATCAAATACTTTAAAACTTTGAACATGAATATTTTTTCAGTTTACAAAAATAAAAAATAGTATGAAAAAATCTGTCTTGAAAGTTCGAACATAATATTTCAAATTTATTAGAATTTATAAACTTAGTAGGCTATGTCATATACCCTGTTTGGCTCTGACTCATCAAAAGTTGATAACATTTCAAAGATAATTAGTGCATAATTAGTTACATATTAACTATTACAAAGTAAGAGAAATGGATTTATTTGGATATTTTAAGACTCCGTACAAAGTACTGTTAAAAACCGTACTACTATCGAAAAAAGAACGGGGCTTATGTGTGGTGGTTCAAGATTCTTCAAACCGAGTAGTAATAAACAGTCTGATAATGCGATTACAAGCTGAAACTATTGTTCAACATAATTCGTTCAATTGTACACCAATGGAATTTTGAAACTAGTTCTTAGAAAGGATGACAACAGCACCCTGACACTATTGTTCAACATAATCTGTTCCACTGTACAACAATGGAATTTTGAAACTAGTTCTTAGAAAAAGATGGCAATAGCACCCTAAAACCATTGCTCAACACAATTTGTACCACCGTGTACTTACAGCCCTATCGTTTGGTCTAAAAAATCAAAGTAAAAGCCAAAATTTGATTTTTCGAACTTTATTTTGAAGTTGATTTTGAGATATTTTTAACGTATTTTTTAGTATTGGATTTTAAGTCGCTACGAACATACATACATACATATATATATATATATATATATATATATATATATATATATATATATATATATATATAGGTTTTACCTATAAATTAATTTTTATTTTGTAATAAACTGTTTTGACTTATTAATCAACATGGGTAGCCGATGGGAGCCTTAATGTGTACACCAATGGAATTCTGAAACTGCTGCTTAAAAAGACGGCAACAACAGCACCCCTAGTACTTGAGATCACCGGTTTCTTAAAAAAAAAAGAGTGAGAGATCACCTGCACACAATTTGATAGTTACACAACAGCACGGGATTAGGAAAAAAAAATTGCATACGCATAAGGCTGTATTCCGCAGAAGGAGCTCTCAATTCCTCTCTCTCGTGTTCCACACATACGTTTAAAACTACTAAACGGTACATTTTTTACAAAAAGTTTCGTATACGTTTTTTACAAAAAGTTTCTATACGAAAGTTGCTTTTAAAAAATCATATTAATCTATTTTTCAGAAAATTTAATAAATATTTAATTAACTATGTCCTAATGAATCATTCTTTTTTTTTATGGAGGGAATGATTATCAACTCATCTAAACAATCACAGTCTTAAGGCTGCGTTCACATCTCCCTCCTCCCATCACACATAGTGTTTGCGGAAAACGGAACGATCCATTAGCGCGTGATTAATTAGGTTTTTGCTAATTTTTTTCAAAAATGGATTAATTTAATTTTTTTTAAGCAACTTTTGTATAAAAACTTTTTGCAAAATACACACCGTTTAGTAGTTTAAAAGTGTGCGTGTGGAAAACGAGGGAGAGGAGTTGGGAAGAGGGGGATGCGAACGCAGCCTAAGTCGTACTCCCAATCAATCTGAGAGGCAAAGGACTGCACATGGCGTGTCACCCCTAAATTCGCGGAGATTACCATCACGGGTAATTCTCATTCTAGCTGTGTTCGTGCGCAGTTTCATGGTGTTGGATGGATGAGCGAGTAGCCAATTAATTGGTTTTCCCCGTCTCAATCCGCTGTTTTGGCCAATCGCAACGTATGGTCCCGGTCCCGAGGCGCTTCGTGGGTCGCATGCGGCAGCGGATAGCTCTTGCCATTCAACTCGACAGCGGCGCCATAGCTGATGCCGATCAGATCACTTCTTCTCCTTCTCATCTGCTCGCCGAGCCACCGCCGCCGCCGCCGCCGCCGACGGATTCGTGTGGTTTGTATCTCGGCAGCCGACGGTATCATTCGTCCATACCCATCATCGCATTGGGGTGGTGTCCCGTTTGTAGCTAGCTCGGCTGGAACAGTGACATGCCGACTTGATTAACTCTGGTCTCTTGGATGTTTGACGCTTGTTGTGATCACTGGCTTAGGTCCTGTTTGTTTTCATGGACATATTTTTAGTATCTGTCACATCGAATGTTTGTACACTAATTAGAAGTATTAAATGTAGACTAAAAATAAAATCTATTTCATGACCTAGACTAATTTACGAGACAAATCTATTGAGTCTAATTAATCCATAATTAACCTATGTGATGCTACAGTAAACATGCATTAATTATAGATTAATTAGGTTTAAAAAATTTATCTCGTGAATTAGCTCTCATTTATGCAATTAGTTTTATTATTAGTATATGTTTAATACTCTTAATTAGCGCTCAAACATCCGATGTGATATGAATTAAAGATAAGTCCCTGAAAACAAACACCCCTTAGTTCTGGTGGGCTGTATACATCGTCGTGTGTGAGGCCTGATTTGGTCTTTATAAACGTTGGGCTCATCGTACGGCCCACGCAGATTGGCTGCTAAAGGCTTGCGTCTGTGTCACACTGTCACTCTCGATCAGACGTGATTTTCCTCTGAAGATGTCACACCTGTTATTTTCTCTCGCTCGAGGCAAACGTCAGCTAATAAGAACTTGGTTTACCAAAGAACACGTAAGCACTAACGAACAAATATCCATTTCATGTCTATTTTAAACTCGAGAAATTTGGAACAAATCAGCTAGGAGGAACTCATCGACATCAGCATCATCCGTCCATCACAACACAGGGCATTTCACCGTGCTTTCGCGCAACAACTCCCCGCCACCAACCAACCTCCGCCAAATTCAACGGGAATCCGTCACGAAACGGTCGAGAGAGAAGCCGCGAAGAAGAACGGTTCAGAGGTGGGATGCCCGGAGCGCGGCGGTGGCGTTGAAGTAGCGGAGCGTCTCGGCCCAGCGGGCGGCGTCCTTGAGCATGTGCACGGCGATGGTGTCTGGGGCAAAGTCGCGGCGGAAGCAGCTCGGCGGCGAGCCACCCCTGTAGTTGTACATCCGCGGCGCCATGTCGTACCGGTTCTTGGCCTTGCCAGCGAGGTTCAGCCACCGCCCCGTCCACATGTCCTCCGGCCCGACGCGGTCGCGACGGCTCTCCTCCGCCGTCGCCACCCACTGCACAAGGTCCCACGACAGCGCGTACCCCATCCCGGACATGAACGGCGGGAACGGGTAGAAGTTCTCGCGGTCGCACGGCATCTGGAGGCCGTAGTACGCGTCGCGCCGCGCCGCGCCGCGCAGGGAGTCCACCAGCGCCGGCAGCCGGAGGTACGTGTCGTCGTCGGCCTTCATCACGTAGTCGTACCGCGGCGGTGCCGGCGAGCCCGAGCCCTCGCCGTCGCTGGTGTTGAAGGCGCGCGCCACGGTGGAGAAGAAGGTGTAGGTCTTGCCGTTGTCCATGTTCTCGGCGCAGTCGAGGACGATGATGTCGCCGTGGCGGATGACCTCCAGCGACACCAGCACGGCGTCGACGGGGGACGTCACGTTGCAGAAGACGAACCGGACGTCGACGCTGCCGGCGAGGGACGGCTGCTCCCTGGCCTGGAGCGAGTAGATGGTCCGCAGCAGGTTGCGCCGCTCGTACTTGCTCGGCAGCGTCTGGATGCCGATGAGCACGCGAACATCGTCCGGCGCCCACGCCGCCGTGGCAGCGGCATCACGGGTGCCGCCGGTGACGTTCTTGGCCAGCGACGCAGCGACAGCGGCGGAGGCGGCGTCCGTGCCGGGCCGGCCGCAGCGGCCGGAGAAGAAAGACTGGATGCGGAACTCGTTTGGGTGGACGACGAAGACGGTGAGCGCGAGGAAGCCGGTGCCGAGGACGACCAGAAGCAGGTGAGAGGCGGAGACGGGAGAGCCGGCTCCGAGGCCGAGCTGCTTGTACAAGGTGGAAGACGACGACATGGTGGCAACAAAGGATAGGATGATTTGGTGCAAGTTTAGACGAGCGTTGCTAATACATGGTGGTGATTTCTGAATTGGGAGATGAAAAGTTGACCCGGTTTTGGTCGACGACTTCGTCATGAAACTGGATTGGTCGAGGACGCAGTTGCGTGAAGGATTGCATATCCGTTTGAGGTTGAATAAGCAATTAATCATCGAGAAAATCCTAATCATATACATCCTCCGTCCCAAAATACTCTTTTGAGTTTTTTTTCAAAGTTTGCTCATCCATCTTATTTAAAAAATTATGGAATTATTATTTATTTATTTTTCAACTTACTTTATTATAAAAATACTTTATGTATGTATAATCCTTTTTTATATTTGCATTAATTTTTCAAATAACACGAATGATCAAACATTACAATCAAAAAGTCAAAACGACAACTAATCTGAGACAAAAAAGTCGAAGCGACAACTAATCCGGGACGAAGGAAGTATATAATAAGAAACTACGCTTTGAGAAAATTTCTCATAGAAGACAATGAAATAAAAAATGAGGGAGGTTAGGCACAAGACGACGATGGTCCCAGATGAATAAAGGCAGACAGGTGATGATCCAACTGAAGAACCCTGTGGTTGATTATGAAATGCAGATTCAACCACAGGGATCGAATCACCTGTCAGCTAGATTACACCCACAATGCTTTAAGCCTAGATGACAGCCACACATCAGGTGATTCGATCTGTCATACATATTTGTGCAATCCCCCCATACTGCTTAACCGAACAGGCATTTTGGGGCATATAAACATCACATTACCAAAGCAATAACAGCAAGGTACATCTACAGAACAAACCAACCAGACGGTGATGGTAAAAACCATAGTATGAAAGATAAAAGAAGAGGCAAACAAATGGAATATTAAGATACCAGCGGCAGATGAAAGGTAATCAGCACCATAAAATCATCAGGAAATTGCAATTGGTGAAACATTATTTACATCTAGGCGCCGATAGTTGCATGACTAGTATCTTTTTTAAAAAACATGAGCACCGCATAAAGGATATCTTCCATAGTTCCAGAGTACTGATAAGCTCATTGGCAAATCTAATCATTAATTAAAGATAATGAAGCAGAAAGTACCAGGCAAATATTATGCCTCAGAACTGTCAAAAACTTGATAGGCATCACGATGTTTAAATTAAGATTCCTAAGCCTTTCAACAAATTCATCACCTAGATTGCATAGCCGCCGAACCCTGAGACCTTCCAGACCCTGATAGTTCCATCAGTGTAGCCAGTGAAGAGGGTGCTGCCATCAGCGCTCCAGCTCAAGCTTGTGCAGTACAGCATCTAAGCAAATGTAACAGCAGGTGTCAAAAGCCATTCTTTTTTTAAAAAAAAAATGTGTGAACAAGTTCAGTGTTAGTCTATAAAGAACTACTATTATTACAAGTGCACAATAGAACAGAGCAATACAGGGGAAACTGCCAAGTGCAAAATAGAACAATTTAAAGTACTACTGAAATTTCTAGGAAAATGCATATTCTCTATAACCAATTGCATCGGCCTAATCAAAAAGGGTATGAGAACTGTATTAGAGAGGAAGGTTTTCATGGTAGAAAATAAGCACAGCATAACATTGAAGAGTAGAAGAGAAGTTAACAAAATGAACACAAAATGCAAGGTACAATCAAGATCAACATTTGACATTGAAGAGTAGAAGAGAAGTTAACAAAATGAACACAAAATGCAAGGTGTCAAGATCAACATTTGACAACTGTACCACTCTAGTGAGAAAGATACAATCAAATTTCAGTTTGAAAATTTAATTGAATGAAATTGTCACAATTACTTGCAGCAGAGAGTAACATTGCTAGAGGTCTACAAGGATGCAGAGGTAAAACAAAAAACTGGTTTCCAAATAACTACACACCCACACGAGGGAAAGATTAGCACAATGATTGATGAATGAAACTAACATGTAAGCAAACAAAACGAAGCAATTGTATATCAATATATAAGAATATTTATAGAGATACAATTCAATGGAGATGGGATGAGCATAAAAATCAACAGCAACTGATGAGTATTACTGGAAACATATCATAAATCTGGCTATATCATTAGATTAACACGGAACAGAGGATTCAGTAACTAGAAATACAGTCATCAGAACTAATAATAAGCATAGAACCAAAATCACTTTTAACAATAGTACTAAGTGACCTTCCACTGAAAACATATACATGCTTGACCACATAACCTAGCCACATTAACAACTATTCCACATATACCATGATATGGTTAGTTAAATTAAACATGAACTAAACTAATCAGACAGCATAATAAATTGAAGCACATAACAAGTACAGTACAAGAAATACAAAATGCATCAGGCGTTAAATCCTAATCAGGCAGCATGATAAAACGGATTGTGATCCTCTGACTTAAAGTCTGATAAAACGAATCACATGACACATTCTAATCAGACAGCACGACAGAAAATGTATCACACAATACATCCTATTCAGATTCAGGCAGCACAAATGCACGATGGATGTGACAAGCAAGCCTAACAGATAGGCAAAGGGCAAAAGGTATACCTGGCTCTTGAAGGCCTGGACTTCTGGCTTGAGGTCCTGCATGACGACCTTGGACTCGAGGTCCCATATCTTGACGGAGTCCTCCGTCGCGGCGCAGAGCCAGTATCGGTTGGGCGAGAAGCAGAGGGAGTGGATAATGGCGCCGGCGTCGAGCTTGTACAGCATCTTCCCCTCGGTGAGATCCCAGAGCAGGGTGGTTCCGTCCTTCCCACCGGAGGCACACAGGGAGCCGTCTGGGCTCACAGCAACGGCGTTAACGTAGCCGCCATGGCCCGCCAGGTTGGTGCGCAGCTTGCAGTTTGTGAGGTTCCAGACCTTGACGCTGCGATCCCACGAGCCGGAGACGATGGTGGGGGTCATGGGGTTGGGGGAGAATCTGACGCAGGAAACCCACCCGGCGTGGCCCTCGCCGGCGCCATGGTCGCCGCCAATGGTGTACTTACACTCGCCGAGGGTGTTCCAGAGCTTGATGGTGTTGTCACGTGCCGCGGAGACGATCTGGCGGTTGTCGACGGAGAAGGCGACAGAGAGGACGTCCTTGGTGTGGCCGACGAAGCGGCGGGTGGTGCGGCCGGTGGCGAGGTCCCAGAGGCGGAGCTCCCCGTCCCAGGAGCCGGAGAGCGCGAACTGGCCGTCGGAGCTGAGGACGACGTCCTGGACGAAGTGGGAGTGGCCGGTGAGGCGGCGGTACGAGACGCCGTACTCCGGCGGGGCCGCCTCGGGATCCGTAGCCACGGCGGTGGACGGGTTGGTGATGTCCCACACCAGCAGCGACTTGTCGCGGGAGGAGGAGACGACGAAGGGCGAGTTGTCGATCGGCGCCGCGATCGCCGTTACCATGTCGTTGTGCCCGCGCAGGACGCCAGCCAGGGTGAGCGACTCCTGGCCAGCCATCGTCGCCGCGGGGGTGGAGAACCGGGGCTCTCGACGGCAGACGGCGGCGGCGGCGGCGGCGGCGGAAGGGAGGGCTAGGAGAGGAGGCGGCGGAGGGGAGAAGCCGAGGAATTTATAGTCGGGAGGAGTGGGGGCTAGGGTTTTTGCGGGGCTAGAGACGTGGACGGGATATCCTGGCCGTCGGATGGGATCGAACGGCTAAGAGTGTATGTCTTTCTTTTTTTCGTTGACCTGGGAAAGCTTAAAATTCGGGTATTTCGTTGAATAAGTTATACTACATTCAATTCAGATGATGCTTCGCCCGTTCAATTTAGAAATTTTTTCAGTAGTTTTATCATAGTTTATCGTGTCTATGGATTATTTGTGAAAAATACAATGTAGACCAAACCATGGAAACATTGAAAACAAGAAGGTGCACAATTCAACTCAGAATTTCAAGTGATGCTGTGTCCGTTCAATTTGGATTTTTTTTAGGACTGTTCAATTTGGATTTGAGCTGTGAGAGGTAGTTAAATTGAAATTTGAAAATACGATGCAGGGCTTGCAGCATCTTAATTTTCCATCCGAAATATATCGAAGGCTTGGTGGACCAATGAGTTCTTCTGCTTGGGCTCATTGGGCTGGATTGGTGAAGAGCCCTATGTTTCGCCTAGCCTTTGCTATCTCATTCTGACGTCACAGCTTCAATTACAATCCCGTGCAACACGTGTGGAATAATACACCTAGTACTGTTAAATCATACTAGCAGTAGCAACTGCAAGAGAATCCTAGCTTTTGGGATTAGATATATGTAAATAATAAATTCCTAAAAGCCATATAGAGGCCTAATCCACCATTGAACATCTCCACCTGTCTAACTTCTCCACTATCCCAACCAGAAAATCACATTGCAAAAATGATGTCAGAATTCAGAAAGAAAGGCAACCGAAAGATGTCTCAGAATTAACGAGTTTTTTTTTCTTTAACACTGCAGTTGTAAGATAGGTTTGCGTTGGTAGAGGGTAATCTTGAGCCTTAGGCAAATGGCAATATAGTATGACTTGATGATGCAAACCTTCCCCTGCAATCGTGGTCAAGTGCCTTCATTCCTTGAGTTTTGCTCGAAAAGAATAACTTTCTTGAGTCAATAAGCATCATTCCATTTTGCTGTCAAATTTCTCCAATCCTTTTAGTTCCCTTTCTGCATGAACAACTAAAGCATATCAGAAGCTAAAGCATAATCAGAAAAAAAGATGTCTCAGAAGCAAGCAAAGAGGCAATAATAATACAGGCAACTACTCCATCTCTTGCTTCTCTCTATACAATCCCCCAATGTTTCAGTCTTCAGATATCCAAATCTCCCCTTGCAAGCCTCCTCTTGTAGCTGCTATTTCCTCCTGGCCTTCCTTGGCCTCTGCATTTGCTTACCTCCTCGAATTGTTGAGGAAGCTCATGCCTTGATTTTTATCTATTTTGAACTGCAATTGCAGCCTTGCAGGTAAGGATCATTCCCAATTCTCACTATTCAAGAATTGCCTTGAGCAATCAGCTCAAAATGTTCAGGTCATCAGATGTGCACTTTGCTTCTTTTATTTTTGTTGTTGTTATTGCAAAGTAATATGCCAACATGTGTTCTGATTTGATCTTTGTTAGGTTGCCTGGATTGTCTTAGATTTCTCAGGTATGGCGGACCATTTTGCAGTAATGGCGGGCCGGTTGCTAACGGAATCGACTGTTCAGTCTGCCATTGATGAGGCCTCTGCTGCTATGCCTTCTTCAGTGATTGCATCTTATGAGGATGTTGAAGATGGCAGGCCAAAGAGTGGTGTTCTTGTAGAATGTAGAATCTGCCAAGAAGAGGATGATCAGACCTACATGGAGACCCCTTGCTCCTGCAGGGGCAGCTTGAAGGTAGAATTCAGTATTATCAGACTAATTATATTTCCGTTTTCGCAGTTCGGCATATGACAGATTGTGTTGTTAAACAGCTTTGATTGGTTAAGGAAAAACTATTTAGGCCTTTAATGTTTTCCATATTTTGCTCCTGCATATGATATTTCAGACCTCCAATTCTGTAGTTGTGCTCCAAAATAAATTTTGTAATAGTACTATATCCATGTTTCTTTCAGTACGCTCATCGCAAATGCATTCAGAGGTGGTGTGATGAGAAGGGAGACACCATATGTGAGATATGCTTACAGGTGAAGTTTTCTATGTGCAACTAGTAGTCCTGGCCATTTCAAAAGAATAAGTTACAAAGAAACTTACAGAGTTTGTGCTTCTGTGGATACAGCAATATACACCAAACTACACCGCCCCTTCGAAGTTGTTTCAACATGGAAGAAACTCAATTTTCTTCAGGTAATTTACAGTGCCTAACCTGTCATCACAAAAAGCAGCATGCTTCTGATTAGACATGGATCATCTGAACTTCTGAAGCTCACAAATCATTTGCAGAACTCCTGGTTACGTTCAAGCACAGGTCATGCAGAGCGCAGACCGAAGTGCTGCTGCCTCGACAAGCTACGATCCTGAACTTCCCAATCCAAAAGGTGTAATCTATTGTCGCATAGTTGCTCTAACTGTAAGTGCCTGAAAAAAAAAAGAATCTTTATTTTCGTGCAACTACTGAACTTTAACATTCAGAAACATCCAAAATTTTCATCAGCTGATGGTTCTCCTGCTGCTCCACGATGCAATCTCGGTTTTCCTCGGTGACCACGTTGCTTACACCGTCGCAATGATCACTGTAATTATCTGAATTCTCAGAGACTATAACACACAATTCACTCTTACCTTGATGCATGTGTAACCTGAGTAATTGAATAATATAATTTGGCCCAAATCATGCTCCTGAACCAGCTGCTGATGCTTAGAACGGCTGGAATCGTCATACCTGTGTACATCATCTTGGTCTCTGTAACTGAACTGCTTCATCGACGCAACCAGCGGCAGGTTCGCCAACCTCATTCTGAATTCTTGATATAAATGTACACGATCCGCAGTTCACGCAGCTGAACAATCCATGCAGCTTGTTTCACTCTGAAATTTAACCCGTCAGAAAATGCAATTGACAGATTTCAGACGCTGCTGCTGCGGTGGACATCAACCAGCAGGCGCCACAGTCACCGCGGCAACAGCATGTCATCAACATCCAATAAGTTCAGAGATGGAACATGTGTATGTATGTAACTATATATGAAGGCATAGCACTTGGATGAGGTTTTGGACTCAAGATGTGCAATCAAGATATGAAGATACGGAAGACATTGGTGTGACGTGTGAGTAGTTGCTCTTTGTAAATATTGTGAAAAAAATGCATGCGTAAGCGGCCACTCGTTTCTCAAGTAAATCAAGATGAAGTGATATTACTGTACATAACAAGAACACGGTCAATACACCATAATAACCGGAAAAAAAGCAACAAAAAGATTCCCAGAAATTCATTCCTGCTTATGAGAAAAATCGGTACAGCTGATGTACCTGCTTAAGTTGAAAGTAACATGAGATTTTGGGTGAGTAATTAAATTTACCATAGAGCGTGAGGGGAGTCTGTGTAAGCGAAGACTGCTTTGACTTTTCAGCGGAAGCAGATGACAGGGCGTTGACAGGTCACCTTTGATCAGACTCATCAAGGGGTTTGTAGTTTTCTTCTCCGACCCTCATCTTTCCGCATTTGGCTCTCGAAATCACCTTGATAAATTCTCAAAAAAGTAAGGATGCGCGGAATATGGCTTTCTAGCATCCTACTAAAATTCGAAGTCAAACACATTCAGAAGATGGAGAAATAAAATGGGAAATTTCACAGTTGCCAATGCATTGCTTAAGTTCAGGTTTTGCATTGCTTAAGCTGAAGCTGGCCTGATATAGACGGTGTGACCGTGTATCTGTAGCCCTTTCAAGCAACAGAGATGTGCTCAGTTTATTTCGTCGGAAAGAGATGACCGGTCAGCTTTATTCGGATCCATCAGGGGTTCGGAGTTTTCTTCTCCGACTCCCATCATTCCCCATTTTGACCAACTAAATCACCACAAAAAATTCCTTCCAAAAGAAAAGGGTACGAGGAATACGGTTTTCGCACATCGTACAGAAATTCGATGTCAAGCATATAGGGTGTGTTTGGTTGCTCGTATCCTCCTAACCTAGCCCATCTCTCTCATCCAGGTTGAGTGTGGCCTGGTTTAGGGGATACACATGCAGATGTTTGGTTGATCGTATGATATAAAGCAGGATACGATGAGATGTTTGGTTGGTTGTAGCAAAGGACGGATGGAATACTTGCATACAGAAGATGTTGTTTGGTTGGATGGATACATCTTATGTGTAGATATCTATTTTTGTGGGTGGTGAGGTTACCCCCGAAGTTTGTGGAGTGAGAATTTTTCCAAGTCCTAAATCTGTGTATGGATTACATTGTGTTACTTTAGGTTCGTAGCTACCTACTAATATTTCTGAGCTCATTTTTCTCTTTGGAGAATCGATGTATTGTGTATGTATGTTTTACTGATATAGTCATTTTTAAGAACTAGCGAGCAGCACCGATGGAACAATTTTTTAATAAGTGTAACGGAATGGTCTGGCTTACTAGATAAAAACGCAAGAGAGTGATTATTATAGCAAAAATCATGTACATAATTTCATTGATGACACTGTATATTTGATAATTCAAACAAACATACAAATATACATGCTCATGGCATGTTTTTTACAAGGAATCAATTTGATAAACAATAATATAACCAACCACATATAAAAAATAAACCACCTGTTTCAGCTATGTTCTACTTGCAAGATTTTGTACAGATATAGCTTCAAACTCATCAACCTTAGTATATCCACAACTTAGCATTTTAAAAATTGTGGTGACCAATTAGAAGCGAAACCTGCCCTGTACATGTTGGTCATCTGCGAGTTTTCTGAAAAAATCTGTTCACATGCATCACAAAGAGCAGCTTATATCAGAATTGACAATCTTTCCCAGGCTACCAACCTAACAGCAAGAAAATGAACAAGTGTAGAAAAATTGGTTCATGTTCTCACATTGTATATGCAGCCATAAATAAAACCATCCAGATGCTCACATCTGTTCTTATGAATCAAACACAGGAGCAATGACCTGACCCCCAAAAAATGAAAGTGTAGAAAATCTGTTCTTATGCATCACAAATCAGCACTATTATTCATCACTTGCATCCTTGACAGCAAGAAAATTGACCAAGTGCAAATATCAAGACCAAGTATGTGTCTGTCAGTAACAATGGATGAACAAGGAACAAGGATAACCATCTTTTCAGACCACTAACTCAAATTGCAGCATGAAAAAGCAAGTGCAGAAGGACGAAATTTAACATGAGGCAGAGATCATGAACAATAATATGGTGTCCACTACCACCTTAACCATCACATAGCCAAATGTGTGATAGATGAATCTAAGGTTTGACTGTCTAGCTATGTCTCTTCAGACATTGGTCCATAGGAGATCCTAGGGGTATTTTGTCTAGCTCTTCGCACAATGAAAAGCATGTAAGCACACATCACATAAACTAAACCAGCAAACCAGCTGCTTTAGCAATTAGGGCACAAAAGGAGCACAATAATATACACAACTATCAGGGTCACAGATCCAACTTGAATGAGCACGTCACAAATAACCAGTGCAGATCTGAGCTATGAGACAATCGATTTAACAAGTATTCATGCGTAGAAAACTGAAAGATATGTAGATCGACCAAGAAAAAGATTTTTAGTCATGCTAAGAAACATCTAGAAAATAGACCAACAGTACATAACATGGCAAACATATATAACAAAATCCAGGCCTATGCAGAGTTTGGTTGCACCCAAATCAACCTAATATAGATCACATTTTAGTAGATCTAGCCTTTTTTATGAAGGGGACATGCTCTCATCCAAAAAAAATCAAAGAAAGAGTGGACAGGAAACTGAAGGAGGTAGGAAGGGGAAGAGGATTCCCAACCCTACAATGGGTAGCGGAATACCATCCTTGCACTTACCGGAGAGCTTGATGGAGAGAGCCGAAGAGGAGAGGGCGTGAGGAAGAAAACTGACGAAGAAGAGTGCGTGACGGAGGGAGACGAGTAGCTGGTGACGGAGAAAGGCGGCTGTTGTCGAACCGACAACTGCATACATCGAAAGACGTGGTTACTCAACAGTCGTTGGGAAAAGTTAAATGTATTAAATTAAGGATTTTTCTTGGGATCCCCCCTTTACATGGCCCTAGGGGGCTATTTATAGTCCTATTACAGGTCCCCCTATTAGGGTTTAGGTTTTACAGGGGAATTTACATGGTCACCCTTATGAAAGGGACACTTGTATGGGTATACAACGTAATTAAGATGCATGGGCCTCTGACGGGCCAATTGGCGACTGCTGGCCCACGGGCCAACGGGCCAGAGCGGTCGGGTTGGCCCCTTGGGCCTTCTTGGAGCAGGGCCTGATATGGCGAAGTCACCCTCCTTCGGCACACGCCCTTCGCCATTCAGCCTTCGCCCAGGGCACGTTGAGACTTGCAGGGACCCAACGCGACTCTTCACCCTTCGCCGCCTTCGCCCCGTGGTCTTCGCCATAAGGCTTCGCTCCGATGAACCTTAGACGCCTCGAGTCTGAATCCTCGCAGCTTGCTTGATTTCGGCAGGTCTGGTCGAAGGGTCTCATGACATACCGCCAAAAAGCCCCTCACGGGCAAGGGTGAGATAGGAGCTTCGGCCGAGACCGTGCAAACCATGTGGTATGGTATGAGGCATCCCCTTTCGACCGATGCTCCTGCCGAAACCTACCTTGTGTTCCTGCAAAAAATGTATGCGTTGTGTGCACGTGTATTGTTGTGGTTATTTTTTTATTATTTTTTTGCAGCTTTCGCCTTCCACGAACGGCAAAGCTGTATTTATTGTTTCACTGGGCCGAAATGAACAGTGATGGGTTTTTTTCCCGAGGGCTCATCACTATGCGGCCTGGTCTATGGGGATTTACCGTTGCGCCTACCCTTGCGACATATGGCAGCCCGTGATTGGGTGGGAAGGCGAAATGTCGCCTGGTGGGCTATATATCCCCCTCCCCCCTTTTCACCGCCTTTACCCCTGTCATTTTCACAGCAAGTGCTCTCTTTCTCCATCCTTTACTCTCGGCGGCACTCTTTGAGTCATTGGACCTTTTCGTCTGTTGACCTCTTTCGCCACTGCACCTTTCCTTCGACATGGCCCCTCGCAAGCCGAACCCTGCCTCCGCGACGGGTCCCGATCCCGGCCGGATCGATGATGACACCACCGCGTTTTTAGGGACATCGCTAGTGGACGACGATGAGCTGGCGAAGTGGGTCAGCTTAGGCGCGGTGGTGGAGGGGCAGGCCTTCGCCCGGGGAGAGGCCGTGGTGCCGAAGCCGGGCGACAACCAGATGGTGGTGTTCGCCGTCTTCTTCGAGGCGGGGCTTCGATTTCCTTGCAACGTGTTGTTGCCGAAGATCCTTCGCCTTTTCCAGGTGGAGCTCTCCCAGCTGAGCCCTTCGGCGCTTGTCCGGATCGCCATCTTCGACTGCGCGTGTCGGACCGCCGGGTTCGAACCGAGCACCGAGCTTTTCGGCGCCGTTTTCTTCACCACCGTGAACTCGAAGATGGTGGTTACCCCGGCCGGGACAAAGAAGACGGTGTTCGGGAGCGTGAACTTCAACGTTCGCCCCGAGCGCTCCGATTTATGGCCGGTGAACGCCGCCATGTCAAAGTGGGATCGCCACTGGATGGCGAAGTGGTTCTACCACTCCATCCTCTTCGAGGCCGGGTCCGAGGCGGCGAAGACCCTCCGGTGGCGGCGCAGGGTGATTGCGCCGAACCAGAAGCCCAAGGTCGCTGTCTGCAGTGCCATGGAAGCACGGTTCGCCCTGCTTCGCAAGGTGTGCTCCCGTCTTAGCTGCCGCGACCTGGTGGAGGAATTTTGCATGCTTCGCATCTTCCCCCTCTCCCAGTCGTGGCAGGTCGAGGTCGATCGAGACGAGGAGGTCGACGGCCTGCCGAAGCTCATCATGCCTGTGGGGGCAAACTGTGAGTCGTTTTCTCTTCCCCGATGCATCTGTATTTTGCTCTTTTTCTCCGTTCGACGCCTGATACGATGACGCTTCTCTCTTTTTTTTTCCACAGTGTTGACTCTCGCCAGGCTGACACCGAAGCCTGAAAAATGATAGGCAATGTGTCGATCACCGAGTTTAGCCAGCTGCTAACGCGGCAAGCGGCTGGCAGGGTGAACCGGGTGTATGCCGGCGAACTCCCCCCCGGGCGAAGCCCTTCAAGACCGACGGTGATGAAGGTACCTCCAAGAAGCGGATGCGTGGGCAGGTGAAGTTGGCCCCGCGAAAGCGGAGGGCCCCTGCCTCCACTGATTCCGACGCCGACGACGAGGATACCGTCGAAGAGTAGGAGAACATAGGGGAGACGGAGGTCGCGGTCGAGAAGGCCACGGACGAGGCCGCTGACAGCCGCTCCGAAACGTGCGACTACACCCCAACTCCAAGCCCCGAGCGCGTCGAGACCGGGGTGGAGTCGAACTGCTCCCCCCTCCGCCGGAAGGATGTGGAGGGGGCGAAAGCGTTGGTCGCGATCGCCGCGGCCAAGATGGCGAAGGGGGAGTCGGTCAGGAAGACCCCCCAGAAGAAAGGGCTCGTCGAGATCGCTCGTGTTTTCAGCGATGATGAGTCCTCGGATGAAACCCCCACTTCGCCAGATAGTCGAAGCTTGGGTCTCTCGACCACCCTGGGTGCTGCGGCCGATGCGGGCAGGGCGAAAGAGAGCGTCGCTGGGCTTCGGCTTCAGCTGAGCGGGTCGTGAAGACTGCCGCCAGGGTCTTCAGCAGCCCTGTTCGCCAACCGCTCGTTTCGCCGCTTGTCCTTGGTAAGGGTAAGAAGGCGGCCGAGACGTCCACTTCGGACTGCTCCCTCGCGCCGCCCCGCTTCGCCCCTGGTGATTTCGATACCCGGGCGGAGCTTATCCCCTTCGTCGAGGGGGTAAGCAAGATCGTTGCTCCGGCTGGCGGTCCGAGCCTGTTCGCCGAACTGAACGAGTTCGACGAGGGCTGTTCTGCTGTCAAGAGCCTGGCGGTCCGGGTATGTTGATTGATTATATATATATATATATCGCCGTTTGCGACAACCTGTCTTAACGTTCACCTTTCCTCTTTTTTTTCTTAACCAGATCCTCACGGCCCATTGTTCGACTGAGCGAACTATGCGGGCCCGTCTGGACGGCTTGAAGAACCGTCTTCGAGCCAAGGACGACGAACTGGGCCGCAAGGGCCTAGAGATGGAAGGCCTCGCCCGCTCCCTCAAAGAGGCGAAGGCCGAAAATAAGCGACTCCAGGCTGAGCTGGAAAAGGGTAGCGAGGCGAAGGCGGAGATCGAGCGCCTCAAGGCTGAGCTCAAGAAGGAGCAGGGACATTCCGCCGACTTGATGGACTACTACAATTTTACCGAGCCGAAGATGGAGGCTCTTCGCCTGGAGGCTAGCAAGGCGGAGGCGAAGTCACATCGGCTTGCACGGGAGGGGGCGAAGGCCACCGAGTCTGCCAAGACAGCGTGCCGCACACTTCGCCTTGCCCTTACTGACATGGGGAAAGGGTGCGGGGTGTGCCGGGCGAAGACGCTTCCGCCTTCGAGTTCTCAGAATGGACTCAGCAGGCTGGCGGTGCGGTCTCGGACTGTGCCACCGCGTACGGCGATTGCTTTGCGCGCGTGTCAGTGGCTTTCGCCATGGGCCTACTGCAGCAGTCTGATGCGAGCACATCACCAAGTTCCCCGACTATGCGAAGGGGGACTGGGAGGTCAGTGCTCAGGACGTTTCGCCCGCACTTCGTGCTTGGCCCAAACAGTTCTGGCAGAAGGACGACCGATCTATCGCCAAGGCACGTCTGCTCGAGCAACTGGCGAAGGCGGAGGCAGCGGACCAGGACGACGAGCTAGCGGCCGAAAGGGGCGGAGGCGATGCCCAAGATCACCTAGAGGTGTGAGGCCCTCCGCCCGCTTTTCTAGATTTTTGTAGTTTTCCTTTTTGGGCGTTTGCCGTGCAGGGCGAACGATGTAAATATGGTCGATGGCTAATATTATTGTAGTTTGTTTAACATATGAAATATATGACAAGTTTCACCAATTATTGCGTTTGATGCCTTTTACATATGCTCGCATCGCCTCGCATACGAAGGAGTGCTTACTCTTTTCGCCCATCCTACGTGTTTTGCTTGGCTTTAATTTTGCGTTTCGCCATTTGATTTTTTATACTGTCTTATCAGGGTCTACGCCGAAAACTGTGTTCGGCCCTCCTTTGGGGATTGGCGAAGCAAAAACGAGAAGTTTGTTGCGGTAAAGGATTTGCCGAAGGTCCGGTATCCGTTTCAGCCTATTTACCGCGAGATGACAATAAACGGCAACAGTTACAAGGTCCTGAATGTCGCCAGTTGGATGCGAACGCACCCCGGGCGAACCCTGGAGGACTACGACCGTGTCCACGCGGAATGCCTAGAGGGCATGGTTCGCTTTTGGCGAAATCATCGGAGGATCGATCAGCAGGAAGCGATCGCCCAGCGCCGTTATAGTCTAGCTTGTGTTTCGCCCCCTTCTCCCCTTAGGGTAGTACATAACATTAGTAGTGATGACGAACCTGGTTCGCCGGATCATTCCTTAGGGAGTGGCAGTTGTTCCGGGGGCGAAGATGTGATTTATTTGTAGACTAGGCTGTAAAGCCTGTTGTATTCTTTTCACATGTACCATGTTGTATGGCATGTATTCTTCGATGATTTTTTCGAAGTTAATAAAGATGTGTTTTTATTCCCTTTTCGCTATTTTTCGCAATGTCACTTTTCGTGCTTTCGTTAGGTCGTAGTGTGTCGGCCCCTTTGCGTATATTAGCGAAATAGGTCTGCTGACTTTTCAGCTTTCTACTTCCGTTGTCGATCTGTGGTATTTCGCGCTGAGAGAAGCACTTGTGTTTTCGCATAGATCGAGTATAACGGTGTTTGGTTAGCTATTTCCCGAAACAAGCTGTCGCGGTTTCAACGTTCGGCGAGCGATGCTTCGGCCGATTTGTTTCACCCCCCTGGCGTTTTCGCTGATCAGGCGTTTGCCTTGAGGTTTTTCCACGAATTATCATGTACACAAGTAAAAAAGGTGAAAGACCCAAAGATTTTATACCGGTTCGGGCCTCCAGGGTGGATAATAGCCCTACGTCCAGTTTTTTCTTTTTTCATTCTTCCCCCTTTTTTTGTATTTTTGTGCCGAAAGGCTTACATAATGAGAGATGCCGAAAGGTCTATACAACAGTATGTACATTTTTACAATTTGGCGAATAGGGTGCCACCCTTCCTAGACGTAGAAACGCTTAAGAGAAGCAGCGTTCCACAAATGGTCAAACTCTTCGCCTTCCAGTGTTGCTAGGCGAAAAGAGCCTGTTCTTGACCTGTGCTTGATGAGGTACGGCCCTTCCCACTTCGATTCAAGTTTCCCGACTGCTACCGGGTTCGCCATCTTCCTGAGGACGAGATGGCCAGGCAATAGCTCTGTCGGTCGAACTTTTTTGTTGTAAGTTGCCGAAGTGCTTGTGGCGTATTTGCGCATGTGTTCTAGTGCTTCGACTCTTACCCCCTCGAGGAGTTCGAGCGACACTTCGCGCCCATCTTCGCCTCCAGAGAACATCACCCTTGGCGAATTAGCCCCTAGCTCTGTTGGGGTCATTGCTTCGTCCCCATAGAGAAGCATGAATGGGCTAAACTTGGTTGGCCTTGTGGGGGTCGTCCGAAGGGTCCAGAGAACGGATAGCATTTCGTCTGGCCATTTGCCCTTTGCTGCCCCCTCAAGCCTTTTCTTGAGCGCCTCCAAGATCTTACCATTTGTACGTTCGGCCGCCCCATTTGACTGCGGGTGCGCGACCGAAGCGAACCTGATTTCCAGGTTTAGTCCTTCGCACATTTCTCTGAATTTATCAGAGTCAAATTGCTTGCCGTTGTCCGTGATGAACTCTTTTGGCACTCCGAAACGGCAAACAGTGTTCTTCCAGACGAACTTCTGCACTGCTGCCGAAGTGATTGCGCCGAGTGGTTCGGCCTCAATCCAGCGGGAGAAGTATTCGATGGCTACAATTGCGAACCTGTACCCATTTCGCGCCACAGGGGATGGGCCAATAATGTCTAGCCCCTATTTGGCGAAAGGCCAGACTGGTGCTATAGGCTGCAGCTCATACTGTGGTGCAGTTTGGTTTCGGCCATGCCATTGGCAGTTTTCGCACTTTTTGGCTTGCTCAACACAAACTTTCAGCACAATGGGCCAATACACCCCCTGGCGAAATACTTTGGAGGCGACCGTTCTTGCGGCCTGGTGTGCACCACACAGCCACTGGTGTATTTCTTTCACCATTTCCTCACCTTCGGCAAAGGAGATGCATCGAAGCAAGGGTTGAAGCACCCCGGAGCGATACAGCTGCCCTGAGACCAGCTTGTGCTTTGTGGCTCTGATCTCTAAGCGCTTCGCTTCTGCTTCGTCCTCTGGGAGCCAGTCGTTCTTGAGGTACTTCACGAAACAGAGTCCGCTAGTCCTCTGGGTCTTCGCCCAGTTCTGCCTGGTCAATTGCCATGATGTCCAGGTTTTCTGTGGGCGCCCTTGGTGCGTACAAGACTTCAAAAAAGATGTCCGGTGAATGCGGGCCTCCACAGGCAGCAAATTTCACTAGGTTATCAGCTTCCTCATTCTGGCCTCTAGGTAAGTGTTCAACCGTTATGCCGGCAAAGCACTTTTCCATAGAGCGAACAGCCTCCAGGTACTTCTTCATTCCTTCGTCCTTTGCCTCGAAGGATTTGTCAACATGACTCGCCACCAGTTTGGAGTCTGTTCGGATGAGCAAATGCCGAACCCCCAATGCTTTCGCCTTTCTTAGACCCAATAATACAGCTTCGTACTCTGCCGTGTTATTGGTCACGTCGAACTGCAGCCTTGCGGCATACCGAATCGGCACGCCCCGTGGTGAAGTGAGTACTGCCGCGGCGCCCACCCCCCTGTGCGACCACGAGCCGTCAGAGTGCATTATCCAAGGCTGTTCGACAGGCTGGGGTTCAGGGGCGAATGCCGGTGTCCATTCGGCCACGAAGTCGGCTAGGACTTGGGACTTGATGGCAGTGCGGGCGACAAAATCCAGGTCGAAGGGAGATAACTCTGCCGCCCACTTGCTGAGCCGACCAGAAATTTCCTTGCCCCGGAGCACTTCGCCCAGAGGATACTGCGATGGCACAGTGATTTTGTGGGCCTGAAAATAGTGCTCAAGCTTGCGCGAAGCCATCACTAGGGCGTAAGCAAGCTTTTCCATTTCAATGTATCTTATCTTCGCCCCTTGCAGGGCCTCGGAGACAAAGTACACTGGTTATTGACCTGATTCTGTCTCTTGGACAAGAGCTGCACTGACCGCCACCGGCGAAGCTGCTAGATAGAGCAACAGTTTGCTCCCTGGTGCGGGGTTGATCAACGCGGGTGGGCTTTGCAGATATTGTTTTAGCTCGTCAAATGCTACTTGGCATTCGGGTGTCCAGCTAAACTTTCCCGCGCCCCGGAGGGTCTTGAAGAAGGGCAGGCCCCTTTCGGCTGCCTTTGAGAGAAATCGACTGAGCGCCGCAATTCGGCCTGTGAGCTTTTGTACTTCACGTACACTCGACACGGGCTTCATTTGCTGAATGGCGTCGATTTTCTCGGGGTTCGCCTTGATACCCCTTTCGAAAACAAGAAAACCCAACAACTTGCCCGCGCGAACTCCAAAAACACATTTCTCAGGGTTTAGTTTCATACTCGCCGTGCGCACGTTTCGAAGGTCTCCTGCAAGTCGGACGCATGATCGGAAGCCTTGCAGCGTTTAACGACGATATCATTGACTTAGGCCTCCACATTTCGCCCCAACTGTTTGTGAAGCACCTTGTATACCAGCCTGGCGAACGTCGCCCCGGCATTTCACAGGCCGAAAGGCGTCCTGAGGTGGCAGAAAGTGCCGAACGGCGTGATGAAGGCTGTTTTGGGGATGTCACTCGGATTCATGTGGATCTGGTGATAGCCTGAGTACACATCCAAAAAACTCATGAGCTCGCAGCCAGTTGTCGAGTCCACAAGCTAGTCGATCTGCCGCAAGGGGAAGTCATCTTTCGGGTACACTTTGTTGAGGTCTGTGAAATCGACACACATGCGCCACTTGCCGTTTGACTTCTTCACCAAAACTGGGTTCGCCAACCATTCTGTGTGGTCGATTTCTTGGATCACCCCAGCCTTGAGCAGCTTCTGCACTTCGGCCTTCGCTGCCTCTTGGCGATCGGCGGACATCTTGCGCAGCTTCTGTTTTCTTGGCTTGGCCTCCGGCTTGACTGCCAGACAATGCATGATGAGGTCCGCCGAAACACCTCCCACTTTGTCAGGGCTCCAGGCGAAGATGTCAATGTTCTTCTTGAGCACCTCCAGGATGTTCTTGGCTTCCTCTTCGCCCAAATCGCCCCCTAGCTGGACAGACTTTGTGGGATCGGTGTCATCGACTTGCACCTTAATCACCTTGCCATGAGGGGCGGGCTTCGGCATGCGTTTAGCATGGTCATGTGGTTCGGCCTCAACATTGTGCACTACCCTGTTGATTGCGGCCAAATCGCCCTTTGATGCGGTCGGAGGTTGAAGCCCCCTAACGACAATCACGCCTGCAGGACTCGGCATCTTGAGCTTGAGATAGTTGTGGTGGGAGATGGCTTCGAACTTGTTCAAGGTTGCACGGGCGAAGATTGCATTATAACTGTATGGGATGTCAACAACATCGAACAATATTTGCTCTTCACGCCTGTTTCCGCTTGCGCTAAAAGCTACCACCAACTGTACTTGGCCTAGGACTTGAACTGCTCCACCGCCAAAACCGCGAAGTGAGGCCGGTGCTTGAGTGAGAGCTAGGGTTGGCAGCCCCATCTTGGCATATGCTTCAGCGAAGATGACATCAGCTAAGCTTCCTCCCTCAACCAGGATTCGGCGGACTTCGAAGCCAGCTACCTCGGCTAAGATCACCAGGGGGTCTTGATGTGGAAACAGCACTCCTTCGGCATCTTTCGGCCCGAAAGAGATTTGCTGATTCAAGTACTTCGGAGCCCCTTCGCCCGCGGCGGTGATGTTGTGCACCATTCGCACCTGCATCTTCCTCTGCCGCTTTGACGGTTGGACCGGTGGATCGGCCCTTGTAATCACTTGAATTACTCTGCGTTGTACGTCTTGGTGCTGTTCGGCTGGGGGTGCCTGTTCTTGAACAGCTTCGCGAGGTGCTTCGACAGCAGCCCCTTGTTGTGGCCTGGGTTCTCGGATGTTGCCCCGTTGACGAATGTTTCGGCATTGCTCGGTGGTGTGCGAAGATCGTCCATGATAGGCGCAATAGAGGTCTTTTCTGACCTTCTTGCGAACAGGCTGTTGGTGGCTGCCTCCTTGCTGGGCGTCGAACTCCTTGCGGAGGGCTTGTACCTCTTCGACAGCCATCACAGTCTTGCCCGTATGGTCAGTTTTGAATTTCCTCCAAGTCATGGGAGCTTGGCTCGACCTTGGCGGCTGTCCTTGGTTCGTCGGCTGAGGTTGGCGAACGGTGAGAGGAGCTGGTTCGGCGACCTGTGCTTGTATTTGAGCTTGGGCAGCGGCGATGGAGGCTTTATCGTACTCGGCTTGGATTGCTTGCCTTCGTTTGGAATCCTCTTCGCCCCTTGCGTACCCGTCAATGATGCGAAGCAGGTGCTCGAGAGTCTGCGGTTCCTTGTTGCCGATTTTTCTTGTGAGTTCGCCTTTGAGCAGCCCGGCCGAAGCGGCGTTGATGACGGATGGTTCGGTTATATCTTGAACTTGGCATCGGGCTTGCGAGAAATGACGCATATACTCCCGTATTGATTCCCCCGGCCTCTGGCGAATGCCGAGCAGATGTTGCTGCGTCTTCGACTCCTCATAGGTGCCTCGAAAGTTAAGGACAAAGACATCGCGCAATTGCTTCCATGAGTAAATGCTATTAGCTGGTAAATTGAAGTACCAAGAACGGGCGATGCCGTCCAGAGCGAGATGGATTACCTTTGCCTTTGTATTTTCGTCGCCGTGAGCGGCTTTGATCGCGGATTCGTAGATGGACAGAAACTCTTTTGGGTCTGTTTCGCCCGAGTATCGCGGAACAGGTGGGAACTTGAACTGGGGTGGGATTGGGCGAATCTTGATTCCCCCACTCAGCGGCAGTCCCTTTTCGCCCCTGCCTTGTTCACCGCGCATTGCGGCGAGGGCCCATTCGACTGTGGGTATGGCATGGCAAAGGGCGAAGTTATGGCTTGCGCGTGTGGCTGGGCCACAGTATTCGGCGGCCCGGTCCCGAACGGTGGCACTTGGGTGGCGTTGCTGAAGTCGAACTACGGTCCTTGACTCCATGGCGAAGCCCCCGGCCCAGGCTGGTTCGACAGTAGCCAACCGGGTACGCCCTGGCCTGCGCTCCCCTCCGGTTGGGCCGAAGGTGTTTTACTCGAGATGTTGTGGGGTTGATTGAGTTGATAAAGGAAAGCTTGAAGCTGTGCCTGCAAGGCCGAAGCCCCCTCCGCCATTGCTTGTGACATTTGACCGGGTGGCGAGGGGTGTGCTTGGGCCGCGACCGGCCGAATCTGCGGCTGCACACCAGGGGTCGGGTGTGTTGTTGCGGCCGAAAGCTGCCCAGCAAAGTACACCGGTGCTTGCGCGGCTTGTGACGAAAGGGCCTGAACCGGCGCTTGCGGGTAGACTTGGGATGGGATGTAGCCCGCCGAATACTGGAGAATTGGGGCCGAAGCGACCTTGGCCTACCGTGCCACTTCGTATGCCTGCTGTTGCTCTTGCATTTGGTGAAGCATGTCTTGAAGTCTCGTCATGCTCTGGCGCATGGCTTCCATGCCAGCTTCGGCTTGCGCTTCAAGGTTGGGGCTGGCTTGCGCAGCGGCGAGCGCGGTCGAAGTCGTAGCCGGTTGTGACGAAGTGTCTTGGGGCGCCACCAGCTGACTTGTCGAAAGGATCTCCGGCGCCTGCCCCGCCGAGACAACCGGAGCCGAAGGCGGTGGTTGCGGCGCGGTTGACGAAGCCGACGGCGCCGCCCTAGTTTCGGCGATGGGCGCCGAAGGCTCTGCTCCCTCTTCGGTGGCCATCGCCTCTCTTGCTGCACTCTCCTTTGGCTTAGCAACCTTCTCCTTTGCGACCTTCTTCGGTGGCATTCGCTCTCAGTGGTTTCGCTCGGAGGTCCCCACGGTCGGCGCCAGCTGTTGTCGAAGCGACACTGCATACGTCGAAAGACGTGGTTACTCAACAGTCGTTGGGAAAAGTTAAGTGTATTAAATTAAGGATTTTTCTTGGGATCCCCCCTTTACATGGCCCTAGGGGGCTATTTATAGTCCTATTACAGGTCCCCCTATTAGGGTTTAGGTTTTACAGGGGAATTTACATGGTCACCCTTATGAAAGGGACACTTGTATGGGTATACAACGTAATTAAGATGCATGGGCCTCTGACGGGCCAATTGGCGACTACTGGCCCACCGGCCAACGGGCCAGAGCGGTCGGATTGGCCCCTTGGGCCTTCTTGGAGCAGGGCCTGATATGGCGAAGTCGCCCTCCTTCGGCACACACCATTCGCCATTCAGCCTTCGCCCAGGGCACGTTGAGACTTGCGGGGACCCAACGCGACTCTTCACCCTTCGCCGCCTTCGCCCCGTGGTCTTCACCATAAGGCTTCGCCCCGATGAACCTTAGACGCCTCGAGTCTGAATCCTCGCAGCTTGCTTGATTTCGACAGGTCTAGTCGAAGGGTCTCATGACATACCGCCAACAGCGACGCTAACGCCCAGCCTAGCGACGAATGATGGCGCGGCGAGCTTGGCGACGAGTAGCGGCGCACAGCCCAAATCCTAGATTTTTTTCGGTGGGAAGAAATGAGGAGGGGGTGGGATAACCGCTCGAGGCCGCGCACGGTGACTCCAACTCTCGCTACCTGCACGCGTGGATGCAGCGTTTGCACGCGCAGGTGCAACCTCGCAGCACGCCACGAGCCAGGCCACCGAGCGAAGGTCGAATCGGCCGTTTCCCCTCGGCCTGGCTCCACGAGCCTTTTTGCATCGCCTGGGCCTGGCTGAGCACCCCGTCAAGGCAACCAAACAGAGGCTGCAAATTGCACGCTAGATACGGGCCAAGTACGGTCCAGGCAACCAAACATACCCATAAAGTATACGGAGAAATAATGAGAAAGTTCACAATTGCTAGTGCTTGCTAAGCTCAGCTTTGCATGGTCTAAGCTGAAGCTGACCTGATTATAGACGGTGTGTAGTGTAGCACCTTTCAGCAACAGAGATGTGCTCTAATCTTATTATACATTTTAAGATGATCTTATTAGTATTTAGTACTGATGAAAAATGCGCTTTTCCTTGTTCAAATATTAGAGCACATCTGTGAAATGGAATTGGTTACCAAAAGTCACACAACTAATAAATTTGTCAAGGAAAAAAAAGAGACAAGGTGGTGTGACCCCCTCCCCCATTATTACTGTTGGTAGAGTCATATAAATATCGCTGACAACTCTAATAACAATAAGTCGCTTGTAATGGGATAAGAGACTCTTGGCTAAATTCCAAGATTATAGCACTATCGTGTGTAATGTTCTACTCCTTTCATGGTAGCACCATAAGCTATGGCTCTATTTAGGAAAGATTCTAGCAACCACAATTTCTTATAGAAGCTCCAGGCCTCCAGCTCTCACAAATAATCTAGACTGACTCAGATTATGAAAAATGTCGTTATAGAATTCATAAAATGAACTAGAAACTAACTTCTCCATGTTCTTGTAAACTAACTACCAATCGGCTGCTTCTCATATTCTTAAGCTCTTCAAACAGGACCTGAAAGTGGAGCCACTAATCTCACCGACCTCGATGTTATCCGATATTCGGTGTTCCCAACTACACTTGTTCAGATTAAAGTTTTGAGAACAAAGTTTTCAGATAAAAGTTTCTCATACAAAAATTTCATAGATTAAAGTTTTTTTTAAAAAAAAGACTGTGTTCTCCCCCTCACCTCACCTTCTTTCTTCGTATTACACGCGCACACTTTTCTAACTATTAAGCAAAATATGTTTTTTTAAAAAAAATATACGAAAGTTGTTTTAAAAAAATCAAATTAGTTATTTTGAAAAAAATAAATTATTAAAATACTTAATTAATCGTAAAATAGGTCGTTGCGCGGAGGTGAGTTCCTTGCACACAGCCTAAGGCAGCGTTCGGCAAAGGAGGATGGGAAGCTGCATAGTGATTGCGGAAAACGGAGCGATCCATTAGCGCGTGATTAATTAAGTTGATTTTTTTAAGCAATTTTTGATTTTTTTAAGCAATTTTTGTATAGAAACTTTTTGCAAAATACATACTGTTTGGTAGTTTGAAAAGAGTGCGCGTGGAAAACGAGGAAGAGGAGTTGGGAAGAGGGGGAACGAACGGGGCCTAATTAGTCATCCCAGTGCCGCGACGGCAGACAAATGCTCACCCGCTGAGACAACGGATCCACGATCCCCGGACCACACGTAAGCGCCGTGAAACTGAATTGTCAGATCAGATCCTCCCGGGTCGTCTCCCGCGGGGCGACTCACCCTAGCCGCCGCCGCCACCGCCACCGCCGGTAAGGCTGTTGCGGCGGCGGGGCTCTATCCCTTTCCGCTCAATGGCGAGAAGATCGAAGCAGATGAAAGGACTCTCGTTACCTGGTGTGGTGGATCGAAACGGGATTCGACCATCATACCCTCTGTGGTTATGGGGAGATCGGATCGGGTGGTTGCGCCACTGTGGCCAATGACTCACGACTCTCTACATCAGATGGCGAAGCATTCAGTTCTGGCTGATGAAGGATAGTGGCCTTTGTCATCATGCTGATCTGAAAATCACAGGGAGTTTGGGCCAGAGGTAGGGACATGGCGTACGTCTTGCCGTCGCCGCCGTGTTGTGCTCTGCATAGATGTCTCTAGCGGTGCGCTGGGATGTCTCTTGCATGTGCTGCTGCAGCATATGTGCCCAATTTGAAGAATCACCAAGTCGAAAAAAACTCCTGTTTCTGGAGAACAGTTCGACGACGGTTGATTTAAGTGCACTCTCAAAAATTGGCTCCAGTTCTTGACGTTCACCAGCGTTTGCTGTTTTGGAGGCTACTCTTGCATCAACATTTGAGAACTAGGAGTAATTCCACTTCTATTTGTTTGATGGTGGTGAATGGATGTGATCAGTGCTTCGCCAATGATGAATGATCTTTTGTATTGCTTGACTCTTAGCCATTGGCGATTAGATGGTGGCCGCTACACGGGTGGTGACTACCATTGGAATCGGGAAGATTGGTCAGTGACAACTGAAGTTAGTTCGGCGGTAACGACCAGTCGCGAGCGGATTGCCTTGGCTGTTTTTGGTGGGCGGCAATCGTCGAGGACATTTGCCTCTCACGAGCTCATCTTCACAATTGGATGGAGGCATGAAGTAATAGCGGCAAAGGCTCTGAGGTGAAAACCCTGATCTGGTTTTCTAGATCCGACAATGTTGACACTTGTTTGTCGTTCCCTTGTTGAAGGTGTTATTTCAGACTACGGATGAAGATCTAAGCCTAACTTCATATGACAGCGACACACATTTGTCAGATCCTTTTTGAAGGCGTTGTTTTGGAGTAGTGTACTTTTACTCATTGTAATTGTAAGTGAGCAACCACAAGGCAACTTAATTTGTTCTCATTGTCTTAGTGTTTTTTTTTTGTTTTTTTGTTGTGTGCATCCTCGTTAGATGCAGAGTTCAGGTGTAATTTCATTTCTTAATGAAATCTTCCCATTATCTTAAAAAAAAAAGTAGTAGCCTATTCGACCGGTAGTACTCCACTTCATAAATCGATCACAAAGCATTTAATTGCAGGTAAATATCTGAAAACGATAAATGGTAGAAGCTATGAACTGAATTCAAAATTTCACTAGTTAAATGGATAGTAACATCCGAACGTATACACCAATCATCCGACATCTATATGTCAAACTATTACACGTTGATCTATGACATTATGCAACAAAGCTCACATCGTTGCACAAAAAATACACTTGAGTTAATAATCGTACTTCTGTGAGTTTTTCATCTGTAACTGACTGCCCGCCCATTTCATTTTCCACACTGTTTGGAGCACTTACCAAGATTTTAATCCGTCAAGAAAAATACACAATCATTGATGAGCCCCTCTGATGAAGTGCAGGGTGAGCAACTGGTAGGCTATTTTTCAGTTCCAGTTCTTTCTTTGCCTGTAAAAAATTGACAAATAGAACCTAATCACTTCTCTGTGATATGAAATTCCACGTAGTCACGCGGTAACAATTGGTACCCTACCAACCTAATATGTTTTTTTCCTAATCATATTTTCTTTAAAGAGCGTAAATGGTGTGAGTACTTTCTGTTCTTCTGCTGGGCCCTCCAGAAGCAAGCCAGCGCCCCAAATGTACAGCTGGCAATCGCAACACCGAGGGCAGCTCCCATTGGGACGCTTGCAGCATTAGAAATCGATGAATCCTCTGAAACTATCTTCTTCTCTTGTTGCTGAAGAGACTCCATGTAGGTCTCCTTGTAGGACGATACAAGCTTCTTTCCATAATAGTTAACCAAGAATTGATACACTTCATCCTCGTTCCAGTCCACAGCTCCATCGTCAATCTTGCTTGAACGGTAGCAAGATGGGCAGAGCTGATTTGGAGGCCAGGTAACCTTCGGAAACGAGGGATCACCAGTTCCCATATCCTTTTCTTCTTTCATCAATCTCATATTGACTTTGTTATGTGTGCTCCATAGCCAGAGACTGAGCTCACGAGCGGATTTGAAGGGGGCTGACACGCTACAGGTAAATGGCTACAGTCAGGCATAACGTAGATATATTTTTCGAATGGCGGTACAACACAAAGTTAGTTTTCCAAACCTTGAACACATTTCATAGAAGTGCTCGCGGCATTCCTCACAGATGAAGAAGTTGTGAATAAAATCACATATTGATGTAAAAGTTGACTGGCTCTCTCCATCCCCAATTCGGACGGTTAGTGAATGCATCAAAACCCATAGACCACAGCTGATACAACAAAAAAGATGTATGTGTGTTATATTAAGTTTGTCAACTCATATGTCCTTTCAGTAAAGGTGCTGTAAAGATGTATGTTCAAAGCATATGCAGAAAGAGGCATCACCTAAATCCTCTTGTTTCACTTTTACTGCCGCGGCAGAACAGCTGCACCATTGGCACACAGAAATAAGAAGAGAAAATTCAAGGGAATAATGATTACTAGGTACAGATATTACTTGTGATAAGATCAAGATACGTAAATAAATATGGGCTGGGATCTAAAATATGTGGATCACATGTGACGACTAGAAAATTCTACAGTGATTAAGGATCCTCTGTCTGCAATGAAACTAGATTAACTCAGTACTAAAAAGCTACATGCAAATAATGCAGCTGTTGAAGTAAACTATGTCAAAAGATACAAGATGTTGCTTGCTCCTAATGCTATCATTCATATAACAGATTTACTGCAACATTTAATGAGAATATCTCAAAATCAAAATAAAAATGATTCATATGAAGTACATGCAAAAGAAGTAAATATATACAGACAAGTTGCATTTTCTAGTTTAGAATAAAAGAATGCCTAATGAATAATTCATTGCCAACTGCTAGGCCTAGCATTAGACAACATACCCAGTATCCACGTGGCACCTCTTTTCCGCAGATCCAGTGGTTCTCTTCGGCAACACTTTCCAACAATTTAGAACCCTCTTGTGAACTTAACGACAGATTCGATGGCCAGTGATCATCGAAGTTAATAAGTAGCTCAGCAGATCCCTTTCGGCACCTAAAGAATCAAACAAATGCACAAAAGAAAGTTATATGCATTCTCTACTAGAAATTCAAAGGTTCACTCATACCTCTTGGATGGGTGATGGGCCACCAAAATTTGTAAAAATCTGATGAGAGAATCACGATTCTTTGGTTTGATCTACAGTTTGCAAGTAACATTATTAGGTCATAGTCAGAAAAAGAAGAGCAAACATCACATCAGCTGTGAAATTTCATCGTTAACTCACCTTGTGCTCCAAAATTATCTGTAACGCATGAGCTGTTGCTTCCTCAACATCATAAATTGCTTGAACAATCTAAAACAAAAGATCGAATTAAGTCAACAAAAGTTAAAAAAAAATGAAACATAGTGCACATAGCAGTATCTCGTGCAAATTGTTTCAAAGAAATTATCTGATAATTGAACCTGTTCAGGATCCGAAGCATTCTTTGGAAGCATATTTTCATTCTCGTATTTTTTGTCTTCTAAACTGAAAGAGCTGCAAATACCATAAATAAACAATGCATCAATAAAACACCAACATGCCTATAATGGTCAAACAAACCAAAAAAGTAACAGTCAATAGAGAGAGGCATGAGCATAGTACAGGTAGCTCCTGTTTCCATATCTACTGAACTTTTAGGTAGAGCAGAAAAGACTAGGATAATAACTTGCCTTTTCATCTGATTATTTATCCACTTCAGTAAACGTTCTGCTGTTCTTCCATCATCAATTAACTTTATTTCATTATTCTCTTGCTTAGGATCCCACTTAGCAGAAGCAAATTTTGTTGGTGGACCCCAAAGTAGGAAAGGGTAATGGTCAACTGAGAATCTATTGCAAAGATCGATGTTCACCTGTGCTGTCAAACAATCAAAAGAAATAAAGTATTACTCCATGGATATGCACACCAATGCATTGAAATTACCAAATTATTGGGCATTTTGAAAAAACATGGAAGCTAAAAATCAGTCAAAATAAGATGTGCCAAAGCTTCATGGCAAAAAAAACTCTATTTATAGATTGGCAAAATTTGCTACAGGACATTCAAAGTTTATGGCCTTTGCTGTGAGACATCCAAAGAACGTGTATCTTCTTGTGGACACTGCAAAAATATGGTAATTAGCTGCTGGACACCCGAGGCATTATTTTATTATTTGGGAAAAGCGAGGAGAGAAATTTAAAAAGTATAAGTTTGCCCCTGTCTTGCTCTTTCTCCACCCTATCCCCATCCAAAACCGACCAGCTGTACTCCGACACCGACCACCTCTGCATCCACCAGGTCTGCACCCACTGGCGAGCCGCCACCCTCCCCCATCTCCGCCTGCCGCGCACTGCAGCGGGGGTTGGTACCAATCGGTGACTACTCCCTCCGGCTCCCGAGCGGGCGGCACAGAGAGGATGGACGCCAGCCTCTGCCGCACTCCGTTGGGCCTCCGTTACTGCTGCGGCACCGCCACCCTCCCCATCTCCGCGTGCCGCGCGCTGCAGCGGGGGTTGGTACCAATCGGCGACTACTCCCTCCGGCTCCTCAGCAGCGGCGCAGAGAGGATGGACGCCGGTCTCCGCCGCGCTCTGTCGGGCCTCCGTTACTGCTGCGGCGCGTCGCGCAGGTGGCTCGCCCTGACTGACAACGTCCGGTCCCCCATGCGGCTGTCGCTGTGGGAGCCCCTCTCCGGCGCCGAGATCCCGCTCCCGTGCTTGAACCCCATCACCAGGGTCTTCCTCTCCGGCAACCCGCTCGCTTCGCCGGACTAGGTCGCCATGGCCTCCCAGCCATGGCCACCCCCTGCTTGCTTTGCCCAGCTGCCGCTCCGCCCGCCACCGCCCCGCCCGACGTCTACCCCTCTGCTGCTCGCTGCCACGCTCGCCCGCCGCCGCTCCGGCCTCTGCCGCCAGTGGCCTCCCAGGTTTGTTGAAGAAGACAAGAGAAGAGAAGAGAGGAGAAGAAAGAAAAGAGGAGAAAAGGAAGAAGAAAAGTGTCCAGGGGCATTTCGGTACTTTCAACGCTCTTTCTCTCTCCGTTTTCACCGGAAATAATAAAATTATGCCTCGGGTGTCGAGCAGCTAATTACCACATTTTTGCAGTGTCCACAAGAAGATACACGTTCTTTGGATGTCTCACAGCAAAGGCCACAAATTTTTAGTGTCCTGTAGCAAATTTTGCCTTATAGATTTCAGTTTGGCAATGAAAAGCAGAAATCAAAGGATCGAAGATATACTCCTGTGGATAATCTCATCATCCAGTTATGGATTTAACTGGACCATTCCATCCAACTGAATCCCTTTTATAAGTGCTTTAATTGTCTACATTTAGGAGACTGATGAAAGCTATCACTCTTAACCAGAGCTACTGTACCTTTGATGCACAATCAACCCTAGCCATCAGTATTAACCCTGGATGTGCAGCATCCCGACCATTGAATAGTTTTGCAACCTTCTCATAATGAGGCTGGATGTAAGGAAAGAATTTAGCAAGAGTCAATTTGCTGCTCATAAATACACTAGTGCACCACTTTTTTTTTAACTCGGTACACAGCTACCACAATAGGCTCATACCTTGTAGTTTCTGCAAGCTGGACACCTGAGCAAACACAGTACGTATGTCAATTAGCATCAATTCAACAATAAAACAAATGACATTTAAGCAGCTTCAAAAGAAAAAAAAAGAGTACTGATATGACCAATAAAAGTTCATTCCGACTAAAATTATCTCAAGTAAGTGAAAACTCTCAGGCTCTGGGGAAACTATACATCACTTCATAGTTCATATCTACTGCATATGGACTAATCTATTCTGAATAGTGACGACTTGCAACCATATACACACAATTAACCAATGGAATATAATACCAAAATTAACTTGACAGGGAATATTTAGAAGACCATAACATGGACATTAGAGTGAAAAGAATAACAAAAGGATGCTAATCATTCAAGTCCTTGATTCCCCATAAACAGGTTCATGTGTATTAATCAAATCATAAAGTTCCATTAAATCATGTGAGGTACAATACCAATGCTCATATAAGTGTATTTTTTTTCCTGTTATCATCCAAAGAAGCATTTAAATACAACTCAATCTCATGAAGCTAAAATCTCAAAAAGAGATTATCTCTGCAAATTAGAATTAAACAGCATGGCATTTATAACCCAATGTGGGGAACACTGGAACTTACATAGAGCCAAAATGACCGTACTTATACTTTTGAGGAAGTTCCGCACACCCCAGATCACAGGAGAAATATAGTATCAAAGCAATACTATGATATCTGAGTAAGTGGCAGCACTGAGAAACTAAATAATAACTTACAACCCAGTCAATTTCTCTTTCATCATTACAGTAAATGCTCCACAGATTTTCCCATAATTAACTGCTAGCCTACATCCGATTTAGTCCTACATACAACGAATTTCCACGCTTCAGGGCTCATTCATGTCTGCACCTTCTTCTCGCTAACAAACTTCACAAGTCACGGTACTACAACACGGACAACACTCCGAGGGTCGCATCCTCACATGACATTTGAAGGTACTACAAGTGAGGCATTTATTGGTTACTCTCATCGAGTTTTGAACAACACGCATTCATCCACCAACCAGCCGTTGCAACGCCTACACAACCCTACATGCTTGAGACGCAAAAAATTGTGGATCATCTGCCATTCACTTGCTCACAGACGACGAAACGAGTAAATCATTTCGATTTTTAAACCATACATCAGGGAAGACGACGAAACCCCGGAATCGCATCTCAGGCCATCGGACTATCACGATTCTCGTCCACTTCTCGATTCTACCAACTCAGTAGCGACCAAAGAATCGAACAAGCCGCATCGTGGGGGAAAAAAGGAGTCAAAGGCGAGAGAGTCTAACCAGTGGGCGAAGAACTCGACGACGGCCCAGGGCTCCAGGGAGGCCTTGAGGAAGGCGTCGAAGTTGGTGGCGTTGAGGTCGACGGCGGCGTCGGCATCGACCTCCCCGGCGCCTTCCCTGGCACCGAGCGAGCGCGCGGCCGCCCCGCGCGGCGCCTCGGCGAGGGAGGCGGCGACGAGGACGAGCACCAGGACGACGCGGCGCGCCGCCGCCGCCGCCGGCGAGGCGGCCGCCGCAGCCATGGATCGGGCCACCGGATCTCTCCCGCCGCCGTGATCCGCTTCGGACACCTGCCCCCCTTCTCGTTGAGTCCTAGTGGTGGGACTAGGCTCGCGGGGAGTTTAGATTTTTTTTTTCTCTTTAAGAAATTGCATTTCGCGCAAATAGCAACGCGATTTCGAGAGACGCGCTCTGATTGGTTGTGGGTTACGCTTGTCGTGGAAGCTAAGGTGCTAAAGTGATATGTTTCTTCACTGACAGCTGGGCCCCAGAAGGGTAGGAGAGAGGTGGGCCCATATGCAGTCGCTGTAGCGGGGCTGACCCTAGTGTGTGTTGCTGGGTTGGGTGCTACGTTGTGCTTTTTTGAAAGTCAAACAGGGTAAACATAGGAGTTCTTTGGAAATTTACTCTACTAGTCTTGATTTTATGCCTTACCTGATTTCATAATTTCATACATTTATAAGGAAGCATCTTGCTTGCTAGAAAAATTTGGTAGGAGCACTGGAGCATTGCTTTGACTTTAATTATATTTATTAGAAATTACTGGAAATACTGGTGGACAAATTTTAGGATCAAAACAAACACGACGATTTGATACATAAGTCCAAAATAGCATGCGGTGTCAAGATGGCAGGTTTGCGTGAGCTTAATAGCCAAATAACCATGTGTTACAACGGATTATTCAAAATATCAAACAATTGAAGTCCTGGTTAAAAAGAAAAGGTTTTTTATTCTACTTAGTCGAAATAAGATTCTTCATCTTGAAAGACAAAATAAAAACGCCATAGTTAATTTTTAGTACTTATTGTTTGTACTTAAATATAGACCAATGACTCCATCTGTGCTAAATGTAAAAAGCTTATGAATTTTTTAAAATCAAAATGACAAAAGCAAATCAACAGAAAATTAAAGTGCTGCGCCCTACCCTCACCCAAAAAATATGTTATGTTTTCACACCGAGGGAGCTCTCTTGATTCACCATCACCATTGAAGTACTTTTTTCTAAAAGTATATTCTATGTTTTTCTAAAAGTGTACTATTTTCTACATAGAAAGGTGATCATGTTTTTTTGGATATTTACACCTGGTCCATAGTGCATATTCTATGCTCATGTGCGAAGGGAAAGACATTTTTCCCTGAGAGAATGTCCCTTCAATTTTTTTATCTTAATTGTTACTACCTCCATTTCATATTATAAGTCATTTGACTTTTTTATAGTCAAACTTTATTAAGTTTGATCAAGTTTATAGAAAAATTAGCAACATCTAAAATATCAAATTAGTTTCATTTAATCTAACATTAAATATATTTTGATAATATGTTTGATTTGGGTTGGAAATACTAATATATTTTTCTATAAACTTGGTTAGTTAAGTTTGACTAGAAAAAATTAAACAACTTATAATATGAAACGGAGGTAGTATTAAAAAGTTGATAATATAGACCAACTTGTGATATGCCAAGAAGTTTAAATTTGTCCATGTTAATTTTCTAAAACTTTTTCTGTAGCTTTTTATTGAAATACGCAAAAGAATCGCACACGGGAGGAATAAAATTTATAGGTGAGGCCAAGCCAAAGACAAACAAGAGGCGGGGGAGGGAAAGAAAAGGGAAAGGAAAAAAGGTCTTAAGCCTACTCTCATGATAACATCGTGACAACCGATTGATCTAGAACTCTACATAGGAGCACAGGCGATGAAGGTCAGGCAAGCCGCTATAAGGTGGCTTCTTGCGCCATTGCTGAGACCACCTGGGGCTAGGACCGTGCGCAACTGTTGAACACACGGTTGTTTCTTTCCTTCTAGATGGCCCAAGCACCGAGAGTCACGATTGTGTTGATCCCGTGACGTCGATCCTGTTGAACTTTGAGTCGACTAGAGCACATCCAATCATGGAAGATGTGACACCGGAGGGAAAGCAGTTGGCGAGGCCGAGACTCGAAAGGACGATCCACCACAACTAGAGGGACTCCGAGCAGCCAACCATGATGTGGTGAATCATTTCTTGCCTCTAGTCGCAGAAGACACAACGGGTCAGGTGTGGGAGGCCACGCTTCTTCAGACGATCGGTCGCCCAACAACGTTGGTGAGTGAACAGTCAAAGGAAGTAGCGGCACCGAGGAGGAGTGAAAGATATCCAGATCGACAAATGCTGAGAAGTGATCCTGCCAGAGAAGAAAGCAAGGTAGACCGAGCGGGTGGAGTATGATCCTTAGTTGTCCCACTTCTAGAGGAAGGAGTCGGGCTAGTCCTCTAACAGTGTCGTGGCTCGAACCATCGGCCAAATCAATAGATATTATAGGATCACCTGCACCCCCAAAGATCCATGGAGTTCGTGGATCCATTTGTTGTTGGGCAACGCATCTGTGACCGTATGCCTTCGCTAACGCGCACCGGGATGTGACCAAAAAGCTTGGGTGCCCAAGAGCACGAGTTCAAGCCTTGTAGCCATCTGTCCTTCCGGAAGAGGATCGACTTGCCATCGCCAAGAACGCAAATCATGGAGGCGGACGCGAACTCAGCGTTCTTGCCTGGAGCATGGGACTTGCAAACCCTGCCAAGATAGCGAGTGGGAAGTGCGCTGAGCCCAAGTCCACCTAGCTCGGAGGCCAAGCCAGCCGGCAGTGGCCGCCATGGGCACTCGCGCGGCCGCACTAGAGGAAACCGCGCCGAATCTTGTCATGGCATGGCAAGAAAGCATCCCCGATGGAGGAAAAACCAGATTGGTCTGTCAAGTTGTGTATGGTTAATCATAACTGCAGTCTCTGTTGCGTATTCAACTCCAATCTTATCAAGTTGTGTATGGTTAATTACCACTACAATCTTATGTTGTTCTCCAAGTATTTATTCCCATTTGCTCATAGACTTTTGACTGGTGACAATAGGTAAAAAGATAAGGAAATATCCCCGCATAGATTCCAGTGAGGTCGTCAACTCATCAATTAACATATGCTCTATGTGGTAGTACAAATTTGTAAGTATGAACTTCCTAGAATCAGGCTCTTAGTGCACAGTAAACAAAGGAACAGAACATCCACCAGTAATCTCTCATGATCAATGCATGTTTTTATTGACTCGGCCATAGACATTTGTAGTAAAACCCTTTATGATGTGGCCATATGCACTGGCACTGCAATGCACTTCTAATCCAACATATTCCTGCCATTTCAACCGTGTTCTCTGATTTATCTAGTATCTCTATCACCAAATCACCAATCCATCCATGACAATATTCAACCAAGTGAAGATATGGTGTGCCAGATGCTTGTCACAACGACGCACAAACAAGTGATCTGTCAGATTTTTGAATTCATTCCAAAGCATGCATGCATCTTGTGCAGTTTTTACAACGAGTTTTTGAACTGTTCTGATTACGAATGAAGGTACTATACTATCTATCCGCTCAAATTCAACGAGCACGCGTGCACGCTAATGAGGCTTCCCCTAATTGGCTGATCTGTCGCACTTTGCGCCAGCGATTCATCCATCTCTGAATACTGAATCTGATCTGTCAGATTGCTTGATGGTTCTTGAGCAACTTCGAAGCTATGCCATCGGATCAACAACATAAAAGAGTGGCTCTTAGGGGCCATCTGGCCATGCCTAGATGGCTAGATACCATGGCTGCAGTTTGCTTGCCCAATATTCTGGGCTTTTGGCTGGATAGAATAAAAGGGATTTTACTAATCATGTCAACTGCAGAACAGTTATAAACAGCAGAAGAGACTGAACAAGATGGCAACTGCATATATGAACATTCTATGGCATGACGTGAAGTCGTAACCTGCACACGTGGTGCACAGCGCTGTGAAGTTTTTCCTCTCTTGAAGAAGACATGTAGCGATGAAGCGATCGACCTGACGATATAGCAGAGTTCATATATGAATATTGCATCGAAATGCATGTATATGTGATCTTTCACTCGTCATTATGAGTTCTTTTACAAGTGCAGTACAAACTATGAACCATCATCGATGAACAAGAACAGCAAAATTCAGACACACTGCTCTGAGCATGCTTTGTTATTCTCTTCTGTTTGCTCTGTTCATGCATCCAGCATCCAGTTTCAGAAACCCAGACAAAACATAATCCAGACATATTATCGATGAATCAAATAGCACAATTATAAAGGCGATTAGCTGTTCTAATCGCCATTAAGCCAAGCAAAGGTGGCTTTCCATTCCTGCCGGCGACGGGAACATGCTGCACCGGGTCGCACTCTTTCTGCAATTGGACATGTGAGAGTCGATCCCTGACCAGAGCCAGCACTATAAATCGGTGAGCCACGCAGCACCCAGCAGAGCAGAGCAAATCAGCATCCACACAGCAATGGCGGGGCCAGCAAGATTGGCTCTCCTCCTCCTCCTCGCCGTCGCACTCCTGGCGCCCGCCGCGCTCGCCGCCGGCGGCGGCAGTGGTGGCGCATCGGCATCGACTCCTCCGAATAATGGTACCGGTGGGAATAACGGTAAAAATGGCACCAATGGTGGTGGGAATGGGAGGCCGGCGAAGTCCCCGCCGCCACCGTACCACGACTCGCCGCCGCCGCCACGTGCTTCACCGCCCCCGCCCGTTTACTCGCCGCCGCCACCACCACCGCGTTCATCGCCTCCACCACCGCCAGTTTACTCGCCACCACCACCAGCAGTGGTGCCATCACCTCCTCCACCGGTGCCCTCATCGCCGCCACCACCGGTAGTACCATCGCCTCCTCCACCAGCCAGCGACGTGGTCTACTGCACGAACACGACGAGGTACCCCACCTGCACATCGCCGGCGTACTGCCCCAGCAGGTGCCCCCAGTCCTGCCACATGGACTGCGCCACCTGCAAGCCCGTCTGCCGTAAGTACATCCATTCCATGCACGGCATACACCAAAATACTCTTCCCTCCTATAACAAATCAACTTTTGTATCTGAATCTAATGAAGGTGAATTCCAAACACTCGAGAGTAAATTTTCTCGTTGTTTGCACGTCATTTAAATAATTATAAAAAATTAAAACAATTAACAAGATAGATTTATATGTGTTAAATCACTCCAGAAACATACAATATCAAATTTAATTTATTTTTTTCGTTGCAACTTGTAGGAGTTAAGTTTTAACTTACATGATTGTGCAATGATTTATCACATATTAATCTATCCTGTTATTTTTTAAAAAAATTCAAAACCATTTGGATAACATGCAAACAATAAGAGAATATCGTAGGAAATTATTCTAAACTCTCGAGAGAATATCCCCTCGTTACTTGCATATCACTCAAATAGTTATAAAAAAATTGAGAAGATGCATTAATATCTAATATATCACTCCACAAACATACAACTTAAAATTTAACTTCTACATATCACAACGAAAAAAACAAATTAAACTATAGTTAGTTAACGCATATTCATAATCAAATTTATTTTTTTCGTTATGATATGTAGAAGTTGAATTTTCAGTTGCATGTTTGTGGAGTGATATATCACATGTTAATATATTTTCTCAATTTTTATAATTTTTTTATATTCATTTGAGTGATATACAAACAACGAGAGAACATCCCCTCAAAAGTTTAAAATTCACTTTCAAATATCTCCGTTTAGAATAGTTTCCCCGAATCTAGGTATATTCGTTTACTTGTGTTTCATGCACGGTTGCTGAATGTTGTGTCGTTGCAGATTGCAACCAGCCGGGAGCGGTGTGCCAGGATCCGCGGTTCATCGGCGGCGACGGCAACACGTTCTACTTCCACGGCCGCCGTGACCGCGACTTCTGCCTGCTCTCCGATGCCAACCTGCACATCAACGGCCACTTCATCGGCAACCACGTCCCGGGCCTCAAGAGGGACCCGACCTGGGTGCAGGCGATCGCCGTGCAGTTCTCCGGCGGCCACCGCCTCTACGTCGGCGCGCGCAAGACGGCCGTGTGGGACGACGACTCCGACCGCCTCGCCGTCGTCTTCGACGGCGAGCCCGTGCAGCTGCAGCGCGTCGCGCACGCCAGGTGGGAGTCGGGATCCCTGTCCGTGACGCGGACCAAGGCGGCCAACGGCGTCCTCGTCGAGCTCGACGGCGTGTTCAAGATCACCGCGAACGTGGTGCCGATCACCAAGGAGGACTCGAGGATCCACAGGTACGGTGTCACTGACGACGACTGCCTGGCGCACCTCGACCTGGCGTTCAAGTTCTACGCCCTCACCGACGACGTCCATGGCGTGCTGGGGCAGACGTACAGGAGCAGCTATGTGAACCGGCTCGACGTGTCGGCGAAGATGCCCGTCATGGGAGGCGAGAAGCAGTTCACCTCGTCGGGTCTGTTCGCCGCTGACTGCGCCGTCGCGCGGTTCGGGCGCGCCGGCGATGCCGACGCCGTTGCCGTTGCCTCCAATGAGCTGGTCGACGTCAAGTGCTCCACCGGCCTCGACGGCGTCGGGGTGGTGTGCAAGAAGTAGGACAATTTGATCTCTTGCAGCGTTCAAATTCTCGAGAAATAATTAGTGTCCCCGTCCACGTCTGCACGATCCAGATGGGACCCTGATCATCGATTTGTACTCCATGTTCACCATGTAACCGTGTCAAACTATACGTAACTCGTGTTATACATCAAATTATATATTCAAGTACTATATAAAGGCGCGGTGCATATTCGCATCGAAAATGCTATCGCGCAATAGGTTGCGTGGCGGGATCGATTCCGCTTTTTCTGTTTTGCACATCTGGTCGTCTGGATTGATTCGGCTTTTTCTGTTTTGATTAGCGTTAACAACGGTATTTTCTGTTTTTTAAGGCTTTCCTCCAACACAGGTGAACGACGCGCGTGAGGACTGGAGTAAAGCCACCTTCATGCCTGGGCCGATTTCAGGCCCAAGAAAATATATTGAGTATTTTCCTTTTTAATTTGTATTTCACATCCATCTAAAAAGTTTCTACACGAAAAGTTTATGTGTAAAAGTTTATACACACAAATTTTATGTGTATAAAGTTTCTATATAAAAAGTAGATTTTTTTTATTTTTTGCATAATGTTCCTGGGTGGAAATTTTTATTTCATGTATAATATTACAAAGTAGATTTTTAATTTTGTATAACAATACGTTTTATATAGAATATTTCTAACTAAGAAATTCTGGTCTAAGTTAAACGGATACATAAAACATAATTTCGATCTAATTTGAAAATAAGACCGTATTGTATCTAAGCTAATGACAAAATAAATAAAGCGTCATGATGGCCAACTGCGCATGCTTGATCGCGCGGGCAACATAAACGCGACCGCCCGCGTACTAGGGGTACCCTATTCGCATGGGCTAGTTTATAATATATGTTTTATAACTGTTAAATCCATATTATGTCAAAATTCTTATCCTGAATACTAATGGGCGGTATCCCATCCAAGGCATCGGCATGGGATCACCCACTCCCCTTCTCCATTGTGTCGTTTGCACGCGCACATGTTGGCAAAGGCAAAGCAGGACGTCAGTCGGAGCTAGAACCGGGGCTTGCAGCTGCTGCTGTTGCCCCAATGCCTTCGGAGGTGGACGTCGGCAATCGGATAGGCGGAAGCTAGGGATCTAATGTGGCATCAGAGGAAGAGGTGCTGGGGCAGATGGTTGTACCGTGCACATCATCGAATCTACTATTGATGTTGAGCTGAAACCATCCTATGTTGTTGCCGGATCTAATAGCGAGCTTGAGCTCTTGCACCATTGCACGAGCTACCTATACCTAGCAGCTCGCCCTCTTCTCTCATGCATCCTTCCTCCTCTCTCCTAGGCTCGAGCTCGAGGTGGAGCTCTATCCCAGCGGCACCACAAACCCCGCGACGCAAAGATCTAATTCTGCGTCTAGTTCTATAGATGGTCAAATGTGCCATTCGGCCCGGACACGACCAGCCACGGCTCGAGATCAGTTGGACCGACACGACCTGACCGACACATCAAGCCGTGTTGTGCCCCCCACGGGTACACCAACGGTCTAGGCACGGCCCAATAAGACTCGGGCCAACGAAGGCACAACAAGTGCACTATGCTCCTCCTTGGAATAGGTTTATTTTCCCTCCCTCATCTCTTTGGAACGTGTCTTATATGGCTGAATAGTCTATTTTGCATCCCTCATCTTTTTGGGTTGTGTCTCATATGGCTTAAATAAGTCTATTTTACCCCCTGATCATTGGATCGGGCCAAACTGGGCCGGCATGTCGTGCCAAGGAAGATACCCAGGCACGACCCAACAATTGGGTCATGTCATGCTTGGGCTAGGTGTTGACAATGGAATTTGGTAAGCGTATGAATCGAAATCGAGGTCCAATCCGAAGTAGATTTGAAGATTTGCAGGATTCTCGGAAACAGAGTGCACATTGGCTGTAAGTCTATATCGGCCTGACGGAGCATGAGCTCCTCAACGGAGGACAGTGAGGGCCCCCTTGTGTGAGTTCGGCCGGGGACGCAGGGTGAAATCTGTACTCCGATGCGAGAGGGATCGAGAGGTGCCTCAAGAAAACGTGACGCAGGGAGTTATATAGGTTCAGGCCGCCGGCGAGGTGTAATACCCTACTCCTGTGTGTGGTTGATCAGAGTTTGTTTTTTCAAGAATCGAACCCCCCTTTCTCTAGGCCTGGGCCTCCTTTTATACCTTAAGGGGTTACGGTCACGCCCAGAGATTCGCTAACCCGAATTCCAAGCAGAATGTGTATTAAAAACCTCTGTCCAGGACTAGCCAGGGTACACAAACGACAAAGTTGATATACAGATCCACGTCTTACAAAACGCCATAAAAATATCTTACGTTCATGCAGCGGAAAAAGATAAATGAACTAATCTAAATAACTAGACGTTCGCAGCGTGGCATCTCCAATCCACAGGCATCCTTGACGATAGCAGCAAGCCTACTCCTCCGAGAAACCATCCTCGGACACATACTCCAACTCTGGTGTGGGGGAAAAATGAAGCAAGACTGAGTACTACCCACTGTACTCAACAAGTCATACCAGAATAGAAGATAATGATGCATATAATTCCAATGGAAGGCTAAAGGCTGATTTGCATAGTATAAGCATTTAAAAACAATAGTTGAAAGCGACAAAACAGTTGAATAAATTAATCAGTATTAAATCACCACTGTCCAACGTTACACCATGTTGCAACAGGCCCAACCCATTCCACCTGAACTACACCAATTCCATTAAGTCAAGTTATTAAGACTATTACTAATCACGGTGAATCTGGTTGATCGCCCATAACCGCGAGCACAGCTATTCGAATAGTTTTACTCTGATCAGAGGTGTACAACTGTACCCACAAGACACAGCCCCACAACACGTTGCCGTGCGCCAGCATACCACCACGGTATACCGGAAAGGAAACTGCGACAAGACCTTTCGCATAACCCTCGTTAACCAAGCGCACCACACCTCAGGTTTCGCCCCCACCTTTAATCCCAAGGCAGGCAGTCCCCTATCGTGCCTAGGTGAATCCGGCAGCCAATCAACGGGTAAATCCCCCGCCGACCCAACTCCACCACGCCCACCCTTGCCTGGATGCGTCGGCTAAGAAAAGCTACACTACGAGTCCAGCTATTACCCACGCTAGCTTGTGGTAAGCACGGTAATTCTTCCAGGGTTTCCCGCGAACCGGTCCTTAATTGTCATGAGTACGACCTTCAAAACCATGTACTCACAACCCACCATTTATCAAGTTTTAGTTGGACCAATTAGTTAACCACTCACGAATAACCATCATGAGTTACCATGAACCATTAAGTAATAGAGATACATTAGTTTTCCCATTGGTGTGCTAAAGTTTCTAAGCAGGGCTAAGCATGTCCTAACCTAGCAACTAATCATATTGATCCCCAGGCTATCAAAGGTACATGGTAAACGGAATTACATGGCTGAGTACAGTAGGTAAATAAGCCCATAAAATGACATTATAAAACAATGCAGTATTTAAGAATAAACAGGATATTTGCAAAGTAGGTACAATATGATCAAATCAAAAGTATGACTTGCCTTGCTCCGGCGCGAAAGGGACCTCGGCAACGACCTCGAAGTACTCGGGAGCGTCGGAACTATCGGATTCTACACGACAAACAAAGCAAACAAGCAAAACAAACTATAAGACTACTGGAACAGGCAACAAAACTATTTTTAATGGATTCTAGATATTTTTATGAATTTTCTGAGACTTGAACGGACTCAAACGGAGTCCGTATGAATTAGTTATGAATTTTAGAAGGTTAACTGTATTTTAAACTAAACAGAAAAGAAACTAAATAATTTATTGCGCAATAAATCTCCATAGGGCTGACGTCAGTGGGCAAGTGCTGACGTCAGCAGGCTAGGGCTGATGTCAGCGGCTAGGGCTGACGTCAGCCCCGCGCGCGGGTGCGGCGGCGGCGGCGGCGGTCGTGCGGCAGCGGCGGTGCTCGCGGCCACGGCGGCCGAGCGGCGCGAGGCGGCGCGCGCGGCGGCGGCGCCCTAGGGGCGGCCGGCCGAGCGGCGTGTGCGGCGGCGGCGCTAGCGGCGGCGCAAGGCGGCGGCGCGTGCGGGCGTGGTGGCGTCGGCCGGGCGGCGGCCGGCGGAGATGCGGCCACGGCGGCGCGCGAGGCGGCGCGCGGCGGCGATGCGGGCGGCGGCGGCGTGTGCGGGTGCGGCGTCGACCTGGCAGCGGCCGGCCGAGATGCGGTCGCGGCGGCGCGAGGCGGCGTAGGGCGGCGGGCTTACCGGCGGCGAGAGGTGGCGGCGACGGCGGAAAGGGGAGCGGGAAGGGGCGGCGGCGCGGCCTTTATAGGGCACGGCGGCCGGGAAGGGCGGAGACGGCGGTTGCGGGCGGCGGATACGGTGGCGGCGGCGGCTGATGAGGGCGGCGGATTCGGCGGGGACGACGGGCCCGACAGGTGGGCCCCACCTGTCGGCGGCCCAGGAGCGCGAGGGAGGCGGCGCGGACTACGGCGCGACGGCCTCGGGCCGGCCCGAGAAGGGGGAAAGGGGCGGCGGCCCAGGAGGGGAGAGGGGGAGGCCGCGCGCGGCCGGGCGCGGGCCGGCCCGGGAGAGGGGGCGGCAGGCCGGCGGCCCAGGGGAAAAGAGGGAGAGAGCGAGGCGGCCCGGGAAGGGAAAAGGGGCTGGGGGGAATGGGCTGGTGGCCCAAAAGAGAAAGAAAAAGGAGGAAAAAGAAAGAAAAAGAAAACAAAGGGGTTTTAGGGGGATTTAAAATTGCAGTGGGAGTTTTTAATTGTTTAAAATTATTTTAAATGATCTAAAAATTCCAGTAAAAATCCTGTTAGTGCATTTTAACAAGGGGAACTCAAGAAAAATCCCACCTTGCTAATTACAATTAATTAGATACACTTTTTAATTAGAATTTGCTCTAGGTTAAATATATAATTTCTTTTAAGCCATTTATTTTATGAATTTAGAGCTAGAAAGGGGAACTCTAGGGTGTGACAGTTACCACATGGGCCAACAAGCTATTTTCCAGAGAAAGGAAAACATTCTTTGACATTTAAAAGCGGTCATGTCGCTTGCCTCAGAAGTCGCACGCATAGTAGCCGCGGCGTGACCCCTGGTTGATCAGCCGTCTGACCAGGGGGACGCCCGTGTCATTCCCTATTAAATGGGTAGAGACTTGTGTGTTCCGTCCGTACCGGAAAACGGGCGCCATCTGACCGGAGCTTTCACACCAACTCCGGTTGGATTGAGAGGCAAAAATGCTATCATTTTGATGGGATCTAACGGGGCGTGCCGCGCACCGCCTGACGTGCAGACAGCGCACAGGCGCCGCTCCGTCGTCCCATCAATCATTCTGACCGGTCACAGACCGGTCAGTCGGTGTGACCGGCGTTAGACCGGTCACGCGCGCTCCACGCCGCATTAAATACGGGGAGGTGCGCTCGTCTGAGCCATCATTAATGCGGTTAGGTGAGTCGGGGCGGCTCGACCCCTACGACAGCAGAGTGTGAGGGGAGCGGAGATTAGAGAGGGCGGCCACCACGTCACCCTCAGGCCCGACCCCCCCGGGGGAGGGCCACATGGGCGCAAGAGGCTGCCTCAAGCCCTTAGTATCTATACCCCAGGCCCATGTCACCGACACGGCCGGTACCGAGTTTAATACAGTTAGCCGATATAGCCGATATTGGTAAGATCGATTATGTGATCAATGACGGATTCGAGAGAAGGACTTCAATAACATTACCAGGTGAGGATAGAGTCCAAAATAGACAATTGTATCTATTAATTAGGATATTGTGTAATTTCCTTATAGATATTTTCGGAACGAGTCCGCCTAAGTGACTTGTTCGTCGGTTAGAGTTGTATTAGGAAAATATGAGTCGTGTCCGTTGTGGATAAGTTTGTATGTTCGGGTATAAATATATGCCTGAGGTCTTGTAAATATGTAACATCAGTTCAATTCAATCTCGGCGCATCGCCAACCTTTTTCATTACTTTGTTTCGACGAGTTCTTGATTTCGTGTCGAACTACATCGGTTTCAATCTTCGACAAAGAGGTAAAACTTATCATGGTGGTTTGCATCATCGGGATTAGTGCTTACATCTTTATGATACTCTAATCTTGTTTCTGCGAATCACCGAATTATCATATATATTATATAATCTAGATTAACTATACTTTCTACTTGCATCAGCCGATCTCTATCTAGGGTTTTATCGATAACAACTAGATTGATTTGTTGGCTTAGATTATATAATATATCCATTATCCTGAAAATATGGCCATCGGCTTGATTGTTTAGATATTATGCTTCTTTTCATACTTAGTGCTGCATCAGTTAAGTTTGATCTACTAAGTCGTGTCTAGAGTCATAATCCCTAGCCTGCTTTATGGTTGTTAATAAGGATAATATCGGGGTTTCAACCGATTTTACCTGATATAGTTGTTTTACATAGATTCATGTATTGTTTAATATACTGCATATGACCCTTATATTGGTATCTCAACTAATATAGATATATTAAACTTATTATCAATCTAACTGATGTTAGTTTAACATATTTATTTTAAGATGATATCCTAGTATAAGGTAGTATCGAAGTTATATCCGATACATGCTTAAATTTGGACATCGGCTATGATCTAAACGTATATAATCGTTATTTCATGTTATTTTGGATATAAATAATTTATTCTGTCTCGTTTAAGTCCGATCTATCCCAATTACTGATTTCTAAAATAATATCAATTTATTAATTATATAATATCAATCTCTACAGCCGATGGACCAGGTTTAGGTTTTATTTATTCTTACAGATATACCTTATAGCTAATTCATCTCACATTGCATCGGCTAGATTACATTACGATACGACATCAGTTTTCTAGCGGATCGACTATCATTTACTATAATATTTACATGTTTCATCTTGTTGATTGCAGGATCAAATAAACTGGCACGCTTTTAAACTGAAAAGTAAGCTTTGTATCTCTCAATCCAGTGTGTATTTTTTTTATCAACACCAGACCAAATCTCTGTGCCATATGCCCCGGTGTCAGGCTGCGAACCTTTTGGCCAACTATATCCAGTTCCATGACTTGCTCAGCGTGGTGAAGTTGTGTCACCCAAAGCGGTCCAGCTAGCACCTAGCATCGATGGCTTCGAATGGACCACGATGCTAGCCATGCCCCACTCGCGGCGCTTCTCAAGGAGCTCTCCGCATCCCACCGGTGCATCATCGTCCTGCACTCTCTCTCTCTCGTGTGTACACCGACATCAACAAGAAGATCAGAGGTATGCACCACGTCTTCCTCCTTATTCTTTTTGCCATGGTTTGTTTTGTCTCGAGTTTGTCCTCTCTAACATCATGAGTTACCGAAGAAGGGGGGAGATAGGGAGGCTCGCCTGTGAAGGGATCCACGCTCCTTCGCGGGGCCATCAAGAAGCGCCGCCCTAGTTTCGAGGTATCGGCTGATACGGATGGGTACCCAGGTTTCGTACCGATAAGTATCGTCTTAGCAGGTACCAACGGTTATCAGTTAGTATCTACGGATATCGAGCAGTACCAATAGGGTACTAGATCTAATATCAATATGTCTTAAAATCTGCAAATAGGGTACCAGATCTAATATCAATATGTCTTAAAATCTGCTTGGTATCATCTCACCGGGCCAATAGGGTACCAGATTAGACTCGACAGCATCTTAATGGAGGAGTATATAAATTAACACACCCAATAGCGTCATATAGCCCCCATATGACGGTATATGGGCTGTACTAGATTTATTAAACTAGGACCGGATTGACCGGCCCATTCATAATCTGGATCTCCTGAGCTAATCGTGCTAGCTCCTCCGATCCTCTGGACCGTCGTATATGGTCGACAAAATCCTGGAGGCTCCGGTCCGACGAACCACCGTCATCAACCGCCGCCGCCGCTTCGTGCTTCCAATGCATCGCCCTCTTCCGGATCACAACCGCCTCCGGCCCGCTCATCACCCGTTCGACGCACGCGCGGAGCTCGCCGCCGGTCACCGGCGCCGGTAGCCGTACGCCGGCCTTGTAGTCCTCCAACAAGAACTTGGCGTTGGCGAACTGGTCGGACCACCACGGGTACCCGACCATCGGCACGCCCGCGGCGAGCGCCTCCATGATGGAGTTCCACCCGCAGTGCATCACGAAGCACCCGACGGCGCCGTGGCGGAGCACGCGCCCCTGCGGGCACCACGCCGTGATCTTGCCCTTGTCGCCACCGCGGCACGCCGCGAGGACGGCTTCCGGTACGAGGTCGCGGCTGTCGTCGCGCACCACCCACAGGAACGGCCTGCCGGTGGCGACGAGCCCCTCCGCCACCGCCGCCGTCTCGTCGCGGCCGATGTTCACGAGGCTGCCGAACGCCACGTACACCACGGAGCGCGGCGGCTGCGCGTCGAGCCACTCCATGCAGCGGTCGTTGTCTTCAGCCCCTGGCGCCGGCGCGTCGTCGACGCCGTTGTCATGGTCATGCTCCAGGAGAGGGCCGATGGGCGCGAGCTTGACCGTCGTGTGCGCGCGAAGCGCATCGACGGCCGAGCGCTCGAGCTCGTAGAATGAGTTGACGAGCACCCAGGACACCGTCCTCTGGATCGCCCCGACCTGTGCCCGGAGCGTGTCGCCCCACAGGCACTGCGCGAACTCGGGACGAACCATGAAAGGCAGCTCGTCCATGGCCATCACCGGCAAGCCGGGGAGCTTGACCGGCACGTCGGGGTCGGAGGCGGTAGGGAACGCCTCAGGAGATTCGTAGAAGTGGTAGTATATCGACAGCACGGAGCACGGCTGGATCCATAGCATGGCGCACGGGATGCCCATCTCGGCGGCGACGTCGAGCGCCCATGGCACGAAGATGTTGTTCACGACGAACGTCACCGGCCGGCCGGCGTCGGCCTGGCGGTCAATGAACTCAGCGAGCGCCGATGGCCCCACGGCCGTGACGTGCGACAGCATGTCTTCGGGGGCCAGGCACCGCTCGTCGCCGTCGTCGTCGCGCAGGTACTCGAAGCGCAGGCGGCCGAGCCCGACGTCGGCGCACGCGCCGTCCTCCGGCACGTCGCGGAGGCGGCCGGCGGCGAGGCGGACGGTGGTGAAGGTGACGAGGAGGCCGCTGGCGGCGAGGCGGCGGCCGAGGCGGAGGAGCGGGTTGACGTGGCCTTGCATAGGGAAGGACACGAGGAGGACGTGAGGCTCCATGGGCGTGGTGTTTGCTGTCACCTACAAGGTTGTAGTGTTTGTTGTGTAGGAAACACCGCACGTTTACTTGCTGGGTTCAGCTGCTGCTTGGCATCCGTTATATATAGTGGGGAGAGAGGCGTTCTGTGTGTATAGTGGCGCCCTTGGCACAGATTCGCAACAGGGTTTGACACTTGGGCACAGACTTGCAACAGTGTTTGAAATACCGGTTTGGTCGAATTATTGGTTCTGTTTAACCGCTTGCCAATTGCCAATCTTATCACATTATAAAAATATAAGCCAGAATTTATTTTAAAAAAATAGTTGGCGGATTATTACTGCTTGCTTCATCCCACACTATAATGTGTGATTGGACTTGATGTGGTATCCAAAACTAATATTTGGTTTTTAACTTTTTATACACTAAAATGTTACCAACATAATTATAACCATATGAAAATAAATTCAAATATCAATTTAATGCTATTATGTTAATCAAATAAAATATAATTTATATTAGACTAATTGTTGATTAAATATTTTAAGAGCATTCTAATTAGTACAAAATTGCAAAAGAGTTGGTTTGGTTGACTCGTTGGTTTTGTTTAACCGCTTACCAATTTTATATCCCATATAAAAATTTAAAGAAAAATTTTAAAATTTTAATGCCAGGAACATATCGTTTCCATCAAAAAAAACTGGTCGAAACAAATCTAGTTTTAAATTTCAATGTGTATATATTTTCAAATTCATATGCTTCCGGCCGGTAATCTCCTCGCTAGGTAGCCAGCCCCAGCTCCAGAGGAGTAATGGGCCGGTGGTTGTCCTGCATGCAACACGTTAGCTGCAACTGCCCCAATTCCACTGTTCTTGCCGAATTCTACACGTGATTGTACTGGATCAGAGCATTGTTTTTCAATAAGACAACAGTTTTTTCTTCAAGGACTATATATGTTGATGAAAAACCCACGCTCGGTTGATGGTACCAAATCTATATTGGCGCGAACTAAGTCGATGAACACAACAGTCTGAGAGTTCTGCTTAGCTCCAATGCAGGTCCAAAATATTGATGATATGCGAGCGTGCCAGTCAGTTTGATTCTACAACTGATAAGATAGATAAATATTTTGATCATGAAAGAATCGATCGGCTGACCAGCCGATATCGATGTCAGTCAATGTCGATAGTGTTCTTAACAATCGACTATATATCCAATGTAGATAATGATATAAATACAATTGGTTGATGATAATGTAATGAGATAATAATATAATTCAATAGAAACCAAACGGCTAATAATAATATGATAGAATAAGTGTTGATTCGAAGGTTAAGCATACATCGGCTGGTGTTCCGATGTCATCAAATCCAAATGATTAGATAAACAGTAAAACTTTTGTTGCGATTGGCTAAAACCAACTTGTATGTAATCCTTATAAGTCGATGCAACGTCCAGATAATTCATCGGCTGAAACCCCGATAAAACCCTTATTATAATAAAAGACAGGTTATACTTTTATGATTCTAAGTACGGTTAGGGACGATGCATCGTAAAGTATGCAAAGAAGCATAAAGTCTAAACAATCAAGTCTTTGACTATTTTTCAGGTTGATGGATACCTTAGCTAATCTAGATCAATAAAACAGTTTAGCCAATACGGGCAAAACCCTAGAAAAGATCTGAGCGATACAAGTAAATTGAATAATTGACTTAGATTAACTAAGATATATGATAAGTAGGTAGGCAAATGTATCAACCAAACGAGAGCAATCCATGATATCGAAGCGATGCAGCCTTGAACAATACTAATGTAGCCAATAGATTCACCAGGACCGGCGGAATGTAGGACTTACCCCTTCGTCGGAGATCGAAACCCGACGCAGCCCCTCGTTAGGTGTCAATTTCCGCCGATTGATAAGTTAAAACCTCGGAAAAGAGGTTAGTGATGCGCCGACTAGTTGTATTGATCGAGATAGATTACAATGACCCCAGGTGTATATATTTATACTTATGGATAGATACTAGTCCTTATTGAACACGATGCAAACTTTCCTAAAGATAAAAGAAAAAACATGAAGTACTTATCTAACACTAAACACACTTTCCTAAAGATAAAAGGAAATTAATAGACTCTCCCTAATTAATAGATAAATTATCGCATCATATACTTCTTGAACTCGGTCTCTTTTGGATAAGTTTCCTTTAATTGATTAATTTTCTTAACCGAACCCATCAAGAATCCGACTACTGACGACTGATAATGCTCATCGGGTGATTTTAGGACTCTGAAGCTGATATTGAATCTAGGCCGATGATGATTTTAGGCTTACCAAATTTTGGTGTTAACAATAGGCTACTATTGTTTGTTCCAAAATAAAATGTAAAATCATTTTAGGTTCGTCTTAAGCTGAACGTTTTAAAGTTTGAATAAATTTGTAGAAAAAATTAAAACAATTTTCAACACAAATTAAACAAAAAATTGTCTTAAGTTGAACATGTTTAAGTTTAACTTTTTTTAGATAATGATGTTTAAGTTTAACTAAATTTATTACAGAAATATAAAACCATCTCCAAGACAAATTAAACAAATATACTATAAATATACACATATTCAGTAATTTATATATGTTGCTATGTTTTTTTATAAATTTGATCAAGTTAATTCAAAGAAGTTTGACTAGAACTAAATCGAGTGATTTTACATTACTTCAAATGGTACCGGGAGGTATTTACTAGTGTAAAATTTACTCTCATCGTTACTCCGGTAGTACCAAAATTTGCATAAAACTTGGTATATTTTATATTTCTTAAGAACCTAAAATTTCTCAACTAAATTACCCAAACAACCTATATTTTAAAACCGAGGGAGGAGTGAACAACATCTAATATCCCTGTATCTAGGCCAACTCAAGTTATATATACATCAGTTGCATTTCCTGATATCCCTTGAACAATCTTATTGTCCAAATAGTTAGCCTAACACAGATGCATGTCGCATTAATTTGTCAATAGTTGATGAGTACGTATCAACTACTCAATGCATGCTTAGCGTGATTACTGACCACATGGGCAATGATAAGTACCTTGTGCTGATGTGCAATCAATAGTGCGGAAAACAAATATTTAAATCTTGTGAATCCTTTCTCTTCCTACGCAAACCCACTGAAATCCTTGAGTTGAGCAAGTAAATGTGGGTTGTACGGTAGATTTGTGTTTATCTTATTTTTATACATGCAGAGGAGAGCTTTCCACGTGCATATATAATCACGAATTAAAGTTTCCTCATTATCTCTTAAATTTTTTCATGCATGCAGCAAAGAAAAGAAAGAAGTATTAGCTCTTAGGTACTACCATCTAAATTTTTTAATTATATGAACGATGCACACACATGGATGAGCATCAAATTAATATGCATAGCATACTAGAGGTACGACTCCTTTAACCCAAGCTGGAGCGGAGGTAGAGTATATATGGGAGGGGTGCTCAGAAATCCAGTCAAGAAAATTTTTTAAGTTATATCTCACCTATTTTCACCATGTGTGTACCCTCTCAATACAAACTTAGATACCCGTGTCAACTTAAATTTGATTCAAAATAAAGTAAATTAAGTCAGAGGCTCAAGAGTCAAGATAGGAAAGAACATATATGGTAAATCCGTGAACCCTACTAGATTCTTAATGAAAATGCACTCGTGTTCTTAAAAAAATGCACTTAATGACTTCATCATTATTACTCTATTACTTTTTCACATAAAAGAAACTTTATACACGCTCAAATATATATAGAAAGGATAAACAAAAAGTCAAACAAAAAGAGAAATAGGGTAAAAGTGAAGAAAATGTGTGTATATATATATATATATGTATATATATATGTATATATATAGCATCATCTAAGAGAAAAGAGCAAAATGCTTACGAAATTATTTTTCAAAAAAGAATAATTCGTACAGTTTTTTTAAATCACTTTAATTTTATGAAACTTGTACGTGTTGCTTAGAGAAAAACCAGTTTAACCAAGTGTAGTACTTGATCTAGCCTAAAAAAAGACCGGAATATTTTTCACAACAGAATCACTCGTACAGTACTACCTCAATTATGTGAGTTATAGTAGTGAGTAATTATGCAAGTTGTACGAATCAAAAAACTCCAATTTGTGTCAGTTGAAAGAGAACTTCACCTAAGGTACTACCTTCGTTTGATTTTTGAAATAATGTTTAACCATTCGTTTTGTATAAAACAATTAGTGTATAAAACATGTCATAACAAAATAAATACATTTATACTTTCTTAATAGGATAAACGATAAATATTATGTTAAATATCAATGTCACAATTTATTAGAAAACCGAAGTTATGTGTAGTAGTTTAGAACAACAATCACTTGTTTTCTACCTGCACGATTCCCAAACCGCTTTGCAAAAAAGTTCTATAGAAAATTAAAAAGTATTTTAATTTATTTTTTAAGTTTAAAATAATTAATACTTAACTATATTCTTGAGCTGTTGCGCTGAGGGTTTACCTCTACGTAACTTCTTAATGTTCTCCTTTTTCCCTTCTCTTCTTTTTCCCTTCTCTCTTACACAGCATTAACCTCCACATGTTGCTGTCGACGGGGGAGGGCGGGACGCCATGCATGAGCTTATCGTTCCCAATGCAAGGATCGGATCAAACTTGGTGACGCATATCAGCCTATGATGCCTAGCGGATCCCAGAGCCCTTCGTCAGAAGCATGCACGGATCAGACCAGCGTCCTGTTGCCGCATTGAAGCGTACTCATGTGTGCCATCTGGCATGCAGTCAGTACGCACTGTGTCTATGAATCGAGCCTGTAGGCTCACCTCACCTCTGTGGTTGTCCACTTGGTCATTTCCAACGGCACATGTGCTGCGGTGCTGCCCAATTCAACCCGGACCAAAATTTAATTTTATCTTAGTTTATTTTTCAGTTTTAATTTTTAAGTTGTTAAGAACTAGCTGGGTGGCTCTCGCAATTGCAATTGCAAGATTAGTATCCATATAAAATTATCTTCTTCTACATATGATTTTTAAGTTATCTTCTTCTGCATATGAGTTTACTTAAATTTATTAAATAGCTATCTTGTTATTTTATAATTTAAAAGACCGAACCTTATCATCTCCATGTTTCTAATTTTATAGTTTTTAAAAATCACATTAGTCACTACCTCTTATTCTTTTATCACCCTTCTATTGTTTGTTCGATCTACTATTGTCGGGAGGTGAAACCCCTCTAGCAGGGAACCGTGTGCCCCCTTTTTTTGGACCGGGGGCACGGGTGAAATCTTGAGGCAAGAATGGATGTAAGGTTGGAAGGGCTCGAGCCCTTCGAGGACGAAAAAGACACAGCGAGTTATACAGGTTCAGACTACCGTGGAGGCGTAATACCCTACTCCTGTGTATGTGGTTGATGTATGTTCGTTATGTGGGAGAACACAAGTGTTCTCTCTCTCGGTGCTTCGCCGGAAAAATCAGAAGCTAACCCCCTCTCCCTCGGCTAGGACCTCCTTTTATACTTCAAGGGTTTCCACATAGGCCTCCGACTTAGGTTCGAGAGAGAGAGAAATATGTGAAACGCTTGCCGATATGATGACGTGGGTGCCGTATTTTTCAACGTGACAGGACGTGCACGCTCTATTACAGTACGCCTTCAACCGTCATCCCGATTGACCGTGCAAACACCCGGTCATTCTTGCTTTTAATGGCCGAAGACTTCCGGCCTCTAGGGTCCTTTACGTGGTTGTGCAGCACCACAGGAAAAAAGGGAATTCAAACCCCATGGACGGGCAAAAAGACCCGCATTTAACCGTGACGGGACAGGGCATGCGCCTGGCGCGCCCTACGCCAGTAGAGGCGTGCGCACGGCGCGTGCCGTCACATCCGCCATCACATCTCTCATGTCAGCCCACGTGGCCCTCATGTCGGCCCACGTAGCCCTCTGGCAGCCCCACCCACCGCATTGAATGCGGTAGGTGGGCGCCAGCGACAGACGCCCAACGGACGCATGTGGGGCTGACTGCGGGAGGGGGCTCGGGGCAGCCCGACCCCACACGCTGGAGTCAGCTGCCACTCCACGCATGGCCCGACCCCCTTCGGGGCGTGCCACGCATACTCGGGGTGGCCTTCTCCCCTTACTCGCGATACCCCCGGGCCTATATCACAGACAACTATGGGTTTTATTTATCATTCTTGGATCTTCTAAAATTTGACCTTATAAATTTTACAATTCATTGTCTCGTTGGCTTTCGTTTTTATAATTTTTAGAAGTCCCGTTAAACGCGGCCGCTCTACTCCTCTACGGCTCATCCACCACCTCCTATCTTTATCATCATTAGGATTTTCAAAATTGAATATAATTATCATCGGTGTTCATTTTTAACTTTCTAGATGTCCCGCCAAAACGTCAGCGGCTTCGTCATTATATTTCTCTACCGCCCGACCAATGCCTTCCCATTTAGTTATCATTGAGATTTTAAAAATCGAACGTAATTATCATTGTGGTTTATTTTTACTTTCTAGAAGTTCCGCCAACCACCGTAATTGTGTTGCTTAACAGGTTGCCCGTCGTCTCTCCTATTAATCGTCATTGGGATTCTATTTGAGATTTGTTTATAGTTTTTACGCTTGCTATCTTCCCTCTTTATTATCATTGAGATTTTAAAAATCGAACATGGTTATCATTGGGGTTTATTTGTTACTTTCTATAAGTCTAGCCAACCACCGTGATTGTGCTGCTTAACAGTACGTCCATCGTCCCCTCCTCGTATTTGTCATTGGGATTATATTTGAGATTTTATTTGTGATTTTAGATGTCCCATCAACCGCTGTCATCCTACTCCTTTATGGTCTCGTTGCTTCTCCTCATTTGTCATCGTTGTGTTTCTACAAGGATTGTTTTTTTGAAAAATCCATATTTTTATTCCTATATTATGTTATTTATAAATTTTATTCCTACTTGAACTCTTATAATTATTTTTATAATTAATTAATTTTTATTCCAAATTTTAATTAAGCTCGTATCGTGTTCTGGATGATCTCTTATTTAATTATTGCTTATTTTTTATTCCGGATTTTAGTTGTTTTTAAATTGTATTCCTACAGGAACTCTTATTTTCCTTTTTATAATTTCAGAATTTATTTTGTTTTTATTACGAAGGTTAATTAATCTCTTATCCGGTTTTATATGGACTCTTCTTCCAATATTACTTATTTTTTATTCTGAATTTCGGTTATTTCTTAATTGTATTTATACTTAAACTTTCTTTTTTTATTTTTTAATTTCAGAATTTTTTTTATCTTTTATTCAGAATTTTAATTAATCTCGTATTCGGTCCTATATGGACTCTTATTCCAATATTGCTTATTTTTAATTCCGAATTTCTGTTATTTCTAAATTATATTCCTAGTTAGACTTTTTTTTCTCCGATTAATGTGGGAATTTCTAGTCTCTAGAGCAAACGTGGTGTTTTCTTCAAAATTATTTTAATAATATGATAGATATGTATATAAAGTTTCACCTATAAATTGTACTTATCACTAATAAATATTAAAACTTGTAATTAGCTATAGATGCAACAAATGAGCATGATGTACCGACAATGACCAAACGGAAACGGGTGCAGGCTCTAGAGTCTAGAGTGCAGGGCTGGGAGAGGATGGCACAGGAGAGTGCAACATTGGCCGCACTGCTGTATCCTGTATGTTTTGGACCAAGGAACCGCGAGGGCCGAGGCACGGCGACAACGCACGGGGACAGCGACACGGGACTCGTCACTGACAGATGGAGCCCGTTCGCCATTAAACGCTCCTCCTCCTCCCTGTGCGCATCTGATCTGCTTCAAAAGTTCCAAAGCATTGATCGGATGCCTTTGACTTATAGTTTCCCGCCAAAGCAGAGCCGTCTTGTCATCTTTGCAGTGATCTGATCTCACGATCAGTTGCAAGCTAGTGTCGTCATGCAAAGCTTTGTGTGGACTGTGGAGCAAGGAGCATGCCAAATGGCCCAGAGGGAACATCAACTCTCTAATCAGTTCAGGTGTTAGCGTTTGGAGTATAGCATAGTAGTACTAAGTAGCTGTCTAGTAAATCCAGACATACGTTATATCCAGATTTATAATATAGTATGTATCCAATCGTATACTAAGAAACTATATTTATATTTTAAGATAAAGATAGTATGGAACAATCATTAGTTCAGTAATAATTAATATCACCCACTAGCATCCAAACGTGAATGGCTATGACATAATAGAGAAGATTGTTATCCCAAGTGTTTTTCTGCACCACCATATATTCTACACGCTTTTTCCGTTGAAAAAAAATCAATTTCGTGTTGTGAATCTGAACGATTGTGCTCATATTTCGTTGTTTACACACAGTTTTTTGCTGGAGTGGAATTTTTCTTTACAGTATCCAAGCAAACAGAGTTTGGGTGAGACTTTTAATTCCCCATAGAGATGTCCAACACAATATAGCTATACTATCTAACCAGTTCTCTCTTTGAAAATTTTGTTTGAATAAGCATTTAGGAAGTAAATTTAATAGAGAAAATTACAAACTCTCAAAATGCCTAGCCCAAAAATCAGATTATCCTGTTGAGCTTAAAGAAATACTCCTATTTAGGACAATCCCATTACCTACGTACAGAAAAAAAACTGTCAAATTAATTAATATCTCCATTTCCAGAAGATGCATCAATAAGATGGGTAACATTATGTGGTGGGCGAGATTCTATGGCGTGGACAGTAGTCGGAGCATCCAATCCCTTGAAAATCGGTTGTCATCTCATCCCGTAGGAGTATCTTCTCCATTCCCAAATCAGACGGATGATTAATTATAAACTGATGGGTCCGCGATCCTCGAGCTGCCGCTATCAAACTGTGCAGTTGACGTAACGTGTGGACGCAGTGGGCCGTCAGACCGAGGTGGCCGCTGCACCGGCCGTAACGTGTTTCGTTGCGAAGCAGACGCGACTACCGGACGGCCTGCGCAAAAATCACGGGCCGAGCCTAACAAATTCTCAAAACCGCGAATCTGCCAGCGCGCGTTCCCCGGCCCGTTCATATGCTGCGGATGGAGGCCGCGAAATCGCGCGCACCCTAAGCTACGCAGTAAGCAGCGAAAATCGGCGATTGATAGCTGGGCGCGATCGGTCTTTCCTCCCCACGTGTATTTTTTTTCACCGTATTATTTTTCTATTTTAGTAAATTTATACGCGTAAAGTTTATATATCTACAATTTGCACAACTAAAATTTGTAAATCCAAAATTTATAAGTCAAAAGTTTATATACCCGATTTAAATTCGTATTCGGATTCAAATATTTTTTATATAGAATATTTTTATACATAAAGTATATGTACATATATATATATATACTAGAAAAATACCCGTGCGTTGCAACGGGAAAAACTAACAATTATGATAGTAATCTATGTATTAACTTAGTAAATTAATAGAAAAAAAAGCATTCACATGAACTCATTATAGACAAGGACTCTTTCATTTTATTTTATTTTTAGAAAAAAACGTAGTGTTCAATCGGACACATGCATAGAACAAATATTTTGCAAGGAAAAAATTACCTAAGCTGGATACATTAATCTCTTCTATATAAACAATACAAATTAAGGAAATTTGGAATTAAAAAATAAGTGAATAACAAAAATTATAAATTATAAACTAAATTATATTGGATGAGGAGTCTAGAATATTCTCCAAAAGAGGCTAGAGTGCATATAGGAATACAATTTAGAAAAATAATTGAAATTCGAAATAGAAAAGAATATTGAAAGGAGAGTTTATAGCCTATATAGAAATACACTTAGAAATAATGGAAATAAATCTATATCATGATAAACATGTAGCCAAATTTCTCATTGGTTGAATTTAGCTAGAATTAAATTAATAAACATTAATAAACAATTAAAATGGTATTAATGCTATTTCTGAAAATAGAGAACTACTTAAAATCAGTGAGAGAAAAAACTGGTTTTAGGTCGGCCCAATAGCACCTTCTTATGTGCTTCGTATGCACGGCCCATGGAGCGGCCCAATAGCTCGGTGGCCTGGAACGGAGCCCGGCCCGACGCGGAAGAAGCTGCGGCCGTCCGATCTAATGGACGGTCCCGATTCATCCCGACCTATGTATATATACGGCAGCGTAAACCCTAACCCTAAAAATCTTTTCCCCGGTCCCCTTTCTCTCTCTCTTGCGAAATTCACGGTGGCGGCGGTGCCCTTCCCCACCGAGTAGTGGTGGCGATGGCACGATGACAGCGCGGCGGCAACGCCTTCTCCTCGCGAGCGGCGGTGACTACGGCGGCGCCCTCCCCCACTGCGAGCAGAGGAGGCGGCGACGATGAAGTCAGTGGCTCCCGCGGGTTGGATCTGGCGGTGGCGGTGGCGTCGGTGGCTCCCGCTGGCGAATCGGGCGGAGGTGTTTCCGGTGGGCAGATCCGGCGGGCGGACCGGTGGTTCTCTACCCCCCTCGACCTCACCCTCTGCGCCCAAGCTTCTCCCACGGCGGCGGCGGCGGTGGCATCGGTGCTCCCGCGGGCAGATCCGACGGATGTGGTGGTGGCGGCGTCTCCGGTGGGCAGATCCAGCTATCCTCTGCCCCCTCCCCCTCCGCCCGAAGATTCTCCCGTGGATCCGGTGGCATCGGCGGCTTCTCCCTTGGATCCGGCGGTGGCGGCAACGTCGGCGGCACCCGCGGGTGGATCCAGTCAAAGGGATCTGCCCACTGCCGCTGATGTCCCCTCGGTCAGATCCGCCGGTATTGTTGATTGTGTATGTGTCTTTTGTATTGTTGTTTTTATGTGATGATGATAATTGTTTGATACGAACTCTGTATGATTTTTCGTCTTGAACTCGGATCGGATTTTGCGGATGAAAAAATTTGTGTGAGGACGGACGAAAATCCACCGGAAGCCTTGCATATTTTTTAATTAGGTAGGTATAGATATGTATATATAAAGTTTATCCACGTGAATAAGGATATCTGATTTGTTTTCCATTTTTTTATTTCTTTCTAACTTATTTTTTTATTTGTTTTCCATTTTTTTATTTTTTCTAACTTATTTTTAAAAGAAAATATGGTGTGTTAAGTAGGGAATAAGAGGAAGGGTCCGTGTTAGAGGAGGGATGGGTGATCACCCGCACATTAGCACCCCGAGTACGCAGCGCACGCACGGGATAATCCCCGCGCGGCGGCGTATTGCTCGTCCGCGACGCGCGTGCAGGCTTCTGACTCGAACCTGCAGCACGCGGACGCGGTCCGTGCAGCGATGTGTAACCGCATAGCCACGCAGACCGGCACACGGGCCACTCACGCACGTAGACAAAATCCAACTCGCCGCGTGGCCTGGCCGTGCACGAGCGCGCGCGCGGCTGACTCGCCGCCGAGTCGAAACACGCTTCGGCGCGGCGTGCAAATTTCGCGACACGTTTTGCGTCTCAGCGGTAAAAGAGCCAGGTATGCACGTAGCATAGCTGCTACGACGACCCCGGATCAGCACGATGGTGGGTTTGACCATCGCGCGGTTTGCCGATTTCGTGCTGATTAATGGTGGGTTTTTGCCGATTTCGTGCGGACAAGAATGCTTTTCTTCGCCTTGTACACGAGATATTCTGTCCGCCTAGAGAACACCATCTGTCTGCGTTGCTTCAGGTACCTGTTAGACCACCCTCCTTTGCTTTCATCAATCAATCTTCACCTCCTTGCCCTGTTTTCAGGTGCACTACAAAATGCATTTTTCTACAAATGCTCATTCATATATCAAATTAGACAGCAAGTGGCTTTTATGTTACTCCGTACTGCTGGTCGAATTGTCTGAATTTTAAAATTTCCTAGTCTAGTTAGGGTAAACGAAAACGCGGCAGCATTTCAATAATTAAAACTATATAAAAAAATATATGGGACAATGCAAACAAGTTGTTTTTACGTTGGAAAGAAAGGATGTGAAATCAACACATCGATGCTTTTCTTCCTAAGTTGAAAAAACAACACTGTTTCCTACTAGGCTATTATTTGGAGTATTCACATCGTTTTTCGAATGTCCTTTTCGTAGTTCGTACTAAGCTTGTAAGCAACGATCGGTTGGTTCAAGACGTGCTTTTCATTCTGTCTTCTCCGACAGTACAATGTGCCATCTTCTCTATACTAAGGCTCCATTTGATTTAGATTATTTCGTGAGCTATTATCGTGAATTATCTATGTTTAAAACAAACTTAATAATAAATAATTAAAATAAAGTGGTCTAAGACTCTAATTAATTTAGTGAAATAAAGCTTTTTTTAAGAAAATTTGGTTTAAAATCTCTAATCAAAATTGATGTTTGGCTTACAAATTAGAAATATATAACAGAGATAGACGAAACAGTACTTCCATAAGAAAAGTAATTGAGTGGTTTGTCTTTTTCTACACATGGGGATTATTGCCACACTTTAAAGTGCAATATTGCACTCTCTTCAAATGTCGGGATCAGATTTTAGTAAATCATCATGAAAAATATTTAAAATGGACAGAAATTGTACAATCTTTATCCATCGTACCACAGAAAATTCAAATCAAGATTGAAGAGCAAAACATAAAGATAAAAAAAGTCTTTTATTGTGATGCTCGATTATATTCACAGTCCATTCATTTTTCTCAAAAGCGTACTGTTCCAGTTTGGGATGCATGGAAATAAGCAGTAAAATGGATAACTCGCTTGTGCTTGCACCCAATCATTTTTTTAAGAAGGCATTTTGGCTGCTAATCCTTTTTCATTGAAGAGAATTTGTTAATTTCAGTTGCTTACGTGGATAGAAAACATTTTATCTGAATTTATACCGAGTGTTTTTCAGGGATGACGAGGCATCAACAAATGACAGTACTGATCTACGTGTTGTTGATTTCTTCACAAAAATTGACTGTACATATTTCTCTCTTTCATTACATATCTTTTCCAATTTAGGTCTCAGAAAAGATAATAGAAACAATATCACACATAAAAGAGGAAATAAAAAAAGTGAGCTGCTAGCTAGCTGTATAGTTTTAGTTTCTTGACATGTAGTTCTCCTCCTGGATGGTCTCCAATGTCGGCCTCCGTGACCGCGCGCTGCTCATCCGGTGCTTGTACACGTTCATGTCGGCGGCGACCGCCTCGTCGTTCACCATCTCATCCAACTGCAGCCTCGGCGCGTCCTCCGCCACGACATCATTCTGCGGCGGCGTCACGACCGCCGCCGCCACCTTCGCCGAGCGCCGGGCCTCCCTGGTGGCCACGGCGGCCAGGCGCGCCATGTCCGCGGGCGCCAGCGGCGTGCCGAGGCGCTTCATCGGGAACGTGGCGTACACCGCGCCGAGCTCCAGCTCCTCGTCGGCCGACAGCGCGGCGAGCCGGTCACCCACCCGAGCCGCGCGCGCGTCCGCCAGGAAGTGGCCCGGCGCGTCCATCATCAGCTCCGCCGCCGTCGCCGGCAGCGCCACCTGCCTCACCCCGCCGTCCGGCAGTATCACCCTCGCCCCCTTCCCTCCTGGCACCTTCGCCATCGTGCACGACAAGTAGTTACCCATGTCAAGAAACCGGCAACGGCAAGGCCACGAGCTCACAAGCAAACAAGCGAGCTAGCCAAGAAGACGAAGACGTTGTCGTTGAGCCGCGAGAAGAGAAGTGGTAGTTTACTTGGCTGGATTCGGGTGAAGCCGCGGATTTATATAGGAAGCGCGCGGGAGCGGGAGACGCGCGAGAGGCGGGGCTTGGGAACGCGTGTGGGGGAAGGTGACGGTGATCGGAAGCGAGAGGAGACCGATCGATCGGGAGAGGGAGTGGCGGTTTGTTGGGTTGGCGTCTTGGCGGGCGATCGTGTGGCGGGGTGAGCGTGTGTGCGTGGGATGATAGCGCGGGCGGGTGCGGTGAATTGCGCGTGGTGCGTCGAGCTGGCGGAGCCGCGAACGCGCTGGTGGCTTTGGCTTTGGCTTTTGCCGCGGCTTGGGTTGGAGTCGGAGAAAGTGGTTCCGTTTCATTACCACTCCGAGGAGGCTTAATCCTTCTCCACGCCGCTCGCGCGGGGCGGCAGGGGGGATGCACCCCGTGCAAGTAGACTGCGCACGTAAACTGCGTTCACCGAGTTGGGCGGTAACCGCTACCCCACCTCCCTAAAAATCAGACTAGTACGAATATGACATGTTTTAGTACTAGTAGTATGAATCTGAGTCTAAAATATCATACCGTCATATCGGATTAGTTGGTTTTTGAAATATTCTAGTACTATAAATTTAAACTTAAAATGTGTCAAATTTTATATTAGATTAGTTAATTTTTGAAACCGAGAGAATATTGAACCACTAACCAATACTCCATTCGTTTCATATTATGTCGTTTGACTTTTTTCCTAGATAAATTTCTTTAAGTTTAATCAAATTTATAGGAAAAATGTAATATTACTTTTTAACACAAAACAAATACATTATCAAAATATAGTCAAGGTTAGGTTTAATAAAACTAATTTAATATTTTAGATATACTAGTGTTTTATATAAATTTGATCAAACTTAATAAAGTTTGATTAATAAAAAAACAAATAACTTATAATATGAAACGGAGGAAGTATTATTTGTTAAACATTGTATAAGTCTATACTCTTGGTAATGTTTTAGTTCAGAACGTTCGAATTTTGTTTGGCTGGCACGAGTCCAGTCGTCGACATTTCATCTTTGATTAGTCATCTGGTGGACTGAGAGAGTAAGAGTCCTCTACCTTCTCTTGTTTTTATTGGAGTTGGAGGTCGTTTTCTGTGCACTGCTCTATCATCATTCATCAAGAGTTCGTCTGGTAAGTCGACATCTCAACGCTGGCTTTTACTCCACAATTTAAACGTGTGTCCAGACTTCCAGTGCTCACTGCCATTAGCCCATTACCTACTGCTGCTGCCACTAGTTTACAATCTATTAGTCGCTAAGCTGGAGAGAGTGTTAGGTGATGGATATATGTGTGTGCAGTGGCGCCCACTGTACTGCTCTATCAACAACAGCTTGGTTGGTGCTCTGAGGTGTCTACTCCGAGTTCTTGACCATTTTCCGGTTAAAGCTAGATGCCTTTTCTTTTGTTACTTTACTGATCTAATGGCTAGAGAGACAGTGAACACATGATGTTTTTTTCCTTTTCAACCATGGCCACCTGTCCTCCCAAAGTTGCCTTGCTCAATTAGCGCACATCCAATTAATTAGTGCGTCACTGAGACGGGATCATCACATCTACCTACCAAGATGAGGTAAAACTCCCTGTAAGTTCGCTGAAACCTACCAAACTATTAATTCTAACCTGGATAAATAATTAATCGACTGGGTAAAAAAATGAGATCAGTCGATCCGACGTGACCAGTTCTACGAAGCAAAGTCTTCAGTAATAAGAGTAAAACTAATATGGCTGGGAGATTCAGAAGCCTGAACCAATGAACTGACAGAGACGGTCTTGTTACGAAATAAACAGTAGTACTTACGTACTTGTAGTGTGATTTGATCATCAGTTTGAGAAAGGGATAAGTGCAGGTTGACCTGGGAACACAGGACGAACTTTTCGTAGTATTAGCTGACATGATCCTTTGGCCAAGAACATCGCCGGCGAAGCTGCCCAGAACCTGCAGGAGTGAAGTGACGGCGATGGCGTGAACGGAATAATGAATAATTCAGTCTGAGCTAGCACACGCTGTGTGGATGTGTGGACTGGTGGAATCAAACAAATCACGTTCTCGAGCGACGAACCCTAATGTGGTTTTGTGCGGTGTTAGATTACTGCAACCAGATGGCAACGACCTGTGACTTTTCTATGCATGTTAGCTTTGTGAAAGCTGTTGGAAAAAAATAAATTATAGATGCTGCACCGCCATTTGGAACAGATATAAGTGTGATCTGTTCAGGGATAGTTGACTTGAGGTTAGTCAACCATGTGTTTTTAAATGCTGTTTCTGAGCTTGGAAATAAGGAATTATTGTGTGGTATCAGCTTGTTTATTGTATACTCCATGTTAGTCACGAACAAAATGTACTGTTTACTTGAGCATGAACACAGGAATTTCAGGGAAGTTTTAACAGCTTGCGTTCATTTCCATCCGAAACTAAGGCGGTGCAGCCGTGCAGGAAACTCTTCGCGGCACTTAAACTTCGAAACGAAGTTGAGGATTAGTGCATGATAAATTCAGTGTTAGTTCTTTTTAAAAAAAGAATTAATATGATTTTTTAAGTAGAAAATACACTGTTTAGCGGTTAGAGAAACGTGTGCACCGAAAATAAGAGAGGTTTTTTTAGATAATAGGTAACACCCGGCCTCTACATGCTAAGGCGAATATACACGACGAAACAAAGTACAAGTAAGTACATAGACCCAACATATTAACAAAAAGTGACACAGAGAGGTTAGCAAACAGTACTCATTTAAGCCTTAACTCGAAGACAAATTTTAGCACAACTTTTGGCCTGTACGGAATTTCAGGTTTATAGTATCCTGACTTGCTAACCAATGTCCTGGATCCCTGACCTCTTTTGTAGGAAAATCCAGGTGAATTGCGATATGAACAAATTGACCGCTGCTTGTTTTATAGCCATAAATTATCTATCCAGCTTTCCTATTGCTTTCAGACACAACATGTGTCATCTGAACGCGATGCAAATATCAGCATCAGTGCATCACCAGGAACCGGCCTGCCTTTCATTTACTTGAAATGATTATTGACTGACCTCCAAGGGAAGTTACCTGGTTGCTTTGTGAAACTCTAGTTCACCGGCCGGAAAGCACATTAGCTTCATTACCACAACAGTAAAACCCCCTTTTCCAAATGACAAACCACATCACCTGCACCTGCCAGTTCAATTCATTGTCCAGAGACCAAATCATTCAGCCACCTAATGATAACCATGAGCATAGCCAAAAAAAAGGTAATGGTTCACATCAGAAGGTGACAAAAGATAGCAGTAACAATGTAACTCCTTTACCAATGGAATGAAAACGTAAAGTATGGTTATGAATAAGGCCGACTGCTGTCGACCTACACAAGTTTCTCTGGCAAGAGAAATGATATCAAGGTTCAGACTTTCAGCTACACAATGGATGTATCAGCATCCTTGACAGTCAAGCCACTTGTGCGGCAAGATAGACCGCAAGACGCCTCTCTTCAAATGAGTACTCGGTGTCCTCTTGTGAAGTCATCTCCGGTTCGTCATAAGAAAGTACAGAAACAGCATTTGCGGTAATAGTAGGCGTCACTGCCATTTGCATATGAGGGCTCACTGTCATCGGAGTCGTAAGAATTGGTGCAAATGTCTTGGGAGTCCTGTTCTCCTCAGTACCAACAGTGGAGATTGGACGCGCAGGAGCTGAGGATATGTTTCCCGGTGTAATCTGAGAGAAGGGCTTCCGGGGTGTCTCCATCTCATGAAGAGTGCTCGAGTTGGAAGATGGAAATAACTTCTTGATAGGGAGACCAACAGTGTCTAAACCTTTATGACCTGAGTTTGTTTTTGAAATCAGAGATAGTCAGATCGTACTACATACTAAGTAAAAATTTGTTGCTTCAGATATATTTAAGTTGAAGTTACCAGGGGAAAGAGTGCTGATATCTTCCGTTTTCTTGGTTGCACGAACAGTCTTTGAATGAAGTATCTCTGATTTAGGAGGTTGAACTCCAGGTGTGGAGTTTCTGGGTACCTTCTTAGTGCTGTGAGGTTTTGAAGAGCTTGGTTTTGATCCATAAAGTGCCTCCTGCTCAGCTTTGCGTTGATCTTGAAGCTTCTTTTGATCCTACAATTACTAAGATTTCAGATCTCACCAACGTTACCACGTAAGAAGATGGTAACAAAAGCACACAAATTAGGATACAGCTAGTACCTTTTGCCTCTTCCTTTCCTTCTCTTTCTCTTGACGAACAACCATGTATTCTTCAAGCATCAATGTAAGTCGGACCTGCAAACATTGTATGACACGAGTTTTGGCAATTCTCAAAACTGGCTTTGTAAATGATACATAAAATAAACGGCATGAATACAGAAATATACGCCATCATATGTGAACTCATTTCCCCTTTCAGTTTCCCAAGCTCTGGTTTTTGTTTCAAGAACATCTACCATTCCTGTCCACAACACAATAGTAGCAAATCAGGAGCAGAAATGATAATAAATTAAGACTGCAAGCATAACATTTTGTTTAATAAGTGATTGTCACCTGGAATCTTGCTAACCAGAACACGTGCTTTTTCAGCCCTCTTAAGCATAATGTGTGCACCTCTCCCAGCATTATACCGGTTGTCATCCTGATCATGGCATGCGGACACCACAATCAGCAGCAGGTGCAGAAAAAAAATATCTTTTCATATAAATTATTCTGATAGGACAGTACTTTGTTGTAATCTTCCAACCAAGCCTCTTCCTCACGTGCATTTAGCCACTTCTCAACTCGCTCGAGAATGTCCTTCCTGCTAAAAGCTTCCTCTTTCACTGTTGAGATATAAGCCTCAATTTGCTCGAGCAACAAAGAGGGATCAATAGCCCCTGAAATGGAAAGAGTAAATATATATTTTGGGCACTAAAACATTTTACTAAATAAACAGCATGAGCAAAGGAGGTAGGAGGAACAATTAACCGAAACTACCTTCAAGAACTTGCATAGAAATCTAAGAAGAGAATCATTCCATAACATATTACCTGCTTCAATGGCCTCAATTGTGAACCGAGTTGCATAACCTTCCTCTCCAACTAAATGTGCCCGTCGTCGATATTCTTCTAGTTCTGTTTTCTTCTTCAGAACAAGCTCCTTCATTTTGCTTGCTTTTTGCTGTTCAAGCCTTAATACCTCAGCTTCCACCTGGATCAAAGAATATCATCTCCTCTGACTCTATTATCATTATCTCGGTACAAAACAGAAAATGGCAACCGCAAGACTCAAGAAAGCAAGTTCTCCAAAAGATCATTAACTCACATAGTTGAGGAACTCAATGGAAAGGGTGTTCCTTTCTGTTAATTCAGCCTCTGAGGCAGCAATATTACATGTTATATTCTGGAACGCCTGCTGCTCTTCAAATGGCGTATCCATAAGATACCATAGTTCAAGCAAGGTAGATGCAAGATCTTGAAGCTGCCAGAGCTAATACAGTTAGTTGACAGTAGATATATACCATTTGGCCATTCCCTAAATTGAAATAGTAAGATGCAGACCTTCTGCATCCTCTGCATTTTTGTTTCACGAAGTCTTTGAATCGCCAATGCTAGCATCTCAATTGTAGTGTTGCTTATATTCCTTGGCCCTTCAGCTTCATCAAGACTAGGGTGTATTTCTGATATTGTTTGCTTGAAGTCGACATCAAGTACTACACATAAAGAATGTAAAGTCTTCAAATATTCCATAACTTGCTTTACCCTCTCACCCTATCAGAATTCAGAAATTTAATAACTGAATCAGAATACATTAGAAAATAGAAATTGAAAAGGAATTCAAATAATACGTAGGGCTAAAGGCATCAAGAAGGACCTTCTCCTTTTCAAGGGACTGCAGCTCCACCCTTAACTCTTCAAGTTTTCTTAATGATAGATTAGATTGATCCACAGGCACTTTAAAAGGGTCAAAATTTGCTGGCCTTATCTCAGATGAGATCTTCTTTATCCTTCCTACGACATCAAGAAACTGGTTCCATCTTTCAACCTTCTTCCTCTTCATCTCTTCTAGGTATGGTAATATTGCACTGAGCTCATCCCGTAATCCACATGTTTTCTGATTAGACTGATAAAATAATCAAAAACAAAGAACTTATTACTGCCTTACTGGTACATCCTATTTCACTACAGCATACTTCTACCTTTCAAGTTGGATAACTAAATAATACACATTGAATGAGCCCATCTGTAATCATATACTATCTCCGTCTCAAGATATAGCAACAAGTATTAGATGGGATATAACCTAGAGGGTTGTGTTCCTTCTAGCTATTGGGTGCAGAAAATCCGCGGCACGCAAAACGAGATAAACCATTAGTGCATCATTAATTAAGAATTAATTATTATAAACTTAAAAATTGGGTTTATTTGATTTTTAGAAGAAATTTGTATACAGAAAGTTTTTCCAAAAACACATTAACAGTTCGGAAAACGTGTTAACAGAAAACGAGGAAGTTGTCATTGCCAATAGCTCAAACGAGCAGGCCCTATGCTTGATGAATACAGGCGAAAGGAATTTACACATGAATTCATAGCCTAATAATACTTCGACAATAGCACAATACAATGGGTGGTAGTGTTTCTAGAATGGAGAAACGGCCAAATTCTGATGAGCCTCAAACAATTAGTACCATACCAAAGTAAACTGCATCAAGTATCAACACAAAATCTCTTAAACGACAGAAAACCGAAGCGAAAGCGACAGACCTGCCTGACGTGGACCGCCGTCTCGCCCATGGCGGAGCAGATGGCGCCGAGTTCAGCTTCAGATTGAGCGATGGCTTGCCGCAGCTGGGCACGGGAGCGATTCGCCTGGTCCACCTTCCTCCTGTAGACCTCCAGGCACTCCTGCTCGAGCTCCAGCAGCATCCTGTCCCTCATGGCCACAGGCTCCCCGACCTCATCCCAGATAACCTGCAACCACGAGCGATCTGAATCAGCGAGACCAACGAACCAGTCGCCGCCATCGCAGCAAACAGCAGAGTCGACAGCGAGGCGCACCTGGAGCTCGTGCATGAGGGATCCACATATGGTATTCATCGGAAGGAGGCGCTCCCTCGTATGGCCGCTCCTCGTGACGATGATAACACGCAGCCTGCAGGGGAATCAAACGGGGAGGAGATTGATCGGCGTCAGAATTAGGGTTGGCACGATCAACCAGCAGTAACGCCTATGGCTTCGAGTTCAATCGCCAGTCTCGGTGGCTCGGCTCGACGGAGGGCGATGCGGGAGGCCGTAACTAGGTCGCCGCTTCGTCGTCGTCGGCGGGGCGGCGGCGTGGATTTGGCCGGAGACAGCCGCGCGATTTGGGGGAAAATGATGAGGGGTTGAAGAGAGGGTTCGAAACAACTTGAAAATGGGAGGGAGAGGGGGAGACGATTCCGGATCACGGGATTTGGGTGGCACAGGCTGAGAGATCTACTGGGCCGGGCTAGACATGTTGGTTACTCTTGGGCCTTTCATTTTAAATTGGGATGGAGATGGAAAATTTTACTGGTTTGGGCCATAACAACTCATGAAGCTGTTGCAGATTTTGCCGAGTCAGCTGACAACCAAACTACAGATGTAGATAGTGAGGCAGATAATAAAAAATTTAATGAAACAATCAAAAATAATTTATAGGTCAAAATTTTGTAGCTGTATTTCGGTTTAGAAGCTAAGGTTAAAAGCAGACTATAATGAAAAACCCTAAAATCAATTTTAAATTTAAGTTCCAAATTTTAAATTTTGGCTGCAGACGACAAACCAAGCATTATCATTCTGACAGAAAATTCTTCCGCCGGAGCATGGATATGGAAATAATAGAGAAACATTTACCATCTAAAAACAGAACTCAATGATCCGATGCTTTGATGGATCTGCATTATAAAGGACACATGCTTTCGAAGTTCGAGTACTTTTGTGCAGCACAAAACAATGTCACTGCGGTTCCTTATTAGGGGTAAAAGGAGAAAAAGAAGACAAAAAAACATCCCTCATCATAAGATGTCACCCCCTGCTTGCTTGTAATCACGTCCTGGCTACAGAACGGGCATATAGAAACCGAAATCCAAAAATTTAACTTGTACAGATCTCAACAATGAAGGCATCTTATGAAGCCGATTCCTTGGCGATTTTCTCAGCTTTAGCAATGACTTCCTCAATGCCTCCCACCATGTAGAATGACTGCTCGGGAAGGTCATCATATTTCCCATCCAAGACACCCTGCACATAAGCAGAAACTTTAACAAAGTGCACACAATCAAAAATGAAATGTCACAGCAAAATGTGTCTACAGCTACAGATCTACTAGCAAAATGTGTTAATTAACAAAGGATAAAATGGTGTAGATGGATTGTATTGTCAAGTAAATTTAGTGTATTATTTCAGGCATATACTGATTCACCAATTATAACCCCAAAAATGAAAATATGGATGTGCAAAATATTGTAAACCATAGTGGTACCGTACTCCAAAAAATAATATGTATATTCAATTCTAACCTGGAAACTGTTGACACTCTCCTTCAGCTCCACGTACTTCCCAGGAGCACCCGTGAAAACTTCAGCCACATGGAAGGGCTGGCTCAAGAAACGCTGGATCTTCCTTGCGCGAGCGACGGTCAATTTATCATCTTCACTGAGCTCATCCATACCCAAAATTGCAATAATATCCTGAAGATTCTTGTAGTTCTGAAGAACCTTTTGGACACCACGAGCAGTGTTGTAGTGATCCTCACCCAGCACGTGGGGGGAGAGCATTCTGGATGTGGAGTCCAGAGGATCGACGGCAGGGTAGATACCAAGCTCGGAGATCTGCACAGAAAGCAAATTCAAGTCATAATGAGCACATTATTAACACAATGTCTTAGGTCAGTTGAACAAACCTGTCGTGACAACACGGTAGTAGCATCAAGATGTGCAAAAGTAGTAGCAGGAGCAGGATCCGTCAAATCATCAGCAGGCACATAAATAGCTTGGACAGATGTAATGGAACCCTTCTTAGTAGTTGTAATTCGCTCTTGTAGTCCTCCAAGATCAGTAGCAAGAGTTGGTTGGTATCCCACAGCAGATGGAATACGACCAAGAAGAGCAGACACCTCAGAGTTTGCCTGACATCAAGAGTAATCAAAACCACAACAGTGAGACTTAGTAGAAACACCTACATATACTAGTAATTTTTTTTGTGCAGAGTGGAAACACCAAATGAAGAAATGTCCTGCATAAATTACCTGGGTAAAACGGAAAATGTTGTCAATGAACAGAAGCACATCTTGTCCTTCAGCATCACGGAAATGTTCAGCAACAGTCAAACCGGTCAACCCAACACGAGCACGAGCACCCGGGGGCTCATTCATTTGCCCGTAGACAAGAGCGCACTTGCTTTCACTCTGCAATCAAAATTAATATAAGTAATTTGCATACGTGAGCTTCACACAGAACATAAGAGATCTATTGAAATTACCTGTTTGTCACCTAGCTTGATGACACCACTTTCAATCATTTCCCTGTAAAGATCATTACCTTCACGGGTACGTTCACCAACACCGGCAAACACAGAGAAACCACCTGACAAACAAATCATCATCAGCCAAACAGAACAAGTGACCGAATCATGAACAATATCATCCATGAAACTCTGTATAAATGCATACCATGGGCCTTAGCAACATTGTTGATCAACTCCATAATAAGTACAGTTTTGCCGACTCCTGCACCACCGAAAAGACCAATCTTTCCACCTCTTTGGTAGGGCGCAAGCAGATCCACAACCTACAAAATTAAACCAATGTACTGCAATTAGGAAAATCATGGTTGCACATATGTTTCCATTCAAAGACTTCTTCAGTTAACCATAGGATCAGAGAGGGGGACAGTTATACCTTAATTCCAGTAACAAGAATTTGTTGTTCTGTGGCTTGCTCAACAAAAGCAGGCGCCTCACGATGGATGGGAAGGAAGTGGTTCGTTGCTAGAAGACATCATGAATAACAAAACATAAAATGAGAACTGGACACACAAATTCTTAAATAACCATGAACAATGAAGAAACCGAACATCTAGAAACTTACTTATGTCACCCTTCTCATCAATTGGCTCACCAATAACATTCATGATGCGTCCAAGAGTGGCCCTGCCAACAGGAACCTACAAAGAAGAAATACTTCCAACTCAAAATATAGTAGAACACACTATATGATTAGTCTCAAATTCCAAGACAATGCTATAGATGCAAGGTTCCTATACTATGATAAGAATTTTCAATCAAGCAAACAGTGGAAAAGTTAACCGATGCATGTTATCCTCACGATACGGAAATGCAACAATGATGAACATAATGAATTCTAGCAGATTCTAGATGACCACCAGAAACCGATAGACAACACTTTGAGAAAAAAAAAGTCATTTTCCTTCACTAACACATCGAATAGACCACCGCAAAGCAGCAACAGTCTACCGGTTAAATGAATCGCACGAAAGGGCGATCGCTCGCCACTACCTAATCAAATCTGACAGCAGGAGAACCACATTTCATCAGATCTGGTCGGGTACAACACGAAATGAAATGTACGATCATAAACAAGGATGGGAAGACGGGCGGGGGGGCATTACAGTGATTGGGGAGCCGGTGTTGAGGACGCGCTGGCCGCGGACAAGCCCCTCAGTCCCGTCCATAGCGATGGTGCGCACCATGTTCTCGCCAAGGTGCTGCGCCACCTCGAGCACGAGGCGGATGTTGTGGTCGAGCACCTCGAGCGCCGTCAGGATGGGAGGCAACCCCTCATCAAAGCGCACGTCGACGACGGCGCCGATGACCTGGCACACCTGCCCGACGGCGCCGGCGCCAGTGAACTCATCAGTGATCTTACCTCCCCCGGTGCTCTTCCCGGTCGCGGGAGGCGACGACGCGGCGGGCGCCTCCTTCGCCGCGGCAGCCGTGGCGTAGGCGGCGGCGCGGTTGAAGAGGTACCCCGCGGGTGACGGGCGGTGGAGCGGCGCGCGGGGCCGCGGGGCGGGTGAGGCCCCGCGAAGCCGGGATGCGGTGCGGACGAGGGAGGAGAGGGCCCGGCGAGTCGCCATGGCCGGAGATCGCCGGAGACGCGGCCTGGATCTAGGGTTAGACTTTTGGTTGTTGCGGCGGCTCCGCGAGAAGGGAGGAGAGGAGGGGAGCGGAGTGAGGAGAGGAGTGGGTGGGGGAATATGGTGGTGGAGATATCGACGTGTGGGATTAGTGGGTGGACCTGGTCTACGGGAGCCCGAGAAGCGTGGAGGAGCGGGGATTGTGTGGTGCATGGTGGGATCAGTTCATGGAATGGATTGTGGGGATCCATTTGGTAGCTTGATTTTGCAGCTGGAATATGTAATGGTGTTCCTTTTTTTTGTTGTCTGTTTATTTGGGCTGTCAACTGTCATTTGAAGTACTTTTTTATGTCATTTGATTTTTGCAATGTTTTGATGATATGACAGAGGATTTCCATTTTTATTGAGTAGATGATGACAGCAGGTGATTATTTAGAACTGTTTATAGGTTCGAAAGGCGAACTAAAACTTTGCGAAATTTTCGATCAAACCGTCATGTTTAGCTATTTTCTACTAGTCCAGTTTTGTGGTTTCCTTTGGTAACAGCGTCGTCTTCGACTTTTATTTAGAAATCGAGGTCCGTCACTCTGTCATCACACAAACGTTGAAATTGCTGTCATTGGGCCGTCAAGAGCGGTGGGCCAGTGGCTGATGGATACGTCATCCTGCACAAGCGGTCTGCAATACCAGCCCACTAATGTTTGGGCCACTTGAGGCTTTGGGCTCACTGTGCTCGGAAAAAAGCCTGATTAGCTGAACCTTGATATTATTCAGGCCCAGTCGTGTGCATTGCCTGCATTGTTACCAAGAACAACTTCGAACCCGACTCTGAATCGGTGCTGAAAATCAAATGAGCAGAGAGGTCAGTTTTCTGCTATCTCTTTCTAGTTCAATCTGTCATGCATCTGATAGATGCTAACAATGATATGCAGGCAAACTGTAACACGGATGTTTTCCTTCTCTTCTTTTTTTTTCGAGAAAGATGTTCCCCTTCTTTTGATACCAAGGAAGCGTAGAATAGAATGCTTGAATCTTGATGTTCAGTGAACCGTCATCCAGCAGCAAATCAAACTGCCGTCAGCCAAAGCATTCAGTCTTGCTGCAACATCTTTGGCTTCAGAAGTGGACTTGCATTCTGGATTAATGTCTGCCCAAGAATCTTGGCTAGAAATTGCTGCCCAGGAGCTTGTCACTTCTTACGGACTGCAACTTGCAAAACGAAAATAAATTGTACAGTACCTCAGGCTGACTTACTGTTACATTTCTCATTTTTTTCACGGAGGAATTATTCAATGTACTACTACTAGTATTCTGCTAGGATTTCCAAGATTTGATAATTGGTGACTTTGTTCATTTTGCATAGGAGTATGACTGTATGACAAGACCACATTACGCGATGCACTGTATTTTGAAGTGTACACAGTGACAGCATTCACGCGTTGTAGCTGCATCAGGTTCAGAGAACAGCAGGCCGAGGCAATAATGAATTAAGACAGCTTGTTAGTATTCTTAATCACATGAACCTTTCTTTCAAACTCATTTGAGACTTGACATCCTCCAAAAGCTTATCAGAGTCCTGTCAACACTAATTACACATTTGATCCCATTATTCAGAAAGGAAGACTACCATCAACCTGGCCCCTCCTAACAAAAAAAACACATCAAGCTGGCCATCTTGTCAAGGTCTCAAGGATAATTATTCAACCACGAAATCAAGAAGATCTCACCACTTGTTGAAGTATGTCATAGGCACCAAGTCCTCTTTAGCTAGCCTCCAATTACCATAACTATTTACTACTTGTATACTACTACTAGCTAGTAACTGAAGACCCCATCATCTCACAACTCAATGATTCAAACTTAGATTACCACTTGTTCTAAAGTGACTGCTTGTTTTTTTCAATCACGTTCCAGTTTCATCCATCCTCTGCATGAGTTATATGACCAGAGCAATGATCACAGTGTGAATCGTCACCTCTTTAGAATTATTCTGTCACTAATGATTGTATCTGATCTTATATATATACACTGCGTGCTATCACAACGACAAAAGTGTAGCATTGACTTGCAGCTGGAACTGTGACAAAACTGACTAGCTCGCGGCCGTTTCTGCAAACAAATGGACTGAATGCTACTCTATTGGCCATGGAAACTTGTGGAAACGAAGCACTGAAACGTAGACTTGGCCTCAGCTGCAAAACTTCAAGTATTGAGACAAGAGAATTGGATGAGCGATCGCGTTGGTGGAATTTTTCTATTTTGGCTGACATCGGAAGCATTTCGGTTCCCCATCAAGCCGTCGCCGACTTTGTTTCGGGGGCTTGATATGATAGATTAAGGAGAGTTCTATATCCAGTAGGTTTGTTTATTAGCTAGTATTCAATTAGATTAGCTGACTCCTTTGCTAGAGGATTACAGAAAGTCAAAATGTTCAGCTGTAGGAAACACGTTTGAGGAGATACAGTAGCACAATTCTAGAACCAGTTGGTTCTTGGTTGGTGGCAGTGCAAACAATTAGACTATGATAGTACATGAATTCAAATCTTTGGATATATTTTATTTTAAAATTTATTGGTAATATATGAAAAAGTGAACTTGTAAATGAAACTCTATGCTTGAAAAAGGAAGAAAAAACCCACCCGGAAAATGGGCAAAACGCCAAAACGTAACACCTCTGGTGATAAATACCACTTCTGGTGGGAAAGTCTTTTTTCTCTTAAAATGAGTTATAAAAAGATATCCAAATAGTTATAAAAAGTTTCAACGACATACATCAATGTATGACATATCATTATACAAACACATAATTAGAATATACTTTTTCTGAAAACTAAATTGGAAATATATATTTTGTAAGAAAAACTATAAAAGTACATGTATTAGAAAGATTATTTTATTCTTTTTTTAAAGACTTCTCTAGATCAATCACTTATTGACATATGTTACTTTTTTTTTTATTTTTTCAACTATTTAAAAGACATAAAAAATGAAATATCCTCTCCATGTACCGTAAATATCTACCTCCTCCATTCAAAAATGTTACTACTCCCTTCGTTCTATAAAAAGCTTGGGATGGAGAGAGTATCTAATATGGGATTAGACATTCTAATGAATCATTTTTAGGTTGTGATCAATAATTCCCTTGTCAGAAATGTTCCTTTCAGATCGAGTTTCAGGCTTTCAGCGATGGCCACCAGCCGCCTGCAGGTACCAGATTGTCAAATCACCTTTCACTCCCCCGCGCGGCAACAGCAGCGCAAATGTAGCCAGCTAGGCTTGCACAGTTGTACTACATGGCGGCCGGCCGGCTCGATCGTCAACCTGCAAACGCACACGCGCACTAGCCCGTGTCGCCGGCGCCGCAGGGCCCCGCCGGAGACGACATGCCATCGGCCATCGCCTCGATCGCTAAAGCCGTCCACCTCCCCGCGCCATCGCTGTCCTCTCCTCCCCTGCGCGAATCGATCGAAATCACGGTTGCTCATGCGATTCTCTCGTGCGTGTGAACGGCGCCAACCGTGGCAGATACCCTCTCTCCTCCTGGAGCATCGCCGAGAGGGAAAGGGAGTCAAAATGTGGTTGCATTTTCTGCATTCCCAAGCGATCCATCAAACAACGACTCGCATCATCGCATGGAGTAGCTAGTCCTAGCCAAAAAAAAAAGGCGAGATGTTAGTTAGTGGAGAGCTTTTGACTTGCAGCGTCCGGCCGCCGGTGTACGGAGGAGAACAAGTGAACAGCCTAGCGATCGAGCTATCTGCTCCTACCTACATCGTCTCGTCAAGGTTTTGTTTGTTCGCTGGTCGATGGAATGGAACATTCGCGAGACCCTTCTTTGGCATGCGTTGAAATTGTTCTCTCGAAATAGACCGAACAATGTTCCTCAAAAAAGGACCAGATTGGAGTACGAGAACTAATCAAATAAGCAGAATCAGAGGCCAGGCTTTAAGCAAATTAAACTCTGCAGCACAGCGCAGTTACTAAGTTCATCGTCTCGTGATCTCGTCTGATTAAACTCTGCAACACATGACGGTGACGCTGCTCGGAAATTACACAGACGAGACATGGTGCTTATCCTCATCTTAAGCGCTTGATCTTTTATATGTGTTTTCATCAGATCCGCTGATTTTTTTTAAAAAAAGGCGGATTTGTGGAATATTCAGCGGCTGGTATCGACAAGCGCAAGCGATAGATCGGTCAAGTGGGGGGTTATTTTTGGGTACAAATATGTGAACGATTGATTGGGAAAGATCAACCGCCATTGATACTGTCGCTACGTGGAAATCTCAAATCTATATAGGCCTAGTTCGTGTGTCTATCTGCCTAACTCGACCATATGCTTGCATTTCTCTTCACGACTGGTCAGAGCTCCAAATTGATCTCCTGCAGATTTGGTCTGGCATGTAATGGATGTAATTTGCCGCTACCTGTTGGTGCGTGGGTCTTGTGTTCCCAGGAAGATGGCTTTTTTTTTGGCGTTTCATGAGGTTGGCTCTCATTTTTGTCCTATGACCTATAAGTCATGAAAAATTAAGTGAATGAAGTAAAAAAATATTTTTTATAATAATATATGTATTATTATTCCATACTCCTTTAAAATGGAGTAGTTGTGATGAGTCTACCACCATCCCATCTCCAACTTCCTTTTTAGAGTAAAAAAAGAATATGTGGGGCTAGAGAGCCACGTGGTAATCACCATCACCAACTCTCTAGGTTTTACTTACTCTCTCCCAAAATGTTATAACATAGGATGAAGTGTGAGAAGAAAAAAGATAGTGTAGAGCCAAAAAGTTCACGTGTTAATAATGAATATGTGTAGTAATTAAGTGATAATGTAGACAGAAAATGATGATAATAATAGGTTAAAGGTGTTTTTTTAATTAAAATTTCATTTCAACACATAGTTATATGCTAGTGTTTTCAAAGCTAATAATGCTGAAAAATGGACTCGAATAGAAGTAGTGACACATGCCTCAAAATGAAAAAGAAAAAAAGCAACAGCAACAACATGTCTTTTTTTTTTTGGACACTGCAACAACATGTCGACTTGTTTGCAAGCGGTACCAAGAGTCAAGACAGTAAAAAAAAGGCAGATGCTGAGCAAAGCATCCAAGTTTATCCCAAAAGACCTGTATACTGTAGTAATGAATAGAAGACCTATGACATGTACAGTCAATGCACCGGGATATCCAATAACCGAGACCAAAACTTACACAGAAAATTGAGAATTAATAGCAAAAATGTTTCACAGGATGCTAAAATAAATTAAAAAGCTGAGTTTGCTAGCGGTACAAAAAGCAAAGATCTTCAGCTTTGAAGTTCCTCTGGGCTGTACTAGCATCCATGATCAGTCCATGAATATATATTTTCTGAAGGTAGGTCCCTTTTCCCCGACATCTTTAAGAACTTGGGTGATATGCTCTGCAAGATGCTGCTTACCTTTTGTTCTTGCAATAATCCTCAGGCTAGTTTTATCACTAGTACCAGCTCAGAAAGAGACAGCAGCAGCGAGCGCACACACGGACATGGACATGGCATGGGCGGATGGTCTCTCTCCGACTTTGTTTCCGAGGGCCCTGCTGCACCCTGCAGCCATTCTACTCTCACTTCGTCGCTTATATTCGCTTACTTGCTTGCGGTTGCCGGCATTCGACGTGTGTCTGTACTTGCCGTCGTGGAATCGTCCGTTTTCACGGCAACTCAGCGATCGATGACATGAACAGTTTGTGTGCATGTGTGATATATGATGATATATGATCATAAATCTTATCGATTTCGCTTTCTAGTGCATTAGAACATTTGAAGTCTTGATTGTGAAGCTATGGATGTTTAAGTTGACACCTCTGTCATCGATGTAGGTGAAAATTAATTATTCCGAATACACTCTTGATCTTGACTGGTAGTATAGTATTTCTAAGGACGTTTTCAAGACAGTTAGACATCGCGAGGAGTTAACAATGTTAGCAATCTGCATCTGGTACTGGTCCAACTGAATGCTGGTTGCTGATACATGTGCATATGTTTATTCATTTCGTGAGCAATAATTCTTCAGTTAGAGCAACAAAGCAAAGCAGAGTCTGAAGACTCTGTTACTATGTCTTGACACTTATCTGAGGTAGCAAGTGGACAGCTTTTAATTCTGAAAGGAGCAAGCTATCCAGTTGGGACACTGCATCCATGCATCTGGTTCCTGCTGTCACATGGTCCATTTCTCATGTCAAATCAAAGAGATACCTCAACGAACTGATAACGCAGAAGTCCACGGCTCAGAATGCACTGTTCGATCAATGCATATTTGTCCTTGACGATTGCATGTTGCCACCTACCTTTGATGCCGAAATGTGCCGCTTTGAGTCAATGTCAAGGTACTAACAAAATCACAACCCTCCATATGTAAATGAGCTACAATGACCTACTCATCGTAACTGCTTCGTAAAATGCAAAACATAAGTTGCTACTATGCGTGTGAAGGAAACATGAACGAGGCACAAATACGGCCAAAAGAAAAAGTCTCATAGGCTAAACATTTTATCATGTACTATACTAACATGTTTGCAGACAGAGACCTAAAATTTAATGGAACTAGCTAAATTTATGATACCGCATTTTTTAAAAAATACTGTTAAATCATTTTTACACTATAAATTACGTATATTTACAGTGTAATTGCACTGTGATTTTCAATAATTACATTTTATGTTTTGATACACGCTATATAAAAGAGAACTATGGTTAAAGCTACAATCACATAGGTAAAAAGTGACTAGATCAAGTAAAAAAATCGTGGTGTCATAATTTTTAAGCAAAACCGAAACTTAATTTAATCCCTCGCAAGACAATGTCAAGCGAGAAAATTAAAGATTTGCTTGACAAGCTAGCTAGGTGTACACTTGGAAGTGATTCCTCTGCCGTTACTGTTCTGCAGTAGCTGCCGTTTACAATCTAATACTAAGTTATAAAATAGGTTGAATTTTATAGGATTTTTCAACTCAATCTATTAACTTATTAAAGTAATAGAAAAAGGAGCCTCCACGTTCGTTCTCATAATCTAGAAATTTCCATATTAATTGAAGAAAAATAAAAGGTAGTGTCCATATAGAAATATACTTTAAAAAGAGTTTAAATTCGGAATTAGACAATAAGAAATATTGGAAGAGGAAACTAGAGCCCATATAGGTATACAATTTAGAGCTAATTAAAATACGGAATTAAAAAAGGAAAATTAAAATAAGATGTTAGAGTCCATATAGAAATACAACTTATAAATAACTAAGGAATATTTAGAAAAAAAGTGAGTCCATATATGAATACAATTTAGAAATAATTTGAAATTAAAAATAAGGAATATTGAAAGATGAGTTTAGAGTCCATGTAGAATATATTATATACAATTTAGATCTAATTGAAATTCGGAATTAAAAAATAAGAAAATGAAAAGTAGAGTTTAGAGTTCATATAGAAATACAACTTAGAAAAAACTAAAATTCGAAATTTAAAAATAAAAAATAGAAGAAGATTCTAGAGTCTATATAGTAATACAACTTAGAAAAAACTAAAATTCAAAATTAAAATATAAGACATATTAGAAAAAGAGTCTAGAGTCCATATATGAATAAAATTTAGAAATAACTAAAATTCGGAATTAAAAAATAAGGACTATTGAAATATGAGTTTAGAGTCCATATAAAAATATAATTTATGAATAATAGAAATTCGGAATTAAAAATAAAAAATACTGAAAGAGTAGTCTAGAGTTCATATAGAAATACAATTTACAAATATCTAAAATTCAAGATTTTAAAAATAATGAATGTTGCAAGAAAAATTTAGAGTCCATATTGGAATAAAGTTTGTAAAAAAAACATGACTTCAGAATTAACTAATAAGAAATATTAGAAGATGATTTTAGAGTCTATATAGGAATACAATTTAGAATTAACTAAAACTAAAAAAATAAAATAATTAATAAATATCACTTATTACAATACAATTTGAATATTACAGATCGGTTAGTTTGATCAAGTTAGTACAAAATTAAAAATTATGTTGTTATTTTAATATATTTTAATAATAAAATATAAAAATATATATACTATTATGTGAGAAAAATATAACAATATTAGCCGCGCAATCTGCGCGAGCCACCATACCAGTTGTCCTAAGACTAACAAAAAAACCAACATTATAGGGGACCTTACTGTTGTTTTCTTTACAAATGGTTTATTTGTAAAAATAAGTTATTTTCGGCTGTGTTTTCAAAATTAAATAAAAAGTACTTTTTAAAAAAACATATTCATCTACTTTCCAAAGAAAACTGCAGTGCAGGATTGCGCTAGCTCTTCCCATCGTTTGGCCTTGTTCTACTTGGCCTTTGCCAGCTTTTCTCATGCCGACTACGGCAGCGTTCGCTGCTCTGTGTTGCTAGCGCGCACAGTGATTACGGAAAACGGAACGATCCATTAGCGCGTTATTAATTAAGTTTTTGCTTTTTTAAAAAAAATAGATTAATTTGATTTTTTAAGCAGCTTTTGTATATAAATTTTTTTTAGTAGTTTGAAAAGCGTGCGCGCGGAAAACGAGGGGGAGGAGTTGAGAAGAGGGGGAGAAGAACACAGCCTACGAAGACCTGGAAATGTGTGGATCCCGGGCGTACACCGAGCTGGTAAAACCCAACAGGTAATTAGACGTTGATAATAAACCCACATTGAGCAAAGTGAGAGACTTTAACTAGAGGTTTCATCTGATCATATGGAGTATGGAGTATAGGAGTAGAGCCCATCACGAGCATGACAATTGTCAAGGAAGCTTCTTCGAAACCGATCCTCCTGCCATGGTCAACTAGGCTCGTCCTTGTCGTGCACTTGAAGTCTCCAATCACTTTACAAAGAGACACTACCCATGCCCCAAGTGAGACTACCGAAATAAACTATGACACCCAATGACCATGTGATCCACGGTCCATAGGCCTAGTAGGCTATATGATCAAGATCAACCTGTCACCGGCAAAAATCTAAAACAAAATGAGAGAATATGACCTTGGATCAAAAAAAATTCCTGGGACTTCTAGGAAAAAGTCCCTCTTCTTCCAAACAGGAGGGACTTTTTTTGGATTTTTTTTTGAAGTCCCTAAAATTTTTGAAGTTCCTGGGGAGGGACTTTTAGGGACTTTTTTGCCCATTTCCACGCGCTGCCCTCCTCTTCTCTCCCCTCTTCACGCGCAGCAGCAGCCTCCCCACCACGCGCACCACATCTGCCGCCTCCACCACTCGATTTCCTGCCGCCGTCGACGCGCGTCGCCGCCGGCTTCTTCCCCACCCGGCGCCGTCCCCGTCCCGCCCGCCACCGTCCCGCCCGCCGCCGTCCCCGCACGCCGTCGTGCCAGCCCGGCGCCGTCCCGCCAGGCGCCGTACCGCCCGCCACCAGCAGAAGCAGCTAGCGCAAGTAGCAGAGGTAGCAGCAGCAGATTGGGGGGATAGGGGTATGATCTCAGGAGCAAAATAGTACTTGTACCTTATAATAAGTCCCTTTTAGTCCCTCTTCCCAAACAGGAGGGACTAAAAAAATCTCAGGGACTACTAGGATAAAATCCAGGTACTACTGCTCTATGTGTAATGTTACATAAAACCATCGCGCGCGCGACCACGCGCCTCTCCTCCCCCATTGGCCCTCGGAAACCGGAACGGGTCAAGTCCATGCGTGCGCGCCGCACGAGAACTGGTCCATGCCTCACACGTTGTGATTTCTGCACTTGTGCGTGCCTCACCTAACAATTGTCTCGTCAGATTGTCGCTGTGCTACTGTACATGTGAAGTGACTTCGGCTCGGTGAGAGGGAGACAGGGGCGTATCGTTTTCGGGACTCGCTAACTTGTCCGGTGTACCGGAGCCAGCCAACGAGCCCGTCTCCATGGATCACGTACGAACTGACAAGCGTAATTACTGGAGAATTTTTGGATCAGTACAGATACATCTATGGATTAATTTACATGTAATAATCGATCACTCATACACGAGAAAACGCCAGCTAGAGACCGGGCCACTCGAAGAAGAAAAAAAAATGGGAAAAAAAAGAGCAAGAATTATGCTAGTAGCAAGTGGCGACGCATCGATCGATCGCCGTTGCGTTCGCAGCTATGCAAGAATTCAATGGAGGTTTAGTGTGTCCTCCTATGTCAGGGTGTTGCAGAGACCCTGTGGCTTGGCGTAAGCGTGGTCGGAGGCTGCCCACATCTCCGCCATGTTCGGGAAGTAGCACGCCGAGAGCTCCAAGGTGGCCTTGCTGTCCTGCACGCCGCCGAAGCCGCTGAACAGCTCGGCGTAAGGGAACAGCGGTTCGCCGCCCGTGAGCTCGCTGAGGAACACGTCGTCGAGAGACACCGCGCCGGCTTGCTCAGTCGCGGAAGCCCAGTTGCTGCTGTCCGCCGTGGCGGTGGCCGGTGGCACGGGCGCGAGGTCGGTCGGGGATGCCGCCGCCGCGGGTGCGTCGAAGCGGATGAACTGCTGCGGCGGCGTCGTCGGTGGCGGGTACATGGTGGTGGCGGCGAAGCAGGCGTCGCCGCTCGAGCTGGTGACGGACGAGGAGGCCGGCGAGAGCGCCGGCGCCATCGCTGACGACGTGCATTGGCTCGGTGCCGAGCCCCGTGGCGCCGCAGGCGCGGCGGAGAAGGCTCCGGCGCCGGCGCCCATGGCTTTCTTCTTGAGCTTGGTGTTCCAGTAGTTCTTGACGTCGTTATCAGTCCGGCCGGGGAGCTTCGACGCGATGATGGACCACCTGACAACGCACGAAGCAGAGTCAGTTCACGATTGAATAGCAACCGCCGCCGCCGATGCAGGATCAGTAAAAGAAAAAAAAAGTACGATTTCTTTTCGGCTTAATCATCACCTGCTTCCAATGGAGTTGTAGAGCGAGCAGATGATGTGGTCCTCCTGCTCGGTGTAGCCGCCGTGCTTGATGTCCGGCCTCAGGTAGTTCAGCCACCGGAGCCGGCAGCTCTTGCCGCAGCGGTTGAGCCCTGGATCACAAACAAAAAACAGAGACATCAGAATTTAACAGGCCAGCATCGACGACAACGAGCAGTGCTACTGTGCTAGTGCTAGCACTAATACCGACCTGCTTTCTGCGGGAGCGCGATCCAGTTGCCGCCGATGCCGTGGCTCTGGACGTAGCTGCGCAGCTGCTCGTCCTCCTCCGGCGACCACGGGCCCCGCTTCACGCTCGCCTTGTCGCAGCACGGCGCGCGCCCCATTTTTTTGCGCACTCCTCACCACCACCACACGGCCTACCTCGCAGTCGCGGCAACCAACCAAGCGAGCGAGCGATCGATCTCGAGCAGAAGACGATACGCGCGTCACGGCGGCTGCAGCTAAGCTCGTGTCTACTCCAAGCACGGGGACGGCAGCGACCGAGACCGACCGATGCAACACGGCGCCCGCGACGGGTTGATTTATAGCGGCCTTACGCGACGGGGAGAGGGATTGCCTTTCGCGGTTGGGCCCCAGCCGCCAGAGCGGCACGGCATTCTCTCGGGGTGCGAGAGGGAGTTTGTACAATTGCACTATACTAACATCCTGCCTGCATTATTCCTCCTCCCCTACCGTCGAGCCGTCCCTATCGTGTGTGCTCTATATTGTCGTCTCGTGTAGTCGAGTGTGTGTTGAGTGATATATAGCCTTTCATTTATTTCTCCTAGTACTATTGTTTTAGGATAGCAGCAATTTTGCCTTTGACCAGACGAGTTAGCCATGCTTTCACACACGAAGAAGCCTCAATGTATTGATGCTCATGGGCAGGGTCAATCCCTTTGTGTTCACTGCATATCATTGTTTCCCTTTGGCGTTAAGTACGTGGAAAAGAAGGTGTCATCGGAGTACTTCTCTCCGTGTCTTTGATTCTCTCAAAAGTGTGTGTCCAAACGCTAGCCGAAGGAGAAAAGCTGAGCCGGCTCGGCCGGAATCGGCGAACTCATCGTCGTCAATAGAAAAATGGAAGCAAAGTTTTTGCCAGAATATCATGGGAAAGCCTACCAGCCAACAAGTTGCTGCTTGGCTCATTCGCTGCGTTGGCAGTTGTCAGGTTTGTCAAACTCTTGACATATTTGTTTGTGCTCGACGCCTTTTCCATATCTATCTATCTATCTATCCATATTTGTTTTTAATTATTAAGACAGCTCGAAAAAAAGACGCCACGTTCGCTGTTTAATCGAAGAAAAAGAAAAGAAGATTTCAAATAGAAATACAATTAAAAAATAACTGAAATTCGGAATTATAAATAATCAATATTGAAAGAGCAGTCCATATAATAACCTAATACATAATTAATTAAAATTTGGAATAATAAATAAATAAATTTCTGAAATTAGGAAAGAAAAAGAATAGTTCAAGTAGGAATACAATTTTAAAATAACTAAAATTTAGAATAAAAAGAAATATTGAAACAATAATTAATCCATCTATAACACAACACAAGATTAATTAGTATTCGAAATAAAAAATAAAATAAATTCGTAAAATAGAAAAATAAAAATAAGAGTTCAACTAGAAATACAATTTATAAATAACTAAAATTTGTAATAAAAAATAAAGACTATTGAAAGGATATACCATCTAGAACATAGGACTAGATTAATTAAAATCCGAAATAACAAATAAAATAAATTTCGAAAATAAAAAAATAATTATAAGAGTTTAAGTAGGAATACAATTTACAAATAAAAAATATTATAATGAAAAATATGGATTTTTCGAAAAGAATTGTTTATTTATAACACAACGATACCAACTAACAATAAAAAGGGGAAAAATATTAGGCATGTAAAGGAGTAAAGTGATGGTAGTTGATGGGACATATAAAAACTATGAACATATAAACAAAATCCTAAATATAATCCCAATGACGATTAAGAGGAGAGACAACGGACAAACCATTAAGTTGTACGGTCATGTACGGTCACGACAGTTGGCTGGATTCTAGAAAGTAAAAAAATAAATCCCAATGATAATCATGTTCGATTTTTAAAATCTCAATGACAATAAAGAAGGGAGGCAGCGGGCAGGCCTCGCGTAGAGGAGTACAGTGACAAAGCCGCTGACGGTTTAGCGGGACTTCTAAAAAGTAAAAAATGAACCCAAACGATAATTATGTTCGATTTTTAAAATCCCAATGTGTCGATGTTGTAGATCACGACTACGATATTTGCATGGTATAGGAATCGTTGGTATTAGGGTATACGCGAGATTGAGAAAAAAGAGATAGGGGACAAAGATTTTTATACATAATCAGGTCCCCTCAACTAATAGGTAATAGCCATACTCCTGTTTGACGAAGTCGGTGTTGCTCTTATTCATCAGAATCACACGAGTACAGTAGTTGGGATAACCTATCTAGTTGTCGTTAGCTTGGCGACATGGATCTCCAACACGTAATCGACGACAGAGTAGTCTTTCTCCTCGAATATGAACTCAACGAGATCAGATATAGTGCTAGATCCCTCTTGTCGGCTTCCGCGGCACCAGATCGGGTATGTCTAAGCTTATATCTGATGTCGATGTATGGCGACGTGTATTGGTGTCTGTTCTGACTGTTGCGTCTCTTCTGGCTGGGCTTATCCCCCTCCTTCTAGGGGTCTTGTATTTATACCCATAGATGTCCACTTGTCCAAATACAACTAGAGAGACAAATATGGATATGATCTGTATAATCCTTGTAGTTTCTATGTAGAACTCTACTTCTCCTTCCTTATCGGAATACCTTTCGTATGCGAGGTCTGGTTCTGTATAAGACTTAGTATATGGTAGGTCTCGCCGAGCTTAATCCATGATTATGGGGTATGCCATATCCATAACCCTAATAATAAAGAGAGGAGTGAGCGGAGGGGCAGTAGAGGAGTACAGTGGCGGTGTTTGACAAAACTTTAAAAAAATTATAAAACAAAACCCAGTAAAACAATGAACTCTAAAAACTAAAGGGTCTAATTTTTAAAGGTTTCGTGGAAGATGAATAGAAATAGTGATATATCGATAAACAAATAAATACCTGATAAATTGGTAAGGGAAAGCGACCGAAGCGATTTTTAAAAACTATAAGATTAAAAACACGCGGATGATAAAGTTTGATCTTTTAAAATCCTAAGAGAACGAGATAGATATTTAACAAATTTTAAGTAAAATCATATGTAAAAAATAAATAATTTTGTATGGGTGTTAGTCGCACAATTATACGGGTCAACAGCTAGCTAGTTATTCTGACATGCTAAAGAGGCGCACATTAGGTTTATCTGTTGGGTGATGCTTTCGGTTTCGTCCTATGTACGGGTTGTGTGGTCCAAGCTCAGATCGAGCAGTGTATGCAATTATGCAAGCATGAATCATGATGAGACACGAAAGAGTGATTAAACAAACTAGTAACAAATTATAAGAGTTCTAAACTCGAATGCTTTTGAATAGTGTGTCTGGGACAACCTTTGTTTTGCGGTTACGCGAGCCCCATGTTTTCGACATCACCATCACATGGTAGTATGCGAAACACACTAAACTACTCGTAGGGCTACTGTTTTTTTAGTCTCCCCTGATAAGTCCTATCCTTTTCTTCTACTTCTCTAATGACAAGTCATGATCAGTCATAATTCAGACGAAGAGGAAATTCCTCAATTGATATGGAGTGTTTGTCGCATCCCTTAAATGCCACCCGGTGACGTCGAGAGAAATCTGCAAATATTAAGGGGAAATTAATCATTCAGAATAGTGTCATACTGTCATCATGTCCTCATGGGATTAACTAATGAGCTATAATAATGTGAATGCAAACTACGGCCCACATGGAAAGCCCAAAATGTACGCAAATTGGTCCAAACTGGCCTGATCCAGTGACATAGAAAGAATTCAAATTCAGGCCCACAAAGAAAGCCCAAATAAAACACAAGTTCATTCAAATAGGCCCAGTCCAATCTAACCGGGCCGGTTGGTGCGGCCCACATAACGGGTTCGCCACCGGCCGGCCAGGCTGTTGCCTCTCTGACCTTTGGCTCGTCTTCTCCCCTTTCACCGTGCAGTTTGGCTGCGCTTGCTTCGGTTTGCTCGTGCGGAGAAGGAAGGCAGCGTCGCGGTTGCTTGCTTCCTCCCGAATCCTCGTCTCGATCTCGCTCGCCGGCGGAGGGATCGGGATCGGGGGCGGCGCGCGAAGATGAGCGTGATCGACATCCTCACGCGGGTGGACTCCATCTGCAAGAAGTACGACAAGTACGACGTCGAGAGGCTCAACGGCGGCAACGTCGCCGGCGAGGACCCCTTCGCCCGCCTCTACGGCTCCGTAGACGCCGACATCAACGAATGCGTCGAGGTCTGGATGCGAACCCCTCTCCCCTCTCTCTCCCTCCGCTTTGGTGGTTGGCTGGCTCCTCCCCTCGATCTGAATCTGGGCCTTTTTTTTTCAGAAAGCGGAGGCGGCGAAGCAGGAGAAGAACCGCGCCACGGTGGTCGCGCTCAACGCGGAGATCCGGCGAACCAAGGCCAAGCTCCTCGAGGAGGACCTGCCCAAGCTGCAGCGCCTCGCGCTGAAGAAGGTTACTGATCTCCCCGATTCTATTAGTTTGGGTGAATCATGCTAGATCTGCGGTTACTTTGACCCCGAGGACTCGTTCTCTCCTTGTTTACTGTAGTAGCTTTCACCTTACCGCGGATGGTGGATGTCTAAATTTAGGATGCGCGATTTGTCAGCAATGGACTGTAAGGAGGCTCTCCTCGTTAAGGAACTGATTTGCATGGGCCATTTGATGTTGATGGAATTTAGGATTGGTGGACTATGTTTGTTTTTTTGGGGAAATTTTGGGGTTTTGGACTGTAGTCTGTGGGACTCTGCCTTTTCTGAATTTTACTATGAACTAGTCAGACTTTTCATTGGATTGCTACAATGAACACTAATCGGGTGAAACTGGGGTCTGGCTAGTCTCACAGATGAACTCATCACATAGTGGGGTGCGAGGGGCATCTGATTACACATTGTATTTTGTAATTGGCGTCAAATATGCTGTGCACAAACGATATGAGGTCTCTTCATCATTTCTTGCCTGTCTTTATTAAAGCATAGAGTTATTTATTTTAATTAGTCTATTGGGTGAAGGTGATGCAGTTCATGTTGAGCTTTCCAATATTTTTTTTCTGTTGTCCCAGGACTTAATGTACACTACATTTTAACTTGACATTTCCATAGCGTCAACTTTGTAAGATTATTGTTCCCTTGCTAAAGATTTCTGTCCATGGCACCTGCATATTTGCATTTGGCAATGTGATGTCCTTGACACTCCTTGTTCATGCATGCTTGTATTGGCTATACTTTTATTTTCTTTTAAAATGTGCCTTTTACTCAATTATATGATATCTATAAATTGTACAGAACAGTTTTTCGCTAGAGTTTTGAAGAATTGGTTCTCAATATTTGGTGCAACTTGCAACAGGTCAAAGGGCTCACAAAAGAGGAACTCGCGACCCGTAGTGATCTGGTTGCTGCCTTACCCGATAGAATACAATCAATACCAGATGGTAGTTCTAGTGCAAAGAAAAATGGGACTTGGGGCGCCTCAGGATCCCGTACTGGTGGAGCCATTAAGTTCGACACTTCTGGTTAGTAAGCGTCATTCATCATATCTCATGTTTGTTCTGTATATTGATATACAAAATATGCATAATTTTTTTAGCTTTAAAGATGTGTCCAATTTCTACTTCCCTGCACATCACCTTTTCTAGATTGTAGTAAGCAGCCACGTTTTGCATTTGTCAGTTCATTTTATAAGTATCCCACTTGTGTATGAGGTTGCATTTCCAATTTATGAAGGAATCCTAATGTTAAGTTCATGCTTTCCATATACACATGTGCTTTTTTACAAATCCATTTTTGGTACTGCACATCATCAATGTCACGTGCCAACTTCTGTCAGTTTCTATTTTTGAGTATATTTTGATTAGTGTCATATTGAGTTTCTGCCATGTTTGTGTATACTTTGATTAGGTAACTCTTCTTTCTATATCAGTATGACAGTGTTGAAATATATAACCACCAGATTGATAGAGTTTTGATTGACCTTGTGTGCAGTCATGCCTAAAGCTGTTTGAGCAATTGTTTTTTCTGTTTTTTTTTCATCATTTCTGGCATGATCCTGTCAGATGCTCTTCTTGGTCCTCTTGAAGGAGCCATGAGCTGACCTATTTTCCCGCTTACCGCATACAGATGGCAACTTTGATGATGAGTACTTTAAGGGGACAGAAGAATCGAATCAGTTTCGTCGGGAATACGAGATGCGCAAAATGAAACAAGTAATATATTAATTCATTGAACATGCTTTTCTTCCGTTTCATTTTCAGCCACTGCTGGAAGTGTGATTTCTTATGTAATGTGACCTGTGTATGGCGTTGAAATTCTGCAGGATGAAGGTTTGGATATTATTGGTGAAGGGCTGGAAACTCTGAAAAACATGGCGTCTGATATGAATGAGGTTGGTTGCTATGCTTCATCTCGAGTTATACAATACAATACGATGCAATGGTTATATAAAACGTAACTACCATACTTAATCTTTGTGATCATCAGGAACTGGATAGGCAAGTTCCCTTGATGGATGAAATGGATGAGAAGGTTGGATCTCCAATAACCATGAATTCTTCTGCAGTTGTGCAATATCCAGCAATTCAAGTTTATTTATATGGTTTAATGATGAATGTAGGTGGATAGAGCCAACACAGATTTGAAGAATACCAACGTGAGACTAAGAGAGACTGTTCTTCAGGTAACACCTAACACTTCTCTTGGCATGCTTGGGCAGTTGGTTGAGTTTTAACTTATTCATTTCTCCTCCTGGACTATTATCAGCTGAGATCTAGTCGCAACTTCTGTATTGATATCGTCCTGCTCTGTGTTATACTTGGTATTGCTGCCTATCTTTACAAGTAAGTGTTTTTCTTTCCAGACAAGTTTCAATATTGAAGTAAACTATGCTGCTGGACATTCTCTTTGCACGACAGAAGACCATGCCCACTTATTCTTTAGTTATTATTTGTTGCATATTTTCTTTTAGTCAACACTTCTTTTGAGAAGATTTTAGTCATACTAGTTAGGTAGCTTGTTAGACCACTTGCTAATATTACTCCATGCTTTCATGCTGCAGTGTGCTGAAAAAATGAGACTCGACACTGCCATGGAATCAAACTCACGTTGTGGTTGTTTCCTTACCATTGATCTATTTACCACGTCTTCCGGTGATGGATGGATGAGTTTCGACGTGTCCACGAGCTGTTCTCTTTATTTTATCTCATCTGTGTAATAGTATGGTATTCTTCCGGGACTTTGCGATCAGCCTTGTTGAAAGCTGAAAGTTGAAACAGTGAGCATTGTACGTGCGAAAACCTGACGTCTTCTGTATATCTGCGAGTTTAATTCTTAGCAAGAGCGTATGAACATTCTATTATGAACCATGTAAATCTTCTCATGTATATTCATTCGGTCAGTTCTTTGGTCGTGCCATCACGTTTTGTGTTTTGAATCGGTCTTATAACACACAAAAAAAACCACACTTCTTATAGAACTTGCATGAGGATGGAAATGGAAGCATAACCAAAGGCAGTTAGTTAATTCACCAAAATTTACCCCCTCCATTCTAAAATATAATAATTTAGAATTTGATGGGATATATCCTGTCCTATAATATGTATCATCCAATCTTAAATTTTTGTATTTTGCGACGGAGGTAGTACCAAACTTTGGTAGGAATTTTCCAAATTTCACGCGAAAAATCTCTCCAATTCCAGTATGCGTTCAATCCTACCGTTACAGTCGCGGGAGCGAGGGATGGTGTACTAATTGGGGAATCTCGTGAAGTCTCTCCTCCCTCCCAGTTTTCCCGTTCGTCTCCAAACCTGCGAGAGGCGGCTCCCTCCCGCCATCCCGATTTGGCTTCCCGCCCCAATTCCCGCCGCCGCATAAACCCCTCCACAAAAAGGTTCCGCCCTCTCCTCCCCCCTCCCCATCTCGCCCGCCGCTCTCCAATCCATCGACGCAGCCGCGCGCGATTCCTCGCCTCCGCGGCGAGCCTCTCCTCCCCCTCATCCCTTTCTCTGCCCTGCTGCGGCGGCGGCGGCGATGAGCGCGGTGAACATAACCAACGTGGCGGTGCTGGACAACCCCACCGCCTTCCTCAACCCCTTCCAGTTCGAGATCTCCTACGAGTGCCTCATCCCCCTCGACGATGGTAAGGCCTGCCTCCCCTCGCTTCCTTGCCTTCTCCTGGTTTCGTTGGTCCGTGGCGGTGTGCTAGGGTTTCGTGTGGTTGGGGGTGTTCGTTAGGTGCCGTCTCGATTCGGCGATGCTGGGCTTTGGGCCGTGTTGGTTTTCGTGCCGCTAGCATGTAAAGTCCGGATGTTGGAATGATGCATGACTCTACCATGGGTTCCATTTTCTCGACCGTAACCAGATAAATTTTGTGATGTGGATGGTAATATATCGTGCCGATTTTATTCATGGTGAATGATGCGTTTTGTGTAATAGGCTAATTGCGAATGCTGCACACACTCTAGCATGTTTTGTATGCATTGGCCAACTTGACAAATAAGAGGAATCAGTTTCTTTTTTGTTCGAAAGAAGAAGAATGTGGGATATTAATTAGGAACTTGGCATGAAATTAAGAGATAATCAATATTTTTTTCTCGGCATTTAATCATAGGCGAAACTAAGGAATTACTTGTTTCTTTTTTCTTTGAAAGAAGAAGATTATGCGATACTAAGTAGGAACTTAGTATCAAATTGAGAAAGAAGTAAAATATTTCTGCCGAGCATTTAATCATAGTCTTGTCTCTTTTTCCTTTGCGAGAAGAATTATATGGGATACTAACTAGGAACTTAGCATCAAATTAAGAATTATTTCTGCTGAGCATTTAATCATAGGCAAAACGGTGAGCACTGATAGCAGGGCTCGAACGCAGGTCACACGGATGTAAGGCAACATCTTTGGCACTGAGCTATGTGCCAGTTCTGAAGGAATCACTTGTTTCATTTATCATCTTTTGATTCATGACCAAATTAGTAAAGTAGTTGATGGGTTGAGGAAAGACTAATGTGTTAGTTATCCTTCACATAGAAGGCACCTTGCTTAGTTGCTTGGCCACAGCTTGCAGAAGTGCGCTGAGACAGAAGTTGATGCTCTTTGTTTTGTTAACTTCTCCTTTGCCTTAGTTAGGGATCAGTTGAAGCTGCAAAATTAATTGTCACGAAGTTCTCTAGTATAGGTGTTACGTTGGATATGTTCTTTGTTCCTCATGGCAGTATGTTATGATATCGAATCTAGCCTACCAGTTTATAGATTGATCTTGTTAGTGTCTGTTGTCAGGATGTTTGGTGCTATCCTTTTTCAAATATGCGGCAATAGACTAGTAGTGTAGCTGACACACTTTACGCAAATGTCACAGACAAATTTATGCCCATCAATTGAATGCATAGTATATATATTTTCTTAAAGTAGCTGACTGTGAATTTATACTTTCCTCTATTGTTTTTGTTGAGGGCTTTGTCAGTTGCAGAAATATATATGATGTTTTGCCTGTCACAACTGGAGTTTTCATCTCAGGATGTCAGATTCCCTCTCCTATTGCCATTGATTCTGATAGATTGTTCTACTTTGTTAATTATCCTTCTGCACTCTCCATCATCTAGTGTCCTGGCATGTCTGAGATTCTACAACATTCCTTTGAGATCATTCTATCTTGATTGTGTGTTATTGGTGTTGATCATTATCAAGGGACCTTGAAGTGTTCAGAGATGTTTTCCTTTTGTGCAATGATAGACAGGAAATGTGCTGCTTTTCTTCTCTATCGTCTACTCTATTGGTTCTGGTTTGTTGATAATTGCACAAAGTAGCATGCGCGTTGGACAGTAGCAAGATATGCTATATGATTGGGCTTACTTGTATATACTACCTGGAAATTTTGCATATGTGCTCCAGCTAAGAGTAAGGTCCGTTTCATATGGTTTATACCATGAAACATGCAATTTTCCAGGCGAATTGTGCTAAGATTTAATTGCCATGTACTACTTGGATTTCTTTAAGAGTACTGGTCTACTGAAGTATAACTACATATACACCTGATGTTATGCAATATACAAACATGTAGAAAATTGTCTTTTCAAATGCGTTTCTTATGTGCTTTTAATTTGCCTATTTCATTTCTTGAGAGTATGTGATGATAAATGGTTTGTTGGTTGACCTTTTAGATCTGGAGTGGAAGCTTATATATGTTGGATCGGCTGAAGATGAAAATTATGACCAACAATTAGAGAGTGTTCTTGTTGGCCCTGTCAATGTTGGGACCTACCGTTTTGTACTCCAGGTAAATTTGGTTTTGCTATACTAAAATACTAATATTTCGATTCCAATATCTTTATGGTGCACAATGGATCCAGAAACCCTATTACACATTCATTCCTTGTTAATTTTTTTCTGCTTCAATTAAGCCTTACAACTCAGATTACAGAACTATTAAGTTTTGCATCTCAAAATTGATGTGCCATTTCCATTTCAGGCTGACCCACCGGATCCCTCGAAGATCCGTGAAGAAGACATAATCGGTGTCACTGTGCTGCTATTGACGTGTTCCTATATGGGACAAGAGTTCATGAGAGTAGGTTACTATGTGAACAATGACTATGATGATGAGCAACTGAGAGAGGAGCCCCCGGCAAAGCTTCTAATAGACAGGGTGCAGAGGAACATTCTGGCTGACAAGCCCCGAGTCACCAAGTTCCCAATCAACTTCCATCCTGAACCCAGTACGAGCGCAGGGCAGCAGCAGCAAGAGCCACAGACAGCTTCGCCAGAAAACCACACAGGCGGTGAAGGAAGTAAGCCCAGTGCCGATCAATGATCAAGGTGGGGATGCTAACAATTTGATGCGCGTGCCTTTTAGGATATCTTGTGATGCTGTGAGAGTGGTGATTATGCTTCTTCATTCTCCTAGGTTTGTCATTGGTGTCTCGATCTTTTGGAAGGCAAATTGTTCCCTAGTTCCTGGTGGTTGCTGAAAACTGCCTGTTCTCTTGGAATCTGCCAATCTGGATAAGAGTACTTGCGCATGTTCTGTTTCATCAAACGCTGGATGTTTCTTGTCTAGACATAGGGTGCTGCAGCCAAGAGAACCCATTATTAGTCATGGGTCCTGTGTTTGTGGTCTAGATTACTGTAACTAACAGGAATCCTTTTGCGCACTTCTGCAAGTTAAATGGTATGATCTTTAAGCGAGATGCTTGTTCAGCCTCAATTTTCATGATTCGGTTTGCGAAATGAAATAGTTCAGAATTCCTGATGCAGTGTAACAGCTGATGGATTGTTGGTGTCAGAAATCAGATACTACATTAGTATAGGCTGTGTATTTGGTGTACCTACTTGTGCCAATGGTCTCTGAACTGAGTGTTTGTTTGGGAGTTTATAGCCGCTGTAGTTAAAGAATCTTCAGTTCCTCAAAAAGTGTAGATTATCACGTACTCTCTCTATCCCAAATTATAAAGATTTTTGGGTGATTCCTATCTAGATTCGTAGTATTAAAATATATCTCATCTATCCAAAAATCCTTATATTTTAGAACGAAAAGAATAAATTTTAAGAATCTATAGATATAGAATTTAGAAAAAAAATAGAAATCAGAATATGAAAAACCCAGCTTTTCTAAATCTTACAAATTGACTATTGATTAACGGATTTTTATAATCATAAGCTCTCCTAAACAAGTCCAAGCTGTGTGGCACCAGCATTCAGAGTCTCACACCATGGCCTCTTTTCTGGAGAGGGGATCGAAGTGAAAAATATTCGGTATTTCGCCCGCCTGCGCCGCTATCTTACCCGGTTCTCGCTATAAAACTATCTGAAGCATGAGGCGATTCTGACGCTGCGTTCGTTTGGATCGGCACGCCTGCTCGGACGCGGTAGCAATGCCGATCACGCTGCCGCAGTGAGTGCGCGCACTCGCATGGCGTCTTTTCGGCAAACCTACGTCTTGGCGACAGCGACCATCGGCTGCAGGTTGTTTTCTGAAGAATTCCTGATGGCACCGCCGGTGGATGCAGGCTTCTCCATGGTGCTACATATTCTGCACTGCTGCATCAGACATTCAGATCTGCCAAATTTGTCACATTGGTTTTCAGTTTTGTACTATAGATCTTTGAACTTCAGATTGCGTGTGCTATAACTCACGGGAGAACCCTGCAAAAACCATTGCCATATGCATAGTCGATGCCGAACTACTACTACTTCAGTTCTCTCTGTCCTCACATATAAAAATGGGCAACCGACAGCATCTTTAGCTGGTTCCATGAAGAAGACGATGCATAATGTGTTGCATTTTTTTTTTTAGACTGGTCGTGTTGCATAATTGCAAGAAGCCATGAGCAGGCACTGTACAAATCCCAGTGTGTCACAGGTTGGAAAGCTTTGGCCTGTAGTAGTCTGTAGCTCAGCTCAGGAGAGCCCCTAGTTTTCCTCTCCCGGGCCAAGACATCCGCTGCACACAGATCAACAAGCGATGTGACGTGTGTGAAGTGATAACAGGAGGCCGGAAAAGGCAAGAGCTTTTGATCACTGACGCCTAACTGACGGAAGTGCCGATCCAAAAGAGGACCCGGCAAACATCTCTGCCAGTATCGCCTGTACTTGGTTGGTTCACTGATTCACTGTAGCTGTTCTATTCGTGATGCATATCATTGCGTGGGGTATTTTTCGTGCTACTCTGTCTGTCTTAGTGCAGAGTATTTGGTTTAGCTGTCAGAGGATCTTCATAGTGTGTTAAGCTTCCGTTGTTAACGTGGGTACTTTGGTGCCGGGACAAAACGACCACCATATCAGCTGAGTGGGGTGGGTACGTACTAGCACATAGAAACTGAAACAGTTTAATCTTTTCTAGTAGTCTGTTCATAATTATCTTGGCAAGAATGTAATATACTAGGAAGAGATATATGCTAGGAAAACACCACCAGGGTAGGGTGGTAGAGTATTTTTTATTTATTTTGAAGAAATGGTAAAAGCTTTGGCACTTCCAATTGTAGGCGAGGAATTCGTCAACAGTGAGATGTTTAATTTTAAAATATATCAATCTAATCTTTTAGAGTTACTCATAGGAGTAGGTGTGCATATGTACATTATGAGTGTGTGCGCTTTGAGCATCTGGGCTTGTAAAAAAAAAACCTCAACAAAATCCGCTCACCAATGCTAATGTCTTTTTTGAATTAGAGGATTTTCATACCATTTATAGAGGATTCAATTTCTTGGGATTTTATTTCTATAGTGTACTGCGGAACGAAAGAATGAAACTTTGAATATCCTATGAATTTGTTTTTTTCCAATTCCAAAGAAAAATAAGTATGAGCTCAAACTCTTGTACTATGCATTACATTCCTTTCTCTATCTAGTCTCTCCCCTATCCAAACAAATTTCCTCCAAAATTTCTATTCCTATGTTCGATTCGTATTCTCGTGACCTAAAATTCTACGGACAAGAGCATAACATTCGAGTTGTATGTTTTCCAATTTCTCTATTTTATAAATCTTACATTTCGAAGCATTCCTTAAATATGCACAGTGTGGTTGTTTTATTTAGCCAGTACATTTTTTTGGGAGAATGCTCACCCGTATAAAACCATGCATTCTACTTTTAACCCGTATAAAACTAGGACGCCACATTTGACATGACAACCTTCCCATAACTACGGTTTTAACCCGCCGCTGATCGCGAGAGTCCTTTCCCATTAAAACCCCCCCGCCCACCAGCGACGAGACACAGACACCAAAGCCGTCTCGGAGAAGAGGAGTAGTAGAGAGAAAGCTCGGCTCGGTCGGTGGAGGCGACGACGCGCGCGCTACGGCCTCCATGGAGGAGAGAATACCTCTGCTCTCGCAGCGGTTCCCATCGGACGGCACCGCCGGAGTGGGAGGAGGGAGGGAGGAGGACGGCTGCTGCTGCGGCGGCGATAGGTGGTGGAGCGGGCTGGCGCGGGAGGCAGGGAAGGTGGGGTCCATGGCGTTGCCGATGGCCGCGATGAGCGTGGCGCAGAACGCCGTGCAGGTGGCGTCGAACATGATGGTGGGGCACCTCCCCGGCGTCCTCCCGCTCTCCGCCTCCGCCATCGCCACCTCCCTCGCCAGCGTCTCTGGCTTCAGCCTCCTCGTACGTCCTTCTCGCATATCCCACCAGTCCACGCGTCCTCGATTTGTCTATTTCCATATTTGTTGCCTGCGGTGATTTGGTCTCGTTGGTTTTAAATGTTAACCAGAGATATTGTTCAATCTGGTGTTTCAAATATAGCAGTACAGAGGACAGGCAAAAGTTTAGCTGTACAAGCGGCTGGTTCATTTGGAAGGAGGATTTTGATTGGAATACTACCTTTTTTTTTTTGGAATACTGTTTGAACATTTGGTGTGTTCCAAACTTTCTGAAATAAATCATGGATGTAGCATAAGTAGCAGTTTGCAAACCTACAAAATTTAAAATCAACTTTGTCCTAAACATAGAGATAAATGGCAAGTTATACTACTACTCCATACTGAACTGTACATCCTGCACAGATGGTGAGCTAGTCAATTGTCACGATTTCATCTAGCTTTCAGAATCTGTGAAGTTTGTACAGCCTAGAGGACCAACAAACAGATGTTTTTATATAGTTTTATTACTTTGATACTCTGGCGAAGTATTCTGTAGTTTTATTTTTTTTACTTTTCTCTTCAGTTGTACACGGATTGCGTTTTTAGTTTATGATCTTAATTTTTGAAACCACCCATAATTTTAATTTTGATCTTAATTTTTGAAACCACCCATAATTTTAATTTTGAACTTGTAAAACAGGTTGGAATGGCAAGTGGATTAGAAACTCTATGCGGCCAAGCTTATGGGGCAAAACAGTATGACAAGTTAGGAGTGCAAACCTACAGGGCAATAGTCACACTTACAGTAGTCACAATTCCAATTTCACTTCTTTGGGTATTCATAGGCAAACTCTTGACCCTAATAGGTCAGGACCCCGTGATCTCACATGAAGCTGGAAGATACATAGTGTGGTTGATTCCAGGACTCTTCGCATACGCAGTCTGCCAGCCTCTCACAAAATTTCTGCAGTCTCAGAGTCTAATATTTCCCATGCTCTGGTCCTCCATTGCAACTCTGCTCTTGCACATCCCTCTGTCTTGGCTGTTGGTGTTCAAGACCAGGATGGGATTTACTGGAGCTGCTTTAGCAATTAGCATATCGTACTGGTTGAATACGTTCATGCTCGCTGCATACATCAGATTCTCATGTTCTTGTAAGGCGACTCGCTCGCCTCCTACAATCGAGGCATTCAGAGGAGTCGGTTTGTTTCTGCGAATAGCACTACCATCTGCACTAATGTTATGGTAATTACAGTAGCTTCAGAATCTCCTTGTTTTATATACAAGTATTGCTTATTTCCCGTTAAAAAATGTCCCACTTATTGGATTAATGGATTTTCTTCTACAATGTTGTAGTTTTGAATGGTGGTCATTTGAGATCCTTGTTCTCCTGTCAGGACTTCTACCCAACCCAGAGCTTGAAAGTTCAGTTCTTTCCATATGGTAAGAAAATAAGTCCTCAATGTCGCACTTAATAATATATTCTCTTATAGCTGCACCTTTTGTTATTTTTAAGCACTCCATTTATGCAGCTTGACGACTACCTCTTTGATGTATACTATACCGTATGGTCTTGGAGGCGCTGCAAGGTAGAAGACAAACCACTCCTGTGAATGATTATTTTTCTCAGAGTAATCACGTGTTAACAGCCTTGTGAATTTTGTTTTAATGAACAGCACTCGAGTAGCAAATGAGTTAGGTGCCGGGAATCCTGAAGGAGCTCGATCAGCTGTTCACCTTGTAATGTCTATTGCTGGGACGGAGGCAGTTCTTGTTACTGGGACGCTGTTTGCAGCACAGCGCATCTTGGGCTATGCTTACAGCAGTGATGAGGAGGTTGTCACATATTTCACCTCAATGGTTCCTTTTGTGTGCATCTCAGTTGCTGCTGATAGCCTACAAGGAGTTTTATCAGGTTACATTTCCTAACATTTGATTTATCTGTTAATTCTTCATTCCCTTCAAAAGAATGGAAAAAAATGGAGTATTCAGCTATGCCTGAAGTTTTCTAAAATTTGATCTAACTGGCCTTGCCTCTCTCTTATTTCATTTTTTTATATAACTGGTTCTTTTAGTTTTTGGGCCATTACATTTACACTATTCAGTATCTTTAGCCCGTTAACCCAACGGTATCTTTTACCCCTTAGTTTGATTGCTTAATTCAATGTGTGCGCTTTTGTCCAATCTCTACCAAGACCTCAGGTAGCAAGTTAATTTCAGTCACTCCGGTATCGTAAAGACATACCAGGTAACTTGCCACTTCTTGTTGTTCCTTTGTTCGACGAAACTAATGCTATTTTGTGTTGTGGAGGCCGACATTGTTACTCGGGGAGTTACCTGTTTGTTCCTTCAAACATGTGCTCTTACGTGAACATGGATATGGTGGTGTTTACATCAACACGCATCTATCAGCGATGTCGTCTTAAGTGTGGACTCCACTTCACTAAGTATGCAATTACACCTTTCCCCTGGCTAGTGGTAGACTGGTAGTGTGGCACTGGTGTTTGCTTCACAGGTCTATTTCACTCTTTGTGCTTCTGAGCAGTTGTGGACGTGCCAAAAACAATGAACTGAACTTGCGAAAACACACATCTCATTCAGCTCCAGCACGGAAACATCCTATTGTTTCTCCTCTCTAGAAGATTATATCAAGATAGATGCACCACACATCATTGCTTAACACTCACAGGTATTACTTGTTGTTGTTTATCAGGTATTGCTCGGGGTTGCGGATGGCAGCACTTGGGAGCCTATGTAAACCTCGGTTCATTCTACCTGGTTGGCATTCCGGTAGCCCTACTTCTTGGCTTTGGTTTGAAAATGGAAGGCAAAGGGCTTTGGCTGGGCATCGCCTGTGGTTCCGTATTACAGTTCTTGCTTCTTGCCGTCATTGCATTCTTCAGCAACTGGCAAAAGATGGTTTGTTTCTTTATCTGAAACTTCAAGCCTTCTCCCCAACATCATCAAATCTTGATCACACGAATTCTGAATCATGTTTCTCCCACCGACTGACCTGATGCTGCTTCTGCAGGCCGAGAAAGCGAGGGAGAGAATTTTCGGCGAGACACCGTCAGAGAAGCAACATTTGGTGCTTGACGCGACGAATTCGGTCTGATTCTGCATCCTGATCCGTTGACGCGAACTGAAGCGGATGATCGGATCATGTGGAGGAGACTGGCTGCTCTGGATGTGTAGGGAATCTGCTGAGGAAGTAAAGTAGTGTGGATAGTTGTACTGTTGCATTTGTAGGATCTGAGAGAATGTATCAAGAACTCAATATATGAAATGTATGGTGGTGATATGTATGTACTAGATCGAGGTTCGGAATACTTCCAGCCTATAGAAGTATAGATAAATTTTCCACTCTTCATGGACAGAAGAATAAAAAGTTAATCTTCTCTCGGAACATAAGGCTAACCTCTTCTGAATGACTTATTATAACTTCGCCAATTACCAAAAAAAGGCATGTTTTTACATCATACAGCATAAGTACATATTTACATGTAATTGATGCATGATCAAGCATTCCAAGGATCACGCTCCTTTTGGCAAATTATTTTGATGTTTTTTACCATTAGCAGACAGTATCGCTTTGTGCCCAGTAACAATATTAAATCATCTGTAAGTTAAATTATTCGAAGAGGAAATTCTCGTTTCACCTTGAAATGAATGTGCCTCTCAGTCCATGGCGTCCTTGCTAGTTCATTCGCCTCCTTCAGGGCTTGTTCGGTTAATCCCAAAAGGGAAGATATCAGGTGGCCCAGGTCATTAACGCCCTGATATCTTGATGATTGAACAACGGAGGCCATGGCTAAGGGGTTCTTAGATCAGGAGGACGACGGCCTCGAAGTTGATACTGATGATCGAGTCAAGCTGCTATCTGTTTGGAGCAGCCAAGCTGAAGGCTTCATGAGGCATTCGCCTCTTCAGGCATTCGGCAACCCATTGTGAAAGCCACACGGCAGCTGCAACTCTTAGCCGACCTGGTGTGCCATATGGATGTAGACAATTTCTTCTCTCTCCTTTTGGCTCATGGCTAGAGTTCACTACACAAAAGACATTAGACACTCCTACTACCACACCCTTTTTATTTGAGAAATTTGAGGATTAGGCACTCCAGGGATCAGTAATTGTCATTTTTCCATACTTGAAAATATAGTCCACAACATTCATCACTACACTATATGGTTGTTTCAAATAAGAAACAGATAAATGGATTATCTATGTCCATATGACCCATACCATACCGTCATGTAAGGTCATTTCACAAATGCAGAGGATAAAAACTTGAACGCCACAGCGTGCATCTAGCTCAGTAGCTACAGTAACATTACAAAAATGAGATACATATACAGCCGGTGAAGCCAACCAAAAATGGTAGTACTCCAGGCTCAAGGTTACACTCCAGCTCTGCACCCTGTTGATCTCATTTTTTCAACAGAAATTATTCAATGTTTCTTGTTAGTGACAGAATTCATCGAAAGAACAAGAAGAAACACATGATGGCACGATCGGATTGTCCAGTGTGTTGAAGATCATTGGGCTTTCAAAATGCCAATTGACATTAGCAAACCTCCTGCACGCCCATCAGATATTAACAGTGGAACCCCAATCCGCATCAACCAACCATGAGAAAGCACAGTTAAAAACTGTGAACAGCACCTACACTCGGCAAAGGCAGCAGATTCAAAACTTGCACACGTGCCCTAAAATTACATGAAGAATGCAGCACAAGGTTAACTTCCAAGTAGTGCATAGAAGTATATGCCAGCAAAAACAAAAAATCAGTTTCCCATAAAATTCGCTAATGCATTTACTGACAAGTGACAACTGACCCAAGGTTCTATTAACTCAATTTCCTAAACACCTCTTCGGCATGACATATAACAACTTCACAACTTTACAAAATCGCTATTTTCAAACCCAATGCCTCTCCTGCATGACAGATTCGCAATTTCACAAGTTTACAAGACCATTTTCACATCCCAATTCGTACTATATCCGTCCCAAAATACAGGGGATTTTGCGCATGTAACTATAGGGGATTTTGCGGACAAATGTATTACATCATAATTAAATGTGACTGATGCACATTTACAGCATTCTAAGGACATTTCAAAAAGGAAATCTACGATTATAACTATACACCATCGATTTATCCACAGTAACTATGCCAATCATCCGTGCATTTAAGTTTAATCTAAAATCGAAGATGAAATTTGCATCAAACCTTGAAAATTGAAATGAGTGTGCTGATCAGTCCATGACGACCTTGGCACCGACAGCCTTCATCTTATCAATGATCGTCTGGGCCTCCTCCTTCGAGACGCCGCCCTTGATCATCGCGGGTGCCTTCTCCACTAGCTCCTTCGCCTCCTTCAGACCCAGGTCCGTGAATGACCGGATCTCCTTGATCACCTTGATCTTGCTTGCCGCATCGAACGCTTCCAGGCGCAGCTCGAACACCGTCTTCTCAGCCGCCGCCGCGCCACCGGCCTTCTCTCCGGCGGCGCCCGCGGCAGCCGCGCCGCCGCCGCCACCGAGGCCCGCGGCGGAGTTGAGGATGGCGATGGGGGGAGCGGGAATGTCGAGGCGGCGGAGGAGGAGGGCGGAGAGCGTGGCGGTCTCGGCGAGGGTGAGGGAGGAGACGTCCTCGACGAGGCGCCAGACGCGGTCGGAGGGAGGGGGGCGGGACGGGGCGGTGGGGTCGAAGGTGGAGGGGTCGTAGTCGGTGGGGAGCTTGCGGACGTCGATGAGCTCCTCCGCGGCCGCGGTGGAGAAGGCCCGGGAGAGGCTGCCGTGGCGGAGGAGGCGGAGGCGGTGGCCGGAGCGGAGGAGCGAGGCGGCCATGGCGGCGACCGGCGAGGCTAGGGTTCTCTGGTGTCAGTGTGTTCGACGCGGTGCGGGGGCTGAGGTTTTGGACTGAAGAGGCCTCGTTTTAGAAATTTCAGATCTGGGGAAGCACACTGTAGCCCAAAAAAGGCCCATTTATATATCTTTTGATGGGCTGAGCTACTCTGTAAAAGCTAAAAAACCTGAATGCCATTTTGGTGTACAAATTATTTCACTCCTGTCTTCTCAAAGTAAAATAGTTGGCGAATAATGTTTTGAGATAAAACTGAAGATAACATGGTTTGTGCTGGAAGTGAAAAATAATAATAATAAACGTTTGAATAGTGCTACACTTATAGGAAGATGAACAATGCTCAATGTCGGATCAATCACGACAGTTGCAAATCCCTGGGGGAAAGAATCAACATATCAGTCATCGATTTGACAGAATATCATCGCTGCCCATTCTAGATTAAAGTGTAAACACTACTACAGCAGTGGCACCAACATTTGTGTGCTGTGTCATGACTCAGCAATCAGCAGAAAAATCATGTATCGGCTGCTCTGTCCCTCTGAATGAACACCTTGTCGATTGAACACACCTCACATCTGAACCACTGAATCCATCTGCCTATCGATTTCAAATAGACTCCACGAGCAGTGCCAACCAAACTTGGATAGATAGATACGATATCAAACGGTTGAGATCACGATCCAAATGCTAAACCACTATTGCTCCAAATCCACTAAAAACCTTCAAATTATTGTCATCATTCTCTGAAAAAAAAAGACACAGTGGGACAATCGGGGTTCCAAGGAATCTTCTTCCACTGTAGCATCGAGAGCACGCACATCGTGGTCCATTTCCAGCCGCGATTTGGTCCCGATCGATCACGCTGTCGACCGGTGAGAGCGTGGACGCTGTGTTGCTTTGCCAAATTGCAATGGATCTCCGAACCAACCAGCCATATGCACATCAGGTTCCTTGCTTGCATTATCAGCTCATCGCCACAATTCCAATTCCATTTCATGCATAAGGTACGCGTGGTCCAATTTAATGGTCCTTAATCCCCGATTCATGCGCTGTATGCAAATCAGATCTAACATCTAAGTCTGGTTTCTTTACGATTTTCAGCTCGGGGCCCGAGGAGAGGATTGCCAGGTTTGACCTTGGGAAGCTTAACAATGGTAGATGCTGATGAGATATGGCTAATCATCTCGATCTGTTTAGTAATCTAGGGTTGGTTAATTGCTGGATGGCACTTTGGTACAGGATGAGAAGAAGAAGAATCTCTTGGAAGAATCGGATGCCAAAGCATAGAGGAATATACTGCTGCGAGATTTTTATTACCAACATGCGTTGCCGAAGGATTGGGATTGGAGCCTTTTGTGACGTGTTCATGTATGGTGTGGTTTATCATCATCTGTCTGCTTGATGATAGGAGTACATTTTTTACTTTATCTCTTAGCAGCATTTGGAATTTTTACATAAATATAGGTATTTCTATGTGCAAATTGAGTTCCTATAAAAACCACTTAAAATTTTGACCGTATTTGTGCTTGGCAAATACTACTTCCGTTTCATATTATTAGTCATTTGATTTTTTTCTAGTCAAACTTTATTAAGCTTGATTAAGTTTATAGAAAAAATTAGCAACATCTAAAATATCAAATTAGTTTCATTTAATCGAACATTGAATATATTTTGATAATATGTTTGATTTGGGTTGAAAATACTAATATATTTTTATAAACTTGATCTAAGTGGAAGTTTGACTATAAAAAAAAAGTCAAACGATTTATAATATAAAACGGAGGGTAAAAATTAGTACAAAATAACCCGTAACTAAATAACGAATCATAGATATGCCAACCATTTTAGTAGGGAGAATTATGTTATTACCACTTTGTAACGATGATTTTACTACTATCTTTTCAACTTTGTAAATTTGTTCTTATGTTATAATTGAAGTTTCTGATTCCCTCATCCCTCTAGAATTACTTAACGGTGTTTTACATAAATAAGTTATTTTAATAAAATGAGCTAAATACAAGGTTTTGTTAAAAATAATGGCAACAATAAAATGTTGAAAAGTAGAGGTAAAATCACCACTAAAATTAAAAAAAGAGCAGAAACACTCTACCCCACTTTAGATGGTATGCATGTGTTTCTATATCCAACAATTATCCTATGTTTGATGGATGTATCAGTGACGTAGTGGTAGAATTGTGAAAATCGTCTTTAAGAAACGAGAAAAACAGAAGATTAGAAATACATAGATTAGAAAGATATGAGATTAGTCATTAACGTAGGATTTTTAAAATGGATTAATGTATTTTTTAAAATAACTTTCTTATTTAAATAAAGAAAAACGTTCCATAATTAGATAAACGTGCGTGCGGAAGAGTGACTTTCTATTATTCTCTCATTCTAACAAACGGACGAGCACTCTCAGTAATAGTGAGATCTATGAATCGTATATGTGCATCTTTCGTGTACACACATAAAAAAAAAAACAGTTACACGTATATTCAACTTGCATAGCGCGAACAGTGAACTCGCCCCGTAAGGTGAGTCCGTTCCATGTACTCTCGCCGCCGTAGCAGCAGCAGCAGCAGCACATCGTCCTCGTCCATTCGTCCGTCCTGTTAATATGCTGATTTCCGCTGCGAGCGCCGGTGATGAGGTGACGACGGTGTGACACCATTTGACTCAACAGCCGCATCTCACTCACGTCCTCTCCTCGGCCCTCGTGCCGGTCAAATGGCACGGCCGGCTCCCAGCCGGACATGCCCGCCTGCCCGCGCCGCGCCGCCCGTGGCCGTCGTGCGCGGGCGCGACGGCCGAGCCAACACGTGCCGATCGGGACGGGGCCCTGCCTCGCCGCGCACGTACGGCCCGGATCGCTCCGGACGCGGATCGTACAGCCAGCGCCGCGGGTGTCGCCACCACCGTGTCCTCCTCTCCTTATCTGCGGCTAAACGAGAAAACAAACAAGCGGAATCAAACAAAGTTCACTGGCGTCATAGTAGCTTACCTAACGCTCTTATTATTATTTTTCTTCTTTAACAAGGACCCCGTGGCAATTGCAGCGTAGGTAGATTGGTGCCGTCATTTATCCCTGCCCATATATCTAGACCGGACCGTTTTTACAAACAAAACGGTGTGCTAGATACGGTCAAAACCTGCTTAAATTCGGTAACTGTTTGCTCAAAAATCCGAACCCATGTAGCAAATGTTCGCGTGCCGTATGAGTATTTGGTGCATTTTGGACGATATTTTCAAAAAGAAATAAAAAATGAAACTCACGTGACATGCATCACCATCAGAGCTACGCAAGAGGTTTACATAATATTTGTATGGATTTCTTCGGTTCTCTAATATACTTCTCTACAAATTTCTTCCAATTTTAGAGCTCCCTCAAACCGCTCAGTACTTCGAGTTTAATGAGATCTCCGAAATTTGCCGTCTCACTAGGGCTCATATTCAAATCCAAAACGAGATTCTTATTGAATCTGAAGCTTTGCAAAATAGAGCAATTATAAGCCGCCATACTGCAGAAGCTACCACACAAGACATCCGTGTGTCACCAGCCACGTGACACGGCGATGAATGGGATTTTGGATACAAGACGCAAAACACCAACAAAGGTAGTTGGAACTCGGCGACGAATCCACCGTACCGGTGTTTGCCAGGCCAGGAACCCCGGGACCTGCCAGCCAGACGCCCCAGACCCAACCCACCCCGCGCGTCCGCGACCAGCCCGACCGACTCAACGCAGCGCCGCCTGCGCCTCCTCTCGCACTCGGTGCCGCCCGCCGCGGCGTTGGGCGGCGCGCCCCCCCCTCCGAAGCGTTACGTGGACGCCGCACGGACGCCGACCCCCCCCCCCCCCCCCCCCCCCCCCTCCTCGTCTCCGTCGTCGTCATCTCCCCCCTCCTCTTCTCTCCCCTGGTTTTAAAGAAGACGAGACCGCCACTTCGTCTCGTCTCATCCAACCCCCCCTCGCCCGCGTCGTCGTCGTCTTCTTCCTAGTTCGTCCACCCCCACACCACGCGGGCGCGCACGCGCGGCGCCGATCGGCTACCACCCTGTCGGCCGACGACGAGATATCCGCGCGTCGATTCCGCGTGCGGGGCCGGCGGCGATAGGGCACTCCACGGTGCATACCCCGGCTTCGTCTCTCGGGCTCTCAAGTAATCTATCTGCTCGTGCCTTCGCTTCTGCTTCTTCTGCATGTCCTGTTCCCCTCGTCTCGTCTCGTCCTCTCTTCTTCTTCTTCTTCTTCTTCTTCGCTTCCTTTTCTCTCCTGACCGCGACAATCCTGGCTGCGGCAGTTTCTCCTGTTGTCACATCTCGCAGAGGGTTCTGGGGGAACATGGAGGCGAAGCAGAGGACGAGGCATCGCGACGGAGAGGAGAGGAGGCTCGTAGCGGCGGCGGAGGATGGCGGCGCTGAGGAGTACGACCCATGGACGGCGTGGCTCTACAAGCCGCACACCATCTCGGTGCTCCTCGTCGGTGCTTGCCTTCTAATGTAAGTGCTCTTCCCGATTAAATTTCACAAATTCGTTTGTGTTTTACTTGCTTTGCTGCCTCTGCCTGTGACTTAAGGGCTAAGGCTGTAAATTTCTTGGTGGGAGAACTGAAAAAAGGCCTTGGTTGTGTTGGGGCAAAGTACAATTCAACAGATGCCAGGGCTTCTGCCTATCAGGTGCATCAACAGTGTCAGAGTTGAAAGCAGGACATGTACTCGTGTGATTTTTTACTTTCTCTGGAAAAAAAGGTGATTTTTTTGGGTCGGAAAATTTAGTGATTTTGTGCAAGCAAGTTGAGGTTTCTGATATGATAGAACAAACATGAAAGCATGGCAGTCTGGTTCAGCAAGGCTAGCAAACAACCGAGCGTACGAGTGGCTGAGGAGAATCTGAATCATGTTCAAGAATCTCATGCCAAAGCTTTCCTAGAACAATCATTTTTTTCCCCATCTCATTTTTAGCAGGTGCAAATTACTTGGGAAGTACATTCCTCTGGTCCTTTTTACTGTAGCAACGGCTCAACAAGAACTTTATTGCTATTGCTTCATGAAAGGATTAAGCATATAACTTAGTGTCAGAAACAACCATTAGCTAGGCTAGGCTGTTGAGTGGTTGGTTGTGAACTTGCTGGGGCGTTCTCCTTTTCACTTTCTCGTGGTGCTGTCTGATTTCATGTTCAATCATGTTCCCGTTTCAGTTGGGCAAGTGGAGCGCTTGATCCAGAGGGTGCTTCTTATCACAGTAGCGCAACATCTATTAAGAGGTAATGACTGAAATCCTCTTTTTCTTTTTTTCTTTACTGGAAAGTGATGCAATCATCTCAAAGGAACTCTGGTTACTTCTCTCTACTTTGATTGTGTCTTTTGGACTTGAGCTGTTCTCCTCTCACCATTGCACAATGATTGGGAGAGAGTGACACTGACTCGTATTTTCTCACTGACACTCTCCAGGGGTGTCTGGGCTATGATTGCGGTCTTCCTTGCTTACTGCACTCTCCAAGCACCTTCGACGTGAGTTAGCCTCCCTCTTCTTATATGTATTTCAAACATTGGAACTATATTAGTGCAGTGGCTGTCGTTGTCAGGCATTTTGCTTTAAGTAGGGAAATTGAAGGTTTTCTGCTTCAAAGAGGTGACCCACGTGTTACTGTATTAGTGTTACCATATAGTGGCCAATTCTCTTGAAAGTGTAGGGCTTATTATTCGTCAGGTTGTTTTTAATGGCGACACAAAAATTACCTTGAGGGACCCAATACCAATGCCATTCTCACACTTTTTTGTACTTGCTGCTTTTGTCTTCTTTATCTCCTTGGCTTCATAACAATTTGAGAACCTGTAAATCTACTGTGCATCTCTGGTATTTTTGCATGATGATGATTCAATGTTCTGGCAATATTGTCACAGGATACTTATTAGGCCCCATCCTGCTGTCTGGCGCCTGGTGCATGGACTGGCTGTCGTTTACCTTGTCGCTTTAGCCTTTCTTCTTTTCCAGGTTAGTTGTTACTATCGAAAAATTCATACATCGATAAAGTCGGACAAAAAATGCCCTTCTAATAATATCCCATGCACGTAAAATGTTAGAAAATGGCGGGAGATGTCTATTATTCATAGGGTTATTTTGGGAAGTTCTTACAGGAGCGTGAAGCGGCAAGTATTTGTGAAAGAAAAAACTTGAGATCCAAGCAAATGCAAATTGGCAGTCTTGTATCCAAACTATTTGATTATCAAAATTCAGTATAAATAACATTTTTTCAAGACTCTTGAGCGACGGGCCTCAACTACGTAGAGATATGCTACATCTTGGATATCTAGTACTGTAATTCTTATTTATTTTTCGTTTTCCAGAACCGCGATGATGCTCGCCAGTTCATGAAACACCTTTACCCTGATCTTGGAGTTGGTAATATCTTTACGTCAAAAGAATTTACACTGGAAATTAAAAGTTGTACAAGAAATGGTGCTGAAACATTTCTGTACACTAATGCAGAATTACCGGAGAGATCTTATGGAGCTGACTGCCGTCTGTATGTTCCGGAAAACCCTAAAAACAAGTTCATAAATATTTATGTATGAATTTTCATTTGAACCTTCCTATTTCATGAAGATGCTCTGGTTTTTGTTGCTATTGTAGTTATTATCTTGTTATTACCCCATCATATTTGACGGTTCGATATACATATAGGAGACATTATTTGACGAATTTGTGGTTGCTCATATTTTGGGTTGGTGGGGTAAAGCCGTAATGATAAGAAACCAGCTTCTTCTTTGGGTACTCTCGATTGGTTTCGAGCTAATGGAGGTTAGATATGGTTACTCAACTTTTTGTTATCTTTTACTTGTTATCTCTAACAAGGTATTGTGCTTATTATGACCTTTTGCAGCTTACATTCAGACATATGTTGCCAAACTTTAATGAGTGCTGGTGGGATAGTATTATCCTGGATATCTTGATCTGCAACTGGTTTGGTAGGACAATCGTAGACAGCTGACTTTCATGTTTTATACATTCAGTGACATTGATGATACATTTTGTACATCTAAAATTATTAGTAAAACAAAGTTAGGCAGATTAAAATAATATAGTGTTTTTGGGTTTGCATATTTTATACAGTTTGTTTGGATCTAACTCTATCAACTGAACATGATAATATAGAAAAAGAATAGTGATGTGATGTATCTGAAAGTTTAAAGAAGAAAACTTAGTCCTGATACACATGCATAGTGCTGACATTAAACACTTACTGTTTACAAAGCATTTAATTTTTGTTCTTCTGTCAGTTCATGGGTTGAAAGCAATCTTTCTATTTCAGTAACCACAGTTATTGAAAGTACCTAGATATGCACGTTAGGGTCAAAAGTGACAAGTAAATGTGAATGGAAGGAGAACAAATCTGCCATATAAGCCTCCCTTTTACCAGTAGGCTATGGCAGCACACCATGTTTTATGTGTTCAGCTTCATCTAAATACTTTGACTGAAATGCTAATATTCTTATTCAGGTATATGGGCGGGGATGCACACAGTCCGTTACTTTGACGGTAAAACATACGAGTGGGTGGGACTGAGCCGACAGCCAAGCATCATGGGCAAGGTATGTTACCAAACAAACAAATTGTTTCTTATTTGCAAATAGGTTATACCTTTTTGTAGGACTGTTCTTTTAATCTCCATTCATCATGGCCCTTAGTCCTAGATTTTTTTTTCGTTTTGTACCTGCTGAATTTTCCTGGGCTATTGTGCTTTTTGTGAGAATTACCGCATGGATTCTTTCTTGAGTTACAACTTACAAGAGCCTCTTGCTACTGCTTAGTCCGTGGGAGCATTCTATAACAATGCAGTCGCTGAGCAAAAGTAATTTCACTTTGACTTCTTGTCTGTAGTACGCCAAACAACATGTGAGGTTTTCCCAGTGGGACTGTATTCATTTCTGTTGCTCTGTCCAAACTCTAAACTGTCAATTGCCATTATTGATACCTGATTTCATAATTTATTTTGTTGTATACCATTCTGGCATTCAGTGTGTTTTATCTGATTGGACTGTATGCACATTTGTGTAGTTACATTCTGCTTCAGACTGCATACTAGTTAGGTTGAACCCATTTACAGTTTATCCCCCTTCCTTTTCTTGCATATGCAGGTGAAAAGATCACTGAGCCAGTTCACCCCTGCACAATGGGACAAGGATCAATGGTACCCTTTCATGGGGCCATTGCGGTTCGTTCAAGTGTTGTTCCTCTGCATCGTTTTCATGACAGTGGAGCTCAACACATTTTTTCTTAAATTTTGCCTCTGGATTCCTCCAAGGAATCCTTTGGTTGTGTACAGATTAATCCTATGGTGGTTGATTGCTATCCCAACCATTCGTGAGTACAACTCCTACTTGCAAGACAGGTTCGATCTCCCAATTCCATTGCACGCTCAATAACATTGCCCATTCTTTGCAATTTTCCTTAATGGCTTGCTAATATTTGTTCATGATCACATCAGCAAACCAGTGAAGAAGGTTGGGGCCTTTTGCTGGCTATCTCTAGCTATATGCATTGTAGAGCTTCTTATATGCATGAAGTTTGGACATGGTGAGTTACTCTCTTCTGACATCATCGTCACTTGTGAAAATAATTGATCTGATTTGAAAAATTAACTTATGGTTGCTTGAATTTCTCTGATATATACTAGTATATATTTGGAACATTAAACGTTAAGAGTGCCTAACTTTTTATAATCTGGACAGGCCTGTTTCATGATCCAATGCCTACTTGGTTGATCATCTTTTGGAGTTCGGTGGGGGTAGCACTTGTGGTTTTCTTGCTTGCATGGTCTTTGAGGAATCACCTGAAATATCAGAGGAAGCGGCTATAATGGATTAATTTTTGGGAAGATTTTCGACTCTGGGCCCCTTCAAACTTGTTTCTTCTTCTTCTTGATAGGATGTACATATGTGGTGGGTGATGATGTAACTTAAATGTGATGGGTGATTATGTAACTTAAAATCCTAGGATAAAGCAATTTTCAGCTACATTTCACATTATGTGTTACAATAGCCAATTGTTACCTCGCAAGAGTGATGGCTAATTTCAGATTAATAAGTGAAATATTACCATGACGCGATTCTGCTCCTGTGATTTTTATCTACTTTCTGAACGCACAGAGAATTCAGAGAAACCTGATCTCTCCCTGTTTTCTTTTTTCCCCCCCAATCGGTTTCTTTTCCTTTCTCGAATCTAACTGTGACAGGCTAGCACGAATCTTAACGTCAATCGAACGGCCCACATTGACTCGACGTCGGGAGGCCCAAGCCCAATTGCCCCCAAAGCCCCACGAAATAAAACCTTCCGCCGCCGCCGCCGCCGCCTCCTCTCTCTCTCTCTCTTCTTCGCCGGCGCGACGCAACGCGGTGAGGCGGTAGCTGCCATGCCGAAGAAAGGAGGAGCGGCGAAGAAGCCGGCGGGCGGCGGCGAGCTGTCCCGCTTCCTGCAGTCGCACCTCCAGACCATCAACGACACCTTCCAGGTAGGCAGCCGAGTCTGTCACAGTACGGCTCTCAGATTGTAATCCCGCGGTACGATGAACTCACGGCGCAGCGGCGTGCTTGTTTGCTCTGGTTTCTCAGATGATGGCGGAGGCGGCTCCCGGCGGCTTGGAGCGGACGGAGTGGTCTGATGTCGTCAAGCTCGGCGAGCAAGTCTCCAGGCAGGCCACTGTTGGTAGGTCTAAGAACGAACGATTTATTTCCCCACGTTTGGCGCGCTCGGTTGATCGGACAGGTTAGCCGTCGGGAGGTTGAGAATGTTTAATTTCAGCGGAAAGAATCGCTTGGATAGAAAAAATGTTGGGGAAATTAATGTGTTAGTTAATTATTCCGCCCAATTTAGTTTGGTGAGGAGTTAATGTAGCAGCATTAGGTTATGGTTCAGCTGCTGCATATGAGCATATAGCAAGTTAATGTTATTTGCATTGTCCATTTGTTTCTTTCTAGTGGTTAGGGTAGCAAATGCAATGTCCAACCAATGTGGTGGCGCGATATACTGATACCGTTTCTGCGATGATGTAACCTTAGCTTTGTCGCTGTTTGCTGATATCTGTTTTTAATACAGCTGGAATGGTCTGGAGTGGTGATTTGCCTGATGTAGAAACACTCAAGGAGAACATTGTCGCATATTTTAACATCCTGCAGGGTTTTCTTTTGGGTTGCCACGGCAGCACAGTTGGCGCAGGACCCACACTTCACAAATCCATCTGTAGCTCTGCAAAGAATGTTGTTGACTCCAGCTTCTCATTGTTCAATCAAGCTGTTTCTGCTTATGGTAAGTAAAAACCTTTCTCAAGGATCTTCTTTTGTCTGATGCTCCCTTTTGTCTTCCTAATTATTTGGAGTAGATAACTAAATAGTCACTCAGAATGAATTAATGTATGCGGACAACCCTCAACTAAATTTGCTGATCTAATTTCCTTATGACTAAAGTGACAAATACAAATTTATCATTTTCTGCTTTTTATTTCCCTTATGGTGGTCGTGACATAATGCATAAGTGGATAAGCAGAAAGAAACCTGAATATAGTAATGCAGTATGCAAGAGGATGTTACTAGCATTCACAGCTTTTTTATGACATGCAGAATCTCGCAGTTCTGACCGGAAAACAACTATACCTCAGGTGACTGGAACTGTATGGGAAGCATGTCTTGCTCTCAACAAGGTACCAACAACCAACTGTGTTGCCATAGGACGAGCCATGACTCAGATAGGTGTGTATCTGAAGGATATTCTTCGGGAGATGAAAGAACTACCAATTGGTGATTCTGATGGCACTGCTGAAAAATCTTCCAATGGAGCTGTGGACACCACGAGTTGTTCTGATAGAGATGGATCATCAAGTGACCTTGAGTTAGATGAGGACTTCACTGAAGAGGAGGTTGCTGTTGCCAAATTGATTGTCAGTGTGGCATCCGATGCGCTTGTTGTGGTGAAAGAAACAATCCGTTTCATTACTTGTTTGCTTAAGAGCTCAGGTAACCGAAGTGGAGCTAATGAGGAAAAAGTTGAGACAATGGAACAATTGTTGAGCTGTTGCAGACAGGCTGCCGACCAGATTAACGATCTCGGGGCGTCTGTGTACCCACCACAGGACTTGTCTGAGATGAAATCCTCAGTGAAAAGATTGTATGATGGTGCCAATGCAATGCGGAGGGAAATCAGGAGCCTTGGTGGCTCACCTGATGGCGCCTTTGTAGCCCTTGAAAGATTTGAGAAGTCCCTGGGTGCTCTAGAGGTGGAGATAGCTGATGATGTAGCAAACGAGATGGAAAATCTTACCATTAGCTCGTCCTGATTGCTGGAACTTGAAAGATTTGCCATACCTATATGATAAGCTGTCCTTTTGTTCGAGCTATATAAAGCTTTTGTTGTTGAACTAAACGAGGAATATGTATAATCATTTCCAGTGTAAGAGATCAAATGCTTATTGCTTAGCCTGCTTTGCTGTTTCTTTTTTTTTTTGCATCTGGGTGAAGGCATTGTCTTTGTCAAATGCCACAAGACTGACGACGTTTCACTCCATTCACTGTAAGACTAACGACATTTCACTCCATTCATTATGCTTATGACAAGTTTTTTTATCATACGCCCACTCCATTCATTATGCTTATCAGCTTATGACAAGTTCTTTTTATCATACGCCACAAGGCTGTCAAACTATTTTACTTATTCTGCGTAGACATTACCTTCCATTCATGATAGCTTACTATAATGCTTAAACATTCCGTTTCATTCACGATAGCTTCGAGGCAAGAAGTTCATCAACCCATTTCCTATTCTCTAATGCAAAAAAATGGCAACCTCTACACCTATGGGAAAATGGATGCAAAATTCCGACGAGAACTGCAACCATGAAAAGATTAAGTTCGAATTGTTGGTGCCCTTCAGGAAAGAAGGAACACCTCAAAAAATTAGCGTATGCTGCTATATGTGGCGCGCACACGGTATTCTTTAGTAAAAGGCGAAAGAATAGTTCGCTTTGTGCTCACCACGCAGCTGCGTGAGTTCCAGCTGAGCCCATAGGCCTCCGTCTTATAGCAGCTCTCACCTCGTCATCCGCCTCAACTCCGCGAGGTGGTACTGATCCCTCGCACCCACTCCCGCCAGCCACCAGTCCACCACCACACCACTACCTCTGCCGTCGCTTCAGGCCCATCCGGACTTTGGCGCAAGCCGCATCGAATCCATCAAACAACTCACTCGGCCCGTGGAAGAAACATCGTCCCCGGACGGCTCGTGGCCTCGTGGGTCACACCCACGCGAGTACGCGACTCCAGTGAGGTGGCCAGCCAGCCGCGCGGCGCGCGTGCCACCGTTTTTCCGACGTTCGGCGCGGAGGCGGCGTGCGGTGGGGTGACCACCCACCGGCCAGTGAAAACGGCGATCTCTCGCTGTGGCGCCGCACGCTGCACGCACCGGCCAGCCAGCCACGTACCGAAGAAGGCAGAAGCCGCGCGCCGGCCCGGGCGGTCGCGCGCCCACCACCACGGCGCCACCAGCCACCGCGGTCGCGCGTGCGCGCGGGGCCCTGGACGCCGCACGCGCCGCTGGCGTGTCGCGCGCGGGGGCGGCAGCGTGTCGGGGTCGCGGGTTGAGTACCCAATGATTGCGCGTATTATACTTGGCGCTTCCCCAATCCTCGCGTAGGCTGCCTTTTTCCTTCGCCGGTGCGCCGTCGATTCCGACGTTGATCGATATTCCATTCCCCCATATTCCCACCACTATCACTTTGCTTGTAGGAGAATGGAATGGAATGGAGCAAATTAAGGTTTCTTTTTCCAAGGGAAAGAGAAAAGCGAGACGAACTTGTGCATGCCAGCGTGTTACGTGCCCATGACGTATGTCGAGCGTGGTGGACACTGGACAGGAGCATGCAGCAAGCAGCCCATGCACGCTACGCTGACACGACCAAATTTGTTCACGCCGATCGGAATTCGGCCGGCGCCGGTTAATTTGACATAGAGCTAGAGAATAGCATGTTCACGTTCTCGATTAGACTGACACGCAATGAGGCCGTGATGATAAAGTTGATGGCCTGGCCGGAGCCGATCTTGGGCGTGGCAGACAAGTATGATGAGCCCTTTCGATGGCTAGATTTTGCCGATCATGAGCGGCACATTTTATCTGCATCGTTCTGCGTTTGACGTTGTATCCTGTCTGGTTGGTACAACTACGTGCTCTTGTTCGATTTGTCTCAAAAATCATACTACTACTTGCACTCACTCTAAAGTAATCGCCTACCGTTGATCAGATTGACGGGAGTGAACACGTCGACACGCCAGAGTACTACTGGCAGTGACGAGCACTGGCAAGCCGGCTTCCTAAAAAGGGAGTGTGTATAAGAGAGAATCTATCAATTTTGACCACGGGATGAAGCTTTTTGTCGTTGATGGGGACGTCTCCTTCCCCATACGCGATACCACCGGAAGCTTTGCAAATTTGAGTTACTACCAGACTACCAGTAGATTGGAGCTACATACAGATCTGCCAAGAAAACTGATTACTGCAACTGCATGCATGCTAATGTGACAGTGATACTACTCCCACGGCAAAGCCAGCATCAGCACGCATTTGATCTGCTTAATTTGCTACTAGTGTAAGTAATCGCTGGTAGTGATTTCAAATTTTCAATATCATCGCTCAGGGACGGATCTAGCGTGAAAACGGCGGAGGCTTGAGCATCTACTACTTATAATAGGATCATAGGAGACTCCACTTTTTTTTTTTCATACGTACATGCGAAGTGGATGTTTTGTCCACTCTATTCAGATCCTTCTACTATTTTTTTTATCCGTAACTACAATCTGTTGAAACGTAAGATAAGAGTATGAATTACGTATGAATTATCATTATGCGCTTACGAGATTATACACAGGTAAAGTTGTTTTGTAGATAGGCGTGATGGACAGATCAAGCAGCGCCATACTGGCAGTGCTGACGTGGCGCGTGCGTTGCTGGTAGTATTACTTTCTTTTACGCAGGAAATTGGACAGGTCTAGCCAGCCTATGCCCGTCTTCTTTCTTCCATGCTGCTTAACACATGCTGACATTGTGACATGCCCATGCTGCCATGAAGCCCTGCTGGCCTGCTGCGCTGATTGCTGAATCCTCCATACTCCGTTTAGCTGATAACTCGTTCCTGCTTGCTCCTGTGTTATTCACAGGTGATTTGGCTGGTGGCACTTAGCCAATATGTATATTGCATTCCCTGCAGGGATATGTCCACCTGCAATGACGCGCTGTACACAAGAAAAAAATGAACATGAGAATTTTTACGATTCTTTCGAAAATGAGTTGTTTCAATGAAATTATAGGAAATCGAGATATTTCAACTAAATCAAATGGGGCCTGGTTTGGTGAAGCAACTATATATAGTAGATTGCTCTTGTTTTTACATAGGAGTACTGTTGCTTTATTGTGTTTCAGGACTGCACTCTTGTGCATTCTGTCTTGTGCTGTACATCTAGCTAGGACCAACTAATATGAGTAGTATTTTTCTTGAAGTAATTTATGGATTCCTTTACTGATTAACTGGGGGAGTACATGCCCATTGTTTCATTGAGACATGCACAGAGGTACCACTACAGATAGGAGCACGAGCAGCACTGGAATTTACTAATGTGATCGAGAGGCGTTTCCCTCCAATGCATTACATGAAAGTCATCAACAATCCATAAACAATCATCTGCTTCTCTTCTTATCATGGGGAGAATCCTATTCTAAACCAACATGGCACTTTTTGCATCAAACATTAACAAAGCAAAGGAAGGCTATAAAGTAATCCAATATACATACACCGGTAAGAGACATCAGGGACCGTTCTCTGAGCAGCTAAACGCGCATGTTACCTCTACTTTGCATGCTACTCCAGCATGCAGTAGAAAAAGAGGGGGGGGGGGGGGGGGGGGGGGAAGGATAGTGAAAGAAGAAAAGGAGTGAAGCTTCCATGCCTAGGTGAGCTGATAAGTGACATGCACATGGAAGGAGTTGTTAAGTCCAGGCCTAAGCATGCTTTAACAAACCCTAATCCCCCACTAATCAGATAGTTTAACGCTGCTGCAATTGACAGCCAATGAGTTATCCTTAATTAAGCGATCACTGTCTGCACAAAAGGTGCATCATGGATTACTTATTGTTAGCTCCATGCATGCAGCTAGCAAGCTAGGCAAGTTAGTTATGCTTCTGAGGCATCGTTAATTAGAGGAGTTCACCATCCCGTTAGGGTATTAGGGTGAGTACTGATCCACCCACTCGCCATAAACAAAATTACACATAAAAATTTACAGAAGTAAATCAGAAGCAACAGTCACACTTGCAATCTACCTTTTAATAAGTAAAAAAAAAAGCAAAAAGGGCATGTTCTTATCAACGTTATCATCACTTTTGACCTACAAACCTGTCAACTTTACAAATCCTCTGAATGTAAGTCGATGGAACGAGTTACATATGTCAAATTTGGTTAGTTCTACTTCTAGTGAAGAACAACTGAACAAGTTCAGAGAAGACAATGCATAAGTAGTTTGATGACTCCGAAGCACCTGTATCTGTTCCTGCTGCTGCTAGTATATATTTTAGTCGAGTTCTTTGACCAGTTTGATAATCATAGTGTCTTTTCTGCTTGCCATAATTTGCTTTCCTCATTCATCAATCATTCTGATCGTGCAGCTCCCTCCTCTCATGGACAGGAAAGTATATTTTCCTTCATCACAAGAAAAACAAAGCAGGGAGGAGAGAGGAGGCAGCTCGACAGTGCAGTCAAACAGAAAGCCCATTCGATCCCTTTCTCCACTGTCCTCCTCTCCAATGTAAGGTCCATTTCTCCCTGCTCCAAAATGCAGATGTACACATGCTTACTGCTGCATGGTCCAGAAGGTTTGCACCCATTTATAAACATTGTCCCAGTTTAATTTAGTGCTAATTCACTTGTTTATCAGCCCCAACATGCCTCGGAAGCCGTGCAAGTGCGTTTTGCAGTCCCCCACAAACATGCCTCCCCATTCTCTCTGTCCCCATAAGGCCACAACCATTGTTAAAACCATCAACTTTCTCCACCTCTTCAGTCTTCATCCTTTATATATAAGCAAACAACTCTTTCTCCTCCTCCTCATCACTGTCCCTCTCCTGCTTTGCTTCTTTCTGCTCCAGCTAAGCTCTTCCTCTCTGGAAGAACAGCTTTGCAATCTTGCTATCTCTCCTAAGCTCAAATGGAGCTCAGTGGTAGCTGTAGAAGTATTGGCTGGCCAATGTGTGGAGGAGATACAAGTGAGGAGCCTGAAGGGAAGCCTCACAGATAGGCTTGGGAGACTGTCCGTTTGGCTCCCACTGCTGGCTAAGCTCTCTGCTTGCTCCATGAGCTGAGCATGAGGAGGAGGAAGACGCAGATGGTGTGAGCTTGTGGGGAATTGAGGCTTCATGGTCCGAGATATATATATCTCTCTCTAGGTATCTCAATTAGTAGCTACTTACTAATTAGTCTTCCTAGTTAGATTATTTATTTTCCTTTTCTTTAGTTTCTTCTTCTTTCCTTCTTTTTCCTTCCTTTTCTATTTTTGGTTTCTTGAGAGGCTCTAAGATGAGGGGCTTCTTGGCTAGAGGCTTGGGGTTCTACCTTGTTTCAGATCTTGATGCCTTCATGGTCTTCTAAGTAATGCAATAAACACTAGTGTTGGAGGTAGCCTCAAGCTTGGAATGAATCGAGTTACAATACATTGTAATGCATCTATAATCTCTGTGTTTTTGCATATGTTCATCTGCTGCTGCAACTTAAACACACCAATGTACTGTAGTACTAGCTTTTATGCTTCTCTTGATGACTTGATACGAGATACAATCATGTGATAATTTGATTCCATTCTTTGCAAGAAGAACACACATACTACCATTTTCCTTGCAAAAAACAGCCCATCCAAAATTCATCGGCAGAAATGCAGAAGCATGTGGATAACGCTCTACACTTGCGGACAAAAGTGAGATTGGTTTTAATCCTTCAAAAAAAGTTGTTATGAAAATCTATGTTAACAGTTGCATTAGGCTGAAAAATGCAGTTGTGCAGCATCAAATGCAGCGAAATGCAGGTTTGTAGTCGGGACAAAAGCTGTGAAGTCTTTCTGGTCGCCACCAGTTTTAGTTGCTAATCCCAGAAGAAGTAAACTATTCAACGTGACAGAGCAATTGAGAGCGAGTGAAAGTACAGTGTAGCTTAAAAATTGTTACAGTTTGGCCACAGCAAGGCGTCAGAACCGTTAAGTTCTCTGAAGTTTGAAGTGCCCCAACGATGGAGTGAGTATTCGTTGTAGCAGTAGTACTCCATGCAATCTCTGCATCATCATCAAATGCGTGCAACGCAATCCATCTCTGCACCAAAACGCACCGATGCTTCGGTAGATCACACACACTGCCGTTACACTGTTACGCGAGAGCCTTGTGTAGGAGCAGCGCACTGTGAGTACTAGACTGGCAATATAGAGGCAGATTCAGAGAGTCAGAGAGTAGTAGTACTGGTACTACGAGTAGGAGTAGCATAGGCTAGGCAGGGGCGCTGGGAGGCAAAGGCAAACGCAGCGATGCGATGCGAGGGCGAGGAGTAGAGGGGGCTGTGGGGTGTCGTGCCGTTGTCCTGGCTTGCCTCCCTCCAAACTCTGGCTGTTAATGGTGCAGGGAATATTCAGCGGCTGCTGCGCAGGCAGCGGTCGTCGAATGCATGCAGCGCCCTGTGCTGTGCTCTCGTATGGCCCCCTGCCTAGCTCTAGCCCTCCTGCCCTGCCCTCCCTGCCTGCCGCTTTCGCTTTTGCCTTTAGCTGCTGTGACACCACTCGCCTCTCGCGCCCGGTTGCTGCTGCTGCGCTTGCTGGTGGTGGTGGATCGGTGGATGCGAGCTAGCGAGCGCAACAACACCGAGCCAACCACTGAGGCAGCGGCAGTAGGCTGCAGCGGCGCGTCCTCTCGTTATCTCCGTCCTGTTGCTATCTTGTCTGGCGTTTTGGACGATTCTGGATTTACGGGGTTTTCGCCTCTCCGTAACCAGGGGGGCCGTGGAATTGTCAATCACGGCGCCTTTTTTTGGCAGCCAGTGTTGTACGGAATTTCTTACGGTGTATTACAGTCCTGTATGGGCTATATCGCTTCCGTACGTTTTGTTCTGGTTTTGTAGTGTCCGGAAACAGAACGGATTGATGCCACGTCCGTTCCAAAATATAACACCATTTCTAATTCAAATGTAGTACTCCTACTTCATTTACATTATTTCGTTTCCAGCTTTATTCGATTTGATTTCATTTTCTTAAAAAAAACGGTAGCCTCAATGATTTGACCATTTTTCCGACAGTCTCTTCGTCCCGACATGGCTGGCATTGCGCAGACAACCCGGCGCGACGACGAGGCGATCGAATCGATCGATCGTGTGGTGACAAGCGTTCGTCCGTGGGGTTGGATTTAGCGTTTTCCTTTGTCGAATTTCCATGGATGCGTGCGTGATCTTGACAGCTTGAACGACGCCGCGGGCTGCCAAAGCCAAAGCTGTGTCTATGTGCCGATCATTGAGGAACCCATAGTATATGGGAAGTGGATTTTGATCCTCGAGGGAGTTTCCCCTTGTTATTTACATGTTAGTTAAATGATTATGAAAAAATTGAGAAAATATATTAACATGTGATATATCACTACACCAACATCTAAGTTCAAACTCAACTTCTACATCTCATAACGAAAAAAATAAATTTGACTGTGAATATACGTTAACTAGCTGTAGTTTAATTTATTTTTTCTACGAGATGTAGAAGTTGAATTTAAATTTTCATATTTGTGGAGTGATATATCACATATTAATATATCTTCTTAATTTTTTTAAAATTTTTTATAACCATTTGAATGATATGTAAATAATGTGGGAGCAAAATAGTTTCTAATACTTCCTCTATCCTATAATACCCTATAATTTTATTGTTAAAATCTTTTATAGTACGGGATGAATGGAGTAACATATAGTAGCATGGACGGCGGATCGACGGATGGATGGATTGATGTTTGACACCACTAACTCACGGAGCGACGGGTAGTACAGTACAGTAGGGGCCTCAACCTCTCCTCTCCCCGATTCTTCTTCGTGATCCGTGCACTGTGCGTGATGCCCTGCACGACGCTACGCGACGATGCCCTCAGGACACGCATCGCTCGCTGCAACGAGCTACTCCTACTACAGAACACGTCTCATGTAACTGCGTGGCACTGTGCATACATACGACTATGTCTACCATGGATCGAAACAACGAACGACTTCACTGTGTGTGAGGTGGCATCAATAGTACTTGTAGTAGGAGCATCAGGCAGACGTGCAGGTGTAGTGTGTATGCCACTGTACATGCGACAAGGAGTAGCAGTACATAGCCAAAAACCTGCGATCAGAAAGGACACTCGTATTACAATTTTGATGTCGTTCGTACCGGCTCTCAAATTTGAACGTACGTGATGCCCTGACGGAGAATATCAGAAATTGTATGCCGCAATAGTAGAGAGAATTTACATTCACTTCCTGTAGAAAATAAAACTATTTCCTTTAACGTTACATTTCGTCTCGTGGATCGTCCTTTCAGTGATACGCTGATAAAGTACAGAGACATGAAGTATGATGCACTCCATGTATGCCCGTTGCTGGCAGTGTACTCCAATTAATCCCATCGATCTCTTTTCCGCGATGGTCCAAGACCAACAAAGACACGCTCTGTGCAATGGGCCGGCCTCTCGTGGGGACAAAGTGCAAAGTAGCTGAAGACACAGATTGATATAGGTTCTTCAGTTCAGTCCCGGGTGTGCACGGCAGCAGCAGTCTCCTAGTAGAAAGATCATGCGTGCTTGCATGCATGGGTGCAGATCAGATCAGAGCAGGGGCAAACACCCAACATACGCAGGGGAAGTCAATGGTTTTTCTGTGCACCAGGGCAAAGCCATTAAGAGGAACAGGAGCGAAAACGCAGCTGAGTTGCAATAAATGCGTAGCAGCAGCAGGTCGTGCATGGGCATGCAACGCGGCCTCGGCATCTCGGGTCTCAGTTGAGCTAGCAGGCGAGCAGCAGCTGGCTGCTAGCTCACGGAAACGAAGGCTTTTACGTTATTTCAGAAGTGTGAAGGAGCAGGAAGGGGATAGCTTTGACTTGGCAGACCGTGGAGTACCCATGCAGTTGTGCACATGTGCACAAGGCACGTGAATTGTTACGAGAAGGAAATGTGTTTTTGGGTTCCATTATGTATGATGAGGACAAGGCATTGATGGGTGGTGGCGCTGCGTAAAGCGTGTGCCGTACCCTGCGGCGAGCAAGGAATAAAAGAAAAAAAAAGGGAGCGGCAGGCAGCAAGGATGGGACGCCGGAGTCAGTAGTGGCAGGCGGACAAGACGTGAGATCCGGGAGATGCTGCTGCCGCTGCCGCTGCCTCCGTGCTCACAGTGGTGTACTGCGCCTTCATTTAAGGTGTGTGCCGCGCGACGGGACGGGACGTGACCGCGCGCTGCGCCGTTGCGGCGGCGGCGTCTCCGTGGCCATACTCGCGCAGTCGCGCGCGCGCGCGTGCGTGCGGCTGCGGCTGCGCCGTGCCGCCCGCGGAGAATTGATGGCTGGGTCGGCGGCTTACCCCGCCGGGGGTATTGGGCATGCGACAGCGACCGGCACGCGCGCTCGCGCCGCGTTTCGGCGGGGTGCGTGATGCGTCGGCGTGCAGTTTGCGAGTTGCCTGCCGCTGCGCGCGGTTCGTCGTGACGCTGGAGGCCACACCTAGCTCACGCGCGGCTAAGCTTCATGGGAGTGGGACTCGCCGTGGGAGTTGGGACCGCGAGTTCGCGTCGATCCATACGCGGCCTCTTCTCTTCACAATGCGCGAGAGACGCACGCAGAAATGCAGGAGTAGTCTAGTTTGTTGGGCGCAACCTTGCAGCTGTTCGTCGATGCTGGCAAAGTGTGAGAACCGCTAAAAATGATACATGACCATACATGTAGTTTAATTTTGCAGTTAGTTACAACCAAGTCGTTGTAGTATAGTGGTGAGTATTCCCGCCTGTCACGCGGGTGACCCGGGTTCGATCCCCGGCAACGGCGTAATCTTTTTTTTTCCTTCTATTGGTTCGGTTCAATTGCCATTATCTGCCAATATGGAATGCTGATTTTTTTTTTTTGTGGGTTTGCTTCAATTGCCATTGTTTGCCAATATGGAACGCTGAATGCTTGTTTTTCGGTTTGCTTCAATGGCCAAGATATGCATTGCTGAATGTCCGTTCAGTTCAGCAAAGAACTCATCAGGCATATCCAGTCTACTACTAGCTACGATCATCCGCCTGAATGCCTGCACACAGCAGTGGTCAATGCAACAAAGACGACATTTTCATGTCATATACTGGAATGATCGGAAATTCATTCCAACATTTTATACTCCTGCTGCTGCTCTAGATTCAATCCTGACCATTTATTTTGCCAGCCAAAGGGGGACAATACCAACACGCACGCAAAAGAACAACGGCTCGCGCGGTTCGCATTCTCGTCCATCTGAGACAATCAAACGATCTTTTTTAATAGTACATTCTCTCAGTCTCAAAACACCAATGACAACGCAGAAACAATTTGTTCTATACTTGGTATTTCAAAAACGGAAAACCAAAAAGAAAAGAAAAAGTTCTATGAGACTATGCCTGAGCAATCCAGATATTAAGCTATTACCAAAATAAATAAAAGAAGAAGAAAAATGCAATGAACTGCATCCCTATGCAAAGCCACGCAGGCATTATCTACATGGACCAGGCAACGGTCAGCAAAAGCTGAGCGAATTGTAAGTCTACCTCCTGAGAGAACAAAGCATGGAACTTTGGCACGAAACCAATGCACCATCTCCTGCTCACGCCATTACATACTCCTTCCAAGTGGATCTCCATATCGCCATGCAGCTCCGTTGCCACCACAAACTGTAGGGAGGTGTCGTCGTCGCCACCGTATTTGCCATCGAAAAGCTCAATGTCATCAGCTATACGGCCTGACCGAGCTGTGCAGCGCAAATCAATGCCTCCGGGAGGCAGCCTGAGCGGCTGGAGCTCAACAGTGGCCTCGACGCCTTTCGAAATCATGGCGAGCTTCAGGCGCATCATTGGAGTAGAGTGGTTGCCACAAGGTAGGATGGACAGCTCATTGACTCTGGACCAATCGTGCCAATATATACTAGGATGTTCTACTACTCCTTGGATCAGCTCATGGTAACTGTCAATGCCATCACCTGATCCCTTCATCTTCAGGTTGAACTCAAGCAAGATTTCAGGAGTGGTATAAATGGCTCTCCGAGGGCTCAATGTTGGCAGCCGCAAAACACCCTGCAGAATTAAGCAATATGCCCATATAGAGCTTTCATCATTTCCGCTTAGAGAAGAAGTTCTGAATAGAAATGTGGAAGAGATGGAGGGCATACATGTTGTGATACGACGGTGTAAGGGTGATCTATTTCTCTTTTGAAAATGTAATTGCGCCGTCCATCACATAAGTCCCTAATCGCGACGAAACCGGATATGTCGAGTTCGCAGGAATGAAGAGAATCAGCTACAATGATCTCGAGGGTGTAAACTTGCAACATGCTGCTGGGTGAACAAATACACCACTCCAAACAAACAAGTCTAGGATACAGATTCATCTTAGGTTGCAACTTTGCTGGATTCAAAGAATTGCTTAATTAGCCTGGATTATGATATGCAACGTACGAAAAATACAAACCAGGCCAAAGCAAACAATAAACAGTACTCAGACAAAACAATAACCAGTACTCAGAGTGTTAAAATATATGTTCTTTTTCCCCTATAACACTACATCAAGGTTGGCACACTCATAACTATTGCTTGCAATGAAGACAAAAGAAACTGCCTATCCACTTGGTAAACCGGCTACCACTGCTGATTAACGTATGTATCCTTTCTACCTATATTATAAGGATTGGAAGGAGTTTTCTATGTGACCACAATCCATTTTGCTATATAGAGTATGGTAATTAAGTCCAGTACCAATATATACTGTACTAGTCCTACTGATCAGTGATCACCACTTTTCTACCCAAGATAACAAGAAATCAGTAAATATGTGTAAATATTAGCGCTCATGGAGAAGCAGTTCAGATTAATATAAGATGTGCACTTACATTCCAATTTGTCGGACAAGGTCCAGTAGTATAGTGACTGTGAGAATGGTTCATGCATTGGGAGCTCTGCCTCCCTAGTGCTCCTGCTGCCAGGCTCACACATGAAATAATTTAGACCCCTTCTCGGTTCCTGCACCGGCCGTATGATTGGCTCCATGACCAGCTTAAGCTGCTCCTTGCGCCACTCTTCTCTTTTCTGAATTTCCTCCTCAGTTGGAAACTTGGGTACATATGGCTCTGAAACCTTTGCCCAATCAGATTCCACAGGAGATTCAAACAACAAGCTGTAGTCACCTTCTCCTTCCCCTCCCCCTGATGGTTTCCCAGATAGGGATAACACGTTAAGCCTCAAGTCTTCGTTTTCTTGCTGCTTCTGCTGATACAAAAGTCCCTGATCTTCCTCTGCTTCTAATGCAAAGATTGCACTGAGTCCCAAATCATGTTCTTCTCTTCCTGTAATTGCGGCATTTAGCCGGTGAAGCTTCCTCTTGACCTGAAGAAGCAAACATGAACATGATACTGGGTTGTTATTATCAATCTTCCACTCTAGAATTTCGTGTGTCCAGTTCTCTGCTGAGGTGCAGGATGGGAATGCACAGCTGTTGTCATCATCTCCGCAATGGATGCTCACCGTGATTCCACTCCACCCGGTAAGAACGATGCCATCGTTGAGCCGTATTACTAGATTGTCCACTAGGAACTTGAAACTCAAAATCTGATCCACCTGCGGTGACATCGACACCATTGCCACAGGTCTCAATGTCCCTGTCTTGCCTCTTTGTTCTGTGAAGCCATCCATCTTTGGGTCCAAATAGCCTTCCACAAATCCCACTGCTTGAAGTTCCATGGTCGTCAATGGCAGAACGAACCTGTCATAGCAGGCAAGCCTCCAGCGCATGTCGCGAGAACATTCTTGTTCCACGAAGCTGCAGCGAACTTCCCCATTGGTGACCAGTGATAGTTCAAACCTTCGGTGCATCGCTTCATCAGGCAATTCCCACTTCGTGTCCCCATGGCCTAGAGGAATGTAGGCGAGAGGCTTCATCTCCAGCTCCTCCCTTTCCCTGTTCAACTCTTCTTGCTTCCTCCTCTCCTGCTCTTGTTTCTCATGAAGTATCATATTTTCTTGCTCCTCTTGCTCATACATCTGGTAGAGATTCCTGGCCAGATCCTCCAATGCGGCCGTGATGTTGATGAATTCATGGCCGACCCTAGCATACAGCTTCTCCTCCGTCCATTTGGAAGGGATACGGAACCATCGCTCGGAGAAGGTGATGGTAACTGTTGAGCCGTCAGGGGGCAGAACGAACAGCTTGTCATGGAGGCGCACCCCGAGTCTTGCTATCCACATGTTGGTTGTGATGGCAAGGCAGTCGCCTCCGGCGCAGGGAAACCGCTTGATCACGGCAACCACCCTCACCTGCGCAGAGTCCGCAGCGAGGGTTGCCATCTCTCCCTTGCGGGGCAGCCCAGACTGCGATGAGCTGAGGCGGAAACAGGAGAGGGCGCCCACATGGCCACCGTCATCTTCTAGCTCCAGACGAGACCTGTCCGCGGAGAGGCGGGCGAGGCGGAGGGGAAATCCGCCCTCTCGCTCGGCGCAGAAGCGACGGGTCTCCTTGTGCGACCACAATGCTTGCCCTCTCTTGGCGGAGAGCTTGATCCTGAAAAGCCGATGGCAATTACGCGGCGGCGCAGCGTCCCTCTCCTTGCCGCAGATTGGTCTAGCGTACTGCCACTCCCAGAGCTCCGGGTCGCCCCCCTCGAACAGGTCGAACGGGGCGAACAGCTGATCCAATAGACGGAGATGAATCTCCTCCTCTTCCTCCTTTTGATGAGCCGCTTTCTCTTTCAGAAAGATGGGGATGAACAAGCCTCCATGGCTTGTCGCACGCGCGTCTGCTACCATTGCATCCGTCTCCGTGGCTGTCGCCGCCGCCGACACGATCATATGGAATTGTTTTCCAGAATCTAACAAAATACCTTGTCGCCGCCGCCGCGGCTGCAATCTTGACACTGTCGTTTGCGTCGCCGCCGCAAACCCTAGCGGCCTAGCCGCGCTTTCGCTCAATATACTGTATCTGAATACTACTCTGTTGGTAAGTTTAAAGCTGCATATGCAAGAAGGATGTCAACCATACCATATAGATCACAGTGACCTATACAGGGCCTAGGGTTCAAAGTATGGCCACCTAAACTGAAGAGAGGTGCAGGGAGACCAAGAGTTCAGAGGATAAGAGGTGCACTTGAACCAAGTGCCATAAGGGTTAGGTGCAAGAGGTGCCAAGGTTTTAGTCACTTTGAGAAGACTTGCAAGCTGGCTAACAGATGAGGTTACTGAGGAAGCTACTGCTACACCAAGGAAGAGGTACTCTGCATATTGCTTGTATTTTCATATCCCATTTGTCTTCAATACTAACATTTGCATTTCTTTGTCTTTCAGGAAAAAAAATGCAGATGAAGCTTCATCTAGCCAACCTGTCAAGAAGAAAAAGACTCCCAAGAAGAAGACACCCAAGAAAAAGAAGACACCAAAAAGAAGAAAGAAGCTAGAGCTGTCTCAGAAGGCCCTGCAAGGGTTGTTAGAAGCTTGTCCCAATACCTATCCTCATGAAAGATGTTTCAAGATATCCATTTTGTATAGCTAGATGGAAGTGATATTACTTGCAGTGACTGTAATGGTAAATGGAAATTTCATTTTAACTGCTATGCTCTCTTAAGTAGATGCACAAGACTTGTGTCAAGTTAGATCATTTTGAGACCCTTGTTATCTGAACAAGCTAGCTGTAATGAAGCTATGACTTCTGCCTTGCTGTTATAAATGTGCTAGATTGTGCTGTTATAAATTTAATTGCATTTTGCCTTATATTATAGACAAATGTGCCACAATCTTAAATTTGTCCTGTTAGTTTTATGAACATGACCAATATTGTGTATTACATAACTAATAATTCTGATGAACAATATTATCCAGATATGCTGATGAACATTATTATTCAGGACAAGCAAAGTAAGATTTTGAATTCACGAGTGATTTTAAGAGATCAAACTTGATTCTTACATACACTGGTTTGATTCATTCAACATTTGCCCACAACATTTGAAGCAAACCCTACACTCAAGCCTTACATTTCAAGCTAAAAAACGCCAAAGCAAAATGACCACCAAGAAACAGACCCAACAACTCAGTCTACTACGACTACACTTCTCTGCTACAAGCTCCTTCTTCAACTCTTCACAGTGCTTCTTCCACTTTCCTACCTCTTCTTTTAGTGTCTCCAGTACCTGGCTAGAGAAGAAAGAAAACTGAGTTACTAGGCTAGTTAGAAAGACTTTCGATTCGAGAACAGTTGCCTTCGTGCATAGCCGTTTCACTGCTTGCCCTCCCGGGTTTTTGAGTGCTAGCGAACCTCCTTAGAAGTAGCTATATTGGAATACCCCGCTGACTTCAGATTCTGATTGGCTGAAGGTGAAGACCTAAGCATTGGCTTACACTGACTCCTCTATCAAAAGAAAGGGTACATGCACTAGACAAATTATGACATTTACTTCCATCAACCAAACCCTGTAGCCTGCTATTCTCTTGCTCCTTCTCGGCAAAATGATGCCGCATGGCCTCTAGCTCTCCCTTCTCACAGAATGCCACCATTTCCTCAACATATCGATTAAGAACATCCTCCTAGATCCATAAGGTGCAAGCAAGGGGCTGCAAATGTAACACAAGACGACTGAACTGAATCAAAACACCAAGATGAATAATGTTAACAAATCAGAAAAGTGAGACTTACATCTCGGTAGCACTGAAGCCACCGCCGCCCGGGATTTCTAGGGGTGTACGATGTCAGTACCACCGCACGTTTTCGGCAAGCACACCTCAAACTCGGCATGGAGGAAGCTTGCTGAGAGAGATGAAAGCTAGAGCCACTCGAGCTTCCAGATCCCTCCATCTTCGTCGTCGTCGCCGCCGCCCGTTGTGTGGGATGGGAAGTGGTTCGTAGGGGTTGCTCGATTCGACCTGCTGCAACCCTGCCTTTTTAATCCGCATCTGGGGGTATTTCAGTCTATACATAAATACCGTACACTACAAATAGCGCTGACGATGATTCGTGCGTACAGAGTGGCGTGGAGAGAGTTTCACCCAAGTACCTGTGGCATCTTTGCGATTTGTTGAATAGTAATGGTATTTTTCCAAACCATCAAATTTTTAATGGCACGTATCTAATTAACCCTGGAAAGAAAGGAAGAAAAATAAGTAACGCATTTTTTTCTCCGTCACCCGCCGTAGACGCGGAGTCGCGCGAGAACGCGTCGCGCTAGGGGCGCGCACGTCGTTCGAGTCCGACGCGCGCGTGGGAACGCGCCGTGTTCGATTCCTTTTCTGTTACTACCTTCCACCACTGATGACAATTTCTCTCTCCCTCCATGGCACGGTTTCCGTTCCATGGTTGCAGCCTGCAGGCGTTGCCAACCGCCCGGACGACGATGGCGGCTGTGGCGTCTCGACCTTCCAGTGGCGGACGGCCGCCGTGGCTAGCAGGTGTCCGTCGTCCCCGCAGTGGCATCAACATCCTTGGTGAAGTTTAACCTTCCATGACTTCAACACGCGGGTGCAAGTATGATTACCTAGGGGATGTTTCTAATTAGGATTATAATTTGAAAGTTTGTCTTGTTCAAAGTGTTGATTTTAATTATTGTTCTCGCTTTTGGTCTGATTCTGACATATGTATACACCGACTGTACTCGTGATGTCAGTATAACATCAGTCATATGGCTTTTCATTGCCACAGATTACAGACTGTACAATGAACTTTAGAAATTAGTGTACTATTGTTTCTTTGGAAATTAATCTTTAGACTGCGAAGGCAAGTTTTTGAGCTACACTAGAGTTAAAAAAAATCTCTCAAACTAGTGTATTTTTTTCATCAACAATACTGGAGTTGTAGTTTTATATATTATGAATAATTAGACCGTGTTGTGTAAGTTGATGTGACTGATAAATAAGTAAAGTTTATATTCATATTCATAGTACTAAGATGTGTTATATTCGATACTAGGTTGATTTTATGGGATAGTTATATGGAATAGTTTATCGCTTTTGTGGAGTTATTTTTAACTATCGTTTGAAATTATGTCATTAAAAATTATAGTCTTTCAATAATTAATCTAAGATCAAGATGTAACATAACCACAAATCCAAACTTTGACTAGTTTAAAGTTTTTAAAATTTGAGTTGAAACTTTTAAATTTCAAGTTTAAAGTTTTAAATTGTCTTTATAGTTTTCAAATTTTGACTCACTTTGAAATTTTCAAATCAGATGTGAAAACTTTCATCTTAACATTCAAAACATTTAACTTAAATTTAAAAAGAACTTTATAATTTGACCCACTCTTTAAAAAAACAACATCACTTTCTACAAATACAAAAAATATAAAGAAAAAAAATCACGTGAGGTCGAGTGCAGCTCCCGCCGTCTCCACCACCACGTTTCCGTTGCCCCACGTCCCTCACGCGTGTGAAATGATTTCCTCGTGCGTATGTGCTACCACCTTCGTTCTAAAATATAGCTATTTCTAGCACAATACTTTGGTTCAAAATGAAGCTATTTCTCTACCTACCTCCTCCTCTCAACCAATCATAATCATTCAACTTCACATATTTTCTTTTCTCAACCAATCATACATCTTCTTTAATTATTCCCACCTACTTTCTTAATACCCGTGCGTTTACATTTTGTGATGGAGAAAGTAGTAATTAGGATTGGTGATCCTACCTTGCATCCACTTGCATTAGGCTGGCGGACGGGCCGGGGCTCATTTGGGTGCCCGGTACTTATCGTATTGGACTAATCACATGTGTGCAAGGGCTGGGCTAAAACATTTAACAAAAGATGCTATTTTCCCAACGTAAAAAGTCTATATTAACTCCCTCATATGTGCACGACCTGATTTTCCTTCCTCAACTATAATACTACTAGGCACAAAACATTTAACAAAAGAAGCTACTGAACATTTAAAAATGCATTGTTCAAAGAACTCAGACTGCATTTTTATGCTCCTCAGATAGAAGAATATTGATGTTACATCAGATTTTTGTGCATACAAGGTGTGACCGGCAGGTATTGTATGATGTTGGTCTCCAATTCTTATCTGATGGCTTCAACAGCACAAGGAAAAAACTGATTAGTTACCATTTACCAATCGCTTTTACTGTACTATCACTGTATCACGCACACAAAACTTTTCACTGACTTTGTAATTCCAGGTACAACTCTCAGAGAAGTTAATAAGCAATGTTCTTTTTAAGAATATGAGCGTTGGTTTCCTCCTTCATTATTAATGTATTTTTATCCTTCTACTGATGCTAATAAGTCTCCTTGATGTGGGATGCTATCAAATGATATAAACTTGAAACGAATTAAGCTATCAAACTAATGCTTAGCTTGAAGTGAGCCAGATTCCCAGGGCCACTCATGTTCCAGTAGTAATAAGATTATAACAAGTAAAGGCAGAACTTGTTCTATTATTACAAAATGTAAACTCATGTGTATATGGACAACTGTCTTTCCAATACGATTTTCAGAAAGGATTGATTTCCTACTGGTTACTGGATGGTCCATTCTGTTGCCCTGGTCAGTTGAATTTGTTTGTCAGCATAAGATTCCATAAGAATTCTTTCATGACAGATTTGGGTGTGATGGCCAGATACCTGGAGCCCGGTTTTATTGTTTTTGCCCATATGGCCTTTTTTTTTGGCTGATTTGAAACTGCACCTTTGTTGTTATGAATTAACAGTAAGAAAGCACTAACACTGGCACTCTCTGCAGTTGGGTGAGTATGAAATTGCATGGGTAGATGCAGAGGTTGGAAAAGAAGATGACGAGCTTACTTTGTTGCCCCCCTCATCAACTCCAGCAGTGCAGAACTCAGTTCCTGTGGGTGATTTGAAATTGGCCGATTTTAAGCAATTCCTGGCTAATAAAGGTTTGCAGGTAGGTTTTCATTTCAAATATGTTAGTACTGTGTAATATCGCATTCTTGAATCTACTGTTCCTACGTGTTTTAGTGTTGAATGACCACAAGGATTTTACTTATTTTTTAGGATTATCCTATGAAACATAGTGAGATGAAATCATGAAATATGTAAATACGAGAGAGCTTGCCCTGACAGAGTTAGCAACGGTTACTCCTACTCTCATGCAGAACCTTTTGTTAGATGGCTCCTCTAGGAGTACACCTAATATTGTTTGCATAACATACAGTATTATAGTTGGAATACCAAAATTGATTAACAAAACTGTAATAGGCAAACACAGAAGAAAGTATCGCTGTTGATACATTCTGAAACCATTGAAATTCAGAGCTAAGAAATCTAATGCAGGTTGAATTTGCTGGTGGTGCTTTATGGCGTGGTGAATACATCGCTCTGCGCAAGTTTGGTGGCTCTAGCCAAAAGGTATGCACTGGTGGACTTCCATCGATTTGGGCAGTAGTATATCGCTGTGAACATGTTATTGCTAGGCTTTTATCTGCTGCAGTTGTTCAAGGACAGCATGATATACTGATCTCTCTTTTTCCTCGTGAAAACCGTTTAATTTCAAGAGCTCTCGCATAGGTTTCAGTAGATTTGGTTTGGGCATGTACTGACACGGCTATATGATGTGCCTTGCAGGCTTGCAGGACGTCAAAGTTTCTCGGCAGATTGTGATCGAAGGGCCCCCTCAATGAGGATTAGTACAAGATCAATGAGCTTCTTCATCCCCAGTTCTACTTGTTATAATGGACTGCTAGCTGATTGAGAGTAGAAAGAATATGCTCCGTCTGCAAGCTGATTAGAGAGCCCAACTACCCAAGAGTCCAGAAAACTAGCTGTGCTGATGACAACACCATTTTTATGTGTATATTGTTTGCACACTTGATAGCTGTTCGTTCCTGATGTGTGGACTTTCTTAACTGAAATAAATTAAAAATTATGCACTGAACTTCATAAGTAAAAATATACTACTAGTAGCCACCATAATTATCGGCGAAAGGGATGTTGTCTTTTAGCTTAACTATAAGAAAATGATGAATATCCAGAACAAAGATGTAATTCAAATCAGGAGCTAAAACTGATTTTTCCCCTAGCTGATGAAAGATTGATTTCATCCATTGAAACCCGGAACTAATTGTTCTTTTTTTCGGTTTAGCATGTCTTCCTTTCTCAAGCATCATGGAAACCACCTCACTGGACATGTATCAGTTTTAATCAACAAGAATGAATTTCTCAGGCAATCGGATAACTGTACTTTTGATATGGACGTGTTGCTTAAAGAAAGAACAAAGAAAACATTCAGTTCACTGTTGTGTGAGTCCTGGCATGCAAAGCATGTTTGGCTAGCATGTCCTGACAGTAAATAAAAAACACTGAACTCTGCATGATTCTTCACTTGCTCTTGTTCCATATATTCCAATTTTCAACACAGACAGACTACAGACATTATTCAACCATTTATATTGCCATTATTCCAATTGACATTACAGGCACAATTCCAATTTGTCATACCTACACAACACAAATTTGTTAAGCTCACAGGATTCTACTGGCACTATCCAGAATTTCTACCAAAAAAATTGGCACTACACAAACACTTAATTTTGCATGCTCACATGGCAAATTTCTACCAAAAAATGGATTTTTTTTCCTAACTGCAGAGTGCAGAAGCCCCATCGACCAGAAATTGACGCCTCGAACCATTGCATGTTGGATGTTAGAAGTTCAGGTTCAGATCCTGAAGTTCAGTTTCACCGTAGCTCGCCGGGACATCCGAACAGAAGTTCTACATACTCAGGAAAAAGAAAGTTTGCTCCAAAGTGTATCAAGATTCACTACTTGAGTAACTCAATTGAGTAATCCTTGTATGCAAAGACTGCACCATGAACAGCTGCAACTCTAATGATTTACTGTTCAAACTGCTCATGTTCTGAGGACAGAACTGCCCAAACTGCAAAAATTCAGCTTGCTCTCAGAAACTCGGCAGCATGAGTATTAATAAGGACCTTTGCACATTCCCTGCAATATCCAAACAATCACATTCCGAAAAAAAATTCTGAAAACAAGCAGTCATTAAGAAGTTCAGAACTTCGAGATCAGGGAAGGTTCATAACACACATAAGCAGCATGGTGCTTGAGGTTCATTTACACATCAGAATGCAATTCCATAGCACACCTGCTGCATAGACAGAACTGCGGAGAGCGATCAATCTAGTTCTCCTGTCATCAACACATCAAATAAAATATATCAAACCAAAAATAACAGGGAAGAATGAAGTTAGAATGTAATATTGCTTTTTATATCCACCAAATGGTTATGTTACAAAAGAAAGGAACCTGTGACTTCCCTTCGACAAGGAAATGACCAAATAAGCCAAAAGGTACCTTGAACAAATGTGACTTCACATGGCAAGTGATTGATATCTGAAATGGATAGTAGGATTTGGATTTGAACCCGACAAGTTCACAACCATGCTCCAAATGAAGTTTTACCATTTTTTCCATAGCTAAAAGAAATTTAATGTAAACCAGTTAACTGCAAAAACCTCAAATATCAGAGTTTAAGTTTAGAGGAAGGAATGATCCATATATTATTTGGGACGGCACCATTAGAAAATTAACATTGATGTTTTCATTTGTCAGGAATGGTCCTGTTGCTAAGAACATGCAAAATAGCTGATAAAAGAGCATGGCAGGGCAAATTTTGTGTATTCGGAATTCAGAAATAAGCTTGGCAACTAATATCCAGATGTAGCACTAAAATCACAACATGCCACCAATAACTCATATTAGTACACCAAAAAGATGACCATCTAGTAAAATAATGAGCCATGAGAAAGGTTGAATCTGGATAGCAACAGAAAACCTACCTTTTATTTTAAAGAAACCTAGCATTTTCTTCTCCTTCAACATATTTCCACACCAGATTTAGCAAAAAAAAAAAAAAGAATACGCCACAAAAAACACAGGGACATTTGGTACAAGGCTTAATATGTAGCATGCATGATTTAATGGAATGCCATGGCTTTAGAATAAATAGCTACGTGAAAGAAATTGCAGAAGAACAAAGATAGATATATCATATATGAAAGGAAGAGTAGAGAAAGAAACGGAATGGCCTGATTATTTTTTCTGTATTATCTGAGTATCCCCAACCATTTTCAGTGAATAAGTGTAAAAGGTACTGCATTCTGTCCATAGGACACACCAAAGTCTGAAATTTCATCAAAAATGTTCACTTGCAATATAAGTATTTGCCCAATAGATTGCCTCTTACAACTGGTTTCTAATGTTCAGGTGTAAATGGTTGCCAACTTATACTAATTCAAGTGAGATTACCTTCACACCACCGAGCTGACAATGTTAAAAGGGTGAATTTTGGCAAGTCGATAGCAAGTCCTTGGCCACTATAAAGACTGCACTCTTCTCCTTTGCCAATGCCTGCACACAGCAACAAAAAACTAATGCGAAATAGCATATATGCCCTCACATGTTTCTGTCACACCTACAAAAGCAGAAACTTGATACTGTCACATGCTCACAGGCATAGCACCAGTCTGAGAGACAATTATTACAGTAAAAGAATCAGTCAGAGAAAGAGAGAGAGAGAGATGTAATTTTACCATCTATATTTCATCTTGCTCCAGATTCTTATCCAATCCTCAAAAGAACTTGTGAACTTTAGGAGTATCTTTTTTGTCTAAATGTAAAGCTAATCTGGATGTGATTGTAGAAGATGTTATCTGAATGACTGCATCCAGTCAGAACCATATCCCACCCACTCTAGGCCAGTGCGCAACTGGTTTGCAGCATTAGGGGTGAGCTTTATGTTCTAAAAAAAAAAGATGTTCTGATTTTCCTATTGTCTGAATGTTCAGCCACATCATCGATAGCCACTACATTTTATAAAACAATTTATTTTATAAAATGTTCTATGCTTGAACAATCTAGATATGAAACAATATATAGCATCTAGTATCACATATTACATAGCTAGAAGAAAACAAACTGCATAACTTTGTGCAGTTCCACACAAGCATTATCTAGATGGACCAGGCAACAGTCAGCAATAGCCGAGCAAATTGGAAGTCTACCTCCTGAGAGAACAAAGCATGGAATTTTGGCACAAAACCAATGCACCATCTCTTGCTCGCACCATTACATACTGCTTCCAAGTGGATCTCCATGTTGCCATGCAGCTCCGTTGCCACCACAAACTGTAGGGAGGTGCCGTCACCACCGTATTTGCCATCGAAAAGTTCAATGTCATCAGCTATACGGCCTGACCGAGCTGTGCAGCGCAAATCAATGCCTCCGGGAGGCAGACTGAGCGGCTGGAGCTCAACTGTGGCCTCGACGCCTTTCGAAATCACCGCGAGCTTCAGGCGCATCATTGGAGTAGAGTTGTTCCCACAAGGTACAATGGACAGCTCATTGACTCTGGACCAATAGCGCTGATATGTACTAGGATGTTCTACTACTCCTTGGATCAGCTCATGGTAACTGTCAATGCCATCACCTGTTCTCTTCATCTTCAGGTTGAATTCAAGCAAGATTTCAGGATCGGTATGAATGGCTCTCCGAGGGCTCAATGTTGGCAGCCGCAAAACACCCTGCAGAATTAAGCAATACGCCCATACAGAGCCTTCATCATTTCCGCTTATAGAAGAAGTTCTGAAAAGAAATGTGGAAGAGATGGAGTGCATACATGTTGTGATACGACGGTGTAAGGGTGATCTATTTCTCTGTTGAAAATGTAATTGCGCCGTCCATCCCATAAGTCCCTAATCGCGACGAAACCGGATATGTCGAGTTTGCAGGACCGAAGAGAATCAGCTACAATGATCTCGAGGGTGTAAACTTGCAACATGCTCCTGGGTGCACAAATACACCACTCCAAACAAACAAGTCTAGGATACAGCTTCCTCTTAGGTTGTAACTTTGCTGGATTCAAAGAATTACTTCATTAGCCTTGATTATGATCTGCAACAAACAAAAAATACAAACCAGGCCAAAGCAAACAATAACCAGTATCCAGAACTATGTCTTAGAGAAAAGAATGTATGATTTGGAGAAGAAATCTGACACACGTGCATCTGTTTATTTATTTGAATTGCAAAGTAAATCCTCCTTAGGGAAGCCCCAAGCAGCAACTGAATTCCTCAAGTGATAATAACACACGTCTAGATGGTTAAGGAAAAGCGTCCGTTTCATTTTTTTGAGTGTTAAAATATATGTTTTTCCTCCCCTATGGTACACTAAGGTTCGCACACTGGTAATTGCTTGCAACAAAGACACAAGAAAGTTGCTTGTCCACTTAGTAAACCGGTGACCACTGCTGATAAGATATATTGCCTTTCTATCTATGTTACATGAATTGGTAGGAGTTCTCTATGTAAGCACTAATAGAGTATGGTAATTAAGTTCAGTACCAGTATGTGTTTGGTCCTACTGATCACCATTTTGGCCCAGTATAACAGCAAATCAGCAAATATGTGTAAATATTAGTGCTCATGGAGATGCAATTCAGATGAATATAGATGTGTACTTACATTCCGATTTGTCGGACAAGGTCCAGTAGTATATTGACTCTGAGAATGGTTCATGCATTGGGAGCTCTGCCTCCCTAGTGCTCCTGCTGCCAGGCTCACACAAGAAATAATTTAGACCCCTTCTCGGTTCCTGCACTGGCCGTATGATCGGCGCCATGACCAGCTTAAGCTGCTCCTTGCGCCACTCCTCCCTCTTCCTAATTTCCTCCTCAGTTGGAAACTTTGGTACATATGGTTCTGAAACCTTCACCCAATCAGATTCCCCAGGAGATTCAAACAACAAGCTGTACTCAGCTTCTCCTTCCCCTCCCCCTGATGGTTTCCCATATAGGGATAACTCATTAAGCCTAAAGTCCTGGTTTTCTTGCTGTTCTTGGTGACACAAAAGACTCTGGTCTTCCTCTGCTTCTAATGCAAACATTGCACTGAGTCCCAAATCATGTTCTTCTCTTCCTGTAATTGCGGCATTTAGCCGGTGAAGCTTCCTCTTGACCTGAAGAAGCAAACATGAACATGATATTGGGTTGTTATTATCAACCTTCCACTCTAGAATTTCGTGTGTCCAGTTCTCTGCTGAGGTGCAAAATGGGAATGCACAGCTGTTGTCATCATCTCCGCAATGGATGCTCACCGTGATTCCACTCCACCCGGTAAGAACGATGCCATCGTTGAGCCGTATTACTAGATTGTCCACTAGGAACTTGAAACTCAAAATCTGATCCACCTGCGGTGACATCGACACCATTGCCACAGGTCTCAATGTCCCTGTCTTGCCTCTTTGTTCTGTGAAGCCATCCATCTTTGGGTCCAAATAGCCTTCCACAAATCCCACTGCTTGAAGCTCCATGGTCGTCAATGGCAGAACGAACCTGTCATAGCAGGCAAGCCTCCAGCGCATGTCGCGAGAACATTCTTGTTCCACGAAGCTGCAGCGAACTTCCCCATTGGTGACCAGTGATAGTTCAAACCTTCGGTGCATCGCTTCATCAGGCAATTCCCACTTCGTGTCCCCATGGCCTAGAGGAATGTAGGCGAGAGGCTTCATCTCCAGCTCCTCCCTTTCCCTGTTCAACTCTTCTTGCTTCCTCCTCTCCTGCTCTTGTTTCTCATGAAGTACCATCTTTTCTTGCTCCTCTTGTTCATACATCTGGTAGAGAATCCTGGCCAGATCCTCCAATGCAGCCGTAATGTTGATGAAATCATGGCCGACCCTAGCATACAACTTCTCCTCCGTCCAATTGGAGGGGATACGAAACCATCGCTCGGAGAAGGCGATGGTGACAGTTGAGCCGTCGGGTGGCAGGACGAAGAGCTTGTCATGGAGGCGCACCACAAGCCTTGCCATCCTCATGTTGGATATGATGGCGAGGCGGTCACCTCCGGCGATCGGAAACCGCCTAATGACGGCCACAACCCTCACTGGCACAGAATCAGCAGCGGTGAGGGCTACGACCTCCTCCTTCTTGCTGGATGGCCATGGTCTGGATTTGAAACAGGAGAGTGCGCCCACCTGGCCACCGTCCTCTTCCAGCTCCAGACGAGACCCGTCCCCGTCGGCGACGAGGCGGGCGAGGCGGAGGGGGAATCCGCCGGCGCGCTCGGCGAAGAAGCGAGGGGTCTCCTTGTGCGACCACATGGCTTGACCTCTCTTGACGGAGAGCTTCATCGTGAACAGCAGGTGGCAACGACGCGGCGGCGGCGGCGTAGGGTGTCTCGTCTTGAGTCTAGCATATTGCCACTCCACCAGCTCCGGGTCGCCCCCTTCCAACAGGCGGAACGGCGCGAGCAGCTGCTCTAATTGACGGAGATGAATCTCCTCCTCCTCCTCTTCATGAGATGATTTCTCTTTCAGATCAATGGGGATGAACAAGCCTTCATGGCTTGTGGCACGCACGTCTGCTACCTCCATTGAGTCTGCCGGCTGCCGTCGACAGGAACAATTTTTCAGAGGCGAAACACGACGACAGGAAAAAACCTCGCCGCCGTCGCGTGCGCCGTCGCCGCCGCCAGCCAGCCAGCAAATCTGGGGGTTTACCGCGTCCGCTACCGCAAAACCTAGCGGCCTAGGCGCGGTTTCTGTTAATAAATAACATGCCTGCACGGGGATTAGGCAGGTTCCTGCCGATTCGGAAGAGGATAGACAGAAAGCGTCAAGATTGATTCGAGTTCTCCAAGGAGTTCGTCGGAAGGGGAGGAACGGGGAAACCGTGAGGAGTAAAAACTGAAAAATCTGTATCTGTATCTGTATCTTCCTCTGTATCTGTATCTGTATCTTTCTGTATCTGTACGGGAAAGGAAACGCTATAAAAAAACCGAAAAAAATCCCTGAAAGAACGGCAAAAAAACAAAAAAAAACACACATTATGTAGAAAAACAATCGGAACGACGCGGAAAAGGCAAAAAATCGGACGCCGAAAAGCCAAAATAGTCGGGCGAGGAAAAAAAAAGCGAGCGCCCTCCTAGCGCCAGCTTTCGCTCCTTGTCTTTTTTTTTCTTTTTTATTTTAAAAAATAAATAAACAATCTAAATTCCTAATCACAAAATGACAAAAAAATAATTTTACCTATCTATATCTATATTATAACTTTCCGTTTGTCACCTTATTTTTTTCGTCCGTGAGGGAGCAACATTACACTTTCGGTTTTTTCCGAACGTGTGCCTGCGGGCTGAGGCGGAGGAGAGAAGAGAAGAAAGTGGGCTAGTAGGGGAGGCATATTAGACTTATTTTTTCATAGGGAAGCCAATTAGACTTTCCTTATTTTCTGGCCAAACGTAGGCTTGCGAGCCGATACGGAGGAGAGAGGCCAGCAAGGGAGGTAAATTAGATTTTCGGTTGCTCACTGCTTGAACTTGCGCCTGCGGGTGGAGGCGGAGGAGAGGAGAAGGGGGCTGCGGGTTGAGTTTGCTGGGCTGAACATGGCCGAAAGGGAAAAAAAATGTTTTTATTTAGATTTTTATTAAAGTAAATATTGAAATGGTGCTTGTATTATTAAAAGTAGCAATTGACCTCCGAAACTTTCCTCCGTAATTTACTTTAATCATGAATAATTTTAACAAAAATAAAAACCATGAATAACAAAAATAAAATCATGAAAGGAAATTTTAGAGAGTGTAATTAATCATGAATAATTTAACAAAAATTAAATCCAACCATGTAATTTTATTTCTCACACGTGCCTTACTTTACTTAAAAATTAATTTAATTCTATACCTACCTACTTTATTCCGAAAAATTTGTTTTTTAATTAATTACATAATGTAATTTTTTCTTAATTTTCTCATCTTTTCTCCCGTTGCAACGCAGGTGCAGCTTTTCTAGTATATTTAAAAGGTACAAAAAATTTCCATCGTTCGTAAGATAAAAAAGAGCGAAAAAAATCCTAGCGAAACAGAAAAGGAAATGCTATCCAAAACAAGCAAGAAAAATCCCAAAAAAACACCTTCTGTAGAAAAACAATCGGAACGACAAAAATAATATCTTTATCTGTACTATTTAAAAAGTGCAAAAAATTTCTGTCGTCCGTATGATGAAAAAGGGCGAAAAAAAATCCTAACGAAACGGAAAAGGAAACGCTATACCGTCGTTCGTATGATAAAAAAGGGCGAAAAAAATCCTAACGAAACGGAAAAGGAAACGCTATAAAAAACCAAAAAAATCCCTGAAGGAACGGCAAAAAAAACACCTTATGTAGAAAAACAATCGGAACGACGCGGAAAAGGAAAAAAATCGGACGCTGAAAAGCCATAATAATCGGGTGCGGAAAAAAAAAGCGAGCACCCTCGTGGAGCTAGCTTCGCTCCTTGTCTTTTTTTCTTTTTATTTTAAAAAATAAATAAACAATCTAAATTCCTAATCACAAAATGACAAAAAGATATATTTACCTAACTATATCTATATTATTATAAAAATTAGTAACTTTTCGTTTATCATCTTATTTTTTCCGTCCGACAGGGACAAAATTAGACTTTCAGTTTTTTCGAACAAGAGCCCTGCGAGCTGAGGCGCGGGAGAAAATAGAGGAAAGTGGACCGGTAGGGGAGGTAAATTAGACTTATTTTTTCATCCGTCAGGGAAGTCAATTGGACTTTCCTTATTTTCTAGCCAAACGTACACTTGCGGGTTGAGGCGGAGGAGAGATACCGGCAAGGGAGGTAAATTAGACTTTCGGTTGCTCGCTAGGCCGAACCTGCGCTTGCGGGCTGAGACGGAGGAGAGGAGAACGGGCTACGGGTTGAGCTTGCTGGGTCGAACATGGCCGAAAGAGAAAAAAAGGGTTTTTATTTAGATTTTTATTTAAATAAATATTGAAATGGTGTTTGTATTATTAAAATTAGCAATTGACCTCTTAAAATTCCGAGAAAATTTCAGAGTGTAATTAATCATGAATTATTTAAGAAAAATTAAATCCAGCCATGTAATTTTATTTCTCACACTTACCTTACTTTACTTATGAATTAATTTAATTCTACTTCTACCTATTTTATTCCGGAAAAATTATATTTTAATTAATTACATAATGTAAATTTTTCTCAATTTTCTCATCTTTTCTTCTCGTTGCAACGCACGGGCAGTTTTTCTAGTCTATATATATATATATAATAAAAAAATATGTAAAGCTTCCGTAAAAAAGATTTCGTTCGTCGGTGTATTACTTCGATTCCTATTTAACTGCTGATCGACGGCGATACAAAATTCGGACGGGCGATGGTGATATGTCCTCGCAAATAAAAGTGAAAAGAGAAAAAGAGAAAGCTAACGGGCAGCCCACCAAAAGAGCATCAGTCTGGCCCAGCAAAAAAAACAGCTGCAGCCCAACAGCCAGCCCATGTAGCAGAGCAGCAGCAGCCCAACATAGTACTGCATGATACTGTACCAACCGATCACTATAGCATCTTGGTTCTGTAGCATGAATAATACCGCCTCGCTTTCTAGCTTGAGCCGCACCGTCTTAAAAAAGAAGGTTTGCACGGGGCTGTGAACAAGACTTATTTGACTAGAAATCGGTGTACAGATGATGCAATTTTATTTTTTTAGAAAATAGAAAACAATCACATTCTTTTGTTTTCTAAAAAATATATAATCACCAACAAACTCAATCGTGTTTACATCAAGATTTTTTCCCTTCTCAATTTCTCATTCGCTGTAGGACACCTAACCATACCACTTTTTCTTTCTTTCATTCATTGTACAATTTTCTTCTGATGTTTTGAGTGAAAACAATTCTGTGAATGGAGTGCTTGATCCGATAGCTAGCCAAAAATATTTCTTTTACTATAGCTACCCTTTACAATATGAAAAAAAATGTTTTTATCAATATCAAGTAATGGAAAAACAACCCATGCATCGAAACCGACTTATGATAATATATGACAAAGTAAATAGGTCTCAAACTTTATTCTGTAATACATAATTTTAATTTAAGGTGGTATTAATAGTTTTCTTGTAATCTGGTGGCCTTATTCTCTCACACACTCACTAATTTTTTGGCTTAAAAGCTTTCGGATGGTGTTTTGATCTTTTTCTTTCTGTTTTTTTCCATCCACTTTTTTCTTACCTATTTCTTTTACATCCTTCTTTTCCGCCACGAGTTTTTTTCCATCTATTTCCTTGTGATATCCCTCCCAGCATCCCCTCTCCTCTCTAACGCGACGCGGTGACGCCCCTCCTCCCCTTCGCTCCCTCCTTCCCTCCACCCCTATTCTCCCCATCCTTCCATGAGCCACTCTCCTCCCCCGGCACATCCTCCCGAATGTGCGCCAACGTTCGTTCCTTCTATGTGTTCAAGGAAAACGGAACCCCCCTCATACGAGAACACGTTTTGACACACTCATCCGGCCATATTCACCACAAGAGCTCGTTGTGGTCGTTCTCTCTCTATCGAGACCATGTTGTTCCCATTGTTCTGGTTTTTTCGTTGCCAACCGTCACCATCTATGGACGAGTCACATCGTGGGACACGTTCGGCCACCTTCATCATCGTTGTTTGGTCGCCGAAGCACCGGAGCCCATCTTCCCTTCTCTTTTATTTCTTATCTCGCCTAGGGAGGGCGATGAATAGTCGTTTTTTCTGTCTTTTGTTATTCCTGCGCGTTCAAGGAAAACGTAACCCCCTCGTGTTTTGATCCAGTCATCCGGTCGTGTTCACCACCAGAGCTTACTGTTGCTGTTTCTTTCCCTATCGGAATCACATCGTTGTTTATCACGTTCCTGCAGTTCTGGTTTTTTTCTTTGCCAACCTCCACAATCTATAGACGAGTCACATCGTGGGACATGTCCTACCACATTCCTCACCGCCGTTTGGTCGCTAGAGCACCGGCGCTCATCTTCCCTCTATTTTATTTCTCACCTTTGGCTAAGGAAGACGATGAACAGTGCCAATTGGGAACTATTTCTTCCTGTTTGGTCCAGTCCAACTATCCTAACCATACTACTAGATCACTCACATAATGTTGACACTGTAGGAATATGAGTAGAATAAGAAAATTCTAATTTATATCAATAAAATAGGTACCCGTTTAGAATTAATGGATCAGATTTCCATTCATGGGCTAAAATAAGTTTTTCAGTCTCTAGCTAATTTAAGTTGTTTTTCATTTACAGTATTAGTTTTAGTACTATATGATCCATTAAAAATTGCTGTAACTTATAATTTTTCTCTATACTGATAATGTATAATAAGATAATATATAATGTATAGCGATCCAGAAATACTTTTTACCATTGCAACGCAAGAATATGTTTTTAGTCTATTATAAAAATTGAAGATGATTCCGTACTCAAAATATTTCGTCCGTCATCTGTCTTCAATTTATAATCGCCTTACCTATCCCTGCGAAGCATGGCCCGGACGTGTGAAGCAGCATGAGCGATTGCAGAGTCCAACCCATGTCCGTCCCAAAACAGGATCGTAGCAAGATACTGGGTGGGGTTCTGACTTTCAACCAAAAAGCGAAGGTTGCAGTGGTCCCACGTATTTGGATTTTAAACGATGAAAATTGGACCCGCTTTTGCTCGCTGATTTTTTGCTCATCCAAAAAATACCCCACAAATCAATCATGCAAGAAGAAACACGTAATTACTATCCAGTTAAATAACTTTTCTTCTCTATTGCATAATATCTTATCTTAGCTACTTAAATTTTTTTGCAACTTTCCATTCGTCACATCGATTTTTCGTCCGTAAGTATGGCCTCCGTTCCCACACGCGTGAGTAACACATCACGTGAGGCGGACAAAGCACAAATTCAAAAATAGATACAGAGTCCAATCAGATTATCCAACTAAAATATAAAAAGAACAGGAAGAATAATAAAAACCGCACAAATCTTATCTTAATCTTCGTCACCGCCGGATCCGCCCATGGGAAGCCGCCGACACCACCGTCGCCGCCGGATCTGCCCACGGATACTGTCGTCGGCTGTCGCCACCGGATCCACCAGTGGGAAGCCGAGGGAGGGCGCCGCAGCCGCTCGCGGTGGGGAGGGCGCCATGGAGGAGATCCGAGGTAGAGGCGGCGGTGCTCGGCATTAGCTCGCTGCGCGCTCATCATCACCACCACCACTCACACCGGAAAATTCGGGGAAGAGGGTAAAGGGCGCCACCACCGCCGCCGCTCGCGGTGGGGGAGGGCGCCGTGGAGGAGAACCAAGGTGGAGGCGACAGCGCTCGGCATCAACTTGCCGCACGCCTGTCATCGTCGACGCTTCGCCCGGCATCGTCACCGCCACCGCTCTCACCGGAAAAGTCGGGGAAGAGGGGGAGAATGAGCTAGAGTTAGGGTTTTTGGGACCGATGGTATTTTGTGTTGGGCTCGATTGATCTGATCCGTCCAATCAGAATCGGACGACCTACATCACTTTCACGTCGTTGACCAGATCCGACGACCCCAGCTAATGGGCCTGCAGGCAATACTAGGTCATGTTTGGCCAATGGGTTGCGCGTGTCCCATATGAAGTTGGGCCACATGTGCGGCTAGCTCTAGCAGGTTGCGCTCCTTTCATGGGCCACGCGCGCCTCCACGTGCGTGTATGGGCCAGTGTGTGCCTTTTGGGTTGCGGCCGTCTCTCGGGTCAAAATTAGGTTTCTTTTAAATTTTGCCCGAATTAATGTTTTTCTATTTACGTAAATACATTTAATCAGTTTAAGCCATTATTTGATCCCATAAAATTTATTATAAATTTCCTTATACAACTAAAATCATATCTAGCTAAATGGAACCAACGAAAAATTTGGCTAGAATATTTAAGTTATTGCCTATATCATTTTGGTCCAAAGAAAGTTACGATTTAGTATTTTTCATTATTCGGATACTAATGTCAAGTTTTCTTCATTTTGGCCCAAAGGTATTATGAAGTAGAATTTAATGTTTATATTAATTTTTGGTGACATGGGGACATTTAGCCTAATTTCTTGCCCTATGGTGAGATAAATTTGAAATCTTATGAAATTATGTGCGTTAACTGTCATCATGTTCTGTATGGACTCTAGATTCTTCTTCAGTATTCCTATTTCTTAATTCCGAATTTCATTATTTCTAATTGTATTTCTATATGGATTCTAAACTCATCTTTCAATATTCCTTTTTTTAAAATTTTGAATTTCAGTTTTTTATAAAAAAATTATTCAACAAAAAATAAAAAATAGGTATTAAGTTGTACTATTTATATAGAGAGATTAAGCTTAGGTGATTTTTTCCTTGCAAAAGATTTTTCTATGCATGTGTCTGATCGGACACTACACATATAACATGATTTTTTTTAAAAAAAAGAAAGAGTCCTTGTCTACAATGAGTTATCCTTATTTTTTTTATTTTACTTCCATTAATAAGAGAATTTCTAGACCTTGAGAGCTAAGTGGATGTTCTTTTTTACTTTATGTTAAGTTAATAGATACAAATATTATCATAAAATTAGTTTTTCCATTGAACGCACGGGCACTTCTTCTAATAAGGGGGAAAAGTAAATTTAACACTACAGATTTAATATATTTAAAAAGTGTATGATGATGTAACACCATATTTTCCACGAAAAGGTATAATTTAGTACTACCTCTGTCCAAAATAAGTGCAGTTTTTTATATTGTTTATGTTCAACGTTCGACCGTTTATCTTATTTGAAAAAAATTATGATTAGTATTTTTGTTGTTATTAGATGATAAAACATAAATAGTACTTTGTGATTAATTTTTTTAGTTTTTTTATAATTTTTTCAAATAAGACGGATGGTCAAATGTTGGACACGGAAACTCACGGCTGCACTTATTTTGGGACGGAGGTAGTAAGAGAAAGTTAGTTTGTATAATTCTTTTTAAGGTATATCATATCATAAAACTATAAATTTAACATCAGTTGTATAAAACTACAACCTTTGTAATCTCGATAATATGGATATAAACTCAAATTAGTAGTTCTTTATAACTTCGTTACTAAACTTGATCACTATAAACATGTAGTTTTGTGGTATGATTTCTTAACTATGTAGTTCTGTAAATTTTTTCTATTAATATGTAGTTATGTGATATAATTATTTAAATTCATAGTTTTACGATAGTTTAATCATAGTATATGTATTTTTTATGAAATAGTTACTCCCAAAAAAAGCACGAAACAACACATTTTTTCCTTCAGTTCAAAGAAGGAATATTCTACTAACAAAATATTTTATCAGGGTCACGTTTTTTGAAACCACTAAAGATTGTATTCAATGCAAAAGCTTTTATATAAGTTTTCTAAATAAGTTTTTTAAATAGTAAACTTTCCCTAACCACATGTATTATGATGTAAGTTGCACAAACCCAAAGTGGTTTTAACATGTGGCATATTGTTGTAGGTATTAAGGCTACGAAGTTTCATAAATCGTATGCCTTATACACGAGGCACTCGGTAAATGCTGGTACCTAGACTGACAAGTCAAACTACCATCCCTATGCCTTCATACAAACAAAACCAGGTGGGAGCAATGCATCGTCTTCATACAAACAAATCCAGGTGGGAGCAACGCGCCACCTTCATACAAACAAAACCAGGTGGGAGCACCGCGATATGGACGCGTCACGCATGTAGAGATTGGCTAGTCGGAGAGTGTAACTTATGGGAGGTGAGATGCATACGGTTAAAAACAACCTGAAAGCTGCAAGATGTAGCTTAGAGGGGGTGAATATGCATACCTGAAAATTACTAAAACAAACACAGTGGTAAAATTCAATGGGGCCTGGAACTTCCTGGTGAAGAATACCGGAATTTCCTGGCAGCACAGATAGCCCGAAACTTCCGGAGTTCTAAGATAGGAACTTCCGGGTACAAGCAAATTCAGAGAAACATCTATAAATCTAATGCAACTATCAAGCTTAAATGATCAGAGCATGGCACAGTAGATTAGTAGAGTATTCAGAACAACAGGACAAGCACAGAACATTCACAGGGGAGATAAAGAGGATTTTTTTCCCGAAGTTCGGATCGCACGGATCCTACTCTCCATTGAGGAACTCCGAAGAGCTGGGTCTCGATTAACCCCTTGCCTCACCGAGCAAAGCTCCCAGAATAAGTCTCTAGTTTAGAGGACCTCGTAACCACACTTAAAACCCTTCTTAGTAGTATGGTTTTTCCTAAACTCAAAGCGAAAGTATAACCTAATCTAACTTGGCTTCGAGTCCTTTCACCGCTTTGAATTTGATGATTTGGGGGGTCTCCAATCCTCCTAGCCCACTCCTAAGCATTCTGGGACTAATACACCTACATTTTACTTCATAAATTCATTAGTCCCTTAACCGTTGTCACTACTCACCAAAATCCACTTAGGGGGTTAGATGCACTTTCACAACCGACATGTCAAGATCTAAATTCGAATTGGTTCCTGGTCGTTCGTGGGTCATTGCATATGTGTCGAGCACCTTCCTCGCAATGCACCACTCCAATGATCCAATTAAGATTTTGCTATGAGGCGTGATCTATCTTCGTGTGTTTGGCAACTTAAGGGAGAGAAGATTAGGAGTTTGTACGAGAGAATCAGTGGTGACATTATCCTGGAAATTTGATTTTCATTTCTTAATCTCATGTTTCATAAAAGTGATGGGAATTAGTGGAGAGTTAAGATAGAGACTAGATTTTAAGCACAAATGGATTCTCGAGATTTGTCTAGAGAATGTAAGAGCATCACCAAGAGATGGCCAATTAATACACTCCCTAAATATCTTTTAGCGATTCCAAAACAGGATTTGAGGTTATAAGATATCCTCAACTCCATCAGATCAGGTAAACATGACTCCCTATAATAAAAAGTAGGACCACATGAAAAACTACTAATTGTTTCTTACCCTCATATATAGTGACCTGACAAGTAAGGGTCTCTTTGTCTGTCCATCTTGTTTTTCTCTTTTCTTCCTCCTATGCACCACCTCTCGGTGTGTTGCCCTTCTCGTGTACAACAGCGTGACAAAGCGGCTTTGGTGCAAGCAGTGGGTACTGGCAAGGGCGGCTGGAGGAGAGGGCGCAAGACGATCCTGGTGGGCGATAGTGGTGCAACACCATAGCTGGGGGTGACGCAAATCTAGCGTGCGATGACGGGGATAAGTGAGGCTGCTGTGGGAGATTTCCTAATAGCAGAGGTGACATGAATCAAAGGGGTAACGCTGTGAATCGATGTAGCGGCAACATTGATTCCCATGTAGTAAAGGCGTTGTTGCTTGGGGAGGGCAAAAGCCGCACAAAGTGAATATTTAGAACGAACCCCCTACCACTCAAGTGGTTAACCTCTTGGGAGCTCTAAAATTTGGGGAGCTTCTTTTGGCTAAAGCCTATTTTCTCCCTCACCTACATACCTTTAGGATTGAGAGATTTAGGGTGCCTCTTGCTGATGGTCTAAAAGAGAATTTCCTAACTACTTCAACTCCCTAACCATGTATTACCTCCATCCTTGAGTATAAGAATTTATAGTATTGGACACTGACGGAGCGTGGGCTCCTCAACAGGGGATAGTGAGGGCCCCCTTGTGTGAGTTCGACCGGGGACGCAGAGTGAAATCCGTATTCCAATGTGAGAGGGATCGAGAGAGATGCCTCGAGAGAACATGATGCAGGGAGTTATACAGGTTCAGGCCGCCGACGAGACGTAATACCCTACTCCTGTATTTGGTTGATCAGAGTTGGTTTTTCAGGGATTGACCAGCCAAAAAAGCCCCCTTCCTCTTGGCCTGGTCCTCCTTTTATCCCTTAAGGGGCTAACACATGGGCCAACAGGCTATTTTCTAGAGGAAGGAAAACATTCTTTTACATTTAAGAGTGGTCTTGTCGCTTGCCACAGAAGTCGCACGCATAGTAGCCGTGGCGTGACCCCTGTCTAATCGGCCGCCTGACCCGAGTAACGCCCGTGTCATTCCCTATTAAATGGGCGGAGACTTGTGTGCTCCGACCGTACCGGGAGATGAGCGCCATATGATTGGAGCTGACCCACTAACTCCAGTTGAATTAAGAGGCAAAAAAGCTCTCATCATTTTGATGGGACCTGACGGGACGTGCCGCGCTCCGACTAACGCGCACCAGTGCGCTGGCGCCGCGCCGCCGTCCCATTGGTCATTCTGACCGGTCACAGACCGGTCAGTCGGCGTGACCGGTGTCAGACCGGTCACACGCGCTCCTCTCCGCATTAAATACGGCGAGACGCGCTCATCTGAGCCGTCATTAATGCAATTAGGTGAGCGTTGGAATTGCTCACCTAACCCCGCACACGTGGCAGAAGCGCGGAGGGGTCGGGACGGCCCGATCCCTGCGACAGCAGAGTGCGAGGGGACCGGAGACTAGAGAGAGCGGCCGCCACCTCACCCTCGAGCCCGACCCCCCCTGGAGGGAGGGTCACTTGGGCGCAGGGGGTCACCTCAAACTCTTAGTCTCTATACCCCGGGTCCGCATCACCGACAGACACGGTTAATAAGAAAAGTATGTAGAATTAAATTGGGAGATGTTGTGATTAGGTGAGAAGTGAAGATATGTAAGGAAATTGAATGATGGGTGATTGTAATTGGTTGGGAAAATAATGTTAATTGAAAAAATATTATATTTTGAGATAAATTATGAAGACTAAAAAATATTATATTTAAAAATAAAGAGAGTATTAAAAAGCAACAAGTTGCCCCTAAATTTCCCATCCTTATAAATAAACTCTCCTATCCCCTAGACAAACAAACCTCATTAACTCCATTCTCAGACACCCTAACCCCCGATTCCTCCTACCCCCTCCCCACACACACACACAAAAAAAACGCCGGAATTGCAATTGCGAAAGCTCGGTGCCAAACGAAGATTAAAGGGAAGAGAGATGAAGCCTATGAAGATTATTCCGATGTACTCCCCAGATCCTTTGCTCCTACTCTCTCCGATGATTTCTCGTGTTGATTTCTTTCTCCGATACCTCGTGGTTCGATAGTGTGCTTCTCCTGCTTGGTTGTTTGGTGTACTGATCTGCTGCGGTTTATCTCGTATTTTCCACTTGTGTTCTGCTGCTTTCTTCTGCATCTGCATTGGCTTGATTATTCCTGAGTTTATGGGTGAGAGAAGCATCTGTACTTGCTTTTTGTTGCGCGCGTGAAATCTTCTCGGTCCTCTATTCGAGAAAAAACGCTCGAGAAGTGCTTCCTTGTTGGGTTATTCTTCATGTTCGGTTCGATCACGATCAGCTGCATTCGCGTGGCATATTTGCGTGACGAGTAAGCGGATTGAGTTTTTTCTTGACATTTTTTTTTCTGCCATGTCCCGTGAGTTCACCTGTGTGAGACCCTCCGCGATCTCTTTGTTGCTGCGACCTTGAGATCTGCAGTGCAGGAGCGAGTACCTCATGTAGTTATTTCATTCATCGCAGCGTGCTGGAGATTGGATTTTTTTTCCCCTTCCACTTTTGTTCGATTGGATTCCGGCCAACTTCTCGAGGCAGCCATGTGGCCATGCCTATCTAACCCGACTTTGTCCCTTTATTGGGTTCGATTTCGTGTGTGTTTTTTGGGTGACTTCGTGTATTCGTGAGCTCATTGCTTCGTAGGCGTAAGCACGCGTTCGCTAAAAAAAAATGGTGTGCGGCGCCATGCTTGCTTCGCGGTTGAGATCTGAGTCAATTGATCATCTGTGCCATGTCAAGAGCGCTGTGTTTTTGTGTTTTTGTCTGTGTTGTTTGCTAATGTTTTTCGTTCATCATGCTGCTTGGCTTAGATTTGGCTTAGATCTGTTCCCCTCCAGGCCTTCACGTTTTGTTCGTTTTGATTGAGATTAACTAAATTCGAGGACGTGTGTTGGGCCGGTCTCTGGTTGGCTTTATCTGATTCGGGACAATTTCCTAGATAGAGAGAGAGAGATTCGGGCCAATTTGACGTTTCGTGCCTTTGAACCAATTTATTGCCGTTTGATACTTTTCTATTTTATTAGATGTACATGTCGACTTCGAAATTCATGTGAACTTTTAAATTCGTGTGGATCTTGTGAAAATTTCAGGTGGAAACTGGATGAATTAGATGACGAAGACAGGGCCAGTGAGAAGCAGCGGGAGGAAGATCAGTTCGCTTTCCCCGAAGAAGATCTGGAACAAAAGGTATGTGACCATATGCATCCACGCCCTACTCTGCTTAGACTATGGTAATGCAACTGTGTCATTCATGATGATGCATCCGCATTGGCGACGGTGCTGTAAATCTCTCACCTCACGTGCTGTCATTTTCGTACCTTTTCGTTGATGCTCAATTGTTTCGTACTGCGACCTGTCAGGTGTATTTCTGTGTGGTTGAATTACGGTGAAGGTGACAGAAATTTTACCACAAATTTCAAATGGGTATGCCCGTCTAAGTTCACATTTTTTCTTGGATGCCAATTTTACTTAATTGTGTACGTGCTGGTCTTGTTCTGATCATTAAATATTATTTTCAGTTTTAAGCATGCAACAAGAAGAACTGATCTACTCCTTATCATGGGAATTAGCTAGATATAATTGAGATTATCACTCAAACAAACAGTGGGCCTAGATATAACTGATCTACTTTACTGTTTTCCAACTTATGGGCCTAAGTAGTAGACATTTTCTTTATCAGGTCTATTGAATGCAGGCTGGCTGGGAATGGAATGGGTCCATTACCGGCCCATTTATTGGATTTGTGTTGGGTTTGTTTGCATTGTTTCCTCAGTATATTGTTTAGGTTGGATTACTTGGTTCAATGAATTAACATTGTCATTTATGCGAGTAACGCCATCTGCAAGTAATGTCTTGCAGCCACTGTACTTTTTCACAAAAGATGATCTAGTTAGATGCAAAGATGATCCTATCCTAGTGATTGATCTAAGCAAAGGCCTGAAAAGATGCCAACTTCGCGCTTACTGCAATAGGCTTCTGAGGGCCGTATCAAGATACTGCACCCGGTACACTGCCGGGAACAAGATCATCTTACCATCCGATCATGTCCTAAGCTGTGTCCGCGTCACCGTCAAGATCAAGCATTTGGAGCAGTCGATCTTCTTAGCATTAGACCTATCAGACTTGTACTGCATTGGGGTTCTCGTAGATGGTGTTTTCTACGAGCCCAAGAAAAAAGGTGAAAAGCAGATGATGGAGGGATCAAGAACCTTACTCATAGGTCGAGGGGTTGGTTATCGGGGTCTTCTGGGTGAGGACAGACCAGCCTTGGAACTCACTGAGCACGCGACGACATCATTCTTGATGGACCTGTTCAAGCTAGGCACTGATAAGAAGGCCATGGACAGAGCTCTGAAAGCAATTGGCCTATTTGCACTAACTTTCTTAGAGCCTTGCAGGCAGACTTGCATGTACCGCAAAATACTGATAGGGGAGGCATGCCCTAGTCCAAGGGACAGTGACTCATTTTTTCACCAATTGACAAGTGCTTGCTGGGATGACATCACCGTATGGGGGAAACGGAGCAAAGCATTGCACGATGACCTGATGGAGGATCACAACCAAGACGAGGTCTCGGAAGCTCGACAAAATATCATCATCCTGAAGAGCAATAAATGTGCCTATGAGCCTACCTCATATAGGCTCAACCTACCTCCTAGGAGAGGGATTTAGCAGCATATACACAGGGAAAAAAAGAAAAAAATGAAAAAAAATGAAAAAAATGAAAAAAGGAAAAAAAGAAAAAAAATCCACTTTGTTTTGTTGCATCATGTACATATTGTTTTCTCTTCCTCTATAAAAAGCAAAAAAAAAAAGGAAAGAAAAATCAGAAGCCGAATAAAGGGACGAAAGGGTTCAGGAAGTCAGGAACTCCCTTCTGTATCCGGGTTTTGGTTCTGGCTGAGTTCTTCTTCATCGCCGCAAAAGGTACTAACTTGTTTTTAAAATTATCTGTTCTATAGTACTCATCACTTGTTTTATACTGTAACTCTGATGTTCACTTGAAATGATTAAATAACAGGGCATGGCTACGAGAAATCCGAGGGACCCTTCCACAGCAGCCTCTACCGACCGAAACGGCGCGGCGGCTCCCGGAGATCTCGCCGGCGGCTGGACCGGCGGCATCGACCGACGCGCTCCATCGGCAAGTGCGCTACTCCTCTTCCCAACCGAGGTGACTCAACCACAGAGACTCGAAGAACAGTTCCGGCGCCTCTCCGGCGACCGATCCATGGCGGCTCTAGCGATGCGGCACTACATGGACTATGCGATTGCTAGGACATGGGCGGCGGTGGCCCAAGCTGCGGGGACCTCACCCTCGCTGTTTCATCCTCTTGCTACCCCTTACTGGTGAGGCCCATCTCCATTGAGATCCAAGTCGAATTTCCCCAATTTTGTTGTTTAAATCCAAATTTTGTTTGAATATTTGTTCAGAATTCTCCATAGATCACGAAATTTCGTAAATTTCCTAATTTCGATTATCATAGAAAATTCCCCCCTCTCCGGTAGATTGCCCTTCAAGGCTGTCTAATTCATTAAACAAGAGACAATTCTCGTTGTGCAAGCCTATAAGACCAGGAAGCCTTTCAAGTATATCGAGGTTACAGTGTTCAGTACTTCAGTTTGTGCATTTCTTGTTGCCTTTCAAGTATACTTGTACTGTTACAGTGTTCAGTTTGTGCACTTCTTGTTAGTTAAACAAAAAGTCCTTAGAGCTAGGATAAGCTACTTGAAACAAGTTCAGTCATCAATGATATGAAGTCCACTGATCCACTGGGGACCTGTATTTAAAATTCATGCCCATTTTGTGTAATTTTCTTTTCTGGGAAACCTATTTTTTTCTTACAGTATTAACAAGTCTTTCTCGTTGATGTTTTAACTATGACAAGTTCAAGGAATAGGTCTTTGGTGTTATTGAACATTGCATAGCTGAAGGCACCCGTGTTATTATGATAACAGGAAACAACAAAGGAGCTGCTGAAGCAATATGCCATGAAATTTGCGCTTTCACCTGATGAGAGCATTTCACCTTAAAGAGCCTTACGTGAAAGGAGTTCATGGCGCTTGAGGACAAGAAGATGGTGAAGTTTCTGCTATGACTGGAGATAAGAGTTAATGACACCCCTGCTCTAAAACTGGCTGATATTGGGGTAGCAGTGGGTATTGTAGGCACTGAGGTATTTAATTCACCACAATAAGTTGTTTTCAACCATTTATTTCTTTCTTTAATTTCCTGTGCAGAAAAGTATGTGCCTTTGGTATCCCTTTCAGGCTTTCTACTTTATAAGTTTTTTGGTCGTTAGCTCTTGCACTTGTTTGTCGATACTTTCAGCTAATCATACTGTTTGAGTTTGCTGATTTGAACCGATGGTCAGAGAAAACATGAATTTATATCTTCTAATGTCCAAAAAAGGACTGCCATCTGCAACATAATGTCCTGTCCAACTTATAAATTTCAATTGGATCTCATTTTTTTCCATGTTGCCAAACAGGCCACTAACATGGTTCTAGCTGATGAAAAATTTAACTGATGACAGGTCGACAATTCTGTTTTGGGTATTCCTGAGGGATTGATACCTGTTCAACTTCTATGGGTGAATCTCGTCACAGATGGCCCCATTGCAACTGCTTTAGGTTTCGATCCACCTGATAAAAACACCATGAAGCACCACCTAGAAAGAGTGATGACTAGCTAATTACTCACTGGATTTTGTTTCCTTAACTGGTAATGATCTTTCTGGTTTTCTATCAGTTAAGGCTTAGGACTCATTAGGCCTTACATTTTCATAATCATGACTTCATGAGCTATACATAACTCTTACTTGCAGGTCATTGGCCTTTATGTGGGATTGCCTCAGTGGTCATCATGGATCTCTCAAACTGGGCCAGTGCTCTACTTGGAACAATTTCACAGTTGCGCCTTTCTACTTTCAGTGTCGTTCGAACTTATTTCTTGTCCCTGTAATCTACATGTGTATGACTTCATTTGTTTTAGAGGATGCACTTGTAAGACCTTTACGTTCTGATGCAATATATCATAGTGGACAATACTTTGATAAGTTTGCTTATGTACTTTTATTCTTCTTGACTATTGCAACCCTGGCCAGATGATTTTATTTTGCCTGGAGCATATCAGCCAACTATGTGTTTCTTTCTTGACCCTGAAATAAACTTGAATGTCAATAAAAATAACTTGATTGCCAATGTCCCATTCTAGGTTGTTAAGTGCATGAATTGTTTTCAGGGTGCTGGGGATGGTATGGATAGTAAGCTTGATGAGAGCTCAGAACGCCTGCTCCTTGATTCTACAGCCTCGAAAGTTGTTTCTAACGAGTTGATTGTAAGTTTTTTCCCCCATTTACTTCATTTAGTCTATCTGTCCATATATTTCTAGAATGATCTTTACTTCAATTTAATTATGTTCAACATTCTTAGGTGCAAGTCATGTGTTCAGTACCATATATGGACTTTGGCTGTGATCGGCAGCGCTACATCGCAGCTGCAGCCGCTGCTCTGCAAATCCGTGATAACTGAATCAACACTAGAAACACTGTCCAAGCTGCTGCAGTCCAGCCGCGGTATCTAGCTTCCTAACAGAGCCTTTGAAGTTCGGTCTGATGGCCATTCTGTAAAATCTGTTACTGCTTATGTGGCCCCACTAAAACTTGTAAGTGCTGGAAATACCCATTCATGATTTCGAATTTACATTTTTTGAGCCATGATATATCTCCTTTATTTGGAGCATATATTTTTCTCACATAAATAGTTTATCCTATTTCAATAAGAAATCAGTTTGAAATTCCCTGAACGAATTTACTGATTGTTACTGATGCACTTGTGCTATGGAAACTGAAGATAGTTAATTATGTGGATCAGTTTTTGCATTTCCATTTGTTTCTTGAGGGTGAACATACTATCACATGACTTCTTGCAGTTATGTGATATAGTTAGAATGTGATTTGAGCTGCAGTTGTTATGCTTGTAACCAATGCCTGCATTGAGTTGTAGAAAATGCTAGCATCATACTGAAGCTCTTCTCATGTTTTCAGGTTTTGGTCCATGGACCATCAGAAGCTATTGAGCATTTAAAAATGCATTGTTCAAAAAACTCAGATTTGTATGTTTATGCCCCTCAGATAGAAGGAATTATTGATGGGACATCAGATTTATCTGCTTACAAGGTTTGTACAACATCTACGTTGACAGCCAAACTCTTTTTAAGTGTGATGAGCAATATTGTCTGATGTTGGTGTCAAATCTTGTCTGATGGCTTCAACAGCATGAGGCGAAACTGAATAGTTACCATTTACCACTCACTTTTACTGCACTATCACTGTATGATCTATTTCATATGTGCATAAACCTTTCCACTAACTTTGTAATTTCAGGTACAACTCTTGGAGAAGTTAATGAGCAATGTTCTTTCTAAGAAGGGGAGCATTGGTTTCCTCCTTCATTATTAATGTATTTTACCTTCTACTGATGCTAGTAAGTCTCCTTGATGTGGACACTATCGGATGATATAAGCTCGAAGCATATTAAGCTATGAAACTAATGCTTAGCTTGTAAAGTGAGCCAGATTCCCAGGACCACTCATGTTCCAGTAGTAATAATAAGATTATAACGAGAAAATGCAGAACTTGTCCTATTATTACAAAATATAAATCCATGTGTACATGAACAACCGAGGTCTTTCCAATACGATTGATTTTCTACGGGTTAGTGGATGGTCCATTATGTTGCCCTAGGCAGTTAAATTTGTTTGCCAGCACAAGAATCCTTTCTGACAAATTTGGGTGTGATCACTAGATACCACAAGCCCATGATTATTGTTTTTTTTTTCCCATATGACCTTTTTTGGCTAATTTGAAACTTCACTTTGTTGTTATGAATTAGAAGTAAGAAAGCACTAACACTGGCATTTTCTGTAGTTGGGTGATCATGAAATTGCAAAGGTAGATGCAGAAGTTGGAAAAGCAGATTACAGTCTTACTTTGTTGCCCCCATCATCAACTCCAGCAGCCCACAAACTTACTGAATTTAAGCAATTCCTGGCAAATAAAGGTTTGCAGGTAGGTTTTCATTTTCAAATATATTAGTACCATGTAATATTGCATTCTTGAACCTACTGGTCCTTGATGTTTTAGTGCTGAATGGCCATGAGGATTTTATCTCTCTTTAGGATTATCCTATGAAGCATAGTGGGACGAAATATATAAGAGAGAGCATGCCCTGACAGAGTTAGCAACTGTTACTCCTACTCCCATGCAGAACCTGTTGTCGTATGGCTTCTCTTAGCCCTTAGGAGTACAGTTAATATTGTTTGCATAACTTATAATGTTATAGTTGGAACACCAAAGTTGATTAACAAAACCATTATAGGCAAACTTAGAAGCAGACGTTGACCAGGCTGTAAGCATGACTAAGTATCAGCACGTTTACTGAAATATGTTTTTAGCACGTTCGCTGGTCTATAAAAGTTCTGCAAAATATATTATGAAAATATGTTATATTATATGCACGCATAAATGAAGTCTTTCAGAAATATAGTGTATACCATATAAAGAATAATAATAATGATAATAATAAGAAGTCATTTGTTGTCTTTTGTGTATAGTACACATGAGGTAATATTTTGCACAAACTTTTTCTGCAAAACATGCATCTTTTGCTACCTTCCTTCCCAACATGCCACCACAGCACCACCCTATCCTGGGCAGTGCACCTGCTCTTGGTAATTATCCTTTAAATTATGTGTTGCCTTGTGAGATTTCAAGGACTTCTCATATGTCATCTGGTTCTTGATTTAAATCTATGGCTGTACTGATTTTTGATTCATCGGTCAACAATTTTCTCCATTCCTAGCACTTCATTCTATGCTATATCTGATTGCCTAGTACAGCATGTATGCATCTCTGCCACTAAGATCAACACAGAAGCCTCTTTCCTTTGTTTTATTCTGTGTCTTGCTGACTTCGATCACATTTTTATTAGAAATTGATAATATGCCACTCTGTTTGGGTGGCTTCGATAAAATGTCACTCTTTAGATTGCAATCAATAAAATGTAATTAATTTCATTGCCACATCTATATTTTGTCAGTTTGAGGCTTTTCAGCCAATTTTAATTTCTTTTCTATTTCTTTTCACAATTTATTGAAGTGAAAAGACAAGGTTGCCCTTGACCCTAATTAATGACACCCCTGCTCAAAAACTGGCTGACATTGGGTAGCAATGGGTATTAAAGGCACTGAGGTACTCCCTCCGTTTCATATTATAAGTCGTTTGACTTTTTTCCTGGTCAAACTTTATTAAGTTTGACCAAATTTATAGAAAAAGTTAGCAACGTCTAAAATATCAAATTAGTTTCATTTGATCTAACATTGAATATATTTTGACAATATGTTGTTTTGGGTTGAAAATACTAATATATTTTTTTATAAACTTGGTCAAACTTAGAGAAGTTTGACTAGGAAATAATATGAAACGGAGGGAGTATTTACTTAGTTCGCCACAATAGGTTGTTTTCAACTATTGCTTTCTTTCTTTAATTTCCTGTGTAGAAAAATATGCGCCTTTGATTTTTTTTTAATGTCATTTCCCTTTCAGTCTTTCTACTTTATAATTTTTTGGTCCTTAGCTCTTGCACTTGTCTGTAGGAATGCAAATAGGTCGCCCACTCAACCTACGCTAGTTCATTTGGTTTACAGTTTTCCACCTAATATGAACTACGAAGTGGTAGAAAACACCTTTTTGAATAGAATGGTGAGGGTCACGGGCTCATGGTATACCCATAAGTGAGCAAACCTGCATCCCTACTTGTATGTCAATACTTTCAGCTAACCGTACTGTGAATTTGTTGATTTGAACAGCATTTGTCAGTGAAAACATGAATTTAGATCTTTTAGTGTCCAAAAGAAGGACTTATGTTCTGCGACGCAATGTCCTGTCCAGCTTATAAAGTTTGAATTAGATCCCACTCATTCTTTTTTCAGGTTTCCAACAGGTCCCTGACATGGTTAGCTGATGACAATTTTAGTACCATAGTTGCTACAGTTGTTGAAGGAAGATATGTTTACAACAACATGAAAGCTTTCATCAGGTTTGTGATCTCAGAACCTGTTTTTGTTGTTGTTCTTTTTTTGATGTAAGAAGGTAGAGCCAGCACTACCTTATAGCCATTTCATTAATAGAAATGAAAAGTTACAAAGTTTTAAAGTAGAGGATAGAAGGGGAAAAGAAAAGCAAAAGAGGAAGAAGATAGGGGAGAATGTACAATTATAATTACATTAGCCTTCTCTTATTGCCTCTAACCAGAGCATTAGAGCCTTCTCTTTTTGTTGTTGTTCTCATCTTTTTACTTCAAAACTTGCTTTTATCACTTCTATTTTGGCAGAAAGAAACAGACTAATGTTTGCTATCACATTTGTGATTCTCCTACATTTGCATCTCATAATTGGGAAAGTTATCATATTTTGTGTTTGTTCTGAGGATTCTCTCTGCTTTTCTTCACTTCTAAAGGTTTCAATCCACCTGATAAAGACCTCATGAAGAAACCCCCTAGAAAGAGTGATGATTTGCTGATTACCCCCTGGATTTCGTTTCATTATCTGGTGATGATCTTTCTGGTTTTCTATCAGTTAAGGTTTAGGACTCGTTAGGCTTTACATTTTGATACTTATGGGCTATATACCTTACTCACAGGTCATTGGCCTTTATGCGGGGATTGCAACTGTGTGCATCTTTGTCATATGGGTACAAACATGGATCTTTCGTGTGCATTGACCCCACTGGAGATGGTCACACCCTTGTCAGTTACTGCTCTCAAACTGGGGCCAGTGCTCTACTTGGAACAACTTCACAATTGCACCTTTCACTGCTGGAGCTAGATTTCACCTTTGATGATCCCTGTGAGTACTTCCGTGATGGCAAAGTGAAGGCGACAACTCTTTCACTGTCTTTCCTGGTAGCAACTGAGATGTTTAACTCACTCAATAAGAAATCACATATATTTTGTCACATATATAGCTTATCCTTTTTCAATAATAAATCAGTTTGAAATTCACTTATTTACTGATTATAACTGATACACTTGAGCTATGGAGACCAAAAAAAGTTAATTATGTGGATCATTTTTACATTTCCATTTATTTCTTGAGGTGAACATGCATCACCTAACTTCTTGCAGTTGTCATTTAGTTAGAATGCGATTTGAGCTGCAATTGTTATGCTTGTGACCAATGCCTGCAGTGAGTTGTAGAAAATGGTATAATCGTACTGAAGCTCTTCTCACATTTTTCAGGTTTTGATTCATGGATCAGCAGAAGCTACTGAGCATTTGGACTGCATGTTTATGCTCCTCAGATAGAAGAAACTATTGATGTGACATCAGATTTTTTTGCATACATGGTTGGTATAACATTTATATTAACATCCAAACTCATTTTAAGTGTGACGGGTGGGTATTGTATGATGTTGGTGTCCAATTCTTATCTGAGAGCTTCAACAGCACGAGGAAAAACTGATTAGTTACCATTTACCAATCGCTTTTACTGTACTATCACTGTATCACGCACACAAACCTTTTCACTGACCTTGTAATTCCAGGTACAACTCTCAGAGAAGTTAATAAGCAATGTTCTTTCTAAGAAGGTATGGACATTGGTTTCCTCCTTCATTATTAATGTATTTTTTTCCTTCTACTGATGCTAGTAAGTCTCCTTGATGTGGGACGCTATCAGATGATATAAACTTGAAATGAATTAAGCTATCAAACGAATGCTTAGCTTGTAAAGTGAGCCAGATTCCCAGGACTACTCATGTTCCAGTAGTAATAAGATTATAACAAATAAAGGCAGAACTAGTTCTATTATTACAAAATGTAAATTCATGTGTATATGGACAACCATCTTTCCAATACGATTTTCAGAAAGGATTGATTTCCTACTGGTTACTGGATGGTCCATTCTGTTTCCCTAGTCAGTTGAATTTGTTTGTCAGCATAAGATTTCGTAAGAATTCTTTCATGACAGATTTGGGTGTGATCACCAGATACCAGAAGCCTGGGTTTATTGTTTTTTCCCATATGTCCTTTTTGTTGGCTAATTCAAAACTGCACTTTGTTGTTATGAATTAGCAGTAAGATAGCACTAACACTGGCACACTCTGCAGTTGGTTGAGTATGAAATTGCATGGCTAGATGCAGAGGTTGGAAAAGAAGATGACAAGCTTACTTTGTTGCCCCCCTCATCAACTCCAGCAGCGCACAACTCAAATTGGCCGATTTTAAGCAATTCCTGGCAAATAAAGGTTTGCAGGCTTTTCATTTTCAAATATGTTAATACTTTGTAATATTACATTCTTGAATCTACTGGTCCTACGTGTTTTAGTGTTGAATGAGCACGAAGATTTTACTTATTTTTTAGGATTATCCAATTAAAATAGTGGGATGAAATATGTAAATACGAGAGAACTTGCCCTGACAGAGTTAGCAACTGTTACTCGTACTCCCATGCAGAACCTTTTGTTAGATGGCTCCTCTTAGGAGTACACTTAATTTGTTTGCATAACTTACAATGTTATAGATTGAATACCAAAATTGGTTAACAAAACTGTAATAGGCAAACTTAGAGGCAGATGTTTTTTTAAGCACGACTATCGCTGTTGATACATTCTGAAACCATAGAAATTCAGAGCTAAGAAATCTCATGCAGGTTGAATTCGCTGGTGGTGCTTTACGGCATGGTGAATACATAGCACTGCGCAAGATTGGTGACGCTAGCCAAAAGGTATGCACTGATGAACTTCCATCGATTTGGGCAGTAGTATATCGCTGTGAACATGTTATTGCCAGGCTTTGATCTGCTGCAGCTCTCCAAGGACAGCATGCTATACCAATTTCTAATTTTCCTCATGAAAACCTCAAATTCGAGAGTTCTGGCATAGGTTTCAGTAGGTTTGGTTTGGGCATGTACTGACATGGCTATATGATGTGCTTTGCAGGCTTGCAGGACATCAAAGTTTCTCAGCAGATTGTGATCGAAGGGCCCCCTCAGTGAGGACTAGTACAAGATCAATGAGCTTCTTCATTCCCAGTTCTACTTGTTGTAATGGACTGCTAGCTGATTAGAGAGTAGAGTTAGACCCAACTACCCAAGAGTCCAGAAAACTAGCTGTGCTGATGACAACACCATTTTTATGTGTATATTGTTTGCACACTTGATAGCTGTACGTTCCTGATGTGTGGACTTTCTTCTTGTTCGAAGTTCTGTACTTCTGCTATTTTATACTTCGAAAAGAGAAGGACCCGAAGTGGAATGCCATGAATGAACGAACGAGTATCCAAAGTGGGTAGTAGAAGCTCCCTTTGACCGGCAACAAACTGAACACTTTTTAATCATTTCTACCTTACCAAATTTTGATATTTCTAAATACTTCCTCTCTAAAAACTCTACCAAAATTTGACAAAAGCATCAAAACAAACAAAAACAACGCTACCAAAATTTGGTAATATCAAAATGTGCAAAAAATTGATATAATTAATTTGAGTAACAAAGGGAACAAACCGAATCGTCACCTGTGTAGCAGATAGTATTGGTTGTAGTATTATTGTTTACGGTGTGACTGAAGTAGAGTTGGAGTTGATCCCATTTTGTTCATCGGCTTGTGCCTGGCATAGAGGCCTACTATTATTTATCACCCACTGGCCACTGCCCATCCATCCCCAGGGAGCAAGCAAGGAACTCTTCCATTGCACATCATGCAGCCAGTTAGCTTTCATCTCGTTACCATTCTCAGCATTTATAATTTTCGCATCACTAAAATTTAATAAACGCAACAAACTAAACATACAATCACCAACATACCTTATCAAATTTTGATGATTTTTGAAACTTTCTAGCCTCAAAAACTTCTACCAAAATTTGGTAGAGTCTCAGACTAAACACCACCCATCCTTACCTAACTTATCATATGATTATCAACGTTTGATAAGGATATCTTTTGCAATAAAGTGCGCAAGCCCAAATTCTCGCTGATCCTTCTCATTCTTTGCATCTGAGGATGATACCGCCGTGAATCAGAAACCGCAATCCGGAGAACATCCCAGACTCTCACACCGTCTCGCGGTCCCCACCTGTCGGCGACCGAGCGATGGACGGAGCAGCGAGACGGACGGCACGGGGTCCGTCAGGGTGGTCCGTGCGGCCACCGCCGCCACCCGTGACGTTTGCTCGCCATCGATTGTACCGGCGGCCGCACCGCTCGGCTCGGTCGGACACGTGTACGTCCCTCCCCGCCCGTGCGGCCTGCCACTCCCCCATCGGACGGTCGGCCTCGCTCCGCCCGTGACCGTGTCTTTCGAATTAAAGGGAGGCTTCCCCCGACCGGGCCCGTCCCCTCCTGCCCGTGCTGATGGGCCGGGGCTCCGATTAAAGACCATATTTTCACATTCCACCCTACACTTTCTCGAAAATTGTAGTACTCGTACTGGAATACTTAGTTTCTTTTGTCGTTCGCATGGAGCATTAGCATGTGATTATTGGCTAATCTCTCATTGTAAACCAAGGATCTGGAGCTTTGAAAAAGATCCAGCAGGTGTTTTTTTTCTAATCAACATGGACATCGTAAGGCGTGCACAGCTCTTCTATAATGATCGTGTCCGTACTACTACCACATGTATAAAAATTGTGTTCCACAAGAGACAACAAAGGAACCATTCCCTGCGGTCCACACCGGATGGTGATTAAAGTATTAAACCGGGAAAATTAAACCGGTCAGTGAACCTAGTAAGGCCAGTTGTTTTGACTCGTCGATAAGGCCAGTATTAAACGTCTTAGTATCAATTACTCCAGGCTCCAGCTAATCATTTTTAGGAAGAGCACCAAAATATATGTGAGCCCAAGTCTGAAAGGAAACACGATGACTTCTGCGATTCATCAAGCCATCGGTTTTGGTGACAGCTTACGTGATTATCTATCTGATAATGCTCTTAGGTTTATCTTTATTACCCAAGTCACAGATAATACACAATCTTTTAAATGATTATAGAGGTGACGTCTGAGTTTACCTTCCAATTCAGAAGTTACCATGTGGAATTATAAAATCTCCACACATGAATGTTTTTGTTTTGGGTAAGGCATTATATACATAATCAACTGTACTATGTAGACTTGTAATTTCTGTATTTTATCTTTTATAATATCCGTTGCAACATACAGACCTTTAGCTAGTAACATACAAAATTAACAAATAACCTCATATATAAAAATTGTGTATAGGTGACCACATAAAATCAATAAGTCATGAGGCCACTGGCCAGGGCTGGAACTCTAGTACTCACCACCTTCCAAAATTAAATTATGGGTAGAATTTAGTTGCTTCTTTGTTTAAAACTATTGACACTAAACCCCTCCTTAGTATTCCACATTTTGTTCATTCATAAATCAATTAGTCACTTACATTTACTCACGCACATATTTCTACACACAAATCCAAAGAGATACATGACTTGTGTTTACTCTTCTTACCTGGTGCTTGCGCTCAAAATTTATCCCATCAACATGACTTTATTTACTAATGCTATTAACTTTTGTTAAGTTAATGCAGTTAACTTTGGCTCTGTTTGGTAGCTTAAGATTCTGAGAAATAGTTGGTGAGAATCTGGAGAAACTGGGAAACCCAGCTTATGGCTTCAAATTCATTTTTTAGATTTTACAACTACAACTTATCAAAATTTGGGTGAAAATCTACACTGTTTAGGGTAGTTTTTGGCCGCTAGAGATTTTCAGAGAAACTACAGCTAATAGAAGCTCACCTAAACAATTCAATTTTTGATTCAAATTCTGAGAAGTTGTAGTTATAGAATTCAGAAAATGAACTAGAAATCAAAAACTGGGAAACCTATCTTTTTCAGATTCTCAGAAGTTAGCTACCAACCAGTTGTTTCTTAGAATTTTAAGCTCCCCCAAACAGGGGTGTAGCCGCACATGAAGTTGGCCTCAATTATAATTTTATTTTCTTCTAAGGTTCTTTCACCAGTTTTTGATTTTATGCTCTATTTCCAATCTTGCAAGGACCTCCATGTAAAAGTTTGCGAGACACAAAAAAAATTTTCTTTTAACTTTCCCCATCTCTTTCACACACACACACCCTCTTCCTCATCTTCTTCCTCCTTTCGTCTCCCCTCCTCCCTTCTCTCCTGGTGAGTTCAGTGTCCAATAGCTAGAGCAGCCGGCCGCCATTGCTGGCCCCTGCACGCGCCGCTCGCCCTGCGCCACGGCCGTTGCCGCCGGCGTGAAGTGTACCTCGCCGCCGGCAGTCTGCGCGCACCCCCTTCGCCTTGCTCCACCCGCCGCCGCCGCCGCCGACGCCGCTGCCGGTGCCCTAGCCACTCCCCTGCCGCCTCCGCCTCCACATTGCCCCGCCCGCAGCTGACGGAGTCGCCGCCGTCGCCCCCCGCATCTGGCATCCCACCCTCCACCGACGTCGCTCGGCTGCGCGGGATTCTCCGGAGCTGTGACCACAGGCTTGGCGAGGGCGCTCTTGGTTGGGCACGAGCTCGTTGGTTGGCCTGATCTGCTCAGTGGCGGTGTGGCTCGGGTCGACAAGCTCCCCGCCGGCCGGATCAGGTGGAGGGGAGGTAGAGATTAGTTAGATCTTTTGGTTGGCTCCGCGGTTGTTGGTCCACTCGGTGCTAGTCTTGGTACGCTGCCTCGAAGCCTTGCTGCGGCCATGGTTTTGGCGTGAGAAGCTCGGTGGAAGATGTGGAAAGGGTTCCTCAGCAAGCTGCCCCGGAAAACCTCGGCCTCTGGGAGAGCCGCCGACCTCGACTCCGGCCAGTGCAGCAATGGCACTGGGAATGGGAACCCGATACAGCGCACCAGCAGCTGCGGCAGCATCCCGTCTGGCCGCTCCACTTCGACCATCAAGCGCATGTCATCCGCCATCTTCCCGTCGAGCGTTGTGGCTGGCATTGAGCCACTTGTCTCGTTCAAGGATGTCCCCAACTCGGAGAAGCAGAATCTGTTCGTCAGCAAGCTGAATCTGTGCTGTGCTGTCTTTGACTTCTCGGATCCGAACAAGAGCTCGGCGGAGAAGGATATCAAGAGGCAGACGTTGTTGGATCTTATAGATTACGTGGATTCCAGCAGTTCCCGTTTCTCCGAGGCAGTGATTGCTGCTAGCTCTAGGATGTTTGCTGTCAACTTGTTCCGGGTGTTTCCTCCAAATTACAGGTCCGGTTCATCTGGCGGCGGTGAGGGTGAAGAGGAGGAGCCAATGTTTGAGCCTGCATGGTGCCATCTGCAGCTTGTGTATGAGCTGCTACTGAAATTTATCGGATCCTCATCCCTCGATGCAAAGGTAGGGAAAAAGTACTTTGATCACTCCTTCATTGTGAAACTGCTGAATCTCCTTGATTCAGAGGATCCAAGGGAAAGGGATTGTTTGAAAACTATTCTGCATAGGATTTATGGGAAGTTCATGGTTCACCGTCCTTTTATCCGGAAAGCAGTAAGCAATATATTCTACCACTTTGTGTTCGAGACTGACCGGCATAACGGAATTGCTGAGCTGCTGGAGGTATTTGGCAGTGTTATTAGTGGCTTTGCATTGCCTCTGAAGGAAGAACACAAAATCTTTCTTTGGAGAGTTTTGGTTCCTTTACACAAACCAAAATCAGTTGGTGTGTATCTTCAGCAGTTGACATATTGTGTGACACAGTTCATAGAAAAGGATCCCAAGCTTGCTAGCTCAGTAATTATTGGTTTGCTAAGATATTGGCCAATAACAAATAGTCAGAAGGAGGTGATGTTTCTGAGTGAGATTGAAGAGATCTTGGAGACAACCAGCATGGCGGAATTCCAGAAATGCATGGTACCTTTATTTAGGCGGATTGCTCAATGCATCAAGAGCTCTCACTTCCAGGTAATTTGCCCGAACAAATATAACCTATCGGTGTTTATTTTCTGTATTTGTCGCATTATGCATTTCCCTCACCTAAGAAAAATAATATATAGGTGGTAAAAATAATATATTGGAGTACTACATATGAAAGTAGCCGTGGTCCTGTTTGATTGATCAATTGCCACGCTGATGAATTCACTATACTAGTCGCTAACTCTATCGCTTCACCTAGACATTTTATTATATAGGTGGTAAAATTTTATGTAAACATCACTCAGTTGTAATGGATCATGATCGTAAAGCATTCACCTGGTATATAGGGTTTTTTTGGTCGCATCATTTATGTAAGGTATGAAAGCATTACCTGTTGACTTGCCAAATGAATGAGATAATAGATGTCTGATGGTCTGAAATAAATGTGGACAACACTAGTGGGCCATTGTGTTATCACCTAATCATGCTTTGGGTATGGGGTTGCTCTGTACTGATAATATCACAAATGTGAGACATTTGGACCAGCATTAAGAATTGAAAACATTTGTCTGCCATGACCGACTAATGCTTTTTATCCAAGTAATTACCTCAACGAGATGGTCTTTTTCAGGTTGCTGAACGGGCGCTTTTCATATGGAACAACAATCACATTATTAGCTTGATTGCACAGAACCGCCAAATGATCATGCCTATCATTGTTCCAGCATTGGAACATAATAGCCAGAATCATTGGAACCAAGCTGTCCTGAACCTCACAGCTAATGTAAAGAAGATGTTTTCTGAGATGGATGAAGATCTCTTTTCGGCGTGCCTGGTCAAGTACAAGGAGGACGAAGAAAGTCAAGCTTCACTGGAATCAAAGAGGAGGTTAACATGGGAGAAGCTAGAATCAGCTGCTTCTTTCCAGCCAGTGACGGGCCATACAGCCGTCCTGGTAGGTCGCCAACCCTCAGCAAATTTGATTGCCACCCTTATTTAGCATGTGTTCAGTGGAGATGAAAAATTAGCATGTGTTCAGTGAAGGTGAAAATGGGGTTCTTCACTTTCTGGTGATGCTCACCAACTGAACAACTTCAGACTTCACTATTTTTCCCTTATTTCTTTTTTATATGTCTGTATTAGTAAGCAGTGCTGTAAGTTGTAACTATTTTCGTATGTTTATGCTCTAAGGCAAGCATGTATCGAGTGCTTAAACTCCTTACCTGTATCGTTGCCTGTTTATTTATGAGCAATTTCCTACGCCTAAACTCACTCTTCTTCTGGTCATGGTTGCTCAAGCAACTTCTAATTCGTTGATTCAGTTTGGTAATTTCTCCTATATGGTATTATTATTACAACCTAAAAGGGCATCTGGTGTGCTTGCAAATAAAAATGGTAAAGATGATCTACGTAATGACCCTTGTTGATTTACATGCCATAAAGCTTCCAGTGAGGATCTGGTAGTGTACTTGACTACTTGTGTTCTCTTACTTACTGCCATTCCATGTCTTATGTATTTGAATATGAATATAAATACTTCACTTGAATTTCCTGAGATGCAAAAGATGAAAAAAATATTCCGTTGCCGGGACTCGAACCCGGGTCTCTCGGGTGAGAGCCGAGTATCCTAACCAGCTAGACTACAACGGATTGTTGAGCATTGTTTCATGTATAGTTCTATTCACTAAGTCACTTCATAAACAACACCGTAAAACAGTGAAGCTATAAGCTATTTGTCTACCGAAGTAAATGTAAATTTCAATGATATGGTATAATTTTTACATGTTGCCAATAAATTCCAGGAGCAAAATCATTGCATGCTTCCGTGTTCAACAGTGCATAGCAGGTAGTACAACTTGATCGCTGATCACATGCAGTTAGTGCATCACGTGTGCAGTACAATCATTTTTTCCACTGGGGCAGCCGTTGGACGACAACCTGCGAAAATAAATAATAATAATAAACCGTATAAATCTCATCGAAACCATGGTGAATAAATGCATTTTCGAGGGTCAAACCTCGTTACTGTGGTGCGCTGGGAGAAAATAGGTTCAATAACTACAGCATATACTTGTACTGATTTATTCTAAAAAAAAAGACATATTTTCAGAAAGACTCTTTTGGTCGGAGTAGCATAAAAATGAGAATAGTTCAACGTGTTAAGCAGACATGCCTTGCCGCAATTTTCTTTGTTTCCAACAATAGTCTGACAAGCAAGCCGCCATGACTCCGGTTTCTGGCATAGACAAGAAATACAAAGAGCACATTCAATTGGCAGCTGTTTTGGTGTAATCAGAAACAGAAAGCATATAGAAATAGAAAGTTCAGAAACAGGGAAGCCCAGAAACAGCATTGCCCAACTGAAAATTCTGAAATCGAATGCTTCGTACCTTCTTCAGATATCGGTTCTCAGTGTTTGTTCTTTCATTCAGGAGCTCCTTGCCATCAACTATCTGTGTCACATTGACAATTCCAAGCTGTGGTTAACTAATCCAGCTACAGTTTAAAGTTGCATAGCTAATATCCTAGTAAGGTGAAATGTTTCAGAGTCGTTTTCAGAATCCACACCATTTGCAGGCTTGGCCAAGCATTGATTTAAGGCAAGAACTAGAGATGCCATTGGTTGGGCAGGAGAGAACATGTTACCTCGACAATGCAAGTGCCGCAGCTGCCGCCGCCGCCGCAGTTCATCACCTTCCCCTGCAAAAACAGCAATGCAACTCTCTCTGTTAAACTGCAGCTTGGCTAGAAGCAACCTGACAAAGTGACAGCCGCAGCAAAATTTTAGAGAAAGTGAGGCAGGGCGAGAGGGAGACTCACATATGGCGCGTAGAGCTCGATCTTGTTCTCCTGCATGACGTCCCGGAGGAGCTTCTCGCCGCTGGTCGCCGCCGCCCGGTCCACCGGGAACGACCCATCGGCATCCGTCTTCGGCTGCGCATCACCCAGACCAACATACATCATAAGCAGGCAGCTCCATCCTTCCCCATGGCGAGGGCAAGTGGTCACTTACTCCGACGAACTCGAGGTCGATTTGGGGCTTGGGCGGCGGCGCTGCTGCCTCCGCGGAGGCGGCGCCGGTCCCGGACACGTTCGGCGAGGCGGCGTTGGAGCACCTGATGGGAGACGCCCGGAAGGGGCCACTGCCAGTGCTAGCCTTGCGGTGGCCTCGGGTGGAGACGACGCGGGAGGAAGGGATGGCCAGCGAGAAGAGCGCCGTGGAGGTGGAGCTCGTGGCCGCCATGGCTTTCCCCTTTTCTTCGTTGCGGACGTGGCTCCGCTCTGCTTCGAACGAGACGGGTTTTTTATCGGCAGGAGGCGCGTCCACGGTGGAAGCCTCGCGCGCCACACGGTTGGATGCGTCGCTTCTCGCGGATTCTTTCCGTTTTCTCCAGGGCCCAGCCCAACTGAGACTAGGCGGGCCGCGTCGTGGCCGTGGCCCAGCGCGCGGCGCGTCCTCCCGTTATGGAATAAATTTATTTTACTTCCTCCTCTCTTGCTCTAGATTGAATCGCTTTCCTTCAATACAAAATCAGATATAATACCTCCCTCATATTCGAAAATCAGTGCAAACCGACTCCCCGCTCGGATGCCACCGCCAATAGAGTAAGGACATCTGGCAGGAATAGAGATAGGAACACAACACTGGAACAGGGAAGCCGCATTCGAGTAGGGAGTTGATTTGCAACAGTTTTCAAAGATGAAGGAGATGTTATATCTGGTTTTGTTACCGAAGGAGACGATTCAATTAGAAGGTAGAGATAAGGGAAAATAGATTTATTTTCCTCCCGTTATTGCGCTGCGCTCACACGCGAAATGAGATGGGCTCACTTGGGCTGGTGTGGCTGTGTGAGCCTGTGGAGGTGGTGTGGTGCTTCCGGCCCATACAGATCTAGTTGCATCGACCACACCATTTCTCTCCGCAATTTAGCAGCATTTCTGCCTACCTGGTGCTAAGTATTTGGTGGTTTCCTTCTCTGATGAAGATATTCTTCTCGACCATCTCTGCCTGGGAAATATCTTCATGTCAGCTTGCAACGAAGAGCACATTGCAGGGCGTCATGGCGATGTTGATATGAGGCAAGCTTACCACTTGCTGCATGGCACTATGCCATCTACTGGTACTGTATAACACGGTGTCTTTTTGTCACAAACGACATTGATCAACCTGAACAATACGAGCTGCGAGCCTGCAGCGTTTGCAGCATCAGGCCGGATATGATACACATATATGGAACAATCCATTGATGATGTACACGTGTTTGTCTGCAACCTTGCGCCAGTGTGTGACCCCCGATATTGCTTTCTTGGACCCTGACACACTGCTCTGGGTGACGGTTGCATATGGTCGATCGAGCAAGAGGTGGTGAATCTTGAAGATATTTGGTGATCCGATCCGATGCTAGCTACAAACTGGACTGAATCTCGATCGTACCTGCACCTTAAAGCAGACACTTTTCATCTTCATCATCATATATGGGGGTGGCTAATTCGATCATGCTGCGTAATTCTCAACTGATCGATTTCAATGGAACATATACATGCATGCATGCATGCTATAAACTAGCTAAACCAACATCTCATCATCTAGCTAGATTCTTCTTCCTCTTCTTTGGAGGATCATCATATCTGGATTCTGGATGGGGAAGAAGACTTCCTGCTCCTGCATGCATGGACGATCAAAATATCCTGCAGGGTTGTGGATAAACTCGAGGCAATGACTGGCTGTTGCGTAGCCAATTGTCGCAGCAGCCACTACTGTCCACTGCTGACACGACCGGCTTTGGGTACCAACGACAGCAGCAGCTAGCAACGGATGATTGTACCACCACATTGGTTGCCATCAGTTCAGTGCATTCTCTCGTCAACCTGGCCCTCTCTTTCACAGGCAGCAGCAGCACACCGAATCGCCCAGCAGCTAGCACACCGGAAAGAAAGTAACTTAACCTTCAGTAGGAGTCATGCATTGACGTCGCCCTTGATCGCTAGAGCTAGCTAGCTAGCTGCAACTCAAGGAGAAATGGAACACCTCAAGCAGCTTTTGTAGAACCAATCAATATATAATGGTGATCAGTTTGGATGTAATTGCGAGCCAAGGCATAAACGTCGCCGCACACTATCATATACTAATGCAGGAGAATTAGGATATTAACACTTTGATGCCAAGTTGGATTATTCCGTAAGTAAATGCACGCATGGACGTGTGTTAATTTGTAACCATGTCATGTCATGCCATTTAAAGTCCAAATTAACAATGTGTGATTCCTTCGCTATATTTGTGGGCGGACGCAGGCTAGTCGAAACCGTGAAGGGATCAACTGATGGCGAAGTTTTAGATCAGTGGATATTTGCATGATTAATTAGTTACTCGATCTGACGACCTGCCTTTGCCGTTGCAAAGGTTGCATAACATCGGACTAATTTTTTTCTCTCTTTTTTAAGGAAGAAAATCTGGACTGGATGATACTGTATCCACTTTACTTTGTTCTGGCTGGACCTTGAATCTATGGGAGGTTTTTGTAGTTGCAGCCAACTGTTTAAGCCATGAGATACTTGTCAGGTGGTGGCCCACTAAGACATGTCCACAGATGAAAATGATATGGGATTTCATGGCATCTTCTCGATCCTAATGTATTGACAGGCAAAGTTTTTACGTGATCGTGAAAATTAAAAGATATGAAATTCTGCGTGGCTCGATTAAATTTAAATCGGCTAACATATATGGGTCTCAGGTTTGTTTCAGTCAAATTAACACATATATCTAGTGGTATTTTCAAACTTGAAACTTCTATGGTGGCATTTATGCTCGAATGTCTTTATTTCCTCGTTTTTCTGATTTATGAGCACGTATATTCTATCAGTTATAAATAACTTCCTATTTTAGATTTTCCATAAGTTAAACATGTCTATCTTTGACTGACAATATCTAAAAATCTAAAAAAATTATAATTTAATAACATGTGAATTTATATATTATGAAATTATTTTTCAAGGTGAATTAAAAAACATAAATCTTATAATGTTAAATTATATAAATTTTTAGAAACTGGTAGCTAAAATATAAATATTTGTAAACTGGTAGTCAGAATATAAATATTTGACTTAAGACAGGTAACACTATAACAAGTAATGAAACAGATTTTTTGGACTGATCCTATATATCTATTTGCAGTAAATGTATACTCATGTATATGATCGATTGACTATTTGACTTGTAAGATGATGTATACTCCTATATAAGTATGTACTTGTGAATTATACTGTAGCTATTGACTACAGTCTCGAAAAAAATAATGTCATGCATAGACTTGACCCACTAGATAATGGTGGAAGTAAATCAGTTATACCGCCATTTATGAGGCTTATGTGATTAGAGGACGCATCTGAGAAGATAGCGCGATATGACATGGTGATGAAGAGAGATGCGGCATTTAGCAGGCGATTTGTACTTCCTTCCAATCCACCCAATAGATAAGACGTTGCTGAATGCTGATCAGCACCGGGCGGATTGTCCAATTATTTGTCCTCTTTTGGCTTTCATGTTCATGTTGGGTAACACTAGGAAACTGAAAAAAATAATCTGGACCGGTGATCCCGAAGATCACAGCACACATCCTCCGATAATTTTCTGAATCGTAGTTAAACATGCGAAAATAAATAAATAAAACATAACTCGAACTTCAACACCAGGCTATAACTCAACTGTTCAATCAAAGAAGAGGTTGAAAACGACAAACTGATCGAGCATCATAAGGCTTTTGATATACTCCTTTCATCATATAAAAAATCAAATTCTATCTATAAATCTGAACAAGCATTCGTCCAGATTCATAGTCAGGATTGGATTCTTTTTGGGACAGAGAGAGTATACATGTGTTTATTGGTATTTTTAGTGATCAGATATAAGAGAAGTTATTGGCATATAAGGTTGAAAAAATATGTCTAGAGAGGAAATTGTATTCTTACTTCTATTATCTAAAAAACATCTGCTAAGTTGACAATGACGATAGCTACATTTTCTTTCTGGGATCTGATCATATATATGTGCATATGCAGAGAAAAACCTCCATGTTCTTACCACACTTATTGTCATTTTTCCTGTGGACAAACCTAGCTACCCATTGGTTCTGGAGCCATTAGTCGGGTTCGATGATCTGTATCGTGATATAAACAAACGAGAGAAAAATTATAAATAGAATGGTACATGAGTCATCTGAATTATTTAACTTTCTTGTTGTAGGTTGACGACATCTATATCTAGTTTCTGAAATGTTCGGAACTAGGAGCACCCGTGCACTTGGTTTCTCAGGCTAAATCCTTTGTTCTGTAGCGTTTCAGAGTATGATCTCACGAACAGCATCATGCACAAATATAAATTAAAATATGGTTTATGATTTTTAATTTTTGCCGAGTATAGATTCTTGATCCCATTCAAGCCGTGCTTGACCCATACTCTTCTTCTGCAGGCAGCGGATTCCTGTATAGCTAGGTAGGCTGACCTGAATATACCAGTGGATTATATTACGTGAAGACAACGAACAATATATTAATTAATCGCGACAGTGGCAAATTCAACGCTTTCACCCTCTCTATAATCACAGTTGCAAGCCTGCAAATCCCTTTCGTTCACGTCAACTCCTTGGGTGCTAGTTATATATGGGCTAGAATAAGCTAACCTGCTTGGTCAATTTTGTGGATCACGGTAATGCGATTGGCTGACTACTTAAGCAGTTGTGGATACGTCTTGGTAACTATAATGTGTAAATAAGGTTAATTACTTCATTACTGACAAACTAATTAATTATAATTCTAACCTGATTAATTACAACCTGCTTAATTAGTTTATCAATTACAACTGATTAGTTTCTCAATTAACAATTATTACCAATTAATCCGGTAACTATCTTGTGCATAAAATTGGTATGACAATGAAGCAGGTTAGCTATGGTGTAGTGTAGCCTGCAATTGTTAAGTCTTAATTAATTACAACTGATTAATTATCATACCAATTCTATGCACGGCAGCATAATTAAGCAGGTCGTAATCGACAAACTAATTAATCACAATAAGATTAATCTAATAAATGCATCCATCAAAATTTTATATATTAATACTTAATTAATTATATCTAACTAATTTTCTCGGTTTACGTACAACTAATTAACCGTTTCAACCCTAAACGCAACCTAGCTTCCTTCCAGCAGCAGAGATGTTATCCGTAGAAATTTGGCATGAACTAAAAATCCCGGCCGTTCTGTTGTCACAAGCCGTTGTTTGTAGTCTGCACGAGTGCACGCACGCACGCATGCGTTGGCCACGTGTCAGCTTGCTGGTGCAAGCGCACGGATGATCAATCGGTGACCGCCTGACCGGCCGGATCGAGATCGATCAGCGCCGCTTGCGCCGCGCCTCAGCTCGCGAGCGGATAGCGACGTACGTACGTGCTCTCCCTCTCCTACGTGCAAATGGCGCTACACGCCAATCCAACGCGAGCGAGCCCGATCGATCGCCGTTAAACTAGTCGTTCGATGAGATGGTGATTAACCAAAGCGATTGGAGGCGAGGATTCGCCGGCCTAATCGAGCGCGCGGCTTTGGCTCCCCGCGCCCACGACGCGCGCGCGCGCGCGCGCGCGCTGGCATCGGCATCGCCGCGTCGCCGGCTGGCCTCGCTGTCGCGGTGGGCCCCACCCGCCGCTCCCCGTTTCCGCACGTCGCTCTCCTGGTCTCGCTCGCTTCAGCTGAGCTGAAGATTCTGCTTTAGCTGCGTCGGATTACGGGCTTTGCGGCTTGCGATCAACACCCCTCTGAAGATGTAAATTATTGCGCATTTTGCCCATGGTTCTTTTTCACCACGTACGGTTACGTTTCCAAGCAAATGCATGCCATTTGATAAAATCTCTTACCTCTTTTTTTTTTTAAAATATAGCTTTTTTTTAGTTCTAATAATTTTAGGATAAAAGGAGTAGAACTTATAGCATACAGTCGAATTTTTTCTTCAAATTATGATCCGTCCCTGGAAGTATTTGCTGTAAAACTTTGGAGTCCCCCCTCCCATGTTGCTTTAGAAGAAAAAAAAACATTCATGCCACCTGCAACAAGAATCAACGAAGAATCAGAGGGAGAAAAAAAAAGAAGTCCAAGAAAATACCACAACGAAAATCTACGGGAAGATAGGGGCTAGTAGCTGCTATTGCGGGACCCGCACAAAATATCCCTATAAAAATGAGGGCGCGTGCTGCTCTGTAGAACTTCAGAGCAGAGAGAGAAGCGATACACACTACCACGAGGTGGAGAAGCGAAGGCGAGAGCGATCCATTCATTACCAGGGAGAGGGGAGAAAGCGGCCGGCGAGCCGCAGTTCGCCGGCGATCTCCAACCATCCGAGGTGAAGAGGAAACAAACAGTTCAAGTCTTCCACAGAATCGTGAGGTAGTATATCGGTTACTCGCATCAGCAGAGGAATCTTAACTTTGTTTGTTGATACGGTGTGATCTGCTTCTACGTGTGTTCGTCTCCTTTTCTGTTCCTCTTTTCCCGTAGATTTCTCGGTTTATCCGAGGAGTTGTTGGTCACTTTTATTTATCCATAATACGAGTACTTATATTGTTTTTATCTAAGATGGGTAGAGCTAGATAATTCTGAACTTTCTGTAAGCTAATGTGCAGTTCTATGTTCCAAAAAAAAAAAAAGGGAATGCTAGGTATCCCGATGTATCATCCCGTTCTAGGTTCGAATAGGATACCGTCGCGTAGCATTTTCCTTTAAAAATATTCTAATATTTTATTTATAATTTAATCGCCTTTGTTATCTCCAACGTTTTCAGTTCCATTTGCAAATTTTGTGTACAGATTAAATAGCAGTTATACTCTACTAGTAGTAGCGGAGTATAAACTACCAACCTGAGCGAGCGGAGGCGAGGGGGCATTCGTTCCCGCGCGGGCAATGTCGGCGGCGCAGGGCCTTGCGCTGAAGCTCCGCGCCGCGCCGGCGGCGGCTGGCGGCCGCGGGGAGAAGCGTCGCCGCCCGCCATCGGCGACCACGGCGGCTGCGTCCTACGGTGCGGCGGCGCGGCCTCGCCACGGCGCCATGTCGCTGGAGGGCGGGTTTCTCGGAGGCGCGCTCCCCGCCGAGGACCGGGTGGCGCCCCGGGCATCGGCGTCGCGCCAGGCGGAAGCGGCGCGTCCTCCTCCGAGGTCGATGTCGAAGATCCCGGAGAGCAGCATTGGGCTGTATGACCCCTCCTTGGAGCGCGACTCGTGCGGCGTCGGCTTCATCGCCGAGCTCTCCGGCGAGTACAGCCGCAAAACGGTGAGGTTTTCGCGACTAAGCACGGTGCTAGAGTTGATTGTCCCCGTGCAAACAATCGAAACCCCAACGCGGCGTGAATTTCCGAGATTCTGAAATTGTTCGCGGCGGCTTTTGCGGTTGCAGGTCGACGACGCCATAGAGATGCTCGAGAGAATGGCTCACCGTGGGGCCTGCGGCTGCGAGAAGAACACCGGCGATGGCGCAGGCATCCTCGTTGCTCTGCCGCACGACTTCTTCAGAGAGGCAAACCTTCTTATAAAGTTTTAAGCCGAGAAATATGGGAATTTTCTGCCGCTGGGGGAGTCATTTTTTTCTGCCTGTTTGTTTTTTGTGTTCTGACAGGTCACGAAGGACGCAGGTTTTGAGCTTCCGCCGCCTGGTGAGTACGCCGTCGGGATGTTTTTCATGCCCACAGATGAGGAACGCCGTGAAAAGAGCAAGCTTTTGTTTCGTGAGGTTAGTGATCAAGCAGAACAGTAGAACAATTCAGTTCAATCCGATTGTAACTGATATCATGATACCATTCTCAATTCGTGTTGTATCTTTGGATTTGTTTGGAGTCATGCAGAAAGCAGAGTTGCTGGGACATACTGTCCTCGGCTGGCGCCGGGTTCCCACAGACAACTCGGGTTTGGGTCAATCAGCACTAGATACAGAACCAGTGATTGAGCAAGTGTTTGTCACCAAAAGTGCAAGTTCAAAGGCTGATTTTGAGCGGCAGGTCATTTGATGAGCCAGCACACATTTACTGTATGGATTTCATCCGTAGCTGTTGTTCCTTGACTTGTTTTTGTTGACTGCAACTGCAGATGTATGTCCTACGGAGGTTCTCAATTATGTCCATACGAGAAGTTCTAGGTGTCAAGAATGGCGGACCAAAAGATTTCTACATGTGCTCTCTATCTTCAAGGTTCCGTGTTACAATCCTATTAATTAAAAAATATGTGGTTTAAGCTTCCAACCTTGTAATCTGTATTAAGCCACAGTAAGCTGTGACATGGATTAAAAAAACATGTTTCAGAAACGCTTCATTTTGATAAGAAGGAATAGAAAAGCAACTTTTTGGATGTTTTCTCCTTTGTGATTTGATCTAATCTCAAGTTTTATTTGGTAACATGTGCGTACATTCAAGTTCCTGCCAAGCAATTATTTCCTGAAATTCGTTTTTTTACAGGACCATTGTTTATAAGGGTCAGCTTAAGCCAAGCCAACTCAAGGGGTACTTCTTTGCAGACTTAGGCGATGAAAGCTTCACAACTTACATGGCACTGGTAAGCACATAATCATTTCAATATTATCTGTAATAAAATCGATGATCAGAGTCAGAAGATATGATTGCTAGCAGCAAGATGGTTGTGAGGTCATATAATGCTTCTAAGCAGGCATCAGATATCCTCTTTTATTATAATAATATTAATATGCTATTTCCCTCCTGGTTCGTGATGCCTTTGTCTGAAGCTTTAGAAACTAGAAACTGTGTCAGGCTGTCAGCTGATGCCAACAAAAAGGATGCTTCAGAGTCCTCGTGTAGTTCTGCTATTAGCTACTGATTTTCCAGAATGTGTATCCTATTTAGGTGGTTTGAACAAACTTTATTTGGCTTGAGGTAGCTTAGGTTCTGGAACTGTTTTACATGGATGATAACATATGGAGCAGGATTCAAGGATAGTTCGTACTGGCCTATTGGTTATTCATATGAAACCATATTGCATATCGTTTATATGTAGTTGTGCAAAAGATGAACAAGGTATAGTTTAAAAGTTATGCATGCAAACAGATCCACTCAAGGTTTTCCACGAACACCTTCCCTAGTTGGGATCGAGCGCAACCAATGCGTGTTTTGGGGCATAATGGCGAGATTAATACCCTTCGAGGGAACAAGAACTGGTAATTTTGCTAAACATGTCTCTCGTAATTTTCTTGTAAGCAAGCATCTTCACATGCCTATGGACCATGGAGCATGAATTATATTATTTATATGCTTACTTGCACTGCGGTCCTATTTCCATGTTTGGTAGGATGAAGGCACGCGAGGGTCTCTTGAAGTGCAAGGGACTAGGTCTAACAAGGGATGAAATGTTGAAACTTCTGCCTATAGTGGATGCTACATCTTCGGATTCAGGTTCCATTCCTTTATCATAATTTACACATGATAAAAATAAAAGCAGTAGTTTGCTGTTAGATCCGACTCTGAAACAATGTGTATATTTGGCGTTGCATATCCCTTTTCACCTGTCGAATGAAAGTGAATAATCATCTTTGCAAAGTTATTTATTGAATGATCTTGTGAATTCAGGTGCAATTGACAATGTTCTTGAACTCCTCATACAATCTGGAAGAAGCGCGCCAGAGGCTGTCATGATGATGATCCCTGAGGCGTGGCAAAACGATGTTAACATGGACCCTGAGAGAAAAGCTTTGTATGAGTTCTTTTCAGCACTTATGGAACCTTGGGATGGACCAGCTCTAATCTCATGTAACAATATAAAACTATACTCTCTTCTTAATGTTGATGTATGCATTATGATAGATAGTATTAATTCTGACCTAGTCTTCACACAGTTACTGATGGCCGCTACCTTGGTGCGACCCTGGATCGTAATGGATTGAGGCCAGGCCGGTTTTATGTGACCTACAGTGGCCGTGTAATTATGGCTAGTGAAGTTGGTGTGGTCGATGTTCCTCCTGAAGATGTTTCGAGAAAGGGTAGGCTAAACCCTGGAATGATGCTTTTAGTTGATTTTGAGAACCATTGTGTTGTGAATGATGATGAATTGAAGAAAGAGTACTCCAGAGTTCGTCCGTATGGAGAGTGGCTGAAAAGACAAAGGATACAACTCACAGATATCATACAATCTGTAAATGAAACAGAGAGAATTGCACCGAGCATTTCGGGTGCACTTCCAGTAAGTTAATTGTCTTGCTGACTTTTGGAGTGTCCTGTTGGTTAGGAATTTGCCATGTGATGGTGAGCTATTTTTTGGCTTTTTCACACTTTGCTGCAGATTACAAAGGAGAACGAAGCAGATATGGGTATCCGTGGAATTTTGGCCCCGCTGAAGGCTTTTGGGTAAGCAACTGCCTGATCTTACTCCGTAGTATGTTTCTTCTCATCCTCCGTATTGCAAAATTACCTATTTGGTTGGATTCAGGTATACAAGAGAAGCCCTGGAAATGCTGATGCTACCGATGGCCAAAGATGGACAAGAAGCTCTAGGATCAATGGGGAATGATACTCCTTTGGCTGTGATGTCAAACAGAGAGAAGCTGACTTATGAATACTTCAAGCAGATGTTTGCACAAGTTACAAACCCACCGATTGACCCGATCCGAGAGAAAATTGTCACATCTATGGAGTGCATGATTGGTCCTGAAGGTGACTTGTCTGAAACAACAGAGCGGCAGTGCCATCGCCTCACGCTTAAGAGTCCTTTACTGAATACAGATGAAATGGAGGCTATTAAAAAAACGAACTACCGGGGTTGGCGCAGCAAGGTGCTTGACATAACTTATCCTAAAAAGAATGGCAGGATGGGCTTAAAACAGACTTTAGATAAAATTTGCGCTCAAGCACGTGAAGCTATTCACGAGGGCTACACTATTCTAGTTCTCTCTGATAGAGGTCAGTAAGATTCATATGTACTACAGTTACACCAGACTCACTAAGCATGAATTTATCATCATCTAGATATAGTTTCATGAGCAATAGTGTTAGCATGAATTCAATATTCTGCATGTTCACCAAAATCGCTACCTTTGAGCTGAATTCAATATTGTGTTATTGTGGTATGTAAGATATCAAGATTTTTTCTATACAGATCATGAATAAGTATATTTTCATAACAGCATGTTAACAGTCAACATCTTAGTTTCATCTTAGGTTAGATTGTACTTAGTTTTTCTTGCTCCTCTTGGATCATGTGTCAACATAGCTTTCTATTCACATTGAAATCAAGATTTATCCAATTCTTTTTTGCATCTAAGTTCAGCTTTCCCAAGCTTGTCACCGTGATATGTGCTCTGCATTTCAATGTTTAATTCTCAAAATTAACTTGCCCCGTCATCTGTAGCATTTGGGTTGAAACATTACTTTAACTAGAAGTTTCCATACAGGTTTTTCTTCAGATCGTGTAGCTGTCAGTTCCCTATTGGCGGTTGGAGCTGTCCATCAGCACCTTGTCTCACATCTTGAGAGGACACGCATAGGATTGTTAGTTGAATCTGCTGAACCTCGTGAAGTGCACCATTTTTCTACTCTTATTGGATTTGGTGCTGACGCTATATGCCCTTATTTAGCTATAGAAGCAATATGGCGGTTGCAAATTGATGGGAGGATTCCTCCTAACGATGGGAAACCTTATACACAAGAAAAACTTGTCGAGAAATATTTTTATGCTTCAAACTATGGAATGATGAAAGTTCTTGCGAAGATGGGAATATCCACTTTGGCATCTTACAAAGGTGCTCAGATTTTTGAGGCCCTTGGTCTTGCTTCGGAAGTGGTCAGCAAGTGTTTTGAAGGTACTCCTAGTAGAGTTGAAGGTGCAACCTTTGAGATGCTTGCACAAGATGCTCTTCGTCTCCATGAGATTGCGTTCCCATCAAGATCTTTACCTCCTGGAAGTGCAGATGCAAATGCTCTTCCCAACCCTGGGGATTACCACTGGAGGAAAAATGGAGAAGTGCACCTTAATGATCCTTTGTCCATTGCAAAATTACAAGAAGCGGCACGAGTTAACAGCAGGGAAGCATACAAAGAATATTCTAGGCGCATTTACGAGCTGAATAAGGCATGTACTCTACGTGGCATGCTGAAATTTAGAGAAATTCCAATCAAAATTTCCTTGGACGAGGTAGAACCTGCAAAGGAGATAGTGAAGCGGTTCTGTACTGGAGCAATGAGTTATGGATCCATTTCCTTGGAGGCTCATACTTCCCTGGCTGAGGCTATGAACACACTTGGAGGAAAATCTAACACAGGTATCTCACATCATATATGGACCTGAACTTTTGCTGAGTCAGTTACTTTAAATGTTATGTTTGCTTTGTGTAGCATGTTTGCTTGATATGGTTCTAAGCTTCCTTGATTTCACATGATAACTTGCAAAAGCTTTGACCTAAAAAGTAACGTATAAAAACTAGTTGGCTCTTTTAGATCCTTTTAACATTGTTATTCCCAAATCACTTGAATTATGCTTACTTAAAATTCTTAATTATACGTGCCTGGAATGTGAAAGTTATATAACTATCAAGAATGGGAGCAAAGGCCAGTTAACAACTCAAACTTCCCTAAAAAAAAAAGTTAACAACTCAAACACTGACCTTCTTCCTTGGCATATGTTAAGCTGTATCGTAGCCAAACTACCCTTAAAATTGGATTGAAATTTGTATAATATCCCCCAGTAGTCGCTAGACCAAATTTCGACGGTGTAGATTGAACTGCATATCATTACATAGTGGGAGGATAACCACATAAGCATAGGGTTGTAACACCATATGACCCAAAATTCGCCCAATGCCTGGACCTCCGTGTAGCGATGTGGGGTGGGCCACTCTTGCATAGCACCTTAGTTGGGCTTTCATCCTTGTTTCGCCAAAAAGGTTAACAAGATCAGGAAATGTTATGTTTTGGGCCAACAAAGCTTGCTACTACAGCTCAAGGTAAACAGGCAATTGTTCTTTTTTACCTTTCTGATTGATCCATTTGCTTTAGGTAGATGGTGTTGTGAGAATTTCGTTCCTTTCAATCTTAATACAAATGATGCACTAAGCTTATGCACATTCCCTAAGAAAAACATAAGTGAATAAATCAGGGATCCTTTGACAAGCGTATAAGGCTTTATTTTTTGTTAATTGATATAGGCATATAGCACATGGATTCAATCCAGTAGCTTAGATTGTAGTCTTTGTTTTGTTCTCCAATTTCAGGGCTAGTCGCCTTCTGAACTCTTTTCATATGCTACACAGAAACAAATGGGATGAAGCCTGTTGCTCATTTGAGCACAGCAGCTAGGCTGATGCAAATTATTTATCAACTTATGTTTATTGTATTCTTACTTTTCTCTAATATTGAACTTCCTATCTGCAAATATGCATCTTATGTAAACTTTTTTATGACTTATTGATGCATGGCTATTTATTTAGAATATCAACTTACTAGTGAATTTGGTAACTGACTCCATTTTATATGTTAATTGGGATGCACATCTAAAAAGGTGAGGGAGGGGAACAACCTTGCCGTATGGAGCCTCTTCCTGATGGTTCAAAGAATCCCAGAATAAGTGCAATCAAGCAAGTTGCCAGTGGAAGATTTGGAGTTTCCATCTATTACCTGACTAATGCGGTTGAGGTGCAGATAAAAATGGCTCAGGTATTTGACCAGATTGGTGCTTTGTAAACAAAATGAGTTACTTCCTGCAGTGTGTGCATCATGACCACTGATCAGGTTATTCATCAGGCAGTAGAAATTTATGTCTTGTCCCTCTAACTGTACAGGGTGCTAAACCTGGTGAAGGTGGTGAGCTACCAGGCCACAAGGTCATTGGTGATATTGCAGTCACTCGAAATTCTACAGCTGGTGTAGGGCTCATTAGCCCACCTCCTCACCACGATATATACTCTATTGAGGATCTCGCACAACTTATCCATGACCTTAAGGTATAGCCTCCTTTGTTTAAAATGGAAGGGCAGTCTCATATGATGGTGGCTTATAACTACTGAACGCAAGACTCCAGTTTGCTATTTACACATTTACTTCCTTATTAATTGCCATTTCTTGTCTTAATATTTCATATTAGAGAACTTTTTTAATTGAAACCATGCATGTCGCACTTTACAGATTTTGCTTGCTTATGCTATATCACTTTTTTCTACTGTAGAATGCAAACCCAGGAGCCAGAATCAGCGTCAAACTAGTCTCTGAAGCTGGTGTAGGAATTGTTGCTAGTGGTGTGGTGAAAGGACACGCAGACCATGTTCTGATCTCTGGACACGATGGAGGCACTGGAGCCTCCAGATGGACAGGGATTAAAAATGCTGGACTTCCTTGGGAGCTTGGATTAGCTGAAACACACCAGACTCTGGTGGCCAATGGTCTCCGTGGCCGAGCTGTTCTTCAGACAGATGGACAGATGAAAACTGGTAGAGATGTTGCCGTTGCTTGTTTACTTGGAGCGGAGGAATTTGGATTCAGCACAGCCCCATTAATCACACTTGGTTGCATTATGATGAGGAAGTGTCATACTAACACTTGCCCTGCTGGTATTGCTACACAAGATCCAGTGCTCCGTGCAAAGTTTGCTGGGAAGCCAGAGCATGTCATAAACTACTTCTTCATGCTTGCTGAAGAGGTACGAGAAATCATGGCACAGCTTGGTTTCCGCACTGTTAATGAAATGGTTGGGCGATCGGATATGCTTGAGATCGATCCCAAAGTACTGGAGGGCAATGAGAAACTTGAAAACATTGATCTCTCACGGCTTCTGAAACCAGCTTCTGAAATTAGCCCCGGGGCTGTTCAATATTGTGTCGAGAAGCAAGATCATGGCCTCAACATGGCATTAGATAACAAACTCATAGCCTCCTCAACAGCTGCCCTTCAAAAAGGCGTTCGTGTTTTCATTGAGACTCCAGTACGGAACACTAACCGAGCTGTTGGTACTATGCTCAGTCATGAAGTCACAAAACGGTATCACCTTCATGGATTGCCTTCAGATACCATCCATATTAAGCTGAATGGAAGTGCTGGCCAAAGTTTTGGTGCTTTTCTGTGTCCTGGGGTCACTCTTGAGCTTGAAGGAGACAGCAATGATTATGTTGGCAAAGGACTATCTGGTGGAAAGATTGTTGTTTATCCACCAAGAAATAGCCGATTTAATCCACAGGACAATATTGTGATTGGTAATGTGGCTTTATATGGTGCTACAAAGGGAGAGGCATATTTCAATGGTATGGCGGCAGAGAGGTTTTGCGTCCGCAATTCAGGTGCTCAAGCAGTAGTAGAAGGGATTGGTGATCATGGATGCGAGTATATGACAGGTGGTACAGCTGTTATTCTTGGAAAAACTGGTAGGAACTTTGCAGCTGGCATGAGTGGAGGTATTGCTTATGTTTATGATGTGGATGGGAAGTTCAGTAGCCGTTGCAATTATGAGTTAGTTGACTTGTATAATGTAGTTGAAGAGGATGACATCACAACATTGAGAATGATGATACAACAGCATAGACTTCATACAGAAAGTGATTTGGCTAGAGATATACTCTCGAATTTTGATAATCTCCTCCCAAAATTTGTAAAAGTATTTCCAAGAGATTACAAGCGGGTTTTGGATAAACTAAAAGAAGAGAAGGCTGCTAAAGAAGCAGAGCAAAAGGCAAGAGAAGTGGTGGATAATAAGACAGTTGAAGTAATTAAAGCTCCAAATGGTATTTCAGTAAAGACACAGGTAAATAAGGTTTAAGGAGGATACTTTCTCATTCTCTATATCTGTGATATGTAACTTGACTGTTGGAAATTTATTATGTCCTTAAAATAGTTATCATTGTAATTTTGTAAGCTAAGCTTTCTAGTCTGACTTCAAGTCTTTCTGATATGCAGATAGTGAAGAACGGAGAGCCATCAAGCCGACCATCACGAGTTTCAAATGCTATAAAATACAGAGGTTTCATAGCATATGAGCGAGAGGGGACTTCTTACAGAGATCCAAATGAGCGTGTAAAAGATTGGAATGAAGTTGCAATTGAATTGGTTCCTGGGCCACTGCTAAAGACGCAATCTGCTCGGTGCATGGATTGTGGCACTCCTTTCTGTCATCAGGTGATACTCAGTTCCCCCCCCCCCCCCCCTTTTGTATTAGGCAGTTCTTTTTTGCATAAAATACAATGATGCTTTTCAGTACAGTAGTTTTATACGAATGTCCTTGATTCTCTTGACTTCTTGTCCATATATAATTGCAAAGTTTTCTTGGTATGGTTTCTGTATTTTTCTTATATCAAACTTTTGCAGGAGGGTTCTGGTGCTGGTTGTCCTCTTGGAAATAAGATCCCTGAATTCAATGAATTGGTTCATCAGAATAGATGGCATGAAGCCTTGGATCGGCTACTTGAGACAAACAATTTCCCTGAGTTTACTGGACGAGTTTGTCCTGCTCCTTGTGAGGGTTCATGCGTACTTGGCATTATAGACAATCCAGTATCCATAAAGAGCATAGAGTGCGCCATCATAGATAAAGGATTCGAAGAGGGATGGATGGTACCACGGCCTCCACTTCAGAGAACAGGGTGTGTGTTCGGCACAACTTTTTACTTGCTTTCTCATATGAGTTGAAACATGTAACAATATCTCTCTTTTTTTTTTCTTTTGCAGAAAGAAAGTTGCTATTGTTGGCAGTGGCCCAGCTGGTCTAGCTGCTGCGGATCAACTCAACAAAATGGGCCATTTAGTGACTGTGTTCGAACGTGCTGACCGTATTGGAGGACTGATGATGTATGGGGTTCCAAATATGAAGGCGGACAAAGAGGGCATTGTTCAGCGACGTGTTGAGTTGATGGCTAACGAGGGGGTTAAATTCATTGTGAATGCCCATGTTGGAAGTGACCCTTTGTACTCCGTTGAAAAGCTCCGCTCTGAGAATGATGCCATTATTTTGGCCTGTGGAGCTACAAAGCCAAAGTGAGTTAACACAAACGAAAAAAAAAAAAGAGTTTGTATTCTAGTTTACATCTTTCTTGGCACCAGTTTTTAAAGTCTAAGCTACACAGTTTTATCTTTCATGCCTTTGAAACTTGGCTAATGTTTAGAGCATTATCCTTGAGCAGAGATCTCCCTATTCCTGGACGGGAGTTGGCAGGCATCCATTTCGCTATGGAATTTCTTCATGCCAATACCAAAAGTTTACTTGACAGCAACTTGGAGGATGGTAACTACATATCAGCCCAAGGGAGAAAGGTGGTTGTTATTGGTGGTGGAGACACAGGTACAGATTGCATTGGGACATCCATTAGGCATGGTTGCACCAACCTTGTAAATCTTGAACTTATGCCAGAACCACCAAGAAAGAGGGCACCTGACAACCCCTGGCCCCAGGTTAGTTCCCTCATCATATAAAACGACAGCATCTTTATATTCTTTTTTAGTGAAAAAATCTTTATATGTTTAGAATGTAAGCATTGCGCCACTACCGTTGCCTGAAATTCCACTAACATTACTCTGTTGTGTTTCTACTATTGCCTTCAGTGGCCCAGGATCTTCCGTGTTGATTATGGGCACCAGGAAGCAACTAGCAAGTTTGGAAAAGATCCAAGAAGTTACAAAGTCCTCACGAAGCGGTTTATCGGAGATGAGAATGGAAATGTGAAGGCCCTTGAGGTAATACGTGTTGAATGGGGAAAAGTGAACGGAAGGTTCCAATTCAAGGAAGTTGAAGGATCAGAAGAAATTATTGAGGCCGATCTTGTCCTCTTAGCTATGGGATTCATGGGTCCCGAAGCGGTTAGTTTTCCTCCCTTTCTCTTATAGACAAGAATAGCATCACACAATTGTGCACATAGCTATCTGTTTAGAGACCAAACAACACATAGTGCCTAACTGCATATCCTTCTACAGACTGTTGCTAACAAGCTGGGTCTAGAACAAGACATGAGGTCAAACTTCAAAGCTCAATTTGGAAATTTTGCGACCAATGTGGAAGGTGTGTTTGCTGCTGGAGACTGCAGACGTGGGCAATCACTGGTTGTTTGGGCCATCACAGAGGGGCGCCAAGCTGCAGCAGCCGTAGACAAGTATCTTGCAATTGCAAGGGATGAAGTTGAAACCAATGGCATAGAAGACATTGCTGTCTCCAGTGAAGGTCTGGTCCAACCCGTAGTTGCATAGGCCGAGAACATTTTTGTAATTTTGATACAGCAATGATGATGCGAAGATAGTAGGGCCATGCATTTTTAGTTATAAAAAAGTAAATAAAGGGCACGTAAATAATTTACAAGAAAAGGGGCCCTTTTGTTTATATAAGTATGATAAAAAGGGAAATTTTGCGGACGCGTATATTTTTTCCCTGTTTCTTCTTGTGAAGAGATGCAAATCCTGTAATTATAAGAGCAATATCTGGTTTTTGTTAAATAAATATGAGGGAAATGTGTTAAAAACATCTATTTATTATGTGTAAGTACATAATATATCTTTATGTTTCTCTTCCATCCATGAACCTACCACTATGCTGCTGCATGAATTGTAAATATTTTTAAGGTGTTGTCATTGACTGGTTCAAGAATCGATCTGTAGACAAAATTAATCAGTTTGTTTAACTTATTTCTTAAACAAAAGCAGAGGCTCTGTTTCATTTCATTGATTCGCTTCCTTTATTGAAAAGAAACTCAATCCTCGTGTGACATGATTCATGTTTGGATGTTATTAACTGTTTTATTTTATAATTGGAGAGAAGTCATGCGTTATTAGTCCGACTAGAAGATATTAGTCGACACCTGATGCAAAAGATTTCATATTTGATATGCCTTGTTCTAAATTGGCAATGCCGTTATGAAAAAAGTACAGTCCATTATTGACTGTGTGCACGACGATCAATAATTATTCTGAATTGAGCGACGAAACACAAGAATATATAGAACGGATAACAAGATTGACCCTCTAAAATGGTACTGCTTCGATTTTCAGATGTATTATTACATGTTAAATGTAAACAGTTTTATTGAGAATTTCTCTAAAGAACTTTTTTTAACGAGGACTTATGATGTGCACTTGCTAGTGTAGCGGTACTGTGGTAGGATGTACGGTTTCAACCCTATGATCCTTTATTTTAGTTCTTTAAAGTGCTCATATTTTCTTTTTAATTATTTGACAACAAAGATCCTTGGTTGTCTAATCCTTTTTAATATCAAATTTATACCATTGCATAGCATATTTGTGGATACACTTGTACATACTCGCTGCAGCATTTACTTATGAGTATGCTTGAAATTTAATTTCAAAGTTATGCCATTGCACAGTATATTTATGAATACATTCATACTTACGTACATACTCGCTGCAGTATATATTACATGACTATGCATGGAAAACACTTTTACGCTTGCAACTTAAACGAGCCAAAGACAGTTGACAAGCAAGTCAACAGTCATTAGCGTACCTGACCGGTCAATCGATCGAGGTTACACGCATGACGTACATAATAGGCTACTATCAAAGTTCGTTTTAAAGGAAAAATTGCATAATTTTAGTCTTAAATTGACACCCCATCATGTACGCTCTGAACAAGTCAAGCTCTTCTCTTCACCACTATATAACGCACGCTTTCTCCAAACAACCAAGCGCCACTCAAAGCTCACACATCGCCATTGATTTCGCCACTCAAAGCTTAGCTAGCTACTAGTTGGCTACACAGAGAAGCATCCAGTAGTAGTATCTCTAGCTAGCTAGAGCCCAGAGCATGGGCAACAGCTTGCCGCTGCCATGTCCGTGCCAGGAGGCCACGGCGGTGGCCACCTCCGGAGTCAAGAAGAGGAAGAAGAAGTCGCCGGCCACCGCCGCTGTCAGGAGCAGCAAGGCCAAGGCGGCGGCGTCGGCGGCGGCGTCGAGACACGTGGTTCCGGTGCTGGACACGCCGGAGGAGGAGGAGGAGATGAAGATGGCATGGCCGGGGTGCCAAGTGGAGCCGGCCGTCGACGGCGGCGACGGCATGCGGGTGAAGGTGGTGATGAAGAGGAAGGACGCGGCGGAGCTGATGGCGAGGCTGGAGGAGCGGTGCGCCCTCGAGAGGAAGGCCAAGATGGTGGAGCTCAACGCCGGCCTCCGCGGAGGCCACGGCCACGGCGGCGGCGGCGGCGCCAGGATGAGCCCGTGCCGGGACGCGTGGGCGCCGCGGCTCGTGGCCATACCGGAGAACTAGCAAAGCAAGAACTGCAACTGCAAAATCTGCATGCACAGTACAGTAGCTGTAACAGTTTTGGAGCCCTGATAAAATTACATATACCTCAAGTATATTAGCTAGCAAGTTAATTAGCGACATGGTGAATTGAGTATTTAAATTGGTGATTTCTCTCTTTTTTTTCCCTCCTCTTGATTCCTCTTGGCTTCTTGAGAAGATGTCTCTGTCGGCTCCGCCATGGCGCAGCACTTCAGTGTATGCAGAGAGTTGTCAATTGTGCAACTTATGATGAACATGATATGTTCATATCCATGTGTAAATAACCTTCTTGTTTTATAAGATGCATCCTTGCTTGATAAAGCACAGATTTTTATTTCTAGTCACGCTATTTTAGCAAGCAAGAGGAGATTGATTCATATGTTGCACACTTGCAGTTGTAACACATCAACTTTTTGAATTGAATTAGAAATTCGATCGGCTGATCTGGATGTTGCTGCCTACCAGCTTCCTTCTCCCAAACTTATCCTCGACATTGACATATTTGTTGTGGTTGGAAGATTCAGACAGAGTGTTGTCGATCGAGGTGAGACGTTACACAGCTTAGCTGTCACTCATCAGCGAAACAGTGCTAATTACCTTCGTCACACTGCCATGGATGGGTGAAACAACTGATGCCAATGGATAATACTCCAAAGCTCATGTTGGCATGTTGACCTCTTCATAATTCAAAGCAAGCAAAAGCTAGCTCTATCATGGGCAAGGTGGGCAGTATCTTCTGAATCCATGATAGGTTCAGACTTCAGAGTTCAGAGGATCGAGGTAGCTAGTCAGCATGACCAGTTCAAGCATCAGCTATCTTTATTCTATCTGAGAAGCCTGTGATTACCATTAGATATTGTTATCTTCACACACGTAAGCGTTGAGAAAAAAAATTCACAGTAGTTAGTCTGGTCGTAACACCGACACTAGCTGTATGAGAAACTTAATGGAGTGATAATTTACCACTGTATATTTTTATTCTGTTCACACAATAACTTAGTCTGAACAAGAACGTTAATCTGTTTTCTTTTTATCCCCTCTCTGGTCATTGTCATGACTGCAATGAAAATACAGAAGTGGAGAAATTTGCGAGCAAATGATTTGCCTCTGAAAGTCTGAATCGAAGCTAATCTTTGTCCAAGTCAGCAATAGGTATTATAGGTATTAGTCCACATCATTTTATTTTTTGTCTGTTAATTTACACCCAGAGTCTGATTATTTATGTCACAGCTACGCCATCAAAGCATAAGAAAACCAAACATCTCAATCTGTCGAGACCTACACTTGCAAAGTCTCGTCAACACACAGGCGAGCTCGACATCAACACACCACCATTCGGACAATGAACAGAAGCGTCAACACGCAGTGTGTAATCTTCAATTAACTCACCTACATACTCTCTCAATCTTCAAATATCTCGCACAATAATCAAATTTCAATACAGTTTAAGTACACATCGTTTATTCTCAGAAAAAATATGCCATGACTTTTTATATTTCGTAGATGAAAATATTTGTCATACTAATCGAAGTGTCAGGCTTCAGCTATAAATAAACAGCAGATACAGTGATAAAGAAACTAGCTGGTGCCTATGCAATTGCGTGGCTAGTACCATACAAAATTATTTATTTTTTATATATGATTTTACTTAAAATTTATTCAATATCTATCTTGTTATCTTAAGATTTTGAAAGACTACTTTATCATCCGCGTGTTTCTAAATTTATAGTTTTTAAAAATCACTTCGGTCACTACCCCTTACTTATTTGTTAGATCTTTATTTGTTTGTCGATCTATCACTATTTCTATTCATTTTCCATAAAACTTTTAAAAATTAAACCTTTAAGTTTTTAGAGTTCATTGTCATGTTGGGTTTTGTTTTTATAATTTTTTAAAGTTCCATCAAACACCTCCACTGTACTCCTCTACGGTCCCTCCGCTGCCTCATCTCTTTATTATTATTGGGAGTTTAAAAATCGAGCATAACATTTTTACTTTTAGAAGTCCCGCTAAACCGTTAGCGGTTTTGCCACTATACTCCTCTACGCACGACCTGCCTGCTACGTCCCCTCTTTATTGTCATTGAGATTTTAAAAATTGAACATGATGATCATTGGAGTTTATTTTTTTACTTTCTAGAATCCTACCAACTGCCACGACCGTGCTGCTTAATAGACTATCCATTGTCCCTCCTCTTAATCGTCAGTGGGATTCTATTTGGGATTTTTTTATATGTTTATAGTTTTTATATGTTCCATCAACTACCACAACTTTACTCCTTTACAGGCTTATTGTTTTTCCCCTATTTATGGTCATTTGATATCGTTGTGTTCTAGATGAACTATTCTTTTCGAAAAATCCATATTTTTCATTTTAATATTTTTATTTGTAAATTGTATTCTTACTTAAACTCTTATAATTATTTTTCTATTTTTGAAATTTATTTTATTTGCTATTCCGAATTTTAGTTAATCTCATCATATGTTCTAGATAGTCTATTTTTTCAATAGTCTTTATTTTTTATTATAATTTTTAGTTATTTATAAATTGTATTTCTAGTTGAACTATTACTTTTATTTTTCTAATTTTGGAATTTATTTTATTTTTTATTTTGAATTCTAATAAATCTCGTATTGTGTTATTTCGAATTCTAATAAATCTCGTGTTGTGTTATAGATGGATTAATTGTTGTTTCAATATTTAATTTTTATTCTGAATTTTAGTTATTTCAAAATTGTATTCCTACTTGAACTCTTCATTTTCTTTCCTAGTTTCAGAAATTTATTTATTTTTTATTTCGAATTTTAATTAATCACGTATTGGGTTCTTATATGGCCTACTCTTTCGATATTACTTATTTCTAATTCCGAATTTCAGTTATTTTTTAATTATATTTCTCTTATTTTTCTAATTAATATGGGAATTTCTATTCTCCACAATAAACGTGATGTTTTATTTTTTAGATGACATGAGCCCATTGCGATGTTGAGCCATCTTGACCAGCCCATCCATTTTGTTCGTAGGCCCATATATTAGAGCCTTCTCCGACGGGAATCTCGATGCACATCCGCTTTCCATCCAGACGCAATCTCGGCCGTCCAATCTACCACAAGAAACTTTTAAAACCCCACATGCCCTAGGGCTGATCCGATCTCATCAAACTCCCCTGCGCCGTCACTTCCCCTCCTCCCCGCTTCCCGCCGCCGCCGCCATCTCCATATCCACCCTCCTCGGCGGCCGCCGGCGACGATGAAGGGACGGCAAGGCCAGCGCGTGAGGCTGTACGTCCGCGGCACCATCCTCGGCTACAAGAGGTGACAGCTCGCTCTCCCGCTGCGTGGCGTCTCCGCCTTCTCGGCAATCGCCGTGTGGTGGTGCTGATTTTTGGTTTGGGTTGATTTGCTCGCGCAGGTCGAAGTCGAACCAGTACGAGAACACGTCGCTGCTGCAGATCGAGGGGGTGAACACTAAGGAGGAGGTTGGGTGGTACGCCGGCAAGCGCATCGCCTACGTCTACAAGGCCAAGACGAAGAGCAGCGACTCCACCATCCGCTGCATCTGGGGCAAGGTCACCCGCCCCCACGGCAACTCCGGCGTCGTCCGCGCCAAGTTCCGGTCCAACCTCCCGCCCACCTCCATGGTAAATCTCGCTCTCTCCGGCGTCCGCGCTATCCATTGATTCCTTCCTGTTTTAGTCTAGTAGTGTGTCGTTTCATTGCCCATTTCTGATGTTTTGTGCTGGATTGTTTTGGTGGTGCAGGGCAAGAAGGTCCGCGTCTTCATGTACCCTAGCAGCATCTAAGGTAGAGTGCTGTACTTAGTCCCAGTTGTTTTAAGCTTTTACAATGTGTGATGTATTGTTTACTATTGCTTCTGGTCATGTTGTTTATTGTTCATTGAATCAGCAAGCTCGTGGGGTTAGTCAGAATCTTGTGCAATTGTCCCTGGATTCTGTATTTGTGACAGTTGTTGCCTAATTAGATGGAATGGTGCATTGTTAGGTTCTGGTGTGAGTGATCATTATGTTTGTGTCTAAGGGCTCCATGCCAATTGGGGAAGGTCTTTTGCTAGCTTCGAAATACCTGCAGGTTCTCTGCGGGGTGCTTGGAAGTTGGAGCCCTAGATAAAATTCAGCGGTCTCATAGTACGAGGCTGTGCTTTGTTTGATGGGTCTCTCATCAATCTATTCCTCACAGCCTTGCCTCCAATGACCTCAATATCTGTCAATCTAGTACCGTCAGTTTTCTACTGTTAACTAGTATTCATGCGTGCCCGAGTGACATATAGTGATCTCGAGGGTTGTAAACTAATGTGTTACACTATATGCTTTGCTATTTAATTGATCTAGGTGCCCTTCATACTTTGTCCTTGTTTAGGAGTCCTAATCCCTTCATACTTTGTTCTTGTTTAGGATTCCCAATCCAGTTTAGGATCATGGCCCCATCCTGACTAAAAGGAATTATGGTGGCAGGAGGAATTGCCTGAGATCCCTGAGAGCAGTTTCAGGCTTCTAGCCTAGTTTTTGGAACGCTCTGGGGTTTTTTTTGACCTGATGATGAATCAAATCCCTTATATGCATACATGTAGGAATTGGTTAGTCTTAGCATTGGAAGTTGAAAACGTTAATGACTATTTATTGGCGGCTATCTGCATTATCTGATCCAGTGGTGTCCTGGTTGACTAGTTAGTTAAGTTTCAGCTCATTCATAGTGGAATACAAACCATCTCTCAGTATTGTGGTATGATAGAAACCTACCATGTGATAGTTGATAATGTCTTCAGAGCATAATGCACTCCGATTGGTATAATATATTTTGCTATCATTGTTTTTTTTGTGCTTATCTCCATTTTGCATAACAAGTTCAAAGTTTGAAAACTATCAATAATTTCACTTTTTAACTGAAACAGGTTTCTTGCCTATTCTGCAAAACTGATAGTTGGCATCGTCGAGGGTTTTATATCAGCTAGTCACTTGGTTAACCAGCCAGAGAAATTTAAGCGATTTTGAGGAGTTTAGCTTTTCTTTTACTGCACGGACTATTTGGTTGCATCTTGTACAACGCGTGCCAATCACTCATTTGCCTTGAAATGATATTCCATGCAGTGTTTAACTCTTTATCTGTAGTTTTTGTCTGATTGTTATGGTGACTGTCAATTGCAACCTTCTATAGCTTTCCATGAACCAGATGCCCTTTGATCCATACAAACATAACATCGCTATTGTGATACAAATCACTGTATCAAAACTGTGGGCTTGCAGGATTTCAGGATAGTGATCTTACAACTGCAAAAGTGTTTTTTTTCTCCTACTTCCACTGATTCAAAATGTTACTACCTCCCAGTCAATCCCACTAGTAGTATACTTGAAACAATAAGAGTCGCGTTCACAAGACTAGTATGTTAGAATTTAAATTTACAAATTGAAAACACTATCCCAAATCAAATTTTCGGCAGCTAGTTCGGGATGACGCGACGGAACCATGTCAATCCGATTCCCCACCGCGACGAGATCAATCTACAGTAAACCACACGAGATCAAGCGGCTTTTCAATCTACAGTAAACCGCTCGAGGTCAAGCGGCTTTTCAACTTTTCCCCCGAGGCCAGCACGGCGGAATGCCGGAGCAGCATGAACCTTGCCGCGCGCCACCGCGGTATCACCGGCGCGGACGCGTGAATCCTCCACCTGCGAGCGCTGCGCGCATTGCTTTCCCTCCCGCTGGTTGCCGTGCCGCGCTGCGCTGCCGGCTCGGTCTCGTTGGTAGTAAAAAAAATTGTGCTCCTCCCAGTCCCGGCAAGCGAATCCCAGACGAATCCGACGCCGAGATAACGACGAGGGGAGAAGGAGATTGGTCGTCTCGTGCGGACGCAGACGCAGCCAGGCTGGGCACCAACCGCCCGAGGAGGAAGGCGACGACCGCTCTCGCTCGGGCTCTCGTCCCGTCTTCCGGTGCGGTGCCGCGCCGCCGCCGTCCGTCCGCACGGTCTCCATCCCCTTCTCCGACCTCAAGGTAAGAGACCTATACACTTGCAAAGTCTCGTCAACACACAGGAGAGCTCGACATCAACACACCACCATCCAGACAATGAACAGAAGCGTCAACACGTAGAGTGTAAATCCATACAGAACAATATCACGTAGATACTCTCTCAATCTTCAAATACTACTTTAAAATTATTTTTCATGCAAAATAATCTATCTATCTATCTATCTATCATATTATGAAAACAATTGTTAGACACCATGTTCGTTGTGAAGGTTAGAAATTCCCACATGAGAAAAAGAAAATGAGAGTCTAACTAGAAATACAATAAAGAAATAACTAAAATTCGGAATTAAAAATAAGTAATATTGGAGAAGAATCCACAGAGAACTGAATTCGAGATTAATTAAAATTCGAAATAAAAAATAAAATAAATTCTGAAATTAGACAAGAGAAAAAGAGAGTTCAAATATGAATACGATTTAGAAATAATTAAAATTCGGAATTAAAAATAAGCAATATTATAATAAGAGTCCATATAGAACCGACTACGAGATTATTAAAATTAGAAATAAAAAAATCTGAAATTAAAAAAAATAGAGTTCAGGTAGGAATACAATTTTAAAATAATAAAAATTCGGAATAAAAAATATGCAATATCGAATGAAGCACAACACGAGTTTAATTAAAATTTGTAATAAAAAATAAATTAAATTACGAAAATATAAAAATAATTATAGGAGTTCACGTCGGAATACAATTTATAAATAACATAATATCGGAATAAAAAATATAAATTTTTCAAAAAACACAATCCATCTAGAAACACAACGATGATAAATGACAATAAGGAGGGGAGAAGCAACATGGTCGTATAAGAATAGGGTGACAACGGTTGATGAGACATCTAAAAACTACTCCAAATATAATTCCAATGACGATTAAGAATAGGGATGATGGACAAGCTGTTAAAACAGCACGATCACAGTGATTGGCAGGACTTCTAGAAAGTTATAAAAAACCTAATGATAATCACGTTCGATTTTTAAAATCTCAATGATAATAAAGAAGGAAAACAATGGACGTAAAAACTATAAACAAAACCCTAAATAGAATCCCAATGGTGATTAAGAGGAGAGATGACAAGCAACCCATTAAGCAGCACAATCACAATGGTTGTCAGGACTTGTAGAAAGTAAAAAAATAAACTACACTAATAATCACGTTTGATTTTTAAAATCTCAATGATAATTAAAATGGAAGGTATCGGGCGGACCGTAGAGGAGTATAATGGCGAAATGCTGATTGTCGGATGGAAAACTCCGCAGCGGGGGACTGTGCAGACCCCCTTTTTGAGTTCGGCCCAGGGCGCGTGAAAGAGGCCTCCTGTTGACGACCAAATTTGGTAATTTAAGTATCGGAGATGAAGATAGAATCAAAAAAGAATCGAAGAGATTATATCGAATCGGAAACAGAGTAAGAATCGACTGTAGTCCGAATCGGCTGCGGACAGGATCGGCAGGATCAGAGTCGGATAGGGTAGCCGATTGAGCCGATTTCAGTAATGTGACTCGGTACACGTCATCAGGTTATGTTAGAGTGATTCATATGGATTGCCATGCACGGATAGAGTCCTGAGGAGGCAACTGTATCTATTAATTAGGATATTTTATGTAATTTCCTTATAGATATTCCCGGTAAGAGTCCGCCTAAATGACTTGTTCGTTAGTTGGATTTGTATTAGGTCAATATGAGTTGTGTCCGTGATGGACAATGTTTGTATTTTCGGGTATAAATATAACCCCGAGGTCTTGTAAATAATAACAACACACGTTCAATCAATCTCGGCGCATCGCCACCTTTGTTTTCTACTTTTCGATAAGTTTGTGCTCTCGAGTCGTGCTGCATCAATTTGATCTTTGACGAAAAGGTATATCTTGTCATGGCGATTTGCATCATTAGGGCTAGTGCTTACATCTCTATGATACTCTAGTTCTATGTTGTGAATCTCCGAGTTATCATATACATTATATAATTTAAATCGACAATGCAATCTACTTGCATCGGTCGGATCCTTTTTAAGGTTTCGTCGATATCGGCTAGATTACTTTGTTGGTTTAGATTATATAATGTATCAACCATCCTGAAAAGATGGTCATCGGCTTGATTCTCTAGATGTCTTGCTTCTCTGTATACTTAATGCTGCATTGGTTAAGTCCAACCTATTAAGTCGTACTTAGAATTATGATATCTAGCCTGCCTCATGATCGTTAATAAGGATAGTATCGGGGTTTCAGCTGATCTTACCTGATATAGATGTTTTACATTGTTTTATGCTTTGTTTAATGTTCTATATCTACCCCTTATATCAGGATCTAATCTAATATAAATATATTGAACTTGATACCAATTTAATTGGTTATAGCTGAATATAGTTATTACTAGAGAATATCCTGATATAAGGTTGTATCAGAGCTATAGCCGATACATGCTTAAATCTAGATATCGGCTATGACATAAGTCTATATAATCATTATTTCATGTTATCTTTAGACTTGAGCAATTTATACTGTCTCGGTTCAGTCCGATCTATCACAATTGCTTATCTATAAAGTAATATTGATGTATTGATTATGTAACACTGATCTTTACAGCCGATATACTAGTTTTAGAGTTAGTTTTGCCAATGGCTATACCTTACAGCCGATTCATGCTTTATTGCATCGGCTAGGTCAAATACAATATGAAATCGGCCATCTGGCCGATTGTCTATCGTTTTCTAATATTATTTGCATATTTCTTCTTGTTGATTGCAGGATCAAATCAACTGGCACGCCCTTGAAACCTAAGCAACTAATTTTGGACCTGCACTGGAGTTAAGCAGATCTCCCAGGCCAGTGCTTGTTTTTTGCATCAACACCTCCTCAGGCCCGGCTCCGGTGAGGCCGGTGAGGATCGAGATCGCCTGTCAGAGAACGGTGACACACGAGCAAGTATATAGGTTCGGGCCGCCGATGAGGCGTAACACCCTACTCCTGTGTGGTGGATTATGTGTGTGGGTTCTAACTCTCCGGGGTTGGACTCAGCTAGCCGCAACCCAGGGAGAAGAAGTGGACAACAGCTCCCCCCTTCCTCTAGGCCTGGGCCTCCTTTTATATCTCAAGGGGACACCAAAGGGGCCAGATAGGCGGTTTTCTAGAGAGAAAGGAGAAAAATATTTTACAGATGAAGTCTATGCCGTGGCTTGGAGTGGAAGTCTTCCACTCCTGTAGATCCAGTATGGCGTCGATCAGACCGCCCATCATGGCGGTCGGCCCAGCACGTCATTCCCCATTAAACGGCTGGAACCCGGTAGTCCACTGTAAACCATGCGATGCGCCAGGTGATTAGACCTAATGCACCAACCTTAACGTGGCGCAGGAGCCGGATCGGTCCCTACGATCTTGACGCGGCTTCATTGGGAGGCGTATCATACCTACGCGCGTGCGCGGCACACGCGGCACTGTACACCATCCCATCGGTCATTCGCACCGGTCTCGCGCCGGTCAGTCGACAGTGACCGGTGTCAGATGCGTGCGCGTCGCTTCGCAATAGATGCGGCACGCGCGCGGCGCAGGCGCACTACGCCTGCACCGTCATTTAATGTGGGTAGGTGAGCGCTGGGAGCGCTCACCCACTTCGTTGCACGTGGCGACGGCCCGAGGGGGTCGGGGGAGCCCGACCCCCGCTGGACTTTCCCCCGAGTTGGTAGTGCGTCATGGGAGGGCGGCCACCACGTCGTCCTCGGGCCTTCTCGCCCCTCGGGGGATGGCCACGTGGACGGACGGGGCCGCCTCAAGCCCATAGTCGACATACCCCTGGGCCCAGGACACCGACAGTAGCCCCCGGCGTAAAGCCTGTGTGGGGCCCCACTGCAGGTCGACCAGGTTTTGCGCCACCTCGTTGAACCGGTGTGGAGTGGGCCTAGGTTTCCAAAGGAGATGGACGGCCGCTGGCTCTGCGTGTTGGGAAAAAACCGCCTCCCAGCAATAATGGGCCTTTGTTCCGTAATGGCCTCATTATCCGGGGCGTAACCCAAGTCGCCTCTCAACGGAAACGGGCCATTACCGCGTAGCGGCCCTATTTCCGGGGGCGGCACGCAAAAACGGGGCACGTCTGCACAGGATAATAATGATGGCATATCTCTTTGGGAACCGTGCCGCCTTTAAGGCGGGCTTGACCCATTCTTCCATCTTGGTGATGGTGACGATGTTTCAGGCGCGCGCCATAAATGGTGCGGCGTGAGTGGCACTAGGCGTGCGCGCGAGAATCGAGGGGGCAAGGGAACGGGCGCAAGGAATGAGGAGGCGGGTGCAGCAGTGGCCAGGGTACAAAAGGGCGTCGAGGGGGCGAGGAGATCTTCCCCCTCACTCGCCACTTCTCCCCAACTTAGCTTTCCTGCGCCCTTACCTCCTCTGGTCCTAGCGCCTCCCTCGTCGCGCGCTCTGGCCTTCCGCGACGCTCCTCTGCCGGGACGACGGCGATGATCTCCGGCTGAGGACGGCGCGCTGCCACTATCGAGCATCGGCAACGGTCATGTAGGCAACCCACTGCACAAGTTCATGCCGGCGGTGGTCAACCAAGAGTCGGCGATGCTGGGCAGGGTGTGCCCGGCGCCACCGCCGTTCCCAGCCTTAGACGGTGGGGTGAGGTGCATCCTTGCCAGCTCTTACTCGCCCGGCGCGTTCCACCCCGCTGCCGTTAAGAACCGGCTGCGTCGTGTTGCACCTTGGGCCGTGGCTGGCAGATTCAAAGACGCTAGGCGATCCCTAGATTCGCCTCCTCGGCCACTATCCCCGTCGAAGATGAAGATGGTGACGCCGGCGGGTAGCGTTGCCCGGTCAACGCGGTGGTTGGCGCGAGGAGCGGTGACCGCTGTGGAAGCAGGGACCGCCGCCACCGACCGGCGGGAGGAGCAGGAATTGCTGCTGCTGCCGGCGGAGGAGGGAGGAGCAGCTGTGGGAGCAGGAACTGCCCCGTTGCTACCGCCGACGCCGAGCAGGGCAGAAGCTGCCGCTGCCGCTGGCGGAGGGAGCAAGGACTGCAGCCGCCGCTGATCGGCTGAAGGGACGGCCGCCGCTGCTCGTGGAAGGAGCAGGGATTCTTCCTCCATTTGACCGACGGGAGGGGCGGGGGCGGTCGCTGCTGCTTGTGGAAGGAGCAGGGACAGCCGTTACCGCCGGCGGAGGAGGCAAGGGATTTTTCCTCCTCCATTTGCACCCCTCTGTCAGGCCTCCGTGCCGATCATGTAATAGTTGAATCTTCATCATACGCTTGTATATCAATTTCCTGCAATAAGATATGTCATGGTTTGAATATTAGTTTGATATCTTGTATGTGTGATCCAAGTGTTTCTTCCCTCGTTGGCTTGTTCGGTGTTTCGTCTTAAGCGGGGGCTCGGGTTCGGTCCGCAGTCCTAAGTGATAGGAGCCGAGACTAGAGCACTTGGGGAGTTCCACATGTCGAGACTGGCCAGGCCGAGAGCATGATGACCGGGGTAAGTGCGGACCCGAGTGTGGGCCATTGGCGAGTTCCTCCGGAGTTCAACATGTCTCGGGGCACGGCTCGCTCTGGGCCCCGTTGGCGTCTAGGCGGCGCGAACCACTTAGGAGCGACGCGAACGCAACCGTCCCGAGTAAGACGAAAACACCTAACAAAACCCGTAAAGGGAAAACCACAATTGGACCGGATATAAAACTGTTGTGAAATGGATGCAAGGGAAATATATTGATAGTGGGAGCCCCCGGCCAACTTTGCCGTGCCCGAGGGGGGCGAGCCCGAGGTACAACACAGCGACTCCTCTATGGATAGAAGCGACGAAGGTGTTCGATGTTCCATGGATTGGGCAGCTCTATGCCGTCTTCCATGGCCAGCCTGATCGAGCCCAGCCGGGGGACACCGATCACTCTAAACGGCCCCTCCCACATGGGTGAGAGTTTGCTTAGTCCGGCACGCGTTTGGACGCGGCGTAGGACGAGATCGTTGATGTTGAGCGATAGGGCCCAGACATGGCGCTGATGGTAGCGCGCAGCCTGGAGGGCGGCGCGCCGCCTTCGTTCTTCGAGGTAGTCGAGGTCGTCCCGTCGGAGGAGCTCTTGATTTGCCTCGTTGTACAGGGCTGCTCGTGGAGACCCAGGGTGAGCTCGGATGGGAGGACCGCCTCCGCGCCGTAAACCAGGAAGAAAGGTGTTTCTCCTGTGGCGCGGCACGGGGTCTGTCAGTTGGCCCATAGCACCGCTGGTAGCTCGTCGATCTACGAGTCGCCGTGTTTCTTGAGGATGTTGTATGTCTTGGTCTTGAGGCCCTTGAGGATTTCCGTATTGGCGCGCTCCACTTGACCATTGCTCTTTGGGTGGGCAGGGGAGGCGAAGCAGAGCTTGATGCCCATGTCCTCGCAGTAGTCGCCAAACAGTTCACTTGTGAACTGGGTGCCGTTGTCCATAATGATACGGTTGGGCACCCCGAAGCAGGCAGTGATGCCCTTGATGAATTTGAGCGCCGAGTGCTTATCGATCTTGATGACCGGGTAAGCCTCGGGCCATTTGGTGAACTTGTTGATGGCGACGTAGAGGTACTCATATCCTCCCAACGCCTTCTTGAATGGACCCAACATATCCAGCCCCCAGACAGCAAAGGGCCATGAAAGCGGGATGGTCTGGAGGGCCTGGGCCGGCAGATGCGTTTGCTTGGCGTGGAATTGGCACACTCGGCATCGCCTGACCAGATCGGCCGCGTCCTGAAACGCTGTTGGCCAGTAGAAACCCTGTCGGAATGCCTTGCCGACCAAGGTGCGCGAAGCGGAGTGAGCTCCGCACTCGCCTTCATGGACATCGGCAAGGAGCTCAATGTCATGGTCTCGAGGGATGCACTTGAGGAGGACTCCGTTGGCACCGCGCCGGTAGAGGGCCCCCTCTACCAGCACGTATCTCTTGGAGGTGCGAATGACGCGTTCGCTCCCTTCGTGATCCTCGGGGAATGTCTCATCTTTGAGGAAGGTCTGGATCTCAGTCATCCAGGCAATTTGTCTTGAGGGGTCGGGTTCGACCCCTTCGGGCGTCGGGGTAGGCGTGGCAGCGTCTGAGTCCCCCGGGGGATCAGGACGCGCCGACGGCTGGGTGAGCCTTTCTTCAAAGGCACCCGGTGGGGTTGGGGCGTGTGACGAGGCGATGCGTGACAGCTTGTCGGCGGGTGTGTTGTCTCGCCTGGGCACGTGTCGCAGTTCTAACCCGTCAAAGTGGCGCTCCATACGCCGCACCTCGCAGACGTAGGCTTCCATTTGCGGGTCGGAGCAGCGGTACTCCTTGGAGACTTGGTTCACGACCAACTGAGAGCCACCTAGAACCAAGAGGTGGCGGATCCCCATTCCTGCCGCCGCTCTGAGTCCCGCAAGGAGTCCCTCGTACTCCGCCATATTGTTGGTCGCCCGAAAATCTAGGCGAACAAAGTATTTGTGGGTGTCCCCATTTGGTAAGGTCAAAGTGACTCCAGCGCCAGCTCCTTGGAGGGCGAGCGAGCCATCAAACTGCATTACCCAGTGTGGGCCGTCAGCCTGTTGCGCGGGATCCGCTCCGATCTCGGGCTCGGGGGACCCGAGATCGGGTTCGGGGATCGGGCTCCACTCTGCCACAAAGTCGGCGAGGGCCTGACTCTTGATCTCATGGCGTGGTTCAAAGTGGAGATCGAACTCAGAGAGCTCTATGGCCCACTTGACCACTCGTCCTGTCCCCTCTCGGTTCCGAAGAATTTGCCTGAGAGGGTAGGACGTTACCACCATGACTCAGTGCGCTTGGAAATAATGGCGCAACATCCTCGAGGCCACCAGGATTGCGTAAAGCAATTTCTGGGCCTGAGGATACCGAATCTTTGCATCCCGTAGCGCATCGCTAACGAAGTAAACCGGCCGCTGCACCTTCCGGCGGGGCCTAGTTTCATCGTCGCGGGCATCGGGTCCCGCGTAGGAATGTTGGGAGGGGGCGCTCTGGGCCCTCTTCCCCTCCACGCTGGTAGCCTCGGGGTCAGGAGTAGTCGGGCCGCTCCTCCCCCAGTGGCCTCGGGCCCTTCCTGGGGTCCGGGGGCCTCTAACGATGCCTGACGAGGAATCGTAGGGCCATCGTCAGTCTGGGGGGCCCGAGGGCCTTCGCCCGACTGACGGGCTCCCGCGTCATCCTCTGTCCCGGGTTGTGCCATCGTGGGTCGGTGGGGCACGGGCCGAGGGCATTCCTCGGCGCGCTCCACCACCAGCGCTGCGCTGACTACTTGTGGGGTCGCAGTCAAGTAGAGCAACAGCGGCTCCTCTGGCTCGGGGGCAACTAGGACCGTAGGGGAGCTGAGGTACGCCTTCAACTGGTCGAGGGCTTGCTCAGCTTCCTCCGTCCACCGGAACGGCCCGGAGCGCTTGAGGAGTTTAAATAGGGGCAGCGCCTTCTCTCCCAACCTCGATATGAATCAGCTAAGGGCGGCCATGCATCCAGTGATGCACTGGACATCCCTAAGCTTGCTAGGGGGGCACATCCTATTTATCGCGCTAATCTTCTCGGGGTTGGCCTCTATGCCTCGGGCTGAGACCAAGAACCCGAGAAGTTTGCCCGCCGGTACGCCAAACACACACTTTTCAGGGTTCAACTTCATGCGGGTAGAGCGGAGGCTCTCGAAAGTCTCCGCTAGATCCGAGAGGAGTGTCTCCTGGTTGCGCGTCTTTACAACCAGGTCATCGACATACGCCTCAACGTCACGCCCTACTTGACTACCAGAATAATACGAGTAGTGCGCTGGAAAGTAGGGCCTGCATTCTTTAAACCGAAAGGCATAGTTGTATAACAGTATGTGCCTAGGGGAGTAATGAATGCAGTTTTTTCCTCATTATCCCTAGCAATGCGAATTTGATGATACCCTGAGTAGACATCTAGAAAGCATAAAAGGTCGCACCCCGCGGTGGAGTCGACGAATTGATTTATGCGTGGCAGGGGATAAGGGTCCTTACGACATGCCTTGTTGAGGTCGGTGTAGTCGATGCACATCCGGAGCTTACCATTCGCCTTGGGGACGACGACCGGGTTCGCTAGCCACTCCGGATGGATGACTTCTCAGATGAATCCGGCCTCCAGCAAGCGCGCCACCTCCTCACGGATGAAGGCTTGGCGCTCGGGGGCCTGTCGTCGCACTTTCTGCCGGACGGGCCTTGCGCCCGGCCGTACGGCGAGACGGTGCTCGATCACCTCCTTGGGGACCCCGAGCATGTCTGACGGCGTCCATGCGAAGATGTCAGCGTTTGCCTGCAGGAAGAAGACGAGCGTGTCTCCCTGTTTGCCGTCTAGCTGACCGCCGATCTTGACGGTCTTGGACGGGTCGCCGGCCAGCGCCACCTCCTTGATGGGGACGTCATCGCCTGGGGTCATCCGCTTCCTCGGGGCGTGAGACGAGGAGGCGCCATGCTCCTCGTCACCGCCCGCGGGCTTTGGGACCGCGGCGAGGTCGCTTGCGCGCTGCTCCGCACAAACCAGCACGATCTTGAGATCGCCGTTGATTGTGATGGGGCCGCGTGGGCCCGGCATCTTCATCTGGAGGTAAGCGTAGTGGGTGGCCGCCATTACTTCACCAACGCGGGTCTCCCCAGGACCGCGTTGTAGGGCAGATGGAGGTCCGCCACATCGAAGTCTATCCTCTCGGTGCGGAAGTTGTCGGGGCCACCGAAAGTGACCGGGAGGTCGATGTGACCTCGAGGCCACGTGTGTCCTGGCGTCACGCCGATGATCGGCAGAGACGGCAGGAGCTTCATCCCCGGGACCTTGATGAGGTCATAGGCCGTGGGGGAAAGAATGTCGAGGGTGGCGCCGCCATCTATCAGGACGCCCCTCAACTTGACATTGCAAACGGTGGGGGAGACCACCATTGCGATTTGCCCACCCCTGGCCACGCACGGAGGTTGGTCAGTTTGGTCGAAGGTGAGAGGGACCTCCGACCACCTGGCCCGCCGTGAGGCCTTGTGGGTGGGCACCGCAGCCAGAAGCTCGCGCTTCATAGTCTTGAAGCTGCGGCAGGAAGCGTGAGCACACGCTCCCCCATCCATGGTGGCGATGGTGGCCTCAGGCTCCTGAAAGCCCAAGTCGTCGTCGCCGTCGTCGTCGGCGGGGGCCTTTTTCTTGGCCTCACTTCGCCGGTCGCTGGTAGGGGCCGCGAGGTTCTGGCCCTCACGGCGCTCCTGACCCCGCTCCTCCCCCTTCTTTATGCGCTCGGCCAATCCTTTGACTGCGTGGCACTCGGTGAGGTCGTGGAGGGAGGTGTCATGTCCGGAGCACCATTTGCCGACTTAGCGCTCTCGGCCAGGGGCAGCAGGGCTCCTCTTGCTGCCCTCCGTAGCCTTCCCCTTACGCGGGGGCTGCGGGGCATCCTCAGCGGCGAGGACATGCCCCTCGTCGCCAGAGCGGGCAGTCCTCCTCCTCTACCTCCTTTCTTGCTGCCCAGAATGGGCGGCAGACCCGAGGGCAGCCGCAGCCACCGCGCTAGAGCCGGAGGAGTTCCAGGTCCCCGCCTCCTCCTTACGGGCCACGCGGTCCGCGAGCTCGAAGAGCTGCGCAGTAATCTGGGGCTCCTTGGAGGCAATCTTCTCCAGCATGCGGTTGTGCCGCACGCCTTGTCTAAATGCGTATATCACCGCGTGCGCGGGGATACACGGGATGGTGTTGCGGACCTGGCAAAACCGCTGGATATATGACCGGAGGGACTCTCCGTCCCTCCGCTGCACTGCGTGCAGGTCGGCTTCCTCTCCTGGGCGCGGATATGTGCCCTGAAAGTTCGTGGTGAACTGTTGGCACAGATCCTCCCAGGAGTGGACGGAGGCGGGTGGCAGGTTCATGAGCCAACCCCGCGCTTGGTCTTTCAGGGCCATGGGGAAGTAGTTCGCCATGACCCTGTCGTCACCCCCCGCCGCCTCGATTCCAGTCGTCTAGATCTGGAAGAACTCGGTGGGGTTGACGCTACTGTCGTACTTTTCCGGGGATGCTGGGCCGGAACTTTGGGGGCCATCGGACATTCCGAAGACTCGCCACAAAGGCGCGACATCCAGCCCCAATGACGGGGCAAACGGGGGGCCTACCTCTAGGGCCACTAGGGCGCACGGTGGCCATGGACGCGGCGCCCTCTCCCGCTTGGGTAGCGCGGCGCTCATCACGCCGACGCTCGATATTGAGCCGGGCATCCGGCTCGTCGTACAAACTCTCGTGATGCCCGCGGAAAGCCATGGGCGTCGACGAGGGCACTGAGGACGCGCGGCGTACATGAGCCGCCGCTCGTCGCGCTCTTCGCCTTGCGGACGAAGAGGTTGCAGTCGCGGTGCCGGACGATTCGGTCGTCGACGGGCGGCCGCTAGCGCCCAGCTGCTGGTGCGCCGCCTTGACCAGGTTGGCCACGTCGTCCAGCCAACGCTGGAAGGGGGCCTCTGGGTCCGCGGCGATGGGCGGATGGCGCAGGAGCGCCCCTGCCGCCTGGAGGGCACCTTGAGGAGTGCCACCGTCACCGTAGGCCAGTCGGCGGCGCGCCTTGGAGTGACACCATCGCTCGTCACTGGGCCGCTGGGAGGTGGCGGAGCCCTCTGGCTCCTTCGGCGCCTTCTCCCGCTCGGGGCTCTGGCGGGGAGGCGCTGACGGAACGCGCGTCTAGCGACGAGGATGCAGCTCCCCGCCGTCGTTGCCCGCGCTCGGTGTGGGGGTGTGGAGCACCGCCTCTTCAGCCATAGGGCTGACTCGGCGAAGCTTGGCGATCTCGTAAGGAGCGGAATGCTAAGGAAGCGTTTACGCGCCCCTACTTGGCGCGCTAGCTGTCGGATGGAAAACTCCGCAGCGGGGGACTGTGCAGACCCCCTTTTTGAGTTCGGCCCAGGGCGCGTGAAAGAGGCCTCCTCAGGCCCGGCTCCGGTGAGGCCGGTGAGGATCGAGATCGCCTGTCAGAGAACGGTGACACACGAGCAAGTATATAGGTTCGGGCCGCCGATGAGGCGTAACACCCTACTCCTGTGTGGTGGATTATGAGTGTGGGTGCTAACTCTCCGGGGTTGGACTCAGCTAGCCACAATCCAGGGAGAAGAAGTGGAGAGCAGCTTCCCCCTTCCTCTAGGCCTGGGCCTCCTTTTATATCTCAAGGGGACACCACAGGGGCTAGACAGGCGGTTTTCTAGAGAGAAAGGAGAAAAATATTTTACAGATGAAGTCTATGCCGTGGCTTGGAGTGGAAGTCTTCCGCTCCTGTAGATTCGGTATGGCGTCGATCAAATCGCCCATCATGGCGGTCGGCCCAACACGTCATTCCCCATTAAACGGCTGGAACCTGGTAGTCCACCGTAAACCATGCGATGCGCTAGGTGATTAGACCTGACGCACCAACCTTGACGTGGCGCAGGAGTCGGATCGGCCCCTACGATCTTGACGCAGCTTCATTGGGAGGCGTATCATACCTACCGCGCATGCGCCGGCACGCGCGACACTGTACGCCTGTTGATGCAAAAAACACACACTGGCCTGAGAGATTTGCTTTACTCTAGTGCAGGTCCAAAATTAGTTCTTAGGTTTAAGGGCGTGCCAGTCAGTTTGATCCTGCAACTGACAAGATGTGTGAATAGCAGATAAAACAGCCAATCGGCTGACAAGCCGATGGAGTAATTCCAGCCGATGCCGATATCAACTGATATCCAGTATAGATCTTGATACTTGAGTAAATAATGATATAAAGATAATCGTCTGATGATAATGTAATAAAACAATAATATAAGCCAGTAGAAACCAATCGGCTAGAAATGATAGATTAAATAAGCACTTATCCAAAGGTTGAAGCATTCGTCAGCTGGAGGTCCGATGTCAGTAAATCCAAATGATTAGATAAACAGTGAACCCTTTGTTACGATCGGCTAATCCAAATTATATGTAATCCTTATGAGCCGATACAACATCCATATAACTCATCGGTTGAAACCCCGATGAAACCCTTATTGGCAATCAAGAAGCAGGCTAGAGATTATGGTTCTAAGCACGACTTAGTAGATCAAACTTAACTGATGCAGCACTAAGTATGAAAAGAAATATAATATCTAGACAATCAAGTTTTTGACTGATTTTCAGGGTGGTGTATACATTATATAATCTAAGCCAACAAAGTAATCTAGCCGATATCGACAAAACCCTAGATGGAGATCGACCGATGCAAGTAGAACACATTGTCAATCTAGATTATATAACGTATATGATAAATCATCGGCTAGCTCTCCGATAAGATATTAGCATGAACCTATCGGCTTAACAAGATTTATATTATCAACAACAATCTAGTAGGTCGAACCTAACCGATGCAGCACAAGATTGTATATGATAATCTAATACTTGATGAACTGATAGATCTGTCTAATGTGATGGATATAACAAATCTATTTAAAACAACATTGTGATTGTAGAGATATATCGGCTAAGACAGAAGATCAGACTTAACCGAGACAGTCCCAACTAAACCGATACGTCTCTAAACACAATGCAATTAAGATAGAATTGAGATATCAGGTAAATACATCAACCGAACCAGAGCGATCCAAGAGATCGAAGCGATGCAGCCTTGAACAACACCAATGTAGCCGATAAATTCACCAGGACCCAACAGAACGTAGGGCTTACCCCTTCACCGGAGATCGAAAGCCGATGCAGCCCAGCGTCAGGTGCCAAATTCCGCCGGTTGATAAGTAAAAACCTCAGAAAGAGGGTGGCGATGCGCCGAGAGTAGTTGTATTAATCGAGAGATAATTTACATAGACCCCGAGTGTACATATTTATACCCATGGGTAGGTACTATTCCATATCGGACACGACTCATATTAACCTAATACAAATCCAACTAACGAACAAGTCCCTTAGACGGACTCTTACCGAGATTATCTATAAGGAAATTACATATATTCCTAATTAATAGATACAATTGCCTTTCCAGGACTCTATCCGTGCGTAGCAATCCATATGAAGCACCTTGATTTATCCCGATGACTTGTATCAAGTCGTATTACCAAAATAAGAATCGGCTAACCTTGTCCGACTCGAACTCTGCTGATTCTGACCGGAGCCGATTCGGACTCCAGCCGATTCTTACTCTAAGCCGATAATGACTTTGAGGCTTACCAAATTTCGTTGTCAACACGCGCCGGTCAGCCGACGGTGACCGGTGTCAGATGTGTGCGCGTCGCTTCGCAATAGATGCGGCACGCGCGCGGCGCAGGCGCACTACGCCTGCACCGTCATTTAATGCGGGTAGGTGAGCGCTGGGAGCGCTCACTCACTTTGTTGCACGTGGCGACGGCCCGAGGGGTCGGGGGAGCCCGACCCCCGCTGAACCTTCCCCCGAGGGGGTAGTGCGTCATGGGAGGGTGATCGCCACGTCGTCCTCGGGCCTTCTCGCCCCTCGGGGGATAGCCACGTGGACGGACGGGGCCGCCTCAAGCCCATAGTCGACATACCCCTAGGCCCAGGACACCGACACTGATGGTTTGGCGGGACTTCTAGAAAGTTAAAAATGAACACCGATGATAATTATGATCGATTTTTAAAATTCCAATGATAATAAAGAGATAAGCTGGTGGACGGACCGTAGAAGAGTGGAGTGACAGCGGGATTTCTAAAAATTATAGAAATGAAAATCAATGAGATAAATAAACTCTAAAACTTATAGGGCCTAATTTTAAAATTCCAAGGATGATGAACAGAAGAGTAGTAGATCGAGTAAGCAAATAAAGGGGTAACAAAGGAGTAAGAGGTAGTGACTGGTGCGACTTTTGAAAACTGTAAAAATAAAAACATGGAGATGTTAAGGTTTGACCTTTAAAGTTCTAACCTAACGAGATAGCTATTTAACAAATTTTAAGTAAACTCATATATAAAAAAAGATAGTTTTGTATGGATACTTAGACGTGCAATTGCACGGACCAAGCATGTATTGATTTTTTTGTTTTCAGAGAAAATATGTCATGTTTTTTATATTCTGTAGATGAAATTTTATGTCACACAATCAAAGTGTCTGCTACTAAGCTATCAAAAAATGAGATGGTTATAAAGAGATTATGTTAACAGGCCCATTTTCCCTCGCTAAGAAAGTACCATAGGTCACTTTGTTTGTAGGCCCATATATTAGATGGGCCTTTCATCTTGGGCCTTCTCCGACGGGAATCTCGATGCACATCCGCTTTCCATCCAGACGCAATCTCAGCCGTCCAATCTACCACAAGAAACTTTTAAAACCCCACATGCCCTAGGGCTCAACCGATCTCATCTCACTCCCCTGCGCCGTCACTTCCCCTCCTCCCCGCTTCTCGCCGCCGCCGCCATCTCCATCTCTACCCTCCTCGGCGACGCCGGCGACGATGAAGGGACGGCAAGGACAGCGCGTGAGGCTGTACGTCCGCGGCACCATCCTCGGCTACAAGAGGTGACAGCTCGCTCTCCCGCTGCGTGGCGTCTCCGCCTTCTCGGCAATCGCCGTGTGGTGGTGCTGATTTTTGGTTTGGGTTGATTTGCTCGCGCAGGTCGAAGTCGAACCAGTACGAGAACACGTCGCTGCTGCAGATCGAGGGGGTGAACACTAAGGAGGAGGTTGGGTGGTACGCCGGCAAGCGCATCGCCTACGTCTACAAGGCCAAGACGAAGAGCAGCGACTCCACCATCCGCTGCATCTGGGGCAAGGTCACCCGCCCCCACGGCAACTCCGGCGTCGTCCGCGCCAAGTTCCGGTCCAACCTCCCGCCCACCTCCATGGTAAATCTCGCTCTCTCCGGCGTCCGCGCTATCCATTGATCCCTTCCTGTTTTAGTCTAGTAGTGTGTCGTTTCATTGCCCATTTCTGATGTTTTGTGCTGGATTGTTTTGGTGGTGCAGGGCAAGAAGGTCCGCGTCTTCATGTACCCTAGCAGCATCTAAGGTAGAGTGCTGTACTTAGTTCCAGTTGTTTTAAGCTTTTACAATGTGTGATGTATTGTTTACTATTGCTTCTGGTCATGTTGTTTATTGTTCATTGAATCATCAAGCTCGTGGGGTTAGTCAGAATCTTGTGCAATTGTCCCTGGATTCTGTATGTGTGACAGTTGTTGCCTAATTAGATGGAATGGTGCATTGTTAGGTTCTGGTGTGAGTGATACTTATGTTTGTGTCTAAGGGCTCCATGCCAATGGGGGAAGCTCTTTTGCTAGCTTCGAAATACCTGCAGGTTCTCTGTGGGGTGCTCGGAAGTTGGAGCCCTAGATAAAATTCAGCGGTCTCATAGTACGAGGGTGTGCTTTGGTTGATCGTCTCTCATCAACCTGTTCCTCACAGCCTTGCCTCCAATGACCTCAATACCTGTCAACCTAATATGTCACTTTTCTACTGTTAACTAGTATTCATGCGTGTGTGACACTATATGTGATCTCGAGGGTTGTAAACGAATGTGTTACACTATATGTTTTGCCGTTTAATTGATTTAGGTGCCCTTCATACTTTGTCCTTGTTTAGGGGTCCCAATCCAGTTTAGGATCATAGCCCCATCCTGACTAAAAGGAATTGTGGTGGCAGGAGGAATTGCCTGAGATCCCTGAGAGCAGTTTCAGGCTTCTAGCCTAGTTTTTGGAACGCTCTGGGGTTTTTTTACCTGATGATGAATCAAATCCCTTATATGCATACATGTAGGAATTGGTGTGTCTTAGCATTGGAAGTTGAAAACGTTAATGACTATTTATTGGCGGCTATCTGCATTATCTGATCCAGTGGTGTCCTGGTTGACTAGGTAGTTAAGTTTCAGCTCATTCATAGTGGAACACGAACCATCTCTCAGTATTGTGGTATGATAGAAACCTACCGTGTGGGATTTCTTCATATTTTTGTGACTTTGTGTTGATAGTTGATAATGTCTTCGGAGTATAATGCACTCCGTTTGGTATAATGTATTTTGCTATCATTGTTTTTTTTGTGCTTATCTCCATTTAGCATAACAAGTTAAAAGTTTGAAAACTAACAATAATTTCACTTTTTAACTGAAACAGGTTTCTTGCCTATTCTGCAAAACTGATTGTTGGCATCGTGGAGGTTTTATATCAGCTTTCACTTGGTTAACCAGCCAGAGAAATTTAAGCGATTTTGAGGAGTTTAGCTTTTCTTTTACTGCACAGACTATTTGGTTGCATCTTGTACAACGCATGCCAATCACTCATTTGCCTTGAAATGATATTCCATGCAGTGTTAACATTTTATCTGTAATTTTTGTCTGATTGTCATGGTGACTGTCAATTGCAACCTTCTATAGCTTTCCGTGAAACAGATGCCCTTTGATCTATACAAACATGCTATTGTGATCCAAATCATTGTATCAAAACTGTGGTCTTGCAGGATTTCAGGATAGTGATCTTACAACTTCCAAAGTGTTGTTTTTTTCTTGTACTTCCTCCGTTCCAAAATGTTACATTTTGAGGTGGAGGTACTAGTTGGCTTTCATTATTTGATTCGTGATGCCTTGCGTGTAAAATGGGAACTCCAGGGATCTCATTTGATTGGATAACTTCGTACTGGACTTCTCTGTCGTGCGTCAAGTGAACTGCGTGTAGTGTGCCAATATTTTTTCTGACCTCCCCAGTCAATCCTACTACTTGAAACAAGAATAGTCGCGTTCACAAGACTAGTACTCCAATTTAAATTTGCAAATTGAAACAACTATCCCAAATCAAATTTTCGGCACCTAGTTCGGCCTGACGCGACGGAACGATCTCCATCCAATTCCCCACCGCTGCATCGCCACGAGATCAAATCTACAGGAAACCGCGCGAGATCAAGCGGCTTTTCAACTCTTCCTCCCCCTCCTTACCCACCCCCCCCCCCCCCCCCCCCCCCCCCCGAGGCAGCTCGGCAGAATGCCGGAGCAGCCGTGCAGCGGCCTGAGCATAGCTCCGCGCCACCGCGGAATCGCCGGCGCGGATGCGTGAATCCTCTACCTGCGACTGCGACTGCGACGCTGCACTGGCGACTTGGTCTCGTTGGTCGTCACGCACACAAAAAAAATTGTACTCCTCCCAGCAGGCGAGTCCCAGACGAATCCGACGCCGAGATAACGACGGGGGAGATGGAGATTGGTCGTCTCGTGCGGACGCAGACGCAGCCAGGCTGGGCAACAACCGCCCGAGGAGGAAGGCGACGACCGCTCGCGCTCGCGCTCGGGCTCTCGTCCCATCGTCCGGTGCGGTGCCGCGCCGCCATGCAGCCGCCGCCGTCCGTCCGCACGGTCTCCATCCCCTTCTCCGATCTCAAGGTAAGAGAGGAACCTGCTGCATAGCGTCGTTTGGTTCCTGATTCCAGAGTTGCGACGCCGTTTTCCCTGCTGCTGCTGTTGCAGGAGAGGGATAGGGACCTGAGCGGGAAGATCGAGGAAGGCCTCGGGCCCAACGGACTCGGGATCATCTCCATCGCTGACGTGAGTGTGACGCGTTCCTGGCCTGCAGAGAAAATTTCGAGTCAGGCTGTTAGTTCCTGAACTGAATTTTGTAGCCGTCTCTTTGCAGGTGCCAGGTTTTCCCGTGCTAAGGAAAACGTTGCTGCGCCTGGCACCAATGTATGTTCTTCTCTTATGTCTCTCCTAGTCTCATTTCAGTGTTGTTCAGGGGAGAGGCACATTTCAGTTTCAACATTTGCTTGATATTTGTAGTGAAATCTCTTGTTGCTTGCTTCCAATTTTTTTAGAGTTGCAAACCTTCCTGAAGATGTTAAGAAAGAACTTGAAGATCCAGACAGCAGGTGAAAACAGAACTGCATGATGGTGCCTTTTGGTTATGTTGTTATCACGAATTTGATGTGGTCTATTATGTCCTCCAATTGGGAGCTCCTAGTTAGGATCAACACCTGAATTGTACTTCAACTTCTATCCAGTCAGACAGTCTAGAGTGAGTACACAGCAATGATGAGTTTGCTCCATGTGCATTTCTCCTTGCTTCTCAGGTTTAACTTTGGGTGGAGTCATGGGAAAGAGAAACTTGAGTCTGGGAAACTCGGTAAACACTTTTGCACTTTATCTAATTATGCATCTTGCCATAAGTGAGATATTGTACTTTATCGAAAAGATCAATATCATGCAGACACATTCAAAGGCTCCTTTTATGCCAACCCAATTTTGGATGTTCCAACCACTGATGATGTACTTGTGAGAAGGTACCTTTTTTTGTACATAAATAATTCAACTCAGTTTACTGTTTGCATTTAGCACTGGAGAAAACTGCACAATTTGGCTACTTTTATCATTCTAGCTCCAACAAATTGAGTATGACTTGAGTTAATTACAGTTTAATTATCTTACTACGGTCGATCATTTGTATCACTCAAAATGTCCTGTTGTATTGCTACTGCAAAAGAGTTGTATCATTTACTCATAAAGACCAAATATGACCCTTATTATAGGTGTTTTTAATGTAATATTGAACCAGCAGGTACCCATCTTATTGCCGAACAAATATATGGCCAGCCAGTCATCTTCCTGAGCTCGAAATAGGTATGACTGACTGACCATATGTATGTTTTTTAAGAAAAAGACTGTATATTAGATAATATCCTCAGTATCCTTTTATTCAAGACTCGAGGGCTATTTATCAGTACAACAGTACATACTTATTACCTTTTATTACTATTTTAATAACCCATTCCTACTTATTTTAGCCATTAAACTAGTGTAATTTGGTACCTTCCTCTTCGATCTTCCATACATTTTCTGTGTATAGTCATGTATTTTGTTGGCACATTACAGGTGTTTTTGTATACGAGTACTTGCATAGGCCCATAGCACATGTTTATATGTTATAAATCAGGATATCTGTATTGAATAAATGTACCAGAGGTTGTTCTCCATTTACCTCACTGGCTGTCTTGTATCTCAAGGTGCTAAATGTAAGATACTGAATGGTTAATGTTCATTTTCAGTGCCTCATGATCATTACATGCTGAAATATATTTTTAAGTGGTTTTGGTTTTTGTAGTACTTATCCAACCATTTTTACAACATTTCTTTCATTTGTAGCATTTAAAGCTCTTGGAAAGCTGATGTTGGAAGTTGGCTTGATGTTGGCTCATCATTGTGATCACTATGGTATGTACTAGATAATTCTATAGGCTTACCTGATATCTCCTTTAAAAATGTCCATGGACAAACCACATCTGTTTGGCTAAGTCAAAAATCTCACAATTTAACCTTTGGATTGATTATAATTGTCCACTCTGTACTTTGGTCTTTAAATTTGGTATTCCATTAGTGAATTGGACGGACTTCTGTTTGTTTGTCAGTAATGCAGCAAGGAGTGGGACCATATGATGGTGAAAGCCTTGAGCAGACAATTGCCAGCTCAAGGTGTCACAAGGGCCGCCTTCTGTATTACTTACCCCGGCAATTTAGGTAAATATGATGTATACACAGTATTTCTGACAAGAAAAGACATGCATGAATTGCATCTCTAGGTAGTGATTCCTTTATGACCTTCATGTATTTTGGAGTTAATAAGACTGAGGAGTAGATAAACAAGATCAATGTGACGCGATTCCACGAAACAGCAAGATGGTGCCTATCAAGTATTACACCATTGACACGCGATACCATTGCGCATATTATAAGGCATTTTACATGTGTTGTCCTTGTGGATCAAAGCTTTCTAACATTTCTTACCTTTGTAACAATCAAGATCTTTTTTTGGATTCAAGATTTTCAATGTTCTAGCCTTTTAGTTGTAAGGACTGATGCTTGCATGTCTATTATTTCAGTAAACAAGAGGAAGGTGGTTCTGTTTCATCGTGGTGTGGATGGCATACTGACCATGGATCTTTAACAGGTAAGACATGTTATCCCTATGGTTAAATATTTTCAGTTGCACGATGACTCCTGAACATGAAAGTTTGTTGTGGTAAAATGAACACGTGGTGAACTTCTGAACTCATAACCTTACTGTATTATACATATATTGATAACCATAAATCTGATATCCGTTTTGTTTCCTACTACTATTATCTATGCTTTCAGGCTTTAGCGTTTTATAAAACGTTTGTTTTAATTTATGTAATTTTTTTAATTCTGATTATGCATACTACATGCAGGACTTACATGTGCCTTGTTTACGAGAAATTCAATGGAGATCCTCTGCCCTGATAGTGCTGCTGGATTGTATATAAGAACTCGTGATGATAAAGTTGTTAAGGTAATTTCCTGCTAATCACTATAGACTTATCATCAAGATGATGCTTTGTAATTTAGGTTGTACGCAGTCATCACTACATTGAAATTGATCAGTGCTTGCAGATTTGGAAATGTAGCCAGACATTTGAAACAATGTTTAATCATTGCTAGTTGAATAATTGCCTGTGAATTGCATTAGCATATTATACTAGGAGAGGGTTATGTGCTCTGCACTAATTGGAATTTTACTGCATAAGGTTACATTTGAGGAGAATGAATTGGCTTACCAAGTTGGAGAAACCACTGAAATACTATCAAGAGGTCGTCTATGTGCGACTCCACACTGTGTGAAGGTATTGTACTATAAATTTATAGTCATGGGTAATCAGTGTTCCTAGTTCCTGCAGTTGTAAAGTACTTTATATTTTTGCTGTTGTCTCTAGGCCCCCAGCAGTGAAAACGCCTCGAATGTTGATCGTTCGACCTTCGCGATGTTCATGCAACCAGATTGGTATGTGCAGTTTTCTTGATCAAATTGTAGTGTTCACATATTCTCTCACATGGAGAACTTTTGAGTTTCCTGCCCCTCATCCTACTTGTGACTTGCCACTTGCCAAAGCTCCCAACCAATTTCAACACATAATGTTAGCCCACATGAAGAGTACTGCTTTTCCCTCATCATTATGTGTTATGTGGGTTTGTTCATTCAGCTCAATAATAAGCCGTGTTGTGCAAACAACAGAATTTATACGGTCAATACTCAATAATCAATTGTAATATGCTTGCCGTAACGCATTGGGCACGTAGATTTTCAAAGCCTAGGTCTGATTAATGTGGGTTTGTTGACATTTTCTTTTTATTGTGAAATATTTTGTAGGGATGAAAAGCTCAAGTTTCCAAGTGAAATTCCTTATCATCAAGAGGTTTGTTCTCACTCCTAATCAGAAACTTGCATTCAGTGCTCCTGCGTGCCTTTTTCTGATATACTAATCTATGTTTTAACTTCTGCCAGTTGATCCCACCGAATGGAACTCTTACATTCGGGGAGTATTCAGAAAGATTGGTGAACAAGTATTACCAGGGAAAGACATGAAACACTACAGTACATTCATTTTATTTCTAGGTGTGTTTAGCTTTGTTTCGCTCGGTGCAGGTATAGCCACAGTGAATACCAGAACTCATTGCGAAAATAAAATGATATGAATTAGGATAATGTCCCCCTCTTAACTTGCTCCTGAGCTTCTGATGTAATTGGCATAAGAAAGAAGTCAAGAACACAAAAGAATGGCTTTTATATATGTACTAGGGCTTATATGGTCATTTTGATATTAATTAAGGGCCAACCAACGGAATGGGCGTGTAGAGGTTAAATGTAGAAACTTGTGGCCATATTAGAGATTGGGTAAACTCAAAACTAGAGAAGGGGTTGAGTGAAAATTCAAGAGGGTTTATAAGGATTTTTCTTATCATGGAGACTTTGGCTAATTTGCACATGGATGTTTTTAGCCGAATAAAGTATGAATATTAGTCTTTCACCGAAAAATGTATAATTATTTCCTCTAGCAAATTTTATGAGTATTAACCTACTAACACATGAGTAGCTTTGAATCCAAAATTTTATTAGTATGACAGCTGGTTAAAAACACTATACTTTCTTGGGTTCACCATCAACACATTAACGCAAGACATTAACGCCATAAATTTCATGAGTATTAAGTTTGATCCCAAAAGCACAAAAATATTAGCCTCCGACCTAATTACGTACGATTATTAGTCTTCGGCTAAAAAAATACATCAACCTTGAGCCCTAAAATTGTATGAACGTTAGCATTTGGGTAAAAACATATGAGTATTAGCTTGTGGCCTAAAATTTCACTAGTACCAAGATTGGGCCCAAAAATACAAAGTATTAGCTTTTTCACTAAACTAGCTAAAGGCTTGTGCGTTGCAACGGATGTTTTGAGAGAGAAGCAAAAACTACAAGTTTCTAGCATAGTTGATTAAATCTTATAATATCATCCCCAATATAATATAGTGTTAGAATTAATATCCACAATATATTCTCATTTAGTAATATATAGATTTTTCTGGAAGAAAGTATAGGATTTTTGTCAAGATATTTGTCTCAAAAGTTTAATACACTCTCTCTCTGTCGCAACATATAACTACTTTTAGTTATAAATCTGGATAATTGTGTGTCTAGATTCATGATCAAAAGTTGTTACATTTTGGAACAGAGGTAGCAATTGATAGTATAGGTTCGAAAACTCCAACTAACATTCACAAAACAAAGAAGCGATTGTCTAGTAAAACAGTGAACACATTGTAATCAGGCTCTTCAAAATTCATAGTGGACGTTGGTAATCATAATAATGGCGGGAGCTCGGGTCGATATGGCGGCGCGGGAGGACACGAGAGCTTGAAGAGGCAGCGGACGTCATGGAGCTTGGCCTCCATGCCATCGGCTATCGCGCTCGGGAAACAGGAAACGGGAGCCATCGCGCCACATTTTGCCCAACGCCATTCCTGGGCGACCAAAGGCCTGCTTCACCCGACCTCTCCACTAGTCTCTCTGTGTCGGCCCGCATCTTGTGTCCGCCTGTTGACGTTGAAATTTGGTAAGCCTCAAAGTCATCATTGGCCTAGAGTCAGTATCGGTTTCAGAGTCCTGGAATCAGCCGATGGGTATTATCAGATCGCCAACAGTTGTGTTCTTGATGGATTCGGTTAAGGAGATAGATCAAAGTCCGAGTTCAAGAAGGATGCAGCATGACAATTTATCTATTAATTAGGCAGAGTCGTTAGTTTCCTTTTAATTTTAGGAAAGTGTGTTTAGTGTCCGATAAGGACTTTATATTTTTCCTTTTATCTTTAGGAAAGTTTGAGTCGTGTCCGATATGGACTAGTATCTACCCATGGGTATAAATATGTACACCCAGGGTCTATGTAAATTATCTCTCGATCAATACAACTACTATTCGGCGCATCGCCACCCACTTTTTGAGGTTTTACTTATCAACCGGCGGAATTTGGCACTTGACGCGGGGCTGCATCGGCTTTCGATCTCCGGCGAAGGGGTAAGCCCTACGTTCCATCAGGTCTTGGTGAATTTATCGGCTACATTGGTATTGTTCAAGGCTGCATTGCTTCGATCTTGATATATTTACCTGATATCTCAATTCTATCTTAATTGCATTGTGTTTAGAGACGAATCGGTTTAGTTGGGACTGTCTCAGTTAAGTCTGATCTTCCGTCTTAGCCAATATATCTCTACAATCACAATGTTGTTCTAGATAGATTTGTTATATCCATCACATTAGACAGATCTATCGGTTCATCAAGTATTAGATTATCATATACAATCTCGTGCTGCATCGATTAGGTTCGACCTACTAGATTGTTGTTGATAATATAAATCTTGTTAAGCCGATATGTTCATACTAATGTCTTATCGGAGTGCTAGCCGATGAGTTATCTGGATGTTGTATCGGCCTATAAAGGTTACATACAAGTTGGATTTAGCCGATGACAACAAAGGTTTCATTGTTTATCTAATCGTTTGGATTTAATGACATCGGATCTCCAGCCGATGTATGCTTTAACCTTCGGATCAGTGCTTATTCAGTATATCATTACTAGCCGATTGGTTGCTTCTGGATTATATTATTGTTATATATCATTATCATCAGCCGATTATCTTTATGTCATTATTTACTCAAGTATCAAGATCTATACTGGATATCGGCTGGTATCGGCATCGGCTGGAATCACTCCATCGGCTTGTCAGCCGATCGGCTATCTTTTGATCTTCAATTTATATATCTTATCAGTTGCAGGACCAAACTGACTGGCACGCCCACATCTCATCATTATTCTGGACCTGCACTGGAGCTAAGCGGATCTCCCAGGCCGTCGTGTTTTTTACGTCAACACCGCCATAACCCCATCGTCATGTCGCTCCATCCCTTCTCCATCGTGTTGTCTCCTCCGGCCTCCCACATGAGGCTTGCCGGTGAGGATTTGAGCCGCCACCGCCACAGTCTTGCTCCTCTCTCGCTAACCACCAGCCATGTCCCCGTCGACAAGCTCCTGGGGAAGAGAGGGAAGTGGTGGAGAGATGAGAAGATAGTGATAGGTGGGGGAGAGATGGAAGTTCAGTTACATATGAGCCCCATATTTTTTATTTTATTTTTTGTTGATTAAGATAACACGTTAGCAAAAACAATCATCCATACTGCCATGGGGCCTTATTTGGTCAGTTTTGTAAGTTGGCAGTCTAAGATTTCCGGTATTACGATTTGAACTCGAAGAAAAGACGAGGGACATAAATCTGAATCTTAATGAGAAAAAATTGGATGGGCCGCATATTAGGAGCAGTCCTCTCCCTCAAGCTTTTGCATTGTCGCCACCACTGCCCCAATTTGGCCATCCATCGAAACCCTAATCTCCTTCCCCACCGTCTCATTGGAGACATCCAATAATCTCCTCGTCTGGCCTCTCGGCGATCACAGGAGGGATGGGGCGCCAGAGCAAGGTTCCAAAGCTTGCTCAAGGAGGAGCCGAGACCTAACCACAGTCGTTCATCAGCGATCCACCGTAGCTCGACGAAGACCATGATCAGATGGGTATTGGCGGCAATCATGGCTAGTAACAGTCGGTGTACCTTGTTGTATGCCATCGGGACTGGAGTATTTCTAACCCCTACTACCCTCTCTACAAGGTGGACGTCACCTCCTCCAGTTCATCGTCACGGGGATCGGCGATAGCTGTGGGCCGGAAGAAAACCCGGGTCGCCAAGCTGTGAACCGACGTAGGCAGCAAGACCTTCATCTCGCTGCAGTCATGGTGGATCGTCGGCGTCGGAGGCAATCCCGGTGCCATTGTCATCTACAACACCAACAAGGATAGGGTGCTCCGTGGGCCGTAACTGGTGGCCGCAAAGCACAACCCTGTCGTGGCAGCCATCGCACTATTAGAAAAAAGCATTTTTGCATACGTGGGTTTTTTTCCCATGCAGGTATGGCCCTCGGAGCCAAATGGCCGCCTACGAAAATGAAAACCGGGGTGGAGCTCGCCGTCCGCCTGCGAAGATCAATTTTTCAATACGAACCACTTAAGAGGACCGCCTGTGAAAATACCTTTATTTTCGCAGGTGGACCTCTTAAGACGTCCGCCTGAAAAAATATGATTTTCGTAGGCGGAATCTTATGTGCTCCGCTTGCAAAAATCATACCTGCAGAAAAAATATCTAAGTATCATCCTTATCTTCAACTCCACCATACTTACCCTCTCCAGTACTCATTTCCCTCCCACCTCTCTCTCTCTCTCTCTCATTTCCTTCCCGGTCGATGGCGGGTCGCGCGATGGCCTCCCGACGACGGCGACGGCTCAGCGACGAGGAGGGGAGGGAGGTGGTGGCTCGGCTCCTCCCTCTCCCGGCGACAGCGGTGGCACAGCGATGAGGAGGTCACTACGACTACAACGCCTCCTGGATCCGCCACCGGCTCACCCCGGGCACGCGGATCCGCCTCCGGTCAATATCGGGGAGGGGAGGGGAGGTGGCGGCGACAAGAATGTGAGGGGAGGGGAGGGGATGCGGTGGCTCAGCTCCTCCCTCTCCTGGCAACAGCGGCAGCTCAGCGACGAGAAGGGGAGGTGTCAGCCACGACGAGAAGGTTAGGCGGTGGCTCGGCTCCTCCCTGTACCAGCCCGGTGACAGCGGCGACGAGGAGGGCCAGCAGTAGCTTGGTGATGAGGAGGGGAGGCGGTGGCAGCGCTCCAACCCTCTCCCTCCCAGCTCTGTCTACTGCCACCGACGGTGTTACCAGCTGCGGCGAGTAGAGGTGGTGGCGGTGAATTATTTTTGTTTACTGAAATTATTTTTTAGGCGGGTGGATCTACCGCCTGCGAAGATGGAGATGCCGTCTGCGAAAATGATTTTCGTAAGTCTTTGTTTACAGGCGGCCTTTTCCCCGTCTGGAAAAACTATTTTTTGTTATATGGGAAAACGATTTTCCTAATAGTGTCAGCTACAGAGTTTATGCCCTCTGTAGCCGTCCCAGCTGCAACCAAGACCCCAATTTCGTGCCTTGGTTTGAGGTCCTCGATCTCAAAGATGCAGTGATCACCGAGACGGCGGATGGGAGCCTCACGCTGGAGGGTTTTGCTCCTGGAATCGCCTGCCGAATCCAATCTGCTTCCCTTTTAAGCTCACCCCGATGGACTACATCAGGCCACCCATGATATCCGTGAGGTCCTCTGCGTTGGTCGGCGGCCGCTACATTTTGCTAGCACTCAAACCACCGAGGAATGGCACATACGCATTCGACACCCAAGAACACGAGTGGCACAAGATCGACGAGGAGAACCTGCCTTTCGTCGGATCTGCCACCCCGCACGGTCACAGTGGCTGCATTTTCCTTGGTTTGTCACAGGAGAACGGGCCTGTCAGTGCTTACCGCATCAGTGTCTCAGCTTCTCTCAAGCTCTCCATCACTGTGATCTCGGTAAAAAGCAAGGAACATGATCAACAGGTTATTACTGCAGCGTCAGGGCACTACTTGACTTCCTTGGACAGGGAACGCTTCTCTACGTACATTGACTTTTGAACTTGACATCCGCTAACGTAGCAGGATCTATGATGACACGATCCGTCAATTCCGTCCAGAGAAGCTGTACGCAAAGCTGACAACCTATCAAATTGAGAACCCTGAAATCCTGGAGGAGACTCTGAACGAAGAAAAGATGCAAGCCGTGATGGCTGAGGTTGCAATCTCCAGCCAACGGGACCAACCCTTCAAGATTTCGAGTTCCTTTGGGTTCTCTTGTTCCGCCCATCACCTTCGCTTTATCCATATAAGTAAACACCATCAACGCAAGCTTCACAGTATGTTCCTTAAGAACCGGCCCTTTTTAACAGCAAATTTAAGTGCCACGTACGTACCTCTTTGTGTTTCTCACAGTTTCTACACTTCATTAGAAGCTTTCCTTGAAATGGATTATAATGCTACATCTCCTGCCTTGGCAAGTTGGCATATTGGCTATGGTCATATATTAATACCATTAGCTTGTAACATACTCCCCGTTCCAAAAAAAAAACAAATCTAAAATTAGATGCAACACATTCTAGTAAAATAAATCTGACATACATATCCAGATTCATAGTAGACCGATTTGAATTTTTATGGGATGAAGGAAATAGGCCATACCTCTATTATGCCCTCTGCATACCCACCTCATTGTGCTTAGAGAATGGCACATGAAACTTTGTTTTTATCCCTTTTATTGTATTCAAAATCTATCATTTATCGTAGCAACTAAAAAAATTGCCTTATAGGTGACCTTTAAATTTGAAGTGTGTGTAGGTAATACTGATGTTTGTGCTGCTGCCTCTAATAGATAGTTGGCCATAATTAAGCAGGTTACAGATGATGGAAAACAGCTTGCCTCACTGATAGATGACAAATGGTCCTGTACTTCTCTTGCCCTCCTGCGCAAGCGAACATTAGGGTAGAGAATAATCGCTCCGCTATTTCGATTCAGAAGAGCTGTTTGGGGCTGCACCCTACCTTAAGCTTAAGCCTTACTCCCTCCAGCTCCAAACGTAAGTCGTGTTTTTTTTTAACGATCAACACCAGACACGTAAGTGTGTTTTTTTAACGATCAACACCAAATAGCGCGAAGATTCATTGAATAAAGCACAAGAAAAACTACGAGATTAGAACCCTGAAAAAAAAGATGTAGATCGATCAAATTATTTTGTTCCCTTTCCTTTAATTCACATTGGAAAATGTTGCACAACTTATTCTTGAGATATAGATTCAGATAGGAGTTGAGAAGACATTTGACACCTTCTGGTTGGATCAGAGAATTAGCTTGCTGATGCTAAATTGTAATTGCCAATTTGTGCATGCATGTTAGCAAAGTTTGATGAGCATGACGCAGCTTGGCTGGGTTGTGGACTTCACACTTTAGACATTTAGCTGAAAAAAAAATAGTATGCACACAATTTATAAATATTGGCCATACTAAGATCTGGTGCTGCTCTCTGCGCTCAGTCATTGAAGGATATGAGGACCAAAAGATAGAACTGGAGATTCTCTGCGTGTGTTCTGAACTGGAGATTCGAGCAACCAATCATAGAAAATGTGTCTACTGTAATTGTTTCTTCTTTACGATAAAAGCAACAATTCTTGCTGCCTTGCTAGTTTCGTTTGGCTAGATTCTCCTTTCTCAACACCACTCCTTAGGTTCATTTTCCACCGCACACTGGAACTTTATGCTCAAACCTAACAGTACACTCATCTTCACCATACTTGATTCAGTTTCCTCTGTAGTATGTCAGAACTCTGAACTCAGATAAACATGAAGTACATGGACTAAAGACACATATACAAATAATACAAATTAAACAAGCTGAAAATAAAGGGAACGAAAGAATGGACTGTTAATAAACATTGAAGACGATATATGTAAACGGAACGAAAGAATGGGCTGTGACAAAAATTAAACACGATATATGAACTTGGTCGTGATACAAAAAGTACAGCAGCCTGGTGTCTCCTAGATCCTCAAGCACAAGGAACAAAAGCACAAACCAAATGACACCTCACAGCTGCGTTGATCTATGAATGACCTAGAACGGGGTAAAATCAGCTATATATGCCCCAAGATAGGGGGAGAATCACCAACAGGGAGTAAAGGAGAAACATGAGTATGATAAGTAGATGATCAGGACTATTTGGACCATGCAACCGCATCAATTTCTGCTTGAGCACTCCGATATAGCTCCAGCCTCTTCGCAAGGTTAGTCCTCCGTTCCATGACGGCCGGGTCTTCATCAAGAAGCTTAGAAAGTTGTTTAATCTGCATAAAATGGCCGTATTACTAGTTAGATCAATTCTGTTGGACTTTAAAAGGCACTCCAAAAAAATAAATGTAAAACAGGACCCAAAAACTTATGTTATGCTTTATTAAGCTTTAAGAAAGAAGAAACTCACCTCTCTTGCTCCCAATTCAGTAAAGAAGTGATCGAGCAGTGAGCGCTTTGCCTCCCGGACTTGACAGTAGACAATAGATTTCGGGATAGAGTTCCTCAAGGTTGAACATACCATGTTAATATATGCCAGAACCGTTGTTCCTGTTGAATATGAATTGCAGCAAGGTTCAGCAGAAAATACAAGTAAAATAAGTTAAAAAGCAGCCAAGCAAAGCATATATTCATCATTAAACTAAATTAGTGGGCAATTACACAAGGTTGCAACAATATGATAAAAACACTTCTCAACTTCAACAAATGGCCATCATTGCAGAGCAGTAATAGTAAAATACCTTGAATAAATACAAGGAAGAATGGTTGATGACTTACCAATTCGTCTAAGATAAGAATCATTATATCTATCAAAAATAGAGTGGCTTGGATTTCCACCCTTCTCAACATCCTGAGGAAGTTTCCTGAAGAAATCTACGGTTAAGTAGCTGCATTCCATATCAACAAGCTTTAATGTGTTTTTCTTGCTTTCATCCCTCATTCTGTCCAATGACTCAAAAGCCGCATTGCCTACTTCCACGCGAAGAGTGGGGAACTGCTTCAGCTCCTGCAGAGAACTCACATCTTTTAAGACGCTTACACAGTTATAAGTGGAGTAATTACAATTTGACAAGCACGCAAATCAATTATCATGCTGCTTATTTTAAGTCAAGCAAAAAAGTTCCAGATTCAGATTTTATTAGACGGACAAAATATTGAAACAACGGAAGGCAAAATTTTTCAACAGTATAATTGAAGAATCCATTCCCTCCTAAACTCCTAGTACAAACAGTTAGTACCTCATGTACCATCTCAGTGCACATATTCCCCAGTATAAGTTACAGAAAACATTGTGCAACAGTGCGAAGACTTACATGTGTTTCATTGATGGCCTTGTGCACTAATTCCTTGAGTATCGCATGGACCTGTCAGTACAACAAATTTACGATAATGTTGTAGTGCACATACTTCAACAATACATGACACGAAAAGTTAGAAACGCTCAAGCTATTTTAAGAGTAAAAAATAGATCAAATTAATAGATAGCATACCGCATCCACAGCTGCCTCAGCAGGACCTCTGATACTAACAAGACAAGACTCTATGAGCCGTCGATATCCTTGCTCTGGAGCTATTAAATGAGGTTGGTATCCATCAGCCTCCGTTATGAGCTTTCTCACATTTTCCATTGCCAGTTGTTTGTCAAACTGCAACCGTTTAATGGCTACAGGAAACTGATTGTCAAAGACATGATAGATTTTCTCACCACCAGGACGCCTGGACATTAGAATTTTTGTGGGTAAGCATCAGGGAAAGCAACATTCAATTCACAAAAGAACAAGCACATAAGGGAGAATAATGCTAATTGCATATAACAATCTACAAGTTAAATTGTGTTAAATTGAATACTTTAGCAGCAAGAAAATATGCAAATATTTATTAGCAAGAACTTTGTAAGTGCTCTAATGTAATTAATAAGTTTTAGGGTTAAATTTCAACGATTCCTTTCTTCTGAAAGAAAAACAACTGGAGATTCTAGGTGCGTGTACACCCAAGCAATCTTATTGGAAAAACAACTGGAGATTCTAGGTGCGTGTACACCCAAGCAAGCTTATTGAATTCTTTATTACATTTTATAGAAATTTCTTGTTTAAAAATACAAGACAAATTAACAGGTTACTTTGCCAAGAACCTAAAATAGCCTGTATGCTTACATTGGAGTAACACACAAGACTAACACCAAAGGAGAGCTTATTAAATTAGGGCCACACTAATTTTAGAAGGTTTATACAGATCAGAGAGGATAGAATGTTATTTTAACTCGGAATTCAGGAAGCACACGTAGCTACAATAAACCTTCTAAGAGAACACTTAGCAACAGAAACATTAAGTTTGAAACGTACACTCCATCCAGATGTTCTTTGTAGATACCATCAAACATGCGACATATTTCCATGATCGTGTACAGCTTTCCCTGCATGGCCAAATATGTACAAACCAAAATTATGTCCGTTAGCACAATGACCAAGAACATACACAAAAATATAGGAACTACATGGAGCTAATCAGAAAATAAACAGCAATTAGCATAAAAAGCGGATGCAGAATTAGGCTCAATAAACCAGTATCTAATTAAAGAATACAAAAAGCCCTAATCTTACTCCAGCATCTGTAGCAATGGGCTTCCCAAGTCGATTAAGTTCTGTCTCCAGCTCGGCGATTGTCTTTGTAATGAGAGATTGGAGCCCTGGGATTCTTGATTTAATAACAGACTCCAAATGCTGCATATACACCAAAAAACTTAAAAGAGTCAATGTACCAAACAGAGTTACAGGTATTCTACATTAGAAACAAAATGAAAGGCATACCTTGGAGAGCATCTTTGCTAAATGTTCTGATCCCATCCTATGAGCAAGGTGCTTGTACTCTGGCGTAGTTGAAAAATATTCACGCTCTCTGCGCCTAGCAGCAATCATGTCCACATTCTTGTTGATATCCTGCTGGGATCGATTGACGACACCAACCCATGGTTGTTGGAGCCGGTATGATCTGCCTTCCAATATCTGCAGAAAATAACAGTAAGAAAATACAGCTCAAAGAATAAACATAACCTTCATTTTCTACAAGTGTATATCTTCCAACATATCAACAAAAGAATATTCAACATACGAGATTTAAAAGGTCCCAAAAGCCAAGGGAACAATAATCCATGTTGACATCTCAGGGGACAAAATGTATTGATAATAAAGTTTTTAGCAATTAATTTTAGCTGGGAAAAAACTTACATCAACAGCATCAGTACCCTTGTCCATTAGATCAATTTTTGTAAGCACGCCAAACGTCCTTTCACCTGAACATTACAAGACAAACCACATCTCAAAAAACATGATTACCATATGGGCCATCCATTTTTTTAAGCGGTTATTACAACATCAGGTGAAAAGTAGAGCATAGAACCAGGAAACAATTGGGCACAATTAAGTTCAAGTTTGAACGAAGATTGACAACAAGATCTAGGTAAGAGAAAATCAGATCACCAGTATATCATATTAACTAAAGTCAACAACATTATGAAGTTAACTGACACATATGAAAAGCACAGAATAATAAGCATTTGAAACATTCAAATCACATGGAAATTGTATGTGTAATTAACTAATATGACCTTGATCCAAATGGCTTACAACAAAGGCATACCTTTGGGGTCAACTTCCCGTGAAATCTTAATTGCATCAGAAGTTGCAAGATCCTGATTGGCTGGAGAAACAGCCAGAATGATACAATTGGGCTGAAACAAACCAAAAAGGGTCGATATACATATAAGCTTTTGCAACAATACAGACATGATACATGACAAGATAATCATAGATCAAACACTACAAGCATAATGCATGATATGAAAAACATATTCCAAATATGCTAACACGTGGCTGAGATCATAAGCATGTCGAAACAAATATGCATAGAATAAATTACTGTATATGTGTGTACAAAGCTATGGTACCGAATTAAAGCAAGCATAGTCAGCAATGGGAGTGGACAAATATTAAAAGGTTACAGCAAAAAAAGATACCTTTTCTATGAACGAGCGAACCATGTTTTCAATGTCCTGAACAATACTGTCAGGCTGACCCTCTGAAAAGCATATAGCCAGTGGCAAATCAGGAAATGGACCTCTTCAAAAAGAACAAAGAAATGAAAATAGCTCACAGATGACAATGGATAATACTGACCAACAGCAACTTTAGTAAGCCCAGGAAGATCGATAAGAGTCAGGTTCACAACTGCAAAAGAGTGGGAGTTAGACGCTAACAAAAATAGATACTACAAACCAGATAAATCATAATCAGGAGCACACAGATAAAGATAAATAAGGTATGGCCATCTTACCAATGACAGAGATCTCACTAAGTAGGCAACAGACAAAAGGAACAGCTTTTAAGCCACATATCCATCTCAGCAAACAATAATCAAAATGAACCAATTTGATTGTGATAAAGTAACTGCGTAGAACTGGCATTTTATATTATTGTTATCTTACCATATGGAGAATATATGCTTAAATGAATAGGGACAGATGATATTTGCTTTGAACGACCAGTTTCTCTGTCAGTTTCATCAGCTATCTCCTTCCTCACAAGAGCTGCAAGAATACAACTATCATCATCAACCAAGCATCATTCAGATAAACTTAACTTGTAGAAACGAGCTCAAAACCAATTTAGCACTTCAAAGACTGTTCCACCCACAATTCCAGGTGTAATCGTATGTTTTGAGGAATTTTATTTTTTTAAAAAAAATGTACATGTCAACAACAGCATGAATAATTGTAGCGTCACACAGACTGTTTCTATGAGCCTCAATCATAAAGTACATGTTTGACTATTATCCAACATTGGCAATCTAGTTCAGTTATATGATCTCCATAAACATGCAATCTCGCAATTTTAATCACAGAATCATACGACTGAAAATGAAGGGAAAGGTAGATGGAGTACCAAAATCAGTGAATCTCTTCCTAGGAAGGTGCATGAACTCTGCATATTCTCTGTCTCCATCGATCCTATGAAGCTGCAGCACCAAGGGACGACGGGTGACAATGCCTGGAGACCAAATCCAAAAATTCCAAATCAGATAAAACAGGAGCAATAACACTGAATTATACAAGCTCTTGCTATTGGAACCGCCATACCTGAGCCTCTTGGTAGGAAATCCTTCCCAACAACGCTCTCCAACACCGAGGATTTACCCGAACTCTATCAAACGTATCAGGAAAGTTCAAACGTCAGATTACGGAAGTACACCCATTCTGGTGCAGAAATAAGCTTAAACCATTTCTAACAAACGCAACTCCACACAAAATTCCATCGAGCTGGATGGTTCCATCAACTAGTTTAGTAGCTTCAGTTGCTAAAACTTATATAGATTGCATGTAAGCGTCCGAATCTAGTCTCCGGCGAGCACGGCAATCGCAGATCCAAACGTAGATATACCGCAACGACCACTAATCATTTCTATTCTACCAGCAACTGGCGAGATCCAGATCGGCGCAGCTGAGGCGCGAGGGCCAGATCCGAGCGAGAGAAAAAACGGGTGGGGGGAGGGAACGCCGGGCACCTGGCCTCCGACGACGGCGATGGCCGGCAGCGAGTCCCAGAGGGTGGGGAGGGCGCTCTCCTCGCCGTGGTCGCCGAGGGCGGTGCAGGCCCGCTGCAGCTTGTTGACGAGCGAGATCAGGTTCTCCATGGCCGCTGCGGCGACGCCGGTTCAGCGAGATCTGGCCGAGATCGCGGGGTCGGTGGGGGAGGGGCGAGATCGAGGCGGTGGAGAGGAGGAGGAGGGTGGCGATGCCGACTGCCGAGCCGCGTCGGGGTCGAGCTGCGCGGCCTCGGGTGATGGGTGTTGCGCGCAGATAGTTGATTTGGACTTTGGAAAAAGGCTTCGTGGGGAAGAAACGGGCCAGTTTGAGCGTGTGGAAGATGGAGGGCAGTTGCGTAATTTCGTATGATCTTTTTGTATCTTACACCCAGGCCCTTGCTTACAGTTCAATGCCCTAAAAATTTTGAAATTGAAATACATGCGCGCTTCTGTTCCAAAAACATGCTGCTACCTGCAACAGGTTAAGTAAAATTTATCCAAATTTCATCAGTCATCTAGCGATAGTGTTTATCCATGAAACAGCTGGGGAACCAGTCAACAATTTTTAATGATAATGATGTCTGCAGATGTTATGCTCCATTGCTTGCTAAAAGTGTACTTGTTTATAAGCCGTTGCAAAAATTTAAATTCTAAAATTTTTCACTTTTTATTACAATGTACTTTGCAACATTATTTTAAAATCAAATAATGTTGGAAAATATCTTTTGATCGTTACATGCGAAATGATGATAGTGCTCATCGGTTACCCATATTTTCTAATAAGCTATATAAAAAATAATTTACAAGTAAAACTTTTATATACATGACCTTAGCCACTTAGAAGCTAATACTGAAAAAACTATACTAAAAATATTTAAAATTAACTTTAAAATAAAATTTTAAAATTCACATTTTAACTTTTTACTTTGGTTTATTAGGATAACCAATGAGACCGCATGCTTCTTGTAATAACAAAAACCAAAGGGGGTAACTGCGTAATCACAGGTTTCACCATTTTTTATTTTTTTATTTTGAGAACCTTCACCATGAGTTTGATTTCGAATTGGGAGCTGGAGAGGATGGCAAAGTGTAGCATAGCTCCAGAACTAACGGGCAGGGACCAGACGCCCAGACCATCCGACGAACGACGAGCTAGCTACCGAAGTCGGTGGGCTCTCCTCTCACGGCGGCCGCAAATATTTCGCTCGTGTTTTGGGGGGCAAAAGGACATGGTGGCTAGTGGAGCGCGTGTCTGCTATTCCCCCAAGGCCGATGAGGACCCCACCCACCGGACCACCGGGCGATCTGGACCGTCTGCCGGACTGCCGGTGTCCGCGGGCCGCGGGTGGGCGGTCACCTCGCCGTCGACACTCTTGTGGGGCCCGCACGGGCGCACCTCGCGTTTCAAAATTTGAAACCCGGCCTCGTTCGTTCGTTCTAGCCGTTTGGTGCTACAGGCTACAGCCAGCGTAGTTGTACTAGTGATCCGCTTCGTTACTCCGGTCACGTGCCACGTGAGATGCACGGTGCAAATGGTGAGATTTGGCCAAAGCATTTATCCACCTTGGAGCGGGATTGCACGTTGCCAACGCCCTACACTCTGCCAGTAGCTGACGTCGTCACGGTTTTACTTGCATCGGGCGGTACAGCAGAGTACAGGCAAATTCGGCCTGGTTGGATGAGTTCGGCGGCCCATAAGACCTGGCCCAGACTTGGCCCAACTAAGGGACAGGCTGTCTTCAGTTCCGGGAAAAGAGAACAGTTTTGCGTCAGTATTAGGCCCGATACACAATTGGGCCTCGTTTAACAACTACTACTACGTATTAGGCCCAATGTGTCTGGAAGTTTGAAAGCCCATTTTCTCGTCAAGAATCCACTGGACGAAGAGAAAAAAAGAAACAAACACATCCATGTCGAATCAAATCAAATCAAAACCTGCTTTTTTTATATAGAGATCAAAAAGGTTTTCTTTTTTCCAAATCAAACAATACTTTTTTTTGACAGTTGATCGATCACACATTCACTCTCTCTAGTACTACAGTGGAGTACTAGTACTTCTCCACTACCAGTAGTCCGTACATCGGTACATGTGACTCCGTGAGTCGTAACTCCTCCGGTTTCCGTGACCAATCAGGACGGCGACTACTCGAAACGCCGAGCCCAACCAACCAAACTCCACTGTCCAAAGTCCAAAGTCCAAACTCCAAAGGCACGGTGGCACGGTCGGGTCGTTCGTGCCACGTCGCTTCGCGTCGCCTATATAGAATAGCAAAGCGACGACGCAGCAAATCGCGAGCCCGCACGCAACCCGTCCCGGTCCTCCCCCTCCCGGACGCCGGAGTCCGCAAGCCCCCAAACGCCGCCGTCGCTGTCACCACCGTCAATCCCCGACCGCGTCCACACATGCCACCGCCCGTACACACGCCGATGGATCCTCGCTCGACGGCCGATCCAGCCAGTTCGAGTACTTCCACCCACTCCACCACCACCACCTCTACCCTCTCCTCCTCCTCGCTGCGGAAGCGGGTGCTCTCGATAGACACGTCGTCGCGTGACTCCCGTGGCGCGCCCAGCAGGGAGAGGGAGAGGGAGAGCAAGGCGCAGGAGGAGGAGAGAGCGATGGCGCTGGAGAGGCAGGCGGCGGCGACGGAAGAGGAGGCGGAGAGGGAGAGGGACGTGGAGGCGGCGGTGCCGATGAGCCCGGCGGGGCGGCTGTTCCGGGAGACGAACTTCAACTGCTACATCGTGGCGGTGATCGGGCTCGGCGCCCGCGTGGACGTCGCGGCGGCGCGCGCCGGGCTGGAGGCCACCCTCGTCCGCCACTCCCGCTTCTGCAGCGTCCAGGTTACCAATCTAACTTACCCCGCTCCATGTCATCGATCGATCGACTCCAATCTCGCGCTCGCAACTTGCACCCCAAAAAAAAAATGCGTTCGTTTGGTGGCAAAATTAACTTTGCGGAAGCATCCTGCATCTTGGGCGCACATGGTGTTGACCGCCGGTGTCGACGCTGACACGCACGTTCCTCCTTCGGCAGGTGCAAAAATTACTGAGGCAGCTCGCAGCATTGATTTCTGCCGGCCCGGCATGGCACGGCGGCCTCCTTTTCTGATGGATTTTTGCCGCGCATGGCTCCTGGCCGGCTCACTTGTCGTCGTTTTTTCATGAGTTCTTGCGGCTGTCTGGTCTAGAATGGCTGCCTCCGAGGATGCCAACGGCACAGGTGGCTCCGCCAAAGTAGGGAGTTACTATGCTGTGTACAGTGCTCCGGCATGCCTCCATCTAGAAAGGTTAGCTTTCTCGAAGGCTACCAAGCATCTGATGCTTTAGCTGATCCATTGGTTGAGCAAGCTTTAATCCCGGCGAGAGATAGTGCACGAATCAGTGGATCACCAGTGCCTATTCGCCTTTAGCCCGGCTTTTGTTGTTATGAGGCAGTTTTTACATGATTCGCGGTAAACCTGACATTTTTTCATCAAGAATCGCGAAGTCGCTGGTTAAGCAACTGTAGCCTATCTGCCCATACCCTTATTGAACGTTCCTATAAATGCGCTCGCAGAGGTAGAGGAGCGACTGTCTTTTGACACGAAAAGCGCTCGCAGAGGCAGAGGAGCTACTGTCGTTTGACACGAAAATGAGGCGAGAATTATCGGAGAAGCTGGCTTTCATGATTTCATCGCGATTGGTCGTCCACAATTTCCAGAAGAAGCAGATGCCGGACATGTGGATCATGATTCCATGATCTGTACGGGACCAGAAGGCAAATCAACGTCAGAATTAAGTACCTTCACGGCGTCACTGTACGCACGGGAACGGCTCGCTTTCTTTGTTAACCCTGATGTAACAGTGTAGTACTTCTGATGTGTTTGCCAGAGGCCTCCAGATCAATTGCAAATAGTACGTATTTAGCAGTAGAGGAGTAGATTTTAATCCGTTATCACTTAAATGATTATAAAAAAATTGAAAAAATCTGGAAAGATGTATTAACGTGTGATATATCACTCCACAAATATGTAAATTCAAATTCATCTTCAACATCTCATAACGAAAAAAACAAATTTAACTGTAAATATACATTAACTAGCTGTAGTTTAATTTATTTTTTCGTTGCGAGATGTAAAAGTTGAATTTAAACTTGTATATGTGTGGAGCGATATATCATATGTTATTACATCTTCTCAAATTTTTACAAATTTTTTTATAATCATTTGAGTAACATACAAAGAACGAGAGGATATCATCTCGAGGGATCAAAACAGTCCCCTTAGTAGTAGTACTACTACGCAGGAGCGGAGGTAAACCTAGGGTAACTTGGTTTAAGCTCTAGACTTGCCTCCATAATTATGCATAAATCCATTGAAGTCACCATGTAATTTTTTGAGAAAACCAATATCTTATTAGTTGAGCCCTACTCGAACCGTCTTAGAAAATTTCTGGCTCTGTGCCACTAGTACTACGTGATCAGTCTTTCGAATAAAATCCTTTGGAGCAGCGTTGCTCTGCCTAGTTGCAGACAGTACGTTTTCATAGTGTAACACTATCACTAGTGCTTGATCCATTGTATCCATTCCATCGTATTTTTCTGAACCTGTCGCATTCAGCGTCCAAGTAAAAGAACTGTAAAAAGTGCACTGCTTCAGGTGTCGGATGAGGCGAGCAAGCGCGCGAAGCCACGGTGGGTCCGGACGACAGTGAACCTGGACGACCACCTCATCTTCCCCGAGCTGGACCCCACCGCCATGTCAGCTAACCCCGACCAGGTCATCGAGGACTACATGTCCACGCTGTCCACGCAGCCCATGGACCACTCCCGCCCGCTCTGGGAGTTCCACGTCCTCGACTTCCCGACCTCCGAGGCGGCCGCCACCGTCGCCGTCCGCATGCACCACTCCCTCGGCGACGGCGTCTCGCTGCTGTCCCTCCTCATCGCCTGCACACGCAGCGCCGCCGACCCGGCGAGGCTCCCGGCGCTGCCGCCGGCGCCGGCGCGGCGGGACGGCCCAGTGTACGCACGCCGGCGACCGCCGCTCTCGGAGGGGATCCTGGCGCTCGCCACGTGGGTCTTGTCCTACCTCGTGCTCGCCTTACACACGCTCGTCGACGTCGCCTGCTTCGTCGCGACGTCGCTGTTCCTCCGCGACGCGCGCACGCCGCTCATGGGGACGGAGGGCGTCGAGTTCCGCCGCAAGCGGTTCGTCCACTGCACGCTCAGCCTCGACGACGTGAAGCTCGTTAAGAATGCCATGAAGTGTGTAAGACCCAACTTCTGTTCGTTCTTGCCTTCTTGTTGAACTACATAAAACTCTGTCAGCCTAAGCTTAACTCCTCTGAAACATCATGCGAAATGCCATTCCTCGTGGGGCTTCTCAGACTGTGAATGATGTATTAGTTGGAGTAACTTCTGCAGCATTGTCTCGTTATTACTTCCGCAAGACAAGTGAGTGATTTTCCACGGTTTTCATGTTTACATACAAAGTACCATACATACTTTCTAGCTGCATCTGCTGGGATCATGTTTTCTGAACTTCTTCAGGTGACACCGACAGTGAGAAGCGTGCGCGACCAAAGCACATCCGTGTGCGATCTGCTCTTCTTGTTAACATTAGGAAAACACCTGGCCTACATGTAAGGATAGGCTATTGATTATGATCAGTCCACTCGTATTACAGTATTTTTCATGTATATGAACTATTTCAATTGCTCTTAATTAGTAGTCAAGTCATGATAGTTACTGAACTTTTGGATATTCTGTTTCTGCTTTGAGCAGGCGTTGGCAGAAATGATGAATTCCAGCAAGAACAATATTGTGAGATGGGGAAATCTAATTGGTTACATCGTACTTCCTTTCCGTATAGCCATGTTAGACGATCCTCTTGAATATATTCGTCAGGGGAAAAGAACAGTTGACAGGAAGAAGAACTCGTTGGAAGCAATCTTCACATATTGGAGCGGGAATCTAATAGTCAAACTTTTTGGCATTAAGGTATTGATTTCTCTACGTTATGTTTTGCTAGGAATAATTAGTAAGCAGTTCTTTTATCCGAATTTTGTCGATCATTAACCAGCAGATGCTAACTTAGGTCATTTGATAGTAGTCAGAAAGAACTTTGACGCCTTTAGTTAATTATTCGATCTGTTAATTTATTCATTGGTGTAACGTACATGGCAACTTTTGTAGACTGCAGCTGCTCTCTGCCATGGCATGCTCGCTAATACCACTTTATCGTTCTCGAGCATGGTCGGACCTGCAGAGAAGGTGGAGTTCTACGGGCATCCTATCGAGTACATTGCCCCAAGTGTATATGGGCATCCACATGTAAGTGACCACTTGTTTTTTTATATATAAGAAAATAAGTTCATTTGTAAAGGTTGCACATCAGCTTTCACACGTCATTGATATATTATCCATAGCTTTGCTTGAATCGCAGAGAATTGTTCGAAAGTCACCATTTTAAATTAATTTGGTGATGACATGTAGTGATTAAGTTTCAGCCATAAAGCAAGACATTTCCAATGATAATTCTCCAGTTGTGACTGCAAGCCTTTTTTTGTCAAAGGGACATGACTTATGAGTGCTTCGACCTTTTACATAGGCACATCTGGAAGCACCCAATCATTTCATTTGAATATGTGCAGGCACTGACAGTACATTACCAGAGCTACATGAACATTATCAAGCTTGTCCTCGCCGTCGATGATGCACAGTTCCCGGATGCTCACCAGCTGCTGAATGATTTCGCCGAGTCCCTCAGGCTTATCCGGCAGGCAGCTTCAGCAAAATCATAGAAGCAGCTAGACTGTTTTTTCCTTTTTCACTTTGAGATTATTGGTAAGCACAAAATCACAGTGCACCTTCCAATCAGTAAAAACTTGATAGATGTACCACAATTTTCAGCATTCAATATTCTTGTCACAATAAAATGGCCCCATCTGGATTGCCTAATTTTGACACCATCTACTGCCATGTCGGTCCTTAAGATCTCTTTCCCCTGAAAGGACCTTCCGGCTTGTCCTGTAACAGTTACGGCTCTGCTGCAACCCTGCAATTCTGCATCTCCCAACAGAAGCAACCCGAATCATACAGCACGTACCTACACAGTTTCAAGTTATATAAAAAAAACGTGCACAGTTTCAGTACTACCACCACCACCACGATGTTGCACTCAAATGGTTATTTGATATTATTTAACTGGGTGATTTAAAATTTATAAAGAGTTTCGGGCACCTAACCAGTACTTTATCTGTTTCATATTATCTGTTTCATATTATAAGTCGTTTGATTTTTTTAGTAAAAATATCTTTAAGTTTGACTTAGGTTATAAAAAGGTATATTAGTATTTTCAACCTAAAATAAACATATTATCAAAATATATTAAATTTTAGATTAAATGAAACTAATTTGATATTTTTTATATTACTAATTTGTTTTATAAACTTGATCAAACTTAATAAAATTTGACTAAAAAAATTAAATAACTTTTAATATGAAACAAAGGGATAGTATAGAAGCAAAAGTGTGTACGGTTGCATCACCACACCTCACCTGATCACCTCACTCCCAGCCCCAGGTAGGAGTAAGGTACGGAGTACAAACTCCCATACGAATATACTACTACGATCCATGTCACGTGTTCACGGCGCAGGAGTAGCAAACCGTACGCGACGAGTACGTGGGGTCGTGGGCCGCTTTTGCCCGTTTTGCACTCCAGCGCCCACACCGCGCGAGCGTCGGTCCGTTCGCTCGCTTCCAGATCTGGAGGCCATCCATCCATCCACGGATCCACCGAGACGGCGCGGCGCGCGCGGAGAGGGACAACCAAACCTGCACCACCACCAACCACGCCTCCGCTGCACCAATCGTAAGCGTGGAGAGGCCATGGGACCCCAGCCGCAGCGACACGCCACCAGCAAATCTCCTAGCTCAGCAAAGCGCCACCAACTGACTGCAACCTCTCATCAACCGCGCTCCCTTAGCTCCTCTCCTCCTAAACCGCGCAGCTCTCTCTCGCGTTGCTGCCGCGCGCGGGCACATTGTCTTGGAGGAGGATGGTTAGCATGGCGCGTGCGGCGGCGGCGGTTGCCGTTCTGGTGGTAGCATTCGCTGCGGCGGCGACGGCGCAGGAGAGCTGCAACACCGAGCTGCCGGGCGTGCTCGTCGGCAACTACTCCGGCCTGAATTGCCAGCCGGTATGGAACAACTTCGTGCTCCGGGTAAGCAGTTTCTCCCGCTGCCATTGTTGTCACCTCTTCTTCAGCACATAATTGAGTTTGTGTAGTGCTGCTGTTCGAGCATAGCTAGCTCATAGTTCAGTACTCTGCGTGTGCTTGCAATGTGCTGAGATCTGCAAGGATTTCAGGTGGATCTAGTTTGTACCTAACCTACTAGGACACTGCCAACTGCCCAACTGAACTTGATTCGTTAGAGCAGCAGTAAGCAAGGAACTATTCACTGACAGTAAAACAGTGAACTCGAGCAAACAAAACTACACAATTGTCAAGAAAATCCAGAAGTGTTACAGTTAGTTTCGACACTACCATTACAAAACAATTTCAATTCAGACTCTCATACGTCTCTTCTTATAAATTTATGACCGTGTACCGTCGCAGAGGTCAGGGATGTAAATCATTTTCATTTTCTAAAAATTCACTCTCATATACTCCAATGCATATATGCAGTACCACCAAGACAAGAACAACGTGCTGAGGGTGGTGCTGTCGACGATGTACAGCACGGGGTGGGTGGGGATGGGGTTTTCCCGCGACGGCCTCATGGTGGGCTCGAGCGCCATGGTCGGGTGGATCGGCCGGAAGGGCCTCCCGCACGTCAAGCAGTTCGCGCTGCGCGGCAAGACGAGCGGCAAGGTGGTCGTGAACCGAGGGTTCCTCGTCTCCAACAACCACGACCACACCGTCGTGGTGCAGCAGGCGAGGATCTACCTCGCTTTCCAGCTCCAGTTCTCCTACCGCCTCACCCACCAGCACATCATCCTCGCCTTCGGCTCCTCCATCCCCGTCAACAACAAGCTCACTAGGCACCAGGACAAGACCTCCTTCACCTTCGATTTCACCACTGGTACATTACATATATTATATGCTTCTCATCAATCTGATCTTGATCTTCTCCTCTCTCTCTCTCTCTCTCTCTCTCTGTTTAATTTGGACAACTTGACATTTTCGCTGCACTATGAGTGAGGTTAAGAGCGAAGTCCCTGATGGTGGTTAGAAAAATTGTCGATGAATGACATTGCACCTAACTGGAGAAATTGAATAATAGGAGTAACAAATTACAGCTGAAGCCTTAGTCGATCCAATATATACCATAAAAAATTAGCTGACAATATCACTTGGACTGTAATCAATGTGTCAGTTAGCGAAAAGGTGTTTGATTCTTGAAGCTTCAGTCGTCAGTCGCCACCTTTTCTGTTGCCACATCAACATTCTTCCTCCGTGGCATTTGTGCAGAACAAGATGCTTTTACACTTTTACTATCTCCATACAAAAAACTACTCCTTCAAATACCTCTTATATTGTATACTACTCATATTCATCTTTAAACTTTAATCAAGTGTTGCATCCTAAATATAGTCGTGAAACTCGAGGGAGTATTTTTCAAAAACATTTTTTTTTTACAGCAGACTTGATGAATCTGCAGGCAAAGCTTTCGTCGACGGGTCGTTCCCCTACGGGCTGAGGAGGGCACACGGGGCTCTCAACCTGTTCGCGTGGGGCGTCCTGATGCCGATCGGCGCCATCCTGGCACGCTACTTCCGGCGTATGGACCCTCTCTGGTTCTACCTCCACGTCGGCATCCAGTTCGTCGCCTTCATCATCGGCCTCGCCGGCGTCGTCGCCGGAGTAGCCCTCTACAACAAGATCCAGGCCGACATCCCGGCGCACAGGGGCCTCGGCATCTTCATCCTCGTCCTCGGCATCCTTCAGGTCGTCTCGTCACCCATTGCATGTACCACATCCTCTGCTCCGTTCTTGCAGAAAGCAAGCACGGTCACAGGTCACTGCATGAACAGAACAGATGAACTGATGATGGTTTTCTGAAATGTTTCAGATTTTGGCGTTCTTCCTGCGGCCAAACACGGACTCCAAGTACCGGAAGTATTGGAACTGGTACCACCACTGGTCGGGCAGGCTGGTGCTGTTCTTCGCCGCCGTCAACATCGTGCTCGGGATCCACGTCGGCGGCGGGGACAACTCGTGGAAGATAGGGTACGGCTTCAACCTCGCCATCATCCTCCTCGCCGTCATCGGGCTGGAGTTCATGCTGCGGACGAGGTGGTCCAGGGACAGCGAGCCCACGCCGACGTACTAGGCGCCACTGCGCCATCGCCGGCAGGCACGCCCGCCGTCGAGGCGTCGATGCCGCGAACCCCCTATTTTTTGGTTTTTTTTTTTTTGTGCCCAATCCCCTGGGCGCTGGACTGTCTTAGCTCTGGTGGTGTTGTGATTGTTTTTTGGCCTTCTTTGCTGTTCGTTTTTCTGCTCGTTGCTGTCAAGTGAAACTGTGAAAAGTGTAACTGTGAGCAGGTGCAATTGCACTATGCCACTATTGATAGGTTTTGCTTTTGTTTCTGAAATGTAGTATTTTAATGTGGTATCACCTGTTAGGATCTTACTACTAATATTATTATCAATAGAAGTGATATCAATCGTTGCTTTATAAATTCTAGTTTTAGTATAAAAATATTAGAAAAATATTTTACTATCAGTAATTGAGGATTTGAGGTGATATTATAAATTGTATAATTTATTAGTTAAGAAAATATAACGATGTATATTGATTTTACCACTAGTAGAGAACAATATAAACATCTTTATCTCCTTTATATCTGAGGTGCAGGACGACTTGCTGAAGCAGCAAAAGTCAGTGACGATCATGGTACACATGACATGTAGCGCTGCTAGGAGTTTACAGCATCCCGGGCCAGCGTTCAAAAGTTCATATCTGAACGAATCTCAAAATTTTGGATATCCACCGGTAGGTCTCGGTAGGATGTGCCTCCAGTCAAAAAAAAAATCAAGTAGGCAAAAAAAGTGCAAATTCAGCACTAATGTTTCAAAAACTAAAATTCTATTAAAAATCTTGGAATTTCAGTCCCTAGTATTTTAACTTACCCCGAATTCGTGAGCTTTCCCGGAGACCCGGACCGAGCAGGACACCACCGATCGGAGCAAGAGGCTGCGCGGCGCGCGGCTTGGCTCACGCTCGCACGGGCCGCGCGGTGCCGCCCAACCCAGCAAAGCAAAGCAGCCGCAGCCGCAGCCGCAGCCCACGCAGCCACGCTCCACGCGGCCCGCTGCATGCCGCACCGCGCAGTCCGCTCGGCGTGCGTCCGCAGTGGCGCAAGCGCAACCCCCGCATCACCGACGGCAACCGCTGGCTGTGGCTGCTGCACCTGCATTGCTGGGGTCAGCGTACGGCGTATTCGGTGTGTCAACTGGCTTGTTCACGACAAAGATTTCGCACCCAAGAAACACCAAATTGGGGTTCGTACAAGTATGGCAAGGAAACCGATCCTACTGTAGCACATCCTAACGTACTTTGCTAATGAGGGTAGGTTTAGGATATTTTGCGATGCAGCGTGACGGGGGATTAGTTCCGGTGTCGGTCTGAAATCTGAATGATTTATATTAGGCATGAAATTGCCCGTAATCCAAACTCCGAAGGTGACACAAAGAGGGCCAAAGAGTGGCAATGCGAAAAAGCTAACGGGGGATAGATCGCCCGCAGCGATCATCCCCCTCCCTCCACATTGTTTTTTTTATCGCATTACATTCATGATTTAGTAAGTTTATACATCTAAAATTTATATACCTAAAAGTTTTAAAAGTTTATAGATCAAAAAATTTATATACCCGATTCAAATTCGAATTTGGATTCAAATATCATTTATACAGGATATTTTCATACATAAAATTTATACGCGCGAAGTTTTATGGTATAAAGTTTATACATAAGTATAAAATCTATGCATATGAATAAGGGTATTATTTTTTTCTATTTTTTATTTTTCCTAACTTGTTTTTTTTTAAAAAAATTATGGTGTAGTAGGAAGGGAAGAAGGGGAAGGAGCGTGCGTGTTAGCCGTATTAGGGGAGGGGCGGGTGATCGCGGTGGGCGATCACCCGCCCATTAGCAGTCCCGTGGCAATGACATTAATGACCACACTTGATGAATATAGAGGGTTCGGACTTGACAATTGTTGGTGACACGGGTCCGGGGTATAGACGCTAAGGGCTTGAGGCGGCCCCCTGCGCCCACGTGTCCCTCCCCCGAGGGGTGGTCGGGCCCGAGGGTGAGGTGGCAGCCGCCCTCTCTAGTCTCTACTCCCCTCACGCTCTGCTGTCGCGGGGGTCGGGCTGCCCCGACACCTCCGCGCCACCACCGCGTGGCGGGGTTAGGTGGGCGTTTTTAAGCGCTCACCTAACCGCATTGATGGCACCACAGACGCATGCCCCTCACCGCATTTAATGCGACGTGGTGCGCGCGTGACCGGTCAGACGCCAGTCACACCGATTGTCCGGTATGTGACCGGTCAGAATGATCGATGGGATGGTTGCGTGGCGCCCGTGCACTGGCTGCACGTCAGGCGGAGAACGCCGCCCCATCAGGTCCCATCAAAATGATGATAGTCCTTTCTGCCTTCTTATCCAACCGGAGTTGGATGAATCGGCTCCGGTCAGACGACGCCCATCTCTCGGTACAAACGGAGCACGCAAGTCTCCGCCCATTAAGTAGGGAATAATGCGGGCGTCTCTTCTTGTCAGATGACTAACAGGCAGAAGTCGTGATGCGGCTACTATTTGTGTGACTGTCGTGGCAAACGACAAGACGGCTCTTAAATATAAAAGAATGTTTTCCTTTCTCTAGGAAGCAACATGTTGGCCCATGTGGTAGCCCCTTGTGGTATAAAAGGAGGCCCAGATCTAGAGAGGGGACTTCTGGCCAAAAAAAAGATACAAACTCTAGTCAACCAACACACAGGAGTAGGGTATTACGCCTCGCCGGTGGCCTGAACCTGTATAACTCCCTGCAGCACATTTTCACGACTCTCTCTCTCTTGATCCCTCTCGCGTTGGAGTGCAGATTTTGCCTTGCATTCCCGGCCGAACTCACACAAGGGGGCCCTCACTGTCCCCCGTTGAGGAGCTCACGCTCCGTCAACAATCTAGCTCAACTGCATTCATTTTTGTATAAATTGGGGATTAGATTGTTAGACATATGCCCTTTGTCGTGATCTTAGGTCACGGACAAGTTCAGGGATAAGCGGGAAATTATGTTTTTCCCACCTATTCTAAGAATGAGCTCAAACACAAAAATGCACGATATTAGCGAATGATATTTTTCTATTAATTATGTCCCCTCTTGCTACAGGATTTTAGCAGGCTTATATAGCCCACAACCGTACATGTGAGATTACAACTTTGCCCCTATGAGCCTTTGTGAGTTTACTATAATGCCCTTACTAGGTCGGCAACCCTAGGAGCATTTTAGTACATCCTGGGGGGTCTTTAAGGTCTTTTAGTTCCAGCTGGTAGAAGTGATTGAGAGTGGTCTCTTGGAATTTTCTTATGGTATCTTCCTTTCTCGAGTGGTGTTTTTCATCGAGCTCCTTGGTCAAATGCCTTTTCCATTCCAAGGGTTCGAACATTCTTTTCCACCTGCTGACCCCTTAGACTTTACCTACCACAAGTAAAAAATCCATTCAAACAATATTAACTTAGTTTACTCGAATAGAACTTTATCATCTCGAGTAGTGTTTTCCACACAAGTATTATTTTCTCACTCGGGTAGTATTTTCCCACTTGAGTAGTATTTTCCACTCGAGTAGTATTTTCCACTAGAGTAGTATTTTCTCACTCAGTTAGTATTTTCCCACTCGAGTAGTATTTTCCCACTCAAGTAGTATTTTTCCACTCGAATAGTATTTTCTAAGTTTAAACACTTAGTGTTCTCAAGATCTCCTTTCTCTTTGTGTTTTGACTAGATGAGGAGGATGTTATTTACCTCCTGCTACAACACCCTTCCTTTGCAACAATGGGGATTTCATATTTTCATACAAGTGGATTTGGCCCTAAGGCTACACTTGGGTATACAAGCTCCGTCTTTTGCCCCATACGGATGCACCATTGTGCATGGAAAATATAATGAAAACTACAGGAGTGTAACTTGGGCTATAAAACACAGGTTGAAATTTCGGCATTTGTTTACCATGTTAATACTAGCAACTTTTCTTATTTATTTATACTCCACGTTGCGTGGATCATTTTTAGTTATGTAATTTGTGGTTTTTGTTTGTCTTTGACACAACGACCGGTTCATTCATTAACAATAAAACTACATTTAGCATGGACCATTTTATAATAGTGTGTTTGTTGGTCTTTGTGCGTCTTTGACACAATGACAACCATCCATTATCTAGAAAAACTATATTTAGTTTGGATCACTTGTAATAATGTGTACTTTGTGTGCCTTTGATACAAACAGGCTGGTATATCTGTTATCTAGAAAAGCTATACTGGTAAGAATCTACTGTTGTGATTTGTGGGTTACTTGTAAGAATCTATTGTTGGGCTTTGTGTCTCTTTCACACAACGACAAATAAATCTATATATAGAAAAATTACAAGGATGTAGTTCACCTTAATTTGCTCTCCAATCAGATGTTCGACTTAATCAATAGATTAGGGGCTTATTTGGTTTGCTACCTCACCAAAATATTGAAAATACCAAAACATAGGCAAATTTTGGTAGTGCCAGTTTTTTGGCAACTTATGTCTTATTGGCACATTTTGGTAGTAAATCAAACAATAGCCAAACTACTATTTAAAATACCAAATTAGTATATTTTAGCATCAAACCAAAATGACCCTGAGAGTCACCAACAAAAGGTTATTTATCCAAAACTCATTTTCCACTTCAAAAAAGGCAATACAGTATACTACATGTAGCGACCGAAAAGGCAAGTGATTATTTGGTAGAGACAAGCATCCCGGGGAGTGAAATTTTGAATTGTGTATAGAATATAGAAAATGGTAGAATTAAGGAGACTACATAGTGTACATTTTTGAATCTTTTGAATTGCGTATAGAATATAGAAAATGACGGTTGGTTATTTCCTTTTTATAAACCCTGAACTCCACTCGATACGCTCAGGGAGCTGGTTGTGCCGATCTTTCGGTGAGTTGATGATAACTATGATTTGGGAGAAACGTTGACAACTCTACTACAACCGTACGAGACGTTGTTGTGTTGCGCCTTAACGATCGATATATCTCTCCGTGGGTTGTTGATCTTGCCGGCGCAGATCAACCTTATTCCTCTAAGCAAATCGAAGAAATAAGCAAAAACAATATAAAAGCAATCTGAATTGCAGATAGGAATTGAGTGCTAATGATAAGTTGGGGTTCCGTAACAAGCAAACCGGCGATCTAACCGATCACGAGATTACACGGTAAAGTAGCAAAGCTAAACTTTAATCTAAACAAAACCCGAGAAACCCTGAGGGGTACCTAGCTATTTGAGGAGGTGGGAGGACAACCAAGGGGTCCCTAGGGTCGTGCTCCACCTGGTTGGGGCGCACCCCACATGGGTCGGGGTCCCAAATGAAGTTACAAGCCCATAGATCTATTATAGGTGACGCAACACCTTATTTTTGTAACTGTGGCTAACCGATATAGAATTTGGAGATGAGGCTGGATCCATTGAAAAGAGAACTCCGAGAGCTTTCCATCAAGTACTCATGGGCCGAAAACGGAGCTCGTATGCAGATTTGGTGGCCGTTTGAAGTCAACACTGCTGCAGGTGGCCGAATTGGATTCCAGAACTTGGACTGTTTAATCTTGATATCTTCCAATTGAACTATGATGTGAGCAATGGTTATATCCATAGTAACCATGATCACATCACTTTTGATGGCATAATGTCAATGCAGTGAATTACTACATTTCACCCAATTTGCGTGAGGTGTTTTTGGACATTACAAAGAAGTCAATTACATGACTGTTAGAAGAAATTTTTGCATAGATATTGAATTTGATGGTTGTGTTACAAGTGGCAATGCATGAAAGACATTTTCTTTCCTCTAGTTACATGGATCCACGACCTACCAAATACATTCTAATGTTGTTGCCGGTTCTTAGTTTATTTAGTAGTTAGAGGAACATTAGAATATGATTTATCTGTATGGAGTTCGTCCTTTTTCTTTTGATCGTTCCCTATCTCCTCTATCTCTCTATATAATCTGTCCCTCGATGCTCAACATCATAAAACATTACACATTACATCTCTCTCGCGCAAGCTCTCATATCATTATAGCGGACGATCTAGTGTCGTTACAAACTTCCCCACTACCACCGCCCCTAGGAAGATGGGTCTCTTGGGGGTGGCCCCAATCTCGCTTGGTTTTTTGTCATCATCTATGCATCCGTGCCATCGTCAAGCAAAAACAAGCCACTATATTTCCATCATCGCCGGTCTCCTCGACCTCTGCTCCTCCTCTTCCTAGCTTTTTTCTTTCTTCGCTTGATGGGAATCACTTGGTCACCACAGCCAGTGGCTGGGCCTATGCCTCCTTTGCCCCATCCTCGATCTGAGGGCTCAAGTTGTTGCGGGAGCATGGAGCCGTGTCCCTCGACCATGCTAGTTTTCTTCCTCATCGTCATGTGCACCACACTTCACTTGGATCTGCCTCGACTCCGATTCGCTAAACTCTCCCGAGCTTTTCCATATGGCTGCCCGATCGGTGAGTCACCGCTATCCATGGGATATGTCTCCGTCACCGCCGTTCAGTGGGCCTCAGTCTCCACTGCGGTTCTCAAATTCCTATCGGTATCCTTCTATTCCTCCACTTCTGAGAAGTCCAAGGTAATATGTCTCTTTATCTTCTCTCTCCTATCTAAATAATTCAAAATTGAAATTCATGTATTTTTCTATGATTGAACCAATCACCCCAAATTCACTTCCAATGTGGCCTCACAATTCATGGCATTTTATTACCATATTTCCTGTTTCTTTGTTTTCTTCATTTCTGCATTTCAAAATGAACTGGATCTCTAAGTAAGTTAAGGCATAGGAGATCAATATATTCCTCGTATAGAATATTGATCCATGTATAGAATTTTACCAATCCCATTACTTTGTTCTAAAACATCTTTGGATTGGATAAAAATAAATTTTCTTGGTAACTGAAAAGTAAGAAACTCTGGAAACTGGCGTCTCGTAGTACCGGCCACGCAAGACCCGGTGAGTCCTCACGCGCTCCTTCCCCCGCGCTCACATGACCCATCAATCCGTGACGTGGAAGTGGATAAGCACATCCACGTCCTCATGCTATCCAATCCTAGCCGTCCGTCCCGAACACCCACGTCACGTCTTCTCCTACCTTACTCCGTAAATTGCAAACACGAGATGTATTCGCACTGCTTTTCTGAGCCACGTAGTTGCTGGCCCCACACGGCAGTGTCCATTTTGTCCGGTAGGTTCTGTGATCTGGGACCCACTGTCAGTGACTGGATCGTGTGGGTGACTCGGAGCTTGGGTGGCGCTAGGAATTTTATCGGGTGGCTTGCAGCACTGAGCAGAGAGCACGGGAATGAACTGAAGAAGACGGAGATTATGCAAACCGCCCCCGGAAATCTGAGCTAATCACGCACTGTGGAATGGGCCAGGTTTTGCATTAGACCAGAGAATTTGGTGCTAATCACACTCTCTGCCATTGGAAGATTTTACTCTAACACCACTGGTTCTTGTGCTAATCACATCTACACCTTAGCCTCGAGGTGCACTTGGTTTGCAGTCGTAGAGGTGGCAGAAGTGAGAATAGGTGGGAGGAATGGAGGGCATTGTTGGAAGAGTGGAAACGATAAAGCCTTGGGCCGTCAGGCTCGCCTCTCCATCGCCATTGCTGCTGCTCGCTCCGCTCTCTTCTCTTCTGGTCTCTCTGTCAGATTCACCAAGAAACTCATTTTTTTTGCGCAATTTCTCCTCGGCTTCTCGGTTCGAGATGTTTGATCTGTAGAGTGGGGCGCAGAGTGGGAGAGAGTGCGTGTGATTGGGGGGAAACTGAAGGGGGGAGGAGAGGTAGAGAGGAAGGAGAGGCCATCGATTTGATGCGTGGCTCCGGCGAGTCCGTCGCCGTTGCTCGAGACGTCGCGTCGTCGAGCCCGGCGAAACCCCCATCGGCATTGGACATGATGAGGTGAGGCCCGGAATCTCCAATCCCTTGATGCGTTCACTGCTGCCGTTGAAATTTTCTGCCGTGCTTCTGGGTGTTCTATCTGCTGCTGCCGCTGTGTTTCTTCGCGAGATCAAGGTGTGATTTTATCTGCTCGTTTGGGCTTCTGGTTTGTGTTGTTTGTGTCGCTTCGGCTCTCGCCGCCCGATTTAGGCAAGTTTTGTTCGTTCCTTTTCTTGCTCGCCGTCGGATTTCTGCTCGTATGCCGTCTTGATTTCCTTGTTTGACGAAAGGCATCCTTTGATCTATGTTCGGTTTACTGCTGGATTCTGCCAATTCGTCCCTGTTCGGTCCGGCTGTATCTTTGCTTGTTGCAATTTCGTTGCTTTTTTCCCCATTTCATGGTCACTTTGACTGGTTTCTGAGTAACTTGTCGATTTCGTTCTGTGCTTGTTCTTCGTCGTCTCCGTGCTGATGGGGATGAAAGCTCACGGCTGAAGAGTTTTCGTTCCCTGCCTGGCCTAATTGTTTCACATATCTACGATTTTCAGCGTTTTCTCGAGTTTGTGTGGTGTGCTGGTTTGTGTCGAACAGATCTCTGAATGGTTTCGTTTGGTCCTCGATTTTGCGCTATGCAAATTTGGGGATGTTGTACTGTTTTTCCTGTCTCGAATTCTCGCGAAAAGGAGAGTTTTTGCTGTTCGTTTCATCCTCCATTCTGAAGGGGAGACCTTGTTCTTGTCTGATCCAAATCGCTCTTGCGTTTCTGTTTGATTCTCCTGCAGATTTCAGAGAGTCAGCCCGGATTGTCTCCCGCTCCCCAATGGCAGCGGCGGCGGCGGCGGAGGTAGCCGGAAGCCGGTGGCGGGGCCCAGATCGAGCAAGGACGACGACGCCACGGCCGCCGCCGCCGACAGCACTCGTACCAGCCCCTACCTCGCCGCGGCATCCGCATCGCTCGAGTCCAAGCCGCGCACTCGCGCTCCTCCGCCGCCGCCACCGGCTCCGGCTCCGGCCCCGCCGTCGTCGTCGGCAGCCGCTGCGCCAGGCAGGAGCCCGGCGCGCGAGCGTGACCACAGCCACCACCCCTCCGACCTCTCCGACCCCACGTCCCCGAGCTCCACCGGCGGCGGCGGTGCTGGGGGGAGCGGCAGCGCGGTGCCCGACTCCGCCGTGCTGCTCCAGTGGGGACACAACAAGCGCTCGCGGGGGCGCCGCGACGCCTCCGCCTCGTCGTCGGCGGTGGCCGCGCCCTCGCCGCAGCGTCGCCAGGCCGCCGCCGCGGGCATCAAGATCCAGCGCCGGTCGTCGGCACCGGCGGAGAAGCTGATGCCACCGCCGAGCACGACCCCCTCCCGCGGCTCCACCCTCCGCGTCACCTCCTCCCTCCCGGCCCGCGGCGGCGGCGATGCCCACCACCACGGCCGCACCGCCCTCCCCCACCACAGGTACACGCACTTACCCATCCCTTCGGTGGATTGCCTGGCCCCATCTCGCCACCATGGCCTCGCCCTACCGCGCCGTCTAGCTCGGCGGCGTTGTCTTCCTCCTCTTTCCCTTTCCCCGAATTTTTTCCTCTTCCGGTTTTGCCCCTCGGACCGAGCCGTATTCTCGGGTTCGTGGCCTCGTGGTCACCGGCATCGGATCGCTTCCGGTTTGGTTCTAGTAGTGGGCTCGGCTCGGGTCTCCCGCTCTCTCACACTCTAATGGTGAGCTGAGCTGTCACGCCCCCTCCATCTTTAGCAACCGAGGTGAGGTGCGTTTAGATGATAAGATACCTTCTCCTCTTTTCTTCAAAAAAAAAAATTAACCCTTTTTTTAATAACAACAACAGGAGCAACGAAAATAAAAATAGGTTTTTTTATCATGCTACCAGTAACACTTATTTGATCGGATTAGTGGTCAATCACTCGGTTGCTTCTGCTTTTAGAATCGACCTTTAGAATTTCTCTTTCCTGATTTTCGAGATCCTTTAGGCAACAATTTTTGTACTACTAGCCTCTGTCACTATGTCCATGTCAGGATCATCGAGCGAGGAGGAGAGCACTTTCCCCTCTTCTTTTCTTTGCTAATCTGTGGGCTCTTCTCCATTCATGTCGATGTAGCATTTCATTTCTGTATCCAATACATGTCCATTAATGGCTTCTTTTGGTTCATATGTTGTGGTGATGTGTCTTGTGTGTGTGAGAGAACTATCAACCGTGACATCAACAGCACGCAGCTGATATAGAAGGTGTTGTTGTAATATGCGTATAAAAATAGTACATACCATACGCATACACCCCCATCTCGTTCTCATCTCCTCCCTCTCTATGTGGGTTGGCATCTGGCAGTGGCTTTGCCGGTCCTCTGCTTTGCTCATCTCATCTGCATCCACCATTGCACCTCACTGCTCTTGCTGTGCAGGAGCACTAGAGCTAGATAGATTGATTGATAGAAAGAAAGAGAAGTTTCTGTTTTTGTTGTTGTGTCCAGCAACCACCGCTGTAGTGGCGAGTTTGCTTTTGTTGGTATGCTTGAATTTGACGGTATGATGATGATCAGATCCGGCGAGCAGTCGGCGGCGGCGACGAAGGCGGAGAAGCAGCAGCAGCAGCGGCCGGCGGCGCACAGGGCGGCGGAGGCCGGTGGTGTGGTCATGGCGCTGGCCAAGACGGACTCCAAGTATCAGCACCACACCGGCCACGGCCACGGCCAGGCCGCCGACCACCATGGCCCCAGCTCGTCGTCGAAGGCGGCGACAGCGGTTGCGCAGAAGATCGAGCTGCCGCGGATCTACACGACGCTGTCGCGCAAGGAGAAGGAGGAGGACTTCATGGCCATGAAAGGCACCAAGCTGCCCCAGCGACCCAAGAAGAGGTCCAAGCTTGTCGAGAAGCAAGTCAACGTATGGATAAATTACACCTAATCAAACTGAGTTTTGCTAGTATCTTTTTGCTTAATGGTCTTGATGAGAAAACTGACATGATTTTTTCTGTATTTCTGCAGTTCGTCTGCCCAGGAATGTGGCTCTCGGATGTGACCAGATCCAAGTATATCGTCCGCGAGAAGAAGTCCACCAAGAAGGTACAGATGCTCCTCTATCGATTTTATCCACATCCACTTTCTCTAATTTGCATTAGGTTAGTGATAAGTATACTTAAAAATCGATAGGTTCAGTAACTACTTAAAAATCGAAAGTAGTACTACTACTTGGCAGTAATTTTATCGTCTGAAGTTGCGTAAAAATTGTGGGAATTTGTTGAAAATAAAAATTTACTGGGAAAGCCTGGAAGAAAGCATCAAAGCGAAGGGGCAGGAGAAAAAGTGAAAGGGAAAACCATCCGTCCGTCCGTCCTCTAAGTCGAGTGGGGCCCACGCCCGTGAATGCGCGAGGGGTGCTCATTGATGACTGTGCTTAACCTGCATCTCTGCACTTTATTATCCTTTGCCGACGAGCGGACGTGGGCCCACGTTGGCAGCCTCTTAACGCGTCCTGTCCCGGTCACCCTGCAAGTGGGGCCCACCCCACGTGGGCCCCTCTTGCAGCCTTGTTGCTGTTTTTGCTTACGTGGGGATACTTGTGTTCTTCCTTGCGCTTCTGAAGTTAGATTAGGACATGTATAATCAGCATCAACTGGGTCATCGTTAGTTGATTCGTCGAATTACTTGTGCCAAGTAGTAGACGTTTTGTCTCTTGTTGTGTTTTGCTAACCGCTCTGCTCGCTGTTCGGTTTGTGTTGTGCGAAATCTGCATTGGCCTGACGAGAAATCTAATATCTCCGTGTTTTTGTTCATCTCCTCTGCAGCAACAAAAATACAGGGGACTGAAAGGGATGGAGAGCATGGAGAGCGATTCCGAGTGATCGCGAAAACCCGGAGCGCGACGCACAAAGAGAGCAGCACAAATGGGTGAGTATCGCGTTGGAGCCTGGAGAAATATCGCGGAAAAGAGAAACGTAAGATCAGTAGAGGAGAAAGAAGAAGAGGAGGAGGATAGGTCAAAGATGGATGGCGATGCAAGCATGAGCCTTCTTTTGGTTTAGGAGAAAAAAACAAACAAAAAAAAAAGATGATGAAAACTTTCATTCAGCTGTTCCTTCGATTCCATTTTGTAAATCTGGGTGGTGAGGGGCGGCTTTTTTTTTTCTCATTGTTTTCTCTTTTTGTTTTGGTGACATTTGGTGGTTTACATCCATGGCCATTGCCATGTGGTGATGGTGTTGGGCTGTGAATAGTTTTAGACTGTCAGAGACATTCAGTCTCAGGAAGAAGAAAGGAGAAGACTGATGTTAGCTCGCTCAATTCTGCGTATCATTTTTTCTGCATCGACTGCCTGTGTACGGCCGTGCATTGCGACGGCGAGCTCTTTTGCAGGAACATTTGCTGGGACCTCGTACGGCTTCAGCAGATGCAGATCTGACCTCCGGCTGTGGTTGCAGGGTTGAAGACTTGCAGCGTGTCATCAGAGGCCCAGGGCCCAAACAATACTCATATGATCATAGTGCTACTGTAAAATGATAATACTCTCTCCATCCTAGGATTTTGGTTAGATGGAAAGTAGATTCATGACCTGTTCAGATTCATGCTACATGAAATATTTTATCCAACCAAAATCTCTTATATTTTAAGATGGAGGGAGTATTTTTGATGAAAATAAGTTAGGTTCTATCATATCCATGATCATGGTCACAATGTTTAAAGCAACAATGGATGTTAAGATAGGTCCCACAATAATATGGGTCCCAACATACCATAGAACCATTCTCACCTTCTTAGGCTGCGTTCTTTGTGTTGGGTTGGGAACTAACACTCCCAACATGCAAAACGGAGTGACTTATTAGCGCATGATTAATTAATTATTTGCTAATTTTTTTGAAAAATAAATTAATATGATTTTTAAAGCAACTTTTGTATAAAAACTTCTTGCAAAACAACACAACGTTTAACAGTTTGAAAAGTGTGCGCGCGGAAAAATAGAGTCGTGAGTTGGGAAAGTAGGGGGAAGAACACACCCTTAGGGCTCCTTTGGATGCAGGGGAAGAATCCCTGCACCAAATGAATCCCCCCTAAATCTCTAGGGAATGACTTCACGGTAGGGCAGATTTCCATACTACCATTTAGAAGCAGCTCACGGGAGTGGGAGATGATTAGGGTTTTTTAGTTTTGAGCCTTCTCTACCCAAGAATAGCCAGTAGGAGCACACACAACATGCACCAAAAATAGGATAATTTAGAACAAAATGCAGGAAAAAAAATCTGAAAAATCATATGAACTCCAAGCGAATCAATAAATTCTAGGTAAAATAGAGAACATTATGGATACATGCATCAACTTAATTCATGAGATGATCAAATTAAAGTACCATCTACAATATTTAGCCAAGTATTATATGAGCATCCACAGATATCACTTTCAGCAAATACAAGATGTAATTCATGCAATTATCATTTGCATATATCTTGGAAGTGTTTTTCTCCTGCATTCATGAGCATCAACTATATCCATCACGGCTCCAATTTGACAATAAGGCTGAATATTTGAGGGCAAGGTCTGTTGCCTACATCCAAGAATTAAAAACACTAGTAAGATCACAATCTGCAAAGTAAATGCATCAAGATGAAAAGATGTTCATGGTTGCTCTAGGTTATAACATTTATGTTAGCAAGAAGCCATAGCAGTCATATTCTTGAACACAACAAAATCATAATATATCAGTTTTGCAACATCAAACAATCTTAATTAGCATGGTAGAGGAAAACTGAAAATCTCTTCCTTAGTTAAACTAATGAAGGCATGATCCTATTTTAAAATCATAATGTGTTTCATGGTATACATTTTTCCTAGCTTTCTCCTTCGCTCTCTTGCTGCAGCTTTACAAGTGCAAAGTAAATCCACGAGTATGCAAGTTTCACATAATATACAATAAAAATGCCAAGTATGGAAAAGTTAACAAGAGGATGCATCACTGGACATCAAACCTGTCATTTGGGCAAGAACAAAAATTATATTTTCAGTGGCTGGTCAGTCTTCAGACAACAACATAAAAATTCAAGGAGAGCTACAGAACACAGCCCTGTAGGAGATATCATAGATCCTTAAAAAACAAAAGATAGTTGGTAACTTCAGGAAAAGGAAACATGCAAAATAAGTAAATTTTGGATGATGAAAACAAAATTGTAAAAATTGTAGTGGCATTGATACACTATTGCCTCATCTACAAATTATATATTATTTCATATAACATCTCAATAAACAAGAAGCAACAAGGAGCAAACGGTAAGACTCGAATCTGTACATCAAGCACCTGCTCTGCGTGCTATCCATGCAACCCACAGCCTAGAAGAATTCATGGGTGCAAATCAGAATTCAGACTCCATTTTGTAGTAAGTATGAGGTCCTATCAAAAATCTGATTTTTACCATTTATTTAGTCCCAACATGCATGCTAAAATAACCATTAATTTTTTCAGCTTGAAGGGCTGCAAGTATAGCAGGGACCAATACAAAAAATAGTTCATCATCCTCTTCTTCCTCCTCTAGTAAAAACTTTCTTATTTGCTCGTTTGCGGAACCCATCACTTTTCTGTTAGAAAATCAGACTAAAATTACAAAAAAAAAAAGAACTGATTACTAAAAAAAAAAGAATACATGGTGTCCACCTATGATTCGTGAGGTTTAGGAAATCCCAATGGCTACCACAATATACAATACTACAATGTATTAGAAATAACAGCATAACATATTACAAAATAAGTAAATTTTGCAACATTTTCAGCTAAACTGCAGTGCTGTTTAAAGCCTCATGCTACTACAGTTTCAGATGCAAATTAACGTGCAATGCTTCGATGCTTGCTCATTTTCTGTTGGTGATACATGACATGAAACTAAAGTTTGGACTAGTATATAAGAATGGATCAGAAGCTATTGTGGTACAAAATCTAGCTGACAACAAACAGAAGCTTTGCTGCATGTTCTAAAGTCATAAATCAAGAAACATGCCATACAAGGAGGCATACTTGACGATTCGTGTAGTTGATTTGTCGAAGCAGCGGACGCGCTATCTTCCCTTCTCCTTGGTTCTCTTGCTGCAGAGGTACATACCAAATTTAATTGAGTATCCTGCATATAGTCCAACTGCTCTCTGAATTTAATTGAGTATAGCAACTCCAGTGTATATATGTATAACTAGATCAACTCTTTTCTGAGCCTGGACATGTCTACCACAAAAACAAGAACTTAACAAGTCCTTGCAAAGATCATTCACACAAGATTCACCATGGTTTCTCTCATAAGTTTCAGATTCACATAAGATGCAAAAATTAATTTCCAGTCAAACCAAACTGAACCATAAACAACAACAGCACAGATTTTGCTAGCTTTGCCTCGGGCTTGGCGGTGTGGATCTGAGATGAGCCTATCGTGTTTTGTTTTTGCGTAGCAGCAACAGCAGGAGGAAGAGGAGGTGCTCGTGCTGCGCCAGGAACTGCCCAACGGGACGCAACCAATGGGACGCAGAAACCCTAGGAGGAAGAGGAGAGGAGGGGAAAGAGGAGAAGGATTACTCTGGTACAGGGGGAGCGGTGGTGGCGTCTCGTCGGAGGAGAAGGTGCGGCGGTGGCGCGTATCGCCAGAGGAGGAGGCGCGGCGGTGTCCGTTCTTGGTCGCGCGAGAGAAACGGCGGCGGATTGCACGAGAGGAAATATTCCCCACCTCCGGAGGTCAGGGTCCTTTCCCTAGGGTTCCCCCGCAGATTGGGCCGGGAAATCCCTTCCTCGTGGGCTTCCAAACGAACAGGAAATAAGGCCCGTGGATAATTTCCTCGTGTTGCTTTTACCCTGGGAATGGGCCGGAATCCCTCCGGGATCCCGGGCTGCCAAAGGAGGCCTTAGTGTACATATGTGTTTTATCTCATTATTTTATTTTGGGATGAAGGGAGTACCCCAAGCTTCTCTAGGGTGAAGCTTATAACCTCTGTTGGTCCAGTAGGAAATCATGGTTCAATGGTTCATGATTCATGTGAAGTGATGATATTTAGGAGAAATCTGATAATTTAGCACATTATTCATTACCAATTTATTTTAATTGATATTTCTGAGAATAACATGTGGGACTTGAATGGAAATAGGCCAGGACATCAAATAATCGAAACTCACTTTGTGGAGTCTCAAATTATCAAATCTCCATTTGAGGACAAATCTATCGGTTCTGAGGGACAGGGCACGGGCAATGTTTGGTGCTTTTAGGTTCTGTAGTTACTCCATCCTGCAGCTCCGTATGGCAGTTCGACCCGTGTACGTAGGAGTATTAGTCCAAGAGTAGTATAATTGGGACGGCTGCAGAGTGCAGATTAGTGTTGGGTGACAGACAGTTTGGTGGAGGGCACCCCTGCTCACCAAACGGCTTTGGATTCTTCTTCTCTTCTCTCTATGGCAGCCGTCGTCATCTGTGAGTCGCCATCCACTGCCGTGCCTCGTCCACGGCCAAAATGGAAAAAAAAAATCCCTGCAACTTGCTAGCGATCGGGTGATCTCCTCTTCTGCGTCGGTGAGATTTCACTTCACTATCTCACCGGCATTCCGGTGGATATTGAGATGTAGAAGTAGAGTGGATTGGTCGCGAGGAGCAGCCGGATTCAGGGATCTCACCGGAGCGCAATCAAATTGGCGAGCGAAAAAATCGCCGCGATTCGTCGGAACACCACCGCGCTGCAGGTGGTCGTCGGCCACGTGCTGCTGCGGTTTGTCGCCATCGCCGGCGCTCTGACGGACAATCCGAGACGGCGAAAACGACGCATCTCCAGGCGGGGACAGAGAAAACGTCGAGCTCAAAACACTTGTTCGCCGGAGGTTGCGTCCCGCGGCCTCCGGATTGCAGGCAGACGATGCTAGATGCTACTACGTGGTTATGATCCTGGTCCACGGGGACAGCCGATTTATGGACGAAGATCCATCCGCAGCGTACGACTGCGACGTTGGTCGGTCGCAGACTCGCAGCCTGATGGATAGATAGTAGTACCTCCGTCTCCGTTTCGGGAGATTTGCAGGAATAACACTGTAAACATTGGCCTTTGCTATAATAATACGGGACCTATATTTCATAGAGACAGATAGGCTCATTTGTCATTCACTCGGAGTGTCGAAACAGCGAAGTCTCAATGTTTGCAGTCTCAATATTGTAATTTTCTCCTCCGTTTCATATTATATTAACATCGTTTGACTTCTTTAAGTTTATACTCCATATGTTTTATATTATAAGTCGTTTGACCTTTTATCTAGTCAAACTTCTTTAAGTTTGATTACATTTATAGAAAAATACAATAGTATTTTTAACACAAAACAAACATATTATCAAACCATATTCAATGTTTGATTTAATGAAATCAATTTCATATTTTTGATGTTGTTAAATTTTTCTATAATCTTGATCAAACTTAACCAAGTTAGACTAGGAAAAAAAGTCAAACGACTTATAATATGAAACGGATAGAATAATATTTTTAACTCAAAACAAACATATTATCAAAGTATATTCAATATTAGATTCAATAAAACTAGTTAGATATGTTAGATGTTGTTAAAATTTTCTATAAACTTAATCAAACTTCGTAAAGTTTGACTAGAAAAAAAATCAAACAACTTAAAATACAAACGGATGGAGTAGATATTAGGGTGTGTCGTTTGCATATATTCCCCTCTTCTCCCTCATTTTCCGCGGGTACGCTTTTTAAAGGGTTATTTTGATCCATGCCACTGCAAATGTGGTAAATAAAAAAAATACCACTACTATTCATGAAATTGGGTAGATGCCACTTCAGTCTTCTAAAATTAAAACTATGCCAGTCCATCACGTTTTTCGTTGTCTTTGCCACATTTTCTGTCACTGGCCTTTATCTCCAGATCCTCGACGGACAAATCGGCGCCGGAGGAGGAGGGCACGACGGTGGATGGGGAAGAGGCGGGACAGGGGGAGAGCTCCTCGGCGATGGCGGTAGGAGCGGGACACTCATCCTGTCGCTCGCTAGTGAAGTCCCGCCGCTCGCCGGTCCTACCGCTCATCGGTGTGGGAAGAGGCAGTGAGGGTGGTGGTTGCTCGTGTAGCGCCGATGGGACCGAGCGTCGACGGGCTGGAGCATGGGGGCACGGTGGCGGGACGGGCGATGACGAGGACCTGCTGCCCGTGCTATTCTATTTTGTGCTCCTGGGCTCGATGCGGCGGTGGTCTTTACAGGAGAATGAGATGGCAACACCCGCTGGTGGTCGACCATGACCATGTCGTCACCGTCGACGACCTTCGCTTCTTTCTTCCGCAAGCCAGGTCTCCACCGTCGCTCCTCACATGCCAACGAGGAGCTGCTGGTGGTGGTGCTGCCCTGCCACCCGCCCCGCCACCCAGCAAGCAACGATGTCGGCGCCACTCCGCCTGGTCTGCGTGTCATCGCCCCTGTCGTCGTTGTCAACAGAGGAGGCGCGCGAGGTCAGCCGCGACGATGGTGGTACGACGAGGGAGGGAGGCGCGACGGTGAGGATGGCTATGTGAGAGAGGAGGACAGAAAGAGTGATGGGAAGGACGGAAAGAGTGACGGGAGTGGTATTGTTTTAATTTTAGAAATTTTCACTGGCACCCCAATAACATGAATAGTAGTGTTATTTTTCTAATTTACCATATTTGTAGTGATATGGATCAAATTAACCCCTTTTCCCAAACTACTAAACGGTGTATTTTTTAAAAAAATTATAAAAAAATATTTTAAAAATCATATTAATCTAATTTTTTAAATTAGTTTTAATTAATACTTAATTAATCACATACTGAAGTTACTCCGTTTTCCAGGTCCCCAACCAACGGAAACAAACGCAGCCTTGCCCATTTTAACCTCTTTTTTACAAGGTCAGGATGCACACTCGACACACACCACTACGACGCACACATACGCACGTCGCACGTGCGCGTTCAACACACACTATTATCTAAGAGACGAGAAGGATATAAGCAACAGGCCTTCATTTGGCCCAAACAAACGAGGACTCAATTAGACGGGCCTGCAGCCCAATTCTAAACCTAAAAAGCAACAGGCCGATTTGAGATCCTCGCCGCTGCACGCGTCGCGTCTCTCTCTCTCTCAGTCTCACTCTCTCGATCTCTCGCCCGCGCGCCGCCGCCGCCGCCGCCACTGCCGCTTGCCGAAGGCTCCTCCTCCTCCTCCTCCCCCTCCCTCTTGCCGACGAGATGGTACGGTCTTCCCTTCCCTACCCGATGGATCCTCTGATCCTTGCTCTCCGACTGCGGAGCCTTCGTGATTTGTGGGTTTATCCCAGGTTCCTCCTCCGCGCGATGGAGATATGGCTTCCCAGTTAGATTTGCGAAGGGTTTGGCTTGTGTTGAGTGGAATGATGCCCGTAGTCATGTGGTATTCGTTAGATCTATGTTTTTTTTTGCGATTTATTTTTGTGCTTGATTTGAAATGTGGCACTGTGAAATCTGACGGCGCTATTTCTTGTTTGAAGTGTTATTAAAATGCTACTCGTTGCCACCCGAGGTACTTGATCACTAGCTGGAATTACGTGCTACTGAAACTTGAGCTTAAATGTGCAATGGTACATATGTTGTCATATAGATGCAACAATTTAGGAACACTCGTAGTAGCATTTAACATCACAGTCGATCTTGTTCATAGTGGCAATCGACTGTGATGTTAAATACCAACCGATTGCCACTATGAACAAGATCGACTGTGATGTTAAATGCTACTACGAGTCTGATCCATCGACATCCCTGTTCGACTGCGCCTCCTTATTTGTGATTACAGCTAATTTATCATGTTTTCTCTCTTCCCTCTTCACCTCAGTTTCGTTAGCGTATTTGATTTGACTATATTTCCACGTATATTTCAGGTTGAGAGACTGCTGAAGGATGATGCGACCGAGGAGAAGGGAGAGCGTGCCAGGATGGTGAGTTCAAATCATTGCCTTTTCAATTCCTCCATCCTTGCCTCTGCAGTGCTTTGCTATGATACTACATCCATTTAAGTCATGTGTTTCCTTGGATCTTGCATCACCAAAATGCTGCCTTTAATTTTATAGAACAGCCAAACACACTCTAGTTCCTGGCTCTGTGGCTCATCCTTACTAATTCACAACCAGAAACTGTCTACCTGTTCTATGTCCCAATGCTGACCAAACTTTTCCGCCTTGCTCATAATGCTTTACAAGTAATACTGATTGCTTTTCAAGCCACAGAATTACATTTAACGGTATATCTTATAAATTTGTCATTTGGAATTGGCGAATGATCTGACAATAGTGAAAATGATTTAGACTCAAATACTTTTTCTGGCAAATCTTGCATGCCTAACCTGTTTCTTATGTAGGCATCCTTCATTGGTGCTATGGCAATCTGTGATTTGCTCAAGACAACGTTGGGGCCAAAAGGAATGGTATGCTAAAAAATCCAAAGCATCCTCGTTTTCTTCATTTATTTGCAAACTATCACTCCTGGTGTTGGCTCAAATTTTAATCATGAAGTGCCAAATTTTTAATCACATAACCACCTTTCTATATTCTATTCTCAGGACAAGATCCTACAATCGACTGGCAGGGGACGCGGTGTCACTGTTACAAATGATGGTGCTACGATTCTGAAGTCTCTTCTTATCGACAACCCAGCTGCCAAGGTCCTTGTTGGTATCCTTTAGTTTCACCCTTTTTTTTGCTACATCTGTTAGGTAATATCACTGTTCTAAATCTCTGTTTCATATGTATGAAGACATGGAGTGTTTTTGACTTCATATTTTTCCTAAATTATTGTATCTTGTTGTTGGCCACTCTTTAAGTCCTTATAATGCAAAAATAAAAAAAAAGGCATTCCTTAATATGGGCCTCAGACATCTCAAAAGTACAAGATGACGAAGTAGGTGATGGAACTACTTCTGTTGTTGTTTTGGCTGGTGAGCTTTTGAGGGAAGCTGAAAAGTTGGTAAATATGAAGATACATCCAATGACAATCATTTCAGGTATATCTCAATTCTATCCATGCTCACCAATATACTGATGCCACACATTTAGGAGTTTATTGCATACTGTTGACAATAACCGCTTATGTTTAATTGGAGTTTAATTTGTCTGCTTGCGATGCAAGTCGTCATTTAGATCATAATTAGAGTTGATTATACCCAGGAGAATTATGTGGAACGTAATGCATATACTCCTCACTAGCAAGTTCGTAGTATTCTTATCTTCTATTGCTCATGGATTGTCTTAAAAAAACAATAAGTTTTTTTTTTGCAAGGAGTTCATCCATGTCGTGTAGACATGTGTGATTCAGCATCACTTTCTGCACACATGGGTCAGATTAACCTTTTTATTTCCAGTCCAATGGATTTGTTTCACCAATTTCAGGGTTCAGGATGGCTGCTGAGTGTGCTCGCGATGCTTTATTGCAGAGGGCCATGGATAACAAAGAAGATTCAGGTTAGTTACATTTCCTTACACATGTGGTTTATTGGTTTAAACTGAAGATGTCATATATCTTTAATGTTCTTGCCTTCTGGCATTCATGCATGGAAGTTTGCTTATATGATCTATGTTGATGCATAGTTTGTCTAGCACCTGTTCCATAAATTGAATCACCCCACTAATATTCAGCTTTATTTCCGTGTTACTGCAGATAAGTTTAGATCAGATCTGATGAACATAGCTATGACAACGTTGAGTTCAAAAATACTTTCCCAGGACAAGGAATACTTTGCTGGTCTTGCAGTTGATGCTGTTCTAAGACTTAAGGTACTGAAATGGTTAATGAATTATACTACATATTTGCACTTAGTTGTTTTGAACTATTGATTTGTGACTCTTGCTATATTGCCTTAAATCCTCTTTAGTATACTGCCATTTAGGTTATTTTTCTGTGCTACTACTGAATTGCAGGGCAGCACCAACTTGGAAGCAATTCAAATTCTTAAGAAAACTGGAGGGTCTCTTAAGGACTCCTTTTTGGATGAAGGGTATGTCAGACTTGCTTTTGACAATATTTAGGGAGAAAAAATCCTTCTGTATCCAACCTTTTATTGACCCCACCATCTGTTAGGTTCAGGAATAAAGTACAGACTAATTGAAAATTTGGAACTTTGTAGCTCATTATATGTTGGAAGCAGCCATGAACAGATCAAAACAATGTCCTATTCTTGAGGTGGCAATTTCATGATTTTGTCTTTTGTAGGTTTATTCTTGACAAGAAAATTGGTCTTGGCCAACCAAAGAGAATCGAAAACGCCAAGATTTTGGTTGCAAATACTGCTATGGATACCGACAAAGTTAAGATATATGGAGCACGTGTACGGGTTGATTCAATGGCTAAGGTTGCTGAAATTGAAGCTGCTGAAAAACAAAAAATGAGAGAAAAAGTGCAAAAGATCATAGGTCACGGAATCAACTGTTTCGTTAACAGGCAGTTGATCTACAACTTCCCTGAGGAACTCTTTGCAGATGCTGGCATACTGGCAATCGAGCATGCTGATTTTGAGGGCATTGAGCGGCTTGCTCTTGTCACTGGTGGTGACATCGCCTCCACTTTTGATAACCCAGAGTCTGTCAAACTTGGGCATTGCAAGGTCATTGAAGAGGTTATGATTGGGGAGGACAGGCTGATTCATTTCTCTGGGGTTGAAATGGGTCAAGCCTGTACTATTGTCCTCAGAGGAGCAAGGTATGCTCATGCCTATTGTTGGACTCTTTTTTCATTACATTTATCTGTATTCCATCTTGAGCTTGTGATGACTGTGCTTTTACCTGCAGTGAGCATGTGCTTGATGAAGCAGAGAGGTCCCTGCACGATGCCTTATGTGTGCTTTCGCAGACAGTGAATGACACTCGTGTGTTATATGGTGGTGGATGGCCTGAGATGGTTATGGCCAAAGAAGTAGATGAACTGGCGAGAAAGACACCTGGGAAGAAGTCCCATGCTATCGAAGCCTTCTCACGGGCTCTTCAGTCCATTCCAACCATCATCGCCGACAATGCTGGTCTGGATAGCGCTGATCTGATCTCTCAGCTCAGAGCAGAGCATCACAAAGAGCAGAGTACTGCTGGAATTGATGTCATTTCTGGCGGTGTAAGTTCACTAGTGCATATCAGAAGTCACATTAACATTTGTTCTAGGGGTTGGAGCTGATACTAAAGACTTCTTCCGCAGGTTGGAGACATGGAAAAGCTGGGGATATCAGAGTCATTTAAGGCGAAGCTAGCTGTTCTTCTGTCTGCTACTGAGGCAGCAGAGATGATTCTCAGGGTCGACGAGATCGTCACTTGTGCTCCACGGAGAAGGGATGACAGGATGTGATGTATCTGAATATTTGATACATATGTGTTCTAATCTGAGGATATTTGTTTTTTGAAGTGTTCTGTATCAGTTCTTCTGGTGGACACATATGGGACGACGGGGTGTGTATTATCATGAAAGCTTTATCCTAACGGCTGAGCGCTTGTTGAATGGCATTCTTGTTTGTAGCTCTACTCATATACGCTTGTCTCAAAATATGTTTGATTTCAGCCATTCTATTGTACCTTGTTACTGTTTTGATCATCATTTTTCTGTATTGAACATTCCTCCCTTTGGTTGCACTTGGGCATGTCACATGTTTTGCTGACATGACTTACACTTGCACATCAATCCATACTGAGCTAACCTTGGACAAAGGTCACTATCGATTGCATTTTTGGAACTCTTTGAGCTCTTCAGGCTTGGATGACTCCCATCAATCTTCCATTAGTTCTTGTTTATCTGATCAATTGATGAGCAGGTGCCTACTGTTGATTTGCAAAGGTAAGGATATAGGGGATGGTCCATACACATCGTAGAGACACATAGTATGCAGCACACACAGGAGAAAAGTACAAACGGAATGAGAAAAACTGTGCCTGGATAACGAACCATCACGCGACAACAATGGATGATACAAAACAGTTTCAGAGCATGCAAGCTAGAAGAACTAATCATGCAATGCACAAGCATTTACATGGAAATCATGATCCATCTCCAGCACTGACATATCACCGTCAAACAGTGTGCAATCCTCGTGTTGAATTGTTGACGGTGAGAAGCTAGGCTGTTTAAAAATACATCAGGTTTGCGAGGTCGCATAACTTGCTTTCTTCATATCAATGGCTTCTATTCTTGGATGTAGCTGTAGCACCCCCAATCTGCAACAGAATGTGAGAGGTAGAAGTTGGAAAAAAAAATCAAACAAGAATAAAATTTGACTCATTGTAAAGCCTACATGAATATGGACATGAAACTATAAGGATTTAGGGATGAAAATAAATGCTTGAATGACAGGTGTTAACAACAACAACAACAACACGAATTTGGTTATGAAGGTAAATGCCAGAATAAAAAAACCAACATGAATTTGGTTATGAATATAAATGACAGTGACAAATATTTACAAGACTGACATGGATTTACACATCAAAATAAATGCTAGAACAGCAAGTTTTTATAAAACCAACACATTTAGACATGAAATTAAATGCTAGAACGACAAGTATGTACAAACAGACGGACTACCAATCAAGCATGAACCTCATCACAACAAGATATATCAACAACTAACAACCTAAAAACAAATTAAGCTAATCAATCAATTACAAGCTCAGCTGATTGGTTTATAGTTCTCGCTCTCCTCACAATTCTCCCAATCCATCGGCACTCTTCGATCCCCTCCTCGGCACAGAGCACACCGGCTGCCGCCTTGCCTTATTACCATGCTCGTGCTAAGCTCGCCAGCCGGCCAGCCGACCGTACCCTCCCTCTTACCCATCTTCACATGATCGTCCACCATCATCGCAATTGTCTTCAATGCTTATGAACTCCGACAAGTCTCCCCCTACCCCGCCTCTTCTCCGCCATCCTTGGTGGCTCACGTTGTTGGATCCGCTACCGGCATCCCTGCCATCGAACCATATAACACCTTTTGACCCTGCTGCCTACCCTACCATCAAACCAGAAAGTATCCTTTGCCTCGCCGTCTATCCCACCAAGCATCCTTCAATATCTCGGAGAAATTGTTTTTATCCTTTGAGGGATATATCCCGTTTCGTGTATGTTACTTAAATAGTTATAATTTTTTTAAAAAAATTATAAGATATATAAAATATATTACTCCACAAACATGCAAGATAAAATTCAACTTCTACAAGTTATAACAAAAATAATAAATATAACTGCGTATATACGATAACTATTTTCAGTTTAATTTGTTTTTTTGTAACTTGTAGAAATCGAATTTGGTCTTGCATGTCTGTGAAGTGATATATTTCATATTAATCTATGTTATCAAATTTTTTTAAATTTTTTAATAACTATTTAAATGATATGCAAATAGAGGGAACTTCTCGAGGGATGAAAATCCATATCCTATATTCTTGTGGCTCTATCTATCTCGGCCACCTATTGCCGGTTCTCCACCTCCCGCTCTTCTCTCTAAAGCCACCCTCACCGCTCCCCTATTTCCCTCCCATTGCCACCGGCCTCGAAAACCTAATCCGGTGAAACTTGCTGAGTTTGGTTGACGGCGGTCGGCGGCGTCGAGGGGCATAGCGAGGAAGTTGTTGTCGTGCAGGTTTTTGAATTAAGATCTAACTACAATCAGTTGTTGTCTAAACAGTAGCAAAGGTGATAAATAAATGCCAAAACGAAAACCAAAAAGGTTATGATGATAAATGCAAGACGACAACTATTTACAAAACCTATATAAATTTAGACATGAAAAATAAAGCTAAAACGACAAGTTCTTACAAAACCGATACAGATTTAGAAATGAAAAATCAATGCTAGAACAACAAGTTTTTACAAAACCGACACGGATTTAGATATGAAAATAAGAGCTAGAATGACGAGTATTTAAGAACGGACGGACTACCGATTCGGCCTGAATGAACCCTCCATCAGAACCAGCCATGCCAAGAGCTATCACCCTCTGGCCAAATTAAGCTAACCCATCCGTTACAAGCTCAGACGGTCGGTCTACAGTCTATTGATCCATGCAACATTTTTGTCCCTTGCAAGTAAGCCTAATCCATGCAACATGCATGACTCAACTACACCTAATGCATCCCATCCTGCCATTTTTTTTTTCTTTTTGGTGCTTCAGTTTCTTTTCCTTTTTGTTGCACCGCTCCCTTCGTTTCCGCGCGGCCCATCACATGCATGGCTCGTTCAAACTGCCGTTTCGACTTGTCCTCCGGCCGCGCCGCCACCTGTCAAGCTCTTGTGGACGCTGCCCTCGCCGTCGGAAGCGCTCTCCTCCGCCGCCGCCGCCGCCTTCTTGGCCTTGGCGTACTCGCCGTAGAGGTAGGAGGAGAAGCCCCAGGCGCAGAGCGCGGTGGCGAGCGCCTTCTCCGCGCCGAACGGGTCGCCGAACACGACGACGCCGCCGAGCACGTTGAAGGTGAGCACGGCGGCCATGCAGACGCCGCTGTGGAGCGATGAGGTGAGGTAGATCACGCCGGCGGTGCCCATGAAGCACGCCTGCCACGTCAGCACCAGCGTCGCCACCACGGCCCAGTACACCGCCGGCGAGGACCCGCCGCCGTCCTCCCAGCCGGACACGTCATCCGCCACGCCACCCGACGCCGCCAGACCCACCGCCGCGATGAGCGACGCCATTGCCTGCATCACCGCCTGCACCTCCACCGCCAGGACGAACCCTCCGGAGACGGCCTCCCGGTACACCAGCTCCATCACCGGCAGGTACGCGGAGAAGAGCCCCGCAGCGGCCAGCGTGATGACGAACCCGACGAGGTAGATCTTCTTGCCGCCGGCTCCCTCCGCCGTCTCGCCGGAGTCTCCCGACCGCAGCGCGAGGAGCACCGAGCTGAGCGTCAGGAGCACGACGGCATTGAGGTTCACGAAGGTGACCGGGTGGCGGACGATGATGACGGCGAGGACGAGCGTGAACGCGAGCTGCGTCGACAGCAGCAGCGACGACGTCGACACCGGCAGGAGCGACGTGCTGTACGAGAAGAGCAGGTTGTTGGCCCCCATCAGGCCGCCGATGACGAGGCAGACGGCGAGGAACCGCCGCGAGAACCACGTGAACGGCCGCGGCGCGGAGGCCGGGCGGCCGGCGGCAAACACGCCGGCGACCAGCAGCGGGAACCCCGCCGACTGCACCAGGGTGACCACCCACCTGTTCCGCCCGCCGTGCGTGAAGTAGAACCTCGAGAGCAGGCTCGACGCCACCGACCCCACCAGCAGCGCCGCGTAGTTCGCCATTAGGAGCAGCATCCTGCGCCGGCGTGGCCCCGCGATGGCGGCGGCGACGGCAGCGGCGGTGATTGCCATCACTCGCGGTTGCGTCGTTATCGAGGACGGCGAGGAGGAGTGTGTAGGCGGCGATGGCGATGTGAGTCTCCACTTATTTATGCAGATGATGAGATGAGAGGGGATAAAATGGCGTATTATATAGATGATTTTTTTTCTTCCAAAGTGTGACTCCTTTGCATTTTCAGGTTCTAAGCCCTTTCGTTTTCAAATAAAATTAAAACTAGAAAATTGAAACTGAAAATAAAATCAAGGTGACAGGTTTGGCTACAAAAGAAGACAGAATTTAATTGCTAGAGACCATGATCAGGATATGAGATACATGAATGTGCTGTTCATGAGTAGATCGTTCTAAAAATGGAGTAAACTAAACCATACTTAATTATGGCTACAAATTGATAAATGGTCAGCAGAGCATCTCTCTTCATCATTTGGTGAATTAATTGATTTCGATTCCAATGTATCCGTTGTGGGTAAGCTTGAATTTAAGTATTATTCATCAATATATAGATTCCAATATATGCAGAATTCCTACGACAGAAGTCCCATTTGAAAGCAAGAAATTCTCCTCGATTCATATGTACATATGTGAACAGAATTTTACAATCCACTACTACCAGTACGCAACAGCAGTATCTCTAATTAATCTGTTCATATCTGTTTGCTTAGCAAAGTTCAGAACGCCAGCCCAGTAGTAATTAATCCGCGGTAAAAATCCAGCTGCATTTTACGCTGACGCGATCTGCGTCCGTTTGCTCTGCCTGTATTTACTGGCAAGTGGATGACAACGACGACATGCCGGCTGGCCGGCCGGCCTAGCGCGCGGTGACTCGCCGGAATGCAAGCAAGCAAGCACGGACGTTAAAGCTAGCTATATCCAGCCGAGCACTCACCCCAAAACGAAAACTGAATAACTGAAGCGTTCTTGTGTGTGGATTTTTTTATAAAAGTTGGCCAAAATTGCGGAACACGACTAAACTTTCTGATCTCTTGTTAGCAACACAGGAATATACTAGTATTTATTAACGATATTCAGCCGAAACCTATACTCACAAAGACTCTGATTATAGGTGTTTCTCTCCCAATTAAAATAGCACGCATCGCCACTGCGCTTTCATGACCATGCTGCTATCCTTCTCCCATACACACCTGTGCCGCTATATCGTGTCATGTGTTTGGATCACTTACGGTATTCTTCCGGTTTCGGCTACCAACACATGTATCGGTGCTGATTTTCATAACAGTTTTCTCCCAAAATCAGGCTAGATCGAGATCGAGCTATAGCTAGCTACCGAATCAAGCTTGACACTTGTCATGGCAACCAGCAGATGCGACCACGAGAGATCGAGGATGAAACGGCCCAAGAAAACGAGGAGATCACTATGACTCCTCCTAGCTAGCTGCTCCAGATCACTACATGATATATGTCTGTGTCTTATCTGATGACGACGACCTGCCTCCAGCTAGCTAGCTAACAACCTCCATGGATATATTGCGTCTCAAGTGTGCTGCATTTGGACATGCAAGGCATGTGCTAAGCTGTCTGAAACGTTCACGATTACTTAAGGGCATGTTTTTTTTTTCTGAATAATAAATGATTTCTAATAACTATTCGAAGGTACAAATGGATAAATCAAGTATTAAAAGATTGAAAATGGATTTAAGACGGTTTTCAAAGAAAAACACCATATATAAAAAGTTCTTTGCATAAAAATCGTACTATCATTTATGAGCTCGAGAAACATGTCGCCATTCCACTCGGAGGAAAAAGAACAGGCATATCAATCTATATATATGGGTTTGTTTGTTCTAAAATATAAATAAATCTGTAAGATTTATCACCCAACATATTGTCATATAAGTAGAAAGGATGCAGTATCATGTGATGATGTGATCCATATACCCTTTCATGGTTTTGGGCCATATGAATAGCATGATTTTCTGAAGATCACGTTCGGGGAACAGCTTGTCGAACCTTTCTTGGATATGCAGTACGGACGCGTTGAGAAATTGAGAATCAAGCTAGCTGCTCTTTCACTGGTTCAACACGTCACGGCGTATACATTGAGACGTCAATCTTCTCTCTCAAAAAAGAAAATTACATGGAACTAACTTGATCAGATGGACGTCTACATCTGCTACTATAGTAATTAGGATGGAAACTGCAGGATAATGCATGCATTACAGTAGTAGTTCAGTCATGATTCAGAAACCTTCATGTTTCTTCCAAGTTTCCAAGTTGTGGTCATGTAATTATCCTAGCACAGTAAGTAGATTGCGCAGCAATTATATCTGTTATGCCATTCGGATATGCACAGAGAAATTTATATGAAGAAATTGGGATCAGGTCCGAGAATTATTTGCCTCAATTTCAAATATCTGAATGTTCTGAACTTGACAAATTCTACAACAAACTGAGATCATGCACACATCATCAGAGAACATAAAAAGCCACGTAGGATTGATTGCTTATCTGTATTCTTCTAGGCTCTTACAAGTGGTTGCAACACTGCAGCAACGAAGAAACATACAGTACGCTGATCAGAATTCAGAAGTTCAGAATCAACATTCCCTAGTACTACTGCAGGTCTGCAAGTATGCCAGAAAGCCAGAAATGCACATAGCTCAAGGATAATATCGACGAACTGTAGTATGATTGGCGCCATCATTCATGCAGCAGAAATGCATCCATCTTAAGGTTGGCCATTAGCCATTCACTAGCTAGCTACCTATATATGCACACATGCAGAACTGCAGATAGACAGATAAATGGATAAATCCATCAGCTCTTTTCTCGGCCTGCTGTCACAGGCTGAGCTCGACATCGTTATGTCGTTATAAACAAACAAATTTGTATTTTGTTTGCTCCCATTCTTAATGAAATTGGTCGGCCATTCTTCGGCTGACCCGGTAAAAAAAAATCCATCAAGAAATTCAGGATAGATAGAGCAGATAGCTAGCCAGTGGCAGTACTTTCAGGAAGAATTAGCCCGCTAGCTGCTCGATCGATGGTTCTTGATTTTCCAAAACCTTAGCATTTGATTATGCTGTGTGGGTAGGAATCTTTAGTAAAAAAGTACAATTTAAGGTTGTAAGGTCAAAGCTGTAATCAAGATATCTGAATCATTTGTTCTTTCAACCTCCCATCTACAATTTTAGGTCGAATCATTTTGTCCTTTTCTGATTCTAAGAAGTTGACAATACTAAAGTGTACTAGCTTAATACCCGACCTCTTATCTGATTGCCAGGTCCTTTTTCTTTTGTCCAAGGTGAGTCAATGAAGCTGATTGATGGCCTGATGATGGTGGATGATATTGGAGTCATCCTTGTTCTAATTGTACCAGGTAATTCCTCCTGAAATTTGTTTGCTTCAGTGAATATTAGTATTTTCTATTTACTATAAGAGGCACTGATCCAACACAGCTATCCCCAAACCATTGTTGTCGTCCCCACCAGGGCCCTACCCTCCATCGACAATGACGAGTGCGACGCGGCCTTCCTTCTCGCTAGATTTGGGCCCATCCCCACGGAGGGTGAGGAGCACGACACCACCTTAACCATTCGTTCGATTAGATGATCAAATTCAAAACCGAGTATTTTCACCCAAATGTTATTTAGCGAACCGATGAAAATAGATAGCTTCAAAATATTGTATTCCGCATTTCAACACACGGTCTATTCTATTTATCAATTTTCGTTTGTATTACTAAGTCCGAAAGCTATAAAGATGTGATGTAATTATAATTCGTGCTATGTTAAGGTTTTCATCATAAAAAAATTAAACTTGTTAATTATTTCACATCATTTTACCGTGTGACTTTATATTGGTGTATAATTTTACCGGTTGCAACACACGAACCCAACTAGTAAAACAACATAGAAGTTTATAAAGAGATTGCTCGACTAAGATGTTCACAGGCCCATTTTCCCTCGCAAAAAAAGGAGTAGGTCCACTTTGTTTGTAGGCCCATATATTAGATGGGCTTCTCATCTTGGGCCTTCTGCGACAGGGATCTCGATGCACATCCGCCGTCCATCTAGACGCAATCTCCGCCGTCCAATCTACCTTTTAAAACCGCCCTAGGGCTCATCTCATCTCATCTCACTCCCCTGCGCCGTCACTTCCCCTCCTCCCCGCTTCCCGCCGCCGCCGCCATCTCCATATCCACCCTCCTCGGGGGCCGCCGGCGACGATGAAGGGACGGCAAGGCCAGCGCGTGAGGCTGTACGTCCGCGGCACCATCCTCGGCTACAAGAGGTGACAGCTCGCTCTCCCGCTGCGTGGCGTCTCCGCCTTCTCCGCAATCGCCGTGGAGTGGTGTTGATTCTTGGTTTGCGTTGATTTGCTCGCGCAGGTCGAAGTCGAACCAGTACGAGAACACGTCGCTGCTGCAGATCGAGGGGGTGAACACCAAGGAGGAGGTTGGGTGGTACGCCGGCAAGCGCATCGCCTACGTCTACAAGGCCAAGACGAAGAGCAGCGGCTCCACCATCCGCTGCATCTGGGGCAAGGTCACCCGCCCGCACGGCAACTCCGGTGTCGTCCGCGCCAAGTTTCGGTCCAACCTCCCGCCCACCTCCATGGTGAATCTCGCTCTCACCGGCTTCTGCGCCATCATTTGATCCATTCCATTCCGCTCCTGATTGTAGTTTTGTCCATTTCTGATGTTTTTGTTGGGTGGTTTTGGTGGTGCAGGGCAAGAAGGTCCGCGTCTTCATGTACCCCAGCAGCATCTAAAAGCATCTAAGGTACTTAGTTTCACTGGTTTTGATCGTTGACAGTGTGTGATGCATAGCCTATTGCTTCCGGTCATGTTGTTTACTGTTCATTGAATCATGAAGCTCGTGGGGTTAGTCGGAATGCAATTGTCTATGAATTCAGTATTCGTAACAGTTGTCGCCTAATTAAATGGAATGGTGCGTTGTTTAGGTTCTAGTGTGAGTGATAAATATGTTTGTGTCTAAGGGCTCCATGCCAATGGGGGAAGCTGTTCTGCTAGCCTCGAAATACCTGCAGGTTCTCTGCGGGGTGTTCGGAAGTTGGGGTCCTAGATAAAATTCAGCGGTCTCATAGAACGGGGCAGTGCTTTGGTTGATGGGCCTCATCAACCTGTTTCTCACAGGTGTGAGAGATGTAAACATGGAGAAAGTCTGGAAAGCTCCCTGCCGCATGAAAATCAAACACAAAAAGAAAAACTGGTGTGGCTCAGAGTTCTGTCAACTTTGTGGCTCTTTAGAACCTACTAACCATATTCTTTTCCTCTGTCCTATGGCGGTCTTTGTGTGGGTTATCTGTAAGGAGGCATTGAACTGGCAAAATGCCCACAGGAACTTTGAGGAGGCTTGCCAGTTGATGGCTATTAGAGTTGGGATTAAAAACTTGAGGGTGAAAATGGCTTTGTTAGCTGCTGTGTGTGGGAACCTGTGGATTATTAGAAATAACATGATTTTCAGGAATAAACTTGTTTTCTCTCTACTGTCAATCCCATATCAAATTGTCTCTAATTTGTTGCAGTGGATTCCCCTTCTTCGGCATGAGGAGACTGGGGAGATGAAGGTTCTTATAGCTAAGCTGGAGGTGACGACAAGATCCTTAGGTGCCCGAAGAGCAGGAGTTGGCTGATGCTGCTGCGTTTTGCTCTCTGTTAGGTGTCAGAGTTTTGATCACTGTTACTGATCAGTTTATTGTCGCTGAGTTTGTGTTTCACTTTTGTGGGTGCTGCGGTAGCTGTATCGAAGTTTGGTGGTTTTTAGTTCCCCTGCTGGTTCTTTACTCTGGTCGCTATGTAAGCTGGTTGTCCCCAGCATAAACTCCTTTTGCTTTCAATCAAAAGCAGGGCCCTGGGCCTTTTCGTCTAAAAAAACCTGTTTCTCACAGCCTTGCCTCCGATGACCTCTATATCTATCAATCTAATATTGTCAGTGTTTTAATGTTCACTAGCGTTCATGTGGGTCAAGTGACATATAGTGAACTCGAGGGTTGTAAACTAATGTAGGTTCCTTTCATACTTTGTCCTTGTTGAGAAGTCCCAATCCAGGTTGGGATCATCGTGAGATCCCTGGGACGGTTTCAGGCTTCCAGTGTTGTTTGTGGAAGGCTCTGGTTTTTTTTACCTGATAATGTTTACATACATGCAGGAATTGCGAGTCTTAGCATTGGAAGTTGAAAACGTTAATTACTATTTATTGGCGGCCGTCTGCATTACCTGATCCAGTTGTGTCCTGGTGTACTAGACAGTCGAGTTTCAGCTCATTCATAGTGGAACAGTGGTGTACTAGACAGTCGAGTTTCAGCTCATTCATAGTGGAACAGGGACCATTTTTTTAGGGTATTGTGGTATAAAAGAACTTACCATATGGAATTTCTTCATGTTTTTGTGACTTTGTGTTGATGTTGATACTGTCTTCAGAGCATAAAGAACTCCGTTTGGTTCAAATATATTTCGTTATCATTGTTTTCTTTTTCATATCTCCCTATTGCATAACAAGTTAAAAGTTGCGCGGCGACGCGATGCGTACGGATGCGTCTGGAAACACGGAATTAACACGGGAGCCATTAAAAAAAGTTACGTTAAGCTGTTTTGAGGCACTCCCCCACTGTTTTATAATATATTGTTTTGTTTTATAATATAATATTTTATATTATAAGTCGTTTGATTTTTTTCTAGTTCAACTTTATTAAGTATGATTAAGCTTGTAGAAAAATTTAGAAACATATAAAATATCAAATTAATTTCACTAAATCTAGCGTTGAATATATTTTGATAATATATTTGTTTTGTGTTGAAAATATTACTATATTTTTCTATAAACTCGATCAAATTAAAAAGTTTAACTAGGAAAAAAGGTCACACCTTATAATATGAAACGGAGAAAGTATTAATCATAAAGTAATGCTTTTTTGCGGGTTTTTGCGTGGCTACACTGATAAAAATATTCGTCATCGGATTTATCTGGAGGAACGGAATGAAGGTGGTTAATATGTCTTCATCATATCAAAGGGGGCACAATAGATTTTGCACAGAAGATCACATTTTACGTACGAAACAACCAAAAGAATGTAAGCCAAAAAAATTAATTAACCTTTTCAGTATATTTGAATATTTTTGGTACGCTATTTACTAAGCCAATAAGAGTTAGAACTCCATAGTCGTAGAAGTCAGTTTAAAACTGTCATAGCATCCATTCCAGATAACTGTGACCTGAGTATTCATGTGACATCAAGCAAACAATAGTTGGTACGTAAGAACAGTTAGGTGGTAGTTCTATGAATCGAGGAAAAACCAACATACATATAACACTATAAAATACGATACAACCTCTCATAAATTGTAGTACATAACAAATATTCTTGAGTATAGAACAAATAAATAGACCATATATTTATAGAGAGACAAATAGTTGTCGGAAACACAGTGCAGTGCAGATAATCGGATAAGGATTTCCAGCTTGTGTAGTGTAGCAGAGAACAACAGTTAAGATTACAATATTTTTTCCAAGAAATGAAAATTACACTTTCTTCGAGAACATACCAGCCATGCAGGAAGGAAAACCATTACTGCATCACCTTCTGATTTCCAATTTGAACTCATCAAATCGACTTATTTTAGACCGAGAATTCAATTAGAATTCAAGTCCCAAAACCTTTCATATCTATTTACTCATTTCAAGGAGAGTATCATCACGTATTCATTCTTATGAACTGCAGGTAACTCAATCAAAATACCAGGCAAAAAAAGAACTTATACGACCTATGTATAACTTTTATGAAACTCTGATTGTAACATGATTATAGTTCCATATAAATTAAACCCTCACTTTTATGAAACTATGATTGTAACATGTTTTTGGGGTGATAAGGACAAATCTTTTAAATGGTTGTAACTCCTATAGGTATTAGCAAAATGGTGCATATATCTATTTCATTTAGTCTCATGTAAAAATATCTACGAAATAAGTCTAATATGTGCATTATATATTATGAATGGTTACATAACTGCTAATATTTTTTTTATTATATCCTCAATAGAGCATAAAAGAATAGGCAACCTACTTTGCAAATTTGTAGTTGATAAAAAAGCAAGGGTCTACTTCGTAAAAAAACCCAAGGTGTGTTGACAATCTACTGAAGTGCTCAGTATTGACTGCATATGCATGCATGCACAGGCTTATCACGCCACAAAATTTGGCGTGGCAAATTACACTGGCGTGGCAAGCAGCTCACTATGCCACATGTGTGGGTACTTGCCTTGCCTACGTGGTACTCCTTGTCACATCATTCGTGCTGACGCGATAGTATTATTTGACAGCGCCAGTTTAAATGTTGTGGTTAAAATGTTCATTTGGAATTTGGAAGGGTCTATTGTTAAATTTTTTTAATTGGTCTGAATAATAAACAAATAATCTAAATGCAAAACCCTGAAAAGATAAATTGGGCCTGGATTCAAGTTGCAGTTGACTGAACAATGTAATACAATGGCAATCGGCGATACAATTACAGACAACAATGCTCTGTGTTCCATGTATGAATAGCAAGCCAAACAAAGAAGTTAGTTTAATTCGAACCATAACATGTAAGCATCAACAGGCTTGTCATATAACGAATTCTATAGACCATAATCACGTTTGTGAAATAATTAAATTTCAATATCATACCCTGACAACATTGCCATATGCACTCTTAACAGAGAACAAACACAAATGGAACTGACTATCCAAGTTGATGCCTGCTCTTTTTCTAATTAAAATGTTTCTAATCCGACCAAGGAAATGTAATTTCTTCAGTAAAATTGTGCTTAACCAACTGTGAGCTGTGAGCCTAAATGATATTTCGAGTTAAATCTTGCTACTTATTTTCAAGTATTATACCACAAGAGGAGAGGGATCGGAGAAGCAAAAGCCTCACCTCATGGTCGCAATCGACCATCTGCTGCTCGGAGAGCTCGTCCATCTTGCCCATCGCCGAGTCCGCCGCGCTCTCCGCCGCCTCGACATCCCCACTCCCCCCATCGCCATCCTCAACTCCGCCGCGAGCCTCGGTGGTGGCGCGCCGCCGGAGAGAAGGCCGGTGGGGCGGCGACGCGGCGGCTGAGAAGACGGTGTTCGAGCTGCTTGCGCTTAGAAGCGTTCGATGCGGCGATCAAGATCCAGGTGATCAAGGAGATCCGGTCATTCACAGACCTGGGCCTGAAGGAGGCGAAGGAGCCAGTGGAGAAGGCGCCCGCGGTGATCAAGGGTGGAGTGTCGAAGGAGGAGGCCCAGACGATCATCCATAAGATGAAAGCGGTCGGTGCCAAGGTCGTCATGGACTGATCAGCGCACTTCATTTCAATTTTTTCAAGGTTGGATGCAAATTTCCTCTTCAATTTTAGTAGATTCAACCTAAATGCATGAATGGTTGGCATAGTTACTATCGATAAATCGATCATGTATAGTCATAATCAGTTATTTCTTTTTTGAAATGTCCTCAGAATGCCTGTGAATGAGAATTATGATGGATGTGAATGAAAATGGTCTTTTAAACTTGTGAAATTGCAAATCTGTCATGCGGTGAAAGCAGGGTTTGAAAATAGTGATTTTGTAAACTTGCGAAGTTGTTATCTGTCATGCTGAAGAGTCGATTAGGAAATTGAGTTAATAGAACCTTGAGTCAGTTGTATGAAAGTTGCCAAATTGATCCAACTTTTTCTTCAAATACTTCTATATATTAGTTGGAAGTTAACCTTATGCTGCATTCTTCATGTAATTGTAGCACGTGCAAGTTATAAATCTGCTGTCTTTGCTGAGTGCAGGTGTTGTTCACAGTTTTAACTGTGCTTTGTCATGGTTGATGCGGATTGGGGCTCGAGTGTTAATATCTGATGGGCGCATGCATGAGGATCGCTAATGCTAATCAACATCTTGAACGCCCAATGATCTTCAACACGCTGGCCAATCCATTCGTGCCATCACGTGTTTCTTCTTGTTCTGTCGATGAATTCTTTTTCACTAACAAGAAACATGGAATAATTTCTTTTGGAAAATGAGATCAACAGGGTGCAGAGCTGAAGTGTAACCTTCCAAGTCTGGACTGGATCGAGTAGTATCTTTTTTGGTTGGCCTCACCGGCTGTATATGTATCTCATTTTTTGTAATTATACTGTAGCTATCGAGTTATATACTGTAGCTAGCGAGCTACAGTATTTGTGAAATGACCTTTCATTCACAAATGACCATACTTGACGGTACGATATGGGGACATATATATACTCATGGACTTTATGCATTTTCTTTTTGAAACAACTGTGTAGTGTACTGCTGTATATTGTGGCCTATATTTTCAAGTGTGAAATTCAGAACCCCTAAAATGCCAATGGTCCCTTGGGTCATCCAGATCACTACATGATATATATGTCTGTCTTATCTGATGACTACGATCTGCCTCCAGCTAGCTAGCTAATTAACAACCTCCATGGATATATTGCGTCTCAAGTGTGCTACATTTGGACATGCAAGGCATGTGCTAATTAAGCTGTCTGAAACGTACGTGCACGATTATTTAAGGGTATAATTTTTTTTCAATATCTAAATGATTTGTGATAAATAATCAAATGTACAAACAAATAAATTAAGTATTAAAAAATTGTAAATGGATTTAAGACAGTTTTCTAAGAAAAATCATATATAGAAAGTTTTTGCAGTGAAAATATATTATTTATGAGCTCGGGAAATATGTCGTCATTCCATTCCCTTCCACTAGAAGGAAGAAGAACAGCCATATCAAACTATATATATGGGTTGGTTTATCCTACAATATATATAAACCTGTAAGATTTATCACCCAACGTATTGTTATGTACTCTCTTTGTTCGTTCTAGATATGTCTATGTTCAGATTCGTTAAGCTATGATGGGTCACATCCCATCTTAAATTAAATTATTTTAAAACAGAAGGAGTAAATAGAAAGGATGCCGTATCATCAGGTGATGATGTGATCTGTATATCCTTTCGTGGTTTTGGCACATGAATAGCATGGTTTTCTGAGGATCACGTTCGGGGAACCGCTTGTCGAGCCAGTACGGACGCGTTGAGAAATTGAGAACCAAGCTAGCTGCTCTTTCACTGGTTCAACACGTCACGGCGTACACATTCAGACGTCAGTCTTTTCTCTCTCAGAAAAGAAAAATACATGGAACTAACTCGATCGGATGGACGTCTACATCTGCTACTATAGTACTTAGGATGGAAACTGCAGGATAATGCATGCAGTAGTAGTTCAGTCATAATTCAGAAACCTTCATGTTTCTTCCAAGTTTCCAAGTTGGTGCTCATGTAATTATCCTAGCACAGTAAGTAGATTGCGCAGCAATTCTCTCTACTATGCCATTCGGATATGCAGAGAAATTTATATGAAGAAATTTGGATCAGGTCCGATAATTATTTGCCCCAATTTGAAATGTCTGAATGTTCTGAACTTGATAAATTATACAACAAACTGAGGTCATGCATACATCATCAGAGAACATACAACGCCACGTAGGATTGATTGCTTATCTGGATTCTTCTAGGCTCTAACAAGTGGTTGCAACACTGCAGCAGCCAAGAAACATACAGTACGCTGATCAGAACTCAGAAGTTCAGAATCAACATTCCCTAGTACTACTGCAGGTCTGCAAGTATGGCAGAAAGCCAGAAATGCACATCGCTCAAGGATAATATCGAGAAACTGTAGTATGATGATTGGCGCCATCATTCATGCAGCAGAAATGCATCCATCTTAAGGTTGGCCATTAGCCATTCACTAGCTAGCTACCTATGCAGACATGCAGAACTGCAGATAGATACTCCATCACGAATTTTTTTTTTTTGAAACAACACCATCAGGAAATTCAGGATAGATAGAGTAGATAGCTTAGCCAGTGGCAGTACTTTCTGGAAGAATTAGCTGGCTAGCTGCTCTATCGATCTGCCTACTTCTAATTGGGATGATAGATGTGTGTTCTTGATCCATTTGGCGTCTGACAACAAGAGATAGCGCGTGCTGTGTTTTTCTGTGTGATTAGGGAGAAAATAAAGTGAGTGTCATTGGAGCCTAATAATCGCAATTGACGTCAAGTAAGCACTAGGTTGACTATTGCTGTGTGGACCTGCAAGTGTTACTGTTCTTCTTCGATTGGTGATAAGAGTATTTCCTTTTCAATCGCTATATATTTTTTTTCGAGATAACAACAGCAGAACACAGCACATGCACACGTATGCAAGGCGCAATTACAAATTTGTGTCTGGATAGATAGGTGGGGATTAGACCACCGTTCCCGATTAAGGCTGCGTTCGCGTGCATGCTTACGAACCCGGAACAGTATTTGCGGAAAACGGAGCGATCCATTAGCGCGTGATTAATTAAGTTTTTGCTAAATTTTTTTTCAAAAATGGATTAATTTGATTTTTTTAAGCAACTTTTGTATAGAAACTTTTTACAAAATACTCACCGTTTAGTAGTTTGAAAAGCGTGCGCGTGGAAAACGAGGGAGTGAAGTTGGGAAAGAGGAGGTGCGAACGCAGCCTAAAAGTTTTAGTTCATAGTCCCATATTGTTAAGCAAAACCAAATTCTTAAATTTCAGAAGTGATAGGGATAAATCACCTGAGGGAATTTCACAATCCAACAAAAGAAAACTAACATATACGGAAGATTTTCGTCCCATAACATTTGGCCCAATATAGGCCTTGTTTGGGTGGGCATCAATCTAGACCCAGTCCACGTATGTGGGACTAGGTCTGTAGACCTCGATGGGCCGGGATTTTGGACTATCCAAATAAGTCCTTCTAAGTTGGGCTTAGGAGAAACTAAAAAAAGGCCCAAATGTGGACTAATAAGGAATAAGTTCACCGCGGGTCCCTCAACTTAACAGCGAGATTTTTTGAGGTCCCTTAACTATAAAACCAGAAATGTGCACCTCTAAACTCACTCAAACTGTTTACCAAACGTCCCTCGGTAGCATTTTTACCCGGTTTTGCTGATGTGGCATCCTAGTCAGAAAAAAATTAAAAAAGTACATGGGACCCACATGTCAGCTGCACATTTTTTTCTTCTCCTCCTTCTCTTCTCTTTTCTCTCTTTCTCTTCTTCAGTGAGTGAGGCCTGCGGCAGGCGGAGCGGGGCGCGCGCATGCAGGTGGCGCAGCGGAGGACGAGCGCGGCAGCAGAGCGGCGACGGGCGCGAGCGCGGCGGCGGGCCGAGCAGTGGAGCGCGAGCGCGGCCGCGAACAGAGAAGCAGAGGGCGAGCAGGTGGAGTGGCGATGGGCGAGCGCGGCGGTGGGTGGAGTGGCGGAGGGCGAGCGTGGCAGTGGAGCGGCGGTGGGCGAGCGCGGCGGCGCATCCACCCCACCCCAACTGACCAAAGCACGCCCTTTGCCCTCGGCCATAAGCCTCGCCGCCTAGTCGTCGTTGTCGTCCTCCCCGTCGTCGTCGAGCGGCAGCGACGACTTCCTGGTGCTCCTCGACGCGGAGCTCGAGCTCACCTCCTCCGCCGCCGACTCGGCCTCCGCCGGAGACTCCTCCGCCGCTAGCGACGACTACAAGGAAGACCCCTCCCGGCCTTCCCTCCTTCCTCCTCGAGCGCCGGCGCCAGGGACGGGGAAGCCGACAGTGCTGGCCATCGTGGTCAGCTCGCTTGCTGCGGCGATGCTGGTCCCGGCGCTGACCGGCTGATGCGTCTGCAGATCGATGCCCTGGCTCAAAAGCTTGCGCTTGATGTGCGTGTTCCACCTGCACAACCAATCAATCAGCACCAAGAACACGAGAAGAGCTAACTGGAGCAGATGACAACACGTTGAAATTTGTTTTGCTTACTTGTTGCCGAGAAGGGCGTGGAGCTTGATGATGAGCTCGTCGTTGTCGTCGGTGAAGTTGCCGCGCTTGAGGTTGGGGCTGAAGTAGTTCATCCAGTGGAGGCAACAGCTCTTTCGGCAGCGGAGCAGCCCCACCGCCTTGAGCAGCGACCACCAGCAAACCTTGTCGTGCGCCTTGATGTAGGTGATCAGCCGCTGGTCCTCCTCCTTTGTCCATGCCCCCTTGTTCGTGTGCGCCTTTTCGCTGCCGCTCCGCCTGCCACTCGCGCCGCGCTGCGCTCGCCCTCCGCTGCTGCCACCCTCATGTGCACGCGCCGCTCCGCCTGCCACTCGCGCCGCGCTGCGCTCGCCCTCCGCTGCTGCCACCCTCATGTGCACGCGCCGCTCCGCCTGCCACTCGCGCCGCGCTGCGCTCGCCCTCCGCTGCTGCCACCCTCATGTGCACGCGCCGCTCCGCCTGCCGCCGGCCTCCCTCACTGAAGAAGAGAAAGAGAGAAGAGAGAAAAGAGAAGAGAAGGAGAAGAAAAGAGAAGGAAAGAAAATGTGCAAGTGACATATGGGTCCCACATACTTTTTTTCGGACTAGGATAACACTTTAGCAAAAACTGGGCAAAAATACTGCCGAGGGACCTCCGGTAAACGGTTTGAGTAAGTTTAGGGGTGCACATTTCTGGTTTTGTAGTTAAGGGACCTCAAAAAATATCGCTGTTAAGTTGAGGGACTTCCGGTGAACTTATTCCGGACTAATAACACTAGCACCCCTACCAGGCCGGGAAGCCCACTCCGCGTGTGGAATTCATAGCGAAGCCCAAAGTGTCACTCCGCTAGCAGCAACGAGACCCCGAAACCCTAAGCCTCACCTATATAAAGTTCCACCACGCCGCCACCCGCTCGAGTTCACTCGCCGCCACCGCCGTTGCCTCCCTTCTCTCTGCCGCCGTCGTTGCCGCCGCTTGCCCCGTACTCCTCCTCTTCGGCGACGAGATGGTACGATCTCCTCTCCCCGTGCCTATTCCCTCTCCAACTCTTGGCGTGCGCTCGGATTCCGCCTTCGTATCAACTCGTTGACTCGCTGTGCTGATTGAATCATCGTGACTTTGCTCCGCAATGGGAATATGCTTTTGCTGTTAGATTTTAGGAGTAATATGCCGTTTCCGGTTGATTTTAGGAGGCTTTTGACTTGTGCCAGTAGAATGCCTCGTTAGAAGTCGTGATGTTTCCGTTGTATTTGACCCCTTTAGTTCTTGATACGAGTTCTGTCGCTGTGAAATCTCGGGTGTTAGTATTACCTGATGAACTGGTGCTGCCATCTTCCTGTTGCCTGTTGGTATAGCGACAATTCCTGCCTTACAAACTATTAGTTTGAGTGGGTTGGTTACTACCAGTTACAAATAAAGAACATGATCATTACATAGAATTATGCACCATTATACATTATACACTGCTTGTGCTGCAGTAGTTTTACATATTGTTTGTGCTTGTGCAGACGAAGCGCACCAAGAAGGCTGGAATCGTTGGCAAATATGGTAATGACATTGTAACTGTGCACATTATTTCATAGAATCATGAATGTTTTTGCTTGCTCTTGTTAACATGTGACCTTGTAATGTCAATGTTATACAGGTACCAGGTATGGTGCCAGTTTGCGTAAGCAGATCAAGAAGATGGAGGTTTCGCAGCACTCCAAGTACTTCTGTGAGTTCTGCGGCAAGGTAATTCTGCAAGGGTATTAATGATTACTAGTATGCAGGATGGTTAAGTGTCTTTGGAATTGCTTGACTGTAAACTTATGCTGCGTCATCCTGGAAGCAGCATAATATTAAAAAAAACATATCTGGTTTTGTTCTGCTGTGTTGTGTATCTTGCATGATGTCTGGTTAGAGGGAACTTGAATAGCATCGGTACCCTAAATTTTGCATAGCTGAATAAGATGATTACACACTCTACATCACTCATGATCTTTAGTTATGAGTTTTTTTATGTTAGGAAGTATTGCTCTTGAAAATTCACTTGAGCTCTCTAGATGAATAAACAGTTCATACATAACAGATTCTGGTTATGCAATATGTTCACTATCTACAATGTTTCCCCTCTTAATCAGTATTTAGTCCTTCAAGTTATATTAGTGATATTTTTTTTTTGTGGCCTATGCTTTCTATTGTCTGCATTGTTCTGTATTGTCCCTGCTTGTTAACCATGTCTAATGCTATTCTTGAATGATAGTTTGCTGTGAAGAGGAAAGCAGTTGGAATCTGGGGATGCAAGGACTGTGGGAAGGTCAAGGCTGGTGGTGCCTACACGATGAAGTAAGTGTGTGGTGTCTATAAGACATCTTTCCAAATAAGCCGCACCCATTTCCACACTTATGTTTCCTAACTTTGTTATTTCGCGCTCCCAGCACTGCCAGTGCGGTCACGGTCAGAAGCACAATCCGTCGCCTGAGGGAGCAGACAGAAGCCTGATCAGGATCTGTTTGAGAAAGTGTTCTTGGATTTTGTAGTTCTATCAAGACTGGTTGCTATTTTGCATATTTAGCTAAAAAGAGAAATCTAAAATGTTATCTATCTATTTGTAGACGGAATATCTGTCTGCATTGTGTACTTGGTTTCCCAAGCTAATTTTATCAAATGCGAGCACTTGATTTGCGATCCTGATACTTAATTCTGTGAATAAATTATTGTCAGCAGCTCTTCATTTTGCTCATAAATACTTGTGCCTTGAGAAGTTTATATGAAACGTTGTGAAGTTTTCTAAAGCATTTACGCGTCCTTTCCTATAATTCTTTTTGGACAAATATAATAAATAAACATATTTTACTTTTGTTATAATAGTTTATAGAACAAATCTATATATGTTATTTCAATGTCTTTAAACTAAATATTTTTAAAATTATTGATAGTCCCAAGTTTTAAAGTTTGACTTCAACCTTGTTTAAAACGGCAAGTCATAATTTTGGTGATGTTAATATTAAACATTGTGATTAAAGCATTTACGTGCATCCCTTCGAATGCCATTTTTTTCATGCAATTTTTTTTAGTTGCGCCACGCCCATTTCTTTTTTATCTTTTGAGAAACCGTTGCATTAACACTTTTTAATACGATCGCAAAATCACCAATTACAATAATCGAATAATATCCATCAATAGACTGGGTCATTGGGTGCAGCTCGTCTGCCTGAACCTGAGCCACCGATTGGTGAGGTCGAACTCCCAGAGGTGCTCCTGCTGCAGGATGTTGCCGATCACGGACACCCCCGGCCACGCCCCCTCCTGCACCCCGATGCACTTCACGCCGGGCGCCGCGTCGATCACGTAGCTCTTCGCCGGCGGCTCCAGCCTCGCCGACCCGGCGAACTGCACCGCCAGCTTCGGCACGGCGAGGTTGCCGCCGCGTGCCGTCCAGTTGTAGCAGTAGTCGAACGGGTCCATGGTCACGCGCGGCAGCCCGGCGAGCTGCTTGCTCAGCGCCGCGACCACCGCCTTGTACGCCGGCGTGGCGAGCACCGTCAGGCTCGTGCCGGAGTCGATGATGGTGCCGCCGTTTCTGCCCACGTCCCACACCTCGGCGGGGATGTCGAGCGCCACGCCGTCGACGGAGACGGAGTCGACTGTCACGGCGTAGAACGGGCGGACACGGGCGTCGAGCAGCAGCGGCGTCCGCGAGCTCGACGAGGACGACGAGGACGACGCCGCGTCCGGGCCGGCGCCGAAGGTGAGGTAGCTGGTGGCGTTGCGCGGGGCGAGGTGGTCGACGAGGCAGTAGGAGAAGCGGCCGCCGAACCGCGACGCGGCGCGCGACGCGAAGGAGATGTTGCTGTAGCCGAGGCTGAGCACGCCGTCGGAGGCCTCGAAGCCCTGGCCGCCGTACGCCGTGGTGCACCCCAGCACCACCCCCTGCAGCTTCGCCTTCCGGTCGCCGCCGCCGCCACGGCCGCCGGAGAGCGCCACCGTCGCCGAGTCGGTGCCCACCACGCCGCGCGCCGCCGAGTCGTCGTTGTACCTGTCACCGCCAACGCGTTAGCCACTGTTCGTTAGCTACCGTTAGTTAAGATTCATGCACATGCTAAGATTCGTGCGCTGAATCACAAACATAATTAAATAACACACAAAAAAAACACTGTCAAACTTTAGAACTAGAGTTAATCATATTTTTAGCTCAAAGTATACACTGGATTAATACTAGATTATAATTGATGGTGATATGACTTTGGGACCTGGCTTTTCTACAAAGAACCGGCTTGTAAGTTACTCATCTTCTACATGATCTGTATCAGAATCATGGAACAGGTAAGACGTATCTTTTCATGAACTGTAAAGCACAGGGAAAAGACTAGCCGAGATTGCAGCGTTATCTCAGCAGCTCATTCACATCGTCTACGCCGGCCGAGCGATGACCAGTCTGTCGTCGACAAAGATCAGTAGGGTGAATGAATGTGACTGACAGTATCAACATGATGAAGTCGGTATAATTAGTTGTTTATTATGCCTTTTAACCTTAAAAATTCAAGATAAGCATTCAGCAAAGGTTAAAACAGCTAGCCAGTACAGCTACCGCAGAGAGTGTAAAAACAGTTTCAAACTTATTGATCGACCATACAGAACATTCAGAACATGGCCACAATTCGGATATGGTCAGTCAGACAGGTTGAATTAACTGCTAACGTGCCTGCTTTAGTACACCGGCTAACTTTGGATTTAAGGTAACCTTTACACTATTATACGATGGCAACGACAGTGATATAGGTCGTTCACGACGGTCAGAGCAAACTGCAGAGGTTGGCAATTCAATATGGCTTCAGAAAACCAGCAGAGAATCAGTCAATCAGCCGCGTTTACAGTTGCAGAATTTCCCTGAATATTTTCTGCTCCGTTCTCCGCGACGCGTGCAGAGCACGAGGCGTCGCGTACGGCGCGCACATGGCGCCCCACGGCCGCCCACTGTTCGGCGCGCGCGCGCGGTGTCGCGCGCCAACTCGCCCCACTTGCGCTTCCGGGGACGAGAAGCGACAGCGCATCGGCGCTCGCGACGCGCGACCAGCCGCCGTAGCCGATCGTGCGGCGACGTGCCCACGAGCCGTGCCGGCGCGCGCGCTCTCGCCACACCACGCCACGCCACGCCGCGGTGGCGTGCGCGGCCGCGGCGACCAGAACCAAAATCCCGCGCGCGCGCGACAACGTGACGGAGACGATGAGGTCAGTAAATGTGTGACATTAACTCGGGCTCAGCTCCGACCAATAAAACCATAAAAAATATCACGCGAAATTACTGCAGATTGCAGTGTACCACGCTCCGTACAAGCTGTCGTGCTACTGTAGAACTAGGACTACTCCTGCTTGCTTCAGCTGCGCGCAGTTAATGGATTTCGATCAGCGCAGCAGCAGATGGAGACGAAGGAAAAAACCCGCGAAATTTATGGCGCGCAAGCGAGATCCCGACCCACCCAACAACCCGGCACTTACTACGGCTGCGCTGCACGCACGCACGAGCCACGAGCACCACCACTGCGTCGCGAGATCTACGCGCGCGTCGTCAATGGCATCATGGCAAATGGCAATGGCGAGGAGAGGATACTGACCGGTAGTCGTAGGAGCAGGCGGCGGTGGAGCTTGAGCAGTTGGCGAGGGAGAAGGGGATGGTCGACTTGCATGTCTCCGACGAGCACGGGATGGGCGACCACGTCTTGGAGTCACCGGGCCGGAACACCCGCGGCAGCGTCGGCGCCGGCGCCGCGGCTGGCGAGGAGGTGGCGTGACTGGGAGAGGCGGCGCCGCGGCACTTGACCCAGGTGAGGTCGCTGCCGGTGTCGGCGATGAGGACGAACGGCTGCGCCGGGGTGCCCACGCGGAACCGCACGAAGTACTGCCCCGTGCCGGTGTACGCCCCCGACGAGAGCGGCATCGCGAACGCCGACGTCGCCACCGCCCTGGACGATGACACCGAGGAGGTCTCCACCGCTCGGCGCCGGCGCGACGCCGCAAGCCTGGCGGAGATGTACTCGTGCCGCCGCCGGTCGTCCCTCGCCCGCTCGACCATCGACGCGCCCGGGGCAGCCGGGACCAGCTGCAGCCTCGCCGACTTGCCCCGGCGCGCGCGACTGTGCCCTCCACCGCTCGCCGCAGCCGCCGCCGCCGCCACGGCGAGACAAACCACCACCATCAACACCACCTTCCCTCTCGCCATTCCTCCTCCTCGTCGCCCGATCACCTCACGTCGTCCCCAATGGCGAGGCGACACAGGAAGAACCAAGAAACGCACACAGCTCCTGCTACCTCCTCGTCCTCCTAGAGCACGACACGAGCTGCCATTGTCGCCGTCGCGCTCGCTGGGACAGACAGACCGCAACAATCAAAGTCGGCGGCTGCTCTGCTTCGAAATGGAGGAGGAGATTTTCAGCTGCAGCAAGCTAAGCGGAGGACACTTTTTGGCTGTGTCCGGCACGGCGATGTGGGGGAGGAGGAGGACGAGACGACGTCGTCTTTTATAAAAGCCGACCTGCCGTGCAGCGGCTACTGATCATGGATAGAACGCGCTTCTGCGGCGGTCGGTTTTATGCGTGCTTCGTTGGCAGATCGCCTCCGGTTCCTACACTTACCCAATTTCAGTTCGACCCGCTATGGTATAATATATTTTTTTATTTTCGTCAGGAGTATAATACCATTTTTTTACATAGTAAAGGATATACTATTTTAAATCGATTTTTTTATTATTTTTGCGTAGAGTATAATAATTTCTTTACATAGTAAAGAATACGCTACTATTAAACAGATTTATGAAATTTCCTTTGACAGAAAATAGCAGGGGATAGAACCCATGACCTTGGGTTTATTAAAGAGTTTGAAAGCCATGTGTAAGTTACGTGCAAATTATTATTATATTATTAACCCTATCGTTTAGACTTCAGTTTATAAACATAAGTGAAATTTTAAATTTTAAAATGTAATTTTAGGGTTGATTTTGAGGAGGTTTTCATCGTAGTTTATTTTTCAGCATTTGCATTTTAAATCACTAAGTCCATACTTATAAAGGTTTTACCCATAAATTATTTTTTAATCACTAATAAATCGTTTTTGAAGAGTTACTTTTGATAAAATTTTAATGCTAGCCCCTTCTTAAATTGTTTGCGTATAATATACTATGCCGTTTTTCTTATTTTTACATAGCAAAGGGTTACATTTTTTTAATCTCTTGAACATTTTTTTACATGGTAAGGGATTCTCTATTCTTAAACGTCTGAGTATAATTGGCTGAATATTGTTGCCGTTTTTATCTCAAAATTATTTCAGACGAAAGTTGTATGCCGACCCAGCTGGAGAGGATCAATCACGATCTCACCCGCCGGATTTTGCTGTGCAATTAACCGATGATTATTCCAATCACAAACCAACAGCTCCGATTCGATGATTCTTCCATTCCGATCGAACTATTCTGTTTTCTCGCGGATCAGAACGCGCCGCAGCATGGCCACATGGGAGTGACATGTCACTTGATTTTTGGTGGTGTGTATATAAACTCGCTGATTTTCAACTAACACAACCATAATGTCCCAATCAAATCAAATCATAGGCTTGGAAAAATCTTGGAATAATTAACGATGAACCCTGCACGCCATCTCACCACCAGCCGTGCCGGCCATCCGTTGCCGATCCAGTGAAGCATGCACACGTACGTGCTACTACGTTGCCGATTTCTAATTTTTCTATATATATAATCCACCTCCTGAGGAAATAAAGCCAACCAGGAAAGTACAAAATGTTTTTTCCCCTACTATTGCCACGTGGCAGTTTAGGTCTTGGATTGGTCCACGTGGCTGTGTTTTGCTGATGCGTGTGGACAGGGTGAGGAGGTGGATGGCTGGCCGGTGCGCGTCATCGCCTTTGTGACGACACGTCCGAGTATATGATGCGTGCCATGACCAGCTAGCAAGAGAGAGCAGCTCATCAGCAGGGGCAGGGGTTTCGCCGGATATCATGAACGGATCAACGGATAGATAATAATTTTGAGATTGTTGGTTCGATTGATCGGCATCAGCATCATCAGCATCGCGACGACATAATGGCCCATGCAACGCAACGCGTGCATGCAGTGATGCATAGAGTCGCGAAGGATCATGATGGCGATCGGCGAAAGCAGCCGGCCGCCGTCGAGCCGGGCCCGCGCCGGTGGCCGGTGGTGATAGAACGCGCGTGCGGCACGGTGGGGATCGCCTCGCCCGCATTCATCGGCGCCCCGCCGGCGGCGGCGCTACGTTACGCGTATCCAGAGATTCGCCGTGGGGCTCGCCGGCCGTAGGCGTGCGCAGATTTTACTTTGGTTTTTGGTTTTTGTTAGCACGTATTTTGAATGGTTAAACGGTAAATTTTGTACGGAAAATTTTTATATTAAAATTGTTTTTAAAACATCAGATAAATCTATTTTTAAAATTTAAAATAATTAAAACTTAATTAATCATACATCTTTTTTATTTTGCGTGTTTGCATTTAATTTTTACTGAACTCAAACAGGGCACTTAGTGATGAACATGTATAGGGGCTGTTTGACAGCTACAGTCTTTTCTAGAATGTTCAATTCCCTCCAAGCAATAGATGTTCTCGTTCGGATTATAAAAATATGTAGTTGTGGAGTAAAATAACAAGTTAGAAGTTAAAAACTGAGAGATTCAATATTTTCAGATTTTCGCTAGCTATATCTCAGAGGTTTCGACTCCCTTAAACAGCACTCTAGGATTCAAACAGAAAGAAACCTAATCCATGGACAAGTAGTTCGGGAATCAGAATTAGGCTGCATACATGTCCTAACTGCTAACAGTTGATCAGTTAAGTGCAACAGGGTGTATCAGCTGTATCTGTCTGCCCTTAAATTATGTTTACAAAGTCAATCCAATTCTTAATTTCCAGCCCTTAACAATGCAATCTCACAAAAACCAATCCAAACATGTTTGCTCCAGTGACAGTGCAGCATGATGGGATCAATGACTAGAGAGAGTACGTTACTGACGATCGTAGAGACGAATTTGGCTGCTTTAATTATAACTTGTTGGTTACTGATCTAAAGGGGAATATATAGTTCTGGTTCTTGTTTTCAGTATATTCGTGAGATGGCTAGCATTCTGCAGGGCCCGGGTGAGCTCGATCGACCTGTACATTTGCCTGCATTTTAAGCGATCTCACCTTACACTTTCCGTAACATATTGCATGCCTGGGTTCGATTTGGACACTGTTAACTCGTTGCTTTGATCCACCTAGCCTGTTAACCCCTTTCATCATTGGATGCATCAATCGCCGTGATTTTGCTTAGGTGTTCAAAGTTTGATCCTGTTGGTCTCATCCTCTCATTATCACTCATGATCAATCACTACGCACAGTGAAAGAATCCTGCTCAGTTTAACGGACGAACGCACACTCTTCCAGAGCTCCTAAACGGTACTATTTTGTATATATGATTTTTTTTTACATATATATTTTCAACTTTATTGTATTAATTTATACCCATGAATAATTATCATAATCATTACACTACTCACCAATTCAGCCGTTCAGTAAAGTTTGATATTGCTGGTCTCATACTCTCAATATCACTCATGATCAATCACTACGCACAGTAGATGCTATGAAAGAGTATCAACATATCATGATCTGATTCAGTGCAAACAGTCTGCTACTTTGCATCGAATGGAATGCCTTCCACTGCCTTGCACATTTCATTCTTCAGTCAACCAAGCTAGGAGATGAGATTAACAAGTTCTCTCTTGTGCTCTTTGCCTACTACTTTCTATGCTGATCATTCAGCCAAACCTGCATGTGTTGCAATGCTTTTTCTCACTTTGCTGGAAATACAGGCAGGCACCTAGTCCTATTCTCATCGACTAGCTGCTGCATGCAGGTTCTATCATGCTGGTTATTCGCTCCAAGTTCCCAAAAGGAAAAATGCCACAGCTCACGAGTTGGATATTGGCCCTAACTGCTGCTGATCGATATCATGTTGTGGATTGGAAGCAAGGCACATGCACTGAAAAAATATTCTGTCAAGTCACATGGCCAATAGAGAGAAAAGGTATGAGAAGAGAGTGCCAAGAGAGCAGAGTTAGCAAGCACTCATTCGTGCTTTTGTTCCAGCTAATCATCGATCCATTGACTACAGGAAAGCCACAGTGTAGAACCAAGTACACCACCACATGTTCAAGACTAGTACTATATCAATCCTAGAATAAAAGTGGCATGCTTACAACTTAATTTAGGTGATTAGCTTATTGTAGGATCCATGAAAGTTTATACAGGTAGGAACAAAAGTACAAATTTCAGGCACTACTATAGTATATATCAACACATGTTTGGTGAGTTCTGTTAGGTTTACAGCTTAGCAAAATACACCTGATTTTCATAGTCAATGTCTGTAGGTGAAGACCAGGAATTTACAGAAGGATGTTTGGTTTGCCAGATTATTACATGCTGCATCTTAGTTGGCACTTGGTTGGTGGATGGTAGAGCTAGAGGCTAGAGAACAATACTACTATGTCACCAAAGATCCAAGGGAGGACAGACAAAAGTTGCCCCTAGTTACATGTATGCAAATAGTAGAAGTGCTGAAGGTTTTAAACTCTGAAGTTTTTTCAGATTCTCGGCTGGTAGAGATATGATAATATACATTATCATTGATTGCAAGATGTGATTGTTCACTTGTCCTTTACCAAAACGATCAGTACTCGTGTTTTCCAGTACTCCACGTCGACATCATATGTGTTCTTCAGGCTACATAAGACATGAACTGCAATTCCAGATCAGGTGCTGTTCAGGACTTAAAATTGCCACCCTACCTGCAAATTGCAGGCTTCACTTCAAGTGCACATAAAAGTTGTTGGCCCTCAACCATGAATCCAGATTGATCCATGATGAATGAATGAATGAACCCAGACTGATCCACATATATGTAGAGGCCTGTCAACCTAGAACTTTCCCAATTAGGAAGCACTGTGACACTATCTGAAGATTCAAGATTCAGCTTCCTGCATTGTTATTACTTGTCATCAAGTTCAGGACATTCGGTATCAAAGATTTTTTTTTTTGAAGATACAGGATTACACTGTTGCTGTCTATTGCTATTACACTTGTCATCAAGTTTCAGATATTCAGTATCCAAGAAATTGTTTTTGAAGATAAAGGATTGCACTGTTGCTGTCTATTGTTGTTACACTTGTCATCAAGTTTCAGACTTTCAGTATCTAATAAAGAAAATGAAGATACAGAATTGCAATGTTGCTGTCTTGGGGTACAGTCAGATTCAGACAGGAAACATGGGAAACAGGACAAGGGTTATACAGAGTCTTGCAGAAAGTTGCTTCCAGCTTGATCTAGTTGCAGTTGACTAGTAGTATATGAGAGAAGCAATCGTGTATCCATGCATGATGCATGGATGTGGATGCACAGGGCTTGTGACATAGCTGTTCTTCCGAGTGCTTCAACTGTTGGACTACAGGAGAAGAAGACTGTAAGGGCTTCCTGCACTTTCAGTTCTCTGTACTGTTCCATTTCCATCAGCTGATGAATGTGGTCATTGATGTACAATTACTGTATTTCGCATACAAGTGCATATTTATCACTCTCACAAGTTTTTTTTTTCATTTTTGAAAATTCACAAGTATATATGACATGAGAAAACCTGAAATTTGGTGAAAATTTACCAGAATCAAGGCGATGAAAAATGTGGCTGCAGAATTATCCAACGCCTCGACGTAGTAGACAGGGCCCAAATCAAACTGAAAGGACTCATGGGCCAGAATGAAGTGGTCTCGGCCCAACAAAGTTTTCTTCGACTCCTGAAGATTCGTGCGCTCGAGGAGGATGATCGGACGGCTCAGGCCGCTCTCGGATTTGGATAGGCACAGCCAGCGTGGGGCCCACACCGAGCCAGCGATCGCCACGCCGCCGGCGCACGCGGCGAGCACGCAGCCGACTCGGTGGAGACCACTACAGTACAAAAAGTGGAGTTCCGAGCAGAACGGCGCTCGAGTTCGTCTCGCTCTCCGCCTCCGCAGCTAGGGTTGCTCGAGTTCGTTTTCCCCCAAGCAAGCAGCAGATGGAGGCGCCGGCGATGGAGCCCGGCGAGATGGAAGCGATGCTCCGGGCGGCGGCGGAGTTCGCGTCCTACCCAGGCAATGCCCCCCCCCCCCCCCCCCCCCCCCCCCCGGGCGCCTCCTCCTCCATATCATCTGGCTCTGGGCGAATCATTTTTTGGCCCGCACTAGCTCTTAGCTGAGTTACTCTTTCGGGGAGATCAGGGGATGGGGTTTTGGTTGCGCGTACCTCCGGTGATCTGGTCAAATGGAGTTAATAAGAGTGGATGGGATTTAGCTAGCTTTGCAAGTTGCTAGGTGGGAGCCTGCTTAGTAGGGGATGCTGATCACCGCGCACATCTGATTCCACGCGGCGATTTTGGGGTGATATCCTGACCGCGCTTGCTTTCAGTAACTTTCGTAACTCATGCGTTATGGTTTGGATTATGTTATAGCTTGCTGGGTTTGCGATGTTGCTGTAAATATGATTCCTCTTTTCAGTCCATTTGTGAATGCCTGATTTTTTTTCCTGCTAATTACTCAGGTGGCGTGTATTAAAATTTCAATTTGACTTGTTTGCATTTGGAGAAGGCACAATTTGTTTAGGCACTCATTGCATTACTTCCTTTGTGGCAGGAGCGCATGGTGATGACGCCGTGAAGCAGTTCCTGGAGCAATTCCCTCTGCCCAAGCTGTTAGGGTAGACTGCTTGTTCCTCAAAATGGGTTCATGAAATTACAGCCGACTTGTTCAAGTCATCTATTTAGATCTCTAGTTCCCACATATGTTATGGTGCTTATACTAGTTTGTTGCGCAAAATAGTGAATTAGTTATCGAGTGATCGTTTTAATTTTCGTCTTGGTCCTGTAGTGCATTGCAGAGTGAGGCTGATGTACCTGGGATGGACGAAACTGTTACCGCATGCTTGGACAAAGTATTTTCTTCGAGATATGGTGCATCATTTCTGCCGAGCTATGGTGTATGTGTGAAATAGTCTCTTTAATTTTTAAACATGGCACATACACCTGTTAGCCTTGGTCAATGGCTTGTGCTTCTTTGAAGTATATTCCAAAATGACCAACTAGATTATTGGGTTTCTTTTTTTATTCCCTGAGTAATCTGTAACTATATACATCTGTCTACCTGAAGTTCGACTTTTCAATTTGATATTTCAGGCATTTATTCAAGCTGGATTGCTCGCAAACTCAAAGAATATCAGACAACTAGCCTGCAAAGCTGTATGTCCTATTGTCCCTGAATACATATCAATCTTTTGACTTCTGAGAACTCCTGTTGAAATAAACGTTTTCACATAAGTCCTTTCAAATTCTTTACTAGATGATACATCTTCTTGATAAGGCTGGAGATAGTGCTGTTGTTGTGGACACATTTGTTCAGCACAATCTATATCCTCTTCTGATCAACTGTTTAACTGAGGGGTAATTATTTTTGACGTCACAAGCCACATACAGCAAGTCCTGTTGGTTGGATAACATGGGTTCTTGGAGATATACCTGTTATTAATTATGTTTGCCTTTTGTAGAGATGAGGAGATCTCAGCAATTTCTCTGGATGGCATAAAACGTTTAGCACAAATTCCTAAAGGCATTGTGAGTATAACAATGTTTTTTAAGTGTTGAGCAATATCCCTTTAGTGCATTGTGGTTGTCACTGTGGGTAATTTTTGCTCGGGCTTTTAGGAGATAATATTTCCACCAAATGGTCAAGGGTCTGTGCAACTCGACAAAGTGGCAGCTCAGTCATCGTCCATGGTATGACATCTTGATTCTGTTCTCATCAAAAAAAATTTTTTCCTGAATTTATCAATAGACATGTTTAAGTTGTGTTAATGTTCCTTTTACTTCCTCTTCTTTGTAGGCACGAATTCGCATTCTATCACTGATAGCTAAGCTCTTTGCTGTGTCAACCTATACTGCTACTGCCATTTTCGACTCAAATCTTCTCAGCTTATTTGAGGATGAGATAAAAGATAGAAGAGACATGCTTAAAACCCTGAGTGCACTAGAGGTCCTCTATGAGGTAACACGATAGTAGTATTTTTTTGTGCAGTACTCCAGTTTCACTTTCATGGCTTGCTAAAAGTTTGGCACTTTGGCTTGCATCCCTAGGTTTTCCTTGATACATGATGGTTTCCATCAACTTGGTTTCTAAGTATATAGGCCCTTTTGCTTTTAGTTACTGAAAAAGTCTTACAATTGAAAGAAAGTACTTATGGCAAATTGACTTATTTCTGGTTTTACGTCAATAGCGTGGTGGGATTCTTCTTTTCTCTTTATAGAGCCTTGCATAAGTTGCATTGTAGTTGTAATTCATCATATGCTGAACGTCTGGATGAAACCAAACCAATGCCATTAGATCTTTATACTAATGTACTTGTAATTTGACTAATTATTGGTTAAAATCTACAAGGTACTAACATTTTAAAATAAAAAATATGCCTTACAAAAATCATCAGAATATAAGTGGTGAGGAGAATATGGCTTTGGATGCCTTCTTTTTTTTTTGTTCCATTTTGGTGATCAAGATCAATGACTTTGAGATTCTGTTATATACAAGGGGAACTATATGTTTTGTTGTTGTAGCTAATAATGCATTGCGTTGTAATGCAGCTTGTGGAACACCCTCACAGCAATATCTTCTTGCTGAAGACCAATTTACTTCAACTCATAGTTGATGTGATCAAGTATTCCCCTAATGCTTCTGTAACTATGTTCTGTCTTGCAATTTTTATCCATTCGATTGATTTTTTTTTTTTTGGTCTTGTATAGCGATTCATCAGCTGATTCTATTGTACGGTCAAGGGCAACATTGATTAGTGGGAGGCTTCTTTCTTCAGCTGATGCTTTCATGGCAATAGATCAAAATTGTAAGCAGGTTTATTTGCAGCTATCAAAACTTCTATTCTACCAGACTTGCTAAAAATCTTTGCAGCTATCGAATTTCTATTCTTCCAGATGTGCTAAAAATATTTCTTTTTGAGCATTGAAGATTTTGGAATCCACAGTTTTTTAATCGCTATGATTTATACTGTTTTCTCCATTTATGATTTCTTTGCATCATAATTTTCTTGCGGGGGTTTCTTTGAATCATAATGGAACTGTACTAAATGGTATATACATTAGTTGTTAACAGATCTTTCATGTGAAGTGTCGAGGAATGCTATTTGATAACCCATTTATTGGTTTGTTCTTGGCACTTTTACTAGGATTATATTCGTGTTAATGCTATCAGGTATTTACAGTATTTTTTTTAAAAAAAAACAGATAGGTTTCTTATCAAGATTTGTTCATGTTAGGTGTTACAAATCTGCTTCTAGCTATAGACAAATTATTGAAGATGGAAGAAAGTCAAAATACGGATGAAACTGAGAGTGCATTGGAGGCTTTAGGTCTGATTGGTACAAGTAAGTTTATGCATCCATTGCCCTTCTGTTATACAGTAATGAAATATTCATCAATGGTTGGGTGGGGTATTTACTAGAAACTTATGTCATCATCCTAACAAAGCGTGCTGTTTGTTTGGCTCTATTGGTATAACAGCATCTGTCGGAGCATGTTTGTTGCTCACAGATTCATCAAATGCTGCCAGACATGTGGTAGAGGCATCCTTTGGTCGACAGGGTAGAGGTAAACAGCTGGTAAGTTGCCTGCTAAGTTTATTCTAGTGCCACTCTTTTCAATCAAGTTACCAGAAACCGGTCCTCTAATGTGAGTTTGTTTTCTATATTCAGGCTGCTTTGCATGCATTTGGAAGCATATGTGGTGTTGATCGGCGGGAAGACCAAATAAAACTGGATAATCAAGCGGAAGAACGCCTGAAGCGTTTGGTCTATACCACAGCAAGAAACAGTCCAAAACTGACCCCTTCGGTTAGTAGTAACTTTATTTTTTTTTCTCATTCCATATATCTTTACGTTATAGTTTTCCTTTCTTATTAGCTTTGTTTATATCAGTTCTTGCTTCTAATTTTACAGGCTCTTCTTCTATCGGTGTTGCAACAAGACCCAGACATAAGGATAGCTGTAAGCAGCACATGCTTGTTGAATTTAGAACCTGTTTGGAACACAGGAAGCTTCCCAGATTTCATCTGGGACATAACTATTTCCCGTGGAATTCCTATATTCCAAGCGGGCCTCTTAACTTATTTTATACTGAATATCTACTTCTATCCCCCAGTTGCTGACCCGTTATGAGTGACAAAGTGAATTGCCATCCCTTGATAGTGAGGCTATGCTGATTACCGTTGAATGTCTGCAGGGTTACAGAGTAATATCTGGGCTTGTTGCCAGAGAATGGTGCCTAATGGAAGTTTGTTCAAAGTCGGACATAATCAACCTTGTTACAGATCCCAAAATGGAGACAACAAAACTTGGTACGTACCTAGGAAGACTTACGAATTGCGATGATGCTGATGCAGTAATTGTAGCTGCCTCCTTTTCTAGTTTTCCAGACCAAGTGCGGTGCAGTATGATGTTTGCTTTAGTGTTTGGAGAACTTTTGTACAGCTGCTTTTTGGAGTTGCTGACTGCTTAGAGTTGAACATGGTTTCAAGCTCAAGCAACTTCTTAGTCCAATGTTAGCACCAGTTACTAATCAGAATTGCGCTTAGCAATGCAATGGAGTAGTGGCTCTTAGTTACTATTGCGGTCATTGACATACAGTTTTCTGTTTACCAAATCAAAAAAGGGTAATGTTGGTTCATTTTTGTAGGCATGGAAGCACGGCATGATTGTTGTGTGGCAATCAGCAAGGCATTATCATCATCACATCTTCTTCATGAACCAAGCCTTTCTGAACTCATTGGGAAGGTATCCTCTTAAATTTAATTATTTTCTGATCTTGCTGTTGGATTGTGAATAGTGAGGTGCTGACCACCAAGGAAACATCTTGTGGCAGTTAAATGAAGCGGTTAAAAGGGGTCCTTATCTTTCTGAGAGGAGGCGTGTGGAACCACAGCCGGTCGTTGTCCCAGCAGAGAGGTTTTAACTTTTTAGCCGCAGCACAGGATATCTAACCTTGCAACCCAGAGAAAACTGAGCATGCCTATGCAGCTGGCTTTTTGTATATGGTTAACCATAAATAGAGATGATGTACCACCTGTGTTCCTAGTGCGCTAAACGTATCTGTAACGACCAACGATACTGTTATTTCAGTTCAGTAACATAACTCAGTGGATGCTGTTGGGAACAAGGATGTTTGCTGATGCCAAATTGCCAAACCGTCTCACATTCTCACCATTGCCAGTAAAAAGGATCCCATCCCTTGCACTTGCAGGGCAATACCAGAGGTGAGAAATAATCATACATAACTATTTGAGCTGCATGCCTAAGGAAACCAATTTCAACTACTGTATATATGCTCCTGGTTTTGCTAGAATCTAAGTGCAAACCAAAACAATTGCCTGCTGTGTAGTGTTCTGCTGTACTCTGTAGTTTATACATACAACAATACACCTGACTACTAGCGTGTGCGCAATTTGTACAGTATACGCTGAGCTGACCTGTACTGTACACAACAATATCACAATTTACAAACAAGCCAAAAAGGTGCACACGCCGTGCAGTTCTACTCAGGGTAGTCTTGCACCTCCGCGATGAGCAGCGAGTACTTCACCTTGAGTGCAACTTTGCCGCCTTCGATGCAGAGCTTCGCGCCGGTGACCACCCAGTACCCCGGCAAGTCGGCGGGGCCCCTCATCACCTCTGCACCGGGATAGGCACCGTCGGCGGCTGCTGCATCTGATCGGAGCCGCCGGACAGCGAGCCGGACTTGCGTGACATCCCACTCCGACCGCCGGATCTTGGTGGACGCCACGCCGGAGAAGCCCAGCCGCAGGAAGAGCACCTACTTGAGGCACGTCTCCTGCACATCCAGCCGCGCAGTCGTCGATCCGCGCGCCGTTGTACTGCACGGCGCCGTGCACACGTGCGACAGCAGAGGCGACTTGATGGGCTCGATGTAGTCGCGCTCCCTCACGCCGGCGTCCTCCGCCGACGCCACCCCGCCGGCGTCGCAGATAAATGCTGCAGGGCAAGCCCAACCGGTTGTTCTTGCCTTCCAGGAACAGCCAAATGCCAGTCACCGGCAGCGTTTTCAATTTCGGAATTGAGGTTTTTTCTATCCGGGGACCGAAATTACCGATATTTCGGAAATTTCGAAATTTTATGGCCGAAATTATTTGAAATTTCGACTGATTTTGAATGAATTTAAATAAAATTTGACCAAACTCACAAAACTTTGCAAAAAACCGAAACTTTTGGGTGATATATGAGCATGCCGGTGCGGGCGAAATTACCGAAATTTCGAAAATTTTTGAAATTTTGAAACGAAATTGCAAACCCTGGTCACCGAATGATTACCAGAATCAGCCTGCGCGAACCGAAACGAAACACATTGTGATTCGAGTTCTTCAAACATGGAACAAATTAAACGAAGTGATGATCTGATGGCTACCTTGGCAGTGTTGACATGAAGCTTAGGACCCATGAGAGTTAAACTGAAGAGATGGCAGGCTATTCCTCTTCTTCCTCCCCAAACTCTGGAGCCCCATGTTATATTTCTTTGTCATCCCAACAGCCAAGACATTTGAAAAACTTACCGGTAGAGTGATGGTCAAAGTTATCATTTAGTTACTAAATGGAATATAATGTGCCGACCCAAAAATCATGATCTAGGCGTTAAAGAATATAGCAGTACTTAGTAAGTGACCATTTAAGTTGCTCACCATTGACGGTGTTTGGCAACAAATGATTTGTATCAAATATTTAGGTGATTAGCCATAGGCATAAGCTCAGTGAAATGATAGGGACATATTTTTGGCTAGTGTTATGAAGGTAAAATGATATTTTCTTTGTTTTGGATTCTTCAAAATCAAATATGGCTCACAAATTAGGTTTTAGGAAGATAAATGGTTGGTGAAGATTACAATCTTGAAGAATTATCCTTGCATATTCGGTTTTAGGAAGATAAATAGTTGAAGATTACAATCTCGAAGAATCAGTATTGTTGCACGTACAATATTGTTAGGCACACGCAAAGGTCTTCTGAAATAACCCTCCAAACCTTTCAAGGCAAAGAAATCTAAGTCGGGAGCAAGATAAATTTCAGTGGAATTGGGCCCCGAGTGGGGAATGTTATGTGAAATCTCTTTATCAAGGTCCGGCACAATGCATGAAACTAAAAATGCCACTGTTACCATTTTTCTTTGTATTTGCATCGTGGAGTGGTGTTGGCAAAGGAGAATCTAGCCAACGGAACTAGAAAATTGTTGCTTTTGTCACAAAGAAGAAACAAGAGTAGACACCTTTTATATATGATTGGTTGCTCGAATCTCCAGTTCAAAACACACGCAGAAAACCTGACGATTTCGTTTGTCCAGGTTGCACTAACGATTTCACTCGTAGTACGAAAAGGAAAAACAGCAATTGAAAATAGCATTACTAAAGCCATATATATGCCAAAGGACGGACAGGCGAGGCATAGAGCAATAGATACAGCTGCTTAGATCATAAGCTCCATGGAGAAGGCGCTGCTGGGCTTCCCAAGAGACACCACCTCATGTCCTGCACTCAGGCTCCTTGTTTTTCCCTTCAAATAGCTCCGGCATGGCATGTCCTGGCCTCCTGGGTCAGCATAAAATGAGACCAGTCAACACATAGCTTATCCGTGTGCAAAACTTCACTGTCAGTTATGAAAGGTTCTGCAATCTTTATCTCTGCAGTAACATAATAAGCACGCAGAGAATGAAAAAAAAAATCAATCAATGAAGTGCTTTCTAGTTTCAACCGAAGCAGATATCAGATCAATGTGGCCAGTAAGCAAGGGTCGTTCAGTACTACCAAATTCGCAAATTGACACACCAGGACATGCAAAAATGATGCGGCGTCCTCTCGAGGAACGATGTGTGTTATATCACTCTACAAACATCTACAAACATCTTGGTTCAAATCAACTTGCATAAGTAGAAACAAGAACAACAAATTTGATTACGAATTACGTGTACTATTTATAGTCAAATTTTTTATTTTTATTTTTACTTGTGCAAGTCAAATCTCATCAAAATTTTAAAATTTTCTTTTGATGAGTTTTTAGGTGACATACAGAAACGAGAGGACGTCCCTCTAAAGAGAAATAACTACCACATGTAATGGTGTGTCAGAGTGATGACATGGAAGGTTTAGTACCAACTACCAAACAGCTTGTAAATCAAACCTCTAAGATGATTTACTTTACTCATTTCTCGGTAAATGAATACAAAACATGCCACTAAGCTTTTCAGATGTTACCCCAATGCAATGAGATCAACAAAGTCGACCAATCACATTCCGATTAATATGCAAGCAAGAAAAAAAAAGCAATGCCCAACAGCTGATGATTATAAGATGCATGGCCCAGATGCCACCTGATATCCAATTAAGGCAATCAACCAAGGTAATGTATAGCTAGTATAGGTGGCAGACGACTAGAACCTCCATGATGCATAAACTTTGTTAGTACTGCGTTCTAAACCGTTGCTAGTGTTAGAAATAAGCATTGCGTGCTAGAAATTTGAATTGTTCAAAATTAAAAGCCAAATTAAGTGGTGATAGCAGTCTTAGCAAAACAGAATTCGAACAAACACACACAATTTGGAATTTTTACCTACGGAAACTGAAACTGAAACCAGAACACTATAACGGTGCAATTATGTGGAGGCTTTAATCTAGTAGCGAAGCAGAATTATAAAGAATAGATTAAAAAGCCTAATGAAGCTAGTGAGTACGATAGAGAGAGAAACCACTCCTCAGATGCTTACATGGACAGTGCAGCAACCACAGGCATATGCGAATGCGACGAAGCCAAAAATCGAGATCCACCCTTGAATTTGTACACCTGATATTCTTGCTTCACTTGTACTGCACCATGCAAATCCTTAGCCGCGTCGGCGCACTCTGTCTGACAGGCAGTCAGGATAGCATCAATGTTGTTAATCTGAAAAGCAGTCACGACAATCTGCAGGTGCCTCAAGTATTTGGCTCTGTGGCTTAGATGGCAGCAACCACTCCCAGTAGGGGCAATCGGGGTCGAAGATGCAGGGGACGCCCTTCTCGAAGCTGAGGGACTCGAACCATGGCGGGAAGTCGAGGTTCGATTTTTGATGTACCATGGGGCGGCGCGAGATGGCGTATACCTTGCTGCCGTGCCAGATCAGGATGGGCTCGCCCTTGGGGTAGGCGAGCGTTGGGCCCTCGAGCGGGAGCGTACCCGGCGTGGTCGGGTCGTAGAGGATGGTGTTCCCTCCTATCCCACCGATGCCGACGATCCAGGAGCCGTGCTCCGAATGCGCGGCGACGAAGGACATGCCGTGCCTAGCGCGAGGCAAGCCGCCAAGAGTGCGGGCGCGCGCCGGCTCGTTGTTGTTGCCGCCGGCGACGGCAGCCGCGTCAACCGTGAAAACGGAGTAGGACGGCTTGTCGGCCCAGAGCGCCGCCACAAGGTGAACCGGCTTGGCGAACTCCGCCGCCGATGATCCCACCGTGTCGTCGCCCTGCTTGGCGAACTCCGCCGCCGATGATTCCACCGTGTCGTCGCCATGCTTGGCGAACTCCGCCGCCGATGATTCCACCGTGTCGTCTCCCTGCTTGGCGAGCTTGGGTGGTGAACCCACCGTGTAGCCGCTATGCCGCTTGGCCGCCGCCTTCTTGGACTCCATCGAGGAAAGGAGCAAACCAAGCTAGGGTTTGGTTTGGTACACTTGACAGGGGAGGGCGGCGGCGGTCGGCCGGCGTAGTGAGGAAGCAGTGCAGATTGATTCCATCCGATGCCCTAAGCATATATATGGGCTCGGTCCCCATTCGCACGGCCCACGGCCTCATTCCCTAATCTTCTTAGGAATAAGTCCATTGTAACTCGTTAAGTAACCGAATCTGATTCGTGCAGCACGGATGGAGCCGGCGGCGGCGGAGGAGAGCCAGCCATGGTCTTCGCCGACGTTGCACCGCCAGCGGCGGGATCTTTGCCCATCACCGGCGAGGCGGACCAGATCTAGAGGAGGAGAGGCGTGGCTCTGCGCGGGGAGGCGCAGCGACGTAGGTGGAGACGTGGGGACGCCGTCGGCGAGGATGGGGCTCCTATCCTCCCTAGCGCCGGTATCCTCGGCTGGGTCCCCGCCTCGTCCCTCCCTGCGCGCGCTCGCCGGTGGAGAGAGAGAGAGAGAGGAGATAGAGGTTGGGAGGATGAGGTTACGTGGGACTCACTATTTTTGTTTTTTTACTGGCATATGGGCCTCGCATTTTTTAAATTTTTTACTTTCAATTTTGCTCTTATTATTATTATTCTTATCAAAACGTCACATCAATACCATGTAGAATGGATAAAGATCTAATCAAAGTAGACATCACATCAACCAAAACCAGCATCAAATACAACCAAGACCCTTGTTTGCATTGGTTTTGTAAGTTGGAGAATGCGTCGTATCTGGTTTTCCAGATTGAGGACGAAAAATAAACCGAGCAATAAATTAAGTCGATACGGAACGGAGTGATCTATCTTCTTCTTGTTATGGAATATTATCTCCTAGGGAGATAAATATCTTTCTTGTATACCAATTCGAATCGGAGTAGAGATAGGATTTATCTGCTCTAAAACCCCTTATATAGGAGCAAGGTAAGACATTTAAGATTAGTTTTGTAGTCGAGATCAAATCTATATTGAAGATATTTGTGTTTATTGTTTACTTCTGTAATATTATTGAGGGTAAAGGGAAAGAAGCGAGTTTTCTACCTTCTTAAGGGTAAAGGGAAGAACACGGGTATTCTACATACTATAAGTAGTGGTTTATAACACTTCTCTGTACTGAACTTTGAAAATGTTTCTGCCAATCTTTTGGTACGTCGCGCCGTGTTCGATATATCGTATTTTCCTTTTGGCCGGAGTCTTAGGCTGCTGCTGCTATTTTGCATGCCGTGCGGTGGGCGTGCACTAGAAACCGCTTTTTCGGACGCACGGCCAACGGACCAGCGACCCAGCGCCATTGACCGCGTATGTGCCAACATCAGTATGAATCGACCATCTTCCTTTTTCAGGCCACGTTAATTCAGACCGCCAACAACCAATCGAGTGATTTGGACTCTACGTGCTTTTAGTTAATTCATATGCTTATGACCACATTAACTTGCCGTCCTCAATTGATTGATATTTTTAATTATTGAATTCTCTCTGGCTACTATAAGTTACAAAATAATAGCTTAACTAAAAAACAAGAAAACTATTTAAACACCAAGTATAGATTGAGGTATCCATCTATGGCCCTGTTTGATTCCAGAGGGCTATTTTTAGTCCTTATCACATCGAATGTTTGTGCACTAATTAGAAGTATTAAATGTAAATTAAAAATAAAACCCATTTCATAACCTGGGCTATTTTGCGAGACGAATCTATTGAGTCTAATTAATCCATAATTAGCCTATGTGATGCTACAGTAAACATGTGCTAATTATGGATTAATTAGGCTTAAAAAATTTATCTCGTGAATTAGCTCTCATTTATACAATTAGTTTTATTATTAGTCTATATTTAATACTCTTAGTTAGCGTCCAAACATTCGATGTGACATGGACTAAAATTTAGACCCTGAATCCAAACACCACCTATATTTGGCCTGGATATGCATGCAACAGTTTCAAAGAGTACTGTATGTTGTTCTTGTTTTCCTCGATGCAGAAAAGCAGAATCTCCGAAGTTAGCAGACGATCCTAGCTTGCGTACATCAAATTTCGCTGCCATCGCCACCTGCGACTGACGTCAAACCAAAAGGCAAGATCCAATATGTGCTAAAAATCATGTCGGACATAAATCAATTATACACATAATGACAATCGAACCAACTTGTCCGAGCTCGAAATAGAACTAACAATTTGGATCGAACCAAATCATCAGCTAATAACAGTCCTTCCCACTCATTTTATTTTTTTTTAAATTTTTGGCTCCTCGAAATAGCTGTCACATTACATTTAGAAACCCGCAGCCTCGAACATCAGTCAGCAGGGAAGTAATCGGCACAAAGGCCATTAGAAAACAGAATGCCGCGCACCCTGGGCGGCCGCTGGGCGCAGCCACGTAGGATAGGAACACTGCGGGCGCGGTGTAAATTTTGCGTAAAAGTCCTTTCGTTTATGCATAATTATATATAGGTCCCTAATGAATAGTTCCTTCGAGGTGTAATTTTTTGTATAGGACCTTAAAAAATCCAGATATTCCATGCGAAGGAGAGAAATATCGCGAATTAGGACCCCAATGTAAAAAGAGTAAGATGAGAGGCTTTTTCGCAAAAGACACCCACTAGCACTTACCACCCCAAACCCTAGCCGCCGCCGCCGAGCGCCGCCTCCGCCTCCGCCTCCCTCTCGCGCCGTCGCCATCTCCTCGCGCCGCCGCCTCTGCCTCTACCTCCCCGTCGCACCGTCGCCGTCGCCGAGCGCCAACATCAATCAGTCCTCATCCTTCTCGGCGTTGCTGACCGCATTGAAGCATCGAGCCCGCCGCTCCCGACGCCGACGGCGACCACCGCCCCTCCTTCCCCATCCCACGCCCGTGTCTACGAGTGCGGATCTGATCGACAGCGGCGTGGATTTTGGCAGTCGCGCAGCTCTGGCCGACGAGCTCCATGGCGACTCGGAGCGGATGGCGACCTCAACGGCAATAGTGGCGCTGATCTGCCGCCGTAGCCAAGCGCCTCCCCATCCCGTCACGCCGTCGCCGTCGTAGTCGCCGACCGCGCCACTCCGCCTCCACCTCGCGTCGTCGCTGCCGACTGCCACCTCCGGTCGCCAGCGTCCGGATCCGGCCTCCATGTGCTCGGTGGACGCGGCTCTGACCGCCCCGTCCGTCGGGCGGCGCCGCCGCCTCTGTCCCCGACCGCCAGCGGTCGGATTCGGTCGGGGGCACGCAATCAGGGTCAGAGGTATATAAAGGCCGCGCACACGTGACACGCGCACGCCGGCGGTGATTCAACAAGGAAAGAACAATCAATCCATCCGTTCCGTTCGTCCAAGTTGGCAATCTGTTCTCTCCTCGGGAGCAGCGTATCATTGCGCAATCACATATCTCTCCCTCCTCACGTTTCTTTGCTCCTTGTTGCAGCTTCTTCATCCCAAATCACCATTTTTCTTGGGGGTTCTGCGGTTCTTGGGCGAGGAGAGGAGATGAAGGAGATAGTGGTTGGGTTGGCGTTGTCGGCACCGGCGGGGAGGTGGGGGGCGGTGCCGCCACAGGCACTGCTGGAGAGTATGAACGGTTACGGTCAGGAAGTTGCGTTCACGCTCCGGGACGACCTCTCGCCCGAGGACCGGGAGCTGCTCGTCAGGGACATCGAGATGAGTGAGCCCAATGCACTGCAGGTTGGGAGAATTTTGCGTCAAATGTTGCTTCTTGCGTTGGGATTGTTTTTTTTTTAGTCGTGAGCTTCTGTCCGTTTCTGTTTGCCAGGGACGAACTCTGAATGTGGTTTTGTCTAAGTGTGAATTCTGCAGGAGTAGGAGTTGATTTATCAGTTGAAAGTTTTACTACGGTTTGTGGGAAGAGGAGTTTGGATTTGAGTGATGATTTACTTCACACTTCCACAGTTTTGTTGTCAGTGTCACCAATTATTTATCTGCTCTCCATGGGTCTTTTAGTCTGCATTGTTTACACTGTAAAATAGCACAAGAGAAACCTGCAGCACGTTTTTGTTGTCATTTGAGCTTCCATGTCAACAGTGACTAATGGAGCTACATATACTGCATTTTTTTCAGAGCCTAGATCTTTCAATGATTGATCGGATCATCCGGCGTTCCCTTGGATCACCTGATGGAAAAAACAATTATCTTTCCAATGTAAAACATTAGTTTTTTATAATTTTATCATCACACTTGCCTTAGGTTTTCTAGATGACGAAAGCTTTATAGAACTCAGTCAATTACATCAAGATGATAAAACCGTATTGTGAACACTTTCTTAGTACTTGCCTTGAATCTTATGGTGCGATTAATGTTCTTTCCAAGTGCAGGCTTCCTTTACCCACCGTCGAGCCGGTGTTGGAGTCCATCGTGTCGAAGGTAGAGGAGAGGTCACCGGAGGATAAAGAAAGGTGGTGGAAGAAGGGGCTGAAGGCCATTCCGGAGGGGAAGCTAGCTGTTGTCCTTGTAGCTGGTGGTGAGGTGCTCTGATGGAAAGATTACCTGAATTTGCTATTTCTGTAGTGTGTGCATTGGGAAGCAGCCTCCTTATGGTTTGATTCCTCTTCATGTGTGTGCAGGGGACTCGGCTTGGCAGCTCTGATCCTAAAGGGTGTTTTGGTAAGTTGATTCCACTGCAATCTTATTAATACTTGACTTTATATGCACAAATGTATGGATATTTTTTCAGTTGAAAAAAAGTGAGGTGCTCTAAATTGTTTCTATTTTACACCATGTTTTTTTGTTCATAGAGACCCTTTCAGTATTCTAATGTGATGAACAAGGTCATGTCATTTGAGCTCACTGAATCTGAAATTTTCACCTTTTATCTTATATGACAGTTCAACATCTGGTGGGATAATTGATAGAGCTATAGATGCAGAGGATAGGACTTGGTGACTTTATGAGATTGGTAATTACCATATGATGTACTACAATAGAAAGTTACTTTAACTGGCAGAGTACAGTATTATCAATCTGCTTTTTAGTCTGTAACAGTGAAATATCTTGGAATATCTGTCGATTACTTAAGATCTTATTGAAGGATATCTGGAATTGGCTGCAAAGACAATCATTTTTGTGGCAGTCTTGCCCGGGTGGGGTGTAGGGTACTGCATTACAGTGGATGTTGATCTAGATGTAAATATAGGTGTTTGAACTACTGCCCTCTGATTTAGTATCATCTTGAGTCTTTTTTTCCATGCTTAAATTTAATCTGTTCAGAGTTCAGACATTTCATTTTCATTAAATTAAATTCAGGCTAAGTATTTGACATAAAAACTGTATACTCGAAGTTGATAAATCTCATATATGCTATTATCTCCAGAGATGTTGCTTCCAAAGCTAAAAACTCAAAATCCTTAGATTTTAAAATTCTATCTCAACTATAGTGACGCTATAACAATAAGATTGAAAAATATTGTAGCAACTCTTGGAAACATGGTAAGCATCAGTCGAAGCCTCGAGCTTACATTGGCTGCATGAATTTGGTTTACTATTGGCTTAGAAGTAAGTTCCCTTATTGTTGTCATGTCATACCTGATATTTTAAATTGTTGTCCAAATGCCAGACTATTTTTCATTCTCAGGGTGCAAGATATCTTGAGGTAGAGTATTGGAAATTTGGAGAATGAGGGATCAAGTACTTTTGGCATGCAACCGTTCAGTTTTATCCAATCTTTAAGGACCTAGCTTCTTACATGTCAATCAACCAGTAAGGGTTTCTTCAGACATGGCTTTTATTTATCTACACCTTAAATTTGCTTTTATCTAACACTTACCCATCATTGACCATGAACAATGTTGCCATTTCAGGCGTTTTCTCCGGAAATATCTTAACGAGGATGTATCATTAGGAGCCTGGTTCATCGGCCTAGATGTCTTAAAACATTGATGATCCTATGTACATTGATGTACACAACCAGGTATAGATATATTATTCCCATCTTTTCAACACATTTCTTTTCTCTTACAAATCCATGTTTGGTTTTCACATATCAGTCAACTTTGAACTATATGGAATATAGAGTGGGACTGCATTCAACTTAGTTGATTTGTAATCGTTTGGTGAAACAATGTAGTTTTTCAAATAATTATACTTAACTTATCAACTATGTATCATTAGCTTACTGCAAAGCATAACTCATGTATTTCAGTATTGCATTTCTCCTTGCTTTTCACCAAAAAATATATAGTACTTGAACTATATAGTTTCCCGTCCTTAATTTGACAAGAATAAGCTAAAATTACGGGTAAAGTTTGCTTTGGAGTCTGTACATTTGCCATTCTGCCATAGATTTACAGTTACAACTGGGAGCTATTTCTATGTTAGTAGCAAAATCTTTACTTTCATTGAAAGGATGGCGCTAGGAGAGTTGGGGTAATTTTCTGTCTATTTCTCATATGAAAGCCATACCATCCCGGGGAAGGATGAGATACATATTTATATTAGTAGCTAGCTGGCTGTAGCTAGTCTAGAGCATCCTAACAGTCAAGATGCTGTCCTCTAAAACAACCTAAAAGCTAAAAAGCTAGAGCGTCATAACAGTCAAGATGCTATCTAACAGTCAAGATGCTGTCCTCTAAAACAACCTAAAAGCTGAAAAGCTAGAGCATCCTAACAGTCAAGATGCTGGCCTAAAAGCTGAAAGAAGCAAAAGAATGCAAAGACTAGACTACGAATCAGCCACAAGACTTATTCCATCATTCTCCCCCTAGTCTTGGGCGTCGTCTTGTGAGAAAGTTGGGCCATCCCGATCCTGGAGTAGAGCTCGAGGAACTTGATCCTCCCAAGAGGCTTGGTGAGCAAGTCCGCAAGCTGGTCCTTGGTGTTAATGTAGCTTGCCTTGATGCTCCCTTCCTCCAAGTAGCTTCGGATGAAATGGTACCTCACCCAGATGTGCTTGCTCCGTTCGTGAAAAACGGGGTTTTTTGCCAGGGCCAGAGCGGACTTGCTATCCACCCTGAGCTCCACGCTCCAGTGTCTCTGCCGAGGAGATCACCGAGCAGTCGAGCAAGCCAGAGCGCCTGGGTCGAAGTGATGGAGGCCACTATGTGCTCAGCCTCGCAGCTGGACAGGGCCACCACCTGCTGCTTGACTGACTGCCAGCTAACAAGGCACTCGCCGAGAAAGAAGAGAATCCCACTCGTGCTCTTGCTGGTATCGATGTCGCCAGCGTGGTCGTTGTCACTGTACCCGACGAAGTGTGCCTTGCTAGGACACCTCGGGTAGTAGAGACGTGATCGAGAGTCCCCGCGACGTAGCGGATGATCCTCTTCACAGCCTGCTGGTGCTCCGTCATCGGTCGTTGCATGAACCGACTAACATAGCCGATGGAGAATGCCAAGTCCGGCCGTGGGTGGGTGAGGTAGCGAAGGCTTCCCACAAGACACTGGTACTGCGTAGCGTCCACCTCCTCCATCGTGCTGTCGCGGCTCAGCTTCAGTCTCTCCATCGGAGAGAGAGCTGGGTTGCAATCGGTGAGCCCAGCCAGCTCAACGACACACTTGGCGTAGGCGGTCTGTCGAAGCGTGATTCTGGAGTCGTCCTGGTGCACCTCGATCCCCAGGTCACTCATCTGGAAGGTGGCCTTCATCTCTTCCTTGAACGCCGCCACCTCCGCATCCTTGGTGCCGGTGATCACCAAGTCGTCAACGTAGACACCCACCAGCAGGGCATTTCCTCCACTACCTCGCCGGTAGATGGTCGCCTCGTGCGGGCTTTGCTCGAAGTCCATCCTCTTGAGCGTGGAATCCAACCTGGCATTCCACGCCCTCGGTGCCTGCCGCAAGCCGTAGAGGGCCTTGTGCAGGCGTAGCACCTTGTCCTCCTTGCCGAGGATCGCAAATCCCGGCGACTGGTGCACGTAGACCTCCTCCTTCAAGTCGCCGTTCAGAAATGCCGACTTGACGTCCATGTGATGGACGCACCAGCCTTCTTGAGCAGCCAGCGCAAGGAGGAGTCGCACGGATTCCATCCGTGCCACGGGGGCGAAGGCATCGTCGAAGTCGATCCCCTCATGCTGCACGAAACCGCGTGCCACCAAGCGAGCCTTGTGCTTGACGATGGCTCCGGCTTCATCCCTCTTCAGCTTGAACAGCCACTTAAGGGTGATCGCGCGATGACCACGAGGGAGGTCAGCAAGCTCCCAGGTGCGGTTCTCCTCAATCGCGTCCATCTCCGACTGCATCGCGGCACGCCATGCCGCGTCTCGGCCTCTGCGAAAGACCGAGGCTCACCGTCGTCGCACGCAAGGTGCAACTGCGCCTCCAGGTCACGAGGCACCAGTCCCGGTACCGGCTGGTCGCCGAGGTCCTCTATCGTACGGTACCGCAGCAGCTCGCCGTCGTGGTACGCGTCGATGCGCTCCTCGTCGTGGGAGAGTAGAGTAGCGAACTCCACCGGGCTGTGCTTGACGAGCTGGTGTCGGAGTGGACGTGCCCGGAGGGGCGGCTATTGGTGCTAGAGTGCGTGGGATCGCCAGCTGTGGTGGTGTCGGCGAAGGACTCGTCGCAGTCGAAGTTGTGGCTCGAGGGTGTGTCGTTGCCGGAGTCGGTGGAGGCTCGGGGACTAGGGTAGACACGCTCGGTGAAGAAGAGCTGCCTACTCCCCCAGCTCCCTCGAAGTGGACTTACTCAATAGTGAAATCGTACGTCGGAGTCGAGCCGTCGTCCACCGCCTTGTCTTCGGGTTGAGAATGCGGTAGGCCTTCGAGTCCTTCGCGTAGCCGATGAACACCTCTGGGGTGCTCCTGTCGTCGAGCTTGCCGGTGTGGCCAAGCTCCTTGGCGAACGCGAGGCAGCCGAAGACCCACAGGTGGGAGACCGCCGGCTTGCGCCCATGCTAAGCCTCGTACGGTGTCCTGCCGTCGAGGGCCTTGGTAGGCGAGCGGTTGAGGATATAGACGACCGTCACCACCGCCTCTCCCCAGAAGATGGCCGGCATCCCCCTCTGCTTGAGGAGAGACCGAGCCATCCCCACAACCGTCTGGTTGCGCCGCTCGACGACGCCGTTCTGCTGCGGGCTGTACGACGCGGTGTAGTGGCGCTGAATGCCCTCATCAGCGCAGTACGACGTGAATTCAGCCACCGTGAATTCACCGTCGTTGTCGATGCGCAGCACGCGCAACTTGTGGCCGCACTCCGCCTCCGTAGCAGCCTGCGCGCGCCTGATGGCGTCCGCAGCCTCTCCCATGCTGCCGAGGACCATCACCCACGTGTAGCGGGAGGTCGTCAACGAGCAACAGGAAGTAACGTCGTCCTCCTGGTGTGGCCGGTGTCACTGGGCCACACAAGTCCCCGTGCACGAGCTCGAGCCGCTCCTTGGCTCGGAAGCTCGTTTGCTGGAGAAAGGGGAGCCGCCTCTGCTTCGTTAGGACGCAGATGTCGTAGAGCTGCTCCACGTGGTCAAGGCACGACAGGTCTCGCACCATCTCCTTGGGACTGAGCCGCTTCAGGGCCTCGAAGTGGAGCTGCCCGAAGCGCTCATGCCACTGCCACGCCTCGTCGTCCCGAGGAGCGGCGAGGCACACCGGTTGTGCCACCTGCACACTGAGGATGTAGAGTCGATTGGTGCCTCTAGTTACCTTGGCAAGAAGGCGACGACGGTGATCCCAAATCCTCATGACTCCGTGCTTGACCAACACGCGTGAGCCGTTCGCATCCAGCTGTCCCACGCTGATGATAGAGTTCCTCACCGCGGGGATGTAGTAGACTCCGGTGAGCAGCCTGTGCTCACCAGACTTGGCGGTGAAGGTGACGAAGCCGACGCCCTTGATCTCCACGTCGGAGGCATCCCCAAACTTGACGGAACCTCGGGCGCTGGAGTCAAGCTCGGTGAAGAACTCCCGCTGGCCAGTCATGTGATGGGTGGCGCCGGTGTCGAGGTACCACCCATCAGTCTTGTCGTTGCTGGAGCCGTCGCCGAGGAAGGCGTGTACCTTCGGCTCGTCGAGGTGGAGGAAGGCCGCTGCGGCCGGTGCCGCTGGGGATAGCTCGATGCTTGCATGTGCCAGGAGCAGAGCCGACTCTTCCTCCACCTGCGTGACGTGGGCCTGGCCGCGTCGTGCCTGTTGATAGTCTTTGGCCCAATGGCCAAGCTTGCCACAGTTGCGGCAGGCGTCGTCTCGTGCCGGCTTGTGGTTGTCGGCGGCGCCGCCTTGGGCACCTCTGCGAGCGCCACCTTTGGCGCGTCTTCGCGCTTATCGCAGCTGGACGCCTCCGCGCGCCTTGCGCGGCTTGCGGCCGCCTGTCGAGGGAGAGGACTCCCCCTTCCTCCCGTCACCTTGACAGGCCTCCCACTGCTTCCGAGTTAGATGGAGCTTCCCGCCAATGGTGACAGGCCCCGAGAGGGGTTGTGGCTCGTCGCTGTCGACGACCTTGAGGCGACCTATCGCCTCGATCGATATCGTGGAGAGGTCCAGCAGAGACTCAATCGAGCGAGCAATCTGCCTGTACTTCTCTGGGACGCACCGGAAAAGCTTCTTGACGGCTCTCTCCTCATCGTAGGTGTCATCGACGTACTGCACCATCTTCTGCAGCAGAGTGTTGAGACGGAGGGCAAAGTCATCAACGTCCTCACCTGGCTTGAAAGCCGGGCTCTCCCACTCCTTGCGAAGCGCCTGCAGTGTGGACTTGCGGGCGCGGTCGCTGCCGATGCGTGCCGCAGCGATGGCGTCCCAGGCCTCCTTGGCAGTCTGCTTCTGGGAGAGCGAGAACTGCATCTCGGGCGGGACTGCAGCGATGAGGGCATCCAGCGCCCGTCGATCCTCGTCGTAGTTGATGTCGCCGTACCGAACTGCCTCCCACATGTGCCGCACCTGGAGCCTCACCCTCATGACCGCGGCCCACTTGACGTAGTTGGTCTTGGTGAGGGTAGACAACCCACTGCCGGGGCCGTCTTCCCTGATGACGGCCTGAATCCTGTGGTGTCCACGGTACCGGTCTAGGGAGGGAGAGACGCGCCGCCTGCAATAGCCGCGATCTCCGTCTACCCAGCCGTTGCCGTCGGGAGCATCGCCGTCTGGGCTGCCGCAGCCGCGCGCGCTCCCGCTAGGAACGCCTCCGGCGCGTCCACGCCCGGCTGGGCTGCCGCTACCGCGCGCATGGGTTTGCGCGGCTGCTCACTGCTCCGCCCGCTCACGAGCTGCCTCCCTCATCGGCTCATCGGCGGGGATGTCGTAGGTGGAGACAGAGTTGCTGGAGCTACTGTCGTGCAGAGCCTCGAGTACCAATCCCAACTCATTGATCTTTTTAGCCACCAGTGACATATAGATTCAACAAAGGTTCAAGATCCCAGATGGGTACCATGTTTCCTAAAACCATGTTTTTATTTCAAAAATCCAAATTCAGGATTCAATCTTAAAGATTTTTTCAATAAAATTATAAAAGCAATTATGCCTGAAACTACTCCCTCTGTCCCAAAATAAACAAACCTATGAGGGGATGTGAAGCTTTCTGGCTAGATTCGTAGAACTAGGATGTGTCATATCCCATTCTAGATTTGTTTATTTTGAGACAGAGGAAATGTATGTACCAATTAAAACCAGAACTAGTGGGATAAAATACTAATTATCAAACATGGGTCATAGGATTGTAGGCCATCAGAAAAGTGTGCTGTTGTCATTGGTGAGGAACAAAGGCTTACAAATAGGATCATTCTAAACACATGTGGCTAGTGACTACCAAATGGAAACTACACAAAATGAATGTTTCCTAAAAGCTAAGGAGCTAGGAAATCAGGCTCTACCGCCTACCCTGCCTTAGGACCGCCTAGGCTACTGAACTGTTTCCAGGCAGCAGGGTAGTTTCCTAACATGTTGGATCATGCAAGTAATTTCATGTCATGGCATGTTAAAACAGATAAATTGGCATACCTTATGCTCCATCTTCCTCCAGCTCCAAATTTATCCCACTGTCCTACATAAGCACACGAGAGTTTTAGTCGAATACACAAATACACAACAACGCCACAATCTCAGATATACAAATCTGCCCCTGCTCAGAAAGGATTAAGCTGTACTGCTAGCCAGAATGTTTTGGTCATAGCTAAATATGTCTCAGATAAGCATGAGATTGCATATCTTGGTCCTAATATCCTTCAACGACTGATAGCGGAGAGAGATCTTAGTATGGTCATTTAATATTTATACATTGCATACATACTATTTTTTCCAACTAAATATCTAAAAACAACGTATGAGGTCCACAACCCAGCCAATCTCACTTGCTACTTCAAAGTGTTTGCTATTAATAACTTATTACTTCAACATTATCATGCACAACCTAATGTCATAACTCTGAAATAACTAGTTCAACATTTAAACTTAGTATTTTCTTTAAAATGTTGAATTTTAAACATTAAACATTATTAAACATTATAGTGTATTGATATATATTGGACCTTATCTTATATTGTAGTATTAATTCTAAACAACCCCATATACTCTAAATTTACGGCGTTGCAATTTCACCCTAAATAGGCACTCGGCCTCATCAATAGCAGCAAGGCAAGATGGCGATGCTTCAATGCAAAGAGGAACCGAACCTCGGGTGGAACAGTGGAAGAACTTTTTTTTTGGATTGAAGTTGGCCTATTCAATTCATACAAAGATTCGAGGTTTTACAAGATCATAGATACAACTAGGATACAATATCGGTAAACCAAGCAAACAACGAGCATGCTCGATCTAGCCAACATATGAGCCACCTCATTAGTACTATGGCTTACATGGACAAAAGAAACTGAAGTAAAACTACTTGCCAATGATTTGATCTCAACGACAATAGAGCCCGTTGAGGACCTATCACAACAACATTCACCTTCATGATCAGAGTCAGATAATCCGACTGAAAAACAAAATTGTGGAAACCTTCCTCCTGAGCAAGACCTGCAGCACTTCGCAAAGCCAGTGCTTCAGCAATCTCCGGTGTAGTGATGCCAGCAAAGAACTGATGGCAAGCCATCAGACAAAAACCTATATGGTCCCGAAACACCACTCCGCTAAGGCATGTTACAGTGTTTCCAGGGACAGTGTTACGGTGGAGGTGGTGTGCGTGTACAGTAATGTAGAGAGCAGAACGAACAGAGAGAGAGAGGAGGGTGATAACTTCTTCCTTAATTACATCAGCCCAAAATTGTTCGTCCACACTCAAGCAACTAATAAACCTTACTTCTCATCCTTAGATGAGAACTGAATGTCATCAACGGAAGGAAAGTATATTGCAAACCTGCAAATATTGCAACCATGTTAATACCATTATATGTTGATCTTATTTAGTAAACACATTGATTCTTTTCTTTAAACAACCCGCACAAGATAGTTTTTTAATTGATATAGCGGTAAAAAGAATTACAACCGGATCCCTGCTACTAAAAAGCAAAATAGGAAGGAGACAATGATTCAATAATAAATAGTACTCCCTCTATCCTAAAATATAGCAATCTAGTACTGTATCAGTTGCAACCTAGTACTAAGAATCTGAATAGGAGATCAGTGACTTAACAATAAAAAACAAGGTCTGTGACTTAATAATAAAGAACAGTGACTCAATAACAAATATTACTCTCTCTGTCTCAAAATCAACCTGGTACTGTGGATTAGACACAACTTAGTACTAAAAATTTGGACAGATCTATGATTCAGCAATAAAGAACAGTGATTCAATAATAAATATTACTCCCTCCATCCCAAAATACAGCAAACCTAATAATGGATTAGACACAACCTGGTACTAAGAATCAGGTCAGTAGATCCGTCTAGATTTGTAATACTAGATTATGTCTAATCAATACTAGGTTGCAATATTTTGAGACGAAGGGAGGAGATACAATTGTAGACAAAAGTACCTTCTATGTGAACCACGTCCATTTGGATCAACTCCAACGAGTGCTTTGGGGACCGAAATCTGGACTTGGGCATAAGTAGCAGCGAATTGGGGCGATCCAACAAAATCAACCTCATCAGGTGACGGCTCGATCCTTTCCTGTAAAACATGAAAATATGGGTTAAGTTAACTGTAAGTTAAGGTTGTGACTTTTACAAACCTGAAGAAATATTATATATACCTTTTCAAACGCAGTTTGTGCCAAGTGTTTCACTGCATTATAGATAGATTTGAAGTACTCCCTGGCACTGTACAGACCATCAGCCAAATTCTTGTCATGATTCACATTGGGAAGCAGGTCAGCTCTTCTATCCTCATACCAATCTTCCATGCCTTGCTGTGTTTTGTTTTTGGGCAAATTGAAAACCCTAATAGTCCTCAAAAGAAAGTTTTTCTGCTGAAATTTATCCATCCACACATTGAAAGCAGGAAATTCTGAACCAACATCAAGTTGATCAAAGTCACCCATCCGGTACAAAAAGTCTTCAACAGATGAAATTCTTTATCAGGTCATAGTTCGCGATGGGGTTGCCTTTTAAACCCTGGCTACCTTTGGAAGGATTTCTCCCCAGCAGCTCCAGGACTTGCATCAAATCTGCAGGGAAGTCTTCATCCTCCAAACCCGTCCTCTCTAGTAACCTCTCAATGAGAATCCCAACATCATTCAAATTACTGATTCCTTTCTCAAGCGTATAGTCAATAAGACCAGCACCAAGTATCTTCACTGTTTTTCCTCTGATGAAAATATTTTCTTCCTTAATATCCATATAACATGCTTTGTTCTTGAAAGTACTGTCGACACATATAATCAGGGACCTTGCAAACACCTTGAATGGGAGGCATAAATGCCAATAGTATTCCTCAGGAAAGATCATGGAAGATTGAAGAAAACGCGGAGGACCAGTTCCAGGTATTTTGGTGTGCTTGAAGGCGTGATACAGGTCGAAGTATTCTGCAATGTTAGTATTGAATCCTTCCCACTCTGACAAATCAGGTGGTGCAGGAAGCATTAAGCTGTACTGGCTTAAAACACTGCAGATGTTTAATGGTTCCCAGGGATGCTTTGCCGCTGGAAGAAGAACAAGATAGCACACTCACAAAATTGATCCCCTGCAGAGAAGGAAAAAAATGGTGAGTGAGATGTCATGGGGGCGTTTCATCACATAATAAACAACAACAGCAAAGCCTTTTAGTTCCAAGTTAGCTGGGTAAGTTAGAGATGACATCCAATATGACACCAGCAAAAAGGAAAACCTTATAAAAAGATTAATAATAGTAATATTACATAAAAAATAAATTTACCTCATACATCAAGGACCTCTCAGAGTACAGAAAGTAGTTGACATTGTGCCGCACAGAGAATTTCTAATGGTTTCAAGACAAATGTAACAAACACTTCGTTCATTGATCCTTCTTTATCTGGCCCAGCCAAAGAATTAATCTGCATTGATTGCAAAAATTTTTTTTGCCTCCTTTAGCATATTTTGAGTTGCTAGGACAGCTGCGGTTAGTAGGACAGCAGCAGTTAGCATCTCATTTGAATAGGATGCTATCCTAGAGGGCATCCAAATTGAATAAAGCATAAAGCAATAAAGCATCTCCTTTATGTGACAAACAACCAGGAAAGGTCAAGCAAGCATCTCTGAATAATTTGTCACCTCTGACACGAAAACATCTCTACACAAACCCCTGATAAATTGTCAACCACACCCTCCATTGCAACCAAACATCATCATGACAACATCTCTACCAGTATAACACATCTCAACTCAAATCTTAGCAATCTCTCTGAAAAATAGGCCAAGTTCACATACCAGGGAGCGGGACCTGTTGCAAGCAAACATCTCTAGAACCACTTCTCTAATCTCTACTCTACTGAATCCCCACGGGTCATGAAAATGCATTTGGGTTTAGGGTTTAGGGTGACTACCTTCGAGATGCAGGAGGCAGCGTCGATTTCTGGGGGCGCGAGGGAAGGCACCTACGTCGGGCTCGAGGTGGGAGCCGGTTGGATAAGTTCCTGCAATGGCGAGGGCGGCGTGAGGAGAAGCGGTGAAGAAGAGCGGGGTCGCCGACGTCGGGCGTCGAAGCGGGGATCCCAATGGCGTGGACGAATTTTTTAAGCCTAATTAATCCTGCACTGGCGTGGATGAATATTTTAAGCCTAATTAATCCATAATTACTCAAAGTTTACTGTAGCATCACATTGTTAAATCATGCCGTAATTAGACTCAAAAGACAACGAATTTTTTATAAGGTTTTCCTTTTTGCTGGTGTCATATTGGATGTCATCTCTAACTTACCCAGCTAACTTGGAACTAAAAGGCTTTGCTGTTGTTGTTTATTATGTGATGAAACGCCCCCATGACATCTCACTCACCATTTTTTTCCTTCTCTGCAGGGGATCAATTTTGTGAGTGTGCTATCTTGTTCTTCTTCCAGCGGCAAAGCATCCCTGGGAACCATTAAACATCTGCAGTGTTTTAAGCCAGTACAGCTTAATGCTTCCTGCACCACCTGATTTGTCAGAGTGGGAAGGATTCAGTACTAACATTGCAGAATACTTCGACCTGTATCACGCCTTCAAGCACACCAAAATACCTGGAACTGGTCCTCCGCGTTTTCTTCAATCTTCCATGATCTTTCCTGAGGAATACTATTGGCATTTATGCCTCCCATTCAAGGTGTTTGCAAGGTCCCTGATTATATGTGTCGACAGTACTTTCAAGAACAAAGCATGTTATATGGATATTAAGGAAGAAAATATTTTCATCAGAGGAAAAACAGTGAAGATACTTGGTGCTGGTCTTATTGACTATACGCTTGAGAAAGGAATCAGTAATTTGAATGATGTTGGGATTCTCATTGAGAGGTTACTAGAGAGGACGGGTTTGGAGGATGAAGACTTCCCTGCAGATTTGATGCAAGTCCTGGAGCTGCTGGGGAGAAATCCTTCCAAAGGTAGCCAGGGTTTAAAAGGCAACCCCATCGCGAACTATGACCTGATAAAGAATTTCATCTGTTGAAGACTTTTTGTACCGGATGGGTGACTTTGATCAACTTGATGTTGGTTCAGAATTTCCTGCTTTCAATGTGTGGATGGATAAATTTCAGCAGAAAAACTTTCTTTTGAGGACTATTAGGGTTTTCAATTTGCCCAAAAACAAAACACAGCAAGGCATGGAAGATTGGTATGAGGATAGAAGAGCTGACCTGCTTCCCAATGTGAATCATGACAAGAATTTGGCTGATGGTCTGTACAGTGCCAGGGAGTACTTCAAATCTATCTATAATGCAGTGAAACACTTGGCACAAACTGCGTTTGAAAAGGTATATATAATATTTCTTCAGGTTTGTAAAAGTCACAACCTTAACTTACAGTTAACTTAACCCATATTTTCATGTTTTACAGGAAAGGATCGAGCCGTCACCTGATGAGGTTGATTTTGTTGGATCGCCCCAATTCGCTGCTACTTATGCCCAAGTCCAGATTTCGGTCCCCAAAGCACTCGTTGGAGTTGATCCAAATGGACGTGGTTCACATAGAAGGTACTTTTGTCTACAATTGTATCTCCTCCCTTCGTCTCAAAATATTGCAACCTAGTATTGATTAGACATAATCTAGTATTACAAATCTAGACGGATCTACTGACCTGATTCTTAGTACCAGGTTGTGTCTAATCCATTATTAGGTTTGCTGTATTTTGGGATGGAGGGAGTAATATTTATTATTGAATCACTGTTCTTTATTGCTGAATCATAGATCTGTCCAAATTTTTAGTACTAAGTTGTGTCTAATCCACAGTACCAGGTTGATTTTGAGACAGAGAGAGTAATATTTGTTATTGAGTCACTGTTCTTTATTATTAAGTCACAGACCTTGTTTTTTATTGTTAAGTCACTGATCTCCTATTCAGATTCTTAGTACTAGGTTGCAACTGATACAGTACTAGATTGCTATATTTTAGGATAGAGGGAGTACTATTTATTATTGAATCATTGTCTCCTTCCTATTTTGCTTTTTAGTAGCAGGGATCCGGTTGTAATTCTTTTTACCGCTATATCAATTAAAAAACTATCTTGTGCGGGTTGTTTAAAGAAAAGAATCAATGTGTTTACTAAATAAGATCAACATATAATGGTATTAACATGGTTGCAATATTTGCAGGTTTGCAATATACTTTTCTTCCGTTGATGACATTCAGTTCTCATCTAAGGATGAGAAGTAAGGTTTATTAGTTGCTTGAGTGTGGACGAACAATTTTGGGCTGATGTAATTAAGGAAGAAGTTATCACCCTCCTCTCTCTCTCTGTTCGTTCTGCTCTCTACATTACTGTACACGCACACCACCTCCACCGTAACACTGTCCCTGGAAACACTGTAACATGCCTTAGCGGAGTGGTGTTTCGGGACCATATAGGTTTTTGTCTGATGGCTTGCCATCAGTTCTTTGCTGGCATCACTACACCGGAGATTGCTGAAGCACTGGCTTTGCGAAGTGCTGCAGGTCTTGCTCAGGAGGAAGGTTTCCACAATTTTGTTTTTCAGTCGGATTATCTGACTCTGATCATGAAGGTGAATGTTGTTGTGATAGGTCCTCAACGGGCTCTATTGTCGTTGAGATCAAATCATTGGCAAGTAGTTTTACTTCAGTTTCTTTTGTCCATGTAAGCCATAGTACTAATGAGGTGGCTCATATGTTGGCTAGATCGAGCATGCTCGTTGTTTGCTTGGTTTACCGATATTGTATCCTAGTTGTATCTATGATCTTGTAAAACCTCGAATCTTTGTATGAATTGAATAGGCCAACTTCAATCCAAAAAAAAAGTTCTTCCACTGTTCCACCCGAGGTTCGGTTCCTCTTTGCATTGAAGCATCGCCATCTTGCCTTGCTGCTATTGATGAGGCCGAGTGCCTATTTAGGGTGAAATTGCAACGCCGTAAATTTAGAGTATATGGGGTTGTTTAGAATTAATACTACAATATAAGATAAGGTCCAATATATATCAATACACTATAATGTTTAATAATGTTTAATGTTTAAAATTCAACATTTTAAAGAAAATACTAAGTTTAAATGTTGAACTAGTTATTTCAGAGTTATGACATTAGGTTGTGCATGATAATGTTGAAGTAATAAGTTATTAATAGCAAACACTTTGAAGTAGCAAGTGAGATTGGCTGGGTTGTGGACCTCATACGTTGTTTTTAGATATTTAGTTGGAAAAAATAGTATGTATGCAATGTATAAATATTAAATGACCATACTAAGATCTCTCTCCGCTATCAGTCGTTGAAGGATATTAGGACCAAGATATGCAATCTCATGCTTATCTGAGACATATTTAGCTATGACCAAAACATTCTGGCTAGCAGTACAGCTTAATCCTTTCTGAGCAGGGGCAGATTTGTATATCTGAGATTGTGGCGTTGTTGTGTATTTGTGTATTCGACTAAAACTCTCGTGTGCTTATGTAGGACAGTGGGATAAATTTGGAGCTGGAGGAAGATGGAGCATAAGGTATGCCAATTTATCTGTTTTAACATGCCATGACATGAAATTACTTGCATGATCCAACATGTTAGGAAACTACCCTGCTGCCTGGAAACAGTTCAGTAGCCTAGGCGGTCCTAAGGCAGGGTAGGCGGTAGAGCCTGATTTCCTAGCTCCTTAGCTTTTAGGAAACATTCATTTTGTGTAGTTTCCATTTGGTAGTCACTAGCCACATGTGTTTAGAATGATCCTATTTGTAAGCCTTTGTTCCTCACCAATGACAACAGCACACTTTTCTGATGGCCTACAATCCTATGACCCATGTTTGATAATTAGTATTTTATCCCACTAGTTCTGGTTTTAATTGGTACATACATTTCCTCTGTCTCAAAATAAACAAATCTAGAATGGGATATGACACATCCTAGTTCTACGAATCTAGCCAGAAAGCTTCACATCCCCTCATAGGTTTGTTTATTTTGGGACAGAGGGAGTAGTTTCAGGCATAATTGCTTTTATAATTTTATTGAAAAAATCTTTAAGATTGAATCCTGAATTTGGATTTTTGAAATAAAAACATGGTTTTAGGAAACATGGTACCCATCTGGGATCTTGAACCTTTGTTGAATCTATATGTCACTGGTGGCTAAAAAGATCAATGAGTTGGGATTGGTATGTAAGGGTGATTGTGTTGCCTGTTAAATTTAGTTCTGAAGAGAAGAGTGTGACAGTAACAGACTAACAGTAGCTAGTACTAATTAGCATATATAGTTGGAATATTTCATACTGCTAGAAACTACAAAGTATTTTTGTTTGCTCTTTAATTTGTTGTGGACACAGTGCCAGCATTGGTTACATTTTGCTCTCTATAAAGAAGCATTTGGTACATTTCGGAGATGCACAAAGATGCTATGATCCACTTATCCCCCCTCCCCCTCCTCTATGTTGGTATTGATTATTTCCATTTTTCTTAATTCAGTTATTCAAAAGCACTGGCTGCGTGTCCCACGGGCGATGTTCTACTTGACGCACATTTTCCTCAGATTTCTGGGACAGGAAGCACTCGATTTGTATGCTAGAAACAAGCACTTTATATTAGTACTAATATGCTAGAAAGAAGCACTCGAGTACGCTCTGATCGTTTTATGTTATCTTTCTCATTAACTGCTGGTCTGCTCAAGTGAACAACTTAGGCCCTGTTTGTTTTAGCTTGCAGGTTGTTACAATCTGCAAGCTTGCAGGCCCTATTTGTATGCTATCCTATTTGTATGCTATTGCAGTTTGATTTTTTTGCTGTATTGTTTTGTTAATATTTTAGAAATACTCATTATATAAACAGATAAAACTATTGGTGCTCGTTTGCTAATTTTCCTAAATACGAATATTAACTAAACTAGCCGACTTATGTGCTGCCTCTGAACTCAGGCTAGCATTGATAATTAGCAAATCTGCTCCTTCAAAAAGTGGGCAGTATGACATAGTAGCAGCAGAAGCTATGCATTTTGATTGGTAGAATAATCTTGCCATGCTTCATATGAAGAGAAAGGAACCACACTGAATGGAAGTTGCTCTTAACCTTATGCATTTTGCTTGGTTGGATGATCTTGCCATGCTTCATATGAAGAGAAAGGAACCACACTGAAGGGATAAGTTATTCTTAACCTTTTTATTACTGAGCGTATATTGGAGACTTGGTAGTAGAGATGGCAACGGGGGAATTCACCGCCAGAGAGGAGTGAATGGGCTCCGGCAGGGGGCAAAAACTTTGGATGCGCACGGGTTGAGGCGACAACAATAGCTTGGCGGGGCGGCGCGTGAGGACGAGCTCGTAGACGGCAGCCTTTCATCCGTCGCCATCCTCTTCAAATTCGCCATGGTACACATCCAACTTTTGTTTTTTCATTTTTCAGCCATGACAGTGATAGTGGAGTGCTCTCTACTCTCTACATCTCAGGCAACTGATAGTGGAGTGTTCTTAGACTTCTGGCTGTTTGTTCATTTTGTTTGCTTCAAATCTCTGTCCCATTTTGTAAAATTACGGGCTTACAGTCTTATCTGAATGTCAATTAAAGATATATCAGCTGCAAATTTCATTCAGAAATATATCTTCTGGATGGCATGCTCTGCATTCCATTTACAGGCCATACATACGACTTGCAAAAATTCTTTTATTATTTATACTCTGCAGATGTTATTTGGAAATATGAACGTCGTTTAGAGTTATATCAGTGGTAAAATTCATTTTGGAGATATTACTTTGCAAATATCATTTGCAGGTACATCAAGCTAGATCTGAATGTCATTTTGACAAATATCTCCTTTAATTTTAGACTGGGATTACAAGTTGACAGCCAGTCAACCTTATATTGCCTTGTTTTTCTATGAACAAATGAAAGGTCTTCCTTGATTTGAACTTGTTAAATTTTGTGGATGTCACTTTGGACAATATCGCCTGTCAAAAGTTTAGCAAATGTCAGTTTGTTCATAATTTTGTAAATTTTGGGTGGTGACTGGACTGGAGATAGATCACTCATGCGTGTGTATACGTATAGTCCTTGTTGCTGTACATATATATTGGTTTTGTAGTGCCATTGAGATACATTTATCAGAAAGGATTTCTTCACCATGATATCAAGCCTGATAATTTCCTTATATTTCCGTAGTAAAGACAATCAGGTTTGCGTTCATATTTGTCTATTACGAAGTACTCCCTCCATTTCATATTATAAATAGTTTGACTTTTTTTCTTGTTAAGTTTGATTAAATTTATAGAAAAAATTAGCAACATTTAAAATATAAAATTAGTTTTATTTAATATAATATTAAATATATTTTGAGAATATGTTTGTTTTGGGTTCAAAATACTAATATATTTTTCTATAAACTTAGTCAAACTTAGAGATGTTTGATTGGAAAAAAATCAAACGACTTATAATATGAAACGGAGGCAGTATCATTTTGTATATCATGCCTGTATAACAACATTAATACTTATGTTGTGCTATTCTGCAGTAAGCTCTTGCTGTTTCTCAAGACATTGGATTGAAAACGAACATATTCTTAAAAAAGGCACCAAGCAGAACCATTGAGAATAGTTTTCATCAATGCCATGTTAATATATTTTTTATATTTTGTACCTAAGCCAAGTGAAGTTTTTTTTTTGGTTTTGCTATCCATCTGAAGTTTGCATTGATTCATGTTATAGATTGTAAACCATCCGACAAGTGACCGTTTAAGCACCTTTCGCATTTGTGTTGTGCCGTTGCGTGGAATGCTTATTAAGGGGCCCGGAATACCGGCGCGGCAGCTTTCACTTCTCCCCCGCCCCAAAATAAATGCACTCCCTTTGGCAACCAGAAGAAGGGACGGAAGAAGTAGTTAAATCAAAAGAAGTGGATGGTCGGTTCTTAAACTTATAAGGATCACGGATGTACCATCTAGGTCTCTAAACTCTTAAAATATATTTTTGGGTCTCTGAACTTGTTAAGAGTGTCATATAGGTTCAAACGGGCTCCAACCCGCTCCGTGAGATGATGTGACATGTCACGGTGATGCTTACGTGTTAGTGGGATCCATATATCAGTCACATAGAAAAAATAAAATTTAAAAAGATAGGAGAGAAAGGAAAAACATGATGTTTTTAATTTTGAAAAGATAAATGAAAAAATAGAGGAGAAAAAATATGGTCTTAATTTTTTTCTATATGTGACTGACATATGCATTCTAATAACAAGTAGACGCTACCATGGTATGTCACATCAGCACAAGCACAAGGAGTGGGTCAGAGTCCGTTTGGACATATTATACCCGAGACAAGTTGAGAGATCCAAGAATGATTTTTGAGAGTTCAGGGATATAGGTGATACACCCACACAAGTTTAGGAATCATCCGTGCACTTTACTCTTAAATCAATAATGAAATAACATTATGTTCCTGTAGCCGTGAGCTAACCCGTGTTAGCGAGCGTGAAAACGCAAAAAGAGAAATAAGTTATTTAACTTGTTGTGAGGCCCACCGGTCGCCCTTCTCCCTACTGCCCACAGTCGGCCGCTGGATGCCATCCAAGAGAACAAGCAAGAAAAGATAAAAAGGAAAAAAAAAAGAAAAAGAGAAGGAAAGGAAAAAAAAGGGAGTCCCAATGTAATTTGTTTATTTTTAATCAGACACTCATTTACATCTGGGTTCATTGTTTTTTCTGATCTTAAGTGCCATGTCAATGTTATGTAGGTGCCATGCCAGCTGCAAACCACCATTTAAACCGCCTTAGATCTTATTCCCCAGCAGCCTCAGGACTTGCTTCAAATCTGCGGGGAAGTCATCATACTGCAAACCCATCTGCTTTAGTAACCTCTCAATGAGAATCCCAACATCATTCAAATTACTGATTCCTTTCTCAAGCGTATAGTCAATAAGACCAGCACCAAGTATCTTCACTGTTTTTCATCTGATGAAAATATTTTCTTCCTTAATATCCATATAACATGCTTTGTTCTTGAAAGTACTGCCGACACATATAATCAGGGACCTTGCAAACACCTTGGATGGGAGGCGTAAATGCCAATAGTATTCCTCAGGAAAGATCATGGAAGATTGAAGAAAACGCGGAGGACCAGTTCCAGGTATTTTGGTGCGCTTCAAGGCGTGATAAAGGTCGAAGTATTCTGCAATGTTAGTATTGAATCCTTCCCACTCTGATAAATCAGGTGGTGTAGGAAGCATTAAGCTGTACTGGCTTAAACACTGCAGATGTTTAATGGTTCCCAGGGATGCTTTACCGCTGGAAGAAGAACAAGATAGCACACTCATAGAATTGATCCCCTGCAGAGAAGGAAAAAAAGGTGAGTGAGATGTCATGGGGGCGTTTCACCACATAATAAACAACAGCAAAGCCTTTTAGTTCCAAGTTAGCTGGGTAAGTTAGAGATGACATCCAATATGACACCAGCAAAAAGGAAAACCTTAAAAAAAAGGCATTAATAATAGTAATATTACATAAAAAATAAATTTACCTCATACATCAAGAACCTCTCAGAGTACAGAAAGTAGTGGACATTGTGTGCACAGCGAATTTCTAATAGTTTCAAGACAAATGTTACAAACACTTCGTTCATTGATCCTTCTTTATCTGGCCCAGCCAAAGAATTAATCTGCATTCATTGCAAAAAAAAAATGTCAATCAACCTGTAGTTATCATCAGTGGATCTGTGAAAAATGTGAATCAATGGAGCTAGAAAATTACAGAAGGGGAAAAAGAGAACTTTTGGTTAGATTAATTAGAGAAAAATACATGGAAGGGACAATTTTTATACATCTGATTCAATAAGGGGGTCACGGTTCTGGAAAAAATTACAAGGTTATGTTCACAAAAATAAATACCCATGGATTACCTTGTAAATTCGAAAGTAAATCTTGCCCCAGCACCTTGTAAACGCATACAGATAATCTTCAGAACAGCTAACATCGGCAACAGATTTACTGAACAACTGCAAGGGAGAACGAGGTAAGCTATGCATGGTATATGGTTACTGAGTGTTTCGCATTTTTAGTTTGTTTCCTTTTTACCTCAAATAGTAGCATCTGAGTGTCCTCCCACTCCCCACCATTAGCAAACCCTTCAGAGAAAACCAGCAAAGGCTTTTTTACCTCAATGTTCTGGGGAAAAGCTTCAAGACCTGTGTATTTTCCAAGATAAATTAGCAAGATATTCAGAAGAGCAAGAAGAGAGATATATAATCAACAATAGAACAATTATAGACTTCTATACCAGCAACTGCTAGAAGCTCAAACTTGATTGTTGCTGATTTTGACTGGCTGCTAGCGTACAAGAAATACGATTCATGTTCCTTGGACCACTGTCAAACAGTTAAAGAAAATTAATGTGAAATGTTTAAAGGAGTAGACTTAAATATACGACGAGAGATTTGACTAACCTCCATATATAGGCCAGCAGTAGAGGTATAACCTCGAAGAATTTCATCCCTGGCGTCAGTGGCTTGTAAATCCGTCTTTTTTGATGTGACTAAAGCTGCTAAGAAAGACAGCTGTCCCTTGTGCCTATAGTTTATTTGTGGCTAAATATAGTGAAGAGACATAATATAAACACATACGGTGAAGTGAAGAGTAGCAAAGCAAACCTAGCACTCAGCTTTCTGCTATGGCCAAGGGATACGACAGACTCCCCATTTTGCTTCTTTTCATTCGGCTCTTCCCTCTCCAAATCCTCACTTTTGCTGTCCGAGCGACGCTTACGCTTTGCCTTCTTTGCAGTAGCCCCATCACCCCCCTTTGCCATGGTCTACATCAACGAGGTACCAAATAGAAAAAGAACACGATCATTTTGTCAACGGAAGATAAACAAATTACGCATGTAGCACTTTGCATATACAGTAATGAATATGTGAGGCATTAAGGCAACAGCAAGTCCGCACAAGAATTAGGACTGCTTCACAAAATCGTGACAAACAACCAGGAAAGGTCAAGCAAGCATCTCTGAATAATTTGTGTCACCTCTGACACGAAAACATCTCTACACAAACCCCTGATAAATTGTCAACCACACCCTCCACTGCAACCAAACATCATCATGACAACATCTCTACCAGTATAACACATCTCAACTCAAATCTTAGCAATCTCTCTGAAAAATAGGCCAAGTTCACATACCAGGGAGCGGGACCTGTTGCAAGCAAACATCTCTAGAACCACTTCTCTAATCTCTACTCTACTGAATCCCCACGGGTCATGAAAATGCATTTGGGTTTAGGGTTTAGGGTGACTACCTTCGAGATGCAGGAGGCAGCGTCGATTTCTGGGGGCGCGAGGGAAGGCACCTACGTCGGGCTCGAGGCGGGAGCCGGTTGGATAAGTTCCTGCAATGGCGAGGGCGGCGTGAGGAGAAGCGGCGAAGAAGAGCGGGGTCGCTGACGTCGGGCGTCGAAGCGGGGATCTGGTGGAGAAATACTTGCGACGGGACGATTTCGCGGCGAGCAGAGATCGCCGGAGACCTCCTGCCTCCCGGAGTGGCGAGGGATTGAGGGTTTAGCAGGGGGAGGAAGTTCTCCAAAAAAAAATAAAGAAGAAGAAGAAGAAGAAGACGACGACGACTGTGTGCGCTGTGCAGGTACTCGTAGCCAGGCGGACTCAAATCCTCCACGCACTAGTAGTACTGCTTAGAGTCGCTGCCATGTGGCCCTTCAGCAAGTGGGGCCCACATGTCTGCCGCGGTAGTTCTGAGAGGATCTCGTTCCTAGGTAGGCGGCCTCGCTCTCTCTCTCGGGGGATTTAGGGGTGTTTAGATGGGGCTAAAACTTTTTTTAGCTTATGTCACATCGGATGTTTGGACGCTAATTTGGAGTATTAAATATAGACTAATAAAAAAACTAATTTCATAAATGAGAGCTAATCTGCGAGACGAATTTTTTAAGCCTAATTAATCCATAATTACTCAAAGTTTACTGTAGCATCACATTGTTAAATCATGGCGTAATTAGACTCAAAAGATTCATCTCGCGAATTAGTCCAAGGTTATGGAATGGGTTTTGTAATTAGTGTGTGTTTAATACTTTAAATTAGTGTCTAAACATCTGATGTGACAGGAACTTGGAATAAGTCCCTGTTTCCCAAACAAGGCCTTAATTGGAGGAGATATGAACAGAGTAAAGGTGGTGTGGGGGATTTAATTGGAGGAGATATGAACAGAGTAAAGGTGGTGTTTAGTTCCATGATTAAATTTTAGTCTCTATCACATCGGATGCTTAGATGTTAATTAAGAGTATTAAACATAGACTAATAATAAAATCAATTGCATAAATGAGAGCTAATTCGTGAGACAAATTTTTTAAGCCTAATTATTCCATAATTAGCACTTGTTTCCTGTAGCATCACATAGTCTAATCATGGATTAATTAGGCTCAATAGATTCGTCTGGCTAATTAATCCAGGGTTATGAAATGAGTTTTATCCTTAATTTACGTTTAATACTTCTAATTAGTGTATAAACATTCGATGTGATAGGGACTAAAATTTAGTCTCTGGATCCAAGCACCCCTAAGTCTTAAAAAAACTCACTTTTAGAGTTTGAATTTTATCTCACACAAAAACTAACTTCTAACATCCTACATCCTACCTACTCTCAGCACGTAAAACGGAAAGTTTTATTCCTTTGATATTTTTTAACTACCTATCACTCTTACTACTTTTTTTTCAATGATTAAGGGTATTTTGGTCATTATCACATTGCACTAATTCCGCCTTGGAATGTTAAGAATGGATTTTTCGTGGGACAGAGAGAGTGTACTTATATTAACTTCATTTTTATTTTTATATGGTTAACCAAAAATAGAGATGATGTACAATGTTCCTCAATGACATGCATATACTATATATGTAAAAAAGTATTTAAGTATTGGTATAGTTATTTATGTACCAAGGGTAAAAACATAAATATGCTAGTTGAGAGAAAATGGTAGAATTGTTTCTAAATTTTAATCGTTACCACATAGTAGGGTATACCAGCTAAGTCATTTGCCCAATACTAGCTTAGTTGGTGGTTCACTGGTTCTCATTTACATGATTTTCTCTAGATTTATGTTATATACTTTGATGTTCTCATTTGCGTGATTTTCTCTAGATTTGTACTTTTGTTCCAGAGAACACGTTACTAGCGTTAAAAGTTATTATTTGTGTTCTTTTCTCTAGATTTATGTTATGTTCTAAAGAACATATCAAAACTTCACCCTTTAACTCTTTTGAGATTTATATTTTTTTACAAGAAGAGATTTATATTGTGTTTGAAAAACATGACCGGTTAAAATATCACCGAAGATTTGCATCGATTTTAAGATACACATTTTATTGATTTATTTCTAGAAAACATGAAATATAGAGCTTCTTCCACGATCGTGTTTCCTTGTGGGTGCACCCATTCAAACTATAGAACAAAAATATATAAGAGGAGATCTCGATTCAGTACCTTATTCAAGGAATTTGTGAATTACATGAATAACTAATCAACTGTGTAAATAAGCTATGGATATTTTACCGATGCACTTGCACCTAGCTATCGACCAGACGATCTTGTCTCCTCTTCAACCCTCAACCATGCCGGTGGCTTCTCTCTCTATCTCCTTCCAGTGAACCAGTTCCAATCCCATAACAAGAATGAAGCAAAGGTAGAGAAGAAAGGAGACGCGAACTTTGATTTTCTTTTTCATTGGTACAGATCGAATCGAACGCTAAATCGACGCAGTATCCATGATTTACGTGTTTTCTCTACAACGATACCGATCAATGGAGCCATGTATTCAATTCCATGAAATGCCTATATTTTACTAGTTAATTATTCCACTTCCATCATGTTACAATAATTCTATTTTATATATTACCCTGATCAATGGTTCACATTACTCCACCTCTAAGTAATTCGTAAACACTTTTACTGTTATATAGTTGGGAACAAGGATTATTGCTGATGCCAAATTACCAAACCGTCTCACATTCTCAACATTGCCATTAATAGGATCCCAGGGCAATACCGGAGGTGAGAAATAATCATACATAACTTTTTGAGCTGCATGCCTAAGGAGACCAGTTTCAACAACTGTATATGCTCCTAGTTTTGCTAGAATCCAAGTGCAAACCAAAACTATTGCCTGCTGGTAGTGTACTGCTCTACTCTGTAGTTTATACATACAATAGTATACCTGACTACCAGCGTGTGCCCAATCTGTACAGTATACGCTGAGCTGAGCTAACCTTACCTGTACAGTACTGTACTGTACACAACAGCATCACAAGCGAGCCAAAAAGATGCACACAAGATACACCGTGCAGTTGTCAACTGTCACTCAGGGTAGTCTTGCACCTCCGCGATGAGCAGCGAGTACTTCACCTTGAGTGCAACTTTGCCGCCTTCGATGCAGAGCTTCGCGCCGGTGACCACCCAGTACCCCGGCAAGTCGGCGGGGCCCCTCATCACCTCCGTTGTGTCGACGTACCTCGCCATCCTCTGCACCGGGAGAGGCACCGGCGGGCCCTTGGGGAAGATGGCGGAGTTCACCTCCACCTTCTCCCCCGCCGGCGGCGGCTGCTGCATCTGCGCGGAGGCTCCGGCGCCGGCGGCGGACAGCCGCGCGCTGAACAGCGCCGACAGCGAGCCGGACTTGCGTGACACGACGAACGGGCCATCCCACTCCGACCGCCGGATCTTGGTGGACGCCACGCCGGAGAAGCCCAGCCGCAGGAAGAGCACCTTCTTGAGGCACGTCTCCTGCACCTCCAGCCACGCCCTCGTCACGATGGCCGCGCAGTCGTCGATCCGCGCGCCGTTGTACTGCACGGGCGCCGTGCACACGTGCGACAGCAGCGGCGACTTGATGGGCTCGATGTAGTCGCGCTCCCTCACGGCGGCGTCCTCCGCCGACGCCACCCCGCCGGTGATCGTGATCGTGCCCGGCGTCGCCGATAAATGCTGCAGGTGCACGCCCAGCCGGTTGTTCTTATTGCCTTCCAGGAAAAGCCGGATGCCAGTCACCGGACGATTCCCAGAATCAGCCTGCACGAAACAAAACGAAGCACACTGTGATTCGAATTCTTCAAATATGGAATCAAACTGACGAATTCTCTACGAGTGCAGACTGCTGTCTGATGGCTACCTTGGCAGTGGTGACATGAAGCTTAGGGCCCATGAGAGTAAACTGAAGAGATGGCAGGCTGTTCTTCTTCTTCCTCGGGCCCAAAGCCAGAGGGAGCTCCCCGAACTCTGGAGCCCACTGTCGTGGCACCTGGAATTCCAAAAACTGATGGAGTTCCTCTATTGGTGGTTTGTCTGAATTTACCAGCAGAAAACAGACAGATCATTAGACTTGTAACTTTAGTAATTTAGCTATGTTAGTAGTTGAGATACGATCTGATCCTTGAACGGGCATGGTTTTGATTGTCACCAGCAGTAACTAACAAAGTGCTTACATCTGAGGTAGAGATTCACTGCATGGTTCAAAAATCCGCAGCCTCGAACACCAGTCAGCAGAGAAGTAATCGGCACAAATGCCATAGAGATGACGTCCGGTGAACCGCTGATCGTCGAGAGCCATTTGCTGTGGCCTTGGCCATTATCAACGCCCCCTCTTCTGATGTGGATACTGACGACGTCCTGTGAAACGAAAGGACATGCGACCAAACAAATTAATCATGGCTCTCTCATTAATTTCCTGCTGTTGGAGTGATAAATCACGCAATGAACATCGTCAGTACATATCGCCTTACATCTTTGTGTGACACGACTGATGGTCTGAACGAACGCCAAGCAGCGGAACCAGGACCCAATAAACTCCCCTGCACAACATCACAGCAATTAGCAAGGCTACTTATTACAATCATTTTCTTCCATAGGAAATTAATGGCGCCTGTATCTTCAGAAAACGAATCATGGGCATGTCTTTGTTATGCATAGTTCAATACTAGTAACTCTGAAGCTTCTAAGAAATCTAATTGTGAAGCCATTATTAGCAATGTAATGCAGTAAGTGTAGAGTAGAGAGCTCACGTTTAGTCCCTTGGAGAACTTGTCATCTCTTGCAGTTAAACTTTCAGGTGAATCCTGAGAGAGCTTGTCGTCGGAGAGTTTCTTGAGCCGAGCCTGCACATCGCTCTGTGTGAGATTGGAGCCCTTGAGCTGCTTGATGCAGACCACATCCTTCCCTCCCATCTTCACCCCGGCGATGACGTGCGTCCCGTACTTGTCGATGAATCTGAACAGAAAATTCATCAGCAACCATGTCAGTACACTACAGTGAGTGGCCAATGGGGCAGCAAACGCGACGAACGCCGGGCGGCGAGCGATGGGAAGGTGTACTGACTCGGCGAGAGCGGCGGGGTCCCAGAAGGGAGGGACGTCGCGCTTGACGCGGCCGAGCAGGGCGAGGTGCGCGCGGGGGGCCTCGACGGCGTAGAGCTCGACGAAGCGGCCGTCGAAGCAGAGGCTCCCGGTGGCGGCCGCGTCCTTGTGCCAGCACCCGCGGTAGTCGAACATGGCGTTGAACGCGCCCGACGGGATCTTCCCCGCCATCGACATCGTCTGGTTCACCTGCTCCGCCATCTACGACCGCCATGGCGGAAACAACCACCACCAACACACAAACTCTCAAGCTCTGCTCAATTCAGAGTGAACCGAAGGGGATCACAGATCGAACACCTGTGAGACACTGCTGTTACCTGAGCGAAGGAGAGGACGTCGGAGCGGAACCTGGTGCGCTCCCCCTTGTCGGCGACGATCCCCACCGGCACGCCCGCCACGACCGCTCCCCCGGGGAGGACCAGCTCCCGTCGCGCCGCCCCGTCGATGTCGACCAGCCTCCCGCCCGCCTTGACGCGGCTGAGGCGGAGGTCGCTCGTGACGTCGTACCCGCACCCGACCGCGCCCACCGCCGCCTCCGCCGCAGCCTGCGCCGTCATCATCCCACCACCACCATCTCCCATTAAACCCAACCCCCTCATCATCATCATCACCACCACCACCACCGAGTCGTCCGCGTCGCCCACGCGCGCGCGCGCGCGCGGGCACCCGCTATAAGCGGCGTGGCCCCGTCCCCGTGGCGTGGAATCCCCCCACCCCGCGCGCTAGTCCGTCCGTCGTCTCCGCGAGGGCGGTCGTTGTGTGCGTGGCAGCGAAAGCTACCCGCGGGGAGGAGGAGGAGAAGGCGAACGATGGCGACGGCCGAGTCAAGGAGGCCTCCAGCCTCCGGTGGTGGTGGCTGTGCCGGGCGGGGACGGGAGGTCGTCGTCAGTGGAGTGGAGTGACGTGTGGCGTGGGTGGGGGATGGACGGGGTGCGGCCATTGACGCGGTCGCGAGGAGGGAGGGGCTCGTCGCTTTCGCGGTGAATGATTGGACAGCGAGCGGGAGAGGAGAGGAGACGACGGGGTTGGGTTTGGGATGGCTGCTGGTTCCGCCTGGCTGATGGTTGAGTCAACCGACGCGGAGGAAGGGGGAAAAGTTCGGGAGGAAACAGGCCAAAAGAAATAAAAAAATAAAAGAGAGGGTAAACAGTATAAAAACAGTCTCAAGTTTTTTTTATCAAAATAACTTTAAATGTAACTCTAATATAATTAAAGTGTAATTACAATATAACTGTGATATAGATAGCACTGAGATCTTACGCATGTCATGTGTGAAAATTTCTTTTAAATAATTTTTTTCTCTTCATGTATAAATCTTGAAGTGATCCGATGATAATAAATCTGGAAGTTTTTTAGAGCAACAAACTTAAGACAGTTTTTCTATCAAATCCGATAATACCGCGCGTTGGGCGAGGGGTTTATGCGTGCATCGGCGCGGTCCAGGGGCCGTGAGGCAGACGGGGTTAGGTTGGAATGGAAATATGGAATGGTAGATGTTGTCACGTCCATGCGACCGTGTTCCTGCCTCGTCACATGGCGTGCACGTTGGATTGGCGTAGAGATGGGCGCGGTTTTGTGATGTGTGTTGGCTCTCCTTTTTTTTCCTATTGTTTTTACGTGTTGGCTGTTTCTCTCTTTCTTTTTTTAAACAAACACATGTACATCATACCTCGATCAGTACCTTCGATAGGATAAGTCGGCATGTCTTATCACAAACGAAATCATCACGGGCGTCACATTATTTGTTGAAACAACAATTAACTGTAAATACAAGCACTAATATCAAGTGTAGGTCTTAAATTCAGGTGGACTGGTTCCACCATAAGTAACATAATCAGTTGAGTTATGCCCACTTCACAAGTTCATCAGAATGACTTATATTTTTGTAAGGTGTTGGCTGTTTCTAGTTCGACTAAATTAGCTATATGTATTAAGCTACGTGGGATATAGACTTTTTTTAAAGGTAACGTAGGATACAAACTTGAAAAAGTGCATTTTAATCATTTTTAGTTAAATCTTATATAAATTCAAAATTTTCATCTTAGTTCGTTCAGTTCAGTTAACATGTGCCAATAGTATACATAGAGTAATTCACACTGGTCGACTCGCTAAAAAGGAGGCACACATAAACCTGTAAACCCTCCGTTCCAAAAAGAATCAAAACCTAGCTATGAACCTGGATAAATACTTATGAACCTGGATAAATACTTATTCAGATTCATAGCTAGAATTTAAGTTTTTTTGAGACGGAGTGTGTATAGGCTTTATAAAATCTGTGCAGTCATCTCAGTTGATTTTATTGACCTCCAAGTTGTTGATGGGCACAAAAAGGAGTAGAATTGCTCTAGTTAGTAATAAATTCATTTGAGGTCCCTTAACTTTACACCGAATTCGATTTTCATCCTTAATCCCAAAAACCAGATACAACCGGTTCCTGAACTATCAAAACTGGTGCAAACGAGATTCCTCGGTGGTTTAGAAACTGGTTTTGGTTGACGTGGCGCCTACGTGATTGGTTTGACTAGGTCTCGTCCCACGTGGCATTGACGTGATAGCTGAGTCAATGTAAGATCTACATGTCAAGGTGACCATGCCATCACCCTCTTCTCTCCCTTCCTCCTCTCTCTCTCTCACTATTCTCGTCTGGACAGGTCGGCCGGCGGGTGGGGAGAAAGCTAGCTACCGTCGACGCAAGAGAGGAGGTCCGATGGCCGGCGACATGTGAGAAGGGGAGGGCGTTGGCAGCGGGAGAGGAACGCGGCCGCCATAGACCGGCAGGGGAGGAACATGGCCAGCCGTCAGAGCTGTGCCTCTCCTCTGCCGCCCATAGCCGTCACCGGAGTCGCGCACCACCCCACGCGCCGTCCTCCTCCTCCGTCCCGGACTCCTCCGCCGCTGCCACCACACTCGCCGACACAGGCGCCAGCTTCGGATCCGTGAGCTCCCCGTCTAGGACACCGACACCAGCGCGGCGAATGCGGCCGGCCACCGAAGCTGTGCCCCCTCCTCTGCCGCCCATAGCCACCGGAGCTGCGAGCCCCGGAGCCACCCTTCCTTCTTGCCAGACCAAGCGGCGATAGAGATGCAGAAGGGGAGGAGGTAGAGAAGAGAGGGCATGAGGTGGAGGAAGTGGGACCATGTAAGTGGGTCCCACTATTTTTTAATTTCACTATTTGACTGACATGTGGGCCTATATATTTTGTTTCATTTTTAAAATTATTAATTTTTGTTTCATATGCCACGTCGATGCCACGTCAAATGAAAATCGAGTTAAATATTACACCGGTTTTGACAGTTGAGGGAACCGTTGTATCTGGTTTTCCGGTCTAAGGACGAAAATCGGATTTGTTGATAAGTTAAGGGACCTCAGATGAACTTATTTCTTACAAAGATAGGATAGACTCAGGGGCGGACCCAAGTTTGGGCCAGGCCCAGGCAAGCCCACTACGTGTTGGGCCCAATAAAAAATTATATAGCTTTCTCCACAGGAAAAATAAGGCTTAGATGATGCTGAAGCCGTTGTCTGTATACTGGCAGGTAGACGAGGGTCATATTTGACGAGCTCTCTAGCCCGATTTTGCCTTGTTAGTGAATTGATGAGAATGCTAATTTCTTGGGCTGAGGATGTAATACTAATACTGTAGAGCTAACTGGTTTATAATTTGGTGGTATGTGTCATTGATGGGTTGATCAAGAAAATCAATTGCTACAAATCGATAACGCTGTATCTAAACCCTCCATATCTAAATGTAAGTTATCTTATGCTTCTCAACTTTTTTTTTTAAAAAAAAGTTATTATGGAACTTATTTTTCTCAAATGAATGCTACTTATGAACCATATTTTGCAATATAGTAAATGGAAGATAACAAAATTATCTGCGTTATTACTTTAGTTCTTATGCATAAATTTAAAGTGGCTTATATTTATATTTTAGAATCAGAGTAAGCAAGAAGCTTACGCTAGAGCTGGGGAGAGGCTCTTTGGGACCAACCTTTTTTTTCCCGATTTAATGGAAGCAGCGCACACACGGTCACGGTGCCACATGTATATAACCTGTGACCGTGAGTGCGTCTCTTTTACTTATGCAAAGAAAGACGGAGGCTAACAGTAATTTTTTTATATAATAATTGACACTGTTGACTATTTATCACACGTTTAATTATTTATCTTATTCAAAAATTTTACATAATTATAATTGTTTTCGTTGTGAGTTGTTTTATCACTCAAAGTACTCAAAATACTCAAAGTACTCAAAATATTTTAAGTATGATTTATATCTTAAACATTTACATAAATTTTTTTGAATAAGATAAATAATCTGTTCAAAAGTCAACAACTTATTTATTAAAAAATGGAGGGAGTATTTCACAAGTGTGCATCTTGACATGATAACATATGCAAACGAAAAGGAAGACGGAGGCTAACGGTAAATTCTTTCTTTTGTCACTAAATTCTCATGAAAATACCAAAAGCACCTTCGTGTGCGTAGCTGGCTGAACCCGCTAATTTCTTTGCACCTAACAAATGTTGTTGCTTTCAAACACTTCATACTCGTACGGTGAATTACAACGTACGGACAACGGCAAACAAATCAATGGTGAGCAGTGAGCTACCGAATTGACTATGCATCACATGGCCTGCAACCCGGACAACTGAACAAGATCTGCAATGACTACCCAAAAAACAGCATTCCACCATAAGATGAGTGGATGTAAAATCTCATGTGGGTCACTCAGAAATCCACCTCGGCTGCCTCTGAATACCAGAATAATAACAGCGTAATTGTAAACTGACTAGTAACACAGAGAAATGAACGGAGCATTTTAAACATTATTGCTGAATGCCTAACCTGAATAGCTTCTTTTGTATGTAATTTTGCTTCAACAAGGCAGGTATATGAGTATGTAAAGCAAACATCAACCATGATAAGAAGCAACCTATTTCTCAGCCTATAGAAACCTTCTCTATATTTCTCTTGCACAGATGAAAACTTGTTAAGAGCTAACTGTGGAAACCATTTCATATTCACTTGCCTTCCTGTTCTTCGAACAAATGAAGAAAGCGCCTCCAAGCCGCTGCTGAAGGAACAGAAGAACCGACAGCAGTATTGCTCCAGATGGTATGGCAATGTCCCATGCGAGGCTGAAGAGATCATCGCGAGGGTTTGCATACCTGTAAAATGGTCTCAAGCTGGGCACAAAATGCTTAGCCCTGAACACATCATACACATGAGGTAGCGCACGAATCAAGGTGCTTCCAATGTAAAATCCAGGGGAAAGTGCCTTCACTTTGGAGCCTGAGCATGCGTTTAAGATAACCTGAGGGAGCAAGAACCCGTCGAGTATTAATCCCCCATATGACACAAGGTCTTCCCAGAATGCATGTCTATTAATCCGAGGTAAGCGAGCAACCTTTCTAAGCATCCTTCGGTTGTTGCTAAATTGCATGTGAACAACCCAAGTTACGACTGCACCTATAATGTACAGTGGCAAGCATATCCAAAGCACTTTCTTCTCAGCAGCCCACGACTGATCTTTGCTTACATCCACAGAACGTGCAGACCATGCCAATTGAAGAAGTCGTAACTGCATAAGAAAGGTTACCATGGTAATGATTCGCACCATGACTTCATTCACCTCAAGCCAACCACCACCCGAAAGTGGAAATGTCTGTTTGTTACTGTTCTTGAAGAGGGCCTCAAAGTTCAGCACAAGAGGTATCATGTAACCCAAAGAGAGAACTACAAGCATGGTGATTGACATGGCAGGAAGCGCTTCAGTAACCTTCTTGACATGGAACAGTTGCACAGCAATGAACAAACAGGATAGTGTCATCGAGATCAGGGCCATGGTGCTTTCCAAGTCCATTCTCCATATCGACTCATCCACTTTGTCTATGTACAACCCATACGAAGCAATGTCCAGCGGTTCAAAGAAAAGAGGGTCGGTCTTCTTCCTCAAGCTTCTAATTGTCCCCTTGACATGCTGTGCTATTTTTGTATCCAAAGGAGAAAACTGAGCAATTACAAGAATTTCACAATCCAATGAGATATTAACCACCCGACAAGCAATCATACACAAGGAGCCTGTCTTAGCATCATAAACACCCTCTGCAGAGATATGCTGACGGCGAAATGTTTCTAACGACCAATTCCCGACATAGTGAATGTCATAGCTGACATCAAGTAACCTATGATTCATCTCTGTCATTATAGGATAGGAATGATCTGGATCAACCAAAGAGTTCCCATCATATAGCATTGACCCAATTGTGACTGGTGATGCATATCCAGAGCCCCCTCCTTTCTGCAAGAAGAACCGGAATGTTAAGTCCCGATATGAATTGCTATCAGGGAACTTGCCCTTTCTCTTCTTGTTCAAGCCATACTTCTCATAATACTTCTTTGCCTCATCAACCTTGGTGTAGTTATACTTCAGACCCGAAAGACTGCCCCTAAAGTATGGAGCTATTGTGTTGGAGCTTGCAGCTATGCCCTCACCGCTCTTCAGGCTCGTGTTCCAGACCAAACCTGCAGAAAAGCTCCGCTCCCATAGTGACCACACAGCCGGGAACCAGAAGCTCATCCCAATCCCACACTCGCCCACCGCCAAATCCGCACGGGATGGTCCTGAGTTCACAACGTGACACCCTTTGAGACATAGCCTGCTCCTCTTCTCGTCCCAGAAACCCTCCACCACCATAGCCTTCTCACCGAGCATAAAGTAGTACGCTGATGCATCTGTCTGATTCGAGAACACCACATAAGCTCGCACTGCGCCATCGTCGGCGCATCGCATCCGATTGACAAGCATGAACCTCTGGTGAAGCCCTAGCGATGAGGCGGCTGACTCGCTGCTGCCGTTGGTGTAGTCCAGCCTGAACGGCGCCTTGAACAGCGAACTGAGGTGTGCGCATGAGAATTTACTACCTTCGAACACCTGGAGCGCGTCGAGCCTACCGGTGGGCGGCGGCGGGCAGGATGCGCTCTCCGCGTACGCGTAGCCCTCCTCGGCGTACGTGACGAGAGAGACGGGCTCGAAGAAGCTGGGGGAGTCGGTGCTCTCGAGGCTACCGGTGACGAAGGGGCGCGTCAGGTTGGCGCGGCCGGGGTAGCGGACGCGGAGCACGGCGGAGAGGAGGTTCACCGCCGTGCCGTCAGCGGCGCGGCCGGAGCCGGTCCCGACCATGCAGAGCTCGCCGGAGGCCGACGAGTAGTACCCCTCGAGGCCGAACGTGACGGAGCCGCGGCGGCCGGCGAAGCGGGGGAGGCGGGGGCGAAAACGGTGCGCCTGGCCGTCGTACTCGAAGAGATGGCGCCCATCGTACGGCGGCCTCCTCCTCCGGCCGCCCGACACGGTGAGCGTGGCGGAGACGTGGAGGAGGGAGGCGTCGGTGGTGCGCACCACGGAGGATGGGAGGAAGGAGAAGGAGCGGGGCGGGAGGGAGAGGTCGGGGCCGAACAGCCGCGCCCCGCCGCCGGAGAAGTAGCCGGTGGGGAGCTGGAGGGAGAGGCGCAGCGAGGACGGATCAGCGCCAGCGCCTCCCCCGCCACCGTCGACGGCGAGGTCGGGCGCGGAGGGGAGGCCGTGGCAATGATCCGAGTAGGTTGCCGCCACCGCCGTGGCAGGGACCAGCAGGAGGAGGACGGCGACGACGACGAGGAGGAGAGGGTTAGGGTTTGGATCGCGGCGCGGCGGCGGCGCCATTTGGGAGGAAGCGGAGTTGCGAGATCTCCTCTCCTCTCTCTTGGTTTGTTTTGGGGGGAGGATTTCCCGAAGGAAATGGAGAGGTGGAGGGGAGGAAGCAGTCGCGTCAGTCTCTTGACTTTGTGGGGTTTAAGCCTCCGGGTAGATGAGAAAGTTGTTTTTCTCCTTTTTTTTTTCTTTTCCCGATTAAATTCGTCTCCTCTTTTTTTTTTCTCATCCAAGGGATCATCGCGGTGATGAAGGGCATCATGGTATTTTTCTTTCACCAGTCCTACTTAAATCCTATTTAAAACACATCCGGTGTTAATACGATATTTTGATCGTCAGGATTTGAATGTAGTCGTACCCATGATTCTATCAAGACACTACTGGTACATCCCTAAAGCATTTCTCTAAATGCATTATAAATTTTAATCGTGAATTTATATGTAAACTACTATTGAGTAACATTGAGTAACATTCAATTTTGTATTCAGACGAAATTTGTTTTTAAAATGACCATACATATATGTACAAATCGTACTAGTTTAGAGGGTTTTTTTAAGAAAGGTTTATATTTTGCACTTTAGACGGTTAAAAGTGCAACCTTTTAGAATCGCACTTGGAATGTGTTTAGTCAATATACAGAAAAAGGCATGGGTACAAAGAAAAGGAATAGGAATGATTCATTTTGATTGGCATCGATCTGAGCATGAGTTACAGCTGAAATACCATCAAACAGCAGTGGACCCCCCCCCCCCCCCCCCCCCAAAAAAAAAAAAAAAAAAAAAAACTGAAATTTCATCAAACCGCAGTGTGCTGCACGAAACTTCGAGCAAAACATGAACTGACAGATCCAGAACCATGACTAGACTTATAACATCATATGCTCTACAAATAAGTTAACCACATCAAACTGTTGTAATAGTCTGAAATCTGCTGCACTATCCTACTTAGCTACTTCCTTCTCTTCTCTTCTCATTCTCATGATAGGCCAGAAAACCACCAATGGCACATAGAATAGGCAGTTAGGCACGCCAATCCGCAACGAGGCATTCAGTCTTTTCTTTCTTTGGTACATGCACCTAGAGTAGATGCGGTAAAGAAAAAATTAACATTATTGCTATGACAAAAAAAAGGTGCATGCACGCTTATGTTTGAGATTAGGCGGTGCAAACTACTTACCAAAGAGGATCATCGGGATTAGCATCGACTGCCCAAAAAGGGTGTAGATCAGCTTCCTTTGATCCCGAGCAATCTTACTGAGATGGATATCTGCAATCCACTTGAACAAGCATATCAAACAACTCTCTTTTCTTCAGATCGATTTGACATAAACGCTCCACAAGCTCTTCACGAGGCCATGGAGCAGGTTTGGTAGAGTTAAAAGATTTTTTTGCAAATAGAGAACTTTTTTGCAAATAGCCATGAGACAACAGTAGGGCACTGCTACTAAGGGGGGCAGGTACCTTTACATTGCTGGATGGTGATTGGGCCGTACCGGAGGAGCTGAGATGGCGGGGTTGGTCGGCGGTGAGCCGGCGCCGGGCGTAAACCTCGGCAACAGCCGCCGTTGCTCCTCCCGAGCAGCAGCACCCACCGTAGAAAAAATTGACGGCGGCTGTCAGAATCATGCCGGAGAGACGACGTAAACCACGTCGCCGGCGAGATCACGGCCAACACAGACACAACACAAAAACTCACGCGAACAGAGGAACACGATCTTGTTTGGTGCTATTGAATTGACAGCTTTTCCAGACCCTATTCCACTGCTTAAGTAAGCGATTACAAGGAATTAAATCATGTCTACATGGAAAGAAAACATGACCTCCAATTAAGCCGACCCATGCAAGATTATGCACCTAAAATAAACAACTAACTATATAGAGCTACTACTAATCCAGCACACAAGGATTATTCTTAACAATCTCCTCCTAAGCCTTGGTGTGCTCACTACTGAGTACTGACGTTGATCAGGCCGATCTTAGTACGTAACTCATGGAACTTGGTCTTGCCTAACGGCTTCGTTAGAATGTCGCCTAGCTGCTCTTCGCTCCTGATGAACTCCACATTGATCAGGCCATTTTCTGCAGCCTCCCGGACTAGATGATACTTCACTTGAATGTGCTTACTCTGTCCATGGAGTACTGGATTTTTGGTCAAGGAAATGGCGGACTTGATGTCCACCCTCAGCATTGGCGCTCTCGGTGCTGATCCCTGCACTTCTGCCAGCACACGAGCAAGCCACAATGCCTGACAAGCAGCATTTGCAGCTGCTATGTATTCTGCCTCACAGCTAGATTGCGCCACCACCTTCTGCTTCATGGATTGCCAGGTGATTGGGCTGCTGCCGAGGAAGAAAATCACCCCTACCGTGCTCTTCCTAGCATCGACATCACCAGCGTAATCGCTGTCACTGCACCCCGTCAGGTGCGCATCCTTCTCCACCTTTTTGTTAAACCAAACCCCCCCAATTCTGGGTTCCCGCCACGTAGCGCAGGATGTGCTTCACAGCAGCAAGGTGGTCCTCTCGAGGATCTTCCAAGAACCGGCTAACATACCCAACAACGAAAGCTAGATCAAGACATGTGGTAACCAGGTACCCCAGGCTCCCGACGATGCTTTTGTATGCCGTCGCGTCAACCGACGGCTCCAAGCTGAACTTGCTCAGCTTCAGCCGTGCCTTATGGGCACTTGGCACGGATTGCACCCTTCCATGCCACTCTTCTCCAGGATCTTGGCGGCATAGGCTCCTTGGCTGAGCGAAATTCCACTTGTGCTCTGCTTCACTTCAATGCCGAGGTAGTAGTGAAGCAAGCCGAAATCGCTCATCTTGAACGCGGTTGCCATCTCCTTCTTCAACAACTTGATGGCGTCGCGGTTGGAGCCGGTGATCACAAGGTCATCGACATAAACCCTGACCACCAGCTACGCGTTGCCATTCCGCCTGACATAGATGGCATGCTCCGATGGACTCCTCTTGAAACCGAGTGACAGCAACGTGTCGTCCAGCTTCGCGTTCCAAGCGCGCAGTGCTTGGTGCAGCCCGTACAACGCCTTCCGCAGCTTGAGCACCTTGTTCTCCTTGTCGGTGATGATGAAACCGGCTGGCTGCTGCACGTAGACCTCTTCCTGCAGGTCCCCATTGAGGAACACTGACTTGACGTCCATATGGTGCACCTCCCACCCCTCGTGCGCCGCAAGGGCGATGAGCAGGCTCACCGAGTCCAGCCGCGCCACCGGAGCAAACACCTCATCGTAGTCGATGCCATGCCGTTGCGCGTAGCCCTTCACCACCAGGCACGCCTTGTGCTTGGACACGGCCCCGTGTTCATCCCTCTTCACCTTGAACACCCATTTCAGCCCGATCGCACTGCGACCAGGCGGAAGATCAGCCAGCGACCAAGTCTTGTTCTTTTCAATCGCTTCCATCTCCGCCATCATCGCCTCCCTCCAACTTGGGTTGCACTCCGCCTCCTCGAATGAGGCAGGCTCATCGGAGCTCACTGCGTGCAGCTCCTTTGCTACTAGTGTGTGTGGTGTGAAGCCACGAGGCGAGGCCAACCCAATGATGTTGTTGATGCTGCGGAACCGGCGTGGGACTTCGTCGTCGTGATCGGCGTCCAGGTTGTCGTCATCGACGCCATGTGGTGAGCTGGGTTCTGGTTCCATGCCACCATCCTCGTCGGGATGTGGCGATTGCTCGCCCGATGCTGGTTCCTCGCCGTCAGCCCCGTCGAGATGCGATGACTGCTTGCCTGACTCTGGAGTTGTCTGGTCCGTGGTGGAGTACTCCACCGTGAAGACGTCGTCGCCACCGCCCGGCTCTCCATCATCACCGTTGGCGCCCCAGTCCCACTAGGCTTGCTCATCGAACACCACGTCGCGCATTACATGGACACGCTTCGTGACGGGATCATAGGTGCGGTACGCCTTGGACCCACGCTCGTAGCCGACAAAGATCATCTTACGACCACGATCCTCGAGCTTTGTCAGGTGTGGCGCTATGTTCCGGACATAGACGATGCAGCCGAATGTCCGCAGGTGGTGTACTATCGGCTTTTTCCCGTGCCACGCCTCAAACGGGGTCATGCCATCCACACTCTTCGTCGGGCACCTGTTTAGCACATACACAACAGTGCTTACCGCCTCGCCCCAGAACCATCCGGGCAGTCCCTTCGCCTTGAGCATGCTCCTTGCCATCGTCACAACCGTGTCTTTTAGGCGCTCGACGACGTTGTTTTGCTGCGGACTGTAAGGCGCGGTGTGCTGATGATGCACGCCTTCAGCCGTGTAGTACTCCGCAAACTCGATCGAGGTGAACTCACCTCCGCGATCGGTGCGAAGTGCTCTGAGCTTGCGCCCGGTTTCGCCTTCCGCCCGCGCCTGGCTGTCCTTGATGGCAGCCGCTGCACGATCCTTTGAAGGAATCGCGGCTACCCACATGTACCATCTAAGATCGTCCACCAGCAGCAAGAAGTACTTGTTCCCCCTTGGCGTCGCCGGCGAGATTGGATCGCATATATCACTGTGCACCAGCTCCAAGAGCTGTCGCTGGGAAGGATGTCCGCCTCTGCTTGCCAGCCATGCAGGCCTCACAGAGCTCCTTCACCTCTCCAATCGTCGGTAGGCCTCGAACGAGCTCCTCCCGAGCTAGCTTCCGCAGCGCTGCCATGTTGACATGGCCAAAGCGCTCATGCCATCGCCATGCCTCGTTGTCACTGTGCGTTGCCAAGCAGACCGGACACTGTGCTAGCTTGATGTGGAGCACATACAACACCTTCGCTAGGAGTCGTCGCACGGCTCGTGGATCCTCATCACGCCGTCGTCGATGTCGATCTTGTATCGGGCCTCGTCGAGTTGCCCGATGCTCACGATGTTCGTCGTCAGTCGTGGGATGTAGTAGACGCCGGAGAACGACAGGAGCTCTCCATTCTTGCACACGAACGCGACGGTCCGACGACCCTCGGTCCGTGCCACCGAGTCATCGCCAAAGCGCACCGACCCGAGCACTGCCGTGCCCAGGACCCCGACATGTGGTTGGTAGCCCCGATGTCCAGGACCCATGTCTCCGCGTCACGCTCCTTCTCCTCTTCCAGGTGGGCGAACACCTTCTACTCCCGGAGCTGGACTTGGGCGCCGGATCCCTCCGTTGCTGCCTCAGGCCCGCCGCCACCGTGCTCCTGCTTCACTCCCCGCGGTGCTAGGCCAGCCTGCGGGAGCGGAATCACCGGCGGGTTACGCGGGGGAGCTTCGAGGGGCGATGCGACCACCGATGGGGGCGGCGCTGATGTGGTCGTGGCTTGTGGCGGCGGAGTGGATAGAACGTGCGAGGTCTTCACGAGAAGAAGAGAAGCCTCATCTTCCTCCTGGACGACATGGGCTTGCTCCTTCTTGGGCTTCGAGCGACACTCGCGGGCCCAGTGGCCCATCTTGCCGCACCGCCTGCACTCGTTGCCGGTGGGCTTGCTGTAGTTGGACGACCCACTCGACGATGAGCCTTTTCTGTTGTCACGTTCATGACCGCGGCCGTATTTTCCACCTCCGCGTTGCCCTATGCCGCCACTGGAGCCGTTGCCAGAGTGGTTCTCTGCCTCGCGCTTCTTGCATCGCGAGTCCCATTCCTCCTCCGTGAGGTACAGCTTGCCCTCGTGCTGCAGCGACGCCGGTGGCTCTTCTACATCCTCCGCTGCCCGGAGCCACCTGGTAAGACCCTCGATGGTCAGTGTCGACACATCGAGCAATGTCGTGATCGCAACCACGATTTGCTCGAGATGTTTCGGCACGCTGCGCATGATCTTGTCGACGATCGTGCTGTCCTCCAGCTTTTCGCCCAAGGTATCTAGAGTCGCGGCCATACCGTTGAGGCGAAGCACGAAGTCTTTGACGGCCTCGCCAACTCGAACTTGCGTCAGAGGTTCTGCGCCACCGTCTTCTTCACACGGTCATCTTCGACTCGCATGGTTGTGATGGCGTCCCACGCCTCCTTCGCTGTCGCCTTCTCGGCGATCGTGGACACCATCTCCGGTGGCACCACGCCACAGAGGGCGTCGAGCGCCATCATCTCCTCTTGCGGTTCAGCGCCACCATCTTTGATGGCGTGCCAAAGTGCCCTTGCCTTCAACTTCACCTTCATCAGAAGCGTCCAATTAGAGTAATTTGTCTTGGTGAGGACGGGGTAGCTACGCCCGTTGCCCACCTCACGAATCTCCCGCTGGATCACGACGCCGTCCTTGGAGGTGTTGTCGATCGGCTTCTTGTCATCACCCATCAGTGCAACACCCGGGTTCGCAACCAGATGCTTTGATACCAATTGTCAGAATCACGCCGGAGAGACGACGTAAACCACGTCGCCGGCGAGATCACGGCCAACACAGACACAACACAAAAACTCACGCGAACAGAGGAACACGATCTTGTTTGGTGCTATTGAATTGACAGCTTTTCCAGACTCTATTCCACTGCTTAAGTAAGCGATTACAAGGAATTAAATCATGTCTACAAGGAAAGAAAATATGGCCTCCAATTAGGCCGACCCATGCAAGATTATGCACCTAAAATAAACAACTAACCATATAGAGCTACTACTAATCCAGCACACAAGGATTATTCTTAACAGCAGCCACTGGCAGATGCCAAGCCTCCTCGCTGTGTATCGAATTGCGGCCATTCCGCTCGTTGGGTTCCTCGTGTTGCCGATTTCGCCGGAGTTTACGATTGATATAGGTTAGGTTAGGGCACCGTCTCCAACTTAACCCCAGAGTCAAAGATCGGTACGGACTCAACTCGACCATAGAGAGAAATCCAAAACGGAATAGGATTCACGGCTGATTGCAATTAATTTGCAAGATCCATCCATGGCAACAGTCGGATTTCATTTCGAGACGATTTAAACGGACAAATAACATTCAGATCAAAAACACAAGATAAAGGAGAGAGACCTACTGGAGTATAGGAGACGCGATTGGAGGAGAGCCGCGACGAACAGCGTCCATCCCGCGCGGTGCATTGAGTTGCTGAAGGCGTGCCGGCGGCGGCCACTGGCCTCTGCGTGCGAATTGGAATTTGGAAATGGGAATGGAAAAGAACGAAACGGGAGGATGAGCGAACGACCCATGGTCCACTTGTCGAATATTTGTTTACAGTTGATGATTTGGAGTTGTATTAGATAAAGGAATAAAGTAAGAGTCGAACTCTATCCTAATCGTATTGCCGCCATCGCCGGATTCGCCTCTTCGGGTTTGTGCCAAATTTCGTGGTGTGTATGACTAATATAGTAGACCAGGGATTAATTTCGACTCCGACTGAAGGTCGTGTTTGATATAGATTAGGATGAAGATTAAGTATGGGACATATAAAATGAGAAAGTTACTAGAGCATGGTTACCGTCATCATCATCCCGGCGAGTCAGCCTCCATCTGCATCATCTCCAATGACCGCCCCAAGTTGCACATCCAATTTATCAGCGTATGACGGAGTTGAGGCAGCAGTGGAGAAGGTGCTCAAGAAGTAGGCGAATGTGAGGACGCTGCACTTGAAGACGGTGGATTCAGTTGCATTGCACTGCCAATTTACCAGGCTGTGTCGGAGTTAAGGGAGATATTTAACTATTTACCTAATAATTAATGATTTATCATTGGACCCACATGTTATAAACACATAAAAATTCATATATCATAGACTAGACTGTGAGTGACAAATAGTTAAATGCCCCGAGTTGAGGTGGTCGTCGTTGATATTCGCTGATGACCTGTGCAATCTTTTGCACGTTTGCGGGAAAAAGCTTTCCCTTCACCACATCCCCACCTCGCCTGCCACCAAGCCGCGCCACCAACCTTTTAGAATCGCCCTTGCAACTGGTGCAAATAAAAGGTACAGGAATGATCAATTTTCATTGGCGTCCGAGACTAATTGCACTAAAAAATCCCTTCATTCCATGTATATTTCTTTCTTTTTAATGAAATAAACGAAACGTAGCTCTCCTACGTTTTTCAGAAAAAAAAATGCACAAAAAAAAGCTAAAATTTCATCATTTCGAAGCGAGCAGCACGAAAACTTCGAGCAAAGAGATATCTGCCAGTGGCTACCTTCTGCAAATGTCTACTTGACGACAGCACTTGGGCCAAACGGGCCTTTACGATCCACGAACATCTCAAACAAGATTCCATTATAGTATCAAAAATATTCCCATGAGCTAGATGAAAGTGATTGAAAAAACATCGCACACGCTTGACGGCTAACAGTGATGGCAAAAAGACGGAACGAAAAAAAAAAACCCCTTGTGTACGATATAAACGTAGATAGTAATTCTTCGAGCTGATCACTTGCCAATGGCAAAAAGTAGAACTCCTGTAAAAAAAATAATCTGCAGCACTACCCTGCTTCAGGGCTCGGGCTTCCTTTTCTTCTCTTATTGGAGTCAGCCAAAGGAATCTTCATAATCATAATGAAACAATAATACATTCAGGCCAAACCTCAGACAATCATACGCTCTTTTCTCTCTCCGGTATATACACCTATACAGGGTAAAGGAAAAAAGAGAAGGGTTTATACATTGATGCAGTAAATGAACAGATCGAGCATGTATATTAATATATGCATATTTGAGGTGAAAATTTACCATAGAGGCTCATCTGGGCTGTCTTGGAAGTGCCCAATGAGCTCGTAGATCAGCCTTCTGTTGTCCTGGGCAATCTTGCTTGAGGATGGATACGTGTTATCAAGCTCAGCAAGCATGCAAAACAACTCCGCCTTTTTCAGTTCGGTTTGCCTTATTCCACGAGCACTTCACGCGGCCATGGAGCAGGCTTTGCAGTTTGCAGAGAGCAAAACTCGGGATCAGTTCATCAAGTCAGTTTGGGCAGCCTGAATTTAAATGTTTTGATCTGTTTGCTTGCAGCAATCATCCATACTGTTTTCTACCTAATTTACGTATACTTGCTCGGACTCAAAAAATTTTCTGGATCCATCACTGGTTGAAGTGAATGCGTGCTCGCGGTCGCGGCACGAGGTGGAAATGAAGGAAGAGGAAATCGTGGAGAATGTGATGACGATAGTGGAGAAGGTGCTCAAGAAATGTGTGAACGTGAGGGTTCTGCATTTGAAGACGGTGGATTCAGTTGCACTGCCAATTTATCAGGGTGTGCCAGAGTCGAAAGATCGTCATTGATGTTCCAGAAGTGGGAACCAGTAATGCATTTGCTTGGGGCCATAGAAACTTGATTGATCTAGTACACTCTTAATGGGCACGTCGATACTAATCCAGATGATCCTCCTTGGTTTGAATGAGTAGAGAGACATTGGTTTAAATGAGCAGAGAAAGGAGCAGTATAGTGTGGCAGGTTTTCAGGCTGTTAGCACGGTTAACTTAGGAGTACTTCCTTCATCCTCCATCCTATCATAGAATGTAAGTATTTTTTAATAGATATATATATTAAGAAAATAGGTAGGAAGGTGAATGGTATTAGTACCTCAGCTGTTAAAGTTCATACTGTTGATTGTATTACCATAATTACTTAGAATTTAATAGTAGTTTTAATTTAATAATCTAGTTCTACAGTAGAGCGAAGGGAAAACGCATGGAATTATAAGTTAACCAGTTATCTTATATCCTTTGCACTTAGCGCTTACAGTCCTACGGAGTAACAGATGAGACGCACGGGAGTACCTAGGATGTGTTTGGTTTATGATCATACGTAGATAAGATAAGTCAAAATTTAGTGGGACTCATTTATCATATAATTTTTTTATCAAAATATAATTATCCGGGATTTTGTTTTAAATACTTCATTGTAATAAATATAATGATGTAATCGGATCATAAATTAGATAAATGATTTAAAAGAAAAAAATCATTTGGAATCAACCCAACCATAGCCAATCACACATAGACCAAAACATGAATAGTTAGATACACTTATCTAGCATATCGAGAGAATATTCCTTTTTTGAGCTACCCTATCCACCCTATGCTCCAACCAAACATAGTCATAGTTAGATGCACTTATCTAGCATATCAAGGGAATATTCCTTTTTTAAGGCTACCCTATCCACCCTATGCTCCAACCAAACACAACCAAAAATCCGATGAACATCTCACATCCAGTTTCATCCACCCAACCAAACACACCCTTGATATACTACACTCCGTACCACCACCGGGTAACGTAATATGCTCCCTTCATTTCATATTATAAGTCGATTGATTTTTTACTAATTAAATTTCTCTAAGATTGATTAAGTTTATAGAAATATATATTAATATTTTTAACCCAAAACAAATATATTATCAAAATTCATTAAATAAAACTAATTTGTATTTTAGATGTTGCTATTTTTTTATAAACTTAATCAGACTTACAAAGTTTGATAACTTATAATATGAAACAGTTATAAACGAAGGGAGTACTTAGGATTGAATGGGGCCATGCATTCACGAGCACAAACCACCTAATAATCCAGCTTAGATCCCAACGTAGAAGCAGGAATCTGCTGATCTAAAAGTTCATTAGATATTCTTCAAAAGGCCAAGATGGTGGCGTCAATCACATACACCGCGGATGAAGGCTCCGCAGGCAGACGACACCCTCATGCTATGGGGGAAAAAATATACGGCCCCTAAATACAAACACGGATATGTTGTTTATGTTTACCGGGGCAGCTACAAGGGTATTTACATAGGCTATTTCCAGAAAATGGTTAGATTCCGGGGGCATAATGAGTTGAGGCTCCTATTCCAAAAGTGAAATTATTACGCCCGTCTATCGACCACGCGGGGCTATCAACTTATAGCCTCAATGTGGTGTCTGCTGGAGCTCTAGAAGCCGCGGCTTTCGCCTTCTCAGCTAAGAATTTGTCACACTCTGCGCCCTTGACAGTGAATTCCATCAGAAGTTCCTCAAATAATCTCTTCAGCGCGGTCTTAAACCTCGCCGAGCAGCTTTTGTCGCCCTCATCAACATCCTGCACACCATTTCCAACAAGACATCCAACTTGGGCACCGTCCAGATAGGCTCTGCAAGCTATCAGGATGCTCTGGCCATACTTGCGGAAATGGCCAGCGATAAAATCCTCAAAATGCTGCAAAAAATTGCATTCGTATTAAATTTGCAGGTGTGAAGATTGGATCCAAAATAATAGAAACTAAACAACAAATATTTTCACCGTAAAAGAACCAGAACAATAAGATAAATTGTTCACAAGATGTACAGGTATATCTATTCATAGTGGGGAATCCATGGCATGCAACCACACAAGCACAACAATAGCTTCCCACAGTAATCACTCCATTTCTTTTTGTGACGTATTTTGGTTAAGCATGGAAATTATGGAAGTTATAATAACAAAGACAATGTTAACATCTTCAAAATAATTGAGAGAATAGTAGTTAGTGTAACTGTGTAAATGATTACTAATTAATATTGACGAAAGGAACATATGAGGGCGAAAGTGAGAAAACATCAATAAATATGTATATTTCGAGAGGAGATTGCAAAGAGACTTTTAATGGAGGATATATTCATCAAACAAGAGAGGTTTTACAGTAGATGTCTAGATATGTATCATAGTAAGAGTAAAATGGCAGTTATGAACCTGACAAGGCCACCTTATGGTTTCAAACAACTTTTGTACTATTATGAAAATAAATAATCATCTTCCAGATACTATAGGATAAGAACAGAGTCGTATCCATACCTTTGGTGGATTTCGCAGAGAATACAGCATTGTCCTGCAGGATAGCAGGAAAGTATCTTCATTATAAGTTAATGAACTCTTCTCCCCATGAGGTGTATTAGCATGCATGGCATATCCAGGCTCATTGAAATAAGGTTTGGCATTCAACACCAAAGCCTGAATTGAGACCAGGACTTGTAGCATTGTTGAATTTGAAGGATTCCACCTCTCACATCCACTACCAGACCAGGTGTTCAACAGGCTAAGGCACACCTTCCCGCAAGCATACAAGTTTGGATTAAGCCGCAACCCACCAGATCGATAGTTCACCAGCTGCATAGATTACTAATTATTGTAAGATACTTAAAAATGGAGTGAAACATCATTGATGCTGATTAAGTCAAAAAAATCTTACTGGAGGTACACTCGGATAATGAGGAGGGAAGTAAATGTCAAAGAAGAAGAGACCATCATGATAGGGAGTGCCTGCTGGTCCCATGATAACAGCTCTAAGCAGGTCCATTCTATCCTCATATGCCCTCAAGAATATGGTATCTGTAAATATAGGACAAAAATCCAAAGTAAATAATCATAAAAGGACCTCGTGAATGTAGTATTTGTCAATGGCATGGTCACATCATGCATGACATTTAGCATAAACACTGTACCATTAGCTGTTCATAAAAAAAATTGAGCATATGAAGCAACAAAACTACCTGGTAAATCTTTTTCTAGAACTTTCCACTCATGCTGAATACGCTTTGCCCATTCTTTTGAAGGCTGTCAACAGGAAAAATTAGTATCGAACTAACAAGAAAAGGAATATACAGAATGTACAAAAAACTGTTACCTTTTTCACTACCTGAACCTTTCTTAAATCTGGCTTCGAATAATAATGATCACTGTGATCATCAACAGTATCAAATTGCTTAAATGCACTGTATTTTTCATCAATTTTATCATCCATCATGTTCACAGGTTTGGTCTTATTTGCCATCTCTGCTGCAGTCTTCTGCAGCCATGGTAAAGGAGCCTCCACACCAGGTGGGATATCCAAACCATCAAACTTTGCAGCCAAAGTGAAGTTATATTCATTTTCATAAAGTGCACTATCATAATCATAATCATCATACTCATCTTCATCATAACCATAATCTTCTTCAAATGGCTCATAAGTATAGTCATCAATGCTGTTGTAAAATGCGTTCTCTTGAAATATTTTCAGGCCACCAAGTAATATATCAGGATTTTTTGATGGGTAGGTACTTGGGCCGGCAATTTCACCAGCCAAACTACTCTGGAATTGTTCCCAGAGAAAATAAGTCCAACTGACATGGTATAGAAAAAAGAAAACGAAAATAGAAAACACGAGGAAACTTACCTTTGCATGCTTTAGCCAGTCTATAGGATATCCAACAGCTTGTTTATTCTTATCAACTGATGATTTTTCACCAATAATCAGAACTCCATCAGGATCATCATCAGCATCTAGTTCAATTACTTCATGAGGAACAACCTATTCAGAGTATAAAAAAATCAAGCCCCACCATTTAAGATTTCATAGCATGCCATTACAAAAATGTTTTAGGGGAAATAATTGATCTTATACAGGAAATCGTGGTGGCTGAAAAAGCCAGAAACAACACAGCAATGCTGAGTTCATAGAATAAAAACTGACATGGTTACTACTAATCCTTCATCTTTATATTTGGCCTCTTTATGTTCTTTGGAGTCTGGACTCTATCTTGATTTCCGACAATGATGGTTGCTGGAGATGGGCTTTTGGCCACAAAATATCATATATAGAAAGAACAAACATATTTCACTTGAGGCATCTCTAGATTAACCACAAGTTTTAGATGATAGTTAAAACAGAATCCTAGAGTTACAGAAAGACATCAAAGAACCAAACAACCGAATAGACTGCGCTGGAATAGTCAGATGACATGTACTTTCAGCTTCCAGTCTCTACTACCAACGTCATATGTCAGATTATGTCTAAACCAGAATATTGGGTAGTAGGGGAAGACGTCACATAATTGAACAATTGATCTAACAGACAGACAAAATAATCAAATGGCATGCGCTTTCAGTCTACCCATCCACTCTGGAACCGAAAAAATTGCACATGCCAACATCACATGTCAGAAGATTACATGTCCACCTCTCCAGATAAGAAACAAACAAGGATTTTTACTCACGCAGTGCCAGAGAATGCTATACTACCACTCAAAAGCCCAACCAAAGATGTCCCATGCTAGATTTCCTTCAACATGAATTCTAGTCCATCATGAACCAGGGTGAAACAGGGTGTCACTCTAAAGTCTAAACAGTCCAGATTGCTTCTCTCCTGCTTGGTTTATTAGGCATTTCAATACAATCAAACCCTCAAAAAAATTTCAGTATTGCAATCATAAACTATGATTCAACAATCATCTTACTAAAACAGCCCAACTTCTCACCATACAAAAACCCACAAACCCCACTTGACATTCAACACTGAGCACATATCTAGATCAAAATTCAATATATCAAACTGCCACTGCCAGTCCACCACAACCATTTCCTGGCACAATCAAAGATCATCTGCCCACACAATTCTAGGGCAATCCCATACCAAAATAATAGGTCATCGCATAACTGGAATCAACACGCATCCATTAAAATGATCACCAATACTCCCTCACTCCCACATCGAGCAATCCCGCGCCCCAGTCCCCCCACGGTTCCCAATTACAACATCACCAAAAATCATGCACCACAAACAAAGGAGAGATAGAGAGGCGCCTTCCCACATCACCTGACTCCTCTTCCGCTTCTGGTGGCCGGAGCTCCACCCCCCTGCCGCGGCCGCCGCCGGCGTCACCTCGACCACGTCGGGATCATCGAACGACGAGCTCCCCGCGCAGAGGTAGCCCCTGCCCAACCGGAGCAGTAACCAACCACCACAACGTCAAAAAAAAAAAAATCCAACGGAAACCGCGGAAATGGAACAAAGAGCGGCGCGCGCCGCCGATCAGATCGGCGGAGGGGGGAACTCACTTGGGCGCGTGGGTCGCCATCGTCGCCGCGCCCAATGCGATCGCCGGCCGCCGCGGCGCGAGGTGGCCGTTTAGGGTTTCCGGCGAGGAGAAACAGAGAATTGGGGAGGAAAAGGGGTTTGGGTAGAGAAAGTGGGGGGTGGAGAGGAAGGCTATTTATCGTGATCAAATCAATTCCCAAAGGGGAAAAATCCACGTGGCAGCGTGGAGCATGGAGGAAAAAGTTTACTTTTCAAGGGTTCAAATGAGAAAATAGGCGTGTGTTTTTTTCTAAAAGCCACTGACAGGTGGGCCCAGCATGCGTTTCGGCAGGCAAGCGGGTCCCACGCCTTCCACATGCGTGCCACGTCAGAAGAATCGATGGGATACAGCTGGTCGGATACGAAGGGTTCAAATCCATGTCCATAGTTTTCTGCTAAATGTAAATAAAATATGAACAATGATCAGGTGTTGAAATGAATATGAATTTGAATTCAATATCTACACAAATTAATCAAATGTTAGTTTCAGGCACAGGAATCAGTTGTTGCTGGAATTCAGTAGGGGAGTTTGGTGTGGGCAGTAAATGCTGCTTTGTGACTTTTGGTCTGCGTCAATGGAGATTGACCTTTGGTCTTTGGATGGGTGAGAAGATAAGAAAGATGGATTCTGGAATTGCATGTCTTTGGTGATCAAACTGTTTCATTTCATACAGATTCAGGAGTTTGAAAATTTTCAGACTGGTTTTCAATCAAAAGGAGAACTGAAAATGAGAGGATTCTTGGTTTTATTGGTTGGTGTCTCTCCCTTTTCTGTCCTCTGAAAAATATTACTCCTAAAATGAAGCTGGAAATGTTGTTCAAAAGAAAATTCATAGCCGTATCTCTGTGTCCTCATCTCGTGTTACTATGTCAGGCTACTTGCTAGTGCTAGTTTCATTTTCAGCTGCATTTTGTTAAACTCAATTACCAATCCTCCTTTCAGTATTTTACTCACTGAGGCGTCTCTGTCTGGCAAAGAGGTTGGAGAAGCAGCAGCGTATTGCCAAGCAGAATGTAAAGCTCAGTATTTAAAAATCAAGCAAGTTGGTGGAATGGTGGATGGATGGTAGCATAGATCAATTTAAACATGGCTTCTTTTCGATGCAGCCAAAGGTGATGATGTCATATCCACAAGATTGCTAGTTATCATCCTGTCATCACGCTGCGTGACTCTATCAGTTTACTGAATCGAGACTCGCTCGTCTAATTTTTGTCAGTGTCGCATTAAACTTGACACTAAATAGTCATAAATATAAAAATTCATTAAACTTGACAATGACAAAATAGTTGAATTCATAAATATAAAAATTTCCTGACCTTTTTCATCCCATCCTGAAGATTTGCAAAAATATCCCCTATTTCGGATCGCATTTGGAGAGTTTTGCCAGAAGGTCCCTCCTTAGGCCTCAAAAATTACCGGAGGCTCCTGCAAATCTGCAGCACAACTTCACCTCACCGGCGACGGCGAGTCGATTCCATGCGCCGCCAGCGCCGGAGCTTCTTTTTCCTCCACTCCGGCGAGCTAAGGCGATGGATCGGAGGACGAAGAGCTTGGGTTCTTCTCCGGCCTCGGCAACAAGAGAAACCCACCCAGCCTCATATCGGTTAATCCATCTCTCTGCTCATTTCAGGAACACGATGAAACTAACCCCAATTTTAACTTAACTGCCAAAGTTAGAGCTGGATTTCACCAGATTCATTAGCTCAGAAAGTTATATTTTTTGATAATGGGTAGAAAAGGCTATGGGAGATGCAAATCACTACATTACTGTCGATCAAACAGAGAATTGAGGAAATTATGTAGGTTTCATTGTGTCAGCACAAAGCTGTGACCTGTTAGTGGCAAACTGGCAATGGAGATGAGAATAACATGCTGAAACGATTGGCAGCTTACATTGCATTTACAGCTGTAGAAAATGAGAAAACCAATATAGAGATATCAGCTATGTTTGGACTGCATTTCACAATGCAGTATCAGTAGTAGTACAATTACAGCAGATAGCTGCTCTGTCAGGCTATACAGGCATACTGCTTAGAATTTCAGATAAGCAGATTTACATACTTCACATGCTCAAGGCACAACTGAGTAACTGACCACAAACCCAAACACACCAGCTGCCTCTACCACACTTACAAAGTTACAACACACATCACCATGTAAGTATCATACAAACCAGGCAGCATTTTATTTGGGGGTACACAAAGCTTGCACATATACAGTAGTACAGTACATATACAGCATATATTAGTGTCCCGATTTTGTCGCAAAATATACAGTAGCCCAGTATCACAAACTCACAATTGCCATGAGTCACAGGCTGCAGGGGATGCCAGCTTCAGAGAAGGTGGCGACAAGCTTCGGCAGGAGCTTGCCAAGCATTATCTTGAAACCGGTTGAGGAGTTCTTGCATCCGTCGTCCGAAATGTAGGTGCTGTCGTGCGCATGTCCAACAAGATCGCCACCAAGATAAGCCTTGCAAGCATCCAGAATGTGTGGTGCGCGACAAGTGAAGTGCTCCTTGACAAACTTCTCGAAATGCTAGATCAAGGAAAAGAAAGAACTATCAGTATACACATCTTATTTCTTAAAGAAGTGACTCTCACAGCTGACATGGTATATATAAGATAAGACATACTAAACTCATGTGAAGTTTTTGGTAGGCAAGGGGATGACTATGAGATCCATCAATGCACATCAAGTATTACAAACTAAAGCCATAGCATTCAACAGCATTTAGATTTTGATTCAACATAGATGTATAAAAATATATTTTCAGAAATTATCGTTTCTCCCTCAGAATCCATAGGAGATCTGAGTATCATTTCAATTAGGAGCAGAAAAGAACAGTATGGACACCATGCCTTTTTTTTCAGAAATTGTTGTGTACAGAATTTCCAGAGCTGAGACGTACCTTTGGTGGCTTGTGTAAAATGTACGTCATGGACTTGCATGACAGCAGGAAAGCATTTTCATTGTATGTGATCGAGTTCTTCTCTCCATCTGCTTTCCCCATGAATTTGTCATAGCCAGCCTCATTGAAGTAAGGTTTTTCATTGAGAACAAGACCTTGAAGGGATAACAGCAGTTGAAGAACAGTTGAATTTTCAGGGTCCCACACTTCATTACCAGTTCCTGCCCATGTTTTGAGCAGGCTGAGGCATACTTTGCCAGACTCATACAAGTTCGGGTTCAGACGGAGGCCACCAGAGTGGTAGTGAACAGACTGGGGGGAAAAGTTGAACAGGGTTATTTACTGTTCAGAAGCGAGAAAATCTGGAGTGAAAGATGTAGGTAAGAGCAATGCAAAATGAAGAACTTACAGGTGGCTCATGAGGATAATCAGGAGGAAAGAACATATCGAAGAAAAAAAGATTGTCATGATAAGGTGTTCCAGCTGCACCTACAATGCAAGCCCTCAGGAGGTCCATCCTTTCCTCATAAACTCTAACATGAATACCATCTGTGTAATAGAAAGAAAGCACATCATATAACTGCTGTACAAGATACTATATTCCATCATTATTCGAAAATGTTACTTGCAACTAAAAATTAGAATGAGTTACTGTTTTACTATGTAAGAGTTTTTAGTAGAAAATTTCCAAGCTATACAGTTGTCCTTGCATTTGCAAAATTCTTGTGCCATGGCTAAAATTTTCCCACTGATTAACAAGTAATGATTTATTAAATAATAACATGTCACATACATGATATAACTAAAATAAATTATGCCTTTATAACTCCACTCATCTCCTTGCATGCTAGTCACCAAGATTGATTGTTTCTGGGATTCTCACATGCTATGCTATCCTGTGGAATGTAGAAAATTTTAACCTATTCCTATCCGACTACAAGTATATACACGTCATATCAATTAAAAAAAATAGTGGGATATAAGAATAGTCAGTATTAAGCCATGCTAGCTCAAAAATTAAAATAAACATATGCCAAAATATCAAATTTAACAATAAGACTTAATGGAGAGTTGCAACTGAATAAACATACAGCGAGAGAGAAAAACAAACCTGGCAGATCATTCTGTAAGATTGACCATTCCTGTTGTATCTTCTTCAACCAACCTCTTTTGACCTAGCAGAACAGAAATAATTACTATGACATTGAATTGCATATACTCCAATAGGTAATAGACGTTACGGTTTGCTAGAAAAAGAAAGTTGCACTAAGTAAACCATTACATTTTCGTGACCAATTTCTTTGACAAAGTGGTGATCAGAACAGTCAGTCACAACATGAAATCCTTTTGTCACGACATTTTCTGAAGCTAATTTTGGCTTCTCAAACTGTGTCATCAACTCCATGGTCTGTTTATCTTCGGAGATATCTTCTGCAGATGGCTGCAGTTCTGCTGTCGTAACAATTTGATACTGAGAATCTGCAGTAACCTGAAACAACGCCGTTGTCTCAGAATTCTATAAAAATTAGCTTGCATCATCTAGAGAGAAATAGAACTTACTGAGCTGGAAGATGTTGAATCATGAGCACCAAACAAACTAGAAGCCACATTTGTCAGAAAATCAAAAGCTGTCTTGGGAAAGAGGAACGCAGTGGCTTTGCGCAAGGATCCAGTGCAGTCTCCAGCAGATTCTTCCAGAGCAATCTGAATGAAAATGATAAATCAGCGATGAAATTTCAACCCATAAAGTTAATAATCTTACAATGGATTTTCTAGTTTTGGTCCCTGACCTTTGTATCCTCAAGGTGCATTTTCTCCTGCTCAGACATGTGTACCAAATCATCAGTTGCGTGCTCCTCAATCATGGATTCTAGAGAATCATCTAGAATCCTATCTAATGCAATAATTTCAAAATGCTGAACCTGAAATTTGTACAATATAAGTTATGTTATCAATAGTCTGACCAGGGACCGATCCATGTTTCATCAAAGTTTGGAAATAAAACTGGTATAAGGCAAAGTAAAATAATGCAAAGCAAGAGAAAAAGGAAGAAATCTCAAAGTTAAGCTTACCCTCGATATCACACCGCTAGCCCATTGGACTTCAAGTCCTTCATCCTTGTACCCAAGAACATTGCCAATACATGATGAGAAGGCAGAGGAGGTATCCAAGCTCTCCCTGCTAACTTCCACGGTTCCATTGGTGAGATTTGCTTCAGAATTTTCTATGTTCACTGCTGATCTAATAACGACTTCGCCAGTACAGAAGGAGAAATCTGGGTGTAATACTAGCTCATAGGCACTCACAGTTTCCTCAGTGAGTCCATCTCCATAACTGACAGTGTCAGTATCAACTGAAACAGCCCATTTTACCTTTACAGTCCGCTCAAGTGCATCCACACTTGTCACTATCCCAGTCCGCTGGCACCTACCATTATCCTCAACTGTCAGTTTCTCAAGGATAAATTGCCCAGGCCAAAAATCATGATCACCAAGAGTACTCACAGGAACCAAACTTTGAGGTTCTAAACCAAGAGATGTACTTCCATCTTGCCATAAAACATCAACACCACTCTTTGTCTTTGCAACAACATATGTTTGAGAATAATCTGAACCATAAGTTCCGATAGCCGTTTGAGTGTCGAAGCTGGACTTCCAGGCCGTACTCATGAAGCAAGATTTGTCAGAATTTTCCCAGAGACTTCCCTCGCAATCTGAAAGAGTGCACCAGTCACCCAATTGCCAATTGGCGTAAGGGAAGCATGAAAGCAAGGTGAGCTTCTTTGGGTCCTGAAAGTTTGGAGGACTTGATGATTGACCTCCCCAAACATTTGTTACTGAGGTGATCCAGTTCACATGGACCAGCCCAACATCGACACGAGACACAACTCCTTCATCTCTACTGGCTTTCCATGATCCACACAACCATGTACCCGACTTAGAAATGGAAGGATGAACAATTCTCACACGTTGGCCTGGATAGTAAAAATAAGGTGCATCTTCAAAAAGTATTGGAGGAATGGGTTTCAGTACCTCAGAATCTCTTAAGAGCATTTCGCACCTTGCCCCATCACTGAACACAACAGTGACCAGGTCAAATGCCCTGATCACCCGTCCAATCCATGGCCCCATCACCACGCAATCACCAGAAACAAAGGATCTAACTCTTGAAAGTCTCTTGCTGTTGACATGTTTTATTATGTCACCAGAGCTCGTTTCCAAGTCAACAAGCATATCAACTCCAACTACACGGCCCAGCTGACCTGATGGGTCAGCTGCGGAGCAAACTATGTCTCCATGCAGAAATCCTCTTTCAAAACTTAAAAAGTTATCAATCTTTCCAATGCTCTCGTCCAAGCTGGACAAGATGTTCTGGGCATGACCACAGTATGTAAGTTCACATTCTTCTTGGTCTTCTTCACTGTCACTAGTTTCAGCGTATGACTCACTGTCTGAGTCAATTGCATAGAGATCCATCTCTCTGAGCCCTGAAACAAAGTATGTTCTCAATTTTCACATGGAACCAGATAAAGAAATATTTAAAGGAAATATAATATTAACTACATGCTCACTTTCTTAGGATAGGCACACTGATGTATAGAGTTGATAAATAACAAAACAATCTTCCAGACTGAACAATCAGAACCTGAAAGCTTCCTGTCCCAGATGCTAAAATACAACAGCCACCAGCCAAAAGTTATTGCTGAAAATTGAGTCAAAATTGGATAACTATTGTAAGTGAATAAATGTTATAGAAAATGACGCCTCACATAAAGGAGGACAAATTACCTTGAATCGTTCTGGACTTCCTGATGGTCAGTCTTTCACTGAATTAACAACAAAAGGGAATATCGATATTGTGGTAAAACCAATGTGTGTACAGTCGCACGACTGACTGCTAATGCCAAAGGACAATTATCACGATATATAGTTGCAGAAAATAGTGATGTAATACCACTAACTTCCAGAGGATATTTGATCCAAATATCTAATACGGATAGTAGTAGAGTACCTAGTGCCAAAGGAGATTTGCCCAAAGAGCAATCTGAAGCTAAAGGTAGTGCCAAAGGAGATTTGCCCGGAAGCAATCTAAACTAAATGCCAAAGGAGATTTGCCCGAATAGACAGACTATAGATAGGTATTTTGCCAAAGGAGATTTGCCCAGCTGAAAGGTTATCTCAATTAGGGGAATATGCTCAGGATAATCAATCAACAGGAACGCGCAATTGCCAAAGGAGATTTGCCCTAAAACAAGGAATAACTTGTCACAGGTGTTTAATTCCTGGAGAGGTAAGACCGGCTGAATGATTTTTTTTTGCTTTGGATGATTAGAAGACACAAGTGGTCATAAGCATCAAATCTCATCAAGAAAGCAACAATTATAACAAGCTTCCATTAGATATGTCTTCACTTGATAAGATCACAAGAATATAATGTTCTTTCAAGCCTATTTGCATTGATCAGCAGGCCCTGCAAACGTGGTGAGAACTTCAGTCCAATTGGTCACGATAATCCAAATTGACAAAGATATTACTATATTAGATGCTTTAGAGAACACTCTCATCAAAAGGCATTATTAGGCACAAAGATCAACCTCATAAAGATTTCTATGTTGCTACAAATGTTTGTGCCAGTGCTGATGGTTCCACATTTAAGATCTTTTGTGGATGGATCTCCTTATACATATGCGTGTGTTTTGGTCCTTTTGAGGATATCAAAAATAAAAAAAAAAGGATCATTTACAACTCTACATATGTGTATATTCATGGTTTCATGTTGCTTGTTGATAGGATGCGAATTATGTATGGATTTTTTACAAAAAAAAAGGGTTTTGTACAATGAATCTTGTACGGACACTTCAGTATGATGATTTGATGATAATTTGAGTTCTACAAGCAACTAACTCATGGACATACTACAATGCTCATGGGTAAGCATTTACAGTTCTACACAAACAAAAAAGGGTAGAATATGAATCAACAACCACTTGTTGATAGTAAAGGTATCTAAAGTGAGATAAGATAAGTCTCATAACGAGCAAGAATGAATATTTGCTTGAAATAGTCCATTTTCCTTTCTATGCCAGTACTTGAAATTTTCTTATCAAAACAGGGGCAGACCGGTAGACACACATTTTCACTGTTCAGGAAACATACTCCCTCCGTCCAAAATAAATCAACTTCGTACGGGATGTGACACATCCTAGTACGATGAATCTGGACACCCTTATGTCCAGATTCATTGTACTAGAATATGCCGTATCCCATACGAGGTTGGTTTATTTTGGGATGGAGGGAATAATTAATAGCTAGTTTGCAATACAGCATAGCAGATGTTACGAGAGAGAGAGAGAGTAAACATCCTATAGAAAGCTCACAGATGAGCATTCTGCAATATGATCCTGCTACGTAACAGTCAATCGAAAGTAGAAGTATCTCTAAATCATTGGTACTTGCAATACCAGCTTAAGGCTTTAAACTGACACAAAAAGCTATTGAGATTAAAAAAACTATTAACGTTACTAGGAAAAGAGAGGATAAAACCAAACTGCATGCAAGGAAAATTCAGAACAGTTGTTGAAATAATATATGGTTAGATCTTCACTATTAAAAAAACACATACAGATAGGGGTCAAATTAAAACGGATACTACAAACATCTGAAAATCCATATCTAAAGGATTAACATAGAGGCAGGCGAAAACCAAACATCAACAAAAAATCATGCCCATATTATTTAGCGCAAGAAATGATCAATCATGCATAAATTAGACGAACCTAGTAGGTTATAAAACATTGTTTTTCTTTTTACTTGGAATTGCCAATTTGGAACTTTGGATGCCTTCATGATTGAAACAACAGTACAGAAAAATCTCAGACATTTCAACATCATAGTCGACATAAGCAGCTACTAATATTTAACCTTTCCGACAAATCATCCTGGTAACTAATCAAATCCAACAAAGTACCTTCCGTGTTAATCACGCTGTCCAAAAAACCTGAAGAAAAAATGGCGCGAAAACAATTCGTAGCACCCACAAAGTACTCAGATATGACAAATATCTCCCCCAATCCAACAATCCTAAGTCTCAAAGACTGGCCAAAAAAACAAAAAAAAAAATCAGACGCATTGCTAAGACCTAACGCCGAAAACCTAAATTTTCCTTTTTTCTAAAGACTAGTACCACTTTTAACCCTGTAAACGTGATGGCCAAAATCGAGACAACACAAGGAAATTTCGCCATTGAAGCGCAGTTCATGCAAACGAGCGCCGCACCGGCGGCGAGGTGGCAGTCGCCGCCGGCCCGCCTCGCCGGGCCAGGGGCGGCGCAGAGGGCAGCCGAAAAGAAACCAAATTTGGGAGGAGAATGCAATCCATACCTGACTCTGTGACAAGCCCAATCCTCCGCCATGTCCGCCTCCGCGCGATTCCAAGCACCCCAAACCCGATCACCGAAGAAGAAGAGGAAGCTAAGCTCCTCTTCCCCCACGCCTCAATCCATCCCCGAGCCCTTCGACCATGGCAAGCAAGTCCCCCCTGAATCCCCCAACAGCTCCAATTCCTCGAAGAAATCAAGAACCGACGAAGCAATCACCACCACCTCGCACCAAATCGCAGAACAGCAAGGCCGGATATTTCGAGCGGCAGTGGTGGAGAGAGGAGACGGAGCCTAGAGAGAGAAAGCAAGCAAGCAAAGCTTCTTCTGCTTCTTCTTCTTCTTGCTCGGTGCTCCGCTAGGCTGCTGCTCTTGCGATGGTGCTGGTGATTTCTATGGTGCGCAAAGGCTTCGCCTTTTTGGGTGCTGCTCCTCCAAATTCTTTTGATTTCTTTAATTCGGCCGCCTAAATTAATTCCTAATTGCGCTAATGGGATTCCTCATTCCTCACTGCCACTTTGTGCTTTCTTGTGCTTACCTTTTTTTTTTCTTCCCTAAGAATTCAAGTGCGGATTGGAAAACGTAATCGAATTTTGGACTCAGTTTTCTTACCATGCTCTCACTGTTTGCTCCTGCCCCTTGTGTGAAACGATGTGTGCCTAACTGCAGCAGTAATTTAAGACAGTGAATTAGTGGTCAAGTTAATGGAACTAAAGAAGTAGGAGTATGTAAAGATGCTGCACCATTGTGGCATTATTGTCCTTCCCCTAATGAGTCGAGTTTTTCCTTTTGTTTTTCTATAGAAACACAGTACAACGAGGCAATAATAATACACGAATTCACCCACATGAACGTACACAGACTTTACCTTACCCATATGAACACCTCCGGAAGATTGAACCGGTATATCTTGAGATTGGTGAATTTACCACGATCATCTCACTATCAACAGGTACGTCGCCTACCACTAAAAGAATAATTAGCCGTAAATACGAACATCCTTATCACTCAGTATCACTCAAATTTAAGATTTGAACTGAGGTGGGTTGGTTCCACCATAAGAATCTAATCCGTTAAGAATCTAATCCGTTAAGTTTCCTTTTATTTTCAAGGCATGATTGTCCTGGAATTCCCATTTAGCACGGTCAATTTTTTTTTTCTCTTTGTAGAAACTTGTTTGATTTATTGAGCAAATTATTATCCTAGATTATCTACTTAGTTATATAGATAAATTAAACATTTTAGAAATAAGCTTAACTAATAGTATAAAACAAGTGATCTAAAGAATGCTATAGAGAAAGTTTTTTTTTAAAATATGTGGCAAATAATTTATTTCAATAATCTAGTTAATAATCTGAAAAGAACAGTGCTACAACTTTTTTATACTACAGTTTCGAATTGTGGCATACTTCCGATGATCATAAGAACATATCAATTTGAATTGTGGTACGGTTTTAAATACAGTTCTGACAGTTAATAAATATTCAAAACATTTGAAGACTAAAAAAATTACAATAATATGAATGTACTTTTGAGACAAATATATGCACATGATTTTCACACATGAAAATTTGACTATTGGTGTGCACAAAAGCATCTAGATTAGTCATATGCAAATTGTATTGTGTTTTACAAAAAAAAAATGTCTGCGTGTCTTACCAAAATTACTAAAATGGATATGTTTTGACAATCTCCAACGCACATGTTTTATCACTATTTTCTCAAGCTGTTTGTTTATAAAAGAAAAGTAAAGTATTAAAATATAGATAGAGAGATTTTCATGATAACTCTCCCAATTAATTTCAAATTTTATATCTTAATATTTTACATCTATTAATGATTCAAGATTTTAAGGTTTGAATTCACGCATTTTAGGTTGTTATCCTTTTAAGAAAGAAAGTTGGTAGTAGGAAAAAATGGTACTATACTAGAGACCATCCTGCTTTTAAAATGAAAACTAATCAAAGAAAATGAGGCTGTGTTCTTTCCCCATATTTTCCAACTCACCTCCCTCGTGTTCCGCATGCACGCTTTTCAAACTATTAAACGGTGTGTCTTTTAAAAAAAATTTATACAAAAGTTATTTCAAAAATCATGTTAATCCATTTTTCAAAAAAGTAAATACTTAATTAATTATGAGAAAATGTGTTGCTCCGTTTTACGTGTGTAGGAAGTAAGTTCCCAACCTTACCTCCTGAACACAGAGTGTAGTAAATAGCTTAGAAACTCGTGATAAATCAGGATGTCACGTAATAAAAACCTTTATACTCATCCAGCAAAAAGAAACCCAGAGGTTTTACATATTACTACGTTTTTTTTCAGACAAGTTCTAAGCTAGCTCAACCTACAACAACAAAAAAAAGAACAAAACAAAGACAATACAAATTCATCTCTCATTCAGAAATAGCATGCTGGCTGCACTCCATACCCCTGAAAGTGCATCCATTCTCCTTTACAGGATTCCGGGATCGCATGCAGAATATCCATCCACACGGCTGCTGAATTCGCCGTCCAAAGTGCAGCACAACCTCATCATCTGCACCTGCCTTTTGGTTGGTCAGCTCCTCACTTCCCCAGCTTTCTGCACAAAAATGAGAGTTAGGTTTTCTGAAATTTTCACTAGACAAAACATCCACCAAATGGTGTCATGCTTAGTGCTGCAACAACAACAACAGCAACAATAATTATAATACTAATCACCTGTTAAATTCGGTAGAGATCCTGATATGTCACAACCTGAAACCCTTCTTTCCCGAGACAATGTGGCTCCATTGCTGGTTAGCTTTCTCGTGCAGGTTGTCTGAATGTTCAAGGGATCTTGTGATGTGTCGCCTCTTTTTTAAGGTATCTGAACAGGATATTCCATTTTCCCAGGGAGCAAGGTAGGGATGAACTGAATGCCGATAGCGAAATGAGAGGGATAATTTGCAGGATATACCTGTGTGTGTCTGATCGAGCTTTCTGTCAGAGAGTTTGAGCTTGATTACAGCCACATTTTTTGTGACAAATGGTGAGATCATTTTATCATTTGACTGACAGATTAGCAGGTGTTATGCTTTGCCTGAAATTTGAGGCCAAGCACAGAGACAGTCTCCTTTTATGGTTTGTCTGATAGATAGATCAGTTTTTCTCTTTTGGCTGATAGATTACTCTTTCTTATCTTAGTTGATTTTGTCCGACGATTATACTTTAATATTTGATGAAGCCTGATAGAATTAGACTAATTACTTTGTCTATATTCGTACTTGGTCTGGCCATACACAGACAAAGAGATACTGAGCGGTCACACGATCCACCCCGTGCATTAGGCCTCGTTTCCTTAGATAATAAGAGGTTTTTTTTACCGACAATATTAGCGGTGATAGGTTTTTAATCGATAATATTAGTGATGATAGAATACTACCGGTAAATACCACCATAAAAACATAAAAACACTAGTTTCTTAATAGGCAGCCAGGCAACATGACAGAATGCTTGATTAGGTTGTCTGCATAGTCCCTATTTTTCTCATGTATAATTCCAAAATATTTGCATTTCGCATCATCAATGCATAAACTTTCCTATATATACATTTGATGTTTAGAAAAAAATTGGTCAAATTTTTAAATATCCAACCATCAATCTTATATTAAAATAAGTTTATCAAATATATTAAATATATGATACTATTATGATACTTTACACCCTAAGGGACTTGGTAATCGGTAGGGAAGTGGTTTTAAATAACAACCTTGAGTGTTCTTCTCTACGAACTTTCTTCCATCTTAATAAATCTGGTCCAGACATCTGCGGTTAGCCCGATGAAAAATTATGACAACATTTCCGAGGCGGCTCTATGCATATCTTTTCTTTTTCTTTAAAACTAAACAATTGAGAAGTTATTGGTGCACTGAAATTTAAAAGTTTAACAAAATTATTTCTAAACCCTAAGTACTTATGACCGGAGAAAGTATCACTTAGGAAGTACTTGGTACAGTTGTGTGAGTGTAGTGAGTAATCTTCGGCTTGAATTTAGATGCCTATTTTTTTTCCAATTCAATTGATTAAATCGTTTTCTGAAGAAATTTCTCCGACCTTTTTTTTTATGAAAAGGCATTCCTTGACTAGTCGTATGCATCAATCGATCAAAGCATGTGCTGAATGAGAACTTTTCCAGTGATATCTTTCTATGAAGCACCCATTGTTCTTAGGAAATTAATTTATGTTAATTATGAACAAACGGCATTTTTTTCTTGCATCATTTGCAGCTGCGTCACTGCTCCACTAGTACAATAAGTGGGACAAGAAGGTGATAGTTTAGTGCCCCATTTGCCAAATATGAAATCCATTTTTTTTTTCTCTTGCATCATTATCTGAAAGTAGCCGTCTCACATAGTGCTAATTAAAAATAACATGGTGTGCTGAAATGTTACCAACGTGGCAAAGTTTAGTATCTGTCATTAAGATGCAGATCTATTGAGCTATTGACACGTCAAGATCTGTTAAGACTGCTATTTGACACGTCATGAGCTCTAGATTGTGTTCTACTAGTTGGGTCGTTTTAGCAAATGATCATCCATTTGTCTCTTCAGTCTTAGTGGAAACCGGATCAGCAGTGGTTGGTAAAAATATTTTGCACTGTGAACTACACGTATCTTACACAACCTGACCATTTCTGATGATCTGATAAAATGTACAGCCAAAGGTTAAAAGAAAAAAAATCCCCATATTTCCACAAATTATGATAAAAATTTGATTATTCATCCTACACTTATACCAGATATGTGCATTCATAGGGAAAAATGTACGCGAGCATCTACGTTTATACTGTGATGCGCCAAAAATAACACAACTGCAACATATCTGAGTGACTGAGTCTGCATACGCATACAACAAAGCCATTTTCTGAAACCTCATCTGAATCCAATTCTTCAGAGCTAAGGACAGGAAAAAAGGTTCAGGTGTTTATTAGCTAGATCGTATATTGTGTTGTTAGCTTGTTATCTGTTAATTAAGCTCTGATCTTCCACTATCCACAGCTGCACTGCAGAAATGGGAGGACTGTTTGCTACATTGCAATGCTACTGCTAATAGTGCTTGCTGCCAGTTTTTCAGCTGTCAGCAGAAAACTGTTCTCAACCAAATTCAATGTGCCACAAGAACTGTGCTCCATTATGCAGCCAATGATATGCTTTTGGAATGTCCACTAGATCCTTGAGCCACCAAGTCTAATGGACCTACTACTAAAGCATTTAGGTCAACTGGTGTGTCTGTTACTTCTGTCCTCCCATCTCTCCTGGCATGTTTCATTGTGACATTAATCTGAATAATGCACAGGCCTTTTCTTTTATCCTGAATATCAATTATAAATAGATTTTGCAATGGTTAAAATGGATTGTTGAAAGGTGAGAAAAAGGAGTCTAGAGACATCACCAAATCGGTAGATGATGCTAGGCAGTTTCTGTTGATTCTTGTTCTAGGATGAGTGGATGACTGTATGATTAAGAGGGTAGTACTACTACTTGTGCAGTACGATTGATCATGGAGCTTAAATACAAAGTATTCAGAGTCTTTATGGACCAAATTTTGTGTCAAAAGTATAGGTTTCTCTTGCAGCATATGCCATCATTTGTACTCTCAACTTTCCATAAAAATAATAAAGAATTCAACACATTAATGTTGTCTGAATAGAAACTTACTACAAAAATCATGAGATTAGAATAGTCACAGAATCTTCTTGAGCCAAGCTTTACACGAATAAAGCACATATCACTATGGCAGCATATTCTGTTATGACTTTCCAGGCGAGTCGCAGCAGGCTGGTTGAGATTTTATGAATGAGACCTTACAAGAAAAGGCCCAAAGCATATACTTTACTTCCTTTTAGCCTTTGGCTTAAATTTGATACAATAGTCTCAACTAAAAAGTATCTGAAAAATTTATTTTCCAGCTAAGTACATTTTTGAGTTCCATAAGAAGGTGGATCGGTAGGAAGGATCATGACATTTTTCAGAAAGAGAGAAATGTGTCACAGGCTGAGATAAGAGAGGATTGCAACAAGTGCAGAGAAGGAATTGGATAAGCTCTAACATCAATTCCCATTGCACAAAGTGGGGGAAAAAGGCACTAAAAAAGGAAGATGCAAAGCAGGCTGCAAACAATCAAGTTTCTTTAATAAACCAAAAATACATGCACTTGAAGAGGATATGCTCCAATCTAGTAAATGCTTAGAACAGTTCCTCCATTACAACTCAAGGGATGTGTTTAATGTTTTGGTGTGTGACTAGCATTGACACCCACCAATGGTGGCTCTTTTCCTTTGACAAAGTTCCTTTGTGCATCATTTTCCTTTTGGTGTGGCAGCTTTGGATTGGTGGAGGCTTATGTAGATGAACATGGCTTCCAATTTGGGCTGGGTCCTCCTCCTGCAGATGCCTGATGCTACACCTAATGAAACAGTCTCAAAGACAGGCCAAATCACTATGAGATTTTCAAAGATCATGGTTCATGAAACTTCATGTTAGGTTGGAGATCCACCAGTATTATAGTGCACATCTCTGTTTATTATTGATTGTATGTTTTTAAGCATAACATCAGAGTAGACAGATTGTTTATCATAGCTGAATGTCTGGAATTGCATGCATTCAAACAAACTTGGGGGATCTGCATTTGTGTTACCATCAGAAAAGGGCTATCCTATGTGGACACAACATTTGATATCTTCGGCTTCGAAAAAACCAGACTTGTCGGCTTATATAATATAAGTAGACACGTGAAGTCTAATATAACATAATATCAAGTAAATTCAAAAGAAAATTTGGTAATGAACAGATAATTTCCATTTATTTACATGTTTGAGTTTTTTAATTAGCCTAAACTACCCAGAGATTAGAAAGAAAATGGTCCTATTCCATGAGCAGATGTAATTGAAAATATGAGCCTACTTGTTGTTGCTATTTATTACAGACTACATAAGAGGCAATTTAGATGCAAAAAAGAAAAAGTTAAGATACTGCTCTGTAGTTGCCAGAATGAGGCAGCCAAAAAAGAGGCAGCAAAATCATCTTCCTACTGCAGTTCAATTTATAGTTCAGCATCGATGTAAGGCAAAGCATTCTTCTCCAAATAAAGCAGAAAAATATGCAATCGTGTATATGCATGTGTAAACTAAAGCAAATGCAAGCCTGAACAACCACAACCACAAAAAATGGCCCAAAAGAAGGCTCAAATCAGAAGTCCAATCCACCAAAGCAGTCACCAAGTTCACCATACCTATTAAAAATCAAGATTACTGAACAGAAGATGAGCAATTAGATACAAGGTTGAGATTAACAAAGCATTGCTTGTTGCTAATGCTGGTTGCATCATGTTATTGCCTTGCAAAGTCGATGCCATTGAGAAGAAAATTCATGCACAAAGAATCGAGGTGGCTATGTTGACTCGAGAGAAAATGAGAGGACAATATGAATTTTTTTATTTACAGGTAGATAAACTCTTATGGTCATGTAGGTTTCATAGGCATATTAAAGTATGATACTTTGTGTGAAAGTGACAGAAGGCAAAATGGTAACAACACATATCCACTAGGAGTTCTTTAACCTTTTTTTCCGTTGTTTCTAAAGTTAGTGCCACTGTGCCACACTTGACTGCAACTTCAGAACCACAACGCATCTAGCGTTCAGATTAACTTCAGAACTAGATGGTACAGTGAACGGATAGCTCAGACAGAGTAACCCTGTTTCGATTAATAAAATGGATATGATAAAGACAGTAATCTGATAGATCTTAGATTGCTATCCTCAAAGCATTATACTAAATTTACTTGGTTTTTCTTCTGTGGCGTCCTCTTCTAAAAGAGAACATATCATAGCAGCTAAAACAAAGTGGTGTCAGTTCTGCAAATATGAACATGAGGAAGTCTGATATCCTCTATAACATCAGATGGATATCGACTTTCAATTCCTCTATAACAAGAGCAAGTCTGATGTTTCAGTAAGCTGGGATAGTTAACATGGGAACTGGAACTGAAGGAAGAACTAGTGAACAGGAAACTGTCACAGTATGTTTTGAAGATTTTTGTATATATCATCGTATTTGGTTGTATTAGCATAAGCATGTACAATTTCGGTTCAGATTTCTAAATAAATGGGAACCACAAACTTTCAGTTTCATTATTCATGGCTGGAACAGTATACATGGCACTGATGCATCGGAACACATTCAAGGAGGTACGCTAGTAAATGGAGAAAGAAAAAGAAAAGTCAGTTTGGCTGCAACTACAAGATGTGATCCACATCAGAATATCCAAAATGGTCAAGACATTGGCATTGTGTGAGAAGGCATAGCTTGAGTGGCCCGTGCCCAAAATGTGGATACATAGACAAGACCTTCAGCTATGGTTCTTTCAATTAGTGACTGACAATAAGCAACAGCACGCCGTATCAAGATTTGATTGGACACTAAAACCGGCATGAAGGACTGCCTGGGCATGAAGCCATGTTCCTTCACTATTCATCTTAATTTAAGCAGCAACAGCAGTGGCCTCTGACTTATCTATGCCTTCAATGTTGGTTATTCTCAGCTTTGTCAATTCCTGAAAATTGTCAGGGCATAAAGTAAGAACTAAATAGTGCAGAGGATAATATCAATAATAGCATACTTTATTTTGAGAACACAGAATAATGTAAACAACTGATATAAAATTACCTGACGATGGCCCTTTGTTCGACGGTAATTTTTTCTTCTTTTCTTTTTGAATATAATAACCTTTGCATCTAGGGCCTGAAAAACAATGCCAATCCAATTTGAGCTGGAAATTATGTAATGATGTATTACCATGTAAACCGATTGTGACAAACTGGACTATTGGTTAACTAGTTGTAAAAAAAAGTCATGTGTATTAATGGAAAGATTAAGACACGCTTGGGGAAGGTATAGCCTTTGTTACTCAAATGCCAATGTTTCTGTACGCATTACAACAAATGAAAATCCAAAGCATAAGTAACAGAATTAACCTCAAAATGTACATCATGCTATAAGTATTAAGCATTCCATTTCAGTTAAATTTTGGAAGTTTAGAGGAATCATGAGAAGTAACAATAAGAACAACAAAGTCCAATGAATTAGCTCTTGGTCCTATAGAAGTGACGAAAAACTCTATTATCCGTTATCAGATACAAAATATACATAAAGTAGACATCCGATGAGACTGACACATTCCAAATATATGTTGAAGAAGATACCAATATACTGTTCAGAACATGCTCAAAGCATGCACATTTTTATACTTTTGCATGTTCCAATCATCAGCTGACGGTAGCATATCAAAGGAGAGTGTATATGCACTGCCGTTTTCGTGAATTCTAACACTGCCTGGTTCTTTAGTGTGTAGTCCTACTACAGCACACATTTCCAACCTTAATGACGGTAGGATAATAAACAATTACTAGAGCACTGTCAGCCTTTAAACACAACAATCATTCATATGCCTAGGTCATGCAAAATGGGGTTTCCATGCATATTAATGATTCCTTGATAAACATGGATTCAGATACACCAGAAATATACATAGATGTTAGCATGATTTGAAAAATGCAGACCTAATACTTAGCAGATGTTCTTGCAAACTTGTTTCAACAAATAAGTCTTAACAGTCATTTCATGAACTTCAGTTCAATGATAAGGCTGAATAACATACTCCCTGAAAAAAATGGAGTAATAGAGTTTAAGAAGTGTCTTACATGTTCCTCAACGACAGCATGGACAGTAGCATCAGGAAGAGTTGGCCTCCCAATGACTGTTTGAGTTTGTGAACCAAGCATGAGAACTCGATTCAAAATTAACTGCATCAAGTGATCACACAAACAACATCAACAAAGTTATAAATGAAAATGGAAGTACAAGAAGCAGGCAGAACCAATGGCACCAGCAATAATGGAACAATTTAGTAATAATTAAGGTATAGTGACAAAACTGGCACTAGAGCAACTAAAATGAGTAGCCCCAAACACATCACAATACTCTGCAAGCTTAAATTTCAATGTTCGACCCATTTTTTAAAAGCGACTTACAACAGCTTATGTATGGAAAAGTTTCTCCAAAAAAAAATCTTGTACTATATTGAACACACGATTTAAACCATCAATATGGAAGTTCAGAATTCCCATCACAATGAAACAGAATTCAACAGTAAAAAGTGCTAGCAGAAATTCTGAGGAATCACGGTGGGTTCAATATACCAAATATCAGATCATGCACCGCATGCAATTACAAATCTTAAAATGACAAGTGCCTTACAATCAGCTCAGAACTTGAAACTTCCCTAGGTAGGTACAATTTATCGCTTAAATGAGCAAAGATAAACCACCCTACTAATTATTTAAACATGATCTCATAACCTCACCTGTTCCCTATCGATTATAAGTTGCAGCTTGTTACAGTCAAGTTATCTAACACACTCGAGATCATAATAAAAGTAACCAGTTGCGTTCAAAGTGCACAATTACCTTATCATTCACATCGCAAAACTTCAACCTCTCCGTGAAGATCGAGTCGCCATTGCTCACCTTAAACTGATGCGAACCAATCTGCGGGGAAAAATAAGAACGTATCCAATCACCCACTAGATCCACGCCCAAAAGCAAAACAAAAGCTTGGGAAACAAACTGAGCAGACCTGTACGACGGCGAACACGGGCTCGTAGGGCTTGAAGGGCTTCTCGTCGGCCCCGAGCGGGCCAACCACCGTGTACCCTATCTCCGCCGCCTCCGCCACCTTCTCCTCCTCCGTCTTCCCGCTGGGGGGCTTCGCCGCCACGCACTCCTCCTCCTCCCCCCACTCGTCCTCGTTCCCCTCCTCATCGTAGTGATCATCGTCGTCCCCCTCCTCCTCCTCCTCTCCTTCGTCGCCGGAGGATCGGTTTGACGCGTAGTGGCAGCGCGAGGGGAAGAGCCGTGGGGAGGCGAGGACGCGGGGAGTCTGCGGCGCGAGGGTCTTGGCCAAGGAGGTTAGGGTTCGCGCCGCGATCGAGGCCGGAGACATGGGTTGAGGGCTGTGGGCGAGGAGGCGGCGCGAGAGGAGGCGGAGGAGGCATCGCCGCGTCGCCATGGCTGCGGCGGCGGCGGCGGAGAGGGAGGCGAAGGGGAGGAAGGGGTAGAAATGGAAATATTCTCTGAAGCAGCGGTTTTGACGAGGGTTTAAGGGGAGGAGACGGGGAGTGTGACACTGAGAGTGGGCCCTCTTTACCACGTATCGGGGAGAAACATCAAATGAGTCTACGCTTTCTAGAGGTGATGGCGTAACTTAGCGGGACAGAACGCGTATTCTCGGCTTACAGCTTTGCATTTTGCATTGCTTCTATCTTCATAGGCAATTTGGCATACAAGAATGTAGAAGTGCAGAAATTGTACAAGTCCATTTTAAACAAACCGTACAGCATATCACGAAATATATTGTACTATTTTTCAGGGAGAAATAAAGAGCATTTTGTATTGGTCCTTCAAAGTGGAAATCATTCTGTATTTGCAAAACTGTCTTGTAACATCATCTACGATTATCACATTGAATATTAAGTCTGGTTTTTCAGAAGAAGTCATTGGACGGTAATAAATTCAAGCTCAAACTTGAATTTAACCAAGAAACTGTAGCAGGCCATGTTGAGGCAGATTATGATCACTCTATCAGCAACATTTCTTCCTCCCAATCTCAACGAGCATGGCCATCAGGGCTTCACACATCTGAGTGGCATCAGCCTCGGCATGATCCTTTCTCAGCGTGGAGTGCACCATCCACGCATGGTCCAGCCTCCTCTCCGGCCTCACCAACACCGACCCGGGCACCTCAGCATCCTGCCGCGTCACCAGGCCGTCGCTCCTCTCGCCGTAGCGCAGCCTCAGGTGGAGCGCGCTGATGGCCATGGCCGCCGAGGCCGGCACAACCACGGGGAGCTTCAGAGAGGCGAGCAATGACTCGGCGTACTCCGATGAGGACAGGAACCGCGGCAATGGGAGCCATGGGAGGAGCTCGGCTTGGGCGACGCGTGACAATGTCGCGAGCATCGTCGGGGCAGTGCTGGCCTCAGTGTGGAAGGAGATGATCGGCAGTTCATCCACGGGGAGCTTGTGCTTGGAGATGAAGTCCCTTCTCTTGTCATATGTGAGATCCTCCAAGGCCCTTATATCACCCTGCATTTGTTTACTTCTTAAGATCATGATATGAAATGTACAAGAACACGAGAAAACAGTGATATATGAACAATTCATTAAGTCCTTTTTTTGAAAGATTTGCCAATAACTCAGTCATAAAGGTTTGATCTGATTAAGTAACACAGAGACCAGGATAATGAGGACCTTGATGAGTTTGCATATTATCAGTTCCATGATCCTCCTTGTCTCCTTATCAGCAATCTGGCCTTTGCGAAGGATGTCGGAAGCTATCGGGGTGCCACCATATGGGCTCTGAACCAATGCCAGTCCAGCAACCTTGCCCTTGAGTTCAGACCAGTACAACGAAAGCGCCGCAGCCGCATCAACTCCACCTTTGCTATGGCCCAGGAGCAACACCTGTTTACCGGAACCCCAGTACAGTTCTTCAATGTATAATTTCAGTTCCCGTGCATTTTTCTCCACTGATGCCTGGGCGAAATGAAAGGTGAGTATAGGGACAAACAGAAAGGAACACTATAATCTAGAGCTTGGTAAACATGAGAAAAGTGTTTGCATGTACCCGTGTTGAGCTCAATTACCTCACTATGAATCCTTGCAATATGGCAAGTAAGCCCCATCTTTGAAAATATTCTTTTAGTATTGACGAAGTAAAGTGGACTGTGATTACTAAAAAGTCCTGCAAAAGGGCAGTGAACAAACATTAAGCTAGGCATTTTAAGATCATGTGCAAAAAGTGAGAAAAATGTCTCACCAGGGATGAATAAGTAAACCAGTGTGTTAGGCAGATGGTGCATGCCGTTTCTGAAACATTAAGCTTCTTTTAGTATCATTGGTCTTTGCATGAACTGATAATAATTGAAAGTTGGACCTCCATATGGATTGATACCAGGAATAAGTCTGTTACTTCCGTAACTGATGTTCAGTAGCTTAATTCCCAATTACTGTTATAGATGGGAGTAGTTCTATACATAGGGTACATAAAAAATAGTATTCATCTCCAAATAAAGTCAGTGGTACTTTAATAGGCATGAACAAAAGATCACCTGATGCCATGCAAAAGCTCCTTGAAACGGTCTGTACGATCAACTGAACAAGGCAGTGTTTTAGTTCTTTTTAGCCATCCTATATCTTTAGAAGATCCCTGTAATGTTGTCCAGAAACGATGTAAGAACCTGCGAGCATATAGCAGTTTTTTAGTACCTGCCTGAAACAAACAGAAATTCACTACATGGACTAGAACAGATGCAACACATAAAAGTTGGAAATTTTAAGGCAGCAACTAACCTAGCTAGTTTAGCATGAATTTCACTTGCAACAGCACTGCACAGTTCTCGCAGATGGAATGCCAACTGTTGTCCCAATCTGAAGCCATGCAAAAAACTGGGAAACCTGCCATATGATCTGACAGAACAAATAGTTGAAAAATGAATGAAAATAATTATCTATATTATTAACATTCTGATTAGGAAGTTAGAAAGAAAAACTAAACCTTTGACAAATACTGGACAAGCCTTTTCTGACAACAATGGTTTCAGATAGTCTATTTGGGGTCTGGTCTTCTGTAGAATTACTGACAGACAGCAAGGGAACCTCTCCACGGATGTATCTTTCGGTGGCAGGAAGTGTTCTTTTATAGAAAGGAGAGAATTGGAATTCATGATGTTGTGGGATCCAATCGATATACCCAAACACATGTTCTGGCATGAAAAAACATCAACATGTAAAAAGTATAAAGAAAACTTAACAGAAATAATTATGTGCATACTCCTCCATATTGAGAGTGTGATTCTTTTACAGCCAATCAAGTTCACCATAACTGGTTACCCATCCTAAATTCATACTCCCTCCGTCCCAAAATATAAGGTACTTTGACCGGAAGAGGCCACATCCTAATACTCTGTCCAGATTCGTAGTACTAGAATATATCTCATCAGGTCAAAATACCTTATATTTTGGGACGGAGAGAGTATCTAATAGCTAACGAGCTAATCAAATTTCCATCAAATACTCTATGTGGTAAACTAAAAAGGAAAATGTCGATTATTTACAGGGAACTGGTAATTCGGAATTAGCACAGAGAAAATACAACAATATAGAGTGAAACATTATCAGGCTATACAACAATATAGGGTGAAACAAAGACACTATATGCTCAACTTGGTACCTATTAATCGTGTCAGTTGATGTCGTAATTGCCAAGTAAGGTCTAGGAAGCGTGAAAAATAGTCCTCCATGTGTGTTCCGGGATGAAAATGACAAAGAGCATCACTCGTGGTGTTTTACCTTTTTCCTAACAAAACATGGACAAGTCAGCAACTAAGCATTTATCAACACTACGGTATCAAGAGAGATGGCTTGCCTACATGTCTATGACTATAATCTTCATACGGTCATATGGCTCACAACTATTACAACTGTCATTCATTGCTCGGATTAATAAACTGTCACTCGTTGCTGTGGCACTCAAGGCAAGAGTCAACTAATTCGTTGGTAAAATCGGCTCCTTGGCATCACAATCGAGTGACATTTGTTAAGAGAAACTAGGAAGGCAATATTTGGCCCGGCACAATCACAGACCTGCGGCTGTTTGGCATCTGCACTCTTAACAAAATAATCAAGAAGAGCAGACAAAATATCAAAACAACAACAGAATAAAAGGAGAGAGCGGGAGAGGTAAGAGTACTGAATCTTGCTCCTCTCTCACAGGCATTTCACCGAACACGTGGAGCGCAAACTGAAGTAGCCTCAAGCACGCACCATTACCACGAATATAGGGGAGGAAAAACACAGCAAGAACATACCCTAAATCCCGAGAAGAAGCTCGGCGTCCCGTCAGGCCACCGCCACCTTGGCCACCAGACTTCCTCTCACCTCCCCGTTCCCAAAAAGATCCCGCCTTTGTCTCTACCAATGGGGGCTGCGTGTGCGTGGAATGGAGGGAGGAAACGAGGTCAAAGAATCCCCACGACAATCCGCGGCGAACTGGCCTGCCTGCCTGCCCTACGTCAGGCGACGACGCGCGGGCGAGGCGCATGGGCGCCGCGTGGGGAATGGTCCGCTCGAGCGGCTTCCGTGGCGCGCCATGCGTGGTGGCCGGTGGGAGCGGCACCCATACTCTGGGAAGTTTTGGTCAAGCTTCTCTGAAAATCTTTGAACCTATCTGAATGAGCAGTGCCCCCAGCTTCCAGTGTTTGCTTGTGCGATCTTGTCGCGCTCTGGTTGGTTGGCTCGCCGCTTAGACTAGGCCAGATCGAGCTTGCAGAGTTGGCTTTGCAAGCTGTTCCAACTCTTCCAGGGCCAAAGATGCAACCTTTGAGCCTTTGAACCTTTGCAGTGTTGCTCATCTGGAACTGCAGTTTTCCAACTCTTCCATCTTTTTGCTTGTTGTGTTATCCACGTGGCCCGCGGATAAAATTTGAATTTTGAAAGTTAATTTTAGAGTTGATTTCGAGGTTTTCTTAGCGTATTCTATTTTCTTAGCATTGGTTTTTAAAATAGTTATGAACAGAAATATTTTTGGTTAGTTTGTTCATTTTTTTACTTTTTAGAGGAAGTTTAATAGTAGAGCTCACTACCAGCTATTAGTCTATTTTAAAACTAACATATAGTAATAGATTAGTTATAAGGTTGATTTAAAATTTTATCCACCTCTCTTTCTCTCACTCGTAATGTATTTGTCTTGGAACATGTATTAAGCTAGCTTTTACATGAGAGCCAAAACCCACTTATCTCTCCTCTCCATATAAGATTATAGTAGGCTTATAAATTATATCAGCCGGTGGCTAGTTTTGCCAAATGATCTAAACCAGTCCATATCCACGCAAAGCTTTTCAACGGTCAAGCTTCCCATGGTGCAAGATGAACTGCCTGAAATATGGGGAAACTCTTGACACTCGTTTGAGCTCACTTGGCTGAGCAATTTTCATGTCTTGTAATCAACCACTTGACTTGAAAAACAATTGGAACTTACGACACATCAGATGATGCGGAAAGAAAAAACTAATCTCCATTTATACATGTCTTAGTTTCACTTTCTGCCCTTTGTTGAAGATCTACAAGCCACAAGGGACAATAAACACGGAGAAGGTAACAGCATGCAGCAATTCAATTCCATCGCCTCACAGTCACAAGTCACGCAAAGTAACAGAGTACAAATAGCCAGCTCCTTCTATTGAAACTGGATTCCAAGTGTACAGCATATGCTAGGAAGTAATTCAGGGAAAGACAATAACACAAAATTGATGCGAACCACATCGAGCCAGAAACAGTTTTACCATACTATCTTTAACCTGAAGGGGCTCAGGCAGTCAGGCTATAAGCTAACAAAAACAAAAGATACAACTTTTGAAGACACCTCTGGTGCACATAAAGTAGAACATTCTGCGGTTTAAGAGATTGGAGATCATATAAAGTACTACAAGGCTACCAAAAACTTGACAGTGGCATAGTTCTTCTCCCAGCAGATAAAAGATCAGATTAGCCCAGCTAATCAACATGATGAACATCACGACACTGTCGATCAACCAAATATCACAAGCATCTCTCAGGTGATAGAGAATGAAACCTATACCCTTAATCTGGTCCTCCTCTTCTCCTTATCACCATTTGATTTGTTCACCTTGCTGTTCTTCTCCCCAACATCACTCACCACCTCTTTCTTGCCCTTCTTTTTCTTGTTACTGGCTTCCTCCACACTTGCATCATCCCCCTCCTTGTCCAATGCACGCTTGCTCTTCTCCTTACCCTTCTTGCTAACCTTCAGCACTTCGGCAGCAGAGGTGCCCTCCTTCACCTTCTTCTTCCTTTTCTCACGCACATCTTGGATGTCTTGCTCCACCAAAACCTCAACTTGTTGCTTCTTACCCCTCTTCCTCTTGCCACTCTCCTGCGCAGCTTCCTCACCACCATTCTCTTCCACATGTTTCAATGCCTTCTTCACCTTCTTCTTGCCGACACTCTTCATTGCAGCTCCAGCTTCTGAAGCATCGATAACCTCCCCGGAACCGACTTCTCCCTCCAATTGTGCAACCGGAACCTCGATCTTCATGCCCAACTCCGGCACAGCTTGGTAAATTGGTAATGCAACTGAATCCACAGCCTTCAAATGGAGAGACCTCACATTCGCCCACTTCTTGGGCACCTTCTCCACGGCTGCCTCCACTGCCGCCATCACATTCTCCACGATGTCCTCTTCCTTCATGTCCAGCCTCCCCACCTTGATCACGGAGCAGGTGCCCGTCCGCAGGTAGAGAAAAGTCGAGCTTATCACCTTGCGGACCTGCTCCGGCCACCCGGCGCGGGCGAAGTCGACGGCGACGGGGGCCTTCTTGGTGGAGTAGAAGGCCTTGCCGAGGACGCGCGGGAGCAGCGGGAGGACGGCGCGGTCGGCGATGAAGAGGTCGTGGGAGGCGGCGAGGCGGCGGCGGGACTCGTACGGGCGGTAATCGGTGCGGAGGGTGGAGAGCGGGATGACCTCGGAGAAGGGGAGGTTTTGGGACCTGGACGCGTCGAGCAGGTCGGAGGCGGCCGGGGAGCGGGACTTGGGGCGGTCGTCGGAGATGACGCAGATGGAGGCCGACTCGCCGGGGATGATGACGGGGTGGGGGAGCGGCAGGAGGCGCGGCTTGGTGGTGGGCGATGCCGGGATGCGGCGGAGCGAGAGCTGGAGGAGCAGGAGGTCGTCGCGCTCGTCGGTGAGGAGGTTCGGTGGAGCCTCCGCCGCGCGCGCGCGCATCCACTTGAACAGCGCGGCCACGGCCCCGGCCACCGTCGCGCGGTCCACCTCGTGTTGCTGCTGCTGCTGCGCCGCCGACATGGCTGCGTCGACGACGACGAGGCGGCGGCGGCGGCGGAGAGGTGAAAGGAAGAGGAGAGGTGGAGGTGTGGCGGCGGAGGAGGCGAACCCCTCGCGGAAGTTGCAAGTATAAAAGGGCACGAGGGCTCCGTCGATCAATCCTAGCCATTGATTTGATTTGGACGGCTAGGATTTCGTAGCAGTTTATTGGGCCTCCGATCTAGCCTTTCAGGCCCATTCAGGCCCATTAACAGGTTGCTCCGACCGGCGGCGAGGAAGACCGCGCATTCTAGCCTTTCTCGTGCGCCGCCGCCGTCGCCGTTGTCTTGCTCCGCTCATGATCGGCCACACAGTTCCTTGGCGAGCCCTCGCTGTTCGAGGGAGATTTCCTTGCCGGAGCCGGATCAGTTTCTCGCTGCCTCGACGGCGACCGGTAAAACTCGTCTTACTGCAACTGCAAGTTGTCTTTTTTTGGTACCGCAGGTTCACTTTGTTGCAATCTCAAAAGGATTGGAAAAGGAGCTCTCTTTGTTGATGTACTACCTGCTTATTATTTCGTTTGGTTCTACTCCTTCTGATTGATAATCAAACGTTGATACCACCTGAAAATGAGGCAAATGCTACGAGGCTGCCACTACCACTAGCATGGGTCGCCTGTGTCTTGTTTCCTTGCAGCTTTCGATTCGAGCTTTGTGTGCGCCGCTGATCGAGTGATACTGATCTGGGATCGATTTGGTGTCGAGGTTTCAACATTGACGATGTATCTTGCCAATGAGTGCAGGTGACCGAGTGTAAAGATCCTATATTTGCCCTCCATAATGTTCTGTTTTTTTTTATTTGGATGTCCATCACAAATTCACAATTGTGAAGAACTTATGGGTTCCATTCATGTAATGACAGTACTGACATGAAGTTCTGAATAACTTTGTGTGCTCTTACAGCTCGTTTGTTTGGTCTTTGGTGAAATCGGGGTGTGAGGCGAGGCCTGTACTTCCTCAAAAAAAAAAAAAAGGTGTGTTGCCGTGTTCCAACTGGATCACTTGCTAAGGTGTGACTTGGTAAGGCTACACACCTCTTTATGTTGATAATTGGTGTCATTTACTTGTCATATGAAAACTGCCCCTTCAAAGAGAAGAAAAAAAGGCTATCTCGCCTGTCTTAAATCAGCAGCTCAGTCTGAAAAAAGACAGTTCTCAAAGAACCTGGGATGTAGGATGGACATGTGAGTATGCTTTAACATCAGATCAACAGTCTGCACTATCATATTGCAGTTATCTCAACCTCTTTTTTGCGCACTATTGCTTAGCTAAACAAATAACATGATATGGTTTAGTCCATCTATTTAACATGCTACTACGACAAGTTCAGGACATTCAGTTGGCGAATAAAATGGTCCATCTTTGCATAATTGCTATGAAAGCTGTATCTAGCGATCACATATTCGATTAGTTCAAGCTAATAGCTCTGCTCCAACCATCTTCTGGGAATAGAGGAGGGTATGCATGGTTTTACTTGAATATTGATTATGCAAAATTGTTCTTGTGGCGTCTAGGTAATACTACAGGACCAATGCTGATGAACATTTATTTCTTATGATCAAATTGTTTCATTCAGTAACGATCAACTGAAAAAAAAAACTTGATGACGGCATTCAAAAGCGTTAGTATATATAACTTCAAGTCAATCAAAATACCAACAACTTTCAGTGTTTCTAGTTTGCTGAGATTTTGCTTGAAATATATATTAGTAGTATTTCTTTATGTGTCTACATAGGATTTCAGTAAGCTGTCTCCTTTTTTTTCAGAGAAGTGATACATACTGTGAAGTGGCATCGCTTGACAGTACAAGTTCTTGTTCACAAGTGGATCAAAGGCTTACCATCGATTTTTTTGCACGAGCTGATGAGGGCCCCCGCGTCGCCCCTGCGCTGGCGACACGGGGGGCGAAAGCCCTAGCACAGCCGCCGCCTTCCCTCTCCCCCCTCCCCCACCTCGCCGCCGCCCGAGCTCGCTGCCAGAAAGCCGGCGGGCGAGCCATGATGGTGGCGGCGGGGCTCCCTCCACGGCGGTGACCCCTCTCAGGCGCGGAGAGGCGGCGAACGGCGGCGGTTGAGGGAGTGACGGCGGCGGCTCATCCCGGCGAGGAGGTGGCGGATCCGGTGCCGCCTTCGCCGGATCTGGCCATCCCCTGGCCGGATCCGGCTGGGGGCGGACGAGGCTGTGGCACGGCGGCGCGTCAAGGGCGGCAGCACCGGTGCGACGAGGCGGCGGCAACGGCGCGGCGTTGGCCTTGCACGGCTGCTGGCGGCGGCTGCCGCGGCGAGGAGATGCGCGCGGGCGGCGGAGCTCGCGCCGCCGGGCAGGGCGGCAGCGGGGCGAGCGACGGCGGCAGCACGGCGGCGCGAGGCTCGACGGCGGTGGTGCCGGTGGCTGCCGCGGCAGTGGCCTAAGGCAGCCGCGGCAACACCCGTGGTGGCAGTGGCGGTGGCTGACGGTCGAAGCCCGACGCAGCGGTGGCGTCAGCGGTTGGCCGGCGACCGCTGTGGCACGGTGGGAGGAGGCGCAGTGGTGTTTCGGCAGCAACGGCTGCGGTGGCGATGATTGCGGTCACCGGAGGGATGGCGGCCTCGGACGGCTAGCCGAGGGCGTGGCAGACGGCTGCATCTAGTCGGCGCGGCATCGTTTGGAGGAGGGGTCGGAGACCGGCTTGGCGCAGAGTGGCGCAGCCGATGGCAGTGGAGGCCGGCTCGGCGCGAGAGGCGCGGGCGGCGGAGATGGAGGCCGGCTTGGCGCGAGAGGCGCGGCCGATGGAGGGAGGCCGGATTGGCGCGAGAGACGCGTCCGGTGGAGAAGGCTGGCTTGGCGCGAGAAGCGCGGCCGGCGGTGGAGGAGGCGACCTCGGTGTGAGGAGGAGCTGCTGGTGGGTGTGGCGCGGTCTTCAGCACTCGAAGGCTGGCCGGCGGGGGACGTCGGTGTAGGGGTCCCACGTGTCGGCAGAGCTTGAGTGGTGGTGGAGCTTCGGTGCGTCAAACGTGGATTCGCAGATGGTGAGCGGCGGGTGAAAACCCAGCGCGGCCTTGGCTGGGCCGACAACGATTCATTCCCCCTCCTGAGGGCGTTGTCGTGCTATCTCACCCCCCAAGGGTGGTTGCCGGGCGAAAGCCTAGTCTTTGGCTCCTTTTAGCCCCGACGGACGGCGCCGGCGGTTTTTTCCGTCGCTTCTCTTCTTGAAGACGCCGTTTTGGCATCCTCTAGGGGGCGATCTTGTCTGTGTACCTTGGTTGGTCTAGCGGCGGTCGGTCACGCTTAGCGGCGGCCGGTCCGGTGCTAGTCTTCCCCCGGGTTGTGTGTTGGCGCTGTCGGTGTGTGGGTGGTGGTTTTTTTTCCTTTTTCCTGGTTACGACCCTCCAAGGTTGTAATCTTGTAATTTTTTCCTACTCTATGAATAGAACTTCGCACCGTCTCGTGCGAGTCGTTAAAAAAAAGTTCTTATTCACATGCTCAGCATGTTTTTTTAGATAATGGATTAAATAAAATCCGGCCTCTGTACCCCGAAGGATGTTACATCATGCTCTCAACCATTTGTAGCCTCTGGGTGAAGCAACCATCGTTTGATGCATTGGACTATGCCGAGAAGCTTGGTCACTGAACTTTCAGAAAACTAAGCTTTGACACCGGCATGTTTGGCTGTATGGAGCAGTGCAATGCATGTACCATGTGCTATAATATCATGGTGGTTGAGATGTTGAGTGAAGCAGCGAATGCTGCCAAACATTATTAGGCACCTAATATTTGTAGTCTTCAAGTCATTTTTTAGGCCAAAGTCTTGTAGGGGATGTTTTGATGCTTTTGTACTAGTCAATTTAAGATACAGTGGATCAACACATATCTTAATATCTGAAATTCTTGATGTGGTAAGAGCGCTAACTAACTTTGATATGGAGTATATCAGCTTAACTATTCAGGATCACAAGTCAAAACTTTGTGCAACTTTTTTTTGGATTTGTTTTTTTCTATTTGATGCTGTTATTTTCATTACGATTTCAAGACATGCTATTATTTTGCATTCAATATTTGTGAAAAATATCTTCCTCGCAGAAACCTGATGGCAAAACAAGATATGCGAAAGCTTTGGGTTCAGTAGCAAGGACGTCATGACCGCACCTTCCGACAAAAACAACAATTTTGTAGTCCTGCAAGTTGTTCAAAAGAGGGAAAATAGCTGCTTGATTTTGAGGCAGCGTTGGTTGTTTCTTATGAAGGTCGAGATCAACCAAAGTCTGAGTATAAAGAAGAAAATAAGTACTGAACAAAAATGTTGGGACCCAACACTATGAAATATTGAAATTTCCTCTTTTAATGTTGATTAGGTACTAACGATGGTGAGACATAATTTGGAGTGAAATTTCCTGTGAATTTTCATCTCAAACTTGTAAAAGCTGTTGCCTGTGTTACTGGTAAGGCAGTAATAACCTATTAGCTTTGATTTTTCTTGGATTTTCTCCACAACACTTTCACCAGAGCAATCTGGTAAAAGGCTGTTCATTTGTTTTTACTGAAGAGTACAAAACACCTATGTCCTACCAAGGGTGCACACTGCCAAAGACCGTTGTTTGAATATTTTACAAAGGTTTTGAACTTCAAAAAATGTTCCAAAAGTTCTTTCTCATCCTTAAGACGAAGATATTACCGTCTATGGTCGGAGCTAAAGGTGTTTTATATTATCATAGCTATCTATTTTTTCAGTTTATTGACTGGACTTTCCTATTCATGCTAGGTCCTTAAATTCCAATATCTATGTGTTGGATGTTTATATTAGCCATTTTGCCCCCTACTTAGCTTTCACATGGTTGGGCTAAAATTGATCTTCCCAAAGAAAAGGTGGGTTTGCTAGCACTACATGAGCCAAAACAAAAAAAAGATGGCACGGTTATCCTTTTGTGATATGTTTTTCCAATATATGATGCTTTAGGAAAGGAGAGATGAAAAAAACATCTTGAAACATTATCCCCTAAGTTCATACTGGTTAACAACAGTGACCCTTATTCTTGGTATATATTAAATTTGGACTAACTGGTCTCCACACAACTCACGTAATCTAATCATGCCAATCCAAAACGACACGACCCAACACCTTACTAGACCGTGCCTAGCCTCAGCCTCAGCACGTGGACCGACACGACACCCTATTATTTATCCACCATCCCCACCCTAAATAAAATAAAATAAAAATCCACCGTCTCAAAAATCTAACCCAAAAAGCTCCATTTGAAAAATAAGGTTAGGACCATAGTAGAAAATACCGAACATACATTTTCTTTAAACCGGCCATTTCAAACGGTCTAAAGCAGTTCAAAATGCTAATCCGGTCTTCTGATGCAATCACACAATCGAACCATGGAGACCTCAGGTTCCGATTTTTTCTGATTCAACTAGCGGCCATATCTTTTTTATACTATGATTATACTGCATATTATTATTTCTATTCTTCATATTTCCACCGTTTGGGTAGGGTGGGGATGGGATGGGATATGCGAGCAATCCGGGTGGATTGAGTGCTAGGCGGAATTACTAAATCGCCCTCGCCATTTTGACGCCGCTGTCGTGCGTGAGTGAGTGGCTGACCCCCTCCTCGTCAGTTTGCCCTTGCCCCACCGCTGCCGCCTCCGCCTCCGCCTCCGCCGATCCCATTCCATCCCGCGAGCGACCAGGGCGGCGCCGTCGTTCGTCCTGCTGCTTCCGCCGCATCCTGGTGAGCACATCCTCCGCCACCGCCGATCCCCATCCATCGCGAGCAGGGTCGCCGTCGCTCGTCCTGCTGCTTCCGCCGCATCCGTACGCACATCCTCTTTCCCATCTCTCTCTCTCTCTCTCTCTCTCTCTCCCTACCCACGCACTTTTTTTCTCGAATTTGCGTTAACCCTAGCTTCTGTTCTAGAAATCTGCCTTAACCTTAATATTAATAACAGTTTGATGGTTCCCAAAAAGGTTTGGGGGTTCAACTGAACCCCCCATGTCCCATGTGAGATCCGCCACTGGTGAACAACTCAGTGGACGATTTTTATTTTGGGGGTGGGGGGGGGGGGGGGGGCGTTGTGTTTTTTCTTCGAAACTATTCGATCTGCACAGGCTCCGTTTGGTATGGCCGTGGACCATGATAATCTCGTTTACTGGGTGTTTGACAAACTGATTTTCTTTTATTTGACTAACTGATTTTCCTTATTAAAAGAAAATCGACGTTGCAACCGCTAATATTATCTAATATGGAAGAATTGGGAGAGACATGGGATGACATATTTCGTGCAATACTAATCTGGTATGGAGTATATAATGATATAAAGCAAACTATAACGTTTTTGTTTTCACAGCAACTTAAAAAATAAGCACTCACAACACAGTAGAATAACCATAAAACGAGCCTTAGTGCCATGGTTTGGAGAATTTTGCTGCAGGCGTGAGAAGATGTCTCCATTCTGTTGGTTCAGCATTTTTGCTGGCGTTTAGCTAGACGTGCAACTTTAGGTCATCTGGTTTAGCAAGTTTAATCGCCAAGTTATTATTCTATAGTTAGAAATGGAGGTTAGTTGATTACATTACAGTAGTTTAGCAAGTTTAATCACCAATTAGGGTTAGATTCAATCGACTGGTTTGGGGCAAAATGTTTACTGTGGTCTTTATTGTAGATCTTGTTGATTAAATTTCAATGGCTGGAGAGTTTCTGACTTAACACGCTGTAGCATCGATGTAGCCAGTCAAAGCCTTTCTTTCTCTCTCTCTCTCTAATTAAATCATCCAGCTTTTTAGAGATTTCTTTGGTGGGTGGTCAGGAAGTAATGGCAGTTCGTTTCCAAAAATTTTGGAGCTGCAGCAGATGCACATGAAACATGTTTGCCATGCTTTTAATATCTTACCAAATGCTTGCAATGTTCTTACCAAAGGCTTTTTTTTATTGCAGATATGACTTGTTGAATGGAAATAATCAATATAGCACAATCTATTTTTTTCTCAATGTATAGAAGAAACAGTCTGTAACCATACGTACTTATTAATACGACTACTGAAATCTAGACATGGACGATGAGAATGGCCTTGAGCTTAGCTTGGGCCTCTCTTTGGGTGGGTCATCAGGAAAGTCTAAGGCTAGAGATGCTCCTCTAGAACCTAAAGCAGAGCCTCAAGTGGAAGAAAGCAGTAGCAAAGGTGGTTCACAAACTCCTGAGGCTCCTTTTGTGCATTACTATCAAACAAATGCAGAGAACCAAGAACACAATAGCAAGCAGAGACATAGCCCTGCTGCTGCACCACCATTTGGGAACTTCTGGGGACAGCCAGGGAGTTCATCTGTTCCTGTGGCAGATGGATCCAATGAACAAAAGCCAGTCTCTAGTAAACGCAAATTGCTTTCTGAGGAGATAAGTTTTCAGAAGAAGCCTAATACAGCTGCTGAGCAACCTGATGCGTTCAGTAAGAGCTCTGATGGTGGTGTAAAGAACACTCCTATTTCAATTAGCACGGATGATGGTTCAACAGGTGAAAATGAGGATGTTGCAGAATCAGAAGCTGAAGGCTCAAACTCTTGGTTGGTTGCACAGCGTGAAGACAGTGCTAAGGGTTCTGTTGTCAATAGAGGATCTGATAGAAAACGATCCAGTGATGATGCTGCAGTTGGTTTTCAAGGAAAGAGACAGCCAAGTTTCTCAGGAAGCGAATCCAGCTCTGGAAAATTGCCACAAGGAAATCCTTTGTCATTACAAACATCAAATGTTGCTGCTGTGACATATCAAGTCCCGTCTCAGGTTTCAGCTCCTCCCAGTATTACCAATGCATCAAATTTCCCTCCAGTATGTACGGTGCCGTTGAGGCCACCTACAAACAATGGACTAGCTGTTACAATGGGCAGTACCTCCCAGGTAGCTTTTGGTTATCCAGCTGTCCAGCTACCAACACTTGAAACAAGCTCTTCATGGGCTTTTGGTGCTCCACCTCAGGCTATGTCCTCTTTTGCTGCAAAAGACAAAGTTGAACGAGCAGGAACAAAGCAAGGTGATGATGGCAAGAAAACTCAAGGTTAGTTTACCTGTGAACTATGCCCACACCCTCTCAGAATAAAGAACAAAAATTGTACTGTCACCTGTTGTGGTTCATCTCTAAAATAATAAATATACTTTAAGTAAACAAGGATTAAGATACTTGATCTGGGTTTGATTACTACATTTTTAGGAATGAACTCTATGGTTATGTCGCAAATGTCGTTGGTTCGGTATGATAGAAGCATACTTGAGACATGCCACTAATCTCATTTAGTTTCAGAATGTTTATGACTAGTTGGAAGCTGCATTGCTGCTTTTATGCATACAAGAACTGCCTTTGTCTATCAGTCTATGTTATTTTATGATCTGTTAACGTAAAGTAAGTGGAAATTACTTATGCACTGCTGTTTTTATGCCTAAATAAATGTATGTTTGAATTTGAATTTGAATTTTTTTCATTATTTACAATTTGCATACTGATTCATTTGTTTTTTTCCCAACTGCAGAGGCTGGTGCTTCCTCTTCTGCTCTTGTGGAGGATGACAAGAAGTCTGATAGGGCATTACCTCTCATGGGTTCTGCTATAAGGCCAGGCATCGCACCAAATGTCAAATTTGGAGGATCTGGATCATATCCTGACCTTCCCTGGGTTTCTACCACCGGTACTGGACCAAATGGCAGAACCGTATCAGGTGTAACATATAAGTTTGGCAGAAACGAGGTGAAGATAGTCTGTGCCTGCCATGGCACCCACATGACGCCGGAGGAGTTTATGCGGCACGCAAGCGCAGATGCTCCGGGCCAAGAAAATAGTGCAACTTTGCCGGCATTTCCTGTCGGGAACCAAGCAGCCTCAGCCCAAAACTAATTCACCGATCTGAATGACGGTTTCAATGAGTGCTGGATTAATACCTGTTGCGCCCTTTGTGTCTATGTCCTCCATTCCTTATACTATTATTATGTATTGGTGGTGCTCATGATATTTATCTTGTAAGTTTAGACGCGTCATGTTTTATTGCTTGATGTTGAGGATAAATTTGTTGTATGTCTAACTTATTATGCATCCTTTTAGGAAGATCAGACAAGTTTGGAGCTTCAATAACCTGAATTTCGCTGTAGCCATATCAAGTCATGTGGGTGCTTTGCCAATTGATGGTGTGGTGGAATAAAATGCGGCATGTCTTGAATTACTTCTTCCGTTTTAATTTTTCTCTATTTCAACTTTTTTTAAATTTGATCAAATTTATAGAAAAATTTAGTAACATATATCAAATTAGTTTTATTAAATGTAACATTAAATATATTTTGATAATACGATTGTTTTGTGTTGAAAAATGTTGCTAAATTTTTCTATGAAAAGAAGTTTGACTAGGAAAAAAATCAAAATGATTTCTAATAATATAAAAAGGAGGGAGTACATTTGTAGATTTGTAATGAAAGATAAGTTCATGTGCTTGCGTTATACGGAGTAGTAGGTTTTTTAAGTAGTTCCCGTAATCAGATCGGCCGCGTTCTTGGCATGGTTGATAACATCTGGAAAGTGTGGTTAGATTGCAGTTGCAGGCTTCCAGTCATATGCGGTTGATAGCCGGATATCATCACAATCGTGCATCATCAATCGATTTATATATATAATACCGTCTCACGGAAGGGGGCACCTATTGGTCAGTCGCCTGATTTTTTTTGGTTCTATCAGTCGATCTGTTGAGCCACTGGATTTGCATCTAAAGGCCAGAATCAAAAAGAGAGGAAATGCAATTCTTGCTAGTCTCGTGAGTCACTGATCCGCGTAAACCGTTCGCTATTGGGTCCACGTGCGCTTCACTTAACGGGTTTTGGATATTTTATGCGATTTTTGTTTGTTATTTGAGCCCATGCACGGTTGTTTGAATAACACATGGGTTATGGTTTTTGCCCTGTTAAGAAAAGCAAATCGCACAAAACAAAACGTTCGTAGACAGATTGATTCAGATACATTCTTGAAAAATTAGAAGAGAAGAAATCCAGAAAAGCAGAACTCTACAATGCTATTTCTCAAGGATTACATGTCCTACAAACAACAGTATTAGTTAGCTATTAGATATCTTGGCATCGATCAGCACTCACAACAAAAACAATTCGTGCTGCTTACATATAAGTGAAAAATAGAAGCAGTAGACGAGCAACCAAGCTTGGACATGTTTAGTCAAACCCCATATATGCATTGCCAGAGTATCCGTAAAACTTCCATTTTACCTTTTCAATTTATTTTCCAATTTATTGCTTCATAGGAATCCATGACAACTCTGAATTTTGCCGCAGCAACCTCTGAGACAAACAAAATGAACAAATGTGATGACATAACATATTCAAACAATTAGCAGCTTTACTTACACACAGGAGAAGAAAAGGAAGGAACTGCATTTATGTATAATAAATATAACAAAAAATACAAAAAATACAAAAAACACAAAAAACAAAAACAAAAACAAAATACAAAATACAAAAAATGACAAAGCCACTTAAAAAAAATTCAAAAAATGACAAAACAAAATTTTATCTAACGTATGAAAATTTGACAAAAACAAAAACAAATATTTTTGCTACTTCAGAAATATGAAAACCTGATAAAAACAAAAACAAATAATTTTGCTACTTCACAAATATAATAGCTATTTAAAAATATTATACATTTAAATAGCTAAATATTATACATTTTGATACACTAAAAATATCATGGTAGTTTGGCACTTTGGCAACTTTTTCACTGAGAGTTAAACTTCAGAAAATACATCATATTGTCTAGCTGGTACACATTTCATATTTCATGTTATCTAAAAACATAATTATGTGCACAACCAACCTCCTTAGTTTCTTTCAAATCCACAAAAGTACCTTCAAAATTATGAGCAGTGTAAAAGAGAGTCCCAAACCTCGAGACTCCAAAGTTTTACATGTGCATCCCTAAATGTAGCTAGCCTAGGGGCATCATGCTTGGAGGAAAGATTAATAATTGTAGAAACATGGCAGCAGAAAGCCAGAAAGGTCAGTGCATATCTCACATGAACAGAGTTGACACCTGCTACAAGTTGGTTGCAACCTGCAATGTTTTCTGTTCGATCTGCAGCAGCAAGCTGAAGCTGCACATACACATACACCCACAGAGAGCACACAAAGTCAAGAACACACAAACTAGTCGCAGAGAGCTCTGCATGCGCTCTCCTTCACACTGCAAGTTCTACACGACGAAGCTAGGAGCCATTCCAACCAGAACACGATACCTCACTGACGGCCACTGATGCATGAAACAGAAAGCTAGCTAGGAAAGAGACTACTCCATTTGTTCTCCATCCAATCCTAAATCGCAGCAAACAGCAAAAAAAAGAAAAGAGCGCCAACTAGTACCTGAGGAGAGCTTGAGGTTGAAATCGATGGAGGCCACGAACGCGCCACTCCGTCCAGTGCACAACCACCATTTTCCTCGCCGTCACCAGATCCGGCCGAGCTCGAGGGATGCTGCCTCCACTTCCCTGCCGGACCGTTGCCACCTCCTCTATCCATCGTAGCTGCCTTCTTTCTCGCTGGCCGGTGAATTAGTGACCAAAATCGCTCCTGCTGCTGTCTCCTCCCTTCGTCGGCGGCCACAAGTCCAAAGGGGCTAGATCCAACAGCCTGGAGCCGGTGTACATGAGATCTGACCTTTGTGAATCGATGGTGGCTAGTGGAGGGGGCAGCCGATGACGGCGATCGGCGACGAGCGGACCAACGGACGGGCAATGGCAACCGCGACAAAGTCGAGGAGGAGGACTGACGCCCCTTTCTCTCCTTTTTTTTTTATCCTGACCTGTAAGCTCACAGGTAAACCGAGACGAAGAAAAATGGCAGCCCGTTATCAAATTTGCATCAGATCAGGCCCAACAAAACAGACACATCCTAGAGCTAATCCAATGGGTAGAAATTCGTCTGACAGATTAAAAATTTTCAGGCAACTGCAGAATAGCAAAGGTGAAATAAAATAGAATGATCGTGCCAAATAGACGGATCACCTTGTCGCCGTTGCCGCCTCAACTCGCGGAACCCCGCCGTTGCGCCACAGGCGCCGCCTCCGTAGTAGCGAGCTTTCACAGGCCATAACATTTCGGCCCACCTAAGTGTACGGGCTGGAATTTCGGCCCATACAAAAGATAACTAAAACTGCATAGCGGCCTGGAAATCCACAAAGCCTCTCCCCTCCTCAGTCAGACATCGTCCTCTCCGCCGCCGCCGCCGCCGCCGAGAGGGGAGGCCGCCGACTTCAGCGATGCCGACGGTGAGCGTCGGCCGGGACCGCTTCTTCGTTGCCCTAGGAAGGACCTACAGTAAGCGACCTCGGCTCTTGCGCCGTTCTCCCCCCACTAAACCCCCATCAATCGAGAAACCCCATCTGACCTCGGTGTTCTTCTGCTGGTTGCTGCAGCGCAGGAGGAGTTCGAGGTGCTCTGCTTCGAGTTCGGCATCGAGCTCGATGACGTGGTGCGCTGGCGTTCGGATCCGGCTGAGACTTCCCCCTCTCTGCTTGCGTGCTTTGGTTTCGAGTTGTCTGATTTGGAGTGTTGTGTGTTCGTTTAGACCACGGAGAAGGCCATCATCCGGAAGGAGAAGCACCTGGAGGATGATGACGGTGAGGTGGATGGCGACGACGGCGAGGTCATCTACAAGATCGAGGTCGCCGCCAATAGGTGAGGGAATTTTGGTGTAGAGATAAGTCCATCCGCAGCAGTGCAGCTCTAATTATCTGAAATGAGTCTTGGTTGGGGTTGAGGGACACAGAGAGACCCACCTTGTTTTCTTTTTGCCTGTTTAAGATTAATTAGGCTTCGAATTGAGCTGGTATAGTCCCTACTGAAGATCTGCAGTGAGTTCTTCACGTTTTGTGGAATGGATGTGACATGATGATTGACTCCTACTTGAGTTTATGATAAGAGTTTTAGGGTTGGTTACTGTGAATTGTTGTTCCCTTGGTTATAATGCTTGTATTTGCTGGTTGATGCTCGACAGCTGTTCCATTGATAGGGCATGTGGTGTTATTTCAATCCATAATTTGTGGCAATTTTACCAGAACTCAGAATTCTGTAATAATGTGGGACTGTGTGGAGATCGGCCTCTTAATACATAATGATGAATTTCTGGTTTCTGATTCTGTTCAACATCTAGCTAAGAACTGCCCTGCTTAGGTGTTATCTACTTTGATTGATCCAATTGATATGCTTTTTGCTTCATGGATTCAATCTTCCGCATTTTATAAACTCTGGTTGGTAGGCTGGTCTCTACTTTGATTGATTCTGTTGATATTTTTGCTTCATGGATGCAAATCTTTTGCATTTGGTAAACTCTTGTTGTTGGTAAGCTGCTTGCTCTTTTTTTTTATCTAGTTCATTTCTTCAGTTAATTAAGAGTATAGTAACTAGTTTGTAATATCTTTGATATTTTGGACAAAACAGTGAACCATTTTTTATTCTGCTCCATGCTACTATTTTCTGTAATTTTTGTGGCTGAGACATGTAGTATAAGAACATAGTTTACTTTCTTAGGATCTGCATAAGATGAGATGACTTTATGCCATTGTATTGAACTCTAATAAAGCTATTTGTCATTCAGCTTGACATTTCAGTTTGGTGTATCAATGGAAATTTGTTTTATTCAATAACCATTGCCAATTTGGTCTTCTGTATGCACTTGAAGGGTCTTGTTTAGCTTCTGGGAAGGACACTTTGACATCTCAAACATCACATGTTAATGTCTTGCAAATACATGCAGGTATGATTTGTTATGTCTTGAAGGATTGGCAAGGGCCCTCCGCATTTTCACTGGGACTGAAGCGACCCCTATGTACAAAATTTCTTGCATCCCTCGCGATTCAATGCTTCAGATGTATGTTAAACCCCAGGTAACAATTTGACAGGCTATTCCCAGTTTTTCATGTTTTACCTTATATACCTCTTTCTTGTGCTTCAAGTCAGTGATTAATTGGCTATCTATTTTGTTAGTGTTGTGACATATTTCAACTTTCAAATAATATATGCTTCAAAAGATGTGAACAGTTTTAAAGTTAGAATTTGCTTTATTTGGCAGACTTCACAAATAAGGCCCTTTGTGGTCTGTGCTGTCCTAAGAGGGGTAACTTTCGATGAAGCAAGATATAACAGCTTCATCGATCTTCAAGACAAACTCCATCAAAATATTTGCAGGTCTAGCCTGTCTAACCGCAACTGTTAATTTTGCTGTATTGACTTCACTATGACGCTTATAAGATATTAACTCCGAGCACTTTTATGATGGAAAACAGGAAGAGAACTCTGGTGGCCATAGGTACCCACGATCTTGATACTCTGAAAGGACCCTTCTCATACGAGGTAAATGCAATGACATGTTAGGGCTTGTTTGGTTGAATTGCTGACTTTACTTTTCTTCACTTATTGAGGCTCCCATATATAGCCCCCAATAAAGCTCCCATGCGGTTTCCATTTTTTTGACCCCAGAAATCTATTTGATCTCTATTCGTTACCTGATTTTGTGTCAATGTGAATGCCCAGAGTGAGTTGTCTCATTCTTGTTAATTAACATGTTGACCATGTTGCCCAGGCTCTACCACCGCAAGAGATCAACTTTGTCCCATTAAAGCAGGTAAAATAATTTACAAAGTTCAACCAGGCCATATACTGTGCTGATCTTGCAGACCATTTACAGAGCAATGTAACAGTCTTGTTTTATTTGCTGAGGATTTATACTAATGTTTTATTTGTGTTCTCTTTATTGTATGTTTCAGGAGGAAAGCTTCAGGGCTGATAAACTGATGGAATTCTATAAAGTAAGCAGCCATATTGTTTTTTAGTGCCCATGTAGCAATAACTAGTGCCAGACGAATTTTGAAGTTTATAATTAATTACAGACACTGAATTTTGATTCTATGATAAGTGCTCTATGTACATATTTATTTGGTTGCTAATGTTCTATGCTTTCTTTGTGTAGTCAGACATGAAGTTGAAGAAGTTCTTGCATATAATTGAGAATTCGCCAGTATATCCAGTTATTTATGATAGCAACAGGTGAACTTATGGCATGCTCTGATTATTTGCACACCTCTTTTTTTTTCTTAAATCCCTTATGATCTTAATCAGTTTGAGAGGACCTAGTGGTCAGTATGTAAGCATTAGCTCTTTTTGTTACGTTTCTCAAATTCTCAATGCTACAACAAAAATCAACTAGAAAGGACCCATTGCCAATATCTAATAGTGATGCTTCCACCAGGATATCAGTATTAAACATATTTATTTTGTTAATGAAATGGCCTATTTTCAGTCAGCAATGCAATCATTTCCATGTAAACTTCAATAATTTTCAGGACTGTACTGTCTTTACCACCAATCATCAATGGTGCACATTCTGCTATCACTCTGAAGACAAGGAATGTGTTTATTGAGTGTACCGCTACCGACCTTACAAAAGCAAAGATTGTTCTCAATACAATGGTAGGTGCAATGTAATTATTTCCTCTAGGTAGAAATAATCTCCTTCTGGATGAAGATTAAACTGTTGTGTTCATGCTCTGTTTTTTAATCTGTATAGGTCACAATGTTCTCTGAGTACTGCGAAAACAAGTTTGAAGTGGAACCAGTTGAAGTTGTATCACACGATGGAAGCAAAACCATTTACCCTGACCTTTCATGCTATAAAATGGAAGTCTCACTATCTGAAGTTGTTGGACCCATTGGCATCTCCCTAGATGAGACACAGGTTTTTTCCAGACCTAATCTCTATGGTAGTTATTGAATAATAATTAAGGAAATTTAATATTTAGATTATCGTATTTGAATTGACAATTTATTAACTGCCACATTTTTTAATCGTTCTCTCTGTAGTTTGAGCTAAGTTAAATGGTATTCACTTTGGTTACCCTTTTTGCTTGGATACTCTGAAATTAGGTCTGCATGCTTGTGCAAGTGAAATGACCCAGTTGTGTGTCAAAAATGTAGGTTATTTCCCTTCTGAACAAAATGCAGTTGCAAGCTGAAAGTTGTCCATCAAAAGGGGAACCACGTATTTCAGTTTCTGTCCCTCCAACAAGAAGTGACATTCTGCATGCTCGTGACTTGGTGGAGGTAATACGCAATTCTCTATCATAGCCTTTTCCATAGTTGCTAATCATTGTTGGATAATTTTATACTCAGTTTTCACTTTTGCTGTGAAGGATGTTGCTATAGCTTATGGTTACAACAATGTGCCAAAATCAAAGCCAAAGTGTATGACAATAGGAGGAAGGCAACCATTAAACCGTTTCTCTGATAAACTTCGTGCTGAGGTTCTTGAGTTATCTCTTGTGATGTACCTCTGGTTTTGCATATATCTTTTCACCAAATGATATTTCTTTGATAAATACAATATGTCGGGCCAGGTTGCAAGAGCTGGTTATATGGAGGTGCTCACATTTACCTTGTGTTCACGTGAAGAAAACTTTGACATGTTAAATAGGACACAGGATGTAAATAAAGCAGTTATTATTGCGAATCCACGTACTTCTGAATTTGAGGTAACGAGAATTTGCTCTAGTCTTCTAGATGTTCAATGCTCTTCTGCTGCGATTTGAATATTGAATTCAACTTGCAATTTATTATGTTCTTGGTTTCATATTTTTCTAAGAGCAGTGTAAATGTTAATTTATCATAGCCTAATGTTCCATGGGTAAATATCCTCGCCAGTTCCTTTGTTCCTACATTAGAAATTTTTTACTTTTGCTTACAAGCCAAGTTGTGAATTAATACCCTGGCCAAGCTGTTATCAGAAGAATCTGCATGCAATATTTCAAATCTTCTTTTGCAGTTGACATAAACAAATTTCAGATGATACTACTTATCTCTTCACGTTTTCAAATTATTTTTGCACTTTCTGCAAGTGTGGCCTTTTGTATTTTATTTTCAAATTATAGAAAAAAGGAAAGAAATCTGCACTGTTCTACAATATCATTTGTTTTTTATGTATGCTATTTCTGCCACGATGATATTTAAAACACAACTGTTTGCTGTGATGAGATTTAAGAACATAGCAGTGTTAAGCAGGCGGTACACGTAATAATCATTGTTCTTATTGTGGTATTGCAGGTGGTTCGAACCAGTTTGATGTCATGTTTATTGAAAACTTTGAAGCATAACATAGACCATCCAAGACCCATAAAGGTACTTTGTGAAAATAAGAATGAATATGTGTATGCTTATTGTTAGCTCACTGTCACTGAGGTGCTTTTCTCACGCTTAATCATTACATGACCTGTAGCATTTTCTTCATCAATATCTGTTCTCATGATTTCTGAACGACAAGCTTTTGTTAGAAACTACAATTCTCCTTAGCCAATGGGAAATGTTTGCAGTGGTTGTGATCTTTTTGCATGGCTGCGTATGCAGATATTTGAAGTTGGTGATGTAGTGACATTGGATGGGTCGCGTGATGTTGGTGCTTCTAATAATCGCCGACTTGCAGCTTTGTACTGTAATAAGCAATCTGGATTTGAGGTAACACATGACAACTTGTCCAAGTGTGATGTTTACCGAACTTTCTAGCCCTTGTCTAATCATTATGAACTATCCAGGAAATTATGGGTTTGGTAGATAGAATCGTGAATGTTGTGAGAGCTCCCCACGTCAAATTTGGCCAGAATTACTATGTTCCTACAAATGTAAGCATTTAAAGTTCTGTATGCATTTAAGTAAATCATCTGCCTTTTGCTGTCTTGAACATTTGTGCTAATGTTTTGTTTGTAGGAACCTGAATTCTTTCCGAAAAGACAATGCAAAATTGTTATGAGTGATGGAAAGCAGATTGGCTACTTAGGAATTGTCCATGCCGAGGTAAATCTTGTCTTATTTAAGAGTGTGTCATGATAACTTTATTGGACCATTTCTGCTCAAGTAGTAGCATTTTTTTATATGTACAATTGAATTTCTGAATGCTACTATCATGTCAAATTTGTCTCTGTAAAATACAAGCAACTATCCAGTTCTGATAAAAAAAAAGCCCCACTCTATCCCCTTTGGTGAAATGAATGGATAACTTCACATGTACGTGTAATTGTAAATAATATATCGGGTAGATAATTCTATGATTTTGGACGCGAGTTAAATACAAGTTTTGATCTATTCTGCATTGTATGTGCAGGTCCTAAGGAAATTTGGCATTCCAGACCCCTGCACTTTCGTTGAGATTGACGTTGAGGCTTTGTTATAGTACCACCTGCTGTCAGTCAGGATGTGCTTTGTTCAGTAGCATGCGTGGAGTATCTAACAGATCAAGCATTTGAGTTTGAATACCGCATGTAATTTCCCAACTCATTGCATCTTTTTTGTTCGGGAAGAAATAGAAAATGGCGATGCCCTTTTTTGTCAAAACACTTGATGGGGCCGTGGGTCATGTTTACCTTGTTCCCTTTGTGTAATTTTACATCATTGCTGGCACAGTTTTTTTATAAAATGGATATCAAAAATGATTTTGTGAAGATCTTCATATGGATAAGCAAACTCCTTGCTCTCCAAATTCCATCTGTATCATATTGCTTACAAGTTCCACCATTCTGAAAGGCTGAAACCCCCTGTTGAGTACATGATGAATTCATGGACTAGTCAGCAAGAATCCTTTTCCCCTTGAATTATTATTACACAAGTAAATGTTGTGAAATTTTTTTGGAAAGAAAATAAAGCACTGTGTTGTCATCAGCCTTCATTATAGGAGACTAGCTACACCTAGAATCAGTTTGTGCATATTTTGCCATATTTTTAAGAGTAAATTTCAAAGTACTACATGGACAAATTATCGAAAACTATAGATTTAATAATAAATTTATCACAAAACTATTGGTTTAAGGTTAAGTATTTTAAAATTACATATTTACTAATATAATTATTATAAAACTACAAATTTTAGAGTTCAAATCCTTAGCACTAATGTTATATTTGTAGATTTTGAGGTTTAAATCCTCGGCACTAATACTAATGTTAGGTTACTCTCTCCGATCAAAAATATAATAATTTTTAGCACTCAGGATTTGTCCTAAAATATAATAATTTTTTCACCAACATTTCCATCCAACCAATCATAGCTCTCCACCATTCATTTTCCCCACCTACCTTCACTTCTCAACCAATCACAATCTCTCCCTATTTAATTTTATCTACTTTCTTAATAACCGTATTCAATTCTAAAACTTTTTATATTCTGGAATGGAGGGAGTATGTAGTTTTGTGATAACTTTATTAGTAAATTTATAGTTTTATTATATTCCATCTTAAAGTTGTAATTCTGTAATAAATAGTGTTTAGTTTTTAGTTTTGTGATAATTTGATCGAAATAGTATTTTGAAATTTAATATACCTCACTGAATACAAGCATATGAAAGAGCATAAGAAAGCAACAGTTTGGTCAATCTGATTTCGTATAGTATAGACCTTCCCTACCATAAGTAAAATAAGGCTTCATAAGTAAAATAAGACATCTCAAAACAGGACAAAGAAAAGAAAGAGTACATGGATCAATTTACCGAGCTCGCTCGCTCGCGCCACTTCCAAACTTTCAATACACAACCAACCCCCTTCCATTACATTACACCAACTATTTATGATCCGAATATAAACATGCAATATATTCGGATTAGTTTTCTAATAGAATTTTATATTACAGGATTAGCTTCGTACTATGACTACGAGTAGGATTTCTAAATTTCTCTCATATATATCCCTTGTAAACCGTACGAGAAGAGTGCGATAGCCCATTAATGTATCACATGCGTTTGTACGTAACTTCTCTGTATTGATCATTGTTAGTCGGTGCCCGTGATTTTTTCCTGCAAGGGTTTTTCACGTTAAATTCAACGACTCTGTTATGCATCTATTTTCGTAACACCAACCAAACCTTACTTTACTGTATTTTCACCCATGCGGCCACGCTTGGCACGTCCTTGGCTACCACGAACACGAGGTAGTACCCCGGCGGCGCCAGCTCCGGCTTCCACGGCGTGTCGACGGTGAGCTCGTACATCTGCCCCTGCCCGGCAAACCCGGCCACCGGCAGCACGAGCAGCCGCTGGTTCATGGAGTAGCCGTGCGTCGTGAACGGCGGCGCGTACATGGTCACCCTCACGTCGCCCTCCACCACGGCCTCCACCGGCGTGTGGAACCTGAACGTGAACTTGGTCCCGTACCGCATCCCGCCCGGCGGCAACGACGCCACGTCGATCACCGCCCGGTTCCCGGTGACCTCCTTGCTTAGGTACGGCGGCGCGAACCGCTCCACGCGCACCTCCGTCGGGAAGTCCACGCCGCTGAAGTTGTACGCCGCGTTCGTGTTCCCGCCGGCGACGAGCACCGTGGCGTCCGGGAGCACAGCGCTGGTGGAGTGGTACATCCGCGCCACCGTCGACGACGCCAGTGGCCGGAACCGCGAGCCCTCCGGATGCCACGGCGAGTAGAGGATCGGTGACAAGATCGGCTGCCGCGCGAACCCCCACCCCGAGCTCCCCTTGGCGGCGCCGTTGAGCATGAGCAGGTCGCCGGTGGGGAGGACGAGCAGGTCGCCCATGACGCGGCCCACCGGCATCGCCTCCACCGCCCACACCGCGTCGATCTTGGCCAGGTTGATGCGGGCGCAGTCGCGGAGCGTCGGCTGGTACGTGTTGTTCTCGCCGAGCCTGAACGCCGTCTTTAGCGCGCCGCCGCAGACGATCACCTCCGGCTCCGGGTCGGCGCCACGGGTCAGGTTGCGGAGGTCGAGCGGGAGCATCGCTGACATTGCCGAGGCCGGGTGGTTCCGCCCGCCGCCGGCGAGCTTGGGGAGCTCGCGGACGACCTTGCCTGTCCTGTGGTCGAAGATGACGGAGCGGTCATTGGCGAAGACGAAGAGGTTGCCGTCGGGGAGAAGGTTGACGAACGGGTAGAGGTTGTTCTCGACGTCGTCGGTGGTCTCTCGGAGGAGCGGGAACTGGATGGACTGGCCGTTGGTCATCCCTGGCTGCGGCACGAACTCGTAGCTGAAGGCTCGCCGGCCGCCGAACACGATGAACCGGCCGTCGGGGAGCACCTGCTGCGTCGCGTACCACCTCCCCTCGGCGAAGCTGTTTGGGTACTCCCGCCAGTCGCAGGTGTCGCACGCGTCGAGGCGCCTCACCGCCTTGTCGCCCTCGAAGTAGCCGCCGGTCTGGATCAGGTTGCCGTCGGCGTCGAAGGCGCCAGACGAACACCACGTGTCGGTGGCGATCTTGAGCGACCGGGGCGCGCCGGTGTTGTAGTCGAACTCGACGGCGTGCGCCCAGCAGTCCATGGTGCCTTCCTTCTTGGCGCGCGGGTCGGCGCGGCAGTTGTCCATGGGGAGACGCATCAGCGACCGGCCGGTGGTGCTGGTGTCGAACATGACGGCCTTGCCGTGGCGCATGACGGCGAGGTGCATGGCCGACACGCCGGAGTTCTCGCTGACGATGGTCCACGAACCGGCGGGCCCCGCGGAGTCGTCGACGGGGAGCACGATGGTGTCCAGCGCCGCCTTGCTGGGCGCGCCGAGCGGCGGAACCTTGGTGAGGCCCGTGGCGGTGGCCGGCGCGGCGCCATCCTCCTCCTGCTCGATCTTCGGCTTCGGCTTCGACTTCGGCTTCGGCATCACCTGCTCCTGCGACCCGTCGAACGCGTTCTGGAAGTAGTCGCTCTCGGAGCGCGGGCGGAAGATGTTGAAGAAATCGAAGAACGCCTCGCCGGAGTTGGCGAGGAGGAGGAGCGCCACGGCGAGGACGGCCGCGCGGAGGAGGGACCACGACCCCATGGCCGGTGGCGGCGGCGGCGGAGAGACCGTGGAGGGGGGATGACCTCTCCTTTGGCCCCTCCTCTCGTGATCTTTCCCGCCTTGTAATCCCGACCACCATGGCGGCTAAAATTGGACCGCGAGCTCCATCCATGCTAGCTCTGCGCTGCAAATGGTGGCTGGCATCGCGCCGCGTTTCGCGCGGCGCACAACTTCAAAACTTCAAACATAGCAAGCCCGCGCGCGTGGTGGTTGCTCCCGCCAGAAACGAAACGAGGCGGCGGGACGACGAATCTCAGCCACGGTCATTTCTACAAACACCTGCTAATGATAGCAGTGCTATATATGTAGAGTTTTTTTTTCCGCGAATGTGCAAAATGGTTGTACGTTAGTGCAGTAGAAGAAATCAGAGTTTTTGTCATACAACACAAAACGACTAGAAGATTATCACCGAGGACGGGGAAAGAAAAAAACTGAAAAAGAAAGAGAACTAAAAGAAAATACTACTTAAAGAAGATAAAAACTCCTACGACGAGGAAGGGTGGAGGCGTAGTTCTACTAAACCCCAACAAGCCCCATTAATAATGAAAACGGCATTATACAGACCTTTATGCAAAAATACTATCGATGATCTTCTTCATCGACCAGTTGCCGGCCGGCCGGACGGTGGATGCAGTGCAGCCGGCGAGCGGCGGCGTCTTCTACTCGATCGCCGCCGCCGGTGTCAATCGAGCGACGCGCGTGATACGGCGACGTGACACTTGTGGAGGCCGGCGGATGTGCATCCATGACCATGTGGCTAGATTGGGGGAAATGAAATTCAATTCACGCGAGTGCAAATTAAGCAGTCGATCTTGTATATCGATCGCCATGAGCCGTTAGCACTAAACACTAATTAACTTGTCGGTTCTCTAGCTCATCATAGGCAGGCGCGTTAATCTTTGTTAGAGATACATTATCATCATCTCTCGTCTCGTTAGCAACTAACTAAACTTTTTAACTACAACGGCACTTTTAAGCATTACAATGTGAGAACAAGCTTCAAATTAAGTGACCTACCTGAATCTCGAGTGTGTCAGCGACCGGTGCTGCATGGTTCACATGAAGTGCATGCATGTATATCTAGTATACATATAGCGAAAAAACTCAAATCATTTCATCATCGGGTGATCAGGAATATTATTAATTGTATGTGGTGGAGCTAGCTAGCGCAATGAACGACAGAACGAGTGCCATATGTTGTTGTTGCTATTTTTTTCTCTTTATTAAATCAACTAGTAATATATATTGAGACTAGCTGTTTTTAGATGCCCTAGTTGCTGTGTTTCTCTTTTCTGAATTATTTTAATCCTGTGTCATGCTGTTTTGATTTAATATATAACTCCTACCAATATATAAAACTTCCAGCAATGATCGACATGTCTAGTGTACATCAAGATGCCTACATATCACACGCAAAAAAAAAAAAAAAAGATGCCTACATATCGTTAAGCAGTAGTAGTATATATCATAACAAATTAAGAGGTATGCATCAGAGAGAGGATAATCATGTCTACAAATTAATTGATCGAAACTACAACGGATATAATTTCTGATGACCACGCGGTCACCGCATATATGCATGATCTAAGCAGTCCTCTCTTTACCATTAAAATACCCTTCAATATTGTCTAGGAGTTATTTATTTAATCTATAGTATGTACAATTCTTGTTTCTTCTATATCAATATAAATACCACCATCATCCGCTTGATTTTGAAAAGAAAACTGACTAGAAGGTTTTTAGAATAAGCTAGCTAGCTTAGGTGTTTAGCTAGTAACTGTACTAATGCATGATGAGAAGGGCAGGCATGAAATATCTACATTAACGAAATGATAATACCAGCAAAAACTTAAGCATACACTACTACAAAAATAGTTTTTCCGTGCGATCCTAGAAGGGTTTCCGCATACGGTAGGGTTAACCGCACGCACCCAAGATCTGGAAAAATTGCTATTTTTGCGTGCAGGTAGCGCACCAGCACGCAAAAATCTGATTTTTGCGTGAGGGTGCTTGTGCCACCCGCACGTAACAATAAAAAACCGAAAAAAATAAAATCTAAAAATCCGAAACCCTAACCCTATAAATCGTTGCCGCCGCCCACCTCGTCATCGCTGTTGCCGTCGCCGGAGCTGGATCTGCCGCCCCCATGCCTCCCCACCGCTGGATCCGCTGCCGCCGCGCGGGGGGAGGGCGTCCGCCATCGGATCCACGCGGGCGACGGCCGCCGTGCCTCACCACCACCAGATCCGCCACCGCCCGCATCCCTCACCACCAGATCCGCCGCGTGCATGGGGAGGGCGACACCGCTCCCGGCTGCCTCCTCCTCGTCATCGGGGGCAACGACTGCACCTGCCCGCGCCGCCTCCTGCCCGCTCCCGACTATCGCCTCGTCGGTGACTGCACCGAGCTGGCTACCTTCGCACCCCGCGCGCTACGCGCTCGGAGGGGAGAGAGGAGAGGAAAGGCAGAGAGAGGTGAGAAAGAGAGAGAGAGAAGAGTGAATAAAAAGGAAAGGAAGAGAGAGAGAAGGTGAAAAATTTGAAGTGAGTGAGAGGGAAAAGAGAGAGAGAGGGGATGAGATAAAAAAATCTGTATTTTTTGCGTGCAGTCCACTTAATAGGTCCGCTTGCGAAAATAGGCTCATTTTCATGTGCGGTCCACTTAAGAGGTCCATTTGCGAAAATCGATTTTTCCACGTGGTCTTCTTAAGGACCGCACACGAAAATAAAGGATGATTTTTGCAGACGCAACCAGTTACGGTCCGTTTGCAATCTAAAGAGGGGCATGTACAAGAAAATCGTTTTTTATAGTGATAAATACAAGATATATTAGGCAATCTTATGTGACTGATACAATTTTTTCCTAGAAATATAATATGAACATTTCCAAAAAAAAAATTCTTGAAGAATATATACAAACATTTCCTGTTTAATTTCCTAGCTTTAGTTAACTGCTACTTGCATATTAATCAATACTTATCTGTCACAAAATTAACTAGTGTATATATATGTATGTGTGTGTATATATGTATGTATGTATGTATGTATGTATGTATGTATGTGTGTGTGTGTATGTGTGTGTATGTATGTATGTATCCAAAATCTATACTATCAGAATGCCAGATTCATACATATATAGTACTTGATACAAACGTACGACACACTAATAATATATGAAGAGAGATATATGATATATCATATACACACTAATTAACCCAACATGCGGAAACATGAAGGAAAAATCATGCGTATAAACTCAATCAAATAAACTGTTAAAAATGATAGATCCAATGCATATTGTTTGCTTTATTGAATCTGAAGTAAATTAAGTAATATGCCAATCAGTACAAATTCATGTTTTGTTGTTCAAACCGTCTACCATTCTGGTATGTAACTTGTTCAAAGTTCAAACTGCTTGTAAAGATAAATAAAGAAACCCATTGGTAATTCATGATGAATTTCTTAAGATAAGCTCATGAAATTTCTGAGAATTGATTGGGAAATAATTTTTGGATCACAGCCTGAGCTCAAGATCTAGGCCTTCTGGATCCTCATCGGAGTTCTTGCTGGTTGACTCCCCAGCTGATTTGCTGTGGCCTTCCACCTCCCTTATCAGATCAATAAGTTCCTACAAACAACGAATATAAACTTGTTAATTAACAAATTAGTAGAATTTCATCACCGATGTGCACATATATTTCATGGTACTCCTCAACTATAAAACAGCAAGGGGACTTAAATTAAAATACTTTTACCTGACTATTAGGTACTTGAGAGAGGGGCTGTGCCATCGTCACTTCATTTGCAGGCGGCATGATGTTGTTTGAATAGGGATAATAGTAAGCTGCTCCAAAAGCTCCAGGAGGTCTGAAGATTGTAGATGTTGCATTGGTTAGACTATGAAACTGATCACAAGTTAACTGGTGGACTGTACGTCAACTGATCACATAATACATGCCTGATGTTGTTTGGATTATTGGGATGATAAGATGCTGCTGCTCCAGAGGCTCCAGGTGGTCTGAAGATTGCAGATGTTGCGTTGGTTAGATTGTATGTATGAATCTTTGATCACAAGTTAACTGGACTATTAAGTAATAATCATATATATATATATATAGTATATATATATATAGTATATATATATATAGTACATATAGACCTGCTGATGATGTTTGTATTAGGATAAGATGATGCTCCAAAGGTTCCAGGAGGTCTGAAGATTGCAAAAGCATTAATAGGTTAGAATATTATAAATATAATTTTTTTATCACAAAGTTAACTAGACTGTTAATTAAATCACATATAATGCATGCATGCCTAATGTTGTTTGGATTGGGAGGATATGTTGTTCCTGCAGGAGCTCCAAGAGGTCTGGAGATTGCAGAATATTAATTGCATCAATTGGTTAGACCATGATGAATATAATATAATATTTGATCAAATTAACTGGACTGTTAATTAATCATATAATGCATGCCTGATGTTGTTTGGATTGGGAGGATATGTTGTTCCTGCAGGAGCTCCAAGTGGTCTGGGATTGCAGAATGTTACATCGATTGGTTAGACCATGATGAATATAATACAATATTTGATCAAATTAACTGGACTGTTAATTAATCATATGATACATGCCTGATATTGTTTGGATTGGGAGGATATGTTGTTCCAGGAGCTCCAGGAGGTCTGGAGATTACAAAATGTTGCATTAATTGGTTAGACCATGATAAATATAATATAATACTTGATCAAATTAACTGGACTGTTAATTAATCATATGATACATGCCTGATGTTGTTTGGAGCGGGATATGCCCCAGAGGCTCCAGGAGACCTGAAGATTGCAGATGTTGGATTGGTTAGACTATATGAATCTTTGATACATATGACCGCTAATTAATCATATAATAGACATGTATAATGTACCTGAAGGGGGTAGATTGAGACTGTTCAAGGTTCATGGAACCTCTCTCTGCATTGTCATACCCATAATGCATCTGCAATTTAACTAATAGTTATTGATAGACGGCATGATTATTATTATTATTATTATTATTATTATTATTATTATTATTATTATTATTATATAAAAGGATTTTTTGCACGTGAGTTTACGTGTACCCACAATCTACACTCTATATATTGTTCAGCACGAATTTTGATACACATCAATTGTGTAGATTGTTGATACATGTAAACCCGGGTGTAAAATATATTATATATTGTTCAGCACGAATTTTGATACACATCAATTGTGTAGATTGTTGGTACATGTAAACCCGGGTGTAAAATATATATAAGTACTTTAGACACATAAACGTAGAGAGATTAAACAAAAGCTCTAAAATGAGAAATTCAGTTTTAAACAACTACTACTGCTAGTACTACTAAAAGAGTAAAATTAAAAATTCTATACCGAGAGGTTCGGTGAGTAGTATGGCGGTGGCAATGAAGGGTTAACATTGGCATGCATAGACCATGGATAGACTGATTCCCTTATTGCAGCTATGTCCTGTTTGACAGAGATCCATTTCAAAAAGACACACATCGATCAGGTTAATTACGTTAAAAAAATCTATAAAATTAAACATGATAACATATACAATAGATCATAGAAAATTAATTTAACCAAGGTACAAATCAAACAAAAAAACGACGGATCCGCATCTGTTTGCTAATTATAATTTATTTACCACGCCATCGGTAGTTCCATCTGGGATCTGAGGTGGCCCCTGCTGGTTAAGAGAGTTTAGCTTTCTTTGCTGCTCGGCTAGTTCAGTTTGAATCCTAATCCTCTCTAGCCTCGCAACCCCATACCCTCTCTTCCGTTCCTTGGGCTTATCATCTTTTTTCTTGTCACCCTTCCTCTTCCTAGGATCAGATGAACCACCATTCCTGCTGCCTCCTGCACCTCCTGCATTCATATCGATCTGGATCCCCTTATCTAGCTAGGTAGCTGTATAAAATTCAGAAAAAAAATTGATGTATAGAACATGAAAGCAAAGTAGTTTAGGCTCAAAGAGAAAGAGAGAAAGAGAGAGATAGATCTTATGTACATACCCAATTATTGGTAAGATCTTTTTTCTGACTGAGACTGAAGAAGAAGGCCTGGCGGCTGCTGCCTGGAAAATGTTTTTCTAATCAAAACATGAGTATATATATAGTGGAGATGTCGCCCTGAACCCTAGAGAAGAGGCAGGGACAAATGAATCTAGAACCTTGATAGCATCCGACGGTTTTAGATTTGATTTTGCTTGCAGATGAGCATGATATCATCCATCCGTTTGTCACTGGAGTTTATTTACAGCTAGCTGTTAAATTTGGATTCACATTACACCAAGAGAGAGAGAGAGAGAGAGAGAGAGAGAACAGTGGCCAAGAAATGGAAAGCAGCTGGATTATATTTGTGTGTGATAAAAACACTATAGCTAGCAGAAACAATACAATAGCAGCTGGCGATCTCGAGTAAAATAGGATACTGCCAAGATATATAGTTGATAAGTGCGGGGTTTACGTGAAGGAAGAGTTAAGATACCAGTTCACACACTGCTAGCTATGGAAATTTGTCTGCATGCCAATTTTACAGAACATTGGCAATCGATCGTTTTCTCCTTTCCCCTGGACTTGCAAGCTGTCAGTTAACCAAAGCAGCATATAGGTGTATCTGGGGATTGTTTTGGCCCACAAATTTGATGTTCACGTTTTTTCTTCTATTTTTGAACTTGAGGTCCTGATGATTCTCGTGACTTCTACAAATTGATCATTAGACGACTTGCAGCAACCTAGTTAATGTAAGTTTATTCGGGATATGAATTTTCATCACTTGAGGGATATCTCCTCGTTGTTTGCATGTCATCCAAATAGTTATAAAAAAATGAAAAAAATTGATAAGATAGATTAATATGAAATAAATATAACTCTACAAACATGCAAGACCAAGTTCGACTTCTACAAATTAAAAAAAAACAAATTAAACTGAAAGTAATTATCGTACATTCATATATATATATATACACACACACATACATATATATATATATTTGTTATTTTTATTATAACTTGTAGAAATTAAATTTTAACTTGCATATGTGTGGAGTGATATATTTCATATTAATCTATATCACCATTTTTTTTCAAATTTTTTGATGACTATTTAGATGGTATGCACGAAACAATATCCTCTCGAGGAATCAAATCACTTTCCTGTTTATTCGAGCAAATCTTGTTGTCTTATAATCAAATGTTTTTGTAGCATGCATGCAGTTGTGTAGAACTTTGTATAGTGATCTTTGAAACTACATGACTAATCATATTGCAACCCGTACAACATGATGATTATTAGCTAGCTAGTCTCTATATATATGATCATCATCAACTTGTTTAAAACCACCATTAATTTGAGATTTGGGAAGATCGCAGAGATACCTAGTTAGCTGATGGATCCGCAGGTTTAATCACCCAGCGTATCAGAGTTTATTCGTTTGTTGGTATGTGTTGAATTAGTTTCTAGCTTGATGATTGAGATAGAGATATGGTGCACGGCTGCGTATCACTGAGCAATAACACTATAATATCTTTTCCTCGATCGTCAGCTAACAACCAATCATGTACAGGAAAAGGCGGGCATTAAGGACTATGTATCCTGGTGTTTATCTCTGCACCCTGCATTTGCAGATTAATCAATTATACATGTATATATAGTAGCTGGATCAGGATCGTCATGTTGGACATGGTAGCTAGCTGGCATAGATTAATTAGGTGTAAATATATGATTATGTTTTGCTTTAGTTTCCTGGTGGATGTTGGTTTGTTGGTGCAACGCAATGTGTCAACAGTGACAATAGAACAAAGAGAAACGGTCATAGGCGAGGATATGAATCAATAAATGAATTGTGCTTTTTATTTTTTGTTTCAAAAAAAAACTGCTGCTAGTTTCAGATATATATATCATATATATAGCTCATTGTGTTTGTTTGGATGATCACAAAGACCTCGATCGGCATCGATCTATGATTATATCATAGCCCAATGATCATGGTGCATTGATAGATTGAGTACTATATTGATTACTGTGCAATCTAAAAAATACGCTACTACTTTTAGATATCATCGTATAGCTCATAATCATTGATGTGTGGGATTGAGAAATTGATGACTTTAATTTGCAAATCTCAAAGAAACATAACTGATATGTACAGATTTAAAAAAAATCATGTGTCTATCAACATAGAGATTGACTCTTTATACAAATTAATTTGCAATAAATATAGGATAATGCTTATACATATATAGCTATTGAGTTCTGATCCTTTACAAGATATCAAGAGGTTATATATACCAAAAATTGGCACAGGTACATCGATCTGGTTCGGTACGTACCGCGCACAATCGGATTAATTAAAGGATTGTAAAATAATTTAGTTACTATACATTTTCAATTTTATCCACTTCTAAAACGATAACTTTACTATGTCAATATAAATGCTCAACCTAAATTTTATCGGATGAAATCTTCCGGCTGACCCAACTAAATAAATAAATTAAATGGTTGCATTGATCAAAGTCACACATCTGTATACCATATGTTACAACTTAATTATTAAGTGTCTTTTAAAATTTAATGAAAGCTCGATTGGTGATTTTTTATTCTGTTGGGACGGCCGAAGATTAGGCCGCCCTAATTTTATTAAGAAGAGAGGGGGTGTTACAAATTTTACCAGATCGACATTAGACTGTTGAGAAGGGTGTTAGCCGGTGGCCTATGCCCTAGAAAAGAGAGAAGAAAAACAAGCCGTCAGAAGGCGGCAACACTACTCAATCGACTTGTTTGAAGATGCCACAAATGTATCAGAATCGATTGGTGATTCTGATTTGGATATATGCTTCTACAGAAATAATGTATCTACGGTGTAATGGTGTATGGTTGTGTGAGTGATACTGCAGGGTTTATGTACATGTTACATTTACTTCCACACTAGCTAGCTTGCGCCTACATCAGTTGGGCCGGAATTTCTACATTACTTCGATATATGCACACAATATGATAAAGAAAAATGTTCTTCATTCACAGTAGTTCTGATACATAGTGCAGTGCTACCTCTTGCGTACATCCTTCGTTCCATAAAAATCGAATTTCTGACTATAAATTTGAACATATCCTATATTTAAATTCGTAGTCAGAAATTGTTATTCTTTGGATGAATGGAGTATATACAAATGTGCTTCCATGCATATGCATGAATGCATGCTATTCTGTATGATTACATGTAATGCATGCATGGTCAGGTAAGATATGATATGCCAATGACTAATAAATATCCAAACTTCCAAAATCTTGGGAGCACATGCATGAGTGATGAGATATATCATCATCATATTATATCATATATGCTTGATACAGTACGGCCTATATGCATGAGTGCAGACGATGAGGCCCTATCTAGTGGCAATGCCTAACATGGTGTCAGCATGCATGAATGCATGGTGCAAACTAAATGGCAAAAATAGAGAGAAAGATCTTGGCATGCTAGGTGCATGTGTTATGTTTTTTTAGATAAGCGGTATGTATAATTATTACATCGGCACTATATATATCTAGGATCAAATGGCAATGAATGAGACTCTAAAAATTGTGTTGTCTCAGCAAATTAATATATATACATACATACCTCTTCCTTGTCATTTGATCTCTGCATCAGTAGTATATATAGGCGACCGCAACATTGACTCTGTCGCTTCGAAGATTTTACGACGGGTATATCGAATTTTTGCAGCATCTCCATCATATCATTATTATACAGTACATATATATATCCACAAAAGAAAATTAGAAAAGGGAGAGAAACTCCCCCACAGCATCATCATATATCCATGGATGACTTTCAGAAGAGCTGAACTGTATATACACTCCAAATTAAGTTTACAAGTTCTACAAATCATAACTAACCAAATTCCGGCACTCAGTTTCGCTCAACGACACACTGCAGTACAGTACTACCTGCTTCAAAGAAATTTCTTTGATGTGTGTGCTTCTTATCTTCTTCATTGCTCCCTTAATCATGCATGCATTACATCACAGTGATCATAATATACTGTATGCAAGAATACTTATAGTTTTTGAGTCATGCATCAATGAATCAGCAGGGAGCTAGCTTAACTGAGAGATTAATTAGCAGGTAGCCACATGACACAATATCCACTGGAGTGATCATAGCTTGAGCTCGAGGTCTACTTCTTCAGGATCATCTGGGTTCATAGAGTGATCTACCGGTTGGTTTAGGCCGTAGTGTCTCCTTAAGTAAATGGATTCCTACAATTAATTAATGACATAGAAATGGATTATCTTGGCACAACCAAATTGTATAAACTATTAACACATCTCTTCAATATAATTGAATTAGGTGTGTACCTCAGGTTCGAAGAGAGGCAATGTGTGGTCGCTGCTGGGATGAGGGTAACGAGCTGCAGCTCCATATACAGCTTCATGGTTAGGCGGCGACCTGAAAGATTAGAACTAATTAACGTACATTCAGGCATCGATCATATTGTTGTTCAGATATATAAACTTTATATAATTGATCATCATTGGATAGTTATTATATTCATGCATCGGAGTATACATATGTGTGTATAAAGACGAACACCTGATGATGGGACTCATTGATTGGAATTCGCTGTATCTGATATCTCCTGATCTGCTCCCTCCATAGGCCATCTATAATTGCAAATTTGCAATATAGAGCAAAGCTAAGTTAGTTAGGTCGAACTGTGCCGGCCATGATAAGATCTCTTTAGCTAAGCCAAGGATATCACGTTCACGTGCATGGGGGAATAAAATCTCTTTAGCTGCAATAATACTCTTGTTCTTCTCTGTGCACATGATTAATCGATAACCATGCATCTTTTTGCCAAAAAAAAAAGGTTTATTATTACGCGTTCTAGCTTGATGCAATACACTAGCAAAGCACACCAGCTGGAGCCTGGATGCAAATAGTCAATAAGATGAATTTGCTGCTTGTCTAACTTTTGTAGATCTTATATATGGCACGGCTATTCATTTTTTAGTATTCGGCTAGAATAATCAAAATAAAAGAAGAAGAAAGAGTGCATATGTTTCCTGAAATTAATCTTAGAGAGGGAGATTAATCTGTCTAGCTAGCTAGCTAACAACCAAGAAAATAGGAACAATTTGACAAGATCTATTGGCAGGTCGTCTCTGAAATTCTATCAACTACTAATATGCACTTGGTGAACAGCTGAAAGAAACTGCATATATATACCGGTAAATTGGGGTGGATCGGGTAGGACGATGAAGCGTTGATGTTGCCATGGAAGGAGGACGATGGAGACGATGACAGCGAGTTAGATGATCGTGCATCTTCCTGCTGATCGATGGATCAATTCCAAAACCACATGAAATCAGAAAAGAAACTAGACTTGAGCAGCCAAGAATCACAAAATCATTCAGATTACAGAAATTGAAAGACCAATTACCAAGTTGAGGCTGCCAATTCCATGGATCGGAGGTGGCTGGCCAAGAGGAGGATTCTGCAGGTAGCCGGCTGCCATTTCACTCTGAATCCTGATCTTCTCTAGCTGCGCAACACCGAGCCCTCGCTGTGGTTGCTTCGGCTTGTCGGAGCCGCTGTTTCCGGCCGATCTCTTGCCCTTCCTGCTGGACCCAAAAGATCTTCCTCTTCCTGGCCATTCCATGTTCATTTGTCTCCAAAGTTGCTAGCTTTCACCTCATGGGGAAATTTCTAGTGCACCAGATGAGAACTGAGAAGACCTAGAAGAAGACCATAGCTAGCAAAGTGGGAGCATGAAGAAAGGGAGAAGAAGTTGGATGATGGAAAGGAGCCTCTTTGATATTAAAGTGAAAGGGAGAGATCTCCTTACCTTACACACACATTAATTAATAATAGGGATGCACTGAAGGTTGCAACATTGTTTATTTGATTTTTTAAATTTGATCTTATAGCGTGGCAATGGCTTCATTAATTAGTTTATATAATCAGCACCATGCATGTGACCCAAATCCTATCACTAAAAGAAAAGGAGAGAGGAGTTTAAATTAATTCCCATTGTTTTGATTTGTTCGGGATGATCACTGAAGATCTTTGTCTTCAAAATACCCCCCATTTAGAATTCGTGTGGACGGTGTGGTTGTGATTTAACATTCTGTATTTTCTTCAGCACCGAGCACAAATAGAAAGGGTCCTGAATTCTTGTTGTCAGTAAGGAGGATTTTAATTTCTTCTGAACATGAGTCCTTCCTCGTATTAAAAAATAAAATTTTATGATGCTTAATTAGGAGATGCATCAAGAGGCAGATGTTAGTAGTGCAGCTGATGATCTCTTAAGCAGACTGTCTGTTTAACAAATGACTGCAGAAACATATAGTAGTAACAACATATTTCCTTACCATTAAAAAATTATAGTTAGACATAATGTATAATCTTAGTAACTACTCCCTATAAAAAGTTAACTTTTATACACGACTCTTAGACATAACCTATGTACAGATTCGTACATAAAAATTGATTTTTGGAGAACAGTAGGAGTAATTCAGGAGAGCAGTAGAGACGTCGTGAGACATATCCCAAAAGCAATACCTAAGCAGCTGTAATAATGTCGACATGATGGATCAGTTTGTGTAACTGAGTACGTACGCGCATATATAACTACAGAACTAAGCTATAGCTAGCGACATCTACACGAGATTTAATGGAGAATTTAGTAATGTTTTGGGAGATGCAGAGAGGGTGCAAATCTTCTCGGCGATCTCGGGAATCAGAAGCTTCGCTGGTTGCTGCATGGTTCAGACTTTGATTAGAATTCAGACATGGAGCGTGGGTGGGATCGCAGTTTAGGTGGAAAGCATCCTCCTCGATCGAATAAAAATGCAACCACACATATATTGATATACATATACAACCTGCATTTTGATCGTACTCTTATGAGATTTAATTATCTTATTAAGCATATAGTAGTTAGCTAGAAGCCTGTCGTCGTTGTTGCTTCACGTGCGGCCTGGATCTTCTTGCTGCATGAGCTGATGATAATTAACCTTGGAAAATAGTCACTGAGCTAGGAAGCAAATCAAATAATGGAACATTAATTAGTTTATGAGGAATTGCAAAACACTGATGTGTTACTACTTACCCCTGCATTTTCTGCCTGATATATAATACAGTTGAACAATATATAGGCATATAGCTAGTGAAGACCTGAAGTCTGGTCCAGAATACAGTAACTGAATTAGGGTTTTTATTTCTTGGATGTGATTTTGTGACACACCTTGTTAGTTAGTCCTCAAGATAGCTATATTTATATATATCATATATATGATATTGCAACATTAGCTTTACAACCTGTGCTGCAAGTGGATGAACTAATCGATGCCCTAGCTAGTTTTTCAGTTAATTAAATAAGAGAATATTGAGATTTGCAGCATCCATTCCTCTTCAACTCCTTAAAGGAGACAGCACCTAAGCTAATTAAGCCCTTGATGTATGACAACAAGCTTATTGCAATTATATATTTATGCAACTTAATTAATCAATTAATAACTAGGAGGAAGTGATCAAGTGTTTAGAAAAACAGCAGCACGCCGTGCATGCTCCTCCATATTTTAGTTGCATGAGTAGGCAGAGCTTTTCCGGACTAGCTAGTTAATTGCGGCTGTTCTTTTCCTTTCTACTATACTTAACATCAGTTGCTTAAGTATAATAATTAAGTACTATATATATTGCCATAGGTGATATAGGCAATTTAATTAACTAGCTCAATAGCGCCCAGCACCATTTCGGGGATTTCTTCATGATCGGAAAGGCAAACTTGAGAAACTAGATACCGGCCGGCCTAAATGTCTAGAAAAGTTAGAACAAGATAAATTAATTAAGCTGTTCTTTCTGATCCTTCAGCAAAAAGCTAGCTAAACTGAGGCCCTTGTTGCTGCTACTTTGCTACATTATGTATTAAAACAAAAAATGAAGGATATAGTACCTGCAGTATGCTGCTTTACCTTATCACTGCTACCTTGCTACAAATATATATATATTGTCAGATTGTCTAGACTAGAACATTTCATATCTATTATATTACCTGCTTGCATGCCAGCATAAAAAGAAAACCTTTTCTACGTACGCCCACTAGGAACAAAAGTTCAGAGATGCTTTCATATATATATATATATGACTTGGCTAGCTTTTGTTTTCTTCATTTATATGATCAGCTGTGACTTCATGTAGCATCATGCTGGTGCTTAACCCTACATGCATGACTCTAGTATTAGTATTTGATAAGCACGACATGTGGTCCTGGATTAGCCATAGAATTTGCTCTTATAATCACCATTTATATTGCTGATCAGTGGTTCGCAGTCACACTAATCGCCTTGTATCTGGCATGCTAATGCAAAAAAAAAGAGGTATGAAAGAGAAACAAACAAATAATAATCAGGAGTTCTTCCTCTAGCTCCAACTTAACAGAATAAACAAAAAGAAGAAAATTCAGAACGGCAAGCAAGTAGTAGCAAATTAACTGTTAATTACAGTGACGGCTGGATCTAGCCATTGACTGACGCTAACATCCCATGGCCTTTCTTGATTCATGATTGGATTGTGTTGCGTGCTACAAGCTTATTTATAATTCATAGTTTCAAAGCCTCCGTGTAATTGATCCCATCAATGATTTATTTTTAATTCCAGAGAAGAAACACACGTACGTACGTTCCCGTGTTGAAAATGTACTCATATTTTATCTGCATCTTTTGATTAATGCAGTACCAAAGAGAACAATTCCGTCCGTGATTAGCCCAGTAATTCTAGGAAATTAAGCTATAGTTCTTCCATTTTGACAGCACTGTCTAGTTTTGCTTCTGAATTCTGAATATTTCTGAATTTCACCTTGTTTGTAAGTAGTTTTTTGCTTATTAATCTTTGTTGGTCCAAAGTGGCCCATATGTATTCAACTATAGAGACAAGGCCCAACAAATTACAGGCCTGATAAACTCAATCCAATCGAGAAATAGGCAAAAAATAAAAACAAAATATTTCTCTGAAAATGGCGTGAAACTGTGCAGGCACATGTACTGTTGAAAATGGCGTCGAACTTAATTGTATCAAGGAACAGTATCAGACTCATTTTCAGATGATGAACTGATGATGCGATGGACGACTCTCCGACTAGGTAGCTCGAATCTCCTTTTCTCCCTGCAGTTCATGCACATGTATCTGAATCTGAAAGCTGTCCCAAGATTTGACAAGAACAGGTCTCTTTTCTTCTCTGCCATAATACAAGAATCCCAGGATGGCAAAATTCACATTTCAGCAAGTATTTTCACACACAGTGAACTGAACATACTATGCTACTGTAGTGAACTGAAGTGGACGCTGCAGTATGAATCCAATCGCTTTGTTTGGTCAGTTTGGTGTTGCAAAAACTGAAAAAAGAGAGTGAAAGGAAAAGAGGTGTCCTTGAACTTGCAGACGACGCAATTGGAGGTGCTTCTGAAAAGAGGTCGTCACGCTACAGTGAAGTCACAGTCATTCAGTCAGTCAGTCAGAGAGTGTGTCAGTCAGGCTCTGACAGATGCTAAAGTCAACTATTCGACGGTGTGATAAAGAAAAGAGTGACGAGGAGTGTCTGAATTCTAGTAAAGCCTTTTGCAATGTAAAGCAAAGCAGATGCCAAAGCGAGAGCGAAGAGGATGGCAAAAGCAGGGCATAAATTGGCCGGTGAAGATGAACAGTTGCTACTGCAGTTGCTGCGTTTGCTGCTACCACCAAACGGGCTCAGCAGCAGAAGCCAGAAGCTATTTCAAGCTCTCTCGGCGAAGATGCAGCGAATGGTGTGTTTGTCTGGACAGAAATGTGAGCGTTGGGAATGGCATTGGCAACTGTTCATTAGCTATCTCACCTTGGCTTCTTTTATTATATTTTTTTCAGGTTGCAGCAACCCAATTTGCTCGTTTTTTGGAAACTACTCCAAAAATGCATTGCCTGTTCCTCTATGTTAATGTTTGGGCACCAACTGATGAAATGGAACAGGAGTTTTGATGGTGTGTAAATTAACAATGCTTGAATCTTCATGTTACGCGTAGAGGAGTTTGAATTCAGCTTGGCGGATGAAAATTTTGAATTTTTGATGGTTGAATAATAATTGAATGAAAATTGGGGGTAACAGAGCAAGATGCGGCATGCAGCGTGGGGACAAATTTCAGGGAACAGATCGTACACATTCATCACAACCCTACAGTGGTGACCACAAATCGGTCACCAAAGGGGACAGCACCGTTTTAATCGCTCACCCCGCTCGGGCCCCACCCCTACACTGGCCCACCCATTCCCTGTCTCTCACTGCGAGTGGGGCCCAGGATTGCAAGAGGCTGGCTGTCTGGGCCCACCTTGTCAGGGCTCGCCGACGCCGTCCCACGCGAGGCCGAGGCGGCCGCCCTCCTGCAGCGCGCGCAGCAGCTGCGCACCCTTGCGCCGCCCCCGCGCGCTGCACTCCCCCTGCATCGCCGCCACCACCGCCTTCACCACCTCCGGCGGCGGCGGCGAGGAGGACGACGACGCGGCTTCGTCGCCGTTCCCGCCGCTCGTGCCGTAGATGGCCGCCAGGACGCCGATGGCGCACTCGCGTCCGCGGCCGGCCATGCCCTCCACGGCGCGCGCCAGCACAGGAGCGGCGAGGGGCTCCCTCCGCACGGCCGCGGCGCCGCCGGCGGCGGTGCAGAGGAGCTCCAGCGCCGCCAGCGCGCGCTCCGCCGTGGCTCCCGCAGGCCCGGACGCCGCCACCGCCTCGACGGCAGCCGACGCCGCGCCGGCCTCGACGGCCGCCTCCCTGTTCCCTTCCTCCAGCAGCACGACGAGCAGCACCTTCGCCGCAAGCCTCGCCGTCGCCGTCTCCCGCACCGCCGCCACAACCCCGGCCACGACGGCGACCGGCACCGCCCTCGCCGCCGCCTCCATCTCCCTCTCCACCGTCCGCAGCGCCGCCACCACCTCCCCCGCCGCGAACTTCTCCTCGGCGCTCATCATCATCGCACCCCCACCACCTCCTCCTCCCGCCGACCCCGACGCCTGCGGCGGGTGATGCACCGGCAGCCTCCACTGCGTGAAGCTCTGCGACGCCGAAGACGAAGACGAAGACGACGACGACGACGGCCCGACGCTCCTCTGCACGGCCGCACCCTGCTGCTGATGCTGATGCCTCCTCTGCTCCTGATGATGACTACTCAGCTCCACCGCCGGCGCCGCCGCCTCCACAACCGGCGACGCCACTGCATCACCCCCGCCGCACGGCGTGCCCGATCCGCCCTTGGCCCCACTCATCCCCGCCACGGCATTGTTGTTGGGCGTCGCCGTAGGGCTGAGCGCCGGGTGCGTGCAGGTGCTGAAGATCCCGCACGAGAAGAGCGCCCGCGGCGACGGCTTGAGCCTCGCCGCGCCGCCGCCGCCGCCGCCGCCCGGCTGCGCGCGGCTCATCCTATTGCTCTAGCTACGTATAGCTTATAGCTAGCTAGCGAGCGAGCAGAGGAGTGGCGAGATGGGAGTGGCGGGATGTTGATATGGAGGGAGAGGTGGTGGTGGGGCAAGCGGGAATTGAATGCATGTGTGGAGGAGAGGAGATCCCCGCGCAGCGCTGCGCCGCGATGCGATGGCGTTTAACGGCGCGGTGAAAAGTAAGGGACTCATCGGTAACCCTCCTTCCCCAGTAAACCAAAACAACTTATTAGAAAATAAAAAATAATTTATAGGTAAAACTTTTATATATTTGTTCGCAACGATTTAAAAGCCAACGCTAAAAAGAAATTACGTTGGAAATATCTTTAAAACAACTTCAAAATCAAGTTTAAAAATTCAAATTTTGATTTTTGCTTTGGTTTATAAGCTAACCGATGGGGCTCTAAATATGCGGCGAGTGCATGCAGTGCGGAGCATGGTGGTGGTACGTGTTCCATCCGCAGTTCAGATTCGCAGCGTTAGTATACATCACATTAGATTTTAGGTTTTTATATTTTAGGATGAAGCTATTAATTGCAAATTTATTATTTATGCGATAAAGAGCGTACTGAGATTAAAAAAACGAACGTTTTAAGGGGATTAAAGAAAGGGACAAACAAAGTGATCAGCAATGTTGCAAACCGCGCAGGGCGCCACAAGGAAAAGCCTTGATGTCGTTTCGAGAAGTTGCCGATGAGTAACCAGCTGATAAGAATTAAAGAAACATTTTTCTTTATTTTTTTACTATTAGTTAGTTTAGCTATTGATTTTCAGAATCTGGATATAAATTAGTTATAAAAGTTCAAGATTTTAGAATAAGCCGTACTAACTATTACTAGAAAGCTCTCTAAACATAACGAGAGCGAGCCAGCTGACTGGGTGGTGGGTTGGGTTCCATATTGGAAGCGCAGCGACTGCGAGCGACGCGAGGTACGGAGCACTGCGCAGCAATAGTCGAGTAGGACGGCGTCGGATCTGGGGATGTGCAATCATGCATGCTGCCGTCCGTCGCTGCTGTCAATGCTGCTATGCTGCCGGCGAGAGCGACTGCACGCATATGCATTATTGGACCGCCTGTCGTCGCCGATCCAACCTACTCCTACTTCCTACCATTTTGGTTTGTGTACATACAAAGAATCTATCTGAAAGTTTAAAATTTTAAGAAACTACTGGTTGGTAGTTAGCTTCTATAAATCTGAAGGAGCTGTGTTTCTAACTTCTGGTTTCTAGTTCATTCTTTCGATTCTATAACTACAGATTAAGAATCTAGGTGAGAAATCTAAACTGTTCGGTGAGATAGAGTTTCTGGGATAAACTGTAGTAACTGTAAACTCCCTCAAACAGTACCAAAGAGTAGAGCCAAGCTTAGCTAGGATCCTGTGTAGTATCATCATACTGGAGTACCAGAAGTAGTAGTATCCAACAAGAGCTAGCCACACGCATAACGTGTAGTAATTCAATTGCACAGCATGGACAACGAACAGATCGAACTAAGGAAAGTACGTGTGCGTTGGATATATATATACACTCCGTACATGCAGGACCATGTAAATATCGATCTGGAGTTCTCGTAGTATCATATACAGCTCGTGACCTCGTGTTGGCACAGCAGTACACGCCCCTGACGGGTGTTCATTTAAGGTGATGGGCATGTTCGTAGAGTGTACTACGCTCGTGTGTGACATCCATAACTGCAGTTAGTTGTTCTTCAATTCCATGCCAACGAATTGAACGAACTTGCCCGCGCGATCGATAGGCTCGGTTAATTATTCGGAGTAGTAGCCGGCTAGTCGCAATGCAAGGGGCCCAGGGACCATGTGACCGGAGGGTGCTCGCCCACTGGGGCTGTCGAGTGGACTGTGAGTACGATGCCCCGGGTCACCCCGCACGTAACGGTTGGTCCGTTTTAATTTAACTAAATAAAATTTATTTTATTTTATTGAAATAGAATAAGTCGATCCTTACTCACGGATCAGTCCACACCTCGATGCATCGAAGATAGAGGATGCAGTTTATGTATGGCTAGCCTTACATATTCCTTGTGTGCAGGGATGAAAACGGTTCGGAAACGGACGGAAACCATCTTTGACATTTTCGTTTCCATATTTTTTCCGGAATCGGAATCGCTATCGGAAACCCTGGATACGAAAACGGAATCAAATATTATCGAATACGAAAACAGAGCGAATACAAATCGGAGCGAATACGGTAACGGATATTTATCGGAATATAAATAACCCTTAAACTAAACTTCTCAATCAACGAAAAAATATATAGCTAAATATTTGTTTCTAAAATAATAAATCAATATTTCTGTATTTTATCAATTAAGAATAATACAAGTAGTTGACATGGGCTAATAAAAATTAAAAAATAGTCATTATGCAAATAAAATCTAAAGTACTAGACTAAAAAATATCTCTATTTAATTTAGCACCTCGATACATAGTATAAATCTAAACATTTAGAGTAGTGAAGGCTGAAACTAATCAGTTGTATATGAGAAATTTTCCACTTCTGATTCCGAGAAAAAACCTGAATTCATTTCCGGAAAGTTTCTGGCGGATTCCGGTTTCCGATGGATAGTAGCTTTATCAAATTTGTTTTCGTTTCCGGAAAAAAAATTCCAAATTCATTTCCGTTTCCAAAAATTTTCGAAAAAATTTCAACCGATACTTTCCGTTTCCGAAAACACGTCCGAAATCTGGAAACATTTCAAACCATTTTCATCCCTTACCGTGCATACGACACATGCACGTACATGCAGCTGGTGGGTCGGCTCGCAGGTAACGGTTAGCATGTTTTAGTTCAACTAAATAATCAATTTTAAAAAGTTTAAAATAAAATTTTAGTTCATTTAATTAAATTAGAGCTAATCAACTGGCACTCACGGAATTGTTCACGCCTCGGGAAGCATCGAAGATAGAGGCTGCGGTTTACGTGTGGGCGTGCCCGTCGATCCATGGCATGGTCCCTCCCGGCTGAGATGAGTCCCAGACCTGTCGTCGTTGATGATGCACCGCGCGTCGCAGTGCACGTACGACGAGCTCATGCCAGCCTTACACATGCTTTGTGCGTGCCGTGCATCCGACACTCGCGTACCTGCCTCTGCCTGCAGCTGGTGGATGGATCCAATGCGTACGTACGAGGCCAGGATCGAGCTGTGAACGATGTGCGTACTACGTTTAGTTGTTTCGATCACACCGATGTTTCAGTACTAATACTACGTTATCCACCGAGACCGAGGGGCTTTGGTGTCGAAGTCACAGTTGGATTTCGCGTTGGTTGATCTCGATCGGACCGGACATGGTGTATTGCAGCTTAGGCCCATCTGCTGGGCCAATTAAGCCGCCGTATGTGTTGTCAAGCTCGGAGGAGTACTGGTCCAAAGCGTCCGTAAGTGCATCCATGGCCGCGCCCGCCGCTCCGATGGTCCCCGGCACTCTCGGCCGGCCGGTCTGGCCACCCGGTCGCCGGCGGCCTCAAGATCAGCGCTCCGCCTCTGGGTCCAGTGTGCTAGCTCGTACCCTTCACCGATGACCCCATTGGTGGAGCCACCGCCTGACGACCCCAGGCAGTGACCCGGGCTCGTCGCAGCGAACACGTTGTAAAATTTGATATGACATAGAATTGAACCTAGGATTTTGCATAGTAAATACTTGTTGTAGTTAGATTTGCTCGAGCTTTGAAAATTTTCTTAGCTCCATCACTGGATAACATTGGTATGGTCTGACCCCCTATGCTTCGGTAGCATGCTGGACGCATGGAGTTGTATGTAAAACCTGCTTTCTGTTCTTTATTCTGGTTTGAACAAGAGTGTCAGGTATGGAGGATGAACAACAAGCTTGCTATAGTTGCTACCCATGCTTCAACTTGGCAGCAACTGTTTGGACACAAGTTTGCAGAGATCGATCACAGGCTTCAGATATAGGTAAGAGTATGTAGACAACGTACTAGTCGTTTCAGAATCTGAAGAACACCGAGGTATGGAAGCATACCATAGGCACCTGGCCCTCAGAGGATTGCCATCCTCCAGTACTCAGCTGAGAGCTGCCAAGCACAATAGGTTCAAAGTTCAGCCAAAAAAATGACGATTTGAGAGTTGAGACAGGCCATAATTTACATACCTACATTACGACATAGGCAGAGAGACAAGCCAAAAAGGATAGGGATAGTCATCAGAGGAGTTATGAGTTCCAGGTAGAGCCGCAGAGATACATAGGGAAGATCCACCCAACTACACTGCAGAAATGCTATCTTTCCCGGGTAGAGATAAGTCATCAAAGTTATGAGTTTCAGGCTGAAAAACAAGATTGGATGCCACACAGATCGCCGCAAGATCAAAACCATATATGCTGACAAGATTGGTAATCTGTAGTGGATACATTATCAAGTGCAACTCCAGAAAAAATATATATGAGAGAATTGATGAAAGTATCACACAGGAAGCATTAAGCAGCCTGACTTGATCTTTCAAAGACAAAATCGACCATCTACAGATTGACACTAGACAACCTCGTAGGCAAAATGGCTGTTTTACAATACGCCACAGATTTCACTACACACGTAAATAAACTAATAGTGGAGATACTTCAGGTAGAACACTGCACCCTTCAGCGCCATCTTGCTACAGCAAACTTGGTCCACACATTTGCCGTCCAGATGATGAAAGCCTGGGCAACTATTTGTTCTGACCTGTCTGTTCCAGTGATCTCGGAGCTGCAGGGACAGTGAAGATACTTCAGACAAAGCCAAATCAATACATATTCATTAAGGAATCAATGCGTTAAGTTATCAAGAAGTTACTGTCAAAACCCCACAAGAAAAATGTTGCTAGCTAATGAGAGAGCATCCACCAGTGTTCCCAAATATCAGATAGCAATGGAAAACGCTGTTTAGATACGCCTCTAAATATAAAGGGCAGATCTGTGATACCTAGTTGCAGAGTCCGAGGTCATCCAGATTAAGTCAAAATAGTTTTAGCATTTTAGCAATGTGGGCTGATCCACCTTCAGCCAAATCAGTAGTGATTCGTTGCGATAGACGATGCATAAGGCGTGCAGTTATATTTGCATTCTGTATTTAGGAATATACCTCCACAGGCCAAATAACATGTTGTATTTGCTCACTCGTTTTATTCCAAGATCAAGGACACAGTCAGATTTGTGTCTTTAATTGTAGGACTGGTAAATTTCATGCACTATCCACACCTTTTTCATATCTTGTGTCTTACCAAGTTACCATTACTCAAGTTATCTGAGGCTATGCCAATGAACACCAATGAAGAATTTAAACATGTGACAACTACCCAGAAACATCCAAGTTATCACCAATATTAGCATAATGCGCATCTCAATGGAAATGCATGTGAATGCTTGAATGATTAATTTGTCCCATAAAACCTTGAAATCAAAGTATGACCAACTGCTACAGATATAGCGCATACCCATTCCAGCAGCATCTGAACCTCTCATGATCCGCAGTTTCCGACAACTAGTAGTAAACAAGCTGAAAATGATGTACAGGATATTAGACAGTAAGCAAGAATGATCGTAAATAACTGCTGAAACATCGAAAAAATACATGTTAGCTCAGTCAAACAATTTTATACAAGGTTTGTCTGTTGATATACAAAACAATGTAGTGCTGAGGGGTGGGAGTGGGACTGGAGTGACCATTTTTATACAAGATAATATTTTGTTGGTAGACTGCACAAACTCTTGAAATGTGCCAACTAAAAGTATGGAAAAACATTGCCATAGAACTCGATTTTTCTAAAAGAAAACAATCAAATTCAGAAAGGACTTTAATTCTAATTCGTACTGAAGAGTGAAACTGGAGTACTCAGAGAACTCTAGAGATAGAGACTCGAATAAGCATTTTACATGAGTCCATCTAACTTTTCAGCAAGTTACAGGGCATTGGTTTGAATAATTTTTAGTTGATTCCAAATATCATCGTAAGTGTTAGTAATGTGTTATAGAGTTGAAACCACTGCAAGAAGTAACACTATTGGTAAATCAAGCTCCCATCATACACTCAAGATCTCCTAACTACAGTTACTGAGTTACATCAACAACAGAAGAATACTGTTATCTGAATGTCCAAACGTATTCTATGCAAAACAAGAATGCCACAAGAGAAAATTATAGAAACCATCACAATTTAAATAAGACAAGATGCATGATCACAAAGTTAGGAACTCACTCCCAAGGAAGATCACCAACAAGCATCCAGTCAGCATCCTTGTCTTCATAGGTAAGAACATACTCTTGGTCCTTAAGGGCATCAGCCCTAGAACCATCAGTAAGCCTGTCTCTTTTTGATGTTTTACATGAACTGCTCTTACCTGTATTGCAAAACAAATCCAACTATCAATATGTTTCCTGGATATATACATGTAAAATACAGACAATAGAAATCACTTCTGTAGTTGAATACACATGAGCGTCCCAAAAGTCGGGCTAGACATGGGCTTAGTAGAAATGGAAATGCTACTTCAACTTACACAAACATACAGTGCAAACATGATAACTGTGTTAAAATATTGGTAAAATAAGCAAATCAAAATTTTAAACAAACATAGTTACCACAAGATATTTCTTTTTACTAATGGGCTTCGTTATCACTTTTCTATTGTTTCACCACCGCTTAGGAAAACAGGGTTTAGCATCTAAGCACAACTCTTATTGTTCTTGGGTTAGTTGTTGGCTACTTGACTCGGATGAAGAATCATGCTTAGTCAAAATAATCTGGCAACTGTAGTCCAGCTAGGCCAAATCCACAAGTAGCTATGCATCAGCTTCCACTTCTGCATTATATTATTTTATAACTCTCAAGATCTTCAAAATGCGAGGAAAAAGGACATAGAATATATCAGTCCTTTTATTAGATAATGGAATATTTCATTAGCCAGAATATCTGTCTTAACTCTTAATATTACATATTTAACGCGCACAAAATATTGGTCTATTTCATCAAACTAATTGGCATCTGAACTACATGCGAAAGAAAGCAAATTGTTTTTTTTTTTGACAATGGAAGTATAACTTCCCATCTCTGCACCAAATAAGGATGCACACAAGTACACAACCAAACAAAAATAGCACCTAAAACTACATGCGAAAGAAAGCAAATTGAACATATCTACAAAGAAACAAACAGAAAACAGAAACACTCACCAGTGATAAAGCAGCTGAACATCTTCTCAAGAGCAAGTGAAAGATCTTCATAGCTTGAATAGGTCTTGAGGTCAACCTTCCTAAGGTATGGGGCTCCATCCATGCTGACCTTAACATAGCAGCATCCTACCTCACTTTTACCTTGGTCTTCCCCCTTGGTCTTTGTGGCACTGGCAGCCAATGTATTCTTCCGGTAGCTGCGCACAGGCGGCCATCCAACAACTTGTGCCCTAGAGCATAAACACTTACTATCAGACCAAACGTTCAGACCAAAACAAATATCTACTGACATATGCTCTTCAACTAACCACCAACTTCATGAAAAAATTGTACTCAGATCCCTTGAAACATTCAAGACCTGGTTACAAGTAGTTTATTACATATCTCTGTCTTAAGCAGTTTAATTATATCATCTGCGCAATAATACCAGTACAGGTGGAAATCAAGAGAGGCATCACCATTTGGTCACAACACCTGGTTATGTGCAATTTTTTAACAAAGCTCGAGCTTTTTTCCAGTCAGGTGGCGATTTTACCAGGAATCTTGTTCTTCCGTTTTCAGTTTAGCAAGTACTCACTCCATTGATAAATATAAAGCGCACGTGTCTCAAGATTCAAACTTTGCAACTTTTGACTAACAATTAGGACAGCAAAATATACTACTACTATGTATTTGATAATTTCTACATTCCAGAGAAAAATTCATGACAACTATCAATTCTATTGGTCACTACTGCTCCTATTTTAATCTAGAACTAATGAAGCGCCATCAAACCTGCAAATCAAATGTTCCTATTTGACAAGCTACGAATTAGCCCAGAGAGCTAAATCAAACTAACTCAAAACCAAACAGAAGCATGCATGCTTACTTGGCAGCTCGAGGAGCTCCGGCGGCAACTTCCCCCAACCCCTTCTCCTCCTCCTCCTCCTCCCTCACGCCCCTCTCATCATCGGCGGCGGCAGCAGCACGGCGGCTCTCAGATCGGTCGAGGGAGTCGACGAACCCACGCTTGGCTCCGCCCCTGGGAGGAGCAGGGCCAAGCGTGAGCGCGGCGTCGACGGCCTCAGCGCGGGCGGGCGACTCGGACCCCGGGAGGCCGAGGCGGAGCGCGAGGTGCGCCCCGACCTCGGCGGGGCTCGACGAGCAGGAGGAGGAGGAGGCCGGGGTGGCCGGGCTCGCCCCGAGCCCGATGTAGTCGCGCGCTTCGAGCGGCGGCGGCATCGGAATCGAGAGATGCACACGCGCGGAGAAGAGAGGAGAGGAGAGGAGTGGAGAGAAGAGGCGAAAGCTAATGTCTTTTTGTTCTTCTCTTGGAGAAGGAGAGGAGAGTGGTGTTAAAGGGTGAGGTGAGAAGTGGCCGACACGGGAGGAATTTGGCTTTCTATTTTGTCGCCCTTTTTTCGGGCGGGGTGGTTTCCCACCGGGTGCGCATAGTGTTTGCGCCATTTTATTTATTTATGCCAGAGGAGGAGTAGTAGACTTGATAAACGTGGGTGACAGAGCAGCTCTGCTGATGACCGTTTTGAGGACCTGAAAATTTGACCGTTTGGCCCTTTTTTAAATACATATTTATAATCATATTTATAATCTACCCTTAACATTTTTTTAAAAAAAACAACCTTACCGCCATCGGTTTTGGCGATAATATCTCAGCACAAACAACTTTAACGTTGAGACTTCGCCACATGGACACCCGATCTACCCAGCAGGTGCTCAACACTAATCACATTGGCACCAACCTTGTATATATTGAAAGATCGATCTTGTATGTAATACTGAAAGCTCGTAATGTTCATTTTAACGACAGTGGCATCATGGTGTAATGGTACGTTGTATTGTTTATTATGCTGAAATCCAAGCTCAAGTCCTATACCGAAGAAAGATAAAATATCATGCATAAAGCCTAGAAAGCCAAATACCATCGGACCACATGTTGTATAGTGTGTGATTTAGTCCATCGACTATTTAAGATGTACATGAGGTTAGCACGATAGCACTGTCTAAGCCAAGCAGCAAAGTCCCATCGCAACTAATATAAAATAGAAGATGATGAACCTCGGCATCAACACTTATGATGTTAAGATTGATTTCATTTTCTTTAAGTCTTTTATTCGGGTCTGTTTGTTAGATGTGTTATTTAAAAGGATCAAACCGTCAAAATTTCATGTTTGAGACCTAGGGTCGTTTGCGAAGTCAACAAAAGGCGAGTTTGTAATGGTGACATGGTTCTGCGCGGAAGACAGGCGATGCTTACATGTTAAGGATAGGTCAATAGTGAGGGGGTGTTTGGATCCATCTGACTAGAGACTACTTGACTAATTTTAGTCACACTAGGGGACTAAATCTCCAAACACCCCTAACTAAATGGTGACTAAAACTAGTCTAGTCTCTAGTCAAGGATGACCTAACTTCTAGTGACTAATCCCCTCTCTCACCTAATTAATTGCTCATCCCATGGAGAGAGAAGGAGAGAGAAGGGGGAGGGAGAGGAGAGAGAAGGGGAGGTAAATCTGGATTTTAATGCACTTTAGTCCCATCTTTCAAATAGGAGGTGACTAAAGGGATCCAAACACCGTATGAGTCAGTGAGGAAGAGACATGCTTTAAGGAAATTGCGAGATCAATACCGAGGGAAATTGCAGCAGCCTCGGCCGTGACAAGGAAAGCTCACGCAGGCCGGTGGTTAATACACGGAGTACAGTAAAGCGGCTTGCTTTGGTTGCCGCGACAGGATCTTGAAGAGGATTCCCTTTTCAGTTTTCCAATTGAGAATTTTCAGACAGCCGCTGCACACGCCACTCGATCTTCCCATACCGTCTTGTGTTCTTGACAGCTGCACCCATCAATCGAAACGCCCAAGAAATCTAAACACTTTGAAGTCCAAGCTTCTCCTTTCCTGTATATGTACAGTTGGATATCACCGATCGAGCTGTGGTTAAACGAGAAAATGTTAAGATGAATATGAAGTTAGGATACCAAAGTAAGAAAATTATTAGTATATGATTAATTAAGTTTTGATTATTATAAACTTAAAAAATAAATCTATGTGATATTATAAAGCAATTTATATATAGAAAGTTTTTTATGTAAAATATATCATTTAGCAGTTTGTAAACCGTGCTAGCGGAAAATGTGCCAAAATCTGTGAACCTAAGTGAGAATGTGATCTATCATAAAATAATAAATCTATATAGGAGATTGTTTAGATTTGTTAGAGCATCACCAATGTATATAACACAAGTGATCCATATAGATGATACCTATATAAATGTACTTTAACTATATCACTCTTTACAATGTATATGGATACAAGATATCATCAGGAGAAGTGAGAAGTAGAGATAAATAATATTATTTATTTTATATGGGTACTCCATATGTATATGGGTACCTTTTATTATTTTCTTCATATGGATTAGTTGCACCATGTTAATAGGTGGTTAAATGGAATATTTATTATCTACGGATTACTTACTATATTGTAATATTATAATGCTCTTATACTTCGATAAGTTATATTCTGATTTTTTTTTTTTACGGGAGGAGTACATGGCTGAGGTTACGCAGGGGACGGTGTCGTGAGAAGCGGAGCAGAAGGTGGGGGCGGCCACGGCGTTGGGGCGCAGGGACAGCGAAGGGTGCCGACACGCGGCGGGCGCGCGCGAGTCCACCCGACAGTGCCGCAGAGACATCGCCACTCCACTCCCATTGCCGTGTACCCCCACCCCCACCCCCCAATGCCATCCATGCCACTTCCGCCTCTTCCACGCGCTCGTGTTCCACTTCCACCCCGCGCGCCGCGCGCGCCCAAATAACCCACGCTGCCACGAGCGTCTCGCGCGGGATATGGTGCGGACGGCAGCATTGACCCCCGCACGATCGAGAGCCATGCCGTTGCGTATCGCGTCGTGCCCGTGCGGGTCTCGGTTTGCTTCCGCGTTCGTTGGCGTTGGGAGGAGGATGTGCCGGTGTTGGGGCGATGGGCGGATTCCCGTGGCGATTTTTCGCCGATCCAGCAGCGCACGGCGGTTGGTTGGTGGCCCGACCGAACGGCCAATGCTAATTATGCTGCTCCTTGCTGCCATTCCCGCGTTGTTTGCGTCTACACGGCTCCGTCGTAGCACGAGTGCTAGTACTACTACTCCATGTCGAAGCATTTCTTTAGGGAGGAGGGAAGCTAGAATCATGCATCGTCGTTTCATAAGCCTGTACCGCCACCGTACCAGCAGAGGCAGAGGCCATGTAGTACACGGTGAACTGGTGTACTCTCTCTCCGTCTCAAAGTAAATCAACTTCTAGAGTTTAAATTTTTCCCAAAATAAATCAACTCTTACCTTCTTACCTACCATTGGTCCGTAAATCGAGAAATTTTATTCCTTTAATACCCCTCACCTAACCATGCACCAATATAACTTATCTATTAATTAGGGATATCCGTAAATCGGGAAATTTTATTCCTTCAATACCCATCACTTAACCATACATCAATATAACTTCTCTATTAATTAGGGATATTTTGATTCATTATTTTTCTTCCTAATTCTACTTTAAAAACTATGGTTTGATTTATCGTGGGACATAGGGAGTAAGAAATTGGCAATTGCAAATGCAGGGTTGAGAGGTGGAGGTGCTGGTGGATCAGATATTCATTCAGATGATCAGATGAGAATTGATGGCGCTGCCGCGCGGTGGCCTCTTGCCCGCGCGACAATGCCTGCGCAGGCATGCATGCGCTAGCTCATGGATGCATGCAGCAACAGCAAGCCAGCAAGGAGTATTTACTAGCCTGAGCGCCCTCTCTGGTCCGGGCCCTTCCATGCGTGCATCATCATGCACTGCGCCGTGCTTGGCTGCTTGCCATCATGCCTGCCACCGCAAGCCCATTTATTCCTCTTCGCTGCTACTACACCTCCCAATTTTGAGTTCTCAGTTGTGTCGTTCACCTGCTAGAGTGATAGTGCTTGCTTGCTCCTATTCATTCACTCGTCACTGCAGCTACGAGGACAATTGTCCACTGCAACAGCAAATGTTACTCTCTTTCTATGTCTATACACAGGATGTGTGTGCAGTGCACTTTTAGGATCCTACCATGACAAATCAACTAACTAGATTTACATTTTGACAAGAGGAGGCGGCAGGGTGGATTTGATTAAAGCAAGGATAATAGTAAGCTATAAGTCTACTGTAAACTTACGTGGAGGAGAAAGATAACAAAAAATAAACAAATAGTGTTGACTTTCATGCGAGAGTTAGCTTAACACATGCTCCAAGATAAATACATTAGGGATAATTGCTTATTTGATCTTGTTTTGAAGACTAACTACCAATATGACCATATTTTTTCTAGTTTGCTTATTTGACCTCACTTTTCAAAATCGAACCTACTGTTTAACCCTGTTTGCACTGCACCGTTAGTGTTTCATTTTGGAAAAATAAAAAAATATATTTAATATTTAAACTGACCAAAATACCCTCCTTTAATCTTATCCATCTCCTACCTCTCTACCTTTATATCTCTTTCTTCTCTCTCGGCGTGAGCGGCGACAGAGCCAACATCGGTGCGCGGAGGGAGTGGGCGGTGGCGCCGGATCCGGCACGCGGATGGAGGGTGGAGTCGATGCCAACTTGCGAAGGGTTGGTGGCGGTGCTGGCGAGCGAAGGGAGGAGGGGGTGGTGACACAGGCATGCGACTGGAAGGAGGTGGCTCCGGTGGCACCGACGCACGGATGGAGGGGAGGCCGCAATGTTGCTAGTGCGCAGAGGGAGGGAGCACACCGCTACCAGAGGGCGCGTCAGCGGCAGCGTGCAGCGTCGGAGTGGGCTGCGACGCCGACTCCGGCACGCGGATGGAGAGCGGCGGTAGTGGCGTTGATGTGCGGAGGGTTGGTGGCGACGCTGGCGAGCAGAGGTGTAGCACCCTTGAGTTTATCATTTTATGTGTTTTAAAATTTCTCTCATTTAAAAATTGGATTTTAAATTTGGTTTTTATTTTGATTTTGTGCCAGTTAGATCTCAAACCCTCTCCTTGATCATCCTCTCAATTTTTGGTCAAAAATCCAATTCAAATTCCCCAAAAATTTCCTCCAAAATTCAAATTACAAAATCCCCGAAAAAATAAAAATCTCACTGTTCCTTGGGCCCTTATCTCTCATTTTCTCTCCCCGGCCCAACCCCTCTCTCCCCCTCTCCCTTTCTTCCCCGAGTGGGCCGGCCCATCTCACCCTCCCTCTCTCTCCCCTTCCCCGGCCCAGCTCCCCTCCTCTCTCTTCAATCCCTCCCAGCCCATGGGTCTCTCGCGCCGGCCTGGCCCAGCCCGGCACTGCTCACCGTCCCCTACCTCACGCCGCCGCCGACGCCACCCGCCCGGCCGCCGCTCGCCGCGCCCACCGCCGTCGCGCCGCCGCTCGCCGTGCCACCGCGATCGCGGCCGCCCGCCGCGCCGCGCCGCCCGCCGTGCTGCGCCGAGCCCGCCACCGTGCCACGCACCGTACCGCCTTCGCCCCACACCGCGCCGCCTCGCGCCCCGCGCCACGTCTCCCTCCGCGTCGCGCCGCACGTCCCCTCGCCGCGCCGCGCGTCACGTCGCCGCTCGCACGTCCCGTCGCCGCGCCGCCGTCCCATCGCCTTCAAGCCACCCGCCGCCGCGCCGCGTCGTGCCGCCTCGCGCCCCGAGCCGCGCCGCGCCACTGTCGAGTTGCCGCGCCCTCACTGCCTATAAAAGGGGTCGAGCCCCTTTCTCCTCATCGCCTCTCTCTCTCGCCGGCGCTCTCTCCCTCTCCTCTCTCGGCCCCGCCGCGGCTCACCGGCCGCCGCTGCCTCTCCGGCTGCCACCGCTCCCCCGGCCGCCGCCGCCTCCCCGTCCCCCGACCGCCCCGCCGCCGCGGCGCACCGGCGCCCGCCGGCCGAGCCGAGCTCGGTGACGCAAGGAGGAGGAAGAAGACCCCCTCCCCCCGGGCTGACAGGTGGGCCCCGCCTCTCTCTCCCTACTCTTGTCCGACAGGTGGGCCCCACCCCGCGCCGTTAAGCCAACGGAATATTCCGTGTTCCGTTACCATTTAAATTTAATTCCCAAAATTTCAGAAAAACCCTTTTAACTTCGAAAATTCCTAGAAATTCAACCGTAACTCCGTTTGACCTCGTTCAACTTTTTAAATTTCTCTAAAGATGAGATCTACACAGTGGCACACTTGTTTATTTGATTTGAGCTTGTTTTATTGCCTTTTATTTATTTGTTCTCCGTTCCGCGTATAGAGCACGTGTACGAGGAAGCTCCGGACGCCGGTTTCGAAGGAGAAGACCCCCATCTTGTGCAAGGCAAGCCCCTTTGATCACATTGCCCCTATATTTGCAAGTTATTTTGTTTGAAAAATGTATTGCTAGGTGTACACGATAAATCTTGTTTAGGCCTCGGATTGTTTATGCAACCGACGGACCGACCTAGTAGTTGCACTCACTTTTTATAGGATGTTGTTAATCCCTTTATCCTTGTTAGCTACACATATTTACGCCGGTATCGCTATCCATTGGATACGATTACCGAGATAGTTGCTTAGCCATGCCTACGTTGTACTGTCGTGTGGGAAACTTGGGTATTTTTCCAACTTTATGCTTAAAAATCCGGTACGTTGTACCGATGTGTTGCGAAATAAAATGAGTTGTGAAAATGGTGATGATGCGGGGCCATGCCTTTGTGGTTCGGTCGCGTATTATCGTTAAGGACCAATTCCTTTGGAAAATCCATCCAAACATGTTACAGTGCGACCTCACGGGTATTCATGAGATGCCCCTGGCTAAGTAAATGGTTATCACATGGGAGTTTGGTATGCCAATAGTTGTGGGATGCCGAGGATAAGGAGATGAAGTTTGGATCATTATAGCCCTTTTTGGGTGTTTTTGTTTGCCTCTATGTGGCACACGGTACCGAGTAGGAGTAGGAGGCATCCTCGGTATTCCTGAGTGGATGACGGCAGCGACTGCCTGATACTCGGCTGAGAGACTTGGCCCAACTAGGTGGTGTGCGATTTTCATGGGTTAGCTTTGGAAAGGCCTTGTCACGAACTTCCGTTGCCGACGGGTACACGGTGTCAGTTTCGTGTCGTGTGGGTAAAGCGTACAACCTCTGCAGAGCTTAATGAACTGTTCGAACAGCCGTGCCCACGGTCAAGGGCGAGTGTAAGGTGTTTCTCATAGCGTAGAGTTGTTTGACAAATGTTTGATGAAAATGGTTGGTGGGAAGGGATTCGTTTCCAGAGTTCGCCTGAGTGGCAAACGACTAACCTTTGTGGTTAGGAACGGGTCTGTGTGACCTGGGGTGTCGCTTGACACCAAGGTGTTGTTAGGGCCGTGAAGGCGTTTGTTGTGCTGAGAAAGCAAGGTTAACTATGTGAAATAATGTTGTGATGATTTTATGGTTGGAACAGAGTTGCTGTGAAAGCAAAAGATGCTAATAGAGGAAACCAGTTATTTAATTAATTGTTACTCTTGTGACAAGTTGTTGCAAAGCAATTTGTGGAATGGGACGAGGCGTGAGACTCCTCCCGACAACTAAAATTCTGACTCACTAGAGTTTATGTAAAATAAATCGCTTTCGCCAAAAAGGCTGCTTTCGCAAATAAAACCCTAGCCCTCCTTGTCTTAACCAAGCATGTCATTCTTTTCCCGGCTTGCTGAGTACGTGAAGTACTCACCCTTGCTATATATATATATATATAATATCTATAGAGCTTGGAGATGAAGACGTCGACCCGACCGCCGAGGAGTGTCTCCAGGAGCAAGCCGAGTACGAGGATTTCTAGAAGATTCGTGCCTAGTCCCAAGCCCTCGCCTATGGATCAAGATGGTCGCCTAGACGCTTAGCTTCTGCCGCTTTTGACTTTCGCTCTGTGGACTTTTGTATTGCTGCGTTGCTCATCTTTGGGCCTGTCCAGGATGGCAACTTATGTAAGGACTAAAACCCAGTGATGTAATAATTAATTTACTTTGATTCCATGGTTATTCTGTGTGTACCAGCTAGTGTATCCTGGGACTGGTACTATCTCACAAGTAATGCGTAGCACCTCGGCATTGGTTAGCTGGTATTATCGGTTAACGAGTGCCGGGGTGTTACAAGAGGGAAGGAGGGGGTGGCGGTGCCACGGGCGCGTGGAGGGAGGGAACGTGTCGCTGCCGGAGCGCAGGGTTAGCGGCAGCGGCACGTGGTGTCAGCGGCGGCGTGGCATCAGCAGCAGCAATGGCGACGGCGCGGAGGGACAAGCAGGTTGAGCGTGGGAGGAGACAATGTGTACCAAATTCGTGTCATATTTTGTTCAGTTTATTTTATCAAAATATGTCAAATTGATTCGAATTTATCAAATTGAAACTAAATCTATCAAACTAGTGTCAAATGTGAAAGATATGTCAAATTTATTACAAATATGTTAAAAGGTCCAAATATATGCATGTTTTGATATAATAGGGTTAAACAAGTAGGGTAAAAGGGACTTTACCTCTAAGTTAACATTGTTAATTCCTCTTAACAGAATAGGGTCAATTTTTATTTTCAATTTTAAAAAAGGGTCAAATAAGTAAACTAAAAAAATATGATCAGATTGGTAGTTAGCTTTCGAAATAGGGTTAAATAAACAATTACACCAGTACATTAAATATATAAGTGAGAGAAAGAGAGAGGAGAAGAAAAATTGAGTTAACCTTATGATTAACCTATTATATACATTTGTTTGAAGATATGTTAATATTTGATTGTAAGTTCTATTAAACTTGCTCTTAAGCATAAACAAGAAAACAAAAACGTTTTGACCCTACTTAATTAGGCCCACACCTCATACTCAATATGAAGTGCGGCTTTCACTGCGTTTCACTAATTAATCGCATTGATTTGTCCCTAGTAGTGGGGGAGGTTTTCATTTCAGGTGGAAACGAAATGCATCAATCGATCGAGTGGATCGGTCCCGTCCAGCTGCGCAGCTCAGCTGCATTCCCCAAATCCTCCTGCCCATCAGCCGGCAGGCAGCTGAGACGAGAGGTGAGGAGAGCCCGTGCAGCGGCAGCCATGATGAGCGCCTGCCTCCTCGATCTCCATTTCCCTTTTCCAACGCCCACTGCATCTGCGTCTGCGTCTGCGTCTGCTTGACCGGCCGAATGGGGCGTCCCAGACAGAGGGCAAGCCAGATTATTCGTTTGGGCCACGACACGCACGCGAGGCCTGCTTTGGCCGTGCTGTTTACGGTCACACTCATGAGCCATAACCACCCACGGGCCACGGATCGATATATCCTCTCTCTCATCGTGACTTTGCCACTTTAGACCTTGTTTTCGGGAGCGTATTGAAGTAGCAACTCCTCCCAAAATCTTCGGCTCTTCCGTAAGTTTCTCTCATAATCAAAAGTTCCTTTAAAAGTACATATTTAGATCCACTTTCCAAGAAACTGTAGTTGAAGAATGCATAAAATAAACTAGCGGCTAGGAGTTGGGTTTCTCAGCTTCTCGAAATTCTTAGAAGTTCGATACCAACAAGTTGTTTCTAAGTTCCCGGAACAAGACCTTAAAGTTCTCCTAAACATAACCTAAATGTAGGTCTAGCTTTTATCGGGTTCACATGCCAGTAATAAAGTCACATGACTTGAAATATAAAGTATCCTGATCCACCGCACATCGTCAATACAATTAGAAATATAGTACAAACACAGAAACTCATAATATGCGTACACTCGTACTTGTGAAAACGCACATCCAGGTATGTTAGAAGAAGAAGAAAGGGTGGAGGAACTGGAGTGAAATGCTGTTGTTTATGGGCCTAATTATGTATGGGCCAACTGCCCTGGATCGAATAAGAAGCAGGGAACGAACAAAGTTGACAAGGCCTGAATTCAGCGTTGCAACTAGGGATACAAGGGGTCGACCCGTGAGTTTATTTATAGATCAAATAAATAATAACTCGTGGGTTTTTACGCTGTGATCCGGCTTTCACGTTGGGTCAATCCATAAACTTATTGATAAGTTAAATTAGTAGGTAAACCACGAATCAAATTTGTGGATTATCCATTAATTTTAACTATAGGAGGATTTAGGGATAAACCCGCTTGCCCCCCTGGTTGCAACGCTTGCCCAGCATTGATATGGACGCATCTGGCTGGTGACCAAACTGACAATTATTCTCGACCTGCATGCCTTAGGAAAATAGGTTGCTGGTGGTACTGAGCTGAACTACTGTACTCTCATGTAGTCACATCCCCATGTTCATCGGTGTGCTTTTGCTGTTCTGCCTTCGCCATGTGCAGTGCAAGATGTGATTATATTAGGTCTCCAACTAGATGGAGGACCATCGATCCATCTAGTATGTTGCAGAGAGAGTTTTAATGTTACATACCAAACACACCTTGATATATAGGATTTGGAAACACATGAAATCTAAAGATCTTTAACATGGAGTCAAGAGATCGAGTGAAAATTAACATGGAAGGCGATTTGGGACACCAAAGAAATACAGTATAATGGCTAAAATCAGTCTAAAAGTTTGTCTTTTTTTTCCCGAGGGAAAAGGTCTACTAAAAGTCTGTCTATAATATCTCTTTTTTCATTCATAACGAGAAGTGGTTGGTAAAAGTCACATCAGCTAATGGGATTAGTTAGAACACTAACTTTCACTCGGTGTTTGTTGAAGCCAACGTCAACACCTAATCATATACTGGGTGGACCTAATGGAAGCCGATTGATCATCATTAACACATACAGTGGTAGTTGCATGCTCCAACAACTGGGACACTGCATTATTATCACAAGTAGTACAAGATCAGAGGATGGAATATATATTGTTCATCTGACTGACGAGACTGAAGTTGATCTCACTATTCTGTTGCTATGTACTCTAATGCTACTAGTATCCAGACATTCGATACCATGTAGTAATGCTAATGTACTTAGATTACTCCTAATCCTACTGCCAATAATGTGGCTACAAATTAACTCTCTCAATCATGGAGTATAGGATCACACAATAACCAAATTCGATGTCAGCTTCACCTGCCTTAGTCAAGTTTAATGATATGGCGACACTGTCTTGACTTTGTTGCTAAGGCACTGACTTTTTTCACTAATCAAAAGATTAGCCACGGACAAGATGCTTAATTAGTTAGATTATAGATATTGAGTTGGTGAGGTTAGTTACCGGGATGATATTGAGAGGCTTCTGGATAACCTGACCCTACAAAATGGACGGCTTCGATTCATCCTGATCCGACGTTGTTGGCTTGTTGCCAACCGACGTGGCTATCATTCTCGACGACTCGCCGACCAACCGCCGGTGCTCGTGTGGGGCCACACTGTCATTGACCACCCACTACCGAAAGCAATTTCAGCCGTTAGATCTTCCACATGGAGAATCCGATGGGCGCGCGCCACGTAGGCACGGCAGGAGGGGAGGCGACGCCCCTGCACCGCTCCTACTAATACTGTTGTAAAGCTGGAGGTAATTTGCAGGGACAGCCCTGCTTAGTACATGATTTGTTCTTATGGGCTTAGAAACCGTTAAAGACATTTTCTTTAGATTTCTTTTGGGGTTATTTCTTAGATTGCACTTAAAGGAACATCGGTTTGAGATAAGTTTTGATCATCGCATGGTAAATCGTGTATTGCATGATTAACTAGGGGATCACCGTTTGCTTCTTTCTACTAAAACAATGGATATGGTGCTTTTTTAAGGGATATAGTACTGTTTGTATACATTTGTATCTGTGGGTAAATAACATGGAATATTTCATTAGCTGGTATTGAAATTATTCTACTATGTAATTTCAAAGGTTAAACACTTATTATAGATGACACCATTAAGCATGTCCAAATATGCCGATCTAAGTATAATTTGAGTTCGCATTTTGCAATAGTATGATTAAGGAAAAAAGTCCGATTAAATTAGTTGGAAGGTGACTGGTTTCGAAATTGAATCACCAATGAAATAAGTTGATTACATGGGATATATATCACCACAACTATAATTGTGGTATAAAAGAAAAACACGAAAATCATAACAATGTTGTACATCGTGACTCATATGTTGAGTAGTGTTGATGAAAAAACACACGTTGATCTGGGAGATCTGTTTAACTCTAGTGCAGGTCCAAAACTTGCTTTCCGGTTCAAAGGGCGTGCCAATTAATTTGATCCTGCAATCAACAAGATGAATCATGCAAGTTTTATTAGTAAACGATAATCGATCGGCTACGAAGCCGATGTCATATCGTGATGTAACCTAGCCGATGCAGTGAAGTGTGAATCAGCTGCAAAGCATATTCAATGACGAATCAACCCTAAACTTGGTCTATCGGCTGTAAATATCAGTATTATATAATCTATAAATCAATATTACTTTAGAAAACAACAATTTGGATAGATCGAACTTAACCGAGACAGCATAAATTGCCCAAGTCTAAAATAACATGAAATAACGATTATATATATTCATATTATAGCCGATGTCCAGATTTAAGCATGTATCTGCTATAGTTCCAATAATACCTTATACTAGGATATTCTCTTGCAACAAATATATCTAACTATCGCCGATCGGATTGGCAGTAAGTCCAATATATTTGTATTAGATTAGATTCTGATATAAGGGACAGATATAACGTATTAAACAAAGCATAAAACTATGCAAAACAACTATACCGGGTAAGATCGGCTGAACCCTCGATGCTATCCTTATTAACAACCATAATGCAGACTAGAGATTATGATTCTAAACACGACTTAATAGATCAAACTTAACTGATGCAACATTAAGTATGAAAAGAAGCATAATATCTAGACAATCAAACCGATGATTGCCTTTTTAGGATGGTGGATATATTATATAATTTAAACCAACAAATCAATCTAGCCGTTAAAACAAAACCCTAGATAGAGATCGGCCGATGCAAGTAGAAAGCATTGTCAATATAGATTATACAATATATATGATAACTCGGAGATTTACAAGATAAAATTAGAGTGTCATAAAGATGTAAGCACTAATTCCGATAATACAAACCGCCATAACAAGTTTTACCTCTTCGCCGAAGATCGAAACCGATGTAGCTCGACTCGAAAGTAAGAACTCGTCGAAACCAAGTAACGAAAAAGGTTGGCGATGCGCCGAGATTGATTGAACTGGTGTTAATTATTTACAAGATCTAGGGCTTATACTTATACCCGAAAGTACAAACTTGTCCGTGATGGACACGACTCATATTGTCCTAATACAACTCAAACTAACAAACAAGTCCCCTTAGGCAGACTCTTACCAACAATATGTATAAGGAAATTACATAAAATCCTAATTAATAGATACAATTGCCAATCTTGGACTCTATCCTTGCCTGGCAACATCATTGAAGCCCTTCTTTCGAACCCGACATTGATCATGTAACCAATATCGGTCGTATCAGCTATCCATATCAAACTTGGTATCGGCCGATACAGTATTCCAGCCGATGCGCACTCTATTTCCGAGAACCCCGCATATCTTCAAATCCGCTTTGAATTGGATCCCGTTTCCGATTCACATGCTTGCTAAATTTCATCGTCAACACATGCCCCCCAATTCCGAAGTATTATATATTGCAACGGAATTATCTCGTCAATCCCGTAAGAATCTAGGGTTATCCCTTCCGACCGTTACGCACCTACTTTCATAAATAGCAATCGCCTTTCCGGAAATTTCACGGCGTTAACTCCGTTTTCCCCGCTCAAGCCACCAAGCATTCCTCACCAACTCCGGCGATTTCTCTCGATCCCTCCGGCGACCAAATTGGCGAACATCACCTCCAGCGACGATCCCTTGCGAACCAATGGCGTCTTCATCGAGCCCATCAAGCACTCCAATCACGGAATTTCCTGAGGTATGTTCCATCGGCTCAAAACTTGTTTTTCGCTTTCTCGCCTTTTTCCTGTTCTCAATCTCTCCTTTTCAATCTGTAGCATCTAGCACACCAAATAGCCATCCCAAGCTTGAAAGATTCAAATCACTTCTTCTTAAGACCAATAGGCGACATAGATCCAACCACTTTGATCAATGCAGAAACATAAAGAATCCCTTTTAGGCAGACAAACCCAACCCTGTCTCATTGGACTGCTATCTTCAGGTCTTGGCCATTCCACATACTCATTCTATCTTACTTATGCTGGCCTGAGAGATCTGCTTAACTCTAGTGCAGGTCCAAAACTTGCTTTCGGGTTCAAAGGCGTGCCAGTTGATTTCAGACTAGATGAGATCAGTGATGAAAGGTTTGAGAAATCAAGAGAAGTTTTAACTGCAGCAATCTCCCCCTGCATTTTCCCTACAGGCATATCCCAAGGCAGGAATGTACAGCCATCATACGAATTCTACCATCCAATAGTTGTTGCACGCCAACTTGGTATGGGATACCTTCCAATCGGCTTGTACTTTTCTGACAAGATTCAAACCAGGGGAAAAATCGTATCGGCTTTGATGATGGACAAGCTCCTGAACATACCTGGTCCTCCTCTTGGTAGCATTGACAAATTTAACATCATCTTGATGAGAAGCATCCCTTTTGATAGATGGTGGTCTGAGTGGAAAACACACATATTCCATCTATCGGCTCAGACATATCTAGCAAGAATATCACCTGACTTGATTCCCCAAGTAAGTTATCTTCTTTCATCTCTTTTCATCATGTCTTGATATCAACAACTCTCTAATATTTACTAATCCTCGCTCTACATTTGCAGATATTTGAGTCACCTCCTCCTCTAATCAGCTGAAGTGCCCAACCGATTGAATATGCTACTGCAGAGCTTCCAAACGGCTGTGGCCCAGCTCCCTCTGTCGTCGGCTACAACGCTGCTAGGGTAGCTTCCCTACTCCAAGGCCAAATCAGAGCTGATACTAGCTGGTGAAAAGCGAAAAAGGACCAAGCAAGCTGCCATCAAGCCATCCATTACTCAGAAAAAACCCAGCAAGAAACCAAAGAAATCAACCGATGAGAATCTTCCCTTGGATCAAGAAGTAGAAGAATACTTGAAAGAAATCGAGATGGAGGAAGCTATAAATGAGGCAACAACTCAAATCAGCGAGACGACAGAAGCTACAACTTCCAGAGCCGATACTCCACCAGCTGTCCAATTAAGCCCAGTTAAAACTCCAAGTCCTCCAAAACGCCATCCTCGAAAAGCACAGGTACACATATATCAAAACCAATACTAAAAAACTCTTCATTGACATAGCCACATACTCATTCTATCTTATTTATGTGTATGTACATGTAATTTATTTTCATAGATACACGATACATAATACTAGAACAAAGAGGTATTATATAGTGTATACACACTTTCAATATCTTATAAGAACTAAAATTCATACTTCACTATAACCAATTACTAACCACACATGATTCAATATTAAATTTGGCCTTGCTAAGACCTACTATTTTAGTAAATCTAGTCTATTTTTCTGACTTTACTAATACCTCATTATTCCGATAAATCCAAAAGGTACCCAACACACAACACAAGTACTTAACCTAGTACAGTACGCAAACACCCTAATCCATCCAACCCAAGGTTTTGTGCTCACCAACCATGAGAAAATGGCAAGAGAAATATGATTTAGCATGAACAAAAAAATACCACGAGAAGAGAGGGGTTAACTGCAAATTACACGTAACGCAACCCCTCGACGGCGACCCGGCCGCCGTTTGTTTACTCGCTCCTCCGCCTCCTTTTTTTTTTCCCTCCTCTATCCACCTCGATCGCCATCACCAACTCTCGATTTGCGAGGAGAGGACGAGCTCGCCCCGAGCTGATTAGCTCAAGCCCTGAACCCCCCAGAGCAGCAGCAGCAGCAGCGGAGGAGGAGGAGGTGGGAGAAGAGTGAGGCGAGGTGCGGGCGCCTCGGGAAGCCGGCCGACAGTGGTACGTGCATCCATCTGGCGCTCTAATGACGCAGATGCCCCCCCCCCCCCCCCCCCCCCTCCTTTCCCCTCCATCTCTCTCTCAACTCTGCTCTCTTGATCCATCTTTCTCTCTCTGTTTTCAATCTGCAGAGACGGAGTTTGTAGATTCGGTTGATTCAGTCGATTGTGGTGAGGAAAAAACGTCTCCTTTCGTGATCTTAGTTGTGTTCTTGTAGATCTTGTTGTTGATAAGAGGTTATGATTTAGTAGCATGTTTGTGGGTGAGCTTAGAGGGGGTTAATCTTGAGCTGACCTGAGGTGTTTCTTGCTGCCCGATTGCTTCTGCAGGTAAAATTCTGCATCCGCATCGTATCTCCACATGAGCAAAAGGGGCCTGGAAAGCAGCAATCTTGGACTGAAAAGCACGCGCTTTTGAGAAATTTGGAGAAAAGGGATACATGCATAGCGAGATCTTGATCTTGGAATGGTGTCCAGTCGAAGGAACACCGGGGGAATCCAGCGGGATGGGTCGGTCCGGGACTGGTCTGAATTTGTTGACCCCTCACCGTCTCCTAAATTGTTGTATTCGCAATCGTATGTTGCAATGAGAGGACTGTTGTCTTCTTTGGTCTCAATGGATTTTGCCTTACTGTCAAGCAGGCTGAAATCTGCATGGGCGGCTATACTGTCCCAGAGGCATACTCGGTCTCCCGAGAGGTCAAAATCGAGGGGGCTGAGCTGCAAGAGACTTGCATTTCATCTGTTTGTGTGCTTCATGGTCGGCATCTTCATTGGGTTCATGCCGTTCTTCTCGGTCGATGTCTCTCAGAAGATAGTCTCCGAAAATGGGAGGCTTCCATTTGATGAGGGTGTAGTTGACAGGGGAATGGTGGATGGTAAAGTTAAGGAGCTGGAGACAATTGTGGTGGAGAAAGAGGTCGACATAATTGACGAGAGCGAGGTTGAAGAGAGTCCTCCAGTCCCTGCAATGTTGGATGATGAGGCTGATTTTGTTGAATCATCCCCTGCAATACCTGATATCAATGATTCGGACATCACTGTGAGAAAGCTTCTGATAATTGTTACCATCACTACTGTTCGGCCACAACAAGCGTATTACCTGAACCGTTTGGCTCATGTTTTGAAAACTGTACAGTCTCCTCTTCTGTGGTTAGTGGTAGAATGGCCTGATCAGTCCTTTCAAACAGCAGAAATCCTTAGGTCTTCTGGGGTTATGTACAGGCATCTTATCTGCAGGAAGAATACTACCAGTGTACGGAAAATTGCTGTATGTCAGAGGAATAGTGCAATCTATCATATTAAAAAGCATCGTCTTGATGGTATAATGCATTTTGCTGATGAAGAACGGTCATACATGAGTGATGTATTTGAAGAAATGCGGAAAATCAGGTGACAATTCTCTTTGGAAACTTCATCTGCTGTAGTTACATATTTGATGTTGAATGACTATTAAGTGTTTCTTAAAAGTATTGTATAAAACTATAAATAAGCTACAAATAAGGTTATGGCCGTTCTATCTTTTCAGAAATTATTATTTTTAGTTTCTTCTCTATCTCTTTTGTGGGTGTCCAATTTTAGAAAGCACTGTTCCTCTAATCTTGCTATTCTATAGTATATTGGGTGAGTGAAATGTTCAATGTTCCTTGCTTACGACACAAGCCACTGCCCACTGCTAGGTTGACTGTCACATTCTTTGCTTATGAAATCAGTGAACTAGTAGTGGAGTGCTAAATGCTTGTCTCAAGCGTTCTGTCATGAATTGAATTATCCAGTTGGGAAATAGTTCTGATCGAGTATTATCCTTCGTCGCAATTTATGAAATGCATCCTCTTGAATTGTATGGGTGGTAGGATTTTGACAATAGCTAGTCAACATAATGAGTTTCAAAGTCTTGCACCCTGGCATTTCCCAGAAATTAGCAGTAACTGGTTTAGTACAATAACTGAAAATTATTCAGTTCTTTTTGCTCCTAGAGTTGCATGACATATCGTTCATAATTCATACCAAAGCATGGTTTATATTCTCCACTATGGTAGGAGGAATGATTTAATAACTTGTTATCTTGATTAGCAACCTAACTCAAAATAAAAAGAGTTTATCCGCCTTAGTAGTTGAACCTTTGGCATACCAATGAATATTAGTAGAGCAAAAAACTTCCGTGTATACTGCAGCCCAGTAACGTAGTAATCTGGCATGTGAAGCGGTAACTTGGATAAAATAAATAGAAATGATTAAGATTGACAGTCCCACTGAGAATAAAACCTAACTCCTGCATTCCTACTCCATTTGATTATAGTTACTTTGAACTGGTCTCAGAATGCTAGTCCTGGGAAACTGATTAGTTTTTAACCAGTGCCATTTTTTAATGGCAAACCTAACTCCTGCATTCCTACTCGGCTACTCCATTGTTGATTTGTCCAATATTCATGAATGTGATATTTTACTGGCAAAGAATTAAAGAGTACTGCAGTACTTTACTTTCAGTTTAGCCTAATGATCAGAGTATCAAGCAGGCTAGTAAAACTTGAAGAGTTACACAAAAGGGTCGTGCTCTGTCAGAGCTGATCATTAGTAGTCTTTCAATGATGAAACTTATGAGAAAAACTTCTGGTAACAGGTGAAACAACATTAATGGTCTGTTGCCTTAAACTGTCCTGCAGAAATTTCAGCTCAAAGGAACTCCCATAGTCGTATTAAAGCAGAATGCAATAAGACTAGCGTACTTATTTTTGGCTATAATACCTCCTCGCTCTCTCTCTCTCTCATGTCTCTACCTCTTTTGCAGGCGGTTTGGTGCATGGCCTGTAGCAATTCATACTGGGATCAAGTACAGGGTGGTTTTAGAAGGTCCTATATGTAAAGGTAATCGAGTCACTGGATGGAATACAATCCAGAATACAATCCAGAAGAAGAGTGCAGTTCGTCGATTCCCAGTTGGTTTCTCTGGGTTTGCTTTCAACAGTACAATGCTATGGGATCCTGAGAGGTGGAACCGCCCACCTATGGATTCTGTTATCGTCCACTCAGGTGGAAGAGGTGGTTTGCAGGTGAGTTAGCTGGTTTGTTCTCAAAGTAAACTGCATAAATGAATCATAGTAGCATAGCTAATGGAACTATTTTTTGTGTAAAACCCTATTGCTAAGTAGCATTCATGAAAGTTCATTACTTTGTAATGAATAAAATAGCATAGGATGCAGACATAGGATCTCCTAAAGCAACTATAGACGCTACTCATGAAGAAGCAGGAGCATATCGTGACTATCATTCTGAATGAACATGAAACCATACAGCAGATAATTAAAATGTACGATAATGTACTGTATATGGCCTGAACTGACAAACATGTCATTGCAGGAGTCAAGATTTATTGAGAAGCTTGTTAAACATGAACGCCAGATAGAGGGTCTCCCGGAAGATTGCAACCGGGTTATGGTCTGGAATTTTAACTTGGAACCTCCTTTACTCAATGTCCCCCCTGGCTGGTCATTGCATAAGAACCTTGATGCCATTATTCCTGTAACATAATGTTTTGCTGCTACCCACCGTGTATGCTCATACAGGTCACTTCTCTTGTCAAGCCAGATGTTTGATTTTTTTCGTTTTTAGCGGCATGGAGGTTCTGAGTTGTCAGATTGTAAAAATGAGTTGATCAACTTTCTGCTGTTGACAGGTGGCCATGAGGCTGCTCAGTGATGCCCTCCTGAACAAACTGCACACCGGATTACACGAAGTTGCTGTGGCTTGATCCTCCAGCAATTGTCATATAAGACTATCAGTAGCTGTGCCAAGCAAGATGCCTGACCAAACTTTTTTCCTTTTCTTTTCTCTACTTTCTTTTTTTCGCGGTAAATGTGTACTTCCTTTTTCTATTCCGTTCATTTTTTTTCCCCAGATATCCACCAGCTAGATGTTGCCCTATAGATTTTTTAGCTTCCTTTGTTTTACTATGTGTTACCTTACAGATGTAAAATCATGCAGCCATTGTAACTGTTAAGAGCAAAGACAACACTATTGATACATGAAAAAGATTTGAATCAAATAATTTAGGTTGTGACTGGGAGTTGCTGTACATTGTCCCCGAATTCCTTTTGGAGTTTCTTCGCCATGAGATAATACCAATGTTCTTCTAATCTGCGGAAATTCTGTGTCCATTTGGACGGTCTGATTACGTTTGTTTTTCTGTTGCACAAAGAAGTCTTCACTGGGCCAAGATAAGCTGTACCTGGAATTTTTGGAAGTACGTAACTTGTGAACAACTTCACATATGCTTCAAATATTACAACAAATACTGCAATCTCGATTGGCCTTTCTCGCAGAGCTGCTACTGTGCTTTTCTGCACGAGCCTGTAATAAATGGAAACTGTCATCTGCCAGTAATGGTCTGAATGATGATTCTTAAGTCGAATCTTAATTTGTCGGATGGCACTGATAGACTAGGATTGATAAGCTGTATCTGAACCACTCTCGTTGTTTTGGAAATGACTGTCCATTGAAGCATTACTTTCTTTTCTCTTAATTTACAGTAATATAAGAAAGCACATATGTCACGAACGCGATGGTTGATATGTCCGAGTGGTTAAGGAGACAGACTCGAAATCTGTTGGGCTTTGCCTGCGCAGGTTCGAATCCTGCTGTCGACGCAATTTTTTCTTTTTCCCTTTCAGAGAAATTTAGCACCTTGATGGAGACTCGATGACAGGGTTTATTTGGTTCAAGTTTTGACAGTGCCAAATTATCACATTGTGAGAGCAAACCAAACGTACTCTCTCTGTGCTATCTCTACAATTTAAATTTGGGAAATTGCTATGTGTCCGATTCATATGTACATAGTCGGACACGAGTCGGATGGCTCGGTCGTACGTATAACAGGGTTCTTAAATTTATCTCAAAATATAATTACCTCTCCTCCTATCTTTCCATCACAACCTATAACAACTTTCCCCCAATCGGCGTCACCTATACATCACCTCCTCATTGAAGTTGGAGTCTCATACTTTGATGAAAATCTAGTTTTAGCTTCAGATGATAGTGGTAACAAGTGATGGTTCCTTCTTGAAGACGTTGTTTTGGAGTAGTTCATATATGTCATTGTGTCTGTTCGGTGACTGAGAATTTCCTCCTTTTCTTTTGTTATGTGCTTCCTTGTAGAGGTCAGATGTAATTTTTTCCTATTATCTAAAAGGAAAATTTTTCCAAACTTTACGATTTCAACCCATGATACACTAACATAAATCTCTTTAAAAGAGGACATAGGTAATTGTATTATTTTAGAACAAATCAACGGAGGGGAGAGTTTTCCCACCTGAATATATTACTTCAAATGATGTTGGCTTCACCAGTACAAGTGTAGGGGTCTTGGAGACATACAACATCCCCAAAGATCACACATAGACACGCAAAAAGGATTAAGATATCAGAGAAGAGCATTTGAGTTTGCCACCTGCAAAATTTCCCAAGCAAAAACAGATCAAACTAATGCTAGTACCCTAGCTCGACAACATCCATTTTCAAATGCAGTCTTGAAACACCATGATTCAAATCGCTAGAGGGCCTTTCTGCCACGCATATTGTTTCTGGCGACGAGGATTATACACAAATTTCCACATTGTGAAAAGAGGCTAAAAAAATATTTTTTTTGAAACTTCTGATATGACAAATCGGTTGTTAACCCTATATATGTGTAAGGGTATTTTTGAAAAATGAAAGCCCCAACCAAATAACGTATTGTAGAACAACTGATAAACTCACCGATATACTTCCTCTGTCCCACACTAAGGCATGGTTAAACTTGGTGCAGTTTTCAAAACTATTCTTTGACTTTAAATTTCTCATATACTACAATATTTGTAGTAACGAAATCATAATCATACAAAATTAAATGTAAATGACAATCCAATTATATTATTTTCATCATATGAAATTTAATTTATAATAAAATATTTATTGGTCAAAGTTGAATTTAAAATACATGCGCGCCTTAGTGAGTTGAACAGAGAGAGTATATTATAGAAAGAAACAATATCAATAGCAAATCGTTAAACCGAGATAAACTTTATACCGTATAGAGTAGATTCTTTCTTACGAGTGAAACTCACGCATTATTGAGGAACCAAAAGTGGACTTTCCACCAGCAGAGTACAAACAATGGTGTAGAAAGAATCAGCGAAAGAGGGAAGCACATCTGACGAGGCGGCGCACGAAACCAAGATCTCCTGAGAGACCGGCCCGCAGCCTCACTCTAGATCATCTAAATGAGTTGGGCTTATGTTAGGCCTGGCCCATTTAAAATATCTCCATGTCTTCGGGCTCTCCCTCCTTTTCACCCGTTCCATGTTTAGGGTTTCAGCCGCTGAATCTTCGCAATCCACAGATCGATCGAGAGTGAGAAGTCAGGCAGGCTAGGCCGCGCTCTATCGCCGGCGATGGAGGCCGGTGACCGTGAGGAGGCAGCTGCTGGGAAGAAGGTGTTCAAGAACAAGGTGCCGAATGGTCTCTCGTCCAAGTGATAAATGGCAATCACGTACAAGTGCGTCGATGATCTCTCCGATGAGCAGCTGGACAGCCTCTCTGAGCCGTATCGCCGAGTCCACACCCTTCGAAAGTTCATCGATGACAAGATCATGAGCTACGAGCTAGAAGACCTTCATCGATCAGTACATCAAACATGGCTATGCTGAGGACGAGTACGAGCTCACGGCCGACGACGAGGATCAGTAGAGTAGCCTAAGCTCGCTCGCTCGCTGGAGTCTGGAGTAATATCGTTTCCCTGTGGCTCGTTGTACATGTGGAAAGAAACTGTTCCAACACATCATTTTTTTTACTGAATTGCAGTGATATGTATAGACAGGCACATAGTGTAGGACTTTAGGTATATATGCGATGGTCGATATGTTAGACAGACTCGATCGAGGTTTAGGAGTCATCAAGCGCCTGATAAGCTGAGCCACTGGGGTTAGAAGGATGGTTGCAGAGGCCTGGATCGAGGTGGTGCATCTGTGCTCTGCGTGGCCGGTGATCATGGCCCAGGTCAATCATATCGTCACCAGCTCTTCTGTTGGGACCAAAGCTCTTCCTAGCCCCAAAATTCTTCACAAACCGTGAAACCAGTGAAGCAGACTTTTTTTTTACAATTAATTTATAAGATATAAAAAAGAACAATATAAAGAACTCACAAATAAGGAATTTGAGTGTTGCTCACTTTTATGGAACCTAGCGGGAATAATAGGTGTATCGAATTATCGATCAGATGTAGACAAATACACTTCTTTAATCAAATCAGATATAAAAACTATTCTATAGTAACTCAGAGTTTTATCACTTCGATTTATCTTACATTTAGAGCGAGTGGTCAAGGAGTTCTTTTTACCTATACATATGGGTGATGACTTAGTTTTCGATTGTAGGACCTTGATCTTAGAAAATGATGTTTTTTTCCTTCTTTTGAGTGTGTAGGACTGTGTTGGCTGTGTATACTGCCCTAGTGCAAAAGCTGGGAGTGTCCTCGTAATAACTTTTTTAACTGGGTTCAATAAAGTTTTCATTATCTAAAAAAATATAAAACATAGGAAACGGGTTGTAGGTTTGTCACGAGTCTAACCATGTATGCACCACCATTTCACCATCCACTTGTCATCCTTTTTCATGATATTATGCATTGCGAGTAACGACAAGCCAACAACTACAATATTAACTTTTTATTAATATGATGAGGAAAAACAAAGCACAAGTAGGTGGCCGCCTGCCAACTTAACTGCACTAGTCACTTCTCGGCTATCACGCATCTCTTTCCAGCTGTCACCTATGATAACACTAGCTACTCTTTGTTTCAGTAGAATCATAAAAATCATGTGTGAAAATATATATACTTAATAACAAAAATAATATCACATTTATAAAGATGGCTACAACAAAGAAGATAGGCTTCATCTCGCGTCCAGTTATCATCCCTATCGAAAGCCATCTTCCCTGTTTAAACCAGAATGCATGACATGCATTTTCCACGAACTGTTCTTGCACCATCCTTTTCCGTTACCCTTTTGCCTCGTACTGGCACCTATATAGCCACCTGCTCAAGCATACCAAGCGTTCAGTGCAGGCAACGAGAGGGCCGGAAGAAAACCTCTCATAAAAAAAAAAAAAAACAAGAGGGAATCGCGTCGCGGCCACGGCGCGACGCGTGACATGATTCCTCTCCTTATAATAACCGTGTGCCCGGGCCTCCTCTACCTCGGCTCCGTGTTCGGCGGGCGCGCCCGCGGCGAGCTCTGGTCGCCGCCGGCGATCATCACCAGCTTCTTCCCCATGCAGGCAGCGGTGCAGCAGCTGGACCTCCTCCTCGTCGCGCTCCTGTACGGCTGCCTCTTCTCCGGCGCGCTCCTCGCCGCCACCGCGCTCGTGCTGCTCGCGTTCATGGCGGGCGCGCTGCTCGTCACGGTCGCGCTCGCCGCGTCCGACGCGCGCAGGCTCGTCGCGGGGCACGCCGCGCGCCGCGCCGCCGACGTCGCGGCGGCCAACCTGAGGCTGGCGCGCGCGCTCGCCGTCTACGCCGTGGTCAGGGCCGCCGTGCGCGCGGCGCTGGTGGTCCGGCCCAAGGTCGCCGCGCTCGCGTCGCGCGTCGCCAGGGCGCGTGCCGAGCGAGGCTGGCCTCGCGGTCGCGGCGCCATGAATCTGGTGCGGCGGGGAGCCGCGCGTTTCACCTTTGTAGCATGAGAATGTAGTAGTGAAAGAGGTGGTGTATGTAATATGCCCCTTTCAAATTCAATAAAAAGAAGAATAATCTGGAAATAATTTGAATGTGCAGGATGCCTTGATGAAAATGAATTTGGTTTTGAATTTTTTTTTACCCTTCATCATGATGCGGTTTATACTTTATAGGCAAGGGCATTTGATAGGTACACGGAAGAGTTTAACACGAGAAAAGGGTCAAAATGAGCTCTCATATTATTGGGGTTGCATTCCGCTGTGATACACTTTTAATCGAATTACAAATTTGATACACTTCACTGGAAAGAATTGCAAACAATATGCTTAAAAACTGTAATGCTATCCAACCTAGTATACAACAGAGTATCCTACTAAATCAGACAAGGGTGCTCAACTGTCCAAAAAGACAGATGCTTCAAGATGTACAAAAACGAATATTTTCACACTGGTATGGCTATGAACTTTCAGGCATTTATCACGGCTTGAATTTCAAAGAAACACGCCAAGCTTCAAATATGCTGTATGGGACTCAGTAGATAGCGTGATGTGCAAAAATTTGGATGGCATGCCGAAGCCACATACAGCAACACTATACACGAGCACCCAAAGATTGGAGCTGATAAAATGGAAGCCGAGGATTAGGGACTTGGGGAAACAGCAATTTATCAAATGAGAACATGAAGTTCAACTGATAAACTTCAAACCTGGCTAACAAGAAGATCCACTTGTTCTCTGTACATCTCTTTTAGGTCAACAATGTCATTTCTTAGTTCTTCCAACTGCAAACACAGCACGGAAATTAAGAGCAAATCCACACGAAATAACAGGCAAAGATTTTACTAAACAATGCATCTTATTCCGATACTCAGCTGCAAGCATATTTAAAATGGAAGACACCAATGCTTTTTTGTGGACTACACTCACAACTAAATATTAACCCAGTCAGTACTCTATGGAGTAATACAAACATATCTGAAATTGCACTGCTGACTCAAGGTAACTCATATCCCTATGGTACTGACATTACTAAGGTCCTATTGAGTTTGCTTTTGAAAGAAAAAAAGGCAGCTGATATTAAAATCAAACATCCCCACAAGTGCACCCCCCAATAGAATAAATCTAACAGGTACACACGTGAAGGTTTATAAGCCTGTGCTTCTTAATTGTTTTTAACTCTTTATTCAGGTATGTTTTATCCCTAGAAGATGGTAGCTATGCATGCCTAAGAATATGGTTTGGTGATCATCTAAGGAATTTATAGAAAATTCCAGTATATCATCTCCATACAAATCCAATTCATGGACAAAGGGTTTCTTTTATATACCATAGAAAAGAAGAATCAAATATAAAGTCATGGTGCCTTCTATGGGAGCCATACCTCTTCATCACGTTCTCCCATAAGTTCCAGAGCTTGAAAGTGTCTTTGTTTCAAAGCTTCCAGTTCAGCCCTTAAACCAGGCAGAGCAGAAGCCTCTGTGCGCAACTTCTCACACTGCATTGAAAAAAATTCAGTTTAGTTTGCACACATATTGATAGGTAAAAAAAAACTTCCGTTGGTTCATCAGGATTTACTTGTTCAGTCATTTTTACCAACTCCTCTGCCAGAGAATTCCGAATAGATTCTAATGAGGCCTGTAATATAGATTAGCATTAGTTCGGTGATGAGCATGTGCATGTTGTGCTAACACCTGCAAGCTTGACTAATAGCAAATACGACGAAAATTAAAAAGAACACACGCAAGGGTACTTAAAAAAGAAATATCCAAAATGAGAATTAGTACTTCCAGGAAATATGTCCAAAGGATGCATAGACATACCAAACGTGATGTGTAAGAAGCTAGCTCTCCATCTTTCTGACGGAGTGCTGATTCAAAAGCACTTGGAGTCATGCTCCGAAGATAATATGACATATTACTTTCAGCAGACATTCTCCTCTCTAATGAAGCGTTGTCTGACAAATCTAATGATGCTTGAAGGAAATGGCTTTCTTCCAGACTATTGATACTGCCAGAACTTGAGAGCTTTCTGAGAGGGGCATTTCCTTCATGAGAAGCAAAGAGAAAACAAACAACATGTAAGGCAAGTAGGCAACAGATATAAAGAAGTTGGATTTAACTCACACAAATTAGTCAAAAACGAATAAACACCATACTTGTCTGATCTGGAAGCGGAATTTTTGGTGCATCACGGGAAGATGTTTTCTCAAGCTCTGCCCTGGCAGCTTTTTCCCTTTCAAGGTCCTGAAAACGTAATTCGTAAAAGAAAATATGTAAGGCAAGAAATTCTTACTGAGTTGGTCATGTATAAACCAGCAAATAAGTAGGTTGATCACAATTATTAATTGATATGGTCAACTATGCCATTTCAAAGAAGAGATGATTGATGCCATATACTCCCTCTGATTCCAAATACAAGTCGTTATGGAACTTCTACACACTTTTGCAGCTGTTCTTCCATGTTTACCCTTGCTAAATAAATGCTACCCTTCTCACAAGTAATAATAAATGCTTCATCTTTTCCTACCTTCTCACAAGTAATAAATAAATGATTCATCTTTTCCTATACAGTATAAATGAAGGGGGATTGCTTCCTTAATTCATGCGCACAAGTCTAAAGCGAGTAAGCGACTCTTATTTGGAATCAGAGGGAGTAGAAAAACTTCCTCGTGCAGAAGACAGCATAGTAAATACATAAGCTTCATCGGTACCCACATTACATAAACAAACCCTCTTGTTAAATCCTGAGAAGGACCTACTGTAAGATATATTCCAAAGTTCAGTGTTAATGTCGGATGTGTAGCTGATGGTCAGTTTACAAATGTTGAAAACAGTTTCCCCAAGGCTTCATGCATTAATGAACTTGACAGGACATCATTGGCATACCATAATAGTTACCAAACCAATCAAAACAATGACATGTAGATCCAGCTCTTTTCCTGAAAAAAAATATTAGCATAGCAGATTGGCTACCTTCTCAAGCAGCTCCCTGTGTTCTGCTGCTTCTTGCAGCTCCTTTTTGTGCCTAGCCCTAAGCTCCTTTATTTCTTCTTCAAGCTGTTTCGCCCGTCCTTCTTGCATTGCCGCCTCCTCCTTAATTGCCAGGTACTCCTGTCTACTTTCGGATGCTCTCTGCCTCTCTTTTTCAAGAGATCGGCTCAGCTGTGTCTGCTCTGTTCTAAGGATTGTAATCTGCAAAAGAACAAAATATTTGTGTAAGTTACTATTCTGACTAAAAGTAAACCCTGGCCATACACTTATGGTAATGTAAATAGTCATTTGTTTCACAATAACTTGATGAACAACCTGGGTCTCTAGAACAGTTATCCGGGATAAGCTTTGAGACAAACGCTCATTTACTGATCGTTCCTTTTCTTCTGCAGCAGCAGCTTTTGCTTCTGCTTCCTGCATATTAGAGCAAAGTAACAAAGAATTATGTCACTGAGATATTTATTTTAATGTTTCTCAATTTTTGCCTACTGCACTAAGGCAAGGCGGTTACTAATATAATTGCTTTGCTAAAAAAAAAAAAAACCAAAATCAGAAGGTAGCCGCCACAACTAGAGGAGTCTGTAGGCTTGCCACATCACTGCAGTGTTACCAATATCTTTTGCTGTCATTAACCATGTGCATTCTACAATAATAATAAATGCCCCTTCCTGTAGTTCTAGATTTCTTCTTTGTTGCTATGGGATCACTGTAAAACAGAAAATTTCAGAACACAAACAGACCTGAAGTCGAGAGTTTAAGGTTCTCTCTACACCAGCCCAAGCTTCTGCCCTTCGAGCAGCTGTCTCCTGTTAATGTTAGCACACAATTAATTAACCAGCTCACAACAGCAAAAAGAGGTCAATTCACAAATTGTAGAAGTGTTATCCAGACTCCAAATGCATCAGTACCTGCATGGCTTCAATCTGCCTTAGAAGTGGTCTGGTGGATTCAGGAACTTGTGTGACCAGTTCGTTGTAGCGAAGTTCACTGGACTGAAGTATTAAATAATGAATAATAGTAAGTATTGGCTCGTTACTGTTTTACTGTGCAATACCAACCACCTAGAAGAGCCATGCTTACTTGATACCGCCTTTGAAGATCATCATAATCCCTTTTCAGCCTTTCTTCCATGAAGGCAGCCTGAAACATCCCAAAAAGTATCTACAGTTAGTAGGCTCCTAATTGGACAATCCTTAAGGCATGGATTGGGTCAGCACATATTGTCGACTATTTCTGTTGAGGGTGATGAAAGATACATATACCAATGGAGTTACATATTTTAATAATTTACCTCCTGTTCTTGCCTTGTGAGAGCATGCCTCAACTCCTCAATTGTCTTAATTAACATATTTTCTTTTTCACAAGCTTCTCTTAAACGGCTCTCAAGTTCAACTTTGGCTTCAGTGTTGACTCTTGCTTCAGCTAATGCCTCAGCCTCTTTAGCTGCATTTAGAGCATTGGTGTAGAACTCCTTCTGAGCCGCAAGTTCAGTTTGGTTTCTTTCTATTGTTTCCTGTAGCAACTTCTCCGTTGCAGCCTTATCTCTTTTAATACTCTCAACCTTTGTCTCCTCAACCTGTTGAATCAGAAAAGTGCTAAATACATGACTACACTCATTGTATGACAGCAAATAGATATGATACTGGGAATATAGATACTCCATTTAGGAAGCTGAAGTAACTCCATTATTCTCTGGAAGCAATGCCTTAAAGTTATTTAGCTAACAAGATTTTGGTGGGTGGGGGAGTATATCTGTTATAACCAAATCATGAGTTTGGACACAGTTACACAGGTGATCCAAGTGACTGTCTAGAGAATATCACAGTATTATGGTATACACCAAACAAAAAGAACAGAACAAACCAACTAAAAGAGGCCCAAATTTGATTTTGCATTATTGCAATCTAACATAGACATATATTTCATTATGTCTAACAAAGAAAGTAAAGTTAAGTACTTTGAATCATTAAAGCAGATAATTAAATTTGGATGAAGTTCATAGATACGCAAAGTAGGTGAATCATTTTTACCTGGATCTTTGAGTTCAGCCGTTGTTTTTCTTCTTCAAGTTCACGAACCTGAAAGGAAATAAAATGGAAGAAAGTGAAATTGGTAAACCATTTAATTTACACAAAATGTGCATAATGATAAGAGTTCCATTCCATGCCTGTGCCCTAAGTTTCCGCATAGTAGCTTCTTGAGCAGCTTGTTTTTTTGATAGCTCTTCACCTGTTCATTGTAAAAAAATGTTGATGCCAAATAAATGCCTCAAAACCTACTAAAAATAAAAATGAAGGGGGGCAAAAACCAAATGGGCGCTAAAGTGTAAAGCTGGATAAAGGAGGCGTAAGAAGAAACATTAGCAAACCTACATAAATTCCAGGACCTTTTCACAAAGAAATGTCTATGCCTATTTGCCTACTAATGGCAACCAGAGCAGAACCTTAATGGTGAAGCATTACGATTATCCATGCCCATAGTTGATTGCACATTTTCTAATGTTGCTACCTATGTGATGTAATCATGATGATTGTTATTAACAGAGGGTATTCTGCACTGTGCAATATATTTGTGAATTAACGCTTGAAACTGTCACAACATTACAATGGAACGAGCATTGTGCATTGCAAATTTAACATTTATACACAATCATAATAGAAGAGACAAAAAAAAAAGTTGGTTCTTTATACCTTCAGCCATGACCTGACTGATAATTTCATCCTTTTCTTTCAAAAGAGCAGCTGCGTCACTTTTTTTATTTTGCTCTCTCCTTAATGTATCCCGTTCTTTGGTTAAGGCATACACCTATAAACATTGAAGCATGCAAATATAAAATATTTCAGCGATAAGAATAATATAAAACATTTCAGCAATAAGAATAATCTTATGTACAGATGCACTAGGTATCAAGAAAGGATTTGGTTAGCCTGTATTAAAAAAATAGATCATGCTTTAATCCAAACTATTAGCATTAAACATCGAATAAATAAAACCGACTGTAGATAAGTACATGGATATGTAAGGTGAATCCAACAAGTAAAATAGTTTAACAATCAACATGGTAATAACTTTTCATGGTCAAAAAAGCATCCTGCTACTTTGAGAAATAAAAACGATGTACTACTTTAACTGCAAGGACTAGGCAGTGCCATTTAAGAACTTTACTATAGTAATAGTCTTGGATAATTATATCTATCGTGTTAATAAAAAGGTGATAACGTGTCTCACCTTCCTTTCAAGAGTTGCTACTCTCTGGTGATATTCATCTTTAAGTGCATCCATTTCGGCTTCAGCTGACTTGCTCTGTGCCATGTCAAAACAAATCAATCCAGGTTCATCACATGCTCATAGCACTACTGAGTAACTCCGGATAGTTGTGTAATATTCATCATATTCAGTTTCACACAGATAAACTAAAACATCTAGCAATTGCTAAATTTAACATCTTGAATACCTTTTTAGAGAAGGAAAAACACAGTCAGATCAAGCATACCTTAAGATCATCAATTGTGGATTTCAGTTGTTCATTCTCATTCATCAGTCTTGCAATTTCATCAGCTTTGGACTGCAGAAAGAAGTATTGTGAGACACTAAATCGTGGTGAAGGGCCAGGTATGTATGTTGCATAGAAATGATAGAATATGGAAGCAAAGATGCACTTAATTGTAAAAACTTCTGACCGTATACTGAATACACGTGAGCAGCATATACTCATGAAAGTAGATTTGTTTCCTCCCGATATATATAGATCAGGCAAATATGAAAGAAAAGAGTTTTAAATAGCTGTCCATGTTTCAATGCATTTCAAGAATATAAGACAAAAATAAGACTGCTCACTGAGCTTGTGGAAAATATTAGATGACTGTGTCTCTCTTTGTTTGTGTTTTTCAGTAAAAATGCTGCGCCTATAAAAGAACGTAACTTGCATGCAATTAATTGAGCAAATAGAACCAGACTAGCAGCAGTTCATTTCCTTGGAAAAGATCGTGCTACAATCGAAATTTCAAATCAGATATTGTACTTCAACTAGTGTTCTGCAGGATTAGAGCATATTTTCACAAGTCACAAAAATATTTATGGATCTTCATTTATAGAACAAATAAACATGAATTCACAAACTAAAAAAGTTTTGTTACAAGTAGAAAATCATGTGGTAGTTTTCTCAACATACAGTTTCAACTGTACAAGCATAACTGGGTTGCTAGTAGACCATGTGGAAATGATACCTGGGATTGTCTTGCAGCACCTTGCAATGCAGCTTCCATCATCTTCATTTCACGTCTTAATTTCTCAAGTTCAGTGACAGAACCGACAGATTCCAGATGATTGTTAGTTGTAACAGAGCCCTGAATATTTTCTTCTTTTCTCAAATCATTTGAATTGGAACCAACTTCTACCAGTCCAACAGGAACATCTGCAGAAGTGGGCACCGACTCATTTTGCGAGTTCGAATCATTGCTCACAATTATGGACTTTGAGCTAAGGTCTTCAGCCTGCACCATTGTATTGCCCTCCCTTTCAACAACAGTGTCTGCCTGTGCTTCTGTTCGATAAGCTTCTTCATCATTTTCAGCAGCATTAGTATGCACATCACGTTCTTTGACTTCCACGTGACTAGCTTGGCCAACAGTGTCAGTATTCTCCTGCGAACTGTTTATTTCATTTCGATCATCAGGTCCTTCAACAATCTTCACAGCTTCATTTACAGCATCTGAACTGGCTAGAATGGAATGTACTGGTTGTGATTGTATGGCATTTCCATCATCTGTGTCTTCTGTTCCAGCATGAAGGTATTCATTTGTTCCCGTGTTACCTGATTGATCTAATTCAGTAGGTGAAGAAGGTTTTGTATCATCAGGTATGTTTCGGTAAGATTCTCCAAGCTTACTTTGTGATGCTTCATCATTAGGACCAGAATATTTTTTCTCTTGATGGTCCCGGTCTTCCGTCTCAATTGTATTACCCGTCTCAGTGGATCCACCATTTTCTTCTGCTGTTGATGGATGTGTGGGGGATTCTGGTGCTTCTGCTACTTCGGAAGCATCCCCTTTATATGTGGGTGATTCAGTAGAACCACTAGGTTTTTCTTCTGGTGCTGAAAGCAATGTTGGAGTTTTTGGTGTTACTAGTCGCTCAGAAACCTCAGCCCCGGATACAGGTGGCTCAGTGGAGCTGATTTGAGTCTCTCCTTGTTCAGAAGGCTGCTTTGGAGATTGTGTTGATTCTGATTCTTCAGAAGCATCTGCCTTGGATGTACGTGCCTCTGTGGAGGCATTTTGGTTCTGTTCTGCAGTTAATGTACTTTTTGGAGGTTGCTGCTTTTCTGATGTTTCAGCGGAATCCTCCTCGCCAGTATTTCCCATGAATGCCATGACAGGATTAAAGAATCCCATTCTATCAGAGTTAGAAGTGTGCGATCCTGATCCTAGAACAAAACGACATACAATTTGGTTAACCATGTAAACAAAGAAACAAAAAGCTTAACTGCCCAAATATGGCTGCTCTACTAAATAGACCAAAGACAACAAACAGAACCAGTTGGAAAAGAAGCATGAAATATGTCACTAAACCAATCGAACACACATGATTCAGCTGCCGGGTACCGGCAGTATTTAAGGATTGAGGCTTCACTTGCCCAATATAAAGACAGAGCAACCTACATCAGATGTAATGGAAAACAAGTGATAAGCAGAATCCATCCTCCTACGATCAAATTAGCCAATCTCTACAGATAGCGAGATGTAGAACGAAATAAATGGGAAAAAAGTTATTGCCGACACTGATTCATCACATCATAGTTTCGATCGAACACTTGCAAACAAGCACGAGTGCACCAATGCAGCGGAATTACACGAGAGGAAAAGGGGGGCGAGAGTGAGAATTTCAGTATCAGCGACGCTACTATATTACCTTCCTCATCGTCGCGCTTCTCCTCGAGCCCGAGCGCGCTGTCGAAGTTTTTCTCGATGTTCTTCACGCTCTCGCTGATCTTATTCACGGCCCCTGCGATGTCCTGCAGGCCACCGAGCGACACCTTCCCCGACCACCACGCCATCCCTCCTCCGCCTCCGCTCCGATCCCCCGCCACCACCAGCAGGAGCAGCACACCCGACTAGATCTCGCGCATACACCAATCAGATCCGCACCTCCCGTCCCGCGCGCCCACTCCCAGTCGGCCCGACGCCCGGGGGATCTGGCCCCTCGCGACCTCCCCCCGCCCCCGATCGAAGGGACGGGAGCGGCGGCAGCAGAGCAGAGCAGAGCGGCGGAGCGGGGAGGAAAAGCTTCACCGCGCTCCCGCCGCGGCGGGCGGAGATGTGGGAGGAGTTTGGCGTGGGCGTGGGCGTGTGCTGGGCCCCGTCGCGTCGGGTCGGGGCGCACTGCACCGCAGCGCGCGCGGCGCGGCGCGGCGGCGAGAGAGAGCGTAGTGCGTTCGGCCGCTGGTGGTGGTGGTGGTGGTGGCGTGGGTGCGCCGCGTCGGTGATCGCAGCTCGCCACCGGTTGCGCGCGCGGTGTGATCTGAGCCGCCCGACCGCGCGGCCGCAGCAGTGGGTGGATCTCGGCCTAAAGTCGCCGTGGATGGAAGGTGCGGGTGCGCCTCCCCCCGTCGTCGGGTACAGTGTGCAAGTGCGGCGGCGACGGCCCATGTAGTGGAAGTGGGTTTGGGCCTTCGGTTTCTAGCATTAGGCCCATTTTGATGCGAGTCTGCGAGGTAGAGACATTATTGGGCCTGGCCCAAATTGCAATATTTGGGCTGCAAAGACAGGGAGATCTTGATGAAACGTGGTGGTGGTACTGGTACAGGTACACTACTGAGAAAATACTGACGCCGTAGGCGACAGCGTGTCCTGGACGAAAATTAAATCCTACGAGATATGGATCGCCGTATAATGTCTCTCTACGATACAGGAGAGTACTGATGGATTTATGACGGTGAGTACTATATCCCCAAGCATTGATCGATTGATCATTGCTAGTTAGTTGCATCACTAATGATGGTCGGTAATGGATGCTCAACCCAAAATAAATATTTCGGCTTGCGCCAGTAATATTTTTTTAGGCATCCACACCGAAATTTTCTGTCTATAAAAAAACAAAAATATTTGTGACGATGAAATTTAGTAAGTCTCGAAGAAGTCATCATTGTTCTAGAGTTAGTATCGGCTTTAGAATCCTGTAATCGATCGATGGAAGCTATTAATCGCCAACAGTCGGATTCTTACCAAATTCGGTTAAGTAAATTAGTCTATTAAAGTAAACTTATCCAAAAGAGATCAAGTTTAAGGAGAATGCGATATGATAGTTTATCTATTAATTAGGAAGAGTCTATTAGTTTCATTTTATCTTTAGGAAACGTGTTTAGTGTCCAATAAGGACTTTATGTTTTTTCCTTTTATCTTTAGGAAAGTTTGAGCCGTGTCCGATATGGACTAGTATCTACCCATGGGTATAAATATGTACACCCGGAATCTATGTAAATTATCTCTCGATCAATTCAATTTCGGCGCATTGCCACCTTTTACCTTTTACTTTCGACAAGTTTTTGTTTTAAATTGGGCTGCATCGACTTCGATCTCCGACGAGGGGTAAGACTTGTTATGGCGGCTTGTGTTATCGGGATTAGTGTTTCCATCACTTCGATACTCTAATCTTGTTCATGTAAATCGTCGAGTTATCATAGTGCTACATTAGTTAAGTTTGATTTACTAAGTCGTGCTTGGAACGATAATCTCTAGCCTGCTTCTTGATTGCCAATAAGGGTTTCACCGGGGTTTCAGCCGATGAGTTATCTGTACGTTGCATCGGCTTATAAGGGTTACATACAAGTTGGATTTAGCCGATGACAACAAACGTTTTATTGTTTATATAATCGTTTGGATTTAATGATATCGGATCTCCAGCCGATGTAGATCAGCGCTTATTCAATCTATTATTACTAGCCGATTGGTTTCTACTGGATTATATTATTATTTTATCACATTATCATTAGTCAGCTATTTATGTTTCCAAGTCAAGATCTATACTGTATATCGGCTGGTATCGGCTGGAATTACTCTATCGGCTTGTCAGCCGATCGGTTCTTTGATATTCAATTTATATCTTATCAGTTGCAGGATCAAACTGACTAGCACGTCCATATTTCATTATTATTTTGAACTTGCATTAAAGTAAAAAAATCTCTCAGATCAGTATGTGTTTTTAGCATCAACAAATATTCATCTGCATTCGACGTTACTCGTGTGTTGAGTTGTCTGATCTTTTCAGTATAAGATGCCACGTAGGCGCGCCATGTCAGCCAGCCCGAGATTCAGGAGGACCAAGATAAGGCTATCCGCAAGGAGCCACGTGGCGAGCTCCCTATGGGGCTTCGGCCATCGCGGGAGCCACGCGGTGGCGGTCGATCGAGATCAACCACGCGTTCCAAATCCTTAACAGCATTCGCCGAATTAAGTCTGTGCACGTACGTAGCCGCGGCCGCAGATACACCGGCTAGCTAAGCTACTCAGTTTTGCATCCTCCCGCGAATTCACCACAGCAATGGCGTCCCTCGTCGCCGTCCAGCCGGTCGCCGTGAAGGGCCTCGCCGGCAGCTCCATCTCCGGCAGGAAGCTCGCCGTCCGGCCGTCGCCCAGCGCTCTCTGCCGCACCACCCGCAAGTACGTCTGCTTAATCTCCACGACAAGGGTAGTTGATTAATGCGGCGAGGAGGAGTAAGTGAGTGGTTAATTAACTTTGCGTGTGAACTGCAGGCCGCGCGCCGCCGTGGTGGCAAAGTACGGCGAGAAGAGCGTCTACTTCGACCTCGACGACATCGGCAACACCACCGGCCAGTGGGACCTGTACGGCTCCGACGCGCCGTCGCCGTACAACCCTCTTCAGGTAGGTGACTAAATTAATCGAGATTTGAAGGACGAGATGTTCCTTCAAACCTTTTTTTTAAAAAAATTATAGCGTCTCGAGAATTTAATATGAAACCTTATGTATATATTTTTTTTAGAAATTGTAAGTATTTTAGGGATTGAACAGGAGATCTTAGGGTCGAAATCACGTACTTACTGTTATATTATCAAGTGCATCTTGGATGATAAATTACTAATTTGTGTGGGTGATGCAGAGCAAGTTCTTCGAGACGTTTGCGGGGCCGTTCACCAAGAGGGGGCTCCTGCTCAAGTTCCTGCTGCTCGGCGGCGGATCGCTGGTGGCCTACGTCAGCGCGTCGGCGTCGCCGGACCTGCTGCCGATCAAGAAGGGCCCGCAGCTGCCGCCGACGCCCGGGCCACGCGGCAAGATCTAAATTAAATTCCTCGTTTCTGCCTCTGCCTCACCTTCTTCTTGATCTGATCCATCCATGCAATCCTCTGTACTGTACTGCTAGTCCCCATGGCCGGATCACCATGGATTTAATTTTCCCTGTTTATGATGTTGATATAATTGTACTACTCCTATGGCTATTATAAATTATAAAGGATCCAATTCGATGCTGCATGCGACGTACTGCAATCCCATGTGTTCGGTTATAATTTTCTGTCTCCATCGATTTTGCATCTCGACATGCATGCGGTAGTGTGAAAAAACTGAAAACGGCGTGCGTAATTACCCGGTAAAATGTACAGGGCCTTAGTAATTTCGGTTTTGGGTTTATGTCACCAGTAAATATGTCTCCGTGGTATTCGTGGCGTACTTCAGGTTCGGAAGTAAATCGGTGTTCATATTTAATTTACTTACACTAGTCACTACTGTTACTGATACATATGATTCTCCAGGTTGGGTGATACATTGGAAGGATGTCAAATCCGAACATGATATGATCAACATAAAATCGCAAGATATGCATGATAGCTAGCAACTGAAAACATGTTTTGTCTAGCTACAAGATTGAGATCATACAAGAAGGCAAGACTCTATTACAATGGTGTGTATTGAGCCGTCCAATTAATACAAAAGAATACATATACCACAAGAACTGTAGAAAATCTAGACAAGACATGTTATGGGGTCAGTGTAAATTTTGATTGGTTCAGGCAGTGTATAGGAGGTCAAGATCAACTGATTATCATAGCTTTGTGCGCCAAGCTTCCATTAGGAATGGAGGTGAAGATGTCTAAAATTCGCCAAACCTCACACTGGTACATGCTCAATTCTGCATCTCATGATGCTATGAACATCTAAGCTATTTACACATATGTATTTTTCTGAATGAGCTGCTGCAACATGCATCATCCATATGTCTTTTCCCCTACACATAAACTAGTGCCTAGATATTGGGCTTCTTGTTCCACCCAAATTCTCAAGTTTTTCTAGGTAAGAATACCTCTTAGTTGCAATAGGCGATACCTTTGTCAGCTTTCGACCATGAGCATCCCCCCTACCTTTATCTCTTGAGTCCATCTTCGTCGCCACAACATTTTGATCCCGAGGACCGACGAAGTCAAATAGTGTCGCTGAAACTGGTTCCATTCTTCCCAATCTCTCTACCTCGGCCTTAGCATCTATGACAACCTTATCTGTGTCATCTCTTGATAAGCTGGGCATTCTCATTGATGCTTGGGTTCTAGTATTGGAATCTTGCGCGAGGGAGTCAGCATGAAGAACGTCTTCGATTCGAGACATAACCGTGAAAGCTAAACTTTCAAGAGTCCTGGAGTAGCTCTCCAAAATAGCCAAGCCAATATCCTGAGGAAAAAAATTAGCAGAGAATTTTGTGCAATGGGTAAACATAAGTACTGTTGCAAATCCGAAAAGACAACATGAAAAGCAGATGGTTCTCAGGGTATACCCTGTTGTACTGAATTTTGCTTATATCAAGAGCTGACTGAGCAATGCCGGGAAATCTGTGCTTGATGAGGAGAAGGACATTCTCTGCTCTTGCTTCAAATTTCTCCCGCTTCTCAAATTTGACACCATGCCCCCACGACATTTTACCTTCCTTGTGCACCATTTTCCTCTGCCAAATGACGACTGAGGCTTCAATCCGGTTCTTAAGATCTACGATGTTGTGCTCAGCTGACATGTCCACAGTTCCTAAGAGTTCTTCAGGATCGAAATAATCTTCGGTTATAATCTTGTACATTGAATCTCCAAGGGTGGACTTCCCATTCTACCAGGCAAAAAAATGTAACATAGTCAGTAATTAGAAAAAAAAATGTTGCAAATTGTCAACATAAATTCTTTGTGCAATGTGGTATCATTGGTCACCTTGGGTAAAGACTCTATATATGCTTCAGGAACATCCATTTCCATAAGAACATTAGCGTTGATGGCCATTGCTGCCTTCAGGACTTGATTGACCAGATCCTTCTGATGTTGAACCCACTTTCTTGATGCATCTGACAGACCACCAGGAGGGACTCTAACAGTTGGGAGCCACCATCTGTCATCCTGCCTTGGCGTGTTTCCCTTCTCTGATTCACCTGCGTCTTTCGATACGTACCAAAATTCCTGCTTGTCTTTGAAATTATCGAGATATTCCTGCTCCAGAAGGGAAATGTGCAACAGAAGGACAATATTTGGTTCAGAATTCAGATGCATATATGTTGATTTTGGTGGTTCAAAGATCAGCACAGCAAGCTTACAAGGAGCATCGCATCAAGCTTGCGCAATGCGGGGATGTTCATCTGTAAATCCTGACGCTGTTGGGTTATCATGATCTGCTTGACAAGAAGTTGAGTCAAACAATTTGGAAATAGAAGGGCTTGTTCACTTCATTACCAAAAAAACCTTACCAAATTTGCATTACCAATTTTTGGTAAGTTAAGGTGTGGATGGGAGTGTTTAGTTTGTGATCTTATCAAAGTTTGGTAAAAAATTTCGAGAGTGGAAAGTTCGGGAATTACCAAAACAATAGCATGTTTAGTTTGTTGTCTCACCAAATTTTGGTATTGTCAAAATTTGAAAGGTTGAGAATGACATCAAAGTGAACAAGCCCGAAATATTAAGAATTAGAATGCACCATAATTCAATTCCATAATGAAGTTCACTGCTACGTTGTACAGCGTGTGGGTTGAATGGAAAAAAAAGGGGTCATTTTTTTCTCTTTTTTTACCTCCATGGTGGTTCCATCCTCGGAGACCTGTTTTGACGGGACAAATTCGACGATGTAATCGGAGACTGACAAGAGCCAGTCGATCTCCCTCCTCCAGCGCGCCTTCTGATCGGCGGCCATCGGCTGGAGTCGGCGCTGCTCGCCGAAGACGGAAGCTGAAATTTGCAAGAAACGAGGCATGCAATAACATCATCGAACCAGAGATTATTTTTCTTTTTCTTCAGAAAACATGCTCAAAAGGGAAGGAAAAAGAAGTGAATTAGTAACATTACCTGCAAGATTGGTGATGGCATTGGAGAGAGCGAGAGCAGAGGACACTCCTTTCCCGGTGCCGGACATGTCCTCGCCGAGAAGAAGCTTCGAGAACTTCTCCCTCACCATCTCCGCGTCTGCGACAAAATCGATCATTTGTCGAACAAGATGGCAACAATTTTGACCGGCATTGATCATCCCAGAAGATATAGTCACCTGAAGGTGGGCCCTCATGCAGGGCGGCGGGTGCGGGCCTCGCCGGCGCCGGAGCCGATGACGACGGCCTCGGCGGCGCTTCCTCCTTATCCGATGGCCCACCGGCCAACGGTGGCAGCTCGAACGACAGCCTCCCCCTCGACCCGGAGCTCCTTGACAGCGCCCGCCTCGCCGCGGGCGGCATCGCCGGGTCCATGGGACTCCCCGGGTCGTCGTCCGACAACGCCGTCGACGACGACAGCGACAACGGCGACGACGACGACGACGAAGATGACGTCGACCTCCGCCGCCTGAACCTGTCGAGGCCGTGCCCGATCTTCAGCAGCGGCCGCGCCATCACCGACGACGCGTCAGCATCACCCCAGGCGAGGTTAGCTACACCATTTCTTGCTCTCTGTTTCTTCCTTCCGTTTTTTTGCCTGCCTCTCTGCTTGCCTGGCTTGGAATTCAGGGACGTTCCAAACATGGAGCACCAGATATTAATAGCTGCGTCAGGCTGGATGAATTTATACGTACAAATGTACGTATTCCTATATTTAATCCTCACGTGATTAATTCAGCACGTACGTACTCCAGTGTACTCCGGTCAGCAATAATTGCTGAGATGTGATGAACAGCACTGTACTGCTTATGGTGATTTCTTTCTGATTGTTTCAGGGAACAGGAGGGCCTTGTGTGTCCATGGCGAAATTGGGGGTAGAAACAGAGATCTATGTGTAAATTGTCGAAGCAACTGTGAAATTTTTACTACTAGTAGCATCTTAAACGGATCGAACAATCGATCGTGGTGAATTATCCAGCTTTGCACAGCAAAAACGATCAGATTTGCTCGCATTTTATTACATTCTCTTAACAGAGGGCTTGTCCTGCCCAGCCACGGCCCATCCCATCACTCACTAAGATTTGATGGTTTTTTCGGCCCAGTAAAACCAATACAAACAAGAGTATTGGAAAAAAAAAGTTGGGCCTGTAAACTGGGCCGTGGAGGTGGAAGTGCTAGTCGTTGCGACCGGAGCTGTACTTGAGCCCGAACTCCCGGAAGCCGATCTCCATGTCGGCGGCGGCGACGAGCAGCTCGGCCGCCTGCGCCGGCTCAAGGATCTCCACCGCGCGCTTCATGGTGCGCAGCCGGAGCGCGTCGGCGCGGCCGAGCACGCTCTTCACCCGGTAAACTATCCCGTCGACGTCGATCTCGCCGCCGGAGTCCACCGCGCCGTGGCCCTCCTGCACCTGCGCCATCTCCCGCGACAGCCCGTCCTCCTCGGCGACGGTCCGGCGCTGGAGGTCGTCGATCTGCGCCAGCTGCGACGGGCTGAGGTCGCCGAGGTTGCCCGACCTCACGCCGAGGAGGAGGTCGGGGAGCTGCGCCTCGAAGCGGCGGCCGGACTCGGTGTAGAGCAGGTGGACCAGCGTGGTGGGTCGCCACCCGGCGAGCCAGTACGCCGCGCCGCGCTCCACGGGGCTCGCCCACGGCGCCGACAGCGTCCACACCGGGTCCATCTCCGCCCGCGCCGCGGTGTACCCCTCCATGTGGGCCACGAACCGGCCCACCAGCGCGCCCAGATGGGCCGGGTCATCGGCCCACCGGGCCGCTCGGAGCTCCCGCCGCAGCCCCCGCAGCCCGCGGAACCAGAGGTGGAACCGCCGCGTCGCCGCCTCCACCTCCATCGGTTTTTGATCGCCGCCGCGGCGCCATCCGTGGCGCGAGGCCGGTGGGGATTTATAGGCGGTGGGCGAGGGATCCAGGCCGTGGATGGCGACGAACGGACGGCAGCGGGGGCACGCCGGGGCGGCGTATGAGGAGGCGATAGGTGGCGCGCATGCAGGAGGCCCATGTGTGAGCAGAGACTGGCCGCGAGCGGCGACGACGACGTCACGCCGCGCCGCGGCGAGTGGCTGCCGGGAGCCAATGACATGTGGCCCAACCGCCAGTGGGGCGCCCGCCTGGCCTGCTCAAAGGTCAGTGCTTTTTCTCTTTTTCTTTTCCCTCTCAACGATCACGCGGGAGCAATAGTATTCTTCTGAACTCGTTTGTTCATACATTTCGCGTCATCTGCAAGACTGCAATCGTTCGTCGCCAACTATGGTACGAAATGGATGATCTTTTGAGCTTGCGAAAATGATGTTTACTAATCAGTCTAATGCAAGATGTTTAAATATTGCTTCTTTCTTGCGTGCTTAATGGAAGAATTCTGCTAGTACTAATATTGCTCGATCTTGCAGCAGTAAAACCAAAACTAACGACAATGTGTTAATCACGGGCGTAGAAATATCTGTCGCCTGACGTGAGCGATGAGCCGCTGGGCGGCAAGCTGGAAAACTGATCGAAATCATTGATGCACATGGGAGTTTTGGCCGGTCTGAATAACGCTTTTTTGGTTAGGTTCCATCTGGCTGGCTGCAGATGTTCGAGATGGAGTGCGTAGCTTCAAGAACATCACACACAGATCATGTGTTACTCTGCAGATTAAAAATGGCGCATGTGGTTTTCTGGTCGTGTGACTTGTGAGGATAGGAACATTTTGGGGGGCTAGTCGGAGTGTGCGACAATGTGGATACTGTTGTCTGGTACTGCTCACAAGGTCAGATTTATGCTTTCTTGTGTCAATAATGGAGTTCTCTATGTCGAATTTGGCGGCCGGTCGGCGTGGCCTGACCTGACTCAGGCCACCTTGCTCTCATGACTCATGGTAACATAGAGTTTTGCTCTGACTTTGCCTTTTTGCCTCTATAAAAAGTATACATGGTTTTGGACTTGAGAGTTTTACTACTACTTTGTCAGTTAGCTGCTCGTCATTTGGCTGCATGGTTGTACCAACCATATGCCAAAGCCTACTAGATTATCACTGGTATTACTACCTCCCTTTTTAAATAACTGGTATTGTTGACTATCACTATTCCGGTATTAACCACTAATTAATCTTAAATGCTTAGACTACAATTAATGAAAGTATCATGCTTATATTTAGGATGTGATACATTGTGATGGTGTGGTACAATATTCTTTTTAGTATTTGCATTTTTTTGAGAAAAAAAGTGGTTAAAGTTTCAAAATGAATAGTGCCTACTGCCTAGTGTCAGTTATTTAAAAAGGGAAGGGGTATTACACACAGACAGTACTCATCTTTGACATTTGCAGAAGAAAGTATCAAACATGAGCAGGGATTTGCACAAGCTAATGTTGCATGAACAGCACTACAGCAGTATGCACAACAAGATCATCCTGCAGGATGTTGGTTTTCAGAAGCACATTCATTGATCATTGTTTCTACCTTGGCTCCACTGGTGAGAGGACCTCCACCTCCGCCCACCAGAGTGGAGATAATCTGGGCGTTGCTGCATCCGGTGAAATGGCTATGGTCTCTCTCAACCTAGTGGTGATCTCCCTCATGCCTGGTCTCTTCATTGGATCACTCTGGATGCATTCCATGATTATCTGACAAATCACATGTAGCTCGTTTTCTTTATGTGACTCTAGTACTGGATCAAGCAGAGAGGCTATACTTCGGCCTTTGATAGCGCACCCCAAAGCCTGTAAGGTAAAAGGAAAACATATCATTTTTATTTTATTTAATTTGATGTTAAATTGGATTTCTTTTGTGTAAGTTAAACTGTTAAAGCATTTGTCTTTGCAGGCTGCTGTGATTACCAGATTCGCCAGGGAACCCTCGTTTTCGGAGTAAGGGGGTTTCCCTGAGATGATTTCAAGAAGCAGTATGCCAAAACTGTAAACATTCCCTGCTAGTCTTGCAGATATTGGTTCATGATGATCATCATTCGTTGTCGGCGTTTTACCTTTGGAAACCACATCCTGCCAAACACTCAAGTCTGCAATCTGAAGAAAGGATACATATTTTAGCATCAAACTGTAGTTTACTGAGTACTGAATAAAGTTTGGTACTGAAACTGGGTTTTTCTCTAAACCTCCTTTACCTCCCAAGGACAGTACAAAAACTACTGAAACCATAGCAAATTAACAAGGCAACTGAATATGGCCAGGATGACTAATTCTTGATAAACCATAAGGCATAACAAGGATTTAGTTAGACCATATGTACCTTTGCAGCACAATCTTCAGAAAGAAATATTGCACTTGAATTCAGATCAGGGTGCACATTGGCAGGGTTGAGCTCATGCATGTGCTGAATACAGTATGCTATTCCCATGATTATTCTCATTCGACTTCTCCAGTCGATGTGATCAAAGCCCTCAACTGCACATACAATTTCCCAGCATGTTAACGTGAAGAAAAAAATGGTATTCCTCATTGCAACAATAAGAATAACTTTCACATAGTATTTACCATGGAGATTCTCATATAGTGTCCCATTTGGCGCGTATTCAAACACCATAACCCTCGTGAAAGGTTCTTCCTCCTCACAAAACCCCAACAGATTGATGAAATTCTTATGATTTATCTGTGAGAGCGAGTCTATCTGCTTGTTCACAAGAAATAGAAAAGGTAAAAAATTTCATGCTAACGCAGTTCTGCAAAAGGGTTAGTTGGGCATCTACTTGGCAAAATATGACAACCTTCTTCCTGAAACAATCTTCAGAGTGCTTTGACCAATCTTTGCTGGATTTTATCGTTGTCGATACAACCGCGATCTCAACACCGGATGATAAGGTTCCCTTGTAGACAGTGTAGTATGGATGACTTGCCACAATGTTACTGAAGTCCTCACAAGCACGTTCCAGTTCTGTACGCTGTAACTGGGGTACTCCTGAAGAATATTCAGATCAGAACACAGTGGAAACTATACTTACAAAACATGAATGTTTGATCTGAAAACCAGAATTGAACATATCAAATCTCAAATATTGCAGTATTACCTGACACAAATGCCTTCTGCAGCTGGCCACTGAGTCCAGTCCTCCAAGGTCCTATAGTTGCAACGGATTTTTTGCGGCATGGTAAGAACATCCATGCGATGCCAGCAAGCAGCATCAAACCAGCCACTGGAATCACAACCATATACAGCCACTTCTTGAATCCTTTGCTTGATCCTTTCTTTGCAGAAGCCTCGGCAAGCTGGGATGAACTATCTGGAGTCTTGTTTGGATCATTTTGCAGTTGATGAGATGGTGGAAACGTGATGTTCCCGACGGTTGGGAAATGATCTCTGTAAAGTAGAGCAGCGTGATTTCTGTCATGAAGTAGCCTCCGGTTGCTAAGCTGAATCGGTAGCTCGTCCAGTGAGGAGCAACCGATCACGAGAGCTTGGAGTGTCAGCACCACGAGCACGAAAGAACTCGATGAATCCATCACTGGAATATTCGCGGCCAACACCAGATGATCCCTTTGAAAGCGTCTTGAATAAACCAGAACTCACGGGCAGAATCATCAGCCAAATTCACCTGAAACACAAGTGTCCATCTCTTACTGTCAGATGCCTTCTGCCAAGATCAGGCAAAGAACAACCTCAGTTTCAGAAACAGATGGGAACTGAAGATATTTCATCACCTCGAAAGCAATTGAAAGCGCATACCTTTTGCTTGGCTGCTGTTCAGACTTCAGAAATAATTCTGCTCACACAGTGAAGAAACTGGAGCATGCAAGGTTCAGGCTTCAGACTAGACAGAGGCTAGAGGAAGCAACAGGAGCTCGATTCTTGGTAGTAGTTGAAGAACCAGGAGCAGATCTTCAGATAAAGAAAAAAAAGGAGATTTTTCTGCAACGACTAAACTGGATACAGGAGGAGTGGGTAAAATCCTTTGTTCACTGCATTCCCTTGTATTCTTTTCTCTATGTCAAACATCTCGGTTGTGTTGATCAGTTAATGCAGGGAATATTAAACAAGAAGCAAGAGGACGAATACGAGGACTACTAACCCATCGTTATCTCCATGGGCAACTCCACTTAGTACACGCTAGTCTCACGTTTGAAAAATCGGCCACGTAATCATAGCCACGAAGCAACCACTCTGCAATCTGCATCCTGGATTGCTGGTTTCAGTTCTTTTTGCCAATGGCTGCACTGATTGTCACGGGCAATGACGCTACCCCTGAATTAGTCATAGCATATGTAATTACGTATGGTTCATATAATACTCCCTCCATTTCTTTTAACATAGGACGCCATTCTCTTGTAGACATTTTTTATATCATTATATTATTCAATTTTCTTAAGTATATAAAAAGTAGTATATGTCATGTCTAAAGTAAAATAAGTCGTAATAAAATAAATAATAATTATGTAATATTTTTAAAACGTAAATATCCTAGCCATATGTAATTACGTATGGCTTCTCTCATTTTTTTAATATATAACCAATCAGGGAACATATCATATGCACACAAATTTACTGTGCATACTCCGCATACACGAACTAACAAATATCACATAAATTTCTAGAAAAAATTGAACATATACTTTCAATAGTATTACACCTAAATGTGAAATCTTATCTCCAAATTCATTATATTTTATCCGTAACAAAAAAAGATAAAATTCTAACAAATTTTTACCCTTAAAACTATTAGATTATTCTTTTTTACGGTTAAAATATAATGAATTTAAATATGTAACTGTGCAGATATGTATAATACTATTGGAAATATGTGTCCAATTTTTTCTACGTGATATTTGTTAGTTGGTGTGCACGGGAAGTTTGTATGCATAGAATATGGTCACGTTCAATTAATCATTCATACTATTCAAAACTTTACAATATATTGAAATATAAGTCTTGTTCAAAGTATCTTTAATGCTAAAGTAAGTTATCATATATTAAAAAGCATAGGGAGTACATGGCCATTGCAATGCTACTTCGTCGGATAGAGACTCTTGGCGTTGTCAGAAGAACCAAGGAAATGACTAGCTCCCTGGGACGAAGAACTCAGGCCCTTTGCTGCAGAAAAATACTCCTCGTCGTCCTCGAGATAGACGTTAAGATTAATTAGTGCAACGTGTTCCGTTCAAAAAATTAGTGCTACGTGCCAATCGAAATTACGCAGCAATTGACAGGGACAAAGCAAATTAAGCAGATGCATGCAGACTGTTGACTTCTAATAAGCTGTACCACTACTACAGGGTTTTTTCCTGATAATTGAGCTGATGGGGAGCCTAACCTAACCTGCCGCATGGACCAACTGTTTTGACTTTCAGAAGTCTGAATTGGAATCAGAAGATAGAAGAAGTTGAATCAAATAGGCCACTATCATAGCCTAATCAATGCTATAACTGTGCACTGATCACCGAAAATTTGCTAACTACTAATGAACAACAATATCTACATGATTTGTGTACTTGATAGTGTATTGGTAGGAGATGTGGTTTCAGATTTAAGATCCCGTGTTTAATACTTAACACATTTATAATTTTTTCATATCTCTCATTTCAAATCTCTTTTTTTTAACAACAACGCACTATCCAACATTATTTTTTCTGAAGCTGTGGCACTAGCACAAGATACTGTAGTAGAAAGGAACACCAAATCAACAGGGACATGAGAATCAATGGACACGTTCCAGCAACAACACAAACGTACTCAGAGGCAAATCTAATTCTTTCAGAAGTGGAATCAAACGGGGGAGCGCGAGATGTGAGTGGATTGTTGTTGTCAGATGGTGTTGTCGTCAAAATAATTAACTATTTACTACTCTTACGAGTGATGATAACAGATTTACCACTAGACCCACATGTTATAGATATATGAGAACCCACATGTTATAGATAGCGAGTGACAAATATGTTTTCATCACATCTTAAGAGTGACAAATAATTAAATGCCCCGTTGTCATTGACCTCGTCCCCTGTGCCTCGCCACCGACTCACCGGCTTTTGTTTGCTCCCCCTCTCTCTCTTTCCAGCCTCCGAGCGCAATGGATTTTGAAAGATCCATGTTTCTTAGTACGATAGATCTGAACATATTTATATCCACTTTCACAATACTAGAAAATATCATATTTGATACTATGTTCTTATATTTTGGAATGTATATAGTAAAGAATTTAGCTTATAAAATTCAAAAGAAATCCATGCATTTAAAACAGACTTTAGTAGAGTGCACATTACACATACTACTCTATTTGTATGTAAAATTTGAATTTCTTGTGAACTTTTTCATCGGAAGCATCCGAAGTGGGCTCCGGGCGCTTGAATCTTTATCGGAGTTAATCTACACCGTCCATTTCTCGGATCCAACGGCCGTGGACTTGTCTCGCTCCGGGCCAACGAGCAGAGGGCGCCCCGTACCAGTCCAGGATTCTAGAAGCGCAAGACGAAACCGTCAAAAGCGCTTCCAAAACGCGCGCACCGCAGCCAACACCTAAGAAGTGTGGAGGAGAGTGCTTCCGCCATTCTCCCCCTCCTTCCTCTAGAAGTGTGGAGAGCACACGGCGCGCGAAGCGCGAGGGAGAGGAGATGGAGGCGGTTCGGGAGCCCAGGGAGGAAGCGGCGGTGGGGGAGGAGGAGGACAGGTGGGGCGGGCTGCTGCCGGAGCTCGTGGAGGAGGTGGTGCGGCGCGTGGAGGCGTCGGGGGACGGGGGGCGAGCGGTGGCCCGCGCGGAAGGACCTGGTGTCGTGCGCCCGAGTCCGGTAAAATCACCTTCCCGTCCTCGCTTAAGCAGGTGAGGAGAGGAGGAGCCCGATGGGAGATGATTTTCTGGCCCCTTGCTAGGCGTTGATTAATGATTAGTTTAGTATTTAGCGCTAGGGCTCATTCATTGTTCGTCTCGTATCTGATCTGGTGATGCAGGGCTGTAGAAATATCAGTCTTGATACTCTTGTGTAGTTTTTTTTTTTGGAATATCAGATTGGGATCGATATGGTCTATAATCGATGGGTGCTCTATTACTCCACCGGCATTTGGGGGTGGTATGTGGTTCGAATAGGATTTGGGAATCGACTATGAGAAAATAATACTCCTATTAGTTTACGTTCTAAACATAGCCTCATCGTTTCTCTTGTGCTTATGCTTATGCTTATCCTTACGACTTATTAGCAACCAAAACAAAATCGGATAACACTTTTAAATACATGTCCTTAGTAATTCAAAAGAAAATGCAATAAAATAGACTACGATGAAAAAAAACACAAAATCAACTTCAAATTTAAGTTTTAAAATTCAAACTTTGGCTTATAAGCATAAACTTATAAGTATAAATTTCAATGTGGTCAGTAATAATAGGTGACTATTGATTATGTACAAAGTTCAGTTCTGACTAGATTTAGTGTCTATTAGGATGGCAGTTACAGGTTTGTGCCTACAATCTTCGACTCTTTGTTATGTGGCACGCTGAGGGATTGTCTAGTCCTTCTTTAGATTGAGTAACTTAGTACATTTTTAGCCCATTAGCTAATGCTGATGTTTGTCCAGTGCTTACAACTTGAAGATTGGGGTTGAGGTATCTTTATTTGCCTTTTCGGGCAGCTATAAGCTAATGTTGATGAGTTTTTGCTCCATTTCATGTTTTTTGAACAGCCAGGACCTAAGGACTTTCCAATCCAGTGCTTCGTCAAGCGAAACAAGAAGAAATCTATGCTCTATCTTTACCTAGGCTTGTTGAACGGTATGTTTCTAAGGCACAATGCAAACATGCAAGTGCATCCGTAATGACCTGAGCATTACCGTATTTCACTTATGGCTTGTTCGGTTAATCCCTTCCTCATGGGATTAACCGAACAAGGCCTGACTGGTGAACTTCAATTTGAAAACCATGTATTATGACTCAGTCTGGTTTGTTAAGTTTAAACTTAAGCTTGAGTATTTTTTTTCCCCTCGTCCCTGCATCAACTTTAGTAAGGTTTCTTAATGTATGTATACATAACTTATTGCCACTGAATCATCCTGTAATTGAATTTTATTGTAGTACATTCTTCAATGTCTGAGAGCTTACACATAATTCGTTCGTATGGCTTCTGTCTGCTGCTAATGTCACTAGTTATTGGCAGTCGCATGTGTGCCTGGTTGCCTGTTTGGTTCCTCTTATATCAAATGTTAGGTTGCTAATTCCATTTCTGCTAAGTTTGTATGCTTTGTTTGCAGTGCATTCGTGATGTTTATAACTCTATACAAGATCACGTGCACAAGCTGGATAAGCAGACATATATTGGATAGTTTAGGATATTCTTTCCTGATTTCCATGAAAATGAGATTTATCGTGAGGCATGCCTTGCTGATTATCTGTTTATTTCTTGTTCAACAGGTACCATGGATAAAGGGAAATTTCTCATGGCTGCTAGAAGGTTTAGGAGGGGGCCCCACACAGAGTATGTTATTTCCCTTGATGCTGATGACCTGTCACAAGGAAGCAATGCATATGTGGGGAAACTGAGGTAGCTTCCGCGTATCCTGCAGTTATCATTTACCTTCCACTGCTCTTGCTCATTTGCTCCATGTGTTTTCTTCTGTTTATCTTTTTCTACCAACAAACAGGCACATAAACATTTTTTTTCTGAATATTATTTAGTAAGTGTGATTAATAATGGGTTGGTACCAATACATTAATACATGATCTAGAAATTTATCCGTATTACTGTGCTGGGAGCATTGTACGTTCTGTACATGATTATAGGAAAGTACCTATATTTCACCTTAGTCCTTGGGGAGAAGACTTGAAAAGGGAAACTTGCATCATGGCAGGCTTATGCATGGGAACGCTATATCTATATGTGCAAGTCTTTCTCAGGAATAATATATGCAAGTCTTTCATGTTATCTCTCTTACCTGTCCTTATTGGTGTTGTGGAATCTGGATTGGAAATTTGCAAACCAACAGTTGCTACTTGCTAGGAATTTACAGTAAGCAGTTTAAAATTGTTGATCATGCACTGTCATATTACTCTTGGCGACAACAGTTTGGAGAAGTGCTTCTTATGTTCAGTTTGGTGCACTTCCACTGCATTTATTATTTCCTCTTTGACCTGATTGTGTTTCTGCTGCACCATTTTTGGGTCTGATTTTTGGGGGACAAATTTCAAGATATATGACAGCCAGCTACCATATGATGGTGCAAAAGCATCAAGCACTCGATCTAGCCAGCGGTTTGGAAGTAACCGCCGTTTTGGAAGTAGACGGATCTGCCCCCAAATATCAGCAGGCAACTTCGATGTTGGGCATATCTCATACAAATACAACCTTCTTAAATCCAGGGGACCTAGGAGAATGTTTTCCACAATGGAGTGCCCGTCAACTCAAGAAACCTGGGAGAATTCCCTCATGACAAAATCTTTAAGGCGCACGGGAACCACTGTCCTAAGGAACAAAGCTCCCCACTGGCATGAGCACTTGCAGTGCTGGTGCTTGAACTTTCATGGGCGAGTGACAGTTGCATCCGTGAAGAATTTCCAGCTTCTGACCACAGCTGATCCCAGCCATCCAGATAGCATTGGGGACGAGGAAACAGTTCTCCTGCAGTCTGGGAAGCTTGACAGCGATATCTTCACTATGGATTACCGCCAACCTCTCTCAGCGTTTCAGGCTTTCGCCATCTGCCATAGCAGCTTTGGTACTAAACTAGCTTGTGAGTAAACAATCATGTCACAGCGTGGTTGCATACTTCATTGGTCAATGCTGCTGAAGCTCTTCTACTGGGCAGGGCTGCTACCATGGCCATCTTTTATTTTGGTTTGCATCATGGTACTGTTTCTGTATTTATTTACTAGAAACGTACCATTAGTCATGGATTTAGCTCCGAGGCGAAAAAAATCAGGCTCAGCATGTGCTTTGAATCAAAGAGGGACTAATGTAAATATGCCCTTGTCCATCTATTATTGTCCGAGAAAGTCCATGATTTTATACTGTTGTAAAGTGAACAATAATCTGAGTTATATATCATCATGGCGGCTGTTATGGTTCAAGTTTAGTAAATTCCTTCTGGCAGAAAACTTGAATGGCATCTGAACTAAAGCTTATTGGCTCGTAGTGAAAGAACAAAACTGAAACACTGAAACCTGAAACAGATCCGGAATTCTACAACGAGGTGACGGTGATTTGCTGCAAGTTCAGGTAAAACTACTGAAGCTATCATCTAATTTTGCTTGCATGTCACCAAACCTACTGTCTATAACAAAGATTGCTAAACATCTCTACTCGTAGGAGTCACTGCTCGCCTTGGCGACGCCAGCCTCCAGTGTTTCCATCTGCATCTCCAGCAACTTCAGCCTCTCGTTCATTCTTTGCAGTCTCTTCCTCGCAGCCTCATCTGAAAAAGAAGACAGAAGAACCATCAGTCTCTCTTATCGCTGAACTTACGCCGGGAACTATGTAAATGTCCATTGAAACGGGGGTTTGAACCTACCGAGCTGTGAAGCCTGCTGCGAGATGAAATGCGAAGCAGCCATTTCCTGGCCGTTATCAGTAGTGACAGTCGTGTTGATGGGCTCACTCGACAACCTGGACGACGATCTTTTCTTCCTCCCAAGCATTTCCGGGATGCAGTTTAGCCACTCCTGTCTTCACAACACCAGCAGATTCAGTTCAGGCAGGTTGTGACTTGTGAGAAGTCTTACATTGATGCAGTCTTATATACTCCTAATCCTAGCTTGGATATGTTAGTAAGTTCAATTCATTCATTGGGTTGGTCCAAAGATTTAATGATTGTCCTGCGGTCAGATGTCGAGGTCGAACATCTTGGTCAGAGTCAGACCCGGCGACTTAGACCGGACTCCCGGCGGCTAGCCGGGCAATTATGAACCGGAAAAGGTTCACTGTGACCTTCACTGACTTGGGAGAGCGATCTGACCCTTGCGTGCCAGAAATTTCACAGAGCTGCAGTACTAGGATGCTTATGATGATTTGCACACATGGATGCGGTGCCGTAAAGCCTGCATATGCGTTGGCAGGAGTTCCCTTGATTGTAGTAGTATTATTCAGTGCTAAGACCACTACAAAATACAGATGATCTGAGTGCTGAGTGCTGGGTTTCGCGCGGCCCACTGCTCGAACAATTACTGAAGATACATTAGTTTTTCCTGCTGATCATGCTTCATTTCCAGCCTACTAGATGCAGGCAGGTTCACAATTATAGTAAAATCCGGTTTGGATTTGGCGAAATCCGGACTTTTCAGACCGGGTTGGAAACACAAACTACTCAGTTTTTCAGTTATTTTTTTTAAAAAAACTGAATTTTAGTTTTTTTATCAAATTTGTTTGGGTTTTTAGCGGTTTTTGTCTGTTTAGCAATAGGTTTCACGAAATCTGATGATACCGAGCGGATTTTGAACTGGTATGAGCATTGGTGGAGCTTCATGGAGACCAAACTTGATCATGGCCCCTTAGCTTTTAGAAATTACATTAAGATCCATGGGTCTTTATACTACTCCCTCTGTTTAAAAAAAATTAATCAAGTTAAAATCTGGATAAAAGTTGTATAGATTCGTTGTATTAAGAAATGTCACCTCTAATATCAGATTGGGTTTTTTGGACGGAGAAAGTAAGTACCATGTAAAATAACATAATAGTCCCTACTTAAAATACGTCTTTTTCATTGCCCCCTCTCATTTTTCCTTCAAACTCCACCACTGGGTACGATGATAGGTGAACCCTTTGCAGGCTTGCAGGGCAGGCACTCGTCGGGCCAACGCAAGGACGTGCGCGGTTGATGCGTCGTCCACCGACCCGCGCGCCAACCGCGTCGGAGTTAGGAGAGGCCGGATGCCGTGCGACGCAGGACTACAGTAGCTAGTAGTGTGTAGCTAGCTGCCGCTCGCTGTCGTCCGGTCCGGGCACTCGTCCATGGCCTATAATATAGCCTGGAGTAGGTCGTAGCAAGCACGGTAGCAGCCAGCGGCCGGTCCTCCCTTGGATTACGCAGGAAATCCTGCGGCTCTTCCGGGGCAAAGCGAAGCCCCCTGCGCGCGAGAATGAGATGCAACGCGTAGCGCGTGAGGTCTCTGCCCCGCCTCTCGCGCGGTGGCATGGACAGCGTCCTCTCCTCCGCCCCTGCAGGGCTCACGTTACTTGTATGAAAGCGAAAAACTGAACAACCGATGAACACAATACAAGGTCCCAGAATTACCGAACCAGTTTGGTCACAATACGCTTTAAGATCATAGAAGTGTCTCTAAATACTGTTTTCTCGTGAAGATTTTGTGGTTGGTAAATTGGTAATGGTTGAGATCATACGGTGAGGAGGAACAGAAAGGAAATCAAGTTCCAGCGTGGTAGATACATACGCGCAGATGTAGTAGTACAACCAAGGGCCGGCAGGGCGGGCAGAAATGCGGGGAAGCGTAGACTAGAGGCGGCAAGGCGACGGGCGGGCGACGTGTCGGTAGTAGTAGTCGGTACCGGGCGGCCGGCCAGGAATTGATGGGCGTGCGGCGTGGGGGTGGGGTACGGTGCAAGCAAGCGTTAGTCGCGGCGCCGGACGGGGTGCCCCGTCCCGTGCCCGTCCGGTCCCGGTCCCGGGCCCGATCGAATCCGATGCGACCCCCGCGCGCGCCGCGCCGGTGGTGGTGTTTCCAAAGTCCACGCGCGCTCGCCCGTGCCGTCCGTTCGTCCGTCCGGTTGGCCGGCCGCCTCGGCTCGGCTCGTCTGGTCTAGTGCGTGACAGCCAGCCTCGTCCAATTCAATGCGCGTCGCATGGCCTGGCCGCCGGGGCGCGTCGCGGCAGGGGAGAGAGAGAGAGAGAGAGAGAGAGAGAGAGAGAGAGAGAGGAGATGATAGCGCCACGTCGTGGTGGTGGTCACGACCCGCGAAGCGCGAACACGCGGTTGCCCTGCCGTCCACGGCCGCGACCCCGCGCGAGGGGTTTTACGGCATCATCACCGGCGCACCGCGCACGGGAGGACGGACGGGGATCTGATGTGACGTACCGACGTGCGTACGCGCACGGCCGCTCTACTTGAGTCCGGCCAGCCAACCCCCACCACCACCACGACGTGCTGCTCGTTTTTTCCTCGCGTTGCCTGTAGCAACTACGGTAAGCAGAGCACCTTAATTTCAACCAGATTTCGTACGCCGCGACGACGACCTCGCGAAAGGCGAGAGGCGTTCGCTCGTCCAATCTTGCGTCCGCTACGAACGGAAAGAGTAGTATAGGCCGGCCTTGGGGTGCACGCCGCTGGAAGCGAGCGAGCGATCTGCCGCTGCCGTCCGTCATCCCCGTCCTCTTTTCCAGGCAGGTCGCCACCGCCCGATGGAGACAACAATAATTGCCCGCCACCCTCGCGCGACGGCGGGGCCCACACCACCCACCCCATCTCGCGGCCTTCTCCCTCCTCCTCGGTGTCTCTCTCTCTCTCCTCCTCTTTCGGCGCCCAAGCCGAACGAACGAGACGAGACGCAACGCAAGCCGACCAACGGCGACCACCTCAGCACCCCGCAATCCCACGCCTGCCTGCCTGACACACCGCGCTCCCCCCCGGGCAAAAAATCCCCGTGCTGCCCCTGCCGGCCCAGCCCGGCCGCGCAGCGTGGGCAGCCGCGTAATTTCGCGCGCCCCGCCACCGTATTCCCCCGTCCGGTCTCCGGACCCCGGTGGGTTGCCGTGCCGTGCCCTGTCTTTATCCAACCTCGCCAACGCTTTCGCCGGTTACCCGGTCAAACTCATCCAACGGCGGCACGCCTCCGATCCGGTCACCCCCCACGAGATGCCTCGCCGGTCACGTGTGACGCGCGTGACGCTCCTCTCCCTCTCTCGGCCGGCGCCCCACCCGCCGTGCTGTGTCCTTTTATTCCAACCCTCACCGCCCCCCCCCACGATTCACGCCACCACCACTCCCTCCGTCGTCTCCTCTCGTCGCCTACCTAGGGTTAGGAGGAGGGTTTCGCGTTCGAGATCTGAGAGGAGGGGATGGAGGTGAGGGAGATGGCCGTTGCGGCTGCGGCTGCGGCGGCGGCGGCGTCGGGGGGAGGAGGCGGTGGGGGGTTGAGGATGCCGCCGCCCAACCCTAACCTGCCGTACAGGGAGGATTGCTGGAGCGAGGGCGAGACGGACGCTCTGGTCCGCGCGTGGGGGAGCCGCTACGTCGAGCTCAACCGGGGGAACCTGCGCCAGAAGCAGTGGCAGGAGGTGGCCGACGCCGTCAACTCGCGCCGCGGGGCGGCTGCGCGCCGCCGCCCTCCGCGCACCGACGTGCAGTGCAAGAACCGCGTCGACACCCTCAAGAAGAAGTACAAGGCGGAGCGCGCTCGCAGCGTGCCTTCCTCCTGGTCCTTCTTCGCCGAGCTCGACCGCCTCGTCGGACCCACCCTCTCCGCCTCCGCCTCCAAGAGGCCCTCGCCGTCGCCGTCGCCGGTGCCGGCCCCTCACTTCGCCCTGCCCATCCACCCTTCCACGGTGAGGAAGCCCCCCTCGCCTTCGCCCTCGCCCTCTCCGCCGCCTCCTATGGCCCTGCCGCTGCCCAGCTACCGTCGCGGGTCTCCGCTCCCCGCCGCCGCTCTTATCCAGCAGGAGGCCGCGGCTGCAGCTGCCGCGGTGTCTGATTCCGAGGACTCTGAAGGCCCTGGTGATAACAACAATCACAACGCGCAGCGGTCACCGTCGCAATCTGTGTCATCGCGCTCCGGCAATAGCAACAAGCGCAGCCGCCAGGAAGCCGTCAGAGGCGATGACGGTGGTTACAGGGAGCTTGCAAGGGCGATCGAGGCCTTTGCGGAGATGTATGAGCGTGTGGAGAGTGCGAAGCAAAAGCAGGCACTGGAGATTGAGCGGCAGCGAATAGACTTCCTGAAGCAGTTGGAGGTCAAGCGCATGGAGAACTTTGTGGATGCACATGTGAAGCTTGCCAGGGCAAAGCGCATCAAGAAGCATGCAGGGACTGCACCCGATGGTATTGGCACAGCGGAATTGGTTTCGTCTGTCGCTGCGCTGCCTTTCCTCTCCACCTCCACCTACATATGATTGCTGAGGAAATGTTGAGGTAAAAACCGACCTAACATTTTTGTTTTCAATTGATGTTGTCGTGGATAATAGATAATTGTTCAGTTATAATTGGATCTGTGCTAATATAAAGCTGTAGTTATATACATGTGCTTTGGATTTGCTGACATAGTCCTGTGGTATGGGGATGCTGTGAAATGATGTTTCATTGCTTGATGATAAGATTGGTATGCTTCAGGAAAGGGTGCTTTTGTGAATATTACGTGTGTGTGCAAAGATTTTATTTTCCTCAATATAATCCCCATTTGCTCAAGTATGTGCTAGGCCTGTAAATTTTCAGTGTCTGTACTGGTATGTTAGATTGCATGGTAAGACCTATTTTCCTGTTACAACACAATTTGCAAAAGTTTGATTTGACAGTTGTGTAGAGATTGGTGTGTTGGTTTGTAGATTTTAAGTTATATTTTTCAACAGATAAAATTATCATGTGAACGCTAGAGAATTTTACCAACGATCTGGCTTGTTCATGATGGGAATACTTCACAATTCATACCCTTGGCCCTGGAATAGTAAATACAAGCTACGTGGTAGATATGTTAGAATTGCTAGTCTCTCTCTGTTAAATTGGTGCAGAGACCTTTGTTAGTATGTGTTGTGTGTTTTCTGTGAGACATCGGAATGGACAAATTCTATTACATATGTTTTTACGTCTGTTCTTTTCATATTATTTCCGGAGCATCCATATTTCTCGGCTATCTTATGATTCTGTGAGGATCTTTGTTGATCATTGGTTGAACTCCACTGTGTTCTACTATTTCTGTAAAAGTGTCACTGCAACTTGAAGATGCTAGATAAAATTTTAAGTTTAAACCACTATAGTGACAAGTGATAAAAGCAAGAATGATACCATAAATTGAATCTTGCAAGTAAAGATAAAATAGTCTTTCCAGACTCTAGGGGTCTGTTTGACTTGTCTAAGGCCCAGCCTAGGTCGTTGGTCGTTCTCACATGGGCTATGGTGACGCTTTGTAAGGGTGGGGCAGGGTTTGGGGGATTTCTCCACTTGCGTGAGAAGATCTTCTATGCATGATATGCCCGGAGGCTGTCTTATCCCCTGCAAGTCGAGTGTTTTTTTTTTTGTTGTTGTTGAAACTGTTGAAGATGCTGGTTAATCTATTGAAATGAATCATGTTCTTGTTTTTTGCACGTGAAGAAGATACTAATTTGGTCATTACTATTTCCTAGCACGATCGATTGCCTAATGTTTCTCATTCTTTTGGTGCAGATTATCAGTGTGAAGTTCATTAGATGGCCTTGCTGACCATGGGAAGACTGGTTTGGCACTTGGCAGCGATTCATTGTAGTTCGTAGCCTGGTAGTATATGGAAATTGAAGACTAGAAGTTCGTAGTGTAAAGCAATGTTGACATTGGTGCCTGTGGGCTGTTACCCTGTTCACCTATTGTTTTATTGACATTGTAGGCATGTAACTCTGACCTCCTGTTTTATATTTCTTTCTTACAAAAAGTGTATCGACGAAAGGTGTTGCAATCTTTCCTGTTGTTGTTGATGGCCTTGAATCATATGTAGCAACTTTCCGCGGAAGTTCTGGGGGCATTCAGCAGTATGCCCCGATGTTGCGCAGCCATCTGGATATCATTTTGAAACGTTTTGTGATGGATATAAAGCGACCACACGATAACAGTTGAAGTTATTGTTGGTTATAGTTCGTGAATGTTCTTGCTCCCTCCACTGCCACTCTTCTTTAGCCAAAAACTTTACCGGTATGAATTTGCTTCGTTGCTAGTCGCCCTGCGTATGTGCTCCCAGTTAACTCGTCTTGTGTCTGTTCAAACGATAGCTGGGGCTCATGTACTCCGTAGTCTGTTTCATACCCCAGCTAGCAGCACTTTTGATGCCGTTCATTTAGGTTTTCGGCAAAGCCGGCAGTTCTAATATTTGCATTTGTTTCATTCTTAGTTCATGTTTCATCATTCACGTTGCTGAAATCTTCAATGGATGTTATAACAAGAAGATATAGCCCTCACGATTGCCTGTCCGCTACGTGCTCTCAAAGCCCGGACGAAAGAAACCAAGAGCAGCGAAGAAGATAACACTATGATTCAAGCGTAACCAGCACTGTACATGGCGACATCAGCGTGTCAAAATTTTTGGATCCGCCACCGACGCTAGCACCTCCGAAGATTGCCGTGGACGAGGAGACTGGACGGACGTGACCCAGTGACGAACCCAAAATGAAAATTACCGAAAATCTTTTACATATCATAACACTTATAATACTTTAATTTTTAACTAATAATATAGTTAATATAGACTAAAATGATTAAAATTTCCCGGAGCAACTAATAATATAGTTAAAGATTGAAAATTAATATAGTCAATACATACAATTTTTAACCACCGGGGTCCAGTGATCCCCGGTAATCAGGATGGGAATGGTTAGGGTATGGATCGAACCTAAACCATTTTCAGCGAGTTTATTGATCCATGATTTAATAGGATCAATCTATCACAAGACCATTATATTAATATGCTATCCATGGGTACTCGAATGGATCAACTACCTTAGTATACTAAAAATCTCCTATTACATGTGTGTAAAACTCAGGCTCAAAATTTTTAAACTCGCATTCATATTATAAAAACTTTTCAGATTTAGTTTAATGTTGGAGAAATGTTTTGTTATATGTAGAAGTAACTTTGTACAAATTTTGAGTTATTTAGACATGCGGGGCTCACGATGCATTACTAAGACCAAAAATTCTAGTTACATATGTAAAACTCGTATCCAAAATTTTTAAACTCGCGTTCACACTATGAAAACTCGTTAAATTCAATTGAATTTTGTAGGAATGATTTATTATCTAGATATGTAACTTTGTATAAATTTTCGACACATTTATACATGTGAAGTTATTTTAGGTTGAACCTTTTAAGTCTAGGTTCTAATGGTTTGATTCGTTTGATCCATTTATATTTGGGACTATCTATGTAACAAACAGCTGAAAATTTTGGGTTTGTCAGCCGTTTTTTCGCTACCGTACGATCCGCGCATACAAGAGTGATGCGTGCGAAAAGAAAAAGTAGTGTGACTTTGTTTCTGTTTTTTTATTGGGCCACAGCCCACATCCCGGCCACAGCCCACATCCTTTTTTTTGTGAAGAGGCAAAAAGCCCATCACAATTTCTATTTTTAGATTTTTTTATTAAAATAGGTTTTAGATTTTGTAACGAACATTTGGACATCTAAAATATCTTAAATGAATAAGTTGTTAACTACAAAGTTGTAAATCTTCTCAATCTTCTCAAGCTCTACAATTTTTATATAATGTTTGAATTACAAAATCATAGAGTTCACAAAAAAAATTGAATCCATGCGAGCTAAGTTGAGGAAACTTGCGTACACTATGCATACATACAGTCTAATCATTGGCTATTTGTTACTGGGATAAAAACCACTGCTGCAGATACATTGGGGCTCATGTGCATTTGTTGTTCCAATCCTCTCATTATTCAAGACCCATCACTTGCAAAATGACACAAGTTCTTAGCACCTCTGAGATGTTCAGTTCTTCACTGAAAAAAAAAAAATCTACCATCACTTCATAGAGAGAATAAAACTCCAATTATTCTTCACAGATGGAGCAAAATAATTTACTCCCTCCGTTTCATATTACAAGTCACTACACAAAACGTAACAAAATATCTATGTAATCATCTCTGTCCTGCTACAATATCTAAATCGAATTGATTTCAGAAACAACTCAATTCACACAATGCAAGCTTGGAACATAAGCTCAACGCTTACGTTATCACGGCAGGAAACTCAGGAACCAGGTAGAGCACATTTGCGCGCACCAGCGGGTTGGTGGCTTGACAAGAAAAAGATGTGCCATCACTGCACTAGCAAGCAAGATAACTAGCTATTTGCAGAAACAAGGAAGAGGCACACCTTGAGCCTTGGCACGACGGCGCCGTCCCTGCTGTCGAAGAGCTCCGATAGCATGAGCGACTGCAACGTCTCACCGCCCTCCAAGAACGCCGTGTTGCGCTCGTCGAGGCCCCTTGCCATCCTGCCGTACAGCTCCGCCCGCCACAATGACACGGAGCCACCTGAAACAAACAAACATGAAAAAAAAAGGTTCAGTGTTGTTTTAAAATTTTAAAACAAAATTAAAAAATTGACAAAAACAAAACACAAAAATACAAATATGACAAAAGAAACAGGTGTAGTAGATCAATCAATTGTTGCTTTCTCTCCCTTGGTAAAAAAACTGGCAAAGCCAAGGCGAGGCTATTAGACAAGCAGCACAGTTACACCGCTAGCAAGACAGAGACATAGACACAACCTTTTTTTTTGAATTTTTTTAAAAAAAACACAAAAATGTTACATAACTACATCATTAAAATTTTGTGATAAAACAAAAAGGATAGTGAAAGGAGACAAATCACAAAGAATACATTCTAATCACCGACAAAACCATGTACTAATTTCTTTCAAAACTAACAAAACCATGTATTAATTGACAATCAAATCTAACAAACCTGACAAAACCTAAATTAGAAAACAGAACTAAATAATATTAACTTCAAATTCTAGCAAAACCTAATTATGACAAAACCTAATTTAGTAGACAAAATAGAGATTGAACTAAGTATTACTGATTGAAAAAATGAATTAAGTATTCTTATGTAAAACTGACAACACTAATTTTGGCTAGTAGATGACAAAACAAGTTACTAGTACTATTAGTAGGCTTGGTAACAAATTACACGGAACTAAGTATAATTAGTAGATTAATCTGTAGGATGTACTGTTCATTTACACAAAACCAAGTACAATTGGTTGCAAACAAAACTGTCTTATTAGTATCCTCATTGCTATCAAAACCGACAAAACTAAGTACTCTTCACCAACTACCCACAAAGCCATGAATTAGAACTTAGGACCATTCTCTAAAACTCCGTTTCTATATTATGATTAATATAGAAGGAAAATATAAGAAAAAAAATTAGAGAAGATTTCAGGACCTATAAAATTTAGAGAAGCTGAAATGTGGGTATATATTCTGCAAACCATGAGTTGCAAGCAGTGCAAGCAATTGAAGATTGCAAGACTGAACTGAAGTGAATTCAAGTGAAATGCTATTATGCTAAACAACTAAAACTGAAGATTATTTGTTAAAAATTGAACAAAAGTAAGCCATCTTTAGAAGTAAACAAAACAAACAGAACTAGCTTTATCAGTATGATCTAGCATACATATGCATGGAAATCATGATCGATCGAGAGAGCCATAGAGATCAGGTGACATCGACATCCCTTGACTAGCTGCTTGTATTCTTGTACTACAGAGAAGCAGGGACTATGTATTCTTGCCGTGCTACATGCTGTGTGGAGTCAATCACCAATAATACAACCTTTTTACTGACAGTTACCCAGAAATAAACAAATCAATGAACAAATTTTATGCACAATCGAGTAGTGGTTGCCCCATTTTCTGAACAGTTAGCTTGGATTATTCCCTAAATTTAATCCTCAAAACCAAGGGAGACTAATCCCCATGGCTAATCCTCTAAAATCAACCAGGCTAATCTCCAAAGGTAAAACTGCATGTGTCAAGTTTATAGCACAACCATAGCGATTATATCTGTAAGTTTGGCAAACCAAATTAGGTTTCTTTTATAAAAGAAGTGTGAGATCAAGCTCTAATCATACAACCTCCCTATTTGCAAAACAAAATGGACCCACTTTCGTGCAGTGGCTAGCCGAATCAGAGGTAGACACCATCCCCATTCGAATAATATTTGCTCATATCAGCAAGAAGCAGAATCATGTAGCTTTGTTACTGCAGAAAATAAACTATCTCACTGTGCGGATCAGTATGGCCTCCATGTTTCTTGCCGATTCAGAAATCCTAGGCTTCACGCTGAAATCCGACAAAGAAGTCCTGGACGCATCTGCCATCAGCACGAGAAGCACTGTGCCGCCGTCCCCGACGGAGGGGAAGCCACGCCGACAACCGTTTGACCCTTATGATTACCTTCTTGACAGTCATCAGAATGAACATTATTAGCTCGTTGACAGAGAGGTCTTGGCTGCACCTCCATCGATAAAACCCTAGCTTCGCATCCACCGGAGCCGACGCCAAGCTCGGGAGCTCCGCCTGCCAGAGAGGATGTCGATAGCATCGTGACCGCGGTACCACGTCGCCACCGATGATCCCGCTTATCTAATCTCCCCAACTCTCTTTTGTGTGTTATCCAATCTCCTCTGCGTGTGTGGCTAGGAGCCTAGCACGTGGACACCATGGGTTATTCAGATCTTAGAAAAAACCGTAGCACGCATCTTGGAAAAATCCAACGGCCGTAAATTCAACTGACAAAACAAAATTTCTCAGCAGGCTAACATCTAGCAAATCCCTCTATATTTTTGAAGCAATCCTAAAGATCCGTCGGAGTAAATTAACGGATAGATTTAATAGATAAATGGATCGATCCTAACCATTTCCATCTGGTCGGGTAGTATAGTGTATGAAGGCCCCTGGGGACACCGCCACAACAGTCGCCGGTCGGCGCGGGGCAACACGTGGGGAAGTGATGGTGAATGGTGATTGTGCTGTGTTTGCTGCCGTCCGCCGCCGGCACGCCACGGGAGGGGCCGAGGAAAATGGTGGCCGGCCTGGTGTGTGGTGGTTGCTGTACGCGCGGGCCGGCGAATCGCGCGAGAGATGCACATGAGACCGTGCGTTGGACAGCCCGACTCGGCCATCCAGGCCGCGCGGGCTACAAGGCCGTTCCGGTTTCTGGCTGGCTGCGTCGACCCAACTGGGCCTCATTTGGGCACAACTGCTTGTAAACTCTACCATGATCGATCTCTGCTTTTTGCTGCAAGCTCTGTCTCAGTTCTGCACCGTGTGTACGTGTTACACGGGGTTTCATTTCAAGCGATCCTGCCCAATCAGCTCCATCACTTGGGAAATTTTTGTTGTGGTCCGGCTAAGGATGATGTTCCATAGAGCTGGCTGGCTAGCTCTCCAGATAGGGCTGTACTATTTATTCTTTTTCCAACGAATTTTGGACAAGCTGCATATGTGCTATAGCTAGCTCTGCTTTATTCTGACAACACACACACGCACACATCCTTCCTCACGATTAACATGTGTCCTGTAGAATGTTGTAGTAGATGTTAGTCACCCTTCGTTGTCTCTGGCATATATCGGTCCTGAGGGCCTCAACTTGGCAGCTGTAGCAGTATAGCTAAGCTAGCTAGCTCGCTCGGGACCGTGTATGTATCCATGTGTTGCAGAGATAGATCGATGAGAGATGCACCCGCACCTTCACTCTCGAGGCCCCGGCTGGCGCTAAGATATGTAGCTGACTGACTGGGATGGCAGATGCTGATATGTCATGCACCCACGAGGGAAAAGAAACGCTAGCTTAGCTGCATCGATCTCATCTGAAACCAATGTACGCCAACACTAGCACGAGATGAAATGAATGGAATTGAAATGGGGGGCAAGAAAACGACTAGCTAGATGTGCATCCTCCATTGACAGGTCCAATCGGATTCGCAATAGCTAGAAGCTAGGGGAGGGAGAGGAGGAGGAGATGAGATCCCAGTCCCAGCTAGCTGCCACTTACACCTGGCGCGAACGGCAGAGATTCTCTGCCATTGTTCCCCTGGGGACAAAACCGGAGGGCATCCGATCCGGCCGGGGATCGATCGAATCGCGCTAGCTGCAGCAGGAACAGGTACAGCGCCTTGCATGCTCGCATTGGTTCATGGCAGCTCCCCAAAGGCAGACAAGACGAGGTGGTGCCAGCCTCGCCCTCGTTCTCGCACCCAAGGGTTTCCCTTAATGCGGTAACCGGTTTTATCGCCGAGTACGGTAATACTACGCAGGTCCTGATAAATCCACCAAATTCAAAAGAATTTTGAGCAAAAATACAAATTTTTATATTATTCATTCGATTTTTCTACTGTTCATCGATATAACCATATGGTTATCGGACTTGCGCCGAGGTGCAATAAGCCCCTCCTCCCCGGTAAGGTAAAACCCTGCTCACACCATACCTAGCAGACGTTACTTCAACCTGCACTCGGTGTAGTACTAGTTGCTGCTCCTAGTACGAGAGAATCTTATATGCTACCTAACAGTATTGTGCTATTAGTACTACCAACTTAAAAAGTGCATAAAAAATAAAAAGTAAAAAAAATGTGTTTTTTTTATGTGCAACACTGTAACATGTAGTACAACACAAAATATCAACTCAAAATTTGATGCACACATCTAAAAACAGTAATAGTAATGTTAACTGTTTGAATACTATTTGAGCATGAATTGTCCTTTTTTTTTCTCGACACATACATTGAATTTTGAGTTGATTTTTTGTGTGATACTACATATCATAGTGTTGTACATCTTATAATCTTTTTTACATTTTTCATTACTTTTTTATGCATTCACCTTTTAAATTTAGTACACAGCACGGTAACACTACGGCACTAATAAGCACATGAGATTCTCTCCTCCTAGTACGTCTATTGTCTCTGAGCCATTTTCCGCGGCAGTTTAATTTTCTGCAACAAATTAAGCAAGGTTTCGCGGCAGTTTTGACAACAAATTAACCCTGGTACGCGTCGGCGCCAGCGGTCATTGTCTGCACGGCACATCTCTAGAGTTTTATCACTGACGAGCTGAACTGTGCGAATGCATATGATTTCGTATGGTTTTTAATTGGTGAGGTGAATAGTACTGAACAGTGAACAAATATGTTAGAAAGCGATACACTCTGCTTTTCATTTTTTTATAGCTATTTAAGTGATATGTAAATAACGAAAAGATATTCCTCGTGGGATAAAAATAATTTGCCCTGATTCGTAACTTTTGCTGGACAAAGTGCCTGATTCGTGCCTTTTGCTGGACAAAGTGAATCTTCAGGTGGGGGACTGCCTGCTCCGTCATCAATAATAATGACGTCCCTAATCCAAGGAAACGGTATTATTCCCATGTGACTCGCTGCTACCTAGTACTCCTCCTCCTCTAGTAACCACGCACTTTTTACGCTTCCATGCATGCTGGGTGCATTTGACTAGCAATTCACAAGTTGCACCACTAAGCTCATCACTGGGAAACAAACACATATATGAGATCTGATCAGTGGGAGAAATTAGGGCAGGAGGTCCGGAAGGAAATCTCTACCGACGACGACTAAACGGGGTCGAAATGATTGTAGAGGCCGCAAGTTCTGGCGTTGGTCGTGATCACCGAAAAGTTCTGGCTCTTGTCGCAGTCCAGAGTACACCCACTTGCCTTGCTTGAGCTGTTTCTGGCGCAGTTTGATGCATGCATTGCCTGCCTGCCTCTGCCTGCCCTACCATCCCGGGATAAGATACGATACGACGTGACAGTGCATTCATATTCAGGCCATGCATGTCCTTCTCGATCCACCTTATACCAACGTATGCATGCATGTGCACGTCGATCCGATCGATCGAGCTCCCAAAATCGCCTCCGAAATTAAAGCAAACACAAGTGAAGAAACAACGAGACCGCAGGACGACGTGTTCCGAAACAGCCCCAGCTGGGGGGGGTCACATTTGCAGATCAGGATCAAGAGCGAAAAAAGGAGTAAAAAATCAACCGGCAATAGGATTACCCATCCACGGGCGGACGAGACGTACGAGATGCTATATCTGGTATGGGCGTACGCGCGCGCGCCCAACCCGTGCCCCCGCAGCAACCGACGCGACGCGACGCGCGCTAAGGTGAAGGCCCCGCGGTGCGGCGTACACACGAACCTGCGCCTGCAGGGCGTGCAGGCGCGCGCGCGCGCGCTATTATCTTTCCCGTGCGCACTCCGGGCGGGCCGGGCGGTGACAGGAGATCGGCAGATCGCACTCTGGGCGAATACAATTCTCACCCGACCCACGCGCGGGCGGGGCGTCCCGTGTCCAGTGCAAAGTCCCGTGTCCCGGTACCGCGCGCGGGAGGCTGTACCGTACCACGTGATGAGACCGACACTACTAAAAAACGTTTTTCCAGACGATCAAAACACATTTTTTAGACGATCAAATCTTCCGTCTGTACCAAAAGGCCGGTAAAAATTTTCAATTTTTACAGACGGATCAAGCATCGTCTGTGAAAATCATTTTCGCAGGCGGCAATTTCAATCTTCCTTGGCGCTACACTGCTATAGTAGCCCCGCTTGTGAAAATAATCTTGGCGCCAAAAAAAATTTCCCGCCAGCCCAGCCCCTTCCCCTCCCTAGGGTTTCACCATAGCTACCATAACCAATCACAAATTCTAACAAATTTTCATCCAAGAAACAAAATCTAATTACAAACATCCATACATCAACACAAGAGCATTGGATTCAAATCCACAACATCAACCTGCAAATTAACATCAATCTACATGAAAACTACAAACAAAAACGTCATCGTCGTCATCGCAATGCAGTGTCGTGCCACCCTCTACTGCTGCAGCCACCGCTAGTGGCCTCCTCCGTGTCGCCTTTGCTACCGCATGCAACGGCAAATCCGGCCGGAGGGAGGGGAGGGCCGCGCTACCGCCGCTGCCACCCTTCCCCCTCCAGCGGGATCCGGGAGGGAGAGGAAAATGGGGGAGGGGAGGGTCCTCTGGCCGTTGCCGTTGCATGCGGTGGCCACCGTCGCCGCCCTCTCCCTCCGGCCGGATCTAGGAGGGAGGGAGGTCTCTGCCGCTGCCACCACCCCCTCTCCTTCGGCGGATCTGGGAGGAAGGGAGGTTTGCCTCCACCGTTGTAGCCGACCGGTTCTCCTCCTCTGGCCGGATCTGAGAGGGAGGGAGGGGAGCGTCGCCGGCCACCGCCCTCCCCCCTCCGGCCAGATTTGGGAGGGAGGGAGGTGAGCCGTCGCTGGGAGCAGCCACCGCCACCACCCTCCCCCTCCCTCCGGCCACCGCGCCAGGGTGAGCCACCACCGCCTGGAGCCGCCACCACCACCGCTGGTAGCCGCCGCCGATGGGAGGGGAGAGGGGAGGGGAGGAGAGGGGACAGGAGAGGAGAGGTGGGAGGGGACTTGGAAAATTTTTGCTGCGAGGGAAGAGGGGAGGGAGGTTTTTAAGATGCTTTACCTTTTTGCACGCGGACATCTTAAAGGTATTTTAAGAGGTCCCCCTATAAAAATAATGGTATTTTTGCAGGCGGATCCGAAAATCTATTTTCGCAGGCGGACAACTATCTCGTCTCACGGTTGCTATTTTCGTATGCGGACATTTAGCTTTGAGAAACCTACCCGCCTGGAAAAAAATGCGCACGTCTAGGAAAATGATTTTTCTAGTAGTGCGAGGGGGGAATCGGAACTAGTCTGTGCTGTTCGGCTCAGCATCATCTTCACCTCCGCAGGTCACAACCATAATCTGGTGCCAAACTGTTGTGTATGTTGTTTGTCGTCATCGTCCAAATCCCATTACGCCACCGCCGCATTTCACATGCCCCAAGTGCATCGTGAAACCGCTCTGCCGCACAATGGTGGATCCATAGGGTGGTCGCGGTGGTCCCCGGACCACCCAAAAACACAGCGATCAACCCCACTATTAAAAAAAAGAAAATAGCGATCCTTCCTGATTCCTGACGCCCGCCGTCCACACGCGCATGTATCGATCAGAAAGATAAAAACAGAACCGGCGCGCCTCTCTCCTCCGTGCCCTCGCAAGTCGCGACGCGATCTGATCAAGTGATCAGAGCGAGCGCCGCGCCACCGACGCGCCCACGCCGCGCCGCGCGCGCCCCAGTCCCTAGCAGTCAGGACTCCAGAGTCCGTTGCCTTGGTTGTTGTACTATTGCAGTGTGTGCCGCTACCGCGAGGAGCCGTGATAGCCATCGTTGAGCCGAGGAAAACTAGAAAACGGACTCACGAAGACCTGCCTCCTTGCTGCAGTGCGCCGTCGCCGATGCCCGGCCGCCCGCGCCAACAATTTTAGGTTTTCTAGTTGTCAACTTGTGTACCTTTTTCAATTTTCAGTTTTAAAATTTGAAACTCTTGTGCATTGTGATATTAAATTATAGTACTATATTGTATATTGTTGATTGTTGAACCATGAAGAAAGATGGAGATATTGTATCTCTTTTTCGAAAACACGCAGCAAAGAAGAATGCTTCCAAATTGCATTCTTCCTCGGTTGTGGTAGAGGAGCACACTCAAGAACAAGATGTTGAGGAAGATGTCTCACCACCACCACCGCCGGTTTATAACATTGAACGCCTTCCACATGGTCCAGGGGAAAGACTACCCATTGTAAGTCATCCTGCCAATGATCAAGATGTGGTTCGGAGAGCATATATTCTTAAAGGTCCATTTCAACCTTATGCACATGATTTTAAGAAAAGAAAAATTGGAAATAGAGATCGCCAGTTCAATGCTTTATGGTTTCATAAGTATCATTGGCTTTAATGTAGTATCAAGAACGAATCTGCATTTTGCTTTCTATGCTACTTGTTTAAAAGAGAACAAGACAAGGGTAGTAGAACTGATGCATTTACTAGTGATGGTTGGAGAAATTGGAATAGAGATGATGCACTTAATAAACATGTGGGTGGAGTAGGAAGTGTGCACAATGCAGCTCAAGAGAGGTACAGTTTATATTTGAATCATACTGCAACAATTGATGATAGAATTGAGAATTGGAGTAGTGAGAAATTACTTCTCTACAAGATGAGATTGACTTATTCACTTACATATATAAAGTTTCTTTTCCATCAAGGGTTGGCATTTCGTGGACATGATGAAAGTGAACTGTCTAGCAATAGAGGAAACTTCATTGAACATTTGAAATGGCTTGCATCAAATAGTAAAGAGGTGGATAAATTTGTTTTGAAAAATGCCCCGGGTAATTGCACCTTGATATATCCAGAAATACAAAAGCAAATTATTCATTGTTGTGCCATAGAAAGTAGGAAAAAAATTGAAGAACTTGGTGATGAGCACTATGCAATTCTAGTTGATGAGTCTAGTGATGTATTTCATAAAGAATAACTAGCTCTTTGCTTGCGTTATATTGATGCTTTGGGAAGGCCATGTGAGCACTTTCTAGGAGTTGTCCATGTAGAAAGTACTACTTCTTCATCCCTTAAGGAAGCAATTTAGGAATTGCTAGTTAGTCACCCTTTGACTCTAAGTCAAATTCGTGGCCAAGGTTATGATGGGGCTAGCAACATGAAAGGAGAGATTAAAGGGTTGAAAACATTGATAATGCAAGATTCACCTCCTGCTTATTATATCCACTGTTTTGCACATCAACTCCAACTTGTTCTTCTTGTTGTTGCCAAGGTGAATGATGATTGTGTGTGGTTTTTCACCCAAGTATCTCCCTTGCTAAATATTGTTGGGGTTTCTAGTAAGCGGCATGACATGCTTAGAAATGCTAGACTACAAGATGTTCTCAAAGCAATTGAATGTGGTATACTAGAAAGTGGTAGTGGACAAAATCAAGAGATGGGGTTATCTAGGCCCGGTGAGACTCGATAGGGGCCTTACTATAGAACTATTGTTAATATTATTGCTATGTATCCTACAATCTATGATGCACTTATAAACCTTGGAGAAGATACTTCACAAAGGACTGAGTGGCCAAAAATACACTTGATTTTAAGGCTATAGTTGGAGTTTGAGTCATTTGATTTTATTTTCAGTGCACACTTGATGCTTGTTATTCTTGGATACACAAATGATTTATTTGAGTGTTTGCAAAGAAGAGAGCAAGATATTCTTAATGTAATGACACTCGTTCGTTTGGCAAAGAGTAGAATGCAAGAGTTGAGGTCTGATGGGTGGGTTGTTTCATTGAAAGGATCACTTTGTTCTGCAATAAACATGGTGTTGAAGTTCCTGAAATGGATGGTGTTTATGTGCCTTATGGAAGATCGCCAAGGTTTGCTCGAAATCAAACAAATGATGACCACTTTAGAAGAGAAGTATATATTGGGATCATTGATCAAATTAGCCAAGAGCTTGACAATCGCTTTGATGAGATTAATATGGAGTTGCTTTCCTGTATGGCAGCCTTGAATCCAGCTGACTCATTTGCATCTTTTGATGCACAGAAGGTATCTATAAATTAATAATTGTCAATTTCATTTGTATATTGTATGGCATTCTTGAATCCTGCTAAGCGTTGACTCTTTTTTTCTTTTGACGCACACAAGGTACGTCGTCTTGCCGAGTTCTACCCTAATAATATTTCAAGTTCTTAATTATTAAGACTGGATATGCAACTTTAGAATTATATTGATGACATGAGAAAAGACGATGGTTTCAAAGACCAAAACAATCTTGTTGATCTCTCAGTCAAGCTTTGTCAAACAAAATGGCATGTCGTTTATGATTTGGTCTACATGCTTCTGAAATTGGTATTGATTCTACCGGTTGCGACGGCAAGTGTTGAAAGAGCATTTTTTTGCTGTGAATTTCATCAAGCATAAGTTGAGAAATAAGATGGGTGATGAGCTTTTGGATGATTTTCTAGTCACATTCATTGAGCGGGATGTTTTCTTTAAAGTGGATGAAGAAGATGTAATGAACACTTTCATGGCCATTAGAAGACGAAGACCCGATGTTGATGCAAAAAACACACACTAGCCTGGGAGATCTGCTTAACTCCAGTGCAGGTCTAGTATCAACTTCTTCTAATTCATCAGCCGATATAAACCCTTGCCCAAGATTGCCAGCAAGATCATCTACAATATCCTTTGTATGGAAGTTTGAACCCTCCACGACGCCTTCAAAGTAGTAATTGAGGCTCTCCATCTCCTATTGGCTGTATATCATAATCAGATACTTTTAGATAATCTCCTTGCCAAACTTTGCCAAATAGACAATCAACTCATTCCATCTCCCAAATAGATAAATCGGCACTAGCTATATTAGCTGACCTGTCGGCTAGCACGATTTCTATTTGGTCTTCCTGCCACTGGATCAAACTTTGATGCATAGTTGAAGGAATACAACAGTTGGTACGGATCCAGTCTTTTCCCAGCAACAGACTGTAGGAGACCTTCCCATCAATGACAAAGAACGTAGTAGGAATTGTCTTATTGTCTATGGTTAATTCCACATTTAAAACTCCTTTAGTTTCTGATGGATTCCCTCCAAAATCCTTCAGAAAAATGTTGGTCTTGATTAAATCTTATGCATTCTTGTCCAATTTTCTGAAAGTAGCATATGACATCAGATTAACGGCTGCTCCTCAATCGACCAACATCTTCGACATCGGCTTGCCGTTGACAAACCCCTTGACGTACAACGGTATATGCCGATGCCCAGTTCCTTTCGGCTTCTCAAAGATAGCTTGTTGTGGTGATAACATCAACTTAGCCGATGGTTCTTTGCATATCTCTCCCATAGCTTGCTCTGCACTATACTCAGCTAGTAATACGAAGACCATATTTATTGAAGATTAGACAATTGCTTTCCTTTGTCTGCAACAAGATTCTTGTTCTTATCGGCCTTGATCTCATTGGCCGGCACGACCTTGCTCTTAACACGCCACTCCTTTCTTGTGCGTTTCAACTGATGTTCGATCTCTTCTTCTACCTCTTGTAATTGCTTTCTATTCCTCATCCTCTGAACACGTCTTTTCTGATTTTTAGTGAAAATACCAAACGGACATCATTGTGGTTTCATAGTCCTTGACTCTTCCCCAGGTCCGTCCTCGAAGTAATCTTGATGAATCGGCCCAAGCCTCTAATGAACAGTTAATTTTTTCGAGTCGGCCAATGCTCATTACTAACTTATCTCTTTGATCTTCCAATACACCTTACGTCAGGATTACCGCAACCAGGACAATCCTCAATAGATGGTACTCTCATCCCTTCATTCCAGCAGAACCTGAAGAACTCACAACTCCAATGTGGATCAAAATGATCTCCATCACTATATTGATATGTCTCCTCCGCTCTCTCGCATCTAGTCTGATATTTATTAATCATACTAGCCAATTTGAATCTCCTTGCCTTATATTTGTTTCTATCGGCTTGATTCCGATCGGCTCTAGTGTGAACCATGTTTACCGGAAAAGGATGACCATCAATTTTCATCGGCTTTTTAGCTTCGTCAATGTCACGCTCCGATTATTGTTCGGGTTAAAAATCATTAAATAAAGCATTTCTAGAATTTATTTTAAAATTTAAAGTAATTTAATCAAGTGAAATAATGAGGGAATTAAAAATTTTCCTTTAAAAATCATGGCTGGAAATATTTTTGTAATATTTTCCGTGCCCTAAAATACTATCTGAAATTTTCCGTAAAATTTCGGAGCTCAAGACCTAATTTTAATGGGACAAAGATCATTTAATCAATTAAATAAAAAGAAAAATAAATTAAACCCCCCTCCTTTGCACTTGAGCCGTTTCCGGCCCAAGTCTCCCTCTCCTCCCCGCTCGGCCCACCTCTCCTCCTCCCCCTCCTTTCCCCGGGCCGATCCCTCTCTCCCCTCCTCGGCCCAACTCGCCTCCCCTCTCACCCAAAGTCCACTTTACCTCCCCCAACCGTTTCCCTCTCTCCCTCTCCCCGACAGGTGGGACCCGCGGCCCCACCTGTTAGCTTCTCCTTCCTCCAACCACCCCGCCGGCAACCGCCATGGTCGCTGCTCCTTCCCACGTCGCCGCCCTCCAGCGCGCCTCGCGCGTGCGTGGGACGTGGTTTGCCGCCGCCCCGCGCCTCCCCGTGCCCACCTCCCCTCTCCTCCCCGCCCGATCCGGCCGCCACCCCCCACGACGCCACCCCTCTCTCCACCTCCACCACCTCCGGCCGGCAAACCCGCGCCCCGGCCACGATTCCTCCCCACCCGCGCCCATAAAACCCTCACAATCCTCCCTCTCTTTTCCTCCTCCTTCCCGACTTCGCCGCGCCGGTCGCCTACTCCGACCGAGCGCCGCCGGTCGCCCCCGTGCACCGCCCGTGCCGCTGCCCCGCGCGCTGCCACCGCCGCCATGCTGCCCACGCCGCCGACCGCTGCCGCGCGCTGCCGCCGCACTACGCCCAGGAAGACTACCACCGCCCCGGTGCGCATCCAGCTTGCACCGATGGCCCAGCTCAGCCTGCTCAACCAGCTTACCCCAAGAAGGAATTTGGCGGAAAACCGCTGGTCTGCTACAACTGCAACGAGCCCGGTCACTTCGCTGACAAGTGCCCGAAGCCAAGGTGTGCTGGACCCAAGTTCGTCCAGGCCCGCGTCAACCATGCGTCCGCAGAGGAGGCGCAAACTGCATCGGAGGTTGTACTGGGTACGTTTCCTGTCAATTCAATTTTTGCCACCGTACTTTTTGATTCTGGTGCTACGCATTCGTTTTTATCCAAGCGTTTTGCTGGGGCACATGGGTTGTCAGTAATGGAACTTAGAGCACCCATGTGGGTCCACACTCCAGGGAACGAGATGGCCACGGCTCACTACTGCCCCTCTGTGGCAATAGAAATCCAAGGTTCACAATTTCTAGCCAATCTCATCCTTCTTGAATCCAAAGACCTAGACGTCATTCTTGGAATGGATTGGTTAACAAGGCACAATGGAGTTCTTGATTGCGCAAGCCACACCATCACCCTGTTTAATGGAAAGGGCGAAGTGGTGACATTCGAGTCGTCGACATCCCAGAAACAGAGAGTGTGCCTGAATCAGGTCGAAGGGGTGGAACATACCGCAGTAGTAGGGAAAGATCCTAAGAAGTTGGAGGATATTCCCATAGTCCGTGAGTATCCTGAGGTCTTCCCAGACGACCTAACCACAATGCCACCAAAGAGAGAAATCGAATTTCGGATTGACCTAGTACCGGGAACCGCCCTGATACACAAGAGGCCTTACAGGATGGGAGCCAATGAATTGGCAGAAGTCAAGAAGCAAGTCGACGAGCAGTTACAGAAGGGATACATCCGCCTGAGCACGTCATCTTGGGGTGCTCCGGTGATCTTCGTGGAGAAGAACAATAAGACCAAGAGGATGTGCGTCAACTACCGTGCCCTCAATGACGTGACCATCAAGACCAAATATCCGCTACCCCGGATTGATGATCTGTTTGATCAGTTGAAAGGAGCAATGGTGTTCTCCAAGATAGACCCGCGGTCAAGCTATCACCAGTTGAGGATCAGAGAAGAGGATATTCCGAAGACGGCATTCACCACCTGGTACGGGCTGTTTGAGTGCACCGTCATGTCCTTCGGACTTATTAATGCACCGGCCTTTTTCATGAACCTGATGAACAAGCTGTTCATGGAGTTTTTGGACAAGTTCATTGTGGTATTCATTGACGACATACTCATCTACTCCAAGTCCGAGGAGGAGCACGAGCAACACCTCCGTTTGGTACTCGAAGAAGTTGAAGGAGCACCAGCTGTATGCCAAGTTTAGTAAGTGTGACTTCTGGCTCAAGGAGGTACAGTTCCTAGGCCACATCATCACCGCTCAAGGAGTGGCAGTAGACCCCTCAAACATGGAATCAGTTACCAAGTGGACCCCACCGAGCACAGTCTCGCAAATCAGAAGTTTTCTGGGACTCGCGGGTTACTATCACCGGTTCATTGAGAATTTCTCCAAGATTGCCAAGCCTATGACACAGTTGCTAAAGAAGGATAAAAAATTCAAGTGGTCAGCTTAAGAAGAAATTAGTGTCTGCACCAGTTTTAATTTTGGCTGACCAGACAAAGGACTTCCAGGTGTACTGCGATGCATCTCGGCAAGGGTTGGGGTGTGCGTTGTCGCATACGCTTCACATCAACTGCGTCCACACGAGAGCAATTACCCTACTCATGACTTGGAACTAGCAGCAGTGGTTCACGCTTTGAAAATCTGGTGGCACTATCTCATTGGTAACGGTTGTGAAGTCTACACCGACCACAAGAGTCTGAAGTATATTTTCACGCAGCCCGATTTGAACCTCCGACAATGCCGATGGTTGGAGTTGATCAAGGATTATGACTTGGGAATACATTATCACCCCGTTAAGGCCAATGTAGTGGCTGATGCTTTGAGCCGGAAAAGCTATTGCAACGTTACCTGTAAAGAGGGAACATGTGGCAGATTGCAACGGGAGTTCGAACGCCTAAACCTGAGTATGGTAGAACACAGATTCGTGGCTACCCTTGAGGCATAGCCCACGCTCGTGGAACAAGTTCGAGCAGCCCAGGTCAATGACCCTGAGATAGCTGAACTCAAGAAGAATATGAGAGTTGGTAAGGCACGAGACTTCACCGAGGATGAACACGGAACAATCTGGATGGGAGAAAGAATATGCGTTCCGGAGAACAAGGATGTAAAAGAACTAATACTTATAGAAGCTCATCAGACCCAATACTCGATTCACCCTGGCAGTACCAAGATGTACGAAGACCTCAAAGAGAAGTTCTGGTGGGTTAGCATGAATAGGGAAATCACCGAATTCATCGCGCTCTGCGACGTATGCCAGCGAGTGAAGGCGGAGCACCAGAGACCCGCAGGGTTATTACAACCTCTGCAGATTCCGGAATGGAAGTGGGAAGAGATTGGGATGGATTTTATCACAGGTTTACCGAGGACATCAACGAGGCATGACTCCATTTGGGTGATTGTGGACCGACTCACCAAGGTCGCTCACTTTATTCCAGTACACACCACCTACTCCGGAAAGAAATTGGCAGAGCTCTATTTGGCAAGGATAGTGAGTTTGCATGGGGTGCCTAAGAAGATTGTATCCGACCGAGGGAGCCAGTTTACTTCGAGATTTTGGTAGAAGCTACAAGAAGAGTTGGGAACTCGCCTGAACTTCAGTACTGTTTACCACCCTCAAACTGATGGTCAGACCGAGCGAGTCAACCAGATCTTGGAAGACATGTTGAGAACTTGCGCACTGGATTTTGGTGGAGCTTGGGATATAATCCTGCCGTACACCGAGTTCTCCTGCAACAACAGCTACCAGGCCAGTCTGCAGATGGCGCCGTTCGAAGCATTGTACGGCCGGAAATGCCGCACCCCGCTTTTTTGGGACCAAACTAGGGAACGTCAGTTGTTTGGGACCGAAGTCCTAAACGATGCAGAAGAAAAGGTGAGAACAATTCGAGAAAGGCTGAGGATCGCACACTCTCGGTAGAAGAGCTACGCAGACAACCGCCGAAGAGAGCTCATCTTTGACGTTGGGGACCATGTGTACCTCCGGGTCACGCCACTTCGAGGCGTGCACCGTTTCCAAACCAAGGGGAAGCTAGTACCACACTTTGTGGGACAAAATCCTGGAATGCCGGGGTGAAGTTGCCTACCGGCTTGAACTTCCCTCCAACATGCTCGGCATTCATGATGTCTTCCACATATCTCAATTGAAGAAATGTCTGAGGGTACCTGGGGAGCAGGCAAGCCCGGACCAAATTGAAATCCAAGAGGACCTAACTTATGTGGAAAAGCCAACCCGCATCCTCGAGACCAGCGAAAGAAGGACAAGGAGTAAAGTAACCCGATTCTGCCAAGTCCAATAGAGCCATCACTCAGAGAAATAAGCCACTTGGGAAAGAGAAGATGAGTTGAAAGCCGCCCATCCGCACCTCGTCGCCGAATCTCAGGGTCGAGATTCCGTTTAAGGGGGTAGGTTTGTCACACCCGGAGTTTACCTTCTAGGTTTAAATTCATGAAATAAATCACTCAAAATAAATTTTTGAGTGATTTATTTCATGAATTTAAACCTAGAAGGTAAACTCCGGGTGTGATAGTCAAACTTTATCCTGCCCTTCTCTATAGCCGATTGAATTTGTTGCCTAAAAATCTTACAGCCATTGGACTATGTGATCGTGTGTTATGCCATTTACAGTACTTTCTTCTCTTTAATTCCTCAGCCGATGGTATCACATGTTCTACCGGAAGTTGAATTTGCTTTCCATGGAGAAGTAAATCAAATATTTTGTCAGCCTTGATAATATCAAAGTCCTATCTTTCTTCCTTTCCAAAACTCTTAACCCATTGGCACAGAACTGTCTTCTTATTTCTAGCCCACTTGACTGTATTGATTTCATGGTCTTCATCCTTGGAGTCAGAATCATAATTGTAGATATTATTGACATTGTTAGCCTTCTTGGCAAATTTCCTAGCTTCCTGAAAAGTGTGCTAAGCTCCCAAAATCCTGAGCAGAAAATCTTTCTCTTATTGGCGCCAACAATCCTTGGAAGGCCAAATCGGCTAATTGTGAATCAGTTAATGCCAAGCTATAGCATCTGTTCCTTATAATCTGGTACTGACTCGTCTGATTTCTTCTTAATGGATGTAAGATTTGACAATTTCATCTCTTGAATTCCACTAAATAAATACTTATGAAACTGTTTCTCTAGATCGGCCCAACTCCTGATAGAATTATAGGGTAAAGAAGAAAACCACGTAAATGCTGATCCAGAAAGTGATAAAGGAAACAATATAACCCTGAGAGCCTCTGTAGCTGATGTTTCTCCACATTGTGCTAGGAATCGGCTGATATGCTCGTATGTCGACACATTATCCTGTCCCAAGAATTTTGAGAAATCTGGCACTTTGTACCAATTTGGCAGTGGCGCTCGATCAAAATATTCAGGGTATGGATACCGATACATGTTACCATTATCCTTAGGTTTGAGTCCAAATTGCTCTCTCATGATGTCAGCGATCATATCGGCCCAAGGTTGCGGCTGTATCCCTCCTCCATACTGTTTGCAGCTACTCATATTGATTAAGCTGAGTTGGATGCTGAAACCGTGGCGATCCTTCTGGCCGATACTGGACTTGCGGAGAGTGAGGCTGATATTGATAGTTAAAATTGCCTCCCAAACCTTGTTGTGATATGTTCAAGGGTGGTTCTGGTATATAATGTTGGCCGACTGGCTGAGTTACCCCTATCCGCTGCTGCAATGGCGGTTGCAGTGCCATAGGTTGTGATGCCGAGGGGATGTGAGAAATTGGCTCAGCAATTGGCGGCTTCATCTTTAACATGTTGATCAGCTGCTCTGGTGTAAGCTGAGTTGAACTCTGCCCCCCGTGCATCGGCTACTGTCTTGTCAGTATTATCGGGATAGGTCCGCCGGAGATGGAAGCCGATGGGATTTGAGTTGAAGTTGTTTGATGTTTCCCACTAATCTCGGTCTTCACAGCCCTATAACCCGGGAATACATCCCTTGGAAGGTAAATGGGTCCTTTCGCTTTTTCCTCAGCTATGGTGCCATCCACCACCGCGTTGATCATGTTAGTCAACGTGTTGACAAGCACACTGGATTGGTTAATTAAAGTATGATGTACTGCCGAATTGATGCGGTCTTGTGATGTATGAAGTTCCTCATTGCTCGACTCGGTTTTAACCTCTTTTCCTTTGTCATCGTGTACTTGAGATGTGCTTGGCTCCATACCCCCGATTGGTGGTAACTCAACTTTAGTTTTTTGGATCACCGTGCCATGTCGGGTAACTGTGAACGAGTGCAGATATTGATTTTGGAGTTGATCCAAAAATTTCTTCATCTCCTCTCTTTGCTCCTCGTTCAGCTGCTCAACTGTTATGGGTAGAACATTATCTTCCGTGACTTCAGTAATGCTAGGCGTCATAATGACACGTGTCCCACCGGACGTGCCAAAAGCGTGTTGATGCAAAAAAACACACACTGACCTGAGAGATATGCTTAACTCCAATGCAGGTCCAAAGCTTCCTTTCGGGTTCAAGGGCGTGCCAGTTGATTTGATCCTGCAATCAACAAGATGAAACATGCAAATATTATTAGTAAACGATAGTCGATCGGCTAGAAAGTTGATGTCGTATCACAATGTAACCTAGCCGATGAAATGTGAGGTGAATCAACTGTAAGGTATATTTATAAGAATAAATAAATCCTAAACCTAGTCCATCAGCTGTAGAGATTGATATTATATAATCTATAAATTGATATTACTTTAGAAATCAGCAATTGGGATAGATCACACTTAACCGAGATAGTATAAATTGCCTAGATCCAAAATAATACGAAATAACGATTATATATGTTTATATCATAGCCGATGTCCAAGTTTAAGCATATACCGGCTATAGCTACGATACTACCTTATACTAGGATATCATCTTAAAATAAATATATTAAACTAACATCAATTAGATTGATAATAAGTTCAATATATTTATATTAGTTGAGGTCCCAATATAAGGGGTAGATACAGTATATTAAACAAGACATAGATCTATGTAAAACAACTCTATCAGATAAGATCAGCTGAAACCCTGATACTATCCTTATTAACAATCATAAAGCAAGCTAGAGATTTTGACTCTAAACACGACTTAGCAAATCAAACTTAACTGATGCAACACTAAGTATGAAAAGAAGTATAATTTCTAAACAATCAAGCCGATGATCATCTTTTTAGGATGGTGGATATATTATATAATCTAAGTCAACAAGTCAATCTAACCATTATCGACAAGACCCTAGATAGAGATCGACCGATGCAAGTAGAAAGCATTGTCGATCTAGATTATATAATATATATGATAATTCGGTGATTCACAGAATAAGATTAGAGTATCATAAAGGTGTAAGCACTAATCCCGATAATGCAAACCGCCATAACAAGTTTTACCTCTTTGTCGAAGATCGAAACCGATGCAGCTCGACTCGAAAGCAAGAACTCTTCGAAACAAAGTAACGAAAAAGGTTGGTGATGCGCCGAAATTGGATTGAACTGATGTTTTTTATTTACAAGACCTCGGACTTACATTTATACCCGAATATACAAACTTGTCCATAACGGACATAACTCATACTTTTCTAATACAATTCTAACTGACGAACAAGTCTCTTAAGCGGACTCTTACCAAAAATATCTATAAGGAAATTACATAAAATCCTAATTAATAGATACAATTGCCTATCTCGGACTCTATCATTGCCTGGCAATATAATTGAAGTCCTTCTGAATCCGATTTTGATCACGTAACCAATCTAACCAATATCGACTGTATCGACCAACCATACTAAATTCGGTATCGGCCGATACAGACTTCCAGCCAATGCGCACTCTGTTTCCGAGAATTCCGTAAATCTTCAAATCTACTTCGGATTGGATCTTGATTCCGATTCATATGCTTACCAAATTCCATCGTCAACACCCGATAAGAAGAAAAGGTAGTATGGTAATCTTCTTTAAACTTTTCTAGCCATATAAGCTTCTTTAAGTCAAAATTTTTAGTTAATTAGTAACTTTATATGTTTTAAGATGCTTTATTAATATACCATGGAACACTTTTGGTCTATTCTGTTATCTATACTTGCATTATATATATTAGAATCGTTAGATTTACTGTGTTTAGAAAAAAATTTGGGTCGGACCATCCATATTCTAAATCCTAGATCCACTACTACTGCAGCACCACAACCATCTTCCACAAATTATCGAACTCCCCGCCACTCCTATAACATCACGGAGCCATCCAACACGACACACTATGCTTGACCACCGTCCACATCTATCTGCAACCAAACCTTGGTGTCGATGTTCGTTTGGCAATTACCACCTCTAGGATGATGCCACGACATAAATCTTACTCCCTCTGTTTTTATTTATAAGTATTTATACGTCATTTAGCATAATTAAGGTTTAAGAAAGAAAGAATATAGATTTATAGCGTGTCATTGAGTGAGAGTTGATTGAAAATAGGATAACGCTTGGTGTAAGATGAGAAACAATTTGAATACTCATACTAGTATTTGAGAAAAGAGGGAGAGAGTACACCGGAAGGGATAAAGGGTCTGTTTGGAGGAGTTTCTAGCTGCTATAGTTTCTCCCAGAATCAAAAACTCTCCCAAAGAGTCCAGCTTTTGATCCAAATTCTGAGAAACTCTAGTTGTAGAATTCAGAAAATGAACTAGAAGTCCGAAAGTAGAAAACCCAACTTCTCCAGGTTTGTTATCAACCAGCTGCTTCTTTTAAGTCTCCAAACAGAATGAGATTAGAACCCGCGGTAACCTTTCTCAAAAGAGGCAAATCTCATTGCAGCCGTACGTACAGTTGAGTTGTACGAGTTGCTAGTACCAGCTTGCGAACCGATGGACTCATGGGAAACAAAGGTGCGCGAGGCGACGCATGCACGACGTACAAAACGCATCGCTCGCAGTCTCAGCATGGTACTACTACACTTGGCGCTATGGCGCTATGACGCAGTAATAATATTCTGGTGCCACTTGGAGAATAGATTCGAGCTAGCGCACACGGCCTTATCCGGTATATGTCGTTGAAACTCGAAAGTAACATAACCCGGCCCGTGATTACTGGCTCTCCTGCCGTCCAGGTCAAATGACGGTGGTCGATCGGTCGTCGATAGTCTATGCAGCTATGCTGACTAGCCACTTACAATTAACTGGTACTATGGGCTTGTTTGATTTTTGATTGCGGCCAATTTATATCTTACTAAAATTTTTGATAACTTCAGTAGTATTTTATGAATGTTTGATTTGGTGTTAAATTTATAAATTGTATTACGATGAATTTGGTAGTGACAGAACTTATCGAGATTTCACACTACCGATATTTTGATAGAATAAAAATTGACTTCAAATCAAATAAATCTTTTTTGAAAACTAAAAATAAGCCTTATTAGCAACCAGTATGCTAGCTAATGGCATATGGCTGGTAGTGACTTGCAGCAAGTACGATCTACCCGACAGTCGAAGTCGATGGTTCTCATTCATCAGTTCCGTTTTTTTCTGGTTCATTCGTTCAGGCAAAGTTTGTCCTAGGAAAATATCAAGAACGTACACGAGTGAGAAACGGGGGCACGGGCCCCTACCTGCAGCCAGTGGTGATTCCCATCGATCTCAAATCACATCAAGAGATGCCCCGGATTCGCCGGATCCGTGAATCCATTGATACACGGTAGATTACGTGAATTCATCGACGACAGAGTGACAGACGCTCATTCAGAAGACGAGATCCAAGTTATCAAAAAAAAAGAAGTTATTAAAAAAGGTACTAAATATTACCAACTGATCGACGTGCACATTAATCTCGAAATATAGGTAAAAGCCATATATAGACAGTTACTACATTACTGGTTAAGTTGCTTATACACATATAGGAACACTTGTATGGTGTAGTAAGCATCATTAGCTACCACTGCACCTGCCAACCGGCCGGCCGGTAAAAACCATGCTACAAAAGGGGCGGCAGCGTCGACAGGAGCAGCACATAATCACATATGCATGCGGCAAGCTATTTTACACGGCATGCACAACGCTGCACTGCACTCCACTGCAGAGGAGTACTGCACTACTGCACAGCAGAGTCATGCAGGAGGAGGCAGCTTGCCAGTGCCAGTTTTGGGCTGGCCAAGCAAGCCAAGGCAACGGCGGCCTTTAGTTACCAGAAATGGGTTAAAAGTAAAACACAAGGATCGATCGATCGATCGAATGTGTACAGGTGGTACGTAGTAGTAGATCGATCGATCGATCATATCTCAGCTACCATAGCTAACTACACTAGTACTAGTAACACTTGACAGTTGTTCACACTCGTGCCGGTTGCTGCTGAAGCTTTGATCATTTCGCGGCCTCCTGGGCCGGCAGCGGCAGCTCGTAGGGGCCGAGACGGTTGTCGCCGAGGCGCGTCTTGTAGGCGGCCTTCTTGTACTCCCCCCAGGTGAACTCCCTGTACATGCTCTGCTCCCCGTCCCGCATCACCTGCTGCAGCGGCGCGATCCGCTGCGACGCCGCCGGCCCACCGAAGTAGATCACCGACAGCCTCGACTCCTCCCCTTCCGGCGCCAACACCCTGTGCTTCACGCTCCTGAACCTCCCATTCGTCAACACCTACACGTATATATAATATATATATATATATATATAAATATAAACTATAAAGTTCATAATCCGCACATGAAAAAAAAATTGCAAGAGCAATAATTCTTTCTTTCTACGTACTTGAAGGGAGTCGCCGACGTTGACGAAGAAGGAATCGGGGTCGGGGGGCACGGGGACCCACCGGGCGTCGCGGAGGAGGATCTGGAGGCCCGCGGTGCAGTTGGACCTGAGCACGGAGATGATCTGTGGGTCAGTGTGCTCCCCGAACCCCGTCACGCCGCAGTTGTCGTCCCGGTCGCGGCCCGGCGGGAGGAGGCACGGCGGGTAGTGGTTCACCCGCAACATCTCGTCGCTGCCTTCACTCCCCACCACCATCCGCCGTAGCACGCACCTCTCCTCCTCCGACGCTAACCCGAGCCCCTCCGCCATCAGCTCCATCACCCTGCCACCAACCTCCCTCACCGCACGCGTGTACTCCTCCAGTGCTGCCCTCAGCGACGGTGGCAGCGCGGAGGAGCTCGTGCCGGAGGTGACGGAGAGGAGGAGGTACTCGAGCCAGCCCACGTCGCCGTTGGACCCGATGCTCTTGCTGCCGTAGCCGAGGGGGCGGGCGGGGCCGGACATGTCAAGCTTCTCCTGGTGCGGGAGGGAGAAGAACGCCATGGCGTTGGACTCCAGCGCGTCGGCGAGACCGGATGGGACGCCGTGGTTGGTCGCCTTGAAGAAACCCAGGGTGCGGCACGCGTCGGCCACCGCCGCCGCCGCGCCGGGCGACGACAGGTCGATGGACGGGATGACGGGAGGCGGGCCGGCATTGGCGCCCTTGGGGCACCTCACCAGCGGGATGTGCTCGATGGAGCTCGGCGCCGTGATCGCCACCATGGCGTGATCAAAATCAAAACCACCTAATTGATTAAACTTCTTGTTGCGTACACCGACTTGCTGTTTGCTGTGCACGAACAGAGTGAAGAAACAGAGCAGGAACAGGGGAGGTGTTTCTGCTGCACGTTTGCACTTGAGTTCTGCTGATCAGATGGCCTCGTATATATAGGCAGCCAGAACTAACATTGCATGCTTTGCTGCTTTAGTGCAAATAATAATGATCCTAGCTCGGAGTAGGAACATTCAAAGTGACATATTAGGTGAAAGGTAAATTAAAGATGCTACTACTCTCTCCGTTTCACAATTACTTATCAGACAATACGTTATTTTTCTTCTTTGACCATTTATTTTTAGCAACAAGTTTATACTTCAAAAAAATATGCCGTATTTCAAATTGTGTCGTATCGTAAATATGCAAATATCATATTCATATATTCTATTGTAAATCAATTAGAAGATGCTAATAATGATCAAAGTTAAAACACTACTAGTAGTCAACACTGACGACTACTAAGAAAGAAACAGAATGAGTAGTAACCATCGTTTACAAGATTACGACCTCGATAATCACTCTAGAGTCTAGACTAGGGAAGGCAAGCTAAGTATGCAAGGCAACCACTGGAATCCACCACTTCTCTCGTAGTCTCAGTAGCTTGGAGCATTTGACCACCACACGCTGATTAGGACTCCGCATGTTATTGTGTTGTGTTGTTCTATAGAAGGGGTTACTTTCTTGTTCCATTCTAAATTCAACTAGCTAAACTAACTATTCTGTGGTCGAGTGAATGGCATGAGTTAGCATGCATCCATCTTTTGGAATCTTAATTAACAAAGTGTGACTTTGTTTGCATGTTATCTGAAAGTACAGATTATTGTGCTTGCAGATATTCCAGTTTCAATTCAAGTCTTCTACATGTATAAAGAAAGACTAACAAACAGTACAATTTAGAAGTTCCATGTATTTATCAATAATTGTGTCCCCCCCCCCCCCCCCTTATTAATTTTTCATTCTTTTCCTGCCCTGGAATTTGTGATAGGCAAGGGGTATTATGCAATTAACTTCTGGACCATACCATTCAGGGATGTAGACACCGGGCTTATCCTCACGTTTTGTATTCAGGGGCGCACATGTTTTTTTCTAAGCATATGTTTATACTCCTCTGCTACCTATAGATAATAGTTTATGCGTATGGTTTGGAATTCAGCTTATCTTTCGATAAGAATGTTTGACGCCTCGAGCCTTGATCCAAAGGACACGAGCATATTTAATTAGTAGTTAGTTTAGCACCGACCATTACCGAATCCATGGTGAAATACCACGGGCTAAAAATCCACAGCACCAAAGCTTCCAAGTCATCCTACAGCAAGGTTCGATCTTGGAATGGCCGAAGGTTACTTTCAAGATTCCAGACTTGGTTAGCCTGCTTACGTGATCTTATAAAATTTAAACGATAGCTCCAAACAAACGCAGACGTTTCATTGCAACAAAACCAATGTGCTACAGCCTCCGCAAGCTGATTTGCGGGCTTGCAGCGGTATTGCCTTTATGCTTCCATTTGAACGGAGGAATTCTTATAGAAAATTTTCAGAGAATAGAACTACACATTGTACCGAAATCCTGTTGGAATTAATTGGATTTAACCCGTTTAATCCTAGTAAATTCTAAATCCCTATAATTAATGCTAAGTGGAATAAAGATTAGTATCACATGGGAAACTAACGAGAGATTGACTCAATTTAAATGGGTTGTAAATTATGTGCACATGTTGACAAGCCGAGGATGACGGTGAACTTATGGTGACCGTTCGCTACTGGCAACGTTTGAGGGCCTTTAAGCTTCCCGGTTTGGAAGACCTACGCGCGTGGGTTTTCTGGACGAACATCTTAAACTTTGTCCTCCTGAGTACCTACACGGACAGGCGAACAATCAAATTTTTGCGCTTAGTGATTCCTAGTTCGGAAGACCTGTGCGCACTAGTTTTTTTTGGACTTTTTGGACGAGCATCCGAAACTCTGGTCAGTACCTCACGGGTAAACGGGTGATCAATTTTTTTTTACGCTGCTCCTAGCGATTCCCGTTTCGGAAGACCTGTGCGATTGGGTTTTTTGGACAAACATCCAGAACTCAGTCATCCTAAGTGCCTTCACGGGTAGACAGAACTCCGTCATCCAGAACTCTTAAGTTTTTGGAGCGCTCTCTACACGATTGCTCTATATCAATTTTTTCCTGCTGTTGTGGATGGGAGGGACTGCATCAACTTGTTCTTTCCCCATCGTTTTTTCCAAATAAGGATAATACACCCTATAACGTATTAGCAAAATTAATAATTTGTAGGTAAATTATATATATATATATATATATATATGTTATTAGCGATTTAAACGTCAACGGTAAAAAATAAATTTTGATGAAAAATTTCAAAATTAACTTTAAAATTAAGTTTTAAAATTTAAATTTTAGAAAATACTGATGCTGAATAGAGTAAACAATGGGGGCCTTCATCTACTTCCTACTACTACTCACGTTTGACTATACCAACAAGTGCCCATGGCGACTGAACAGAACACTGAGAACGGATCTAGTTCTCCCGCCACTAGTTTTTCCGGGTATTCTCCTAATTTAGTGCTTATTTCTTTTGTGTTGAACGTGTTAGAAGATCTTATCTTTATTATTAGCATGTTTATGTTTAACACAAATACTGGATCACTCATGCACATAATTGTCACGATTATTCTACCATTTTTTATTAAATTATATAAAAACTTGACTAGAATTTCATTAAATCCTAGGTTCTGAAGGAGTCCTGAAATTTGAGGAAATTACTTTGAAACTAACTCATTGTTATCTTGCGTGCATGATGTGGAAGGACCATTTTTGTCTCGCTGCTTCCACGTCGCAGCTGCTATTCAGGAGTGTGTATATAACGCAAGCTGCTATATCAGTCACTATACTTTACATAGTCGAATCATTACCTAGCAAAGGTTAATTGATCTTTTTTTCTCTGAATCATTATTACCTTCACTGGCAACTTTATTCTCATTGAGATCCAATAACACTTAGTTTTCATTACGCGTCCTTGCGTCCTAATCACTCGTTTTCCTGTTTCCTCTTGTTGTCCCCGTCCTAGCTCCCCCATGGTGACTGGAGCATGTTCTAAACAGTTAATGGAGATATCGATTATTTATGGAATGCTTCTCTTAAGTACAATTGCTTCAGAAGCTTTTAACATTGATCAGATTTTTTTCAAAGCATTTATGATATTTAATTCATTTACGTGAGTTTTTTTATATGTCCATAATCTGTTTAACCATCCAATTAGAACGCGCCGATGGTGTTACTGCCTCCACAAATGGTTCCTCTAAACCATGATAGGCTAATGCTCTTGCTTATTTATTGAATTCGATTTCGAGTCCAGCTACACAAGTATGAGGATGACAAGGAACCATACAACTTGGACGCCAGAATCTGAAAACGACGGTCATAAAATTTTTGACTATTTATGGATGGAGATTTAGACATATGATTGCTTCCTAAATAATATGTCATTTCATCTGGATTTTTGTTGGTTTTTTTACTCTTGTTATTATTGGAGATTATTAATGCATTGGTTATATCTTCTGTTTTCTGTTGAAGTAAACAGACCAAAAGTTTTCATTATCTTAAAAAATATATAAGCATGTTTCCTTTGCCTGTAATTTATCCAATAATCCGGTTAGAACGTGCCCTAAAATGGTGTTACTGTCTCCACAAATGTCAAATGTTTCCACAGACTGCTTAATGACCTTACTTAATTGATAAAATGGTGCTTCTATCCTCACCCATTAGTGTATTATTTGGGCCCGGGATAGAAGCAGGTATGGTAGAGGAGGCTTAAATATCTTGTCAAGCCTTGTTGAAGAGCGATCAGATGAACAGCCATATGGTTTCATCAGATCAGATGAACAGCCATATGGTTTCATCAATTCATCATATCTCAAACCAAAGTCGTCGGACAGATAGCAAATGAGAACCGCAGAAAGTTAAAAAGATGTGCTTGTGTGTTGGCATGTTGCTCGTTGTAGGTGCTGTTAGGGAAACAGGGACTTATTTCAAGTCCCTGTCACATCGGATGTTTGGACACTAATTTAGAGTATTAAACATACACTAATTACAAAACTCATTCCATAACCTTGGACTAATTCGCGAGACGAATCTTTTGAGTCTAATTACGCCATGATTTGACAATGTGATGCTACAGTAAACTTTTCATAATTATAGAATAATTAGGCTTAAAAAATTCGTCTCGCAGATTAGCTCTCATTTATGAAATTAGTTTTTTTTATTAATCTATATTTAATACTCTAAATTAGCGTCAAACATTCGATGTGACATGTGCTAAGTTTTAGCCCATCTTAATTTTCTGAACACGACGCGACGCGGCTTGCGTCCTCGCTCAAGCTACAACTACCGCCGTGCTCCGTACAAACTGTCCCCATGCAAACATTGAAACTAACCATTTGTAGTAGCGATTCGTTTGGCAGCATGTTGCACTTCACATCACAAAATGTTCATATATATATACTATATATGAACGTCGACGACGACGCAGCTGCCTCCGCGGGATGCACACAATGGTCCGCTGGTCCGGCGATGTATCCGCCTAGTATTTTGCAGGGCCACCGCGAAACTTGGTGTACCGTGCACGAAACTCACAAGGCCAAAGTTACATCAAGCCCAGTTGATTGGAACTCGTACATTTGCATGCTTTTTTTACACAAATTGATGGATTTTCAGGTACCATAATATAAGCACTGGGAAACACACTAGGAAGGTGTGGATGAGAAACATGAGGGAGTGTATATATATATAAATGACCATATATATAGTGAGTGTGTATATATATAAATGAAACATGATTAGTATGTGTGATTATGATTAATTAAGTATATTGATTATTACAATTTTAAAAATAAATTTATTTGATTTTGCATAAACACATCGTTTAACGATTCAAAAATCCTGCTAACATAAATCGAGAAAGATACCAAAGTTGAAAAAACATGCCCTAAGAAATGTATCTCTCAGTTTGCGAGAATGAATTCTTCGTCAAGTCGGTAGTGTGGATTGGATACACTTGCACGAATTCGGGTAACGTCCACAAGTGATAAGCCAGGGACCAGCAGCTAGCCGCGCAGTTGTAAACACCAAACAGCGTCGCCGAATGATGCACACTAGCATAATCCCCACAGATCAGTACAGAACATATATCGAATCAAGCCAGCTTATTAGAGCCGTCGACACCAAGTTCCAATCATCAGTATCATCGAGCTAGCCCCGTTGAAGGTACAGTACGCGTCAGTAGCAGCAAACAGGGACCGAGATGAGGGTATCGATCAACCAGCCAAAAACCGAGGTCCACCGGCTATATTATTGGGAGGCCGGCGGCCGTAATTCTGTCTCCAAAACCAGTAGTGCGCACGTCGTCCAGAGAGGCGCGTCCCGTGACAGCGCCCTCTCCCTCCCGTTAATTACGTGGCGAATTGAAACACCGGCTCGATCCATATATCCAAAGTTCCAAACACGTACTCCTCGAACCCATCGAACGCAAGTTCAAAAAAAAAAATAAAATGAAAAGAAGAACCATCGAACGCGCGAGGCTCAGCGCACGTCGCGCGCACGAGATCGATCGCCTTGGTCCCCCACGCGCGCGAGAGAAGCTAAGCCATCGCGCGCCACGCGTGGCGTGCGTACGTCGGCCGACTCGGCGGCGCGCGCAGGTCGGCATGGCCACCGATCGAGTCGCGCACACGTGTGTACTCCGTACTACAGTACGTACGCAGGCAGGGTCGTCCTATCATTTCCGGCTCAAAAGTTTCACGTGCATGTGCAATCCGTGAAAAAAAAAAAGATGTATTGTAACCGAACTGTAACTGTAAACACGCACGTGTACTGTAGTACATGCACTGAGAGCTATTTGGACGGGGAAGTAGGGAGCAGGGTAGTCCGGTTGGTGGTGTGTTCCATCGCACCAGTAGCGACGATGGCGATCACTCGGCGAGTAGAGTAGTCGTAGAGATCGGATAATGTACCAGGCGCTCGGGGCGGCGTGTCACGCATGTCCATCGTGCCTGCCCGGCGGCCGGCAGCTAAGCTTGCTGCCTCTAGCGCTAGCTACCATAGCTATTAGTGCTTCCACTGATGCGGCCATCCATCGCTTCTATACACAACTTAGCTCGCCCTCGGTATAATTACATCCCACGACGACGCGCATACGTCTCCATCCATCGGCGCGGCGGCCACTGCACCTGCATTGTTTCGCCTACCAATGATTGTAAATCGTACTCTTTCTATATGAAAAAACCAGCTTCGAAACTATATATTTAGTCATAGCATATATCTAGATACTCTATCCGATTCCATAATCCTTAACGCTTTAAATAATGTTATGCTCAAACTTTTATAACTTTAATTATCAATAACTTTAAAAGTATTTAGCTTTAAAGGAATTATAATAACATATATAGATTTATCTTTCAAATTACTATAATAAAAGTAAACATATATACTATAATATAAAAAGAATGTCAAAGATATCGTATCATTGTTCAAAACGTCAAGAATTATGGAACTAGGGTTAGCTTTTTCTAAGACGAAGTGAGTATAATTTAGCAGCGATAAAATAATATCTTATATATAGGTGAAATTGTACAAATGTATCCACGATTGAAAAGCTAACGGTGAAAAATAAATCACAATGAAAAAACATCAAAACCAACTTTACCTTTAAGTTTTACCTTTAAGTTTTAAAGTTAAAATTTCAAAACCAACTTTACCTTTAAGTTTTAAAGTTTAAATTTTAAAACCAACTTTACCTTTAAGTTTTACCTTCAAGTTTGAAAGTTTAAATTTTAACTTCAACTGATAAGCTAAAGAGCACACGACGATAAAGCTATGGGTGGATCGATCATCCAGAATTCGATCAATCTAAGAAGCTTCCACCGGTGCAACGTCAGGGATCGTACGTTTGTGGTGCATGCACTCACAGTTGCATACAGGCGAGCATCTATGTTTGCCCCTAGTTATATGCATACACGACGACTGAAGTGTAGGATAATGGAGCAGCAGCAGCAGCTGAGCGAAGGTACGTCGCTTTCGCTATCTCGAAACCTTAGCTCTGCTCGCTGCGGCGCGCTGTTCACGTGCGCCGCACGCTACTATGACTGGGCTGTCCCAATGGAACGCCTCCACGCGGGCTACATGTCGACGGCGCCACTGACGATCCGATCACGACGCCACGCGTAGCGCAGCATATACACTCCGTCGTATCCTCTCCTTGTATCCATCAGCGATGGATGATATATGCTCTGAATCGAAACCAAAGATTGAGACAGAGAAACCGCTGCCATCCATGAGATATTTAGGTTCCGATATTTTAGTACGTACAGAGGTGTCGATGCAATGACATTATCTTATGCTACATCTGTCCTAAACTCACTTCGTCTCAAAATACAAGGGAGTACTACCTTATACTAAAATATCATATACTCTTTATATTTTGGGATAAAGTGAGTATTACCTTATCTTAAAATAAAGTTATTTCTCCACTTATTTTCTTCTTTCAACCAATCATAATCACTCTCTTTCACTTACTTTCTATTTTCAACCAATCACAATATTTATCCAATTATTTCTATCTACTTTTTTAATATTCATATTAATCTTAAAAAATTATATTTTAGGAAGGAGGAAGTTATACGTATGTAAAAAGAGGCAAAATAAACGTTGCTCTTGAAACAAACTAAACTCTGGAAGCCTTTCTTTTCTTGATAGTGTGCGGTGCATACTGAATTTACGTTCTCTGTTTCTTCAGGGTACCCCGACGAATTGACGAGGCAATGGACTTAGGGCCTGTTCGTTTTGGGCTAAATTTTTAATAACTTTCTCCTTTCTCGTTATCACGTTTCTCAAACTAGTAAGCTATACATAATTTACAAAAATATATGTATGTAAAATCTTTTTTAAAATATAATAAATATATTTTTAAATTTATAATAATTAATATTAATCGTGCGCTAACAACTCATCTCGACTCCACTCGATTAGTTACAGCCTTACCTTACCCTGTACCATTTTACATTTTTTTCTCGGCAACGGGCTATCACATCAGTTAGGGCCATCCCTAAGCAATGGGCTAAGCGATGCCTAACATTCTTTCTCAGCCCATTCGAAACCGGCCCTTTCTCGCGGGGCCTAAGCCGGCCTTTCAGTTGCCCAGCCCAACTAACTTTGCTGCGGCTCCCTGAAAATCAAGAGCTCTGCTCTGCGAGACGGCGAGTCGTCCACTCAAACCCCAGCCGACACTCACCGAATCCACCTCGACGTGTACGGGTTTGGAAGGGCAAAGCAAAGCTTTCCGCCGGAGCACGAGCGTACCACAGGAGATGACGGGGGAGGCGGCAGTGCGCGCCCATCCCATGCCCATCTAACGTACGTGTAACCCCATTTCTGAACCTGCCTGCTCATCAGTCATCACCGTGCGCCGGCCAACGTACTCTAATAACTATAGCTCTATAAACAAATCGAACAGAAACGAGATTGCCTAGCAACCAACCTATCGCAGCCGCGGCTTTTGTGTGGGCGAATTCTGCCGGCCATCTTATCGCGGACCGGAGCCGGTGGGCTCGATTGGATTGGATTGGATGATGGTTCGATGCATGTAACAACGGAGAAAAAAGGAACAAATTACAACTGATTTGACCTGAGAGCATTAGCTTAGTTATCAGCCAACCACTGGTCTCACGCCTCTCTCTCTATATATAAACCTGCCATGTTCGTAGCATTGCACACTGCATCTACAACAATTTCATTGGCACGTTCGGGTAGTACGTCAATCGATTGTTCGAGCAGTTGGTTGTATTGAGCTCTTGGTTGTTCTAGGCATGGCGAAGACGAAGGTTAGCGTGTTGGTTGCAGGCGTGACGCTGATGTGCGTAATCCTGCTGGTTCTCTCGTCCGCGGTGATGGTCGAGGCCGGACGGCAACGGGAGGGGAGGGAGCGTGTGGTGGCGGCGAGGGGGCGTTTCAGGAAGGTAATGCGAGAGGAGACGACGTTGGACGACGGCGGCGCCATTGGTGAGTCTAAGAGGCGGAGCCCCGGCGGTCCAGACCCTCAGCATCACTGAGTACAGATGACTAGGGATCGACGATCATCGATCTGTGTGCCTGTGTCTACTGGTGATACATCAACAATGTCTGTACCAATTCCTATAGCTGTTTTTCCTTCATGCATATTTTACTTGTAGAGTTGTTATAGTGTATACTGTACATGTATGCACAGTTATATACTTACACACATATATATATATATATGTGTGTTATAAATATGTGATCCGAATTTCAGCATGCAATATATTCGGATTAGTTTTCTAATAGAACTCTGTTTTATAGATTAGTTTCCTATTAGGATTTCGTGTCTTTGCTTATTAGGACTCTTAGATTTCTCCTATATATATCCCTCACTACTACAATACTGATTTTCACGTGCGGCTAAAACGATTTTTTGCGTGCGGGTAGGCGGCCCGGACGCACCTAAAGGTCTGAGAAAATCGTGATTTTCGCGTGCGGGTAGCTCACCCGCACGCGAAAATCCGATTTTCGCGTACGGGCGCTTACGTTGCCCGCACGGGAAAACAAAAAACCGAAAAAAAATAAAAAACCGCTGTCGCTCCCGGCCGCCGCCGCCTCCTCATCGGCGGCGGCCTCCCGCCGGCCAGATCCACACCACCCGCCTCTCGCCAGCTGGATCCGCGCTCCCCTCTGGCCGCACAGACGCCGACGCCCCTCCCCTCCGCCGGATGCATCGAACTCCCAATCACCCAAATCAATCGAAGAACACATCAATCAAAATCGAAGACAACATCATCAACGAACACAGAGGCAACATCTGCCAGCCTCCACCTCTTCACCATCACCGCCGCCGCCTTTCCGCTGGATCTGGCAGAGGGAGCAGAGGGGGAGGTCGCGGCCGCGTCAGATCCGGCGCGGGCCACCTGGGCGCCTCCCTCCGGCCGCGTGGAGCTGAGGCCGCTGCGTGCCGCCGCCGTTGCCACCATCACCGCCGCTGCCCCTCCGCTGGATCTAGCAGAGGGAGCAGAGGGGGAGGTCGCGGCCGCGTCAGATCAGGCGTGGGCCACCTGGGCGCCTCCGTCCGGCCGCGTGGAGTTGAGGCCGCCGCGCGCCGACGCCGACCGCCGCCGCGCCGCCGCCGTTGCCACCATCACCGTCGCCGCCCCTCCGCTGGATCTGGCAGAGGGAGCAGAGGGGGAGGTCGTGGCCGCGTGCCGACGCCGACCCGCTGCCGACCAGCCGCCGTTGCCCGCCGAGAAGAAAGGCCGGGGAGGGCGGTGCCTCCTCATCGGCCCGCCACCCCCGTGCACTCGTGGTAAAGAGAAAGAAAAGAGGGGAGAGGAACTGAGGAAGAGAGAAATGAGAGAGAGAGAAAGCAACGGAAGAGATAAGGAGAGGTGGGAAATCGAGGAGGGGGAGGGCGCGCGGCTTTTTCGCGTGCGGGCGTGTTAAGTGGCCCGCACACGAAAATTGATTTTCCTGTGCGAGTAACTGTCCAACGCGGGTCCCCTGATTATCCTGTGCGGTTGCTCTTATGGTCCACCTGGAATCAAAAGTGCCTCGCGTCCAGGAAAATGTTTTGTGTAGTAGTGCCTTGTAAGCCGCAAGGGGAGGGTGCGACATCCCAATGTATCCCCTGCATTTATATCCAACTCCTCTATACTGATCATTGTCGGTCGGCGCCAGTAATTTTTTCCCACAAGGGTTTTCCACGTAAAAATCGTGTCTCTGTTGTGCATCTATTTTCTTAACAAGTGGTATCAGAGCTTTGGAGATTGATCTACACCACGCAGCCGCCGCCTGTTCGTCGCTCCTACCTTTCGATCTCGTCGAGTTGTTCAGCGAGATTGGCTTCGTATCGAAGCCAACGCGGAGTCAACTGATCGACTCTGATCTGCGCATGCTCCAGAGCAAGGAGAAAAGCAGCAGTTCACGCGCAACCACGTTCCAGGGAGAAAAGCAGTAGTAGCAGCCAGAACCCATCTAATCTCAAGCGCACGGTTCCTGAGGAGAGCAAGTCAGGCATTCAGAGCCATCATCGCTTTGTTCATGTGAATTAACTTTCACATCGGAAATTGCTACGTCCACCTTATTGTGTACCATGAGATTTTCATATCTTGCTACGCACACATGAGCCAATTTACCATGAGGTTTTCTACGGAGATCAAATACTTTGTTTTATGCACCAAGAGTGTTTCGTGTTTCTGCTAGGGTTCCACAATTATACCAGCAGATTCAGGATTTTATTCTTAAGACGAGTTTGAAGTATGATCTATCGCTCCTAGATTGAGATATGGTATTCTCGTTATGGCAAATGAATGTGCAAGTTAGCACATCTACCATGGAGGAGAAGTGAATACTACCATGCACCAGTCTATCAGTTGCACATATATGTATCAGGACACACAAGCGAAGTCGTCGAGAGGGAGCCTCAAGGTTCCTGTCCAGATCATGTAGAAGTGATCAAATTTCTGTGGAATTGCTGCATCTGTTTGCCGAAAATACTAGGAGGTTCTATCAGGAGATCTGAGTACTCGTTTTGAGCACAAGAGTTTCGTGTTTCTGCTACAACAGATTCAGGATTTTATTCCCATAGCGAGTTTGAAGTTTGTGCATTAGGTTTCGCGTCTCTGCTAGGTTCAGACAGGTTTATACTAGCAAATTCTAGATTTATTCCCTATGGCAAGTTTGAAGTACGGTCTACCTCTTCTAGGTCGAGGATGTTATATTGTAGTCATGCAGACTATTTGGCGTGCAGTGATTTTATCTATATGAGGTTATTTGGAGATTGAAGATTTTTTATGCTACAAGGAAAATTCGTTTCAAGGTGGAGATTGTTAAATATGTGATCCGAATTCCAGCATGCAATATATTCGGAATAGTTTCCTAATAGAACTCTGTATTATAGGATTAGTTTCCTATTAGGACTTCGTGTCTTTGCTTATTACGATTCCTAGATTTCTCCTATATATATCCCTTGTAAGCCGCAAGGGGAGGGTGCGATAACCCAATGTATCCCTTGCGTTTGTATCCAACTCCTCTATACTGATCATTGTCGGTCAGCGTCTGTGGTTTTTTCCCACAAGGATTTTCCACGTAAAAATCATCTCTGTTGTGCACCATCGCACGCGTTTTCACAAAGTGCCTGAAGACGAAGAGTGTTTGTTCCTTTGCTCGTCTGAATAAAACTGAATTATCGCCTCATCATTTGGTTTATATTTATTATAAGCGAAACAACTTATTAATGATTAAAAAATAGTTAAAACTTGTTATATACGTGTATTAACGATTAAAAGCAAATGCTAGAAAAATAAACAATGATGAAATAAATCTCAAAATCATCAGTTTTAATTCAAATTTCCTCTTATGCGTATTATAAGTTGAAGGCTAAACGATGGGGTTCGACTTCTTTTTCATTTTGTTGAGATGAAAAGAGAATTCTTCATGGTTCTGTTTTTTTCATATATATGTGTGTTTTTACGAAAAAGTCAATTTATAACACAAGTCCATGTATACCTAAACCCCTGTCGGATTTGCTATAAGATTAATACTTATGGCATAAGTTTAATAAGGCCAAATATTATATTTCTCTTTTATTTTGGACGATATAGACGTAGGCACTCATATACACGTGGACATGTACTAAATAACAGGAATATTATGTACACGCTCATATTCCTCTTTTCAGTATAGCACAAAACCAAATAGCATCTAAGTGCACATGTATTTGTGTTCTAAAATCTTCTTCCTCTTTTTACTGTTATTATAAGATATTACTCTCTCTGTTTTTAATAAATGATATCTTTAACTTTTGATATAATATTTGGTCAGTTTTTTTAAAAAAATATATTAGTATCATTTATTTTATTGTGACTTATTTTATCATTAAATAAACTTTAAGGGGGAACGGAAGGTGTTTTTTTAACCAAAACCTATGTATGGGAAGACCCCACAGTGTAAAATTTATTAATATGAAAAAAAAGTATCTCATACCTGGATTTTACTGCTAGATTTCACTACTATCTCTGTCCCAAATAAGTATATTTCTAGGATTTAGAATTTTTTCAAAATAGTTAAATAAGTATATTTCTAGGATTTAGAATTTTTTCAAAATAGTTGTCACTTTAGAGTACTAATTGTTCCATCAATCACCTCTTATTCAAATTTCTCTCGTTTTACCCTCATCCGCCCTCACACTCTCACCTCTCACCTATACATCATTTAATGAAGAGTATTATAGTCCTTCTTCTTAAACCTTATCACTTAGAGTTATAATTATTTTGGGTGTAGTACTATGTTTTGTGTTTGGCCTTAATTTCAAGACCAGTAGATATGCAGCGGATTGTTCTCCTGTATGAATGCTTTCTCTCTAGCTATTTAATGCCTAGGGTGGTCATCATTCCATGACACCGAGCTGAGAAAATTTTATTTTGTAACTATAATTTTGTCTAACTAGATTTTATACAGAAAAGTCCCAGTTAGCATACTAGCTAGTTGTTATTAATTATTTAAGTGACGCTAATCCCACTAGCCAAGAGGGCAAGCAACTCACTTGAAAACCGAAGCAAATGCATTTTATATTTATTTTATCACTTCAGCGTCCAGTCACCATTCCCACAAATTCGTACTACAGCCTAGGGTCTAACCCAAGATAAATCACGAAAATGAAAAGATCAATGCTACTTCTGCTCCCCGCTCAAATAAAAGGCAGAGCTGATCTGTTCTTTCGAACTTTACGCGTCAATAAGGCAGAGCTGATCTTTGCCATTTTATTTTCAAAAATAATACGAGAAGAACTCAGACAATCTTCTTCATACATCGTAATATTGTACGGGTGGGAGAATAGCCAATACGGTGTATGAAGTGTTTCTCTACAATCATTTTTTTTTTTCAGGAAACAGGGAGCTTTATTTATTAAGCATTCTACAATCCCGAGCTAAGAGCTTAGAGACACGCCGGTGCTTGCAAACGCCAAACCGCAGAATTTTTCAAACACAACGCAAGCTGAGCCATTAAAATCAATTTAGTACTATATGATCTTTCATATTATCTAACGGATCATTAAATTTTGTCATCTGATCTAATATTATCCTTGAGCAGCGAAGCACTAGTCATGTGGTGATGAAGTCGTGGATACATGACTCCCCCTATCAAGGTTTAAATCCTGGTACCCACAAATATTACACACATGCATGTGGGTTTTCAATAGGATTTTAGTGAGATCAGGGATGTACCGTTGGTTTCCATCTCTTGTAGCGTGTGTTAGGGTGCGCATATGCGGGGTGTGAGTGTGGTGTTGCGTGTGTAGTGGTGTGTGTATGTGCGTCTACCGTGTAATCGAAAAAAAAAATCCCTGGGCCCATCCAAATCACCGTGTGGACTTGCCATGTTATCTTTACATACAAAATCTAGGTAAATTTTGCTGCAAGATATCCAAAATTTGTGTAATTTGCTTATAGGCATCGAAAAAACGTGTTACGGCTAGAAGACATTATAAAAAACTATTAATTTGTTAGATAACACTTTCGACTCAATTGGAGAGAAAAATTCTTAAAAAATACGAGAATGTCCCTATGGCCACATGCTTCAAACATAGCATTAGAGTAAAAATTTTAGAAATTATGCAACTCTAAATTTACTATCATCCCAAGTACATCACTAGCACATGTCATATTTTATTTTTACTCTAATATCAGCTCAAAAAGCTTTTGACCCTACGGTCATTCTCGTCTTTTTGAAGGATTTCTCTCTTCGATTGAGCCAAAAGTATCTTATAGCAAATTACTAGTTTTTTAAGTGTTTTTCAGCTGTGACATATTTCTATGATGTTTACTAGCAAATTACATAAAATTTGGGTGTCTTTGTAGCAAATTTTAGCCAAAATCTATGTGAAATGTCCCATTCATCTTACCTGCACTATAGGGGAAAAAGTAGTCTGAATGAGAGAAAACAAGTTCCAATAATTCCAACAAATTTCACAGATGAGGATGACAATTAATCCCTTCGGCATGTAAAACGAAGCAACTCATTGACTTATGGTTAATTAAGCAACTCATTGACTTATGGTTAATTAAGTATTAGTTCGTTTTTTGAAAATAAATTAATATGATTTTTAAAGCGATTTTCATATAGAAAATTTTTACAAAAAATAACACCGTTTAGTAGTTTTGAAAGCGCGTGAAAAACGGGATGGTGAGTTGGGAAAGGAGCGGAAAGAACACGCCTTATCATTGATCTTTCTTTTTTTTTCCTAGGGTGTGGTATATTTAAGGCTAAATTAGACATTTTAATGTAAATTTTGTAGGGACGATGACATGGAATGCCTATATAACGATTTTAGTGAACCAATAGAACATATATTATGCCACATGACAGATTTTAAACCCCCGTTAATATAATATGAAAGGTAAGGACTAATCCTCAAGCAAAACTTATTTAAGGGACTGGATCGGTCTCCCCTATTTTTTTAACGCAATGATCTTTGAGTGAAATGGTTACATAGCTGAATAATTTGTTATAACTATTCGTGAACACAAACGAAGAAATTAAACATTATAAAGTTAAAAATGGATTTAAAACAGTATTTGAAAAATCATATATATAGATAGTTCTTACAAATCTCACATAATTTTTAGATGGTCGAGAAACATGCATGTTAACCTATTGTTCCGTACCTATAGCTATTACAGTACTACGTATACGTAGTGGCTAGTAATAACCAACTGCAAACATAAGTAAGAGTTGTTTATAGAAAATACTAACTGCCGTATACGTATACTCATTTCGAAATATAACTACATGTGTGTTTTTCAAAATGCATCCAAACGTAGGGATGTTCAGATGCATTTAGAAAATATGCAGAAATGCTTGTATTTTACAACGGACATAATATAATCTATTTGTTAAAGAAAATTACCACGAAATCTTTTTGGAAAACAAAAGTTACATGGATAATACTCACACCTACTGATGCCAATCAACAACAGAGTATATATTGGTGGCATAGTCATGACACAACTGATCAGGAAATATGAAGTTATTTATGAACCGTTGAAATTAAAGGGAAAATTTTCCACCGGGCCCTGCTAAAACTGAAAACGATGGACGTACGCCCCCTTCTCAGAAAAGAACACTTTTGACCGCCGTCGTCGGCAACCAAGATGTGTCCAGAAAATGTCTGCGTACGTGACACACAAAAAATTGTCTGCCATCATCAGTTGTTAATTTCCACTTCATCTTCGATCGATCATGTGCGGCGCCACGACCAGAAACCGTATGCAGATAAAGCATTATCAAAATTCATGTCTGATAAGCGCATCAGATCGCGCTGGCCATTAGCCAAGTGGCTTGCGCTTAATCAGTTTATGCATATTTGTTTATCAACTGTCCAACTGCAGCTGGGAAAGCAAGTATAGCATGTCGTACCTGAATGTTCATGCATTGAGGTCTAAGGACCCATCCGTTTGAGCAACTCAGGTGAGATTTTGCTCCCCATGAAAAACGAGAAAGGTTATTAGCAGTCAATTAGTTAATTATTTATAATTTTTAGGAATATATTTATTTTATCTTTTAAAGAAACTTTTAAATATAAAGTTTTTTTTCACGAAACACACTATTTAGCGGTTTAGTAAATGTGTACCATGGAAAGTGAGGGAGATGCTTATATTACCGGAATTGCTGAATCAAACTCAATTTATGCCTAGTTTAAAATAGATTATTGATTGGATCATTATTATAGTAGATTATCTACAAGATTATAGCTATATATTAAATATTTTGATAAAAACTTAATAAATAACTTAGAAAAGAGAGATAATCAATACAGCAGAAGGCTTTTTTTTAGAAAACGTAATTTTAGAATCATGAAACAAATTAATTGTCTACGATAATAATCCAGCGAAGTGGCACGATCGAGGGCAATGAACCGGCCGGCCATGTGGCTAGTGTTGACAGAAGCAAAATAAAATTTAAAGAAGTGAGTTAGTTAATTGGTCTAAATGGCAGCAATGTTTGCTAGTAGCTAGCTGTTTGTCGGCAAAAAAAAGAAGAAAAGTGATGGGTATGATGGCTAGAGAAAGTAAGTTTGGATTAGTTATCCCAATATGCAGATTATCCTAGCTATTGGATATGGTATTTCCCACTCTCGGCAATGCATGCTGACTAAGTTGTTCGATGTACTACTACTAGTGCTACTACTATATATACACACTAGTAGCTATTCAGTGAACTGTTAGGGAGATAAAAAGTTGTCATTCTTTTTCATCTCTTTGATATATAACACCTGTAATTCTAGTGTATTGATGTTGATCAGTTGATGATCCGTAGATGTGACCAGAAAAGCCTTTTGCCCTCAGCATCCACAAGTAATTAACGTGCTTATCCATGCAGAGGTGTGATAGAACCAATCCGATCGACCCCAACCCAATTAAACGGCTGTCTGCGTGCAGATAGCCCATTGCTAATCTATGTCTAAAAGACAAACTTGTGCACGAAAACAGTTGCAAAAACATAGACCATTACAGCAGAATGATGGTGCCGTTGTCTAGCTCTGTTTTTATCCACTGCTCCGTGACGACGTGACGTTGTTGCCTGTCGCTCTTGCAGACAGATCATATATATCGGCAGTAAGTACGTAGCAAAACGCTCGACGCCTGTGTAAAATCACCCCTGGGATGACGATTCAGGAGTCGACAAGAGGCTCGAATTGCAGATACGGTGGTCGATCAAGCTAGTAATATAGGTAGTGCCTAAGTGGCAAAAAATAGGATGCATTTGGATATTTTTCACATGGTAATACAAAATTAGAAGAAAAAATAAACTAGAAATAAGATAAACGGGTTAAAAAACCCGCATACTTGTTCCGCTTGCATCCCTAGTAAAAATCTACCATGCAATTCAAGATATAGTAGCTAGAGTAATATAGTGACTAATTGGTTGGGGCTGTATGCCAAGATAGATTTTAGATAGAGATGAAAATTAAGGCAGGGCAGACACGTCGATTGACATGTGTGAAGGTGCGCGAGACATGTGTGAAGGTGCGCGATACAACACAACCCCTAAAATTATTTTTCTTAAGGAACAACACCTGACAATAAGTTGTTTCATTGAATTAGAGTAGAGAAAAATTATAAGGTTAGCACCCTGAAAAAGCTGTAGCCAGGAACGGAAAAAAAACTCCACCACCACGCACCGACAATGCCTACATAGAAACTAGAAGAAGGCTAGCACCGGATCGACCGCCGCTAAACCAACAAAGAAGTTATAACCGAACCACCCAAAACCAAACCCTAACAGCAGAGCAGCGCACTCAACACTATCCACGCTTTTGGGATTTAAGGGGAGAGGGTGAGAGAAGAATGGATCTGCTCTCCCCCACAAGGTCCACCAACATAGCTAGCTTTCATTAGCTAGGGCGCCGTCACAAGAAAACACATCTAGTGAGAACACATATAACTTGTTTGGAGAAGTTTTAGCAAGGGAGCCTCCTAGACGATGTCTCCAGGGAGAAGAGTGACAATGAGCATCGGTGTCGCAGTCTATCGAGGTCTCAAGAAGAACCAAAATAAGATTTTCACCCGATAGCCCAACCAGAGGGAGAGGGACGACTCGACAATACCCCCAAGAGGGAGAACGAAGCCCAAAGTGCTATTGTTGTCGGCCCGGCAAGGTCAGGCTAGGTTTACACCTGCCGCCCATCCCCTGTCGATCCTCCGTCAGCACGTGGAAATCGCTGTACCGACACCACCCGCTGCCTAGCCCTTCACATGCCTCTATGGCACACCCTTGGCCACCCGTCGTCACGCTGGCCTCTCTGTCATCGCTGCATCAACCTTCCACACCGTCGTCTTGGCCGGCCTCCCTGCCGTCGCCCGCACTGACCTCTCGGCGCCACCCGTTGTCGTCGTTGCCATCTCTACCTCGCCCGCTGCCGCCCTACCGCACCGATTCCGACCAGATCCATCGCAGGAGCTCTGGATCCGTGGCCTCCACCACCATCGCCGTCTGGGAACGAATGTGCCTGACCCTGCCGCCGGTCACCCACCGGGTGGATCTGGAGGGATCTGGCCTCGACCACCCTGGATCCGTCATCTGCTCGCGCGCGGCCTCTTCATCACCACCTTCTATCCAACCGCAGTCTCTCCCTTCTCCTCGCGGCAACTGGTGTGTCACTCCCCGACGTCCCCTCGTCAGATCCAGCCATGGTGGCCCGGATCTGGGTCGCCTCCACCTTGGGTGCCGGGGTGCTCCAGCCACGATGTCGGTTGGGGGAAGAAAAAGCCCCACCGCCACCGTCCTTGCAGCCAGCCGGCTTTCTGGCGTGCCGCTCGGCCGGTGGTGAGGCGGAGGGGAGGAGGAGGACGGTGGTGGCCAGCACCCGTGTCACCCTTAAGGATGGAATGACGCGGGCGAGAAATAAAAACCCTAAAATCTAGATGCCTCAAAATTTCCATGTTTTTATTCAAAACAGTGTGTTTGAACATCTACTTTTTTGAGAAGTTCTTCTCTTGCTTTACTGATTTGGCTGGAACGAGTTTATTTTCTTCGGTTCCGACAGCCATTTGATGAGGTCTCAAATAACTATAGCTTATGATGACAACGGTAACATATGTTTACGTCTAAAAATTGTATTTTTTTTCTGTTTAGTGAAGGAAATCGTATTATTGCATCGGGTCACTAAATTTCTAGGACACATTTGTTGTTCCTAGAACCTCATTTTGTGTTAGCACCGGGTCACTAAATTTCTAGGTACGGCCCTTGGCTCGAGTCCTGGCACATCTACACTCTACCTTTTCTCTCTCTCTTTTTTATAAAGTAAGTATAACTTTCAGGCTCTGCATTAATTAAGAATACACATAACTATATTTGTGGATATCAAAATTTGAACCATATTGAGTGAATATGAATACTTGGAGTCATACATCCACATCTGTGAACCGGACCTTTTCTGTTTTGCATGCACTGTGAACTTGTGATGAGGCGTGATCAACTCGCCGCCTTGCTCTCTATATAAGCTAGCCGATCGGGGGAGTACGTGAACGCCATCAAACAAACGACCAACACCAAACAAGCATCTGAAGCTATAACGACGATCGATGAGGCCTCGCGTCGTTCAGGTATGGTGCCTCATTGTGCTCGCGATGCTCATCGGCTCGGGGCTGTTCGCGGCGACGCCGGCAATGGCGGCCCGCGACGGCCGCCGGCTTCACCCGCCGGCGCCGGCGGCTGGCGTCGGCGGGGCGTGGAACAAGGGGAGTGTGATGGAGGAGATCATCAGCGGCGGCGCCAAGTGGGAAGTCCCCGGCGGACCTGACCCGCAGCACCACCACTGATCTGATCATACGATCATCTCCACGCGGCGTCGACTTAGTTTGGTTTGGTTCAGACTCAGACTGCATGCGTGCACGAACGAATAAATCTCGGCCGGCAATGTTTGGAGAAGGGAGAATATATCCATGCATGATGCACGAATAACCGGCAATGTTTAATTGGAGAATCCATGCACGCACGAATAATGCTCGGAGAATCTCTTATGTAATCCCTTGTGGTTTTCTATGTGTCGTGATCATTATTTTACTTCTCGGATGATGTTGTTAAGGTGCTTTTAAACTGAAGAGCAAACGGTTGGTGTTTGTTATCCTTTTTTGTGAACTGAGTTGGCCCTATGCTAATTGATAGCACCTGATTACCTGAAGATACATAGGCAAGCTTTAGACTAATAATTCATGAGAAATAAAGCAATGGCAATGGAGATTCGTTAAAAATAACAGCTTAATTAACAAGAAAAGGCTCGAAATCAACTGAATGGAATCTGGTAATTACAGTAAATACAAGTGGGTGCACTGCCATTTCAGTAAGACTAATGTGCTATGTTCCTTGCAAAGCTATGCACACTCAAAACAGTAATTCAACTTTCAAACAGCTCCTAATTTACAAACTCAAATAAACCTCATGTGCTCTTCAGAACGGCTATACCAGAACACGAACAGTCGAATCGAACATGTAACCACACAACGTACAAAACCGATCATTTTCATGCTACAGGATGTTCCTTGCCCGCATCAATGCTTCTATTTTCTCGACATCTTCAGGCGCATCCACACCATGGGCATCATGGTCAACTTTGATTACCTGTTATCAACGATGATAATGAAAATTCAATTCAGTAGTATGAGGCATAAGCTAGCAAACGTGACATTTGTATACACCATATAAAGGCTTACGATACTGAACATACTGAACAATGAATAGCATGCATTGATGCCTACCATTACAAAATTGTCTTTGACCCACACAAGTTCACCATCTTGGCATTCTAACGGACATGAGATGTGGGTTGTGGCATGATTGCTAAATTTTATTTGTTCTAAAACAGGAATTTCCAACAATAACACGCAGGTCACCTAATTTTTCGAGGAGTCATAGCAAAACAGCGTAGCAATAACGAATAGTCATTTTCTATCTGCATAGTTCCTAAGTTACATGTTGGCTTACCTTCATCCTGTATCCATTTTCAAGAACTTTAAGTTGCTCGAGATCCTCCTCTAGCTGTAATGGAGTTGGTGGAAGCTCTGGATAGATCTTCAAAAACTTGGAATCAAAGCCCTTCATGAAAAAAGGCACAATATGAAGGGTAGGCACTACAGGCTACGGGAGTATCCAAAAGAAAATGACACAAAGCTGAGAGTGAAGTATGAGTTGATAAATACCGCAATTCCCAGATGAAGAAGATATGGAAACTGGGGATTGACTTTCCCTGATCTGAGATGTTCAAAATTGCAAGTGACAATGTGATCGATGTAATAGCATCATCGATTAAAAACCGGAGGTAGTATCTCACTTATTAAATGGAAGCAGCCCTCTTGAGAAGTATATTGCATAACCCTGATTATCTAAAACACACTTCACTCGATTTGTATCAGATGCATCTTCAGGTTTCAGTGCAGTGACAGCTGTGCTAAAGACTGCATCAGGAGCTCGCTGCAAGCCAAATTGAAGGACATCATTAGAGCAATTAAATTACGTGAATTAAATGGAGATGCAAAAGGTAAAAGATAAATAGGAGTGCAACATCAAGTGCACTCTGTATTCTCCAATGAAGAATTAGTATGAGAAATCTAAAACTTTCAATGTATTCAAATCTAAGTTTGCTTATGATAAAATAAAAGCCCTAGTTCAAAAAAATATCTAATAAAAATTTGTCTATTTGATGGGAACTGCAAAAACTAGCAAGATATAGTTTACATAAGTAACAACCTGTAGTGCCATAACTACACCATCTATTATCTCTGGTTCGATAAGAGGCTCGTCTCCTTGAATATTGACAACAATGTCATAATGCTTGTTTAGCTTCTGAAGAGCCTCACAGCAACGCTCAGAACCTAAATGAAGCATATGCCAACGAAAAACATGTAGGGGTTGATCAAGTAATCATGGAAAGGACAAATAATGACAAAACAACATAAGCAGTACCATTTCTGCATGATTCTGATGTCATTATTACATCAGCTCCGAATCCTCTACAACATTCAGCTATTCTTTCATCATCCGTTGCCACAACTATGACAGAGAAAAAATGATGAGAATGGCTGAGTGGACTGGCAGTATCAAACAATTAGCATGTGCAATGCAGATTCAAAAACACTTACGACTAATATCACAAAAGAAAAGTTATAAACAACAATTACTTATACAAATGGTGTCACAAAAGAGAATTAGTTATGGTCACAAGTCAAGAAATATACGATGATACTAAACAGAATGTTTTGAGCAGAAACAGGAAAAGATTAAATATAAGATTTATGGGCTTGGACTTACCAACATGGTCCAAAGAGGAGGCTAACATAACTCTTTCCCATGTTCTCTGTAAAAGTGGAAGGTAAAAATTTCAGGACTAACTAGATCTGCTTAGGACAAATAAAATGCCAACATGAGGAAACATAGATAATTCAACAAACCAGCTTGCAAGATATCATATCACCGTTATCCAGTAAGCAATAGCGCATTCTATGTACCGTTGGATTTTACAATTATGTCAATCACATGGAAGAAAACTTGAAGTAGCATAATCCCTCGTCAGATAGCTCTGGTCTGTGGCACTAACCTCGGTGCTCAAAGTATAAATAAGTAATTTTAACAATACAACAAAATTGCATTCACTTTAAAGGACTTCTTAAAGTCGTTAGGGTACTATGCCATCCCCACCGAATTTTCCGTAATTATGAAGTAAAGGGATGTTACAATGTGAAGTCTGGACGAAACGCAGAATGAGAACCCTCATTCCACAGCTCGAAACAACAAAGAGACTGCGAATGGTATAACAACATCTAACATGTAGAAGAATTTTGAAGGTATTACGCGTACGAATAACGGAATCCAATTGAAAACTCAGCCACCACTTGTCGGTTGTCACTGCTACTACTATAGTGAAATTGCATCCTCACAGCAGCAGCAAATCGCAACGAGAAAACACGATTGGAACTCATCCCACAACTCAACTCGCAGGTTTCCATCACCGATTCTATTTCCCCACTTGAATTCTTCAGCGCAAGCTCCCACTCGCACTCTCAGATCCGGTCTCAACACGCGAAGCAAAAGCAATCAAGCGGGTGGCGTAGGCAATAGGACGGGACCTACCTGTATCATGGGCTTGCCGAGGATGGGGGCGAGCGGCTTCCCCTCGAAGCGGGAGGATGCGAAGCGCGCCGGTATGATGCCCACCGCGCGGCTGCGGAACCCGCCCGGCCGCCGGTACAGGTAGGCCGCCGCAGCCGCCGCCGCCGCCGCCGCGCCGAGGGCCAGCCCGTGGAAGATCAACGTGCGTCCCCCCAACCCCGGTGGCGACGAGGAGTCCGACGACGGCGGGCAGATCGGCATCTCGCTGGCTTCGCACGGCGGCGCCGCTGATCCCCACGGCGCACACGATGAGGTGTACTGCGACCGCGACACCGATGCGGCGAGTTTGATGCGCCGCCGAAGCAGCAAGGCCCAACCTAGCCTGGCCCGTCTGCTTTGCTAGGCCTAAATGGGCCTAGCCCAAATGCCACAGATGCAACGAGGAAGTAACAAGTCTATTTTGGAATAAGTTCACCGGAGGTCCCTTTAATTTAACAGTGAGATTTTTTAAGGTCTCTAAACCACAAAACCAGAAATGTTTATCCCTCAACTCACACCAACCGTGCACTCAATGTCCCAGGGCAGTTTATATGGGTGATTTCACTGACGTGGCATCCTAGTCAGCAAAAAAAAATACGTGGGGCCCACATGTCAGCCACCTTCTCATCTTTTCTTCTCCTTCTCTTCTCTCTTCTCTTTTCTCTCTTCTCTCTTCTCTCTTCTTTCCTCTTCTGTGAGGGAGGCCGGGGGAGGAGAGGGCGGAGCCCGCACGGCAGCGGAGCGGCGACGGGCGGATCGGCGGCGGGCGGAGCGGCGTCAGGCTGCGGCCGGAGCGGCGCCGAGCTGCGGCGAAGCGGAGGCGGGCGAGCGCGGCGCCGGGCCCGCGCGGCAGCGGAGCGGCGACAGGAGGAGCGGCGGCGGGCGAGCACGGCGGCGCGACGCCGAGCTGCGGGTGAAGCGTGGCGCGCGGAGCGGCGAGCTACGGGCGTCGGGGGCTGACCGGCGCGGCAAGCGGGCGAGCGCCCGACGGCTGGAGAGGGGGAGAGAGACGGTGTGCTCCGCCCGACGCCGCTCCACCCGTCGTGCTCGCCCGCCGCCGCTCCTCCTGTCGCCGCTCCGCTGCCGCGCGGGCCCGGCGCCGCGCTCGCCCGCCTCCACTTCGCCGCAGCTCGGCGCCGCTCCGGCCGCAGCCTGACGCCGCTCCGCCCGCCGTGCTTGCCCGCCGCCGATCCACCCGTCGCCGCTCCGCTACCGTGCAGGCTCCGCCCGCTCCTCCCGCCGGCCTCCCTCACAGAAGAGGAAAGAAGAGAGAAGAGAGAAGGAGAAGAAAAGAGGAGAGGGTGGCTGACATGTGGGCCCCACGTATTTTTTTTATTTTTTTTGCTGACTAGGATGCCACGTTAGCGAAACCACCCATATAAACTGCCCTGGGACCTTGAGTGCACGGTTGGTGTGAGTTGGGGGACAAACATTTCTGGTTTTGTGGTTTAGGGATCTTAAAAAAATCTCACTGTTAAATTAAGGGACTTCCGGTGAACTTATTCCTCTATTTTTTTTATCTCTCATCTCTTACCCTCGATCGAAATTGTATTCCTACGCCAAAACCAGGTATAACATCTTGCTAACTTCAAAACCCGGTACAAATTTATTTCCCCAAAAGAGGAATCAAAAATGAGGAAAAAACAGCCCAGTTCGCTCAATTTTCTTGTTCTTGATTCACATCGAGACTAAGGCTATGTTCTTCTCCCCCTCTTCCCAACTCCTCTCTCTCGTTTTCTGCGCGCACGTTTTTCAAACTACTAAACGGTGTGTATTTTGCAAAAAGTTTCTATACAAAAGTTACTTAAAAAAATCAAATTAATCCATTTTTGAAAAAAAAATTAGCAAAAACTTAATTAATCACGTGCTAATGGATCGTTCCGTTTTCCGTAAACACTGTGCAAGCTGGGAAAGGAGAGCTGCGAACGCAGCCTAAAGGGATCCACTGTTGAAACTCAAAAATCTCATCAAATTTGTGCATTTAAAGAAAACATGAGACGTGACACGAAATCTTGACGATGTCAGCATTTTCTTCGCATTATTAACTTGAAGGGAAATGCATATCAGGTTTGCTCGTGCAAATTCACCGGACTTAGTCCCTCGTCTCATCGACAATGTCAACAATTCTTGTCAACAAAGTAGCGCTTGATTAAACACGGAATTGACTTATTGCAGTTGCAGATGGGGAATGACGGGATCGTACGCGTGAAACATATACTCCGTATTATCTAGGCTACACGTCGTAGCACGTAGTGTACATAATTATACCATCTGGTCCACGCGGGACGAACTCTTCATATGATTCACGTGTGCATTTCCTAGCTCTTGCAGTCTATTCCAAGACATAAATGGACGAAAGCTACCGCTAATTATCCACACGCCTAATTAAACACACGCCGTGCGTACGAGGATTACGTGCTAATTGCACAACTCCTCTACCATTTCCCCGAACCACTCCAACGAGAAACTCAAACTACCTTCAACGGCTACCTGAAACCGACGCAATCACAAACGCAACACAAACATCACTCAATTCATACGAACTGAATGCGAATGCACAAGGGAAGGAATGAATGAATGATACGAATCTCTTGCTTCTGAGAGTTTCTGAAAACGAATTGAGCTGGATTCGAATCCTGTCATTTCAATTCCGTGTCATTTTCCAGCGTTGGACGGGTCCGGCCACTGGTGACAGAAAGGTATCGATCGATCAAGGGGGACATTAGCAGCCACTTAATTTGTTATTTTTCTTGTCCCCATTTAATTAAGCACGGCCACAGATTTCGTGTGGCAGGGACGGCGTGTGACTCGTCAGCAATTCACCAAACCTTCGATCCGATCCGACCATATCATTTTCCTTTTTCTCTTAGCTCCAAGAATCCAATTCATCGTGACGTCGGTCTCGTCCCCCATGGAATTGAATCCTTTTCCCTCGTGTCTATCCACAAACGCCACCGTGGCCTCTCCCGTTCGCAATCACACCAGAATTATTGACCACCAGATTGGTGGTAGAGAATGAGAATTCAATTTTTTTATTGTGGTTTTTGTGATGTTTGGATGCTGCACTGCCTAGGCTGTGTTCGAGAGATAAAGTTAGGAACTCACCTCGCGCGTACGCAAAACAAAGCGATGTATTTTCTTATGATTAATTAAGTATTTAATATTTTTTAAAATGGATTAATATAATTTTTAAAAATAACTTTCATATAGAAAATTTTTTATAAAAAATACACCATTTAGCAGTTTAAAAAGCGTGCACGAGGAAAGTTGGGGAAAGAACTTAGCCTCAGTGCTTACCAGCAGTAGTAGGAAATCGAAGTTTCTAGGTTAGGTTAGGGGAAAATGAGGAAGAAAAATCCTGGAATAATTAAGCACGTACGATATCTTAGTCTATGGTTGTACGCAATTTGGAACATTTGATAAGCTGTAATGCGTATTTGACTCGCCAAATTGGGGTTTTCTTTATTCAAACTTGCCGTACGATTTGCCTGGCGTTCATTTCTAAAACGTATGTAAAAGTACGTTTTTCTACTTTGTTTGTAATGACGTAAGTATACAAGTTGATGCAGAGATCAAAGCGCTTTTGTCCACTGACTTGGCTTCGCCCACTAGCCGTACCAAATGTAAAAATGCTGGTACTACTACTGTTAGGAACAAGACAATACTCCTACTGGTCTAGACTCTAGAGTGTTCCACAGCAAGTGTTTCTATTTCCGGCTGCTTTGCTCCAGATTTTATGTAAACTTTCTAGAAATTCGGCCAATGCTTTTTGTCATATTTGTTGACTTCGGGTCTTCGGTTAATAAACAATCCAATAAATAAATAAACAAACGAGACATTACATAACTTTTACATTTCTACCCTTAACGGTTAAAGTACACGACTAGAAAATATAAAATGATAGAAAACACATAGAATACTTAAAATTAAGTTTAAATTTTGGATACGTCTTACAAATGCAATAAGCAAAGCAAACAATTTCTAAATATTAAATTCATTCGAGAATTTGCTTCAGAGATGCTACAACCGATTATTATGAAGGGTGCATGATGTCAAAATCACTGCTCGATTAAAACACAAGGAAACTACTACTTAGCAATATACCGCTTTAAAGACAAAGATAACACCTATTGGCCTCAATATATAGTTGCGATAATCCTGCATAACCATTGTTTCTTCTCAGCGGCTTACAAGTTACATCTAGCGTTTATCTTTGTTAATCTGAAAACAGAATATCCAAAATTAACAACCAATCATTGTATTAGTCAAATATCGCTCACATCGTTATCGACAACTAATGTTGAACCACAACGGAAGATACCATTAGAGAGCGTAACTAAGCTGAATAAAAGACGCTTAGACCATCCCTAACATAGAAACTATCAACTATTTTCTATACTTGTCATGTCATATAGACACTGTGTATCCAATGGATGGTGTCTTGAAATTAAATTTACTTCCAATCACCTCTCTTCTTTCTCCTTTTATCCACATATCTCATTGTTTTTATTCTTGATTCTTGTGTAGACATGGTTTCATGCATGAGAAATGATGTCTTCATCATTTTACCTCTCTCCTCATTAACTTTATAGCCAAATCATATTTTTGCTTATGTAGTAATATATTAAATGCTATGGACACTGGATAATATGGAGGGTTGGGAATTGTCTTATTCGGTAGTATGTTCTCCCGCTGTTTGGGCTGTGTGGGACAACAGAACCACTCGGGTGCATGTCTTGATTGCATCCTAGCCATTCGGCTGGTGTAACTAGCTGATACACGATGTAACTACGGTCATAACGCAACCGCATTGCTGTAGTAGCTAGCTCTTTCGAGCAGGTCCAAGGCATCATGAACCCTTTGTTTTGGCTTAATCTTATTGTTAGTCTTTTAAATTGACTTTTTGTTGGCTAAAAACTACTCAAACCTAAGGGTCAGTTTTTTTATATTATTTATTGAATTGTTACAATGGATTACTTGTTTCACACTTTGAAAAATACATTTTCTAAATAAACTTGGTTCCCGCTAAAAAAAACTCTGTTCTATTGTGTTGCTAAGGTCATTTGTTCCAAATTAGTCATTAAGTTTATTTATTAAAATGTTTAATTTATCTATATAATGAGAGTAGATAATATGTAATTTGAAAAATACATTTTCTAAATAAACTTTGTTCCACTAAAAAAAGATAAACTATGTATCTGAACATACATGATAAAAAACCAATCCTAACTATGCATTATAGCTGTGTCAACTCCTCTCCTTCGTTTTACGCGCACGCTTTTTAAACTGCTAAACATTTTTTTAAAAAATTTTATATGAAAATTATTTTAAAAATTATATTAATTTATTTTTTAAAAAATAATAAATACTTAATTAATAATATATGTACTAATAAGTCGTTCCGTTTTTTCAGATACGAGTTTTCAACACATCCAAGCAATCACAACCTATGTAGACCTATGCACAATTCGTTCAAATATTTTAAACTGACCCGCGTTTTGGCTAATGATTTTCTTTTAAAAGAAATCCCGTGCCTTCCAATCCATGATCGTGGAAAACGCCGGCGACTGGTGGAAGCGGCCGCGCCGCGTCCTTCCGCCTCGTCCTCGGCCTCGCGGACGGTGCAGTGAACACGGCCGGGCGGCCATTGACCCGCGCGGATCACGAGCCCACCATCACACGCCAAACCCGCCCGGAATCTGACCCGCCACCCGCCTTGAGCCTTTCACCCCGACACCGCCTATTTTTTCCTTTTCTTTTTTCCCTTTCCTTTCTCTACTTTCCCCTCCGTATTTATTCCGTCCGCGCTTGGAACCAACCCAACTCGCCTCAACTTTTTCTTTAGCTTTTACTCCTCCTTTTCTCCTCCTCCTCCTCCTCTCTTCGCTTCCACTCCTCCCCACCCACGCCTCCTCCTCCTCGCTTCTCCGACCATCCGCATCGCAGCGCAGCGGAGGAAACCCTAGCGCAGCAGCAACCGCCGACCGATCGCCGCCGAGCCGGCGCATGGCGTCCCCGGCACGGCCCGCCGCGGCCTCCGTCTCCGGCGCCTTCGGCCTCTCCGCCGACCCGGCGCGCTGCTCCTTTGACCAGACGCTCCGCCGAGAGGTGAGTGAGATCTCTTCGTGTTCGGTGATGTTTGCTCGGGTGTGGGGGTGCTGGGGACTCGAGCGGGCTTCGTTCTGGTTGTGTGATGGTGCGAACGGTGGCTCGACTCGCCATGGGGGTGCAGCTTTTGCTGTCTACTTCTGATTTCATGGAGATACGGGGAACGGCTGGGAGTTTTCGTCTGTTGTTTGTGCGTAGCAGTGGATCTGCGAGCTCGTCAACCATTTCTAGGATGTGCTGCGAGGTTGTACTGTTCTATGTGATTTATTCTGACCGATTTGAATTGCGGAAAATGAACGAAACAGCCCACTTTCGTTTTCATGTGGAGATTTCGTCTTAATTTTGGCCGATTTGTGAGATTTGCGGGTGTTTTCGTTACGGCTAGGGTTTCACTGTTCCTTGTGCAAAACGCTAGCTGCAAATTTTTGAGGGATTTGTCCTATGTGCCTGATGCAGATATGCTAGTTTTGATTTACTTCTCTTCGTGTTTATAATAAATCTTAGGTGTTGTCGTGACATATCACTTCTGTTATCTTAGATTTTTTGGTCGTTCTACTGTTACATCTTCCGAATTTGTTTGTTCTGCTGTTTAGATTTAAAACACGCGGGGAAGTAATCGTTTCGTTGGGTTTGTTAGCTAATAATATACATTTCTTGTAAGTTATAACCAGATGAAGATCTGAAGTCAACTTGGTGATGTTCACCTTTTATCAAGACATATGAACGTATATATTTCTTAGCTTAAATCACGTTTGCTAGGCTTTTGTCAAAATCTGTACAGTTTTTTTTGTTCCTCGCCATGAATCTATAGGCTCAAAACATCTGGTCCTTAGCATATTTTCCTTTCTTCAATAAAGCAGGATTTCCAGGACAACAGGCTGCTGAGGTCACTTGTTAATATCCATGAACAAGAAACTTATTCTAGAGAAATAATAACAGAAGCTATAGAGAGCTGCATGAAGAAACAAGCAGACAACTTGGTGCATACACTGGATGTCATCAGTGGGAGGCTATCACAGTTGGAGCTGTATTGCTATAAGCTGGAAAGGTCAATTGGAGAATTACGAAGTGATGTGATGGATTACCATGGTGAAGCAAATATTAACTTCCGATGCCTCGAAAAGCATGTGAAAGAGGTATGTTGTGCTTTACATTGACATTTTGATAAGCAGCAACTGAGAATCGAGTAGTAAAGTGACGTGGACTGAATCTTTGTGCTCTAATAGCAGCACCTTAACTATGCTTAGCTAAACTATTGTCTATTCCATTTGGACTTATAAGAATGTTGGGCAAATTATTATTCTATACTAATGATGAATACATAAGCCAATGGGAATGTAAGGGGATGACTATAGCACAAACCTCTAGTTACATAACTTGTATTTTTCCTCCCTAGAATTTCCAGCCTCCTTTTAGGATATTTAGCTAATGGTGAAAAAGGTGTATTGTAAAGTGCATAATTTATACGTAGAGTTGATTTTCTCTAAACTGAAGCATATTTGATAATTCTTCCAGTTATACATGGGTTTTTAAATGAGCACCAAAGTTGGGCAAATGGTTAGGTCCATGGAGATGGAGATTACACGTTGGTGTGATTTTTATATAAAACGAGGGGTGGGAGGAGGGATGTAGTGTAAAGTACTAAAGCATCACCACCTTCATCTTCAATTGAAAATTCAAAGTAACAATACATGTATATATTTGACTACAGGGGCACATGGTATACTTCGCAATTCAGCACATCTTGCAAGTAAAACAAGCCATTCTAGAACAACACAAACACATCCATCTATGATTAGTGCAAGAATTCATGATGTGATAAGTTTCAGAATGAACTTAAGATTAGGAAATGCTGCCATTTACTCCCTCCGCCCCACAAAAAACAAACCTAGGACGGGACACATCCTAGTACTACGAATCTGGACAGACCCATCCTGTTCTAGGTTTGTTTTTTGTGGGATGGAGGGAGTACTTGATTGCTTGGCTTGCTTGGTCTAGATACTTTTTCAAGTAGAGCTTTGTTTTGTAGATATTGATGCATAGACAGCCAATCGGGATAAACTGCATAGCTAATATTTAATATGATTTTTTCCACTTCCTCTTGCAATCGTCTTGTTAAAAAAAGTAACCAGACTACTTATCATAACTCATAACTAGCACTATCTTTTTGGCCAGGTTCAGAAATCTGTACAGGTTCTGCAGGATAAGCAAGAGCTTGCTGAATCCCAGAAGGAACTAACTAAACTTCAAATATTACACGAGGAATCTGCACAGAAAAGCGAAGGTACTGCTCCATCAGTTCTTATGACAAAGGAAATTGACGGCAGCATGCCATTTGCAAAACATGAGCTTGCCCTTGTACCTCTGCATCAAGTAAATGCTGCCCAATCTCCTGGTATGCAATTCCAGAGTTGCAATGGGCTTGTTCTGCAGCAACTGGTCCCAGTCTCATTGAGCACTCAACAAGACCAGCAGCACATAAACCAAGCCACCATGTACTGTATGCAAAACCAAGCTCATGTTGAGCACAGGCAGGCCCAGCCATTTCAACCTGCACCTCAACCTGTGCAGCGACATACCCAGAATGCGCCACAGACTGTAGTTGAGGCACCACAGGTGACAAGTCAGGCCCCAGACTTCTACCTTCAACCTCAGCAGCAATGGGCACATCAAACTGGCCAGCAAGTTCACCAGGCAAGGCAGCCACAGCCACAGGTTGTGCAACAGCAACATTACAACAATATTCAGCAAGTTCCAGCACAGATAGTTCAAATGCAAACTTCTTCTCCACAGGCTCAAAGTGCACCACATGTCACACTGTTATACCCTCCTTATGGATCTCAACAACCTGCCTGTGCTAATAGTGAGCCACGCTCTAGAAGCATGGCTATGCAGCCTTCCTACTCTACAATTTCCTCGTCCCAAAGGAATCATCATGAAGTCGCTCCTATTTATGTGCAAAGCAGCACAATTTCAGTTCCACTGACTGAGCATAGTGTCCAGCCTCAGCAGCCACCGCTTGGTAATGGCTCATTTAAACCAAGCAAGGTCAGCCTACATGGTGTTGCCTCATATACAGTTCAGGGGAATGCCCAGGCCTATAACACAGCTTATGGAAATCCGTCCAACAATGCTGCTACTGTTGTTGCTGTCCTTCCTCAACAAGCCCAGTCTAGTGCTCCCATGGTGCTTCATCATTTAGGACCACAGTCTCTTCAGAATCATCCAGTAGACATGGTCGAAAAGGTTGCTTGTATGGGTTACCTTAAGGATCAAACTGAGACCATGGCGCTTCGAATGGCTTCTGCTGGACAGACTGTAGAGTTCAAACACCTTGCTTGAAAGCTGATCTCTGGTGGCGATGAGGTGGCGAGTAGCCGAGAATGAACAAGCCAGTTTGCAACCGCTGCATGTGGTTTCTTGGCTTGTTCCTGTGAAATATTATGGTATCTTACTATCATGGGAAGCTTTTCAGCTTTGCTAAGGTATTTCGTCTGGCATCTTTTTAATCAGCCAGCAGATTGGTACACATCCTGTAGCTTATTTTTTTTAGCTGGAGGATTGTGATGAAATAATACTGCTAGTTTAGTTAAGATGATGATTGTTGGCATGTGTCCTACCTTTTAATGGACATATATGCTTGTAACCTTTTGTGGACTTGCATACGCATGTTTGCAATACGAAGATATGAGAAATTTGTTGTTTTCACCTTCTTGTCAAGTGTGCAACTATCTGCTCCTAAAGTCCTGCAATGTTGTGGCTCGAGGCTTGAGCACTGTACACTCTCTATCCTTTCCACCTACGCACAAATCCTGGTGCTGTCCTTTCCCCCCTTAGCAAGCACAAATTATCTCTTATGTTTTGTGAGCTTATCTTGACTTCACATATATTTTGCCAGTTAGAAAGGGTTTGTTTGAGTCTGTAGGAAAAATGAATGTTTTCCAAATATTGGGAGTATGTGGCTTCAGAACGCCGACAATCTTGTTTGGTTCACAAATTAGGCCAACATAGAAGCACAGGTTTGGCTTGTTTTTTCTCACAAGAAAAGCATAGAGGAAGGCAAACTGGCAACTTGTTTTTTGCCGAACAGAATATTCATTAATTGTGAAGGTCTGCGGAAAATCTCATCTCGTATTTAATAGTCGTGCCTAGCCAGCTGCCAACTGCAGACATCATACAAATCAAATCTTTTTTTAGGACGGAGGGCGAAGTCATTATCAGAACAAGGGTTCAAATTTTCAACTAAAGCATCGGATTCAGGTATCGGCCACAATTGCCTGGGAGGCTGGGACTGAACCGGCCCAAAGCAATTCGCACACGGCACTACGGCAGCCAGAAAACCATCCGCCAATGACGCACTGCCACTGCACCAACGGAACCCTTCCCCGCCAGAATCCTTCAGCGCCCACCCAACTCGCCCCACCTTCTACTACCTCTGAAAATCTCTTCAGGGTTGCCAGAAAATCTTCAGGTAGACGCATCGATCCCTTCCATCAGATTGTCACAGCGCTCATGCCGTTTACACGGCACCAAGTGATGGAACATTCACATTTGTTGATCAGTAGTGTCACGAAGAACATTGCAACACGGGTGTTAATACTGTTATTGTGTTAGGACCTCATCTTCCAAATCCAAACGGTTGTACACTGCATAGATGTCTATTGCCCCCACAAAAGTATGACATACTGCATAGCATTTTGCATAACACAATTATTATATATTTGTAGGTATTTCTATATACGCAGTATATTGAAATAGAAAATATTGATCAATTTTTTTTAAGAGACCGTGTCATTGTCCAACCTAGAGGAAATGCCAAGATCTGGTGGTACACAGTAACTTAAAATGTCAACTGTCTTGGAACTGAAGATACAGACCGGTTACAATAACTTAAAACCCCATGGCCTTATCTACTCTTCTGCACCTTTCTGGATCAAACAATATCTGGTACACCAGAAGCATGCTTATCTGCCATGGATATTACATTCAGCTTCTTTGGTAGGGCACTTACCTTTGCAAATATGCACCAGGGTTTACCCATGAATCTATTCATTTCTTAGGCTCACCTTGATTTATTGATCTCCTAATAGAATAGTATATCAGCAGGTCTTGCACAATGTTGATCTGATGCTTGCTTCCATTGCTGTTCCCTTTCTTCATTTGTGAGGGATGAGCAATACTCTGCAAATGAAAAAAGAAAGAGAGAGAGAGGCAGATGATTCTACTGTCAAATGTAACTACTGAATTCCTCGCAAAAAAAAAAAACCCAGAGAATTAAAGAGTTACTCACCCATTCTTTCAGTGATACTCCTCCAAAGAGTCCTAACATGCAGGAAGCCATACAAAAAGGTTGCTGCTAAATGGTACTAATCACTAAAACAACGTAGCTGCTATACATTTATTCAGTGCAACACTATTATCAACCGAAAACACTGGCTTATCTAGATGCCTAGAATATTTTTTTAGATAAAGTAGATTTCTTGAGAATTATCCTGGTCATAAGATAACTTCATAAGTTCTCATCAGATAAACGATCGGCATGACATTTGGTACAACTACTCCAAGTATCTCGCAATGTGACTTGGCAGCTTGGCGTAGTTCCCTTCCATAGTCAGGAGCTGGTAGAAAAGATCCCTGCGCAAGGCAGCAATACTACCCTGCGATAGACAAATGATGGGGAATCACGGTTGTTATTCAGGTTAAACGAATTGGTGGAAAAAAAAAAGGGAAATGTATCAATGCAATGTGCTCACCGAATCCAGAACATTGCTCAGCTTGCCATCATAGACCTCACGCGCATAGTATAGTGTGTAAAAACCAGAGTTCCATCTGCAGCAGGAAGATGACTTAAATTTGTTATGGGATGGATTTTCATTTTTTTTCCCTTGTGTATGTGTGGCATTGGCAGAAGCTACCCACCTTTGGCCCCTCGGGCTAATCATCGTATAGTACGTACACGTCCATCCGTCCGGGTTAATATCCCAGTCATCAAAGAATTTGTTTATACATGTTAGCAAGCCTGTGTGGATCATCGTGGCTGATTGACGGTGCTTAGCACTCACATCGGAGATCTCCCGGTGCTGCAAGACACGGTCCAAAATATGCATTTGCCTCTTCTCCATGTCCCAAATGTAGCATGCCCATGTACCACTAGTTAATTGAACCGGGGAAATTAGCTGCATTTTCGAAATAAAATGGTTCACTAGTCAGTATATGTGATGATCAAAGGAGATTGGATAAAGAAACACAATAATCCGTACCAGTTGGCAGTTCTGTATTTTGTAGCCACTAATATGTTGATCAAACATGTCACTGACTGCTTTCATGGAACTGAAGTTTGGTTCAAACATCAAAGCTTTCTAAAACCAAAATGAAGGGGAAAAGACATCAAGCTTTGATCATTGTTTAACCGTGATTTATTTATATATATGTTAGGGTGTGGATGTACCGCGAATTGGGGTGGAAAGAAGTGACGCCACCGCTGCCCAGATGGGTTAGTATTCATCTTGGCATCTAACTGTTGGTAGAGTCTGATCAATGCCGAACAAAGGTCCGCACGTAGAATGCCACCGTGGGAGACCTGTATTTTGAATTCCTCGGCACTTATCTCAATTGGTGTAGGCTTGTTGTGCTTGAACCAAACCCTTCATATAGGATAAACAATTAAAAATCAGTACAAAGTTTTTGTGTAATGAGAATTCACGCATTGTTAAAGAACTTTTGCACAAACCCGGTTATATCTTCATCACATGACTCCTCAAGCCAACGGAAGCTAACATAGAGTTTGGCCACCATTCATGAACTGTGCGCATTGAAAACGGCGACACACAAGATGGCCTTAGATGCACCACCTATTTTGTCATCTGTGTCTTGCAACATTCTGATTGCCGTTGGTACTTATCCTGTGTATCATTGTTGTTTTGATCCAATGTGGCGCCGGCTCCTGCAACACAAACACGACAGATGCATTTCATTCTATAAAATCTCTCATTTAATTTGTTGTGCGTCGGGTGGGTTGAAGGATATATATGAGGTGTATAGTACTCATTGTAGCTTCTCCCTCAGCAGCTGCTGATACCAACCAATCGAGGCCACATTTGTCTTGCGTTTGGAAACCTGTGTCTTGGACTTGTGGGGAAAAACAGTAGTCACATTACTGCACATTACTCAGAAGTGTTTTTACCTTTTCTTTTTTTTCCTGGCAAGCTAACCTTGATCCAACCCACGATGGTTTGTATGAACTGCTGCCATCGCTTGGGCTGGTGATTTTAATAGATGGTGCTGTGCAGTAGGGGCTGTGCGTGACACGGACATCGGATTTGCACGGTCAGCAGCTGGATTTTGTTGTTCTATATGCCCTCTTGCTTCATTTGCCAATTTGCTTGGCCCTCACAAGTCACCTTTGAATGTGATTCAAATGTTTGTGTCATGACTCATGAGTACGCATATACTCGATCGAAAAATGCAACATAATGTCAAACACAATACCTCTCAAATCAATGGGGTTTTGGGATCTATTGGCTGCAGAAGCCTCACGTGACAACTTGCTTCGTTTACGAGTAGTCTTGGCACCTTCTTCGAAATGCATACGATGCACAGAAACTAATTATAAGTGTCTTTTGACTTTGAAAAATGTATAAACCTTTATCACTGGAACCAAATGTTCATTGCTACGCCCAACGAAAAAATGATACTACTACTAATAGACAATACTGTTAATATAGGAGTATGAGCTTACATGTGGTGGTTCAGCTTTTCGCTCCGTTGCGGCTAGCATATCGTCAGTATCCACACCTCCGATTACATCATGTAATCGAGCGTTCGATCGATCGGGCTTTGCTTGGACAGCTTCCGTTACAGCCGAGTAACATTTCTCGCCATGTTCCGCTGCCAATGCCTGCAGGCCTTCCGTTAAAGATGAAAAAACGATGGCGCATTTCTCGTTGTGCTTCGCTACCAATGTCAGAATGCCTTCTTCCGTTGCCTGAGATGAATTTTTGATCTCTGTCATAGCCTCATCCAACAGCTGCGTGCATCGTTCGTCAAAATGACGCGATAGATCGGACAGCTGCAACGAAAACACCATGCCGCGTGCGACGGGATTAGTTTTAGAATCGATTTAGGAAGGAGTAATTAATATACAATTAGTTTTGTTGGGATGAAGAGATTAGCGGCTAACCTTGGCAGGCAGGTCGTTCAGGCCATGGTTATCGCTATTGCTCGGGTCAGTGTTGTTGTCCGAAATGTCTATGGGCTCCTCGAAAGTATCACACCGAGCTTTACCTTTGCCCTTCATTGATGAAAAACCAAGAGGCTCAATAACATTTTTTCGCTTCAAAATACTACGCGCTTAGCTTTGATCTCTACTGTCTTAGAGAAGCACAATCGTACTCTTTCTCTTCCCACACCAATGCCACGTACAAAAAACCGCTAAAAAAACCCAACGTATCAAAAAAAGAATTGACCCAACCTAAAGAAAAATTCTGAAAAAGAAAAAAAAATGAATCACGTTCAACAGATCCCTTTCTGTTGCAACGCACGAGCCTGTGACTACTCCCTCCGTTCCTTCAAAAATAATCATTTTTAACCTATCTCACACATATCAAAACAAAACTAAAATACCCATGATTTATCAACCCTCAATGTAATTATTTTTACCTAGACAAACTCGGATAAAATGAGTACTTTAAAAATAAACTTATTTTAATTAGGATAAATTGTAGCTACAAATAAAATTATTATGGAACTGAGGGAGTGGAACACCATCATCTCGGTCCAATAACGCACCATTTTGGCCCCCAACCCGTTTTTGTGAATGATGCCGTACGGCCGTAATGAGGCACATTTTTCTTGAAGCAACACAAATCCTTCATCATCTAGGCGGAAGAAAAAAAAAGAACAGTAAGAAAAAAAAATGCAGGAAGCGGGCGGAGCGATGAGAGAAGGGATTGTCACCTTGGCTGGCATCCTGCGCCTCGTCGGCGCCGGCGGACCGCGTTTGCCGCTACTTGGGAACGTTGGGTGGCGAGTAAGCGGCGGCGACGGCGATCCTTCATCAGTGGGGGTGGGACTGGGAGGATGGAAGGACGAACCAGCATCGGAGCTGGAGAAGACCATGGGTGCTACTACTACTACTAGTCTAGTCCAAGACGAACTGAGGGAAGTGATTACTGCTGCTGCTGCTACTACTACTACAGTTATTTTATGGCGGAGTAGTCAACTGAGACACAGTACTAGTCAACATGGTGCTTGTGTGAGAAGGAATGGCAATCGAAACTGTTGAGAGCGTCGCGAGGAGAGGAGCCCCAGGACAGCCAATTTTGTTTTTATGATTTAATCATTTTCAAAAACTTATTTGAAAACTAATAAAATAACTTTAATCAAAAATAATTTGTGGGCTTGCGCTATTTAGTGAATGATATTTTTTACCCAGCCTCTACATCTAACCATTATAAAGCCTTTTAAATTGAGAACTTATCCCCTTAAAAAATCTAATGTGAAATTTACTCCTATGAAAAGATTTTGAACTCGGTATCTTGAGGTATTACTCAGATCACTGCAACCACTAAACTACATGCACTTTCATAACACTGAGATCGCATGGATCAGCATCAAGCCCTTTGATGCACCCCTATCAACGTGGCGGTTGAACCGCTCCCCTTATCTACGTGGTAAGGTTTAGGTTAATGGCCTGGCACAGTACCAGGGCGGTTGGTGTTGAGGCCCTATTAAGGACCTGTTTAGCACAGCTCCAGCTCCAGCTCCACCTCTCATGGAGCTGAGAGGTGGAGCTGGAGCTCAGTCAAATAGTTTCAGCTCCATCTAAACTAGGAGTGGAGCTGGGTGAAACTCTCTCACAAAATGAATTAGAGGTGGAACTGGGTTTAGGAAGCTCCACAACTCTACTCCAGACCCAACTCATAGAGTTAAATTTATTAAATTTAGGAAGGAATCGGTTCCATCGTTACGTGGGTGAGGGTTCAACATAAATGTGCCTGGCTCTATTCTCTAAAATCTTAGCATCAAGACGGATTATGCTAAGGACACGATCTATTTGTTAGTTGAAGTTTTTTTTTTCACGATCTTACTTTCGAAACAAGTTTTAGGCTGTGTTCTTCTCCCCCTCTTCCTAACTCCTCTCCCTCGTTTTCCGTGCGTACGTTTTTCAAACTGTTAAACGGTATGTATTTTGTAAAAAGTTTCTATACGAAAGTTGCTTAAAAAAATCAAATTAATCCATTTTTTAAAAAAAAATAAAAACTTAATTAATCACGCGTTAATGGATTGCTCCGTTTTCCGTAACACCGTGTGCGCTGGGAACATATTCCTGCGAACGCAGCCTTAAAGAAAGACCAATTTATAAGAAAGAAAAGGAACTGCAGGGACAGCGGCAAGAGTGCAAGACCGCGGCCGCCAAGACGGTTGAACTGACAGCATTTGCTACTCCAACAGTAGGTTGAATTGACAGCATTTTCTATCATCGGGAACTGCAACTCCAACAGTAGAGGTCGCATTGCTTCCGTTCCTGCTGTAGCTGCCACCTGCCGTGCGGCCGCCGGAAACCACCGTTCTGCCTTCCGCCGCTTCTGTCCTGCCGACCACAAGAAGCACAGCGCATACGGCACATCTGAGCCGCGCAGCAGAGCGGAACCAGTGCGAGGTTCCCGTCGACGTGAGCACTGAAGAAGACGAGCGAGTTTAATCGCTAGAAGGGGTTCTCCCGTCTAACCTGTAAAACGGAGTAACGGACCAGCGTACGATTAGTTAAATATTAAAAAACGAAATAAATAAATTAATATATCTTTTAAGTAATTTTTCTATAAAAAACATTGAAAAAATAAGTACTATTTAGCAGTTTGAGAAACGTACGCGTGAGAAACGTAGTAGCACAAGTTAAAAAAGTGTAGTAAAGAACACACCAGTGTGTTTGGAACTTTAGATCATGTTGTCATGAGATCACAAGAGTGATAGCATCTGACAAATTAATCATCACTGTCCCAAAGTTGAGGGTAGAGCGAAGGAGAAAATTAAAAAGATACATAAAACAATGTGAACCATCGACGCAGGATTAATTGAGTATTGATTTTTAAAACTTAATAGATGAATTAATATGATTTTTAAAGTAACTTTTCTACAAAATTTTTTTTTTGCAAAAAGTTAGGATTGCTAGCCCACACACTCCCAAGGGAAGGAACTAGCACCAAGCTATAGATGGCCATAAGGCCCGAGGCTCGAGGCCCGAAGGCCCGCCCCACAGCACAACCAATTATCTTGCCCCAAGCACGGCACGACCTGACAGTTGTGTTGTGCCTGGGTCGATGCCTTGGCACGTGGGCCAGCCCGCCCCGGCACGATCCAATGAGCAGTGAAGTAAAATAGCTTAGGGACCCTAAATAGACTTAGTTCAGCCATGTAAGGTATGACCCGAAGAGAAGAGGGATGCAAAATAGACTTATTCCAGCCATATAACACACAGCCCAAAGAGATAAGGGAGGAAAAATAGAATTATTCCATGGAGAAGCACGATGAGCTATCGTGCCTTCGGACCGGCCCGATTCCTATTGGGTCGTGCCTGGGCCATTGGTGCAGCCTGTGGGCTGGCACGGCACGACCCAACGTATAGATCGGGCCGTGCCGACCCGACTGATCTCGGCCCAAGCCCGATCGTGCTCAGGCCGTGCTGAGCCGGGCCACCCGTTTGGTCATCTATACACCAAGCCGATTGACGCTTTGCGTAGTCGATATCCGCTAGCCCTATGAAGGAGTTAAAGATGCTCTGCCCATCACCAGCTCCAAATAGCTAAACCCTGATCAACACCCAACCATCGCCACGGAGAAGAGCTGTGGAGGGAGAGCACGAGAGAAGATTCACTCATCCCCTACAAAGACCCAATGGTGACATCCAAGTGCGTCGTGCGCAGAATAAACCGTTCGAAGGCTGGGATGGTAAGAGATGAGGCTTCCTAGAAAACGTCTCCAAGGAAGTCATGGTACTAGAACTTTGTCGCAGCTGCCTGTCCATTGATTACACTTGGCTTTCACATAGAAGATCCCATCGGGAAGAAGAGGGAGGTATCTCGACAACGCCCTCGAGAGAGATCACGATGCCCAAAGCATCACGGCTATCGACCTAGAACATTGGCCTAGGTTTTCACCTGTAGCATCCCTCCCCCTAACATTGTAGTCCCATCGCCCTACTACCTAGCAACTACTACCAGCATGCAATCTTCGCAAAGCCGATACCCTTCCACCGGCCAACACTCATCTGAAGCTAACCTCAAGGGGCCTTCCGCTCCTTCCTCTGCCATGTTAATAGCCCTTTGTCAACTACTGTCACCTCTTCCGTGCACCGGATCAAAGTGCACCCATCATGTCCACCTCCGAGCATCATTCCTCACTACACGTTTCCCGCACGAGGCGAGGACGACAAGATCCAACCACCTTTGTTGCCCAGACACCACCCGTCCTCTTTCCAGAGCTTCCCATGCTCAGATCTGAAAGCAGATTGACCGTAGCAGGGGAGAAGCACCGAGGATGAAGAGGGTATTCCCAGCGAGTCACCGCCAATGCCGCCGCAGGAGGCATGGCCGCACGTGGGAGAGGGAAAAGGTTGAGATACAAAGAGGCAGGACTGCAGGACTGCGACAAACTGATAAAAAGTCATCTTAGGTTACTTAATAATTTATTGTTTTTAATTTACCAGTCTCATCAATCTAACCAAACAAGTAACTGAATGATCACCATATTCCTAAAAATATGGATGATCATATCTTATTTAACCTTGACAACGCATCATTTATCGGCCACAATTGCCTGGGAGGTTCTCTCGAGGCTGCGGGGCACACAGGGCCCAAACAATCCACACACGGCCCAAGCCAGAAACCATCCAGATTCCTCCACCTCTTGATACTCTTGGCGTCACACGCGCCTCTGCCAAATGCCAATGACACACTGGCACTGCACGAACGGAACCCACCTTCTACCTCTGAAATCTCTTCAGGATAGCCAGAAAATCTTCAGGTAGACGCCACACTCGTTTCCGTGCAGAACAGACTAGAAACCAGATGCCGCATCGTTCGCTCCTTTTCAGGCTAGAAACACAAATACCAGCAGAATTATACCGATCCATTAAGACTGTCACAACGTCATGCAGTTTACACGGAACAAGTGATACTATCACGTAAAACACGTTACAGATGCTTCATCTTACAACATCTTCCAAAACCAAACAGTTCTAAACTTTGTTTATTATACTCCCACAGAAGTAAACAAACCGCATACCATTCTGCTGTTGCATAACATCATTGTTACGTTGGTACAACAAACCAATGCTTCTAAACATAGAAGCGCTACAAACACAGCCGCGATCTACATGTGTATCGTATGCTGATCACGGACTGTCATGGAACTGGAGATACAGATTACAGACCGGCTACAATAACTTAAGATGCCCCCGTGCCCACATCAACTCTGCACCTTACGGGAGGAAACGAAGCCTGGTGCCCCGGAAGCATATGCCTATCTGCCATGGATATTGCCTTCAGCAATTAGAGCGGCGCACTTCGCAAATAGGCACCAGGATTTACCCCCTGCATCTATCGATCTCTTAGGCTCTCCTTGATTTATTAGTCTCCAAATAAAGTAGTGAGCAGCAGGTTTTGCACAAATGTTGCTCTGACGCTCGCTTGCTTCCGTTTCTGTTCCCTTTCTTCACTTGTGAGGGATGAGTCGATACTGCAAACGAAAAAGAAAAAGAGAAGCAGATGATTCAACAGCCAAAATTTGAAATTAATAATTACAAAGAGTTATTCATACAAGCCATCCCAAATAGTCCTAACATGCAGGAAGCCATACAACAGGTTGTTCCTACACGCTACTCATCAAACAACTTGCTGCTATTCATTTATTCAGTACTTCGTACAATGCTATTGGAAATGGAAAACATTGGCTTATCTAGATGGCTAGAACTATTGGACTCAAATTATTATGATCAAACGGGACTTCATGTGCTCTGACCGTATTGTACTTAAAATTGTGTTGAAACTAAACATTGCCAGAGTGCCCAAGTACAACAATAGCTTTTACACCAAGAAAATTTGTGACAATTCAGATAGAGATGCTAGTTTTGAATTTGTAAGACAACCAGGTCTGAGGTGTTGTTCAGGAGGATAATGGGGAACAAGATGATCACTGCAACCTTGACTATACCACGAGTGTTTCTATCTAGCATGAACAATAGCAAATACCTTGAATCCCATGGCTGAGCAGGTGTTTCTTTTACAATGGATGCATCGTCTGGAATGGAAATAGGTGGTTTCGATGTTTCCTCTGCATCTGATGTTGGAAAGCTAAGGCCAAATGATGACAAAAGAGGATCGGCTGAAATATTTGTTGTGTTGCTGTTGCTTGACCTATGTCCTCCACCTCCCAGAAGAACCTGCAAATGGGCTTCACGTAGATCTCGACTCAACAGAGAAAGGGCTTGGCTACCTGGAATAACGAATCTGCGCAACCTTCGACGATTCTGCAGGTGGTACAAAGTTATCAAAACCTCTACAAACTCAGCAAGGTTTTTTTTTATGCATCAGCTGTCAATCCTGTCATGAACTGCATGCATTGTGTGGGCTGATTGGTTGAGTAGGCATTGGCGTAAATATACAGATAGGAGAGCAGAAGTACCTTGAACAAGTAACCATGTTGCACAGTGATATGATTAAGCATATCTTTTGCAATCTTATCAGAGCAGATAGGGCAAGGCTGAAACGAAGGAGGAAAAACCATCAGAATAAGATTACAAGCTGTTATTCGAGTTATCGGAAAAAAATGTAGTTTCAGCCATGTACAAAGCTGGTAGTAAAAGAGGTGAACACAAGGCTACTTTAGTTGAGGAAAAGGAAAAGACACGTCTGTCCATGATCCGTATGAAGCAGTCTATCCGCTGCTCTTTTGTGTGTACCCAAATCAGAACAATTTGATTTTTGTTGAATCTTTGTATCACAACTAGGTAAGGTCGTGTTGAGTTGGTTTCGTATAAGTGTAAGACTTGTATATATTGGGGTGCGTTTCAGCTCCCTTCCCGTGTTTCCTCCTCTCTTAACAAAATGGTACACAACTCTCATGTGTATTCAAGAAAAAAAAAACAACTAAACAAACTAATTTATCTTCCCTCCTGAAGCACAGCAGCTGCGCAGCAAGACTGCAAGCGTCCTCTTTCACTCCAAGTTCCATAACCATAATACATGCTCAAGTTTTAACTGAAACTAAGTGTTGGGCATATGAACTATGGATAAGCCAGAAGTGGCTGATCCCCAAAACCGAGACAACCATATTTTAATCTGTCTTTAGAAAGCCGATTGCTGATATAAGTATTTAATCATGGTTATGTCCGTTTTCACTTCTCAAGTATTTGCTTATAACATCATCGAGTACCATTTCCTCTCAAAATACCTATTTTTGTACACCCTAAATCAATGCAAAAACAAAAAAAACTTGTGATGCCCAAGATAACGATCCAACTAAAATTGCATCGCTCTACAGGTCAACACCTCAGGCTTTCCACCTTTAATCCAGCAATATGCTCGTTCTCCAGGTCAACCAAACAAAGAACTTCATCTTGTCTAGTCATCCAAGAGCAGATTAAGGAGGAGGAACTTGTCGGGACAACTCACCGCTGCGTGGGGCTCGAAGGGATGCTCCTCCTCCAGGTGCGCGCAGAGGGAGACGACGTCGTGGTCCTCGTAGCAGTAGGGGCACGCGAACTCCGGCCTCACCTCCTCGTCCATGTCCATCTCCTCCATCCCCGCTCGATCTGCACCCACAGCAAACCAAAGAATCAGAAATCCCCCCCGCCATTGAACAGCCCCCGCACGGAAAGAAAGAAATCAAACAATCCGAGGAGAAGAGAGCGAGAGCGAGGTCCCCGCACCGCCGTGGCCGAGCTGCGCCGCGTAGAACCGCTTGGCTGCGGCCAGGCGCGAGATCCAGTGCTCCGAGTCCATGGGTAGATAAGGCTCGCCGCCTCCGCTCCCCTCCTCTCCTCTCCTCTCCTCTCCTCGGGTCCAAACGATCGTCCCCCGCGACGCGGCGATTGGAGCTGGAGCTCGGCGGGGTCGTCGGCGAGGAGGAGGAGGTCGTGCCTTATCGGGAGGGGAGGGGAGGGGAGGTGAGGTGAGATGCGGGGGAGGAGGAGTGAGGAATGGAGCTAGGTACCGCGGCTTTTTTTTATTCTTCGGCACCGGGTCGGGTCGAGGTCGCCGTCCCCCGCCGCGTCATCGACTCACCACCCCACCAGCCAGCCAGCCGGTGGCTGCCTCTGCCTCCTGGTGTTTTTGGCCGGTTTTACTCTTCACTACCCCGCCGTGAAACCGAAACACGCCGCGTGCCCGCGTCGCCGCCCACCGTATGGTACGGTGGTGGGGTGGCCCAGATGGCAACAGCGCCGCGGCGGCGTTCGCGCCAAATGCCCACCCAGGATACCGAGGCGGGCGTTGCCGCTGGTGCTAGCGTACGGTGTGGGAGTAAATTCGTTGGCAGTAATCGCAGACGTGACCGTGAGACCGTGGCCGAGTCGGCGAACGGGCGAAGACGGGGTGTGAGCTGGGCCTCCGCTTGACCGCGTGAGGTCGGCGCATGGTCGGGGCTAGCGTAGGGAGGAGTTCGTGTGTCGGCAACAGCGTCGTGGTGTCGCTCCAGCGACGCGTGGTTGAGTTGTGTTGGTAGCCATGGCACATCGGGACGACCGGACGAGTATACGTCTATTCTTATCCGAGTAAGATATACTACTACTCCTTCTCCTTCAGCCCAAAAAACCGAAGGTGATATTTTCTAACACAACGAAATCCTAGCACAATATATCTCGATAGCCCTAGCACAATAAATTTAGAGGCTATTCAGATTTGTTGTAATAGGAAATATCACCTCTAATACTAGTTTGGATTTTTTGAACGAAGAGATTAGATTGTAACTCGATTAAGTCAATAAGTCTTTATACTATTAAGAGTAAATTTCACAAAACTACATATATTTTAATCAAGCTATCACAAAACTACAGGTTATTTAAGCTATTATATCACAGAATTACAGATTTAGCAACTACTTTATCACAAAACTACAGATTTAACAACTATTATATCACAAAAATACAACTTTAAATAAATAATAGTGCTATGGATCTGTTGGATGGAAAACTCCGCAGCGGGGGACCAGACCCCCTTTTTGAGTTCGGCCCAGGGGCGCGTGAAAGAGGTTTCCTCAGGCCCGACTCCGGTGAGGCCGGTAGGAATCGAAAATCGCCAGACAGAGAACGGTGACACACGAGCAAGTATATAGGTTCGGGTCACCGATGAGGCGTAATACCCTACTCCTGTGTGGTGGATTATATGTGTGGATTCTAGCTCTCTAGAGTTGGACTTGGCTAGTCGCAATCCCGGGAGAAGACGTAGAAAGCCGAATCGAACCCCCCTCCTTTAGGCCTGGGCCTCCTTTTATATCTCAAGGGGACACCACAGGGGTCAGACAGGCTGTTTTCTAGAGAGAAAAGAGAAAAACTATTTTACAGATGAAGTCCATGTCGTGGCTCGGAGCGGAAGCCTTCCGCTCCTGTAGCGCCAGTATGCCGTCGATCAGACCGCCCATCATGGCAGTCAGCCCAGCACGTCGCTTCGCATTAAACGGCTGGAATCCGGTAGTCCACCGTAAACTGTGCGATGCACCAGGTGATTAGACTTGATGCACCAACCCTGATGTGGCGCGAGAGCCGGATCGGCCCTTGCGATCTTGGCGCAGTTCATTGGGAAACGTATCATACCTACCGGGCGTGCGCCGGCACGCGTGGCACTGTACGCCGTCCCATCGGTCATTCGCACTGGTCTCACGCCGGTCAATCGACGGTGACCGGTGTTAGATGCGTGCGCGTCTTTTCGTAATAGATGCGACATGCGTGCGGCGCAGGCGCACCGCGCCTGCATCGCCATTAATGCGGGTAGGTGAGCGCTGGGAGTACTCACCCACTTTGTTATACGTGGCGATGGCCCGAGGGGGTCGGGGGAGCCCGACCCCCGCTGGGCCTCCCCCGAGGGGGTAGCGCGCCATGGGAGGGCGGCCGTCACGTCACCCTCGAGCCTTCTCGCCCCTCGGGGGATGGCCACGTGGGTGGACGGGGCCGCCTCAAGCCCATAGTCGACATACCCCTGGGCCAGGACACCGACTGTAGCCCCCGGCGTAAAGCCTGTGTGGGGCCCCACTGCAGGTTGACCAGGTTTTACGCCACCTCGTCGAACCAGCGTGAAGTGGGCCCCGGTTTTCAAGGGAGATGGACGGCCGCCGGTTCTGCGTGTTGGTAGAAAACGCCTCCTAGCAATAATGGGCCCTTGTTCCGTAACGACATCATTATCCGAGGCGTAACCCAAGTCGCCTCTCAGCGGAAACGGGCCATCGCTGTGTAACGGCCCTATTTTCGGGGGCGGCACGCAAAACGGGGCACGTCTGCTCGTCTGCCCAAGATAATAATGATGGAGTACCTTTTGGGAACCGTATCACCTTTAAGGCGGGCTTGACCCATTCTTCCATCTTTATGATGGTGGCGACGTTTCACGCGCGCGCCGTAAATGGTGCGGCGTAAATGGCAGCAGGCGTGTGCGCGAGAATCGAGGGGGCAAGAGAGCGGGCGCAAGGAACGAGGAGCCGGGTGCAGCAGCGGCCAGGGTACAAAGGGGGCCGAGGGGGGAGGAGATCTTCCCCCTCACTCACCACTTCTCCCCCAACCCAGCTTTCCTGCGCCCTTACCTCCTCTGGTCCTAGCGCCTCCCTCGCCACGCGCTCTGGCCTTCCGCGGCGCACATCCGCCGGGGCGACGGCGACGATCTCCGATTGAGGGCGGCGCGCTGCCACCGCCGCGCATCGGCAATGGTCATATAGGCAACCCGTCGCACAAGTTTATGCCGATAGTGGTCAACCAAGAGCCGGCGATGCTGGGCAGGGCGTGCCCGGCGCCGCCGCCGTTCCCAGCCTCAAACGGCGGGGTAAGGTGCGCCCTTGCCAGCTCATACTCGCTCGGTGCATTCTACTCCGCCACCGTTAGGAAACGGTTACATCGTGTTGCACCTTGGACCGTGGCCGGTCGATTCAGAGGCGCCAGGCGATCTCTTGACTGCAGAGACTGCTGTGGGAGCAGGGACCGCCACTGCTGACTGACGGGAGGAGCAGGAATTGCTGTTGCTGCCGGCGGAGGAGGCAGGAATTGCTATGGGGGCAGGGACTGCCCTGCTGCTACCGCCAAAGCCGAGCGGAGCAGGGACTGCCGCTGCTGCTGGCGGAGGGAGCAAGGACTGCTGCCGCCGTTGACCGGCGGGAGGGGCGGGGACGGTCGCTGCTGCTTGTGGAAGGAGCAGGGACGGCCGCTGTCGCCGGCGGAGGAGGCAAGGGATTCTTCCTCCTTCATTTGCGACCCCCTGTCAGGCCTTCATGCCGATCATGTAATAATCGACACGGCCTTCGCGCCGATCATGCGATAATCGATTCTTCACCATATGCTTGTGTATCAATTTCCTGCAATGAAATATGTCATGGTTTGAATATTAGTTTTTTGTTTCGTATATGTGATCCAAGTGTTTTTTCCCTCGTCGAGTTGTTTGGTGTTTTGTCTTAAGCGGGGGCTCGGGTTCGGGCTGCAGTCCTAAGTGATAGGAACCGAGACTAGAGCACTTGGGGAGTTCCGCATGTCGAGACTGGCCAGGCCGAGAGTATGATGACCGAGATAAGTGCGGACCCGATTGTGGGCCATTGGCGAGTTCCCCCGGAGTTCAACATGTCTCGGGGCGCGACTCGCTCTGGGCCCCGTCGGTGTCTAGGCGGCGCGAATCACTTAGGAGCGACACGAACGCGACCGTCCCGAATGAAGACAAAAACACCCAACAAAACCCGCAAGCAGAAAACCATAATTGGACCGAATACAAATTTGTTGTAAAACGGATGCAAAAGAGAGGGATGTGTATATTGATAGTGGGAGCCCCCGACCAACTTTGCTGTGCCCGAGGGGGCACGCGGGGTTGGCCCGAGCCCGAGGTATAACGCAACGACTCCTCTATGGATAGAAGCGGCGAAGGTGTTCGATGTTCCATGGATTGGGCAGCTCTGTGCCGTCCTCCATGGCCAGCCTGATCGAGCCCGGCCGGGGGACAGCGATCTCTCTAAACGGCCCCTCCCACATGGGTGAGAGTTTGCTCAGTCTGGCACGCGTTTGGACGCGGCGCAGGACGAGATCGTTTATGTGAAGTGATCGGGCCCGGACATGGCGCTGATGGTAGCGCCTTAGGCTCTGCTGGTAGTGCGCGGCCCGGAGGACGGCGCGTCGCCTTCGTTCTTCGAGGTAGTCGAGGTCGTCCCGTCGGAGGAGCTCTTGATTTTCCTCATTGTATAGGGCTGCTCGTGGAGACCCCAGGGTGAGCTCGGATGGGAGGACCGCCTCCACGCCGTAAACTAGGAAGAAAGGTGTTTCCCCTGTGGCGCGGCTCGGGGTCGTCCGGTTGGCCCATAGCACCGCTGGTAGCTCGTCGATCCACGAGTCGCCGTGTTTCTTGAGGATGTTGTATGTCTTGGTCTTGAGGCCCTTGAGGATTTCTGCGTTGGCGTGCTCCACCTGACCGTTGCTCTTTGGGCGGGCGGGGGAGGCGAAGCAGAGCTTGATGCCCATGTCCTCGCAGTAGTCGCCGAACAGTTCACTTGTGAACTGGGTGCCGTTGTCCGTAATGATACGGTTGGGCACCCCAAACCAGGCAGTGATGCCCTTAATGAATTTGAGTGCCGAGTGCTTGTCGATCTTGATGACCGGGTAAGCCTCGGGCCATTTGGTGAACTTGTCGATGGCGACGTAGAGGTACTCATAACCTCCCAACGCCTTCTTGAATGGACCCAAGATATCCAGCCCCAGACCGCAACGGGCCATGAGAGCGGGATGGTCTGGAGGGCCTGGGCCGACAGATGCGTTTGCTTGGCGTGGAATTGGCACGCTCGGCATCGCCTGACCAGATCGGCCGCGTCCTGGAGCGCTGTTGGCCAGTAGAAACCCTATCGGAATGCCTTGCCGACCAAGGTGCACGAAGCGGAGTGAGCTCCGCACTCGCCTTCATGGACGTCGGCGAGGAGCTCGACGCCATGGTCCCGACTGATGCATTTAAGGAGGACTCCGTTGGCAGCACGCCGGTAGAGGGCCCCCTCTACTAGCACGTATCTCTTGGAGATGCGAATGACGCGTTCGCTCCCTTCGCGGTCCTCGGAGAGAGTCTCATCTTTGAGGAACGCTTGGATCTCAGTCATCTAGGCAATTTGTCTTGGGGGGTCGGGTTCGACCCCTTCGGGCCCCGAGACCCGGACTCCTTCGGGCCTCGGGGAAGGCGTGGCAGCGTCTGAGTCCCCCGGGGGATCAAGACATGCGATGGCTGGGTAAGCCTTTCTTCAAAGGCACCCGATGGGGTTGGGGCGCGTGACGAGGCGAGGCGCGACAGCTCGTCGGCGAGCGTGTTGTCTCGCCTGCGAACGTGCCGTAGTTCAAACCCGTCGAAATGGCGCTCCATACGCTGCACCTCACGGACGTAGGCCTCCATTTGCGGGTCGGAGCAGCGATACTCCTTGGAGACTTGGTTCACGACCAACTGAGAGTCACTTTAGAACCAGGAGGCGACGGATCCCCATTCCTGCCGCCGCTTTGAGTCCCGCAAGGAGTCCCTCGTACTCCGCCATATTGTTGGTTGCCCGAAAATCTAGACGAACCAAGTATTTGAGGGTGTCCCCGTTTGGTGAGGTCAAAGTGACCCCAGCGCCAGCTCCTTGGAGGGCGAGCGAGCCATCAAACTGCATTACCCAATGCGGCTGGCAGCTTGTTGAGCGGGATCGGCAACGACCTCGGGGTCGGGGAACCCGAGGTCAGGTTCGGGGGTCGGGCTCCACTCCGCCACGAAATCGGCGAGGGCCTGACTCTTAATTGCGTGGCGTGGTTCGAAGTGGAGATCAAACTCAGAGAGCTCGATGGCCCACTTGACCACTCGCCCTGTCCCCTCCCAGTTCCGAAGAATTTGCCCGAGAGGGTAGGACGTTACCACCGTAACCCGGTGCGCCTGGAAATAATGGTGCAATTTCCTCGAGGCCACCAAAACTGCGTAGAGCAATTTCTGGGCTTGAGGATACCGACTTTTAGCATCCCGTAACGCCTCACTAACGAAATAAACCGGCCGCTGCACCTTTCGGCGGGGCCTGGTTTCCTCGTTACGGGCCTCGGATCCCGCGTGGGAATGTTGGGGGGGCCGTTCTGGGCCTTCTCCACCTCCACTCTGGTAGCCTCGGGGTCAGGCGTCGTCGGGCCGCTCCTCCCCCAGTGACCTCGGGGCCTTCCTGGGGTCCGGGGGCCTCTAACGACGCCTGGCGAGGGATCGTAGGGCCATCGTCAGTCTGGGGGGCCCGAAGGCCCTCGCCTGACTGAGGGGTCTTTCGTCATCCTCTGTCCCGAGCTGTGCCATCATGGGTCGGTGGTGTGCGGGCTGAGGGCATTCCTCGGCGCGCTCCATCACCAGCGCTGCGCTAACTACCTGTGGGGTCGTAGCCAAGTAGAGCAGCAGCGGCTCCTCTGGCTCGGGGGAAACTAGGACTGGAGGGGAGCTGAGGTATGCCTTCAACTGATCGAGGGCTTGCTCAGCTTACTCCGTCCACCGGAACGGCCCAGAGCGCTTGAGGAGTTTAAATAGGGGCAGCGCCTTCTCTCCCAACCTCGATATGAATCGGCTAAGGGCGGCCATGCATCCAGTGACGCACTGGACATCCCTAAGCTTGCTGGGGGGCACATCCTATTTATTGCGCTAATTTTCTCGAGGTTGGCCTCTATGCCTCGAGCTGAGACCAAGAACCCGAGAAGTTTGCCCGCAGGCACGCCGAACACACACTTTTCGAGGTTTAGCTTCGTGCGGGTAGAGCGGAGACGAGTCTCCGCTAGATCCGAGAGGAGTGTCTCCTGGTTGCGCGTCTTCACAACCAGGTCATCAACATACGCCTCAACGTTACGCCCTACTTGACTACCCAAAGTGATACGAGTAGTACGCTGAAAAGTAGGGCCTGCATTCTTTAAACCGAAAGGCATAGTTGTATAACAGTATGTGCCTAGAGAAGTAATGAATGCAGTTTTTTCCTCATCATCCCTAGCACAAAAGGTCGCACCCCGCGGTGGAGTCGACAATTTGATCTATGCATGGTAGGGGATAAGGGTCCTTAGGACATGCCTTGTTGAGGTCGGTGTAGTCGATGCACATCCAGAGCTTGCCGTTCGCCTTGGGGACGAAGACCGGGTTCGCTAGCCACTTCGGATGGATGACTTCCTGGATGAATCCGGCCTCCAGCAAGTGCGCCACCTCCTCACGGATGAAGGCTTGGCGCTCGGGGGCCTGCCGCCGTACTTTCTGCCAGACGGGCCTTGCGCCCGGCCGTACGGCTAGACGGTGCTCGATCACCTCCCTGGGGACCCCGGGCATGTCTGACGGCTTCCATGCGAAGACGTCAGCGTTTGCCCGCAGGAAGGAGACGAGCGCGTCTCCCTATTTGTCGTCTAGCTGACCGCCGATCTTAACGGTCTTGGACGGGTCGCCGGCCAGCGCCACCTCCTTGATGGGGACCTCGTCGCTTGGGGTCATCCGCTTCCTCGGGGCGTGAGACGAGGAGGCGCCATGCTCCTCGTTTTCGCCCGCGGGCTTTGGACCGTGGCGAGGTCGCTCGCGCGCTGTTCCACGTAAGCCAGCGCGATCTTGAGATCGCCGTTGATGGTGATGGGACCGCGCGGGCCCGGCATCTTCATCTGGAGGTAGGTGTAGTGGGTGGCCGCCATGAACTTCACCAACGCGGGTCTCCCCAGGACCGCGTTGTAGGGCAGATGGAGGTCCGCCACATCGAAATCTATCCGCTCGGTGTGGAAGTTGTCGGGGCCACCGAACGTGACCGGGAGGTCAATGTGACCTCGAGGCCATGTGTGCCCTGGCGTCACGCCGATGATCGGCAGAGACGGCAGGAGCTTCGTCCCCGGGACCTTAATGAGGTCATAGGCCGTGGGGGAAAGGATGTTGAGGGCGGCGCCGCCATCTATCAGGACGCGCCTCAACTTGACATTGCAAACGGTGGGGGATACCACCATTGCGATTTGCCCCCCGGGCCACGCACGGGGGGTGGTCGGTTTGGTCGAAGGTAAGAGGAACCTTCGACCACCTGGCCCGTCGTGAGGCCTCGTGGGTGGGGACCGCAGCTAGAAACTCGCGCTTCATGGTCTTGAAGCTGCGGCGGGAAGCATGAGCACATGCTTCCCCGTCTATGGTGGCGACGGTGGCCTCAGGCTCCTGGTAGCCTAAGTCGTCGTCGCCATCATCGCCGACGGGGGCCTTCTTCTTGGCCTCACTGCGTCGATCACGGGCTGAGACCGTGAGGCTCTGGCCCTCACGGTGCTCCTAGTCCCGCTCCTCCCCCCACTTCTTGACGCGCTCGGCCAATCCCTTGACCGCGCGGCACTCGGTGAGGTCGTGGAGAGAGGTGTCGTGCACGGAGCACCACTTGCCGGCCTGGCGCTCTTGGCCAGGGGCGGTGGTGCTCCTCTTGTTGCCCTCCGTAGCCTTCCCCTTACGTGGGGGCCGCGGGGCATCTTCAGCAGCGAGGACGTGCCCGTCGTCGCTGGAGCGGGCAGTCCTCTCTTCTTCCTCCTTTCTTGGTGCCCAGAATGGGCGACAGACCAGGGGGCAACCGTAGCCGCCACGCCAGAGCCGGAGGAGTTCCAGGTCCACGCTTCTTCCTTACGGGCCACACGGTCCGCGAGATCAAAGAGCTGCGCGATAGTCTGGGGCTCCTTGGAGGCGATCTTTTCCAGCATGCGGTTGTGCCGCACGCCTCCCCTAAACGCGTATATCACCGCATGAGCGGGGATACACGGGATGGTGTTGCGGACCTGACAGAACCGTTGTATATATGATCGGAGGGACTCGCCGTCCCTCCTCTGCACCGCGTGCAGATCGGCTTCCTCTCCTGGGCGCGGATATGTGCCCTGAAAGTTCGTAGTGAACTGTTGGCACAGATCCTCCCAGGAGTGGACCGAAGCGGGTGGCAGATTCATGAGCCATCCCCGCGCTTGGCCTTTTAGGGCCATGGAAAATAGTTCGCCATGACCCTGTCGTCACCCCCCGCCGCCTCGATTCCAGTCGTGTAGATCTGGAGGAACTCGGTGGGGTTGATGCTACCCTCGTATTTTTCCGGGATGCTGGGCCGGAACTGGGCCGGAACTTTGGGGGCCATCGAACATTCCGAAGACTCGCCACAAAGGTACGGCACCCAGCCCCAACGATGGGGGAAACAGGGGGCCTACTTCTAAGGCCGCTAGGGCGCACGGTGGTCGTGGACGCGGCGCCCTCTCCCGCTTGGGTAGCGCGGTGCTTATCACGCCGACGCTCGATACTGAGCCGGGCATCCGGCTCGCCGTATAAACTCTCGTGACGCCCGCGAGAAGTCGTGGGCGTCGACGAGGGCAGTGAGGACGTGCGGCGTACATGAGCCGCCGCTCGTCGCGCTGTTCGTCTCGCGGATGAAGAGGTTGCAGTCGCGGTGTCGGATGATCCGGCCGCCGATGGGCGGCCGCTAGCGTCCAGTTGCTGGTGCGCCGCCTTAACCAGGTTGGCCACTTCGTCCAACCAACACTGGACGGGGGCCTCTGGGTCCGCGGCGATGGGCGGATGGCGCAGGAGCGCCCCTGCCGCCTGGAGGGCACCTTGAGGAGTGCCACCGTCACCATAGTCCAGACGGCGGCGCGCCTTGGGGCGACGCCGTCGCTCGTCGCTTGGCCGCTGGGAGGTGGCGGAGCCCTCCGGCTCCTTCAGCGCCTTCTCCCGCTCGGGGCTCCGGTGAGGAGGTGGTGACGGAGCACGCGTCTGGCGACGGGGATGCAGCTCCCCGCCGTCATCATCAGCGCTCGGTGTGGGGGTGTGGAGCACCGCCTCTTCAGCCATGGGGCTGGCTTGGCGAAGCTTGGCGATCACGCAAGGAGCGGGAAGCTGAGTAAGCGTTTACGCGCCCCCTACTTGGCGCGCCAGCTGTCGGATGGAAAACTCCGCAGCGGGGGACTGTACAGACCCCCTTTTTGAGTTCGGCCCAGGGGCGCGTGAAAGAGGCTTCCTCAGGCCCGGCTCCGGTGAGGCCGGTAGGAATCGAAAATCGCCAGACAGAGAACGGTGACACACGAGCAAGTATACAGGAGTACGCTACCCTACTCCTGTGTGGTGGATTATATGTGTGGATTCTAACTCTCCAGAGTTGGACTTGGCTAGTCGCAATCCCGGGAGAAGAAGTAGAAAGCCGAATCGAACCCCCCTCCTCTAGGCCTGGGCCTCCTTTTATATCTCAAGGGGACACCACAGGGGCTAGACAGGCTGTTTTCTAGAGAGAAAGGAGAAAACTATTTTACAGATGAAGTCCATGTCGTGGCTCGGAGCGGAAGCCTGCCGCTCCTGTAGCGCCAGTATGCCATCGATCAGACCGCCCATCATGGCGGTCAGCCTAGCACGTCGCTTCGCATTAAACGACTGGAATCCGGTAGTCCACCGTAAACTGTGCGATGCGCCAGGTGATTAGACTTGACGCACCAACCCTGACGTGGCGCGAGAGCCGGATCGGCCCTTGCGATCTTGGCGCAGCTCCTTGGGAAACGTATCATACCTACCGGGCGTGCGCCGGCACGCGCAGCATTGTACGCCGTCCCATCGGTCATTCGCACCGGTCTCACGCCGGTCAACCGACGGTGACCAGTATCAGATGCGTGCGCGTCTTTTCATAATAGATGGGGCACGCGTGCGGCGCAGGCGCACCACGCCTGCACCGCCATTAATGCGGGTAGGTGAGCGCTCACCCTTTTGTTATACGTGGCGATGGCCCGAGAGGTCGGGGGAGCCCGACCCCCACTGGGCCTCCCCCCGAGGGGGTAGCGCGCCATGGGAGGGCGGCCGCCACGTCACACTCGGACCTTCTCGCCCCTCGGGGGATGGCCACGTGGGCGGACGGGGCCGCCTCAAGCCCATAGTCGACATACCCCTGGACCCAGGACACCGACAGGATCTAAACTCTAAAATATGTTGTTCTTTGATAACTTCATCACTAAATATGTAGTATGTAGTTTTGTGATATGGTGCATTAAATATATAGTTTCATCAAAGGTTTGATACAATCTATAGTTTTATGATACACATTCTTAAATATGTAGTTTTGTGATAATTTGATCCAAGCATATGTAGTTTTATGAAATTTACTCTACTATTAAATGTCTACTATTAAATGTTGATAGTTTCGTAGAAAATTTTTCTATATGAAAGTTTTTTTTGAAAATATGAAATGAGTTCATTATTTTTCAATTTTCTAATAGTTCAAACCCAATTAACATACACTAATAATTTTCTTGTTTTGCGCCTAACTTCAATCTACGGGGCCATGACCAGAGTTGGGTCCGAAAGGTAGCAAAAGCTGGATCTAACCAAACAACAGTCCCAACAAAGCATTGATTGATAAGCTGAACTCTGAAACTTTCAATATGGGCCGAGAAGGCGGAAAAAACTCGTATGTCCCGCTCCTAATTTCACCCCCATAATCCCAAAACACACCCTTATCCCACACTCAAATCACTCCTCTAACCCAAAACGTACCGACTAGTCAAAAATTACGGATTACGGGTACAACTTCCCAGTTCATTTCAGAATGAACATTTTGTACCATTAGAATTCGTGCAATAGGTACAATATCTACCCCTAGGCATTTTTAGTTTTTTACTCCAAGCAATGTGAATCAGACTCCCAACCTGAGAGATTGTACAAGGAATTCCTCCTCTATGCAACGCAAACGCAAAAGCTGTGTATAACGTTCTACTAGTTCTCAGTATCTCACACATCGAAGGCCGCATTGCCTTGCACCGTGGCACATGACCTGAAAAAACTCTCAAGGAACTCGCCGCGGCTGCCGGATGATCACCAGTTCAACACACGCACACAAGACAAGGCTTCATACTACATCGGTGGACTTGCTCGATCTACTGCCCCAGCAGCCGCTTGACGCCGGACTTCTGGTCGGCGGTGAGCCTCGCCGGGAACTTGATGTCGAACTTGACCCTGAGGTTGCCCTTCTTGGAGGGGTCCTTGGGGATGGGCATGCCCTCGCCGCGGACGACCTCCTCGTAGCCCGGGTTGATGACGGAGGTGATCGGGATCGTCAGGCTGCGGCCGTCGAGCGTCGTCAGGTGGACGGTGTGGCCGGTCAGGGCCTCGGCGAGCGGTATCTTCTGCGTCACGACGAGGTCGTTGCCATCCCGGGTGAACACCGGGTGCGGCTTCTCGTCGATGATGAAGACGAGGTCAGCCGGGATCACGTTCGGCTGCTCATTTCCTTTCTCCGGGAAGGTGATCTTGGTGCCCTTCTTCCAACCTGGCTTCACATCGATGGTCAGGATCTCCTCCACCGGAATTGTCTTACTGCACAGTCACAATGAGCAGCATTATTCAGTACACAACCATACGCAGAAAGAAGTGTCAGCTCTACCACAGTACCATAACGGAATTACTACCTCAGTCCCAAATTAGCACCCTAAAAAAAATCAGGTTAGACACATTCTATTACACAAATCTAGACGGAACCTATCCAGATTTGTATTACTATGAAATATCCAATTCAATCATAGATTGCTATATTTTGAGTCGGAGGTAATAGTATATTAGACTAAGGGCGGAAGAAATTGCTCAAGCAATTAAATAAATATCATGGTAGTATAAAGCAATTAATTAACTGCAACAAGAAGTGTCAGCTCTACCACACTAACTAAGGGCACGTTCTAACTGGATTATGAGATTATCAAGGGCCGTGGAGAATTGCTCAAGCAATTGATTAAATATTATATAGCTAACAATTAGCTTCAATAAGTTGTCTAAGCATTACGGTTTTGTAAATTAGGAGAGTGGCACAAATAATCCATGTCTCCATTACTAGATATGTAGAACAACGCTCTAATTTGGAGAATGTCTGAAGAAGTTAAAACTGGCTGGTGTACTAAATTAGAACAGTTTTAAGCATCCATCACAAATTCCATACATAAGTTCTGCAGACCTGCAGTGCTAAATTAGTAGTAACAAATCGCTAATGCTGAGACATAATAAGTCTGAATTTGTGATTTGTGAAGCAAAGGAAGAGAGACTCACCCACTAGCGTCAGCGATTTCCCTGGAAATCTTCATCTTCTTGGTGGTGCCCTTGTAGAGCTCCTCCAGGCTGCATGGCAGCTTCCTCTCGATCGCTGGCGCCTTCAACGCCCTCCCGGCGCCGCCGTGCATCCCGTGGTGCCCGTCGACGCCACCGCCGAACGCCGAGCCGAAGATGTCGTCCCCGAAGATCGACGACGAGAACCGCGGGCCGCCTGTCCGCATCCCGGGCCCTCCCCCCATGCCGCCGCCCATGCCACCGCCCATGCCGCCGAACGGGCTGGACGAGCCGAAGAACTCGGCGAAGATGTCCTCCGCGTTGCGCGGGTTGAACCGGAACACGTTCGGCCCGTCGCCGCTGGTGGAGAAAAACGTCGCGCCTCCCGGGCCGGCGCCGCCGGCGCCCGGCGGCGGCACTTGCCCCTTGAGCCCCTCCTCGCCGTACTGGTCGTACACCGCTCGCTTCTGCGGGTCACTCAGCACCTACGCCGACACGAACACAAAACACCATGGATGCGTCACGACATTGCACAATTCAGCAAAAAAACGAATCTAATCAAATAAAAAACAGATCTCTGTCTGGCTCGGCCGCTTACCTCGTACGCCTCGGAGATCTGCTTGAACTTGTTCTCCGCCTCCTTCTTGTTGTTGGGGTTCTTATCAGGGTGCCACTTCATGGCGAGCTTGCGGTACGCCTTCTTGAGGTCGTCGTCGGAGGCGGCCTTGTCGACGCCCAGGATCTTGTAGTAATCCATCCCCATGGCTAAACCTTACTCGATCTGTTCCGCCTCTTCGGTGTGGTCGCGTCGCGTCGCGTTCTTGGCTATTCGCCGGCGAGCAGCTTCGTGTTGCCGTCGTTGCGGTTGTGTTGGGAGAGGAGAGAGGTGGGGGGAGAAAAGAGGGGAGAGAGAAGAGTCTGGAGAGAGGGAGGAGGGTATCGGGAGAGAAGAGGAGTGTGGAGATGGGTGTGGAAGCTTCCAGAACGTCCTGGAGGGAGCGCGGGCTATCTGGGAGCACGTGAGAGTGAGACGGACGGACGCGTAGTTGGTTCGATCGGTTGGGTCGGAAATATTCTGCGCTTATCCGTCGACAGCTGCCACGTTTGCAGGCTTGCAGCTTGGGTTCCAAACTCTTCGTTTTGGAATTCGAGTTTGAGTTTCTGTTCTTCAAATTTGGTTTGAGTTTGAGTAGAATTCTTCATCCTTCTCCTCGATGTAGAATTCCGCGACAGCCCGAGTATCAAGGGGGTGTGTTTGTTTCGAGAAACTTAAGTTCATGTCACATTGAATATTTAAGCGTTAATTAAGAGTATTAAATATATATTAATAATAAAACTAATTGTATAAATGAGAGCTAATTCACGAGACAAATTTTTTAAATCTAATTAATCCATAATTAACACATGTTTACTTTAGCATCACATAGGCTAATCATGTATTAATTAGGCTCAATAAATTCGTCTCGCAAATTAGTCCAGGTTATAAAATGGGTATTATTTTTAGTCTACATTTAATACTTCTAATTAGTGTACAAACATTCGATGTGACAGAGACTAAAAATAAGTCTCTGGAAACAAACAGATCCTCAGTCTTAAGAAAGGGACTCCTAGAAGATAGCTAATGTGGAGATATATCGAATTAAAGGAGACTTCAAATGAATTCCATTGACATTTGACAACTTCGTAATGTAACAATGAGTGTATAAAATGAAACGATTTTACTTGTATAGTATGTTATGCTCTACTTCGGGACTGTTCACTTTGATACCTAAATCACATTACCCAATTTTAGCAGTGATATTGCTAATATATGATAAAGTTGATACGTGTAGACTATGTTAGTTTGTTTCTTTTATCAATTTTTTGTGAGAGGAATGTTCTAGAATTACTAAACTTTGATAGTGGTGGTAAGTTTTGGCAAATGTTTGAATTGTTGCCTTTCTAAATTTTGGAAATCCAAAACTTGGTATGATTAATTTTGGTTGTAAAGTGAACAGACGCTTCAACTTTCAAATGTGCATGTTCGGGAGCACTGGATGTAGCTGCGGTGCAGCCGTGCAGACAATTGCTACAGAAAGTTAGTAGTACACATTTCTTCACTCCGACTGTACAGTCAGTCGTAACAGGTGTCGAAGAAGTGCTGTCAAACAGCCCTAGTGTTTCCATCTTTATTCTCGTGGTTGATAGAAGATGACTTTTAGGCTGAGTTCTTCATTAACACTAATGAGTCACTCCGTTTTACGTGTACTCCTATCTATCTATTTGTTTTACTGTTGCATGTGTTCGTTGATCTCAGCCCATGAAGAGGTGACGATCTCTCTACTATGTCGTGCCCTCTCAACAATCTAGGATCCGTTTAGATAATGGGAAAGAGAAATGATTTCCCACCTATTAAGGTAACTTTGAATCCTACCTATCCATTTTCTCCATCTTATTTCATTCCAACATTTCATTCATTTCCCAATCCCACCTCTAATTTCACATTATCCAAACATACCCCTAAAACTCTAAGGAGTTGTTCACTTTGATATTTTAAACAACTTTGGTATTTGATAGTTTAAAGTTTGATATTATTAATATTTGGTAAGGTTGAGAAGTGTATGTTGTATTTGATTTGTTAACTTTGCTAAGTGTTTGCGAGAGAAAGATTCTAAAATCTCCAAAGTTTGGTAGTGGAGGTCAGTTTTAGCAATTTTACATTGTTATATCTTGTTAATTTATAGGTAAAGCTAAAAACTTAGGTGGGTTAATTTTGCCAACAAAGTAAATAAACAACACCTAACCCCCCATCACGAAAGCGCCACCTGCAACCAATTACCGGTGATGCGTTCTTATCAAGCCGGATCCACGGCTCGGCAATGCTACATCCACCCATCAACTCAACCAAAGGAGAGAACTCGGTATGCATGGGAGTATCAAGCCGGACAGTACTATCGCATTCCGCAATAAAGAATACGATCATGTTAGGCCAACCCTTGAATATGAGATTAGAACTCACAGCAAGAATGCAATGCAGATGACGGGTTACATATATGGATGGGATTTTATCGGGCTTACCATCTAGTAGTAACTTTTCCTGCCGTGCCAGGTAACTTTGTACGGGAATGATTTCCGATATTGAATGTACTGTGTATACATCCTACCATGTTGGTATAAATTACCAATACACTTCTACAAAACCGATAATCCTCTACTACGGATAAACCATCTGTTTGAGCTAGAACCAGATGTAAACCGTACCATCACCTGGTTTCCACGTGACCTTTCAAACGGCCAGACTTCTTATTTAAGTTATTCGCTATACTCGGAAGAATATGATGTACCGTCTTCATCCTCGTCGCCGTTCTCAGCTCCACCACCGCCACCATCGCCATCGTCATTGTCCTCGACATCATCCTCGCCCATTTCAGCATCGTCGTTGTCTTCGTCAACATGCTGTTCTGCATCGTAGTCCTCTCCATCGTCCTCACCCTCATCATCCCCTTCAGCATCTTCTTCATTATCGTCACTCCCATCATCCATCATCTGAAGAGGGCTGGACCCAGAATTTTCCCGAGAATAATCTGGGAGCTGCTCATCGTACTCCTCGTTCATGGGTTCACTATTTTCCTCACTGGATTCCTCTGATTGAGAAGCTGAATTGTCCTCATCATCCTTGACATACGATGGCCTTCTCTCCAAGCCCCACTCTTCTGCACCAGAACTCTGAGGAGACTCCATGGCTGTTGTATGCTTTGCATTCCTTAGCATGCTAAAGCTGCCCAGCAAGTTTGGCTTTGGAATTGATCTGGCTCCAATATCTGATGGCTGCCGAGGTCTAACAGTTCTAAGTCCACGCCCACATCCGCGATTACGCCCTCGACGCGCATACTTTCGAGGAGCTTTCTCAGATGACAGGACACTGGCACTGTTACCCCTGAACTCAATCTTGGGAGAGCTGCTAATACCTCTTGGGACCTTGCCACCACGACTCCGGGATCTGCCTCCCCTGCTACCACCTCGACCACCTCGTCCACGGCCACCCCGACCGCCTCGTCCATTGCTTGGAGTTAGCCATGTTTCTTGTCGATCAAAACCACTAGTTCCCATAGGTTCGGTTTCTTGTTTGGTCTTAGCAGGAGTATGTCTTGGCGGAAGCTTCTGCACAGAAGTATCAACAAGTTACACAAATGGACAGCTAGAGAAGGGTGTGATTCAGAAATAACAAATAACAAACTGTGGATTGCTAAATAAATCATATTGAATGAATGAATATTACACTATTTATTTATTTAATCCAAAGATATCACCATTTTCCTTAGATAAAAGGTCAATGCAATGATCATAAGAAATAAGACTCACCATGAACTCTCCAGCTCCCCGCTCCTTGTTTGATCCCACCTTCTGACGAAGAGTGTATGAGATGGCAGAATCTAGGTCTAACAATCTTAAGACAACAGCAGCAACAGTGTCGGGAACCCATGGAAGTACATCAGCAGATCCAGAACATGCAACAATATTCTGAGAAGCCGAATCTTGTGTGCTTAAATTAAGCAACTCAGTTGTTGTCTCAAAGTCAGATGACAAGAAATCCCGTCTTATGGCACCTTCCAGAATGGTTAGCATCTGGCAAAGCATGACAAAGCACAATTCAGAGGCTGATAGGCATAGCCAAATATATACGAAAAAGCTGGTATCAAATTACCAAGCTTTCCATTTTAAAAATCAAAGCATTTATCTTGCAGCATCAATTTGTCACACCAAAGAGAACCCTTAAACTAGAAAAACTTCCTAAATAGACCAAACAGGACCAATATGATTCAGTCTTCCAGCGACGTCTATCATGGCAGCTAAAACACCAGTACAGTAAACACAGCTTATTTAGTGAAATAATTTCCTGTAAATATCACGTTATTATTGCCAAAGAATTCTCCTCTTAATAATTTCCTATAGAGCTAACACAGCTTACGGGGTTCCAAGTGAAACCCCAATGGACCAATGCAACTTATGTCTAGCATAGTACTCTGTAGTACTCTTTTAGCCTGCTATTGCAAATAGAGTAGAACTCAGTGTAAAAGATGTCATCAAAACAAAAGCAACTGCTGGGTGTATTAAAGAAAGAGAAGGAAAAGATGCACAAACCTCAAAGACTTCTTTTGTAGACGATGTGGAATATAACTTCACACCCCAAGATTTTCGATAAACATCTGTCCAGAATGGTTCGAGAGCTTCAGCTGGAACTGAAGCCTGTAAAACACAATGTTAACAAGTTAGACATACTCACTACTTGCACTCAACAAAATAGAAAGAAAAGGCCACATATATCAGAAATATGTTGCTTGACCTCAACGGTTGCTAAAAGCAGCTTTAGTAATCTCAATCCTACAGGAACAGAATCGTCTGAAATTTGCATCTTCCAATTAGGATCTGTTCTCCGTTTCTCTTCACACTGTGACGAGTGTTCTGAGATATTGTGAATGGATTTGAAAGTCTTGTGGCAAGAAGCACAGTGTGTTTCTTCAGCTAAGTAAATCTGATAGCAGAAATCACAACATTGCATCAGCTCAGAGCACCGTTTCTTTCCATGTTTCATGGCACATGTTGGTTGGTGATTGTTGCACTCTTTCCACATCCACTTTATAAACAGATCAGCCCTTTCTGAAATTGCAGTCTTCTCAACATCATTACGCCCAAGTTCTATCCTGAAGGAATCTGAATATGTCATAGCACTATCGGTTGCAACACCAGAAAGGGTACTGCATGGACTTCCAAACTCGTTACTATGATTTGGACTTATGATCTCACTAGTTCCATTTTTCAAAACCCTTCCGGCTGACAGTTCTATGCTGGCACACCTTTTCCTCCCAATAGCTTCCTTGAAGGTTGGTTCAATGCTTTGCAACATTGAATGAAGATGCGACTCCCGGATACCACGAGTATCAAGAGAAGATACTAATGCATCAAAAGCCTGCATTTAATTAGGCATAACATTGAAATTATCAGAGACCCAGAAAGTACTTGAACAAGGGACTCTTAACATCAAAAGCTGGTTCTTAGATAAACAAAACAAAGGATAATATACCCTAAATAGAGCACATATCCATTTACGATGCAAGTATTCATAGATATAAAAACAATTACTGCATGTAGCATCTAGGTTTTCTGCAACTAGTCCTGGGAACTGTTCAGTTGCCGTTATCAAGTACAAGCCCAGAACACCACCGAAAAATCTTGAATCAGCACTCCGATAGGTATCATCCAAGAGAGAAGTTAGAAAAGCCTAATCTTTGGTTGAATCCAAGCAAATGCCCGTACAATTACTACTGCTCCACAAGCTAAAACAGTGGATCATGACTTAATCACTTAATTGATGCAACTCAGAAGTTGTGCTCAACATGATATGTCCCTATCCCTAATAAATAAAAGCAAGCTTTAAAATAGAAGCATGGGATGGTGAGAACTACTATCTAAGCAATATGGCTCATGTCAACCACCAAGACGGTTTGCACTTTCAAGACCCTCTAAATGATTCCACTTAAATATTACAACTGTGACATTGTCTAGTGGTACGGACAAATCTCTCTTTATCTACACACAAGTAAAGCTGATTAATAGGCATATTGAAACACAAACTTCACCAGCTGAATTTGTGCTGTTAGTAATTTGTATTGTGAATATTAACTATGAGTTACAAAAGAAATAAAAATACCTCAATTGAGTCAATCAGCCTCCAGTATCCATCTCTAGATTCAAAAAAGATCCTTCCAGAACCAGGATCATCGGGGGATGCAGAAGTTGAAAACTGCCAGTACCGGTTTCTTCTCCGATCTTGCCCGAGGGGTAACGATCTGTATACATGAAGTTGTTCTGCTTTGTGGCCTATATATGATTTCAACTGAGATCTTGTTTTCTCAGATGTAACATATTGTTGACCAGACAAATTTTCTGGATTAGCACTAAATTCCTGCCTTACACCGTTCCTTTCATGAACTACGTTGCCAGCATTAGGCTGACTCTGCTGATCGACAGGCAACTCGTTGTTTACTAAGCTGCCATTTCCATTACAGTCTTTAACAAGGTTATGCACCGGTGTAAGATTACTTTCGGCAAGAGTATTTTGTTGATCTACGTCGGTCTTTAAACCAATACCAGAATCATATTGCATTTTACTAGAAAATTCTTCCCTCGAACGTCTTTTATCAAGCTGTGCTTCTGCCCACATTTGCTTTTTCAAAGCACTTGCTGCCTCCAGGCGTTCCTGCAAAGATCCTTGGTTCAGATGATGGGAAAATGACAAGATATCAAGATCATGCAAGATAATTACCTCAAGAACTGCACGTATAGAATTTCCTTCAGTGGCAACACCAATCAATGCAACCAATGCGTTGAGGCGTTCCTCAACACTGAGATCACAGTAGTCACCCTCCGCTAGCCCCTGTACCCAGGACTCCCCCTGGTTACTTTCGTCAATCTCTGCATCTTGAGCACTGTCAGCAGCTACTTCCTGATTATCTGATGAGATTTCAGCTGGTGGATCACGTGTAGTATGAACTTGTACAGACTTGTCCAGAGTGCGAAATGAGCTACTCTCAGGGGATTTAGTGTGGATGAGTGGTGGCGTTAAAACATTAAGTACACTATTTGTTTCCTTCTTTATGTCACCAACTGCAGTTGGCATGCCACCATCTTGTGCCTTAACCAGGGGAGCCTTGACATCTTTTTCCTCAATATTCACTTCATCACCATCAGGATCATCGTCAGCATCATCACACTCAGAATCTTCATCCCTCTCAGCATCATCCACATCCTTCTCCACTTCTTCACACTCAGAAATAGTGTTCTGAAACACCCTTATTTTTTCACGTGCTGCTGCCAACACAACCTCTGAATCAGCGGGATCTTTTCTATATGGAGTTTTAACACAGTATGTTGAAGGTGCAGTTCTTTCAAAAAGCTTCGAATCCCTTGAAAGTGCAGCAGATATAGATGCCTCAGGTGTCTTGCTTGTTGTAAGGTCTCTCAGTCCAGATTTCTGAAGAGATCAATAAACAAAATCAATAAGATAACAACAGGTAACAATTAAACTTTTTTGAATGTGGTCGGCATACCTGTATTTTTTCTGCAACTTCCAGTATCGTGAGACCTTGGCTCCCTTCAAGTGACAACACATGAAACGCAGCAAACTTTACAGTTCCAGGTGTCAGACGGTGTCGAGACCTGCGGCGATTTCCGTAGCCTCTTTCTTTCATTTTAGCAGCAGCATTTACAGCTGCTGAGCCGCTTCTCAGTATGGAAATAACATCCTCACCGTTACGACCCTGTTTGCAAATTTTGAGTTGTTCAAGGCTATTAGGGTTGAGAGTATTCTATTTCTTGCCATAAAGAGAGATAAAAGTGTGAAGTGGTTAATCTACTTTTCTGCTTCAGATATGCATACTACAAAAGTTTCTCCAATTATACTTTCATTCAAGGACCACAATAAATATTTAAGATAGGATAATCTCTTGTTGGTAGGACCATGATCCTACCAATGCCTCAAGAACTATGATTCCAAATATTTAGGATTATGCTGTTATTTTATATTGTAATTCCTAACTACAATCCTGGAAGGACCAAGATCAAAATAGTCTAGCAAGATCATAGGATCGTGGTACTGATAGCTTTCTTCTATTTTTGTTTTTTTTTTCATCAAAAGCATAAGTACCATTGTACCTCAGGATTCTATGCAGCCAACTATAGGACTAAACAGTAGGCATTTTCTCTGGATCTAAATTGCTAAGGAACCAAAATACCAGAGATATTGATACAACAGAACTTGCTACAAATCTACAATCGTGCAAGTTATTGCCTCCAACAGAACCATACAGATTGCACATGATTATGATGCAGCTATCAGGCATAAACTGTTTTAAATGCATATGCATTGGACACTTCCAATGGACAAATACCTCATTATCATCGTGGTTATTGACATTTTCAGCATTCCTTTTCCTTAACTGCGGTCCAAGACCAGCAGATAAACCAAACTGGCGCAATATTTCAGGCCATGTAAGCAAATTCAAGTGTCGCTGCCAGGCAAGTATGTTGAAGCCCCAATCGTACGCCTAGCAATAAGAGATCAGGAATGTTTTAGAAAATATAAAAAGCACATAATTTACTGAATTTTAATAGAAGCTCTATGTTTTAGCAAAGATCTGCACACACACCCCTTCAACAATTTGTGGATGACCACCTCCAGGATTAGCAGTCATCCCTGAAGCAACTGAAGGAGTCCGTGCAACATCCTCAATATCTTTTATTATGGATTTCAGCAGAGCAACATGCAATTCTCCCAACAACCTTGAATCCTATAAGATGAATATCAATAGGCATATATGATCAAATATAACAAGCAGCTAAAAAAATTAGATGTGAGAATGAATAAGACATGTAACAAAAGTTAAATGGTCGTGCTATAATAATGTACCAAGAGTCAAATGCCAGTTATGGCATTACTCCTTAGCATATTTTGGTATGGATGAGTCGGATATACAACCTCAGAGAGCACAGAATATCATGTACAGTACAAATGTCAAAACATGGAATACTGGACAAAACAAACTATCAATATCAGAACATTCAGGACAACAAAGCCTAGTCATATTCATGTTGCGGTTATTCATATTACTAGGATAAAACGGAGAAGCAACACCATGTCATCAGCTCACACATTTGTGTTTGCACCATATCAGGATTCACTTTTAAAATGATGGAATGGGCAATGAACTTACATAATCATGAAGAGACTGCACAAACTCATCAAGCGTGAATGATGGAATCCCAAGAACATCCGCAAAGGTAATGAAGAACTTCCACACCTGGATATCATTAGACAGCAGCTATTGTTACAACAACTCTATAGACTTCTAGCATATAATGCACTTTGAATAGAAGAAAATTCATAACACGAAAGTACCATCAAAAGGTTTCCAATATTATCTTCAGAGCTTGTCCATGGTTTTATTGAAAATGGCACCTTCAATCTCACAATTTCACTAGGAAATTGTCTCAGCATTCCTGCAAAAGGACAGACAAAACTTTAGATTGCTACATTATGCAGCCAGAGATGTTTGTGTAGTGATCATGTGAGGTGAAGTTTTTTGTATGTGCACTGTAAAATGCTAAGAACTCTGCTGGCTCTTTTTAATAAAAGTTGGGTCTGGGTGCCTTTTGGTTTAAAATTTTCACCTAGAAGAAATTGTCACTGAATACAACTAGGTAACATGAGTGAACAAAATTGTGTGACTATTCGGTCCAAACCAAAGAAAATATTTTTTATGACCTAGCAGCATAGTAGGCTGTAGATAATGATTGCATAACCTATTCTAATTTTTCTCATCCTGAATTTGAGAATGTGGAAGTACGTTACAAGGTATTTCAGTTTTTCGTTCAGAGAGGTACACTGATTTCGGCTTAAATACCAAGCACTACTCTTTACAAAGATATAAAACTACGAAGGGGTGAAATTAGATTTTGCACTGCCATATCAGATAAAGGGTGAACCTAACAAAAGAACTATCGTAAATTCGAGTTGATGGTCTATTATGTTTGTAAACATATAACTTTATATTTTCATCCTTAAATTGAAGTGCCTTTAAAGCCAATTGCATCTACCCAATTGACAAAAGCAAAGTTCTTTATTCAATCAGAAATGCAGCTTCTTTCTGAAATGAAAACAAAGTAAGCTGACAAATTCTGCAGTGTACACTGACTAGAAGACTAGCTCTAGGAGTGTTGAACATACCTCTGAATGAATCAAGCTGCTGCAATGTGTCGCTATCAAGAGAAAGCATAGAGGGCAACCCTTTGCTTCGTGAAACCAGTTCCATTAGTTCTAGGCGCTCATCTTCCATGAGCTCCATATACTCCCGTGCAATTCTACGTGCTGTAGCCCTTTCATTGGCAGCCTTCTGCCTTGCGGCTTCTTTCTCCTTACGAAGCTCTTCCTTTTGTCTTATTTTTTCAGCCTGCACATACAAAAGATCGTAAACTACATAGTAGATATCATCTGAACTCTATACTTGTCGCATTAAATGTACTAGAACTAGAGAACGCACTCTTATGGACTGCTTCAGCAAATATTTTTCCATTCGCTTGTGTTCACGCCTTTGTTCCCTTTGGAATCTCTCTTCTTCCCTCTGCTTTTCACGCAACAACCTCTCTTCTTCTTTCCTTCTTTCACGATCATTTCTCTCCATTTCCCTCCGCACCTGTTCTTCTCTCTGCAAACAGGGGGGAAATGTAAATCTCACACCAAGAACAAATGCATGATTCTCTGTAACATGAATAAGGAATACCTTTCTGTTCAACATATCTTGCTTCTCGAGCTCCTTTCTGATTCGTTTTTCATGAGCCTCAACTTCCTTTGCAATCTTTGCTTCCTCGCTATGCTGCAGTGTTAAGAAAATGATCACACATCGGCAACTAATGCATATCTGGAAAAACGAATATGCTTACATAAAGTCAGTGAAAAACCATACTTTGCGCTTTCTATCCATTCGATAAGCATCGTCATCATGATAAACCATTCTGTCTGAGGGTGCAAGGGAGTTTTCAAATCCAGCAACCTGAGGAATGCCATACTGGCTTTCATTTGGAGCAGAACTAGAATTAATATTAGATGGATCCATCTCATAATCTGTTGATCCTGATGAAAAAACTGATGGCCTGCCATGTAGAGATAAATGGCTAGAACCCGATATTTGGCCATGAAATGTATAGCTAGGTGCCTTTTCAACACCATGGAGGAATCGTGATCCTGTCGACATCCTTGAATCTGAAGCTTCAGTTGAAACATCATAGTAGCGTGACTGAGTCGTCCTCTCATATATATCACTTGACTGTTCAGGAATAAATTGGTATTCACGAACTGCCCGTGAACCAAGATGGGAAGAATTTCCTGTCATGGACTTTCTCTTCCCAGTAACTGTATTTGGAACAAAAGGGTCTATGCTAGGCAAAAATGCAGATGCCTGAAAGGGGAAAACAGAGATTGAATACATCGATAATTAAAGAAACAAAAGACTATACTAAAAACAGCTAAACTTGAAGATGAACAGAAGAGGAGACGTAATCAAATATAAGGACGATGAAGTATTTAAAAGTGCGATGTGATCGGTCATGGATTTAGGTAAATACCTAGTACAACTACATATAACATCAGTAGTCTAAAGTTTTGTTTTAAGTATTAATTATTAATTCTCTTTGAACCATATTAGTTTATAGATATTGCAGAATTGTGATGCATCCAACATCAGTAGTATAACATGAATATTTTTACACTATTTACATTATTATAACCCGTGAAGGCTGATAACCTGGATTGATAAATAGGCCCTTTACTGGAAGTCAACTATCGAAAAACAGCATGCATACAGCAAGCTAATTCTAATGTAACATACCTTCATGTGCTTTGTATCATGCCCAGAAAACATTTTGGCCTCATAAGATCGGAAAGGCTGTCTCTGTTGCTCTGGAACTGCTCCAAACATAGCAAAGTAACAGCACAATGAAGTCAGCAGATTGGAAGTATGAAATGAACATATTATCAGTATCAAAGCTGAAACAATGCAATCATCATTTAAACTTGCTAACACTTTCCTAAACACATAAAAGTTGAAATGCAAGTCTTATATCTGCCACAATTCTCAATTATGCAGGTAACCACGGAGTTTAACTGTCGAACAGTGGGTGATGACAAAAAAATGAACTATAAAGATCAATCCAACATGTTGGTTTTTAGAATCATGTATATGTATTAGAACAGTGCAAAGGATTCTTTATACATAAGTAAAACATTCATATTGCAGCACTTATAAAGTGCAGGACGGAAGCATCATGGGCATGAAACACATACCAATAGGCGCCCCAAATGCACCGGGAGGGAGCGGATCAAACTCGACACCAAGAACTGGCCCATCCTCCCGGAGCGGCTCCCCGATCAGTCGTTCCACAGAATCAATCACCCGGTGCTCAGCTCGTGTGAGCTGCATTGGTGCCAATGGAGGAAGCATAACTTGTGGTGGCTCATAATATCTCCGCGCAACCTCTGATGCAGAAATCCTAGGAACAGCCGATGGCCGGCCAGTTCCTCTCCGGGAAGAGGAGGGCAGCAACTGCTCACCATACATCCCAGCAGTACCCATTGTTAGCTCGCTGTGTGGCAGTGGTGGTGGCAGAACAGGAGGCGGCGCCATAACCGGCACAGGAACCTCCTCCTCCAGCTGCTGCCGCTTCGGCGGTGGCTTACGGTCCTTCAACCGCCGGTGGCAGAACCACATCTGCAGCTGCCTGTCCGTCAGCCCTAACTTCACAGACAGCTCCGCTCTCATCGTCTCATTTGGATACGGATCCTCTGCAGCAACACAGACAAAACCTAATCAGCACAGAAATCACAGGGCTGTTTCGATCGAAAAATCGACAAATCAAACACGAAATAGCCCTAAAAATTTCCAGAATCCCCAATCCCCCATAGGCCATCACCCACGAACCTGTGTATGTCCTCTCGAGAACCTCCAACTGATAGGGCGTCTTCATCACGCGCTTCACCTTCCCGCTGGATCCAGAGGCGCCTGCTCCACCACCACCGGCGGCGATAACGGGAGCGGAAGCGGAAGCCGGAGCCGGAGCCGGAGGCGACGCCGGGGCAGGGCTCTCCTCCTCCACCCCAGCCGTCCCCGCCCCCGCGCCCTCGTCCCCTCCATCGCCGGACGAATCCATCACCACCGATCAACCAACCAATCGAAAATCCAAACCCTAGATTCGCCGATTCCGCCGCGCGAACACGATTATTGAACACACAACTCCAATCCCGAAAAACCTAAATCCCTCCTACGCCTCCTCGTCGATTTCCGCCGACGACCCGATCCGTCGCCGACGACCTCGATCCGCAGCAGCAACAACAAAACGAGGGGAGGAACAGGAACAGGATGAGGAGGAGGAGGAGGGTGCGTGCGAGAGGGGAAAGAGACGAGACCGAGGAGAAGGGGAACAACAACAAGAAGAAGAAGAGGAATAGAAAGGAGGAGGAGGAGGAGGAGCAACACGGGAGGCCACTCCAACCTGTTCTTCCACCGCTCGATCCGAACTGGTCAGGATTTGGATCGCTCGTTCCATCGTGGTGTTACTACTACTACTACTCTCCTAATAAAAACCCCCCTTTATTATTCGCTCTGCTCCTGCCTGCCTCCCTGACTCTTCTGCCGCCTCTGCTTCCTTCCGCTGTTTGTTGTTGTTGTTGTTGCTGTTGTTGCTATCCTTTTTTTTTCTCTCTTCGCGATGGGGAGAAGGAAAGCGGAGGAAAGGTGTGGAATAATGATGAGGATGCGTGGGCGCTCGGATTCGCTGGGGTTCGCTGATCATGCGGCGTCGGCGAGCGAATGAGATTTGATCATGTATGCGATGCGCGTCGTGTGTGCGCGCGTGTTCATAGGTGGCGTAGAACTGGGCGCGGATCTTCTGTGGCGATGGGGGCGTGGGGGTGGGAGGAGTTTGGGAGGGTGGGGCCCTGTTTGGTGGTGGGGTCACTTGGTGTGCTTGCCGTGCCAGATGGGTTGGGTCGGGATGGGAATCCAGTGGAGTAGTATCCGCGGCCTGTGGGTGGATGTGGGCCTTGGGATTTGGGGCCCGTATGGCAGTGGGATTCGGGGTCAGGTTGATCCGTTGATGTTTAGTAGTACTATGTTCTGTACCTTCGATGTGATGGGTAAACTGTTCTTGTGATTGGACGTGTTCCGAATGATTTTAGATTCACGGAAGAAAACGCAATTGCCAGTAGCTCCATGTTTACAAAAGCACAGTGGCGGATACACGCGCACACATTCACGAACATATTCCCTCTATTAAAAAAAGTCTAATTCTATCCATATTCAAATCTAGAATTGAATTCTTTTTGGACAGATAGAGTATATATTACCTATATCACTTTGAATATTAAGTCGATATACTTTAAGGTTGACAAAATCATCACAAATACTTTATTGTTTACGGGTGCATTACCTACCAATGAAAGAATAGCGGTGGATAGATTACACCATAAAGGAATCTAACAAGTTCAGTTGCGCTAAGATATGACTGAATTCATGACAATTATTTAGTGCAAACGCTAAATTAAATATTATAAAGTTTATAAAGTTATTTTAAAAATAGTTTTTTTCAAAAATACCAACGAAAAAGTTTTCAAGAAAATAAAATTGTTTACAAGCTTGCCAAACATGCCCGTGATAATTTACATCCACAAGGCGAAAAGAATGCAACCTTAAGTTAAATTCAACATATCCATCAATAGTGAAGTACTCGTGATGACTTTATCGATATCGGGATATATCGAGTCATCTTTCTGATACGTTTATAAGGGTAGGATTGCATGCATTTATAATAGTGAATACATACACATTATGAGTGTATGATTATACTGTGTTTCTAAACAAAATTGTTGAACTCGACAGGTACCATCTCGATAGGTACCATCTCTCCGATACACGTCTCCAATATGAACATCAAAAATATAGTGTTGGTTTCATACACTAGGACGACTATCCTATTAGGGGTGTGCCATAAGCAGTGTTTAATTGTGAAGGTTGGGAACCTTCCCCTTTAATGCGGAAAATGGAATAACTCATTAGCATATGATTAATTAAGTGTTAGCTTAAAAAACTAAAAATATATTAATATATTTTTTAAAATTAACTTTTCTATAGATTTTTTTTTAAAAAAAAACCGTTTAATAGTTGGTAAGTTTGAACGTGAGAAACGAGGGAGTGAAGGTTGACCACATGAAGAAACGAACTCAGCTTAGATAGATCCATGGCGTCAAGTTGGTAAGCTTGCGCACGAGATTTTATCGTATTCGTACAACTGAATTTGTATCACACGGTATCACAATCACGGTCAACAACAATGGTAGTAGTACACGATGTCAACCGCGCCCCATGGTACAGCAGAGCTGCGGCCCAAACCCCGTCTTTACCCCCACGGGACAATTCTCTCGAGAATTGCAATATAAGCCCAAAATCAGCTTCCTCCACCCGAACGCGACGGGAGGACAGAAAACAAACTTCCCACATCCCCGCGCTCCTGCGTGCGGCGCCGCTGCCCTCGCTTCACGCTGCCGGCGCTAGACGAAGTTTGGTATTCCTGACAGGCACGACACAACATGCTTTCTTGCTTTGTCATTGTCCAAGTTTGCACGCTTTTTCCCAGTACGAGGTATGCTAATTTCTGCACGGTTGCACCCACATATTCGTATACTCCAATAGTTATCGTCTTCCTAGTTCCTTCTAGCAAGTAGCTGTACTAGTCATCACGTATTCAAGTAGATAGGATCAAGTTAATCTCGTAACTTGTAAGCCCATTAATTGGGGCAATAGCAATCAGCTGTTTACATGCAAAGAACTAAACACAAGGGATGGATAAAGGCTCGGTAGAATTCATTCTAATATTAGCGCGGCGAGAGTGGGAACCCGATGCCATGGCGGGTGGTCGGGAAGGTCACGAACAGCATGCTCCCGACGACGCCGATGGCGATCGGCAACGCCGTGAGCACCTGCCTCGTGCCCTCGGATGGCACCGGGTAGAAGCACGACACCACGTTCTGGTCGAACAGCGCGACGGCGGCGAACACCATGACGGAGACCACGGCGTGCACCAGGTCAAGGAGCCGCACCCGGTAACCCGCGGCGGCCTGCGGGTCGAGCGGCGCGCCGCCGTCGATGACCCAGAGCCCCCCCTGCGTCGCGAACCCGTAGCGCACGGCGCCCGTGGCGCCGTCACGGAAGCTGTCCGTGAAGCTGAGGACGAAGCAGGAGAGCGCGCAGAGCGCGATGAGCGCGCCAGCCATGGCGCGGTTGGCCTCGACGCAGTGTCCCTGGTTGGTGACGATCGGCGACAGCAGCTGGAACGCCAGCACGGTGCCCGTCGGCAGCAGCTTCGCCAGGTGCGCCGTGCTCTGGTACGTCTGGCTGATCGCCCTCTGCACCGGGCTCATGCCGTCGCCGTCGCCGTCGCCGACGGATCGCTTCGCCAGCAGCGGCCGCCTCTCATGCTCACCATCACGCCGTGACTCCACGTCGTCGCGCTGCACCGCCGCCGCGGCCATTGACGCCGATGATGATGCCCTGGCACTTGCTCGCATTCTCTTCTCTGCCAATGTTGCTACTGCGAAAACGGAAGGGAATTGATGAGGATTTAAAGCGTGCAAACGCATGCACGCGGCGTACGTGGTGGCGATCGAGCTAGCAAGCTAGCTAGCCGGCCTGCGCGTTTGTGGATGGTTGGCACTTGGCTTGCAAGGAAAAACAACCAAAAATCGAAGCAAATCGGGCAGTTTTTCCGTTGTTGCTTGCAAGTGATCGCTGGAGCCTGGAGACGAGGTGGTTTCTGGCGCTTCGGCGTTGAGTTAACTTTTGGTGTTGCCACACACGGTTGAGTAACGGAAGTACATTGCAGATTTGCAGTGCGGCCTTCGTCCAACTGCATATTCGCTACGTTTTTTTTTTTTTTTTGGTCGTGGGCGTTTTCGGTGTAAGGATTGATGGATAAAAACTCAAAAGGCAGCTTTGGCATGGAGCGGATTAGGGAAGTTTGTTGGTGATACCTGTAGCGGATTAGGCCCGGTAGTGGATTTGCCTTGTGGAGATGGCTAAAGTACGTGTCATGTATCATGTGTGGTGTACTCGACTGAGCATTATTGGGCAAGTGTGGCATGGGAGAATCTCGCTTGTGTTCTTTTTTTTCTTTTCATCTTTTGTGTTCTTTTCTTTTTGGTGAGGGCTGATAAGTGACCACGAATTGTTGTGTTGCCGTGTTGGCTGGTGCTGGAAACCTTCGGTTGATAGGCTGCCTGTTGCTTGTGCTCGCTGCTAGACATGTTCGGTTGGAGGTTGGGGATTTAGCCTATCAGAAGCCCATAGAGATGGCCAGGTCCAGTAGCATCCAAAATTACAGGTAGCCCAATCAAATCCCAAGCTGATATAAGAAAGCCCAGATGCCCAATGCACACACTTAAGTAGTCAGGCTCTGATATGTTCACCGTCATTCTGAAGCAGCTATACCAGCCTAGCTATCACAGACGCAATGCAATCAAAAGTAGCATAACATGAACATGGGTGTTAGCTTGGGCAAGATAGGAATAAGCTTTTGGGTGCCAAGACAAAAAAACCTCCTGATGCAGTGCTCCAAAATCAAATACATGCATGCTCCTTTAACCTCTGCCAGTCCATGGCCTTTCTTTCTGGCAAAACAGATTCCTACACATTGCATGTTGTAACAGTGTATAATGCAAGCTCCACCTGAGGTCTTGGAGAACAAACATTGCAAAGCTATAAGGCAGCACAAGGCTTTAATCATGTGATTATCCTTTTTCGGGCATCAATCATTAACATGGTCGATTCGGATGTCTGTAAGCTTTAGCCTATATTGCCCTACCTTCATGTAGCTGCATCAAAGTATCCTAAACAGTACATTTAATTTACCTGGTTAATTATGACCAGCAGACCATACCATGTACTCCATCTTTTTTGTTATGTTGGTTAGCTCAAAATTGAACTAATCAACGTTACACTTTTTAGGAAAGGAAGTAGTATAACATAGCCTTGAGATCATGTGGACAAATTATATATGTAATAATTGAAGCGAACGAGTGCTATTTCATCCACGTGAAGTACCTTTCTCACTAAGTTGACAATCATGCGTCGACAGATGAACATTAACGCACAAAACATCCAATCAATACCAATATAAATTCCAATAAGAAGTACTTACTCGCCACCGTCAATCTATGGAGAAAACTTGAGCTTCACCCAGAAGCCACTTAAACAGTTGATTTAGATTAATTGTGTACTCCTCGATTAGTAATAGATCAGCTCGTATAAACGCCATAGTTAGCAGCTTAATTAACATCAGCTAGCTAGGTACTCTCTACCAACTACCAATAAACAGAAGAACTTCCATATCAAGTAAAATAGTAGGAGTGAATTGAACGATCGATTGCAATTAAGCCTGTATTGTACGTAGATGAGACAGTCAGTCGACACTAAGCAAGAAATTATTCTCTATGTACTATCAACAATCTAATGCAAAGTTTTACATACACCTGTGTCAAATGCTACATCTCAACGGCAACGTATAGTACTCCAGATATGACCTAGTGCGAGATCTTAATTAATTTGTACTTTGTAGGTCCACCTAGTACGCAGAGATAAATTGATTTTTTTTTAAAAAAAACTTCTGCTGATTTAGACATGTCATCATTCACCGAGAGAGCTTATAGCACACTAATACGTAGTAGCAAGGAAATTAGAAATAATATATATTGATTTTTTGGCTCCTTCGACGCTGCCATATATTTGGGGTACCCAATCATTTTCTGATAGAGGCCTGATAGCTTTCTCCCGATTGATCGATCGAAGCTAACTGTTTTTATTGCCTCTGCAAATTAATTGACCTCTCTTGATCATGTATTCTGCTCGTTGGTTTCAGAATTTGCCACGATTTGTAGTAATAGCAGACTAGTAGTATAGTAGCAGTTCACCTCACCTAAAAGCTACAATATGGGCAGCTCTGTGGTTGCAAACTGAAGAATGCAACAGATTGATCAAGTTGTGTGCAATCCACTTCCTGCCACACACACGCGCGCGCACACCACCACCTACCAAACTTCTATTAAGCTCTCTTGCATGATTAATCCTTTCTGACATGATGCACACGTACGCTCAAAAAGGCTATCAGCTATGTGACCAAAACTGGAACACATAACTGTTCGTTCAACTTAAGCTTCAAGCCGGATCGATTGACGTGTACATATACCGAAATTTTAACAATTTGATTTTTTTTCTCGAAAAACTTGTTTTAAGTGCCAAAACATATTTCTAAAATAAACCGTAATCTTAGCACCAAACCCAATAGAGATGAGGTCCAATATCATTTTAACATGACATATGATTGGGCATTGAAAGTTTGAAACCCCAACCACAGTGACACCCTAGGCAAATTGGAGGCACGACATAGCAACACGTTAGCGCTAACCTCCCAACCTAAGCGCCAATGAGCCTAGCGCTAAGGTATAGGACTTTGATCAGATATTCTGAAGCTTGGCGAGGGCGTGGTGGTAGTTGAGTTGATGGAGCTTCTCGTAGACAACGGTGACTTGGAAGAGAAAGGAGCTGGTACCAGCATGAGAGTCCAACGCCACTGGAAGTCGAGGCTGCCGTGGCGTCACAGGAGCTAGGCACCACTGCTTTCATTGATCCTCTAGTTAAAGTCCCCTACCATAGCACTAGGTCCATTGACGCTAAGGTTGGAAGTTTAGCGCTATAGATTTTGGTGCTGACCTCTCATCACGTTGGTCACGTTGGTCCTAACGTCAGACAATAGGGGTATCATCGTCAAGTCCTCTGGTGCTATGATGTTAGATTCTCAGCGTCGTTAGTCTTATCATTAAGATCATGGTTCATTCTTAAACAAATAGCTCATCCATTCTTTTTTTTTTAAAAAAAGTTTATTTGCTTTTATTTGAAAAAAAACAAATCGGTATAGGCGGTGTCAATTTTATTGAATAGAAATTAGAGGGTGAGCAACATGTACATGTATGAGAGGAAAAACAGAGCTCATCTTATTTTATCAGTTTCTTCTCATTTGTGTGTGTGTTTGTGATGGGTGGGGTGTTTAATTTGTCTTGCAAGACACTCCACGGCGACCTGGTATCTAAAGCCAACTGAACTCGGTCGATCTCCTAGCTAGCGAGAGCAATAGCTAGCATATATGCGCAATATGCAGTGCACCCTTCCAAGAGCTTCTCTGCTGGGCCTGTGCGTTGGAACGTCCTCCGGCGAATCGGGTTGCCCCATCTCCACTCCACCTACTCCTCCCCCTCATCCATCCCCATCCAACCATCGCGCATGCACAAAAATGCCATGGCGAGTTGGTGACTCTCTCCATCTCCATGACCACACATATACGTATTGTTGCAGCTGGATTTTTAATGGATGCTGAGACAGTACGTACTGCACAAAGTTTCAGTATATATTCATGGCATTGTTCGAATTAATAGATCATCACACAACTCATATCTATCAGAACAGTAAAGTACATCATGATGGATGAAACTGAGTTTAGTGATACTTTTTCGAGGTAAAAAATGAATGAATTAGAATGTTGGAAGGTTGAAAAGCCCAATTTTTAAAATACTTTTAGGAAATGCCAATAAGAAAGTTATCGGAGAAATATATTGTACTACTTAGAAGCTTAGGAGGCACGCTCATAATAATCCATAATAATTTATAAGTTAAAAAATCAGGTCCAATTTAATATGTATCCTAAAATCAAATATTAACTTGAAAAGAAAAAAATTCCCCAAGAATATGTATGATTGACTGAAAACGTCCAGATACTTGTATTTACAGACAGAGGGACATGAGTTTGATGCGAGTATTTGAATTCATTCGCCTGATTGTACTTGCTCATTACATAACTGTACACACATGCTTTAGTTAGTTATCTGATCGATAGATCGACCGGTGGCCCAGTTGGTGCGTGTGCGTATATCTGGAAACGTGGTTTCATTAATGGAAGGGAATACATACACACACACTCTCATATATATATATATATAGAGATATATATATAGATATAGAGATATAGATATATAGATATAGATATATATATATATAGATATATATATATATATATATATATATATATATATATATATATATATATATATATATATATATATATATATATATAGATATATATATATGTATGTATATATCTATATATCTATATATATATTTATGTATGTATATATATATATATATATATATATATATATATATATATATATATATATATAAAACCAACCAGGCTCAATCGACAGTGTGCACCTGCACGGCCTCTCCAACAACGTACAGATCGAGAGAGAATAATGTTGGTCGTGCATATATGCATGCAACTTTAGATCGATCGATCTCATGTATCCACACAAAGCACCTGCACTGCATGCTTCTCTCGTTGGCAATATTATGCTTTAGTTTCAGCTAGCTGCAGGTGTGTACTGCTAGCTCCTTGCTAACTTCTGTTGAAAAATGGAACAAGATGCCGGCGTTGTTGGTCGATCGGATAGTGGACAGTTACCATGTCGCACTATGCATGCAGCTAGCGGCTCGATCTATCAATCTATCTCCGGCGTTTCCTTCTCACGTATTATATTCAAGGTTGTTAAAATCTCGATCAATTAGTTCTATCATACAATTTTACGAGTTAAGACGTTTAATTCTACGATTATATATGAGTAAAATCTATGATTACTACAACCCTACTTAGAACTTCCGATTTTGATTCAGGATCAAGATTTTAACAACCTTGAACGTATATATTGGGCAGATCGGTTTTTGCATGCCTATGCGTGCGAGCCAAGCAACGTACTACATGCCATTGCCACATCTACGTTAGTTAGCCGCCTACTACTACTTGCTAGGAATATTTGTGTACATGTTTGTATACATATGCACACACACTTGGACATAATTAAAGAAAAGAAAAGGAGAAAAGCTATATATGTAATGGATCTTGTTGGGGAATGAACCACAGGGGAAAAGGTTGAATTGTGCACAGTTGCATTCCTCCTGCTCATTGGTACCAGCTGAGGATAGAGAAATCAGAGAGGGATAGTACGGGAGTGTGTGATTACAAGTAGCTTTTAACAGGGACAAGCTAGCTGCTGCAAGCTTTCCTTCTTTTTCCCCTTCTCGTCCATCTCTCTCTCTCTCTCTCTCTCTCTCTCTCTCTCTCTCTCTCTCTCATCAGGACCCCAGCCGGCCTTAAGTTGTTTCTTCCCTATCAGCTCAGGTCTCTCTCCCCTAGCTAGCTAGATAGCTTAGCAGCTAGAGATGTACATGTCTCTAGCTAGCTAGCTAGTAGGCTTCTTCTTTTATTAATCCGGCATTGTTCTTGGCTGCTGGTCTTAGTTTTTGGCTGTCATGTATGGAGTTAATTAGTGGTAAAATACTAGGTTAATATATGCAGTAAGAGAGAGGCAGCAGGCGTGTGTGTATATATTGGTGTGGAGAAGGAGGAGCAGGGGTTGGAGAGATCGATGACGTGGTGCAACAGCTTCAGCGACGTCCGCACCGCCGTGGACAGCAGCTTGTCGCCGGCCGCGGCCGTGGCCGCCGCCGCGGGGAAGAAGGCGGCGGCGTCGCTCGCCGTCCTCGTTAAGATGTGCCCCTCCTGCGGCCACCGCGCGCGGTATGAACAGGTATACTCGTCCGTGCATGCATGGGCGTACGTGTCATCGATCGATCGATCATGCATTTTTTTTTCAATTTCTGAATGCAGATGCAACAGCTATATATAAATTCATCAAGTGATATATAACTGATCATACTGCGTACTACATTAATTCTTGTTTTAGTTGAGATGCAAATCAATAAATTAAGATGAATTATTCCAGGAGACGACGACGATCCAGGACCTGCCTGGGCTGCCGGCCGGAGTGAAGTTCGATCCGACAGACCAAGAGCTTCTTGAGCATTTGGAAGGCAAGGCGAGGCCGGACTCCAGGAAGCTCCACCCTCTCGTCGACGAGTTCATCCCCACCATCGAGGGCGAGAATGGCATCTGCTACACCCATCCCGAGAGGCTTCCCGGTGGGTGTAAATTATTTTCTTACCGTAGAATCAGTAGCTTAAATTCTTGATAAATGAGTTGATATGCGTGCATTTGTGGGTGTAAATTTGAATGATTCAGGTGTGAGCAAGGACGGGTTGGTGAGGCACTTCTTCCACCGGCCGTCGAAGGCGTACACGACGGGGACGAGGAAGCGGCGGAAGGTGCACAGCGACGAGGTCGACGGCGGCGAGACGCGGTGGCACAAGACCGGCAAGACGCGGCCGGTGCTAGCCAACGGCCGGCCCAGGGGTTACAAGAAGATCCTGGTCCTCTACACCAACTACGGCAAGCAGCGCAAGCCGGAGAAGACCAACTGGGTGATGCACCAGTACCACCTCGGCTCCGACGAGGAGGAGAGGGACGGCGAGCTCGTCGTCTCCAAGGTCTTCTTCCAGACGCAGCCCAGGCAGTGCGGCTCCACCGCCGCCGCCGCCGCCGCCAAGGAGGCCTCCGCCGTCGCCGCCGCTGTGAACAGCAACTACTCCGGCCACGGCCATCAAGGTGGTGGTGGTGGTAGCTTTCTGATCAAGGAGGCAAACGTTGTGCACGAGTTCTACGACCCGGCAGCAACGATGGGTTACCGGCCACCTGCTCCTGTTGCGCACTTCGCGCCAAACTTCGCGGTGCACGCGGCAAGGAACAGCTTTGGTGGCCCTTGAAAGAAAAACAAAATTACACAAAATCTACGCATTACCGTTTATACCGATATGATTCACATAGGTGCCATTATATTACACTCTTAACCTTACATTCATCCATCAATTGTTTACAGTTTTGTTCAAGTTGTTATCGTCCCGATGCTATACTGTGCAAAGATTATTATTATACGCCGTTCTAACTCGAAAATGCCAATGTATCAATTTGTACATGTATTCATGCACATGGAAGAGGTCCTGATTATGCATCACTTCATATGTATCTTAAGATGTCTCGGATGGATGGTTCTAACATTATAGCTAGAGAAGTAAGCTTTGATCTCTGTTTCGTAGTCCCCAACATACAGGATAATTTCTTTAGTGCAAACACGGTAGCCAGATATAATGGAGGGTTTGCAAACCAAATTTCTAACTAAAAACAGGTAGTACAAACACTTGCCAATGATGCATGCAAAATAAACTGCACCAAGTTAACAATAACACAAACTGAAGTTTCAGGCTAAGTTACATTTGTTTCGAGCTTTCACCTCAATCGTGACAACAACGTTCATCGCAACAGGGAAAAACTAGCACGCATAAATAGAAAACCGCTACTTGCCAACGACGTGTTTCTCATATAAGGCAACGATGTCCTTCTTGTTAGGATTCTTCAGTTGCAGGAGTTGAGCACCAAACCCATGCTTAGTGAGCTCCTGCTTCAGCTTCAGCACAGTGAACTTGGTGTAGTCTTCAGTCTCCGTCTCCTGCGCTTGCTGGCTCCCATTGTTGTCGTCTCCTACAAATACAGACCCACCGTCCTCGGTGTGATTGCTCTTAAACGGGCTCGTCGTGCTTTTTGATCGTTTCCTTCGCCTGCCAGTGTTGTCATCGTCGATATCCATGTCATGGACAGACTCAGTAGCTTCACCCCTCAGGCGCCTTGCATGTGAGGCCTTAAGCTTGCTGTCGAGTGCGGTTTCGTTGAACCGAACAGATGTCAGTTCTTGTTGGAGCATATCTAACTTGCTTTGAGTTGCTTGCAACTGCAATGACAGAGCCTCAGCCCTCCTATTGGCTTCAGCGCAGGCTTCTCGTTCCGTCTCCAGTAGACTCTCAAGAACTTGAACTGTGCTGGATCTTTGCTGATTGCTCCGTTGCATCATCTCGTCAATTTCCTTTTCCCGCTCATCAACCCTTTGTTCAAGCAATGAAACCTTACATACAGCATCCTTCTCAGACTGGCCAAGTCGCTCAATTTCTTCCAGCATCTTATTCTTCTCTCTCTCTAGACCTTCAACCTGTCTCTCCATTCTTTCTATTAACGCAAGTCTCTCCATTGCTAGCCTCTGTGCTTCACCCTTATCCTTCTGACAAGCAACAGCTTCTACGCGAGCTACGTCAGCCAATTCTGTCGCTCGTTTAGCCTCCCTTTCAGCTTCCTTGCACCGCCTGTCTGCCTCATCAAACCTCTTGCACTCCGTTAGATACTTCTCCTGAAGATGGTTTTTTTCTTGTTCCAAGATCTTCACTTCCTTCTCACGTGACTGAGCTTCAGTTCTAAAAGACTCCAAGCTAATAGTCAGTGATCTAATTTCTTCTTTCAAAGCCAGTGAATCCAACTCATGGTTCTTCAACTTTGCTTCAGTAGCCTGTGTTTGGTCATTACAGGAATGAGGAACATATCGCAAAGGGGAGATAATGACAGTGAGAGAGCTACTATACCTCAAGCCTTGAGATCAAATTTGTGGCATGAATTTCAGTTTGGTTAATTTTTGTGTTTAATCTTGCGATCTCTTCTTCCTGTTAAAACAACACAAGAAAAGGTAAGGTAACAAGCAACTGTGAGATTTAAAAGCAAGCTGCCAAGACTCAAGAGAAAGGATTACCTTCTCAGACAGTTGGCTAGCAAGTTCCACCCTTAAAGCGTCTTCCCTTTCTTGCACTTTCTTATTAGTGCGTTCCTGTGCTACAGCTGCTCGTTGCAGAGCTGTTTTTGCCTCACCTACAGCAACTTCATATTTACGTTTCCACTCTGATGCCTCTTCTTGAGCAGACTCAGCCTGTTCTCGCACAGCAGATAATCTGCCCTCACTGATATTTACCCTGGATTCCAGAGAAGCAATTTGAGACTTCAACTTACTTTCATCTGCCTTTTGCTGTAACAGATTGTGGTCATATTTGTTCTTCCAATCAACAGATTCCCGTTTTGCATTGTCAAGAGCAGAAGACAAGCTCACACATCGTTCCTCCAACTTGCTACTCTTGTTCTGAAGTTCAGCAATACGTCCGGAGTAATCCTTTGAAATTTTCTGTTTATCATTGATAGATTCCTCATAGCGCCTTAGGTACTCAGCCCTGTGTCCCTCACTTGCTTCGAGCTGCTTCCTAAGTAGTGCCAACTTATCATCATTTGAACTGCATTTCAATCTTAGGGAATTTCTTTCAGCATCTATATGCTCTATCTGTCTTCTGAAAAGGTCAAGCACAGGGCCCGCCAAACTGCAGTTATCAATAGCTTTCCAAATTAGTCCAGTTAACAGTAGGCTTTATGCAAGGGCATCACGTCAGAACTAAAGACACTAAAAAAAAGAAGCAGTACATACCATTGCTGTAAAAATGTAGCTAGTTTTTTCCATTTCCCTGGACCATAAGATTTTGACTCATACTCTGTAAGTAGGCCATCAATGAGCTGGAACAAAAAAGAGATTCACATAATTACACGAGTATTTCATTCAATGTAAGCTAAAATATGAAAATGACAAGACAATTATCTACAAGTGAACTTGAATTCATACTCTGTAATAATCTTACCCTGACTATGTCATCCAACTTTGCATCAGGACGGTTGCATGCTGTCCGTATCTTTGACTCCATGCTCTGAATTCTATTCGAACATTGCAAATCAGCCTCTAGAAAAGTATTCCTTTTGTAGTCCTGCGTGTATGTGAGTACTAGTTAACCTTCTGACTCAAACTTAAGCATTGAATTACACCAACAACTATTAATTGCAAAATTGATCAATGGTAGTTAAGAAAGAAAAAAAAAACAATAGCAGACATGATACAATCCAAGTAACAGATAAGAAGAGATGAAGTCACCTCAAAGGCCTTCTTGAGAGAAGTCTGAAGAAGCTTCTCAAATTTTGAACGAGCTAACCCAGCACCAACAGCAGAAGCATTGAAGACACTAACAGCCTTTTTCAATGCATCTTCATGTGCTTCTCTCATGGCATCCTGCAAACATCCATGAATCAGTGTATTGTTCCAAATAAGCTCAAATAAGATATCTAATACAAGTCATTCATAAGTGATGCCTACCTCTTCTGCTGGTTTTCTCCGGTCAAAAGAAGAATTGTAGGTATCAATAGCAGAATCATATGCCCTTCGACATTCTGCTTCCTCCACACTCTGCACAACTAAAAACTATTAGATAAATTTCTCCCAAACACAAACCAGATAACATGGTGACATCAAATAATACAAGAAACACAGGAATAATAAAACAACATGTTGTTAACATTCAAAACTATAATTGCTGTAATAGCTCAGCAAACTGGCACCACTATTTCACTCTCTCTTTTATAACAAGAAGTTTTGCAGCCTTTCTAAATATTTTTCAAGTCATTGGGTCCATAGGAAACTTAAGTCCAAGCACAGCCTGCATGCTCAAAATCAATTGTAACCCCAATCTTTCACATCTGATCTCAAATTTCCTTTATCCAGTAAACAGCTACTTCATGGAAGTTATTAACTCAGAATGCTAACTTCATAACTATCATTTGCTTCAAACAATAGCTGCTACAAGACCTATACAACAGCAAACTCTTTATATTTTTACGGTTAAGTTTACATAGGGAAAAAGATTAAGTGATAGAGCCAAATCATGAATTTGCAATTCGTTTGCAAGATATATGGGAAAGATCAGGTTAAGGCATATTTCTGTCTCTATTTTCAGTAGACTCACCTGCCATGACGAAGATATTGTAGGTACTGCACCAGTATTGATCGCATCAAGAAATGATTGTGTCAGTCCAGCAAGGACAGGGCCTGTCAATGTGCTAGCTCCGAGTTGTTTAGGCCTTGTTCGGTCAAAGACAAATTTTGTCAAAGCATCCAGACCAGATCTAAACTCTGGACGGAAGTTATTCAACTGAAAACAAGGAAACAAACTAATCATCCAGCAGAAATAGAAATGAATAGCATAAAAATAATGGAAATGCTTTATGAACATCAACCTCAAAGACAAATACAAGCATGTTGAAATATGGATTACAATTATAACTTCACAAGATAACGCACATAAATCATTCATTTCATAGTCTGTTGCTGAATAAGTTCATCAAAGCTCCAAAGAAAAGTGGCATCAACTTTTTTTTCCTCTAACAAGGTATATCCCAGTCCATGTTGTGCAAGCGCCAGTATCTATTATATTATTAAAACAGCTCGAAAAGAAGGCACCACGTTCGCTGTGGAGACTAGAAATTCCCACATTAATCGAAGAAAAAGAAAATAAGAGTCCAAATAGAAATACAATCTAAAAAATAACTGAATTTCGGAATTAAAAATAAGCAATATTGAAAGAGGAGTTCATATAAGAACCCAATACATGATTAATTAAAATTCAGAATAAAATAAATAAATTTCTGAAATTAGGAAAGAAAAAGAAAAGTTCAAGTAGGAATACAATTTTGAAAATTCAGAATAAAAAAGAAATATTGAAACAATAATTAATCCATCTATAATACAACACGAGATTAATTAGAATTCGAAAAAAATAAAAAAATTCAGAAAATAGAAAAATAAAAATAAGAGTTCAACTAGAAATACAATTTATAAATAATTAAAATTTTTAATAAAAAATAAATACTAATGAAAGAATAGACCATCTAGAACATATGACGAGATTAATTAAAATTTGGAATAACAATTAAAATAAATTTCGAAAATAGAAAAATAATTATAAGAGTTTAAGTAGGAATACAATTTACAAATAAAAAATATTAAAATGAAAAATATGGATTTTTTGAAAAGAATAGTTCATCTAGAACACAACGATATCAAATGTCAATAAAGAGGGAAAAAACAATAGGTCTGTAAAGGAGTAAAGTAGTGGTAGTTGATAGGACATATAAAAACTATAAATATATAAACAAAATCCCAAATAGAATCTCAATAACGATTAAGAGGAGGGATAATGGACAAGCCATTAAGCAGCACAGTCACGACAATTGGCGGCATTCTAGAAAGTAAAAAAATAAACCCCAATGTTAATCATGTTCAATTTTTAAAAACTCAATGACAATGAAGAGGAGAGCCAGCGGGCGGGTCGCGCATAGAGGAGTACAGTGGCAACACCGCTGACGGTTTAGCGGGACTTCTACAAAGTAAAAAAGAACCCAAAAGATAATTATGTTCGATTTTGAAAATCCCAATGATAATAAAGAGAGGAGGCAGCGGAGGGGCCGTAAAGGAGTACAGTGGCGGTGTTTGACGGAACTTTAAAAAATCATAAAAACAAAACCCAAAAGAAATAGTGATAGATCGATAAGCAAATAAATGCCTGACAAATGAGTAAGGGTTAGCGACCGAAGCGACTTTTAAAAACTATAAAATTAGAAACACGTGGATGATAAAGTTAGGTCTTTCAAAATCCTAAGACAACGATATAGATATTTAACAAATTTTAAGTAAAATCATATGTAAAAAATATATAATTTTGTATGGGTGCTAGCCGCGCAATTGCGCGGGTCACCCAGCTAGTTACAATAACAAAGACACATACCCTTGCCATATCTAACATGTGCACATATTGACCAACAGGTACCATGATTATGCCGTCATCATTTCTCAGAGATGCGATTAAGCTATTATCTATGAGATTAAATCATAACTGTCATCCTTTTTTCCAAATATAGAAAAAGTGCCATCCTTTTTTTTCAAATATTGAAATCCAATCAGCACTCAAGAGTCTAATACGTGCAGCAAAACTGCACAAGTATTTATGCAGCTATAAACATGACAAAAATGTTATGCTAGTTGATAACAATTTACAGTTCAAAGGAAGTAATACTAATACATACCGGAAGTTGATCAAGGCGTTGAAGATCTTTCTCATTATTCACAGGTCGCACAAGTGTAATGCATTCTCGATCCGGAAAAAGTGCGCGGATGGACTCCCGTATCTTACAGATACATTACAACATATGCATCAGTTTCTTTCAGATATGTTAAAAATGATGCATCAGAAAGATTGTTGCACAAGATAATTTTACAAAAATCGCACTGCAAGAAACTCATGCTGCCATACCGCATTCTTAGAAGATACATCCCTTCCTCCACCTTGTACAGGCCTCAAAGCCAGTTCAAGGTAATCTCTTGGAGTAATTTTTCTGTTGTCTTCTGTCAAATCCAAGTAAAAGTCCTATAGGAAACAAATAATGACACAATATCAAAGAAGTCACAGGCTGCGTAAACATCAGAACATGCATGTGCGAAAGAGCTGATTCAAGAAGAGAATCCACAGCTTACCCTCAGCAACCAAACAAAGACAGGTGAAAAGTGCCCTAGTTCAGATGCAGTGGACCTTCCACCTGAGGCCCTGACACGTATATGTTTGGTCATTTCCGTGACCAGTGAAAGGCGATCAAGTGCAGCTTCATCTATGCCTCCCATCTGTAAGAAGCAAAATAAGTTGAGAACACTAGTATAATTCCACTCTATGATGCCTTCCCAATAACAAAATTAGAAGAAAATTCAGTCATCTGTTCAGCAAATTACCTGGTTGTATATGAACATACTTGACAATAGAACAGCTAATGAAAATATTTGGATACTGTAAGTGCCCTGCCAAAGAGGAAAAGAGAGAACATGAGGCGACAAGTCGAAAGCAGAAACACAAGTATGTACTACCGCAGAAAATTAATTGAAAAAACAATTCACAGAAAACAGATGATCACAGACGTTTGTCGCAATTACAATTAGAAAGCAACATATTTATATTTGTCTAAATGGAATAAATTACATCTACTGTCAGCAAAATGGCTGGTATTAGGTAGAAAACTATTTCTAGGGAAATATTATCTGCAGATTTCACTAGGCAGTCAGGTCCAAAGAGGAAAACATGCATCTAAGTACCTTCATCAAAGATAAACACAAAATGAACTTCGTCAGCAACTACTAGAGATGAAGTCATAACTCACAAGAACATCATAATATGATCATGCCAACAAAGAGAAGCTATTCAGAAATGTTGATCCAATTACAAGACAAATAGCTTCCCAGTGTCACAAGTCACAACATATATCATTAACAACAAAAAGAGGTCAACTAAAGTTAAAGCTAGAAACATACCGTTTGGTCATAAGCATCAATTCCTTCAGTATCCAACAATACAAGGTTGTATTCAGTCCCATCAAGACCAGTTCTCTTCAAAGGTGCACTCCACATCCAAAGTCCCTTGGTACAAGGACGATGTGTTGGCGCAACTTGAAAGCCACTGCTTCGGCCTAGAAGCTACATAGGCAGGTCAAATTTTATCATCTAATGGGGATACAAATAAAAAAAACAGATAACCTAATTTAATATTGGATTCACTGGTTGCACATACACCAATTTCACAATTGAAATATAAGAAATCACTCCAATGCCAAGCAGAAATTCCAAATTTACAAGCTAAATAACCAAGGGCCTGAAAAGTTGCTAGATAACAGTATTTGAGCAGCTGTTTTGCTTTTTATGTCCTCACGGGAATCCCACGTATTGTATACGCACACCACACAACAAACTTTACCCTTTAACAGTTGCACGAGACATCGACCAAACCAACCGTATTGCTAAAATGCTGCAGGGCTAACACAGTGAGCACTAATCAGAGCACCAATCCAATGAAATAGAGAGCAAAAGGGTCCAATTCCACCAGTCAACAAACCCTAGAGGAACGTTCATCGAAAGGACAACTAAAATCGAACTACTCTCGAGATAACACGGCTGATCAAACACTACAAACAAAACCAAAATCCTAGCCGCAGGTTGCCGATTGCCAAACATCGAATCTTAACACATGGGGGCAAGCCGCAAGCGCGCGCATACCTGGTTAAGCACGAAGCTCTTGCCCTGGCGCGCGCGGCCGCAGACGGAGACGACGCCGACGGGGCCCTTGACGAGCTGCAGCGCCGCCACCGCCTCCGGGTCCATCACGAACTTCCCCTTCTCGTCGCAGTACACCAGCCGCAGCGGCCGCCCCGGTCCACCCCCACCCCCACCCTCGCCGCCGTTCCTGACGGGGGCATCGCCGCCCGCATCCCCCGCGCTGGGGCTCCCCCCGCCGCCCCCGCGGAGGCCGAGCATCTGTAGCATCGCGACCTCCTCCGCCTCCGCCCTCCTCCGCCTCCGCCTCTGCCGCCGCCGGCAAGGGCTCGCCTCGCTGGTTTCAAAATGGGAAGAGGGAAGAATCGAAACCGAAGTGGTCGAGGGTTAAGCGACGCGGTGGTTTGGTTTGGGTTGGGTTGGGTTCGATCGAGTCGGTTCCTCCTCCTGCCGCGCTGGAAGCGACGCGGCGGCGCAGCAGTTGCGGCCTTTCACGATTCGGATGCTTTCCCCCTTTGAGCTGGACGTGCGGCTTGGTCGGTGCCTTTGGACTTTGGTCCAGTTGGTCGGTGCGGCGCACGTCAGAAAAAAAAAATACTACTAGGCTAAAAAACAAAAGGAGTATTTCCATGTGGGCCTGAATGGATTACACATGTGTTGTACTGGCCCAATATAGTTTACATGGATGGGCCTATTGGGGCCTTTAAATACTGGACCTTACATCTTATTGCATGGCCTGTGTTACTCAGCATGTCTTCCCTTCAGAAAGAAGGGGAAATGGTTGTTTTAACCTTACTGTTTTTTTTTGGCGGTGGCAAAAATTGGAATTGCCAAAAAAAATTGGCAGATTGGCTAGACTTCTGTTTGGTTTGCTATTTGCATTTAGGTAGTGAACTAAACCAAATAATTTAGCAAATGCTAGTTTCTTTTTCCATAAATCAAATATAGATGTCAATTTTTTGGCTTTTGCCTTTGTAAAACCATCACCAATCTCAAATAGACTGAGATCCCATTTTTGATAGATTAATGGCACGGGCTATCTACTGCATTATAGGAATAAATTAAATATTTCTAGTATAAAATTAACAAATACTCCCTTCAGGATAGAATAAGTGGTCTAAACAACACGCTATAATAAACCTTTTTGAGATAACATAATTTTAGAGGCGTCGAGCAACTAATTACCGATAATAATCTAATGGAGTACATCTCTTAGTTCTATAATTCAGGTAAGCAAAGAGTAACTTAAGAAAATCATCTTAAATGAGCTCCAGAAGTGGAGAAAAAGACTGGGCATGTTGAGTAAAGTCGTATTGACATAGACTTTGCTGAATATATGTCTATCGACTCTGCATCTGGACATGTAAATTATTCTCATGTAACCATTATTGAACTACGGGATAAATAAAAGCGAGCCTGTCTGAATCAAAGACAAGTCCCATCTTTACCAGATTAGCAAAAGGATGGTTTCTGAAGGCTCATGTGGCCCTGCCAGAATTGCACTGCTGTTTTTTTCCTCTTTATGCAACGCCATTTTGCGACAGAATCTTTCAGACGTCGTCTGGTCGCATGGGTGCCCCTCAAAATCACAGATTTGCAGTGGCCGGCATGCTAATTGCGTCTCGATTAATCATCGCTTTTCAGACAAAAAACTGAAGGTCGTATTGTACTGATAAATATGGCTGCATCATCATCAGCAGTAGCAACTAAAAAGACACTGGCACCCAAACTGCTCCAGCACGTTGCACTTAGTACACATTTTGCAGCACTAAGCCGGCAGCAAAAGAAGAGATTTTACAGTAAACACATGGTGCCTGAACAAGCAGAGACATCATGCATTTGAGCTGGATTATTATTGTTTCGCAAAGAGTTACACTACTGTTAGATTAGTTTCTGCTCCTTATAAGCCGGGAAAGCGAATGGGTGTGGTAGGCCAAACACAAAGAAAGTGAGAGCAAAGATGCTACAAGTACCAGACAAAAGGTTGAGCTGAAAAAAGAAAATAAAAAGGCCCAACCCAAGCTGACATTTCCATAGCGTTCAGCGTACAGGCTACAGGTTCCCTATCTGATTGCCTACCCCTGCTAAGCTAAGTGCTCAACTTGAGCACTTATCTTGCTCCTCACTTCACCAACTCAGCTTGCAAATTGATTAATCAAAAGTAGTAGTAGAGCCTAGATCGCATTTGCTTCATTTTTCGTAGACAGCTAGCCCAGTACAGTACCCAAACTCCTAGCGTGCCGGTACGTGTAGTACAGTAGTAGTGTACTAGCTGTGTAGTGTTGTGTTCTTTGCTTACTCTGTTCAGGAGCAGTGTGTTGGATTCAGAACTTTTTTGGCCCTGTGAAGCCAAGCTAGCGTTAACAAAGTGAGGCCAAACAGATACTCCACGAGCAAAGAAGTACTCAGGTAGCATGAGCATGCAGTCAGTCAACAAAGCTCCCAAAAGAACCACGAATTCTGAAGCGTTCGTCAGGTGAATGAATCCGGCTATCATCAGAGCAAAGAAACGAAATGCCCAGGTTTTTCCATCACGGGCTCCTCCAATCTTCCAATCGGCGAGCACAATCACGAGCCGTCCTTTCATCCCCCCCGTCCTGACACGCTTATGTGTGCAGCATGAAGTGGTCACTCGTCATGATCGGCCTGACGGCGGCCGTCCGGCCATTCGCTGGCCTGCTATATAGTCGTAGCTCCAGCGAGTGGAGTACTTTTTGGGACGGAGGGTGTATAGTACTCTCCTATTACTACCAATCAATCAATGAAGGCGAGGCGCCCCCCGGCTGAAACGGGCGAATTCCTGCGACCTCTTTCGAGCAGCGGCAGCGGCAGCGGCACGGCGTTGCCACCATAGCGTGGTCCTGGTTGCCAGCGGTTGCGAGACTCTAGCCGGTAGATGCAGCATTGCAGCAGTAACCAGTAGGGTCATTCTCATGAAACTTCTCTCTCGCTACTCCTGCGCGTAGTAGTAGCTAGGTAGACCATCGATCTCGCGCATGCGAATTCGTGAAGTGAGAATGGGCTTTCTGCGTGTCTGTGCACGCCCCGGCATATCCGGGGGGATGGATGCTTTGGAGTCTGGAGGTTTGGGTGCTAATCTTGGTTAGTTGGGAACTGTCTGGTCTTAGCTTGACAGGACACGGCTATTGCTTGTTCGCCCATTGGCATTTTGGCTGGTAGTAGTAGTACTACTATTGCTTTTACCTCTCATCACTTTAGTTTGCTGCACTGTCCAAATGAATGCTGCTCTATCTACATGTAGAGAGTTGCCTTCGATGCGATTCTTTACAGAATAAAGTTGTTTATATATCGTAAACAAGTGAATGCCATTTTTGTCTTGTGTTTGCCAAAGCTAAAGCGACATGCAAGCCTTTTTTTTTCTTTCTGAAGCGGCTGGAGATTAAAGTTTGGCGACAGTTAATTTGTATGGCCTATATTAAGATTGGTGTAGAGAAATTAAACCTTTAGCTTGATGAAGGTTGGAGCACGTAAAAGAGGAATTTACATTAAGCGATTCGAACTATTGGATTTGATTCATGATGCTCCTTTTATAATACTACTAACATACATACATATACATATATAATCTTCTTATATGTACTGATCCATGTAGTATTTGGCACGAAACATGTAGTATCGGAACTGTTTTAGGTAAGAGAGGTGCATTGTCATAAGTTGGTACGAGTGCTAATAGTACTTCTCTTTGCACACAAAAAGTTACGTAGTAGTAGCAAATTAAGTACATGTGTTATTATATATTTTCTCTTTTTTAGAAAAATAAAAAATAAATTGGTAAATTCAAGACTTGAATCCATAATCTCATAGTTCATAGCAAGTTCTTCTGACCGATCCATCCAATGATGTTATTTGTTTTAAGGATTATTGGTTGTTTCTTTTGTATCTCACTTCGTGAGAAAATAATATGGTGACCGATTCTAATCCCTTTCACTCCCACCATAGAAAAAAATAGATATGATGTTGCAAAACTCATAACGTGTTACTATGTTTCAGTAGTAATATTATCGTATAGGAACAGTACACGTCATGTTACTGAAAAAAATATAGGACGTTATTGCACTTTTGATAGTAACATCGTGGTAGAATTGTAGTAAACCAGGAATCGAAATAAAAATATATAGGTTAAAGTCTCACATGCTAAACATATTTGTTACTACATAAAAGTGGGGTGTTACTGCATGACAGGTACATGTTACCACACACTATCCAAAAAATACAGTAAGACATATTGTTACTGCAAAACTTATAGTTTTTACGATACTCTTACAGTAACATCACGATGGAATTGTAGTAACGTATAACATACAGTAGTAGCTATAATAATAATACGTGTGGAGAGTCAAATTCCAAAACATGTCAAGCTTTGAAGAATAATATCTCTCACGTGATGTACTATTTTTTTAAATCGTTTGCACCATGATACTAGACAAAAGTGTTTATCAAAAGTAGATCTGTCATGACTATATTTCAACTATACTTGAGCGTTGTTCCTATACATAAGACATAATGTTACTGCATGGTAGTCGTTACATTACTGCACTGTTCCGCGAGACGAGAAGTGATAAGAGGTGGTTGGTGGGGGGAGTTAGGAGGCGGTTTGACCGATGCGGGGGTGCTTTGACTGACTATTGACTAAGATGAGAGGTGGGTTTTGGGTCCTTATAAGGGAGGGATGTGGGTTTAACCCTTGGGAGGGAGGGGTATAGAATAGCTTGGGTGTAGAATATTTGTATTATATATATATATAGCTTATAATTTTCATATATGTATATATATATATATATATATATATATATATACGGACACGCTAAAACACGCCCGTTGCATGCGATACGAAAATCAAGCTCCCCACATCTCGCAACCCCCACCATTAAACTCCCGAACAGCACAACCTCCATGAAGTTTGGAAACAAAATTAAAAATTTACTCACGTACATGAGTTCCGCGCATACATGTTGTGCAGTTAAAATTTTGTTTCACAACTTATTGGGTTAAAAATTAACTTATATCCATTCTATCTCTGTGCAGTTAAAATTTTGCTTCCCAAATTATGAAGTTAAAAATTAACTTATGTTCATTCTATCTCTGTGCAGTTAAAATTTTGCTTCCCAAATTATGGAGTTAAAAATTAACTTATGTCCATTCTATCTCTGTGCAGTTAAAATTTTACTTCCCAACTTATAGAGTTAAAAATTAACTTATGTCCATTCTATCTCTGTGATTGATGGGTTTGGTAGTTAAAATTTTTAACTCACGTTTATTATGCGTGTGTAACTTTGCCTTCGATGGGTCCGGTAGTTGAAATTTTGCTTTCATATCCACGGAGTTAGAAATTAACTTACTTCCGCGATTATTTGGTGTATGGCATAGAGATTGACAGTAAAAAAAATAATTTTCCTATCTGAGTAGCAGATGATTAGGTCAGTGAATTACGCTGTTAAGTTATGTCAATGAAAATATTAACTTATAGGAGAGGTGGTAGCCGGTGGGTGGGGTGGGGGATGGGAGCTTGTTGTACACCAGAACACGCTCTTATTGTGTTCTATATATATATATATACTATATTCGTATGCGTCAACAAGTTAATCTTGTCTCTTTGTAGGCAATAGCCAATCACTAGCTCGTATAGCCTCATAATCATGGTTTGCCACAAACCGAAAGTGAACTAATTAATTCAATCTTGCTCCTAATTAAATTGCAGCATCTATCTCTTGTATAGATTCATCTAGAGCTCTATTGTTTTCCTTTCTTAATTTGTCGCAATCAAAAAAGATACATCACTACTAATGGTGCAGACAGCATGCATCCATATATCACATTCGCTAGTTTGCACAGCTGGTTTTGATATTTCATCGTCCATATATTCGTTGAATCATTGTACGCCTTACAGGTTACTAGATGCATACCTTTGGACCCTCCAAAACAAGAGAAACATGTTCGCCATAGGATGGTCCGTTTGGACGACTGAAAATCAGTGTGTGGTGCAGCATGTGCATCATCTCTAGCAGCCTAGCTTCGTCTGTACCCTGTGTAGCATAGTAGTATCGCTTTCCTTTCTAGTTGGACATGGTGAGAGATTTATGGCCATGATTTTGGTTTGGTTTGCCCGCTATCAAGCCACCTGCCAACCTGAAAGCAGAACAGTAGAAGTACGCGCAATCCTTTAGCAGCAATTGGTACGTAGGACCCATCTTCACTGTGCCCATTTAGGAACTTATACGTACCATCTGCAGCGCGTCCCCGAAAACACAAATTAATCCGGTGTTTTTATTAGGGATGAATGCATCTTGTACTAGCATTTGTCGGTTCCTTGTGTAATCTTACCAGGCAAAAAAGTATCGCTACAGGAAGTTTTTAAAGGTGTCCCACTGGTACAGTATAAATCCACCGGTTAATCCTGCTTTTAGCTCGCCGCTCAACATCATAGTACTATGAAATCCCCATCGCTCTTTGTTTCAAAAATGGAGAAAAAAAATACATCCCTCACATGAATAGTGATGTCAAGTCCACTGTATGCGTAAACTTTCTTGTTTATGGATTATGACGATCATATTTTGTACTAGCCGCCTACTACTTCCTTCACCAGTATATCTTATACCACTTCTTAAACGACCTTATAATTTCCTTCATTCATTTATGTCCTCGAATAATCATCATAAACTTTGTTTTATTCATCACAGGAACAGGACGCGCACCTTCTCAAGAATTTTCAAGCATGACAAAAAACTGCTATTCTCTATCTCAAAATTAGTAACATAGGATTAGCTTAGACTGCATATCTGCAAGACAGACATGATTCATAGTATCATGATGTGTTTAATCTAATCATGGTATGTTTTAAAACGAACAGAGTAGCAATTATGATACTAGTAAAAACCGATAACAAGATCACATGTACCAGATCGATAAGTGGTAGCCTGCCCAGAAAACGACCTCTCGGCACAAGTGTACCACTAGTGAAACTTAAGACGTTTTAGCTAGTAGCTAGCTACCCGGCGATCAACACGTACGCAAACACTGGTTACTTATGGATGAGTAGTGCTATATGTACGACGACTATTAAAGAACGGCTCTTTACTACCGGTTTGTAATCCCTTTATAACCGAATGTATCAACCGAGACAAATAAACCGAGACTAATCAGTACTAAAGATGTCTAGTGGGATGTGGGATTCAAACTCAAGATCTCTTTGCTTAGCCTTTGCGTGCATTACCATTTCATCTATTACACATATCTAATATAGATAGGGATGCTTTCGTTTTGAACTAACCCTCAAAATATCTTTAGTCCAGGTTAGTGTTACCAACTGGTACTAAATATATTTTTTGGAATTTGGGCTTTTAGAACCATACTAAAGAGTTTTTACCACTAATTCTTAATTCATCCGTTCTATTCGTGGTTTGGAGTGCCCGATAAAAGATGGGTTGTCTAATAGTGGACTTAACCATCCAACTCACGTACGATCGTGCCCAATCAACTAATTACAGAGCTCTTTGTTATTCATGTTGTGGGTTGAATTGAAAATCAGTTTATTTACGTTGTATGTAAGTTCGATAGAATGGGTCGTATATATAGTCATTGTGCTTATGGAACCTTTAAAACCGAGCATTGTATCGAGTCAATCGGAATCGGATGTACGACGCTGCGGACCGAGGGCCCGGGCCGCTGCTAGTACCACGCATACGCGATAGTCGATAGAGAGAGATGATGCGTGCATGCATGCCGAATTGCCGATCGGTGGGACACGGCAAGTCGGCAAGACGACGGCAACGACGATATGGACCGGTGCATGGTCGGGACGCGCGTCGAAAAATGCAATACGACCAGCGTGCAGCGCAGCAGCTTGGCTCCAACCGATCGGCAATCACAGCCACGCCGCGGTGCCGGTGCGTGCTCCGGTGCACGTCCACCATGTGAGGCCGCCCGGCACGGCCGCGCACGTACGAGCCCCGCAGGTCGCCGGCTTTCTGGAAACCGGTTGATCCCTGCACGACTCCACCCTTATTACTCCCTTTAGCTTCGGACATTGTACAGTCACACGAGGAGTGTACTACTACTCACCCTGCAGAAAACACGTTTGCGTACAGTTTTAGATCGTCGAGCAATGCCCTGAAATGCTGGAGGGCGAGGATCCAATGAACAGGGACGGTTTGATCAAAGCTCCCGTACCTGTACTGCTAGTACTACTATTACTAGCGTGGCATAAACGGCCGGGCCCCTTCGTAATGCATTATGATCGTGATGATATCGGGCTAGCTTGCACAGCTGGTAGTAGACTCTAACCTTCGGCCGTACTGACATGGGGAGAAGGAGTAGTAGCAGGGTTTACCAAATTGTTTTGGGACGCGGTTACCATGACCTCACGGTTTGAAAGTTTGGGAAAACCGTGTGGTTATCGCGAGATATACCATGATTTCAAAAACTAAAAATGTTATCGTGCATAGTAACCACGATAACCGTGCGGTTTTGTAAACCCTAAGTAGTAGTACACGGTTCTGTTTGGAGTGTTTAAAATTCTGAAAAGCAGCTGACTAATAATCAGTTTATAAGAATTTGGAAAAGTTGCGTTTTAAAGCTTCTAACTTCTAGTCTTTTTCTGGATTTTACAACTACAATTTCTCATAATCTGAACCAACAGCTGAACAATTTTATAAGGTACTGATTTTAAAGGAAGCTGTAGAAGTTAGAAAAAAAAAAAAAAGCTCCCTAAACAGGCCCCACTACTCCTGCCGCGCGCATGTGGCTCAAAGATCTGTCTCCCATGGATCGACGGCCCCGGCGCGTGCGCGCTGCGCGGGACGTACGGGAGGCGCCGAGACGCGGGCACAGAACAACGACGATTTGCCCCAATCATGCGGCAAATCATCACAAGGCCGCCTCGCGCCCCGCTCCACCAGCGGCGCACTCGGTGTCACGTATCAAATCCACGATTTCGCACGTGCCGCAGGCGGTGCCGCTGCTGCTGGGCTAGTCGATTCCACGGCTCCACGGTCCGCACGGGTGACGCGCCGTGCGTGCAGCATCCGGTAAAAAAACTTTGACCGCGTGAGCGTATCGACTGATCTGACCTTTCTTCTACAGTACTTACTACAGTACGTCCCAAAATAAGTCACTTATTTTAAAATAGGAGGAGTACGTTATGATTTGAACCCTCTGAAATTCATTTGTTAAGGTTGTTACTACTACATGTTTTTTTATGGGTGTATGATTTGAACTCTTAACTCCTACTGGGCTCACACTTTATTTGTGACTATACTGTGCCTGTTAGGGGTGGGAAAAAAAAGATCGATCCGAAAAGACCGGGATCGAGATTGAGAAACTCGGTCACCGGTTTGATCTCAGGTGTTGGGAAAAAAAGATCGATCCGAAAAGACCGAGATCGAGATTGAGAAACTCGGTCACCAGTTTGATCTCAGGTGTTGAAAGATCGAATTTTGTTCGGTTAATTCAATTAGTATCTTCGGTTAACCGTATAGACCGAACAAATATAATTTTAGTTCAATAGGTCCATTAAGTTAAAAACCCAATTAAAATGAATTTTGACACAATTATAGTCTCCAACATGCTTGTGACCAATGATAGTGAAGAGTATCGATTTATGTTTTTTTAATGTATATTTTTACATAGAACTTATTAAGGATTTAGTCTAATTATTTTGGACCTTCCAAGAATTCGGTCATAACCTAGATCGAAACCGAAATTTTCAATCCGACCGAACGCACACATGTAGTGCCTGTGTGTCGTAACGGGATTGGGATGAATAACGGCTAAAAGGCTTTACACTGGGTTTAGTTATTTTCTATCCGGCTTTTCTGGTGGTTTGATTTTCGCGTGAAAACATTAGGTGCAGTGGTTTAGCTTTATACGGGGAACTACGATGTGGGAGAGGGGAACGATTCCGGTTTTAAAAGAGCAATGGAAATATTTTAAATCCGTGTTGCACACGGTGTTTGCGCCGAGCCCCTGGTACACATCACACCTCATCGAACGGAAGTGCTTTGCTCAACGATAACTGCCGGTAGCTACAGGTGACAGCTTCAACTAGTCTTCTTTCCGTCTAAAAAAGATAATCTATTACTAGAAATATAATAAATCAACAAATATAGATATAAAGTATGTTCAGATTTGTTGTAATAGAATTTTTCATATTACAGTACGAGGTTAATTTTTGATAATCTATTACTAGAATATAATACACCACCGTATAACGAATATAGATATAAAGTATGTTCAGATTTATTGTAATAGGATATGTTATATTGTAATATGAGGTTATTTTTTTTAACGGATGATGTAATTGATAGGAGTATTTTTGTTGGACCAATTTGTCTCGCTAAAAAGTTTGGGCACCAGCCCAGCTTGATCAATGTGACATTTTATGGACCAATCAGAATAACAATAGAGGATGGAGGTTGTAGGTGTGCTCCATACTTCTTTCGCAAATAATAATAATAATAATAAACTCCAAGGATGCATCTGGATATAATTCTTTTGGACGGAGGGAGTAGACGGTGGAGTGGTGATTCTGTCTGTCACGTCTTGTCGTCATTAATTAGTTTTTGAGAGGCTTGGCCTGCACTGAAAACCATGTCTAACCTACGGTTACTTTTATGGATGTCGCTCGTTACCTAGTCTTGTCACATTATGTGTCTGGCCGTACTGCTCCCTCTCTAGTTAGTCAAAATCATCCAAACAAATTAAACAACCGAGCGAACAAGATCAAAAGAAGGAGCTGCATTGCTCCAAGTAGGAGTATCGCCCGTTGGCCAGGGCACGCAGCTGGTGAAGCGCACACGTCGCGCACGTACGCGATGCACAGAAATGCCCGGCGCCGTGGGAGAGGCCGAGACGTGGACGCAGAAAGCGGAGGAGGGTCAAAGAAACAAAAACCGTGGCTTTGCAGTAGCAGGTCTGCAGGTGGGAGGAGCGGAAAGCCGAGGTGGAGGCGACAGCCAGGGCCCCGCGGCTCAGAGTGCATACAAAGCTTGCCCCGGGCGACACGGGCCCGCGAGCGCGAGAAGGGAGGCAGGCGACGCGTCCTTTAATCGAAAGCAACCAACACAAGGCAACAGGGGGAAGCAGCGCAACTGCGCAAGCAACAGCGATAACAAATGCCATTTCCTCCTCTCATCTCATTTCATCTCTCTCTCTCCCTGTGATGATCGGCTCCGGAAAAGCAGAGCGGCTTCTGGCCGTCTTGTCCTCCTTGATGTCTCGCTACAGCTTCGATAGGAGTATCGTATCACCCACCCATTATTATTATTACTGCTAGGATAGCTTACTCCTAGCTAGCCTCCCAGCACAAGCTAACAAGATCTTTTGACCGTTGAAGTACGTACTGTACTCACAGTATACTCCCACTCTGATCAGCTGTCCCGTGGCCCCCACCTACCAGCGCCGGATGCGTGGGGTTTCCAGGAGACAGAGCAAGCCGGGGAACCAAACCGACCACTCTCCCTACTCCATATCGCACATTATACTTGGTACGAGTAAAATCGGTAGTAGTACGAGTAAAAACGGTAGTACTACTCCACTTCGTAGCAGCTTGTTCTGTCATAAGTGTAGCACAGTTACGGCAGTGGCGCGGGGCGAGTCGTGTCGATCCGATGGTATAGCGCTCGTGATTCTTGGGGGGACGACGACGACGATGAGCGGGCGGGCGGGCGCACGGGTCCCCAGGGGCAATGCAGTGCCGGCGCCGCATGTGGAGAGGGAGCCTCTGCCGCTGTCCTTCCTGCGTGCGGCAGCCTCTGCGGCTCTCTGACCCACGCCCGATAAAAGCGAGGGGAAAGTTGACGTGTGACGTTTCACTACCTTGGCTCACTTGCCTACACGCCCCCCCTCCTTTTCGCCCATTCACCCCTCCCCTCTACTTGTACTCTCCATTACTCCACGGATCAAGTCTAATGTACAGTACGGGATAGTTTAGGTTAGTGGCCGGCGTACCAACGGATTCGATTCGGCAACAACAGCACGTACGAGATCTTTTCCATCTCTAGCACAGCAAAATTTATCCGTGTTTCTACATGTTTTCTGTACGCGCGTTATCTCCTCTCGTGCGTAGATGATCGAGGGGGACACGCAGCTGCAGTCCTACAGAGTACAGACCTGTGGCTGTGCGCGTGGAGACGAGAGCTGCTAGTAGTAGTAGTAGTATGGGTGGGTGTGTGTGCATGGGTATATCTGGCGTGGTGACTGTGAGCTGCTTTTGGTTCTTTTACTTCACTTTTCTTTCCGCACTGGCCTCTCTCTCGGAGCTGTGGCAGCGACAGCCCCATCAAATTTGGTAGCAGCAGCACGGAGCGCAGCTGCATCAACAGTCTCGTTGCCAAGCATGGGGAGCCATCAATTTTTTGTTCCTACTCTGCGGGCCGGCCTTTTTGCACCACACACCCTGATACGCCCCTGTTTTCTGGACCAGTACCCTCTCTACACATCACTAATCTAGCTACTCCAGTACACAGTTAAATGGGAACATATTTGTATACACTCGAACTTTCCAAGCAAACCAACTAACAATTGTCATGATATATTTTAGAAAAAACATATACATCTAACATTATTACACTTATCTGCAAAGTTTATATTCAAATTCATTATATTTTAGCTATAAAAAATAAAAAATCTAATAGTCTCAAGAGTAAAACACTGTTAGAATTTTCTCTCATTGTTACAACTAAAATATAATAAATTCGAAGATAATATTTCACATGTAAACAATATAATACTATTGGAAGTATGTGTCTAATTTTTATATAATTTTCTATGATATTAGCTGGTCAGTTTGTACGGAGTATGAATGAAAAAAATTGTGTGCTACTCCTTTTTGTAACCGTCTCATCGGAGCCCAGCCATGGCAGCCAGCATCGTGGAGTACAGATATGTATATACTCCATTCATTAACTGTGTTTCAGTTGCGTGTATTCAACCGGGTAAGGAACACCGCGGGCGTATACGGGGGGCAGCATACGGGCGCAATAAAAACACGACAAATCGAATCCCCGGCCTTAAAAACCGGTGTTATTTGGGGGACCCGGGTGGGCCGGCCGGCCGGCGATGCAACATTACACATGGACCACCACCCCCATCCCGACCGCGCCAATAATGGCGAGGTGGCGTGCCAACGCACGAGATATTAACCGCTCACGCGCTCTCGCCTCGTCGACAAAATCGATCCATCGGCACGGAGAAAACCCGAGAAAAAACCTCGCTCTCCACCGTCTCAAAGCCGTCACGGCAACACGGGGACACGGGACACGGGCACGGGCGACGACAGCGACACGGCGAAATGGCTACAGGGGAGATGAATAAGCTGATCGGTGGCAATGTCCTTGACTCGTTTAATTAATTAACGTCGACTACGAGCGTAGCGCTACAGATTGAGAAGAAACGGAGGTTGCAGAAATGGCACTAATCAGGAATTCAGGCAAGTAAAGCTAGGAGTACGTACTACAGATCGATGAGAACAGTGATCGGTAAGCTCGGTTTCATTTTGGGCAAAGATTGGACACCCATCTTCGTGATCGAACTCATGATTTTCCCATCGGAAGAAAAGGTGTTTGTACTTGAGATTTGCTACTTTTGATAAGTTTCACTTTTTTCCATTTCTGATTTTTTTTTTGAATGTGGATTTATCACCGGTAAAATCATTGTGCTGGCCCAGCCGTCGTGCCACATCGGTTGATCGGACCACACCAGTTTGATCTGGCCAAAACGGCAAAACGGCGGTCAATGACAAGGCATGACCTTCTCCAATTGTATGTGTAGCATACTCCTAGAGATTTTCATAGGTTGGTCGGCACAAATCCCAGTCTACTGACAGTAATCCCGTAGTATACAGTTTCTTTTTTCTTGGTATTGAGGAAATCATTCCATCCGAATGGTCTTGAGTCTAGTGAAAACAAATACTTCTCCCTACCTAAGCAATCGTGCTGGATATAATATAACTATGCTTCGCTATTTGCATTTTTTAAAAAATAACGAAAACTTTATTGATGTTACATAATTACATTAAAATGGTTGATAGAATTACTCTAAACTCACTCTCTGTGTCTATATAACTAAAATCGCTCTCAGTATCTATCTAACTAAGACATACATATTCTCTAATTACTTTTAAAAAAAGAGACGAATACTTAAACTGTGTTGAAGATCCGCCATGAAAAATAAAATGGCACGTGCACGCGCCATTGTTACCATAATTCGTATGTTTTCACTATAGGGAGCATGTTTTACGAACTTAGACAATACCTTTAACAAGGAAACGAACATTGTCATTACCGGTTAGCTAAACTAGATTTAGGGATTTAACCTGGTACTCCCAGGAAAATAGTATAATCCACCATTTTCTTTAGACGTGCCACTTTAAGATAATAGTTTTCTCAGCAAACGAATAGAGACATACCTAAAATATGTATAATCATTTAAAGAGGGTATGAGTTAGTACAACCAAAGTGACAATTCACATGAAAGGGAAAAAGGCCCATGGGGCGTTTAGAACACGGAGGGGTTGTTTCTTTAGAATTGCTTTCGTAGTGAAACCCATATAAACCCAGCCATAGGTGGAAGATTTTGTTGAGCTACTTAACACGTGGGACATAGATTAAATTTTTTCTCCTGTTTACTGTCAACCAACTCAAATGTATAGTACTAACATAACCACAAAGTACGGCCATGTAATGATCTCTTCAGTAATGATACCCACCTGTGTGTTCACCTCACCTGTTTTTAGCTGTTTACTGCCGTGTCCGCGTCCACCCCCATTTCCTGAATCCTGACGCCTCTCCATGTCCTCTCCTCCCCCCTCTGCCGCAGCCGCAGACGCAGAGCTGTCTGCTCTGCACGACCACTGTGCGCGTCTCCCGCCTCTTGCGCTCTCTTTTTTCACCTTTCCCCATTTCTTTATTCCCCCACGCCCTCATATCCCCCTCTTTTTTTTTTTTACTCCCCCGTGACACCACCACTCCACCAGTAAATACTCCATACAGGAATACTAGTACTAGGAGAAGTAAGTACTCCTTAGTAGAAGTATTGATTTCAACTGGCACGGGCCATAGCAGTAGCAGGGTTCACAATTCCAGTAATCCAGATTTTCTGGACCGGGTCAAAAACACAAATCACTCGATTTTTCTATCAAGTTTTTTTAAAAAAATACAAACTGATTTTTAAGTTTTTGATAAAATTTATTAGTGTTCATCGATTTTTCCTATTGTTTGTGAGCGGATTTCGATCCGGTATCGGGTATGTGAACCCTTATTACTAGGCTCTCCTGTGCTTCTTTTTGGCAATAGCTTCGTATAGCTTAGCTCAGCTTCAGCCCCTCATTCATGGCCATTACCACGATGTGTCACCCCACCCCACCACCACCGCCCGCTGCTCCACTTCTCCTCCTCCTCCTCTCCTAGTAAGCCTCCCTGCGCCTACGGACACCACCCCCACCCGCTTCATTTATCACTTGTCCACCTCTCCCTCCTCGCCTGCTCCGCTGCTCTCGTGCTTCGCGCCCTCGCCTCGCCTCGGCTGACCTCGCTGTCGCTGCTGCCATGACCGGGATCGACCTCAACACCGTCGAGGAGGACGAGGAGGAGGCGGCGGCGGCGGAGGTGGTGGTGGTGGCGGCGACGGTTGCTGCGGACGGCTCGTCTCCGGCTCCGGCGAGGACGGGCGCGGTGTGCCTCGAGCTGTGGCACGCGTGCGCCGGGCCCGTGGCGCCGTTGCCGAGGAAAGGGAGCGTCGTCGTGTACCTGCCACAGGGGCACCTCGAGCACCTCGGGGACGCGTCCGCCGCGGCGGCCGCGTCCGCCGTGCCGCCGCACGTCTTCTGCCGCGTCGTCGACGTCACCCTCCTTGTGCGTTTCACTCTCCGCCGGTTTGCTTTTTTGCTTCTCAATGCTCGTACGTGTTCTCTCCTCTTCACGGCGGCGAGGAGATTGATTGGCTTGTGTTTTCTTGCAGGCGGACGCGGCCACCGACGAGGTGTACGCGCAGCTCTCGCTTGTCCCGGAGAAGGAGGTGTGCGCCTGCGCGAAGCAGCAGCATTTGATTTGATTTTGTTTTGGGTTTTTTTGGTCTGAGTTTGCGTTTCTTCTCTTCTCTTCCGGCGATTGAAGGAGGTGGTGAGGCGGACGGACGACGGCGACGGCGAGGACGGGGAAGCCATCAAGCAGCGGTTCGCGCGGATGCCGCACATGTTCTGCAAGACGCTCACGGCGTCCGACACCAGCACGCACGGCGGCTTCTCCGTGCCGCGCCGCGCCGCCGAGGACTGCTTCCCTCCACTGGTCGGTGCATGCATTGGAGAAAGAAAAAAAAACTCCCTTTTTTTCAAGTAAAGATTTTATCTTTTTTTGGGGGTTTTGTTCGCTGATGAAATCCTTTGGTTTGGAAACCTCGCAGGATTACAGCCAGCAGCGGCCGTCGCAGGAGCTTGTTGCCAAGGATTTGCACGGCACTGAATGGAGGTTCCGCCATATCTATCGAGGTAGAGCAGAAAAAAGTAGACTCGAGACCAAGTTTTTACCTGTTTTGATGACTCAGATGCTCTACGCAGCTGTGCCATGCATACATTCCATCTTCATTAGGCTTCTGTACTGTGCATGCACTTCCCCTGGCTGAAGCCTCTGCGTCCTGAATGATTCAATGGGGATTGAATATTAGTACTGGATTTGTGCTTTAGTTGTTTCTGACGACCAGCGTGTCTTGTTCAGATAGAGCAGTAATAACTTGTGAATACACACATGAATCAACCCCGCTCACGGAGAACTTGCACTTTGTGGTTATGATCGACATCTGTACCTTTTGCATATCCACCTGTTTTATGATGCTAAATCATGACTGGGCCGACATGATATGATTGTATGCAATATGTGTTGATTCTTCATACCCTCTAATCTGCTTTCTTGTAGCTACATTATGTTTCTCCGTAGCGTCGATATTGTTAGTTAATCAATCATGTTTAACTGTATTTTACATTTTTACTGCTTTCTTACAAAACTTTTTATTGTAATGTCTGTTCCCTTCTTGAGGATTACAAAGGACAAACATAAGAAGTTAAGTGGTCCTTGATTTCTGATAGATCTACATCTGAATATGCTACAGGCCAGCCACGTCGGCACCTTTTAACCACAGGTTGGAGTGCATTTGTTAACAAGAAGAAGCTCGTTTCTGGGGATGCCGTACTGTTTTTGCGGTAAGTCACTAGATCATGCACATATTTATCACATGTTTTGACGATCTTTTCTAAAGATTCTTAATCAATCTGCAGAGGTGATGATGGGGAGCTAAGACTGGGAGTTCGCCGTGCAGCCCAGCTCAAAAACGGGTCTGCTTTTCCAGCGCTTTACAACCAGTGTTCTAATCTTGGTACACTCGCTAATGTTGCACATGCAGTCGCTACGGAAAGTGTGTTCAACATATACTACAATCCCAGGTAATGAAGAACCTCGAGTTATTTTGTTAATGCTCCCAACAGCTGACGTGCTAGAACTTTCCTGCTGTTGGCTGGTGACTGCCTTAAATTGTGCCCATTATTTACTGCTTGTTTGAGCTATTTGTTGATAGTCATACATTATGCCAGCTCAGCATCTGGCATAATGTATGACAACACATGGTTTTATCTGGTTGCATGTGTATTCTTGCTGAAATTCGAAGTTAGGTGCTGTTGCAATAACTTGGAAAGTTGTATTTGTAGCTCCCTTTTTTTTGTTTCAATTATATGAATAGAATCAATAGTCTCGTTTCATATATTTATCAATGTACTCATTTTGCATTTGGTGCTTTGCAGAGCTAGCGCCTACTTCTGTTCTTACAACAAAACAGTGTCTTATTTCAAAGCTTTCTTCTGAAAAATTGACAGGTTAAGTCAGTCCGAATTCATTGTACCCTACTGGAAGTTCATGAAAAGCCTCAGCCAACCATTTTCTGTTGGGCTGAGGTTCAAAATGAGATATGAAAGTGAAGATGCTACTGAAAGAAGGTGACAATAGTTCTACACTTGTACTAGAATGAACTGAACTGCATTCTAGATTGGTGATGCATATGTGATAATTTTACAGGTACACTGGGATAATTACTGGAAGTGGTGACACAGACCCTATGTGGCATGGTTCGAAATGGAAATGTTTGCTGGTAAACTACTCTATCTCTTGTGCCTCGCAATATATGTTTATGTGCATATGCTGTGTATTCTATTAACATATTCTTTTTGGTAGTGTTGCTGCCCTTTCACTAATTAACCCCTTGTTTTTTCCTAGTGCCGCGTGGCACTTGCATCATGTGGCCATCTTGACTTGTTTGTTTGGGTTATATTTTACATATAACAAGAATTTGATGCTAATCTTTGTTCACAAATTTGCTAGCATGGAACCCATTCACTCTATTAACTGATGTAGCAGTTGAGCTTTAGTTTACATATTACTAAAACACAGTTTAGTTGTCTTGATGTATTTTGTTTCTTATCCAAACTCAAGTCAGATAATAGTGACTTTTCTTGAATTCTATCTGGAAAGGAATAGGTTTTCAGATTGTTGAGCACTGTGGTACTAAATGTCAGCTTAGATGGTTATGTTCTCACGCTGACAATTGCACGGCAATTGCACTGACTAGCAAGTTTGGTTGCTCACAATAACAGTCTTAAACTAGATTTGGAGGCATTAGTTAATCTCCTGGTTTGTTTTTTTAAGTGATAATCTTAGCTTGCAATTTTTTAAGTTTAGTCTAGAGCTGTGTTCTACACTCAGCCTGGTTTCTTCAGCGAAATGTTAGGTGAATGAAGGCATGTGAAAGTTTCTAGTTTTTAGACTATGGCTCTCTTGAGTTAAAATTTCAAGTTTGGAGCACATAAGTTTGTTCTATGGCCACATTTTAAGTACCCTATATGCCATTCTGGCAATCAGATCCTCTTAATGACCGTATCTATATGATTTATTGACCTATGTCTATCTTGATAGGTGAGGTGGGATGACGACGCTGAGTTCCGTCGACCAAACAGGGTTTCTCCTTGGGAGATTGAGCTGACCAGTTCAGTTTCAGGATCCCATTTGTCCACACCCCATTCAAAGCGATTGAAACCATGTCTTCCCCATGTTAATCCAGAATACATGGTTCCACGTATGTCTTTCTTATAGTTATTGCCAGTTAATAGGATGGTTCTGTTGGATCCACTCTGCTGATTTAGTTTATCCTTTTGTCAGGTGGGGGTGGTTGTCCTGATTTTGCGGAATCTGCCCAATTCCACAAGGTCTTGCAAGGTCAAGAATTATTGGGTTTTAAATCTCATGGTGGTACTGCTGCTGCTACTTCTCAGTCATGTGAAGCAAGGCATTTACAGTACATCGATGAGCGGAGTTGCTCCAGTGATGCGAGTAACAGTATCCTAGGGGTTCCAAGACTTGGTGATAGAGCACCGCTTGGAAACCCAGGATTTTCCTACCATTGCTCAGGCTTTGGGGAGTCTCAGAGACTCCAAAAGGTCTTGCAAGGTCAAGAAGTGTTTCGTCCCTACCGAGGAACTTTGGTTGATGCATCTATGGGTAGTAATGGGTTTCATCAACAAGATGGTCCTTCTGCACCAGGTGTGGTGAATAAATGGCATGCACAACTTCATGGCCGTGCTGCTTTTCATGGACTACCAGCACCGGCTCTTCCATCTCAATCATCATCTCCGCCGTCTGTCCTAATGTTTCAGCAAGCTAATTCAAAGATGCCCCGGTTGGAGTTTGGGCATGGACAGTTGGACAAGCACGAGAATGATAGGCGTGTTAGGTTTGGCCCTTATAAAGGAATTGACAGAAGAGAGCAAAGAATACCACTCCAGCCTTATCCTACTTCTGGAGAAGTGATAGATGGACAGGTTACAGTTGAGAAGTCTCACTCCCCTGGTCGACATGGAAAGGATGGTCCAGATAACAAAGCTGTTGGCACAAATAGTTGCAAAATATTTGGCATCTCTTTGACTGAGAAGGTTCCAGCAAGAGCAGAACTAGATGATGGCGACGCCAACTATTCACTCCAGTCTTTGAAGCAAGTGCCAAAATCCCTGGGCAATAGTTGTGCTACCGTGAGTGTTTTATGATGAGTAATTTTCATGCGCTCGTAATGTAAACTGCTTTTTAACTAAAGATTCTGCAGGTTCATGAGCAAAGGCCTGTTGTTGGCAGGGTGATTGATATTTCAACTATGGATATGATGATCTGATCTATGAGCTGGATTTGCAAAACTATCTGGAGGTGAAGTAACACTAAGATTGCTTCCAACCACATGTTAGTGATACTCCAAAGGCTTAAAATCCTCACCTGTGACAGTTTTACCTAGAAATGTAATGATCATTGTTTTGCCGTTCCAGATTTTGCTGTGGATAGTCTCCAGATGGTGGCTGAGTATCAGGAAGATGGAGGGACTGATTATTCTGATATTTTTATCTTAGATGTAGGCGTTGGAGCACTTATCATGTGACCTAGTACCTAGCTGCTCGTCTGCATTTGTTGCCACTGCAACTTTAACCTTGTCAGCGGCATTTGTCGCCGCTGGAACTACCTAAGTACGTGTTTATAAGCTGTAAGCTATGACAGGCTCATTAGAGGGTTCTGGTACTGTTAGAACATTAATTAATGTCATTAGCATGCTTTAATCTTACGTGATGCTTCTCCTATGTTGACCGGAGTTCAGTATAACATGATGGTGGCATTGGAAGACCCCTCATGTTAAGCCTGGTGCTGATTACTGATTTGTAACAACAAATTTAGTTGTATTTCTACCGCTTAGCTTATTAATTTATCATCGTTTCCATCTATTAAATAAGCTCTTAAAATCACGCGAATAATGCCATGATTCATGAAGATGTAATGCGGTATATGAATTTGGGAGAAGTAGAAGAATATCCCTTTGGTTTTGGAGCACATTTCATTCCATGTTTTCATTTGATTCATTCTGCAACACATCTGCAAACGCCAGTCTTCCCAAACCCCGGCCCAGTTCCAGCCCAGGGTTCACAAGCCTGCACTGGAAACGGACAATTGAAAATGGCCGTTCAGAAATTTTGCTTCTCCAGCACTCCCACAGAATATATGAGATTTGAGAGAGGAACGGATACAATATTGGACCTTTGCTCACATCTTGTAGTCTGAGCTGCCCATTTTGCAATGTCTACCAGTAGTGCAAATAAGGTCAGAGGGGAACAAGAATCAACAGATGCTAAGCAGGGCCGGATGATCATCCTCCCCCATATTTCATACAGTTAACTGACGTAGCAACTATATTCCCCATAAAACATACATCAGCAAAAGTTTAAATTTGTTCCTAGATACAATTATTATCCTAAAGGGCAGTTTTTTTTCTAGAGCTTCACTCATTGCTGTCATCCTCGTCGTCAGTTAAATCCTCTATGTTTTCAGCGTCTGGAGCAGAAGGCCCTGACGAGCGCAATTCATCGATTTCAACCTGGAGGAGGGAATCACAGGTAACCCTTCCTACTTGTAAGACTCTTGGGCAACCTTGTTGGAAATAAAATCTGAAGTGAGCATCCGTGAAAAAAAAATAAACAGGGGGCAGCGAACAAATGACATACCTGCGATAGGGCACTTAGGAGGTTTTTGGTTTCTTATGTAATGCATAATTGGAACTTTTTCATATATGTGCCTGCAATCCGCACTGCACAACACAAACACTGTGAGTTCAACGCAAAAACTGGATATCCACACATATATGTTCACACTGCTTTACATGCAACATCTTAGGAGAAATTAATAAAGACCTTGAGATTTAGGGGAATGATTAGATTGGATAATGCCTAATAGTCAAATTGGCTGAAAGGATTGTACTGGTACAAACTACACCATTTCTGCCCCCAGAAAGGTACACTATTATACTAGGAATGCAATGATGGTTATTCAGTGACAACTGCAAACTTGTACTACTGCATGGAATCTTAACAGAAAAACAAGCCAATGTTATAGCAAGATGCAAATCATAAGGAAGGAGGAAACATATCCTAATGATTTCAACATGGGCAGCAAAAGAAAATTGGAGAAACATAATCCTGAGGCTTTGCAACATGTCACTTGTGACAACAAAAACTAGATCTTTAGCAGGTGAAATCGGTGAAATCAGATTAATGATGGATATTTTTTGGGAACATTAAGTTGTGCTTAAAAATAAAATGGGAGTATGTGTTCTTTGAACAACCATGAAGAGACATCTAGCATATGTAACATAGCTCAATCTTAAACTTTTTTGTTAACAGATCATAATAAAAATTTCCAAGAATTACAAAACAACACCATGCCTTAAAAGTTTAACTGCTTAACACTTACCACCGAACTGGTTCTGTCAATTGAATTACAGGCTTCCCAGTTAATGGGCACGTGACATTTAAGATGCTAGTTTGGGTACTGGTCATAAGAACATCCTCTTGTTCATCACCAGGCATTGGTTGGCCAGCATGGTGAACATTCTGTAGAAGACAACACAATTACAGAGAGAGAAAAGAATTAGAAGTAATGCACAAACCTTTTTCTTTCTCCAAACATGACCTTATGGAGATTCCATACTAAAAAAAATGCAGTCATTTCAAGCCATCTTCAATGTAACATTTTCAGCGATAGTTGAGCACCGAGCTAACTCAGTGAATATATAGGCAAAAGAGTACATAATCCATACTGTTCTCAACAGCCATTAGCACTAGGGAGAATTAACATTTGCAAATTCCCTTAATTCCTGATCTACTGCGAAAAAAAATAGTCAAGTCTCTCAAAACACAAAGGGTCCACGCAACATACCCAAACTGCCTCCCTGAACTGCCGAATGAGCAGATGGTTCTCTGCTGATGTTGATAAGTTCTCCTTGACCTTGTTAACCTCCGCCTCGATCAGCTTTTCGAAATCCGTCATCTTGACACAAATTCAGTAATCAGTACCCAAAACAAAATAACCATTTAGCCTAAATTCCTCCAATCCAATTCGAATAAGCCCCTGAAATCAAAAAAAAAAAAAAAAAAAAATCATCGCGGCTGCCAGAGCCCGCACCTGATTAGATGGCTGATACGCCCCAGGCACCTTCCGGATCGCGTCGGCGTAGCACGTGCAATCCACGCACGAAGCAACCAGTTCCAGCGCCGCCGCCTCAAGCTGCTTCACCTGCAAAAAGAAAAGGATAACATTGGTTGCTGGGGGTTTAGGGTTTCCGCGCCACAACGCCCTATGAGGTTAATGGGGGGAGAGGCAGCGTGCCTTGTCGGACTTGTTTTCCTTCTCGTACTCGACGGCGATGGACTTCATTTCGCCGATCGCCTTGCGAATCTCCTGCGGGTTTGGGGGATTCGATGAGATTGTTAGGGTTTGGGTGGGGTTCAGCGGAGAGTGGCAGCCGGGTGGGGATTCTTACCGCGATAAGGGATTCCGCCTCCGACGACTCCCTCTCGGCGGCGTTAGCGAGCTTGTTGACCACCGACGACATCTTCGGCGACCGGCGGCGATCTCCGCCGCGCCCGCGCTCCCGCTCCCGCGGTTTGGTTTTGGGTTTTCGAGGGAACAGGGAAGGGAGTGTTCAGGTCGATGGGCACTGAACTGGAAGATTTGAGGCCTTTAGAAAGCGCATGAAATTTTTTGCTGGGCTAGAGGCCAGTTCACTAGCCCAGCTAATGCTAGAAACGAAATAGTTTCAGCCCAAGTTAACTTTCAGAAATTCTTTTGGGTGATTTTGGTAGCACAACATTTTGGTTAAAATCGTTTTGATTTTCGTATAGCAGTAAAACTAAATTTTGCTAAAGGACACCTAAAATTTGTATAATTTACTAATAACTAGTCATTACCTCTTCTTTATCACCCCTTTATTTGCTTGCTCGATCTACTACGGCTTCTATTCATCCTTCTTGGAACTTTAAAATTGGATTTTATAAATTTTAGAGTTAATTATCTTATTGGTTTTCATTTTTATAATTTTTAGAAGTCCCATCAAATGCCACCATTCTACTACTCAACGGCCCGTCCGCCGCCTTATCTCTTTATTGTCATTGGGATTTTAAAAATCGAATATAATTATCGTCGGTATTCATTTTTAACTTTCTAGAAATCCCGCCAAACCGTCAACGGCATTGCCATTATACTCCTCTTACGGTCCGCCCGATGCCTTTCCTTTTAATTATCATTGAGATTTTAAAAATCGAACATGATTATCATTGTGGTTTATATTTTACTTTCTATAAATCCCACCAACAACCGTGATTTTGCTGCTTAATGATTGCCCGCCATCTCTCCTCTTAATCGTCATTGGTATTCTATTTCGGGTTTTGTTTATAGTTTTTACACCCGCTACCTTCCTCTTTATTATCATTGAGCTTTTACAAATCAAACGTGATTATTATTGGGGTTTATTTTTTACTTTCTATAAGTCCTGCCAACCACCGTGATCGTGATGTTTCAATGGCCCGTCCATCGTCTCTCCTCTTAATCATCATTGGGATTCTATTTGGGATTTTGTTTATAGTTTTTAGATATCCCATCAACCGTTGTCACCTTACTTCTTTACGGCCATGTTGTTTATCCCCTCTTTATTGTTATTTGTTATCGTTGTGTTTCAAGATGGATTGTGTTTTTTTGAAAATTTCATATTTTTTATTCCGATACTATGTTATTTATAAAATTTATTTCTACTTGAGCTCTTATAATTATTTTTATATTTTCAATATTTAATTTATTTTTTATTCCAAATTTTAATTAAACTCGTGTTGTAGACGGTCTCTTCTTTCGATATTGCTTATTTTTATTCCAAATTTTAATTATTTTTAAATTGTATTCCAACATGAACTCTTATTTTTATTTTTCTAAGTTCAGAATGTATTTTGTTTTTTATTCCGAATTTTAATTAATCTCGTATTCGGTTCTATATGGATTTTTCTTCCAATATTACTTATTTTTAATTTCGAATTTCAGTTATTTTAAAATTGTAGTGCTACATGAACTCTCTTTTTTCGTTTTTTTTCCTTTTCCTAATTTCAGAATTTATTTTATTTTTATTTCAAATTTTAATTAATCTCGTATGGGTTCTTATAAAGACTCTTTTTCTAATATTGCTTAAATTTTGTTCCAAATTTTAGTATATTTCAAAATTGTATTCCTACCTGAAATCTTCCTTTTCTTTTCCTAATTTCAGCATTTATTTTATTTTTATTCTGAATTTTAATTAATCTCGTATTGGATTCTTATATAGACTCTTTTTCTAATATTGCTTATTTTTAATTCCGTATTTTAGTTATTTCTAAATTGTATTCCTAGTTGGACTCTCCTTTTTCTTTTTCTCCTATTAATGTGGGAATTTGTAGCCTCCACAGCGAACGTGGTGTTCCTTTCAAGGCTGTTTTAATAATATAATAGATATCGAAAAAACGTGTCACGGCTGAAGAACATCTAGACTCAACTTAAAAGCTTTTAACCCTGTGAGAATTCTCGTCTTTTTGAAAAAAATTTTCTCCAATTGAGTCAAAAGTGTTCTCCAACAGATTACCAGTTTTTTAAGTGTCTTTCAACTGTGACATTTTTTACGATGACTACTAGTAAATTACATTAATTTTAAATATTCTGTAGCTAATTTTACTAAGTTTGGCATTGGCAAGAAGGTATATCAACTTATCCCTAAAAAATATCGACTTTTGGCCAACCGGAAAATGCTTGATCCTTTGCAGTAATCAACTGTAGTATCATTATTCCGCACCAACGAATCTGTTGCAACTCGAGCTGGCAAAAACATCGACATATCTGGTGGTCTATTCAACTGATCCTTCAAACCAGTAAGCCAAACCGAGATGCCCCTCTTGTATAACAAGCTCACAAAATTTGATGGCAATCTAATCGAGTTTGAAGTTTGAACAATAAGTGCTAGTAGATTCAGGTGGGGAAACTCTCCCCCCTTGAACATTCTAAAAAAAAAAGTGCTAGCAGATTTATGGGGCTACATTTGGTGACTTGGCGTAAATTTCATAAGGTGGTACCCATTTCAATTTTAACCAGGTATTAGCAAGGGCTGCAAAGCAATACTCTCTCCGTTAAAAAAAAGGTTTACTTCTAACTACGAATCTAAACATAATCTACGTTGACACGTTCAGATTTATAGATAAAAGTTAGGTTTTTTCTGAGACGGGGTGTACGCAGCCATTCACCATCATGTTCCTTAAGAAAATTCAACAGTTCTGCCTGCCTGATCTAAAGCCTTGGATCTTAACGTTCTGAACTGACATGTCATTCATGTGGCCACCTGCGACTGCATCTTGCCTGCAGTCTGGACAAGCATATGGATCACAACCTTCCTATGCAGCAAGTGGGCGTCCATGGCTAGGAATTCAGAGCACTCCAGCCTGTGGACGAACCACTTGTCGATGTAGATGTAATCAGTGTTCTCCAATTGCATGGCAAGCATTGAAGAACTGAAGCCATGGATCCGATGAAAATTGCTGCCGCTTCACGCATTCGAAAAATAAACCCACAGATATTGACTTCAGGTCATACGAGATGCTCATACTTAGTTCAGCATACATTATTTATAAGTTTACAGTGTAACTGATAAGAAAAAGAAATTAGTATAATTAATTAACACTGTTCAATGAAGTTTCAACTGTCAAGCAAAGAAATCAATTGATTCTAGAACTTTCTTTCAAAGATCCTCTTAATTTAATCCGAACCACAAATCTACATTTAGTGCAACTTGTCAAATGAAATTCTGAATGCCAGCCAGCAAAACGCACCAAAATTGCGTGGGGTCCGGTCAACTAACCTAACCTACAGAACATCAAATGCAACTGCACCGAATTTTTTAATTAATTGTAAACAATGCCGGCCCAAATTCCCACGTAAATTTCACTGCAAATCACGCTACTGTTTCTGTATTCTGAAGGCAACGGCTACTCTCAGTCTCAGCCTTTTGTCGTATGCTATTGTAATCTGCAACAAGTCGCATAATCAACGGCTGCTTCTGACTCAACCCAATTCTTTTACTCATGTACTTCAGAAAGCAGGATTTCGTCAGCGCATAGATGCATGATCATCGTCGCCCTGATGCTGCCACGACAAGTCCTTAGGAGAAAAACCGCAGTGATCAATTCGAGTTAGTTTACGCAGGTCAAGGAGAGATCTTACAATCTTAGAAGAAATGAAGCCCACATGATGATACTCTCAGAGACTAAAGAATGGAAGATTGGATTTGTGCCCAGTGTTCACCCAAGTACAGAATCCCATTAATCCAGTAGAACATCGCATTGATTTTGTGGCTGCGTTGGAGCACCAGACCATCCTACAAATACACGTATTATTCTTAGAGACTTTCTTTGGAGTCATTATATTTGTTGATAGTCTACAATCTAATGATCTGTAATGAAAGGTAGATACAGAAGGTACTAAGGGTCTGTTTGACACAGGTCCAGCTTCAGCTCCACCTCTCCTGGAGAGTTGGAGCTCAGCCAAACAGTTTTAACTCCACCTAAACTGGGAGTGGAGCTGAGTGGAGCTCTCTCACAAAATGAACTAGAGAGGTGGAGCTGGGTTTAGGCAGCTACACAACTTCACTCCAGACCCAACTCCTGGAGTTAAATTTAGGAGTTGGAGCTCTACCAAACAGGCCTTAAAATTGTGGATCAGGTATTAACTTTCAAATTAGGTGGAGGGTTAAATATATAATTATGTAGCTGATATCAAATTAAAGGATAACGTCTATTTTAAACAAACTAGAAAGAAAAGCCAGATAACTTTGCTTGGAAATAGTTAATAGTAAACTAACGATTAACTTAGTCGGTCTAATTTGTGCTTAAATATATCTTACATGGGATTTTGTAAGTACAAAAACATTCACGTAACTGAACCTGACCAATAAGAGAACCAACTACTAAACTATAACTAAGTAATTAACTTTCTATTGATCAGTTCTGTCAAAAAGAAATGATCAATACCATCCAAATGTTGTCTATTGCCTCTTTTTCAAAGAAAGAATATACATATAAGATGGAAAAAAAGATTGTTTTTAGATTTCTGATATTTTTTAGGTAAAGATTTAGTACTGGTATACGACACTATCAATGAAAATTAGTGATAAAAAGCGTTGATCTTCGCAAAGGAATCATAAGACCGGTGATGAGCGTCAAACAACAAAGAGAGAAGTTAGAGTAGTTTGTTGGTGAAGAATAATTAGTCAAATAATTTACTATGCTTTTGTTATTTCCTGTTCCTAAACTACCCATCCAAAATGAACGGTAGATAATTCAATAAGAGGAAGGTACCTCCGGTACCTTTCATGCACTGTAAAACCTCTCATTATTCTTAAAATGAAATGCACTAAGATGATGGGAAAATGAGTAGTACGTCTCCGGCCTCTGTACTTAGTGCCATACTAGTGTAATGCGGAAGATGCAAAACTATGTTAAAGATTGTCACATGAAAAATTCCATTTTCTAATCAAAATGAAAAAAAAAAGAGTACTCGAGAGGTACCAATAGGTACTATGATTTTTAGCGCAAATTTTAATATCGTATCAGAGGTACCGAGATTTTACATAGAATATGTAGTACCTTCTCAGGATCGTAAAATTACTCAGAAAAGGAATCAAAGGCATAGTGCTAATACCAGTGATGCTGTGTGCTGCTGTGGACAAAAAAGCTGAAGAACACCTAGCACCTGGCTTTATTCCGAAGTGCGCATGGGCTCAATAGCACACATTCATATGATCATATCGTCCAAATTTCAATTCGCTGGAGAGATTCTCTTCGTCGCAATTGGGCAGTATAAAAAATCACAAGCCATTATTCCCGTCGCTGGAACGGTTGGCGCAAACGAACTCCTGTCTTCCTCTTCGGTCTCCAGCTCTCCATGATGATGAGCAAGCAAGTACATACAGTTGTATGCTGTTCCTGAAAATTACCTGCTCAATCAATCATGGCGCATCTCATCTCGTCGTCGTGCTCGCCGCGAAGCGTACGAATGGATGCTGACAAGGACCAACCATGCGACCATCCCCGTTTTGTGTCGGTAGAACGACTGATTGATGCTGCCGTTGGAGCTGGAAGTTTGTCTGACATCTAGAATTGAGCTCAGCTCAAAGTGTGTTAGTTGTCGATTTGGAATCGTGCAAGCCTGAATGTCTGAAACTCTGAATGGCTCCTGAAACCTTTGCACTTAACCGTTGCTCCGCAGACAGATGACAGACAAGTAGCAGTAGATAAAAACGTATTTGCTGCTTATCCTACAGTAACACAGTGATTTGCAAGTTGATGTGTTTCCTGATGGACCATGTGATTGTCATGCAGTGAGCTGCGAACCGTTGATCTGTGCAAAAAACCGCAGACTTTCCTGCGCAAGCTCTGTCCAATTGCCCACCGAGCGAATTCAGTGAGCTGCATGCGTGGCGTGCGTGCAGTTGAATTTACCCAGGACCTCACTGGATTCGCTTCATGGGGACAGAGCAGCATCCCATGTGCGATACATCTGAAAAAATTGAGTTCAAAACTCGAGTTTTTGATCTGTCATGCTAACTAAGCCGATCTGCATCTTGAACTCTGCTGTACATTGGAGGAGAAAACAAATCTCAGAAACAGTACTACAAATTTGGTTTTTAAGCTAAACTGTGGCGATTGATTCCCTTCCTGATCTATCACCTATGCTCCTCGCCACTATCATCTCGTCTAGTCAGTCAAATCATCATTTGGTCAACACTTATGACAGACTGTTCATCCATCCACGTCGGCTTTGCACATGCCGACAGCTACAAATGCAGCTCGATCTTGGGATATAAATAACGGCATCTCGTTGCCGTTGATCTGTCTTAGCTAACTACTTCACACTAGTGAGAGGAGCTGAGCTGAGAGCAATGGCGATGGTGGCGAAGAGATTTTTGGTGGCGGCCGCGCTGTGCCTGGCGCTGGCCGCGGTGCCGGCGGCGATGGGCCAGGCGGCGGCGCCGGCGCCGAAAGCGGCGGCGGCCGGGCCGCCGAACGTGACGGCGATCCTGGAGAAGGGCGGGTCGTACACGACGTTCATCCGGCTGATGAAGAGCACGCAGCAGGACACGCAGCTGAACAGCCAGCTGAACGGCACGTCCACCGGCTTCACCGTGTTCGCCCCCACCGACGGCGCGTTCAGCAGCCTCAAGCCCGGCACGCTCAACTCCCTGTCGGCGCAGGACCAGGTGTCGCTGGTGCAGGCGCACATCGTGCCCAAGTACTACTCCATGGACGCCTTCGACACGGCGAGCAACCCGGTGCGCACCCAGGCGTCCGGCGGCGACGGCCCGTACACGCTCAACATCACCGCCACCTCCACCAACCAGGTGAACGTCTCCACCGGCGTCGTCGACACCACGCTCGGCACCGCGCTGCGCGCCGAACAGCCGCTCGCCGTGTACTCCGTCGACAAGGTGTTGCTCCCGTACGCGCTGTTCGGGCCCAAGCCGCCGCCATCACCGCCGCCGGCGCCGAGCAAGAAGCCGGCCAAGGGGGACGCAAGCGCGTCCGCGGAGGCGCCCGCTGGCTCCGCCGACCATCCTGCCGGCGCCGCCCCCGCCGCCGCCAGGGCCGCCGGGTGGGGCATGGCTGCCTTGGTGGCCGCCGCTTGCCTCTTGTAAGATTCAACGTGAGAAATTCGTGTCGTGCATATGAGATCAGAGGCTACTACTGGCTGAGTGCATGATGCATTTCAAGAGTAGTTCTTGCTGCAACTGAAACTTTCTCTTCCTCTCCTTATTCTTCTCTCTTCTTGTGATTGAACAAATTTATCCAGTGGTTTTGAAGGTTGGATGACAATATGACAATGTTGTTGATGTTCCGCTGTTCAAATATTTTTCTGTATATTTTCTTCCATATTTCATCATCGCATAAAAAGTCTACTTAGATCTGCAAGTGAAGAGTGAGCAATTAGTTCTCGATCAAAGCGGGTGCCTAGATGGAATCGAACATAGCATTTTGATTGGTCCGAACTTATACCAATAAAAAAGGCCATGTTGCGTTTGGGACAGATTGGGCTTTTATTGGGTCTAAGCTTGCTGGACCAGGCCTATATTTTCATGGTCATATTGGGCCAAATTAACCAATTAGGAAGGCCTGAAGGCCATGAAGCCCAGATTTTTTTCTGGTACCAACCTGGGCTAAACCTGCATTATGTGTCGCTGTGCGGCTCGTTTAGTTCGTGATTTGGGTGGATTTGCGATTAAGAAAAGACAAATGGTTTGGTGAATCACATATTCTCATGTGGTGGCATATGCACAGAGCAGGTTCCGGTGAGCAGTCAATTTCTCGATCTCTCGCTGTTCCTGGTCTGAAAATTGAAGCTTCCCCGTGGCTAGCTGGAAATTCAATTTGGTTTTAGTTCAAGTGGCGACGTATGGGGTGCTCGCCTGTCAATCCGATAACAATGCAATTATTTTATTCTCGCCTTCTCGCGCCATCAAGATCTATCTAATTAACATCAGATGTTTTACGTGCTTAAAAAGTGAAGGAAAAACGCATCTAGCTTAGCTGGTGATACCTTCTTAAACACTCGTCGTGTTCCTTAAAAAAATATTTGTAGAACACCTCATCTACCAATGGAGCGCCGGAGTCGGAGAAGAAGCTAGAAACACACGCACCAAATTAATCGACGCGGCCGGATGGATGGATGGATGGATCGGGTGTCACTTCCGAGCCGCTGCGCCGTCGCAGTCGCCGATATCTCTTCCTTCTTCTGATCATCTGCATGCTGGTGATTGACCGGGTTTGCGTATGTATCTACAAGATTACAAGATTCACCAATAAGGCCAAGAACAGTATAGTACTTCTGCTGCAACTGCGTGAATGCCCGGATTTGTACGAGGAGCTAGAGATTCTGAATTTCTGATAAACAGCTGGTGCCAAATGTCAACTAGTAAGGATCTATAAATACTGTGTTTTTCTACTTATCTTGTAGATCTTTCATGGATTCTAGGATTCTATATCTGTATATTTTCAAAATCTAGACTGTTAATTTGATTCTAGGAGAAGTTACAAACCAGAAGCTATCTTAAAGACTTAAACAGGCTTAAATTTGCTTTGATGTGGAACAGATTCTGGTGACCAATATCAAACTGCTATCTGCACACTGTCTTATGGATTATTCCTATGAGAACTTCATTGATCAACGGCACAGTGACAGTATACACTAGACCCATCATGTTCTCATCGGTTGAACCGCTACTGAGACATATAAAAAATCAGCACAGTTGCATTGATTTTTTGATTTGATTAATTATGTACGTATGGTTCAACTCTCTCCTGGAAGTTGAAGTGGAGTAGTTTCATATTGCAAGTCACGCACGTCAGAAACGTTGCGGAGGCACTGTCAAACGATCAATATTTCGACAGGGACGGGCAGCTTGCAGTAGAAATACAACTATACTGTCGGTGGCGAACTTCTCCCGGCTTTGTATATATGCAACTCCATGATTACTATGCATATAAAATTCTAGTGATTCTTTGCTCTTTGCTCTTGAAAATTGCAGTGATAATGTATATAATCATGGGGCCAACATGTACAAATATGGACTGAATGCATGCATGCATGGTTTGTGGCCCAACCTAACTGGAAATGCGCATTTTCTGAATATACAAGATGAACAGACGACAAAATGTTGAGACTGATCATATCATTCATTTGTATGTAGTACAGGTCACACCTAATAATAATATCAAATTGTAGGCATCTTGGGTACTTTGATACAGTTGGTTTGTACAGCAAAGGAGATATTCGATCAAGTTTCTGGCGGTTAAAACATCGCCCTCGAGAGGTGCCTGCCCGAGACAACTTACCACGGCCGCCAAATGCATACACACTGCAAAAAAATCTCGCAGTGCAGGGAATGCAAGCTGGTGCGTAATCATCCAGTGAAAATTTTGTTATGGCCGTGTGTGAAATTTAGAAGGAAATGAATCAAAGAGTTTTTAGCAATAAAATACCTCCGCGACTAGCCTATTCACAAAAAATCAACTAGGAGACCAGAACCTAGACGTTGGCATGACCAAAAAAGCCAAAAACAATCTTACTGAACGTCTCTTCTATTTTAGAGAAATTTTATGGTCATAAAGAGATACCAAAATCTTTAGTACAAATTTTATGCCTCCTACCACTGGAAGTATCAAGTGATATTAAATTTTACACTAGACCGTAAAATCAATCTCTACATTATCATTAGAGGTTGCATACACTATATTCAATGGAAATAGAACAATCCCTCGTGCCGATTTAATGTGAAATCAACCTACAAATCTGCAGTGGAATGGAAATATTGTAGCATTTGCTGGCTTCGCTTGGGTTCAAGTAGCTCGCAAATCACATCTGATCTCACGTAATAAATTAAAAAAATAATAAGAAAAGAAAAGTTGGCTATGAAATTAGGAAGCCTCTCTGCCTTTGCTGTTCCTGGCCCACGTCCAGCTCACCACCTCACCTTGATCGCTCACTCACACTCACTCACTCACACACTCTCTCCCCACCAACCACACTATAAGTCTATTAAACACACACTGCTCCCAAGCTCTCAGATCGCCGCCTCTACCGATCGTCCTCGCCACCGCGCGCACCCACCTCCACACCCACACCCACCAATGGCGTCCACCCGCCTCCTCCTCCTCGCCACGCTGCTCGCCACGGCGGCGGTGATGGCGGCGTCGCAGAAGAACACCAAGCCGAAGGCCACTCCGGCCACGCCGGCGTCGCCTGGCCCCGCGGCGGCGGCGGCGGATGGCCCTGCCCCGACGAACGTGACGGCGGTGCTGGAGAAGTCCGGCAAGTACACCACCTTCCTCCGCCTCCTCCACGAGAGCCGCGTGGACACCCAGATCAACAGCCAGCTGATGGACAGCTACAACGGGCTGACCATGTTCGCGCCCACCGACGCCGCGTTCGCCGCGCTCAAGCCAGGGACGCTCAACTCCCTCTCGTCGCAGGACCAGATCCAGCTGATGCTCTACTGCGTCCTCCCGCGATTCTACAGCCTCTCCATGCTCACCACCCTCGGTGGCCCCGTCAACACCCAGGCCTCCGGCGCCGATGGTCCGTACAAGTATAAGATCAAGCCGTCGAACAACAACGTCAACATCTCCACCGGCGTCAACTGGGCGCTGCTCTCCACCGTCGTCAGCAAGGATTTCCCCCTCGCCGTCTACTCCGTCGACAAGGTGCCACTCCCCTACGAGCTGTTCGGCCCCAAGCCGCCGACACCCGCGCCGGCGCCGGCGCCCGCGCCGTCCAAGTCCAAGACCAAGAAGCACAAGAAGTCCGCCGGGATCGCCGAGCCGCCGGTCGCCGACGACGCCTCCGCCGACGACACCACCAAGAAGGCCGCCGCGTCAGCCACCGGCGTGTCAAGGTGGGTCGCCGCCGCCGGTGTCTTGGGTGGCGCCATTCTCGCCGCCCTCTGAGGAGATCGACTACGATGCATTGCCCGTGCACGATGACTGAGCTGGACTGGTGAAACCGAAACCGAAACCGAATTGATCGATCGATTGAACCGTGTACCGATATTGTTGTGCTGCTCTGTATGTCCATCGGCTTTATTCTTTCTCTCTCTTATTTTTTTGGGGTTAATTTCTTGTTGATTTGTATTTGTAATTTATGTGATATACTTACTAGAGTGTACTTCTTCTTTCTTTCTTTCTTTTTCCATCGGGATTCTACCGCATGAATCATTTCAAAATTTCCGATCTGGATCTGGGCATGTGTCACGGCTCACAATAACGACATCCACTGATGCTTAGAAAAGTACGAGTAGGTGTGGTGTGGCCGCTGCTGCTGCAGCCGCCAGATCCAAAACACGAGAGAGGTTGGTAGTGGCAGCAGCCTGAGCGGCACATCGATCGGTGCAATGCACAGTAGATCTCAGCATTGTTGCATGCATTCCAGCTGTTTCGCTGTCCGGCTCGCGGTAAAAAGGGAATTATTTTGATTTGGTATATCCAATCGTTTACATCTCATTTAAATGATTATAAAAAAATTTAAAAAATATATTAACATGTGATGTATCACTATATAACACATGTAAGTTCAAATTTAACTTCTACATCTCACAGCGAGACGTATATTTATGATTAAATTTGTTTTTTTGTTACGAGGTGTAGAAATTAAATTTGAACTTCTATGTTTGTGAAGTGATATATCACAGGTTAATACAGCTTCTTAATTTTTTTAATTTTTTTATAATCATACAAGTGACATGAAAAAAACGAGTGTATATATCTCGAGGTATTAAAATCCACCTCCGCAAAAACGCATCGTTTCGATCTCCTGGTGGGGTGCAATGCAACGCAAACGATCGTTTTCGCTGCCAGAAGCGACACCGCACCAAACGACGATACTGCCTAGTAGTACTACAGTGTGTTTGCACAATCACCACCCATCTGTTTGTACTTACAAACCAAACAGAAAAAGAATCAAAATACTACTTCTATTCCATAAAAAAGATAACGTATTATAGTAGAAATATATTCAGAACATGTTATTATACTGAAAACATATACTTTTAAACTAAGATTTTGGCATACTCATGTACTGTAATTGATCTGTCCCAGAAGTAATTGATCGAGCTGGTTTTTCGTGCACGCAGTGGAGGAGCTGAGCGGTGCATAAAGTATTTTCAGGTACTACACAGCGGATGGGAGGAACAGAGCATCTGATCCGGCTTGCCTCACATCACATGGAACCTATACCTACCTACTACCAGCTCTGGATCTGGCTCGAGCTTTCCGGTTCTTCTTTGCGCCGTGCCGGCTATAAAGTAATCGGTGGTGGCTACCTCGGTCTAGCCCATACATGTGATCCTTGTAATGAACCAAATTAATTTTCTACTGATCTCTCTCTGCAGGTTAACGTTGTGCGCTTCAGAGAGTAGTAGTAGTTTGGTTCGGTATCCGTTGGATTTTACGTTCGTAGAAGAATTTAAGTGCATTGAAATTGAGCATGCTGTCGTACGTGTAGCCATTCCTGTGGATAAATTGCGTAATCGAGGTTATATGCTTATCAATTTATCCCCCGGAAAATAATAATACAATTTTCGTACAGTTTAGTCTTTGTACAAGTTAATATGTTGGACATCTTAGGACAAAATTTACATCCTACTCTCAAACTGCATTTTCTTTTTGTTCCAGCTGAACGGGCATCAAATTGTATAACTGCATAGGGGTGGCTGAAATACCTCTCGTGAAAAGGAAAAAGAAAGAGATTATATAAAAATTGTCGTAATATTTTTAAGTTACAATCCTTTCAAATATAACTGTAGTGTAATTACATTATAACTTGTATATAATTACACTATAACTAAAATGTAACTTATATGTAACTAGAATAAAACCTTCACAAATCACAAAAACATGTATGGTGCGGTAGGAGCGCACTCCCACTACGAACTAGAGGGTGTAGCATCAAATCCCAGCAGCTGCTCTTACCAGTTAACATGTCTGGTATGGTGGTAGCGCACTCCCACAACAAACTCGAGGGTGTAAGAACAAATCCTAACAGCCATCCTTACCAGTTAAGGTTCCAAAAATAAAAAATTTCCGCCCAAAAACCAGTCATTAGTAATATGGCAATTCCGAAAAAGAAAAAAGAAAGAGATAAAGTTGAGTTTTGGGCTACACTTTAAAAAGCGGACCACGCCTCTCTGTAAACAGGCCCACAGGATATACGAGCTATTATCTCTCATTGGGCCCTGCCAAACAGAGCCCACTTAACCCTTGTTCCTAAAGGCCCAAATATCGGCCCATATAATATCCCCGGCAATGGATGGGCCTCAATTTTGAACAAGTCTGGTTGCCGCCGGTTTTGCCCTCTCGTGGAGCGGCGGCGATGCATCAATAGACACGATAGGCAAGTTCGGGAGAGGACAAGTTTTCTTGTCCAATCGTTCGCCCGGTGATGCGAGAGACTTGACGTGTACGTGTTTTTTGTGTGCAGTACACGAATCCATGCCCCACGCGTGCGTGGTCGAGCGGTTGGCCAACGTGGCTCACGAACACGAAGGGCTACCCGGTGAGGTACGGTGGACGGTGGTAGTTGGCACGTACGCAGCAGCTGAAGCCGGCCGGAAGCCTGATCTGATCTGCCGACGACATCCAGATCGTCGACGACGACATTGGGAAGGCGAGATTTGAGTTTTTTTTTTCTAGGGAATGGCGCGCTTTGTTGATTATGTAATAGAAGTACAAACTTGATGTAGTAATTGCAAAACATAGGTCGGAGCATGATCACGCTAAACCGCGCAATGAGCCGTCCGTTTTGCAAACTGAGCAAGTTCATGAGCTACTCTATTACAATCCCTTTTATTATGCAAAAAACGCACCTCCTGTAGACGCTCCACAGTTGTCTTGATCTCTCGTAACAGGAAGGTCCATCGTGATTTGTCCTCCCCCTTGGTTGTCAGTCTTGCTACTGCCATGGTACAATCGGTTTCTAGCACAACCGGCATATGCACCCACTCCGAAGCGAGCTTCAATCCTTCACAACACGCTAGCAGCTCCGCTTCTTTAGCTTCAGCACACTGTCGTAGAATCATTTCGTCTATATTTATACTTATAATTAAAACAAAATTATAATTTTAAATTTTATTTTATGTTTTATCACAATTTATTTTACAACATTTTTTAAAATCGCTACACGTATATTCTTATCCACAAATTATTTTTTATAAGCATAAATATATGTGAAATGATGGGATGTAATGGTATATAATGGTATATGTACATATATGTATATATATGTATATGTACACATATATGTATATATGTATATATGTACATATATATGTATATATGTATATATGTATATATGTATATATGTATATATATATATATATATACCTTGTTAACCGTTTGTCATTTCTAGGTGCTCCTCAAGGTTACCTGACTAGGCAAGCGGCCGGCTACAGCAAGCTCCGTCGGAATTTATGTACGTAGTCACTCCGGCCCAAATTAAATACGTTTTGATTTTTTACTTGCAACAATTGACTATTCATGTTATTTAAAAAATTAGTGTAAATATAAAAATAAATAAATCATACTTAAAATATTTTTGATAATAAAGCAAGTCACAAATAAAATAAATAATAATTTCATAATCTTTTGAATAAGATGAATGATTAAAAGTTACAAACAAAAACTCAAAACAATAAATATTTTAGCACGGAGGTAGTATATAGCATAGCTAGTTTGATCCGTTCTAAAATATAGGCAGCAATCAACAGTGACTCCAGAAAATTTTCGGAAGTTTTCGTTAGTGGTCCTACTTTACGCTCTAAAACTTTACAGTACCACAAATGTACTTAAAATATGACACAAATTTAGCAATAATATATATTTCATAACATTACAAATATACTAAAACCAACATTTGATGAATTCAAAAGTTATATAAGTACAACATAAATAGTTTTAACGGGCTATGCTTATAGAGTGAATTTTGGCTGGATTTGAAGGAGGATTTTCCGTCCCAAAATCAAGGGTGGTCTAGTACCACCTAGACCACTCCATAAAATCGATCATGATAGTAACACATAGCATTCGCAATTTATTATAAAATATAATAATTTCTCCACCTTTTTCATCGTCATTTAACTTTCTTCCTCATCCGAATGGATCACAACTATATTTCATCTGGTTTCATTACTTTCTTTCACCATAGAAAATATATAAAATGGTTATATCCTAAAATGAAGGGAGTATATTTTGATCTAATTAACGTTAAATATTAAAGGATCACGGTTGGAGAACTGATCTTTTATCGTAGTACCCAAAATCACAAATATCTCGGCTAGATTAAGAATCGGTACTAAAGACCGGTTGTAAAAATCAAAGTCCCTAGAAACATTGTTAGTGTCGGTTAGTAGCGATACTAAAAATACATCTTTAGTATCGATTGGTAACATCAACCGAGACTAATACTAGAGGTTCTTTAGTTCCGATTGATAATATCAATCAGTATTTACAAATTTATTTTAATAACGGTTGGTAACACTAATTCAGATTGAAGATATTTTGAGTACTGGTTGATAACAACTGATACAGAAGATCGATGGAGGTTGTATATAACTAAAGTATTCTTCGTTTTATCACGTACTACTATTGTACAGTAGGGAGTAGTATTCGTTAATTTGGCTTCTGGTCATCTGGCGGCCGGAGCGGAGCAAGTTGGGGGCGGTCGATCGGACTGTCCGGGCCGGGTCTTTTCTGCCGAGATCGACGACGTGACGTACGGTTGAGCGCTCGTAGTCGTGCATGCATGATATGATCGATATGTTGGGTGACGCAACTATACGGATCGATCATGCCGATGTGCTTCCGTGTCCACCAGCTTGGAAATTATTAATTGGCCCCTTGTTAGTTAACCGGCCGCTTCATTCAGTGGTTTTGAAGCAATTTAACCACAATCACACGATCGAGCAAATGATTTGGGGAAAAGGGTGAATCACATCGATCGGAGCTGGATTAACTAGCGTCGTAGATTCTACACAGGTGCATGCATATTTGCGATGCAGTTAGGAGTACCTAACTAATTATTCTGCAGGTAAGTTTACCATGAAAAGAAAATTGGACCGTGGTAATTGACAGGAAATTTATATGCGTACACTTCATCATGCGCTTCAATAATTAATGAGTTTTTAGAAGCGGACGGCATGGAGTACGTACGTGTGACGACTAAACAATCCTTAAATTCGCAATCCGATGACTGATGTTTCGATCGATGACGATGCCAGCTCGATCGATGCCGCTCGCCTTATCTGAACAGAGAGGAATGGTTCATCCAGCGCAGAAGCCAACTGTTTACGTCATCCATGATCTGTATTTCTTTTAGCTCCCCATGGACACGCGAAAAAACACGCACACCTACAGCAATACGTCGTCAGATCACCTAGACACTTACTACACGTCGTGCGAGCATGCACACACGTACACACATATCCATTCGTACATACGTGATCAATGATGTTATAAAACCGACAAAAACTCTAACAAGTGAAGCAATCAATCCAGAAAACAAATGAAAACCCAGCGGCCGATCGACTGAATGGATCAAACCATTTTCAGATCGATTAATCGAATTGAATGAGATAGTACTATAGCTGCAAGAGGAGATGTCCAAGTCCAATCAAATCACGTCGTCTCGAACGAGCGCGATCTGCCGACGCCATATTGCAATCGAAACCTTGGGCGGATCGACGTCCGCATCCGATCCCATACCTGCTGCTGCGAACACCCGGTGCTGATGATGCAGAGTTGATCAATCGATTCTTTCCCCAACTTGGCCATGGCAACCGATGAAGTGACAGAGTAGTACTAGCAGCACTTGCACGGCTTGGAGGTTGGAACAGGAGCTGTACGTTTGAACGTGTGAGGACGATCAACAGATGATTAATTACAGTGTCATAATCCAATGTTGCCGTGCTAACTAAGCTGCTGCTTTGCTACACCAAATGAACACTGTTGGTATACTTAGCAGCCGAAGCAGATTATAAGTATATCACTGTCAGGTCGGCACAGTGTTACTACGACGTTCAAATCAAATCTACCACGACGTCCTCGTGGCGATTAATCGCGGGCGTCCATGTGGGAGCTGGGCCCCACACGAGACCCATCCGCACGTCATCCTCCACGTCATGGATTCGGTGTGCGCGCGCGTCGGGTGGGCCCCACCAACCAAACCGCGGCTGACGCCCCGCCACGTCATGCCGACCCGCGCGAAAGCCACCGGGTCGCCGTCCTCTCCAGCCTTTGCGCGTGGGCCCCACCGAAACAGACGGCCGCTGGCGTCACGACCCCCCGCGGTGACGTCACCGGTCTATATATATCGTGGTGTCTCTCGGTGCGCTTTGCCCATCCATCACACGACGGCCCAAGTCGCATTTCGCACGCAGAGAAGAGAAAAAAAAGAGGAAAAGATGTACCAGGCGATTCCATACAACGCGAGCCGGGCTTGGCCGGCGGCCGGCTCGCCGCCGGCGGCGGTGACAGCGGCGGCGCCGGGTGGGGAGGAAGAGGTGAGGAGGGCGGTGGCGGAGTGCCCGGTGGTGGTGGTGGGTCGGAGCGGGTGCTGCCTCAGCCACGTCGTGAAGCGGCTGCTGCAGGGGCTCGGGGTCAACCCGGCGGTGCACGAGGTTGCCGGCGAGGCCGAGCTCGCCGGGGTGGTCGCCGACGGCGACGTCGCGTTGCCGGCGGTGTTCGTCGGCGGGAGGCTTCTCGGTGGGCTCGACCGGCTCATGGCCGTGCACATCTCCGGCGAGCTCGTGCCCATTCTGAAGGAGGCCGGTGCACTCTGGCTCTGAATCAACAACGGAGTAGCGATCAAGCTCTCCTTTTTTTTCTTTTCATTTTTCCTCTCTCTTATAGTTCAAACCACCTGATGATGCTTTTAGCTTTTTATTTTCGTGGAATTAATAATGGTGTTGTAATTAGATAGGAGGAAACTTGAATTCTTTTAGGATTTTAATAAGGAAAATTAGGAGAAGTATGTGTCTGTTAACGTTACTGTACTTAATCATCTTGTAACTAGTACCTATACCTATTTTCGACCATGTAAATATGAATGGGAGAAATTAAGAGAAATATTTGCTGTATTTACTTGTCCCGAAATCCCGGTGTTCTTCAGAATCTGATGCTACAAAAAAGAGAATCTGCACATGCGCAAACATCCCTTTCGCTTCCTGAATGCGTTGTCGCCGCTGCCGTTCTTGAACGGCAGCGTATTGGATGCTTGTAATTCATGGCCGGTTATTGTTTGTTGTGCACCTGAGCTAATAATTTTTTCTCCTACTTTTGATATCCTGATGTCACAATTACTAACTCCGTTTTTAAATAGATGATACCGTTAATTTTTTAGTACACATTTGATAATTCATCTTATTCACAAAATTTATATAATTACTATATATTTTCATGTGAGTTATTTTATCTTTTAGGCACAATTTATATCTCATGTATTAGCATAATTTTTTTTAAATAAAGCAAATGGTCAAATATGTGTTTAAAAATCAATGACATCATCTATTAAAAAACGGATGGAGTATATATTTATACACTATTGTTCTAAACATATATATATATATATAAACCTTAAGTTTAATTAATATGTGAACCTCTCTATATCTGTCACTGTCACTGGCATTTAGCAGCAAACTGCAGGATTTAATTCAACTAAATCTGTAGCCATTTGGAAGTAAAGCCGGACGCAGGCAAGCCTGATCATCAGCAAAGAGAAGCAAGCTTCACACGTTGGCAAATGGCAAGTCCGTCCATGAGCTTCAGAGAGCAGCATTCCACGTCAGGAAAGCAGAAAACCTTCCAAAACTAACGAGACACAACCAACCTGCATCGTACTAGTACTAGTACGTAGTAGGAGTACCATATAAGAAAAACATAATATGGAATTATAAATGTGCATATTCTCTACTCCACCTGTGCATTCATGCACGGCTAGGCCGGTGGGGAAAATGACAAGAGGCACATGAGTTGTCATAATTTAATTAACAAAAACCACACGAAATGCATTTATATATAGGTGTCCTTTTTCTTCCTTGCTGTCAAATGCTTACCAAATAAATCATGCAATAGTTTGGATACCCTACATTTGCACTGGCTGGAATGGCACTACCCAACTACCTAGGATGAGTCAGTCCCAAAATTCATTATCTAAAAAAAGTCAGTCCCGAAAATGAAAAAAAAAATCTATCAAACTGCAGTAGAAAATGTGAATATGCAAAATTTGTAATGGCTCGTTTGATTCATAAGATTTTTAAAATGTACAAATAATATGGAAATGCATACATAATTAAGCAAACCTAAGGATTAGAAAACATAGAAACATTTATGGTTGTTCAGCAAGCCAACCAAGGATTGAAAAAATTGGTTGGAGTGGATTATTTTTTTCTTGTGTTTTTCCCCTAAAAGTGAAGGGATAGAAAAAATTTGAAACAAATGACAATTTAGTGTTCATTCCAAAAGATTACATATTGCTGTATTTTCCTTTATAATTCCTTTAAAACAAATGAGCAATAATTCTTTCGCCCTCTGAGAAGCTGCAAGCTGGCATACTACAAGCCTATACACAACCTACAAGATGCTGATTGTTGAGTGCGTTTCCCTATCATCTCTTTGGCACTAGAGCACTAAGACAGTTTACGTCGAAAAGTAACCCAAGTACAAATAAAAGAAGACTTGACTGACCAATCGAGTTATTTTTATATGCATCTCTCACCGTCCCATAAAGTCATAACAGTTTTGGAGAAGCAATTGTACAACTCAATTCTTCAAGGAAAATTGCATGTTATGATAAGGAAAATGCCCTTCTGTTAGAAGTGATTACAGCAAGCTAACACGTCACTATCATCACAAATTCATTGAGATTTTCAGATGAGCGCACGGCAGAGTGAGGACGTTTACAGCTCGAGAAGCACGTGGCAAGAAAGCTAGGGGAGAAAAGGAAAGGCGGTGAATTACAGTTAAGAAATTCAGATTGTTTTCAGGAACTCTAGTGCATGACTGCATGTCTGTGAGACTGTGACCAATTAAATAAAATATATATGGTGTAAGAAATAAATGCGAATGGAAAAGACTCAGTGTTAACCAGTCCAGAGTAACTGACAAATACATGCATGGTTTCAGTTTCAGCTTGCTTCAAATTTGTGGGCGGTGGATAGATGTAATTATGTAAAGCTTAAGCTAACTCTTGAATATATGATTGGCATTATGAATTTTGCTCGGCTACCTGGCTGACGACCAGGCATACTAATCGCACACAAAATAAATAAATAAATAAATAAATGATGCCTTTCAGAATTCAGATTAGCAAAGAACCAACCATGAGACGTGCTGACATATCAGTGGCATGATAAGAGCGTCTCAGCTGAACAATAAAATAAACAAACAAGCATGTCGATGTAATCCGATGATGATGGCAATGTACTTAGTCTCGTCGATGTGGCACGAGCAAGGCCACGGTACGACGTGAGATAAAGATCTGCGAGATCACGCAGTGACATCAACATGTTTGACAAGTTAGCTAGTAGTTGGGGCGGCAAATAGTGCTAGTAAATGGTTTGCCAAGACACCTACTTGACGTCACGACTTTGCATATGTGCTCATCGATATACGTCATATTCGTCCATAAACCACTCCCCTTATGGTTTCCAGTACACCCTATAGTAGAAGATTTGGCTCTCGTTCAACCTTGTCAAAAACTTTGGTTCAGAAATCTAGATGCCTTGTTTCTTAAGTGGATTGTTCTTTTTGCACTAATTCCATGGAATCTATTTCCCCTTTTCCAATTAACAGTGAATATTGGAGTTTGGCCTACCACAACTTCCTCTTGAAGCTTACAAGGCCTAAAGACAAATGGCTATGGCCAGGGACCTGTACAACTTCCTCTTGAATATTTCCCCTTTTTAGTGCTAGGGACTTGAGTGAAACAGAAGCATAGAGGAAAGAAGATAAGCTATGGCCAGGCAGACCAGCTGACCAGGTGCATATACGGTGTTGAATATAAAAAACTTAGGCAGTCAGGACACAGGAGAAACGTGTTTAAGGTGTTAAGTATGGTAAAATTGCGTGGCTTAAAGTCAGCAACTTATGTTTCTAAATGAAGTTATACATAATCTATCTATCTATTAATTTATTAAAGGAATAAAAAAGAAGCCTCCACGTTCGCTCTCATGACCTAGAAATTCTCATATTAATCGAAGAAAAAGAAAAAATAGAGTTCATATAGGAATACAATTTAAAAATAGCTGAAATTCGGAATTAAAAATAAGGAATATGGGAAGAGAAGACTAGAGTCCATGTCAGTATACACTAGAACTAATGGAAATTCGGAATTAAATAAATAAGAAAATTAAAAGTAGATGTTAGAGTCCATATAGAAATACAATTTAGAAATAACGAAAAATTCGAAATTAAAAAATAATAAAAAAGAAAAAATAGAGTCCATATAGAAATACAATTTAAAAATGGCTAAAATTTGGAATTAAAAATAAGGAATATGGGAAGAGAAGACTAGAGTCCATGTCGGTATACAGTAGAACTAATGGAAATTCGCAATTAAATAAATAAGAAAATTAAAATTAGATGTTAGAGTACATATAGAAATACAATTTAGAAATAACGAAAAATAAGGAATATTGGAAGAAGACCATAGAGTTCATATAGAAATACAATTTAAAAATAAATAAAATTCGTAATTAAAAAGATCGAAAGATAAGTTTAGAGTTCATATATAAATACAATTTAGAAATAACAGAAATTAGGAATTAAAATAAGGAATATTGGAAGAAGAGTATAGAGTCCACATAGGAATTTAGAATTAATTAAAATTTGGAATAAAAATAATAAAAATAAAAGTAGAGTTTAGAGTATATATAGAAATACAATTTACAAATAACTAAAATTAGAAATTAAAAAAGAAATATTGGAACAATAGTCCAAGAGTCCATATAAGAATACAATTTAAAAGTAAATCAAATTCGAAATTAAAAAATAAATAATATTGAAAGATGAGTTTAAAGTCCATATAGAAATATAATTAGAAATAATAAAAATTCAGAAATAAAAAATAAAAAATATTAGAAGAAGAGTTAGAGTCTATATAGAAATACAGTTTATAAATAACAGAAATTCGGAGTTGAACAATAAGAAATATTGGTAGAACAATCTAGAGTCCATATAGAAATATAATTGAGAAATAACTTAAAATTCGGTATTAAAAATAATTAATAACTATCACATATATACATGAATATTACAGATTGATAGTTTGGTAAAGCTAGTACAAAATTTAAATTATGTTATTACTTTAAGATATTTTAATAATACGATAAGAAAATATATATGGTATTATATGAGAGAAAACATAAGGATGCTAGCCAATTGCGCGGGTCACCATACTAGTTTGGTATTATGGTAACATAGCCTGCCATTTTATTTTTTTTTAAAAAAAAGTAGAACGTATGTAGACCCATTTGAGTACTAACTTTGGGCCGTGGATTCTAAGGCAGAAGAGAATAAAATTAAATAAAGTATATACACACTGTTTCCATTGAATGCTACGAATTGATCTACAATGCTGAGTTCAAGTATCTTACCAAAACACGCAGCTGAAGTCATAGGATGGGCAAGAGTCATCATGTTGTCATGCAGATGGCCCATGAAAGCAACCAGTTTGGCTGCAGGCCACACTTACCCCTGGAGTGATGCAAGAGCCATCTCTGTGTATATCCTCATAATAAAATCTGGATTTTTCATGGACAGGGTGTCAAGATATGCTCACATCTGCAAACCATATACATGAGAGAGCCAAATAAGTGCGACGAAAAAAAATACTCGTTACTGAGCAAAATGATCAAGGCAAACAAAAAAAAATCCATATTGTATTCCTTTTCCCAAATTAAATAGAAGTGTCAGAAACAAACTTCCATAAAAACCTTACTTATTTTTCCTTATGGTTTGTGGATCATAAATTTCTCGGTACCAAGGAAAAAAACAAACGGAACAAACAGGACTCATACTTACCTTTTCCACAGAGAGCTGGCACGTCATGCTCCATCATAATCATGCATTACAGTCTGCTGGATCCTTTGATTCTACGAATCATTGGCAGAGCTGCAGCATTATACAGATAAAGCTCTGAATCGGATAGCAAGTGCTACCACTAAAAAGAAGATAAGCAAGTAGTAAGAAGCAGAAACAGTTAGTGGCTCAAATTTGAGTCCATCTTAGCCCCTGTCGAGCACAAGAACAGAAAGGGTTGGATTACATGTAGCATGGAAGATAACATCAGTGTGAAGTTGAATACATTTGCAGTGTACATAAAGTAGGTAAGCAATACATATAAAACATGACATGGATAAAAAATGGAGACCAAACTATTAGAATTAACTCCGTTTCAGTAAAAATCAACAAAGTATGTTAAGTACAAAAAGGTGACTATAATCAGTTCAGGAAGGCACAGATAGGGAGCTTTAGGTTTTACAGCAGTCAGCTTCCTGCATTCCAGTCATTAAGCAACAGTGTGACACCAGAGCAAAGGCTTCGCCTTGAACTGACACGTGCAGAGAATAAAAAGTGGAAGCCATGGGGTGATGGAAGTCGAGCTTTTAGTCTGTCTTATCCACTTTCCGCTGTATCATCTCATGTTCCCCAGTGGACCTCCATACCAATTGGTATGTAAGCTTCAAAAGACAGCTTCCTTGAAAGCTATAAACCAGATCTTCAAGTCGACATAAGTGCAATGGGCCTCTGCACTGCAGTAAAGGATCCAACTGAAACTTCTTCATCATGGCAATCGTCTCTAGAGAGAATCAAACCATGAATCAAAATCTTCTGACGCATTTGAGGGTCCGGAATTAGGAGGAACACTGACACTTGAGATGTTGTCTTTGCCCTGAGCAGATGTAGTTTGTTTCTGTCCATTCAAGCACAATGAAGTGTCTGTGAGCAAGTCGTCCACCAAATCATCAATAGATGTAGTTACATCTATCTGGTTAGCATATCTGATGTCAATATTCTGGTCACTATTAGAAGTTGAGCCTGGTTCAGCAAAACCTTCATTCTGGACAGAAGGGGAAGTCTCTGAAAGCAAGTCATCTAGAGCATCGTCACAAGCAGCAGTCACCGATGATTTGGATAAAGTGCTAGGTGTAACTTTCTTATCTGATTGATTGACTTTCACATCCTGCAATGTTGATTTCTTTCCAAACGATTCATCTAAATTGGAGCCAGAAAGATGAGTTCCACCAAGAGTATTAAGAAGCATGTCAAGTTCTTCTTCTGCAGCAACCACCTCAAACTTTGCCCCTTCACTATTGTTATTATATTCTCCAGTGTCCAAATGCACAGAGTGAGAACTAGTCTTGGGTGATGATGTAGATTTATCTTCTTCAAAACATTTCAACTGACAATCTGCTTTCATTTGATCATCACAATGAATGCTGTCATGGTCATGAATCAAGCTGCCTTTAGCATTACTATCCACCTCTGTGCTGCTTTGAATATGTATTTGATTGACCTCAGATGCAACAGCCTATAATAATCAGGCAAAACCATGAATACTCAGTGAAAAAAAATAGCAAAAGAAAATGATCTTAATGGCAATGTAAAGTAGGCACATACAAAGCTTGCAATTAAAATATCAATAGATAAAAGCATTGAAGGGAGGGAGAAACAGCTAACTTACAAAGATGAATACAAACAGATCAAAAACCTTTATAAACCAACGACCTAACAATTGCATGAACCATGCACAAAGCTAAGTAATAAGGGCATTAAATCATCCCATTTGGCTGTGTATATCCACATGTGGGGGTATAGAGGCCAGATTTCAATCCATTATCTAAAAAAATAATCAAATCATCCAAGTACAATAGGTAAAGTAGACATAATTTACTAGGATTTAAATACCCAGTGAAATTCATTACTTGGCTGTGTATATCCACATGTGGGGGTATAGAGGCCAGATTTCAATCCATTATCTAAAAAGAATAATCAAATCATCCAAGTACAATAGGTAAAGTAGACATAGTTTACTAGGATTTAAATACCCAGTGAAATTCATTACTTGGCTGTGTATATCCACATGTGGGGGTATAGAGGCCAGATTTCAATCCATTATCTAAAAAGAATAATCAAATCATCCAAGTACAATAGGTAAAGTAGACATAGTTTACTAGGATTTAAATACCCAGTGAAATTCATTACTCTATCTAATCAGATGGCTATTGTACCCCAGTACAAAAAATAATCCTTCCACCACTCAGAAAGTTTGAAAGCTATGTTGCTGATGGCAGAAGTAAGAGATTGTAGTGCAGACAATAACCATGATGGACGTCGCACTGGCAAAAGGTGCATTAGTGAAATATGAAAGGTAGATACCAAACCATAGTGTGGTTATGGCATAAAATAGAGTGCCGGGAGGAATGACCAATTGTAAGGCAGATGGATATCAATAATAGCAGCAGCAAATATCAACCAGAGCATTGAAAGGCTGCATTGCAGGCAGACCTGCCATGGCATGGCATGTGAGCTACAGGCATTAACAGCAGAGACTAACTTGTAGCAAGTGGAGGTCAAAGGGTAGGCACCTAGGTGATGATGACTACTGATCAAGCATTAGGGTATCAGCCCAAATTGTCCTTGTAAGGGTTTGTTTTATCATACGAAAATCTGAATAAGGAGCATTGCGCATTTTCATTGTATACAGACTGGGTGTCACCATAGACCCGTAGACACTTCAAGAATAATGTTCGCAAGAATTAAGTTAAACCCCTACTTGAACATAGTGTAAAGGACAGACTAGTTCATAACGTATTTTTTATAAGGAACAAACAAGGGTATATACAATTTGTCACTGAAAAGCAAAACTACAGTTACGGTGTACTAAAAGTAGAAAATGTAGCACATGATTAAATACATTTGAGTACTTGGAAAATTAGCAAAACTAAACAAAATTGCTATAAAGAGATGTACCAGATCCTCAGGTAGCAGATCTTTCTCTAAGAAAAGCCTCTCAGAAAGCTTAAGCTTCGAAAGATGGGTGGCTAGTGCATGCAGATCCATGGAGAGAAAAGGTACCTAAAAGTTGAGGGGAAACAAATTCTCAGATGTACATCTAAAAATATGATATGAAGCCGCAAAGATTCACAAGGTTTAAGTGTTTATATACAAATTTTAAGGTACATAACCAAAACTACATGAGGGTCCACACTCCACAAATCCAAATAAAGTCTGAATGCCACATCCCTATCTGTTTGGGCTACTATCATCAAGCTATCCAAACAAATTTCATTCCATAAACACTGACAAGATTCTCAATGAAATACCCAAAGCGAGGTTTCAATCATAGCCCCAACCACGCTCAAACAGAACATTTTAATCCTGTACACGTCAATCGTCTCAGTAAGACCAAACATTACAACCATTTACTTGAAGTGGAAAGCACAAGATAAGTAACAAACATAATATCACAGCACCAAATTTTACCTCAAAATCGGGTGCTAAATCATCTTCTAAGATGAAGTTGTCATCTTCACACCAGGACAAAATCTCTTCCCCTTTAGCTTCAAGCATAGAGGTTGAAGCCTGCATAAAATCTGAAAAAAAACAGAAAATTAACAAACTTGCACCAGTGGAGAAAGCAATCACACAAATAATAGGCCCACTTCCCGAAAGACACATCACATGATCGTCATCAAAATAACCGATTATAGGCATCAATTTTCCAAAACTCGCAAACCTACCAAAATGTAAGTTGTGGTTATATGTTAACTGACCACAGCAGCTGTTGAACATACTTATCAGCCTACGAGATGTACGCTTGAAGCAATTATCCGAATGAGCTTTGTCACTGAGTAGTGGAGGTAGAAGCTCGCGGTGATCACTTACCAAATGGCGAATCCTGGGAGGAGAGCCGCGGCGCCTCGCGGGGCTGAGCCCGCGCCTGATCGAGCAGGAAGCCGAAGTCGGCGCCCTTGCTGCGCGGCGCAACCTCGCCGGTCCACTCCGAGGGGGCCGCGGATTCATCGGCATCGGCATCGGCCTCGTCGTCGTAGCGGTCCCAGTTCGACGGGAGGTTGCGGCTGCGGGGGTGGGAGGAGGAGGCGGCGGCTTCCGCGCGCTTCTGCCTGTGGGCGGCGGCGGCGGCGGGAGTCTGGTGGGTGCGCCGCCCCCGCACCGTGTGCGAGCGCTTCGCCTTCGCCGCCGCCTTGGGATCCATTGGGGGGAGGAGGGAGAAAGGGTTTCGCGGAGTGATTTTATTCGCAGTTAAGTCCTGTAGGTTCGCGATTACTTCATCCAACTCCCTGAGATTTGGGGGAAGTTTGCTTCAGGGGTACAATTTTGCTAGCACTCCCTGCGTAGGATGTACCTCGACAAATTTTCTTCAAATCCAAAAAATCTGGTAGTTTTCTTTTAATAAATCGTAATATAGCTACATTATATTTTAGATATAACTATAATGTAATAACTTACATGTAACTACTTTTATATATTTTAAACCGTTAGATCTTGTAAAGGTTCGTGCAAGTAAGGAGAAAAAAATCATAGTGCACGTATATGTGAGATGATTCAATTACACGATTTCCGTTTCATGAAAATAGTATATTACGGAGGAATTTTTGAAATACTCCTTAAGGGTATATTTATTAACAAATTGTATTTACATGCATTGTTATATAATTACATCTATCAAATAAATGTCAATAAATATATAAGTAGTCCCTCAAGGGTATATTTGTAATCTAAAACTTTATCGAGGGCCAGGACGCCGACTCCCCGCCGCGGGATCGGTTGCCACTCCAGTCCCTTGGCTTGACGACGACGGCGGCGGCGGAGGATGCGCTTCACGGCGTCTCCGGTGGTGGAGCTGCCGGTGGGCGGCGCGGTGCTGACGTTCGAGCAGGACAACGACTCCTTCGAGGTGGGCACCTCCGTGTGGCCTTCCTCCCTCGTCCTCGTCAAGTTCGCCGAGCGCTGCCTCCGCGACCCGGCGCTTCCCTTCGCGGACGTCCTCCGCTTCCCCGGCACCCGAGCCGTAGAGCTCGGCTCGGGCTGCGGCCCCGCCGGCCTCGGCCTCTCCCGCCTCGGCCTCGCCGACCTCGTCCTCACGGACATCGCCGCGGTCCTCCCCGCGCTCCGCCGGAACCTCCGCCGCAACCGCCGCCACCTCCCCCGCGCGCCCCGCCTCGCCCAGCTCCACTGGAACTGCCCCGCGCACCTCGCCTCCCTCGCCTCCCCGCGCCGCTTCGACCTCGTCGTCGCCGCCGACGTCGTCTACGTCCCGGAGTCCGTGCCCCACCTCGTCGCCGCCATGGACGCGCTCGCCGACGCCGACCGCGGCGTGGTGCTGCTCGGGTACCAGGTCCGGTCGCCGGAGGCGCACCAGGCCTTCTGGGACGCCGTGCCGGCGGCCTTCCCGGTGATCGAGAAGATTCCACGGGAGCATCTGGACCCGGATTACGCCTACGAGGAATCCGATGTGTTCGTTCTCCGCAGGAGGCCGCGACAGTGAACTGGTGAGCACTTGGTTACCATTTGCTCGTCAATGATTCTGCAGGTTCGCAAGAATTGTTTGTTCAGCTCCAAAGTTATGATCTTTTAGTTGTGATAGAAACCGATGACATTTGCCTTGATGTGTCGATGCAGTCAGTGGATTAGTGTTAGCCCATTTCGCGACGGATTCGACCGGTTGATGAGTGGATCTCTGCCATGAGTTATGGTTGATGATACTTTTTGTTAGTTATTGCTATAAATCTCAATATGCATTGAACCATGACATCTAGAAAACTAATAGTCATTGGATCTCTCTCATATTTGATACATAACTATCCAAGTATCATGCTGAATTGTATTTTCAAATCAACTACTATTAAAAAAATTATCTATTTAGATATTACGAGTACATGATTTACATATTTATAGATTGTTTTTCTTCGTGTTGTCTTTAAAGTGTTTCAAAACTTCCCTCTGCAGCACGTGGGGTATCCACCAGTTGCTTAGAATAACGATCGAAAACCACGAAATTTCGAGGTTTTGCACGATGAAAACGGATTACGAGTAAAACTTCGAATGGTTTTTGAGAATTTCAAATTTCAAATAGTAAATTAGATTGAAATTTGGCAAAAATTGCCATGGTGGGGGGGGGGCAAGATCCGGTGCTCAATCGGAAAGGTCAACCCTATCCAGGCCGTGCAGTTGGGCTCGAACGCTGCCTTCCACACCGAAACGATCCATTTCCATTTGGACCGAAACAAAGCCAATCGTTTTTCACCTTTTTGGTCGTTACGCACCTTTCTCATCCCATCTCATCCGTTCTTTCTAAATCAGACGGCATCAAGGCCCTCCAAGGCGTGCTAATATAGGTTTCCACTCCACCTCGAGCCCAGACTCCTCCCGTCTCCCGATCCTTCCCTAACTCGGCGTTGCGCCGCCTCAATCAAATGCAGGTACGTCTCGTCTCTCGCAATCCTCTCCACCTTCCAAATCCCTCGCCTTCCGTAAATCGAGTCCCGATCTTTTTTTTGTTCTTCATCGCAGGAGCAAAGCGAGAAGGTCCGGTTCGTCCACTCTCACGGTTTGTGTTGGTCACCCAAACCCTAGGTTTCCTCACCCTCCCCTCTTCTCGTTTGCGATCTATGTATGTTGTTGCGATAGATTGTTTTTTTGGTTCGGTCTGAACGATCTTTGTCTGGTTGATTTCGGTACAAGAGATGCAAATATACCGTAGCTATGAAAACCATAGCAGATCGAGGCAGCGGCGTACCTACGATTTTTTAACTGGGGGTTCGATAAACTAGTTAGTTTATAAAATAAAATAAAATATTATTATTGTATAATATTACATATTTTTAATATTTTATTTTATTTTATTCTAAATAGGTATAATAATGAATATTTTTTTCTTTAATTTACATCGTATTTTCTATATTATAATTTATTTTAGTTTTTTTCTAATTTTAAATTCTCTAACATTAAAGTAGTTTAGAGAAAAATGCATTGACATATATAATAACCAATAATTGTTATATCTATCTAATTAATTTTAAGTTTTATAACACAACATAAGACATGCAATTATATATAGTAAAAGTCACAACTCTCTTGAGCAATATTTATAGTGCACTATGAGCATTAGATTCATAACAAATGTCACTCTATAATTTATCCATCTAAATTATAGATATTTATATGACTATATAGCATTGGATATGAAAGTGCATCTAGGCCCCTAATGATTTTGGTGATTAATAACAATGCGATTAGAGAGGACTAACCATTTTATTGAGTAATGTGAGAAGGAATGTTAGTTCTTGATAAAGCATGGTTCAATGTAAAGCCCCGTGAAAGAAAGAAAACGATGTGATGCGGCATAAGAGCAAATGGTATAATGTATATTTTCCTTTGTTTGTGTCATTAGGAAAGCCGTACTATAAAAGGGGATGATGCATTGGTGATGAGGAATGAGTTGGGTGCTCAAAAATCTATTTTTCCAAGTGATATCTTCTCATTTGTGCTTTGTCTGTGTTTTTCGGACTTGCCCGATGTGCCATTTCGGAATTTTCGAAAAAGTCTGAGAGGAAAACATGCTTCGGGTCAACTTTCAGAATTTCCGAAAAAGGTCACGCAACGCACCATCCCTCTGGATGTTTTCGGACTTGTCCGAAGGTATTTTCGGAATTTCTGAAAATGTGCAATTCCAAACCATCCCTCGGGATATTTTCGGAGTTCTCCGAAAATGGCTTTTGGAATTTCCGAAAAAGGCAGCAAAGGAATACATCCCTCGGGTTGTTTTCGGATTTGTCCGAAATTTATTTTCGGAATTTTCGAAAATTGTTTGGTACTATTCATTTTCGGATTTGTCTGAAAAGTTTTCGGAAGTGCTAAAAATTCCAGTTGTTTTCTTTGTGAGTTGCTGTTCTGGAGATTTTCGGACTTGTACAAAAAGTTATTTCGGAATTTCCGAAAAATGATATTTTTGCCTATAACGGGCAGATATGTGAGTGGGAGTATAAATAGCCCACTCCCTTTTCCAAGTCAAGCTGCTGCTCTCATTGCAAAATTGGTGCCCTTGGCTTGCTACTCTTGAGATTCACTTTTGAGTCTTGCTTGCTTGATTCCCCTCTCCACCGGTCTTCGATTTGGATTTGGTGTGTGTGAGAGAGTTGCGGTTTCGAGCTTGTGTAAGTGCTTGATGTTGACTTCGTGACGATTTGCGAGAACTTGCTTCATTCCTAAGAAATCTTTGCATCATTTATTACTCTTGGAGGTTGAGGACTCCTAGACGGTTAGGTGTCACTCTTGAGCCACCGATCTACTTGTGGTTGGCCGGGAGAAGTTTGTGAAGGTCGGATCTCACATCCGAAAAGGGAAGAGATACCACTAGTGGAAGGATGAGTGCTTTGTACAACCTCTTGAGGAAAGGGTTAGCAAAGACCCGACTCTTTGTGAGCTTCTCAACGGAGAGTAGAATCCCCTTAAGGATTCGAACTTTGGGAACAACTCATCTTGCAAGAACCTCGGTGAAATCCCTCTCTCCCTCCTCTAGCTTTACTTGCTTGTGCTGCTATAATTCTAATTGTTGTTTGTGCTAGTGATTTAGGTTTGTGAGTAGCTAGATCTAACATCGCTTTAGTAGTGCGCACATTCTGTTATTTTTGGAATTTCTGAAAAGCATTTTCGGAATTTCCAAAAAAACTCTGCTTTCGTATTTATTTTTTAAGTTTTTAAATTAGCCTATTCACCCCCCAGGCCTAAGTGACCCTTTCAATTGGTAAGAGCCTAATCTCCTAATTAGGCTTAACCGCTTGGAGAGATCATGTGAGGTCAAACGGGGGAAGGCAAGGAGTGTGATCCAACCGGAGCCAAAGTTCCGTGGGATTACTCTTCTTCAACATCTACATCTTATGTGAGCACCTATAGTGGCAAAGCTCCGTACTTCAATCGTACAGACTATGTCGTTTGGAAGCATAAGATGAAGATGCACTTGAAATCTATTAACCCGTTGATTTGGAGAACAGTCGAAAAAAGCTATGTTTTGCAGAACCCCGATGATCCCACTAAGGAGGACGACGAGAATGAACAAAAGAACGCTCAAGCCGCTAATGCCATCCTTAGTGCCTTGAGTGGAAGTGAATTCAACCGAGTGGATGACATTGAGAATGCCAAAGAGATATGAGACACACTTCGGAATGTGCATAACCTCCTCTATTTCTTAATATCTCTCAAAGTCTTATTAGGATGGCATGTTGAGCTGACAAGTCTAACGGTTTGAATCAAATGGAGAAACGATTTGATTAGATTATTTTTACTGGTAGCCTAGCAAGTAATATTAATCATGAGTAGCTATATTTTTTCGTGCCACATTTTTCAATAAAAAAATCAAAACATATACCGGGAATTCCATATATTAAAATTTCAATTCCATATATTTATACTATAAATTTTAAATCTTAGAACGTGTTTTTTCAATGCTCGTCATATAGGAACTATGAAAAAAAATAATTATCTATTTGATTAAAAATATTAGTTTAAAATAACATATAATAAAAAAGAAATAAAAAGTGTTAGAAAGGGTATTAATGTTTCATATTCCAGGTGGCTAAGTATCCATGCATAATTGTGCCTAACAAGGAAGAAAAACTTGTCGTGCAAGGTGCCTTGACGATATTTCCTCGTTGTTAACGACGAAATTTGGTAAGCCTCAAACTCATCATCAGCCTAGAGTCAGTATCGACTTCAGAGTCCTGAAATCGGCCGATGGAAATTATCAGTCGCCAGCGGTTGTATTCTTGATGAATTCGGTTAAGAAAATTAATCAATTAAAGGAAGTTTATCTAGAAGAGTCCGAGTTCAAGGGGATGCGACCTGGCAGTTTATCTATTAATTAGGTAGAGTTTGTTAATTTCCTTTTATTTTTAGGAAAATATGTTTAGTGTCCGATAAGAACTTCATGTTTTTCTTTTATCTTTAGGAAAGTTTGTATCGTGTCCGATATGGACTAGTATCTACCCATGGGTATAAATATGTACACCCAGGCTCTCTGTAAATTATCTCTCGATCAATACAACTACTCTCAGAACATCGCCACCCTCTTTCTGAGAATTTTACTTATCAACTAGCGGAATTTGGCACCTGACACGGGGCTGCATCAGCTTTCGATCTCCGGCGAAGGGGTAAGCCCTATGTTTCGTCGGGCCTTGGTGAATATATCAGCTACATTGGTGTTGTGGAAGGCTGCATTGCTACAATCGCTTGGATCGCTCTGGTTCGGTTGATTTATTTGCTTACCTGATATCTCAATTCTATTTTAATTGCATTGTGTTTAGAGACGCATCGGTTTAGTTGGGACTGTCTCGGTTAGGTCTGATCTTCTGTCTTAGTCGATATATCTCTACAACCGCAATGTTGTTTTAGAAGATTTGTTATATCCATCACATTAGACAGATCTATTGGTTCATCAAGTATTAGATTATCATATACAATCTCGTGCTGCATCGGTTAGGTTCGACTACTAGATTGTTGTTGATAATATAGATCTTGTTAAGCCGATAGGTTCATGCTAAAACCACTTGACGTAGTTGCAAAAATGTCAACTATCCCTCTATTTCTACCAACTAAGATTAATTTCTCCTAATTAACTCTCTTAATCAGTGTTAATTTAGTGAGAAAATACTTTCTTTTTCAACAATGAGATAAGTAACATAGATGTGTATATCCCCATGAGATCAGTTTATCCTCATTCTGCATATTGATTTTTTTTGTCTCGGACAATACTAATTGAAATTGATCTAATAAAAACAAAAAGAAAATGCATCTACTTTCTAGATTATGTTGTGCTTGCACTTTTTTTTGGTAAAATAGTGCATTATTTTTTTTAGTGTTGGCTGAAGTGTAATCATTGTTATGGAAGGGAACATCTTAAAAAAGTAGTTTCTCCTTAATTCTATACTAATCAAGTTAATTAGGTGAGATGAGGTGTCTTAATTGATCTTATATGTTTCTAACGATGAAATTTGGTAAGCCTCGGAGTTATCAACGGCATAGAGTCAGTATCGACTTTAGAGTTCTGGAATCGGTCGATAGGAGTTGTCAAGTCACCAACAGTCGGATTCTTGGTATATTCGGTTAAGGAAATTAATTAATTAAAGAAAGTTTATCCAGAAAAGACCGAGTTCAAGGAGGATGCGACATGGTAGTTTATCTATTAATTAGGAAGAGTTTGTTAGTTTCCTTTTATTGTTTAGTGTCCGATAAGGACTTTATGTTTTCATTTTATCTTTAGGAAAGTGTGTTTAGTGTTCGATCGGGACCCTTAACGTCTATGGGTATAAATATGTACACCCGGGGTCGTTGTAATCTATCTCCACAGATCAATATATCTACTTTCGGCGCATCGCCACCCTTTTTACTTTCGACGAGTTCTTGTTTCAAGTTGGGTTGCATCGGCTTTGATCTCCGACAAGGGATAAGGCTTGGTGTGGCGGCTTGCGTTGTCGGGATTAGTGCTTCCATCGCTTCCCGACACTCTAATCTTGTCCATGTAAGTCGTCGAGTTATCATATATGTTATATAATCTAGATTAACAATCTACTTGCATCGGTCGATCTCCATCTAGGGTTTTGTTGATATCGGCTAGATTACTTTGTTGGCTTGGATTATATAATGTATCCACCACCCCAAAAATCAGTCAAAAGCTTGATTGTCTAGATATTATGTTTCTTTTCATACTTAGTACTGCATCAGTTAAGTTTGATCTACTAAGTCATGCTTAGAACCATAATCACTAGCCTGCTTCCTGGTTGCCAATAAGGGTTTCATCGGGGTTTCAGCCAATGAGTTATCTGGATGTTGCATCGGCTTACAAGGATTACATATAAGTTGGATTAAGCCGATGACAACAAAGGTTTCACTGTTTATCTAATCGTTTGGATTTAATAACATCGGACCTCCAGCCGATGAATGCTTTAAACTTCGGATTAGTGTTTATTCTATCATATCACTTTTGGCCAATTGGTTTCTACTGGATTATATTATTGTTTTATTACATTATGATAAGCTGATTATCTTTATGTCATTATTTACTCAAGTATCAAGATCTATATTGGATATCGGCTGGTATAGGTATCGGCTAGAATCACTCCATCGGCTTGTCATCTGATTGGCTATTTTATCTGTTGTTTACATATCTTGTCAGTTGCAGGATCAAACTGACTAGCATGCCCACATCTCATCATTATTTTGGACCTGCGCTGGAGCTAAGCAGATCTCCGAGGCCGTCGTGTTTTTACGTCAACATACGTACAAACAAAAGAATGGCTATGAGTTTGCTAAATCCTCCTATAGGTTGTCAAATGGGCCAGGTATTTCCGTATCGGCCTGGGCATGTTGTAACGCCCCGGCACTCGCTAACTGATATCACCAGCTAACTCGTGCCGAAGTGCTACGCATTACCTGTGATATAGTACCAGTCCCAGGATGCACTAGCTGGTACTCACAGAATAAACATGGAATCAAAGTAGATTAATTATTACATCACTGGGTTTTAGTCCTTACATAAGTTGCTATCCCGGACAGGCCCAGAGATGAGCAACGCACAATACAAAAGTCCATAAAGCAAAAGACAAAAGCGGCGGCAGCTAAGCGTCTAGGCGACCATCTCGATCCACAGGCGACGGCTTGGGGCTAGGCACGATCCTTCTAGAAGTCCTCGTACTCGGCTTGCTCCTGGAGGTACTCCTCGGCGGTCGGGTCGACGTCTTCGTCTCCATCCTCTATAGATATTATATATATAGCAAGGGTGAGTACTTCACGTACTCAGCAAGCCGGGGAAAGAATGACATGCTTGGTTAAGACAAGGAGAGCTAGAGTTTTATTTGCGAAAGCAGCCTTTTTGGCAAAGTGATTTATTTCACAAAACTCCTAGTGAGTGAATCAAGTTTTAGTTGTCGGGAGGAGGCTCACGCCTCGACCCATTCAACAAGTTGCTTTGCAACAACTCGTCACGATTAACGAACAACAATTTATTTGTCTCCTCCATTAGTTCCTTCTCACTTTCACGACCATACACGGTCCACACAGTCATCTCAGGACTGCAACGCCATCATGGCCCTAAGATCACCTCGGTGTCGGACGACACCCCAGGTCACACAGACCCGTTCCTAACCACAAAGGTTAGCCGTTTGCCACACAGGCAAACTCTGGAAACGAAACCCTTCCCACCAATCATTTTCATCAAACATTTGTCAAACAAATCTACGCTATGAGAAACACCTTACACTCGCCCTTGACCGTGGGCACGGCTGTTCGAACAGTTCATTAAACTCTGCAGAGGTTGTACGCTTTACCCACACGACACGAAACTGATACCGTGTACCTGTCGGCAACGGAAGTTCGTGACAAGGCATTTCCAAAGCTAACCCATGAAAATCGCATGCCACCTAGTTGGGCTAAGATCCATAGCCGAGTATCAGGCAAATCCAGCCGTCGTCCACTCAGGAAATACCGAGGATGCCTCCTACTCCTACTGGTACCATGCCACAATAGAGGCACAAAGACAGCCATGATGGGCAAAACATGCGTAACACTTCATCTCCTCACCCTCGGCATTCCACAACCATTGGCACACCAACTCCCATGTGATAACAATTTACTTAGCCAGAGGCATCCCATAAATACCCGTGTGGTCGCACTGTAACGTGTTCGGATGGACTTCCCAAAGGAATCGGTCCTTAACGATAACACGTAGCCAAACCACAAAGGCTTGACTCCGCATCATCACCATTTTCGCAACACACTTTATTTCACAACACCTCGGTACAACGTACCGGATTTTTAAGCATAAAGTTTGGAAATACCCAAGTTTCCCACACGGCAACAACGTGAGCAGGGCTAAGCGAAACTACCTCGGTAATCGTATAACGATACCGGCGTAAACATTTGTGGAGCTATCAAAGGTATGGAATCATCAACCTATGAAATATAAGTGCGACTACTAGGTTGGTCCGTCGGTTGTATGAACAATCCGAGGCCTAAACATGTTATCGTGTGAACTAAGCAATGCATTTTTGAATCAACATATCATTGCAAATATAGGGGCAATGTGATCAAAGAGGCTTGCCTTGCACGAGGTGCGGGTCTTCTTCTTCGAAACCGGCGTCCGGAGCGTCCTCGTACACGTGCTCTATACGCGGAACGGAGAACAAATAAATAAAAAGGCAATAAAACAAACTCAAACCAAATAAACAAGTGTGCCACTGTGTAGATCTCATTTTTAGAAAAATTTAGAAATTTGAACGGGGTCAAACGGAGTTACGGTTGAATTTTTATGAATTTTCAAAGGTAGAGGGACTTTTCTGAAAAATTGGAAATTTTTAAATAAAAGATAACGGAATATTCCGTTCCGTTAGGGTTAGGGTTAGATTTAACGGTGGTGGGGCCCACTTGTCAGGCTGAGAGAGAGAGGGCGCGGGGCCCACATGGCAGAGAGAGAGGGAGAGAGGAGGGGGGTGGGGCCCACCTGTCGGGTGGCCTTCTTCCTCCTTGCTCCACCGAGCACGGCTTCGGCCGGCGGCGGCGCCGGGCGGCAGGGCGGCCAGAGGGGGAGAGAAGGGGGCGGGGAGGGGAGGCCGGCGGCCGGGGAGGCGGCGGAGGGCGGCCGGTGAAGGGGAAACGGCGGCGGCCGAGGAGGCGGTGGCCGGAAGAGGGGAGGAGGAGGCGGCGGCGGCCGGAGAAGATGGGGGCGCCGGTGAGAGAGAGCGGGAGGGAGGGAGGTCGCCGACGAGGAGAAAGGGGGTTTCGGCCCCTTTTATAGGCGGTGAGGGGCGCGGCAAGGACGACGACGAGACGGCGACGTGGGCGCGGGGCTCAAGGCGGCACGGCATGGGCGGCGGTCGGCGCGACGTGGGCGGCCGGGCGGCAGCACACGCGGCGGGCGCGGGCGGCTGTCGGGCGGCGCGGGGCGGCGCGGCCGGGCGGCTCGGGCACGGGCGCGGCGGCGCGGGCGGCGCGGTGCGGCGGGCGGTGCGGCGGGCGGCGCGGCGTGGCGCGGTCGGCGCGGGGCGGCGTGGCGGCGCCGGCGGCGGCGCGGGCGGGAGGAGGGAGACGGCCGGGTGGGCCGGGCCAGCGCGAGGGAGAAAGGCCGTGGGCCGAGTTGGGCCGGCCTGCCACGGGGGAAGGAGAAGAGAGAGGGAAAGGAGCTGGGCCGGGAGAGAGAAAGGAGAGGGGGAGTGAGGTGGGCCGGCCCACTCGGGGGGAAAGGGAGAGGGAGAGAGAGGGGTTTTGGGCCGGGGTAGAAAAGAGAAAAAGGGGCCCAAAAACAGGGTTTTGGCTAATTTTGAAGGAATTTCAAGGAGGGATATGTTGAGATCCATTTGGCACAAAAATCAAATAAGACCAAACTTTAAAATTCGAAATTTTAAATGATAGAAATTTTAAATAAAAGAAAATGAGGTGCTACACATGTATATAGTTCACGACCTAGGAATGGCATGGCCCTTGGCTACGAGTCATGATGGCACAATCCATCTAGCCATGTCGTGCTTAGGCCGCCACCTTAGCCCCACGTGCCAACACAACAAGTGCATGTAGCAAGCCAGCATGACATGGCCCAGGAATGGCACGGCACGGCCTGGCCCGTGCGACATGGTGGTGACCGACGACTGGCACAGACCAACAACCGCTAGTTGAGCAACTACCATCCAAGCAGGAGCCAGGAGGAAAGAAGAAGGGAAGAATCGAGGAAGCCAGGGGCTCAAGGTAGAGGAAGCGATGATGGATGCTCATCGATGTAGGCCTGCACTGTAGCGTAGTGGGGTTGCTTGCCCCATTCCGAGTGTGTCGGTCGTTGAGGGCTTACTGGCTCGGGGTGGAGGAAGTAGGAAGCAAAGGGCCACGACAGTGTTTGATGAGGAGGAGGAGGAGGAATGTGTTATCGGTGAGCGGAGGACCTCGCTAGAGCTTCACCGAAGTTTGTGTGGCTGGATGCAATGAACTCTATCCACTTTTTTTCTTGGTATATATTGAATTTGGGTTACGGGCCTCCACACTACCCACGTACCCTAATTGTACCTGTTGATGCAGAAAACACATACTGGCCTGAGAGATTTGTTTTGCTCTAGTGCAGGTCCAAAACTTGCTTTTAGGTTCGAGAAGGCGTGCCAGTTGATTTGATCCTGCAATCAACAAGAAGAAATGTGCAAATTTATTAGTAGACGATAGTCAATCGACCAGTAAGCCGATATCATATCGTATTGTAACCTAGCCGATGCAATATAGCATGAATCGGCTGTAAGGTATAGTCAATGATAGAACTAACCTTAAAACTAGCACATCGGCTGAAAATATTAGTATTACATAATCTATAAATCAATATTACTTTAGGAATAAGCAATTGGGATAGATCGGACTGAACCGAGATAGTATAAATTGCCCAAGTCTAAAATAACATGAAATAACGATTACATGTAGTCATGTCATAGCCGATGTCCAGGCTTAAGCATGTATCGGGTATAGCTCCGATACAACCTTATGCTAGGATATTCTCTTGCAACAAATATATTCAACCGTTATCAATCAGATTGGTGGTAAGTCCAATATATTTGTATTAGATTAGATCCTAATATAAGGGGCAGATATAGCATATTAAACAAAGCATAAAATTATGTAAAACATCTATACCAGATAAGATCGGCTGAAACCCCGATACTATCCTTATTAACAACCATAAAGCAGGCTAGAGATCATGATTCAGAACACGACTTAGTAGATCAAACTTAACTGATGCAGTATTAAGTATGAAAAGAAGCATGATATCTAGACAATCAAGCCGATGGTTGCCTTTTCGGGATGGTGGATACGTTATATAATTCAAACCAACAAGACAATCTAACTGTTATCGACAAAAACCCTAAATAGAGATCGGCCGATATAGATAGAGAACATTGTCAATCTAAATTATATAACGTATATGATAATTCGGAGATTCACAAGATAGAATTAGAGTGTTATAAAGATGTAAGCACTAATTTCGATAATGCAAACCACCATAACAAGGCCTACCTCTTCGTCGAAGATCAAATTGATGCAGCTCGACTCGAAAGCATGAACTTGTCGAAAGTAGAAAACAAAAGGTTGGCGATGCGCCGAGATTGATTGAACGTGTGTTATTTTATTCATATGATCTCGGGTCTATATTTATACCCGAAAATACAAATATTATCCTAATATAAATCTAACTAGCAAACAAGTCCCTTAGGCGGACTCTTACCGAGAATATCTATAAGGAAATTACATATATTCCTAATTAATAGATACATTTGCCAATTCTGGACTCTATCCTTGCCTGGCAAAATCGTCGCAAACTCTCTATCGAATCCGATACTGACTTCACATGCAATATCGGCTACATCGGCTATTCCAGATCGGACTCGGTTCCAGCCGATACAATCTCCAGCCAATGCGCACTCTGTTTCCGAGAATTCCACATATATTCGAATCTGCTTCGGATTGGATCTTGTTTCCGATTCATAAGCTTGCCAAATTTCATCATCAACAGTACCAGGCCGACACGACATGACCTAACATCTCATTGGCTCGTGCCTAGGCTCCAGCCTCAGCATGTGGGTCGGCACGACAAGACCCATTCAGTGAGCCGTGCCTAATCGGGTCAGGGCCAAATGTACATATTTATCTGCCATCTCAACCCTATAAAATATAAAATAAAAAATCATCGTCTTAACGGCCTAGCCTAGGGGGTCTTGAGTTCCTCACCTCTTGTTAGTTATCCTGATTTCTAACGGTGAATTTAACTATTTGGCACTTTTACGGACTGGTACTCGTGAGATATCATTCTTCAGAAGGAACCTACATAAATGCCATTGGAGAGAGAGAGAATTCTTTACATATTGCCAATTTGCATATATGGAATGATATGTCACCTTGCCAACGTGGACATGGGCAAGAAAGTGACCCATTTGCTCCTGGTTTGACCTTAGTGTATATTGAATATGCCAATAACATATAAATACAATACTTGATCAATTGTATACTATATATACTAGCATATGAATAGATTTTCATGTTTCAATTATTTTATGGATTTATCCCGTGAAAAAATTTTAGTAATGTGAACAAGATATGAGAGAATAAATTTGTAACGAAACTATTTGAAGTACAATAAACCTATTGGATCTGCTAACATATTTGTTTGTAGACAGTTGCTCAAGTATTGCATGTGTATTTTATCGGTATACTCAATGTACACTAAGATCAAACAAAGGCAAATGGGTCATTTTCATGCCCCCTCCATGTTGGCAATGTGACATGTCCTTCTTTTAAAACTCTACCTAATCCTTAAATATTTTCATGCCAAAAAGTATAAAAACTGAGCACATGTCATTTTAGACCCAACCCTTAAATTTTAGTTGGACCCATTACTACCTCTACCTACATACATGCGTTGGGCTAGTTGCTACAATGGTTTTAGAAACGAAATAAATATATATTTATGTGTTGATTAAACAAAATTCTCAATAAAATATAGTATAATTTTATTATTTTATTGAACCGATGGTTGAACCGATCAATCGATGGATTCACCGGTTGTAACACCCGTTGGGTTTAGAGCAGACCAAATGGGTGACCCGGCCTAGCACGGCACGAACCCGTTGGTGGCACGGCCCATTAGGTACGACAACTGTAGCCTTACCGTGCCGGCCCACGTGCCAAGACATCAGCCCAAGCACGACCAAGGAGGTGCTAGGCCGGCACGGTTACTGTAGCAACACGTGGGTCGGTAGTCGGCCTACTAGTACACGCGGCCCTTAAAAATTTAAAATTTGAGTGGGGGAAGAAAAAAGGTAGAAAAATATAATATGAAGGAAAAAGGATTAAGATAGAATAAATGTGAGAAAAATTTAGGAAAAAAAGGAAATATATCATAAAATATATGGTAAAAATAGGATAAATAACAAATATGAGAAATATATTGGGAAAATAGAAAAATATAGGAAAAATAAATGGGTCATGCTCATGCCAGCACAGGTATACCGTGCCGTGCTAGCTCATGGGGTAAGGTGCTAGCCAAACATGGCACGGGCAAACGGGCTGGATCGGTACGGCCCACAGGCCTAGGCCGGCTACAGTACGGCCATGCCCGTGCCGGCCCAGCTGATCACGGTCTATTCGGCCAGATATAGTCGGGTTTAGAGAGGCAATCCGTAGGTCGTCCCAGGGCCTGCGCCGATCCCCAATTCCCCATCCGTCCCGCGAGCGAGCAGAGGCGGCGCCGTCGCTCGTCCTGCTGCTTCCGCCGCCACCGCCGCCTGCGCCGATCCCCATCCATCCCGCGAGCGAGCGAGCAGGGGCGCCGTCGTTCGTCCTGCTGCTCCCGCCGCATCCTGGTTAGGACATCCTCTTTCCCATCTCTCTCTACTCGCACCTTTTTTTTTATCGAATTTGCGTTAACCCTAGCTTCTGTTCTAGAAATTTGCCTTAACCTTAATACTAATAACAGTTTGTTTGTTCCCAAAAAGTTTGGGGGTTCAACTGAACCCCCATGTCCCATGTTAGATCCGCCCATGGATCGAGGCTTCTGCTGCTGCTGTTTCCTGTAGATTTAGGTTGGGGTGTAAATATTGAACAAATTGGTGCGATTTTCCATTGGAGGAAATTGAATCTACGGTGACTGCTGCTCACGGTCGCTGCTGAGTGCTGCTTCTTGCAGTGGGGAGCCCCGCCATGGTTGGATTAGATAGGCAGAGCTTTTTTTTCTGGGTTACTTGGGTGGTTCCTTCAACCGGCCAAATCAATTTTTATCATCAGTGGATGAAAGAGACCCTTAGGCTAGGTATATAGTTATATGATTGGTCGGTGTATTACAAATTATGTCTAGGTTTCTACTGTTTCATTGTCTTGGGTTGTTTTCTTCGATTAAAGATTAATGATCTAAAATGGTTTGCAGCTTAGGTTTTTAAAACGGATCAAATAGTATTCTTTGTCGGACGGATATTTCAAGGCCTACTCCGGAAGGAATGCCCTTGTGCAACAGGCAAAAAAAAAAGTGCCTCTGTGCCATGTTGTTTGATCTTTTTTGCAGTTGCAGTGGGGAGAAATACTAAACTTTCTAGTGGAAGAGACACCTTTGTGTTGTTAACAATGTCCAGATATAGGTTAAAACTTATCATGAGCAACATCTAGCCTTCATGATTTCTTCAAGTGGATTACAGTCGTTTGTTTTTGTTCTTTCTATTCAATTTGTTCTTCTAATATTAACGGCTTTGAATAAGTGTGCAGATTAGGTTAAAAGGTACTGGGATTAGGGTTTTCTTGCGAGAGCTTTATAATGTTCCAATCACACACTGATCGTTTCAGGGGTAAAGTCACAGGAATCATACTTGTTGGTGATCTCAAAAGTTAAAAACAATAACATATGAACTTGTTTCTATTTAGCATATGCTCCCTTTATTGTCTACTTTTTCTGTATATGTAATGCACTATGATGACTCTAAATCAAGGTATTTCTTTCTCCCTGTAGTTACCAGATAAGCCATTCATATACATATATGTAGAAGCACTTCTTGAGATTTGGACAATAAATTCTGACATTTTTTTAAAATCCTTTTGTTTATATACAGCTCAAGTGTCAGTTGAAGTGTTTTGTAAGTCATGGCGGAACACTTGGCTTCAATATTTGGAACTGAGAAGGATAGGGTCAACTGCCCCTTTTACTTCAAGATTGGGGCTTGCCGTCATGGGGATCGTTGCTCCCGTCTGCACAACAGGCCAACTGTGTCACCGACTATTGTGCTTGCTAACATGTATCAGCGCCCTGATATGATCACACCAGGAGTCGATGCTCAAGGCCAACCTATTGATCCTGAAAAGATGCAGGAACACTTTGAGGATTTCTACGAGGATATCTATGAGGAGCTGAGCAAGTTTGGTGAGGTTGAGACCCTCAATGTCTGTGATAACCTTGCTGACCACATGATAGGCAATGTGTATGTCCAGTTCAGGGAGGAAGAACAGGCAGTCGCTGCACATAATGCCCTTCAAGGTCGCTTCTACTCAGGGCGCCCAATAATTGTTGAGTATTCCCCTGTTACTGATTTCCGTGAGGCGACCTGTAGGCAGTTTGAGGAGAACAGCTGCAACCGTGGGGGCTACTGTAATTTTATGCATGTAAAGCAGATTGGCAGGGAGCTTAGGAGGAAGCTTTATGGGGGGCGATCCAGGAGGAGCCATGGGAGAAGCCGCAGCCCAAGCCCACGCCACAGGAGGGGCAACCGTGACCGTGATGATTTCCGCCGTGAACGTGATGGTTACCGTGGTGGTGGTGATGGTTACCGTGGAGGAGGTGGTGGTGGTGGTGGTGGTGATGGTTACCGCGGTGGTGATAGTTACCGTGGTGGTGGTGGTGGTGGTGGTGGACGCAGGGGTGGGGGCAGCAGGTATGACAGGTATGATGATGGAGGAAGGCGCAGGCATGGCAGCCCCCCCAGGCGTGCAAGGAGCCCAGTCAGGGAAAGCAGCGAGGAGCGCAGGGCAAAGATTGAACAGTGGAACCGTGAACGGGAGGAAAAGCAGTGATATCTCTATGGATGACTGGTTCATGGCAATCACTATCCGCTGGAGTCGTGGTGTGCTGCTATGTTCTAAGTGGAAATTTAGTGTGTGTCGTTTGGTACTCATGCTTGGCTGAGTAACCCTTTAAATGCAGGATTCTATTTACTTTGTGGTTTGTGGTCCGTTTGACATGTAAACCTGTAAACCGCCGTTTATTTTTGAATATGCAATTTGGATCTTTTTTCAGTCTGCTATCCTGTTACTGCGCTTAGAAAGCTGGGATTCTCGACTGCCCATATTTCTTCTCATGTTAACGTCAAGCAGGCACCTCTTGTTCTTGGGAAAAGAATCATTTTCTGTAGTTTGCTCGTTTCAACTTTGCTGCATGTTACCATTTGTTTGGCCTTTTACTACCTGTTGCCTGAAACTCTATATACTGCTTTATGTGTTGAACGCAAACTTTGCTCATGCCAGCCTCATAGTGACCATTGCACCAGCGGATAAAAGGCAAAATAAAACCCAGCTTGGACTGAACACAAAGCTTCACATGAAATTCACAGAATCACCATAGAAAAGCTTAATTCACAGAATCTCCACAGAATTGGCTCAGCTCCTCCAAAGAAAAAAACGATTTTTTCTGTAATATTTGGGACGAATTTTGGTATGAGATTCTGTGAACTGAGTACAAGCTCAGGGCATCAAAACCGAATTTCAGACAGGGCGTAATATTCCTCTTTTGCATATCCTGGGACGACGAATATCCTCTTCCTGTGGTTCTCCACGAAACAAGGAACAGTAAGCTGGCTGGACGAAAGCAAAGCAAATCTGCGGCTGTTCACGACGCCATGTGCTTGGGCCGTTGTCTTTAACCATCTCCTTCCTTCATCCTCTACTACTGTGCGCGTGCCGCTGCCGGTTTTTGTTCTTTGCAAAAAAGTCGTCTTGTTCTTCGGAAAAAAAAGATATAGCATAGTACAAAGTATCTTTCTTGGAGAAACAAGCTTGTGATAAAACATTATTATAAGCAAAGTGTATTACCGCAAGTACCATAGACAGCACGACCTACAAGATACCACATACTCCCTCCGTCAAAAAAACAAATTCAATTCTAGCAATGAATTTGAACTCAGATTTATTGCTAGGATTTGTTTTTTTATGGGACCGAGGGTGTAGTGTACTGTGGATGAGAGAGAAATAGTCATCTCTTAGGCCATCCCCAACCCTCCATGTCATCTAGTGTCCATAGCATTTAATAAATTGCCACGTAAGCAAAAATCTAATGTGACAATAGAGTTAATAAGGAGAGAGGTAAAAGGTTGAAGAAACCATGTCTCATGCAAGAAACCATGTCTACACAAGAATCAAGAATAAAAACATGGAGAAAGGTGGATAAAAGGAGAGAGAAGAGAGGTGATTGGAAGAGAATTTAATTTTAAGACACCATCCATTCGAGATATAGTTTCTATACATAGTGTCTATATGACATGGCAAGTATGGAAACTAGGTGATAGTTTCTGGGTTGGGGATGGTCTTATGTAAGGGATAACATCTACACAAACTTCAATAAATATGTGAGAGTGTTATCGATATCAGGGATTGTGTAATAGAGATAACCTATTATACATATTACCTTTTAATTTATTGATGCATACATATTACCTTTTAATTTATTGATACATAGTATACATGAAATTAGAGGTGAAAGCGACACCTATAATAAAACTTGCCCCTTACACGTTTCACTTGCGAGCTAGTGACAAAACAATTTCGAAACGAGAATCACTTCGCAGTGCCAAACCTTGCAGCAGACGAAGCGAAAATGAGGACAACGATAACAACGATAGCTTGCTTAATAGCCTCTCAAATACATCTAGCTTACTGCGTCTTTATAAAACTCTATCAAAAAAAAAAAAGATAAATTCTAGTTATGAATTTGAATACGCATGTATTTAGATTCATAGGTAGGATTAAAGTTTTTTTAACGAAAGGGTATATTACATGTTTTTCTGTGTGCTGCGAGCTTACTGTATAGTGCCATATCACAATATCACATACAGGCAATAGAGCTGAAGCTTTTCGTGCGGGGAAAAATATATGGATGTTGTTATGGCTAATAATTATAATTACGTGCAAGTAAAAGTACTTCATCTAATCATCTTTCCGATTGTGATATGGAGTAATTATGACGCGTCGGAAAAACTGATTGTTTTTCTTTTTTTTTTAGTCTGCCAGCCGCTTGTGACAAATACCATGACGATATATTTGCGTCGATAGTTGGATATGTGTTCCGCGCAAATATAAAGACAAGATAACCAACTAAGTATAGTACTCCCTAAAAAATAGACAGGAACCATCGAAGATCTATTATTGATGACAAAAACGTGATGTTTCTACTACGATGGTAAATGAGGGAAAAAACACATATAATGGTTTTCTTTATAGAATGATGTATATTATCTTTAAAAAGAAAATATAGCTACCGTTATCGTTCACTAGCTAGTGCGGCTGCGTATACAGAGACGCGGAGAGGAGGAACAACGGTAGCTTATAGAGAAGTAGCGGTGGTGACGGCGCATGGAGATCTGGAGGAGAGGAGCGGCAACCAACGGGTGTCAGCGACGGGAGGAGTTTGCTATCGCCACCCATTCCCAACTAAGTTAGTGCTGATATTTGGGTCACTAGTTAAAGGTGGTTTAAAGTGATACTTGATTAGTTATAGCCGAACCAATTTACTTACTATCCCATCCAAAAGTAATTGTATTTTTACCATTTATATTTTGTATATTTTTATCTATCAGCTAGATGGTGCTATGTTTTTCATCTTTATCTATTCCAACTCTTTAGTTGGATATTTGTGTACTGCTAATATGTCTGAGGAAGAGGAAAACTTAGCGTCCAAAATCATTGAGCATCAACTATTTCCCCCGTCCCCTTTGCATCAGAAAAAAAACTCACTCTCGTCTCACCTGCGCCGATCCCCTTCTCGTGAGCAGAGCAGGGGAGGGGTGCCGACACCGTCGTCCTGCTGCATCCTGGTGAGAATCCGCATCCTCTTTCTCAATCATCCGTCTCAACATCTATATTTATATCTATATATCCTATATAGTTGACACCAAAAGCTTAATTGAGTCACATCATCTATAAAAATATAGCTTTTAGATCCTTCTTATGCTTTGATCTCAACCATCCATTTGACATATGCATTCACAACCTATTAAGTGTAATTATTGTTATAAATCTCAATATGCATTGAACCATGACACCTAGAAAACTAATAGTCATTGAATCTCTCTCATATTTGATACATAACTATCCAAGTATCATGTTGAATTGTATTTTCAAATCAACTACTATTAAAAAATTATCTATTTAGATATTACGAGTACATGATTTATAGATTTATAGATTGTTTTCTTCGTGTTGTCTTTAAAGTATTTCAAAACTTCCCTCTGCAGCGCGTGGGGTATCCAATAGTTGCTTAGAATATCGATTAGAATATCGATCGAAAACCACGAAATTTCGAGGTTTTGCACGATGAAAACGGATTACGAGTAAAATTTCGAATGGTTTTTGAGAATTTCAAATTTCAAACAGTAAATTAGATCGAAATTTGGCAAAAATTGCCATGGTGGGGGGGGGGCAAGATCTGGTGCTCAATCGGAAAGGTCAACCCTATCCAGGCCGTGCAGTTAGGCTCGAACGCCGCCTTCCACACCGAATTGATCCATTTCCATCTGGGCCGAAACAAAGCCCATCGTTTGTTTGCATGTTTGGTTGTTACGCACATCTCTCATCCCATCTCATCCGTTCTTTCTAAATCAGACAGCATCAAGGCCCTCCAAGGCATGCTCATATAGGTTTCCTCTCCACCTCGAGGCTGAACTCCTCCTCCCGTCTCTCAATCCTTCCAACTCGGCGTCGCGTCGCCTCAACCAAACGCAGGTGCATCTCGTCTCTCGCAATCCTCTCCACCTTCCAAATCCCTCGCCTTGCATAAATCGAGTCCCGATTTTTTTTGTTCTTCATCGTAGGAGCAAAGCGGGATTCAGAACGAGAAGGAGAAGGTCCAATTCGTCCACTCTCGAGGTTCGTGTTGGTCGCCCAAACCCTAGGTTTCCTCCCCCTCCCATCTTCTTGTTTGTGATCTATGTATGTTGTTGCGGTAGATTTGATTTTTTGGTTTGGTCTGAATGATCTGTGCCCGGTTGATTTCAGTACGAGAGATGCAAATATACCGTAGCTATGAAAATCATAGCAGATCGAGGCAGCGGCGTACCTAGGATTTTTTAACTGGGGGTTCGGTAAACTAGTTAGTTTATAAAATAAAACAATATATTATTATTGTATAATATTATATATTTGTTTTAAAATTATGAAATTTTAATATTAATAAACTATTAATAAATTTGAGTATATTATACCATAGATGTGAGTAATTTTTTCCTTCATGTCCGTGGTTAGTGAATAACCTCCTTTATTTCTTAATTTTCTCAAAGTCTTATTAGGATGGCACGTTGAGCTGATAAGTCTAATGGTTTGAATCAAATGGAGAAACGATTTGATTAGATTATTTTTATTGGTATCCTAGCAAGTAATATTAATCATGACTAGCTATATTTTTTGGTGTCACATTTTTCAATAAAAAATCAAAACATATACCGTGAATTCGATATATTACCATTTCAATTCCATATATTTAGACTATAAATTTTAAATCTTAGAACATGTTTTTTAAATGCTTGTCGTATAGGAACTATGAAAAAAATAATTATCTATTTGATTAGATTATTTTTATTGGTAGGCTGGCAAGTAATATTAATCATGAGTAGCTATAGTGCCATATTTTTCAATAAAAAATCAAAACGTATACTGTGAATTCCATATATTACAATTTCAATTCCATATATTTATACTATAAATTTTAAATCTTAGAACATGTATTTTCAATGCTCGTCGTATAGGAACTATGACAAAAATAATTATGTATTTGATTAAAAATATTAGTTTAAAATCACATATAATTAAAAAGAAAAAATCAATAAAAAGTGTTAGAAAGGGTATCAATGTTTCATATTCTGTTTCATATTCCAGGTGGCTAAGTTCCGTGCATAATTGTGCTGAACAAGGAAGAAAAAATCATCGTGCAAGGTGCCTTGACGATATTTCCTCATCTACTCGAGGTCGATTCCGACTCCTCGTGGGGTGTGGATCCCCTAAAGTTAATGGTAAAACCACTTGACATAGTTGCAAAAATGTCAACCATCCCTCTGTTTCTACCAACTAAGATTAATTTCTCCTAATTAACTCTCTTAATCAGTGTTGATTTAGTGAGAAAATATTTTCCTTTTCAACAATGAGATAATTAACATAGATGTGTATATCCCCGTGAGATCGGTTTATCCTCATTCTGCATATTGATTTTTTTTGTCTCGGACAACACTAATTGAAATTGATCTAATAAAAGCAAAAATAAAATGCATATGCTTTCTAGATTATGTTGAGCTTGCATGTTTTTTGGTAAAATAGTGCATTATTTTTTGTAGTGTTGGCTGAAGTGTAATCGTTGTTATGGAAGAGAACATCTTAAAAAAAGTAGTTTCTCTTTAATTCTACACTAATCAAGTTACTTAGGTGAGATGAGGTGTCTTAGTTGATCTCATACGTACAAACAAAAGAATGACTGAGTTTGCTAAATCTTCCTATGGGTTATCAAATGGGCCAGGTCTTTCCGTATTGGCCTGGGCATATATATACAGTTCACGACCTAGGAATACCATGGCCCTTGGCTACGAGTCATGCTGGCACGACCTGTCTAGTCATGTCATGCTTAGGCCGCCACCTTAGCCCCACGTGCCAACATAACAAGTGCATTAACAAGCCAGCATGACATGACCCAGGAATGGCACAGCACGGCCTGGCCCGTGCGACATGGTGGTGACCGACGACTGGCACCGACCAACAACCGCTAGTTGACCAACTACCATCCAAGCAGGAGCCAGCAGGAAAAATGTCGGTCGTTAAGGGCTTACTGGCTCGGGGTGGAGGAAGTAGGAAGCGAAGGGCCATGACAGTGTTTGATGAGGAGGAGGAGGAGGAATGTGTTATCGATGAGCAGAGGACCTTGCTAGAGCTTCACCGAAGTTTGTGTGGTGGGATGCAATGAACTCTATTCACCTTTTTTTCTTGGTATATATTGAATTTGGGTTACGGGCCTCCACACTACCCACGTACCCTATTTGTACCAGGCCGACACGACATGACCTGACATCTCATTGGCTCGTGCCTAGGCTCCAGCGTCAGCATGTGTGCCGACACGACACGACCCATTCAGTGAGCCGTGCCTAATCGGGTCAAGGCCAAACTGTTGATGACGAAATTTGGTAAGCCTCAAAGTCATCATCGGCCTAGAGTCAGTATCGGCTTCAGAGTTCTGGAATCGGCCGATGGGTATTATCAGATCGCCAACAGTTGTGTTCTTGATGGATTCGGTTAAGGAGATAGATCAAAGTCCGAGTTCAAGAAGGATGCAGCATGGCAATTTATCTATTAATTAGGCAGAGTCGTTAGTTTCCTTTTAATTTTAGGAAAGTGTGTTTAGTGTCCGATAAGGACTTTATGTTTTTCCTTTTATCTTTAGGAAAGTTTGAGTCGTGTCCGATATGGACTAGTATCTACCCATGGGTATAAATATGTACACCCGGGGTCTATGTAAATTATCTCTAGATCAATACAACTACTCTCGGCGCATCACCACCCTCTTTCTGAGGTTTTTACTTATCAACCGGCGGAATTTGGCACCTGACGCGGGACTACATCGACTTTCGATCTCTAGCAAAGGGGTAAGCCCTACGTTCCATCGGGTCCTGGTGAATTTATCGGCTACATTGGTGTTGTTCAAGGCTGCATCGCTTCGATCTCTTGGATCGCTCTGGTTCGGTTGATATATTTACCTGATATCTCAATTCTATCTTAATTGCATTGTGTTTAGAGATGCATCGGTTTAGTTGGGACTGTCTCGGTTAAGTCTGATCTTCTGTCTTAGCCGATATATATCTACAATCACAATGTTGTTCTAAATAGATTTGTTATATCCATCAGATTAGATATATCTATCGGTTCATCAAGTATTAGATTATCATATACAATCTCGTGCTGCATCGGTTAAGTTCGACCTACTAGATTGTTGTTGATAATATAAATCTTGTTAAGCCGATAGGTTCATGCTAATGTTTTATCGGAGTGCTAGCCGATGGGTTATCTGGACGTTGCATCGGCTTACAAGGATTACTTACAAGTTGGTTTTAGCCGATGACAACAAAGGTTTCACGGTTTATCTAATCGTTTGGATTTAATGACATTGGACCTCCAGCCGATGAATGCTTCAACCTTCGAATCAGTGCTTATTCATCTATCATTACTAGCCGATTGGCTTCTACTGGATTATATTATTTCTTTTTCATCAGCCGATTATTTTTATGTCATTATTTACTCAAGTATCAAGATCTATACTGGATATCGGCTGGTATCGGCATCGGCTGGAATCACTCCATCGGCTTGTCAGCCGATCGGCTATCTTTTGATCTTCAATTTATATATCTTGTCAGTTGCAGGATCACACTAACTGGTATGCCCGGATCTCATCATTATTCTGAACCTGCACTGGAGCTAAGCAGATCTCCCAGGCCGTCGTGTTTTTACGTCAACACAAACATACATATTTATCCGTTGTCTCAACCCTATAAAATATAAAATAAAAAACCATCGTCTTAACGGCCTAGCGCTAAGGGATCCTGAGTTCCTGACATTTTGTGAGTTATCCTGATTTCTAACGGGGAATTTAACTATTTGGCACTTTTACGGACTGCCACTCGTGAGATATCATTCTTTTGAAGGAACTTTCAGAAATGCCACTAGAGAGAGAGAAATCCTTACATATTGCCAATTTGCATATGTGGAAGGATATGTCACCTTGCCAATGTGGACATGGGCAAGAAAGTGACCCATTTGCTCCTGGTTTGACCTCAGTGTATATTGAATATGCCAATAACATATAAATACAATACTTGATCAATTGTATACTATATATACTAGCATATGAATAGATTTTCATGTTTCAATTATTTTATGGATTTATCCCGTGCAAAAATTTTAGTAATATGAACAAGATATGTGAGGATAAATTTGTAACGAAAATATTTGAAGTACAATAAACCTATTGGATCTGCTAACATATATGTTTGTAGATAGTTGCTCAAGTATTGCAAGTGTATTTTATCGGTATACTCAATGTACACTAAGATCAAACGAAGTCAAATGGGTCATTTTCATGCCCCCTCCATGTTGGTAATGTGACATGTCCTTCTACATATGCAAAATTAGCAATTTGTAAAGAATTACTCTCTCCAGTGATATCTGAATAGCTTAGTTGTAACAATCAAACTGAACCGGGTTAAAAAAATGGAGCCAATGCCTAGTCCGGAGATGTAATTAACTTAGAGAAAATCATTTAAATCGGATGGTTTTATAAAGAACCAAAGGAAAAGTATGCTGGCCTAGGATCAAACTCCCGATGGATAAGGCCCGTGGGTTCTTATAAAACCCTACCTAATCCTTAAATATTTTCATGCCAAAAAGTATAAAAAGTGAGCACATGTCATTTTAGATCCAACCCTCAAATTTTCTAAGTAAAATAGTTGGGTCTGTTATTACCTCTACCTGCATATATGAGTTGGGGTAGTTGCTATAATGGTTTTAGAAACGAAATAAATATATATTTATGTGTTGATTAAACAAAATTCTTAGTAAAATATAGTATAATTTTATTATTTTATTGAACCGATGGTTGGATCGGTCACCGGTTGGAACACCGGTCGGGTTTAGAGAGGCAATCCGTAGGTCGTCCCAGGGCCTGCGCCGATCCCCAATTCCCCATCCGTCCCGCGAGCGAGCAGAGGCGGCGCCGTCGCTCGTCCTGCTGCTTCCGCCGCCACCGCCGCCTGCGCCGATCCCCATCCATCCCGCGAGCGAGCGAGCAGGGGCGCCGTCGTTCGTCCTGCTGCTCCCGCCGCATCCTGGTTAGGACATCCTCTTTCCCATCTCTCTCTACTCGCACCTTTTTTTTTATCGAATTTGCGTTAACCCTAGCTTCTGTTCTAGAAATTTGCCTTAACCTTAATACTAATAACAGTTTGTTTGTTCCCAAAAAGTTTGGGGGTTCAACTGAACCCCCATGTCCCATGTTAGATCCGCCCATGATTGTTTTGGTGATTTGAATGTGGTTTTATGTGAAAATTTTACTATGTAATGCTTAAATGTATTATGAGAAACTTATACTTCGGTCACTTTCTTGTGGGTTGTAGTTGAAATGACTTTTTCTTTAGGCTTCTTAAATTGTCACTAGTATATGAACCATTATTTAGATGAGAAGAGTAAGAATTGGTGAATTGGTTTTCTCAGGGAAAAAATGTATGTAGCTAGTGTTTTTTTTTGGGGTACAGTTCTGGTGCTTTTATGGAAAAATGCAGTTGTGATAATAGTTTCATGTCATTAATACTTTAGAAAACTTCTGTGTGGAATAACTCTCAAGTGCATAGTTAGGAGATACCGTGGGTTGGATAAGTGTTTCTTTGTGTGTAATGTTGTTCAAAACTTGAAATATCAGTTAATATGAGAGCAGCTGCCTCAGAATTGCCTCTTTTTTTGTTTTATGCAACTGCGTTCTTATGGTTCATAGGTGGTTTCACCATGGATTGCATTGTATATGCAACAGTGCTGTTGACTGAGTATTTGATTTTACTGCAAAAATGGCTTAAGTTAGTTACTCTCTCCGTCCCAAAATATAAGGAATTTTGGACGGATGGGATAGTGCAGATTTGTAGTATTAGGAAGTGACCTATCCGTCCAAAATCCCTTATATTTTGGGACGGAGGGAGTAGTAGATAACTGAAGCACATTGCTTTGGACCCTTTGATTGACACAAGTAAATAATAGAGACTCTTTTTTCTTTCTTTTGGTTGCAATTTGCTTACCCTGTCTTATTTACACCGTGGTATGATATCTACAGAGTCGATTATTCAGATGACTGCACATTGTAATTTTACTCCTTTCTCATTGATAGCAAATTATCTCAGATGTCAACTGTTATGTGCCTTGCCTCCTTCATATCCCTATACTTTTTGAGCCCACAAAGTAATTTCTAAGATATTGAGCACACAGAGCATTTAGTCATGGATTCACCAAGGCTTTTAGATATACTCCAGCTTTATTAAAGTATTATATGCTTTATACATGTGCATAGGGTATAGGAGAAATTTATTATGTTGCTAACTGTTTCTTTTACAATAAGATGGAGTACTAATACTTTGAAGTATATTGTTTTTCTCTTCTCCAAATCCTTCTAAAATTAGAACACTCATATGCTTGCTTTATTGGTAATGCCATTTAAAGGCATTAAATTTGTCACATATTCATCCTCTGATTTGGATACAATTTTTATCAACATTGACACCCATCAAGATTTTCTCATGGTTATTCATGGTATTTCTGTTGTTTGTTTATAGAAAAAAAATGAATGTATCCATGTAGTTGTATCTTAATGTAACAAATAAATATGTTTCTGATCATTATTGTTTATTAGTTTTGCTTCCAGATATAGGAAATTTAATGCACATCATTTCTTATGCCTTGGTGTTACTTTAGAGTTTCACTTATCAACTCTACACTCATCAATGCGTGTGATCATTGTATCATTGATGTTTGTCAATATATCTCCCCAATACTATGAACAATTCATTGGAGCGTAAACTATGAATCTGAAAGTGATTATTCATCATCTAAAACATGTAAACATTAATTCATGTCAATGTTTTTCACTCATGTTTCTTGATTGTATAAAGTTAACATTAGTGGTGATATAGAAATTACTAAATTACATGAGTCGCCAGCACAACGGCTGCAGTTGAGGACAGTTTGGTCAAGAAGGTTATCTGGTAACATATATGTAGGTACCTGCCATTCAACTGTTGTGTGGCATACTCTTGGAGTATAAGATGGGAGACTCGATAATTGAACTTTGCAATATATAACTGAAGGAGGGCAACAAAAATGAAGAAATTATTTGTACTTGGTATATGTTTTTTTATAGGAAATGGTTTTGTAAATCATGCTATCATAATATATTGTCTGCAACCCTTATGCCTTAAGAATCCTGAACCTTCTACTTGAGATAGACCTGTCTATCAAATGTGTTAGATGTATCTGCTTTTGACATATTGGAGTTTTTAGATCTAAGTTAATAGTGTTCTTTATTTCTACAAAGATGTAGATTATCAACTGATATATCCTGAAGCTGGATTTTTTTTAGTGTCAATCTCCTGCTATTGCCAACACTCAGTGCTGCATACTTTAGTATTGCTTCAACCCTTTCATGCTACTCATCTGATTGATCTTTTTTAACCTGGATTTGAAGTACGAGGTAATCAAGTATGTTGCTTGTTTTGCAGGACAGATGATCTAACTAATCAACTAGCCCTTTGCGACGAAACTTTACTAACCTTGTATTACTAGACCGATGTGGGGTTTTACTAGGCTGAAGTTTTATGGCAGAATGGCATATTTTATGTTGTAGTATGTTGTTATCAACTGTACAGTTCACCAAAATGTGATCAAATCCTGAGATTCCACTGATACCAAGCAACTCCAGTATAAATAGCCCATGTTATAGCAGCAGTTGTTCGCATACCAAGTTACCAACCATGCTAGAGGACGTCATACTTGATGCCTTCGAGGTTCACTGTAGGGACTGTTGGTTATACTTGGAGACTTAATACATGGGATTACAGATGTTTGAAAACAGTACGGACATGAGGAATTAGGAAACAAAGGGTACTAACTGTTAGTCTCTAGGTGGTCACTGGTTAGCAGACTCAGCACCTATTTGTCAGTAAGAGGCAGTAACCAGTCTACCTGAGGTTCAGTACATGGATGGGATCAGCATTTGAGCAATTCAGGTGGTGGCCATGCATGACCATCAGAGTTAGTGTGCCTCCGTGATCCTAGGTAGCTGTAGCAACACAGGGGGTCTTTGGTCCTGGGCAGTCAATCGGTACTGCCTTCTGGAGCAATCTCTTGATTGTTGTGTTTTTATTAGTCAAGTTCCATGTTGTGCTACTGCAGTATTAGTCATGCATCCACCATTGTTCGAGAGACTGGAAAGGTGAGAATTGACAACTAGGTTAGGAATAAACCCAATCAAATCTCTTTTTGCCCATTTCTTCCTAAATCAATCTATGTTTATCATTATTCACTTAAAATCCAAGCCTTTTTTGGTATGCCTTCCATTCCTGGTTAACATGTAAATACTGCGTTTAATGATCAATGTCATTCAGTTAGAGATTTTGTAGATGCTCCTTTTTGAACATAATATCCTGCATGTAGGTTAATAAATGAGTAACCTAATAATGCATAACCAGTACTTGATTATATTGGTGGTAATCAAGATAAATTGTTCATAGTTAACATTCGGATGAATTGAAAGATTTCACTTGGAGAAATATATGGAGGAACAATTTTATGATAAAATGGTTAAGGGGGAGAGAGGGTTTTGTTTCAATGATAACCGGCCAAATAATTCCATATATGGGAAACATGGTTATGTTTAGGGGCAAGTGTAATCACCACAGCTCATAGTGGATGGCCAATGATGTCGGAACGTAACTCTGGAGTTAAAAGTCCAATATATTTCTGCGAAATGATATTTTCCACAGGCCATAAGGTGGTATGCTTCCATTAATACATGGCGTCAACTTAATCTTTTCAGTGAGAAACTGGACAAACATTTCTGTTACTTTAGCAGCGAACTGGCAAAATAAAACTTTGTAATGCTTTGGTGAACTGGTTGAGGTGTCTCAAGAATCAAGATCAGCCAAATGTGTCTTTTTCTGTAAATTTTCTGAAGTACAAAGTCTTTCCTTGCATTTTGCATGTCTACTTACGCGTCTTGGATTGCATTGCATTGCATGCTAATCATGTTTGTTACTCCAGTTTGCAGGACATGTGATGATAAAGCATAGTTGACCAAACTCACTGTACCTCTCCTTAATCAATTATATCACAAAGAAATATGCTGTGGACACATCAGGTTGCCAGTCCTGAAAACCAAGTGCAACCTGAAAGTTTCTATCATGGAGGTGCTGGGAGCAACTTATCTAATCTGAATGTGCAAGTTGCTGTCGGAGTTCCAGGAAATACTGATTTCCGGAGTCACTATGAGAGCATTAATCTTCAGCACCAGCATGTTCAGAATCCATACCCACATATGGGTGTTGCTTCAAGTTCTGTGTTCCCATCTACTATGTACAATCCCTGCATATCAACAACAGCAGTGAACAGATATGTTCCTCCTATTCAAAGTTTTGGATTGGGCAATCCACTACTACTGCCTTTATATCATCAACTTGCTCAAGGAACCTTGGATGAGAATGGCAGCACTGGCAATTTTGGTGACAGTGTCAGAGAATTTATCAAGAGGAAAAATGCATTACTTGTGGGTGGCCATCGTTTTGTTAATAGTTTTGCAAGCTCAAGCTCATCTGCTCATGTGCCTCCAAACCCTTCACGTAGTTCATGGAACGCTTCATTTGAAGCAAATATCCTACCCAACACTGGAGTTTCCAATCCACCAGACTACTCTTCTGCAGATTCACTGAACAGTTCCAATTCGATGGCTGCACATCCAGAATTGGTGCATCATGGCTACTATGTATTTCCAGCTGGTCACATGAGCCAATACAATGCATGGATTGCACAGGCTGCAAGCAGAACTGGTGGAGTACCACAGTGGGAACATGGCAATGCAGCGGCTAATCCTCCAGGTAAGTAAACCTTATAAAAAAATCAAGTGGAAATTATGGTGTTCTTTAAATGATGGTTTGAGGGATCATTTTATGGTTAGCAGTGGATTTGGCTTGCTAAAATTGTGAATTGGGAATAGAATAGAAAATAGCGAAGTGAATGTGATTTGGATTTGTAATTGGAAAATCTTGCTTTGAACAGGTGGATTTGTTCATTCAGGAACCATAGACATGCCAAATGGAGGTCTTCAGGGATACCAAGCCGGCCCTTCTGCCAATTTTTATGGGCCTCTGCCCCATTTCCACCAAAATCCTCTGAATAGTGTGCAACATCCTGCACTATTTAATCATATCCGAATGCAAATACCTCCTCAACATTGCCTCAGTAACAATTTATTGCATCGTATAAACCCTTCTGGCAATGGCCTCCCCTTGGATCCAAGAATTCTGGCAATTTCATCCAATTCTGGGCATGCCTTTGGGCCTACAGCTCAGCCATCTGTAGCAAACCAAGTTAATGCTGGGAGTTTGAGAATTCAGCCATATGAGGTGATTCAGATTTCCTCTGTTTTCCTCATGGAACAATGGCATACATTAATTAAATGATTGCTGCTGGATGATATATCTGATCAGAGTTTTTTCAACAGTTTGCATTTCTTTCATAATCATGCTGGAAACGTAGTTCCTATTTTTCAAACTGGATAATACTAAATTTAAAGGATATCAGAATTTAGTTGAAAAATATCACCAGATATTGGTCCTCATACAATACATAATTTTCGAAATCTTAAGGTTTTTTTTTCCTTGTAAAATGATTTAAAACATGCATTGGCTGTCATGTTCCAGAAATTAAATTCCCTCACGTTCTTAGCAAACCGTATACCATATCTTACTTTTCACTGCAACCTTTTATCTCATGTACTTTTCCCTACAAAGTAAATAAAACATCTAGTTTTCATTGCTGGGTATATAATCTGCATATTGCTGTCCCTGGCGACCTGCTTACCCTAGTTTGGAAATTAAGTACCTAATGTCCATCTTTACTTTTGCTATGCATACCATGTGCATGAAAAATGGTGTCCTTGGAGTTCGCTCACTGAAGCTACATGCCTACTCTTTTTCTTTAGATAAGGAAGCTTTATTTGTTTCCCATTTGTGAGCATACCTTTTGTGATTCATTTCCCATTAATACGGGTATCTGAAGTAATAATTTTGTTTCTATAGAATGCTCCGTTCGTGGATCTTTCAAGATTGTATGAAGCTGGAGTTACTGATGAACATAGAGATATGCGGCTAGATGTAGACAGCATGACTTATGAGGTATGGAATGGAATGTTAGCTCATTTGGGTTGTGGGTTACATTTAGTTGATAGATTTATTTGCTTACTTCTCCTACAGGAGCTTGTAGCATTGGAGGAGCGGATTGGAAATGTTAATAGTGGTTTTACAGAAAGCTACATCGAGGAAAATTTGAAGTTAAGTTCTTATGTCCAGGACGCTGCTGGCATACCTGATCAGTCTTCTGTGGAGAACGATGCTTGCATAATTTGCCAGGTCTTCCTCCTTTCTCATTAATCTATTGTAATTTCCAGTTTTTGGCAACTGTATATAAATTTGTAAAATTTGTAGATCATTGGCTATCAGATCCATGATCAAACCACAGTTCTACAGTAATGATGAGCTTTACTAACCATTTTTTAGAAACACTACGTTTACGTAAGATAGCGTAGATATATCCTAGTCACTTTTCACATTTGACAGCGAAGTAGTCAAATATACATTTGCAGCCAATACATATTTTATGTTTCTAAAGGGATTTTACTCTTTGCTATGTAGGAGGAATATGAGGCTAAAGAACTCGTTGGAACCCTTGGCTGTGGTCACAAGTACCATGCGATGTGCATAAAAGAGTGGCTGATGGTGAAGAACCTGTGCCCCATCTGCAAAACAACAGCTTTGCCAGCTGATAGAAGAAACGGATGATGGATGCCAATAACATTTATTGGTCATTTGCAGCAACAAACATTCAGCTCAGTTTTGTACATAAGACATGCTGGATAATGGTTGTGCCTGTATTTGCTTTGTTGTGAGGACATAACCTTAAACTGTACAGTGAGAATCGCTCATCTTGTAGATTGTTTTAGACATTAAATGTTCCATGATGCGCGAACATCTATCATCATGGCATAGCTATTAGATCGCTCAATTTTTTTCCCTTTTTATTGTACATGATATTTATCTTTATTCTTTTCCCAAAAAGAAAAAAGAGAAGTTCTTCTGTACATTGTGAAATTTAAAGAACTAAAGGAGTTTCTCAGCTCTGGAGTGATAGTTCTACAGCAGGGCAATCTTTGTTTTAAATGTGCGATTCATCATTTATTCCTGCATGTATTGAATTTGTTCCTATGTAATTTTTTTGTTTAACCAATTGGCTGTTTGGTTTGAGGATCGAGATTCTAAATTGTTTGTTTGGTTTTAGGAATAGAACAGGTTTGTTCATCATCACCTCGTTCCTCGATATATTTAAAGAATGATACCAGGATGGATCATTCATCCTAGATGGTCTGAATCCTCAAACCAAACAACTTTCTACGTGATAATCTCTGAACGTTTTGACTATTCCATGTCACGGATACAAAAAGTTTTAGTTAGCTGCGATACATACTAGAACTACAAATCCGGATAGAGTCTATCCAGATTCGTAGTACTATGATATATTATATCTAATCAAAACTTATTATATTTTACAACGGAGAGTGTAGATAACTGTAGCAGCAAAAAATTCATGAGTAGCAGAGTTCAGCTAGCAGAAGAGAAACTGTACAGACAATGAACTGTGCTACTGAAAAATAGACACAGCAACATATAAATAAATCAAGCGGTCAAACCATAATAGAAGCAAACAAATGGCCTGTATGAAAATCTGATGGCCTCACAATTTCATATCCCTAAACTATACCGGCAAGATTATGTCCTGAATGAATTAATGTTTCAAATGGCAAAACGAAGGAGACACTTAGTAACACATGAATACAGATGAGGTCTATGAAAGCAATAACATCCTGTGTCCTACTGCATAGTATCAACCACCTCGGGTATCTCCATGTTTGTCAAGTCCGTTCGATCTACGATGATGAACAACAAGCAGATTTTTTCACTGCAGAGACATCATCTTTGCCACCAACATTGATGGTCTGCCCCTTTGGTGGTGCAGCTGGGTCATCGCCGATGTCAAGAGCCTTCTTGCTCACTACATGATATATCTGGGTGAGCACTTCGGTGAAGGCATTCTCCACATTCATTGACTCCAGGGCCGATGTCTCCATGAAGAAAGTGTTCTCTTTCTCAGCAAATGCCTTCGCATCTTCAGTCGAGACAGCTCTAAGGTGGCGCAGATCTGCCTTGTTCCCCACAAGCATGATCACGATGTTGGCGTCCGTGTGATCCTTGAGCTCCCTCATCCACCTCTCCACATTCTCAAAGGTGACATGTCGCGTGACATCATAGACAACGAGCGCCCCTACTGCTCCACGATAGTATGCACTTGTGATAGCTCGATATCTACAGAAGCAACACAAAATGATGATCATTTGCTGTCCAGGAACTAGTTATTAAACAGCAAAAGCGCATTAAACAACATTCCATCAAGCACAGCAGGCGATAATGTTCCACATACTCCATCAATCTAACTGTTCAGCACAGGGCATTGGCTATAAACAACTTTTTGTCTCTAATCTACACATTTCCTAACTCCATGATAATCTAGATGTCAGTACAATGACAACCTCCTATGATAATCTAGGTGTCAGTACGATAACAACATACTCTATGCCAATGCCTGGTCGGCTGGTCCTAAGCAATCTTTGCCTACAATATCTTTTACAGTTAAAAAATGTCATAGCCTAGGGCATTCTAGGGTGTAATCAAGGAAGTCTATGAATTAAAAGAATGCCAAATTATATCACTCTTCTTAACCCTACACAAGGATTAAATCAGGACAATCATATCGGTGAGGCAATTTAAGTACCACCAAATCAGAGATCCACACGAGAGAAACCCACTAATCGCCAACGATTAACGTATGGCCTAATCTAGCAAGCAGATCAGGATGAACGGGGGTGCTCGCGGAGCACAGGCGGATCTGGGGTGGTGTTTACCTTTCTTGCCCGGCGGTGTCCCAGATCTGGGCCTTGACGACCTTGTCGTCGACGTGGATGCTGCGGGTGGCGAACTCGACGCCGATGGTGGACTTGGACTCGAGGCTGAACTCGTTGCGCGTGAACCGAGACAGCAGGTTCGACTTCCCGACGCCGGAGTCCCCGATGAGCACCACCTTGAAGAGGTAGTCGTAGTCGTCGTCCGCCCGGTACGCCATCGTTCGTCCCCCCACTCACCTTCTCGCCGCCCGGCGGGAACACCGGCGCGGTGCGGCGCGGCGCGGCGAGGCGAGGCGAGGGAGAGGGAGCGGATGGGAGCGAAGGGCGGAGAGGGGAGAGCGTTTGTCGCGGGTGCAGATCGATCTCTCTCTCTCTCTCTCTCTCTCTCTCGTGGGGGTCTCGATTTCTCCTCCCCAAGTTTTTGGGTGGTTTTGTGCGGGAATGGAATGGATCGTGCCGCCGCGCCGGTTGGGTTGGGTTAGTCGGGCGCACGCCGAAAAATCACGGCAAAAAGGGCTCATTTTGGTCCTTTTTTGGGTGCGTTTCTCCGGTGCAACGTTACGAGACGCGGTGATGTGGCTCCTGCCCTGAAGCAGACGCGTTTTTTTTCCTTTCTAGGGCCCGTTCGTTCTTCCGTGAAGATAACTCATTAGCATATGATTAATATTTATATACTTGAAATTTTGGTTTATTTAGATTTTTAAACTTTTATATGGATTTTTTTCAGAACCCGTATCTTAAAAGATATACTAACAGAAAATGAGTAAGTTAAAATTGGAGTTAAACATGGAACGTAATCTTATACTTAGAACTTTCATTTCTTAGCTTATAGTAAAATAACAATCATTTTCTAAACATTACCACACTGTATCAAGGTGATAATTAGGCCACTCCCCCTTTTCAAACACTCGTAGCTAGTTTAGCTTTAGAACATGCATGTGTAGCTCTATTATAAGATCGAGGAGAAAAAGAACCGTAAAATTCCAACTTAGCTCCTTCATTTGTTTCAAGATAGTAGACATTTTTGACCATTGGTTCACTATGTTGGTCCATCGACCAATCAACATCTTGCAATCTGTTTATAGAATCAGCTTTAGTGCTATTGTGATGAAAGCGGTGGCATGTAGAGAAGCGAGCGCGGTTGAGATAGTTGGGGGGGGGGGGGGGGGGGAGGGGGTGCGAAATCACAGTGAAAATGGTTTCATTTGGGTGTCATTTTTTGGGCGGTTTTGCTGTGTCACATCACATACGGCAAGGGGTGTTCTTCTGTATGGTTTCCAAGCGAAACTCGTCTGAAGCTGCGCCGAGTCAAGGTTGTCGACGTCAACAAATCGAAGAGTCTCTTTCGATTACAACAAACCGATACAAGGTCGCATCTGCGTATAGCAACGCGGCAGCGGCAAAGTGAGAATTGTAGTGCGAAGTTTGGAACACGCTTGCTTGTTCACCGCGCGCGCGCGCACCGAATTGAAGACGAAAAATCGGAGGATCGACTACCGGTACACGTACAATCGCTACCAGAGCCAGACAAGGTAAAGTTTTCCGTGCCACGGATCAACTCATGGATCATTAATTCAATGAGTTGTATGTAATTTGGATCATTCAATTTGGAGTAACAAAATTTGCGCTGTGGCGAGATCGAAATGCATGGAGCAGAGGGAGCAGAGAGGAATCCGTCATGGGCCGTGCCGCATGTGGACGCATTTGGTGCTTGCCTTTTCTGTTTCTTTCCTGGCCGTGTATAATGTTACGCCACATGTTGTATGTATGCATGTATACATATATAGTAAACGGTAGTAGTATAAAATGCTACAAAGCGATTTCCAAAACGTATCTGGCCGGCCATGCATTCATGTGTTCCCCGGGAGAGTATTTACTTGGGCAACCCATGTGGTGGTTAGCAGTTGGTGCTCCTCTACCTGTATTTAGGTGCATGCATGAGAATACTACTACATTTCACAATTTCAGTCGACATTAACTCGATCCATTAGCGAGCGAGTCACACTGCAGGTAAACGTACGTTAGCGATGTGTGCAGAGGAACAAAAAATATGTCGCGTCTGGCACGGCAACAGGCAGGGAGATTCCCGACGCGGATGGCTTGAATGGTACTACTAGGGGTGGCCCGGCCGGGTTGGTCGTTCCTTCGTCCCGACGTGCCCAAATCCCCATGCGTGCATGCATGCATTTGCATTGGCATTGCCATTGCCATGGCTGTGGTCCTGGTCCCCCAAAAGGCAGGAGAAGGAAGCCCTCCCGATTCGTGTCTCGCCCAAAGGAGGCAAGCCTGTCAGGCAGTTCAGCAAAATAGCCGTGCTTGCATTAGCGGTGGAGCTAAAACGAAACAAAGAAGGGTATCACTTCCTCAATTTACGATTTTAAGCTGATTCAAATGTTTAAGTTTATATTAAAGGGGTGAAAATATGTGATGCATAGCTAACAAATTTTTTTTGACCGGATTCCTGTGTACCCCTCACATACTCTAGCTCCACTCAATTGCATACCTGCGTTTGCGGCTACCATGGTGAACACTCTTCATCACAATCTCCGTATGTACTCACTACTAGTAGAGCCATCAACCATGTCTCTCATCATCGACGGTGACAGTGAGGAGCTGCTGTTATGGGTCGGCCCAGCCAGCCCAAAGATCGATCGGTTGTGCACGCACGGATGAACGAGAGCATGCAAACTTGCACGCACCCACCTATACCTAGCCAAATGGGCATGCTCAGCTGGACCGCCCCGGGTACAAGTTTACTGTAGCCGGTCCAGGCACAGCACGGCACGGCACGCCGGCCTGTGGACCGTACTGGCACGGCCCGTTTACCTGTGTCACGCTTGGGCCAACACTTTAGCCCATGGGTTAGCACGGCACGGCACGGCACGCCTGTCGACGGGCCGACATGAACACGGTCCAGTTGGCCCATTTATTTTTCCTACATTTTTCTATTTTTTCTCATATATTTCTCATATTTGTTATTTTTTTCCACATTTTATCCTATTTTTACCGTATATTTTATGATATTTTTCCTAAATTTTCCTCACATTTGTCCTGTCTCAATCCATTTTTCCTTCATATTATATTTTTCTACCTTTTTTCTTTTTTTCCCCTCAAATTTCAAATTTTTATGAACCACTTGTACTTGTGCCTGGCTACCAGCCCACGTGTCGTTACAGAAACCATGCCGGGTCATCCAACATCTTCTTGAACCGTGCTTGAGCTCAGACCTTGGCACGTGGGCCAGCACGGTATAACCCGCTACAGTTACTATGCCTAATAGATCATACCCTAGCGGACCGTGCTACTGGCGTGTCCGTGCTGGGTTAGACTGGGCCGCTCGTTTGGCAAGGTATACACCCACCCGTGTTCGTGTGGCGTGTGTCGCATCCACCTCGAGTCAATGCTACTGCAAGACACGCACACGTACGCGCACACGCACACGCAGACGCACACGCACACGCACGGGTGCGGATGGTGCGGTGCCCGGAATCGCGCTGCTCCGCAATTACGCCGACCCCAATCAGAAGAGGCGGTCTTGGGTTGGGCCTCCTTCCTCCTCGCCCACCGCGGAAGGGAAGAAGCTCTGCGTGCGTGAGTCGTTGGCCTCCCGGCTTTGGGAGCAAACGACACGCGCGCGTGCGTGAGATCCGGCCTGGCTGCCTACCTCCGGTTTTCCCTCGGCTCGTATAGCCATCATTTACTCTCCCCTCTGCAGAGCAAACACAGGTGTCTGCAGTTTCTGCACACCAGCTGCATCCATGATAGATTACAAAACTCTACTTCGTACTGCACTATGCGTATCCATAGATCGTGTAAGAGCAAAGATAATAATAAGTTATAAGCAAACTATATATTTATGTGGAAAAGAGAGATAAAAAAAGTAGTGAGCGTTTACTCTCATACAAGAGCTAGTTCTAACATAATCTTCAAAAAATATGCATTAAATTCATAGTGAGAGAAAGAGAGAGGATAAAAAAATAAAATTAACCTTGTAGCTAATTTATTATACATGTTAGCTCTAAGGCTATCCCCAACCCTCCATATCATCTAGTGTCCATAGCATTTAATATACTGTCACGTAAACAAAAATCTGATGTGACAATAGAGTTAATGAGAGGAGAGGTAAAAGAATGAAGACATCATTTCTAATGCAAGAAACTTGTCTACACAAGAATCAAGAATGAAAATAAGGGAATAGGTGGATAAAAGGAGAGAGAAGAGAAGCAATTGGAAGAGAATTTAATTTGAAGATACCATCCATTGAATATATATTTTGTATACATAGTGTCTACATGACATGGTAAGTATAAAAACTAAGTTGATAGTTACTGGGTTGAGAATGACTTAAGATTAACATAGTAAATAGCGAGCTCTACTATTAGTAGTAGAAGAAGTACGCATTGCATCGTCTTCTTCACTCGCCAGCCTGCATGCCCGGCACTTCTCCCGGCCGCCCGTTCTCCATCATAGATATATATCCCCCTCATTGCCATTTAATACCAACAAGAAACCATCTGATGATGACTATGACTGAGAGCGTGCGTGCATTGCATTGCTGATGACTCGCTGCGTGCGACTGCGAGAGGAAACTGGAGTACGTGGTAGCTAGAATCCTATCGATCTCGATCGATCGGTCTCCGTCTGCTGGAAGGGAGGGACGTCGATCGATGTGCTCTCTTTCGCGTGTGCAACTACGCGGAATTGAAGGGGGAGAGGATTGACGCTGTGTACGTTTTGACCTTTTGACTGGATGTTTCCGGCGAGAGCTGCAGGATATGCATATCAGAAGATGGTGCTGATAAGTGATAAATCTTCAAATTGTTCGCAGCAGACTCGATCGATCGGGACCCTAGTCCTAGTCAGATAGAGACTCAGAGGAAATTTATCAGGGGATTTTTTTTCTTTGCGTAACACGGTGTACTTGCTCTCTCCTCTCTCTCTCTCTCTCGCCATATCAAAAAGGTATTCTGACTTTTTTTCAATTTCTATTCATTACTGCATTTCGTTTTTTTTTTTTTGCCCCCAACTGATACCATGTCACCTTCCGTCAGTTAACCGCGGCGTTGAGCGTTCAACGAACAGCGCCAGATGATGGATGGTACAGACCGTGCCAAAGAAACAAAATGAACTGATGAACACTACTGACAGTCTGACACAGAAACAAAACACAGCGTTTCAATGGCAGCAACAAAATTTAGGGGTGTTTAGATGGGGCTAAAACTTCTTAGCTCATGTCACATCGGATGTTTGGACGCTAATTTGGAGTATTAAACATAGACTGATAAAAAAACTAATTTCATAAATGAGAGCTAATCTGCGAGACGAATTTTTTAAGCTTAATTAATCCATAATTATGAAAAGTTTACTGTAGCATCACATTGTTAAATCATGGTGTAATTAGACTCAAAAGATTCATCTCGCGAATTAATCCAAGGTTATGGAATGGGTTCTGTAATTAATGTATGTTTAATACTCTAAATTAGTATCAAACATCCGATGTGACAGAGACTTAGAATAAGTCCCTTGGAAACAAACAGGCCATTTTAGAAACTCCTCAATCCAGTGGGACAGATATGGCGGTACAAATAGTAGTTGCAAATGGGGTTAATCAGTAGCACCCCCCTGATATTCTCCGATGCAAAAGTACTGGTACTAATACAAGGCCAGGCAGAAAGACACTTGCCTTGTCTTCCTTCCTTGACGAACTGGACGAATCAATCACAGTTCACAGCTAGTGGTACTTCCCTACCTGATAGTAGCCACCAAGCTATCAACTGTGGAGTAGGCAGGCAATGCATGCTTGTATCCATGCATCCATTATTCCACATCTCCATGACCATTTTTACACTGCAATATTGCATCTGTCAATTACTCCTACCTTTAACTCTCCATGTACCTCATACTAGTGCTATATCCTTCCATCCCATAAAAAACTTAATCCTGAGAATGAATCTGGATATTTGGATTCTTTTTGGACAGGAATATAATGCAACAAGATTCAACACCTCCACATCTCATCAGCCATCACTGATCATCACTGATCTAGCTCCCCAAGGTGCACAAGTAGTCCAAAGGAGCAAAACAAAAGGAAGGAGGAGGAGTGATGGCATTAACTGTGCTGTGTAACCCTGCACACATGTACTGGGGTAGGTGAGGCCATTATAAGCTAGCTTCAGCAGAGACAGGAATACTACACAGGAAGAGTAGAGAACCATAGCCAGATCCATAGGGTTCTTTTCTTCCCCCTCACTGTTCTTCTACAGACTTCAGAGTTCAGAGCTGTAGACGACACACCGGCCGGCCCCTACCCCCTCTCATCATCTCGCCATCATCCATCCATCGATCCATCCATCCATCTGATCGATTGTTCGTTCGTTGCAAGCATATCTCGATCGCTGGAGGCAGCGGCAGCAGCAGCAGCATGGCCTCACCGAACAGGCACTGGCCGAGCATGTTCAGGTCCAATCTTGCCTGCGGCAACATCCAGCAGCAGCAGCCTGACATGAACGGCAACGGCTGCGGCGGCGGCGGCGGCGGCAGCTCGTCCTCTTCCTTCCTCCTCTCGCCACCTGCTGCGAGCACCGGCAACGGCAAGCCCTCCTTGCTCTCCTCAGGTATATGCATGTTACTGTTCAATTCTTTTCTAGGTTAATTATTAGCTAGGGTTTCTTGGGGGTGTTCTTGGTTAATTTTGATCCGTGTAAACGTGTAATTGGTTTTGTAAATGTAATAGGGTGTGAGGAGGGGACGAGGAATCCAGAGCCGAAGCCGCGGTGGAACCCGAGGCCGGAGCAGATCAGGATACTGGAGGGGATCTTCAACTCCGGGATGGTGAACCCGCCGCGCGACGAGATCCGCCGCATCCGCCTGCAGCTGCAGGAGTACGGCCAGGTCGGCGATGCCAACGTCTTCTACTGGTTCCAGAACCGCAAGTCCCGCACCAAGAACAAGCTGCGCGCCGCCGGCCACCTGCCGCACCACCACGGTCGCGCCGCCCTGGCGCGCGCGTCGCCGTCGACGAACATCCCCTCTGCAGCGGCGGCGCCTGCTCCTCCCGTGACGCCGCCGCGGCACCATCACCTACCCGCCCCTGGCGTCGTCGCGGCGCCGACCACCTCGTCGTCCTCCTCCTCCGACCGCTCCTCCGGATCCAGCAAGTCGGTGAAACCAGCTGCCGCGCTGCTGACGTCAGCCGCCCAGGTCGGGATGCTGCCGGCGGCGACAGCCATCGATCTTTTCTCGCCGGCGCCGGCGCCGACGTCCCTGCCCCTATGCCAGCTCTACTACCATAGCCATCCTACGCCACTGGCACGTGATGATCAGCTCACCTCACCGGAGTCGTCACTCCTCCTGCAGTGGCCGGCAAGCCAGTACATGCCGGCGACGGAGCTCGGCGGCGTCCTCGGCTCCCACACGCAAACCCCGGCGATCACCCACCCATCGATCTCACCCAGCGTGCTCCTCGGCCTATGCAACGAGGCACTAGGGCAGCAGCAAGAGATCATGGACGACATGAGCTGCTGCTCCAACTCCAAGGTGTTCGGCCACCAGTACATGGACATGAGCTGCACTGACGCGGTGAGCGCCGTGATCAGGGACGACGAGAAGGCGAGGCTTGGGTTACTGCACTACGGCATAGGCGTCACTGCTGCTGCTGCTGCAAATCCGGCATCACATCATCATCATCATCATCATCTTGCCTCTCCTGTGCATTCTCCTGCTGCCGCTGCAGATGCTAGTACGGCGGCCATGATTCTTCCATTCACCACTGCTGCTGCGACGCCGAGCAACGTCGTTGCTACAAGCTCTGCACTTGCCGATCAGTTGCAAGGTATGTTAGTACTATGTTCATGCATGCACGGATGCATAGCACATTCTTGATCATGTTGCAAGTCGTAGTACTACTATACTCAGCATGCATTCACGCTGGCTATAGCTAGTATAGCTTGGTCTCTTCCCTTTTTTGTTGGTTATCATATGCATGTATTAATTGGATGCTAGCTCAGCAGTTGCATTGTTCATGTTTGTAAGCATGTGCATAGAAGTGTCTCCTCATGGGGGGTCACAGCGCAAGCTCAGCTCAGCTCAGCTGGTGTGCATGAAACGTTGTGCATGCATGACCATGGCCATGGCTATGGCCTGTCTCGATCTACCTGCAACCTTGGCTCTAGCAAGCCTTGGCATGAATGGAGAAAGTATAGAGAGTACTCTTGCCGCTCTGATGATACGAGTAATGGCTAGAGACAGTGTGCAGCAACGTGTCCTTTTGTGTGCTAGCTTTGAACAGTTGCATTATTGGACTCTGTTGCATTGCATTGCATGCAGCCACGCACAACAGTGAGCGTATGTAGCACACGGTTGGCTCCAATCTCGATCTTGCAATCACATCGGATGCCAACAGCTACATATGTACGCATGCATGGTAGCAGGCAATGAGACAAGGTTAGGCTATGTAAAATCTCCTGTTCCATGCACCGATCTTGTCATGCTATATGCAGCATATGCTAGCTGTTGATGCAAAGAGGGACATTTCCATGACAGAAGGGTAGAGGGGAACTTGGCAGCTTGTGTTATTTGCATGCACGCACGCGTAGGCTGTTGAAACTAGCATAGAAAGGGCCAAGAACTGTGAGCTGTTCTAGCCCCCAAGAGAGGACAAATGATGCATGCATGATTTCATAAGAAAGAGTATAATTGTCTGTTCAATTTCTTGATGGGAAAGTATCATATCGATCATGCACATATATGTAGTTCTTGTGCATTCCACACACATTTTGGGTGTACTCCAAATGAACACTTTTATGTCATAACAATAGAAAACCAAGCACTAAACTCATTATGCACGCATCTTAAACATCTAGGAGTCAAATAGCTACATATGTAAACTAACCAAAAGAATCACTCCTCCGTTCTAAAATATACTCAAGCTAACTAGCTAACTAGTATACGAATCTGAATAAGGTTCGTACGTGCTACTTATATACTCATATTTTAAGAAAGAAGTATAAATTAAAGGCTCATGAGATTAGATGGGAGAAATTAATCATTGAGACAGAAAAAGAGTGGAGTATCGATCAACAGTGTCGTAGTCCAGCTTAGGTCTGGGACGTGGATCGAGATCATAAATGGCGCCCTTGTATGGTCATGTCGCAGTGCTTCTTTTCAAGGGGCGACGCCGGGGTTGGGTAAAAAGATCTATCGAGGGCTTTGATCAATTTGCATGCGTACGTTGTTGAAAGGATTGAAGGCGACGGTGCTCAATCAAAATCCTCTCTCTTCTTGTTGCTGCTAGCTCGATCTCCAAGCAAGCACTTGACTTGAAAGCTGGTAGCTCTATCTTTCAGGGCGTTTCTTCCGAGATTGGACGTGTGCATGGCAACCTTCTTCTCAAAAAGATGCTTTCAACATCGCCTCTCTCTGAGTCTCTCTCTGGCTTGGATTTCCGCATGCATAGATATGCTGGCTTTTTGGCAGTCATAAACTTGCCAGAGGTTTGAATAGGTTTAGCAGACTGACTTTTTGCATGCAGAGGTCAGATTATTGGTTTGAGGTTTGGAATAGGAGAGTTTCATATAGGAATTTTATAAGATTGAAACCTATATGGATTTTTTCCCCTATGCCGCCCTTTGGTTTGAAGTTTCTGAGCGAAAAAAATTATATCCTTGATTTTTTTTGGAGGATTTCAAACATAAGCTCAATACACCCTATCTTCATCTCTCCTTGCAATTATATTCTAGTAGTAATATTTTTTCTCTATAATTCCTCTAAATTTAATGCAAAGGATCTGAATGACCAATTAATTAGAATAGCTGTTGTATTTTTAGTTCGTGTAACAACTCCTACATATGTCATGACACCCAATTCCTATGTTTTTCAATTGCTGTGTTCCAAAGGAGTCCTAAAGATGTTAACTAAGTTTGGTTTGAATACATAGGTTTAATTAAATTTTGGTTTGAAAAGTGCAATTGCTTGCAAGCTGCAGGGCTGTTGGATGCTGGGTTGCTGCAGGGAGGGGCGGCGCCGCCGCTGCCCTCGGCGACGGTGGTGGCGGTGAGCCGCGACGACGTGACGATGTGCACCAAGTCCACGAGCTACAGCTTCCCGGCGATGATGCACCTCAACGTGAAGATGTTCGGCGAGGCGGCCGTGCTGGTGCGCTACACCGGCGAGACGGTGCTCGTCGACGACTCCGGCGTCACCGTCGAGCCGCTGCAGCAGGGCGCGACCTACTATGTGCTGGTATTATAAATCAATTGCTCACATTAACTCATGTAGTAGCTAGTATATATGTGTCGTGCTAAATAATCAAATTAACTAGTAGCGATTATCGAGTTAATATTAGGCTTAATTTATTCATCTTTTTTCTATGTACTCTCTTATGCTTGCAGGTGACTGAGGAAGCTGTGCATTGAAGTAGCTAGTATCACCTTGATTACAACGGCAATTTGGCACTGTTCATGATTGCTGCGATCGAATCATCGATCATCTAAAATTCCAAGTTAATTAGTAATTCGCTCAGTAGTTTGGTAGTAGTAATAGCTAGCTATAGCTACCTTCATCGATCTGTTATTTCATTCAGTACGTACGTGTCTACTTAAAAAATCACTCTCGTGTAGTACTGTGTTTTGCTCGTCTGATCAAACAGCAACATGCATGATGGTTTTAATTTTGATGCAATAACTAGTGGAGTACTCCATCTATCATTGCAAGTACTGAAACTTTTGGACACTCTTTGAAGCCTGAACTCTGAACATGTATACATGCACGGGGTGGATGGACTGCTGCAAACTGCACGCTGTGGGATTCAGAGAGAGGCAGCAGCTAGGGGAAACGAAAACATCGGTATGGTCTCTGCAGGGCGCATGCATGCAGATTCAGAGAGCCTTTTCGCGAACTTGAATGCATATGCATGCGTTAATTTTGCACTGTGGACGCAGGGGAACACAAGAACAATGGCATGCATGCATGCATACGTTTCGTGTAGGCAGGCTTCTCTCCCGTACACAGTGTGCTCGTGCGTGTCTGCTAGCTTAGCTTCACCGGCGAGGCTAGCAGGCAGGCAGACAAGGCACAGGGCAACGGCAGACAGAGCCAGAGCCAGGGCTGGGCTACGCAGACCAGCTAGCCGCGTCCGTCCGTCTCTGTGCTGTGTTCATCATCACTCGCTAGCTTCCTGAGAATCAAAAGTGAAGCTTTGTCGTCAACAAAGTAAACAGCTACCAGCAACGGCCGTGTGTAGGGGTCTGGTTGGGAGTTTAAGATTTTTAACAAACTGCTGGTTTCTAGATAGTTTCTGAGAATCGGGAAAAGTTAGAAGTTTATGATTCTTAGTTCTTTTTCTGGATTCTACAACTATAACTTTTCGAAATCTGGATGTAGAGCTGGATTCTAAAGCTCCTTCAAACAGGTCTTAGGTACAGTAGCTAGCATGAGGTGTATGTGTTGTGTAACCGTATACTCCTATGCATGTGATGGGTTCGCTGAATTGGTTTGATGGAATAGCCTGTCATGCCTAAAAAATTTCATTAAATGTCAGTAAATGAAAGAGTAAATTTCACTCTAACTTATGTATACATACTTATCTGTGTTCCGTAGGTATTATTACTCATTTATTTATGGTATTCATACTAGATGATTAGATGATTATGGATGTAAAAAAACAATGAAAAATCACAAACTGATGACGATGATTATGTGTACAGTAAAATTTTGACCCTCTCCGATATTCATTTATAGTGGGATGTAAAAGGCCTCAAAATGAATATACACACAAGTTACATACTTGAACAAATCCCCTAATTAAATGCATATATACACACTAAAGACCAACCAATCTTAAGGCTCATTTGTAAAGCCCAAACCCCCCAATAATCCAGCCCAATCCCCAGGAAATTGATTTAAACTGGATTGAGCCGGCCTCCCCGTAGATTGGGCCTTCCAATTCGGCCTGTAGTCTGTATGAGACTGAATCTTAGACTTCAGAACTTCAGATAGCTAACCTAAGCTAGCTACTTGATCATCTAGATTACCTTGCCATGAGCCCATGAACACATCACTAGCTAATTGATCATCCTCTCAATTACACAAGAGGCGGGAACAAGTAATCCCAATACTCTCCACCAATCTCCTCGAAATCGATCACTCCTGCGTCACTTGCCGAGCATTCTTGCATCGAAATTTGATCTTTCTCTGAAGCGAACGACACCATGTGATCACGATTCGTTGCGGTCTGCACACCGGAGAAGACGACGCTTCTTGCTGCATCGGCGGTGGTGTTCGATCTCCTCCTCCTGCGGCGCGCGCGGGTGGAGGTCTGATCGGAGGAGGAGCGGCCGCCGGCGCCGGCGAGGTCGCGCTCCAGGTGCTTCTGCACGGTGGCGAGCGGGAAGTTGAGGTGGGCGCGGTGGCCACGCATGCGGAGCGCCGCCACGTCGTACGCCAGCGCGGCCTCGTCCGCCGTCGCGAACGTCCCGAGCCACACCCGCGCGCCTCTCCTCCGCGTGTCGCGTATCTCGGCGGCGAACTTGCCCCACGGCCGCCGCCTCACCCCGCGGTAGCTCTTGCGCGCCGCGGCCGTCGCCGTCGTCCTGTTGGCGCCGACGACGACGACCTGGTTGTCACCGGGCGAGGCGGCGACGAGCTGTAGCTCGCCGGAGGAATCCGACGCGAGCGCCGCTCCGCTGAGAAGCAGCTCGTCCCACTCCTCGGCGCCCATGGATATCCACCTCCCCAGGCTAGGCAACCTCTGCAAGATCGCCGAATTCTCCTCCTGACCGGCCACCACCGGCGACGACATCGCTGGCGACGACGACGTCATGATGCTGGCCCACACGTTCTCGAGTATGTTGCTCGTGTCATGAGGCTGATTGGAAGCTGGAGCTGCTCCGATCGCCATGATCAAGCTCTGAAGATTTTTTTTTCTCTTCTTCTTCTGAAGATTAATTAGCACAGTGCTGTCAGTGCATTTGCGCCGTGCAATATATATCTATCTTGATCAAGGTGGTTGTGTCATAGCTGACAATGGCAGGCTGGCTGCTTGCCGATTTCTGATAAAGCAAGTCAGCGCGTGTGGCTCGTTTCTGAAGCCAGCTAAGGAATTTGCATGAGAGGGAGAGGGAGATTTCGGTGGCCTGAAAATGAGTGAACCGGAATTCAATCGCGGCGCAAGATCTCTGCAGAAATCCAGGGATGTTCACGCGTGCATGGTATCTTGAGGTGGTTGATTTTGTGCTCTGGAATGCATTCTTTTCTCCAGCTTGGTTGACTAGATGCATAGCTACCATGTAATGCTTAGGTCAGCTCCAGTGTTTCAGAGTTCAGATGTCAAGTTTTTCACAAATCTGACCTGCAAGTTGCAGGTGTTTTTGTTAAAGAATTTCCAGCACATATTAAGAATGTCCTTTAAGAAAAAAACATAGATTCATAATGTACAAATACTTTCTTTTGGCACGATAAATGCATTTGTCATTTCATTCATACTTTCTTTCATGAATTCTGAAGAGATGAGTCAAGTGAATTCTGAAGAGAATTTGACCCATACATGCATGGCAAAGTATTTTATTCTTATGCCAGCCATGTAATTGCACTGTTGCAGTACTAGACTATTGGTTATGGCATACAACATCCCCATCGATTCCACAAAAGAAATATAGTAAACACGGGACATTGATCAGGAGCAAAGCATCTCCTTAATCAAATTCCTTAATGAACAAGATAATCTCATAATGATTGGGTCATCACATCGGCAGAGGAGGGTTTCTTTCCTGAATCCAGTTGCTTGATCTGCTTCACAAGCCATGCATGTTCATGCGTACTGTAGGCGCCGCATGCATTCAGGCACAAGACCCACTTGTTCCTATCATTGCATCCACTTGTTAACATCATTGCATCTGAATCGATCTGTGGGTCTTATCTTCGAACACGCTCTAATATAAATTTATATAATCCTTACCTGACAAGTCAACCGAGCTGACAATATCACTCAATCCGAACACCGTTTTCAATTCTTCAGGCTAGCATGCAAGTAGCTTTCTGATGAAACTGAAACATCTTAGTTTATCTGACCGCCTGATCTTGAAGCTAAATAGCTAATTAGGTATCGTTTAGTTTAATCTGGAGTTTGGGGATGGAACATGGAAGCAGTGTGGTTGAAGCCTGACTTTCTGGAGGAAATCGCGTGTTTCCATCGTTGCATTGTTCATACGTTGCAGCAGGAACTGTCACAAGTGATAAGATGCTTCTGGGTGCAGGGACTGACCGTGATATGCTGCGATCTCTGATGGTATTGGTGGCCATTGCTCGTCCACAAAGGGCAGATAGCTTGGGCAGGTTGGAACAGAATGTTTTGTGATCTTTTGCCTCTGGGTCGACTCGTGCAGTAATGCATGTACGACGCAATGGTTAGCTTGCTAATTGGAATCGGAATCGAGAAATAAATGAGCATCCATTTTCACAACAACTATTTTCCGCAATCTTCCCGAACTGCAATCAGGGTCTTGAAATCAGCCAAAAACCCCAAAACCACTCTTCATCGTGCGCTGGTGAGTTTTGACTTGGAGGCCATACAATTCATCACCACTAAGGCCACATTTGATTTTCCTTATAGCTATTTAAGAGTATAAACGAGTGAATTAACTATTACAAAATTGAAAAGTTGTTTTAGAAAAGTATATTCTAAGATTTTTTTTTACACGAAATGCGTTGTTTAGTAGCTTGGGAAACATCTATACGAAAATCTGAAATCCAGAATAATAAAAAGAGAACAGGGCATAAGCCAAATAATCTGACACAGGCAGCCAAGAGCAGTCTATGTCAATATCTCCATTTTTCAGACGAAACGTGTAGCTTATTTTTTTCAGGCTAGTCTGCATATGGTTGAACCGGCCCATCAATACAAATACACCATGGGCTCGAACCATAACAAATCAAGCCAGAACGAGGCCCATAAATTATCATGGGCCGTATCACGGCCCATCCAAACAAGCCTTTCCCACCAAGCAGCGACCCGACCTGCTCTTTCTTCTCTTCTACTCTACTTTTATACAAAGCAAATCGCCTCGTCACTCTTGCCTTCTTCTAGATCCCACCACTGCTCTGCCCTTCGACGGCAACGCGCTGCCGCGTCATCGCGCCACGTCGTCTCGCCTCGTCCAAGGTCAACGAGAGCATGGGAGGAGGCCGGGAGGAGGAGGCGGCGAGCAAGGTGGGGTACTCCTCCGGCGACCTCCCGCCGTCGGCGCCGCCGCACCTGCAGGGCCAGGACCCGCAGCAGTATCAGTACGGCACCTTCCAGCCGCCCCCTCACCATGCCGCCTCGGGCGAGCTCGCCCGACCGCCCGTCGGGTTCCCCCAGCCCGCCCCGCCTCCAGGCTTCGGCGGCGCCAGCGGCGGCGGCGGCGGCGGCCACTACCACCACCAGCACCAGCCCTACGCGCCGGCGGAGCCCTACTACGCGCAGGGCTACCAGGCCGGGCCAGGTATGGCCGGTCTCTCTCACACTGACTCCTGCTTGCTCGTGCTGCTTTGATTAGGTTTGGTGGGGAAATATGGGGACTTGCAAATTGCAATTGGAGGTCTCCATGAGCCTCACAGCATCGTTATGTTCTCAATTTCTCATGTCCAACTACAAATTTTCGATGCTTTTGTGCTTGTGCATGATCAGAAGCCTGACCAATATGCGTGGTCAGAATTCCTAACCCTCTTATTTCTCTTCACGGATGGGGAATCCTACTTAGATTTTTGACTTGGAAGGAGGATGAACTAGTTAGTTACTCAGCTCAACTACGACCTGGTCTGCTAAAATGTAAATAGTAAAGTACAAACCAAGTTTATGGTCTGGGCCGGTCCTGAGATTTTGGTGGCCCAGGGTGAAACTAAAAACGAAGGCCCTTAATATAAACTTCTAAATAATAATTAATTATAATGTAAACATCTAATACATATAAACATTTAAAGTGCATCTAAAAGTAGTATTCATATAAAAAAGCATACATATTGTGTTAAAATTTTCTTTGGATATTTGTAGTTGTGAAATCATTGATGATATTATCAAAATTCATCTGTATTTTTTGAAGTGCCCATATTCCTCCTTAATAATTTGACCATTGCTCCATCAACTCACCTACTCGCTTTTTTGTTTGTTTCCTACTTTCTCGACCCTATGATACCAAGAACTGAAGAACAGGCTAATAATTGAAACAAACATGGTAATGGTGGAGTCATAAATTACGAAGCTACAAAAATACTGAATTAATTCAAACAAATATGACTAATTATTATGTTGTTCAACCAGCAAATCACTATAGTTTGTACGATTATATACTTAATTTATCGATTGATCCCTTGTAATTTTGTGATGAATAGACAATTCAGTATATGATCTTGAGCCAGATGACAGATTGGTAAGTAGTAAGCCTAGTGCGTACTTACCGATCGATGGCGGCCAGCAGCCCAGCACAGCAGCTAGCACGCAGCAGTGTCGTGCTTGGTCTTTACTTCCGCAACGACCGACAAGGATCGATTCAGCGCCAGTACAACAGTGATCAGCAGTTGGGAACTTGGGATGCGGCAGCACGTCGATCAATCGTTTGAGATGCGGCTGATGGGTTGCGCGTGCGTGCGGCACCAGCGCGGTAGGCGGCAGATGAGATTGATCGGCCGATCCCTATACTATCGATCTCGCGGCCACGACGCCGATGGAAATACGGAATCACAGAGCAGAATAGGAAGCCTCACATCATGAGGCGGAAGATCGCTAAACCTACAATTCTTCGCTCAGTTAGAAGGGGCCCCTAGGAATCGGGGGCCCAGAGCGGTTGCACCACTCGCCCCCCCCCCTAACAGGGCCGGGCCTGTTTATGGTAGGAAAAGAGACAGGATAGCTGATATAAGTGACTAGACTTTCACTTCCTGCACACACCACACACCTTTGATGATTGAAGTGTTGCTCATGACATTGGAGAAACTTTGAGGCATGCAAATACATCTAATCTGGTGAATTTGAAGTCAGCTGAATCACGGACCATAAACAGATTCAGCTGAATCTTATTGTGATTCCCTGCCAAAAAAATAAAGATAAAAGAATATCGTCTTTAACCTCTTATTGTCGCATACTCAATGATCACCATATCCTTCTCTATTTTTCCTTTTGAGATAATGTAACTTCAGGTCAGATTTGCATTTATTACATTGAAAAACAAACAAGTGAACCCCTAGCATGAAAGTAGAAATTGTTATATGATCATATGGTTCGTGGTTTCTCAGGTTATGGTCCTATTGCTGAGGGAAGGCCAGTAAGAATGCGCCACCTTCCTTGTTGTGGCCTTGGGTTAGGCTGGCTTCTGTGAGTGTCCATGCTTTTGTTATTCTTGCCATACTACTGAAGTTAAGTCCAACTCCTTACTGAGTTTATCTTTTGTTCAAAAAGGTTTATTGCTGGATTTTTCCTTGCTGCCATCCCATGGTATGTTGGGGCTTTCATACTAATATGTGTCCGAGTACATGACTACAGAGAGAAACCAGGATTTGTTGCCTGCACTATTGCTGTAAGTACATTTCTACGGATGCGCTGCAATCACATTGTTATATTCTCCCTCCGTCTCAAAATGTAGCTATTTCTGGCTACGAATGTGGACCAGAAATAGCTACATTTTGGGACGGAGGGAGTATTATCACAAATTTAGAGGTGAATATACACCTTTTGTAGATGGGATTTCAGTTCATCTTGGAATTTTTTATTGTGAACCACATAGAAGTAGAGAAATGCAGTCGCACTGTTATATTATTGTCAATAATTCAGAGGTTATTAGGTGAACTTGGACCTTATGTAAATGAAATTTCAGTTCACCTCGGAATTTCCATATAACTACATATAAACTACTAGGTCATCTTCTACATCATCACTATTGCTTTAAATATAAATTGCCCACCTGATTAGTTCGTCATAGTAGATGTCCAGTCTTTTTTCATAAACGGTTTATGTCGTTATTATACCGCTTATAACATGAATTGCCTTCTTAATGCTTGAACTGACTTCGTTTTGTATACATCACAAACAGGCTGTAATTGCCGCAATTGTCATCCCCTTGGGGTTAACCAAAGGAGCACACGTATGGTGAGCTACCTCCGAGTTTCTAAGGAGTAACTGAATGTAAATGCATGTTGTTGTTTGAGACCCTGCACTGGGTATCACTTGTATATGTGTATGGATAGAAATATAGTGAGCAGCTTCAGTGTGGTAATCTTACATTGAACCATTGGACCCTCGGTGTTCATATACTTTGTAATAAAGGATCAATCATACAAGAACCTTAATGAGTAATATACTGCATCATATCAGATCTTACCCTCGATGTTGAAACGAGCTGAATATTTTCGTGTTCATGGATAATAAATAGATCAGGTGAGATGCACACGCATATTGTAGCTAATCCAAAATTTACCGAAGTAACATGAACCAAAAGCTACGGCCCAACTTCATCCGGCCCAAATTTGAAAACGAATAGAACATGCAATTCAGCCCCAGAAAGGCTGAAGCCCACGGCTCATTAGGGTTTCTCGTCCCCCACAGATAAATACCTCCTCCGCCTCCGCCTCCTCCCTCGACGGCCGCCACCATCTCTCCCTCTTAGGTTTAGGTCTTCTCCGCCTCCGGCTTCCCCCTACGCCGCCGAAATGGTCGCCTACAGGGTAAGCTTCTCCTCTCCGGCGCCGCCGTCTCCTCCCTCGCGTTCCATCGATCCATAGCGCGTGGCTGATCTCCTCGTTGTGAATTTTTCGGGCGGCGCAGTTCCATCAGTACCAGGTGGTGGGTCGCGCGCTTCCGACCCCCGGCGATGAGCACCCCAAGATCTACCGCATGAAGCTCTGGGCCACCAACGAGGTCCGCGCCAAGTCCAAGTTCTGGTTGGTATCACAAGAACTCTATCTATGAAGCCATGATACTTCGTGTGATGTTCGGTGAGGGATTGGTTGATGATTTCGTGTGGATTGTTTGCGCGCAGGTACTTCCTGAGGAAGCTGAAGAAGGTGAAGAAGAGCAATGGACAGATGCTCGCCATCAACGAGGTACCACTCGATTTGCTCACTTTCAGTAATGCAATTTGACTGCCTTGAGTCCACGCGTATCAATTGCCATGACGTCGTTACAGATCCGCAGTGCTGCCACGTTGATATTAGTTTGTGCTGTGGTCTGTCTTCCTATTTAATTAGGCAGTGATAAGTATGCAACGCTGTGACATTGACCAAATTCGATAGATCAATGTTGTCTCCATGGCTGGCAGTTATTCTGTACTAGAGATGCTCGGTTACATGTAGGAAAGATCGTGGATACTTATCTTAGGTCCATCTGTGTGCCTTATGACTTTGTGATACTACCGAAATGCTTGATTTTGTGTGTCTAAGGTTTGATTACAGATAAGCTGTTAGGCATTTAATAAACTATTAAATACCGTTGCTAAAACAATTAAATTCTTTAGAGAAATGTAACTTACACGAACTTTCTCCATAAGCATGCTGCTAAAAATTGCTAGTCTTTTTTAATTATTTGTGTACAGCCCCATGATGCTGAGTAATGATCCATGTTGATAGTGATTCCACTGTGTGCCCGCATCCCAACTCTTTTCCACATTGTCTTTTGCAGGGTGTGTGTAGCATGTGCCAAGTCAATACATCATGCATTTCTGAAAAATCAGTTGTGTTCATTAGTACTTGAAACTGTCAAATTGGTGTGACTAATGTTTGCACCTGTTGCCAGTGCGTCGATGATGTTCTAATTAAGCATCATCTATGGTAACAAATTTTGTAATGAGTTGATTCAGTAACATTACTAACATCCATTATAACAAATTGTCAATTGATTGTTGTTGTGTTGCTAAAGTATTCTTTTTTGTTAATTGTATTTTAGTGTAGTTGCATCCTAACAGAGGTCATGCAAGTTGTAGCCATGAGATAGTAAATTACCTATACTGCATCTTGCAGGCGGCTGTATTTTTCCTTGAATTTTGTTTACTTATGTATTTACTGTAAATGAAAAGATTGGCTTGTTAAGAGTCTAGTGTGATACTACATATCTTGGAGTTGAGTAGTTAAAACAGTGGAACCCTTCTAGTGCTATTTTCTCATTGCGTTGCTGTTAATTTCATAGTCATGCCTGCTTCTAAACATTCTGATTGTATCTCAGATCTTTGAGCGTAACCCAACAACGATCAAGAACTACGGCATCTGGCTGCGTTACCAGAGCAGAACAGGTTACCATAACATGTACAAGGAATACCGTGACACTACTCTTAATGGTGCTGTGGAGCAGATGTACACCGAGATGGCCTCTCGTCACCGTGTGAGGTTCCCCTGCATTCAGATTATCAAGACCGCAACAGTTCACTTCAAGCTCTGCAAGAGGGACAACACTAAGCAGTTCCACAACTCAAGTATCAAGTTTCCACTCGTGTACCGCAAGGTCAGGCCGCCCACCAGGAAGCTGAAGACCACTTTCAAGGCATCTAGGCCGAACTTGTTCATGTGATCTACCAGTGTGTACCCATGTTCTGCAATTTAGCCCAAGAATCAAAAGATTTTGTCTGTGGAAGTTTTGGTGCCCTGCTGGTTAGGCATTTCCAGTTTCATATCCAAATGATGCTTAGGCATTTCCAGTTACCCTTCCAAATGATGCTTTGCAAACGCTTGAATTTCCTCGTATTAGTAATCAGCAGACCTCTTATTACTTCAATCTGGCTCACTTGGAAGTGTTGATCCCGGATGTGCTATTATTTATCTCTGTAATTTGTGATGGCAGTGTCTTTCTGGTGTGGTCGAACGATTACATATTTTACTTCCTGTTCCTGGGTGTTGTTAAGTCGTTTTGCATTGTATTGATTACACCCATCAATGCTACATTGGCGGCAAATTTGCTCGTAGCACTTAGTATGGCATGTACCTAACCAAAGCGAATCAGATTCGCAACTAATTATGCGTCCATGGTTTGGTTTTAGGTTGTTTGCAAAAGCATATCAGAGAGGAGTTGGCTTTCGCAGCCTACTCTAAACTATTCCCAGGCAGGACCTATTACTCGATTAGCCAATTGATGCTTTTCGTGAGCTGACAATTAGAGAATGGTGGTTGTTGGAAAGGATATCATGGGCATGATTACGCTACAGATAGCTGCATTTTTCATGATATAGTAACTGACTTTTAGCCCAAGATAGTAATAATACTGTAATGCAGTAGTATTTGTGTAGTTAGTAGCAGTTAGCACACTAAAGAAGCAGTGCAGAAAGAAGGCACATTTCAGTCAGGTGTTAACAACTCAATGGTGGTTCAATTCAAAGAATCTTCGCAAGAATGCAAACTAGATGAAAGCTCCTCGTAGCTGGTAAAATCATCAGAACTCATGAATTTGTACCCAAAAGGAGGAGACAGGCGTGGTGTTCTTGCAGTGAAATGATCCTTCATCATTTTCTCGAAGGTTTGACCATACTGACATGTCAATTTCACTACAAACTACAAAGTAAAGGATGGTAATAACAACAAATGTACTGATGGTCCATGGAGAAATAGCATCAATTTTTCACCTCCACTCAAATGAGTGGAAGCAGATAATAGTGGCGTGAACCATTTGGTACTGCAAGGCTGCAGAAATTTCACCTTTTTCTCAATTGATTCGTATGGATTCAGTGTGAGTGCTTGCTGGCCCATTTGGCCATGACCTAATGAGTGCAATTGCAGAAACCGTAGAACATATATGTCGTGTCTTTTCTGCATTTTTCTTCCTGTATCTGAACTATTTCTTCTTGGCCTTTCATGCATGTGCATGTGAGTGCAGAATTACAGATATGTTCAGCACGAATGCACGACCTCTCGTGTGTGTGTGTGTGTATGTGAGAGAGAGAGAGAGAGAGAAAGATGGTTACTCCTATGGAGAAAAGGCTAAAAAGAAGGCTGAATTGGTCGGTCGGTCATCATAAGAGAGAATCATTTGCAAACTGCTGATCCAGTTTCAGAGTCTCAGTTATCTCTGAACTCTGAACCCATCATTTGCCTCTACACGGATTTGATCTCTTAATCAAGAAACGCACGTACATTTACCCTGCACATCACGGCATTCCAATTGAGCCACAGCTACACAAGTACAATCCTACAAGAACAAATCAAGAAAACCTGTGTGCTAGCCTACAAAAACTCGATAGCAAACGAGCAGCAAGAAAGCGATTAGGGCATGGCACTGATCATGCTTAGCTCGTCACTTTCCGCTTATACAGCGAAAATTCCCTTGACCAAAGCAGGACCATCTCTGTCCGTGCCTGACAATGACTGCTTAACAGTTCATCCCATTAGCAACAACTTCTACTGAAATCAAAGCTCTGAAAGCTCTGAATTCTGTTACGCCATGCAAATCTGAAATCTTTCAGCTCTCCTGGTCAGACTTTTTCACATCTTTTTTTTATGCTCACCTCCTTTTGTGGGAGGAGAAATCACATGAAATAAAGCGATGGATGGATACTCTTGATCAGACAATCGAAAGAGGGTATCTCGGAACATTTCCATGCAAATTGTAGAGTAGAGTTGGCATCAAACATGCAGACATGGAGTTGGTAGGAGACCAAGAGGACGAGATCGCTGGGCCTATGGCTCACTAGTCACTACTGTCTACTACCACTGCTACTAGCTCCCGTCAATGGCTGAGGTGATGCTGTTTACATTAGGCCGGTGTTTAAGCAATCTGAACTGCTCCACTGAGCAGATCTGAATTCCAGTTCTTTTGGTTAAGACTTCAGACAACATATCAGAGTTGCTAATTGATAGCAAATACTGCAGATCGTCTGAGCTTGAACGCACTCAAAGTCGACTCATTTGTTTAGCTAGGTGCAACTGTACTACTTTTTTTTTAGTACAACACATGGTGAATTATGAGCCTAAGGTTATCTGTAAGAAGTTTAGGTTTAACTTGATTCAAGCATACCTACACATTTCGTCATGTTGACACAATTATATGAACGGAGATACGAAACAATGTCATGACAGTATCTGAAAAAAGGAAAAAGCAATACCATAACCCAAAGCAAATAACTTTGCTGCGCCTTTGTGGTGACCTAGAAGGTTTGTTGGCCATTGGACCTGGACACTTGCCCTACGAATTAGAACAGTTGGATACCCTTCTTTCAGACTTGCTTTCGCCAATTTGTCCCGGATGCTGATATAGCAGCCAACAATATCTTGTTGCTTCCTGCAGCACCACCACAAAAAGCCTTCCTTTATACCATCATACCATAGAGCTGTAAAAGCAAAGCTGAATGTGATCAAAAGAGCCCATTTCATTCCATTCCATTCCATCCCCCAACAGCACAAAAGTCCACCATAGTATATTATTGCTAAGCAGAGAAAGCAGCTGCTCATATCCAAATCATTCATAGGACACCCCTCTCAAGTTATTCCCCCATGACAACTCTTATTCTTTAATTTGCTTGGCAGATTCTTCCCGTTCGCCTAGAAGTTATCCTGGAACAACAGCCACATTGTGCACAGAGTTAGAACTTAGAAGGCATTGGTTTTTCCTGTTCTTTTTGTTCATTTTTTAGTGAATATATATTTGTTTAATCCTCTTTTAATGCCAGTATTTAAGGTGAGGTAGACCTTTGAAGGAAGGGATGACTTCCATATCAGTATGAGATGATAGTGGGAGACATGAGACATCAAGAAATTTTAGCTGTTTTTCTCCTGTCTTTGTTAGCATAGGGACATCAATTGTTGTTTGAGTTGGCTGTTTTGCTGTCCAAGAGGCTCATCTCTGCTGCTTGATCCTTCCTCTGTGCTGTTTTCTGTTGAGGGGAGACTAAATTGACTAACATCAATGCTACTGTTTGGAAGAAAAAGACTTCTCGCTGTGTTGGGAAGTTGTTGTACAATTCTTTCGCTTCTCACTCCAACTCAGTGTGCTTCAAGCAGCCCTGATAGTTTAAATCAGAGTTACAAGACTGTCCAGCCTTTGGAGGTAATTGTTCCTTCTCATATAATTTTGAGGAATTTTCTGGTTCCATTTAACTGCACTGCAATCTGAATATCTGATAGTAGTTGATGTATCACACTGACCGCAGCACATCAATTGTTGTTGCAGCTCACACCCAAACTCTCCCTTCAACTCAAGCTCCATGCCTTCCTGCTTTGGTCTTCGGTTGGATTCTTGATGCCAATAGGAGTACTTTTAATCAGAGTCACAAACAATGTGAAAAGCACCAGGAGCATCAGGATTCTTTTCTACTGCCATGTTGCTTCACAGGTATGTAACCTTAGCTCGCAATGCTTGATTGATTTCTCACAAATGCATGAAATTAGCTACGATTAATTTCTCACACCTGGCCTGCAGATTGTTGCTGTCATTCTTGCAACCGCCGGCGCAGTGCTGTCGATAAGCAACTTCGAGAACGCCTTCAACAACACACACCAGAGAATAGGATTAGCACTGTATGGCTTCATTTGGCTTCAGCCACTCATCGGATTCTTGAGACCAGACAGGTAGAAGAACACATCTCTGAAATCCATTCATACAATGGATTGCTTTGTCTGAATCTCTGAAGCTTGATGTCTGAATATGCTGTTCATTTCTTCAGAGGTGTCAAGTTCAGGAGCATCTGGTACTTGACCCACTGGCTTCTCGGCATCGCGATCTGCGTGGTGGGCGTCGCCAACGTCTACATCGGCATCCACACCTACCATGAGAGGACAGGTAGGAGCGTGAGGCTGTGGACGGTGCTCCTCACAGTGGAGGTGTCGGCCATGGCGTTCGTCTACCTCTTCCAGGACAGGTGGAACCACGTCGTGCGGCAGCAGCAGCAGCAAGAAGCCGCCGCACTTGGAGACGACGACGACGAGCAGTCGGAGGAGCACGTCTACCCTGCCAATGATCACAAGGAGGTTGCTGTGCCGTAGTGAAATTACAGTAAAAATTAATACAGAATTAGTGGCAGATTTTGCCCAAATGCGTTGATGTGAGAGAGAGAGAGAGAGAGAGAGAGAGAGAGAGCTTGTGTTGAAGAGCTCACATCTGTACAGTACAAGAAGCTCTCAGATACATTTTCCTTGCTCGATCACATGCGTCTTTTCACGATTGCCAAAAGCGCCGCCGCGGCCAACCACCGCCGTGTCTACCGCCGTCGCGCGGATGGAGTCACGTAGGCGGTGAGGAATTCGCGGATGGCGTGCCGGTGCGAGAGCGGTGGCTTGTCGCCGCCGTCTCGCCGGGGCGGCGGCGCCAATGGAGGAGAGGATTCCGCGGGCCGCAGTTGGGGAAGAAACACCTAGGTGAGGCCCAATCCCGTTATTAGGCCGCACGAAATCGAAATCCCGTTCCGGCCCAACCAATGTGGCCCGCACGTAACTCGAAATCCTCGCGCACGTAAGTCCTAATTCGATTATTGGGCCGCACATAATGGAAAGCCCGTTAAGGCCAAACCAAATATGGGCCAGGTCAACGAGCCAAGGTCAACTTGTTGAGAGAATCTCTCGGCTTCGTCATCCCTAACCTCCCGCATCCCGGAGGAATCCGCCGCAATTCGAGGTCGGAATCAATGGCGTCTCACGACCACCACCACCACCACCACAGCCACGAAGACGAAGGCCACTCCCACGGCGACCACCACCATTCCCACCACCGGTGCGTGCAGCTAGGCTTCTGCCCCCTTTCCGGCTGGCCGCGGTGCAGATGATTTGCTCAGCGCCTGTTTGACTCCGCGCTTTCAGGGACGGCAGCCATGGCGCCAGCGGCGGCTCGTGGGTCGGGGAGGACGGGCGCGTGTGGCACTCACACGACGGCCTCGCGCCGCACTCCCACGAGCCCATCTACTCCCCCGGCGACTTCTCCAAGCGCGCGCCGCCGCTCACGTCGCGGAGCTTCGTGGAACGCGCCTTCACCGTCGGCATCGGTGGCCCCGTCGGCACTGGGTAGGTTCAGCCGTTCAGCTCCATTTCACTAGCTACTGCGCTTTCCTGTTTGGTGATGGTTGTGAACTGTGATGGTTGGTGGAGGAAGGCGCCTGCTTTGCATTATTATCTGAATTTGTTCATCTTACCCATGTAGGGTAGGTATGATTGGTGAAAATTTCAGCGCACAAGGCTTTTCGATCTGGTTAGGAGGGATTTAGGTGTTTGCGGATCTTTGGCGATAGATGAGTTTACTTCTTCAGGCAGATTTAGTTGTTTCCAATTGTTTTAGACGAAAATGTGTTTGCGAATGTTGGAATGGAATTGTCGAGCAAGAGGAAAACGAGTTAGTAATTTGTCATCTGGGTCGTAGTTTTGGGTGTTCTTGTAACTTTGCTAGCTAAGAAACACCTTCTTGTACATAACTTCAGTTTTTCTATTCTTGCTTTCAAAATTGTGTTTCTACAAATCTATAATACAACAGTAGGTCAGTAGCATAAGCTTCCCAGGATTTGTTCTGTGAGTTAATCTGGTTAGTTTGGAGCAAGCATTTGCAATTTCGCATGTTCCCTTCCTATTGATAAAACAAATACTACTACTATGAAGCATTGCTCAAAATGTGTGTTATAACTCGCGAAATTAGCATAAGTAATATTTGATCCCTAAAAATGTTTTTCTGCTGTACAGGAAAACTGCCCTGATGCTAGCACTTTGCAGATCCCTGCGTGAAAAATATAGTCTCGCAGCGGTATGTGGCAAGATTCTTTTACTCTTCCTTATCGCTACATGCTTGTTGGGTTTCAGACTTTTGCAAGCACCATCTTATCATTTGATTGTATTCAATCAAGAATGCAACTTTTCTTGATTCACCTCTTGCTTATTTTCAAATGGTAACTCGTAAAGTAAATACTTGTACAACACGCTTCCAATAATTCAAGAAAAAGGTTTGTTGATATCATTCAACACTTTGCAGCGGGCTGACATCAAAAGACAAGGATCTGTCATTCTTGTGATAATGTTCTTTTTAACATATTAACCTAGTAGTCTCAACCATGTTTTCTTGAACTCATGCTTGGGATTGTCTCTTTGCTCTTTGCTCTTGCAGGTTACAAATGATATATTCACAAAAGAGGATGGAGAATTCTTGATCAAACATGGAGCACTGCCTGAAGAGCGTATCCGTGCAGTCGAAACTGGAGGTTGCCCTCATGCTGCAATACGTGAGGACATCAGCATAAACCTTGGTCCTCTGGAAGAACTATCGAACTTGTACAAAGCTGATTTACTCCTCTGTGAATCTGGAGGAGGTATTTTACCCTCTGAATTCCAACACTGCAAGCACTTTGCTATTCTTTTTAACATGTATGTTTTTGTAAATCCATCCTGCCATCCGCCTTGATGTGATTGCGAGAAATAGCTACAACTTGAATTTTATTATCTGTTTGATTTCAGAAGACATTGTTCTGCTAACTCCAAAATCAAGCACTAATAAATATTGTGGCACCTATGCAGATAACTTGGCTGCCAACTTCAGCAGGGAACTGGCAGACTACATAATCTACATCATTGATGTTTCTGGTGGGGACAAAATACCAAGAAAAGGTGGCCCAGGGATAACCCAAGCAGATCTTTTGGTGTGTTATTACTTTCGTCATTCTGTTATGATGCATACCTGTATCAAGACATTGATATTTCTGACCTGCTTGATACCCATATGCATTTACCATTTTGATTGATTTCGATCTTTCTGAGCACAGATAATAAACAAGACAGACCTTGCACCGGCAGTTGGAGCTGACCTGGCTGTAATGGAACGAGATGCACTTCGCATGCGGGAAGGAGGACCTTTTGTCTTTGCACAGGTTCAATATCAAACCATACACATGTTCTTTTTCTTAGTGGGGGAAAACTATACACAAGCTGATGACAATTGCAAGGAACATAGTTCCATATTTACACATTGCTTATTTTACACTGCTTTCAGGTGAAACATGGAGTCGGCGTGGAGGAAATCGTGAACCACATCCTGCAAGCTTGGGAGATCGCCACCGGCAACAGGCGTCGATAACCTGCCTCATTTTGGGCACGAGCTGTTGTTGCGCTCGCGCGTGTAAATCATGTACTTTTGCTTTCCTGAATAAACTGCATCTTTTGGTGGCTCAGTGCTGCTCAAAGACGCTACCGTACAAGCCTCCGAGACTTATCTAGCTGACAGTCCATTTCTGAATGGCAAAGTGAGAGAGCTAAATTATACCTCGAAAAATTGGACATGGGAATGCCATTAGTAGCAGTACAGGTTCCAAATGTCGTCAGGGACATAGTATTTTAATTCTATTGATGTGCCATTGTGCGCTTCATCAGTACTACTCTGGGCTGCCTATCTTCGTGGGGGTGGGGTAATAAGTCTAATTTACGTCCCTTATCTCTTGCCTTTTGTTGAATCGTATCCCCTAACCATAAAACTAGGTATACCGCATCCATCAACAACAAAAACTACCACAAGTTAACTCCTTAGGTGGTTTGGAAAGCGATTTCTATTAACGTGGTAGATTGACCTGGTCCAAGTGTGCTGATGTGATAGTCCAGTCAACAAATGGATTGAAAATAGAAGTGGATCTTACACATATAAGTGATAATGGTAAAAATAAAAAAATTATGGGTCCACTTGTCAGCCGCCGCCTGAGGTTGTCACGTCTCAAACGGGATGGCAAAAGTGAGGTCCACCGAAGGATCCAACTCTTCGTTGCACCATCCATCGCTCGGCAAGTAATCCGTCTCACAGAATGCACTGGCGAGTAAATCCAAATCTCCAGCAGCGTCAAAATAACTAAACCCCCCACACAATCAATGGTCAATCCTTCCTTGTAATACTTTCGTTCAAAAAAATTGAAGGAAGAAAAACGTCAATCCATGTGTCAGTAAGCCCAGTGTAACCAGCCATCACTACAAACAAACATCTAATCCCCTTACCATAAAAAAATCAAACTAGTACTGTATTTTAGTTAGTATTGCTTTAGTCTGTTTGGTGCTTGCTATATGGCTGAAGTAGTTATCGGGATGAAATAAGATGAATGGTTGAAGTATGTAGTTGCAATTGTCTAAATTATTGGTGGATTATGTAGTTGTAGTTGTCTGAATGGCTGAAGTAGTTGTAATGAAGTTTCATTTTGTATCAGGATGGAAATAGCAATGACCATAATTAAGTATGCAATCAATTTTTGGGTGGAGTTTATATATGCAAACTAGTGTTAATAATTGCAATTCAGTACTAAAATAGCATTAAGTACAATGTTGTCAACAAAGAGTTGCATATAGTCAGTGGTAGTTAAAAATTAACAATATTGCATACATGAATTAATTGGAAAAAATCACAGTTTGCATACCATTGTAAATAAGTGGGAGAAAATCACAGGTTGAAGATCACAATTTCGGTAGGAGGAAACAAAAATTTGCATCCATTAAGTTTGCATTGATATAACTTGTTTGCATCCAAGCAAGTTCAAGCAGCAAAAGAGAATCCTAGTTACAACCACATATATTCCTATGTCATTCCTGGACTTCGATGTCGTCTAGAGTGGGGTGAATAGGTGTTCCTAAAAAGTATCACAACTTCATAGCATATTAGAATTATGAGAACTTTCGATTCCAATCAGAACTTCCGGTATGGGATTGGAAGTTCCGGTCTCAACCGAAAAGTTCGGCGGATAACATAATAAAACATTAGATATGAACTTGTAGCTCAAAAAAACAAAATGTATATAAATCAAAAGGTGACAAACAAGATATCTAAGCAAGATATAAGGTCACCAACTATATTAATTAAGCATGCAAGTAGATTGGGTAAAAACAAGCTCAAGCACAATATGAGAGAAGGCAAGAACGGGCAAACTAAGACATGAGACGCGTGATTTGTTTCCCGAAGTTCGGATCCACGGATCCTACGTCTCCGTTGAGGTGCTACAAAGGCCGGTTCTATTTCAACCCTTTTCTTACGAGGTTGTACAAATGCAATCCTCAGTTTCACTCTTGATTTTTTCCCTTGCGGAGGCGAAATCGAAGACTTCACAAACTTTCCGAGGTACACCACAACCTTGGGTGCTCACTGGCGACGCCTAGCCGTATAGGAGACCTTAGTCCCCAAGAGTAACAAACATAATCGAAGATTTGCTTGTTATTAACTCAAGTGCTCAAAGTATGGAGTGAAACTCATTAGCTCTCAACTTCTCAATCTCTCAATCCAACTCTCTCCCCTGCTCAAATCCCTCTCACAAAGAAGCACCACAAAGGTAGGGGAATGGGGATGGTTATTTGGTTTTGGATGTGTCTAATAATGCCCAAAAACAACAGCCACTCAAAGTAGGGGTGCAGGAGTTTATATACCCGAACCTCTCAAAACTAGCTGTTGGAGGCCAAGACTGTAATTTTCGGAATTTCCGAAATGCATTAACAGAGAGCAATCTCAGTTTTGCAGCGACTTTCGGAATTTCCGAGATTTCTTCGGAATTTCCGAAAATCACATAGTAAAACGGTCATAACTTTTCGCTCGGGAGTCCGTTTTTGATGATCTTGGACTCTATGAAAAGCTCACTCAGAGGACTACCCAACTCAACCAAAAAAAATATCTAAAACCACTCAAAGGATAGGTTAAAGCTTAGGTTTCTCTAAAGGTAACACTATGCTTGGTCACTTTGAGCACCGAGACATACACAAACACATCGACATTGCATCCCTCTTGATAGTACGTCATTTCTATACTCAAATTTAAATAGAAAGAAAATTATACTTATAGGAATACCTTCTTTTCATCTTTCTTTCTTTGTCTTAAGGGACGCCAACATCAACACCATTTCACCATATATTCTTCAAATTATTGATGCGGTTACTTGTAGCTTCAAAAGGCCTTGCACGGTCCATCATGACAAAGCCACCACTCGCCCTTCTCCACCGGATTTGATTCTTCGGTGCCAAGCCCCTTGCTTGCCCTTCACCACTGCATGGTCCATCGGGACCGAGCATCGCTTGTCCTTCACCATCTTGCCTTAGTAGCCACTTCGTATTCCACATTTTCAATATCTTCACTTTGTCATCCTTGGTATCTTTAGGTGTAATGATATCACTTAAGCATCAACACCTTTGCAATCCTTGGGACCTATTTCTCTCATTCAACTCAATGAAATTATTAGTCCCAATGATCCGGTTGTCAACCTCCACATGTTGACCAAACGATCGCGTATATAAAATGATCTAAATAAGTGATGAGTATTAATCAATACTACAAGTGTCATATACTCAAATATATGCTCAAATGTAAAGATCCTAATTAAATGAAACTGAATAACTTGGATCAAGTACATTCATAACTAAGGTATATGATTTGCTCCCCCTAAATGTATGCATACGGAATATTTGTGTGAAGCAAGAGTATGCATAGCTAGAGATAAAACATTGGGAGCTTACCCTTTACAAAAATAGAAGGTATTGATCATATGTAGACATTAAGATATAAGCATACCTTCATCATATCCATGTTCTCAATGTGAAGAGACTAAACAAGACATGACTCAAACAAAACATTAGTCTCGCATGCATATGTCAATCATATTATATATGAATATCAATATGTGCATGGAGAGAAAGAGTGATACATATAACTTATCTCCATGTATTTCATCCCTGTGATTTAGGTCCACCATCAATGATCATTTCTATCTCAACTCATATGAAGTCCGGGAATCACCTCCAACACATTCCACTTTCATATCCACATGAGATTAGACAAAGAAATGCTTATAAAAACATTAGTCTCATATAATTGGATTTATCATTAATCACCAAAACCAAAATAATGGCACTTGAATTTTCAATTACTACGATATTTGTATGCCATTCCTATGAGAAGTACCAAAAGACAAGTTCAACAACCAAAAGACATGAGACTGGTGGCTAGCAAAAATATTTATATTCCTATTTGCTATTAGATATGGACAACAATGATGCCTTCATCTTTTTTTGCAGATCAAGCCTTCTTCTTTTTTGGAGGTGAGACCTTCTTCTTCTTTGCAAGTGAAGCCTTCTTCTTTGTAGTAGGAGCACAGTCCTCTTTGTTGCCAGCTGCAGTCTTCCTTTTTGTAGTAGCAGCTCGATCTTGTTTTGTTGCAGTAGTCAATGGCACTGCTCTGGCCACAGGTTGGTTGTTCTGGATGAAAGCACAGTCTGGCAATGGTCCAAGCTGTTGGATAAGCTGGCTAGGTTGTGATGACTACAACACAAGGCTCAGTTAGCTAGGTTTGAGAAGTTGCAATAGTAAAACAATTAATACCTACAATGGCTAAAATTGGGTTAGCATAATACCTCTGCCATCATATGATCCAACATGGAGCTAGTTGCATGATGCATTGTTGAGCCAGCAGCATGGTGTGGTTCATTTAACTCCTACATCAGTTTTCAGAGCACATATGAATGGAAGAAAAAATGGTCTCAATTGAGGGGTACTGACTTGTCTGATTGTAGGCTCCTGGCTAGCCTCAACTGGATCACTTCCTATTTTTCTTGTAACCTTCATTTTTGGCTTTAATCCTTTCTTCCTCAACTGACAACCTTTTTTGTTGTAATCAACTTCATGACAGTAGTTGCAGTGAAGAGTTACTCCATGCTTGCTGAGTTTGGGCCCATTTTTGCCCTGTATTTCCTGAGATTGTTTCTTCCTATTCTTCTTTGGTTTGCTAGCCTTCTTCACATAAAGTGGTGGCAATAATGGTGATCCATTCATTTTCTCCCATTTTCTTTTTTCACTGCATGGCATGATGTTGTTGGCATACATAGACCTAAAAGCTTCAATGTCCACCCTGTTCTTCAAGCTATATTCAGTGACAACCTTTCTAACTAATTCAACTGAAGAGAATACCATTCCAACTTTAAATATTTGGGTTGTTAATGTCTTCAGGATTAAATGACTTGAAGTTCAAGTTGAACTCATCATCATCATTTGGCAAGTGTAGTTCTTTATCATCACTTGACTCAACATCATCATCATCATCTTGCACAACTTTCTTACCCTTCAACTCACTACCTGCAACCTTTTTATGATTGAACTTCTTCCTCCCTACAGCCCTGTCGTCCACATCACCACCCACATTTTCCTTAAACAGGTCATCATCATCATCCTGCCACTCATAATCACTATCAACAAAATCAGAATAAGACTCACTGTCATCGGTGTTATATGAAATTATATCAAGCTCTTCACCAACATTCAATTCTCTGTGACCTACAACTCCATGAGGTGCATCCCTATGGTTTCTATCCTCACTTTCTGCCTTCTTATCTGTCTACTAACACTGTCTGCTAGGACTGAACACCCCTAGCAACTCAACTTTTGGGCTCAGAACAATGTCATCCATATTCCTCCCTAACACATGGTTAGTATGATCTAAATAGATGACAAAATTATTGATTTTGTTTGACCCTGATTTCATGACATTTATCTCTACTTCACTATCTACGATTCTTGATCCATCAGACATATTCTTTCCAGGCAACAACCAATGAGTCTTCAACCTTGGACCAGATACATACCCCAGCATGGCAACAAAGTCTGCTAGATGTAGACATCTACCCCAATCTCGAGAATCAATATTGTCGAACCAGTCTACTTTGCCATCCATATATGTGCGGTTCACTCCCATATCACAGAAAAAAAACCCATGATGAAACTCAATTGAAAAATACTTTGATCTTGGACCTAGATAGTGCACATATTGGAGATGAGACAACATACTAAACCATGCATTACATCAAAATTACTAAAAAAACACATCTTTACCACCACAAAATCAACTAATCGAATGCTAGAAGAAACCCTAGAAAACTTGCTATAGACAAAAACTCCAAAATTTCTTAAACAAACAAACTTCACTACCACATATTTGACTTGCCAAAGGAAAGGGGATCAAAAGAGGACTACGACACTCACTATAAACAGGCGTCGGTGCGCCTTCATCTCGCAAGGTAAGGTCCATCTCATGCCTCGACGCCTCCGATGATGCCGCCCAATCGCCTGGCGGCCCAACGCGCCGCCGAAAACGCGTCTCCGGCCACCCCGCCCCCGATTTCTGGCGCCACCCTGATCATCGCCCTACCTCGGAGTTGTCGCAGCTCAGTGAGTAGGTGAGGGTTTCCACTGGTGGTAGCTGAGCTCGCGTGGAGAGAAGAATATTTGGGGGAGAAGGGGTTGGATCGGATGTGGGGGAACCAAAATGTGGGGGGGCCAAAATGCAAATATGCTGCCACGCTGGACTGCCACGTAAGCCAGTCAACCTGGTCAGACGTGCTTTGGACCGCAATGAATCACTTAAATAAGATTACGGACCCTAAATCGATTTTCTAAGATTATGGATCTAAGTGGCACCACGCTACAACTTTAAGGACCAATCGCATACTTTACATTATGGAAGCAAGATACATTGTCAATAAGCAAAGATTCAAAGATTCAGACAGAACAGAATCGATATAATATACTCATATAAGAGTTAGCATCCAAAAGCACGTCTAACTTTTACATTATATCTGCTAGAAAGCGATCGAAAGCAATCAATCGAGCGGGGGTGGACTGCGACGGGGGGAGGACAGCGGCGACGATGGGGGGAGGAGGACGGCGATTGCGGGAGGAGGACGGCGGTGCTGACGGGAGGAAGGAGGAGGCGATGACGATGCAAAGGGCTCTCCATCGCTGCTTGCTCGCGTGCTCGCAACTTGCCGCCTCCCGCACAAAGGTATGCACTCGCTGCTCGTGGCTCCGCTGTCCTCTCCCCGTCGTCATCCGTCCCCACACACTCACCACCTGCCGCCACACACCGGCGGGGACGTCCAGCACGCGGACGTCACAGGTCAGGCATGGCGCGGCCAACTACCATCCCCCAATGACGGCGACGTGCCATCCATCCCCGGCCCCCGCGCACCGCGCGAAGAACGGCACGCCCTTGCCCCACGCCTCCTCCCCTCCCCCTCTGGTGCGGCCACCTGAGTAACTGACCTAGGGCTATTTCAATCCAAAAGGAGATGCAAAGATGAAAAATGAACTTAAAATAGAAGAAATGATGAAAATGACAGTGTCAAACTATACTCAGGTGAAGATGATATTCTAGCGAAGCCATTTGAGTGATGGTATTCTAGTGAAACTAGTTTTATGCGATGGTAGATATGCAATTTTCTAGTAATCGATGAGACGAGATTTTGTGGCGACACAAATATAGCAAAACAAATTAAAAAAAAGACCCTAGTACAATTAGGTGTTTCTATTTGCCAGAGAGATCTAGCTATTCTCAAATCATACTTTTGCCATAAAAGATTTCCAGATAATAAAATTAACTAATTTGCTTAATAATCCTCCTTTAAAATAGAGAGGTATCTTGCTACCCTACAGCCGGAAATGCAAGAGGACAAAAAAACGTACTACCTTGGTTTTGGGTGGTTCGCTTGTAGCGGAGGAGCTGAAGCGGCGAAAAGAGAAGGGACAAACCACCGGAGGCGGCGGCGCATAGCAAGAGACAAGCCGTGGCAACAACCGCCGTTGCTCCTCCTCAACAACCGGTGAGAAGATCCGACCCATCAGGGGTTGTAGCAAAGTACCAGCACCAAGCCTCCTTGCCGCTAATCGAATCGCCGCCATATCCCTCCGCCGATCTGCCTCTTGCGCACCGATACTACTTTACTTTTGGTCCCTTCCGCCATCGCCTGTGAATCAATGTATATCCCTAGTATGTCGATTAGGGATCCCGACCAGGGTTTTTAATTTCGAAACATGTGCTTTTGCCGGTAGGGACTGAAACAATCGGAATCACCGAAATTTCCAAATTTTTTGACCGAAATTTTTTGAATTTTTAATATATTTTAACTGAATTTGAATAAATTTATAAATATTTAATAAAAATCGAAAATTTCCGGGAGATTTGTGCTTGCCGGTGGAGACTGAAATTACCGAAATTACCATGATCCCGACTCGAAGACGGTAATAGATGGGATGGACTGGACTGGATTGACAGTTGATTAGGGCTTTTCCACCAGATCGGACTCGAACTCTTCAAGACGGCCCAGGACCGTGCGGCCTGGCCCACGGGCTGACGATCGACGGTTGGCGGCGGCGGAGGTCGAACCGCCGAACGGCGACGGTTCGGGAGGGGCGATGGACAGGTGGAGGATGGCGAGTCCTTTTGACGGCTCGGATGAGGGAGATGGTGCACGACGACGGCCAGCGGCGAGGAGCGGATGGATTTTGTCTTGTTGTTAGAGGTTCGGGTGCGGAACGAGAATAAGTATAGAGAAAACAGTAGGCGGAGGAAGCTTCGGCGTCGGCGAGCTCTGGATATGGTGGCAATGGCGGACGACGGCGGAACCGGTTTGGGAAACGATTAGAGCTCGGGAACGGGTGGAATGGAGTCGCTGAGGGACAAGGGAACGGTGGTGGTGGGAGAAGACGAGAAGGCTCCACAGAAGGGAGAGAACAGGCGAGAGGAAGAAGAAGAGGACGGGGAAGGGCTGACAGGTGGGTCCCGCGCAAATGCGAAGCCGTGAACAGTTAAAAAATGGGAAAGTGCAGCAAAAAAATGAATCGACTCCGCTGGGGATCGAACCCAGAATCTCTGGTTCCGTAGACCAGCGCCTTATCCATTGGGCCACGGAGTCATATTGATATCTGTTTATTAGTATATTATCAAAACAGCCCAATATAAATTCCATTAATGGAAAAAATAAGACTACAACTAGGAATACAATTTAGAAATAACTGAAGTTAGAAATTAAAAATAAAAAATATTTCAATAAGAATCCATGTAGAACTGAATACGATATTAAACAAAATTAGAAATAAAAATAAAATAAACTCTGAAATTAGAAAAGAAAAAGAGAGTCGTTCAAGTATAAATACAATTTAAAAATAACTAAAATTAGGAATTAAAAATAAGTAATATTGTAAGGAGAGTCCATATAGAACTCAATACGAGATTAATTAAAATTTAGAATAAAAACAAAATTAATTCTAAAATTAGAAAGGGAAAATAAGAGTTCATGTAATAATACAATTTAAAAATAGCAAAGAGCAATATTGAAAAAAAGAGACCATTTAAAACACAATACGAGATTAATAAAAATTTATAATAAAAATAAATTAAATTCCGAAAATATAAAAATAATTATAAAGGTTCAAGTAGGAATACAACTTATAAATAAAAGTAATATCGGAATAAAAATTATGAAATTTAAAAGAATCCATCTAGAAACAAACGATACAAATGATAATAAATAGGGGAGAAGTAGTAGAGTTGTAAAGGAGTAGGGTGACTGTGGTTGATGTGACATCTAAGAACTATGAAAAATATCTCAAATAAAATCTCAATGATGATTAAGAGGATGGACGATGGACAGGCCGTTAAGCAACACGATCACGGTGGTTAGCGAGACTTCTAGATCGTAAAAATAAACCCCAATGATAATCACATTCAATTTTTAAAATCTTAATAATAATAAAGAGTGAAGGGGGCGAGTGTAAAAACTATAAACAAAATCCCAGATAGAATCTCAATCATGATTAAAAGGAGAGATGATAGGCAACTCGTTAAGCAACACAGTCATAACGGTTGGCAGGATTTCTAGAAAGTAAAAAAATAAGCCACTATGATAATCACGTTATATTTTTAAAATCTCAAATGATAATAAGAAGGGAAGGCATCAGGCAGACCATAGAGAAGTATAATAACGAAGCCACTGACGATTTGGTGAGACTTTTAAAAAGTTAAAAATAAACACCAACAATAATTATGTTCAATTTTTAAAATCTCAATGATGATAAAAAGAAGAAGCGACGGACGGGCCGTCGAGGAGTAGAGTGACGGCGTTAGACGGGAATTAAAACGAAAACCACAAGACAATGAATTCTAAAATAAAATTTATAAGGTCAAATTCTAAAAGTTTCAATGAGGATGAATAAAAACTGTAGTAGATCGAGTAAGCAAATAAAGGGGTGATAAAGTAGTAAGAAATAGTGGCTGATGTGACTTTTAAATACTATAAAATTAAAAATATGAAGATGATAAGATTCGATCTTTTAATATCCTAAAATATCAAGATAGCTATTTAATAAATTTTAAGTAAATTTATATGTAAAAGATAATTTTATCTAGGTACTATCCATGCAATTACGCGGTTCACCTTTCTTTTACATCTTAGTTCGAAATCGTTTCTGTTTAAGTTGCAAATCAGCTGGCGGACGCAGAGGGGCTCACGCACCCCCTACGGGCTACGGCCGTGCGTCCCACGTCTGCTTCCTCCAGACCTGCAACTAGCGTGAATGGCGTATATAGTCCAAGCTTCCAATGAAAACACAGAAAAAGCCAGCTGCATGCACACTGAGACAGTTTTTTTCCCAACTCACCATCTTCGTTTTCGTTTTTCGTACGCACGTTTTTCAAACTAAATGATGTATCTTTTAAAAATATATATATATAAAAGTTATTTTAAAAAATCATATTAATCTATTTTTTAAAAAATAGTAAATATTTAATTAATTATAAGAAAATACGTGGTTCTATTTTACTTGCACGAAAGATGAGTTCTTAATCTCACCCCCCGAACACATTTTTAGGCTGATATGCAACCTCCACGCTAGTCTGCTCGTTGAAATATTACACAAGCAGCAGCATTGCAGGACAAAATTTAAAAATATATTGTTCATTTATTTTTTCACATAAATATTTAGGATGTATTTTTTTTAAAAAATATATCATCGATATTGACGAACCGTTGCGCAGATGTGAACGTGACAACACAGACGGTCTCGCGCGGTAAGGTTGCGAGTAATTAATTATCTTGATTAGCTATTATTTATTTATTTATTAATCACTAATCAATATAATTAATCACTTATTATTATTAATTAATTGAGATCGCACGCGGGCTGGCTGTTTGACGTGGGCGGTCTCATTGTTTTGCCACGCGAGACTGCTCGGTCTCGCAGCCTTGCAACGCGACACCGCGCAGTCTCGCGCCGTCGCTACCACCCGCATCGTTATGCTCTTAATATCGATAGTATATTTCTGAAAAAAAAATGCATCCTGAATATTCCTGTGAAAGAAAAATAAATAACCAGTATATTTTTAAATTTCATTCCAGCATTGTACCTTTTTTCAAGTATACACGTACTAATACTTTCGATGTTAACGGTGAACCAACCAAGCTTGGATTTTAAACTCAATGACTCCATGACAAATTGACAAGGCATATTACACATAGGCACCATTGTGTGCTAGTTTAGTACTATTTTACTATCGCCTCCTAAATGTTCGTTCTGCTCTGCGTTCGCCACTTTAATCAGGTGAAGTAATGTGGATTTACCCACCATATGCGTTTACAGAGGCATTATGATACACAAGATTGCAAGGGAAATATCTGACAATTTACAGAGACATGATACAAAAAATTGCAAGGGGAAGATCTGACAATTGATTGCATGTCCTAAAGAAATCCACATACCTGAAACTTAAACTTGATCTCAGTTCAACAACGCCACTAGCCAAAGCTGCATTACAACCGTCGATTCGATGAGCACCTCTGCATTGCTTTGCATATATGTTACGAAAGGCAGTAGACTGTGAAATGTCAAGCTACTGCATCTTTTGATAATATTATTGATCACTAGAGTTTGTCTAGAAGAGGAGGTAACTAGCCCCTAATAGTGAACTGTTCTCAAGTTGCTAGACACGTTCCGTGAAGGCAAACCCAATGCTTCAGCAATACTTTTCACCTCAGCGACCATTGCGACGATGTCGTGAAGTTTGTTGACAGCAGAACCAACTCCCTGCAATCGCAAGAAAAGCCAACTATAATCAAATGTTTGAAACATGAAATGACACATGAACTAGTAAGCTATAGATTATTGTGGATTTGTGGTCCAATGCTCTGGCGAAAATTGGTCTATTTGGGGCTACAAAGTTCCTGCTGTTTGAAGGTTACTCAACCATTCTGCCGAGTTTCAGAGACAGATACATACCACACCGGCAGCTCCTGCAGTTACTGCCATTGGTGCAGTCACTGAGCTTAGCCCTGATGCACACATCACTGGAATGGTGACAGCCCGAGAGATGGAATATGCAGCGGCCAAAGTTGGTGTTGCCTGCAATTTGTTAAACAGTATTTATGAGTTTACACTGTAGTAAATTTGATTGTAAGGTCTTTCTTTTTCTGTAATTTTTGCCATACCTTTTCAATTAATCCAAGCACTCCAGGCTTTGTTGGACTAGAACACTTCCCTCCTTCAGTTTGGATGATATCAGTGCCTTCCTCTTCGAGTAGCTCTGCAAGTCTTACCTGTAATTATGCACAAACGTTTCCAGATTAAGCAATTGGTTATTTACCATTTCAGAGTATTGTCGAAGAGATGGACAAGTGGTATACCTGATCTGGGAGGCTCAATGTATGCGGAACTGTTACGGACAGTGTGATATCTGGAAGTATTTCCCTTGTCTCCCTGGTCAGCTTTAAGATCTGAAATGATGGGTAGTTCTTCTCAGAAACGAATCGCGTATAGTTCAGTAAACAGATGCATTATCATAACTGACTACTCATATAATCAAAGAGAACGAATTTACCTTCTCAGAAGAGAATTCGATGCCTGTGTCATAAAAAGAATCATAGTTTCCAATCTCAATCTGCATGGAGAAAAGCTTGTGAGCGTAAGGAACTACTGGAATAATGCAGTTCTTTTGAATTAGTATACTTCTTATCCAAACTTAGAGCCTAACCATCCTTGCGCCAGCTTCTACCGCAGAATGGAATGCTGAAGGGTCTACAGAGGAGACACAAATCTGCAACAAGCAATTCCCAGAATGCATTTAGCATAGCAAATATCACAGTTGGATAATGTAGGATAGCTACATGAACGCTTTGCTCACCGGAAGGGAAGTAAGCTCCAGAGCAAGCTTTACTAAGTCTTGGTCACATGCTATATCAATATGGGTGGCACCTCCCTGCAATCATACAAGAGCATTACAGATGTGTAATTCCCTCCATTTTTTTTTGTTTTACAGACTCCATACAAAGTTTTCAGCAAATATTTAGAACTTTTTTGACCAAGTCGACTATTTAACAAGAGAATGAGATAGCAAATATTGGTTGCCTTAGTTCAAAAAAAAATATTGGTTGCTTTCTGATTTTGTGGAAGTACTATGACTTCGAAAGTTCGAAGAAGATACTTTGGTGAGGCAACCAACTTTGGTATGAAATATTGTGTGCTAACTCTGTCTCTCATTATCAGCTAAAAAACAGGTCGTGCACTAGACTGCAGTGCCGTTTGCTTGTAGACTTCTTTGAGACAAAATCAGGAGTGACATGAGCCCAAATTGTTTATAGCTCCAGGGCACATCAGTAGGCAACTCAACAGTAATGTTGAGTGGGTAAAAATGAATACTTAGTATTACTATATTCAGAGATGGATTTCATGAGAACCACGCAATGCATTATTTTTTTCGTTGACATGATTTCAGTTTTCAGAGAAGCCTGCAAAGCTCCTCCTAGCACATAATTGGTACAAACACTTCATCCACATGCAAAAAAACATACCAAAACAAACTGGAAGATAAATGCAATATCCACACCTTATCTGCAGCCGAGACAACAGAGGCAACACTGCTCCTGTCGAAATTCTGAAGCCCTGAAATGATCTGCAGTGCAAAAATGTCAATGAATATCATGTTCCAGCTATCTAAGAAATATGATTTTGTACTGTTAGGCCTCAAAATCCAGAGATAGCTATATCTACACTTCAGTCTTCAGACATGGAGTAGAATTCAGAACTTACTGCAGTTAAACATTGCATTGGCAGAGCTAAGGCATCAATCAAGAAGAGTTGGGATAAGAGTGATACCTTGAGAGCTCTCTTCTCGCGGAAGGCCTTGAGGACGGCGTCCTTGGTGACATCAGCAGCAGCCGAGGCTCTCACGGCGAACAGAGCTCGCGGTCGCGGTGCTCGCCGAGCAACTGGCCGGCTCGCCGCGGCCGCCGTGAAGGACGACGGCGCCTGGAGTAGTCCCAGCGAGCCTGCCGCCGCCATTGTTGCTCCTCTCCTACCCCCTTCTGCTGAAGTTCTTTTTTTGGAGGGAAAGAGATAAGATTTGCACTACACAGGAAAACGACCGTACATATATTATCTTCGCCTGTGCAAATATCTGACACCTGAAAATCTTCTGTAGCTCATCAGCAAAGCCCCTCTCAGTTCTCAGCCTTTGCAAACTGGTCCTCATCTGTCAGATTAGTAGTATAGCATTGGCGCAATTTTCTCCTCACCTATCCTGGAGATATTTTTGTGCAGAGAGTTTTTGTCAGGAGATAAGGTTTTAGTGATCAAGTATAAGTTAATCCATCAGATTATAACACACTTAGCTCAGATAACTGAAGTTACATCAGCAAGCATGAGTAAAATGACACTTACAATCAGCTGAGTAAAGCATGACAATACATTAACAAGAGTGAACCCTTGAAGTTCATGCTGCTACATAGAGATGGACATCAAATTTTATTCAGAAATAAGAATACAGAAGTGTTTCGCTCCCACTGCGGCATTCTGACGAACACCTTCCTTACTTGCGGATGCCGTTCAGGCGCTCGACTACGGTGATCAATCCCTGGAGGCACAGGTCGCCGTCACCGTTCGCCGCCATCGCGGAGAACATCTGCCGGAACATCGCCGCCCCAGGTAGCACCTTGGCCCCCTCCGGCCCGTCCTCGGTCTCCAGCGCCATGCCAAGGTCCTTGATGATGTACTTCACGGCGCCGCCGGACGCGAACTCACGGCGCAGCATGCGCTCGCCGAAGATGTCCATGACGCGCGAACCCGCCGCGCCCTTGGACACCGCGTCGAGGAACAACGGCGCGTTGAGCCCCGCGGCGTTGGCGAACGCCAGCGCCTCGCTGGCGCCGACCACCGCCCCGGCCACCGCGATCTGGTTCGCGATCTTGCTGCTCTGGCCGCTGCCGGGTGGGCCCACGTAGGTCGGCCTGCCGAGATGCGCGAAGAGCGGCGCGAGCCAGCTCACCACCGCCTCGTCGCCACCGGCGAGGAGGGCGAGCGTGCCGTCGCGCGCGCCGACGTCGCCGCCGGAGACCGGGGAATCGACGGCGTAGCACCCAGCTGCGCGCGCCGCCGCCGCGACCTCGCGCGCGAGGGAAGGGGAAGAGCTAGTACAATCCACAAGGACGCCGCCGGGGCGGAGACCAGCGAGAACACCGGAGGCAGCGTCGAGAACGACGGCACGGACATCACTGGGGTTGCCCACCATGGTGAACACCACGTCGGACGCCGCGGCCACGGCAGCCGGGGAGTCCCCGAGGCTCGCACCGGCAGCGACTAGGGCCTCCGCCTTGGCCGGCGTGCGAGCGTAAACGGTCACCGCGAACCCAGCGGCGAGGAGGCGCGCGGCCATGGCGCCACCCATGACGCCGATGCCAACCCACCCCACCCGCGTCGCCCCCGGCCGCACCGGAGCAGGGAACCCAAACGCCGCCACCGCCGCCGCGGCGGCGGCGGCGTCGACCTTGCTCCCCTCCATGACCACCTCCACTACTCCTCTACTCCCCAAGTGTACCCAAAGCTGTCGCATTTTCTATGCTTACACGAGACAGCGACAAATAAAATCTCATTGGTGATAGGATCAAGAGTCCCCACACGACATCCATCTCTTGCATTGCATCATCCAAAGAGAAAATACGAATTGCAGTTTGCAGACTGCAAATTTCAATCTTTGCACCGAAAGGTAGTAGAAAATTTACAGCGGAAGCATCAAGAGAAGAACAAGAAAAAAAAAGGCAGGGAAAATTAAGATGGTTGCAGTTGTGTTGCACGCCCGATTATGGCGTGGTGTGATGAGAGAGAGAGAGAGACAGAGAGAGAGGAGAGCTTAGAGGTGGCAGCCGCAGCAGAGGAAGAAGCAGGAGAGCGCGAGGCCGAGCACGACGGCCTCCACGACGTACATGACGCGGAACGCCACCGCGTCGACCACCGCCGACGCCGAGCCGCTTCGCAGGGTCAGGGAGAACCCCGGGAGACGCTTCCACCGGAGCGACCGCGACAGCGACGCCAGCCTCCTCGACGCCGCGCCACCGCCACCGCCAGGCGCGGCGAAGGCGCCGCCCAGCTTCCAACGCCGGCTGAGGGACAGGTAGTCCCGCGGTATGAGGCGCCGCAGCCACCCGCGGCGCACCGTGGCGGCGCGCGGCGCGATCGCGGCGGCCGCCTCGGCCTGCGGCGACATCGGCGCCGTCTCGGACACCGCCGCCCTCGCCGTGTCCTTCTCGACGGCCATTGTTTGGAACGCGCGCCGGCTTGCCTTCGCCGTTGATCGGAGCGGGTTTGGTTGGTAAAAATCGGATCTTTGGGTGAGAAAACAGTAGGAGAGAGACGTCGTGGGACGCGACGTGTGCTTCGAGAAGGAGGGGGATATATGCACCTCCAGGAAGAAGTGGGGTTTGCCAATTTGCACCCCAAGATTCTATTTAATTGCGATTTGCTCTTATACTGATTATGAATTTATGCTTTATCTCCAAGGCAACCAACCAACTACTAACCAAGGCAAGTTTCTTTTTCTCTATGGATCAGCGATGATGCAGTCGATATAGTAGAGTAATATTTCGTGACGTCTTTCTGGGAATTTACACGGTATTTTTCGAAGCTTCAGTTTGGCTATGTAAACTAATAAACGGCTGTTCTTATAGAAAGCCGCTGCTCTAATCTCAAATAGAAAATGATACACACACGAGAACTTTCTTACTGACTCTTCGTAAAAATTGGCGTGGTACACTATTATTTCATCCCAGTTTTAATTTCTTTTGTTTGGTTTCATCTGTTGTACATATTGTTTTAAGTATTTACTAATGATAATTCAGATGGCGAGATTCTCTCCCGGTGAGTGGTGATCCTTAAAAATTTTCATCTTAATTTTTCAGAACTTCAAAATGAATAAATTAAATCAAACAGTTGAGATATGATTTTTGTTGGCAAGACTTTTATAATATCTTGTTAGTACTGCTGGCCTCAAATTAAAAGAGGATTAATCACGAGAGTTGAGTACAAGTACAAACCCATTTTTTTGGCTGTGGCTTGAGTGCAGCAACTACTCCTACAATACGGGCTACAGCCGCAGTACAGCACAGTGCGTGTTTATGCCTCATGATACATCCAGCGAAGCCAACCAAAGGCAAAGGACAACTTGCGCTGCGCCGGACGTCGCCGCGCCACGCCACGCCACGGCGCGCGCCGCACGGCTCGTGCTGGTGCCTGCCTGGCCGATGAAAAGATTGAAAACAACAGCACGGGGCGGAGTAGAGTACGAGCGACGGCGCGCAGTGCAAGCTGGTGCAGGCCGGCCTAGCCAGGCATTCGATAGATGGACGATGCAGCAGCTAGCAAATCAGCAATGGCTTACGTTGTCACTGAGATGTACTGGTACTAGCCGCGGACGCCACATGAACTCGCGGATTCGCCCTCGTTTTCGTCTGTTGGTTGCCTCATGCGATGGCGATGCCCATTCCCCAGCTTTCTTTTTTATTCAGGTCGTCAAGGCAGTAATTAATCGATCTTCTTCATTCATTTCGCTTGTTTCACTGTCAAGAGAACAGTGGGTGTCGTCGATGTCAGCCACCAGTAGGGCAGACCACATGAGGGTTCCTCGAAAACTCGTAGCTGTATCATTTCGCTTATGCTTATAGGTCAAAATTTAAATTTTCAATCTTAATTTTAAGATTTTTTTCATTAAAGTTTATTTTTTAACTTAAAAGTTAAGACCACTAATAACACAAATATAAAAATTTTATTTATAAATTATTTTTGTTTGCATATATACCGTTTAGTTTATTCCCCGAATAAGGCCAAGGATAGGGGCCTCAAATTTTCTGTTGAAGCATTTTCTGTTGGGACGAACGGTTATTAATCTTCACGGAAATTTCGCAGGAAATTCAGACCCAATGCGTTTCTGAAACTGCTGGTCCGTGGCTTTCTGCTTTGATTTGTTCGTGCAATAGAAGCAGATACACAAGTACTACCACTACCTGCGTTGGCTGGCTGCCGTGCCGTTGGAAGAAAGTTCGGGAGAGCAGGGTGGTTGGGTGGTAGAGTAGAAAAGAGCATGCATGATCCTTCAGTTTTAAAGCAAAACAGCTGCATCCACCCGTTGCTCCAGAATTTTTTTTTTTGTTCTTTCAATGTTCAGTAATCCAAATTCCAAAATCGAAACAGATGTTCCAGGTAATTGACGTCTTAGACTTATTCAGATTGCATTCAAAACGGATTAGGCGAGGACCGATTCAATTCACAATTAAAATATAGCACACTAGTCGCTGTGACACATATATAAGTATATACTCCCCAAAGAATTCATGTCGCATTTAGACGCACATATCAAGAAGACAAGAACCACCAATTTAAATAAGAAGATGGAGACAAAAACTACACCAGCATAGTACTAGTCATGAAAAAAATCAGAATAGACAATCTAATGCAAATAGCCGTTAACAAGAGAACCATATGCATATCTGGCCTGAAGAAATCAATCTGGTTCAGTGTTAGTGCAGGCTGAAATTAGGCACGAAAGAGATTAGGACAGGTTGCGCTAATTGACAATCAGATAGAGAATCAAGAAGCTTTCCGGCGCGCCAATGCGAAGATCCCGCGCGCATGCAGGGTGTGGCACACGCATATCGGAACATTTGGCCGCATAATTGGCGGCCAAACAAAGCAGCTTATTGCAATCTCTGACGGCGCACAACAGAGAAAGACATCGCATCCAGCTTTGCTTCAGATTAACAATTTCAGACAGGAAATTTATAGTAGTAGCACTTCAGTCTCTTCAGATTAACAGGTTGCAGTAAGTAACGTCACAGGCTGTAGTGTATCTGAAGGATTGCAACAACTGGAAGAACAACGGAAGTAGATTCTTGACCATCAGTAGTTGGCCATGTATAGCTAGCTACGGAATATATGCTGTTGCCTGAATTCATCGCACGCACTCGATGTTTCCAATGTTTTCAATCCTTGGTAGCGAAGTGAGTGATGGATCGTCACATCACAGTCACATCCTCCTTGCTCTTTTCGCGAATGTGTTCGTTTCTGCATATTGGACTTTATCGCTTTATTTTCCCTCTTTCGTAAGAGAACTTATTCTCTTGGTTTATTTTTAGATTGAACAAGCCAGTAGCCTTTAGCTTGCTACTTGCTGTAAACTTCATAGGCCGGTGAATACTGAATATGCATGTTGGGCTTTTTTTTGTAATCTTTAGCCGAATCTGCTTCATGTACACTGTTCTGATCATGTTTCGTTCAGTAGATTGAAAGGAAAAGGATTAGTTCAGTATACTGAATATACATGTTGGGTTTTTTTCATCTTTAACTGAATCTGAAAGTAAAATAGGGTATGGACATCGGATCGACTCGCGACCAAAGGCTGGCCAAACAACGGGCTATACCCTCTCTGGTAGGACGAACGAATCGACATGCCACCTAATCGCCCACCGTAGATACACCGGAAGGATTTGAAGCCTAATCACCTCCTAGGTGACATACAAACAGCTGGACCCAAGCCACTGGAACCAAGCCACTGGAACCAAGCAAGAGTTCAAGACTAGTGGAATATGTTGGCCAACAAAAAGAAATGCCCAACAAAGAACTGCGTACCCTAATCCTGTTGGTTGTTTGGGAGAACTGAAAGGAAAGAAACCAACGAGTTTTCGAGCACAAGGAGATTGCGGCTCCTAGACTCCTAGCAAAAATAAAGGAGGAAGCAAGAACATGAGCTTTGGTAGGATCAAAACGGCTTCGGGAGTTTCTACCAAATACTACATAGGCTCCGTATAGCTCTGTACATTTTTTTTCTTCCTCATCCCTAGAGGTTGTATTTTTTTTACCTCTATATTCGATGAAATAGCATAATCTTATGAGGATTCCATTAAAAGAAAAAGAAAAAATATGTTTCATGTACAGTTGTACACTGATCTTATCAGTACACGCACACAAAAAAAGGATTATTGTAACTTGCACTGTTTACCAAGCAAATTGCTCAAGCTTGTGGTGATCAAAAGCTAAAAAGGCCGTTACTTGAGGAGATTCACGAGGGCAGAAGCTTTCCCTAGCCCCTGCTGAGTTCTAGAAAAGTTCATCTTCTTCTCTACGTTTTTCGGGAGAACAAAAATGGCCGGCCGCATGCATGGGATGGTGCGAAAGTGCAGGATGGTGGAGCTATCTTTTTTCCTTGTCTGAATGCATGCAGAATGCTGGAAGTGCAGTGGAGTAATCCAGGTTATTTTCTCATCAACAAGCCTCTCCAATGCAATGCAGAATGCACACTCCATTGTTAGCACAACACATGGAGTATTCAGCATATGCACACTTCACACTGATGATTGACGAATTGATCATGCAGTCATAGGAGTACTCTGCTAGTATGATCAGTGATCACTGCTAAGCCAGCCACTTCCAATCGTTTGGTTTTCCTGCAGCTGCAGGAGGACTACAACAGCTGAAAGAAAAGCAGAAAGGAGATTCTTTGGTAGGTGACCGGCAAGCTTAGCTGAGCTGAACGAAAGCGAAGTTAACGCGCGGAAAACGAGTGGAAGAAATCACTTTCTAGCTAGGGAACATATATGCCCATTTCATAATTTCCCATTGGTCTCTTCTTGAGAACTGAGTGCAAATTTGTCACATCGTTATCACATCGTATCCTAGTCACATCCTCTGCTTCTTTTTTGCGACTGTGTTCACTGAATGTTCGATTTCTCTCCTTTTTTTGTTCTCCTCTTTTGGACGGCATCTGTTCTCTCCGCTTCTTTTAGGAGAAACAGAGGCCGCTGAGTAAATCTGGTAGCTGCCATGGTGTGTTTTGTCTGCCCTGAAATGAAGCTGTTTGATGGACACATCTCTGAATCTCTGATACTTAGACTGAAAGTAAAAGTTTGTGTTTGCTTAGCCAATTGCTCTAGCTTGTGGCTAAGCCACTTCAGCAGCTGAGATGGTTCACGCGGCTGGGGGACTCATCGTCTACATCTTCAGGGCCTTTTAGTCCAAAGCGTTTGGACTTAAAATCACGCGGTCTTCACGCTTTCTCTAGCTTCTACAGAGTTCTAGAAAAAAGAAGAGCTTCTTCTCTTCTCTTTTTTCGCGTAGGATGGTGCAAAAGCGCGAGATGGTGGAAGAACATTTTTTTTCCTTTCTTTTCCTGCACGCAGAATGCTGAAACTGAAAGTGTGCTGTGTGCATCAGTGCATGCAACGGAGTACTCTAGGCCATTCCCCATGAACAAGCTGGAGCAAGTAAGGCAAGCAACGAACATTCCATTGTTGCTAATGCTCCATACATTATAATTCAGCTCGTACAATATAATTCAGACTAAAAGCACTTTTTTTAAGTTATATGAACTGAACTGTCTGGACAAGTGGACATGCATATGAAAAAAGAAGTACTGATGACAAAACAGAGCATAGAGGTGCTTTGCAACATTTTCTGCCCCTTGCTGTCACCCAGTCAGCTTGCAAGCTCCGATGACAAACTAATAGGAGCCAATGATGATTACCAACTTGGCTGATTAATTAATCGGCTTAATGGATTGATTCTTTGGGTTCCGGTGACACGGGGCGACAGAGATACGGCTTACCACTTAACTCGTGGAGCAGTGCACTTTGCTTCTTTCTTTTGTTTCCATTTTTTTGTTTGCTACTGCACCTTTGCTTTTGGAAGCCAATTCATGCAGAAAAACAACAACAACAACAATGTATGTAAATCATGGAGCTGAGCATATCGTGGGCCGTCCGGCCCATGAGTATTGGATTTCCATTGGAATAAGTTCACTTTAGGTCTCTTAATTTGTCACCGAGTTCGAAATTCGTCTCTGCACCACAAAACCGGATACAACGCATCCCCCAACTTACAAAACATTGCAAACGAGATCCCTCGGTAGTATTATCTCCGATTTTAGCTGACGTGGCATCTACGTGGCGGTCCTTTGACTAGGTCTTCATCCATGTGGCATTGACGTAGCGCTTACACGGTAATTCTATCCGGAAAAATAATTAAACCCGTAGGACCCACATATCACTTACACACACAAATAATAAAAAATGGTGGGGACCATGTGGCCCCACATGTCATCCTAACTACTCCCCTCTTATCTCTATCCTATCTACCCTCTCTCTCTTCTTTTCTCTATCCTCTCTCTCTCCGGCCGGTGATTACAGTGGCGATGGGGCACGGGCGAAGTGGCGGGACGGAGTGGCCGCCGGCAGTTGCAGCGGCGACAAGCCACGGACGGAGCAGCGGCGAGCCGCGGGTGGAGCGGTGGGACAGAGTGGCCGGCCGGCGGTCGCAGCGGTGATGGGCCACGGATGAAGTGGCGGCCTGGTCGTGGGGTCGACCTCCCAGCTCCTCTCTTGCCACCCACCGTTCTCTCCCGTTGGTCGTCGCCACTGCCCAGTTCCTATCCCGTCGCTCGCCGCCCATCTCTGGGAAGGGAGAGGGGACAAGGGGAATGAGGCACGTGGCCGGAGGAGATGCTCTCACGCTGACGCTGACGCCGACACCCTCCGGCCTCCTCCATGGCACCGCCAGTCGTCGCCGACGCCCTACTATTGACGATGAAATTTGGTAAGTGTATGAATCGGAATCGAGATTCAATCCGAAAGAGATTTGAAGATTTGCGGAATTCTTGGAAACAGAGTGCGCATCGGTTAGAAGTCTGTATCGGCCGATACCGAGTTTAGTATGGTTGGCCGATACAGCCGATATTGGTTAGATTGGTTACGTGATCAATGTTGGATTCAGAAGAAGGAATTCAATGATATTGTCAGGCAAGGATAGAGTCCAAGATAAGCAATTGTATTTATTAATTATAATTTTATGTAATTTTCTTATAGATTATTTTCGGTAAGAGTCCGCTTAAAGGACTTATTCGTCTGTTAGAGTTGTAATAGGAGTATGAGTCGTGTCCAATATGGACATTATGTATTTTGGGTATAAATATGTACCTGAGGCCCTGTAAATAATTAACATCAGTTTAATTCAATCTCGGCGCATCGTCAACCTTTTTGGTTACTTTGTTTCGATAAGTTCGTGCTTTCGAGTCAAGCTGTATCGGTTTCGATCTTCGATAAAGAGGTAAAACTTGTTATGGCGGTTTGCATCATCGGGATTAGTGCTTACATCTTTATGACACTCGAATCTTGTTTTTGTGAATCACCAAGTTATCATATATATTATATAATCTAGATTGACAATGCTTTTTATTTGCATCGGCCGATCTCTATCTAGGGTTTTATCGATAACGGCTAGATTGACTTGTTGACTTAGATTATATAATATATCCACCATCCTGAAAAGATAACCATCGGCTTGATTGTTTAGATATTATGTTTCTTTTCATACTTAGTGCTGCATCAATTAACTTTGATCTACTAAGTCGTGCTTAGAGTCATAATCCCTAGCCTGTTTTATGGTTGTTAATAAGGATAGTATCGGGGTTTCAGCTGATCTTACCTGATATAGTTGTTTTATATAGATCTATGTCTTGTTTAATATACTGTATCTGCCCTTTACATTGGGATCTCAACTCATATAAATATATTGAATTTATTATCAATCTAATTAATGTTAGTTTAATATATTTATTTTAAGATGATATCCTAGTATAAGGTAGTATCGAAGCTATAGCCGATACATGCTTAAGTTTGGACATCGGCTATGATATAAACGTATATAATCACTATTTCGTGTTATTTTGGATCCAAGTAATTTATATTGTCTCGGTTAAGTCCGATCTATCCAAAATACTGATTTCTAAAGTAATATTGATTTATAGATTATATAATATCAATCTCTGTAGCCGATGGACCAGGTTTAGGTTTTATTTATTTTTATAGATATACCTTACAACCGATTCATCTCGTATTGCATCAGCTACGCTACACTACAATATGACATCGGCTTTTTAGTCGATTGACTATTGTTCACTAATAATATTTGCATGTTTCTTGTTGATTGCAGGATCAAATCAACTGGCATTCTCTTGAACCTGAAAACAAGCTTTGGACCTGCACTAGAGTTAAGCAGATCTCCCAGGCCAGTGCGTGTTTTTTGCATCAAAACCTGCTCCCGTTGATGCCGCCGAGAAAAGGTAACAGAGAGAGGAAGGAGGAGAATACATGTCACTGACATGTGGAGCCCACCAAATTTTATTTTTTAATTTAGACTGAATTGCCCTGACATGTGGGTCCCATACTTGACTCAGCTGCCACGTCAGCTCATTTTATTGTTTCCCGGATCAAATTGCCATGTAAGTGCCACGTCAATACCACGTGGGACGAAGACCTAATCAAGTACAAAACCAGAGACAATACTGCCGAGGGATCTCGTTTGCACTGGTTTTGTAAGTTGAGGGATGGGTTGTGTCGGAGGGAAAACTCCATAGCGGGGGACTGTGGAGGCCCCCTTTTGAGTTCGGCCCAGGGCACAAAAGAGAGGCGTTCCCGGCTCTGTCTCCGGTGCGCTGGTGAGATGGAGAAGTAGAGAAAAAGTTTCGCCCAGAGAGGGCAGTGGCACGCGAGGAATTATGCAAGTTCGGGCCGCCGGTGAGGCGTAACACCCTACTCCTGTGTGATGGACTATCTGTGTGTTCTTGTTTTCAAGAATCCACCAACCAACCCCCTTCCCTCTAGGCCTGGGCCTCCTTTTATACTCCCAAGGGGACACCATATGGGCCGAACATGCTACATTCTAGAGAAAAGGGAAAAAAGTTCTTTTACAATTAAGGGTCATACTGTGGCTTGCGGCAGAAGTCCACCATCCTGTTGCGCCTGCACGACTCCTGTCAAACAGCCCATCTTCGTGCATGACACCGCGTCATTCTTCATTAAACGGCCGAGGACTTGCTTATCCCGCCGTGATGCGCGCGGGAGTGTCCCGATCTTTCGATGAGAATGATAAGTCAATTGGATGGAGCGGCGTTGGCGATCCGACTACAACTATCCAGGGATGTTGCGCCTTAGCAATCGTTACACCAACTCCAGAGGCGGTCGTGAATCTCGAGGATGCACATCAGCCCAACCATGAGGGTATTTGTCCTGCAAGCAATCGAGAACTAGCAAGAACAAGATGAACAAGCAACTGAATTTACGAATCAAAATAATGATGGATTGAATCAACGAAAGTTGAACAAGTGGGGTTCCGTAACAAGCAATCCGGCGATCTAACCGATCACGGGATGAACTCGGCAAAGTAGCGACGCTATACTTTGATCTAAACAAAACCCAAGTATTCTTGGTGGCGGCTAAAGCTTTAAGAAGAGGGAAGGTCCGACCACAGGGGTGCTGGGGTCGTTCCCTAACCCTAGGACGCGTCCCTATTAGACCCAACTTGATATACGACACATTGGGTCCAAAGAGATGACGCAGCACCGTGGACAGAAAAAGGACTCGGTAATAAAATGCATATTGGCCATTTTAGAACTGATATGGACATGAGGTTAGATCCATTTGAAAGTAGACTTGACTAGCTTTTCATGAAGTACTTGCACGCCCAAATCGGAGCTCGCATGAAGTCGTGGCGGCCGTCAGAAGTTGGTGCTGTGCTGCAGTCCGAATCCATCCCGCGCGAATCCTCTCCCCGTTAGATCCTCTCCATTGTTCCTGAGTAAAACAAGAGTGCACGCTTCTCCGGGGTATAAATAAGAAGCACATGAATTTAAGAATGAACGCACCTGATAGTTGAGTTGACGTGCACGAGCACGGGTAATAGGACCATGAAGTTGTACTTGTGGAGGCGTAGATGTATCGTTGGTGTTGGTGTCCTCATCATCCTCACTTTCTTGCATTTGAGTCATCCTCAACTCAAGTTCATCGTCTTCACCCAAATACGGCTTCAAATCTGCAACGTTAAATGTGAGACTAACCCCATAATCTGCTGGCAAATTAAGCTTATATGCATTCTCATTAATTTTTACTTACACTTTAAATGGACCATCAGCTCTAGGCATCAATTTAGATTTTCGCAAGTCAGGAAACCGTTCTTTTCGCAAATGCAACCAAACCAAATCTCCAGGTTCAAAATTCAACTCTCTTCTACCTTTTGTCACCAGCAAATTTATACTTAGCATTCATGCACTCTATGTTTGCTTTAGTTGTTTTATGCAATTTCAACATCAAAGCAGCACGCTGTTTAGCATCAAAATTCAATTTTTCAGAAGATGGCAAAGACATCAAATCAATAGGAGCACGAGGCAACAGACCATAAACAATCTCAAAAGGACACATCTTTGTAGTAGAATGCTGCGAATGATTATAAGCAAATTCAATATGAGGCAAGCATTCTTCCCACATCTTAATATTTTTCTTCAAAACAGCCCTTAACATAGTAGACAAGGTTCGATTTACAACTTCAGTTTGACCATCAGTTTGGGGATGACAAGTAGTAGAAAACAAAAGCTTAGTCCCCAATTTAGCCCACAAAGTGCTCCAAAAGTGGCTAAGAAATTTAGTGTCACGATCAGAAACAATAGTGTTTGGCACACCATGCAAACGAACGTTTTCTCGAAAGAATAAATTAGCAATATGAGTAGCATCATCAATATTATGACATGGTATGAAGTGTGCCATTTTAGAAAATCTATCCACAACCACAAAAATGCTATCACGCCCCCTCTTGGTCCTAGGCAATCCCAACACAAAATCCATGGAAATATCTTCCCAAGGAACACTAGGAACAGGAAGAGGCATATACAAACCGTGTGGATTTAAACGTGACTTAGCTTTTTGACACGTAGCACAGCGAGTAACGAATCGCTCCACATCTCGTCTCATCTTTGGCCAAAAGAAAATGACCAGCAAGGATATCCTCCGTCTTCTTCACACCAAAATGCCCCATCAAACCACCTCCATGTGCTTCCTGCAACAACAACAAGCGAACGGAGCTAGCTGGAATGCATAGCCTGTTAGCTCTAAAAACAAACCCATCAGTGAAGACAAATTTGTTCCATGTCTTTCCATCCTTACAATGCAGCAACACATCTTTAAAATCATCATCATGCACATACTGGTCTTTAACTGTTTCTAGGCCAAAAATTTTGTAGTCAAGTTGTGTCAACAAAGTATATCTCCTAGACAATGCATCAGCAATGACATTTTCCTTCCCTTTCTTGTGTTTGATAACATAAGGAAAAGATTCAATAAATTCAACCCATTTAGCATGTCTACGGTTCAATTTTTCTTGACTACGAATATGCTTTAAAGACTCATGATCAGAATGTATGACAAATTCCTTGGGCCACAAATAATGCTGCCATGTTTCTAAAGTGCGCACAAGAGCATACAATTCCTTATCATAAGTATAGTAATTCAGAACAGGCCCACTCAATTTTTCACTAAAATATGCAACAGGTTTTCCTTCTTGTAGCAAAACACCACCCAATCCAATCCCACTAGCATCACATTCAAGTTCAAAAGTCTTATTAAAATCTGGAAGTTGGAGGAGAGGTGCATGTGTCAACTTATCTTTCAACATGTGGAAGGCGTTCTCTTGTGATGTGCCCCAAGTGAAAGGCACTCCCTTCTTTGTAAGCTCATTCAATGGTGCAGCAATGGTGCTGAAATCCCACACAAAACGGCGATAAAACCCCGCGAGTCCTAGAAAGCTCCGCACTTGTGAGACCGTTTTAGGAGTCGGCCAACTCTGAATTGCCTCGACCTTGGCTTGATCAACCTCAATCCCCTGTGGAGTAACAACATAGCCAAGAAACGAGACTCGATCGGTGCAAAAACTGCACTTCCCAAGGTTACCAAACAAACATGCATCATGCAAAGCATTAAAAACAGCACGTAAATGATGAAGATGTTCCTCCAAAGATTTACTATAAATCAGAATATCATCAAAGTATACCACCACAAATTTTCCAATGAAAGGACGCAAAACCTCATTCATCAATCTCATGAAAGTGCTTGGTGCATTAGTTAAACCAAAAGGCATCACTAACCACTCATATAACCCAAACTTTGTTTTAAATGTTGTTTTCCATTCATTGCCTAACTTCATACGAATCTGGTGGTAACCACTATGCAAATCAACTTTAGAGAAAACAGTAGAGCCACTCAATTCATCAAGCATATCATCTAACCTAGGAATAGGATGACGATATCTAATGGTAATGTTATTAATAGCTCTACAATCAACACACATACGCCATGATCCATCTTTCTTTGGAACCAAAATCACCGGAACACCACATGGACTAAGAGACTCGCGTACGTACCCTTTGTCAAGCAATTCCTGAACTTGACGCTGGATCTCCTTGGTTTCCTCAGGGTTGGTTCGGTATGGCGCGCGGTTGGGTAGTGAAGCTCCTGGGATCAAGTCGATCTGATGCTCAATGCCACGCACCAGTGGCAGCCCCGGCGGTACGTCCTTTGGAAACACATCCTCATATTCCTGCAAAAGGTTAGTGACACAGGAGGAAAAGAGACAGGTATATTATCAAAAGAAAATAATGCTGCCTTGCAAATGAGAGCATAGCAAATAGTGTCACTTGTATCCAAATTGACAATATCAGATTTAGTGGCAAGAAAACAAGAACCTTTCAATTTAATCACACTGTCCTTGCCATGGTCAGATGTAGAATCTTTCTTTTTATGTTGCACACGTTCTTTAGCTACAATCTGATTTTCACTTTTAGCGTGCTCAACATTTTTCTCTTTCTTAGCTCTAGCAACATCATTCGTAAAAACAGCTTCAGGAGTCATAGGATGCAACACAATTTTCTTGCCATTATGCATAAAGGAGTATTGATTCGTTCTACCATGATGCAACGTGTCCTTATCATATTGCCAAGGTCTACCCAACAGCAAGGAGCAAGCATGCATAGGTACGACATCACAATCAACAAAATCACAGTAAGAACCAATTGTAAAATTTAATCTCACCAATTGTGTTACCTTAATGCGCCACTGTTGTTGAACCACAATGTAGTATGGGTGGGGATGTGGTTTTGTCTGCAAAGCAAGCTTCGTGACCATCTCAGTACTCACCAAGTTCCTACAACTTCCCCCATCGATGATTGTGCGGCAGGAACGCTTGTGGACGACACACTTCGTCTAAAAAAGGTTATGCCGCTGGTTCTGCTCCGCTTTTCCCATTTGTGCACTCAAGACGCGCTGCACAATAAGACTCTCATACTGGTCCGCAACATCAGCCCCGATGTGTTCCTCATCCTCGCTACATGTATTGTTAGCTGCAAGCAATGCAAGTGTATCATCATCGAAATCACTAGCAGAGGAGTACGCACCATCATCTTTGACTACCAAAACACGCTTGCTAGGGCAGTCACGCTGCACGTGCCCGAAGCCCTTGCAACGGTGGCACTGAACATCTCTTGTTCTGCCCGTGGAAGCAACAGAGGAAGCACTCTTGGCGGTCTTGTCTGCAGCCTCTGCAGCACGAGAGGGGGCCGCAGAAGGTGTAGGCCGCGCTTTGTTACTGTTGGAGGGTGTTGATGTCGATGTCGAAGCTGATGATCGACCGGCTGGGGCAGCGCCACTCCGAGTCAGCCATGTAGTTCTACCTGCAGGAATGTTAGCCCTTGCTCGCGCACGTCATCCCCGCACTTCCCTTTCAGCTTTACAAGCATAGTGAAATAACCGAGTCATATTATTATACTCTTTGTAACTAAGAATATCATATATTTCACGGTCTAAACCCCCCAAGAATCGAGCCATGGCAGCCTTCTCATCCTCTACTAAACCACAACGCAACATGCCCATTTGCAGTGCTTGGTAATATTCTTCGACACTATTACCAACCTGTTTCAATTGTTGCAGCTTATTTAGTACGTCACGTGCATAATATGAAGGTACAAATCTAGCACGCATAATTCTTTTCAAATCATCCCAAGTACGTGGCAAAGCATTCATATGAGTACGACGGTATTCACTCCACCAAACAGAAGCAAAATCACTAAATTCACTAGTGGCAACCCTAACCCTCTTATCCTCAGGAACATCATGGCAAGCAAACTTTTGATCTACTGCTAACTCCCATGAGAGATAAGCATCAGGGTCATACTTACCATCAAAAGTAGGAATAGTGAATTTAATCTTACCAAATGAATCATCATTAGCACGTACCTCACAGCGTGGCTGACGAGGAGCCATACCAAGGCGGTTGAAGCGAAGTCGTCGCTGGTCCGGATCATCCTCAGAATCACCAACGTAGTCATGGTCATCCATCTCACTACCATAGTAGGGTGCGCGGGCCATCTCATCAAGACGCCTCACAATACCATCAAGAGTGGTGTTCACCGTGGCCACAGAAGCTTCCAAGGTTGTAAGCTTGGTGTTGGAGTCAATTTGCGTGCGTTCAACATGACCAAGCTTTTCGTTGGTGACACGAACATCCTCCTCGAGCCCTTGTGTGCGATCCCTCACCAACCTACCAAAATGCTGAATAATTCCTTTTGTGCGGGGTGAGTGGGGGTTGGAATGCTCGTCACCTGACATGGCTAGAAACAAAAGAAACAGGCAAAACAAATACTATGGGGTAGAAAATGAAAGGAAAAAAATCCTACAAAACTACTGGGATGTGGTTCTATCAAGTCACTCACACTCAACTTGTTCCACAAGCTCTTACCAATTCTCACCATGCTAAACAGGAGGTGACGGCAACCGTCGGACTTGGACGAACCTCTGGAGAAGGTGTATTGATGCCTTGGTCGCTTAACCCCTGTCAAGTATTAGTCGAACCGGTGGAGCTATGGGTGGCTATGTAATGAAATAAAGGAAAAACTAGAAACCACATTAGTCAAAAGCAAGTTGAATAATCGCTCATGGTTGGTACAATGCTGGTCCTAGGCTAGCCGAAGTAGAGACGCGAGCCTAACCACAAAGAACGCCACAATACACAAACCAAAACAAGAGCGATGACAGGAAGGTGGTGACAAAGGGGGAATGGGTGGGGGTGTGCTCCCAAGTTTTTTTTTGCTTTCTCTCTAGTGCTGAGGAGAGAGATGCGACTTTTTTATTTTTATTTTATTTTTTTTTGATATTTTTTTTAGAACCAGGAGCACACTAGAACCAACCACAGAAATTCTCAGTTCAAACCGACACAATATGAAGCATTCAAGATTTGTTCAAGGTTCTATCCGAATAGGTCCCGAAGCTTCTCGCCACGAAAACAGAATTTTGCAAGCGGAATTTGGAGATTTTATATTTGGCGAACTTGGCAAAGCGGGGAAGAGTCGGGTGTAACTTTTTCTGTAGATGTCCGTGGATATATTATATGCCTAATTTCGAGTCCGTATGAAAAAGATATGACTATTTTATGGAAGGCCACTCGAATCAGGGCTCTATTTCCTTTCTAGTGGCGGCAGGTTCAAAGGCAACCCCGCGAACGCTATAGGTAACAGATCAAACACAGATAGAAAGGCGTGAGCGGGTGGCTGCGGTGGTGATGGCGGGCAAAGGTGGTGAAAATGGCGATGTGCGGTGGCAAGAACTTGAAACTCTAATCGATCAACCACTAAGACCGGCAAATTAACACAACCGATGCAATCGAAAACTCAACAAGCCCTAACTAAGCAGTACAAGTAAAAAGGCTGAAGGGTTTATAGGATAACGGAGAAACTAATCTACTAACAGATATTTATTTTTTTGGCTTTTTTCTCTGGACTGTAGGTATAAGAAAATTACGAAACAAAAAAAATCTCTCACCGAGCAACTTGAGCTCTAATACCACTTGATGCGCGCGGGAGTGTCCCGATATTTCGATGAGAATGATAAGTCGATTGGATGGAGCGACGTTGGCGATCCGACTACAACTATCTAGGGATGTTGTGCATTAGTAATCGCTACACCAACTCCAGAGGCGGTCGTGAATCTTGATGGATGCACGATCAGCCCAACCACGAGGGTATTTGTCCTGCAAGCAATCGAGAACTAGCAAGAACAAGATGAACAAGCAACTGAATTTGCGAATCAAAATATTGATGGATTGAATCAACAAAAGTTGAACAAGTGGGGTTTCGTAACAAGCAATCCGGCGATCTAACCGATCACGGGATGAACTCGGCAAAGTAACGACGCTATACTTTGATCTAAACAAAACCCAAGTATTCTTGGCGGCGGCTAAAGCTTTAAGAAGAGGGAAGGTCCGACCATAGGGGTGCTGGGATCGTTCCCTAACCCTAGGACGCGTCCCTATTGGACCCAACTTGATACACGGCCCATTGGGCCCAAAGAGATGACGCAGCACCATGGACAGAAAAATGACTCGGTAGTAAAATGCATATTGCGGCCGTTCCAGAACTGATATGGACATGAGGTTAGATCCATTTGAAAGTAGACTTGACTAGCTTTCCATGAAGTACTTGCACGCCCAAATCGGAGCTCGCATGAAGTCGTGGCGGCCGTCAGAAGTTGGTGCTGTGCTGCAGTCCGAATCCATCCCGCGCGAATCCTCTCCCCGTTAGATCCTCTCCATTGTTCCTGAGTAAAATAAGAGTGCACGCGTCTCCGGGGTATAAATAAGAAGCACATGAATTTAAGAATGAATGCACCTGATAGTTGAGTTGACGTGCACGAGCGCGGGTAATAGGACCATGAAGTTGTACTTGTGGAGGCGTAGATGTATTGTTGGTGTTGATATCCTCATCACGCCGTATGCGACGATGTGCGCCAGATGATTAGACCTGGCGCACCAACTCTGGTGAGGTGAGTGAGCCAGTCTGGCTCACATGATTCTGATGTGACCTGACGGAGCGCGCAGCATACCTACCGGGCGTGCGACGGTACGCCAGGTACTGTGTTGCGTCCCATCGGTCATTCGGACCGATCGCAGACCGGTCAGCCGACTGCGACCGGCGTCAGCTGCGCGCGTGCGTGTCATTCCGCATTTAATGCGGCACGCGCGCGCGCAGGCGCACTCTGGCTACGGCGCCATTAATGGGGGTAGGTGAGCATTGGGAGGGCCCACCTACCCTAGCGTACGTGGCGGCGGCTCGATGGGGTCGGGCTCCCCCGACCCCTAATCTGGCAACCCCCGAGAGGCGTCGGGACTTAGAGTGGGCGACTGGCACGTCACCCTCGGGCCCGATCCCCCCTCGGGGGATGGCCACGTGGGCGAACGGAGCCGCCACGAGCCCCAAGTCAGCATGCCCCTGGACCCATGACACCGACAGGTTGTATCTGGTTTTCCGGACCGAGGACGAAGATCAGACTGGACGATAATTCGAGGGATCTGAAGTGAACTTATTCCATTTCCATTCGACATGTACTCGGGTACGAGGTTGGGCCCTACGGAAGTACACTGAAGCCCATCTGAGCTAGGCTGGAAATATAGGCAGACGGGCCAGATGATACCACGAGGCCCAACACAAATCGACCGCCCAGACACACCACTGAATCTGGGCCGCACGGCCCAACAGGTCGCGGTCGTCGAGCTCCTTGACGATTCCCCAGTCGTCGTCGTCGCCGCCGATGCTGGCGCCGGCGACGCCCGAGTGATCGTATTGAATTGACTGCATGTCCGCACGTGTAACGTTGGATTAATTCTCATTTTTCCTGGCCTACGAATCGAACGGCTGTCCGACAGAGAGAACCCAAGGGGGTCGGAGTTTGAAACTCCGAACCCCAATGGCCTGCAAGAACGCCGCCGCCATTCATTGTTCATGCCGTGCCTTGTCGGAGAAGCTTTCGGATCTGTTGAAGCAGATCCATTTGCAACCCGGAAGGCTAGATGAAGTTCACTGGAAACCATCAGGAGATGGCCAATTCTCGGTGGCATCAGCTTGGGGCAGAGCTACGGTAGGACATGGGGTTGTATTGTACCCTCTTTTTTTTTTTTTGACAATCTACTGTGATTTAACAAGTATAATATATGTATACACTATCAACTAGTACAAAACACCCATTGTTAAGCACAAAACCATGTTTTCGAAGAGTATTATAAATCTTTTTCTTAGCTATTTTGTCACTTTCTGTAATAATGATTTTTTGTTTGCACTGGTAACACATATTAACGCTTCATTTTTTTCTCTCATTGGACAGTGGTTGGTAACTATGTACCCCATCACTGAAATCCTGCGTCCGCCTACAACCTGTTCTTCATGGCACAAACATGTCCAGTTGCAGCCTTGCAGGGGAGCTAATCTGAAAGTCCAGGGTGCCATTGAGGGTGAAGTTTTTCATATGGCTAGCCACGAGAAGATGGTGCTTGACTGCAAACAACGGGGCTGGCACATGAAACTCGATGCTCTATGTGCAAGGTAATATGTGCAAGGTAATAAATAGCGTTCGTAGCAACCGCTATAGCGGTAGCGGACCTCTACCGCTACCGCTACAAGGTAGCAGACTGCAAATAGCGTATTGGAACTTAGCAGCCGCTATAGCGCTTCACGATAGCTATAGCAGCCTGCTATAGCGCTTCACGATAGCTATACGCTATTTATTACATTGTCTATGTGTCAAGTTGAAGGTGAAAACTGCATGCACCTGTTCATCAAGTGTGCTTATGCTAACTAGGTCAGAATGTTTGCTGAAATCTTGGATCAATGTGCCTTCCCATTGCCGGCTAAGCTGAGGTTGACATGGTGGACTGCTGGATGGCTGCAAGGAGGTGTTTTCGGTTTAGCTACAGGGAGCTTTTGACACACTCTTTATGTTGGTGAGCTTGCTATTTTGGAAGGAGCGTAACACCCAGGTTATCAATAAGCAACAATGCATGGCTGAATAGTTTTTCAATGGAATTCGCGAGGAGATAGTAATACGGAAAGAGGCATGAATTTTCAAAGTTTGTAAGGCATGAATTTTCAAAGTTTGTACAGAGTAGTCGCATGAAAGGGCTGCGCCTTGCGCTGGTTGTGTGAGGTTTTCAAGTCCCCATAGTGTCGTGCTTAACACGAGAAAACGAACATTTGGTCACGTTCAAAACAGAGTTTCGCTAGTATGCCATTCTCAAAATGCGATTCAATAAAATACCAATATGGAGCACGTGCTTACCGCCACATTGCCACTTTCACCATTTTATTCATTTCCGAAATGATTTTCGCTCACCCACCGGATAATGAAACAGAAATGCCCTTTACTTCACGTGGCAATGTGGCATGCTTCATATTAGCATTTTATCGAATCACTTTGTGAGAATAGCATACTAGCGAAACCCTATTTTGAACGTGGCCAAATGTTCATTTTCTCATTTAACACTGGGAACTTGTTTCAGCAACTTCTTGTTGATGATCTGCAATTTGTAACAATCCTGATTTAATCTTGTTATTTTGATCAGCCCAATCCTTTGACCGATCCGGCAAAAAGAAGAGAAAAGTAACATAGGAGAATAAAGAAGAAGGGACACTACCATATGGATCTTACATGCTGACTTAGCTAGTTGGACCAAATCGAGCCATGTCAACGAAAATCTCTCCCAAAACATATAAGAAATTCAAATTACACTGGTTTTATAGTTGAGAAGTCAAGATATCCGATATTACGGTTGAGGGATACGAATCAGATTGGACCCGTATCGAGGGAATTAAATTGGACTTATCCATTTGTGCAAGGCTGGAAAGATAGGCAGACGGGCCAGATGCCCAGATGATACCACACGGCCCAACAGAAGTCGGCTGCCCATTCGAGGCTTCCACTCAATCTGGGCCGCACGGTCCAACCAGGTCGCCGACGCTTATCCACGCTCGCCGTCATCGCCGGCGCCGGCGGCGGAGGACGACTGGACGAGGAGTCAGGAGTGTTTGGTTTCGATTGACGGCCTGCAAGTGTCGCATCGGATTATTTCGCATATTTCCTGTCCTACAAATCGTGTCGCTGTTACCCAAGGGGGTTCGGAATTTTAAACTCCGACCCCCAATTAGCTGCAAGAACTACGCCGCCGTTCATGCCGTGCCTCGCCGGAGCTAGCGCCACCGTGCAGCACGAAACTTGGACTCCAAATTGACAGCGCGTGACTTCTTCTTCTTCCTCAGTTAATCTCGGCCACTTATCTGTTCAAACCAAATCAGTCCAAGAGTAAACAGTGCAGCGAAAAGTAATTAAAGGCGAGCTCGATTGATCCGAGCAGAGAAGTCGAGTCAATCATTTTGACCACCACCATCAGCAAAGCATCTGCTAGCTTCGATCTTCCAACAACCAAAAGCCCATTTGCCCCGTACCATTTGCTGAAATTGAGATCCTGCCTGAGACCAAGAAAATGATGACTGAATTGTCGCCACAATGGCTGCATGCCAGCATTTGACCCCAGCTTTTTGTCTCCGTTTACTGCATCAAAGATTCAGTCTTTTACTCTGAGCTTTACATTACTGAAGAATATATCCTCTCATATAAGAATTTTCTTCTGATTTGATTTGCCACTTTAGCCCCTACATATCTCTGTCTGGACTCAGGAGCAATTGATTGGGCTTGCATGTGCTCTGACTTTTTGGGAGGCATATGTCGTCCATTGTTTTAGATGGATCAAGCTAAAACCAAAACCAAAACTAAAACCAAGGAGCTAGCTAAGCTAGCACAAATCACGCTGTCACGCATGCACCAACTCAGAGGAGGGACAGACATCTCTCATGTCACTCATGAGTGTGCTCGTGCATCAATTTACTATACTACTTCCTTTTTCTGATCGATGCATCATATCTTAATCCTCGGGTAACTCTTCGCAGTTGACATTACTGTATACTACTAACACTACTAGCTGCATGCGACTGTGTGTAGGAGTAAACAGTTAATTCAGAGTCACTGACCAATGGAGAAAAGTTTACCGGAGTCGTTGACCTTTGCGACAATGTATAGGTAGATGCCCATGGATCACCGCGACGAGAGAAGAATCTAGCTAGCTATGTGCATTGCCACTGACGAGATCGGACAGCATGGGCCATATGCATCGCGCGACGAGCGCACACGCTTGTCTTGTCTCTACTCGATCTCTACAAGACGCGTTTCTGGCTAAGCTTTCTTCTGCTGCATGGATGCATCGGTGGCTGTGATGCGAGTGAGTGACCACAGTGGAGTGCTGCAATGCTGTGTTCTTGTTGGAATTCCTCTGTGTAAAACCGGGTTGCGAGTGTGAAGGAGATGGCACGCAGACGCAGGGCTTGACTTCGGGTGCACTCTGTGCTGCTGTGGGGCGCACGCGTGTGTGCAGCTTCAGCTCAACTTCAGCTTGCTGCAGATCGAACAGAAACAATGTGTCAACTGTTCATGTGAGATCTGTCCTCCAAGAGTGATGCACTGATGCATATTTTTTAGATAATGGAAGTTTTATTCAGACTCAAATCAATTACACCAAGATGATATAATCCAACTGAGTCCACGGCCGGTCTCTGCATATGCACTGATGCATCTAGGCTAGCTATAACTAGGGAGGCACAGGTGAAACTCGGAATCTCGAGGTGAAGGCTATTCCGGGAGTACTACGTGTGCTCTGCAAGTTCAGTCTTCAGTGTTTCAGTTAATCTGGTTATCTGAAACTAGCTGGTTAAAAACGACCAACCGCTTGTCTGAATCCCAAACCGACGACTGCACATCATTTCGTTGAGCTTGGTTAATGGAGATTTGAAAGAAAGCTTATCATACAGATCGATATTTTTCTGTTGATATATTATTGACTGGCAGTTGAGAATGGAAAGTACAAGAATTCCTCATCAGGCTGGAAGAAAGAAGAAACATATATATAAATTATTTTCCATCCCTTTAGAGCTAAGCCAAGATAATCATTGGAAACCTAGCGTTAGCAGTGTGAAAACTTCCAAGTATGGGGCTCTTGTAAGCAGATTCCCTGCAATTCTGCTGCCCCAGAAAAAGAGGCAGATAGTATCATAATACTACTAGAAGAAAAAAGAAATACTGATGTGCTAGGAGAAAGTCAAAAGAGCCCAACATAAGCATGATTATTTCAGAATAAATTCCATTCACCTGCCACATATTTTTTAAAAAAAAGCTCTGCCTGGATCATGGTCTCTCCTTTAACAATCCTTCAAGAGTAGATCACATGAGGTAGAGCCTTGCTGAAACCACTGAAAGCTTCCAGTTTTTATTGGCTGCTGCTCATGACACTGGTCCAAAGGGGAATTAATAAGAACAGAAAACAACGAGGAGGTGGATCTCCACACAATTGCTCTTTGCAACAGTGGTCATCTCTTGACTTTGTTCACCAAAGTTCAGCATGCATTCCTTCTCTAGATCATGTACTCTCAACTTTTAGATCTGTTCTGCTGACCAATCACATCATCTACTGATAGGTACTGATTTTTCTAATAATTGTTGTTTCAGGAACGGTTTATGTAACTTAAAAGCCAAAAATCCGAAAATCACATCAGAGCTTATGAACAATGTGAGAAAAACATATCTAGTACTACTATGTTCTATGTTCTGCCAAAAGAAATACATCTATAAATCACAAGACAACCCAGTAACCGAGTTACACCCAGTACCATTAACCTAGCTGCTTTTCAGTTTTCTTACAGAGAAGCACTGGATAAATTGGTCTAAGATTCACAGATATAAGATTACAGTTAAAACTAATTTTCCAGAGATATGGATAAGCTCTTTAAATAAAAGGTGATCCTAGCTTGGACCATCGACTGCCAACAGCTCCAACTCTGAACTAAAATCACTTTCAGAATCTACAGAATAAGAGTTTTCATATTACAAAAGCTTGATATAAAGAAAAAGTGCATTTTATTTCAGATTAGAAAAGGCTTCTGTTTGAAATGGAAGGATCAGAGATAGCCAACCTTTCTACATCCTGTCTCTCAGTGGGTGTGACGAGATATTGAAATGTGAAATATTCCTACCCATTGCCTATCAACTAGCACTTGAAAGCTGCAAACTTTTCTGAACCTTTCTTATGGGCATCAGAGTAATCGGTCCAGCTTTGCGACTCAGTCATGCAGGTCGATGCCTTGGCTCAGAAAGGTTGTGACTTGTGATCCTTGGTAAACTCCGGATAGTTGAAAACCTTGGCATTTTCAGCCTTTTGACGGCTCCAAAACGTGCTCGATTTGGATGTTTTTGTTACAGTGGAAATATGGAATTTATACGGCCTGTACTGCTTGATGCTGTCTATCAGTACACCCCGTTTGAACAAGGAAAAAGATTCCGCCTTTTTCTCCTAGGAAAACCTTTGCTCTTTTTTTTTTTGTATCTCATATGCCAATTTGGCAGGACAAGCAAATGGGATGTTGTTTTCATCACATGAACTTTTCAAAGATGCTGCTCATTTCAAACAGAGAATAGTTCGGAAAATCTGTCTTGCGATCGAGGAATCAGGATGTTGGAAGTGCTAGAAAGTTTCAGGATTGTTGCTCAGTACAATATGCAAGGAAATTTCCAAAGATGCCTGAATTGTGAAGGATTCAAAGTTCAAAGGATGCAATTGGCAACTACCACTTCATTATCTAAAAAAACTACCACCTGGGTGCTAAGGTAATGTGTCCTCTTTTTAACTGGTTGTTATATAGATTAATAGATATATACATATGAGATGTTAATTACCCTTTTCCTTGGGTAGATTAGTTTAGTTTAACAAAGGCGCACCATTTGAAGACAGTGACATGATGGTCAGTAGTCCAAGTTGAACATGTTGGAACGCAGTCCAAGAGCTGTACTTGACTTGGGGAGGTTTAGTCCAATTAACCGGATTAAGTCAAGCCTGTGAAAATTAATTAATTAATAAAGATTTTGTCATGTTCATGATTGCCTCATGCCTTGCAAGCATAAGTTTTGATCTTTTCTAACCCCTGTCTATGGATCTCTTGCCCCATAAGCAAACACAGACCCAGCCTCTAAAAATATTTAAACAATTGTTAACACAGTATAGTGATCTGGAACTGATAAATGATTCCCAAGAATTTGATCTTGTGTGCTTGCATTGGAATCTCACACTGGACAGTTTGTTCGGCAGCCTAATGATCTACATGATGTAGCTAATTAAGCAGAGGTACTGATATACAAATATCTATCTATCTTGCGTGCAAGTACACACTTTGATCCATCTTTCTGCAGCCCAAAGAGAAAAAAGAACAATTCTTTTTTCAGGAAAGCAAGCAGTACACTCCTTGTCCATCGGCATGCAGGCTACTCATTACGATGAACCCTAACCTTCGTAGAGCTGCAAATTAGCATGCTTATTAACCCGCACAAGTTGCAATTTTTTGGAGAGATCCCACTAATGCTAGTTGAGTTCACTTCAATGTTGATATGAGTGGAAACAACTCGGAAGGTTCGCACATGTTTGCGGCGGCGGAGAGAGGACGGCGACGGCGGTGGCGGCACGTCGGCTGGCCGGAGACGAGAGAGACGCCGGTCGTTTGGTTGAACGGGGTCCGGTTGGTCCACTGTTCAAAAGGCGCCTGCGGAATCATCTGCTTGGTTTTTCTCATGGTGGAATCCGCCACCCAAGTACGGAATACGTACACCTTGATTATAACTGTGGTCAACATTCTCAGGCTTAAGTAGGTCCCCATGCAACATGCATGATATTCATGCCCACCTAGAAAATCCATCAATATATATGATTCTATATAGATGAGCACAAGAAAGATCTTACCTTTTGAATTCTCTCTCTACGTAATCCTAGATTATGTGTTTACTACTTAAGAATTTTACAGAAAATACATGTAAGTATCAAAATTTTACACTGAATAGTTTAATATCTCGGGATACCTATTAAGTAATAGATATTAAGTTTTACACTGGAAAATATGGTATTTCTCAGTACATTCTTAAAGATATACTAAAATTACCCTTAACTAAAAAAAGATTTGAAGGAAAATACGTTCCTCCAGATAATTTTTTTTAAAAATAAATTGTTTAGCGTATTGGGATTAAAAATAAGATTTTAGGATTGAAATCACACACCTTGAAATTTTGGATAATTTATGCCTTTAATTTCCTTTTGAATTCTGTCTTTCTGAATACGCACCAAAATTCTTTCAGACGAAGCAATGACTGCATACCATTCACTGTATAGTACAGAGCTAAACTTGTGGGATAAAATGATTGATGAGTGTTCATATGTAGATGCATGGAAATTCACGTGAATGGTAGGGCAAACTAGAGAGAAATAAAAAAATACGAAATATCTAGCTTAGGAGACGGTGCATGATGCTTGTTGCCGTAATGGTGCGGATTAGGTGTAGACACCGTCCTAACTTAATCGAGCAAGGAGTTGGACCAAAATTATTCTAATCCATAATCATGTACGAACCTATTGGGACTTTGCACAAGTCAAACCAATGAGCCTCACGCGGCACAGTGTCTCTTACTGGATTAACTAAGCAAAAAGATGTTTGTACTGAGGTTAGCATGCTAGCTAAATTAGTCACAAAAAGACAGTGCTTTTTTTTGTAGATTAGCAGTTGGATGCTGGCTGATTAACTGCATGTTGTTTTGCTTGATTGTTATTACCAGGTCGCATCAGATGGGAGATTTATTTGGACTAAAAATAAAGGTAATCTCCTCCTTGTTTGTGGATATCGATCGGTATGTTTGCTAATCTCTCCCCCACACATCTTCAGATTTACATTTGACTTTGGTTTGGCCGCTTCCTACTAGCACTAGTTAATTAGTTTAACTGATGACAGTAATGACAAGCAACCGCCAAATTAATAAACTCTGCAAAAAGATTCCTAACCCATTGTAGTGCTACTGTGCTAGTACATGTAAATTAAATCTCTCTTTCTGTTTCAGCAATGTGTTGGTGTCAAAGTTTGAACTCTGAATTTTTAGTTGCATGCTATGCTATGCTAGTAGAGACTGAAAAACTGAAAATATTGTGGTTGTTAATTCTGACGTGCCAACGGTAGAGATACACCCTTGACTGATGAATGAAGCATTTCCACTTGGACCAAATGTTGATGGGATTCAACATTTCAACAAATCAACATATGTAAAGAAGATAAAATATGCATGTACGAACGCAGAAAATATTTATATTCGAGTTATATATATTTCGCAGGTTCTTGCAATGTTCAGGTTTTCAGACCCGCATCATTATTGATGGTTGTTGAGATTGGAATACTGTTGGAACTTGCAAGCATGAAGATCGCTAGCTCAGCTGCATCAGAGACAGTTTGGTTTGGTCGTTGCGATTCAACTCGATTTCATTATAAAAACTGTACAGCCAACCAACCCATAGACCTGATCACGATTATATATGCTGATCGTACTTGGCTAGCTAGTGAGCAGTCTTGCTTAAACTGAAGCTAGGCGTCATTTTAGTCAAATTCGCGTCATATGCTAATCTGAACTGAAAATATAGAATGATAAAATTCTATTAGCTAATCCGTTGTACGCGATGGAATCTCCGCAGCATGTGTATTATGAAACTCTAGATCGGTCATCGCTCTCGTGATGAGAATTCAGAAACAACAGGACCACTTGTAGACTGATGAAGGCTCCTTTTTCTTCTTCTTCACCTTAACAAAGCCTCAGAATTCATCAGGTACGTAAAACTACTTGTGATAAGTAGGTATGAATTATACCTACCTAGTACCCAGATTCGATTCATTCACCATAATTCCTCGAAAACAACTCTGGTTTTGTTGCGATTTCTTCGTACGAATGCAAGGAACGAGAACTATGAAAATGATTCTCAGTTGAGTAGGAATTAACTAATTCCACGCATCTAGCTATTTAGTGATCATTGCAATACAACGTTTCAAAAAAAAAAAAACAATGTATCGCTAGAATCAAGAAACGGTATCCTCTTTTAGGAAAAATAAAATGTTTGGTGAGAAATATTCATCTCCGTTTTCACCAATATTTAACATACCTTCCTTTACCAAACATTTTACTCCTGTTTTATTCAATGAAATTAACACATCTAGTACCGGTTTGTTTTAAAAAATATTTGAAATACTTCCCCATGTATTAAACATCTTAAGGTCTGAGATACTTCTAAAACTTTGATAGGAGAAAATACATGATAAATTCAACGGCGATCCTAGATGCTCGATCAGTATGGGATACAAACATGAAGGCTGGAGCTGACCGGCATCTATCTCGGTGACATCGCCGTCGTCGTCGCGGCCACCGGTTGGACCAAACTAATTAAGCCGAAACTTTTTTGCCGGAGTAGAAGAAAACGGCAGCGAAATCAACAGCTCGATCGGTCGCTGTACCCCAAGCTAAGTCAAAATTTCCCCGGGTTCCTTTCCCGCGGCGGGAGATGGACGGTCGGATCGAGGGACACGTATGCCGAGCCAGGCTGTGGTCGGCCCGCCAGCGACCAACCTCGGTCGCGACCCGGACACGGACGGACTGACTCGGTCGCAACCGTGACACGACACGTACGCGACATGTCTCGCTGTAGCGTGAGCCGTCGTCGCACCGCCCGGCCTGCCTCGTCAGGTGAAACGCCTTTTCTGACAAAATAGTTACGTGCAGGTTTAGGAGAGGTAATTAATGAAACATTTCTTTTTGACACAGGTTACCACTTTACATGACGAATCATTATCCGAGATTTTAATAAATTACAAGTTTACAACTTACATTTGGTCGCATTTTTCCGTGTAACAAATGTAATCGTGGGGAAAAACTGTAAGTTTGAAGATTAGACACATGTACATCGCTCATGCACACATACTTTATACTTTAAGTAGTAGTGTCCTTTTTTACTAAATGTGATTAACAAATTAAATCAGTCACATTTAATACGTGCCAGCCGATGAATTCCTGGCTTGCAAATTTCGGTTACGATTTATTGGGCACGCCGTTTTTATCCCTTTGACACGTACGGCCTTTTGCTTTTCCACCGTCGGGACCCCACAGCCGTCGGATCGCCATCGGACGGAGAAGGAACGAGGAGGCATTGGCAGCGTCATGCTAACGTCAGCAAGCTGGCCCATCGACGGGCGGGCCCGGTCACCAGAGTGGGCCCGGTCAAAGCGACATGGACACGCGCCGGTGAGGGGATGGGTTTGAATGGTTTGACGCAGCCCGTCCTGTTGACTCACCTGACCGGCTGCCTCCGGTGGCCGTCGCTGACTAAACCCTATACGACCTTGGACCACTCCCCTTCTTCTAGCTACTCCCACCATGTTCTCAATTAGGACATTGTTTGAGCCCTAATAATTTTATTATTACTGTTCCAATGTCATTTAATAAATCCACGACTCTGCAATTAGAAAGCTGTGGAGAAAGTTAGTGAAGGTAAAGTGATCCACAAGCCTTGACATGGTCTTGTACCCACTTTTTTTTTCTTCTTCTCATTTTTGTATAAAACATTAAACAAGAGCAAAAGTTTGGTTGATAATATAGAGAAATGCATGAAGCATTGAGAATTGGTAAAGCAAAAACAAGATGTTACTAGAAGGTAAAACCTGCGACCGAATACTCTAAGGGTAGAAAAACAATAGTAAAAGTACTGTTGCGCATGCAAAGTACAGTGGCGTGTAGTACAAATGACAAGAGCAAATCAAATCAATTAATTTGTTAATTTAAATTATGCGACAAGGCCCGTAATTAACTAGAAATTATCAATTAAGCCATTGGCCTTTCACCCAACCACCTATCCCCACACATGATCACTAGCTCGCTTACACACAAATACACACCTCTCCCTTTCTCCTTCCCCTCTCAATCTCTCTCTCGTCGTCTACCTCTCATCTTCTTCACTGCATCACCACACCACTAGCCAGTAGCTAGCTAGCAAGTACGATCTATATGTGAGCAAACGCCAAGGAGAAGAGGCTAGCTTGCTTGCACGATTGATTCGATCAGCTTGGAGCAAAGCTTAGCTCGATCTGAGCTAGAGCTAGCTAGTTTGCTTAGCTCCATGTCGGGGGCGAGCCATGACCACCTGCAGCTCGGCGGCGGCGGCGGCGAGGGCTTCCCGTTCCACGACGAGCTGGCGTCGCTGTTCGCTGAGCGGCCGCACAACACCGCCATGCCGGGGATGCAGCAGCAGCCGTGGTCGTTCATCGACTACCACCACCTGATGCAGGAGAGCGCGCCGACGACGACGCCGCTGGACTACGAGGCGTTCGTCGGGGAGTTCGACGACGACGTGGCCGCGGCGGCGGCGGGGCCGCCTCTGGAGGAGGTGAAGAGGGAGCTGGTGGTGGACGGCGTCGGGTTGTTTCCTGGTGGTGGTGCGGCAGCGGCGGCGGGGCCGATGACGCCGAACAGCATGTCGGTGTCGTCGACGACGTCGAGTGGCGCCGGAGGGGACGAGGAGTCGGCCGGGAAGTGCAAGAAGGAGGAGGGGGACGGCGACGACGACGGCAAGGAGGGATCGGCGACGACCAAGGGAGATGGCGATGGAGAAGACAAGAACAAGAAAGGGTGAGTTTCTATCTGATCTCATCTCATCTTGAACTAGATCTTGAAATTTTTTTTTGCCAGCTTTAGAAAATTAGAGGTTTGATTTGCAAGTCTTTGATTTTCTGTTCTGACTGGTGCTATTTGGTGACATTAATGTGACAAAAAAGGTTAATAATCAGGAGTACAGGTTTCTCTTTGTGTTCATGTGTTGATTTTTCTTCCGTCTGTTTCCTGAATGACTGAATCCTTTCACCCTATGACACATCCAGATTTGAGCATGTTTAATTTTCTTCACGTTTTAATTTATTTCCTCTTTGGTTTGGTCAAGATGTGTGCATTTTGTCTCCTCTTTTGGTTTTGGTCAAGGCGTCTGAACTCGATGCGCTAGGGTTTCTCACTAGCTAGCACATGCTCGCCGAGAAAATACAAAACGAAAAGTGCTTGATAGGTAGGTTTTTCTTTCAGAAAAAAGTTGATCAATGTTTTGTTGCTCACGCCTTTTGCTAGTCTTTGCATCACTTTCTTGATCTCTTCCTCTTGTCTTCATCTGATCTCTTTGAGATATGCATGGTGCGTTCTTAGTTCGCAAGCATTACGACACACACAATATATGAATTGCATTTAATTAGGATAATATATCACACCAGGCTGCAGATTCAGTCGATCAACTCAACTGATCGATCGATATCGATCAATCTCAGTTGGTGACCGAGGACGTTTAAGTTTAACTGAACACATCGATCGATCGTTTTCATGGCAACTTAATTACCTTGTAACTTAACTCCTAGATTTTTGTTGCATCTGTAAATGTGACCCTGACCCCTCCTCCAAATTGTCTAGCTAGCAGTTAATTAACCACAAATTAATCAAAGATCCTATCAAAGTATATGACCAGGCTGTACGAACGTATGTATGTATGGCCGTGTGAACTCTGAAGTCGTCATGTGTAGATGCCCGCGCCGCAGTGCCGTCCATATACGTACCTACGCCGGCTACTACCCTCTGTACGCAGCCACTATGTTTGAATGGACCAACAACTGATCATTCATCGATTAGTATAATTTAATCTCAATTTGCAGCTAAGCTAGTATGAACATGATCTTGATCGATCGTTCGCACACACCAAAAATATGTAGCATATGTTGGGTACAGTAGTGTCATTGAATTGACCTACTGTTAATTAGTTAGCATACCTAGTTCTAGCTGATGTGTGATAACCTGATGACTGGATGAATTGATGTGTGTGAAAAATTTGCATTTGCAGAGGTGGGAAGGGGAAGGGAAAGGGGGAGAAGCGGCCGCGGCAGCCGCGGTTCGCGTTCATGACCAAGAGCGAGGTCGACCACCTCGAGGATGGCTACCGGTGGCGCAAGTACGGCCAGAAAGCCGTTAAGAACAGCCCATTTCCCAGGTACTTTCTCCGTTTCATATTATAAGCTGTTTTATTTTTTTAATCAAATTTTTTTAAGTTTGATAAAATTATAGAAAATTTAACAACATCTACAACACCAAATCAGTTTCATTAAAATAACATTTAAATAATATGCGGGCGGAGTTTCACATATAGATAGATCGAGATGAAGATGAAAAATAGGTTTGTTTCGTGTTAAAAATTAATATTGATATATTTTTCTATATACTTAAACTTTAAAAAAGTTTGATTAAAAAAATCAAAACGAAGTACCTAATTATGAATCATTGATGCACTTGGTAGCTGAGATATATATATGGATCATTGGTAATTGATTAGGGTTCTTACGTGTGTGTGTGTGGATCGATGGATGGGTGCAGGAGCTACTACCGGTGCACGACGCAGAAGTGCCCGGTGAAGAAGAGGGTGGAGCGGTCGTACCAGGACGCGGCGGTGGTGATCACCACCTACGAGGGGAAGCACACGCACCCAATCCCGGCCACGCTGCGCGGCACAGCCCACCTCCTTGGCGCCGCGCACCACCACGGCGGCCTCCAGTACCATCCCGGCCACTTCGCCGCCGCCGGCCACCGGCTGCCTCCGCAGCCGCACGGCGCCACATCCGCCATCGACGCGCTCGGCGGCCTCCTCGCGCCGCCGCAGCATCTCCATGCCATGCAAAACCAGATGCAGCTGGCTGCGGCGAGCGGCGGCGCCACCGGATCAGTGCACACCGCCATGCAGCAGATGCAGCCTGACCACGCTGGCTTGGCAGCTGCCATCATCACCTCTACCACCGGTGCTTCCACCACTACGGCGGCGGCGCCGGGGAGTGCTACTGCTACTACTCCTCTCCGGATGCAGCACTTCATGGCGCAGGATTACGGACTCCTGCAGGACATGTTCATCCCGTCGTCGTTCATGCACAACGACGTCGACGCCAACAACAACCACCGTTGATGATGATCACTAGCTCGAGCTGGATGGCCGGCTACTGATACTCTGATAGTGATTTGCATCTTGTTAACTTAATTTCTCTTCCTTTTTCTTTTGGTTCTGAACTTCTGATCGGTATATGATGCATTCTACGACGATGGTACGTATAGTATGATATGATCTAGCAAGTAGCCTAGTTGTAGCATGCAGCATCGGCGGCAGCAGCAGTAGTACACTACTAGTAGTAGAAGTTGTTGTACTGTACCTGATTCTCATGATGAGCTCGTACGTGCAGACTTGCACTGCACTTTGGGGGGCATTCACTAGTACTGAATACTGATGATGAGCTAGCAGTGGTAATTTCATGCTCTTGTTTCCTTAATTGACTCCAAATGATAGCTACTAGCTTACTATGTAGTACTACTTTTGATTGTTTGTTCATGGGACCAGCTAGCAGCATGTAGCTGGTCGAGGGCTTCTGATGTTCATGCATTCATGATTGTTCTTGGTATCAATATCATGTCCATGCATGCAATGCATCTAGCTCGATTATAATTTTGTCATGATCATGATGAGACACTTGTTGTTGCTCTTTCATATCATCAGTACGTTCAGAAGTTGTTAGGGAAAAGGCATGCGTGTGTGTAGATCATTTCTGTTTCATGCATGTTCGTCTATATATGCATGGTTTCTTGAGTCTGTCCTTGCAGATGAAGTTCATGAAACTGTTATATCATATTAAAAGTTATGCTTTTCTTTAAAAAAAAGCTAGCTTAATATGTGATAATTCACACTCACAGACATTCAAGTTCAACTTTGTTTTCTATATATAAGTTGCAACGAAAAAAAACATATGCATATTAGCTAGATAGACTGCATGCTAGAGTTTAATTTGTTCCTTTTATCACAACTAATAAACATTGAATTTGAATTTTCATGTTTGTGAACTGATATATCACATATACATTAATCTATCTCGTCATTTTTTAAAAAGAAAATTTACATTGAATACATTAGAGAAGTACTACTACACATGCATGTCTTCTTTGCTACTATGTTATACATGTATTTTTTTCTTTCATATAAAATTTTCTCTTAAATTACTTATCGGATCTACAATCTTATTACACCATTGTGTTCGCTGCAATTAAATCTTTATAACAAGATTTTACATGACTCTATTATGATGAAAAATATTTATGTTTCTCAATTACTTTTATTATATTGTAAGTTACTTTTATCATACATATAAATTACTTTTAAATTTAATTAAATTATTTCTTATACATACATAATTCTCTAAGTTGATTACTTTTATTATTTATTTTTAGTCAATTACATAATTTGTGTATGTTAAATTTAATTTCTTGATAGACTCATTGTTTAATCCCCACAATGGATTTACTTCTAATGGTAACAACTTACTTTTATTTTGCGCTAAGTTACTTTTATGAATTATGTAAATTACTTTCAGACTTTATTGAATTAACTTTCATAAATGTATTTACTTGAAAATCTTGAAAATCTTCTCTACTTGTGAATTTACTCCATATAGTTTCTTAGCTCAGTCATAATGTAATTACTTCTAATGTTATAGAGAGTTATTTCTATTGCATATCTAAGTTACTTATACAATTTAAATAAATTATTTTTAAATTAATAAAATGTTTGAATATATTTAACATGGATCTTGTTTTATCCCACATTTTGAGTAGAGTAAAATGATGTAAATAGATCTTAAAAATAATATGTGATTTAAAAGATATAAGTAATTAAATATGCTTAAAAAAGACGTGCACTAAAGAGAGTTTTATATATAGGATAGAGTGATCTCCGGTTAGGACTATTGCACTACCGTGCGTTATCTAGACAAATCCTTATCAGTCGGAGCACATTAGGACCGTTGGATCGATGCAACCAACGGCTCGGATTTGCTCTCGCACCCGGTTGCACATTAGACGCTAAAGCAACCGCTACAGTAAATCGTGAACAATATTTTCTAGTGATCTGAGCCGCTGGTTTTTGATCCATCAGCTACCTTGCAACTGCTAAAGTTGCAGGCATAGTAACAACTGCACTGGATCTCAATCCCAGATACTGCTAGCTAGCTGCTAGCTTTGATCTACAGCTATGATCAACGTCTACTTAAGGGGACGCATAGATGTGTTTGTTTTCGTTGTTTGATGAAAACTAGCTGGGTGATCTGTGCAATTGCACGGATAGCACCCATACAAAATTATCTATTTTTACATATAATTTTACTTAAAATTTATTAAAAAGTTTTCTCGTTATCTTAAGATTTTGAAAGACCGAACTTTATCATCCCCGTGTTTCTAACTTTAGAGTTTTTAAAAATTACATCGGTCGCTACACCTTACTCATTTATCAACCATTTATTTACTTGTCAATCTATCACTGTTTCTATTCATCTTCCTTTGAAACTTTTAAAATTAGACCTTTTAGTTTTTAGAGTTCATTGTCTCGTAGGATTTTGTTTTATATTTTTCTAAAAGTTTCATCAAACACCGTCACTGTACTCCTCTACGGCCGGTCCACTCCTCTACGGCCGGTCCACTGCCTCCTCTCTTTATTTTCATTGCTATTTCAAAAATCGAATATAATTATCATTTGGGTTCATGTTGTACTTTTTAGAAGTTCCGCTAAACCGTCAGCGGTTTTACCACTGTACTCCTCTACGGCTCACATGTTGCCTCCCCTCTTTATTGTCATTGAGATTTTAAAAATTGAACATAATTATTATTGGGGTTTATTTTTTACTTTCTAAAATCCCGTCAACCGTCGTCCCTCCTCTTAATCGTTATTGATATTCTATTTGGGGTTTTGTTTTTATATTTATAGTTTTTATATGTCCCATTAATTAACATCACTTTACTCCTTTATGTGCCTATTGTTTATACCCTCTTTATTGTCATTTGATATTGTTGTGTTCTAGATGAACTATTCTAATTTATCTTGTGTTGTGTTCTAGATGGATTAATTATTGTTTCAATTTTTTTATTCAGAATTATAGTTATTTAAAAATTATCTTCCTACTTAAACTCTTCTTTTTCTTTTCTTAATTTCCTAATTTGTTTTATTTTTATTTCAAATTTTAATTAATCTCGTATTTGGTTCTTATATGGACTCTTTTTTAATATTGCTTACATTTAATTCCGAATTCTAGTTATTTTTAAATTGTATTTCTACATAAACTTTATTTTTATTTTTCTCCAATTAATGTGAGAATTTCTAGCCTCCACAGCGAACGTGATAACTCCTTTCAAAGCTATTTTAATAAATTAAATAGATATTCATTTTTTACTCTGAATTTTAGTTATTTCTAAATTATATTCCTAGTTGAACTCTTCTTTTTCTTTTCCTAGTTTCAGAATTTATTTTATTTTTTACTCTGAATTTTAATTAATCCCGTATTGGTATATGAACTCTTTTCCAATATTGTTTATTTTTAATTCCGAAAATTTAGTGATTTCTAAATTGTATTCCTACATGGATTCTCATTTCATTTTTCTCTTATTAATGTGGGAATTTCAAACCTTCAAAGCTAAATGTGGTGCATTCTTTCTAAACTGTTTTAATAATATAATATATAGATTTCTACGTCTGTAGAACATCTATGATGGTTTTCTAAAGCTATCTTAATAATATACATAGATAAAAATAAATATTTAGCAAAGATGATTTACATATTTATTATTAGTATTATATTTTTATTCCAAAATTTATTTCTAAATTTATTTTGGAATATATATTTTCAAAGAACAACTTTTAATTGTATTGCTTAGGGTGTGCACCTGGCTAGCTGCCGTGCACATGCCATCGTGCTTTCTGGTTGATGGCATACATCACCCAAGTCCGGCTCATCCTGCAGCCGCACGGCTAGACCCGCTGCTTCGGATAGCTGCTAGCATCTACCTTCATATCAACAAAAACGCATCCAGAATACGGCTCTGCAGTGCTTCGTTGCCTGCTGCTTCATTTATATATATGTATATTATAGCCTAATTCATCTAGAACCTAACTCTGGTTGGTTTAGGAAATCGGACAAAACTGGTTTGAGTCCATTTGCATGTAAAGGTCCTAGCTAGAGATGGATTCTAATTCTGCACGCGTATGGTACTTCGTATTTCTTAATTAATTAACATATCAAGTTTGTATTAAATCTCAGACATTAAAATCTAGATCTCTTACCATCTTACGGTGTAAATAATTTATATTTTCTTTAATTAATATGAAAATTTCTAGTCTTAATATTTTTTTCGAGTTATCTTAATAATATAATATATAATAGGTATATGGAAGGTCATCCGATGCTTTGAGAAGCATCTTCCATATAGTTACTACAACAGACGAACCTATAGTTAGCTGAAAATCTGAGACAAAATTAACTGCAGAAAGTGCATTTGTTAATTTGGACCTAACAATTGAAGCTATGATTAACCCGTGTATATAAGTATATAACCAATTCCAATATGCATGAACTTTATTGGTATTTTCCTTTTAGAGGTTCCCCTACATGTTCTCTTTGGGTCATCAGATTGCTATGCTTACTTTGGTATTAGCGAGAGATCGTGTACTTTGCAGTCGATGTCTGAAGGTCAAAAACTGAGCGCTCAAGGAACAGTGCAGTACTGCAAGCGGAATTAATTAAGGCCCCCATGAATACGTTCGCCTATGAGATTATGAGTCCAGCTGCAATCTAATTAAGAACATCGCCTCGTAATTAACCTTGTGTTATCCAGCATAATTAAGGGCCCCAGCAGAAGGGCAGATAAATGAACGTGCGAGACACGCCGGCCGCCGGTTCCATCTGCTTAATTGCATTCATCCAACTCGCTGACTTGGACACGAATGGATCGACATCGTCGACGAGCTCAGATATAACTCCGTGGGTAACAGTAATATGTAAACAACGAAAGAAATATATGTGTCAAGAGTTCAAAATCCACTCTCGACGGGCACTTCGTGACTTCGTCTTCAGCTAGTTAAGCCGCGGTAGTCGCCGTTGCACCGGTCATTAATTGGCGTCGACCAATGCAAGCTGCTAGTACTTGCACGCTGGTGTCGATCGATGGCTACCTTTGAATCAAAGGAAAGTCAGCTTCTCAAACCCATCCATCTTCATGACTGAGCAACACCGACTCGGACTGTCTGACATGTATGTGTGCAGGTCAATCCAAAAGGCTTAATTTGGCTGGCTGACTAGCTAGCTAGCGAAACGTCGTACGTTCTTGCATTGATAGGCCCTGCATGCATATTCCTTGGTCAAAATGATCGATCGATCCATCAGTTTTTCGGGAACGATATAGCAGTTCAGCTAGCTAGTGATCAGATGTCCAAACCAACCAACACTATTTTTTAAGTTCCGGTTTACAACCCTCTTTACTACCAGTTGTAACAACCAAGACGAGCAAATCGGGACTAAAAATCTCGATCTTTCAACCGGTACTAAAGATGTATAGTAAGTAAAAAAATATGTTAATCAGTACTAAAGATGCATCGCAAGTGAAAAAAATATGTGGGATGTGGGATTTAAACTTAAGATCTTTCATCTCAAACCCTCACACGCGTAACCATCCCACCCACCATACACATCTGACTTAAATATAGATATTTTCCTTTTACCCTGGAGGCATGTTTAGTACCTATTGATAACACTAACCGGTACTAAAATTATCTTTAGTCCCGGTTGGTGTTACTAACCGGTACTAAGATACATTTTTAAGTACCGATTGGTAACACCAACTCGAACTAAAAATCCTTGATTTTTAGTTGGTGTTACCAATTGATAACGCCAACCCGGATCTTTAGTCCCGGTCGGGGTTAGAATAAAACATAGTACCAATTTTTATTCTAACCGAAATATTTGTGATTTTAAGTACCACGTCGAAAGAGCAGTTCTCTGGTTGTGCAATGAATGGTCAACCTTGCAGTGCTCTCGATAAGTTGCGCGTCAAATCTCACCAGCCGCTAGCTCACCGTTCATGATCAGGTCAGGTCCCATATATGCATGCACAGTAAAGCTAGCAGGTTGCTGTTGTTAGTATCTATCTTTGATCAAGTACCGTAAAATTCTCCCTCGATTATATTAGTTCTGAACTTATATGTTCATATACCAGATCAGATCGCTTAATGCGCGAGTACGCGGCAGAAGAGCTGGTTGGCTTGGTCCAGAGCGCGGCGGCGACCGATCGATCGAGGCGTAACGATCAGCGACAGCGAGTCGGCGTTTGCGTCCCATTAATGCCGGAGAGGCTTCCTTTGCAAGCCACCGGCGAAAGCGACGCCGTCGTCCTGGATGGATTAATTGCGATCGAGCAGCCTACTGGACCTGGACGACGACGACGGCTGCGTTGCAAGACGATCGATGCCTCGCCGCTTCAACGACCACGAATCGCCTGCCTGCTACTGTATCAGATAGGAGTAGTACTCAACTAGTAACATATATAGGGAGTATATCTAGCTTGAGATCGAGCTGACTGCGCCTGATCGAGCTCTGAACTGAAGCTAGACGACGACATGAGCCTGAAGAGATGAGTAAATTAGTGGCGGATGAATTGGTTATCAGTGGATATCTTGCAGCTGCAAGGGTGTGGGATCTACTAGTATCATCATCTATCGGAGCATTAATGAATGCAGAAGTGAGGGTGAGTGAGACGCGAGGGCTGGAAAGTGATTGTTCGGGAAATCTATAAGAGACAATTTACTTATTTGACTCTGTTTCGAAATCTAACTACCAATATGATTTGTTTTTTTCATTGATCTCGTTTTTCAAAATCGGAGTTACTGTTTGGCCTTACTTCCACTACACTGTTAGGGTTTCATTTAGGAAAAGAAAAAAAAATCTATTTACTAGTCAAATTGATGACAGCTCAACCCTATCCATTCATTCGGTCCCAACCCCATCTATCTAGGCGCATCGGGCGGCAGACGAGGCGGTGCTCGCGGAGAAAGGAGTGGCGACGGTAGTTGCGGGGCGCAGAAGGAGCAGCGGTGGCTACGGCAAGCGGAAAAAGTGGCGGCGGAGCTCGGACTGTGGTGATGTGCAGGCGGTAGATCTAGCGGCGGCTGGGCATGCGAGCCGCAGATCCAACGACGACGAGGCATGCGGGCTACGAATTCGGTGGCGGCAAGTCGGCGACGGCAGCGCAGTGGTGGTTTTAGGGACTGCGGGTCGGTAACGACCCCCGACTCCTTCCCCGCGTCAGCAAGCTCTTCGGCGCTGGCCACCGTCCTCCACGCCTCTCTCCCGCATGTTGGCGAGCTCTGGCACCGCACAGGGCCTCCTCCTTCCTCCGCGCGCGTGCTGCCGCCGCCCTCCCTCTGCACGCCGGTAAGCTCCGGCGCCGCAAAGGGTGCCACTCCCTCCCTCCGAGCCCGCGCTGGCCTCTGTCTTCCTCTGCGCGCTCGCCGCCGCCGGGTCGGCAACGACGACGACGATACCGTGGCGAAGAGGATGGTGGTTACATCAACATGAACCTTCCTCGTCTCTCCTATTTCACACTTGTATTTTTGTGGATGCTATCCAACATTTTATTATATTTTTATTTATTTATTTGGTAAAATATGGTCAAATGACCAAGGGCAGAAGGGGTATTTTTGCTCCAATTAACACCATTACATGTCCTTAAAAGAGTAGGGTCAGATGTATCTTCATTTTTGAAAAGAAGAGTCAAATAGGTAAAATTAATAGAAAATGATCAAATTGGTAGTTAGGCTTCAAAACAGGGTCAGATGCGCAATTGCCCCAAACTCTAATCAAGCCTTAGGAGGATATCCTCTTATTTTTCATGTCACTTAAAAAATCATCAAAAAATTTGAAAAAATTAGTAAGATAAATCAATACATGATATATCACTCCACAAATATGTATGTTCAAATTCAACTTACACAATTATAAACAAAAACAACAAATTTGACATTGAATAGAACGTGTAATTCAGGGTTAAATTTGTTATTTTTGTTTCGAATTGTATAAGTCGAATTTTAACTTGCATGTTTGTGGAAAGATATATTATATATTGATCTATCTTAATAATTTTTTTCAATTTTTTATGACTTTTAAATGACATGCACAAAATGAGGGGATGTCCCCTCAAGGGATAAAAATCCATCTCCGATTGTTCGATTGCGAAATTTTATCCCAACTTACGTACTAACTGTCCATTATCCGAGATCGTCCTGCAAGAATGGTTTTGTAAACTAAAAACGAGTACAATAAGATAATGCAGGTGGGCTAAGTCATCACATCACATTTATGCTTATATGGAGGAGAAATGATAGGAGAGAGAAGAAAAACAATCTACATATCTGTAGTCAGCTGTAACACGCGTTTCAATAAAAAATGAGAGAGATGGGTGAATTAGGTATTAGAGCAAGTTTAATAGTATAGCCCACTACTAGCTCCAAATCTTCTATAGCCAATGTAATAGCCAATTCATACAATAGTTACTTACTATACTAGTAATACCTGATCCCACCTGTCATACACACATTACGTCTTGGAGTCCGTGCTGCAGCTGGCTACAGATCTGTAGCCCGCTGCTCTTCTCTCTCTTCCTTTATCGCTTTAAAATATGTTTATAGTTAGCGTATAGCCTGCTATTGTACCTGCTCTTAATGATGAATTATATAGATATAACTGTATGAGTGAGTTATTAGGTTGGCTATAGATGATGTTTCGATTTTTGGAGTCGGTAGTTAGCTATATATTAAACTTGCTCTTAATGCATTTTTTGTCGAACATTTAGAATGACAGAGAAAAAGAAGACGATTAGATAAACCAGAATTTTAGGCTTCTTTCTAAAGTGGTTTTGAAACTGATTAAAGCCGCATGCAAAACAAGAAACACAATTAGTATATAATTAATCAAGTTTTAATTATTAAAATCTTAATAAATGAATTTATTTTATTTTTTAAAGTAACTTATATATAAAGTGATTTTAAAAAAACATACTAACGGAAATCTACTCCCTCCGTTTCATATTATAAATCTAGTCAAATTTCAAGTTTATAAAAAAATTAGAAACATCTAAAATATTAAATTAGTTTAATTTAATCTAACATTGAATATATTTTGATAATATATTTGTTTTGAGTTAAAAATACTAATATATTTTCTATAAACTTAGTCAAACTTAAATAAATTTGATTAGGATAAGAAGTCGAAAAGTAGCTAGAACAAGAACAGGCCCCAGAGAAGGAGCTGAGCTTCTTGAGACTCTGTAAAATGCCTGCTCAGTGAGCAACTTTTGTAGCTGTAAAATGGTGATGCACCTGACTTCCTTACCAGTACTTCCTGATGTTTGGTCATCTGTAAGCACTTGCTTAATTTTTACGGTTTGAATTCAGTGTTAAAACAAGGGATAGTATTAATACAGCTCAAATCTTGGGTGCAATCTGATCGGATTAAACTAGGCCCGTTCTACATCAGTTGAATATCTGTTCCAGGTCAAATTCAAGCAATTATCAATTTGCAAATCATTAGATAGAATTTGAAAACTAAATAAATTCCATTGAACACATTCAAACGTGAGCAAATTTTCAACAGAAAAAAATGGCAGTATTTGACCGTCGTTTAACATAAACAGGGAAGAAATTAACTTGGAATCCGAAGGCTCGGTTATCTTCAGCCTGCCAGTAGCCCAACAGCAATGCAGGCAACGCGTACTCCATTTTTGGGCCACATATACATATCAATCCCGTGACGGCCCAACTTTTATGGGCCTAAATGAGCTCGCCATCCCATCCCAGCCCATCCCAATAAGTATGGTCCTCACGTAGCTCGCAGTGCCATCCCGGCCCATCTAGTATGGGCCGCCCGGATCTCGCAGCTCCTCGCAAACATGGGCTGTGAGCCTATGACGGGCTGACTGCTGTACGGTGGTGAGAAGCCACGTCAGCATTTAATTCCTCCTGGCCCACATGCTTATACATGCGCTTCCCCACTGACATATGGGTCCAGTGAGCCCCTGCCGCATTCCGGCGCGTGGCGTCGCGATCATTTTCACACGTCGGACGCTGCTCCAGACCGGGCCCACGGCATTCTTATCGGTCTCACCTGTCTGTCACCCTGGGTAACATGACCCCGGTAACTCGTATGGCGGAGAACTAAAAAAAATTACAGGAAGGGAGCAAAGGGTTCAACATGAAAATCCACCCAATTCTTCGCTGATATGTGGGTCTCAAAAACTGATTATTGTTGTGGGTCCTTGCTGTCAGTGACGTTGGAGGGTAAGAGGTTAGGTTATCGATAGGTAGGTGTGGAATCGGGCACTGCTTAGAACTGCCATTAAAGCAGGCTGCTTCCCTCCGCTCTCTCGGTGTCTCCTCTACTCCGCTTCTCTCCACCTCGCCGCGAGAGGCCGCGCCGAGTGACGGAGAGAGTGGGAGGGAGGGGGAGAGAGAAGTATCGATCCATCCGCGTGTGTCTCCGGTAAGCGAAACCTTCGAGTACTTCTTCGAGTTCTAGCAATGGTTCGATTCGTGGCTTTTGCTTCGGATTGGTTGTTGTAGTAGATTGTATTCGTGAGGAAATGGGTTTTAGATTAAAACGCCATTCGGAGCCCTGTCGCTCCCAACTCTGGGGTTGCTAAATTTCGAGTTCTTTGGTCGTCTCTGCTCCCATGATGTCGTCTGTGATGGCGTTTGTGCGATTCGGTGTTCTCGCGTTGTTTGGGGGGATTCGAATGGGCGCCTTCTGCGGTTCCGCGCTCCGTCCATTTTCGGCGAAGCAGGGATCGAAAAATACGATTTGCGCGCGGATTAGCCCCTTTTTGCCCGCGTTTTGAATTTGTGCGGCACTTTTTTGAACTTCAAACACGTGATTTTCTCAAAAAATTCAGTTTTTTTTTTCGTGTCTAGTGGGACGATTTTCTGTGGGCGGCGGTGGTTTAAATCGTTTGTTTCTTTTACTTGTCATAGGACTAGGGATTGGCTATGCCCCGTTTCTCATAGCTTAGTCGAAGTATCGGATATGCTGCATCGAAATTGTTGATCTCCTTTTTTTAAAAAAAAAAATCGATAAGTGATAGTTCGGGGAATTTTACTCTTTTACCGAGTTAGTAAAAAAATAGTTGTTTGCTTTACTGTAGCAACTTAGCATTGCTAGATGTACTGTTCTACCCGCTGCTCTCATGATTTTGCACTTGGTAATGTTCTCATTGGTACAGAACTGTGGTTTTCTTCTTCTTTTTTTAAATGATATACTGTACTTGCTGTACGTCTAAATACTGAATCTGAGTTAGTATTTTGTGTAGAAACTAAACATACTTTAGTATATTTTGTGTAGAAACTAAACATACTAACTGAAATCAGCACCAAGCAAAGTGTAAAAAGATCGTTCTTACCATTTGGAATGTATTTCTATGCTGTTATGGACTGCGTGGGCGAGGATCCTTTGTTTTTTTTTTTCAGGAATAGGAATACATGATCCTTTGCCTTTATTGTATGATTATGATGAACCTAGTAATGATTAAATCTTGGCATGGTTAGTCTCCCAAAGATGTTTTTAGGTTTGCTCCTATCTATTCATGTTTACACATTTAATTTTGCATTACATGAAAACTTGCACTGGTTTGTTGCTTTTAAGGGCATTTTATCTTGTTCATTGCTGTTAAGTGTATTTTATCCACAGATAAATGATGACGGAACGTTCTCCATATGCATTTGTGTTCTATTTTGTATTTATTTTGTTTTTAGAATATTATTCTAGACTCGTTTGCTTTGTAATGAAAATATCCTTTTGTCAAATATTTGCAGCATATATATTATAGTTCATATTGCCGCAACATTCATTAATATGCCAACATTGATGATGAAGAACAATTGTAATGATGATGATGATATTGGGAGTGAGTTTTGTTACTCCTTTAATTTAGATAATACCATAGAGAATGTACATTCACAAAACAATAAGTTGGAGCTGGTTAAAACTGGAGAGTTCAATCAATATGAGCAACTAACCGGATTTTCTTTGCCTTGTGGAGATCTGCAGTACGGTGAGAAACTTACTAACAGTTTCTGAATGCCCTGTGTGTACTATTTATTAGAGAAACTCCACTTTAATGCATCTATAATCTGTGGTTGTTATTTTTCAGATGCGTACCTAAGGACTCAGATAGCCGGGCAGGATAATAAGAGTGGGGAAGGTGCTGATTTTATGGATGATGGAACTTTTACTTTGCTTAAGGTGCCAGTGCTGCTATTTCTTCCTCTTTTTTCTCCTCATGAAACTGCTGTACTTCTTTAGTCATATGTTTAGTATGATACTATTGATATATCTTGCATTTATTGATTCTACATTTATTATTTAATAATTGGTCTTGATTCATGTTCTTATTTGCATTCCTTTGAACTTTTATTGATTTGATGGGGCCTAACTGTAGATTATTTCATGTACACAAATTAAGTCGTTGAAAAAGAATCAGCAAAAGTTTATTTGCCTTTTTCAATCCCGTTGGTAAGATCATTGCCGAAGTAAGAACTAAGAAATGTGCAAATCATAATGTTTCATGGAGAATGCGTATTTATTTCTTGATGTGTCTGCCATGATTTTGCCCATCTATGATTATCTTTGGTTCCTTTAGTCAAGTTGCAGAACAACATGTGAGAATGACTACTTCCTTTAGTCAAGTTCACCAGCTAGTTCACTTGATGTAGTAATTTGTTAATAAAATGCTTCAATCAAGACTTAACAAAGTTATACTCCCTCTAGTCAGCAATATTTGGTGTTGGGAGCATTAATCTTAGTACTCAAAACATAAAATATTATTAGTCCCTCCGAGGGACTAACTCATTTGTAGAAAATCATCTACGTTATAATGATATATGCTGTATGGGATTGTTGAAAAACATGCATATGCGCATACCATGTTTACCTTCAATGAGATGGTGATAATCATGAGATCCAGTTGACAAGTGAAAGAAAAAAAAATGCAGAGTGCAGTAATACCGTTGGTTTGCCATGCCACCATCCACTGCAGTCTACTCTTTCTTCTAGCCATAGCTCTAGGATAAAGAAGATTGTTATATGAAATCTATAAATACATGTAATCTAGAAAACAGGTAAACCCAGACAGGCCGCACTGTTCTACTGGTTTGGCCAAATCCAATGATGGGACAAAATTCTAAGATGGTGATTAAGTGCACAAGTCTCATGCTTTGATTAACAGCTGTTGATCTTACTGAAATTTAGGCAGATAAAAGTTTTTAACCTTTGTAAGATTGCACATGCTAGATTTGCTTCCAAAAATCATGCAGCATTCAGAATTGCAGATATTGTACATTTCTTTTTTTATTTTGACAACTTTATTAAGTGTACTCTGTACCAACATTCCTTTTGGTTAACATGAACTGTACATTTGTCTCAAAAAAGATATGTACATGTTATATCATTTCCGTTTTCTTTTGAAGTTGTAACTGCATCAATATATCAGGATAATTGTTTTTCTTTAGATTGAAGGAATTCTCGCCTCTTGTGCTAACTAAGTGGCATATACTTGCAGGGTTTAATAACTGAATCAAGAACTTCATCACCATATTATGAGGAGGATCATCAGTTAAATTCACTATATTATGTCAATCAAGGTAAGGAGTTATGAGTTACCCTTTCCCCTGAACTAGACTACATGTGGCCTGCTTGCGTATGTAGAACACACCTATTTAAATAATCTGTTTAGAAACAGACCATTAAAATGCTCCTTTCAAAAATTTATTTTTTTATGGGAATATTGATTTAGTTATTACTGTGTTAATATGCCACTGGTGTACTGCAATCGATGCAGCCAACATAATTGAGGGGTTTTCAATGTAAACAATGATGACCATTCTGGATTCCTGTATCAGGCTACTACGGGCATGCTAATAACCTTGACTGCATTTATGTTTTCACTTATTGCCAATGCCAAAGCCTTCTTGCAAAATGTGAAATTTGCATGTGGTTTTGCATTCCCATCCCTGTCCTCATCTGATGGTTGCTTCGCCATCCTCAGCCCCGTTAGGTAATATGTCTATTAGGCATGGGTTATTGCAAGAAAAATTGTGGAATTGTTACTCCATATATCTATCAACTTAAACACATTATTACCTACTTTTATCATTTAGTATTAATTGTTTATCTGCCATTGCTTTTAAATTCCATGGTAAGGTCAAAGTCAAATAACTTTTTCTAATGGAGATACGGGTTTTGGGTATTGTGTGTTTCTCAGATGGACATGGCATTCCTGCAACAACAAATCCTACCTGGGACTTTACTCAGAGTTGCGATCCGTTGAACCATTCCCTGACTGAGGATTCTGTTCCTTTCAATGTTGGTACTTCAGCTGGAGTCCTGACTAATGCCACCTCAAATGATTTTATGCCCATTGATGAGCTGGCGATCACGAGTGGGAGATATGGAGTACTTCCTTCCATTGAGAAAACTGAAGAAGGCAGTATTGCCATCGACAAAGCTAACTCGTTTGGGGCAACTGCAACCATGTGCTATAATAGCGTTCATTTCTCTCATTGGATTGACCAGAATTTAACTGGTCCATTGCCTGATTTAGCTGATCTTCCTGACATACATCCAGACAGTTTCTTACCAACACCTAGAAAGAACATCACTCTTGTTCTTGATCTTGATGGTAAGTAACAAAAGACAAAACCTTTACATGTGTTTCTTTCCTTGCACTTGAGATTAACGTCATACTCGTTTTCTTTCTGCACAGAAACTCTTATCCACTCATCAGCGGTTGATCGTGATGGTGCTGACTTTTCATTTCCTATGTACCATGGCTCAAAAGAGCACACTGTGTACGTGAAAAAGAGGCCACATGTTGACACCTTCCTTCAGAAGGTGTCTGAGATGTTTAAGGTTGTTATCTTCACAGCTAGCCTAAGCTCCTATGCAAATCGGCTGCTTGATATGTTGGATCCTGAGAACGTATTGTTTTCTAAGCGTTATTTCCGGGATTCATGCCTGCCAGTAGATGGTAGCTATCTTAAGGATCTGACTGTTATTGTTGCTGATCTTGCAAAGGTTGTGATAATCGACAATTCTCCAGAGGTGAGTCGTAGTGATAATCCATCTTGAGGTGCCTCTTAATTTTGTCCAATTTTTATGGCTATACTAGTGCTTAGGGTTTTTTTTTGCTTCAGTGGATCTTTGCTTTGAGTTTGAAACCTAAATTTATGAGTTCGGGAAGGGTCCTATATCATCTGGTGCCTGAATATTTTTCTTTCACATGTGTTGTAGGTTTTCCGGCTACAGGAGGAAAATGGTATACCCATAGAGAGTTGGACCAGCGACCCGGCTGACAAATCATTGGTTGAGCTGTTACCCTTCCTGGAAGCCATTGCTGTTGCAGATGACGTTCGACCAATTATCGCCCAAATATTAGGCCGTCCAAGATCAATTGCTTAGATGTTGCGACAAATATCAGAAACTGCTCGTCGCTTATTTTACAAAGATTCTTTCCCCCCATAGTTGAACAGGGTACCTGTGTGGTGTCACCATCGAACCAGTTTCTCATTGCTTCTTTTACAGAGTTTGATTCCCGAGATTTTGTGAATTCCTTTGGTGGGAATGTTAATTTTGTGGTTTGCAGTTTTGTACGTAGCGTCTATCTTAAACTAGCATATGTACTGCAAACAATGCAATTATAGGAGACTAAAGATTATATTTTCTTTCCAAGTTCATCCTCTGATTTAACTACTACATATCATATGGATGTGGATTGATATTGTCCCGGAGTTGAAGATGAGTGACATGAAGGCGGAGAAGGAGGTCGTCGCCGGCAAAGCTGTGCAGGCACCGGCGGCGGAGAAGCCGGAGGTGGAGAATGATCCGGTGGTGATCGAGATGCTCAAGCCATTGTACGAGCGCGACGATGCCCTCATCAATGGAGGACCGCGAAGCGAGGGACGCAGCCCTCGATGAATTAATTCATCCGCCTCTACCCTGACCTGACGGACTGACGCATCCGCACCTCGTCGTCGAGAGGTGATGAATTCTTGCTCTTTGCCTTTGAATTTGCTTATGTTTAGCACCGGATAGGAAAACTCTGTGGATATTAGTAATATCAGTAATGATTCATGATTTTATTCCATTCTTGTTCCTTGGTGTTCATCGCAGCTAATGGAGAGTAAACTAGGATGTACCTGAGAATGAGAACTTAGGGCCATGGTAGCAATCAAATTTTGTCAGTCTAATGATTTGAATTTCAGCTGGCGCCGATGAGTAGCAGCAGATTGATACTCAGTACAATTCCTTAGTGATCTTTGTCTTGTACTACTGTGACAAAACCACTTTCTTTTCAAACATTTCGGACATACAAGCATGATATATTTATCTTACATTTGCATGATCTGATTCCGTTTCATGTAACACCTTAGCACTTGACAAGTGTAGTATAGTATGCCTCCTTTGAAACATATGAAGTACAAATCTCGAAAGAAAAATCTGTAAAACCGAACTACTCTGTTTCTTTTCCTGAAGATCCTGCAAAATTATTGGGCTTTTCAAGGATTCCAAACAAGCTGGGCCGATGAAGACGCTCTCACGGGCCATGGCTAAAACCCAAAAACCTTCTCTCCTTCCTCCCCTATCCTCTCGCTCGCTCTCCTGTTCTCCACTCTCCCAGCGCCAAATCCCCGCACGCCGCGCATGGCGCCTCCCGCCTCCGCCTCGCCGCCGGTCTCCCTCCTCTTCCTCTCCCTCCCGCTCTCCCCTTCCTCGTGTCGCGGCCTCCGCCGCCTCCCCGCGCCACACACCCACCTCCCCCCGCGCCGCCTCTCGCTCGCGCCGGCCCGCCCTGTCGCCGCGCTGCTCTCCAGCCTCAGCGACGCGCTGGAGGAGGAGGAGGAGGAGGAGGAGGAGGAGGAGGAGCTCGTGGAGGTGGGATACGTGAGCGGCGCGCACGGGGTGCGCGGCGACGTCCTCGTGTCGCCCCGCACCGACTTCCCCCAGCTCCGCTTTGCCACGGTATCATCACTCGCTCTCCATCATCCCGTTCCCCAATTTCGGAGCCGTATATGTAATCGGGCGTTGTTTATTGTTCGGTTGTTTGATCATCGCGATCACGTCACGCTGACAGCCGGGGAAGAGATGGCTGAGGGCCCGTGCCGCTGGGAAGCAGCAGGTAAAGGAATTTGAGCTTGTTCGAGGAAGAGCTCATACCGGGAAAAAGAGTTGGATCGTCACGTTTGATGGGGTCGATTCCGTGGATGAGGTCTGGCTTTTTTACTTTGATTGCATTCCTATACAGTCATTTGCTCTTAATTTTTAGTACTTGTAGCCTTAAATCAGCTTGCTATAGTTGATACTAGTTTAGCATTGCATTGGGATATTTGTAGGTCGTCGGAAACAAACTGAGTTGATGTTTCATCCATGCTGTATTTTTGTTCCGCACATGCACGCATACAACTTTACAACAACAATTGTCGGCTGCATTGAGATATTTATAGGTCGTTGGAAATGAACTGATATAATGTTTCATCTGTGCTGTATTTTTATTCCATACATACAACATCAATTGTCGGCTGCTTGCAGATAAAGTTACACACTATCACTGAGTATAACTGCATTAGTTCATCTCAACCTAGCGCACACGAAATGTATATTATGGTCGGCATGTGTCTAGATGAGAATCCTTTTATGGATAGCATTCAGTGTGTAATGTGTTAGTAATGCTTCCTATATGTTTAGCATATGGCTAGCTTCTAGTGTAATTCATTTATCACTCTATTTCAGGCCAGGCAAATAGTTGGTTCAGCTATACTTGTGAAAGCTGGGGATAGGCCAGAAATGGAGGAAGATGAAATCTATTCACTTGATCTTGTTGGCATGAGAGTTATTGTCAAGGTACATACTTTCCTTTTCAAGTTTATGATTCAGTTGTTAGTTTAAATAATAAAATGAAGCTACAACGTGAGCAAAGGCATGATCCTACTGTTTGGTGCCTAGGCGGTAAAACTGAAATATAGTGGTAGCTGGATGACGTGTACATGTAATACGTTACTGGCTCTCTGGCTGTTTGTCTTCGACCTTGCCTTTGGATACTCAATAAATGTGCACATGTCCAACAAACTAATAACTGCGGCATTCTTTTATTATTGAGCGTATGCATTCTTGAAAATAACACTATCTTACAAAAAAGCTGCCTTATATGGGATTTTTACCCTATTGCTGGAACTAGGAACTTTTACTCTTCAATTGCTCTGTCCAGCTTAGATAAGTTTTTTCCCGCCTACTAAAAGTAAAGAGTAAATTTCACAAAACTACAGATTTAGCAATAAATTTATCACAAAACTACAGGTTTAAGGCTAAGTATCACAAGACTACAGATTTAATAATCAAATTATCACAAAACTACAGATTTTGGGGTTTAAATACTTAGCACTAATGTTATGGTCGAGTTATAAACGTCCAAGTTTTGTGATTGAACTAATGCTAAACTTGTAGTTTTGTGATAAAATGTGTTATTACTAGATCTGTAGTTTTGTGATACTCCACCTTAAATATGTAGTTTTATGATAAATTTGGTGTTAAATCTGTAGTTTTATGATACATCATCTTAGATCTATAGTTTTGTTATAGTTTGATCAATATATATGTAGTTTTGTGAAATTTACTCAAAAGTAAACACCACTGGCAAAATGTGTACTGGCATGGACATAAGAACACAGTATGCTGCTTGTTTTCTCATTGGGCAGTTCTTCATCGCATTTTTAATAATTAATTAAAGTTGTTTTGATAATTAATTAAAGTTGTCCTGTTTTCATTGTAGGACACGGGCAAGCTTGTTGGAATAGTTGGTCAGGTTTTCAACTTTGGAGCTGGTGATCTTCTACAAGTTATGATTGGTGACACTGAGGATACTGTTTCTCAGCCAAATTCAGAAAATCAAGATTCCACCCCATCTGGTGAGCATGTGTGGATTCCATTTGCTGAGGATATTGTACCTGATATTGATATGGAGCGTAGAGAAATGTGGATTACACCTCCAAAGGGGCTTCTTGAGCTCAACGCGCGTTCTGATAAGAGATCAAAGAAAGAAAGGCGTGCTATGGTTAGGTCTGCATCATCCTTTTCTTGCATGTTATGTTCCATGTATAAAGCATTCTTTTGCACATAAAAGTAAAGAATATATCAGGTCTAAAGAATTTCACTTCATTATAGAAGGGGGCAGCCCCTGTTTCAGAAATTAAAAGGTTCTAAAAAACTCAAACGTTTATTTCAGCGGCTGCACAGATTTTACAAATATTGAATGTGCATGTCATTTTTTTTAATGAGATGCAGTAAACACATTGAACTCTCTTGCTTGTGGTGCTAACCAAGAATGATGCAATCATATGAACCACCTGATATTTTGCAAATAAAGCGTGACCAGATGTGAAATATGACAGGAATGGAAGGAAAAGAAGAGGTTACAACGTCGTGTAATTGCAGCAAAGAAGATACTATCTGAAATGGACCAGGGTCATGTTCTGGAAGGTTTGCTATCTGGGGACAAGGTTCAGAAGGCTTCACTTGCAGAACAGATTGGGTCCATTGACTTTCAATTGTTCCGACATGCAATGCATAGTGTTAGCAGACCAATTGGCAGGTGAAGACTTCGGACAACCTTTTCTGTTCTGCCTAAATCTTTTCAAGAGAAGCTGACTTGTGCTTCAATTTTCACTAAATAGATGTCAGTAATTTACCTCTAGTTCTTAATCTAGCTTCCTTTTTTGGAACATGTTACTATTTGCAGCTTGTCAAAAGATGTCTTTGTCAAATCCTCTTCATCGAGGAAAAAAATGATGAGAATACCTTATGAAACCCTCATGATCCATGAAGAGAATGCGAACTTCGCTAGTGAACTCAATGAAGGGGTTGGGATCCTTCAGAAGTCGAAAGCAGCCATCATACTTATTACAAATGACTCTGATACCCTGGATGCTGAGTTTCAGGGATTGCTTAATTCTTTTAACAAGTTAATGAAGGTATGCGTTGCTTATTGCAGTTCTTTCTGTATGGGAGCTAAATATATTAGCATGCCCAATTTGCAGTTTTATGTTTTCTCTGATTGTTCCAGTAATAAATTTTATATATACCATGCTGCCATAAGGAGAGAGAGAGATTGAAGATTGATTTAGTCTCAGTCTCTCTCTCATCGTTCATAGTACTAATCTATTTAGCTACAAAAAACATTAAAATTATGACTGGTTGGTTTGTGCTCGTTTGCTTCGTGTGCTTTGTTGTTAAGAACTTTAGACTCTATTTCATTCTGAATGTTTGGAGAAAATTGATATATTTTTTGCTTGATACAGGTTGAAGAAACCCGAGGCTCTATCCCTTTTGTTATTGTTTGTCCTGCTGGTCATGTGGAGTCAGTTCAGAACTGTTTGGTAGAGAATGACTATTTTGGTTTAGACACTCAGAAGGTAAATATAGTCTTAAAATGGTCCTCACGTGGTTCTATGTTTTGTGTAGTGCGTACAAAGAAATTTCAGCCAAGATGACTAGTTGTTTCTTTTCTATATTATATTAGATCAGTTGAACCTCTATTTGGGCCAACATTTGAAACTTAATCTTGTTATTATTTTTCACCCATTTAACACAACACAGTACAAAGAAATAGTTCGTTTGTGTTCCAGATTTGTAAAATGTATGGATAACCTCGAATTCGTTATGGTGGGGATAAGCTTACTTGCAATACGTAGTTCAGCTGTACACGTACTATTTTTCATGCCTGCCTTCTCCAGAGTTGGCGTATCTTTTTCCCCCCTTTGCAGATCCTCATAGTGCCTCATTCTTTTTCCTGAAAAAGAAATGGTTTCATCATGGCTTCTTTGATATTTTTAGTGATTATTTCTTTATTTAAAACTTGGGTTATGGATATGACCAATTCTCCTTTTGTTTTTTCAAATGTTTTGTGGAATCCATTTGCAGGTATGGGTTCTGGAAGAAATGAAACTTCCGATTGTCAGTGTGTCCTCTAAGCTAAACAGCAGGAAGATTCTGTTGAAGTCTCCATGGGAGATACTACAGAAGCCAGCAGGAACTGGGGTGATTTTCAGCTTGCTATCATCGAATAAAATTTTGGATACTCTAAATGAAATGGGTGTGGAGTATGTACAGGTAAGATCCTGTGCAGTTCACCTTCTTGTCCTGCCACTCATTTGGCATTCAACCATTTACTTTGTTTTTTTCTAATAAGTCTGTTCATTATGAACTGCGAACTCCGTACACAATAGTCAAGAATGAAGTGCAACATTGTGTTATATAAAGCCATGATCTAATTGTTACATTTTCGATTACCTCTTTAGAAACTTGAAGCACACCCTTTTTATGTAGCTTACAGTTTGCTACTATCGCTGCCTGAAACATATAGTCTACCAAATGCCAGACTGCCAGTGAGGCAGTGATGAGTGTAGTATACTAATGTTTCAAATCCTTCTTTTTTTTGACCATGCAAGCTGGAAGGTTGCACTCCTTCCTCTTGATTTCATCCAAGTTATTTCTTGATTTTATACCTTCATAAACCGATACCTGAAATGTATCTTACTTGTATAGCAGATATGCAGCTTATCCAATAAGCCAAACATTGGGCATCCATTGCTGTTTGGGGCTGTCAGCTCCTTTGGCGCGGATGCTGGCCTCATACTTTGCAAGAGCAGCAAGGAAACCGAGGATGATTTTGATCTGATTCTTTCCATGAACCACGTAAACAAGATGTGCAGAGATGTTACTAAGCTCAGGTTCTCTGCGCAGCAGGAGCAACATGTGCATGTCGAGCATGTCGATGGCAAACGGATCGATGTCCAACGAGAGGCAACGAACTGTCATCGCTTGCATGCAGAGGTCACTAGTGTCTTGAACTACTGCTCTCCTGATAAAGTGTGTGTCATAGAGATTGTCGAGCAATAGGTTCTCTCTGACAAGATGTGTCATAGAAATACAGTAAGCACAAGGTAGTACTTTTGTTTTTTAGAAGTGTTGGATGGTAGATGTAACACCAGTTGACCCATTCATGTGCGGTGCGGCCTACTTGTTTGTTCTTGTCGGCAAATGCTACAGAGAGATGGCCCGCTAGAATATGGGTCGTGAGTGATATTCGTGGATTGATCCACTTTGAAGTTTGGACATCAAAATTCGACGAATGATATTTTTGCAATCCAATTTGGCCGTCAGAATATGGATCCTGCATGAGATGCGAGCAGAGGAAGCCAGGCGGCAAGCCTGAAATTGAAACAAAGGTACATCAAATACATGGCTCTTTCTATTGACTTTTGTTTGCTTGTTTGACTGGGCTGGAGGCTCAAATATCACAAGCATATTTTGCTTCCTCAAAACTCATTTCAACAAGATTAAACTTTAGCTAGCATAACATTCTACCAAATAATCCGCCGTCTCAATTTTTGGCGAATGATTCATTTCCGGAGTATGCTTTTGCAGGTATTACACAAGAAGCAACAGCTTCTAGCAACAGAACAGGAAAAAAAAAATCAAGGGTTGCAGGTATGTACACAAGCAAGTGCTGTTATTCACATTTTCTCCCTTTCTCTACAACAAATAAAGTGCGAGAAATTCCACCATGAACTTTCTCTCCCTCTTTTCCTCTTTCACCATCACGAGTTCACTGCCATTTCAAATGGACAATGGCCGCCTGAGATGGAATAGGAGTTTTCCTAGCCAAAACTTCTCCTTTCTTCAACCTTCGCCTGCATCCGTGACCAGATGCGAGACCAATTGCCTTGCCAGCCTTATATCTGGGTGGTTGGGCACAACACAAACCCATGCTCCGGCATTCCCATCTTGCTCATCTATGGAGCAATTCCGCAACTGCCTGACTATATTACTCTAGTACATCCTTGAAACACCGTATTGAACGGCACCAACCTTGCTGTATCCACCAGCAACTGCTGTGATGCCGTTGAACGGAGCAATGCTGTATAGCATGCTCCCTTGGAGTGCAGCCCTGTCTGTTAGATCAGTTCTGGGAGCACTCCTCGTAATGTAGTATTGTGAAGACCGCATGTCCGGGGCTGTATCTGGAGCAACCTTGGCATCCATCAAGTGTTGTGCATGCCTGTACTGCACACGATCTTTCTCAAGCTCTTCCTGATGTTTCCTATCAGAGTAGTCTGACTTTAGGTTGTAGCTGTATCCTGACTTGTTGGCAGCTGCTGGAGGAACCACCGGATTCCTCACCACCCTCCGTGCGTTGTGCAGATCTGCGGCACCTGGATTCTCGAATGGTAATACCGGGCCAACCGTTCTTCCTGGTCTAGCTGTGAGTGACAAAGATGAAACATATGAGATCAATGCTCCTTGAATTCAAAATTAAAACGTACACTGGATTAAGTCACAAATGGTAAAGATAAACAGATACCTGTTGGGATCCTTTGAGTAACTTGGGATGTTGCATCTAGGCCTTCATTTGGAGGAATTGATGTGGAGTGAACTGTTGTAGCCCTGCAAAGAGCCGATCAAAGGTCAGCTGCAAAGGTCAAGCACAATATCTAGGATCTGATAGCCAAGATAACCCAATACTAATAGTAGAACATTTTTCTTCCCTTATTTATTAATTTTAACAGATGCAATATGGCAGCACAAATCACTGAACTGGCAATTATGATCATGTTGGAAAGAACTGTAACCATGTAAGTTACCTTGGAAGAGAAACATGCTTCCTATCTAGTGCACCACTCTTTCCTCCGTTTTCCTCTAAGATGGCAAATTGCCTCCGGAAATTATCAACAGCACTACATAACAAAAATAAAAAGTTGTGAATATAGCCATATAAACAGGGAAAGAATTTATAAGATGTGTCAAGTTAAAAACCTTGGATATAGAAAGCTCGTATTTTCGGAGCCATTCATGTAATCCTTCAGAAGCTGAGGATGATACTCTAATATCTCCCGGAATATAAGTTCCTTGATATCATCTTTGGTAACCTTTCTTCGTTCAAACTCAAACTCCATTTTTGAAATTGGTTGGCATGATGGTTCTCTCTCCACTTTTGCAAGACCTTTAAAATATGGATCAGCCAACGCCTGATTATACATAAAGCAGATTGTTAGAATAACATCTAAAGTAGGCGTATATAACTATGTGAAGTAGCAGAGATGACAACACAAAACATGAAATCTATCTAATTCAAGTAGAGCTTGCCTACCTCTTCTGCAGTAGGTCGATCCTTAGGATCAAATGCTAGAAGCCTTTGTAAGAGCTTGAGAGCCAAAGGATCTACATTGGGGAACTTTTCTGAAAAAGGTACTGGCTGCTTCCTCCTCATGCTGCTCAGGTACCTCCTTGCCTTGTCGTTCCGAATCTGAAGCGGTCAAAATGTGGAAAAATCAGACCTGGAATAATTTGTGCTGGGGTATTAAACATGTCAATGTTTCTGATAATAATCATACCCGTGAAATAGCATCCATCGATGGTGTACCCAAGAGATCAGTCATCAAATCCAATTGATGAACTACATTTTTACCAGGGAATAAAGGTTTTCCAGTCAAAATCTCCGCAAAAATGCAACCAATACTCCATGTATCTATAGCTGGTGAATACTGCAGAAAAGAATCAATTTAGTATCACCAACTTAGCATAGGAACGAAAGTAAATATGAAGGTAGGGATAACAAAAATAACTACAGCAGATTTTACAGGAGTACCTGCAACATTAAGTAATGTATTTTGGCTTGTCAAAATATGTTCCTGAACAAGCACCCTGCTATTAATATGCTGCTACACTACTCTAAAACTAATTGACATATAATAACCAAAGGACAGAGACCTACGCACCAATCATGTAGAATCTGAACTTTTTTTTTGCTCTTTATGTGTATGAGTGGGGCATCTCAAGGTCAATGTCAACAGATAAGAAGAAGAAATTGGAAAATGTTGCTAAAATTATTATGCTGGGGAGTCCTATGAAAATGAACAGCATAATACTCTGATAAAGAAAACCACAGGTTGGGGAAATTGATTGTACCTTAGAAAAGAAAGACCCGCACAGCTCAGGAGCTCTGTACCATCTAGTTGCAACGTAGTCCTGTGGAACAGTGAAGCAGACCGTGAGACTTATATTGCATGCCAGATTCTTTGGTATGGAACACAACATGGTATCCAGTTTTCCATAGAGAACTTTAGTGTTGAGAATAACATACCGTCCAGAAAACTGTTGTAGGAGTGTCATTAAATGCAACTCTTGCTAGTCCAAAATCACATATCTTCAGCTTACAGTTAGCATTTGCTAATATATTTTTGGGCTTTAAATCACGATGATAGACATTAGCTGCACCCACAAAGACTTATCATCAGAACATAGCTAAATACTCAATGCTCGATTGAGATATAGTAAATTTAGTAACTGCAGTTAGCAGATCCAAATACAGAATTTGAACGGGATTCATAGAACAAAAGACTTTCTGAACTGAACACGACTTGATAGCTATTGAATTAAGAGCACATTTTCGCAATTAGCACTTATGTCAAAGAAATTTCAAGACAAAGAAAAGAGTTATATAATCTGAGCCTAACAGCTATCTTGGGAAATCAATAGAATCATGGTTAACACCATACAGACAAGACATAGTAGAAATGGCACTAGAAAATTTCGACAGCTACTTTAAGAATGCACAGGACAACAAGACTATTACATTGGTTAATAGAGAACTGAACTTTGTATGCAAATGCACTACTCAGAATTGCTCATAATCCTAACCCAGAGAAGCACCAATGTGATACCATGATAAAAGAACTTTCAGAGTGTAGGTAAGATTTCTTAATATGCGTACCAGTATGGATATATTTCAATGCACGAAGCATTTGATACAGAAAGAACTGATGATGTTCCTTCGTTAAGTCATCATTAGCCTTGATAACCTGGTGGAGGTCTGTATCCATCAGTTCGAAGACAACATAAATATCTTTGAAGTCCCTTCTAGATGGAGGTAACATTATGTGTTTGATCTCCACAATATCAGGATGCCGTAAAAGCCGGAGAAGTTTGATCTCACGGAGGATCCTAGCAGCATCAGATAGATGCTCAAAGATATTGTGTATTTTCTTGATTGCTACTTTGTCACCGGTATGTTGGTCAATAGCTGAACATACAACCCCATAACTTCCTTTTCCAACAATTTCTTGAATTTTGTATCGGCTGGAGTCACCATATTCACTGAAGAAATCCATCTCTGTTGTGTTCTGGACAAAATTCAAGATTGAAAATTCAGCACTCTGTCTCAAAACACAATGGCATCCAAGAACAATTACATAATTTACGCAGTGGCATGTGAATTGGAACAAAGCACAAATTCACTGAGTTACATGTTCCCCAAGAGCTAAGCAGCTGCAACACAACTTATCACAAAACCAAGGTTTTCGCATTATCGGGATACTAAGAAGCTTTGCAAAAATAAAAAAACCATGTTAACCAATTACATACAGCTTGCAATTGAACTCCTAATAATACCTCTTGCACCAAAGACATCACAACCAAAAAGGCAAAAACAAAAGCCAATGAAACAGTAACCTTTGCCTAGTCTATGCTCGACGACTCGAAACCACAGACTGAAGGTCTGCAGCAGACCAGCAAGTAATTCAGAGAACCGAATTACAGAAAAATACAGATACACTGCAGCCTGACCAAATCAACACTGTCCTGACCTCTACCCCCGGCTCCCGCTATGGTGAACTAATGATCGCCCTAATTCTTGACAAGTCTAATGATCAGTCTGGAAAAGATACACCTTTGGCTCAAACCTATCAGTAAAAAAATACCTCCTTTTTTCAGTGGGCATAGATAAACTTACTCATTACCGGAAAGAAAATACAGCTTGCTTGGATTAGGATAAACTTACTAATTACCCAAGATTTTGAACCAAACAAGAATTACCATGTTATTACGGGCTAATAGTAGCGTTTATACAAGTCAGCCTTAGTTTGGAATTGAATGCGTTTTAAGGAAAGAGATTAATGACTTCTTGCAGATGCACAGGAAGATTTCAGGAAACGCTCGCAAAGCTCAGGTAGGATAGGATAGGATAGGATCTTCCTACAAGGCAAGAATCCGCAGCAAATCCGGGAGCAATTTCCTGACGCCGTTACGCTCACGCGCAGGAGCAGGACACCAAACTTCTTCGGATCAGAACCCACAATTCCACCGCCTGAATCCCCCCAAAACCACCACTTCCAGCCTATCCAAGTTCAGATGAACACGCCGACGAACCCAATAATCCACGACGCCGAGAAGGCAAACCCCAAAACACAAAACGAAGAAGCAGCAGCGAATCTTTCAGTTTCACTCCGGAGCACGAGCTCTCCCACCACCCACCCACCCACCTTGCTCCGCTGCTCCGCCGCCGGCGCCGCCGCCCGACCACCCGCATTTGCCTCAGGCATCGCGAGACGGCCGCCGGGGAGATCTCGCCGGGAGAAAATCCAAGCCTCACCGCTCGAATCCGCAGCGATGTGGAGGAGGAAGAAGCAGCCGAGTAGTGTAGCGGTGCGGTGGTGGGGTGTGTTAAAAACAAGCAGCTCTACCATCCACGGTGGGTGACGTGGCCTTTTGGGGGAATGGACGGTATTGCCCCTTCCGTGACAGTTGAGTCGAGGTGGACCTGCGTAATTCGTATGGGTATTTTAGGTATCCATGTGAATACTGGATAGTGGATGCAGCCATACTGGATAGAAGGATCCAAGCTTCTTCCATGACAAATAAATATGGCATTTTCTCGTGTGATAATCGGATATTGTTTGGTGTGACTAGAATAGCGTATGTTGTATAGAAAATTTTAATATGAGATTGTGTGTTTTTGTATGTGAAGATGGATCGAAGTATATATTAAGATAAACAACAAATGCTAATATTTCGATATTTGGTTTATTCAACCTAATATTGTATAGACGACATAATGTAAAATTGTGTCGTGAATTACACGGGTACTGAGTCTACCCTAGAGAAGTATTTGTGGTCAAGAAGACAAGAAGCATTGATTCGAATAGGATTCTAGAAGCTACGGAGAACCAAAATGATCAAGATTTCAATCACACTGATTTATATCTACCATAATTATGAAAAAAGACGCATATCAGCAACGTCCACAAATACTTGTCACCGCAACGAAGTACGGAGTATATCCCAACAAGAATAAATCTTGATTCTGTGTAGTAGCATCCGGGGAAAAGAATCATATTGAACAGTAGCATTGTTTTCTAAAACAAAACGAAGAGTGACTCGAGCACGGGACGCTTTTGTCAGCGACGGCGTCGGCGCGGTGGAGTAGGTGGCGCGTTCCGTTGGCGCCGAAGCGCGAGACCGATCCCCCAACTAACCGAGATGTGTCACACGCTGCCAAAACCAATCTCTCTGCTTTTCTTTTCTTTTCTTTTGCTTGGGCTTCTTCCTCTCTCTGCAGATTTGATGTGTGGCCGCACGCAACACACGCTGCATTTGCTTGCTCTCTTGCTCAAGCAACTTGCAAGCCTAGGTAATCACAGTAATATTTAAGCAAGCAATGCTCCGTGCAATCTGCAGCATCGGTAGTTGCAGTTGCAGAAGTCGGTGGTGAGTTTGCACTTGGCTGTTCCCTGGATAACTTAGATTAATTGTTTGGATATTTGTTTCACATGTAACCAAGGATAATTTACTTAGGTTCTGTGTGTTTCACATGTTTGTCTGTTTCAAGCAAGTCCACGAGGGCTGTGATCAGGATGCTTAGGGTATTATTACTCTCTCCATCCCGAGAAAATGTTATTGTCACTATTCTTATATTTTTGACAGTTTCTTTATTTAAAAAGTAAATGCTTGAAAATATGTTATATTGTTAAAGTATGTGGTGTTACAAATATAATCATATAACTTTTCATTCGTCATAGTATTGAAATAACTTTCATACATCATAGTATTTGAATGATGGTTATAGGTATTATCATTATCCTTAGGACGCTATTTACTTCAATGTGTCTCACTTGACTTTTGATGACATGTGGTGACGCAGAAAATCTGTTTTTCTTTCGTCACACATATTTGTTGTTAATGTGCAGATCACCGCACTCATCTAGTTGTAGTACTATATTGTACTCTATCACCATCTTTCGGAAATGGAATATATTAATCGTGTGACCAAGTTGTTCATTAATACTGATTATCATTTTGTCCACTACAATATACCTTGAGAGGTTAATATACCTTGAGAGGTTACCTGCTCTACATATTCCCACCATTTAAAAAATCAATCTAATATAGATAAGACTTTATTCAGATCCGTTGTAGATTAGTTTTTTTTGAACGGAGTGAGTATAAACCAACTCTCCTGCTTATATATCTCGAGCAGTTGAGTGCCTAGGTGCCTCGCTAGTATAAGCCTGTGTTCGGGAGGTGAGATTGGGAACTCACTCTCGCGCACGTAAAACGGAACGACGCATTTTCTTATGATTAATTAAGTATTTACTATTTTTTTTGAAAAAGGATTAATATGATTTTTTAAAGCAACTTTTATATAGAAAAGTTTTAAAAAAATACACCGTTTAGCAGTTTGAAAAGTGTGCGTGCGGAACACAAGGGATGTGAGTTGGGAAAGTTAGAGAAAGAACTCAGACTAAGTAAGTATATAATCACCGTTGAATACGCCAAGGTGGATCAGAAGGTGAGTCGTCCATGGCGCCAAATTCCTGTGCCGGCAAATTTGTCCCACCTGCTACAACTAATTATATCACTCATTTAAAATTTACTACGATCATTTGTTCTATTTAAAATTTAATATAAATATGTAAAAGTGTGGGTCAGATATGAAATATTATAATAATAAAATAAATCACAATAAAATAAATGATACTTAGATAAATTTCTAATAACAAGAATGATGAAATAAGTATCTAAAAGTCAACATGAATTTGATCTATAAAATTGAGAAAATATTATAGATCAATGTAGTGCTGTTGGATCGGCAGAGAAATATATGTGCACATGCGGTGGTGGAGCTAGAAACGTTTCTGAGTCTACTTTAACTATCATTTTTATAAAAATTTCATCATCAACTTATTGAAAAATATTAAAAATCATCACATGTGAATTCGATTTTTGCACTGTTTGCAAACAGTAGAACATCATGCAATGCAATGTTTGCAAGCTACTTAACAAAGTAAGCACGAGCCGCACACACACGGCAACATCCATTATTCCCGAGAGCTCCATCGTTTAGCAAAAAAAAAAAAACAAAGCAAAACTAAAATTTGAATTTTCGAATTTAATATTGGAGTTGATTCTAAAATATTTTTTACGTAATTTTTTTTAGTGTTTGTTTTCAAGTCGCAACGAATAAATATATAAAAATTTTACCTATAAATTAATTTTTATTTTCTAATAAATTATTTTGGTTTATTATAGATAATATAGGCAACCGATGGGAGACCGAGTAAACAGGTACCCGGATGTGATATCTTGGGGCGCCAATCAAACGCGGTTAACGAGTATATGTATCAATGTGTGCGTCTTGATCGTCTAATCAATTAGACGAGGTACGTGTGGATCGGTTGATGGACGGCCTAGTCACCTTTCCTCTATTAATACGCCGTCCTTGAGAATCCACCTTGATGGCTTCGTCTAGTACACATACACATCCATATATGGATCAATTGGATCAATTATATACTCGAAATAATAGATTGTAAATTAATTAGTCGAGTGGTGAGTGAACTGTGAAAGAGTAAAGAATTGGCGGCGTGGAACACGCATGACGCGTACGTTGGCTGGCTGTGGTCGTTGTTGCCAATCAGTAGCAGCGCCAACATGTGACACGTGAAAAATGCAGTCGACCGCTCGCCTCGCCTGGCCTCACCCGGCAGGAAGAAGAGATGTTTTGTCGGGTATATTTCCTCCATCCTAAAAAAAAAATAATTCTAGAACTAAATATAATTTATTACAGTACAGCGAATCTAGATATAATGCTGTACAACGAATCTAGATATAATACTGTAAATATTATTTTATCAAGATTCGTTGTACTGAAATAAATTACGTTCCATCTTTAAGTTTATATTTTTGGGACGAATAGCGTAAAAAGAGAGTAATTAGTTTCGATGATCAAATCGGTGCCATATGCTGCCCATGCACCGACGTAGCATATGCCGAGGAGGAGGCTGGTGGCTAAGCTACGTCGCCCGAATCAAAATGACAGCCTGTGTGTGCCGTGTGCGCGTGTGGCCCGTGATTCGCTCGCTCCGTCACCCCACATGTGATCTGATCTGATGATGGATGATCTGGTCGACGATCTCTGCTGCGTGCAGCGTGCTACTCGGCTCGGTTCGCGTACGTGCGGGGGTTTACATTACCGGATGACCGGTATCACGGTTTTCGATAAATTCCGATCGCTTTTCAACATATTCTGATTGAATTTCGATAAAATTTACTATTTAACATTTGAATTTGTTCAAAAGCATTCGAAATTTAACCTCAGAAGTTAGATCTGGAGTGGAGTTGTAGAGCTACCTAAACCCAGCTCCACCTCTCTAGTTCATTTTGTGAGAGAGCTTTACCTAGCTGAAACTATTTAGGTGAGCTCCAGCTCCAGGAGAGGTGGAGCTGAAGCTGGAGCTATACTAAATAAACCCTAAGCTATATCGAAACGTTGAAAAACCATGAAAACCGATCAGCTTTCGTCGCCTCTGTGAATCCGGGAGCAGACGCGAGCGAGTACGGGATGAGGCGACCACCAACCGCGGCCGCGGCCACGCGCGGCGCCAGCATATGCCGTGTACCCGTGTTTGCGGGCGCGCGAGCCGTTTTCGCGGGTGGATTTCACGTGAGCTACTCTCTATCGGGCTCGACTAAAAAAATTAAGAAACGGAGATTGTTGGGAGGAACGTACGACAAGGGAACACGAGAAGAACACGACGACGTAGGAGGAGCTGCACAAAACAAGAACGGCACGGCCCGTCCTTTTCAGGCTATTGCACTCCATCATCATCAGCAGCAGCGGCTAGTACTCGTAGCTTAATTATTATGCTAAGGCGCGATTAATGGTCGGCCATTATTTTGGTCAACTTTTTCCCTGGCCCATTCCTTTCTCCATCCATCGCTTTGTGCTATTAATATTATATTCATCTCAAAATATAACAATCTAAGATTAATATATGACATATCTCAATTTAACGAATCTAGATAAGGGATCCAAATTTATTACATCTAATTCTAAATTGTTATTTTTTAGGATGGAGAGAGCACCCCTCTCTTTCTCCAAAGAAATGGCTGGCCCTCTTGCCACCCTACGTTTCCTCACTTCCACGACAGTAATCGCTTCTGCCTACGCCCAACTGCGGTACAGTATGATTGCCTGTACACTTGCTCCATCAGACAGCACCACGTACCGATCGAGAGGACGCACAAAACTGAGCCACCCAAAATATCTCCCCGTGATTTTTTTCTCCCTGCAGCCGCAGCCGCAGCCGCTCGATCTGCTGGCTGTCCGCGTCCCGGTGGTTCGGTGACACGGCAACACGCGGTGGATGGCCACGTTTTGGAGCCCGGACAAGGACAAGGAAATGAGGTCCCATGCACGCCCCAATTGCCCATGCTACGGAATCCGGCTCGCCGCTGTCCGTGCCCGCCCGTATCGGCGAATCCGGCTGAAAACCACGCCGCCGAACCTGAAAAAAAGTTACTAGCCAGCCAGGGTTTCCCTAACCGTCGGGAGTAGGATTACCACACCATGGTAAACCAGTATAATATTTATCAAAATTTTAAATTATTTTTAAAGATTTATTTAGATTTAATGGGATTGCCATGGTTTTATTATTATCGTGCCCCGATGGTAAGCGTGATTATCACGATAATCACAGTCTTGTAAACCCTGATTACTGTTACTACTCCTAATAGTAATCCACTAGTACTAGGATTTTCACGTTTCCTTGTTTTGCTCAGGGTCCAGGGCTCCAGGAAATATTCCATGATGAAGAACAGCAGAAGAGGTTGTTTCGTTGGCGTCAGCGTCGTGGGGTCGGTCAGTCACTTGGGGCCGGGGGCACTCGAATCCAAATTATTCTTGAATGCGACGTGAGGTATCTACGTATGGACAGGAAGGACCAAAGAGGAGAGCTCGGTGAGTGCAGCAGGCAGAGTGTTGAACTCTATACTGATTACTGAACCAACAACCTCCGTTGTAGGTTACTGTAGCTTTAGCTTGGCTCTCCACGAGGGAATAATAACAGCCAGTTGCTGCTGCCTTTCCTGCGATGCAACCTCTCAGATTCCTTGTGTCTCTCTCCATAGATGTGTGCTACACTGCTACAAGAGTCCAAGGCATATGGCCATTTCCAGCGGTTGCTTTTCTGTCTCGGTGCGTAGTGCGATAGCACGCTAATTTGGTACTTTCCTTTGTACCATCATGCCTGGTCTGGGTGGACCAGCCATGGTTGCCTCCTGGGCAATCTGTTTCGCTGATGCTTGGGATAATACTGTAGTAATACCGGTTTGCCCATCCATTCGAGTGCACGTAGGAAATGGGCATTTCAGCCACGCTTGACACGCTTTGGCTCATACATCATGCCAATTTACAAGTAAGAACTTGTACAGTAATTGTAAGAGTAGTCAAGGCTGGCCGTGACGAGTAGTAAGTAGTACAGTGCCATCGTGACAGTGATGCATTGAGCGTGTATCGGATAACCCTGACACGTAAATTAACTCCGGAACAAACAGGTGGCTTATCGACGATGATGCGTATGAAATTATAAATATGATTGGTTTGAAACGGCACTGCTCGATAGCGTTATGCAGGCAGTAGAATAATGCTGTGAAACTGACGCGAGTAAACGGGTTCGGCACTGCAAGGTTGATGGGGGCGTACGATCCGATTCTCACCAGCCGTGGTGACAACGATCGAGAGAGAAGTTGAGCAAAGGCATATAAACAAACGCACACAGGATCGGCTAGTAGGTCATCTCGGTTGGGGAAAGGGTGGATGGACTGCGTGATCCTGCGTGTTGAATGTGTCACAGACTCAACAGTCACATCTAATAAGCCTAGCAAGCTAGCAACACAGGGACAGATACGAAGGGAAAGAGAGAAATGCAGCCCAAGAAAGGATATGCAACGTAAAAGCCTGTCCAAATGTCCAATGGAAAGGCCAGGTTAAGGGAGAGATTGCAGAATTGCAGCCCACAGATGACAGATGGTTGCATGTTCAGGTTGTGTCAACAAGATTGTTGAACTGTGCAAAGCTTATATGACTACAGAATTGAATTCATTCTTCATAGACTAATGCAGAGAGCAAGAACCAAAAATTAACATAACCAAAAGTCTCAACTCTTCAAGGAAGGTAAAATCTGAACATGAAAAAACAAGCATACTTAAAACCTGTAACATTTGCAGCCAAGACACTGATCAAACACAACAAAAGGCAAAGACTGATGCGCTCTGTTAAATCTAGCAGCTTGAAATGAAATACAGATAAACGGCAGCTTCAGCAGCAATCAACTTGGATTACTCATGTGTGCTATATATGCCTGCGGTGTGTCAAAAAGCCATGTAGCAGTGAAACCCAAGCTTTATTTCTCCAAGTTGCAAATATTGCAATCCTAAACTTCGGGGGTACAAAGAACAGGATTAAGGGCATCACAGCTCTCACCAAACTTGCTACTTACGCAACTAAAGCGCACCAGCAGAAACATATTAAAGCCATACAAAATAATCAAATGCAAGCTTATTAGCGACTAAAAGTAATTTGAGGTAACAATGAGGCACATGCAATGGTTCAAACATATAACATGGTCAATAAACAGCCAGAAGTGATATCAAACTGGAGTACCAACATAGTCATTGAGCGGGCAACCTTAGCATCTTTAAGATGAAAAACAGAACAGTTTTATCATCGACCAAACAAGACCACTGTATCGATAACAGGCAGTTCAACTCTTAAACGTAAAGCATCAAAACAGATAATTAAACCAAAAAGGATCTAGCTGGCAACCTGAAGAAGAACCCTTCAAGCGGCAGCAGCTTCCGCACTCTTCTCGCCCTCACCACCTGCAGCAGCCGCTGCATTGTTCGCCTCAGCCTCTGCGGCTGCATCCATTTCCTCCGCGGTAGCATCAACATCATCTGATGGCGGCCGAACCTGCTCCTCCTCCGGAAGTGGCTCTTCCACATAGTCATTCTCAAATGCATCAGAAGGCACCTCATAGATCCTCACTTGTGGCTTCGCCGGATCTTTTACAAGCACATACTTGCCCTCTTCAAACTTCATGCAGATGTCCACGATCGACTTGACAATTCCCCACATGTTTGATGTGTTGAGGTTGATCTGTGTAGCAAAATCCCTTGGCTTGTATCCCATAACAGTGAGTATGGCATGGTTGTAGTGATCACGGGGGTGCACACGTGACACATAGCCCAACTTCATCATGTCAGCACCAGCAAGCAAAGCCTGGCAAGTCCAGCGAGCAAGTTTGTTGGCATTGTTCTTGAGCTCTGTGGCGAGCACAGCTCCACGCTGTGTCTCAAGCTTCTGCCTCCAGTCCACACCAGTTATCTTAGGATCAAACTCATTGAGCGCATTGAGCGTAAGGAACTGACGACCACCACCTGGATCAGCATTCACAGCATGCACTTCACAGCGAGCAACAATGCTAATCTCATCATCCAGCTTCCAGCGGCGGTAGCGGTAGCCAACAGATGCTGCCTCCTCACCCTCAGAAGCAAACGGGTTAGGCTCATCAAAGGTAACTTTCTCACCATCACGAAGAAGCACCTGCTGCGAGAAGTTCTGGTTGATGTAGGTAGCCTCGACAGCCAAGGAGTGCGCGGAGTTGATATCATCCTTGTTTTCTGGGAGTTGCTCCTGCGCGGTCTCGTTGACAGATAGCAGATCGAGCTGGGAACCATCACGCTTGTCAAAGAAGAGCTTGTTGCCGACGCGCTGCACGACGATGTCCCACGAGTGGATGCTGCGGGGCGTGCACATAAGCGCGGCGAGGATGGCATCGGTGGCAAACACCGTGGCCTTGTCCTCCTCAGCAAGGCGGCGGATGACAGGGTCGTCGGTGGTGGTGACCTTGAAGAAGTTGCGAGACTTGAAGCGCTCGAGACGGCGTGCGGCCTTGGGGTTGACGCGATCGAAGGCGCGGTCGTAGTACTCAACGGCGCCGCACAAGAGGAGGTCCTCGGGCTGGTCGGCGACGGAGAAGGAGAGCTTGGTAAAGTTGGCGAAGGGGATCTGCTCACGCATGGTCCAATCAGGCTGGATATCGACGGAGGACTTGGCCGACGAGGACTGGTTGCCGCGGAAGCCGGGGTGGTGGTGGGAGCGGTTGTTCTGGAAGTGGCGCTCGCGGCGGGCGCGCTCCTTCTCGGCCTCGCGGCGGCGCGCCTCCACCTCCTCGTCGCGGCGCTGCGGGAGCTGCGGGCGCTGGTTGAAGCGCCACTTGGGGCCGAACCGCGGGTGGCGCGGCGGCGGCTTGGCGTCGACGAGGCGGAACGAGGAGTCCTCCGCGGCGGCGGCGAGGGAATCGTCGACGGAGGTGAAGTCGAAGACGGAGTCGCGGGAGGCGGCGGCGAGGGCGGCGGGCCCGGCCGGGTTGCGCGTCCAGTCGGCGATCCGGCCCAGCTTATCCGAGCGGGAGAAGGGTGCGAAGGGGATGGAGGCCGCGGCGGCGCCACCGCCAAGAGATGCCGGCGCTGGCGCGGTGTCGGGAGGGCCCCAGCCCTCCGGGTTAAAGGCGACGACGCCGACGTCGAAGCCCATGGTGCTCGGCGGCGGAGGTGGCCTGGATCCGGGCGGAGGCTGGGGGTGGCGGCGCGAGGGTTTGGGTGGGGAGGGGGGGAGGAAGAGAGGGGAATTTAGGGTTTGGAAATAAGATTTTCTTTTTCTAATATTTAAGGGGCATCTGCTTGGCGACTTGGAGCCGGCCCACATATCTTCTGTGTGGCCCACACGTAAGCCTATGGATTTTTAGCCCATCAGGACTCGAGAGGCAATTCTACTTCCTCCATCTCAAAATAAAAATACGACACATTTATAATGGGAATTTTTTTATTTATACATTTTTTATTAAAATATTTACAAAAATATTTTTTGTTTCGAAAATTTACAAATCTAATCGTCTGCCGTCTTTGGAAGGGCAATTTTTAAAAATCGCCCTTCCAGAGAACGGCAAGGGACCTAAATGCAAATTTTCCAGCACAACTTGTTAGCTCTATGATTTTACAATTTAAAATTATATTATATAAAGTCAGATGAAATAAAATTTTATATCAAAATTGTAGAGCTCAAGGAGATCTACAACTTTGTAGTTAACAACTTTTTTATTTAAGATGTTTTAGATATCCAAATATTCGTTACAAAATATAAAACACATTTTAAAAAATCTCAGATCTACATTTCAAATGTTATTGGATGGAGATAAACTTTATATAAAAGTTGTAGATCTTGATGAGATCTTTGTAGTTTATCACTTTTTCATTTAAAATCATTTGGAGTATCAAATAAGCATTATTAGTTTTTAAGCAATTAAAACCGGTGGAAAGGGTTTGAACACAAATAAAAATTTTGCATTTAGGCCTCTTGGCGCCCTCTGGAAGGGCGATTTTTACAAATCGCCCTCCCAAAGGGCGGTAGGCGATTAGATTTGTAAATTTTCAAAACAAAAAAATATTTTTGTAAATATTTTAATAAAAAAATGTATAAATAAAAAAAATTCTCTGCAATGGATTAGTTCTGAAGTGCTTCTTGTTCAGTCTGAACTTGTTTGCGTTTCAGAAGTAGTATCACTTGGCCATGTTTAGAACACGGTAATTTCCAGCCTATAACTCATGTTTGATACAGGGTGGTTAGGGATATAAGAAAATGTTAAGAGGTTCTGAACAGAAACATCAGATATTATAGATTAGTTCTGACGTTCTTGTTCACCCTGGACTTTGACGCGTTTCAAAAGTACACTTGACCAAGTTTGGAACATATACATGGCAATTTCCAGCCTAAAGTCCTGTAATGCCAAAATTTCTATGAATTCGAGTTGGCAAGTCAAAACATCGATCTGAATCGATAACACATTAACAGCAAAGTTAAACCTTTCATCTGGATCAAGAGAGTAACAATCAACGCAAGTAGGAAAACATATATTAGGATGGCTCTTTTACTTTCCGGTCTCATAGTCATAGGCTATTCTGCATAACTGCATTATAAAGCACAAAAGGTTGTCACTCTCCAAGTTTCCTTTTGTTTACTCAGATATTCAGTGCCACAACAGCGCCTGTTGCAATTCTGTCTCAGATTGGTACATGCATCAAAACATGGAGCATCAATATGTGGATGATACCATGTCCCAAAATTCAAAAATGATTTCCAAAATTCAGCTAAACCTCACAGGGGCATGAGCATTACAGGCGACGGAGAACTTATTACCGACGTAACAGATTGGTGAGCATCACATCTGGCAAAATCCCGAACAAAAAGATGACTTGTTATAGTCATTCTCATATCTAAACCGCATACAGTGGTTTTGTGCTGAAACTTGGAATATCGGTTGAAAGCACTCATTTCTCGTCCTTGACCTCATTGGATTCCTGGTTCTGGCTTGCATCTTCAGTCGGTGAATTAAGACCCTCTGCGAGGCACAAGCAATGCTTGTGAAAATGGCAAAATGAACCTTCAGAATTGCCTTTTTGGTGGATTATAATGTAACGTACCTTCGTTGTCAACAGAAGCATGAAGAAATCGACGTGAACGCGCCTGCTGTTGAGTAGGCTGGAAGAAGATTGTAACATGTAAGCCAACAAATGAATGTGGTATACGTAAGCCATGCATGTCAACTTCAGCTATAACTATGTGTGGTGGAAAACAGCTATCAGCTACATCACGAAAATATATTACACGGGTAAAGGAAATGCATCATATATACAGTAGTTACTCCATTCAGTGTTGTACAATGGTTACTGAGCGAAAAGAATTAACAGCATGGATAAACATTAAGTAGATTTCCCAGATATCCTAATCATCCAGTTTGACTTCGCGCCAACGTAAGAAAGTATCAACCCTAAAATGTACGTAAATTCTAAAAAGCAACGAGTTTTAGCACCTGCAATTTTGGTCGGAGTGCTTCAAGTGGCCCTTTAGGTTTTTGAGGATGTCCTCCTTGCTGCAGGAAGCCGAGATCAGGTGAATGACATTTTATTGAGAACTGCATTGCTTGTCCAGAGCATGGCATGAAAGTTAGTTTTCACTTTGGAAATAAGATGACAATACCTTCCCCAAAGCCCAATCAGCAGAATCAAAGTAAGCTCGCTCATGATCCTGAAAAAACATTTTACATTTTGGCATAAGTAAAAAGCATGGATATGGAGATAATATTAAATCATTTTCTCTAGCTGTTTCATATATAGAATTATAGATGTTGTACAATGGTATCTGTATAAGAGGGTGAATCAGATTCCAAGGCAATGATGGTTACCTTGGCTATAAGCGCTGGCTTTCTGGGAACTATTCCTCCATACTTTTTCTTTATTGCCGCTTCCTGCAAATACCCAGTTAACCACTGTAGTATGAAATAAGGTGCTAATGGATTGAAATCATGAATGTTAAGAAAACACAGTACCTCTTCCTGAGGTGAAGGCATCACCTCTTTTTCATTCTGGTTGGCAATTTCCACTTTCTCATCAGAACCATCTCCTTCAGGCCTCACTTGACCTGTTGTATCATCAGATGGCTTCCCTGACATACTGTATATGTTCAGATAAGCTGCATCAATTCAGATCCTTATGAGATGATATATCCCAAAGCTACCAAAATCATTTGGATAAACACTAGGACATACACCGATGTAATAGGAAATGTGAAATAAAATCATGGAATAAAATTAAATAATAATGTAGAAGTGCGAGGAACATGTCTGAGTAACTAAGCATCAAGAACAACTATAATGCTTATAGGCAATATTTTTGGCATTATCAATGGAGGCTAAGTACAGCAATTGACCCATCCTTTTTTGGACAAATAATGTAGAAATCAAATGTGCCAGTCATAAATAACTTTCTAACAGTTATTTGCATATGTTCTAAAATTGAATTTATCATTAATATATTTGCACTATCAACATGTTATTTGCACCAATATTGGTCCTCAAAAAGGTATAGGGGGCAAACTGCAGAAATGACTGGACAAGAGTAGATCAACCTGGATAAGGTATAGATGCACACAAATTTTCCAAGACATTACATGAGTTATCAATGACTCGAACAATTATAAAAGTGTGACGATTTATCATACTAACTCGGAAAAACAAAAGTGGTATAGGAGCATAAACATATTCTGAAATCGGTTATATCTCAATGTTAGTATGTTTTGACCTACCACACATGAGTACATGACACGACTTATAAACATTATACCATGAAGAATTAGTTTCTTCTTTTCTTTCATTTTTTTAATTGTCTGTTTACATGGAAAAGAGAAAAGGTAATGGACAGGATCTAAACAAGAGCCCTGAAATCAATCTTTAACCCTGAGTTTTGAGTTTTTTTTAACCACCTATGTAATAACTTGTGAGTCGAGTTTTGAGCTATAAATATGCAAAGAGGTTCTCTCCAGGAGCAGATTTAAAAAATTCCAATGGTTGAGATAGCAACTGTTCAGCAATTAAGAACTGTACTCACTTATAAAACACTATAAGAAACTGTAATATTGCTGAGTACTGTTCAATATAGTCGTAGAAAATTTATGAACCAAAGAACCAGACTGCCTTGTAAAAAGGTATCTGAAGTGGATATGCTAAAAGGGATCTACTCTTAATTTCCCCTGTTGATCTGAAATCAAAACACACTCTGAAGATGTTTATGCTATGGCAACCCACAGCGTAAAATTGATTTGAGGATCAACACAGCACGAGTCATACAGCAGATGGATAAACTGAAAGCAATTTAGCCCTGTGCCTAGATAGCACAGGCACAGGCATGCTGATACGTGATATATGCCGTAGCAATGCTTGTAAACTCCTAAGAGAAACCAATACTCTGAGTAGCGAGATTCCATGGCGGACCTAACGTTTGGCAGTTGATTCAGCTCAATCCCCAAATTTTTTTACAGATAAACTGCTATTAGCACGCACTCCACCATACATACAGCAAATAAATCCGCGGAGAAATGGTTGGATTGGAGGGGGAGAAATTTGGATCCGATTGAGCACGCAAAATGAAAGAGCAGAACAAATCGCTCCAAACAATCCAAGCAAGGAAGGGGGATTCTGGATGATACCTGGGTTCGAGACGAGGTGGGGAGGAGGCGTGGAGGAGAGGAGGAGAGGGATCGATGAGGCAAATGATGGGGAGCCAATCGCCGCAAGGGGCGCAGGCTGCATGTGTCACGTGGAGAAGACGACCGTCACGTGCACGAGGAGAAGGCCTGGGACCTGCGACAAAATTAACATTATACCATCGTTAAAACGAGATTTTATTAAAATGTTGAAATTCGCTGAAATAATACTCTCAATTAAGTCTTCACCGAAATACTATTTTCTTCTAATTCTTCATTTCCTCTCATTTTTATTGACCAAAATACCTCTAATTAAATCAATTTAAGTATATAAAATTCGTATGTTACATGGTAAATACCGCCCAAATCAGGACGTGGGGCCTCTGTTCCTCTGACCTCAGCCAACGGCATGCATCCACCGTCGGTGTAAATCGAACGGCCAGTATAGGAGTACGTGTTTTTCATACTTTCAAGGCCTCTTCCAAAATCAATCGAGAACATATGCATGGTTAGGAAAAATAATAAAAATGATATTCCTTTAAATAGACCACACGGAAAATTGCACAATTAGAGAAGAGATAAAGACTTGAAGAAAAGTTTGCATGAGATTAAAATTCATGCTAACTTTCCTCTCAAAACCTCGTGTTTTGAGTTATTCCATATGAATTTCATAGGGTTTCAAAGTTTATGTAAAATTTAAGTTCTACGTATTTCTTATACTACTATAAATTATAAATTAAAAGGGGCCTTAGAGATGGGACGGCTGATCGGTGACCAGCCGCGTGGGCTGCCCCTGCCCATGTAGTCCCACTACTAGTGTATAATATTACTAGTGCACTACTACTATATATACTACTATATATACTAGTAGGATACTAGTACTATTACTACTATAACTAGTGCTACCACTATAACATTTTCATGTGTATATATTTTTATGTATAAAAAGTTATATACATGTATGCATATATGATGTATATAAATTTTGCATACGACATATACAAACTTTGGATATATACGTATACAAATTTTATATGCATACATATTAAAAAATCGAAAAAAACAGAAAAAATAATGTTTACAAACTTTATATATGTACGTATTAAAAAACGAAAAAACTAAAAAATACATCACGTATACAAGCTTTGTATACGCATATGTGTATACAAAGTTTGTATACGCGTATATAAACTGTATATCCCATATGTATAAAAACAGAAAACTGTAAAAAAACCGAAAGAAAAAAATAGAGAAAACCAAATAAAAAATAAATGAAAAAAAACACCCCCTCCACGCATACAATACATAGAAACTTTGAATATATGCGTATACAAATATATTCATACATATTAAAAAATTGGAAAAAAACTAGAAAAAAATCACGTATACAAACTTTATATATGTACGTATTAAAAAATCGAAAAAAACCAAAAAAATACATTACGTATACAAACTTTATATAAACTTTATATCCCGTATGTATAAAAACGGAAAACCGTAAAAAACCGAAAGAAAAAAACAGAGAAACCAAAAAAAAGAAACGAAAAAATAAGGCCAACGGTGCTGTCCTCGCGCGCCCTTCCTCTCCGCGCGCGCCACGTGCTGCGTTGCCTGGGAGGCGAGCGTGCGACCATCCGTTTACTAGCGTTGTCGCATTAAAGGATAGGTTAGTTCGTGTAGTGTTAAACGGCACGAGGGAATTGCACCAAGAAGCGTCATAAATAGGCCCCTCAACCTACTACTTGATAGGTATGGGGGGAAGAAGAGAGGGTCGGAGATCCGGGTAACCATAGGGTTCGACCCGCATTGAAAGCGGGACCGCTCGTTGAAGATAAGAGTATATCGAACCCAGATTAGTTAATGGAAGATTAACCTCCGGGCTCCTATATCATCGTCGATCAGTTGTGTTAAAACAACTGAAAAGATTAAGGTTGTGTTCGTTCCTATGGGTTGGGAACCCATCTCCTCCGCACAGAAAACGGAGCGGTCCATTAGCACGTGATTAATTAAGTATTAGCTTTTTTAAAAAAATGGATTAATTTGATTTTTAAGCAACTTTAATATAGAAACTTTTTGTAAAATACACACCGTTTAGTAGTTTGAAAAGCGTGCGGGCGGAAAACGAAGAGAAGAGGTTGGGAACAAGGTGAAAAGAAGAGGGTGGTGTTGATGATGGTGGTGGTGGCAGCAGCGGTGGCGGGTGGGTGTTGGCGGGGCGAGGTGGCGGCGACCTCGGCGGAGGCGCACGGCCCGCGCGTGCAGCAACGATGCCATGACCTTGCGGAGGCAGCCGAGGAGCAGCGGCCCCTTGGACCCCTAACACCAGCGGCATCAACCACAACGGCATCACCGGCAGCGGCGTGGTGACTGTGTCCATCAAAGCTCAGAATGTGACCGATGTTGCTGCAGCCCACCACGGTGTCGTTGTCAACCGCAACTGTCACCGGCGGCGGTGTGGTGAGCGCGCCCACCGGCACCATCAGCGAAGCACGCATTGCCAGCCGCACCGACGCTGATGAGGGGCACCTGTTGACGTAAAAACACGATGGCCTGGGAGATCTGCTTAGCTCCAGTGCAGGTCCAAAACAATAATGAGATGCGCGCGTGCCAGTCAGTTTGATCCTGCAACTGACAAGATATATATATTGAAGATCAAAAGATAGCCGATCGGCTGACAAGCCGATGGAATGATTCCAGTCGATGCCGATACCATCCAATATCCAGTATAGATCTTGATACTTGAGTAAATAATGACATAAAGATAATCGGCTGATGAAAACAAAATAATATAATCCAGTAGAAACCAATCGGCTAGTAATGATAGATTGAATAAGCACTGATTCGAAGGTTGAAGCATTCATCGGCTGGTGGTCCGATGTCAATAAATCCAAATGATTAGATAAATCTTTACTGTCATCGGCTAAATCCAACTTGTATGTAACCCTTATAAGCTGATACAACGTCCAGATAACTCATCGGCTGAAACCCCGATGAAACCCTTATTGGCAATCAAGAAGTAGCCTAGAGATTATGGTTCTAAGCACGACTTAGTAGATCAAACTTAACTGATGCAGCACTAAGTATGAAAAGAAGCATAATATCTAGACAATCAGGCTTTTGACTGATTTTCAGGGTGGTGGATACATTATATAATCTAAGCCAGCAAAGTAATCTAGCCGATATCGATAAAACCCTAGATAGAGATCGGCCGATACAAGTAGAAAACATTGTCAATCTAGATTATATAATGTATATGATAACTCGACGACCTACATGAACAAGATTAGAGTGTCGAAGCAATGGAAGCACTAATCCCAATAACGCAAGCCACCATAACAAGCCTTACTCCTCGTCGGAGATCGAAGTCGATGCAGCCCAACTTGAAACAAGAACTCGTCGAAAGTAAAAAGGTAAAAGGTGGCGATGCGCTGAAGTTGTATTGATCGAGAGATAATTTACATAGACCCCGGGTGTACATATTTATACCCATGGATAGATACTAGTCCATATCGGATACGACTCAAACTTTCCTAAAGATAAAAGGAAAACATAAAGTCCTTATCGGACACTAAACACACTTTCTTAAAGATAAAAGGAAACTAACAAACTATTCCTAATTAATAGATACAATTGCATTTTTCGGACTCAATCCATACGTGGCAATCCTCATGAAGCACTTTAAACAAACCCGACAATGGTTCCAACATCCCCTTATCGGAATCGGCTACATTGGCTTCCTTGTCCGATTCAATATCAGCCGATGCACACCGTAGCCGATGCAGTTCCGAAGCCGATTTATACTCTGTTTCATTTACCGATTTCCTTCCAAATCCGCTTCGGTCTTAACTCCAAATTCGATGCATGATTTACCAAATTTTATCGTCAACAGCACCGAAGCTCCGTCCTTCTCCTTGCTCGTGGCTCCCTAGCCAACGCCCCGTCCTGTTGCTTGTTGCAAGGGGCTCCAGATCCAATTTCTCGAGTCCTAGAGGTTGAGGTCGGCGGGGCACAGGGTGATCAGGAGGAGGACGACGGACGGGGTGTGAGGAGATGTTGCTAGCGGGTGGTGCATAGGGAGATGCCACTAGCGGACGGGACATGGTGAGATCGGGAGGAGGAGCATGGGATGGAGAGGGAAGTCCGGCAGAGAAGAGAAAAGAGGGGAAGATGGAGGAAGAAGATAGAACTGACATGTGGATCCCATATTAACGGGATCGGCAATCGTTCCAACATCCCCTTGTCGGAATCGGCTACATCGGCTTCCTTGTCCGATTCAATATCAGCCGATGCATACCGTAGCCGATGCAGTTCCGAAGCCAATTTATACTCTGTTTCTGTTACCGATTTCCTTCCAAATCCGCTTCGATCTTAACTCCAAATTCGATGCATGATTTACCAAATTTCGTCATCAACAGGCGCCTAACGGTCGGCCAACAGGGCCGCAAAAAATTTGCTGGCGGCCCCCTTGCCGCCCTCCCAGAGGGCGATTTTTCGCTCAAGGGAGCCGCCCGCAAAATTGCTGGGAGGGTGGCCTGGAGTTTTTTGCAGGTGGCCCCTTACCACCCTCCCAGAGGGTAATTTTTCGCTAAGGGGCCGCCTGCAAAAGTGCTGGGAGGGTGGCGTGGGTTTTTTACAGGCGACCCCCTTGCCGCCCTCCCAGAGGGTGTTTTTTCACTGTTTATTTTGTTTTAATTTTTCTCTTGTAAGTTTGTTATTATTTTGCATTGTCTTGATAATGAACGAAGCATTTACAATTGCAATGATTTATTTTTCACTAGGATTGGACCCCTAGGAGGGGTTTTTTACATCTCAAATGTTAGTTAGGAAAGTTGCGTATAAATTTCGCTTAAATTGAACCATGTAATAATGCGCACAATTGAATGTAGAATTTAGGAAAATATAAGCATTTACTTAGAAATATGAAGGAATACAATGCATTGGGGCGTCAAAGGAACTTTCTAAACTGAAATGATACAATCTCATTAATTTATAATTCGTGACGCATGCAATAACACACCATCATAATTAAACATCATTATGATAAAATAATCTAGAACTGTCGTCGATACACAATACTAATTTGTCGCTTCCGACGAAGCGATCCTGTGGTTATCTACGGTCCCCTTCTGCGTCGTTCATCGAGTATTGTATTTTCATGCTTGTTCAATTGCCGGTACTCTACTTGTGTTTCACACTCAGTTACCTTTTGGCCATGATATGTTGGAGTGATATTGTCGATCTACAAGGTGAATCCACACATCCTTGGATTGCCCTGAGAAATAAACCTAGTTAGTCGGTTAGGGTAGTAATATTATGCAGATCGTAGTGAAATTGGAAAAATGTAAGACGTACAACGAAATTGTTGTCTACATTGGGGCAGACGAAATATCTCATACCAAATGTTTGTTCTGCAAAGGAGGTAGCCACCTGTTTGTTTCGCCATCCGCCTTAAGCACACATTCCTGCAAAGCTTGCTTGCGGTAGATACCACGCCAGCTCCTACCAACACACATTACTTCATACCGATAAACTTTTGTGCCTTGAGGGACAACTCTATGCCTCTGGACCTTAGCTATCTTATCTTCCATGTACTTAGTGACTACACTGCCAAATATTATGTTGTTATCTGCCATTGAGGGATCAATTTTCTTGTATCAATCCCAGAAGTAGGCATGTGTGCTGTGAAGGATAAATTCAACAATACCAACCAATGGGAGTCCTCGCACTCCTTGCGTTACCCAGTTATAAACCTCTGCCAAAATTAGTTGTCATTATGCCATATCGTGAACCATCGATGTCGACATGCAAAGACCGCTCCTCCTTTGGTTCGTTATCAATCCAATGAGTGAAATTTCTGATAGATGGTGCCGATCTCCTTCTCATTGTGGGTGGGTCGTCATGTAGTGCACCAAGAGGTACTAGAGGCTCGTCACCCTCAACTTGTGGTCAGCGAGATTGTTCGTCTATTTGCTTCGTTGTCAACTCATCCAACCTTCTCCACAACTCATTAAATTTATTCTCTTAATTCTATGCACACAATCTCTTGAAAAGATCTATCAGATGCTTGTTCTTAAATTTCTTGAAAAATTGGCACCCATGTGACGCATGCACCACCTACTCCGCAGATCGGGCCACCTAGCTAGAAGTCCCTTTTCATCCCAATCGTTCTTCAAGTAGTTGTTGACGATGAAATTTGGTAAGCCTCGAAGTCATCGTCAGCCTAGAGTCAGTATCAGCTTCAGAGTTCTGGAATCGATCGATGGAAGCTATCAATCGCCAACAGTCGGATTCTTACCAAAGTCGGTTAAGGAAATTAATCTATTAAAGGAAGTTTATCCAAAAGAGACCGAGTTCAATGAGGATGCGGCATGACATTTATCTATTAATTAGGAAGAGCATGTTAGTTTCCTTTTATCTTTAGGAAAAGTGTGTTTAGTGTCCAATAAGGACTTTATGTTTTCCTTTTGTCTTTAGGAAAGTCTGAGTCGTGTCCGATATGGACAAATATCTACTCAAGGGTATAAATATGTACACCCGGGGTCCATGTAAATTCTCTCTCGATCAATACAACTATTTTCGGCGCATCACCACCCTCTTTATGAGGTTTTTACTTATCAACCGGCGGAATTTTACACCTGACGTGGGGCCGCATCGGCTTTCGATCTCCGGCGAAGGGGTAAGCCCTATATTCCGTCGGACCCTAATGAATTTATCGGCTACATTAGTGTTGTTCAAGGCTGCATCGCTTCGATCTCTTGGATCGCTCTGGTTCGGTTGATATATTTACCCGATATCTCAATTCTATTTTAATTACACTGCGTTTAGAGACACATCGGTTTAGTTGGAACTGTCTCGGTTAGGTCTGATCTTCTGTCTTAGCCGATATATATTTGCAATCACAATGTTGTTTTAAATAGATTTGTTATATCCATCACATTAGACAGATCTGCCGGTTCATCAAGTATTAGATTATCGTATACAATCTCGTGCTGCATCCGTTAGGTTCGACCTACTAGATTGCTGTTGATAATACAAATCTTATTAAGCCGATAGGTTCATGCTAATGTTTTATTGGAGTGCTAGCCGATGAGTTACATGTACGTTATATAATCTAGATCGACAATGTTTTCTACTTGTATCGGCCGATCTCCATCTAGGTTTTTATCAATATCAGCTAGATTATTTTGTTGGCTTAGATTATATAATGCATCCACCACCCTGAAAATCAATTAAAGGCTTGATTGTCTAGATATTATGTTTCTTTTCATATTTAGTGCTGCATCGGTTAAGTTTGATCTACTAAGTCATGCTTAGAACCATAATATTTAGCCTCCTTCCTGATTGCCAGTAAGGGTTTTATCGGGATTTCAGCCGATGAGTTATCTGGACATTGCATCGGCTTATAAGGATTATAGATAAGTTGGATTATATATTTTCGGAAATTCCGAAAATTCCTTTCGGACAAGTCCAAAAATTTCCAGAAACATTTTTTGGTTCGCAGACATTTTTGGAAATTCCGAAAATCGATTTCGGACAACTCCGGAAATTTACAGAAACATATTGACTTCACTGCCATTTTCGAAAGTTCCGAAAAGTAGTTTCGGACAAGTCCGAAAATTTACAGAAACTTCTTTTGCTTCTCGGTCATTTTCGGGAATTCCAAAAATCACTTTCAGATAACGCGCGTGACAAGCGACGAGTGTCGATCCCCACGAAAGAGCCCCGAGTCAAAACCAACCCGACCGGACACCACTGCCCACCAACGAGGTCTAGGTTGCCCCGTGGAGGGGTGTGCACGACACCCGCGGCTTCGGCAGTGCTCGGGGCTTGATTCGTGACAAGGACTTGGTTCAGGAGCCCAGCCCCGTGATTGTCAGCGCGTCATTACCCGTAATAGGAACATGAGTTGTATTTTGCTAGGGGGAAAATGATAGTATCCGCAACACGTGGAAAAGGAATAGAGAGCGTGAGAGAAAAACAAAATCCTTTAAAATCCCTGTCACAAAATCCTTCCTTTGAACCCCAAAATTCCTCGTCCCGAAATTCCTATTCAAATTTCGAATCCCGGGAATTTGAATTTTGCAATTCGAAATTACTCCAAATCCTTTAAGAAATTTCCCCTTGATTTCCATTCCTTTACCACCCCTTAGTTTCCTTAATTCAATCGATAAACCAAACTCCAGATTTTCAAATTGTATTCCACTTCCCTTCTTAGAAAATTATCAAACTCCAGTGCTCAACCACGCCGCCTCCCTCTCTTTTCGGCCCAACCTCCCGCGGCCCGTTCGGCCTCCTCTCGCGTCTGCTGAGTAGATTAGTCCAGCCTCTCTCTCAAAAAAAAAAAAAAAGAAAGAAAGAAAGACTAGTCCAGGCTGGACGCGGTGCGCTTCTTTTTGAGATCCAACGGTGGATTGTCGATAGATCCAATGGTGGAAACTGTGCATGGCACGGATGGAACGCGCGGATCGATGACGTGGCGCTGATCCTGCCTACAAAAAGGAGGGTGGGGATCCCCACACCTGCTCTCCCATTTCCAATCACCAACCAGTCCGCGGCCACCACGCAGAGAGAGAGAGAGAGAGGGAGAGAGAGAGGGAGCCCATCGGCGACGCCGCGGCGGCTGCGGCGGCGGAGGAGGAGCGATGGCGCTGGAGGTGAAGGACGTCTACAACCTGGAGGACCTGAACTGCATCGTCGGCTCCGATGCGGCGCTCTTCGTTCGGCTGCACGGCGTCGAGTCCCTCGAGGAGGCCTTCCCCATGTACGACACCCTGAGCGACGCCGTGCACTCCCGCGACTGGATCTGCCCCCGACTTGACAAGCTGTCCCTCGTCGCCGGCATCGCCGTGGAGGTGGACCGCATCATCAACAACCTCATACCTCTTCTCCTGGGCGACGACAAGAACAAGATGGTCACCCTTCTCCTGAAGAACGCCGCGTGGTCAATCCGCTTCATGGGCAAGCAGCTGGACGCCGGGGACATCTTCCGTCTACGAATGAACCCCATCACCAACCGCATCATCAAGCTGACACGCCTCATGCTCCGCGCGCGATGCACCCCAACCAGTCGCCATGACCGCCTCCGCAACATTGACTCCGAGCTCAAGATCTTCCGCAAGTGCTACTATCTGCCGATCCCGTAGATCCACTCACCGGTACATGCGCCCACACCGCCACCCCCCCCCACCCCCCCACCCACACACACGACATGTTTTGGTTGTGAGCAGCTGAAGGAGTTTTGGTAGTTATCTCGCTGTCGATAGTTTGTTAGTACCTAGTTTACTTTTGTCGTTGCTTCAAATCGTGGTGTTTCTTTCCAAAGTTGTATCTACCTGATGGAAATTTTGAACGCCATGGGTTACGAAAATGAGAATTGAGATTTACATTCTGTTAGTGTTTCCTCTTGCTGCTTTGAGATTTGAGAATGAGATAGTTCTTGCTGCTTTGTGAATTGGAATATGATTGTTGTGGATTAGTCAGGTACAGTTACAATCACATGGAAATTAGCTGAAATCAATTGCAAACTTATTACTGAATCGATGTGCTACTTTGATCTCTGTACTTAGCCGTTCATTACTGCATTTAGCACTTTCTGAACTCTGATGTTCTCTGACCTCTGAGTTTTTGATGAACTTCAATGCTGAAATGACTGGGCTAGATTCCTGTTATGATTCTTGTTATGTGATGCTTGTGTTGAAAAGCACAATTCAGTGCAAAATGTATGTACTGTAGGTGCTTTGATCTCTGCAGTTAGCAGTTCACTACTGCATTTTGGCACTTTCTGATGAGTTCTACCTATTTCCCCTGTGTTTAGTTAATAGGAAATTGGAGGTAGTTTTGTTTCTGGATACTATCCTTTTGGCGTTGCCGATTGATTGAATTAGTTCATTTCAGGTTATTGATTGAATTAGTTCAGTCATGTGTTCTGTTTGGTATCTGAAGGAAAACTCGTTGGAATTTGGGTGTTCAGCCTGGATTCGTGTTTGAGATTGTTTCTGATTGGGAGGCTGTCTGCATTTCGTTTCTGTTGTAGGCTGAAGCAATACAATGTCCTTGCGAGGGATCATTTGTTCATTATCTACACACGATCTGTTTTCATTGCCGATATTGTACCATATATCTTGCTAAATAGATGTTTCATGTGTCTGCAGCATTGGCTATGTCAATTTCTTACCTGTGAGTCTTTCTTTTGCTGAAGGAATGAAAAGCAAACTCTATTACATAACTATTAAAATGGTCATTCAGATTCTGTCATAAAAAAAACTCATTTCAGATCATGTTTTTTTCCCTTCTCCAAAATATTGCCTGCTCAGATTTTTCACCTTCACAGAAACAACTAGCTACAAAATAATCTGATAAAAGGTACAGACATGATTAGCAAAAAAATATTTTACATAAACAACAACATGCGGCATTGATGATTAAGTCAGTATATCCTGTTTAAAAGTGGTTTAAGATTTACACACTTATTCCAGCATCAAATCTGCATTTATAAGCAGCAGTAGTGTATGAAAGGTACACTGACGTAATACTCTACGGAATTTGCAAGTGAACCTCTATGCAATTTGGATGCGTGACACCTACACGTAGATTAGATAGATCGCTTGCATGGCATGCTTGACACGTGCTACTAACTCAGTGACACCTGCACTTGCCCACTAGGCACCAGTCCAAAACACTCACTACCACCACAAACTGACATGTTGGCCCATGTCATCTGCGGGCCCGAGAGATTACGTGTGCGCGAAGCGATGCGTTGCCCCTCGCCGCGGGCTACCTAGCCAGACTTTGCCTTTCACCTCCGTTTCTCGCTCGCTACGCGCACCCCGTCGCGTGCACGCCAAAAAACGTGGATCGTACTCACGTGTATCTGATGTGATGGCCCGTCCGTCGCGGTGTGAACTCAACATGAAAGAACAGATTAAGCAAGCATTTTGGAGCAACAGGCTGACGCCCAACTTTCCTAGAAAGCATACGAGTTCACAGATGCAAAGTGCTGAGGTTCCAGCTTACAAAAAAGTGTCGGCCATTACAGACACCAATAGCTGCTGGCACAGCGGGACACGCCAGAGAATATAGAAAGGAAAAACCAGCTGCTGGGACAGCAGACCGCGCCAGCAAAGCCTACTCTGCAAACCAACATTCTTCTCATATGATCACCGAAACATTAGTTGTTGCTTCCTGCTTTTTGGATACTGGCATGCAGGGAGGCCCTCAAAGCTTCCAAATCGCCCCTCGACTTTATTGGAACCAAAATTTTCCACTGTAAGAAAAACGACATGACTTTATGTGGCAAGTACATAATATTATAAACAAGTTTGTTATTAAACACCCAATCGTTTCTCACTCTCCACAGCGTCCAACATCCAGCACAAAAAAGATAAAGCAATGGCATTTTTAGAGATGCTTCAGATTTTTGTAAAATGTTAATCAATTCTGATCTGGATATAGGGACTTTGTCCCAGTGTAGGGCATCTCTGATACAACACCACAAACACTGAGCTGGAGCACATCTAAATATCAGGTGATCAACAGCCTCCTCCTCACCACACAATTTGCAGAGAGGGCTACCAGCCCACTTCATCTTTTTAAGCTGTTTAGCTACTTGTATTCTCCCATTCAACAGAAGCCAGAAGAATATCTTGATCTTCAGAGGCACTGGTATCTTCCAGATTTCTTGCAAAAACAAATCCCTCACCCCACCAAAAATCACTTCTCTGTATAGAGATTTGGTGGAAAACTTTCCTGATTTAGTTAATTTCCATTGCATCACATCCTTATCAGAGTTAGGCTGGACTTCAGCCAGACTGTCTTGAAGCTCAGACCATTCTCCAAGTTCATTCTCCCCTAAAGATCTTCTCAACTCAATTCTCCATTGACCATCCTCATACATTTGATGTACTGTTTCCCCAGGATCAGAACAAATTTTATAGATGTATGGGAAAGCAATCTTCAGAGGGATCTCCCTTAGCCATACATCATCCCAAAATTTAGTTGATTTTCCATCCCCTATCTTGTAAGAGCTCCCCAGATTCATCAGTTTTTTCACCTCGTGTAGTCCTTTCCAGAACTGGGACCCCCCTCAGCAGAAGACTGATAGAACCCCCACCACTAGTCATGTATTTTCTCCTAAGCAACCTGCAGCATGGGTCATCTCCGCCTGATTCAAGTTTAAAAATCCATTTGCAAAGCAGAGATTTATTCATTACTCTTGTATTGATGAAACCCATCCCTCAAAAATCTTTGGGTCTGCAAAGAGCCTCCCATTTAATTAGGCCTTGTTTAGATGGCAAACATTTTACCATCACTTCTATCACTAATTAGAAGTATTAAATATAAACTAATTACAAAACTAATTACACAGTTGGACGGGAAATCACGAGACGAATCTATTAAGTCTAATTAATCCGTTATTAGAGGTTGTTTACTGTAGCACAACATTATCTAATTATAGTACAACTAGGCTTAAAAGATTCGTCTCGCAATTTCACCTGGGGTTATGGAATAGGTTTTATCAGTTTTCCATATTTAGTACTCCTAATTAGGTCTTAAACGTTCGAAGTTACTGTAGCAGGCAAAAATTTTTGCCATCTAAACAGGGCCTTATATGATACTTCCTCTTTTTCTCCAGTCCTTCCCAAAAAAATCTATCTCTGAGAGAGTCCATTTTATGATGTGTTTGTTCAGGTAAAAGGTACATCCCCATCATATACATTGTGACGTTACTCAGGCAAGAATTGATAAGAATTGTTCTCTTCCCATGAGACAGAAACTCACACTTCCATGTAGCCAGTCTTTTTTCTATTTTGCCAGAAGGAACTGCTAACTCTACATCAGTCAGCTTCTTGTTACTAACAGGCAACCCCGGATATGTGATTGGTAGTGTCCCCCTCTTAGGCTGTGTTCTTCTCCCCTCTTCCCAACTCCTCTCCCTCGTTTTCCACGCACACACTTTTCAAATTACTAAACGGTGTGTATTTTGCAAAAAGTTTCTATACAAAAGTTGCTTAAAAAATTAAATTAATCCATTTTTGAAAAAAAATTTAGCAAAAACTTAATTAATCACGCGCTAATAGATCGCTCCGTTTTCCACTATCACTGTGCGCGGTTTGGAACCGATCCTGCGAACGCAGCCTTCCAGTTGAACATATCAGCCACCCTTGTAGTTTCTTCCTCATTCTCCCCTATTACAATAACCTCAGTCTTTTGGTAATTAATTTTTAATCCTAACATGGCTTCATAACAGTACAGCAGAAATTTCACTGTGGTTATATTTTCATCCGAATTAGTCATGAACAATATGGTATCATCTGCATATTGTAAGTTTGTCAATCCTCCAGGAACTAAGTGAGGTATCAAACCCTCCAGATGACCCGACTCCCTAGCTTTATTGAGCATATCAGAAAAAGCATCAGCAATCAGATTGAACAGAAGTGGGGACAATGGGTCTCCCTGTCTAACTCCCCTGTATGTTTTAAAGAACTCTCCAACTTCCCCATTAACGTTAATTGCCACTCTTCCATTTTCAATTGCTAGCCTCATCCACTCCCTCCATCTCTCACAGAAACCTTTTCTCTGGAGTACATCAGAAAGGAAACTCCACTGAACCTTATCATAAGCCTTCTCAAAGTCGAATTTCAGGATGATCCCAGATTGATTTGATTTTTTGAGTTCGTGGAGTACCTCATGCAGTATTAAAACCCCGTCTAATATCTGTCTGCCGGGTATAAAGGCAGTTTAATTCTCCCCTATCCCTTTGTCAGCCACCTGAGTCAATCTTTTGGTCAAAATATTGGTCAAAAGCTTAAAACATACATTATAAATCTTCAGTCACTAATTATATTGATCGATTAACTAATCGTCTCAGAAAGAAAGAGGAGGATAAGAAGTACAGATCATAGCAGGTTCGCTGTCTCTGAATATTCTTACTTAGGAACCTAGTAGAAGTGATCTCTGCGTATTGATGATTTCTTAATTGTTAATCTCACGTCACCAGCTGAACAATGTTACGAGTAATTGAAAGTATGATTAGGAAAACAAAAGGTTCGAGGAAGTCAACTTGTAGCTGCTCTGAGAGTGTTTCATATGCATAAAAAATTATATGCACAGCTGATTATCTTAAGGAGAAATTACCATCAGTTTTGAAGGACTGGATTAGATTCAGTCTCTATTGCACAATGTCAACTTCACAGTTGCTTGAAGGAAGTGCTCTCTTACATGCTGTCTGTCGCTGCATTCGTTGGAATGGTATTTTTTTTTCTCCGATGATGCTGTTGTTATTGGCTTATTGCAGACATGCAGAGGCCATGCCATTATGTCAAAATTGTCAATTGCCAAGCACTCAATCTAGCTGTTACTTAGGCCTTGGTTTCTCTGTCTATATATCTGTCGTCGACGGCAAACTCATCTGATCTTTGAAAAGTTCTTCACACACCATTGCAGTTTGCTTCGTTTTGTCAGTACGTACGGTGGCAACCGAAAGCGGAATACTGTGTGGATGAAGGTGACTGCAGACTCTACTCTTGGTAAAGGTAAGAGGTGCTTTCTGATAGTGCTAAATGATTGGCCTTAACAAGCGTTCCATATTGGACAAAAAAAGATCTTTGTTCACATAACTGATCGCGAAGTTTCTTTGCACTAATTAACGTAGTAACGACGCACTTGGTGGAGCACTAATCTCTTATTTCTATAAAAGCTAATGCCTACTAATTACAATTAAGACCCTAAAACTCAAACCTCATGCTTCCGCATCATCAGTTATAATCTGTTAGATCAGCACATCAGATCGCTTATTTGTGAAATATTACTACCTTCATTTTATATTATAGCTCGTTTTGATTTTCTTCCTATTCAAACTTTTTTAGGATTGATCAAGTTTATAAAAAATATTATAACATTATTTTAACACAAAACAAATATACTATCAAAATATATTAAATTTTAATTTTAGTTGAACTAATTTGGTGTTATATATGTAAATTTTTGTATAAATTTATTAAAGTCAAAGAAGTTTTTAAAGAATAAAACGACTTATGATATAAATCGAAGGGAGTATTAATTTCCTTTCGCCTAAAAAGAGCTCGCCAGTACGATCGCTGTGTATAGAAGAATTGAGTAGCACTAGCAATTTTACCATCAGGCAGTCCAGCGTATTAGTCACAACACACAGGCAAATAGTACCACAGGAGTATGCATGATCACTTGATCAGTCATCAGTACGGGACAAGTCGAAACAAAGGTACTCTCTCCGTTAGAAAAAGATAATCTAGATGAAGGATGTGATATCACCTAGAATAACAAATTTAGAGATGCTTATATTCAAATTCGTTATTTTAGATTGTATAACATCCGCATTTAGATTAGTTTTGTTTTAGGATGGAGAGAGTACGAGCAACACATGTGGAGAAACATTATTACCAACGTACAAACGGAGGCATATCTAAAGTCTTGGAAACACATAGTAAAGCATACTACATGCACACATCGGTACAGGATAAATAATCTGAACTGTTAAGCAAAGCACCTAATACTTTTGGGCTGACTCCGCGAAGTTAAATCTCAGACTTACCGTGGTCAACCAACGTACGGTAGGCACCCATGAAAACGTCACCCCGAGATGTTGCGTTTGGAAATGCATAGATTATCAGTGTTTGAAAAAGGCAGACAAACAAGAGACTGAAAGGGACCAGATCGAACAAGGCGGCTGCAAATGCATAGATTAGTTACCACTTATAGCATCACCAACAGTCCACCTATTTGACTCCCAAAACTGATTTTGAGGGATTATAGTCTAAAAAATAGCTCCAACAGATCTCCTACTCTCCTTGCCAAGTTTTGGAGTTCCTTTCTCCCGATTCCTCGCTCTGTTTATATCCGGTGGCGTGATCTCGCAAAGTCCGCTCCCAATCCGTCGCTCCCGCCTTCTCCTCCCGTTCCCGCGCGAGAGGCGAAAATTCACAGCGCTCCCAAACCAGCGGCCGCATATGAGATTATTATAGAGCTTACCGAACCCGAAACAGGCACGCAATTCGTCGAGCACCTGCCGCGCGTCACAGAGGAGACATCCACACCACAAAGCCACCGAACAAAGGGGAAAGGGTGCATCTGTATGAGACAAGGAGATAGAAGCAGGTGGGTGGGAAGACAAGAACACCTACCAGTGGAAGGCCTTCATGGAAGGGACGAGGTCGACGAGGCCGGCGTAGCCGCGGATGAGCTGGTCCAGCCGCTCCGGCGCCACGTCCTCATTGAACCGCGCCAGCAGGATGTGCTTCACCACGCCGCCGCTCCCGGCCTCTGCCACCATCGCCCTAGGGCTTCTTGCTGCTGCAGCCTCACTAGCTCTAGCTCCCCCGCTCGATCTCCCTCTGCAGCTCTCTGCTCTCTCAACTCGATCTCCCGATTGGCTTGCCAATTGCCATTAAGTGAAGACGTTGGGGTTAGTGTACAGGTGTAGGAGATAGAATTGAAGAGTCCACGGTCTCCACGAAATGGGCACTCATCCCAGTAGCGGTGACATCGTGTGAGGTGGATAACTGATTTTTTTAGTTGGTAGTTTATTATGAGCCCACTTCTTTGTTTAGGGAGTGAATTTTATGGACTCTCTTGGAATGATGACTTTTCTGACTTAACAAATTTTATTTAGGATTCCCAAATTCAGATTATTGGGGATTGAATTTACACGTTCGGTTGGTGATGCTCTTACTCCGTACCAGAGAGGCTCAACTCCATACCAGAGAGGCTCATGGAAGATCATTCGAACGAAACGAAGAAGATCCGCTGGCTTTTCTCTTCATGGGCAACATATTGGGCCAGTTGACCTGGTCTGCCACGCAAAAAATGGATCACGGCCATAGCACGCACGCATCAACTAAACAAGGAATAAGTTCACTTGGACTGGCTTAACCAGTGGCTAAGCCAGATTCGTATTCCTAAACTATAATACTAAATATCTCGATCATCTAATTATTAAATCCGTTGTCATTTGACTCTCTCTCGACAGTTTTGGAGGACGGTTTCACTGATGTAGCGCTTACGTGACGGTGTTGACCTGATCTTCGTTCCACGTAATGCTTATGTAGCATTAGAATTAAAAATATATATGTGAGACTCATTTATCATTAAAAAATATTATGGGATGCACATGTCATCCTCTCTCCCCTACCTTCTTCCTCCTCACTCCCTCTCCCTTATGGGTTCGTTTAGTTGGGGAGATTTTTTAAGAAAAGATTGGGAGTTTAGAGTGATGAGACTATTAATTATTTTGTTTGGTTGGGAGACATGGGAGTTTGGGTGGGATGAGGATAGGGAATTGAGGAAGGAACTCTCTCCTTTTCAATACTTGAGTAGGGGATGGTAATTAGGAGAAAATTCCTCATTTACTTTATCTAAACAAATCTTAACCATCCGTTTTCATTTAAGATCTAATCTCCAACTAAACTTCCTACTAATTCCCACCATCTCTGCTAAATAAAAGATTTAGACTAAAAATCAAATTCATATGTCAATCTCACCATTAATTCCCTTATCTAAACTCTCAATCTTCTTCCCTCGAATTACCAAACATGCCATATATCTCTCTCCCCTCTCTCTTTCTCTTTCTCTCAGGGAAGCGTACTGGATCGGCGGCGGCGGGCGAGGGCATTGTTGGGGCGGAAGCAGAGGGCTTCCCTAAGATGCAGCGGGGCAGGGGAAGATGCAGCGGCAATAGTAGTCGAGGTTGATCTCCGCGCGATTCACGAGTGCGTCCCCGCGCTCCCGCGGCGAGAGGCAGCTGGCGGGGCGAGGATGGAGGGCGGCGCTGTCCCAGGGCGTCAACCGTGAATGCCCTGATGACGAGCAGCGGCAGGTGGAGAGGATCTAGCTTGCGGCGGCGGTATCCAGGGAAGTGAGCTGAGCATCGTTGGGTCCATCCAATTGAAGTGAGCTGAGCATCGTTCGTCGTTGGGTCCATCCAAATTGAAGTGAGCTGAGCATTACATGCTTGATTAATGTTACTGCTTGTTTTGGTGATTGCTTGTTTCCTTACTTGGGACGTCGATTGATCTACAACCGGATATGGAGCCGACGAAGAAGCCGCGATCATCTCTCATCCTTTGTCAGCGATCAGTGATTCTCCTTTACGTCGCTGTTGTCGCAGCTCTGTTGCGAGAGCGCGGAGACCATGAGCGACGCCGACAGCATGTTGAGCGCCAACATCGAGCTCTGGAATAGGCGGTTCGCAATGCTCAATAGGCCTTGTCGCGGACGCTCGCCCCTTCACCGAGTATCTTCTCGGGAAGCAATGGCTCCTTCGATGAAGATGATGCACGGTGGTGACGTGGCGTCTCTGGCGCGGCAAGGGTGACCAGGTGAGGTGCTGTAGGAGGTTTGATAGAGAAGGAAGGGGAGGGAGAGAAGGGGGAGTATGACATGTGGATTCCACTCTGTTTTTAATTTTATTTGATGACTAGGATAACACGTGGATGCCACGTCAGTGAATACCACTCTCAATACTACCCTAGAAGTGAAATTGCACCGGTTTTAATAGTTAGAGGTTCAAATATATCTGGTATTACGATTGAGGGATACGAATTAGATTACACCCATATTAAGGGAGTCCAAGTGGACTTATTCACCAAACAAAATTCACCACCTCCGGTCCGGCGGCAAGTCGGAAAAGGCGCGAGCAAAAGACGATACTACTAATTCGAATTGAGAATTATGATTACGAATAATGTAATCGAAATTACCCGTGTGATTGACCACTATAAAAGTTTGGGGTTATAGGGCTCCTCGATATGGGGCAATACAAGACCGGGTATTGGCATATCCACCATCCAAAAGATAAAACTTTCCCTCCGGAACATGAAAGCCCTTAGCAAGAGCAGACTGAAACACTCCTGCATCAGATGCAGATCCTTCCCATCCGCATGAGATATACGTAAAGTTTAGGTCAAAGTCACAGGCCAACATCACATTTTGTGATAAGGTGCCCTTCCTATTCCTGTAGGGGGGCTAGATCTTCTGCTATAGTGATAGGGACATGAGTACCATCGATTGCGCCAATGCAATTCTGCACATAAACAAGGGAAATTTAAGAGGGTGCTTGGATACGTTTTAGTCCCATGACTAAAAGTAGTGGGACTAAAACTTGCTAGCCTCACCCATGCTTGATCCAAAATACTAAAGATACTAAAATCAGTTAATGAGCATTTATTATTCTCCCAAATCAGTTAAGTAGTGGGAGTTAAATGAGGAGAGAGGGGACTAATCCACATTTTAGTAGGGGTTCCCTGACTAAAGAATTTTAGTCACAAGGCTAGTTTTAGCTCCTCTTTAGTCAGGGGTGCTTGGAAGTTTAGCCTCTCAAAGAGACTAATTTTAGTCAGGCTAAAATTAGTCCCATGGATCCAAGCACCCTCTAAGATAGGAAAGATGGGATAAATCTAGGTTTCTAGTGTGTAAGGCTGACCTGAAAATAGGACCAGAATCTAGGATCCGACGCAATCTTCATGGGAGTCTCGGTTGAATTCGGAAGCTTGACAAATCGGTTAGTTAGGGTATGGACTACATCGAAAACTTCATTTACTTTCCTACTTATTGTTTCACCACTATGTTGAAATCCATTTTGTATATCTTCATTGCTAGCATTGTGAGAAATCATGTACATGAATATTCCTAGCTGTTCCTCAACGTTAAGGCCCCTCGTATCACATAGAAGACGCTCTCTACTAAGATAATTTTCTGTAGCTCTAAATATTTCTGGCTCCATTCGAAATTCAATCCGAGACCAATGCTCCTATCCTTCTAGAATTTCCCTAACTTTTACTGCCCCAGAAAGGGAAGACATGTGTAAAGGTCTTTTTTCAGCCTGAAGGGCTGCAAGTATAGCAGGGACCAATACGAAAAATAGTTCATCATCCTCTTCTTCCTCCTCTAGTAAAAACTTTCTTATTTGCTCATTTGCAGAACCCATCACTTTTCTGTTAGAAAATCAGGCTAAAATTACAACAAAAAAAATCAAAGAACTGATTACAACAAAAAAAAAAAAGAATACATGGTGTCCACCTATGATTCGTGAGGGTTAGGAAATCCCAATGACTACCACAGGATACAATACTACAATGTATTAGTAAGAACAGTAGAACATATTACAAAATAAGTAAATTTTGCAACATTTTCAGCTAAACTGCAGTGCTGTTTAAAGCCTCATGCTACTACAGTTTCAGATGCAATTAACGTGCAATGCTTCAGTGCTTGCTCATTTTCTGCTGATGATACATGACATGAAACTAAAGTTTGGACTAATATATAAGAATGGATTAGAAGCTATTGTGGTACAGAATCCAGCTGACAACAAATAGAAGCTTTGCTGCATGTTCTAAAGTCCGAATAAATCAAGAAACAGGCCATACAAGGAGGCATACCTGACGCTTATTGTAGTTGATCTGTCGAAGCAGTGGACGCGCTGTCTTCCCTTCTCCTTGATTCTCTTGCTGCAGAGGTACATTCCAAATTTAATTGAGTATCCTGCATATAGTCCAACTCCAATGTATATATGTATAACTAGATCAACTCTTTTCTTGCCTGGACATGTCTACCAAACAAACAAGAACTTAACAAGTCTTTGCAAAGATCATTAACACAGGATTCTATTGGGATACGCGTAGGCTACGGTAGCATAAAACAAAATTTTTCTACCGCGTAAACCAGGAACCATGCAAGTATGAGATCATAGATCGTTACCACTCGACGCGCTGTGCAGCGGAAGTATGCGCTAAGGAGCCGAAGGAATCCTCGCGATGTAGCGCGCGCCGATGTAGAGGAAGTAGTCGATTGTAGCGGCTTGACCTTCTCCTCCTCGTGCGTTCTCCTCGCCGTGCTCCCACGCCGATCAGCATCGCAAGACAGCGGCGCCTCCACCGGTATCCACACGTCCAGGGAAGGAACACCACGCGCAGATGTGCTAGCACCCGCGCGTGGCTAGGGTTTGCTTGTGGAGGAAAGTGGCGGCTAGGGTTTCACGTGGCGTAATCTGTTAATCCGCAGGCCACACCCCCTCATGTATATATAGGGACCACGTCCGGGCCTCCAAGGCCCATAGGAGTCCTACTCGGATCCCTATCCGAAATTGAGCGCATATTGGATCTCCATCCAATCCCTTTATTCCGGCCCCTTAAGCGTGCGACCCTGTAGGTTCATGCACACTCGGGTGCAACCCGAAAACTCCTTTTCGGTCCACGTGTCAACAGCGGCCCCTAGTAGAACATATTGACCCACCGAGCATACATAAAGATCATATCGGCTGAACCTTTAGTGTTTACTTGTATGAATTCCTTTGCCTCACGATATCGATTAAGCTCAAGGCTAGATATGTGCCATCCTCTAATAGCTCAATCATTCACTCGATCCTGTGATAGATTATATAACTTGCGATTGACTCCTCAATCACTTTTGGCATGACCATGCACTTCCATAATCTATAACATCGAGGGGCCCAGAGATATCTCTCCATAGGAGGGACAAATCCCATCTCGATTATTCATATCCCACTACATGTTTCATAACACACCGAAGACTACTTTTATAACTATCCAGTTACGGAATAGCGTTTAGCAGTCCCTAAGTAAGTCATTACACATGTTGGAAACCATGATAATCTCAGGTCTAAGAATTCTATACCAACACTAATCGAGACCACTGATGGTACTACACAAATAGTTCTTGCAGTGTCTCATGTCGGGTCTATTCAACAACATGTTCCCCAACATATGTCCACATTATCAATTTGGTATCTCCATACCATGATCCATGAGATGATCATCAATCAATACATGTGCTGATCATTTAACCATATTTGTTCCACATATGATATTTGATCAGGGATCCTTTAGAAATAGCAACATATAACATAAAGAGTCTCATAAATGAATCACATATTCATTAGCCAATAATGAGTTATCTATTTTAAGGAACAATATCAGATAAATATGTAAACATAGTATGTGATACAATCATCTCTATGATTGCCTCTAGGGCATATCACTAACAGATTCACCATGGTTTCTCTCATAAGTTTCAGATCCACACAAGATGCAAAAATTAATTTCCAGTCAAACCAAACTGAACCATAAACAACAACAGCACAGATTTTGCTGGCTTTGCCTCGGCCTTGGCGGTGTGGATCTGAGATGAGCCTCTCGTGTTTTGTTTCTGCGCAGCAGCAACAGCAGGAGGAAGAGGAGGTGCTCGTGCTGTGCTAGGAACTGCCCGACGGGATGCAGCCAAAGGGACACATAAACCCTTGGAGGAAGAGGAGAGGAGGGGAAAGAGGAGAAGGACTTACCCTGGTATAGTGGCAGCGATGGTGGCGTCTCGCCGGAGGAGAAGGTGTGGCGGTGGCGCGTATCGCTGGAGGAGGAGGCGCGGCGGATTGAGCGAGAGGAAATATTCCCCACCTCCGGAGGTCAGGGTCCTTTCCCTAGGGTTCCCCGCCGGATTGGGCCGGGAAATCCCTTCCTCGTGGGCTTCCAAACGGACAGGAAATAAGGCCCATGGATAATTTCCTCACTGGGCTTTTACGCTGAGAATGGGCCGGAATCCCTCCAGGATCCCGGGCTGCCAAAGGAGGCCTAAAAGTTTGGGGTTACAGGGAGATTGACCCGCCTTCCCTATGGGCCTGCCTGCCGCTGGCTCTTCTCTTCGTGGGTTACATGTTGGGACTTGGGCTACCACGCAGCAAATGGATTGCTTCCACGGCTCTCGCAGGCATCAAACGTGCGCATGTAGCGAAAAAATTCAGCACATCCAGTGGCGAGTTAGAAAAGATGCAAGCAAAAGACGATCAAGCCACAGTTAATTACTACTAATTCGAATCAGAATTATGATTAAAAAAGAGAAAAAAATTCAAATCGGGATTGGAACTACTTATGATGATTGTTCACTGTAAGTGTTTGGGATTAGAGAAGGCAATGGCATATTGGAGTTTCGATAAAGTCCCAAGGAGCCGGCGCCGCTCAGAGTACGCTGGGAGATCAGGAATAAAATTTGAAAATATATTCTTTATCGGATGATTATGCAAAAATATACCGGATTGCGAATGATTTGTGGAAATATACCGTCGTTATCGCGCTTTAGAAGTGCGATACCGATGTTCGCAACTGTGAAAAGCGACGGCGCGACGTAATCGCTAATTGGACATGCGATAACGAGGGTGAGCTGGCGGTATCGCTGTACCGAACGGCGAGATCGCTGCGCTATAGCTTTTCCATACAGCGATTGTGACACGTGGAGAGAATCCAAGTCGGTCTCGCTTTTCGCACGCGCGAGATGGCTGCCGATATCGCTGTACGAAAGCGCGAGACCGTTCCGTCTCGCTTTGCGCGCGCGACAGTGCTGACGCGGCGTGGGCGAGCGCAGAGGGCGAGCGCTGTCGCGCTTTGAGACAGCGAAAGCGCTGGCGGCGTGCGCGAGCGCTGTCGCGCTTTGAGAGAGCGAGAGCGGTCGGCGTCGCAGTCCGAAAGCGCGAGACCGCTCTCGGTCTCAGCACCCTTCCCTCTCTTAGCTTTCTCTTTTTCTTTTACCTCTCTCTTTATCTTTCTCTTTTTCTTTTACTTTCACTTTTACTGTTTAGGAAATGTGATGTTGCCGTCACATTCTGCCTGCTAGTTATTTCATATGCTCCGCTGTAAACCTCTAGCCGAGTTCGAATCCGATGCGTGAAATGTATAAAACGAGGGAAGGAGGAGATGGTCCTCACAGCGGTGAACTGAGGAGGAGAAGAGAGGAGAGGAAGAGGAAGGCAGTGGAGAGGAGGATAAATTGACAAGTTAGTTGATTAGTTTTCTATTAGCATAAATTAGTATGATGAGGATATATAAAATATTAGCGCACGTAGTTTATATTAGTGTTAGTACGATGAGGATATAGGAAATACTAGTTCACGTAGTTTTTGTTAGTGTTAGTTAATATTTGTTTTTAATTATGTTAGAGGAAAATTGAGGTACGTATTATTAACTGCATTAAATGTTGTTAGGTCTCATGTAAAAATAGAAATGTAGAAAGGTAATAGAGGTGATTATGGTTAAAAAATAGGTGGACTTAATTAATTATTAAGCTATAAAAGTTTAATAGAAGTTGCAAATAATTTGTACGTAGTAGTAGTTATAAGTTATAATTAATCAGTAGTTAATGTGATGTTTAATTTTATATATACGGCCAATATTATATGTAAGAAAGGAAAAAAACTGAAATAGCATATAGTGCTATTTGTAGGACACATATATAAGGTTTCATATAGTAACGGGAATTTTATATGAGCATTTTGGTTGAAAAAGATAAGAGAGGACAACAAGGTACGGTACTGTAATGGAATATGTAGTAAATTGTTACTGTAAGTAAGAGACAGTTCGTAACTAATTTGGTATCGAAATGAAAGAGCAGTTAAATAAACTTATGTCGGTGCAACTAATTCTGTATAATTAATTGTATCTGTACATGTGGATTATGCAGTGTAAAAACATTGACGGAGCAATTGTTATATGATATAGCTCGTGAAAAAGGAGTAGTACTAAACTTTGATTCCGCAAATTCTACACGAGCAAGCTGGTTAAAAAGGAGTAGGCGCGATCTGATAAACGCAGGTAAATATTTTGTCATCATAATTATGTACAGTATGATATGGTTGTGTTCTGTAAGTATTACATGCTCTTATACCTAAATTAATTGCAATATCTGTTATTACTGCCGTGTTAATTATTATGTATTAATTTTATTGTCATGTGTTTATTTGTAAAGTTTAATAGAAGTTGTAGTAACAATATAAATAATTTATTAGGGTCCATTGGTAAGTAAATAATTTATGGTTATGTAATTATTTATTTCTATTGTAACAAGCACATGATTTTTTAAAAAAATTTGGAAATATAAATTACTTTATTACTACAATTTTTGTAACGAAAAAACAGTATCCGTGTGAACTAATTTTAGTCGTGAAAACCACACGTTTGTTCTGTAAGACTTCCTTACGGAGTAGTCGGTGTTGTCTGCAATGGCAGGGATGTCAGCATTTAGAGTGTATTTCGGTGAAGGTGAAATTACGGAAAATGAAAGTGGTGTCGATCTGAACAACTTTAGGCAATGCACACTGTACCATCCAAATCCAGACACCCTTACCATGCCCGAAGTTTGGTACTGGTTAACCTGCACATTTTCTTTAGATCCGGGTGTACATAGTGTTAACGTGAGGGTTATGTGGAGCCGATCGGCCAACAACATAAGATGGGAGTTAAAAAATGTGACACGGAGTAAGACCTGGCAGGATTGGCTCGCTGGCTGTAGGAGACGGGGATATGAATTTGTCATGCTGGTGCAGGCATGTGAAGGAAGAGTCCCCACGGAGAGCGCGGTGGGCCAATCCAGCAACCGGGGGGAGTTGGGATCTAGTTCGCACGAAGAAGATGAAGTTGTGCCTCTCCATCGTGGTGGTGATGTTGGTCCTGACATTCAAAATCTATCCATACAAGCAGATGATGTGGACAACCGCCATCCTACTGGTGAAGCCGATGAAGGGGAGGAGATACCTGCTAGAAGAAATTGAGAGGGTGGACCGACAAGCACTCGAAGATGAGGAAAACCTCACGGCTGAAGGGAATGATGACGAAGATGACCAAGAGGTTGAGGAAGTACCTACGCCTGCTTCGTGGAACCTTGAACACCCTGGTTATATTGCAGAAAACACTTGTCATGATTCAATATGGTTCTACGGGGATGGCCAAATAAATCTGGGCGCAATGTTTCGTGACAAAACTGGTTTGCAAGACGCAGTGAAGTCATGGTCATTCCAGATGCAAAGGCAGTTCAGGGTTGTCAGGTCTACCAAGAGTGAGTACACGGTCGTCTGTGAGACGGAAGGTTGCACCTTCCGTATTCATGGTCACGTGCCGAAGTACGAGTCTTACTGGATCGTGTCTAAACTGCATGAGCACTCGTGCCTGCTTCGGAACACTAAGGAGTCCCACCGCAACCTGACCGCGGCATACGTCGCAAACAAGTATTACAAGGAAATTATTGAGGGTGATGACCTGCCTGTGCGGCACATAATAAAACTGGTGGAGAAAGGTGAACGGTACACAATTAGTTACCACAAGGCTTGGAGGGCGAAGCAGAAGGCCATGGAGAAAAGATATGGGACACTTGAAGAAGCATATGACACACTGCCACAGATGCTTCACATTCTGAAGAGCAGGAACCCTGGGACCTATGTTGCTGTGCAGGATCGGGAGTCAGTTCGGCCTCCCAATTATCTTGTCATGCAGCGGGCATTCTTCGCATTCGGAGCATGCATTCATGCGTTCCAGTGCTCGAGGCCGGTGCTGTGCGTCGACGGTACTTTCCTAACAGGGAAGTACCAAGGCCAGTTATTAACGGCCGTTGGAGCGGATGCGAACAACCAGATAATTCCGGTAGCTTTCGCTTTTGTTGAAAGCGAGAACTACGAAAGCTGGTTGTGGTTTTTACAACACCTAAAGTGGGGAGTAGTGCAAAATCGCACTTCGATTTGCATCATCCATGACCGGAATGCCGGTCTGTTGAAGGCAATCAAGGAGCTGCAGGAGGATGCTTGCGGTGCGTACTACTGGCCTGACATGCATAGCCGTTGGTGCATGAGGCACATGGGAGCCAATTTTTTCAAGCAATTCCACAGTCGCAAGCTAATGAACATGTTCAAGCGGTTGTGCAAGGCAAATCAGTCTACAAAGTTCGACGAGCTTTGGAAACAACTTGACGAAGGGACTAGGACACACATCCGGTCAAAGCAGAGCAACAACAACCCGCAAGATGTACATGTCCCCCAGGCCCTGGAACCAATGGATGGTCTTATTCCATCAACTGGAAAGAAGCGTAGGTCATCACAGAATATCAAATGTTTCACCCATTGGATTGAGTGCGAGCCGCAAGATAAGTGGGCACTTCTGCATGACACTAATGGGGCTAGGCATGGCATAATGACCACTAACCTTGCAGAGGCGTACAATGCGGTTCTTCGCAAATTAAGGCCTTTACCTTTAACTGCTATTGTTGAAGGCATTATGCACAGGACAACGAAGTGGATGAGGACGAGGCGGGCAGCGGCATTGCAACAAATGTGTAACGCACAGACACCTTTCTGCAAAAAGATGGCAGAGTACCTCCAAGAGAAGGCTAACAAGGCAAGATTTCACACGGTCATTACCACTGGTAACGTCAGACGAAGGTGGGAAGTCACATGCCGCACTAAAGGGGGTGTTGGATCTTCTACCGGAGTCATGACTCATGAAGTTACTCTAGGGCACGAATCTGATAACACATGTTCGTGCTCTTGCAATAAGCCGAAGCTTCTGCATGTGCCATGCAGCCATGTCCTGGCTGCGTGCGCTAAAATTAAGCTTGATTCAACATCGTATGTGTCGACGTTCTACCTAAAAGATAGAGTGCTTAACGCATGGAGTGGTGAGATCCTCGGGTGGAGGTCCCTCCAACACCTAGTTGAAAGTGGGGGTGATAACAGGATCTATGTGCCAGACTTGGATCTCTTGAAGGCTGGTAAGGGTAGAAGACAAACACGACGCTTACGAAATGATATGGATGCATCCGAAGCGGCAGGGCCTGTGCGGCGATGTGAGGACTGTCTTCAGTACGGGCACCGCACTAAAGATTGCAAGAACAACAAGGAGGGCACATCTTCTAGCATGGAACCTAGGCAACAACGTGCGAGGAGGAATAGGAGGGGCTCTCAGGGGGCTCCCGATAGACGTGATGGAAACCTGCAGTAGTTATGATGTACACTACCTGGTTATGTATGTTCGGTCCTGATATGAGTGTTGCACTACGTTGTAGTTCAATAGGGTTGTAATCGTACAGTCAATAAGTACGTGTAATATTTACTTTATTCTGGTAATGTTGAGATTAATTATTGTAAGGTGTTAATTGGTTTGTAACGTTTGTAAACCTATTTCCTAAGGTGTGCTCGAGTTTGTAATCGTACTCCGAGAAAATTTTATTCCTTGCATTCATGCATTATGTATTTTTCCGTACATGCACTTGATGAAATTTCTAATTTACCCTTGCTCACAATGATCGTCCAGATATGGAAGAGGAGTGGCCTTACCCGTTGCTTAGCAAAGATATCGATGCACGACATCGTGCAAAGAAGATATCTGATGGAAATTCTTGTTCTACTCTTCCTGTACTGATACCGCGTACAGCCGGATGGTGGGGTATTGATCCACGATGGAAGCCGAGGTACATAATGGTTCAAGTTCACAACAAATTGTTATCGTACTTTCACATACCGCATTGTGTGTAATAAATTTCATCACAGGTTGTCAGCTGCAGGTCTTCTTACCTTCGTTCAGATGACGCAGGCTAGGATGTATTTCGATGCTAGAGAACCTAAACAAAAACAGATGGGGGCACATAGCAAGCGACGACAGTTTATCGACAAGTCCCTTCTTATGGCACTGTGTGATAGGTGGAGGCCAGAGACACATACATTCCATCTACCTTGCGGAGAAATGACCATAACTTTGCAGGATGTGTCTATGCTCATGGGGTTGCCCATAGCTGGCCAGGCAATTGTGCTTCCGGACCCTCCGGAAGATTGGCGGGATGATATTGTATCACGGTATGCATGTATCTTGCCACGTTACTCTACCGGTGATACAGACGATACCGAGGACAGGATATTTTTCTCTGAAAAGGAAACTCATGGCCCCACATTGCGGTGGTTGTCACAGTTCGAGGTAATTGAATATTTTCAGTTAATTAAGGCATAATCCGTACACATTCAAATGTCTCACAGCACATTGTTATTTTTGTTAGGTGCGATATATTCCCGACGATGTTCAGGAGTACCAACTGACGTTGTACCTTGAGGCCTATCTACTTTGGCTGTTTGGTTGGGTGATGTTCACCGGCTCGCACGGGAACAGTGTGGACGCCAGGCTTATCCCCCTTGCTAGGCAAATTGCTGAAGGTAATGTAGGGCCGTCTGCACAGTTCAGCTGGGGATCAGCCGTCCTCGCAGCCACGTACCGTGGATTGTGCGACGCTTGTCTGAAGACCGCACAGAAGGAGGTGACTTTCTCGGGGTGTCCACTTTTGGTCAAGTTGTGGTCGTACGAGCACTTCTCGTTCGGACGCCCATACATGAGCGTGCCCGTTGCCTAGCAGGACGATTACACTGACGCAGTTGACGATCGTCCTACCTTCGGTACTCGCTGGTGCCAAGGACCGGTACGTACGGTTGCATTAAAGAAATATTTATGTCAATTGAATGATAGAAATAACTAAATATTTTTCTCTGATCGTGCAGCCACAGTGGGGGAGAATCCAGGTGCACAATGTGTACGAGTACTTCACCGAGGCGTTCGAAAGCCTTAGGGAAAACGAAGTTCGGTGGACGCCGTACACAAACGAAGAGGCCAATTTGCGTGCACCAAATGGAGTCAGCATCTTATGCTACCGCGATGAAGCATACTGGATGACACGAAAAATGCTGGTGTACGACATATTTGCCGAGGGGTACAATGTTCAGAGGGTAATGCGTCAGATGGGGCTGTACCAGCAAGTCCCAGTGCCTACTGGACTTCACCTTCCACCAGATATGCACACGTATGTTGTTATTTGACATCGTTAAAATATATGTGCTCCCAAACAATGCGAGATGTAGTTAACATCTAAATGTTGTATTTTGTTTCAGGCAAAAGAGGCAAGCTGACAACAAGTATCGTCGATCCATGCACTTAAGGATGACCCCCTGGATAGAGGCGTGGTCGCAAGCATTGAATGATGTCATCCACGAGACAAGGGCATACGACCACAGCACTTACGAGCAATACATGGCGTGGTACTCATCGCAGACTCGCATCCGGCTGCTTGCACCCGAGGATCCCGACGAGCGAGCTCCACCGAATGTTGACCAAACATATGATATGCAGCACGCACCGCCCGCTCACTTGACGGTACTACTCGCATTTAAATGTTTTGTACCATCGGTTTGTCCTTACACAGGGGGTTCCAATTTCTAACACCGTTGCTCGGTTCCATACAGACCGACATTGCAGGGGAATTAGTAAGGGAGGCGAAAACTTTGTGGGAGAAGCTTAGAGATGGTATCGCGGGTACCAACCAGGAAGTCATGGCCGCGGTCGACTCCCTCCGTAGAAAAGGTAAGCGAATCATGCGGCTCGCGTCGTGCCGACATTCCTCGGACGTCTATACTACGGCAACATCAAGAAGGACGTTCGAGCAAATGCCGGAGCGTCCATCCACCTCTTCCCGGCCTTCCACCTCAGCCCGCCCTTCAGCCTCCGCGCGACGATCCACTGATGCTCGTGCTGCAGTAAGGTCAACTTCGGTTCGTGAGGCACCAACTATTCCGACTATCCCAGAAATCACTCAAATGTCGGCGCGCCTAGGAGGGTTCGATCCTACGCAAGGTAAAATACGTTATTACACAATGACAAAATATCCTGGTTATATAAATTTCGTAATTCATTTGTTCGCAGCACAACCGGAACGGGCCCCCCCACATAGCTCTGCGCCCATCACCTCTCAACTGCAGGGTGGGTTTGCAGCATTCGCTTCTACGAAAAATGTCATAAATGAACCTATTTATTTTTCCGATGGTTCATGCGAATTGACTAAATGATGTTTTCCAATTGATGACAGAGGGAACGCGAATGGTCCGTCCCGTGCCTCAGATGCCTCATCCTAGGCCCCATATGATTCCTCAAATGATGCCTGATGTGCCAACCTCGCACTGGCAAGGGGGATTTGCACCATTTGCAGGTCCGTGTACATTCAGTACCATATTGTCACGCACATTTCAGCTGGAAATTTATCTTGTTGTTAATGAATTGCGTATGCAGGGACTAGCCAAGGTTTCCCTACCATACCGCGAGTGGACGCAGAATTTTTCGGTCAAGGGGGGTTTACGTCGTTAGGCGGTCAGTCACCTCTTACATCTAATTATTTATGTTTATTATTTCAAATTGTTCATTTTTCATGTGTATGAGACTTATGAACTATTTATTACCTGCTATAATGAACAGGGCCTACTCAGTCGGTTCCACTGCAAGCACCTACATATGGCACCAACCCATGGCAAGGACAGTCCATTGATTACGGTGGTACGCACAAACATCATTATGAACCTGCACATATCGATGGCACATTCCTACCTTACATGACTCCCACTTCAACAAACGATACTAACTCCGTGAATTTTTACATGGATGCAAGGCACGTCGTTCGGGCCTGGAGTACAGGGTTATATCGACTTGTTGCAACAAGGTGATTGGCTATTTGGTCAATATCCCTCTCATCGTAATGAAATTTCATATATGCAAGCACCGTCAACAGGTTTGGATTACTTTTGTGAAACTGTTCTTTGCTCCAGCTTCGATAAATTCATTGATATTTACATTGCTTGTGTAGGGTCATTTCGCCCTGAAATAATGGCAGGGTTTAGGCCGTACGCTTCATCGTACGGCGACATGTCCAGCTTCGGTGGAGGGTCGTCATCAGTACCCAATGAGCTTCGGGCTTCGCAAACTGATGATGCGCCGCAGATGACGCAGCCCACACAACCAGACGATGGCGATTTTCAAGGAAACATCCATGACCCGCGTAGATCTAACCGTGAGCGCCATGAGCCAACTCGTCTGTCACTCTCAGGGCCTCGACATGCCGCCGGACGAAGGAAAAAAACAACAAGTAAGCGAGGTGACACATCTAGAACTATGACTAAGCATGATGAAGAGTAGAAGTTATTATTATGTCTTCATGTCTTCATGGTCACCCTGTCTGAACCTTCCCATGATTGTAGCTTTATATTACTATTCGCCCACATTATTTATTTCTACTGGTTAATCTTCGTGTTATGTACGTTGTTATGTAGTTCGTAAACTTCTTCATATTTGTACGGCCTTTTTTTACGCAGTTGACGCATATGATTTTTGGTTGCATACTAATTATTCTTACGAGCGCTACCAAAAATAATAGTGAGTAGTACTAAATTAATAGTGCAGTCTCGATGCTAATCAAGCGGTTCAAATTGGATATTACTTTTACTTTTAACATACTCTCCTACTTTTACGCACCTAAAATGGCGGTCCATGCAATCATACACCTGCAATTCCTTTTTACATACTATATTTCCAATCACGGACAGTGTGCGGGATTCAATCATTCGTAATTAAACCCCGCAAGATTCCTCCCGCCGAAAGCTATTTCGTCGCGTAGTAATTATCAATTCAAACAGTTAGACAGCTGGTGCGGGCATGTGACATTGTCCCTTTCTAATTATTCACTTCACGAGTGAAATAGTCCGACGCGCGGTCGTCCTTTCGTAATTATTATCACTGCATCTTCTTGCAATCCACTATAAATACAAACCAAACATAGCGCACTAACTACATCTCATCGCTTCTGAGCAAAGGGGGTTTTGCATATTCTTAGGCCCGATCTTGTGGTAGGAACTGGGTAGTTAGTGAACTCGCTCTACGTTGTTCGTTCACTCTCAACACGGTTCCTGCCACAAGATCGAGTCTGCGAATATACAAATGTGATTTTTTGAATACATTCTTACACCCACTCTTTTTCCAAAAGGAGGCATCCGTTTGTGAATATGACCTACTACTGCAAATTCATAAACTCGGTATTGCATATTCTTAGACCCGGTCTTGTGGCAAGAACTGGGAAGTTCATTAAATCGCTACCCGGTTCTTGACACAAGACCGAGTATATGAATATGCAAAGGTGGTTTTCTATGTGAATATGACATTTTCTAAATTCATATTCTTCGTCAACTTAGTAAAAATTGATCCGAATTATCTCTCTAATCCTTTATATATTTTTCCTACATTCTAAATTCGTATGTTGTTTCTTTCCTATCTGTATCTGTAACTAACATCATTATTTTGAAAATTCCAAGATATTTATTTTTCTTCTCGTAGCCACAAACACATTCTTTGTCTATTTTCAATATATACCTATTTCTTATGTTCATTTATGTTTATATATGTTGCACACATGATAAAAAATTATACTTTCAACTCCCTCGGTCCCGGAAAAAATAAATCTAGTACTGCGATGTGTCACATGTAATACTAGGTTGGTTTTTTCCTGGGACGGAGGGAGTACGTAGCAACTGCGACATAAAATATTAGCGATAACTGAAAATTAGCGGGCAAATTAGCGGGTCACATGAAATATAAGCTCGCGGTATCGCACTGTCAAAGAGCGACACCGAAGCCGGTCTCGCGCTAGGAAAGCGCGATAGCGTTGCGCTATCGCTTTCTCAAACAGCGAGACCGCCCCGTGTGCCACCCATTCGGTCTCGCGCAAGCCGACAGCGACAGCGCATGCGCTATCGCCCCTTGAAAGCGCGATAGCGGCTCATGGCCCCGCGTGCGTCAGGCGGCGTAGGACGGCCGGCGTGATGGGTGCGATACCGCTTCGGTATCGCGCTATGCGAGCGCGAGAGCGATGCCATCTCTCTCAATTAGCGAAATCGCCGCCGCTTTCGCGCGCGGGTTACGCGATATTGCGCTCTCGCGCTTTCAAACAGCGACGCACGTCTAATACCGCAATTCCACCCCTAATCCGTTTATTCTCGCAAAACCGATGAAAAACCCTAATATTTTCAAAATTTATTCGGGAGATCAGTCCCAGGGACTGTAGAACTCGGCACAGTAGCACAGACGCTGCAGGTGAACAGTGCGGGGTGCGGGGCCCAACTATCTGAGTAGAGCCACGCCCCTCCCTGTTGCCAGTCGGGATGTGTCTTGGAAATCACGAGGCAAAGGTTGACACCTGGTTACATGCGACTAGGAGGTGTCACGAAATAAAGTCAATAGCGGTGAGTCATTTGAAGAAACAGGAGCAAACCACATGTCGGCCATACCCAACGACGCCCGACCATGCCCAAATGTGGCGCATCGAGAGGTAGCGGCTCCTCAATATGGCCAGGGATCACCAAGCCAAGGAATTCGAGACACAGGTGGAAAGGTGAGCCCGGTAATCTCAGTCCCACGCCAAGTTGCCTGAGGCACTCCATAAGCGGTAACAATTAACCACATGTCGGCCATACCCAATGACGCCCGGCCATGCCCAATGTGGCGCATCGAGAGGTGGCGGCTCCTCAATATGGCCAGGGATCACCAAGCCAAGGAATTCGAGACACAGGTGGAAAGGTGAGCCCGGTAATCTCAGTCCCACGCCAAGTTGCCTGAGGCACTCCATAAGCGGCAACAATTGTTAGGTACCTGACACACTGGGAAGACAAGAACAAGACGGTGGTAAAGACACGGACATAGTAGTAATATAAAATTGTACACCTTCCCTTCAACTATAAAAGGGAGGGTTTTGCATCTTAGGAGTACCTATCCAATCGTATGAGGGTGAACGCACCCGCAAGATCCGTAGTAGTCGTACTCATTCGGGTGTATGAAATCAAGCCAGTTGTAGTGCTATTAGGATTGTGTTTCTTGCATCTTTTTAAAGTTCCAAACCACAGGAGTAGGGTATTACACCCCTCGGATGACCTGAACCGATAATCTCTTCATGCAAAAAACACAATTAATCACAACCAGCCCTCAGTCAAATCTTCAAAAGGGAGGGAGCCCACACCCTCCCGCTATCGGGGCACCACAACCTCGACATATACATATTATATACGTATAAAATTTTATACTTATGTAAAAAAGTTTATGAGACTAAAGTGGGGAGTTGGTAGCGTGGGTGCAGCCGTGCGCGGCTGACCACGGATCAGCACCCCCTCGCACCGATCGCGGCGAAGCCCGTCTGACACCGTCCCGGTGCAGGCGATGGCGGCGCACGTCCCTCCCGCCGCTGTACCCGCCTTTCCCATGGTTCATGGCTCATATGTTGGGCCAGATAACTTGAGCTGCCACGGATCGCTTCCACGACTTAGGGCTCAAACCACAGCACGCACGCAGCATCCGGCGGCAAGTCGGATGGCGCGAGCAAAAGTCGAATCGGAATTATGAGGCGAAAGAGTTCGATAGCGCGTAAGGACTCGAAGAAGGTGCGGTCGGCGACCGTCACGACGTCGCTCGCGAGGTTCAGGGAAGAAGTGGCTCCCGGCTTCCTGTCGCTCTCGCCGTCGTCCGTCAGCCCCGGCGACGCCTCCCAATTAGCCCCCAGACGACGACGACGACTTCGAACAACGCCGCCGCCGTCGGAAATTCCCCGAGCGCGGCGGAGGCAGTGGCCGCCCCGCCGCCCGCCGCGGTGGAGCCCACGCTCATCGACGCGGCGGAGCCCATTGACGCCGTCCCGGTGCAGGCGGTGGCTGCGCACGTCCCTCCCGTCGCTGTGCCGCCACGCAGAGTGGAAGATGATGATGATGATGATGCCCCTGCCACGCCGCCAGCGTGGATACGCGACGAGCTGCTCCCGCTACTAGGCCTACGTGGCGACCTGCCTCATCGTGCACGTGGTCGTGTACCGTGCAGCCCCCCTCGATGTGATGGCCATGGAGTTGACCAGGAGACCCTCCAATCACCACACCATAATCCGGCAGAGAGAGAACACAAGACTCGTCGAACGCGTTGCCGCAGCTCCAGTAGTGATAATCAGAAATTGCATCAGCAAAGGTCAAGAAGACAGACACTAGTGATCTTAGAAATCGGAACGGGCACCTGTTAGGTCTCAAGAAGAGTTACAAGGAAGACTGCACTTGGGCACATATAATAACTCGGCTATCAAAACAAAGCACAAATCATCTTGTCTGACGAACACACGCGAACATGTTAAAAACACTCTCGAAACTGTTTGGTTGAATGGCGTGGACCCTCCATCCTCAGCGCTCGAGGCACAGGCTCAGCTAGTCCGAGCTGCTTAACCCTGCAGCTGGTCAGGATACACGCACGCCATGGTCGGCAAGCAACTTAACCCCAACTATAACAAAGGGTAAAGGACTCAGTAGCCGGTGTGCTGCTGCCACCCCTGGTGAGACGGCTGTGATTGGGCAGTCTGGAAACCGTTCAGGCCTCCCTCGGCCGGGTTCTGGTGGTGCTCTTGGCTTTGAGAATGGTAGAAAGCTGGATACCCATGGCCACCGAATTGCGAGTGCTGCTGCGGTTGCTGCGCCTGACGAAAGCCACCCTGTTGACTCTGTCCCTGGAAGCCATAGAAGTGGCTCGGTGGAAGCGCCGACGTTGCTCTTGAACCAGCACCATGAAGCCACATTGCAGAATTGTCCCCCTGAAAGGAATACCCAGAGTAACTTGTGAATGAAGTAATGTCCCGTTCTTTTCAGATTATATAGCTAGTTTCATTTCATTAAATCCATCATTGATTTTTTAATAGTATATTAATTGTGTAAGAAATGTTGCTATATTATTCTATCAACTTGGTCAAACTTGAAGAGGTTTGACTTAGAACAAACCCAAAAGTGACTTATAATATGAATTGGAGGAAGTATGATTTTTTAAAAGAACTTTCCATGTAGGAGTTTCTTAGAAAATACAAATAAATCATTTTTCAAGTTTGTGATAAATAACACTCCTACTTAATTAATTATATGCAATTAAGTGTCTTTTCTAGTAAGCCAAGCACTCGTCCAAAACCTTCTAACGGAGCTGTGCCAATCAGAATTATTATATAGCATACAAAATTACCAAAGGAACACAACGGCTGCTTGCAATCGTTACCTGCTGGAGGGCCATATATTGGCTGGGATCTTTGTATGGCGTGCTCAATGCTTCATCAAACCCAAGATTTGTTGATGCAGAGGCAGCATTCTGATTAAGAGTGAAATTTCCAGGAAGATTACTAGAGCTTCCAAAGCCTCCATAACCAGATATCACTGAAGAAGGCTGCTGTTGTAAGCTTGTAGCCGATAGGTTGTTCTTGAATTGCGGCACATTCATATTGTACTTCATAGCTCCTGGTACAGCAGCAGCAGCAGACTGATGGAACGGTCCATTACTCGAGTATGCTTGCTGGAAGGCAGCTGATGGTAGGTAAGCAGCAGGGTAGTTCTGTGCCAAATACGGATAGCCAATCATATTCGCAAAAGGCGCCAGTGGTACAGTAGGCTGAGAGTAAGGGTGGACTAATTGCTGAGGGAGAGGAGGCCCCGTTGCTATACTAGTACTTGGAAGATTTTGTGTAGATTGAGCGTTGGAGAAAACTCCTGGCTTCAGAGGCTGAAACATATATATACATGTGTGAAGAAAATTAGAGAATTAGAGATTACTTGTTGCTGAATAATTAACTGTATATGCACACAAACTAAAAAAGTCCACACCATCACACCCTTGTAAATTCATCTTTAAAATAAAGAAAGGATGTGGAGACTTTTTCTTCCTAAAGTTATACTTCTATGAAATATGAATCAGAGAAAACACCATGACAAAGTGAACCTGTGTAGCTAAATTACCTCTTGCATGGTGATTGCTGGTCCAGTAGTAGTTGGTGCAGCCGAGTTATATTTTGTCATTGATTGCGCTGCTAGCAAAGGTGATAAAGTGAAGTCCAAGTCCCGAAGAGGTGCAATGTTTGACCCCAATAGGCTGTTGTGTAATGAATTCGCTTGCTGGGGAATAAACGAGTTCAATAAGAATTACGCAGGAGCACAATTAGCTGACTTGAATAAACATGCATATGCAGAAGACAGCAAAATTGGTATCCAGAAAGACCAGCTCCCAATGTTATTCTGGACCATTCCAGAATGAAGCAATGATTTACATCTGCAAGAGTTATGGGCAAAAGAATGGGTCTATATGGCAAGCACTCCATTCCTTTTTCTTTGGCTCTTTTCCAATCTCAAGGTTAAACTAGTACTGTTATGAGCAAAAGAGTGGGTCTATATGAGCTTGCTACATACAATAAGATGAAAAGTAGCTGGGCTAAAACTACTTACTACTGTTAGCAATTCAGCATGAATGATGAAAAGTGGAGATTATAGGAAAAAGAGAACAATTTACCAGTAAGTTTGAAAGATGGGAAAGAGTGTGCGCCTGGTTGTTTCCTTGTGAGGACTCCATTGTACTTGGCTGTGTAGTGTTTGCATATGCAGCACTTGAATCAGATGGTAGGTTATATTGAAGACCAGGATGATCAAGCACTTCCTGTCTCAGGACATCAGGCTGTGAAACAGAAGGTACATCAATGTTCTCCATGTTAGTTCCTAAGATAGTATCAAGGTTCTCATTTCCTGACGAATTAACTGCGTCACTATCATAATAGTCTTGATCTCTGCAAAATTAAAAAAATGGCATTCCAGTCATGTCACAAGCAATATGTGCAGTGAAATAAAGATGGCAGGAATAAACTTAATTAACCTTGAATCAATTTGATCTAGAGGTACAGATTCCTCTATAACAGGCAACTCCACATTGTTATCATCAGCGCTCCTTGATGGGACAGGGAGAAGGCCAGAAAACGCTCCAGATTCAAAACTGCCAAAGCTCAAAGTGACACAGTCCGAGCCAGTAACTTGCAGGTGATCAGGAATTATAACTGCAGGGTTATCTTCAGCTAATTTTGTTGAAACTAACTCTTCATTATGTAGGCTTAGACCCTGGAAGTTGTCAGTGGCTAACGCTACATCAGAATTGGAGTCCTCAACTGCAAGAATAGTAAAGAGAAATCAGTATTTACATGCAGGTCATGCATTGATGCCAAAGCCAGAATGCAACAGCGTTCAGGAAAAGAACAAGCAACCAGAAAGGAACATAGGCTGTAAAACCTTTCACAATAAACTGCGTGACCTGCGACACAAACTATCATATAATGTAATGCATCATTGAAAAGCCTTACAGAACGTCTAATACTGGATAACACAACAGTCTAAAGTTTATTCATCAAGAAATTAACATCATGATGTCAGAAGTCTGAAGACTGGTATTCTACTACTACCTCTGTTTCATATTATAAGTCGTTTGACTTTTTTCCTAGTCAACTTTATTAAGTTTGACCAAGTTTATAGAAAAAAATTAGTAACATCTAAAATATCAAATTAGTTTCATTTGATCTAACATTGAATATATTTTGATAACATGTTTGGTTTGTGCTGAAAATACTAATATATTTTCCTATAAACTTGGTCAAACTTAAAGAAGTTTGACTAGAAAAAAGTCAAACAATTTATAATATGAAACGGAGAGAGTACTAAAAAGATGCAGGAACCATCATAGATCTATTTCGTTCAGTGAAGTTGATCACTTGCCAGTTGCAACAACTGCCTCCCTAAACCCTATCATAACAGAGATGCATTCAACATGCCCAGGGAGTAATGAACCTGTCACATTAACATAGAAATTGGTAATATCAATTACAGGGTGTAATTTGCATCTCACACCTACATAACCAGTGGCATATTCTGGAAGGAATACCAAAAGTATTTACTAATAAATTGCCTACTGCGTTTTCCAACGCTAGTGAATGCAATAAGCTTATAACACCAAAGATCCAGGCTATTCTGGTGGGACAGAATATGGAGATGCTAAAGTTAAGCAAATTCATAAACTCATATCTACACTCACCTTCATCTTCTGCATGAGAAATCTTCTGAGGCATATAGGTACTCGATTCCTGCAACAGTCCATCATCATATTCAGAATTGCCTCCATGATGTTCCAAGTGTCTCTCGGAAGAAAATGCAGCTGATTTGTTCTCATCCAAATGAGAATTTTCATGAGGGTTAATCACACCAGCAACCAGCGTAGATGACTGTAGCGATGACTCATATAATGATTGGTCGCCGGATGTCTCAGGTAAGGCTGATTGATTTCCTGATGGTGGCTCGTCCTGCGGAAGCCAATCATTATCATACGCCTGCTTGTTGACAGCTGTTGAGTGATTGTGATCCTTGAGATGAATAGAATCTTGAGCAGAATGTAACCCCTGGTCAGGATTTGTTGGTGAAACTGTGCTAGCAGATTGCTTCAAATTCTGGTTCACAGTACTGGGTAAAGATGGGTATTGTCCAGTATATCCTTTGTCTGCAGTAACCACAGGCTTGCTAGAGGGCTGCTTTACCTGAGGCCTGCCCATTTTCACAATATCGGCCATTGACAACTGACCTGGTGTCCCAGACCAACCGTGCTGAAACCCAGATGACGATTGTGCTGGTACCGACGGTCCATCAGCAACCACACTTTTGTTTACCGAGGAACTACAGCAGATAAAGAAGTGCATGAATTCCCCAGAGAGTGAAATAAGGCGTTATGAAATCATCAACATATCAGATAAAATTTGTAGTATGCATTAACTTATGTGGGATGCATCATCCAAGTTCATCCATATTATGGTTCATTTGAATCTAACACGACATTACAAATGAAGTCTCTCAGATAAGAATTATACGTAACCATATGAACTATTGAGTCATAGTCATCTAACAAGAGAATTGCTTGAAGAAACAAACCATACAATTTGCATAAAATTTTACACATAGCAGCAGAATCAACAATAATGCAAAAGGATCATATCAAATGCAAACAGACAAAGGCTCCAGAGAAAAGACACAACTAGAAAAATGGTGTGCCTTCTAAAAAGACAGACCTGCTGTACAAGCCCTTCTTAAAGTATATGCAGCAAAAGGGAAGCTCTCTTACCTTGGAATTGTTTGCTTCTGAGTGGAATTGGTTGATGTCATACCAGGCCCTGAGATTGACCTTGAAGCCACATTGTCTGAATATTAAAATGAACAAAAAAAACGTGAAGAAATTACAACCAACGATAACCTTGAAGATACTGATGGTGGTTTTTTCTATTACCAATGAAGCTAGAGTGAAAAGAACAGTTCCGCCCGCCTCGATCTGCACCGCCTCTTACGCCTCGACTAGCAGCATTACTTGCCGCTCGAGATCTTGGCTCAGGAATCTCTTTAACCTATGAAAGTGCCCACGACTGTAATTGTAAGTTCATCAAGGCTAGAGAATTTTCAAAATAACCAAAACTCCAAAAGATTAGTTCCATAAGCTAAATTTAGACGAAGGGGAATCAGACAAAAACTAATTGTTACATGAATAAATTGTCTTCTTTATGGTTATTGATGATGAAAATAAATTGTATAGGTCAACCGAATCAAAGCTGGGTGCTGGTTATAAAATAAAGCAGCAATGCAAGATGCGGGGCACACCTCTTTTTTCTTATCGCGCTTGCTCTTTACCTCTTGAAAAGTATCTGAAATAAGTGGTACATAAGATATCAATTTTAACATAACTGCCAGAGCAACAGAAATAAATATAACTGATTTATCTTGAGGTGCATTGTCAGATATAGACAGTTTAAACTGACTAAAAATAACTGGATGTGATCGACTAAGGCATACAAAACATAATGTGGAACAAAAATAAAATTGGCATGACAATATGAGAAAAATTTAGAGAAGGATGTTTGTACTGCAGACAAAACAACCTAACACTTGCCTGCTAAAACATTCATTAAGTATGTGTGCAGCAAATAAGATATTCAATATGTAGTAACAGTACAGCATATAAACTCTGAACAAGTAGTCATAGAACCCAAAATGACACCTCTATGCCATTTCAGGAAGTTGTATTATGACTATCACATGCTACGCAGATGAAGTATATTAAGGTGTCAATTCCCACTCCTGGCTCATCCATCATCCCTCATAAACTTAGCAGCACAAGGAGTCAAGGGGAGTAGGAGACTAATAGTGTTCAGAAAAGTTATAACACAAATACACAATGCCTCTTGTACCATGTTGTAAAAGTCAAACCAAGAAAAATGCCATGAAAAAACCATAGATGGAATAGATAGGCTGCCAACTATGTCAAGCTATGACAGTTAATCTTTCCTCAACTTCCCATATCAAAGAAAATACAAATGGAGTTTCAATTAATAAAAAGCCACAAGTTAAAGAGAAGAGCCCAATACTAATGCCACAAATCACTGCAAGCTCAGAAACTTATCCTACAGAAATAAAGCCACAAGTTAAAATTCTGGCACGCTACCATATAAACAAGCTAAAGGCAGACCTGAGTTGCTTACTTACTACCACTGATATGACCAATGAAATTAAGAAAATAACATATAATATTCCTTTTCATCATATACATATGATAGTTACACTTCCCCCATGTCCATATGTTATTATTGTCAACGCATCCTAAAATCTAATGATGGAATGTTTCTATAGAACAATCAGAGATGCACACATTCTTTTTTATAAATTATGAAAAATTATAACACAGGAAAGAGCGACAAGAGCACAAACGAAGGCACTAAACCCCTATCAAACTGTCCCCGAGAATGAACACAAAACTCAACCATCACCCAGCAAAAACAGCAAGTCCTAATTTCACACAAGTATTATAATGTAAATAACCATTTTGGAAGCAACAGTAATACGTTCCCACTTTTCAAACATGGCCAATATGACAAGCCAGAGGGTCCATCTCCTTTCCCAATCTAAATATTCCACTCTTTTCAAGCCTGGTAGATAAAATCACCACAATCATCTCTTTCCCAATCCAGCAACTAACTTTAGCATGGTGTATTTACCTAGACAGGTAAGCAAATTGATCCAAACAGCAAATCTCAAGTCATGAACTCGTTCCACTCCTTCAATCCTACATACTACTACCAGAGATATAGCTGTTCCTTTCAAAGTCCAGAAGCTCAGTATTCATCTGTTTGACTGCTTTCCTCCCTACAAACTCAACTCCTTCCTACAACCGAAAGACAAGAAATAAAAGGAGACCAATTCCTATAAATAACAAGCAGGATCGACCTAACCCCTACTCCAGAATAGGAAAACGCTAGCCACTGTTAACATTTAGTAGGAACCCTAAACAGAAACCCTACAAATGCACAACGCGAAGAAGATTCAACGAACCCCAAAGGGCCAAATCTATCAAATGCTACAATCATAAACGGATAAATCATGACAAATCGGCAGGACTCTCATGAAGAAAAACTAATATGCGCATCCTTCCCACTCATCCCATTCGTGGTTCGCACCGCTCAGAGCGCGGCAAGTAACGAATCGCCCCAATCGGAAAGAGGGCACGCGGTTGTAAAAATCTTCTAGAACCCTAACGGGCGACGAGAACTCGAGGCGCCCACACATCCAGGGAGAGACCGCGAGGGGACATCGAAATAAGCGCGAAATCACGGGGTGGGCGAGGACGGGAGAACCTTGGGAGAGGAGGCGGCTGACCGCCTCGTCGGGGTCCATGCCGCAATCGCGCAGCGCCGCGTAGATCTCCGCCTCCGGGCGGTTCACGATCTCCTTCAGGCTCTGCACCAGCTTCCTCGACGCCGCCGGGACGGGGCCCGCGGCCGCGCCCCCCTTCCCTCCTCCTCCTCCTCCTCCCCCCGCGCCGCCGCCGGTCATCCTCGCCGCCGGAGATCCCCCCCGCCTCCTCCTCCTCCTCCCCCACTCCGCGCGAGGGAAACCCCTAGGGACCTTGGGGGCGAGAGGGCGCGGTGGTGCGGCGCCGCGCGGCGCGGCGGCGGCGGCGGCGGCTAGCTTCGGTTTCGGCTGCTTCCACTTTGCTCTCCCACGCAACGGCGGCTTCTAATTCCAAAACCCTTCCTCCGCTGCGCGGAGCTTTATATAGCCAGTGGGGTTGGATGGATGGATTGATGGATTGTGGAGGAGGAATAAATATGGGGCGCTTTACTTTTTCCTGCCGTGTTTAGCAGTAACTTACACAAAAACTGAAAATTGCCTTGATAAGGTCACCTCCAAATCTGCAATTACCAATGGACTCTATTTTCATATTTATTTTCGGATAACTTCTATTTTATGAATTCTATATTAGAAAAAGGTAAACTATAATATATTAAGAAATAAACTTGTTGATTTTCATGAGTAATGGTTTTTTACGTCCAAACATACTGTTTATTATAGAAACCAAGTGCAGTGAGTAACTTCAGATGCCTAGGTTGTGGCTGCACTGCAGCTTGCAGCCACCCAGAACAGTGCCACGTGCACAAGACAGCTACAGGCTGCAGTAGCCGTAACCGCATGACCGAGTGCCGAATAGACCTAACATTTGTAGCCTCGTAAATAAAAAACTAAATCAAAACAAGGAGTATGAAAATCTGGAAAAAAAATCAAACAATTCTACTCCTAAATTGATCAAGCTATGCAAGATCATATTCCTTATAGTTTTAAAAGAAGTCTTGCATGACAAATTATATTAAGTGAATCGCTAGATCTCAACTCAACTCATATTGAATATGATGTTTTAACTTTATTACTTAGAATTTTTTGAATAAATGTAAGGTGAATTTTTTTTTCCAAACCTAGGGATACATTGACTTTATAAAAGGAGGAGATATAATGCGAGTTGGCGAAGATATCGGAGTTAACTCATCGTTGAGAGATACATTAGCACTGACTTATTAATGGTACTAAAATGGATTGGTGAGACCGACTACAGGTGTTATCCTTATGTGCAAGGAAGCAATGTCCTCTTGTTGCCACTATTGAGGATGCATGCTTTTCTATGCAGTCTTTGACTCATTTCGTGGCTTTTAGTTCTAGCATATACATGGCACGGAGGTATTATTGATGTCACTATTTACGAGAAAGAGAAGAAGACACCATCTTCATCTTCATTATTGGTTTACGAGAAAGAGGCATCTTGCGATGTAGTGTGTAAGAGGAATTTGGTACTATACTTCCATAAGGTAGAGCTAGTATGGCATCCTATGGTCAGTAATATGATTCGACTAAGGCCACCGAGAAAATAAATCTTATAATGCAATTATTTAAGTTTGACTTGCCAAAAGCTTTCAAAATTCTTCATGTTTGTTTGTAAAACTTAAAACAAAGTGCTACTCCACGATATCGTGTTAACGATAAAATGTTTTCTCATGTAGTGTGTAATATACCAGTAGCATGTTAGAGATTGTTTAATCCTTACATACTCATCGGTTCCATAATTTCTGTTATTTTGGATAATGATAAGGTTTTCAAAATATATATCTAACTATATCTTTTATTATTAATATAAAAATTAAATATTAAATTTTATTAAGATATTTAAAGTCTAACCTGTACATCATTCTGCTAGTGTTTTCTAACTAACAATTTTAAAGTTACTAGCATTTAAAGTTTGAGTAAATTTTTCACGAAACTATATATACTTCGATCAAAACTACATGTATTTTTTATTACTTCAATAATGTGATACTTAGCCTTATATATAGTTCTGCAATAAATTGATTTTGTGATAAATTTAGCGCTTGAAAATATTCATAGTTTGGTGAAAATTACTCTTAAAGTTTTAATTGTTTGACTCCAACTTTATACAAAACATAAAGAATTTTTAATCGTACGTGCAATCTCATTAATTACTCGCTGCAATATTTAGAAAACACTACAAATTAACTGCATTGGTCCTATTGCGAACTTATCTAGCATGCCTTTTCAATACCAGGAAAATCCCTGTCTGTATTAATGAGCAGATTACAATCATCAATCACGTTTTGTAATTAATGCGTGCATAAAAAAAACACGGCTACACGTGATGACCCACCCAAGTCACAAGTCTCGATGATCTACCTGACCCAGCAGTCTCCCTCTCTCCTAGGCCCAGCCGGAAAAGACACGAACCGCACGGCCCTTGGTACGGGTTAGAATAAGTCTATTTGATATCCTTTATCTAGTTATCTTGATCGAATCATCTCCCTTACCGGTAAAATCGAATACAACACATCTCCCATCTTTAAAAAACCGATACAAATCAACTCCTTAATAATTTTAAAAGCAGTTTCTATAGGTGGGATCCACATGTCAATGAGATATGATAAAAATATACAGTGGACCCCACATGTCAGGTCCTTTTCTCCTTCCCCCACCTCTTCCTCTTCTGTTCCTCTCTCTTCTCGTAGGCAGCAGCGAGGCCCGAGCGCCGGATTCCGGCCCAGCATCAAACGCACGGTCCGGCCTGATTGGGCAACCCTATTCCGGCCCAGTGCGCCACGTCATCACGGGCCGAATGCTGCGTCGCTGCGTGTTACGGTTCATCCCAAAAGCCCGCAGATTTCTCGAGAAAAAGAGGAAAAATCACGAGAAGTTGCCGCTGGCGCTCGGATCCTCCTCCTCGGCACGCCACGTCGCCGTCGCCGTTACGCGATCATCTCGCCGAGTCAGCCGCGGAAAAGCCCAGATCCAAACACGAGATCCACCCTCGAAGCCGGCGCGCACGGTTGCCCATCCATCCCCTCCTCCGCCTCGGCCCCCGCGACGGGAACGTGAGGCCTCTCGTGGGCCGTCGCGGCCCATCCGCCCGGACACGTGGACGGTCAGGGTGGCCCGTGCGGTGCCACGGCTTCAATAATAGCAGCAGCTCACATCGCCGTGCAGTTCGTCGCACGCAGAGACAAAAACACTTGCACAATTCGCGAAAGCTGCTGCTGCTTCGTCTTCTGTCGGATTCGAGAAGAGAGGATGTCCATCTCGCTGCGCCTCGCGGTCCCGACGGCGGCGCCGCCAGTGCTGCGGCAGACGGTGGTGCGGGCGGCGTACTGGAAGGACGGCGTGGGCTCCCCCGTCGCCGCCGCCGCCGCTCTGCGGACGGGCGCGCTCAGGTGTGAGGGGGCTATCTCTCTCCGGGTTAGTGCGGCGGTGCGTGTGCGTTGCGTGTGGATTTGTTCGTACTGATGGTGTTGTGTTGGTGGATGTGCAGGGGATGCGCCTCGCTGACGCTGAAGCCGCAGCCGCAGCTGCTGGGCGTGGGGGCGGGCGCGGGGGCGGGGGCGGGACAGGCGAGCGGTCGCCGGGGTGCCGCCGCCGTGTGCCACTCGTCGGCGCACCTGAGCGCGCGGACGATGCAATGGGTCTCCGCCGGGGCCACCGCGTGAGTGCCTCAATTTCTCATATCTCTCGTCTAATGGCAGTGGATAATGCGATGCGATTCATCCGTTCAACAGCATGGCGATTTTGGGGTTTGGCATATCTGTTCGTTCTTTTGCCCGTGAGAACTGTGAATGATTGTGCAAGTGTTTGTTCATGTGCTTCTAGCTGCCACACGATAGGGACATGCGCAAACCTATCTTGCATTTTGTTGTCTGACCATGACGATATTGATTGTTGAACCTTGAGGAAGGACAGACACAAACAGAGACATAATCTTGAAAATGGAGTATCAAATTAACACATATAATCTCCCATGTAAAAATAAGCTAAAATAATATAACCTCCCAAATTATGTATATATGTATGCATCTTGAGGATTGATAACCATTTTAGAATCAAGTTAGCATAATACAACCTTTTTATAATTGTCTACTGTTTGATTTTATCATATAATACTGGGATTGTGTGATAATTACAATGTAAGTTTCCCAGTACACTCTGATTATTATTTGATCATTTACCCCTTCTTTGTCAATTGCAGAGTGCTATTGCTTGCTAAAGGCACAGCCATACACAAATCTTTCCTTGTGCCACTGTTTGCTCTGCTAGCACCTTGCAGTGTAATCTCATGGATCAAGTAAGGCATCGCTATTCCGTGCAAGTAATTGTTTAATACCTATTATTTTCTTCGTTAACAACATCTAGTAAATGCTTGTTCGGTTTAAAACAAGATACTCTCTTGAGTCCTACTACCTAATTTATTGATCAACTCGCTATGTAGGAGTGACTATGGTCAGTGGACCGCTTTTCTTGCTCTTTTGGTGCGTTTGTTCTTCTTCATTCCAGGTAGTGTAACAATAAAAAGTTCAATATTGTAAGGTTATTCATCATTAACATTTTTCCTGCCGAAAACAATTTCATTTGAAGTGCCCTCATCCAGCCTGAATTCAGATGTTTATGCTTTGTCATAGGTGAGCTGGAGCTTCCATTGTCAACTATGCTGCTCGTGAGTGTTGCTCCTTACCAGATGATGAATCTGAGGTGTGGAACACTCTCCCTGTTTTGGAAATAATATCTGCAGCCAATACAAACAATTTCAAAAGGTTCAAAATGACATTAACATTAGAAATTTCAGTCTTTGCCTGTAGCGCAGACAAAAGTAATAATATATAGCAATCATATTACAGTACATGAATATCAGTATGAGCAATGTATAATTTTTATCACTGTTGACAGGGAACCACTCCATAAGATCTTACTTTTTTCAAAAGTTGTTCTTATGCTCATGCTCCAATTCCCATTTCCTGTGTACAGGGGAACTCAAGGTGGTGCAGCACTGTCTTTGGCATTGGCTGGATATCTCGCTTTTCAGCACTTCACCAAGGTTGGGGGTTTGGGGAAAGCATTTGATCAGGGATCAATAATTGCAACCTTGGCCATCATCTGCATCACAGTTATCCCCTTGATGATGTTGTTCTGAGTAGATTGAGCTGGCGAGCCGTTGCTCATTGCGGGCATTGCAGGAGCTAGTAGGGAGTACAGAAAAAACATAAGAGCTTTGTAATGCAACACCCTGTCAGACTTTGTGGCCTTGATAAAAGTAATAATTTGTGAGATGGCTACAGAAATGTTTACTGATGCAGTGTGATGTCTTCAAGGATTAGCTTATTTTCTCATTTGTCTTTCACAATGTTGTCCAAAGTTCCTTTAAATCTTTCAAACGATTGATGCTTGTATGGCCTATGTAATAGAAGGGTTAATTTGATCCATGCCACTCTAAATATGCCAATTCAAAAAAATATCACTATTATTCATCATACCGGCTGCGTGCCACTCGAATTTGAGAAAATTGGAATCGTGCCATTCCATCACAAAATCTGTCAAAAATCTCCGTTAATATGGGATCCACATGTCAGTTCTATCTTCTTCCTCCATCTTCCCCTCTTTTCTCTTCTCTGCCGGACTTCCCTCTCCATCCCATGCTCCTCCTCCCGATCTCACCATGTCCCGTCCGCTAGTGGCATCTCCCTATGCACCACCCGCTAGCAACATCTCCTCACACCCCGTCCGTCGTCCTCCTCCTGATCACCCTGTGCCCCGCCGACCTCAACCTCTAGGACTCGAGAAATTGGATCTGGAGCCCCTTGCAACAAGCAACAGGACGGGGCGTTGGCTAGGGAGCCACGAGCAAGGAGAAGGACGGAGCTTCGGTGCTGTTGACGATGAAATTTGGTAAATCATGCATCGAATTTGGAGTTAAGACCGAAGCGGATTTGGAAGGAAATCGGTAAATGAAACAGAGTATAAATCGGCTTCGGAACTGCATCGGCTACGGTGTGCATCGGCTGATATTGAATCGGACAAGGAAGCCAATGTAGCCGATTCCGATAAGGGGATGTTGGAACCATTGTCGGGTTCGTTTAAAGTGCTTCATGAGGATTGCCACGTATGGATTGAGTCCGAAAAATGCAATTGTATCTATTAATTAGGAATAGTTTGTTAGTTTCCTTTTATCTTTAAGAAAGTGTGTTTAGTGTCCGATAAGGACTTTATGTTTTCCTTTTATCTTTAGGAAAGTTTGAGTCGTATCCGATATGGACTAGTATCTATCCATGGGTATAAATATGTACACCCGGGGTCTATGTAAATTATCTCTCGATCAATACAACTTCAGCGCATCGCCACCTTTTACCTTTTTACTTTCGACGAGTTCTTGTTTCAAGTTGGACTGCATCGACTTCGATCTCCGACGAGGAGTAAGGCTTGTTATGGTGGCTTGCGTTATCGGGATTAGTGCTTCCATTGCTTCGACACTCTAATCTTGTTCATGTAGGTCGTCGAGTTATCATATACATTATATAATCTAGATTGACAATGTTTTCTACTTGTATCGACCGATCTCTATCTAGGGTTTTATCGATATCGGCTAGATTACTTTGCTGGCTTAGATTATATAATGTATCCACCACCCTGAAAATCAGTCAAAAGCCTGATTGTCTAGATATTATGCTTCTTTTCATACTTAGTGCTGCATCAGTTAAGTTTGATCTACTAAGTCGTGCTTAGAACCATAATCTCTAGGCTACTTCTTGATTGCCAATAAGGGTTTCATCGGGGTTTCAGCCGATGAGTTATCTGGACGTTGTATCAGCTTATAAGGGTTACATACAAGTTGGATTTAGCCGATGACAGTAAAGATTTCACTTTTTATCTAATCATTTGGATTTATTGACATCGGACCACCAGCCGATGAATACTTCAACCTTCGAATCAGTGCTTATTCAATCTATCATTACTAGCCGATTGGTTTCTACTGGATTATATTATTTTGTTTTCATCAGCCGATTATCTTTATGTCATTATTTACTCAAGTATCAAGATCTATACTGGATATTGGATGGTATCGGCATCGACTGGAATCATTCCATCGGCTTGTCAGCCGATCGGCTATCTTTTGATCTTCAATATATATATCTTGTCAGTTGCAGGATCAAACTGACTGGCACGCGCGCATCTCATTATTGTTTTGGACCTGCACTGGAGCTAAGCAGATCTCCCAGGCCATCGTGTTTTTACGTCAACAGGTGCCCCTCATCAGCGTCGGTGCGGCTGGCAATGCGTGCTTCGCTGATGGTGCCGGTGGGCGCGCTCACCACACCGCCGCCGGTGACAGTTGCGGTTGACAACGACACCGTGGTGGGCTGCAGCAACATCGGTCACATTCTGAGCTTTGATGGACACAGTCACCACGCCGCTGCCGGTGATGCCGTTGTGGTTGACGCCGCTGGTGTTAGGGGTCCAAGGGGCCGCTGCTCCTCGGCTGCCTCCGCAAGGTCATGGCATCGTTGCTGCACACGCGGGCCGTGCGCCTCCGCCGAGGTCGCCGCCACCTCGCCCCGCCAATACCCACCCGCCACCGCTGCTGCCACCACCACCATCATCAACACCACCCACCACGACGCGCGTGGATCTGGGAGGGCGGCAAGGGGGCCGCCGGCAAATTTTTTGCGGCCCTATTGGCCGACCGTTATGCGTCAGCCAACGACCGTGTGCCACGTAGGAAAACTCGTTCTCTGGGAGGACGATTTTTAAATATCGCGGTAGGTGACTAGTGCTGTAAATTTTCGAAATGGAAAATTGTTTTTTTAAATCTTTTAATAAATAAAATAAAAAATAGAAAGAAAATCCGGGTTAGGCGCGTGAGCAGAACAAGAAAGCCCATGGGCTTTTGAGCGCACGAAGAGAGAGAGAGAGAAGATCCGCGTGGGCGGTGGGTGAGCAGTAGCTACCCTGCCACGTCAACTATCCGCGGCACTGACGCTATCCGCCGTTGGATCCGAGCAGCCCGGACCGTCGGATATCAGTGAGAAACACACCTCGGATTTGCGGCTCCTGGCTGCCACGGTGCCCCCCTCAGGGAGTATCTTCTTCCTCTCCTTGTGCGTTGCGTTGCGTTTTTCAGCCCCGGGCGATGCGATTTCTTTCTTCCCTTCCCATCGGCCTTGTTGGTTTGAAATACAGAGTCCAGGTGCGAGCCAAGTCCCCTCTCTTCACGACTGGTTGCGTTTCCTTAAATACGCAACGCAGGTAGAGAAATAAAGACGGGCCGGGTGAGAAATTTTGAGATTTCGACGAACAGAGGGCGGAAAACCCTTGGATTTTGGATTCATTCAAGGCTTCGTCGCGTCATGGGCATTTTCAAGTTGAACCTCCTCCTAAAGCTTCAGCGGCAGCGCCGTCGTCGCCAAATCCAAGCCCGTAGTAAGCCAAATCTCCTCTATGCTATCGTATTCTTTGGTATTCGTACAGCGCTCCAAGATCCCTTCTTTTGCATTAAAAAAAAAAACTTCTTTTTGCGTCAGAGATGTTCTGTGGATCGTTTCCCTTGGGGTAAAATCTTGTATGTGCGCGCGTTGGGGATGGACGGCGGCTTACTGATTTTCGTTTCATCTAAGCAGTAGTTTACTTAGTTCTTACTCTTCGCGTAAATTTCACAAAACTACAGACACTATGACCAAATTATCTCAAACCTACAGATCTGAAGTGTTATCACAAAACTAGGGGTTTAACACTCAATTTATCACAAAACTACATATATAGGGTAAAGTGTCAAAAACTACAGATTTAATATTGAAGTTATCACAAACTATAGGTTTTAGAGTTTAATCCCCAGCACTACTGTTATATTGGGGCTATAAACATTGCTGTTCTGTGATTAAATTGGAACTAAACCTGTAGTTTTGTGATTCTTTCTTTTTATTAAATAGTTCTGATATATATACTTGGCCTAAAATCTGTAGTTTCGTGGTACAACACCTTAAATCTGTAAATCTGTGATAATTTGATCAAAATATCTGCAATTTTGAGCGTATAGTATTTGTAACCTTTTTTTTTTCTGTTTGTAGAAATTTTGTGTTTTGTTCTGCTTGGTTGAACAAGTTTTCATAAAATTTGAGGGCAATCCTTTGCAAAAAGTATCTATGGTCTTGCAAAATTACACTAGTTCTGTTGTGTTCTGTTCTGCTTGTTTCTTGTGCACAACAAACAGTGGTTTGATGAGAGAACCAAATTTGATTGTCTGCCTATTATTGTGTTTGAGCTTTGTATTATGTGGTTATGCGGTGCATTATATTCACAACCATTCATGGTGTTGCAGATGGATCAGTTTTGATTGATCCACGGGATAAAATAAAGGCTCCAGCCTGTCAAAATGACAAACACTCTTGGAGTGGCCAAGCGAAGTGTTCAGACCCAACGCTTCCGGAGGTACGCTATAGTGAAACCATAATGTCAGAATACTTAAGTTGCATGTAGAATATCTCTATTACTGCTTTAACAGCACAAATTGGCTGCACTAAACTATCTAAATACGTTGATGAATTGATCTTGTCATTTTGCAATCTCTTAGAGTCCTGCCATAGTAGTAGCAACCCGTTATTCCAACTGCTGCATATTTAAACTCTTGTGCAAGAAACTCTGCCGTGAGTTTTAAGGTCTCCCCGTTTGTTTTTAAATCAGTTGATTTTTGTACTGCTGTCTTCCTGCTTGTGCTTCATCTACTTTTGACTGTTCTGGTGTTATTTCATTATGCTGTTGTTTATATCTGCTAGAACCCTCAAGGTGCAACCTGTGGCTAACCCCTTCCACTGCATACTTTGTGTGTAGTTTGCAAAAACTACCACCCTCATGCAATGTATGTCGGGCGCCTCAATACTGTGTAGATCAAATGAGAAGTCTAGTAGTATCACGTGCAGCTCTTGCTACCATCCTTAGTCTGCATGTTTTTTATGCTGCCTCATATAAGCTCCTTACGAAGGTTGAGGAGACATGCTGTTAAGCATATGACCCACATGTGCTCTTCTGCCCATTGCACCTTAAAAACTTGCCAAACCTGGAGAATTTTGACATTTGCTGGCATTTATAGGCAGACTATTTACCAAAGCACCCATATCGGCTAGTTCTTACAGAGATGACACTGCAAATAATCTCCAATGCGTAGAAAGCATGCATTTTTTTTAAACCCAAGTGAGTGCTTTACCCTCAGTCACCTCTACATGCAAGCACTTGCCATGGCATTGTTAAGACTTCTATTTAGCATTTTATTCGCAACAAAACATTATTTGGTGCCATAGCTGCCAAGACAATTGGACTATATATATGTCAAAAGCTTTCTGACTGTTTATGTATTCTGAATGTAATTTGTTTGGTGCATTCTGGTTGACACAAATATGTGATACCAATATTGTTTATTACTCTGTGCCAAGTCATACAAGCTTAGATATCACAGTGTTAGCTTTCTATGGCATTGTTTTATTTATTTATTTTTGAAGGCATAAAAAACATTATGTATATTGCTTTTATTGCTCAAAATACATGCAATGATTACATTCTGATGCAATGTACAGTGTCAAACTTTCTCCAACTCCTGTGCATGCAGGACATCTGGTGTCGTATACATTCCCTGATGTCTATGCGGGATGCTGCTCGTGTTGCCTGTGTCTCTCGGGCGTTTGCACGTTCCTGGAGATGCCTTCCCAACCTCAACTTCAGTGAGGAATCATTAGGCATAAATAAAAGTACATGCAAAAAAGAAGAGAAACTGAGAGATTTCACCAGCAAAATTGACTGGATTCTGAAAAATCACTCAGGCATTGGCATAAAGAAACTCAACGTTCAGGTTGGTATGGTATACAGTTGGGACAATTGTTGTCATCTTGCTCATCTCGATAGTTGGCTTCAGTGTGCTGTTAAACCAGGGATTGAAGAGCTGATTGTTAGTCTGTCAGCAGTGAATGCAAAATACGATTTCCCATGTGAACTTTTATCTGGTGGAACTGGAGATTCACTTCGGTATATTTATCTTGCCTCTTGCAACTTCTATCCCACAGTCAGAATTGGTTGTTTGAAAAGCTTGACAAGACTAAAGCTGTGTATGGTGAATATCTCGGAAAACGAGCTAGCGCGTCTTCTTTCTATTTCATTGGCTTTGGAGCGGTTGGAACTCAGGCACTGCAGTACATTAAAACGCTTGAAAGTACCATGCCTGCAACGTCTCATCTACCTAGATGTTTTGACTTGCACCAGGCTGCAAGTTATAGAGAGCAAAGCTCCAAATCTCTCCAATATTCGCTTTGAAGGTGACCTCCGTATACAATTGTCACTTGTTGAACCACTGCAAATTAAGCAATTGTACAGATTATGTGATGGTGCTGCCTTTTATGCTCGTACTGAGCTGCCATCCAGCATGCCAAATCTTGAAAGGCTTATTATACATTCTGACTCTGAGGTATATATGCTTTTAAGATTTTAAAATGAGCTTATATATATCAATAGTCTTACAATGAAACCTGTTTGAATCTGCAGATGGTCAATACACCAATGGTGCCTAGCAAATTCTATCACCTCAAGTACTTGAGTATTGCCCTTGGTGGACAGACCTATGATTATCTCTCTCTGGTTTCCTTTTTTGATGCTTCTCCTTTCTTGGAGACTTTCATCTTGAATGTAAGTTGCTGGTGCATCCTGTAAAGATATTTATGTAAATGTGGTGGAAGCGCTACTCATAGTTTGGTTTTTTCACCTTTACAGGCACTCCGAGAACGCACGGAACGTGTCACAGTTTTTGGGGATCCTTCAGGTCTGAGGATGATGCCAGAGCACCGTCATGACAAACTCAAGTGTGTGAAGATAATCAATTTCTCTTCTGTGAAGACTTTGGTTGAGTTAACATGTCACATTGTTGAATCAGCGACAGCGCTCGAATGTCTTACGTTGGACACAACGTCAGGTTCGGCTAGATGTTCAGTGAACAAACTTGGTAAATGCTTCTCGATGCGCAGAGAGATACTCATGGAAGCCCACAGAGCACTCAAGGCTATTCAAACATACATCAAGCTGAAAGTTCCCTCCCAAGTTGAGTTAAACGTCCTGGAGCCTTGCAGCCGGTGCCATGCTCTTGACCCTTAGATGTCAAATATGTGCGTGTGGTTCTCCTTAATAATCAGTATTGCAACTGTCAGTTATAAGTGTTAGTGTTTTATTAAACGTGCATTTGTCCCGAAACTATCAGCCCTGTTTACTGTTGAGGTTTGTAATAACATGGATGTGGTACTGTTTCATTCTGTTATTTCTCTTTTGAGACTTATGATTCTCTATTTGCCGTGTTTGTAGGATTGATTGTTGATTTTTCGTTCATCACAACTTAATATGTTAATAATGAGGAATTACTGAAACAACGCAAGGCCCACAATGTAGAAAGAATATATTTTGAATCATGCATGGAGACAAACACGGTCATTGAGGTGCATAGATTATTTAGGCTGCGTTCCTATCTCTGAGTTCCCAACCGGAACAGTGATTCCGAAAAACGAAACGATCTATTAGCGCGTGATTTATTAAGTTTTAGCTAATTTTTTTTTAAAAAATGGATTAATTTAATTTTTTAAGTAACTTTTGTATAGAAACTTTTTGCAAAAAATACACTGTTTATCAGTTTGAAAAGCGTGCGCGCAGAAAACGAGAGAGGTGAGTTAGGAAAAGAGGGAAAGAACCAAGCCTTAGGCTGCGTTCGAGGATAGGATCCCAGCTGCTAACAGTGTTTGCGGAAAACGGAGCGATCCATTAGCGCGTGATTAATTAGGTTTTTGCTAATTTTTTTTAAAAATGGATTAATTTGATTTTTTTAAGCAACTTTTATATAGAAACTTTTTGCAAAATATACACCGTTTAGCAGTTTGGAAAGCGTGCGCGCGGAAAACGAGGGAGAGGAGTTGGGAAGAGGGGAAGAAGAACACAGCCTTAGACCAAATGTGATATAGATGTGCTCATACACTGCTGCAATTTCCAAAAGTCAGAATGTGACGACCTGAGAGCAACAACAACAATGACAACATAGGAAATGATTAGGATGACCATTTTCTCCTGATCAGTATCAGGAGTACAATGCATGAGTGTGACATTCTACTATTACTTCCTTCGTCTCATAATATAAGAGATTTTGATATATTGCTTATTACATCCATCAACTTCAATTTAAATTTATATTTATTTTAATCTCCAACTACCACTCACCCATAAACAAAAATCATTTAATAGGGATATTCTAATATTTTTTTTGCTAATCTTAATTTTACCTAAAATAAAATAATATCTTAAATTATAGGATGGAGGGTGACGAAGCGTGAACTCCTCAATAGGGGATAGTGAGGGTCCCCCTTTGTGAGTTCGGCCAGGGGCGCGGGATGCGATTCGGCTCCCCGATGTGCGAGAGAACAAGAGAGCAAGAACCGTGACGCGAGGAGTTATACAGGTTCAAGCCGCCGGCGAGATGTAATACCCTACTTCTATGTGGTTGCTTAGAGATTGTTGTTTCAAGGGTCCAACCCCTTTCTCTAGGTCTGGGCCTCCTTTTATACATCCAAGGGAACACCACATGAGCCAAGAGGCAATTTTCTTAGAGAAAAAGGAGAAATATTCTTCTACAATTAAGAGCAATCCTATTGCTTGGCGCAGAAGTCATATGATGACAGTGGCGACGTGACTCCTGTCAGGCCACCCATCCGACCACGTGTTACGCCATGCATCATTCTTTATTTAATGGCCGGAGACTTACCCGCTCCGTCCGTACCTGGTGACGCGCGCGGCACGATCAGACTTGACCTACCAACTCCGGTTGGATAAGAGGGTAGAGACGGTTCTCACGGTTCTGACGGGACCCAACGGGACGTGCAGCGTACCAAACGGCGTGCAACTGACACGTCCGGTACTGTACCGCGTCCCATCGGTCATTCGGACCGATCACAGACCGGTCAGCCGGCGTGACTGGTGTCAGACGCCCCACGCGTGTACTGCGCCGCATTAAATCCGGTGCGATGCGTGGTGCAGACACCCTCGCTCGTGCCGTCATTAATGGGGTTAGGTGGGCGTTAGGGACGCTCACCTAACCCTGCATACGTGGCGGCAGCGCAAGGGGATCGGGGTAGCCCGACCTCTGCTACAACAACACATGAGGAGAGCCGGGATACAGAGAGGGTGGCCGCCACCTCACCCTCGGGCCTGATCCCCCTTGGGGGAGGGCCACGTGGGTGCAAGGGGCCACCTCAAACCCTAGATTTACATGCCCCTGGAGCCATGACACCGACAGTGGGAATACTTTTTACTTCTCTAAAGAGGGATTGTGGCCGCAGTGGAGATGTTGTGGCATGCGTGACTGTGTGTGGGGGTGGGAAGGTGAGTTAACAGGCGCCGCAGGCTGATAATTGTGGCAAAATGCAGCGCTGCATTGCATGACAAATGATTTAAAGCCAAAAAGGAATACAGAATGTGCTCCCTTCATCTGTGTCACAGTAGTAATAAGTTTTTTTTAAAGCTCCTCTCATTTATTCTAATATAAATTTATTTTTGAGTAATCATTGCATCAAAATTTATGAAAATATAAAACAATTACATTGAGAGAAGGCAAATGAAGAATAGTTGTATTGAAATTTGACAAAAGTAAAAATATTTAGTATTTTTAGATTTTATATTGATATTTGTGGAATGTATGGAAAATAAACTTATTTTGGGATGAATAGAGAGAGTACGAATTTATATGGTACTGTACATCAAACTCAAGCACCCTGGTAACTGCTCTAAAAATTACTTTACGGAGACTTTCACGTAAGCGTGTGCACGGAAAATGGAGTACAAGTGGGAAAAGGGGAAGAAAAAGATGGATGGGGATAGTAATATTTTTCATTCATTCAGAAAAGGAAAGACTCACCGGTAAGCAATTGACATAGCCAATGCTGCAGACACATGAAACATCTATTTAGCAAGATATATGGTACAATATCGGCAATGAAAACAAACTTTGTATATGCGATGTTTTCTTCTGGTTTTTTCGATTTTTTAATATGTCCGTATATAAAGTTTGTATATGTATGTATACAAAGTTCGTATAGATAGTATACAAAGTTCGTATACATATGTATACAAAGTTTGTATACATACATATATATATACACACATCAAAAGTATATACAAATTAATATCTATATCTATATACTATTATAAAAATTAGTAATGGAGCGTCACCCTTTTTTTTCGTTCGTCAGGGACGCAAATTAGACTTTCGATTTTTTCTGGGCCGAATGTGCACGTGCAGGCTGAGGCGGGGGAGAGAAAGGAGGAAAGTGAGCCGGCAGGGGATATAAAACACTTTTTTTCGTCGACAAGGACGCTAATTAGACTTTCATTTTTTCTGGGCCGGCGCTTGTGGCCTGAGGCAGAGGAGAGGCTGGGCTGAACGCCTTTTTTCGTCCGTCAGAGACGAGAATTAGAATTTTAGTTTTTCGGGCCGAACGTGCGGGCTGAGGCGGAGGAGAGAAGGGAGGAAAGTAGGCTGACAGGGGATATAAAATAGACTTTTTTCCATCGACAAGGACACTAATTAGACTTTAAGTTTTTCTGGGCCGGCGCTTGCAGGCTGAGACGGAGGAGATGCTGGGCTGAACGTGGCCTAAAAAGATAAAAAGGTTTTTATTTAGGTTTTTATTTAAATAAATATTAAAAATGGTGTTTGTATTATTAAAATTAGCAATTGACCTCTGAAAATTCCGAGAAAAATTTCAGAAAGTGTAATTAATCATGAATAATTTAATAAAAATTAAATACAACCATGTAATTATATTTCTCACACTTACTTTACTTTACTTATAAATTAATTTAATTCTACACCTACCTACTTTATTCCAGAAAATTTGCATTTTAATTAATTATATAATGTAAATTTTTCTCCACTTTCTCTCAATTTTCTCGTCTTTTCTCCCCGTTGCAACACACGGGCAAGAAGAAGGGGCTACGGGTTGAGCTTGCTGGGCCGAACGTGGCCCAAAGAGAAAAAAAAGGTTTTTATTTAGATTTTTATTTAAATAAATATTGAAATGTTTGTATTATTGTTGACGATGAAATTTGGTAAGCATATGAATCGGAAACAAGATCTAATTCGAAGCAGATTTGAAGATATCTGGAATTTTCGGAAACAGAGTGCACATCGGCTGGAAGTCTGTATCCGCCGATACCGAGTTTGATATGGTTAGCCGATAGAGCCGATATTGGTTAAACTGGTTATGTGATCATTGCCGGATTCAAGAGAAGGGCTTCAATGATATTATTAGATAAGGATAGAGTCCGAGATAGGCAATTGTGTCTATTAATTAGGATTTTTTTTGTAAATTCCTTATAGATCTTTTCGATAAGAGTCCGACTAAGGGACTTATTTGTTAGTTAGAGTTTTATTATGACAATATGAGTTGTGTCCATCGCGGACAAGTTTGTATATTCGGGTATAAATATAAGCCCAAGATCTTGTAAATAATTAACATCAGTTCAATCCAATCTCGGCTCATAGCCACCTTTTTCGTTACTTTGTTTCAACGAGTTCTTGCTTTCAAGTCGAGCTGCATCAGTTTCGATCTTTAGCGAAGAGGTAAAACTTGTTATGGCGGTTTGCATTATCGGAATTAGTCCTTACATCTTTATGACACTCTAATTCTATTTTGTGAATCTCTGAATTATCATATATATATATATATATATATATATTATATAATCTAGATTGACAATGCTTTCTACTTGCATCAGTCGTTCTCTATCTAGGTTTTTATCGATAACAGCTAGATTGACTTGTTGGCTTCTGACGGAGCGTGAGCTCCTCAACAGGGGACAGTGATGACCCCCTTTTGTGTGTTCGGCCGGGGACGCAGGGTGAGATTCGCGCTCCAATGGTAGAGATATGTTTGGGGGGTGTCCTCCACTCGGAGAAGATGAGACGGTGGAGTTTATACAGGTTCAGGCCGCCATGGAGGCGTAATACCCTACTCCTGTGTCTGTGGTTAAAGTGTGAATGATGTATTGGGGAATACAGGTGCTTGTTCCCTCCTTCCGTGCTTGCCGGCTCCCCAAAAAACAACCACCCTTTCCTCTCAGGCCTGGGTCTCCTTTTATAGCTCAAGGGGCTACCACATGGGCCAACAGGCTACCTAAGAGAGAAGGAAAAATATTCTTTTACATTTAATGGTTATCTTGTTGCTTGACTTGGAAGCCACCCGCACAGTTGTTGCAACATGGCTCTCGTCCAATCAGCCGGCTGACACGGGGGACACCCGCGTCATTCTCCATTAAATGAATGAAGACTTCTGTGTTCCGTTCGCATCGGGAGATGGAAACCATCTGATCGGAGCCGGCGTACCGACCCCGGTTAGGATGAGAGGCAAAAAGGGCCTCGTCATTCTGATGGGACGGGGCAGGTTGCGATGCACGCCGCCTGCCTCGCAGGTAGTGCGTGGGTGCTCTGCAACCGTCCCATCGGTCATTCACCGGTCGCGGACTGGTCAGTCACCACGACCGGTGTCAGACCAGTCGTGCGCCTACCACACCGCATTAAATGCGGCGTGGCGCGCCCATCCGGGTCACCATTAGTGCGATTAGGTGGGCGTTGGGACGCTCACCTAACTCGACACACGTGGCGCAAGCGCGGAGGGGTCGGGGTAGCCCGACCCCCGGGGTAGCAGAGTGAGGGGAGAAAAGAGACTGGGAAGGGCAACCGTCGCCCGCACCCTCGGGCCTGACCCCCCTCGGGGGAGTGCCACGTGGGTGCAGGGGGCCGCCCGTACCTTCAGCCCCGATACCCCCGGGCTCGCATCACCGACAGTGTTATTTTAGACTTGAGAAATTTATACTGTCTCAGTTAAGTCTTTTCTACCCCAATTGCTGATTTCTAAAGTAATATTGATTTATAGATTATATGATACTGATATTTACAGCTGATAGACCAAGTTTAGGGTTGATTTGTTATTGGATATGCCTTACAGTCGATTCACCTTATACTGCATTGGCTAGGTTACATCATGATATGACATCAGCTTCGTAGCCAATCGATTATCGTTTACTAATAAAACTTGCATGTTATATCTTGTTGATTACAGGATCAAATCAACTGGTACGCCCTTGAACCCGAAAGTAAGTTTTGGACCTGCACTAGAGGAAAGCAAATCTCTCAGGTCAGTGTGTGTTTTTTCATCAACAATTATTAAAATTAGCAATTGACCTCTAAAAATTCCGAGAAAATTAATTTAATTCTACACCTACCTACTTAGAAATATACAAGTATTCCGGAAAATTTGTATTTTAATTAATTATATAATATATTTTTTCTCAAATTTTTCTCAATAATTTTCTTGTCTTTTCTCCCGTTGCATAATATATATATATATATATATATGTATATATATATAATATGCACGTATGTATATATTTATATGCATAGGTATACAAAGTTTATATGTAGGTGGGCGGCGGATTGACCCGGAGACGACACGTGGCAACTTTATTCGGTTTTTTTCTTCTTCCGGTTTTTTCTCTTGGTTTTTTTGCTTTGTTCCGTTTTTTCTTTCGATTTTTTTGTATTTGCGGTTTTTTATATATACATACAAACTTTTTATACGTATATACAAAGTTTTTATCATACGTATACAAAGTTTGTATACGTTGTATATAAAATTTGTATACGTGAATATATTTTTTATACATCAAAGATATAGACATATAAAAAAAATATTTTTTTACATATATGTATGTATATACTATATACACACGTATAAACTTTGTATACAAAATACGTGTGTATATATATACACATACGGAAGAGACTAGGGGTGATTTTTTTGTCGTCTAGTGCGCGCGGCTATCCGCCCATCAGCGCCCCCCATGCCTGCACTATTATCGTTTGCAGTACCATCGGCCGTTCAGTGAGGTCGGATCGGCCCACGTGAGTGAGGCATATGGGCCTGTGCTGCCCAAATAACTTGATTTTGTGATGGGTTGAATGTTCTCAATTTAGAGAGATAAGGATAAACCTCCATCTCGTGGATGGAACAAAAGGTTTTTTTTAACAATGTTACAAAGAAGAACTGCACTCTCACGATGAAGATGGACAAATTTCAGCGCAAACTGACGAAGATATATGAACTAAGCTAAAAGAACAAGGCGAAAGGTAGATGAATTTTGAAAGAACGATTCAATTGAGTAATTGCGTTGTTATAGATTGTGTATCTCAATTGAATTAAATATAGTTTTTATAAAGGGGTTGGTCTTACCTTGCATAGGATCCTCTCCACGTCCCACTATGTGTAGGACTCAAATAATCCACGCACAAAAACTCGAGACAAAACCGAATTCGAAGTTGAACTTTGCCGGTCTTATCGTTCTCATGCCGCCAGTTGAATCGACCCCAACCGTTGGTCTGACTAGTCATCAGAGCAGAGATCACCGGGCTCGCCTTTCCAGTTGTCTCTCGAATTCCTTGGCTTGGTGGGCCCTGGCCATGTTGGGGAGGCGTCACCCCTCGATACACCACATTGGGCATGGCTAGGTGTCGTTGGGTATGGCCGACACGTGGTTTGCTCCTGTTTCTTCAAATGACTCACCGCCATTGACTCTATTTCGTGATACCTCCTAGTTGCATGTAACCAGGTATCAATCCTTGCCTCGTGATTTCCAAGGCACCGCCTGACAGCAGGGAGGGGCGTGGCTCTACTCAGGCAGCTGGGCCCCGCGCCTCGCACTATCCACTTGTATCGTCCGCGCTACTGCTCCAAGGTCTACAGTCCCTGGAACTGATCCCCCAGCGCGTACTCTGAGCGGCACCGGCTCCTTGGAACTTTACTGAAACCCCAGTATGCCACTGCCTTCTCTAATCCCAAACTCTTATAGTGAACAATCATCATAGAGTAATTCCAATCTCGATTTGAAAATTCTCTCTCTTTTTTAATCATAATTCGGTTTCGAATTAGTAGTAATTAACTGTGGCTTGATCGTCTTTTGCTTGCTATGGCCGCGATCCAATTTTTGCGTAGCAGACCAGGTCAACTGGCCCAATATGTTGCACATGAAGAGAAAAGCCAGCGGATCTTCTTCATTTCGTTCGAACGATCTTCCTTGAGCCTCTCTGGTACGGAGTAAGTTGTAACTGATCTATGCATTTGCAGCCGCCTTGTTCGATCTGGTCCCTTTCAGTCTCTTGTTTGTCTGCATTTCCAAACGCAACATCTCGGGGTGATGTTTTCATGGGTGCCTACCGTACGTTGGTTGACCACGGTAAATAGGAGAGTTGGCTTCGCGGAGTCGGCCCAAAAGTATTCGGTGCTTTGCTTAACAGCTTGGATTATTTATCCGGCGATGTGCCGATGTGTGCATGTAGCATGCTTTACTATATGTTTCCAATACCTCAGATATGCATCGGTTTGTATATTAGCAATAATATTTCTCCACATGTGTTGCTAGTACTCCATCTATCTCAAAACAAAAACTAATCTAAGTGTGAATATAATACAACCTAGGATAACGAATCTAAATATAAACATGTTTAAATTTATTATTCTAGATGATATTACATCCTCCATCTAGATTTTTTTTTTGACGGAGAAAATACCTCTGTTTCGACTTGTCCCGTACTGATGACTGATCAAGTGATCATGCATACTCCCGTGGTACTATTTGCCTGTGTGTTGTGACTAATATGCTGGACTGACTGATGGTAAAATTGCTAGTGCTACTCAATTCTTCTATACACAGCGATCGTACTGGCGAGCTCTTTTTTTTTTGGGCGAAAGGAAGTTGGTTTTATATTATAAGTCGCTTTATTTATTTAAAACCTTTTTAAATTTATAGAAAAATTTACACATATAACACCAAATTAGTTCAACTAAAATTAAAATTTAATATATTTTAATAGTATATTTGTTTTGTGTTAAAATAATGTTATAATATTTTCTATAAACTCGATCAATCCTATAAAAGTTTGAATAGAAAGAAAATCAAAACGAACTAAACTATGAAACGAAGGTAGTACTATTTTACAAACAAGTGATCTGATGCGCTGATCTAACAGATCACAACTGATGATGATGTGGAAGTATGAGGTTTGAGCTTTAGGATCTTAATTGTAGTTAGTGGGTATTAGCTTCATATAAAGAAGGGATCAGTACTCCACCAAGTGCGTCGTTACTTCGTTAATTAGTGCAAAGAAACTTCGCCATCAGTTATGTGAACAAAGATCTTTTTTGTCCAATATGGAACGCTTGTTAAGGCCAAGCATTTAGCACTACAAGAAAGCACCTCTTACCTTTACCAAAAGTAGAGTCTGCACTCTGCAGTCACCTTCATCCACACAGTATTCCGCTTTCGGTTGCCACCGTACGTACTGACAAAACGAAGCAAACTGCAATGGTGTGTGAAGAACTTTTCAAAGATCAGATGAGTTTGCCGTCGACGACAAATATAGAGAGAGAGAAACCAAGGCCTAACTAACAGCTAGATTGAGTGCTTGGCAATTGACAATTTGACATAATGGCATAGCCTCTGCATGTCTGCAATAAGCCAATAACAACAGCATCATCGGAGAAAAAAAAATACCATTCCAACGAACGCAGCGACAGACAGCATGTAAGAGAGCACTTCCTTCAAGCAACTGTGAAGTTGACATTGTGCAATAGAGACTGAATCTAATCCAGTCCTTCAAAACTGATGGTAATTTCTCCTTAAGATATCAGCTGTGCATATAGTTTTTTTATGCATATGAAACACGCTCAGAGCAGCTACAAGTTGACTTCCTCGAACCTTTTGTTTTCCTAATGATACTTTCAATTACTCGTAGCGTTGTTCAGCTGGTGACATGCGATTAATAATTAAGAAATCATCAATACGCAGAGATCACTTCTACTAGGTTCCTAAGTAAGAATATTCAGAGACAGCGAACCTGCTATGATCTGTACATCTTATCCTCCTCCTCTTTCTTTCTGAGACGATTAGTTAATCGATCAATATAATTAGTGAATGCTTGCTTAATCTGTTCTTTCTTGTTGAGTTCACACCGCGACGGACGGGCCATCAGATACACGTGAGTACGACCCGCGTTTTTTGGCGTGCACGCGACTGGGTGCGCGTAGCGAGCGAGAAACCGAGGTGAAAGCCAGAGCCTGGCTTAGGTAGCCCGCGGCGAGCGGCAACGCATCGCTTCGCGCACACGTAATCCCTACCACTCATTTTCGTCGGCGCAGGTCAGCTACACTGTCGCTGCCCTCTCGGGCCCACAGATGACATGGGCCCACGTGTCAGCTTTGTGGTGGTAGTGAGTGTTTTGGACTGGTGCCTAGTGGGCAAGTGCAGGTGTCATTGAGTTAGTAACACGTGTCAAGTAAGGAGATTCCACGAGGTTGCCATGCAAGCGATCTATCTAATCTACGTGTAGGTGTCACGCATCCAAATTCCGTAGAGGTTCACTTGCAAATCGTTGTTATTACGTGAGTGTAGCTTTCGTACACTACTGCTGCTTATAAATGCAGATTTGATACTGGGATGAGTGTTTAAATCTTTAACCACTTTTGAACAGGATATACTGACTTAATCATCAATGCCGCATGTTGTCGTTTATGAAAAATATTTTTTGCTAATCATGTCTGTACCTTTTATCAGATAAGTTTGTAGCTATTGTTTCTGTGAAGGTGAAAATCTGAGCAGGCAATATTTTGGAGAAGGGAAAAGAACATGATCTGAATGATTTCTTTTTATGCCAGAATCTGAATGACCATTTTAATAATTATGTAAGGAGTTTGCTTCGGAATTGAAATAATCCAACCCTCTAAACGCAAAGCAAGTGGAAACACTCCAACTAACAGTTTCTGCAACAGCTCATATAAATACATTTGTGCATCTCGATAGGAATGAGTGTGTATGTGTTATGAACGTCTACATACATTTGTTTGTACGGTGTTTCAAAAGAAAACCTTCGTACTAGTTTAATGGGGCTCAAGAACTCTATGGATAAACATCCCAATCCATCATGCAATGGACCCAGTGTGAAATAAATAAACAATTGAGACGAAGCAAACAAACAGTTTACTATTATGAAACAGCGGAATAATACTATAATCCTCCTTCAACTGATATACTTGACAAATACTCCGTATATATAATTTCCTTGTATTTAATGTACTTGCAAAATATTAATGAAACCTCATTACTTCCAAGCAAAGAAACCATCGGATTCCTAATCAGGTACAGAAATACAAACAAAAATCAATTAAATCGTAAAAAAAGCGACATGCTAACTGAGTCAGGTACGTACTCCTCCCTACCCAATTACCGACCACGCAGGCCACTTCTCCGGGTAAATCTAGCGATTTCCCACCCCACGCACCCCGATCCAACGGCTGTGACGCAGCGCCAGAAGGATCGGACGGCTGCCAGCGCGCGCACGCCTCCTCGCCTCGCTTTATATGCACGCGCGGTCGCCTCCCACCGCCCGTAGTGCTCGGCACGTCAGTTGTTGTTGCTGCTGCTCCTCCCGTTTTCCGGTGAGCTCTCGTGGACTCTGCTTGACTTGATGAGGGGGTGAATCTTTTGATAGGTGTGGGGATTATTTGGTGTTCGTGTGGGTTTTGGTCTGGATCTGTTTGTTCCTGTGTGTTTGAGGGTAATCTGGATTTTTTTGGGTTGTTTTGGTGGTTTTTGAGCAGTTTTTGGTTTGGTGGGTGAAAGGCTTGGATTGTTTTCGGGGGCAGCTTTGATTGGATTTTACCCTGGGTTGGATAACTGATCGGTGTTTTTCTCTTCGTGGTTTGGTGTTGATTTTTCGGTTAGTACATCGGGGTTTTCTGGAACTGCTGGTCTGCAATTTTGAGTATTTTTTTTTTCTGTTTTCCCCTTAGTTCTAGCCTCGGTTCAATGGCTGAACATTCGATTTGATTTGTTTTCTCCTTGTTTCGTGAGTTAGTCTTCAATATCATCAATAATTTCACTGTTTTTTTAATCGTAGCGTCAGTAGAGAGTTGAGACCTAACAGTCGTTGTGTTCCAGTGCTTTCCCCATTGGGATTTTTCGATCTCACTTTTGACGAAAAATTTCTCATCGTCTTCGATTTGCTTTGTTTTTTTTTCGCGATTTGCCGCAGATCGCAGCCATGGGAACCCGTAGCGTGGCCTTGGTGCTCCTCGCGGCCGTGCTGCTCCAAGCCCTCCTCCCCGCGTCGGCGGCGGAGGGTTTGGTGCGGATCGCGCTGAAGAAGCGGCCGATCGACGAGAACAGCCGCGTCGCGTCGCGTCTCTCCGGCGAGGAGGGGGCGCGACGGCTGGGCCTCCGCGGCGCCAACTCCCTTGGCGGCGGCGGTGGTGAGGGCGACATCGTGGCGCTGAAGAACTACATGAACGCGCAGTACTTCGGGGAGATTGGCATCGGCACTCCGGCGCAGAAGTTCACCGTCATCTTTGACACTGGCAGCTCCAACCTCTGGGTGCCGTCGGCCAAGTGCTACTTCTCGGTGAGTCCATGTTCGATACACTGGTCAAGGAAATTCTCTTAAAGAGTCTTGTTGCGATTGCGACCTGTGCTAATGGTGGATATTTTGCCTGGTGGCGATTGATGCAGATTGCGTGCTTCTTCCACTCTCGCTACAAGTCCGGACAGTCAAGCACTTATCAGAAGAATGGTCCGTGCCTTAACACTTTCCCCAACCGTGCTAGTTTATGTTGTGACTGTCTGCCTCTCTCAGTTTACTTGGATGCATTGACAACTTCCCTTTTTTGTTATTATGTGCTCTATAGATGGTGGCATATCTCATGGGTCATGTTGAAATTTGCCCTTTTAATCCAAAATTGGATGTAATTGAAATGATGCTACATGATAGTTTTTTGGATTTTGGTGTGAATAAAAAAATAGCATTGTTAGAAAAACAAAATTGGATTTAATTAAAAGGATGCTAGATGGTGTTATTTGGATTTTGGTGCAAATCAAATTAGGAGGTTGAAGCTAAGAGAGGTTTTATTGAAGTTTATGTTTTTTCTAAAAAATTCTCCCAAAAAGAGAGATATTAGATTTGCATATATGCATTGAAAATTACACCTTTGCTTGGCAGTTATACTTTTAGTCCCTCTGAATTGTTCAATCATTTATGATGAAATGGAAAATCATTTTATATCAGAGTATTTATGATGAAAGGGAAAAATAGTCTGCATGGGTTGGCAACATCAAACAAAATCCGTAGATTGCTGTAGCCGTAACATACTTGAAAAGGATCTGATGTTGATGTAGTACCCGCATGGTGTAGCTTGACATTAAAACGATATGCAGTCAAGATTGAGGAACATTGCTGACAATTTACTATCGCTGTCTGTGTTGACCACAATAATTCAGATGTACCATCTTGTCTTCTAACTAGAAAGATGCGTGAAATTTTGTTACATTATTCCAGCACTTGAAATTTTAGTGAAATATCATTAAAACATAACCACTTTGCTGTGATATGAAGTACATGTTTTATTTTTTGGAAAGTGGTATAACCATATATTCTTATAGTGTATTTATTTATTTTCTTTTCATTTGTCTCTAAATTTTAGCGACCCTTATGGTAGCTTAAGAAAAATTGTATGTTTGACAGTCCTGTTTTCTGTTGTTTCATCCCTCCAGGAAAACCAGCTGCTATTCAGTATGGCACTGGTTCAATTGCTGGGTTTTTCAGCGAGGATAGTGTTACAGTAGGTGATCTGGTTGTGAAAGATCAGGTCTGCACATATATCTCGGTTAACTTACTGATTCTCTGATCATATTGCCCCAAATATTTTTAACACTGTTGCTTCACCGCTTTAGGAATTCATTGAAGCTACCAAGGAGCCAGGTCTTACTTTCATGGTTGCAAAATTCGATGGCATTCTTGGGCTCGGGTTTCAGGAAATATCCGTTGGAGATGCAGTACCTGTGTGGTAAGACAACCTGACTAACGAGATCTAAGTTTTTTATTTCTCACTGTGGTTCACAGTAGAAGTGAAGGTGCTCTTTTGCATATATTGGTTATATTTGTATGAATCTTTCACTATCTCTAACCACAGTTCATCTATGCATGGTACATTTATAATGATGGAAAATCCTAGATATTGATCTGCTGATGAACACAATAGGCTACCTTCATTCTGCTAAAACCACGTGTCTCAATATATTTGGCTGGTTGTTTTGTTGCATATTTCTGTTTTATGTTTCTCATTGTATATATATTTTGTGCATTTGTCATGATAATTAGATTTACACTTGTGGTATTAGTATTATTACTTAAGGAAATTCAATGCCTCAACAAGATAGGGACGAATCATGCACATCATATAGCAGATCGATAGTCCCTAATGACCTGTATAAATCACAGGTATAAGATGGTAGAGCAAGGTCTTGTCAGTGACCCTGTTTTCTCCTTCTGGTTCAACCGTCATTCTGATGAAGGAGAAGGTGGTGAAATTGTGTTTGGAGGAATGGATCCTAGCCACTACAAGGGCAACCATACATATGTTCCAGTCTCTCAGAAGGGATATTGGCAGGTTGGTCCTGTTTTTGCAAAGTTCTGTAGTGTTTTGGGCATTTGATGTAAAGTTTGCATTGACTTTGTGCAGTTTGAGATGGGCGATGTCCTGATTGGAGGAAAGACCACAGGTACTGACTCTTGTTTTTCATATCCGATCTGTCTAAATGAGAAATAGTCTTACACATCGTCACACATTTGCTGTTATCAGGATTTTGTGCTAGCGGTTGTTCAGCTATAGCAGACTCTGGAACTTCATTGCTTGCTGGCCCCACAGTACGTAATGAGCTTTTGTGTATACTTGTTTTTTAATCATGATGGGCTACATTTTTCACAACATTAATAAGCTTTGGAGATCTCTACTAAATTCCGCATCTCGGTTTTATTTACTTTGAAGGAATTATTGTCTTAATGAGCCCTTTTGAACCCAACACATACTTGTAGGTTTTTTTTGAGGTCCAAAATTTGCATACCGATCCTGTCAGGGTGATTAACAGATATATTAGTAATGCGGTACCACAGTCTATATTCAGAAATATATGTCCTTTGTTTTTTTTTTCTCTAATTCTTGGATCACCTTCCGGAAGCTTCTAGCCATGTCTCGTCCTTTGTCCTATCATGTATTGTTTTGCATATATGAAGTGTTGTAAATGTAGCATGTACTGTAGCACAGTATTTATTATATCTAATTATCTAGAGATGAGTTGTGCTGCTCAATCAATTGACCCCTAGTTCATCATATAACGCAAATACATACACACAAAAGGAACACCTGTTGGGTCTAATGTGCGTTGGCTTTCCACATTCATCCCTACTATTTATTGTGTTCATACTGTCCTGTTTGTTCTTATCAAGTTCCAATGAGTGGTTCACGAGTTAACACAATCATTGCAGGCCATAATCACTGAAATCAATGAGAAGATCGGTGCTACTGGGGTGGTCAGCCAAGAATGCAAGACAGTTGTTTCTCAATATGGACAACAGATCCTAGATCTGTTGCTTGCTGAGGTTTGTAATTCGCTTCAATTTTCTGGAAACGGCTTTTGTCAGTTATATATTTGATGAATTAAAACAACTTTCTGGGATTATGATGCAGACACAACCATCAAAAATCTGCTCTCAGGTTGGTCTGTGTACTTTTGATGGGAAGCATGGTGTTAGGTAAGAACTGCAAATATATTTCAAGTGTTTGAATCTGTAAAGTAGGATATTTTTGTTTTGACTGGATTAGAGATTTTGGTGTCAAGTGCTATCAATTATGACTCTTATTTGAGATCGGATTTGTAGGCGATCTGTACTCACTCTCATTTCTTCTCCATGTGGTATGTAAACACAGTGCTGGAATTAAGAGCGTAGTAGATGATGAAGCTGGGGAATCGAATGGTCTCCAAAGTGGTCCCATGTGCAATGCCTGTGAGATGGCTGTTGTATGGATGCAGAACCAACTTGCACAGAACAAGACTCAGGATCTCATCTTGAACTACATTAATCAGGTGAGCTTAGTTAAATCCTGCTCTAGGCCATTGTACTGGTAGGGATGGTAGCTTTTCCGTTGCATAACTGTTATCAATTTTGCAGCTCTGTGACAAGCTCCCAAGTCCCATGGGAGAATCATCTGTGGACTGTGGCAACCTTGCATCCATGCCTGAGATTGCATTCACCATTGGAGGCAAAAAGTTTGCGCTGAAACCAGAACAGGTGCGATGATTGGTTTCTCTCTCTTTTTCTTCCCTTGTGCACATCTAGATTAGCTGAAAAGTTGGTGGACACGTTTGCCGGCCCATCTAGTTTTTGTAGATATTTGACGCACTGGCTGAGCATGTAATTTACCCTCTTCTTTTGGTTGTGCAGTATATTCTGAAGGTTGGTGAAGGACCTGCTGCCCAGTGCATCAGTGGATTCACAGCCATGGACATCCCTCCTCCCCGTGGTCCTCTCTGGTAAACTATGCATTTCCAAACCCTTGAAATAATTTCACTTGTAGTCATTTTTTATCTTTGACTGATGCACCCTACAATTTGCAGGATCCTGGGTGACGTTTTCATGGGTGCCTACCATACCGTGTTCGACTACGGCAAGATGAGGGTTGGCTTCGCGAAGTCGGCCTAAACGTGTTGTTGTCACGTTCCTAATGACGAGGTGGACGCATACGCCGAGAGAAGAAGACCGTAGCTTTTAACTTGCGTATTTATCCGGCGATGTGTGTATATATGCATGCTACATAACATGTTATATGTTTTCCAAGGCCTGAGATGGCGCCTGTCTATTTTAGCTTGGCAAGAATATCTCGGACCAGTCTCTGTTCGAATTCTCGTACTGATCAGTGAACTTCTGATAACATGTGCACTGTGTTCTGTGTTTTGTAACCCAAGTCAGTCCGTTGGTTAATTATCACATGGTTGATGGGAAGAGAGCCACCGGTTTATTGCAGCTGTGATCACGTGATTAAAAGTGTGGTGGTTTCTTCGGCTAAATCTAGTGTGGTGGTTTCTTCGGCTAAATCTTTTCACCTAAGTAATTCTTACTAAAGCTGTCAAGTTTCTCAAATCAGAATAACTCTGAAATTCAGACCAGCTCCCTCGTGAGCCGCCGATACACCTGCAAAATTTGACTTCAAAGCCTCCCAATTCCCTCGTGATCCGCCGAAACACCTGCAAAATTTGACTTCAAAACCACCAATATAAGTGATCCAACTGATATCAATCAACCTTCAACATTCAAATTTGACTTCAAAACCACTAGTAATAGAGCAAGTGATCCAACTGACAAACCTTCTTCCAACATTCTCAGGCGACTAGCTGGTCAAGTAACCGAAAATAGCACTCTCTTTATTTAGAAAAGAATCCGTTGCTGGACGCTGGTAATGGCATCATCATAAAAATAAATCGAAAAAAAATCTGGTAAAAGAAGTTGTCAACAACAGTCTCTCCTCCATCCCCCTCTCCGATCTCTCTCTGCCACCTCTTCTTTTTCCTTCCAAATTTTCGGATCACGACTCGCTCGCGATGCAAGTCGCAGCGGTTGACCGTTTCGATCCCACCCACACACACATGCAGCCAGCCGCTTGCCGGATCAAGCATGGACTCTCTCCGTCTCTCGCCCTCGCCGGAGAGGACGAAACCGTCGGCGACCACATCGCCTCCTCTCCTCTGACTTTAGACTTGATTAGACGCCGCATGCAACAAGCTGCGAGAGCTGCATCTCCATCCATGGCGCTCGCGTGTCCACGCATCCTCAGCTACCCTCTGGTCAATGGTCACCAACACTGCCTAGAATGATGGACTCAACTAGGATCAGGGGCCCGCCACGTGTCCCCTCGACGCCTCGTTATATACTAGGCCCTCGCGCTCGCCTAGCTTGGCCCGGTCGTCTCCTCCCTCCCACCGTTCGTCCGCCAGCGAGGTGTGTGACAATGGAATCCTACGTGGGTGTCAAGAGGAAGAATGTCGTCGTGGGCGGCGACGGCAGGGAGCTGCCGGTGGTGGCGCCATTGCCATCGCCGTCGTCAGCGGCGACGGTGGAGTTCCCGGCGGTGGGGCTGGGGTACGCCGGGATGACGTCGACGAAGGAGGCCGGGGGTTATCAGGAGAGGAGGGTGGTGGTCGGAGAGATGGACTTCTTCAAGACGACCGAGAAGCGTGGGGAGAGGAAGGAGCCGCCGCCGTCGTTGCCGCCGGCGACGGCGGCGAATGGACACGCTGGTGCCTCGCCGGATGACCTCAGCCTCAACAAGGACGACCTCACCATCAATGTATATAAATATATATATCTAAATATATGTCCCGTTGGTAAAACGGATCAGTTGATGCGTGATGGTTTGAGAGATTTTTTTTGTTGATGCATGGTTTCGTGATCTTGTTGGGTCGCAGATGGGATTGCTCGTCGGCCGGAGGAGGAACAGCGGCAGCGAGGAATCCATCGTCGACGACGGCGGCTTCTCGTCCAACGACGAGGAGCACCGCGAGGACAAAGCTGCGGTGAGCTAAACAGCAGCAATCTCTCTGTGTTCAAATGAATTGGTTTAAAATTCGCGTTTGAATTCTGTGTGCGAGGAGATCGGTCTTGTGACCGTTTGCCGTTTTCTTCATCAGAATTGTAATTAGTGTAAACCAGAGAACAAAAAATTGTTGTTGCCTTGGATGATCTGATCATAATTATCTCGGAATTTATGATCAGTTGGCAGTAACCAAAGCTGAGATTGGGCGGCTCAGTGAGGAAAACAAGAGGCTCAAGAACATGCTGAGCAACGTGACCACGAAATACAACTCTCTCCAGATGCAGTTTGTCACACTTATGCAGCAGAGGAGATCAGTCCTAGCCGCTCCAATCCACCAACATGAGGTAATTAAGAAAAACAAAATCATATCACCATGCAAGATTCAAGATCACACATGTCAGCAATCGATCAGATTGAGCTCATGCGTCGTAATTCATCGACGATTTTTATGATCGCCAGCTTCTTGATCCGGAGAAGAAGGAGCAAGAAGGGAACCAGCAGCATCAGCATCATCAGCAGCAGCTCATCCCGAGGCAGTTCATCAGCCTCGGCTCCGCGTCGTTGCAACCCGACGTCGAGGCCCCGCACTCCGGCGGCGGCGGCGACATCTGCGCGCCGTCGTCGAGCAACCCTGACACGACAGTGCCGGCGATGATGCCATTGCCGCATTTCGACCACCACAACCATCAAATCCATGGTGGAAGGGAGAGGTGCAGCAGCCCGGCGGAGACCGACCACCACCGCCACCATCAGCAAGAGCAGCAGCAGCAGCAGCAGCAGCAGTTGCTGCCGAGCTGGCTTCCCACCGACAAGGTGCCCAGGTTCCTCCCCGGCAAGGGGCCCGAGCCCGTCCCGGAGGCCGCCACCATGCGCAAGGCCCGCGTCTCTGTCCGAGCTCGCTCCGATGCACCCATGGTGCGTGCTCGATCATGTTCCACCACGCAGCTAGTGTTCTTCTTCGCCATGGATGTTTTTGTTGAGATGTCGATATGGTGATGTGCAGATCAGTGATGGGTGCCAATGGAGGAAGTACGGGCAGAAGATGGCGAAGGGAAATCCTTGCCCGCGCGCGTACTACCGGTGCACCATGGCCGCCGGCTGCCCGGTGCGCAAGCAGGTGCGTGTGCCAGATCGCCGGAGATCGAGCACATTTAATTTGCTGCGTCGTCGTCAATGGCGTGTTCGCTGATGTGCGGCCATGATGTGCAGGTTCAGAGGTGCGCGGAGGACAGGACGGTGCTGATAACGACGTACGAGGGGAACCACAATCACCCGCTACCGCCGGCGGCGATGGCGATGGCGTCGACCACGGCGGCGGCGGCGTCCATGCTGCTTTCGGGCTCCATGCCGAGCGCGGACGGCAGCCTCATGGCCGGGTCCAACTTCTTGGCGCGCGCCGTGCTGCCGTGCTCGTCCACCGTCGCCACCATCTCGGCGTCGGCGCCGTTCCCGACGGTCACGCTCGACCTCACGCAGACGGCGACGCCGCCGGCGTCGTCGACGCAGCCGCCGCGCCCGGAGCCCGCGCAGCTTCAGGCGGCGCTCGCCGAGGCCGCGCGACCGGTGGCGCTGCCCCAGTTGTTCGGGCAGAAGCTCTACGACCAGTCCAAGCTCTCCGCCGTGCAGGCCGTGGCCGGCACCAAGGGCTCCGACGGCGGCGCGCTGGCCGATACGGTGAACGCCGCGACGGCCGCGATCGCGTCGGACCCAAACTTCACCGCCGTGCTCGCCGCCGCGCTGACGTCGTACATAGGCAGTAGCAGCGGCAGCGGCGGTGGCGGCGCCGGCGGGAGCAGCGGCACGGTGCAGCCGCTGATGAGCGGCGGCGGCGATAGCTGTAGTAGAGACGACAAGATAGGAGAGCAAAACAGCTAAACTTGATTCGCTAGCTGCATTTTTTTTTGCTTGGTTGCTTGCTTCAAGTTTCGTTTGATTTTTGCTCGTACGTAAGTTTTGTTTTTTTTTTCAAAAAAATTAGTTTGAATCACACCATTTGGAGTAGTTTTGATTTTTTTTTTCTTCTCCCCGTCAGTCTCCTCATGGCTGGAGACAGAAATTTTGGTCCGTTACATATGATTTTTGCTGAATTTTATGGCAGCAACTTGGAGTAAAAAGTTTTGTGTGAGCCTAATTAAATGGTGACCGTTTGTGTGAATTTAGACTCGAATTCGTTAGTTGGTCGCACGCAGCGCAAGGCGTCAGGCGTGGAGTCAATTTCGTGGCTACGTTGCCTCACGTAGAGCTGAGTCACGCTCTGACATTTTATGGTCGTCGCTGAATCAGGAGAAGAATAATGGCTGATCTCGTCACACTGCTGACTTGTTGGGCTTACAATTTCGTGCCATCACGAACTGACCATCCTGTGGTAGGAATATTCAACAAGAGCTGCTCAAGAATCAGTACTTAAATGTGAGCAGTAAGTCATATGATAAAATTTGAATTAGTCCATACAGAGCTTAAGCAAGGCAAGCACATCGGTTTTGATCGAAATATGAGTCCAGCTTCAGAAGAACTGAAAAACAATCACATCCACAAGCTTTGACATATGAGGTACTTAATGCCTGAATTGGCCTTTTAGAAGGCAAAAGGCAGGAGCTCTGCCATTTATAGATTCAGGTATAATACGAAGCCCTCAAATTACAGGTTTAGGGTGATGGCGACTTAAAAAAAATGATATCAAAAGAGATGCTACTTTAGAAATTGAAAGCCAGAGATCACGCTGATTTATGTCTCGTATCACCAAAGCTGCCGTTCGCTCTTCATCTTGAACATCTTGAAAAACTCTACTATTTCTCTCAAGCCAATTGTTCCATCAGGTTATAAATAAGAAGTGCCCCAGTACTTTTTTTTTCTCTTCTCACTCGGTTTTATCTCACAAAACCATCCAAGGATACAGAACAGAACTATGCTTTCTATTAGAAACATCAGTTTCATGATACAACAGATGTACATCTATGCAATAATAGAGTGGGCACACAAAATTTTGTGGAGGGACCTCACTAATACCCGAACTAATTCGACCTTCAGTTAACAACGCATTCATAAACGAAGCTAACAGAAAAAAGTAAACTTTCCTAGTTCTGACAGCCAGCCTAACAATCTCATGGTCATAGTGCTCGAATCTCCCCTCCATAGCCGTAACGCTTCAAAAGAAGTTCATCCTGCCGCCAGTTTTCCTTCACCTTGACCATTATCTGTCCAAAATATAGTGTATTTGATATGAGGAAACTGCTCAGAACAAATCCACAAGGGAGTTCAGAACTTCACAGCCACCAAACAAAGGAAGCAGTTACTACCTCAAGATAGACCTTCTTTTGTAGGAAATCCTCGATATCAAGCCTTGATGCTGTTGCTAGCATCTTGATTGCTTTTCCATCCTGCAGTTACCAAACATGTTACAAAAACATACCCCACTAAAAACAATGAAAATAAGATGGTTTCATCAAACTGTTCCATTCTCCCCAAATATAAATCCCGAGTTATGGTATTTCCTTAGCTATACTCAATGTTAACTTGAAAAAGATTAAACTTAACTTATTTCGTAACCATAAAATCCTGAAATATTCAGGCGTGCAAAGGTACTGTTTTACTAATTTTTTTACCTTCCCGAGTATAATGCTTCTTTGTGATTCCTTCTCAACTAGTATCTCAACTTGAATAAAGTCCTTGGCTGTAGGCCTGCTCTTGTAACTTATGACATTAACCTGTCATAAACAAAGTCGCACATTAGACACGCATGCGAGCAGAAAAATGCCGCACAAAATTGATAAGAGCAAGCACCAGAAGATATACCTGACATGCATATGGAATTTCCTGACGATATTGAAGAAAAATCTTTTCTCTCACTATTTCCCCCACAAAGAATCTCTCAGGGTGCTCACTAGCTATGTCCTGGAACAAGAACCACATGACCAAATATATTTGATATCTGTAGTATCAATATTTATTGACAGCAGCTAAACATCAAAGCAAGTTCTGGGATATCACGAGTAGCACTAGAGCATCTAAGGAACCAACATGACTGCTATGGAAAAGTCATACCACGGTCACACTATGGTTATCTGGTTTTGCACAGTACAGAAAAAATGGTGCCCGAGATGAAGAAACTCTTGTAGAAATATAATAGGAAAATTTGTCATCTTATGCACCGATACCTTTGGGTAGTAAGAAGGACCCAGAGGGATCTTTGACAATATCCACTCCTTGATATCATCCACTCCATGCCCAAATTTAGCACTTATAGGTATAACATCATCAGCATTGGTGAATTTTTGATACCACTGTGAAAAAGTAGCCAGTAAATCAATTCCATCAAAGCAGAAGAAAACACAAAAAACCATCTCCAAATTTTTGTTGGTAACTTACCTCAAGTTTCTTTGCAATTTCTCCAGGCTTTATGAGATCTTTCTTGTTTAATACCAACAGTACTGGAAGTTCAGTATCTTTGTTTCCTACACCTTCTTCCAGCATTTCATCAATCTAAAAGCGCAAACATCAAAATACTTATTGTAGATTGGCAGAATACAAAAATTTTCATAACACATTCACTTAATCCCTATGTTGATAATACCTTTTCAGGCATTTTGCAAGCATCATCAACAACAAGCACACAATCTGCACTGCCTACGGCACTCCTAACATTCTTCATCATCATTGTGTCTAGCTTATGCATTTCCTTTTTGATGACACCTGGTGTGTCATAAAGTATTATCTGCAAACTAAATGATAACTCAGATTAGCAGTGATTAATTAACACATCCCCCTTCTTTATTAGTCTATAATCCTAAAGCTTTAGAAACTAAAAGGTGATACCTGGTATTCTGGTTCAGAACATATACCAAGAATACGATGCCGTGTGGTTTGCGGTTTGTCTGTCACAATTGAAAGTTTCTGACCAACAATTTGGTTAATTAGGGTGCTCTTTCCAACATTTGGCTTTCCCAATACAGCAACATAACCTGTGCAAAACATGGTATATCAATATTACAACAATATGAAAAATTATTCAGCTGCAGAATAATTCCATTTGGAGATCATAAATAAAAGAACTGTTCTTTAAGCCTAGTAAAAATATTTTGGGAAGAAGTGAATTTCACAGAAGCCAGAAGCCTCACCGCTTCGGTGGTTGGCACAATCAGAGGTGCCTAACTCCTCCGACTCGTACTCGTCGAGCAGACACAGGCTCCGGTCCGGCTTCTCGATGAGCTCCAGACGCGGCCTCGTCGTCACCACTGCAGCCTCCTCCTCTTGCCATCCTTCCGCTTCTTCCTCCGCCTCTTCCCACTCTTCCTCTTCCTCTTCCTCCTCCTCCTCCTCCTCCATTGCCGAGGAAACCATACTCCCACTGGATACAACCCCAACCCTGCGCTCCAACCTCGAGAAGCAGATGCGGCTTCTTCGGGCTGCACACGGGGAGAAACAAGGCATCGGCGGCGGCGGCTGGAGAGCTCTATGGGAGAGACAAGGCGGCGGCGCGACGAGCCGCAGCGCGAGGCCTAGCTCCATGGCTGGTGCAAGCGAGAGCTCCGCGGCGGGTTGGGAGTGGCAGTGCGGCTAGCTGCAGCAGAAGGGGATAAGAGGGATTATGACATGTGGGTCCTGGGCCAACATGTCATTGACACACGAAGAGCAAATAGTTAGATGCGAGATGAGCACGAGACGACGAAACGTTTTTCTTCTCTTGGGCCGGGCCAAACCGCGAAAGGCCTGGTCCAATAAAAGCCTATAGAGACCTCACCGCCATTCCTTCGAGCCCGCGACAAAACGACCAACCGCTCGAGCAAAGCCTCCAAAACCCTAGCTCTCTCTCTCCCTCCCTCCGTTCAGCTGAGGCGGCTCGTCGGCGGCGGCGGCGATGGGGAAGACGAAGGGGAAGCAGCGGCAGGACAAGTTCTACCACCTCGCGAAGGAGCAGGGATACCGGAGTCGCGCGGCCTTCAAGCTGCTCCAGCTCGACGCGCGGTTCCGCTTCCTCCCGACGGCGCGCGCCGTGCTCGACCTCTGCGCGGCGCCCGGGGGATGGGTGCAGGTGGCCGTCAACCACGCGCCCGTGGGGGCCTTCGTAGTCGGCGTCGACCTCGTCCCCATCCGCCCCATCCGCGGCGCGCACTCCCTCACGGAGGACATCACCACCACCAAGTGCCGCGCCGCCGTGCGGAGGCTCATGGACTCCAACGGCGTCGCCGCCTTCGACGTCGTGCTCCACGACGGGTCCCCCAACGTCGGTGGCGCGTGGGCGCAGGAGGCCACCGCGCAATCGTCTCTCGTCATCGACGCCGTACGCCTCGCTACTATGTTCCTCGCCCCCAAGGGTGCCTTCATCACTAAGGTAAATTATACATCCACAAAGCCTCTTCTTTTAGGCGTAGTTGTTGGTCTTAGCTACTGCTTACATTAGCAGTTGGGTATGATGCATTTTTCTCACTAAGGTTAAAAATTCAAAAACGTTATATGCTCTGTATATGCGACTAAAAAAATGTTCTACAGATTGTGGTGAATAATTTTTAGTTTCGTAGGAAAGTGTTATGAAGTCCCTCCCCTGTTATAATAGGTTAGTGCAATTATTACTTCATAGAGGTTAAGAGCGATGCTAGTATTTCTCTCAGACAAAATTACTCTGATGGTTTAACCAGCTGTTCCTTTTCTTCTACAGGTTTTCAGGTCTCAGGATTACAATGCTATTATGTACTGTCTTAAACAGGTGCATATTACTCGAAGGTTTGATTGCATTTTTCTTTTTCTAAATGTAGTTTCTTGATGTATCAAATATATCTGCATGCAGTTATTTGAGAAGGTTGAAGTCACTAAACCTACTGCAAGTCGTTCTACGTCTGCGGAAATTTATATTATCTGTCTGAGATATAAAGCTCCTGCAAAGATTCAGCCAGAACTTTTGGATATAAAGCATTTGTTCAGTGTGGATCCAGATCCTAAAAAGGCATGCTGAAACATTTATCCTGCTTATATTCTTGGTTTCTCATCTTGTCTGTGTTAGCATCCATTTGATGTTTTGAATTTTGTGGCTTCTACAGGTTAGGGATCCTCTGAAGCCAGACAGACAGAAGAGGAACCGTGATGGGTAGGCTATTCCTATTACATCTTCTCTGGATCTTGCCTACTAATTTTGATTAATTCTATTTTTCCGTCTTAACATACACTTCAAGACAATGCTGGCCTGATTTCCAACCTTCAATTGTGAAACCATTTACTCTTGACCCTAACTACCAAAATAGTATTTTTCTATGAATTATAGCTTTAAATTTTCACTTGTATGGATGCCAGTTTGGTGGCAATATAGCATTTTGAATTTCTAATTTCACAATTTATGCAGGTATGAAGAAGGAAATACAACATTGCGAAAAGTTGGTCTGGCCTCAGATTTTATATGGTCTGAGGCCCAAGCGCCCCTAGAGTTTCTCGGTTCTTTTAATGCAATTTCATTTGATGACCCAGCATCTCTTCCTATCAAGAACCATGAGCTTACTACAGATGAGGTAGTGAACTAATGCCTTTCCTCTGTATGCTGACTGATATATTGTCTTCTATATTGAATAGTCATGATGATGGCTGTGTACTGTTTGCCGTGTGACAGATAAAAGTTCTTTGTGAGGATTTGTATGTACTGGACAAAAACAGCTTCAAGCATATCTTGAAGTAAGTACTTTACCACATGAGGGTGATCACTGATGTATTTTATTGCACGGATTAATTCTGTTGAGTTTAAATGGTTATGGTTATCTGTACATGTGTATAAGTTGGGACATACAGAGGTTAGTCTCGTCAATATCATGAATGAAATCAATTTTTGTATGATGCTGTTAGATGGCGGATACGCATACGGAAAGCACTATCATCTTCTGAAGTCACTAAAAAAACGGATGATACTGTTGTGGAAGTCAATGCCAAGGATGATGACCAACTTCTACAGGAAATGGAAGAATTGACGAGTGTCATTGATAGAAAGAAGAAGAGAGAAAAGAAGCGTCAATCAAAGCGCCGTGCAAAGGTATTTCAATCATGGGATATAGATGCTGCCATTGCCAAATGGGTGTTGATTTGAGTTTTGTGCTAATACACTGATCTTTTTGTTCCAGGATAAAGCACGCAAAGCAACAGGAATGCAAATAGATGCTACAGGAGATAATTACGGCGATCCTGATTTATTTTCTATAAGTGCTATCAAGGTTCACGCTGTTTCTGTGGTCATATCCTGTGTGGTTCTTTAGTATATAGTAGTATTTGTTTAAAATCATAGGACAGATGTTCATTCGCATGCCTATAGTTTTCCTGATTTTGAAATAGTGTGCTTCTTTTCTTTGCACTTGAAATATGCAACGTTCATGCTCCTCAGTAGAGTTTCACTTCTATTGATCTCTCCATGCGACAATTTCTAAGTACGGCAGCCTTTATCAGTATTTACAAACTGAGAAAATTGATTTTCGTTATTTTACGCTTTCTCAAAGTTACTTTCCCAGTATGAGCTGTATAGTCTACACTTGTCTTGTGTAACACTTACTATCATCTAAATAGATGGTTTGTCTCACTTTTCTGTAGGGCGGAAAAGAACTCCAAGCTATTGAATCGGCTGAGCTTAATATAGAAGATGCCCAAGGAGATAGTGAGAATGAGGATATTCAAACTCGTGAATACTCTGATAAGGAAATGGATTCTGACGAAGAACAGCAGAGGTAAATTTCGAAATCAGCACCCAGTAAAACATACAATAAGCTGGTCATAAATTTGTACAGGTTTTATAATTTTACTGGAGTCCCAAAAATGTGTAACATGGTAATCTTCCCAACCAGGTATGATGCCCAACTTGAGGAAATGCTTGATGAAGCTTATGAGCGTTATGTAACTAAAAAGGGTGGTGAAGTAAAACAAGAACGCAAGCGTGCAAAACGAGTAAATACTGATGCTGATGCAGAATTATTAGAGGTAATCTCTGACACAAGGATCTTGTCTCAACCAAATGACAATTGCATCTTGTGGTCTCTCTCTCTGCATGCAATTGGGGTAGTTAATTATTCCAATTTACACTCTGCCGTTTATACAACCAGACTCCATTGGTGGTAATAGATGTTATTCTTATGGTCTGAACTTAATAGGGAGGTGAAGATGATGGGGACGATGTTGATATGGATCAAGGTTCTGATGAAGAACAAGATCAAGAGAGCAATCCCCTTTTATTATCCCTAGATGCAGAGAAGCCAACAAAAGAGCAGATGATGGAGCAGTGGTTCAGCCAGGATGTATTCACAGAAGCAGGAGCAGGCTTGGCTGAGCAGAGTGATAGTGAAGATGAAAGAGAGCAGCTAACTAGGATTGCAAAAAAGAAGGCGGATTCTGGAAAGAAGGAAAAGCCTGCTAGAGCAAAACGCTTGCAACAGGACGATTTTGAGATTGTGCCAGCAGAACCAGTCCGAACTGAAGATGACTCATCTTCATCTTCTGATGAGTCGGATGAACTAGACGAGGACCTCGACGATGACACAAAAGCTGAAGTACTAGCCTATGCAAAGAAGATGTTGAGGAAGAAGCAGAGAGAGCAGATACTTGACGATGCTTACAACAAGTACATGTTTGACGATGAGGGTTTACCTAAATGGTTTGCTGAGGATGAAAAGAGGCATAACCAGCCTATGAAGCCTGTAACAAAGGAGGAGGTAGCTGCCATGAGGGCTCAGTTCAAGGAGATTGATGCTCGGCCAGCCAAGAAGGTCGCTGAGGCTAAGGCTCGGAAGAAGCGCGTCGCCATGAAGAAGCTGGAGAAGGCACGCCAGAAGGCAGATGCCATCGCAGATCAAAACGACATAAACGAGCAGTCAAAGAGGAAGATGATCGACCGGATTTACAAGAAGGCGATTCCAAAGAAGCCCCAGAAGGAGTACGTTGTCGCAAAGAAGGGCGTTCAGGTGAGGGCTGGCAAAGGGAAGATACTGGTGGATAAGCGGATGAAGAAGGACAAGAGGGCCAGCAAAGTGAAGGGTGGCAAAGGAGCCAAGGGCAAGGGGAAGAAGGGCGGCGGCCAGAAAGGCGGCATGCGAGGGAAAGCTGGGAGGAAAACCCAAAACTGAGTAGCAATAGAGCATGACTGAATTTTTGTTCAGTAGCTTTACTGCACAATTTTTGTTTACTTATAACTTACCGAATTCATATGTACGGAATTTTTTTCAGCGTGAGTTATCAGTTGCCTCGTGTCAGATTATATTTTCAGTCCCATCGTTTTTTAGCATACAACTGATTATAATCCGTAACGCTTATTACGAAAATAATTTCTGGGTGGAACTTTTATACATGTTCTTAGGAACTTAAAATCACAATGCTGAAATTAGCAACTTAAGCCAACTTTAAAATCATGATAAGCTCAAAGAGCAAACGATAGAGGTGTTTGTGTCAAAAAAAAAATTGTGATCCATTCAGTTCCACTAATCCATTCAGAGCCTGCACTGCATCGCTGCAGCCTGCATGTTGTAGCGTTTGGGAATCAGCGGGAGACCGGCAGGAGTGGAACCCACGCGCGTTTCCTTCTCAAGGGAAAAGAAAGAGGAGCGGCGCTTTGCCTTTGAATCCCGGGGCACGGCGATGCAGATTCCCATTCCTCAAGTTGGCGCCGATCGATCAGCCTTAGGATCGAATCCGAATCCCCAGCTTTGCGCTGCAAAGATTTGGAATCCGGCCTGCGCAGTGACGGCCACTGAGCTGAATCCCGGGCTGCTACTTGACGATTAGGATCAAGTGGCTGGCAAGAATGATAGTATGATACCGACTAATGATGGCTCACAGCTCAGGGAATAATAATATGTCTCAGGTGTTTGTTTAATTTTGGGATTAACATGCATTTTAGTTAGCAGTATTGGCAGATACTGAAGATGCTGTAATGTTTAAGGGGTTTAATACTATGATTAGGGGGAGAAGTTGACCGTATAATTCAGGCTGGTGCATCTTCTGAAGTTTCAACGTCAGGCAAGGAATTCCAAGAACCAAACATCTCTGTAGATCAAAAGCAGCCGGCACAGGATAATATAATCTGCACAAATATGCCATCTTTTCTGTCCCTTTTCATCTGAAGGCAATACTGTAGTCAATCCGGAATCTGAAATTCTGTTTGATGCTAATAAACAAATCCCCAGTTGAATTTTATTCCCTTTTTTTGAAAAAAAATACTAGATCAGTTGAATTATTTCAACCTTCATGCATGAGCATGACAGTGGTAAGCACAGTTGGACCAACATAAAAAGCAAACAAAGAACTCAGGCTGCAAATCCAAAATCTGCAGAAATCCTTCCAGAATGAATGAGAGAAGCTTTGCACAGCATGTCATTTCACTAGCCAGCATCTCCCAGAAAGCATTTGCTCGGATGGTTCAAAATATCAGAGGGAATCCTGCATCTTTCCGATGGCTTTATGCAGATATGATTCCCAGGGAGAGATCTCCGGTGGCCCGGTCCATGCTGCAGGAAGGAATCAAAGATGCTGCTTGCAAGCACTTGCTGCTCCGATGGCCATTTGCATCCGATGGACCAGGATCCTACACGACACAGTTCATCAAGAGAAATGCCATGCCAGACCTTTGGAAAGGTCAATCAAGGCCAAATCATATCTTCATGAACAGGAAAAAAAAATACAGAAATACGATGCGAATTCCATGACCCTATGAGCAAACGGCAAGCCAGGAAGAACAAGATGGCATGTCGTCAAATTCACTTTCCAGGGTCATTGGAGATGGAAAAGATACACACATCGATATATATTCTTTGGGTCCCCAAGGGGTATTTTCCACTTCACTGGCTGCTTATCTTCCTTTGGAATATGTTCTTTGGATAGTAGCAGTACAGTGGATGGCCGGCTGGGATCGCGCAAAACGCGTCCATTGTAAAGAATGGATGTTCTTAACCCACATCCTGCTATTCTCCAACGAATTATATATCCAAACAGTGAATGCATGAGCATCATTTTGAGAGAGATTTGTGAGGTGGATTCATACACCAGCAGATTCACCGCCTAGCCACCTCGGGAGGCTGCCTGGCCTCATCAGCGAATGTTCTACTGATTTTTTTTTTTATGTTTTTCAAGGATTGGGATACCATTTCTGCAGAAAACATTAGCAATAGTTAGGTTTGTCCGGGCTCTAAATTTTTTCTGGATCCACCACTGGATTTATAGCTATCAGCCTATCGTGTAAAGGATTGGAATAATTGGATCATAGATCCTTCAAAGAAAAAAAGAACACTGAATAGTGGGTTTGGTTTGCGCACCTTTGCAGTTCTGACTTCTGAAGAAGCACACCTTCGGCGCACCTTGCAGGGCACAGGCACAGCCTATTGGTTGATGCTCACACGTTACGAGCTCACTGCTCTGCAGCCACTGCTATGATGCATGGATCAAACCTGCACTGCACCATGTCAGGCTGATGGCTGAGACATCACCATTCACAGAGATGCTTCATTCGTGATGTCAGCAGCATCCATGGATTCCAATGCTGCCACGCCAGCATTCTGTATGCATGACATAACCATGATTCAGAAATAGGGTTTATTAGTGAAACAAAATGTTTAAGGACAAGATGGCATGCATGTTTACGATTACATGGACCATAGAACAAATGCAGATGCAGTACTGTAGTCCCCCCCTCTTCTTTCCGAGGCCATGGCAACAGCCTACAGGTGATAGACTGATAGTGGCAACTACTAGGTCCAGGGGTGATGCTCAAGAAAGCCTTTGCTTTGGCACATATTCTTCCGATCTTTCATGCATGTATGGGTCATGCCTGTAGCCCAGACAAAGACAACTTCAGCTGCACAAAAGGTTAGGCTAAATTGTTTGCAAACCAAGCTGTCAGTGTGCATAAAACAGAAGTTAAACACTGGAATTAGGCTAGCTTGGTAGGCAACCTTCTACTTAGAGGGGAGACAAAGCAAGATATACAAGATCAGTGAAGGCTTCACAAGCTTATACTTGGAGAGCAAGGCCAGCTGCTTGCTAAGCAGGAAGGAATTCATGCCAAAGACGCATGTATCCGGAGCACTGTGTGATCTCTGCAGGATGACAAAACAGCTACGTGATAAAAATCTTGATGGATCCATAGATTCGTTGGCACTTTACCTTGATGTTACGATCCTTTAGATCTGATCACTTTGATGTTATCCCCTTTCTTGTCACTGCCTCTTTCTGATGCTGTTTATAGCTTCACCGTTGCTTCAGTGCTCCAGTTCGAGCAAACACAGGACAAAACTAGAGAATGGAAGCTTGATCAGAAAACGAACCAGACATGGGAATTTATATCTCACTTTCTCACTGATAGATTGTGATAAAGTTCGACCACCTTTACCTTCCATGAATGCAAACGCGCCTGCGCGTGCTCAGCACAAGATATTGCTTTGTCCTCTTCTCAGAAAGTGTAAAGAACATGAGGCAATTTCACTATGCTAATGCTTGGGAGATACCATGACAAAATTTGGCACATCCAAGTGCTATGTTGCTGTAGAGAGATGCACTCCACGCCATGCGTGCATAGTAGTGATGAACAGTTGTTAGCTCTGGCTCTGCATGCCTCGATGGCTGGAACGCATGGCTTCGAGAGAAGCAGCTGCATGCAAAAAACAAAAACCATCGGCGTTTGTCAGTATAAGGATTCAGACATCGGGGTGCCCAGCTAAATGCCAGGTCAGCTCCTTCTCAACTGAATGACACATGCTGCAGCTCCAGAATATTTAACTTCTTTTCTTCGGCATCAGAAAATTCACCACTAAATCAATGTTCAGGCATGCCAATGTGCAGCCATGAGCCACACTAACATCAAGACGTAATCCACTGGTTCTTCAATCAAAGTTAGTAAGTTACCATGTTGAGCATCATGCACCATAGTCTCAACCCAGCAAACATTAAGTTGCTGTAGAACACAGACAATATTATCAACTGGTGTAATGTGGATTTTCCATCACACGCTGTCTGTGTCCCTTTGCTCCAAAATCTGCGAACCTTATTCTCCTCGGCCAACTTTAATGCACAGCCATTATTCCATACAGCTTACAGCTCATAGACACAACGGCACCCAAGGCCCCAGGCCCTATAAATAGCCGACCTTGCAACACTGAGAGTACAAACCATCAGAGCTTCAGAAAGAGCAAGAACATTCAGAGCTAAGACACAGCAAGATCTTTAGCGTTAGAGCTTTCAGTAGTTCAGTGTCTTACCGAGGCCACACTTGAAGATGTCTGGGTCCCGGAGCTCCTCCCCCAACTCAAAGTCCGAGTGGAGCAGGAAGGAGAACAAGATGTTCGAGGAGGCGCTCGCCTACTACGGCGAGGACACGCCCAACCGGTGGGACAAGGTGGCCAGCGCCATGGGAGGCATCAAGTCCGCCGAGGAGATCCGCTGCCACTACGAGGACCTCACTGATGACGTCAAGACGATCGAGTCCGGGCGAGTGCAGTTCCCCAAGTACAAGACGCAGGGATACTGGACCTGAGGTAAAAACTCACATGCATGCCACCTCTCAACCAAACTTGAGCTGCAAAAAAAAAAAGAAAAAAAAAGAAGCAGATAACTTGCCTCCAATAAGTTTTCAGAATTACAGTTGAGTATAAGCATGGTTAAGTCAGTGATTGTTTACAAGCTTGCTAAATACAATGATGAAGAATAGACCATGTATATTTGGCTATATATAGATGATTTACCTTGAACATATAACATGCAGGGTTTAGTATTTTATATTCTTTCCATGTTGCCACCATGCATGACTGACATCATAAGCATACTTAGACCAAGAGTCAGTAATTTATGAGTGTCTTTGTAATCTGACGCCCCCTAATCACGTGGGATCTAATCCTAGCACTATCAGAATAATACCTTCCAAAAGAAAGGCTTTGGTCTTAGAGAAGTACAGTCTATCACCTCGTGCTTCCAGCTTACAGCCGACATGCACTTCTCGTAGTCCTTTACAAGTCACAGCTAAGTGCCAAAAGGTTGATCTCCCATGCTTTTTGAGAGGGTGCCGGTGGGTATGCTTTGAGTGGGTTCTTGTTCTTGTTGTTTTGTTTTCTTTTTGAGTTGGCAATTTTGCATATGCAACACTTTACAAATATAAAAGGCAGCTGCTTGCAAGCTAGAGTTTGCAATGAGATCAACAAAAGTACATCATACAAGTTTAAAAAAAGCAAAAGTACTAAGTCTATTTTGCTAGTCTTGGTTGAGTTCCAAACTCTTTCCGTACCTATCAGCCTAATTTCATGTCTAGTTGAACAAAGCAACCAAAAGAGAGAGAGAAAAGGAGCAGCTCTCTCCTATAAGGCATCCAAAAGCAATAGTTCATCTGAGTAAAAATTTTCGAGCTTTGATAAACTTACAGTACATTATCTTTTTCTTTTTTTTTCAGGATGAACCATTGGAAGCTCCGATAGACAGAAGATGAAGTTGTATAAACTAGATCTCTAAGAAAGACTTGCTCTAGGAGGAACCAAAGTAATCCAGCATTGGTTAGAGAATAAAGGAAGAGAAGGGGTGTGTATGTATATAGTATTGGGTTATGAGCAAGATTAAGTGACTGTGCTGTCGTAGATTCTCGTCTACATTCGTCAACTGCAGTATTCATTAACTCTGTGAACTAAATTATGAAGTAACATTGTGATGTAAACTCATGTGTTTGTCCAATTATAAAATTGTTATGCTTGATTGCATTCTGTTGCCCCAAATCACTAAGTTTGCTGGACACTATGTTCAATCTTAAGTTCTGAGCTTTAAAAGATTAAAGAAATACAGTATTCTTGCCACCACTGCTTTCGTTTTCAAATGTCGGTCTCAAAAAAGATAAGTCACTGAATTGTCTTCAAGAACAACAAAAAGAACCTAATGCCAGAATCATCTACATCTAAGCCCACCAATGCTCACTGTTAAGAATCACTCATTACTGTAGAGTAGAATCAAGAACGGTAGTTACAAACTCACAGGACTAGCTAGAAACAAGCATTTCTGAAAACATTCTTGTCATGTTTCTGCTGACTGTATACTCAACTAATATAGCTACTGAAAAAGGGTTTACATCCACTGGTCTCTGCTGAGACAACGATATCACATACCATTCTAACCACAAAATTTGCCATCTTGATCACAGTATCAGCAGATAGCAATGCCAATATCACTTTAGTAACACAAAACTGGCCCTCTTCTCTACAAATTATCAGGACTCACATAGCAAACAAAAGTACAGTAACGCAAAAGCAGTAACACTCAATTTGAACTTTATTCAGAATTCCAATTGCAACTTTGCAAGAACCGTAGTGTGAGCATAGTCACACAGACAGCATTACACTAATCCAGCTAGGATCTAATACACTGTCATCTAAATTTGACAGCTTGGGGACAACAATACTGAGGCAATCATCACAAATTACATGATACAGTACATACCTAGCTACTCGATGGCAAATAGGCAATGGCATTGCTCTTCGCCTTTTTGGCTGCGGCGCCCTTGCTCTCCATGAGGCGCCACATGTACCACGCGCCGACCGACCTGTACGGCCTCCACCGCTCACACAGCGCCGCCATCTCCTCCGGCTTGGGCAGCGCCGGCAACCTGTACAGCTCCTGCACGCCCTTGCGCACGCCGAGGTCGCCGGATGGCAGCACATCGGGGCGGTGCAGCGAGAAGATCATGAACATGTGGACCGTCCATTCGCCGACGCCCTTCACCTTGGTGAGCTCCGCGAGGAGCGCCGCCTCGTCCATTGCGGCCACGGCGGAGTCCGAGAGCTCCCCGGCCGAGAACCTGCCGGCGAGGTCGTGGAGGTAGGCCGCCTTGCGGGCAGAGACGCCGATGGCGCGGAGATCGGCGGCGGAGAGGGCGAGCACCGCGGCGGGGTTGACCACAGCGGCATCGGGATCAGCGGCGGCCGGGAGTAGCGCGAGGAAGCGGGCGTAGATTGCGGCGGCGGCGGAGGGAGCGAGCTGCTGGTGGAGGATGGAGTGCGCGAGGGAGTGGAAGGCCGGGCGGGAAGGGGACGAGATGAAGGCCGGGGCGTCGGTAGAGGCGATTACCGCGGAGAGGAGCGGATCGGCGGTGTGGAGGTGCGAGAGCGCCGCCGCGAGCTCCCCCGGCGAGGACAGCGCCGACAGCGGCGGCGATAGTACGGTTCTTGCTGTGGCGACGGATTTCCCTTTGGCAGGTGTGCTCTTTACGATTTTCCGGGATCGGAAGGAGATCTTCCCGGCGGTGGTGATGGCCGCTGCGCCGCCGCCGGCGGCGGCAGCGGCGGCGGCGGAGGGGCGGGGTGTCGCCGCCGCTCTGGTCTTGACCATTGCAAAGGGTGGTTTGGTGTTACTGGACCGTGGAGGGAAGCAGTTGGCCGTTTAGATGGTGGGCCCTGGAGGCCCATTTATCACTCGTGTGGGCCCACCCATCCTCCTCGCGTGACGGGCCGTGACCTGGGCCCATAAAAAGGCTAAGCAACGGCCCCGTAACTCGGATCGGGATTCTGATCTACCCCGTGCGGAACGTACCAAAAAGGTTAGCCGTCAGTGTCACTGCTAGGTGGGTCCTACCATTTGATGTAGAAACGTGTAGCTGCCTAGTACTGTAAAATCTTACTCCGATTCGCATCCGCCGTTTAGGCTTCATCGGACGGCCCCCATCTCGGGACGGGATCTGCTAGATCGGCGGCGAGATGGTGGCCTCGCCGGTGACGGGATCTGCTAGATCGGCGGCGAGATGTGATTCAGCTCGCATAGTTGCATGAGCGATTCAGAAGGGGACGGCCATGGCGCCGCCGCATCATCTATTCCTCTTGCTCAATCGAGAACCAGCGAACATTTCTATTGTTTTTTGTTTGAAAAGAGCATATATTTCTATTGTTATCTGATGGTAACAAAGTGAAACTTATCTTTCACTGGCGATTCTTGTTTTGCTTCTCGGTCAGTCCAACATGTCGTTGCATTTTTAGCAGAAACCATTGTCCAGTAGAGGCAAGATTGAAATTCAGTTTCATTCTGTTGGTTTTCTAGTGACATCTGAAACTTCTTCTGGATGCAGCTCTCAGATGTACCTGATCAGTGCTTTGGTCTTTCATCGGCAACCAGACAGCTGACAACTTATGATAGCCGTGATATGTTTCAGCAAGGCGATTTTCAGTTTTCACCTGATTACACTACACATGAAACTGATAAAAGCATCCGGATTCAAATTGAACATAGTATTCTTGTTGCTCAGTTCAGATCTGGCGATCCTTTCCTTCTGCCATCCGTCGGCAGCTTGGTAGTAGTGAAGCTAAAGTTTGGATCGTTGCCACGCTGAGCGCATGTTTCTTGTCATTACAGCTGCAAGTTGAGACCTTGTGTTCGTCCAGCTGGATTCCAGTCCAGGAGCTGCATGGCAGCATGCTCGTCACAGAAAACCAGAATGCATGGAAGCAACTAGCCAACGACCACGATGCGAGCAGCACGATATGATGATGATCTGTACTACTTACAACAGCATATGGTATGCAACTGTGCATTCCATGTTTGTTTATTTTAAGTAAAAAAGAATGAGAATGGTACAAAAGAGATGATGATCTGTACTACTTACAACAGCATATGGTATGCAACTGTGCATTCCATGTTTGTTTATTTTAAGTAAAAAAGAATGAGAATGGTATAAAAGAAAGTAACAGCTATATCAATTTAGAATTGGATTAAATATATTCTAATATTATGAATCTACATAAAAATCTAAATTTAAATTGGATATATCTTACTACTACGAATCTTGATACTTGATAGTTCATATTAAATCCGATCGTTGTAAGAAATTAATGTGTTCGAAGACAATAGAAAGGTCATGACATGAGCTTAAACGAGTAGTATGAACTGATTGTTTCTATATGTACTACAGGTGGTCGGGCCAGGGTGAATGACAAAATGGTCCACATACAACAGTTACAGAGAAGAAGAAGCTGTTCTGTTTCTCTTTCAGTTCAGACAAAATCCGACAAGACTCCTTATGTATCACTGACAGTGGGTCCCACCGGAGACCAACGAACCCGGCCGGGCACTCTCCCCATTTCAACGGAAAAAAGTTTCCTCTTTTCTTCTCCCTCTCTCATCCATTTCTCCGGTTGAGCGGCGCCACGGCGGAGCCGAGGTGAGCGTGCGGGCGCGATGAACGGCGGCGGGAGCGGGAGCAGGCGAGGAGGAGCGGCGTCCGCCGATGAGAGCGGAAGCGACCAGGACGGCGGCGGCGGCTTGCGGAAGCCGCTGCTGAACACGGGGAGCTGGTACAGGATGGGATCGCGGTCCAGCCTCGCCGCCTCCTCCATGGCCGCCATCCGGGAGTCCCACGTCTCCGCCTTCCTCTGCACGCTCATCGTCGCGCTCGGCCCCATCCAGTTCGGCTTCACCAGCGGCTTCTCCTCACCCACCCAGGACGCCATCATCCGCGACCTCAGCCTCTCCATCTCTGAGGTCCGTCCGTTCCAGCTGCAATCTCTGTGCTTTATTGCTTCCTCTTGCTTATCGAGTTTCTTGTAGTGAAAAGTTTTTTTATCTTTCTGATGCAGTTCTCGGCTTTCGGTTCGCTGTCCAACGTCGGTGCCATGGTCGGAGCCATCGCCAGCGGACAGATGGCGGAGTACATTGGACGGAAAGGGGTGAGAATTTTGCTTCATTTGGTCCTTATCTGTTCTTCCACTGGAAACCCAGCCTGTATCTGGATGATTTACAATTGGGGAGTTGTCAATGTCATTGCTGTATGAGACTTCAAATGCATTGTTTCCGATAACACAAATGATATGTAATTAAAGAAAGTGAGCATGATTCGAAATGCTGCTCATTTCCTTTGAACTGAAGCTTGAGTCAATATGGATCCCAAAATTTCAGGTTCAGTTAACGAGTTCAAATTTCACGAGTTATTTGGTTGCGATTGCCATTGATCTGGCAAAAGAGGTGTTGTTATGACTGAAAATGCGTAGATAAAGTTTTCGTGACAATTTTTTTGGTTCATACTTCAGAATCAGATCAGTAGTTAACTATAGTGAAGCTCTACTATTTTACTCTAATGGTCTTGCTGATTGAATCTCCAGTCATTGATGATTGCTGCGGTTCCTAACATCATTGGTTGGCTTGCCATCTCCTTTGCAAAAGTATGTGTCACATATTTATCAAGCTTATTTTTCTCCATTTGCTCTTTATCATAAGTTTCATGCTTGTTGATCTTTGCTTTTCAGGACGCGTCATTTTTATACATGGGACGCTTGCTTGAAGGTTTTGGTGTTGGTGTTATATCATATACGGTTTGTATATACAAACTTCATTTCATGTTTATTTCCTGCATAGAGCCGTAGAATGTTTTACTGCTTTAGTGCTTGTCTGACTGAGACTGAGATGCCAGTAGAATGAGGCAGTGATCCTTTGCTAACGCTATTTTTTTTACATTTCTGTTGCCAGAAGAACTTTGGATTAATAGTTAGTACATGTCTAAACCCTTAATGTGTGAACTATATGGTACCAGGTGCCAGTATACATAGCAGAAATATCTCATCAAAACACAAGAGGAGCACTTGGCTCCGTGAACCAGGTGTGCTTATCATCAGAAGCATTTTATCTTGGAAAAAGTCCAAATACCCCCCTAAACTTTAGATAGAAGTTCGTCTAGCACCCTGAACTTTAAAACCGGATATCCAACCCCCTGAACTTTGCAAAACCGTTCATATTACCCCCTAAGGTGGTCTTGTATAGTGGTTTTGCATATTTTGGAAGCTTAAATGAACAATTTTAAATAGCTAATATAACATATTTGCATATCATCGGTTGTAACTCATCAATATATACTTATACAACGATACCATACTATTATTATATTGGTACTTGTTTGTAAGTGAGAGCTAACAAGTGGTAAAAAGAAAGATTTAAGCGAAGATTTTAATATATATGTCCAATATGTTTGTCACGTGATCAAACTCATCCAATTTATATACAAATTGGATGAGTTTGATAAAAACCACTATACAAAACCACCTTAGGGGGTAATATAAACGGTTTTGCAAAGTTCAAGGAGTTGGATACCCGGTTCTAAAGTTCAGGGTGCTAGACGGACTTCCATCTAAAGTTTAGGGGGGTATTTGGACTTTTTCCTTTTATCTTTTGTGAGGGGAATTTATGGCTTGTTTATGTTGGACTTACTATGCAATTTTTCATTATGTAGTTGTCTGTTACCATTGGTATCTTGTTGGCCTATTTGCTAGGCATGTTTGTTCCTTGGAGGCTGCTTGCAGTGATAGGTACCAATCAATACCTGATATCTGCATGTTCTCTATTTAAGGATATGTAATAAATAATAATGAATTTTTAACTTGTTTCTGTCAGTTTTTATTTAACTTTTGATATTTGCTAGTAGTACCTTTTGAACTTATTGTAATTTGTATGTGCCTTAGATTTCTAGACTTCTGATTCTGATTCACATATCTGGGTTGCCATGCTTGTAGGAAGCATCCCATGTACATTGTTAATACCTGGTCTATTCTTCATTCCAGAATCCCCAAGATGGCTGGTATGTTATACACCTAAGTTGGATATTGTATCGCAATTCTGAAATCTGTAACAAACACTTTCCTACATCTATATGCAGGCAAAAATGAAAATGATGGATGATTTTGAGGCTTCTTTACAAGTTTTGAGGGGGTTTGAGACTGATATTACTGCAGAAGTGAATGATATAAAGGCAAGCAATTTTATTTTTCTTGATTAATTGACTACAAGTTATTTGCGGATTTTTGCGTGATTTCATCATAGTAAGATTTTCTCTTAAACAACACTTGGGAGATATGTACTTCATTCTTCTGGAATACTAACTCTTGTTCAAATCCCTGTTATGCAGAGAGCAGTAGCATCAGCAAACAAAAGGACCACAGTCCGTTTTAAAGAGTTGAACCAAAAGAAATACCGCACTCCTTTACTAGTAACTAACATACCCTTTTTTTTGTTAATTTTATACCAAAATCATTAATCATGTTTTGTAATGGTAACTATGCTTTATGTTGACAGATAGGAACTGGCCTTCTTGTACTTCAAAATCTAAGTGGAATAAATGGTATTCTGTTTTATGCAAGTAGAATCTTCAGAGATGCAGGTAAGTTGTGGATATCTCTTATAGGTCTTTAGTATTACAGTCACTTTGTAGTAAATTTTGGCTTGTAATCTTAACACGCAAAGAACTTCAGGGTTTACAAACAGTGACTTGGCCACATGTGCACTAGGAGCAATTCAGGTAAGCGATTAGGAATATCCTGATCTCATCTCTGTAACTTATATCAAGTTGCTTACAGAAATCGTTGGATTACATTAGGTTCTTGCCACTGGAGTTACAACATGGTTACTGGACAGAGCTGGTCGACGGATACTCCTTATTGTAATTTCCTCTTCCCAATGAAAAATCACCATTTTATTAGTTGTCTGTAAAAATAACATAGTGACTCACTTAAAATTACAGATCTCTACTGCTGGGATGACTCTAAGCCTTCTTGCAGTTTCTGTTGTATTTTTTCTGGAGGTATATTCAGATTTTTTTTCCAGCATACCATTGTGATAAAAAAAAATCATATATTGCAGTCTCTTTGATAGCCTACATTATCGCATGGACTCTTCCCCTCTCCCCTCAGTTCACTCAATACTCCAATATTGTTACAATGATTATTTGTTTCAGGGTAATATTTCACATGATTCTCACTCGTTCTACATCTTAAGTATGATCTCCTTGGTTGCTCTTGTGGTATGTATGTCAGTTAAACCATTTCATTTGAAAATTGCTCCAAAACCTCTGCCGGAAAACTTACCTCGGTCACTTACTTCAGGCTTATATCATCACCTTTTCCTTCGGCATGGGTGCCATTCCATGGGTCATGATGTCTGAGGTATAATGCTTTGCCCCATAGTTCACAATGATGTTAGTATTTTACAGCATTGACATATCCACATTCTCTTGCAAGTATCTCAGGCATCAGCTAAGTAATCTAAAGATTTCAGTTAAATCTTTGTTTGTTTTTAGATCCTCCCGGTTAGCATCAAGAGTCTTGGGGGAAGCTTCGCGACACTTGCTAACATGCTTACATCCTGGGCAATAACAATGACAGCAAATTTGTTACTCAGCTGGAGTGCTGGAGGTTCGTACTTCTTTAATCCTCTCTTACCAAGAATAGTATTCTGAACTGATTTACCTGATAAAAGTTACATATTTTATTTGAATTTCAACAGGAACATTTTTGTCCTACATGATTGTGAGTGCTTTCACTCTCGTGTTCGTCATCTTTTGGGTGCCAGAGACAAAGGGAAGAACTCTGGAGGAGATACAGTTTTCGTTCCGCTGAATTTTGAGTTAGATGTTACATCGGGTGTCTACTCCAGTTGAGTATAAGGAAAGGATCTACTTATACAATCAGGAATCTTGGTTTTTCTTTTACCAAGTCAATTACTGGTTGAAGGCCAAGCATTTTTTCAGTTCAATAATTTTTTTTTGTATATTCTTGTGTAATGTTAATTCAGTTATATGCCCAATTGGCTTGTAAATGCCAGTGCAGTGGCTCAAATCAAATTTCTTCCTACTTGTCTTCGACAATTCGACGTTATATATAATAAAAAAGATGCATACATGAGCAATTCGAATCCCTGACTGCTTTGGAAATACTTCTGTTCTGAAGTTCAGTCATCTGTCGGTTCCATATTTGGCACCTTCATCAAAAATTCAGAGTTCAGAGGCACTTATTTGGTGATAAATAAACATATTCATTTTCCTTATTCCTTAAAGAAGTGCAGATATTGCTGGTCGAATATCTGTCATGTATCAAGACAGATTTCTGTCTTTTTGGCCGGTGATGCATCCCTATCAAGCTGTGATTAGGAATTTTGCCATGATCTGCACATGTCTCTTGGCAACATGCCTGCAAACTGAACATGTTTCTTTCTTTCAGCTGGGAGGGAGCATCATTATATTATAGTGTCCACGAGAAGCACGACAGCCAGAAAACGCTGCCCTATGATGTGGCTTTGAGCAAGCAAGTAGCCAGCTACCGCGACACGCCATGTATTTCCAGTAAACTACACCTTCTGTGTGATTAAATTTAGTTCGGTTTCCGTAAAATTCGTTCAATTTTTTTGTGGAGAAACGGGGTAGTTTGAAATCTCCGGCCCTTTTCAAATGGTCGTTGTCCATTCAGCCAGCCATTGCTTTCCTCGTCATCACGATCTTATCCAGCTAGCTCGTGAAAATGATTGGGATAATCCTAATGAGATCAGTAGAAAGTTTTTTTAAAAAAACAGTATTCGTCGTTGTCTGGACATGTTGTGCACACTAGTACATCCACGCACGAACTTGTTAACTTTTTTAGTATTTTATGCCATGAAACGGTCCAAGAAATACATTTTAAATTGATAATGTATAATTTCTGGATTATTACTTTTTTTTTGGGTAATTTATGGCAGAGAAAAATGAGGCCCCGTTTATAACGCACGAATAAAAAGTAGAAAAATATAACACAGGAATGCTCGTATTAAACAGCAAAATGAAAAGCATAGGGAAAATATAATACGGGGTGTTTGGAACAAAAGACTCATCAATCAAACTGCAGCTGCTTCAATTTTATCAAAGACTAGCCAAATGCACGTGTCTTGCAACATATTATTGAAAATAGCAAAAAATAAGTTCTTGTTGGAAAATTTATCTTTTACTTTGAAACACGATCTTTCATCTTAAAAAATAGAATGAAAAATACCATACTTAGCTATCAATGTGAGACATACACACATTTAGTTTACAATACTTAAATATATATCAATGACTCGTAATAAATCGTGTTGTGTGTCTTATTTAAAATTATAATAAAAACATAGTAAATTTGTGAGTTTCTTTAATCGAGATAAAGCGAAACAATAGAAAACTGCTAACTACATAGTAAAGTACAAACTACAATCATCATGCGCCACATGTCAGTGGTGGTGGTGATGGTAGACTTACCACTAACGTCTTTCACAAATAGTATAGATTTGATTTTCCGTAAAATTTCGAATTAAATCCCTTGAGATTCGTTTAGAATTCCTCCAATCCAAAATGGGCCGGAAAGAGGGGGCCCTTTTTTCCATCTCGGACAAAACGAAATCTTATCCTGTCGGTGACTGACGGGTAGGCCCCACCTGCCAAGTGCCAACGGGTCAAGCGGTCAAGCCAAGAGACAGGTAGACACACGCACGACGCGATCCCTCCCCCGTTTCAACGGAAAAAAGGGGTCGCGTCTCCTCGTCGCCTCTTCCTCCTTCCATCTCATCTCATCCTCTCGTCTCGTCTCGCCTCGAGAATCCAACCTTGCCGCCGGCGAAGTAGAGATCGGGAGCCATTCAGAGGCGGCGCAATGAATAGGGGCGGTGGCGGCGCGGGCGCCGGCGATGAGAGCGGCAGCGACTACGAAGGCGGCGGCATGCGGAAGCCGCTGCTCATGAACACGGGGAGCTGGTACAGGATGGGGTCGCGGCAGGGGAGCCTCACCGGCGCGGGGACCTCCTCCATGGCCATCCTCCGGGAGTCCCATGTCTCCGCCTTCCTCTGCACGCTCATCGTCGCGCTCGGCCCCATCCAGTTCGGCTTCACGGGAGGCTTCTCCTCCCCGACGCAGGACGCCATCATCCGAGACCTCAACCTCACCCTCTCCGAGGTTGGTTGCCCGCTTCTTCTTCCCATTGCCTATTTTTGCGCTTCTTTTGTGTGATTTTTGTCTCGAATCTGAACGACGCGCTACTGCTGCAGTTCTCGGTGTTCGGATCGCTGTCCAACGTCGGCGCCATGGTTGGGGCGATTGCCAGCGGTCAGATGGCCGAGTACATTGGGCGCAAAGGGGTGAGAAATCTTTTGCTTCTTTTGGTATCCATGCAGTTATTAGCTGCGCTTTCGTTGGGTTACCAGTCTCTTTCTCAAGGACAACAATTGTCGTCTCGGTCAACGTCACCTGCAGTGCTGAGAGAGATTTATGTAATTAGTACAAATGAAAATTTATTCTTTTAACTTTTAAGTAATACAAATGTGGACAAAACGGATGGAACTGTCTAGAAATCAAATGATCATTCGTTGTCAATAGATTATTGAGCTACCGAGTTGCTAGGATGGCTGTTTCGGGGTTTGACCTTTTCTGTCTGTACATGAGTTTGGTATAATTGCATACTTCTGTTTCATACAGATTGGTACTCAAAAAATTGGTATAGAGGAAAATGTATGGATGAAGTATTTTTCATGTTCATGTTATGGCATGACTTGCTGTAGATAAACAAACTCTAGGGTAATTTTGTTTAATGTCCGGTTTTTGGCATGGTTGCAGTAGTCAGTTGTACTTCAATGGTCTACTCTTTTAAGCTAACTGAATTGTTTGCTGAATTTTCCAGTCATTGATGATTGCTGCAATTCCAAACATCATTGGTTGGCTTGCCATCTCCTTTGCAAAAGTATGGTATTACATGGTTCAGAATCTTACTTTCATCACCTAGTTGCTTTATACAATTTAAGCTCGATGCCTTTGCTTTTTAGGACTCATCGTTTCTTTATATGGGACGATTGCTCGAGGGGTTTGGTGTTGGTGTCATCTCTTATACGGTTTGTATGCGAAAACTTCATTCCTCCCTTTTTAACGTGCACTTATAGTTTTGAGTACTTAACTTGTTTGTTCAAGAAAAAAATAAGAAGAATAACGGATATGTCAATATCTTGGAGAAAAAACTCTCCATTGCCAGCTATGTTTGATACTTACTCTTGATCTGTGAATCGTGTGATAACAGGTGCCAGTGTACATAGCAGAAATATCACCTCAAAACATGAGAGGTGCTCTTGGCTCAGTGAATCAGGTAACCTTACTTCACAAGAATATAATCTTTTCGTGACACAAAGACAATTGCTTTTCTATGTTTTAAGGCATAATTTGTCTTGTTTATTTTAAGCACCTTATGTGATTGTTTGTTACACAGTTGTCTGTAACCATTGGTATATTGTTGGCATATCTGCTCGGCATGTTTGTTCCTTGGAGGCTGCTTGCAGTAATAGGTAACGTGACCAAAATCTGATTGTATTACTAATGTGATTTGTTTCCTTTTATTTTGTGATGTCTGCGTTCTGATATTTCAGTTCACAAGTTAATTAACAGCAATGATATGTTGACAAACATAGCTACAATCCTACAGACATTGCATGCAAATATTTATTTGAATCGTAGATGAAATATTTGTCATTTTCAATAGCCAGCGTATTTTTTCACTAGTAAATTATACATACTTTACAGAGTATTAAAGTAATATTTTGGATGATATATATGCGTCTACTAGAACGTAAATGTTTTTTATTCAAATCTTTGTGATTTTTGCATGTAGGAATCTTGCCTTGCACTGTATTGATACCTGGCCTATTCTTCATTCCAGAATCTCCAAGATGGCTGGTTCGTATAATTGTATATGCAAAAAATCAATATAAAATTGCATCATCAGAATTATTATTTATAGCCATTTTTTTGTCTCTCTATATCTCTAGGCAAAGATGAACATGATGGATGATTTTGAGACTTCTTTACAAGTTCTGAGGGGATTTGAGACTGACATCAGTGCGGAAGTGAATGATATAAAGGTAAGCACTTGTTATAACATCGAGCACACTGGTATATGCACCACAATACCAAATGCTTCTGGAAGTAACAGCATCATCTTTATGCAGAGAGCAGTAGCATCAGCAAACAAAAGGACAACGATCCGTTTTCAAGAATTAAACCAGAAGAAATACCGCACACCCCTAATAGTAACTTCCTTGACTCTTAGGTTTATGCCGTACCAAAGATAGCAACTAAATTTTATTATTGGCATTGTACTTTTAATTGTGGCAGCTAGGAATTGGCCTGCTTGTACTGCAACAGCTAAGTGGAATCAATGGAATATTGTTTTATGCAGGTAGTATCTTCAAAGCAGCAGGTAAGTTGTGTCGTGTTTCCTTCTTTGCTAGTAAACCTTTTTATTACAGTAATTAGGCTTTAGGTATAGTAAATTGTATGTGCACATTTGGGATACCTTGCCAACTTTAGCAGTAGTGGTTGCTAAATTACCATCAGTGTGATTATCTGTTCATCAAACTTTAGCCCAGAAGGAATAGCATACTAGATTTCAAACTACTAAATTTGGGACCGCTGACCTGATAGGACCTCTAATAGGTTATATTCATCTGTAATTTCCTTCATCTCTCTGTATCATAATTATATTTTAGTCGATTTGGCTTCTATATATGACACGCAAAATTCCTTCAGGTCTCACAAACAGTGACTTGGCTACATGTGCACTTGGTGCTATCCAGGTGTGCAACTACAAATATCGCTCCTGTCTCTATGCAATCACTTAAACTGCACAGTAGACAAGTAGACATGCCCTTAAGTTGCTCACGGCATTTCTTGTCAGGTTCTTGCTACAGGAGTTACAACCTGGTTATTAGACAGAGCTGGCCGACGGATCCTCCTTATCGTAATTCTCTAACTCCTGCAACTACTAGCATGCTAATTTTCTGTATTCAGTGACCATAATAAAGCTCTCGCTTCAACTTCTAGATCTCTTCTGCTGGGATGACTCTAAGCCTCCTTGCAGTTGCTGTTGTCTTTTTCCTCAAGGTACGTTCAGATCTGTTAAAAAAGGGAACAGTCCATCTGCTGCATTATATGCAATAGTCTATGTATGGCTTGTGAATTTTGCAATATATCACAGGCCTCTTCTGTCAATCCACTGAATATTTCCCTATTGTTATCATGATTTATTTGTTTCAGGATAGCATTTCACAAGATTCTCACATGTACTACACCTTAAGTATGATCTCCTTGGTTGCTCTTGTGGTATGTCCCTCAGATTATTTCCTCCGAAAATGTTCATCACGAAGATGGAACTGTGCCAAAAATATTTACTTGTACACTTCATTGTAGGCTTTTGTAATCGCCTTCTCCTTCGGTATGGGTGCCATTCCATGGATCATAATGTCAGAGGTATAGCTGCATGCTTCATAATCATATGGTCTTGGAATGTAACTGAAGAGCATTCACATGGCCATGATCTTTTAAGCATTTGTCAGATGGTCTGAAGACTCACTTCCAACTTGTATATTTTCAGATCCTCCCGGTTAGTATCAAGAGTCTCGCAGGAAGCTTTGCTACGCTTGCCAACTGGCTTACATCCTTTGCAATTACAATGACAGCAAACTTGATGCTTAGCTGGAGTGCTGGAGGTACATACTTCTACTTCTCTGATCTCTCATTCCTGCAGTGGAATTGTTCTTTTCTTTGAGCGAAACTAGAGTAGAATTCTGAACATCCAACCTGATGCTCATCATATCTGTTTAACCATCAACAGGGACCTTTGTGTCCTACATGGTCGTGAGTGCTTTCACCCTCGTGTTCGTCATCCTTTGGGTGCCAGAGACAAAAGGAAGAACTCTCGAGGAGATACAATGGTCCTTCCGCTGAGCCTTGTGTTCTTCGAAAATATGGCCATTTTTTCAAGCACAAAGGGAAGGATTGATTTGCGCATTTGCAAATCTTGTGTATTCTATGTTCCGAGTCAAGTGTACTGGACAAAAAAGCAAAGTATTCTTTCTGTTCATATATTCTTGTACAACATTGTTTCACGTATTCCAAATCGACTTGCAAAGGCTTGTGCTCATGATCTCATCCTTTTCCTTTTGTCTTGAGCGCTGCATGAGCATGATCAATGTAAAAATGAGTATACTCGGGCATTCTTGACGCCTGCTTGCCTTCGAAAATATTTTTCTTCTGAAATTTCAACATAAGTCTTACCTTGCTGAGAAATTTCTGTAGAAGGTGGAAAGGCTCGCCTGAGATCTCAGCGCCGTCGGTTCGGTTCGAGCCGGCGATCGGCGATCCATAGCGCAGCAGACTAGGTGACTAGCAGAGGCAGAATTTGGATCCGAGGAAGACGACGATGGTGACGTCATCGATGCCGGTATGGACCAGAACAGGGAGGCATTGGGCCGTAACGGGATGGCCGCTTACGTGCGGGTACTATATGGGCCTATGAATCTGGAGTAGCCAATTAGGCCCAATTTATTAATGGACATTTTGGGCTGGTCCACGGTGCACCACTATTGCGGCAGAATCCGGTTCGTCAGGTACATATGTTTTGCAGAGTGACCCACCTTTTGCAGTTAGCTCCCTGTTTTGGATCTTCTTCGTTGCCCCTTATTTTTGATAGTAACGGTTCGAAATCTCGCAGGGAAGGTCGTACCCATTAGGCAGCATGGGGTGACCGCCCCAGCTAAACCCTACATCACCCTGCTTCTAGCTCCCATATTCTCTTGGATCGCCTATCACCACATTCTATTCACAATTGACCCATAAGTGAACAGCTCAGGTGTCCAATTTAGATTTTTCAGAGAATTACGGAATCACCAGTTTGCCTTCTATCAGCATGCGATGCCTCAATGCCAACGCCATCATCGCTTCATCTCCACGACTCTGCACGCTGCGTCCCACACAGCTGCTCCAGCGCACCGCACGGTTGCCCGCTAGTCCACCATGGCGCACGCGAGATGCGATGCCTAGCCGCCTGCCGCCGCCCGCCGGCACCTAGCAACGGCTGTCTCAACACCATTCGTGCCTCGCAGCCACGCGCAGCTCCCTCCTTGCCCCCTGCTTGGCGCCAACGTGAAGCGTCGATGGCCCGACACCATCACCGACTTGCCGTCGCAGCTTCGCCGCCTACCCACCTCGCTGTCATCTGTTGCGGTGCCGCCACCCAGACGCCGCTCGCGCCTTTTAGGCGCAGCTAGCACCTTGCCTCCTCCTGCTCGGCACCAACGCGATACGCCGACGGCCCAACGCCATCGCCGTCGCTGCTTGCCCGCCTCGCCGTCGTCTGTCGCACCGTTCCGATGCCACCGTAGCCCGCAAGGTAGCTAGGTAGGCCGATAGGGGCAGCAACGCAAGCCATCCCCAACACACACTCGACAATTGAGACTCGACGGTGGTATGTATTCTCATACATAGTTATCTTTTTTAAAGATATCTATTAACCATGCTTTATGAAACTTTTGGTGTATGATGAATTATATATGGCACAATGATAATTTTTGTTTTGAAATGATTTTGTTTGTCTTAATTTATTGATTATGTTATATTTTTATATAATTATAGTATAAATATGGTATTTGTCCCTTTCAGTTGTACTTATGAAACGAATATTTTCGCCCCATCTTGATTTTAATCCTGCGTCCGCTACTGAAATCTGGATTTTGCTATCAATGGTAGCAAACAAAGTTGCCTAGTAAGATATGGAGATACAGATACTGTGATACAGGGATATGGCATTTTCTATAAAGAAAACACATATACAAGGATACGTCTATACCTAAAGAAACTAATGAACTCTTGCTGAATTACGAGTTCAGCCGAGGAATGAGGTTTGTTTCAACTCACGGTATGATATTTTAGCAAGTTGGTGCCAGTGGTCCTGAGGTCTCCAGAATATAAACACTACTACTAGTTGGCACATTGATCTGATCGATGGATTAGAGCATTTAAACATGTGAAAGGTTCTTGGCTCTCTAGTTCCATGTCTTCTACTGATAGTCTGATACTGCTTTGGGTCAGCATTTTTTTCACTTGTAACAGTAGAAATGTTCCCGGTTTTTTTTTTTTTTTTTTTTTTTTTTTTTTTTTTTTTTTTTTTTTGAGAACTATGTTCCTGGATTCAAAGGTAGGTCTCCGAGGAACGCAGTGTCAGTCAGTTCTGCCTAGGTGGGCCTCGCATCGCGAGATGGCATAGAATTGGGCCCGATAAGGTTTAGACATTTCAGAACGATCCACAGTAAACCAATCAGATGCGACCAGGACTTTCTTTTTCCCTGGCCCGGAATTAAAGATTATAGTTCGGGATGCCACATTTCGCGTATTATTTGGATAATGGATCTCTTTAGTTATTTGAGATCCAATATATTTTCACTTTCGCTCCTGATACAATTTTTTTTTCACATCAACAACGTTCTCTAAAATAATTCTTTCCCATCCAACATTTAGTCACTGTCACTCTCCTTCCTCCGGTCCTGTGTGCATGTGTGATTAGTTGGTTTCGACTGATAAACCCTAGAAAAATCAAGGAGCCAACGGAAAATGATTTTGCGGTAGAACTTTTGTATTTCTAACTTTAGTCAAGGCTGAAAAGAAAATAAAGAACTCCTAGAATAGTTTAAAATTTAGTTCAATAATTCAAAATTTTTAAAATGAACCAAGGAGTAAACAACGAGGGTATATCAAGTTCGGTCAATTTAATTGCCCCCAAAAAAGTGGTTGAGTCAATTTAAATAGGCAAACAGCTCAAACAAGATCTTGTGGGCCTCTGAGCAAAAGGAGAACACTTATGTGGGTCCCAAGACCCAAGATATATAACCGGTGATCATTGATCGATGGTACCTCACAGCTCAAAAGTCCAAACTTATATCCCTCCACATATATATCCACTTACCTTTTTGAATCAAACGATGACGATGATTAGTGCACAGTGGAAAGTACTGTTAGTTAAATCACAAAAGAAATATAAAGAACAAATTTGGCACGCGAGCTATAGGAATTATACTGCTGCTAGTAACTAATGGTGGAACTAATTAATTCCAAGCTAAGCTTGCTTGATCGTCAAACAGTACAACTCTGGTCATCGATCGATCGATCTCATTGCTTAACTAAACTAAACTGATCAAAAATTAGTTCGTAGTAGTAGTACAGTGATCTAGGGTCTCTAGCTAGCTAATAGTATTGGAACAGTCCGGGCCGCTCGCCGACGGCGAACGCCGGCGACGATGGCATCATGTTGAGCCGCCACGACAGGCAGGGCCCGTCGTCCGCCGCGTCGACGATGTCGCCGAACATTGCGTACGACGCCGACTTCGCCGCGGCCTGGCCGTAGCATCCCCACTGTGGCGCCGCCGGCGCCGCCGGCTGTCGCGAGTAGCAGTACGCGTACCCGGCACCGGTGTCCAGCGACGGCGGCGCCGGCGCCACCGCCGCGGCGGCGCGCCTCTCCTCCTTCTTGTACCGGATCCCGCACGCGTTGCACAGCGACTGCAACCAATGACAGAAGAATATTTTCATGTGACGCGACGGGTCAGCTTCTTCGTAGCACTTCGATTTGCACGAAAGGTGTTCGTGCACGTTGCTACCTCGATGGCACGCAGGAGTACGTACCTTGGGTCCCCTTGGACCATTTCGCCAGAGCGGCGTCGACGTCGTGTCGCAGTTGGCGCAGCGGCGAGGCAGGCGGCCAGCGGCGGGAGCCTCCTTGTTGCAAGTAGCCACGCCGGCGGCGTCCTGCTTGCCGCCGCCAGGGCACGCCGATGACGGCACGTCCCACGGCGGCAGCCCGCCGCCCACCTGCGTCGCGGTCGTCACGTGCGCGTACGCGCCCGCCTCCGCGCGCCGCGTGGACGGCGTGCCGAGCGACAGCGTGCAGTCCACCACCGCCGCGCCACCGTACGACGACCGGCTGTCCTCCTCCTCCTCCGCCGCCGCCGCCGCCGCGGCGCCGCCACACTGCCTGTAGTAGTACTGCCCGCCCGCCATGGGGAACAGCAGCGAGAACGCCGACGCGGCGGCTGCGGCGGCGGCTCCCCCGCACCCGCCGCCGCAGCTCCCGTACAGCATCCCGCACGTGCACGGCGCCAACTCCTGCAGCATTATCTCAACCTACCTTGCAGCTGCTAACAATGGCTCGCCCCTGCCCTGTGCAGCTATAGGCTCGTACAGCAACCAAGCAAAGCTAAACAAACAATGGTGGATATGATATGCTCGATCGCCGGCCGCGCGAGTGCGTGTATTGAGACAAAGATAGGAGGAGATATCGAGAGGAGGGGGTACTCTCTGTTCTTGGAACGTACGCGCGGCCACGTTGGCTGCGATCGCGGGAAGCCGTGGTCGGCGAGGCGAAGCGGCTTCGCATGCGAGCGCAGGTGCGGCGGCGTGGTGGCAATCCGCTTATAACAACGCGAGTCGACGACGCGCTCGATCGCTCACCTCACCTGTGGGTTGGGTTTTTGGTTGGCGTTTTGCGGGAGAAATGGACGAGATTTTGGTCCCGGGGGGGCTTGGTTGGTTGCCGGCGCGGGGAGCGACGCGACGCGAGGCGAGGGGGGGTGGGTGGGTGGGTGTGTGTGCGCGCATGTCTGCCTCCCTGTCCGTCTCGGCGTCTCAGCGTGTGCCGGTGTGTGCGTGCGTGTGCGTGTCTGCACGCAGCGCTGCGGTGGCAGAGGCAGAGGCGGTCAAGAGAGAGAGAGAGAGAGAAGCGGGCATGCAGCTGCAGAGCAGGCGGTCAAAAGGGGAGAGAGGGGGCACGTGAAACGGGGAACAGTCTCCCATGCAACTCCTGGGGACGTGGTCGTTAGCCACCCTACCCACCCAGACTCTACTTGCTCTTTGTGTGCAGTGCAGTAGAATCGCACTTCCCCGATCACGAGGCGCACAGTCCGATCTGTTCCTCCTCCTGTACCGGATCCTGTATGATTCTACTCCTAGCTACACGCAGTACAACCCGCTATCTACTCCGCCACCAATGCTATATTCATCAATCAGATACTATTATATATACATACATTACATATATATACTCTTATGCTATGTTCATAGTTTAATTTGTTCGTACGGATAGTATTTTGCATGTACCAGCAGTTTTGCTATTGCTTGTCAGTCATCTCATGTCGTCTGTAATTGATCATTCGCTGGAACGGGGAACAGATAAAAAGACTGCTGCTAGTCTTGCATTGCATAGCGGATATTCTCAAAACGTCATGTCCTTGCTTTCCTTTGCAGAAATGAAAAGCGTGTCGCAACCCTTGCCTACATTATCGAATCCATCAAGCTGAATGCAAAACTTCTATCAAAACAAGAAAGAAATAAAGGGAGCTTGGAGTAGTATAGATCGAAGAGAGAACAAGGATACAAAAGAGAAAAATAAAGGAGAAATGATCAAAAGAAGCAAAAGGGTAAAGAGTGGCAACCAGTAACCACCACTAGTATCCATGCATGCATGCATGCATGCATGCAGGATAACTCAAGAAAAGACGTGGAGATATAATGGCATGGAAATAAGGAATGGATGGATCATGAGTTGGCCACGCCAATGATGAGACCTCTAGCTCAGCCGCCCGTTCACAAAAAGACCGGCCCGGCCGGTCGATCGACTTGAACTAGATCATCCCTGCTTGCTCTGTTTACTTGATTTCCCCTATAATTATATCTTAATAACACTTAACAGTACTACTTAGTATTGTAGAGTCGTTTTAATTAGTACCATTAATGGGCTTGTTCGTCAAGCCGGCTGCAGCGGCTGCGCTGCGTGCGTACGGTATTGTTGATGTAGGTTGCGGCGCAACATGTGAAGTCAAAATGTCTGGGCATGCATGGTAATACAACAACATCGATTAAATCAAATTAGTTTACCTAAATCTACCATAAAAACTGTACTACTCCATCCATCGTAAAAAATATTTTGTATAACCGTTGGACGTCATATATATAGAGATATTGAACAGTTGGTGTGTCTTACTTTGAGCTTTATTTTTTTTCTCTAGAGAAGTTTAACTTACGATAAAAGTTAAAACGATTTATAATGTAGTAAATAGAATTAGCTGCCTGCCGGTTACTTCGAGTTCTTCCTTTTCGTGTTAATTTTATAGACCGATTAAGGAAGAAGCAGCTTGTAGAGGGCAATGTTTCATTGAGAGAAAGCCAAGGAGGGAGTAGTGGAGCCCATCATTCCATTTGCTGCAGCTCATCAGTGCCGACACGAATGCATGCATCTGCACCTGCGTGCTGCATGCCTGCATGCATGCGCGTTGCGTTGCAGCATGGCCCCCATGACTCTCTCTGCACACGCACGTACTCATTTCCATGATCCATCTGCAGCGCCAGCCGTAGTAGTAGTACGTACAGTCTCAGACACGCCTGCAGCGCCAGCCGATCGATTAATGCTCGCTCGTGCGAGTGACAGATCATAGTACTCCAACTCCACTGTTGCAAACCAGCTGCTTCGGTCGTACTGCTGGTTATTACCACCTGCAGATCGAGCTGCTACAGTGCCAGCATTGGCACCAAATCGTTTAGCCGTTTGGAGAGCTCCAAGAAACAGCTCGCGAGAGAAGTTAGAAAAACTACTTTATTGTTTTTAATTCATCCTCTACTCATATTCTACTTTATTGTAGTATTCCATAACTATAGTTTTTTATAATTTAGATGGAAATCTAAAATGTCTAGGGAAGATTTTAATATTTTTTTTAAAAAAATAGTTGGATATACTAGAAGCTCTCTATACAAGCCCTATGTTTAATGAAAAGTGGAAAAAAAAAACTAAACCAGAGAGATGAATTAACTATCGGCAGTCAAACCGGTAGCATGAATATTTGATGATTAATTATTGGTTAATTATGTTACTAGTGCAAGACTGCATGCAAACAGTACTCCTAGCGTGATTTGTCGCGTGGCCTGTTATTTATCAGCGTAATGCTCTACATGTATGACAGGGGATTCAGGGATTGTGTGCCTTGTGCTCCGTGCTGATGAATCTTCAGTAAACAAAGCGATTAAAGTTGTGCCACATGCGTGGCTCTGCCTGCAGGCTGCAGCATATCTCTGCATATGAGTACTCCTCCTACTCGGCTGGTTTTGTGTGTGTTGTGTGGCGAGGGGTGTGCAGCCAATCCGGGCGAGGAGATCGTCGTTCAAAAGGTTGTCCCGACACGGCCAGAGTTAAGCCTAGAGATTGGTGGCCTCATGTCCTTTAGTTTTTGATGACTGATCCACGAGAGAGAAACAGAGGAAGGCCGGCGTTAGCTAGCTAGCAAGCGACCGGCCGGCCGGGCAGGTATCTTTTGGAATTCGCAAGCCTTTTTCTCGCTTCTCTAAGTTTGAACCATTCACGATTCATCCCTCGATCAGCACTACTAGTAGTTTAGTTCAGTGCACCATCTTAAAATTGCAGTTAAACCTATGTAATCTTTACGTTTCTGGTGTACAGTTCGTAAACTGTAAAAAATAAAGTAAGCAATCAAAAAGAATTTATCTAGTAAACTTTTATACCTGCATTTTTGCCAATTTGAAAGTTAATGTTGAAAAACAAATCACGATGAACTTCAAACTATATTTTAAAATTTAAATTTGGGATGCGGGTAATAAGCAACCAGCTAGCAAACGATGGAGCTGATAACTTCACATTCACATGCATCGATCTCCTGGACTCCTACCGATGTGGCACAGCACAATCGACCAGATAGATTAGTAGTAGTACTGTAGGACTAGCAAAATGCATGCAAATGATTAGGTCGATATGACCATATCATTATTAGCAAAACATTGGTCTCAGCGGGAGGATCTATCTTTGGGCACTGTACTAGTAGTACTCCGCTAGGATCGATGCGGAGAACGTACGCCGCCATCATATCCAACCCAACAACCCATGCCGGGCTTTGCTTTGGCGCCTAACGGTAGGCGGGCCCACGTGACATGACCCATCAGTGGTCCTTCCTGCGCCTTTTGAAACTCCGCTTCCGGGGCCCACGACCCGGCCCGCCTACTAGCTGGCCTCGGGCTCGAGATTGACCGCCGCTTTTGTCCCCCATGCTTTGGAGGGGTTCTAATTAAACTTGGGAGGAAAATTATCGAAAGTGCATACCTGATCAAGCCCATTGGAGTTCATCCGGAAAGCCCGGTTGCGCATCTAGTGTGGAAACAAATGGGCCAGCTATGTGATGGGCCGATTCCTGTTTCAGCTGGACTTGACTAGCCCATCCTTGACCAGCCCATGACACTCTGAGCCCTGTACAGAACACACATAACCTGGCCTAATGGAGGCCCTGAAACGGGAAGTAATGTTGCAGATGGAGGGCATTTCCCCACATGACAGCATCTGCTTTTCTCCGTGAAAACACCGTGCAAACGCACTGCTACAACTACGAGCACCTATAAAATATCATATCGGTACAATTTGAAATTGAAAGTCGTGTATCGCTAAAAGTATAATTAGCTGTAAATACGATTACCTTGCTTTTCTTAGTGACACATGAAGACCGAAGACGCGCACACCGTCACACGCAGGTGTTACTTTCGATATTGGTGGTCGTTTTCTTCAGCATCCATAGCAAAGCATGCAGACTGGACTGACTGGTCATGATATTTGTCACGAAACCTTGACGCCGTTGGTCGTCTCCGTGGTTTCACCTCAATTAGTTCATGAACGTTTCTTTGACTCGATGCATGGCTGCATGCGCTGTTGATTTAGTGCTGTGTGTTTGTTTGTTAATCTTTTGCTGAACAATCAGACAGTGCATATTGGACTAGCTAGTATGGTATCAACATATCGATTAGGCAATTACCATCAAAAGGATGGCAGCATACTTGATGGGGCCACATTGGCATTATCTCGGTATGATGTGACCGAATACAAGGAACATGATGCGGATTATGATCCGCTGGATCTTGTTTTCTATAGTAAAGAACAGTACAACACATGCGCACAAAAGATTAGTGCAAAATTGAGATGATTATTGCACATGGATGCATGATGCAGGAGGGTTCACTGTCTAATCTGACTGCAATTTTTCTCACTCTCCAGGCTCCAGCTCCTGTCAATCAACGAGACCTGTGTGTTTAGATGATTGATCAATCTCTCGGTACACTTTAGGTCCATAAATAATCTGTCTGGCAAAAAAAAAAAGGATTCATAAATAATATGCATAGTGACAGAACACCTAGAACTAACTTTTTTTTCTATAGAAAGCAATGAAGATTGATCTTTTTGTACCATACAAGGTACAATGGTAGTTCAAGTAACATGGATATCCCAATCATCATTCACCCATTCAGTACGGCAACATCTTAGAGATGAACTACATGGTACAAATCATCCTGTCAGGCTGAAGCAGATGTTGAGTTAGTGCAAGGTCAACATACTCATCAATCATCTCTAAATGACATAGTAGTACTTGGAGAGCACGACTCTTTTGAACAAAAGACCATGAACAATAACATACCTGGAAAACAAAAGAAATGCTTGATTCTTGAACTTTCTATCACTGAAATGAGGAATTTCTTTGTTAATTGCACAACGTCGAACCATTGCTACATGCAAAGTTTTTCAGCACATCATCCAACACCATGTAGATAACTAACAAGTTGCCTTTTCTTGTTATTGAACTTCAGTTGGTATACCAGTGCACTCTTGCTTACGGAAGTTGAAAGCACATGGAAGGAAAGCATTGACCAGCTTGATTATCACATAAAAGAATAAGGAGATAATCCACCCTTAGCTGGGATGTGTGATGAGGTAGATACTGATGTCACATATAAGGATTGAAACAAGACGTGCGAATTTAAAAGAAACAACTTCAGGAGCATCGATATATTGTTGCATAGTATCTGATTATCTGATGAAGTATACAATGTCAGCTATTAGAAATGGACGGCATTTGCGAGAACTTCAGGATCACATCCAGCTAAAAACCATTAATACATCAACGCCAGTGATAATAGCTAAGCAAAAGGAAACTTCCAATTGAACAGGACAAATACACAGCCCATCGATCCGTTCATCATCGGTTGGCAGGATCAAAACACCCTTGCCACTAACATCAACCATGTGACAAAAAAGAAGGGGAAAAAAGAAATAGAAGAAGAAAAGAAAAGGAAAACAAAAATCGACCTTTCCTCTGGACCACTATGGCAGTATCTTAGTGGAGTAAATGACAATCGGAAGCAATGGCTAAAGAGACAACAAAGTGAGTGTACACAATACAACAATAGGAAGGCCTACCGATGACCTCGTCAGCAAAGCTCTGCTGCTACTCTGTAAAACTTACCTGATGATCCATGAAGTACAGACCAGTGTGATCCAATGATGAAGGTGGACACGGAGAATAGTCACAGAGCAGAGCGCAGAGTTTGCAGCAGCAAGCCTGGAGATTCTTCCAATGCAATCATGTCCTATAAAAGCAGTGCCATTATGTCGTTCTCACTTAACCAATCTTGAGGATTTTTGGTTTGATCCATGATGAAAACTTTGTGTTTGTTGCACCAATGGAGATGGTGGATGGATGGTGTTATTGCTGCGTGTTGTTGTGAGTGGGGAAGCCGTCGACGAGCTCCACCGGGTAGCGGTCAATGCAATCCTCCCAGGGGCTCTCCGGCGACGGCTTGACGTTGCGCAGAGCGTGCCAGACGGCGCTGTTGCACTTGAACCCGCTGCCGAACGCGATCTGCCAGATGCGATGGCCGCGGCGGACGCGGCCCTTGGCCTCCATGTAGGCGAGCTCGTACCAGATGGAGCTGCTCGACGTGTTGCCGAAGCGGTGGAGCGTCATGCGAGAGGCCTCGACGTGGACCGGCTGCAGCTGGAGGTTCTTCTCCAGCTCGTCGATCACGGCGCGGCCGCCGGCGTGGATGCAGAAGTGCTCGAACGCGAGCTTGAAGTCCGGGATGTAGGGCTTGATCTTGACGTTGAAGAGCTTCTTGGCGACGAGCGTGGCGAAGAAGAGGAGCTGCTCGCTGAAGGGCAAGACGAGCGGGCCCAGCGTGGTGATGTTCGTCTTGAGCGCGCCGCCGGCGATGGCCATGAGGTCCTTGGACAGCGACACGCCGGTCTTCCCCTCGGCGTCCTGCTCCTGGTACACGCAGTTGAACGCCTTATTGTCCGCGCCCTTGTGCGTGCGCACGACGTGTTTGAGGGAGTACTTGGCGCGGCGGCGGTCGGCGCCGCGGTTGGAGAGCAGCACCGCCGCGCCGCCGACGCGGAACAGGCAGTTGGGGATCAGCATCGACTTGCGGTTGCCGAAGTACCAATTCTGGGTGATGTTCTCCGTGCTGACCACCACGGCGTAGGTGTTGCGGTGCACCTGCAGCATGTCGCGCGCGAGGTCAACGGCGATGACGCCGGCGCTGCACCCCATCCCGCCGAGGTTGAAGCTCTTGATGTTCCCCCTCAGCTTGTACTTGTTCACGATCATGGCGGAGAGGGACGGCGTCGGGTTGAACAGGCTGCAGTTGACGACGAGTACGCCGACGTCCTTGGGCTTGACGCCGGTGGACTTGAACAGATTGTCGAGCGCCCCGAACATGACGGACTCCGCCTCGGCGCGGGCATTCGCCATGGTTGGTTCCGGCGGGATGAGGTGCATGGCCTCGGGGACGTAGGTCTCCTCGCTGAGGCCAGACCGCTCGAGGATCTTGCGCTGGAACTCGAGGCAGTCGTCGGAGAATCCGCATAGCTTGGAGTGGTGGAGGAACTCATCGAAGCGGACCTTGAGATGGTCGGGCGGCTTGTAGCAGGCGAAGTCGACGAGGTAGACGGGGCGTGGGCGGGTGAGCACGTAGACGGTGGCGCCGAAGACGAGGACGGCGGAGAGGACGAGGACGGAGACGAGGTTGTACTGGAGGTGGAGCCAGAGCTGACGGAGATCATCGGGGTCGGTGCGGCCAGCCTCGAGGATGATGACGGCCATGAGCGGGAGAAGCAAGAGCGTGAGGAGGTGGGTGATGAGGTAGTGGTACCCCAGCTTCACGTACTTGAGGTTCACGCTCTGGAGGAAGTCCGGCAACCGCCGGTGGCTCGGCGTCGCCGCCGCCTCCGGTTGCGCTGCACCGCCTCCGTTCATGGTTCTCGCCTAGATCTGATGGCGGAATCAGCCGAGTCAAAGATGTGGTGCTCGTCCGAGATTGCGCGTGGACTACCTGGTGGATGAATGGATTGTTCGGCGCGGCGATGGTTGGGGGCGGCTGGAGAGGAGGAAACGGATGTGAGGCGATTCCGCCGCCGGCTGAGGCGGCGGCGGCGGCGGCGGCGGAGGAGGAGGAGGCGGACGCGGTTGTTTGGGGCTTGTGAGAACGGAGAGGTGAGGGCTGGGTGGATAAATAGAAGTAACCACAGGCGAGGCTAGGTGTGCTTTAGTTAATTTGAAGGATGTTTTTCAGGGGACCCCTCGTAATATTGGAGTATTAAAGACCGCCGGTTTTTTCCTTTTCTGGAACCCCTACCCCGATATTAAAGGCCGCCAGGTCTGCCTGTTCAAGCGATTCCATTCCCTAGTTAGATTGTGTTTGATAATGCTGTTTGTTTAGCAACTATATTGGGCCTACATTGTTTATTAGATTTGCACTTACCAGTAAATTTGGATGTTCTAGTACACTGATACAATTTTTAGTGAATTTTAACAGCTGAAATCAGATTTTTTTTCCTTTTTGAATTTTATTCATCTTCCAAGCTCAACTCAAGAAGAAGTGTATCGGTTTGAAAGTAGCACAATGCTGATAGTTTTATATACAATCCTAAGTAGATTATAACAACGACGAAAGACAATTAATATCCAACTATTTTCAAATAGACCCCTAATTGGTATTTGGTAATGCAAACATGTATTATTAACTTTTACTCATACAACAAAAAAAATACTCCTAAGAATGTGCATATTTGCATCTTGAACAGTCAGTTCAGATTCCTTTCAAAAGAAACCAAAAGAAACAAGCTCAAAATTTTGCAGACAGGACGAGATGCCCAAACAGAAATCTCTGTTCTCTCCAGGGCGTGGCTGAAAAGAAAGGCATGACCAGAGTGAAAAAAAAGAAAAGAAAAAGGCAAAACTCTCAAATGAGTCAGAGAGAGAAAGCCCTAGGCATCCGGTTCCCAGCCTGGCCCCACATGCCAGCACACCCACGCCCGTCCACGGACGAGACGCAGCGTGTAGCCGACACGTGGGCCCCCACGCGCGTCTTCTCGTCCCACCTGCGGTTTTGTCGCCATCGGATTCAGCGGACGGCCACGGTTGGTTCGTGGCCGATCCAGCGGACGGCGGATATGCCAAGTGAGTGACGGATGAACAGAGAGGAAAAAGTGGCAGCGTCGTGCGATGAGAAGAAGAAGATGTCACCGTGAGTGTGAGCAGTTGATCGCTACAGCGGCGACGTTGCGGTCACGAAGAGGGAGATAGTGTATGTGTGAATTTGCTAGATCTACTGCAGCACGTACCCCTCCTGTTGCACCCGTGTGCCATTGTCATCCTTGCAAAGAAAAAAAAGAGAGAAAAGAAAGGAACTCCTGTCGTAAGTTTCAGGGGAGCAATAGTAGTTCAACAAACGTACCTACATAGTCTCCAAACACCTTAATTTAATCCTAGACTGCATCTGCACAGCAGCAGCAGTACATGGTAAAGAAAATGTATAGCTACCGTCTGTGCAGCAGTGGCGGATTTCATTGATATCATAACGTATTTATCGGTATCATATCATACTAATTATATTTAAAATATAGTGTTATAATATATGGATAAACAGTTTAAACATAGATTTTATCGAAAGTCGTCAGTGTTACCTGATACTGGTGGTAACACTGTAGATCCACCCCTGCAGTGCTGTGAACAGAGCCATAGTGCGTGTGAAAATTTGTACTAAAGATTATGAATACAAATGTGGAAAGCCTAGACCTATAACATTGCAAATGGACAAATAGTCATGACATACCTCATTGGTCTATTTTGTATGCCTGCAAAAATACCGGCGTAGGAGTAGTAGGTGACATTGTCAACTCTCCAAAGAAGAAAAGAAAACGAGAATATATCTGCTAGTATTAGTTTGAGGAAATTTGTTCAACAAACTTACCTGCTGGCTGCAGTCTCTACTCTCTAAACACTTGATTAATCTGGCCATGGACGCCTGGATGGCATCGGGAATTTGGAAGTTTCAAGGAGAAGACGATCTTTCAGAGAGAAAAGAAAAACGTTTCAAGGAGAAGACAAAGTCGCTGCACCTGTCCAAGCGTCCAGTTTGTTGCGGAGTAGACTTTGCAGGTTAGCTAGCGGTGGCCGCTGCCAAGAAAATTCCGGCTTTGCGACGACTCGACAAAACGGAAGCAAGAAGTCGTCAAGTTTTCCATGGCCATGCACGTCGTCCGATCTTTCTAGAGGGAGGAGTAAAGTGTGACATAAGGCTTATTTGAGAGTTTCTTTATTTCGTTGTAGTTTCTCTAGGAATTAAAAGCTTTTCTAAATAAAGCTTATTTAATGTAGCTCCTATTCCACTAGTGAAATGAAACTCTCATTTCACTTCAGCCTTTTTTTCAAGATTAGGAAGTTGTAGTTGTAATAAAATTTATAAAATAAATTAGAAGTCGAAAGATGGTTATTTTTTAGCTAATTTAGAATCTCACCAGTTGAATTTTCACTGTTTGCTTCTTAGAATTTAGAACTCCTAAAGCAGACCCAAAATGTTCATCAGCCGACGCTGTTCTCTTCAGGAATTTTCCGAGCCAAATCGGCAACCAGACGAGCAGACGGGAGAGCGAGTTGGTGAGATTTGGTCAAGTAGCTGCAACCTGCAAGTACGTAGTCACTGAACTTATCTATCCATCCAAAGTCATCTGAGAGATTGTAAAAGAGTCCTAAATTTTTGTGGCAGTTTGCTGATCTGATCACAGAGACAGCAAAAGTCGATTAACCACTGGAACATCCATTAACCAAATGGACCAACTTTCACCTAAATGTCCTAAACAATCATCTTCTTCGAATCAGAGAAAGCAACAGACAGACAGCAAATTCAATTCCTCCCTCTTCTTCTTCTTCTTGGTACAAGAAAGGGACGTGACCAATTTAGCATTAATGATCTCTCGGCAGCACAGCCATCACAGTGAGAAGTTGACAGGTACTGAGAGAATTGCTGTGATCATGCCATGCAAGATCAGACCTACCTGCTCCGGTGTCCAATTCCATCAGAGAACAACAGGTTAGTTAATACTCTCAGAAAAACGGTGGAATGTTCTTGAATCTAATCACATTGTTGAAGGGATCAATTGAACAGCGGTTATCCGTTACGCTGTATGTATCTTGCTCTTTGATGATCCTGTCCCTGTCTCTTTTTTATTTCAGCTATGATGGATGAACATGATACGCTCAACATCGCCACTGTACTTCTTTTTTGTTGTGATAGCTAAAGCTAACCGAATACCTGGAGTATGTTACAAAACTAGTCCCGAAATCGACATCGGTAGCTAAACACGGAAGAAACGTCATAGGAGATTCAAACATGATAACGATACCGAGACACAATATTTGATAACGGAGTTCAGTCGTAGCCTAATCTCCGGGGCACTTATTACGGGCGCTCCTCCTCGATCCAGCATATTACAACGTATCAGAGTTACAGCGACTCACGGCCGGTCACCGCCGGCAGCCGCTCTCTCTCGCTATGCTATGTCGTTATGCGGTTACAACAGGCATGCCCCTCTATTTATGAGAGAGACTAGGATAGAGTCCGACTCTTACTCTAGTCTTAACACCTAGTACAACTCCAAGTCCTAAATTGTAACCGACTATGTACACATATTCGACACAAACTCTAACAAACTCCACCTTGAGAATATGCCACGCCGACCTGAATTTGTTACATGCGTGAATTTCTGTGTACCCGGACTTGAGTTGGTTCTTCCTGCCGCTCACGCTGAGCCGCCCAACGAGCCTATGCCAGGCTCGCCGCCTTCAGGATTGTGCACAACAACACCAGTATGCCCATCTTCCATGACTCCACCTGCAACAGCAATCCCTTGTAATTTGTACAAACATGAGCTTGTCCTCTCACCTGTCATAACAATCTTCCCGTCCTTCATGATGTTCATGATCTTCCTATTAGGACCCTGCTTCATGTAGGCTCCCAAGCGAAATCAGACTCCTGCTTAGTGGCATATGTCTCACATCCGAAAGTAGCACCTCGTTTCCATCATACATCTTGAAAGTTGCAAGTGGTTTCGGTGATTAATGATAAATCTAATTATATGAGATTAATGTTTTTATAAGCATTTCTTTGCCTAGTCTCATGTGGTTATGAAAGAAAAATTTGTGAGAGGTGGTTCCCGGACTTTTATATGAGTTGAGATAGAAACGTTCATTGATGGTAGACCTAAATCACAAGGATGAAATGCATGGAGATCAAGCTATATATATCACTCTTTCTCTCCATATGCACATATTGATATATTCATATATAATATATTTTCATGTAAGTGACATATGAATTTTAGACTAATGTTTTGTTTAAGCCATATCTTGTTTAGTCTCTTCACACTGAGAACATGAAGATGACGAAGGTATGTTTCTATCTTAATGTCTACATATGATCAATACCTTATATTGTATAGGGTAAGCTCCCAATGTTTTATCTCTAGTTATGCATATTTTTGCTTCACACAAAATATTTTGTATGCATACATTTAGGGGGAGTAAATTCTATACCTTAGTTATGCATGTACTTGATCCAAGTTATTCACTTTCATTTAATTGGGATCTTTACATTTGAGCATATATTTGAGTATATGACACTTGTGGTGTTGATTAATACTCATCACTTATTCATATCATTTTATATATGCGATCGGTTGGTCAACATGTGAAGGTTGACAACCGGATCATTGGGACTAATAATTTCATTGAGTTGAATTAGAGAAATAGGTCCCAAGGATTGCAAATGTGTTGATACTCAAGTGATATCATTACGCCTAAAGATACCAAGGATGACAAAGTGAAGATATTGAAGATGTGGAATACAAAGTGGCTGCTAAAGCAAGATGGTGAAGGGCAAGCGATGCTCAATCACGATGGACCATGCAGTGGTGAAGGGCAAGCAAGGGGCTTGGCGCCGAAGAACCAAATCTGATGGTGAAAGACGAGTGATGGCTTTGTCATGATGGACCGTGCAAGGCCTTTCGAAGCTACAAGCAACCGCATCAATCATTTGAAGAATATATGGTGAAACGGTTTTGATGTTGGCGTCCCTTAAGACAAAGAAAGATGGAAACAAGGCATTCATATTGGTATAATTCTCTTCCTATTTACTTTTGAGTATAGGAATGCCGTACTATTAAGAGGGATGCAACGTCGATATGTTTGTGTATGTCTCGGTGCTCAAAGTGACCAATCGTAGTGCTACCTTGAAAGAAATATAAGCTTCAACCTATCCTTTGAGTGGTTTTAAACCTTTTTATTGCTTGAGTTGGGTAGTCCTCTGAGTGAGCTTTCCATAGAGACCAAGATCATCAAAAAGGACTCCGAGCGAAAAGTTATGGTCGTTTTACTCTGTGCTTTTCGAAAATCCCGAAAAAATATCGGAAAGTCTGAAAATTTTCGGAAATTCCGAAAATGGCTGCGAAACTGACATCGCCCTCTGTTGATTTTCGGACTTGTCCGAAAACGCATTTCGGAAATTCCGAAAATTACAGTCTTAGCCTCCAACGGCTAGTTCTGAGAGGCTCGGGTATATAAACTCCTCCACCCCTCCTTTGAGTGGCTGCTGTTCTTGGGCATTATTAGATACATCCAAAGCCAAATAACCATCCCCATTCCCCTACTTTTGTGGTGCTTCTTTGTGAGAGGGATTTGAGAAGGGAAAAGAGTTGGATTGAGAGATTGAGAAGTTGAGAGCTAGGGAGTTTCACTCCATACTTTGAGCACTCGAGTTCATAGCAAGAAAATCTTCGATTTGAGTTTATTTCTCTTGGGGACTAAGGTCTCCTAGACGGCTAGGCGTCGCCGGTGAGCACCTAAGGTTGTGGTGTGCCTCGGAAAGTTTGTGAAGGCTTCGATTTCGCCTCCGCAAGGGAAGAAATCAAGAGTGAAACCAAGGAGTGCATTTGTGCAACCTCGTGAGGAAAGGGTTGAAATAGACCCGGCCTTTGTGGCACCTCAACGGAGACGTAGGATCCGTGGATCCGAACTTCGGGAAACAAATCACGCGTCTCCTCTCTTGATTTGCCCGTTCTTGCCTTCTTTCATATTGTGCTTGAGCTTATTTTTACCCGATCTACCTGCATGCTTAATTAATATAGTTGGTGACATTATATCTTGCTTAGATACCTTATTTGTCACCTTTTGATTCATATATATTTTGTTTGTTTGAGCTACAAGTTTATAGCTAGTGTTTTATTATGTTATTCACCGTACTTTTCGGTTGAGACCAGAATTTCCAATCCCATATCGGAAGTTCCGATTTGAATTGAAAGTTCTCATAATTCTAATATGCTATGAAGTTGTGATAATTTTTAGGAACACCTATTCACCCCCCTAGGCAACATTAAGGTCCTTTCACATCTTGAACTTGACATCGCCCACTCCAACAACACAATAACTCGTGTCATCGCCAAGTAAACAACGCCAAAATCACCAGATTTGTATGAAGAGAACCACTCCCTCTTCGATGTCACATGGTAGGAACTAGCTGAGTCCAACATCCACGCTTCACTAGACTTCTCGTTAGACACTCTGAGAAGCTCAAGACTGCTGCTGCTTGAATCATCACCATGAGCTGCTAAACTTGCAATTGCACCTTTCTTCTTCTTCAGTAACGGACAATTCTTTCTTATATGTCCAAACTCATGACACTTATAGCAACGTGCCCCCTTCTCCTTGCTCTTCGACGTCCCTGCTTCATGATCATGCCTTGCCTTGACCAACAAACCTCAGCCTAAGAAGCCTCTGTTGCCTCATTCTTCTTTGATCTTCTCAAATCCCGTGCAAACAACGCTGAAATTATCTCCTCAATATTGATAGTATCCTTGTCGTACGTCAGGGTAGTCACCACATGCTCATAAGACGGTGGAAGTGAGCTCATAAGAATTATGGCCTTGTCTCCATCATCCAGTTTCACATCTAACTTACTTAGATCCGTGACCAACTGATTGAAGACATCCACATGCTTCCTAAGATCTGACTCCTCTTTCATCTGCAAACCGTACAGCTGTTGTTTGAGATACAACTTACTAGTCAGCGACTTGGACATATAATGGCTTGTCAACTTGTCCCAAATTTCCTTTGGTGATTTTTCGTCCATGACCTGGTACATGACATAATCCGAGAGACTCAACCGTATTGTCGTAGCTGTATGCGCCTTCATTATCTCCCACTTGTCAGCATCCATCTTGTCCGGCATCATCTCATCAAGAGCCTTGGATATCCCCTGCTGAGCCAAAAGATCCTTCAGCCTTGTTTGCTAGAGAACGAAATTTCCGGTGCCATCGAACTTCACCAAATCAAATTTGGAAAACATCGTCACCACCATCGATGATAATCAACTCGATCAGCTGTCACCCTGATTAAATTGATCTGCCCTAATTAATTGACCCCACCAGCTACAACCAAGCTGGACCGAACCGTTTTTTTTTCTTCTCCAAAAAACCGGCTTTGGTTTCCTTTAATCGGTCAACCACCAATAACCACGGTCAAAGGAAAATCAGATCGATCCCCTTTACTCCTTCGGCTTCCTCGCTCCTTCTCTGGAACCTGCGTTTTCCTGATGTGCCGCCGCCGCCGCACCGCCGCCTCCCGCAGCCGTCTTGCGCCTACGCCGACCCTGCGAGGAGCCGCTGCTCGGTGGCGGCTCCTCCGCCGAAGTCCTCGGCACCGACTCCTCTGCCGGGAGCCACAACTGCCGCCGCAAGCTCCTGCCCGAGCTCCGATGAGCGTCGCGTCAAGCACCACGCCGCCACACAGCGCCTGCAATGATGCGCCTCCAGCCGCTCGTGTTCTTGCCGCGCCAAACCACCTCCGCCTTTGTGAAAAATCCGGTACGAATCTCGCCCTATTGCTTTGGTGATTTTGCTTGATTGCGTTGTGTTGCAATCACATGGTCCTCTGCTGATTTTATTTTGGGAAAATTTGAGTCCGATTCAGGAATGAATCGTAGTCCTCGTCGGTCCCCTTTTGTGTTTAACTTGGTATCCGCTGCTTGTCTTCAGCCGTGTCCATGTCGTGACCGAACCGGAGATGAACTCATATCTGTGTCTTCCGCAACACAAACCCTCAAGACCGAACCCTGCACGACCTAGCTGAATTCCAGCCCGCTTCTTCTCGGCCTCGCCCTGATCTCTGCCATTGGCTCGGCTTCGATGCAAGACGCGTACGCCGCCGCGACCCTGACCATCCTAGGCTTCTATGTATCTCTAGCGACACCTAGCACCACCACCAAACACCACCGCTGACTTCACCAATGACTAGTGCCACTGATATGATGTCTTCTTGATTTTCTTGGTCTGGTGCTAGAACGGTAGAACCAGTCCTCTCCAAGGTTGAACCAGCTGCAAATGCCGGTCTAGACACCCCAGGATTAGTTCTATCATCCGTCGCTAATACACCACCTTTGAAGCAATTCCATCGTGCAAATACCTCTCAACACCTCCAAACCAGCCTTTAGGATCCACTCGCTCCGACTTCCGATTGAATACCATCAATCTAGTTGCGAGCCGAAGCTGAGAAGTCGCATGCCGTCTTCTCAACCGCTGAATGACCCGAGTGCTACGTCTAGCCACCTACCTGTCGAACGCAACTCATTGAAAGGTACGGGCCCCCTGTCCAGAGTGATCGATCCACCGACCGAGAACGCCGATCACCTCCAGCTTCAATCAACCCAAGCGTGTGGCCACACGTCTCCCAGTCGAAAGTAGCTCACCGGAAAGTCCGGGCCACCCGCCCGAAGTATCCGGCCCACCGATTGGATCGCCAATCGCTTCCGCCGCCATCAACCCAAGCACCACGTCTGGTCATCTCCTTGTTGAAAGCAACCATCGAACGGTTCATGCTGCCGCCGGACATGTTCGATCCACAGATCAAATTTCGTTGATCGCTGCCACGCTCTGCTACGCGGTGTGGGGCACCTCCATCGCGCCTCTATCCATGGACCTCTCATAGGCTCTGATACCACTTGTTACAAAACTAGCCCCGAAATCGACATCGGTAGCTAAATACGGAAGAAACACCATAGGAGATCCAAACATGATAATGACACCAAGACACAATATTTGGTAACGGAGTTCAGCCGTAGCCTACATTTTCGAGGCACTGATTACGGGCACTCCTCCCCGATCCAGCATATTACAGTGCATCAGAGTTATAATGACACGGCCGATCGCCACGGGCAGCCGCTCCCTCTCGCTATGCTATGTCATCATACGGTTACAACATGCACCTCTATTTATGAGAGAGCCTACGATAGAGTTCGACTCTTATTCTAGTCCTCTAACACTTAGTACAACTCTAAGTCCTAAATTATAACCGGCTATGTACACATATTCGACATGAACTCTAACAGAGTACATATCTGAATCTTGCTTAGATTTGGCTAGCAATTTGGAGGCAACAAAAGGTTAGGTCTGGAAACGAAAATTGCATGTGTGGTGACCAACCAAAACCCATCCAAGTTTCGAAATTGATTGTTTAGCATGAATGCAAAGGTCAACTAGCTATCTGTAACTCCGTTTTTCAATATATGTCACAATTAACCTTTTTTTCCTCGAAATTTAAACAACATTTTTAAGACAAACGAAAAAAGTATCTCAGATCTTTCATGAAAATTACTTTAAGCATATCCAATTTGTAGAAATATTTCTAAAAAGAGAAATAGTTAAACGAATTAAAAAACAACCTATGTCGTATGAGCGATGCTTCGGTACTCTCTACTTGTAGTATTATATTATCAGTAATATTAAGGGTAAATTAATGATTATGAGTAAATTTGTTATTTATATTTTTTCCCGACTAGATCAACTGTAGTTATCTATTATGTTAGCATTGCTCATGTTCCATAAAAAACCAAAAAAGAAGAAAAAAGTTTAGTCACTGCTAAATAACAATTATACCCCTATTTTTTGAATAATAATGTTCCTCCACATTTCTACTACCACTAATTACGGTGGTAGTACAAAGCAATCTGAACTCTTCGATAAAATGAGATTAACGGTTCAGATTATTTTCTACTACTAGTGGAGAGCACCAGAGTGAGACTCATGTCGTATAGTATACTACCCCTCCGATTCATATTATGAGTCGTTAACTTTTTTCTTAGTTAAACTTTTTTACGTTTGACTATGTTTATAAAAATATATAACAATATTTACAAAATAAAACAAAAATATTATCAAAATATATTTAATGAAACTAATTTTGTATTGTAAATGTTGCTAAATTTTTATATAACCTGAATCAATAAAGTTTAATTTAAAAAATCAAAACGATTTAATATAAAACGGAGGGAATAGTAGCGGTAGTAAAGTTAGGTATAACCAATTCGTGAGGAGTGAGGACCATTGAGCAACACAGGATATAGTCATTACATTCTCAATTACAGGCAAGTACGGCATGTCTGTGAGTGCAGTGGTGGAGAAAGCTGACTGGTGAGCAGTTGGTAGCTTTGACAGACTGTACTGAATCTGGAGCCAGCAATCCGAGAGACCACGTTCATGACACAAAAATTCCGGCCTGGCAATTTCAGATGATTTGCTAGTCCAGTTTGGGACCACGTGTGAATCAGATTAATTTGTCATAATGCAATTGGTTTAGAAAGCAATGGCAATTTACCAGTACAGCATGTTTCCCAAGATGGCATGTGAAAAGAGGATAAAATGTTGGAGTCCCTCGTAATGCAAACCTGTCAAAAAAGCTACGCACCTTTTACTGTTTCAGGCCTTTCAGAAACACCTCCTTTTTTATAACAGAACAAGGAGGAGAAGCACCGTAACTGAAAAAGACAAAACTTGAAAACTACCGTTGAATTAAAAAATAAAAGCTCGAGATTTATTCATATCACCATGAGTAAAAATTTTTACTTATGAGTAAATCTACGAGTAAAATTTCATGGTGACTTGAATAAATCTCGAACATTCATTTTTCGATTCAATGATAGTTTATATGTATCCACTACTTATATGGTACATGTTTCCACGCTATATTTTACCCTGTAACTCAATGATGCTCCATACTGAAGAAATACTCAAAACTGAAGAAGCATCAGAAAACACTGTATGGCTGTAAGCTTTCATCATTGTACGAGTGACTTTTGGACCCACTATCTGACCATCTTCTCACTCCAGTTGCTATACAACAAAGAGATGCACAGATAAATTGAATAGACAAGGCAACTTTTGAAAGAACAAGATAATATTTAGACAGTTTTTCCCTTTAACTATTTGGGACTTTTTCTAGTGCATGGTCTTGGAAATGTCCCACTGTTACCACCAGCATCAGGCATCCAGGCATGTGCAAAAAGATTCAGGCCTACTTCTTGGAGACAATGCCTCATCGATCTTGCTAAGGCATGGCAACTCACCTTGCAGACGCTACATGCCATTGCCCTCTAAAATAAAGTAACTTTAGGTGGAAGATGCAACTTGTAACATGAGCTGTTCCTCTTGGACAACAAAAAAAAAAAAGGAAGGGCAGAAGGTCATGCAATCTTCAGTTAAATATATCACCTACATGTGGAGCCTTAAACAAATTAATGGTTTACTTGCATGGATGTATGAGAGATATCATAATCTTCACTGAAATAACAGAGATGAGCATAGCAAAATTGTTTGGTATAATAGATGCTATCACACATACTCCAGAAAAAAGTTGTTGCAGCAACTCCAACGAGAAAGAACAAGCACTCTACTTTGGTCAGATCTTCAGATAAAAGAATGTTCAGTCCAGAAGTGACCCCGGTCAGCTAAAATTTGTTGAAAGAACATCAGTTGGCAACCTCGCATAGCGTCGTCCACATCGTAGATCATCACCGAACACGATTCACATGGGCATAACCTTTTACTTGTTATGGCAGCATCCAATCAGTAAGATAGCAAGTGCAAGGTTCCTGAAATGGACATGGCGATGGATCGATTCTGAAGTTAACGTTCCACCAAAACCTCTAGAAACGGTTAATGTAAGATTAACCGCGCAGCTAACATGATGCATGGTGCATGCCAAATCAACGATTAGGCCAAAAATCGCAACAATTAATTAACACATCAGAAAGATTTGCAACGTCAGACGTAAGTGTGGATGTGTAACCATATCTGATTGACCGATTTGACAAATCGTTAAACATTGTAAGGTTAGCTTCAAAATAGCTAACCATATACTGTTTTTTTGTTGAATAAATCTGTATACCCAAGGCCTCTGGAAGACAGCAATGTCAAGTTATATAATTCTTGTCCTGGATGGATGGGTACTGCACTACTGCTGACGATAGAGAGCAGAAAGGTCAAGATGTCACGGGTGTACGTGTCATTAATTATCTTAATCTAGACCGTGCACTTTGACCAGATGGACAAGGCCTTTCCTAAGAACTTTCATGAGAACTCGTTCCTGTCTTGAGTCCGTAGCTTGTGGGTTGAGCTAAGGTTGATATCCAGAGAAATGTGAAAGACAATAAAAAATCATGCATAATCTTTATATCAGATAAAAAAGGCAACAAAATTTGTGGTTACAAAGTTAAATCTGAAACATATACTATAATATTTCATGAATTCAACTGTAAAATTTAAATTTTAGTTGTGTTTGATAAGGCAGCAAACAGATAATGAGAGCGTGTGTAACTGGTTACTGTAGCCATGAATACATGGTTGAATTAAGCTAGCTCGATGATGCTGTTGTAACGTACATCGTTTGACATTAATTATAGATTTAGTACAAGAACCATCGTTCTAACCTCAATTTTCCTTTCCTCCCGCAGGGAATGGCACTTCAATTGTCATCCATCCAACAAGAATTCAACACTTAATACCAGCTTAGTGACGCTGTTGTAACGTGTATTGTTTGACATTCAGATTAGATTTAGTACAACAACCATATAGTGGAGTTTCTAACCTCAGTTTTCCTTTTAATACCAGTGAAGTGCAGGGCGATTTTCTAGTTGGATGTAGACGAACAGAGGGTACGAATTGATGCAAGCAAACCACTGCTTTTCTCGGACTGAAGTTAATATAAATTCGTGCAGTTAGTACAAGAACCATATAGTAGAAATAGATTACTGACCGAATTATTGCCATAGGTTATCTGCTTGATTATAAAGATAAATTAAATATTTTAAGAAATAAGTTAACAAAACAGGTTAGAAAAAAATTAATCAGTTAGTAGATTTTTTAAGTAAATTGTATTCATGGTACACTAACTTAACAGGTGAGTGCAATATAATACAATAATTTGAGAATTAAATGTTTAAGTGCAACAACTTGATAGATGAGTATGTTCAATAGTACAATAACTTAACAATTTAGTATTCTGGTGCAGCAACTTGGCTAAGTATGTGCTATTTTGGTTCACAAGTGCTAGGTGACTTTTTTTTCACGATATCAATATTACCATTACATAGCAATTATATGGACATTACCTTATTATCTTGAATTTAATCTTTAAAAATTATGTTGCACATCTAATTTGCACCACCGGCTTGAAATTTTTTATTCACCTTCTCAAATCTTAATCGAAGTATAATATTTTCTACATAGTGAAGGTTAATTGACTTTCAATTATTACAATAAAAATTTAAATATGCTTATACAAATCTGCACTACTATATTGATAAAATAAATACTTAAAAGGTAAATACGTATAATAAATACTCAAAATAATTAAGTTGACGTATCATCACTTCTTTTAACTTATTGAACTAAAATCGCACACACCTTACATGTTGCACTCGTACCTTACTTATAACTTATAACGTTCTTACACTAAATTGTACCCTCCTACCAAGTCGTTGCAGTCGTTGCATTAGAACGCTCATTTACTAAGTTCTTACATTAAATTAAACTTGTTTACCGAGTTGATGTATCGTAAATGTAATTTACTGAAAACATATTTTTAGAAGAATGGATCAAATAATCTATAACAATAATCTACGAAGCAGCCGAGAAGATCGGGATCCGAGCTCGGTGTCGCTCATGTAACGTGAGTAGTTTGACATTCAGATTAGATTTAGTACAAGAGCCATCCGATAGATTTAGTACCTCAACATTCATCCATTCAATTTCAAATTTCCAACACTTAATATCGAGGAAGTACCACGCAACTTTGTTAGACTTTATGTCGAATATATGTACATAGTCGGTTACAGTTTATGACTTAGAGTGTGTTAGGTATAAGACTAAAATAAGAGTCGGACTCTATTATAGAATCTCTCATAAATAGATGGGCGAACCTATTATAACCGCATGGCGACTACAATATAGTGTATAGTAGATATGCAGAGAGATGATATCGATGTGACCATGGACTCGTAACGGCTAGGTGCTATGTTGGTTGGGGAGAAGTGCCCATAATCAAAGTCTCGGATATGTAAGCTTCAGCTGAACTCATTAACAAATACAGGACCGGTCCTAAGAATTTGGTGGCCCGGAGCAAATATGAAAACAGGGGCCCTCAATATAATCATGCAAATATAATCAATATATATTAAAATATTACTAATAAATAATTAAAATGCATACAAATTAGTATTTGCATGAATTACCTAAAAAAATTCTTCTAATATTTTTAGATGTGAAATTATTGTTGATGATATCATTATCAATCTCGTTCAGCGGTTTTCCTACATTGACCCCTTAATTTATTCAATCAAATCATTTGTCATTTTTTTTCTACCCGATACATACTTTGTCAATAACATGATATCGAGGATTGGTAATTAAAAATCAATATATTAGTGAATCCATAGCATGGCAGTAAATTACAAAGCTATGGAATATTACTGATTAATTAGATTAAGGATGGGCACAGCAAGTTAGTCGACAACACACGTCGAACGCCGCTTCGTGCAATCTCAACCTCATCAGAACAAGAAATAGAGAACTGATGAAGACAAAGATATTTCTGTCACTAACAATACATGGCAATTGGCAACGATGACAACGCTGTGTTGCTGCTGCTTACCCCCTATGTCAGATGCAGATGAGCAGATCGGTAGTGAGTCCGTTTTTCTTGCACAGCTAGCTGCACTCTTGCAATCCCGGACCAGGGCAGTTCATGGCATAGTTATTAGAACTGGATCGAACCAGCGATCCGACCGAAATAAATCGGAACCAACAGTCTCAGCGGTCTGATTCAATTAAAAGATCGGTACGCAATTGGACCGGTAAACACCCGGTCAAACCGACCGGTTCTTTATCTCTTGGGCCGGCTATATACCGGTGACTACCCACGTGGGCCTATCAGGCAGAGTGGGGCTTGTGAGTCATGCGCGTGAGTAACAGAAATTTGAGGAAAAAAGAGTGGAGGCGATGAATTGAACTCGTGACCAAGCGTTCAAACCCCAAAATACTCCACTGTTGAGCTATGACAGCTATTGTGATTTAGGTGTATCATATATCTATTTAAACCAGACTAAACCGGCGGTCTAACCGGTTAGATCAATAAACCAATGAACCAAGTCCTTCACCGGTTCGATCACCGGTCCGATCTTAATAACTATGGTTCGTGGAGTGGTTGGCTGGGAAACAATGACCGGCGCTAGCAGGGCACCAGCGCAGTTCATGGAGCGGCTGGTCGAGGAACGGTGGTCGGCGCTAGCATCGATAGACGACAGTCAATGGCACAAATGAGATCGCTAATCTTCTTTTTGAAAGGAAAGAAATCTCCCAATTTCCACGCGAAAAAAATCTCTACTTGCCTCGCGTCGCATACTCATCGGCGACAATCTCACGTATCGCGTTTTGGAATATGCGGCTCTGGCATCGGTACTTACGGGTCTACGGGGCTAGGTGGGGGCCCTATGAATTGGGGGGCCAGTGCGGCGGCCGCACTGCTCACCCCCCTAGGGTCGGTTCTGAACAAATATCATGTGTTTATATATCGTCATCTGGCGTATTTTGAGTAATCAATAACTAAAACGATCAAGAAGATAGGTATCGTTCCACTGTATCAACTAACTTCTATAACAAATTTTTCTAGTTTGGATGCAGACGGACAGAGGATATGAACTGATGCAAGAAAACGGCTGTTTTTCTCGAACTGATGTCAAAAAAAAAAAGAAATTCGTGACAGTTACGTGCTCTAGAAAATGAAATGGATAGGGTGACTACGAGATGAAGTCGAGAGTGACAGAGCACGTGTAGCCTTGTGGTACGACGCGTACACTTGGACATGGACGTGTAGAAGCAGGCAAGAAGCGTATATCTCTGATGAAGCCCAGGCCCAATATCTAAGTCAAGAAAATCACGGCCCAATATACGGCCCATAGCTCTCGCACGCTGAACCGAACCGCCATTCTCCCCCACGGAGAAAGGCCGTCCACCCACGTGGGTTCCACGTGTCGCTTCTCCTGAGGCCCACGAAGCCTCTCAGCGTCCGAGGCGCCATCCATATCTGCGCCATATTTAGCGGAGCACGCGGTTGCGCTTCTCTCCGTAGATAGAAGAGAATTCCAGAGACGCCTCGACTCCTCACCGATCGATCAAGGAGAGAAATCGGCGGCGACGGGAACGGCGACGATGCTGCGCGCGGCGGGGAAGCGTCTCCTCGGCGGTGGACTCCGCCCGGCGGCCGGCAGCGCTGGAGAGGCGGCGGCGGCGGCGCCCGCGGCGGTGGCGGTGGCTGTTGTGAGGAGGGGGTACCATGAGCGGGTGGTGGACCACTACGACAACCCGCGCAACGTGGGGACTTTCGACAAGGACGACCCCGACGTCGGCACGGGGCTCGTCGGCGCGCCGGCGTGCGGCGACGTCATGAAGCTGCAGATCCGCGTCGACGAGGAGTCCGGTAGGATCATGGACGCCTGCTTCAAGACCTTCGGGTGCGGCTCCGCCATCGCCTCCTCCTCCGTTGGTGAGTAAACCTAGATCCCGTCTCCTCTTCCAGAGTGCTTTGATTTGATGATCCAATTGTACGACTGGTATGGAAATGGAAGGGACTGATGTCACACTTGAATGTGGCGATGAAATTTGTAAAATACGGAAGTTTATTGTAGATTTGTAGGTTTTGATGGCGTTAACATGATGTCTGGAGAAGATCGCGGTTATATATTGTTTCCATTTCATCCAAATTCATATTATTGCAAAGCCCTTTCAATTGAATAGTGCCGTCCCCACTAGTTCAAAAATACAAATATGCTTACCTGAACATTGCAATACTGTGAATCTGAGAATTACAGTAGATGGCTGAAAATGAGTTGGGACTTTTGTTTTTTGTGATGCTAATTGACGGGGTCTCATGCTTAACAATGTTGGCAGCACCATTCCGAGTGATTACTCTTCCCTTCCAATATAGGTTTGTGGGCATTTGTTGATATGGTTGAGGTCATGGTTCCAAACATTGGTTCTAATATTCCACGCTGTTGCCTTAATGTGTTCATATTAATTTTTATAGGGCATAGATACATCGTGTGCGCATTGTAGATATCATATATCCTAACACAGAAATTCCCATTTCCAGTGCTATATCCAGATTACTTTGTGGATGCACTTCCTATGTCTTATCACTTGCCACAAGTTGTTTTGAGGTTCAACCAACTGATTCACTGACTGCTCTTGCTTACTATGTTAAGATTTGAGATACGCACTCTTCTGTTGACAACTGCAAATATCTGTACATTATTCCATAAATTCGCATTTAGTAATTGAACTCTGTTGACCTTTTAATTATTTGCAAGTCTCTTTTAGGTAATAACATGTGGACGTGCCATTATGTATCCAATCAATTGCTGTCGCAATAACATGTTGGCCTTGTCTCCTAACATGTTGCCATTATGTAGCCAATCTTGCTGTCATTGTGGCCGCAATAACATTTGACACACTTGATATGCATTTAGGGTGCACCAAAAATATATTGACTTCAATGTTCTAAGAAGCAGAAAAAGTTGATTTTGCATGGAGTGTCAATCAGTTAAACAGACTTGAGATACATTTTTTTTTGGTTTAGAAGTCCCTTTTGGATATAATATGCGTGCTTATGAAGTTATAAAGTTGAAATGGCTATTGGCTGGCTCTTTCTAGATTGCATAGATACAATTCTTACTATATAGTTTTAATTTCAGCCAGTGAGTGGGTGAAGGGAAAGCAAATGGAGGATGCAGCTTCAATCAAGAACAGGTAAATAACTGCTGTACTTGCTGATCTAATCTTTTTTTTGCGGGGTCCTTTGTTTTCTTGTTGATGTAGTCTTTGCATTCTATGTTAGTTTTCAGCAATAAAGGTTGTTTTCTATGTTAGTTCTCAGCAATAAGATTCATTAGTTTCTTGTGAGATACACTAGCGTGTCCTCTAGGTGGCTCGCTAGTATATATGGGCTTCAGGATATGGGCTTGATTTTTTTTTTTGCAGCATTGGTAGTCACTAGCATAGGATATTTTTTGCTCTTATTTGATTGATGATATCTATTTGCTTTTATAGCTTTGAGCTCAATGCCTGATTGCTGCTTTTCCTTGGAAGCATTGGCGGACTCATGGTAGTGACTACTATGTCCAATGAGTCTGCAAATTCATTGAAATGTTAAAGTCATGTCGCCTTGTGTTTTAGCCTCTCTTTCTATTATAGTTTGCTTGGAGTTTTAATGGTTTCCAATTGCATGTCTGGGACAACGACCAGTTTTTCTGGTTGTGCACCAGCACATCTACATTTTTTACCTATTGTGCGGCTGTACTGTGCATCTGAATGTTAATTGTCAGAACTTCTTAGTAACACTTCAGGACTGCAACTATTTTATCTAGTGTAAAATTTAGTACCTCAATACCGATAGGAGATGGTGAAAACAATGGAGCAAACTGATATAAAAGCGAGAAGTTCTAAAGTGTGTTGTTCAGGCCTGCAGTAGGCAGTAGGCCCACATTTGGTGTTCATCTCATATCAGTGAATTGTTAGATGCAAGATGAGGCGTCTAATCCAAAGGAAGAATGGAGGTGGAAAACATAGGTCTTGTAAATCCCGTGAAATTCCCGAATGCTTGGTTATCTATTAACTATATAGTTATCTATTTTTGATGTTTAAAGTTCTCTTTTATGTCAGCTTGCTCCATTGTGCCTCAGTACTAGGAGGTACCAAACTACCTCCAAACTTTTTTAGTTGTTATTTTCTGTGTTTCTAAATGTATGATGTCTTTGACTTTCTTAAAACTTTGATCAATAGTACATGTTTCATATTTAGTTAAGTGAAACTAGATTTGTCGTTAAAGTATTTTAAGTGTGCTTTATATAAATGTCTGTTTGCACAAATATTTATAGAAAATACAAACTGTGAAACGAATTTAAAATGTCTATGATGACATTTAAAGCCGGAGGTAGTACATAAAGGACCGTAAAATCACTCATCCCTCATTTTTAGGAAACATTCTTTACCAAATTGTGGCTAGCATTGTTTGAGCACAAGCTTTATTTATTGTGTTCATTGGAGTTCTTGACTTATCATATTTTGTTTTTCAGTGAGATAGCGAAGCATCTATCGCTTCCACCTGTAAAGCTCCACTGCAGCATGCTTGCAGAGGATGCAATCAAGGCTGCCGTGAAGGATTATGAAGCGAAGAAGGCAAAGTTGGATAAGGGGAACGAGTAGACATCCTACAGAGAGAACAGGGGATAGTCCAGTAGCATAGCACGTACTAGTATCATAAAATGTGTGATGATGCTTATGCCACGGAAATAAACGCATGTACGTTGTAGTTTGTATCAGGCAAAAGTATGGTACACCACATGTTGTCGAAGGTGTACACGAAGGTATGCCAAGCTTGCCAGTGTCGTTTTTACCCAAGTTTTGTACATGAAAAGTGCTTGGTACTGGTGAGTCTAATGTAGAGAAGGCGTTTAGCCATCCTGTAAATGATACAGTACTATAGTATGCTAGAACCTAGTCAAGTCTGCTGCCTGTTGTGCAGCCTTGTCTTGTTTCTTTTATCGGGACTCTTATGATTGAAACGCAAATAGATGTTGATAGCCCATTTCACAGAGGCATGTAACATGTGGCGTAATCTATGGACTTGGGCTGCTTACGGTTACCAGCAGAAAGCTAATTAATGGGTTTGGCAAATGTGTCTTCCAGCAGTCAGCCATTTCGGACACAGCTAGATTTTTATTTCAATTATTGCCCTCGAAAACATCCTTGTCGAGGGTGTTGTGCTGCATTTGGACTGCAGCTAGCAGTTGGAAACGAAACAGTTTGGTACAGGCGTTACCCTCTTCAGGATTCAGGAACGTGATCTTTTTTGTAGCTATGGAAGTTGGGCACTATAATACACGGTTTTTATTAACTCGGGTTCACTCGATAAAATACTTGCAGAATTAAACACGAGTACCCTCCCTCTCATTTTTTTGATAATGGATAAAAATCCGACCTCCGATCTCTATATGATATATATAGAGCCAGTACCCTCACTCTCATGCATCACGCAAAAGCTTAAGATCCATCGCAACCTTCAAGCCTGCAAGCTCCTTATCCAAGCAACAGTAGTTTAAGGAATAGCAGGTTGGCAACCATGTATCTTCGCCTATACGTGGTTAGCTGCGTGCGTACGCACACTGTTTCACAATTAATTCATAGTGTTCCTAATTACGATTTGCCTCTGCTGTGTCTTGAGCTAATCTTTCACGCGACTGGTAATATCACGATATACTACTAACTAGCGTGAGAATTTACTACTTGACATCCTCTAACAAACCAGTTTTCAAATACCCCTCTCGTAAATTTGTGTTCCAATTTGTTAAATATGTGATCCAAATTTCAGACTACAATATATTCGGATTAGTTTTCTACTAGGAAAATTAGTTTCCTATTAGGACTTCGTGTCTTTGCCTATTAGAACTCCTATATTTCTCCTATATATATCCCTTGTAAGCCGCATAGGGAGGGTGCGACAGCCCAATTTATCCCTTGCGTTTGTATTCAACTCCTCTAATAGTGATCATTGCCGGTCGGCACCCGTGGTTTTTTTCCGCAAGGGTTTTCCACGTTAAATTCGTATCTCCGTTGTGCATCTATTTTCTTAACAAGTAGTATCAACAGGACAATTATATCAAGGCCCGTTGTATCTTGTCTAATGCAGGTTTGCCTAAATAGTTTTGGGCAAAAATTGTTTCCACTGCTTGTTATCTTATTAATGGATCACCCAGTTATGCTATTGATAAGAAGACTCCAATTGAGGTATGGTCTGGTTCCTCAGCAAATTATTCAGACTTAAGAGTATTTGGTTGTACTGCTTATGCTCATGCTGATAATGGTAAATTGGAGCCTAGAGCTATTAAGTGCATTTTTCTTGGTTATCCGTCTGGCGTGAAAGGCTATAAGTTATGGTGTCCTGAAACAAAAAAAGTTGTGATTAGTAGAAATGTTGTCTTCCATGAATCAGTTATTTACGTGACAAACCTTCTACTAATGTTCTTGTTGAGAGTCAGCAGAAAGCAAGTGTGCAGGTGGAGAACTTGATCAGTTCAGGGCATGCACCAGAAAAGGATGATGTTGTTATTAACCAAGATGCACCTGTTAGTGAATATTCAGATTATTCTACTGTTGAGCGGTCTCCAAAGCATTCTATTGCAAAAGATAAGCCCAAAAGAAATACTAAACCTCCTCGAAGATATATTGAAGAAGCGAACATAGTTGCTTATGCTTTGAATGTGGCAGAGAAAATTGAAGGTAATACAGAACCTTCTTCATATTCTGAGGCTATTGTTTCCAATGATTACAATAAATGGAAAACTGTTATGCATAATGAGATGGAATCACTTGAAAAGAATCATACTTGGGAATTGGTGAAGTTGCCAAAGGAGAATAAACCTATCCGTTGCAAGTGGATCTTCAAAAGAAAGGAAGGTATATCTCCAACTGATGAGGCAAGATACAAAGCAAGGTTAGTTGCTAAAGGTTATAGCCAGATTCCAGGTATTGATTTCAATAATGTCTTTTCCCCTGTTGTGAAGCATAGTTCAATTCGCACATTACTCAGTATTGTTGCAATGCATGATTATGAACTAGAGCAAATGGATGTTAAAACTGCATTTTTACGTGGGGAGTTAGAAGAGGACATTTATATGGAGCAGCCTGAAGGTTTTGTTGTTCCTGAAAAAGGGAACCTAGTCTGTTGGTTAAAGAAATCTCTTTATGGTTTGAAGCAGTCGCCTAGACAGTGGTATAAGAGATTTGACTCTCTCATTCTTTCTCAGAAGTTTAGAAGATCCAATTATGATAGCTGTGTTTATCTCAAAATGGTTGATGGTTCAACTATATATTTGCTTTTTTATGTTGATGATATGTTGATTGCTGCAAAAGACAAAGCAGAGATAGCAAAGTTGAAGGCACAATTGAGTAGTGAATTTGAGATGAAGGATTTGGGTGCAGCTAAGAAAATTCTCGGTATGGAAATTACTAGAGAAAGAGAGTCTGGCAAGTTATATCTTAGTCAGAAATGTTATATTGAGAAGGTCTTTCATCGTTTCAATATGCATGATGCAAAACCAGTGAGTATTTCTTTAGCTGCACATTTCAGATTATCTTCAGATTTATATCCACAGTCAGATTATGATATTGAGTACATGTCTAGAGCTCCATATTCAAGTGCAGTTGGTTCACTTATGTATGCCATGGTATGTTCTCGTCCTGACTTATCACATGCATTGAGTGTTGTCAGTAGATACATGGCTAATCCTGGCAAAGAGCATTGGAAAGTTGTTCAGTGGATTTTCAGATACCTGCGTGGTACCTCTAATGCTTGTTTGCAGTTTGGGAGATCTAGAGATGGACTTGTTGGTTATGTGGATTCAGATTTTGCTGGAGATTTGGATAGGAGAAGATCACTCACATGTTATGTTTTCACTATTGGAGAATGTGCTGTTAGTTGGAAGGCAAGTTTGCAAGCAATTATTGTCTTATCTACTACTGAAGCAGAGTATATGGCTATTTCTGAAGCTTGTAAAGAAGCTATTTGGCTTAGAGGTTTGTATACTGAGCTTTGTGGAGTTACGTCTTGCATTGATATATTTTGTGATAGTCAAAGTGCAATATGCTTTACAAAGAATCAGATGTTCCATGAGAGAATAAAGCACATTGATGTTAAATTCGTGTCTCTGTTGTGCGTCTATTTTCTTAACACAGTTTACTACCCGATCGCAACTAATTCTCTCCCGCTTTATCGTGCGGCGCATGACAGAGAATTAATGGGGACTCAGTGGTAGGGAATGAAAGTTTACAAGAGTGGTATTTAAAAACTGACTTTTTAGGAGGATGACAAATCGTCAATTCTCCCCTAACTAGCAAAACCAGCTTCATTTCCCTGCTCAAAATTAATCAGCTACCTAGGCAGAGCATGATTGAGACTCAACTTTGACGTGGAGATCCAACCTAGCTCCACGTAAACATTTCCACGGAATTCGCACGTGCGAAACCAATGGAGAGGAAAAGATACATAGATCGAAACCATTGGCAATTGCACGTAACTATTGATTATCAGTTGCCCAAGAAGTTATAAGGCAGTGCAAAGCCAAACGAGAGTACGAGAGACGATCGAGCGCACGTTGGTGCGACACGCAAAACCCGTAGCCGTTTCAGGGTCTCCCGGCGAGCGGCTTTCCGAGTTAGGCGTGCCGAAGTTGCCATCCATCATCAGCCAGCTCGCGTCACGTCGTGCCAGCCCCGCATGATGTTCTTGTACAGTGCAGTATATAAGCGCGGCGAGCTCGAGGTGTACGCCGCCATCCGTACGTTGAGCCACCGAACAAAACGGATTTGGTCGGAGCCATGCAATATACGGTGGAAGGGAGCGGCGGCGGCGGCGGCGGCGGCGTGCAGCCGGTGGAGGCGGCGGCGGCGGCCGTGCGCAAGGGCCCCTGGACGATGGAGGAGGACCTCAGCCTCGTCAACTACATCGCCGCCAACGGCGAGGGCGCGTGGAACACCCTCGCCCGCGCCGCCGGTACAGTGGCATGGCATCCATGCTCCTTGTCAACTAATTATTGCATTGCAACCGATCGATCGTTTGATATCTTCACGCCATCAAGCAGGGCTTAGCCGCACCGGGAAGAGCTGCCGGCTGCGGTGGCTGAACTACCTGCGGCCCGACGTGCGGCGCGGCAACATCACGCCGGAGGAGCACACGCTCATCATCGAGCTACAGGCCAGATGGGGCAACAGGTAATGCACATTAACTCTATCATATTACTACCTAGCAGTAAATGGAACACATTCTATATATCCTAGTATTACGAATCTAGACGTGAATCTCGTACTAGGTAGTAATATTTTAGAATGGATGATCGATGGATCGATCACTTGGATTCTTCAGGTGGTCCAAGATTGCAAGGTACCTTCCTGGCCGGACCGACAACGAGATCAAGAACTTTTGGAGGACCAAGATACAGAAGAAGCACAGGAGAAGCACGCACGGAATTCACGCGACGACGACGACGACGAGCGAAAGCATCATGCCTGCGGCTCCAGTGTACCAGACCACGGTGGCCGAGGACCAAGGAAGCAGTAGCGTCTCCGGCCGGACCACAATCGCCACCGTCGTCGTCACGCAGGAGTACGCCACTGAGGCGCCGCGGCCGACTGGCATGAGTAGTAGCTGCTTGGACCAGCTTCAGCCAGGCTACGCGAGCTCGATCCATGGAGGAGAAGATGGTGCCGCTGCTGGTGACGTCGTCGTCTCCGACGAGTTCTTGGCAGCGTCGAGCGACAACTTCTGGGCCCTCGAGGATTTGTGGCCCACGGTGCAGTCTCTCCATGGCAATTGCTGATTGGATTCATGGGTCATTGTGTTCGATCATGTAGGCTATAGCAAATTAGCAATGTATTTGTATATGCGCATCAATTCTTCAAAGGAAATGTATAAACCGAAATGTATGATTTGGCAAATCCAGTTATACAATTCTTGCAGCGAAACAACGACGATAGTACAAAATGTCTCGAGGTGTAAAACAAAAAATCGAGGAAGAAAAGTTGAGTGTCCTAGAATAGCCTAGTGCGTGTGTTCGTCAGACCGGTCAGGCGATTGACACCTTGGCGCCGACCTCCTCGAGCTGCTTCTTGGCCTCGTCGGCCTCGTCCTTGCTCACGGCCTCCTTGACCTTCTTGGGGAGTCCCTCGATGAGGTCCTTGGCCTCCTTGAGCGCCAGGTTCGTCAGCGCGCGCACCACCTTGATGGTCGCGATGCGCGCGCTGCTCGGCACCTCCTCGATCACCACGTCGAACTCCGTCTTCTCGGCGGGCGCGGCATCCTCGCCGCCGCCCGCGGCGCCGGCGGCGCCGGGGGCTGCGACGACCGCAGCGGGCGCGAACGCGGCCGCGGACACGCCGAGGCGCTCCTGGAGGTGGTCCACGAGGCCCCTGGCCTCCTCCAGGGTGAGCCCCGCGATGGCGTCCCCGATCTCGAGAACCTTAGGGGAAGCCGCCGTGGAGTTGCAGGCGACGGAGTGGCGGCTGCCGCCGCGGCCGCTGGTGGGGAACCTGAGCGTCTTGGGGGCGGAGGAGGCGGTGCGGACGTGGAAGAGGGGTAGAGTAGAGGAGACGGCGGTGGAAGCCATGGCCATGGCGAGCTCGCTGGTTCTTGGATGGCGCGCTCTGCTCTCTGCGACGCGGAGGAGAAAGATGCGGGAGGATGGCGCGCGGGATAAGATAAGGAGTAGATGGGTTCGAGTGCGATGTGGCCACGCCTCCTGTGTTCTACAACCGTTGGATCTTAGATGGACGGCCATCAATAACTCAATGCTTTCTTATATCTGACGTTGCATCGTTTTGCACTCCCTCTTCTACTGCCTAAGAAACTGATTACCAAGCAATCCTTCTTTCTTCTGCTCAAGATTCATGCAGAAAAAGATCAGGTTAACCTGTCAAGCTTGAACAAAAATCCATTCACTGTGCTTTTGCTGTGCACGATGTGTCAGAAAAAGTGCTAGGATCCTTCGCTTTGCCATGGCCAAAAGGGAAAATTTGGAAAGTAGCAAGTTCCAATCCTCCCCTTCCACACTAACCCCAGCCTTTAAGCTCACTCCAAGCATATTTACCCAAGTGATATTAAGTAGCCTCCAAATTGTTCTTAGCTGATTAGCTCTCTGCAGTAAGCACAGGTTTGCCCGATGTCGATGTCCTCGCCGGCGACGCCTCTGCTGGCCGGCGCGCACCCCATGCGGCCACCGCGGCAGGACACGTCCGCGGCGGCGGCGGCCGGGGCCACCGGCGGGGGCGGGTCGTACACGCCGGTGTTCATCGTGCTGGGCGTGATCGCGGCGCTGCTGGTGATCTCCTGCATCGTGGGGCAGGTCTGCACCAAGAAGCACCTGCGGCCGCGGCCGCGCCGGGACCGCGTCGCCTACGACGACGACGACATGGAGGGCGGCTTCGCCCATGCCGGCGGCGGCCCGGGCGGCATTGCCAAGATGGAGGCCGCCGCGCCGCCGGCGACGTCGGTCGAGGCCCCGCCGCCGCCGTGATCGTTCGGTCGCCATGTATAGATGCTTGTTAGTTGTTACTGCTTGTTCGTTCTGTAGGTAGTTATCCCTGAAATTATCATGTGAGAAATTCTTCGTCTCAACAGCTGTAAAGGAGGTGATCAGATTGTGAATAAGGCACATGAATCAGGTTCTAATTTGATTAGATGTTCTGTTTGTGAAACCACATATTCATTGCGAAATATACCATGTCTGAACAAGTTTGAGCTCCATGGAAGGCAAAAATTTGACGACTGCGAAAGCAACTCCTGCGGAAAATGTTCCACTTCTCCAATTTGAACGCAACACGAAATACACAAACTCTTTAGCATACATTGGGATAATAATTTTGCAAAAAAAAAAACACATGAATGGTCAAAAATGCAAGAACAGAGGGAGAGGCCAGCAAGCAGGACAGGGAGAGTAGCATCCTTGTGTGGCTTCAGAGGGTTAGCGCCTGCTCATCATTGTCAAGAGTCATCGACGTCGTCAAAGACAGCAGAAGTTCAGATTATTCGCACGGCCTGGTATAATTAACAGGTAAGGACGCAAATTACCTTATGCTATGCATGTCTGAGGCAACAATGCACATGAACTGGGATGCTGCAGAGCATTGCTCACATCTGACAGCGCCAATCCTGGATCTGGATCTGACCGATCTGGTCGGCAGGGGCAAGGCAAATTCAGTATACTAATCTCTGTTTACCTGCACCGATTAGAAAATAATCAACAAATCAAAGAGATATTTTTCTCTGAGATATTCCTGACCCCAGCAACACCACGCATGCATTTGCAGAACATGAAACAACTATTAATCCAAGAGCACCTCCCCTGTTTTCCGACGAGCCGTTGTTAAAAAAAAAAAAAAAAAACTCCTTTTCTCTCCGCTGAATTCGGGTTCTTCTTCCCGTTGCGATCTTGAATGGCGGAGGCGTTGTCTCCGATTTCGGCTGGGCTACACGGAACGTCGAAGTTGAAGCTTTCGGTGGTGTTGGGTTCTTCCATTCTCTGACGGCACGGCAGCAACGACGTCCATGGATCAGGAAACGGCCATTACAATGATCTCCTGCTCCAAGTAAGTACACCAAGCTACTCTTCCTCGATCATCTCTATCTCTTTCTGTTCCACTCGATTTAAGGCGTTCGATTTAAGGCGACAATGCAGTACATGCATGAGCTGCCATCTGAAAGCCTGAATCTATGATCTCACTGAATTTCGAACAAGATATATGCTTCTTTAAGCCTGTCATTTTCTTACTTTTCCGGCTGCTACGATCCGAAAAGCATGACACGATCACTTGCGGCGTATGGGCAGAAATGCAGGAATTTCTAGGTGCTACTAGATAGCTTTTTGCCCATGTACCTCGACATGTGTGAATTATGATCAATGAATAGACAGATATACAGTAATAGCCCCTTCCTAACTTGATTGCCATGTACTGCTCGTAGATTTTATCTGCTAGCTCCTGTAACCATTGGTAGCTAGCACTTTCATATTTCGATCCGTAATAGTAATTACAACTCTAAAACAGGTAGCCTAGTATGTTAAAACACATGTGTTGATAATCAAATTTGGTACTTGTATGAATTTATAACAAGTTGGTTGCTGAGGCGCTCCAGGAAAGATGATGGATCCGTGACATCACCGGCGCTCTTGGAACCCAGGCTATTCTTGAATTTTTGTCTCTTTGGCAAGTTGTCCGTGCCGTTCGTCTTTCGGAGCAACCAGACTCGCTAACTTGGATATGGGAGGCGTCGGGGGAATACTCTTCTCGCTCAGCCTACCAAGGCGCTGTTTTTGGGAAGGATCCGCTTCCAATCGGCACCGGTTTGGAAATCTCTAGCACCGCCCCGTTGTTGCTACTTCATCTGGCTCGTAGCGCTCAATAGGTGTTGGATGGGTGATCGGTTGCGAAGGCGAGGACTCCCCCATCCTGATCGCCATATCTTATGCGATCAGTGTGACGAATGCATTGATCATCTCTTGGTCGCCTACCCAGAGTCCCGCCAGCTTTGGTGGATGGCGCTGAGGGCAATTGGGCAGCCGAGTTGCTTGCCGATGAATGAGGATTCGTTTCACCGCTAGCTTTGTGACAGCTGTAAGAAGCTAGGCAAAACCATTTGGCGCGGTTTTGACACCATTGCTGCACTTGTCACCTAGACGATTTGGAAGGAAAGGAACAATAGGGTTTTCAACCAGCAGCAGAGAGCCTGGGTGGAGGTGGCCAGGACAATGGCTGGTGAGGCTGAGCTCTAGCGGCTAGCCAATGTGGCTACCCCAGTGCCCGTGCTAGTTTCTATGGACGAGAGGTTACAAGAGTGGTCCAGAGAATAGGCTTAGAGAGTTTTTGTACTCCTGTATCCCGTCCCCTTCAGTCTCTTCTCTTTTCGCTGTAAATAAACTTTATTCCCCTTAATACAATGATGCACTCCTTGCGTATTCCAAAAAAAAAGAGTCTTTTCCACAAAGGCCGGTTTGACCGCCGTTGTGTGGCCGGTCGAACCGGACAATGAACTGCGGTCATACCGCAGTTGTACGGGCGGTCATACCTTCAACACAGAGTCCGAGTCCAATTTAGGTATTTCTCGTGTTTCCTTGTTTTAGAGAGTCCTAGTTGATTTTTAAGTCTAATTGGACGTGGGATAGACCATGAGAAGCAAGTCCACCTCTCCTATAAATATAAGGGGACCAAGGCTGATTGAAACAACAACCAATCAATCGTCAAATTCAATTTACTATCCAAACCCTCTATATTCTATATCTCCCTCCTTCTTGCTACCTTTCCCAAATCTTTTCTCCTCCAATCCCCCAATTGCTCGTCGTCTCTCGTCTCTGCGGCGTTAGAAGACGTCCTATCTGGCCTGCCGAGTCTAAGATAAACCGACGCGCGTTCACCCTGACGAGGTCCCTCCCAAGTGTTCGTTCACCGACATCTACCCAATTCCTACGGCGGTGCATCTTCGAGTGCTGCCGTGGGTTGCACATAACGTGCTTAAGGTGTGGTGGTGCGACTCTACGTCAACAACATGTTCTTCATAATAAAGGTGTGTAGTGATCATAAGCCTAGCTAACTTCTGTCATCGAAATTATTTTCGCCAATACACTAGTTAATTAATTATTGATCGATTCACCCTAAGATTGGCCATATATGCTACTACTACGCACTCAAAGATTTTTTTTCATGTGAATAAACTATCACTGCAGCTGAACATTTCCATTTCCTATATAGTCTTTGATCAGTTTTTGCTTACATGCGCATTATTTTCTGAGCCAATATACACAACATTTGCTGGTCAAAATATTCTAGGAATTGATAAATGCAAAATGTGCACAAGCCGAGCAGAGATTAGAAGTTCAGAACCATCAGATTCGGTCCACTCCCGACATGTTCCACACATGCACAGATGCACTGATGCACCTCTCAGATGCAGCACGCGTACACATCTTCCTCCTCCAGCCATTTTTCTAGCCAGCCATCTTGTTTATCATTGTTCCAATAATGACATGCAAAAAAAAAGTCATTGCTTGCACAGTTCCATTTGTCCTTGTCCAGCATCTGATCATCTGATCAACGTACTTGTCCCAAAGCCCCCCCTGCAATCTCTGAATCTGATGATCAACTCATTCAGGTCCCCCATACTCACACAGTCACAAACAACTCTCTCTCTCTCTCTCTCTCTGAATGAGCTCTCACGTCAGTACTAATGCATGGATGCATGTGAGGTAGCATTGCTGGGTCCTGGAACAACAAGGGGAATCAGAGAGCGGGATCGAGAGATGTTGGCAGCTACAGTCCCAGCTGTACTAGAGCCTGTGAATACTGACGTGTTGGCACAGTAGCTAGATCAAAACGCACAGCCACTTTGCTCAGAAATGGCGCCCTGCACCGCACGGCCTTCAACTCACGGGTACCCAACCCCTGCCCCCTGCCATCCCAAAAGGCGTAGCGGCGACCAAAAGCTCCAACCTTGCAGTTTTCGAGCACTGTAGCTACCATGTCCTCTCGCCAAGTAAAAGAGATAGGTGACAATGGCAATGGCAATGGCATGGCCTCTCTCACCTTCTGAATTCAAAGTTACTACTGTTGCTGCTTCTCTGGCTGAGAGGGTTAAATTCAGCTTCGGCTTTGCTTCATAGGAGAGGAGATGGCCAAAACTGAGAAACATCTCTTCCCTCGCGTGGCATTGGCAAGCATTTATAACCGTTGCTGTTTGCGGCTTTGCGATGCGACTGTGCGTCTGAAGATGTGTGTGGGCTTGGGCTAGCTAGCTACTCGTTTACTGACAGTAACAACGCTTTACCTGCCTCCGCTCTGACCGATGCAGCGCATGCGTTACTGCGACGTCGTAACTCATCTCGCACCCGACCCGAACCCTACCTACAAAACGCTAGCAAAGCTCGCCGTGTCACGTCGCGATCATTTCCTCGATCCTCTCTCGAGATCGCCGGCCAGTTCAGTGTGCCACAGCTAACTAGCTCACTCACGCGAATCGCGCATTGTTCAACTATGAGCAGGGCCATGCAGCTGCAGCGGCGCGGCGGCGCGGTGCCGCAGCCGCGGCGGTGGTGCGACGGCGACGGCGAGGAGGAGGAGGGGCCAACGACGGCGGGCGGCGTCGGTGGCGCGGGGTGCAGGTGCCGGTCGTGCGCGGCGGTGATGCTCGCGGACTGCATCGCGCTGGGTTGCTGCCCGTGCGCGGTGGTCAGCATGCTGAGCCTGGCGCTCGTCAAGGCCCCACTTGCCGTCGGCCGCCGCTGCGTCGGCCGCCTCAGGAGCCGGAGGAGGACGCTGCTGCACAACAAGCGCGTCCGCGACGTTGCCGCCACGTCGACGGCCGCCGGCGAGAAGGCGATCGCGAAGCCGGAACTAGAAGCCGCCGCCGACGCCGCCGACGTCGACACCGCGTCCGCCGCCGGCGCGGGTGCCCCGGCCGACGAGGTCGACGATGACCTGGCGTGGCTGGAGGAGATGTACCAGATGGGTCACTGGGGCTTTGGCCGCGTGTCCATCTCGGGGAAAACCCCGTGAGAAGCGCGCCTCGCCGGATCGGATCAAGTCCACGCGCGCATGGCGGCCGGAGTCGCACGCCCGGCGGCGCGGGAACGGGTCAACGTAGTGCGTGCAAGGTTGCACCACTGTTGGGTTTGATGTTTCTCCAGCTGGTTTCGTGTAAGATTTAATTTGTCGGGGGTGCACCGCCCGTGTGGCCGCGCGCGTGTGTGCCGCGCGCGCGCGTGCGGCTCTGGAACTCTGGAAAGTATTTGCAGCATTTCGCGCGCACGAATCTCAATGTAAAAAAGATTTCAAACGGAAGCAGTTTCTGAAGTACGGAGTACTACTCATGGGCCCGATCGTATCTGGCACTTACTGTAGACCGTGCGACTTATGGGCCGTTCAACTAGGCCGACGACTCGATCCATCAAACTTTTGTCGCGTAGGAGAATGTTAAAAAAAGGGAAAACGTCTAATTACTCCCTCAAATATAAATCCGATCAAATTCCTATCTGTTAGTAGCAAAAACCAGACATATTGACATCGTAACTATTAAAATCGGTATAAATTAACTCCTTAGCTATTTCGAAGGTGATTGTTGTTGACGTTGCTCGTTGACTTAATCAAACCGACTGAGTTAGCATGTGACCCACATGGTTTTAATAGTTGAGATGGTCAATATATCTGGTTCACGGATGAGATATACGAATCTGATTGAACCTATATTTGAGAGGCTTAATTTGGATTTTTTTCGTAAAAATATAGATATGAATAAGATTCAGCCCAAGCACAAGCACAAAGAGAGCATCTTGGCCCATTAAGCCCCTAAAGAATACAGAATTTATTTTTTCCGAGGAAGAAATGCCTTTTATTTTACGTAAAGAATCCTAAAAGGCCGTTCAACTCTTTTGTGAACTCACGGACTCACAGTATGTTGGTTGAGTAGCGTATGTACAGCACAGTACATTTACATGTGCCTGTCATTGAATTAGTTTGCTTACCATGCGTGCATCTTGAGTAAAACATACTTTACTTACAACGGAGCAGATTACCCGGGCGGCATGCCGTCAATCACACGCCATACAGATGAAATATCACAAGCATCGATCCTAGGACAAGCTAAACGAAACCCAGAGCTGCTATTTTTTTTCTTTCCTTTTGTGTTGTTTCCCTTTCAGTTTCATCTTTTGCTTCTAGAGCTAACCCAACAACGTCTTTTGATCTCGGTGGTAGGTGATCCAATTGGAGCTCAAGCAAGCAACAAGTAGAATACTTCTAGATAGAAAAGAAAAAAGAAACTTGTAAGAGACACTAGAAAACGATGAGAAAAGCACATGGATCCAATCCATTCCGTTCCATTCCACTAGGATTCTTTGCTGTCCAGCTTGCATTCTATTCCCTTCCATTGCATGCCAGCCTTTTCTTTTCTTTTCTTTTCCTCTCCCAAATGGCAACTCCACCGAAGACATCCAGCATCCGCCACGTGTCACATGGCCCCACCCTGTCCTACGTTGGCCCACATACCAACCGACCAACCAGCTCCTCCTCTCACCACTGACAGGAGATTGGCGGGCCCATCTGTCGGTTAGATTATGGGCCGTACCGGCCGTCACTTGTTGCTCGCGACGCGCAACCGCCCGTGGCGTGGCCTGGCCTGGCCCACCTCACGCGCGCATCTCCGCCTCCTTTATTTCCGCCGCCCCGTTGGCCACAGCACAGCTCGCGCCACAGAAAAACTCCACCACCAGACACGCCACGCCACGCCACGCCATGGCGGACGGCGACCGTGGCGTAGTCGTCGCCGCCGCCGCCGCCGTCGGCCACGACGACGTTCTAGAATCTGACGAGGAGGAGGACTTCACCTTTGCGGCGGAGGCGGCGGCGGCTGTCACATGTGTGGTTGGAGCCGGCCGCATCGGCTCTGTGTACCCGGTCTTCGGCCGCCCGCGGTCGCCGCCGCCACCGGTGCAGGAGGGGGAGGAGGAGGAGGAGCATGATACGGCCACCGTGAGGGTGCCGCTGGGGCAGCTTCTGCTGGAGGAGAGGGCGTCGTCGGGGCAGCGGGCCGACGAGGATGGCGATCTTGACGGCGTGCCGGCGGAGACGTACTGCCTGTGGTCGCCCGGAACCCCCGCGGCGGCGGTTTCTAATTCTCCGGCTCGGTGCCAGAAGAGCGGCTCGACTGGGTCGGTCCTCCGGTGGCGGCAGCGGCTCATCGGGCGGAGCCACAGCGACGGGAAGGAGAAGTTCGTGTTCTTGAGCTCGGGCTCCGACCGTAGTAAGGGGAGGACGACGACGAGCGGCGATGTCGGTGGCCATGGCGGCGGCTTGAGATATTACGCGAGAGGAGGTGGCAGTGGAGGCGCCGGCGGCAATGGCGGTGGCCGGAGGCCGTCGTTCCTTCCGTACAAGCAGGATCTCGTCGGCTTGTTCGCCAACGCCGGCGCGTTCCGCCGGAGCTATCATCCGTTCTAACGTATTGTAGGGTCTTCTCGCTGATCGTTTGCTTAATTCCTTAATATCCTTTTTGTCTTGTCATGGTGTGACTTCGGATTACGGTGTGTTAGAACTGAAGTGTGAGTGTGTGACAGATCGATTTGTAGCAGAAAATCTTTTGCAGATTTTTTATACTACTATGTGATGATGAGTAGTAGTAGATATGTATATATCGTGGATTTTGTATTGTTTTGATGATTCCTACTGTTTTTTTTAAGCATTCGAATTCAGAAACGTGCAGTACATTTTCTCTCTCTCTCTCTTTTGAAAAAAAAACGTGCAGGAACAGTTCATAATGCCCTTATTACTAGTACGTGAAACGTGATTCCCGGCCGAAGTTTGAATTAATTCGAATCCGGTTTAGAACATAGGAATTCCAAGCAAAATGGTTTACTCCTAATTCCAAGTAATAGCATTTAGAAAATTCAACACATCATCACACCAAACAAGGCAGATTACTGTATTAGGTATTAGCTTTAACTCTCTCAGAATCAAGGGCGCAACCTGTGGTTGCAGCTTACCTGCCGTATGTTAACGCATCTTGTCTGTAAGCCTGAAAGAGTCCATCGGATCAGACGTCACCAATACATACGGACGTAACAGAACACAGGACACAATCGCTGTCAAATCTTCAGTAACTTTCTCACCACTCGATCAATCACCAATGACCAACCCTCTCTATCTCCTTTTCAATCAAGCCCCCCTGCGCTTTGGGTTAGTGGCCACAAATTTTTTTTTTGAAAGGTGATTAGTGGACACAATTAACCCGGTCGTTGCGTCTACGTAGTACTGTACTCTGTTTCGTAGGTGAAAGGTACAAGTGGTTCTTTACTTATAGAGTCGCAATTAATCCATTACCTATAGAGTCGTCATTTGTTGGCACCTCGTCGTTGAGCTATTGGACTCATTGCTTAATTATGCTGTATTTGTACAGCAGCTAGCACTCGACGCAGCAACGTCCTTCATTCTCGTACAGTCTCACTGTATGTCTGTACTGCACAAAAACGCATTTGTATCGAGATGGGGGATTAATCTTGACCGCTGATCACAGCATTAGAGACCTCACATGGGCTTGACACGAGATGTGGGCTTGTGGAGTTGTAGCCCAAGCCCGCATGAGCGCTCTGCCGTATGAATCGCTGTGCAACTTCGGTGGGCCCGCCTTGTCATTTGGGTGATTCGGTGAGTTACCCGACTGGTCGAGCACGGCCAAAAACAGCACAAAATTGTGTCCCTTGAGATTGATACCGGTTGACCTAATACTGATGGTCCGCAGATGATGGAGATCTATTACATGAAAAGAAGACACCACATTCGCTGTAGAGACTAGAAAATCCCACGTTAATTAGAAAAAAGAAAAAAAATAGAAAAAATAGAGTTCAAGTAGGATTATAATTTAGCAATAAGCTGAAATTCGAAATAAAAAATAAGGAAAAAGTTAAAAGAGGAGTCCATATAAGACACAACACACAAGATTAATTAAAATTTAGAATAAAAAATAAATATATTCAGAAATAAGATTTTCAATACGAATTTCAAATAAACTTAAAAAATCATTAAAACTCGGAAAAAAAATAAAAACTCATTGTGAACGCTAGAATTTTGCACAAGAAAAAGATATATTTATTAATCGTACGATCATAACATATACAAATTTGAACAGTTAAGATTTAATTGAGAGTATCCTTCTATAATTTGGAAAGTTGAAAGAGAGATTTTTTGAATCGGACGCATTGTACTTGCCGCATGTCATCCTGACACATACATTGGAATCAAAACTAGCCATATGCATTCTTGATCGGATTCAATGTATGAGAGTATCCTAGACGTATTAGCTTTTGTATTTAGCCCAATGTTGACGAGATGGATAGATCAGTACATACTTAAATAGCTTATAGCTCTACCATGTACTTAAAAAATACTCTTTGTTTCAAGTAAAAAAAGAACAAAATAGCGAGAAAGCTAATTCGCGAACGTCCACCCCACGCGATCACTTTTCCCACCAGTAGCACGCGTCTTGTTTTCTTTCAGTTCCTTTTGCTGTAACGCTGTTGGTCGATTCGGACTGCATATTGCATTGTTTTCAACGTAGGATCTTGGAAGTACGAATCAACTAAAGTTACCGAACAGAATCCCCATACAAGGTTGCCGCATGCCTGTTTTTATTGACTTTTCTACTGTGTGCATGCAAAGGTGGACCCATATTATTTTGTAAGTTTGCATGTAATCTAACTATGTTACATATATATCACTTACTTTTTACTTGAATAAATCCTACGGAGTACTTTCCATTTTGGCTCATCTAGATACAATAGAAAGTTTACTAAATATTTTTTTCTTTCTAGACTTATTTTTTTTGTGTAAAATGCATTCATACAATTTTTTTAAAAAAGATCTACATCGAAAGTTTACACGCATAAAGTCTACGTATAAAAGGTTACCACATATAAAGTTACTATATTTATATGCACATATATATGTGTAAAGTTTTCATGCTAGAAGTTTCTATGTATAAAGTTAGTATATATAAAGTTTATATGGATAAAGTTGCTATGTACAAATGAGTAGTGTAAATGTAGTGCTGTAGTCTAAGCCCACTTAAGTAAAGGAAAAAAATGCTAGAGCTAATGGGCCCGGGTAGATTTTTGCAAGTACGTGGGCCATGCATGTTGTGGACTTAGAGCTGGGACTCGTGAGCTAGGATCAAAACACTTCGTGTGTCTCGTGCGCGATCGAATGCATCAAGAATAGCACCGAGCAGAGCCGAGTCTCGTGGAAGAAGAAGGTCGTCTCGCATGCTAGACTCACCATCCCGATCGCGCGCCTCCAGCGCACGCGATCACTCGCGTATTAGATGCCCCCACAAAATAGTGTGCAGTTGCATACCACATTATTCGATGACAATTATAGGGAGTACCTAGGAGTTGAGACTGATTGGTTACCATCTTTATTTACTAAAAGGGTTGTAAGTTGATGATCAGACTTAGAGACGTGGCAAACAACCAAAGTTGACTAACAGCAAGTTTAATAGTATAGCTAACTATTAATTATTATTAGTTCATAGTAAAGCTAACATGTATAATTGGTTAACTATAGATCGACTCTATTTTTTCTCTCCCCTCTCTTTCTCTCCATATGTATTTAATGCAAATGTTTTGGAGCAAGTGTATGACTAGCTCTTGTATGAGAGCAACACTTCTCATTTTTCTTTATCTCTCTCTTTCACATAAGCTTATAGTTGGCTTATAGCCCACTATTATCCTTGCTTTAAGCCGAACAAAATATGAATGGACGGGATCCGGATCAGCTGTAGGCACAATATTAGCTGCAACTTAAACACTAGCCATGCATACATAAAAATTCAAAATAAAAAATAAAAATAAATTTTGAAATAGGATTTCAACACTAATCCCAAACGAACTCAAAAAATCATGAAAATCAGACTAAAATAATTAATAAATAAATAAAAATAACATATCAACACGAGTATGAGGTGGCAAATGACAAGAAAGAGAGGAAGGGGGGCAGCGTGCGGGTCGTAATGTAGTAGGGTGGTTATGGTTGATGGGATATTTGAAAACTATGAAACAGATCCTAACGATGATTAGATTCGATTTTTAAATCCTAACAACGACAAAGGCGAGTTGTAAAGCAGTAGGGTTGTGGCGGTTTACCGGACTTCTTGAAAGTAAAAAAAAAGATCCAACAATAATCAGATTTGATTTTTAAATTCTAATAACAATAAAGAGCGGAGGGAGAGCGGAGGGTGGCAGCGGACTATAAAGGAATAGAGGTTGTTGTGTTTAAAGAAATCTAGCACGACCATAAACTGACATAACTATAAACTCTCAAGGAGAATGAATAGAATCCATAACAGGCTGGGCAATTAAGTAAGTAAAGGTGTGATAAAAGAGTAATGAGTAATTGGTGGTGTGACTTCTAAAAATATAAAATTAGAAACCTGATGATGGTAATATTCAATTTTAATTCTAAGACAAAATTTTAAAAAATAATATGTAAAAAAATTATATAATTTTATATGGATGCTAGCCGCGCAATTGCGCGGGTCACCCTACTAGTTTAGAATGATTTTTTTGAGTTTGGTTGTTTTGTTGGTTTGGCATTGTTTCTACGAAATTCTACCGTATTAACCTAGCTATGGTAGGCTCTACAACCATCGATGTAGCTCATCGTATGTGCTCTATGCCCCTTTCTATACTTAGCGACTGACTATGGTCACAACTTTCCTTGCTCACATACTGGTGGATTTCTAATAGTTGGTGTTGTTGCACATGCAGTTATTTTGATGGTAAGAGACTATGATCCAACGATTCGATACAACGATCTATTAGATTGTTTTCTTATACACCGTGATGTAATCATATCCCATCCTTAACTGGGTATGTATATTTCTAGGTTTTCACGATTTTGGTTTGTACAACTCATAATAATACCATGAGTGCTTTCGGTCATCTCCAAGAGATGTTTTTTATACTGTCATACAATTACAACTGATCTTTGTTCGATGGATACAAAATCTCCATGCTAGCACACCTAGCATAACAACTCATGGTCCAACAACAAGCACTAGCTTAACATGGGGAAGTGGCGAGTTAGTAGCAGTAGGCGACAAAGTTGTTTTGTTATCTATTCTATTGGGAACACCGTAGATTTTTAGTCCATCATATTCACACATTTATAATCCATATGATTGTATTAATGCATTTAAAAAGTGTTTTATTTGCTCGCAGTCCCCTTTTGTCAAGGGTTTTGTCGGGGTTTTTGCATGCATTGAATAAATTGGATATATTAATAGCCCATTCCAGTCCATTAAGGTGAAGTTAGCACACATTTACATTAAATGTAGGCCCTCTCGAGCCCGTTTGGAGCAAATTACGGCCCATTACGAAGGAATGGCGACCTACTGAGGTCCATTTAAAGGAAATGTCGGCTCCGGCCGTTTAGGCCCATTAATGGTTACTTCAGCCTATTAAATGGCTTCTAGGCCCAATGACAACTCGGACCATCCCAAATGGGCCAGCGATTCGTAAGACTCGCTCAGGTGGGCTTGGGCCGAAATTACCCACATGCACATCTCGCGTCTGCTTGTACACGCCACCCCCCGCTTCACAAACGCGCTGCGCCACGTTGACAGCGAGTGCAACCTAACTCAGGCAGTAGTACGATTCAACTGCAACGTGCAATCACATCCGTTCCGAGCTGTCAAATATCGCGATCAGCGGTCAAGATTAGTGCCCCCATCTCGAGGCAAATCAAAACGCTTTCTTTCGTGCAGTACAGTTGAGAATGAAGGCTAGCTTACTACTCCTCCGTAGCTTGGTGTATATAAGGAGAGCCATGGCGCAAGACACCGAGGAGGAAGCCGCGCACGCCATGGGACGGGACACACACGGCTGAAGCTGAAGCGATGGAGCTGAACGCGATCATCGCCGGCAGCAACATGCTGGACGACGACGGCGGCGGCTTCACCTTCGCCGAGGTGCCGCCGCTAGCTGTGGCGGCCGGCGACGGCGGCCGCTGCGTGGGCCCGCCGCTGTACCCCGTCTTCGGCCGGCCGAGGTCACCGCCAACGCCGCATCGGCGGCCGGAGAAGACCACGGAGGCGCCCTCACGTCTGCCGCTGTGGCGGTTTCTGATGGTGGACCACGTGCCGCCGCCGCCACCGACGACGCAGCCGCCGGCGGACGACCTCGACCTCGACCTTGACGGGGACCCGGCGGAGTCGACGTTCCTGTACTGCCCGCTGTGTCCCGCGTTGCCGGTGGCGACGCCGTCGCCGGCGTCGGCCACGGTGGCCTCCCCGGCGCGGTGCCGGAAGAGCGGCTCCACGGGGTCGTCTCTCCTCCGGTGGCGCCAGCGCTCCATCGGCCGGAGCCACAGCGACGGCAAGGAGAAGTTCGTGTTCTTGAACGCGAGCTCCTCCTCCTCCTCCGGCTCCGACCATAAGGGCGGGGGAGGCGGCGAGGGTGGCCATGACGATGCCCTGAGCTACTACGCCAACGGCGGCAGCAGGGGAGGCGGCGGCAGCAGTCGCCGGAGGTCGTTCCTTCCCTACCGGCAGGACCTCGTCGGACTTTTCGCGAACGCCACCGCGTTCCGCCGGAGCTATCACCCGTTCTGAGTTCTAACGTCGCGAACGTCTTCGCGCGCTATCCATGTTGCTCGATCGATTTTATTCTTCTCTCTGCAGGTTAAGTATGTACTTACTTGCCACGATAAATCCGTGAGCAGGTTTAATTAAATTTGTTTGCTGCGTGTGGCTGATAAGTTTGGCTGCACGTTTTAATTTGTTTGTCTGCGGTAATTGTAACAATTTGTTCCAAAAAAATGTTGAGTGTAACAGTGCTTGCATAAGTATATTGTATACACGGTTTTTATATGTGTTCAGCAGGGCTACTGTAGTACTGTATATATAAGTTCAAACATGCATATAGTCATAAACTCATAAAAGTTTTTAAAATTCTTTCCTCCATCGCTATATTTTCCACAAGCTTCTTTCCTGTTGGTAGCATAGAGAAGTACTAAAGTCATCTAAAAAAAGTATTACTAGTAGTCATGTGTGTTTTCTCTTTTCTGAACTAACATACTATGTTGGTAATAACATAGTACGTACGTGTGCTCCTCTCATATTTCTAGCTCTGCATGGCGTAGTGAGTAGCATGTGGTCGTGCAGATGGGCTTGTGTTGCTAATTACTCGTACTAACCAACATGGCATTGTTGTAGCTGACTTGTTTCGGCATATTCATCACGTAATTAACTAATTAGCTACATCATTAATGTGCTAGGCCAACACGTACGTACAGTACAGATGCAACCTTCAAAACAAAAATAATTAAAGTACAGATGCAACATTCAAACGAAACTAATTAAAGTACAGATGCAACCTTCAAACAAGACCGTTCTTTCTTTCTTTCTTTCAACAGGGTCTTTAATTAATCTCTCCAACCTTCTTCCGGCCTGATCTGCCACTACGTACTGATGATAGCCTGATACTGAACTAACTGCTCCATTAACCGTGCTGTGCTGCAGCAGAGATTTCAACCATACGACCATTAATGGTCATTTTCCAGGTATCAGCTTCAATCACCAACTCTCTTTTACCAAACTTTACTCTTAATTCGTCCTAAAAATATATTAGCACTATTAATCTGTACTGGTGCAATTATGCAAATCCGCTCATGCGCGCGAATATGCTATGCCGTCCTCCCTAATATAATTAAGCTTTGCATGAAAGTTAACTCTTTCTCCCGTCAAAATTACAGTACATACGAGAGAGCACATCTAGGCAACAAGGCAGTGCTGATTTGGCATGTTGTCTCATCTAATTTATTACTAGTCCTTCAAAGATGAAAGCTAAACACCAAGGGTGTGAGTGTGTGACACATGGGGTACCAAAGAGCAAGGTTATGTTTCAAAAAGACAAAAGAGCAAAAGATCAAGTACAAATACTATCACACTTCGGTTAATCCATACCTTTCGTCCAAATGACAGACATTAAAAACCACACGAATTTTAGCCTACTCTGTCCATGCTTATCTCCTCGATCTTCTCAGATAGCCTTCTCTCTCTCGGACCACGTTTGATTAGCAAGGAAGCCTCTGATTAATCAATCGGTGGGTGGTAATCGCGCTGAGCGGCTGAGCTGAGACGAGACGAGCCGAGTTCAATGTGAAGTAGACTCTGCACGCGACAGCCGGGGCCAGGGGCGGCTTGACCCATCGACCTGCTCTCCTCGCTCGTCAGCGCCCCGTGGAGTAATTATATACGGAGCAGATTATTGCGACGGATTAATTGATGTGATCAAAGTTAATTTAAACCTTTCAAAGAATAAACTTAAGAAATAAAATGAAACCAGCGGTAAATCTTCGTAAAAAATAAACCAAAAAGCAAATGATTGGTTTCAATAATTTGGTGAATAAGTAAAAAAGAATAGGGCATGTGTCGTCGTATCTTCTCGCGGCGCGGCTGATTTATAGCGCCGGTTTCAGATAGCAATACGGTACGGCCGTGCATTGATGAGAAGTTGCATGGAATCAATCAGCATGGCTATGCCCTCCCTAGCTAGTTTGTTGATTACATCCTACCTCTGCTATACTTAAGAGACAATTAAGTTTTTTAATGTATTATTTGATTAAGTCAGATATGATTCTCCATCAGAACTTAAAAGTGGAATGTGACGGTTTACCTTGCAGCAAGACCCAAGATCGATGGACCTGACGTCTGTCTACTTGTCTAGAGAAGCACGGATACTGTAGTAGGAGTATCACTTGAAAATCCTCGTACTGTGGGCAATTGTTTGTTTATTCTCTGATATAAATTAATCATGTAATGAACATATGATTAGTTTTGTGTTGCTTGTTGCTGCGTGTTTCCTTTTTAAACTATTGCATCCTTTTCACTTGTTGCTTATAGATCTTTTTACGCCTTTGATGCAAAATCCTCGGAGAGGTGTGACCATGAAGCCAAAGTATCTTCAGAGACTTCTCTGATGGTTACCCTGCCGCGTTTACAGAAACATCTTTGTCTCTCCGCAACTGTATGGATCCCCAAAATCCACGACAAGGCCGTGTGTGGTTGACAGTGTGCTGTATTAGACATCACAACATACCCATCGCATTAATCTCCATCCCGTTGCAGACTACACAATGCATAGCATTGGCGATGATAACAACTTTTCTAGCAAAACCTGCATGGATTCTATTGTCAGAAAGGATTTTTAGGTGATACGTGAGATCAGTACGACCATCAACCTGTAGGTTCATAGATGGCCCAGTGATGAATGCAGTGTAAATACGGTAGGCCATGTTAAGTAGACTTACGGAGCAGGGGGGGGTCTACTGTACAGTCTCTGCTGTACATGGTCCTCACCAAAATACAGGAAAACAGAGACATCACGTATGATACGTCTCTACTGAAGCGGTTACACCAGAAGCATGAATGACACAAGGAAAGAAGCCAATTTGGATTTTCTTTTTTGCCAGAAAATTTACATGCATGAATTATGTACAGTGAATTCCGTGGTAGGGGAAAATGCTAATGGCTTGTGTATTTCCGTTTCTGCATCTATGTGAAAATACAAACAGTAGAGTGGAGCCTATGGAGGTGGCTTACTATTATGATTCATCTGGCTTTGGTTCAAGAATCACGGGTATCTTCTCCTTATGATCTCCACGCAATACTTCCACGGTCACCTATAACACAATATACATAAGTACCTGATCTATTATCAATCACGGCAATTTCTTCCTACAAAAACGTGTGAAAGCTTACCTTGTCTCCAACTTTACACTGATCCAGAATCCTATACAAGTCGCTTCCATTTGTTACCTTTGTTCCATTCACAGAAGTAATTATGTCCCCTAGGATAAGCCGACCATAGGAATCCCGCTTGGTCGATTGCAGACCCTAGCATACAACAAAAGATGTATAAGTTTAAGTTGCACTAGTCATTTTCAAAGCAAGCAGCTGCACTAGTCTTCTATCACACGAACACATGTTCAAAGAAAATGCAGTGTCTGCAATAAAAAGGATTTGTTCTATCAATCAATAAGGTTAGCCTTTATGTTATATGAATGATCACTGTTATGTCTGTTCAGCAGTCCTTAGTCCTAATGACAACTGAAAACACACGAGGACATCGATCAACATAGCATATGATGTTCAGGAGTAATAAATAATTCAGGTGTTCTCCCAGTAAACTCAAACTGACATGTAATTGGAACATGCCTAGTGCAAGAAAACAGTGCTTTTAAGACTCTACAATTTACAGGAAACCAATAAATAAGATCTATGGACAATACCGCCTTGCCAGCTGGTCCATTTGGAGGAGCATCCAAGACAAGCACTCCACTTAATCCAAGCTGCTCTACAGATTGATCTGGAGCAAATTTTATCCCGAGAATAGGTCTAGTTACTTTACCAAACTTTATAAGCTGATCCACAATACCACCAACCTGGATGTGTTCAAAAGAGATGTTAATATAATAGAAAATAAAAAATTCTGAAACCCTGAGTTTTGTATTTATGTCAAGTTGCATACTGTATCAACTGGAATGGAAAAGCCAACACCAGATGATGCCCCTGAAGGTGAGTATATAGCAGTGTTTACACCTATCAAGTTTCCTGAGCTATCAAGAAGTGGCCCACCACTGTTACCAGGATTGATTGCAGCATCAGTTTGTATCACATCCTGTATAGGACGTCCTGTTGCAGCTGAACTGATTTCTCTACGCAATCCACTGCAGGAAAGGAGTCAACAGAAAAACAAAACAGAAGTGTCTCAGTGTATTGCATTATGAATCAGCAAAAGACAGAATCTGTTTACTCAAACAACATTACACCTGATGACTCCTGTAGTAAGAGTGTGGTCAAGACCAAACTGCATAAACATAGACATAAAAGGTTAAGACTGTTAGTGATCATTGAGTCAATGCAAGCATGATAGAAAATAACTCAGAATAATCAAGTGTTTAAGCATATCTTTCTATCCAGGAATCAATACGTGCTAAAAGCCTAAAAATATCACCAAAACATGCATACATAGTCTTAGTGGCATAAGATCATTTTGACATATTGGTTGTTTGCATAGTGATGAATTGTATTATTTTTTGTGTACAATAGTCTCTAGCATATATTGTATTTTCATGACAATGTCAGACATATTCATGAACTGCTAGGGTGACTTCTAATGTTGTTTCAGCTCTGATAAGAAAAGTGCATTGAATTATGGAAATAAATTATTCAGGGGTGCACGTCACAAGTAAAGAACTGAATAGTGTTTTTTGAGACTTTGTTAGAATAAATTTTATTAAGCTTATAAGCCAGCTCTCATGAATGGGTAATACACCGAACAGTTGGCGTAAGAAACACTCACCGGGTTCCCTATGGCAAAAACTTTCTGACCAACCAGTAAGTCTGCCGACACACCAACTGGTATAGGTCTTAATTTATCTGTTGGTGCTTTAATACGCAAAACAGCAACATCCTTATCCTGGTCAAATCCAACAACTTGCGCTTCATATACTGTCTGATCAGCAAGTGTGACCCTGCATAAAACTAGCAGCGGTAACTTCACTTCGCCATGATACTGTTGGAGGCTATTATGTCATAAGAATTCATCAAAACGGTACCTTAGATGGATGGATGTTTTAGTTCTGTATGCTATAAAGCATTGTCAATAAGTTGGCACCATGTAGCATTAGCAGAACAGTGTACACAGCATACTAGTATAAATATGCGGTTTAGAAGAAACCAAAGCGCATGTTATTGTCAGCCTCAGGAATGAATTATTGCGCACCAAATACTCAAGTCTAGCATTAAGTACATAATGAAAATGATATGCAAAATATAATCATTTTGAAGCTTCAAACACACAATCCTGTCAGCAACTATGACTAATCTATATCATAGGACCTTTGAATATATTAAACTACGAAAAAGGAAGCCATTGAATAATGAGTCATTAGTAGGAAGTGTTTACAGTTCACTGAACCGTTGTCAGTTGCCACTCTGTAACCACATTACAGCAGCTAATCAACATCTATTTGCATTACTCCATTCATTTCAAATTCTAGAAGTCTAGAGCAATTTACAGTCATATACAAATCTTCATGCACCCAAAAATCTATCGGAATTGTGAAGAATGACTAGAATTCTGCTATAAGCGGGGGACAGCAGCATGTCATTTTAACAAACCTGAGATCTGACGCGCCACGGATGACATGGAAATTGGTGACTATGTGGCCGCTCTTGTCCCAGACGAACCCCGACCCGGACCCCTGCGGCACCTCGAGCACGTCCAGCGTGAAGGCATCCTGCCTATAGCAAACCAGAATTGCATCAGTACGCGTGAAAAGGCAAAGCTGAGGAGGACGAACGCAACGAATTTCTACCTCACAGCGAGGTTGGTAATGTAGACGACGGAGGGCGTGTTCTCTTGGAAGAGGCGCACGGTGGCGAGCTCGTCGGCCTGCAGCTTCCGCGGCGTGGCGACGACGAATGCGGAGGCGGAGCCCGCGTCGCCGAGGATCAGCGCGGCCGAGGCGAGGGCGACGATGAGGGAGCCCGTGGCGGACGATAGGATCCGGCCGGCCTCGTCGGGGAGCAGGTCGCGGAGCCGCCGCGGCCACGGCCACGGAGAAGCCGAAGCCGTAGACGAAGGCGAAGGGAGGGCGAGGGAGCGGGAAGAGGAGGGCCCGGGCCCCGGCCCCGGCGACGGCGACCTGGCGGCGGCGCACGCGAGGTGTTTGATGGAATGGTGGCGCGGGCGGGGCGGAGGAGACGGGGAGAGGAAGCAGGCGGCGGCAGAGGAGGAGGAGGCGGCCATTGGAAGGGCGGAATCAGTGGAGGGGGAGCAGCAGCCGCGGGCCTCCCGTGGAACTGGATGAGTGGAGGAGGATATGCTACTTGGCTCGCCACGTCGTCGTCTTCTTCTTCTTTTTCTTTTTTCTTTTTTCTTTTCCTTCTTCTCAAGCTTAATTTTGCACTTTGCTTATTGTTGTCGTTCGTTTCGTCGTCGCCTCGTCGGGGTCTTCGCCTTGGTTCGGGTTGCTTCTTCTTGTGGTCCACGGATGAATCATGGATGGTTCTCGATTGTTCGAGTTTGCATTTTGGATGGAATTCAGCGGATGATCTGAATTTGATGGTAGTTTGCAATGCCGCATGTTATTGCGATAACTGATAGTAATACGCACGTACTACTCCAACAAGCGGACTGGTTGGAAACTCTGGCAGCTGTAGCCGCTAAGGCTGTGGCCGTTTTCAGCGGTTGTCACCTGCAACCATATTGAATTGTTTGCGGCTGCAAGAGAAAGCGTTGTCGAACGCTTCCAAGCCTAGGATAAGATCAAGGTTCGTTTTTGGGGTAGAGACCATAATTATTGTACTTGAGAGTGCATCGGGGTTATGATGAATTCAATTCTCGCTATCATCCGAACATATGTCCTCATGGTATTGAAGCCACCTTAGGCAATCTCTTCATGAAATCGACAAAACGAGATAGACCCAATTCATCCAATTCATATGGGCTAGCAATGTGGGAAGTTCAATTGACCCAAGATATGCTCCCCGGTTCGTTGTGGAGGTCTTGTAATACTCAACTCAAGGACACCAAACAAGTCATGCAAAGGAACCAATTCATCTTGCGATGACAAGGAATTGCGGTATGGATCGAAGTACTTGTTAGCGATGGGCGAAAGGTGAGTTTATGGGAATCAAACTAGATTGGTCGCCAAAGCCTGAAAAGGAAGGCAAATTCATGGGCTTTCTCTCACTTGGGTCTATGCAAAATAAGGCCCGGTATGTCCAAATAGTCGATTTACGGCCCAATAAGGGGGGATCCCTGTTTGTCCCCAGTCATAGTAGCCCACCTAGCTAGCTGTTTTGTTTCTTTTCTGTTTTGGAGAACTAGCTCTAAATTGGTGGGAGATTGAAATAAAGAAAGGAACCATGTTTTCTTGCGATTCAAGTTGCAACATTGCAACTTGCAAGGCTGCGCAGTCTCGCTATCTCCAGTTTCTAGAAGCATTCGGGTCCCCGTTTCCCAACGGCATTGCTCGTCGTCTTCGGGCATCCACCCCGATTCCCCCAAATCTTCTCGCCACCTCTACTCCTCGCCGTGGCCATGGCGGGTGGCTGGGCGGACCTACCGTCCGAGCTCCTCGGCAACGTCGTCAGCCGCGTGCCGTGCGCAGCCGACCGCCTCCGGGTGGCCATCGCCTGCCACTCATGGCGCGACGCCTTCGCTGGACTCGAGGCGGACAATGCCGGGCCAGCCCCGGCGCCACAGCTCCCGTGGCTCCTCCTCCCGCCCACCGGTATCCATGACCATGAGCCGTCCTTCCTCCGCATCCTCGCCGGCGGCAGCACACACCGCGCCCATCTCCGGGACGACGCACGCCACGCGCGCTACTTCGGTTCCTACGTGGGCGGCTGGCTCTTCGCCGCGACAGGCCAGGTGTTCGGCCACACGCTCCTCAACTTCCGCTCCGGCGATCGCGTCCGCATCCCCGACGTCATCGCCGTCGGCGCGAACGGCGAGAGGAGCAACGTGCTCATCATCGCCGCCGCGCTCTCCTCCCCGCCAGGTTCACCGCCATTCCTCGTCGTCGGCATCAACCACTCCCCCCTCGTCGCGTTCTGGCCCTTGCGGGATCCACACGCCTGGACGCCGGTGGCATTGAGTTGCTCGTCACCAGCGGAGGACGTCATATACTACAGAGGCGGCTTCCATGTGGCAAGTCCGCACCGGCGACGAGAACATCATGGCGTACTTCCCTTCGGATCGAGACCCATCAGGACCAACTCTTGACCCAGTGCGCATGATCTTCGCTCGGAGAAATGCCAACGACGATCGCGTCGTGGCTCGCTACCTGGTGGAGAGCCGCGGCAATCTGATCATGGCGGTGCGGATAGCTCCGGTGACGGGAAGAACGCTGCGCTTCAGGCTCTTCCACATGCTGCAGATCGGTGGAAGCAGCAACGCTTGGTGGAGCTGTACAACCTGGGTGGCCGGATGCTGTTCGTCGGGCGAGGCTGCTCCAGATCCTTCCAGGCGTCGGCGGCGAGCTACAAGGGGATGGGGTTCCAGGGTGGCGTCTACTTCCTGGATGACCGGAGCTTCCACCACCACGCCGCCATGGATCAGCCATGGCTGCACCTGTGCATCGACATGGGGAGGTGGCTGCGGTTGCCTTCCCGCGTCGAGCGGTGCTTCCCACGGCAACCGCCGTCCAACTGCTCGCCTGCGATCTGGGCTCACCTGTAAGTCACATCTACTGATGAGCACTGAAGTGTTTGATATCTGAACATTTGCATTGTGTTGTTTAGCACAGTAAGTAAGTATTATGCATGATGTTCGTTAATTGAAAGCTAGAACTGCCAATGACTGATTACAACTAGGTTTTGTGAGACATTTTGCCTCAGAACACGTGCTTCAATTTTTACTGGAACAAGCCACAAATCTGCACGCACCAGATTGTTCAGCTTGCGCTTCAATTTCTTAATCGCAACTAACCTATTGACAGTTAGCCCTTCGCAACCAATCGTCAATTTCTTAATCACAACCAGCCGTTCGCAACTGCGCGTCCTGGCGGCGAACTCCAAGTCTAGTAGTATAGAGGAAGAAAACCAACGCTGTACCGTAAGTACGCTTGGTGTTTGAACCCAATTTGGTTCATATCCGGACAAACGCTGCCTATTAATCTAGGGTGTTAAGCTAATTAAGGGACTGGGCATCAGGGCATGGGTTTCGGTTTCAATCGATCTACCGGCGAGGACATCAACCATGGCGGCGATCAGCGCGGAGACGATCCCTATCGAGCTATGGCAAGAAATCTTGCTCAGGGCATCAACCAAAGACGTCGCCCGGTCATGCTGCGTCTCGACGCAGTGGCGCGGCATCGTTAGGGACCCCTCCTCCCGGAAGCTCCACCATGACAGGCACGCCACGGCGCCTCCTCTGCTTCGCCTCCCATAGCACGGCCAAGGTCATCGTACACAACCCCGTCACCAGCGAGAAGCTGGAGATCCCGAAGGCTCCTCCCCTCCGGCCCGACCAACACAATCTCCACTCGCCGTCCATGTTCGCATTGGGGTTCAGCCTGACCACCGGTGTGTACAAGCTGTTCCGCTTCGCCGACCGCACGATGGATGTGTACACGCTGGGCGCCGCCGCCGCCGGTGAAGCCAGCGGGTGGCGCCAACACACGCTTCGGCGTCCGTGCAGCCTGGTGGAAAACACGCCGCCCGTTGTTGTCGTTGGCAAGATCTGTATGGTGACCGTTGGCCCTGCACCGTACAGGCACCCAGCTGACATTGGCACGCCTGGTCCAGTGCTGGTGGTCGACGTCAGGGGCGGAGCTAACATAGGGGAGAGGGGTACAACTCGATCAAGAAATATTTTTAAGCTATAGTTTATCTATTTTTACCATATGTGCACCCTCCAATACAAATTTAGGCACTTGTACCAATCTAAACCTTGTTTAAAGTATAGCAAATCAAGTAAGTGGTATCTCTCTTCATTTCATTCTAGTTCCGTCCCTAATCGACGTCGCGAACGAGGAGCCATACACGTACAGCCCACCGGACTATGAGCTCCCGTGGGCGGACGCGGTGGTGACCACCTTTGAGCTACACGGAAGGTTGTGCTTGGTCATCAGGACCGAAAGAATGATCCAGTTTTGGACAATGCCAGTTGAAGAAGATGACGACGACCTACCGTGGCAGCTTCTCTACAAGTTCAAAGTTGACGTGGATGGGATTCGATTCAACTACAATGGTAGATTTCAAAGGCAACCCATGGGTGCTTGGCTCGACGGCCAGACCCAACACGCTGTGCTACAGAGTGGGCAATAATGTGTACTGTAAGTACGTCGGCACGACCACGGCAACAACACTGTCGACGGTACTGTGTTTTTCTTCGACAAAAGTTATGTCGTGGGACTGCAAAATCTGCCTCCCGGTGTCTCCATCGTCGTTTCCGGCGTGCCAGTGGGACATCTACGCGGGTTGCCGTCCGACCCTGCTCTCGCCTCTCACCTTTGCATCCGGGCAACATGAGGAAGAAGATAATAAGTCTGATCTGTTCATCCGCAGCTTACTACGTGCACTGCGATCCCAAAAATCACAGAAATGCCGCCCGTCTCCGACGTTAGCCGGTTGCAACAATGCCAAGAGAATTTGCTGCAGAAATCCCTGAAGATTGTAACGTAAATCCTTTGCATTGCAATCATTTTTTCTTTCCCTGCACCAACTGTGTCCATGTAAAGTTTCGTACAGAACGCGAGGAAAGCAGATTTTCTCTTGAACGCATACCGAGAAAAATGAAATGCAAATTCTCTGATAAGCTTTCTCTCCCGTAGGCCCAATTACAACGGGCACAGCCCAAGTAGAATTACGACCCAATAATATACAGGCAAAATGGGAGAAGAGAAGAAACGAGGCGAAGGAAAAAAGAAAAGGGTAAGGAAACCAGCGATCCAGGGAGGCCGTAGCCCGTGGCGACCATGTCGATTTCTCCGGCGAGCTCGCTCCGTGCCCTGGTGGCCCCTATCCTCCCCTCCGTCTCCTCCTCGCCCTCTGCTCGCCCCGGGCTCCGCGGAGTGGCGGCACCGGTAGAGCACGCGCGGGCGCGGCGGCGGAGGGGGGCGGCGGTCGTGGCGCGGGCGGCGGCGCTGCCGTCGGACGCCGAGTGGCTGGAGCGGCTGCCGGAGAAGAAGAAGCCTCTGTACACGCACAGCCTTCCGTGCATCGAGGCGTGGCTGCGGAGCATCGGGTTCACCCAGAACCGCGAGGACCGCGCCGTCTGGGTCGCCGAGATGCCGCTCTGGCACGCCCGCCTCAGCCTCGACGTCACTGACCTCCACATCAGGTAGCCTACTGCAGAGACTCGCAGTAACTTGTCCGTAGATTTTGCTGCCCACCCGTCGTAGGTTGTAGTAGTTTCTGAAAACTTGGTGATGTACTGTACAATGCGTGTCCGTTTGGGATTTAATTCTTGCTCGGAAATTTCAATTGTGTCGCCAAATTGCTCCTGAACCGTGGTTTGCCAAATTGAATCGCTAAATTATGTGGTGTGGCCGTGTGGGTGCATCAAATGGATAGATATGTCTACTGAATATTCACTGTGGATGTCTCATGGCTGCCCTTTGTAGCAATCATCATATTGTTCAGCTAATGCTGCAATCTCTTCATAGGAATCGACATATTGTCAGTTCAGAAGATATACTAACTTTATTCAGTACCCTGACTTCCCCGACTAAACCCTCGAATCACACTATGGAATGTTTCAGTATACGGATGATGATTCTGTTCCTCGCTAACTGAATTAATCATTTATCAAGATTCAGTTACTAACTCCGTGTCATATTGTGAATCAGGTACTTGAAGAGCGGCCCTGGGAATCTTGACAAGGACGTGGAGAGAAGATTCAGCTATGCCCTGAGCAGAGAAGACATCGAGAACGCAATACTTGGAGGACCTTAATCTTATCAGGCCATCAGAGGCTCAAGATTAGGAGTTATTGCAGGATCTTAAGCATATCGGCAGCGCAGTAGGTGCATGCTTTCATCAGTGACTAAGAAAAGCTCTGCACTGCTGCTGATTGGTCGTTCGACGTCCATCAGGAAGGAGCTTTGCTTAAGTTCCCTTCAGTCATTTGTACAAGAGAACTAATTATGTATCGCAATTTCATTTGTAATAATTCAATGTGCTCAAGGATGAGACGTCCAGCTGATAATTGGCAATTTATTTAAGCTGCAACTACTGTTGAGTAGTAGCAGTTTTAGCTATAGTCTGGAAGAATTTGAGTAGCCTCTTGACCTCTGCTTGGGTTCTTCTCTGGAACAGCCGAAGGTAGTGGGATGCACTATCTCAGAGGCTTTAAATTGGTGGTACTAGTTTGATTTTGGGTTTGTAAGAAACATTTGTTAAAACTGTTGCGTTCTCTTTGCCTCGTTGCACCCAACGAGCAGGGCAACTGCATCCAGCTTCGATAGCCAGCAGTAGCCTACAAGGCACAAGTTAGTGATGGCAACATGGCGGCATCACCCATCAGGCATTCAGGCTTGTACTTATCTGAACGCCGAATAGCGACTCTGCATAAAATGGAATCAGGAGGACTCGCCCTGCCTGTAATTGCATAATTGGTGTCCCCGAATGTAACACAAGACAGCGTTTGCTACTTGCTACTGTCCTGTGTTTCATTTTCCAGATCACATTATCGTCACCGTGAGAATGGTGCCTAGCTCAACTGGCAAGCTCCTGCTAGCAGTAATACGCTGGCCTGAGCTCAAATCCTCTTGGGCGCAGGTTTTCTCACCATTTTCTTCTTAACCAATATTAATAATGGATTATAGACAAAATCTACATGATCAATTATGATCAGGTTTGCGGCGCCACCACCGAAATTTTGACAAATTGACCCTTTCACAAAACTTATTTGAAGAGTAAACCGTACCAAAAACTAATTTCAGGAGGAAACCTCAGCGCCATCGGAAACTAATTTCAGGAGGAAACCTCAGCACCAACTCCGATGGCGCTGAGATAAAACATCTCAGCACTGAGATTTTATCCACCGAAACCAGGTAATAGAAGCTCAGCACCATGTATTTTTATGCTGACCTCAGTACTAAAATCGTGCACGGGCCGCATTAAACAATCAATGGAAGCTAGCCCAGTGGGAGTCCCTTTAGGTTGAACTTGTAGATTCCCGGTTTGAACCAAGTTAGTGTAGTGTTTTTTTTTCAGGTTTTCTCTTACATATACTTCTTAATGCTGGTTGTATTAAATTTTTTCAGGTTTTTTTCTTACTTATCCTCCTCGAATTCTTGTCCTATTAATTTCTTTTCAAAGAATCACAGGGTTGTGTGTAAATTTATTTTATGTTGGATTTGGAATAAACAAATTTGAGATCTTAAATTATAATTTTAATCTCAATAAAACAATCACAAGGTTGTGTATAAGTTTATTTTATGTTTAATTTGAAATAAAGTTAATCTGAATAAAATATATAGCTTAATAATTATAAATTATAAATTTTAAACTTGAATCGTATAATTTCGGTTCTTATATTTGTTCCTTCCAAGTTTAAAAATAAAATGAGTTGTAAAATGCACGAGAACATTAAAAAGAAACATAAAAGAGCAAGTTGAGAGAAACAATTATTAAAATGAATGGGACAAGAATCGAACTACTGCACGACACTATCACCGAGCTATCTTCAATTCATTAGTTTTGGAGCTCCCATGCGTTTTTAAGTTATACAGGGATTAACGTCACATACTACGATAATGAACTCCTCATAGCTGAAGAGTATATATCACGTTGGATAAGATCTCAGTGCCAACGGTGGTGATGCTGAGATGTTTTAGCTCAGCTTCATCGGGGTTAGTATTGAGATCACGATCTAGTTCTGAAATAAGTTTTTGGTACGGTTTATTTTGAAATAAGTTTTGTTCAAAATTTCGGACGCAACCAACCTACCAGACCAAGGAGGAGCTCCCGGACCTGCAAGGAAACAAGGAAAAGCGTTCAGCAAACCCAAACACGGACGAGGTTTCGGTGAAGCCATGCTACTGTACTCAACCAATCTAAATCCTTTTTAGATTAGATTTTTTTAAAAAAACGGAGGAAATTCGCTGCGACGAGGCAATTGGATAGGTCTGGTCCAGCCCAATCACCACGCATGGGATCATGCACCAAGCCAGGTCAGGTCAGGATCGAAAGATAAGCTAGCTAGGTCCCCTGAGCTGGCACCTAGTCACGGCCCGCCTCCACTCTCACCTGGGCCCACACCCACACTGTTCCCGGCGACGTGGCTCAATTGCCGCCTGACTGCTGCGTAGGCGCACATGGGCAACGACGTGGCAAAATTGACGCACATGTTCCCCTTCTTTTTTCTTTTTAATTTTCCCCTCGCATTTATTACTATCGCCAGGCTTAGCGGTGGCCCCACCCCGTCGGGCCCACAAAGCCCACGGCACGCCAACGGCGGTGGGAGAAGGTTCCGCTTTTCCTCTCCACGGGAAAGGTTATTTTATTCTTGGAGATGTGGGCCCCACATGGGGATGCGGCCACCACGTCACCCACATGACTCGGATGCAAAGCTGGACCTGGAGGGGGCGACGCGTAGACCGGCCTGATGGTCGACACGTGAGCGGACGAGGGAGGTGGGGGTGACGAGGAATAAACAAATGGCCCCCACACCACTCAGGCGTGGCCCGGTGCACCCTCCACTTGCCGCCTCGCCCATCATCCGACCCAAATTCCAAACCGCACCCAAATAATGTACACACCGTGCACACATAACCACTTTACTTACCTAACGAACAGTCGAGCACGCACGTTTATCACGAAATTAGTTGCTATCCTAGAGAACCTATCTGGTACAGAAACCTGTGGGCAACTCAATTATATGCTTGTGCGTTCAATCGTAATCATCATTAATCACAACATTATTGCTCTTGTGAGTTAGATCTCCTTATAATTGAAGGATAAGCATAGATACTCTAAAGGATTCTAATCTTACAGTTCTATAATTCTTGTGAAAACCTTTAAAACAAATGATTAAATACTCTTGTATCCTTGAAATTCATATGGAATAAACAATCCTATAATGGTTTTTGAGGAAAATAGCCAAGAGAGCCAATCTCATGTTTTTAACTCTCTCTTGCAATCATATGTTTTCTCTTAGGTTGTAATCAAACATCTCTTTTGAGTTTTTATGTGAGAATTGAGGATTCTTGTGTTATTTCTATTCTTGTGTTTTGAGTTTCCATGATTAGGATCTATTGTATACACCAATACTAGACAATCTTAAACTAGGGTGCAACAAAATGTACGCGTAGCAATTGGCAGTGCATGGATGAGGTTCACCGGCTAGCCGAAGGCAAGAGAGACGGGAGAATAAACGAGATACATCGGTAGCCGACGGAGTTAACATGGTAGACGGTGCCACTTGTGACCGGAGGTAGCAACTCGAGCGAAATTCAGCAGAGAAATAGGGGTACTAAGCCGAGGGAAATTCAGCAGCTCGCTTAGTTTGAATTTGAAATTCAGCAGCTCGCTTAGTTTGAATTTTGAATTCTATAACAACTACCGTTTAACAGAGGGAGTATTTGTATACTCCAATGCGAGTCAATCTCAACCTGAGGTGCAATAAAAGGTACACGTAGCAATTGGCAGCACAGGGCACCCCCCGGTGGCCTAGTCCTTATCGTAGACACGTGTCTCGTGACGTGGCTCCAGCCTTTGGCGCCTCCCCTTTCTCTCGCCTCCCTCTCCTCTCTTCCGCGCCCTTCTCTCTCTCTCCCCTCTCTCTCTCGCTGCTCATTGGAGATCAATCTGCTTTCACGTCTCCTCTCTCTCTCTCTCCGCGTGCTTCCTCCGTGGGTCTCCTCCTCCACCGCCGTCTCGCTTCCCGGCACGCGCGGCCGGCGACGGCGAGCTCCCTCTCCTTCGCGAGCACGTCGTGTCCTCCTCCTCCTCCCTCCTCCCTCCTCCTGTGCGGCTACTCCGGTGCGGAGCCGGCGAGCGAAGCATGTTCTAAGTGGCCTTGTTCCCTAAATCTCTCTGCTAGAGGCAACTGAAGGTATTCATTCTCTTCCTCACCGCTGCTTCCATGAGACTCCTTAGATAGGAGATCCATGCTAGCGAGTTGGATTGATTTGTTCACTCCCTCCAAATTATTAGTCCGTCCTTCCGGATTTCGATGATGCGTGGTGGAGTTCTAGTTGCAGTTTGTATCGATTGGGTGTGTGACTGAATATCTAGTTACTGACGTAGTCTCATGTTGATGTATGCGTTTGCCCTGTCCTGTTCCAGGAACGATGAATAATAAACATATGAAAAGTTATTTGACCTCGAAAAATAATTGTGCTCCCCAATGTAGGAAAAGTGGAAAACGAGGAAACTGTTGTTTCTAATAGTTTCTTTTAGTTCTTAAAATCATAATTCGACTTGTATGATAGGAATTTGTATCATATGAAAAGATTGAGAATTGTTTTTAGACAAGTTGACAGCTTTATATCGATACTGTTGGGCAGTGTGCCAAAACGTACTTTTGGTGAAATCAAACATTTCTAACATTTCAGGCTCACGCATTTTTTTTTTGAGTTGCTTAACCGCACACCATTATAACCTGAATTTCTACTTGATATACTAGCAGACAACAGGCTTTCATAAAAGGCATGGCTCATGATGAAGCTGTTGCTAACCAGAAGACTGGGAAAACAGCCTCCCCTCCTAAGGTAAGAATACCTGTTTTAGTCGTAGTTGTACTGACTACTGAGATATTCCTTGTGATCTGTTATGTTATATCTTGTTTGCTGTGAATTGAAATTAATTGTACTGTTGTCGAAAACAGTGGCATGACTAAAAGCCGCAGACCATGATCAATGTATATAACTAGTCTCTTACCGCCTCTTTTCTAAAAAGGAGAGTTCTTCTTTCCCCAAAAAAGGGGACAGAGTAGGTAAATGAATTAGCACCCTTTGGATTACATCCAGTATTCCCAATCTGTTAACATGATATCTACACTTTGAGGTCTTATTTCCACTACATGGCTTACTTTGAGGTCTTATGTGGAATGGCAACTTATTGTATTTTCTCACCTGACTCATCAATTTCAAGGGTAGGAGTGTAGAGCTACATCCATAAACATCTTATCAATTGCCTTCATTTGCAGGAACAACCAACTCCATGTCCATTTCCTGATTGGTCTGCTGTTCAGGTTAAGTGTTTTGCTAGTAAATTATCCTATAATCCCCACTTCCAAAAGATAGAATATATAATGTAAGCATCAATACAAAATTTTTCAGGCATATTATGGCCCCGGTGTCTTACCACCGACATATTTTGCCCCGGCAATAGCTCCAGGCCATGCTCCTCCACCATATATGTGGGGTCCTCAGGTATTTTATTTTCGATCTATCTATGCAATGAACTTCCAGGCGTTGCATGAAATCTGAATTTCTCTCTGCATATCTGCAGCCTATAATGCCACCCCCTTTTGGGACCCCGTATGCTGCGATGTACCCACATGGTGGAGCTTATCCACACCCCCTTATGCCCATGGTAAACATTAATCTTCATGTACTTCCATGCACCTTTTTGTTCAATTAAACTTGTTAGTTGAAGCATTAAATATAAGATTTCTGCCTAACCATATTTCACAAAAGAGAGAGATTGATGTTTGTTGTCAATAATGGACTTGCACAAGATATTGTAGTTTTGTGGAAAATAGGACAACCAAGTCCCATCATATACAGTATCAAATTATCTTCCAGCATGGTGGATATTTTGGAAAAGTCTATCACGAATGACCAGACAACATAGTATAGAAAAGGGAAAAAATGTATGCTAATCTGACTTCTGTAATGTTGTTTATGGTGTACCATAATTCAGCACTGATTGCATACCAAGCATACCAAACTTTTAAATGATGTGCGAATACTAGCTTACAGGAAGAACATACATGTAGGCACAGTAACAGAATCGCATCCTAATGATCCATCGCGCTTGTTCCCCTTGGACCATACAGTCCGATTGTTTTCATTATTTCAGTTACAGCATCAGAACCTCCCATATTGATTCTTATTGAAAAAAGTTAGCCTTACTCCTATGTTGACTTGTGATTCAATATATTTATTCTGCTAACTCCTATTAATTTGTTTTATGTCAATTCTTTCAAGATGGCAAATCCATTGAGCATGGAACCAGCCAAGTCTGCAAGCAGTAAGGAGAAAGGATCCAACAAGAAACTTAAGGAAGTCGATGGGGCTGCAGTATCAACTGGGAGTGGTGACAGTAAAAAAACAATGACGTCTAGTGGGGATTACAGTGCAGAAGGCTCTAGTGATGTAAATGATCTGAAGGTACCAGTTAGTTTCTATGCACGCACATACATTGTGTTATCTTTGTTGTTTTCTATTGAACATGTCTGAATATGCTTAAATATACTAAAATTGTACATTCTTTAGGTGGGCAAGACTGGCAGGAAACGGAGATTGGATGATGGAGCTGGTATTTCACTTTGTAACAACTTTTTTAATATCATAGGCGTAATGCTAATTTAATTTTCCCTCATCTTTGTAAGACTTGTTATAGATGTATGCAGTACCTAACTTGATTAGTCATTTGCTTCAGCAGCTATCTTGTCCTCTATCATGCCTTGTTTGGTATAACTTGCAACAATTTTTTTATTCTCGACGTTATCCCTTTGTATTATTTGGATCTTCTTAATAGAAAATAGTGTAAAGCTTATGCACCTTCCTGAGAAAAGGGGAAAATATTTATCAGATGACACATTAGACGCATCTTTATCTTTCAGTTTCTTAATGGAATGGTGATGGTGACTAATCAAATCCTGTTTCAAATTTGACTTTGTAAAAAAAAAATAGTGGCTAACCACTTAAATCTCTGCCAGGTGCTGAAACATCAGCAGCTGCGAAGATGGAAAATGCTTTACCTCCCAGCCATATATTGGGAAGTACGGCAGTTTTGCCAAATCACTGCTTTCCAGCTCAAGTAATTAGGCCCAGTGCTACTAATGTTGCTAATTCGAGGGCATTGGGCACACCAATATCTCCACCGCCTGGTGTGATTGTTCCAACTCATACAGGAGTATCAACAGAACTACTGATCAAGGTATCTTCAATCTGACATCATTTAGAAGACTGAAATCAGAAATTATGAAAAAAAATAATTTTATGTAAATAAGTTAACTTTCATGTCATTGTTATTCCTTGAAAAGTTTACACTAGTATATATACAGTTCTCAGGGATTAACTTTGTGGAATTCTTACATGCCAGGATGAAAGGGAATTAAAGCGTGAAAAGAGGAAACAATCAAATAGGGAATCTGCCAGACGATCAAGGCTGAGAAAGCAGGTATATTATAGTAGCAATTACCCTGTGATCAATATGTGCAAAACCCAGTTTTCTGAAGAAGAAAAAGAGGCATCATCCTGGAAACATGGACTGAAACTGAAAACCAATTTGGACATTCTGTTTTGGGGAAAGGGATTTTATTGCAAATCCCAGTTAAGTCACAGGATAATTTAACTTGGAATATCACATACATGTCATGTCACTTACAAAATTTCAAATTAGTACAGAACATATTTCCATAATGCTTTCACTTATGATGTCGGTGTTTTCATTTAGGCTGAGACAGAGGATCTGGCTACACAAGTAGAATCACTTGCAGCAGAGAACACGTCACTTAGATCTGAAATCAGTAGGCTATCAGAAAGCTCCGAGAAGCTCAGACTGGAGAATTCGGCTCTAATGGTACTGAACCTTTTTTATGCTTCCATACTCATACATAACCCTTAACATGTAATTATATACATATCTCTGATGGAATTTTGCCTTATTATTCCTAGGGGAAGCTTAAGGGTCCTGCAGCATCGACCCAGGCAGAAACATCTCTGCAGAAAACCACCACAGCCTCCTCTCCTCGCGTCGTGGAGAACTTTTTGTCGATGATCGACAACACGAACAAGATGAGTGTCAGGCACACGGAGCATGCTGAACCCAAGCTGCGACAACTCCTCGGCTCTAGCCCGGCCACTGATGTTGTTGCTGCAAGCTAATCTGCCATTTTCCCTGGCGCAGAGGAGACTAATACACGCACGCAGCCCTGGGATTTTGCAAGCTCACGCTACTACTCACATAACATTCGGCAGTACAGTGTTAGGAGTCAATTTCGGTCGGTATATTCAGGTGACCATCTACTACTCAAAATACCGTTTCCAATTGCTGCTCCCTGCTCAGGCATGGAAGCTTGCTAGCTGAGACCAATGTACCACGTTTTAGCAGTGTTGTAACATAGGGGTGTTGTGCTGCATGCCAACCTCAAACCTTGTGAGATCGCTAAACACTTTTTAGAATTGAAATTTGTGGAGACCAAACTAAATGAAATGTAACCTATCCTTTTTACTTAGGTGCATATGGGCCCATATTCTTTACTTGGCTTGGAAACCTTCCGTTTCTGCCATGCAAAAGTTGAAGCTGAAATATTTTCTGATTACTCCTCATGCCTACTAGAAGAAGAAAAGAAAATCAGCGAACTGATCATTACCCCTTCCGTTTCTTCTTCCTTCTTCCTATTGTTCCTATTGTAGGATGTTTTGATTTATTTTTAATCAAACTTTTCTAAAATTTATAAAAAAATATAGTAATATTTATAACACTAAATTACATCCATCAAATATATTTTGTTATTACGTTGTTTTGGGTTAAAAATATTACTATGTTTTTTAAAACTTAATTAGATTTAAATAGATTTAATTAGAAAGGATAAAATTGTATTATAATACGAAATGGAGGAAGCAGTTCATATCCAAAAGGTTAGGCGACACGTGAGTCCATACACTTTCTACAGTACACCCTGTGACTGTGATCTGAACTTCTGATCTGATCAACTCTAGTTAATGACTCGTCCTTGTACAGGAGGACCACTCTGACCCAACGGCTTTGACAGTTTGACGTTTGACCCTTTGCAACCGGATCAAACGACAAACCACAAACGATTGACACCGAAATACTATCCAGATCCACTTTGACCACTGGATGCCAAACTTTTTTTTCCCAAAGCCAAACTCAAGGATGATAAAAGTCCTCCTGTCTTAAGCACCTGTACTACATTACAACACGTGTATCATCTTTCAATTTCTCATCAATTTATCCTGCTTAAAGTTCAACATCACACCAACCGCAAGTTCTTGAATCTTGATGCATAATCGTGCCATGTCTTGGGTGTTTGATCAAGCAATTCCCTTTTTTGTGATGTGCACATTAGCAATTTAGCATTAAGCAATGGCGCACTCTCGCCATGACATGCCACCACATGTAATGTCCATATACTGACAGAGTTAACACTGTAGTTGCCTAGCTAGTGCTTCTCTTGCTCACAGTTAAGTGGGATATTAGGTCCTCTTTCAGCTTAAGACTTTGCTCGAAATGAAAGGAAAAGATACAGAAAGAAAAATGGAATGCCGTACTAAGCACTTGACCTCTGCTGATCTCTGACGGCGATGGGTGAAAGAAAATCCATCATTTCAACTCAGCTTAGCATGGTGCTTAGCTAGCAGCCGTAGCTTTACACGGAGGATGCGGTTAATTTCGCCATGGATCTGCCGCCCCTGCACATGCGGGAGACTCAACGAGACGACAACTGAAGACGACCTGTGCAGGGGCAAATCTCCAAGCTTCTGACTTATGGATTACACTCGCTGCAGTTCTCCCTTTCCGAAAGATTCGCTAAATGGATTTTGGATCACCATTTTTTTTGCTAATCATTGAGTTCTTTTAAGTAAAAAAATGTTAAAAATCACTGGGTTGATGTAAGTAATTGAGAAGTCCCTGTTCTAAGCAGGTTTCAGAGAGCAGGGCACGCGTACATTTGGCGACCATGGACAAGTTCCAGGTTCTGAAGCAACGCAAGAGTTCCTTTCGCTGCACTGTTTGTGAACAAGGCACATCTGCCTATGTGTGCATGCAAACAAATGTATTTAGAGATCATGTCACGCATAAGAATCGTTTGTTTCTGGAAATTTGTCCTCTCCAAAAACAAAAGCACACATTACTTCGATGTTTGAACAGACGCCATTGTTTAGAACAAGGCTTGTTGATTACCTACTACTAATCTTCCGTTGTGCTTTACAGAAGAGAAGAAAGATTAATAAAGGAGTAAAGAAAGAGAGATGGCGAAGCGGAAGGCGTAAGAAACGCCGAAAAAGCCTTTTAAAAACTTGGAGGAGAAAACTTGACCGTTGTAGCGTGGGCTCCTCCTCCGCGAGAATCTGTGAACCGACAAAGCGAGGCAGCGAAAAGAACCCGGCTAAAAATACAGGCATTACATTACGCAGACTCAAGGCAGGACACGAGAAAGCCGCAGAGTCTATCCGATTATTATCCACAAGGCAAAGGCCAAAACAATCTGTTAATTCTCCTCCTCGTTCTTCCTTCAAAATTCTTTCTCCTACTCAGCAATGCGTGGTCACTGAAAACCTTTTCCTTTCTTACTTTCTTTTCTGAGACTTTTCTATTACCTGCAAAGGCAACAAAGTGCTCAAACCCCCACAGGCCACAGTTTGTTTTTTTTTTTTCAACGAAAAAGCGGCGACTGCACGTGTCCATGGCCGGCGCTGGGTTTTACCGGGTTCCGGGCTGCCGGGTACACACATGAGGCCAGCCATCACCCTCACCCTCCTCCCGGCCTCGGATCCTCGCGCACTTGAGAGCTAGAGCTAGAGCCTCATCTTGCTCTTCCAATGGCAACGTGACGAGGTTGTTGCGCTGCCTCCACGTGCATTTCCATTTCCCGCCCGCTGCTGCTGCGCGCGAGCGATCGGTTTGTTGCCGCAGCGTACGTGCCGTGCCTTGTGAGTTTGCTGCTGCGGGCACTGATCTGGCGGGTGGTTTGGTTGGTTGGTTGAGAGAAAAGGAGAGGAGGAAGAGGGCTTTAGGGGAGAGAGGAGGCAGCAGAAGCTTTGGCTGCCGCTGTGGTGGCCGGTGGCTCACGGGGTTCAGGCCGTGCGCGCGGTGCTTTTTTTTTTTTTTTCGCTCACAAGGAAAGTGCCGCGGCGCGCGGGGGGTGCAGCGCAGTGTAACGTCGTGGCATCCCCAACCGTCTCAATGGCGACGCCGCCCACTGCTTCCCGCGCCTCGCCATCGCCGCGGCTTCTATAAAAATCTCGTACGCGTCCGTGCGTGCAGGCGTGCGGGCTCGCGCTCGTGTGCGGGGGCGTCTCCTTCTCTCCTCTACTCTACTCTCTCTTCACGCGCGCGCTGTTCATGAGCATGGGGCACTACACCAACCTGACGGATCCGAGGACGGAGCTGGAGGTGGTCAGGGACTGGAACGGTGTCGACCAGGTCGTGCTCCGCTCGCCGCGGGGTGCCTACGCGCGGGTGAGCATTTTTCCTTGTCTGTCGTGAACGGATTTTGATCGGCTTGGCATTGAATCATTGGTTGGTTTGGTGTGATTCTGATGGCTTTGTTTGTTTCTTCGTGGTGGTGTGTGTTTGCAGGTGAGCCTGCACGGCGGCCAGGTCCTCTCCTGGAGGAACGACCGCGGCGAGGAGCTTCTCTTCACCAGCAGCAAGGTGAAGTTTTTTTTTCCCATTCATTTTTCAGTTCTTCGGTGCTCTGCAACCGGACTCACATCACTGCGATTAGCATAGGGAAGGGTATTTCTCAAGTTTAATTGATTGCAGTAGAATTCAAACTGTACGTTCGCGGGATGTTCTTGGATCGATTCTGTTTGAGCAGTGTGTGTATCTGAACATTAAACTGTACTTGTGGAAGGATGACTGCTCAGATAGTCCCGTACAGATTTCACCATTTTCATCTAGGAAACTGAAGAAAGTTTCAGTATTCTCTTCCATGGCTCTTTCACTGGTCTCAACACGCAATTTCTTGACGTGCAGGCAATCTTCAAGCCACCAAAGGCGATGCGTGGTGGAATCCCGATATGTTTTCCACAGGTATCATGCATAGTCCTCCATTGCACTGAAGATTTGTATTGTAGATGTACAAATAAGATGTCAGTTGATAAGAAAGCGCTTCCTTTCGTTTTGGTTTTTTTCTGATAACCACAAGACACATTGTAGTTTGGAAATTCTGGAACATTGGAGCAACATGGATTTGCAAGAAACAGGATATGGGCCCTAGATGAGGAGCATCCGCCATTAAATCAAAATGATAACAATAGCAAAGCTTCTGTTGACCTTATACTAAAGCCATCTGAGGATGACCTGAAGTGCTGGCCACATTGGTATGCATTTGCTTTTGTCTAATATGATGTATTTGCTTTTTCTCTGATTGCACACCTTTTTGTTAGTACTAAAAGAGGGCCATATGTCAAGGTTTTGTTATGTACTGCATCATGGCGGTAATTAGTTGAACAGCTTAATCCTGGCACTTTTGATGATAATAGTCAGGAGAATATTTGATTTCAGGGAGGGTTGTTGAACATTTGCACCTCATCTCGTTGTTAATGCTGACTGAATTTGATTTTATGTATGATCCTGCAATATTTGATTTCAGCTTTGAGTTCCGCCTGAGAGTTTCTCTTACAAAGGATGGGAACCTGTCACTAGTATCACGCATCAGAAATGTTAATGGCAAGCCATTCAGTTTCTCGTTTGGTTATCACACATATCTGTCTGTTTCTGACATCAGGTCAGGCATTTTACCCAACATTCTTTTTGTACTTCGACCACTTTTTGTTGATGCCATATAATTTTTTGAAGATGATAAATTATATCTTGTTAATTCCAGTGAAGTGAGGATAGAAGGCCTTGAGACACTTGATTATCTTGATAATCTTAGCCAGAGAGAACGCTTTACAGAGCAAGGAGATGCCATAACATTTGAATCGGAGGTGAAAAATGTTTGAATAATCATATGCGCTTTATACTTTGATGTACTGATTCCGCGAATCTTGTTTTGACATTTTGTACTAAAATTGTACTTCCACACCATAAACTCCAAGATTTACTGTGTTAGCACCTGGTCTATGTGCAAACGTATGCAGGTTGACCGAGTCTATGTTAGCTCACCAAATGTAATAGCTGTTCTGGACCATGAGAAGAAACGCACATTTGTCATAAGAAAGGAAGGACTTCCTGACGTTGGTAAGACATAATATTCTCTTTGCCACCTAACCATGGTAACTTCGCTTGAAATTTCCATCCTATTCACTTTATTCCTCTCAGTTGTGTGGAACCCGTGGGAAAAGAAATCGAAAACCATCGTGGACTTCGGCGATGAGGAGTACAAACAGATGCTGTGCGTTGATGCGGCTGCAGCGGAGAGACAAATCACTCTGAAACCAGGAGAGGAGTGGACAGGGAAGCTTGAGCTTTCTGAAGTTCCATCTACTAACTGCAGCGGTCATCTTGATCAACCCGGTATCATTTAGAATATGGTTTGATAGTTTAGAATCTTGCCATTTTCTTTTTGTACATGAGATCGATGTGCTCCTGATTGGCTGGCTCCTCTATGATCGGCCGGCGGTTCACTTTAAATCTGTGTCAGTCACTTGTTGTTCTGACCTGGATTATGCTATATCAGTACATACATGGTGTTTGCAAGATTTACTGAACTTCTCTGATCTGAATTCAGAGCTAACAGCTCTAGCTAAGGTTTGCTCCTGTCTGCGAAATAGGCTGAATTCTGCTAAGCCTATTGGGCTGTGAGCTGAAAACGGATGGGCTGAACGCGATATATGTAAGTCCACAAAAATATCATCGGGCGGGCTAGAATTGCTTGGTGAGAGCACCACCATCCGAGTGCTGACGCGATAGTTTCGAGTCGTGACCTCTCGTGGCAGAGGGCGGCCGCACCACGCGGCTACTGCCACCTCTCAACACCTGCGTCAAGACACAACACGTACCTCCTCCAGAACTACACGTGTGGAACTGCATGTGCGAGTCAGGCGCACCATAAGAAGAGCTCGCTCGCACTCCAACTCTCCTTCATCCCGCGTACGCGCACCAAGTTTGCCAAGACACGAGAAGCAAATGGCGTCGTCGTGTCACGAGGTGGAGGTGCCCGGGAAGCCGACGGAGACGGGGACGGCGCTGCTGGAGACGGCGACGGGGACCATACAGGGGTTCGGCCCCGTGAACCAGATCCACCAGCATCTCTGCGCGTTCCACTTCTACGCCGACGACATGACGCGGCAGGTGGAGGCGCACCACTTCTGCGCCCACCTCAACGAGGACATGCGCCAGTGCCTCATCTTCGACGGGCCCGACGCCGGCGCGCGGCTCATCGGCGTCGAGTACATCGTCACCGAGCCGCTGTTCCTCACGCTCCCCGACGACGAGAAGCCGCTGTGGCACACCCACGAGTTCGAGGTCAAGGGCGGCGTCCTCTTCATGCCCGGCGTCCCCGGCGTCGTCGAGCGCCGCGACCTCGAGAAGGTTTGCAAGACCTACGGCAAGACCATCCACTTCTGGCAGGTCGACCGCGGCGACGCGCTCCCGCTCGGCCTTCCCCAGATCATGATGGCCCTCACCCGCGACGGCCAGCTCCGCCAAGAACTGGCCAAATGTACGTGCAAAATCATGATCAGTTTTTTTTCTTTATTCCAATCTCGTCAGTTGTCGTCACAGCTTATTTACTAGTGTTGGTGATTTGTGGGTTGTTGGCGTTGCGTTGCAGGTGTGGAGGAGAAGTTCAGCGTGTCGTTCGAGAAGGAGAGGGAGAACAGAGCGTACATGACCGGTCCGGATCACGGCATCCACCCGCTGGCGAATGCCGCCGGTAAGGGCTTGAAGACCGATCTCCGGGAGGTTGATCTGCCGGCGATGACTACTGCACACGCCGGAAGGGTTTTCACCTGATGACACACACTGATCGATGAGCGACTGATCAACGGCCTTGCTGCTTCTGCCTGACGACGGTTGTATGCTGGTATCAGGGGATATATATACTCCGATTAGCTTAGTTAGTCGTGCCTTCACTTGCCCCTAAAAGTGTACCTTCACTCGTTCTGAAAGAAGCACTAGAGTATCCGACTGTAGTATATGTAGCCTCTTCTCTAGCAGCTTGCATCTCGGGTCGTGGAGATGAACAAGAACAACAGAACAAGTTGTTTCGAAACGTGCACATCTGTACCTGTCTTGACTGTCTCATGTCTCCCCGAGTCTACACGTCGCCACGGAACTCACACGAAGGGGTTCCCTGCTGTTACAAATATTTTTCCCTTTTTAGGCGTTGTTACAAATATTTTTCCCTTTTTAGGTTTTGTTCGGTTAATCCTGTTTGGTTAATCCTTCTCCTTGTGAGAGAGGGAGGGGTCGAAGGAGATTTATCTCGCACCTAAGGGAGGGGTTGAAGGAGGACCTGAGAGATTTATTCCACGCATGAGGGAGGGGTTGAAGATGATTCTATACCTATTATCCCTTTTCAATCTCTCTTAACAAAAAAAATATTGTGGTGTATTGGCCTTTGACCTTAAGGCCACCGCTGTATTGGGCACGCGTTAGTCGCGGAACGCCACGTGGAGCGGGTTCGACGGCGCCAGGACGCCGTAGTGGTCACCGATCCCCCGGGGACGGGCGTGTGCAGCAGCTACCGCCCGAGATCGTGTCCGTCAGATCGTGACCGTTGACTAGGTAGCAGCGCTGCGCTGCGATGCGATGCGGCGGTGCGACGAGCGTCACGAGCCTGGCCGCTGGCTGGCCGCCTGAAAGGGGAGGTGGTCTACGTGGGCCATAGGTTTTGGGCCGCAAAGGATTGTGGCGTACGTGCGGCCCATTAAGCTGGGCCTGGACGGAGTATCAGTAGATGCGCCGCCTGTTTTGGTTGGCGGACTCGCAGAAAACGACTAGCAATTCTTTTTTAAAGAAGGCAAAAGCTTTACCTCATATGTATTCATAGAGCGGAGTGAACTAGAACAATCCATCTTGGACAGTAGATTAACAATCAACGAACTGACAACGATGTACTTCTACTGATGTGTAATCGAATTTCAGCCTCCATGCAAAACCCATCCCATGCATTGCTTCTAGCAGGAAAAGCCCAGCATTAACCAAGACGAATTCAGACTGAATTTTCCTCTGGAAGGCTGCAAAATCATGCATATTCGGACTGAATTTCCCTCTGCAAGGCTGCAACACAGTTACACAAACATGAAACGCACCCTTGGACAGAAACGTTAACCATTTTTTGCATTCATTTTCATCAAATGTGATGGAAAAAACAGAAGTACTTCAGAGTTGTTACGATGCACATACAGAATTCAAACTGCAGATGCATACACGGATCTTAGTTGCTGACTTGATTCAGGTAACAGATAGTATCACCGAATTACACCATTCTAGCCACTGAATTGTTCAACAACTACTAGCATCTCATTATCAGGAACAATCAGCAACAGAGAACAACATATATTGTAAACGAATAACATACTGCATAGCTCGAAGTCAGAAATCACTTTGAGCATCTCTCAAGGGAGAATCCAAACCTGAGGCGAGTGGTTCGATGGACCTTGCTCCGGGAAGAAGTTCTCGATAGGGCGAGTTAGTGCCGGCCATCTGCCGCTGTCGCTGCAGCTGAATTGCAAGTCTGCAACTGATCGGAATTCTGGAGCAGCAGCTCATCCCTTGTCCCAGCCGCGGTAGCACCCGTCATCCAGGAAGTAGATGTCTTCCTCCAACCCCGCGTGATCAGTCACCTCGCGACATCTGGAGTAGCCTCGACCGACGATCAGCGCCCGGCTATCCAGCTCGTGCAGCTCATTCCATCTGTACATGTTGTTGGCAGTTGGCGGCCACAGGCGCTCGGAACACCCGAAACTTGGATTTGCTCGATCGTCGTAATGGCGGTCGTCCCGCTGGAAGCTACGTTTCTGCCTCTGCATTTGAATTTGCCCCATATCTTCACCTTGATCGAATGTACAGTGGCTTTGGCTTATACACAAAGATCATGTACTCTTGTTGGATGAGGACATGGAAGGATCCGTGGTGAAATATAATGTGCTCTAAATCTGGCTCGTAAGGACTAAGGAGTCATGGTCTTATCAGTGTTAGGACCATGGTTCAGGCGCCAGAAAGCGAGCTGCCTATCAGTGCCGTGAAAACGCCGGCGAGACGACACAATGGCGCAGATGACGCTGTGCCCGTAAAAACTGCCTATCAGGAAGCCTCTTACTTGGGGCCATTTTACCACACTGGTCACGGTCAGAATTTATTTATATATATATATATATATATATATATATATTTAAAATATTTACAGAAATATTATAGCGCCGGAAAAAATTACAGAAATAGACCCTGCCGCCCTGGCGCAAGGCGGCAAGGTGACGTGGCACACGGCGCCGTGCGCGCTTTCACGGCATCGTGTGTGCGTTTGACGGTTCTGTCCCTTGCCACCCTCTGCAAAGGCAGTAAGGTGTCAACTTTTCATTTGGTCCCTTGCCGGTCAGTCTTAGGGTTTAGGAAATCTACTTGGGGTCCCTTGCCGCCCTAGGCAAGGGCGGCAAGGTGGCCAACCCACAATTCAGCCCTAACTAGTTTTAATTTTTTTTTACAATAAGTTAAACTTTGTTGATTAAGTTCTTTGTTGATAAAGATTGTTGATAATTTTTGAAAATTCTATTGAAGTCGGTTGTTTTGCAATTTCTATTTTAAATAAGAGTTGATGTTATAACTTATTTGTGGTATTAATGTACGAAAATGATATTGGCCTATCATAGTCTTGGTCGCAGAAACATTATATATACTGAAACAAGGATAATTATGTCACGTAAATAAGTAGTAGTACAGTTTAAACAGAATACATCTGATTCCATTGCGGTTACATAGATGAGAATAGATTCGAATAGAAGGAATGTAGTGCAAGAGTTGAACACGATGATGATATAGTAATGGGACAACGAAACATGACATTACATATTTGAGTAAGGTCAGTTGTCCGATAATAGCTAACCCCTACGTGAGGATCTCTCTTCCCTCTCAAACTGCACTTTAGTGAACCTGTATTGCTCTATCAATTCAAGCTGCACCACACGGAAATTTGGATCTGTTAGAACCTTTTTGGTGTCTATCCATTGTTTGTATGGACATCTTCTTGGAGGTTCCTGGGAGAAACGAATAGATGTGAAACGAACAAAGTTAGTGAATCTTGTGATAAAATAGGATTCATGGTAATGAAAATATTTTTACACTTCTCTCAGCTGGTCTATCAATTCCCCTTGCTGTTACAATAAATTCTGACAGATCTACCCCAGTTGACCCGTAACGGACGTTTCCTTGACCATGATATAGTTGAAATATAAGTTTACTGGACATATCTGTAAGTAAATCACTATGTCACTATTTTACGTAATAAATGAGTACAACGTAATATCTTGTTTGAAATGTACAAATTTTAAGTATGCTACTGTAATGCTACTCACAAACATTTAAAACTACAAATCTAATTACTATAATTACTACAGATCTACTAAGTTACCTACATCTAACAATACAAAGTGCTACAGTTCCCCTACTAAAACCCTAGATCATATAGTGCATTTATTTAAAAATAGTTCTACAAAAATACAATTAAAACCCTAGTTAATATCATATATTTAATCATGTATATGATCTAAAAATATTACCTGAAATCGGAGTTTCAAACCGGCAGAGCTTCGCCTCTTCTTCTCTTCTCCTCCCCTTCTCCCTTTCTTTTACTGTGCAGATAAGAGAAGGAATGGAGAGAGAGCAGCAAATGAGCTGCTTTGCAGGACGGCAGGCCTTATATAGGCGCTGGAGCCTGCCGCCCTGGCAGAGGGCGGCAAGGGGCCGCCTGCAAACTGGCAGGCCCCAGGTCGAGGAGCTGTGTGAATTTTGCAGGCGGCCCCCTTGTGGCACAGAGGGCGAGGGGGCCGTGCAAAATGGCCAGTACACCCTAAATGGCCGTCCCCCGCACGTGTGCCACGTCACCTTGCCGCCTAGGGCTAGGGCGGCAGAGTCTATTTCTGCAATTTTTTTCCAGCGCTATAATATTCTGTAAATATTAAATTAAAAGAAATAAAAATAGAAAAAATTCCGATCAGATAGCCCGTCAACCTAAGCCTTTCGGCCCGATAGAATTGGGCCCAATAATCGATAAGCCCATAACGTTATGCTACGAGTTGTGGCAGTTTCCAAGATTGTGGAAATGGAGTGAGTAGAACATTCCGTTTTGTATTTTTCTTTAAAAGAATCAGCACGAGAGTGTGCTAACATTCCGTCTTGTCAAAAAGGAATTTCTGATCTTCTCTGAAAAACTTGAAGAAGCTCTAGGGCTACTCTGAATCAAACCCCAAATAACGGGTTCGTTTGTCATGCCATGCCTGCTTTTTTGATGAATTTTAGCACATAGTAATTTTTGGGCGCATATGTTTCCATAGATAAAGTAACCATATTCGGGTGGAAGTTCAGAATTGTGAAAGGAAAATGCAAAATTGCAGAGCAAATATACTCCTTCAGATCAGTAGTATTAGGTATTACCAAACTTATTACTTAGATAAGTATTAACATATAGCACATAATCAAATAAAGAGTCCTTTTTTTTCATATTTATGACTTTGTCCTTGACACATATTTCAATAAGTAGGTAGTTTTATAACTCGAAACCTATAGTTCTAATTCACGGGGGAGACCAGGCAGGGCTAGGCTGATGAGCTCGCCAGTGGAGAACAGTGTGATTCGCACAGCGTGGCGAAAGGAAAAAATGCGCAGGATTATTGCGCACCGGTAGGTGAACGTCTCGTTGACGGAGGTGGCCGGAGACGGCGAATCAGCGATGTGAGCGGCAGCCGTGTTTGAACCGGTGGGTGACGCAACCTCTAAAGAGCACGAGGAGGAGGGCCCTCGCGACACAAATCCTTGTAATTTAAATTGAATCCACCACATAAATAAGTTTATGTATTGTTTGTATTGCTTAAAATACAATTAGCATATGCATGGATTTCTATAGCAAACTCTCTTACCGTTGGTATGATCGGTTGATGTTGGAGACATACGGTGTTTCTGTGATTTCTGGTGACGTAGTGCACACAAAAATTTGCAGAAGACCAGACTCGTCACCTTCATCTTCATCATCGTCGTTGTTATCTTGCTGGGATGCAAAGGTGAGAGGTGAGAGCAAGCTGGGGCGGTATTCCGTGTAGATATCCCAGTAGCACGACACTAACCACGGTGGAGTCACCGGGAGACGGATTTTACAGTCCCACGACATAAGCTCGGTCGGAGAAAGACGTTGTGTCGCTGGTGATGCTGTCATCATGGTTGTGCCGATGTACCTGGAGTACAACATATTGTCCACTCTATAGCACAAAGTGTGGGCATCGCCGTCGAGCCAAGTACGCATGGATATTGTTTGTCTGTTAAATCGTCCACTATTGCCGATTTGGACATCATTCAAGTCAACTTTGAGCTTGTAGAGCATCTGCCACGGTATGTCATCGTCTTCTTCAACCGGCATTCCCCAGAATTGGATCTCCGTATCAGACCTGATGGCCAGGCACAGCTGCCCGTGCAGCTCAAAGCCGCTCACTGCCACGTCGACCCACAGGCACCCATAGTCTGGTGGGTTGTACGTGCGGTGCTCCTCGCTTGCGACGTCGACAACCATCACAGGACCGGGTTTGCCAATATCGTTTGTGTGCCGGTGCGACGAGGGGCCGGCTGTCAGCATGCATATCTTGCCACCTACAACAATAGTTGGCGTATTTTGTACCATGCGGCACGGGTGTGGAATCGGGTGTTGCCGCCACCCGCTGGCTTCGCCGCCGGTGGCAGCGGCAAGCGTGTACACGTCCATCCAGTGGTCGGTAAAGCGGAATAGTTTGTCCACACCGGTGGTCGGGTTGAACCCCAAGGCGAACGTGACCGGCCGCGAGTAACGTCGGCCCTGGGGAGCGCCAGCTTCTCGCCGGTGATGGGGTTGCACACGATGACCTTGGCTCTGCTCCAAGAGGCGAAGCAGAGGAAGGCATTGCAGACGTTGGCGAGGCTGTAGCTGTATGGGTTGTTGACCCGGCAGATGGGCGCCTGGCCCGTCACCGCCGGAGAGACCAGTGCAGCCGGGAAGACGCTGGAGACGCTTTCACCGTCGACGTCGGCCGTGGCGACGAGCAAAGTGTCGGAGACGCCGTCGTTGAGCACGGCATGCCTGTCATGGTGGAGCTTCCGGAAGGAGGGGTCGCTGACGATGCCGTGACACGCAGCTTGACCGGGCGACGTCTTTGGTTGGTGCCCTGAGTAGGATCTCCCACCACAACTCGACGGGGATCGTGTCCCCGCAGAAGACCCTGAGCTGATTCCGGCGCAGTCTGCACAAACTCTCTCGTAAGTTCTGATTCCCACCACCGACCAGATTCTTTCATTTTTTGTGCTACTCTTACCATGTCATTGTTCGAATTGCACGCTGAAAATGGTTTTGCTGACATTACATGATTTGTGTGCTAAAATGGATATTCGGTGTGTAGATATGCAATGGAGCATGTCATTTCATTGGAAGAACTGAATTTTCATGCATGGATTGTATAGTGTTCTTCTGATATTTTGGTAGCTCATGCATGTATTAACTCACTATGGAATCAGTAAGCTGCCGAGCTAGTGTTGTTATATTGAAATAAGCGGGAGATTTAAACTAAGAGGGACCTAGTGTAATATAATTTTGAATTAAAATTTAAACTAAATCAGCATTAATCTTGAACTAAAATTGCTTTGCGGACTTGGGAACTAGAGTCTGAATGCCCTGGGCTTTCTCTTGGGCATAATATAACCAGGCCCAACAAATGAGATCACTTCAAGCTAGCCATTTCTCCCTCCGTGCCTTCTAGAAGGGAATAAAGGGAATAAGTTCACTTTAACTCGCTTAGTTAGTGATCAAATCTGATTCGTATCCATCAACTATAATACCCAACTATTAAAATCGTTGCAATTCAACTGTCTACGTGGTGATGTTGACCTGGTTCATCTCACGTGGCATTGACGTGATGCTTATGTGGTATTACAATTTTAAAAAATGTGCAGGATCTATTTATCATTAAAAAAATTATGAGACGCACTAACATGTGAGACCCACATGTCATGCTCTCTCCTCTTCTTCCTCCTCGCTCTCTCCCCTTTCTCTCCCCCTTTCTCTTCATCTTCATCCGTCCGCGGGGAGCGGCGGCTGATGGCTAGCTAATTCCAGCAAAGGCCTAAGTGACGATAATTTTGATGTTTCATTGTGACAAGTACATCATCATTATTTGGAGTACTACTACTTTATTGTTTCTGTCAAAAAAATTCTATAGTTTGAATTCCAGTAGATATTTTGATTAACCTAGAAGAGCTCACTTTTTTTCCTAAACATCCTCGGGCCACCCAAAAATACCAGAAATTTTGTAAAGAGCGGAGAAAAGGTCGGGAAAAAAACCCTACTCCATATGGACCATATCTCGCCACGAAGAACTACCGGTGACGATGCAATGCATCATGCGTACACCTTTACTTTTTTTCTTTTTTTAAAAAAAAGAGAAGATGATTCTCCCCCATTTCCATTATAAGAGCATTGCTACACGTACTTATTTTTTCTTTTTACAAAATTCTTACTAACAATCGACCTCATCTTTTCGCTTATGTTTATGTCAACCAAAATTTAATTTTTTAACCTTAAATTTGAAGCGAATTTTGAGTTTTTTTATCGAAGTTTATTTTTCAGCCTTTATTTTTAGATCGCTAAGAACACATATATAAAAGTTTTATTCACAAATTGCTTTCGTTTGTAAATATGCCGTTTGACTTATTCCACGAATAAACCAAACGATGAGGAGAATGATCTCAAGAAACGACAACTGCAATTAACAGGTTTTGACATCCTGTGCTTCATTAGGGTCATTCGAATCAGAGCACGCCTTCACTTGCCGTTTGCTGCGGCAGGTTCCGTCTCCAAAATCACTAGCAGCAGGACGCTTCTCTGCACGCCGATTCTGCTCTGGCTCATGGTTACAAAATGCATCTTGCAGTACAACATCCAGTTGCCCACACGATGCAGCGATTAGTCCTGCGGGTCAGTATAATGTTGATCAGATTATCAAGACAAATTTTGAAGGTACTCGAGAAAGCGGTATGTTGATATTACATCACTAATTTGCTTTTTTCAAAAGAAAAATATATACGAACCACCATCGGGTCGTTTACAAAGGTTTAGGTAGCTTACCGACAAAAAGTGCAGAAGGTTTCGAAGGTCTCGACTTAAACTCAGGGTGAAATTGAACGCCAATAAAAAATCGATGATTGGGTATTTCGACGATCTAGAAAATTGGACAAACAATAACATCAGCATGCATGAATAATGGAAAAGTTAAAATTTGTTCAAGCAAGCTGGGTTCTTCAGCTTGTACCTGCACCCTTTCTCCGGTCTTGTCTGTGCCTACAACCTGAAGCCCATTGTTCTCAAATAATTGCACCATATTGGGATTTATCTGGGAAGTTAGTCAATATTACATATCAAATTTTCAAAAAAAAAGAGTTTTTGCGGTGCTTGAGAAAAAGTTAAATTTTACACTAAGAATAATTTTACTATCCTTGAGAATGTACCATATTTTCTAGTGTAAAATTTAATGCCTCCAGATGCTAAAAATTTAAGTGTAAAATTTAAATACCTTAAGATACTTTCTCAATGATCGTAAAATTTCTCTTACAATAATCTTTTTATACCTTGAGATAGTATCTAGAAATACCAAATTTTACACTAGAAAATAAGATATCTCCTAATATTACATTAGAAAATATGATACCTCATAATAATTTCTCCTAATAATTTCTAATGATGGTAAAAGGGCAATTAAAACACCATGAATAACATTATGATGAACTAGATATTGGTCCGCAAACCTGGTATTTGTGCCGAAACCTCTCATCCATGTGGCTGACGCTACCATATCTGAGTGATTGCAAAGTAATTAACACATAGAGAATTAAAACAGAAAAGATGCACTTGTGGTAAGTGTAAGTTTCACTCACAACTTGGCAGACTTGCTATCTGCAACCTTGAAAAAAGTCCTCTTTGATCCACGTCGCATGGTACCACCCTTTCCTTCCTTGGAGCACTGAAGGAGATGCTATTATTAGCTTTGTACTAGGAAACTGTAACTAATGGCCTAAATTAAGTTCGAAACTAGCCAGTACATATATATAACTAACTTCAACATACTTTTTTTCCGAAACAACTCACACCAGATATTGCGAAGTTTTATATTGATATAAAAAATATAAGACTATAATCTTGAGAGGCTATGATCAGAAAAATAGAACTTGATACAAAAAATGTAGCATGTCTCCAAAATTTGGAGTATGTGCATGTAATTTCCGATCACTTATATATATATGAACTGAGGGTTTGACAATTACCTCAGGCATTATGGTCACACATGGATTCTCCGTTTTGGCATCAAATTCTGTGCTGTTCGCATCAGGCAATTTCAAAACATGGCGTGCAAATTCAACCGCAATGAGCTGCATGCCAAGGCATATGCCCAGGAAAGGGACATCGTTTTCACGGGCGAACTTAACAGCCAATAATTTCCCCTCAACACCTCTCTCTCCAAAGCCACCAGGTACTAAAATGCCATCTGCACCCTGAAATGAAATATCTTTCAGATAAAGTATATAATAAAAATTGTACATGTAGCAAATATTTCAGGAGTAAACTTCTCACCCTCAGTAAACTCCATGCTGTGTTGTAAGCATCAGGTGCCTATTAAAATTTAACAAAAAACATGTAAGGAGACAAATATATATACGACATGCCAAAATATGATGCATAGTGTAAGATGTTCAAACCACAGTAGCAGTTGAATCCTCAAGATTGGTGGAAGGAACCCAATCAACAACAAGTTTTTTGCCACAAGCTATACAAGCATGTAGAAGAGCCTACAAGAATTGCATATCAAGAAATATGTTGGACAAAACCGACGAGGCTTATAATGGACTGAAGGAAGCAAACACCATAGGGATCCATCCATCTCACCTTCATCACTGAAAGGTATGTATCAGATACACCGGTGTATTTTCCAACCATGGCAATTCTGACCTGAAAAGGTACATAGACCACTTAGGTCATTCTAAATTTTTCTTACTAAACTCTTACTAACAATGATTTCAACCATTTGATTTAGCTAAAATCTGAATGTACTCGGGTATTCTTCTTGCCTTTCTTTCCAAAAAGAAGTAAGAAAAAATAGCATGGATAGTTTTTTTTCCCTTTTTTTTAATGTAATCTCATATATCCCTTTTGTTTCCATCATGAGGATGAAAAAGAGACTAACTGTTTCTTGTAGAGTGTCATATAGATCAGCCCTTGCCGTCCATTCCTTCAAGTTAGGCTCACCAGCAACGCTGTAAATGTGAGAAATGAGCATTTTGGATTGCATATAGCAGCATGACACCATTAACTTACTCTTATATGGCACATTGAAAATATTACCTTTCAAGATTCAAAACTTTAAGAATAGCTTCATGCGCCTTTTGGTCCTAAAATGACAAGAGTAAGATATCCAACACAATGCAAGGGTGCAAAATTTTGTCTAGTGTATAAGAAAGCTAGGACGATATTCTCTGTTTACCCGCAATAACAGAGGAACACGCCAGATGTTTGAAACGTCACAGAGAGTAAAAATGTTAGCTACCTGCGATGGCAACAAGAGTTCATTAGCAACAAGATCAATCAGCTGCTAACAATAATCATTAAATTAAAAAAGAAAATTTCATTACCGGCACATGGCAGAAGAGAGAGAGTTTTTCTTTCGCATTTTTCTCCAGTTCCTATTAATAATAAAAACATGCTCTAAATTAATAAATAAGAAAATATGGTCCTTAAGAAAATACATGAAGGGACCACAACTTCCAATACTATAAATGAACTGGTTACTGGGTTCATAATACAAACCTTAGTACAGCGGCAAGCTATAATATTTGGCGTGAGACCATATTCTCTTAACTTACGTATACTGTTTTGAGTGGGCTTAGTTTTCTACACAAGAACATACATAAACCAAATTAAAGATGCAGGATATTATTTTCAAGACGAAGATGACAATTAGCAAATATCAAAGTCACAGGTTAATATAAAAAATTTTCCTGACCTGCTCACCCACAACGTTCAAAACTGGAACAAGACCGACGTGCACCACACATAAATTACCAGCACCTATCCAAAAATAAAATGCAAATAAAGTTATCAATATCATCATGGAGAAAAATTAAAATATCTGTTATGCAATAATTCAATTTCTTTACCAACACGATAGGAGAATTGGCTAAAGGCTTCAATAAATTGCGTGGATTCAATATCACCTGCAGCATAGTGTCAAATACTGTTAATAAACTGAAAATAAAGAGATTGTAAGTCCAAAAATGTATGTAACTCTAAGAGTTTATTAATATTAAAAAGCAGCTGGTTAATTATCTCTTGTCACCTATAGTGCCACCGAGCTCTATTACACAGACATCGGCAGGATCCACCTCACCATCAACCGGAACCATCGCGACACGCTCAATCCAATCTTGTATTTCATTTGTAATATGTGGGATAACCTAAAAAAAATGATTCAACTGGTTGTATTTCCAAGAAATGTAGATACTAAATTTACCAAACGTTAAAAAACAAATTAAGAAGACTTGAGGAGAAGTAACTGGCACCTGAACTGTCTGACCCAAGTAGTCTCCCCTTCTCTCTTTCTCGTAAACATGCTGTCGTCAACCACCACAAGAACATGGCTTTAAATAGACAAATCAAGAGCTAGCATATTATCTTTGCAAAACTGAGACTTATTTATCTATTTATGAAGGCTCATTTTTTCATGTTGTTATTCTTAGTGAGACTATATCATAATCTAACACACATAACACTCATTTAATTTTCAAACTTTGCCTAAAGTGTGATTTTTGTTTAAGTGGCCAACAACAATTTGTTGACCATAGCTTAGACATGGCATGTTTTAGGTGGTTAATCAATGATTGGACGTGAAAAAAAATAATGATCTATGTGTTCACTCTATTATTCAAAAGTTTATACATACATGATGGATCTTCCCGGCGGTTATGCTATGGTCTTGAGTTAGTTTAATGTCAAGAAACCTCTCATAGTTCCCAAGATCCAAGTCCACCTGCAACAACCAACAAGTGAAGACAATAATATACATCAAATTAACAAATATGTATCCTATCACGGATATATCACGTGAACATTTATCCAATACCTCACCACCGTCATCTAACACAAACACTTCACCGTGTTCGTGAGGAGATATAGTTCCGGCATCAGCGTTAAAGTAAGGATCTACACATTTGAGCGATACAGTTACCACAAGTCTTACCTCACATAGAAAAAAAATTAAAAAATGATTATCAATTCATCAAACACCTAGTCAAATTAGTAAACGTTATGACTACAAATTAAAGATAATACTCCTCTAGCTGATATGAACTGTTCTTTTTCATGAAAATCTTCACAATATATTACAAGAGGAATTTTACATTCTTGAGAAAGCAACTCGAGATACCTAAATTTTACACTAAGTTTTGTTACATCTACCTCTAGGTACCTTCTTAAGAATGGTAAAATTTACCCATATTGTACACACACTAGAAAAACATATGCAGAAGAAAAAAAATGCAATATGTAAATCAACACGAAAGGAGGCGACTTTCGTATGGATTTAAGGTATTGTTCTTGTTTAACTACTTCGTCGTATTATTAGGGTAGATTGTTCGCTCCACATCTTTGAAAATATGTTTTCTTTAAAAAAACAAATTCTTCTACTGCAGACCACTTTCCAAGATTCAAGTAAAGGTATATGCTAGAAGTGCATATATTTAGGAATCCGGGGTAGTAATAAACTAAATATTGTAGGTAAAGAGAGGGAGGAAGGAAAGAAGAAGCACGAACGGTACCGATCTTAATGGACGTAACGCGGAAGCCGCACGCCTTGAGGACGACGCCAATGCTGCTCGCCGTCACCCCCTTGCCGAGGCCGCTGATCACGCCTCCCATCACCACCACGTACTTCATCGTATCTACCTTCTTGGGTAGGGTTAAAGACTTGAAAGCCGTCAAGCGGCAGTGGATCGGCGGCCGAAGGGCTAGGCTTCTCCGCCTAAACGTAAACACGTACAGCCACCAAACCAAAGGTGAATTATCTGATCGCTCACCGGCCGCCAGGCCTTTTATTAGCCGCAACACTATCGGACTAGAATTTGGTTCCCCGTAGTTCACATCGACACAGTGCGAGACGATCGATTATCGTTCGAGCCCGTTTCGGTTTTTGTTTCCCAACCAACTTGCCTCGCGCCACATCTAAAAAACCGAGGCTGATTAGCGGACAGCGGTAAACAAACAAACAACTGCTGCTGCTCACGCGACCCCCGTGGCGTACGTGCATTACCCTATCCCCACCCGTCCCCCACACACTCCACGATGCTTTCCCGCCTCAAACATCAATCGATCAGGCCGTGAAATCTCCTGAGACGACGACCTCTCCGTGCAATGTCTCCGGCCGTCCTCAGGTAGTCAGGTGGGCCGTGTGCTGGGTTCCCCGCGCCAGCACGCGCGCGACTCCACGGACCACGGTCTACGGGCACGTGCCGCGGCGCTGCCTCCCGCATTCGCCGCGCGCCTCAGGCGTCGAAATTCGAGTGCACGTACGCACGAGACAAGCCGCGCGCGTCGTTCTGCTAGCTTCTGCCGCGACGCCGACGCGCGTGGAGTTCGAGTCGAACGGTACCTGCTCCTGCGCGGTCCGGTGCAGCGATATGCGTGCGTACCGCGCGCATAGCTTAAGCCACGCACACAGCACACGGCGGCATGGCGCACTGGCGCACGCACGCACGTAGACAGATCAAACTCACGGCCGTGTCCACTGCACGGGTGCAGGCGCGCGGCTTGACTCACCGGATCGAAACACGCTTCGGCGCAGCCTCGCGACATGCTTCACGTCGCGGTGGTAACACATAACAACAACCACGTGCCTTAGCTACGACGACGAGACGACCCGGATCAGTATCGACTGTCGCGTGGTTGCCCAATTTCGTGCGGATTAATGGTGGTTTTGTGCGGACAAGAAGTAAAGAATGCTTCTCTTCGTCTGTACACGAGACACTCCGTCCACCGAGAGAACACTCGGCTTGCGTTGCCTCATGTACCTTCTATACACTACACTTATACCAGCCTCCTTTGCTTTCATCGATCAATCTATCTACTCACCTCTTGGCGTGGCCGCGTTCTGCTGCTCAGCGTAATGTGTCGCGTCCTAGCTTGGTGCTCAACCAAGGTGCACTATTTGGGTCCAGTCCCAGATAAAAAAGCGCTTATATATTTTACTACTAGAGTAGAAAGGGCGCTGGCCTGGTTTGCTTTTAATTTTGGGTAGAAAAGAAAGAGAAGGGGGCGCCGGCTGGTGTAAAGCAAATGCGCCATCCTAGTCACGTGACGCGTCCATTCAGTTTCAGGCAGAGTGAACGCCGCCGTGTGATTGCCTATTTGCCTGCACGGCCGCGGCGCACGGCACTGTAACACATGGCAGCATCGGTGCACTTCCCATCTGCGTGCTCGCGTGGCGCAGGCGAGCGGCATTTGGTTCATTCTTCCCTTTCCTCCTTTGCAAGTAAATGCAGCACGGTAATACTACGCTTTTCCTTTTAGCTGGTGCCTCTGTTTCTGGTATATGAGACAGAGACTCTGCGACTGTCAGTCCAGCCGGTGTCCTCTGCGACCGGAAATCTTTTTTTCTTTACCACGGAAACAAACCCACCTCATTGCTGGGCCTGGGAATCGATCTCTCGACGTCTTCTTCGCCACAACTCCTCTCTTCCTCCCCTCCCCTCCCTGGGAATCAAACCTCTCGTCGTCGTCTTCGCCACAAGTCTCCTCTTCCTCCCCTCCCCTCTCCTCCCGGCTCCATGGCCATGCACACACCGCCGTGGGAGATGCTCCCTGACGACATCCTTAGGCTTGTCTTCTCCAGGGTCGAATGCCGTGCAGACCGCAAGGTGATGGCTGGGGTCTGCGGTGCTTGGCGCCGCGCCGTGAAGGTGAAGGGAGCGAGAGGCCAGCCTCCACGCCCACGCCAGCTTCCATGTCTGCTGCGCCCCAACGGTGGTGATTCCTCCGTCTGCTGCCTTCTCTGCTCCGGTGGCGACGGGATCAGCGTCGTCCACGCCGCCCACCTCCCGCAGCAGCCCGTCGACGCACGCCACGCCCGGTTCTTCGGGTCTCACGACGGCAGCTGGGCGTTCCTCGCCTCCGCCCAAACTAGCGGCCACGTCCTTCACAAGTTCGGCACCGACACCATCATCCCGCTCCCTGACTTCATGGATGTGCAGGGAGGAGAGAGCTACGCCATCGTCCACCTCGCCGCGACGATCTCGCACCAGCCGGGCCACGCCAGTTGCCTCGTCGCGGCGATTGTCAAGACATACCCCATCGATGCCACGTCTCTGAGAGCTGTCGCGTTCTGGCGCATGGGGCATGGCACCATGGCCTCCGAGCTCCACAGAGCAGAGATCGAGGCTATGGAGCCAGAGGACGTCATGTTCCACAAGGGCGACCTTCTCGTCCTCACCGAGCAGGGGAATCTACTGGTGTGGATACCAGAGTACACGGACGAGGGGCGTGGCGTCGAGATGCACGGACCGGAGCACCGCGCCTGCGGCAAGCCCAGGGTCTACAACGAACTGGCCGTTCGGTCACAGTACCTTGTGGAGTCCCAGAACTACCTACTGCTGATCGTGAGATACAGGGAGAGGGAGGGTCATCCGACTTCTTACGCCCAAGAACTCAAGGTATTCCAGATGGTGGAGCTTGATATGCCGGATGAGAACGGTATTCTTGTGAGGCGTTACAACTGGGTAGAGATGTCCTCTCTGTTTGGCGAGATGATCTTCGTTGGGCGAGGCTGCTCCAGATCCTACAAGGTGGCCAACTACCCGGGCTTCGCGGAAGGCTTATACTTTCTGGACGACGGGAGCTTCTACCACCCTGACCTCCTGTCCCGTGACGCTGCCGACCGGAAGTACACCTGCAGTGACAATGGAAGGTGGGTGAACCACCGGATCGACCGCTGCTTCCCGCCGGAGCAAGGCTGCTCCTGGTCTCCTCCAGTTTGGGTTCTCCCTTGATGAGACACTTGTTACTTCTACTCTGCTGTAAGCTGAAGTACGGTTCCTTGCAATGATTTGCAGCTTAGAACATTTATTTTAAGCATTGCCTCTATTGTCCTGGTCACATTTCTGTTAAGTCATGATCCTAGTAACGCTGAAAATGTCAGTGGATGATTGCAGATATCTGCGTGTTGCCATGCTTGTGCTGGGATTTTTTTTGTCAGATTATCTTTGTTCATGAATGGTACTAGTTGCTAACGTGGCGCTCATATTACAGTGCTAATGATGTGCATTGCTGAATTTAGTTTGTATGCGATATTTAATCCTGGAGCATATGCACAGTGAAGTAAGTGGAAGATGCCAAGTGGCTGACAGAAAATATGTACCAGCCTTGACCTTGTTTCATTTCCATAGTTGCATGGGTTCTGACTGCTGAGTTTGATGGTATTGCACTTGTGACATAGTTACTGTCTTACTAATTAGTCTAAATCGTTAGCTGAAACAGGACTCCTCCAATTGCTGTACAGTGTTTGCTACCTTAAGTAGTTAAGTTTATGTTGTCCTTTTGGATAATTCAAAATGTTAGCATATCCTTGTGTTGCAATTGATAATTTCAGTGTGTTCCTTATTTTCTCCTTTTGGATATTGAGGTGAGTGCTCTTTGCTTTGGTTTGCTTGAAGTGCAATTTGCATGCAGTCTATTTGGTTCTGTACTTTGGCAGTCTACTCTCATTTGCTTGAATTCATTTAGTATATGTAAGGCATCCAGTGGAGTGAATAGAGAAAGTGAGAACATTGAGATTCTTAGCTCAAATGCGAAATCCACAAGGTCTGCATGTTAGTTGGTGGCCTGGTGCTTCTTATATCTCTGTGTTTGCAAACCTGTCTGCATGAGCAAAAGCAAACGGTTCTTCCAGCTTCTCCATGCTTTTTTTTTTTTCATTTTTGTTCTTCCGATAAAATTATAACTGTTAGGTACATGAGGGATGAGTCTGGCCTTCTAATTTGGCCGTTATGACTGAACATTGTGTTAGCATTTTTTTCTTCTAATTTAGTGTTACAGCACAACAATGTCTTACCATTTCTTACGTTCTTTTGATGTTGTATTAAACATTATTGTTGCTTTCTTCTGATGGAAAATGTTAAGAGAAAACTATTGCCATAGAGCAATGACTATGTCAATGTGCCATGTAGGTGTCACGAAGGACAAAAATGCCTTCCAAACCATCAAAGGACTTTAATTTGCACTTTTTATGGTTGAGGGAGGTGAACGAAACTTGACCAATAGTAAGGGATGTGAAGTGGACTTTGTCCGGGATAAGGGGTATTGGCTGGATCAAGGTCTGGACGTTTGGGCCAAAATTGATAGGCATCACCATCAAAAGGTCTCGTTGGTCCAACTAAATTTCGAACTGCAAGCCAACGCAGGTAACAAACACAAAAGGGAAACAGAAGGATGCGGCACGAATCTCAAAGCACTCGGGTTCTTTCTTCTTCCTCCAGTTCTTCTGCCTCGCCGCCGCACGCCATTGCCATTTGCCACCGCCACCCAAGCAAAGCAAGAGAAGCAAGCATGGGCTCGCTTAGTCTCTTGCCCCGTCAGCCGGAGGCGCTGCCGCTGCATACTAGGAGAGGAAACAGATTCAGACGCGAGGAATCAATCGATTTCGCAAGCACCGCAACTGCTAGTGCTCGCTGCTCTACAAATACAACACCAGATTGCAATCCACGCGGTCTCCAACCTCCGCCCCGCCTCATAGCTTCTTCCCCAAGATTCCCCCACCCCCACCCCACATTCCCGTCTCCCACCTCGCTTCTCCGCCCAATTCCTTCGCCCAAAACAATCAGCAGGGAGGGAGGAGCAGCCATGGCGGAGAAATCTCCTCCGAAGCGCGTGCGTGTGCTCCACCCTGGCGTCGCCATCCGAGATGTTTGGGCAGACCAAGCCGAGCAGGAGTTGGAGGAGTTGTGTCGCTGGGTTGAGTACTACCCGCTCGTCGCCATGGATTCGGAGTTCGCTCGCCGAGAAGACCTCCGTTCGAGCACCACCGAGCCGAGAACGGCGGACGCCCACTACACGCAGATGTGTGGCTACGTCAATGGCGGCGAGCTGGTGCAGGTGGGCTTCGCCATCTGTGATCCGCTCTTCGTCGTCCCCGACGCCACCAGTGCAGCGTGGCAGTTCAATCTGCGGTTCGATGCCTCCGCGCGTCCACCCAACAGCGCATCCGTCAGTTTCCTCAGGGACAAGGCGCACCTTGACCTGCAGGCCCACGCCAGCCATCGCGCCATTCCCGTGGACTTGTTTCTCCTCATGATAAGATCGTCTTCGCTCATGAGCAACCCAAAGATCACTTGGATCACGTTCCACGGGTCTACTGACTTCGGTTACCTTCTTAGATGTATCAGTGGAGCACCCGATCTGCCGCCAAATCGCCACACATTCATGGAGCAATTCCGGCAAGCCTTCCCCAAAGCGTACGACATCAAAATTTTCTCGCAGCATGGAAATTGTCTTCAACAGAAGATTCCAGGAGGTCTGAACACTTTGGCCAATGCTTTGGGCGTACAGCGTCAAGGGGAACAGCACCAGGCTGGTTCCGATGCTCTTGTTTCTTTGCGATGTTTTGCTGTTCTGATGGAGAAGCTTCCAAGCTTTGCGCATTCCATCTGCCATTTCAATGGAGTTTTGTATGGCGTGTCTGATCCTCCTAGTGCTGCTGCCTGCAGAAACTCTGCTAATACACTGTCTCGAGCAGATTATGGCGTCTTCGTCGTACATCTTGGCAGCAGAAATTTCGACGCATTCTTCGGACAGATCGCATCTCTGTTTCCGAACTGCTGCAAGGTCGCCGTGGAGTTGGCAACTGCTTTTGAGATTCGTCTGTCTCATTTCAGTCATGCTCGTCAAGATGTTAAGGGCACAGGAGACGTGGAGCTTGCACTGGCTATCAGTGACAGCAGAGGCCGTGTTGCGTATGGTCGAGTATGGGTTTTCCACCTCCAAGGCAAGGACCCGGCTGGCAACCTCAGCGCCACCGGCCTGCATAATGAAGAATGGGGGCCTCCTATCAACCCTGCTCAACTCGCCCAACTCCTCACGCAGTCTAGCGGTATCCTGGATCCGCGTGTGGATTGGGCTTCTTCCAGTGCCGCAGCCTTCGTGTATCTAGTCAAGGCACTGACTGCTGCAGATTCTCTTCCTTGTACTAGGTCATCATTCATGGCGCTATGCACCACCTTCTTTCCTTCACTCTTCGAGCTGCATCTCGGACATCCATCAGGCAACTTGGCCTGTTGCGCTCTCATGACTCTCCGCAATCTTCTTACCGGAGGAAGTTCTATGGTGAAGAAGGGGGTACTACCTGGCCTTGGGAACTGACTACAGTACCTGTCGTAGCAGCACTGCTCAGCCGCTGCTTCTGGCCGGATCAAGTCAACTCGAACTACTCTTCACCGGTTTGGCTTCTCCCTGGAGGTGAAGATGCTGACAATAATGCTCAAGCTCAAGTTGATGTCGACATGCTGTAGAGCTGCTCGAGTATATGTTAGCTGCCGAATTGGGGCTAACCTGTGCTACATTTACATTCTGTTAGTGTTTCCTCTCGCTGCTTTGAGATTTGATGATGAGATGGTTCTTGCTGCTTTGTGAATTGGGATAGGATTGTTGCTGATTACTCTGGTATAGTTAGACAAGGTGGATATTAGCTGAAATCAGTTGCAAACTCATTACTGAATCAATGTGCTACTTTGATCTCTCTACTTAGCAGTTCATTACTGCATTTTGGCACTTTCTGAACTCTGATGTTTTCTGACCTCTGGGATTTTGATGAACTTCAATGCTGAAATGACTGGGCTAGATTCCTGTTATGATTCTTGTTATGTGATGCTTGTGTTGAAAAGCAGAATTCAGTGCAAAATGTATGTAGGTGCTTTGATCTAGGCACTTAGCAGTTCATTACTGCATTTTGGCACTTTCTGGTGCTCTCTAACTTCTGAGATTTTGATGAACTTGAATGCTGAAACGACTGATCTAGATTGTATGATGTTAGTGGTCAAATGCAGACTTCACTGCGAAAATTTGTGTTTATGTGCTTAGAATTTAGTCAGAATTGGTGTAAAAAGCTGCAGGCATTCCCCTTTTATGAACTGACAGAACTGTATTTGTATTCATGGCATGTGAAGTGTGATTATGTTGTTTTTTAGCTCCTGCAAAAATGCACAGAACACTGAACTAGTGAGAGCATTGAAGTTTCAAGCAAAACTACTAGGTTATGGTTCATTTTCTGCTCTTTTCATGGGCCACTAAATTTGCATTGTCAGAAAGCTTCTTCAGATTTTACTGAAATTGCAGATATCTAAGCTCTTAACTGTGTAGAATACATACTCTTATGGCTTTGACATCTGCATGTTGTTTCATTGAAAGTCAGTACTACTGCACATGATGTTGTTTGATAAATTGTATCTGTATAATTTTGTTCATTTTACATGTTATCTACTCTGGTCCATCTTAGTAACAGGCAGCCTCCCTTTACATGATTTGTACTACTGAAATTAATTTGTGAACCGTAGTTCAGCCTCAGATCATGTCCACTGCACAATATGCAGAGTAGGAAGTAATAAGCTGTCACCAACATGAAAACACTAGAGTTCAACCTGAACTAGTTCTACTTCCAGAGAGTACAGAAGTTATAATATGTGATGTTCAATGTCCTCCACATAGTGCATGCTCCTCAGAGATAACTGTTTGTCAAACACTGAGAAATGCAGTAATTGCATGCTTTGTTGTCCATATGAATGTGAAATTAATACAGTAGGATTTCTTTATGAACCTAAATGCACCACCTTCTTTCCTTCACTCTTCGAGCTGCGTCTCGGACATCCATCAGGCAACTTGACCTGTTGCGCTCTCATGACTCTCCGCAATCTTCTTACAGGAGGAAGTTCTATGGTGAAGAAGGGGGTACTACCTGGCCTTGGGAACTGACTAGAGTACTTGTCGTAGTAGCACAGCTCAAGTAATGAATGTGTTGACCGTTTTCTTTTCTCTGCTTTTTTCAATTCTCATCATAGGGGGAAGGAGACTTTGAACATCACCCAAGTTACTGTTACGAAATGTTCTACTTGTACAGGTTTTTCATGGCAATAACTGAATATGTTCTAGTTCTACAAGTTTTGTCATGCTTCATGCTGTCTGAATATGTCCGCTTTTGTTTTGACTGTACGCAAGCAAACTTGGGCTTGTTGTCACCTTCACTAGCTAATGGGATTTACTCCAGTGTTATGTGATACATTCTGTCGATGATTTGCTCGCAATTCGTCCTTGCATCTAGCTGCAATATGGCTTAAGCTTGAGGGTTCCTTCCAGCTGTGTTATATTCCCTTCCTGGTTCTGTTTACTTGAGATAAATACCCTCGCATCCCCGCCTGCCCCTTTTCTCTTTACTGCATATTGGTGATATGGCCTCGAGTTTTTGTTTGGTTCAAATATATGCACTAGCTGAATAATGTCTGATGTGAACTTGCCAAAAGTTGGCAAATGATCGACGAGTACTAAGAAGTTATGGTTTGTCGATTTTACTACTGCAACTCTGGCTGATCCCTCTTGACTGAAAAGGCATAGTCAATATTATAAATCATTTTAACTTTCTTCTTATTCAAACTTCTTTAAATTTATATAAAAATATAGCAACATTTACAATACCAAATTAGTTTCATCAAATCTAACATTCAGTACATTTTAACATTATTTAACATTATGTATGTTTTGTGTTGAACATATTGATGTGTTTTATATAAAATTAGTTAAACATAAAAAAATATTTGACTTTGAAAAGTTAAAGTGGCTTATAATATAAAACAAAAGAAATACTACTCTACTATGTTGCATCTGATCTCAAATTAAACATCCAACTTATACCAAATCTGTGGCTCCAGTAATCTAGGAGTTTCCCATATAGATACAAGCAACAGCAAGTTATTTTTTCATGATAGGGACAGCCAAATGGACAACTCGTTTGTACTCTTGGGAGTATATGTACTCCTGCTCGGAGATGGATTCTAATCACACACACTTGAGTGGAGGTCCACCAATTTATTCCATGTTAACTAAATGGTTATGAAATTTTTTAAAAAAATTGACAAGATATATCAATATGTAATATATCACTCCACAAACATACAAGTTTAAATTCAACTTCTACAAGTTGTAACAAAAACAATAAATTTAATTGTAAATATACATATAGTAATTTGAGTTTTGTTTATTATTTTTGTTACAATTTATAGAAGTTGAATTTTAACTTACATGAAGTAATATATTACATATTGATCTATCTTTGTCAATTTTTTTCATAACCATTTAGATAACATGCAATAAACGGATGAATATCCATCCGGGTGATTAAAACAGTTTCCAACTCAATCCGTTAGCACCCAATCGAGAGGGGGAACAAAAATGGTCATCTTTCTACTGATGTTGAAAGTACATGCGTGAGTCAACTGATTTTGATTATTCAAAAGTATATATCTAATATATATACTGAATAAATAATATTATCAAAACATGGAATAGTAAGTACAATTATACTATAATTGTATTCAGTACTTAAAGTGTAGATAATCGGCTTCCTGCTGCTGCACATGTGACAGGTCAGGCCCGGGTGAGTCAAAGAAAGCATGGCGCACCAGACTCTCCCTGAATACAAGAAACACGAGTCGCGGCCACAAATGCAGCTGCTTCAATAGCCTTCCTTCCTTGAGATGGAACCACCTAGCCACACCATTATGGCGACGTCCAACCAAGATGACGTCCTCACCTGCAGCCACCACCGAGCGCACAACGACGTTCAATCCCAACTCGATCAGTGGCATCTCGACGTGATAGCGCAACACCCATGACGACCTCTCCGTCTCGGCCTCGCAGTCTTGTTGTAACGCCCATATGTCCAGCGACGTGCCATCATGCAACTTCATAGCCGCCACGCACAGAACCCCACCAAGCTCCACCAGGGACATGGCGTCACCATCCCTCACAGGCGGCGTCGACATCAGTCGGAATGTCTCAGACGCCGTGTCGAACGCCAGGATTCTCATCTTGCCGGTTCTCATCACCTCGATGAAGCACGGGAGCCAGTGGAGGGCTCCGCGGTGGGTGACGGGGGGTTGGTAGACGCGCGGTCGCTCGGCGGGCGCAGCAACGAGTCGCCGAGGCTGGCTGCCGCCGGCGGAGAGGGTGTAGTACAAGTCACCCCCAGTAGCGGCCGCCTGATCTGTGCCATGGCACAGCAGGCGGTACTCACCGGAGGGGCGGTGAAAGTAGAAACCGCACGCGACAGGGTTGGTGCACGTCTCCGGACCGAGCGGAGGCAAGTAGGCTCGCTGCCGGGTGGTCGGGTTGGAGATGAAGTAGAGGCCAACGCGCTGCTCGAACACGAGGAGGCCGTCGAGCGAGTCGAGGATCTTACAGTAGGCTATGGTGTTCCCATCTCCGGCCTTGTACTTCGGGCAGCAGAAGTAGAGCGGTCGCGATGACCATGGCCTGCCCTCACTCTCCCACATTTGCCTCCCTTTTACCGGAGCAGTGAGGGGGACGGTGCCAAGCTTATCTGATTCGATGACGACCACCATCTCATTGGGGCGGCGGCTGCTATGGGTGGCGAGGAAGTAGGGGCACGTGGTGATGCAGCGCCAACTCCGGCAGACGGCACCGCAGCGGAGGACGGACTTGGACGGCAGGCGAAGCAGGATCTCGGTGATGACGTCATCGGGCATCCCTTGCTCCTCCATTGCCGGGGACATCTCGATTGAAATTAAGATCTAGCTTGTTCGCCGTACGCAGCATATATGCATGATATTATGCACGTTAATTACATCATCTTCGATTCGAACTCGGACATCTGCTGATACGGACTCCTTTCAACGTGGTATATGTACGTTCAACACGCCACGTGACTTTTCTTCTCAAATATTGTAGCTAGCTTGACTTTATACTGAAATGCACGCACGTGTAATTTACAAACTTTGAGCAGATTATTGATATACGGAGTCTGTTGCATATCCTTCTGTGTACAAGAGTAGAATATCCATTGGTCGATTGATGTGGATTATAAGATTTTCTGTAGGAGATGTAATTTTTGGAACGTGGATCGAACAAATAAGCCGTTTCAATATTCAATGAATAAGCTGAAAAGAACGGGACCGAATGCCGCTCATAGAGTTCTCAAAAAAAAAAAAAAAAAGAATGCCGAATTTGTCTCACGATATAGAACAGAACTTAAAGAAAAGAACTTTTCTAACTACTACCTCGTCTCAACTTACGGTCGAAAACAACCAACCATGATCGAATAGAGTTCGTATTGTATGGACCATATTTCAGTCTTTGGATAAATTTTACCCCCTTGTTACCTTACTAGAAAAAGTTCCCGTTGCAAGAAAAGACAAGGAAATTAAAAAAAGTTGAGAAAAAAATTATATTATGTAATTAATTAAAATACAAATTAATTTACAAGTAAAATAACTGTGGGAAATAAAATGATATGGTTGGATTTAATTTTTTATTAAATTCACCATGATTAATTACACTATCTGAAATTTTATCGATATTTTAAGAGCTAATTGCTAATTTTAATAATATAAATATTATTTCAACATTTATTTAAATAAAAACCCTTCTCTATGATCGGCCGGTATCATTTAGAATATGGTTTGGTAGTTTAGAATCTTGCAATTTTCATTTTGTACATGAGATCGATGTGCTCCTGATTGGCTGGCTCCTCTATGATCGGCCGGCGGTTCACTTTAAATCTGTGTCAGTCACTTGTTGTTCTGACCTGGATTATGCTATATCAGTACATACATGGTGTTTGCAAGATTTACTGAACTTCTCTGATCCGAATTCAGAGCTAACAGCTCTAGCTGAGGTTTGCTCCTGTGTGCGAAATAGGCTGAATTCTGCTAAGCCTATTGGGCTGTGAGCTGAAAACGGATGGGCTGAACGCGATATATGTAAGTCCACAAAAATATCATCGGGCGGGCTAGAATTGCTTGGTGAGAGCACCACCATCCGAGTGCTGACGCGATAGTTTCGAGTCGTGACCTCTCGTGGCAGAGGGCGGCCGCACCACGCGGCTACTGCCACCTCTCAACACCTGCGTCAAGAGACAACACGTACCTCCTCCAGAACTACACGTGTGGAACTGCATGTGCGAGTCAGGCGCACCATAAGAACAGCTCGCTCGCACTCCAACTCTCCTTCATCCCGCGTACGCGCACGTGTGGAACTCCGGCGGCCATCCCTGGGGACACCGGGCGGGCCAATGTTCCTCCCATCGCCGATCTCACCCAGAAGGTAGATGCAGTACGTGTGCAGCATAGGGGGTCCAACCGCAGTCTGGTACAGAACACGGTAATTCCCTTCCTGCTCCGAGAGGGCCACGGCCGTAGAACGCCAAGATGCCGTTGCCTTGCGGAGCCGGTGGGTCGCACATCAGAATTGTCCCCATGATGCAACGGAGGAAGCAACGCCCAATGGCGAGTGAAAGGATTGCAAGCGTACAGAGCATCTGCGGAAGAGAGTAGCAGAATACCATCGCAGGAACCCTCGAGACCTCGATCCTGTACGGTAGTTGCTGCGGGTCTACCATGTTGTAGAGGTCCAGGTCGTCGAAGTCGACCTCCTCGGGATGGATGACCGTCAACGAAGCCTAGCACACGGCGGGACTCGCGGGCGACGAGGTCGACGGACAGGAGGTCGAAACGATCGATGTTGGGGTTCTCCTCGGGGCCGAGCGGACCAACGAAGAAATTGCGGCGGTAGACGAACAGCGCCATTGGAGAGCGGCGCCGCTGCCTATGCGCCACCACCAGATGCTGCTCCGCCGCGAGCGAGCGCCACTCCGTGCAGACGAATCGGCACCGATGCACATCGGCGGCCGGGAGGCGGAGCAAAATCTCGTAAACCATGTCGGTGCAGAGGTAAGGCACTGGGGTGGCGGGGGCGAGCTCTTCTCCGTTCTCCTCCATGGCCGCCGGCCAGCTGGTGGAGACGTCGCCGGAGGCGGTTGCTGGGGATTATTTTGAGACGGGGGAGATGGTGAGAATTGAGATTGGTGGTGACTTGGGCGTTGGGTTGTCTATTGAATCAAGGCGGTGGCGTTTGTGACGGTGGCTGTGGCTGGGTGGTACTAGTATTTTTTTTTTTTTGGAGGAATAAGTCCACTTGCCATGATTCATCTTACGGCGAAGTTTAATAGACATCCTTCAACGTAATAGCAAAAATACGAGAGCGCTACGCGTCGGACGTACGACGTGAGATGAAAAATCAGACGCATCCATGAGCCGTCCGTTGCGCGCGCACCATCAGCATCCAACGTCATCAAGCATGCATGCATGTAAAACTATTTTAAACTATTTTTCTCCTAAATTATTTATCCAAATCATGATCTGATTGCACCATTAAATTCGTTGCAATTAAATCTTTAAAACAAGACCACACATGGATATATTCCGGTGAAAAATAAATTTAGCTTGTTATTGAATTATTTTTAAAGGCTGCACACTGTTCCACCAAGTATATCGGAATTGTTTCAACACTTGATCAAATATGTTTCACATATATGCAACACTTAGAAAATATTGACTGGAACATCGGTAACCACTACATGAAACATTTAATGCCAACTAGTGAAACATTGAAAAAAGAGCATGTAAAACATATATACAATATATTCACAAGAATAATTGATTTTGCTAAAACGTTTTGTAGATGGTACTAAAAAAATCACATGCAACATTTATAAATGAAATAGTGAAACATTAAGAAGAAACATTTAGATAATATTATGCGCAACATTAAGAGAAATGTTGTAAAAATTAATTAGAATATAATTAAGTAAGATCTTATTGTAAAGATTTAATTGTAACGAATGTAGAGGTATGATCAAATCGTATAAGTAAAATATAAAAAAAATATTGAAAACGAAGTTATCACATGCATATACATCATCACATGCATATACGTTATCACACGTATGAGCAACCAAGCACCAGAGAAAAAGAATCGCAACGGCATCACACATAAGCATCCTAGCACCAGAGAAACACCTTAAACTTGTACTACTAGTGTGGAGTGGAGATATCCGATATTTGTGGTTGCATCGGACGTCTGATTGTAAGCATTTTCCAAAATCTTCACTTCCCGTACCAAAACCATCTAAATCACACCTCATATCAGTACGGATGGGTAATTTTGCTGACGTGACATGCTAGTTAAAAAATTAAAACCATATGGAACCCGCATGTAAGCGGCCCTCTACTTTCCATATCTTCTCTTATCTTCCCGCACATAGAAATTTAGCTAAATTTCTAGACTATTATATATATATAATAAATTAGGGCACACGAAATGATAAATAAAGCGGAATATTTCCATACTATTTCCAGCTAATTTCCATGAATATATCTGTTTTGAATGCTTTTCTTATGATTAATCTTTCTTAGACATGATATATATGCCCCTTATATAAGAATATCACTCATTTAAATATGTTAAGCTTGTAATCGACTTTGATCAGATATAATCTATCTAAGGTTGATACTCGTTTAATATATTTGTTTTAGATTGATATTTTTTAATAAGGCTGTATCAGAGCTACAACCAATACATTTCTTTGTTTACTTAAACGGTCTCTGAAAGAATCTTGATGTCGTCTAAAGGGGTGAATAGGCATTTCCTGAAATTTAAAAATTATTTTTGCAGCAGATTAGTAACACCCGGAGTCTCTAGGTTAGCTAGGAAAACGCCCTCCAAATGAGAATAAACCACTAGTCCAAAATCTACTTAAACTAAAAGGTGACAAACAAGTTATATAAGCAATAAATATAGTCACCAACTAGATCAAACAAGCATGCAAATAGATCGAACAATATTAAGCATAATAACGGTAAATGCACAAGAGAGATGGAGACAAATATTTGTTTCCCGAAGTTCGGATTCTCCATAAAGAATCCTATGTCTCTGTTGAGGGACTCCTAAGAGCCATGTCTCGATTAACCCTTTCCACACCAAGTTATCAACCACGAGGAAGTCTAGATTTCCAAGCAACCACCTAGGATTAGCAAGTCTCCAAGCGACCACAAGGTCCAAACTTGGACGACGAGCCCCGATCCACCGGTGAAACTTGCTCTACCACGCAATGTAACACCTCTTTTTATTTTACTTATTTATTTAAAAATATCTCAAGTAAAAATTTGACTTTTAAAATTGGTTTTTATTTTTTTTGTGCCAATTTGGATCTCATGTTTATTTCACCCCAAATCCAATTTCAAAAATGGCAAAAAAAAAAAGAAGAGAAAAACCTCCCTGTTGGGCCTTTCTCTCTCTTTTCTCTCCCTTGGCCCAACTCCCCCCTTCTCTCTCCTTCCCCCTTCCCCGAGTGGGCCAGCCCACCTCTCTCTTCCCCTCCTCTCTCCTTTCTCGGCCCATCTCCCCTCCCTTTCTTCTCTCTCTCCCGGCCCACGGGCCTCCTCCCCCGCGCGTCGGCCTGGCCCGGCCCACACCGCCCTTCCCCTACCTCCCGCTCGCGCCGCCCGCACCGCCGGCGCCGCCGCCGCGCCGCCGCTCGCCGCGCCGCGCCGCCCCGGTCGCCGCGCCCGCCCCGAGCCCCGCGCCCCTCCCTCGCGCCCCGCGCCCCTCCCCCCGAGCCCCGCGCCCCTCCCTCGCGCCCCGCGCCCCTCCCCCCGAGCCCCGCGCCGGCCGCGTCACGTCGCCGCGGCCGCGTCACATCGCCGCGCCGCCGTCCCATCCGCCGCGCCCGCCCGTGCCCCGCCGCCTAGAGCCGTGCGCCGCCCCGCTCGCCGCGCCGCTCGCCGCATATAAAAGGGGGAAAACCCCCCCCTCGCCGCCGCTTCCCCCATCCTCACCGGCCGCTGCCGCCTCTCCGGCCGCCGCCGCCGCCTCTCTCTCCTCCCGGCCTAGCCGCCTCCGGCTGCCGCCACTCTGTCGGCCGCCGCCGCCTCCCCCTCCGCCGGCCGCCGCCGCCTTCCCCTCCTCCCCCCGGCCGCCTCGCCGCCGCCCCTCACCGGCGCCCGCCGGCGCCAAGCCGAGCCGGCCGAGCTCGGTGGGGAAGAACCCCCCCTGACAGGTGGGCCCCACCCCCTTCCTCTCCCTCTCACTAAACCGACAAGTGGGCCCCCCCAACCCCTAACCCTAACTCTCACGGAATATTCCGTTGGAATATTCCGTTACATTTTTTAATTCTCAAAAATTTCAGAAAAGTCCCTCTAACTTCGAAAAATCATAAAAATTCAACCGTAACTCCGTTTGACCTCGTTCAAATTTCTAAATTTTTCTAAAAATGAGATCTACACAGTGGCACACTTGTTTATTTGGTTTGAATTTGTTTTATTGCCTTTTTATTTATTTGTTCTCCGTTGCGCGTATAGAGCACGTGTACGAGGACGCTCCGGACGCCGGTTTCGAAGAAGAAGACCCGCAACTCGTGCAAGGCAAGCCCCTTTGATCACATTGCCCCTATATTTGCAATGATATGTTGTTTAAAAAATGCATTGCTTAGTACACACGAATAACATGTTTAGGCCTCGGATTGTTTATACAACCGACGGACCAACCTAGTAGTCGCACTTACATTACATAGGTCGATGTTTCCATACCTTTGATAGCTCCACAAATGTTTACGCCGGTATCGTCGTACGATTACCGAGGTAGTTTGCTTAGCCATGCTTACGTTTGTACTGTCGTGTGGGAAACTTGGGTATTTACCAAACTTTGTGCTTAAAAATCCGGTACGTTGTACCGAAGTGTTGTGAAATAAAATGTGTTGTGAAAATAGTGATGATGCGCAGTCAAGCCTTTGTGGTTTGGCTACGTATTATCGTTAAGGACCGATTCCTTTGGGAAGTCCATCCGAACACGTTATAGTGTGACCACACGGGTATTTATGGGATGCCTCTGGCTAAGTAAATTGTTATCACATGGGAGTCGGTGTGCCAATGGTTGTGGAATGCCGAGGATGAGGAGATGAAGTGTTACACATTTATTGCCCATCATGGGTGTCTTTTTGCCTCTATTGTGGCATGGTACCAGTAGGAGTAGGAGGCATCCTCGGTATTTCCTGAGTGGACGACGGCTGTCTTTGCCTGATACCCGGCTATGGATCTTAGCCCAACTAGGTGGCATGCGATTTTCATGGGTTAGCTTTGGAAAGGCCTTGTCACGAACTTCCGTTGCCGATGGGTACACGGTGTCAGTTTCGTGTCGTGTGGGTAAAGCGTACAACCTCTGCAGAGTTTAATGAACTGTTCGAACAGCCGTGCCCACGGTCAAGGGCGAGTGTAAGGTGTTTCTCATAGCGTAGATTTGTTTGACAAATGTTTGATGAAAATGATTGGTGGGAAGGGTTTCGTTTCCAGAGTTTGCCTGTGTGGCAAACGGCTAACCTTTGTGGTTAGGAACGGGTCTGTGTGACCTGGGGTGTCGTCCGGCACCGAGGTGTTGTTAGGGCCATGATGGCGTTGCAGTGCTAAGATAACTGTGTGGACTATGTGTGGTTGTGAAAGAGAAAATGAACCAATAGAGGAGACAAATCAATTGTTGTTCGTTAATCGTGACGAGTTGTTGCAAAGCAACTTGTGGAATGGGTCGAGGCGTGAGCCTCCTCCCGACAACTAAAACTTGATTCACTCACTAGGAGTTTGTAAAATAAATCACTTTGCCAAAAAGGCAGCTTTCGCAAATAAAACCCTAGCTCTCCTTGTCTTAAACCAAGCATGTCATTCTTTCCCCGGCTTGCTGAGTACGTGAAGTACTCACCCTTGCTATATATAATATCTATAGAAGTTGAAGGTGAAGACGTCGATCCGACCGCCGAGGAGTGTCTCCAGGAGCAAGCCGAGTACGAAGACTTCTAGAAGGATCGTGCCTAGCCCCAAGCCGTCGCCTGTGGATCGAGATGGTCGCCCAGACGCTTAGCCGCCGCTGCTTTTGTCTTTTGCTTTATGGACTTTTGTATTATGCGTTGCTCATCTCTGGGCCTGTCCGGGATAGCAGCTTATGTAAGGACTAAAACCCAGTGATGTAATAATTAATCTACTTTGATTCCATGTTTATTCTGTGAGTACCAGCTAGTGTATCCTGGGACTGGTACTATATCACAGGTAATGCGTAGCACTTCGGCACGAGTTAGCTGGTGTCATCGGTTAACGAGTGCCGGGGCGTTACAAAGGTGGTATCAGAGCATAGGTTTGGCCCTAGGACGAAACCTTCGTGTAGTTGTGACCCTAAGGACTATTTTAAAAAACTTATATATAATTGCAAAAGTTAGACAATGCTTGTACTCTTCTCTTTACTATAGGATTCTTTTAAAAATGCTCACCGACCCCTTTTCATTTAAACTTTAGACGAATCACGCTACGTTGACTCCGCCGATCTTTTCCCTCAGTTCTTAGAAGTATAGTGGGTGTTGTGCGTCAGACCTGTCGTACGTTGCCAACCCATTAGGGGTTGTGGCGCTTAGTGTTCGTTAAACTAGTGTGTTGGTGGGTTATGTAATGTTGGCTTGTTTCTTGATATGCGTCCAGCTAAGCTTGGCTAAGCTTTGGGCTGGCCATGTCCCTGTCTTTCGGAATTTCCCCGATTTGCGAAAACGGTTTTGCCTATGAAATGCCCTCCCCTTACCCCACCCTTTCAAACAAACCAGATGGCAGGACGCCCACGTCGCAGTACTCGTACCCCAGCCCGCTTCAGATATGAGGACCAAGTTCAGAATGACAACGACGCCACTCGAAATGCCGAAGACCAGGAAGATGGACAAGCGGACGATCAGGTGTCAGAAAATGAACCGGCCGCCACCCAAGGGACACATGCTGCCACAGCTACTACCCAAGGAGGAACACCTCCACCTCCACCCCCTCATTTGGATCCCCAGCAAATCATGGCCATTCAGACTCAGATACTACAGGGCATAGCTCAGACTCTTGCTGCTTTGAATCCCCAGCATCACCCAGCTCCGCATTATAATGGTCGCTCCAAGTTGACTGATTTCTTGAGAACCCGTCCGCCAGAATTCTCGCAGACCTCGGAGCCAGTTGAAGCCGACGATTGGTTGAAGGACGTTGAGAGAAAGCTTGACCTTGTGCAGTGCTCCCCTAGAGAGAAGGCCCTATATGCTGCCCATCAGCTCAGAGGACCCGCCGCCAATTGGTGGGAGAATTATCGTGCCGCTCACCAGGATGCAGCTACAATTGATTGGGCAGAGTTTGCAGAAGCTTTTAGAGCTGCTTATGTGCCAGAAAGTATCTATGATATCAAAAGGGAAGAATTCAACAATCTCAAGCAAGGGAACTCCAGCATCAACGAGTACCTCAGCAAGTTCAATCATTTGGCCCGTTATGCCACAGATGAGGTGGATACTGACAAGAAGAAGATCAGAAAGTTTCTGAAAGGAATGAACGTCGGGATAAAGCTTCAGCTTGTTGCTCATGTTTTCCCTACTTTCCAAGACATGGTTAATAGGGCATTAATAGTCGAAGATACCAGGAAGGAAATGAAGATTTTTCGCAAACGCAAGATGGCTCAGACCGGATTCCAGTCTCATGGTGGTCCACGCCCTAGGACCAACCCAACTCCTCAATTTCGCCAGCCAGCCCCGCAACAGCATCAGGGATTCCCTACCCGCCTGGTTCCTTCCCGTTCATCTGCACCAGCTCCGCCAAGAGCCCATAGTGGCAACACAGGAGGAAGTAACCCGACATCCTTCAACACTCAGCCAAGGAATCCCCAGAATACAAATGGAAATGGATGTTTCCGCTGTGGAGAAGTTGGACATTTTGCTAGGGAATGTCCCCAGAAGAAAGGTCCCGCGGTTTCAGGAGCCTCTAATATCAGTACTGCCAGAGTGCCAGCGTCAGGGCAAGCGCGAGCCACTACTCAGGCTAGTGGTCAGGCCTCCCGTACTACTCCAAGCTTTGGACGAGGCCGCGTCAACCATGTTCAGGCGAAATCAGCCCAGGAAGCTTCAGATGTTGTGATAGGTACGTTCCTTGTTAATAATGTACCTGCTGTTGTCTTATTTGATTCGGGAGCTTCGCATACTTTCATTTCTCGAGCTTTTGTGGAACAACATGGTTTGGTTACTAAGAACCTAAGGGTACCGATGATCGTTCACTCCCCGGGAAAGGAGACTAGGTCTGATCGATCATGCCCGAAGGTTAGCCTAGTCATAGAAGGTGTTAAGTTTATGGCTAGCCCTATTATCCTAGAGTCGCAAGGTCTGGACCTGATTTTAGGCATGGACTGGTTAGCTAAGTACAAGGGTCAGATAGATTGTGCCACACGGACTATCACAATGAAAGGACCATCTGGAAGTGAAGTAGAGTTTACTCCGTCAAAGGACCCTAGAGATCATCTCATGCTGAACTGTATCGAAGTCACCCCTTTGGAAGAAGTGCCTGTAGTCAATGAATACCCAGATGTTTTCCCAGATGAATTACCCGGAATGCCACCCGACAGAGAAATAGAGTTCTCCATAGAACTTGCACCTGGCACAGCTCCAATTGCCAAGAGACCCTACAGGATGGCAGCTAATGAATTGGCCGAAGTAAAAAGACAGATAGAAGAATTGGAAGCAAATGGTTTTGTGCGACCCAGTACGTCACCATGGGGAGCTCCAGTGCTCCTAGTTGAAAAGAAGGATAAAACAAAGAGAATGTGTGTGGATTACAGAGCTTTAAATGAAGTAACCATCAAGAACAAGTATCCGTTACCGCGGATTGATGACCTGTTTGACCAATTGCAAGGAGCCTCAGTTTTCTCCAAGATCGATTTAAGGTCGGGATACCATCAGTTAAAAATCAGACCTGAAGACATACCGAAGACCGCCTTCTCAACTCGTTATGGTCTATATGAGTATACGGTCATGTCCTTTGGACTCACAAATGCTCCAGCATTCTTTATGAATCTCATGAACAAGGTATTCATGGAATACCTCGACAAGTTTGTCGTAGTATTTATAGACGACATTCTCATCTACTCCAAGGACGAACAGACACACGCAGAACATTTGAGGTTGGTTTTGGGAAAGTTGCGAGAACATCAGCTTTATGCAAAATATTCCAAGTGTGAATTTTGGCTAGACCGAGTCGCATTCCTAGGTCATGTTATTTCATCTCGTGGAGTAGAAGTGGACCCAGGGAAAGTAAGAGATGTGCTTTCATGGAAGTCTCCAACCACAGTTACCGAGATCAGGAGTTTTCTCGGTTTGGCAGGATATTACAGAAGATTTATCGAGGGTTTCTCAAAAATCGCCAAACCCATGACAGAGTTGCTTAAGAAAGAAAAGAAGTTCATTTGGACCGAAGCCTGTGAAAAGAGTTTTCAAGAGCTAAAGAAAAGGCTAACGACTTCTCCAGTCTTAATTCTACCGGATATAAGGAAAGATTTCGAAGTCTTTTGCGATGCATCCAGGCAGGGTTTAGGATGTGTACTTATGCAAGAAGGAAAGGTTGTTGCTTATGCCTCACGGCAGTTAAGGCCACATGAAGTGAACTACCCTACCCATGATCTTGAGTTAGCCGCAGTTGTTCATGCCCTCAAAATATGGAGGCATTACTTGATCGGAAACAGATGTGAAGTATATACGGATCATAAGAGCCTGAAGTATATCTTCACTCAAACAGAGCTCAACCTCAGGCAAAGAAGATGGCTTGAACTGATCAAGGATTACGATGTCGGAATACATTACCATCCGGGAAAAGCAAATGTTGTCGCAGACGCTCTAAGTCGAAAGGTGCACTGCAATGTCCTTTTGACCTCACCACATCATCCAACGTTATGCAACGAAATGGAAAGACTAAGAATAAATATGGTTAAGCCAAGAACTTTAGCAACCCTAGTGGTGCAACCAACCCTAGAGGACCAAATCCGTGAAGCCCAAGAAGGCGACGAAGAAATTATGAATATAAAGGAGTTGATAAAGAAAGATAAAGCCTCAGAATATTCCATAGACGATAAAGGAATTGTTTGGTTCGGAAAGCGCATATGTGTGCCCAACAAAAGGGAGTTAAGAAACCTGATACTGCAAGAAGCCCATGAGTCTGCATATTCTATCCACCCCGGAAGTACCAAGATGTACCAGGATATCAAGAGTCATTATTGGTGGTCTGGAATGAAGCGAGATATTGCCGAGTATGTCGCCCTTTGTGACATCTGTCAAAGGGTAAAGGCTGAACACCAGAAGCCCGCAGGTTTACTGCAACCGTTAAAGGTTCCAGAGTGGAAATGGGAAGAAATAGGAATGGACTTTATAACAGGATTCCCAAAGACATCTTCGGGTTATGATTCTATTTGGGTAATAGTGGATCGACTAACCAAGGTTGCCCATTTCATCCCCGTAAAGACTACCTACTCTGGCAAGAAGTTAGCAGAGCTATACATGACGAAAGTGGTTTGCCGACATGGTGTCCCAAAGAAGATTGTGTCAGATAGAGGTACCCAGTTCACCTCCCACTTTTGGAAGAAGTTACATGAAGCCATGGGTACCAATCTCAACTTCAGTACAGCTTACCATCCTCAGACCGATGGACAGACAGAAAGGGTGAATCAGATTCTAGAAGACATGTTAAGAGCTTGTGCTTTGGATTTTGCCGGTACTTGGGATTTGTGTCTACCTTACGCAGAGTTCTCCTACAACAACAGCTATCAGGCAAGCATACAGATGGCCCCGAATGAAGCCTTGTATGGGCATAAGTGTCGAACGCCACTCTGTTGGACGGATGTCGGAGAAAAGAAAATCTTTGGACCAGATGTTCTAAGAGAAGCTGAAGAACAGGTGAAAGTGATCAGAGAACGTTTGAAAGTGGCCCAGTCTAGGCAGAAAAACTATGCAGATAATCGCCGAAGAGATCTAGAGTTTGCAGTTGGAGATCATGTATACCTGCGAGTATCACCTCTACGTGGAATGAAAAGATTTGGAATGGCAGGAAAGTTAGCGCCACGTTTTATCGGACCCTATCCTATCACTGCACGTCGTGGAGAAGTTGCCTATCAGCTTGAGTTACCCGTAGAGCTCACAGGTGTACACAACGTGTTCCATGTATCCCAGTTAAAGAAGTGTCTTCGAGTTCCAGAAGAGCAAGTTCCACTTGAGATAATCAACGTGCAGGAGAATCTGACTTACGAGGAACGACCGATTCGGATTCTTGATGAAAAGGAGCGAAGCACCAGACGAAAAGTGATCAAGTTTTACAAGGTTCAGTGGAGTAATCACTCGGAAGAAGAAGCTACTTGGGAACAAGAGGACCACCTTCGTGCCGAGCACCCTGAGTTGTTCACGTAGTCGTGGAATCTCGGGACGAGATTCTGTTAAGGGGGGTAGGTTTGTAACACCTCTTTTTATTTTACTTATTTATTTAAAAATATCTCAAGTAAAAATTTGACTTTTAAAATTGGTTTTTATTTTTTTTGGTGCCAATTTGGATCTCATGTTTATTTCACCCCAAATCCAATTTCAAAAATGGCAAAAAAAAAAGAGAAAAACCTCCCTGTTGGGCCTTTCTCTCTCTTTTCTCTCCCTTGGCCCAACTCCCCCCCTTCTCTCTCCTTCCCCCTTCCCCGAGTGGGCCGGCCCACCTCTCTCTTCCCCTCCTCTCTCCTTTCCCGGCCCATCTCCCCTTCCTTTCTTCTCTCTCTCCCGGCCCACGGGCCTCCTCCCCCGCGCGTCGGCCTGGCCCGGCCCACACCGCCCTTCCCCTACCTCCCGCTCGCGCCGCCCGCACCGCCGGCGCCCCCGCCGCGCCGCCGCTCGCCGCGCCGCGCCGCCCCGGTCGCCGCGCCCGCCCCGAGCCCCGCGCCCCTCCCTCGCGCCCCGCGCCCCTCCCCCCGAGCCCCGCGCCCCTCCCCCCGAGCCCCGCGCCGGCCGCGTCACGTCGCCGCGGCCGCGTCACATCGCCGCGCCGCCGTCCCATCTGCCGCGCCCGCCCGTGCCCCGCCGCCTAGAGCCGTGCGCCGCCCCGCTCGCCGCGCCGCTCGCCGCATATAAAAGGGGGAAAACCCCCCCTCGCCGCCGCTTCCCCCATCCTCACCGGCCGCTGCCGCCTCTCCGGCCGCCGCCGCCGCCTCTCTCTCCTCCCGGCCTAGCCGCCTCCGGCTGCCGCCACTCTGTCGGCCGCCGCCGCCTCCCCCTCCGCCGGCCGCCGCCGCCTTCCCCCCCTCCCCCCGGCCGCCTCGCCGCCGCCCCTCACCGGCGCCCGCCGGCGCCAAGCCGAGCCGGCCGAGCTCGGTGGGGAAGAACCCCCCCTGACAGGTGGGCCCCACCCCCTTCCTCTCCCTCTCACTAAACCGACAAGTGCCCCCCCAAACCCTAACCCTAACTCTCACGGAATATTCCGTTGGAATATTCCGTTACATTTTTTAATTCTCAAAAATTTCAGAAAAGTCCCTCTAACTTCGAAAAATCATAAAAATTCAACCGTAACTCCGTTTGACCTCGTTCAAATTTCTAAATTTTTCTAAAAATGAGATCTACACAGTGGCACACTTGTTTATTTGGTTTGAATTTGTTTTATTGCCTTTTTATTTATTTGTTCTCCGTTGCGCGTATAGAGCACGTGTACGAGGACGCTCCGGACGCCGGTTTCGAAGAAGAAGACCCGCAACTCGTGCAAGGCAAGCCCCTTTGATCACATTGCCCCTATATTTGCAATGATATGTTGTTTAAAAAATGCATTGCTTAGTACACACGAATAACATGTTTAGGCCTCGGATTGTTTATACAACCGACGGACCAACCTAGTAGTCGCACTTACATTACATAGGTCGATGTTTCCATACCTTTGATAGCTCCACAAATGTTTACGCCGGTATCGTCGTACGATTACCGAGGTAGTTTGCTTAGCCATGCTTACGTTTGTACTGTCGTGTGGGAAACTTGGGTATTTACCAAACTTTGTGCTTAAAAATCCGGTACGTTGTACCGAAGTGTTGTGAAATAAAATGTGTTGTGAAAATAGTGATGATGCGCAGTCAAGCCTTTGTGGTTTGGCTACGTATTATCGTTAAGGACCGATTCCTTTGGGAAGTCCATCCGAACACGTTATAGTGTGACCACACGGGTATTTATGGGATGCCTCTGGCTAAGTAAATTGTTATCACATGGGAGTCGGTGTGCCAATGGTTGTGGAATGCCGAGGATGAGGAGATGAAGTGTTACACATTTATTGCCCATCATGGGTGTCTTTTTGCCTCTATTGTGGCATGGTACCAGTAGGAGTAGGAGGCATCCTCGGTATTTCCTGAGTGGACGACGGCTGTCTTTGCCTGATACCCGGCTATGGATCTTAGCCCAACTAGGTGGCATGCGATTTTCATGGGTTAGCTTTGGAAAGGCCTTGTCACGAACTTCCGTTGCCGATGGGTACACGGTGTCAGTTTCGTGTCGTGTGGGTAAAGCGTACAACCTCTGCAGAGTTTAATGAACTGTTCGAACAGCCGTGCCCACGGTCAAGGGCGAGTGTAAGGTGTTTCTCATAGCGTAGATTTGTTTGACAAATGTTTGATGAAAATGATTGGTGGGAAGGGTTTCGTTTCCAGAGTTTGCCTGTGTGGCAAACGGCTAACCTTTGTGGTTAGGAACGGGTCTGTGTGACCTGGGGTGTCGTCCGACACCGAGGTGTTGTTAGGGCCATGATGGCGTTGCAGTGCTAAGATAACTGTGTGGACTATGTGTGGTTGTGAAAGAGAAAAGGAACCAATAGAGGAGACAAATCAATTGTTGTTCGTTAATCGTGACGAGTTGTTGCAAAGCAACTTGTGGAATGGGTCGAGGCGTGAGCCTCCTCCCGACAACTAAAACTTGATTCACTCACTAGGAGTTTGTAAAATAAATCACTTTGTCAAAAAGGCAGCTTTCGCAAATAAAACCCTAGCTCTCCTTGTCTTAAACCAAGCATGTCATTCTTTCCCCGGCTTGCTGAGTACGTGAAGTACTCACCCTTGCTATATATAATATCTATAGAAGTTGAAGGTGAAGACGTCGATCCGACCGCCGAGGAGTGTCTCCAGGAGCAAGCCGAGTACGAAGACTTCTAGAAGGATCGTGCCTAGCCCCAAGCCGTCGCCTGTGGATCGAGATGGTCGCCCAGACGCTTAGCCGCCGCTGCTTTTGTCTTTTGCTTTATGGACTTTTGTATTATGCGTTGCTCATCTCTGGGCCTGTCCGGGATAGCAGCTTATGTAAGGACTAAAACCTAGTGATGTAATAATTAATCTACTTTGATTCCATGTTTATTCTGTGAGTACCAGCTAGTGTATCCTGGGACTGGTACTATATCACAGGTAATGCGTAGCACTTCGGCACGAGTTAGCTGGTGTCATCGGTTAACGAGTGCCGGGGCGTTACACGCAACCTCCTAGAAGATAGCTCGGATTTCACTAAATTATATCTTTCCTTACGGAGGTGAGGAAAACCATCACAAACTTCCCGTGGCTCACCACACGCTTGGGATCTCACTGGGCAATGCCTTACCATCTAAGAGGCTTAACCTCCAAGAGTAATAAACACAATCGAAGACTTAGTTGCTATGAACTCAAGTGTTCAAAGATTGGAGCGAAGCTCACTAGCTCTCAACTTCTCTTCTCAACCTCTCTCTCAACCCCAAATCCCTTATCTTCTCAAATCCGCTTCTCTAATCTCACTCACAAAGAGTTCTACCACAAAAGTAGAATATTGGGGAGTGGCACTTTGGTTTTGGATGATTATAAGCTTGCCCAAAGTCAGCAACCATTGATAGAGGGGTGGAGGGGTTTAAATATCCGAGCTCTCTAAAAACAAGCCGTTACTCACATCTTTGCACAGTCCCGAAGTCTCAGGGTCCTATTCCGGAGTCTCCGTGACACCCCAAAAACTAGCCATTAGGCTAAGTCAGTACAGGCTCGGAGTCTCCGGGATTTGGCCCGGAGTCTCCAGTAAGCCCTTTCGGGTGCCTGGAGGTCCATCTCCGAAGTCTCCTGGAAGCCTCGGTTTGCATAGGCTCGGAGTCTTCGGGTCTCGGCCCGGAATCTCCTAGCCACTTGACCCCACCCGAGGAAAAATCCATAACTTCTTGCTTCGGAGTTCGATTTCGACGAACTCGGGCTCTATGGAAAGCTTATTGAAAGGGCTACCCAACCCCACCAAGAAATAACTCTAAAACCACTCATAGTATAGGCTAAAACTTGGGTTTCTCTCAAGTTAGCACTTGTATAAGTCACTTTGAGCACCGAGACATAAACAAACACATCAACATTGAATGCCTCTTAATAATACGATATTCCTATACTCAAATGCAAATAGAAAAGCTATACCAATAGGAATGCCTTCACACCTTCTTCTTTCTTCACTTTGAGGGTTGTTAACGTCAAAGTCGTTTCACCATCTGGACTATTTTCCTACAACTCAACAAGCACAATAGTCCCAAATGAATTATACCTTTGCCTTGATCAATGTACTTCTTGATTATCAACAAATCATACATTTTTGATCTTTGGCATTGCATTTTTCACTTCTCAAATGATTGATATGGGTAATCCATAGCTTCAAATGGCATCGTACGGGCCGTCACGACAATGTCTTCACTCGCCCTTCTCCATCGGATTTGGTTCGTTGGCGCCAAGCCCCTTGCTTGCCCTTCACCACTGCATGGTCAATTGCAGTCGAGCTTCGCTTGCGTTTCGTTGTCTTGCCATAGGTAGCCACTTCATTCCCGAATCTTCAATCTCTTCTCTTTAGTTCTCATCAACCGATAAACTCCATCTTCTAGCTTCTCACACCATCTTCATTTTTATCAATCTTCAATCATGGTGTTTATCTTCTTCAACATGTCCATCGCCTCATGATAGGATCTCACCAAGCATTCACATCATCAACATTTGACTTTTGTTGATTCCCGATTGTGAGGTATCATCTTTGTTGTCATCAATCAACAATCCTATCATTTGATCCTCACATATGAGCCATCAACCTTTTTGCTTGATGCCGGAACATAATCTGTCATCACAAACTCATAGCAAACGTTAGTTCCAACAACCATTGTCATTAATCACCAAAACTCCTCCTAACACAAGGTTAGAGGACTTGATCTTTCAGTCTCATCGGCTATGATACATATACTTGTAATCTTTTGTTCATGCTGAATCGTAGATTACATACTGTTGGTTTCTACAGCCGATGAAACATGTTTAGGTTATTTCATATTTATCTATCTTCTTCATAACTTATAGCCGATTCGATTCAGTTTCATCGACTAGGTCTCTGCGATACGTCATTGATCCATCAACCAATCGACTATCATTTACTAATATGTTTTATTATTTATTTTTGTTGGTTGTATGATCAAACCAACCGACATGCCCTAAACCTGAAAGCAAGATTTGGACCTGCACTGGAATTAAGCAAATCTCCTAGGCCGCCGTGTTTTTGCATCACCAGCCTTATACTTGTTTCTGTCAGGAGCTAGTTTGGGGTGTGACAGTGTTTATCCCATTAAGTGAGCTAGTAGTAATTAAGCATAGCTAAGCACATCTAGCTAGTTCAACATAATCAATCCAACCTAGTCAAATTATTATCCAAAGTTTGACAAAGAATGGATATCAAGTAAATAGGTTACAAGCAAGTAGATAGGTAATCCATAATTAGCAAAACATACATTTTATTTTCAAACGATAAAGATTTTATAAAGAGGCTCAACATGCTCAGTAGGAAATGTGTGACTTGCTCTTGCTTCTTCGATTATTCTTCTGAACGATTTTCCATGCGGCCGCGATCCTTTGAAACGACGGAGTGTACGCTGGTGCGCAAAACAAGAGAAAACCCTTAATAAATACCAAGTAAATAGTATATGATAAGTAAACAAACATTTAGAGCTCAAATTTAGATAAATTTTGCAAGTTAAATTGCTCAATTTAGAGTTTGTATGAATTAGTTATGAATTTTAGAAGTTTTGTGCCATTTAAATCAATTTCTGGAATTAAAATGATTTATGATGTCATTTATTATTTATTCTTGAACAAGAAAAAAATGAATTAATGTGGCCATCATCACCAACAGATGGGACCCACATATCAATGGCTCAAGAAGATTGGTGCACTGTGGATCAAGTCCATGCGAGATCCACCGTGTGCACCCTGGTCCCCATGTGTGCTCCCAAAGTCCCTTTTTCATAACTATCGCACAGTCAGTAAACTAATTCTCACCAAATTAAACCTATAGTAAAATTTCCACTCCCAGTATATCAGGTGCTCCGTATATCTCTTCATGGTCAGTAAAATTTTTACTCAACTATAGTTTTAACATAAATCTTGGTGTATAAAAAATAAGTTGTTGGTGACTGGTTAGTGGTGAGTGTTGTGAAACAAGCCATTCAGCTAAATAGCATATGAAAAAGCAGATATGAACCAAAATTCATATGCACCATAAATCCCAACCGTTCAGGGGTTCCAAGATGCGTGCACAAGAGAGACTAAGGTCCTGTTTGGATGGGGCTAATTTTTCTAAGTACCTGCCACATAGAATATTTCTATACTAATTAGAAATATTAAATGTAGACTAAAAACAAAACTCATTTCATAATCCTGGACTAATTCGCGAGACGAATCTAATGAGCCTAATTAATCCATGATTAGCCTATGTGATGCTACAGTAAACATGTGCTAATTATGGATTAATTAGGCTTAAAAAATTTATCTCTCAAATTAGCTCTTATTTATGCAATTAGTTTTATTATTAGTCTATGTTTAATAATCTTAATTAGCACCCAAATATCCGATGTGACAAGGACTAAAAATTAAAATTTAGTCCCTGGATCCAAATACCCTCTAAGAGTTAGAAAGTTTTGTACAGTAGATTGTTTAATTGCACCAGCCACCCGTTATGCATCGGGACGACTGAGAGATGTTGGATCTTTTTTTTCACATTTTGCCCTGCTAAATCTATGACAAGATGGATTTTGATTTCTCGATGGGATATTCCCTTGCTATTTGCATGTCACTCAAATGGTTATGAAAAAATTTATAAAAATTTAAGAAAATGTATTAACATGTGATATATCACTCCACAAACATACAAGTTCAAATTCATCTTCTACATCTCGTAACGAAAAAAAAACCAAAATTGACTGTGAATATATGTTAACTAGCTATAGTTTAATTTGCTTTTTTCATTGCGAGATGTAGAAGTTGAATTTGAACTTGTATGTTTGTGGAGTGATATGTCATATATTAATATATTTTCTCAAATTTTTCTAATTTTTTATAACCATTTGAGTGACATGCAAATAACAAATAACAAGAAGACATCCTCACAAGGGATCAAAATAGTTTCCGCAAAGGTGACAGTGTTTTGTCTTGTCACTAGTTCATAAAATTAAAATAATAAATTTATTTGATTGTTTTAAACAAAATTTTTATAAAAGCAAACTATTTAACTATTTTGAAAAACGTGCTAACGGAAAATGAGTAAATTGAAGTTTGAGTTGAGAAAAAGAAGAACTGAGCCTAAGAAAAAGTTGCGAAGACGGAAACGAGTTGTATTTGCAATCGGATGGAGCAATAGAATCCAGTATATTTAAGGGCCTATTCGCTAAACAGTTCGTGCACGCCGAACCTGAACCCCACGAACGGAGCACCACCGACCTCATCTCACACCGCCAGTCCCGGAGCCGGCGGTTCCTGATCCCGCGCGGCGGCACGGCACGGCAACGCCACCTTCCTCCTCCTGGTCTCCTGGAGCGCTGAAGCTACCAGATGAGAGGATGAGACTAGAGCCAATACCCTAAAACCCCAAACACCCATCTCGAGTCGTGGGGGGTCATGGACGCGCTCGTCTCGGCGGCGCTCGAGGAGGTGAGCGCCCGCCTCTCCGCCGGCATCCCGGTGACCGATCTCTGGGCAGCGCTCCATGGCGCGCTTGAGGCGGCCGGCCTCCCAATTGGGCCGGCTGTCAAGCGCGCCATCTGGGCCCGCCTCATCGTGCTCCCCGTCATCAGCGTCGTGCTGGCGGAGGCGGAGGGGCCGCCGGTCGACGATCCCAAGGTCGGCGTGGAGGAGGCCGAGCAGCTGGGCATGCGGCTGGTTGCGAGCGCCGCGCTCAGGGACAACTTCCTTGGCATGTATGATCTCAGGTACTCCAAATCGGAGATGAGTGCCATACAGAAGAAGGCTTTGCAACGTGTCGGGGCAAGCAGGTGCGTCCTGGTGTGTGACATTTTGGTCTAAATTATCATCTGGTGCGGCATTTGGTCACAACATCTACCCAATGTGACATTTGATCAAATTATCATCTGGTGTGACATTTAGTCAAAGTATCGAATGTTCATAGGCGAACGAAGTATAGTCCCTTTGATATAATGTGTGCAACAACTTATATCCTGTATTTGTCACAGAACTTCTGGTGTAACACAAAATGACCTGTGCAAAAATTTTGGCATGAAAGGGAACAACTTCCATTATATTGTGCAGAGCCTTCAGTCGCAGAAGTTAATTGTTAGACGATCAACTATTATAAAGTTTAAAAGCAATGGAGCTGAGAAGGAAGATGCTTCACAGAATAAACAAGTAATCAATACCAACTCACTGTATCTCTCTAGATATGCCAAAGACTGTATGAGTTCACACCAGAGAATTGAGATTATAAAGCCCGAACAATTGGTGAGCAATGAAGAGACCAATATAGATGATCGACAAGATGGGACTTTTGGTGTAAATTACATTAATGATGTTTCTATCCATGATTATCTTCCAGCAATGAAAACCATATGTGACAAACTTGAAGAAGCTAGTGGCAAGGTCAATTGTTCTGTTCATTTCTTTGGGTGTTCTTTTTCATTTTTCCAGTTTTCTAACCTTCAGCAACTACATCCTATAGGCTCTTGTCGTGTCAGACATAAAAATTAATCTCAATTACAGGATGGCATTTGGGCATAGAGCATGGAGAAATGTAAGTTTGCTTGTAATCACTTACTGTTTGTGTTATACACTTTATGGTTGCACTTGTTTGGGTGTTACCGTGACACCTTTTCTCCAGGTACTGCATAGGCTTAGAGACGCACAACTTGTTGAAGAATTTGATGCCAAAGTTGATGATAAGGTGAAATTATCTTTCCTCCCACTTTGTAGTTGTTTCAGTTATATGCCTTTTTTAAATATTTGGGCTTAATTCTTTTGGTTCTTGTTGTTCTTTTTGTCAAGAACAGTAAATTCAAAACAATTGATTTCTTGTTCTGAAAATCTTTCGGGCTTCAGAAATCGCCAGCACTGTTTCATACCCTGGTTGGGATGCAGGTTGAAATTTGTTTTACCAAATTTCATGCCTCTTTTCTTTTTAACAAAGAGGCTATGACTCCAGTTCTATTTTTATTTTAAGTAATCTGAAACAGAGTGCACAAGTTTTTCTCTTGAAACATGGTTAGACAGCTAAGGACTCATCCTTCTAGCATGCTTACAGGACTGGAGCAGTTCCATTCAACAGTAAAATCTGTTTGGCAACTGAAACACTTGTACGCTATATTTTCTTTCACAGCTGCAATGAAAACATGCAATAATATGATCTGTTAGGCATGTAGTGACATAGTTATTCAGCCTGGTGTGCCTCACTCATGCTGTAATCATTTGCTCGATCACACACTTTGTTGACCATAAGCTATAAACATGTTCTTTTTTTTTTCAGATTGTTCGCTGTTTACGTCTTTTGAAGAAATTTGATCCAAATGAGTTTCTGACAAAACCTCAAACCTCAAACTGCAAACTTGGCAAGAAAGGGCAGACAACTGACCAAATTATGGAACTCCCGTTAGAAAACTTTATATATGATATGATCAGTGCTCAAGGACCAAAGGGTATAACCCTTGTTGAGGTCTGTCTCTTAACCTTTCAACATTCAGTGTATCATGTTCTTTTTTAATGATATGCTAAAATTTCTTCATAGCATCAAGAGTGCCTTTATATTGCGGCTTCAGAGTGCCATTCAGCTTCATTGCAGTGAGATAACCTATTATACAAGCATATAAACTATACATTGTCGCATATCTGAGATGTTAGCATGCACTGCTACTGGTATAATTTCTGATATACTTGCATGCAAACATGTAATGACATTTGGTCATTCCTATTTGTGGTTTGTGCCTAGCTCATTTCTAGTAGCACAAAATACTTTAATTTTTGTTTGAGCTACAGTTGCCATAACAATTTTTGTTCAGAATTTTATTGACTGCCCAACTGAAATGAGATAAGATAGCCTTATTATGACATAAAAATTCTTGTCAATACATTATCCTTCTTTATTGTAATCCGGATGAAAAAATATATTTGAGATCCATTGCGGTTCACAGCACAGGCACATTCTACTGTAATATGGATTGTTTCTGCTTACCTCGTCTGGTGTGGCATGTTAGTTACCTATATATTTATTGAAATCAGCAACTCATGCTCTCATATTACTTCCAATTAGCTTGGCAAACGTCTTGGGCACAACAATTCAAAAAGGCTCCACAAACGAGTTTCATCTATGCTTGAAAGATTCAAGTTGATTTGTGAGGCTGAAGTTCCGGATAAAACATCACAATACCGAGTTTGGACTTCAAAAAACTTTTCACACTACAAATCTGGTATTGCTCTGCAAAATTTTGATGTGCTCCTAGATGATCATGACTATTGTGCCGATTTGTGGTCACTAGCCCCATATAAAGGATCAGGTCCTCCTAGGCCTAAGGGTGATTCATGTGTTGATAACAAATTCTTGTTTGAAGAAGAATGCTCTGATAAACCAATCGGACCTCACCCCCTGAGTAACCGTGAAACTTGTGTTGGAGCTTCTCAACTACTTGAGGAAGGTACATCTATCTAAATTCCTGTCACTTTCTATCTATTGTGTAAAACCTATGCTCATTGTCTCTCTGGGAAGTGGGAACTGCCACGCTTCTGTAAGACCATTTGGTGTTTATGCTGCCTCAAGCTCACTTATTTTGACCTTGACTTGCGGGTGCTCACAGATCCAAATGCTTCATGTAATTCCATTCAAATAAATAAGAAATAATATACCCTGGTTCATGCACCCATTGTCAGATCGTATGATAATATTCAAACCCATTTTGTTTTCTTTGAGGAGTCCAAGTTAGATAAAATTTAAGGGCAATTCTTTGACATGTTGAGGGATTATTTGTATATTTGGTCCAATTACTCAAGTTTATTTTAAAATTTTCTCTTGCAGGCTTGATTTTTTTTTGAAACGATACATTGTACTGAATTTGACCATTAGTTCTTTTATGATTTTCGTAATAACTGCAAAATTTTGATGAAGTACATTGGATGTGAATTTAAGGTATAACATTTATGAATCGCTACAACTGAACTTTTTATACAGTTTTTGTATTAAATGTTGGTAAAAAAACTACAACTGTTAAATCTCGTGACGCATGAGTGCCTTTAAAATCAACAAAGGTTGTAATGTGCATAGACAAATACTAGTCTGGTCAATTAAAGTGATCTTGTGTTTTCTGTTTTAGATAAATCTACCTTGGGTAAGAGGAAGAGGTGCCACCGTCCTACTTCAATTCGTGATGATCAAAGACATAAAAGGATTCTTCATATGTTGAAGGTTGCCTGCTAAGTTTTTTGTCAATCAATTTTCGTATGAACCATATACTGAAATACAGATGTGTTGGAAGTCATTGTTCTTTTATATATGCCCTTACACACATGCACACACACAGACCACTGTCATGCACATGGATTATGTACTCACACCCTTGCATGCCAATTGCGTTGTTACATAACATGTTTGCCTTTTTCCCTTTTCAGAAAAAGAAATTTGTACTGATGGTGGAGTTACATAAATGGCTAGAGAGACTTGAAAAGGAGAATGGAAAAATAATGGATAGGAAGACATTGATTAGCACAGTGAATAAGCTTCAGAAAGAGGGCAGCTGCAAGTGTATCAAAGTTAGTGTCCCCTTGGTCACAAACTACGCTCGCAATCATCTTGTTGATGTAATACTGCATTCTTCTGTTGGGGACTTGTCAATGGAACTTGTAAATGAAATCAAGGACAGGCAAAGGAATTTTGATACTGAAACTCGTTCACGTGCAGTAACTAAATTGAAGAAAAAACAGCAGACGGCTGCCATACATGGTTTGAGGATTCCATGTAGAGTCAAAGTTAACAAACCATTAGTATTAGAAGCTATTTATGCCAATGGTTTCATAGGTGCAAAGATGATTCGGGCAAAGCTGTTACATAAATTTCTGTGGTTATATGTTAGCGGTTTGTCAAATCGGTGCAGCCCATCTGATTATGCCAAAGAAGGGCATCTCAACAAGAACCTTAATCAGTCATGTCTTTTGTTTTCAATGTCGGCAGCTATTAAAAAAATGCCATTTGAACTCTTTCTACAAGTTGTAGGATCAGCAAAGAAGATTGATAGTGTCATAACTAAGTGTAGTCTTGGAGAAACACTTTCAGAAATTCCTACCAAGGAATATGATCAGCTCATGGACACTCATACCAAGGGTCGACTCTCACGCTTAATAACTATTTTAGATAAGCTCAAGGTAATGTTCTTTATATTTGATGTTTGCAGTTAACATTTTGAGAATAGCAAATATTATTGTTCATGAAACTAAGAATATAAAACTAGATTTCATTTTATATTGATGTTTGCCTGCTGCAGTTTTTGGTTTAGCAAGTCCACTTCAAGTTTATTGCAATTCAGCTTGCATGCTATCTTGATTGGGTAGTGTGCAACAGACTTTAAATGACAAGCTTTTGGCTCTGTTTTTTAGTTGATCCAACTTGCAAAAGAATCTGTAGAGGATTCTGGTGTGCAATCAGATGCTGTGCCTACATATTCACTGGTGCTCAGGCCTTACATTGAAGAACCTACACCAAAACTTTTACCCTCATCTCACATCGGTGTGAACAATCGTCCAAAATTTCGGCACGATTTTATGCTTTCAAAGCAGGAGTCTGTTGATGCTTATTGGGAAACGTTAGAGTACTGTCATTTAACTGCTGGATTTGCTGAGCCGTCAAGTGCCTTCCCTGGCTGTTCTGTACCTGAGGTTTGCCATCACCGCTGAATGCTGTTTAGTAATAATGACATCTTGCTATCGAGTTCATTTGTTTTTTTATGACTATTTTTCTTTTTCTTATCCCTTAAGCAATATGTGTATACTTTTTCTCAAATATGATTCATGTATGACTGACATAGTTGGCTAGCCGCAGAGTGATTTTTGCACTAACCATTGTTTCATTCTCTACATACCCTGCATTTGATGAGACATCATTTCTCTTTTCTGGTTGTGGTAAAATGTTCTTTCTATAAGATTCTTTCTACTAAAATGTGCATATTGTTTTTGAATGGGTAGTGCTGGCCTTCACATATTATTTCATAACTTCATGGCCTCCAACTTTGCCATCTGTGTGACCTTCAATACCATATTCGACTGCTATTGCTATAAACTGTTTCACTATTGTTCTGAAACTCTAGTTGGTAGTTTCATGGAGATATTGATATGCATTTCACGTTTGTATTTTCTTTTTTACTATATATGTTGTCAGCTGCAAGAATGTACTATTTTGTTGAAAATTTTCCAACATCTATTCAGCTATTTTTTAAGGCCAACAATTATCCCCACTGTAAACAATATTGGCTGGTACTGGCTAGTGTATTGAGCTCTCTTAGGCCTTAGTTGTGAACTTCTGATTTTCATTTGTACTAAATGACACCCTGTTCCATGTAGGTTTATCATCCTCGTTCATGGAGTTCACTTAGGGTAATGACTACTGAACAACGACTAGAATTACAACAGCGTGTTATGAATGTCACTGAGAAGGGGAAACTTTCTTATAAAGATTGTCGCATAATTGCAAAGGATTTAAATCTCTCTGTACAGCAGGTATGTATCTCTGCTTCCATCTAGAGTTCTGTGGAATACACTTCCTTTTTTTAAAAATCTTATTCTGCACTGCCACTTTGGTTCAGTCAAAGTGCTATTGCCTCTTCTTGACCAATTATGTTTATGGGACAGCTCCGCATATCATGGAGACAACTAGATAACAAATCAACTGAGTCACATGTTATTAAGTATTAAAAGAAAGGGTAAAACAGAAAGCCACACCTAGACCAATAGAACTTCAAATGAAGATGGCAATGCTTAATGTCACAGCAGTTAACTGTATGATCCTGAGGTCATCCCCTGTATACATTCATTTTCTTTCACGGGGTGAATTAAGATGGCAAGATTGCCACATTATTAATCCCAAATCAAGAACCTCTACAGTGGTGTCACGGCCCGACGCCGAGCGAATGTAGTAACTGTGACGAACAGGCAGCCTTGGCCACAATCCCCATGAACAGTGATGCATGGCGATCAGAAAGAAAGAAGTGCGCACTGCGCAGAGAGGGCACACCAAGGGTAGGAAGATCAAGACGTAGATCGAAAGATAGTTTAGAGATTAATATTCTTCATTGACTTGTATCGTGCGATTACAACTGATTAAATAGATGACAGACTCAACTGCGCTCCCATCCCGCGTCGCACCAGCACCATCGTTTGCCGCAGCCCTGCACCTTCGCCTCTGGAACGGAATTCCCCACATGGCAAGTGGAGTGTGGCAATGTAACCCATCATGGGAAGTTGAGCAAATTCATGAACTCTCAGATAGAAAGAGAATATTTTGAGGGTAACTGGTGAGGATTGACATGGCAGTGCCATGGTTGGCAGGACATGCGTGATGAGTGAAGTCTGTAGGTTGGCAGAGGCCAGCACTGGTGCTGCAGAATGTGTGATCCATTATTGATATTTGCACGGGGCACATTACGGTACGGCCCGTGAGAGCCTATAACGTGCACACTTAATGAATAATTTGTAGGAGAAGTTGCCTAGCCAAAGCCTCAAGCATGTCGTCACCAATGGCCTTGAGAGAAAACTAGTGGAAGGATGTTTAGTGCACTGTGGTGAGTAAGAGCATTGCAAACACTGTGGTGCAGAAAAGCTAGTGGCAGACCATTGAATGGGAACTGAATGGAATGGGAGCAGCATCCAGGGGTGGCTGATATAAAGAAAAGACTGATGATAGGAGGTGGTCCTGTTTTCGAAGCTTAGGGGGGTTTTAGTAGATAAACTGGATACTTCAGGGTAGTTAAAATGTATTATTTTTCCTAGTCTTTTTCTTTTTAGTCTCTGCAATGCTGCACCATCAGCAGTTCTCTATTAATTCCTGTTAACAAAGAGCAATCTCATCATATGTTATTTTCTTGTTTGTACTCCCTCCTTTTCACAAAGCTTCTTGTTCTAGCATTCAAATTTTTTTATCAAAATGTTTGTCATTCTCACGTTCCAATGCATTTTTAGAGCTAATTAACCTTACCCTTCATTAATTTGCATTGGAGATGCCAACAGTCAGGAACCTAAGGGGTTCAAGCTCTGAACCACACAATTAATGATAGCTTTGGGACACGTTTGGGATGACCTAAATGAGGGTAACCATGTCATTTTCCACAACTTCTTACTTTGTCTGATATTTGCTAGAACAAGAATCTTTGTGAAATGGAGGGAGTATTTTTAGCATGGAAACTGGAAATAATAACATGTATAAATCATTTATCAGTAAGGGGATTTTCGTACGGTCTTATGTTTTATTCATTATTATATTATGTTTATCCTATCAGGAATAATTGCTTGCTTCTTTCATTATTCTTTTCTATTTAACTACTCATTGTTAGCCATCAGGTTTCATTATCCTAGTTGCAACTTTTGTATGGCTGATTTGTTTTATCTACTTATTACAATATCCTTTTTGTTACTGAGTGGAATTTTATTTTCTTGTTATGTCTATGGTTCCTATCTAATAGCATTGACTGGTTGGATTGGTTTCTACTTATGTAGGTGCTTTGTGTCTCCTCCCAGAATAGACAACGTCATAGACAGCTGAGAGTTCCTGTTACACGAAGTCAGCAAAAAGTTAGCTCTGGGTCAACCTCTCAGAAAAGGAAAAGATCTGCTGATGAGATTACCCTGAAGTTTATTAAACAAAAAGTTAAAGCTAGCGGATCAGCTCAGCAGAGATCATCCCAGTCTATTCCGAATGAAGAAGTAACAGAGAGAATCTCTCTATCATACCCTGACCTACCAGAACATCTGCCGGTATCCAAAACTAGCCGCACTCCCACATACCACATTGATTCTGCCGTGCATACAGATGAAGATAACGAAAGCAGTCCAATGATCAATCGATCTAACCTTGTAAGAAGATGCATGGAAAGTTCTAAAAACAAAGGAAAAATCATGAAAGAGAAAAAAATCTTTTGGACATACGAATCTGACAGGTATCTTAGTCTCAGTTTTAGTTATACATGAAGATGAAAAGTTTTACATGAAATAAACCTTAAATCTGGAGATGAAAAGTTTTACATGATGCTAGGGCCTGATTTGCTAATATTATTTGCAGGAAATTACTGATGATATACACTAGATACCGTGCAGCACATGGAGCAAGATCTTCCCGTGTAGATTGGAACTCTCTCTCTGATCTTCCAGCTTCACCAGCAGCATGTTGTAGAAGGATGTCAGACTTACGAGCAAAATTGTACATAAGATTAGCGGTGAGCCAATTCTGCAACCTTCTTGGGATACGTTATGCTAAGTACCTTGAAAGGGAAAGGATATCGAAAGCGAGAGGATTACTTTGCCAAGTCTCAAATTCTAACAATGAGAACTGTGAGGATTCTGAGCAATTCAATTGGGATAATTTTGAAGATCAGGAAATAAGAAGTGCGCTTAATGAAGTCCTTGAGTTCATTGAACTAGAAAAAATGGACCAGACCAAGAAAATCAGTTCTAAGAATGAAGTGAGCAATGATGCTAATGCCAAGGAAACTCCAACTGGGCAGGAACAGACAGTAAGTAATTATCTCTTTATCCTCAACTAACATATAATTTATTTAATACTGATTTTTCCTTGGAATAATCAGGTTAGCCATTGTGTAACCAGCACAAGCACTGCAGTTCCAGAAAGTGGACCCCATGAACATGTAAAACTGTATAGACATCCAACTGCAATCCATGCAAGTAAAAATATGGAAAATTTCTTCAGATCTCATGAAGAAGTCATTATACCAAACAAAGATGAAATCACTAAAAGAGATGTATGCAAGTCCTTGGCTGTTGCCAATGCATTAGAGCTCCTCAAGTTGGTTTTTCTCAGCACATCATCGGGACCAGAAGTACAAGCTTCATTAACAGCCACCTTCCAGCTTTATTCGGAGAGGGAAATTTTTACAGCCTTTTCCTTTCTGAGAGAGAGAAACTTCATGGTTAGTGTTTGTTAACTTATCCTGTCAATATATCAAATATCTTTTATTTATTTCTTTAGTATGCTCAACCAGCTTATACATTTATTCTATACCCACCCTGTTGAAACGTGCAATATGAAAAATAGATGTATTTCTAATACCATCATGTTGAATTTAAGACTTACATGCAATGTTCAACCTTTGTTGGCTGTGAAATCAAGATTGTCTTCTATCCCCTACTCAATGAAAAAACTATTTGTAGTTGCAAATAGTAGTCTATAATTTAAAATATGCTCAAGCATGATAAGCCGTCACACAAATAATACATACTATCTAATAGAAGGTCCTGTCAGATCCCACCAGTAAGAAATTAACTTGATACAGAAGCAAGACGCAAATTTAAGGTTCTTCAATGTTGGATACTTGTTCTCGATTTTTAATCATATATCATACTCCCCCTTGTTTTGTAGGTCACTGGAAATGGAACAAAGCCTGCAACACTTTCTGGAAAATTCTTCTTTAATGCTTCTCACTCACCCTTCCCATTTGGTTCAGGGAAGAAGGCTTCTGAATTCTCTAAATGGCTTATAGCGCAGCAAAAGAATGCCATGGACAGTAGAGTATATTTGTATCGAGATCTACAATGTGGGGAAATTGTTCACCTCTTTTCTCTGGTTTTGTCAGGAGAAATGTGCATTTCACCTTCCTTGCCAAGTAAAGGAGTAGGTGAGGCCGATGAACCTAACAGCCGTATTCCTTCTGTTGAAGATACTAGTGAATTGGATGACAGCACTCACAAACGCAAGGCTGATAAAGTGAAACTGAAAAGTAGTAAGAGTAAGAAACACAAACCTCTGCCGAAGATAGAAAGTGATTTTTGCTATCGCCGCGAGAAAGGCTTCCCTAGAATCCAAGTGGCTTTGAATCAAGAGAAAAACCAAACAATTAATCTCATGCATGCATTACATGATGAAGAATGCCTTATTTTTACCTTAGCCAGGGAAATGGGCAACAAGGATGTAAGTTCACAGGTGGAAAGCCAAAAGATGCTATCATATCTAAACAACTCCAGTTCATGTCGTTGTTTATTGTCTGCGTCTCATTTGGAGAGGTCTTATAGCGGATGGCCTTGGGATGCTATGAATATATATGCCAAACAGTTGCCATCATTATCTTGTTGTAAAGATGAATCATTCATATTGTCTTCTGACATGTTCAGAAATGCATTTTCTGTTATTCATCAAACTGGTGAACAAGGAATGGATTTAAGAGAAATGTCACAGGCACTGCATCCACTGGGTATCCTCAGCAATAAATATTTTTTTAAGTTTTTGTAGAAATTAATTGTTCCATAAAGCTATATCTTTTTGCTTGGTATAGTTCATTTGTTTTGTTTTATCCTCTGCAGGCATGCAGTTTATCAAGGTGATTATTGATACGCTTGAAATATTTAAGCTAGTTTTTAAGGTAAAGCTGTGAACAAGTATATAGTACATTAGTAATTTACTTTATTGTTTGACTACTGTCTATCAATGAACTTGTTTTAATTCACTTCATATGTCCCTAGTTGTGAATATTTCCATTGTTCGCATTTTTTTTTGTTGCTTATTACAAGTTCTCCATAGATTTTCAACAAACAAATGGTTTACATTGCAATTTTCATTAACATAATTAAATATGTATAAAGCACTGGTTAACAATGCACTGCTTGCATGAAAGAATCTATACTTCTTTCTGCCTTCTTGGCCACATTTTATGTTATTTCCTCTAAATTAACTAATATATATAGGTCCTGCTAAAAATCCTAATATATATATGGGTCTCTGAAGTTGTTCAATTGTTTCACAAATCACAGGTCAATGCATACGATGGTGTGCAGATTGTTGACACGTTACATAAGTCAAAGTACCATATAACCACACTTGCAAAATACAGTGGTTGCAGCTGTTTGCGAGATCCGTCTTTTGAAATAGCAGAAACTGGGGACGCTGAAAATACACTCAAAGATAAGCATGGGATGGCTAGTAATTTGCAGCGAACTGTAAAAATGCTTAGCGATGGGCACACTGTGACAGTCCTTGGTGTCCAAAGCAATTCAAGCTCACCTCATATGCAAAGTGGAGAGGATGAAAGGCCATCTACTCTAACACAAGACAATGGGGGGAGTGGTTGCTGTCATGCTTGTGGAGGGCATATATATCACCCAATATTGCCGTGGATAAATGGTGATGGTAGCATGAATGGCACTGTCTATGAAGGTTTAAGCCGTCGAATTATTGGATATATCATGCAATATCCAGGAGTTGTGGAGGTGCGTATTTATTTTTATTATTTTGACCTGTTTATTTCTGTGTTGGGAAAATTTTATATGCCACTGAATCTGTGCATTCTTGGGTCAGCCATAATTTACTTTTGTTCGTTGTACATTGCTAAAGGTTTTGTATTATGTTAAATGTCATTCTTGGCCAAAGTATCTTTTTTTATTAAATTAAATAATCTCCAGATTTTTATTAAGACTTTAGTAAGAATGTCACATTTTTACTCTCCCAGAAAAATTTTCAAAATTGAACTCCATATATCCCAGACTGGAGGTTCAAAATCAAGCTTATCATATTTTTGGAATATTTTTTTTTCTTTCGTTTGTGATGTTTGTGGGTAAGCTTAGTGTTGAATAGTATAGGGAGAGAGGAATACTGCGAATATTAGACACATTGTATTGAGCCTCAGGGGGCCAGTATATATAGGTTACATGGATTGGATCTCAAGGAGATAGAGATGGAAACTAATCCTATCCTACCATTACAAACCAGATACACTACGATCCTATCCATATACTCTACACTTAGTTTTGTGGATAAGATTGGGATATGAATAATTTCCTTAACTGTCATAACTTGCGATGATGTTTTGTTCAAAAGATTTATACAAATAAAGATCGGAAGCTGACTGATAGATCCATGATCTAATAGCGTTGTGTTTGTATAATGTTCCCTTTACCCTTGTGCATTTGATGGTCTTAGCTTGTTCTGTTTGTTATGGTAACGGGTTTCAACTGCCTCTAGTATATCAATTTCACTATGTTCTTATCGGATTCTCTTTATTTCTAGTAGTGGTGGGTTTGCCTTCAATTGATCAGTTTGTTGTTTTGAATGTTTTACTTAAATATGTTTTCATTCCCATCTGGAGTTATGATTCTAGTTATCGTTTATCAACATCATTGCTTTAAAAATTCTTTGGGGGGTACTTTCTTCATGTAGTAAAATGCATGACTTTGAAAACACCAACAAAAGGGTGGATCTGATTATTTGAATCTGCTTTCCGCTTAAGTGGTGCTCTCAAATTTGTGCCAAATGCATGGAAGTGAAGCATGGAAGCACTATTCAAGTTTTGGTCGTTCCATCTAAAATAAAATAAAATTCTAACCGTTTGCTCTGCGTGTTTCAGGAGCACCTTATCTGTCAGATGGGTGTATTGAATCCTCAGGTATGTTAACCCATCTACATTATCATATTTATGTTTGCATATTCCTTTTAAAAAGAATGCATTTGTATATTCTATATTCAAATGACAGTGATAACAATATTTTAGCTTCACCCCCTCATTGGTTTATATACCTTCTCTGTTCTCAGACATGCAGGACCTTGCTGGAACAACTGGCAGTCGATGAACACATCTACGTTCGGGTGTTTGATGAACCTGTGCCTGTGGCTCCGACCACATTGCAGTCTCTTTTGAAGCAACATGGCCACTGTAAAGAACCATCCAAGTGCAGAAGGCGTTACTTTGCTAATCCAACGAGTACATTTCTGTTGTAACCTGTAAGACGATGCTGATGATTTGCTCTCTACATATTTGCCTATATGTATACTTCATAGAAAATTAAAAAATAGTAAGGTGCCGAGTCAGTTCTGAGGCTCTAAGCAGAGATGCAGAATCCAGAAATCTTGTCCCACGATCTTGGACCATATATTTGGACCAAAGTTTCATGATGAACTAAAGCTAAACCAGCATTTTTCAATTCTCGCACCACGTACATCTCTATACTGTATGAGAGAAAAAGCCAGGATTTGCTAAATGGCATTTCACGGAAAATTGGGAGTGACATCTTATAGATTCTAAATCGTTGGGTCCACACCAATATTTGTGCTCCAGCTCCTCCATCTGTGGTGAGCTCCCTTTCTTCGACGTTGGTGATACCCTAACTTAGGCAAAGGACCTACTGTATTAGGGTTTAGGGTCAAGGTAGAAGGGGAAGGATTCGCTAGGCTTAAAGGATGGCCGTGGACGGATAGTCAGTGGACAGTGGATACAAGCATGCATCAAAGCAGCAATAATACACCGGAGCTGCGAAACTGAGGGCACTGTGCAAGGTTTGGTAGCGGGGGTGTCTCTGGCGACGAGGGAGCTGCTGGAGACGGGAAAGATGACACCCTAACTTAGACAAAAGACGGGAGAGTAGATAAGGTTGTGCATAAATCTTGGTGGGATATGGGCTTTCAAAAGTGACTGAGATGAGCTGATGAGGAGAGGTTTTCTTGCAAATGTTACATCTCAGTAATAAAAAAGGGATTATCTAAAAAATTATCGCAAGTTTTCTGGTTATAAAACTTTCAAATGTGGCTATAATGTAACTAAAGTGTAATTACATTGTAATAACTATACTGTAACTAGGGTAACTCATATGAACTATACTATAACTTATAACTTATATGTAACTACAATAAATCTATCAAAAAAAGGTATGGCATGGTGGTAGCACCCTTCCTCAACAAACTTAAGGGCGTGAGGTTGAATCTCAGCTGATGCACTAGCCAATTAATTTTTCTTATACTTGCTAGCACGAATCTTAGAGCAAATCTAACGGTCCAAAAATCGAAGATTTCCCCCACGAATAAAAAAAAGGAAAACAAAGAAATAATTACAAGCTGTAACACTCAAAATTGTCACGGTCTCAACTCCCTGAGTATCATGGGCTTCTTTGCTGCTTTTCAGCCCCAAACGTAGAGCCCAGTAAACTGAGTTCCCCAATCCTAAGTGGACTAAGTTCACCTTCCATCCCTCAACTTTACGTTAAGTCTACATGATATCCCTAATTCTTAATACCAGAAATATATATATCCATCAAATGTTCAAAACCATGCCCCATAGCAGTATATATAGGTGGTTTAGCTAACGTGGCATTCTAGTCAGCGAGGAGGGAATAAAAAAAATTGTGGGGTCCCAACGTAAGTGACCTAGTCACGGAAGATTTCCATCGACGCAAACCGCTGCCTCAACTCCCTCGTCGCCGTCGTTCTCTCTCCGCTGTTACCATTGCCGCTCGGACCCGGGCAGCCACCGCCGCTCCAGTACCCAACCTCCCTAGCCACCAGCACATTCTAACTCCTCTCCTCTCCGCGACTCCGATCCACCCCTTCCCAAGTCCGAACCACCGCCAGAACCATTTTCCCCAAAGCAGCTTCTGTCGTTGCTGCCATGCCATTGCTTTCTTCCGGAACTCATCGTCGCCCGAGCTAGAGGCTATCTCTCTTCCTCCTACCTTCCCTTCGCTTTCTCTCTTTGCACCATGTCCGGCCAAACCCATCCCAAGCCACCTCCACCGTGGGATTGGTCGCCGCCGGCAACCTAACATCGCACGACCCCGATCCACCGTCGCCATTCACCGGCGGCCATCTCCGGCACCCTATCGTACTCCTCGCCTCCGCAGCCGCCCGTAGATACATCTGGAGAGGGGAAGGGCGGCCGGCCGGCCGCCTCGACTCATCTATCCCGAGCGGCACGGGCGACGGGAGAGAGGAGACGAGGCGAAGGCGGCGGCCAGCGGTGCGGACTAGTCGTCGTCCACCTCGACCTCGCCGGCCCGTCCGCTGCCGTGCTCGCCCGCCGCTGCTCTGTCCACCGCCGCTCCGCCCACTGCCCCCTGCCTGCTCCGCTAGCCGTCGCTCCGCCCGCCGCCCGCCGCCCGCTGCCCGCTGCCGCGCTCGCCCACCGACGTTCCGCCCTCTACCGCCGGCGGCCTCCCAGGCCCGCTTCCCCGACGCCGAGGACGACTCCCTCAACCTCCTCCTCGATGCGCTGAGCCCGTGCGCCGTGCAAGAAAAGAGAAGAAAGAAAGGCTGATATGTGGGGTCCCACATTTTAAAAATATACTGACTAGGATGTCACATAAGTAAAACCAGATATCTATAATGTTATGAGATCTAAACCCTAAACCCTTTTTAGGGGTGAAGATTTCTAGTATTTGGGTTTAGGGATGTTATATCAACTTAATGTAAACTTGAGGACGATTGATGAACTTATTCCATCCCAAGTTCCCCAACGGCCTAACCTGATCCAATGGTACATAAAGGTCCACTTCTTGCAGCCCAAGCTGGGAGCTGCAACTTGCAAGGCCCACCCCCACCCCCAGGCCCCACCCGCTGGCTTCCAGAAGCGAGAGGAATCAATTCAATTCAAACGCGCGCAGTCGTCTTCCTCGTCGCCGTCGTCTCGTCTCGCCTCCGCCACCGCCTCCGCCTCCGCCATCCAATCCAACAGAAAATCCGGCCATCTCCTCCCCTCCCGGCTCCAATGGCGGAGGAATCTTCTCCCTTCGATGAGGTCCCCGCCTACCTCCTGCACGAGATCACCCGCCACATCCCCTGCAAGGTCGACCGCGTCCGCGCGCTGGTCGCGAACCGCTCCTGGCGCACGTCGCTTCAGGCGCTCCCGCCACCGCCCCTGCCTCCACAGCTCCCGTGGCTACTCCGCCCGTCCGCCGGTGGCCCTACCTTCTCCTGCCTCCTCAGCGGCGCCGACGAGCACAGCGTCCACCGCGTCCGCGTCCCCGCCGACCTTCGCGGCGCGCGCTACTTCGGATCGTACGACGGCGGCTGGCTCTTCCTCGCCTCTGGACAAACTTCCGGCCACATGCTCTTCAACATCCGCACCGAGCAACGCCTCTTCCTCCCCGACACTGTCTCCCGGCCGTGGATATCAGATGACTTCCCCATGATCATGCTCGCCGCCACCGTCTCCTCCCCTCCGAGCGACACCGACGAACCGTGCATCGGCGCCGCGATCGTCCACTGCACGCCGTTCATCACCGATGCGCGGCAGATCACGTTCTGGCGAATGGGGTCTCACATGGCCATCCCGTCCATCCCTCCGGAGCATCCGTTCGACGTGGTGTCCAACCAGTTCGTCGTGGAGGAAATGGAGGACGTCATCTATCACAAGGGAGCCTTCCATTTCGTCAGCAAGCTGAAGAATGTCCTCGTGTGCAGGCTGGCGTTGCATCAAGCAGACCTGGTAGTAGATCATCGGGAGTGGTTGGTGTTCGCGCCACAGGACGACCTCGGTTATCCTCGCCCGGTTGCCACCGCTCGCTACCTCGTGGAGTCTCGCGAGCAGCTGCTCATGGTCCTCAAGTGCACGTGCAACCTTCCTGGATGGCCGCCATTGGTGTTCTCGGTGTTCGAGATGACGCATGTTCAGGCTCCAGCAGGCGCGCCCCAGTACGCATGGGCGCCGGTTCCCGCATTGGTTGGCCGGATGCTGTTCGTCGGACATGGCTGCTCCAGATCCTACGAATTGGCTAACTTCCCCGGCTTTCAGGAGGGCATCTACTTCTTGGATGACCTGCAGTTCTATGATGTATCCAGGATTATTCAGTACCAGGAGTACCTCTGCTTCGACAATGGCAAGTACACGTCGGGACCGCCTCTCGTTGTCAGCCGCTGCTTCTGGCCGGATCAAGTCAACTCGAACTACTCTTCACCGGTTTGGCTTCTCCCTGGAGGTGAAGATGCTGACAATAATGCTCAAGCTCAAGATGATGTCGACATGCTGTAGAGCTGCTCGAGTATATGTTAGCTGCCGAATTGGGGCTAACCTGTGCTACATTTACATTCTGTTAGTGTTTCCTCTCGCTGCTTTGAGATTTGATGATGAGATGGTTCTTGCTGCTTTGTGAATTGGGATAGGATTGTTGCTGATTACTCTGGTATAGTTAGACACGGTGGATATTAGCTGAAATCAGTTGCAAACTCATTACTGAATCAATGTGCTACTTTGATCTCTCTACTTAGCAGTTCATTACTGCATTTTGGCACTTTCTGAACTCTGGTGTTTTCTGACCTCTGGGATTTTGATGAACTTCAATGCTGAAATGACTGGGCTAGATTCCTGTTATGATTCTTGTTATGTGATGCTTGTGTTGAAAAGCAGAATTCAGTGCAAAATGTATGTAGGTGCTTTGATCTCTGCACTTAGCAGTTCATTACTGCATTTTGGCACTTTCTGGTGTTCTCTAACTTCTGAGATTTCGATGAACTTGAATGCTGAAACGACTGATCTAGATTGTATGATGTTAGTGGTCAAATGCAGACTTCACTGCGAAAATTTGTGTTTATGTGCTTAGAATTTAGTCAGAATTGGTGTAAAAGGCTGCAGGCATTCCCCTCTTATGAACTGACAGAACTGTATTTGTATTCATGGCATGTGAAGTGTGATTGTGTTGTTTTTTAGCTCCTGCAAAAATGCACATAATACTGAACTAGTGAGAGCATTGAAGTTTCAAGCAAAACTACTAGGTTATGGTTCATTTTCTGCTCTTTTCATGGGCCACTAAATTTGCATTGTCAGAAAGCTTCTTCAAATTTTACTGAAATTGCAGATATCTAAGCTCTTAACTGTGTAGAATACATACTCTTATGGCTTTGACATCTGCATGTTGTTTCATTGAAAGTCAGTACTACTGCACATGATGTTGTTTGATAAATTGTATCTGTATAATTTTGTTCATTTTACATGTTATCTACTCTGGTCCATCTTAGTAACAGGCAGCCTCCCTTTACATGATTTGTACTACTGAAATTAATTTGTGAACCGTAGTTCAGCCTCAGATCATGTCCACTGCACAATATGCAGAGTAGGATGTAACAAGCTGTCACCAACATGAAAACACTAGAGTTCAACCTGAACTAGTTCTACTTCCAGAGAGTACAGAAGTTATAATATGTGATGTTCAATGTCCTCCACATAGTACATACTCCTCAGAGATAACTGTTTGTCAAACACTGAGAAATGCAGTAATTGCATGCTTTGTTGTCCATATGAATGTGAAATTAATACAGTAGGATTTCTTTATGAACCTAAATGCTGAAATGACTGCGCTATAATTTTTGCTATGAATTTCGTGATATGATCCTTGTGTTAAGAACTTGAGATGTACAGAATTGAACGAGTGGATTAGCAAAGCAATTTCTTGCAACACTTGAAATTGACAAATTGCCCGCGCAAGGATTGAGTCCATGGGCTTCTTCAATGCTCTTCAGGCCCAAACGGTCCATTTCTTCCAGCCCACGCTGAATCACCCACCCGGCTTCTTCCAGAAGCAACTGGAATCAATTCAAACGAAGTCGTCTTCCTCCTCGCCGTCGTCTCCTCTTCTCGCCTCCGCCATCCAAACCAACAGAAATTCCCCAATTCCCAGCCATCTCCTCCCCTTCCCTCCCCTGCCGGCTCCAATGGCGTCGCCGCCGCGTGCAGTGGAGGAATCTACACAGCGAAGCCCTGCACAGGATCTACCGCCACGTCCCGTGCAAGCTCGACCGCGTCCACATGCTGCTCGTGTGCCGCGCGTGGCGCGCTTCCCTTCGGCGCCCGCCTCCTCTGCCTCCACAGCTCCCGTGGCTGCTCGTCCCGTCCCCACGCGGGCCTACCTTCTCCTGCCTCCTCAGCGGCGCCAACGAGCTCAGCGTTCACCGCGTCGGCGGCGTCCCCGCCGACTTGCTCTCCGCGCGCTTCTTCGGATCGTACGACGGTGGCTGGATCTTCCTCGCTCGTCGCCGAAATTCCGGCAACATGCTCTCAACCTCCGCACAGGACGGCGCATCCCCATCCCGGACGTTGTCCGCTCGCCGCTGGGAATGGACTGCTCCATGATCATGCTCGCCGCCACCGTCTCGTCCCCTCCGAGTGACACCGACGATACTTGCTTCGGCGCCGCCATCATCCATTCGTCTCCCAACATATACGGTCGGCGGGACATCACGTTCTGGCTCATGGGGTCTCGGACGGCCATGGCGTCCATTACTCCAGATCCAAGGTTCACCAGGTCAAGGTTCTTCCAAGATCAGGAAATGGAGGACGTCATGTTTCACACTGGAGACTTCTATTTCCTCAGCACATCGCAGAACATTTTGTGTGCAAGCCGACGCTGCATCAAGGAGCCCTGCGAGTGCGGGAGGAGTGGCGCCGGTTCATGCCGCAGCACAACCCGCGGCCTACCGCCGCTCGCTACCACGTGCAGTCTCGTGAGCAGCTGCTCATGGTCGTGAAGAGCCATGAGCCCATGACATCCTCCTCCCCGGCTTGGGTGATCCTACCGTCCTTCCCGTCCCCGGCGAGAGGACGTCGTGGGTATTCTCGGTGTTCCAGATGTCGCCTGATCCACCGGCTCATGACGGCGTCGGCGGGCCTGGCTACCCCTGGGCCTGGACGCCGGTGAGCACGCTGCCTGGCCGGATGCTATTCGTCGGACGTGGCTGCTCCCGATCCTACGAAGTGGCTGCGTTCCCCGGATTTCAGGAGGGCATCTACTTCTTGGATGACGAGGATTCATATGATGTACCCAGGATTGTTCAGCGCAGGACATTACTCTGCTTGAACAACGGCAAGTGGTCCGCCGGGCAGGCGGGCAGCCTCCCGTTGTCAGCCGCTGCTTCTGGCCGGACCAAGGCATGCTGTCGAACTACTCTTCACCGGTTTGGCTTCTCCCTATGGATGAAGATACTGATAGTGACAGTGACAGTGATTCTCACTGAAGCTCGAGTTGTTATTGACATGCTGTAAGCCATATCTTAGCTGCCAAGAATTGGGGCTAATGCTACATTTAGACTCTGTTGTTTCCTCTTGCTGCATTTACATTCTGGTACAGCAGGTGGACATTAGCTGAAATCACTTGCAACTCATTACTGATATCAATGTGCTACTTAAGAGTTCATTACTGCCTTTTAGCACTTGGTTCTCTCTCTCTCTCATGAGATTTTGATGAACCTCAATGCTGAAATGAGATGTCTGTAGTTCCTGCTATGAATTTCTTCTCTCCTTCTCTCTTCTCCTGCTCGCACGGGACAGCACTGCCGACACGAGCTCGGTCGCCGGAGGCCGGCGGCCGGTGGCGGACGAGGGGCGGAGCTCGAAGGAGTGACTCCAGCGAGCCTACGCCTCCGGCGGCGAAGGGCGGCGGCGCCGGAAGGCGAAGCGGGGTGGCTTGAGGCGGCATCTACTTCTTGGACGACCTGGCGTTCTATGGTGTGTCCAGGATTATTCAGTACCAGGAGTACCTCTGCTTCGACACTGGGAAGTACACGTCGGGACGGCCTCCCGTTGTCATCGTCGTCGTACGATCCGAAGTAGCGCGCGGAGCGCAAGTCGGTGGTGGGGACGCCGACGCGGTGCACGCTGAGGTCGTTGGCGCCGCCGAGGAGGCAGGAGAAGGTAGGACCGTCGGGGGACGGGAGGAAGGGTTTTCAATTTCGGAATTGGTTTATTAGGGGAGGACGACATTACCGATATTTCAGAAATTTCGAAAATTTTTAGCTGAAGTTATTTGAAATTTTAATTGAATTTGAATGATTGTGAATAAATTTGACCAAACTCACAAAAATTGCAAAAACCAAAAATTTCGAGCGATATATGAGCATACCGGTGGAGGGTGAAATTACCGAAATTTCGAAACGAAATTGCAAACCCTACGGGAGCTATGGAGGCAGGGGAGGCGGGCGCCGAAGGGACGCCACGGCACACGAGCGGCATGCGGACGTGGTCGAGCTTGCATGGGACATGGCGGTAGATCCTGTGCAGCGCTTCGCTGTGTAGATTCCTCCAGCGCACACGCTACCGCCATTGGAGCCAGCAGGGGAGGGGAGAGGAGGAGATGGTGGAGGCGAGAAGAGGAGATGACTTCGTTTGAATTGATTCTACTTACTTCTAGACTGGAGAAGCCGGGTGGGTGGGTGAGTAGCATTCAGCATTCTCAGCGTGGGCTACCGGGGCTATATATAAGAAGAAGTGGACGGTTGAAGATGGATTGACATCCACCCGTTTATTACATGTCAACTAAATTGTTATGAAAAAATTTTAAAAATATTGATAAGGTAAATCAATATATAATATATCACTTCATAGATATGCAAGTTCTACAGGTTGTAACAAAAATAACAAATTTAACTGTAAATATATATATATAATAATTTGAGTTTTATTTGTTATGTTTGTTATAATTCGTAGAAGTTGAATTTTAACTTGCATGTTTGTGGAGTGATATATTGGTTTGGATTCGGCACAATGAATTCAGCCAATATATGGGCTCTGCATTTCTGCTTGAGGAATGCTTGGACAAACAAGCTTCATTTCTGCACAATGAAGCTCGGGACTGACTCAGCATCTTCCTTTTTTCTTTATCAAGAGTATAGAGATACAGGAAAAACCATCCGCGTCGTCTTATAACAGAAAATACTCGTTGGATTAGCAAACTAAGGCCTTCTGCAATTGGATAGTTCTTTGCAGTGACCTTGTTTCAAAACAAAGGATTTAACAGGAGCAGAATTGGGAACATGTAAAATGAGCAAAATAATATAAACACAATTTATCAAGCACCATCCTGTGCATTTTAGCACTGAGTTAGAAAGCAGACAATATACAGATATCAAAGAAACAAGTATTCTACACAGTTGATATGTGCAGGTTCAATAAAATCCGAAGAATCTTTCTGACAATGCAAAATTCAGTGACACTGAAAAACAATAAAAAGAAATGAATCACCACTAAGTTATTTCTGTTTAAAACCTCAAGACTCTCCCTTACTAGTAATAGTTCAGTAATCGTACATCTCAACACAAGGATCATAAAACAAAACTCATAGCGAAAACTCTAGCGCAGTCATTTCAGCACTTCAACATTCAGCGCCGAGGGGAGCCAGCCGCGGTCGCAGGGGAGTTGCCGCCGCCGCCACCGCTCCTGCGCCCTGCGGCACCAGCCGCCAAGGCCGCGGAGGCGCTGCTTCCGTCGCTCAGCAACTGGCCGCTATCACAGCACATGCGCGATGCCATTGTGCACCGCCTTGTGCAGACGCTGGCTGCCCCCAGCGCAGCAGCGTTACGGGGCCGAGCGCGCCGCCGACGCCGTCTCCGAGTCGTCGGGCGCCGCACCGTCCTTCGTTTGAGGACGGGATCAAGGTGCTGCAGGCGTACTGCAAGGAGGTCAGACACTGCCTCCTCGAGCTCGCCGCGACCCGGAACTCGGGAGGGAACGGGAAGGTAGTGGCTATCCAGGGGAGGTGGCGGCGGCGCCCTAGCCGGAATTGGGTGCTGCGGAATCGTACCGGAATCATGCGAGGTTATATATTGATCCATCTTGATCTACAGGATATCAATCGTATCCAATCCCAATTTCCCAAATCGTATCAGACAATGTCTGCCTACTTAACGGGATTATTAACGAGCAATTAAGAGACAGGGCCATCGTTCAATATATAGTACATACATCAACCATGGCAGCGATCTGCGGGGAGACGATCTCCGTCGAGTTGTGGCGGGAGATCTTGCTCAGGGCGCCAACCAAAGATCTCGCCCGTTCATGCTGCGTCTCGACGCAGTGGCGCGGCATCGTCAGGGACCCCTCCTTCCAGAAGCTATAGACATGCCGTGCCGTCCAAGGACGACGTCCCGGACGCTCTGCTCGTCATCACGGACGACGTGGACGGGAAAAGCGTCTCCACCGTATTCCCAGCTACACTGGTCTCTCCGGTGTCGACGAGCTAGCTAGCACCCATGTGCCGGGTTAAGAACGGCATCAGCTATAGCCTCGCAAATGTCTGCACTGGCGAGAAACTGCCGATCCCCAGGGCTCCTCCCATCGGGCCAGATAAGAGTCGATGTAACTCGCAGCATGCCGGGTTTGCCTTGGGGGTTCAGCCCGACCGACCACCCGCGTGTACAAGTTGTTCCGCTTCGCCGACCGCACGATCGACGTGTACACGCTGCCCACAAGCAGTGAGGCCGGCGGCGGCCGGCGCCAGCACCCGCTTCTGTACCCGAGCACCGTGGTAGAAACTACACCATCCGTTGTTGTAGGTGGCACTACTAGAAAACTCATTTTCGACGTCGTAGGGGTTCCATTTTCGCAGGCGGTTGCGATCTTCGGAGCAAAATCCCCGTCGGCGAAGATGATACCCGGGGTCAAGGGGCGGTCCGCCTGCGAAGATAGATCTTTGCAGGCGGGCCATATAAGCGCCGCCTACGAAGATCTATCTTCACAGGCGGCAGGAGACGTGCGCCTGCAAAGATCGATCTTCGCAGGCGACGCTTATATGGCCCGCCTGCAAAGATGCACCTACATAATCTCCTTCCTCCCCGAGCCCTGTTCATTCTCCCCGAAGTTTCTCTCTCCTAAAGTGACACAAATATAGGGGGGAGGTTTTGAACTTCAAATCTTCGGGGGATTTTTCTACGGTGCTTAGATCTACTCATTTTCACACTAGGTATGCAATTTTTTAAACTTTTAGACCTCAATTTGTGATGGATTTATGCATGCAAAATTGTGAAGGAAAGCTCAATGTTTTTTAATTTATTTTCTTTTGATATGTTGATGTTAGATGCATGTGTAATACTTGATGCCTCTTGTTGTAGTGGTTTAATGTGATAACATAAATTCACAATTTTTTTATGTTGCTATCACATCCACCTCCTAGTTCTAGATCTAGATCTAGATGTTGTCAATATGAGAGAGAATAAAATTTTTAATGCCTATTTATTTGGTGCAATCAAAAAAATAATTACATTAGTTTGTAATATGTCGATGATATGACTTTGTTGGATGTTCCTAATATACTAATTTGGCATGTCCGTGTAAAAAAATGAAATAAAATTAATGGAAATTAATTTACAATTAACCTTCAGTTAGTTTTTTCAATAAACCCTGCAAATTTGGTATTAATAGTGCAAATATTTTATGTTCATTTTTCTAGAGATATGGAGAGTCGGGAATGGATGTATCATTGGCCGAGGTTTTTGTCTCCATATAGAGATGAAGTGTCTAAATTTATTGTTATTGCGAAGGCACACGCTGAGAAGAATAATATGAGGAAGATAATTTGTCCATGTGCTGACTGTAAGAATGAAATAGGCTGGGAAGATGCTTATAAAGTGAAGGAGCACTTAGTAACTCGTGGATTTATGGACAAGTACGAAATATGGACACGTCATGGCGAAGAACAAGTGGACGGGCCTGAAAATGTGGCACCGACACGATTTGAAGACATGGTGCACGACGATGGTTCTGTTGAGGATAGAATCGATCTAGAGGAAATGTTACGTCATGCAGAACCCGATGTGCTGATGGGATCGGCTAGAGGTTTAAATAACTTTGAAGCTTTACAGAAGGCAGCTAAGGAAGTTCTGTACGATGAGTCGAAGGGCTGTGACAGTGAGTTCACAACACTACGGTCAGTTCTTGAACTTATGAGGTTAAAGGCGAGACATGGATGGTCTGATACCAGTTTCGACAGTCTTTTAGAACTTCTGCAGAAAATGCTCCCGAGGCCTAACTCACTACCATCCAGCACATATCAAGCGAAGAAACTCATATGCCCCCTTTCACTTGGTGTGGAAAAGATTCATGCGTGCGTAAATCACTGCATACTGTACAGGAAAGAGTACGCTTCTTTAGATGAATGTCCAACATGCGTTGCTAGCCGGTACAAATCGAACAGCAATACTGGCCTAGAACCGTCTGACAGAACTGAGGGAACTCAGAGAAAATTCCCGCAGCTTGTGGTGTGGTACCTTCCCGTCAAAGACCGCATTAAACGGATATACTCAAATCCGCGAGATGCGGAACTAATGCGATGCGATGGCATGAAGAAGGGCGCAAGAAGGATGGGATGATTCGACACCCGGCAGATGCTCGTCAGTGGATAAACTTTGATGCTCAGTACAGAGAGTTTGCTAAAGACCCACGGAACATTAGGTTTGCCCTGAGTACTGATGGAGTTAATCCTTTCGGAGACATGAGCAGCTCACACAGTACTTGGCCAGTGCTTCTGACTATGTACAATCTTCCTACCTGGCTTTGTCAAAAACGAAAATACGTGCTACTCTGTATCCTCATACAGGGACCCCCGTCAGCCTGGTATTGATATTGACGTATTTCTTGAACCATTGTTGGAAGATATGGCAGATTTATGGAAAGATGGATTGAAAGTGTGGGACGAGTACTTAAGAGAATACTTCACAGTGAAGGCCATCATTTTCGTGACCATTAACGATTATCCAGCAATGTTTTCAGTTTCAGGTCAAATTAAAGGTAAAACAGGATGTGTGATCTGCCTGAATGGAACGTACTATAGGTATCTACCGGGTTCCAACAAGCTTGTGTACATACGGCACCGGCGGTTCCTACGCACAAATCACAGGTACCGCAAGATGAAGGCTGAGTTCGATGGCACTGAAGAGATCGATCCTCCACCAAAACCTACATCGGGTGTAAAAGTGTGTGCAATGACAGAGAAAATTATTTGCGAATTTGGAAAAGTGACTAAGAAACAATCAAAGGGGACAAAGCGCAAGAAACCCGAGAAGAGTAAGAAACCAGAGTATAGTAAGAAGTAAGACAATATCTCGAAGCCAGATGAAGGGGTCCCTCCCCCATTCAAGAAGCATTCCATATTCTTTAAGTACCTCCCGTACTGGAAAGACCTGGAGGTTCGGCATGCCATAGACGTAATGCATTTAGAGAAGAATGTGTTTGACAACATAGTTGGAACATTGTTGGACATGCCGAAGAAGACTAAAGATGGTCTGCACTCACGGATGGACCTAGTCGAGATGGGAATCAGGGAAGAGTTACACCCTCAAGAAGGAGAGAAGAATGGCAAAGTATATCTTCCACCAGTCTGTTTCACACTGACACCTGAGGAGAAGAAGTCCTTTTGCAAATCAATCCGCGATGTCAGAGTGCCCATAGCTTTCTCATCAAACATCAGTCGACTAGTCTCCATGAAAGATTTGTTGGTATCTGGTTATAATTCACACGACTGTCATGTCTTGCTCACCGTGTTTCTTGCAATTGCAATAAGGGCTATAAAACCGGAGCATTTAAAGGTTGCCATCGCAAGATTGTGCTACTTTTTCAACGCAGTGTCCCAAAAGGTCATTAGTCTCGAAGAGTTAGGAAATCTCCGTACTTTCGCACATGAGACACAGTGCCAGCTTGAGATGTGTTTCCCCCCGTCATTTTTTGATATGATGGAGCATCTCATTGTTCACATAGTGCCACAGATGGTTGCGCTTGGCCCATTGTACCTCCATCAAATGTGGTCATACGAGCGTTACATGGCGGTTTTGAAGGGTTACGTCTGAAATCGTGCACATCCAGAGGGATCAATGGTTGAGGGTTACAGTACTGAAGAGGTTGTCGAGTGTTGTATCGATTACCTCAAAGATGGATATGCAATTGGAGTACCTGTGCCCCGACACGAGGGTAGATTAAGCGGTAGGGGAACCATAAGAAAGAAGAGATTCGTCACCCATGATCACAAATCATTTCAAGAAGCTCACTTCAGCGTGCTTCATCAGTTCGCTATCGTTGAGCCCTACATCGATCAACATATCGAACTACTACGAGCTAACAATAAGGGTCGCCAAACAGAGTGGATAATGAAAGAACACAAGCGTCTCTTCATAGATTGGTTACGAGATCTAGACTTACCTGAGGGACAAACTACTGATGACATAACTATGAAGCGGTTGGCTTGTGGTCCATCAACTACAGTAAATTCTTGGCAGGGATATGACATAAACGGGTACTCGTTTAGTACAATAGCTCGAGATAGTAAGACCTGTACGCAAAACAGCGGTGTCCGTGTGGAGGCATTTGATGAAGCGGGGGAAAAACAATCATACTTCGGGTTTATTGAAGAAATATGGGAAATCGACTATGGGCACACAATGCAATTCCCCATATTTAAGTGCCAGTGGGTAAAATACCCGAACGGGGTCAATGTTGATAAGTTTGGTCTTACTATTGTTGACCTTGCGACTGTGGGTCACAAGGATGACCCTTGGGTACTCGCCAATCGCGTGGCACAAGTGTTTTATGTGAAAGACCCCTCTAATTTGAGGAAAGATATAGTGCTACCAGGAAAACAAAAGATATTGGGAGTGGAAGGGGTCGAAGATGTCGAAGATTACAATCAATACGATAGTATGCCACTTTATAATCAGTTTGTACAAAAGATTAAGAATGTCGAGACAGCTACTCAGAAGACCGTGAAGCCTTACATGCGCACGGACGGTGTGGGCAAAAATGTTAAAGGGTAATTCATTAGTTAAGTGTTGGTGGTATGTAAGGGGATATGTGTGCTCGTATTGCAAAAATGAACGGACGGACAATGTTGTACTCAACATTTTGCATATTTATTTGTACTAATTTTTATGTGCAATTACCATTCGTAGGGTTTAATTTACAGTTTTTTATATTTTAATAGTTTTTTTAAAAGAGGTTTCAAAATTTAGTAGCATTTTTTTAAGTGCACCTACCATTGTTTGAAATTTGTTTAAAAATTTTAAAGTAGTATTAATGTAGCAAACATTTAAGTAAGATTTACATTTGATCCAGTAAAATTACCATTTTTTAAAGTAGTATTAATGTAGAATTACCATTTTTCATATATACTGTAGACATTTCCAAATTACAAAAATAAATTTTAAAAAATACTATATATGGAGATACTATATAGAGATACTATCTTCGCATGCGGACGACCCGCTTGCGAAGATAGTTAAGCCGATTAGGGTTTACATCTTCGCAGGCGGGCCGCCCGCCTGCGAAGAGAGTGAAAAACATCTTCGCAGGCGGGCAGCCCGCTTGTGAAGATCATCTTCGCAGGCGGGCCGCCCGCCTGCGAAGATAGTATCTCTATATAAGGCACCGCCCGCGGCACCAAAAATTCTAAGTCCAGGCGGGAACCCTAGAATTTTTGGCGCCGACAGGCTGCCAAATTTTTCAGCGCCCGCGCTGCCGTCGTCCGCCTGCGAGCCCTTCGGCCTCCACCGCGCCGCCGCCTTCCATCGCCGCCTACGAGACCTTCGGCCTCCTCCACCGTGCGCTGCCAGCTTCCACCACCGCGTCGCCGCGCCCTCAACCAGCCTCCTCCACCGCCGCCGGCTTCCACCGCGCCGCCGGCCTCCACCACGCCGCCGCCTTGCATCGCCGGCCGCTCGATTGCCGGCGTCCCCCACGCAGCCATCCACCACCGCCGGCCTCCACCGGCGACCTCCACCGCCGCCCTCCACCGGCGTCCTCCACCACCGCCGGCCTCCACCGGCGACCTCCACCGGCCTCCACCGCCGTCCTCCACCGGCCACCGCCCTCCACCGCGCACCACCGCCGACTTCATCGCCGCAGTAAGCCGGCCGCTCCACCGCCGGTGGTTTTTTTTTCAAACTTTTGTAAAGTTTCACCAAACTCATATAAAAAATTAACAACATCACTAATATCAAATAAGTTTGATTTTTATTATAACCTTTTGCAATTTTGATGCTCCATCACTAAATCACTTTTGTAAAGTTTGATTTCAAAAAGTTAAAGCAATTTATAATATAAAAAGGATGATCCTTTCCTTTTCTCTATATTTAGTCTAGATGTGTGCATGCAAATGTGAATGAAATTGGGAGGGTGATATGTGAATGAAATTGGGAGGGTGATATGTTTCGTGTGGGTGATATGTGAATGTAATTGGGAGGGTATGTTCAATTTTGCAGGATATGTGAATATGTCATTTTTTTAATAACATTTGGGAGGGTATGTTCAATTTTTTTTTCGTAACATGTGGAGGATATTGTCACCTTATTAATTTTTAAGCATATCAGTTTGTACTAATTTAGCAAATTATTACACAGTTTAGGGTAATACACAGTTTAGGGTAATACACCGTTTTTTAATACACAGTTTCGCAGTGTGTTCATATACATTTTATTTTTTATGTTAGAAGTTTGAAACGATGGCCGATAGTACTAAAGGCACCGAAGAGAAGGGTTTAGGGGCGGAAGAGCCGTCCCTTCCTATTGTGGTTGCTCCAAAACCAACGGTCCCACCGGAAGATAGTTCCGACAGCGACGTAGGTAACGATGGTTACTCGTCGCCAAGCGATCCTTGTCCAAGCCCAAAGAGAAGGAGAAAGGGCGACGGTGAACAAGGGGAAAAGGACTACATTCCCCGTAAAGAAGGGGTATGTTAACTTAATATGTTACTGTTCACCGTGATAACTATTAGCCCGACCTAATTCGAAACTGTGATATATACCTTATCGTAGGAAACAGCGCCACGGCGATCAAAACGGCAGCCGAAGAAAAAAGATCCGTCGAAAGACGAGGAGGTCCCAGCTAACACGACCGGCTCAGAGCAAAGCGAACGGTCAGCAAAGGCAAAGAGAAGGAAGGGCGAGAGAAGCGTGAATAGAAAGGACGAAGGGTTCCATGTAGTTACCCATGTTTCGCCAAAAGGAGAGCCGCTCGCCCCTAAGACCTCACGTGCGAAGTTCAGTTCACAGTGTGGCATAATAGTGAGGGAAAAGATCCCCATCACGGTCAAGGACTGGGATCATGTATCGACAGTGGATAAGGAAGTCCTATGGAAAGAATTGAAGAAAATCTTCCAGTTTCCGAATGGATCGGAGGCAGCAGTGAGGAATTGTGCACTGCAAACAATGGCCAAGTCTTGGCGTGGTTGGAAAACCACATTAAACAAGAAATTTGTGCAGACGGGGCGTACACCTTTTTCGACGTATGCGAACATAACACCGAGGCAGTGGGAAGACTTTCTGAGATTGAAGAATTCCCTAGAAGAAATTGAAAGGAGCAAAAAGTATTCAGAGTTGGCCCAAAAGAACAAATTTCCTCATCGCTTAGGCTCCGCAGGATATGCACCCAAGGTGGAGCAGTGGACAAAAGAGGAGGAGGAAATGAGGAAGGCGGGGCTTCCGGTTCCTATGGAGGAATAGACACAGAGATCAAGGAACTGGGTAAGAGCTAAAACTCCGAAGATCACGAAAGAAGGTAAAGTATCATTCGAAGATCCGGATCTATAGGGCGTTGCCGATAAAATAGAGAATTTATCTAGTTCACAGAAGAAAGGAATGTTCAAGCCTAAGAGGGAGAAAGATGTGCTAAGTACGGCGCTGGGTACTCCTGAGCATGGGGGTAGGGTTCGAGGTGTGTCGTCCAAGCTGAGTTGGAAGGAAGGGTTTAAACAAGACCCCCACAAGAAGCGTGAAGCGTACAAGGATAAACTTAGAGACGAAGGGGCTGCGGATTTTGAAAAGCAAATGATGGATTTCTGCGTCAAGCACATGCTTTTGCCTCCCCCCAAAACCAAAGAACCTGAGCCAGATTACCCATTCGATGACCTAAAGGAGAATACACCCTGCAGATTGCACGTTCCCTTTGGATGCTCTGGGAAAACTCTTGAGGCCGCTACAGCCATTGCTATCCCTGGGAGAACATATAACGAAGAGTTCATACCCGATGCGTATGCCAAAGTGCAGCCGCAAGTAGTCCACGAAGGGTTTGAGTCGTACGACATAGACTTCCCCACTGCAGATGGTGTAACAGTACTTGGGGATGCGGTCGATGTTGTAATTCTCTGGCATAAGAATGACATATTATTTGGATTAGGCACCGACGCCACGCGAAAACCAATGGTGCCAAAACCGGGGTTGGGAAAACCTCCGAGACCTCCTAGCAAGGTGACGGATAAAGCGGAGGAACCCGAGATGCAACCGGATCATCCAGTGCCGGAAGTGCCACCGGAGATTGAAGTGCCGGAGGTGCCCATGGAGATTGTAGTGGCTGATGTCCATAAGGAGATTACAGTGGCAGAACCAGAGGTCCAATTTGTGGCATCAGTCGGGGTACATATAGAAGAAGTACCAGGATTGAAATGGGACGGTACTGAGCCAGAAATTTTTGAAGACCCTTCTCTTGCGAAAGACCCCGAGGGGCAAGAGAAGACCACTACCAGTTCTGAGGTGCCCAGGGTGCTTAGAAGCCACGACTCCAAAGCCAAAGATCAGAACAAGGAGAAATTCATGGTAACCGTCTTCAGAGGGGGTAAGAAACGTGCAAAACTCAGAGATGATGACCCCAAGAAGGCCGCTGAACTAGCCGGACCAACATACTGCCAACTGATGATTGCCCGGAAAAGTACGAACACGGGAAAGCACTCTTGCCGGATTGGGCACTAAAGGAAGGACCATGGGAGATGAGAAGATTACATACCTTCTACATGGAAGCCAGCAAGAAAGGCTTGGGCAGTATTACAGTTCGATCACCGGCAGATTGCTTCGGCGCCGAAGGTTACTTATGGCTAGATTTCTCGGATCTCCACGCCATATATCGTCGAGATAAGATGGACGTCAACTATATCGGTGTTTGGTGCATGTGAGTTTGAGTTTTAATTAATTACATGAAGATTATGTGCCATACAAATCCATGTGATTGTTACTAACAAACTTCTTCTGTAGGATGCAATACATGGATGCTAGAAAGAAAAAAGAACCTATCGGCTTCTTGGATCCAACTCGGATCTGTCAAACACAGCATACCGTGAGGATGGCACCAGGGTCGGACCAGCTGAAGGGCAAGACTCCAGAAGAGATAGCTGAATACAAGAAGGGCTTGCACAAAGAGAAAATGATTACTGTCGCACAGTACATCGGACGAGCCTTCTTGCACTTTCAAAATAAGAGAGTCGTCATGGCCGCTTATAATTTTAAGTAAATCCGGTATATTTAACTTCTACACATATGTCTTATTGTAGCTGTTACTAACTAACTATACCATTGTTAATATGTAGTGACCATTATATCTGTTTACTCATCCACCCTAAAAACGGCACCGTGGTAGTCTTGGACCCTCTCTATTACAGACACCAACAGTACAAAGAATTTCTAACAATCTTACAGTAGTAAGTGTTTATGACTCTTTTATTTTTATATGAATGTATTATAAATAAATATCCTCCTTAATGTGAAACGGTCCGACATCCATACAGTGCGTACCAGTACTACAAGTTCAAGAGTGGAGAACAGACCCGAACAAGGGAGAAGCTGCTAGTGCGTACCTATTGGCCGGTAATACTCCACTCACTTAATGTATTTCAATTGTTTCACTAATTGAAATATTTAACTATTTTTCCCTGTGATATGTCCTGAAGTGTCACAAGCAACCTAGAGGAAGTATCCTTTGCGGGTATTACGCGTGCGAATTCCTAAGGGTTAATGGGAGGTACAGGACTAACGCGGAGGATGTAAGTCTCTGCACTATGTACTAGCTAGCTTGACATATTTATGGTACTAATATATTATTTATCTTCAATGCATGCAGTTGCCAAGATTAGAACACCGAACAAGCTTTGACGATACAGGCATCACAAACGTGCAGCGTGATCTCTGCCATTTCATCCACCATGAGTGCTGTCATGTGAAAGGAGAATTCTTCGACCCAGAAGGTGTCCTTGCGACAAGTGACGAGTTCAAGAATCTCCGGGAGTGGAACACTGCTATGCCATAATGTAACTAGATAGCGTATTTCAAGCCACAATGTCAAAAAATATTGTAATATATATATTTTTTGGCAACACTTTTGAGTTATGCAATATATGTAAAATTCTCAGTACCAAATGCTTGATAATCATCCAATATATGTACATAATAATCAACCTGCAAAAATTTCTACTAACGGGCAAATTACTATTAAATTTACGGTCAAATTATTATTAAATTCCAAAAATCGAGACCTATCTTCGCAGGCGGCGTCTTTATATTTTCACAGGCGGAGCTAACTAGTCAACGACCGCCTGCGAAAATTATCTTCGCAGGCGGACTCCTCCCCCGCCTGCGAAGATCGGTGATCTTCACAGTCGTTTGCTTACAGGCGGACGTTTTCCCCACCTGCGAAGATCGTTTTTACCCGCTTGCGATAATGCTTTTCCTAGTAGTGTGGCAAGATATGCGTGGTGACCGCCACTGGCACAACGTCGATGTGGCACCCACCCCGATCTTCCCACCCTCGGTCCAGTGTTGGTGGTCGACGTCGCGCCTTTGAGCTGCACGGACGGTTGTGCCTGACCATCAGGACATCCATGACCAACACAGTCCAGTTCTGGACTTTGTCGGTTACGACGATGACGACCTATCGTGGCAGCTTCTCTACACGATCAAAATCGACATGGATGATGGTTATAATGGATTCCAGGAACTAGAGCCTATGAATGCTTGGCTCAATGGCGGCTATATACTAGAGCCCATGAATGCTTGGCTCGACGGCGAGACCCACACCCTTTGCTACAGAGAGGGCGACAGATTGAACTCTAGGTATATCAGCACAACTATGACGATAATAATATCGTCGGCTGCATAGGATCTTTCTCTGACCAAGGTTATGTTGTGGGACTGTGAAATTGACAAGTGATGTGAAGGCCGCCTTCAATGCGTTGTATGACACTAGAAGTGCACACTTTAACCTCCTAAACTCGGCCAACGTGGTGCTCATTCTCAAAAAAGAGGGCACCGAAGGAATTGGCGACTACAAACCGATAAGTCTAGTCCATGGCTTCGCCAAGCTCTTCTCCAAAGTTCTAGCCATTAGGCTGAGACCGCTAATGCATTCGTTGATCTCGAGAAACCAAAGCGCTTTCATCTGTGGACAAAGCATACACGACAACTTCATGTATGTCCGAAACATGGTGAGGAGACACCATAAGACCAGACGACCGATTCTCCTCTTCAAGCTAGATATCTCCAATGCTTTCGACTCGGTCAGATGGGACTACCTACTCACACTCCTTCAAAACAGAGGATTCCCGCAAAGATGGCGTGAGTGGATAATAGGGCTCCTATCCCCTTCTACCTCAAAGATCATTCTGAATGGAATACCGGGAGACACAATCAGGCATGGCAAGGGATTGCGCCAAGGAGACCCTTTATCCCCCTGCTTTTCATTCTGGCAGTCGATCCCCTCCAACGCCTACTAGACAAGGCAACTGACATAGGAGCTCTAAGCAAATTGCGAGGTAGGACGGTGCACTTCCGCACGTCCATGTATGCTGATGATGTGGCTATCTTTCTAAACCCAAGAAAAGAAGATGGGTGCATTTTCGCCGACCTACTCAGTTGTTTCGGACAAGTATTGGGCTTGTGCACAAACCTACAAAATTCTCACGTGGCACCGATCAGATGTGACAACCTGGACTTGGACGACATCCTAGATGGCACGCCAGCAACTAGAGCAAACTTCCCGATGAAATACCTGGTGCTGCCCCTGACCACCGGAAGACTGCGAAGGGCAGATCTACAAACACTCTACGACAAATCGATGAGCTGTATAGTGGGATGGCGAGGATGACATGTCAGCCTAGCGGAGCGATCAACCCTAGTAAAATCAGTGCTTACCTCGCAGCCAGTCTTCCTCCTGACGAGCCTGAAAGCATCCAAGGAGTCCCTAGAAGCTTTGGACAAACAAAGGAGAAGGTTCCTCTGGGCGGGAGGTGAAGCATTGACCGGGGGGGAGGAGGGAGTGCAAAATCAACTGGTCGCGAACCTACCTCCCTACCGCCTCAGGAGGTCTGGGTATTCTAAACTTGGAGAAATTCGCAAGAGCCTTAAGGCTGCGATGGCTGTGGCACGAGTGCAGATCACCGGAAAAGGTGTGGCTCGGTTCAGGAACGCCATGCGACGACACCGACAAGCTACTATTCACAGCCGCAACATCTTGAATGGTCGGAGATGGCGCAAAAGTTAGCTTCTGGGAATCGGCTTGGCTGCAGGGGAGAAGACTAAAGGATGTAGCCCCACTAGTCTATGCGGCCTCCAAGAAAAAGACCAGCACGCTCCAGCATGCCTCACTCTCAGATCAATGGCTACATAACCTTGACCTACCGGAGAACACTGGTTGGACGACGCTCATCGAAGTCTGGAGCACAGTGCAGAATTTGCACCTGATTGAGCACGAAGAGGACAAAATAACTTGGAAGTTCACCAGCCACGGTGAATATACGACGACATCGGCTTATAAAGCACTACTTCTAGGCACCACAGCTACAAACTTCAACAACCTAATCTGGAAGCCATGGGCGCCACGTAAGTGCAAAACCTTCGCCTGGTTGATCATTCAAAACAGAGTCTAGACATCCAACAGATTGGCCACCAGGGATTGGCCAAATGGATCCACCTGCCCCTTATGTCGCTAGAGCCAAGAGACAGCCATCCACCTCCTCGCGGAATGTAGATACACCTAGAGAATCTGGGTGGTGCTAGCAAAGTGGACATGTGAACAATTGAACTCTAGCATGTGGCACCAAGCTTCAACGGTGCCAGAGTGGTGGGAGGCTACTACAAATACAAAAGATGCTCCAAATAAAGCTCTGCGCACGCTAATGCTCCTGGTAGCCTGGGAAATCTGGAATAAAAGTAACCGTAGAACCTTTCTGCAAAAGGAGCTATCGGTGGGAAGCGTTTTGGCTAAAATCAAAGAGGAGGCCAAATCGTGGTCCTTGGTAGGCGCGAGAGATCTCAGTGGTTGGCTCTCTTTTTAATTGCCCAAACCGAAGGTCCTGAGCCTTGGTTTTTTCTTTCACACTTGTAAAGTTTACTTCTGCTCTATTGAATGAAGTTGGCATCTTGCCGATTCGTTAAAAAAAAAATCCGAATTCATTGCAGATGTGCAACTGGGGCATCTACACGGGGTACCGCCCAAATCTGCTCTCACCTCTCACCTTCGCGTCCCAACAAGATGACGACGAAGACGAGTCTAGTCCGTTCATCCGCTAGTTGCTATGTGCACTTCGACACAAGAAATTTTTGAAACGCCGCTTGCCCATTACATCAACCGATCACACCAGCGGCAAGAGAATTTGCTCCGGAAATTCATGCATATGCTAGTAATTTCCTAATCCTCTTCGATAATGTTCGCATCGCAATCGCTCTTTTAACTAAATTATATATATTACATAAACTTTTGTGAAGTGAGTACATATTATGTGTGTGTGTGTGTGTATATATATATATATATATATATATATATATATATATATATATATATATATATATATATTCTTGAGCTGAAAAATGTGCCTATGTAACTTCTGTCCTCTTATGACACTAGAAGGGGTTGCCGCGCACAAAAACATAGCTCAAACAAATCTACCATCAAACACTGATGATGTATTATCGATTGAAAATTGCTCTAGATGTTTTTGGCATGAACTGACAGCAGAACTATAATTAACTTTAGCGGGTGTAGTCAATGAAACAACATGAACATTTTTAGCATGGTCAATTAAAAAAAATGAACAGAGAGAAAATAGAACGGGAAGCCATGCACCTGACTGCATCTTAGTGGCTTTTCCGTTCTAAAGAGTACAGAGTACTATGAAAAACTGTTTTTTTAAAAAAAATATATATAGAAAACATGTTTAAAAAATTATATTAATCCATTTTTTAAGTTTTAAAAAATTAATACTCAATTATATAATAATAGCTCACCTCGTTTTACGTCTCAATCTTATCTTTTCCCCTCCTCTCAAACACAAATTTGATATGGAAAATTATACTAATATTTATAACACAAATTAGTTTTACTAAATCCATCATTAAATATATTTTTATAGTATATTTATTTTGTGTTAGAAAATTTTACTATACTATGATGTAACGGGCGTAAGCGTTAGGTATTCGTGAATAAAAAAAATTGTGCGTTCTAGTGACATCTTGACAAAGTTTTGTACAATTATATGATTCTATCACTAAGGTTAGGTCACCACTCCATCGTCATTACGTACCAGTGTATGGTACACGTATGCAATTCCAAATCGTATCGTATCAGGGCTTAACTACTGCCTACTTAAAAGGGCAGGAGTTTATCGTCTTATTAATTGCTCAATCCAAGAACATCGATCAAATCATGCCGGCGATCTGCGGGGAGATGTAGAGGACGACGTAGACGACGACGCTCTCGTTGGCTAGTTTGATTCCGTTTGCTTCTAGAAGGCGCGGAGGGATATAGACGGAGCGAGCAACTTGCAAGATGGGCCAGCGAGAAGTGATCTCATTTGTTGCGCCTGGGTATATTACGCCCAAGAGAAAGCCCAAGGTGCTAGTAAGCGTTCGGATTTTACAAGTTGCCAATTTCGCAAAGCAATTTTAATTCAAGATTCATGCCCGAGTAATAAAATTCTAAATTCAAGATTCATGCCCGAGTATTCTTCAGTAAAGCACTTGTAGTATCGAATTCTCTCAACTCTCGATAGGATATCCCCTCGTTATTTGTATGTGATCTAAATAATTTTAAATTTTTTTAAAAAAAATCAACAAGATAGATTAATATATGATAGATCACTCACAAATATGCATGTGAAAATTTTACTACTACAAGTTGCAACAAAAGAAACAAATTAAAATATGACTATTTAACGTATATCTACCGTCAAATTTACATTTTCGTTGCAACTTGTGCAAGTTAAATTTAACATTGCATGTTTGTGAAGGGATTTATCAGATATTAATCTATCTTATTAATTTTTTTAAAAAAAAATTTATAACCACTTAGATGTCATGTAAATAACGAGAGGATATCTCTTTGAGAGTTTAGAATAGTTTCTCTTCTCTCCCTCTAGCTCCGGTCCAACATGGAAAATACTTTAGTAAGTGAAAACACTTTTATGTGCTTGAAAATAACTCATGGCAAACTATAGTCTCCTGAATGAATCGGATAGAGAGCTCTGTAACGTATGGCAACATCTAACAGACTTTATAGCCCAGTAAAATGAGGATTACGGGCCTCTTCGACGGCCTTCTACAACGGAAAAAACTAAGACCCAAACAAGGAATAAGTTCACCTGTCATCCCTCAACTTTACATTTTGTGATTGGGAATTAGGGATGTAATACAAACTAGGTGAACTTATTCTCCCAAACAACCCACAGAAAAAGAAGCAACGGCCTGTTTTTCTTGCAGCACAAGTATCGGGCTGACTTTTGGGCCCAACCAAGTCGACCTCCATATATTCGCTGAAGCTTCCAGAAACAAAAAAAGAATCTAATTCAAACCCACGCCGGAAACGTCCTCCTCCTCGTCGTCGCATTCCCCTCCTCCGCCACCGCCTCCCAAATCCACCACTCCTCGCCTCCTCACGACCTCACCGATGGAGATGGAGATGGAGATGGAGGCGCCATTGCCGGACTTCCTCAGCGGCCTCCCCACCAACGTCCTGCTGCTGATCGACAGCCATATCACATGCCCCGTCGAACGCCGCCGCTTGGCACAAGCTTGTCGCGCCTTCCGCGACGCCGTCAGCAAGCAGCAGCAGGCACCACCTGTGCTCCTATGGATCCTCCCCTCGCGTGCCGACGAGTCCTCCTCCTTCTCCAGCGTGCTCAGAGGCTGCGACACCCACGAGCACCACGACCACGGCCTCGACGACATCCCCGTCAACGCGCGCTACTCCGGCAGCGGCAGGATCTTCCTCGTAGCCCTCAAGCGCAAGCTCCTCAACCACCGCAGCGACGAGCGTTTAGACATCCCCGGCGTCGCCAACTTAGTCGGGGGACTGGAGTTGGACATGAGTACGAGCGGCACGACCGTCGCGGCGACCCTCCTCTCTTCGCCACGGAAGCACGAGCACTGCGTCGTCGCCGCCATCTGCTTCCCTGCTGCGTCTATGCGGCCAGCCGGAGACTACGACGAGCAAAACAATGCCGAGTACGAGTACACCTGGAACAAGCTGAAGGGGATGGTTGGCAGCAGGATGCTGTTCGTGGGGCGAGGCTGCTCCAGATCCCACGGCCGCACCGCGCCACCGTCGTCACTTCCAGATCATGGTCAGGCATGGAGCGAGCTCCCCGGGGAACTACTGGAGCTTATTGTTCGTCGCCTCCCGTGGCTCGCCGACCGCATCAACGCGTCCGCGGCTTGCTTCAGCTGGCTAGCCGCCTTTGCAGCCAAGCCCCCTCTCCAGCCACAGCTACCATTTCTGATCCTTCCATGGCGCAGGGAGCTGGGGTCGCTTCGATCTCGCCCTGGAGTTCAGGCACCTTCATGGACATGGACAGACTCAGCAGCACAAGTTCTCCAACCTTTGTTCCACCGGGAGCAGCATCAGCGTCCCCAATTCTGCCCTGACATGGGATGAGAAGCAGATACCATTGACAATGTTGGTAGCAACCCTGTGTTGTGCCCCGCCACCGGTGATAGGTCCCATTGCCCCACCTGATCTACGGTGCATCGGCGCCGGTATCGTCTCCACCTTACCAGACATCACCATTCAGTCGCCACGCAACCGCATTGTGCTCTGGTTCGTCCGGGAGGAAGAACCCTTCAACTTTTCAGCGCCAGCGAATTCCTGGCGAGTGGTGGATGTCATATTTCACAGTGGAGTATTCCGGTTCCTCACCGAAAGCGAAGACATGATTGATGTTCAAATCCAATTCGATGAAGAGCGAGAGCTATCTTCCATTGGCGAACAATCAGTCTTCTTTCAAGAGCGGGTGCACGATGACCACGTCGTCGACGGTCGCTACCTCGTGAGTCCCGCGGACAGCTGCTCATGGTAGTCAGGCTCTCATGTCTCACCCGGACGACGCCGGAGTTCAAGGTGTTCAAGATGAACAAACTTCCAGCTTCCCCGGATCCGATGGAGGAAGCACACGGAGAATGGACTGCGCTGCCGTCTTTGGATGGTCGGATCCTGTTTGTAGCTCCAGGTTGCTCCAGATCCTACGAAGTGGCTGACTTCCCCGACAGCAAGGAAGGAATCTACTTCTTGGATGACAGAAATTTTCACGACGACAGTATGATGCATTCTGAAGCAGAGTACCGGGAGTACTCGTGCAGCGAAAACGGGTGCTGGACAGAACAAGATTCCCATGTGGATCTGTGGTTTCCTGAAGAGCCAACATCCAGCTTCTCTCCCCCTGTATGGTTTCTTTCTTGATATCTCCTGAGATGGACTTGCTGCCGATCCGGCTGAGACGTGAGTTTACATGTGCTGTACCGTTGACTCCACTTTGCTGGTTTGGTTTGAATGATATTGTCCATTATATTGCAGTCAATCAACAGTGAAGTGTAAAAATGTGCTTAGGAATGCTTTACTTGCTTAGATTTTTCCTGGATCTGCATGATGTGTATATTTTCAGAGGAAGTTGCATTATAGTTCTTTCAGTTGCACAACTCATTGCTGATTGCTTACATGAGTATTCCATGATGGTACTGGATAAGCTAGTGCCTCTCTTCAGTGAGTATTATAGATGTCATAATCACTTTCCTAGTATTTTCCATGTGTTTATGAATCGGCAAGTCAGCCCTTTCATTTACTCCTGCTAAGATCACACCATACATCGTTTCAGCTAGCTGTGCAAAGTGCAGATTGAATATTTTTGCCTTCTGAACACTAGTTTGGTATGGTTGCTTTTTACATGGCCACTGTATAGTAAATTGCCTTTCATAATTTTTTTCCTTCTGAAAGTACTATAACTGATGCCTGCTGAATTTACATTTGTGCCATAATTGAGTCCTAGATTTTGGACACAATGAAGAATTGTTGAGAGCATGTTTCATGAACAGGGGAACCGGTTGACAGTTAACAGGTGATTATTGATCCAGAATGATCAGCACTTTTTAGTAAGACAGACAGCAGAATATTTTTCGGTGCTGATAAGGGGATGTTCTGCTCTGCAACACAACCATAGAAATACGCAACCATCGGATTCTTCAATAAATATGTGTGCTAAAAATAGGAACTGTTTTACATTTGCTAGCATCGCAAGGCTGCATGTTACTACTATAACTGACAATAACGATCGCAACAGACTTTGCAGACAAAATGAAGTCGCTGTGATAACCTTTGAAGAACCGTCTCAACAAATGGTCATGTAATAGTTGGTGAATTCTGGCACTGGGAGGTGGATCTGGATCCCAGTCGTCGTGCTTTTCAACCTTGCTTGGAGCTTGGAAGTATGACAACAAAACTGCAGCAGACCATTTAATCAATGTCATCGTCGTCAATTACCAATTTGTGTCTTCTTTTTCAAACCATGCTTTTTGGTTAACAAAAGAGCTTGCCATGTCTGTTATCGATGATCCTCACTCCTCACTAATCCTTTTGTTCAGTATTTTCACTGTTATCTGGCTCAGGCTCAATAAAGTCATCCAGAAGTTCAGTTTCATCAGCACCGCCACTGTTACTAGATGAATTTAATCCATGGTGGAGAGTATCCCTGAAAAGAGAGAAGTTAATTTTTACAGTTGAAATCAGTGCATCCTTAATAAGATACTCTTATTGTGTATTTATGATCTAGCTATTTAGTCATGAAGACAATGAGGAACAACACTTTGTTTGTTGACATCATCAGTTTGTCAAATTGAGACACATACTACAAGTTATTCATTGGCCGTCAAGTGCTTTAATTGGAAGTAAATTTCAAACTCTTTGGGACATTTGTTCAAACCAAACTCACTATCTGACATTCCAAATTTGTTTGAAGCAAGAAAGGATGAACAGTTTACCTGCCGCGGTCACCAGGTTGCGATCAACCTGGTAATTCTCAATGATGGGCACCAGATCTCAAGACACGACCTTCCACTTCACAAACCCGCTTGAAAACCTCCCAGGGCTGTGGGTCATCCCGCCGCAGAAATCGCTGCAGATCCTTCAGATCATCTGAAATTCTGAATGAAAAGGAATACTCGAAGCAATGTGCAACAAAATTTAGCGAACATGGCTTCGTGGATCGAAATGGAACTGGACCGGCTAAGGGCTTGTTCGGCGCGTGGGGAGGGTTTTCCCTTGGGGAAACACCACCAGGGAGCTATTGGGTGGATCCCCTCCGACCACCCTCCCCTCCACCGTTCCACCCCAAAGGGGTTTGATCCCTTTGGTCATTCAGAACGCAAATGGCAGGGAACACTACCGTTCAGACTTTTCAAACTCAATCCAAACAACATTCAACACTAGCATTTAAATTTCATATCATAGAAAGTGCCAAGAAAACTAGAAAACAGATAGTCTTCAAGTTTAAAAATAACTTTACTGAAAATTTGAAATATTCTAAATAAAATAACTAAAACTTCTGGAGAATATAAGAAATTCTGAAGACTGCCTAAAAAGATTCTAAAAATTTTGAATACCACATAGAAGTTCTAAAAATTGCTTGCATCATATCCATTCAGTCACCACAATCAGTCACCCATTCACAACACCTGATTTACTCATTTAAACATCATATCCATCACCACGATCATCTAGGATAAGCCATTGAAGACTAATTACATTCATTGCATACAAACAGAAACTAAGAGTCCCAAAAATCCAAATTCTCCGTAAGTGCAAGAGCAGAAGGGCGTTACTGCAAGGCTATTAGTAGCTCCATTACCTGCGAGAGGGAAAAAGCGTTATTGTCAGTGCTCTGCATTGGGCACTAATCCATGCTATGAATAGTTAGTCTTCAAGCAAGGAAAATCAGGCTGCAATAGTTACATAACCAATTTTGACATGCAAATCCACTATCACGCACATGTCCAGACTGCAATTACCAAAGCTAATAGTTAAAGAATAGTCAGGCTGCAAGTTATTGATTTCCTTGAACAATCGATGTCAGAAGGGAACTATTTGTATAGAAATATATATACAGATCAGTAGATCACATTAGCAGTTTAGCATCATTGAAGCTACAAGTACAGGAAGCAAAATATGATTAGCACATCCAATTTTTACACATTCCATGTAGTAGTGCATCCAATTCATCCAAATCCATGAATTAGTGCATCTAATTAATGTCAGACTGCTAATATTAGGGAAAAAAAGAAAGAAAAGGGGAATATGTCCTAAAATTACCAGAACCAATTTCTGATTATTGGCAATTAACTTTCTGAAGTTTGGAATTTACAAGTGCATAAATGGACTTTTCTCTATATGTTTGTAAAACTACAAACTCTTTTCAGCAAATGAATTAATCAAGGACACACTGAAAGTATCCAATATTCAGTCTAAGATCATGTGCAGGTTGCAGAGTTTTTGAGAACTTTTAACATAACATTATCCGAAATCAAGAACAATTAATTTTCTTTTGCTAGTCTAAGCAAATCAACACCAAATATGATAGGAATAGGTTCATGAATCATGAGTGCTATAACCACATAACACTAATAAAAAAGTGTCCAACTATTAAATAATAGTAGATAATACCTCCCATGACAGTAGTAAAAAACTGAATACTATAGCCCTTGAACCCATTTTTTTACTAATACACACATAATGCTTGGTGAATGGAAACAAAACTAGAAGTAGTAGCAGATTCACGAGGAAGAAAGGAGGAAGAGAAGCAGCCACCTTACCAATACAAGCAAGCTTGGCAGCTGAGTGAGGTGGGTTGGCGAAGAAGCCCTCCAGCCTTCGGGTTCCTCGAACTGCTTCAACTGGATAGAAGAGAAGATCACGTGAGAAAACGAGACCGGCAGGGAGAAACCAACAAGGAACTGCTTCAACAAGCAATAATGTTATAACAGTAAAAACAAATACATTTAGTCCAAGATGATGAAAAACAAAAGTGAGATAATGAATTTAAACCTATTTCCAACTTATTTTCAGACTTGAAATGCAACGCTTGGATAATAAATCTTCGCATGGTTTCTTTATTTATATAATTCTAAAAATTCCAGGCATGATTAAAATTAACTCCTCATTTATAATAACATCTCATTGCAAGTGAATCACTGAACTAATAACTTAGTTCTATGATATCTACCATTTCTGAGTACTTTTTTCTTTGACCAGACATTTAAGATCTTAACTTAGCAACAGATCAACTAACATTCGCTCTGAATAGTGAAATAATCAAGAAAATCAATATGCAACAAACTTAACCACACAAGTTCTAGCAGCAGGAGAAAAGATATCCAGGTACATATATGAAACTAGACAAGACATTAGTATATACAGTTGAATTGCATTGAAATCAAGCAATGTTTCATTCATTACTCAAACAAAATTTATCAAGCCATTCCACCAAAGAACCCTAAAAAGCACATATGGCATATCAACTGCTAGGATTGTGTCCACACGAGCAGCAGCGAGGAGAGAAGCAAGGGATGAACCTGGTGTCGTGGATCTGGGCTTGGAGAAGGCTGCTTCAACTCTGTGCGGCATGTACAGTGGGAGGAAGGGAGGAGGCGTCGGCACCGGGGAAGAAAGGGAAGCGGCGCCGGCACTGGGGAGGAAGGAAGGCGGTGCGGTAGGGGAGGCTGGGGATGCGGTGGGAGGCGCCGGAGCCGCGGGGCGTGACGAGAGGAGGAGGAGGCGCCGGCGCGCGACGAGAGAAGGAGAGGCAGCGCGGCGCCGCTCGAGAAGGCAAGACGGGAAGTGGATGGGAGAATTTTTTTTATTTTTAATTTTTTTTATAAAAAGTTTTGCAAAAATAATTTTTTTTTCAAAGTTTGACAGAACTGGTCTCCCGCCGCTGCTCTCTGGGAGGGTGATTATTAAAAATCGCCCTTCCAAAGGACGGCGAATGTGACGTAGCAGACGGCTGTTTGCTCTCTGCCGACGGCCGTCTGCACATTTTGCAGGCGGCCCCTTGCCGCCCTAGCAGAGGGCGGTTTTTACTGTGCGGGGGGGCCGCCTGCAAAAAAGCGGCGGGGGACCTGGAATTTTGCAGGCAGCCCCCTTACCACCCTCTATAAGGACGGTTTTTCACTGTTCATACAGTTTATGATTTATTTAGGCGTACGCACGGTATTTTGGTACATTTTGAACATATAGAAACCCTAAAGAAAAACCGCCCTTACAGAGGGTGGTAAATGGGCCCCCTGCAAAATTCCAGGCCCCCCGCCACCCTTTTGCAGGCCCCTCCCCTCCCCCCCGCAGTAAAAAACAGCCCTCTGCTAGAGCGGCAAGGAGGCTGCCTGCAAAATGTGCAGACGGCCGTCGGCAGAGAGCAAACAGCCGTCTGCCACGTCACATTCGTCGTCCTTTGGAAGGGCGATTTTTAATAATCACCCTCCCAGAGAGCAGCGGCGGGAGACCAGTTCTGTCAAACTTTGAAAAAAAATTATTTTTGCAAAACTTTTAATAAAAAATTAAAAATAAAAAACTTAAGATTTCCCTAGGGTTCGAGGTGTAATGGGCCGGAATTTCTACCTTCCTGGACCGAGTCGAATGCAATTTTTTTTTAATACAGGGATTCCTCCCCCTCGTGGTGGGCTTCCCGAAGGGGCCGGGAAAAAGACCGGGATACCAGCCTTTTACACGCCAGCCGAACGAGGCCTAATACCGAGGCACTGAGGCAGTGCTGGCCCTCCCAACGACGGCGCCAGAGAGTTGAATGCGGACAAGGCGAGGACTGCGAACCGGAATCAGGCCAGGGTTATGTATGGGTTATCTCGATCAATCGTATTCGTGTCCAATTCCAAATCGTGTCCAGACAATAACCTGCCAACTTAAAGCGTGTTTAAGTAATTAAGAAAAGGGGTTATCGATCGACCAATCTACTACAGGAGACAAATCAATCATGGCGGCAGTCTTCTGCGGGGACACGATCCCCGTCGAGTTGTGGTGGGAGATCCTACTCAGGGCACCAACCAAAGACGTCGCCCGGTCAAGCTGCGTGTCACGGCATCGTCAGCGACCCCTCCTTCCGGAAGCTCCACCATGACAGGCATGCCGTGCTCAACGACGGCGTCTCCGACACTTTGCTCGTCGCCAGGGCCGACGTCTACGGTGAAAGCGTCTCCAGCGTCTTCCCGGCTGCACTGGTCTCTCCGGCGGTGACGGGCCAGGCGCCCATCTGCCGGGTCAACAACCCATACAGCTACAGCCTCGCCAACGTCTGCAATGCCTTCCTCTGCTTAGCCTCTTGGAGCAGAGCCAAGGTCATCGTGTGCAACCCCATCACCGGCGAGAAGCTGGCGCTCCCCAGGGCCGACGTTACTCGCGGCCGGTCACGTTCGCCTTGGTGTTCAACCCGACCACTGGTGTGTACAAACTATTCCGCTTTACCGACCACTGGATGGACGTGTACACGCTTGCCGCTGCCACCGGCGGCGAAGCCAGCGGGTGGCGGCAACACCCGATTCCACACCCGTGCCGCATGGTACAAAATACGCCAACTATTGTTGTAGGTGGCAAGATATGCATGCTGACAGCCGGCCCCTCGTCGCACCGGCACACAAACGATATTGGCAAACCCGGTCCTGTGATGGTTGTCGACGTCGCAAGCGAGGAGCACCGCACGTACAACCCACCAGACTATGGGTGCCTGTGGGTCGACGTGGCAGTGAGCGGCTTTGAGCTGCACGGGCAGCTGTGCCTGGCCATCAGGTCTGATACGGAGATCCAATTCTGGGGAATGCCGGTTGAAGAAGACGATGACATACCGTGGCAGATGCTCTACAAGCTCAAAGTTGACTTGAATGATGTCCAAATCGGCAATAGTGGACGATTTAACAGACAAACAATATCCATGCGTACTTGGCTCGACGGCGATGCCCACACTTTGTGCTATAGAGTGGACAATATGTTGTACTCCAGGTACATCGGCACAACCATGATGACAGCATCACCAGCGACACAACGTCTTTCTCCGACCGAGCTTATGTCGTGGGACTGTAAAATCCGTCTCCCGGTGACTCCACCGTGGTTAGTGTCGTGCTACTGGGATATCTACACGGAATACCGCCCCAGCTTGCTCTCACCTCTCACCTTTGCATCCCAGCAAGATAACAACGACGATGATGAAGATGAAGGTGACGAGTCTGGTCCATTCGTCTGCAAATTTTTGTGTGCACTACGTCACCAGAAATCACAGAAACACCGTATGTCTCCAACATCAACCGATCATACCGACGGCAAGAGAATTTGCTACAGAAATCCATGAATATTCTAATGTAATTCCCCAGTCCTTGTTTGATAATATTCACATCGCAATCGCATTTTAAGCAGTACAAACAGTACATGAACTTGCTAATGAGAGCTTGCAAGCTGCATACATGCGTTTTGTGGCTCAAACAGTAGAAAGCAATGAAAAGGGGCATGATCTTTTTTAAGATAAATACAGAGGAAGGTTGATGAATGATCTTTCTAGGGAAGAATTAAATATTATTTATTATAAACCTGACAAATGTTGGAAATTTGGTCATAATTTAGCATACTTTAATCCAAAATAACAAGATAATAAATATGACATTTACAATATGAATAGATCTAGTGACGGTACTAGACATGAACAACATGAGCACACTTTTTATAAAATAAGCATCAATATTCACATGATAACGTAATATTGTCATTGCGATGAGCATTAACAATAAAACATCTAGTGACAATAGGAGAGTGGAGGTATACTCAGAGAATGATCCTCCACTGGATGATGAGGTAATATTGCCTCCGTTGGTGTTGACGTTCCCGGATCCATCTCCTCCAGTAGCCGCAACACCAGCCATGGTGAAAAGGAGGATGCAGTGCAGATCGAGTAGCAGGAGCAGTCGCGCCCGAGAGCGCTCACAAAAACTTGATCGTCTGCTTACCCGTGCAGGTACGTAAGCGGATGGAGTTCCGGAGGCCTACTAGTCCCGATCACCCATGCGCGCAGGTGAACAGAACCGGGGAAAACCAAAACAGCACAGGAACAGGAAGGAGATCACCGAGGAGGAAAGAGATGGGTTCGCTGAAGAACGGAGAGTTCTTCTGTCTGTTGCTATCCTACCATTATCTCAACCGGTCAATAGGGACTCTCTAATAGCTCCCTGTTTAAGTTGAGATCTCCCCACTCAAATTTTTAAGGTGGTATTATGTGGCGCCCCAATCTATACCAGTCTAATAATACAACCGGCATAGGCTGGAGGTTACATTATTACCTGTGTTAACAGTACCAGTTCCAGGATACACAAGCTGATACTCATAGAATAATAGTGGAAACCAGAATATAACAAAGTTTTATTACAACAACCACTGGTGGAGGTCTCCAACTACTACCGTCGTGAACAAACCCCAGACAGGTAGAAACACTGGAAAGACAAAGTACACGCAGGCGGAAGCATGGAAGTAGTGGTGGACAACATAAAATGTAGATCACTAAAAGCATTACGACAAAGCACTAATCCACAGGCTAGGTTTGGGAACTAGGCTTGAAACCCTGAGAAATCGTATTCGACCTGTTCTTGAAAGTAAGCCTTGGCAGAGGGATCGAGGTATCCTTCTTCTATCTCTATAAATATAAATATAAGCAACAGTTAGTACTTAGTGTACTCAGCAAGCCCGGAAAATATGACTTGCAAGGCTAAAACAAAGGGGTGGAATGGTTTTGTTTTGGAAAAAACCAAGGTTTTTAAATAATTTAGTTGTAAACCTCTAGTGTGTCAAGTTTTAGTTTCGAAGCAACACTTACGCCTCACTCCATCCCACAGGTTGCTTTGCAACAACCTGTCACTGTAGTAATCCATATAAAACCCGTGCCATCTCAGCACTACTCGGTTATCTTAGCCATTCTACCTCGGCCATCTCAGCCCTAAACCACACCTTGGTGCCAATAGACACCCCGAGCCACACAGGCTCGTTTCCAACCACAAAGGCTGGTCGTTCACCACAAAGGCAAATTCTGGTAATGATTCCCATCCCACAAAACCATTTATTAAGTTGAAAACAAAACTACGCTATGAGAAACACCTCACATCCGCCCATGATCGTGGGCACGGCTGTTTAAACAGTTTGACTAAACTCTGCAGAGGTTGCACGCTTTACCCACACGCCGTGAACACCTCACATTACCGAACACGTTTGGATCAGACATGGCCTACAAAGGAGAGCTCACTACAACGCTTTTCAATAACCAACCCATAAATGTTCTGTGTCACACAGATGGGTGGAATCTCTCCACTAAGCATCAGTCCAAATTTTAGGCCCTCATCTACCCAGGCCCCACAGTATGGACCCCGACACATCCCCACTGCAGAAGGATTGCCACTCCACCATACCGGTGCTCCTCAACTGTCAACATGCTAGACATCTACGTTTTAGCTACTTACTCGGCCAGGGGCATCCCATTCTACCTGTGTGGTCGTACTGTTTTATGTTTGGATGAATTTCCCAAAGGAATTGGTCCTTATGGATAGTGCGTAGCCAAACCACAAAGGTACTGACTCCCGCACCATCAAGTTTCATAAATCAGTTCTTCATCTTATAACAAGCCGACATCTCGCCGGGTTTTGAAATAAATGAAAAACAGTAAATACCCAAGGTTTTCCCATAGACAGTACAACCGTGGCCTATAGGTAGTCTACTTCGGCATTGATTACCGACGAAAATATTTAGAGGAGTTACGAAGGGAAGGGGTTACCAAATCCTACATAATAAAGTGCAACAACTAGGAAGGTCCGACGACTCATACTCGAATCGTGGCCAAACTGTGTAACCTAAGCATGCGATTTAGCAAACAAAATAATTAATTTAAAAATATGGGTGCAACAAGTGGTCAAGGAGGCTTGCCTTGTACCCCATCAGTAATAGGAGCGTCGAACTCCTGCGCGAATCCTCTATCGGTCTTGGGCTCTATACGCGACAAAACAACCATACATCACACAAAATAAACATCAAAAGGCAGTGTAAACGAATAGAGGAGAATTTTAGAAAGATTTAGAAACTTGAACGGAGTCAAACGAGATTACGGAATAAAAGGTATGGTTTTTTAAAGTTTGGAGGATTTTTGGAACTAATGAGAGGGAATATTCTAGGGAATATCCCGAGTAGGGTCCAGCTATCAGGTCAAAGGGGAGAGAGGGATGTGGGTCCCGCGGGTCCACTTCTCTTTTTTCTTTTCTTTCTCTCTCTCTTCTCTTTCTTTTCCTCTCTTTCTTATCTTTCCTTCTTATCTCTTCTCTGCCTCTTCTCTATCTCTCGTTCTCTCTCTCACACATAGCCGACAGAAAGGGAGGGAATGGCACGGCGCACGGCGGTGGCTGGCGGCAGCCGAGCGGCACGCGGTAAGGGCGGCGAGGTGGTGGCTGTCGGCCAGGGAGGCGACGGTGGAAGCCGGCGGCGTGGTGGCGGCAGTCGGCCAGGGGGTGGTGGAGGCCAGCGGCGTGGTAGCGGCTTGGCGACAGCGCGGCGGCGATGGTGAGGGCGACGCAGGTGGTGTATGGTGAGGGCTGCGGCCCCGGGCAGAGAGGGGAGGAAGGGAGGGAATGGGCTGGGCAGGGAAGGAGGAAGAAGAGAAAGAAAAAGGCAGTTGTACCTTCGCACAACGAGCTCAATGGCTTCGACGATTTCGCTCCGGGTGGTGAAAAATGGAGTGGTGAAGTAACTGAGGACTTGCGGTATGTTTCCTTCGATATTTATACTCCCTCGTGCGCTTCCGGACGGGAGCTCGACGACGAGAACGACCATTGATGTGATTGCGTTTGCTGTTCTGGTTATAGCGCTCCTTTCACTACTGCTGTCAGGCTTGCTCGACGGGAGGCGCGGGATGGTGCCTAACCTCGGCGAAGAAGGCGGAGGCGGTGCCTAACCACTGGGATTTGTCGTTGGCAAGGAGGGGACAGTGAGATGAACGTGTGCATGCACGAGCGCTGTTGTTGCTTGCTCGCTTGCTCTCTGAATGTGCATGCTCTGTGAATGTGCAAGGAGGAGAGAGAGAACTCCGGGTGCGAGAAAAAAATGAAGGAAGGATAAACAACACCAATGTAGCCGATATATTCACCAGGGCCGGTGGAACGTAGGTGCCAAGTTCCGCCGGTTGATAAGTAAAACCTCGGAAAAGAGGGTGGCGATGCGCCGAGAGTAGTTGTATTTATCGAGAGATAATTTACAGGGACCCTAGGTGTACATATTTATACCCAGGGTAGATACTAGTCCATATCGGACACGACACAAACTTTCCTAAAAATAAAAGGAAAAACGTAAATTCCTTATCGGACACTAAACACACTTTCCTAAAGATAAAAGGAAACTAACAACTCTGCCTCATTAATAGATAAACTGTCATGCTGCATCCTCCTCGAACTCGGACTCTTCTGGATAAATTTCCTTTAATTAATTAATTTCCTTAACCGAATCCATGAAGAATACAACTACTAGCGATTGATAATGCCCATCGGCCAATTCCAGGACTCTGAAGTCGATACTCACTCTAGGCCGATGATAACTTCGAGGCTTACCAAATTTTATCGTTAACACCAAGGAACACACAATCAACGGTATTTGGTCCAAGTTTGTGCTTTTTGACTATAGGCACATTGACCTTAACCATAGATCCCCATGTCTGCAAGTATGAGAGATTTAACTTTTTCTTTTCCCATTCCTCGAATGGTATTACTTATTTATTCTTAGTAGGAATTTTATTCAGGACATGACACGCAGTCAATATAGCCTCACCCCACCATTCCTTGGAAAGCCCCGCAATATCTAACCTGGCATTCACCAATTCAGTTAGAGTGCGGTTCTTTCTTTCGGCTACCCCATTTGACTGGGATGAATAGGGAGGCGTCATCTCATGAATAATTTCAAACTCTTCGCAGAATGAAGTAAACTCATTAGAAAAGTACTCTCCACCCCGTCATACCTTAACCGTTTGATTTTCCTTTCAAGTTGGTTTTCTACTTCAGCTTTATAGGTCTTAAAGTAATGCAATGCTTCATCCTTTGTTTTTAATAAGTACATATAGCAAAATCTAGTGCAATCATCTATATGTGTCATGAAGTATCTCTTTCCTCCTTTTGTCAACACGCCGTTCATTTCGCACAAATCAAAATGAACAAATTCTAGAGGTGCCAAATTTTCGCTTCTGATACCTTGTGAGGCTTGCGAGGTTGTTTTGATTGAACACAAGTATGACACTTAGAACCTTTGACTAAAGTGAATTTCGGGATTAAACTCATATTAGCTAAGCGTGTCATACAACCAGAATTCACATGACATAGTTGCGAATGCCACACATTGGACTCATCATCATTGCTTACATGGTTCACAACTTTATTACACATATCATCCAAAGAAAAGCGGAACAAGCCTCCACTATCATAGCCTTTTCCAATAAAAGTTCCATATTTAGAGATAACACATTTATTGGATTCAAACACAAGTCCAAAACCATCTCTACATAGTAGAGAGCCGCTAACTAGATTCTTCTTTATTGAAGGGACATGCTACACGGTCTTTCCCGAAGTAAACTTCAGATCGATCGTACCAACACCATGAACAGCCGCAAGCGATCCGTTTCCCATCAATAAGGAGGACCCTCTCCCGACCTAATAAGAAGAAAACAGGGAAATATTAGCACACACATGAATATTAGCACCAGTATCAACCCACCAATCAGGTGAGTGAAAAACAGAGAGAACTGTAGGTAAAAAATTACCATACCCTGATATTCCTCCGCCATCGCTAACAACCATGTTTGCAGATTTTTTATCCTTGCGATCAGGATAATCCTTGGCCCAGTGCCTAGGCTTCCCACACACAAAGCAGTCGTCCTTTGCCTTTCCCTTGCCTTTCTTCTTAAAATTGGTTGTTGTCTTGGGTTTGATACCAAGTTTAACTTTCCTGTTGTTGTGAGATGCATGAGGGTTCTTCTTCTGCACCAAATTGGCGCTAGAACCTCCCTCGATCTTTTTGCTACGGTTGTCCTTTGCCCTTGCCTTCTCTTCAACACCCAAAGAGCCAATGAGATCAGTAACACTGAACTCTTGCCTCTTGTGTTTTTAAAGAAGTGGCGAAGCCCGACCAAGAAGGTGGCAATTTGGCAATAATGCCTCCCGCCACAAACTTGTCCGGTAACTCGCAGTTGTTGTTCTCAAGTTCCTTTGCTAGCATATGTATCTCATGAGCCTGTTCCACTGCAGAACGGTCATCGACCATCTTGTAGTTAAAGAACTGCTCCATGACATACAGCTCGCTGCCGGCATCGAAAACTCCGAACTTGGCCTCAGTGCATCCACATGTCCTTCCCTGAAGGCATGTGCATATACACGTCCACTATATTATCGGCGAGCTCACTGATCAATGCTCCATGAAATAGGCAATCCGCAGCCTCGAACTTAGCTTCCTCCTCAGGAGAAAGAGGCGGTTCACTCATTTTGCCCCATGAAACAAAGAAGCACTGCATAGCCATCAACCACAATAGTGCACGTGCTTTCCATCTATTATAGTTTGAGCCATCAAAAGCATGTGGTTTTAGTGATGCAGCAAAGCCAACTACCAAAAAAGACCTATCAACTTTTTGGATTGCTGGAAATTTGGTCATAATTCGGTATATTTTAATCCAGAATAACAAGATAATAAACATGACATATGAACAACATGAGCGTGCTTCTTATTTTATGATATTGTTGGAAATTTGATTATATTTCGGTATATTTTAATCCAGAATAACAAGATAATAAACATGACATTTGCAATATGAATAGATCTAGTGACGATACTAGATATGAACATTTCGGTATATTTTAATCCAGAATAACAAGATAATAAACATGACATTTGCAATATGAATAGATCTAGGGACGGTACTAGATATGAACAAAATGAGCATGCTTCTTATTTTATGATAACGCAATACTGCCACACCCCCGGCTCGGCGTGCGTGTGTGGCTGTCCTAACACTACCTCAACCGGTCAATAAGAACTCTCTAATAGCTCCCTATTTAAGTTGAGATCTCCCCACTCAAATTTTCAAGGTGATATTAATCCGCATAGTATTGATTGTGGGCCAATGGAATTAATTGTGAATAAATTAGGCCTAGCCCATTATTCCAACAACAAATACTTAGTCGAGAAGAACAAATGTTCTAAGCAAAGAAAGTTTTTGGAGAAATCCTGCTCTTAGAAGCATATGGCACGAATAATCCGCAAATAATCCCGGCCCAGCAATCGAAGAACGGGGCTAGAGACGAGAGCAGCGGGTGACGATCGAATGCAAAATTGCAAGTACACTTGCTATCAAAAGCCAAAGGTTCTTACTAATCTCATCACGTACACAGTTTGCAAGAAACAGTCACCATGCACAAACTGACACACCCAACCTGCCTGCCACAATACGCACACATACACACACACTGCACACAGCTGCGACTCCGTGCCGATCACATTAGCAACAACACCGGGACCAAGCACGCGGCGAGGCCGGCGAAGCAGATGAGCAGGTCGGCGGCGGTGGCCGGCGTGGCGGCCGAGCTGTCGCTGTCCGCGTCGTCGTCGGCATCGGCGTCGGAGTCGGGTGGCGTCGGCGCGAAGGCGGAGACGTTGATGGCCACCTTCTGGCCTTCCTCGCAGTGCTTGCCGACGCCGCAGAAGTAATAATGCGAGCCCGGCTGGGTGAGCTCGATGATGGTCGGCCCGTTCTGCCACCTGTTCGTGATGTTCCTCATGCTGCACTCGTCGAACAGCTCCTTGGTTGGCACCTCCACGATGTTGTACACCCCGCTCCGGTACAGGAACACTGCAAAGATTCACTCAAGAGCTTCAATTTTTTTCGCTCAAAGATCAGATCACTGCAAATTATCAATGCATGCATATGCTTACTGAGCTTGTCGCCGACGCTGATGTTCCTGGTGCGAGCCCAGTCCTCGTAGTAGGTCTTGTTGGGAGCCATCCGCCACCCCTTGCCGGCGCCGACGATGTGGTAAACTCCGGCGGCCGAGCCGGCGAAGAGGGAGGCCATGACGGCCGAGAGGAGCAAGAAGGCGTACTGCGTCCTGCTCGACATTCTCGCCGCGCTCTTTATTGACCGTGGCCGATTAGCTTCTTCCTCTTCTTCCTCTCTCTCTCCGCCCTAGACTCTCCCTATGCTACAAACCTAACCTTTCCTTCCTCCAATGGAAGAAAAGATTGTAATAATGGTGTAAGGGGAGAGCCGCAGGGAGGGGGAAAAGGTTGGCAAGGAGGAGGGACTTAAGGGAAATAATGGAGTTGGAATCCATGGCAGATTGGCAGCTTAACTTCTTGCCTATTTTTACTGTTGGTTCTTGTCTCTCTTCCCTAATATTGGAAAATGTGTAGGGGATCACAAGTTTGCAGCAAACATTTTCAGTGCACAAACTGTGATCTTGCTATGTTTGGCTGCCTGTCAATGAGGTTCAGAGAGAGGAGTCCATGTCAGTAAACAAATTTCTCTCTTCTTCCTCCTCTGCTGAAGAACTTCTTTTGCTGTCAGATATCAGAGTATGAAGTATTGAAGTTTAGCAGGAACTATTCAGAGAACAGTTCATAGCCAAATAATCTGCAAGGTTGTAACCGTGATCCTAATCTAGGCACCTTTTCAACCGTTGGCCCATTAAAATTGTCATGGGCCTGTGAACTGTGACGTGGCTGCCGATCGATGCATGCTGTCTGGTGTATTGATGGGCTTTACAGTTCCTGAAACGTCGTGTATTGTCAAAAGAACAATAATAAATTAAACTAATTTTCCTCTAGATAGAAATGAACATTTTTTTCACGGAATTAAATTAATTCGATAATTTGCCTGTCTCTCAATGCTCTTCCAAATCAGGCTTAATCTACTAGACCAAAGTAATGGGGGAGCAGGCGTGTTTTGTTTTGTTTCAAAATGAAATTGCAAGCACGGGAATGTTGAATTGTTGATTACACAATCATCCAATCATATGAAACCTGTACGAAATGGGTAATCAGAGAATTATAGTCAAATATCGTGATCGCCGGCACCAACGCGCAATCAGAGAATCAGCGAGCCAAAACACTTGTTGCATGGCCTCTCTATACACAACAATTGATTAAGCTTTCCATTTCAAACTACAGACACCTTTTTCTAGATTAATCTTTCCAATCTTCTTCAAGATACAAAATCACCTTTTCTAACAACTGTACTAGACGGCTTGTCACTGCACATCAAAACTGAGTTAATTCCCAGTGATATTGCTCTTGTAGATGTATCATGTAAGGCTTTTTAGTCCAAAGGCATATCCGATTTCATGATATATTATATTTTACATCGACCCTTTGTGCCCCTAATCTGTACAGACCCCTAAGGCCCTCCTTAAAACGCTGACTTGTACTATGTCAAAACGCCATACAAACAAAATATTTTGATGGTGGCAATCATCTTCAAGAATTGCCAATACCTTTCATACCTTCGAAGATCTCTGTTATCTTTGTTCGCCGATGTCTTCACCACCAATAGTTTGGCGCTGTAGGTTGCTCGAATGGGGTAAACTGCGTGTTGCAAATGCTCTGATGGAATGAAGCCCAGAACTGAAGGATGGTTGATGCTTGAGTAGCTGCCTGCTGCGCAGGCAGACGTTCACGGAAATATACAGGGCAGCTAAGCATCAACCATGCAGTATGGCAACCTTAGGATTCAGATCTTCCCATTCACTAAACTTCCCATCAACTTATTCACACAAGCTCAAGCACTTTAATGCTGCCAGTAGAGTTGGAAGCCACTACCATGTTCGACCTCCCTCGCCAGCAAACACTGGACACAAATTGTTGGTTATCATCATTTGTCTCTTGTCCAGTTATTGGGTCGATTGAACCGAACTTGTGAGAAGTTATTGGCATGGGAAAGGTTTTGTAATAAGAAAATACCTGCACGTCAACACCAAATACATTGAGAACTTTTTCTACAAAAAGGTTAACAGAAGATATACAAGTTGAGACATTGATTTCAGATCATGAAAGTGTTCACAAATAAGACCTCACATAAAAACATGAGATGTTTAATGTAAACCTTCAAATGAGCATAATCTGAACTTCACCATCCTACTCCTACTCCTATGTATGGCACAACTTGGATAATCGTTACAAGGGCAGAAATGGTGCAAAAAAAAAAACACCAAATGTCAATCAAACTAGTTGAAGGTGGGGGAGGCCAGGCATAATAATTTGCTTAACAAGAACTCAGGTAAGTTTTCAACTCGAGAGAACACCCCATTGACAGTATCACAATTAAAGTAACTGCATTATATATAATACTCACTTCATTGTTTTCAGAACCACAGGTTATGTATCCGTCGTGAACAGATAACCCCACAAAATTCTGCATGGACAATTATCACTTATCAGTGAGGTCGAGTATAAATTGATTCCGAAAATGAAATGATACAAAATATGCTCATACCTTCTCATTGGTATGGCCACTCAACGTCATACTGCAGGCATCAGTAGAAAATCCACTGGAATTAGTCCGGTTGAGATCCCATATTTTCAAGGTGTTATCAGTTGATGCAGAGATAAGCGTTTCTGGATCCAAGAATCGTACATAGCTGACAGCTTTTCCATGCCCAGAAATAGTACACCATGGGATTCTTGTATTCCTCAGATCATAACAGTATATCTTATAATCAGCTGAGCCAAAAGCTAACATACGGGAGGAGTATGGGGAGAACTGTACACAGCACACGTTGGCCACGTTTCTGATGGTATCAGTGCAATTTTTCTGGTGACAACAGACCACATTCAGAATAAGAAAGGTTGGCAGGAAACAAAAATCTAGCTATGAAGGTGGAAATAATCAACAAATAAGATCAAACTATGTTAATGTACGATAAATTGATAACTGCTGCATCAATGGACAAAAGAACTTCTGAGTACTTTTCAGGTATCTTCCTATGCTTGACTCATTCTTCTGACTGAAGAAAGGTTCTTACTAACTTGGTATGTTTCTTAGTGTTTAACTACCCCAACCTGATAGCTTCAGAGTTACAGATTTACCAACGGTAGTGCAATGTCGAGACAAGATAATTTATGGTATTAACATTTTATCTTATCTGAAACTCCCTATGTCACCTTTTCTTTCTTAGAAAAAAAAAGATCATGTATTACTTCACTATCTGTCATGCTTAACCCTATGGTTGTACAAAAACAAGTTAAGCAGTCCAGAAGGTTTGACAGCTAATTATCATTATTATTTGTGGTGCAAGCATGCATGGCAACCTTGTCAAGCCAGTCAACCAGATTTTGAAAACTCCTACTTCACAGCATTTAGCAGATTAAGAAAAAATAGCAGAACAAATATGTACTAGTTCAACAACATGCCTGGTTAATACTCCAAACTTTCACGCAGCAATCATCACTTCCACTTGCCAATTTAGTTGGATCCACCTCTGAGAAACTTACAGACCAAGCTCTTTTTCGGTGCTCTGTAAACTGCGTGAATCCTTGACCCGAGCTTGCATCCCACAACTGCATTTCACAGTGACAATCAAACCGATGGCAAAAAGAAAAGAAATATATGCAATGCTTTTCCATGTATCTGATGCTTATATTATAGATTGATGTTTACTCCTGGTTTAAGCACATAAAAGAACAACAGTTCAGAGCACGACATGTTTTTTCAGAGTAGCAAATGATAAGTGTCTTATGATGATAGAAAATCAGTACAGACATTTTTCAAATAAGGAAACTACAAGGTGAAGAAACCTATATACGAAAATTGTTACAGCTATAATGGCAACTATAATGTTCCTTCTTTCCTTCAACACCCTTCTTTCAACATATTTTTCTTTTCCCTACAATATGTTCCTTCAACAAATTATATGGTAGATAATCCCCATCACCCCCTTCCTTGTCCTTTCTAAAGGGAACCCAGTAGAATGATTTGAATATTTTTTTCACCTTTCATAGGCTTTCAGCAGAACTCAAGACAAAGGAAATGTTTTCTCAACCATATTCATCGTTTGCAGTTTCCTACAGATTGCCTTAATATGAAGCTCGGCAATTTCACCTTCAGAGCACTTGCTCCAAATACTAACATACATGTGCACTTGTGGTATCTTCTGGATCATTATCATAATGGTAACAAAAAAATGGGCACCCAAAAAAAAAGAACATACTACTATTATATTATCAGCCCCAAAACTAAAATTATGAGGACATGGCACTGCGATGCAGTAGAACATTTGTTAAATATTGAGGTGATGTTCACTATATAAACCAATTTGGCAGGTTAACAGTATCCTAGATAAAAAAAATAACCAAATTATCTGAAGATATTTATAAACCTTACTGAATCACACAACAGTTTTGTTGAATAGAAGCTAGCAGAAAAACAAAAAAAGAATAGAAGCTAACAGAAACTGCAAGAATGAAAATATAGCAACTTGATAATAGCAGATAGACCTCTTATTTTCACCCATAAGATAGGTACCTGAACAGTGCCATCGTAGTCCGTTGATGCCAAGTAATTTTTTATGTAGCTGTTCCAACAGACACAGCTAAGCTTGGATTTGCTAGGCATCTCTATCAATGGGTAATGAATATCAACACGATCATTTAAAAGGGCATCAAATTCAAATATTTTGATTTTCTTTGAAACACCAGCAGCAGCAAAATATTCTTCATCCCGATCAAAACTTAACGAACAAATCACATTTGGTGAGTTAAGTATATCCGCATTCTTCAGAACTCCCCGTACTTCAAACCTACTATACCGGGCATACTTGCATAAGCCATCGAAAAAGCATCCAAGGGGGTCTGCTTGCTCATCGATAGCATTAGCATCACTATGTAGCTGGTAACAGTTTTGACGAACCCTTAAAGCATCATTATCAGCTCGTTTAATTATATTGGCCTCCGATGTGTCAATGGTAGACCTCATGGAGTAATATGCATTTTCAAGCTGCTCCAAATTTCTCATGACCCGCTCCTCATATATGCTCGATCTGCATAATGATGGTGGCAAACCTGATAGTGATGCACCTCCCAGGGGACATGCAGAAGCTTCTAAGAGATCATTAGAACCTGCCAGTACATCCATGTCCTCTAAACTAAATCCCATCCTCATTGAGTGTCTTCTCTCAACCTCTGTGATATCTGTTTCCAAGCTTGCAAGGTCAGCTGACAATTTTGCAGCGTGCATCTCCTTTTCTTCCTTGAGTTGAGAAAGGAAGCCCAGTAGCAAACCAGATTCAGTGTCTTCTTCATTGACGGCAACTGGCGTTTTATCTAACAAGGACAAATCTCGACCCTCATTTATCAAGTCACACCCTAGAATATCTCTGACAAAAAAGCAAAATGTCCATCAGGCATAAATTGGTGTGGAATTATTATTCAAAGTCTGCAGATGGCAAATAAAAATCATCCAAATAGAAAAAAAAAAGTAATGCTAATGAAATTGTCTCATGCAATGAACAAATAAAGGAAATTCTTTAGATCCGGATCAGCACTTTTCCATGAACTTGGTATTTTGTTCATGCTCAATGCCCTCTATTATTCTATGAATAAAACTCAACATTCAACAAAAGGCCAGCCTTAGCAGTATATCTATAAAAGAAATAGAAGCAAGCTAAGTTAATACAGGTGCCAAGAGTATTAAGTAACCAGGTACAACAAAATAATTAATTAATTATGTCTTGATATCTTATCCTTTCACTCCACCAGCCAAATGGACTGCTTAGAGTATGAAGTGTAACTTACGAAATCACCAAAATGTAACCCGATGAATATTTGATCCTATCCAATTAATCACTAAGTATCTTGCTTTGTGATGACTGCTGAGAGAGACAAGCATGCTTACCTTGCCTTAGGCCGAGAACAAGGATCTGGATGGAGTAACCAAAGACAGAAACCAGCTTCTTTAGGACTTTCTGAAAGAAAATTTGGGGGCAAAATGCGATGACGGAGATCTGACATTGCAGCACAATGCATCTCCCATGTCTCACAGCAGCAAAAGAGCTGGTAGAAAAGAAAAGGTTGTCAACTATTAGCCAGGCTTAAGATGGCACCAAGAGAATTCCACGGAAACTAGAAATGATAAACTTCCAGTAGCCATCATAATCTATTGTCTGTGCGTGCACATGCGAAGTCTATTAGTGGAATATCCTGTAGACCTCCTGTACTAGTTAAGGCTAGATTAGATTTTACTGAATATGTTAAAAAAGAATAATAATATGCCCATGCAGCTTAGATAAGCAAATAATATTATTTCATCAAACAAGAAGACTGTTGCATGGTCAGTCAGAATTGCACACCTCAATCAGGTATATCTCAAATTCTTAGAAATACAATTATGATAACAGTAACCGATGATTTCAGCAATCCAACTGCTGCTAAACAAATAAGGAAAACAGCATACCCATATACTTATTATTGAGTAGGATAAGTAGGAAACTCTACACTATATAAGTCCCTAATTTTTCAGCTACTCATAAGTGGAACCATAGAAACAGCATGAACTCCTCATCATATGGCTTAAGAGTAAAATCATCCACAAACAACCTCATGGGGTGATAAAATAAATAGCATTTCCACAATGTCACTTTACACTTTTCTAAGACTACAAAGTGTTTGGAGCACTACTTCAGGATATGTCATGAAAGCAATTGGAATACCTCAAACAAAAGAACCCCAAGGCTGTAGATGTTTGATGGAAGTATGCCTTTCAACTGACTGATCTCTTCTGGACTTCTGTACCAGCTTTCCTCCAGCATCCTCAATTCAAATACTGACTGTTGGTTGCCAGAACTTGATAGTCGTTGAGCATAATGTATACCGCCGCCATAGAAAGGTTCTGCAGCCTTAAAACGTTCTCTGACAGCGCAGGTCGAATTGCCCTGCCACAAAGCACCAGGATCAACACTTTCACTTTGGTTGCCCCCTCTGTGATTAGCCCAAAAGGTATGCACTGGTCGCCTTACAGCAATGGATCCTTGTTCACCAACTTTTTGATACTTTATGACTGAAGCATTATCGCCATTAGACTCTTGGGACTCAAGTTTGGGATCAAGGTATCTTTTTCTATTGAAAATATCATCCGTTGCAATATCCAGTTTGCTTGGGGCTGATAAATCTTGGGTACCATAAGAACCAATATATTTTACTTGATTTGAGGCTGAGATAGTAAAGTATGATGGGCGCAAATGCTGTAAACTAAAACCCTGGGCATGAGATTTGTCTACGAGATCAAGAATCTGCTTAAAAAAATGCATTTTCTCAAACTTGCTCATTGTTTGGCGTGCAGGCTTAATTAGTTCCCTCAGGCTGGTTCCCTCGCACTGTGATTCTAAAACATTTCCACCACTACCAAAAATTGTACCATCCACTCTAGCCATGGAATCCTGTGGTATGTTAGGGATCTTGCGAATCTTATCCATAGGGACTCTGGTCCTTGCATTACCTTGAACTTGGGTCTCCTCTCGTGCACCTTGATATACAACACCTTTACCCTTCAACACGCTCTTAAATGGGAAGCCCTGAACCCCAGACGAAGGTGTTACAGTCTTACTCCTCATCTGATCAAGAATTCTAGTTGAAAAGCTACTCACTATGAGAGCATTCTCCCTTTCAACTCGCTGCTCAGTCTGATTAGGCCGTGAAGACAGAAAAGGCTGCTGATTACCAAACGGCAAATTGAACTCGTTATTCGCATTATCCCCATGACTCATTGCCATTTCCTTGCTGGATGCATCATTTCGTGAGATCATATTGTTGCCAAAGCTCACCGCTAAATTTTCCCTGCTGGGCATGTCACCGATCCTCAAGTTTGCAACGTCACCACGACTCGCTGCTAACTTTTCCCTGTTGGCCACATCGCTAGCTCTCCATGCCATCCTCGTAAAATTACCCCACAGACCCCTCATAACAGTAGGCTTCTCCCCGCTGCTCGTGCTTCCACCAGCTGAAACCTCATGTTGTGCATCGGAGCTGATGCAATTGTTCAATGTGAGCTCCTCAACCCTCTCGTCCTCATTGTTCAAACAGCTCTGGGTCTGGGTTACGCTGTCTGGCCTCGACTCAGAATTGGATAGGCCAACACTAGTCAAGCCCCTCGCGCCATCCGTGCTGCCCCCAAACCCGCCCACCGAATTGAAGAAGGAGAAATGCTCTGACCAATCTATGTCCCTCGGGAGCGGGAGCGGAGTGGAGGGCATCTCAAGCGCCTCGCTAGGCGCCGGTTGCTCCGCGGGCTGACCATTCTCCTTGCTGCCTTTAATCTGCAAATCACCGTCGGTGCCACTGCCGGCACCGGCAACCTCAGCCGCCGCCGCCGCTTCCATCTCCACCACACCTACCCTACGAAAACCATGCGTCCCCGCCATCCTACTCGCAATGAGATCAACAAGCATCCTCCGCGCCCCCCAATTTCAGTGGTTGGGAACCATACCTCATGGCGAACACAACCTCGCGTCGTCCACCATCTCAGCGCCACAACCCCATCCGAGAGCGACGACCACGCCCTCGCGCGATTACCTGTAGGGTTAGACCACGGATTAGAACTCGTCGACCCCCAACAGCGACATTCCTACCCAAACAAACAAAAAAAAAACAATTACAGCCACACGTTACCGACGAGACGCGAGGGAAGACGACGACGCCGGCGCCGCCTGAGGGCGGCGAATCCGCGGCGAGGCGGCGGCGGGGGAGACGCGCGGAATTTCCCGAAACGGAAAAGCGCTTAGGTTTTTTTTTTTCTCTCTCTTTCCGCGACTCACCTTTCGCCTCCTCCTCTCCCCTCCTCGCGAGTGTGTGGAAGAGAAGGGAGAAGCAGCAGCAGCAGCAGCACAGGGACGAGGAAGAAGTGGGAGAGGATTAAACAAATCGTAATGGGGAAACGAATTTTCTGATGAGAGGGGGACTCGTTTGCTTTATCCTTTCTCTCACTCTCTCTTTTCCTTCTTTTTTTTTTAAATCTCCTTTTCACGGTTTCTGTTTACCTCTCCGGACTAATCACGCTTTCGCGATGGCCTCTAGTTTTCGGTCAAATTACGGGAAAAATCGTCCGCTTCTATGCGGTTTTGTGGTGGTGGGATACTTGATGAGCCCGTGGCCGTTTGGTAAAGTTTACCCGAACTGAATAGTCGACGTCGTCTTGTGTGTACGCGGCCACGTGTACAGTGGACGAGAATTTGAAAGCAGTGTATTGCTCTTTCCCTTTTTTTTTCCCCTCAAACACCTGTGAAAACTGAATGTTTTAAAAAAAAAATTGGCCAATTTTATTATTGGGCCTTACAACTAACGATTTTCGCAATTTAGACTTCAGGCATTGGCTGGGAGGGGTGAAAATTTCATAAGGAATTTCATATGGTTGGTTTGTTTCATATTCCTTTGACGTTTATATATGTAAGCACCACAAGTTAAAAAAGTTGGTGTGTTCAATATCGCATGACCGTGCCAAACAATCACGTTGGTTTCATTAATCGCCCAGTTGCAGAACGCGTGGTCTCCGGCCAAAAGGGAAAAAAAAACATGGAGCATGAATCCTCCTGACCATGCAAATATATTTTTTAAAACTTGGCCTATGGGAACAGAAGGAGATTACAAAGAGAGGTGTTTTGGCAAGAGAGAAGGAAAGAAAGGGATAGAGAAAGTGGGCATACAAAACTGTGGTTGGAAATGAAGATAGGTTGCCTTTTCAGGACACCAAGACCAACCAGCCAACTTCTTGTCTTGACAGCACAGTCCACAACCAAAAAAAATGGTGTACTAGCAGTCTAGCACTAGCAACTGTGTCGCTGCCAGGTGAGCCCCACAGGCTCAATAGTTTCAGCCAATGGCTCAAGATGCTCCTTTTCTAATTGGTACTTTCTTCTATGCATCTAAAAACAAACATTATTTGAATCTGAATGTGTGCCCAGGATGAATTGAAACAAAATGCAGAATGTTACTTGCCGTGTTTTATTTTGAGAGATGATCTTTCTTCTTTTTTAAAGATGATAGGAATGCATTACATTCCGGTCTCTACCATCCGGCACACAACCAAATAAATTTATTGTCATGGTTTATTCACTCCAAACCTCTAAATTTTGTTTCCTAAAGAAAACTTATTTTTCTACTGCTCAGGTAATTTGATTTAGAATAAATTTCATAGAATCTTGGTATCAGCATGATAACATAAAGGCTAGGGGGTTGCTTGGTGAGGCTGTTTCGACCGAAAGACGCGAGATGCAGAATGTTACTTACTGTGTTGTATTTCGAGAGATGATTTTTCTTAACCCAAGGTGTAGGCAAAATTAATTTTTTCAACAAATATAAAAGTTTGAACTTATTATCATTTTTCTCAACTACTTCACCATATTACTGTCACGGGTTATTCGCTCCATGCCTCTAAAAATATATTTTTAATTTCATAGAGCCCTAGTTATGTTATAGTTCAAGTCACAGAAAAGCTTTGGCGCGTGGTCCATAACTTCGGACATTATGGTTATAAGTTTTCATAAAACCACAATATTGATTAACTTAACTTAACATTGAAGCACAGTAAAAATAATAATATTTTAGATGGATATAATGGATGATGGGTGAAATGAACTCATAAATTTCTATTATAACTTTTAGAGTTCATAGGTATAGTAGATAAAGAAAAAATGGTTAACAGTGTAGTTTTATGAAAATATAGGATCATAATAATAATCTATGGTTATATATAACATGTAAAAAAAACCCTATGGTTTTATGCAATTTGACCATAACATATGGTATTGTTTGAAATTTATTATTTGTTGTAAGCTATTTTGTTAAAATTATTTTTTGCAATATTTTATTTATTCTTAAAATAAAGTAGACAATATGCGATAATAATTTAATAAATAATCAGTTCAAACGGGCCTCAAACTTTGTCACCCTTCAGCGACCAATGTGCCATAGTTCAGATGCAGCCTTGATAAAGCTATTGCACAGCAATGTACCAATAATTTTAAGCAAGGAAATGATTTACACAATAGAAGTAGTAGAAAGCTGATATTTTTAAGCGGGGAAATGAGAAAAGGTGTTCAACGCCTCAGGCCTAAGCCTAACCATACCAGTCCCATCACTCCTCAACGCCGCCGTCAACTGTTCATACAGCAACCAAAAGCAGTAAATCAAATTCAGGGGTTTGGATGGAACTCAATTTTTTTTATCCCTATCGCATCGAATATTTTTACACTAATTAAAAATATTAAATATAAACTAAAAATAAGATCTATTTCATACCCCTGACTAATTTGAGAAATAAATCTATTGAATCTAATTAATCTATAATTAGCCTATGTGATGCTACAATAAACATATGCTAATTATGAATTAATTAGGTTTAAAAAATTTATCTCGCAAATTAGCTCTCATTTATACAATTAGTTTTATTATTAGTCTATGTCTAATACTTTTAATTAGTGTTCAAACATCCAATTTGATAGGGATAATTTAATCACTGGATTTAAACAACACCCATGAACCGCCGTAGCCAGCTGCAGCCGCGACGCGGGGCTCCGCGAACCCGCACAATGAGATTGTGAAGGAGGAAAAAAGAAATCGGGTCTCCGGTGCGGCGCGACGTGGGGCGCTCCTCGCCACGACCCGCGCCTTTAAACTATACGCGCCCCGACCCGCCACCCGCCGCGATCTTGATCTCTCGTACTCGCGTACACTTCCTGTGGCCATCAGCCGCGCCCCCAGATTCTCATTTCTACTTCTCCCCTCGTCGTACGACTAGCTCGTGTCGCTACAGCTACAGCTACTGGTCCACGGCGCGACGACGCCGACGCCGATCGCCCGTTTCCCTTTCCGCGCTTCCCCGTTTCGCAGCGGGACGTCCGACTGCGGAACACGGGGAAACCGACCCGGCGTTGCAGAGAAAGGGATGGACGACGCTGCCATTTTCTACCCCTGCCAGTGCCATCTCCCATGCTTTGATGCGGGGCTCGTCACGGGGAGTGAGCCACTCCGCGTTGTTGTAAACAAGCTGTTAGCAATAATGGGGCATGGGTGAACACACACACGGAGAGCTGAATTTTTCATTTCGATCTATCGAGCGAGCACGCACTCTCACTCCGAGAAGATAAACATGTGACGGTGTGAGATCATGTGAACATTCTACTGTTGGAGCCTTAATTAGCACTCGGGATGAATATAATATCCGTGATTTATCAAAATGCAGATGTCGTCATCTCGTTTCCGGTGAAAGTGCCGACCTCCCTCAGAAGCAAATACTTTAGGGGTTTTCTTCCGTCGGACGTAGAACCAGCACGAGGCGCCGTGCATTGACATTGCGTTTTCTCGATCGCCGCCTCGCCGTCTCGTGATCGTGAGCTCATCCATCCGTTCGCCGCGTGATCGGCGATCGCGGCGAGGCGGCGGCGATAATGTTTCCGTTCCGTCCCATGGACAGAAGGAATTTTTCCTAGGTCATCGCCGTACGAGAGAGCTGGTTGTCAGCACAGCGAACGTCATGTCGCATGTCCTTTCCCCTGATTATAATACAGCAACCTAATGCCGGTTTATCTTTTTTTTTAAAAAAAAAGAGAGCAAAAGTTTTGCCTTATATTGATAGAGCAGATAAGAGAAAAAAACAGAGTTATTATTTACAGGGCCTCGCAACGGAGACCCAACGGCGGGCCAACTCTACACGATTCCTCCCAAAACGGTGAACTCTTAGGCTAGAGGCTCTTGCAAGAACCCAAGTGACCGCTTCTTCTTTTATTTTGGTGAGAACGGTCGCAAGTGGATTGCCGCTGTGTCGAAGGATTTTTGCGTCTTGCTCGCTCCACCATTCTTCCACGGTGGCACATCCATCCCTGTTTTGAAGGTTGAGGTGGATTTCGATCCAGCATTGAATTTCCAACCAGATACGTCGGGAAAATCTGTAGTGGATAAAGAGGTGGACTGCTGTTTCCAGCGTAGTAGTGTGGCATAGAGGGCAGTGGTATTGGTTTGTCCATAATGCCGGTTTATCTGTTCTAACAGTCACTCATGAGGGATGAGCAGATGTGAGATTAGATCTGTCTCTCCTTTTTCGGTTGATCACTTGTAGCCAATGGTTTCTATAAGTAGAAAAGAGGCCGTCCTGTGTTGATAAAAAAAACAAATCAAATGAACTTAACATATCAATTATAAATAATTAATCTTAACTACACCTACAGTGTTGTCATACCACTATCAACTTTATATTTTGCATAATCAACACTTGCTCGAGAAGTCAGCACTGATGGTTGTGCTCTACGCTCATATTCTCCATTTCTCTTTTGTTCATTTGTTCTTGAATTGGTGATATAAATTTGTGCAAGATTCAAGAGCCGAGACAGCTTTTCCTTTTTGCTACTTTGACATGATTTGGTAATTCTTTCTAGGCCTTATCTCAGAGCAAATGTTCACTGTGACTTGCTAGTCCCAGGAAACAGAAGGGTAAATGGGCTGGGCCCGTGTTGTTACTTATCAAATTGCTCCTCGCATTCAGAATCAGGAAGGAATAAGTCTATTTGCCTCCCTTGTATCTTGCCCGTGGTCGAATTACATCACTCAACCGTAAAACCGAGTATAACGTTTTAACTTCAAAAACCGGTGTAAATTAACTTCTTTGATGGTTTTAACCCTTGGTCCGTCTGACACATCAGCAGAAACCTCTCCCCAAACCACCGAACCTGGTTTTGCGGTTGAGGTAGGCAATTTAATCAGAAGCAAAGTTAAAGGACATACAATAGACTTACTCCTATCCAGAAGTGGGAAGATATATTTGTTCGGCTAAATCAGCACGCAGTCCGGGCCGTACACACTAACAACCCACAAAGCCCCAAATAGATATCACCCAAAAACCCAATGGAAATATCGCAACCTTGGGAGCCGGAGGTTTATCCCCACCACGACCACCTCCTCCACTTCCGATGCGGGGAGGCTGAGCTCGCAATCCCCAAAGCTCGCGGAGATGGACGCCAAGCTGCTGCTCCTCCCCTTCCCCTCCCCGCCGGCCGCTCTCCACCACCACCCGCCGGCCCCCAAGTCCCTCTTCCTCGGCGCCTCCCTCCCGCTCCTCCACCCGCCGTCGCCGCTGCGGCTGCTCCGGCCCCGCGGCCCGCGGCTGGCGGTGGTGGCGCAGGCCGCAGTGAAGCGGCGCAAGGAGATCCCGTTCGACAACGTCATCCAGCGCGACAAGAAGCTCAAGCTGGTGCTCAAGCTCCGCAACATCCTCGTCTCCAACCCGGACCGCGTCATGAGCCTCCGCGACCTCGGCCGCTTCCGCCGCGACCTCGGCCTCACCCGCAAGCGCCGCCTCATCGCGCTCCTCAAGCGATTCCCGGGGGTCTTCGAGATCGTCGAGGAGGGCGTCTACTCGCTCAGGTTCCGCCTCACCCCGGCCGCCGACCGTCTCTACCTCGACGAGCTCCACCTCAAGAATGAGTCCGAGGGCCTAGCCGTCACCAAGCTCCGCAAGCTTCTCATGATGTCCCAGGACAAGCGCATCCTCATCGAGAAGATTGCGCACCTCAAGCACGATCTCGGCCTCCCGCCGGAGTTCCGCGACACTATCTGCCTCAGGTACCCGCAGTACTTCCGCCTCGTCCAGATGGACCGAGGGCCAGGGCTGGAGCTCACTCATTGGGACCCTGAATTGGCGGTGTCGGCGGCGGAGGTTGCCGAAGAGGAGAATCGGGCGAGGGAAGAACAAGAGAGGAATCTGATCATTGATCGGCCACTCAAGTTTAATCGGGTGAAGCTGCCCCAGGGGCTGAAATTATCAAGAGGGGAGGCGCGCAGAGTTGCACAATTCAAGGAAATGCCATACATTTCACCATACTCTGACTTCTCGCATCTGCGGTCCGGCTCGGCTGAGAAGGAGAAGCATGCTTGCAGTGTAGTTCATGAGATTCTTAGCCTGACACTTGAGAAGCGCACGCTGGTGGATCATCTGACACACTTCCGGGAGGAATTCCGGTTCTCACAATCTCTGCGTGGGATGCTAATTCGCCACCCAGACATGTTTTATGTGTCGCTTAAGGGGGACAGGGACTCGGTCTTCCTCCGTGAGGCATACAAGAACTCCCAGTTAGTCGAGAAGAGCAAGCTCGTCCTGCTTAAGGAGAAGATGAGGGCTCTTGTTGCAGTTCCACGCTTCCCTAGAAGGGGTGTGCCGGCGACTAGTGCGGAGTCTGAGGGAACCAATGGAACCGCGCAAATGCTGAGGGAAGGAAGCGACGTAGAAGATGATGAAGATGAGGGATTGTCAGATATGGAAGACTTAATTAGTGAAATGTCTGGTGGCAAATCCGACGCTGACTACCACTGGGGAGATGGCTGGGTTGGCGAGAATGATGATTCGCCACCAGACTTTGAAGATGGTGATGACTCAAGTCTGAAAGAAGTCAAGGTGACTATGAAAAATACTGCAAATTCTGCCAATAGAAAGGCACATGTTCCTGTATTTCCTGATGGCAAACCAAGGGAACGATGGTAAATTGATCTATTTAGATTGTTTGATAGAGGGTGTAATCTTTGTTGTTAGTTATTTCATCATATCTTGGAAGTCGCAAAACCCTCAGTCCTTTGAGGTGTGCTGCTTGAATTTTGTTGCTGAGCACTTTAATAGCCTCTCAAAATTTGAACAGTTCATGAATCATCACTAATATAGTGAACGAATTTGAAGTTTTGGGGGGTTGTGATCAAGCATACCTGGTGATATAAATAGGTGCAAGCTGTAACAACTATGTATAAATACATGTATTAGCTTAATTTGAGCTATTTTGACAGTGGACCTCTCTTAAAAAACAAAATGAGGTGATGTTCCTACAAAGTAAAATAAGTGTTAGTTTGAGTGATCATGCAACACATTATAGCCTGTTCTTAAACCTTTTTTTTTTTTTGCAAAACAATTCATTACTTCCAAATGTTTCTGAATCATCCTTCTGGTTGGTTTGGAAATTGATTACCTCCTAGCAATTGTAGTTAGTGCTAAAGGGAACATCATCATTAGCTCTCCATGGATTGGTGCTTGTAAAGAGTATGTCCATCTTTTCAAATCAACTCATATGGAGGGAAGAAATTCAAGCCACTGGAGTAATGGAATGCCCTCTCAGAACAAGGATTGCTTGGTAAAAACTCGGGAACACAAGGCATATCTCTTGCTGCCAGCTAGGTGAGTAGGTGGGCATTTTAAAATGGTCAGTTTGATGACCGAAGCTGAATTTGAGGAATGATGTCCATTTTTACGACTATGCAACATGTTCTCTCTTACCTTATCTGTCTGAATTGCCAGGTTTCAGAAGTGTTCATCTGCATTCCCAGTGCTTGTATATTCAGAAGTTGAGTTGTTAGCTATTTCTCCTTTGGTTTTGTTTTCCACATAAGTCACATGAAGGTTCAGGATGGAATACTCGGTTCATTGACTACTACTCTGTTGTTGTTGATGATGAGATGTTGAGTTCTGTTATTCTTGTACGTTTGGTTTATATTTGCATCTAGAGAGGGATTAGCGACTTATCTAGAGAGGGAAAAAAAGGGTAATAGGAAGTAAGGTAAACCTTTTTAATGGTTTGGAGTGTAAAATAAGCTTTAAAAAATATTTAGAAGATTAAGTGCTCCGGTTAAATAGTTTGAGAAGTAAAATAAAACCTTTTTTTATTAAAAGAACATATCTAATCTCTCACTTCTTCTATTGGAAGATATGTTTTTTTTGACTGATATGTAGGTCCTATAATTTCCTTAAGTGTTTATGGTGCAATTACCCGTGCCATTATTTTCTAATTTTTTTCACCAACCGTAATCTAATTATGTGTAAGCGTCACGTTAGATAAAGAACTGTGTTAGCGTGCTATGTAGATATCACATAAGAACTCCCTAGCTATATTTGAGACGTGAGAGACCTTAAAGCGGACCTTTTCTTTTTTGTGCTGCCACGGTGCCACAATATCGTGCCGCCCGCACCCGCACCCGCACGGCCACCGGATTCTCAGATCACCGCACGCCGGATACAGACGGCGAGCCCTTTTGTCGTGGACGGACGTGTCGCGCGGGACGGGATACGATACGATCGTGGGAGCCCGCGGGATCGATGCAGCGTTGCAGGCTACTGCATGCAGCGGACAAGTCAACCCGTCAACCACTCGCGTCGCCGTCGTCGCGCCGTGCGACGCACCAGAGACCAGAGGCCGGCTGGGTCTCGCCACCACTGCGGCTGCCTCTCGCCTGTAGATCGAACAGCTTAATTAGCCTTTGCGGTCAAAGCGTCAAACAACACAGGTGAAGAAAGGTAACTTCCCTAGCAAACTTGGAGCGATACTCCAGTTTCCACTCCACGTAAATTAAAGGAACGTAAATTAAAGGAAGGAAATATCAACGGCAGCTAGCCTTAGAGGGTGTTTGGATCCACCTGACTAGAGACTACTTGACTAATTTTAGTCACACTAGGGGACTAAATCTCCAAACACCCCTGACTAAATGGTGACTAAAACTAGTCTAGTCTCTAGTCAAGGGTAACCCAACTTCTAGTGACTAATCCCCTCTTTCACCTAATTAATTGCTCATCTCATGGAGAGAGAAGGGGGAGGGAGAGGAGAGAGAAGGGGAGGTAAATCTGGACTTTAATGCACTTTAGTCCCATCTTCCAAACAGGGGTGACTAAAATTTTTTAGTCTGTTTAAACTTTAGTCAGGTGACTAAAGGGATCCAAACACCCTCTTAGTTTGTTTTGCCCTTTTTCTCCGTCCAAAAAAGCGGTAGATCGAGCATGCACCAGCACCACCTCGGCTAATGCCTATGCCTACAATATTCTTGCCGCTATGATGTAAAAAGTGAGGAAGCTTGACTGAAGCTTCTGTTTGGAGAGAGAAACTTCGGTGAAGAGATACACCAAATATTGGCTCATTTTCAGACTAGAGGGTGAGATTTTCAGCCGCACGTGAAACAATAATGCTCATTATTTTAGCTGATAATTAAATAAGTATTAAGTTTTTTTAGAGAAGGGTAATTTTTACCCGGCCTCTATATCCAACCGGATATATGCAGTCTTTTCAAATAGGGAACTTAGCCCTCAAACAACCCAATCTAAAATTCGCTCATATGGGGACCTTGGGTGCTACTCATGTCACTGCAACCACTAGGCTACATGCCCTTTCACATAGATTGTGAAAAGAAAAAAAATATATTTTTTATGTAAAAAAAATAAGTATTAAGTACTATAATTGTGAAATTTATTTATTTTTAAGACACTTCTATAAAGATTTTTTTATAAAATATATCGTTTTGCAGTTCAAGAAGCGTTAACAAAAAACAAGAAAAATTGTGATTTAAAGTTGTAGTTTAGAACTCAGCCCGATGTGTGCGTGTGGTTCTGCAGCTATCGGATCGAGTAGAGTAGAGTGATCGCTTCAAAGTAGGAAATGTGATCTGAAAAAAGCATGTGTTTTAGATGAATGGAACTGTTGGGTTGCCGAGGAGAAAAACAGGAAAATTCCACTGCTCAATTGGGAGGAATCAGGGGCAAAAAACACATTACCTTTCTTGGTACCTGTCGCTTTTGCATTGGCTGCTTGGAGATGATTAAAGTCATGTTCTTTTAGCTTTTCATTTAAACGGATTATTTGCTGGGAACAGTTAGGATCTCGTGAGAACGGATAGCTTTTAATGAATCCAACAAATTAAATACCCTCTAAGCTCTTTTTAACCATACCCTCGCGCTAAGCTCTTCTTAACCATACCCTCACGCATCTGTGGATTCATCCCAATAAACCACCCGATACTTTATATGATGATATCATGCTGACATCAACATGAAATCTAGATATTAGATCAGGTATCGAGGTATCAAGTCTGATACCTACTGATACCAAGTCTGATAACAATAGATATCCGACCTAGTACTGGGATACCAGATCCCGATACCAATAGTACTAGACCTGATATCGAGGTACCAAACCTGATACCGGGGTACTAGACCTGATACTGATTGGTACCAAACCTGAGTATTAATAGATATCCGATCTAGTATCGGCGTACCATATTCGATACCAATAGTACCTGACCTAATACCGAGGTACCAAACCTGATACCGTGGTACTAGACTTGATACTGATTGGTACCAAATATGAGTATCATGATACTATAGACGTGATACACTCAAGTATCATGATACCAAAAGAGTAGCATTGAAATCATCTATGTATCAAGAGAGAACTCAAAAGAAAAAACAAAAAATCAAATCTAGAAAAATCTAAACAAAACAACACCAAATCAACCACAAAACCGCACTATTCAAAAGATTCTTCATGGTCAATCAAGAACAAAAATCTCTTAGCTAGCTCCTGTCAACTGACAAGAAATAGACCTAGAAATTAACTTGCTACAGGCCCAATCCTAGGTGGCTTCCTTCTTTATCCACACCAATAGAAAGAGCCCCACCATTTGCTTTATCATGAGGAGGAAGTAGCTCATGCCTCTAGCGATGGTGCCACCTGACTTGCACTGCGTCTCCGTCGACACATCAACAGTGAAGTACTCGTCGGCCACTCTAGCCGACACCTCACTGGCGGTGCTCGTGGATGTTATCGTTGGTGCATCGGCAAGGTACATGGACTCGCGTATCTATGACACGAAGGTACTTTGCTGGAGAGAAGGGTGGAGAAAAAGCTGAAGAAAGAGAGAGAGGATGGGAAGGAGAAGCTGGAAAGAGAAATATGATAGGGGAAGGAGAAGAGAAGATGAAGGGGTAAGATTTTCGTGGTGGGGTGGGTGAGCTTTATACAGTTATTAAGTTATCCCGTGCAATGGGATTTTCGTTGTATAGAATTTCTGTTATTTGCTACACGTTTTGAAAAATATATTCTCAAACAATATTCTTTTGATGCACTACTTATACCGCTTGTTTTATATTTATTTTATAAGATATATAATTTAAGTTAATAGTATTTTTACAATAATCCACCCAATAATCAACATCGAGGGGGCTACACCCCTTTGGCACGCACGTAAGAGCACAAGCTGTCGATGACGCAAGTTAATCCATCTCTGCTGACCAGTCTACTGACGTGGCGCACAGACTCAGACCGACACTGGTCGTTTCACTCAACATGCTTGACCGTCCGCACGAGCGCTTTAATTACTTCCAACACACCCTTGTACTAGAGCCAATAATTAGTATAAATCGTCAAAGTAGGAGTACTAATAGTAACAGTAACTTTAGGATGGACTGGACTCGACTACGAGAATATCAGCACACGAGTGGGCAATAATTAATTAACCTGATCTCGTGGTTTAGTCAGCTTGGTACTGCACAATGAGTGGACTAGACCACTAAAATCGCATAAATGCTATTGGTCCGGTGATTCGGTCAGTCTCGCTTGATCGCACCGTACATACTTGTCGAGTCAAGCTTAACATAATCTACTTCTAGCCAGGCCACTGCATATTGTACATGACAATAGAATGTAGTGTATACAAATCTACTCATCTAAATTGTTATGTTTCATGTCATCCTATTAGACCACTTGGCACTTCTAAATTGCTAGATAAATTGGATCATCTAAAAAAAAACAAGAAGAAAAATATTTGAGGGTACGAATTAACTTCTTTAAACTTCTATGTTACAAGTCCCAAATACTCATCTCTCTTTTGCACTAATTTCTTTGCAACTCTTCAACAACAACAATAAATTCCCCCATCAAGTTCCCAATTAAAGTCAACAAAAGAATATGAAAATAATAAAAAAGAAACATCGCTTCTATTTCCTTTTGAATTGCTTGAGTAATATGTCCACAAAATTATCAAGAACCTGGAATGATCACATCTAATAAATTATATAAATATATAGCGAGTACTTTTATCTACTTCTCCATGTTTAAGAGTAAAAGAAACAAAATGAGTTCAACATTAAATATATTTGAAGAGAAATTAGACTCTCTACCTTCTATACACCATCAATACACCCATAGAAAATTATACTAGATATTTGATGTGAAAAAAATAGGATATGTTTCATAGGGAAAGTATTAAGAATTCTGATTCTCAGGGATATAAGAAAACCTCAATATATCATATGTTAAATTGAAAACTAAATACCCTTTACTAATTATTTTATACTCTACAAAATTGTTGTATTTGAAGGAGATCTAGATAAAATGATAATATATGCAATGTGTAAGAATCCAACCCCGAGGTTAGACTCATGAGAGCTAGCCAAGGGAATTTTGAGGTTTTTATTAAAATAAATCTATTATTACATGTTAAGTGCCCTAAACAATATGCATTAGCTAATTAACAGGGTATATATTGTCCGATCTTAGAATAAGAAATATCGACATAAAGTAGAACTACAACAACACAGTGGAAGGTGTGATATTTATAGTTTGAAAGAACAATAAATATATTTTTTAACAAAAAATAACACATAAATATGAGCTATTTGCTGAAATTACTGGAAATATATACTTACAAGGATTATAATAATTTTTATTAAACTTATTATATAATAAATCTAAATAATATAATTGGACTAATCTAGCGGGCGCACTGATAGGTAAACTGATTTTCTAGTGTAGTACAAATCCTGATGAATTAGCCCTGTAGACGGTGGCGCCTTTGACGAAAACGTCAGGACAATTCGTACACACTATTGAAGAAATTTTCTTGTCGGAAAGGTTCATGTGTAGCAGTAGCTCTCAGCCAAAATATCAAGAAATTGATCACGCGAACTTTTCCGGATATATATTTTGTTAAGTTATTTTTACTCTTTTGGAACGCAGAAATTAAATTTCTAGGAATCGGAGCAGTAGTTCACTTGCTGTATGAAAGAAAACTTTCATGGTCTCAGATAAACATACAGTGGTGCGTTGCTGCGCTATAATACTGTACTACTAACAACAATTGTCCGCAAAGTATACGCAAGACCAGATGAACACTACTAACATGGTCCAGTGACAGAAAGGGTGATTAAAACCTTAGGACCACTGAGCTAAACTGCAGGGAAAGTGAACTGAGGAACAAGCTGAGCAACCGCACGCCGCCTTCCAATCACCTCCCTCCCGACACATAGCCACCTGCACATCTCCACACTACGTGCACGCCATTTGCCCATGAGAATTTCAACGAATCAACACAGTACTATCCCAAAGTCCTAATGAAATACACCAATCAAGCTGGCAAGAAAGAACACTGTGCCAAGCTGATGGGAAAAGTCATAGAGTAATGCTCCAGTAATCTTTACTAATAGTATGAATTACCAGTAGTATTAAAGGTAAATCGGTAATTTACTAATATAATGATTAGGAGTAACTTTATTATTTATATTTTTTCCAGCTAGATCGATATGTTGTCATCCATTATGTTGATATCGCTCATGTTCCATCGAAAAAGCTAAAAGGAGGAGGAAAAAATGGTTTAGTCACTGCTAAATGATGATTCTATCCCTCCGCACATATTCTTTTTAGATAATAATATTCATATTTGTACTACTACTAATTATGGTGTTGGTATAAATAGATCTGAACTCTTCCATAAAATAAGTCCATAAAATAAGTTTAACGGTTAAAGAGCATGGTAGTGGAGCTCAAAGTCATATGGTCAAATGCTAGGTAATATTTCTCCTACCCTAAAATGTAGTCACCTATTGTTAGATTTGACACAAGCTGCTACTACTGTGAATCTGAACAAAAGATTATATATAGTATGCAACACACACGGTTGTCAGTTGAGCAGCGTGCAGCACACAGGTGTGTCTGTGTGTGTGGTAGGTTGAGACCATTCTATTCTAACAAGTGGTCAGTCAGAGAGAAGTAGTGATTAGATTATAGCTGGATTAGTCTCTGAACATACCCATGATGGCCCAGAACCAAAAGACCGGTCCAAGTATTTGAATGACACTTGGGTAGTGATATTCTCTGCTTAGTCATAAACTTTTCCGTCGGTCCGGTCAAAGTTTGGATCTGACATATGATGCAACGAATCACCGCCCAGTTGGAATCGCATTTTGCTCCCTATAAATACTCGTCTCCATCTCCCTCTCTCTGTCACTACCACACTCGATTGCCATCCTCACACGCTCCAAATCCACACGCTTACGAGACGACGCGGCGGCGGCGGCGGCGGCGGCGATGGTGGAGCTGTGCGGCGGCGAGGGGGAGGGGCAGATCATGCTGGCGTCGGAGCTGGCCCAGCTGCGGGCCATGGCGAGGGAGCTGGAGGCGAAGATGGACCCGGACAAGGTGGCCGCGAGGGAGCTCTGCAGGGCGCTGGCGTCGTCCGTCGACCGGTCCATCCGCCTCGCCGTGTCCTGCTTCCCGCCGCCGGAACACTCGCACCACGCCGCCGGCAATGCCGGCAGGGACGCCGCGTTCAAGAAGAGGCAAGTCATGATCCCCGGTCATGGTGGTTTCAGAGTTCGGCGATCGCCGGAGCAATGCTCTGACATGTGTTCTGTTCGATGCAGGAAGGGGATGGCCAAGGTCAGGAGGCAGGTGAGGGTGACGTCAGTGCAGGACACGGCGTCGCTGGACGACGGCCTGAGCTGGAGGAAGTACGGCCAGAAGGACATTCTTGGCGCCAAATACCCGAGGTCAGCATCGACGTCAGCGTCCCATCCATTTATGACGTCACTCTCACTTTCCGCTAAAAATCAATCAATGGCTGCCGCCGCCGTTGTTGTGACACGAGCTTGGTCTCTGCAGGGCCTACTTCAGGTGCACTCACCGGCACACGCAGGGTTGCAACGCGACCAAGCAGGTGCAGCGCGCCGACGGCGACCCTCTGCTCTTCGACGTCGTCTACCTCGGGGACCACACCTGCGGCCAGGCCGCCGCCGCCGCCTCCCAGAGTGCGCCGCCGCAGCTGCTGCCTGAGCATGCTAGCCAGGAGCAGCAGAGCCAGAGCTCGCTGCTCGCTGCGGGAACGGAAGGAATTCATCAGCAGGTGGTAGAGCCAATGGCGGCGGAGGCGCCGTTCTTGTTCACCTCGACGACGGCGACCGGCGTTGACGACAGCTACTTCTCCTTCATCTCGCCGGCGAACTCCGACTGCCAGTTCAGCAGCGACTTCTCGGCGGGCAGCGTCGGGGTTGACATGGACCATGAGGCTCGTTTCGAAGATCTTTTCTTGAACACTCCTGAGTTTTTCCAATCGGAGATTCAGAATCTGTAGGTGGCCAAATGCAAAGCAGTCATCGTACTTTGTCAAAAGTTCGCATCAGTATTAGCTGCTGGCCTACTACTCTGTACAGCCTCGATGCTTTTTCCTAATCCTTATGGATGAATGTACTATTAGTTGCTAATTGTTCTTTTCCATCTCCGGAAAGACTTTTTTTTTCCCGACAACCTGAACCTGCATCATCCTTGACTCCTTGTTCATGTCCAACATACTCTGAACTTCAGAAGATGTTGACTTCAAAGACTGAATATATACAACCACAGTACCACCCCGAATAAAAATTGTGGGTGACATTAAAAAAGAAGAAGAAAGGCTCATGTTACTGCAAGTAATGGCAGTTTCGGCAAATTAAACAGTAACATTATGACCAGGTACATCGAGAGCAGATCGATTAATTAGGAAATGCTCCGGGGGAGTGCGACGTTCTGACCTGTGATATACGGATATATGACATTAGATTAGTAATAATACATTAGGCAATGATCTCGTTCATTAGATGAGGTTTTCTCCCATCGGTGAATATTTAGAGCAGGTTCAGATTCATGCCATTTTAAACCATTACCATTTAGTAAAATCGATAAATGTATGACGTTATTTAGTTTGTTACCAAATATTAATCATGTCTTAAGAATTTGATAACATCATATTTAACATATCCTAACAAAACTTGTCAACTTGCCAAAATTTTGGCAATACCAAATTTTGAAAAGGCTAAAAATAAATATAAAGTGAACAAGCCCTTATATATACTTTCTTTATGATGCCTACTGCTAAGACTAGTACATGAACAACAACAATGTACACAACTCCACCAATCAAAATGTACAGTTATGCTATTTTTCTTCCAGGGTATTCAATGAAATTGGCATATTCATGTAAACCTCACAGAAAATCGATATCATCATCAGAGTTTCCTTCTTCCTCGTCGGTGCCTTCATCGCTATTGCGATAAATGGAGTCCTCTTCTAACCCGTACAAAATATCTGAGGCGTTCAGGCTTTCAACGACACCATCGTTGGTGTAAAACGGTTCCTCATCAATTTCTGGATCAAATTCGTCTCCGCAGGTATCTTCTCCGCATACCATCTTCTCAAAATCCACCTCACGCCCATGGAAATTTTCCATCGACGGATGCACAATCCTAACCCCTTCATGTTCGCAGTAAAGGCAACGCACTTGTTCTAGTAGAGAAAAGAAAAAACAGAAATAAAATTTGTTCAGATCTGCAGATGGGGAAAAGCTAAACAGAAAAAGCTTCAGATTTGTACATACCTGAGCATGGTGGCGATATGGTTACTGGGCAGCAAATGCCGTCGTGGTTGAGGCGATAGTTACCGCATTCTGCAAAGAAGAGTATAAGAGCTCCCTCGCCGGCAATGGCAGATGGATCAGAGTGTCTTCGGCGAGCCAAGAAGTTGACATGACAACGAAAGTATACGAGAGGAGTAAGACTGCCGATGTCATCGTCAGTGCAATATACGGGCCCTGATACGCAATTGTTCATGCCACAGATGACGTGGAGCTCGTAACCACCGGATTCCTGTAATCCCATCAAACAATAGAGATGTTTAATTATATATAGCAATAATAATAGTTCATCAAGAAAGAAAGAATCAGGTTAAGATGTGTTGAATTACGTTGTTTTGCAACGCGTATCTGTGCAATGCAGCCTTCACCTTCCTGCAGATTTTGTTCTGATCACGGATGATCTGCGCCTTTAGTTTCAGCTGCCTTCGCCGCCGCGATTTCGTTGGTTTGCGCTGCATTGGCGAGACGGCGGCGGAGGGTTTTGGAGACAGTAAGCCGGCGGCGAGGCGGCGAACGTCTTCCGAGGAGAGCTGGCCGCCGTTCTGCAGGAGCAGCGGCGTCGTCGTGGCTCTGCTCGAGCTGAGGAACTCCACCTGCTCGTGGGGTTTCGGGTGCCGGGCCGCGGCGGCGGCGGCGGAGTAGGCCTCCTGGATAGTGCAGGATGGACGGTACTGCCGCTGCTCTGCTTCTCTTGCGGCGGCGCCAAGGTCGCCGTCCGCGTCGAGCAAACACCGGATGGCGTCATGGAGCTGGAGGTTGGGGTAGCGGGTGCAGAGGAAGGAGACGAGGCCGAAGAAGGAACGCGTGGCGATGCTGAACATGCTCTTGGGCGGGATCATGGCGAGCTCTAGTTTTTCCACGGGCGGGTGCGCGGCGTCGTACCAGACGACGTTGAGGATGATGTTGGAGACGGGGTCCAAGGGACCGTAGCAATGGCCGGCCTTCACCAGGCTCCGGTGGTAGCGAGACCGCAGGTCGCCGGACGGCAGCCGGGCGAGCGCCCGGAGGTAGAACCCCTGGATCGCGTAGAGGAGCGTCATCTGGAGAGGCATGGCGTGCCGGTAAGGCGACACGGCGATGTCCCTGGCGTGCAATCGGGACGCTGCCAGCTCCCACGCTCTCTCCATGTTGGCCGCCGGCGCCGCCTCGTCGACGACCATCAGCGCAACGAGGCCGCGCACGTCGTGGATGGCGAGCGCGGACACGGCCTCGTCGAGGCGGTGAGACAGGGACAGCCACACGTGGACGAGCCGGTCGGGATGCGGATGCTTCACGGACAGCGCGGCGCATCTGAGGGTCAATCTGACGGCGGCGGCGGCGGTTTCCGAGGTGAACCCGAATCTCCTCAAGCCACGGTCCTGCACGACGAGGCGCGCCGCGACGAGGACGTCGGCGTCGGCGACGAGCAGGTAGCGTACGGCCTCCCAGTCCGGGAGGTAAGGGAAGAAAGTGGTGAGGAAGGTGACCGAGCCGTGGAGAGATCGCTCCCCCATCGTCCTGTCGTTCTCATCTTCCGCTTCGGGATCGGGATGGGCGGCGGCAAAGACGGCGTTGACGATGGCATTGGAGACGGGATCCAGCAAGCCGAAGCAGAGGCCGGCGTCGAGGTCCGCCGGCCGCCGCAGCCGTTCCAGCGCCTCCGCGTGGGAAACACGAACCTGGTCAAGGAGCAACGATCTGTTCTTGTCTTGCGTCTTGGAAGACGGAGTGCGACTCCGACAATCCCAGGCCTGATGACGCGGCGGTGGCGGGCGTCGTCGTCCATGGCTTGGCGGCACGGGGCAAAGATGCGATGAGCGTGCGTGTTGGCTCGTATAGGTTGTTGTTATCTACCCGATTCTTCCTGACTTTTGTCCGAATCGGATGCTAGCTTCCAGGTCGGCGTTATCTAAAGTCTTTGCGATTTGCTCTTCCCCGCGATTTTTGCTCTGCCATAGGGCATGTTCAATCGTTGAGACACTGGTGTATGTAATTTTGTTCCATATCATTTAGAGACAACACATGAGACAAGATGTACACTAAGGAGTTAATTACGCTGTATGTCACCCTGGGCACAAAAAAACCGAGAACCGAGAACCGAATCGAACTAACCGAAACCGAAATCGAAATAACCGAACCGATCGGTTTCGGTTCCAAATTCGGTTCCCAGATCTCAGGAACCGAATTTCATAGGGTTAATTCGGTTCTGGGCCTCGGGTAACCGAAATAACCTGATTTAACCGAAATTTACAAAAGCCCTGATTGTTTCTGTATACATTTGGAGCTGCCTGTGTGTGTGCTGGGCGCCGGGGCTGCATCTGCATGCATGTGTGTGTTGCTGTTGCGTTGGCTCTTGGCTAGTTGGCTGTTGCACGTGAACTGTGAAGGTGCAGCAACTTGTGGATTGTTGCTTGCTTGCTTTAAAATGTAATATGTGTGGTACTGTTGTTTTATATTGCTCTTTATATTGTTCCTATTGAATTGTTGATTGCATGAAAATGAGGCAAAATGTTGCTGAAATTTGCAGCTGAATGAGGTGTTGCTGTACAATTCGGTTCCTTCGGTTAGAACCGAAACCGAACTGAATTACCCGAAACTGAATTTCCTCGGTTCCGAGAATTCACAGGAACTTATCGGTGCTGTCAAGCCTGGGAACTGAATTAGCTGGAGAACCGAAGAACCGAACCGATCGGTTTCGGTTAACCGAACGCCAGGGTGAGCTGTATGTATGCTAGTTTTAGTCTAAAAAATATGGCTATCAAACGTGCTTCATCTTTGTGGCCTACTATGTTGCTTACAAATAAAAGGGCTGCAAGCCTGCAACGCCTCAGTATTTTTTAATCAAATACATACGTCCGCGTTATGTTCCATAGTGCACATACACATACAGTACGGAATGATTATTTATATATATATATATATATATATATATATATATATATATATATATATATATTCCTCGAGTACTGCATAGCGCATGATGCAGTAGATCACCAGGGCTAGCCGAAAACATACCAGATAAGAGACGGTTCGCTACAGTGAGAAAATTATCGTATGTAAAACGACGTAGCATCGTCTTGCGGTTAACTGCAAAATAACGTATAGCAAGTTTCTCTCTCTTCTATCTATCTCTTCCACCTCAACAAAAATCCAACGTGGCATTTCTTTACTTACGGTACTCATGCTCCATTGTACATGCCCTTACTACAGGTTTTGACGAGAAAAGGATTGCTTCTAGTACAGTTCCCATGTTCTGTTTCTTTATATATTCAGGCCCTTCTTCTTCAACTGGAATACCATACGTCAAATCGTCAATCAAGAAAATAATAAAATTCTAAAAATAGGTAGTTCGCCAGTTCGCCTACGGTTCGGAAAACTTTGCGCGTTATAGACAGGCTTAGGACACGGCCCAGTGGACCTAAACTCTCCCTAAACAGGCCGGTATATATCTATGTACTAGTGAATGTGCACATGCAAGGTATGTTTTCATAATATATATTATTGCTGATCATACACTGATATATTATCAAAGAATCAGCAAGAGACAATTTGACATTGAATTATGGGATGCCATTTGAAGAAGAAATGTTCAGACTACAAATTTTTAGCTATGCAACCTTGTAAAATATATATAAAAGAAATAGCTCCTTTATGTAAGTCATGAAGCCATGCAGAGTTTTAGCGATGCAATCTGAAGCTATGCAGATTTTCATATTTCCTTGAAGTTGAACAAACGATATGTTTCAGGATATATATTCCAAAAAATTATGTATGAAGTGATAACCTGCTGCAAGCTTCAGATGGAAACACATCCTCAAATGTGGACTACAAAACCTCAAATTCAGCCACTATTATGTATATTAACGTAATCCAGCAAGATAAGAGTTATAAATCTGAATGTATACAAGAAGAAACTGCAGATGCAGATAGAGCAACAGAATCGTTAAGGTATTAAGCTTCCAGATTTACCAAATTAATATCTGAAACAGTCTTGCACTGCTAGTCTAGGAGCCGTGATTACTTCAAATTCAAAAGTAAAGGATCCAGGTTCAAGTTCAGTTTATGAACTGAAACAGTAAATATATGTTGACAAAGTTTGCAAGCCAAGGTTCAGAAGCAATCATCACAAGGTTCAGCCTCTGTAAGTTTAGATGTATGTATGTATACTCGAACTCATATTTTGTTCATATCATTGTAAATTAATCATCTTTGTTGGGTTAAAATCATAGACATTTAGATTTTCAATTCAATAGGAACTTAGTATATCTATATATGTGTCCTTCCCCTTAATGAGAGTTGAGGCCTCTAAACCCTAGCCACCGCCCACCGGCTGGCGGCGGTCGCTTGGGTTTAAGCGTTCCTCCCTCTCACCGCCGTCCACCGGCTCGCCGCAAAAATCGCTCCCAGCGATCTTTCTCCACCTATCTACTCTGGCTCGCCGCCTGGATTCGAGCGATCTTCCTTCTCCACCCATCTGCTGAATCGGGATCCCTACACCTATCTGCTGAATCAGAGGTTTGCATACGATCCTTTCCCCTATAAGGTTTTGCAAGCACTCCTCGCTTCCACCTCAGATTGAGACTAAGTTTCATGGAAATTGTTAAATAGATGTCTCAGGTGGCAAAGAGAGGTACTAGGGTTCGTAGGACGTATTTTTAATTCCTATGTGCATGTTTTTCTTTTCGTGCTAGCATATTGTTGTAACTCTTATTATGTCTGCTAGCTTAAGGAACTGAAAGGCTTGTTAGGTTATTTATTGGCTGGATATTTTTATCTACGAGGTATATCTTTCAGATGTCCTTTTTTGTTGTTAATCTGAGCAGCACCTTTGAACTTACTTTTGTTACCAATGATGCCTGTTTGGTTTGAGGCCAAATTACTATAACGAATTTTGGCACTACCAACTTTTTGGTAAAATAGAGAGGTGTGGTAGTATGTTTTGATTGTTGCTTTACCTTTTTTTTTTGTATTTGTGTGTGTTGTTAGGCGCGAATGCTTCTAGAGTTACCAAATTTGCAAAATTTGGTGTGGAAGGGATATTTTAGAGCATGCTTGTTTGTCGTCTTACCAAAATTTGGTAAGGTAAATTACGGAGCTTTATTTAAATCTCTAAAGTCAATACATACTCTAATCTTACCACTCCCTTTCTTCTCAACCGGAACGATGTTGGACACCCACCCCGCATATCTACACGACCGAATAAACCCTGCCTTTAACAATCGTTCTATCTCTTCCTGTGGCCTAATCCTGATTTTATCGGAAGCCGATGCTCAACAAACTCACGGCTAAGTCCCGGCATCTCATGATATTCCCATGCAAAGCAATCAACATATTCTCTAAGCAACTCAATTATTTTAACCTTATAACCGGCTTTCATATTTTTGTTTACAAAAGTCAGCCTTGGGATAGTTCCATTACATATGTCTACTTCTTCCAAAGGATCGGCCGATGTAAAACCTTGACCCAACTTTTCTACTTCATCAAAATCTTCGATGGTCTCACCAATATTGTTCTTTGTAGACCGATATTCTTGCACCCTCTTTTGCAACCACTCTAAATTAGCGTCTTTACTCATGATACACGGTTACATTACCTAGCCGTGCTAAATTAGCCGGCTTTACAGAAATAGGTACAAAGCCATCTTTAGAAACACCAATAAAGTCATAGATAGGAAAATCTAACCCCGACAAGCACTGAATATTCCCATGTTGCCACTCAATCGAAGCACCGGCAATTGCAACCTCGGCCGATGTATCCGCTTGAATAATCTCAATCTCATCATCATCCCATTAAATCAAACATTGACGCAAAGTAGAAGGAATGCAACAATTTGCATGAATCCAACAACAACCCAAAATAACACTATAGTTACCTTGCACGTCGACGATGAAGAAAGCTGTTGGTAACGTCTTGTTTCCCATGGTAAGCTCCACCGAAAAAATATCTTTCACCTCCGTTGGTTCACCATTAACGCCATTGAGAATCATATTGGTCTTCTTCAACTCCCCATCTCCACGCCACAACTTCTTGAACAACGAGTATGGCATCAGATTAACATAGGCACCTCCATCTACTAACATCCTAGAGATCGACTTCCCATCTATATGCCATTTGAGATAAAGTGGTTTCAAGTGACGATTTGATTCATCAGGCTTCTCGAAAACCACATCTCTTGGTCCTAGTGAAAGTTGGGCAATTCTGGCCTCATCAACAGCACGAAATTCCATAGGCAATGCAAACACCATGTTGACATCCATATCTCCCCTTGGTGGCGACTCGTTGCTAATAACCGGTGACTCACATTCATCCATGTCATCTTCCTCATCTTGATCAATCACCGGCTTCTTGTAACGTCCCGCCTCTCCAAGGCCGGGCCCACTTACTTCTGGCAGCTTTCCTAGGACATAGACTGCCCTCACACACCAACACAAGTCTTTTCTGCACACTTTGTCCTCACTCGTGCGCACCCGGGAAGAATTTCCAGGTCGGTCACCCATCACCGGCTTCCGAAAAAGAAGTTGCAACTTGTTGATATGAGTATTCTATTAATCCTATTAAGCCCTGGGCCGGGATGTGATATCCTCACCCCCTTAAGACACCGACGTCCTCGTCGGTCAACCCTAGGCCAGGAACGTCCCCTCTTGGCCACGTCAGTGTATCCAGTGCCAACGCATGTGCCATGCTGTGTGACCACTCCCGGTCCACACCAGCCATGCGCACCATGCCTGCGCAACTGCGACACACGCGCCCGTGAAACCGCGAGAGTCGGCTCTGATACCATTCTGTAACGTCCCGCCTCTCCAAGGTCGGGCCCACTTACTTCTGGCAGCTTTCCTAGGACATAGACTGCCCTCACAGACCAATGAGAGTCGGCTCTGATACCATTCTGTAACGTCCCGCCTCTCCAAGGCCGGGCCCACTTACTTCTGGCAGCTTTCCTAGGACATAGACTGCCTTCACAGACCAACACAAGTCTTTTCTGCACACTTAACCTCATAGTTCTTTGGAGATCGGCTTCCGAAAAAGAAGTTGCAACTTGTTGATATGAGTATTCTATTAATCCTATTAAGCCCTGGGCCGGGATGTGATACTTCTCAAGTCTTTTCTGCACGCTTAACCTCATAGTTCTTTGGAGATCGGCTTCCGAAAAAGAAGTTGCAACTTGTTGATATGAGTATTCTATTAATCCTATTAAGCCCTGGGTCGGGATGTGATACTTCTCAACCTCTATTGGCTTAGGCCTCCACTCTTGTTTCGGTGGCGGTCGCAATTTATTAAACCTCCTATCTCTCCACTCTTCGGCTTTCCTCTCTCTTATTTCTTGAGCCCGAAGATGTTGTAACCTCCTCTTTTGTGAAGTCATTAAATTCTCAGGCATCCACCTTGAATTTGGCTTTGTTTTTATTAGTCCAAGACCATTCAACTACATATACATCATGATCATCACTATCATTATCTAAATCATCATTAGGACAATCAACAATACTAACATTAGGCCTTTTATCACTAGACCTAACAAACCTCTTAGTTTCCCTAACCCGACTTTCTTGAGCCAAAACTTTTTGCATAACTTGACTAACATCAAGAGATTGTTGGCCCTTTAATCTCTCTTTAATAGGAACAAGTAAGCCATTGTAAGCAAGATCAGCCAAATCTCTTTCAGTTATATTTAAAGCAAAACACCGATTTCTAGTATCCCTAAACCTCTTAATATAATCAATGACAGACTCATTATATTTTTGCTTAACCGATGTTAAATCAGATAACCTAAGCTCAGTTTCACCAGTATAAAAGTAATCATGAAATTTTTGTTCTAATTGAGCCCAAGTATAAATAGAATTTGCTGGCCAAGAAGTAAACCATGTAAAAAAGCAGTATTGGACAAAGATAAAGAAAACAAGCGCAATTTCGAAGCATCTACATTACTAGCTTCACTACATTGTGCTAAGAATTGGCCTATGTGCTCTCATGTGGTTCTACTATCCTCACCACTAAACTTAGTAAACTCGGGAACTCTAAAACCACGAGGATATGGTGCATTATCAAAGTGATCCGGATACGGGCTTTTGGTACACCCTAGCCCAATTCCTTGGCTCAATTCCAAATGCCTCCCTAAGCATAGTCCTCATCGCTCCTCTAAATTATCAGGCCTTGGATGTAGATTTGCAGCCTAATAGGAGGTGGTGGCACAATATGATTATATTGGCCATATCTAGTATCTTGTGGATAACCACCATAGCATGATTAGGATCATTGTATATATTAGGCACAGGGGGAGGAATATGTGGATTAGCACTATTGGCAGGAGCTACTGGTCGAACGGGTACATGATATAAAACACCGTTATTTGTAATTGGGTCCACTTCCTGCACTGGGATTATTGCGCCGGTCTGACCGACCCAGGGCCCAGGCTGACCAACGGTGGTAGCTGTGGTCGGACCGGCCGAAGATGATGTGGTCAGACTGGCCAGCCAGAGGCTCGGTCTGACCGGTGACAAGCGTTGCGGTCAGACCGGCCGAAGGCGCGGTCGGACCGGCCGCAGAGCTAGGGTTAACCTCGCTCTCGGCATATTGCGAGATTGATCCATCGGTCCTGCTAAATATTTGATGAATAGGTGCTTTGCTAGTACTTGGAATAGAATCAATTGATAAATTGGCCATGAGAGAGCTCAATTTATCATCTATAACGGATTTGCATCTATCATTAAAATATGTACTCACAATAGGCTCCAATTTATTAGCAAAAGTAGCGTTAACGGTTTCATCTACGAAGCTTGCTACGAGCTTTTGAACAGGGAGAGCAACATCGTCGGAGATTACCTTATCAAAGACGACTTGGGGAGGTGGCCCAGGCTTGCGAGTCACTCCTTGACGGATCTTGACGAACGATCTTGCCAACATTTCATCTTGCATCGCCTTGAATTGCCACTCCATCTCTTGACGATGCTCCTCATCTAGATCATTCAATGTGACAGGCATGATATTGCTTGGATCAACCTCGGTCTTGGTCATGACGTTGATGTAGTCGTTGACGATTCCCCAACGGAGTCGCCAATTCGTGTTGGCAACTTTTTTGGTTAAAAGCTACAAACACTTGTTGACGTAAAAACATGATGGCCTGGGAGATCTGCTTAGCTCCAGTGCAGGTCCAAAATAATTATGAGATACGGGCGTGCTAGTCTATTTGATCCTGCAACAGACAAGATATGTAAAGAGCATATAAAATAGTCAGTCAGCTGACAAGCTGATGGAGTGATTCCAGCCGATGCCAATACTAACCAATGTCGATAGGGTTTTGAGCAATCGGCTATATGTCAAATTTACATAATGATATGAAGACAACTGGCTGATGATAATGTAATAAAACAATAATATAATCTAGTAAAAACCAATCGACTAATAATGATAGATTGAATAAGCACTGATCCGAAGGTTAAAGCATTTATTGGCTGGAGGTCCGATGTTGTTACATCCAAATGATTAGATAAACAGTGAAACCTTTGTTGCGATCGGCTTAATCCAACTTATATGTAATCCTTATAAACCGATGCAACGTCCTGATAACTCATCGGCTGAAACCCCGATGAAACCCTTATTGGCAATCAAGAAGCATGCTAGAGATTATGGCTCTAAGCACGACTTAGTAGATCAAACTTAATTGATGCAGCACTAAGTATGAAAAGAAACATAATATCTAGACAATAAAGTTTTTGACTGATTTTAAGGGTGGTGAATACATTATATAATCTAAGCCAACAAAGTAATCTAGCCGATATCGACAAAATCCTAGATGGAGATCGGCTGATGCAAGTAGAAAACATTGTCAATCTGGATTATATAACGTATATGATAACTCATCGGCTAGCACTCCAATAAAACATTAGCATGAATCTATCGACTTAATAAGATTTAAATTATCAACAACAATCTAGTAGGTCGAACCTAACCGATGCAGCACGAGACTGTATATGATAATCTAATACTTGATGAACCGATAGATCTGTCTAATGTGATGAATATAACAAATCTATTTAAAAACAACATTATGATTGTAAAGATATATCAGCTAAAACAGAATATCAGACCTAACCGAGACAGTCCCAACTACTGACACCTAAAGCTTTGCGGCGTATGGAGTCGCCAACCATCTCGATCTAGCAAAAAGCCAAATCAAGATGGGTTTTGTATAAACTAGAATGGCTAGCGGAGGCGATCTAGATGGAACTAGAGATGAACACCCGTCTCGTGGGTGAACGGAAGGTTTTCGGGACAAACCTACAAAGAGGTATCGCACTCTCGCAACGATACCGAACAGTTTACGGTGCAAACCAAAATATGGATAAACTAGGCTAGAACTAGGCGAAAAAGTAGAAGCGATATTGCACCCAAGTTCTGTTGTACTGCAGTTTTAGATGGAGTTGTCATAAAAAATTTCTTGCTAATTTTACATAGTCACCACAAGATTGGCCAAACTATTTGATGAAGGTTCATGCAGACGGCGTGCCAGGGCGCGCCCAGTCATCTAGTTATAATAAAACGTCAATAATTATGGAACTTGAGGGAGTATTTGGAAATTGGAAGTCTAGGAGGGTTTAGCATATGCACAGAGCAAATCTTCGAGGGTTCTTAATTTCTTATAGCTATTACAGAACACACTTATACAAGTTTTTTAGCACAACAAATATACATTCTACATCACTACATGGGACTTCAGCTGTGCTGATAAAAAGATGAAACAAAGCAACTAAATAGAACCTTTTTCTTTAATGTCCTGGGAATCTTCAGAACCGCTCTCTTTTGTGTCCTCCAATTTCCTCAAGGCTCCCCTTAACCCCAACACGATGAATAAATTGGTAAGAGTAAGTAGTGATTCTGCACTCCCGTGCAGCCAGTCGACGTTAGACAGCGAGGTTCCATAATGAACTTTTGCTGCAAAAGGATATATCAACAACACAGTTAGTATTAGTGACTAAATAGGGGGCAGAGTATGTGGGGAACAACAAAAATTCACAACTCGATTACCATATATCCCAGCAGGTACTGCTCCAGGGATAAAAGGCCAGTGCATGAAACAACAGGAAAGGAATTAATCATAGGGATAAAATTTCCCGGCACCTAGCTAAAAGAACAGAAATCAAACATTTTTAAAAGAAAATAGGGGTGTGTACTAAAGGATGATCACCAAGTAAAAACATTTCAGTATCAATAAGTCTGCAAAGCAGGACCTGCATAGAATGCCATCCACTTGGTTCGCTTTTGTGTATTCTGCCTAATCCATTGTCGTTATTGTGCCACTTTCTGCTAGATAACCAAATCAGCAGTGAACTTGATTTGAATTAAACCACATCTTTTTGTTTTAGAAATCTCGAATTAAACCACATGAAAAGGTCATTTCATGATTTCTCTTCTCATCGTAGTAATTTGTTGACAGATTGTTCAGATAGAGACTAACTGTCATCCAGAATGACTAAACTGACAGAAGATTAATTACCATAGCTCGTTGGATATCCAAACCGTTTAATCAACATGAAGATTAATTACCATAGCTCGTTGGATTATTATATATGCATCCACATAGCATTGCATTTCTGCACCTAAATCTATGTCAGGCCTTACAATGTTGCTGTGAAGCCTGTGATCAATCTAAAGAGCACCTCTTTCTTAGAACAAAGAGCATTGTGTTTCCACACCTAAACCTATATCTTGTCTTACAATGTTTTAACATTTACAGACCATCTATAGCCTAATTATCAAGCTTATCATCACTTCTATCGGACAGGTAGCAGTCACAACATCACACACACGTATTCATACCCATGTGCTACTTCCTTGTATTTTTTTTCTCAACCATACTCAACACATTTTCCGCCAATTACATGAGCAATTTGAGACTAGACAGTCTATCACTGAAGTATTATTAGCTTACATGTGCATCATCTCTACAGGCAAGGAAGTATTGACATTCCAGAATATTCCACAAAATTGTAGTACTAAGAATTAGTGCATATCATCCAGGGAATAAATCCCCAACTAATCATTCGCAGAAAAGCTACTTCTGCGTGAACGGATAAAACACAAACTTTTGCATCACCATTACTTTCACGGGTCCTATCAAGGTGCTACTACAAAACTCAAGTTTGAAATGTATTTGTCCCGAAAATTTCAACGGCATGTCGGCACAATAAAGGATGCAGAGTAACACTTGAAACGAGAGTTTTTTTATGGAGAGGGAGAGAGAGAGAAAGAAGAAGAAGACGCGTACTGGTGGCGCCGACGAAGGCGAGGAGGAAGTAGAATCCGAAGAGCGTGAGTCCCGGCGCCGTCTTGGACCTGGTCATGAAGTAGAGGAAGCCGAGGTAGGGGAAGAGCGAGACGGCGAACAGCTGCGACGCCACGTTCTGTGAGTCCATGGTGGGCGCCCACGGGTCCACGGGGAGCAGCCCGCACCGCACCGCCACCCCGCGCGCCGCCGCCCTCCTCTTCATCCCGCGAGCGCGGCCAAGGCCATAGCCTCCTCTGCCTCTCCCCGCGGAGAGCGACGGCGGCCGCAGCCGCGGCCACGGGCATGGACACGGCGGCGCGCGGCAGGTGGTCGGCAGCATTTGGGCGTGGCGAATTCTCCCCTCGGTTTGGGTGGCTCGCGTTCACTTCGTGGGGATGATGCTATTAACTGGGCCGGGCCTTCAGTAAAAGAGGGCCACCGGCCTGGTCCATTGAAAAATCAAGTTATTTTGGGCCGCATGGGCCCATTAGTTACATTCATCTGGGCCACAGCTGGGAAGGTTTCTTCAGAAAATCAAGTGAACACGCATGACATGATGATTTATGTTGGTTAAAGTGCAAATATTACGTTTTATTGGCCAAATCTGTCAAGAAATGAAGAGTGAGAAATTGACATGAAGTAGTCTTCAATTTAACACGAGCACTTAAAGCTTTTTATCTCTACCATTTACTCTGGAGGAGCTAGCTCGATTCGATAGAGCAACCTGAATCGACCTAGCAAATCCAGAGGATCGTGCTGGATCACCCAACTTCCTATAAAAAAGAAGCATGTGTATCACAAGAAAACGATACTAATTAATTAATTATATGCTAGAAAGAGTAATTAGTGACTCGAGTAGGTGACGTGGCACTGAATGCAACTGACACAACTATGATCTATACAAACGTTCTCCTCTCTCTGTTCAAATTAAGGAAGACAGATCGTCAGAGAGTGTCATGGCGCTCACTCAGAGTCAGTGCGATGAGCATGCTGGCTTGCTGGATGCTCAGCTCGAGCTCTACTGGAACACCTTCGCCGTCATCAAGTCCATGGCGATCAAGTCCGCGCTTGACCTCCGCGTCGCCGACGCCATCCACCACTACGGCGGCGCCGCCACCTTGGCCGAGGTAGCCACCAGGGTCACGCTCCACCAGTCCAAGATCCCTTGCCTGCGCCGCCTCATGCGAGTGCTCACCATCTCCGGCCTCTTCACCGTCCAGCCCGGCGGCGGAGGCAGCGCCGGTGACGGTGAGCATCCCGTCTACGCGCTGACGCCGGCGTCGCGCCTCCTCGTCGGCTCCGTGACGAATCTGTCTTCCACCATTTCCATGATGCTCCACCCGACCCTCCTCACCCCCTTGCTCCGCATCGGCGAGTGGCTCCGCCGCGAGTCGCCGGACCTGTGCATCTTCGAGCAGGCGCACGGCGAGGGCCTGTGGGAGCTGGCCGACCATGACGCGGCGTTCGACGCGCTCATCAACGACGGGATGGCCTCGGACACCCGCTTCATCATGGACATCGTCGTCAGGTAACACGGCGAGGTGTTCCGGGGGATCAACTCCCTGGTCGACGTCGGCGGCGGGCTCGGCGCGGCGGCGCAGGTCGTCTCCCAGGCGTTCCCGGAGGTGAAATGCAGCGTGATGGATCTCGGCCACGTCGTCGCCATGGCTCCAGTTGGCACCGACGTCGAGTACATCGCCGGCGACATGTTAAAGAGTGTTCCCCCGTCAAATGTTGTCTTCCTCAAGGTATGTTGGTTTCGGAAACTTTCAAGAAATTCTCTTGATCACTGCCTCATCAAATGTGAAAGTTATATATATATATATATATATATATATATATATGAAAGTACCATAGTCCATGGACTCATGTGGAAGTATTTACATTTCGGCTGACAATGTTTGATGTATATTCAGTGGGTTCTGCATGACTGGGGCGATGACGATTGTGTCAAGATACTAAAGAACTGCAAGAAAGCCATCCCCTCCAAGGAAGCCGGAGGGAAGGTGATAATCATGGACACAATGATTGGAGCAGGGCATTTGGAGCAGAAGCACAAAGAGGTGCAAGCTTTGTTTGATCTGTACATCATGTACGTCAATGGCATCGAGAGAGACGAACAAGAGTGGAAGAAGGTTTTCACCAAGGCTGGGTTCAGTGGGTACAAGATCATGCCGGTTCTTGGCTTAAGATCAATAATCGAGGTCTATCCTTGAAGGTGACATCGGTAATTGGCTGGTGGTGATTGTTGTTGTGAGAGTAGTTATGGTTGATGGAGTGTGTGTTTCTTGGCTGTGTGTGAAATTATGATCAGAATTCACTTCAAACAATTAAGTCCACGTTGTATGTGCTCTCAACTGGGTCGGCCCAACAGTGCAAGGAACATTCGGCCCATTATAAAAACAATTTATTTGGGCGCCCATATGTCCTACTCACGTGGGCCATATAATACTGAAATGCCCCTTGCTGAACGGCTGATGTTACTGCAAACGATAACAGTTCAGGCATCAACAAACATATACCGATGTTCATCAGAGATGCAGATGTGCGTCCCTGTTTCTGTCCTTTTGAAACTGGCGATGTAGATGTCAGTGTGACCACAAACAGAAGGAGTGGCCTGAACAGGAAACCCTAATCGGGACGCGCAGGTCGCAGGAATAGGAATGTGGAGTGCTAGTAATGGCATATTAGCATGTCCAGTCGACCAGTCCATTTCCAGCAGCTGTTAGTTAGCACTCGCCATAACTAAGTTGGATGCGTGCAACTGTCACTCGCCATCTCACCCAGATCACACAACCAAATTGATCCATCGCGTAACGTTGTAGAGCTAGCTGGAGCTGCCTCTTATGTAATCTGATCAACAATACGCCAGTTAATTGACAGTAATAAATCAGTAATACAGCAAGATTGTAGTAAATTTTTAGTTTCTTACCTAGTTTGACGGCAAGAGTATTTGCTTCGAATTGGTATACAATAAGGTAAAAATAATGCTGTGGTGAAACGAAGCAATGGAGGAGGTGGTGGTACGCCGCCGCGAATGGGATTGCGGGAGCCCACTGTACGACTCGTTCGAGCTCGCGTCGCTGTACGGCCTCCTCGACAGCAACCTCATGGCGCTGCCGTTCGCCAAGCGGTCCGCGACGGCGGAGCGCGCTCCGGCGAGGAGAATAGCGGCCGCGAAGGCGACGGCGAAGGAGCAGAGGAGGAGGAAGAAGGCGACGGCGGCGGCGCCGGCGAGGAGGACGGGCAAGGCGGTGCTCCGTTCCATCTTCAGGTCCGTCACTTGCAGCAGGAGTAACCCGTAACACTGAAAATTCAGAATTTTATCCTGCGTGTGGGTGTTAAAATCCTTCTGAGCGAGATGGTTGAGAAAATTAACGACATGAAATGGGTTGGTTACTTGGTTTGTCATCAGTTTGCAGTGCAGTTTTTGTGGTTCGAGTTGGGTTTACGTTTCCATCCGTTTCTTGTCCTTCTCGGGAATCTCTCTATCTTCCTGCAGATGATTATTCGATCTCAGAAAGAGAGAGAGAGAATTTTGCCGGTAGAATAACTAACGGTACAGTTTTAACAAATCTCTGAACTCTGAACTCTAACTACAACCGTACTAAAAGGGTGCATTGGCATTGTATTGAAAATTGCCAAAAATGAGCTGAATATATGAACGGTACTCATAGCAGAAGTCAATCAGAGTACAAAGTACTAGTGAGTACTGTACATCTGGAATTTTGCTCTTAAGGAAATTATTTTTCTTTCATGAAGGAAATAGTAGTTCTGAATGTTGTAATGTGTCAGGCAGAAGCTCAACACATGAGCAATTTGATTTGAGGGTGCAGGGTGGACAAAAATGGAAGAATTTGTTGTTGTCCTTGTCCAAGCATTCCAATTGTGGATGTACTGGCAAGATCTTGTGGGTTTTTATTCAGAAGTGGAGCCACTGTTTTGGGGCACATGCTAACAGAGAAAATTTGGTGTAGATGCCTTAGTCAGTACTAATCTCCATGGACCACAATTGAAAGGTTTCTTTCAGAAAATCAAGTGAACAAGCTCTACAAGATTTGTACTGGTTAGATGGGATTACACATAGCGACAGCCTGAAATCCTTCCCTTCTGTTGCGTGTCTCATAGTTTCTCTATCCTCTTGCAATCCTCTGCTCTACACTACACCACATCTGCTCATCTGAAATAGTACAAAACTGCCCATATGTGTCTGAAATCTCGACCACGAGGGAAAGAACACAAAGAAATTATCCGCGCAAGTAATCCTGTCTAAAATTCTCATGGACAATGTTGCAATCGCATAGCGTAAGTCTAGCTATGCAAGCAAATCAGAACAAGAAGCAGCGTATGAGAATGTGTACTGCTCGTCGATGAACATCTATAAATTCAGTGATTAGCTTTTACAACTTTTGTCGATGCAAAAACCCACGACAGATCGAGTATACATGTTGTTATTAATTAGTCATCTCTAACAAGCCCAATTTTCTTGGGGCGATTTATTGTTGATATCCTTCTAATACTCTAGTCTATAACCTTCACAAATAACCAATAATCCATCATCACCTAACAGCGAATTTCTAAGAGCTCAAACTCTGCAACCAATCATGGCCATCCATGGACCTTGGTGTCGGTTGGTTCGTGTCCATGGTTTGCAGTCCATCTACGCAGCTAGAAGTTAAGCATCTCCCAGATCAACTCGGGATCAAACGACGGCATCCGCTCGAGCAGGCAATCGCCGTCGACGGACGCCGCGCTCATGGAGAGCACGCCGTCCGGTGACCCGTACGACGACGACGTCGTGGTTGTCGTCGTCGTCGTATCGGACGCGGCGCGCTCGGAGACGACGGGACGAGCAGGCGTCTCCGCCGCCGCCGCCTTCGCGTCCTCGGCGTGTTGGTTCTTCTTGCTCTCCTCGCGCTGGCGCCGTGCGCGCGCGCGCTTGCGCGCCATGCGGACGCGGATGGCCTGGATCTTGGCGTCGACGGCGTCGCGGAGTTGACGCAGGTTATCGGGGCAGTCGCGGCCGTCCATGACGCCGGGGAAGTTGAGGCGCGCGTACTCGCCGCGGAGCTTGAACGCCGCGCGGTCGTAGGCGTGCGCGGCAGTCTCCGGCGAGTCGTAGGTGCCGAGCCACACGCGCACCCTGTTCTGCGGCAGCCTGATCTCGGCCACCCACTTCCCCCACTGCCGCTGCCGCACGCCGCGGTACAGCTTCCGCGGCGCGCCATCGTCCGCCGCCGGGAAACCCGCAGCGGCGGCCGAAGACGAGCTGGCGGCGGCGGTGCTCTGCGCCGCCTGCGACGCGGCGAAGTGGCGCAGGAGCTCGCTCTGGCGGTAGTAGACGCTGGAGCCGAGCGGCGGGATGGTGACGGGGGGCGGGAGGTGGGAGAACACGGTATCGAGGGCGCTGCCGCCGGGAGAGAGGAGGAGGGAGGAGACGGCGGAGCGGACCTCGCCGGGGAAGCTCGCCGGAGGTAGTGTACGGAGGCTGGCGTCCATGGGATCCCGGAGCGGAGGGTAATTTCGTAAATACGAGCGGATGTTACGGACAAGGCGGGAAGGGCATTCTTGTGGTAATCAGTGGATCGATTTGTTTTGAGATTTCGCCAAGAACTCGTGTACCATGTGGCTTATATAAGCGAGGAATGCCATACTGGTTTTACCATTATACCCCTCACTTGATAATTGGAGTATGAACACGAGATCTTTCTGTTGTTAACACTACACGCTTTGGTTTGGTCAACTAGTTCACTATACATGTTTAAAGCCGTGCTCATAATTAAGCACCCAAAAGCTACCCCAATCACCTGTCAAATGAATAGATAATCATTCTACGGAACAACAAATTTGACTACTTCTTTCCTCCTAAGCATCCATAATTCCACCGACTGTAACATTCTCATTGAAATTTGTGCTACAACCAAATCAATCTAAAAATTTAATTTAATTCAATACTAATCCTAGACGAAACAATACAGTTCCGAATGCAGAAAAGCCTGCGGCGTGCACGGATCATGGATTCCCAATTTCTTGGATATGAAGAAGGTCAGTTTGGGAATTTTGACGGGTGGGTGGGTGCAGGGACGCGTGGCCACGGAGGTGAACGTACGGGCACTGCAAAATGTCAAAACGGGAGAGGTCGGAACGGGAAGAGAGATGAGCCGTGATGAGAAGGCCCAAAAGCAAACTTTTGGCATTAATGAGGATTAGTTGCGGTGACAGTGGCATCTCCCCTTCACGCTGCCACGTTTCCGGTTCTCCTGGAGCCACAGCCACTGCTGTCCATCATCTCCGGTCCACCGTGCTCTCCGGTGACACGTCGGTAACCTTCCCGCCAAAAATCGCACTAATCAAAATTAACTACTCTTATCACAAACCTGTCTCACTTTTGCACTGTTTGTTTGACAGCGTGTTACAGTACGAAGGCCCTATTTTTTCTTGTGTTTTTTTACAGAGGTAAAATAAACCTGACAAAACATGGTGTAAAAATTTGTGATCGCGTGCTTTCATTGATTTTTGTGGCATCATCGGTTGGCTACGAGGTGATTATAAGTCAAAACAATTTATCAGCGGGAAAAAAATTATGATTTGAAGCTTTATATATACGTGTTCTCAGTGATTTAAAAATTAGTGCTCATAAACAAATTGCGTTGAAATACCATACAATTAAGTTTTAAATTCAAATTTTGGTTTTGGTCTATTCGTTGTAGGGCAAGCTATGAGGGTTGATCATTTCATTACTCCCTTCAGCTATAAATATAAATATTTCTAGATTGTTTAGCAGAGATTACGATTAATGAGAAAAGATCTGATGCCGCTTATTAAATGAGGGATAGGTTGGTGTAAGTTAGAAAGAAATTTAAATGCGAGGTAATTGACAGGACAAGTTGTATTTAACATGCTTATAGTTGTGGATAAATATCAAACGCTTAGAATGTTTATATTTATGGACAAGAAGAGTAAGCTCTTTTGTTTTTCCGAGAAAAATGGAACATTGCATCCATTTCCATGCTTTTAGCTAGAGGTCAGAATTGCAATTGATTGTTCATTGTTACTGTCACATTATCTCCATTGTCTGTTGTATAGAGTTTGATGAGTAAGGCAACCCAAAAGTACTCCTTTGTCATCTATTCATGGGTGGACGGTAATCGTTCACTCGAGCTTGGTTTGTTCATTTCACTGGTCAAAGCACGGGCGGTGCGGCTGTATGTCGACAGCTTGTGTTCTAGGAGAGCTCCTTCAGTTGTGTTCTAGGAGAGTATGACATTTGGTTGGAATCTAAGGAGAAATTCAAGATGAATTCAAGCAAAATCCTTCCCATCTGAGGAAGTTAGTCGAAAATACTTGAGTTCTATATAGGTAGAGACGTCAAGTCTGTTCTTAGAAAAAAAATTGTTCGCTGATTTGGGACGAAAAAGGGGGAAAAATCTCCTTTCACTAATCGGTGTTTAAATTAGTTAAATTGGAAATGCAATATGATTGGCAATTGTCAATTATTCATCAAGAATGTAGATGTCAATCAGTCAGTGCTTGCCAGCCAGCTCAGTCGATCAGCATGAACGAATGATCAGCTAGTCAAAGGAAGGCCGTGGCAAGGGGCCAATCAGTGTGCCCGAATACAGAGGTCAGGACTTTGATCTTGATGACATATCACTAAGCTACAGAAATTCAGCGACCGACCCTAACCTACCTCGCATGCATGTCACCGGTTTGTAGAACGATCCAGAAATGTGGTCCAATGCTCACTGATGGTTCATCTTCAGAGAACACAAACTCATGTTCATATTGTTAGCCACTGTGTTTCCAATTGTTTTGGGTGATGAACTTAGGTTCAGATTGAATTAGGTCCTTCTGAAGGGAAGATGTGACCAAGGCTTTTATAAAAAAAAAAGAGAGAGAGAGAGAGAGAGAAAAGTGTTTGCAGTGAATTATATGGTTTCTCAATTGCCTGTAAGGAGGAGGCAATGCAACCTACTAAATCTCCTAGTACCATTTGATACTCCTGCCAATTCGGAGGCAACAAAAGTCCGGTCAATATTGAACCGTCGCTCTCAGATAAAGATTTTGATTGGAACCCTCGTTGAACGGAAGAGCTGGCTCCTTTTTGAGCTGAAAAGAAGCTATCTTTACACTTTACAGAACGCAGTTTAATTCTTGTGAATGCTAAGCTACTCATGAATTCGATCGCTATACACGCTGCAATCAAACAGAGTACTAGAGCAGCATTGAAACGCAAAAGGCAGTAGCAGCTACAGCTACAGCTTGGCCACTGCGCGTGAAGAGATTGGCAGCGAAGTCAATGGCTTTGGGGACCCTGAATGCGAGTGCAAACGACGCAGAGGCCACGAATCGCTTGAAATCGAATCGCTTCCATGTGATCGGCGATGTCGCGGCCAAACCTTTCCATTTCCTGCCTTTTTCTTGGCCGAAAAAACTCGCCCTCGCGCGTCGCTGTAGATACAGGGCTTCCTGTCTAGAATTCCTCTGACTTTCAGCAGAGCCGTTCTTGGCTGAGCTGGTTGTATCATTGCCCATCCTAATCTGTTGTCACAGAGAGCTTAACATGTGTAATTAACTCTAGGCTGGCTACTGAAGCTGATTCTTGCAGGCTGAATCGATCAGTAATACTGAGGTTACAAACTGGATTAGTACTTTGTTCCTTTTGTCAGGATAAGATCATTTGATCATTTGATGAAGCCATATATGTGTGGATTGAGGGCCCTGCGGTCACCCCGTTTCCTAGGCCGGATGCCACCCTTAACGGTGACACAATCAGCATGCTGTCATGTCTGACAGGGAATGAGAAGAATTTTGGGACTTAGCAACCATGTGAGTCCTCCTCAAGTTGCATGAAGCAGAGACAGAAAATACCATGGACTTGGTGCATGAATCACTACTACTTAGTTTTTGTTAATAACTCGTAAAAGATGAATTTAATCTTTGGTTTTGCTAGATTTGTGATGACATATTTTTTAAGATCTCAGTCAGATTTTTAGATCATTTGATTTCTACAAGATTATGATTTATATAAGATTCGTGCGTATGTATGTTCAGGCGCACTGAACAACTTCCTTTGTTGTTCTAATTATATATTTTATACAAATTTATAATGTCATTGCATCCTACTTACACACCACTTACATATGTAATTTTGAAACTTATATTATAAGTACACTAAATTTATATATGTAATTTAGGGACCTACAATCTAAATAAATACTGACTATTTTTTGGTGAAAAATATGGTGCCATAAATATAGCTACTCCCTTTAATCTTGTATGTTTGTTGAGTGGTATATCTTTTAAAAATGTATTATCAAATTTTTCGATGAATTTAGGTGGTAAGTAAGAAACAGGGATACTTCCACGAGCGTTGAAATTCCATCTGGAACAACTACTCCGCTGAACTGGTCACTTCGTCCATACAGAACACCTGAGACGATTGAATGAACCCTAGCCAGCAAGGTAGCTAGTTTGTTCCGGCTCACACATGTACACACTGAAACAGTGAGAAGAACACACACACACACACACACACACACGGACAGAAACAGTCTAGAACACGGACACTCCGCTGTGCGCACAGCGTCGTCCCTGCAGAGGCCTCAGCGAGGTGTCATATAAGCGGTCAAAACTCAAAACCCCAAGCGAGGTGAGTGAGAGCGACGTTGCCGGCCGTCACCGTCTCGCCGTCGCGTCGCGGGGGGCTACGTGCTGGCGCGGGATTAGATCCGGCCGTGCCGCCCCACGCCGGCTGACAGCCACGCGCGGCGCGGTCAGAAACGCAGCCACCGCGCGTCTCGCGATTTCGGCGCCGGGAACGGCGAAGCGGTCGTGGCGGTCGCCGTCGCCGTCGCGGTCCGCCGCGCCGGATAGAGCCAAAAGAACGCTTTTTGGGCCGGCCTCCCGAAACCAACACCTACACGAGGCGGGAATTAATCAAGCTCGAATGCTCGATCAATCTGGCGCCATACGATGCGCGCGTCACTCGTATTGCAGCTTGCTTTGGACCGTATTTAATTATTTACACCGCCTCTCTTGGCTCTCTCGATCGCCTCTCGTCGTCGAGGGGCTCTGGTGATGTGACGAGCCACCGGGCGGCACACAGGTGTCGGCCGCGTGGCCACCGGGGCGGCTCCTGGTCGAAGAAACGGAGGCGTCGAGCACTGTGATTAGCGGGCGGTGTCGATCTCACCTCGCCATTTTTGTCAAAAGAGGAGAAAATGTTTGCAGCTGGGTATTATTGATCTGCTTAATTACAGAGGAGTTCGTCGAGAGGCGCCAGTTACTAGTATTATTTCCAAGGTTTTTGGACTCGTATCTAGTATTTCTAAATTTTCCATTTCTCTTCTTTTCTTTTCGTCTCTTGAGGGATGCATGGCGCGTCGTCACAGTGGAGCCGCAAGCTCAATGATTGAGCCGTTGTGTATTTCGTGACGAAGACTTGACGTAAGCACACGTAATCCCCTCAAAAAAAAGAAGGAAAAAAAACTAAAATGACTGCTTAAAAAAAAAACGTACTCCTAGCTAGCTTTAAATTGCATTTGACAGTGACAGGCCCTCGCGGGCAGGGAAATCGATCCTATCCTCTGGGAAATATGTCAACACGGTGAGGTGGCACGAGTTTGCGCATTAGCAGTACGCCTCGACTAGCTAACAAGAGTTGCATGTGTAAATCAGTGTGGGATTTAGCATCGGGCTTCTGTAGCTGATCAACAAAGTTTGAAAATAACCCACCCAAATCCATCCACAACCTCTGTGGATTATGGACTTACGGTACTGTTGAACCCTTGCTTTACCGATAGCCGTAGGAGAAAACTCAGGATCTTGTATGATCCTACTATCATTGTCAGTGCGTCAGTGGCGAAGGCAGATTGAATTATTTTGCCTCGTTCCAGATCAACAATTGGAGCCGTGGGTGTTCACTATTGGCAGCTCAGATTGGCTGGATTTGTACCATGTGCCCAGTAGGCCAGCAAGGCCTAGCATGGGAAATTGGAGGCCTGGGCCAGATAGGCAGTAGCGGAAAGAAATAAGTCCACTTCTCATTCCTTATCTTTACGTCCAGTTTAATTTTCATTTTAAACCGTAATATCAGAAATCTTCACCCCTCATCTCAACAAAACCGTTCAAGTCAGGTCCCTTAGTGGTATTGATGACTGTTTTGGCTGACGTGAGTATGTGACATCTTAATCAGAAAAAAAAAACAAAATGTGAAGCCTACATGCAGGGACTTTCTTCTACTCCGCATCCCCCACTCTCTCTCCCCATCTCCCCTCTTTCCCCATTCTCTCCAGGACAGCGACTGGCAGGGGGAGGGGTGGTAGTCTGCACCAGCAGAGGGGATGGGCATCGTCGTTCTTCTTTGGCTCGCGTCGTCCAGTAGGTTCCTCCTCACACGCTGCAAGAACGTCTGGCGGCAGCAGCCACGACGACCACAACGACAGTGGGAAGTGGAGGCGAGCAACCGTGCACTGCTCACCTGGTCTTCGTGCGAGGTTGATTGCCAGCGGTTGTTGTTGCTGCTAGTATGATCACACTTGATGCTGGGTCGTAGGCATGACCCTCGTCCTCGTCGAGCTCTTCCCCACGGCGCTATCCATCTCCTAGTGCCTTGTCCGTCTTCCGCGCTCCACAACGACGGGCCTCCGCCACTGGCCTCAACTTCACTCCATGGCGACCTGCTCCACCACCGTCAAACCATCGGCATGTAAGCCTAACGCCGCATACACCTTCTCCAACTCGAGGACCCAGCCGCCTCCCTGACCCAGTGACCCTTTCACCGGCCACGGCGCAATTACCTCTCCATTGGCCAGCGTCGCCTCGAGCTCGGTCGGGCTCCACCCCAACAAACGGCCTCGTCTTCACCTCCCGGGTTGTTCGAGCCTGCCCGACTCCTTCCCGGGGCCACCAGCCATGACCCACCACATCCTCTCCACTAGTCCGCCCCCATCGCCTTGGGCTTCTTCTTCGGCTGACCGACGACCACTAGTCATCGTTGTTTTGCAAAGGCAAGGACCACGCCACCTCTGGCTCGTCTTCTGCTCGGGCCGATGCACACTCCATCTAGTGTCGCTAGCCATCTCCTCCGTTGACCTCGTGTGCATGGTTGGGACAAAGATTGAAGAAAGAAGTCGGTGCTGACAGGTGGGCCCACATATTTCTTCTCACTTATACGTGGATCCCACGTGTTCTTTATTTTTCTTTTTGCTGATTAGGATGCCACATTAGTGAAATCAGCTGTTGATACTGTCTTAGGACCTGTTTTAGATGGTTTTATCAATGTAAGAGGTAAAGATTTCTGGTATTGTAGTGGACTTATTCCGCTAACTATCCATAAGTACACTAAGAAATTCAAGGCCACAACGCAGGGATGAAGAATGCAAGTGATTCGGCCCATGGGCCTAACGCCCACGGATCGGGGATACTGTAGAAGCTTTGTGTTGGGCTACCGACTCCGGCCCAACTAAACGACCAAGGAGGCAATGTGAAGTCTCCTCGGAGGTCCTGTCACCTGTGTGACATAGCGGCTCTGCAAGATGAAAAACAGCATGAGCCCCGCGATGAACGAAAGCCAGTTTACCGCACCGCACGATGCAGCAAGAAATAATTATAACTGAAGAAATAACAGTACATGCCTTGGAAGCTATAATTTTCATACCCGACAGTCCCAACACATCCGACAACTACATATATACAAACCACAGAATCGATTCTCTCTTCTTCTCAATCGAACCCTCATCACCGGAACCGTTTAATTCCGGCGTCTCGCCGCGCCATGCCCAAATTAATAGTATCATCGACGTAATGTACAGAGAGCTACTAGTAGCTTAATTAATTAGTAGCGACATGCCACCTCCATCGCGGATGATGTCAAGCTCAAGCTGCCCTGCTCTTGAGCCGCGTGAGCTCGACGACGACGACGCTGATGTTGTCCCTGCTGCCGCGCGAGACAGCGAGCTCGGCGAGGAGCGCCGCGGCGTCGGCGGCCGAGCTGCCGGAGACGGACTCCGGGAACATGGAGGCCGCGCGGCCGTTGAGGCAGTTCCTGGCGATCTTGCACGCCACCTCGTTGGACACCACGTCCCACAGCCCGTCGCTCGCCAGAATCAGGAACTCGTCCTTGCCCGTCCTCTCCACCACCGTCACCTCCGGCTCTGCGCTCACGAACGGCTTCAGGTAGTAGTCGCCTGAAATTCGAAACGCCATGGCATTGTTAAATTCCAAGATTGGAAGATACATATGACAATGCAATGAGCAGCAAGAGTCAGATTGGGCTTTTGTTTTTAATTACCTATGGATCTAGAAGTGGCTAAAACACCAAGGACACGGTAACCGTTCCAGTTGATGACTCTGCCTCCTGCTGCTTCCACTCTTTCCAACTCGTCTGGCCGATCTGGCTGCGTAGTCAAAACAAGCATTATTCAGTTTATGACCCTGCATAATTCATGTAACATACTAACATCTGAATCAGTTTACTGAGGAGATCCAAGCATAATATCAGAGTCCACTGAAGCGAACACACAAAACTGGAGAATCAACCAGTTTACACTGCCAGTAAGTTAGTGGTGCAAGCATATCTTTTTCAGAAACTGTGGCACGGGAAACATAAAAGACAAGGTTCTACAGTGGGGTAAGCTAGCTGATCGCTGTGCCAACAGCTAACTTTTGGCACATTTAGTGGCCGAGATGCATCAAACCTACCTAACCCATCTCATTGACGAACAGTACTGCTGCTACTACCATGCTTTGGAGTTAACTCTGCCGTTGTGCTGTTCAACCGACAAAGTAAAAGGAGACTGTCAAGTATCAATGTGTAAAGCAAGAGATGAAATAGATCTTGCACTTACCACAACCACCCAAGCGACAGTATCAGTACATATTTAAATTGTAGTAAATGATAATGGCATAATGCACTGTTAGCATCAAGCTATAGTTTGCCACCATAACCAAAGCTATAGTATATTTTTGGCCAGAGGTAGTAACTGTTTCCTTGGCGAACATTCGAGAGATCAAATAGGTATGGAGTAGTATTATGCATGCTACGTACGGATCTAACAAAAAATTACTTGAGGGGAATCGGAGCTAAATATACACGAGCACCATTGGTAACACGATTAACATTTGGCCATCCATATCAATATATCATTAAACAAGTTGTTGTACGGAGTGCCACGTAACGTACCTTGTGGTCAGTGGAGAGTGGCAACGCGACGCCGCCGCGGGAGAGCACGGCGCGCGAGTCGCCGCAGTTGGCCACGACGATGCGGCGGCGTCCCACGACGGCGATCACGGCGGTTGAGCCCACCGTCCTGAACCCCGACGGCTCGGTGCCGTCGACGCGGGGGGCGGTGACAGTGCTCCCGACGACCTCGCTGTCCATCCTGGCGAAGCTGGCCAACATCGCCTCCTTCCAGCGCACGTCGCCGCCCGACGCGCTCCCCCGCAGGCTTACCTCCTCCGCGAGCACTACGTGCATCCGCTTCCTGCACGCCTCCGCCACCCGCGACCCACCGTGGCCGTCGTACACCGCGAAGAAGTCCTCCTCGCCCTCACCATCCCCCGTCGAAGCCATGAACGTCCGCTCGATGGCCACCGCGTCCTCCATCTCCCTCCGCCGCCCGATCACCGACACCGAGCCGTGCGACACGCACGCCGGCCAGCTCCGGGGAACAACCTCCGTCGACGAGTCATCAGACGACGACCCGTCCTTTACCGACCGGATTCTCTTCGCCGCCGCATCGTCCTCCGACGCCGCCAGCCCGAGCCGCCGGAGCTCGAGACGTCGGCGCCGTCGGGCCGCGGCGGCCTTGCCGTCTCCGGCTACTACAACTTTGCAGCCGTGCCCCTCATCCCTCTCGCCGGTCTCCCTCATGTCCCACGCACAGAGAGCAACGGAGGAATCAAGGGAAAGGCTCGCCGCAGAGGCGAGGCGGCTTTAATACAAAGCCACGCGAAAGGTCGGAGAAGCAATCCGAGCCGTCGATTCGCGCGCGGACGACCAGATGCCCGCCACCGCCGCGTGTTGCCGTATCGGGACGTGGACGGGCGAGATCGTCCGGTGGCGCGTGGCGTGGCCGTCGTCTGGGATCTCGGGCCGGGAGAGGAACCACGCTGCGCCTGGTCCACCGGTACGCTCTCGCGCGGTCCACGTGGGCCCACAATTTCAGTGACATAGGCTTAGGTGAAATGGGTCCACGTAGCGTTGGGATCGTTGGGACCATTAGGTAGGGGAGTGAGGGCCCAGGAGGGGGCTACGTGGAGGGGGAGAGTGGAACCAGGAGTTGTGTGGGGGCGCCCTCTCCCGCTGCGGCGGGGACAAATGTTACCAGCGGCAAGGCAAAGGCGCGGCTTACGTGCAAGGAAACGAGATTCTACAGGAGCGAGCAAAGCCCTGTGGTTTTTGACTCAGACCGCGCCAAAACCTAACCCCGTCTCGCCATATCTGGTTTCCTTAACAGTGTTTGGTCAAACCAAACCACATAATGAAGGCAACTTCACGAGCTACCCGGTGTCGACACCGCGCACACCCGGCCGATCAAACGAGGTTTCGTTTCGGCGTTTGGCATGCGGAGGTCGATGGCGTATGCAGTGCAGGCACGCGCGCGCGAGACGGCCGCGGTTTGGAGCGTGGCGCGGGGGGGAGGGGCGCGTGGCGGGCGAGGGGCCACACGCGGCAATTCAGGCGGGCGCGGGCGAGCGAGCTCGGCTCATGCTGGGGCGGAAGAGCCATGGCGCGGCCTCGTCTCGGGCTCCGTTTCCGGCGCGGCGCCACTGCAGCAGCTGGGTGCGGGCGACGTGGAGACCCGGGCCGTGGTCTCCGCTTCTTCGTACGAGCGGTCGCTGCTGCTCTCTCTCTAGCTGCGTTGTCAGTTGTGGTCAGGCGCGGGGTTCGAGGGGTGCCACGACGGCAGCAACCATGGGAGGACCATGCCGTTGCTAGCTTTCAACTTTTACGGCAAAGCTTGTTCATTCATGGTGACGCGTTGGATGGCTCTTTTGTCCGGTCGTTTCTGATCTCAGCTTCCAACCGAGGGCGCGCACATGCATGCTCGCTCCATGATCAGTTCGGAACCAGCAACTGTTTTGTTCTAGCTCTCAGGATCTGGACAGGTGTGGTTGTACCCTCAGTACTACGTCACTGCATTAACTGAAACCCGTAGCTCCTCATCAGCAAATTAATGTTCGTTGCTAGGCATAACACGTCCTTCACACTCACTTCATCTGTACTCGAGCCATTGAATAGCATCATGATCGTAGTACTGCATTATCTCCTGTAAAAGAAAACTTAGGCTGCGTTCGCACCTGGTGCTCCCAGCACGAACAGTGTTTGCGGAAAACGGAATGATCCATTAGCGCGTGATTAATTAGGTTTTTGCTATTTTTTTTTTCAAAAATGGATTAATTGGATTTTTTTAAGCAACTTTTGTATATAAACTTTTTGCAAAATACACACCGTTTAGCAGTTTGAAAAGCGTGCGCGCGGAAAACGAGGTAGAGGAGTTGGGAAGAGGGGGAGAAGAACACAGCCTTAAACTAGAATAGAATTATAACAAATCTACTATAATTTTTTTTAGATTTATTGTTCTATAATAGATCACATTCTATTTTAAATTAATTATTTTTAGACGGAGAGAGTAGAGGCTAAGCTAGCGGGAGCAGAGATACTTTCCCGTTTGAAAATGTCACCTGCACGCCGGCTAAAAAAATGTGCTAACAATGTACTCCTCGGATAGCATCGCATGATCACACTACTGTAGAGTGATGTGTTACAAATAACTGCCGCTAATTCCGAGCTTAGCATATTTAAGAAACGCAAACGTAAAAAGTATGGGAAATTATCATCTCATGTTCTCAGTACTACTACTAATACTAGTATATGTAAGCGTAGCATTGTCGCTTTCAAGCTTTAACCGGTTAGCGCGAGCTAGCTCAACTTATTCGGTCTGATCTGATGCAAAGCGGACTAGATTCAGAGCGCGGCCGCCATAAGCATGGTCTCGCAAATTTGTGTAGCTTCGCCTCGCCTCGCCGGCATTGCAACTGTGGGCGGATCTATCATATGCACGCGCGCCTGAATATATATGCTAGCTACAGTAGATTGCAGGCTGCCACTGGTATTATATATGCTGTATTAGTTATTATTATTAGTACAACGCATGCCCTCCTGTATAGTATCAGAAAACCACTTTCATAGACGTGGCTCTCTCTGGAACGTGCAATGCATCGTACCATTACCATGAACATTAATTAGTACTCCCTTAATAGACGCAGTACGTGGTTTTCTAGCTGCTTTTCTACGGTTAATTATCCTGTGGTCAGGTCTCATTGCAAACTTGCCGTTCCAGCTACGTACCTGTGAAAAACCACGGCGCGTTCGTCGTGTCCTGCTGAGTGCTAGTACATATACGCGCCGACATGGCATCGCATTATTCAGCTATTCACTGAACCTGATCGATCGAGTGCCATGCAGAGGATGAGACGATAAGAGTATTACTCCAGTACATTTATATAAACACGCACGTGGTCGATTTCGTTCGGTACAAACCCTGGAAAGAGACGGAGCAGAGAGTGAGCTGGACTACCACTGCAGTAGAAGTACTGGCCGGAGTAATACGTAGCAGCTCCATTATTAGTGGTACGTGTTTGACCTAATTAACGTTTTCCGATCGAATCAGCAGGTGATGACGAACACGCACTGCGTTTTGCGTTGCGTTGGCTCGTGAGTCTGCCATCTATCGATCGATAGCGTGTGATCGATAGCGTTTTCCGCGCTGACAGCGACGGGCGCCGCGCCATGTGTGTGGCGGAGACACTGGTTCCGCCCGTGCGCGAGCACCGTGCCGGGTTCTTGAAGGCGATCGGTTGATTCGATCGGTCTGAGTCGAGGCCCTGGGTGTCATACGACTCATATGGCCAGGTTAATTTCGCGAAAACTGAAGAGCGCTAAATCTCATTTGTGAAAACCAGTTCGTATTGTTGACCGAAATACATCGATTTTTACCTTTTTATCGGATTTCATTAAATCGGTGAGAATCATTTTTTACATCAAAATCGAAAGGTTAAATCCTGCATACGGCACGTGGCGGGGGATCGACACTGCTGGAGAAACGGTTTTTATTCTCAGTTTACACTCATTTTTACTTCCGATTGTGTAACCGTACGTCTAATCCGAAGACAGGACCGACTGTACAATTTTGGAGCCCCTAGGGAAAACTGGACAACATGACTCTTAACGCGCTCTCCCATAAAGAGATTACCTATTATATGTATATTCACAGTTTTCATTTTTAAAGTTTATTTTGAAATCTAATCATAGTGAGAAATGAACATGGATAACATCTTATATATATGTGTTATTAGAAATAGAAAAAAATCAGCTCTTAAAACTAATACTTCTTGAGTAAATTTACAAGTTTTCAACATGTAAAATTATAAAGGAAATATATATTGTCAAAGAATCTATCTATACCTACAATTTTGATTGATAAATCTCGAATCTTCATTAATTCACTAATTAATATTATATAGATACTGATAGATAATCGGGAGTAATAGATTATATAAAATTAACTAATCTTAAATACTACGTTTGTTTATACAATACTCATATATATTTAGGTATGCGCCCTTAGTCAGGGTCTCGGGCCGTCGCTCTCTACCCTGCTCCTGAGCCGGATCTATTCGAAGATATCAAATAAAAAATATGTGAGACGTTTAAAAGTACCATAAAACATCGTTAAACTTTCGAACCGATAAAAAAAATAATCTTTTAACACTATTTTAGGTTCGAATCGGAATAAATATGTTTTTTACAACCGAGATCAGAGATCAGTTCTAGTGCGAGCGTTGCGTCACGTTAACATGTTCGGATTTTTGATGGCTAGTCAAGTCGCCTCGCGGAAAGGCGCCTGTGGGTTCGTACGTTACGTGGCATGCGGGAACAGCGGAGCCCGGGGTTGGGGTTCGAGAGGGTTCGGCCTTTTTCACGGCGAGCGACAGATTCCTCCGGCACCCGGCCCCGTCGTGTCAGTGTTTCGTACTCCTACGGAGCAGCAGATTTTTTAGGGCTGCGAAGCCACATGTGTACTACATGAACAGGAGTTCGGTTTGGATTTGGAAAGAGAGAGAGAGAGACTTGGTGCAGCATCTTGAACACACAGCGCGCGTACCCCTGCCCGCTGGCTCAATCAGAACCGGCCAGCGCTGCTGCGTTGGTTCGACCAAGAATCAAGGCCTGCCAAGAAACAACTAAGGTCAATGTGGGCCGGAGTTGATGGATCCTCCCCAGTGAGTTCTCCAAAAAAATGTGGGCTGAAATTTTAATCTCCGATCCATTTGGGATGGTTCTCTTTACCCCATTGCGAATTGTTTCTCTCTCTCTATGAGCGCGAAAATAACTTCGATGTCAGGGGGCCGGAGCTTGGGTCGGTATTCTTTTTATTTCTCTATATAAAAAGGCCCGCAAAATTTTGCAGGGGATACACTGATACGGTACGAATTGATATTGTTGTAACTGAACTTCTGAACATGCAAAGGACTGTAGATGAACCTGTGGATTCGTATAAGTAGGAACTCAGATTGTTTTAATGGGAAAAAGCAAAAAACAAAACAAATATACTTCTGAAAACTAGCAACAGTAGCCGAGAGAGCAGATTATGCCTGAATCAAAGCACAGCGGCGCCACAAGCTCCGACCCCCTGACATCGAAGTTATTTTCGCGCCCGTATAGAGAGAAAAAAAAAAAGGCGCAAGGGAGTACGGAGATTAAAACTCCGAACCCTTTTGACCTTGATTTTCTCTAAATGTGCCCGCAATTTTTTGCAGGGGATACACTGATACAGTTTAGATTGTTGTGACTGAACTTCTGAACATGCAAAGGATTGTAGCTGAACAAGTGGATTCTTATACGTAGGAATTCAGATTGATTTAATGGAAAACAAATACACTTCTCAAAATTGACCATAGTAACCCATCAAGCTTTACTCCTCTCTCCTGATAGTAGAAAACAATATGAACCGTTGATCTCATTTAATCGAATAGTTCAGATTGCTTTCTACTATCACTCTAGTTGCGGTAGTAGAAATGTGGAGGGATATTATTGTTCTAAAAAATAGGGGTATAATTGTTATTTAGCAGTAACTAAACTTTTTTTCTTTTTTTTGTTTTTGATGGAATATGAGCAATGCCAACATAATGGATAACCACATATCGATCTAGCCGGGAAAAAACATAAATAATAAAGTTACTCGTCATTATTGTATTAGTAAATTACTAATTTACCTTTAGTATTACTGGTAGTATAATACTACAAATAGAGTACCGGAGTATCGCTCGTCAAAAAAATTTGACCACATTAGCCTAGAGAGCAGATTATGCCTGAACCAAAGCACAACGGCGCCACACCGTATATACATTTCGACACAAAGAATGGAAGGATGCATTATGTTACAGTGCGCAGTCCGACCCACCAATCATGGGCCACCCGGGTTACATTGGACCTACTCTACCACAGACCCAACCAAAGCCACAACTTTAGATCCCGAGACTACACAACTAAAAAAAGTTAGTCTGATGAGTGAGAATTGTCCCACCTTTTAAGTCGTGCTCGATCATCACCAATTACCAATGTGGGACTAAACTCAACAATCTCCCCCGTCACACATCGGGCCCAATAATCTCCCCCGTCGCATCAACCCATGTGACCCCAAAGACTTGTTACCTGGTCTCCCCACCATCTGACCCATGGAAATTGTTCCGGGTTTTAAACCTGGGCTCGAATACTACTTGTTACAGTGCGCAGCCCGGGCCACCAATCGTGGGCTACCAAAGGTCACACTGGGTCTGCTCTACCACAGTCCCAACCAGAGCCACAACTTGAGGTTCTGAGCCTAAACGCGGAACTAGCCCCGAGCTCGACATCGGTAGCTAAACGCGGAAGAAACACCAGAGAAGATCCAAACATGATAACGACACCGAGACACGATAATTCACTACTGGTGATCTTTGCTGGGTCATGCAAAAGTCACATTAGTCCCGGTTCGAGTAGGAACCAGGACTAAAAAATATCTTTAGTCCCGATTTAAAAGCCGAGGGGTACTTTTTGATCTTTTTTAGTCCCGGTTCAATAGCTATCAGGTCCCCAACAAACTATAGTCCCGGTCGGTATCTCCAACTGGGACTAAAAATCATATCTTTAATCCCCGCTGGTGATACCAACCAGGGCTAAATATCTCTCTCCCACGTTGCTCTCTCTCTCACTTATCTTCTCCTCCTTTACTTATCTTCTCCTCCTCTTCCCTCTCTATCTTATCTTCCCCTCCAATCCTCCCCTCCCCTCTCACCTCTCCAGCGGGCAGCAGGCGGCGTCGGGTGGGCGGCGGCCAGCGGGTGGTGGCGGGCGGGAGGCAACCGGCGAGCGGGCGTCAGCGCGCTCACAGACCTGCCGAAAGGGGAGGCGGTAGGCGGCGGCCCACGGCTCACCGAGCCGCCGGGGGCCCTCCTCCTCCTCCATTCCTCCCTCTACGTCGGCCCGCAGTGGGCGACGGCGGGCGGCGGCTCGCTCCCCTCTGCCGGAGGGGAGGCGGCAGGCGGCATCGCCCTTTTTTTGTTCACTCATTTTTTGAAAAATTGTGATGTGAATCTGTGATGTTATTATCTGGGATATATTTATGATGTTTTTTTTATAATTTGTGATGTATTTGATCTATGATGTGAATCTGTGATGTATTTTTTTAGAATTTGTGATGTTTTCTTTTGAGAATTTGTGATGTTATCTGTGGATATTTGATTTGGAGATCAATATGTAAGCAACAAAAATCAATGTGGAAAAAAAAAGAAAAAACTTTTAGCCCCGGTTGTTAACACCAACCGGGACTAAAGATGGTTGCGTCAGCCACGTGGTGCTACCATCTTTAGTCCCGGTTATTTCACCCGGGACTAAAGATGTTTATCTTTACTCCCGGATTCGGGGTCCCGGTTTGATACCCGGGACTACAGGGGGTTGCAAACCGGGATTAAAAACCCCTTCTCCACCAGTGTTTGGTAACGGAGTTCAGCCGTAGCCTACATCTCCGGGGTACTGATTACGAGCGCTACTCCTCGATTCAGCATATTATAGCGTATCAGAGTTACAACGACTCACGGTCGGTCGCCGCCGACAGCCGCTTCCTCTCGTTTACGCTATGTCGCTATGCAGTTACAACAGGTCCGCCCCTATATTTATAAGAGTTTTTAGGATAGAGTTCGACTCTTACTCTAGTCCTGACACCTAGTACAACTCCAAGTCCTAAACTGTAACCGACTACGTACATATATTCGACACAAACTCTAACAAACTCCACCTTGACGAGTATGCCGCGTCAACCTGAATTTGCTTCATGCGCAAACCTCCGTGTACCCGGACTTGAGTTGGTTCTTCCGCCGCTCACGCCGACCTGCCCTGACGAACCTTCACTAAGCTCATCGTATACAAGAGACCTCGCTATCATGGCAACTTCTTCCTCTTAACTCCACCTGCAACAGTGCTCCATCTTCTCTTATATCACCACAACCGTCTTGCCAAGCGAAATTTGATTCCTTCCTAGCTATCACATCATAGACTTTACGAAGATCATGTTCACCTTCATCTTCCGTCACTCCTACAAAAACCCTCATACGGACCGGCCTTATAGGTACTGAACCGGTACCTATAGGCCTTTTCCCACGTCCGCACATCAAAAAATAAAGAACCGACACCTTTAAGGGAGTATAGGTGTCGGTTCATTAGCTAAAACCGACACCTATACTATAGGTGCCGGTTTTTTTAAAAGAATCGACATCTATAATATATTATAGGTGCGGGTTAATTAAAAAACCGACACCTATACCAAACGAGTCGAGCCGGCGAGCCGATCGAGCGCCATATAATGCGCGAGCTCTCTTGGTGTCTCCCCCCGTCCCTTCTCGATCTCTCTCGCCTCTCTCTGTCTCTCTGTCTCTCGATCTCTCGCCTCTCTCACTTCTCTCTATTGCGGCGACGGCCGCGCCCTCCCCTCCGCCAGATCCGGTAGGAGGGGAGGCCGCGGTGGCTGGGCGGTGGGCCGGTGGAGGTGGCAGCGGCGATGGCCACGCCCTCCCCTCCGCTCGATCCAGTGGAAGGGAGGCGGCAGGAGGGGAGGCCGCGGCGGTCGGGCGGCGGCCCGGTGGAGGCGGCAGCGGTCCCCTCCACCAGATCCGGTGGGAGGGGAGGCGGCACACCTCGGCAATGGCAGCGGCGGTGGCCGTGCCCTCTCCTTCGCCAGATCCGGTGGGAGGGGAGGCGGCGCACCTCGGCTATGGCAGCGGCAGCGGCGGCGGCCACGCCCTCCCTATACGGTGACAGTAATAGGGGTGGAGAAGGATGTCGGCGGCAGGGGTTGAGAAGGACGCCGATGGCGCGGGCGAGGTGGCGGCCAACAGATTGAGTTCTTGAGTTTATGAGTTTTTCTTTTTTTTTTTGAGTTCTTGAGTTCTTGTTGAGTTCTTCCTCTCTTTTCTCCTCTTTTATCCATGTCCCAAATGTAATGTGAACTAGTTGAGTTCTTGATGCATATAGGATTTCTGTTAATGTGAACTTATTGTTGAGTTCTTAACGCGGGGTGTTATAGGATTTCTGTTGAGTTCTTTTCGGCCAGCTGACGGTTTGCTGTTGGTTTGGCTGGCCGGTCGTGGTGTTGTAGGGGATGATCCGGGAGGCGGTGATGAAGGGGAGTAGGGCTGGGCTCGAGGGAGACGACGGGTGTGTGGTTGGTGAGTTTGGCTCGATTCGAGCCGGCTCTCTTTTTTTTTTTGCTCGAGCAAAGCTATAGGTGCCGGTTCTATATTCCGCATAGGTGTCGGTTGCTAGTATTGGGGCCGACCAATAGGTGTCGGTTGGGAAACCAGCACATATAGCCGGTTCCCAACCGGCACCTATGATGGGTTTCTGTACTAGTGCGTCTTAAATTTGACTTGATCTAATCCATGGTCAGATAACCGACGTCATCATCAAATAGATAAATCAAACTCACCGGATATGAAGAGGACCCTTTCTTCCTTGATGTCTTATGAACCGAGTTAACAAATCCAACATCAATGCTTTTCCGCATCCGTAGACTGAACCTACGATACTTTGAGAAAATTCAACATTGCCGTGAATCACCCCAAGAAACTGCCACCATACCGTTTGCTCTTCTTCTTCAGTGACGCAGATTACATATATCTCCATCATACAATTCTCATATATTTTAGATATACTTTGCACTGCCAAACAACCCATTAACACTCTCAATGATTTTCACCCGGGACATCTCGTCATAGATCAACTTCGCTTCTTCCGCTGAGTCAAACCTTAGACTTAACCTTGCTCTCTACATGCATCGACCACGTCCTGCCATGGCCTCACTAGACCAAGTTCCAGCGCATAATGTTGCATGCAGTCTGCCAGTCTCCACGCTAAGCCTCCTTTGACCCATCGTAGTAAACGAAACGGACCAGTCCACGTGAACAGTAACAAGTCAACGTGAACAGTAATTCGATGAACAGTAATCAGCCCAAAACCATGAGTAGTAGCCGGCCACAATGTGAACGGTAGCAGCGCCTGCACCAACCGGTGCAGAAAACCGATTCCTTTCTTATCCGGTCAACCAGGTCCACGGCTAGCTTGCACATCGATCTGTCCGCCTCGCATTTTTTCACGTCTCCTACCGACGCATCCATGCGCTGATACCTCCACGGCTTCGCCTGAGCAACGCCGATCCCACCGGTGCTGACGCAAGCGCCGACACCACTGCTCCCCGTGAAATCCGCCGCCTCCAATCACCGGAGCTGGCGCGCATCAAATCCCGCTGGCACCTACATGATGATCATACCAAACCGTGTTTCTATCGCTCGAACTTCATCGCAAACGAAATCCACTCCGACCTCCGATCGACCACCCATCAATTTAGCCGTAAGTCGAAGCCGACAAATCACCATGCTATCTTCCTAACCGCTGAACGATCCGAGCGCTATGTCTAGCCATCTTCCTATCGAACGCAGCTCACCGAAAGACCTGAGCCAACCCGTCCAGAGTGTTCGATTCCACTGACCGAGAACGCCAATCGCCTCCAACTTCAATCAACCCCCAGCGTCTGGCCAGTCGCTCCCTGTTGAAAGTAGCTCATCGGAAAGTCCCGGCCACCCCCCAAAGTGTCCAACCCATCGATTGGATCGCTAATCGCTTCCAACACCATCAACCCGAGCACCACGCCTGGTCGTTTCCCTGTTGATTGCAGCCTTCGAATGGTTTAGACCACCGTCTTAAGTGTTCGATTCCACCGATCAAATTCCGTTGATCGCCGCCGTGCTCCACCTTGCGTCCATATCCGTCCTTGGACATTCTGTGTAGTCGTCGCGGCGTGGAGCACCTCCTTCGCACCTCTACCATGGATCTCCTGCAGACTCTGATATCACTTGTTATAAAACCGACCCGATATATCCCTCGAAAATCAAACACGGAAGAAACACCAAAGGAGATCAAGTGCACAGGAGTTCCCATTCAGTAATAGCGATAGCAGCTTGTCTAAGATGAAATGATGTACTAGTATGCACAGCTGCACCCAGCGTCTGCGTGTGCAAAAATGTGTTGGCAAGAAATACGGGGGCACCTGATCACGCAACGCAGGATCAGTACAGTGATAGTTGCATAACAACTCTTTGCTGAACCTTCTTGTAACTGGCGCGGATCACATGACTAATACTAGCTCATCTTCTGAATTTACAATGATGGAATCATGCAAATGAATCTGTTGTTTTACACAGCAAGAATCCATATTGTTATAGTGCACAGCAGGAAACCTCTGAATATTGGTAATTCAGTCAGACAAGGTAATAAATAGATCGGCACTTGCATATATCCAAAGTCATAAAAGAGGCTGTCGTCAAACCTACCGTTTCCAAATTGGGTTGTTTCTCTATATAGGCCCCAAAAATAATGAAGACAGTTTCATCAATGGGAGAAAAAAAAGGTCAAAGTTTAAGGGGGTCGAAGTTTTGATCTCCCACCCCTTTTGCGTCCAAAAAAAAATTGTAGGGACACGCGGTAGGAATTTAGATTGTTACTCCCTCCGTTCCAATATGTTAGAAGTTTTGGTATTCAAATTTTATCCTAAATGTTACAATCTACTCCTAGTCAGGATTGGAGTTTGGGTTCGTAGGTTACCCAGAACCTGGTAATAGTAGCTGAACTTCTGAACACAGAAGACTGTAAATGAATCTGGTGATTCTTACACAGTAGAATTCCATCTCCTAGTCAGGATGATGGAAGTACGTCAGAAGTTCAGAACTGGGCAGCCTTGCTGCGTTGGCCCGAGAAAGAATCAAGGCCCGGCAAAGAAAAAGAAATCAAGGTCAATGTGGGCCGGAGTTTAATCCCCATTTCTCTTTATTGGCTCCCAAAAAAACTGAATAGGTGGGAAAATCAGATAATAGAATGGCGGGCGCCCAGGCCCGGCGCTGGGCGGTGCCACGTCGGATTTTTGCTACAGTAGCTACAGTCCCGGGTGGGAAATGTTTCGAAAAAACCCTTCACTTTGAATGTAATTCGATTAAGAACCTACCAGAACAGTTCCTCTGAGATTATGTTTTACTTATAGATCCTTAGAAAAGCAGGATATTCCATGTGAAGGTGAGAAAATTCACGAATTTGGGCAGTGCTTTAAAAAGTGAAATCCTAAGGGCTTTTTCACAAAAGGACCCCTACTAACCCACCCACCCCAAAACCCTAGGCGCGCCGTCCGCGTCCCCATCTCCCTCTCGTCTCATCCTCTCCCTCTCCCTTGACGCCCCACCGCCGCCGGTGAGCCATCCTCCTCCGTCGCCTTCGTTGCTGACCGCCACCGCCTCCACCTCGCGCCACCGCCGTCACCTCTACCTTGCGTAGTCGTCACCATCGCCAGCCCCCGCCACCATCCCCTTTATCTGTAGCAGACCACTGGATCTGGCCCTCCGCCACCACCGCCGTCGAAGAAAGCGCCGATGGGCAAACCACATCCGCCGCCTCCGTCCCCTTCGCAGCGGGGGATATTAGGCTCCAGTATCTTTGCCGGATCAAGCGCAGATTGAGGCGACCCCATCTTCTCCTATCTTTGCTGGCGAGCGCAGATGAAGGCAGTGTGGGCCGACCTCGAGTGACGACCTTCATGGTGAGTGCAGATCGAGCGATAAACTCGACGGAGGATGGACTCACGACCTCGATTGCAGATCGAGGGTCATTTCTTTGTGTGCAGGCACTATATCTAGGTGGGTGGCCATCTTCATGGTTTGATCCCCATGGCAGCCAGTGCGTCATCAGTTGCTCTGTCGATGGAGTTCACACAGGTCTTCGCCCAAGTGAGTACACATTCGGTCTGTTTCTCCTCTCTTGTGTGATTTGCTCGGCGTCCTGTTCAGTTAGTTTTTCTTGCCTCATTGTTAATGTAGCTGGTATATTTTTCTTAAATGATTTTCCCGTGGATCCCAGAGTGTGAGCTGATTCGCCATGGATCTTGCGGGATGAGTATTTTTTAGGTGAAGCTCCATCGTCTGATAGGTTTGATGTTGATGATTTACCCAGGAAATCATATTTTCTAGGTTTGGATTAGGGTTGGTTATTTTGGCTGGATTCAGCGTGCTGTGTGGTACTGTTCATGAATGTGGCTTCGCCAGTATTTGTTCTCTTCATAACAGGGTAATATTTGCCCTCTTTGCTGTCTGTGGGTATCTGTTTTTGCTGTTGGTGTGCCTGTTTTGGTACTGGTTCAATGTCTATATAAATGCCGGCAATTTTAGTGGCAGGGAAAATTTTGATTAAGAACCACACTTGTGAAACTCTGTTAACTCCTTTTTCTCAGGAAATATTTAGGCTCTTTATCAGTGTATTTGCAGACCTTGCTGAAACTAGCAGTTTATACCTTCCGAGAATGATTTTGATATTGGAAAATGCTGCTGCACTAAAATGTTCTGTGATTATGCTCGCAATTGGCTGTCAGGACTTGGTTCTTGACATGGTCAGAATTTTCCTCTCAACAGTAAAGTATGATTGAATCTACTGCCATGGTTTCTATACACCTATGATTTTACAAAACCTCTAGGATGCATCTTTATTAGTCTATTATGGAACAGGCAAGGTCTTCAGCAAAGTTTATGCCAAGCTATGCTATCGATAATGACTTGCTTAAATGAAAAAAATTACTCAACCTCTCATGGATGTGATTTTACGCAATTTAGTAGAAGAGGACAAGGTGAGGTGTTCAGTGTCCATATATTACTGATACAGAGTGTTTCTTTTTAAAATTTGTACTTCTACATGTAGGTGGCTTGGATATTGGACACCTGGTTTACTTGCTATTGACAGGCTGATGTTAATTTGCTCCTTGTTGCCTGTGCAGGGAGAATCCCACAAAAGCAACGGGCTGTTGATATCATACAAAATTATACTGAGAAATTAGAGCCCATTCTTGGTACTACCTCCATCCCAAAATAAGTGTAGTTTGCACTATTCATGTCCAATGTTTGATTACCCATCTTATTTGAAAAAAAATTATGATTAGTATTTTTATTGTTATTAGATGATAAAACATGAATAGTACTTTATGTGTGACTAATTTTTTTTAATTTTTTCATAAATTTTTCAAATAAGACGGACGGTCAAACGTTGGACACGGATATCCACGGCTACGCTTATTTTGGGACGGAGGTAGTACTTTCTTGTCTTCATGCATTTTCAACAAGGATGTGCCAGTTAATGAAACCAGGAAACCACATCATAAGATTATCATGGAAATGTTTAGTTTGCACCCCAGATGCTTTTTGTTGTTATTCGACACTTAACTCATGAACTCCTGGCATGTTATTTCATGCCTCCTTTGATATACTATTACATATATGTAAGCCTTGATTCTGTATTTTTCTGCTTGTTTAGAGTTATTGTGTTGATATCTAGCTGGAGGCAGTTCCCCTGACTGGGAGGCACCTTGAATATCTAATCTTCGGTTTGCTCAAGAAAATCGATCAGTTTTTATGGAATTCTTGAAGAGACTCTCTGACAAACCTGTAGAAGTAAGGACTGCTGCAATTGATGCAACAAAGGTCAATTACTACATGGTTGTATCGTCTGGAAATGAAGCTAATGATATTGTTAGTAAGTCTGCTGCTTATATGTGTTGTTATTACATGCAGATTTCCATATTAGAATCCTCTTTATGTTTATATTTTGTTTTATTTGGCAGCATCGCTTGAAGGGAAGCTGTCGGATTTTGATTACAAAGTGAGGATCCGAGCTGTCGCTGCAGTGTGCGATTTGGCTAAATCAAATCTAATATCATTTCCTTCTGAGGTAATATTGCAAGCAGCAGAGAGGCTATGTGATAAAAAAGTTAGCATTAATTGTTGTATTTTTCACTACTCAATGTTTTATATGGTGCCTCACTTAAACATTTTTTTAGGTATCTGTCAGAAAGCATGTAATGCTTAAGTTGCTAGACTTATACCGAGATTACTGTAAGAATTGCTTAAAAGGGACTGCCACAGTCAACACTCACTATGAACAAATCCTAGCTAAGCTTATAATACTTTGTTTTGATAGAGATAATGAAATATTCAGGTTTCCTTATTTCTGACCTTTTTATTATGGCAGGACACAGAGCATGGAGATTATACTTGCCGAAGAACTCTTCCCATCATCGCTTTCTCCAAAATAAAGGGCGAACCACTGCGTTGTGTTCTTCTTTTATTTCAAACCACAACATATTAAGGCTTTGCAGTTTGCACATAATCTTTTCTCAGAAAAGAAGGCACATATAGTCGTATGTGTAGCATACAGTAGACTATTATTCATCTTGTGTTGCAGGTTTGTAAATCATCAATACATAGGAATATTCAATTAATTGTTCCTTAATTGACTCTTCCTGTTTTGCATGAAGAGCCTTCAGATGAAACACAGAAGAAATCTCACGCATCATTCAGAAAGATTTCTTCTGCCATTGCAGATACTCTAATGCTGAAGAGTGCTTAAAAATTTGCACCATCTGAAAGACAGTAACATATTTAAGAATTTGGATGAACTCAGTTATGAGAGCAACAATTTAGTTTATCCATTGTCTTGTTCCACCTATATGTATTTTTCTAATCTTCCTGAAAGTGCTGAAGTCATGAGCTCTCCTTGTTGTTTCAGTAATTCAGGCATTGTTCTGCTCAATCTTCCTCTTTGACAAAAAAAAGGAGCCTCTATAAACACAAAGCTATGCATATAGCTTAAACTACAGTAGTCCTTTTGGATCTTTGGATAGCCTTATTACATTGTACATTGACAGTAAATCCTATTTAACTGCTGCCCAACGCAAGGATCGAATCTATATATGTTTGCTAACCTTTTCCTGAAAATACACATGCATCGCTAAGGATTGTAGATACACATTCTATCTTGCTTTACATGTTAATTAGTTTGTTTGAGTTAATGTTTATACTTTAATGATCTGCATCACAAGATACAATCGTAATAAGTGACTGAAGGTAATTGATTATTTAAGTTGTTTTATTTTGCCTCTTTGTATGATTCGGTTTCTCTTATCCATCACGATTTATTCACCCTAAAATTCTTTGCCACAACCTAATTAACTTTGCCTAATTTTTATGATTGACAAATACTGCAGCCATGGAACCAATTTGATAGAAACCAAATTGCATACAGGTAAATGTTTAAGGCTTTCTTCTCCAATTTAGTTTTTTCTTCTTAGCTTTGAGATTTACGAAGGAGTAATACATTATCTTCCCCTAACTGGTAATCATTTAGGCCCACTAAGGAATGCTAAGTTATCTATTTAGGGGCATTAATGTGTTCTGTTTTTCAAGTTCGCTATTAAAATTAATAAAAAAAACATATTCCTTTACTGCCATGCGGATGATAAAATATGTTTTGGCACATAAATATGCTTGCAGTTCTATATGAATTGTCATATCACTGAAAAGGTGGCATTTCAAATTGCAGGTTTATCTACCAATAGAACGGTGATTCCAAACAATGTTTGCTCCCACTTGGCTCCTTGCATAGTTTTCAGGCGACTAGACTTCAATTATGGGTATTTTTTTTGCCCCTTTCCTTATTACCATTCCATGTGGTGTTGTCTTGCTTTTTATTTCCTTTATAGTCATCTAGGCTTCTGTAGAGCTTTCTTTCATGGAATAACTATGGTCTCCATAGTTATGTTTCTTCCTATATAGTCCGTGTTCCTCTAATTACCAGCTGCCAGCTCATAGTAGCAAAATATTATCGGTTGAAAATAGAGATGATATTATACAATCCACCGAGGAGTAGCAACAGGATAAGCGTGACTCTTTTGTATCCTATTGATTCAGCTAAACTGAAAACATAAGTTTCTCAGGTTAGCTCTGCCTATTTGCATTCAGGAATAGTCTATTTAGATGCATATGGTCTTCTCGCCCACTTTAGCATATTGCCATCTATTTTTGAGTAATACAGAAATATCTTTCATTATTGCATTATTGACTCTTATAATCCAATGAGTAGCTATGCCCATAGGTTAATATTTAATTGGATCTTCAAGGTGTCATATTAAGTTTCTCCCTTGGATGTTACCTACTGTATTTTATGCATGCATACTACCACTTCATATTAAGTTTTGTGCCTTGAACAAAGAAGCGGTGCTTGTTCTATTCAGGTGGAGAGGGTTGCAAGCATGCTAAAGTACTTCCTCTTGCAACTTGCTGGTGCTCAAAGCAAATGATTGACTGTAAAAGATCATGACAAGTATGAGTTCTACCTGAAGCAGCTATTAAAATAGATCTCATTGATATATTTAATCTTTGTATGCTTTAGTGCTCTTGTGTTTTTATTAGTTCTTTTACCTAATTTCATCTTCATTGCTGTCTTTATATGGTAGACTACCACCATCTATGTCCATATCACGAGGGGTGATAAAGAAGGTATATTCCCAGCTACCATCTCAAAAGATGGAAGATCATACAATGAACAGGTATGTTTAGCTTTATTTCTCCCATTAGTTTTGGCCTGCCGACTTGTATTCTGATAATTTTCTATCTATTGTAGTTGTTTTCATGTGCAACAAATATTTTGTTGAAGATTGGGGCAGACCCCCAAATCAGACAGGAGTTTTTGCAAGCAAGGAAAAACCTGCTGCTTCTGAGTTCATGGATGCTGAAGATATGCTTGGTGACATACCAGATGAAATTTTCGATTCAATTCAGGTATTGTTTCTGTCATTATGAAAAATATCTTTATTATGTTCAATGCAATCAAAGATCTTTCTAAGTTGAAAGGCTTGTATGCTCGACTCTATCCAATCAAATGGGGTACATCTTGATATCGATATTTCTATGTTGCAGAAGGTTCTACCCTTCTATTTTTAGAGCCTGCCTTATCCATATAATGCAAGTTCATATCAAAGTGTATATTTTATATTTTATGAGAAGTGTAAGTACTAAAATACAATGGTGCTCACCACTATTTTACAAGAATATATTCATACCAATGCTTTATCCTTAAAGTAGCAACTAATCAATCATATAACATCTTATAAATTTAGTACAAACTATATATATTTTTAATACTTCTTCAAATAGTATTACTGTCACAGTTAAATAAACAGTATCAGTTTGGTTCAAATTAATATTTTATCTATATGTCTATTTTTTTTCTTATTACTGACTCCCATGGCATGCTGGCATTTGATATATTATAATATGTTGTTATGTACACATCACAATCTTGTGGTTAGCTTTCAACCATATGATATTTATTTTGTAGGATCAACAATGCATATTAGCTTTGAAGGAACTACCATGTTTTACAAATTTCCATTTGATTCAGTATATGGGTAGAATAATATGAGTGCTTCATTTTTCACTTAGTTCTTTTGCTTGACAGTTTATGTGGTTTGGTTGGGTTGGTCCAACTTGAAGGGTGGTTGTCATTCTAATATGTTTACCAGCCTCACATTGGCTTGGAAATTAAGTGTCCGGCCAGATTCTGCACTATTTCTAACGCTTTTGTTTGCTATAATAACGATTTGGTTGTTATCAAATTGCCACCTCTTTTGCAGATACAATTGAACTAGATGGACATTTCTTTAGTGTACAATCTATTGTGTACCTTAGTTTGAAAGAACTAACTTTGTTGTAGTTTTGAAATGTTATCATTTCGTAGTCTCAACTAACATAATGATTATTTTTATATTAAAAAAATATATGTTGATTGATGAATTTTTGGCTTAGCTAGCATGCCTTTCTAGCTGTTTGATTGCTACCCACTATTTCCAGCACCCTTTCCAAATTTCAATAGCAATGCAAGGCCGTCCTCTAGGCACCTTTAGGGGGCAGGGAGTGTGACAACGTACACGCTCCCTGACATTACCAACGATTGGAACCTGCTTGCTTGATACAAAGCTGTAGTAGTTTTTCCCATGGATTTCCTGTAAACATCTGAGCAACTCACAGAAATGTTCTTTACCCCCAGAGACCGGCTTTCGTGAAAGCACCTTTGGGTGATGGTTTCTCGATCCTCTCTACATTCTATGAAAATGAAACAAATAATCCTTTAGTGCAGAAGCTCATGAGTTTAATTTTGTCTTGCTCCCTGAAGTCCTAAACTGAACAGAACGCACTTTGGGATGTCCACTTCAGGTTGGCATTTATTTTTTAGCTTCCTTGCCTATAACTTGTATCATGGATCACTAATGAGATGTCCACTTCATGTTGGCATTTATTTTTTAGCTTCCTTGCCTATAACTTGTATCATGGATCACTAATGAGATTTCTATTTGGTGTTCATGAACTATTTGAGCTGTGTCTTGCCAGTTTAGGATTATCGAGAAAGAAGATATGATTTGTAATGGCATGCTTGTATTCTCATAGTTGTTCTATGTTTCCAGAAATGTTCTCCACCAGCTTCAGAGTTCATCAGCAGTGCAACTTGGCTATCTCTTTCGTTGATCCTATTGATTTCATGCCACAACTACTTCATCTACTTTGGATCTACATGTTGTTCTCAGATCAGTTCCATGTATAATCAATTTTGTGCAACCGTTTTTTGCACAACCATGTATAATTACTATTGTTATAGTGTTATGTATCAGGTTTCAGTGACTTCATAGTTAACATGATATCAATTTGTATTTTACCAATCATTTCTCTTGTTTATTTACATACTGATCATTACTGACCCACTTAACTATTCCATCAAACTATATGCAGGAGGCACGCCATTGTCGAGCCCCAGCACCTGATATATAGCTTTTATTATGATGTTAGGTTATCTCTCTACCAAAATTCTGTTATCTATGGTCACTGCGCATGGAAATGTCGGTTGTATAGACCCCGTGCAAACCCTCACTGGTATATTATCATAGCAAGTACCTATGAAAACCATATGTATAAATTATATGCCCTTCAGGCTCTTTTAGAACAATTATTATATATCGCCAACATCAGCAGTTCATTACTATATTTATCTCAGCTGTTAAGACATCTTTAGTTCTTTGAATATGTTTATGAAGCAACACCAACAATACAATTGCTTACAGGTGGCGCGCCATTGGCGCGCCCAACCCTCTAGTCAGGATCAAAGGGGGTCGGAGATCTAATCCCGGAACCCTTTGCGTCGTTTTTTTTTCTCCATTTTGTTGGCCCGAAAAAGAAAAATCAATGCCAACGGGGGATTGGAGTTTGGGTTCGTAGGTTACCCTTTTTCACAGCGGAGCAAAGCAACTCGATCGGTCGCAGCACACGGCTTATTCACTTTGTTATTAAAAAAAATTAACCTTATTCAATGGCCAGCGTTGAGGTTAAGGTCACAGCCCCAACATTTCGCCTATTCTTATGCTTATAAATTTTAAATTTTAATTTTTGAGTTGATTTCGTGATTTTTTTATTTTACTATATTTGTTTCTAATAGTACAAGAACACACACACACACACATATATATATATATATATATATATATATATATATATATATAAATTTATTTTTAGTTGATAATAAACGATTTAGATGAGCATATGTTTAAGCGAGGCGTTTGGGCAGTTGACGTAGGCCGGGATTTTAATCTCCGGCCCATTGGCATTTTTCTTTATAGGCCCCCCAAAAAAATCAATATTGTTTTCTTCGTACTCTACCAAAGTGTCGAAGGGGTTCAGTGATTAAAACTCCGTACCCCTTGCGTTGGATCCCTTCTTATTTTAATTTTCTTTATAGGCCGGGAAAATAATATGGGAACACACGGTAGTAATTCAGATTCAAATTGTTAATGATAGTAGCTGAACTTCTGAGCTTAGGACTGTAGATGAACCTGTGGATTCTTTACACGGTGGGAATTCAGATAGATTTAGTGAAAAAGAAATACTTGACATTTATAAAAATTAATCTCAAAGTAGCCGAGACAGCATACTCATTCTGAAATAAAGATTGCTGAGACAGTAGACTGCCTGAATCAAAACAGCGGCACATTACCAATTTACCATACATTTCAAGAAAGACAAGAATTGAAGTATGCAAGCAGCACAGGAGTCCTCATTCAGTAACAGTAATAGTAGTGTTTTGCGAGATGAGTAGATGCCGTATGCGCCACTCTCTACCCACCGTGCAATACGGGCCGGAGTTTTAATCTCCGATCCATTGAGTTGTTTTTATAGGTCCCAAATATAACCTATTATGCGGCAAAAATATCAGGGTCAAAGAGGCGAAAAGACTAATCAGCGGTCGCTCGCGTGCGGGAGTGGAGCGCGATCGATACGAATGTTATTTTTGGCCCACCTGAAAACGCGTTTGATTGTGTTCCTTTCGATTTTCAGGTAATAACACGCAGCGATGCTTTATGTGCTCAATTTTTCTTCACGGGTGGTGCTGGAGTCCGGGCCAGACTTGTGGGCCTTCTCTTTTTATTTGCCCTGCTATGTTATTGTTTTCATAGTGGGCTAAGTATGCCAAAACTAAGCAATAGTCTGCTAGTCTAACTAGACTATACGGACCTCATCTGTTTTTTTTCTTTTTATTTTTTTAATTCGCTATAAATTCATTTGCGAAAATATATGTACCAAAAGTTTATGCATACAAAGTTTCTATATATAAAGCTTTTATGCACAAAGTTTCCATATATAGAGTTTTTATATATAAACTTTCTATGTATAAAGTCTATTAACTTTTTTTTGGGATAAAACACTGCTTTGTGGGCCCAAAATACGTGGGCTGAAAAAGCTTGAGGAAGAAAACACGTGGGCTGGAAAGCACGTGGATCCTAAATAAGAAAGCCTGCAATGCACGGCCTGTTATTCTGAAAATAACTTCTCTGCACATGGGCTCTCTTTTGTCGGAAAGAAACCACATGCTGCAGCGTGCATCTTGACCGTGCGAGCGCATGATAAAAGGGAAATAGAAAAAAAAATACGGGGACACGCATGTGGGTTTCCCGATCGCGCACCTCTGGCTTACGCGATCAATCGCGCATTAGGGGTACCCTCAAAGAGGGTCGGAGTTTTATTCACCGACCCCCTTGCATCGGGATTTTTTTTTAATTTTCTTTATAGCCCGAAAAAAAAATCATGGGGGACACGTAATATGAATTCAGATTGTTGCAGCTGAACTTCTGAACAGGCAATTACTGTAGGAGGCCATTGTTTCTCTGATTGATGGAATAAGCGAAACGGTATATTTGCAAATAGAAAATAATTTATAAATAAAATTTTTATATGTATTCTTAGCGATTTAAAAGCAAATACTGAAAAATAAACTACGATGAAAAAACCTTAAAATCAACTCCAAATTAAATATTGAAAATTCAAATTTTGGTTTATAAGCATAAGCATAAGGTAAGAGATGAGGACGGTAGATACTCTACTGAAAATTGACTTCAAGGCTCAAACTAGCCGACACAGCAGATTGCCCAGATTCTGTCTGAATCAAAGCAGCGGCACATTTCCATACATTCCAAGACAAAGAATCCAGTAGCAGTGATAGCAGCATACTCCTATGCGTGAGATGAGAGGATGTCGTATGCACCACGGTACCCACCGTACGTAACGTAAAAAAAATGTATTGGCAAGAAATACGGGGCTCCTGATCTTTCTTTGAACCAAACATACAAGACCGGCACACTGATATTTATATAACTACATCTGCCTGAACCTTGCTGTAACTGATGCAGGGAAAAGACTGGAATGGGACTATCCAACACACCAAGTAGCTAATAAAATAGCCCATCTTCTGAGTTTACAATGACGGAAATGAATCTGTTGTTTTACACAGCAACAACACAGATTGTTGTGGTGGCAGAATTGAAACTTCTGAATACCGGCAATTCAGTCAGACAAGGTAACAGAGTACTCATATATAATCCAAAGTCATAAAATGGCCATCGAATTCAGCTTCTGTCATCAAATTCTGACAAATGGTGGGTTAGTTGATTGTGCCAGCGGCATCCTGCATCCGGACCCAATCCTCACGATCTCCACTCATCATCTGGCCACCTGCTTCCCTCCCTGCTGGTCAAACGCCTCAAAAATATGAAGTGTTAGTGCAGCTAAGCAATGCATACAGGAAGCTAGCTGGAAGTTTCCACGGAAAAATGTAGTTTCTTCTGAAGAACTAGATGAAGAAACAACTATGTGGAACTGAACACTCTAAAAAAAAAAACTATGTGAAACTGAACACTATACGTACATAAAAAAATAAGACAAAAATCAATCATGTAATTAACTTTGAAGATAAATTACTCGGTCACATTAGACTGCCTCCTTGTGATCTATTTCTTGAATCTTGAGGGTAACTTCAGTCGGGAGTCACATCAGAATGCATGTAAGCAAAAATTCTATATACAGCATTTCTCCTCCATTACTTGATCAAAATAGTTAACAAATACATTGGCTGCTCTGTTACTTAGTCAAGAAATCCGCAAATGGGAAAGCAATAGCATACTCCCTTGTTAGTCATTAAAATGATTCACATATTTACATCTTTTAACTCTGTTCTTGTAAAAAAATGATTGCATTTCCATGTCCACGTCCTAACTTCTTTTGTCATCTGGAGCTGCGACCTGAATGACTTTCTGGTCCAACCTCGACATTTATAATCAGCAAAAATGCTCTTGAATCACATATATGGCCAATTTGCTTCGTTCAGCTGATTCAAGAGGCTTTATGCAATCGACCTTTCAGAACCACATATTATATATGAATCACCAATAATCATCACATGAGCAGACTCCATCTTCTATACAATGAAACCGAACAGTGTCCCTTACAACTATTCTTCTGCCTGTGGCAAGAGAAATGAGTTTGATGGCAACATGGCAATCATCACATATCCTGATGTTTTTCATTATACGAATAGTTTCTCCCTTAGGGGTGCGAATAAGGCCAAATGCAAGAGCTAATTTCTCGCTGTGATACATAAGATGTTCTTCCTTTTGTTCATCCTCAACATCATGTAGGGCCACTGCAATGTTTGGAACATATCCAATCACTTTTATCTCGTCTATCAGCTCTTGGAGTTTTATGGTGATCTGCTCCATATATGGGTGTTTCTTGTCCTCAGATGTGAAAACATGGACCTCACTGCCCACTTGAATCCAACTAACACCAGGCTCCTTCCTAACGCCCAACTCTCTCATCAGCCTCCTAACCTTCACCACACCATCCCACCGGTTTGCTTTCGCATACATATTAGAAAGCAAAACATAGGTTCCAACATCTTTGGGCTTTAACTGAAAAATCTGTTCAGCTACTCGATGACCAAGACCATAATTTCTATATACTTGGCAAGAACTTAGAAGTGATCTCCATGCAACAACATCAGTACCAATGCAGTTACTCTCTATGAATCGTTCTGCCTCGTCAAGCCGTCCAACTCTGCACAGCAAACCAACCATGCAAGTGTAATGTTCCTTACCAGGTTTTACTCCCACTTCCTTCATCATAGTATTCAGGTAGTAGAACCCTTCATCTACAAGGCCCAACTGAGCACAGGCTGACAACACCCCAATGAAAGTTACATAAGATGGGACTTCTTCTGCAAACAACATATCATGAAATGCTTCCATGGCTTCTCTTGCACGACCATGATGCGCGTAGCCAGTGATAATTGAATTCCAAGAAACCACATCACGACATGGCATAGAAAGGAAGACTCTCCGTGCATCCTCAACACTGCCACTCTTTGAGTACATGTTCATGAGGGCATTACCGACAGGCAAAAGGCCCCAATGCCCAGTTTTCATAGTACATGCACCAAGAGCATTACCAATTTTCAAGGATGCAAGACCAGCGCAACTGTTGAGAGCAACAGCATAAGTGAACTCATTAGGTCGAAATCCTTCCATTTCCATATCCAAGAACAACTGCAATGCATCTTCAAACAGCTCATTTTGTGTATAAGCAGTCATAACGGCTGTCCAGGAAACAATATTCTTTTCCGGCAAAACCTCAAACACACAATTAGCATCATGGGGACAGTCACATTTACCATACATATCAACAAGTGCACTCCCCACATACACATTCAGCTCGAGCCTCCTCTTCAACGCTTGGGTATGCACCTGACTCCCAAGCACCAACCCTTTCGTACTAGCACAATGCCCAAGAACTGCGACATATGACACATGATCCCATTGCCTGACTTTTCTCACCATGTTTCTTACTATACTGGTGGAACCATCCATCTGGCCCCGATCAAGAAACCCATTTATCATCGAGTTGAACGCGAATACATCAAAACTGGAAACATTTTCAAATACCTTCACCGCTTCATCCATGTATGCACATTGGCAATACATATGCAGCACCGCATTGCAAACATAAGGATGCTCTTCTAGTCCAGCCTTGATAGCATACCCATGGCACTGCCTCCCCATATCATAGCTCCGGACATGGGCGGCTGCAGCCACAGCCGACGACAGCACATACTCATTCAAACCAAAGTCAGCCACCCTTAGGAGCGCCAGGGCGTCCCTGTGTCGCCCGGAAGAAGCGTACCCAGACATCAGCAGGTTCCCAGACACGGGGTTCCGGGAGGGCATTGCGTCGAACACCTGGCGGGCGAGGCCTAGGCGGCCGCACTTGACGTACAAGGCAATGAGGTTGTTGTACTGGACCACGTCGAAGCGAGCGGCCCTGATAACCCTCGCGTGAACCGCCTTGCCTACGCAAAGATCGCCGGCGGCGGCGGCAGCGCGAAGCACGGCAACGGCCGCGCGCCGCTGGTCGACCGATACGCCCATAGGGCAAGCTCGGGCAACCGCCATGACAACCGTCCCCACAAACCCCCACCCCTCCCTCCCTTCTCCCTCCCGGCGTGCCTCAGCTCCTCAGCCGGCACCACCGGAGTTGAGAAGGAGGAGCACGGGCACCGGAGTTGGGAGAGCAAGCGCGCGGGCGGCGGGGGTCTCCTTTTCCCGCGCGGCGAGTCCGTCCCAGCGTCCAGTAGACACCACCGGAGTTGGGAGGAAGGCACGCGGCGCGGCCACCGGTCACCGGAGTTGGGGAAGAAGGCGCGCGGGCGGCGGGGTTTAAGCAGAGCCGCCGCCAGCCGCCAGAGAGAAGGTTTGAGTGTTTTCCTTGGGCCTCTCTATCCTGTCTGTTGCCGCCTGGACTCGGCCTACTCCTTCTACAAGGCACTATCCTTCTTTTCTTGGGCCCAACGCCTTCTCCCGGTAAATAAAATGAACATTAATCCTGTGATTGCCATCATATTCGTCGTGTTACCCATTACTCTCTCATCTCAGGAATCCTTTTTAATTACACGAGTGGAAAAACAGAGAAATAGAAAAAATATATAAAATTCTAATGGAAATACAGGATTACAAAACATAAAAATATCAGTTTGATTGGACCGCAGAAAAAAATATAGAAATCGGATGAAAGAAATAAACTCAAATTGAAAGCTCTTGATAAGTTTTCTCTAAAATCTCTCGTTTCATATGAATTTCAAAGGATAGGATGATTCAATCTTTTGTTTCAAAATCCTCCAGAATTCTTCTCTCTGTAGAGAAAATCTTATATTTTCTCTACAAATCAAAGAGGCCCTTAAAATACTTGTCATTTTGTTAACTACTCTGTTCATCGAACTTTGACTGCTCGTATTTTTTAATAAAAGAATATAAATTATGCCATATCAACAAAGTGTGTAGCTTCCTAAATACAACTATAAAACTTTAAAAAAAATTGATGGTCAAAGTTAGAATTGCATTAGTCAAAAGTTATTTAAAACAGGAGGGAATATTACGGGCTCATTTGCAATACATGGATTGTATAGGGTTTTTATATAATTCAGTTCAACTTCTTTAAAAATCTCTCAAAACTCCCCCATTCCAGAGGCGGCAATCGGCATATCCAGCAGTAATTGGCAGTGCAAGATATAACATTCATCTCCTTAATAATTTGTTCATTGTTCTGTGGATCTCTCGTCCAACTTTCATGCTTGCAAGACGAAGTTGGAGCCTCAGTTGAAATCCACGCACAAGTGAAGTGAAGCTCCAGAAATCCTTTAGTTGTAGGGAACAATATCAGGTGTACATAGCTACATTAGTGAACAAATGTACAAACCGAATCAGTATATCTTAGCCCCTGTAGTCTCTTCTTATACACTCCAGAAATGAAGCAAAAGGTAGAAAGAGAACAAAATTTTCCTATTATAAAGATGGAAAAAACATATATATATTCTTTCAGATAATGGGACAGCAAAATTATATGATATAGGCATTGGAACTATTTTTTCAATTTAAGAAAAGGGAGTATATTGTCATTAGTCTTTCCAGCCATCTTTGGTAGATCTCCTTGACGCTAGGCCTTTGGATGATAGGTTGGGCATATGTCTGGTTGGCGTCAATGGCGCCTCATCATCCCACTCGTCTCCCCAGTTGTCATCCCACTGATCAGATTGATCTGCTTCTTTCTTCCCTCCAGTCGAAACCGGAAGCTCCGCCACATCAAGCTTCTGGTATGCAGGTCCACCATCTTCGTTACCTCTTCTCCGAAGTTTGATGCATGCTACCACCGCTCCAATAAGAACAAAAACAGGCACTAGCATGTATTTTGAGGTAAGCCGCATCGGCATTACTTGACTTATCTCCCTCGCAATTGCTCGGTGAATGCTAATATTGCAGGTCTCTTCAGCAACTCTAAGAATTATTGACATGTTTGGTGCACCGGTGTTAAAAATAGTCACCTGTGTCTAAATTAACAATAGGAGAATATAAAAAGATCAGTACATCCATTGAAAACATTGAAACAGCATGAGAAAGATCCAGTTCCCCTTGAATAAAAGCTGATAAGAACAGAAATAGTATACTGACATTCTGCTAATCCTGAGAGGCACTATCAACAAGACCTCAAAATAAGCTAATGCAACTATACATGTATATAAATCAATATGGGATTAACATACCGTAGTTCACATGAAATATATAACTCATGAACCAATTATATGACCAAACATAAATTAAAATGAGAGTAAATTGTGTCTACGGTATATAAACTTGGTAGGTGGGTGCGATCTAGTGCAAGTACTTGAGAAATGAGCACATAGATGCAATAACTTGGCTAATGCGTGCATTTTGGTAAAAAGTCAATATTCTACACCATATGTACTTTTTACGCCATGTAAAAAAGCAACCACTCCGGCCATCTTGATCTACATGTATTAAGTATTATTTTTTCTTGGTTATAATAATAATATAATCCGTTAACTTGAAACTTAAATTTATAATGATAGCAAAAGTAAGTGCATGCAAACTAACATAATTTTCAAGAGATTCGACTAATCATACATATCATTGTCTCAGGTGATGACTACTGTAAAACGCAAAATCGAATCCAGGAGCAGTTAAACTTATAGTAAAAATAACAAAATATGATTAATCAAAGGTGTATAACAGTGTTTTTAACCAAAATGCATGTGATTGCCAAGTTCATGTACCAGTCTACTCATTTTTCAAGTTTGTACACTAGATCGCACCCACCTACCAAGTTCTTGTACCGCGGGTGCAATTTACTCTTAAAATGAATTTGACACCATGAAGCTAGAATCGTGGCAAAGAGCAACAATCCTTATACAAGCTTGCACAAAAGCTACTCTATTTTGAAACAACACATACAGAAACAACATACTGTAGATAGTACATATGGGAAAAAATAAGCCAGAAAACCTGCAATATAATCCTCTCACAAGCTCGCTGGGAAAACTTTCGTATCAATAAAAAAATATAAAAGACAGTCTCTTCTGAAATAACACATGTGGAAGTAACATCATGCAAATATTGCATATAGAAAAGTTAAGCGAGAAAATCCCATTACTATAATTATCTTCAAGATACTCATTTGAATTAGCTCACCTCATTATGATCATTTGCTTGGACATGGACGGTGTCTTCAGCTGAAGTGACAAATTCTGGAGTTGTAATACCAACATAAAGTGGGTCCATGCCTTTGTTGTCCATCAGAAGTGATAGAGCTAATGAATCTGATTTCAACAGTAACAAGTTATTTATGTGCGAAACATAGAAAAAACTATTTAATATGAACTAACATGACTATATCCATATGTGATGCAAAATCTTCAGAGAAAAAACAATGAAAATATATTTTTGCAAAGTATTTTTTAGGTAGGTGATAACCTCACAGGTACTTTTGCGGAAATATTATTTGCTTAAATTCGTCAGGGGCACAATTTGCTTGTGATACAGCAGTTGTATTGCATATTCAATTTGGTCCCAGAGATTGTGCTTTTGGTTAGTATAGATATCTCCACCCACGCCATCAATTATCACTTCATCAGCACTAGCCGTGGCTATAAGTTGACAATAGTGAATTGCAATTGCTCAAAGATAATTGCTGCCAGGGGAAAATTACAGTTGCAGACCAATTATGTGTCAATTTTTTTTTATCAAGATACCCAGTTTTTGGTAGCACTAATTAAGGCAAGGTCCAATCAAAGATATTTTAACTGCCATAACACAATTTGCAAACGATCTGTCGAAAAGTAAACGAGAACTTCTCATGAAGACAGGCATACTGCTATACAACAATGATGGTGCACTAACAGAGATTAGAGAAGACTAGTTGCCGAGAAAATCACCTTCTCCAGGAACTTTCAAGCAGGCGATGAACTTTTTATTTTCAATTACACATGTATGAGATGGGTCACACCCCTTGATAAGAGGATCTTGCGAGAAGTCGGTTACATGTGAGGATTTTGCTGTGCTGATATCTTTGTCCACATGATGCACTGCTGTCTCATCTTTTGTCGTGCTAATACCTTCTCTTGATTTGTCCTTATTGTTCTCATCAGGGTCATTCTCTGTGTCATCATGTTGTACTCTATTAGGATTTGTTTCATCATGCCATCCTGCTTTCCCACCATCTGAATGAGCTATATTGTTGTCATCATTTTTGTCTGCTTGTAGGATATCTGTTTTGTCCTAAATTCAAAGGAAACAATGTATCAGCAACAACAACGAAAACAAAACATATTTTGGCATTTGTTAGTCACTGGATCAATGGACCATTGATATTTGACTACTCAAATTAAGTTTTCATGGTAGGCAGTAGGAACTTCAAATGTTTCTCAGTATTGGTGAATTGAGCTTTGGCCATGACAAGTTAAGATCAAGCAATGAAATCTTTCATGTGACATGAGAATCACAAATAAGTACCTGAACTCTAGAGTGCACAAAAAGACAATAGCGATGCATTGCCGATGGATCGAAGCATAAAAAGCTACCAGCAATGACCCTATACCAGAGCCTCGCCATGTAAGATTCAGGTCATCCCAAATACAGAAGGGATGACAGCTTATATGTTCCGTCAGAATTAAAATCAGCCAACGTTCTCCCAACAATTAAAGCACAAGTAGTAATCAGTAATCAACTAATCATTCAACCCACTCGTGTAAATCTATGCATCTATAGCCATCTACCTTACTTGTTCCAGTTAATTATTATGCAAATAATACCACACATTTGGAAATCGCTCTCCTAGATATTACACCTTACCTCTTCTGCTGCGGCGGCAATAATAATCAGGCAAACCAATAGAAGCAGCCGCAGGCCGCCCCACCGCATCCCGCCACAGCAGCAACAAAGCTCGCACTGCCTCGCCCCAAATCCAACCCAACCCGACTACCCGAGCTGGTCCTCGCCGCACGCCGCCGGCCGGGGCGGAGATCTGGGGGGCGGAGCGGAGGGGAGGCGCCTCAGCCGGCGTGTGCCCCCCGCGCCAGCTGTTAGCGGCGGCCGGAGGAGACGAGGAACGAGCAGCCGACGAGAAAGTAGTTGGGAAACGGGAAGGAAACCGCCACCGGCGACTGAAAAAGAAAAATCGCGCAAAACGAAGACGGCCGTGACTGCGGCCAAGGAGGGAAAAAAAAAGGTTTTTTTTCGCTGGCCGGCAACGCATCACTGCATGTGTCCAAAGGGAAAGGCACCAAATTACTTGCAGTTGCAGGCTTGCAGCAGATGTTTTTGACCTTTTTTTTCTTTATGACTGGTTGATTCAGTGCAAGGAATAAACCATGGTGACAGTTTTGTATTAGTATTAAGGCTGTGAATTTTTTTCCCTTTTCCCAACTCACCTCTCTCTTGTTTTCCGCGCACGTTTTTCAAACGGCTAAACGGTGTGTTTTTTGCAAAAATTTTATATACAAAAGTTATTTAAAAAAATCAAATTAATTTATTTTTTAAAAAAAATTAACTAATACTTAATTAATCACGTGCTAATAGGTTATTCCGTTTTCCGTATTTAGTGTTTGAGCTGGGAAGTCTATGCTACGATCGCAGACTAAGTTAATCACCGGAAAGAACAGCATTATACCCAGTTTTGGTGATTGGTGTACTGGTGCTCCGTTGATGGGCAGTATATTTATCAGTATGAGATATTCAGATACAATCAAGAAGTCCGTACTGCGAGATAAAAAAAATGATATGTACTGTAAATGCTAAGTTAAATCCAAGTATACATTAGCGTGTGCCGATTCAAGAAGCGGAGTACAGATCATTCACTGGTGGGCTGGGCCGTTGGGCTTCCCAATGGTTCAAGCCCGTGCACTGCAGGAATGGGGCCCAGCCTGAAGAATATACGTGCAAACAACACAGCCCAGGTAGGTTGGCAGACTGGGCTGACAGCAAGTGTGGGTGAAACGGAAGAGGAAAAGGCCCATAAGTCATGGTGGGCCGTACTTGCGGACTGGCCCAAATTTTTGCTGTTCGTCTTTGCATTGCTGGTTTTTCGCTGAACCTGATTCGGCTCTTGCCGTTCAGCTAGTGACAGATTACAGATGAGATCACAGATCCAGCCAGCTTCGCAACTGATAAATGGTACTGACCAAAATATAAATATTTTTTAAATTTTTACATGATTAATGAAGAGAAATATAAAATTAAATAGGTAATAATTGTAATTGGTTAAGATGAAGGAGTAAGTAAAGAAATTAAACAAGAGATAAGTTGTGTTTGATTAAGATGAGGAAGTATGTGAAGAAGTTATTATATTTTGAGATAATTTTAAGATGCTAGAAACTGCTATGTCTTCGGACGCAGGGCAGTAGATCATTTGTCAGATTGGAAGGATTGTGCTACTGTACATAGTGTTTCAGACTTTCACAGCACGTGGAGCAAATGGATTCAGAATGTTGTCAAGAGTTGCACCTATTGTTTCAGAACTCCAATTGCAGTCTGCAATATGCATATGCATTGCTCTTGCATCTGCAACCTTAACTTTCAGTAGGTGGTGTTTGAAACCGATAAAAATGAAGATTAAGTTGTACACGTAAAGCGAGAAAATCATTAGCACGTAATTAATTAAAATCTAATTATTACAAACTAAATAAACAAATATATTTGATATTTTAAAGCAAATTTTTTTTCTACGAAACACATCATCTAGTAGTTTGAAAAACGTGCTAACGAAAAACATATCCACGTCGGACAGGTGGGCCCCATCCGAAGGGACTATATTTAAAACCTCGTCTCTGAGACTCGGACTGTTCAGTGTTCAGTGCCACCACCTTCTTCTTCTTCCCCAAGACTACCAATCCAATCTCCTCCTCGGCGCCCGCCGGTCGTGGCCATGGCGTCCAACAAGATCAAGGTCGCCAACCCCATCGTCGAGATGGACGGTCAGTATGATCCTTTCCCCTTACCCCCTCCCTACACGGATCTGCTTCTAGTCTCCAATGGATCCCCTCGTCGTGTCCTCAATTCGTCATGCGTATCGTTTTGCGACTCTCTTTGAGCTTATCTTTAGTCTAGGTTCAGTAGCGTGCCATAGGAAGCCTCTCGGATCTAGTAGATCCTTTGCATTGCCCTTGGTTGGTTAAAGTTAGGGATCCGATTAGCGATGCGAGTTTTTTTTTTTTTTTTTGAGGTCGAGTGCTCCTCTTGAGAGATATGGTACATTGGCACTCACGTGCGTTTCCGGATTGGATTTTCCGTTTGCAGGTGATGAGATGACTCGAGTATTCTGGAAATCTATCAAAGACAAGGTAATGGGCGCTTGCTGATTGATTCTTTCTTGGTGTACTTTCAACTTTCACTGCTGGTGTTCTTATAAAAATGACATTTTTTAACACTAAATCTGCAGCTTATCTTCCCGTTCTTGGACTTGGACATTAAGTACTTTGATCTCGGACTTCCATACCGTGATCAAACCGACGATAAAGTCACAGTGGAGGCAGCGGAGGCTACCCTCAAGTAAGAACTTTATGCTAAGTAAGCTTTACAAGGACAGAGTCACTTGATGCTTGATTTGTAGTTGAATTGCTAATGTGCGGTTGTGTATATTAGGTATCTATGCATTCAATGTACTATTTGAGCAGTGCAAAGGAATTTCCTTGTGCATTTCTGACAGCCTGTCATTTATTTACTTGTTACTTCAGTTCTGCTTAGTATTGTCGCCTGTGCTTGAACATTTCACTGCATATTCTGTAGTGTATACCTATGTTACAATTGTTTATGTTCTCTGCTCCTCCAATCCTTCGTAGGTACAATGTGGCCATCAAGTGTGCAACCATTACACCAGGTATATTTGCGTTGATGCGTGTTGACAAATGTCAATGGTTTTCAACAATTTTTGTTACTGAGCATTGCATAAAAAAACATTACAGATGAAGCAAGGGTTAAGGAGTTCAGCCTGAAATCCATGTGGAAGAGCCCAAACGGCACAATTAGAAATATCCTAAATGGTAAGGTGCTGCTGTAATTCCATCTGATTCAGACACTGTGAATTCTAATATTCATGTTTCTGTTCTTGCTACCTTCAGGCACTGTGTTCAGAGAACCAATTATCTGCAAAAACATTCCTCGGCTTGTTCCAGGTATTGGAAAACACCAGACATTATTACTATTTCATATGCAATCTTTCTTACACTTACTGAAATGGTTATGTTTTCAGGATGGACTAAGCCCATTTGCATTGGAAGGCACGCATTTGGTGATCAGTACCGTGCAACGGATGCAGTTATCAAGGGACCTGGCAAGCTTAAATTGGTTTATGGTACACTACCTTACCTTAGATACACATAAATGGAATGTTTTTCCTAGCTAAACCTCATAATTTATAACTGTAAGGTAGATGGTATACACCAATCGGCATGAATAAGATTTTTACCTTTTTACTTTCTTTTTTCCTACTGTTAAGAGGGAAAAGATGAGGAGATTGAGCTGGAGGTGTTCAACTTCACTGGTGCTGGAGGAGTGGCACAGTCTATGTACAACACTGACGAGGTACAGCTTGCCACTTTCTATTGTTCCTTTCAAGCATGCATATGTCATATTTTTTGTGATTCATGCTCTTAGCGTTTGATTTTATAGTCCATCCGTTCCTTTGCCGAGGCCTCTATGGCCACTGCTTATGAGAAGAAATGGCCATTGTACCTCAGCACCAAGAACACAATTTTGAAGAAATATGATGGCAGGTATTGATGTTTCTAGCCTAAATACTGACCGTTTTTGCACTTGCTGTACTTTTGCCATCGTATAATGCAATTATGCATTGATCTGACTAGTTGGGGTTTATTTACAGGTTCAAGGACATCTTCCAGTAGGTATATGAAGCTCAGTGGAAATCAAAATTTGAGGCTGCTGGAATATGGTACATTTCCACATTTCCTTTTCTTTCCTTGATTTTTCATCCCGGTATCTAATGTTTGGTGACTTTGGTCTCTGTTTGGTATGAGCATCGTCTTATTGATGACATGGTTGCCTATGCACTCAAGAGTGAAGGAGGCTATGTTTGGGCTTGTAAGAACTATGATGGGGATGTGCAGAGTGATTTCTTAGCACAAGGTTATAAACCCAACTTCTTGCCTTTGCAATTTGTACTCAAACTTTGAGTAAAGTATGCTTTCTCTTGGTTAAGAAAACATGCCGAACAATAATGGTTAAATGGTATTTGAGCTCGTAACGACACTAGATTTCTTCAATTGCAGGTTTTGGATCATTGGGTTTGATGTCATCAGTTTTGGTAGGTAACCACATTTTATCATTCTTGTTATATATTGATGGTACATGTGTCATATTGATGGTAAATGTGTCACTATGCCTGGTGATACTATTATTACTTTGTTATTAAGGAAACAAGTTATTTCACTTGGATGATGCGCTAGACATGGTTTTTATAATGATGCTAATTGGTTCATGCACTCGTGTTCTAGGTATGTCCTGATAGGAAAACCATTGAAGCTGAAGCTGCCCATGGGACTGTCACCCGTCATTACCGTGTTCATCAGAAAGGTGGTGACACGAGCACAAACAGCATTGCCTCAATCTTTGCCTGGACAAGAGGACTTGCACACAGGTACAGTTATCAACCACTACAGTGCTCTATTGTATACGGAAACTTTTGGTATATTGTCTAGGTTTACATGATTGTTAACAGGCGGCAGCATTGCCTTCTGCCGATAATGCAAGATATGTTGCTCAACTATCATGGTTCTGACCTGTAATTTCTCGATTAACAATTTTGTGTGATATAGGGCAAAGCTAGATGACAATGCTAGGCTACTGGACTTCACTCAGAAGCTTGAAGCTGCCTGCATTGGCGCTGTCGAGTCTGGGAAGATGACCAAGGACCTTTCTCTGCTTGTTCACGGATCTTCAAAGTACGTTACTCAGCTATTGTATGCTTTGCGGAGTTTCCGTCTCAGAGCTGCTATATCAATCTGTACTGGATCTTTAACTGACTGTTATTCTTAACTTATAGTGTCACGAGGAGTCATTACTTGAACACTGAAGAGTTCATCGATGCTGTTGCTGACGAGCTCAGATCAAGACTGGCAGCCAAATAAAGCTAATCAATTCAAGTGATTTTGCTGTTATTGATGTGAACCGGTGCACTTCGATGATACATTTCTAGAACCGCATCATTCGACGTTACAGATCTTTTTTTTTTCTTAATGAATTTTGCATGACTCGTAGGTGGAGATCACAAATAAAGTTTCGGAGCTATTCAAGAATAAGCTTAAGGTTCAGATATGAACAAGAGAAATTGATACATGTCCAAATAATGTGTATTCATCAATTCAGTTCCTAAGAAAATAGTGGTTCTTTTCCAATGTACAAACAGGTGAAATGTGCAGGCTCCACCAAGCTAGCTACACACCTCCAGGTAGCCTTAAACTTCAATATAATATAAGGCATCAAGCAAGCAAACGAACAAACAAAAGAAATAATAATATTGCATTAGATTACTAGTTCACTAATAGTAAACCCTAGCTATTTTTGCATTGATGCGACAGCTCAAGTGCCCATTTATCCCTCCTTAAAACATCGGAAATGGCTCTTCATGTCGCTGGAGCTAAGGACCCTTTAGATCTCTTCTTAGTTTAGCAGAGAGACGAATCCATAACCCTAAAAAAATAGAAGAAAGAACACGCAAAAAAAAAAGAGAAAACAAAGCAAGTAAATCTCTCAAGTGCAATGGCCTGATGCAGAGCTATGCTGCTAGGTATGAAGAATGCTGTTGCCGTTTGCATAGTAGCAGCCATTCACCAGGCCGTTCTTGACATGTCCATTTTGGTATAACTTCTGTTGTTTCGTGGCTCCGTTGCAGAAGTTGCCACGCCTGACTGGCGAGCTGACAAAACCGCAAGATTGCTGAAGCAAATGGTCAAGCTGTCCTGATGAAGCTGCTATTAATCCTGTCAATCATTCAGGCATTCAGTTTAGTTTAAGTATTCAGCTTTGCCAACATAATTGAACATTTGGCTTGAAATTCAGGCATATAGTTTAGTTTAACTATTCAGTTTTGCAAACAAAATTGATCATTTGGCTTGAAAATAGAAATAAATAGCATATGTTTCAGGCAAGATGAGGTAGAGGTGAAAGGCTGATTTACCCATGAAAAGTGGGGATGGCTTTCCAGGTCTTGACTTGAATTCAGGATGAAATTGTGCACCAACAAAAAACCTATGAGTTGGTAGCTCAATTATCTGCATCCAGTAAACACATTATATATTAGCAAGTGGTGAATATATTGACAGGTTCTAATAACAAAAAAGGTCAGTAAGCTTTGCCTCCATGCGTGTCCCGCTTTCATCCCTGCCAACAAAAGAGAGACCTGCCTTCTCAAATTCTGGAACCATTTCAGGATTCACCTAAAAGATATCAAGATGTTTTTGTCAGCAAACTGAACTGAGAATAAAAGGAAGTTTCTAACGTGGGATGATTCTACTCGACAAACCTCATATCGGTGGCGGTGCCTTTCATCTACATAGCTTGCATTGCCATACCTAATCCAGTCCAGATTTTGTAACGATTATTTAGAGAAACACAAATTGTGAAACTGTTGTAAAGACAATAGTGCATGATGAGGGTAAGAGTTCCCTTACAGCTTAGCTGATTTGCAGGTATTGGCCTGGAAAAAGGTCCTCCTTGATCCAAGGCGCATTGTTGCCCCCATATGGGTTTTAGAGCCCTGCAGAATCATTGCCGAAAGTACAGGGAAAACATTAAGTTAATTATGAAAAAATAAAGAGCATTATCCAAATTCAATAACTGGAAATGGAATTACCTCTGGCATGAAAATAACACATGGTGTCGTTGTAGCTGGATCAAACTCTGTACTATTAGCACCACGCAACTTCATGACAGAGCGGGCAAATTCGATCACTGCAATTTGCATGCCCAGGCAAATACCAAGATATGGAACATTGTTTTCTCGTGCATATTTTGCAGCAAGAATTTTTCCCTGGACCCCTCTATCTCCAAAGCCTCCTGGAACTAGTACACCATGTGCACCCTGAGGAGGAAGAGGAACATCCTTCAAAGTTCTGCAGAATGGAATCACCTTATCACCTGGTAATATGAGTTGTACTTACCTTTAGTAGATCCCAAGCTTTTTCATATGCATCAGGAGTCTGCACAAGGCAACCATTCCCCCAAGCATCAGTAAACTATGCACTCTACAATGTGGGAATCAGAATTGAATAGAATCAAAAACAAATGCATAAAACTGACCTCTGTGGCTGCAGAATCTTCAAGATCACAGGAAGGAACCCAATCCACCACAAGTTTTCTGTCCAAAGTAACCGATGCATGCAGAAGAGCCTGAAAGGGATACAGAAGTAGGTAAGGCCCCAAAATCTAGTTGAAAGGGATAGATACAATGTATTGCTAACACCAACAAGCTCAGAAGTATGTCCAGTAGCAACTGAACAGCTGTTGATTGATGCACAAATACATGAGCCAATAAGAAAAGTCACCTTCAAAACAGACAAGTAGGAGTCTGATAGGCCAGTATACTTTCCAACCATGGCAATCCTAACCTCCTAACCTGCAAATATGTTCGCAGTGACTATGAGCACCGAATTATTGATAATGTACATGTACTGATGTATATCTATAAGCAACAGTTCAAAGGAACATGAGACTAACCGGAGTTTTCAGTTTGTCGAATTTGCTGGCTCGTTCAGTCCATTCAGTCAGCTTAGGTGCTCGAGGCACTTTTCCCACACTACATACCATAGAACCAAGAATACATTTAAAAGTCATGAAAAGAAATGACTCCAGGTGCTGAGTTCATAGTATCTTTGTCCAGCAGACATACCATTGAAGATCTAAAACTTTCAGAATAGCTTCATGGGCCTTCTGGTCCTATAAGAAAGTACAAATTGTTACTGAGATTTTTTATGAAGAATACTATCCATGTTTTGGGACAAGTTTTACGTGCCATACCCTAAGCAACAAAGGGATGTGCCAGATGTTGGTAACATCATGAAGATTGACAATATTTGAGATCTGCAATATGAAATCAATCTAAGAATTTGAGGTCGCCCAGAGCAAAATTCATATAGAAGTACTCGGTAAAAGTAACATTGTTACCGGAACATGGCAAAATTGTGCGAGTTTCACTTTCACATTTTCTTCAAGTGGCTGTCAGAAAGCACAAAGCAAGCAACGGATAAAGCCACCATCAGACTGAAAACAACACTTCTGAAGGAATTATAAATACAAAAACAAGTGCTACTACTGCATGATTGAGTACCTGAGTACTGCGACATGCTAAAATATCAGGTATCAGTCCAAGTCCTCTTAGTCCACGGACACTATGTTGCGTAGGTTTGGTTTTCTACAAAAGATTCATAGAAAAAGTCAAGAAAAATGCATATTTTTGTGACAGTGACACTGTATTTAGATGAATTGTGGTTCCTCCACATGAGGAATAAGTACCTGTTCACCAACTACATTTAGAACTGGTACGAGACTGACATGAACTAGGCAAAAGTTTCCAGCCCCTGAAACACAAATTGGAAAGTGATCAGTAGGAGTTAAATGTTGTTTGCAAATGAAAGAAAATAGAAATAAATAGCTATGGAGTTCACTATTTTCTCACCTACGCGGTATGAAAATTGACCTAATGCTTCAATAAAAGGCATTGATTCAATATCCCCTGCATCAAGAATGCCACTGTCGTTATGTGGCGAAAAGATTTTGTCTCCTGCATCGGAATACTAGAACAACTATGGGAACAATTGAGCAGAATAGTTCTATGGTGCTCAAAACGGTGCAGTGTTATTATGTGGAGTAATGGTGTGGTTTGCTTCAGTAGAATGTTTTTCACCTATAGTGCCACCAAGTTCTATGACACAAACATCAGCTGGTTCTTCCGTGCCATCAACTGGATTCATTGCCACACGTTCAATCCACTCCTGTATTTCATCCGTGATGTGTGGTACAACCTGATAAAGTGAATTAACTCAGAATTCAGTAAATTCATCATCAACTATGTTATGGGGCAGAAAAAACAAGAGATGAAATTCTATTTAGCAATTCTCACCTGAACAGTTTTTCCCAAGTAGTCTCCTCTTCGTTCCTTGTCAATAACAGCCTGCAGTTTGGGGATTACAAGAAAATTTATTAATTACTAGTAGACGAGAAATCACTGTTAAGTTTAAATTTACTCTTAGAAAAGTAGGTATAATTAGCAGGGTATCTATGCTCATAGAAGCAAATAATACTCAAGTGGTCCTGAAATACCGACAGTTTCATGATAGCCAACAGCTGCACCTTGACATTTAAACTGCTTACAGTGAATCTACCCTATGACAGGTTCAATATCGACATGTCTATCACCAACCTTTAGACTATATTGTCCACATGTATAATTGAACTGTAGGAGATCTTGGGATGTAACATAAAACGAAATAGAAAAAGATCTGTGGTGTGAGATATAAACCACAATTTTGGACCAGAAAGCAAGTCATACTGGAAGTCTTGTGCGCACTCAGATAGAGACTCTTTATTCCAGTTACCTGATAGATCTTTCCCGTGGTTATATTGTTGTCACGAGTCAACTTGATGTCCAGAAACCGTTCATAATTTCCAAGGTCCAAGTCCACCTTAGACAAAAAGAGATAACGAAATGAAGTTCAGTTTAGTCAAAGAAAGAAAATTCTGTAGTTATCGCAAAACACACTTTACAATGGAACCTCCTTTATACTAACAAGTGGACAACAGGACAAGTGCATGGAATGCTGCTAGTGACAAACTGCTAGTCCATGATAATTCAAGCCAAGCAAGAGGAGAATATGCTTGAGTCAGTGTAGTGCAGTTTCTGGCGTGCATTTTGTAACATATGGTGCAGTCTTGCGATTATCTCATAATGCAATAGCTAAGCGAAAGGAGATAGTGAAGCAGAGGTATCACCTCACCACCATCGTCCAAAACAAACACTTCACCGTGCTCGAATGGAGACATGGTTCCAGCATCCGTGTTGAGGTATGGATCTGCAGCAAGAGCAGTAGCAAAGGCAAAAAAGATCAGAAGAGTCATCGATCATCACATGACAAAGCCAAAACTATTTCATAAACTTGCTGACTAATTTAACATAGTACTGTACAGACTTGGTACCTAAAAAATGAACACAAACAGTCGAGGTTGCAAGTGACGAGACAAGAACAAAAATAGTTTGTTAAGTACTAGACCCAAGAAAGGTGCGCAGCACCTGGCCTCTGGATGAAGAGACAAAGCTTTCAGTTAAGACAAAATTTCATAGCACGAGATGACAAATTTGACCTGTATTACTACACCCATATAAAATATAGAAACTCATCTGTTTCAAGGAACCAAGACAGTGACACTGACACAGTATCAGATGGCCACCTCATCAGAGAGCAACGACGAGTAATTACGGTTCAAAAGAAATGAAACATCAATTGGTTGGTTTAAAAGGAGGAGGAGGGAATGGATTTGTTAGTCCAAAAAAAAAGAAAGATGAACTAGAGAGAAAGAGAAGTGAGGAAACAAGATCACTAAAAGTGCAACATGGCACTGTTGAGATTGCAGAAAGGTTAGCACTTTCATTCCCGTTAGGAAGAAAGATCAGAGCTTTATCCATCCATCCAAGAGCCCATCATATTTATTTATGAAAAAAACCAAGATTTGTATTTGTGTTTTCTCCAGTTTAGTGATCTCGAGGAGGAAGAGCTAGCTAGTTTAACCAAATGAGAAAATGATTCAGTAGTAGTACTATATGATTAGAAGTGCAGTCTCGTATGTACGGGGATGCGTGGCGTTCGTGCTGCCTCTGCGCGATCACGTGGCCACCCATTACGCTGCGGGCTGTTTTGACCGAGGAAAAAAAAATAAACGGCGCCCGCCAAGTACGGCGGCGTTTCGGGGGAGAGAAAAACGGGCGGCGGGGGCGGGGGCGGGGGCGGCGGGAGTTACCGATCTTGATGGAGGTGACGCGGAGGCCGCAGTCCTTGAGCACGACGCCGATGCTGCTCGCCGTCACCCCCTTCCCGAGGCCGCTCACCACCCCGCCCGTCACCAGCACGTACTTCATCGTCGCTGATCCCTCTCTCTCTCTTGCCGCCGGCCGATCCATCTCCGCCGCCTAGGTCACTGACTGCGGCTGGTTGCTCGTGCGGTTGCTGCCTCTCGGAAGGAGGAAGAAGAGAGGGAAGAGGAGAGGTTTTGGTTGGGGGATGTGTGGGGAGGTTTGGAGCGAGGAGGAGAGGGGTTAAATAGCATCTCTTTGGCCTTTGTTTGGACTCTTTTGATGAGGACGACAAAAGATCAGAGACCCTTTCTCTCTGTCTCCCCATTTCATAATTTACTCTGGGATCTTGCCATTCATAATTTATTCACTGTGAAAATCTAGCAACAGCCAGGACCACACCTGATTTGATTTTGTGTGTTTTTTTCCCTTCTTTGGCAGAGCAGCTAATGCTAAAATCTTCAGCTACTCAAACAGGGTCTATTTGAGGGAGCTAAGATCATTAGAAACAACGAATGGAAATTTAGAATAGTTATCTTTGGGTTCAAGCTTATTTTCTAAATTTTATAGCCATGTTCGGTAGCCAGGATCTCACTGCTTCCTTGTGTGTGCCCGTAATTGCTCATGCTGGCTGCAACGCTATAAATTCCACGTAGCCGAAGTCGAACTGGCCCTATAGCTATAGATTTTTATAACTGGGGTGAGAACGAAGATTCATGTTGGTTTGGGTGGGTTGGAACTCATTTCATCTGTACAAACAACGGAATAACTCATTAGCACATGATTAATGAAGTATTTACTTTTTTTAAAAAAATAGATTAATATAATTTTTTAAAACAACTTTTCGTATAGAAACTTTTTTAAAAAAACACACCGTTTAATTTGAAAAGTGTATGCGCGGAAGACGAAAGAGATAAGTTGAGAACTCATTATACCGAACACACAGGTCCTGAGTGTTAGAAGCTTCCCTTAGGTTGTGTATGTTTCTTCCTTTTCTCAATATCTAATCCCTTTGTTTTACGCGTGCACGTTTCCTAAACTACTAAATATTACATTTTTTAAAAAATATTTTTTATAGAATAGTTGTTTTGAAAAATCATATTGATCCATCTTTAAATTTTTTAAGCTAATACTTTATTAATCAAGGTTAATGATTCTATTTGTATTTATATGTCTCATTCGTTAGGGCTAGTTTCGAGTGGAGGAATTTTAGAGGTTTTAAGAGGAATTGATCTAATATAAAAATCCTGAAAAAAAATCTTGAGTTTCTAATTAGCCCGTATTTCACCGGTCACCACTATCCTGGACGCAGATTTTCTGCAGTCACTGCTGTGCAGTACCCGCAGCCACAATCCCCGTCGCACTATCCTCAAGTTGGGACTGTAGTTGATTAATCTGAACTGGTTTCAGAAGCGTTGAGTTTTTAAAATGACAGGACTGCATCAAATTGAAGTCCTTGTTAACAAAAGGAGAACCTTTTACTCCCTTGAGAGTTCAGTTGCTTCCACCAAACTATTGCACTCCAATGGGTCCTTAATACTAAGGAGCTTCATGTAAAAGACTTTCACCTGCCGTCAACATAACTGTTTGGTGTTTGCCTTTTAATATGAGAAGGAATTGTAGTACAGTCTACAGAAAATTTGTTCTCTCTCTTTTTCTTTATAAAAGTTGTACCAAGATCAGCTGCTGACACTGGTAAAGATACATGCCTCCATTCCAGTACGAAGCTTCCATGTCTCGAGATTGACTTTTGGAAGACCTGGCTAACTTTTTTTTTTCTTCAGAATCAGTTCTGTTCAGTCCATCCAGTCCTGCAGGTCTAATGTGAAAGTCTCTCTCATTTTGGCTGTCGGGCATTAACAAGAAATGCCATATTCCTCTTTGCTCACTATCATTCGTTAATTTCACCAGAGAATCAAGGCTTTCATCAAGTGCAGAAAGCTAAAAATCATATTCGCTGGTTGACCTAATTGTCTACGATTTAAGCCACCATGCTATGGTAGCAGCTTTTAGGCATGTTTCCTACTGCGAATCTGATTCTACAAATTAATTGAAAGTATGATCATCTCCAATCTCCATGAACCGTGTAATCTCATCCATCTTTCTGAATCCGGAGAACCGTGTGTTCTTCAGAGAGGCTCAGCTGTCGTAATGCCAGCCTCTAATTAACATATGCCGACTAATAGTAACAGCCCTGTGGTCTTAATTAGCTGTCGATCGATTTGAGAGAACGTCGTAGTCGAGCTGTGGGGTTTGTGTTATCTCTTTCTTTGAATTCTTTGATCAAAATCTCTCTAATTGCTCGATCTATCCTAATCTCTGCCAGCAAGTTCACAAGTCGAATTTGCTTCGGTGCTACTCGACCTACTGACATCCGTCTTTCAGGTTTCTCACTTCTTTTTCAGTGAAATCTTTTACGTTATGGTCTCTATTATTATTCAGCCATGATCTTTGTGAAGTGAAAAGCTTCCTTTTGCCTGTAAGATATCCTCTACTGCGACTGACAACGAAGTAGGTGAGCTAGCAGCTGGGAGAATATCAGCAAGATGGTGAGCATTTTATTTTATTTTTTTATTGGAAGATGGTGAGCATTTGAAACTTGGCGCCAAAGGATTGCACACCTACCTGCCGCGCCATCAAACTATCCCGGATTACAATCTAACTCTGCAATCAACTATACCTAACAGATGGATTTAACTAGCTGATTATGTGAGCTACAGGAGTTCCAGCCATAATGACGCCAGAGTTGAACGGATCTTCCTTATCTGCACGAAACGAAGGGTACACAAATAATTAAATTTTACCTTTTTACAAAAATATCTTGTGGTCAACTCTCTTGTTGAGTAATGATTCTACATAACTTATGTGCTTGTTTTGTACTTCTCCGTTTTTTAATAAATGATGCTGTTAATTTTTAAATATGTTTGATCATTTATTTATTTAAAAAATTTATCCCATTGTTTATTTTATTATGACTTGATTTATTATCAAATGGTCTTTAAAAATAATTTTAATTTTTATATTTTCATAAATATTTTTAATAAGACGAATGATCAAATGTTTATCAAAAGCCAATAGCATCGTATATTAAAAAGTAGAGGTGGTATTTTTTTCCTTTTCAAAATATAATAACAGAGTATTTAATTAGACACCACCTAGTACTTAATAGAATTTATTCAAATTCATAGTATTGATTGCTATATTTCATTACGAATGGAGTAATTTATTCAAATTCATAGTATTGATTGCTATATTTCATTACGAATGGAGTAATTTTTTTCAAGTGAAATTCATGGTTTGCATTTTGGTATTGGGATTAACAGTCAAGTACTATCCTTTATAATATAATACTGGTGAGTGGTGACAATACTTCTTGTCTGACAATAGTCCAACTCCAACTATTGAAAAGCATAGCAGGCCATACCGTCAGATCGAAGTCCATCATGCAATCAGGCTGATGATCGATCAGATGCATAATTAACTGATAGGTTACCGTTTCAATTCAAGGGTGTCGTTGTGCACCACGTACCACCTTTCATCAGACTGTTGCATTAATCTAAGCATGGGCAGCTAATGTTAATGACGCTGTGGCCATCATTATCCTTAATCCAGCTTGTGCCCAAATTGTTATCCAAAACTAATTAAGCTAGCTACACGTTCCTTTCACACGTCCAGATCATCTGGGTGGTTGTTGGTTCCATCACGTACGTTATCCGCAGCAGAACCACCTAATTGACCCAATGCTGTCTTGTCTAGCTGTTCATGGCAGTAGCAGTTAATAATGGATTAATCCCAGCTTATCCTGCCATGCAAAATGCTAATTACACATTGTTTTCAGATGATACTGAACTGCTTTTGGCCAAGGCAGAACTCCAGGTGGCAGAGCTGCATGTTCTGTGTTTTTTCAACCTGATGCATGGTGGAAAGGACATGCGGTTAGTAAATTTGGAAGTTAACACCCAATTATGTGAAATAATGTATAAATGCTGGTCCAGTAATGTAGGAGCCAGCACTGAAGGCAGCACATGTTGAGTACTGTTGTTGGACTCTGGACCAAACTATTCATTCCGTCTTCCTGCCGGACAACCGACCAGATTGAGAAATTTACAGTTTTTAAGCGGAAATATGATATATCTCGGTACTTTTCAAAACCTGTACGACCAAACTCCAACGGAAAAAATATATTATACAATTAATTATATCATTTTTTTTATGTCTCAAGAGTAGGGATCCTTTGTGTGATTGCGTTCTCCCAATATGAAAGTCGGTGCTACCCTATATTGTTTGGACCCTATCACTGTTTGAACCAAGTTTTCGAACGAGACCACCTTCAAGACAAGACATAGACTTATTTTAAAAAATTATACTTAAAATAATAGGTCATCTTAAACGTACCTCTAATAATAAAAGCAAACTACAACAAAATAAATGTTAATAACATATTTCTTAATCTGATGAATGATTAACGTATATTAAAAAATCAACCGTGTCTTATATTAAAATCTAATAAACACAAAAAAAAAGTGTACTCCAGAAGTACATAAGCGTGTTGAAGCACGTCGCAATTTGGGCGGTTCTTTCCAATTAAAAACGGGCGTAAAAAAGCGCCTTTTGCTCCATTTCTCCGATCGATCGCTGAGCTTTAATTTGCTTCTTCATCTTTTTTTTTTTTTGAAAGCTGCTGAGCTTTTGCATGGACGAACACCACACGCACGGCTGGCTAGTAGGTACGTTGCCGGTTTTTGTTGGAGTGTATCGGCCTGGGAAAGCAAGGGTGGACGATCTGCCGGCGGCGAGCGCGTCGAATGGACGTACTACGTTGGTCTCTCGATCGAGCGATGGAGCGAGAGCGACACGTACTCGCACATGTTGTACCATGAGGCATCGATTGGGCCGACATGATCATCGTATTATTCTTTCTTCTACTGAAAGCAACTAGGAATACTAGCTATATGGGCATTATGTACTCTTGAGCTTTTTTACTATACTCTACATAGTGTGCCAGAATGCGTTCTCACGCCCATGCAGAGACCAATTAACCTAGCTAGCTACCTATAACAGCTGCTACTATCACATTCTCTCTTCATCCCAAAATATAAGGGATTTTAGATGAATGTGACGTATCATAAAACTACAAATCTGATTATATTCGCTATTCAGATTCGTAATATTAGGATGTATTACATCCATCTAAAATCCCTTATATTTTAAGATTGAGAGAGTTACTCCTGTTAATGGTAAAAAAAGTGTCGAAAAGCCAAGTGTGTGATCGCTTTATCGGATAGGTGCACTTTTTGTGTGCTAGCTCGGCCAACTACCTGCCATTATACGTAGTGGCGGTTCCAGGAATTTTTATTGGGTGGGATTAACTTACGCTTCGTAATCGCGTAATATCAAAACTACACTTGTTTTATCAAAATTTTATATTTGTTGTTAATATTTTCATCGGATGCGAAGGATAGGATACATCTACACCAAAAATGGATCTCGAATCATCACTAATCACACGGTACTGTGTAATAAACTTTTATACTCTCTTTCTCATATTATATATATAACTATTTTTCAATAAAATTGATCAAATATAAAGAAGTTTGATTTCAAAATAAAAGGTCAAAACAACTTATAATACAAAGAGTAGTAATTAGGGAAGATAAGAAGATTCCTTGTTTTAAAGTATTGTTCCTACTTTGTTTTAGGTATGTCTTAATTTGTTGCTGGAGATTGAAGACTAGTGGCTAAAAAACCGGCCAGAGTGTGTGAAAGAATCTCCATACATATACTTTTCGTACTGTTTACGATTACTAACTAGCTCGATCGAGAAGTGGACGACAATGCATGGGCAGCTAGACGTCGACGTACGGATTCTTCCCTTCGCCGGAGTGCTTTCGCTGGGAATTGAACACACGTACAGTACGTCGGTATCGTGGCAACCGCTGCCGTACGCGCGTGCGCCGTGGAGGAATATCACCCGAGCACATTCAATACAATCTCCTTTGAACATCAGTCGATCGTGCTAAAACCTTTTTTTCCATACAAATTAGATAGTACCTCAAGCATCCCATAACATAGTAACATATTACACTGTAAAATAGATTCCAGTACTATAAAACGGGACGCTTTATTCAAATTCGTAGTGAGACCTATCCTACACTAGGTTATTATATTATAGGATGTGAAGGTAGTTAGGATTATAATCTTTGACAACATTAACTATACAAAAGCTTTCACAAACAGAAAACTACAAAAGCATGAAGACTGCACTGCACTAACAAAGAGAGTGTATAGCATGTCGTATGATGAGTATACAAATAATTGACCAGATTTTGTACTAACAGTGGTAGTAGCATTCATAGAAAATCTCCAGTGAACATCGACACACTGATCGTGCCAAAAAAAAAACCTTTTTGTTCATATGTATTATTTTTTTCATTGTTTTCATGAAGGGTATAACCTTTGTCAACGTTAAGTTTATCCGAAATCTTCATTAAAAAAACTATGATGTCTACAGTGTAACAGAGAGAGTGTATAGCATGTTCAATGTAGTATTTATGTACATATACAAATAATTGACCAGATTTTGCAACAGTGGTGGTAGCACCATTCATGAGAACATGTGGAGCAACGTGGGAGCAGTGAAGTGGATTGGGCCAACGAAAACGGAACGGAGCCAAGCCAAATCTCGCATTTTTGGGGGCCCCGCACCGGATCCTAGGAGCCAAAATGTGGGCCCCACAACTACGAGCCGCTACGTAAGGCAGGTAGGTGGGCCCCACCCTCTGGCCGGGGCAGGTGGGTGTGCGTGGGCTCCACCACGTTGCGGATACAGCCGACAGCACCGGTGGGCCCCACTTTAACCACGTGGCTCTCCCTCCCGGGACCCATCACGACCGTTGGTAGTTACAGGGGACGCCTCTACACCGTATCGACTCTGTTTCTCTCTTCCCTTTAAGCATGGCGAGCCAAATGCTAATAATTGCCCAGTTAGGTAGATTGATCATTTGGTGTGATCTTGTCTCTGGTTTTTAAAAATTTCTTGTACGCAATCGATCGAGTCGGTTAATTGGGACCATGCGATCAATGCGTGCAAATCAAATGATCCTGATCGAATAGTCGCGTAATTGTCCATGGTCCACGCGACAGACGCATGATCGAATCTCCCAAGTCACGGAGATCGACGCTGGTATACTGTTGTTCGTGCTGTTCTTCCGTTGTTCCCTCACGAGCACTTGGTATTTTACACTCACGACCAACAAGGCCAAAACGCAGTGTGTGTGTATATGGAGCAGCATCATATACCGGTAGTGTGATATATGCATCCAATTAACTGCACCTGCCGGCTTGGTGGCCGGTCAGATCCAAATTAAATTTGACCCTCTCTGAATGCAGCCATTGCTAGCCACGATCTCGCAATCTCGCCTGGTGTCTGTTTCTGGAGGCTCACAATTAGCTATTCTAGCGGTAGGGTTGGCAGCTAATTAAGCTAGTATTAGCCTCTTGAAGCAGAGAACGCGGCAATGGCAGGTAGAACCGTCGTGGAGGTAGTAGAAGGAATGTCGATCAGGTTCGGCTGCGAAATCAAAATCAGGGACTTGAAACGACTCGGAAGTGACCATGATCAAACTCTCCATCCTCACCAACCCTCACGATCGATCGATCGATCGACGTCGCGCGTCAAATTAAATCCGCCGCGTCCGCTGCTCGTCTCCGTCGCAACTGTCGGCAAGCGTCCGTCGTCCGTGGCGACGATTCAGGGAGATTTCCATTTGCGAATGGTCGGCGCCGCGACGCTGCATCATGCCAGCGTGAGATCGACAGTGCCTCTGCTGCGAGTGACGACGACGACGACGGGCGGTCGCGGCTGGCCACGGCACGTATCGTCGTCGGCGATGGATCGATCCGGCCACGCACGTTGGGACAAGACAGGGGTCTCAGGGCAGAGGGGCTCATGTGGCTGCCAGGCGCGGCGCCACCTCGCGCCCATCTCACGCTGCAGTTGGATCACGCGTAGCTGTCTGTCTGTCTGTGTCTCTACTCCCGTGAACTCGTGGGCGATTCTCTTGGGTTCCATATGTCACCCGTCCTATGGTCGTCGATTCGTACCGCCGGTGAGAAGAATAATCCGTGCATTGCGACTAAATGTTGTTGTTTATGCGTATTGTAGCTTGGTTTTTGTTTGATTGGGCTCGGTGTCTGGCTTTGGTTGTTTTAAGGCCTTTGGTTGGTCACAAGTGTACCATGGCCACTGACCAAAGCACACGTTTTAGGCGCCGGAGGAGAGGAGATCAGATCACAGCCTATGACGTCTGATACGACCACATGTCGGGGGATGAATGCCAGTATCAGCTAGCGTGGTCGGTACAACAGGATCATGTTGTTTCGTGGATAGAACAACAAAAGGAAATCCAAGGATTAGTAGTAGAGCAATGCCACAGGTTTTAGTATTTGTGATTAGGCACGATCGATGGTCATAAAGACATGAAGTGGTGATGGAAAAGATAAAAATAGTACCGGCAAGATCTCTTTTGCACACGCAATCGCAGGCGGTGGATAAGAAAAGGCTTTGTTGATCATAATCCCATGTTAAAAAATTGTTAGGCTGTGCCCTTTAGTTAGTACGTAGGTTTCAGTTATCATCTTCGTGACAAATGTAGAATGGAGTACAACAACTCTGTTTCCTGAGAGAAACTTGTTATTTGTTCTGCTAGGGGGAAGCCGGTTAAGTAAAGGATGTCATGTCGTAGAGAAACTTGTTATTTGTTCTGCTAGGGGGAAGCCGGTTAAGTAAAGGATGTCATGTCGTACGTCAGCTCACCCTGTATGAGATCATGCATGCTCACCGAGTCTTAATCCTAATCGACTACTAGTCGTCGATGTTGTTGCGTCACATGAGGGCGCGCAAATTAGGCGATCACCCAGGAGTACCAACTATACCAAATCCATCATGCCAGCATTAACATATTAATTAATTAAGGTGCTCGTTCATGTGAGCCGACTGAGCGCAATTGTGTAACGCATTGATAGAGTAGAAAATGTTCTTTCATTGTCTTAATTAGTGGAGCCAACGATATTGTCAAACCTAAAAAACAAATAATGTTTATCTGTGATCAATGTTTTTTTATACTTTCACCTAAAAACCAACCTGAATATATCCTATCCTTGGACTATCCTCGAACAAAGAATCTGAACAAGCTATGATATGATGTGATACATTTTATCCTAGGTGTTTGAGTTTTTTTTTTACGAAGGGATTATGTGTTATCAAGAAAAGGACCGTGAAAATATTGATAGTGAAGGCTAGATGTCCACCGACTAGCTCGGGAGGTGGCTCCGTCGCTGATTATCTTAGAAAATTAAAATAACTACGCACATTGTCTTTCCTTTACGCGTTTGTTAACGCTAAAATTTAGTAAGTCTGAAGTTATTATCGGTCTAGAGTCAGTATCGGCTTCAGAGTCCTGGAATCGACCGATGGATATTTTCAATCGCCAGTAGTTGTATTCTTAATGGATTCAATTAAGAAAATTAATCAATTAAACGAAGTTTATCTAGAATAGTCCGAGTTCAAGAAGGATACGGCATGACAATTTATCTATTAATTGGTTGAGTTTGTTAGTTTATTTTTATTTTTAGGAAAATATGTTTAGTGTCTGATAAGTACTTCATATTTTTCCTTTTATCCTTAGGAAACTTTGTATCGTATCTAATAAGAACTAGTATCTACCCGTGGGTATAAATATGTACACCCAGAGTTCATTGTAATTTATCTCTTGATCAATACAATTACTCTTGGTGCATCATCACCATCTTTTCTGAGATTTTATTTAACAACCGGTGAAACTTGGCACCTAAAACGGAGCTGCATTGACTTTCGATCTCCGGCGAAAGGGTAAGTCCTACGTTCCGTTGGCCCTGGCAATTGTATCGGCTACATTAATGTTGTTCAAGGCCGTATCACTTTGACCTCCTGTATCGCTCTGGTTCGGTTGATATATTTTCCTACCTACTTATCATATATCATAGTTAATCCAGTTTGGTAGTTCGATTTACTTGTATCGGTTGGGATCTATTTTCGGGTTTTTACCGGTATCGACTAAATTGTTTTGACATATTAGATTAGTTAAGGTATCTACCACCCTGAAAATTAGTCAATGACTTGATTATTTAGACTTTATGCTTCTTTGCATACTTTACGATACATCATCCCTAACCGTGCTTAGAATCATAAAGGCTAACATGTTTTTATTATAATAAGGGTTTCATCGGGGTTTCAGCCGATGACTTATCTGAACGTTACATCGGCTCACAAGGATTACATACAAGTTGGTTTTAGCTGATCGCAACAAAGTTTTCACTGTTTATCTAATCATGTGGGTTTATTGACATCGGATCTTCAACCGATGTATGCTCTAACCATCGGATCAACACTTATTTATCATATCAGTATTAGCCGTTTCTATTGGTATATATTATTGTATCATTACATTATCATCAGCCGATTATCTTTATATAATTATCTATATTTGATATATAGCCGATTGCTCAAAACCCTATCGGCATCGGCTGGTATCGACATCGGTTGGAATTACTCCATCAGCTAGTTAGCCGTTCGGCTCTTTAGTGATCGAAATATTTATCTATCTTGTCAGTTGTAGGATCAAACTGACTGGAATGCTGATATCTCATAATTATTTTGGACCTACACTGGACCTAAGCATAACTCCCAGAACATTGTGTTCGTCGACTTAATTCGCGCCAACACAGATCCGGCACCATCGGCCGAGCGCGGATTTTTCGCCAACGGCGCTACCGTGTGACGAAAATAGGACATGCAGTTTGAACCTCTATATTGAAGGAGCATATTAGCAGCACGTTAAACGGAATAGCATACTTGATTAATTAAGTATTAATTAATCGTATCATACTAGCTTATTAGTACTTGATTAATTAAGTATTAATAATTATAAATTTTAAAAATAATTTTATTTGACTTTTTTTTCAAAAAACTTGTATAGTTTTTTTACACAAATCGTATCGTGCTGTTCGAGAAACGTGCTAATGGCCAATGGAAAACTCAGCCTTAGACTATGACCCCGATCGGTCACCGTCACCTAATTTTACAGTAAGACGCTGGTACGTGGATTGATCGAACCCATTCCAACCGATCGACCTGCCACACAGCCACACCACTGACACTACGGCATACACGAATTTGGCTAGCGTGGCTCCTGGCTGCACGCAAAAAATGGTGAGAAAGAGTGGTAGGCGTAACGCGACGCGCGTCGTGGGTTCGGCACGCCGCGCGCTGGCCTGCATGTGCCCGTGGCTGACTGAAGCTAACTTGCGGACTCAATCCGAGGTCACGCGCGAAGTCGCCATCAAGAGGCGGGTCCGGGGAACAGCCCGGTTTGGTCGGCGCGGGCGGCGTCGTGATGGCGGGTGCAACCGGTAAACGGTTAACGCTTGAGAGAGTGTACTAGCTAGACTTGTAGAGAGTGACGATCGAGTTTCTAGTCCAAGTATAGCCTGCCAGTTCATCCAACAAGAGATCGAATATAATTGCTCGTGCTGAAAACCTGGTAATAAACAAGACTATCAACTAGCGCACAGACTAGTACATCGCTACAACAACGTTGTGTGGGACATAGTACCTGTTTGAAGAACCTAAAATTCTGAAAAACAACTAATTGATATTCAGTTTCTGAGAATCTGAAAAAATTGGGTATCTTAACTTCTAGATTCTATAACTATAACTTCTCAGAATCTACACCAAAATCTAAACTGTTTTAGGGAGCTTATGATTCTGGAAGAAGATGTAGCAGCTAGAAACTCCCCAAACATACTCATAGTTAGAGATGACAATGGTGATCCGTTCCTCGTTTCTCCGCGGTGAATTCACCTATTAGGGGATGAGGAAGGTGTTAATGATGAAATTTTGGTAAGCCTCGAAGTTATCATCGCTCTAGAGTCAGTATCGGCTTCAAAGTCCTGAAATCGATCGATGGACATTATCAATCGTTAACAGTTGTGTTCTTGATGGATTCGATTAAGAAGATAGATCAATTAAAGGAAACTTATCTAGAAGAATTCGAGTTCAAGGAGAATGCGACATGGCATGTTATCTATTAATTAGGATATTATGTAATTTTCTTAGAGTTTTTTTTGCAATAGTCCGCCTATGGACTTGTTCGTCGGTTAAAATAATATTAGTAAAGTTTGAGTCGTATCCGATATGAACTAGTATCTACCCATGGGTATAAAAATGTACACCCGGGGTCATTGTAAATTATCTCTCGATCAATACAACTACTCTCGGCGCATCGCCACCCTATTTTCCGAGGTTTTACATATCAACCGGTGGAACTTTGCACCTGACGCGGGGCTTCATCGGCTTTCAATATCCGGCGAAAGGGTAAGCCCTACGTTCCGTCGGGTCCTGGTGAATATATCGGCTACATTGGTGTTGTTCAAGGCTGCATCACTTCGATATCTTGGATCGCTCTAGTTCGGTTGATATATTTGCCTACCTTATATCTCAATTCTATTTTAATTGCATTGTGTTTAGAGACGCATTGGTTTAGTTGGGAGTATCTCGGTTAGGTTTAATCTTCTGTCTTAGCCGATATATCTCTACAATCACAATGTTGTTTTATATATATTTGTTATATCTATTGATTCATCAGGTATGAGATTATCATATACCATCTCATGTTGCACCGGTTAGGTTTGACCTACTAGATTGTTGTTGATAATATAAATCTTGTTAAGCCGATAGGTTTATACTAATGTTTTATCGGAGTGTTAGCTAATGAGTTATCATATATGTTATATAATCTAGATTGATAATATTTTTTACTTACATCGGTCGATCTCCATCTAGGGTTTTGTCGATATCGGCTAGATTACTTTGTTGGCTTAGATTATATATTGTATCCATCACCCTGAAAATCAGTCAAATGCTTGATTGTCTAAATATTATGTTTCTTTTCATATTTAGTGCTTGTTGACGTAAAAACACGATGGCCTGGGAGATCTGCTTAGCTCCAGTGCAGGTCCAAAATAATAATAAGATGCGGGCGTGCCAGTTAGTTTGATCCTGCAACTGACAAGATATATAAATTGAAGATCAAAAGATAGCCGATCGGCTGACAAGCCGATGGAGTGATTCCAGCCGATGCCGATACCAGCCGATATCCAGTATACATCTTGATACTGAGTAAATAATGACATAAAGATAATCGGCTGATGAAAATAAAATAAAATAATCCAGTAGAAACCAATCGGCTAGTAATGATAGATTAAATAAGCACTGATCTGAAGGTTGAAGCATTCATCGGCTGGTGGTCCGATGTCAATAGATCCAAATGATTATATAAACAGTGAAATCTTTGTTGTCATCGGCTAAATCCATCTTGTATGTAATCCTTATAAGCCGATACAACGTCCAGATAACTCATCGGCTGAAACCCCGATGAAACCCTTATTGGCAATCAAGAAGCAGGCTAGAGATTATGGTTCTAAGCACGACTTAGTAGATCAAACTTAACTGATGCAGCACTAAGTATGAAAAGAAACATAATACCTAGACAATCAAGCCTTTGACTGATTTTCAGGGTGGTGGATACATTATATAATCTAAGCCAACAAAGTAATCTAGCCGATATCGATAAAACCCTAGATAGAGATCGGCCGATGCAAGTAGAAAACATTGTCAATCTAGATTATATAATGTATATGATAACTCGACGATTTACATGAACAAGATTAGAGTGTCGAAGCGATGGAAGCACTAATCCCGATAACGCAAGCCGCCATAACGATCCTTACTCCTCGTCGGAGATCGAAGTCGATGCAGCCCAACTTGAAACAAGAACTTGTCGAAAGTAAAAAGGTAAAAGGTGGCGATGCGCCGAAGTTGTATTGATCGAGAGATCATTTACATAGACCCCGGGTGTACATATTTATACCCATGGGTAGATACTAGTCCATATCGGACACGACTCAAACTTTCATAAAGATAAAAGGAAACATATAAAGTCCTTATTGGACACTAAACACACTTTCCTAAAATTAAAAGGAAACTAACGACTCTGCCTAATTAATAGATAAATTGCCATGCCGCATCCTTCTTGAACTCGGACTTTGATCTATCTCATTAACCGAATCCATCAAGAACACAACTGTTGGCGATCTGATAATACCCATCGGCCGATTGCAGAACTTTGAAGCCGATACTGACTCTAGGCCGACGATGACTTTGAGGCTTACCAAATTTCATCGTCAACAGTGCTGCATCAGTTAAGTTGGATCTACTAAGTCATGCTTAAAACTATAATCTCTAACCTGCTTCTTGATTGCCAATAAGGGTTTCATCGGGGTTTCAGCCGATGAGTTATATAGACGTTGCATCGGCTACAAGGATTACTTACTAGTTGGTTTCAGTCGATAATAACAAAGGTTTTATTGTTTATCTAATCATTTGGATTTAACAACATCGGACTTCCAGCCGATGAATGGCTAGTATCGACATCGGCTGATATCGCTTTATCGGCTGGTCAGCCGATCGACTATTTTTTGATCTCCAATCTATATATATCTTGTCAGTTGCAGGATCAAACTGAATGGTACGCCCGTATCTCATCATTATTTTGGATCTGCACTAGAGCTAAGCAAATCTCCTAGGCCATCGTGTTTTTACGTCAACAGAAGGTTACAATTAGTTCACCATGAGTAATTAAATGGGAGGAGACATGTCCTCGTCGGTTTTCGCGGGGACGGGGATGGTCATTCATTCCCCGTCCCCGCTCCCACGAAGATCCACATAGGGGTCAAAGTTTAATGTTTTTTACATATATTATGTGATTATATTACTTGTAATCGTTAATAAATGATAATTTTGTATTTTTATTATGTGAATTAGTTGATATATGTTGATACATTGATATAAAGTGTGAATATATGTTGCATTGCATATATAATTTTACATATATATATATATATATTATTTTAAGTGGGGACGAATACCCCGTAATGATTTATTCTCCGTGCGGGGATAGGGATGGGAACAAAGTTTCCCCCGTTGTATTTCGTGGGGACGGGGACGGGAGAAATTTTGTCTCGTGAGGACGGGGAAGGGGATGCATTTCCCGACGATGAATTCCCCGTTGCCATCTCTACCCATAGTGCCAACACACCTACCCATTGCAACTATCCGATGTGGCCCGCCCAACGGCCCAAGCCAAAGCCTCCCCGGCCTGGCCTACCGTTGCTTCTGCTGACAAATCAAACCGTTGGATCGTCCGTTATATATGCTGCCGTTTCTGCCCCGGACCACGGGCGCCAAATCCCACGGATCCGGTGTCGCGCGCGCGCGGCGCCATTATCGCGTCCCTTCCCCCGCCCGTAATCCGGCCGCCCGACCAGGGAACCGGACGCGACACGCCACGCGACGAGAGGCCGAGGCCGACGATGCGCGCGCCGTTGGACCGCCGATCACATGGCTCCGCCGCTCGATCCGCGCCTCATCGTAGAAAGTAGCAGCAGCTACCCCTACTAGCGAGCTCTCGTGCATGCGTGCCTCTTGTACATGTTTAATTTCCCAGTGGCCACTGCACGCACCCGTCCGTGTCGCGCTGTGCGTGCGCTTGTCCCCTCGCGCGTGGGCGTGGCCGCCCGGGTGATATCATGACGACTGCGATGCAGCACCGCGCGCGCGAGTGACGCGCGAATGGATCGGCGAGACCACACGGGATTTTATTAGTTGCTCACAAACCCCTCCACACGTATACCGTATATATATACGAGCTGGTATAACTAACGCGTTGTTCTATCTACATACAAAACGACGTGTACACGCGCTTGATGATGTTACATACTTAAGCTTGCGCGGGCGCCCCAATGCATGGGCCATGTGTAACGAAGAACCTGTTGTACCTGTACACAGATGCATGCACGGGGTCATCTCGGTCCGGTTCCTGTTGATCGATGGACGATTGCCATGGCCGCCCCATTCCTCGTCATTGTCTAGGGGAAAACAGTGAGTGGTACGTAGCTGCTGCTAGCAACGTGTCTCAATCGAGAGCTAGCCGTGAATCGATACTGGTGGAGAAGGGATCCCAATTTACAATCTCTTAGTTCCATGTAGTAAACCGGAACCCTAATCCGGGATTAAAGATATCTATCTTTAGTCCCGGGTAAAATAATCGGGACTAAATAATCGTTTTTTATCCTAGTTGTTGTTAACAACCAGGACTAAAAGTTTTTTCCCACGTTGATTTTTGCTGCTTACATATTGATCCCCAAATTGAAGATTCACATATAACATCACAAAATCACAGATAACATCATAGATTCACATCACAAATTCTTAAAAAAAATACATCACAAATACTAAAAAATACATCACAGATCAAATACATCACAAATTCTAAAAAAAAAATACATTACAAATACATCTCAGATAATAACATCACATATTCACATCATAGTTTTTCAAAAAACAAAGGAATAAAAAAACAGCGATGCCGCTTGCCGCCTCCCCTCCAGCAGAGGGGAGCGAGCCATCGCCCGCCACCGGCCACCGCTCGCTGCCTCCTGCTTGCTGCCGGCCGCCGCCTCCCGCCCGCCGCCGCCCGTTGCGAGCCGATATAGATGGAGGAGTGGAGGAGGAGGAGGGCCCCGGGCGGCTCAGCGAGCCGTGGGCTGCCGCCTGTCGTCTCCCCTCTGGCGGATCTGTGAGGGCGCTGATGCCCGCCGCCTCCCACCCGCTCGTCGGCCCCCTCCCGCTAGAGAGGTGGGAGGGAGGGGAGGAGTAGAGGAGAAGATAAGATAGAGAGAGAAGAGGAGGAGAAAATAAGTGAGAGAGAGCAACGTGGGAGAGAGATATTTAACCTCGGTTGGTATCACTAACTAGGATTAAAGATATGATATCGGTTAGTATCGGATTAAAGTTTGCTGGAGACCTGACAGCTACTGAACCGGGATTAAAAATGATTTTTAGTCCTGTTACCAATCGGGACTAAAGATCGAAAAGTACCCCTGAGCATTTAAACTGGGACTAAAGATATTTTTTAATCCCGCTTCCTACTTCAATCAGAACTAATGTGACTTTTGCATGTCCAGTAAAGATCATTTCTCCCGTAGTGCGATATCATCATGCACCCATGTGAGAGAATAGTTTTGCACATGTGTATGTCTCGTATATACTCTCATGGCATGTTTGTTCATCATTAATTCGGCCACATGCATATGGGGCTATGTATATATGATGCAACATGCATACGGTGCTCCAGGACGAAACACACAGTTAGCGACACGATGATATATACTCCGTGTGTGGTCAGGTGATCATTTGGGAAGACGCGGTCTATGATACTTTTAATTGCTTGCCCCTGTGAAGTTGGGTATGCATGCAGGATCAATTAAAATGGATTACGTACGTTATTAATGTCTTTTTTTAGAGAACTTACGTGATCTAGTTAGCTATCCGGAGATCAGCGAGAGAACTACGAATGCCTCGTGCCGTTAATACTACATATGCATAGGATCGAGGACAAAGCGTGGGCAGGTGCACGAAAGCATCCTTCAACGGTACTGACTGTAACAGTAGCCGTTGATCGTCCGTGATCGATCTCATGAATGTCCATCGTGCATATGTACACAGTGCGTACGTTGTTTTCTGTCCAGATCCAGTTCTCTTCTCTGCACCCTTACATGTAAAACCTGCTTTTGTAAATCTAAGTATCTGCCGGTAATTAATCAGTCTCACGTACAGACCAATATTATATCCCACAACAAATGTTGCAAATAATTCCATGCAGTAGTTAAGCCTATCTTACTGCCACACTTGATATGCTAGCTGCATCCGGCCGGCGAATTTGGATTGTCATGTAAACCAATAGTTAATTCGCAGCATCAGAGATTCGGAGAGTCACATGCTTTCACAATTTCACTCACTTACCATTGATCGGCAGAGAAGCCAGAGGCCAGAGCTCCCTTACCTTTGCCTCCCAACGTACGCGTGAGCCCGACGACGATGGAACTAGCTGTCTCCAAGCAGAGAAACACACAAAGAAACGCCTCCTCGACAACAGGATCCCCGTCGCCGTCGATGGTGATCGCCGACAAAAAAAACAAACATCACAGATGTTGGGCCGACATCAGTCATACGGACCACGCCCCGGCACCGCCAGTTAGCCCGTTAAGCCCACTACATTACATTCACAAACTATGGGCCGAGCCAACTCGATCGGCCCATATACGTGCCAACAACTCTAGCCCTTTCGGCCCATTACGACTGCCCGCGACGAGAAAACAGAAACGGGGAGAGAGAGAGAGGGAGAGAGAAAAGGGGGCAGAGAAGTTGAAAAAGAGAAGAAATCGAAGCAAAGGCAGGCAGCATCGTCTCGTCTCCACCGGGTGAAACACCGCTCCAGATCCGGCGGCCGGTGGCGTCCTCCTCCCTCTCCCTCCCCAACCAACGGCGCTGATCCCCTCCGCCATCTCCGTCCATCTCCGCCTCGAAAAAGGTAAGCAACCAACTCTCCGTCTCTCCCCGCTGCTTCCTCTCCCCCTGACGCCAACACTAGTAGTAGTACTCTCGCTCTCCATCTCACTCACCCACCTGCCATGGCGGCCAGGGCCCAGCGATGTCGGAGGGGTTCGACGGGACGGAGAACGGTAGCGGCGGCGGAGGAGGAGGAGGAGTAGGGAAGGAGCAGGACCGGTTCCTGCCGATCGCCAACATCGGCCGCATCATGCGACGGGCCGTGCCGGAAAACGGCAAGATCGCCAAGGACTCCAAGGAGTCCGTCCAGGAGTGCGTCTCCGAGTTCATCAGCTTCATCACCAGCGAGTCAGTGTCGCCTTGCCTTGTAGTATTAGCTGTGTATATCGGTGCCGGTGCTTGCTTGATCCGATCCGGTTCGGAGCGGCAGCGGCATCGGCGGCGCATTTTGTCGTGCACCTGCCGCCCAGATGGCAATTGACTGACGACCATCTTGGCATCTTTCACCACAGAGCAAGCGACAAGTGCCTCAAGGAGAAGCGCAAGACCATCAATGGAGACGACCTAATCTGGTCAATGGGCACGCTCGGATTTGAGGACTATGTCGAGCCTCTTAAGCTCTACCTCAGGCTCTACCGGGAGGTATTATTCCTCCCTCCTCCACATTTTTTCCTACTGTATTGCCTAGTGATGCATATGCTTTACTACGTGAGATTAGGTAGATTTCTATATTCGCATATAGTTGCCTAAGCTTTTGATAGACAGGCAAGAGTGGCTCAATTGGGCTTACTGATGCTGATACGAGCTGTGCACTGCTTGGATTGTGTATATCATGATTCATGCAAAAGGAGAGAGCTTGTGTGATCGTACTTATATCAAGGCCTTGATTTAGTATTATTACTGGTCTGTCACATGGATTGATTCACTCCAAATTGATGGATGGTTGATTGAGTTGCCAACAGTAGATTGGTTGAATGTGCTGCCTGAATGTGAAGCACCCAATATTTCTGGGTCCAGGGCATGCACTGTAAAGGTGGAATTTTCTTTGTACTTATTGGCATGAACCGATTCAAAATGGCCGTAGTCTTCCATCTGTATGCGTGCTGCTGGCAGATTGGCCAGGTTAACATGGACTGTAGTTTTGTTTCATGTCCATAAAAGTGTGTATCTGATGAACGCCAATGCAAACTTGCAATTGTCAGATTACGAACTACATTTGTGCTGAAGAAGACATGTAACATTTTGCTGAATTGACATTAGTGCATGGACCAAGATTGATTTTTTTTCATCAGCATATATTTTTAATTTGCAATTGCTAGTGAGATATAAAATACAACAAAAGGATGTTTCATTGTCCCCCAAAAAAGATATTTACCTACATAATTTCCTTTGTTTTCTTTTCCATATTAGACACAAAATTTTACGTGCACTGATAGTTTTTTCCCCTTTCTTGCATGAATAACAACGGCCGTTGATTACGCTTGATGGTACTGAAGACGGAGGTATTTCCCATGTTGTATTACTTGTTAATCTTTAAGTTTTGGTAATGCAGGTTTATTCAATTTACATTTTGATCTTCTAGGGTGACACAAAGGGTTCAAGAGCTTCTGAACTGCCAGTAAAGAAAGATGTACTTAATGGAGATCCTGGATCATCGGTAATATATAGTTCCTTGTGCCAAGTTTTAATAAAACGAAACATTGCACTACCGTTTGCCTTTCTTTATTGTCGAGCACACATTCACATATCTTTTTTCTACAACTTGCTGTATTATTCTTTTGCAAATGCTATATCGATATGCACAAAACTCGTTGTTTTGACCATTCTTCTATTCATGCCAGTATGCCACTAGCTGATGCATCAGCAGCGTCAGAATGTTAAACCGTCTTTTGTTTAGTTTCTAACATTATATGTTTGGGCTGAAAACATATTCGTAACCTGTATTTCTGCTGCTGCATTATGGGTCTGTGGTTTTGTTGGACGGCTGTAGTCAGACTAGCCTTTGACTGGTTCTGGTATAAAAATGTATTGACAAGCCAAACATAAAGCCTGGTTTTGTTTAAGGTTTCATGGAAGCTATGAACTTGTTATTTTCAAAAATCAATCCCTTCTAGATTGCACATGGTTGAACCATGCATTTTCTTTCCTTTTGCTTTTCAACCTTCAATACCATTTCTGTATAATGATATATTTGTTCCCCTTACTTTTGGTTTTCTTGCTATTCTTGCTCGGTAACCATTGGTAACCATATCTATTAACTTATTAAAGTAATAGAAAAAGGAGCCTTCACGTTTGCTCTCATGGTTTAAAAATTCCCACATTAATCGGAAAAAATGAAAAAGTAGAGTCCATATAGAAATATAATTTAAAAATAGTTTAAATTCGGAATTAGATATAAGGAATCTTGGAAGAGGAGACTAGAGTCTATATAGGAATCCACTTTAGAGCTAATTAAAATTCGGAATAAAAAATAAGAAAATTAAAAGAAGAGGTTAGAGATCGTATAAAACTTATTAAAGTAATAGAAAAAGGAGCCTCTACTTTTACTCTCACGGTCTAAAAATTCCCACATTAATCGGAGAAAATGAAAAATTAGAGTCCATATAGAAATATAATTTAAAAATAGTTTAAATTCGGAATTAGAAATAAGAAATATTGAAAAAGGAAACTAGAGTCCATATAGGAATACAATTTAGAGCTAATTAAAATTTGGAATAAAAAATAAGAAAATTAAAAGAAGAGGTTAGAGATCATATAGAAATAGAACTTAGAAATAACTAAGAAATATTGAAAAAGGCAGTCTATAGTTCATATATGAATACAATTTAGAAATAACTGAAACTGGAAATTAAAAATAAGGAATATTGAAAGATAAGTTTAGAGTCCATATAGAAATATATATATACAATTTAGATCTAATTGAAATTCAGAATTAAAAAAGAAAATTAAAAGTAGTATTTAGACTCCATATAGAAATACAACTTTGAAAAAACTAAATTCGAAATTTAAAAATAAGAAATATTAGAAAAAGAATCTAGAGTCCATAAAGAAATACAACTTAGAAGAAGCTAAAATTCGAAATTGAAAAAAAATAAGAAATACTAGAAAAAGAGTCTAAAGTCCATATATGAATATAATTTGGAAATAACTGAAATTCGGATTAAAAAAATAAGAAATATGGAAAGATGAGTTTAGAGTCCATATAATAAAAATACAATTTATAAACAAGAGAAATTCGGAATTAAAAAATAAGGAATATTGGAAGAGGAGTCTAGAGTTTTTTTATATAGAAATACGATTTAGAAATAACTAAAATTCAAGATTTTAAAATAAGGAATATTGAAAGAAGGGTTTAGATTCCATATTGGAACAAAATTTGTAAATAACATGACATCGGAATTGAAAAGTAAGAAATATTAGAAGATGAGTTTATTTTTTTTCTCGAAAACACAAGAGAATTGCATTTCATTTCATTAAGGGAAAGAAAAATAAAGAAAAAAAAATACAAAGTAGGAGAGACCAAATCCCTCCTACACACCCACGTCCCGGCCAACCCCAGCCAACTAGCTACCTAGGTTTGCCGAAACATTAAGAAACATTAAGATGATGAGTTTAGATTCTATATAGGAATACAATTTAGAATTAACTAAAATTTAGAATTTTAAAATAATTAATAAATATCACGTATGTACAATATAATATGAATATTGCACATCAGTTAGTTCGGTCGAGTTAAGTACAAAATTAAAAATTATGCTATCATTTTAATATATTTTAATAAAAAAAATATAAAAATATATATGCTATTATATAAGAAAAATATAACGATACTAGCCGCGCGATTGCGCTGGTCACCATGCTAGTTGTTAATATTGAAAAATTATTTTTGGATGAACATAGTGGTGCAAGCAAATCTCACTGGAGCATTGTTTTCTTGACAGTTTGAAGGCATGTAGGACGAGGAGTGTGATACTGATTGGCACGCTAATGGCATCTAGGAAGGAGAACCATCGTTTTTGGGGAAAGAACACCCCAGCATCCTGTTATGTTGTTAGCAGGATGCTTCCAAAGTTCCAATACCCTGTTACCACGAATGTTAGTCATCGCTCTCTTTGAAATGTTCTTGTGTTAGCCAGGATGTCCAAACTTCTTGTTGTAGGTTCTACTAGTTCAGTCGTGTGTTGTGTGATTGTATCTAACCATATTGGCCGTTTGCGGCTGTCCTGCATGCTAAATTCAGAGGGGTAAAGAGATCTAGATAAACTTCTCTACATATGCTGACACAGGTTTATGCAAAGTTGGGTTTCAAATTCAATTCTAATTTGTTGAATACTTTTACAAACATTCAAAACTCTACCATGCCACCGAACAACTGCAGAACTGCACCGCTTTAATAGACCAGCTCTACAATATTATTCCTATCTGAGCAAAGGACGCAGCATTTTGAAGTTCCGCTATTTACGATGCGACCTCTGCAGCTTCTTATTAAGGTTGATAATGTCTAAGGTTAGGTGTTTGTTGGTGATGCTGCCTGCAACATTATGATTGAACAGGTCTAAAAACAGCGGTAACAGTGTTTAGGTCGGTTACGGTATTGACTGAAGAACAAACAGCAGCAGCATGTAAAGCTGATGTAACGTATGTTGACCATGATAACTTGTGAACTACGGGGCCCAAGAGCAGACGCCAATGCAAACCACTTCGACATCTTCTTCTTCTTCCTCCGTAAAAATCCAGAGAGCACCACTGCCAACTGCATGCGTAATGCATTTCTAAACACGTGTGGCCGTCATGAAATGCATCTTTTTTTCGTTGGTCTCATAATTTAAGAGTTGATATAATATCATACTTAGCCTGAAAAAGCTGTACTATTTTATGGGCTTTCATGACTGGTTCAATATATATGAGTGTTTTGTAGGATGACAAGTCAGTGCCATTACATGATCTAACGTAGTATACTTAAGTCATTAAGTGCACCGAGAAGGAAGAGTGGTTCAATGTTTGTGTTACCTATCTTTCTACCTCTCATTCAGGTTCTGTCCAAAAGCACAGTCAAAATTTCTGCCAGTGACGGCTCATCATCTACTTAATTATCTTCTTCTTCTTCCCGGTTCTCCTCATCCTGAAGGAACTCTAGCTAGCTAGCTGCCCATTATCATCCTCTCTCTGTGATTGTTTGGTCTGTCGCCTCTTCAATGTCAGGGGAGGATGAAGCGAAGCCGGTGACCGTGAAGATCATCGAGACGGTGTACGTGGAGGCTGACACCGCCGACGACTTCAAGTCCGTCGTCCAGAGGCTCACCGGCAAGGACGCCGTCGCCGGGGATGCACCGGAGCAGAATAGTGCTCAGAGGTTTGCCTCCGGAAGAGAGGCCAGTCGCCATGGCGATCACAAGGTAAGCTCCTCCAGCGAAAAGAAGAGCAGCTAAAGAAGCTATTGCTGCATGTATAAACATAGCATAATTAACTTGCATGCCACCTCTTCAAATTTGTTTTAGTAAATTACTTAATCTTAGTTCCTGTTCATTTATACCCTATTCTTTCAATCTTTCTGCCCTTTTCTTTACTTTGTAAATTCAGGTCAGGATCTATGAATAACACATCCTCGTTTCATCTACTTTCTGTGCCATTATGAACAAAATTCAGGTCTCTTTTCTGGCCATGCATGCATGATGCATTATTCATGGAGCTCGTTAAAACTTAAAAAACTTCTGCACAGCAGACTGATTAGCGTGCATAATAGAGGTAATTAAGCCATGGTGAACTGGATTTGCAGCTCTGGATCAAACCGACAAAACCCCAAAAAAATTAGAAAGAACAACCAAAGGTTATTAGCTGGTCATTCTTGATTACGTGATAAGCTCCATTTTTCAATTAATTAACCCGGGTGGGTGGTTATTTTTCTCTGTCCAGTAGTAGTTACCTGTAAGTCTCAATTACGTCTGGCTGTGATTTGTGAGAAACCAGTTCCTCACAACATTAATTATTGTTTCACATTGAAAGAGAACAGTATTAGTACGTTGTTACCTGTAACATTCTTGATTGCTTTGATTAACTGTTCCACAGTAGTACTACTACTGGTTCACAGCTTTAGTTAATCATCTGAAACTATTTCAGAAAATCTCTCGACCTCCATAACCAATATACAGAATGAATGCGCTGCGCATCCTCCTTTTTCACATGTTTTTTTCTTCTTCTTAAGAGATTGAGATTGAAGACTTGAAGGTACATCCGTCTATATATATCACTTGATCGATCAGGGATGGATATGGATTAATTAGCACAGGATTATTAAAAACTTTATTCAGCGTAATTTAAGGTTTCATGAAAAACATGTAAACCGAACAAGTTCCAAACCAAACTCCATGCACTCTCCCCTCTACGCAGCCAACTCACGAATTTTTATAGCAAGCAACTCACCATGAACGTGCATATATACCATCACACGTACCGTCAGTTCGTGTCTGCATGCACACACAGTAGTAGCTAGTACAGTAGTAAACCTCACACTATTACGGTTCGTTTCAGAAAAAAAAAGAACGAGGTGATAGTAGCAGAATATTATGTAGAGCATGACAAACACGTACATATGCTGGATGCATATGGCTACTGGCCGGCGGCGAAGGCTTCAACAGGGAAGGTCTTGGTGACGCCGGCGAGGCTCTTAAAGTGGATCTTGCCGGTGGAGGGGTCGTCGACGGTGATCTCGTTGACGGGGGGCCAGAGCATGAGCTCCTTGGCCTTGACGCCCTTGAGCTTCTTGATGCACTTGGGCTTGACGTAGCCGGTGATATCGACGTCGTAGCTGACGTGCTTGCTCACCATCTTGAAGTGGTGCTCAACCTTCTTCCGCTGGTTGATCCACATGTAGCCCGTGCCCCGCGCGAAGCCGACCTCAACCACGTCGGCCAGCGGAAGCAGCCCGAGCGGGAGGCCGAACTCCTCCAGCAGCGACACCGCCATCTTCATCCCCTCCTCGTGGCCCTTCACCACCACGGCTCCCTCCCTCTCCGCCATGGCCTCGATATGTATAGCTAACTAGCTCTCTGATCCTTTGGTTGATCAGTGGTGTGTGGCAGTGAATGTGTTGGGGTTTTAAGTAGGTGAGGGCAGGCACTGTGTTTTTCTACATCGGATTTGCCGTTGGTTTTGGGAGTTTAGCGCGGTGTTTGCATGCGCATCGGCGTCGCAGATGTTGTGGTTGACAATACCGATGGCCGGCAGCGAGCCGGCCGGGTGCGTCGGCGTCGAGATTTCGGTGGAATCACATGTTCTTCTCAGTACTCTCTCCTCCCTCCGTATTAAAATATATTTAAAATATATTAAGAGCTCTTTGAATAGAAGGATAGAAAAAGAAAAAAAAATAGGATTAGGCAGAAATATAAGTGTAAAACATAGAAATATAAACACATGAAAAACATACGAATAACCGTTTGATTGGATCGTAAGAAAAACATAGGAATCATGAGAATCGAAGGAAATTTTCCAAAAGATTAAGCTCTTGTTAAATTTTCTTTAAAATCTCTATAGGATTATATATTTCATAGGGATTTCAAAAGATAGATTATGATTCAATCATTTGTTTGTGTCAAAGGTATTCATGAAAACTTTTCCTATAGGATTGAGATTGTTTAAAAGTCCTATTTTTTTTCTATAAATCAAAAGAGACAATTGCTCACCTAATCTAGTATTCGACTAGACTCCATCTATTATTACGAATCTATCCACAGAGGTATATGGTACTGAGAAAGCTAAACGAAGTATTCAGAATCCGGGCCTCATTTTATTCGGGAAAAAGATGCCCAGGCCTAGTTCGAGGTCCCCTGGTAGCAGCTCACAATTTCAGACATTCACGCACACACATACAATACTCTCAGACAAACTCTAACAAGATGCAAGCTCTCCTCAGATTATCATATCTCACTCTACGATGACTGCCGGAGCTCTGGGCGCACGAAGTCGGCGTTGGCAGGCACGGAGATGTCGACGGTGGGCCGCAGCTCAGCGCAAACCTCGATGGCGCCATGGACGGGGTCGGACATGAAGTTGCTGATGAGGTCCTGGTTGATGGGAGCATCCTTGTCCACTGTCACGAATGCTTGTTGGGTCAGGATGTAGTCGAAACGTGGTGCCCATTTCCTTGATCCCAGACGAGCCGTTGTTGAGCAGTTGTCAACCATGAAAGCCACACCACGAGCATGCATGAAGGGGTTCAGTGAGTCCACGGACTCGATGACACTCTCGTTGATGATCTCTGAGTAGGAGTGACCCTTCTTTCTAAGGACCTCGATCTACAGCATTGCAAAACGGGGTGGAAAAAAAATGAGCGCTGTTGATTCAAGCAGGGTAGCAAATACTATTGTCAGTTGGTTGTCAAGGAGTCGAGGAGGAATTATGGGAGCCTAACCTGAGCCATCATCAGTGCAACGTAGACTCCAGCAGTGAAGGGATGCAGGGGGCCAAGATCGTTTTCCGGTCGGGTTGACCGCACCTTTTCACCAACCTTCCACATACGAGTTTGGTCGATGTTGCCCATAGGGAAAGCAGGAAGGCCTTCCTTCTCCTGTGGATGCATAGCCAATGAGTTAATAAATAGTTACAGGCATTATTCTCTGTGAGAACTCCAGACTAAACAATTGAAAAAAAAATCAAAATAGAGTATGGCGAAATTTAGGCAGGAATAACTTACGTAAAATCTCCGTCCAGCCAACACAACACTCCGGATTTCACTTCCAGAGGCAACGTCTTCGTAGCACTCATAGAGTATGTCCATGCAAGGATAAAATGATGCACTGTAGGCCTTGTTGAATTCCTTTTTCCCCTCCTCTGTCAAGGAGTTGTAGATTTCAAGCATTCCCTGGTTTTAAAAACATACTCTTATAAGTGAACAACAAAAAGGGATGACAAAACTACCAATAATTGCGTACCTTCTTTGAGATAGTTTTCGAGATAATTCCAGTGATGCCCTCTACGGTGTTTTTGTATGCCAGTTCTTCATCCATTCCTTGCTCTGTGTATCGCCTAAACAGAGCCTCCACAATGCCATGAACAGCTCCAAGAAGAATGCCTGGATACTAACTGATTAGCTACAGTGCAATCACCAAATGCAACATAAACAGGAAAGTAGGCTCACCTCGCTCCCCAAAGATATCACTCTTGTACTCCTGTTCTAAAGTAGTAGCAAATGTGAAGGGAGATCCCAGCGCAACCGACCATCCGAGAGCAACATCAGTTGCCCTTCCATCAACATCCTGTGAAACAAAAAGTGCATGAGCACAGGAAATGTCTTTACAAAATCTATAATCGAAAATAGGTGTTTCAATGAAATCAACTTACCTGGTGAACAGCAAAGCTAGAGTTGATGCCAGCACCATTAATTTCTTTGCCTTGTACATATAACCTCCGAACTGATGGACCCATTCCCTTGGGGCATACAGCAATCACACTGATATTTTTGGGGAAATCAAGGCCAGCAGATTGCAAATGTCCAAGAAGAAATCCATGTGATAAACCAAGAATACTGTTTGGTTTCATGTGAGAGAAGATTTTCTCATAGTTGTCTGCCTGGAGAGTGAAAGTAAAATTACACCGATAGAACACCACAGCAAAGTGTAAGCAGAGAAGGCAAAACATATAGAAAATGTTCAATGGGTAGAGGGGTACAATACAACTAGGGGATTCGATTCAATAAACAGGACCATGAAACAACTGAAATTCAGCACAATTCAAACAAGCATTTGGTAAAAGTAACAACGTCAAGTGGCAACTAAAATCATGCAGCTAGAGCCTGAAATAAACCTGTGCAGCGTCTGATATCAACAGCAAAACGAGGTCGCTGCCAGAAACAGTCTCCCAAATATCTCCCAAGGTTCCACTCTCTTCAGTAAAACCAGCTGCACGTGCTTCATCAAATGACTTAGAGCCTTTCCGGAGACCAATCTGAAAGGAAAAGGCAGAATGTTGGACTAACAGGACAATGAAAAGGTACTAAGAGAGGGGCAGAAAATATAATGGCTTATGAATTATAATATCCAAAATGTATAACTCAAGTTATTTTTCAAAATAATAATGGATATTAAGTTGTAGCTTGTGCACCTTAACAAGCTAGCCATATACAAAGGAGAACGAATATTAGGAGTTCAATCGAGGCTTCAAACCATGGTTCAGAGCTTTCAGTTAACAGGGCGACTTGCATACTAAAGTATTGCAAAAAGTGTCCTATGAATCAAAACTGAGAATACAGTACAAGATAAGAGTACCTTAACAACAATGTCTGACTTAGCTTCAGCTAGTGAATCCCTCAGATTTTGGGCTTGTGCAGGCCCCTGAAAAAGCAAAGGTAACTCTGTTATGCACAATAATGTGGTTTTCTTGTCCTGAACCCGAGTAGCATGAGAAATCCATGTAAAAATCAATTGCCAACCCATTCACTACATTGGTCACATCAATTTGTTCGTTATTCAAGCAATTTGCTATGCAATTGATCAATCAGTGATTGGAAATGTCACATGTACGACACTGACCATCTAAATGAAACGAGAAAATAAGTCTGAAGACAAGAAAGAAAGCGTTTTTTTTTTTTTTGTCGAACCTGAGAGCCCCATCCAATCACTCCAATCTGCTTGATGCCCTTGAACGCCTCGGGAAGCAGCGGGAACAGGTTCCTCCCACCCCTCACAATATACTGCGACACAAACATTTGAGCGAGATAAACAAACCGCCAAAGGAAAACCAGAGAGAACAAATCCAAAAGGGAGAACGGAAGCAAGCAGAGCGAACCTCCTCGTGACCGGCGAGGGAGACCTTCTCCTTGTTGAAGACAGATGTCTCGAAGTCGAGCGACGGCATGGCGGCCCCGACGGCCGGCGGCGCCGCGACCATGGCGGTGACCGCGCGGCGGCGGGCCGCGAGCGGCGCGCAGGCGGCATGTGAGGCCGGGAAGGAGACGGCAGCCGGCGCCGTCGGTGCCTTGGGCGCGGCGGCGGCGGCTAGGGTTTTGGGGTGGGATAAGGCGAGGGTGGTCGAGGCCGCCATGGCGCCGTGCAGTGCAGATGAAGAGGACGGCGGCGAGGGTGGTGGATGGTTGGTGCGGACCAGGTTAAGCCCAAATCCGAATGGATTTATAGACGGGTGACGCGATTGAGTCTCAGCCTGTCTTCTTCTCCCAACTTTCTTAAAATTATTAAACAGTGTATATTTTTAAATATATTTTATAAAAAAATATTTAAAAAATCATATTAATTTATTTTTTAAAATTTTTAAACTGATAGCTAACTCGATTTCCATTTTGAGAAAAACTTCCAACCACACACAATTGACACAGCCTGACTGAGGTGGTGTTTCGATACAGGAATATCCATACCACATCGGATGTTCAGACGTTAATTAAGAATATTAAATATAGATTAATAATTAAATTAATTGTATAAATAAGAGTTAATCCGTGAGATAGATTTTTTAAGACTAATTAATCCATAATTGTGATTAATTAGTACATGTTTACTGTAGCATCACATAGATTAATTATGGATTAATTAGATTCAATAATCTTGTGAATTAGTTCAGAATGATGAAAACGTTTAATTCTAATTAGTGTACACGACAGGTTAGTCCCTGAACCAAACACCGGGTCTCAGTGAATCCTGCGGCTGCGGTGCGTTGAGGCGTGGGGCCACAGCGCCAGCGGCTCGCGTAGCGGACGTGGCACCCACGTCCTGGGTGGATCACGTGCACGGCTGCGGCGAGCGTTGCGTAAAAAAAAAAAAAAAAAAAACTTGTCGCTTGCAGCGTGCAACGCATGGAGATGCGCGAGCCGAGCAAATCAAGCACTTTTTTTAGGGAAAAAAATTACGTGACGCGACGTGCGATTTTGAGCTGCGGTTGTGTCAACATCATCGTGGACGTGGCGTTTGGGTTGGCGAAAGGGGTGAGCTGCGAAGCACCGGTGTGTGTATACAGTAGTCGCTATCGGTGGCTGCATCGCTGGGATATATCTGTGGGTCACATGGATCCGCTCCGAGAACGACAGAGCCAACGACGGAGAGGGTGGACTTCTATTGAGCCCAGTATTGGCGATGGCCCAATAGAAAGCACCAGAACGACATTACCTCTTGCCCGTGTAAGCCTTGTTTATATGGGCCTCAATCTCGGCCTAATAGAAAAGCCAGAGGATCTTAACCAGGCCAGATTTGAGGCCCATTCAGATGCGGAGGAGTGTTTCCAGTTCCAGTATTCGGGAGAAGGGGTTACTCTGGTACGCAAAATGAAGCACGTGTCAATGCATGATCAATTAAGTATTATTTCCTCCATCCCAAATTGATCGTCATATAATGTTTATACACCAAGACTAATGATTATTTAAACCACATTAATGTAGAAGTCATGCACAGTATACACACATTCTCCTACAATGCATACATCTATTAAAACACAATGCACAACTATATCCTTAGCATACACCATATTCTCTTATGCTGCATTAATTGTACTCCAATAAAATCTGTCTCCATGCGATTATACGATGATCAATTTGATTTTTTTATTTTTCTTATGCAATGATCAATTTAGGAAGGAGGAAGTAGTTTAAAAAAAACAAATGAATTAATGTGAGTTTTAAAGCAACTTCTCTATAAAAAATTTTTACATAAAACACATCATTCAGCAGTTTAGCAAGTATGTACGCGAGAACAGGGGTGGATCCAGCAGAAAATAATAGTGGGAGCTGAATAAACTAGGAAGAGCATCTAGCCCCCACATCCCGAGTATCTATGGATGAAATTTTTAGGAGGGGCTTAGGGGGATCTCCATTGTCCCGGAGACGGTAGTGGGGTCTCGAGACCCCCCACCCCTGGTGGATCCGTCCCTGCACGAGAAACGAGGAACGTGAAATTGGAACCTTAACAAACAAGGATTGATACTGACAGCTCTGGAAAACCCCGATGCATACTGTACCTCAGTAACGTTGCCAAACTTTGTCAGAAACAGATCAATTAATCAGGAGTGAACATGGTAGAAGTATCATGCATGCTCAGGCACGTACAACTGCTGGTTCATCGGTACAGTGCCAACTCGTTGCACATGAGCACGTAGGCCCACGTGGTACACAATTAGTAGTAGTACAGGATAAGATTAATGGGGCTTAGTCCTTGTCCAAGTACTCCACTTATCATCAAGTGGACTAATCCTAGCTTAATGCTCCACTATAGTCTTGCCTTTCTTTTCTATCCAATCCAGCCGACCCACCAGGCCACCACCATCACCCATATTAGCTTTTTGCCCTTTATTTTATCAAATCAACACACATGCTCAAGCTAGCCAGCCTACCAAAGTTCAACAGAAGATCTGCTCCAATACTTGTACGTGATTGATGTTACTCGGTGTGGCCTGTGGGGCTATCGATCGAAATGTTCAGAAAGGTTGCCTTTGAGTTGAACTTTCCTTTAGTTGGTTCAGAAAGGTTGAATTTGATTTGAACTTTCTTTTAATTAGTTGGAGCATTTACAATGCTGTCATAGTCCGATCGAGCAAACGGAATTATGAGTGACTAATGTAGCGGCACTGGTACTAGTAGCGATCGTGAGTTCGGCCGGCGGCTTCGGCCACATCATAAATGCCAAAGCACATACTCCCTCTATCCAAAGAAACACTTAAATACTATTATCTAGACTCATCCTAGAATTTAAGTGTTTTTGGGACGGTGTAAAAGTTAAGAGCAAATGGGTTTAAGCAGATTTGAAGATATATCCAACGACCGGATTCCCGACGAGGTCACTAGTATCATCATAGTCATCAAGTGTGCAGGCGGGTTAATTTAAGCCAGAACAAAATGATTGCGCAGCCAGAATTTTACAACTAAGGATACAAAACAACTCTATGATGCCACTGTTGATAAACAGTTTATGATCAAGTTTCTCAAAGAACCCCCCAAAACAAAAAAAAAAAACATATGGTGTAAAATTGTAACCATGGGTGATGAGATCACAACGGCCTTGGTACGGTGGTAGGCCGGTTGATGGAGGCGGCGGGCCATTGACACCAACACTAGTAGACAGCGCGGCTCACCGGCCCGTGATAAAGCCGCACACTTTGCACCCAGCTTTTTCCCCGCCAAGCCCCCAAGTGCTCTCCACGTCGCCCGGAACCACGCAAAATCAACCCACTTTTCCCTCCAAATCCACCGTGCGCCGAGGCCCCCCAACCCAACCCAACCCGCGCCTTTGCCGCGAAAAAAAAACGTTAACCACCTCGCGTGTCGCGTCTCACGGCTGCGTCGTCTCGTAGCACGCAGCTGCACATGCACCGGCCGCGCGCCGTGGCAGCTGCGTACGATCGATCGGCATGGGTGAGGCGCGCGACGACGCGGCGGCGATGAGGGCGGCGGTGAAGCGGCTCAGCTTCGGGACGTCGGAGGAGAGGGCGGAGGCCGCGGAGGAGGTCGGGAGGCTGGCGCGATCGGACGAGCGGAGGAAGCGGCTGCTGCCCGAGCTCGGCGTCGTGCCGCCGCTCGTCTCGATGCTCGCCGACGCCAGGGGAGGTGGTCCCGGCGCGAGGATGGCCGCGGCGTGGGCGCTCCTTGAGCTCGCCAGGGGAGCATACAGGTCAGTAGTATCTTCCGTCTGTTGCGAATTTGCGATTTGCTTGAGCCATCCGTTATTCAGTTTCAGACTTTCGGTTCATGCTTCTGATGCCAATCTGTTTTTTGAATATCACCTTCGTTCTTCGAATCGATTTGAGAAATGAAATGCAACTCCTCAGAGTCGAGATACAATTGGGAAGTTGGAACTGATCTTGTTCGGAAATTAAAACCGAGAGGGAATTACGCTTTGCATAATTTTGTCATAAGTAAAGCACGGATCAAACATGAGCGAAGAATAGTTACTGGTTCTTGCAATGAGTAAAACTATAAAAGGAAACGCCACGCCCTGATCTTCTTGATCAACTTGGCACAGTTGGCTGAGTAATGCAGAGATAATGTCACCTTTTAATTTTACTGCTCTGCTATATCCTGCTTTCCTTCTCATGAACTCGGTTAGTTTTTAAACTTTTCATGATCTACGTTGTTCAAACAAGTTCAAGTTAATTAACATGTACACCTTTTTAAAGTAGAAAATTAGCATGAATTTTTTCTAGTTTACTGCACATAGCCTCGACAACTGTTGTTCAAAGTTGACTTCGAGATTCAACTGCCCGTACGCTCTTCTTGAAGAAGTAGAATTTAATACGTTTTGGTTGTTACATCTCCACGTATCCAGACCGCACTATAGTCACGATACTGACATATTCACCGTGATCTGAATGTCTAAGAGCAACTGGACCATGCAAAGACCAGATACAACTTTCATACTAATGCAAATCTGTGACAGAGAATTCAGGCTTGAAACTAGCTGCTCTAGCTACAACCTATGAATTGAGAGTGATATTAACTGCTCTAGCTCTATGTCCAATGGTTCCATAACAACATCTGAACATTCACAACAGCCACACACGCCACATCGTTTCTTGCATTCTAGTTTCTGTAGGCATTAGGTGTGGTTGAGCCTATTTTTGTTTCTTTGAGTCCCTTAAAGCCATTGCTTCATGACAGAATCATTGACCAGGAGCAAAATGTCAGCACTTTATAGGACTCAAAATTCAGCATTGTTTGTTGGTAGTATTAGGCAGCACAGGGGTATAATATTCGGCAGGTGCGTGCGTTACGCATAGGCCGGTTGCTGAAAATTGACTTGGAGCAATACCAAACTTCATATTTCTTACATATTCTCTTCCTTGTTTACTTGAGAGAATCGTACCGAAGTGTGCCTAACCATGTGTTTCATTTCGTTGTTCGAATCACTTGTACGAAAAGAACACTAAATCGACGCATGTGTGGACATGCATGATAAAGGGCATTTTCTATGTGGATATGGCTATAGAGCCGCCCATGTAGATAGTGTGCAAATTCAGCCGTGTGACATCACTGACGTGGCTGCGTTGATAGTGCATTAGTGCGCTAGAAAAAGATGTAGTAGACCTCATGTTCTCGTATGTGTGATTCCACTCAGGAACTTGTTTGCAATCCCAATTTTACATGTGGTGATGTAGACTGACACTACATTTCCTCATATGCCAATACAACACCATGTAGGATCAGATATTCCACAACGGTGAATTTTCAAACATCAATTACACTCGTGGGAGCGTATGAAACAAAGGTGTAGTCTAGTAGACCATGATGCATGAACTGCAGGAAGTAATGCTTGCTACATGAGAAAGAGCTTCCCATTTGTTTTCACCTTAACCATGTTCATGTGTGCTTTATATTGTACTGTTTGACTTTTATTTCTGTTTCTAATGCACTCAATAGTTCATGGTGCACTGAATCTTCTTCAGTAGTTGTGGCATGTAAGCTCTGTAATGTGTAGCAAAGCTTTTGGTTTTCAGAAACAAGGTGCACATAGTTCAGGCCGGTCTTCTGAAGAAGCTGCCATTGCTCATGGACGACAAGGACTTGTCAAGAAGCGAGGAGCTCGCGCTCCTCCTCTACTCCATCTCCTCCCTGGCCAACACCGACTTCCCCCTGGCCTCCTCCGAGCTCCTCCCGTTCCTCGTCGCCGTCCTGAACGCCGACGACGCGCCGGCCGACACGAAGCTGTCGTGCCTGGCCACGCTCCACAACCTCTCGACAAAGCTCGAGCACGTCCGTGACGTGGTGTCGAGCGGCGCGGTGCGCGCGCTCCTGGCGCTCTCCCTTGACCGGAAGACGTCGGCGGCGGCGCTGTCCGTCCTCGGCGACCTGGCGGCGACCGCGGCGGGGAGGAAGGAGATGGAGGAGGACGAGACGGCGCCGAGGGCGCTCGTGGAGGCCATGACGTGGCACGACACCCCGCGGTGCCAGGAGCACGCCACCTACCTCGCCATGGTGCTCGCGCACGGCAGCCGGCTGCAACGGCGGAGGATGCGCCAGCTCGGCGTCGTGCAAGCGCTCCTCGAGGTGTCCCTCCTCGGGAGCCCCCTGGCGCAGAGGAGGGCGGCCAAGATCCTGCAGTGGTTCAAGGAGGAAGGGCAGAGCAGGATCAGGGCGCATTCCGGGCCACGCATGGAGGACGCGTCGTCGGCGTCGTGCCATGGCAGCGATGTCGGAGGCGGCGGCGCCGACGACGACGGCGAGGGGGCCAAGGATTGCCGGAATGCCGTGGACAGGATAGTGAAGCAGAGCCTTGACAGGAACATGAAGTCCATATTGCGCAGAGCCACGGCGTCCGTGGACCTGACCAATGTGAAGTTGCTAGTTGGAAGCTCTAGCTCCAAGAGCTTGCCTTGTGAGACTCAGCTTCATCCATGAGCAAATGTTCAGTTTTCTCTTTTCAGTTGTGCTCTTGCTCAAATGCAGTTCGTCTGATCCGTGTGATCTCTGTAGTTTTGTCTTCAGAAATTAGAGCAGAAGAGTGGGAGTCACTTGTAGTCTTTCTTGTACATGAGCACACTTCATGAAAGTAACTGTTGTTAATACTTCACTCCCGGACTCCCAGCCACAGTGAGATCAAGAGGGGGAAAAAATACTTTTGAGAGAAAATTGTTCCATGGTGATTGATACATTGGGTATATCCTATACTCCTACAGTAAAGGAGTGGTGTATAATACATCGTTTCAGGCGTTCAGCTTCTGCCAGCGAGCTTGTGCTGTTGCAAATGCTGATTTTGGCATTCCCGTTGCGATTGGAACGTGGACGCCTTCTCCTTGAGCTCCTGAAATGCTCGCATGGTGTCGCCGTCGAATCCACCTGCAAACTGCATGAAACGAAAATGATTGAATACCATAATGAACTACGGAAATTGATAAGTGTTCGTGAAAAAAAATTGGAAACTAGATAAGTAGTACTCCTGTGCACTAGTGCTGCTTGAGCAGATTGAGGATCTCGTTCCGATTGAGTGGTACCTGGTGAACTCTGAAGGCGAATCTGACACCTTGAAGCATCAGCTCCTCTTCGTCAGGGCCATCTTTTATGGCCTCAAGCTCAGAGGAAACCCTCCTCAGGTATTTCATTGCTAACTTCACTGATTGGAGTTTAATCTGCACATCAGGGCTCAACTTGTCATTGAAATGCTATGAATTGTTTAACGATGGAAGTAGTGTAGTCACAGCAGGAGCAAATTTGCAAGATCTACAAAAAAGTGGATGCAGCATCTAGCAATGAGATGTATGCCATTTCGCGGGAAGTCTGTCAAGGCACTAGGTGGTAGGTTTGATATACACCAAGGAGCTTTGACGAACAATGTCTTGAACAAGATAAAATCATATATGCTACATAAAAGAACCACCTACTAGTATATGCAGGAAATTTCAAACAATCAATCGGACCATTTCCTAGTGGAAAACAACAAGAATGGGTCCATGTGAGCAGCAAAAACCAAATGTTGAATTAAAAATGCGATCAACATTCTCTGCTATCAGTACATGCAAAACAAAAAACAGACTCACGAGAGCCCCCTGGCACACATGCACATCGCCCTGCAAATAAGCAAATCACAACAAATGGCTGAGAGCCTTCTCATTGGTTCCCCAAGACCCGGCCATTTTACCCCCAAATTCTTTTTGTTGTTATCTCGAGTGTGTGTGTCTTATATGTGTTAATGTTTTTCACATCCTTGTGCCTGTTCTGGTGCATGAAAAAACAAAAACAAGAATGCACAAATGATATTATCTGTATATGTTAACGCTACATTGCTATGCTACTTAAAACCAGATACCATGTCGTAACAATTGAAAAGAAAAACACTGAATTACCTGGCTAACTATTCCTGTGTCCTGCATCCATTCCCATGGGATCTGATAGCCGCGGTACCTGTTCATCGCGCCATCTCGCACTCGCGCAAGGCTGTAGACTCCATGCTCCAACCTGCCAATGATCATAGATGATGAGCACACAGAGCAGACCAGAAGAACCAGCACATAGCCTTGACATCAAATCAGAATTAAGCCGGGCGAACGCAGAACAGCTTACTTCTCGAACAGCGCCTGCATCTTCTTGAGAGCAGAAGAGCAAGGCTGCCGTGGATCATCACAGAACGACGATGCCTCCTCCTCGATCTTCTTCAGATCACGGTAGCCGAACGCCGCCTCACGCAGCGCGTCCGCCTTCTGCTCCGGCCACTCGAAGTGCTTCAGCACCGCTCTCTCGTCCACCTGCGCAGCAACAACACGGTGAATCATTCAGTCAGGTCAGTCCAGCCATGCAGAGTTACACTGATGTGTGTGATGCGGTGGCTGGCTAAGCTCACCAGCCGTGAGAGCTCGACGTCGAGCCACTTGACGAAGGTGACGACGTCCTCGATGTCGACGAACGCGGCGCCTTCCACCTCCTTGATCAGGAACCGGATGAAATCACCCTGCCTCTCCACATCGGATTTGATCTGCACGAACACCAGCCACGCATAGAAACCATCAGAATTTTGCAAGCAAATCCTGAACTTTAACCACGGAGCAATGCAGCATCAATAACAACAGCAAACACATCTGTTTTTTTCTTTTTCAAATCGCTATGGTTCAAGGGAACTTGGCGCGAAGCAACGGTCAGCGACGCCAACAAAAGCAAACACATGTGTTTATTTTTTTTCAAATCGCTATGTTTCAAGGGAACTTGGCGCGAAGCAACGGTCAGCGACGTGGGGTCAATTTGGTCAAGCCTATTCGCTCCAACGGCTAGCTGGGCCTCAGCTAACTGGTGGAGTGGCGTGTGTATGGCCCACGTGTACCCACAGTGTGTTTTTTTTCTTTTTAATTATGGACGTGCGAGTCTCAGCTCATTTATTGCCCACGTCTTTAATTCACTAGTCACTGCGTTTAGTGGCAGTGACAGTCTTGGGGCCCCACGAATCAGTCTGACAAAGGGGCCACCCTCGGATTCCAAGTTGGTGAATTCTTTTTTAAAATTCCCAACTGCAGATTGTCGTGTTATCAGGATGGATGAGAAAATTCCAAGAGGAAGAAATGCATGTAACAAGGAGAAAATGTCAATGACTTGCAAACATTCAGAGAGTGAGAATACACTAGTTCTCACTCCATGGAATCGGGAGTGGTGAACTCGAGAAAGATGAACAGAGAAAAGGTTATTGTTTTCACCTGTGTGTTGGTGTTAGAATGGTTGTATTCGTATGCACGCTCGAAAAGACGATTACTTTCTACAGTTGGTTCTTTGTTCAGTTGTACTGCTACAATTACTCTGACTGTGAGTCAGTTCGTTGAAACCTTTTGCTTTTGAGATTTCTCAAAGATTTTATAGCACGAAAAGCGACAAAGTTTTCGGGGAGAATACGGGGGAAATGGGTAAAAAAACTGAAGAAAAATGAGCGATTTTTAAGGAGAAAAGACTTACGGCGAGAAGATGCGCCGAGCGGTTCTCGATCTCTCCGATCATGTCCCTCGCCGCCGCCGCGCCGCCGCCGTTGCACGCATCCGCACCGCCGCCTCCGTCCCTCTTCGAGTCTCGCCGCATTAGCGAGTGGTAGAACTCCACCACCTCCGGGACTCGCCGCACGCACGGGCCGGACGCCGGAGTTGAAGACGAAGTCGTCGCGGGGGTAGACGTTCGAGAGCTCCTCTTTGCTGCGGGCGGCGGCGGCGGAGGGGGAGCCGGAGGCCCCGCGCTTCCGCTGCTTGAGGTGGATGGCGACGGGCTCGCGCTCCGTGACCTCGGCATTGGTGGTGGAGGTGGCGGCGGCGGCGGTGGCGGGGGTATCGGAGGGAGCTTCGAGAGCTCAGGTAGGCGGCTTCTTGATGCTGCGGTATCTGACGAACAGGATGGCGTCGATGGGGCGGACGAGGATGAACTGGACGAAGAGTTCGCCGGCGAAGCGCGGGACGAGCCGGAGAAATAGGACTTGGACTTGTAAGTTGCCGGCATTGGCGGCGGCAGCGGCGGCGGGGGAGGAGGAGGAGGAGGACGAACGGACGAACACCCAGCGACTTTAGCCGACTTGGCCGAGTTGCTCCCCGCGTTGGATGTTTCGGAGTTGTCCGATGACGCCGACGATGAGCAATCGTCGGGACGGGCTGCGACATCCCTCTGCCGCCTCTTCCTCAGCTCCGTCATCTGCTTCTCCATCTCGAGAATCCTCTGCTCATTATCCCTGGAGCTCGCCGCCGCGGCGTCGAGCGCGGCGCGCAGGCGGGCGTTCTCGGACTCGAGCCGGGTCAGCGCGTCCTTGCACCGCCCGAGCTCGCTGCTCTTGGCGGCGAGCTCGTTCTCGAGGAATGGAACGATGGCGACGGTCTCCTTGAGTATCTTGTGCTCCAGCAGCTCGGTCCGGAGGCGCGACTCCCTCTCCTGCAGCTCCTCGACGAGCCGCACCAGCTCCCCGACCTCCGGCGTCGCGCGGGCCGGCTGCACCTGCGCCGACGACCGCGGGAAGTACGCCCCGAACGACCGCGCGAAGACGCCCGTCTTGGACCCCGACCCGGCCACCCCCGCCGCCGAGGCCGACGCCGACGCAGGCGAGCCGGACGACCTCCGCCGCGGCGTCTCCGGCTGGGCCGCCGCCGCCGCCGCTTGCCCCGTCGGCGGCGGCGCCTTGCGCGAGGTGGAGGAGGAGGACGACGAGGTCTTGGGCGTCGCCGGGCTACGCTGGAAGCCCATGGCCGCCTTGACACGCCCGGCCACCATTGCAGGACGGCTTGGCAGTGCTGGCTCTCTGAAACTCCGGCCGTCGAACACCACTAGGATCGCGCGGCGGACATGGGTGAGCTCGTGCCACTCTCACACTAGCTCAGCCTCTGTCTCGTGTACTATCAGAGTAGGCTTTTGCGGTTTAAAGAGAGGTGGTGCGGTTTCCGAGGAACGGTCTTGGGTTTGGTCCGAGCAGTGAAGGTTGGATACTGTAGATATACTCCTCGTCAGCTCAGCTCGAGCTCGTTGGTGAGGACTGAGATGAGGTGGAAATCTGAACGTTGGAGGAGATGAGGTGGATTATGCATCGCTCGTTAAACTGCATCTGCTTCTTCGCATGATCCGAATCTGGAAGCCCCTCTTGACCTTTTTGCTTTGGCTTTTGCAATTGCTTGCTCTAATTTTTTTTTAATTTCTCGGCGAAGATTAAATTATCACTTGATCTAAACAGATTAGGGGCATCATCGGTTACCCTTAGGGAATAAAAAATAATTTATAGGTAAAACTTTTATATATTTGGTCGTAATGATTTAAAAGCCAACGCTAAAAAGAAATTACGTTGAAAATATCTTAAAAACAACTTCAAAATTAAGTTTGAAAATTCAAATTTTACCTTTTACTTTGGTTTATAAGCCAACCGATAGGGCTCTAGGGCGTGGCGGTGGCACCACTGCTTTGGTGCCACTGCCACCTAGAGGCCATGACTCATTCAGGGTGAAAAAAAAGGATAGGGCCTCTCCCACGCATCAGATTTGAAATGGACGGTCCGGATTGGATTCTGCCGAGCTACGTTTGCTCCGTGTTTGCCGCTGATCCGTATACAAAGCTTTTGTCTACATCTGCTTGCCCCTATCCATTAAACAACAAGACGCCGGAGACTCGTTATTACGGCCGGGGTTTTTACTTTATTACACACTTGAGTTCACGCTTCAATACTCCGAAATCCTCATGTTACATGCATCATCAACTGTCAAACACTCCAGAATCCCAGATGTTTTGATGCCATAATTCACCTGGAATTTGACCAGATGATGCGGATTCAATCAAACCCCGCATTGCCGTTGCAATTCTGGGCCATGCAAAACGATGCACACACATGGCTGCACGCTGCATGGACAGTGTCTACTCCATATCTGATCAAATCCAAGTGAGAGTGACATGCTTAATTACCTCTTGCCATTTCATGTACTTTCGGAGGAGTAGTAGTAAGTACAGTACATTGGTACTGCCTTACAACCAGCACAGGACAGCGTAGCCTTTCACCCATGGGGCCCACATGTCAGTGCCTGTGGGGACACGCCCGTGTCACTGGTTGTGGGCCAAGGAGCTCTGCACCCAGGTGCCATGGCTTTCAAGAACAACTTAGGCTGCGATCTTTGCATCCTTTTCAAACTGCTCGACCTCGTTTTTCACGCGCACGCTTTTTAAACTGCTAAACGGTGTGTTTTTTGCAAAAAGTTTCTATATAAAAGTTACTTAAAAAATCAAATTAATCCATTTTTTAAAAAAAAGCAAAAACTTAATTAATCACGCGCTAATGGACCGCTCCGTTTTCCGTGAACACTGTTCAAGCTGGGAGTTCTTTCTTGCGAACGCAGCCTTAGGCAGCGTTCGCGTGGAGAAGTTCGGAACATGCACAGTAATTGCGGAAAACGGAACGATCCATTAGCGCGAGATTAATTAATTTTAGCTAATTTTTTTAAAAAAATGGATTAATTTGATTTTTTAAGCAATTTTTGTATAGAAACTTTTTAAAAAACACACCGTTTAGCAGTTTGAAAAACGTGCGTGCGGAAAACGAGAGATGTGAGTTGGGAAAAGGGAGGAAAGATAAAAGCCTTAGCTTGGATTACTGCTCCAAGCACTACTAAATGTCTGACGGTGAATACAGATTTTCGTCTAAAAAATCGAAGCTTTTTCAGCGTCGATGCAGCGTAGGAGGAGTAAATGGGAGTTCCATGAATGCGAGGGAGAAAACCGTCGAGGAAATAAATGGAGGAGAAAACCGTTGGCTCCTCTCGTTCATTCATCGTCTAGTTTGAGTTTGAGACATGGAGCGGTCGGTCGGCACGCTCTCTCGGTGACGATTTCACGTGACCCTTTCGATTACTGTTGATTGTAGTATATTGCAACATTGTTACTAGAACGTTGTGAGCAGATTGAATAGCAACGGTGGCTATCTGAATATCTGAACTTTTTGATGGTTCAGACAGAATGGCAGTTTGCACTTGCAGAAGTTGAGAGCCAAACGAATTTGGTCACAACATTGTTTGCATCACCGATCTTGCGTGCTAATCTCAGTTGTAGATATCTACATCTGATAATCGTGTCCACTGGAGCAAGATGCCATCATCACGTCCACAAACCCTGACTCGCTCTGCTACTGCTATCGGCTATCCATTCTGCAACTTCGTATGGTTCCATTAAAAAAATGCAGGTACTAGTAATAAATGCACGCTCAGTGATCTTAACAATGGTAATTAATGACATGATTAGGACGCTCTAATCAAGGGCACATGTACCTATCCTTCCTGCATTTGTCCTCCAGCGGTCTGACCAAATGACCAGCTGCACATCCTGCCCCCACAAGATCGGTGCAAAATCCTGGTGTTTTTGGACAAAAAATGATGGCGTTCACCACGTCGTATTCTTTTGATGCTTCTGCGGAAAAAAAAGCAGACTCTGCAAAGCCTTGGACACAAACAAGTGAAGCGAGCACGAATGCAAAGCCTCTGCAATGCAATGCTTGCACTTCTGCAGGCTGCAGCTGACACGTGCAAACTTGTCGAACTCTTGATGACAGTCAAGCTCAGCGACAGTGATCTTGAAACGAGAACTCAAGAAACCTGTGCGAACAAACAATTCGTACGTGTCCAAGGATCCACAGCATCACAATCGCTGATGACATGCCTGTCTATCTGCAGGGAGCCACAGATCACGAGAAAAGTTTCAGATCATCAAAGAGGAAAGATGCTTCTAGTGTGACCAACGTGTTGGCAAGGATGAATGAGCAGTTCGAAATGCCATTGATGGAAGAAGCAGAGTCGAAAGCTAAGCTAAGTGGCTAATGCCATTGATTTGATCTCACTCACGTTTTGGAGTAGGGAACGCTTGGTATGAACGTCACCAAGGAAGCATTCGCATCGACGCAAAGGATTTGCTAGATAGCTTGGTGGATCGAGCACTATCGATCGCCATGGGAGGATATCTTGAGCATTGTCTTCATGCTCGAATTGAGGATGGGAGATTCGATTGATCGGACCCAGGTTGGTGAAACTGGTTGGTTAATCATGGCGTGTTCGTCACTTTAAGCAACACCAAATTGGTGATGAATTGCAACAGTGCGTGCATACAGGATGAATGCTGCAGATTATGTCATGTTTAGTATAGCCGGCCCTAATCAAAATTTGCTGCAGTTTGCAAGAGTTCTGGAACGTGAAATATTTTTGGATGGACCAGTTTGGATTCAGAAATTTCAGATTGAGATAGATCACGAGAGAAAGAAGATGGGCTTAGTAGGATTTGTGCCGATCATAATCTCCTTTGTGGACAAACTGACGGTCCAAATAAACCCACTAAATTTTGGGAAGGAATCGTAGCTCGATCCAAAAGGCCCATATAGCGATCCAAATAGTCCGATCCAACAGATTTCGGCTTCCAGTACGGCCCACATGAATTGGGCCCATTTCCTCACGTGGTGTTTCTTCACCGACTCCATTGCCGCGCCGCTCGCCGGCGAAGCCAAGCCATCCAACCGTCACTCTCTCAGTCTCAGACTCCATTGGCGAACCTCTCGCCGCCGACGCGAATATCCACCGCTCCGGATGACATAGCAGCTAGCTCAAAGCAAGGATTCTGTTCGATGATGGCCGTAACTGAATTTGCGAGCTCGAACACGTCAAGCGCTTCACGCCGTTTCCATGAATTTCCACTCCACTGACGCATTACCATGGCGTGCTTCTCGCTATATCTCTTATTCTGTTCTACCCGTTGATCTTCTTGCCCCAGTTGGGGCATGCCGTTATACACCAAGCATATCTGCTCATGTCATCGTGCATCTCCAATTCTCCATCAACATGTCATGCCATTGGCACGCACTGTTCGTGCAAGAACGTTCATGCAAAGGCTAATTCCATGTCTCAACCATTTGCTGCCGCTGTGTATAAACATGGAGCAAACACCGGTTGCTAAGTTGCAGTGTCAAGTCAAGTGTGTGACCTAGCTAGCTAGTCGGCCATGTCGCAGCAATGGCTTGGAGACACAGAGCGGAGGTGGAGGGAGCTCCATGGCGAGAGCAACTGGGACGGCCTCCTTGACCCGTTCGACCTCGACCTCCGCCGCACCGTCATCCGCTACGGCGAGATGGCGCAGGCCACGTACGACGCCTTCAACCGCGAGAAGCTCTCGCCGCACGCCGGGCTGTCTATGTTCGGCATGCTCCGCTTCTTCGAGCGGGCGCACCTGCCGGACCACGCCGCCGCGTACCGCGTCACCAAGTTCCTGTACGCGACGTCGTGCCTCGCCGTGCCGGAGCCGTTCATCCTGCGGTCCGTGTCGCGCCGGCGCAGGTGCAGGGAGAGCAACTGGATCGGCTACGTCGCGGTGGCCACCGACGAAGGGAAGGCCGCGCTCGGGCGCCGGGACATCGTCGTCGCGTGGCGCGGCACGCTGCAGGCGCTGGAGTGGATCAAGGACATGGAGTTCGCCATGGTGCCACCCAAGGGCCTCTTCGGGGACGAAGCCTCCGAAGCCATGGTGCACCGAGGGTGGCTGTCCATGTACACCTCCAGTGACTCCGAGTCCAGCCACAACAAGGACAGTGCGCGAGATCAGGTAATGGCCGGAGTTTGAATGGCACGGTCACCTGCCGCATTGTTACTGATCGACATGGATGTTGCCATGCAGGTGTTGAGCGAGGTGGCGAGGCTGGTGAGCATGTACAAGGACGAGGAGCTGAGCATCACGGTGACGGGGCACAGCCTCGGCGCCGCACTCGCGACGCTGAACGCGTTCGACATCGTTGCGAACGGCTACAACAGGGCACCGCGCGCCGCGGCTGCGGCGGCGGCGACGGGCTGCCCGGTCACCGCAATCGTGTTCGCCAGCCCGCGCGTCGGCGGGCACGGCTTCAAGAGCCGTTTCGACGGCGCGCGCGTCCTCGGCCTCCGCCTCCTCCGCGTCCGCAACGCCCGCGACGTCGTCCCCAGGTACCCGACGGAGCCGCCGTACCACGGCGTGGGCACCGTGCTGGCGATCGACACGGGCGAGTCGCCGTACCTGAGGAGGCCCGGCAACGAGCTGGTGTGGCACAACCTGGAGTGCTACCTGCACGGCGTGGCGGGCGTGCGCGGCGGCGAGGCCGGGCGGTTCAAGCTCGCCGTGGAGCGCGACGTGGCGCTGGCGAACAAGACCTACGGCGCGCTGCGCGACGAGCACGCCGTGCCGGCCGGGTGGTGGATCCCGTCGAACAGGGGCATGGCGAGAGGCGCCGATGGCCGCTGGACTCTGATGGACTGCGAGGAAGATGACGATAGTGCTGAGTAATTGGATGGAGTATGTCAATGTGCATGAACTCGCATATGTATCAAGAAATAATTACTGGACATCTCAAACGTGTCCAAATCAATATGTTGTGTCTGTAACAATGTCCAAATTACACATGCATTTAACTGGACATAGTTTTATTTACAAAGGAATTATATGATATATGAGGGGAAGATCCCATTTATTCGACAGAGAGATCAATCCAGTAGGCTTCCTCGACGTGTCAAGCCCATGGACGAACACTTCTATACGTATAAATTTTGCATATTTTTAGAAATCGGAAGGGAAGATTATGAACGGGCGAGGTTAAATTTGCTCGAAATCCTGGAGCGCCCAGTGGCCGTCGGCATCCTTGACCATGCACCTGTTCTTGGAGACCCACCACCCGGCCGGCACGGGGTACTTGTCCTTGAGCGCGTCGACGCCCTTGTTCGCCAGCGCGACGTCGCGGTCGACCTCCAGCTTGAACCCGCCGGCGCTGCCCTGCTCGCCGGCGACGCCGTGGAGGTAGCACTCGAGGTTGTGCAGCGTCTCGATCGTCCCCGGCGACCGCAGGTACGGCGACCGGCTCGTGCTGATGCGCAGCTTCACGGCCACGTCCACGTAACCCAGCGGCGGGTACATTGGCACCACGTCGCCGGCGTTCTTCACGTGGAGCGCCCTCAGGTCAGGGAACGACGCGAACGCCGCCTTGAAGAAGCCGTCGCCGACGCGCGGGCTCGCGAACACGATCGCCGTCACGGGACACGGCGGCTGCGACGACGACGAGGAGGAGCTCGCCGGGGGGCAGTTGGCGCCGTTGGCCACGATGTCGACGGCGTTCAGGGTCGCCAGCGACGCGCCCAGGCTGTGCCCGACGACGGTGATGCTCGTCACCTCGTCCTTGTACAACTCCATCAGCCTCCTCACTTCCTCAAGAACCTGCATGCATTTTCTTGCACGATTAATCCTCACCTCCTCAGATTGTCCATGTTTTGCATGTCAGCCAAAGGTAGCCATCAAAAAAAATAAAAAATATAATATACTACTGTGACACCTCCACACTTTTAACAATGAAGATAAAAGTGTCATGTTGTAGATTATTATTTAACAAACTAAAGGTCTAACTATTTCTCTGTTGCGAAATCTGATGATAGGTTATTATTGAGCAAAATAATAATTTGTTAAATAATAATCTACAACCTATCACTTTTATCTTCAGTGTTAAAAGTGCGGGGTGTCACAACTACTGACATGTAAATTCAAATTTAATGTATAAAAAAAGAAAACAACAAATGATGTGCGTGGTTAATCAAGTGGATTTTGGCGGTGTAATCAAGAGTAAATTGATAGGCACTAGGTAAAAACAAATATTATCTTATGTGATTAGACGTTATCTTAAAAAATGTGGATAGATAGGCAATCTCAGTATCACAAAAACAAATCTTTCAAAGTCAAATGCTAACGATAAGGACATTGTTTGAGAACATTTTAGAGCAATCTGACGAGTAGTATAACAAATCTAGTATAGCTAAAATTAATTCAGTCAAAGGCAACAGCACGCAAGTTTGGTGCATCTAATCCAACATATATCTATATACGCAAGTCTCACTGTCGCTGTGACAGGTACAATAATCAACGACATTATTAGAGATCGAATAATTGAAGAAATTATCAGCAAGAAGGCGCGGTCAGAATGACGAGCGATATTATATAACTTAAAACCTTTTTTATAGCAACATAGTTTAACGTTTTGTGTGCATACCTACTTAGCTAGATGATGATACTTAGAAAAATATAATGACGAAGCCCGCTTCCAGAGATAACAAAATGAAATTGCACATGCATCTGTAAACGAATTCTATTTGTAGAACAGTTATTAATTAACTTAACTAATTGAACAGCTTTAATACTACTCCTTCCGGTTATGAAATTTTGAGTATCAGCATCTTTTAAAATATTTTGGTCAGAGTTGGGTAATCTGCTCATTTGAGCTTAATTCGACATCATCCGTGATCTGTCACGCTATTCCATTATTGCCTTCTAACCCTATGCAGAATTATAATAGCTGAACAAAAATATCGTTCTCTTTAGTTTTACAAAACCTATATTTTGGCCCCATTTTCGGTATGGAGGATTTTTCAGAGTTGAATGTACCTACCTTATATTTGAAACAACTTAAATGTATCTACCTGCATAGCTGACCACCCTTAACATCATATGCAGTACTTCACAAATAATTAAAAGTGTGCTCCTTTCAACTAATATCCCAATTTTCCGGGCAAAGATAAATCAATATCCCAATTTCCTGCTTGAATTAATGCAACTATGCAATAGTAATGATCATAAAAAACAAGAAAATTCAAGAAATATCACTGACAAACACCCAATTTCAAGAAATATCATCGACGAGTACGAATTATATGAAATATCATTGTACAAATGATTTTATTTAAGAAATATCATCGCTGTATTAGTAGTTATCAGTTAAGTACTATAGGATGCATTTAATGATGCAGTATGTACGGAAATATGATGGCGATGATATTTATGGGATAAAATCTCTTGTACGATAATATTTTATGAAACTTGTACTCATCGATAATATTTATTAGATTTTGGGTGTTTGCTAATAGTATTTCTTGGATTTTATCCTTAAAAAATGGGTTGAAATGGAGCCAACTGAAAGGTGCATTCCGTAACTAGGATTCTCTGCAGTATTCACAAAAGAACATTTATTTTTACCGTGGTCATAAAGAATTCTCTACCTTTCCAACGTCAAAAGAAACACATGGATGATTAATTAATTAATTATCAGGTGAGTTGCAAATTAAAGGTGTTAATTGTCTCGAGAATTTCGTCCTGTGGTAGTAATAGCTATAGCTTAGGTCAAATAATCTGGAAAAGTGAAGTGGAATTCACCTGGTCTCTGGCGCTGGCCTTGTTGTACTTGGAATCCTTGTTGCTGGACGTGTACACGGACAGGAAGCCCCGGTGCACGATGGCGAGCGGGTTCGCGGCGGCGGCTGCGCCCAGCACCGGCGCGGCGGGCACCGGCGTGAAGTCGAAGTCGTTGACCCACTCCAGGCTCTCCACCGTGCCGCGCCACGCCACGACGATGTCGCGCCTCCCGAGCGACGCCACGCCCTCGTCCGTCGCCACGGCGACGTACCCCATCCAGTTGGAGTCCCTCGACCACGCCGCCGGCAGCAGCGACGGCAGCGGCAGGAGCAGGAACGCCTCCGGGACGGGAAGCCCCGACGTGGCATACACGAACTTGGTCACCCTGTAGTTGCCGGCGGCGGACGCGCCCGCCGCGGCGAGGAGGTCGCCGTGGCCGTACATGCACGCGCCGGCGTGCGGCGAGCGCTTCTCCCGGTTGAAGGAGTCGTAGGTGGCCTGCACGAGCTCGCCATAGGAGAGGATGGAGGAGCGGAGGTCGATGTCGAGCGGGTCGAGGAGGCCATTCCACGAGTCCTGGCCATGGAGTTCGCGCCACCTGTCGGCAATGCCTCCAAGCATCGGCGACGACGACATGGCCGGTGTTTTGTTGCTTGCAGTGCAGCTACGTTGGTTTTTTGGCGACTTGCTAGGATAGCTAAAGCTAAATCTTGTGTTTTGTTCGTTTCAGCTTTGGCGCGCGTGTGTATTTATATAGCCCGTTCCGATGTGTTCGATGCGGGTAGACGTGACCTTGTATTCCTATAATTTTTTAGATATACCTTATATAACTTGATTGACTAGCTAACTTATATAGCTATATAATTTCCTCCGTCCTAAAATCCTCTATGTTTTTTGGATGGAGAGAATACACCTATATGTGTCTACGAAATACTCCTTCTGTTTTTTAAATATTTGACATGGGACACTATTCATTTTCACATTTTGTCCGCTCGCCTTATTTGAAAATATTAACTTACATTAAACTTTTATTAAGCATAGTCTAACTAGTATTTAAGAGTAATTAGTGACCAAGGAAGTTTTTGTCACAGAAGTACGTGCATGCATGCACTTACTACGTACATGAGTTCGATCAAAATAGTTTAATTCTGTCGTACATAACCACACATAATACTAGATTAACGTGCTAACTGATCATGCATTTTTTGGTTTGGTGTGTCGTCCGGTACTCTGGTTTGCACGATCGAGCTGGACTCCGAAAGCAGAGTGATCAATTCAAACGTCACAGCCGGTGTTGGGCGTGTGCGTACGTGGTCTCTATATCTAACAAGCGAGGCTAAGAATTACGCGTGTTCCTCTGCCAAATCACACTCTGTTTATTTCAGTTTATGATCCACTGTCATCGTGGATAAACACTAACAGGGGATGCACACTGAATTTAATTTGTAAATAACCAAAGAGAGTCGTCGATGGCTACTAGCTGTTCGGTCAAGGAATATATCGGTTTGATTCTTGTCGTCGCTCATAGGTTGTGATGCTACTAGTAGTAGCAACCTGACTTTGATTTTGTGGTTGGCAAGTGTTGCAATCATGTGCTACTTTTATTATTTACTTTCTTGATGAACTTAACTTGGAAGTTCTCTGGTTTCAGTAGAAGAGGCAAAAACCGAAGGTAATTCAAGGCATATCCCAGCTAGCAACTAGGCAACTGGGCAACTGGCTAAATTGGCCATGGACAGCATTAGTGTGTACATGGTCGCATGGGCAAGAGGAAATACATACACATGTACGTGTCAATGTGATGGGTCAGTGCGTTTGTCACTTTATTGCGTGCAAGCTTTAGTTGCTTGTGGCCACGAAATTCTGACCATTTTCTTGTTTATGTTCTCTTCTTGTGTATTGTAGATATATAGACAGACCCAGCAAAATAAATGGCCGTTTCCTCTCAACGGCGAGTGAAAATCGCTTACTACCTATCCATCGCTCTCAAGCGTACGTGCAGCATGGGTCTAAATAAATCAACGCAATTAAGCCTCCAACAGATATTGATATCAATGGAATCAAGCATCCAACAGAGGTGGTTGATATTATCATAGGGGTTTTACTTATTCAGGAGGAGTTATTGATTCCAGTACGGGTAACAAGGATAAAGACAGTGAGACTAGTAGCACGCTCCAACCGTTTCTGACCACTGAAAACGACCACATCCAACGTTGGAAAGGAACAGAATTTACACTGATTGATCGGGGATGTTTGGATCAGGGATTAAATTTTAGTCCCGATCATATTAGATGTTTGGGTGCTAATTAAAAGTATTAAATATAGACTAATAATAAAACTAACTGCATAAATAAGAGCTAATTCACGAGATAAATTTTTTAAACTTAATTAATTCATAATTAGCACATGTTTACTGTAGCATCACATAGACTAATCATGGATTAATTAGGCTCAATAGATTCGTCTCGCTAATTAGTCCAGGTAATGAAATGGGTTTTATTTTTAGTTTACGTTTAATACTTCTAATTAGTATAGAAATATTCGATGTGACAGAAACTAAAAAAATTTAACCCCATCCAAACAGGGGCAAATTTAGCGCCATCCAAAATAAAGCAAGCTAAAATACGATGTGATATTATCTTTTACAACAAATTTAAACATGTCACATTCTATACTAGATTAATTTATTTTAGAACGAAAAAAGTACATAAAAACTATATGCGGATATCTTTAAGATTTTACTTTTTGTTCCTTGAGCTTTCCTTCGTGAGAAAAAAAAATCCACTTTAAACCCTTTAACTATGTATCGAGTTTCAACCATGTTCCTCAATCCATAACAGAATACGAAAGCGTCTTCCAACTACTAGAACCAATACAAATGGAGCTCTCCACAATATTGTGGACGGTTTGGACTAACGTGGTGTCTATATGGTTTATTAACCTGATCTTCACCCAGTACGACGCCTACTTAACACTAGAAGCAAAAATATAAAAATGTAAACACCAATTAGACCCATATGTCAATGGGTACTTGGTTAAAATTAAAAATCAATAGGACCCACTTATCTGGCTACATCGTTCTCACGGAGATGGATTCTAATTAGTCGGGTGGATGTACACTCGTTTATTGCATGCTAATTAAATAATTTATGAAAAAATTAAAAAAATAAGATGGATTAATATGAAATATTTCACTTCACAAATATATAAGTTCAAATTTGACTTCTACAAGTTGTAACAAAAAATAACAAAATCAACTGTGAATATATGTATACTAATTAGAGTTAATTTATTATTTTTATTACAAAATGTAGAAGTTAAATTTAAACTCACATGTTGGTGTAGTGACATATTACATATCGATCTATCTTGTCAAATTTTTTGAATTTTTTTATAATTATTTAGTTAACATATAATAAATGGGTGAATGTCCACCTAACTGATTAAAATTGTTCCTCCGACCTCACTACTTCTACCAATATCATGGATCATGAAACAGGCATGGAGAAAAATATGGGAGGAAATGTTCTGCTAGGAAATATATATCTTGGATGACAGTCACTAGTACCACTGTATCAGAATTGTTTACAGCAGAGGCTCTCCAAGCAACAGCTAGCGTATAGAAGATGAAAACATATGCCTATTATTTTTCATTCAAGCTGATGTGATGATAATCAGGGTATATCGAACCGTCAGTACCCGTACGTGCTTGTCGTGGGAATACCAGTAAGGGCTACCGGCATTAAGGTCTGATATAATTTCTTTGAACTTAAGTATTGAAAATAAAATAGGGAAAATCCGATAAGTAGTACATGATCTGTAATGGTATTTGGTGATAAAATTTTTGTGAAAAAAATGCTAGCAAAACTGTCCATTTTACGTGGTTCCTCTCTCATTAATTGACTGAATATTATATTTTAATGCGTCCAGTGTCTTATAGCAAATTACCACATTTTTTGAGTGTCCTTGGACAAATTCACGTCTTCGCAGTATCCCACAGCTAATTACACATTTTTTTATATCTTATAGCAAATTTTGCCTTTTTTTTCCAAATCAAAGGCCACCGTTCCTGCACAGTAAACGAGATCTAACCACGGTAACCACACCCCTACTGAGATTTAAAATTTTTAAAATTTTAAATGTTGAAGATGAAATTCACACGTTTTTTGGTTGCTGCTCGCGGTAACCGTCTTGCTGTGATGTTTGTATGTGTACACCTATTTCAGTACACGAAAGTCCACACATTTTCAACCAATACGAATCTTGGAAAGGTGTTTAGGCAATTCAAATTCAAATTTTGACCAAATCCTTGCTTAAATAACCTAGAATGCTTTTTTTTGTGGAAATAAAGGGAGTAGTCACATACTACGTACAAATGATAAATGGGCTTTTAAATGGTTAGTGGGCTCCGCCCCAAAATCCCCAAAACTGAAACGAATTTTTTTTATTTTTAATTTTTTTATTAAAAGTTTTGCAAAAATAATTTTTTTGTTTGAAAGTTTGACAAAAGTAGTCTCCCGCCGCTCTCTTGCATGGCGATTATTAAAAATCGCCAAACCAAAGGGCGGCTATTGTGACGTGGCACACGGCCGTTGGCTCTCTGCCGACGGCCGTCTGCATATTTTGCAGGCGGCCCCCTTGCCGCTAATTCAGAGGGCGGTTTTTACTGTGCTGGGGGGCTGCCTGCAAAAGGGCGGCGGGGGCCTGGAATTTTGCAGGCGGCCCCCTTGCCGCCCATTGGAAGGGCGGTTTTTAACTGTGCATTGAGATTAGGGTTTCTATGTTTGTTATCGAAATATTCGGTACAAAATTTTAGTAATTCATCATTTTGAAAACTAATAAAAGAGGTGTAATGATTGTAAATTTGTTTGATGTAAACTATGATATTTGGACGAATAAAAGTAGGTACACACTGTGAGAAGAGAAAAATCAGGTATATTTTATAAAGTTAAAGACTAGGTCAAATTGTAGGTCGAGGATGCGGTGTGTGATTTTGAAGCATTAGGTTAATGATCTTATAGAAACAAGAAGAGTATGTAAAATTTAGTAAGTATCGGAAGATATATTGTTAGGTATTTGTATTGCGTACAATTGTAAGGAAAGGATCGTAACGGGGCGTCAAAGAACCATGTTAATATATCCGATATTTTTTATTTGTACGCATGCAATACACCATCATAATTAAACATCGTAATGATAAGATAGGAAAGAAGTGCCATGGATACACGATACAAATTTGTCGCTCCCGACGAATGTAGATTGCGCTAACCTACTAGCCCCTTCTATATGGGTCAATATGCGTTGCATTTTCATGGTCCTTCAATCGTTGTACTCTCTTTCTATTTCAGAATTTGTTATCTATTGGCCATGATAGGATGGAGTAACAATGTCGATCCGCTGAGTAAATCGACACATCCTTGGATTGCCCTATGAAATTAATAAGATTAGTCAGTAAGGGTAGAAATATTGTGCAAATCGTAGGGCAATTTGGAAAAAGTTGGACATACAACGAAATCGTTGTCTACATTGGGGCAGACAAAATATCTCCTGCCAAATGTTTGTTCTGTAAAGGAGGTAGCCACCTGGCAGCGATCTCGACAACCACACTTGGGACGCTCCGACCATTTAGGTAACCCTAATGGATTGTTCCTCCAGTCTAAGCTTGCTATTTCTACCGACGTTCGTACTCCATCCAAGCCTGAATGAATTGTGTGGTCGGTTCAGGTTGTGTTATCGGCCCGCCATTGGAAGTAACTCTGGCCGTGTCGATCCATTGTATTAATTGACATTTCCTTACATCCTCCTACGTACACACATTGTGGGGATATTTAAGGTCATGATAATAGCGATGAGTGATGAAAAGAAAAATTGCACTTACGACGAAATCATCATCGACAATGTTTGGACACGCGAAGCATCTTTGTCCGCGAGTTCGGTGCCTTACGGACCGTATGACCTGACAACGGTCACCACAATGATACTCTGGACGTTCACGCCATGTGGGGAGTCCCAAGGGATTTACCCGCCATTTTAAAGTTTCAGCAGCAATTCGGCGTTCATATTCATCCTTCCGCCGTAGGTACTCCGATCTTGTTTCACTACGTGGGTATGGACGTGTTCCATCCGATCGTGGGTTCTCCATGTCTACCCACTCAATGAAGTTGCATAGTGTACGATATGACTGCAAAATATGTTACGGTTTTGTACAAAGCAGTTAGTGTTCTATCTATTGGAACTGCGAGTAGACGAACCATACTTGATCAACGTTCGCGCATTGGAAGAATCTCCTGCCCCGAGTTTGTGCCATGACGGATGACTTGAGTATGCATCCATCCCCACAATCGCACAAAGGACGGTCACACCATGGGGGAAACCAACCGGCGAAAGGATCGCTTCGCCAGTTCAGACGCTCAAGAAATGGTGGTTTCATTCCGTGAATTTGTGCGATAGGTAGAACGAAGATATGAACGAGTTGCCCTCGACTGGTCAATTATATAGCCCCTCACGTAGTGCAATATATCTGCACTAAAAGAAAGTTGTATAGTTCACTCGATGTGACAACACGAGCACGCACCGCCTCGGCTCACTTTATGACAGTAAGCAGCGCTGAAAGTTGATCGTGACAACTCGTGCTGTGGTGGATTGTGCGCTTTAGTGGAACCGACAGTACCGTGATGAGCCGAAAGTGTGTTGTCGTACGCATAATTTATTGTACCATGGTACGAATGACAAGGACGATAAAAGGGAGAGAACCACATGGACTAGTAAAACCAATAGTAGTACTGATATACAGGTACAAAAGGCAAAAGAAAAGTAAAGCATAAGTAATAAAGAGGTAGAACACTACTGACGAGGCCTCTTGCCCCTGTCCCTCCTACCCTGCACCCTAACGTGTCCCTGAGAGTACGTCAGCCGGTCCGGTGGAACGGCACGACCTACCCTTCCCACCTGCGCAGGTGTGACATCCGGCTGCTCCTGGGTATGCGCCTCTGGAGCTCCTCCAAGCTGAGAGGAGCCTAATTTGTCCTGCTCCTGCTCACCCTCCAAGTCGTCGTCGTAGAAATGGCCAGTAGGACCTGACCCACCGGCGTGAGAGGAGGAGGCACCTGTACCGAAGATCCCCGCGTGAAACCCTGTAGGAGAATGACCATCATTTTCATATAGGTATTTATTAGTACTAACAAAGATTACATTACCGTGTGGCCAAGGGATCGACGATCTAGTGGAAGAGCTGGCGAAGGCACCGGAAGTGTCAGTGAACGCACCCGTCGTGCCAGTGAACGCGGTGGCCGAGCCTGCGAATGCGCCGGACGTGCCTCCGAACGCGGAGGACGTGCCAGACGTGCCTGCGAAGCCAGTGTCGAAGCCGGCGAACCCGCCTGAAGGCATACGAGGTCCTGCGACGATAGATTGTTAGATCACGATGTAGTTAGGTTTTTCTACGAAATCAATAACATAATAGAACTAACCTCTTGTGGGAGCAGTACCATGAGAACCCGCCGCTGTAGCTCGTGTGGGACCGCCAGCAGGGGCGCGTGGACGTGGCTGTACGGACCACATGGAGGAACGGCGTCGAGTGCGCTGCGACAGGAGAAGACGTGCATGACCGAGCGCATCTTGCCCCTCATCCGGTCGAACACGACTCTCTGCTCAGGCTCAGTCAAGTACAAGCCTGCATCCAACCTCAGTGCAATGGCATTCATATCTTCATTGATAGCCCGTGCGGCGTCGGCCTATGCAACGTGAAAGTAAAAATTGCAGTTCATGTCACTACCTACGTAAGACAAATTAAAGAATTGAAGAAAGTTATACAATGGCGACGTACCCCCATGAAGTAGTCTCGGTCACGGTGCGTGGGATACACGTCCGTCACAGCGGGAAGGTGCGGCTCAGGGGCGGCAGGAGTGAAGGTGACACGCGCACGGGTGCGAGGTAGGTACCAGCGGAGGTAGTCACGGTAGTGCTCCTCAGTGTGTACGAAAAGCTCATCGACCACCTCTTCTGTAGCAATCACCCAGTCGTCAATGTAGTGCTGTACCCGGGAGCCCAAAGTGCGCCTGCTTGCTGTCCTCGTCGAGTCAACCTATCGAGAAAGGTAAATTGTATGGCTCGATGAGATAAGTAAAACATCACAATTTTAAATATTACTGTTGGCACTCACGAGTGGTCTCCGTGCGGTAAGGGGGATGCATGTTGCTCGGGAAACCCTGCCGCAAACCAAACTGTCTCAGCACACGCTGCGGGCAGTGAGGCTCGATGCAGATGTCGAACACCAGAGGCACCGTCATCAGCCAGTAAGCCTGGTCACGAGTGCACAAGGACGAGAGTCCTAACGGTGCTCTCGCAGCAACGGCCTCAGCTCTGTAAGGCTCCCAGATGACGTCGTTCGGCTGGAGACGGTCGAACTCGAACACGAACTCCGGGTAACTACGTCTAACCTGGACGTGAGCGTACCGACGCTGCAACACAAAGGAGATCAGATTGAGACAACACATTGAGACATGTTATGTGCTTACACGAAAGTAGTATGTAAAGTAAACGGTACCAACAGCTTGGTTTGCACGTACCATACGTCGACACCAGTACGTCCCCATGGTGGGTCCATCCTCTGGCCACTGCGCGCTGGGACCAACTCCGAAGGGTGCGGGGTCTACCACAAGTCATCCTATGGCAAACCTCTCAGCTGCCCGTAGCTGAACCAACATAAGGCAACCAGCGAAGATCGCTCTCGCGTCGGTCTTCGTGCACGACTCACACAGCGCACGGTACGTGGCCGCTAGCACGGCAGATCCCCAGCTCCACTGGGGCACCTCCTCTGGCTCAGAATACGCGATGGACTGTGCGTAGTGGACCAGACGGAAGTCGACAGCGTGCCCGTGTGTGTTGGTGAACATCACCCAATCGAAAAGCCACAGTAAGTATGCCTCAAGGGCGCGTCGTACCGAGTACTCATCGGCATCAGGGTCCAGCTGGTCCATCTGCAATTAATCATCAAATGGTAGTATGAACTGATATGTTAATTGCTAAATCATACAGAAAGGAACTCGGTGTGTACTTACAGTGAACTGAAGCAGCCAAGCCTTGGTAGGCCCGACGGTAGTGTACGCTGGAAGGGGGTTGGGCCCTCCTAAATCTGGATGGCACATCACGTGCGAGAAGCGCGCGGTGATATCCTCCTTCCACCCAGCACCACCATCGACGGGACCTACGGGGTCTCCAGCGAGTGGTAGCCCAAGCAAGAACGACACGTCCTGCAGTGTCGGAGCCATCTCCCCACACGGAAGATGGAACGTGTGCGTCTCCGGTCGCTAGCGGTCCACAAGAGCAGCAAGGAGTGACCGATCCACATCCCACCGTTTCGCCGGGTCACGCTCGTCCGCCCCCGCGTCGACAAGCCTACAAAGCGGAAGAAGACCTGCTGCACGCAACCTGCATAGATTACAATTTAAGCATTAGTACAAACCAAAATATCGTACATACGCCTAAATAAATCATAAACAAATATTTAGATAGACGTACTAAGGAATGTGCTGTGGGTCGATACGCAACAACTCTCGTCCCGTGCGTGGACGGAAGGTGCTAAGCTGTGCACCCTGGACTGCAGACAGGTATGAGCGGTGGTTCCTGTCAATCCCCCGGTTGAACAGCTCCGGTGTGTCGTCCGCCATACCTGCATCATAAATAATAATCAGAAAAATAGAAATTATTTCAAAATACCTTACAACAGTTCATAACTAGATTACTTACAATTATTAACAAATATGTGAAAACATATATTCTGTTACAGTACAAAATATTTCGGCTTCAAAAATGAGTGCAAATACACAATACGAGTACTAGTTACGAGAACTGCAACATAAAAATACAAATACCACTGTCCTTAGTCCGAATACACACTGCAATTACAATAATAGTGTACTAACGCATTACAGCAACCTGAATTGAAAGGTGACGACACAAGTACATACTCCGAAAACTACAAAGAACACACGAACAGTCTAATTCATAACTCGATAGCTATGTTACACCATGGAATCGCCTGCTGCACGAGAACGCCTTGGCCGTGGACGCCTGCTTGTTGTTCCTTCCCCTGGTGGTCGCCTTCCATCACTTCCCTGTCCAGACGGGCCAGCATCAGCGCCGCTAGGAACTTCTGCATCCTTCGGGCATTTCTTGTACGTATGGCCGCGCTCGTCGCACCTGCTGCAGCGTAGAGTCCTCCCACCTGCCTCGGACTCATCCATGTCGTTCCTGATGTGTCTTGTCTTACGGCGACCCTTCTTCACCCTTAGCTTCGATGGATCAGGAACGTAAAGAACTTGGGGCCTCAGAGTTGTGTACGACCCAGAGATGCCGAACCCATATATCTCCTCACTCCATGTATGAAAGATTGCTTTTTTTCTAAAATAATGTGAGACGTAAGTGCAGGAATGTATGCCACAATCACCGGCTGCGGCAAGAACGTGTGAGCATGGCAGGTGTCGAAGCTTAGGCTTCATACAACTGCAGCTACATCCACCATCCTCCTTCAAGACACATTCCTGCACTGCTTGCTTACGATAGATGCCACGCCTCCTCCTATCAACACACATTACTTCGTACCGATGAACTTGTGTGCCTTGAGCAACAACTCTATGCCTCCGTGACTTTTTGATTTTATCTTCCATGTACTTAGTCACGACGTGGCCAAACACTACATTGTTATTAGTCATTGATGGACCAATTTTCTGGTATCAATCCCTGAAGTATGCCTGTGTGCCGTGAAGGATGAATTCAACAATAGCAACCAATGGAAGTACCCGAACTCCGCGCATTACCCAGTTGTATACCTCAGCCAAATTGGTTGTCATTATGCCATACCGAGATCCATCAGTGTCATACAACAAGGACCACTTCTCCTTAGGTTTATTCTCAATCCAATGTGTGAAACATCTGATGGATGACCCCGACCTCCTTCTCATAGTTGGTGGGTCGTCATGTAATGCACCAAGAGGTATTGGAGGCTCGTCACCTTCAACTTGTGGTCGGCGAGATTGCTCGTCAGTTTGCTTCGTTGTCAACTCATCCAGCCTTCTCCACAGCTCATTAAATCTCTTCTCTTGATTTTGAGAACACAGCCTCTTGAAAAGATCCATAAGATGCTTGTTCTTGAATTACTTGTAGAAGTTAGCACCCATGTGACGCATGCACCACCGACTCCGAACATCAGGCCACTTTGCTGGTAGTCCCTTCTCATCTCAACCGTTTTGCAAGTAGTCAATAGCCCGCAACATGCCGGCATGACGGTCATGTATAAAGCAAACATTGGGCCTCATACGCACAACTGCTATGCGCACTCTCTCCAGGAACCAGTACCAGCTTTCAGTGTTCTCACTCTCCACAAATGCAAAAGCCATAGGTAAAACCTGATTGTTGCCATCACACCCAATTGCTGTCAATATCTGACCACGATATTTACCTGTTAAAAAAGTTCCATCTATGCATAGAACAGGTCGACAGTGCACAAAAGCGTTGATGCAAGCACCCAATGAGAAAAAGGCCCTTTGCAACACCATCTTCGTTGGATCATTAGCCGATGGAAATGTGTGGGGATCATAGTAAGTATTACTATTCCTCTGGGCAATGGTTGCTAACAGACGAGGCAAATTATCATAGGATGCTTCAAATGTTCCATACCTCATCTCAAGATTTTTTTGTTTAGCTCACCAGGCCTCCGCATAGCTTATCGTGTACTTGAATTTATTTTCAATGTGGCTGATAATTGATCTTGGTTCAAAGCCAATGTTAGAAACAACACTGCCGTACATCTCACTTGCCACGAAAGCTGATGTGATATTCCGGTGATACTTCACCATCCCTTGTAAATAGCACTGGTGCTCGATCACAATGCTAACTTTCCAATAATTATTCCATTTTCCCTTATATGCGTGGACACGCCAGGGACAATCTTCCTTCATGCACCTCACTTCATACACATAGTTGATTGATTTGACCACCCTAAACTCTCTTTGCAAGGAAACTGCCCAATGCTTGACCGCCTCCTTCATCTCATCCTTATGAGCATATCTAGCACCCTCAATTACCTCGTTCTCCTTGTATTCCCAGGGCACATGATGACCCTCTGAGATAACTAGTCCAGAGAAATCCTCGTTTGTCCAATCAGTGGGCATTACATCACCTTCCTCATCGGATGATGCGTCGCCCTCCGCTTGCTCATTATCCGAATCTTCCCTCTCCATTTCATCAACGATCGTATGGACTCTCTCCCCCTCATCCGCCATGCCCATGGCCTGCTCTTCCCTTGTTTGGTTTTGCTCACTTTGCATCGATGGTCCAATGACATCATCCGCATTGCTAGGACCCTCGATATCATCGGTTCTCACTGAAACATTTGCATCTTTCTCTTGCACCGACACAAATATAACAAGGGGCCATGACCGTTCAAAAGCCATCTCCACATAACGTCTCTATGCAACAGTACTATCCATCGGCATTAGTTCCCAAAAATAACCTTCTGTTGCATGACTCACTACAACAGATACTGACATTGTGTACACTTCTGGGTCTATTCTAAATCCTCTCAACAACCAACTGTAAATTGACTGAAATATTCTCTCTGCAGGCCTGTCGATGCCCTTAGATGTCATTACAAAATCTGACAAATCAACACCATCTAGACCAAATCTAAGGTTCCCTTCACCGTGAACTATCTGAAATATGACCTTATTTGACATTGTGCCTGATTAAAAGAATAACTAGGTTAACTATGTTCATCCCGTACTAATAAGATCTAACATCATGTTCATCGGTACTCCGCACTAAGTTACAATTTCTTCAATATTGTTCTGTGTCCTATGTCCACAATTCTACAAATAGGTGGTGTGCTTCATATCGAACTAAACTACATTTTTTAATTTACACTACGGCCTAAGTCTCAATTCCTACTAAAATCTACTATGTTCTAGATCTACACAAAAGTGTTGTCTTCTATAGATCTACTAAAAATTAAGGAACTACAACTGCAATTCACCATAAATTAACAACACAATGTAATGTGATGTATTTACCTGTGCTGAAGTGCGCAAACCAGTAGGGCTTCGCCGCTCTCCTTCTGCTTCCCCTCACCCCTCTCTCTTTCCTTTTTTCTGGAATTACGAGTGATTATAATGTGAATTTCAGAGAGGGGAAGGTTTTTATTAGGGAGGGGTTAAAAACCGCCACTCTAAAAGGCGGCAAGGGGGCCGCCTGCAAAATTTCAGGCCCCCCACCGCCCTTTTGCAGGCGGTCCCCCGGCACAGTAAAAACCGCCTTCTGAATTAGCGGCAAGGGGGCCGCCTGCAAAATGAGCAGACGGCCGTCGGCAGAGAGCCAACGGCCGTCTGCCACGTCACAATAATCGCTCTTTGGTTTCGCCCTGCAAGAGGGCGGCAGGAGACTACTTTTATCAAACTTCCAAACAAAAAAAATATTTTTGCAAAACTTTTAATAAAAAAAATTAAAAATAAAAAAAATTCAAACTGAAACCATCCTCCCTGATTGAAAGGCCCCACCAACCAGAAAGCACCATCGCGCGCCAGAAACCAACCACAGTATCCCCTTTCCCGCCTACAAATTTTCGCCACGTCACCGATCCGCACGGGAACGCATCTCAACCGTCTACCTGAACAGCACCGGACGTCCCACGTATCTCCACGTCACCGATCCGCGTGATAAGCGCTTCCACCAATCAGCGCCCACCTCTAACCTCCTATTAATAAACTCGTCCCCTTCTCTTCCGCACATCACAAGTCCGCCGCAATATCGCAACACACACACACGCAGTGAAACCCTCGCCGAGAAGAAGAGAGAAGGAGCCATCCATGGCGCCCAAGGCGGAGAAGAAGCCGGCGGCGAAGAAGCCCGCGGAGGAGGAGCCCGCGGCGGAGAAGGCCCCGGTGGCGGGGAAGAAGCCCAAGGCGGAGAAGCGGATCCCTGCGGGGAAGGGCGAGAAGGGCAGCGGCGGCGAGGGGAAGAAGGCAGGGAGGAAGAAGGGGAAGAAAAGCGTGGAGACCTACAAGATCTACATCTTCAAGGTGCTCAAGCAAGTCCACCCCGACATCGGCATCTCCTCCAAGGCCATGTCCATCATGAACTCCTTCATCAACGACATCTTCGAGAAGCTCGCCGCCGAGGCCGCCAAGCTCGCCCGCTACAATAAGAAGCCCACCATCACCTCCCGTGAGATCCAGACCTCCGTCCGCCTCGTCCTCCCCGGCGAGCTCGCCAAGCACGCCGTCTCTGAGGGCACCAAGGCCGTCACTAAGTTCACCTCCGCTTAGGCTTATCTCTGTCTGTCTCGTCTGGTCGCTGCTAATGCTAGTTGTAGTTGTGGTAGGTTGCAGATTTGGATGGTATGGTACTGTGGTGTATTTACTCTGGCTTTTGAATATCTTGGTGGATTAGGAACACTATTATTGGTATCTGGATCTGGAAAAATAGTAATTATGCTACTTTAATCTGTTTGCCTGTGTCTGTTCTTGCTTTGTTACTGAGTCGCATCTATTATTTGTTCGTTTGGTCTTATAGTTTATCTTGCCTCTATTATCGCTATGTGCTTGTCTGAATTTCGCTGAATAGGTGGATGTTCGCTAAACTATGCAGTTACTCTTTGAAACAATGTTCTGGGGAGTTGATTTTGTTTGCCCTGTGGTAAATGGTAGGCTGAAAAACCCTCTACAAGATAACATGGTCTTATCGATCCTGCTACTGTTATACTCCCTGTCCCAAATCCTACATATGTATCTGGACATAACGCATGTTTAGATACATGTTTCTTTTGGGACAGAAGGAGTAGATTTATAGTGATCTTAGGTCCATCCGTCATTGTTCTCTTTGTGTAGGTGACAACTTTGTCAGATCGCCAGAATATCCCGAAATTGTTGCTGTGGTGAACAAGCTAAGAGTATGGTCAGTGGTTGTGGTTTATTTTGCAGCTTAGAGAAGAATCTGTAATTCAAACTATCTAGTACAGAAATGCCACACCTTGAAAGTTTGCTGTTCATATATATGGACCACATCGATGTTAGCTAATATATAGGATAAGGAATAGCGTGTGCAACATTATTTGTAATCTAATAGGAGTACTATTTATTTACTTTAATTGCTGTAGACTTCCCTGAATTTTTCTATTGTTCCTCCAAACAGCACAATGCTATCTAAGAACTACTATTACATGCTGACCTATGTAGGTTGCTGCAGACAATATATATACTCAGTAACTTGTTCATTGCCTTTTCAAGTCACAACTGCTGATACTGTAAAAGATATGTTTCCAGAAGAAATTAGATTGAGGTAAGACCTGCACAGTACATTGGTATCTGCATCTGTTTTTATGCTTATATATTAAGTGCCTGACTGTATTATTTGCCAGTTTACTTGCAAGTACCTTCAATAAATACCATACCTTCATGCAGACGCTGGTGTTGTCAAGTACGTATTACATGATTGGGATGGAGGGAGTACCAGTTCAGAAAAGGTTCCAAGGTTCCACATGCTCTTTTACATGATTTACGTAGTATATAAAATTAAGCACAATGCATATTCTCATTGATGCAAAATCTTATGTAAGCATTGAAACACAAATATTAATCTAAGTCTTGGGGTTGAGGTATCATAACGCATGTGGACTAACCTTGCAGCCTTGCACTTGCTCTTCAACATTTATTTGAGACATTATATCAGTTTTATATGGATTATGATGACATTATAGCCCGTCCAAGTCTGTATTTTGTTATTCATTGGAATGCTGTTTAAAGTGTCAGATGCTAAATACTCATCTCAAATTGACCATGGCAGACAGATGCTAAATTAATTCTTACGCTTGGTTGGCTGGTTGCTTTGAGTTTAGGACCCCTTTTGTGTTATAGTAACCAACGGAACAAGGTGTGCAAAATTTGGTCTGATACTTCAATAAAATCCATGTATCTTTATATCTACTGGAATTCATGTAAGGAGCTGCAAAGTTTCAGTTAATGATGCAGAAAATCATAACATGCATCTTTTTGTTCTGCATGCTATGAATATAGATTGGAGGAGGCTGTTTGAGTATATACAAAAGTGATGTACAAGAAAGGATTTTTGAGATCATGGGTATCTCACCTGAACAGGTATCACTTTTAGGTACCCACTAAGCAATCTTCTTTCAATTCTCAATTTGTAGATTGATAGATCAAATTTAAAAAGGTAAATCAGTGTTAAATCAGTGTTATCGGGTCATGATTCGGGTTCACTGTACGCAGTTTCAGGCACAAGGTGAAAAAAGCACCGGAGTTGCTGTTTCAGGTACAAGTTTTGAGTTCAGGTTGGCGTCAAGCCGCTAGAATTTATTCTGGAGCACAACACCTCGGTGCCCCAGCAGATCGGGGCAGAACAACAGTCAAACCAAAAATTCGAGGGACCCCCTCTAGTTCACATTTGAATTGTTGGAATCTGCATAGGTTGCCTAGTTCGCGTGAGCAAACTTGATGCCCTTCTCAATCGAAGACTTGAGTTCACCCTTCAGGTTCTCCAGACCCTCCTTCTCAAACTCGGAAAGCTGACCCAGCCCAAGCACTTCCTCCACTCCGTTCTTGCCAAGCCTTACCTGAAGCATGCAACGAAATAGTGTTCAAACCACAGCCAGACAGCAGTGCAACGACAGAACGGCAGACTTGAATCAAAACGTGTCTTAAAAGCTATTTTGATCTGTTGCAATTTGCAACTAACTGAAAAGGCAGCAGAGCACAACAAATATTGTAAAAGCTACTATCCCTGGTAGTAAACATATCTATTGCTACTACAAGCTATTCCATTCAAATCTTCAAACTATGACCATATAACAGCTGTTATTAACAAATGAACGCAAGCTATAATAGTTAAATTCTTCAGTCTATGAATATGGTAAGGCATACAGTAGAACTGTCTATAACACATTATATGTTGCATCGAAAACCTGTTTACGAAATTAATAGTGTGGGAAAAGAAATATAAAGCAAGAGCTGTGAAGATCTAGTGATAGAAATCTGGTAGTAACATAACAATGTCATATAGAAGCAAGAAAAACACCTTTGAGGCGAAGAATGGCAGCTCTGTTACTGTTGATTGCACAAAAGAGCACTCTACAACATCAGGAACTCCATTGAGCCCCTTCAAGCACGCATCTGCAAATACCGCACCAGCATATCTAGGGACAGGGAGAAGTATATCAGTGCGAAGTATACAAAGCCATAAAATCAGAGTTCATCCACATGGATCCAAATGGCCTTTTCATTCCAGTTCAAGATAGTACTCCAGCACAATGAGCCAGATGAGTACAAATATGTTTCAAATTTGAATGCATCTGTGCTCACATGAAAGCAATAACAGGGATTTAATAAGGCAGAACGGGAAATCCATATGGATAAATTAGTTTGTATAATTGCTTTGCATATGAGAACTGAAAACAAGCTCAGACATGCCAACTGTTTATAAAAATGTATAATCATGGGATGGAAAATTTTGGTTCAATTAACTACGGGCAGAAATGCAGGCTACATATATCCAATTATGACAGTAAAGCTTTATTTCAATGAAAATCAAATGGACATGGGAACAGCAAGAAGTTAGTACTGAATTTTGCTGATATGTTGCTAGCGCTGTTTTTCTTAAAGCCAGCAGACAATAGTGCAATAGGAAAATATATACCAGCTAACATCCAATAGATAGGAACTAGTTGACATGTACAAGCATCTATAAAGAATGGCAAGAACAACTCAGTGACAGTCTGGAAGCAAGTGGACAGGAGTTTGAAAGGAAAATATATACCAGCTAACATCCAATGGACAGAACGAAGAAGATATGTACTCTGAAGCATTCATATCTAAAGAATGGCAAGAACACCCAAGGGATGGGTTGGTTGCAAATTATGAGAACTATCCCCTGATGTTTTATCAAATAATATCAAAGATAGGCTTAATAGCATACTAGTATTAACAGACTAACGAGTAAACTAAGGATATACTTGGTTAAGATTGATATGAAGACTTACGCCATAGACAATGTTGCAGAGCCCTTTCCAGCCTTTGCTTCAACAACTTCCGTCCCACCATCTTGTGTCCTCTTGGTCAGAGCCTTAATGTCCTCATGTGACAATGCATTACTCGCAGGGGTCGCCTACATCACACAAAAAGATTGCTCCGTTAGGAGGTAGGCCACACACCATAAATGCACTTTGATTAAAAAAAATCATGACATCAGTTGCATATTGTTTTAGTGATTGCCTAATGAAGATAATCATTCTGTATTGACTCCAATCCATAAAGCACAACCTCTTCATTCAATAAAAAAATGCGTGTTTTTACAGCAAGCTTAAAACATTGCATGATTCTAACACCTATCCTATGAGGTTCTATCATCATCGTCAAGTATTTAGACTCTGAATCTGTATGTTGAGCTCAAAGTGGGTAACTACGGAAGGAAATGGCAAAAAACAAGACCGTAAGATATGATACCTGTGAGAACAGTGGCAGGATAGTAATACCAGCATGGCCACCAACCACAGGAACATTCACCTCTGCAGAAGATCGCAGCAATCACAAAAATGTTATCATAAAATCCACAGCTATATTTAGTATCAATGTCCCCTAAAACTATGAGTAAAATATCAAGGCCATACCAGTAACTGGCACACTAGCCTTTCCAGCATAGAAAGTTTTAGCGCGCACAACATCAAGCGTGGTCACACCAAACAGCTTTTTCTCATTGTAAGTACCGGCCTTCTTGAACACCTCCGCTGCGATTGGGACAGTCGAGTTGACAGGGTTGCTGATCATATTGACAAGAGCCTAAAAAAGCATACAATCAAAAGATTCACCAATTGTATTTATATAATTGAGCACGATTAACTTGATATAAAGGTCAGCTGATATATTGGAGAAGACATGCACCGAGCACAATCTAACATGTCATTCATTCTCAGCAGTATGCGAATGAATGGAGCAAAACAAGGCCTGGTGAGAGCGAGCCTCCTTGAGTGAGACAGCACACAACGTTGAAGCAGGCAGGCAACAAGAACCTCACACTTGCTGTTAAATAAATCTCAATGAATTTGGGGCAAACGGCCATTTCTGTCCCCATCAAGTCCTTTTCACTATTAAATTCTCACAGAATTTTGGGGCAACCAGCTATTTTAGTCTCCATCAGTTTTATGTCAGTGTACGATCCGAGACCACAAATAAACGCTAAATCTACACGATGGGCAATGAAGTGCAATCCCAAGCCGTGAACAGCGCAATCAGCATGGTTTGCAACCAGATCCATGAATCTCACTGCATATCTAAACTCAACACAGTGTAATCAAAGTTAGGATGCTTACGTTGGGGCAGTACTTGGAGATGGCAGTGCAGAGGCCCTTAACAATGCCGGCGTTGATGTTGAAGAGGTCGTCCCTGGTCATGCCGGGCTTCCTCGGCACACCAGCCGGGATGATTACGACGTCTGAACCCTCCAATGCCTCCCCGAGCTGCTCCTCCCCGACGAAGCCCTTCACCTGCGGGGCAGAATCCAAACCCAGCATCGTCACACAGCTAGATCCAACCGAGGGATGCAGGCGGGATGAGACGTACCAGCGCCGGCGAGTTGATGTGGGAGACATCGGCGGCGACGCCGGGGGTTCCGGCGATATCGTAGAGGGAGAGCGAGGAGACGAGCGGGTTGAGCTTCATGAGGAGTGCGAGCGGCTGGCCGATCCCACCCGCCGCCCCGAGGATGGCCACCTTCCGCTCAGCGGCCGCGGCCGCGGAGGCGGAGGAGTAGTCGCGGCGGCTGCGGCGGAGCGCCTGGGACGCGGATCTCAGCAGCGACGGCCTCATCTCGGCGTTGGGTTCGGGCTCGCCTCGCTCGCTGCGGCTCAGGTGTGGAGGTGTGTGTCGCGGCGGTGGGTGGGAGTGAGAGTGGCGGCGGCGGCGGCGGATTTAAAGAGAGGGAGGAGGAAGGTGTGGATGGGATCTAAAGAGAGAGAGAGGAAGGATTCGTCGAGTGTATCGACGTCTCCGCCCGCCGCGCCGAGGCGATTTTTCTTCTGTTATTCTTTTGTGTGGTTATCTTTCTTATCTGGCCGAAGCCACTTGCGCACTCAGTGTTCGTAGCGACCTGCACTACACACTGGCTGCACCAACACCAACGATGGATTTTGGTTGTGCCTTTGCTTTCACAAGAGCAAGGTGATTTCGGTGCAGTATCTTTCTTCGAGCGAGGGTGACTTCTGGAGTGTTCCAGAAACGTTGCTACTTTATTGTACTCGTAGTAGTATTCATCATCGATGACGATCTCTCTCTTTGGTTTGCAGTTCTATTTTCGCTCAGTAGACCCAGTACTGATACGGAGTATGTTGTCTGATCAATGCTTTTTTTTATTATTATTTTAACCGTTGTTTGATCGATGTTGGCAACGTCTGGAAAGGGGTTAATTTATCATTTTGTTGTTTGATGGTTTGAGCAATGTTGGCAATGGAATGCAGTCAATTAATCATGATTTACTGTCAACCAGTCAACGACGGGATAATTCCCCTTCAAAGCTCTTAACCAGAAGAACTTCACGCCCGGTTCATGCATTCTCTTCCGATTATTGGTTCCAGTTCATCTTTACCAGTTCGAATGGAATGGTGATTTTTTTTCAGTCGACCAAGTTGGGTAACTGGGCGAGCTATACTAAATTATTCAGATCAGCTTTACTAGGTCGAATCATAGCATATGGTAAGCTGGTAGACGAGCGGTTGTGCTATACTCCTCTTCTACTCAATCAAGCATGGTTACCTATACAAGGGCACTTGCAAAGTCACCAGTCACCACCCCACTTTCTTCAAGATTAGTTGAGCCTAGTTTTCATCACAAATCAAAAAACCTTCCATGTGATGAGATGACAAACATCGCAATCTTGAGCGATCATTACTCGGAAGTTAAACTTCAGTGCAACGATATAGAAGAGACGAGTACAACGCAGGAGAATTTTGTGCAACACCGGATAAAATAAACACCAGCTCGATGATACAAATAGTTTAAGCATAACCATAGAAGTAACACAGCAGTGTGTAAGGAGCGCCAACAAATTCATGGCATCAACATGTAAAAACCACACATCAAAAGTTTTCAACCCATCAGGCACGCAGGAAACGCCCACATTCAACAGACAAGCTAACACTAGCATGCATTGGCCTAAATCAGACTCTTATGAAGCGACTCCGGCTGAAGCATGATAGACTCATGATCCTCTCTACTCGATCAGATCGTCATCGTCATCTGGGAGAGGTTGTGCTGCTGCAGCCGCAAGCTCAGCCTCATGCCTGCAGGAATATGAAAATTAGTTGCTGAAATGTTTGCAGAAACCAAGGGTATACTATTGACACTTTCGAAAATGAATATAGGATAACACTGTGTAATAGGACAAGGACAAACACTTACTGTTGCTGCATTGCCAGGTCAATGGGAACTTCCGGAGGTTTAAGAGCAACAGCTTCAACGAAATGCAGGTTCGGATCACTACATACACCAAATACATTAACATAGATTAAATTATGTTGCATAATAAACCCTAAATAAGAAAAAGAAGAAAGCATGGAAAGGAAAACAATAGGGAGGAAATTATTACCCAGCAAGCTTCCTTGCAAGATAAAGGAAGGGCTTCTCAAAGTTGTAATTGCTCTTGGCAGAAATTTCATAGTACTGCAGATTCTTCTTCCTGTGGAATGTGACCTGCTTAGCTTTAACCTGCCTGTTCTTCACATCAACCTTGTTACCACACAGGACAATGGGGATGTTTTCGCACACCCTGCAAGGGTTCATACATTAAGCATAAGAGTTCTGTTGCATACACATTAGGTAAATTTATTGTTTGTTCAGAAATAAACCTGCACAAGTCCCTGTGCCATGTTGGAACATTCTTGTATGTCAGCCTTGAAGTGACATCAAACATAATTATAGCACATTGACCATGGATACTGCACATCAGAAGTTAAGGACACAACAATCAGGCAAGCACAAGGAGACATTTATATGCATGGAAAAATATTACGGGCAGCTACAACAATGGGCTTAAGCACTCAACACTTACTAGTATCCATCCCTAAGGCCACCAAACTTCTCTTGCCCAGCAGTGTCCCAGCAATAGAAGCGGATCTTACCACAGTTGGTGGTAAAATCTAACGGGTGAACTTCAACACCAATGGTTGCTGAAATGACAAATTTGCTTCGCAGTTCAGTAACTAATTTAGCAAAGAATGCAGGAACAACAAAAATAAGAGCCATAGTACATACGCTCATATTTCTTTTCAAACTCTCCAGTGAGATGCCTCTTCACAAATGTGGTTTTACCTGCAACCAAATATGGCATACCATCAAAATCCATCCAAGAACAATGATATAGAAGGCTAGGTAACCTTTTTTAATATAAATGAAGCTATTCCAGTCATATAGCCTGCCTAAAATAATCAGACTGCAACTACTGGTTCGACCGATCTCATACTGATCAAAAAGCAACATGCAATTGCTTACTACTGTGAAGGCATTTATGCCACTGCACTTTTTCCTCAAATTTAGCCAGACTCAGGCGAATCTTAGAATAACAGCATATCACGATCGTCCATTCTAAAATAATGATAATACATCTGACTAAATACAGCCTGAATAGCGTTAATATCGGTATCACTGTGAACTATAACATTAGATGTATGCGATTTCAATACTCCAGAATAACTCCCAAGATCCTAATAATCACGTTAGGAGTATCAAAATTTTAGATGTGATCTAAAAATAGAGCAATAACCCATCCCTGTGCTAGGTTGAATCATAAAATGGAAACATCCAATAATCAAATCCCAGTCTAATCGCGAAATGAAAAAAGAATCCATCGGATTTCAGCCACCGTTACAAATCTTAGCCCATCAGATCTAGTAGAAACCACACCGAGTAGACGCATGAAGCAAATCATACGCCGTTTCAGAACGGTGAAGGAATCAAACCGAGATTGGGAACTCACCAGTCCCGCCGTCGCCGACGATGACCAGCTTGAAGCTGGGGTAATCCACGGTCCCCTGATTCGGCAGCGCCTGGAAAAGCCAAAACGTCACAGATCAAACACGGGCACCCCGAGATCCAAATCCATACGGGGGCGAAATCGAAATCGAAATCGTACTCACCATGGGGAAAAGGCGGCGATGCGAGCGTAGAAGGGGAGGAGTACACGGGGGTGGGGAGGAATGGGGGGCCAACAAAACCCTAGAATTCGAAATGGAATTGGGCGATCTTGCGGAGGCGGAGGGTTTTATAGCCGCGGTGGCATCAATTTTTTTCTCGAAGGTTGCGGGGTTTATTAGCTTTGGATGAACGCAGGAATTGTGGCCGTTGGATCTTGGTCGGCAGGTGTGGATCGGATCAGGCTAGCTTTCGTCGCACGCGAGATTTTCGGCCGTCGGATTCGGAAGTTGCCGTTGGCTCTGGGTCGGTGGGCCTAGTGGGCCGAGATACTCTCAACTGCTCACTTCCTCTCCACGAGACATTTCGTCCACTTGGAAGTTTAGGCCTTCACTGTACAACAGATTGGTGTTTGTTAACAGCCCAATGGGTGCTGAAACTGTTGGCCTTTTTTAAGAGTCCTTTTTATTTTTTTTTCCTCGTCACAAGGGCAATGGATAAGTGTGCATCCTCGTAAAGAAAAGAAAAACTAAATGTACTACAATTCATTGTTATTTTCGAAGTTGACAGCCAATTTGCTTGCCATTTTGTGAAGCTAAATTAACTTTTTCTTACATGCCAGGCCGACAGAGCAAGTTCACATTAGAACAGCGAATCAAATATGATCAAGATAACACATGCAACGAATAGATCCTACATCTCTACTACTAGTACTGCTAAGCTACTGCTAGTAATAATGTTTCAGTCCAAACAGAGGGAGCAGCCAACGCGTGCTTGCTTGGATCATATGGCCGACACCTTGGGAACGGGCACCGGGAAGCGGTGGATCTCGTCGATCCATGGGTTGGTGAAATTCTTCTCCTTGGCCGGGTTCACCGACCGGAGCGCCCTCCACACGGCGCTGTTGCACTTGAAGCCGGAGCCGAAGGCGATCTGCCACGTCCTGTCTCCCTTCTTGATCCTCCCCTTGGCCTCCGCGTAGGCGAGCTCGTACCACAGCGAGCTGCTCGACGTGTTCCCGAACCTGTGAAGCGTCATCCGCGACGGCTCCATGTGCCAGTCCGACAGCTGCAGGTTCTTCTCCAGCTCGTCCAGCACGGCGCGGCCGCCGGCGTGGATGCAGAAGTGCTCGAACGCCAGCTTGAAGTCCGGGATGTACGGCTTCACCTTCCGCTTCAGCACCTTGCGGGTGACCAGCGTCGCGAAGAAGAGGAGCTGCTCCGACATGGGCAGCACCAGCGGGCCCAGCGTCGTGATGTTGGTCTTGAGCGCCTCGCCGGCAACGGCCATCAGGTCCTTGGACAGCGACACGCCGGTCTTCCCGTCGGCGTCCTCCCGCTGCGTCACGCAGCCGAAGCACCGGTCGTCGGCGCCGCGGTGCGTGCGCACGGTGTGCACTAGCTGGTACTTGGAGCGCCGCCTCGCCGAGCCGCGGTTGGACAGGAGGATCGCCGCGCCGCCCATACGGAACAGGCAGTTGGACACGAGCATGGATCGGTCGTTGCCGAAGTACCAGTTGAGCGTGATGTTCTCCATGCTGATCACCACGGCGTACGTGTTGGGGTACACCTGCAGGAGGTCCTTGGCGAGGTCGATGGAGATGAGCCCGGCGCTGCAGCCCATGCCGCCGAGGTTGTAGCTGACGATGTTGCCTCTCAGCTTGTAGTGGTTCACTACCATGGCGGAGAGCGACGGCGTCGGGTTGAAGAGGCTGCAGTTGACGACCAGGATGCCGATGTCCTTGGGGTTCAGGCCGGTCTTGGCGAACAGCTCGTCGAGCGCGCCGTACATGACCATCTCGGCCTCCTTCCTCGCGTTGGCCATGGAGGGGTTGGGCGGGATGTTGAGCACCGCCTCGGGAAGGTACGTGTCCTCGCCGAGGCCCGAGCGCTCGATGATCTTGCGCTGGAACTCGACGTTCTCCGGCGTGAACGTGCCGAGCTGCTCTGTGCAGTTCATGAAGCGCGCGCGGCTGCACTTGCGCTCGTCGTCGGGCTTGTAGCACGCGAAGTCGACGAGGTAGACGGGGCGCGGGCGCGTGAGGAAGTAGGCGGTGGAGACGAGCACCAGCAGCGTGGAGCAGATCAGCACGGAGACGAGGTTGTACTGGAGGTTTTGCCACAGCTCGGCGAGGTCGCCCAGCGTGAAGGTGGAGAGGTGCGCCGCCACGAGGCCCGGGAGCGGGGCGAGGAGGAGGTACGCGCCGTGGGTGATGAGGTAGTGGTACCCAAGCTTCACGTACTTGAGCTTCACCGATTGCTTGAAGTCCGGCAGCCGGCTCGACGACGGTGCAGCTGGCCTCTGCAGCAGCGGCGATTGCTGCTGCTCGGCCATGGCAGCAACAAACCTCACCGAACACAAAGATTAATGCTAACCACAGCCGCGGTCACACAGCACAAAGAACGTGGGGTTACTTGTGTCGCTCTTGCTTCTACCTTGCACTTGGACGAACTCGTTTGTCCCCTGACTCCCGCGCCCTCAGAGTTATATAGACGAGGGATCAGAGATGCATGCACCGATCACCAATCCTAATCGGAACAGGAGTCCGATTGCGACCTGCACTACGTACAACACAAAACAGACATTACAACATCACCTACGTAATTAACTTAGCCGTGTCCGAATCGAAGGTACGCACCTGGTCGGTCGAGTCGATCCGTATCGGATATGCCAGCCAAACGCGCACCGCGAAACGCCGCGCCGGTCGGGCGCCGGCGTAGCAGAAAGGCCCTGTGTGATAAGCAACCGGCCGTGGTGAACGCCTCATGCATTCCGCCTGAACGGTCCGAGAAACGCAAGGCGCGGACGACGGGTCTCCATCGGCGGAGGCGGTTGTTGGGCTTTGCTTGGACGAACGACAAGGGAGGGGAGGAGGAGATCAGGCGACCGCGACGTGGATGGAAGGTTGCGGCCGCGTTCCCCTTGTGCCTGTGAGCTCGCGCGCGTCACGTGCGTGCGTGCGTGGGCGTGACGGGCTCGGCGATTCGCGCGGCCGGGGAATTCGGGCGGCGATGCACGCGGCGGTTTCGGAGTGCGTTTCGCGCACGTGGACGGGAGGGAAGCTCGTGTAGTGGGCTGCTCGACCGTTCCATTTGTCTCTCCCGGGTTGGCTATTTCGAGCCCACTTCCGTCCTCGCTTTCAGGGAAATCGTAGGCAACATGGAGTAGACTTAACAAAGTTTTCTTTTTCTACGTGATATTTCAGGCGAGAGGTTGCTACACGTTCAACGTGGCAACAGTGGCCACGAGTTGGTGAGACGTTGTACGCTATGTATGGGTAAACGGGTAGACGTACGTGTATGGATGCATGGCATCACCAGTTCACCACACGGCTCACGGACGCCCAGCATCAAACACAAAAGCAAATGGAGCTTTACCCGTATATAACACACCCAACTCTGCGTCCTTGTGTCAGTTTAGTTCGACGGCAAGTCTATACGTACAAAAAGTTTTCTTAAAAAGCTCGTAGTTTAGTTCGAAAGCAAGTCTATACGTACAAAAAGTTTTTCTTGAAAAGCTTTATAAATGTTGTTGCGACATTATGTTAGTAAATCCAAATTCCCTACAACTTCCACCTAAGTTAAACCAAATGGTTAAGAATTTTGTACTAATAAGCCCCGTTTGATTGATCAAATGTTGATGGGCGGACTATCTCTTGAATATATGAATAAGTTAAAAATTTTAAGAAACAAACTGAACAAACAGCTAAAAACAAGTGGTCTAAGTAGTACAATAATGTAATAGAAAGTTTTCTTGAGAATACGAATTTTTTAAAGCATGGAGCAAATAATCCATTTCAATAATTCATGAATAAGCTGAAAGAAAATAGGGCATAAGAGTTTTGTAAGCAACTTTAAATACGTGGAGCAGTGCTCGACTATGAAATGTCAGATTAATTACTAGCAGTTCAAGCACAAAAGCAATGGAACTTTACCCGTATCCACAAAATTCTTCGCCTCATCATCAGGTTGTGCGAAAAGATATAGATATCGATATCGATATCATGTTACTTTCATCTTGCAAGCAAGTTATTGACCTGACGATGATGGTCACCTAAAAAAATATTCCCAACAAGTTACCTGCCCTTTTCTGGTGAGTGTGAAACAACATATTCAGTCCACCTTCCGGTTCTTCTTTCGTGTTTTCAAGTACTTGAAGGTTACACATTCTGATCGGAAGGGACGCCACAACCCTGACCAAACATGTCAAAACAGAAGACCGGTCAAAAATATAAGCGTGATAAGACAACTTGTGTTTACTTGCTTACCTCGTCACCTGCAGTCATGAGTCTGTAATCCTAAAAGCAGGAAACATAGAGGATGAACTCACAAGTCAAGCAGGAAACATCGAAGATAAACTCGCAAGTCAGGTACTTGAGCAGTTAACAATAAGACTTCTGATTGGATGGAGCAATAGACAATCATAGCGTACACAAAATATAAACATAGATGTGTGTATATAGGACTTTGTTTCTTCTGACAACGCCGTTCTGACCTGAACATCCACATTGAGCTATCGTTGAAAGCTTTCCAGATGACGGTATTTTATAAACAACCATACAGCCGCCAAACTTATGTACAATAGCGGCGTGTTTGACATATTGAATGCTCCCAGGATGGGAATGTCGCAGTCAATTCTACCACAGCCCATGTATCATTGATACTCTGCATGACATATAACCGGACAATCTTTTTTTTCCTAAAAAAAAAGAAAACCTATTTCTGGACCAACCGTGCATAATTACACTGCTATATAATTTTCTGGGTTCATCAGTACATCAATACGCTAACAGCTTGAGTGTAAAACACATATCCGTCAGTAAGCAAGACCGCCCGAGAGCGCATCTCCATCATCATTGATTAAGCTCTCAGTTAACCAGTACCCATCCCATGAGCCTCCAACTCTCTACAATAACAACGGGTTAAAAAGCAAAGTAGCTGGAACAAAGGTGACAGAAGGATGTATTGATAGGTACCTGAACCATTGTAAATTGAAATATAGCTTCTTCCTCCGGACGTGACCCTCGAACCCATACTCTTTGCTTATATAGGTTCTGTTGGCACAATCAGATTCAAGGTCAAGATAATTTGTCTCATTGTACGATAGACAGAAATATTAAGGGGGTTAAGACCAACCTCTTCAACCCATAAACTGCTCAATATAGTTCTTTCTTTGTGGGCAAGCAAAACCCTATAAGTTGAATGGTGAAATATCCGCCGGAAACGTTCAAACTGGAGTAGCACTAGTGGCAATCAGCAAGACAGCTATGAAGTATGAACAACCATATATGTCAGAAGGAAAATACTTCTGGTCTACCTGTCCTAGATCAAATTGTCGCCCAAAATAAGTTGACCTCTCAAAAGGATCAAAGCCTGCAAACTGATAAGGCCATGTAGATTCAGACTAATGAAGTTGTGTCAAATCTTCACCACATCTAAGCAAAAATGAGCAATTTGCAAGCAGCTATTAGCCTATTACCCTGTACATGACTTCTATCCCATAATCTTGGCGTGGCTGATCATTGTATTTTAATGCCTCAAGTTGGTATTCTACTGCTTCTTCTGCATTAAACTGAAAGATGAAACCATGCAAAATCAATAAGCTCAAGACATCAACATCATGCTATTTCACAGTTTCCAGTTTGAGCATTACATTCAACCTGGGGCCGAAAGGCTTTTTCTTCCGTGTTTCAAGCCTGAAGCAGAAAAACGAGGAATTAGTCAGAGAACAAGAGTAAGATCCTACCAGCACCATAAATACATCAATAGAAGAGTTAACTGATATTCATGTTCAACATATCCAATGTCAGTATTAAATATCATGTACACAACATGTGTAACGCTGGCCTGCCTTTTGCACATTTACATCTTGGTATGGCATGTCAAACTCCTGTGATAACTAATGCAGTGTTCTATATCATTGCGCAGGAACTTAGCAAAGGCCTCGAGTCCCCAAATTTGAATTATGTAGACCTTGATTAGATACAAAGTGAGCAGCTATTGAAGTTTATACCCTCTAGATATAGAAGATGACACACGTAGCACTTACAAGGAATACAGAAGATAAGGCCCATGCCATCAATAATTATTTTCAGGGAAGTAAATGTAAGGATGTACATAAGCTTTCTGCCTACAGATATATCTGATAGGCAAATCTAGCTTTGCACAATCCACTAAGTATCTACCAACTGTAAATTTCTGCAGACATGCTCCTTAGGTAAAACTGGATGCAACACGCACACATGAGAATACATAAAAACAAACCAACCAAGCTTTTAACAGACTAACAGTTGAGGTACTAAATAAGTTGCAGTTCATGTTGTGGATGAAATTTTGTTTGAAACATCTAGTGGTACATTCATATATGATTGTACTCTAGTTGCTTAATTCACTCCATGGTTACATCTACAAAATACAGTTTCAGGAAGTTCCCACTTGACAGCGGTTACTTAACCTGCCAGCACAATGGTAGCATATTCTGTTCTATGCAAATGCCAAAAAGAAGGGATAGATATTCAGGGTAACAGAATCATCTGAAAAAACAACTTTGTTTTCGACGAACATGGCATGAGTTATACCCTATTTGCGGCTCACATTTGTCACCCACAACAAATGCCTATCATTCCTTTCCACTTGAAACCTAACTCTACAGAATGATCTGAAAAATCTAATTGCCCTCATTGTAAATGATAAGCAGGTAGCCGCGTCAATTCAACGCATTTGTACCTTCCAGTGCTTCCACCCGCTTTGTTCCATTCTTAAGGCTCAGATACTAAAGTACTGGAAGAGTGAGCAACTGGGCAAGGAATTCTCCAAATGTGTGCGAGACCATACTGCATCCGGATAGTCCATTTGTCGTGCCTGCCTGACTACGCTACCCAGTTTTTTCCCCCAATCTAGTCGCAAGTTGGTTCGATTGACCACATGAATAGACGTCGCAACTTGCAACGTACGAGCAAACTAGGAAGGAAACATGGAAGCACAAGATGGAACCGGGGATACTGACCAGTCGGAGGAGAGGAAGTCGGGCACGTCCGAGGCAGAGGCGGAGGCGGAGACTCGGAACCGGGACGCCGCCGCCGCCGCCGGCGTCAGGGCCAGGCGCGCCGATCTGAGACCTCCGCCGCCGCTGCAGCGGCAGATTGGGGCCGGCAGTAGAGCGACCGGCTTCGCGGCCGCGGGAGCGGACGACGCCATGGCTGCCATTACTCCGGTTCCGTCTCTTTCGATGCTTCGTTTCTGTCTCCGGTTTATTCAGGCCTGGAAAATTTCACGCCGCTGAACTGAACTGACGCGTGAAAATTCCTGAATTTTCCTCTCGTGTCCAAAAAAATATTTTCTACCTGGGCCTCAATCTCCAGCCCACTTGCGGTCCATTTGCGTACTAGGACGTTAATTTCGTTGCTCTCTTCGCTTCCCAACCGCGTCGAGGCGAGCTCTATCCATTCGCGCTCCTGTGGCCACCGAGGCGCCACCACCTCGTCGTCGTCGTCGTCGTCTTCCTCCTCTCCAAACCTCTCCTAAACCTCCGGGTCTCCCACCGCCATGCTCGTGGCCGCCTCCCACGATGCCACCACCGCCATCTAGAACCCACCCGAACCCTCCCCTCCTCCACCTCCTCGCCTCCCACCGCGCACCACAGCCTCTCCCGCTCTCGCCGGCGCACGGTCACCTCCCGCCGCGGAAGCGTCCCCGCGGAGTCAGCTCCACAGCGCTGCCGCCGCCGCGTGCCTCCGCTTCCGCGGAGGCCACCTACTCCAACCGGAGCGCCGCGCTGCGGGCGCTCTGTAGCCATGGCCAGCTGGCGCAGGCGCTCTGGCTCCTCGAGTCCTCCCCGGAGCCGCCCGACGAGGACGCCTACGTCGCGCTGTTCCGGCTCTGCGAGTGGCGCCGCGCGGTCGATGCCGGGATGCGCGCGTGCGCGCACGCCGACGCCGAGCACCCGAGCTTCGGCCTCCGCCTCGGGAACGCCATGCTGAGCATGCTCGTCAGGTTCGGGGAGACATGGCACGCGTGGAGGGTGTTCGCCAAAATGCCTGAGAGGGACGTCTTCTCCTGGAACGTCATGGTAGGTGGGTACGGCAAGGTGGGCTTCCTCGAGGAGGCGCTTGACTTGTACTACAGGATGCTGTGGGCAGGGGTGAGGCCGGATGTGTACACGTTCCCTTGCGTGCTGCGCACCTGCGGGGGCATCCCGGACTGGAGGATGGGGAGGGAGGTGCACGCTCATGTGCTTCGATTTGGTTTTGGAGACGAGGTCGATGTATTGAATGCTCTAGTGACCATGTATGCCAAATGTGGGGATGTTGTGGCTGCGCGGAAGGTGTTTGATGGTATGGCCGTGACGGACTGCATATCATGGAACGCGATGATAGCTGGGCATTTTGAGAATCATGAGTGTGAGGCAGGGTTGGAGTTGTTTCTCACCATGCTGGAGAATGAGGTACAACCGAATCTCATGACAATAACCAGTGTGACTGTTGCATCTGGAATGTTGTCTGAAATGGGTTTTGCAAAAGAAATGCATGGGTTTGCTGTAAAGAGAGGTTTCTCCATTGATGTTGCATTCTGTAACTCGTTGATTCAGATGTACACCAGTCTCGGGAGGATGGGGGATGCAGGTAAAATATTCTCAAGAATGGAAACTAAAGATGCCATGTCATGGACTGCAATGATATCGGGGTATGAGAAAAATGGTTTCCCAGATAAAGCCCTTGAAGTTTATGCGCTGATGGAATTGCATAATGTAAGTCCTGATGATGTTACAATTGCAAGTGCCCTTTCTGCTTGTGCCTGCTTGGGGAGGTTAGATGTAGGCATCAAATTGCATGAGCTTGCTCAGAACAAGGGATTCATCAGGTACATTGTCGTTGCTAACGCGCTCCTTGAAATGTATGCTAAATCCAAGCACATTGATAAGGCTATTGAAGTATTTAAGTGCATGGCTGAGAAGGATGTGGTATCATGGAGTTCAATGATTGCTGGATTTTGCTTTAACCACAGGAGTTTTGAGGCTTTGTACTATTTCCGGTATATGCTAGGACATGTAAAACCCAATTCTGTTACATTTATAGCTGCTCTAAGTGCCTGTGCTGCTACTGGGGCTTTGAGATCTGGTAAAGAAATCCATGCACATATTTTAAGGTGTGGTATTGGATCTGAAGGTTATGTACCCAATGCTCTTCTAGACTTGTATGTGAAATGTGGCCAGACAAGCTATGCTTGGGCACAATTCAGTGTGCATAGTGAAAAGGATGTTGTCTCTTGGAATATAATGCTTTCTGGTTTTGTCGCTCATGGGCATGGAGATATTGCTTTATCACTCTTTAACCAAATGGTAGAAATGGGTGAGCATCCGGATGAAGTTACATTTATTGCATTATTGTGTGCTTGTAGTAGGGCTGGAATGGTTATTCAAGGCTGGGAGCTTTTTCACATGATGACCGAGAAATTCTCAATAGTACCAAATCTCAAGCACTATGCATGTATGGTAGATCTATTGAGCCGTGTTGGGAAATTAACAGAAGCTTACAACCTCATAAATGGAATGCCTATCAAACCTGATGCCGCAGTGTGGGGAGCCTTGTTGAATGGATGCCGGATCCACCGACATGTTGAACTTGGCGAGATTGCTGCAAAAGTTATCCTTGAGTTGGAACCTAATGATGTTGCATATCATGTTCTTCTGTGTGATTTATATACTGATGCTGGCAAATGGGCTCAAGTGGCTAAAGTGAGAAAAACCATGCGAGAGAAGGGATTGGAGCAAGATAATGGATGTAGCTGGGTTGAGGTTAAAGGAGTAACTCATGCATTTCTTACAAATGATGAATCACATCCACAGATAAAAGAAATAAATGTTGTTCTACATGGCATATATGAGCGAATGAAAGCATGTGGTTTTGCTCCTGTTGACTCCTTAGAAGATAAAGAAGTATCCGAGGATGACATCTTATGCGGTCACAGTGAAAGATTAGCTGTAGCTTTTGGTTTGATCAATACCACACCTGGCAGCACTATTTCTGTCACAAAGAACCGATACACTTGCCAGAGTTGTCATATGATATTCAAGGCAATTTCTGAAATTGTTCGAAGAGAGATAGCTGTTAGAGACACTAAGCAATTACACTGCTTTAAGGATGGAGATTGTTCATGTGGAGATATAGGATATGGATGAAGAACTTATAGAAAGAGGCTGTATAACAATACAAGATTATGGCCATGCACTATTATGCATCTGCTGCAAGCACCGCTACAGAAATTTTTTGCAACAACAGTTGTTAACCTCGTCTAACAATACGATTGCTCACTAGCAGTTTGGATATAGCAAGAAGCCCCAGCAACCCTGCTTCGATCAACAAAGTTGACATTTTCAGTTACGTGCAAATATTCAGCTTGGTACATGACAGGAAATGTTGAAAATCTAGCTCAGATACCGGCACTCCAGCTATTTTCATTTCTTATTGCACAGAAGGTATTGTCTTTTCGGCTCTATTTGTTGGATTACAAGGAGATCCTTTATTGTTTCTCTTACATTTTTATTGTTTCTTCCTTGCAGTCCCCTTAAATGGTGCTTCATGCAGATAATCTTTGCGTCCAACAATGTCCAAAAGAAATATCCAAGTAAGATTAGCCGCACAGTGAGAATATTATAGTTTTTGTATGCTATTACCTCCTTCCCTAAATATATGACGTTGATTAGTTTGAATTAACCAACGTCATAAAAAAGACAAGGAGGGAGTATTTTGTTAAATAGGAATAACAACAGCTGTAATGGTTGTCAGTGTCAACTATAGGCTAAAGAATTGGGACGTTTTACAGTACCCTCACTACCGTGAGCAGTAGTGTAGTAGGATTATATCCGAGCGTTGATTCTCATGGGTATTTTAGACCTTCTCTTAATTTTGGTGGAAGGGTATTTCGATAATGTCGCGTGTTCCCACTTCCCATCCCAGGCTCCCAGCCATGGGCTGCAAGACCCAAGCCACCGTCCCCATCGCTTAGACACGCCGCCGCCATCGCTTTCTTCGCGCGAGTGCGCGACCACTGCACCGCCGCCCCTCCTCCATAGCGCAAAAAAGTCATCGCCGTCACCCCCCCCCCCCGGCGCCCCGCACCAGTTGCTTGCGTTGGGTATGGAGTCGTCGAAATCTGAAAATGTAAATTGTAGTGCTGCTTGTTCTGAAATTTCCATCTTTAGTTCTGAAATCTGAAGTTGTAGTGATGTTTGTTATGAATCTAAGCTCAAGTTCTGAATTTTCTTTCAAAAAAAATTAAAACCTGAAGTTAAGCTCTGAATTCAGTATATAATCCAGTTAATGAACAACTCCTGAATTTAGGCTTAACCTACTGAAATGCATTTGCCTGAAGTTAAGTTGTCAAGTTTAGAATTCTGCTCTTGTACTGAAACTACAATTACTGAAGTTCAAGTGACTGAAAGAGTACTCTAGTTAAAGTTCTCAAGTTGTCAAGTGTCTGAAGTTTAGTTGTCAAGATCTGATGTTGCTGTCCATCTGAATTTTGGCAATGTCCTGAAATCTGAAATTACCTTGTAAAAACTGAAGTTCTGAAATTAACTCTGAAACTCAACTGGAAATGATTTCTGGAACTCAAGTACTGAAACTCAATTGTGATCGCCGGTGAAAACTCAGTTGTGATTTAAGTTTTGAAAGCAGTCCTATGTTGTCAGAAACGGATTTTTACTGTTTTGAATAATTCTAACATAATTTTTACAAATCTGATTTTTTTTTTTTTACAAATTTCAGAACTACAAATCTGAAATTTTAGTGGTGCTTGTTCTGAAATATCAAATCTGAAGTTGTAATATTGTTTGTTCTGAAATTTCCATCTTTAGTTCTGAAATTCTAAACTTTAGTTCTAAAATCTCAAAATGTACTAGTACTAGTTCTGAAACCCATAATATGAAAAGTTTTATAGTGAATTCTTGAATGAATATTAAGATAGATATTTTTCCCCAAAATAACTGGATATTTTTACAAGTACATGAATGAACTAACTTTCCTTTTGTTATGCATATATGTTATTATGCAATTTTAGAGTAGATGACATGCATATATGTTAATGGAGCTTCTGTTTCTTCTGGTGGGGCTTCATGTTTTCTGAAAATGATCACACTGTATGCATCATTTATTTGCTATGGCTGCAGCGGATGAGCAGTTGATATTGCTATTCTGAATTCATTGTCGCCAGAGAGATCAGTGAATCCTTTTGTGCTGAATTTCTGACACGCTCAGAGAACTCAGACAGAAGATCGGTGTGTTAGAGAAAATATTGGTTGGGTGACAATTAGTATTCATGGCTTGTAAGGACTGATGACAAGAACGTGCTTAACTCCTGCATTATATTACTGTTTAATGTTCTGAATTATGATGAGTGATCTCAGGATATTATGTTTTCAGGCTACATTGTTGCAGTGTACTCATATGAACTTTCTTTATTCCTGCTTTTTTGCTGCTACTGGTCGAAGGCCCCAGTTTTTTCAGATTTTTATTTTCTTTCTTTTGGGTTGGTTTCTGATGGCATGGTGATCCAAATCACCCATTTTGATTATTTCTTGCAGCTGTACTTTCAGTTCATGAGCACTTACATTTTGCTGGAAAAGTACATGCTGACAGGATTTGCAATTCTATTTTTATAACCTGTCAGCTTATTGTCACACATACTGTCACACCCTCCTTAGGCTGAGTTCTAAAATTTATAATAGTTAATACTTGATTAAATAAATCCATTAGTATTTATTAATCATGCGGTAATTAACCGTCCTGTTTTTCATATTGCTAATATGATACTCCGAAATGGAGTTTCAAACGGGCCAATTGTAACACCTGCCATCCATAATTGAGTAGTGAGCCCACTTTATACCGCGACGCTTTATCGGTCTATTTGCCAACTATCCTTTAAGGCTAATTTCAGGTTCAACAAGACTGGCCAGGTAAGGGGATGACATGTGGGTCCTACTTGTTATTCCTTGTACTTGTATAGTAAGTAGACTGACACAATGATAGAGTACCGAATGAGAAACATAATAGGGCCGACGTGTCATTCCCAGGCATCACCTTTATCTTATGTACGTAGAGCTGCCGAGCCCCAACTTAACCATGGGGTGTAGATGATAACTAGATTGACTCAATGATAGATAATGGCATGTTTTGACAACATATGTCATTATTTTTGTATGTAAAATATTTTGTATTTACATCAAATGGGCACATATAATTCTGAGCATACAATATCCGCATGATTCAGATTAATCGTTTACCGGTAATATATCCGTCTGACACCCGTATTCCAACTTTCACAGGATACCAAGTCAAAAGACTTTGCTATGTCTAGCTTGAAGAATAGTGCAGGCTTCCTCCTCATGTGCATTGATCTGACTAGGTTGCGCACATATAAAAAGTTATCTTGTATGCATCGATTTTTTATGAAGGAACTTTGTGCATGTGAGACCAGACCATCCAATTGTGTCGCCAATCTTAGCGCAAGCACTTTTGGTATGAGCTTTGCCACTGAGTGTATTAAGCTTATTGGTTTGAAATCCTGAACAATCTGTGGTGAATCCTTCTTTGGAATCAATGCTAGCATGGCCCTTTTGATGCATCCAAAGTTCTCACCTGCTAGCCCATGGAAGCAGTCAAAAACTTGTATTAAGTCATGTTTTATGATTCCCCAACATCCCTTGTAAAACGCCCTTGTGAAGCCATCAGGCCCAGGTGCCCTCTCCACCGGTGAGTGCTTAATTGCATTCCATATTTCATCCTCTGAGAATGGGCCATCCAATTCGCCCTGTTGTACTCTCTGCACATCTAAAGCCTCCCAGTTCAGTGTACACGTACGCTGCTTCTTTTCTCCTAAGATCGAGGCGAAATGCTCATGTAATAGCTTAGCCTTATCATCGTGTGCGTGTACAAATGTGTTCTCATGATGCAAGCAGTGTATGAAGTTTTTCCTATTCTTAGCATTAGCTTTTATGTGAAAAAACGTGTGTTTGCATCTCCTTTTAACCATCTGACTCGTGATGCTTGCTTCTTCCTTGCTTTCGTGACTGCCGCGAGACCCAGTATTCTCATTTTGAGGTCTTTCCTAAAATCATGCTCTCCGTTTGCCGTTGAAGTTATTCAGCACCTTCTGAAGGTCTATGTTTCCGCATCTTATAGGCACTACCGAGCTTTTGTTATCCGGAACTTTGCTGCTCTGTTTGCTATTGGTGATAGGGCACTCTGCTCAGTTGACATGTTGAGGAGTCGTTGCAATGGGTCAATTGCTAATGAAGAGATAGTGCGAGAGAGGGTCCCCCTGGCGTTGCTTGCATCACGGGAACACATCTGCACGCACACGATGATAAGGCTAAGCTACTACATGAGCATTTCTCCTCGATCTTAGGAGAAAAGAAGCAGCAGACGTGTACACTGCACTAGGAGGCTTTAGATGTGCAGAGAGTACAACAGGGTGAATTGGATGGCCCATTCTCAGAGGATGAAATATGGAATGCAATTAAGCACTCACCGCATGGTTATCTTGGCATCATTACTAGTTTACTACACACATAAGACCCAAAGTGGCCAAGGTCCAAGGCCTCTTTCCTGCTTGGAACAAACTACAAAAGCAAAGACTCACCTCGTACTCTCTTTTTTTTACTGAATGTTTTGTACAAGACTATTAATCTGGAATTTTGAGTTCGTTTGCACCCTTGGCATTGTATGCTTCTATTCTTGGCTAAGCAATGTGGGACTAAAACCATACTCTCTCGTATGCTCATGCCCTGCCACTATAGCCTTTAAAGGGGTCCTCAATGGTCTCATTAAGGGAAAAGTCTACTTTACACCCTTCAAGTATTGTCAAATTCTAGCTTTCACCCTCAACTCCAAAACCGGTTTAAAAATACCTTCCAACTATCCATACCGGTTAAAATACACCCCTAGGTGGTTTTGTGCGGACCTGGCGTGGTTTTGCTAACCTTGCTTACAAGTTACAAGTGAAATTGTCTAGTCAGCAACTCATGAAAAAACAATACAGTAGTGGGAACCGCTTGTCATCCTTCTCCTTCTCCCTTAACTCTTCTCTTCCTTCACACTGCCCCACCTGCCACGCGTTCATGTTCTCATCAGCCTGGACAGTGGCAAAGCTATATTGTGCTTGGGGGTGCACATGAATCCCCAAATTTCTAATTTCTCACTTAGAAATACTAGAATGTACAGTGTTGCATTGAAATTTTCTAAATTTTTAATAGTAGTGCACCCCCTTGTTTTGATGCTAGCTTCGCCCTTGCCTGGAAGGATCTCGGATCTCATCCAAGCTCCACTCCCTTTCTGCGATGTTGCCTGCACGACGAGGAGGCGCTCTAGCAACTTGTGCCGGATATCTCTGGCAGGACTAGCTCCCCTCGTCATGACGCCGGAGTTTGTTGGTGGAGACGGAGGGGTGGTGTGGAGATCACCAAGAACTTCGTAGAGAGGGTGCGTTGAGAGGAAGGGGAAGAACAAGGCGAGAAGGGGAAGGAAGAAGGAGCGGTGGGTCCCATCATTTCTCAACAAAAAAATCCCTACAGAATAACAGTTCCCGAACAAAAATCCAAGTCCAGAATCAACATATCCCTGTTCTGCAGCCATGTTCACACCATTGGCGTCATAGCCAAAATCGATCTGGAACTTGGTGCTCATTTCACGGATGTTGTTATCCTCCGTCAGGTTCTGAATATTCCGGCAAGCCATGCATGCGGAGAAGAACATGCACTGCCGGCTCCGACAAGCCATGCGTGCGGCTGCTCTCCCCTGTACTTCACCGCGCCGCCGTGTATGCCGCCGCCACTCGCAAGGCAATCCCAGAATTGGGGAAACATCTGGGCTTTGGCCCATATAACCACTGACGTTGAGCATTTGTACAAGTGGCATCCTATGTGGCATCCATGTGTACCAAAACCACTGTAAAAACAGCTCAAGGGGTTAAAAGTATCCGGTTTTACAATTAGGGGGTGTGTTTTAGATAAACATAAAAGTTTGATGGCGTAAGATGAAACTAGACTAGTGGCTCCATTTTTTTTCTTTTATTGTGGGTGGGTTGGGGGGGTTCATGTTGTATGCACACATATGTTGTGTAGATACAATTTTGTGTAGGACTGTCCGCATATTGGTTAAAATTGCACTGCATTTTTTTACGTATGTGTTTTTTTATCTCGAAATGAGTAACCTCTTGCGCTGCCTTTTTTCAGGGACGTGTTGCACTTTTTTATGCACTTCAGCTTTTCTCTTATAGTTTTTGAAGAAATGTGTATGTGTTTATCGATTGTGCAGTGGAAATGTGTTATGTGCAGAGTTTGTGCATAGATGTGCAAGGAAAAAATGATCTAGTGAATATGCACAGAATATTTAATGTCAAATGTGCACAACATTTTGTGTGAAAATGTGGATGAACATATTCAGATGTATTTTTGTGGGTGAAAATGTGCATATGTGTTTTCTATGGAAACGCATAGATGTTTTTCTTTTGAATGCAAAAGTGCATAAATAATGTGTACATCGATTGTGCAACGAAAATGTGCAAACTTTTTTGGATATGTGCAACTATGCAATGGAATGTGCACTTGTGTTTTTACTGTGCAGATAGAAATGTGTACTTCCACAATGTAAATGCATAAACATTTTTATGTGTAGATGCATTTTTAAAATAAAAATAGAAATGTGCGCATGTATTTTTTATGGAAATGTGCACATGTAAATTTTCATGAAAGCTGAATAGATATTCATTTTTGTAATTACACAAAATATATCTTTTTTATGTTATGCGCAATATAAATTTCCAGAAAATGTGTAGATGTTTTTAATGAGAGAGTGCACCCATATTTATTTTGTGTATGGAAATATGCAAATATGTTTGTTTTGCAATCGTGCAAATATATTCGTTTGGAATGGAAAAGTGCAAATATAATCTTTCCTCTAAATTACAAAGTAGATTTTTTATTATAAAGATGTGCAGTTATAACTTTTTTTAGTAGATGCAAATCTATACCTTCTATAGAGTTGCAACCCGCTACATCCTAAAGCTCAACATGTAAATATATCACATCATTATCTATAGCATATTATATTACAATATGAGATTACCCAGAGAGTACAATGCACTGCTTCCTCTGTAAAGAAAAAAAGGGGAAAAAACAATCCTGTGTCTTTTTGGACAAAGGGAGTATATGTATATAGGGTTCAAAATATGAACTACTGGAATCTTCGGGGGAAGTGTGCATTGTCACTACCCCCATATTAGGTGTTATGTGCACCTTCATATAAAACAGAATAAATCAACTATACCTAGCCAACTTTATGCCTTGCACGAATCACCAAACACAATGGATGGTTTTGATATGGGTGGGGATTGTAGCCAGTTACTGATTCGGTTTCCTAACTATCTTCTAAATTTAACATAGTAATCAATGTGATATTTATTGTATATTTCACAAAATCCCAAAGATCTCCTGATTTCAAAGATACAATGTGCATGTAATGCTCTTTGGAGATTATAGTTGGCATCGTGATCTATAAAACCCACTACTCCATTATGAATATTTGAAAAGTAGTAGCTTGACGATTGTAAATGTATGACATGAATAATTATCTTCCTCAAATGTTTTCACTTGATATTATATTAGTACAATCTGTGTGCATTTTAAGATACACCATGCACAGTTAGGCTGTGTTCTTATCCTAATTTTTCCAACTCACCTCTCTCGTTTTCCGTACACACGCTTTTCAAACTGCTAAACTGTATGTTTTTTGCAAAAAAATTCTACTAATCCATTTTTCCAAAAAGAATTAATTATTACTTAATTAATCATGCAATAATACGTATTTGTTTTGCGTGCTGGGAGAGGAGGGTTCCTAACCCCTCCTCCCGAAGGCAGCCTTAATTATCTTCGTTAGAAGTTAGAATTGGCACTATGCCTAGGCTTATCTTTCACATGAGTACGTATGGCATGTGCAATCATTCATCGGATGTTACAAATGGGTAGAAAAATATCATGGGATAAAACTATTTTAAAAGTTAGTGATGCAGGGTTTGCTTACAATGTATTTCTCTGGGCAACAGTTAATTTATGCCAAACACGTAACCAATAAAATGAAAAAATAATATTTTTTAGGTAAGACTTTTACACTTAGGCTTTGTTCGGTAGTGAGATTAGTTTAGGCTAATACCTCGTTTACCACGAGCACACTTTCCAAACTAAACCATGTGTTTCGTGCAAATATTTTTTAATAGAGGTTTCTTTAGAAAATTGAATAAATTCATTTTTAGTTTGTAATAGTTAATATTTCATTAATTATACGCCAATGACTCACCTCATTTCCCGTACCACTAACTAGCTCAACCTTAATCCTCTATTGACCACAACCTTATACTCTTATACTCTTAGCCAAGCATGAGTTACGAAAAAAAATTAATTCTAATGTTAAATTCTAAAATTCAAAGTTGGCTACAACTTTTATAAGTTATGATATACACGGCTCAAATAAGTAGATTGTAATTGCCCATATCCTAAGATAGGATATACACGGTTATCCTCTTCACATGCACAGTATAATCTAGCCCATTTTAAAAGCTATTGATATGCTCACACCAAAGATATAATGGAATTCAATGGTAGTTAAAAATTCGTTATGATATGGGTTTTTCTAGTTTATGAAAATCAATTATATTGATTTTAAAGTTAAATTCTAAATTCAAAGTTGGCTAAAACTTATAAACTTGTTGCTCAAACAAGTAGATCGTAATTGCCCGTATCCCAAGATAGGATATACACGGTTATCCTCTTCACATGCATGGTATAGTCTAGCCCATTTTAAAAGCTACTGATATGCTCACGCCAAAGATATAATGGAATTAAATGGTAGTTAAACATCCGTTATGATATGGGTTTTTCCAGTTTGTGAAAATCAATTATATTGATTTTAAAGTTAAATTCTAGATTCAAATGGCTAAAACTTATAAACCTGTTGCTCAAACAAGTAGGTCGTAATTGTTGGTACTCAAAGATATGATATGCACGGTTGTCTTCCTCACATGCACGGCGTAGTTTACACTTGCTTTAGAAGCTTGTGACATGTTGATGCCAAGGGTAAGACAAAATTCAATGTAGTAAAACATTTGTTACAGATACTTATTTTCTAGTTTGTAAAACAATTTTGTATTGATTATAAATTTAAATTCTAAAATTCAAAGTTGGCTAGAACTTATAAACCCATGGCTCAAACAAGTAGACCGTAATTGTTGGTAACTAAAGATATGATATATATAATAATCTTCCTCACATACACGGTATAGGTTATGCCCGCTTTGAAAGCTAGTGATATGTTGATGCCAAAGATACGACGAAATTTAATGTAGAAAAACATCTGTTACGAATACCGGTTTTCTAGTCTATAGATTTCAATTATATTATTCTAAAGTTAAATTCTAAATTTCAAAGTTGGCTATAACTTAGGCTTAGTTCTTTTCTTCAACTTCTAACTTCAACTTCCTCGTTTTCCGTTTGCACGCTTTTAAACTATTAAATGGTGTGTTTTTTAAAAAAATCTATATATAAGTTGTTTTAAAAAATCAAATAAATTCATTTTTAAAATTTATAATAGTTAATACTTAATTAATCATGTGTTATTAAGCTTTCTCGTTTCGCGTGCATGAAAAATTTTGCTCCAACTTAAAGCAATGAACGGGGTCTTATAAACCAATGGCTCAAATAATTGATCATAATTGTTGTAATCTAAAGATACGATATGCACGGTCAACTTCCTCGCACGTACGATATGGGTTACACATGCTTTAAAAGCTAGTGATATGTTGATACCAAAGATACGGTGAAATTCAATGTAGTAAAATATCCGTTACGAATACTGACATTTTTTTAGTCTTTAGAAATTAAGTATATAGATTCATAGTTGCATGACTTGTGCGGTGTTGCCCGCATATCACCTTCATTCTTAATGTCTAATAAAACAACCGAATTCCATGGTTTTTTTTACTTCAATCAACTAATCTACCATCTTCATCTTCTCTTTTCTTTTAAGAAACCTCAAATTTTTCTCTCAAAAAACCTCCTCAAATTTCCTATCCCTTAGACGCACATTTCACTCCAAAACAGCACGCATGTTGAATCACCTATGCAACCACCGGTGGATTAGGATTAGTCACGCAACACATAGCATATAGCAGTATGAAACAAAATTCCATTCCTTTTGGCATCCAACAAGGCAAGATAAACCAAGCCAAAAATCAAAAGGAGAAAAAGGGAAATTCAGCAGAAATAAATGGCGCGCACACGACACGAGCGGCAGCCATCCATCCATCCAGCCAGCCATCTTGCTCAAATCCAGGCGTTAATGTGTATCCCACCCCGTCCACCACCTCCCTGTACACGTGTCCCGAGCCACGTCATCCTACGTCACGCTCCCCGCTCCTCTCCTCCCCTATAAAACCCCTCCTCGGCGAGAGCGACCACCCATTCCACTCCACCAAGCCAAGCAAAGCGTGACCCGCGCGCTCTCGTTGCTAGCGCCTCGCCTCACACCCACCCTCGACGTCATCTTCCTCGCTCGCCGTCGTCGCGCGCGCATGGCTCAGTTCGGCGGCTTCGGTGGCTGGTCCGCCATGGACGTCGCTGCTGCTGCCGCCGCCGCCGCCGCTGCGCTGGCCAACTCAACCAACGCTGCCGCCGCCGCCGCGGCGTTGGCCAACGGCAACGGCTCGGCGTACCATGCCGATCCTGCTGCCATGTACACGTCTCTCGTTCCTGGCATGGCTGTCGTCCCCGGGCGTGCTCCGTCCGCCGTGCAGATAGAGGCCGCGAGGCGGTGGAAGGAGCTGGAGAAGATGGCCGTGCGGTCGGTGAATCTTTTGGTAACGTGCGCCGGCGCCATCCAGGCGGGGGACTACGCGGCGGCGGCGGGGAGCCTGTCCGACGCGCGCGAGATCTTCGCCAAGATGCCCACCACCCGCACCGGGATCGGCCGCGTCCTGACCCACTTCGCCGACGCGCTCGCCGAGCGCCTGTTCCCGGCGTTCCCGCAGTCCGCGCCGCCACCGCCGCCGCCTCGCGGGGAGCAGCGCGACCTCTTCCGCGGATTCTACGAGGCGGGGCCCTACCTCAAGTTCGCCCACCTCACGGCGAACCAGGCCATCCTCGAGGCGTTCGAGGGGTGCAACAGCGTGCACGTGATCGACTTCGCCCTCACCGATGGCATCCAGTGGCCGTCGCTCATCCAGGCCTTGGCCGTCCGCCCCGGTGGCCCGCCGTTCCTCCGCATCACCGGCATTGGTCCCCACGCCGCCGGCAACCGCGACGAGCTCCGTGACGTGGGCCTCCGCCTCGCCGAGTTCGCGAGATCTTGCAACGTCCCCTTCGCCTTCCGCGGGATCGCCGCGGACCAGCTCGACGGGCTCCGCCCATGGATGTTCCAGGTCGCTCCCGGCGAGGCCGTCGCCATCAACTCCGTACTCCAGCTCCACCGCCTCCTGGTCGACCAGGACGCCGCCGCGGCGTCGTTCCCGGCGCCCATCGATGGCGTGCTCGATTGGGTCGCGTCCATGAATCCCAGGGTCTTCACGGTGGTCGAGCAGGAGGCGGATCACAACAAATCGTCGCTGCTCGAGAGGTTCACTAATTCCCTTTTCTACTACGCCTCCATGTTCGACTCACTCGAGGCTATTAGCCGCCATGGCGGCGGCGACGGAGCGGGCAACCCGCTCGCCGAGGCGTACCTGCAGGGGGAGATCGCCGACATCGTGAGCCGCGAGGGGAGCAGCAGGGTGGAGCGCCACGAGCAGATGCCTCGGTGGGTGGAGAGGCTGCGGCGCGGGGGGATGACACAGATGCCGCTCGGCCCAACCGGGCTCTGGCAGGCGGCGATGCAGCTCCGCGAGTTCTCCGGCGCCGGCTTCGGTGTCCAGGAGAACGGCGGCTTCCTCACGCTCACCTGGCATAGCCAGAGGCTGTACTCGGCGTCGGCGTGGCGTGCGACCGCGGGGAAGAAGATGATGATGGCTAACGTCGCCGCCGACGCCATGGAGGAGAGCCAGAACAGCAACACCAACGGCGGCGGAAGCAGTGGTGGCCATGGTGCTCTCAACCAAATCATGCAGTGAAAGCGAGGGATGTTTGGGTTTCGAAGTTTATGGGGGAAACAATGTGATCGATTTAGATGAACCATATTAAAGTTGTAATAATAATGCATTTAGTCTGAGCAACATGTTGTTCTTCGAATTAATAATAAAATGTCGTTTCTAGTTCATTGGCAATGTGTGAATGTTGAAAATGGATCCTATGAAGTACCAGAACTGCTATTTAACGCGGATGTGTTCCGAGGCCCTTAGCACACACTTTTCCAAATGTAAGTTTTCACATGAATGTGTGAGATGAAAGTGTTTCGGACAGAAGTTATTAAACAAAAGTTTTTTGGATGAAAATTTTCAGATGAAAGTGTGCGCTGAAAACACAGCTGCACTAAATAGCAATCCCCTCGAAGTACTTTTTTGGCGAAATACCGATCACTAACTTGTGTTTTCCGGCCTACATATCAGTGATTGCTATTGCACCAATAGTTCAGAGTATAGATGGCCATATGGCCCGCAGCCCGACGGCCCGGCCCAAGGCACGGGCGTTTGGCCCGGCCCAAGCACGGCCTGGCCCGTCAGTGTTCGTGCCCGTGCCGGCCTGGCCCGACAGCAGGGCCGTGCCTGGGCTCCCTCAATAGCACGCTGGGCCGGCACGGCACGATGGGCCGACACGGCCCAGGCCTGTATAACGGTAGGCACGGGCCCGACGAGGCCCATCGGGAGCTGCCGCCGTGCCTCATATATAAAGGCCGCCGCGTCCTCTCGCCTCCGCCAGTCCGCCTCCCTCCAAGTCTCCAACGCCACAACCCTAACCCTAACTCTAGCCGCCTCCGCTTCTTTTCGCCTCCGCCGATCCACGCACGCCTCCACCTCTGCCTCCGCCTTGACCGCTCCGCCTCCGCTTCCGCCTCCGTCGATCCACGCCTCCACCTCCACGTGACCACGCCTCCATCTCTCCATCCCTCTCCATCGCCGTCTCCGATGAACGCCTCGCCGGATCTACCACCGAGGGTCGCCGCCTGGCCGGATCCGTGACCTTGTCTCGTGTCCGCCTCTCTGGTCTTCGGATCGTCGACCGTGCTCTCGATTTCCTCTTTCTTTGCATTTTCGAAATGTATGTGCAAAACTGAAGTGAACAAGTGGCAGTAGTGTTTGGCGTGCCTGGGCTGACCCGGGCAAGGTGGGCTCATCGTGCCGTCGGGCCAGCACGGCCCGGCACGACTGCCGTTGGGCCGTGCCTGGGCCTGAGGTTCAGCCCGTGGGCAGGCACGGCACGGCACGAAGTGCCAGCCGTGCCGTGCCGGCCCGATCGCCTTGGGTCGTGCCTAGGCCGGGCCTGGGCCGGGCCGGGCCGGGCGAGCAATATGGCCATCTATAGTTCAGAGGATCCCATTTCATCAGTGTTACTCCTAATCGATCTTTTGGGTAAGAACTAAATGTTAGATCCCGATCTTTCGAAATTAAAATAGAGATATTGCACCAAGACTCATAGGATGGCTTCACTCTTTCTTTTGATTTCAACAAATTTCGTTGCCTTAAATTTGGAGCTCACCTAGATGAAATTACCCAAATTTCATGAATCTCACTCAATATTCACAAAATTCATCATCTTGCTATGGCTCGCATTTTTTACACCAAATTGGGACCCTGCCCATAGGACGTCACATGTTGCCTAGGAACAGACTTTGATATCTACCTCACGATGCAATTGGTGGATGGTGGATACGACAAAAAGATCTTGGTCGCACAATGCGTTGGTGAGGACATGTCAAAATTACGAGAGTAGCCATGAATGGTAGACGTGGTGCCAAGTGGAGTGATGTAGCCTATCTTACTCTATGGTGGATGCCGAAAACAACCAAAAGTGAGCTTTTTTTTCTCCCACCAATTTGGGCCATGAACCTGTGACTAGTATCATTATCTCATATAGTCCTGTCCCTGGTGCATGTAGTCTAAAGAATATGATCCATTTGGGTGAACCATATTAAGGTTGTAATGCATTTTGTCTGAGTAACATGTTGTTATCCAAATTATAATAAAATATTGTTTCGGTTCATTCGTGTGGGTGAATGGCGGACATGGATCCTCTCCAGTAGTCGGAGCAGTCGCACTCATTGACTAAAGTAATTTTAATTCAGAGGATCCCCATATGTGAATGTCACTCCCGATTGATTTCTCCTTGGTAAGATTTAAATGTTAGATCGGTAATCTTTAAAAATAATCCTTTAAAATAGACATTGCATTGGGACTTATACGTTGGGTTGACAATTTTCTCTGATTTCAATTAAATTCCATTACCGAAAATTCAGATTTCCTCAAAATTAAATAAATTGGATTTCACAAATATCACTTAAAATTCATGAAATTTTGCATGTCGCTAAGGATCGTATTTTGACCCTAAAATGAAATTGGGAACCTACTGATCATGCAACACCTAAGAGTGGGCCTTGATCTTAGCCACATGGTGTCGTTGGTCAGGCGCATGGGAATTGTGAGAGTAGGCATGAATGTAAGATGTGGTACCAATGGGAGTAAGGTCACTCCAACCTAGCTTAATCAATGGTCAATGTTGAAAACAACCAAATGACCTTGGTCGCATGGTGTTGTTGGTCATGACACATGAAACATTTTGAGAGTAATCATGAATGGAGATAGGATACCGATCAGAGTGAGGTCACTCTACCTAACTCTGTGGTGGATGTTGGATATGACCAAAAGATCTCGGTCGCACAATGCGTTGGCGAGGACTTGTGGGAATCGTGAGAGTAGTCGTGAATGGGAGACATGGTGTTGAACACAATGCGGTCGATTTAGATGAACCAGGTTAAAGTTGTAATGCGTTTTGAGTAACATGTTGCACTTCAAATTATAATAAAATGTCGTTTCAGTTCATTTGTGTGGGTGAATGGTGGACATAGATCCTCTGCAGTACTGATGGTCTGCAACAAGTAGTAACCCAGAGGATCCCCATTGGTGAATGTTATTCCTGAGTGATCTCTATTTGATAAGAATTAAATGTTAGATCAATAATCTTTAAGAAGAATCCTTTAAAATAGATATTGCATTAGGACTTATAGGTTGGGTTCACAATTTTGTTTGATTTTCATCAAATTCCGTTGCAAAAGAAACCAAATTTCCTCAAAATGAAATAAATTGGATTTCACAAATCTCGCTTAAAATTCATGAAATTTTGCATCTTGATCGCATTTTGACCCTAAAATGAAATTTGGAACCTACTCATCATGCAACACCTAAGAGTGGGCCTTGATCTTAGCCACACTGTGACATTGGTGTGGCGCATGGAAATCGTGAGAGTAGCCATGAATTTAAGATGTGGTACCAACAAGTTTTTTATAAGTCACTCCAACCTAGCCTAATCAATGGTCAATGTTGAAAACAATCACAAGACCTTGGTCGCATGGTGTCGTTGGTCATGACCCGTGAAAAATTATGAGAGTAATCATGAATGGAGATAGGATGCCGATCAGAGTGAGGTCACTCTACCTAATTCTGTGGTGGATGTTGGATATGACCAAAAGATCTCGGTCACACAATGTGTTAGTGAGGGCTCATGGGAATTACGAGAGTAGTTGTGAATAGGAGACATGGTGCCGAGCACGGTGAAATGTCACTCATCTCACTTGTGTGGTGGATGCCGAAAAATAAGTTTTTTCTCCTACTAGATTTGGGCCATGTTGGACTAGGTGAGATATGTTATGTTAGTACCTAGTATCTCAATTGGATAGGTCAATATTTCAACCATCAACTCGCACTATCTTAGATGAGAGGGTAGAGAGGCCTAAAGTTTGGCATGATGGTGATGACGGGTTCTTGATTGGTACTAGATATTTGTCCAAATTCATTGTACTAGGAAATATCACATCGCATCCTAGATTCATTAATTTTGGGATGGTGGGGGTATGTCTTTGGCTCACAATAGCATATATTTAAAAGTCAATAAACGGATGTGTCTTGAATGGATCTATATCTTGTGTCTTTGACTCACATTTTCTTTTTTCAGGATTTATGTCTGGCTCACAATAGCATATATATTTAAAAGTCAATAACGGTCATATATAAAAAATTTTGAGTATCAAGACTAAATTTGTTGTCAATTTTTGGAATACTAGCAAATATGCCCATGCTTTGCAACAGGGTATCCAATTATGTGTATTATTTCATTTATCGTATAATTTATTTTTACTTTTCATGTATGGTAGTGGAGAGGCAGATGATTTACATGAAATTTGGGGAGAATTGTTTAAAATGTTTGGTGTGGGTCTAGTACACGTGATAGATGGAACATATGATGTATACGTAAGTCTTACCTAGGGATGATAATAGGACTTGAAGATCAATTTTCTTTACATAAGCAAAATTTACTACAGGACATCAAAAAAGTGTATTTAGTCGAGGGATACCGTAAGATCGTGGAATGGGTGAAAGACTCTCCAACGTTTTAATTTACCAATGGACACTATGGGTAATAAAATAAGGGAGTATCGAAGTGCAGCGCGCGATGTGGGTGCGTCCCCGTCAGCAGTGGCGACCCCTTGGCGGAGCCACGGGCAATGCTCGACCACGTCTCCATGCAGCGCGATGTGTTCTGTCCATCGACGACCGAGTGGTGCATCGCCAGGCTAAGCACAAAGCTACCGCACTGGAGTTGTTCGCCCATGTCTCTACAAAGTGAGATTTGTTCTGGGCATTGATGATCGAGTGGTGCATCACCAGGCTAAGCACGCTGCCACCGCTAGGCTACGATGGTGAATCAAACCCCATCCCATGTTTATTTTAATAAAAAGATGTGTAGTATTTGGTTATCTAAATTTTAATAAAATCTGTCAAGTGAAAAAAACAATATTAATAGCTAAAAGTGCTTCAGGAAAAGAAAGGCCAACACAAACATCATATAAAAATTGCACGGGTCGATAAAATTAATAAAATCTACTTATACATCATATAAAATATCTCATTGAATTTATTTTTACCGTGATAAATCAGTAAAACCAGAGTATAGAAAATAATGAAAAGTAAAAACAAACAACTTAGCATTGCCTCGGCTAGCTGCTCGTACCACTTCGTTGAGACACTCACCTTGCCTTGTTACTCGCCTCTCATGGCTCACCGGTGCCAGGTGGTTGGATCCGATGGCCCATATAGGTTGTAGGTGGATTGTAACTGATTGCATCTGAAAAAAATCAATCTCCATTTTTGTATACAGCTCCTTAAGAGGTCCGCACGTAAAAATCTATTTTCGCAGACGGACCTCTCACCAGCGACCGCATGTAAAAATAAGCTTATCTTCGCATGCGGTCCTCTTAAGGGGCCGCATCCGAAAATAAATTTTCGTATGCAAGCCTCTTAAGTGGTCTACGTGTAAAAAAACTCCATCTTCTCCTAAGAGTTTTTCTCCCCTCCACTCTCTTTTCCCTCTCGCCACTTCAATTTTTTTCAACACATCTCCTCTCTCTCCCCCTCTCCTCTCCTGATTATTTTCTCCTTTCTCTGTCCTATCTTTTTCTCTCCTCTCCTCTCTTCTCTACTCTCTCTCTTTTTCTCTCCTTTTCTCTCCTCTCTCTTCCTCTCCGAGCGGGAGCAGCAGCCAAGGAGGCAGCCGGGAGCGGCTGCGGTGACGGTGATGGCGGGTAGCGGATCCGGCGGCGCCGTCCTCGACAGGGATGGATCCGCTGCCCTAGGGAGCGGTTGTAGGGATGGCGGGCGGCGAGGGTGGCGAATCTGGCGGTGCTGCTGTCGGGAAGGCTGGATCTGCTGCCCTCTGGAGCGGTTGTGGCAACGGCGGAGCATGCGAAAATATATTTTCGCATCCGGACCTCTTAAGTGGTCCGCATGTAAAAATAGCCCCTCTTCTTCACAGATTTTTTTCTCCCCTCCACTCTCTTTTCCTTCTCACCACTTCAAATATTTTCAACTCCTATGCTCTTTCTCCTCCCTCTCCTCTCCGTTCCTCTCCGAGTGGGAACGGGCACCGGCGGGCCGTCGCTGCCGCTGAAGAGGTAACCGGGAGCGGGCGCCGGCGGATTTGGTGGCGCCGTCCTTGGAAGCGCTGGATCCGCTACCCTAGGAAGCGGTTGCAGCGACGAAGGGCGCCGAGGGTGGCGGATCCAACGGTGCTGCCCTCGGGAGCAGCTGCGACGATGGCGATGGCGGGCAGCGGATCCGGCAATGCTGCCCTCGGGAGCGGCTGCGGCGACGGTGAAGGCACCGACGGCAGGCTAGGGTTTCGTACTTTTTTCACCAAATTTATTTTCGCATGCAATTGGTATACGTGTACTGGCTTCATGCAAAAATCAGATTTTCGTAGACCTTTAGGCGCATGTGGGTTGCTTATCCGATTGTAAAAATCACTTTTGACCATTTGTAAAAATGATTCTGTAGTAGAGGGTGACTAAGAATGAAGAAGAGGATTTAGAGTCAACCTTGATGAATAGCGAGAATTGAGACAATGATCATAGAAGAGTCAACTTTCACGTAGTCCGAGATTTACTTTAAATTATGACAAAAATATAAAAATAGAAAGAATCATCTAAAGAAAATTATTTCACAGCGTTCACGCATGCGCAGCAACTGATAATCGCGTCATGCACGAGCTGTGTGGTGACTAAGGTCAGCCGGCCCATTAGACTCAGGTTGGGCGCTGGCTGAGGACCTGTTTTAGACTTGTAGTTGGGGGCTGTGGGCCGGTTGAGGAGCTGTTTTAGACTTGCAGTTGGGGGCTGTGGGCAGATGGCCCAGCTCTCCAAGAGAGGAGATCAGCAGCGATGCGGTAGACCGGAGGCGCAACACAGGCCCAACTCCGAGCGAGCGCTTGCGTGCGCGAAGGGATGGTTTTTTGCGCGAGTAAAACAGATAAGAAAATCGGAGACGGATGGTATCTCAGACAAAGTTTTTACGGACGAAAAAAAACACGGAAACCTTACGGATTTTTTTATTAGGTATAGATATACTGTCTTTCCTTTTTCTTAAGCTACTTTTTCAGAGACTATGGTCTATTTGATAACTCCTTTGATCTGATTTTTCTTATTTGGCTAATCTAGTAATTTAACCGTAACAGATGTCTACTGGAAGAATTGTGCTCTTTAAGGCCTGTTTTGGCGGCCCATAATTCGTAACCTTTCCACGATGATGGGCTCCCAAAGCAGGCCTGAAAATATTCCCGAAAAAAAAGGAGGTCTGAAAGACCACAATAGAGGTTTTCAGTTCTTCCACGTTCCAAGTCTCTGCATGACTGCATCAGTTTCAGTTCCTTCCTTTGCAGATGAACCCCAGTCATTCTACATAGGAAAATGATTCACGTAAAAATAAAAATTCTTACGAACTTTTGACACGCGGTTAAAAATATGTACGCCCAAATCACCGAGTGGACGGCATCCAATCCAACACGCATACGACCTGTATCCTCTGCCCCTGAGAGTGCAACGGCAAGAGAATCAATCATGGTGCCACCAGAGATGAAGTTTGAGTGTGTCCCCTAGCCTCAAAGAATCACCTGCTCGTATCCGCCTGACTAATCTCCCTCATCCAGACTGAGTTGGTCCTAGCTAAGAGGATACAATTACAATTGTTTGATTATTTGCATCGGTCTAACTTGACTAGTATGAGATATTGTATAGTTGTTTGCACGAGAGATATGGTTCAGGAGAGAATTCGTTTAGTTGGTTGTATGAACCATGTGTATGAGGATCTCTTTTCTTTTCCAGGTTAGGATTACCTCTTAGAAGATAACAAAGTATTCTACTCCGTTCCAGAATATAAATCTTTTTAGAATTGAATATATTTATTAAGAAAATAGGTAGTTTAAATAGGGGAGGGTTATTATTAGATGATAAGTGAAGGTAGGAAAAAAAAATTTGAATGGTGAAGGATTGTGATTGGTTAAGAAGAGAATATTGATGTAGAAATTATATTTTGGGATAAATATAAAGATTAGAAGTTATTATATTGTGGGACGAAGGGAGTACTATTTCAGATTATAGGTCCATTTGAATTTTTTTTTTCTTTCTATTGGTAAAGCGATTCACCGATTCAACTAATTGCGTGATTGTGCCAGTGAGGGGTTTGCCTAATTGCCTTCCGCTGGCTTCCAGACTTACAGTGTGCCGCCGTGTGCCCGTGTAGGGAGCCTCCATCTCCGAAAGCAGAATTGACAGTGAGTCGAGCAACTGTAGAGAGAGAAGGTCCATTTCCAACTTGGCATGCGACGAATGGCGATACGAGTTCTTCCTAGGTTGTTGGTGACTTTGTGGTTCGTACAGCTCACCCTCCTGACACGAAGACTCCAAGCGCGAAACGTGGCGCAAATAGAAAGTTCGGTACAAACAGAAAGTCCGGTACATGTCTTGCTCCGGTTGGTATACGATGGAAGCTGTCCAAGGCAGACTATTTTAGCAGCAGCCGAGTAATTTCCCAATTTATTCAATGAATCATTGTGTTAATGAATCATCGTGTTGTCTGTGCTGATAGTTGAGAAGAAAATTCCCATACATCTCATCTCGTCGCCGTGAGGAATTTCCCACTTGCAAAGTTGCAAAAGCTCGCTCCCAGTCTAATTAAACTGCTTCTTACGCTATTTACTGTAGGCCAAATATCTAACGAGGCCAGCGGGCCCCACGCCCCCGACGTGCCATATGCAACTTTGCACACGCCACTGGTGGTTCCACACGCCAAGCAACACGCGCGCGCTTGCTAGCTAAAATCCAGCGTCCATGTCGAGATCAACAGCCGTGATCTGACCCTCCTCTGCTACCAAAAAGAAAAAAAAAACGCTATAAAGCTCGCCTCGAACTGGCCGTTTTTCCCATCAATTGCTGTGCTGCTGCGAGACGTGTCGGCAACCATGGTGGTCTCCTGCCAGCTCAAACCTGCGCCGGCTCCGGCCGCCGCCAGCAGAGGAGGCAGCAGCAGTGCGGCTCACCTCCAGCAGCTGCGCCGGGCGTGCGTCGCGGCGGCGGCGGCGTGCGCGGTGCTCGGGACGGCGGGCGCCGGCGAAGGCGCCGCCTCCGCGGTGATGGCGCGGGCGCCGGAGGCGACGTCGACGTACGGCGTGGCGCGCGCGCAGGCGACGGCGTCGGCGGGGCCGGCGCGGTGGAGCGACCGCCGGCAGTGCCCGCCGTGGCGCGCCAACTCGCTGGAGAACATCGTGCCGGAGAACCTACCACGGCCGTCGGCTCGCCGGAGGTTCAACAGCATCACGGCGGCGACGGCGGAGAGCGCGCCGCCCCCCGCGTCGTCGTCGGCGGCGGCGTCGCCCGACGCCGTGCTCCCGTTCTTGGCGCTGCGCTCCGGCATGGGCTGTTTCTCCCTCTAAACGCGACACGAATGGTACGTGATGCGAGCGTGCAAGTAGTGCATGTGTAAAGGGGACGATTAATTAGATACCCCAAATTAGTTTAGCAGATTAGCATAGCCTTGTATACGACTGCTACTGCCTTGTCATTTGTCAAGGAAGATAGTAATATTGGACCATAGGGGTAGATTTATAGTCTCTAGAAGAAATAAATGTTCCCACTTATTAGTAGCTGGGAAACTTAAATATGCTTCTATTTGTGATCTGTTCCATGTATCTTAATTCTTTGCTTGCAAATAAGCAAATCCTGCAACTGATCAATATAAGTCGCTTATTGGCCTATGTACAGTTTTAATCTGACCATGTTGCTTTCGAGGAAAAGTAGACAGAGAAAGACACGGCAAGAACTCCAAATGACAGCGAAACCGAAAATTATGATCAGAAAGATTCAGATTTTTACAGAGCGGTTTGAGCTTGTTTGACATGGCAACATGGCATGATCCCAGCGATCCGCAGCGCGAGACGTACGGTACTACCACTGCATTTCTCAGATGAAACGTACATGTTTTGCTGCTTGGAACTGATCGGTAGTACAACAATGGGTTGGAGTGGAGTACAGGCGTGTAGCTGCTTTGCCGTTTCGTGTAGTACGACAGTGACCTTGTTCATCTCGCCTAGTCCAGCCCTCCTGTCGTATGGGAAAAATCTTTCCTTTGTTTTGGTTTAGTTTTGGTCTCATTCTCCAAAGAAAATTCAAATTCAGGATTGTTTCTTCTGAAAAAAAAACAGATATTCAGGATTTGTGTCGTTTGGTAACTTCGGTTTGGTCTATAAAACACAGACGGGGAATTACAGATTGGGTTTTTGGCAATTCATTGCGCAACCCAACTCTAAAAAAAATTAGCATGCTAAAAATGTTATTCATTTGGTTTGAATAAAAAAATGGCAGGACCAAAGTAATCGGCCTCCATTTCACTGCGATATAAATCAAGGGCCAGTAATCATGCCACTGATATTTGCCAACAATCCAAACAACTTTACCAAAATTCCTGTAACAATCAAATCTTGCAATTGTAAAAAATTGGCATAGAACCACAGACGCACCTAAAAGTTATGTTATGTTTGATACCAATTCGTGCCCTACCAATTACTCCATCCATCAAAAGATTTCATTTCTAATTATGCACCTGGATAAGTCTTCTATCTCTAGCTATACATATGGACAAGTCCTTCATTTATGATCATACATCTGACTGTAAGTCTTTTTGTGAGGGAGGTAGTATTTGATAGTTGTGAATAGTACTTGATAGCCATTTGGATCGAATAAGAACTTTAACCAAATTCGTAGAGTTGAGCCAAATCTACCGTAACCACTTCGAGAATCCTTTACGTCGGGCGTTCGAATAAGGTCTCAAATATCGGGGGCTTTCTCCTGTTTGATGACCGCCATACAGCCTGTCCAGGGTCCCATTCTTGCATGCATGTAGAAGTAGCACATCATTCATACTATGCACACATATAAATTTAATCTTTAAATGATTTTTTTCTCATAAATTACTTCTCCAATTAGCGATCCGATTACACCACTATATTCGTTACAATTAAATCTTTATAACAAACTAGACATGATTATGTTTTGATAAAAAATATTTAGCTCTTTTTTTAATGATTTTTTTGTGTTGCACGGAGTTTTATTCGGATGTTTCAATTAGTATTTTACGATGTTTCATCAATTAATTTGCAAATATTGCACGTAATGTTCTTGGAATGTTCATGATGTATTTTATGATGTTTCCATAGACACAACATAATATTCATATATGATAAAAATATTTTAAAAAGATCAACTTTTTTGCAAATATATTGTATGGTTTATATGATTTTTTCAAAGTTTCACTCGTTGGGACTTCATGTTTCATGTAGTGCTTGTCGAATATTTGCACTGAAACAATTTTCTATATGTGATGAAACAACACGTGATTTTTCTCATCAACAAGTGATTTTTCAAAGTTTCACTCGTTAGGACTTAATGTTTCATGTAGTGGTTGTCAGTGTTGCACTTGATATATTTTGAATGTCGCATATCTCTGAAACATTCTGTATATTGAAGTGAAACAATTTTCTATATGCGATGAAACAACATATGATTTTTCTCATCAAAATATAATCGTGTGAGATTTTGTTGTAAAGATTTAATTGTAAAAAATATAATGGTGTAATCAGATCATGGATCGGATAATTAATTTAAAAGAAAAAATCATTTGAAAGAAAAAAGAAACTAAGATGAGACGAGTATAAGGATGTAGCTAGTCTATACACATACATGCATGCACCGATGCCTTGTGTACTTAGCAACTACTCAGGGTGATAGGATGAGGCATGACGCAGAAGTGCAGTAGGGAATTAGGGATCGCCCGATTTTTTTTCTCAAATCGGGCGCTCGATCATAGATGCTTCCTAAACCACTTACCCAATATTTAATACAAATTTTTTTTATAGAACTTCATACTAAAGTGGTGTTTGGATCTAGAGACTAAATTTTAGTTCCTGTTACATCAGATGTTTGGGTGCTAATTAAAAGTATTAAATATAGACTTAATAATAAAACTAATTGCATAAATAAGAGCTAATTCACGGGTTAAATTTTTTAAGCCTAATTAATCCATAATTAGCACATGTTTACTGTAGCATCATATAGGTTAATCATGGATTAATTAGGCTCAATAAATTCGTGTCGTGGATTAATCCAGAATTATAAAATAAATTTTATCCATAATCTACGTTTAATACTTCTAATTAATGTACAAATATTCAATGTGATATATGAACTAAAATTAAAATGCCCTCAAGCTCTTCGTCAGTTCAAGCCCATTTTCTCCTAGGACCTGCCGCTTGACATTGATTGAAAATCGTGCGGTCCAAGATCTCCATAAGGCCTCTTTTAGGAACCAAAAATATCGGCCCACTTGCAACATCCCATCCTGTTAGTGGGCCGGGCCGTAATATGGGCCGTTGAAAACAAGGCCTCACAAGCACAACACGACGGTCCGAGAAGGATAACTTCCGCGTGGAAACCGAGACCGCACATGACAAGCTCGGTAGCGCGCACATGATGTCATGATCCACATTCCACACAATGATCGGAATTCGAAAGGCAAATGTTAGAAAAAGATCCATCATCGAGTTTCATGTTGAGGGATTCGGACCATCTGCCTTCGAGGGGTGAAGGCACGGTGGTGCAGTCAAGCCATCGTCACCGTCCAGCAAAAATCAGTGGCTCACATGTGTATACGAATTTGGATATCGTAGTATTAGGATATCAATATTCAATACTAGATCGGTTTCTTATAGGATAAATGAAATAGTCTTCAAAAATAGTGTTTCTGTCTCAAATTATACGAGATGATTCCAAGAGTGGCTGAGTGCACAGTCCCAAGGGGGATTCCATGAGTTTGGTGAATTCGTCCGTCGGGTTGGGTGCCATCTAAAACTTGCTAGGTCTCGACGATGCATTACTTTCTCGTCAATCGTCAACGATACCCTATCCCCCAGCAAAGAGCTGAGAATGCCGCATGCCTCGCCGACACATACGCACGGTATCTGCTTCCCGGTGCAACTTTGGCGGCCCATCTTTATTTACTCGACCCGCCCAGTTCGACCGGTTCAAAACTGACGCCGCCAATCCATGCGCCGGCAAGAAAGAACCCCAATCACAGTCAGATATAGTAGATTAGCTTGTGTTGATTCCATAATACGAATATTGAGTATTGACCACAAATTCTCTCGCCTCCAGCCACTAATCTGAATTAAGCTGAGTTCTTACTGGTAGTCTAGTACTACTATATATACATCCACTACCCAGTAGTAGTACACACCTCAACGCACCGGGCGATCCCGTCGTGGCAGTAGCAGCAGCAGTGGTAGTACAACAGCATCGCGCGCATGGCGAGCCTCGTGTCGCAGCCGCGGCGCAGCATCCAGATGTACTGGGCGCGGAGGAACTACCGGCGCCTCGGCTCGCCGTCGCGGCACCTCCGCGTGGCGCGCCTCGGCGGCGGCGCGCGGAGGAAGGACGCTCCTGGCGGCGTCCGAGGCGGCCTGTTCTGGAAGGCCCGGGCGGCGCGCGCGCTGCTGCTGTCGCCGCTGCGGCTGCTGGCGAGGATCCGGGACGCGTACGTCGACGCGATGCTGGCGCTGGCCAGGTCGAGGTCGCGGAGCTGCGCGTCGTCGGAGGCGGCCGGGCTGCTGGACAGGCGGGTGCCGCGGGCGCGCCTGCATGGGAGCGGCGACTTCGAGCGGCGGATGATGGAGCACATCTACAGCATGATCGTCACGCCGGAGCTGCCCGGCGCCGCCGCTGCCGCCAGGGCATAAACCGGCCGGTGTCAGTGTCACCGTGTCCACGGATGCGTGAGTGCGTGCGGTCAAACTGTTTGTGCAGAGTTTGTTCGTTTCATCCCTTCTTTTTCAGTTTTTGATCAATCAGTAGTACTGCCTCGTACGTATCGTACTACTATCTCATACGGCAAATGCAGGGGAGCTGTGGTCTGTGATGGCATGCAAAGCACAGTCGTGTATAATTAAAGAGAAAATTACTGTATGGCGCTTACATTCCGAAAGTCAATCCACACCCCGATTTGGGGCTTTTTTAAGTAGCTATATAACTTTGGATAGAATATCCAGAGAAAGAACTTTTAAACATAACTACAGTATAATTCCATTATAAGTATATTGTAATTATATTATAATTATACTTATAATTCCATTATAAGTATAATTATATTATAATTATACTATAACTACTACGTAAATTCAATTGTATATAAGAATTGAAAACAAGCTGTCATTTCTCTCGCCTGCATAATCTTGAAGCAAATCCAACTGTCGAAAAATCAGAAGTTTTACCAAGAAGTTTGTTGATAGAAAAATAGCAATCCATTTTAATTATAATAATAATAATAATAATAATAATAATAATAATAAAGTTGTTGTAGTAGTCCCTTAGAGTTTTTATCTTCCCTCAAATTCCTCTGTTCTGCGGTCAAATTCCTCTGTTTTTCTGCGGTCCAATAAAAAAGCCATTCTTGCATTTTTTTTCTATTTTTAATCCTCTATTTATACTTGCATATCTAATAATTTTATGTTTTTTTTATTTCTCTGGTTTTCCAATTTAGCCTTTCGAAGGAGTCCTAAGTTAGATGAAGACAATATTTCTCTCAAAATTATAGGGACTGACAGTCTGTATAACTTTGTAGCTGACAATATTTTGGTCTAAGATTGTTTACATATGTAAATATACGTTAGAAGTCTTCAAATCTATTTGTGTATAGATACTTTTAAAATCTTCAAACAATTTTATATGGAGATAAACTCTACACAAAAGTTATAGAGCTGGATTATTACAATTAAACATTTACAAGTTTCGCACGGAAGGAGGTGTCGCGTAACCTGTGAAAGCCCTGCCGCCAGCACCAACGTGTCAGATTCCCAGCGTAAAATTGGACCCAAGGAAGGAAGGAAGAAAGAAAGAAAGAAAGAAAGAAAGAAAACTCATTGGTGCTTAAAATTGTGTCCAAAATGATTGTGCGGCCCAAGCCGAGGATCTTATCTACTCTACTACTACTACCCGTTCCCCTCGGCTCGGCGTCGGCTCCCGTCTCGCCTCCTTGCGAGTTCGCCCGCCGCCTGCGCCAATCTCTCTCCACCCCGCGAGCAGGGGCGCCGTCGTTCGTCGTCCCGCCGCTTCCGCCGCCGCATCGCCATCCCCGGTGAGCATCCACCCTGTATCCGTTGCTACGGGCGCGTCCTCTTTCGATGGGGTTTCCTGCTTCTGTTGCTAACCTGGGGACCAACGGAAGGCCCGCGGCGAGTTCATCGCATTTGGCTTCAAGGATCAGGTTTACTGGTTTGGGCAGTATCCGGCGGTGGCAGTATGCGCCTGGGAGACTGTGTAGATGTATGGTTGTAACCAATTTGATTGATGAAGAGAAGGGGGTTCAGTTCTCGTCGAGAGGTAGTGTGAGTGTGAAACCTAACGACGATAGCGATCTTCTTTTGAAGCCGCCACAGAAGCCAATCCGGGCTAATGGGCCACCGGAGAGCGTAAATGCGGCATCACCATCTCCGTCGAGGCCAACGTTGGAGGATAGAGATAAGGTTAGGGAGTCATTGGACGAGGTGTTGGAGAAGGCTGAGAAGCTAAAGGCATCAACCTCTGGAAATGGTGACTTGAGGCAGAATGGCGCATCGAAGCCTGATAGTTCGGCAACACCAGCAGCGGAGGGTGCGAATTCGAGGAGGACAAAAACATTGAAGAGCGTATGGCGAAAGGGAAACCCCGTGTCAACTGTACATAAGGTGGTCAGAGATCATCCACGCTCTGAAAGTAGGAATCAGTCTAGTTCTACAGTGAAACCTTCTATGTCAGCTCCAACAAAACCAGTACCTCCGCTACTAACAAAACCTTCTGTAGCACCACCACCTCGTCGGCCTGTCAAGGCTGATATGTCAAAGGAGAAAAAAGGACCCATCCTGATTGATAAATTTGCTTCCAATAAACCAATAGTGGATCCAGTTGTAGCTGCAGCACTTATAGAACCTGTAAAGCCAGTACGAGGCCCACCAGCGAAAGTCAAGGATGATCGTCGTAAAAAAACAAGCACACCAGCTGGTCTTCGCCGACGAATGCCAAATGATGATGGTTTAGTTGATGAGGATACTGCAGTGCGCAAGGGGAGGAGATGGAGCAAGGCAAAACGTAGAGCTGCAAGGCTTCAGCTTGAGGCTTCACAAGTTGAAGAGCCAGTTAGAGTCGAGATCCTTGAAGTTGGTGAAGAAGGAATGGTAATTGAGGAATTGGCATATCAATTGGCAGTTGACGAATCAGAAATTTTGCGATTTTTATCTGTGAGAGGAGCTATGCTTGACAATGTTCAGACACTTGATAAGGATCTTGTTAAGATGGTTTGTATGGAATATGATGTCGAAGTACTGGAAAGTGGTCCAGTGAAAGTGGAAGAGATGGCAAAGAAGAAGGAATTTCTTGATGAGGAAGATTTGGACAAGTTGGAAGTAAGACCCCCTATTGTAACTATCATGGGCCATGTCGATCATGGAAAGGTACTAATCAGAGTATCAAAATTTCAGTTTGTTAACTGTTCTGAAGCACTGTTTGTATGACACTGTTACTTCTGTTTGCAGACTACCCTGTTGGATTATATACGCAAAAGCAAGGTAGTACTCGTTGGCATGTTCCTCAACATGTTCCTCCTGTTGGTGATTTTGGGACTTGAGATGATGCTCCCTTCGTTATTTTTTATATGACATTTTAGAATGTTGGTTTTGTTCTCAAATAGAAACATTTGAGATTTTTCTGGGTAAAATTAAAGCTAGTGGAGTATGCATTTGTTTTTTTACCATGATGCACATTCTAGGATGAGTTAATAGTACATAGCTTCTCTTCAAAGCATTCAATCACACTCACATTCACAGTTCCATGTGGCACACTGCCTCTTGAGTCGATCAAGGCAAAGAACTTTCACCATGCCTTGCCTGACTAGTGGGTGGTATTGGAACAAATGGAGGTTTTAGATTAATGAGTAAATGGCGGGCAAATTAGTCCATTTCCTGGCATTGAACTGTTGCATTGTTCTTTGCAAAATTGGCTAAAATGTCATGTTTTGGCGAACAAAGGGAGTGGAGTAATTATTAATGTTAAAACATGGAAACACCTATTTCCTATAAACCTGTAGATCTAAATAAAGTTAGTTACAGGTGGTGGCATCTGAGGCTGGCGGAATAACACAGGGGATTGGTGCCTATCAGGTTATTGTACAGGTTGATGGAAACCCTCATGCTTGTATTTTTCTTGATACTCCAGGGCATGAGGTATAGTGGAAATATATGTATATTTTACTATATGTTCTCTCTTTCTGGTTGTATTAATGTATGCCATTACAACTCCTAATTCTTCAACAACAATAGGCATTTGGTGCAATGAGAGCTCGAGGTGCTAGGGTAACTGATATCTGTATCATTGTTGTCTCTGCGGATGATGGTGTTCGTCCACAAACAAATGAGGCAATTGCGCATGCAAAGGCAGCTGGAGTCCCTATTGTGATAGCCATAAACAAGGTCTATTTCCTAGTCATTTCATCATTGGTTACAGTTGTTAAAAGGAAAATTCCCTTGTCATGTTTCAGTAACCTCCTATTTAAGCAGATAGACAAGGAAGGAGCTAATGCTGAACGGGTCATGCAAGAGCTTTCCCAAATTGGACTTATGCCAGAGACGTGGGGTGGTGATATCCCAATGATTCAGGTTGTTGGTTCTCACAATCTGGACGAGAAATTTCCTTGCTATATACTACATCAACTTGTATCTTTTTTCCCATGAACTTGTTACCTATTTGATCTGATTTAGTTGTGATGTCTGTCAGATAAGTGCTCTTAGTGGAGAGGGTGTAGTTGAACTATTGGAGACTGTCATTCTTGTTGCTGAGGTATGCTTCAGATTTGCTCCTTCCTTTTCTTCTAATCTATTGAGTTTATTTTTTTACATGCTTTCGTTGTGAATTTAAAGCTGCAAGAATTAAAGGCCAATCCTCATAGAAATGCAAAGGGTACAGTTATTGAAGCATGCCTTGACAAAGCTAAAGGATCTCTTGCCACCCTAGTTGTACAGAATGGAACCCTGAACAAGGGTGATATTGTTGTGTGTGGTGAAGCTTTTGGAAAGGTTGGTTTGCTCAATTCCTACTTCTTATGATTTGATCCAGAATATGTAATACATCTTGCATGAAAAAAAGCACAAACTAGGTCATTTGGAGTATAACATAGCATTATTATCATTGCAGATTCGTGCAATGTATGATGATGGTGGAAAGCTTATCGACAAAGCTGGGCCATCCAATGCCGTGCAGGTTATTCCTTTCCTTTCTTTCCCCATTCCTTTTACCATGATCCTTCCGAACATTTCCTAATATAACATATTTCGGATGAAAATGTTACTGAAATTACAGTTGGTTCTCCTCATGAGATGGCCCCTCTGGCCATGACGACTCTAAACAAAATATTCATCACATGGTTTCTTGTCTGATGCAATTTTGACTTGGAGAAAGCATCTGAAACTATAAATGTTTATGTACATTAGAACTGTTAGTTACATGGTATTGATGAATAGAGGTCGCTTTGACTAGCTAGCAAATATGAACCTGCTCAAGTCCTAAATGGCATCCTTACATGTGAGCTCTTTTACATTATCTAAAAATTGTACTCTTTTTCAGACATGATCCAAACATCAGAAGTTGAAAATTCTAAAATTTAAATTTTGTAGACAGGAGAAGACAAGAAAAAAGTCCAAGTGGGCTTTCTTTAATCACCTTGGTTTTCCTGAGCTTGATTGTTGCTATCAACTTCTGTTGCTTTCTTCCAGGGACTATATTATAGTGCCTCAGCCCATTGTTGGAGACCTTTGTGGCCCATGTTGTGCAGTATGGTGGGATTAGTCCCCAATGGAGAATTTAGTTTGTGGTCAGCATATAAGCCCACATGTTCTAACCACAACACCTCCAGGTTTACACTTTTACATTAAGCAAGAATGTGTAAGTACAGCGCTATCTGTCATGTGGGACCACACTTGTAGAAGGGTCAGGGTGTGTGGACCAGAGGAAATGCACGAGCTACATGGCCAGAAGGCACGTGATGCTTACAGATAAGCTATGTTAGTAAAATTTACTAAAATAGGCTTAGAGATAATGATAATAAATACCTGTCAATCACAACTACTGCCTTCATTCTTCTAGCTATTCTCCGAGTGAAGCATGCGACATACATGTGCATGGACCTGCCCCTACAGAAGGGCTAGACTATTGTAGATTTTGGAAGCTGGAGTGCTATTGGTGGTATTCAAAGCATAAACCTTTGCTACTTGGGTGCGTGTGCCTGTGAGCCTATGGAGGCATACAGCGTGCACCAAGAGTGATTCTGGTCATTTGCCATGTAGGCCATTTTGCTGCCGGGAGCATCACAAGTTCATGTGTTCTTCTAGATTAACTCTTTTCATGAAGCAAGGACGAGTGTATAAGTAACGTGCAATACATACATGGGCCTGCTCGTATAGAAGGATAAATTAAGCTAATGCCCATTTTGGAAGCTGGATGTTACACATATACTATTGTAATCATGGATTGAAAAGGAAATATTTCTTCCATAGCTTGCTGCCTTTTACTTTAGGGTTAAGTGGGTTCACACCATTATAAATTTGCCAAATTTAAAGAATACTATTACTATTCATCTATTTGGAGTCATGCCATTGTAATTCAACAGTTATTCGACATATACCACTACTTACCATTGAGCATTAAATGTTCTTCAAAAATTCGTAGTATTATTGTAAGCATCCTGAATTTATCAAGAAATGGTATGTTTATGACAGGTTATAGGCTTGAATAATGTACCCCTTGCTGGTGATGAATTTGAGTCTGTTGACAACCTTGATGTTGCACGTGAAAGGGCAAACGCACGTGCTGAAGCACTGAGAATTGAAAGGATATCTTCGAAAGCTGGGGAAGGGAAAGTCACTCTGTCATCCATTGCAGCATCTGTTTCGTCTGGAAAACAAGTAGGAATTGATACACATGAGCTTAATATCATCCTTAAAGTTGATTTTCAGGTATTCACTGCTCTTGCAAACTATATGCGTTATCGAATACAAACTATTTCATTTTTTTTATTTGTTAAATATGCCAAACATATGATCAAATAGGGTTCAATTGAGGCCATTAGGCAAGCAATCCAAGTGCTGCCTCAAGAAAATGTCTCCTTGAGGTTCCTACTTCAAGCTCCAGGAGATGTGAGTGTCAGTGATGTTGATCTGGCTGTTGCTTCAGAAGGGATTATATTTGGTTTTAATGTCAAAGCTCCAGGATCAGTTAAAAGCTATGCTAAGAAGAAAAGTGTGGAAATTCGTCTGTACAAGGTGATCTATGATTTGATTGATGATTTGCGGAATGCCATGGAAGGACTTCTTGAACTTGCTGAGGTAAGCAGAAATTTGCTTTTCAACTTTATGAACTGGTTGAGTCTTGGAACATACTCTTGCTGATAGGTCCACATTCATTTCCATGTTGGGAAATCCTTCTTCTAGAAGATTATTTATTACTCCATTACCATGATAGTTTGGTGTGCTTTAGAGTATTTACTTGTCATTTCAAGTTGCTGGAATATTTGGATGTCCATCCTCATTGTATTTCTTTGTCAGGAGGAAGTACCAATTGGTTCAGCCAAAGTTCGTGCTGTTTTTAGTAGTGGCAGTGGCAAGGTGGCTGGTTGCATGATTACTACAGGGAAAGTTGTTCATGACTGCAATGTCCGGGTTCTTCGTAAAGGGAAAGAAGTTTATGTTGGTACACTTGATTCATTGAGACGGGTGAAAGAAACTGTAAAAGAGGTACGATAAACATGAACCCATAAACTATTCTTATGGCACTTCACTCTTTTAGAGAGTTATTTACCTACAATATCACAATGTGTTTTCTGAGTATCCCTGTAAAAAAGTGTTTTCTAAGTAATGGAAAAGGGAATATGATTTTATTACTTTGCTATATTCGCTTTATTTTGATATTGTCCTCATAATGTCATGCTCAAAATTTACATTTTCTCCCACTAGGTTGGTGCTGGGCTAGAGTGTGGCATTGGGGTAGATGATTTTGACGAATGGGAGGAAGGTGATGTCGTGGAGGCATTCAACACAGTGAAGAAGACAAGGACCCTAGAGGAAGCCTCTGCTTCTGTGACTGCTGCTCTAAAGGATGCCGGCGTCCAGCTGTAGAAGTGGCAAAGCTGATAGGCACCCATCATACAACAACTGCAGGGGAATCGGAGCCAAATTTATCATGGGCAAGAAAGAAAGAAAGACGGAGTGCGTTATTGATCACATTGTTGTTGTTAGCGAAGAACAGCAAACTGGTTACTCGATCGTAAATACGACGAACTTATGCAAGCCATAGTATAGTAATCACCAAACCTGAGCTTAGCCGTCTCTTATAGCCTGCATCAGCTGATGCTGTATTTTGATGTACATAACAGGAGAGGAGACAGCTGTTACCTTTTTTTAGTTTGCCACTAACAGGTAGATAAGCAGAGTGTGTAATTTTTACACCACCTGATTTTTGACACAGGATGTAATTACTCTGTAATGGTGACACCATCATTATTCAATCATCATTCATGCATATTCATGATGTTCATTTATCTGTCTCTACTACCTCTGTTCCTAAATTCCTAAATATATGCATTTGTTTCTATGCATCTGAAGATATATATCTCCTGAGCCGTTTGGTGATGCAAAACGGCCATATGATGATGTAGCTCGGCTGCTGCTAGGCACTCTTACCTGCAACCGTCTAATGACATGCTTGATCGATGTGAAATTTGGGGTACAAGATGTGTAGGGTGTGTAAAATTTTCAATAATTCTGAACTGCGTGTTGAACAAGTTTGAGTTTACTTTGAACTTGATTCAACTATAGTAAAAAGGATATGTTATGAAACTAGTTCAAATTAGGTAAACCCAAGTTGAATTCAATCTTTTTTCGGAGTTTTGAATCCCAAATACTTCTTGTATCGGTATACCACGGAAAGTATCACAAAGCGTAGTACCAAAGCTTGTCAACAGATATCGACTTGAGTGCATGGAATTTGGTGGTGGAAACCGGAAATGACTTTTATTTTTTTCAGGGAAACGGAGATATATTAATCAATACCAGAGTGAGTACATTCGGACATGACCAACTCTGACACACACGTTTGTCTAGTATTTGATATACTGGCCATAGCCCATAAGTTAGTTTATCAGTTAAAGCACCATTGAGACATTGAATGCTTGTAAACTAAGTTAGTTTTTTTTAGTAAATTGCAGTTTGGAGCATCTTTTACCGTTAAAGTTTCACTTTTGAATCATCTTTACACTAATCTTTTCATTTTGAACCATGTAATTTTACCAATTTTTCAGTTTAGACCACCCAAACAACTTTTTTAGCACCCATCAATAACTTGAATCAAATTGGTTTCAATACACTAGTGAATTTTCCTTGTCTATGTACACATCGTATTTTCAATATTTTTTGAAATAATACTATTTTAGTCAAAAATTGCAAAAATATAGGTTGATCGGTTCAAATCACAAATGTAGTATCTTGTCGAACTAACATGGTACCTATTGAATAACCATTGTTCGATATCTATGCAAAGTGTACCTGTCGAAAAAAAATCATTCGACATGTTAGTTGATCGGATAAAAAAAAGAAAAGTACCTGCATGCATGGACTTATCGAACTTTGGGGGTTCGATTGATCATGCTCACATGCATGCAGGATGGTTTATCGAACATTGTGCATTCGATAGGTCACTGCTCTACAGTAGTCCATACATATATACATCATAAAGAATTGAAAAAAAATCATATTGTTCTATCGAATAGCCGCTATTCGATAGTTATCCCTATCGGATAATGGTTGTTCGATATGTACCCTGTTGAATTTTGGTTATTCAATAGGGTGCTAAACTTGTGATTTTAGGTGACCGTACTATCTTTTTACCATTTTCTATTAAATAATATATTTTTAAAAAAATTCATATCTTCACCAGAATGAAGAGTAGACATGGTCCAAAGCCCAAACCAAAAAATGATAAATTATTGGGATTAAAATGAAAAGATTAGTTTAAGATTGATTAAAGTGAAACTACGTGGCATGAACTGCAATTTATTCTTAATGTTTTAGATAGTCCTTTTTCTTCCTACCCCTCCTTCCTTCCATCGCTCCAACACCGCCACCACCGCCAGGTTCGCATCGCCGACGTGCCCTATGCCGCTGTTGTTCGTCGCCCGGTCTCTAGTTTGGCTGATTTCTCGCTGCAGCAGGTCACATCCGCCTCCCCAGACGCTGCCTCCAGGCTCCACTCGTTCTTCTGTGCAACTCAACCGGCTTGCAGATTTATTGTCGTTGCAGGAGATTTTTAGTTTCGTGAGTTGTTATATCGAGATAATATTGTTGCTGCTTATCTAAATTCTAAACAACAAGTTTGCAGCACAAATGTACAATATGCCTAAATTTTATACTATTTTCTAATAACGATTTTCTATAGGATGCGTAATTCGGAGCAATTTTAAGAAGTCCTGATAGGAGAAGGAAGGGAATAGAAAGAGTCAAGGGTTCCTCTTGCTCGTACCAGGGCCAATTGCAATCCTTTTTGTGCCTAGTAGAATTTGCCAAAATTGAGGTCAGTACTCAACTACAAAAACAAATACTAGTAGATAGGAGAGGAATAGTGATGTGAAGGAGGGTGAAACAGAAGTGATTTCTTGGTGAGATCTAACGGAGAAGAGTCGTCGTCGATCTACTAATTCAACATGCCTGCGAAGTAGAACCAGCAGTGGCGTACCTAGGATTTTTTAACTGGGGGTTCGGTAAACTAGTTAGTTTACGAAACAACATAATATCTTATTAATGTATAATATTATATATTTTAATATTTTATTTTATTCTAAATAGGTATAGTAATGAACACTATTTTTTTCTGTAATTTACATCGTATTTTCTATATTATAAGTTTTTTTTTCTAATTTTAATTAAACTAACATTAACCTAGTTTAGAGAAAAATACATTGACATATATAATAACCAACAAAATGTTATACCCATCTAATTAATTTTAAGTTATATAACACAACATAAGACGCGCAATTGTATATAGTAAAAGTCACAACTCTCTTGAGTAATATTTATAGTGCACTATGATCATTAGATTCATAACAAATGTCACTCTATAATTTATCCATCTAAATTGTAGATATTTATATGATTATATAGCATTGGATATTATCTTCATATATTATTAGTTAAGAGAATTCAAGATTATGTTGATTAAAGATATCTCTTAAATTCTAAAACTAGTTAAGTAACTTGGATGTCGCGGTAATTGCTAGTAACTCATGTAAAATTTACTACTAACTAATTTTATTAATATGTCATGAGAATTACTACTAACTTATGTAAAAAATATAAACAATATACAATACATAGCTTGTGTACATAAAGTAGCTAGCAGTATTTAGCTGCAAGGTATGGCGGCTAGAGCTAGCAATGTCATTATTGAAAGTAGAGAAGAATAAGATAACAAGAAGAAGATGGAATAACAGAAAAAATTCAGGATAAATTTTTAGTTTTACCTATGATAAAGAACAAATTTGTGTTAAAATTATGAAATTTTAATAATATTACTAAACTATTGATAAATTTGAGTATGTTATACCATGGATGTGAGTAATTTTTTCCTTCATGTCCATGGTTAGTGAATAACCTCCTCTATTTCTTAATTTCTCTCAAAGTCCTATTAGGATGGCATGTTGAGCTAATGTAAGGACCCCTGTTTTGCAACAGGAATCACTCGTGTAAACTGTGCCATTTCCCTGGATCAAGTAGTTTGGCACACACGATACATAGTTGAATTACCAAAAGCGCATACATATGCGTCGTGTACGAATTATTACATCATAGGCCCAAAGGCGTAGTCTTAGAACAAAGGACCAAATGGTCCGGAATACAGTCCAAAAGCAGAATATAGATAAGTAGCGGAGCGAAGGCAGCGGCATCGTCATTGCCACAGGCAACGACCGTATCTAGACCTAGTGGGCACCCTCATCTTCCGCATCCTCTTCGTAGTAGGCGTATGGATCTTCCGCGGTATCATCTTCGGCTTCTGATGATGTTTATAATTGGAAGGGTGAGTACCAACCGTACTCAGCAAGTCACCACAACAACGATGCATATGAAGGATTTTTATTCAAGGCAAGGCAAAGGCTCGGTTGCATAAAGCTGGTTTCGCAATCATTTTCACAAACCTAAGACCTAGCATAACTGGTCAAGTTTTAATACCAGAGTTTAATTTAAACAACGGCGGTTCTGTCTGCCATCCATTGTGATCCCAAGGATGGCTTTCCGCCGTTGGTCGTCATGGCTTTCTGTGGATGTCCACCTTCCCTGCTCTCAGGGAGTGGCTCCAACAGCATAAAATTCGTCATGCAATATCCCATCCCACACAGGTTAAGAATTTAGAGTCTAGCCAAGTGTAATGCATGTCCCGGTGCTCAATATCCGCGAGCGCGGCTATTCGAATAGATTGTTTTACTCACACTGCAGTGGATGTACACTTTACCCGTACTCCGCGACTGCCCAACACATGAGCCTCGTCCCAACACATGAGACGTGTCACGGCAAAGCCTTTCGATACCCTTACATTGGCAGTACCCGCTCCATGAACTGTCATCCTCATGCACTCTAGGCGTATCTGTTTCTAGCAGTGAGAGGAGTTCTGGCGCTCCCGGGACAAGGAGTCTCACACACACACAAGTTTATATCTTAAGTTTTAGGTTCTCACTCTCACACACGTGGCAGTCCTACCAACGGCGACACCGATGTAGGGTACGCATCGCGTCCCTACCTCAACGGTTGCCCCGACGTAGCGAACCTGCCTCACACACTGGGGTGAACCATCTATGCAAGGATACTGCCACTGCTCGGCTATCTAGTCGACTAGGTCTATCCCCATCCGAGAAGTACGGTTGTACTGGGGTCGTTTCATGCTTAACTTCATGGCTCGGTCCTTAACTGACCGGGGACGGAACTAGCCTTTTCCGGATACCACCCAAATCCACCATCCGCCCCAGTCGAAAAATACTTGTTTAACTTTATTTCTCCTTTCATGGCAATGTGGCGCTCATGTCTCCACATGCCGCATCTCAATTACCTTCCCTAAGGTAATTGCCCAAGCATATAGCATTTGATAAATATGAGTATGCATGATTCTAGAATAGCATCGCTAAGCATTAGTCATAATTGACTAGGGACTCATACGTAAGCATGGTTAGAAAGGAATTTAGAGGTAAACAATAAACAAGGCATGGCATAACAACAAGTGGGACATTCATCATTGCATGTAATTTTACTTGTAAATAAAATAATTTTTGCAATTGGGATCAACATGTTCAAGGATAGTGATGACTTGCCTTGCTCGAAGTCCGGTTGTTCTTGGTCTTCGGTCGGACTCACAGCTCCCTCAGTGTCTAAAATTACGTGCGAAAGAAATTGAATTCTTTTAGAATTCAATTAAAATCCAACAAAATCCAATTAAAGAAAAGATCGACCGCGAGCGTTTGAATCTCGATATCGATTCCATTTTATTTATGAGGTAATCCTATTTTGATTTTTAATACTGTTATCCTAAAGTATTAGCGCTAGCCAATTTAAAATATTAATCCGATCTAGTTTACGCGACTCGTCTAGGTTAGATCCGATAATAATACTCCACCTTTGGTGATCGGTAAATTACTAAATAATTGCAATGACTACCTAAGCGTATAACCTAATTGACGAGAAAAATTAAATAACGATTAAACGGTTATTACGATAAACATTAATGGCAACACTTAATTTAGAAGTTCTAGAATTAACTAATTAGTATACACGCGAGCTGGTAAATCCTAAAAATTGAAATCTAAATATTTGACTAAACGTCCCGCAAGAATAGTTATTTAAACGAATTATTGAGTTAAGTGAACATTGCATTTAAATAATCCTATTTAATTCCTTATATGAGTTTCTAAAATAATCGGTGGCTTTATTCTAAATTTATTTCTTCCAATTTGTTTTCTAGTCTCAATTTCCTCTCTAGATCTAATTTTATTTTCTCCTCTAATTTTTCTTCCCTCTCCTATTTTCTCTTTTCTTTTTATTTTTTATTTTCTCTTTTCTTTTCTTTTCTCTCTCTTCTCCTTTTTCTTTTCTCTCCTTTTCCCCTGCTTCTTCTTCCTCCTTCTCCTTTCTCCTTTCTCCTCTCGGCTAACTGGCGCCGCTCCCTCTCGCTCTCTCTCTTGCGGCCAACCTAAGGGGGGTTAAGGGGGAGGGGCTTACCGGCGGCGGCTGGCGGGCGCACGACGGTCGGCGAGGCGTGCGGCGGCCCGGGGCACGGTGGTGGCACCCGGCGGTGAGGTGGAGCGGGGAAGAAAGCAAGGAGGAAGGGATGGCGTGGGGAGAAAAAGGGGGAAGAAGGGGCTTAAATAGACGGCGAGGCGGTACGGCGGTACGGGCGCGGGATGGCGCAGCGGGCTCGGCGTGTGCGGGCGCGGGGCGCGAGGGCGGCGCGCGGTGTGGGCGCGAACGGGCGGCGGCAGGCGGCTGCGGATCCGGCGCGGGGCGCGAGGCGCGCGGCGGGCGGCGGCGGGCGGCGGGCGGCACGCGCGGGGCAGCCGACAAGCGGCGCGTGGCAGGGGCGCGTGCGCGCGCGGCGCGGGACGGCGCGGGCGGCGGCGAGCGGCGCCGTGGGCGCGCGGGCGCGTGCCGGGGGACACGGCCGAACACCTGGCGCGCAATGAATAGTGTCGCCAGGTGATTTTTGATATTTAGGGTTTTTCCGAACCGAAAATTCGCTCTAAAATTTGTAAATTTAGACAAATCAATGTGACCAATTTTTTTAATGTTTGCAACAATTTATCTACCATTTATATATATATATATTATTTATTCTTTTCTTTTACCCATTATTCTTACCTATACCTACATGCAATTGTACATTTCTTATAAACCCCTCCTAAAATAAATAGTATTTGCTAGGTGTGATATTTGTCTAAACCCCGCATAAAACCTAATTAGAAGCGCGAATAAATCCAACGTGCTTTATTTTAAAAGTTTTTGACGGTCCGTGATTTAGGGCTTCGGCTTTTGTTGGTCGAATTTTTAGGGCGTTACAGCTAACAAGTGTACTGGTTTGAATCAAATGGAGAAACGATTTGATTAGATTATTGTAACGCCCCGGCACTCGCTAACTGATATCACGAGCTAACTCATACCGAGGTGCTACGCATTACCTGTGATATAGTACCAGTCCCAGGATACACTAGCTGGTACTCACAGAATAAACATGGAATCAAAGTAGATTAATATTACATCACTGGGTTTTAGTCCTTACATAAGTTGCTATCCCGGACAGGCCCAGAGATGAGCAACGCACAATACAAAAGTCCATAAAGCAAAAGACAAAAGCGGCGGCAGCTAAGCGTCTAGGCGACCATCTCGATCCACAGGCGACGGCTTGGGGCTAGGCACGATCCTTCTAGAAGTCCTCGTACTCGGCTTGCTCCTGGAGGTACTCCTCGGCGGTCGGGTCGACGTCTTCGTCTCCATCCTCTATAGATATTATATATATAGCAAGGGTGAGTACTTCACGTACTCAGCAAGCCGGGGAAAGATTGACATGCTTGGTTAAGACAAGGAGAGCTAGGGTTTTATTTGCGAAAGCAGCCTTTTTGGCAAAGTGATTTATTTCACAAAACTCCTAGTGAGTGAATCAAGTTTTAGTTGTCGGGAGGAGGCTCACGCCTCGACCCATTCCACAAGTTGCTTTGCAACAACTTGTCACGATTAACGAACAACAATTTATTTGTCTCTTCCATTAGTTCCTTCTCACTTTCACGACCATACATGGTCCACACAGTCATCTCAGGACTGCAACGCCATCATGGCCCTAAGAACACCTCGGTGTCGGACGACACCCCAGGTCACACAGACCCGTTCCTAACCACAAAGGTTAGCCGTTCGCCACACAGGCAAACTCTGGAAACGAAACCCTTCCCACAAATCATTTTCATCAAACATTTGTCAAACAAATCTACGCTATGAGAAACACCTTACACTCGCCCTTGACCGTGGGCACGGCTGTTCGAACAGTTCATTGAACTCTGCAGAGGTTGTACGCTTTACCCACACGACACGAAACTGACACCGTGTACCCGTCGGCAACGGAAGTTCGTGACAAGGCCTTTCCAAAGCTAACCCATGAAAATCGCATGCCACCTAGTTGGGCTAAGATCCATAGCCGAGTATCAGGCAAATCCAGCCGTCGTCCACTCAGGAAATACCGAGGATGCCTCCTACTCCTACTGGTACCATGCCACAATAGAGGCACAAAGACACCCATGATGGGCAAAACATGCGTAACACTTCATCTCCTCATCCTCGGCATTCCACAACCATTGGCACACCAACTCCCATGTGATAACAATTTACTTAGCCAGAGGCATCCCATAAATACCCGTGTGGTCGCACTGTGACGTGTTCGGATGGACTTCCCAAAGGAATCGGTCCTTAACGATAATACGTAGCCAAACCACAAAGGCTTGACTGCGCATCATCACCATTTTCACAACTCATTTTACTTCACAACACATCGGTACCACGTACCGGGTTTTTAAGCATAAAGTTTGGTAAATATCCAAGTTTCCCACACGGCAACAACGTAAGCATGGCTAAGCGAAACTACCTCGGTAATCGTATAACGATACCGGCGTAAACATTTGTGGAGCTATCAAAGGTATGGGAACATCAACCTATGAAATATAAGTGCGACTACTAGGTTGGTCCGTCGGTTGTATAGACAATCCGAGGCCTAAACAGGTTAATCGTGTGAACTAAGCAATGCATTTTTCAATCAACATATCATTTCAAAATATAGGGGCAATGTGATCAAAGAGGCTTGCCTTGCACGAGATGCGGGTCTTCTTCTTCGAATCCGGCGTCCGGAGCGTCCTCGTACACGTGCTCTATACGCGGAACGGAGAACAAATAAATAAAAAGGAAATAAAACAAGCTCAAATCAAATAAACAAGTGTGCCACTGTGTAGATCTCAATTTTAGAAAAATTTAGAAATTTGAACGGGGTCAAACGGAGTTACGGTTGAATTTTTATGAATTTTCAAAGGTAGAGAGGCTTTTCTGAAAATTTTGGAAATTTTTAAATAAAAGATAACGGAATATTCCGTTCCGTTAGGGTTAGGGTTAGATTTAACGGTGGTGGGGCCCACCTGTCGGGCTGAGAGAGAGAGGGAGAGAGAGGGGGGGTGGGGCTCACCTGTCGGGGGTTTCTTCCCCACCGAGAACGGCTCGGCCGGCGGCGGCGCCGGGCGGCGGGGCGGCCGGAGGGGGGAGGGGAGGGGGCGGGGAGGGAAGGCCGGCGGCCGGGGAGGCGGTGGCGGCGGCCGGGAGCGGCGGCGCCGGCCGGGAAGGGGAGGCGGCGGCCCGGGAGGCGGTGGCCGGAAGAGGGGAGGAGGAGGCGGCGGCGGCCGGAGAAGGTGGGGGCGCCGGTGAGGAGAGAGCGGGAGGGGGGGGGGTCGCCGGCGAGGAGAAAGGGGGTTTCGGCCCCCTTTTATAGGCGGCGCACGGCGCGGGGAGGAGCGTCGATGGGACGGCGACGTGGGCGCGGGGCGCGGGGGGCTGGGCCGTGCGCAGGCCCCCCCGGCGGCGCGGCGCTGTGGTCGGGCGGCGCTGGCGGGGCGGCGCGGCGTGGCTCAGGCGGCGCACGCGGCGGGCGCGGGCGACGGTCGGGCGGCGCTGGCGTGGGCGGCGCGGCGTGGCGGCAGGCGGCGCACACGGCTGGGCGCGGGCGACGGTCCGGGCGGCGCTGGCGTGGCGGCGCGGTGCGGCGGCGGTGGGCGCGGGCGGCGCGGTGCCGGGCGCGGCGGCGCGGGCGGGAGGAGGGAGACGGCCGGGTGGGCTAGGCCGGCGCGGGAGAAACGGCCCGTGGGCCGAAAGGGGGAGAGAGGGGAGATGGGCCGGGAAGGGAGAGGAGTGGTGGGCCGGCCCATTCGGGGAAAGAGAGGGAGAGAGGGGGGGGGAGAGTTGGGCCGGGGGAGAAGGGGAGGAAAGAGGCTCAACCGAGGGGGGTTTTCTCATCTCTTTTTTTTGACAAAATAGGGATTTGAGGAAAATAAAACATGAGATCCATTTTGGCACAAAACAAAAACCAAATAAAATCCAAACTTTAAAAATCCAAAATTTTTAATTGAGAGATATTTTTAAATTAAATAAAAAAAATGAGGTGCTACAATTATTTAATATAAATCATGACTAGCTATATTGTTTTGCCCAATTTTTCGATAAAAAAATCAAAACGTATACCGTGAATTCGATATATTACAATTTCATTCCATATATTTATACAATAAATTTTAAATCTTAGAACATGATTAAATCTTAGAACATGTTTTTTCAATGCTCGTCGTATAGGAACTATGAAAAAAAGTATCTATTTGATTGGATTATTTTTGTTGGTAGCCTGGCAAGTAATATTAACCATGACTAGCTATATTTTTTGGTGCCACATTTTTCAATAAAAAATAAAAACGTATATCGTGAATTCCATATATTTATACTATAAATTTTAAATCTTAGGACATGTTTTTTCAATGCTTGTCGTCTAGGAACTACGAAAATTTTTTTATCTATTTGATTAAAAATATTAGTTTAAAATAACATATAATTAAAAAGAAAAATCAATAAAATGTGTTAGAAAAGGTATCAATGCTTCATATTCCAGGTGGCTAAGTATCCTTGCATAATTGTGCCTAAGAAAGAAGAAAAAATCATCGTGTGGGGTGCCTTGAGGATATTTCCTCGTCTACTCGAGGTCGATTCCAACTCCTCGTGGGGTGTGCATGCCCTAAAGTTGATGCTAAAACCACTTGACTTAGTTGCAAAAATATCAGCCATCCCTCTGTTTCTACCAACTGAGATTAATTTTTCCTAATTAACTCTCTTAATCAGTGTTGATTTAGTGAGAAAATATTTTCATTTTCAACAATGAGATAAGTAACATATATGTGTATATCCCCGTGAGATCGGTTTATCCTCATTCGGCATATTGAATTTTTTTGTCTCGGACAACAGTAATTGAAATTGATCTAATAAAAACAAAAAGAAAATGCATCTGCTTTCTAGATTATGTTGTGCTTGCATATTTTTTTGATAAAAGAGTGCATTATTTTTTTAGTGTTGGCTGGAGTGTAATCGTTGTTATGGAAGGGAACACCTTAAAGTAGTTTCCTTTTAATTCTACACTAATCAAGTAAATTAGGTGAGATGACATGTCTTAATTGATTTCATACGTACAAAAAAAAGAATGACTATGAGTTTGCTAAATCCTCATATAGATTGTCAAATTGGCCAGGTCTTTCCGTATCGGCCTGGGCATGTATATACAGTTCACGACCTAGGAATGGCATGGCCCTTGGCTACGAGTCATGCTGGCACGACCCGTCTAGCCATGTCGTGGTTGGGCTGCCACCTTAGCCCCACATGCCAACAAAACAAGTTCATGTAGCAAGCCAGCATGACATGGCCCAGGAATGGCACAACATGGCCTGGCCCGTGCGACATGGTGGTGACCGATGACTGGCATCGACCAACAACCGCGAGTTGAGCAACTACCATCCAAGCAGGAGTCAGGAGGAAAGAAGAAGAGAAAAATCGAGGAAGCCAGGGGCTCAGGGCAGATGAAGCGATGATGGACGTTCATTGATGTAGGCCTGTACTATGGCATGGTGGTGTTGCCTGCCCCATTCTGAGTATGTCAGTCATTGAGGGCTTACTGGCTCGGGGTGGAGGAAGTAGGAAGCGAAGAGCCATGACAGTGCTTGATGAGGAGGAGGACGTTTTTTCTTGGTATATATTGAATTTGGGTTACGGGCCTCCACACTACCCACGTAATTGTACCAGGCCGACACTACATGACTTGACATCTCATTGGGTCGTGCCTAAACTCCAGCCTCAGCATGTGGGTCGGCACGATACGACCCATTCGGTGAGCCGTGCCTAATCGGGTTAGGCCAAACGTACATATTTATCCACCGTCTCAACCCTATAAAAAATAAAAATAAAATCCATCGTCTTAACGGCCTAGCACTAGGGGATCCTGAGTTCCTGACCTCACATGAGTTATCCTGATTTCTGACGGGAAATTTAACTATTTGGCACTTTTACAGACCTCCGCTTATGAGATCATTCTTCTGAAGGAACTTACATAAATGCCATTGGAGAGAGAGAGAGAAATCTTTACATATTGCCAATTTTCATTTGTGGAATGATATGTCACCTTGCCAATGTGGATATGGGCATGAAAGTGACCCATTTATCCCTGGTTTGACCTCAGTGTATATTGAATATGCCAATAACATAAAAATACAATATTTGATCAATTGTATACTATATATACTAGCATATGAACATATTTTCATGTTTCAATTATTTTATGGATTTATCCCATGCAAAAATTTTAGTAATATGAACAAGATATGAGAGGATAAATTTGTAACGAAAATATTCGAAGTACAATAAACCTATTAACCTATTGGATCTGCTAGCGTATAAGTTTGCATATATTTGCTCAAGTATTGCAGGTATATTTTATTGGCATACTCAATGTACACTAAGATCAAACGATGGCAAATGGGTCATTTTCATGCCCCTCCATATTGACAATGTGATATGTCCTTATACACATGCAAAATTAGCAATTTGCAAAGAATTACTCTCTCTTCAGTGGCATCTCAATAGCCTAGTTGTAAAAATCAAACAGAACCGGGGAATAAAAAAACCGAAACCAGTAGCTAGTTCGAATATGTAATTGATTTAAGAAAAATCATTTAAATCGGATGGTTTTCTATAGAACCAAAAGAAAAGTGAACTAACCTAGGATCGAACCCCCCGATGGACAAGGCCCATGGGGTTTTTCAAAACCCTACCTAATCCTTAAATATTTTCATGCCAAAAAGTATAAAACGTGAGCACATATATCATTTTTGACCTAACCCTCAAATTTTGTAAGCAAAATAGTTGGACATGTTTCTACCTCTACGTATGTACCTAACTATTTGAGCTAGTTGCTATATAATTGGATGTCATGTGGCCGTGTTGACTAGTTGGGTAGGTTTTTCACGTAGTAGGTTGCAGGTTCGAATCATCAATGATGCACGCGCTAGCCAATTTTTTCCCTCATCTGCACAAATCTCGAGGCAATTGCTCTGTCCCGACCACCACCTCCTCCTCACGGAACGCCGCTGCCTCCTCCTCACCGACCGCCACCACCTCCTCCTCGACACCGTGCCTCCTCCTCCTCACCGACCGCCGCCGCCTCCTCCTCAACGCCGCCTCCTCCTCGACGCCGCCGCCTCCTTCTCACCGACCGCCGCCACCTCCTCCTGTACGGTAAGAAAGTTTAAATTGTTCTTGCTGTTACACAGTAGCACTTTCTTGTTTTTGACAGTAATCCGGATTTGTATACTAGGGGTATTTGGGGGAAGTGTATGACATAGCTACGTGTAGAGATATAGTTGTAATCATAGGTAGCGTGTAAATACTATTTAGAAAATAGTTGCTTAAATAGATATAGGTAGTATTTGGGTTTGGAGCCAGGAGATAAGTAAGGCCTTCGCCGATCCCCAATTCCCCATACGTCCGGCGAGCGAGCAGAGGCCGCGCCGTCGCTCGTCCTGCTGCTTCCGCCGCATCCTCCGCCACCGCCGCCTGCGCCGATTCCCATCCATCCCGCAAGCGAGCGAGCAGGGGCGCTGTCGTTCGTCCTGCTGCTTCCGCCGCATCCTGGTTAGCACATCCTCTTTCCCATCTCTCTCTACTCATGCACCTTTTTTTTTATCGAATTTGCGTTAACCCTAGTTTCTGTTCTAGAAATTTGCCTTAACCTTAATACTAATAACAGTTTGTTTGTTCCCAAAAAGTTTGGGGGTTCAACTGAACCACCATGTCCCATGTTAGATCCACCCATGGGAACCAGAAGCGGCGCCGCCGCCAAATCAGAGCCCAGAGTAAGGCACCTTACTCTTACTCTGAACTCTAAGAGATTGGGCCTTCTTTTCTTCCTTTTTTCTGCCATTCATGTATGAGCAACCTGCAACCATAGCCATCATTATCCTTTTCTGTGTCGCAGATGAACTGATTAGGTGGTGTAAAAGAAAGGGATCACCTTGTCAACATGATGGTTCTCGAGCTGGCAAAACAATGAGACGTTCTACTCCATACCCATGCCTTCCTGAGGTACTGCTGTATGAAATTCTGATGAGGCAGGCTTAGATTCCAAGCATGATATTACCACAACTGATCTGATAGGACTAATTCTTGGGAGTATACTTGAATGCCTGAATATTACAGTATTGTTTATATAAACAGAAGTCAGATAGAGTATTTTAGTACTGCAATGTGGCCACAGTCCTACACTCGTACTGAATTAGCAGCTTCTCTTCGTTCTAGCTATCACTTTTCTCTTTGCAAAGGCTGGCAGTATTGCTAACAAATCTCTTCAGAATTTTATACCTAAGTGGGATGCTTTACATCTTTAGTACCATGTTCATGAATTGGCATAACTGGGGTGCTTTAGTGCTGTGCTGCACTTATTGGCATTAGGAAAAACTGGAAAAAAAAACTTTTTTTTCTTTCCACCTGCTTCACATTTCGTGCAAGAGTATTGATTTTGCTATTTTGCTAACTTAATCCAGAACAAATGGCTAGATTTTGCTACAGCAAGTAAAAATATTTTTCATGGTAGACTGGTAATTAAGTCGTGCTAGCCATTGGTAACTTTATTTTTTCTCCTTATAAAACCCACTAATGACACTGGTAGCAAAAATTCTCTATATGCCATGATTACATTTCACTGCACCATCTTTCTATGCAACGCTGCATGCCATGTTGTTCTACCGTTTTTCGTTCTCCAATGGAAATAACCATTTGGATTTACGACTGGAATGTTGATCTTCCATCCCATATGCTTGTGTATGCAGGACATATGGCATCATATACATTCCCTAATGCCGATGCGTGATGCTGCCCGTGCTGCTTGTTTGTCTAGAACCTTTTTACAGTCCTGGAGAAGTCATCCCAATCTCATTTTAAACAAGAATACAATTGGCTTGAATGCGAGTGCCTGTGGAGGGAATTTCAGCCGCAAAGTTGACCATATTATGAGGAACCACTCCGGCATTGGTGTGAAAATATTCAGGCTTGAATACCTTGGCGTCGTGGGGTTTGATGCCAGTCGCTATCTTGACAGTTGGCTTCAGGTTGTTGTTAAGCCAGGGATTGAAGAGCTGACCCTTGTGTTGTGTAGAACCAAGAGAGAGTACAATTTCCCATGCTCACTTTTATCTGATGGAATTCAAAATTCAATTAGGTACCTTAGACTCGATTGGTGTTCCCTTCGTCCCACTGCTGAACTCGGCCCCTTGCAAAGCCTTACAAGCCTGCGTCTGCGTTCCGTGAGTATCAGGGGGGAAGAATTGCAGTGCCTTCTTTCCAATTCTCCTGCGTTGGAGCAGTTACGCATTTCTTGTTGCACGGAGATAATTTGCTTGAAGATACCTTGCTCCCTGCAGAAGCTCAGCAACCTTACTGTTATTGGATGTGACAGCCTGAAAGTATTAGAGAACAAAGCTCCAAATCTCTCCAGTTTTTCTGTTTCTGGATGCTCTAACCTGAAAATATTAGAGAACAAAGCTCCAAATCTCTCCAGTTTTTTCTATAGAGGATTTAGGGCAAAACTCTCACTTGGAGAAACACTGCAAATGAAGAAGCTGGATATGGGACGCGTGAATCTTGTGCATTATGCTCGTGCCGTTCTGCCCTCCGTTATGCCAAATCTTGAAACTCTTAACATAACTTCAGGACCTGAGGTATGTATGTATATATATATATATATATATATATATATATATATATATATATATATATATATATATATATTCAGAAGCTTTAGGTGTTATAGACTAGTAATAACATATATATGTGTATTACATTAGTCATACCTGTGTATGATATGAGACATGTCATATTTGTTGTACAGGCGGTAAATACACCAGTGCTGCCTACCAAATTCCTCTACCTCAAGCACCTGAGCATTAGTTTGATATCAGTATCGACATTTTCCCCGTCCTATGATTATTTTTCTCTGGTTTCTTTCCTTGATGCTTCTCCTTCCTTGGAAACTTTTATCTTGGATGTAAGGCACTGTCATTAGTTCTGTTCCTGCTAACATATCTGTTCACTCGATCTGTGTCCATTTAGCTCAATCGTGTTCTCGTTTCCATCTTCAGGTGCAGCAGGAACGCATGGAGCATGAATCGGTCTTTGCAAAATCTTGGGGTTTGAGGCAAATTCCTGAAAACCACCATGACAGCCTCAAGACTGTTAAGATATCTGGTTTCAACTCTGCAAAGAGCTTGGTTGAGCTAACGTGTTATATTCTCAAGAACGTGGTGTCACTCGAGTCCCTTACATTGGACACCATTTATGGTGATCGTAGGTGTTACCTAAAAACTTTTCCATTTTGTAATCCCATAGGGGAGGGTGCTCGCATGGAAGCCCCTAGAGCGCTCTCGGCTATTAGGAGGTACATTGAAAAAATAGTTCCAACTACAGTTAAGTTAACTGTTCTGGAGCCCTGCAGTCGGTGCCATGGAAAAGGTTTACAGCGTATATCATGCTAATTATATATGGTCTGTCTCATCATCATGTGGGACCTTCAGTATCAGCGCCGTCGCCGGAAGAAAAACCAGGCAAACACCACAGGAGCTACGATGACGCAGGATTAGTTTGGATAAGTTTGCTTTCAGTTTTAAGTTTCAGTGTCTATACCTAGTAAGCTTGTTATATTCTTGATTGACATTCTTGTGGCCTGCTCGAGCATCATATTCGTACGCCGGAAGAAACCTCCTTTCATTTTTTTTTTTTGTTTCAACATGGCTACAGTACTCTTTTCCAGCCAAATACAACTACTGTCAAACAGAGGGAAACAGAAAATATAACAGTCATCATGTTCCCCTAATCGATCTCCGAAACAATAACCGATGTGGATGTGGCGGCACAGCTCTAGGAGCTGACGAACCAGTCATTCTGCTCGCCAAAAAGCTCGACGGCCGTCACCATACTCCAGGCATATATATATGCATCGGCGTTTGAGTACGCGCGCAAAGAAGTGTGCGCCCTCAACATCGTCGTCAAACGCGCCCAACTCAGTTCCAGGAGCGTATACTCCCTCCGTCCCGTTGTATTTGACGCTGCAGTCCATTTTAAAAGGAGTCTAAATGTTTGATGTCGTAGTACAATCAGAAAAACCATTTTCATTTTTACCCCTATGTCATCCTCCACTGGTCAACGGCGGCAGTTGCCTTCCTCACCGGAGACGGCTCGGAGAAGCGGAGACGCGTTGACGAGGAGAAGGCACAGGGGTAAATATGTAATTTCACAGCTTCCTTAATTTGTACAAGTCTGTCAGAAACGATAAATATTAGGGGATGGAGGGAGTATATTCTTGGGCTCCAGCCAGCGCCCAGCGAGCCGGTACGCCACAATCCGATGGCTCGGCCGGCAGTCGCTGCCTCGGCCTCCTCTTTTTCCACGCGCGCTTCGACCCCAACGATGACGACGGCACAGTCGAGAATAATTTCCACCCGTCCACCAATTAAGCTCCAGTTGCCCACCTACAACGGCAAGGTCGACGACCCACTTCCGTGGACCTTGACGCACGACATCGCCTGCACTCAACACCCCAGCCACCGTGCCTTAGGCCGGCCACGCCTGCTATGGACTCGTTGAACGTGCGCAAGCACCACTACCTCGCGTAAACGGCTGTCCCCGGTGAAGTCGTGAAGATGGCCCTTCCCCAACCAAGAGAGCCCTTGGCACCACCACTTATGTGATAACACTGCTGCATTGCTAATGATCCAATGAAGAATGACTTGACAAAATATATTGGTGTTGATGCTCTTTAATTTCACGTCTTCTTATTGTCAATACTCAACCATTGCTCTCCAATATTACCCTCCGAGCTGCAAGTTGCTGATCTCTTCACCAAGGCCTGGACTCAGGAGCATCACCGGCTACATATTGTCAAACTCAATGTGGTAGGTAGATCCACCTTGAGCTTGAAGGGGGTGTTAAACGTATACATTCTAGTATTCTTACACTTAGATGTGGCCCAAATGGCCCATTACTCCAGCCCAAATTAAAGGCTTGTATATACTTCTCCTAATAGCAGTACAGAACTTTTGAGGTTGCATTTGTCTTCTGACAAATTACTAAATTCTGAACAGTGGCATTTGTGAATAGAGCGGTCAGTCGGGGACTAGCAATCATAAAGAAACAAATCAATCTGCGGTGTCAAAGGTACAATTATCTGTGCTCACATTTGTTATGGTTTGCAAATTCAGGGCTATAAACAAGCTTGACCAGCAAATTTGTTAACCATATAGGCAGAAAAATGACTTCAAGTTAAGTCGGTTAATTTGATTCATTTCTGTTTTAAAGGTAAATCTGTCTATTTCAATAGAAAAAGTAGCTCATAATGTGAGAGAGTGCCGTAGTAGACTGGTAATGCTAGTTGCTAACCCAACCAATTCTGTATTCTGAAGTCTGAACTTAACATCTCGCACATAAAGAAGCTCTTCATGAAGCAGTGATAATAGTGGTCAGATAGGGATTAGCAATCCATAAAGAAGCAAATCGATCTGCATATATCAAAGGTACAATTATCTGTGCTCACAGTTGGGTTTCTTTGCAAATTTCAGCGATATAAAACAAGATTGACAAGCAATTTTATAAACTATATAAGCAGAAAATGATTCCATGTTAAGTCAGTTAATTTGATTCATTTCTAATTTGATGGTAAATGAATCTATTTCAATAGAACAGTTGAGTAATGCTAGTCCAACTATTTATGCATTCTGAAGTCTGAACTTAAACATCTCATACAAGTTTAGTTCAAGACTTCAAGTTGTTTCTTCTGAGACTAGAATATGCAAGAATCAAAGATGAAATAATCTGCATTCCACACAGGTTAAAATATGTTAAACTGACAAACAGACAACGCGCAGCTAGTCGGGTGACAAAGATCGTTTGAGCGTAGCGCCAGAACACATCCCATGCGTGTAAATCCAGTTCATGGGATACTCCAGTGAATGAGTAGTTGCATTTATCATGGATGCGTATTAGCTAAGGACCACATTTTCAGTTTGTAGAAACTGAATTATTCAATTCAAGTCTTCAACGCACAGATCATGCACAACCATCAGCATTCAAATTCACAGAGAACAAAAGGGTACCAGAAATTACCAAATATAGGGATTGAATCACAAGTTTTACTTCAGATTTCAGAAAGGAGGATTCCTAGCTTCAGTTAACATCATTTTGGTTTCTAAGCAGGCGAGATGCCCATTGTAGTTTCAGAATACCAAAAAATAGATCAAGTAGGCTCATGAATTATCTGAAGGGTTACCAGAATTTACAGATTTCTGCAGTAAGAGTGGTGCTTCAGTTTATGGCAGAGACAAAACGCAGACAACTATATGAGACTAATCAGGTAACTATCAACATAAGGAGCGCCAACAATCTCAAACAGACAAATCAATGCAGATGAACCACGACTTAGCTAGCAAGATGACAGTAAATTGAACGGTGGTCGGTGGAACAAAGTGGTAGAACCTGTCGGTCATCTTGGGAGAAACCGAACCGGAGAGAAGTAATTCTAAGAGCCTTGCTTAATGCTCGTCGTCAACCTCTCTACTACTCCTCGTCGTCTGATCCATCAAAACCAACGTCGTCCTCCGCGAACTCTGGACCGTCGTCGTGGTCATCGTCGCCCGCAGCAACAGCAGGGTCCTCCTCCGGGAACTCCACCATCAGGGACTTGAGGACCGAAGCCCGATCGCGCACCTCCAGAATGTTGCCGGCGAGCCAAGCGGCGTCCCTCGTGCCGTGGTGCTGATGCCGAGCATGACGGCGGAGGAGACGTCCGACGGGGCCGACGGCGGCGTGGAGGGCGTGGACGGGGCCGAAGATCGACACCGCCAGGTGCTGCAACGACCATCCGAAGCGCAGCAGCTCCCGCCCGGCGACGAGGTGGAGCGGCATGTCGTTGAGGGTCGGCACGATGGCCTCCAGGACGATGTCGAGCTCGTGGTTCAGCCTGGCAAGCCTGGCCAGGCGGTGGCGGTGCTCGATCTCCCAGGCATGGCGCACCACCTCCTTGTCCAGAAGAGCCAGCACAGCAGGGGCGTCGCGAACACAAACGTTGCCGATGGTGACGAGGCGCGGGCCGACGATCGCGGCGGCGCTGAGGACCGCATCGCTGAGACCATGGATCACGATCCGCTGGAGCTCTCCTCCTCCTCCACTGACATCAGAACCAACGCCATCCTCCGCGAACTCTGCACCGTCGTCGTCGTCGCCGCCGCCCGCCGCGGCTGCAACAACAGCAGGGTCCTCCTCCGGGAACTGCACCAACAGGGACTTCAGGGCCGAAACCCGATCGCGCACCTCCAGAATGTTGTCGGCGAGCCAAGCGGCGCCCCTTGTGCCCTGGTGTTGATGTCGAGCATGACGGCGGAGGAAGCGTCCGACGGGGCCGACGGCGGCGTGGAGGGCGTGGACGGGGCCGAAGATCGACACTGCCAAATGCTGCACCGACCATCCGTAGCGCAGCAGCTCCCGGCCGGTGACGATGTGGAACGGCGCATGGATCAGGATAGGGACGATGGCGTCCAGGATGATGTCGAGCTCGTGGTCCAGCCTGGCAAGCCTGGCCAGGCGGTGGCGGTGCTCGATCTCCCAGGCATGGCGCACCACCTCCTTGTCCAGAAGAGCCAGCACAGCAGGGGCGTCGCGAACACGAACGTTGCCGATGGCGACGAGGCGTGGGCCGACGATCGCGGCGGCCCTGAGGACCGCATCGCTGAGACCGTGGATCACGATCCGCTGGAGCTCTCCTCCTCCTCCCGCCATGGCTTCCTCGCGGCGCTCCTCCTCTCTTCTCCTACCCCTCTCTCTCTCTCTCTCTCTCTCCTCTCTCTCTCTCTCTCTCTCTCTCTCTCTTCTGATGCGACGAGAGTAACCGACTTTCTGCACGAGACGCTGAAGCGTGGGGCCATTTGTAGCCGGAACGACGGTGCCGTGCTGAGCTGGCAGTAACACGTGCCAGGCCCCTTCCGTTCAAATTTGAATAGATATCTTGTCCGTCAAGATGGGCCGTGAGCGGAGTAGAATTAGGCAGTAGCTCATGGCCCTAAACAAATCCAGTTGAGCGTAGTAGTAGGCCTGAAAATGAATCCTCTACCGATATGGGCCCCAATGGTCTTGGCGGGTTCTTGTGGTTCAAGAAATGGGCTTAAGTCCACTTCTTGGCAGGTTCTTTTTGGATTAAGTCCACTTTGATTCTCTCAAATATAGATACAATCTAATTAGTACCTCCCAAATACAATACGGGATATCTTCACCTCTAAATTATTAAAATCGATGTAATTTTACTCCCTCGTTATGCTGCCACACGACGGGCCAAGATCCCCACGAGCCCGAGAATTGCTAGCAGCCTACCGGACGGCCGGAACAACACACTCTCCACCAATTCGTCATGGTTTTCCCCATGCGGGCATCCCACAATTTGATGCTGTGGTCGTAGGATCTTACGGCGAAGTTGTTGTGGTCGGCAGGGGGCACTATGCTGGCGCAGATGTAGTAGCGATGAGAGGCGGGGATGATGAACACGGGCATCTCGAAGGATACATCCCAATAGAGTAGGAGCTTGCATTGCCGGCAGTAAAGAGGTGGACCTTGTCACCGCCAACAACAGGGGTACCAGACAACGCATGTCTCGGTGGAGTAGGCGTTGAGCAAGCGGAGCGGGTCCAATGACGATTGCTTGTTGGTGCAAAAGACGTGGACGGCACCCTTCTTGTCTCCAACAACAAGGAGGGCATAGTCGGAGCAAAAATGATGGCAAGTATAGGTGACTTCCTTGGAGACGGAGATCCAAGGGAACGATGAGAGGAGGTCCCCGGAGAAAAGGAACAGGGAGGTCGAACAGGAGGCAGCGAGAATGAGGGTTGCCCGCGACGTGGAGAAGGTGAGGTGGGTGACATTGAACCCATTGGAGGGGGTGAGCTCGTACACGCATGTGACTAGATGAGGGAGATGGAGTCGGATAGCTCCACCCCTGTCGTCCTCGCCACAACAACCCTCCTCTCTTCCCCTCTTATGCTCCACTCCAGATCGCCATCGGGAGGAGGAAATGCGAACAAGGATGAAAGCGGTGAGAGGGGAGGCCGATGTCGCGGCGATCTAGGTCATCCTACCGATTGGACGAGGCCATGGAGTCGTCATCGCGCCGCTACTGTAGACCGTTGTCCCTGTCGAGCTCATGTGGTGGTGTTGGGGAAGGATGCTCCTCGTCACTGGATATCGTCACACCGCCACCGATTGTCGTCCCTGCTTGGCGGTGTGGGGAAAAGGGAAGGGAGGGGAGGATTGATGGGTCAATAGTATGTAGGCCTCACATGACAATTCAACAGGTTGGACCTAATCAAAGGGCCACTGTAAGCGAAACCACCCTAAAAATAGTCAAGAGAGTTAAATTACAACAATTTTAATAGTTTAGAGAGTGAAAATATCCGATATTACGGTTGAGGGTTATGAATTAGATTGAATCAATACTTGAGGGAATCAAAGTGGATCTATTCCGAGCCTTTTAAGGCCCAAATGATAGAAAAGTGATTTTACGCCTAGCACGGCCTATAAAAAGGCTGACAATCTGGCATTGTCTGTCATCTCTGTCTTCCAGCACAGGCTGCAAGCCCACAACACACTCCGCCCCTTGCCTTCCTCATCACGTCGTGTTCCCTCCCCACGCCTTCCACCCCCGAAATCCCAACCGCCACACTCCCCTCCCGTCTCCCATGGCCATGGATGAGACTCCGCCATAGCGCCATGGGCGTACCTCCTGGATGCCGTCGTGTTTGAGCTCATCAGCCACATCCCGTGTGCGGTCGACCGTATCCATGCGTGCGAACGTATGTCGTCTGCCGCTCTTGGCACGCCGTGCTCGTAGGACGTACTCCCACCCCCGCGAGCTCTTCCGGGGTTCATCCTGTGGAAAGATGACGGGCGTCGTCGCCGGTGGTTGCACCCACCCCATCGTCGAGCCGAGCATTGTCGTCGACGAGGTATTATATCAAAACTAAAAACATATGCAAAAGGTATTGTATATGTTCATACCAGTGCAATAGAAAATATGCCAGGAGAAAAGGATTTGTCACAAAAAGTGATTCCAGCAATAAGTGAAAAAAAAAAACTAGAGCAAGCAACAGTTGCTTACACATGGAATGGAAGAAGCAACAACGTATGCAGAGGATATTGTGAAACAAATAAAGAAATGTACCAGGTATGGGGATCTATATTTACAAACTAGAATAGGGACAAGCTAAAATCTTGCAACATCTATAAATTTGTATTGTCCTTTTGTAGTAGTGACTTATTTAACTTAGTCCAGAATAAATGGCTTACTGTTTGCCCTAGTATATTTAGTTTTATTCTGAGCTTACCTTCACTTGTACTGACCGATTCGTAAACTTGCTGATTGGGTCACAATAGAGCTATAGTTACTGCTAATTAAGATTACATTCAAGCTTATTTACTACTGCCAGTCTGCTAGGAGTAGCTAGCTAGCCGTTCCTAATTAACCATGTACGTGCAATTAAACACTCAATCACCTTTTGAATTGTCGAAAGTCCTATCTTGACACCTCCAATCTGAGAACACACACATCTATATTTAGCATGCCGGTGGGCATAAATGTAGAAAAAATTACAATGATAACCCATATAGAAGGATTGTTATCTATAACTAGTACAAAAATCCTTATAGGTGCCGGTTGGGAACTGGCTATAGGTGTCGGATTCCCAATCGGCACCTATTCATCGGCACCTTTGCCTCAATCTTATTGGTGCCGGTTCTAAAACCAGCACCTATACTACTAAAAAAAATAAAAAAAATGGCCCCCTACACTGCCGCCGGCCTTCTCCACCGCCGCCACCACCACTTCGCCCGGCCTCCACGCTGCCACCACCACCTCGCCCGCACCGGCCTCCACCTCGCCCACGCCGTCGCCCTCGCCCGCGCCGGTCTCCACCTCGCCCACGCCACCGCCCTCGTCGGCGCCGGCCTCCACCTCGCCAGCGCCGGCCTTGCCCGCGCCGCCGGCCTCGCCCGTGCCGAGAGAGAGAGACGACGAGAGAGGATGGAGATGGATGGATGGATAAGGGAGAGAGAGAGACAATGAGATGGATGGGTGGATAAGACAATGAGATGGATGGATAAGGGAGATCAGGATGGATGGATAAGGCCGGCCGGTCTTTTGTAAATAGGTACCGGTTTTTATAAAAAACCGGTACCTATACTAAATTAATGGGTGCCGGTTCTGGTGAAAAACCGGCACCTATACTATAGGTACCGGTTTTTCTCTAAAACCGATACCTATATTTATATTCTAGGTGTCGGTTCTATTGAAAAACCGGCACCTATGGTATATGTGCCGGTTCTATATTTTTTTATCCTGCGGAGAGGTGGGAAAAAGCTCATAGGTGCCGGTTTTAAATGAACCGGCACCTATAAGGTCGGTCCCTATGAGGGTTTTTGTAGTAGTGTATATTAATTGATCGGACCAATCGAGTTGAACCTTCATTCATTATGCATATATCAGGTACATTTGTATATAGACGAGCTTCAATTTTCAAGTAAAACAAATAATTATTATGAACGAGAATTGAATGTGATGGTGCATACATCAAGGTTATGACCTATCAGCTTGAACTGACCAACTAAGAGTGCATGCATCATCGTATCTTACAATCTTCCTCTACTCCATGGTCGTGCATGGGACGAGTTGATCTTGTCTAGGACTAAATATACAGTGTTGAATGTCAACAAAATGCCTCCTGATAATAGATCATACCAAAATGAGTGTAAATAACCTTCACGGATATCGTTGTAATTCATAAAGCGGATACAGCAAATATATCCAATCTCCCAAATGACTCTTGCTAACGAATCGGTATCTGGGTCCCCTAGTCGAGGCATGTCCTTGTATGAAAGTTATGTACCTGAAAGCACCCGAACTTTAGGGGAAATAACACACCAGTTAATTACATAAGAAAAAGAATAGCACTGAAAGATATGAGCCCAAACACATCAAGTGCAGGCAGACAAATAGTCAAGCCATTTAAAAGTTTTTCAAGTTAATTTGTAGCAGTGATCTGGATATGTATAAAGGAATTAAACTTTTTTTTACCAAAAAGAAATTAAACTAAAACCAGTAACAGCAAATAATTAGGCCAGACTATGAATTAGAGAAAGAACTAGCGATATATCAATGACAAATCTGATACATGCCTAGGAAAAAAATAACAAAAGAAGGTAATGTACACTCCCAAAGGTGTAACGAATTAATTCGCAGATACTTGATCCACCTAACACAATCGTAACCGGCAAAGCCTTCCAAGAACACGAAAGCGGCTTATACTAGTCAAAAATTTCTTGATGACATAAATTGCAACATAAAATTTCCAATATTATATTAACAAATCATTGTCACTAAAATTTTTTATCCTGTTAGAAAGAAATCCGGTGACAAGGAGTTGCGCTAGCAGCTGTGCAAGGGGAGCATATATAACAGAAGCACATAGATAGATAAATGTAGGGTTTGGTGATGGTACTTATCACTGGCGACCGCGCACGAGCAGTTAGGGAAGAGAAGACATAAAGGAAGCTACAGATGTAGCGGGGAACGTGAAAGAAAGGAAGCTATGGAGGAGGATAGGGCAAAGAAGAGGTGCACCTTGGGATGATTTGCACTTGTTGGGACAGTGGCGGTTGCCCAGTGAGAAGGGGAGGGAAGAAGTGTAGGACTGAACATAAGAATAAATCTAATAGAGAAGCAAATCTAATAGAGGAGAAAGAATGAATGGTAGAAAAATCAAACGATTAAATCTTTTAGCAGAAATAAAGAACCCCAAAACTTGATGGATTAACCTGTCGATCACAATCGTCTTCCCGCTGCCAGCCGATCTAGCTGCTAAAAAATAAGGAAACAGAAACTTTACTTCGTTTACAAAGTGCTCATAAAACACTCCTCTCTCATCTATCAAACTCAAGGCAAAACTCTAGCTTTTTTCTATTCCTGTAGTTGCTTGCTCTTGGGTTGAGCCCTCATCTATTTATACAAAAAAAAATCCTTATAAGAGTACGAGTAGAATTTCTATTTTAAATCGGACTCAACCACACAATTTCTAAACTGTTACAAATTCCCAAATTAATCCCCTCGTTTTTTCCCCCAAAATCCGCACCCACAGCCGTCCACGGAAAATCCAAAACGGACAAGTACGTAAACGCGCCTGTCTGCCGTACGGATCCGATCTCCTGTCGAGTGTCGACAGCGTACGATCCTGCCTTGGTCAGCTGGGCCTGCAGCCCTCCACCACCACCCTGGGCCGCCTCCAGCTGCAGTTGCCTTGCTGCCGAGCTATCCGCCAGAGCCCAGCTTAGCTGATCTCCTAGTCCTGTGCACGCTTGCTACAGTAACCGAGAGTACTCATGCACCGATCAATCCTTTGTCCATGCACTTTGAACCACAGTACATGTACATGCTTCATCTCTTTCCTTTCCATTTTTCTCTTCTAATTTTCTTGGTGAACGCCGGCACCTGCACATCGTATTACGAAGACCTCCTCACATGGTGTTCATTCACCATATGTCACTTTATGTTCAATCTTGTCTCGTCATTCTTAACCATTCTGAATCTGCTCCTCCCTACTGACTGACTTTGCCATTGATGAAGGTTTGACATCAAGTCGTCTGCATATAAATAGACAAAACAATCATTCATGGATACGGATATGATAACTGGACCCATGTATCACGCACATTTACATCAACATTCACATTTTTTTCAAACCAATTCCCATTAAGTAAATTGTTTTGCAAAGTCAATTGTTCATCACAAAATATTGATTGTGACTATAATTTCACAAGGGGATCCGATGAGGTAGCGGATGTAGCAAGGATCAAGAAGAAGCCCTGGATCTGAGTTGTGGGATGCAACTTAGGATCGCAGGATGCATGGAGCATCCCCTAACTTCTAAAACCAATGCAAATCGGGATATGTAGCATTCCCTAATAGTGCGAATCAAATTTCTTGGCAGTATGGGGAGCAGTTTTGGTAATACATGGGGCTGATCGGGAGAGATTGTTGCGGCTGTGCAACCGCAGCAACAACTCCAAACCCAACACAATTTTTACTGCTTGCATTGTTCATACAGCACAGCAGCAGCCGCGATCAGTTGCAAAGCAGCACAAACGATCAGGCTCCATATTGTTACTTGGACCAAATGCAAGCTTGATGCATCAATATTCCTCACTTTGTCAGACAAAGTGTTCAACCGCTGCTCCGAAACGGTCCCAAATATTTTCTGCGTCCTTTATGGTCCAAAACTAAATAGTACTAGTATAGTACCTCCAGAATGGACAAAGGGTTGGTTTGATTCATAGCCTAAAATGGCCTTACCAATGTTGGGTGGCCATATAAACAATAAAATTTTGGTTTGGATCCAAATGTTGGCTGGCCTATGAAAAAATTTGGTCACACCATTGACCATACCAAAAGAAATAAGTTCACTTTAGATCTCTCAATTTATTGTTGAATCTAAAATTTATCCATGTACCGAAATATCAGATACAACACATCTCTGAACTCACAATATCATGTCAACGTTGGTTCCTCGACAGTTTTGGCTAGTTTTTTTTTTTTAAGATAATGGAAGGTCAAGACTACTCAAGAGGTAATCTCTGGTCTCTGCAGCTGTACAGATGATTCTGGGGAAATATATTGCTTGCAAATTAAATTTTAAACACGGAGCATTTCTGAATAGAGTGGTATCGCAATTATAGAGGTCAGAGGAGCAGATTGATCTGCAGATATAGGTACAATTATCTGTGCTCACGGATGGGAAGCTTTGCAAGTTCAGGCATGTAAAACAAGCTATTTACTAACTAATTTGAGTTCATGTTAACTCAGTTAATTTGATTCATTTCTGCGATGACCTTCCTTCCCCGCCTATCTCCAATTCATCCGTGACCTAGTGTCTCGATACTTACGGCAGGCTCACTGATGACTGAACCGTCTTCTGCACCTTCGTTTCCCCTTGCCCTTCCCCCTTCCCCCACTTAATTTGTCCTGGCAATTGCTAGTGAATTGTCGGTCTGACGTGTGGTCTTAATCGAAGTCAAGGTGATATTTATGTCACAAATCCATAAAATCGGACATATTTTCGGACAGTTTTGTCATAGCTGGCTCACGGGGAACCTTAATTGATAGTTGCAATTGAGAAGGTGCAGGAGCCATATTGAATAGTCGAGTTTAACGGGAAGTCATCTTTATGACTATATCTGACTTAGGTCATTGTGTAAGGGTCTTGTGCGCATCCCCTAAAGTCAAAATCTCGTCAGTCGGTGAGATCGGAAGCAGCCGGTTAGCACAAAATCATCCTTGATCACATCGACGGATACCCTTGCATATCTGGTCATAAGGTCTACGTTGTGCACCTTTTGATCTGGATAGGATTTCCAAGCTTGACCTATGACCCTAACCATTTGGATACAATTGGCTATGTCATGCAGTATTGCAGTTCAATAAGAAATGCTAGTACTGACTTTGCAGGAAAAGAGGAATGCTAGGCATTTTAAGGACATACTCGTACTATACAAGTTACCTCAGAATTTTGTTTGAAAATGAGATATATCTAATGGAAGATTACTTGTAGGGTTTCATATAGTGTTTTCTTTTGTCGATCGCATAGTAGACGTTTCGGAATTTTGCCAGACACCATGATCGAGAAGATTAGAAGACCAAGATTATAATAAAATGTGTTGATTATAAAATTACATGTTTAATATACACTTTGATGCGCGTCGCTCTCGGTTGATCGATCTCACCTTTCATCACAATAATAAGGAATAAGTTCATCTGAGGTCCCTTAACTTATCAACGAATCTGATTTTCATCCTTCAACAGAAAAACCAGATGCAACGGGTCCCTCAACTGTTAAAACCGGTGCAATATAGGTCCCATGGCGGTTTGGACGGCGGTTTTAGCTGACGTGGCGCCTACGTGGCAAATTTGACTCGGTCTTCATCTGATGTGGTGGTAACGTGGCACTAGAAGCAAAAATATAAAAATTAATTAATTTTTTAGAACTGTGGGGCCCACATGTCGACAAGACAAATGATAAAAATAGCGGGACACACATGCTAGTGGGCCCCGCCCTCCTCTCTATCTCCAGCAACGCCTCATTCGGTCATTCCCCTTCTCCCCCTTCTCGCTGGCTGCTTCATCCCCCGGCTTCTTCTCACCAGCGATGGCACCGGCTGCTGCGAGGAGGCGGCGGCGGAGGCCTTGGCGGCCTAGTCGGAAGCCATGATGGCGTTGATGTCGGCGACTATGGTGCACTCGGCCCTGAGGAATGGGTCGGCAGCGGCTGCTGCGAGGCGGAGGTGGTGCTAGCATCGGCTGCTGCAAGGAAGAGACAACGTCGAAGGCCTCGACGGCCTAGTTGGAAGCCTTGACGGCCTCGAGGTCTGCTGCCATGGCGCGCTCGATGCTGAGGATGGGGTCGGCGGTGGCGGCTATGACGCGCTCAGTCGCTATGGTCGGTAGCGGCAGCAGCCGGTTTGCGAGGGAACTCAAGGAGGGAGTAGTGAGGGCCGGCAGGAAGTTCAAGGAGGGAGCGGGGCAGCGGCGTCGGAAACCTTGATTGCCTAGAGGTCGGCGGCCATGGCGTGCTCCCCGCTGAGGATGGGGTCCGCGACGGCAGCTATGGCGCGGGCTCCATGCTCGGCCGCTATGGTCGTCATCAGCGGTAGTCGGTTGGCGAGGGAACTCGAGGAGGAAGGAGGAAGGGTCGGGAGGAAGCTCGAGGAGGGAGCGAGGCATGGGGGAGGGGCAGAGATGGTGGAGTGGGTCGTCGGCGTGCGTAGTGTGGATAGCCACACTCGTCGGTCGCTGATGCCTTTCACCATCTCCGCCCCTCCACCGCCGTCGTCGCCCCGCCTACGCTTCTACGCGGAGGAGTAGGAGGTAGAGAGGGAGAGGAGCTAACCCATTGCCCGCCACCGCTCCGCCTGCTGCCCCTCTGCTCCGCCTACCGTATGCTACGCTGACGCCGACACTCCCCTTCGCTAAGCCCGTCGCCCCCTCTGCTCTGCCTGCTGTAGTCTGCACAACCGCCACCGCTCCCCTTCGCTCCACCCATCGCCCCTCTGCGCCCCCGCCATCACCGCTCCACCCTTGCAGTGCACGGGAGACGCCCTCCCAGCGCTCCCGCCACCGACGCCTTCACCTTCTCTTGTGTCGCCGGCGCCGCCACCGTGTCACCTGGAGAGAGGAGAGGGGAGAGGGGAGATGGGGAGAGAGGAGGAAGAAGAGGAGGGGTGAGAATGATATGTGGGGTTCACATGGGCCCCACCATTTTTAATTAGTTCTTTTAGTGTAACTGACATGTGGGGTCACTGTTTTTATTAATTTTCAAATCAAATTGCCACGTCAGATGAAGACTGGGTCAATTTAGCCACGTAGGTGCCACGTAAGCTAAAACCACCGTCCAAACCATCATGGGACCTATATTATACCGGTTTTCACAGTTGAGGGACCTGTTGTATCTGATTTTCTGATTGAAGGATGAAAATCGGATTCATTGATAAGTTAAAAGACCTTGGATGAACTTATTCCCAATAATAAGGAATGCCCTGGCCTGCTGCTCCTCGTTGGCCCTTGCTTAACGAAGGGGAGCCCAGCCCAGCCCAGCCCATGTGAGTTACCTTCCATTCGAATGCGCCCGCCAGCTATATAATCTATCCTCCTCCTTCCTTCCGCTCCGGCTCTGTCTTTAGTTCTCGAATCTTCCTCTCCCCTCCGCCCCCCATCCTTGGCAAATCGAGCGGTTCTACGAGTGTTCTGGGAAGCCTGTGAGACCGGTGCGAACTACGTAGCGCCGTTTATCGTTGAGAAGAAGGTCCACGAATGGTGGAATCAAACTGATGATTCACCCGAGGGGCAGAAGAGACGGGTTGAGAAGGACAAGGCGGTGCTCGTGAGGCAGAGTGCGTCCCGGTACGCCGTGTGGCTGCGTGCGGCGCGCGAAGAGTGCGGCTTCGACGCCGCGCTCCCCACGGCGCCTCCTCCTCCCTCTCCGCCGCTGAGTACCGCGACGCCGCGTTCTCCTCCGCCGCCGCCGAGCACAGGAACCGAGGTTACCGCCACGGCGCCTCCTCCTCCCTCTCCGCAGCTGCTTACCACCACGACACCTGATGCGATCGCTACGCCGATCACCTCGCCGATCCCTTCACCTGCGACCGCTACACCAACCACCTCGCCGATTCCTTCTCCTGCAACCGCTACGCGGACCACCTCGCCGATCCCCTCCTCGACATGTACAGCCACGCCTCCGCCTCCTCATTCCCCGACGTCTACGACGACACCAAGGACTCCCGCCACGCCTCCGCCTCCGCCTCCCCCGACGACGGCTTCAGGCACACGGAGGCCAACACCCAGGGCGCCGCCGCCGACAGCCACGGAAAGTCGTCCTCCGACCACCGCACCGGACCCTTCCCCTACGCCGTCGACGACTTCTCCACCCCTCGTCGACCCACCACCAGCAGCAGCGGGCGCTTCCAATGCGTCGAAGAACTCAAGTAAGAAATGGCTGGTCGGTGTGTTAGTCGTCGCAGCAGGGGTGTTGATCTACCGCGCCATCACTTAGCCCTCGCCGGCCAGGAAAGGAAGTGAATCGAGCGCTTCAGGATCAAGCTATGCGTTTCGGATCCAGGCCCATTTCCCATTGAGACGACAGGTTCTGACACCTTGCTCCACGGATCATGTTACTCTGTCATCCGGCTAAGTCATGCTTCATCTGCATTGAGTTTTCTGTTTCTGCTTGTTGAGTTCGTTGATAGTTGCCTGAGTAGTCTCACTACATTGAGCTTTCTGTTTCTGCTTGCTGAGTTCGTTGGCGCTCCTCATGTTGGAAGTTGCCTGATTAGTCTCATTTAGTTGTCTGTTTTGTTTCTGCTGTAAGCTGAAGTATCCTACAGTGCACAAATCTGCGAATCAGTTGCAGCTAAGATCAGTGTGTAGTCCAATTTCTTTTATGTTTGGTGCCTGCAGATTGTCTTGATTCTTTCAATGTTGTGGTGTTGATAGCATTAGTAGTCCTTTTCTAACAGAGAAAACTCTAATAAGTTGTCCGATTCAGTTATCGTTCTTACTACTTTCTGACTCTATAGTTCTTGATGAAGTTATATGCAGAAACGGTCGGGTTAGCCTTACATGATCTTTGTGTTGAAATGAATAATTCAGTGTGAGAACGTGATGTTAATCAATAGTGTTTAGACATTCCTGATGGCTGAGAGTTACATGAACTGGGTTTACATGCATGGATTATTAAGTGACAGAAGTGTAATTGTGTTATGACAAGGTCAGATTAAGCAGAAAATGTAAACACAACAAAGGAATTACAGTTTGACGCCTTTTCTGCCAATATGTGATAATAAATCTGCATGCTATGATGCTAAGCTTTTTTTGAAATTCTACTGAACTTACAGAGTTGCAATGCATCTCAACATTGGGGGGTTCAGATACTTGTATCTTTGATGTAGATTGTCCTGTTTATTCATGCTTTTTGGATACCACTATGTATATGCATGGTGCCAGTCCAGGCTCCAGGCTTGACTTAATTCCTGCTTCCGTGGACAGAGTTAGAGACTACACACCCTTAGAAGGCCAGAGCAGATTCAAATTTCTGCATGCTTAACTGTACATAGCTAAAGATTTCCCTGGCATTTTCGGGTTTTATCTTATGAGGTTTTACCTGGCATTTTGTACTACTTTTTCTATTCTTCTGGAGGTACTATTTAGTTCTGGACCATACGAAGGATGCTGGAAATATTTGGGATTGTTTCAGAGTAGCTGTTGAACACTTGAACTCGGCTAGCTTAGCTCTAGCCTAAGCCCAGCGAAGGAACCAAAACGTGCCCCCTAATGTGTTGGGCTTCCGTTAGGCCCAGATAATAACATGTACATTCGTGCCTTCGTGGGCTATGGGCACAGAGTTCACTTTGACTTCGTTAATGGCCGAATCTAATTCGTGAGGAAGAGAAAGGGGGGAGAGAAAGAGGTATAAGGGAGAGAGAGGGAGGAGGAAGAAGAAGGAAAGAGGATGACATATGGGCCCCATATGTCAGTGGGTCCCATAATATTTTTGTATGAATGATAAAATAGGTCCCACACATATTATTTTAATTCTAAAGTCACATAAGTGTCACGTCAACCCCACGAGAAACGAAGACCAAGTCAATACCGTCATGTAGGTGCCATGTTAGCGAAAACGCTCTCTAAAACCGTCGAAGGAGTCAATTTACACCTGTTTGATAGTTTGCGGTTAAAATATCTGTAATATGGTTTAGGGATACGAATCAGAGTCGATCATTAATTAAGGGAGCCAATGTGAACTTATCCCGGCAAAGTTATGCCGTATCGCTCTGGCGCTGGTCGTGGCTCATGATGAGTTAAACCAGGGCATGTTCAAGTTGATGAGTCCGAAACTTTTCCGGGAATACACTTTGTGTATCTTTGTACTATTACTATTAAGATCAGAGTAATTCACATTGGATAAACCAAACCAAGAAAACAAGAAAGGGGAGAAAATAATTAAGATCAGAGTCATTTTACAGCGGCCAAACCAAACCAAGAAACAAAAAGGGGAGAAAGTAATTAAGATCAGAGTCATTTACAGCGGCCAAACCAAACCAAGAAACAAAAAGGGGAGAAAGTGTAGTTTACAATGGCCATTGATGAGACTGAAATTCAGCTAGAACACCAATGTTCTCACTTTCTTCAGTTACTTAACAGAGAGCTCTCCTGAGACTAAATAAATGTTAGAAAGCTAAAGCACAGAGAGAGTGCAACAGCAAACTAAGTCAGATTCATTGCAATTTCAAAAAAAGTTAAGTAAAACTCCATCCACCCCAAAAACGAGCACAAAATGCACAATTGGATATGTTCAGAGATCAGTTATCAGTTCCGTTCTAAAAAAGACATCAGTTATCAATCAAAATGCAAAGATGAACGAGCTCATGGTTATCATCAGAAAGGGTTCCAGAATGGTGGAAGGAAGGGATGTTTAAGTACAGGTATTGAACTACACACTGATCTGCTGCAAGTGATTTGCAGATTTGTGCACTGTAGGAGTTCTACTCAAGACCCAATTTCTTGATCCACAAGTAGAAGTAGCCCATCAAGTAGCGTCGTGAACTACAAACTGATCTGCGGCAAGTGATTTGCAGATTTGATCCACAAGTAGAAGTAGCCCATCAAGTAGCGTCGAGAGTCACCCTAGTTGGCCTTCTCGTTGAGGCCCATTATTTCTGAAGGCTCAACGAATGCTCGTGGGTTTCATTGCTTGGATCGGAATAAGTTCACTTTAGGTCACAGGATATGTTGCCGAGTTTGAAATTCATCCCTGGAATACCAGATAGAACAACTCTAGGTGGTCTGGACTGGTTTGGACAGCGGTTTCAGCGAACGTGATATCTACGTGGTTCATTTGACTATATCTTCATCCCAAATACATTGACATGGCACTTACGTGTCAATTTGATCTGGAAAATAAAAAAAAATATGGGTCCACATGTTAGTTACACAAAAAAATAATTTTAAAAATGGTCGGGCCCATGTGGGCCTCACATGTCTTCCTCACTCCTCCCCTCTTCTCTCTCCCCTCTCTCCCTAGGGCGGTCTTCTTCCTCCTCTCTCCTCTCTCTTCATCATCTCTCTCCCGAGAGTGGACGAGAAGGGTGGGTAGCGAGGAGAAAGGCGGAGTAGACGAGCAATGCAAAGCACAGCGACCGGAGAAGACAAGCAGAGTGGAGTGGAGCAGAGGGGTGGTGAGCGGAGCAAAGCGACGGCAGGCGAGATCAATCTCCACCTCGGTCACCTCCTCGCCCTCTTCACGATTTTTTTCAGAGCAGCAACTAGCGGAGCAAAGGGGCGGAGGTCGTGGGCGATGTGATTGAGCTTTGTCGTCGGCCCTCGCCCACATAGGCCTCATAATTTTTTTTGTGTAACTGATATGTGAGTCCCACTGTTTTTATTATTTTTTTGTAGCGGAGTGCCATATATGCGTCACATTAATACCACGTGGGATGAAAACCTAGTCAAATGAGCCACGTAGGTGCTATGTCAGCTAAAACCGCTATCCAAACCATCTAGAGACCTTATTTACACTGGTTTTAGAAATTGAGGGACACGTTCTATCTAGTATTGCGGTTCAGGGATGAATTTCGGACTCGACAACAAATTAAGGGACCTAAAGTGAACCTATTTCCTCGGCAGCAAGGCAACAGCAGCTGGAGGTGGCCCAGGGTGGTGGCGGTGGGCTGCAGGTCCAGCTCACCAAGGCGGGAGCGTACGCGGTCGACAGGAGATCGGTGCGCGCGTGGAGACATGGATCCGAATGGCAAGACAGGCGCGTCTAGTTTCAAAAAAAAAAAAAAAAAAAAAGACAGGCGCGTCTACGTACTAGTCCGTTTTGGATTTCCCGTGGACGGCTGTGGCTGCGGATTTTGCGAAAAAGATAGAGGGGAATTAATTTGGGAATTTGTAATAGGTTTAGAAATTGAGGGGTTGAGTCTTATTTGAAATAGGAATTCCACTCAAACTCTTGAAAGAGATTTTTGGTATAAATAGATAAGTGCTCAACCCAAGGGTAAGTAAGTAAGTACAGGAATAGAGAAAAGTTACGATTTGTTAAAGGTTACATCTTGAATTTAATAGATGAGAGAGGAGTGTTTTGTGAGTACTTCCAATACTTTAGTCAAGTTTTGTTTCCTTGTTCAAACGGACCGGCGGCAGGACGATCACACCGTGATCGATAGGTTAGTCCATTAAGTAAGTTTTAGGGTTCTTTTATTTCTGCTAAAAGATTTGGTTGTTTGGTTTCTGCTACTATTCACAATCCTTCCTCTGGTAGACATGTTCGATCCTTACACCTCTCCCCTACCCTCGTCATCAGGTAACCAGCACTGCTACCGAATAGTGTAGATCATCCCAAAGTATGATTCTTCTTTGCCCGATCCTCTTCTGTAACTTCCTTCATGTTCCCAGCTACAGCCTTCTCTCTCCCAACTGCTCATGCGCGGTCACTAGTGACAAGTACCATCACCAAATCCTGCATTTATCTATCTATGTGCTTCTGTTTTACTTCCCTCCCACAACAGTTGGCGTAGCTCCTTGTCACCAGATTTCTTTCTAACGAGATAGAAAAATATTAGTGGCAAGGATTTTTTTATAATATTAGAAATTTTATGTTGCATTTATGTCATCAAGAATATTTTTTTTACTAATATAAGCTACTTTCGTGTTCTTGGTAGCCTTTACCGGTTACAATTTGTGTTAGGTGGATCAAGCTTATCCGCGAATTAATTCCATTACACCTTTGGCAGTGTACGCTACCATCTTTTGTTAATTTTGTCCTAGACATTTATCAAATTTGTTGTTGAGATATTGCTAGTTCTTTCTCTAATTCATAGTTTGTCTAATTATTTGCTGCAAATTAACTTGAAAAACTATTGAGTGGCTTGACTACTTTGTCTTGGCCTGCGCTTGCTGTGTTTTGGATGACATCTTTAGTGCCATTTTTTTTTCTTATGTAATTAACTGTTGTGTTATTTCCCCTAAAGCCAGGTACATAACTTTCGTACAGGGATATGCCTCGACTAGGGGACCCTGATGCTGATCCATTAGCAAGAGTTATTTGGGAGATTGGATATCTTTGTTGCTTCCGCTTTCTGGATCGCTATAATACCTACGAATGTTATTTACACTCATTTTGGTATGGTGTATTCATAGGAGGCACGTTTGTGACATGGAACACTGTATATTTAGTCCTAGACAAGATCAATTCGTCCTTTGCACGGCCATGGAGAAGAGGAAGATTGTAAGATATGATGCACGGACTCTTAATTGGTCAATTCAAGTTGACAGGTCATAACATCATCACATTCTAGTCTATGATAATTATTTGTTTTACTTGACATTAATTATTTGTTTTACTTGAAAAAATTTAAGATTGTGTATATACAAATGTACTTTATAAACCTTGATATATGCATAATGAATGAAGGTTCAACTAGATTGGTCGATCAATTAATGTATAGACAATAATCCTAGACTAGCTACCAATTGTAAATTTCTACATTTATGCTCACTGGCATGCGAGCACTTTCGACGATCCAAAAGGTGATTGAGTGTTTATCTACACGTACATAGTTAGGAACGGATAGCTAGCTACTCCTGGGAGCGACTGATAGGTTTGAATGTAACCTTAATTAGCAATAGCTAGCTCTACCGTGACCCAATCAAAAAGTTTAGGAATCAGTCAGTACACGAGTGAGAGTAAACTCAGAAAGATAGCTAAAATATACAAGGGCAAACAACAAGCCATTTATTCAGAACTAAGTTAAATAAGAAATAAGACACTACTACAAAAGGGCAACACTAAAGTATAGATCCATGTTGCATGATCCCCATACCTGTTATTCTTTATATGTTGCACAATATTCTCTGCATACGTTTTTCTTCTTCCATTCCATGTGTAAGCAATTGCTTGATCTAGTTATTTTTCGCTTGTTGCTGAATCACTCTGTGAGATATCCTTTTCTCCGGGCGTCTTTCTATTGCACTGATAGTAACATATACAATATCTTTTGCATATGTTTTTAGTTTTCATATAATACCTTATGCTTACATTTTTTATAGTTTATACTAACATGTATTCTTCGTCATTCTTTTCTCGTGAAAATGACGGTAAACTAATGCGCATATCCTGAAAACTGAGGTCACTTCTGAATTTTGCACTTGTTCTCTAATATGTGTACTGATATAATGCACGTATCCTGAAAACTAGATCTACTTAATTATGGTTGTAATCTGTTAGTCGATTCGGGTGGAATAATGTTTAATGACTTAAATTCAGATTCAACCAATACTTGAGAGAGGTGAAATGGACCTTCTCCATTCATAACAACTGGATCGTTAAGGCCCATAAACCCCAAGGGCCCAACAACGGCGTGCATTCCGTCGTCTTCAGAATACCACTCCGCGTCGCCGGCGCCGGCCAAGGCGGAAACCTTATTTGGAAGTGAAACGAAGTCAAGCCAACTGTCTGTCTGTTCGACTGCTGTATTCATCTTCATGCTTCCTCTCCAAATAAAACATCATTTGAGGCCCACTGGTTGGTGATTTTTTTTTTATCAAAAATGATAATGGAAGGTCAAGACTACTCAAGAGGTAATCTCTGGCCTCTGCAACTGCACGCATGACTCTGGGGCAATATATTGCTCGCAAATTACAAAATTCTAAACACTAAGCATTTCTGAATAAAGTGGTATAACAATCATAGAAGAACAGATAGATCTGCAGGTATCAGAGGTATAATTATCTGTGCTCACAGTTGGGAAGCTTCGCAAATTCAGGGATGTAAAACAAGCTATTTACTAACCACATACGAGTTCATGTTAACTCAGTTAGTTTGATTCATTTCTGCTATGGCCTTCCTTTGACAGTAGAACAGTGGCTCACGATGTGAGAGAGTACGTAGTAATGCTAGGTAGCTGTGCATTCTGAAGTCTGAACATCTCACACATTTTAGTTCAAGACTTCAAGCTGTTTCTTCTGAGATTACAATCTGCAGGAACCAAAGTTGTTATGAATCTGTAGGAACTAAAATCTCAGATGATAAGATCAGAAAGGCACACAGCCGAGCTCAATCTCCAGCAAATCATCATTCGGCCATGGAGGGCTCAATATTCCCATTTTGTTTTTCACGGGGCCGACTAAAGTTTCTCCGACCAAATTCATTAAGATTTTGAGGGAGTTTGATACAAATTACAACAAGTATGGTTGTTGTATCAGCATTTACACACATAAGAACTAGCCCCGGGGGCCCAAGGAGAACAAACACCACACAGTGTATAGTAAACAAAGTTAAACAGGATAACATATACTGCAACTCTGCAAGGTCCAGAACAACAAAATTATTCAGATTTCTTTCAACTTGAAGACAAATTGTAGCTCCATTTATCCGAAAAGTTATGCACAGTGGTCACAAAAAGTTCAAGCACAAACACAGAGAGCTACTAGGCTTATGAATTTTCTGAATGCCAACAAATGAGTAGAGGCAAATGCTGCAGTAATGAATTGTCTGCTTTTAATCGACAACCAAAATGCAGACATACTAATCAGCAGCTAATCTCAAAACAACAAATCGTCAGCAATTGAACAGAATGCAGACGAAGAAAAGAATCAGGCAGCTGATCACAGAATAGTCAATCGATCGTCTGAGCAAAGTACCAAATCATGTTCATGTCGCAGTCGATCGGCTTCCCGTCCGGTCCGGCTCTAGGTCACCATGCTATAGATCACCACACCAAAAACGATCGCGAGAACACCTCCCAAAACTCTGTATGATGTCCGCGCGGAGTCCGTGGGAGAAGGTTCCGCGACCACTGGTGGTGGTGAGTCGACGAGAGGCGAAGAGGAAGTCGCTGGCGTCGGGGAAGGGTTCGGCGCGGTGGTCGGAGAAAGCCTTGCCGTCGCAGTCGGCGGCGTCGGGGGAGGCGGAGAGGTGATCGCGGTGGCAGGACTTGGCGTGGCCGTGGACGTCGGGGTAGGAGTAGGCGGCGGCGGCGGCGGTGCGGCAACCGTCGACGTGCTCGGACTAGGCAGAGGCGGCGGCGGAGGAGGCGCCGTGTGGGGCGCAGCCTCGAAGTCGAACTCGTGGAGCGCCGCACTCGTCCATGCCGCGAAGCGGGCCCTCCTCTGGCTCTGCACGAGCACCGCGTCCGTGCGTCGCTGCTGGCCCTCCTCCTTCTTCGTCGGGGGATGCGGAGGAGTGATCACGATCGAAGGCGTCAGCGTCGTCGTAGAGGTCGGGGGAGCAATCGGTGAGGTGCCGTGGGGGCGGCGGCGTCGACGTTGAACTTGTGGATCGCCGCACTCGTCCGCCGCGAAGCGGGCCCTCCTCTGGCTCTTCACGAGCACCGCGTCCGTGCGTCGCTGCAGGCCCTCCTCCTTCTTCGTCGGGGGAGGCGGAGGAGTGAACACGATGCGGGGCCTGAGCATAGTCGCAGAAGGAGGAGAAGTCGATGGGGTCGGCGTCGTCGACGCGGGAGGTGTCCTGCTCGTGCTGCTGGTCGCCGTGCTCGGCGGCGGAGGGGAAGGAAGAGGCGCCGTGGGGGACGCCGCGGCGTCGAAGTTGAAGCTCTCAACCACCGCTCGCGCCCACATCGTCATCCAGATCTTCTCCATCTGCATGAGCCTCTCATTCATCGTCTCCGCTCTCCTCTTCACGCCCTCCGGGGAATCTTCTGCTGGTCTCACCGATGGCCATACGCCCTTCTCGAAAATTGTCGACACATGGTTGTTCATGTTGGTTTCGAAGGCCGTCCAGACCGCTCGGAATGCCGCTCTGTTCGCCATGGATAGGGGCCGAGGCGGTGGGAGAGCTCGCTCTGGAGTCTGGAAGAGGAAGAGGAGGGATTGGGGAGCAAGGCGGAGACGGAGCGGAAGGAAGAAGGAAGAGAGAGAAGGTGGTGTGTGTGTGTGTTATATAGCTGGCGTCTGGCACTGGCAGGCGCATTCGAATGGGATGGAGCTCAGGGAGGGGAGATTTGGAGAGGCCTTCGTAGAACAAGGCCCAACGAGGAGCAGCGGGCCAGGGCCTTCCTTGATGCGCATGCTCGATCGATCGATCAGGACGCGGCCCATGTTTGTTTTCTTGTCCGGAACGCAACGACGTCACAGCCTCACAGGCACAGTCTGGTCTCAAGATGTTTTTTCTTTCTTTTTTTTTTGAGAGAGAGAATTCCTCAAGAGAAATATACAGTTCGCCTATGCCGGCGCCGGCAAATTTTGAGCCTCCCCGAGTCCCCGCGCGTGAAGACGACGACGGGATAGACCGAGAGAGAAATCCAGTATCCAGTGCACGCCATTGCTGTGCCTGCAAGGAATATGGTCCTAAACAATCAAAGTTGCTAGGAATTGGGCTGAACGTACTTGCGGATCAAGAGCTGGGCAATGGTAGAAAAGTGTTTTTACCCTGGCCTACTACGATCGATAAAGCAGAAAAAATGTCCAGTTTGACTCCCTCAAAAATAGGTTCGATCTGATTTGTATCGCTCAATCGTAAAATTGGATATACCGACTCCCTTAACTATTAAACTTGATAAAAAAAACTCATGAAACAGTGCTAAGGGTGGTATTTACTAACGTGGCATATTAACCTAGTCTTCATCCTATATGGCTTAGATGAAAGCACAATCACTAAAAATAATAAAACAATAAATAGAACCGTGGACCTGCCTATCATCCTCTATCTTTCTCCCTCCTTCCTTCCTCTCTCCCCCTTATCTTTATCTCTCCTCCCTCTTCCCCCTTATATGAGTATGATCTTTGTGTTAAAATGGATAATTAGTGTGAGATGGATAAGTTAATAGTTTTTAGACATTTCTGATGGTTGAGAGTTTCACTTGTATGAACCGAGTTTACGTGCATGGATTGTGAGGTGTGATTATCTTATGAGCTCTCCATTAATTATAAGGCACTGAGATACTGGTCTATTTAAATAGATGACAGCCTTAAAGGTCATATTATTCAGAAATACAACAAAGGCCTTACAGTTGACACCTTTTCTGCCAATATGTGATAATAAATCTTCATGCTAAGCTTCTTTTACATTTTACTGAGCTTGCAGAATTGCAATACATCTCAACATTGGGGAGTTCAGATACCCTGTATCTTTGATAACTGCACCATGCAGACTGTCCTGTACATTCATGCTTTTTGGATGCCACGATGGATATGATACAGTTCATGCTTGACTTGGTTCCTGCTTCCCTGGACAGACTATAATATACAGCCTAGCCTCACAAGGCAGAGCAGAGTTCATTTGTATTCTTAACTGTACATAGCTACAGGGTGCCCTTCCTTTCAAGAAAAAAAAGCTAGAGAGTTCCCTTACATTTTCGAGTTTTATGTTATTGAGGTTTTATTTGGCATTTTGTACTACTTTGTCTATTCTGAAGTTACTATCATCATCTCAAAATGTTGTGATCTACGATGAGATTTATTTCATACTAGGATAACGAATCCATACTAGGTTCTGTTCAGAATCGACAACGAATTTGGACAAAAGTTTTATTTAGATTCGTTGTTTAAATTTCATCTTAGTAGCAACATTTTGTATCGGAGAAAATATATTTAGTTATGGACCATAGGAAGGATGCGGGAAATATTTGGGACTGTTTGAGAGTAGCTGTTGAACACTTGTACTGGTTCTCCGACGGAGCGAGGACTACTAATGTATCGGGCTTCCGTTAGGCCCATACAACATATGTACATTGCGTGGGCTGTGAGCACAGTGATATTCCGGTCTGGCGCTGGTCGTGGCCCATGATTGACATCGACCAGCCCATGTAAGAAAGCCAGGCCCATAATAAAGCCTGTAGCTCGCTACAGTGATGGTTCAGTTCCAACAAGTTTCTCATGGACATATCCGTACATCGTCCTGGCACATAATTACACGTTTCAACTTTCAAGTGCATGATTTGAAATCCTCGGCACGAAATTGATGTCCAAATAACCGAGCATAATTTGAGTAGAGGGACACTAGTACACTACTAATCCTGGGAACTGAAAAGAAAAACATTGAAAAGAAATACTATAATGCATATCCCTCGGATTAATTTCAGGTCCAACCTGCACATCAGAGAGCTCACCATCGCGTGCGTGCATGTCTTCACTCGCACGTACCAACAAACAAGTCCATAACTAATCTGATTGATTTGGATCGCCGAGCACATGTGTGCAAGATAGCCGACCTGATCCCGATTGGCGTCGCCGCCAAACGAAAGCAGAGACGACGCACCTAAAAAGCCTCACGAATTCGTTTGGGCGTCGCGGCCACGGGAGATCATATCGCGAGACAGCAGGAGCCAAAATCCCCAATATTTTTTAGCTCGAAGCCGGGGTGGGTGATGTGTGTAGTGTAGTTCGTTCGTACGTGTGCATGGCATGGCATGGAGTGACATAGTGTTTGATATGGGTGGGGCAAGTTAGTTAAAGCTGTATCAAGGAAGCAACATTAAGGGAAGGTGACGGCTTAATTCTTTTTCTGTACATGTGTTGGTTAACTATCTTTCCCGAGACGGCGTTGGTTAGTTAGCTTGATCAATCCAAGTCCGAGAGAGGGACAGACCCGTAAAAGCAAAGCAAGCAAGCTTTTGTAATGATCCCTTGCATCAAGAACCGCACTAGCTATAGCATATTAGCATAACGTTGTTTGCGTCGTGTCTTACATGCAAGGGATTATTGCTAGTAGCTCAGCTACCTTGATTATTTGTTTGCAGAGTGGACCCTCGATGATTTGTTTGTTATGAAGCATCGAGTTAAGAATATGTTAGGCGTGCTGCTTGTTTTTCTTGTTTTTTTTAAGTGAGAATTGACTATGGACCTTGTAATATGATATTGCATTAACATGCTGAAAATAGTTAGGAATAATGGAAAGCACCAACGATGCTGAGGTGAAATCTTGGGTATGAAACTTCACTCACCAGATCTAAATCCTAATATCCAATTTATAGAGTGATTCTTACCTGGGTTATCTTTTATTGTCGGTGTTTCATGTTAGATCACTCTTTAACCATTTTTTTATTTTATGTTTGGTATCATTAACTTTGTGACACTTTGGACCACTCTTAATTTCTTTATCCATCTATCGATCTACATCTCATATGTCAATAAAATGGTCGGGAGTTCATTGACGGGTAAAAGTTAGTATAGTCGAGATTGTTCAAATATCTAAGAAGGGAGTTAGGGTGGTCCAAAATACAATAAAGATAAGATTATCCGGTAAAAAAATATTGGTTAAAGAGTGATACAAATAGATATACTGACAATAAAAGTAACTCAAAGTAAAATTTACTCATAAATATAATACACACTCCTATAGGTGTGTTTTTTCAATAGGATATTAACGAGTATTTGGTCTTCATCTCTATTGGAACGTGTGTTAAGGAGTGTATTCCATAGGGTACGCGTACGCGTAGCAGGATGAGAGGGGTGCAAAATTCCCAAATCCCAAACACCGCCATGCTCACGCGCGGCGCGCGACCCATTTCTCGTACAGCACAGACTGCCATTTCGCGGAGCGCGTGTACTGCGTACCGGCCCCACCGAATCCACCGCACGGAATGCGGCCTATATATGCAGGTGCAACACTTGCATCCTTCAGATTGTCAGAGATTCAGAGGCAGAGCCGAGCCCCACGACACCCACCTCCTCTCCCTATCCCCTTCTCCCCCAAATCGTCTTTCTCAAATCGAAGGCTCCGGTGGTGAGCGCTAATCAACCGCTTGGTGATTTGGTTGCGCTTGGGCCACTAGTTAGTTGATCAGTGGATAGTTGGGGTTGGGCGTGCTGTTCTGCTCCACTTGGGATGCGAGTTTGATCGATTTGGCTTTTTTATTTTAGCTTGCTGTTTCTCGTGCTGCATTGGTGAGAAACTTGTTTTTGTTCGTGGATTCAGCGTTTTCTTCGCGATCAGGCGTCCGGTTCAATTTTTCTTAGCGTTTTTGTCCAAGCTTGTTCGTGGATTCAGCTTTTTTTTTTTGTGTGTGTCGAATCAGTCTTGTTCTCGATTTAGAAACTAGTTGATCACTTGTTCTCACTGTTACTGTGGATGTGATCGCGTCTTCGAATGCGATTTTTGATTGCTTCCATGATACGATTTTCCTGTGCTCATCTGCTAGATTCTGTGGAAAGCTTCTCTACTTTTTTTTTTGGTTCGCTTCGCTTTAGAGATTTAATGTGATTTTTGTTGGAATTTTCCTTGACATTTTGATCCGTTTAGTTGCAGGGATTAGTTGTTCCCGGAGAAGCAAGGAATCGCCGCCATGCAGGAAGCTCTCCTACCTCCGGCTCATCCAGGCCGCTTCTACTCGGACTTTGGCCCGAAGCCGTTCGGCGGCGGAGATCAACGGCTCTCCTCGCCCAACCTGCTGACCAACGGTGGAGATCTCTTCTACGGCTGCTACTCCCCCTTCAGCCCTACACGCGTGCTCTCGCCGCCGCCGCTGCCGCGGCGCGCCGCCTCGTTCTCCCACTGCTCGTCCTCCTCCGACTCCGTCGTCGACGACGGGGATGGTGCGGGGGCAGCGGCAGCGGCAGCGACCGAGCACCGCCTCCACGTCGCCCACCTCGCGCTCCAGTACCAGGAGATGGCCAACCGCTTCGAGCTCTGCCTCTCTCACCTCGTCGATGCCGCGGACGAGGCGGCCGCGCTCCGTCAGGAGAACGCCGAGCTCCGCGTCGCCAACAACGACCTCGCATGCCGCATCGCCAAGTTTGGCGGAAGGCAGAGCTCCGCCATCGCCCTCGCCGGTGACCTCCGCCGCCTCCGCCTCCCCAAGGAGCAGAGCGTGCCAGCTCTTCCTCTGCCATCCCCGCCGGCCGCACTGATGAGTCCCGTCGCCGTGCCCGAGAAGCAGGCTGTTCTTCCGAAGAGCATCTCCATTCGTTCGACCGGCTACCAGAAGCTGAACCAGGGCGGCAAGCATCGCGTGTCGAAGCCGGTGAACGTCGGCTCGGTGAGACCAAATTCCCCAATTCCTCCATTGTGTTGTGTCTGGCTCCCAGTCTTGCAGTGCACTGACTCCAGTGCTCAATCCAAAATCCCAATCCTAACTAGTATGATGTTCTTGATGCAACAACGCAAGCAGCAGCGCGTGTTCGTGGGCATTGACGGCGCGGAGGGAGGCGAGCACAAGGTTGGTGTGAAGAAGGAGGAGCCGCCCATGGGTGGGCTGGAGTTCGAGGTGTACAACCAGGGCATGTTCAAGACGGAGCTGTGCAACAAGTGGGAGGAGACCGGGGCTTGCCCCTACGGCGACCAGTGCCAGTTCGCCCACGGCGTCGCGGAGCTCCGCCCCGTCATCCGCCACCCTCGCTACAAGACCCAGGTCTGCCGCATGGTGCTCGCCGGCGGCGTCTGCCCCTACGGCCACCGCTGCCACTTCCGCCACTCCATCACCCCCGCCGACCGCTTCTCCTTCGGCCATTGATCATACATGTCAGTCCATCACCGATCGCCAGTCTCTCACTCCCTCCCAATCTCCCCTCTCTTTGACAATGACAAGAAAATAGGAAAAAAAAAAGAGAAGAGGCCGTAAATAAGGTATACTATTTAGTTGCACAAAGCAAATGAGAACTGAGTTATACAATTAGCACACAGGCGAAATGTGAATACTAGAGAGTTTTAGATATTAAGTTGTGGTCAGATATGTGAGTTATTACATTGGGGGTTATTTGTCCTATGGTTTATATTGTTATATAGGTTATTATGATCTTGTTTCCTAGTTTCGTTTTAAGCAAACCGGGTGACAAATTGTTGGACTCATGTAAGTAAGGCTGTTATATGGATATCTGAATTATGTATTGAACACTTGTACGCTATGAAAGTGCCTGGAGGCTGTTATTTGCAATTTGATTGATGTGTTGGAACACTTGTATGCTGAAGGTTCAGGCATCTTCATTCTTCAGTTGTAATGTTTTATGGGCAGTTGAAGTAATGAACTATAATTTTAGTGAAATTGAATTGAAAGCATTGGTGCCATTTTGTGGTCCTCTTTCTCTATGCTCGTTCATGTAATGGATTATATACTTTTGATTTGATGAACTTGAATTGAAGCCTGTCAGTGGATGACTGCATTACCTGGTGTGTTCTGCCTGGTGATTTGTCTGTCTTCTTTAACTAAGGACTTAAGATCTTGCTGTCTATGATGGATAGTTAAGTATGCACTTTGTTGTTATTTGCATCCCGCGTCTTATGAGATTTGTTCAGATGTCCTCACTCTTCACTCCTACACTACTGAAGATGATGTGAAGCTTCGATGCCTGATGCCATTCTGTTTCTACTTTGTGCCTGTATTTGTGTATAACTGCATTGCACGGGAGTATTTTGCATTGCTTTCTGCGGACAAGCCTGTGATACTGGTAATGTGTAAAGTTTGGAGATTTGGTGCCTTGTGAGTTTTCTGAGCGTGTGTTTTGTCTGAAACGATGACTCGAACTCGATGAGTATTGTATTGGGAAGGGTGGACCCTGGACAGTTGTTCATTGCACTATTTCTCCAAAGGATTGATGTCCAGTGCAGCCTGCATACATTGTAACATTCCTCTTTCTCTGTGTAACCGGTTAACCCTGCACGATCGACCGCCGGCAAGAAGCTGAGAGCTAAAAGCCAGCCCTGCCCTCTCGCCGGTATCCGGGTGGCTCACCGGCGGGTTCGAGAGGTGGACGGCGGCGCCATGGCGTCGTATAGCCCATCAGAACCCATAGAAACTGGATCGGTGCACGCTAGTCCCAAGCGCGTTATTAGGCCGCACGTAATCCAAATCCCGTTCAAGCCTCACTAAAATGGGCCGCACGTAGGTCGTAATCCCCGTTCCTGGCCCAACTCAAATTGGGCCGCACGTGATTGAAATCGGTTCCAGCCCAACTAATATCGCCGGCATACCGATTGTTGCGGTCCAGGACGTGTCCATTAGGCCTTCCTGCCACGCCTCCCACGCCGGCGCCGGCGGCCGGAGCGGGGCCGACGTGGCCGGCGCCGTTCGCTTCCTCGACCTCAGGGCACATACCTCTTCACCGCCTACGCCAAGTCTGGCCTCTTGCTCCCGCCCGCCGCCCACCTGTTCGACTCAATGCCTGACCCCAACATCTTTTCCCGCAACCGCAAGAACACCCTCCTGTCGGCGCTTGCCCAAGCCAGGCTCATCCCTGACATGGAACGCCGGCCCATCCCTACAATTCGGCTCATCGCCGGCTTCACCAGCAGCGCCTCTCCTGCCTAGGCTGCCGGGTGGCCGAGGCGTACCGCGCGTTGCTCCAGGAGGAGAGCGTCAGGCCAAGCCGGATAACTCGCTCTGCCACGGTCATGGTCGCGCCGGTGACCACCTTCTGGGCAGGCAGGCGCACTGCCAGATACTGCGACTTGGGATTGCTTTTGTCGGTAGCCAGAGCCAGTTGATCGATCAGTAATGCTGTATGCCAAGATGGGCCTCATTGAGCATGCCAGCCAGGTGTTCGACGAAATAAACAATGCCGTGGTCATGTTCATCACAAGGCTGCTATGCTGCAAGATGGTTGGGGGAACAAAGGTGTTTGTTTGACCTGATGATCAAGTACAAGAATAAATGAACAAAGTTCATACACAGCACGCCACGGTATTGAACTCTTCCGTTCCTGAAGTACAAAATGCAGCACAAAATCGATGACCTATTTGGCCTGTGCAAGATGTCCAGGGTTACTTTGTTTGATAGTGCATTTGTTGGGGATCAACACCAGCTGCAGATTCTGATGTTGCCCATAGGCTATAAGCCACAAAAGGCCTTGAGTTTATCCTCGTGGCGAGCTCCTTCTTCAGAAACACAGAAGCGAATGAAGTCGTCGTTGTCATGAGTCTTGAAACGGGGAGGGTGGCACTCGTCGACGAGCTCGTCAGGTGCCTGGATCATGACATTGGGGACGGAGAAGAGCATGCAGGTGTACCTCGTGGCATGCCCGCTCACCATTATCCGGTGAAATGGCGCGTGCAGACGGTCGTTTGTCCATGCCTGAAGATTGTGAAAATTCGAAAAAAAAAGTGTGAGATTTGCTGATCTCTTGAAGGATTAAAGACGAGCATCAATTATCAGGTGTGAGTATTGAAGTGTGTACGTGCGGTAGTAGTATAACGGAATGCGTAAATACTCATACGAACTATCCCTACATTTCTTGTCGTGTCAAACATGGAATGCCTGAAACTGAAAAAAGGTTGCAGCTAGCAGCAGAAGAGTCACATTCTGTAATTTGTTAAGAACGGGCCAATTGGTATCTATACTACTGTGTCTTGCAATGTTTTGTTTTTCAGAATGTTTCCTCTAGTCACTTTCCTGAATTTCTGGAATTCAATTAGTCCGTAATTAACGCTGCTTACACATTTTTTACTCAATCTTGATAACATTTTTCCCTGAATCTTACGGCCATCCCAGCAAAATGTTGTTTACACATTCTTCGCCGGGCTAACAATGTGTAAGCAACATTAACTAACTACGGACTAAGAATGTTGCTTACACATTCGATATCCACAACATCACCAGTCCCACTTAGCTACTGTTGTGACCGCCAATCCACCATATCCTCGATCCAAAATGATGGGGAAATTAATTTTTTTTTTTTTTTACAGTGAGTGTGTTATATAGAGATTGCACTGGTGCTTACCCGGAGAGCATTGCCGACATTGACGATGAGCGACGTCGGCGACGGCTTGACGAGGACCCACTCGCCGTCCCTGGTCTGCATCTCGTTCCCATTCACCTCGTTCTGGCACACGATGCTGAGCCAGTTGGTGTCCTGATGGGCGATGTACCCGGTCACCTTCGCGTCCGAATTGGGCGCCTTGTACTCGGCCATCCGGAACAGATGCCAAAAGGACTCGCTCTGCGCCTCGTGGTGCTTCGCCACGCCGAGCCCTTCCAGGATCATCCGCCGCACCATCTCCTCCAGATCCGCGATGCGCTTCGCCGCGGCATGGACGATCTCGCTGCGTGTCGTTGCAGAGCAAATTGACCAAATCTTGAACAAGATTTGAGGAGAATGGAATGGGGGATGCGACGCGAGAGATCAGTTTGCTTACCAGAAGCCGTCGCCGCCGCCGGGCAACACGAGGTCGGCGAAGGCGCGGACGTTCTCGGGCTTGAGGCCGTCAACGATGGCGAGGCTCTCATAGGCGTCGAGGCCCGGGAGGCCGCCGAGGTAGCCGTGAAAGGGCTTCTCGGGGCCGTAGTAGTTGCGGCGCTTGGTGTCGACGGGGAGCGCGAAGAGCGGCCGGACGGCGGCGTCGAACAGGCTGGCGCGGAGCTCCGGCGTGAGCTGCGGGTAATGCGCGTCGAACCAGCCGTGGGTGGTGAGCGCGTCCATCACCCGGGCGCGCACCTCCGCCCACCGCCCGGTCCCCGGCGCCGCCGGGTCCACGCCGGAGAAGTCGATCCTGGGTGGGAGCTGCGCCGTCTCGCCGCCCATCGTGTTCACGGTGACACTGTAGCAGCAAAGGCAGCTTGAGCTCCCAGCTTTGATGGGGATTGACCGATGAGGTCGCTTCCTTCTTTCTTCCACGTGATTAATGGCGATAGGCGATAGCAGCCACCGTTGACTACTTGACGTCGTTGCCTCGTGGGTAATCGGACAGGTTGGAATTCAAACTGGGCTTTGTTTTCTCAGGCCTAAGGCCTTGCCTTTGCCGATGATGCCCATGACAGAAGACAAATGGGCAGTAGCAAATGTTCTTCCATGACTTGACCAGACCTCCAAAGCCAAGGATTTGTGTCAAAATGCTGCAAAATTCATGTGCCACCCGTTTAAGACACTGTGATTTTATACTTGGATTTTAGCAGGGATTTCATGAGCAATAGTTGAATTATTCGTAGGACCGACAAATTTTAGAGGCTGACTGAAGTTACACCCTGAACATTGATGCTAGTATTAGTATACGGTGAAAGCAGATGACCTCGCCTGACAGGACAAAGAAATCAATCTGCTGCTCTAGGTAGACCTGACGTTTCGATTAGTATCTTCTGCTAATCTATTGAAAAACGGATGGGGGCAAGCCAGCCCAACCAACTGCAACACTTTAAAAACAAAGGCCTGACGTACTGCGTGACGCGTGACAGAATTGTCTAGCCTTGATTAAATCTTCTAGATGAACAAGCGAACGGACTTGTAACATTAGAACAGTATTATATTAGGCATCCCACGTGCATGCGTTGACAGTGAAGAAACTATAGATCAAAAAGGTCATGAGCCAACAGGTAAGCATTTGTTCCAAAAATTTCGAATTGCACGTTTTAGCCACAGATAACACCAGTGGAGAACCGATCTTTTATCGTGATATCTCAAATTTTGTAAGTACCAGTTAGATTTAGATCAGGTACTAAAAATATTTCCAAGTTCCAAAATCATTTTTAAGTCCTGGTTGGTGTTACCAACCAATACTAACATCAATTGGGACTAAAGATATGTTTAGTACCGGTTGCTAACGACTAAAGATCACTCCAGGATTAGTTAAAAAAGAAAGCATCATATCCATGTCAGATGGGTGGAGTTGGTGGAATGGTTACGTGTATGAGGGTTAAAGTAAGAGATCTTAAGTTCGAATCTCGCATCGTACGTATTTTTGGATTTGGTATGCATCTTTAGTACTAGTTGAAGATCTAGATTTTTATCCCAATTTATTAGTCACGGTTATCATAATCGGAATAAATAGAGGTTCTAAACCGGTGGAGTAAAAATGAGTTCCCCATTAGTGGAATTTTCATGTGCTCGGGGCTCATCTAGTCAACAGAGAATTTTCGTCATTAATCCATCACGCCTCATTTTGTCAAAACACATGATTTTGATGTGATTGAAATTTGACCGCAGATCGAGGCCGCAGCGATGAAACCAGTGATAGTAGTAAGGTTTACCATGACAGTGATGCCGTCTTGTTTTTTTAATCAATGAACCTCTTGAATCTTGAATTCTTGATAGTTGATATGGCGAGGATTGGTTTAACAAGCATACAAGATGCAAGAAGAACAAGAACAAGGCGGATGCGGCACGAACTTTGCTCGATCGGTTTCTTGGTTACAAAATTAAACATACTAGCGGCGGCATGGTGACTTGCACCACGTAGAAGTGTACATCATCATCTTGTCCTAACTAATATTTCTTACAAATTACAAGGAACGGAACAGCAGTAGTAATCGTGGTACACCAACATCAACCTGAGAAGCGAGCAAACGAACTTGCAGTAGCTCGCGTTCAGTCTCCATGTCGATGGATATGGATACACCACGCTAATTGACTAGCTGGCCACTAGACGCCGTCGCCGTGTTGTGCTGCGGCAGGTGCGCGGTGGAGTGGTGGAGCATGGTGGTGAGCTCCTTGGAGGCGACGATGGACTTGTATATCTCGACGACGAGCCTCTGCTCGAAGTCGGTGAGCTGCCCGGGCCGCGGCGCCGGGAGCTGCTTCCGGCGAGGCACGCGCCTGGGCCACAGCCCCTCGGGCGCGGTCGGCAGCGACATGGCCGACGCCTTCCTCGACACGGCGAGCATGCCGCCCACGTACGCGTCGCGGATCCGCGCCAGCAGCCGTGCCGGGGACAGCCACACCTTCGCCACGCGGACGCGGACGCGGAGCAGCCGCCGCAGCCGCAGCCCCCACCCGCGGCGCGCGCCGAGCTGCTGCGTCGCCCTCGTCTTCCCGCCGCCGTTCGCCGCCTCCAGCCGCTGGTACTTGCGCCTCCCCCAGTGGGAGCGTATCCCCCTCGTGAACCGTATCGGGAACGCCTCCACCTCCATCGATCGTTCGACGACGAACTCTCGTCCGCGCGCGCGCGCGGCCAAGATGCTTTTGCGTTGGGTTGGTGAGTGGCAGGAAGAGGAGCAGGAGAAAGCTGAGGCGACAGAGGGCGTCGCGTTTGGTTGGTGAAACGCGATGCGGGGGGGCTTGCTCTTTATGCAAGCGGAGCGGAGTGGGGCGTGGTTGGTGGGAGTAGGAGCAGTAACGAACGAGACGAGCGCGACGCGATATGGGGATTCGCTCGCGTCGCGGAAAATTAAGGGCACACGTAGCGAGAGTTCGCGACCCAAGTGCGGTGCGCTGCGCACCGGTTGGTGATGGTCGCCGTGGTGGTCGTTGTCGCCCACGGCGCCGTCTACTGCTTCTGCATGGCCCAAGTTAAACAGGAAAGAGACGTGTTGTACGTTGAACGTCTAGAAGACAAGTAGTAGCTTGAATTGGCGGTACTCTGAAGTTTGAACAGAAGGGGAGATTCTCTTGCTTGTATATTTCACTTTGTTTGTGACTAATGGTCAGATGAACTACTACTTGGATTTGTAGTTTACTTGGAAAAGTCTTGTGTTATATATCACATTTGATACTACCTGGATGGTTCGCGCGCGCATCATCAGAACACTGGATGACATCTAGATGTTGGTGGTCAAAGACTCAAAAAGTATTAGTGACGTTCCGAAATAATGCATCATGCACGTGGTCAGATAAATACCAGCTGGAGTCATCGCCGAATAATCTGTTCACCGTAAAGTTGAGAGTTGAGTATTCAGGTTAGGGATCAGGTCAGCAGCTTGCGTTTCAAATGCTCAAATTAAAACTGACGCATGCATCACCACCTTAAAAAATTGTGCACAATAGCCATAGCCTCGAGTACACGTTTGTTAATCAGCTAGCAGGTGCAACATGGTGACGAGGAATGGACTTGAATGGCGCTGACGTGGGTCTAACTGGCTGCGTTGGCCGACGAGAGTACAGAAACGGCTCCGGGTCATGGCATCAGACGCAGGTTTTGACGTTTTGGGGCTCCGGTGTTTGGACGGAACCACGGCATCGCACGGCGTCCGTGATGGAATTCTCGTCAGTTGATATCACGCTTTTTGTGGCGTGGCGGGGCCTCCTGTTTAAAGAAGCAAAATGCACTAATTAATACGCGTGCAAAGGCTAACAGTGTTTTTGCATTGTACGTGCGGTCACCGGGGTGACGCGGTTGGACTTGTGGTTCGTTATTGTTAACTTGTCAGGTACATACTCGTACTCGTACAGGCAGGCCAATCGGGCAGCGTAAACCGCAGCCATTTCGCCACTGATTCGGTCGTACCTGATGCGCCTTTATACTGGTGCTCGTGTTCACAGGAGAATCACGTACACCGATAAGTTCATTTTTAGCTCTAGCCGTTTAACCGTTTGTCCTAAGATAAATTTATCTTTAAGTAATCATTGCATCGAAATTATAAAAGTGATAAATAAATATATTGAAAATAAAAAAGAGAGAAATAATTACATTGAGATTCAAGAACTAAGAGTATTCTGAATTTTTTATGGGTGAAATGAATAAATAATGAACTTATTTTTGAGTGGAGGATATACGTATTATAATCTTCACGTAACCTAGTAGATGGACTACATTTCTAAGAACGTAAGTGGACCGACCCATGAATCCACTGGTAGGCAAAATTAATGAGTAACTGTAGATTGACCCGTGAGTTACCTAATAATTTACCCTACAAGTGAGTTTATGGTTCAACCCACTGGCATCTCTAAATGAGGCAAACCGAGCCACGGCGTGGGAACCACAGGTTACCAACTAATTTAATCTATCAACTAGTTGGGTATCCCGCGTAATTATGCGGCTAGCGCCCATATAAAATTATATATTTTTTAATATGATTTTACTTAAATTTTATCAAATAGCTATCTCGTTGTCTTGAGACTTTAAAAAAACAAAATCTTATAATCTCCATGTTTCTAATTTTATAATTTTTAAAAGTCACATCAATTGCTACCTTTTACTTCTTTGTCACCCCTCCTTTATTTGTTTGCTCGATCTACCATTCCTTCAATTCATTTTCATTGGAACATTTAAAAATTGGACCTTATAGTTTTTAGAGTTTATTGTTTTATTGGGTTTCGTTTTTATAATGTAACGCCCAATCCATCGCGGTGTTAGTGGGGAAAAATCTATTTTAATAAAACCTTAATTCCAAAAATTTGTTCTTGTTATTGACTGTGTGCGTGTGCCAAGATCTCGGTTGTCCCCTCCATCCAAACCCCAGCTCAAAAATCAAATCCAAATTCGAAACAAACCGAAAAAGTCATTTTAATCAGTATTTTAAATGGTTTCAGAAACAACTGATAAAGTTATTTTAAACGATTTTAATAGTCATTTTAAACGGTTTAAATAGTTAGAGAGATTAAAATACCTGACCCTTTTAATAGAGGGATTGATGTACCTACAAGTTCAGGGGTATAAATTATATCTAGGAGTAATGTTGGACTTTTTCCTTCCCCAACTAGGCCCAACTAATATTTTTCGATTGGAATAGTTCACTTGAGGCCCCTTAACTTTACACCGAATTTGATTTTCGTCATGAACCCCAAAACCAGATACACCCGGTCCTTGAACTGTCAAAAACAGTGCAAACGAGGTCCCTCGGTGGTTTGGAAGGTAGTTTTGGCTGTGTGACGCCTACATGGCTGGTTTGACTAGATATTCGTCCTACGTAGCATTGACGTGGTGCATACGTGGCAATTCTATCCTGGAAAAATAATAAAAAACCGTGAGCCCACATGTCAACTGCACACAAAAATAATTTAAAAATGGTGAGGCTCACGTGGACCCCACATGTCAGCTACAAAAAATTAAAAATGGTGGAGCCCACGTGGGCCCGACATGTCATTCCCTCTCCCTGCTCCCTCTTCTTCCTCATCACCGTCTTCGGGTGCTTCGCCCCAGCCCCGCTGAATGGAGGCGGTGCCTGGGACACCATCCCCGACGGCCCACCGAACGGTGGCGAGGTGTGCGCGGAGGAAGCAACTGGCGCGCGCGCGAACGACGGGCCAGTGGCTGGCGGGCTACCGCGGAAGGAGCGTCGTGCGGCTGGCGACGACATTGCCATCCCCGACAGCCTCGCGGCACGCCCGGCGGTGGCGTGGGACCGCGGGAGATCTGGAGGTTGGAGAATGCCCCGGGGAGGGAGGGCAGGTGCGGTGCTGAGGTACGGTGCTCCGTCATCTCCCTTCTCCCCTGCCCTTCCCCTGTCACGCCTGAGTGGAAAGGCAGGTGCGGCGCAAGGGTGGCGTCAATGTCGGCGAGGCGGCCCGCGCGAGCGAGGCTTTGGAGGTGGCCAATCGAGATGGGAAGCTCGCGGATCCGGAGCTGGCGCCTGCGCCAGCGAGTGTGGTGGTGGCGGCGGAGGAGTCCAGGATGAAGGAAAGGAAGACGACGCGACGGAAAAGGGCGAGGTCATTAGTCTCATCGCCGTCGGGGATGGAGGGGAGGGTCTAGATGCTGAGGTGCATCACGGACTCCACGAGTGCATCCCCATCATCCTAGCTCCCCTAGCGCTCCCGCCGCCGACGCCCACCCCTTCTCCCGCGTCGCCGACTACCAACAGCGGGCCTTCTCCCCACCCACCGGTCGGCCTGTCCATACGAGAAGAGACAAGTCGAGTGATAGAGAGAGGGGAGGAAGGGAGAGAAGAGGGTGATGACGTGGTCACCCTGACGTGGGGCCCACGTGGACCCACGTTGACTCAGCCAGTGGCGGATGTATGTATAAGCTGTGGGGTCGACTGTCCCCACAGCTTTTTAAAAAGCATCCCTATAGATCTTGATTTTCATGTATAAATTCAAAAAAGTTAGAGAAATGACCCCATTTAAATACAAACCAGTAGTAATTGATCCCACAGGGTTAAATTCCTAGCTTCGCCACTGGACTTAGCTGTCACGTCAACGTCACGTGGGACGAAGATCTAGTTAAACCAGCCACGTAAGTGTCACGTCAACCAAAACCGCCTTCCAAACCGTCAAGGGACTTTGTTTGTACCGGTTTTGATAGTTTAGGGACTTTGGACTGGTTATATCTGATTTTGAGGTTAAGGACAAAAATCAGATTCGGTATAATGTTAAAAGGACCCCAAATGAACTTATTCCTTTTCGATTCCAACGAGCCTCAACTCGTCCACTTTTGTTACTAGGCCTCGATAGATGAAGCCCATCATCATATCGTGATAACGATAAGCTCAATCATCCGCTTTGTGAAAACGATAAATTTTTGGACTTTTCTATGTCACATCCCACACGCAAGAGAGTATTGAGCGTAACCACTAGCGGGGAGGAACTGCGACATGCCGCCATTGCGAGATCGAATCAGGCCAAACGACGAAAGATCAATTCAGCCCGGTGCAACGTCTTATGATCCAAACTAAATACAACCCCAAGTAACGATCCAGAGAAGAAGATCAAAATACCAAATTAAAGTAGCCTACAGAAAAAGTGGGGAAACGGACAACACAAACACACGGAAGAGAACGATCATCTAAGCTGCATGCCACACACATGTGGCGCGGCGGCCGGCTTACGCGCCGGGGGCGGCATCCTTGGCCCGGCTATGCAGGTATCCGCCGTACTCGCGCGCGTAGTCCTTGACGTGGCTGGCCGTGTCGGCGATCCGGCTGCGCGCGTAGTCCACCCGGTCGGCGCCGACGGGGTGCCTCCCCGTGAAGTAGCGGTACATCCACGTGCCGCCGGCGACGGCGACGACGACGAAGGCGCAGGCGGAGAGTGCGACGGCGGCGAGCACGAAGAGCGCGATGGCGACGGGCACCCAGATGGGGCTGGTGAGCAGCGCGATTGGCCCCAGGAAGATGAGCGCGACGACGGCGCCGGTGAGCGTGAGCCCGGTGAGGAGCAGGAGGACGGCGCCGGAGACGGCGAGCGTGAGGAAGCCGACGACCTGGGTGGAGTTTGGCGCGTGCGTCTGCACACGCCGGAGCAGCGTCGTCGTCGACGAGTCGGCCGCCGCGGGCGCGTACCCATGGCGCTGCGCCGCCGTCCGGCCCTCGCCGTGCGCGTGCTGCTGCCGATCTGCCATTCTCGCGGTCGACCTAGGAGGATGGCAGCTCGTGATGGGGAAGTGGCCGGGAGCGAGGAGTTAAGGTGCGGAGAGGGAGGTGCGCGCGCCGGCACGTGTCGCGGCGACAACCATGCATGCGCGACATGTGTGGGGCGACGACCGAACCCAACAAACGGACGAGCGAACGCTAGGACAATGCTGCTGGTAGTAACGTGCTTTTCACCATGCTCTTCGGATCGGATTCTTTTTTCTACCTAGACAAGCGCACAAGCTGTCTGCTTTTTGTTTATGTCATCAAGAGGGCACGTGTGCGGTGTGCCAAGTATGGGATCACCGAGATGAGATCGAGCAGAGCAGGTAGCCAAGCCGTCACCAGCGACAACGAGTGAGATCGAGCTAGTTCCGTGACAGGAATCCGACGGCGAATGGAGTAGGCGCCTAGCCGGTGTCCAAAGCGGCAGCCCCGCAGGTGTGACTGATACGAGCTCATCCGCGCGCCGCGCGTGCTAAACGCCAAAAAAATAACCAAAAAACCATCACATATACAAAGTTTGTATACGTGTACAAACTTTATATCCCGTACGTATAAAAAAGAAAAACCAAAACTTATATCCTGTACGTATTAAAAAAAAACTTCGTATCCCGTACATATAAAAAATATATACATACGTACATATATAGTATATGTATATATGTATGTATGTACTTTATATACATACGTATACAAAGTTTATACATATGTATATATTTTTATATACATCGTCTATGTATATTTTTTTTATATGTATACACTTTTGATGTATAGAAAAAATATATACATGTATACAACCCTAGTATACGTGTATACAAATTTTGTATTGACGTATACAAAATTGTATTTGATATATACAAAGTTTGTATACGTGTATAAAGTTTCGATACGTATAGATTTAAAAACCAAACCAGAAAAAACCGAAAGAAAAACTGGAAAAAGAAACGAAAGAAAAAAAATAAAAACTGCGCGCGCGCCTTTCCGCCGCCCCCTCCCCCTCTCCGCGCGCGAGGGGCGGGGAGAGGGGGGAGGGCGCGCGACCAACCACTAATTAGCGGTTTCGGCAGCGGAGCGCGGTAGCCGAGACACTTGAGTGATTGATTCGTCAGCGAAACCGTGCGGTAGAAAGTGAGGGAGAGGGAGGCTTGGGGATGGGTTGTGGTGGGCCTTCTACTTTCAGCTAGAAGATGGCTGGGCTGCCATCGTCGGGCAACATGTGGCCCAAGTGATGGTGATAGCCGAAACTTGTGTGCGGTCGGTGTTGCCAAGTTGCGAAGAGAGCCGACAGGATGCCATGTTCCCTAAGGTTGCCATGTTGGCACACCACGTGGGCAAAAGTGGTAAATAGTTAAGAGACCACCTTTTTAGAGTGGCAAATAAAATTAAGTGCAAATGTAAGAGGGGTATTTAGATAATTGCCAAACCTAATAGTGGTAAATAGTTAAATTTCCCCCTGGTCACGCTGTGCCTGGAGCCCTGCCGAGTGAGCCATTCGATCCCTGTGTTGTCCATGCGGTGTTCATCCGGGCCAGGGTTACAGTTACACAACACCAGTTTACACCCGGTCTGCTCCAATTTTTTTCCCCTTCTTCGCCTCTTCTTTCTTCCAACGCAAGAACAACAGGAGAGAGAGAAAGAGAGAGAGGATGAGAGCAGGTAGGAGAGAGAGAGAGAGAGCAAGCGTCTCCTAGGGTTCCAGGGTTAAGGCGAGGTTGGCGGCGAGGCTCGCGCCGTGACGGCTCCTCTCCTCCGGTGGCAAGGTGCTCGGCGAGGAGGATGGGAAGGTCATAAGCGAGGAGGTATATCTCCCTCTCGCTTCCCTAATCCCTTTTCTCTTGATGTTTTCTTTTTCACGGAATAAGGAATTGTGATGAATCTCAGACTGATCCTGAAGGATTATCTGTTCCATGAGGTTTTACCGTTTTACAATCATGAGTCATGACCCAAACGTTCCATGACCCTTGTATCCAAAAGTTCAGATACCCACTTCATGCGACACCTAGTTTTTCCAATCAGTCTTCTAGTGTGCGGTGGAGGGATCCATGGGTCTCCGAACTTGAGATCCATTTCCAACGCGCTGCTAAAGAAAGTAGATGCGAACTTGAGATCCATTTCCAATGCGCTACTGAACAAAGGCGCTTTGGCTTAGTGAAATTATCTCTCCCAACAATGGCTATAACCTATTTACCAAGCATTTAGAAGCAATTTTATAGATGATGTTACACAAGCTAATCGGTCGGAAATCCTTCGTTGAATGAGGCATATCACTGTATCATTTATAGCTTCTGGCATTTGTGCATTTGTGCTGTACTAAAGAACTGTCTCATTACTTTCACTATACTATCCTTTATCAAGCCCCAAAATTTATGGTAAAATCTAGCCGGAAGCTATCGGGTCCTGCGACTTCAATAGGCCCCATTTGGAACAGGGCATTTGAGATTTCTTCATCTGTAAATTCCTTACACAACATCTCATTCATGCCATCTGTAACTTTTGCACTGAATAGACTAACAATTGGCTCAACCTGTAGACTTGGATCTTTAGTGAACAGTCCCTCAAAATCGTTCTTTGCTAAATCCTCCATGCTGCTGGGACTGGTGTACACTGTACCATCAGCTGCTTTTAGTTTCATTATATGATTTTTCTTCGCTCTCCAAACTGCTTTCCCATGGAAAATTTTTGTGTTTTGATCTCCCTCTTTAAGCCAGTTGATCTTTGATCTTTGCAGCCATAACATTTCTTCTCATCAATTTATTCATCTGGTCAGTGGCCTATCTGATCTCATGTTGATGTGCATTGCTGGCCAAAACTACTGCTAGATATGCTCATGCTCTCTAATTAAAACAGTGATGTTCATTGGTGGAATGGTACTTTTAATTTGTTATTGGTTCCTAATACTTTAGTATGATTCTGAATCTTTCCTTACTGCACTAGAATATTACGAATTGACTGATCTATAGTTTATTCTGAGCTGCATATATAATACTGAATAATGATTATGAATTGATAGTATATATGTAGTTGGGCACATTTCAACTATGTGTTGTTTTGGCCGTGCGTGTGCTGACCTTAATAAAGGACCAATTATTCTATCATTACCGCTCCAAATCTTAGATTGCCGTTCATTTTAATTACTGAGAAAATTGTAAGAATTGAGTTAGTTTAGAACATAGCTGTACCATTGTAGTAGTTATTCATGCAATGAAAATCTTCAGTAGTGTATTAAATATGTAACTAATTTGAGACCCTATTTTCTGTCGAATCATATTGTAGCTTGTAGCACTCAAACAGGAACAACTCCTTCTGAAGCATGAGTCTGAGGTGCTTGAAAAGTGTACTCGCGCTGAGCTCGATGTAAAGGAGTCCAAACTGGAAACTATGGTGGCTACAATGAGGTACTACTTGCTATGTCCATAAATACTAGTATATTATGTCGCACGTTCACGCCACTATAATCTCTCTCTTTAAAATTTGTTTATGTGTTATTGATAGTAATTAGCTGAAATCATGATAACAATGTAATTGATGAATTACGATTAATGAAAGTCAATGGTAGAGTAGTCTAGTGAGAATACAAACGGTTTTTCTTTCTGATTACATGCATGGAAGACGCGCGTATACACATCACTACTTTCTTTTAGACACTCATCCTCACCGCTGCCTTCCCATCGTACGTGCCATTGCATGCCTCCTTATCACCCCCTTATATTTCATTGGCACTCTCACCATATAGCCCATCAATTTGCATCTTACATGTAAAATTTAAGCTAATAACTTTAGTTTGATCATGCAATTAAAACGAAAAATTATGGTAAAACAAAATCAGCATTAGGATCATTTATTAAGATAAGTTGCTCTAAAGGTGTACTACTTATTAATTTGTAATGTAAATTTACACTAATACAAATGGCGGGTGCAATAGTGATGTGTTATAATATTTATTGCACCATTTTGCAATTTAGTGTTAATATGCTTTTTTTTTCGGAATGATGTAAATTTAGGGTTGGACCTAGTTAGCCTTTCGAACTGTTTAACGTGCGTGGTGACGTGGAGGCCTAGTGTGCTGAAGTCCAGCCCATCACCCTCCAGCGGAACGAAATGGTGACAGGAGGTGGTTAGGATTTGGATTTTCTGTTCTTAGCTGTGTATGGTGGCCTCTCATCCACCCATGTAAAAGTGTTGTAGCTAAGAGATAAAGCTAATCATATGAGTCTAATACAGGTTAATTTATATGTTAAAGCTGAATTTGGAAGATGTGTCTAACACTTAAAATTAAAGAAAAAACTATATTAGTCATTTGAATTATAGGGTTTGTGAAACTTGTTTTTAAGCAATTTGAAATGTAGTCCGGTACAATTATAGGTGAATTAGAATGCAGGATATTTAAATTTGAAAGGTGCGTGGCATCCTAAACTTTTTTAGGCCAAACCAAAACAGAGATTTAAGTTAAGACTACAGCAGGTATGAGAATTGACTATTAGAGTAATACTTTCCCCAATATTTTGTATTTACTGGGAGCATATGACAAGAAACATTGTTAGGGGTGAAGATGCAAAAGTGGTATGACATTTACCTCACTACCACACCAGTGGCTCCCTTCTAAATTTGCCACATTAAATGTTGCGTCTGTGTTGACCTTCATCCAGCACACCTGTGTCATACGATGAACAGTAGGCTGCCCCTTCACCATCAGGTTTGCCTGTTCTTCTACTTGGAAAATAATTCTTTCAGACACCCCATCCGGCGATTGCAGCGCATCAACTTGATGCGCATCATTTCGACTAGACCAGATATTATACAGAGTTGTTAGCAAACACGATACAATGAATTCTTTCTGATCCACTAGGCGATCTTAGTAACCAAAGGATAGCATCTTCTGATCATTACATTCCACACCCGGCCAAGGAATACCCACTTTTGACTCCACTCTCTCCCATACCCACTTTGAAAATTGGCAATCCCAAAACCTGTGATATAAATTCTCCTCCCTGCCACAGAAAATACATACAACATCCTGTTTGATCTTCCTTCGGAACAACTCTGTCCCAATAGCTAGACCATTTTGTATCACCCGCCAACCATGGAATTGCAATATTTGCACTCCACAGCTTTAACCACCCTTTGTGGCTTTGGACAACAATTATAGAAGAGCTAGCACCATTCTTCTGCAACTCCCTCTTAAAATGATAGGCCGACTTTACCGTGAAACAACCTGACTTTGTAAATATCCAGGCCACGCAATCTTCGCCTTCCCAATCCGAAACCGGGATTTGCAGGATATCTCTGGCATCACACTGTAAAAAAATCCCATTTACTTTGTCTACATCCAAAGTTCTTGTCCCCGGTACAAAGAGGTCATTGACCACTGACACATTGGGTTGCAATCTCAAGCCCAGTGGCTTACAAGATCCCTCTCTCGAAATCCAATTATCCTTCCAAATATTCACGGACCTTCCATTGACTATATGCCATATTAATCCTTTACACAACAATTCTCTTCCAAAGATAATACTCCGCCTAGTATACGAAGCTCTTTTAGGTGCACCGGCCTCCAAAAAAGAGCAACTTAAGTACCTCGCCTTAAGCACCCTCGCACAGAGAGAATTAGGATTAACAAGCAGCCTCCACCCCTGCTTGGCAAGCAGAGCTTGATTAAAATCCTCCAATTGGCGGAAACCCATTATCGATTTTATAGATCACGACTACAGTATTTGCATGGTATGGGAATCGTTGGTACCAGAGTATACGCGACACTGAGGTAAAAGAGGCAGGAGACAATGATTTTATACAGGTTCGGGCCTCCTCAACTGACAGGTAATATTCCTACTCCTGTTGGTTGAACCCGTTGTTGCTCTTATATACCAGTATCACTCGAGTACAATATTTGGCATAACCTAATTTAGTTGTCGTTGACTTGGTGATAAGGATCTTCACACGTAGTCGACGACGTGGTAGTCTTCATCAAAATTAGAATTTTAATTTTTGCATCTAAAATTGTTGAAAACATTTTTCCTAAATGGAAATGCTAAAATTTCTATATAAAGACCTAGATAAGACTAGTCCAACTTGTACACATTAGAAAAACTTGCAAATAAAATAAAACTTTCTCCTTTGCTAATTCAAACTAAAATATAAAACATAATGTAGACTTGCATATACATAGTGAATTTGTTATGCTTGAGTCTTTTCGTATTTTTGGGATCTTACCTGCATAGCATACTAGATCTCATATATGTTAATTAAAAACTTAGGCAACCAAATTATTTTAAAAAGATACTTGTGTTAACTATTGGAAAATCATTATCTAAAATTATACAACTTAAAATACTACAAATTTACTGTTGATCACCGTATTAATATAACTAGGGCAAACAGTAAACTTGGGGTTAAAGTTAGAACTTCACCACAGTCACAATTAACCATTTTTCAGCTTTCACTCAACCTCCCCCACTTTTCTCACTGCCAATGGGTCCCAGAGCAATGTGGGACCGACTGATCAGCCTCACATCCCTGCCCATGTCACCCCAGCACGCAGCACGCAAGCGACACGCAGCCTCCACGCGTCGGAGCGCCGCTGAGCTGCTCCTCTCCTCCATTTCGTCGCCGCCGCCCTCCTCCTTCTTTGCACTCTCTTCTCATTTCACGGAAGAACCGAGACTATCCCTCCTGGACTCGACAGGAACGGAGGCGTCTTCATTGGCGCCGGCAAGATTTCTCGCCGTCGCCATCGCCACCAACCCTCGGTCGTCTCCAACTCATTAATGTTCCATTACCTTCTCAAAACGCCGATTCCATTACTTCTAATCTCGCACTTTTTGGTGGAGCCAATCGACAGGAACGAGACCTCGCCACTGGAGTCCTAGAGCGCGCACCGGAAACCGCCGCCGTGATCTCGACGCCGTTCCGGCCGCCGTGAACTATGGCAAGCCGAGCCGTCGCGCCAAAATCGTCGCCTCAATCTCTGGAGCCCTTCCACCGAAGGAATCGAGCCAACAAGCCGTTAATCCGGAGATCCACTTCGTCTTCCCCAAATCCGGCCACCGCCACCATCTGCCATTTCTTCGCTCTCTGGTGAGCTTCGTCGGGATTCCTTCCACCCTTGCGCTCCTATACCATCACTTAATCTCGCGCACAACATCTTGGAGCAGATCCAGACCTAGAGCAAGCCGTCGTCGTCTTCCCGAGGTGAAGCGTCGCCGCCGGGCCGTTCCGCGAGCCTTCGTCGACGAACAAGTTTCGCCAGCCTCATATAGCACTTCCGTGAGTCTCCTAGGTACCCAAGAACTCATATGCATGCATCCCTTTGGGTAGAACCGGCCTCTAGCACAACATGCAGTAGAAGCCCTTGCACAGCCACCATCGAGTCCGGCCACCACAGCTTGCAATAAGACCACCAATACCTTCTCCTTGAACACCTCTACATTTCTTCTTTTGGTCACAATTCCATCCGAGCCATGGTTCGCCGCCGGCAACACTGAACATGGGCGTCGGCCATTGCCGCCCTGTTCTGTCCAGGTCGCAGGGACCTCGTTTTGAAAGGAATCGAAAATTGAGGTATCAGTTTGTGAAATTCCTAGAGACTGACAAATAGGACTAGGACTTAATAGTAATAACTATAAACTTAAAACGCTCTTTGAGAAGTATATTCCTCTCAGTAAAGGTAGTGCGGGTTGATTTCCTCTTTATCCAAGAGTCTTTTTGCAAAATCTAGGACACTGACCTGTGCACCCATCTATTTGAGAATCTGGAAATTACAAATAAAATTGCTTTTCAACAGGAAAACATGCAAACTTGTAAAATTCATATAAAATCAAATATAACACATTTTTAGGTCAAACAAATTTATGTAGATTTATAGAATTAAGAACTTTAATTTTATGAGTTAAAATGTTGAACTTTCGGTAGACCAAATACATCTAAAAATTATGTATGAGAAATAATAGACATAAAACATGTCACAACCTTGCAGATTCATATAAAATATACTTTAGGTCCAAATCAGCCAAAGTAACACTTAGTTGGACCAGCAAGGCTATAACTTCATCCACCCCAACCAAAATTTAAAATACTTAGTTCATATAATGCCTCTCAAGTTGGTAAAGAAATTATCAACATTAAGTACACCTCAAATTGTGAAATATATAGAAATTCATTTTAGCTCCAAAAATGATGAATCCAGTTATGTTGAACTTAGGATATCATGCCCTTTGCTTTTACAAACTAAAAATTTGACAGGACATGGTCAGAATCTATCTTTAAAACTCGAATAAGGCCTAAATGACATATTTATATTTCTAGTTTAGGACTTGTAAAATTCATATCTCCCAAAATAAAAGAAATAAAATAGAAATTATTTCAACTAAAATCATCTATGTTGGTATATGTTGGTATCCGGAACACACTCATAGTATATGTTGGTATCGCCAAAAGAACCGATTTAACAAGGACATCCTCCCCAATTTACATGAATATACCTGTTCCAACAGAGCTGGTAAAAATATACCTTCATCGCATTTTAAAGATGCGAACTCACGGCGTGGTGTGAAGAACACTATCTATAGAGCGCATAGTGATTTGGCCTCTAAAAGAGTCACTTAGGCCTAAAGGGGTGGTGAATAGGCTAATTTAAAAACTCAAGTAAATGTAGGAGCAGAACTTTTTGGAAATTCCAAAATAACGGAGTATGCGCTCTAGTAAAGAAATGCTAGATCTAGTTGCCCGCAAGAAAAAAGTACTAGCATAAACAACAACTAGAATTATAGCGGCACAAACAAGTAAAACTAGAGGAGGGAGAGAGGGATTTCACCCAGTTTCTTGCAAGATGAGTTGTTCCCGAAGTTCGAATCCTTGAGAGGATTCTAGTCTCCGTTGAGGAGCTCACAAAGAGTTTGGTCTTTGCTAACTCTTTCCTCAAGAGGTTGCACAAAGCACTCCTACTTCCACTAGTGGTATCTCTTCCCTTTCGGAGGTGAGATCCGACCTTCACAAACACCTCCCGGCCAACCACAAGTAGATCGGTGGCTCAAGAGTGACAGTTAACCATCTAGGAGTCCTCAACCTCCAAGAGTAAAAGATGATGCAAAGATCTCTTGGGGAATGAAGCTAGTGCTCACAAATCGTCACGAAGTCAACACCAAGCACTCACACAAACTTGAAACCACAACTCCCACACACACACCAAATCCAAATCGAAGACCGGTGGAGAGGGGAAGCAAGCAAGGAAGGCTCAAAAGTGAATCTCAAGAGTAACAAGTCAAGGGCACCAATTTTTCAATGAGAGCAGCAACCTTGACTTGGAGGGGGGAGGGGGCTATTTATACCCCCACTCTGAGATGTGCCTATTATAAGCAAAGATTTCATTTTTCGGAAATTCTGAAATTACTTTTCGGACAAGTCCGAAAATCACCAGAACAACAAACTGAAAGAATATAACTGGGATTTTTGGCACTTCTGAAAACTTTTCGGACATATTCGAAAATGACCAATACCAAACGCAGCTCGATAGACTTTTTTGGAAATTCTGAAAATCAATTTCGGACATATCCGAAACCGACCCGAAGGTTGGTTTCCTTCACTGCCTTTTTTGGAAATTCCGAAGACGATTTTTGAACAAGTCCGAAATCAACCCGAGCAGGTGCGGCTTCACGGTCATTTTCGGGTGGTTTTAAGACAAGTCTGAAATCAACCCGATGCTTGTTTTGCCTCTCAGACATTTTCGGAAATTGCGAAATGGCATTTCGAAAAAGTCTGAAAATCACATATAAGGCACAATGAGTAAGAAACCACTTAAAAAATAGATTTTTGAGCACCCAACTCATTCCTCATCACCAATGCATCATTCACTTTATAGTACGGCTTTCCTAATGACACAAACAAACGGAGATGTACATTATACCATTTACTCATATGCCACATCACATCGTTTTCTCACTTTCCCGAGATTTTTCACGGGATTTTGCATTGAACCACGCTTTATCGAGAACTAGCATTCCTTCACATATTACTGAAATAATTTGTTAGTACTCTGTAATCGCATTGTTATTAATTACCAAAATCATTAGGGGCCTAGATGCACTTCCAGCCTTGTTGTTGACAATTTTCTCAAAGAGTAGATGGGTAATATTCGACTTTTCATGCAATTTGTACAAGTGGTTCTGTAGATGCATTTATAAAAAATGCTAAATAAAGAACGGGATTGTCTATGTTGTAGTCCTGCAGATATTTTTTGTGTTCTTAGCGGAATTTTCAGCCCCCAAAAAGGAAAAAAAATAGTGAGTTTGCAAAAATGCCCTCGTATTTTTAGAAAAATAAGCGCAATTTTCACAAGCATAGAATTTTGCATTTAAACCCCTGTATTTATAGAAAAATGCACATGTATCCCTCTGTATTGGGATACTTGTTGAATATCACTGGAATTTGCAAAACTCACTGAAAATCATACACTTGCATAAAAGAATCCCGGGATTTCAAATTTTATCCCTTTTTGCATTTGAGGCACTTTTATTGCTGATGATTATGATTATGAAATTTACTACCGCATTTTGATTATTGATTATTTGTAATGCTTTTATTATCTTTAATTAATATCTTCGTGATAAAATATATAGAATTGCTTAGAATATATTGGAATTATTTGTGGAAATTTTGTGTACCATTGTATTACAATATTTGTGCATTTCACCTGAATGTAATTTCAGCATATTTTTGAATTACAGAAGATGACTGGCATCGTGAACTAGAAGTTCGCTGAATCTAGAATATCTCTGATTATATGCAACCAAAGTAGAAATTCTACTGGAGCAAGAAACTCTAAGCACCATTAAATCAAGTGCTCTGCTTATTAACTTGATGAGATTGATTAAGCATTTCAATCTCTCGTTGGTATCTCTATGTTACTCTCATGAATGAGTATGCCAGAAGAATGAGCGCATCGACACTCTTTTGACTGCACGAAAGAAGCGGTTTGAAAGATTATGATGCACACCCACCTCTCATAGAGCAAGAACTATGAGCAAGAATAGGTATTTTCAACTATCATTCACTCAGCGGATGACCCAGAGAGTATGGTAATACGGTGCACCGAATTCGCATCGAATACTGTGGAAACTCTTGATATTCTATCTGAACACGACGAAAGTCGCACTGAATTATCATTAGTACGCATACAAGAAGCATGCCTAGCTAGTTGATAATAGAATTATGTAACACTCAGGATAATGTTCACTAGAAGAACATTGCCTTCCCAAACCACCTAGCACAGTTGATAATGAAATCAATACGAGCAACTAACCTGGTGCATTTACCTTAATGAAAGAAGAGAGAAAAAAAGAAGAGTAGAACATAGGTCAAGGTGAACTAGAACCATGTACTCATGAATACGAAAAGAAAAGGACTATCCTAATAGTACACCCCATATGAATTGAGGGGGGTAACTCCTAGCCTATTTGCATGTCTATGAATGTAGACTCTCCTATGCTAGACCGCTTCGATCCTGAAATTTATGTCAATAGAAAATCAAATGTTATAACTGTCGAGCAAGAAGCTCGCTATGAAGTTAATTAAATCTGATGTATTGGAATACTTCGTTGAATCAATACTTTGTCATCATTTGTTGTAACTTTTGAATAGAATATTGAATTGAATAAATGGGTTTTGCCCGAGTAGAGAACAATTTTCCCTGCAATAAAGGATTATTCCAGAATAAATTAGCATATCTAAGGCATTTACTATTCTGTTGCTATTTCCTAGCACATGATTATAATGCTTTGAATTTTGTGTAGAACCCAAACATTAAAGAAAAAATGTGGTCCGCATAACCACAAATAGTACTTAAAGAGAGATATTTTCTGATGCATAGAACTGACCTTTGCTAGCCGCAACAATATGTAATTAACTTCATAGTATTATGGCAAAATTTATTACAGGATATTCAAAATTTATGTAATTAGCTAGAAGACACCGTAAAATCATGTCACTGCCGAGGGACATCAAAAAATCGTGGAATTAGCATAGGACACCCAAGATATTATTTTATAATTTCCAAGAGAAAAGAGGAAAGAGAAATTTAAAAAAAGACAAGATTGCCCCTGAACTTGAGTATGGAAATTTATGGTCTTTTCATATGTTTAACAAATGAAGGCGCACATGTATAAAATTGTATCATGCCCCTGTCCTGGAACGGTTACTGTTTGTTGGCGGCATGATTAAAATCATGATTTTTCAAGCACTAAATTGATCAATGATGGATCAACAATTGGCTGGTTGGCTAGTACACACAAAAATACAGAGAATTGGAGAGAAATTGTAGTGTTCTGGGATGCAAATACAATAGCCTGGTATACTGTCTTCAGTTTCCGTTTTCTTCACAAGCTAAAAATGGAAGTAAAAGAAGCCACAAACGGTATGATTCATCACAGCCTAGTAATAGCCTTTTCCTGCAGGATTCAGCAGCACTGCACGACGAAGGCGTAGGGGTCAAGGGCACTGCCACCCACTATGGCGCCGGTACGTCGGGAACTGCCCCGACCGGGCCCAACAATGCCACGACGCAGAGCTCGGTGAGCCGCCACAAGACGCACCGGAGCCGGCGTAGGCACAACCCTCTCCCTCCACTGTTGCTGCCACCCATCTGCACGCTGTTGCATCAGCCGCCACCGAGGCGAACAAGATTGACCTGATCTAGTAAGATAGACCTAACAGGCTGGGGTAATCTTGTCTTATTTAAATTTCTCTCCTCTTTTCTCCTAGAAATTATAAAATAATATCTCGGGTGTTCTACGGCTAATTACACACTTTTTTTGTGTCCCTTAGCAATAACATGATTTTTCAGTCTCCTACCTAATTACACAAATTTTAAATATTATGTAGCAAATTTTTCCTAGTATTAACATAAAAAACAATCGAGCATCCATAACGACATAGGTCTCATTCGATTTCCAATAAGGATGAAGATTAAGTGTGCACGTAAAACGTGATAAGTTATTAGCACATGATTAATTAAATTTTAATTATTAAAAACTTGATAATGGATTTATTTTATTTTTTATAGCAACTTCTATGCAGAAAGTTTTCGCACGAAACACAACGTTTAACAGTTTGAAAAACGTGCTACTGGAAACCGAGAAAAATATGTATCTTGTTGGAGCTTACAACGGGACCATAATCAAAATGCACTATGGGTGAATAAGCAACCCTGTTAAAATGGAAATAAGCTCAAATGCAATTTCTATAGGGCGGATACAATAAGCAGAACAAGGTATCAACTAAGCCAACAATGAACAAACAAAACAGACCACCCCTGCTAGACATCCCAGCGATACGACTCTATGTAAGATCCACAGCAGAAGCCATGTAAAAACGTAATAAATATATTGCACGTATCACTTCAGCATATAAAACAAAACAAATATTCCAGGCTCCATCTTTGATCGGTACGGAGTACAAGGGATACAGACTTAGTTATTCAGTGCAGTCTAAAGCACAATTAGGGGAACATAAACTACACCACCTCATAGTACTTGGAAGTTCCTACTTTCATCTTAGGACTTATCACCATGGCAGCCATTGCTGAGACGAGACTGACTACGACGCCGACTATCATAGTTGGCACACCATATAGCGGCAACAACAGACCAGACAATCCTTATATTCCTCATGTCTCTACGGAAAGCATCTCCCGACCTGCACCACACAAAACATAGTAACTCACTACAGAATTCAAATCGATTTGGATATTATCTATATCTAGTTCGTTCAGAAGACAAAATAGTGTCATATTTCATATTCCACACTAGTCTAAGGGTCTGTTTGGTAGGGCTCCAGCTCCTAGATCCTTGTTCGGTGGAGCTGGAGCTAAACCAAACACTACTAGATCCTCTGTATTTTTAAGAGTGGAGTAGGTGGATCTGCTACATAAAATGCATAAGAAGGGTGGAGCTACCTTTTTCCCACCTCCACAACTCCAGCTCCATATCAGATTTGGAGCCCTACCAAACGTACCCTAAGTGGATATATATCGAGTGAAAACACTAGATACAAACCTATGGAAACAAGACATAAAAGATCTCTACATTCGTGAAAAAATTGTGATTAAAATATTAGAGGTAGGTATAGGCATGGTTTATGTCTTCACAAAATTTCAAGACCAAATTCAAATTTATTTGCAAGATACAAAAAATACAAATTTTGAACGAATAGTGATACAGAAGTATTCATTCAAAAATTGTCTTCTTTTAATCTTCCAAACGAAGTTGAGTTTGGTCTTAGAAATTCTGTGAGAAAGAGATCATGCCTATCCCTACCTTTAATAATTTCTTCATGAACTTAGAAAAATCCAGTTTTCATAGGTTTAATTGAACTGGAGATTTCCCCGGCTAGTAATCAACAAGAATAACGACTGTCCGCCAGAAAAAGAGAAACTATACATGCAGATGCTCATGTCACACAATTAAGTTAAAAATCAGTACATTTTTCTACTGCGAAACAATTCCATTAAAAGAAGTGATAGCTTGTTTTAATCCCTAATAACAACTGCCATTTTTGCTTCCTGTTGTACAAGCTGTGTTCTAAGGTGAAAGTTTATGGGATGATAGATGGCAATCATGGCATCAGAACCTATGTAGCTATGTTACAAAAATTCCCATAGCTAAAGTTCATGGGAGCAAAGTTGACCTTTTTCCTGTAAACAGGTTCTTTGATTAGATTGTGTTTAATTTGATCGACCTAGATTACTATTTGCTTTCCTACAATCATGTACAATGGGAAGGATCCAACTGATGAAATTCATGTACAATGAGAAGGATCCAACGGATGAACTAAAATTTTCTTAGCGTGTGCTCACATATTAACAAACAAAAAATACAATCGTCATCTTGCCTGTAACTCCTTAACAGCCGTATCTGTTGCCAGATCTAACGGGAACTACAATGACAATATGCTCTCAAATGCACCCCGTAAATAAAGAAAACACCAAATAAGCTGAAATTCAGTTTCTATAGAGCAGAACATGATACGGGCTAAGCCCACAATAAACACATCTATTCAAGTAACAGGAAGTAAAATGATACAGGCTAGTGCTCAGACTTACGCTTCAAACTCTGCTGCTGCAGATTCCAGGTAATTGGTTGCACCCAGAGAAGGCAGGTGGTTGGGTTTTGTACAAGAGAAGAAAGTCCGGCTGGCTCTAGTATAACCTTCAAAAGGGACCACACCAATTGTTGGGTGGTTTACTTTGGTAGCTGCGTGAGGGCTTTGAATAGAATTCAGGCACTTTGCTTGCTGCATTGGAAGGCAATATAAGGAAATTAATGTTTGTTTCACCAAAGGCATACAAGTTCACTCTTATTGTGGAAAAATCAAAGTAATTGAAAATTGCATGGATGTGAAAGAAAAGGCACCGCCTTGTTCATGTTTTTTTTAAAGAGAAGGAATTATAAATTGGCCGGTTTGAAAGTGTAAAACTAGTGCTAGGCAAAGAAATTGAGAAAAGCTACTTACAGAGACAGGAAGGCCATGGTTATTGGGAAGCACCGTGCTAAAACGACGGAGAGCTCCATTAAAAACATTGTTGATAGCAGAAACGCCTCCTCCTTCCTGAAAGGAGGAAAAGAGCAATTATGTTATTCCCTGCTGTGAAAGAAAAATCAGAAATTTGAAAGATTTGGAGGAGTGTGTATACATACAGCGGAGGTAGGACGATTAGCCATCGATCTGGACAGCACGCACGAGAATTTCTGAAACAAGAAACGCCTAGGCATGTCGGCGATCTATATATTGATCCGTGCGTCTCTCTGCTTGGAATTTCCGGGGAGCGCTAGCTGCATAAAAAAGGGCCTAAAACCAAAAACAAAACGGAATCAGTCCGAGATGAGATCGAATCAGGTCAGGCGAGGTCAGTTTTCGGCAGGCCCCATGAGCAGCAAGGAGGAATCCAAATCTAATCTCAACAGGGAACTTAAAATCAAACAATGACACGGAAAGAGAAAGAAAGAAAGAAGATAAAGCTGACCCTAGCGGCTGCAGGGAGGGAGGATGGCGCCCGCCGGCGGCGAGGATTGAGCACCGGGCCTCCAAACCCTAGCGCATCGCGGTGGGGAATGGTTGTGGAGGTGGGGAGGGATCGAACCGAACCTTGTAGACTTCTCTGATCGATATATATATATATATATTAATATTCTTAAGCCGGCGGGTTTTCTTGCAAAATTGTATGCAACGTGTCACCGATAGTTACGCGACGCGTGCGGCCACCGCTTCATCGCGCGCTCGCGCTATGCCCGCACTCGCGCGTGCGAGCCAAACTGGCTGCCCTGGAGCTTGGGCTGCAACTCTCCCGGCCCAGCAGGTAGGAGACGGGGAAGAGCTTGGGTCAGCCTCGCTCCCCTTTCTTTTTTTCCCCCCTCTACCGTTCTTATTATTTTCTTGCGTTGTTTAGGAAAAGCTAAGTGTGAAATTATAAAATTTTATATTTTAAAAGGATGTCACGACTATCTTTTATTAGAAAAATCTAAGCATAAAATAATCTGATGAAACAAACAGGTATATGTATTTAGCCACTTTCTAAAGAACAATCAAATACATCTATTATGCATCTATTTAACAATGGTTTATTACCCAACCAAACTTTGAAATACCAATAAAACAACAACATTTATATCTCCAAAGAAAATTTTAAACCGGCCCAAAAAATATTGACCGCATATAAGTACTATAGTAAAGAAGAAATTGGAGAAAAAGTGAAATTAAATAATAATGCTATAGCAATTAAATACATGAGAAGGTAATATTTCCAAATAACGATCCTACCAATACCATGATCTTCATATTATGCTATTTCAATGTACAAACATAGTCTTTACATTTATATCTCCAAAGAAAATTTTAAACCGGCCCAAAAAATATTGACCGCACAAAAGTACTATAGTAAAGAAGAAATTGGAGAAAAAGTGAAATTAAGTAATAATGCTATAGCAATTAAATACATGAGAAGGTAATATTTCCAAATAACGATCCTACCAATACCATGATCTTCATATTATGCTAAGTCAATGTACAAACATAGTCTTTTTAACATAAATGTGCTAAAATGCTAACAAAGCTATGCCTTAACCTGCTCCACCCGAGCACACAGCACAGGCCCAACTGGTCTAGTATTGCAACAAACGCAAATCCAATATGCACATGACAAGAAAATATTTTTTCTGCTATAGGTTACTCCCTCCATCCCATAACATGACAAGAAAATATTTTTTCTGCTATAGGTTACTCCCTCCATCCCATAATATAAGACGCGCACGTATTTCAAGATTCAATCCTTAAAACATTTGACCAACGCTTAGTATAATATGAAATGAATTTTATTTGCTAAAAATTATATCATTGGATTGACATTTAAATTTACTTTCATATGGTTATAATTTTGTTGCTACAAACCTTATATTATATGAGAAATTATAAACTAAAGATTAGTTTTGGAGACTGTGCCAACTTTAACCGCGTCTTATATTATGGGATAGAGGGAGTACATGAAAATAGAAATCGATATATCAATAAGAGACTATATTAACATGTGCACAGACTACCTAGGTAGAAGGCGAGCCTACGAGCTAATTTTCTTGTGTGTGTCTCTCTATGTACGTATAGGAAGTAGGAATTTTCGAAATTTTCGAAAATAGCAGAGTAAGCGCACTTCAAAGTAAACTCTACATCTAGCAGTCTACAACAAGAATCTAGCACAATCAGCAACTAGTTCTATAGTGGCACAATCAAGCAAAGCTAGAGAAGTGAGAAAAAGGGATATCACCAAGGTTGTAGCAAGATAAGTTGTTCCCGGAGTTCAAATCCTTGAGGGGATTCTACTCTCCGTTGAGGAGCTCACAAAGAGCCGGGTCTTTGCTAACCCTTTCCTCAAGAGGTTGCATAAAGCACTCCTCCTTCCACTAGTGGTATCTCTTCCCTTTCGGAGGTGAGATCCGACCTTCACAAACTTCTCCCTGCCAACCACAAATAGATCGGTGGCTCGGGAGTGACACCTAGCCGCCTAGGAGTTCTCAACCTCCAAGAGTAACAAATGATGCAAAGAACTTCCGGAGATGATGCAAGTGCTCACAAATCTTCACTCAGCCAACAATAAGCACTCACACAAACTTGAATCCACAACTCTCACGCGCACACCAAGGCCCCGTTTGGTAGGGCTCCAAACTCCAACTCCCAGCTCCCAGCTCCAACTCCAGTGAGAGCTAGCTCCTATAGGAGCTGAAGTGCGTACGAAAGTGTTTGGCTAGATTGGTTAGCTCCACTCCACCACATCCCTTGTTGGTATTTCATCGAACACCTGGTTGGCGTCACCCTACCGCCGCCGTCGTCACTCAGCCCGCGTGTTGTCGCCTCCCACCCTCGCCGCCGGTGGTAAGCCCGCGGCCCCCACCGCCGCCGCCGCCGTACGCACGTCGCCCTGCCGCGGCCACCGGCCCCCGTGCACCTCCCGTGCATCGCTTGCCGCCACCGGCGGTCAGCCTACAGGCCACCGCCGCCGCACGCGCGTCGCGCTGCTGCGGACGTCGGCGCCTGCACGCCACCGCAGCCCGCGTGCCTCCCGTGCGTCGCCTGCCACCGCCAGCGGTCCGCCCGCGGGCCGCCGCCGCCGCCTGTGCGCCCGAACCACCCGCGCGCCTGCCGCCGCCCGTGGCTCTCACGGGCCATGCCGCGCCACCACCGCCCGTAGCTATCGTCGACGTCCGCCGCCGCCGGTCACCACCGCCCGTCGCTGCTGTAGGGAGGAAGATGGGGAGGAGAGAAAATAGGAGGGGAGGAGGTGTGAAGGGGTAGTTCACTGGCATTTTTGTGTAAATACATTAAAATTAAATGGTAGTGGGTCTTTTGGGGTGGAGTGGAGCTGTGGAGCAGCAAAAACCCAGCTCCACCCCCATAGTATAAATTCGTGGAGCAGCTTTGCCAACTCCGCTCAAAAAAATAGAGAATCTGTACCGTTTGGCATAGCTCCAACTCTAGGTAAGTTGGAGTTAGGAGCTGGAGCTGTGCCAAACGGGGCCCAAATCCGAATTAAGCACGGGTGAGAAGGGAAACAAGAAAGTAAGGCTCAAAAGTGAATCACGAGATGAACAAGCCAAGGGCACGAAAATATCCAATGTGTCCAGCAGCCCTCACAAGTGAAGAGAGTGGGTTATTTATAGCCACAGCTCCAGATATGCCCGTTATGCACAACAATTGCATTTTTCAGAAATTCCGAAAATTAATTTCGGACATATCCAAAAATTTCCAGAACAGCGAAATAAAGAAGTCAACTGAATATTTTTCGGAGATTCCGAAAACTTTTCGGACAAGTCCAAAAATTTTCAGAACCAAAACAACCTTATGTATATTTTTGGAAATTCCAAAAATTCCTTTCGGACACGTTAGAAAATTTCCAGAAAATTTTTGGTTCGCAGACATTTTCGAAAATTCCAAAAATTGATTTCGGACAACTCCGGAAATTAACAGAAACCTTACTGACTTTACTGCCATTTTTGAAAGTTCCGAAAAGTAGATTTGGACAAGTCCAAAAATTTACAGAACCTTATTTTACTTCTTGGTCATTTTCGGAAATTCCGAAAATCACTTTCGGATAACTCCGAAAATTTCCAGAAGCCAAAATTGGTTCTGTCTATTTTTGGAAATTCCGAAAATCTATTTCGGACAATTTCGAATATTTCCAGAACATAGAAACTGACGAGAAACACCCTTTTAAAATCGATTTTGAGCACGTTCATCACTCCTCAGATGTCAATGCATCATCCCTCTTAATAGTGCAGTTTTCCTAATGATCCAAAGGAATGAAAGTATACAATACAACCTTTGATCATTGCTGCAACTCATGATTTTGTCGTATTCGTTGAGTCATGCATTGCGCTACAAATCGTCACGGACTAACACTCCTTCACATTCACTTAAATAAAATTGTTAGTCCTCTATATTCGCATTGTCATTAATCATCAAAACAATTAGGGGCCTAGATGCACTTTCAATCTCCCCCTTTTTGGTGATTGATGACAACACGATTAGATCACAATAGAGAATGAAACAATATAAAGGTTTTGGTGCAAGATTTTAGTGAAAGCTCCCCCTAGAAGTGTGCTTTATAAGCAAGTGGTGAGCTCCTCTTAAAACCTTGCATCCACACTTAAGCTCACAACAAGAATCACAAAATGACTCAATGATCACCACATATCATGTGAATAGAAATGAAAGCATTGCATCACATAGACAGTTAGCATAAATGGCATTTCATCATAGAGTCACACATAAGCAGTCATTAAAGACTTACATAAAAGCATTAATAAGATTACAATAACTCAAGTTCTACCACACGTAGTCTCATACATATAGAGGTGCCATCAATGTTCGACCAAACTAGGAAAGGAATAAGGATATATATTCTCCCCTTTTGGCATCAAAACACCAAAAAAGGGAGGACGACGCGACGATGACTCAAAAGAAAGGCGCCTGGGGAGGATCCTCGGGAGGAGGAGGATGGCCATAGCTATGGCCAAAACCAAAGAAGTCGTAATCCGGAGAAAGGCCGGCGAAGGGACTCGTCAGGCTCCGCCTCAAAGCCCGGAGGAGAAGGAGGGACATTCACCTGAAGATGATGGTTCAGCTGTGCCTGCATAGATTTGACGCGTCGGGCCATCTTCTTAACTTAGTTTCGTGCTTTGCGGTTCTGTTTAGCCTCTGTAGAGCAAAGGCCAAACAGACTCCGCAAAATGAAGAACAAGGGAGATGGCACGCGATGAGCCACAGGAGCAGATGGCTGAGGCTGAGTCGAGGAGGAGGGGATATCCCTAGCTGCAGCAGAAGTGCTTGCCCTTTGCATATTTCTTCTTGTTGATTGCAGATCAAATCAACTGGCACGCCCTTGAATCTAAAGCTTAATTTTGGACCTGCACTAGAGTAAAGCAAATCTCTCAGGCCAGTGTGTGTTTTTTGCATCAACAGAAGTACATGGAGGAATTGCACGATCCTATCATTGATGAAGTGATTGAAGGGTGCCATCGGCAGAACTTGAAAGAATTAATGGGGTTGCAATACCCATGGTGCAAGGAAATCATTGCTCAGTTTTATGCAACGGTCTACTTTGAACCCAACAAAGACAACACCATTCATTGGTTGACAAATGGAGTGAAGTATTCAGTGACATATGCCAAGTTTGCGGCCATCTTGGGGTTCCTGGCTCGTTAACCCAACAAAGGCAAGAAAGAAGGACACTCGGCGGATCAAGCTTCTACTTCGTAGCTCCAACTTGCCTTGTTCTCCTAATGTATCTGAGGTTGAAGAGAGTGAGGAGGAGGTTTTTGAGGATCCTTTTGCAGCTGAGGCGAGCTCCTCTCGTGGTGATCGTGGCAAGGCTCCCATGGAGGAAGAGGAAGAGGAAGAAGACGAGGAGTCCGGTGAGGAGGACGAGGATTATGATGAGGATGAGTGATCTCTTCCTTTTTATTCCCCTTTTTGGTGTCTTGCTATCAAAGGGGGAGAATTATCTCATTTATCTTCTTTGATGGCTAGTCGAACTTGTGGGCAAAATCATGTGTAGCTTTAGGTGTCTTATGCGTCTTTAAGTTTATGCTTTTTACGTCATGTTGAACCTTATATGCTTGGATGATGTAATGTGCACTTATCCTTTATCCATGCTTAAATGTGTGATATATCCTATCATATGCATGTGTATGTGGTTATATTATCATCTTGTGATATGGTGCAAAGATTAAGGGGGAGCTCTCCTATGCATATCAAGCATATCCTTAGGGGGAGTTCAACCAAAATATAGTCTATATCGTTGTTTCTACTTGTGTTGTCATCAATCACCAAAAAGGGGGAGATTGAAAGTGCATCTAGGACCCCTAATTTGTTTTGGTGTTAATGACAACACAAATAGAGGTACACTGATGTTTTGTTGAAGTGGATGCAAGGATGAAAAGGAATGGAACTGTGATTAAGAGCTTAACGGCGTCACATTTGTGGTAATCATGTTGTGAACCTTGTATTTCTTGTGTTCTTGTGTTTAGGATGCCGTACTATTAAGAGGGATACCACATGCATATAATTGGTACAACACTAGTGCTCAAAATCTTTTTCTTTAAGTGTTCCTGAATTTTTCCTGTCGGACTATCCGATGGTCGGACTATCCGAAATGTTACAGAACTTTACTCTCTGTCTGTGTATTGAGCACTGACTTAAAAATATCGGACTATCCAATGTGAAGTCAGACTATCCGATGCTCGGACTATCCGAAATTTCACAAAACTTCAATCTCTGTCTTGAATTGATTTTTATTCTTCTTGAGTGAATTTTTTTTCTAAGTACCTGTCGGACTATCCGATGAATCAGAAACTCCGAAGTTCAATGGAACTTGAGTCTCTGTGTGAGGATGAAGTTCTTGGTTCAAAAATATCGGACTATCCGACATGACTTCGGACTATCCGATCGATCAGACAATCCAAAATTCTTCAGAACTTTGCTCTCTGTCTCTAGCTTGCTTGGGGGTCAAAAACATCGGAATATCCGATGTCATCTCGGACTATCCGAGGTGGGATGAAAAGATTCTCTCCCAACAGCCACTTTTTGGGGATCTATAAATAACCTCCACCTAACCCTGTTCTAGGGTTACCCAACTCATTCATTCTCATTCACTTTGGGTTGAGCTTGGTGCTTAAGTGCTTTGGATCTTTGAGCTCTTTCTCCCTCTCTCTCAAATCCCTCCTCGTTCTTTGTGTGGTGAATCTTTGTGGTTGTGGATTTGGTGGTTGAGGGCCTAGTGTGCGTTTCACTCGATCTTGAGCACTAGGGTTGTTCTAAAAGTTCTGTGGTGTTTGTTACTCTTGGAGGTTGAGTACTCCTAGACGGCTAGGCGTCGCTCTTGAGCCACCGATCTACTTGTGGTGAGCCAAGAGAAGTTTGTGAAGGCCGGATCTCGCTTCCGAAAGGAAAGAGATACCTCTAGTGTAAGGAGGAGTGCTTTGTGCAACCTCTTGAGGAAAGGGTTAGATAAGACCCAGCTCTTTGTGTGCTCCTCAACGGAGAGTAGAATCCCCTCAAGGATTTGAACTCCGGGAATTACTTCGGCATGGAATCTCGGTGATATTCGCTCTCCCCTCTCCTCCACTACTTGCCTTGTTGTGACTCTATAGCCTAGTTTTTGCCTGTGCGTATACACTTGCTAGTATCGCAGATTTGAGGTTCTTGCATTTCTCTTGAGTCAGACAATCTGATCCATCATCGGACTATCTGATCAGATCGGATAGTCCGACTGTGGATCAGACTATCCGACCTAGTTTTTGTTTTTAGCTTCCGTTGTTTAATTTTAAGTAGCCTATTCACCCCCCTCTAGGCTCAAGTGACCCTTTCAAACTTCCAGAAGATCTTATCGATGCCATATCACTTGCAGTTTTCCTTGAACAACACAAGTTCAAGCTTGAGAGAGCGAAACAAATACTTGCAGATCGGCTGGAACGCAAAGCTCTTGAAGCAACAATTCAAACCAGTCGTCAACAAGTAAACGAGGAAAAATCCAACTTGGATGAGTTATCGGCTGGTCTAGAAACAACTCGGCAGGAATTAGATAGGCTCAAACAAGAAGAATCTGATCTCTTAGTCCAATTGAGACAATGTCGAATCAAGATTACCGAAGAAGAAAAGTAGTTAGCCGATCTCCCTCAAGCTATTGAAGAACAAAAATCCAAGCTTAAGTCTTCAATCAAACACATATCTTCTCTCAACAAATCGCTCAAGCCAATCCCAGGAAGCAATACTGCAAATGCCCTTATAAAAAAGAAAAACCAAAACTTTGTATCCCGTACGTATAAAAAGGAAAAACCAAAAATTTGTATCCCGTACGTATAAAAAAGAAAACCAAAACTTCGTATCCCGTACGTATAAAAAATATATACGTACGGACATATATAGTATATGTATATACGTATGTATATACATACGTATACAAAGTTTATACATATGTATATAAAATATATACATACGTCTATGTATATTTTTTTATATGTATACACTTTTCATGTATAGAAAAAATATATACATGTATACAAACCTAGTATACGTGTATACAAACTTTTCATATGTGTATACAAACTTTGTATTCGACGTATACAAAATTTGTATTTGATATATACAAAGTTTGTATACGTGTATACAAAGTTTGTATATAGTATACAAAGTTTCTATACATATAGATTAAAAAAACCAAACCAGAAAAAACCAAAAGAAAAACTGGAAAAAGAAACGAAAGAAAAAAAAAAGAAAAACTGCACGCGTGCCCTTCCGCCACCCCCTCCCCCTCTCCGCATGGGGGGAGGGCGCGCGACCAACCGCTAATTAGCGGTGCCGTGACACTCGAGTGATTGATTCATCAGCGAAACCGTGCAGTAGAAAGTGAGGGAGAGGGAGGCCCGGGGATGGGTTGTGGTGGGCCTTCTACTTTCAACTAGAAGATGGCTGGGCTGCCATCATTGGGCAACATGCGGCCCAAGTGATGGTGATAGCCGAAACTTGTGTGCGGTCGGTGTCACCAAGTTGTGAAGAGAGCCGGCAGGGTGCCATGTTCCCTAAGGTTGCCATGTTGGCATGCTACGTGGGTAAAAGTGGTAAATAGTTAAGAGATCACCTCTTTAGAGTGATAAAAATTTAAGTGCAAATGCAAGAGGGATATTTAGATAATTGCCAAATCTAATGGTGGCAAATAGTTAAATTCCCCCTGGTCACGTCACGCCTGGAGTCCTGCCGAGTGAGCCATTCGAGGGTAGGTCTAATCGGCGATCGATCGCCATGCGCGATCACGTTTCCATGCGAGACAAGAACCATGCGAGACAATCTTGTCGTTCCTCCGCTAACGAGCACACTCCTCCTTTTCTCCTTCTTACTGCACCATAAGATTAAAAATACCAAGTTAGAAAGAAAATAAAAAATCTAATACCCTTCAAAAATATATTCATGTGCGTAGAATTTACCGTAAACTTCGTACTTATAAATAATTCTATATAAAAAATATTTAAATTCGAATTTAAATTTGAATCGGGTATATAAACTTTAAATAGATTTATAAACTTTAGGTGTGTAAATTTTAGATGTATAAATTTTAGGTATATAAACTTTAGATATATAAACTTTAGGTGTGTAAACTTTAGGTATAAAAACTATATGGTGCAGAAAAAAGAAAATGGTGAAAAAGAAAAACGATCGCCACACACGATCGATTGCTAATTAGCGATCTCGCATCACGCTCCTAACACGCGAGTGGTCGCGTACCGGATGCGCACGCGATCAGAAACGATAAGAAAAAAAGAACCAGCCTGACCGAAACGATAAGAAACGTCTATTTTGGCCCATATGCAAGTGAAAAATCCAAATTCAAGTTGGCCCAAATAAAATTTATACCTAGCAACTTTACACCTACAAAGTTTATACATAAAAAAACTTCCGTACATATAAAAACTTTCTACATAGAAATATTTATTGTACAAATTTTATACGTAAAAATACTTGGTATTGAAAGTTTATAAATATAAATATTCGGTATAGAAACTTTACACGTATAAATATTTGAATCAAAAAATTTATGCATATAAACATTTGAAACTTTATATGTAGAAACATTTGCAAATTTTGTATGTAAAAGTATTTCATATATAAACTTTACACATGAAAATATTTAAACTAAAAAAGAAAAAAAACACAATCATTTGATTGGATCATGTACTCAACCCAAATGTAATGGGTTGAGCCCATCAACAACAACTCTATATGTTCAGACCATAAGAAATCATCAAGCAAACCTCTGCGAGCAATGTTACAGAAAAGGAAAACATGGTCAGCCGAAAAAAAAAAATCACTGAAGAAAGCAAACGCCGACCTGATGACTGGCGCGCGGGGCACGCGACCACCCGCGCGATAGCATTTTCGGCCATTCGATACCTGTGTTGTCCACGCAGTGTTCATCTGGGCCAGGGTTACAGTTACACAGCACCCAGTTTACACCCGGTCTGCACCAATTTTTTCCCCTTCTTCGCCTCTTCTTTCTTCCAACGCAAGAACAACAGGAGAGAGAGAGAGCATCTCCTAGGGTTCCTCGCGGCGGCGCTCGATGGCGATGGCGGCGGCGGAGGCGGCGGGGGGGGGGGGGGGGGGGTTCCAGGGCTCATACGAGGCGAGCGGCAGTGACGGCTGCTTCCAGGGTTCAGGCGAGGCTGGCGGCGAGGTTCGCGCCGCGGCGGCTCCTCTCCTCCGGCGGCAAGGTGCTTGGCGAGGAGGATGGGAAGGTCATACGCGAGGAGGTATATCTCCCCCTCGCTTCCCTAATCCTTTTTCTCTTGATGTTTTCTTTTTCGCGGAATAAGGGATTGTGATGAATCTCAGACTGATCCTGAAGGATTATCTGTTCCATGAGGTTTTACCGTTTTACAATCATGAGTCATGACCCAAACCCTGATTGATGACCTGTGTATTCCATGACCCATCTGTATCCAAAAGTTCAGATACCCACTTCATGCGACACCTAGTTTTTCCAATCAGTCTTCTAGTGTGCGGCGGAGGGATCCATGGGTCTCCGAACTTGAGATCCATTTCCAACGTGCTGCTAAAGAAAGTAGATGCGAACTTGAGATCCATTTCCAATGCGCTGCTGAACAAAGGCGCTTTGGCTTAGTGAAATTATCTCTCGCAACAATGGCTATAACCTATTTACCAAGCATTTAGAAGCAATTTTATAGATGATATTACACAAGCTAATCGGTCGGAAATCCTTCGTTGAATGAGGCATATCACTGTATCATTTACAGCTTCTGGCATTTGTGCTGTACTAAAGAACTGTCTCATTGCTTTCACTATACTATCCTTTATCAAGCCCCAAAATTTCTGGTAAAATCTAGCCGGGAAGATGTCGGGTCCTACGACTTCAATAGGCCCCATTTGGAACAGGGCATTTGAGATTTCTTCATCTGTAAATTCCTTACACAACATCTCATTCATGCCATCTGTAACTTTTACACTGAATAGTCTAACAATTGGCTCAACCTGTAGACTTGGATCTTTAGTGAACAGTCCCTCGAAATCGTTCTTTGCTAAATCCTCCATGCTTCTGGGACTGGTGTACACTGTACCATCAGTTGCTTTTAGTTTCATTATATGATTTTCTTGGCTCTCCAAACTGCTTTCCCATGGAAAATTTTTGTATTTTGATCTCCCTCTTTAAGCCAGATGATCTTTGATCTTTGCAGCCATAACATTTCTTCTCATCAATTTATTCATCTGGTCAGTGGCCTTTCTGATCTCATGTTGATCTGCATTCACTACAACGGTAACCCTTATCTGTGTCGGGCTCCAACCCACATCTGTGTCGGGTATGGAGCCCGACACAGCGTAAAGGTCACTGATGTGAGGAATCATCTCAAACGGGCATAAGTCCGTTACGGATGGAGTTATCTCAATCGGGCATTAACTAAAGCCCGTCACCAATAGCGTTGACCTAGACGACCAGTCAAAGAGAGCCCGTCACGGATGACCTATCTCAATCGGGCTACAACTAGCGCCCGTCACGGATGTCTATCCTCTCAAACGGGCCTAAACAGAAGCCCGTCACAGATGACTTATATTCGCACTCGGGCCCCAACTACAGCCCATCACAGATTACTTAATCTCAATCGGGCCTTAACTTACAGCCCGTCACGGATGACTGTATTCTCAATCGGGCTTTAACTTATAGCCCGTCACCGATGAGTATGACCACAAAAAAAATAAATATTGTTTTTTGGCTAGCCTCAGGCCTGTGCTAGCCATGCCCGCTGCAAAAATAACAGAAACATATGCCAATCACATATATATCCCAGCATCCCCATTCACATATATACATCGCTGCATCCCCATTCACAAATGCCATTCACATATATTTTAGACAAATAACATCCATATTGACAGTTGCATATTGGTCAAGTGGTAAGCATCATAATTAAGCTGCAATATTCATCTAGAAAGAATTTACATAGAGATAATAAATGTAATAAACAATAATATTACATAGTAACATGTGTTTGACAATTCAAATGTTAAAAATTGTTTTTCACTTAATCTTAACCCTAAACATTCCTTTAGGGTGAATAATTTCGTGGAGGATGAACCCGGCAATCTCCTCACGAATATCCTGAAAGCTGCTACCCGGATCCTTTGAAAATTTGTCCTACATGTACAAAATTCGAAATTAGTCGAACGATCTTTAGATATATGTATGTACTTTAATTAAATTAGAACATTTCACGAATGAGACCACAAACCTCCAATTCACCCAAAGTCTTCACCTTATCTTTGCAAAGTAGGCGCATGTTGTGGCAGACATGGAATCCGCACTGGTCGCCTATTTGTTGTTTGACTGGGAAGTCCTTCTTATGGATAAGTGTATCCTGCCCTGCCTTTCGTAGGCCTTCCTTTTGCACATATTGGGCCCACGCCTCATCTATCGCGAGTTGAATCGGGGTCCAATCGTATGCTTTCTTGTCAATCCTGGAGTTTAAGTAGTGGCACGTACTCCACTTAGGCGTTATTACCAGTAGGATCCAATGTCCACTGCGGCATTAAAATATTTAAAGTTAATACTAAAGCTAGACGTGTAATGCAATGAATTTAGGGAGCACACTTACTATTGATTATAGGCGCACATGATGTACTCCTTGTCTTGTCGGGCCCAGAAGGTGTCAAACAAGTAGTTTACCATTCCTTCACGGTCCCCTTCAAGATTTGTGACATTCACTATCGTAGGATCAAGGAAGGCAACTTCCGGTGCATTTTTGAGACACCACTTCCAACTATACCTACACGCAAGACAACATTACTTATAAGCATGTTACACGGATTGAGATGAATAATTTTCGTGAGCAAGAGTACTTACAAGGAATAGCACTTGAGGAGGGTTGTGTCCACCGAGCGGAGCCTGTAGAGGTCGAATAGATCCTTGTAGTCTACCACGATATAATTTGGTGGCCCAAGGAATGGCGCTCTTGCGTGTTCGCCTATTATATCACTTTCTCTTTTCTTCCTCCTCACGTTAGATTTTTCCATGTAGTACATGTGTAGCTCCTTGCAAGCGGTGCCCATCGTAGCTAGCATGTCATCTCCAACCAACGGCATGCCTAGTTGGAAGGAGGATGGAGGTACGGGCTTCTTAGGAACTACCAGCGCCTTGCTCAGATCTAGCTTTGTTGGAGCAAGTCGTGAGCCCTGCAGCTTTCCCTTTCCTCGCCCCCTTGCAGCAGGTTTTTCGATGGCAACTCTCTGGGGGGAAGAATGCGCCTTCCTACTCTTCTTCATTGGTAGGGGTTTGATGATCGCCCCGCTGTCGACCTCCATAGGCTCGTCACCGAAGTCCGTGTCGTACTGCAACTCGAGATCATCTGTATCTTCGTGACGAGCCGGAGCTGGCGGTGCTGAAGGAGCAGGGACAGGTTGTATCGGCAGGCGACCGCTTGGTGCAGTGGTTGGCCTCGGAATCACCCTTATCTCAATGAGATCCTTGGGCCATTGGATGAATGTTCCACGTGCATTTCCAAGGGTTAGGACCTCGTCGTTCGGTGGATGCCTGAGCGGGAAATGATCGAATTCTGGCTTCACCGAGTCGACTTGGACCTTCGCACAGTCAGCCCGTAGTTGCGCCCCATGCACTCTAGTTTCCGGGGTCGGCTGGAAAGCTAGGCCTTCAGCTGCAGGAACCGTGAAGGACGGCATCACCCTTACTGTCAGGGTGCAGCTAGTTGGCTCCTGCGATATGTTAATAACAATTTTTAGAGCAGTACTTACCCTATGATTTCGTTATGAATTATATTCATTAAGAATTATGTGCGTTGCGGACGAGAGATTTACCGTAATTTGGTCGACGGCGGCGGGAACCGAAGGGGGATTTTCCCCCGTCTCAGTTGATGCACAGCTGCTGCGCCTCTGCGTCGGACTTGCTAGATCCTGTTGCACACCAGCAGCGGCAGCCTCCGGGATATTCTGTTCTTCTCGAATCTCCTGCCTGATACGGGCCCTCATCAATTCGAGCTTCTCATCGAATTCAGAGCTCAACTCGGCTCTGACCTGTTCACGGATCTGGGCGGCAAGGCGGGCATCTTTTTGCGCCTTCGTTACTGTCCGCTTCCTGTACTGCCACGCGTAGTCCGGGAATCCAACTTTCCATGGTACGTTGGCGCCAAGTCCCCTAGTGAGTCCACGGTGCTCCTTGTTGCCCAACGCTTTACTAAGGATGTCGTCCTCGCGTCTTTGGGAGCTTCCCTCTTGCGAGGCCTCTTGGGAGGCAACCAACTCCTTCTGTGGTACAAATGAGTTCGGATTAAACGAAAAGTTGGGTGGGGACAATGCGAACTAATATTGAGATAGGACACTTACTATATTATCGTAGACTTGTTGATCTTGGGGATTTGGAAGGGAAACCGACCCATCCTGATTCTTCTGGTACCTCGCGCGGGCCCAGTTCCTTGCCTGTCGGTGTGGGATGTCGGCAAACACCGGAGGTGTGTTCGCTGCCGCTGCCGCTTCATCCTCCTGCTGCCATTCCTCCAGCTTCCCGACGTATCCTGCGGTGCCTAGGCGGTGCGGGTGCACGTTCCTGGACTGCAGTGCTCTATAGGCTTCGCTTCTAGCCCGGGATTCAGGGGTCGATTTCTTCTCGTAGAATTGCTCCCATACCTCTTCCGTTATGAAGGGCCATTGGTCTTTTGGATCAGGGGTCATCGGATTTAGGACAAACTCCGTGACCAGCCTGCTCTTGAAATTCTTCCAGCAATTGCCCATCACCTTGAACGCGGCCTGCTTGAGCCTCTCCTCGTCGGCTTCAGGATATTCGAAGCTCTCCTTGAACTTCAGCCAAGCAGCGTTCTTCTCCGCCTCGGGCACGCCCTTGATGTCATCCGCGAGGATTGTGAAGTTCTCTCTCGCTACGACACCTCAGAGGGTCCTGAATTTCGCTAGGACATTGCGAGGCCGCGTCGGCAGTCCAACCTGGTTCACCTCTGAGATGGTGAACCGTTCCTTAGGGATTCTGTTCCCTGTCCTACGACCCCTTGCCCTTGAGGACCCACTAGTTGTCGTCGACATCGGTTCACCTTGCCCTTGAGACATCGTCTAAATAACTGTGCTTTTAAATAACAAAATTAATAATTTTGTAAACAAAACACGTCCCAAAATAACTAAGTAGTACCATAGCTACTCTTACTCGCTCCTGTGGACTACTCTACTTTACAAGCAAAATGGCTCCTCCTCGCTTCCTTCTACATGTTTCTTAATTATCAAAAAATGACAGATTACAAAGTGTTCTGGATGTCAAGGTGTCTTGGAAGGTTCCGTACATGTACTGACCCAACCAATCCAACTTGACACCCGGAACACTTCGTATTCTATGATGATTTCATAATCTAGAAACAAAGTCCTTACGTAAATGAGTAATTATCAAAAAATTCTGCGACGTTTCGATAATATTTTCCTGAACCAACTTTAATTTCATAGTCGATTAATTACCAAAAAACAACAAAAACCGTGGTGCAATGGGATCTGACGGTGTCTTAATCGGTATTGTCAATTACATATAACACGATCAAACCATCGTCAGACCCTATGCACCTCGGATTCTGCGATAATTTGGTAACGTACTTTTTTAAAATAAACTACATTTCACCTATAATCCCTAAAGATGAAATAATAAAGTGACGTATATTTCATAACATGTACTAAACTTAACTTCAAAAAAACTAAGTAACCCTAAAATCCCTTAAAGTTAACTCATCTATCTTCCATTCGGCAACACATCACTAAAATGTACTAAAATAACCTAACTAAAACTAAACATCAATATATCTAAATTTCACTAAACCTAAAAATCACTAAATCAAAATTTCACTAAACCTAAAAATCAGTTAACCTAAAAATCACTAATACTAATTTTTCACTAAATCTAACAATCAATATATCTAAATTTCACTAAACCTAATTTTTATATATCTAAATTTCACTAAACCTAAAAATCAATATATCTAAATTTCACTAAACCTAAAAATCACTAAATCAAAATTTCACTAAACCTAAAAATCAGTTAACCTAAAAATCACTAATACTATTTTTTCACTAAACCTAACAATCAATATATCTAAATTTCACTAAACCTAATTTTTATCTAACTAATTTGCACTATCACTAAAAATCACTAATAAATCCCAAAAATCACTAAAAATCACTAACATCACTAACATCACTAATAATCTAAGTCACTGTCATCACTAAAAATTTAACTAAAAATTTGTAACCCTAACCTAAAAAACTCACCGGCGGCTTGGGGAGGAGAAGCGGCCGGTGGCTTGGGGAGGAGAGGCGGCCGGCGGCTTGGGGACCAGAGGCGGCCGGCGGCTTCGGGACCGGAGGAGAGGCGGCCGGCGGCTTGGGGAGGAGAGGCGGCCGGCTTGGGGAGGAGAGGCGTCGTGCGTCGGCGTCGTCGTGCGTCGTGCGTCGTGCTCGTCGGCGTCGTGCGTCGGCGTCGTCGGCGGGTTGGCGGCGTCGTGCTCGTTGGCGGCGTTGCTAGCTAGGGTTAGAGGACTTAGAAAAATTTTCGAATCCGGCCAGATCCAGATCCAGCGCGGTTATTTTATTTTTTAGTACGGTAGTTCACATCTCAATCGGGCCTTAACAAGAGCCCGTCACGGATGTCAACATCCGTGATGGGCTCTACTTTGGGCCCGATAGAGATGACATCATCTCTATCGGGCACCACACAAATGCCCGTCACGGATGTCAACATCCGTGACGGGCTCTACTTTGGGCCCGATAGAGATGACATCATCTCTATCGGGCACCACACAAATGCCCATCACGGATGTCAACATCCGTGACGGGCTCTACTTTCGGCCCGATAGAGATGACATCATCTCTATCGGGCACCACACAAATGCCCGTCACGGATGTCAACATCCGTGACGGGCTCTACTTTGGGCCCGATAGAGATTGTATTTGACTCCTGTTCATGTAATGAAATATACAATACTTCACATTTAACATGCATGTGCTCATTTCACCACAAATAATTAATTTTCCTAAACCAAATAAATAATTTAGTGAAGCACAATAAATCACTAAAATTTAGTAAATTCATCATAAAATTACAAGTTGCACCAAGCTAGCTATTACTAATAAAAAATACTTCCTTTCCATTTTACTTCACTACTATCCGAAGCCAATATAACAATTAAGCACAGCTAAAATCACAAGGTTATGCCTTCCGTATGATCTGAGCGAGTATACCCTACAGGCTCCTGTGGATCATCGTCAAGGTCGATTTGGGGCCGTACATGAAGATTCTGGTTGTACTCTTCTTCGTCGACGACGTTGTCAACGCCAACAATTCGGCGCTTGCCATCCCTCACGATGTGCATCTTCTTGTTTGCGGGGTCTTTAATGTAGAAAATCTGCTGGACCTGTTTCGCAAGTACGAATGGTTCGTCGGCGTATCCAACCTTGGATAGATCTACTAAAGTGAAACCTTCCTTATCGACTTTAACACCAGTGCGTATATTCACCCAACGACATCGAAACAAAGGAACCTTGAACTTCACGTAGTTCAGCTCCCAGATCTGCTCAATGCGGCCGTAGTATGTGTTAGACCCAACTTGATCCTGGATGGCATCTATACGGACCCCGCTGTTTTGCACTGTGCTTTTGTCATCTTGCTGGACGGTGTAAAATGTGTATCCATTAATATCGTATCCTTGCCATGTGTCTATGGCCCAGCACGGTCCCATCCCCAACAACTGTACTGTCTCATTTGGGATATCCGTCGACATTGTGACACGATTCTTGAACCAAGCGTTGAACCGAGAGTTATGTTCCCTGTTAATCCACGTCTCAGATCGACCCAAGTTCTCCTGCCGGATTTTCGCTAAGTGCTCCTCAAAGTAAGGGCCAACTTCTGCCATGTGTTGGAGCACAGCAAAATGAGCCTGCGCGTACGAAGCTTGATCGGGCCTAATTCTTTTCCTACCTATTGTGCCAGCACCTGACAACCTTCCTTCATGTCGAGACGGTGGAACTCCTATAGGTTCGGCCTCGGACATGTAATCCACGCAGAACTCAATGACCTCCTCGGTCGTGTATCCTTCAATGATGCTCCCCTCCGGTTTTGCTCTGTTCCGAACGTATGCCTTCAGAACTCCCATGTACCTCTCGAACGGGTACATTTCTCTTAGAAAAGCTGGGCCACATAGTTTTGTTTGCTTCACAAGATGAACAGGGAGATGAACCATGATATCAAAGAAAGACAGCGGAAAAAACATCTCCATGTGGCATAGGGTATTAATAATATCGGTCTACAACCCATCTAGATCTTCGGGATCTATAATTTTCTGACCGATTGCATTGAAAAAGGCGCACAGACGTTGGATCGTATGTCGGACCTTGGGGGGGAAGAATGCCTCTGATAGCAACTGGCAAGATTTGTGTGATTAGCACGTGGCAATCGTGAGACTTCATTCCAACCAGTTTTAGGTCTTCCGATTTGACGTACTTACCGATCCTCGCTGAATAGCCCGATGGAACTTTGATATCTCTCAGGCAAGACAACATTGCGATCTTCTCATTCTTCGACAGTGTGTGGCAAGCTGGAGGGAGGTACACTCTACCTGTCTGTGCATCTGTTATGGGCTGGAGTTCACTGCGAATGTTCATGTCCTGTAGATCAAGGCGCGCGTTCAACCCGTCCCTTGTTTTGCCGGGAATATTCAGCAGCAGGCCAACCAAACTCTCACACACATTCTTTTCTACATGCATGAGGTCAATGCAATGACGAACCTCAAGATCTTTCCAGTAAGGTAATCGCCAAAATATGGACTTCTTCTTCCACATACCCTTGTCCTTTGCCTGACTACGTTTTCTTTTCTTCCCAAACTCGTTGGTTATATCTTTGACCAAGTTGTACACCTCATCCCCGGACAAATCCTTGGGAGCCTGCTGAAGTTCTCTCTTACCGTTGAAAACATTCTTCTTCCTTCGGAACGCGTGACGTAGCGGGAGCCACCTCCTATGACCCATATAAATCATCTTTCGTGATTTCTTCAACCATCGGCTGCGTGTATGTTCCATGCAGTCGGAGCAAGCCTTCTTTCCTTTCACGGTTTGGCCAGAAAGATTACCGAGGGCGGGATAGTCATTAATGGTGCAGAACAGTAGAACTCGTAACTTGAAATTCTCCTGACCACACGCATCCCAAGTTTCCACACCTTCTTTCCATAGCATCTCAAGATCATCCATAACAGGCTCCAAGAACACGTCGATATCATTGCCCGGTTGTTTCGGTCCTTGGATTAGCAAGCATAGCATAATATATTTCCTTTTAAAGCACAACCATGGCGGTAGGTTAAAGTTTGAAATAAGAACTGGCCAGGTGCTGTGAGTACTACTCAAGTCTCCGAAAGGATTCATGCCATCTGTACAAAGACATATCCTCATGTTTCTAGGGTCGGCAGCAAAGTCACTGTGTTTTCGATCGATATTTCTCCATTGAATTGAATCCGCTGGGTGTCTTAGCATACCGTCGTTCCTTCTCTCAGTGGCATGCCAACGCACTAACTTCGCCTCCTTGGGGTTTGCAAATAATCTTTTCAAACGATCAATGATTGGTAGGTACCACAAAACCTTCGCGGGACCACCCCGCTTTGATCTTTTCCCTTCGTCAGGACTTTTCTTTCGCTTGTATCGAGATGCCTTGCAGACAGGACAAGCATCTAAGTCCGCATACTGCTTGTGGTACAATATGCAGTCGTTTGGACAAGCGTGAATTCTACGGACCTCTAACCCCAGCGGACACAAAACCTGCTTTGCTTCGTATGTCGTCTCGGGCAAAGTGTTCCCATCAGGCAGCAAGGACTTCAAAATTCCCAAAAGCTCCGTGAAACTCTTGTCTGTCCATCCACTACTTGCCTTCAGCTTCATTAGGTCCAAGGTAGCTGATAATTTGGTGTGCTTTGCTTTGCATCCGATGTACAGAGGCGTCTGCGAGTCACTGACCAACTTGCTGAACTTTATGGAATCTCTCTCGTTGTAGGTTGGATCCTCAACGTCACGTAACATGTCTTGCAGCAGATCGTGATCGACATCAACCATTTCACCACCCAGTGGAGAAGGTACAAACATGTCATGCTCATCTTCATCTTCCTGATTTTGCGCACCAGTACTGTCTGCACCTGCAACATCTCCAGATTCTTGCTCTCCATGCTTGACCCAACATGTGTAGCCTTCCATGAATCCTCGTTGTATCAGATGAGCGTGTACATCCACTCGACTACCAAACATATTCTCATTCTTGCAATCTGCACATGGACAGCAAATGTAATCGCTGTTTCTTCTTTTCCTATCCTCCTCCGTGGTGTTTATAAAATTTAATACCCCATTTCTATACTCCTGACTATGACGTTTCACAGATTTCGCATCCATCCAACTTCGATCCATCGCTGCAGAAATGAAAAAATAATCAAAGAAACATCTTAGAAGATAAATACTCTGAATTAATGACAATTGATGAATTGTCTAAAGTACCGATTACTATTTAAGTACCTTTATGAATTTACTGTTTTTTTGGAAATAAAAATTAAAATTTCGCCCCCTCCAACCTCCCACCAAGATTGTGAACAGTGGGATACAGTTACACCGGCAATTACGGCTATTTATAGTGTCAATAACTATCTGTAACGGTCCATAAAATTGTTATCTCAATCGGGCATACCAGTTATCTTTATCGGGCCTAAAAAAATGCCCGTCACAGAGTGTGCAATCTAGACGGGCTTTATTTGTTATCTCAAACGGGCCTCAAGCTAGAGCCCGTCACGGATGACACATATCTGTGACGGGCTCCAACAAGGACCCGAGTGAGATAACCTTAAAATCTCAAACGGGCCACAAGTTGGAGCCCGTCACAGATGACTATCATCCGTGACGGGCCCCTGCTTGGAGCCCGATTGAGATATTTAAGGTTATCTCAATCGGGCCCTTGTTGGAGCCCATCACAGATATGTGTCATCCGTGACGGGCTTTAGTTCTACGCACATTTAACATGTCTCTCCGACCCTATCTCAATCGGCCACTTTTAAGGCCCGTTTGAGATGTATTTTTCGTGACGGCCCGCAAAATCCAGTTATGTTGCAGTCCGTCATAGATGAGAGGATCTGCACTAGTGACTGCTGGCCAAAACTACCGCTAGATATGCTCATGCTCTCTCATTAAAACAGTGATGTTCATTGGTGGAATGGTACTTTTAATTTGTTATTGGTTCCTAATACTTTAGTATGATTCTGAATCTTTCCTTACTGCACTTGAATATTACGAATTGACTGATCTATAGTTTATTCTGAGCTGCATAATACTGAATAATGATTATGAATTGACAGTATATATGTAGTTGGGCACATTTCAACTATGTGTTGTTTTGGCCGTACGTGTGCTGACCTTAATAGAGGACTAATTATTCTATCATTACCGCTCCAAATATTAGATTGCCGTTCATTTTAATTACTGAGAAAATTGTAAGAATTGAGTTAGTTTAGAACATTTCTGTACCATTGTAGTAGTTATTCATGCAACGAAAATCTTCAGTAGTGTATTAAATATGTAACTAATTTGAGACCCTATTTTCTGTCAAATCATATTGTAGCTGGTAGCACTCAAACAGGAACAACTCCTTCTGAAGCATGACTTTGAGGTGCTTGAAAAGTGTACTCGCGCTGAGCTCAAGGTAAAGGAGTCAAAGCTGGAAACTATGGTGGCTACAATGAGGTACTACTTTCTATGTCCATAAATATTATGTCGCACATTCGCGCTACTATAATCTCTCTCTTTTTAAAATTTGTTTAGGTGTTATTGATAGTAATTAGCTGAAATCATGATAACAATGTAATTGACGAATTACAATTAATGAAAGTCAATGGTAGAGTAGTCTAGTGAGAATACAAACGGTTTTTCTTTCTGATTATATGCATGGAAGACGCGCGTATACACATCACTACTTTTTTTAAGACACTCGTCCTCGCCGCTGCCTTCCCATCGTACGCGCCATTGCATGCCTCCTTATCACCCCCTTACAATTCATTGGCACTCTCACCATATAGCTGTTGACGACCAAATTTGGTAATTCAAATATCAGAAGTCAAGATGGAATCGAAGAGGATTGAAGAGATAAGATCGTATCGGAAAACAGAGTGAGAATCGGCTGTGGTCCGAATCGGCTGTGGACTGGATCGGCAGAGTCAGAGTCGGACTAGGTTAGTCGATTGAGCCGAATTCGGTAATATGACTCGGTATACGTCATCGGGTTGTGTTAGCGTGCTTCATATGGATTGCCATGCACGGATAAAGTCCTGAGGAGGCAATTGTATCTATTAATTAGGATATTTTATGTAATTTCCTTATAGATATTCTCGGTAAGAGTCCACCTAAGGGACTTGTTGGTTAGTTGGATTTGTATTAGGTTAATATGAGTCGTGTCCGTGATGGACAAGGTTTGTAATTTCGGGTATAAATATAATCCCGAGGTCTTGTAAAGAATAACAACACACGTTCAATCAATCTCGGCGCATCGCCAAACTTTTGTTTCTATTCTCGACAAGTTTATGCTTTCGAGTCGTGCTGCATCAATTTGATCTTCGGCAAAAAGGTATATCTTGTCATGGCGAGTTACATCATTAGGGCTAGTGCTTACATCTCTATGATACTCTAGTTCTTTGGTGTGATTCTCCGAGTTATCATATATGTTATAACTTAGATCGACAATTCAATCTACCTGTATCGGCTAGATCCTTTCTAGGGTTTCATCGATATCGGCTAGATCACTTTGTTAATCTAGGTTATATAATATATCCACCATCCTGAAAAGGCAACCATCGGCTTGATTCTTTAGATCTCATGCTTCTATTTATACTTAATGCTGCATTGGTTCAGTCCAACCTATTAAGTCGTATTTAGAATCATGATATCTAACCTGCTTCATGGTTGTTAATGAGGATAGTATCGGGGTTTCAGCCGATCTTATCTGATATAGATGTTTTACATTGTCTTATGCTTTGTTTAATGTTCTATATCTGCCCCTTATATCAGGATCTAATCTAATGTAAATATATTAAGCTTGATATCAATCTGATTGATTATAGTTTAATATATTTATTACTAGAGAATATCCTAGTATAAGGTTGTATCGGAGCTATAGCCGATACATACTTAAACGTAGATATCGGCTATGACATTAATCTACATAATCATTGTGTCAGGTTATCTTTAGACTTGGGCAATTTATACTGTCTCGGTTCAGTCCGATCTATCCCAATTGCTTATCTCTAAAGTAATATTGATTTATTGATTATGTAACGTTGATCTTTACAGCCGATATACTAGTTTTAGGGTTAATTATATCATTGACTATACCTTAAAGCCGATCCATGCTTTATTGCATCGGCTAGGTCACATACGATATGAAATCGGCCCTATGGCCGATTGTCTATCGTTTACTGATATTATTTGCATGTTTTTCTTGTTGATTGCAGGATCAAATCAACTGGCACGCCCTTTAATCTGAAACCCTAATTTTGGACCTGCACTAGAGTAAAGCAAACCTCTCAGGCCAGTGTGTGTTTTTTGCATCAATACGCTTTTGGCACGCCCAGTGGGACTCGTGTCATCATGTCTCCAAACATCACTGAAGTCGCAGAGGACAACATCATCGCGGTTACACCCGAGCAGCTGAATGATGAACAGAAGGAAGAATTGCGACAACTGATGGATCAACTCCAAAACCAGTATTTGCATTCCTTCACAGTCACCCGGCAAGGTACGGTCGTCCAAAGAGCTAAAGTCCAAATACCGACGATCGTGAAGCAAAACCCAAGTACTTCTGGACCAAGAGAAGAAAAGGATAAACAGGTGAAAACCGAATCGAGTAACGAAGAATTGCACACATTACAAGATCGCATCGATTCGGCTGTACATCATGCGCTAGTCAACCAGTCCGGAGTACTTGTCAATACTTTAACAAATATGATCAAGTCGGTGGTCGATGGAACGATAGCCGAGGAAAAGGCTAAAGGACCTATTTATCTACCAGACGGCGCGTTCCCAGCATACAGAACCGTGAAGACAGAGATCGGTGGAAATCAAGGAAATCAACAGGTGCTTCAAACCCAGGCTCCATCGGCTCCTTTCTCAAGTTCGAATATTCCATCAATCCTAACCAGATCACAGCCGATCACTGGGAGGCAAGCATCAACTCAATTGACACCAGAACAATTGATGGGTATTCTTCATCCAAAACCGCCAGCTGTCGACACATCTTACCACATTCCTTCGGTTCCACAACAGCCGATTGGAATTACTCAGCCGATAAGCCAGCAGTACAGTACAGAACAACTTCCTTATGTGCCACCACAAGGCATATCGGCTAGCTTCAATAATCTTTATCAGCCTCACTTACCACGACCTCAGCCGATCCAATACGGCCAGATGGATCCAGTACAACAGCAATATGGTGGAGCAACACCTCATCAGCCCTGGGCCGATATGATCGCTGACGTCATGAGGGAGCAATTTGGACTTAAATCGAAAGATAATGGCAACATGTATCGGCATCCGTATCCAGAATACTTTGATCGGGTTCCATTGCCAAACCGATACAAGGTGCCAGACTTCTCCAAGTTCTTAGGACAAGATAATATATCAATCTACGAGCACATTAGCCGATTTCTAGCTCAGTGTGGTGAGGCATCGGCTACAGAAGCTCTCAGAGTTCGTTTATTCCCACTCTCGCTATCTGGATCAGCATTCACCTAGTTTTCATCATTGCCATATAATTCAATCAGGAGCTGGGCCGATTTGGAGAAACAATTCCATAAGTACTTTTTCAGTGGAGTCCAAGAGATGAAGCTATCGGACCTCACAGCTATTAGGCAGAAATCAGACGAATCGGTTCCAGATTATATCCAACGATTCAGAGACGTGAGAAATAGATGTTACAGCCTATCTTTATCGGATTCTCAACTAGCCGATTTAGCTTTTCAAGGTTTGCTGGCACCGATCAGAGAAAGGTTCTCAGCTCAAGACTTTGATAGTTTAGCACACTTAGCTCAGAAGGTATCGGCTCACGAAACAAGATTTCAAGAGGCTAGGAAATTTATCAAAAAGGCTAACAACGTCAACAATGTCTACAATTATGATTCTGATTCTGAAGATGAAGACCCAGATATCAATGCAGCTGAATGGGCTAGGAACAAGAAGACGGTGGTCTGTCAATGGGCTAAGAATTAGGCTGCAGAAGAAAAATTTGACTTTGACATTACCAAGGCCGATAGGATCTTCGATCTCCTTCTTCAAGAAAAACAGATTCAACTTCCAGCAGGACATGTCATCCCATCGGCTGAAGAGTTGAAGAAAAGGAAGTACTGCAAATGGCACAACACAGGGTCTCATCACACTAATGATTGCAAAATTTTCAGACAACAGATCCAGTCGGCTATCGAACAAGGAAAAATTAAGATTGATGGATCCAACATGGTAAAGAGGCCGATGAAGATAGATGGACACCCTTTTCCAGTGAACATGGTGCACCCTGGATACATCAGGAACACAGCCGATGGAAATAAAAACTATACTAGGAGTATCAGATCAGCTGGTATGATCGGCAAGTATCAAAAAAGACACCAGAAGGAAGAGGAGGCATATCTTGATGAGGAAGAAAGATATTTTGATCCCCATTGGAGTTGTGAATTCTTCAGATTCTTGCTGGAACGAAGGTATGAGGTTACCATCTATCGAGAATTGCCCTGGTTGCAGTGATCCTGATGTCCAATTCATTCAAGAACAAAGCCGACGACATGCAGTTATACATCGGCCAAGGCAAACAAGGCTGTCAGTGCATGAAAGACTTGGGCCGATGCACCAAGATGATGATGAAGATGACTCACATAGAGAATCCAAGCCAATGCATCCCCAATGGTGTCCTTCTGGGATATTCACCAAAAATCAAAAGAGAAGAGTTCAACGGATGAGGAACAGAGAGCAATTCCAGGAGGTTGAGGGTGCAATTGAGCATCGGCTGCGGCAGAAAAAGAAGAAAGTATGGCGCGTGAAGAGCAAAGTGGTGCCAGCCGACGAAGTTGAAGCCGATCGAATAAGGGCAAGGAGGTGATGTCATCTGAGATAAATATGGTCATTATGTTACCAGCCGAATATGCGGTGGAGCAAGTGGTCGAGCAAGAAGAAGATATGCCATCGGCTAAATTGATGTTATCTCCACAACAAGCTGTTTTTGAGAAGCCTGAAGGAACAGATCATCGGCACCTCAAGCCACTCTATGTTAAGGGATTTGTCAATGGTAAGCCGATGTCAAAGATGCTAGTCGATGGAGGGGCAGCTGTTAATTTAATGCCTTATACAACATTCAGAAAGCTTGGGAAGAATTCAGAGGACTTGATCAAAACCAACATGGTTCTGAAGGATTTTGGCGGGAACCCAAATGAAACCAAGGGAGTTTTGAATGTGGAGCTAACCATCGGCAGTAAAACAATTCCAACTACGTTCTTTGTTATTGATGGGAAGGGTTCCTATAGTCTGTTGTTGGGAAGATATTGGATCCATGCTAACTGTTGCATCCCTTCAACAATGCATCAAAGCCTGATTCAATGGCAAGGAGACCAAATCGAAATCGTGCCAGCCGACAGGTCAGTCAATGTAGCTTGTGCCGATTTGTCTATTTGGGAGATGGAAGGAATTGATTGTTTATCTGGTAAAGTTTGGCAAGGAGATTACTTAAAGGTTTCTGATGATGCCATACAGACAACAGGAGATGGAGAGCCCCAATTCTTGTTTTGAGGGCGCCGTGGAGGGTTCCAACCTATATACAGAAGACACCATTGATGATCTCGACGGCAAGCTTGGGCAAGGTTTTATGTCGGCCGATGAACTAGAGGAAATTGACATTGGACCAGGTGATAGGCCTAGGCCGACATATATTAGTAAAGGATTTACCAAAAGAATTTAAATGTAAGTTAATTGCACTCTTAAAGGAGTATAGAAATTGTTTTGCCTAGGAATGCTATGAGATGCCAGGACTTAGCCGATCGATAGTTGAACATCGGCTCCCTATCAAACCAGGTTATCGGCCGTACAAGCAACCCCCAAGACGTTGTAAAGCTGCGATGTATGATGCTATTAAGGCCAAAATTACAAGACTCTATGATGCTGGCTTCATCAGACCGTGCCGATATGCTGAGTGGATTTCCAATATAGTACCGGTTATCAAGAAAAACGGTAAGCTCAGGGTTTGTATTGATTTCAGAGATCTAAACAAAGCTACACCGAAGGATGAATACCCAATGCCGGTAGCCGATCAACTCGTAGATGCAGCATCTGGACATAAGATTATCAGTTTCATGGATGGCAATGCTGGTTACAATCAGATTTTTATGGCCGAGGAGGATATTCACAAGACTGCTTTTAGGTGTCCTGGTGCTATCGGCTTGTATGAGTGGGTAGTTATGACTTTCGGCTTGAGGAGTGCTGGTGCTACATATCAGAGAGCCATGAACTATATCTTTCACGATCTTATCGGCGCATTGGTGGAGATTTATATAGATGATGTGGTGGTTAAGTCCAAGGAAGTTGATGATCACATAGCCGATTTGAAACAGGTCTTAGAAAGAGCAAGTATGGGCTGAAGATGAATCCTACCAAGTGTGCTTTTGGTGTATCGGCTGGTCAGTTTCTTGGATTTCTGGTTCATGAGAGAGGGATTGAAATTCCTCAGAGGAGCATCGAGGCAATTAAAGATATTAAACGCCTGGAAGATAAAACCAAGCTACAATCATTGATCGGTAAGATTAATTTTGTTCGGCGTTTTATATCAAATCTGTCTAGCCGAATAGAACCATTTACTCCTTTGCTAAGGTTGAAAGCCGATCAAGAATTTGTCTGGGGAGAGAAGCAGCAACAGGCTCTGGATAATATCAAGGAATATTTGAGTACTCCTCCAGTTCTTATACCATCACAGAAAGGGATTCCATTTAAGCTTTATCTATCAGCCGATCAAAATTCTATCGGCTCAGTTTTGATTCAAGAGGTTGAAGGAAAAGAAAGAGTTATATTCTATCTTAGTAGACGTCTGTTGGATGCAGAAACAAGGTATTCACCTGTGGAGAAGTTATGCTTATGCTTATATTTTCCTTGCACAAAGTTGAGGCATTATCTATTATCCAATTAGTGCATTATAGTCTGCAAGGCCGATGTAGTACGATACATGCTATCGGCTCCAGTGCTAAAGGGACGAATTGGGAAGTGGATATTTGCTTTGTCAGAGTTTGATCTCATATATGAATCGGCTAAGGCAGTTAAAGGGCAAGCGATAGCCGATTTCATAGTTGAACATAGGGATGCTAGTATTGATAATATTGACATTATGCCATGGACTTTATTCTTTGATGGATCAGTTTGCACTCATGGTTGTGGTATCGGCTTGGTGATAATATCACCTAGGGGGGCAAGTTTTCAGTTTGCTTTTACTATTAAACCATATTCAACAAATAATCAAGCAGAATATGAGGCTGTTCTCAAAGGGTTGCAGTTATTGAAAGAAGTCGAAGCCGATGCTGTTGAGATCATGGGTGATTCTTTGTTGGTGATAAGTCAATTATCTGGGGAATATGAATGCAAGAATGATACCTTAATAATTTATAATGAGAAATGCCAGGAGCTGATGAAAACATTCAAGATGGTTACTTTGAAGCATATTCGTAGGGAGCAAAATGTTGAAGCCAATGATTTAGCTCAAGGTGCATCAGGATATAGGCCGATGTTACAAGGGATTGAGGTAGAAGTGGCCTGTATTCTAGCTGATGATTGGAGGTTTGATGTTTTCGAGTATCTAAAGAATCCTTCAAGATCAGTTTCAAGGAAATTAAGGTATAAAGCTCTCAAGTATGTTTTGTTGGATGGTTCATTATATTATCGGACGATGGGGTTCTATTGAGGTGCTTGAGTATGGACGAAGCTAAAGTTGTTATGTGTGAGGTTCATGAAGGTATTTGTGGGACACATCAATCGGCTCATAAAATGAAATGGTTACTTCGAAGAGTTGGATATTTTTGGCCGACAATGCTGGAGGATTGTTTCAGATATTACAAGGGTTGTCAAGATTGTCAGAAGTTTGGAGCAATTCAGCGAGCACCAGCATCGGCTATGAATCCTATTATCAAGCCGTGGCCGTTCAGCGATTGGGGTATTGATATGATCGGCCAGATCAATCCACCATCCAGCAAAGGACATAAGTTTATACTGGCTGCAACTGATTATTTCACTAAGTGGGTTGAGGCCATTCCTTTGAAGAAAGTTGACAGTCAAAATGCGATCAATTTTGTCAAAGAGCATATTATATACAGATTTGGTTTGCCACAAACAATTACAACCGATCAGGGTTCTATATTTGTGTCGGACGAGTTTGTTCAGTTTGCTGATAGCATGGGAATTAAGTTGTTGAATTCATCACCATATTATGCACAAGCCAATGGACAAGCTAAGGCATCTAACAAGAGTTTGATTAAGTTGGTCAAGAGAAAGATAGCCGAATACCCTAAGAAATGGCATACTATTCTGGTTGAGTCATTATGGTCCTATCGGATGGCTTGTCATGGTGCAATTCAGGTGCCTCCTTATCAACTGGTTTATGGGCATGAAGCTGTCTTACCATGGGAAACCAACATCGGCTCTAGGAGGATTTCTTTACAAGATGAGTTAACAGCCGATGATTATCATAATTTGATGGTTGATGAGTCGGAAGATTTGGTTCAAGCAAGATTGCGAGCTCTTGAGAAAGTTAGGAAAGATAAGGAGAGAGTTGCCAGACATTATAACAACAAGGTTGTACCCAAATCTTTTGAGGAAGGTGAGCTGGTTTGGAAATTAGTGCTGCCGATAGGGGCCAGAGATAATAAATTCGACAAGTGGTCACCGAATTGGGAAGGACCGTTTCGAGTTCACAAATGTGTTTCTAAAGGGGCATACATGTTAAAAGGGCTTGATGGAGAAGTATTTGGAAGAGCACTTAATGGAAAATACTTAAAGAAATATTACCCAAGTGTTTGGATCGGTTCATGATCGGCTATGGTTTGCCGGTTGCTGGTTGATAGCCGATGTGTTTACATCGCCTTTAGATGGCCGATATGTTTATCGCCCTTAGACATATAAGTTTGCAGCATTGTGTTCCCTACTACAAACTTGGGGGGCATGGGAGAAGATGAAAAGTTGGAAATTTCTGAGCAAAATTTAGTATAAGTTGATAAGTTGGAATACAGCCAAGTCTGCCAGGTATACAATTGGTTTATATGAAAGCAACAGTATCAATCGGCTTAAGGAAGTTAAGAGGTTATGTTACAAGACAAATGTTTTGGCCGATTACAGAATTGATCAAAAAATTCTTCTAAGTCCTTATTACAGGAAATCATTGTGCAAGATATTTCTGGATTGCTGACAATGCCCGTTGACGGATTTCTTCAACTTCTGCAATGGCTTGGGCATCTTGGGCGTCAGTTCCAGGAATTACTTTCAAGGACTTAGTCATGGTGGCCACATTCTTTATAGCCGATTTCAGCTTTGCTTTCTGTTCTCCAATGGCTTTAGGGAGATCGGCTAATTTCTGTTTTTCCAATGCAATCTTGGCATTACAATCTTCAAGCTTGGCTAGCAGATCTATTCTTTCGGCCTCTAATTGATTTATTGAAGTTTTAATTGGTTTTTCGGCTAGTTGATCGAGCTTGATTTTCTCATCATGAACTAACTGCCGATTGGCTTGAATGGTGGCCTCGATATCCTTTCTCTCTCGTCTATCAGCTATCCTCTGTTTTGCTTTCTCCAGCTTAAATTGGTGCTGCTCAAGATACATAGCTGGGGTAACCATGTTGGATAATTCATCTGGCAGAACAGCTTGGATTTCTTGAAATCTGGTCCGGAGAGTGCTGCAGTCAACTACCAGGCTGTCCAGAGATGCTTCTAGTCGATGTGCAATGTCTTCAAGATTCCTCTTCACAGCATCGGCTAGGGGAGCTAAGGACTTGCTTGTTGCTTCCTCTTCTGCTTCTTCATCGAAGTAGTCCTTTATATCAAAAGAGAGTAAATCGGCTAAGACCTGCAAGTAGGAAAGATGAAAAGAATACAAGTAAGAGGATATTTTCATATAGCCGATTTGAGAGGTTTTAAGAATGAGACTTACATGGATTGCAGGAGCAGCGATTTCTTCTTCGACGTGGTGGCTGCCTACAGCCGATGCGGTATGTTCGCTGGAGACCGGTTGTGCTACAGGTGACGGAGGGGAAGGAGGCTGAAAATATTCATGCAAGAGTTAGATGGTATCGGCTAATGAAGTATTCAGAGGATTAAAAGATTGAAATTTACCAGAGGAGCTTGAATGGATGGTTTAGCCGATACTTGTGCTGGTTTCTTTCTCTCGGCTGGTCTTTTCTTCTACAAAATGCAAGAGTTGGAGGATTAAGTTGAGGGTGAATAGAGAAAATTTGTATCAAGGAAGATGAATTTACCCTGGGTTGCCGAGTGAAGACAGCTGGAATAGGAGTTGTGGGGGTTTGCTTTGGAGAGGCTGGAGGTGTTTCTTTTCCCACATCACTAGATTCGGCTGCAGCTTCATCTATTGCCCGTTCAATGGATGCTTCTTTTTGGGCTTCATCTGCATCATCGGTTGTTGGAGGTGGTTGTTTCTTGGCCTTTTTCTTAGTGGCTGGTGGCACAGCAGTTGATGCTCTAGTTCTCTTTTTCCTGCCTGCATCGGTTGTTTCTTTCATTTGTCCTTGGAGCAGGCTTGATGTCTTGGGGGCATGGTAGCCGATGACAGGAGGAGTCATGCCACATCTATTAGGAAATAGCCCTGCAGCGTATTCAATTTCTTTGCCGCTTTTGCTGGTATGAGGAGGAGATGAGTCTGTGGTCTGAAAGAGTAAAGATAGTTCATGAGTTATAAGTAGAATCGGCTGATATGTTTAAAACAGGAATAAAAAAGAGAAATTACCTGAGGGATCATGTCAGGGAAGAAGTCTGTCATGTAGATGGTAGTCGATTGGTGAAAAAGATGTTTCCATTCAGCCCACCATGAGGTGAAGACTTTGCTCCTGAACATGGCTAATTCAATATCATTAATGCTGCCAAGAGAGGGGCCTGGAATGTTCAGCAGCCGATCCATCATCAGACTTGAAGATATCTCTCCTCGGCATTCAATCTTGTCAGCAAACCATAAGCCGATTGGGAGTTGGCCCATACCAAATTGTCTTGCTGAGCTCATGGGATGATAGAACTCATATGAGACTTTAATATTCCTACCCTGGTGGATGCCGACAGGGAGAATGCATGGGCTGATGGCTGTAGTATAAACTTCTCTGGACTTCTGAAATTTGTCATGGTTTATTTCTTCAAATCTGAAGTCCGATGGCAGCTCAAAATTGACTAATTCATCATAGAAGAACCAGATTCTAGCATCTTTCTGGAAGCCATCATAGAAACTAAAAAACCAGTCCTTGAGCAATTCTGCTGATAACTTTGCTCCTGCATCGGCTGGTGTGCTGGCATATTCTCCAAAGGATGTACATCTCTGATGAGTTATTTCCTCACCATCATGATCGGTGATTGGTTCTAATCTTGGGAATTATGATTCTGTTGGAGATGGCCGATTGACAGCTTTCATTACAACCAAGTTTAACCAAGTCTGCAATAACCACCATGGGCCACCTGCATTGACTACTGAGCTGGTTGCTAGTTTGGCTGATGCATTGGTTAAAGTTTGATACAGATAGCCGAGCAGGATTTTTCCCAAAGGAAATTGTCTTTTCTCTTCAAGGGCTTCGGCTATGTGCTGCCAGTTTGAGGTTGGGCCACAACTTGATCCACAAAACAGAAATTTTTCCAACCACATCAGCAAGAAGGCAGTATGCTCTCTTGGGGTAACTGAGCCCTGACCCATGTTAGCTGAAATGAACCCAGACCATCCTCCTATGCTTTTTGTTTTAAAGTCAAATCTATTCTTGGAGTTCAAGGTCATTGGGTTGGCAGATGAGGTGATATCAAGACCAGTTAACATGGTTATATCTAAGAGAGTTGGTGTCATCGGCCCTTGGTTGAATAAGAATGCATTGAGGGTATTGGACCAGAAGTAACTTGCAGAAGCCATTAACGGCTCATCTTTAGCCGAATTTGCCAAAGAGAGGGCTAGGGCTTGGCCGATTCCTATCTCATCCCAGTGACTTTGCTTGCTAGCTGATATGCGTTTGAACCATGCAGGCCAGCTTTTCTCTAGGGACGGCCAGGACTTAAATGTATTTTTCCAGTGACCTACGTTGGGGTTCGATAATCTGAAGGGGATTCTATTGGTTTCGGTAGTGATGAACTCAGTTAGGTCTGTATTGCCGATTGGCCCAAGGAAGTAGTTGTTTTCATGATTAAGACTGGGAACCGCAATTAGGTTTGCGAGATGCTACATCAACAAAGCAAAAGAGAAGAGAAGCGAGCTAAGATTGCGGGAAAATGAAGTTGGATGAGTTAAAAGGAGATCTAGCCGATGGGGCTTACCTCAGCGTATTCGGCCGATGGGATAGCAGATGGAGCGGATGACGAAGACATCTTCTCACCGGCGGAAGTTGAATGAGCGAAGGATTGCTTGAGGATTGACTGTTTTGCACCGAGGGGATCGCCGGAGTTGAAGGAGACGGGGATTGCGAAAGCGGTGGCAACAGTAAATAACAGTGAGAAGTTTCTCGGGGCCGTCGGTTAAAGTATTTAAAGCGCTGTGGTAACGGTAAAAAAAAAAGGAAAGAGCGAGGTTATCTCGGAGATAAGATTTGGCAAATCCGAAACATTACCAAATATTCCGGACTTGGGGGGCATGTGTTGACGACCAAATTTGGTAATTCAAATATCAGAAGTCAAGATGGAATCGAAGAGGATTGAAGAGATAAGATCGTATCGGAAAACAGAGTGAGAATCGGCTGTGGTCCGAATCGGTTGTGGACTGGATCGGCAGAGTCAGAGTCGGACTAGGTTAGCCGATTGAGCCGATTTCGGTAATATGACTTGGTATACGTCATCGGGTTGTGTTAGCGTGCTTCATATGAATTGCCATGCACGGATAAAGTCCTGAGGAGGCAATTGTATCTATTAGTTAGGATATTTTATGTAATTTCCTTATAGATATTCTCGGTAAGAGTCCGCCTAAGGGACTTGTTGGTTAGTTGGATTTGTATTAGGTTAATATGAGTCGTGTCCGTGATGGACAAGGTTTGTAATTTCGGGTATAAATATAATCCCGAGGTCTTGTAAAGAATAACAACACACGTTCAATCAATCTCGGCGCATCGCCAAACCTTTGTTTTCTGTTCTCGGCAAGTTTGTGCTTTCGAGTCGTGCTGCATCAATTTGATCTTCGGTAAAAAGGTATATCTTGTCATGGCGAGTTACATCATTAGGGCTAGTGCTTACATCTCTATGACACTCTAGTTCTTTGGTGTGGTTCTCCGAGTTATCATATATGTTATATAACTTAGATCGACAGTGCAATCTACCTGTATCGGCTAGATCCTTTCTAGGGTTTCATCGATATCGGCTAGATCACTTTATTAATCTATGTTATATAATATATCCACCATCCTGAAAAGGCAACCATTGGCTTGATTCTTTAGATCTCATGCTTCTATTTATACTTAATGCTGCATTGGTTCAGTCCAACCTATTAAGTCGTATTTAGAATCATGATATCTAACCTGCTTCATGGTTGTTAATAAAGATAGTATCGGGGTTTCAGCCGATCTTACTTAATATAGATGTTTTACATTGTCTCATGCTTTGTTTAATGTTCTATATCTACCCCTTATATCAGGATCTAATCTAATATAAATATATTAAGCTTGATATCAATCTAATTGGTTATAGTTTAATATATTTATGACTAGAGAATATCCTAGTATAAGGATGTATCGGAGCTATAGCCGATACACACTTAAACCTAGATATCGGCTATGACATTAATCTGCATAATCATTATGTCATGTTATCTTTAGACTTGGGCAATTTATACTGTCTCGGTTCAGTCCGATCTATCCCAATTGCTTATCTCTAAAGTAATATTGATTTATTGATTATGTAACGTTGATCTTTACAGCCGATATACTAGTTTTAGGGTTAATTATATCATTGACTATACCTTAAAGCCGATCCATGCTTTATTGCATCGGCTAGGTCACATACGATATGAAATCGGCCCTATGGCCGATTGTCTATCGTTTACTGATATTATTTGCATGTTTTTCTTGTTGATTGCAGGATCAAATCAACTGGCACGCCCTTTAATCTGAAACCCTAATTTTGGACCTGCACTAGAGTAAAGCAAACCTCTCAGACGAGTGTGTGTTTTTTGCATCAACTATAGCCCATCAATATGCATCTTACATGTAAAATTTAAGCTAATAACTTTAGTTTGACCATGCAATTAAAACAAAAAATTATGTTAAAACAAAGTCAGCATTAGGATCATTTATTAAGATTAGTTGCCCTAAAGGTGTGCTACTTATTAATTTGTAATTTAAATTTACACTAATACAAATGGCGGGTGCAATAGTGATGTGTTATAATATTTATTGCACCATTTTGCAATTTAGTGTTAACATATTTTTTTTTGCGGAATTATGTAAATTTAGGGTTGGACCTAGTTAGCCTTTCGAACTGTTTAACGTGCGTGGTGACGTGGAGGCCTAGTGTGCTGAAGTCCAGCCCATCACCCTCCAGCGGAACGAAATGGTGACAGGAGGTGGTTAGGATTTGGATTTTCTGTTCTTAGCTGTGTATGGTGTCCTCTCATCCACCCATGTAAAAGTGTTGTAGCTAAGAGATAAAGCTAATCATATGAGTCTAATACAGGTTAATTTATATGTTAAAGCTGAATTTGGAAGATGTGTCTAACACTTAAAATTAAAGAAAAAACTATATGTCATTTGAATTATAGGGTTTGCGAAATTTGTTTTTAAGCAATTTGGAGTGCAGTCCGGTACAATTATAGGTGAATTAGAATGTAGGATATTTAAATTTGAAAGGTGCGTGGCATCCTAAACTTTTTTAGGCCAAACCAAAACAGAGATTTAAGTTAAGACTACAACAGGTATGAGAATTGACTATTAGAGTAATACTTTCCCCAATATTTTGTATTTACTGGGAGCATATGACAAGAAATATTGTTAGGGGTGAAGATGCAAAAGTGGTATGACATTTAATCACCAGTCGTCAATACCTGACTTGTTTCTCTCGTCCTCTTTCTCAGTCAGTGAGGGAAATCTCTTGAAGAATCTTGACCTTTCACTGTTTTTTTACTGAGACTTATCTATGATCCAATGATAGGTATTGCAATAATTGTTGCATCCGATGGCCATGGTTTTCTGATGACGTGGCTCAATGCCATTACATTTTGAGTTTTAAATAAGCATTCCAAATTCCAAGCGTTTGAAATCCCAAGGCATTTCTCAGACAAATTGAATTGAATTCTTTAGGGCCCAGCTACAGAACTCCCAAAAGGAATGCTTGAAGAATACCATTCTACTGATTGGAGTCTCTGCAGCCGTGTTTGGTGTCATTCAGCAGCAGGTTGACCGTGCAGGTTCGTTGCGCTGTTGAGGGTCTTGTTTTCTTGTGGATACTTTGCCCAGCAATGCTGATAAAATGTGTCTTTTGCTTGCAGGTTCAACCCCAAAGGATCGAGAAGGGTGACGCGTTAGCCCAACCGCCAGGTTCCTCGTTCAAGCGCTATTGCCTAGTGGTTAAAAAAAATTAGAGTACTAGGTAATGTGATTAAGAGAGCCGATACATTTTCAGCACTGTGATGATATGCATAGGGCAATGTGGATTACTACTGATGAGCTATGATGATACTCTTGCAACCTAAAATGGTTGCACTGCGGATTACTTGCCGTGTTTGGTTGCATCTCTCCTGGTGTGGTTTACTGTAAATTGCTACAGTAGTAGTTGTGTGTGGAACTGTGGATAGGCAGTGAGTCTGCCTGCACTCGGAAATTTCATCGGGGAAGGAGAAGGGCGCGGTGTTTCTCTGCCCGGCGCAGGAGGCGCTATATACCCATTTTGCCTCAGTTTCTTGATACCGTTGACTTTTTAACCAACTTTTTCATTATTCATCTTATTCAAAAATTTTATATAAATATAAAATAATTTGAGTCATACTTAAAAAACATTTGATGATAAATCAAATCACATTAAAATAAATGATAATTACATATTATTTTATAAGACGAATGATCAAACATATCTAGAAAAAAGTCAACGGTGAGTATTTGTTAGTCGAAGTATATTATATTTGTCACTTTGCACCAGTTTTTATTAGGGATAATTGTATCCATACCCCTAATTTGAACTCCAACTGCTGTTTTACCCTTATTTTGTACGGTTTACAATTTTTCCCTCACATTCAGTCATTTGCCCTCACTTTTAATGCCTAGTTTGACGGTGTTAGTTTTAGAACGAAAGGACATTTATACCCTTGGATGTTGTTGCAATTTTGCTCCTTTTTTATCTCGCAATTTTGCCCCTATTTTAATATGAAGTAAGATTGTGTTAAATAATTCAAATAGGAGCATCTCATGTGATGTTTTTATACTGTGTTGAAAAAATGACAAATACTAGCCAAGTGCAAAATTTTGATACCGTCAAACTAGGCGTCAAAAGTAAGAGTAAACATGTAGTTCGTTTTCAAAAAGTATGGGTAAAATTGTAAGCCCTAAAATATAGATGTAAAATAGCAGTTGAGGTTCAAAGTGAGGATATGGATGCAATTGTTCCGTACTACTGAATAGTCACAACTTGGACTGGTGGCCCACCGGCCAGTGGGAGGCAACGGAGAACAGATCACGCAGAGGAAACATTGGGGCAAGGACACCATGACGAAACGGCTAATCGATTGATCGGCAGCGGTGACACCATGAGGAAACGGATCCAGAGCTTTTTTAGAATGAAAAACGAATGCGGTTTTATACTCCTGTAGTCCTGTTTGTGATGATGTAAAGTTCATCATTCAGTATTTTCTTTTCCTGTACGATTCCTATTCTGGGTTATCAATTTTTTCCCTTTGGTGCAAGTTAAAGCAAACAAAGGGTACGCTGGATCCTCAAACTGACTGGACTGCTGAAGTAAATTTCAATGCACCTTCTTCCCCATATAACTGCACAATGCACCTTAGTTTGTCAATTTCTTCCCCATATACTAGTTTGTATAGTGCTTAGGCTGAGTTCCGTAGCGCATTTAGCTTTTGCAGCTCCTTCGTTTATCACAAGCACACTTTTCAAACTGTTTAAATAGTGTTTTTTAAAAAAAATATAAAATTTTCTTTAAAAACTCAAATAAACTCATTTTAAGTTTATGATAATTAATACTCAATCAGTCATATGTTTGTCTCGTTTAACATGGCTTGGAAAAAATCCAACTCCATACGGTCTAATGAACTCACCCTTAATCTGCTGTTATATAAAAAACATTTGAAAATATAGTCTTTTTTTAAGGAACATGCTTCAAGCCTAAAGTAACTAATCCGTGCTTAACGGGTTACAGTCCTCAACTAACAAACAAAAATACATAAAGGTGGAACTGAAAACCAGGATAAACACTCCTCCCTAGTCAAGCACATTTTTGCTAGGCTATGTTCCACCTTGTTCGCAGACCGGTGAACCTAAAGAACTTTAAATTCCTAGAACGCATTGCACCTGCTCTTGACCTCCTGGATAATGGGCCATACACCGACCTATTCAGATTTCGGTCCTTCAACATATTAGCCACCTCTAGACAATTGGTTTGAATAATGAGCTTTGAAGCTTGGACCTGTGCCACTAATTCCACCGCCTTCCTGCAAGCTAGAGCTTCGGTTATTATGGCGTCACTTAGGCCAGTCCCAGTGCAGGTTTCATAGGTGTTTCGTGCATATTAAATATGATGACACATCAGTAAATAGAGTGACATGGCAAGGAATTAAAGAGGGGAGAGAAGGTACCCGTTTCATCCCGACGAAACGAGTCCGGCACCGGTACCCAGGTCTTGGAAAGCGAATGAAACTGCACTGGGGCTGTAGCATTTCTTCCGCAGATCCTGGGTGCGGGGCGAGCGATTCCTTCCCCGGCGGCTAGTGCTCCCGCGCGCGCCCCCTCCCTCGCGCTCCCGCGCTCACCCCATCTCCCGCGCATGGCCCCAAGTTTTCCCGCGCGCGGCCCCAATTCCTTCCTCCCGTGCCTCTCATTTTCTTCCGTTCCCCGCTTTTGTACTGGTGTTTTGGCCGGCGCCGTCGCTGATTCCTCACGGAGGTAGCAAGATGCCCAGCCGAGAGAAGAAAAGAGGAGCAGCCAAGAGAAGGGGTCTTGCTGCGCCGCCGCCGCATCCAGCACAGGGGGCTCCTGCTGCGCCGCCGCTGCATCCGGCCATGGTGGCTCCTGCTGCGACTACATCGCCTCCGCATCCAGCCATGGTGGCTCCTGCTGCACCACCGCCACCACCACCGGTGGGTTTTCCTGCACCACCACAGATGGGTCATGCTGCATCGCCAGCGCCACTGCCTCCCTGGTATGTTTTCTCTTCATTGTTTTTCCTGTGTTTTTTTTTACGATTTCACAGAGCAGTACTTAGCCTAATGTGTTGGAAGGTGTCAGTGAATTTTAGTCTATCATGTAGAGTCTGTCCAGTAATTTCTTGTTAAATTCATGATAGAATATTTCATGATTTGTCCTCAAATATCCGGCAGTAAGGTTATGATGTAGGTTCTGAACTTTTTTGTAGCTGAACTCTGTACCTCATGGAATTAGTCATATATTTCTGGCAGTAACGTAATTAATCTTTTGTACAATCCATGATACAAGTAACTAGTTATCTGCCAAATGATATTCTTAACATGTTCGGGAGTAAATTATGATACCTCATGTAGCTAGTCTGACCATATTATGATGTATCTTTTAGGGCTGGTTATGTTAACTTATTACAGCAACCACAATTTTCTGCAATTGGAGAAAATTTCCATTTTGTTGGACATACTCAGAGCTTTGCACCAATATCTCCATCACCGTCTCCATCGGCACAAAGACAACCCTCATCTCAAGGTACTGATAAAGTCTCCATTGACATTGACGGTGATGATGACGGTGTCGAGACAAGTCGGACAACAAAGAGAAGGCATTGGTCACATGAAGAGGAAGTTCGATTGGTAACAATTTTTTCTTCGGGATTTATTATAGATCTGCTCTCTTTCAAAAAGTTGATTGTAATTCATTTTTCTAGGCGAGTGCTTGGCTGAACAATTCTAATGACCCAGTAAGAGGGAATGACAAGAAGGGTGATACATTTTGGGAGGATATCACTGTAGAGTTTAACAGCAACGCACCATCAGATCGCCAAAGGGATACTAATCAGCTGAAGATTCACTGGTCACGCTTGAAGACAGTTCTCAATGACTTCAATGGATGTTGGACTAAGGCAACTAGAGTGAATAAAAGTGGGGCGTCTGATGATCAGTTGATGGATGAGGCACTGAAAATGTTTGAAGTCCGGTACAAGAAACCTTTCACTTTGATTCATTGGTGGAGGACTCTCAAGAACCAACCCAAATGGTGTGCATATGTTGCACGATTGGAGAAAGAAAAGCAGCAATCACATCTTCCCATACCTGTTGATGATGACATAGGAAGTACAGAGCGTCCAATTGGGAGAGATGCAGCCAAGGCACAACGCAATGGGGAGCGCAAGGCTGAAGAGGTTACTGAAGGTCTTGCAATTTTAGGGGATAATGTAAACAAGATAATTGCAGTGGCACAAGAACGTAAGCAGGAGCGTGAGAAGGTCACATGTGCACATCTTGAAATCTCAAGACTGAAACTCAAGACGGCAGACAAGGAAATGAGAGCAAATATGTTGCTAGTTTATAATTCATTGATGCAGCAAGACACAAGTCAGATGACAGATGAATCAAAGGATAGAAGGGCTAAGCATTTGGCGATGATGGAGAATACTCTATTTAGTAATAATGACGAGGTTTAGTTCTAATGCAATCTGACATGCTTGTGTGAGCATGATATCTATCATTGAACCTTATGTGAGCATGCTACCTATCATTGAACCTATGTTATCTGTCATCTATTTTATTTGGGCGATGTACATCCTTAGTGTGAATGCTTTCTTAGTGTGAATGCTTGTGTGAATGCTGCAGAATTGTGGATATTGCACACAAGTGTGAATGAGCCTTTCAGTGTGTGAATGTGGCACATAAGTGTGAAACGACATCCTGTTGCTACCTATATATATGGTAGACATGGCCACACTTTCTCTCTCGTCATTCTCTCACTCGGCCTCAACATGTCACAGCAGGGTGATCCTTTCTATCCTGACCAACCTGATCCACCAAACAACACCACCGGCCTCCATGATTTATCTTTTGATGATTTCCTAGCTGAGGAGGAAATTTTAGATGATGCCATCGACGATGCCATCGATGACGCAACAAAAATTCTGAAGCATAGCATTGAAGCTCTCCAAGAAGTGGCGTATGATCCTAGAAGTGGTCCGAGGAAGTATATCAACAGGCCAAGGGAGCAGTATCATCAACTTCTGGTAGATGACTATTTCTCAGATAATCCATTATATCCTGCTAATATTTTTCATCGGAGATTTCGTATGTCAAGGCCACTATTTCTATGCATCGTTGATGAGCTAAGCAAATGGTCTGATTATTTCACTACAAAGTTGGATGCTCTTCATCGTCAAGGTCTAACACCATTGCAAAAATGTACAGCGGCTATTCGTCAATTAGCTAATGGCAGTGCCGCAGATCATCTAGATGAACATCTGAAAATTGGTGAAAGTACTACATTAGAGGCAATGAAGATGTTTGTCCAAGGTGTTTTTGCAGTTTTTGGTGGAAAATATTTGAGACGCCCTACTGTACAAGATGCTGAGCGTTTGCTCAAGATTGGTGAGAGTCGAGGTTTCCCTGGCATGTTCGGGAGTATTGACTATATGCACTGGCAGTGGGAACGATGTCCCAATGCATGGAAGGGACAATTCACTCGTGGTGATCAGAAGGTTCCAACCATAATACTTGAGGCCGTGGCCTCTCATGACCTTTGGATTTGGCATGTGTTCTTTGGAGTGGCTGGTTCTAATAATGATATCAATGTTCTTAACCAATCAACCCTGTTTATAGAAGATTTAAAAGGGCAAGCTCCTCGAGTGCAATACATGGTTAATGGGCATCAGTACAACACGGGTTATTATCTTGCAGATGGAATATACCCAGAATGGGCCGTATTTGTGAAGTCAATATCCTTACCCATCACCGAAAAGGACAAGTTATTTGCACAACAGCAAGGATCGAAGAGAAAGGATATTGAACGAGCATTTGGTGTTATGCGTCGTCGATTTTGCATTTTGAAGCGACCAGCTCGTTTATATGACCGGGGACAGCTCGAGAATGTTGTGCTGGCTTGCATCATACTTCACAATATGATAGTTGAAGATGAAAAACCAGAGGATGTTGAAGAAAATCTTGATTTGAATGAGCCTGCAAGTACAACGACTGTTGAAGCGCCGGAATTCTCCCCCGACGATTACGTCACATTTGAAAGAGTGCTAGAGAAGGATGCTGATACTCGAGATATTTCAACTCATATACAACTCAAGAAGGACTTGGTTGAGCATATTTAGCAAAGGTCGAGGGCCCGTTGAAGCATATCTTGGTTGAGCAAATTTCACATTATGTATCTATTTTATATAATATTATTATCGCTATATTTATATGCTATGTATCGGTTAAGTGTCTACTTTTTTAATCATTTATATGCTATGCATCTCATAGTTCTAGTATTCGATCTAGCGCTTGAGTTATAAACAAATACATGTGGCTACATAATCACATGGAGCACAAGATCACAACACCAAGCAAGAAGTAAATGTCATGGATGACCTAAGAAACTGTGAAATGAAACTGTGCACTGGGAGTCCCAGTTTCATTCACTAGTTTCATTCTCCTGAGATGATGTGGTACTCTTGGAAACCGTAGTATGAAACTTTGCACTGGGACTGGCCTTACATATCTATAAAATGCGACGCTGCTCCTAGAAAGGCACCTCCTTCATTCCTCACTACCACACCAGTGGTCCCTTCTAAATTTGCCACATTAAATGTTGCGTTTGCGTTGACCTTCATCCAGCACACCTGTGTCATACGATGAATAGTAGGCTGCCTCTTCACCATCAGGTTTGCCTGTTCTTCTACTTGGAAAATAATTCTTTCAGACACCCCATCCGGCGATTGCAGCGCATCAACCTGATGCGCATCATTTCGACTAGACCAGATATTATACAGAGTTGCTAGCAAACACGATATAATGAATTCTTTCTGATCCACTAGGCGATCTTAGTAACCAAAAGGATAGCATCTTCTGATCATTACGTTCCACACCCGGCCAAGGAATACCCACTTTTGACTCCACTCTCTCCCATACCCACTTTGAAAATTGGCAATCCCAAAACCTGTGATATAAATTCTCCTCCCTACCACAGGAAATACATACAACATCCTGTTTGATCTTCCTGAGGAACAACTCTGTCCCAATAGCTAGACCATTTTGTATCACCCGCCAACCAAGGACCTTCATCTTGTTTGCAATATTTGCACTCCACAGCTTTAACCACCCTTTGTGGCTTTGGACAACAATAATAGAAGAGCTAGCACCATTTTTCTGCAACTCCCTCTTAAAACGATAGGCCGACTTTACCGTGAAACAACCTGACTTTGTAAATCTCCAGGCCACACAATCTTCGCCTTCCCAATCTGAAACCGAGATTTGCAGGATATCTCTGGCATTACACTGTAAAAAAATCCCATTTACTTTGTCTACATCCCATGTTCTTGTCCCCGGTACAAAGAGGTCATTGACCACTGACACATTGGGTTGCAATCTGAAGCCTAGTGGCTTACAAGATCCCTCCCTCGGAATCCAATTATCCTTCCAAATATTCACGGACCTTCCATCGACTATACGCCATATTAATCCTTTACACAACAATTCTCTTCCAAAGATAACTCCGCCTAGTATACGAAGCTCTTTTAGGTGCACCGGCCTCCAAAAAAGAGCAACTTAAGTACCTCGCCTTAAGCACCCTCGCACAGAGAGAATTAGGATTAACAAGCAGCCTCCACCCCTGCTTGGCAAGCAAAGCTTGATTAAAATCCTCCAATTGGCGGAAACCCATTATCGATTTTATAGATCACGACTACGGTATTTGCATGGTATAGGAATCATTGGTACCAGAGTATACGCGACACTGAGGTAAAAGAGGCAGGAGACAATGATTTTATACAGGTTCGGGCCTCCTCAACTGACAGGTAATATTCCTACTCCTGTTGGCCGAACCCGTTGTTGCTCTTATATACCAGTATCACTCGAGTACAATATTTGGCATAACCTAATTTAGTTATCGTTGACTTGGTGACAAGGATCTCCACACGTAGTCGACGACATGGTAGTCTTCATCAAAATTAGAATTTTAATTTTTGCATCTAAAATTGTTGAAAACATTTTTCCTAAATGGAAATGCTAAAATTTCTATCTAAAGACCTAGATAAGACTAGTCCAACTTGTACACATAAGAAAAACTTGCAAATAAAATAAAACTTTCTCCTTTGCTAATTCAAACTAAAATATAAAACATAATGTAGACTTGCATATACATAGTGAATTTGTTATGCTTGAGTCTTTTCGTGTTTTTGGGATCTTACCTGCATAGCATACTAGATCTCATAGATGTTAATTAAAAACTTAGGCAACCAATTTATTTCAAAAAGATACTTGTGTTAACTATTGGAAAATCATTATCTAAAATTATACAACTTAAAATACTACAAATTTACTGTTGATCACCGTATTAATATAACTAGGGTAAACAATAAACTTGGGGTTAAAGTTAGAACTTCACCACCGTCACAATTAACCATTTTTCAGCTTTCACTCAACCTCCCCCACTTTTCTCACTGCCAATGGGTCCCAGAGCAATGTGGGACCGACTGATCAGCCTCACATCCCTGCCCATGTCACCCCAGCACGCAGCATGCAAGCGACACGCAGCCTCCACGCGTCGGAGCGCCGCTGAGCTGCTCCTCTCCTCCATTTCGTCGCCGCCGCCCTCCTCCTTCTTTGCACTCTCTTCTCATTTCACGGAAGAACCGAGACTATCCCTCCTGGACTCGACAGGAACGGAGGCGTCTTCATTGGCGCCGGCAAGATTTCTCGCCGTCGCCATCGCCACCAACCCTCGGTCGTCTCCAACTCATTAATGTTCCATTACCTTCTCAAAACGCCGATTCCATTACTTCTAATCTCGCACTTTTTGGTGGAGCCAATCGACAGGAACGAGACCTCGCCACTGGAGTCCTAGAGCGCGCACCGGAAACCGCCGCCGTGATCTCGACGCCGTTCCGGCCGCCGTGAACTATGGCAAGCCGAGCCGTCGCGCCAAAATCGTCGCCTCAATCTCTGGAGCCCTTCCACCGAAGGAATCGAGCCAACAAGCCGTTAATCCGGAGATCCACTTCGTCTTCCCCAAATCCGGCCACCGCCACCATCTGCCATTTCTTCGCTCTCTGGTGAGCTTCGTCGGGATTCCTTCCACCCTTGCGCTCCTATACCATCACTTAATCTCGCGCACAACATCTTGGAGCAGATCCAGACCTAGAGCAAGCCGTCGTCGTCTTCCCGAGGTGAAGCGTCGCCGCCGAGCCGTTCCGCGAGCCGTCGTTTCGCCAGCTTCATATAGCAGTTCGGTGAGTCTCGTAGGTACCCAAGAACTCATATGCATGCATCCCTTTGGGTAGAACCGGCCTCTAGCACAACATGCAGTAGAAGCCCTTGCACAGCCGCCCCTTCCACCAACGCCACCATCGAGTCCGGCCACCACAGCTTGCAAGAAGACCACTAATACCTTCGACTTGAATACCTCTACATTTCTTATTTTGTTCACAATTCCATCCGAGCCATGGTTCGCCGCCGGCAACACTGAACATGGGCGTCGGCCATTGCCGCCCTGTTCTGTCCAGGTCGCAGGGACCTCGTTTTGAAAGGAATCGAAAATTTAGGTATCAGTTTGTAAAAGTTCTAGAGACTGACAAATAGGACTAGGACTTAATAGTAATAACTATAAACTTAAAACGCTCTTTGAGAAGTATATTCCTCTCCGTAAAGGTAGTGCGGGTTGATTTCCTCTTTATTCAAGGGCCTTTTTGCAAAATATAGGACACTGACCTATGGACCCATCTATTTGAAAAATCTGGAAATTACAAATAAAATTGCTTTTCAACAGGAAAACAGGCAAACTTGTAAAATTCATATAAAATCAAATATAACACATTTTTAGGTCAAACCAATTTCTGTAGATATATAGAATTAAGCACTTTAATGCTATGAGTTAAAATGTGGAACTTGCGGTAGACCAAATACATCTAAAAATTATGTATGAGAAATAATAGAAATAAAACATGTCACAACCTTGTAGATTCATATAAAATATACTTTAGCTCCAGCCAAAGTAACACTTAGTTGTACCAGCAAGGCTATAACTTCATCCACCCCAACCAAAACTTAAAACACTTAGTTCATATAATGCCTCTCAAGTTGGTACACCAAATTATCAATATTAAGTACACCTCAAATTGTGAAATGTATAGAAATTCATTTTAGCTCCAAAAATGATGAATCCAGTTATGTTGAACTTAGGATATCATGCCCTTTGCTTTTACAAACTAAAAATTTGACAGGACATGGTCAGAAACTATCTTTTATATTCGAATAAGGCCTAAATGACATATTTCTAGTCTAGGACTTGTAAAATTCATATGTCCCAAAATAAAAGAAATAAAATAGATACTATTTCAACTAAAATCATCTATGTTGGTATGTGTTGGTATCCGGAACACACTCATAAGTATATGTTGGTATCGCCAAAAGAATCGATTTAACAAGGACATCCTCCCCAATTTACATGAATATACCTGTTCCAAGAGAGTTGGTGAAAATATACCTTCGTCGCATTTTAAAGATGCGAACTCACAGCGTGATGCGAAGAACACTACCTATAGAGTGCATAGCCATTTGGCCTCTGAAAGGGTCACTTAGGCCTAAAAGGGATGGTGAATAGGCTAATTTAAAAACTCAAGTAAATGCGGGAGCAGAACTTTTCGGAAATTCCGAACATAACGGAGTGCGCTCTAGTAAAGAAATGCTAGATCTAGCTGCCCACAAGAACAAAGTACTAGGACAAACAACAACTAGAATTATAGCGGCACAAACAATTAAAGCTAGAGGAGGGAGAGAGGGATTTCACCCAGTTTCTTGCAAGATGAGTTGTTCCCGAAGTTTGAATCCTTGAGAGGATTCTAGTCTCCATTGAGGAGCTCACAAAGAGTTGGGTCTTTGCTAACCCTTTCCTGAAGAGGTTGCACAAAGCACTCATACTTTCACTAGCGGTATCTCTTCCCTTTCGGAGGTGAGATCCGATCTTCACAAACACCTCCCGGCCAACCACAAGTAGATCGATGACTCAAGAGTGATACCTAACTGTCTAGAAGTTCTCAACTTCCAAGAGTAATAGATGATGCAAAGTTCTCTTGGGGAATGAAGTTAGTGCTCACAAATCGTCACGAAGTCAACACCAAGCACTCACATAAACTCAAAACCACAACTCATACACACACCCCAAATCCAGATCGAAGACCGGTGGAGAGGGGAAGCAAGCAAGCAAGGCGTAAAAGTGAATCTCAAGAGTAGCAAGCCAAGGGCACTAATTTTTCAATGAGAGCAGCAACCTTGACTTGGAGGGGGAGGGGGCTATTTATACCGCCACTCTGAGATTTGCTTGTTACAGGCAAAGATTTCATTTTTCAGAAATTTCGAAGTAACTTTTCGTACAAGTCTGAAAATCAACAAAACAACAAACTGAAAGAAAATAACTGGGATTTTCGGCACTTCCGAAAACTTTTCGGACATCTCCAAAAATGACCAGTACCAAACACAGCTCGATAGACCTTTTTGGACATTTCGAAAATCAATTTCGGACATATCTGAAATCGACCCGAAGGTTGGTTACCTTCACTACCTTTTTCGGAAATTTCGAAGATGATTTTCGGACAAATCCGAAATCGTCCCGAAGGTGGTTCGGCTTCACGGCCATTTTCAGAAATTCCGACAATGCCTTTCGGATAAGTCCGAAATCGTCCCAAGCAGGCGCGGCTTCACGTTCATTTTCAGTTTCCGAAAATGGTTTTCAAACAAGTCCGAAATCAACCCGAAGCTTGTTTTGCCTCTTAGACATTTTCGGAAATTGTGAAATGGTATGTCGGACAAGTCCGAAAATCACAGATAAGGCACAATGAGTAAGAAACCACTTAAAAAATAGATTTTTGAGCACCCAACTCATTCCTCGTCACCAATGCATCATTCCCTTTATAGTACGGCTTTCCTAATGACACAAACAAACGAAGATGTACATTATACCATTTGCTCACATGCCGCATCACATCGTTTTCTTACTTTCACGGGATTTTGCATTGAACCACGCTTTATCGAGAACTAGCATTCCTTCGCACATTACTCAAATAATTTGTTAGTCCTCTCTAATCGCATTGTTATTAATCACCAAAAACACTATGGGCCTTGATGCACTTTCAGCCTCGTTGTTAACAATTTTCTCCAAGAGTAGATGGGTAATATTCGACTTTTCATGCAATTTGTACAAGTGGTTCTGTAGACGCATTTATGAAAAATGCTAAATAAAGAACGTGATTGTCTATGTTGTAGTCCTGCAGATAGTTTTTGTGTTCTCAGCCGAATTTTCAGCCCCCAAAAAAGGAAAAAAATAGTGAGTTTGCAAAAATGCCCTCGTATTTTTAGGAAAATAAGCGCAATTTTCACAAGCATAGAATTTTTCATTTAAACCCCTGTATTTACAGAAAAATGCACATGTAACCCTCTGTATTGGGATACTTGTTGAATAGCATTGGGAATTTGCAAAACTCACTGAAAATCATACACTCGCATAATAGAATCCCATACACTCGCATAATAGAATCCCAGGATTTCAATTTTTATCCCTTTTTGCATTTGAGGCACTTTTATTTCTGATGATTATGATTATGAAATTTACTACCGCATTTATGATTATTGATTATTTGTAATGCTTTTATTACCTTCAATTAATATCTTTGTGATAAAATATATAGAATTGCATATAATATATTGGAATTATTTGTGGAAATTTTGTGTACCATTATATTACAATATTTGTGCATTTCACCTGAATGTAATTTCAGCATATTTTTGAATTACGGAAGATGACTGGTATCGTGAACTAGAATATCTAGAATATCTCTTGATTATATGCAACCAAAGTAGAAATTGTACTGGAGCAAGAGTTCTGAGCACCATTAAATCAAGTGTGCTCTATTTATTAACTTGATGAGATTGATTAAGCATTTCAATCTCTCGTTGGCATCTCTATGTTACTCTCATGAATGAGTATGCCACACGAATGAGCGCATTGACACTCTTTTGACTGCACGAAAGAAGCGGTTTAAAAGATTATGATGCACACCCACCTCTCATTGAGCAAGAACTATGAGCAAGAATAGGTATTTTCGACTATCATTCACTCAGCGAATGACCCAGAGAGTATGGTAATACGGTGCACCGAATTTGCACCGAATACCATGGAAACTCTTGGTCGCACGGAAGTATCATTAGTACGCATACAAGAAGCATGCCTAGCTAGTTAATAATAGAATCATGTAACATTCAGTATAATCTTCACTAGAACATTGCCTTCCCAAACCACCTAGCTTCCCAAACCACCTAGCACAATTGATAATGAAATCAACACGAGCAACTAACCTGGTGCATTTACCTCAACGAAAGAAGAGAAAAAAGAAAAGAAAAGTAGAACATAGGTCAAGGTGAACAATCTAGAACCATGTACACATGAATACGAAAAGAAAAGGACTATCATAATAGCACACCCCATATGAATTGAGGGGGTAACTCCTAGCCTATTTGCATGTCTATGAACGTAGACACCTATGCTAGACCGCTTCGATCCTAAAATTTATGTTAATAGAAAATCAAATGTTATGACTGTCGAGTAAGAAGCTCGCTATGAAGTTAATTAAATCTGATGTACTAGAATACTTCGTTGAATCAATACTTTGTCATCATTTGTTGTAACTTTTGAATAGTATATTGAATTGAATAAATGGGTTTTTCCCAAGTAGAGAACAATTTTTCCTGCAATAAAGGATTATTTCAAAATAAATTAGCATATTTAAGGCATTTACTATTTTGTTGCTATTTCCTACCACATGATTATAATGCTTTGAATTTTGTGTAGAACCCAAACATTAATGAAAAATTATGGTTTGCATAACCACAAATAGTACTTTAAGAGAGATATTTTCTGATGCATAGAACTGAACATATTATGACCTTTGCTAACCGCAACAATTTATGTAATTAACTTCATAGTATTAAGGCAAAATTTATTACAAGATATTTAAAATTTATGTAATTAGTTAGAAGACACAGTAAAATCATGTCACTACCGAGGCAAAAAATCGTGTAATTGACTATAGGACACTCAAGATATTATTTTATAATTTCTAAGAGAAAAGAGGAAAGAGAAATTTTAATAAGACAAGATTGCCCCTGAACTTGAGTGTGGAAATTTATGATCTTTTCATATGTTTAACAAATGAAGGCGCACATGTATAAAATTGTATCGTGCCCCTGTCCTGGAACGGTTACTGTTTGTTTTGGCGGCATGATTAAAATCATGATTTTTCAAGCACTAAATTGATCAATGATGGATCAACAATTGGCTGGTTGGCTAGTACACACAGAAGTACAGAGAATTGGAGAGAAATTGTAGTGTTCTGGGATGCAATTACAATAGCCTGGTATACTGTTCTTCAGTTTCCGTTTTCTTCACAAGCGAAAATTGGAAGTAAAAAGAAGCCACAAACGGTATGATTCATCACAGCCTAGTAGTAGCCTTTTCCCGCAGGATTCAGCAGCACTGCACGGCGAAGGCGTAGGGGTCAAGGGCACCGCCGCCCACTATGGCGCCGGTACGTCGGGAACTGCCCCGAGCGGGCCCAACAATGCCACGACACAGAGCTCGGTGAGCCGCCACAAGACGCACCGGAGCCGGCGTAGGCACAACCCTCTCCCTCCCCTGTTGCTGCCACCCATCTGCGCGCTGTTGCATCAGCCGCCACCGAGGCGAACAAGATTGACCTGATCTAGTAAGATAGACCTAGCAGGCTGGGGTAATCTTGTCTTATTTAAATTTCTCTCCTCTTTTCTCCTAGAAATTATAAAATAATGTCTCGGGTGTTCTACGGCTAATTACACACTTTTTTTTGTTGTCCCTTAGCAACAACATGATTTTTCAGTCTCCTACCTAATTACACAAATTTTAAATGTTATGTAGTAAATTTTTCCTAGTATTAACATAAAAAACAATCGAGCAACCATAACGACATAGGTCTCATTCGATTTCCAATAAGGATGAAGATTAAGTGTGCACGTAAAACGAGATAAGTTATTAGCACATGATTAATTAAATTTTAATTATTAAAAACTTGATAATGGATTTATTTTATTTTTTATAGCAACTTCTATGCAGAAAGTTTTCGTACAGAACACAATGTTTAATAGTTTGAAAAGCGTACTACCGGAAACCGAGGAAAAATATGTATCTGGTTGGAGCTTACAACGGGACCATAATCAAAATGCACCATGGCTGAATAAGCAACCCTGTTAAAATGGAAATAAGCTCAAATGCAATTTCTATAGGGCGGATACAATAAGCAGAACAAGTATCAACTAAGCCAACAATGAACCCATCCGTTCAAGAAAGAACAAGTATCATGAGAAAAAACAAAACAGACCACCCCTGCTAGACATCCCAGCGATACGACTCTATGTAAGATCCATAGCAGAAGCCATGTAAAAACGTAATAAATATATTGCACGTATCACTTCAGCATATAAAACAAAACAAATATTCCAGGCTCCATCTTTGATCGGTACGGAGTACAAGGGATACAGACTTAGTTATTCAGTGCAGTCTAAAGCACAATTAGGGGAACATAAACTACACCACCTCATAGTACTTGGAAGTTCCTACTTTCATCTTAGGACTTATCACCACGGCAGCCATTGCTGAGACGAGACTGACTACGACGCCGACTATCATAGTTGGCACACCATATAGCGGCAACAACAGACCAGACAATCCTTATATTCCTCATGTCTACGGAAAGCATCTCCCGACCTGCACCACACAAAACATAGTAACTCACTACAGAATTCAAATCGATTTGGATATAGCTGCATTAACATATTATCTAGTTCGTTCAGAAGACAAAATAGTGTCATATTTCATATTCCACACTAGTCTAAGGTCTGTTTGGTAGGACTCCAGCTCCTAGATCCTTGTTCGGTGGAGCTGGAGCTAAACCAAACATTACTAGATTCTCTGTATTTTTAAGAATGGAGTAGATGGATCTGCTCCATAAAATGCATAAGAAAGGTGGAGCTACCTTTTTCCCACCTCCACAACTCCAGCTCCATATCAGATTTGGAGCCCTACCAAACATACCCTAAGAGGATATATATCGAGTGAAAACACTAGATACAAACCTATGAAAACAAGACGTAAAAGATCTCCACATTCGTGAAAAAATTGTGATTAAAATATTAGAGGTAGGTATAGGCATGGTTTATATCCTCACAAAATTTCAAGACTAAATTCAAATTTATTTGCAAGATACAAAAAATACAAATTTTGAACGAATAGTGATATGGAAGTATTCGTTCAAAAATTGTCTTCTTTTAATCTTCCAAACGAAGTTGAGTTTGGTCTTAGAAATTCGGTGAGAAAGAGATCATGCCTATCCCTACCTTTAATAATTTCTTCATGAACTTAGAAAAATCCAGTTTTCATAGGTTTAATTGAACTCGAGATTTCCCCGGCTAGTAATCAACAAGAATAACGACTGTGCGCCAGAAAAAGAGAAACTATACATGCAGATGCTCATGTCACACAATTAAGTTAAAAATCAGTACATTTTTCTACTGCAAAACTATTTCATTAAAAGAAGTGATAGCTTGTTTTAATCCCTAATAACAACTGCCATTTTTGCTTCCTGTTGTACAAGCTGTGTTCTAAGGTGAAAGTTTATGGGATGATAGATGGCAATCATGGCATCAGAACCTATGTGGCTATGTTACAAAAATTCCCATAGCTAAAGTTCATGGGAGCAAAGTTGACCTTTTTCCTGTAAACAGGTTCTTTGATTAGATTGTGTTTAATTTGATCGACCTAGATTACTATTTGCTTCCTACAATCATGTACAACGGGAAGGATCCAACTGATGAAATTCATGTACAATGAGAAGGATCCAACGGATGAACTAAAATTTTCTTAGCGTGTGCTCACATATTAACAAACAAAAAATACAATCGTCATCTTGCCTGTAACTCCTTAACAGCCGTATCTGTTGCCAGATCTAACGGGAGCTACAATGACAATATGCTCTCAAATGCACCCCGTTAATAAAGAAAACACCAAATAAGCTGAAATTCAGTTTCTATAGAGCAGAACAAGATACGGGCTAAGCCCACAATAAACACATCTATTCAAGTAACAGGAAGTAAAATGATTACAGGCTAGTGCTCAGACTTACGCTTCAAACTCTGCTGCTGCAGATTCCAGGTAATTGGTTGCACCCAGAGAAGGCAGATGGTTGGGTTTTGTACAAGAGAAGAAAGTCCGGCTGGCTCTAGTAAAACCTTCAAAAGGGACCACACCAATTGTTGGGTGGTTTACTTTGGTAGCTGCTTGAGGGCTTTGAATAGAATTCAGGCACTTTGCTTGCTGCATTGGAAGGCAGTATAAGGAAATTAATGTTTTTTTTCACCAAAGGCATACAAGTTCACTCTTATTGTGGAAAAATCAAAGTAATTGAAAATTGCATAGATGTGAAAGAAAAGGCACCGCCTTGTTCATGTTTTTTTTAAAGAAAAGGAATTATAAATTGGCCGGTTTGAAGTGTAAAACTAGTGCTAGGCAAAGAAATTGAGAAAAGCTACTTACAGAGACAGGAAGGCCATGGTTATTGGGAAGCACCGTGCTAAAACGACGGAGAGCTCCATTAAAAACATTGTTGATAGCAGAAACGCCTCCTCCTTCCTGAAAGGAGGAACAGAGCAATTATGTTATTCCTGTTGTGAAAGAAAAATCAGAAATTTGAAAGATTTGGAGGAGTGTGTATACATACAGCGGAGGTAGGACGATTAGCCATCGATCTGGACAGCACGCACGAGAATTTCTGAAACAAGAAACGCCTAGGCATGTCGGCGATCTATATATTGATCCGTGCGTCTCTCTGCTTGGAATTTCCGGGGAGCGCTAGCTGCATAAAAAAAAGGGGCCTAAAACCAAAAAAAAAAAAACGGAATCAGTCCGAGATGTTATCGAATCAGGTCAGGTGAGGTCAGTTTTCGGCAGGCCCCATGAGCAGCAAGGAGGAATCCAAATCGTATCTCAACAGGGAACTTAAAATCAAACAATGACACGGAAAGAGAAAGAAAGAAATAAGATAAAGCCCACCCTAGCGGCTGCAGGGAGGGAGGATGGTCGCTTCGGCTGATTTGAGGAGGTGACTCAATACTTACTTGCAAGTGCAGAATAAGGATTGGTAAATATCATAATATTGTTGGTATTAAGACATAATCAAAAAAGAATGAGAGAAGATAAATTACTTGAGAAATCAAATCAGATAATATTTTTGTCAAATATGTCCGAGCCGATAGATGGAATATATGTGTTTTCTATTCAGACCATCATCTATCGAAGATGATACTTCTCATCAAGATGATATTAAACCTGTCAATACTACCAAGAGGAGGACCAGGTATATTCAGGAGTTTATCCGTCATTAAAGCCGATACAATTTCTCCTCTGGTTTGAATCTTGTCAGAGAAGTATAAGCCGATTGGAAGTTGCCCCGTACCAAGTTGGCGTGCAGCAAACATTGGATGGTAAAATTTATAAGATGGTTGTACATTCCTGCCTTGGGATATGCCTGTAGGGAGAATACAGGTAGAGATTGTTGCAGTTAGAATCTTTCTAGGTTTCTCAAATCTTTTGTCATTAATCTCATCTAATCTGAAATCGGTGGGCAGTTCATATTCGGAGAAGAATTCATAAGCGAACCAGATTCGGTTGTCTCTAGAAAATCCATCGTAGAAATTTTCAAACCAGTTCTGGAAGTGCTCAACTGATGGTCCTGAGCCAGCATAGCTAGTAGCTGCTTCTCTAAAAGACATACATCTGCGTGTTGAGTTGGTATCATCATCGTCATTCTTTGTATCGGCTAAGGAGGAGAACTCGGCTTCGCGAAGTGCTGGTCTCAATGCTACTTTTAGGGTGTACAGATTGAGCCAGAGTTGCACAAACCACCAGGGGCCACCTATGTTGATACTTGAATCCATAATGATTTGGGCCGATGACTGGCACAGAGTTTGATAAACTGCACCTAGGAGGAATTTACCCAAAGGAAATTGCTTTTTTAATACTATGGCTTCGGCTAGGTGTTACCAGTTAGCTATTGGACCACATGTAGAGCCGCAGAAAAGGGATTTGTCTAGCCACATAAGAAGAAAGGCAGTATGCTCTCTGTTGATGCAAAAAACACACACTGGCCTGAGAGGTTTGTTTTACTCTAGTGCAGGTCCAAAATTAGGGTTTCAGATTAAAGGGCGTGCCAGTTGATTTGATCCTGCAATCAACAAGAAAAACATGCAAAGATTATCAGTAAACGATAGACAATCGGTCATAGGGCCGATTTCATATCGTATGTGACCTAGCCGATGCAATAAAGCATGGATCGGCTTTAAGGTATAGTCAATGATATAATTAACCCTAAAACTAGTATATCGGCTGTAAAGATCAACGTTACATAATCAATAAATCAATATTACTTTAGAGATAAGCAATTGGGATAGATCGGACTGAACCGAGACAGTATAAATTGCCCAAGTCTAAAGATAACATGACATAATGATTATGCAGATTAATGTCATAGCCGATATCTAGGTTTAAGTGTGTATCGGCTATAGCTCCGATACATCCTTATACTAGGATATTCTCTAGTCATAAATATATTAAACTATAACCAATTAGATTGATATCAAGCTTAATATATTTATATTAGATTAGATCCTGATATAAGGGGCAGATATAGAACATTAAACAAAGCATGAGACAATGTAAAACATCTATATCAGGTAAGATCGGCTGAAACCCCGATACTATCTTTATTAACAACCATGAAGCAGGTTAGATATCATGATTCTAAATACGACTTAATAGGTTGGACTGAACCAATGCAGCATTAAGTATAAATAGAAGCATGAGATCTAAAGAATCAAGCTGATGGTTGCCTTTTCAGGATGGTGGATATATTATATAACGTAGATTAACAAAGTAATCTAGCCGATATCGATGAAACCCTAGAAAGGATCTAGCCGATACAGGTAGATTGCACTGTCGATCTAAGTTATATAACATATATGATAACTCGGAGAACCACACCAAAGAACTAGAGTGTCATAGAGATGTAAGCACTAGCTCTAATGATGTAACTCGCCATGACAAGATATACCTTTTTGCCGAAGATCAAATTGATGCAGCACGACTCGAAAGCACAAACTTGCCGAGAACAGAAAACAAAGGTTTGGCGATGCGCCGAGATTGATTGAACGTGTGTTGTTATTCTTTACAAGACCTCGGGATTATATTTATACCCGAAATTACAAACCTTGTCCATCACGGACACGACTCATATTAACCTAATACAAATCCAACTAACCAACAAGTCCCTTAGGTGGACTCTTACCGAGAGTATCTATAAGGAAACTACATAAAATATCCTAATTAATAGATACAATTGCTTCCTCAAGACTTCATCCGTGCATGGCAATCCATATGAAGCACGCTAACATAACTCGATGACGTATACTGAGTCATATTACCAAAATCGGCTCAATCGGCTAACCTAGTCCGACTCTGACTCTGCCGATCCAGTCCATAGCCGATTCGGACCACAGCCGATTCTCACCCTGCTTTCCGATACGATCTTATCTCTTCAATCCTCTTCGATTCCATCTTGACTTCTGATATTTGAATTACCAAATTTGGTCGTCAACACATGCCCCCCAAGTCCGGAATATTTGGTAATGTTTCGGATTTGCCAAATCTTATCTCCGAGATAATCTCGCTCTTTCCGTTTTTTTACCGTTACCCCAGCTATGTATCTTGAGCAGTACCAATTTAAGCTGGAGAAAGAAAAACAAAGGATAGCCGATAGACGAGAGAGAAAGGATATCGAGGCCACCATTCAAGCCAATCGGCAGTTAGTTCATGATGAGAAAACCAAGCTCGATCAACTAGCCGAAGAACCAATTAAAGCTTCGATAAATCAATTAGAGGCCGAAAGAATAGATCTGCTAGCCAAGCTTGAAGAGTGTAATGCCAAGATTGCATTGGAAAAGCAGAAATTAGCCGATCTCCTTAAAGCCATTGGAGAGCAGAAAGCAAAGCTGAAATCGGCTATAAAGAATGTGGCCACCATGACTAAGTCCTTGAAGGTAATTCCTGGAACTGACGCCGAAGATGCCCAAGCCATTGCAGAAGTTGAAGAAATCCGTCAACAGGCATTGTCAGCAATCCAAAAATATCTTGCGCAATGATTTCTTGTAATAAGGACTTAGAAAAATTTTCTGATCAATTCTGTAATCGGCTAAAACATTTGTCTTGTAACATAACCTCTTAACTTCCTTAAGCCGATTGATACTGTTGCTCTCATATAAACCAATTGTATACCTGGCAGACTTGGCTGTATTCCAGATTCGTCAACTGATAATTTTGCTCAGAAATTTCCAACTTTTCATCTTCCATGCCCCCCAAGTTTGTAGTAGGGAACACAATGCTGCAAACTTATATATCTAAGGGCGATAAAAATATCAGCCATCTAAAGGCGATGGAAACACATCGGCTATCAACCATCAACCGGCAAACCATAGCCGATCATGAACCAATCCAAACACTTGGGTAATATTTCTTTAAGTATTTTCCATTAAGTGCTCTTCCAAATATTTCGCCATCAAGCCCTTTTAACATGTATGCCCCTTTAGAAACACATTTGTGAACTTGAAACGGTCCTTCCCAATTCGGTGACCACTTACCGAATTTATTATCTCTGGCCCCTATCGGCAGCACTAATTTCCAAACCAGCTCGCCTTCCTCAAAAGATTTGGGTACAACCTTCTTGTAAAGAAATCCTCCTAGAGCCGATGTTGGTTTCCCATGGTAATACAGCTTCATGCCCATAAACCAATTGATAAGGAGGTACCTGAATTGCACCATGGCAAGCCATCCGATAGGACCATAATGACTCAGCCAGAATAGTATGCCACTTCTTGGGGGTATTCGGCTATCTTTCTCTTGACCAACTTAATCAAACTCTTGTTAGATGCCTCAGCTTGTCCATTGGCTTGTGCATAATATGGAGATGAATTCAACAACTTAATTCTCATGCCATCAGCAAACTGAACAAACTCATCCGATATAAATATAGAACCTTGATCAGTTGTAATCGTTTGTGGTAAACCAAATCTGTATATAATATGCTCTTTAACAAAATTGATCGCATCTTGACTGTCAACTTTCTTCAAGGGAACTGCCTCAACCCACTTAGTGAAATAATCAGTCGCAACTAATATGAACTTATGTCCTTTGCTTGATGGTGGATTGATCTGGCCGATCATATCAATACCCCAACCTCTGAACGGCCATGGCTTGATAATAGGATTCATAGCCGATGCTGGTGCTCTCTGAATTGCTCCAAACTTCTGACAATCTTGACAACCCTTGTAATATCTGAAACAATCCTCCAGCATTGTCGGCCAAAAATATCCAACTCTTCGAAGTAACCACTTCATTTTATGAGCCGATTGATGTGTCCCACAAATACCTTCATGAACCTCACACATAATGACTTTAGCGTCGTCCATACTCAAGCACCTCAATAGAACTCCATCAATCGTCCGATAATATAATGAACCATCCAGCAAAACATACTTGAGAGCTTTATACCTTAATTTCCTTGAAACTGATCTTGAAGGATTCTTTAGATACTCAAAAACATCAAACCTCCAATCATCAGCTGGAATACAGGCCACTACTACCTCAATCCCTTGTAATATCGGCCTATATGCTGATGCACCTTGAGCTAAATCATTAGCTTCAACGTTTTGCTCCCTAGAAATATGCTTCAAAGTAACCATCCTGAATGTCTTCATCAGCTCCTGGCATTTCTCATTATAAATTATTAAGGTATCATTCTTGCATTCATATTCCCCAGATAATTGACTTATCACTAACAATGAATCACCCATGATCTCAACAGCATCGGCTTCGACCTCTCTTAATAACTGCAACCCTTTGAGAACAGCTTCATATTCTGCTTAATTATTCGTTGAATACGGTTTAATAGTAAAAGCAAACTGAAAACTTGCCCCCCTAGGTGATATTATCACCAAGCCGATACCACAACCATGAGTGCAAACTGATCCATCAAAGAATAAAGTCCATGGCATGATGTCAACATTATCAATACTGGTATCCCTGTGTTCAACTATGAAATCGGCTATCGCTTGCCCTTTAACTGCCTTAGCCGATTCATATCTAAGATCAAATTCTGACAAAGCAAATATCCACTTCCCAATTCGTCCCTTTAGCACTGGAGCCGATAGCATGTATCATACTACATCGGCCTTGCAAACTATAATGCATTCGTTGGATAATAGATAATGCCTCAACTTTGTGCAAGAAAAATATAAACATAAGCATAACTTCTCCACAGGTGAATACCTTGTTTCCGCATCCAACAGGCGTCTACTGAGATAGAATATAACTCTTTCTTTGCCTTCAACCTCTTGAATTAAAACTGAGCCGATAGAATTTTGATCGGCTGATAGATAAAGTTTAAACGGAATCCCTTTCTGTGGTGGTATGAGAACTGGAGGGGTACTCAGATATTCCTTGATATTATCCAGAGCCTGCTGCTGCTTCTCTCCCCAGACAAATTCTTGATCGGCTTTCAACCTTAGCAAAGGAATAAATGGCTCTATTCGACCAGACAGATTTGATATAAAACGCCGAACAAAATTAATCTTGCCGATCAATGATTGTAGCTTGGTTTTATCTTCCGGGGGTTTAATATCTTTAATCGCTTCGACGCTCCTCTAAGGAATTTTAATCCCTCTCTCATGAACTAGAAATCCAAGAAACTGACCAGCCGATACACCAAAAGCACACTTGGTAGGATTCATCTTCAACCCATACTTCCTTGCTCTTTCTAAGACCTGTTTCAAATCGGCTATGTGATCATCAACTTCCTTGGACTTAACCACCACATCATCTATATATATCTCCACCAATGCGCCGATGAGATCGTGAAAGATATAGTTCATGGCTCTCTGATATGTAGCACCAGCACTCCTCAAACCGAAAGTCATAACTACCCACTCATACAAGCCAATAGCACCAGGACACCTAAAGACAGTCTTGTGAATGTCCTCCTCAGCCATAAAAATTTGATTATAACCAGCATTGCCATCCATGAAACTGATAATCTTATATCCAGATGCTGCATCTACAAGTTGATCGGCTACCGGCATTGGGTATTCATCCTTCGGTGTAGCTTTGTTTAGATCTCTGAAATCAATACAAACCCTAAGCTTGCCGTTTTTCTTGATAACCGGTACTATATTGGAAATCCACTCAGCGTATCGGCATGGTCTGATGAAGCCAGCATCATAGAGTCTTGTAATTTCGGCCTTAATAGCATCATACATCGCAGCTTTACAACGTCTTGGGGGTTGCTTGTACGGCCGATAACCTGGTTTGATAGGGAGCCGATGTTCAACTATCGATCGGCTAAGTCCTGGCAACTCATAGTATTCCCAGGCAAAACAATCTCTATACTCCTTTAAGAGTGCAATTAATTTACATTTAAACTCTTTTGGTAAACCTTTACTAATATATGTCGGCCTAGGCCTATCACCTGGTCCAATGTCAATTTCCTCTGATTCATCGGCCGACATAAAACCTTGCCCAAGCTTGCCGTCCAGATCATCAATGGTATCTTCTGTGTATAAGTTGGAACCCTCCACGGCACCCTCAAAACAAGAATTGGGGCTCTCCATCTCCTGTTGTCTGTATGGCATCATCAGAAACCTTTAAGTAATCTCCTTGCCAAACTTTGCCAGATAAACAATCAATTCCTTCCATCTCCCAAATAGATAAATCGGCACAAGCTACATTGACTGACCTGTCGGCTGGCACGATTTCGATTTGGTCTCCTTGCCATTGAATCAAGCTTTGATGCATTGTTGAAGGGATGCAACAGTTGGCATGGATCCAATCTCTTCCCAACAACAGACTATAGGAACCCTTCCCATCAATAACAAAGAACGTGGTTGGAATTGTTTTACTGCCGATGGTTAGCTCCACATTCAAAACTCCCTTGGTCTCAGATGGGTTCCCGCCAAAATCCTTCAGAACCATGTTGGTTTTGATCAAGTCCTCTGAATTCTTCCCAAGCTTCCTGAATGTTGTATAAGGCATTAAATTAACAGCTGCCCCTCCATCGACTAGCATCTTTGACATCGGCTTACCATTGACAAATCCCTTAACATAGAGTGGCTTGAGGTGCCGATGATCTGTTCCTTCAGGCTTCTCAAAAACAGCTTGTTGTGGAGATAACATCAATTTAGCCGATGGCATATCTTCTTCTCTCTCGACCACTTGCTCCACCGCATATTCGGCTGGCAACGTAAAGACCATATTTATCTCAGATGACATCACCTCCTTGCCCTTACGTTGCTGATTTTTGCTGCGATCGGCTTCAACTTTGTCGGCTGGCACCACCTTGCTCTTAACGCGCCAAACTTTCTTCTTTTTCTGCCGCAGCCGATGCTCAATTGCACCCTCGACCTCCTGGAATTGCTCTCTGTTCCTCATCCGTTGAACTCTTCTCTTTTGATTTTTGGTGAATATCCCAGAAGGACACCATTGGGGATGCATTGGCTTGGATTCTCTATGTGAGTCATCTTCATCATCGTCTAGGTGCATCGGCCCAAGTCTTTCATGCACTGACAGCCTTGATTGCCTTGGCCGATGTATAACTGCATGTCGTCGGCTTGGTTCTTGAATGAATTGGACATCAGGATCACTGCAGCCAGGGCAATTTTCGATAGATGGTAACCTCATACCTTCGTTCCAGCAGAATCTGAAGAATTCACAACTCCAATGGGGATCAAAATATATTTCTTCCTCATCAGGACATGCCTCCTCTTCCTTTTGGCGTCTGTTTTGATACTTGCCGATCATACCAGCTGATCTGATACTCCTAGTATAGTTTTTATTTCCATCGGCTGTGTTCCTGTTGTATCCAGGGTGCACCATGTTTACTGGAAAAGGGTGTCCATCTATCTTCATCGGCCTCTTTACCATGTTGGATCCATCAATCTTAATTTTTCCTTGTTCGATAGCCGACTGGATTTGTTGTCTGAAAATTTTACAATCATTGGTATGATGAGACCCTGTGTTGTGCCATTTGCAGTACTTCCTTTTCTTCAACTCTTCAGCCGATGGGATGACATGTCCTGCCGGAAGTTGAATCTGTTTTTCTTGAAGAAGGAGATCGAAGATCCTATCGGCCTTGGTAATGTCAAAGTCAAATCTTTCCTCTGTAGCCGAATTCTTAGCCCATTGACAGACCACTGTCTTCTTGTTCCTAGCCCATTCGGCTGCATTGATATCTGGGTCTTCATCTTCAAAGTCAGAATCATAACTGTAGACATTGTTTACATTATTAGCCTTTTTGATGAATTTTCTAGCCTCTTGAAATCTTGTCTCATGAGCCGATACCTTCTGAGCCAAGTGTGCTAAACTGTCAAAGTCTTGAGCCGAGAACCTCTCTGATCGGTGCCAGCAAACCTTGAAAAGCTAAATCGGCTAGTTGAGAATCCGATAAAGACAGGCTGTAACATCTATTTCTCACGTCTCTGAACCGTTGAATATAATCTGGAACCGATTCGTCTGATTTCTGTCTAATAGCTGTGAGGTCCGATAGCTTCATCTCTTGGATTCCACTGAAAAAGTACTTATGGAATTGTTTCTCCAAATCGGCCCAGCTCCTGATCGAATTATATGGCAAAGATGAAAACCAGGTGAATGCTGATCCAGATAGCGAGAGTGGGAATAAGCGAACTCTGAGAGCTTCTGTAGCCGATGCCTCACCACACTGAGCTAGAAATCGACTAATGTGCTCGTAGGTTGATATATTATCTTGTCCTGAGAACTTGGAGAAATCTGGCACCTTGTATCGGTTTGGCAATGGAACCCGATCAAAGTATTCTGGATACGGATGCCGATACATGTTGCCATTATCTTTCGGTTTAAGTCCAAATTGCTCCCTCATGACGTCAGCGATCATATCGGCCCAGGGTTGATGAGATGTTGTTCCACCATACTGCTGTTGTACTGGATCCATCTGGCCGTATTGGATCGGCTGAGGTCGTGGTGAGTGAGGCCGATAAAGATTATTGAAGCCAGCCGATATGCCTTGTGGTGGCACATAAGGAAGTTGTTCTGTACTGTATTGCTGGCTTATCGGCTGAGTAATTCCAATCGGCTGTCGTGGAACCGAAGGAATTTGGTAAGATGTGTCGACAGCTGGCGGTTTTGGATGAAGAATACCCATCAATTGTTCTGGTGTCAATTGAGTTGATGCTTGCCCCCAGTGATCGGCTGAGATCTGGTTAGAATTGATGGAATATTTGAACTTGAGAAAGGAGCCGATGGAGCCTGGGTTTGAAGCACTTGTTGATTTCCTTGATTTCCACCGATCTCTGTCTTCACGGTTCTGTATGCTGGGAACGTGTCGTCTGGTAGATAAATAGGTCCTTTAGCCTTTTCCTCGGCTATCGTTCCATCGACCACCGACTTGATCATATTTGTTAAAGTGTTGACAAGTACCCCGGACTGGTTGACTAGCGCATGATGTACAGCCGAATCGATGCGATCTTGTAATGTGTGCAATTCTTCGCTACTCGATTCGGTTTTCACCTGTTTATCCTTTTCTTCTCTTGGTCCAGAAGTACTTGGGTCTTGCCTCACGATCGTCGGTATTTGGACTTTAGCTCTTTGGACAACCGTACCTTGCCGGGTGACTGTGAAGGAATGCAAATACTGGTTTTGGAGTTGGTCCAGCAGTTGTCGCAATTCTTCCTTTTGTTCATCATTCAGCTGCTCGGGTGTAACCGCGATGATGTTGTCCTCTGCGACTTCAGTGATGTTTGAAGACATGATGACACGAGTCCCACTGGGCGTGCCAAAAGCGTGTTGATGCAAAAAAACACACACTGGCCTGAGAGGTTTGCTTTACTCTAGTGCAGGTCCAAAATTAGGGTTTCAGATTAAAGGGCGTGCCAGTTGATTTGATCCTGCAATCAACAAGAAAAACATGCAAAGATTATCAGTAAACGATAGACAATCGGCCATAGGGCCGATTTCATATCGTATGTGACCTAGCCGATGCAATAAAGTATGGATCGGCTGTAAGGTATAATCAATGATAGAATTAACCCTAAAACTAGGATATTGGATGTAAAGATCAGTGTTACATAATCAATATATCAATATTACTTTAGAGAAAAGCAATTGGGATAGATCGGACTGAACCGAGACAGTATAAATTGCCCAAGTCTAAAGATAACATGACATAATGATTATGCAGATTAATGTCATAGCCGATATCTAGGTTTAAGTGTGTATCGGCTATAGCTCCGATACATCCTTATACTAGGATATTCTCTAGTCATAAATATATTAAACTATAATCAATCAGATTGATATCAAGCTTAATATATTTACATTAGATTAGATCCTGATATAAGGGGCAGATATAGAACATTAAACAAAGCATGAGACAATGTAAAACATCTATATCAGGTAAGATCGGCTGAAACTCCGATACTATCCTTATTAACAACCATGAAGCAGGTTAGATATCATGATTCTAAATACGACTTAATAGGTTGGACTGAACCAATGCAGCATTAAGTATAAATAGAAGCATGAGATCTAAAGAATCAAGCTGATGGTTGCCTTTTCAGGATGGTGGATATATTATATAACGTAGATTAACAAAGTGATCTAGCCGATATCGATGAAACCCTAGAAAGGATCTAGCCGATACAGGTAGATTGCACTGTCGATCTAAGTTATATAACATATATGATAACTCGGAGAACCACACCAAAGAACTAGAGTGTCATAGAGATGTAAGCACTAGCCCTAATGATGTAACTCGCCATGACAAGATATACCTTTTTGCCGAAGATCAAATTGATGCAGCACGACTCGAAAGCACAAACTTGCCGAGAACAGAAAACAAAGGTTTGGCGATGCGCCGAGATTGATTGAACGTGTGTTGTTATTCTTTACAAGACCTCGGGATTATATTTATACCCGAAATTACAAACCTTGTCCATCACGGACACGACTCATATTAACCTAATACAAATCCAACTAACCAACAGGTCCCTTAGGCGAACTCTTACCGAGAATATCTATAAGGAAACTACATAAAATATCCTAATTAATAGATACAATTGCCTCCTCAGGACTTCATCCGTGCATGGCAATCCATATGAAGCACGCTAACATAACCCGATGACGTATACCGAGTCATATTACCAAAATCGGCTCAATCAGCTAACCTAGTCCGACTCTGACTCTGCCGATCCAGTCCACAGCCAATTCGGACCACAGCCGATTCTCACCCTGCTTTCCGATACGATCTTATATCTTCAATCCTCTTCGATTCCATCTTGACTTCTGATATTTGAATTACCAAATTTGGTCGTCAACACTCTCTGGCCGATACTGGGCCTGTTCCCATGTTTTCTGAGATAAACCCTGACCACCCTCCAATATTCTTGGTCTTGAATCTATGGGCGCACTTGGTTTTCAAGCTTATGGGAATAGCCGATGTGGTGATATCTAGACCAGTGATCATGATGATATCAAGCAAGGTGGGGGTCATTGGCCCATGATTAAACATGAAGGTGTTGAGGTATTGGACTAAAAATAAGCAGCAGCCGATAGCATTGGTTCATCTTTCTTCATGTCAACTATAGATAATGATAAGCATGGGACTATTCCCATCTCATCCCAGTGATTCTGTTTACTCGCGGCTATTCTCTTGCACCAATTGGTCCATCCATCGACTTGAGATGGCCAGGAACTGAAGGTGGCAGTCCAATAAGATAAGATTGGGTTTGTTTGCCTAAAAGGGATTCTCTCTGTTTCTGCGTTGGTCAAGGTGGTTGGATCTAACCTATTGGATCCAAGAAGAAGTGGTTTGATTCTTTCAGGCTTGGGATGGCTATTTGGTGAGTAGATGCTACAGATTAAACAAGGAGAGATTGAGCATCAAGAAAAAAGGCGAGAAGACGGAAAAAAAGTTTGAGCCGATGAGACATACCTCGGGGAATTATGTGGTTGGAGCGCTTGACGGGCTTGATGAAGATGCCATTTGATTTGCGAGGGATTTTCAAGTGTGATGTTCACCGAGTTGGTCACCGGAGGGATCGAGAAAATCGCTAGAGTTGGTGAGGAAGGCTTGGTGGCTTGAGCGGTGAAAACGGAGTTAACACCATGAAATTTTTGGAAAGCCGGTTTCTATTTATGAAAGTAGGTGCGTAACGGTCGAAAGGGATAACCCTAGATTCTTACGGGTTTGGCGAGATAATTCTGTTGCATTATATAATACTTCGGAATTTGGAGGCATGTGTTGATGATGAAATTTGGCAAGCATATAAATCGGAAACGGGATCCAATTCGAAGCGGATTTAAGGATATGCGGAATTCTCGGAACCAGAGTTCGCATCGGTTGGAAGTCCAAGATTGACAAATGTATCTATTAATTAGGACTTTATATAATTTCCTTATAGATATTTTCAGTAAGAGTCCGCCTAAGGGACTTGTTTGTTAGTTGGAGTTGTATTAGGATAATATGAGTCGTGTCCATCACAGACAAGTTTGTACTTTCGGGTATAATAAATATAAGCCCGAGATCTTGTAAATAATTAACATCAATTCAATCAATCTCAACGCATTGCCAACCTTTTTGGTTACTTGTTTTGACGAGTTCTTGCTTTCGAGTCGAGCTGCATCGGTTTCGATCTTCGGCGAAGAGGTAAAACTTGTTATGGCGGTTTGCATTATCGAAATTAGTGCTTACATCTCTATGACACTCTAACTCTATCTTATGAATCTTCAAATTATCATATATACTATATAATCTAGATTGACAATATTTTCTACTTGCATCAGTCAATCTCTATCTAGGGTTTTGTCGATAACAGCTAGATTAACTTGTTGGTTTAAATTGCATAGTATATCCACCATCCTGAAAAGGCAACCATCGGCTTGGTTGTCTATATATTATAATTATTCTCATACTTAATGCTGCATCAGTTAAGTTTGATCTATTAAGTCGTGCTTAGAATCATATTCTCTAGCCTGTTTTATGGTTGTTAATAAGGAAAGTATCGGGGTTTCAGTCGATCTTACCTGGTATAGTTGTTTTACATAGTTTTTTACTTTGTTCAATATGCTATATCTTCCCCTTATATCAGGATCTAATCTAATATAAATATATTGGACTTACCACCAACCTGATCAACGATGGTTAGATATATTTGTTGCAAGAGAATATCCTAGTATAAGGAAGTATCGGAGCTATAGTCGATACATGCTTAGATCTGGACATCGGCTACAATTTGAATACATATAATCGTTATTTCATGTTATTTTAGACTTGGGCAATTTATACTGTCTCGGTTAAGCCCGATCTATCCCAATTGCTTATTTCTAAAGTAATATTGATTTATAGATTGTATAATACTGATATTTACAGTCGATGGACCAAGTTTAAGGTTGATTTGTCATTGAATATGCCCTACAGCCGATTCACTTTGTACTGCATCGGCTAGGTTACCTCACGATAAGACATCGGCTTCCTAGCTGATCGATTATCATTTACTAATAAAACTTGCATGTTTCATCTTGTTGATTGCAGATCAAATCAACTGGCACACCCTTGAACCCGAAAGCAGGTTTTGGACTTGCACTAGAGATTTGTTTTACTCTATTGCAGGTCCAAAACCTGCTTTCGGGTTCAAGGGTTGCCAGTTGATTTGATCCTGCAATCAACAAGATGAAACATGCAAGTTTTATTAGTAAACGATAATCGATCAGCTAGGAAGCCGATGTCATATCGTGAGGTAACCTAGTCGATGCAGTACAAAATGAATCAGCTGTAAGGTATATTCAATGACAAACTAACCCTAAACTTGATCCATCGGTTGTAAATATCAATATTATATAATCTATAAATCAATATTACTTTAGAAATCAGCAATTGGATAGATCGGACTTAACCGAGACAATATAAATTGCCCATTATATGTATTCATATCATAGTCGATGCCCAGATTTAAGCATGTATCGGCTATAGCTCTCATACTACCTTATAGGATATTCTCCTACAACAAATATATCTAACTACTGTCAATCAAATTGATAGTAAATCTGATATATTTATATTAGATTAGATCCCGGTATAAAGAGCAGATATAGCATATTAAACAAATCATAAAATTATGTACAACAACTATACCATGTAAGATCGGCTAAAACCCCGATACTATCCTTATTAGCAACCATAAAGTAGGCTAGAGATTATAATTCTAAGCACGACTTAAAATATGAAATTTAACTGATGCAGCATTAAGTATGAGAAGAAGCATAATATCTAGACAATCAAGCCGATGGTTGTCTTTTCAGAATGGTAGATATACTATTTAATTTAAACCAACAAGTCAATCTAGCCGTTATCGATAAAACCCTAGACAGAGATCGGTCGATACAAGTAGAAAACATTGTTAATCTAGATTATATAGTATATAAGATAACTCGACGGGTTACACGATCAAGATTAGAGTGTCATAAAGATGTAAGCACTAATCCTGAGAACGCAAACCGCCATAACAACTAGTTACCTCTTCGCCAAATATCGAAATTGATACAGCTTGACTCGAAAGTAAGAACTCATCGAAACAAAGTAATAAGAAAAGGTGGCGATGCGTCGAATTTGATTGAATTGGTGTTAATTATTTACAAGATCTCAGGCTTATATTTATACCCGAAAGTACAAACTTGTCCGTGATGGACACGACTCATATTGTCCTAATACAACTCCAACTAACAAACAAGTCTCTTCAGCGGACTCTTACCGAAAATATCTACAAGGAAATTATATAAAATCCTAATTAATAGATACATTTCTTATCTCGGACCCTATCCTTATCTGGCAATATCATTGTAATCCTCTTCTCGAACCCGACATTGATCATGTAACCAATATCAGCTGTATCGACTAACCCCATCAAACTCGGTATCGACTGATACAGACTCCTAGCCGATGTGCACTCTGTTTGCCAGAATTGCGCATATCGTCAAATCCGCTTCGAATTGGATCCCGTTTCCGATTCATATGCTTACCAAATTTCATCGTCTACAGTATGCCAAAGAAGAGAACTCAAACGCCATCCCGACAGCACGAGTGAGTCATCAGGATTGACCACGACCAAAGCATGGTCACCGACGTCGGGTGTAGGCAAGTCACGAAGAGGAGCGGACGTTGTGGCTTTGTCGTCAGGACGTCCTCCTTGCGGGACGTCCTCATCATCAATAAATCTACAAAATACATGATAGTAAAGGAAATCATTCATAAGTGTGATAAGTGCGGAGACCAGTGCATGTTTCCTCGGCCAGTCGCTCAGCATGCTTACCGGGAACCTTCTCGAGTTCCCCGATAAGGTCTGCGAGCGAGGACACAGGCGAGGTCTCATCGTCGGAGGAGGGACCCCTCTCCTGGATTCCTAGACTACGCGCCAACGTGTTCAACTGGCTATAGTTCTGTCGAATCCCATCGCGGATAGACTCTAGATGTCCCTCGACTTCATCCATCCGCGACGCCCATCCCTTCCGCTGCATCTCGTGGCCATCAACGAGTTGCTTCATTTTCTGAAGGTCCTCGCGTGCCTCCACGAGTTCCTTGAGCTGCGCCAAGGACGAAGCGTCTTTTTTTGAGACGCTCGATCTCGGCAAGAAGGTCTTGGATCCCGATGTCGACAAGGCGGCGCGCTTGGACCAGGTTGTCAACGCCCGGCGTCGATGAGCTGGGAGACAGCGAGGGAGGAGGCGGAGGAGGTAGGGTCGATGCAGCGACAACGGCAGCCGGCGGCGTCGAGCTGGTGTGTGGACGACGCCGGTGAAATGTTGTCAGAAGCATATGTTAGAGATTACGGGGAGGAAAAGATGGTAAAGGTATACAACGACGATGTTAAGTCAGACTACACTTACTTGGTTTGGCTCTTCTTCAAGAGCCTCCTACGCGACTGCGTAGGAGCTATGACAGCAACCTGAGTAAGATAGAAAGTGAGAACAACATAGCCATCCTCGAAGTTCAACTGATGAGAAGAGAAGAGAAGTCGGAACTCACCTCGGAGCCGCTTGTCTGGACCAGCGTACCGACGCCTAAAGAGAGCTTGGATGTTGTCGCCCATTTTCTCTTCAGCGCCTTGGTGTCGCTCCCGCTCGGAGCAGCGGTAGTGCTGGCCTGCTCAGTAGGGATGAAAACGGTTCGGAATATTTTTGGATTCTAGACGTGTTTTCGGAAATGGAAAGAGTTAGTCGGAATTTTTTTGGAAACTTTCAAAAACGGAAACGAATTCGGAATTTTTTCCTCAGAAACGGAAACAAATATGATAAGGCTACTATCCGTCGAAAACCGGAATCCGCCGGAAACTTTCCGGAAATGAATTCGGAAATTTTCCAGAAATGAATTCAGGTTTTTTCTCGGAATCGGAGACGGAAAATTTATCATATACAACTGTAGTTTCAGCCTTCTCTTCTCTACTCTAAATGTTTAGATTTATACAATGTATTAAGGTGCTAAATTAAGTAGAGATATTTTTTAGTCTACTACTTTAGATTTTATTTGCATAATGGCTATTTTTTAATTTTTATTAACCCATGTCAACTACTTGTATTATTATTAATTGATAAAATATTGATTTATTGTTTTAGAAACAAATATTTAGCTATATCTTTTCGTTGATTTGAGAAGTTCAGTTTAAGGGTTCTTTATATTCCGATAAATATATGTTACTGTATTCGCTCCTATTCGTATTCGCTCCATTTTCGTATTCGATAATATTCGATTATGTTCTCGTATCCTGGGTTTTCGATTCTGATTCCGGTTCCCGAAAAAATATGGAAATGAAAACGATAAAGGTGGTTTCCGTCCATTTCCAAATCATTTTCATCCTTACTGCTCAGTGCTCACCTTCTTCTTCAATGAGGAGGAGGCCTGATGGTCGGCGAGGGGACCGATTGCGTCTGTTTGGGGAAGAGCCTATACAACTTTAGATTACTACGTCTTCGGAATCAAAAACAAGTCAAAGGAGGACAAAGTAAGATGAAGCTACTTATGTTGAAGATCTTATTCTTGTCTGCGATGGGGGGGTCGCATACAGGGGTAGGCAGCTGGGTGGATTCGGAGGCAGGGCTCACAAGAACTTGGCCCACCTGGGGCGCCACAGTATTTGCGTCTACAAGGAAAACAAGCATAAGTCAGAGTACGGAATATAAAATCACTATGCGATCGAGGATGAGTACCCCGTTTCGAGATCCGTGACTCATCGTCAACTCCCGTGTAACCGAACGCGAGGTGAGCGCGAGCTTGGAGTGGTTGGATTCAACGATGTATGAAGTCTTCCGTGACTTCATACCCCGATAACCCTTGTTCTCGGAGACTTTTTATGTTGTCTACAAACGTCTGGAGAGAAGGGGTAGAAGGGGGCTTCGATGTCTAGGATGAGGAGCGATCATGCTGATTGTCACGCCCAGAAATTCGCTAAACCGAATTTCCAAACAGAATGTGTATTAAAATCCCTGTCCAGGACCGGCTAGGGTACACAAACGACAAAGTTGACATACAGATCCACGTCTTACAAAACATTCAAATGTCTTACATAAATGCAGCGGAAAAAAGTAAACAAGCTTATTCTAGTCTTGACGCTTGCATTGCGGCGAAACCACTCCACAGGCATCCTCGATGGTAGGACGGAGATCACTCGGAGAAACCACCATGAGAAATGTACTCCAACTGTGGTGTGGGGGGAAAGAGCAAGACTGAGTAGTACCCACTGTACTCAACAAGTCATACCGGAAGAGAGGGTATGATGCAAGTGTTTCCAAGGAAAGGCTAGGGTTCATTTGCACAAAGCCGGTATTTAAAAACAGTAGTTGAAAGCGGTAAAACATGTTGAGTTAATTAAGCATAATTAAACCATCACTGCCCAACGCTACACCACGTTGCGACAGGCCTAAACCATTCCACCTGAACTAAACCAGTTCCATTAGGTCAAGTTATTAGGGTTATGACTAATCACGGTGAGCTGGTTGATCGCCCATAACCGCGGGCACGGCTATTCGAATAGTTTTACTCTAATCAGAGGTGTACATCTGTACCCACAAGACACAGCCCCACGACACGTTACCGTGTGCCGGTATACCACCACGGTACCCCAGAAAGGGACTGTGACAGGACCCTTAACCCCCTCTAACCAATCGTACCACTGCAGGTTTCGCCCCCACTCCTCAACAGGCAGCGGGCAGCCCCCTCTCGTGCCATGGTGAATCCGGAAGCCGCATAGACCGTCGCAGGGCCCATCCAAACTCCATCACGCTCACCCTAGCCAGTGTACGTCAGCTAGCGGAAAGCTACACTACAAGCCCAAGCGTTACCCACGCTGGCTTGTTGTACGCATGGTGTTTCTTCTAGGGGTTCCCGCGAACCGGTCCTTAATTGCCATGGGTGCGACGAGCAAAACCAAGCACCCACAGCCCACCATTTAGCATGTTTTAAGTTTACCCTACTACCATGGTGGCATTTCCATAAAATCATCATGTATAGAAACTATACCGAAGTAATTAAATGAATCCCCTTTAGTGAGCTATTTGAACTAAGCGGGCTAAGCATACCCTAAACCACGAAGCTACACATTTAATTACCCAAGCTATCAAAGGTACAATGTAAACAATGTGTAAGGTCGAGTACAATAGGATAGTAATACACATATAGATGACATTATAAAATAATGCAACATTTAAATAAAAGTAGAAGATTACGCAAATCGGTACAATATGATCAACAATGAAGCATGACTTGCCTTGATCTGGCGTTGGGTCGACTTCAGCGACTACTTCGAAGTAGACGGGTTCGTCCGAACTGCCGGATTCTACACGACATACAAAGCACACAAGCAATACAGGCTATAAGTCTACTAAAACAGAGAGCAAAAGTATTTTTAGTGGATTCTAGATATTTTTATGAATTTTCTGCAATTTGAATGGACTCAAACGAAGTACGGATGGATTAGTTATGAATTTTGCAAGTTTTACTGCGTTTTAAAACTAAACAGAAAACCTAAATAGTTTATTGTGCAAAAGATCCCAGGGCTGACATCAGCAGAGGGGGGGGCGGCGCCGGCAGGCGAGCCCCGCTGGTCAGCGGCACAGGGGTTCCGGCCCAAGGTGGACTAGGTCCACGGGGCCGGCGGGCGGCGGCGCACCACGTGGCGCACGCGTGGCGCACGCGTGGCAGCCACGTGGCGCCACATCGGCGGGCGCGGGCGCATAGAGAGGCGCGGGCAGGCGGTGACGCTACCGGTGCGGCGGGCGGCCGGTGGCGGCGACTGGCCGGCACGGGCGAGCGGGCGCGAGCGGCGGCGCGACCGGTGCACAGCGGTAGGCGGAGAGGAGATGCGCGCGGCGGCGACCGGCGCAGCCGAGAGGAGGGGGCGCGCGCGCAGCGGGCGCGGCGAGGCGGCGCGGTGAACTGCCGGCACGGCGACGACCGGCGCAGCCAAGAGGAAGGGCGCGCGCGCGGCGAGGCGGCGCGGCCGACGCAGAGGGGGCGCGGCGAGGCGGCGAGGAGGAAGAGAGAGAGAGAGAGCTCACCGGAGAGGAAGAAGACGGCGGTCGGCGCTAGAGAGTGCGGGAGAGGTTGGCGTTAGGGGAGAAAGAGAGAGAGGAGTGGGGGAAAGGAGTTATATAGGGGCCCCGGAGCTAGTGGCCAGCCAACGTGCTCCGGATTTCTCGCCGGAGTTGGGGAGTAGGGAGGAGAGAGAGACTCGGGATTCGGTTGCGAATCTCGAGCTCTACGTTGCGGGGAGAGGGGCGTGGAGAGGGGAAGGAAGGGCGTGGGGAGTGGCGGCAGCTGCGGGGGGGTTGATGGGCGACGTGGCGCGTGGGAGCGGCAGACGCAGGCGGCGGTTGCGGCTCCACCGGCCGGAGCTAGGAGAAGGGCCCGACAGGTGGGGCCCACCTATCGGCACCCCGATCCGAGGGGGAGGCGACGCGGACTTGCGGCCTGCGGGCCACTGCCATGGACTGGCCCGCGGGGAGGAGGGGGGAGGCACAGGGGGGGAAAGGAGGAGGTGATAAGGACTCGGGAACAGGGCCGGTGGGCCGAGCGGCGCGGCCGGCCCGGTGGGGAGGAAAGGGGGCACGACCGACCAGGAGGAGAGGAAGAGGCCGGCGGCCCAAGGGAGGGAGAAAGGAGAAAAAGGAGGGGAGGAAAGGGAAAAAAAGGAAAGAGGGAAAAGAGAAAAGAGGAAGGTTTTTCCCGGGACTTTTGCGTACAGTTAAGGTTTTAATTGGGTTCGAAAGAAATATTTTTAGAGCTCTGTAAATTCCGCTAAACATCTTGTTAGTGTATTTTGGCATGAAGGAACCCGGAAGAATTCCACCATGCCGATTCCAATTTATTAAGTGCACTTTTTAATTAGGGTTTGCTCCAGGTTAAAAGGAAAATTTCTTTAGGCAATTTATTTATGAAATTAGGGCTAGAAGGGGAACTCCAGGGTGTGACACCCGGGACAACGAGAACAGAAGATAGCTCTTCGATGTGGAGATAGAACCACTTAGATCTCCATGGACCCCGAGATGAGTGGCAGTCGAAGGGGATATACTTCGCCTTCATCCCATCTCGAAGGCGGAAACTGCAGCATCCAGAGACCCTACGGGCATCCATCCACCGAAGCTCATAAAAGTATCGGAAAAGATCAAGGAAGAGCACTACCCCAACATAGGCCTCATAGAGGTGAGCAAACATGCTCAAAAAGGCAATGGAATTCGGGTTCAGATGAAGAAGATGAATGTAGTAGAAGTTCAAGAGGAGTAGCAGAAATTCAGAGGGGGAGGTAAAAAACCGCACCGAACAAAATCCTCTAAGACTACGATTTGTCCTAGGGCGGGTTTTCGTTCAATACCTCCTTCGGTGCGCTCCATGATGTTGCGTCCGGGAAGGGATCCTTACACTTGTAGTTTCTTCATCTCCTCGACGCTGGTGTTAGATTTTCCCAAATCCATAAGGACAGGCTTGGTGATGGCGGAGGAAAGAGAGTGGATTAGGGTTCTTGAGGGCTGAGAGTGATTTTGGGAATGTGTGTGCAAGAGGCGGAGAAAGTTTTGGCAAACGGAACCGAAACGAATCTCAAAACTAGGAATTATAGGCGCACTCCCGATGGTTCAAATTTCGAGGAAGGGAGAGAATGTCACCGTGATTTTCTCAGGATTGTTTACGGCAGTTGTTTAGACTTCAATTCAAATTCGTTTTGAGACTGTTGCTCTTCCATTATTGATGTCGCATGTTTCATGTATTCTCGTTGAGACGAGAACAACCTAGAAAACGTGATGTCGGTAATTGAGAAATCCGGGTGTGCGAAAATGAGTACTCATTTGATTTGAAGTCGGGGGCTACTGTCAGGGTTACGGATAAGGCATAACCTCTATCCTTGGAGTCATGTAAATATACATGGACAAGCTTGGAGATGTCCGGGTCATGTGATGCATGGATACGCGATACTGGTATGGTGATACGGGATGCGAGTATATATAAAAATATGTTTAAAAATAAAATATGGGGAACTAAACAATAAGATTACCTTAAAAATATTCTATGTACTGTCATCTGTTGTAAAAATATAGCAAATATAGTCTTGTATTACAAATATAGTAAGTATATTAAACTTATAAATATATCAGTAGTATAGAATTGGATCTTTGATGGACTGAACAAGGAGGTTACACTGCTAGGTATCGAAAAAGTATCTGATAAGTATCGTGCGAGTATCAGTATTTATTTATTTATTTTTTCGTTGTTTAATGACCAATACTCCTGCAATACCGTAATAACGGAGTATCGGACGTATCGCGGTATCGGATACGTATCCGATACCGGAATGGCAAGAAAGTAAAAGTAAAGTATCCGTGCATCACAGTCCGTGTCAGCAAGGCCGTGGCGGCGAAGTGCTTCCACGGCTGCGCACATTCTGTTGATGTTGGACAGAAGGGCCCAGGAGTAGCGGTAGATGGCCATGCTTTGTCATCGGTGCCAACGACGCCGCTGAGGAACTCGACGCACGGAGCGAGGTGCTTCTCTAGGTGAGGACGGCGCCGACGTCGATGGGTCCTCCCGCCGGCTGCGCGGACGGGCTCTCAGTTGCTGCGGATGGGCCGACTGATAACTGTGACCGCGCGCGGAGAGATGAATGGGGACGGAGAGACTGACGGATGACCCCACACCGTTTTTCACCCAAGGGATTTTTCTATGTACGAAAACAACGTCACTACTCTGTTATTAGCGAATTTGAAATATATTATCCTATTTTACACAACAATCAACAAGCAACAGGTATTAAACAAGGTATTAAACCGCCGAACATCAGGTAGTAGAGAAAAACCGGACTTGTCATGACCAATGATAAACAAACTATCAGACTGCAGTAGAAAAAGCTGGACTTGTCTTACTCTTTTCATCTTAAAATATGCTACGTCGTTGATTTTTTAATCATTTATTTTATTTAAAAAATTATATAAATATTTTTTATTTTGTTGTGACTTGTTTTATCATAAATAAATTATACCACATATTTATACTAAATTTTCAAATAAGTTAAATTATCAAACGTTATAAAAAGATCCTCGTACATTATAAGACGCAAGGAGTATTATTCCTGCTGTTTAAAGAATAATCTCTATACGCATCACGCTACACTACTATTTAGGAGGGTTGGGAAACTCACGGAAAAGAGAAAAGAAAAAACAACGGTTTCCCATGCTACTGGGCATAGGTTAGTTGGCGTGCCATACACACGCAGCAAGACACGGCGACGTGCTCGCCAGTTAATTCCCCGTGCTCTTCCCACCCCCGCACCACCACCACCACCCCCATCAAACCGCACCGGCGCAGCCAACCGCCAGAGTATTTCCCCGCCACGCCACGCCGGTTAGTGTAGTTCGATCTCGTTCTCCCCGCGCGCCTCGCTCGCTCGCTCGCCCGCTGCTGCCCTGCCCCGCGAGGCCGTGAGACGCGCTCCCGCGGCGAGCGGGCGTCCCCAGGCTGCACAGGCCCCGCCCCCGCGCGGCGCGCGCCCCCGATGCTCGACCACCACCGCACGAGGGCCGGTTTATGGGCGGCCGCGCCCGCTCCATCCTACGCTGGCTCCGTCACCGCTCCCGCCGCGTCTCCTCCTCTTCCTTCCATCTGACCACCACCACCGGTGACGACACCGCCAAGGATCTCCACGACCCGCGGCAAGAGGACGCGGAGGGTGACGGGTGGGAGGAGGTCGACGAGGGCCCCGACTCCGACCCCGAGGAGTACATTGCGTTGGTGTTGGAGGACGCGGGCACGCGCCTGCCGGTGCGCACGGAGCCGCCACGCATGGATCCGAGCAAGAAGGTGGGCATGGCCTTCTCTTCTCCCCCTGATTGCTTTTCTTTGATTCTTGTGGTTTCTTGGATTCTTCTGAACTGTTATTTACTAGTAGTAATTATTTACTGCACGAATGGTAAATGCTCTACATGGAGTTGCAATCTCTGCTTCATGAGACTGCCTTATGATTGCTTTTTTGCCGGTTATTGTGGATCTGGCTCCATCCCTCATTTGAATCATACGTTTGCGATCCATGCCATGTTCATTCACATGCTTACATAAGCCAACGCGCGGAATCATTGTTGATGTGATGCTGATACAGTACTACATGAGTGCTGTCAATTCAGGAATGCAAGATAACCGAGTATGTCAATTCAGGATGACAAAAGTATGAATCCAAGATAACCAAGTATGTCAATTCAGGAACCTTTATTCCAGATAAAGGTAGAGCTTTACGGAAACTACAGACATAATTCTGCGGGCAGTACTGCATATTGGAAAATGGGGCCTACTGCTTTTCTTGTTTCTGTCTCATTTGGGGAAAACCAAAATTCAGTAACAGCTGCTGCGCTTCAATTTTGACTTTTCACAATGTACAGATTCCTTTTCGTTCTTTCAGAAAAAAAAAGGTGGGAACAAGGGCGTACAGATAAGGTTTGCCACTGTACTTGGAAGAATCAGATTGCAAAATTTATTGATACTCGGTCACTATCTAATTTACATCTCTAATGCAATCTAAATCTGCATGTCTTTAGTACAGTTTACAGTAGTCCGAATGCGATTGAAGTTCCTTTTCTTATCTGTTGCACATCACATTGTTTGTACCCCGGGTGTTTTCGAGGAACAAAGTGTCTATGAGGCTGTTTGTTTGGAGGGACTAATCCATAAGTCCCTCCACTTTAGTCCCTTTTAGCCCCTAGATTACCAAACAGGAGGGACTAAAAAGGGCTAAAGTTATCTACTGCAATAAGCCCCTTGACATATTTCTTTGGAAATATGTCATCAACCCGTTGATACCACCTAGCATTCAGTACTGTTACTATAGTGAACTCTACCTTCTTCCTTTTCAGGAACCTGACTTCTTCACTGAATATGGTGAAGCAAACCGGTATCAAGTCAGTGAAGTAATTGGCAAAGGGAGTTATGGTGTTGTGGCTGCTGCTATCGACACCCAGACCGGCGAGCGAGTGGCGATCAAGAAGATCAATGATGTTTTCGATCATGTCTCTGATGCCACCCGCATCCTTAGGGAGATCAAGTTGCTCCGGTTGCTGCGTCACCCGGACATAGTTGAGATCAAGCACATAATGCTTCCTCCTTCGAGGAGGGAATTCAGGGATATTTATGTAATCTTTGAGCTAATGGAGTCAGATCTCCATCAGGTAATAAAAGCAAATGATGATCTCACACCAGAGCATCACCAGTTTTTCTTGTATCAGCTGCTCCGGGGAATGAAGTACATTCATGCAGGTAGTAGATTCCACATAGTAGGAAATCGGTAATTTCTTTTGCTTATGTGGTTGACACACTCATTTTCTGGTTTCTCTTTGCAGCAAATGTTTTCCATCGGGATCTTAAGCCCAAGAATATTCTAGCCAATGCTGATTGCAAGCTGAAGGTTTGCGATTTCGGCCTTGCCCGAGTGTCATTTAACGATACCCCATCAGCCATATTCTGGACGGTTAGCCATTTATTAATGTTGAGCTGATATTTCTTAACAATGAACAGCCATATCTTGGCATCTAATGAATTTTCCATGCTTCGTTCTAGGATTATGTGGCAACTAGATGGTATCGTGCCCCAGAGTTGTGTGGCTCCTTTTTTTCAAAGGTAAGGGAAATTCCATCTAACTATGGTGATGGCTATATTATTTTTTTCTCCCAACATTGTTATATTACTATGATATGTTTGGATCAATGGAGCAGCAGTGTTTTGAGAATGTTCTCTTAGACATTATCACATTAGGTGATATCTTGATTGATATTTTGACATTGGTTTTGCAGTACACCCCTGCAATTGATATTTGGAGCGTAGGATGTATATTTGCAGAACTGCTTACAGGAAAGCCACTCTTTCCAGGGAAAAATGTTGTGCATCAATTGGATCTCATGACTGATCTACTTGGCACTCCTTCAGCAGAATCCCTTGCTAAGGTATATTCAATTCTTGCAAGCTTGTACGTCCACTCAAGTGCAATGTATTCACTCCTCACTAGTCTGTGTGTTCACTTCTATATGCAGAAGTCTTTGCAACTATATTTAATATTTAGGCTAGGCATCAGCCTCTGTTTCATATCTCTGTACAAATTTCCTGTAAAATCACTAACAGTGAATCATATAGTTCATAGTTATTAATGTACTGTTTTGAGTGGTATATTTTCCTGTGCGACTTCATATTGCATTCATAGCGCACACGGACAGACTCATTTTCTTCTATGTATTTGTTGTAAAAAAAAACGAGTTGTAAATTGTAGAAATAATGCATAATTGGTGTGCTATACATTCATTTATTCAATGGGCTGCAGATACGGAATGAGAAAGCTCGACGATACCTGAGCAACATGAGGAAAAAGCCTCGGGTTCCCTTTACTAAAAAATTTCCAGGTGTGGATCCTATGGCTCTCCATTTGCTTGAACGCCTTCTTGCTTTTGATCCCAAAGATCGTCCAAGTGCAGAAGAGGTAGGAGTGTTCACGACCAACTTATGTTGATTGTAAAGACATCCCAGCTTTGAAATATTGGATACGTTGCTATCCTGAATACTGAGATATGGAATTGTTATTCAAGGCCCTGACAGACCCCTACTTTAATGGGCTAGCAAATTCTGAACGCGAACCAATAACACAGCCTATCTCAAAGCTTGAGTTTGAGTTCGAGAAGAGGAAATTGGCCAAAGATGATGTCCGGGAATTAATTTACCGAGAGGTGCCACTGATGAATTCTTCTGTGAATATTACGATAGAGCTGCCACTTGACTCATTACGGTACTAATATACTTGTTACATCTCTTTAGATTTTAGAGTATCATCCCCATATGTTGCAAGAATATTTACGCGGGGGAGACCAGATGAGCTTCATGTATCCTAGGTAACTCCACTATTTTCTTACAAAGTTGATCACCTGTTTGCATATTTTATAGTCACTAATTCACTGTGCTGTATATATGCAACCCACAAAGCTAAATCAATATGCTGTATTAAAATTAATGACTTATGCTAAATAATCACAAAAAAAATTGCTGTGTTAGGCCGAGGATATATCAAGTGGTAATTCTGATGTCTGTTTATATATGTTGGATCTTGACAGTGGGGTGGATCGCTTCAAGCGTCAATTCGCTCATTTGGAAGAAGGAGTTTCAAAGGGTGAAAAATCCAGTCCACAGCTTCGGCAGAATGCTTCCTTACCAAGGTAATTTACTCTCATCCCTGAAATATGCCTCTGTATATGTAGTGAGACAGATAGCAACTGGAGACTTCTGAACTGGATTGTTCATTTGCCAACATGTTCTTAAGGAAGTTTTTTATTTCAACAAGGCAGGGGCATTGATTGGTTAGGCATGTAGCATATGACTAGATGGCATAGTATTGAGTTCAATGTTTTCTGTGCATCTCAGGAGTTCTTTTTTCAGGAATAAATATAGGATTTGCATATCTTTTTATTAAGCCAGGATAGTTAATATGTTACATTCACATGCCTTGATAAGGAAAAATGACGGCAAAAAGGCAAACAAGAACTACAGAATGTTAATTCCCATGGTACAGAAGAGTGATGTGCATTTCAGGAGTAATCAGAAGGAAGACCTATAAGTTGAAAATCACTCTTCTGTGCCCTTGGAATTAACATTTTTTTGTGTCTTTTTTCAGGGAAAGAGCAATTGGTAACAAGCATGGAGATGACGAGTACCACGCAAAGCTGAATGTAGGTGAGAAGGCATGCCACTCATCAGTGACAGACGGCATTAGCAAACCGCTCATGAGTGCTCGGAGCTTGTTGAAGAGTGAAAGCATAAGCGCTTCCAAGTGTATTGGTGAAAAACCAAAGCAAGACAGAGATGTAAGTTTAGTATCTCATTCCTGCACCACACGTTAGGACGGTTCCTGTGTTTCATCTATACTTGAGCAATGTTTAATCTTCACTCAGCAGGAATCCCTTACGGAGAGCATGGATGAAACAGTTGATGAGGTCTCAGAAAAGGTTGCTCAACTGAAAACCTGATGATTCCGACAAGGTCACAGAATCGATCGGAGTTAGTACAACAGCATGTGTATAGATGCCCTTTTTCCCAGAAGACGAGAATCCCAGATCAGGACGGTCTTAACCATGCTAAAGAGTCTACAACTAATAATACCACAAGTTGTTTTGGTAACCTCTGTTGTACTGTAAATTTTTTTCCCCTTCAGTTTTGTGTTTTGACAGCAAACAACTGTCTAACTGACTGGTTAGTTCCTCGTCTTTTCCTCGATGGGACAATCACCGATCCTGTAAAATTTTCTTTCTTTTTGAGGACAGAATCACACACTGTTTCTATGATATTCTAAAATTTTGCAGTCAATACAAGAGCTAATGCATCCCAGTTTTTACATGTTTGTCCTGTTTGCTAAGTGTAGCACTGTTAGCTTGTCCCACCACATTGGAGATTTGGAGTTTTGAGACGATGGCAAATCGCCAACAACAAAAGTCGCGTTGGCGAGTGATCCGTGGGGCGGCGGAGGCGGAGATGTCACGGGATGCGCGTCGTCGCAAGGATTGGCTCGGCGGCAGGTCGCGATCTATCACAGCGTAAAAATGTGAAATAGGTTGGTGTGGCCCATTAACGTTTGGGTTTTCCGCGCGTGGCCCTAGCCGTTTTAGTTGGGAGTAAGTTCATTTGAGATCCCTTAACTTATCAACGAATCCGATTTCCATCCTTCAACTAGAAAACCTAAAACGGGTCTTCATCTGACATGGCATTGACATGGCGCTTACGTGGCAATTGATTTGGAAAATAATAAAAACTGTGACCTCACATGTCAATTACACCAAAAAATTAATAAAAAATATGAGACGCATGTCGGTCCCACATATCATTCTCAACCCTCCTCTTCTTCCTCCTCTCTCCCCATCTCCCCTCTCTTCATCCCTCTCCACCATGGTGCAAGCGAAGACCTTGGAGAGGTCTGGATCATCGTTGATGAGCGTGGCGATGCGACCGGGGGTGGCGACGACGACGTGTGGCTAGCGTGCAAGGCCCTTGGCTTGCCCGAGCGAGTCGAACCCGCCGATGGCCGCAAGGCGCCTGAGCCCTAGCGGCGCGCCGAGCGCGTGGAACTGCTCGGCGAGCTGCGTCGCCAGCTCCTGCATGGGCGCGAGCGCGAGCGCCGCGACGCCGAAGGGGTCCTCGCCGAGGCAGTGCAGGATGGGTAGCGCGAATGCGGCCGACTTCCCGCTCCCGAGTTCCGCGAAGGTGGACGGCACCACAACGGATTCCGCGGCAGCAGCGGCGGCCATGGCGGTAGGGGCCTGTTCGGGCTCGACGGCAGGGGCGAGGCAAGGGTTTGGGGGTTCTGGCTGGGGCTATGCTTCCTGCTTGGGTTTCTTTGCTGGACTTGGGTTTGGAGAAGAGGAGAAAGAGGCGGGCTTCATCGTCGACCTCCATGGATCGCGGGCTTCGTGGCGGCGACGGCAGAAGAGGGGGATGCGCGCGCACGAATTTGGGGAAACCGTTAAGAAATAGCAGCCTCTCCGCCCACCCGGAAGAGGTGGCTCGCGGCGGCGGAGGCGAAGTCGCCGCTGGATGCGCTGGGTGCGCTCCCCGTCGAAGTCCTCGACAACATCCTCGGCCGTCTCCACATCTACAAAGTGGTCTGCGCCTTGGCGCTCTCCCGCACGTGGGGCCGCCGCTGGGAGTCGCTCCCCTCTGCCGACCCGACCCGAAGCCCCGGCGTCGCGGCATCCGACGTCGACATGGTCCTCCTCCAGCGCTCTGCCCCCGTCCACGCCTTCCGCCTCTCCGCGCGCGACCCCTCCTTTCTCCGCTAGCCACCGCGCACCGCTCCCTCCTCTCCCGTCTCCTGTCTCCCGCCGGCCGCCGCTTCCTTCCCGTCGCCACTGGAGAGAGGAGAGGGGAGGGAGATGAAGATAAGGGAGATGGGGAAGGGGAGGAAGAAGAGGAGGGGGTAAGAATGATATGTGGGGCTGATGTGGGCCCTATCATTGTTTATTAATTCTTTTGGTGTAACTGGCATGTGGGGTCATAGTTTTTATTATTTTCCAAATCAAATTACCACGTAAGCGCTATGTCAATGTCATATCAGATGAAGACCGAGTCAAATTAGCAACGTGAACGCCACGTCAGTTGAAACCGCTGTCCAAACCGTCTTGTGACTTATTTTACACTGGTTTTAACAATTGAGGGACCCGTTATATTTGGTTTTCTGATTGAAGGATGAAAATCGGATTCATTGATAAGTTAAGGGACCTCAAATGCAGATCCGGCTGACGCTTAGGCTCCTCGTGCGAGCCAACTCCAAACGGCCCATACGACGGACAAAGCCATGAGGCCGAAGGAGAGGCGTTTAAGAGCTTGTTCGTTTAATCCTCAATTTTTAGGCACAATTAGGGGCATGTTTGTTTCATAGCCATTCCTAGCCGTTCGACTTTTTTTTGGAATGGTAATGATTGACCATTGAATTTTTTTAACCAAAAATTGGCTAGATATTCACTTGCCAATTTATTTTTTATTTTTTACCAAAAGTTGGCTAGATATTCACTTGCTTTGCTACCAGAAGTTGGCTAGACATTCATTTGCTTTGCATTGCCAAATTCTTTGCTACCAACCAAACACATGATATTTTTTGGCATTGCCAAAATTTTGGCTTGCCTAGGTTTGGATACTAACCGAACAAACTAGATATTAATAAATCAGTAATTACTACCATTCTACTATAAAATAACTTTTGCACTTTCATTTCGCATGAGAATAATGGCATTCACATAAACATACTTATATGCGGTTCACCTTTAGGCATTGATTGTTCAACTTAAAATTGTCATTATAAGACAAGTAAATAATATTAATCCAAGCCAACCAAACAATATCTATCACCTCCCAAATTTAGGAGAATTAATTGAAAAAAGAAAATAGTGAACCATTACACCAACGGATCATTTCTCACCCAGAAATAAAGTGCAGCGATGTATAACTCTCAGCACCCTCCCATAAAACCAACCCCTTCAACCACCTTCTCCTTCATCAACCCATCTATAGCCGACTTCATTAGCTCTTCTTCCAACCCATCCCTTTCCACCAGGGTTTTGCGTTCCTTGCAATCGGTTGATGGAGCCTATGGAAATCCTAAAGTGTTGTTTCTATGATATTGTGAAATTTTGCAGACAATACGAGAGGAGGTGCAGATGTCATGGGGCACACGTGTCTGGTGGTAGTATGCATGCATCGTCGCAGGGATTGGCTCGACAGGTGTGACTAGTGAGCCAAATCCGTAACATCTATCAAAGCAAGTGGATGTGAATACTAACATGTGGAATAGATTGGTGTGGCTTATTGACCTTAGGTTTTTCCACACTATCCTCGATTGGGTGCAGGCCTGACTAGCGCTAGGGATCCTTGTGCGAGCCAGCCAAAGGCCCACTCGCATCATGGTAGGGGGGAGCCGCTTAAATTGGCTTTACAGTCCCCCCGCCTCTCATTAGGATTTTACACTAGGAATAGGTACCACGAGTACTCGTTGATTGGTATCATGTCTAGGTGTTTTTTCCCCATTTCATTTGAAGGCAAGTGGGCAACTTCTAGACGCCACGCCCATAGAAAAAAATTCTAGGCACGTCTTGAAACTTTATTTAGTGTTATGAATAGGTTGAGCAAAATTAATGCATCCAAAAAAGAAGCATAGCCAATATAGCTACCCGTAAAAATGTATAGGATTGAAAAGATATGCATAGCCATTATATCTACCCCTAAAAAAGGATAGAAATGAAAAGATAGATATGCTCAGATGCATCAAATTAATCACCACATTATCTCATTGAAAGATCTTTTTAAGCAAATTAAGTTTATCATATATAGATCCATGTGTGTATAAGTTTAATAATCTCTATTGCTTTCTTAAAAGCCATCTTATTTTTATTCCATAGGAACATATGAAATTTCTCTGATTAATAGATATATACTCCGTTCGTAAAAAAAATGCAATTCTATCATTCAAATTTTGTAGGAAAAATTACAATTATAAAGTACTACTTTCCCCTCCCTTATTCAAATTTCTCTCCATCTTACCCCAATCACCCATTATTTAATGAGGGACATCCATATCGTTTTTTCCTACATTACTAATTTACTCCCTCCGGTTCTATAATTTTTGGCATTTTAAGGTTGAGGTCAAATTTTATAAGTTTGACTAACAATAACTTTAAAAATATTTAGTTTAAAAGCACCAGAACATATAAATTACTACAATAAAAGTGAAAATATATTTATTTATTATATATATTATCATAAAAAATAGTCAAAGATATATTTTAAAGGCCGTGGCATTATCAAAAACATCAAGAATTATGGAACTAGAGTGAGTATATCTTTTCAATGCTGCAATTGCATTGTTTTTTTTACTCCTTTTGGGATGGAGGGAGTAGATCTTAGGTTTTAATTCTTTTTTTTGTCCATGGCAAGATTTGTCCATTGCCATTTTTTTGTACCAAAAGTTGGCTAAACGTTTGCTTGCTAATTTGTTTTTACCAAAAGTTGGCTAGATATTCACTTGCCAATTTTTTGTACCAAAAATTGGCTAGACATTTTCACTTGCTTTGCTACCAAAAGTTGACCAGACATTCACTTGCTTTGCACTGCCATTTTTCTGCTACAAATCAAACACATGACTAAATTATTGTCATTGCCAAAATTTGTCATTGAAATATTTATAAAATTCAAAACAATATTAATAAGTCAATGATTACAGCTCCACTTAAAAACTTTTGCACTTTTATTTCACTGGAGAATAATTGCATTCACATAGATATACTTGTATGCGGTTCACCTTTAGGCACTGATTGTTTAACTTAAAATCTTCATTATAAAATGAGTAAATAATATTAATTCAAGCCAAATAAGAGATATCTATCACCTCCCAAGTTTAGGAGAATTAATTGAAGAATGAAATAAAGTGCATCCATGTATAACTCTCATCACCCTCTCATAAAACCAACCCCTCCAGCCACCTTCTCCTTCATCAATCCACCTAGCCATCTTCCTTAGCTCCTCTTTGGACTCGTCCATTTCCACCAGATCCCTGCGTTCCTTGCAATCGATTGATGGAATCTACAGGAATCCTGAATTGCCCTTCCGGCTTGAAGCTCTCCGTTGCTGTTCCTGGCCATGCCCTCAACCCCTTCTGCGGTAAGTTTGTAATGCAACCAAACACATGCAAAACATTAATTTCATTTTATCGCCATGCCACCAAGATTGTTGTATGGGTGATATTTGCATGTGTATATATGTATATGCAGATGGGCGGTAGTGGTAGTGGGTGCAACAATGAGAACACAAGGGAACTGGGCATCCACTTGGACTTGGACTGCCCGTATGGCAGAGAGGGGCTACCGCAGCAAGGTGCCAGCATGGAGGTGCAGAAAGGGGAGGAGAGAGGCGGTGTTAGGCACAATAGCTCCAACCATACGCGGCTCTCTAGGGTGCAATCCAAGCAACTTGATGAATTTTATCGTCTAAATCACACAATTGATTCCGGAAGCATGTTTCTTTTTTAGTTTAATTTCAATATTTAAAATCGCCACAGCCTTTCGAGTTATTAGTTGATTAATTTTTCAAATATAGTAGATTAGGAATTATATCTATATGTGAAGAATGGATTTAGAAACCATTAGATCAAGCAAGTTTAACTTTATCACTACTATTTTTTTACAACCATATGCATGTGCTTGAATTTTTCATCGAATATTTGTTTTGATAGATCACACCTTAATATACACTAGTCACTAGTATATGTAAAGCAGGGGTTATTATTGTGAATATTATAAATATTAAAAATTCAATAATACACCAAATATTGGTTATTTGAATTTTGTTCAAAGCTATATGTAGATTCTGTTTCAAAGTTCTAAGAAAATATATTTTGTTTATAGTTCAAAAGAAATTAGTTGCAACATGATATATAAGGACCATCCTAAATAAGAAATATTATGTTGTTTTCCGTTTTCTTAAGTTGAGAATTTTAAGTTTCTATTCATTATTGTATTAATCTATACTAGTTTAAAAAGACTCAAATGGATAGTATCGGTGAAATGGGAACCGGGGTGCCCCTTTCCCCAGGTACTTAGCACATGTTCCTTGCTAACTAAAAGAGCAAACCCTAGTTAAGGCCATCATTGGGTTAAGTTGTGTGCTAGAGAGTAAGGGAGCCAGGGACTTGCTCCTACAACGGAACTCGGGGTCCCCATCTTAAGCCATATTACATGTATGTGTGAATAAGAGACTAGGCTCCCACTCTGTCTTTTATAACAACACATACTCAGGTTTCAAGAGGGGACTATGTAACAGCGGGCTAAGGGGCCCGGGATACCCTAATTGGGTCTCAGGGGCCCCAATCCCTACCTGCCCTTGTAGGTTCCATATTCCTCCTTGAGAGGAGCGTAGAAACATACAGGATATACATATTAGGAACACAAATTTAAAGGGGCCTGAATCCCAGCCTGGGCTAGGATCCTGGGCCCCCTCCATCCTTATAGGACTCACATTCTTCACAGAGAAGAGTGTTGAGACCTATAAGATCTATATCTTAAAGTTTGTAGGTGATGGCGGACCCGGGAACCATCCAGTCTGGGGCCGGACCCCCATTACCCTTGTAGGTTTCATGCTCTTCCTTGAGAGGAGCGTCGAAACATACAAGATCTACTCCTTGGATTACAAACTTGGAAGGGCCAGAATCCTAGCCTAGGCTGGGATCCTGGGCCCTCCCTCCATTCTTATAGGGCTCACGTTCTTCATTGAGAAGAGCGTAGAGACCTACAAAATCTACATCTTAAGATTAGAAGGCAATGGGAGAACCTGGGACCTAGTCTATATAGGGCCCGACCCCCCAATGCCCTTCTAAGTCTTGAATTTCACCCCAAGAAAAGCATCGAGACATACAAGATATACATCTTAAGTTTGCAGGCAAAGAGGATCCTGGGCCCTTACCAGTCATGGGGCCCGGCCCCTTGTGGCACCTGCAAGTCACACACACTTCTCCTTGAGAGAAGTGTCGAGACCTATATAACTCACATATTCCCTCATCAACGACATTTTTGAGAATCTCATCTAAAACATCCAAATTCCCTATTAAGGGGCACGGGTGCGCAGGCGAAGACTTGTGAAAGTCAAGGTCCTGTCCCCCCTGCCAGCTGTGACCCAACGGTCACAGCCATAAATGAAACAGGTTTTGGAGAAGGATTCCAAGCCGACGGGATTGAAAAGACGTCGAAAAGATAGCAGCGTTGAGTCACACAGGTTGAGCGTTGGGTCTGAACACGCGTCGCACATGCCCAGCAACACCCAGTTTTGCCAACTGGGTGAAAAGGGAGCCATGGCGCTCTCTTGGCGAGGTCGGGGCCTTTCCAGGCCCACCACATGACACGTGGTGGGCAAAGTAAAGGCCCAGGTGGCCCAAGACAGTGCCCAAGGAACCCGAGGTAAGCTAACAGTAGGATTTTTGTAGATATCTCGGGAGGAGTTGAAGGGAACCCACTGGCAACGACAAGACAACACATGGAACAAGTTTCAAAATAGCTCATACATGGCTTTGTGAGCCCCTTCTTAGACTATAAAAGGAAGGGGACATGCAACTTACAAAAGGTTGGATCCTTTCGGGTTGTCTTATGTGAAAAGGAGCTAGCTTGTACTTTGCTAGATCCAGATAAAAAACAACCAAGAACAGGAGTAGGGTATTACACCTCCGGGTGACCTAAACCTGTATAATTTCTCTGTGTCTTTTTGTGTTTAGCTAGTTTGATCGCCCGCGTGACCTAACCAATCACCATTCACAGCTAACCCCTCTGGTCGGATCTTCAAACGAGGGGCAGGCTTTGCATCCCCCTCTGCTGTCCAGCGAAATCGCTTCCTCGACAGATAGCCACATATAACCATTGTAACTTTTACATTAACCTTTGTACTTCTTAATATTACATAACTACCGAATCGGATAGCCACATATAAAATTAAATTAAGATGAGTCTTCTCTATACGAAAATGTGAATAACATAAGTCTTCTCTATACGAAAATGTGAATACCATAAGTCCTCTATATACGAAAATGTAAATAACATATTTCATGAAAAATATGTTTTTATTTATTTTAAAAAATATTATGATGTTTTTTTCTTTTTACTTGTAGCAAAGCATGGATATTTAGCTAGTTTAACAAAGATTCAGAATTGATAAGCACCTAACTGCACATGTTAAGAGATTTCAATTGTAGATTTTTCACAATTTAAAATAATTCAAGAATTTGTAAATAATTGATATCAACTTATACTTTTTTTGGAGTCCCTCTGTATCATTTTTTATGATTGGAATTATGAAATTAGAAATTGGTAAGGAAGAGGTTTATCAAATTATAGCCCCAATTATATCTTTTCCGCAATCTAATAAGAAATTAGAATTAATAAATATTGAATCGTACATGGTTTGGAGCCTCGATTATAACTTTTACATGATTGTACTCAGTTTTGAGAGTTATAGCTTTTTCATGATTTAATAATTTTACAAGTTCACAGTTAATAAATATCGAGTTGTGTTCGCTTTGGAGTCTTAATTATAGCGTGCTTTTCCATAAGTTTGATTGATTGTCATGATAACTCAATCCACCCCACCCAATCACCATTTTTTTCTAGTTAAGATCAAAGCTCTCTCAAAGTGCCCAATTAAAGCAAGTATAGGTAGATTTAGTTATCTTCTTATTTTGCAATAAAAGGATACAACTGGTGAGTGTTTGCGTTTGTGTTGTATATTGCTACGATGCTATACTAGAGTTCATAATGCCTGGCTGTACTGGACTAAACACAGGTCGAGCAGTTCATACTTGCCCAGTTGCCTTGACCATTTTTTTCTCAAATAATTAGTAGCTCAATTGTTCATGGTCAATGGAAACCAGTCACTTACGCTTTAGGAAATTAATGGAACGTTTTCAGAAACAAAAGAAGGAGTTGGCTGATCGACTGAATCTTCGGATAAGTCAGGTGGATGCTTGGTTCCGCAACCGCAGGTTAAGGTAATTAGAAGTTTTTTCAATGCTCTCACTAACTAGAATGTTCAGTTATATTCATTCTTTCTTACATATATGCGTAATTCTAGTTCTGGTTTTCTCTTGTTCTGAAGATTAAGCTTATATAACCTTTAAATAAAGAGAGATAAATATCTTTCTCTTTTTTTTTTGACGTGATAAATCTAGATTGAGCCGTGCAATGGTTCAGACTTCCATTCTGAACTCTGAACCTTTTATTTTAAAACTCGATGTCTGACCAATTGCACAGCTCTAGTAATAACAGTCACTGGAGCGGATGATGGACTAGTAATATCTTTCAGATTAATCTTCACAAACCTACAGTAAGTGTGATGTTGTTACTACCTGGTCAGGTCGAAGCAAAGATCCACGGAGATGGAGTGCGCCTATCTGAAGGAATGCTTCAACAAACTGAAAGAGGAGAACCACCGCCTCCAGCTCAAGGTTGAGCAGCTCAGGTCAACGAGCTTGCAGCTGCAGCTGCAGCTCCACCGCGAGCGCGTCGTCACAGCTCCCACTGGACAGCAAGCCGGCACTTCTGCGGCTGCTTGCATCTTCACTTCAGCTTGGCCTGGCTCCAACCCTTCCAGGAGGACTTGGTTCTCACCAAATGCACTCTGATCATGTGCTCATGCCAAGAGCACAACTGATAAGTCACAGCCATCTTGTAGGACATTGATGAAGAATGAGCTTCCAAAGATTAGCGTCGATGGGAATTGGATACTGTTTTATCTTCAATGCTTTATTATTTTTTTCACCGGGCCGGCGTGGCCAGCTTTATTTCTTTTGAAACCTATCGATCTTCGTAGTTGATCATGATTCATGAGGTTGCTTAGATCAGCTTCAGTTTAGCCACTCATGTTTATGTTTTGAACAATCATTAGCCAGTCATGTTTTTGTTTTATCTCTCTCTTGACCGACAGATTTTGTGGTTCTGCTTGCCTCGGAAAAGAACAAACATTTTTTGTTTAATCTCGGAGCAACTGAACGTTCAGTACTAAGTACGAGTCAACTTATTATATACTCTGCTGGAGTCTTACAAAAATCCTCTGTTCAGAGTTGAGACTACAAATGGCCAAAAAAGAAAAAGGAATCATAAGAACACGGAAGGAGATATGTGCAGTGAACAACTACAACATTGATTCAGCTGATGTTTTCGCTTAAGTTATTCCATTGGTCCAGCAGTAGGCAACTATCAGATGGTAAGCTCTTCAAATCTATCGCTCTCAGCCAAGGAGTTCCATTGAGTAATGCTAAGTTAGCAGCTGCAACTGCACGAACAGTTCACACATGATCAGAAATGATTTACAGTCATCTAAGAAAAAAGTGAATTACAATTTGTTTAGACTAATCAAGCGTAAGCGTAGGTACATACGTCAGAACATGTGTCGTCCATCCACGGTTCTGCACCATCCGGATCTCTGTCGTGTAATATTTTGTACTACCGTTCCTGATCAGTTCATAGTAGCCCAAGAATAATATAGTAGACCAAGGTGATGGGGAGAGCTATTAGCATGCCAAATATGACCCTGAAAACGATCAAAATGTTGATATGATACATTCAGAATCTTGAACAGTTTGAATACTTGCAATTTTCAGGGTAATTCTGCTGACTTACAAAGTGCAAAGGACGGTAGCATGGAGATTGTATTCCTTAGCGAACACAAATGGCACAATTCCTTGTGGCAGAGCGGCCTAACAAACATTCAGTGCATCTGTAATCAGCGTCTTGATTTGGCTCATCGTGTAAACCCAACCAAAAATACAAGGCAGTTTCAGAAATCTTCGACTTACCTGAACAATGGCGATACGCAAGAGCGTGCCTCGGATGCCGACGGCGGCGGACGCGGCGGCCATGACGGCGGGACCGAAGAAGAAACGGATGCCCATGCTGGCTGCCGCGACGGAGTAGCCGCAGGCGATGATCTTAGGTTGCGTGGCCATGAACAATCCTGAACGGAAGGTTCAGTTTAGAGATCTGCACTTCTCTGAACCAAATACTATACAGTACTGGTTGAACTGAACTCACCTAAGCTAAACATGGCCATGCCTAACCCTGCATCAGATAGTATGGAGATGGACTTTGCTACTATGATTGGCATCGTGATGTGGAACCTGCACCAATGCAGCATTGCCCATTACAGCATCAAATCTGAACTGAAATTAATCTGAATCCAATTTCCGGCGAACTGATCGATCGAACATGAGTATCCCCAGCAATGAGGAGCTTGATTTACCGGAACGCGATGAGCGACCAGGTGAGGCCGACGAGGCTGGCGTACGAGTTGGGGTTCCGGATCAGCCGGCGCCAAACTGTGGTGAGGATGAGCCGCAGCATCACGCCGGCCGGCGCATTCTGCTGCCCTCTCGCCCGCTCCGCGCCCGCGCCGCCGCCCTTCGTCGTCGCCGCCGTCGTCTGCTGCTCCGTCTTGGCGCCGGCCTCCAGCTTCGCTAGCTCGTCCTGCCCGGCCGCGGCCTTGTTGACGCTGGCCGCGCGCTCCCCGCCCGTTGCTCCCGGCGGCCGGCTCACTGAGGAACATAATGTAAGGTGTTTGTTGGATTGGTTGGTGTTTCAAGTGGGATCAAGAGGAGGTTGGAGACTGACCTCTCGACGAGGCAATGGATGGCACGTCGGAGGGGACTAGCCGGCGCATCTCCCTGCCGCTGCGGAACACCGGCAGGCCGGTCACCTCCGACGTGGCGGAGGTGCCGGAACTCCACTCGAACATGTGCGTGTCCTTGAGGTCATTGGTGGGAGCAACCGTCGCGGATGCTCTGGCCCGCGCCGCCGCGTGCTCGTCGAAGCTGGAAGGCCTCGGCGTGTGCTGCCTCGACGAAGAGTGCAGCGAGAAGAGGTCCGCGGCGCCGAAGCTGGACGCGCGCAGCGCGCTGTTCGGAGGCGGATGGCCGGGGATGTCGGCGAGGGTGAAGGTGGAGCCCCTCGGGGTGGCGTTCCGCGACGAGCTGATCGAGTATATCTCCACGCCGGTCAGGTTCGACGCGCGCGGCGTGGCGACGGCGAGGGACCGCCTCGACACCGACGACCGGCGAACGACCATGCGCAGCCTTCCGTCGGGCACCACCTCGGCGTGCGCCTCCGCCTGGCTGCCCTCGAGTGACACCACGTCCGGGTCGACGTGCACGGCGGCGATGGACGCCGCGGTGTCCGGGAACTGTGCCGCGATGAGCACCCGCGCGGCGCGGAACTCGAAGAGGAAGAGCAGGAGCGTGTACCAGATGATGGACTGGAGCACGACGATCTGGACCATGAGGTCGCCGGAGTAAGACCCGTACATGGAGACGAGGAGCGGGATCCCCATGACGAGCGTGTTGGGCAGGGAGGAGACGGAGAAGAGCGTGATGGAGCAGTCGAGCGGCGGCCACGCCGGGGAGCGCGCGGGGAACCGCGACCAGACGGCGAGCGCGGCGAGGACGAGCACCTTCTGCAGGGTGTCGGCGGCGACGAAGCGGAGGTTCATGGCGTAGGGGTCGCTGGTGGAGATGAAGTGGAAGGAGAGGAGCGGGACGGCGATGACGGCGACGAAGCGGTTGATGCCGGAGCACTGCTCCGGCGTGAGGACGCCCCACCACCGCACGGAGCCGTACGCCAGGATCATCGCCACGTACAGCGGCACCACCGCCGACAGCACCATGTACAGCTCGTGCCACGATATCATGGCGGCGGCGGATCGCCGGTCGGGGAGCAGTTAGTGTATTCCCTCTTGGATGCAATCGAGAGGAGCTCCGTGCGATCGGTGTGTTGTTACATGCAGAGAGTGAGTTTTGCGGCGCGGCGATGGGATAATATATATACCGTCCTGGCCTCCTGCGCGATTTGACTGGTTCTATTCTCCCCAGCAACGAAAAATTTGTGCCTCATAGCATCATCAAAAGTATCCCTATATTCTATTTTCAAAATATTTTTTATGAAAATCCTAAACAAAATTTAAGTTATAAAAATAGTACTCCTTCCAAGAGACTTATTAAAATGACTTCTTAGAAACTAAAAAGTGGGAATCCACACGAAACTACCAACTGAAATGATCTTCCCTCTCTCTCACACGAGATTGCATCGGCCGAGCGAGTAGTGATCTCGCGAGATCACCGATCGCCCCTCTCTAGTCTCTACGCGATCTAGCGAGATCGATCCTAACGCTGCTCTCCTCCTCCGCCCCCCCCCCCCCCCCCCCCCTCCCTCCCTCCCTGCAGCCTCTGTCTTATGCTCCTTGCCCTTGTCGTTGGGCAATCTTCTATTTCTGATTCCTCTCTGAAGAAACAAGGAGAGATATCCCAATGCTATTGTCAAAACTTTTGCACATATATTTCACTAACAACAAGTAGCAAATGTCACATGGATAGTGGGGAATAATTTTTTACTCTAGTGAAATAAGAAGTCGAAGTTTAGAATCTTGATTCTAAAGCTGAATTTTGCTAGGCTTGAAAACTCATTTTTATTTTCCATCCAACAATAACCGTGGAGAATGGGGTGCATGAACTTGGGGAACTATATAAACTGGGAATGAACCGTTGCAACTTGCAGTAATTTTCATTTTTTAGCATCAAACAGAAGCCGGAGCAGTAGTAATTTACAGTTTTCAGCATCAAACTCAAGCAGCAACAACGATTTTTAGTTCTAGCATCAAACAGAAGCAGCAGCAACAACAATTTTCAGTTTTCAGCAGTAGCAATTCCAGCAACAGCAGCAGCAAGCACCAGCTCGAGCAGCAAGATCAACTTCAGCGAGCAAAAACAGCAGTTCATCACTAAAAATCCTTTTATTTCCAAATTTATATCTAGTTCAAACATCTGCAATCATCACACAATCATATCAGTACCAGCAAGCGATTCTCGGCTCCAGCAGTTTCAGTTTAGCAACAGTAGCAGCAAGACAAGCACCAGCATCAAGATCAACTTCAGCTTCAGTTCAGCAACACTAGAATATTACATCTCAGCAGCACTAGCTTCAGTCCAGCAGGCAACTCCTGTCCATGGATCACAACTCATCACTTTAGCATATACTGTTGAGAAAACGAATCAATGTATACTTATGTATAACAAAATTACTATACCCATCCATGGCAAAAAAAAAATCCAGCATTTACTTCGGTACAAAATATTCAGTCCATACCAAATTGCATCATATACTTATATATAGTGTCAAATTCAGTATATACCTATGGCAAAGAAATTCCAGTACATATTCAGTACAGTACATCCCTGTATACTTCTGGATAAAAATACTTATAGTGTATACCCTATATGAAATACATCACCATATACTTCATGTAAGTATTTGATGTTATTATATTCTTGTTCAGGCAACAACTAGCAACCATCAACAGACCTGCTGCTCCTTTCTAGTCTCTGTCGCCTGAGAGATCTCGTCATCGATGGATCGCGGTTGGTCGGGACGGGGAGCCAACACGGGGGGCCAGGTAGCGGGGCGCCGGGCCAATTCACATCGACGCTCCAAATCGAGGTGGCGGTGGTGCTTAGGGAGCAAAGACAGCTGTCCTCCACCAGGCTTCAGTGGAAGTGCGGCTGCCGCCATACCACGCGTCGCCACCGGGAAGAAAAACGACGCTAGGGAACCATGGGGCAGCAATGGATTCATCGTAGCCAGTTACGGAAAGATGATGTCGGTGACGGAACAGATCGAACCAGCGGCGTAAAGGGCGCGCAGAAGAACTAGGCACGAACATGTCACCAACCGTGCGCGAAGGAGCGAAGTACGATGGATTGGGAGCCAATCCTCGTCCCTAGAAGTGGAGAACGAATAATCCGGATTTGGACTATTGGGAGCTTCGCTAGGAACTCTGTTGATTGGAAATTTTAAGGATACTCTTAGTGATGCTCTTATACGGCGCAGTGGAGCACGGTGAGGTATGTGACACAAAATTTTCTCCGCTGAAGAACTCCATTCGGTGTTGGAGTACTAAACATTTTGCTACTATGGAGCAACTGAACCTCGTGACACAGATATGGCTAAGTAGCCAAACCTCCTGCGTAGTACTCTATCTGTCCCACTTACTAAAGCGGGGGTACAGTCTTCAAAACTAATATTTAATTACAAATTTCTCACATATTATAATATTTGTAGTAACAAAATTATAATCATATGAAAGTAAATTTAAATGACGATTCAACAATATTATTTTCATCAAATAAAATTTAATTTATTATAAATTATTTATTGGTCAAATTTACTTAGTGGGATAGAGAGAGTAGTACTTCTATTTGTCTGGGAATAAATTTATTTTGTCCCTTTTACTTATCTCATAATAATTTATTTTAAGCAATCATTGTATGAAAGTTTGTGAAACTATGATATAATAAATACATTGTGATGAGTAGATAAAAGAGAGATAAATACATTGGAATTGATAAAATGAGAGTACTGTAGTTTTTTTTGAGTTTTGGGTTAGTATGTGTGGGATAGTGAACTTATTTTGAATGGAGGCAGTAGAAGTACACACATTACATGGCTAGTGTACACATTTTGCAATGATTTTTTTTTCCAAAGAAAAAACTAGAGGGTGTCAGTTCAGTCGTCTGTGCTTGGTTCGGTCTAGAAAAAACCGTTATGTGTGTTGTCACGTCAGGCTGGCGCGGCGCACCTCGAAATGCCGTGTAATTTTGGATGGACTCGTGGCATGCGACGGATTGTCACTGTGGCTGGTACAGGTTTGCAGTGCAGGTGCAGCTGATCCGATGGCTTCGCAGGCTGGCTGGCAGGGGCACTCTGCAAGCAGCAGTGCAGCACCGGCCTATGCAGTCCCCAAATCCCACGAGGCCGCGAGAAGGCAGCCCATGTATATATGCCGAACTAATTATCGGCCCAAGAGCAGTAAACGCTTCTTTCAGAGCTTCCGGCCCAAGAGCCGCAAATCTCACCTTAGCCTCAAACATGAATTGGACCGCGCCACCAACTGCGCTTTGCTCTACTTCATCAAATGCAGCGTGTTTCCTCCTATCAAAGCGAGACCCTACACTTCGCATCGGCACATCCGGCTTCTCTCCGTTGTGTCGCACACGAAAGGAAATCTCGCAAAGCAATTAACGGGACGAGTAGACGAGCGAGGCGAGAGAGACCTCATCAGACACTCGCAGCGCGGCCCAGCGGCTGTGCACGGCTGCTCTTTATCGAGGACCGTGAAAAAAGGGCGAAAGCTGCATGGTGCCCTATGATGAACGCCTCCTTCGGTCTCGAGTGAGCTATAAACAAATTATATAATTACGTGGAAGAGAGATAAATAAGTGAGAAGTGTTAGCTCTCATATAAGAGTTAACTTAACATAAACTTCAAGAAATAGAAAATATGTATTAAAATGCATAGTAAGAGAAAGAGAGATGATAAAAAAAATAAAACTAACCTGATAGCTAATCTATTACATATGTTCGTTATAGTAAGTAGTAAGCTCTACTCGTATCTAGGAGGAGTAGCGTAGTGGAGGCGATTGGCGATAATAATACAATGATGGGCTCATCCCAAAGTATACAATCTACGACTAGTACACCGTAGTCTACGTACTGGAGTACTACTAGGAGCAACAGCAGAAAATTTCAGAGCTGGGGCCTGTACGTGTTGCCGTGTTGTAAGCAAAATTGTTGCTTTCTGCATTGATTTGCTGCTACTATACCGCCGCTGCTTCTGCGGATCTACTGGCACCGGTTCAGTGCTGGGGAGTGCAGTAGTACTAGGAGTTGGGGGTAGCTGTAGAGAAATGCATGGGAGGCAGGCTCTGCAATCTGTGCCATCGGTTGCCTCGGGATGACAAATAAAATGCGACTAGCCATTGCGTGCCTAGCTTGTACTGTAGTACCTCATCTCCCCCACAAGGCCACAAGAGAGGGACCGCAGCATCTCATGTCCTTTGCTCCTCTTTCAATCACTGCATACTCCAACCTCAATCTATTCCTTCACTAGTGTCATGCACTCGCAAGTGATTACAGGGTACTTTTGCAAAGACACTGATTATCACTGCTAGTAGTACGGTAGTACCAGTGTTGTACTGTGCTCCTTTGCCTTTGCATTCCGGAGTGAAATGTTAACTGTTTCCGGAGTGAAGTGTTCATGCAGGTTTCTTGTGAATTTGTCCGCCCGTTTCCTTTCTTTCGTTTCTGTTTTGACTACGCACGTCTGCTAGTACTAGTATGGAGAAGCTACTAGCTTACTCCTACGGAGTACTCACTTCATTACATATAAAACTTAATTCTAAATTTGAGTCTGAATATATATTTATGTTCAAATTTAAATCTAGAATTAGACTTGTTATAGAACAGAGGAAACAGTAACTAATGTATCAGTGATTTCATGATCCGCAATCCACATCTTATCACAATCTTATCATTTGATGGAACTGAAATTAATCAACTCTACTCTCGAGAGAGACAGCATCAAGATTCAAGAACATGACACCACGCCAGTGTGGTCTGGATCCTCGATGCCTCTGGTCGGGTGCTAGTAATTTATCACCGCAGAAATAAGGTGGTATTTGGATTCAGAGGTTAAATTTTGTTCTTATCATATCGAAGATTTGAACACTAATTAAAAGTATTAAACATAATCTAATAATAAAACTAATTGCATAAATAAGAGCTAATTTGAGGGATAAATTTTTTAAACATAATTAATTTATAATTAGTACATGTTTACTGTAGTGTTATATAGGCTAATCATAAATTAATTAGGTTTAATAAATTCATCTCGCGAATTAGTTTAGGGTTATAAAATAGGTTTTGTCTTTAATCTATATTTAATAATTCTAATTAGTGTATAAACATTCGATGTAATAGTAACCCTGAATCCAAACCAGAAGTCTGTCTGTTCCATCCGTTTTTAGCGCTAAAATGGAGTATGTTCCGTCTCCTCTGTTCATCACCGTATTTCATTACACAGCAGTATGCCAGTATCTCGTTCGCAGTTTGCTTCATTGTTCTCAACATCCTAGTACTATTAGCTTAAACTTAATTCTGACCTTTGGAACAATGATTTTGTACCGGTGTGACCTGCGGAGCGATTCATGGTGACTTCGCAGAATAAACGTAGGTTCCGTTCGATTCTATGACACACTTATAGCTCTCAACTCCAACTACTCTAATTTATTTAGACTAAAACTATACTAAACAGTACAGATTCTTCATTTTTTTCGTTGAGTTAGTATAGTTGCTTCACAAATTTGTACACGGAGGTGGAGCTAGGTTTTTCTGCTCCGTAGCTCCACTCCACCCCAAAACACCCCTACCCTTTAATTTTTTAATGTATTTACACAGAAATACTACCAAATTACCATTTCACACCCCCTCTCCCATTCTCTCTCCTTAGTCATCCCCATCTTCCTCCAGGATCTAGGCAGCGACCGGTAGCCCACCTGCAGTGGCAGCGGCGGGCGGTGGGGGGCAGGTGGCACGGCTACGTGCAGCACACCAGTGGAGCATGGTGATGGGCGGCGGCGCGCGGGCTGGGTAGTGGCCGCACGGTTGGGCAACGTTGATGGCGGTGGGCAGTGGTGGTATACGGTAGCGGCATGGGCTGGGTGGTGGCGGCGTCGGTAGATGGCGCACGGGGTGATCGGCGGCGACGCGCGGGCTGACCGGTGACGGTGGTGGCGATAGCGTCGGTGGTGGCGGCGCGCGGGTTGATCGGCGGTGGCGGAGTGTGGGTTGATCGGCAGCGGTGGCAATGGTAGAGCAATGTTAACCAAATGTTCGATGAAATGCGTGGTGGTGTGGAGCTAATCAGTCTAGCCAAACACTTTCACTGTAATTGGAGTTTAGAGTTAGGAGTTGGAGTCTAGAGTTTTAACAAACGGTACCTATATTGCGTTCGATTCTATATTCTGTATTGCTATACTTTGGATGGAGTATCGTACCAAAAGAAAACGCTAGTAGTACAGGCCCACAGTAAAGCAATTGCGAGTCTTTTCAGAGAGAGGGGAAAAGACGGAGTAGAAAACTGTCATCTAGAGCGTGACATGTACATTCTGCTGTGTTTAGAATTCATCATTGGTTCCATACCATTTGTTTAGGTTTTTTTCCTCCAAATTTATACTTACATACAAAATTTAGCTTTTTAGTAAAAAAGGAAAGAAATGATAGTAGTGTAAAATTTGGTGTTGTTGGTAGAAAAGAACGGTAAACCAACACTTAGCCTATGCGCAGTGAAACAACGATTGATAAGCTGAAGCCAGATGAACGAAGTAATCAAGAATACTTTATGAAATAAAACGTTTATATCTTAAAATCCAAGGCAAGAAAATAGCGAGCCAATTAACAACACATACATGTATTTGATCACCCCCACACCATTTATAATACGGATCATACCAGAATAATTTTAATTTTTTTCGTTTGATGTGGCATAATTTAGGCCTGTTTTTTTTCTCGCATTCTAGATGGCACACATAATTCTTCCTGCGCTCTAAACGTCATAGTAGTATATATCAAAGGACAAAAACTACATGGGAAGAAAATTAAGGAGTTTCTTTATTGATTATTACAATAAACGCAGAAATGTACCACTATTCTACCACTTGCATTTAGAACCAGACAAGAGAGTAGGAATACTTGATTTGCCAGAGCACTAATCCTTCATCTATAGAGTCATTACAGTCTGACAGCAGCATGACTATCTTATCACCACGAGTCCATGACCTAACACTATGCATAATCAACACTAAACCACCATGAACATTCATCTAGTAAAGTCTAAACAGCAACTGCCTAATTCATTTCCAGTTTGGATAGCATGATGATGACATGGGCAAGAACAAGAAGCAGAGAAAAATTCAGACATGGCTCCGTTAAACCCGGAGGAGGTAGACACTGAGCTCAGGACCGCCACTGCTGCTGTTGCTGCTAGTGCTTGTGCTGTCCGGGTTCATCATGTAGAATGCCTCCGAATCGCGCGAGCCCACCACCCGCTCGAACCGCGCGCGCATGTACATGACGTCGCCCTCGCCGCCGCCGCAGCTGGCGGCGGGTATGACGCCGGCGCCCATGGACACCGGCTCCAGCGCGCGCAGCACGCGCCAGTCGGCGGCGCCGCACTCGCGCCGCACCGCGTACCCGCAGCTCTTGCCGTTGCAATACGCGCGCCACACCGTCTCCTCGAGAAGCCTCTTCCCGCCGCCGGCGGCCGCCGCGGTGGGCAGGGTGGGGGCGGGGGTGCCCTTGGCGCGCTCGCACTCGAGCGCGATTCGCACCAGGCCCGAGGCCATCTCGCGCACCAGCGCGGCCGTGGGCGCGGCGAGCTCAAGCAGCAGCGCCGGGCACGCGCGCGGGTCGAGCTGGAACGCGAGGTGCACGTGCCCGCGCCGGTGGCCGTAGAGCGTGCCGGTGAGCCGCGCGCCGAGGCCTACCTGCCGATGCCGCCCAGTCACGGCCGCCGCCAGCGCCGAGCGAAGACGCGACACGGCCGTGCGGACCTTCCTACGCTGCGGCGGATGCTGCTGCTGAGGATGCTGCTGTCGCGGCGGCTTCTTGGGAGGAGAAACGAAGTCCTCAGAATGGAAACTCGGGCAGACAGAGGAGAACGCCATTGTCGCCTCGTCGTCCTCCTCCTCAGCTTCCGAGCTCTTCATGTAATCCTCGTCCCCTCTCGTGGCGCCATGGCTGTAGCTCTTGCCAAGAACCGGCCACTTGAAGTGCCTCCTAGAGAAGGAGAGGGAATCATGGGGGTTTCTTGCCGTGATGGTTCTCATGGCGCACTCTCCTTTCCTTTAGCTTGAGCTAGCCAATCCTAGCTTCTTAGCAGCAAGCAAAGCAAAGAGCACACTGTTCTTTCACTGAGCTAGTGTTGTGCTTGTGCAGTTGGGTTGTGTGAGAAGAGGTTATATTCAGAAAATGTGTGTGCAGCTGAACTGTGCTTGTATATATGTGAAGTATACTTTGCTTCTAGTGTTTTCTGTCCCTGCAGAAGTGGGGCTTTTGTACTGAGGGAGTGGCTGGTGAGCAGAACACACCAAAACCGAGCGAACAAAAAGAAGAGAGAGAGCTAGCGATTGAGAGTGTGCTGGGGTTGGGTTCTTGTGAACTTTCTCTTTGTTTTTTTATGAGGAAATGGTAGGCAGGAAATGCAGGCTGCGGCGGTGGGACAAGGCTAGAGAGATTTATGGCAGATAAGATAATTGAGAACTGAGAAGAGAGTGACAAGAGAGAAGGCGTGCCTGGTTTTGATGGGTTGGCTTTTATCAGTGGTGGGGAACTGGGGATTAATTAGTGTTGGTGATTATCTGAGTGGATGATGATGCACTGATGAGGTTGCAGTGAAGTGTAATTATATTTCGATGTTCAGGTTAACAGATGTATGGGTATGATCTCCGAAAGGGAGAGAACAGGTTAGAAAAAGCTACCTAACAATCATGATTCTTAATGTATATGATACTTCGGAAATGGCCATTAATTCCCAACAAACTTAGACGACATGAGTGCAGAACTGCACCACATTGCATTCCCTGTGCTGTCAACGGCTTCTGCAATTGGATTGTACTCCTTTCCTAATCAGCAATCTTTCAGTACTCGTCATGAATGACATATAGCTCAAAACTATAATTAGGAATCTTTCATCTTTTCTTTGCACAAGCTGAAATGATACAACCCACAAGTAAGATTCTTCCTTAAAATACACAAAACACATGGACATGCAGCTTTGTCTAACCGTACTGCCTCAAGGTCTAACTAAGTGCAAGCAACGAACACGATCACAATAATACGTCAAGCTACAAGTAAGCTTGAAGCCTCGAATGCCGAATGGAACTCGTATAGTACATTGATGTTCTTCAGAGTTTCAGAGTTTTTATCTTCAGAGAATGCTAATATACCAACAATTTCAGAGTTCCAGAGTTCTTTTCTTTTTTATCTTCAAAGAATGCACATTTTACCTCTCTCAAACCGGTTCATTCCGATCACGCAACACACTGCTTTTTCTATTTTCTTTTTTATCTTCAGAGAATGCACATTTTACCTCTCTCAAACCGGTTCATTCCGATCACGCAACACACTGCTTTTCTATACGTTTCTTTCTTTCTTTCAAATCGATCGCTGCATAGATCCAAACTAAAGCGCGAAGGCTGCAGGGTTCAGAGGAGAAAGACGAGAGGAGGCAAAGAAAAGACGAGAGGGGAGGAGAGGCTGGCTGCTGAACCAGCACAGTTTTTGCTTTCCTCGGGATCGGTGGCATGCAAAGCGGGGCCCCAAAAGGGAGTAAAATCCAAAGCGAAAGCTGCAGCTTTGACCGCGGAGGGGGCCGACCGGACCGGTGCTGACGGCGACGGTGCGTGGCGACGGAAGCAGCGCCCTGCCGCGCCGGAGAGGCCGGGTCCAGTTGACGACGCGACACGCCGTACTAGCGATCTCGTCGTCGTCGTCCACAACTAGTGCAAGTGCTGGAGTAAATCCCTCCGTCCAAAAAAAATATCTAGATATAGATTATATTCAGATTCATATTAGTACGAAGTTGGTTTTTTTTTTCAAAGGAGGAAGTATATGCTATTGCTATGGAGAGAGACACAGGCCACAGCTACTCTACATCTGTCTCCTCTCGAGCTACTGTTGCTGGTCTGGTCTGATGGCCTGCCTCTCTTGAGAAGATCAAATCACGCTTAAATTCACCTCTTCTCCTTGGTTCCTAGCTGTAGCATGTTGCTGTTTTACTGGCCCTGCGATCCACAGCTCGCAGCTCAGGGCTCAGTAGTAGAGACGAGGGAGGGGAAAGGAATTTATTTACCCCACAGTAAAAAGGAAGCAGCAGAACAGGAAGAATGGCAGGCTTCACATGTCAGCACCGTCAGCGATGACAATATATGCTAATGATCCATGACTAATTGACTTAGTATATGTCTGCACTAAGTAATTTTGTACTACGATGAGAACAGATTTAGATATAGGAAATTTCAGCCGTCGGCCGCTGACTTGTGACATGCGAGAACCAGATAGGCACAATTAAGTTTTCTTCTTCGATCTCGCCTACGTATGCTTACACAAAGTTAGGTGACCTAATTAAGATCTGGAGATACTATCCGATGCACGGAAGACTGGCATGGAGATGTACAGCAGCGGATGGTCGGATGATCGATCGGCACGTAACGTATACGGGCGCCGGCCGGTGCACCCATGCGTTCTGGTCACCAAACACGCCGCTCTCGCCACCGCATATGTGCATGGTTCTGCTACGTCGAAAGTTGACAAGAACCAGTGGCTGCAGCGGAAGGGGAGGCGCCGGCACGTACCGGCCTCGCAACATCCCACGGTGGTCACGGCATGTATGTCCGTCCGCCGCTAGCTCCCGTACGTGGACCGAGCCGTGCAAGCCAGCGCAAGCTGATCACAATTCACACGCGACACGAACGGCTCAATAGTCAAGTACACGCCACTGCCCCAAGTGCCCATTGAAGAAGCTGACCAAAGTCGTGCAGCTGAATTTCCTGGCCCTTTCTCTAAAAGAACTCAAGATGGGCCGGTGGCTGTGGTGTCCCTTGAGAAGAAAAATCTAGTAGGCCGAGCATGTATGGACTGGTAGCTATATATGTCAGATTTTATTAAAGTTTTAAACAATCCTTTCTAGAATCATATCCTGTTATTGTGGGAAGTACCTATGTGCCATCAACACTACCAACCTCAACTTCATGGCAGAAAACAAAAGGATTACACGAAACTTGGACAACATTTTCATTTAAGATGTACTAATTTGGTACATTCTTTTTTAATCAGGAAAAATACAAAAATACATTCTTCAGTTAGCTATTTACAGATAAACGATGTCTAATCTTTCCAGCTATATATGTGTACTTCAGAGATATATGTCAAGGACAAGAACGAATTTTAACACGTTATGAATTAGTGCGTAGTATAGTATACCTGCTACAAGTTATAGAGCTTCATGGCTGTCAACGTGCTCCAAAGGCATGTTCAAACCTAGTTTTGTCCGGTTCAGCATTAACAAATCTTCTGAACCCCAACTTAATTGTGCATGCACATTTATCAACAAGTCAATGGCTTGGAACCTATCCATATGCAGCCCTAGCACAAGTAGATACTATCACATTAGGATGCAAGATCAATATTAAGATGCCCCTGAGCACCAATGCTAAACGAAGAAATTTATTTGACCGCACGAGAAGCAAATACGTTAAACCACTTCTCTGAAAAAAAGGTAACCAACTGATACCTCTTCAGAAGGGACTAATTCGGCGGGCCAGCTTTATTTGCCACTCAGAAACCAGCCGGTCTGGGATAGGTGCCAATGCATCCTTCTCACGTGCATCTGCATCGTCAGCATGAATAACAGAAATAACGTCTTCAACCAGTTTGTCCCTGCCACCCCTTAGTGGATCCTACGACGGAACGATAAGTTAGGGTTCCCCAGCAAATTTGTGCACAGAGGGCCATCATGAATCCTGGTGTAATTATTCAAGCCTTCATATTCAAGATGACTAACCTGTAAAAATACATCAGTATGCGTTTTCCCTTCATAGAGTAGTAACTTGGCTTTAGCACCAGCTTGTTTAAGGACACCCGCAAAAGTTTCACTGCATACGTGATAAACGGAGTTAAAAGAGTTCTTGGCAGCTTGAACATAGAACATGAATGGATTAACTAGTATAGAAAGATGAATCAAATAATGGTGTAACACCTACAGAATGTGGAAGCATATAAAAACAGTAGTGAGAAATTAATAAGTAATAGACTGTTTGCCTACAACAATATGTCCAGAAAGACATCTTGTATGGAACTTGATGTTTTAATTTCACGCATATATCTTGTAAAAGAGAGAAACCAAAACAGCATAATAGAAAAGATAATCAAACCTAGCAGAGAATTACTAATTCCCCTGAAAATAAAATATAATCATACCTAGCAGAGAATGGTATAGAATAATCTTCCGTTCCATGCAAAAGTACAATCTGAGGAAGAAGAGCTATTGTTTCAGGACTTAATTTCTTGGCAACAGTTTCTGGAGAGAAACGTGGCAATGATTTCTCTCCCTCCATTATGCTGAAAAGGCATTTCATAAGTTCCTGAGTTTTGTATAGTTCTAATTAAGAATCAAGGAAAGTAGAAGCAACACTTCCATATCAAAAATACAGTTATACTGTTACCTGAGAAATATTGAACGGTAAAGACCACGTTCATGGAAATGATCAACCAAATTTTGAATGTTGTATCTGCAAAGAGCAATTTGAGCAATGAGCATATATGTAATGTAAACATAGAATCACTAGCTCTGTATCATTTAGTATCTCATTACACATTCTGTTGCATACAAATGCCAAGTGAGACTGCATAAGTTGGTTAAAAATTAAAGGCTAAAGGCACCATATGTTTTCTCAGATACTAAAACGCTTCATGAGGTACAAATCTCAAACAAGCACTCAAAACACCAAATGGTAGATATCTATTGCTTTTTAGCAGGACTATCCCAAGTCACCACATCAGAGTTTATAAGTCAATCATCATGTAAGCTAAACAATTACCGAAATCCGATTTTCTTCACAATCAAAATCAAACTAACACAGGAGTAGAATCAATAGAAGATCACTTGAATGAACACATAAAAGAAATCATGCGATGTTGCCACGATAGCAGGTTTAGTATTTTATATTAGACCAAAACGTGCATGATATAGTAAACTAATCAAGACTCGAGAGTAGCAATTCCTTAATAATAATGATAACCATACAGACATATAATCAATCAAAATTAGATGATAAAGCTATCTCACCCTCCAGACAAACCAAAGTATGCTTTTATCTGAGTAACACTCCATGAAATCTGCTCTCCCCTAGATTCTTTAGCCGCTTGTTCCAAAAGAGAGCATGCTGCGATATGTGCTCCTGCTGATTGACCCATTAAGTATATCCTGCAGGATTTAACAAGATGAATGGTAAGTCTTTCACTAAAATCATCAGTAAAAAAATACAAAGCAAGAAGAATGGAAAACTTTGAAATTTTTGAGATGCATGGGAATAATACAGTCATCAGTTCCAGAAATGAATGTGGTTAAGTCTAGTTGCAAGTATAACATACACCGCGCATTTTAGCTTTCCATTTGACAAGACACATATTTCCATATCTACACAATTCATGTCGGAACAGAAGCATGCCCAGAAACAAAACATCTATGTGCTTGTCCTCGTTAAATAACCACCAGCATGGACTTCAAATATAATCATTCACATCCTGTACATTGTTCGTTCAAGAAAACCTTTTAAAAGAACTTCATGTATAGATGAATCCTTTTTTCAGTAGAAACGTTATTAGGGTGTTGTGATATGATAAAGTATCACTTACTGATTAGGATCACCTCCATAGGCACCAACAGTCTCACAAATAAATGAAATCCCATCAGAAGCATCGCTAACCATATCACTTATTGTTCCTTGAGGAAAATTCCTGCAAAACATATTCTTTTATATATCATCAAGCAAGCAAAGAGAAATCGATTAATCAGTAAATATTAATCAGTAAAAATAATCTACCAAAAAAAAAGAATTATAAAAATCATATATGAGGTGAGTTGTATGAGGAATGCATGCAAAGTATGAGCACCTGTAATCAATGCAGGCAACTATAATTCCTCGCTCTGCCAACCTCCTTCCAAGAAGAGCACCCCACGCCTTGTAACTAGATATAACTGAAGTCATCGAAAGGGCAAATCATGGCAGAAGATCCTTATAATACATCATCATAAGAATTTTACTTACCCAATGATCCATGCACCACCAGTAACAAATGCAACAACTGGACTGGGTTTTGTGTGGTCTCTTGGTATGTACAGATCCAACCTGCATAATATGAAATTGAGTTAACTCTAGCAAAGTCCAAAATCAGATTCTTCCGTTTATATTACAGATAGTTATATACCTATTTCTTGGTTGATCCCCATAAATCACACTCCTCAAAACTTGTCTTGAAAAGAAATAATAATACCCAACTGGCAATCAATAAATAATGAATTAGTTGGTAGAATGTACAATCATGGCCATGCTTTCAATTGCGTAAAACGGGCACCAATAAGAGCTAAATTGCCAGAACACTTATTGGCAGAATCCCAACAATGTCTAACCATCATGTTCAGCATATAAATCTGTAATAAAAGGTTAGAGGTCAACGAGGCCAAAGGTAAAATTGATTTTCTTTTTTTATCTACCTCTTATGAAACCGGGCATAAGTAAAATTGCATATATTATGAGGGCAGCGAGCTGAGAAATCCACCGGTACCCTACCCTGGAAAAACAGAAAGGATATCAGGGATATCTATACAGCAAAGGTGAAAATATATTGTATATGCATTTGGAATTTTTTTTGGAAATTTTGGTCGGAAGATAGCCCAATGTATATTAGGCATTTTGAAGCATGACTTGACAAGATAATAAAATTTCACTTCATCATTGCTAGAGTTAGCTTGCCATCCAAGTGAATTAGTTGAAAATGCAGGTTGCTTGATGCAGCAACCTGTTTTCAACAATGGGGATTTCCTAATTTCTTATGTGTTATTAGACCTAAGACGACGAGGGCGTGTTGCTGAATGGCGATCGGTACAGTATGAAATTACGTTACCCGAGGTATCGGAGGAGGATGAAGGCGAGGCGCGTGACGAGGTACGTCTCGGCGGCGGCATGGCTGACGTCCTCCCGGAACGTGGACCTCCTCTCGCCGCCCCCGCGGCTGCCGGGGGCGAGCGGAGAGTCGGAGGAGAACGGCAGGGAACGCCGGCGCACGAGGACCTGGGTGGCACCGCGCGGGGGTACCGCCTCCGCCTCGGCGCCCGCCTCACCGGAGACCGGACTACTCGCGGGCTCCATTGCGGGGCGGACGACGACAACTCTCGAGATGCTAGCTCCTGGTGGCGAGCGATTTGGGGTTGCCACTCCTGGTGGGGTGGGTGGAGACGGAGGAGGCGCGGAGAGAGAGCGGCCATTGGAGGGAAGCGGAGACGCCGGAGAGGCCGCCCAAATTAGGAGGAGGCGGAGCGCGCGTCTAGACCACGCGCGGCGCGACGGCGAGCGGAAGCGTGGGAGGAGGCCATGGGGACGCGTGCGTGCCCGGCGAACTCGTCAATTCAAGCGGGCCGTTGTTGGCCTGAGAGGCCACGGCCCATCATGAGATGGCCTGACGAGGCCACGGTAAGTAGTGGGCCGGGCAACGCGCAAAATATATTCGAACCTAGTACGTTGCATGCAATGGCTCGACAATTTTTGTGTCAGCTTCGCAAGTGGTATAGTGAACCAAACGATGGATAAGTTAATCAAGTGTTTTTAAAACACAATCCAAAGCCACATGCACTCACATCACGGATACTTTCATCCCAATAAACATACACACCCTACCTATATAAATACCTCTAAAAAATTGGATCGGTGATCTTGAAATTGATAGTCACCATGAAAAAATAATTAGTTATAACTATAAATATTTATATCAAGTCTAGAACTTAATCTTTAGTTTGGTTAGTTTCACAACCTAATCAGATAAGTTATACTCACATCGCAAAATAATCAAAATTTGTATTATTTTCGTCCTAAAATATAGCAATTTCTAGATATGTATGTGAATATACGTTTACCTAAATAGTATAAAATTGTTATATTCGGGGAGGAAGTGAGCACACATTTAGTCATTTAGGCGTTAAATGGTCATAGTTCGCCTATGTAAATCCACATAACCGTGTTTCCAAGCTAGCCACGCTAGAACATTTATCCTAAAAATGGAAGAAGAATCAACAGCTAGCTAGGTGACGCGACTACGCGAGCACGGCTGGTTTGGGTTAGTTCAGGCGACGCCGAGAACACTGAGATTAACCGAGTTGTTGTTGGCGAAGTGTTTGGTCGCGGCAAGGCAACGGCATCCGCCGCCGAGGGCGGGCTGGCTTTACGCACGTACGCGTAATCCGCCGTGAGTGCGCCCATTTCGAACGGTTGACACCTAGCTTGGCTCCCGACGACGGCACGGCGCGACAAAACCGATGTGATCGATATGCATGTGGCGACGAAGGCTATCACGGGCTGGAAATTGCGATGTGCGCGCGTCAGCGAGGCCGGTGCCCGCACATGCATTGCCGACCGATTTGCGCATGCAGCATCAGCAGCACAAAAGGCGGATCGCTCGCGACTTCGCGAGCTAGCATGCGTGTATCCTATCCATTTCTCGATGAGAACGACAAAACATTATGTAATTAACCTACGTACACGCAACGTACCAACTGATCAAAATCCGCTTCAGATTTACAAATGGTATAACGAACAAGATATGATGGTGAAGTTAATCAAAATTTGTACACATTTAGGCGTTACATGGTCATACTTGGCCGATGGAATTTCACAGAACCGATTCGTTTCCTAATGAACTAGTAGCTACGCTAGAACAACTTTTTCTCCTAAAAATGGAAGAAGAATCAACAGCTAGCTAGAGACGCGGACAAGGTTGGTTGGTTGGTTGGTTAGTTCAGGCGACGCCGAGGAAGTCAAGCGCGGACTTGGCCATGACGGCGGCGAACTCGTGGAAGCTGATGACCCCGTCGCCGTCGGCGTCGGCGTCGCGCATCATCCGTGTGAGCTCCTCGAAGGTGAGCGGCTGGCCCAGGCGCGCCATGGAGCGGGCGAGCTCAGCGGCGGAGATGAAGCCGTTGCCGTCGCGGTCGAACGCCCGGAACACCTCCAGCAGCTGCGCCTGGTCCACCAGGTGCGTCTGCGTTGTGAGCACCGGCGCGATGGCGGCCGCCAGCTCGTCAAACTCCACCGAGCCGTTGCCGTTGGCGTCCATCCCGGCCAGCAGCGCGTGCACCTCGTCGCCCGTGGGACGCAGCCCCAGCGTCCGCAGCAGCGCAGCCAGCTCCAGCTGCGTCAGGCTCCCGTCGCCGTTCATGTCGAACCGCCGGAACAGCTCCCGGAGCTGCTTCAGCTGGCTGCCCCGCAGCTGCTTCGCCGGTGCGGCCGCCGGTGCTTCTGACCTCCTCGCCGCCATTGTTGTCATCTCGATGTGGATCTGTGACCTCGCGGTGGTGGTGGAGGAGACGGGAGAGGCGACTTGTTATTTATCGAGGAGAAGACGCGTTGGAGAGTTGGGACTGACTCGGTCGGTGCGTGCGTGCATGCATGGAAGGAGGCAAATGCCGGGGTGGATGCGCATAAAAAACGGAGGATTTGGGCCTTTTTCCCTTCGTTTTTTCGGTTGCACCTGTGAGGTTAGCTGCAACCGGTGTTGTGAGGATTTTTACTGTACGTGTTCAGTTACAAGTGAGATCTATGCGCGTTGAATTGGTTACGTCTTCACCCCCCTGCATACTGTAGAATCTAGTACTGTAAATAGTTTTGCATCAACACATCACATGTACCTGTGTTTTTCGTTGTAAATATCATGCATACTGTACGCACCTTTGATAAAAAATGTTGCATGATCTGTATATGTGCCATTGAATTTGGGCCGAACCCAATGCATTGTTTGTACCCATCATATACATATACCGCGTGACAGGTTGACAGCCTTGAACTTGAAGACTTGTAACGCCATTCGTTTTTTGACTACCTTGTACCAGTAGGACAGAAGGATGGTCCACAGGAAGGCAGAGATTTCCGGTCAGTTGTTACACAGTGTCACTGTCTAACTATGCACCAGCTCCATCTACAAGACTACAACTAGGCTACATTAGCTAGGAAGATGCAAGGAATCTATCAATCCATGCCCAAAGGTTGCTTGTATGATTGTGTCCAAAATGATAAGGTTAGCAGCAGAGCAAGATGCACTCATACAGAATCTTACAGCTGCCCTGTAACATAAACAATTGTCGGTAATCACTAATCAGCTATCACACACCGTACCAGGAGGGTTTGGTGATGTATATTGTTGGAGTATTTCACAAAATGATTGCATCAGACTGTGATGGCTTGATGTTTAAGCCCCTTTTCTTTTTGTTCTGTCAGGTCAACTTACTGGTGGGTGGGGTGCATTCCGTCAATGGCAAGACAGTTTCATGTACAGTACTGTTTCTTGAAAACTCTTCACTTCCTACATGTCATAGCAACTATCATGGAGAGCATATCAGATACCGAAAATAGTTCCTTTTTTAAAAAAATGTAGTTTGCCTAAACTTTTAAGCCTGCAGGTGGAAAAAAAAACCATAGAAATGCATGACAACAAAACTGGCCAATCATCATATCTGTTTGGGGGTCTCTTCATTGCTACTACTCGCCGATACTGGTGAAATATTTACATCAGGGAACATCAAACATGGATGAACGAGCCGAGCTGGTTCTTCATTGATAAACAGAAGGGGTGAACAGGGAATTTACATCAGAGGGCTACACAAACCAAAGGTCTTAAGCATGCTAGCTCCATAACCAGTTTGCTTACCTTAAAACAAATGTAATCGAATTACACGAGATGTAGCCGTCAATCTGCAGATACAACTCCAGAGTGCTCCATCCGTCATGGACCTCTGTACTGCCTGAAGCATGAAAGGCATCCTTGTCGCTGATCTACAGGGATCATACCTCCACCCTTCGAAGTGTCGATCGCCTCCAACATAGACACCACCTCAGCCATCTCAGGTCGCTTGTCAGGGTTCGCATCCCAGCAGCGTTTCATCACATTTGCCAGAGAACTTGGACAGCAGCGTGGCATCTCAGGCCTTAAATTCTAATCGAACAAGGATTGTAGCACACATTAAATCAAATCAGCAGCTAGACAGAAAGCAGAAAACAAGCCAGCTAGAAAAGAGGGTTTTACCTGACGAACAACAGCAGACGTGACCTCTGAGAAGCTCAAATCTGGATATGGCATATCACAGCAGTATATCTCCCATAAACAAATCCCAAAGCTATAAACATCGCATTTCCTGTTGTATGGACTGCCGTTGAGAACCTGCAAATCACATGCCAATATAAGGCGTATAACATGCAAGGTACTAACTTACATACACAATGAATACTGAATAACCTTCCTAGGCCCGAGGTACCCACAACTGTTTGATGCAGAAAAATAACATTTTTTTATTAATTAATTATGTGCTACACTTGGACCAGTAATGGCAAAGAGGGAATGAAGAGACTGAGGTTAAAACAGTGAGTAGTCCGTGTCAAAGATCAGATACCTCAGGAGCCATGTAACCAAGGGTGCCTGTTTCCCCTGTCATATCACTGGGATTTGAAGCCTCAAGTCGAGCAACACCAAAATCAGCAATTTTCACAGTTCTTGTCTTGTCAAGAAGCATATTTTCAGTCTTTACATCACGGTGCACAATCTTCTTGGAGTGAAGATAACTTAACCTATTGAACAGTTAAATGTCAATCCTATTCCAATCAATTAGAGTTTTAACGGATAAAGAGTGGGTGAAATAGTTAAAAGCCCCATAAGAAAAACTGGCAAATGATCAGATTAGTGCTTACCCCCTGGCAAGGTCAAGAGCTATCTGAACCACAACTTTAAAAGCCAACTTCTTTCTCCTATTCTTTATCAGAAATCCTTTTAGTGAACCACCAGCAAGATACTCCACAACAACACAGCAGATATTACTTGGCATGGCAAGATGTCCGCTTTCTGTCTGAATATCTAGATCCCTTGCGCCCATTATAGCCCCTATAAACTGTATATAGAAATTCAACCTGTTGTTAGAGTACACGACAAAGATAGACAACAGAAGAAATATGAAAAGACATACTAGAATTGACTTTATAAGCTATGTTTCAAGCAGTCATTTGATTTTGGTGCAGCAATGCCAAACATGTAAGAACTTCATCTTTTTTGCTGAATAATTTAACAGCTGCTATGAATTGTATACCACAGGTAGCAGAGTAGATAAGACGATAAGGCTGCTATCTAGTTGGTAATGCCACTAGACAGACATCACTTTCCTTATTTAGTTAAGGACACTAGTGTTACTCACATTGACACAGACACAGATCAAATATATGATTCTAATGCACTTGATATGGCATTTAAGCATTTAGACATTTAGTCAAATATAAGTATGCCAGTTATGTATAAATCTGCTCTGATTTCATGCATTTTATGGCAGAGTAAATACTTAACCCAAAAGAACTGAAAGAAAGATGACTTGTTGTTGAAATAAATAGTACCTTTGTTACATTTGGATGGTCAAGCTTATGCCAGACAGAGACCTCTTGTGAAAAAGCTGCTCTTAGTGCTGCGATGTCTTGTTCTGACCTATGCCCATCCTCCCCCCAGTCAAGTAATTTCACTGGAAAATAATATGAATCAATGAACTATTTTGAAAACCTGTGTTTGCAATGAGAACATTCAATTTACTATTGGAAACTGTCAAATCAAAACAAGATTTGAGAATTGATCTAAGCAGAGGTGCCAAGGTTGGGGGAGGAGCAGGGGTATCACCATTACACCATCAAATCGTCCCTTCCTCTTTTGATAAGGGCACACAAAGACAATTTCGGTCTTAGGAAGATCAACTTCCTAGGGAAATTAAATTGACGTGCTTTTCTAAAAAAAATGCAAAATGATGGAATACATGCTTAGATGGGGGAAATGGACGACAAATAGCTGACAGTACCTGGGGAATATGTTTTTCAGAGATAGGATGTGCATATCCTATAAACTATGCATGTACAACAACTAATCATTAACAAATTGCTCAATACAGACATGCGTGAGGTCCAATAGATGAATCAGGAAAAAGGGATGCTTTTATGCTGTTGCCATGTCATGTGTTTGCATCCAGGGATAATCTCAATTTGGTAAGAAAGTACACAAACTTATAGGTTGCATCCCTCGATACTAAAAGGTCGACATTTTCGGCTATCTTTGGAACCAGAAAGCAACTTTACCACGAAATTCCTAGCCAGGGATCACAAGAACCATGGCCAAGTGAACTACTGATGAGCGAGGGCACGTCAAAAGCCGCCCATCCAACCGATGTCACGAGGGAACACCATGAAAAGCCAAAATGGGCACCGGCATCAACTCAACTCCCGCAATTTGCTAAAGGGGGTAAAGAAAAGGAGCACCCAAAACATGCACCTCTCGTAAGCAACAGTGACCGGCGGTTCCACTCGCCGTCAGCGCCGCAACGGCAGCGCGATTTCGTCGAACACCGTACGGGCGCAAGCGAGTGCATGGTTATGCGGTGGTTGGTATTAAGTAAACTGGGGAAAAAATGGCGCCGCGTGGACGCACCTGCGACGTCGTGGCCGTCGTAGACGCCGCGGTGGACGGTGCCGAAGGTGCCGCGGGCGATGACCCCCCTGATGACGAGCTTGGCGGGGTCGATCTCCCAGTCCTCCCTCCGCTGCCTGCGGTTCTGCGAGTACTGCGCGGCGGCGAGCGCAGCCTTACCGCCACGCTGGTCGGCGCCGGCCGCCGCCTCCTCCTTGCGCTTCTCCATGGTCCACGCGCGGCTGAGGTGGCGCTCCAGCTGCTCGTCCAGGCTCTTGAGGTCGATCTGGTCTGCCCGCACGAAGCCTCCATCGCCGCCGGCCTCCTTCATCCCGCCGTGTCCCCTACTCCCGTGTGGTGGACTGGTGGTGAGCTTGCGCAGAGCAAGCGAGCGTGCAGTGGCTAGGCTAGGCTAGGAGGAGTGAGGAGTGAGGAGGGGAAGAGAGTGGCATGTGAGCACATGGGCTGCCCCTGCGGAGCGACGAGGAAGGCAGCGGCCGTGGAGGGAGGGAGGGGGTGGGCTCGCGCCGTCGTGTCGTGTCGTGTCGCCTCGCGTGGGCCCAGCCCAGTGCCCAGCGCCCAGCCGCGCGTGGTTTTCCGCGGTTTTTCCCCCTCGTCTTCTTCTTCAACGTTCGTTCTCGCTGCTGCGTGTGGTGACTGGTGTTTTGGCGGGGGATCGATCGCCATCTCGGCTCCGCGCGGCGGTGTATTTGTACCGGCATGAGGGCGGGATTAAGGCGTACTCCCGCATGTTATTGATGTTTTGATAATAACACAATCTCCAAAATATATATTGTTTTACTATAATATATATAATAAGTAAATATTTTGTTACATACTTTGCAGGACAAATCTATATAGTTTGGTTTAGTGTCTTCAAACAAATATTTTTATAGTTATTGATAGTAACCTTATTCAAAACATCAATAATTATAAAACCGGAGCGAGTATGGATTTCGAGTGCAGCTTTACTTGTGTTTTCATTTTTTAAAAAAATAATAAAATTGATTTCAGCATTTACTTCAAAGGAGACACGACAAATTATTGCATGATAAATCCCCGTCTAAATGTATGCAAATTATAAAAGCACGGCTTGATAAAAAACAATAAAACTGCTTATATTGTTTTCTTTGAAATTGGGTACTGGAATGAGTTACATTTCAAGGCGATTATAGGCAATTGTTTATACGGATGGTTTTAAATATATTAGGTAGTATAAATCTCCAACATAGTTTAGAATAAGATATCTAAGCAATATTGATGTAAAAAGTTTTAAAAGAAATTATAGTTGAAGAACCGTGGTATACCGTATACATAATTCATAATTTCATAAACTAAAGAAAAACATGCTCTAAATGATTCTGACTCTCTCTTAAATACGGGATATGCACGAACTTGAGATGAGTACTACTACTATATTAGCTTTAGTCCGCTGAAGAATTATGTTTATATAAACCTCAATGCACATATATGAGGACCAAGATAGTAACATGTTTGCTCGAAGGATGTTTCTCGTAAATGATCACGACTGATGCAAAGTTCAACAAAGAAAAAGAAAAGAAAAGGAGTGAAACCACCAATCACGAGTGAGGAGGTAAGTCAAAGATAAGCACTACTGAGCAATTAGAAACAGCTATGTTGGAAAACTGAGCCACATTATTATCGTCCTTGACGACAAAAACGAACCAAAAAAAAGATTAAATACCACTCTCCCGGTCCAGCTTGCTTTTGCCTGATGAGCAGGGAGCTCGTCGATTTTCCGGTAGCTCCCATCCATCCTGCTCACGGGTTGGATTTGGCTACTGCTGTGGATAACGTTTCTTGTGATCCTTAGCTTTGCTTTGTCGTTTGACATCTACATCACTTTTCATTAATATGGTTTATTATATGCTAGTAGTAGCTTTCTTGCCTACGTAATTGACGATCTCTCTCGGTCCACGGCACGGTGCGTACGTGTTTTGTCGCCATTGAGAAATCGACGACGTTTGGGCCGTGCGCCCGTGGCGTTTTCAGGCCTAATAATCAGTGAAGTGTTGAAGAAACTGCCCATTGCAACTCCGTATCTCATGCGGCTGCTACTTGACCAGTGCTATATATACTACTGGATCTTCCAAAAATTATATGCTACTAATATACCCTCTCCATCTGAAAATATAACAAATTTTAGGAAATAGTATATATACTAAGAAAAAAGATAAAAGGACCGAGTAAAAAGAAATACATTTTTGATGTATGCCAGTAGTTTAGTGATAAAAATTACTTTTTGCATATCCTAAGTTATTATATTTAAAATAAAATTTAAACTCTATAACTTGCTATATTTTGTAAATTTTGATATGAAAGGAGTACGCATGTATGATCTATACTAGTATATCCCAAGACTGGCACGCTTACACGGTGGGCTTCGCTCGTCCCTTTCGTCGTGCTTCTACTAATAAAAGATAAACAATTTAACAAGATAAAAGATCAGGCTACTTTCAAAGATGTGACAGGTGATTGGTTTGTGATTTTGTACACGCTCAGCAATTAAACTGTTTGTGCATCGATAAATCTATTTTATGTATATTACCTTGTTCCGGATGGAGGTACTAGAGGCTTCCTAGGTGCCATGCTATGGATCTATGGTCACCAACTCACCAAGAACTTCTCTTTTGCCCCCTACTGACTGCTGCATAAGATTTTTTTTTCCAACTGAAATGAAAGTGACATCAGACAACAAAATCATCAACTGGATGGAGAAACTATCCGTCCCGGCAAAGTAACAGTTGGACACCGATGGTAAGTTTTTTTTTTCACCGCAAAACAGGTAATAAACAGGTTACATGTTGCAGACACCATTGTCCAAAAAATAAAATGCAAATTGATAACGTACCTCAAATAGACTTGGATAGTCCTGGTCCGCGTTTTTGAAGTGCAGAAGATATCATGACCGAACCATATGGTCTATTAATTAATTCAACACGCTCAATCATAGCTTCAACTTGATTGCCCACATTCTTCTATAATCTACGGAGTTGATGGCTACATTTCCAAGGTGAGATATCACTGAGTTTCAACCTAGACATTCTTCACGACAAAACTTGTACATCATAATGGACCAACTGTCTTGCAAAGTTGAAACAGACCTACATTTGACGATGCCTTTCAGATGTACATGCTGAAGTTCTTTTGAGCAAAGGATTTACCAAAAACGGCCACTGCTAGAATATCTTGCTGATAGGCTTCAACTCTGCAGGTAAATGATCATAGTTGCCCGAATCAACCTCCGCCTGGAACATGGGCCGCTTCCCGTACTCTCGCAAAACACCTGGTGCCAAGTGCTCCTTGCTTGGTGTTAGCATTACATAGTTCGGATCAGCCCTTTGGTAACTGCATTTCATTAAGAACAACGAACAAAGTGTGCTCAATTAATAGCTAATGCAGCGTTTCTAATAACTAGAATAGATGAACATAAATCTCTAACGGACATAATACAAATACAAGAAACAAGTAATAGAACCTTGGCTGTCTAAGATCCTCAACACGAATTCCAAATCCATATGATCTTGTCCCCTTCAAATGATCATTCACAGCTGCAAGTGCAAATTGATGTCAATGCAGTCAGTGAACAACTAAATGTCCTTTTAAAACAAACTATTGATGGTTTGGAGCGATCTCACTAGTAACTTTCTCCATGTTCTATGGGTTCAGTTATTCTACCTCACCAGAATATAAATTTAACAATGGTTCAAGCACTGCAGAATCAGTTGTTCTCAATAATCAATATCTGACATTTTTCCCATAGGGAAAAAGAGGATACGTCCTTTTTCCAGGTATAATAGCTGGCCTAGTTTTGTTATTTGTATGCAGAAGTATTTGCAAGGTACACACCTGTGACACTAAATGTAAAGGACGGTCTCCACCATGACTTGAATGCCAAAGCTACAGAAGACTTGGAAGGACCTAGCTTTCCCTATTAAGAAGAAGAGAGCAATCAAAATAAAAAACAAGTAAAGTAATGTTGTATCCTTAACTCTAAAGATAAGGGCACTGCATATGCTCAATGTGTTCCCATCTTTTCTTGCATCATATTCATATTTCACAATGATTGCTTCTACAAGTCGCAAAATAATCCACATAAAATGGTAAAATTCCATCCATGGAGCAACGTACAGAAAAGGGCAAAACTATTCTGTAGGTTGGGTTGAATTCTTGCACTAGGTAGAACCCCTCATGGCCTCATCGTCCTATTAATACATCTCCAAAGTTTGTTAAATCATTAAGATGGGATATGCAAATTGTGTGTGGTACAAGGTGTGCGTGCCATGGTTGTACATCCTCTCTAAAAGACTAGAGACCTAATTGATGAAAATGAATGGATCTACTTAACCTTGAATAGGAAGTTCTTATTAGCTTGCCAACTTGCTGCAAACTGAAACAAGGAATTGTTGGCACTCTCTGATGGTTTATCTTTATCAATCCTAACAACGGTGTGAAAATGGAGTTAGTTAGTTGATATGTGAAAAACATAGTGATATTCATTTAAGGATTACCTTGTAGCCAATTCAAGCCCAAAATCAATGTAGTTTGTGATTCCAACAATCTGATCATCTTCAAAAGGGTTTTTAACCTGGTAGATACAATCAGCACAAAGTCTCAACAAGCTTCAAGTTTAAAAACTTGTGGCATATCATAACCGACTCAACAGTGGATGAGTGGAAGATAATCATTTTCTTTTACTTAGTAAAAAGATAAGAATTTCTAACACTGCAAGTTAAGCATTTGAAAACTGGTAGGATATCATAACTGATAACTGATTCTAACACTGGAGATATCATGACTGTAAGTATTTTTCTTTTACTTGGTTAAAGATAAGCTTTTCTGCATCTTATCATAAAATTGATGCCATGCAACCGACACCAGGAAACTATGAAACTGAGGAATCAAGGATCCACATAAATTAATAGATACTGAACTAACACTAGAAAATTCTGATTAAGCTAAAAGATTGATGTTCTAAATAGTTTTCAACATCAAGAAGATTTCATGAACTATAATGAAAGAGAACCACTCTTACCCTTCTTTGAACAACCAGGTGTTGATAGAATGATGCAATGAACTGCACATCAAGGAAAACAAAATGTTGTTACACATGAGTCTCGATGAAGGTCACACTAGCTAGAGATGTCACAATCAATGATTATTTCATATATGTGCTAGTGTTGTACTTCCTTATTTTTTTATCCACTAATAATAAAATAAAATAATAATAATACCCAAAAGAAAGAAAAACATAAGCATCCAGCTTGTTTCTTGACACAGTTCATGTGATTAATTATAGAATTCTTGAATATATGCAGGATTTATTTTATTACAAGAAACAGATACTGTATGAGCTGCAAAATTTCAAGTAGTCCCTTCACTTAAAATTACTAGTCCAACTCTAATTATAATGTGCACCTAGATCAAGGGAGAAGTAATAGGATAAAGAGAACTTTAGAGAAAAAAAATAGCATGGACATATTTATGAAGCCACATTTAAAGTTTGCCTCTTAGACCACATATAACTATCCATCGCTCCATCAGAGATGGTAACTTGTCTATACTCTGTACTGTTGTTAAGAGATCAAAGCAAATACAAGCTAATTAACTGGGTGAAGCTTCCTAAACAAGAAAAGGGAACAATTGCAACAAACCTCTGTACTTCTGGCAAGCTCTAGAGAAAAAATGAAGGAAGGACTGAGTGGGCTTGTTAATCCTACACCATAACTGATTGCACAATTCCAGTTCTTCAAATCTGTATATGGCATAAGATGTTTGTTTCCACCTATTGCAGAATGTAGAATTAGTATAGCACCATAATTAAAAAAACTCAAAAGGCGCAAATAAATAACTCAATATTCATGTTTATTCTCTAAATGCAGAAAAATGCAGATGAACACCAAGATAGCAGATACCCATTGCACAAGTCATAAACAGCATTCCAGTCAATTAATATTAAAAACAACATACAATAAACCTCAGCCTTTTAGTATATTTATCTGAATTTAGAAGAACATTCATCCGTAGTTATTTGGATATAAGACAAAGATGCAGTCCATAGGCCTCTATCTGAATGAAAAATTTCAGGTTTCCCATGACATGCATGTATGTTCTTCTGATGGTGAATAGAATGATTGAAATGAAAAGTGCCAAACTGATATTTTAAGGGAAAACTATGTCCATATACATTAAAAAACTTTTGTTAAAAAAATACTAGAAGAGAAAGGGAACACCAAGTGCTGCAACTATTTACTGTGTTCCCAACTTTGCATGCTCCACACCTCCAACAAATTGGCCCCTCAAAACCAGCATAAAATTTCAAAGTCCAACTCAGCTGACATAATACAAAGATGTTATTCAAAATTCACGACTACACTTTTTTTCATCTGTTGATTAACTTAGGTGTTGGAGTTGAAATTTTACTAGTTGATAAACTAATCAACATCTATTTACTGAAGACTAATGTGATTGGTAGTAATTTGGGCTTCAGACTAGGAAAACTTTACTAAGTGGCTTGTATTGCACTCCTGCACTTAAGCTCCCTTTTCTCCCGACCAACCATGCTCCAAAGGGTAGTTCAGCAGATCCTGCCAAAAAGAAAAGGGTAATATCAGCACATGTGAGCTTAGGAAAAGTGAACTGCATATAGACATTATTAGGGGCCTCTTCGAGGACATTGTAAAGATTGGATATTGTGGTATGTTTATAAACAGTCACATATCATCTTTAGTCATAACAATAAATCGCATGAGAATCATAAATGATTACATACCAGGAAATGGCAAAAAGGAAGCCCCAAATGATAGATTCTCTGAACCATATCTTACTCCCATGACACCATAATCCTCAGAACGCACCCTGAAAAAAACTTATCTCTCTGATTCCAATCGTTTATAATTTTTTTTATGACCGAAACACAGTCTCTAAATTATAAGCATATTGATTGAAATTATTCAGATGAACATTATTAGCAATCATTTCTCTATGATGTCAACAAACATAATTGTGGAAAGCTCTAACAACTCCATGCATGATTTGCAACTGCAAACAAGATGGGGTAGTCTACCTGTTTCCCATTAGTAAAGGGAATGTCCCAAACGCACCAACGCGGTACTTAGGATTGTAAGCACATGACCTAACCTGCAACATTCTGGATAACAAGTTATGAGCCAAACCAGCATCATCCACATAATTTTCATAAATAAATAATAACTGCATTGATGATATTATCCACATAACAATAAAGTACTTACGGGTTTGAAGTTGACACAAGAAGGTCCACAAAGGTATGGGGATCATCTAAATCTCTAAAAAATGAGTAAAGCATTTTTTTATGTTAAATTATAAAGTATAGTACATAAAAATCAAGGACTGGTAATAAATATGGAATAGTAAGTACTTCTGCCAGCGAAATAGAGCATCTCCCTTTACTTGCTTTCCGTGCATTTTATCAGCAGCTGCAGACACCTAATAATATTAAGGTAGGCAAATATTTTTCTTTCAAAAACTATAATTCAAGTCCATAAAAAGCATATTTATTGCACAAAAAAAAAAGTCACTGAATCTGACTTCCCAGAAAGTATCATCTTAAAATAACTTCTTGCAGCAAAGATGAACAAATGCAAACAATCTAAGTTAATTTATCAGTCATGAGTCAGGCAATAACATTGATCATATCAGGCATCCCAGTAGACATTACTTCGTGCCAAAATTTAACATATAATTGGCACCACTAGATCATAATCACCAGAACAAGCAAAAATGGTAGAGGGCAGACCTTTTCAACACAGACTTGCTTTTCCAGATTCCGGTTATAAATAACGGCAACAATTTCATTAAGTGGTATAAAAACCATGACGTTGTAACGAAAGGGAGAGATGAACTAATCTTCTCCGAGCAAAGAGTTATGAACAGAGGCAATGGTAATTGCTAGCAAAATGAAGAAACAGAAAATGACAACTATAAGAAGGAAAAGAAATGGTGATCCGCCTATCCTCATTTCCTATTAAGCTTAGACAGAAAACATAGTACCAGAAAAACCTGAAACAACAAAATAAAATAACGTGGTAATGTCAAGTCATGTTTGGCAGGATACAGTGGCAATCAAATCAACATGAGGATCTTCCAGTGGCTTCAGCATGATCCTTGAGGTCATATTCCCCGCATGATCAAAGTAGTCCTCAAACAGATTCTGCAGCGAGAGCTTCCCAAACATTAGCTCATACGCTGGCACCGACATCCTGCGTATTTAGGACCAAAACCATTTCAGCGAATCACAACAGAAGGATCAAAGGCTAACTACATAGAGACCCCTCGTCCTTTTAGGAGCATTACAATTAATCACAAGGCACACAGATTATCAGTATATCTTTATCAAATGCTTGCGTCCGTCCAGTGTCTCAGCAAGAGATGTGCATTCCCAGCAAAAAATATCAGAATTGGAACCACAACTATAAGCAACCGGTGTGAACGCCCATTGTACACTTTCACCGATCTACAACTTCGGTTCAATTCAGAATGTAGAAAACGGCCAAGCGCGAGATATCACTAATCACGATTATTCAGCCTAGCGATTGGGGTAACCTGAAACTGCAAGGCTCTAGTTACTGAAGCGAATCACGTATTCATGTAGAGCACGTTTGAATCAACCGAGAGTGTAAAGCGAGTGCTACCTACCAGTGACACTAGCTCCCGACGCGGACGAGCGAGTTCGACGGATTTCGTTTGGGACTACGGAGGGAGGGGAGAAGAGGGGGCCGGGAGACCAGCGGCGGCGGCGGACCTGGTGCGGGCGGCGATGGGTGGGTAGTCGAAGAGCGGCGGGACGAGCACCATCGGCGGCGGCGGCTCCGCCTTGCTCCAGAAGATCCCCATCTCTGACGCCGCCGAGTGCGCACGCTGCCTCTTCTCAGTCGGTCACTCTCAACTCCTCGCTCTCCTGCTCCTTGTCACAGGACTGTGCACTACGTGATTTCGTTTCGTTTTAGATTGGAATTTAAAAGCCGCATATGTATATATGAACTTTCAGTCTCTCTACTTGCGTGTTGCTTCAAGACATTTATAATCAATCAACTAAATAAGTGGTGATGTTTGTTACTTACCAAATCGCAAAACAAATTATATGGCTAACTTCCCACCATATTGTAGAGAATATATATCTCATTTTGTACGATTGTGTACACGTACTCATGGAAAAATGTCACAACATTGACTACTCTCTCCACTCTCTCCAGCCTAAAATAACACAACCTATGTTAGGTTGTGATTCTTTGTCCTAGCATAAATCACATCATTTCTAATGTTATGTTTTTTTGTGGAGGGAGTATGAGAAAAAAATCACAGATACTATTTTAGAAATAAAGATACTATCTCCGTTTTTTAATATATAACACCGTTAACTTTTTAACAAACGTTTTATCATTTTGTACAAATATAAAAATATTTAAGCCATACTTAAAGAAAATTTAATGATAAATCAAGTCACAATAAAATAAATAATAATTACATAAATCTGTTGAATAAGATAAATGGTAAAACATATCTTAAATATTCAACGGCATCATATATTTAAAAAAATAGAGGGAGTATTATGCCGAAGTTCACTTGTCTATTGGAATATAGTTACAATATCTTGTCTATTGGCTTCAACCCTGTAGGCAAATTGTCATAATTGCCTGAATCAATGTCCGGTTGAAACATGTGCTTCTTCCCTAGCTTCTTTAAAAACCGGGGTTCCACATCCTCTTTGTTTTGGGTGACAATCACATAGTTTGAATCAGCCATTTGGTAACTGCATCCCAATGAGATACCAAATATTATTACCATTATTATAACATATTAGCAATATTATCTTACGAGGTAGATAAAAAAAAACCTGGGTTCTTTAAGATCCTCAACAGAAATCCCAAATCCATATGATCCTGTCCCCTTCAAATGATCATACATAGCTGCAAATATAACTAATATGGAATCACTAGAGAACAATTTAAACAACATATTTTCCTGTTATATGAGCCACATATAATATATGAGCATCTCAAACCCTAAATATGAGCTTTTACTTATTGAGCGAGAAAAAAAAGGGTACGTGGAGATATTTAGATTATGAATCTTCGATTGTTAATCTTTCAAATATAAATTGCATTAAGATTAAAAAAGAATTTCAATCTCCCACTTGGGAAACATAAAATTGTCATTGAAACCAAAATAGAGAACGAAAGGAGATATTTAAGTGAGGGTAAAAAACACACAGAACTTTTAAGCATAATTTAATGTTCAAGTGTCCATGAATCTTGTTGTGATAACTTTTCTCTTGCAAATAAAATTGTTGCTAAAATTATAAGCTCTACAAACCTGTGAAGCTAAATGTAAAGAATGGTCTCCACCAAGATTTCATTGCCAAAGCCATGGAAGATTTGGAGGGGCCTAACTTTCCCTGTTGAGAAAAATAGAAATAGTGTCACCACAATTAAATGAAACATACCAACATAAGTATAAGGGTTAATTTCATATTTACATTTCAATACACCTTGTGAACAATTCACCTTAGAGATATAACTCATTATTAAAGGAGCAGTGGTGGTGGTTCTGCCACCACCCGATTACCAACTCCTAACTTTTTTTTAAGAAAAAGATATGACATGTAGGATTAGAGGACCCATATATCAACTACTTCCACCAACTCTTTGTTTTTTTGGAAGGAAAAAGGTGTGGAGCTAAAAAAAGGTTCTTTGCTTTTTGTGGGAAGGAAAGAAATTGTGAAGCTAAAAGATCCACATGGGAGTAAGAAATATGTACATAATTAAGAGATGGCAATAACATTTAAACAGTAATTTTCTTTAATTAAAATCTCGTTGCAACGTATGGGTAATATGCTAATTTATTATAAATTTAAAAGATAATATTTAAATAGGACTAGAGAAGTCCTACAAAACTTTGCCACCAAGTAGGCTGTGGACCGCCTCTTTTCTTTTTAATAGATTTTTTGAAATTTCCTTCATCCATTAAGGTATTATCTCTGTATTATAATATTAATTTATAAATGGTATGAAAAATAACTGACCTTTACTAAGAAGTTCCTACTAGCTTGCCAACTTGCAGCTACCTGGAATAAGGGATTGCTTGCATTTTCTTTTGCCTTGTCTTTATCCAAGCTAAGGCTCAAACAAAATGAAATTAGTTAATATAATTGATCGTAATTCAGAAAATTATCTTAACTTTTATGTTTACCTTGTGGCCAACTCAAGCCCAAAGTCAACAAAGTTCGTGGTTCCGATAATGTGTTCTTCCTCACGGGGATTCATTACCTAATAGACATACACAATGCAGATTGTTGTCAAGATTCAATATGTCTTAGTTACATTAAAATGATTAAATAAAATAATTTAGTGTTTCAACTCATGCATGAATCTTCATAACTTAGTGTACTATCCTATAATATCAGTTTTGTATAGTTTTTAGTTGTATTATAATGGCACAATGCAATGACTTACTAGAGGTGCAAAGGTAATGAAAGAAAAAAAAAAGGTACTGATGCTTTGCATAAAACAGTATGCACTAGGAAATATGGTAAGTAAAATTATCTATTTTGAAAACATGTAAAGTGGCATTGCTATCTCAGATTCTTCTTTTTCAATTGAAATACACCTGCATGCACATCTTAGAATCTGAATATGCATCGAACCAAAAGGAAGGAAATTATTTGGTCAGGTGCACACAGTATACAACAATTTACATATTCATCCTAGAAAGAATAGTGCTAAAACAAATAAACTAATCCTTAACATGCTGCTAGAACCTAGAGGACATTGATGAGCGCAACAGAATGGGTAATCCTTTCAATAAATTGAGAAAAAATGAAGCCTTTTTATGGAACACGGACTAAATTAGAAATTCCATACCCTTCTTTGAACAACGAAGTGCTGATAGAACGATGCAACTAGCTGCACATCAAGGAAAAGAAAATGCCATCACATGAGATTCAAAAGATAAATATTGTTGCAATTGAGATTGAGATAAGATGAAATTAGGTTAGGTTATCAAGTTTTTTCTTAGCAGTGAGCAATTTATAATTGTTGTTATTTTAGATAATAGACCATTGCTTCCTTCCCAACAGAGTCAAGGTTAGAAAGAAACAAGACAACAGGCCCATAGTTTCATGACATTGTTGGGTGTAATTGATCATTTAAATATTTTTCTATTTTGAAAATCAAAGAGTTTTACGAAGCACTTATGCACAAGCAACAATCTTGTTTCGTTATTCAACATGGAGGTATAGATAATCATGCATATATGAAATTATTGTGTATATAAACACATATGCATACATATACTGAGATTGATGGCATGAATAGTCACATTTTTAGTGCGCCAGAATTAAAACTAAAAGATGCCTTAATTATTCATGTACAAGGTATACATGTTATTTCGATAGTCTTGTCAAAATATCCTGGGAACTGCAATATATAAACTATGCGAAGTCTGTTACCAAATAATGAGAACAATCATTGCAAACCTGTGTATTTCTGACAAGTTCTAGAGAAAAATTGAATGAAGGGCTGAGTGGGCTAGTTGAGCCCATGCCATAACTGATTGCACAATTCCAGTTCTTCAAGTCTGTCAAGGGCATAGGATGCATGCTTTCACCTGCTGGAGTATTTATGAATGAAAAAGAGAGAATCAAATACAACAACATAATGCAATAATAAGCTTGTAAAAGTTTATAAAAGGGGAAATCAACATCTAATTATTTGAAGGCATTATTTGAATGCAGGGAAGGATAAATAACTGCTAAACTATTCTCTCCATATAAATATATAAATTGTTAGGAAAATAAGATATTTTTATCGTTCCTCATTACTTCAAAACACAGCTACAGTGTATAGACCTTTATCTAAAAACACTACCCAAGATATTTCAATGGTAAATAAAAACAATTAACTGGATGCATAGTATCAAAATTAGAGTGGCATCCAGTCACAGAAGATAATTTTGAACCTACAAGCATATGTACTCAAAACTCATGAGAGATAAGGGGCAAATTTCTTAAGTTTCATTAGGCTACTCTTCCTATGATCAGTTAAGGACTAAAAGTTTAGTAATTCGCACTCACAGAGTGGCTTGTATTGTATCCCTGCGCTTAAATTCCCTTTCCTGCCAACCAACCATGCACCGTAGGGTACTTGACCAGATACTGCAAAGAAAATATTATGTTATGACAATATGTAAGAATATCATTAGATTTTGACTTAAACATATTGATTTAAAATTGAGACAGCTGATCTACTTGGCTACATATTATTTTCATTATCCAAGTCCAAATAAGTTAGAATTAGAACTATGAGTAATTACATACAAGTAAACGGCAGAAAGGATGCCCCAATGGACAGATTATCTGAACCATATCTTAAACCCATAATACCATAATCTCCTTCTGAACAGTCCCTACAAAAAAAAAATTTAACCATGTCATTTTTACGGGTTCAATGCATATTGATAGAAATCAATAATGAGAATATCATGTACTGAATTATTAGTAGCATATAGTGGAAAAGTATAACACCTATGCATGATCTGCAACCATAAACAAGATATGGCTTACCTGTTTGCCTTAAGTAAAGGGAATGTTCCAAATGCACCAATTCGATACTTAGGATAGTAAGCACACGACCTCAGCTGCACCATGCTGGATAAACAAGTTATAAGCGAAATCAACATTATCTATGCACCATTTACGATAAAAAGTTTCGAAATAATCGTCAATCCAACAAGAAAACGCTTACGGTTTTGGCGTTGACAGATGAAGGTCCATAAAGGTATTTGGATCATCCAAATATCTGCAAAATATTCAGTCGAGCCAATTTTTGTTTGGAGTAAATGATTAGGGTATAACAAAGGTAGCATAGACATCGGGAATTAATGAAGCTTTAAAAACTATGCAATTACCACCTTTGCCAGCGAAACAGAGCCTCACCACCCGTTGTAGTCATCTAGTAAAACAGAGTTAAAGAAAAAACAAAGTTAAAGAACAAAATTCTATTGCAATAATGTAGGAGAAAAAATTAATCCCGGAACATAACTACAACTATACAGCGAAAAAAACATTATTGATAAATTTCGTTTCGTACGAAATTTCACCGAAATAAAAAGAACCAGATCAAAGATCATCACAACGCTAACAGAACGAAAAAGTCAATGTTCGAGTGGATACTTTGGCGGTTAAATCAACATGAGAATCAACCAGCGGCCTCAACATAATCATCCCTGAGGTTATACTCCCAACTTGATCGAAGTAATCGTCAAACAAGCTCCGCCGCTGGAGCTTCCCGAACATGACCTCATACGCCGGCACCGCCATCCTGCAATTCCCAGATCACTTTCAGCTTCAGAAAACATCCAAATTAAACCGATGAATCTACCGAGCCAATACATTAGAGAGATCGTGTGAGTAGTAGGAGAAGATCGGATGACCTGGTGCGGGCGGCGGCGGCAGGAAAGGTGAAGGGCGGCGGCACCAGCACCATCGTCGGCGGCATGTCGTCGTACCGCCCCATCGTGCTCCTCGCTTCCTTCCTCCCCTGCAAACCGATCTCGCTTCCAAACTAACCAAACCAAGCTGCTGATAAATCTTTTTTCCTTTTCCTTCTCCTTTTCGCCTTCGTTTTCGCGCTCGCCGTTGATCTCTCCCGGCCTAATACGAACCGGGGTTTCCCCTTCTTTTCTTGCCAAACAAGGTTGGCCTGCAACCATGGGCCCGGCCCATGTATTTATATGGGCCAGCCTGTGTGAGCCCACATATAGGCCCATGTGTCAGGCTCCTCTTCCTCGGTCGTCTTCCTCCTCTGCTCCTGCTTCCCCGATCTCCAATTCTTATCCAACCCAAGCATCCAACCCACCTTGGCTGGCTCCCCGGAAGCCGGGATGGAGGATTCGTCGGCGTCTCACCTCTCCGACGAGGTGCAGGATCCAGGTTCGATCCATCCTATTACTTGCTTTCGTCGCCACTTGATAGTGAAACTCTAGTTTGTAGTTAGGGTTGTGAAGGGAAGCAAATCAGTAGCTCGGTACCTAAGTGATGAACTCCACTACTTGCCATGGCTGTAGGTCGAGGAATCTCAGATGCTTCTGTTCGTACTTCTTTGCGAGATTCGAGAGGAAAGGAAGCTGCTGCGGCCCCTGAACCGGTGAGGGAGGAGATGGTTCAGAGCGCGGTCGGTTTTCTGAAACACCCAAAGGTAGTGGCCTCTTCAGATGTCCAGAGGCGGTCTTTCCTTGAGAAGAAAGGGCTCACCGTGGATGAAATCGACGAGGCATTTCGACGTTTGCTTGTAAGATTTGTTCCTTCACTGCCTTTGTCGGCTATTCTTTTTTTTTTTTTCAGAGCAGTCAATCGCTGGTAGTTCTGAATTAATTAATTTCTCTAACTTAGTTTGTGCAATCCCCAGAGCCCATCTTCAGACTCCTTAAGTCCAAATTCTTGCACATATCAAGGTATAAAACCTTAACGAACTTCCCCTCTTTAGTTGTGTATGCACACAGTGCTCTAAGTGGCTTCCTCAAGACATGTCTAAAGACATTGGCTTATGTTTTCCTTCATTTTTCAGGGGTATCTGATCTTTCTTCAAAAATCCCACAGGTCAGCTAACAAGTACAGAAAAATGTCCTCTTCAATACACAGTTAAGTATTGTCAGGCATGATATTTATGTCGCAAGCCTTAAGTTATCTTTTTTTTTCCCTTCACCACAGGAGAAACCTGCAACTGTTACAAAATGTATGGATGATGATTCAGGTTTGCTAATTCTGCCTTTCCATAGTCATGTTGACTGATCGTCCATGTTTTCCTCTTCTGAGGTTCCCTCTTGCTTTTATAGGGAGGCCTGAGCCTGAAACTGAATCTGTGGATCCTGTGGTGCCTCGCCACCCAAAATCATATATGGAGGTCAGCTATATTGAGCATCACCTATTTTTTGCCACTCTAGCATGAGCTTAGAATAGCTGTGAGTTTTATCTTTGTTCCTAAGCTTGCTACTTGAATATTTATAAATGAAGTTTAGAGTGTCCAATTGCTCCTGATTGTTCTGTGTTCCATTAGTCCGTCAGTGGATCATAAGTTACATTTTCTTGTGTTGGCAAAAGGTCATTCAAGACTACCTTACCAGGAAGTGGACTTTTTTAATAATAGTTTTAGCTATAAAATTGAGCAGTACTGCATCCAGTTTAACCAGTTATTGAGGGGGATTGTTTACTTGATTAACATGATGCATTAATATTTTATAAGGAATAAACTTCACAGATAGCTTGGAACAAGTATTCTAAACAATACAGTAGAAGAAAATTTTGAGAAATCATATTTTTAGAAACGTGGAGCAAATAATCCATGGCAAAAATCTGGCCAAAATGCTTTTTTTTTTCTTTTTCGAGAATGCGCAAAAGGATTGCGCATCTTTGTATTAAGATTTGAGGAGTTCAAACAACAACCATCCAACAAATTCCGAAAGGAAAACTAAAAGAAAAGAGCGGGTGGCTAGGACTAGGGCCTAAATCTCGCGGTATCCATCTTGCGACCGAGTACACAGTGGCATTCTAACCAGGGAGCAACCCTGCTTCCCTCCAAAGAGCGGCCTTGTCGGCTGCCGCCTTGGCCACTTCGGTGTTTTGCCAAAAAGCTGAAAAGAACAGGGCCAGTTCAGTGCTTTGCCAGCATCCACTGCATATTTTTCTTCCTTCTTTTGATGTGTATATACTAGGGCATGGGTGGTCAACTCATCAACATGTGTTATATATTTGAGGGATTATCTTTGTATGATGATGCAATTAATTTTAGTGTGCATTTCTCCTATTAATTAAAGTACTAGGACAAAAACATCTTATCAGTCAGAAAGTTTTGAAATTTGTGGATTTAATGTTCTGATGATGAGAACGAAATAGTTGCTGAACCAAAAATTAGCTCTTAACTGTTTTACTGGATTTGACACTTGACAGATCATGGAAATGATACAGAGGGGAGAGCGGCCAGATGATATACAGGTATATCCGAGTTTATGCTTGTCAAGTTGACTCGGTGACCTTATCATTTGTGTTTCAATGTAGGACATTAATGATGACCCTCCAAACCCTGATCAACCAATCTCGGAATCCCGCATGGCACCAAAGCCCAAGGTTTGTAGTTTATTTTTCCAACTAAACAAACCTTTAGTAGTATAGGATGTAGTTATTTTGTTGGCATGATAGAATGTATATGTACATAGGAACTACAATCAGTATTTTATACTGAAATTAGAGTAACTTCATGCTGTCGGTCAGGCTGTTTTCGGACAACAGTTGGCTCACGTTTATTTTGTTGGTAAACAGCCATGGGAAAAGCAGGGTCAAGAAACTTCCATCTTGGAGTTGAAATCTCAGTCAATGGACACCATCGAATCCAGATCGGAAACTCAACTTGACAGCTCCAACCAATTTACTGAAACAGACAATAGATCAAATCAAGGGGACTCACTACTGCTGGCAGAAACGGTTGCAGGTTCTGGAGCTCACACAGATGATGCTGCCTAGACAAAGTTGTAAATGCAAAAGCACATGATGGTGGAATCGAACATGCTGGGAAACTATTTCAACATATACTTTGCCAAAAAGCTCGAATTTCCCGTGCAACAATTTTCTGAAATTCTCTGAACCTGCTTTCTCTGAGTTCACTTTATCTGCGTACTTCCCTATTGTTGGAATCAGATTTAGCAGGCTGGAACAGTTGATACAATCTGTATCATGTAATCATGAAAAATATACAAACAACAACATGAAATGTTGCGACGCTCATGTCATGTCTGAAGTCTGAACCCTTGAATCTGTAACAGACAAGCAAGGATTGCTTGATTGGCTAGAAATAGAATTGCTGAATCTAATGAACCATTAGGTACCAAGTACCGACACTGCTCCAAGTGTGAACCCGGTTGGGTGTGAAAGTCTCCCCAATAGTGTGTAACCCCATCTGCTCTTTTCCGTGGCGTCGAATATGCTTCAGCGTGCGTGTCGTTAGCAACGCACAGCAACCGAAGAAAAAAACGAATTCGGCGTTGCTTTGATACGCATCTGCCTGCCTACTAATCCGATGGGTCCTGACGAGACGTTGATACACCACACAGTGACACATACAACTTATCTTTTCCAGGTTTTCCAACGCCAACTACCTCGACCAGCAATCAACCTAACCTAGACGATACAAGAGACGATCGAGACAAAGCCACAGGCCTAACCAGTCCAAAATACCACTGCTCTTACCCGGCCTTCGCTTGCAGAATTAACGACATGTTTGGTGCCTTTTTGGTTGTGCAAAAGCAAGTGCCACTTTGACTTGACTAATGACTAGTATTACCATACTATTCTTTGCTCGTAATGCAGAGTTGTGTTTGACTGGTACTAAGGCTTTCGTCAATGAGGAGACTTCACTCTTAGCTGAGAAGAATGTTCTTTTTAACGTCTTTGATACGTCAAGGTGACGTTGTGAAGTTGCGATGCGGAAGAGAGTTTTGATGGCAATGATTCAGATTAGGTGCTGTAACTGGAGACGACGTCAGGGAAATAGGAGAGGGCCAAAACTTGAAGCTAGAGCAGCGTCAACAATGAGCCTAAGTTTAGGTAGTATTAGGCAGCTCAAGTCATCATTTCAATGACACCAGGGAAAATCCTGGTCCTAACACCTTGGATGACAGCACACGCAAACAAAAGCATTTCCCTTCGCTGTGTGCATTTGCAATGATACAGATTAAAACAGATGTCAATTTGTCATTACATGTAAAATCAGGACTTTGAACCCATGACCTTTGTGGTAGTCAACCAATTTTCTATGTGAGTAGTTCACCCTGTACCATCGAATTACATTTTCCATCATATTAGGGGACAATTGAAATATCAGGAGAAACTGAGAGGCATCGGTGAGAGGCATTTTACAGTCCTTGAGATATCAGGAGATACCAAGTATAAAATTTGAAACATCTCGGTATTTTGATATTAGGAGGTATCAAAATTTGCATAAAAAATTTTGGTATCTCTTTTAGAGATTAGATACGTGACACTTTCGTTCTTAAAATTTTATTGCAGGAGGTTTTTAAATGAAAAATAATGTTATTTTCTGTAGTCATGGCTGATGCTGATGGCACTGGTGTGAGCTAGCAACAATCCAGAGAACAAGTTGACGGGAACAGACGACTAAGAAACGGACCATTGGTGGGCGTCGAGATCGAATGGATAATGCCTCTCACCGGCACCGGATTCTCCTGGGCAAAAATGTGGAGTTTGCTCGGCCAAGCGCTCAGCTCAGGCACGCACCGTCTCTTTTCACAGGTTTAATAGGAGTACGAGACTGACTGCGACGCAAGGCCTTCTGGTTCTTTTGTTTTGTTCCTTTTGTTCTGTTTCGTTTTACTCCGCGAAAACAACAGAACGCTGATCAGCTTCCTACGAGAACGACGCGAAAACTAAATGGAAATGGTTGAAGGTTTGAGTCCGATCGGGCATGTTTCCCAGCTCAAGCAAAGGATCTCACACAATGTTACTGACTTTCTGCTACTTGAAAGCAGCTTCTGGGCACAGGTTTTGGTCTCTGAATATGAAACTCTGAAAAGCAATTCTGAACATGGAAAAGAAGTTCAGACAGGAGGAAATCTTGGAATGCAAAAAATTCAGTAAAGGCGTGTAGACAAGTAGAATTAGACAGAGAAATAGATTAGGGGTTTCAGCTAGAAGTTACTGGAGTACACTTATGGTATATAGAACTTAGAACAAGCAAGCAAGCAGATGAGAGATAATTAACCTCTCCATCTAAATCCATCACTCCAGTTATAAGTTCTAACTGCATGTGCTTTTCTTTTCATGTAACTATTGTTGAGCACGTGATAATCAGCTACTCTCATGTATGAATGCTTTGCTACAGTCGCGGAGAATTGACACGAAAGATACACAAAATGGATCGAACACCAGCATTTCAAATCGATAGAACAGGAGAGCCATTTTCATCATGGTGTCCAGCTAATTTAGCAATCGTCGGTCGATCGGTGGTGCCCATTTCCCGATTGACCGTTCCGTACGTTTGTCCCTATGCTGTCATGATCCCAATTATGAATGAGCGAACTGCATATATCTTACCGGACGTCTCCAACAATATTAGAATACGTTATTCCCTATCTTTTTCCAACTTACCCTCCTCGAAACATTCACGTATATGATTTTCAAACTATTAAACGGTGTGTTTTTTAAAAAAAATTATACGAAAATTATTTTAAAAAAATATATTACTCTATTTTTCAAATAAAATTAGTAAATACTTAATTAATCATTAAAAAACATCACTCCGTTTTACGTGCGCGGAAGGTGAGTTCCCAATCTCACCTTCCGAACATAGCCTTAAACAACAAGCACCAAATCAATCACGAAGCACTGCTACACATTTTATATCTATTTTTCTTTTTGAGGCAAACATTTTACATCCGATTATTTTTTAAAAAAATTACCATTCTTAAGAAAGTATCGGAAGTTATTATATTAAAATTTTTGATAACTTTTTAGGACCGTAAAATTTCTTTTTTTTAGTTAACCATAACATAAAATTAGCCATCATAAATACGAGTTATCATGTGCAGATCGAATTGTTGAAATCTCAATGTTACATTTGTAGGTTAGGTTTCGTTGGAAACGCCAGATTTTGCTTGTAGCTTATATGAAATCTCTCGATTATTGAAAAGAAAAACATGAAGGCATTTTCTGGGTCATGAATTTTACAGGATTTTTGCACCTATATGCATGCACCGCCAGGGCGAGCACCGAATCGTCGGAGTCCGGCCGGCCACCTGGCGCCGCCGCCGCCGCTCTTGGTGGAGGCGCATCCACGGCACCTCGGTCGGCCGGTGCCGCACACGTCGCGCTTGTGCTAATTAAACTCGTTCGTTTCCAGCACTAAATTAAAGCTTCTCGTAATTAGCTGTTGCTACCTTTTCCTTAAAGTAGCAGGACGAATCGTGCTCAAAGTATGTATCATGTGTGCCTACGCCACGTACGGCCCAGCTGAGCCGTTAATTATGTCGTGACACAGTGATCCAACAGTACTATCACCTTCATCGAAAAAAAAAAGAAAAAACAGTACTATCACCTCGTGTGCATCATCCATCAGAAAAGAATTATTTGCAGAAGTAGAAGGAGTAAATATTAATATTTACGGAAAATAAAATAAAATAATGTCACTCTCACAAAATAAATGAATTGGCTATTACACATGTACAAACTCGGGTGTACAAAACCTTTTGTAATGGAGGTTTTTCTCGCGCCACCCGTAGGCGTTCACACTCTGTCCGAGAAAGACAAAGCCAGTTAGTCACTGACTTCATACTGTTCGTAGTCCACATTAACCGTAATTAATTAACCTAATCACGTGATTAATTGACTGGTCCAATATGCAGAATCAAACACTGGACTGAAATTAATTACGGGGTTAGAATGGATGCGGGTGGCTGCGGCTGATGCCATTCACGTTGGCGAAGAGGCCGACGAGCTCCTCCCGGTAAGGCAAGAACGTCCGCCGTGGTACGCCGCCGGCGCCGGTGGAGCCGCTGCCCTTGGCGCCGTAAGCTATCCTGTGCATGGCGGCGACCGTGTCGCTCTCTGCGGCGGCGGCGGCCTGTACCGTCTTGCGGCCGCTTGCCGGAGTCGGCTTGGGTGGTTTTGGTTTGGGCTTGAAGTGATCCACGTCGTTCTCCTTGCTGGGCGGCGGCGGGATGGGGAGGAACAAGAACTTCTCCTTGCCATCGCTGTGGCTGCGGCCAACGACGAGCTCGCTGATGCGGCGCCACCGCGCCATGGACCCCGTGGAGCCGCTCTTCCTGGGCGGGCGCGGGGAGGCCGAGGCCGAGGTGGAGCCGGCGCCGGCGCCGGGCGTCCAGAGACAGTAGCTCTCGGGCGGCGCGCCGTCCAGGCCGCCCTCGTCGGACGCCGCCGCGGAAGACGACGACGAGGTGGACGTGGAAGTCCACCTGTCGAACGAGCCACGGGACTCCTCGAGGAAGAGTCGCCCGAGGGGCCCCCTCGTCCGCGGCGGCACCGTCGCCACAGCGTCCTTGGTCAGCAGATCACCTCCTCCTCCGGCGCCGGCGCGGCCGAACACCGGGTAGAACGGCTTGATGCGGCCGTCGGCGAACAGGTCGTCGGCCACGGCGGCGGTGCCCGCGGGGGAGTCCCTGCTGACGAAGGGGAACTCGAACTCGAACTCCCCGTCGGAGTCGTCCATCACTTCCGTCATCACGTCGCTCGAAGCAGCCTCAGCCGGCAGCACGTCGGCGGCGGTGGGGTCTTGCGGCTCTGGAATTCTCTCCTCCATGGTGGTGCGCGGCTGGAGGAGGGAAGGAATGAGAATTGAGAGATAGGAGGAGACGAGGCGACGACGCGGTGGATAAGAAATGGAGTCAGAGAGCGGCGTTTATAAAGGTGTTGCACCCTGCATGCCTTCCAGAAGCTCTGTTTTGTGCGGAGCTGGTGCAGGCCGTGGACCCTGCCTGAATAGACTCTCCCCAAGCATTTCTGAATTCTCATCAACGCCGTGGAAATTTCACCCAAACGGTTTATAAGACTCCTTTGAAAAGTACAAGATGTACATGGCTATTTTATTAGAAATTAGTTCGATTTTTAGGAAAAAAGATCCTCTAAAATTCATCCGTTCAAAGGAAGCCTTATTGCTTCATTTTTGTTTTTTTGACGATCTTTGTATTTAAGACTTGGGGGATTTATGTCAATTTATAGCCACCTGACCGGGAAAAGGAAAGAAAAAAAAAAGAAAAACAGCTGGTAAAAGATTGTCTCTCGCAACATATATTTGGCGACCCATGGAAAAAAAACTAGCCAGGGAGTAGACATGCCTCTCACCGTAGCGCTGCCTCTTCGGCTACTGCCCTTGCCACCTCGATCATGATAGTGTATTTGCGTCTCTTAATTAAAAACCCTATTATTTCTTTCCTTTCAGATCGACCAGGCCACCAATAGGACCACAATGTCATAACCACGATGAAGTTGTTTTGTGATTTTCTTCCAACATTTGCATCACCAAAGCATGAAGGAGCTCGCCGCGGTCGGGAAGCGGTTTGAATGCCCGATAGCATTGAGAATTAGCCACCAGAAATGCAACTTCAGGGCAAGACATCATGATGTGTTCAATATATAGTCTCGTCATGTTCAACAGAAAAATAATTTAACTTGCAGATGTTTGTGGGTGACTGTTAACGATGAAATTTGGTACGCCTCGAAATCATCATCGGATTAGAGTCAGTATAAACTTCAGAGTCCTGGAATCGGCTGATGGGCATTATCAATTGTTAGCAGTTGTATTCTTGATGGATTCGGTTAAGAAAATTAATCAATTAAAGGAAATTTATCCAGAAGAGTCCAAGTTTAAGAAGGATGCGGCATGATAGTTTATCTATTAATTATGAAGAATTTGTTAGTTTCCTTTTATCTTTAGGAAATTGTGTTTAGTGTCCGATAAGGACTTTATGTTTTTCCTTTTATCTTTAGGAAAGTTTGTATCGTGTTCGATATGGACTAGTATCTACCCATGGGTATAAATATGTAACCCAGGGTCCCTGTAAGTTATCTCTCGATCAATACAATTACTCTCAGCGCATCGCCACCCTCTTTTCGAGGTTTTTACTTATCAACCGGCGGAGCTTGGTACCTGACGCGGGGCTGCATCAGCTTTCGATCTTTGGCGAAGGGGTAAGCCCTACATTCCATCGGGCCCTGATGAATATATCGGCTACATTAGTGTTGTTCAAGGTTGCATCGTTTCGATCTCTTGGATCGCTCTGGTTCGGTTGATATATTTGTCTACCTGATATTTCAATTCTATTTTAATTGCACTGTGTTTAGAGACGCATCGGTTTAGTTGGGACTGTCTCGGTTAGGTCTGATCTTCTGTTTTAGCCGATATATCTCTATAATCACAATGTTGTTTTAAATAGATCTGTTGATAAACCTTGAACTCCACTCGATACGCTCAAGGCTATGATTGGCCCGATCTTTCGGTGAGTTGAGATAACTACGATTTGGAAGATACGTTGACGATCCGACTACAACCGTATGAGAAGTTGTGTTGCGCCTTAGCGATCGATACACCTCTCCGTGGGATGTTGATCTTGCGGTGTATATCAACCTTATTCCTGCAAGCAAATCGAAGAAACAAGCAAGAACAAGATAAAAACAATCTGATATTGCAAATAGGAATTGAATACACACGATAGGTTGGGGTTCCAAATATAAGCTGACGGGCGGTCTAGCCGACACGCACGCTGCAAGCAAGTAGCAATGACTAAATTTTAATCTAACAAAACTTGATTGTTTCTTGCGGCGGCTAAAGGTATAAGAAGAGGGGGAGAACGACCACAGGGGTGTTGGGGTCATGCTCTAACCATAGGACGCTTTCCTAATGGACCCAACTTGATATATAGCCCATTGGGCCCAAATAAGGTGATGCAGCACCGTGGACAGAAAAGGATTCGGTAGTAAAACTATGATTGCGGCCGCTCCAGTATAGATATGGACATGAGGCTAGATCCATTCGAAAGTAAACTTGATAAGCTTTCCATGAATTACTTGCACGCCCAAATCGGAGTTCGCATGAAGTCGTGGCGGTTGTCACAAGTTGGTGCTACCGTGCAGTCTGAATCCAGCCCGCGTGAATCCTCTCCCCTTTTAATCCTCTCCATCATTCCTAAGTAAAACAAGAGTGCACGTGTTTCTGGAGTATAAATAAGATGAATATGAACTCAAGAATGAACTCACCTGATAGTTGAGTTGACGTACACGAGCACAGGTAATAGGACCATGAAGTTGTACTTGTGTGAGACGTGAATGTATCGATGGTGTTGATGTCCTCATCATCTGTTATATCCATCACATTAGATAGATCTATCGGTTCATCAAGTATTAGATTATCATATACAATCTCGTACTGTATCGGTTAGGTTCGACCTACTAGATTGTTGTTGATAATATAAATCTTGTTAAACCGATAGGTTCATGCTAATATCTTATCGGAATGCTAGTCGATGAGTTATCATATACGTTATATAATCCAGATTGACAATGTTTTCTACTTGCATCGACCGATCTCCATTTAGGGTTTTGTCGATATCGGCTAGATTACTTTGTTGGCTTAGATTATATAATGTATCCACCACCCTGAAAATCAGTGAAAAACTTGATTGTCAAGATATTATGTTTCTGTTCATACTTAGTACTGCATCAGTTAAGTTCGATCTATTAAGTCATGCTTAGAACTATAATCTCTAGTTTGCTTCTTGATTGCCAATAAGGGTTTCATTGGGTTTTAGCCGATGAGTTATCTGGACGTTATATCGGCTTATAAGAATTACTTACAAGTTGGATTAAGCCAATGACAACAAAGATTTCACTATTTATCTAATCGTTTGGATTTAATGACATCGGACCTCCAGCCGATGAATGTTTTAACCTTCGGATCAACGCTTATTCATATCACTTATCAGTATCGGCTGGAATCACTCTATCGGCTTGTCAGCCGATTGGTTGTATCTGCTGTTTACATATCTTGTCAGTTGCAGGATCAAACTAACTGCACGCCCGCATCTCATCATTATTTTGGACCTGCACTGGAGCTAAGCAGATCTTCCAGAACGTCGTGTTTTTACGTCAACAGTGATATATTTCATATTGATATGTCATATCAAATTATTATTTTTTACTTTTTTGAGTTTTTTAAAAAAATTGATAACCATTTGAAAGGTATAAAAAAAATGAGTGGACGTGTGAAAATACTTTTCCCATTATGTTGCATGATCGTGTTTAATATCCAAGTGTCCAGTGTACCATGCATGATCGACAGAGAATATGAGGCGTTTTATAGCTAACGTACTGTTAGTGTGTTACTATTATAGCTAACTTTGCACTGAGCAGCATTACCATAGCAGTCAATCATCCATTAGTGGGCGCGAGATGGATTAATCAATGACCCGCATACATGAAAATGATATGATTCGAGTGCGCGCTCCCACCGCGAGACTTTGTGTGGACTGCAACAGCAATAGTCTAAAGGGAACCACTTCCCTTGGACTCCAAGTCTCCCTTTGCGCCACAAATCAAATCCACAATCCTAGAAAATCCTATAAGAAGCATGCATGCATCAACGACCATGAAAAAAAATATGAAATATACGACGCATGCATCATACAGTCGCTGTCTTGCCCTGATCTCATGACCTCATGAATTAAAGCGGAGGGTCTCGTCTCTGTGCCGGTCGGCTGGAGATCGGTCTCATCATGTTTGCTGTTGACATGCTACTTCTTCCGGATCAATCGATCGGGTTAACGTTAACGTAAGGCGTGTGTCAGTGTGCATGCACAATTTAATCGAGAGACCAAACACGCCATATGCATTCCCACGCCGGTTACACACGGGCGGCGAAAGCGGCAGTGAACTCAAACTCGTGGAGCTAAGCTGCGGTAGCGCCAGGAGCCAGGGAGAAAGAATCAGGGTGATTAATCACCGAGCTAATTACTCCAGATTGGCAGGAATGGATTGGGTGGCTGGATTCTCTCGTTTGTCCGTTGGTCCCTAAGCTTCCTTGCTTGCTTGATGCGGCACGTCGAGGTGGAGATCTCGCCGGCGTTTAGCGTTTTCCTGGTTTAATTCCTCTCTCCATTCATACGGCGGCCGCCGCTGCATGATGTTGATGGTGACGTAGCAGCCACCCGGCGGTGTACGCGTGGCGGTGCGCGTCGGCTGAAGGCGGCGCGGCGCGGGTGGGCTGTCTATCTCGTTTCGTCGTCCGCGGAATTCGGCGGTCAGCTGCCGGCGGCCGGCGTCCGGCGGGGCAACGCGAGGGTGGGCTAGTTCTTGTGAATGGCCCGAGAATGTGCGGCCTGCCTAATGCTGACGGGTCAGTACGACGTTGGTGTGGGCCGATACACCGGTAGGCCTAACTGGATCGCGCTACCTTTCTCGGTTGCGCAACAAAACCTTCTGGGCCGTTCTATTGAGATGGCTACCGATGATTGCGGTCCAGTTGGATCGCTACCCATGAATTGGAATAAGTCCAGTTGGTACCCCTCGATCTGATTCGTCCCTCAACAGCAATAATGGATATCTTTAACCCCTCTACTATTAAAACCAGCTTATTTTGATTCCATTAATAGTTTTGAGAGCATTTTTTTCTGAAGTGGTCATTGGTTAATCAAACTGGTTGAGTCAGCATGTGGGGTCCACATGTTAGAGTCCCTTCTCCTCATCTCTACTCTCTTTCTTTCTCCTCTCTCCATCCTCCTCTCTACTCTCTTTCTTCCTCCCTCCCCTTTCTGCAACGACGTGGGGATGATAGGGATGCCCAAGCCATGTGTGGGTAGGGAGGTGGAGAAGGGGGCGCCAACACTCCTGCAATCGGCACCATCCACACCATGCTGGAATTCGGCTCCACACGTTTACCCGACCGGCCACTTGTTGCTGGTATTGTTGTTGCTGCGTTTCTTGCTCCTTTGCCGCTTCCAGGACTGGTCGGAGTTGGCAACAACGGAGGTTGACGACAACACATCAAGACCGGTGCTTCCAGAGTGGAAACTTACTAGGACCGGGAACAAAGAGGATGAGGAGGTGGAGGACGCCATCACCGCTTCCTCACTTCCATTAACTACCGCTTGATGGGCATGGTGAGCTTGATGGGAATCTTCCGCCATGAGGATGACGACGGGATATGGATCCGCCACCACTTACCTCTATTACCACCACCTGCCTCATCGCTATAGATGGTCAAATGGATCGCTCGGCTTGGCACGACCCAATAAGCTTCGGCCGTGCTGGGCTGGCCCGAAGGCACAAAGCCCACCATGTTTCTCTTGGAATAAGTTTATTTTTCCTTCCTCAACTCGTTGGGTAGTGTCTTATTTGGCTGGAAATAAGTTTATTTTGTATCCCTAACTCTTTAGGCCATGTATTTATATGGTTGAATAAATCTATTTTCCCTCTCTAATATATTATTTCTTGGTTCATGCCGTGCCGGGCTAGCCCACTGTGCCGAGGTAATGGTTTAGACACGATCCAACTGTCAGGTCGAGCCAACACGGGCTTGATCTCAGCTGGGCCGTGCTGTGCTTGGCCGTGCCAAAATCTCATGCTGTGGACCGGACCATCAGACCTCGGGTCATATGGCTAACTATACTCATCACCACCTTTGGCTCCTCTTCCATGGGGTGTTTCACATGCCGTGAAGAGTGAAAAGGATGGGAAGAGACAAAGTTGACTCAGCCAATTAGACCAATTTAACAAGCCACGTCACTAAAGAACACGATGAATACTGTCTTAGGAGTTAACTTTGATTTTAATATTTGGGGATCAAAATATATGGTATTACGGTTAAGTGACACAAATAAGATTGGACCTATTTTTGAAGGAGTTGAAGTAGACTTATTTGTAGTAAAAAAAGAATTGGGCCCGGAACCGGAAGGCTATGGTAGGAGCCTTCGGGCCTTGGCCCATGAGTGGCTTCGGCGCGGTGGATTACCGAGACTGCCCTTCATACGCGGAACATTTCACCGATCTGCCCCCTGTTTCTTCTTCCCCCACAAGCCTCCCCCCTCCCAGTCCCTCGTTCCTCTCTCCAAGGTCCCAACCCCCACGTCTCGCACACCCATCGCAAAACCCCCCACTCCGCCTCACCTCCTCTCTCCGCCGCCGCAGCGCCTCCCTTCTCCCTCACTCACACACTCTCCCCCTCCTCGCGATCGAGAATGTTCTACTCGCACCTGCTCCTCGCGCGGAAGACTCCTCTCGGCCAGATATGGTGGGTTTGCTTCGCTCTCCGCTCGGCTCCTCTCGATCGCGTCCTTTCGGCTTCTCTTCTCATGCGCCGTTCTGCGAATGCTCCGTTCTATATTGTTTTCTGCGATTTTTTTTTGTGATCGTTCCGCTCCGAAATTCCGAACGTTCGTTACTTGGTTGGAGTTGATTAGGCTACTGATTGCCCCGCTTTTTTTTTCGCAGGATGGCGGCGACGCTTCACTCGAAGATCAACCGGAAGGGGCTTGACAAGCTCGACATTATCAAAATCTGGTGAGCGAATTAGCCCGAACCCAGTTGTCTCTGATTTCTTCGCTTGGAACTTGACGGAGTTTTTTTTGGTGGATTTTGTGTGTGGTTTTGGGGTTAGTGAGGAGATTTTGAACCCGTCGGTACCCATGGCTCTAAGGCTCTCCGGAATTCTCATGGGTGAGACCAGTTTGCTTGTTGTTTCCGTAGTTCCCATCGCATTTGTTTGGAGATAGTTTCTGATGCGCGTGCTTGCGTCGTGTGAGTAGGTGGTGTGGCGATCGTGTACCAGAGGAAGGTGGCGGTTCTGTATGGTGAGTTGCTCGATGATTGCTGCTGTTTTGTTTCGATATTTTCGGATTCATTATCGTCTCAAACTGTGTGATATCTTCTTCGCAGATGACGTGTCTCGGCTTCAGGTTAAATTCGAGTTCGATTTTCACCTAATTTTGCTGCCTCCTCCTTGATCCATTTGCCTGTCTATGCTAATTTGTTTCAAATTATGCTTGTACTAATTCCTCACACAGATTGAGATCAACGAGGCATGGCGGGTCAAGCCGGTCGCAGACCCCACCGTACTTCCCAAAGGCAAAACCCAAGCCAAGTAAGTTCCCTCTTTGTTTCAATTCCCTTTTAGGACTAGAAGTTTCTAGATGTTCTGTGCAGGGTTTGGGTTACATGTGGTTCCTTCGAGGGAAGATTGATGAGCATGCTGTTATGTTGGTGATCGAGATGCGTTTGCTTTTGTTCACCTGCTGCCAGGGATTGGGTGTTTGTGTCTGATTTTCACCATCCGATGCTAATCTGATGGACTCGTCATGTGACACAGTTGCAAGTTTTGATATGTCATTAGCTTACTTGGTTCTGATTAGAACATGCTGCATCTGTGTAATGTTGTTTTTATGATGATACTATCTCCTTGCAGCATAATAAGTTATGTTTTCAGATGTACTTGATGTTGTCATATGGCTGATTGTTCTATTCTACCTGTTATCTATTGGCATTGTCCATTGTCAGTGAGCAATACATGTTTTTGTGGGATGAACATTTGACTTTTTTCTTGGGTGTCAGTTACTGGTGCCAAGGGAGCAGGTCTGAGGGCCATCTGGTATTGAGGAATGTTGCTATCTTTAGAGTCTAGGGAATTCCATCACCTGTTGTCAAGCTGGAGTCCCCAGCGAAAACCTCTGTATGGAACCAGTATGCTTTCAGTAAATTTCATCACCTTGGAAAACTGGAGCAAACATTTCTTAATCTTGTATCATGCTCAAAGGACTGACTCTTGTGGGTGTACCATTTCCTTCCATTGTAGCCTGCATCTGATATCTAATCATGTGGCTGTACCATCATTCCCTTTGAAACTATGTTTGATAGTTAATGCAATATTCACCTGATGTAACCTGTACAGTTGCAATGAGGTTAACCCTCTTGGAGTCTTGGTTAGTTCCTCTGTATGATTGTATCCCAAGGGTCTTTTCAACTTACTTTTGTAAATAGCGTAGAGTGGGTATAAGTTAGTGGATGGAGAATGATATTTTATATCAAGAGTAAGAAAGTAATGGTTTACTCATCTAATATTGGGGCTTCATGCAGGTATGAAGCAGTAACACTGCCAGAGAATATGATGGATACGGATGTGGAGCAGCCCATGCTTTTTTCAGAGGCTGATACTACAAGGTTCCGGGGAATGGTAATCCCTATAATCTGTATATTTTGATGGTATCTGATTGTATGCATTGAAAGATGACATTAAGTTATGAGCAACAACCATTTTGACAGGCTTGCTTTCTGTCTCCTGCCTTTTGCCTAATTGTCTCTATTCCTCTGAAATCCGTCATGCATGTGCAGCGTTTGGAGGATTTGGATGAAAAATACTTTAATGTCAACCTTGATGATGATGACTTCTCGCAAGCTGAGAATCATCACCAAGGTTTTTCTTTCTTCTCTTATAAATTACTCTTCGTGGTTGCTTAAGGGATAGTACTTTCTAACTGAAATATATTATCTCAGCTGATGCAGAAAATATCACCCTGGCTGATAATTTTGGGTCTGGGCTTGGAGAGACTGATGTGTTCAATCGTTTTGAGAGGTACAACAAAGTTTTATTCTTCTCTTGTTCTACCATTCTTTTTTTGCGCTTCTTGTTCCTTATTTTGGCCAGTACAAATATATTCATTGAGCAATGTTACAATGCCACCAGATTCGACATAACAGATGATGATGCAACTGTCAATGTCATTCCTGATGGACACCCACAGGTTCCAAGTAATCTGGTTCCTTCGCCACCTAGGCAGGAAGACCCTCTTCAGCAACAAGAAAAGTATCATGCTGCCTCATCCCCTCTTCATGAAGAAGCTCAACAAGGTCAATTCAAGCACATGGTTTAATCTATTTGGTCCTAAATTTGGAAAGGGTACTATCATCCTGTAATTTGGAAAGTTTTCAATTTTCATGCCAAAAGACAACAATTCTCATCTCTGTTTTTTAAGCATGAACAGATTCAATGATATTTCAAACAAGTGAAACTTCCATCCAAACATCTTTCAGTGAATTTATATTTTTTTGTAGTTTCTTCAGGGACATGAACTTGATGGTTATCTCGATATCTCTTAACAGCTAGATATTCTATCTTATCATATACTCTGCTATATTATGTTTGGTTAAGCAGCCAAAATATTATCTTCACTCATTATCTCCTGTTGTTTTTCTACATTTCCGACTGTAGGATTTTCACGAGGCTAGGTAGAGATGCTGAGCGATTGCCATTGAATTCGCTACATGTTATGTTATATGTCTCTTCTTCTTCTTCTTCTTCTTCTTCTTCTTCTTTTTCTTTTGTCAATGGGATAACAGAGCACACAATGTGTAACTTGTCACCATTCACTCTAGTTTACTGACTGAAATTCAATTTATATTATATTTGAATCTTTTCTACTTGCTAAACAAGACTTCCATATAGCTTCTGCCTCGTGACAATTTGTTCTTCAGTTTGCTATATCTGATATAAGTACTGGACATGGTTTGGGTACATTAACATGTGCCATAGTGCAAGTACCTTGTTGCAATTACTGACAACTCTTCTGCAGGGGGGTCATCTGTAAAAGATGAGCAAGAGCAGCAGAAGATGAAGGTTTGTGATCAAGCGAGCTGTTAGCTTCAGGGACATCTAGATGAAGAAGATAATTGTTTTGTTTGATATTGTTTAACCAGGGTCAGCAACCTGCTAAATCATCAAAGAGGAAAAAACGTAGGGAAGATGATGAGGTGATGATGGATAACGACCAGATAATGATCCCAGGAAATGTATATCAAACATGGCTGAAGGATCCATCAAGCCTCATTACCAAAAGGCGCAGAATCAACAGTGTATGTAATTGCTTTAATTACCTAATTCTGTGTAGAGTTTTGTAATGATGCAGAATTTTATCAACAAATCTGATGTTTTGCCATGTAATATTGCAGAAAGTTAATCTTATTCGGTCAATCAAGATAAGAGACCTCATGGACTTGCCCCTCGTTTCTCTAATATATTCCTTGGAGAAGTCACCCTTAGAATTTTATTATCCTAAGAAGCTTATGCAGCTTTGGAAGGAATGTACTGAAGTCAAGTCCCCAAAAGCTCCATCTTCAGGTTACTACGCAATTTGTAGTTTTCTTTCACCTTTCTGGATCACCAAGGGAACTGTAAGATTTTTATAATTTAATCTGCTAAGTTCGAACTGAAAAGGTTGCAATCTTTCTTAAAGGAGGGCAGCAGTCATCATCACCAGAACAACAGCAAAGAAACTCGCCTCCTCAGGCATTTCCAACCCAGGTTATTTCTAAATTTATATTTTTATGGAAAAGAATTCTGCTAGCTTTTCCTATTGAGCTGTAACATTCACATTCATTCTTGAACTTGTCTAATAAGTGGTTCAATTTGCAGCCTCAGGTTGATAATGACAGGGAAATGGGATTTCACCCAGTGGACTTTGCAGATGACATTGAAAAACTCCGAGGAAACACTAGTGTGGAATATGAAAGAGATTATGATGCTTTTCACAGTGATCATAGTGTTACTCCTGGAAGTCCAGGTAAGTACAAAAAACAATATAATTTATTTATTTAGACACTGCATGACATCAGTCCTGCTGCAGGGCTAAGTCGCAGGTCTGCTTCAAGCTCTGGTGGCTCTGGACGGGTATTTACACCATTGGATCCAGAAGTACAGTTGCCATCTGGAAGGTGAGTGTTGATTAATAGCAACCTTTATTAGTTTTCTGAAATATGACTTGCTTGTGGAATAAAAAAATGTTATCCGTGCAAACTTTTGAAGATGCATGTCTTTATACTGGAGCCTCTTTGGTTTTATGCTCCAAAGCGTAGAAGTGTTAGTTGTCTTATTGATGAAGTGTGCAAAAAGAAAGGGAAATGCAGATTGTTAGTGTTGGCTACTATCAACTATCAAGTGGCAGCTTCCTATCTATGGTCCTTCAATTTTCATAGAGGTCTTATTACAACTGCGTGGGGTCATTGAACAGGTCCAAGAGGAGGCAGCATTCATCTGGAAAAAGCTTTGGGAACCTTGATCCAGTTGAAGAAGAATTACCACTCGAGCAAGAACTGAGAGGTTTCAAGATGAGAAGGCTTTCAGATGTTGGGCCAACTCCAGGTTGACTTCTTTTCTGTCCTTATTTCAAATGATTGTATACAAAAGTGTGCAAATTTATTTCCTCCGTCATCATACCGATTAACTTTTAACTTGGTCACAGACCTGCTGGAAGAAACTGAACCTACTCAAACCCCATATGAAAAGAAATCCAACCCTATCGACCAGGTCACACAATCAATCCACTCGTAAGTATCCTCAACTATACATTATGTTTGTTCCACAGATTACAGTAGATGTATACTCTGTGATGCTCAAATTAAATCCATCCAGGTACCTCAAGCTACACTTTGACACCCCAGGGGCCTCACAGTCTGAATCATTAAGTCAGCTAGCATATGGGATGACTACAGCAAAGGCTGCCCGACTCTTCTATCAAGCATGCGGTATGAATTTTCCCAATGCGAGTCAACAGATGATGCAATTGCTAGAGTAAACATAATGTTAACATTTCATTTTTTGGCTTGTTGATTATTTATAGTTTCCATAAGTTTATTTTAACACTTGACAAGCCACTCATGCTTCCTTTCCTTATTGCAAGGAAATACTCAAACCGTTGTTTGAAGTTAAAAATATCACCGAAACCTTTTAGGTTAATACTTCTCTAGTTACATTGGCTAAGTAATAAATATAATAAGTTAACTTTATTAGTTCATTTAGTGTTAATGGAGGAATATAAATGTTCCATAGCACTATTTCCTTGGTTGAATAAGTGGGCAACACCTAGGTTGCTTAGCCGTAGACAGATGTTGGAAAAATCTTGAAGAAGTACCTGGGAAATTCAGTCCTACTCCATTATGGCTATGGTTTTTTGTTTCTTTTTGAGAAATTGTAGCCATGTTTGATTTGGACGAATTAGCGATTTTAACCATGTCAATAGTGGTTATGTTTCTTTTCTCCCTCGATGAGAGAGGATGAAGGCCTAACACTGTGTGTGGCCGTGTGGGCAAGATCGGTGTTCACAAATATTTGGTTTGGTGTTTTATATTCTTAGCTTTACTGTTTATTGTGGCAGTTTGATAGTGTTTGTTTTTTAGGTACTTGTAGGTGGTATTATCGGTTCAATACTTGTATTTACTGAGGATGCTTTGTTCTGCAGTTTTAGCAACTCATGATTTTATAAAGGTTAACCAGCTGGAACCATACGGAGACATCTTGATCTCGAGGGGACCAAAGATGTGACATCCTTAATGTTAATAATATTTGGACAATTTTCTGCCTGTTGTGGTTCTTGCACATCTCGTGTTATATATCGTGTTTAAGCTTGCACAGGAAGTTTAGAAAAACTTCGAAGGAAGGCTTGTATAGGTACTTTGTATTGGGGCATGTGTTAAACACTAGTTTCGTGTAAGAAAGAAATTTTGTAAGCTATGCTGAATGGCTTGATAGCTGATGCAAGGTTAAAGTTATACGAATTTTGTAGGCTGTGCTGAATGGCTTGATAGCTGGTGTAAGGTTAAATAATAAAGATATCCTTTTAGGTACTTTCTGTATATTTAAGATGATGAAATAGCTGATTTTACCTCTTACCTGGGTGTTTTATGCTCTTTTCTTGACAACTGGAGTATGTGCGATTTTTGAACATTCAAATTTACCTATCTTTTTCCCTGAAATTTACATGCAAATTTACTTGGTCGGCGACATGGGTAAAGCTTGTGACAAACACATATCCTGTCTCGTTGGTTTACAGCTTTGCATCGATTTTTATATAATTCCATGCACGTATGTTCATTTGGAGGTATCTGAATCTCCAGGAATTTGAAGTTTGTTGCTTCGATCTGTATAATGAAATTGCTATTACTTACGGAGTATATAGAACGTTATTATGGTTTACTAGTTGGTATAACCACATCGCGTGAACGTTTTCATTGTGGTATCACTACAGCAAACGGCCATACTTTTCAGTTTCAGTTTTAGGAGTACAACGCTTTGTTTTAGAAACACAACAAACGCAAGGATTCACTAGCTTACACTCATTCCTATTAAGATATACACGTACATTTTATCTCTATAAGTACTTTGAAGAGTCTGAATCAACATGTCTTAAGATTTGATGAATGTTTGAAATTAATGGACATTTTAAACGTTATATGATGGTGAGCCTTTCCTCTTTAACGCTTGAGGCTTGTTTCGATAGGCTGTAAAACGACCCATAAACGTGATTTGGGCCAGGATTAATGCCCATCAAGGCAAGCAGGTTCTACCAAACAAACAAATAAGTCCACTTTGACTCCCTAACATAGGTCCAATCTGATTTATATGACTCGATGGCAATACCAACCGAACATTTTAAACCCCTAACTATTAAAATGTTTAATTTAACTCTCTCACCGGTTTACGCTGATGTGACTTGTTGACTACTCCAAACTAGTTGAGTTAGCGTACGGAGCTCACATTTGAGCGTCCTTCCTCTTCCTCATATCTTCTCTCTTCTTTCTCCCCTCTCCTTTACGTGGCAGCGGCGTGGAAAGGACAGGTATACTCGAGCTGAGTGGGCAGGATTTGAAGGGGCGGCAGCACTCCTACAACCATCACCGGCCTGCTGGTTGCTACTCGGCACCATCCACACGACTTTTTTTTTAATTTTTTCTTATTAAAAGTTTTGCAAAAATAATTTTCTATTTTAAAATTTGACAAAACTAATCTCCCACCGCTCTCTGGGAGAGCAATTATTAAAAGTCGCTCACCCAGAGAGTGGCCACGACCGTTAGCTTTCGGCCGACGGCCGTCAACGGGCGACCTGCACATTTTGCAGGTGGTCCCCTTACCGCTCTCTGTAAGGACGGTTTTGTATTGTGGAGGGGGCCGCCTGCAAAAGAGCGGCGAGGGGCTCCTCTTGTAGCTCTCTGTAAGGGCGATTTTTACTGTTCATCCAAAAATAATGTTTTCGATATGAATGGTAAAATAATATATTGGATTCATCTCGAAAACACTATTTTCTGGTGGGTCGAGAGATGCCGCAGAGCGAGGATACCAGCTTGCCTAACGCTACGGTGCTCCGTAAAACCTGTGCTAGGTCTCGATGGGGGTAGATTGGGGTGGGAGTGTAGTGCCCCGGTATCTTTAAGCTGACTCTACGATAAATGAATTTGGAATGTATCGATCTCTCCTCCTTTATTTCTTCCTTTGCTTTCTTTCTTTTTTTTTTTTGCGAGAACCCCTTCCTATTTCCTACATCATGATTTTCTCTTGTGTAGACAAACTCAAAATCCCCACTACAGTTAGAGTGCAGATATTGGAAGTGAAGAATTCCCACGTTATTGTATATTGGAATTGAATGAGAATCCTACGGATAGAAGCATTTCGACGTCACCAGAGAGAGTTTAGCTGAAACCAAAGCAAAGGGCCCCATGGTTTGGCCTCCCTGGATTCAGTGATTAGGCCTAATCTAAAACCGATCCTTGCCGCGGAATAAAGGCGGGGCCGAGGCCGACCACTCCCCACAGAAAATTTCAGAAAACCGGGCACAGAAAATTCAGAAAAACCAGGCCACCCCACCAAGCGCGAGCGTGCAGAAAATGACTGGGTGAGAGCCAGCCCACATCGAATCGAGCCGATGGCGCGGCTGATAAAGTTAGCCGAAAGCCGAGCCGCCGGATAACGGGCACGCCGCGTGCATGCAATCCAAACCAAGAGGCTGCCGTGACGTGTATGCATATAGCTCCAGCAGCCAAGTGCTACCAACCAAACCCGCTTCCAACGGCCGGCCATAGAGTGACACCGTTGTAAAACGACGGAAAAAAAGAAAAAAAAACAGGGAACAAGCTAACGGCCAGAATCAATTTTTGCACGTTTGCAAATATATAGCTTGGGCACACAACTTGCATGACAGAGTAGCACATGGGTTGGGCTCCGGCCGTACTGATCCCCATCTCATAATAGTTAGATATGGATATAACATACTCTCCCGTCTCATAATATAAGAGATAATAGGTGATACATCCCATTACAATGAATCTGGATAATCAGTATGTTCAGATTTTTTTACCATGATGTGTCACATCAACTCATTATCCCTTATATTATAGGATGTAGAGGGTAGTTAAAAGTTGATTTATTATTCTTTCAGTAGTGTTGATGTACATGTCGACAGCGAGACGTCCACGATGATGATTTCATCAATCTTAAAGTATAACGGTCCAGTCTTTCGGAGTCGCTAATAGGAATATGATGTGCGTGTGTATAGATGTGAGTGTATGCCATTATAAGTATCTATGTTTGTACAGTGTTTCTTAACAAAAATATTTTTTTTCTAAGATAGAGGACATAGAAGATTGTAAGTTGTTCTTCATGCATTTCAATTTTCTCTTCACCATGTATACTTGTCAAGCTCCTAGGCTGGTACAATGGCCATCCGTTGGTCCAAGCATTTTTAAGATATGAATTTGAACTAAAATTTATTATATATTGAAACAGAGGTAGTAGTAAAAAATTTTGCTGCAGTTTCTATCATTGTATGCCACATTTTTCTTTAAAAGCTAGTAACTCATAAATACGCAGATAGTAAACGCTGATGTTAATGTACCAATAGTGATATGTATAATAGTATCATGGTTTGAAATTTTTAAGGTCACTTGGGTCAAAAAGAATTTTGGTAGCTGACAAATTACGCATGTTAAATACTCCTATTACATATTCAACAGTTCAAGAAAAGGCTACTCCCTCCGTTTCATATTACAAGTCGTTTAATTTTTTTCCTAGTCTTACTTTGTTTAGTTTGATCAAGTTTATAAAAAAAATAGCAACATCTAAAATATCAAATTAGTTTCATTTAATTTAACATCGAATATATTTTAACAATATATTTGTTTTAGATTAAAATACTAATATACTTTTCTATAAACTTAATCAAATTTAAAAAAATTAACTAGAAAAAAGTTAAATGATTTATAATATGAAATGGGGTGAAATGGGGAGCAGCTCTCAAAGGTTATTCCTAACCACTCCACTATTTCTTTGGCTCCTAAGCATGTGTAAGGGTTAACCATCAAGCAAACCTGTAGGAAGAAACATCGGGGATGGTACGACCTGTAGCTTTTCACAGGATGTTTTCCTGTCTCTCACCTGCCTCCTTAACTCCTCCCGTCCTACTACGTACAACTGCAGTACTACACTAGTTTTAGTTTATGCATTTACCTTCTGGAAGGATTTGCATTGCATAAACGGGGCAGGGAAAAAAAAACGACCCAGCGTAATCCTTCCTTCCGAGCCGAGCCGAGCTGACCTCAAAGCCATAGCAGCCACGCTCATGTCAGGTTGAGGTCTCCGTGGTAAATACCACGGAGGAGTATATTTTAAAAAACTGTCGTAGACTTTCGGATATAACTATAATATAATTAAAATATAACTACATTATGATTACAGTATAACTACACTATAATTGTACTGTAACTACGATGTAATTTATTAAAATTTGTGTTCGACAATGTTTTAATTAGATAACATTGTAATCTTACATATAACTAGTGTGAAAATTTTTTCCAGTAATTTTTTTCTCCTTATGTACAAATTTTAAGGTGATCCGATGATATATACCACGTAGGAGTATATTTTAAAAAACTGTCGCAAACTTTTAAATGAAAAATTTTCGGATATAACTATAATATAATTAAAATATAATTATACTATAATTACATTATATTTGTACTTACATTATAACTGTACTGTAACTATGATATAATTTATTAAAACTTGTATTCAATAATATTTTAGTTAGATAACATTGTAATCTTACATATAACACGTGTGAAAATTCTTTTTCAGTAATTTTTTCTTTTATACATAAATCTTAAGGTGATCCGATGATTATAAATCTGAAAGTTTTGGGAACAGAAACTCTAGCAAATCCTGTATATATATCCACGTCTCCCTTCAACGCAACCCCTCACCAACCCATCACACACGCAAAACCACAATTTGTTGCATCAAAGCGGAGACGCCAAGGCAGAGTCGAGGGGGGAGAGAGAGAGATCACAGCGGCATTAGCGGCGACTCCGACCGCGAGGGGGGAGGCGGGAGGCGGGGATGGGGGTGCTGCGGAGCACGCAGAGCATGGAGGCGGAAGTGGAGGAGATGCGCGCCGCGCTCGCGCCGCTCGGCCGCCACGACGCGTGGAGGTCGGGGGCCGCGGCGAAGCGGGTGGCCGGGGCGGAGGAGGGCGCGGCGCCCGAGGCCCGCACTGTGTGCGTCACCGGCGGGATATCGTTCGTGGGGCTTGCCGTCGTCGACCGCCTCCTCCGCCACGGCTACGCCGTCCGGCTCGCCCTCGAGACGCAAGGTTAGTTTCGCATTTGATTTGACATCGGATCATATGCCACCCGGGAGTTGGTACCAGTCTCTGTTTGTGAAATTTGTTTTGGTACACCAGCAAAATCGACTGGTTATTTTTAATGCTTGCAAATGCAATGCAGTTCGATTCATGTCTGTCTCATCTCTGGATTTATTCTAGCCAGAGAAAAAAAGATCAATTTTATAACTAATCCCTTGTCGGGCAGAATATGTCTAGTAATTTAGTCCAAACTCGTACCAATCAAAGTTCCAAATTTTATAGTGTGCAAAGTACCACTACCAAATTGCACTAATAAACGAAACTTAGATTAATTAGTATATTCAATTTGGAACATTTATGCATTAAGTCATTGTCTGTAACCCCGTTGCACTCCTTGTTTTAGTTGGTAAACCTTTGTCTTTTTGCTCAAAAATCATATTTTGTTTCCGCATGCTTCGGTTCATGCTTGGTGCGTTGTGCTGTGGTGGATCTCATGCGATGAGTGTGTTGCACTTGCATGCACGCACCAAAGTTCCGTTCCCTTTTCGCTACTCTTTTTTTTAAGAGTCGAGGGGGAGAAAAGCCCAGTTCCATTTTTTCCTTCTTCTTTGAGTGAATGAACCATTTTGCTATTTTGGAATGGGAACTTTTGTCCATTGAGATAATCAACTTCGTTCTTTGCAGTAAGGAGCCATTCCAATAGCATATTACTGTAGTTGATCTCAATTCATTTTGTTTGTCTAGCCACTTTTGGTATTTGGAGTTTCCACGCATGATATATGTTTGGTATCTCCACTTTTCTTTATGATGCAAAAAATATTAGGATTGGTAGCATGTTGCATCAAAAATGGTCCCAGACAGTATCACCATATCACCATCAGTAATGTATATTTCACCAATTTGGCATTCTTCTGGACCGCTAGGCATTTTCCATAGTGATCACAATCTAACCAGCCAAGTCACTCCCTTCGGAAAACAAGGGCCTACTAAGTCATGCATATTAAAGGAGATGGTACCATTTTTCTCCCCTGCTCACTCCACTTGTGTGGTATAGGGTAATTTGGTCGGCGAATAGAGCAGAAGCAAACTTGTCAAAACAAAAGAGCACAAACAAACTGCAATTTCCACAGCAGCACACAAATGTATTTGTTTCCAGTGGTGTTTACAGCCTACTTTACCTTCTAATAACTTATTACAAGGCACACAGGTTACATTCTCCTTTGACAAATTTGAACCTTTTTGTTTTGGACAGTGGGAATTTAGGTATTGCATTGGCACAAGGATAAGGTCCTCCCTTCTTTATCAGTATGCTGATAGGTTCACCTCATCTTACAACCTTCTCGAATGGATTGTTTGGAATTTGGATTACTAATCTGACACCAAAAGGACTGCTGACGTACCACTTCTTGTCCCTTAGCTGTTGTCAGTTTAAAACGTGTACCATGCCAATCAATGAGGATGAGAAACCGTGGGCACTAAGTTAGATTATAATTAATGGTAAACTTAATTGTATTCTTCTGAATCATTTTTTCTTTGAAGCTATCTTCTGAAACTTTTCTTTTCTATGGCAGAGGATCTGGACAAGCTGCAAGAGATGGAGATGTTTGGTGAGAACGGCAGGGACAGTGTCTGGACCGTGATGGCAAATGTAATGGACCCAGAGAGCTTGAACCGAGCATTCAATGGTTGTGTTGGTGTCTTCCATACATCATCCCTCATCGATCCAGGGGGCATCTCTGGCTACACGGTGAGTTGCTTGACCTGTGTTAGCGTTCATACAGTATGTCAGATAAGTTCCCCTGCTTATTTGGTTCATCTGTGGAACAAATATGCAATCATGATAGTGTCATCTCTCCTACATATTAAAATGTATGATCCACAAGCATCTTGTCTGTATTCTCTAGGAATATAAGAGTGCACATTATGGGATAGGTAGATGTCATACCTCATGAATCAGGCTAACACACAGCATCACAAATCACAATCCTATTAGATTAGTAGGATATAGTTTTTAATTAAACGCATTTATATATGATAATTAAAGTACACTTTATGCTGGTAAATACACAAACTAAAGGTAGGCCATGTGTTGTAGAGCAGTAATGCTATATAACTGCTGAAATTATTGTTGGCTATTGACATTATGAATTGACCAATCATTTTTTCTCCGGGAATGGGCAAGACTTGAATATCTTTAACTTAAGGATGATAAGAACCAAGTCAGAAACAAGCATCTGTTAGCCAAGGCAACTGACTGATCTTTTGAAAAAAATATCTACTTTTTCACCGGGCGAAAACATTATCAACTTACCATGCTGAAATATCGAAAACCAGAGAAAAGTCATTACTCGTTACCAGTCTATGTCCCACTAACACAATAAAAAAGTATGCAGAGAGTTTTGTAAAACTTCAAAAAAAAAAAGAAATTAGATGTGATGATCCAACTAGGCGTTGCTCTTTAGGGACCTAATCCGACTGAGAGCTACACAAGTAAACAGTAGCGGACCGCGGACAAGGTGGTAGGTATAGCACCAAATATAAACCCATAAATAAGTAGCATAATGCTTTTAAGCATGAACCAAAAATTGTTGCAAGTGTTTGAAAGTTCAACTAACAAATCCACTGAGATTCCCTCAAAAAAAAAAACAAATCCACTGAGAGTGGTACCACGTAACCTTTATTATATCATATATGATGTTGCCATGTACTTTAGGTTCACCTAGATTCTAATCATAGATATGGTCTTTGGTTTTAATTGTATTTTTGCTCTTGGCTTTACTCAGCATATACTTGGAAACATCTTTTAGTTTTTTTTTCTAAAGGGGGGAAATCCAGCTTACAGATAAATAACATACAAGAAAAAAAAGAGTGACTTCCCGTGTAGGACATCACAGCATTGTTTGCACAATCAAGACTAACACAATAGGGAGAAACAGCACAATGACATGGCACAATCCCTACTGATATTATTGCAAGGAAGTTCAGACGTCGGTCAGGAACAGCAAGGAGATTAAACTCAACAACGCCTGTACAGTTGTACCCACTACAAAGGCAACCGGAGTGCTGTAGGAGTCCTGAGTCCATCCTTGCGCCTGACATCTTTTAGGTCTATATATCACACTGTATATACAGTGTGATTTGCACCTGCAGCCTATAATACTCATCCTGTGAAGCATATGTTTGGAAGATATGAAAGGCAGCCCATTACTATTTCGGTCGCAGTTGAAATCTCAGCCACTTGACGAACAATATGAATGTTTGTTCACGGCTGCTCTCTTTTCTCTGTTGCAGTAACTAACAGCGCACTTGTCAGACTTTTAGGTCAAGAATGACCTGAACAAATCAAATAGTTGGGTGGTCTCTTGCCTTGTTCCTTTTTGACATTCCCTGCAAAATCCATATTATTTTTGTAACCGCATGTTTCACTATCCCTCTTGTTTGCAAAGCTAATCACACTAGATAAAAAAAAACTAACTTTTTCATATATCAGATATACTTTTGCCTTTATTTTACAATAGCTCATTACGAGGACTTAAGAGTCAATGGTTCTAGAACAATGGCTTGCTAAATATTTATTAGAAATATGCTTGCTAGATTTTCCAGTTTTATTATCTGTCACTGAAGTAATTTTAAAAAATATATGTTGCATGCCATGATTAATTGTTAGCTGGGCAGTCAAAATCCCGTTTTAGTGAGCATAGCCCATTGCCATAGCCCTACCACCCAGATAAGCCAACCAAAGAATCCGAAACTGACTGGGCATCTAATGGTTTCAGTGCACTTGCTATAGATAGTAATTGACGTGATCCGCTGATTCCTCTATGGTCCACTCATGTCAACACATATGTTTCTTCAAATATGATTTTTTTGGGGGGCAAGTTGTAATGGATTCTTTTAAGTTTCTTGTAATCGATATTCAAAGCCTGGAACGCTGAGAACCCAATGTTCTTGGCCAGCAGCTTGACAGAAAGAACGCTTGCAATTTCAAGTTTGTGTGATAAAAGAAATTAAATGAGCACTGAATTGAAAATTGAAATGCTTGCCTCACTTCCCCAAATCAATTTCAACAGAAACACATGGCGATTCTGGAAGCCAGAGCGGCAGAGCAGGTTGTTGAAGCCTGTGTCAGGACAGAGTCAGTGAGGAAATGTGTGTTCACCTCATCGCTACTGGCATGCGTGTGGAGGCAAAGCTACCCTCACCACCGTCGTCGCTTCCCCACCATCATCGACGAGAGCTGTTGGAGCGACGAGAGCTTCTGCCGCGACAACAAGGTGAGAGGAGAAACCAATCTCGAATTCTCAAATCAATTGCTGCGTGAAAAAAGAACATAAGAACAGCTAGGAATTGAATCAAGCATTCTGAATTTCAGCTGTGGTTTGCGCTCGGGAAGACGATGGCGGAGAAGGCGGCGTGGAGGGCAGCACGGGGCAGAGACCTGAAGCTCGTGACGATTTGCCCGGCGCTGGTCACCGGCCCAGGATTCCGCCGGCGAAACTCTACTCCGTCCATCGCCTACCTCAAAGGTCAGTCGATCTCGGCCGGCGAACTAACTACTCTCTGAATCAAGCTGATCGACCGGAGCTAAGCTCTGACGGACGGCGGCGAACTGTTTGGTGCAGGAGCGCACGCGATGCTGGCGGAGGACCTGCTGGCGACGGCGGACGTGGAGAGGGTGGCCGAGGCGCACGTCCGAGTCTACGAGGCGATGACCGGCGGAGGCGCGGCCGGCGGCCGGTACATCTGCTACGACCACGTCGTCCGGCGCGGCGAGGAGTTCGCCGAGCTGCAGCGGCAGCTCGGCCTCCCGACCGGCGTGTCAGCTGTCTCGCGGCCCGGCTACTCCGACGACGGCGACGGCCGGTTCGCGCTCTGCAACGGGAAGCTGGCGAGGCTGGTGTCCTCGCGTAGGAGGTGCACCTATGACGTCTACTACCCCGCCTCGTACGACTAAAAATGAAAGCGTCGAGTTCGTGGGTGTTGCGATTCACTTTGTACAGAATTTTGGTGCGTTAATAAAGCTAGCTAGATAGAATTTGTACAGTATACAAAACATGAAAATGGATAGTAGTAGTAGAAGAGCGATGAGCAAACGCCACCAATGCCCGGAAGATCGCCGGAGAAAGGCAGCGATCTGCAGAGACCATCCAAAGTGGGAGCTATAATCTAGTTTGGTCGATGACTCCAAACGAGCGAAACCAAAATTTTGTTCGTCACGTCTCGTAGCCAAAGCCAAGAAAGAATCCAAAGATCTGAGCTAAGGCCAAAATTTTGTCGAATGATGTTGACCAAGTGTATTTGATTTGAATGGGGGAATAAGTTCATCTGATGTTTCTTAACTTGTCAACTAATCCGATTTTCGTCCTTCAACCGGAAAATCAGATACAACGGGGGCCTCAACTATCAAAACCGGTGTAATATAAGTCCCATGACGGTTTGGACAGCGGTTTTAGCCGACGTGACTAAATTGACCCGGTCTTTATCTGTTGTGGTATTTATATGGTATTGACGTGACAATTTGATTTGAAAATTAATAAAAACTGTGACCCACATGTCAGTTACACCAAAAGAATTAATTAAAAATGGTGGGCCCCACATGTTATTCTCACCCCTACTCTTCTTCCTCATCTCTCCCCATCTCCCCTCTCCTCTCTCCAGGTGCTACGGGTCACGGGGAGGTTTGGTGGCGGCGGCCGGCGACGCGGGAGAAGGAGAGGGCGGCGGCGACGGGAGCGCTGGGGGTGGGGGGCTCCGCGCACCGGGCGCCGCCCGCCGCCCGCCACCCACTCCGCCCGTCGCCGCCCTGCTCTGCCCCGCCGACTTCGCGTGCCGCTACTCCACCCGCTGCTACTCCGCTCACCGCCGCTCCACCGACTTCGGGCGCTGCCACCCCGTTGCGTCCCGCTGGCTTCACGCCATCGCTCGGCCCGCCGTCGCCCCGCCAGTTTCGGGCACTGCCACCCTGCTGCGCCCCGCCGGCTTCACGCTGCCACTCGCCCCGCTCCCCCAGTGCTCCCACCGCCTACGCCCTCCCCTTCTCCCACGTCATCGGCGGCCGCTGCCGGACCTCCCCATGACCCCATAGAGAGAGGAAATGGGAGATGGGGAGAGAAGAGGAAGAAGAGTAGGGGTGAGAATGACATGTGGGGCTCACGTGGGCCCTACCTTTTTTAATTAATTCTTTTGGTGTAACTGACATGTGGGGTCACAGTATTTATTATTTTTCAAATCAAATTATCACGTCAATGCCACGTTTGATGAAGACTGAGTCAATTTAGCCACGTAGGTGTCACGTTGGCTAAAACCGTCGTCCAAACCACCATGGGACCTATATTGTATCGGTTTTGATGGTTGAGGGATCTGTTGTATCTGGTTTTCCGGTTGAAGGACGAAAATCGGATTCGTTGACAAGTTAAGGGACCTCAGATAAACTTATTCCTTTGGATGGATGCTCACAAAATAAATGGCCTGGTTTAGTTCGTCTTGGGCCTTAATGAATTAGTTGGCGGAATAAGTCCACTTTGACTCCCTTAACTATTGGTCGAATCTGATTCATATCCCTGAACCACAATACCGGATATCTCAACCCCGAACTATTAAAACCGGTGAAATTTAACTCTCTCGGTGGTTTTGAAGAACGATTTTGCTGATGTGGCACTTACGTAGCGGTGTTAATCTGGTCTTCATCCTATGTGGTGTTAACGTGACGCTTACGTGGGAATTAAAAAAATATGTGAGACCCATATGTCATTCGAAAAAATGGGACCCACGTACCATCCCTTATCTTCTTCCTCCTCCCCTCTCCTTTCTCTCTCTCTCTCCCCCTTCGGCGTCTGCAAAGAGTGGGAACTGGAGCAGCGGCGACGGTCGGGAGGGTGAGAGTCGGAGCGCTGCCACCGCCTCTTGCGCCGCCCCCTGCACCAACGGCGACTGCATCGTCTTCTGCAGCTGGAGCGGCGGCGGGCGGAAGGGACCCTTCTCTCTCTCTTTCTCCCTCTCTCTGCCCCGCGCCGGCGCGCTCACGCTGCCAATGATAAACTTGCTGCCCATGATGAACTTGCTCAATGTATGCATACCACGCTGCCAACTTATATTACTAATTGCCTACTCGTTTGAGCGCAATTTCGTCAACTATATTTTGGGTATAATCTCCTCCTGAACCACTTCCATTTGCTAATCAAGTTACCAGAGAAATAATTAATTAGCAGTTATCTGTTCAAGATTGAATTAGTTAAGCAACTCACTATATAACCAACCATATGTTGGTGCTGCTCATTAGTTGAGATGGAAGCTGGATTAATTAATCGTACAATGCATGTAATTACTAGTAATAGTTAGTTAGTCCATTGATGAGAACAATTATATATGAATAAACTGCATGGTAATTTGTTTGTTTGTAGCAGGACCCGAGCATAAAGGAGATGGCGGAGCAGATCGCCAAGGACCTGGCGTTCACGGAGATGGCGGAGCAGCTGCAGAAGATGATGCAGTCTCCGTCGACGCAGGGGGTGGCGCAGGAGGAGGCGGCAGCGCTCCGGCTCTCGCCCTCCCGACCGCTGCCGCCGCCATTGCTCCAGCTCCCACTCTCCGCAAACGCCAAAGAGGAAGAGAAGGGGGAGAGAGAGAAAGAGAGAGAAGGGAGAGAAATGGGGAGGAGAAAGAAGAGGAGAGGGAGAAGGGATGATGTGGGCCCCATATGTTAGTGGGTCCCACAATTTTTTTCAAATAACAAATAGGTTCCACTGTTGATGAAAAAACGTACACTGACCTGAGAGATTTGTTTTACTCTAGTGCAGGTCCAAAGTTTACTTTCGTGTTCAAGGGTGTATTACTTGATTTGATTCTGCAATCAAAAGATAAAACATGTAAATGTTATTAGTAAACGATAATCGATCGACCCAAAAGTCGATGCCATATCGTAGTGTAACCTAGCCGATGCATTGTGAGGTGAATCGACTGTAAGGTTTGTTTAATCAATAAATAAACCCTAAATTTGATCCATTGGCTGTAAACGTCAACATTATATAATCTATAACTCAATATTACTTTATAGATGAGCAGTTGGGATAGATCGGACTTAACCGAGATAATATAAATTGCTTAGATCTAAAATATCACGAAATAATGATTACATATGTTTATATCATACCCGATATCCAAATTTAAGCATGTATCACTATAGCTCCGATACTAAATTAGGATATCATCTTACAACAAATATATTAAACTATCGTCAATTAAATTGACAGTAAGTTTAATATATTTATATTAGTTGAGTTCCTGATATAAGGGGCAGATATAGTATATTAAACAAGACATAAGACTGTAAAACAACTATACCAGATAAGATCGACTGAAACCCCGATACTATCCTTATTAACAACCATAAAACAGGTTAGAGATTATAATTCTAAACACGACTTAGTAGATCAAACTTAACCGATTCAGCACTAAGTATGAAAAAGAGCATAATATCTAAACAATCAAGCCGATAATTATCTTTTCAGGATGGTGGATACATTATACAATATAAACCAATAAATCAATCTAGCCATTATCGGTAAAACCCTAGATAGAGGTCAGCCGATGCAAGTAAAAAGCATTATCAATCTAAATTATATGATATATATGATAATTCGGTGATTCACAGAAATAAGATTAGAGTGTCATAAAGATGTAAGCACTAATCCCGATAATGCAAACTGTCATAACAAGCTTTACGTCTTTGTCGAAGATCGAAACCGATGCAGCCCGACTCGAAAGTAAGAACTTGTCGAAATAAATTAATGAAAAAGTGGCGATGCGTCGAGATTGGATTGAACTGATGTTAATTATTTACAAGACCTCGAGTTTATATTTATACCCGAATATACAAACTTGTCCATAACGAACACGACTCATACTTTCCTAATATAACTCTAACCAACGAATAAGTCCCTTAGACGGACTCTTACTGAAAATATTTATAAGGAAATTACACAAAATTCTAATTAATATATACAACTGCCTATCTTGAACTCTATCTCTGCCCGGTAATATCACTGAAGTCCTTCTTTTAGAATCCGATATCGATCACGTAATCATATCAAACTCGGTATTAGCCGATATAGACTCCCAGCTGATGCGCATTCTGTTTCCGAGATTTTCTCATATCTTCTAAGTCTTCTTCGGATTGGATCTCGATTCCAAGTCATATGTTTACCAAATTCTATCGTCAACACCCACATATTTTTTTAATTCTAATGCACCATGTCAACATCACGTTGGACAAAAACTAAGTCAACACCATCACGTGAGCACCACGTCAGTAAAACCGTCCTCCAAAACCATCGAGGAAGTTAAATTGTACCATTTTTAATAATTCAAGGGTTAAAATATCCGGTATTGTGGTTTAGGGATACGGATCAGATTCGACCAGTTAAAGGGAGTTCAAAGTGTAGTTGAGTGGAGATACGTACGATTTGGGCCGAAAACTCTCTTTCGTTCCGGCCCAGTAGAATTCGAGAAATCGTGGCCTTGTGGGCCGAGTTAGGTCGCTGCAAAACCGAGACCATCTCCTTCCTCCCCGCGCGTTGGCATTTCGTCGAGCGGCTCACGGGCGCCACTCCTTCGGCGGCGGTCGTGGCGACGATGGCGGAGATTTCGGCCGGACGGCGGCGTAGCGCAAGGCGTGGAGCTGAGCGGGGCAGCGGCTGGGAGCCTGGGATCGATCGCGCCTCCGCCATTGCCATCTACTTGAGGACCCCGCCTCCCGCGGCGACTCCAATGCTCCGTCCCTATTCCGCACGGGCTTCTGCTACTCCGCCGGCGACAATGACTTCGCAGCCGGTTTGCCTCCTCCCCCGCTCCCATGATTCTACCCTATATTCGCCTTGTCGCTGTTTATACTACTGTGTTACTAGAACGGATGGGATCCACGATTTCCCCTTAGTCAAATCAAAGGGGGTTAGGAATTCGATTGATCCCCCACCAGTAGCAATGTCTGAAATTCTGATTAGTGAAGTATATCTTATTAGTTTCTTTCTATTAATTTGTCTACCTATTGCGATGAACATGATAACGATTCTGTTTCCTCCATCTTAGTAGTATACCTCTTTTTTTTTTAGTTTTTTTTTAAGAAAGAGAGGATTTCTATCCCATTTCATTACCGAAATGATAACAGAGTGACTAGTAGTCTAGTACTACCTCATATGTATGCATCAAGAGAAATTTAACTATATGCCACTCAACAGAGGTGGCTTAGGTGGCTTTAACAGGATGCCACCCTCTGTAATGTCCTTATAAAAATACCACTCAAAAGATGATGCATCTTAATAGAATGCCACTTTGGGCTATTTTAAGTCTTTTAATCGGAGATGGCGCGCGAAATGATAAAAATACCCCTTATCCTTCCCCGACAGCATGTCAGCCAGCGCCAGGCACAAGCGCAAGTGCAGGGGGATGGGCGGCGGCGCTGCAATGGGGCATGCGGACGGGCGAGTGGCCGCCGCTGCCGAGCCAGGGCGGGGAGGCCGGCGGCGTGTAGAACAGCGTCTCCGGCTCGGGCTCGTGCTCCTCCTCGCTCTCGCTGCCGGCGCCGGACTCCTCGTCGATGGTGTAGAGTGCGCGCGAGGTGGCGGCGGTGGTTGGCCCGTACCACCGATCCCTCCACGTGGCCACCTCCTCCTCGGGCCCCGCTGCCTGTTCCCCTTCCTCCCCCTACGTAGCGGCGGCGGAGTCGGCCGGCTCCACGCGGGTGAGGCGGCGGCAGGAGCAGTGCAGGAGACGGAGCAGTGCTCGCCGGAGTGCGCTGCCGCTGCGGCGCCGGGCCGGCTTCTTCGGACCCTGGACCGGGAGCTCGGAGTCGGAGGCGACGACGGCTGGCGACAGCTGCGATGCCACGACCGACGTCGGTTGTTGCCTGTGAGCTGTCGCTCGGCGGCAGCTTCAGAGCAGGAGCGACGCCACGAGGACGCCAACGGCGAGGGCAGGGAAGGATAAGGGTTATTTTTGTCATTTCACGCGCCATCTCCGATTAAAAGACTCAAAATAGTCCAAAGTGGCATTCTATTAAAAAGCATCATCTATCGAGTGGCATTTTTATAAGGACATTATAGAAGGTGGCATCCTGTTAAAGCCATCTCTATTGAGTGGCATATAGTTAAATTTCTCCAGGCAAAAATTCACCCCCTTACACCTCCCACAAAAATAGTGAACAATGGGATGACCATTCCTTAGGCGGCTGGGGTATTTATATTGTACAATAGATATCGGTAACGGCCAACAAACTGACATCGGTGATGGGCATTTAGTTATCTTTATCGGGCCTAATATCGTGCCCATCACCGATGACAACCATCAGTGATAGGCCTAAATATCATCTTTACGGGGTCTTGATTAGAACCCGTCACCGATGAGACCTATCGGTGACGGGCATATGTTCTCATAGAGGGTGGCATCCTGTTAAAGCCACCTCTATTGAGTGGCATATAGTTAAATTTCTCTTCGAAAGGGAAGCTGGTACATGCCTGATAACCATATACAATCCTTGCATAAACTGTATATATCTACACCACACAATGATTGCGCGGAAAGGGGGTCGGAAGAATCACAACAACCACCCTAACCAATGAGGACCAGGAGTATAGTATTTCCTGGATCACAGCATTTCCACTCATTCAGAGAGTTTCAACATAGATCATAATCTGACATCACGTTGTTCCCAGATGGTTTGCCGATCTGCAAGCAGGATATGGGAGGGATGGCGGGGGTGAACAACTCTCCAAAGGCTTGCCAGCAGAACGGGTTGTACAGGTGATATTGCGGCACTATTAGGGGTTTGAGCTGTATCCCAGTAAGAGTGATCTCTGAACAAGGCGAGCTGTCGCTGCATGCAAAATGGGCAGGCTTGATTGTGAAGGTCCCCCTGATATTCTCGTACTGAACACCTGAAACCGCCACTGCCGATGTTTGGTTTCTGCAGGTTGTTCTGTCACAATAAAATTGGTCTATTATGATAGGTGTTTGAACTTCTGACACTAGAATGTTTGAGAACCTTATGCCTTGAACCAACCCTGAACCACCCTGCATAGGAATGTCATTGTTTCTTAGCTCTGTGTATATGGTGGTCCTTGTTGGACTAGTCACATCATCTACCAGATTATGCTTACCTGCCAAGTCTTGATTCTGACACCAGTCATTGTTTTGAACATGCTGACATCTCTTACGGTGACATTGGATACACATGCTTTTGTGTTATACCTCCCTAGACCACCAATGCTAATCCCATGCCCTGGTCCACAGTTCACATTATGTATATTTATGTCACTGCAGCCTGTCTGGATGGAAACACAATCATCGCCTGCATCACAGAGAGAAAAGATAACTTCAGATACTTGTACTAGTGTTTTTATCTTTCCCTTAGTCCTGAATTTGTCGGTTTCTACAAGTGAGCACTGAACAGATCAATTGGTATGTAGTTTATTCTATGTTACGTAAAGAGACTGTGTATGTTTCTGTTTGATGCCGATTTCCCCCCACCAAGCCTTGCCAAAATTTGGCAACAACTTGACCAAGCATTACCAAATTACCAAGAAATGATTTAGAGAGCCAAATTGGAAGGGTATCTTGTTGATATTTGGTATGAAGCCCAATGCTTGTCGTTTCTGGATAATGCCATCAAAATTTGGTGGGGCAAAAGTTTGCAGCTATTGCCATCAAACTCAGCACCTTCTTTCTTTATTTTGGCAAAACCTTTTTTTGAAAAAATAAATCGAGAATGCAGCACTGTATTCCTATCTAACATATCACATGTGAAACTATACTGGCTTACTGCTTTGATTGAGTTAGTGAGAGCATTACCGCAAGCGAGGTTAGTGTGGTGAATGCTGACTTGTTTGGAGTTCTGCAGGTGTATTCCATCAGTGTTGGGACTGTTCTCAGGTGATGAGATGGTCAGGTCATGAACCATTACTCCTTGACAGCTATCAAACTTGAGATGGCACTGTGAGCTGTTGACAATGGTGATACCAGTTACTGTGACATTGGAACTACCATAAAACCTCAATGCCTGCATCAATGTATGTAACAATGATTGTTTAATTTGTTCCAATAGGCAGTTACCAATACGTTCAAGTATACAAATGCAACAAAATTTTGCTTACTGTAGGTTTAATCTGTGGAATCTTCTCCAGCTCCACATTGTACTGTTGGAAAGGACCCAAGGTAAGCAATTAATTTTTCTACTTTTGATTTGCTATAAGTTTGATTGTTATAGATGATCAGGCCTTACAGCATCAACATCATCATCATCGTTGTCATTTGGATCTGAATAGGTCCACCACTCTTGCCCCCTACCATTTATGACACCACTTCCTTGAATTGATATTCCACTAAGTTTTGTGAATTCAAGCCATTGAAGCAATCCAGAACCCCACGCTCTTGTACTGGTTTGAGCTAAAATAGTTCCATCTAGCTGCAAAATGGAAACACAATATTTAATAACAGCATTTCTACTTCTTCAATTTGTTCTAAAATCTGGATGGGATACACTATAGAAACATTCATTTTGAACTCACATCTTTTGACAAACAAATATACACTCACTTCCTGATGTTGATTATAATATGATTATTAAACACTGCAACCACTATAACAATCTTGGGCCAAAATGAAAAAAAATGCGGCAGTCTTTAGTCAGAAAATCCCAAGTAAATAGCTCAGTTGAGTTGAAACTGATATATGTATTGAATTGGTCAAGATTTTAAGGAGTGATACTACAACCATGTCATTTGTTGCAAAACGTACTGTGGTATATATGTTTTATTTCAAGCGACGGAAGACTCTTATTCCTGTCAATGATCTGCTGGAATACACTTTAGGACGGGGATTAGAGTTACCTGGAATAGAATGTTTGGTTTGCAGTAAGGCCCAGAAAATGAGATTGGGCCAACGACAAACTCAAGTTCAGATGGTACAAGAACTGTAGATGCTTCCACCTTGCACGCTGCTGCCCATGCTTCTTGAAAAGCCTGAATACATAGACAATAATTTAAGTTCAACCTTGTTTGGAAAAGACACTTCACTGTATCATCATAGGATGTATGTGAGCCCAAGTATATAACTCAGATAAAGTGTAGTCAACAGTCTACTATTTCTTTTAGTTATCGGTAGAAAATCTTTGCAGCACGTAACTCCATCTCATAAGAGGAGAAAGAAAGTTTTTCTTATTTAAGAAAAGACACTCTTATGTTACTGGTTTAATTTTAGGATAATTTATCAACTGATAACATGGAGTAATTAAATTCACTGTTGATTTTCTTGATTCTCTTCAATAACAAGTTGGACGCAGCATGAACTGACTATGAGAATTAACAGTTCTATGGTGAATTCAACTATAGTTGTATTCTGTGATAATCACAAAACTGCATTTGTTAGTCCATGACATTTCTGGTACAGTAAAGAAATCGGACAGATACCACAGAAATTTGTACTCTTGTCAACCATTTATCTACATGATACCAATTTTTAATACTTCAACACCAAACAAATGCAATATAAACTTATCAAGTAGGATTTGTAAAGACATGTTTCTTTTCAGAGTTGCACCAAATCATGCGAGAAAAGAATAATATAAACAAAAAAAATCCAAAACAACATGTGAGATTCTAGTCATTCTATTCTGAATAACATATGGTGTAATAAGTTTCAAAGTCCCGTACACTTAAAAGTTCAGGTTAAGCTCTTTTTAAATTAAAAAAAAAAAAGAATTCTGGCCATCATATCACTGCAGCATGTTAATGTGAAACGTATTACCAAGGTGACACAAACATATTCATATGCTGTAAGAATGAATTCTGCACAGCCGACAAGCAATCCAAATGGAATTATAACGTGAAGTTCCAGGAAACGTAACATATGCTAAAATCAGGTATTGCAGTCTGAATTCTGCACATAAGCCTAAAGAAGAGCTAAATGATTGTAACTGACAATAGAAACTGAAGCTTATCCTAATGTTTTAAAAAACAAATGAGGAACTCTTAACTCAGAATGAATGGTGCAGGTGGCACAATTTTTTAAGTTGAAAGCAGAACACTTTGAGAAGCAGTGCGGCAGTTACCTGAGTATCATCTGTAACTCCATCTCCACGGGCTCCAAAATCAACCACATTGAAGACCGTGTTCTGCGATGGGGCTGCTGGTGGCTGTGGTGGCAGCAGCAATGGTGGCAACGGCGGTGGCGGAGATGGCAATGTATGACCACTTCCACTGCTTGGTGTTGGCATTGTTGGAGCCGGATGTCCTTTGCCCTGGACAGGGCTTTCGCTCGGGTTGACGGGCACATTCGGGCTCGTACTCGGGCTTGGCTGGTATGGATCCTGATTCCCTTTGCCATATTGCTTGTGAGAATTGCCGGTCTTTCCTTTACCTTTTCTTCGCAGCAGAGTGCTGGAGGATGCTCTGTTTTGCCTCCAGTGCTTGCCACTTCTTGCGTCAGATAAACTGACATTGGAAGACAGAACAAGCAAGACAAGGAGAAGGAGGAAGGTGAGACCTTTAATCTCAAGCCCCATCTTTGCTTTTGTAACTTTGTATCTCTCTCTTGCTCTGAGAGAACAGTGTATATACGTGTTTGGAAGGAAGATAGGTGGGTGAGGGAGAGTGATAGAGTTTGTGGCTTTGAGGAGGGAAAGAGGGGGTTTAAATACAGAGCTCCATTGTCATCTTTGCTTCTTCAAGGCTGGAGCAGAGAAAATCGGAATAAAAGGAGGGCTTTTCATTGGGACCCCAACTCACGTGCATGCTTTGCATTCTTGCAGCTGCACGGAGAATTAAGGTGTATACTTGTAGTTTGTTGCTTTTGTGCATCACCATCACAGTTTATCTCTTGTGGTTTCCTTTATGGTGTTCTTTTTGTGAGAATCGGTTGGAGGAATCACACCCCCGCATTCCTCAAGTCTTGGCCCTCCCCACTTGCCATAGTTCAGAAAAATTAGACAAGATAGCTTATCTGTACTTATGTACTAACGGTTCACGGGGTAGGGAAGTGGCATGTCTTTGTGCCTACATGGAATCATTTGCCACTAGGTTATTCTTTAGGTAGGGTACAAGAAGGCAGCCAGGTGATTAAACTGACAACATGCTTTAAATACCAGTTTGTTTACCATTGTCAGGCTATTCTTGTCACAATTTTGGCCCAGACTCCCAGTCATGAGAATTTACTTATATGTGGGTCTTTTTTCATGCATGCTTCTTCTCTAGGAAATAACCCGTGAGTCTCATCATTACAACTACTACTGTTCAGGTATCCACCTCATGATAGACCTTGCTTTGAATCCAATCATGCCCTTTACACGCAGGAACTCCCAAATGCAGGTAATATGTAGTAGGTTGTAACTTTCTTTTACAATTTTCTTAACCATATGCTTTTGCGAGGAATTTTCTTAACCATATTATTTTAACAGAATTTATAGAACGATTTTGCTGCTTGAGTGGTTTTACATCTTGCGTTATTGCGTGCAAGCTCAATTTTTATCATTGCAGGCAGACACTTGAATGGCTGGCTGGCTGGCCCCAAAAGTCATGGGATGTGGGAAGCATATGATACTCCCTCCAGTTGCATAATTCTTGATATTTTGGATAATAACACAGTCTTTCAAACTTATCTTTGACTTTGTTTTTTATTATAATATATGCAATAAATAAATGTATGTTTACCTTTTCTTATAGTACTTTGAAAGATAAATCTATATATGTTGTTCTAGTTCCTTTAAACTAAATATTTTTATAATTATTGATAATCAAAGTTACAAAAGTTTAATCTTAACCTTATCCAAAGCGTCAAAAATCATGGAACCAAGGGAGTAACCGCTAAGAAGATCCAATATATCCCTCTTGGCAAATGGGAGTACATTCGGCACGACCATTTTCTGATTTTCAGCATACAATGTAATGTGCATTTATGAAGCTTATTAGAGTTGGGGTTTTCATCAGGATCACTGGTTTCCTACTGTGTGGCTAACCAATTGCCGTTCACATGCTTGCAGGGATTTGTCACGAGGAGGAGTGGCCGGACCAACTGCCGCTACCGGACTAGGGAGAAGGGCCCCCCATCCCAAGTTGCCCAACGCCATTACGCCCAAGCATAAACAAAGCCACCAACCTCTCCTCTCTAGTCTGTACCATCCTCGTCTCCAATCTCCAATCAATCATCCATTCATCCATGCAACCACCCGGCCGCGCGTGCTGGCACGCATCAGCACCACTCATTTGCCGTCTTCAACTCTCAAGTAAGTGGAGTACGTGCGTTCGTGGTTGCCGAATGTGGCAGGTCATCTGCAAAAATAATATCCCTTCATACACCAAAAACGCATATTGCATTATTGCTAGCTTGGCACTCCTGCATCGTGTTGCACTGTTGGCTAGCTTGCGATTCCTGCTGCGTGTGCCGCTACGTGCACTACTGGAAAACGGAGCTTTAACCCTGATTGATAATCCTTTTTTTTTTTTGTCCCGGTTGAAATAACCGGGACTAAAGACACACACCAAGTTAAAACAATGTGTGGGATGTGAGATTTGAACTCAAGATCTCTCACCACAACTCTCACGCGCGTTACTATATCACCTACTACACATATCTGACTTGGATAGAGATGTTTTCTTTTTAAACTAATCCTGGAGGCACCTTTAGTTCGGGTTAGTAACACCAACCGGGACTAAAGATCGTTGGGACCTGACACGCTCTGACAGCTATTTAACCGGGACTAAAAATGATCTTTAGTCTCGGTTGATGTCATCAACCGGGACTAAAGATCAAAAAACTCTGTTGGGTTTTTTAACCTGGATTAAAAATGATCTTTAGTCCCGGTTCCTATTCGAACCGAGACTAATGTGGTTTTTTTCATCCGGGCAAAGATCACTTCTTCAGTAGTGATGCCACACTGCCACTGTCCGTGGATTAACATTGGATGGATCCTTTAAACTTACACATGCTTAAAGCGTAGCAGCTTGCAAATATGTTAATCGTGATAATGTGACATTTAGCTTACACGGAAACAACATTTGTAACATTCTTTGATTGTTGTCACTGCATGCTTCAGGTTTTCGCCATTATGTATATGGCCAAGATTGTCGTCACCGAACAGGAGCTGTTAAGCAAGCTTACTGTCAGCACCTTGGGATGAAAGGTATGAATACTTCTTTCTGCCACATTTTTCCATTCAAGGCCAAAACCGTCAACATCTATAGCGAGTCCTTCCAAAGCTCCAACTCGACCTGACATGGTCATCGTAAGGTCACAGCCAATCTGCGTCAGTTGTACCAGTTGCAACAAACTCTTAAACTATAAGTAGTAACTACTAGCACCTATAAAAAAGCAGCAGTTACGTACCAATAGACATATGTATCTGCATTCAACTTACATAAGTTCTCTTCTGTACCAGAATCGTTTGGACTTGAGTGGATTAACACCTCAGGCAGGCAACAGAGGAGGAGGTATCCTAGCTTTTGTTGGCTCCTGAGACATGTGTGCAGAAGATTGGTGGCTGTTCGTCGCTCGCGTTCACGGGCTGCTGCGTCCTGCCAAATCTGCCCGATTCGCCTGCGCTGTAGTGTCTGTCTCTTCCCCCTTCTGAACATTATTGAATGAGACACCAGCCACACACCCGATCCATCGTATTATTGCAACGCCTCTCGCTGAATTTTCTGCAGTCTATTATATTACAATCTGCAATTTGCTGGTCGAGTTAGAGATAACACGAGTTGTTGTCAGTACGGGTAGCAATCTAGCAGAGTCTTGATTGGGATATGCCAATAATTTGCTGATGCGCAAGCAAGAGTACACTAGAGCAACGGCCAAAGCTCGTCTCTGGCTTACTACGGTCAAGTTGCACCGGCGATTCATCGAATCTACCGCACGGTTGCATGTCGCCGCAGTACTTCACTGGTGCCCGTGATAGATGCGGCCGAGCAGCCAGCTGCCATCTACAGGGCTTCGGCTGCCTCCCAAGTTGGTAAGAATTCGGAAAAAGTACACCGTAGGTCCCTCAACTTGTCATCGAGTTACAAAAACGTTCCCCAACCGCAAAACCAGATACCGAAGGTCCTTCAACTAACAAAACCGTTCGCTTGAGGTCCCTCGGTGGTTTTCAACCCGGTTTTATCTGATGTGGCAGGTGAGTCAGCATGGGTCCCACGTGGGCCCCACCTGTCAGCTTTGCCACATCACCTTCTCTCTTTTCCTCTCTTTTCTCCCATCTCATCTCTCTCTCTCTCTCTCCGAGGCTGTTGAGGACGGCGCGCGGGCGGCGGGTCTGGGGCGCGCGCGCGGGCGGCCGGGAGAGGGGCGGAGCGCGGACGGCCGGGGGCGGAGCGAGCGATGCGGCGGCGGCGGCCCGGGCGTAGGCGGGCGACGTGGCGGCAGATCCCCCAGCCGCGTCACAGCCGCCTTGCTCGTGGGGCGCTGCCATGATGGACTTGCTGGACGAGGAGCTCGTCGGCCTCAGCGCTCGCATCGGGCTCGCCAGCGCCCACGCCCAGCTCCGGTGGCTACGCGCGCCGTGGGTTCTTGCGCTGGGGGCAGCGGCGGCGCCGTCGGCAGCGGAGAGCCAGTAGGAGGAGGACGTAGGCGGCGGCGCGGCGCCGAGGCCGCCAAAGAACCCGGCGCACTTGATGCGGTGCTGCTGGGTAGACTCGTACTCGTCGTCGTGGTCGTTGCCGGCGGCGGAGTGGTTGCCGCCCAGGTGGGCGAGCGCGCCGGCGGACGATTTGGGCTTGGGCTCGCGATGGGACTCCACGCGGCGGAGCGCGCAGTCGCTGAAGTCGGTGGAGAGGCGCTCCAGGAAGTCCCCCGAGAAGCTGCGACTGCCGCCGCCACCGTTGGCAAACGACGCCGAGCTCTGGTGGCCGCCACTCGACGACGAGGACGAGGAGTAGAGGAAGGACTAGAAGCTCTTCTTCCTCGGGCTGTCCGCGGTGATCGCGGAGGGAGCGGGCGCCGTTACCGGTGTCTCCTCCGGCCGCGGCGCCACCGACTTGCTCCCCTGCTCCCGCTGCCGTTGCTGCCTTGCTCCCCCAGCCGCCCGCGCGCCGCCCCACCCCCACCGCCCGCGCGCCGCCCCACCCCCACCTCCCGCTGCCGCTGCCACTTGCTCCCCCGCTGACAGAGACAAGAGTGAGAGAGAGAGGAGGAAGGGAGAGAGGAGGGGGGAGAGGGATGCCGCTGACGTGGTCGACTGACATGTGGAGCCCACGTGGGTCCCACGCTGACTCAGCCGCCACGTCGGACAAAACCGGGTTAAAAACCACTGAGGGACCTCAAGCGAACGGTTTTGTTAGTTGAGGTACTTTCGGTATCTGGTTTTACGGTTGGGGGTCGATTTTGTAACTCGATGATAAGTTGAGGGACCTCCGGTGTACTTTTTCCTAAGAATTCGTGGGCCAGTCTTGTGTTTGGGCCGGATTTGCACGTTGGTGCCGGGTGCTTCTGCAATTCTGCATGGGCCAGGCTTTGTCAGCTGGCTTCGGGGACACAGATTTCGGGCCGAATGCTGGATCAACAATCTTCACTGGTGCCTGCTCTTGGTCAAAGATGGTGGCAAGGCAGCGGCATCTTAACCAATGGTAATGTGCAGACACTGACGGTGGTCCCCCAGTGAACATATATAGGGCCTACTGACCTAGTAGAGCTCAACCGTATCTATGGTTCTATACCTACTCTCACATGAAAAACCACGACAGCTGAGCTACCTCGGACGTTGTGCTTCCCTACACCCTACTTACGTACAGTACTCCTATACAACAAGAGTTCTGCTCCAGTACGTAGAACTCCTACTATACAACAAGAGTACGGGACCTACGGCTTGTGTAGTGTGTACTCTTCCCTTTGGCACGTACTAGTCGATTACTGTTAGGGTGCCTACGTGGGCCAATGCCTTCTGGGCACCTAGGAGATGATGTTGACGTGGCGAGGAGGTTGGGTGTGGGTGACTGGATAAATCGCTACCGCGTGTTGGGCAGCATGGCTGGCATTCAGAAAACATTGATCACTCGGACACCAGGGTCAAGGAAAGGGAGAATCAGCATGTCTCAGTTCTCAAGGTGATTTGCAGAGCTCATTCGGATCCTCTGTGCCTGCCAGAGTTTGCGTCAAAGAGATGCGAGTGCACAGTATCATGGTTATCTCCCTGAGCCTGACGCAGTGAGGCTCATTGGAGTAACTAGTGTGCGCATTACTAGGTGATGGGTAGGAATAATAGTATTAAAATATACTCCCTCCGTTCTTAAAAAAAAATATATCCATATACATAATTAGATGTTAGTTTTTTTACGGAGGAAATAAGTATTTCTACATTCTTTAACAATAACTAAGATAGTGGCAAAAGATTACCTTTTAGTCACTTCAGTGGTTAAATTTTTAGTCTTAATTGTTTGGATTTTCTTTCATACATCTAATTGGCTAAAAATGTATAGATTTTCATACGTTGCTATTAGTCTCATGAATTTATACTGTAGTACAGATTTTAAATCATATACATGTTTGTATTTTAGAAGAGATGGAGTAAATCCATAAAACCAACAATAACGCTCATTGCTAGCCTTATCATTCTTTTAAGCAGTGACAAGATTTGGAATGCCAAAACTTTTGGTATAGATGGCTGGATTGATGCAAAAATTATTAGGCTGGGCTAGATCTAAAAGAAATGGTGTTGCCAAACTTGTTGGCTACAAACCAAATGAGTGACAAAAATTTTTGGAATACCAAATAAATTTTGAAAGTTTGACAGTAGCTTACAACCATACATAACTTACTTGGTATTCTCTTGGTTCCCAAATACTTATCACTATTGGTCGAAATTGTTCCATTTTTTCTGCTGATAATTTTTGAATAGATAAGCTATAATAAATGGAAATATAATTAATGCGTATTTTTAGATATAAAATACTTTGATAATATGATACCGGTTATGTGGGGATTTTCCTACAGTCGTCGTGCGTCAAAGAAGGGTCCCGGACGGGAACAGATGAGGGCGTTGCGATGTAAGCGTGTGGATGAGGCATCGCGCGTGAAGGGGAGCACCGGCGGCCATTTTCGGATTCGCTATAGTGCTTGCAGTTTAAGTTCTTATCACAATTTATTAGTTTGTTGCGATCCTTTTATTTAGCAAGTTTGTTCATTGTAAACCTATATAAGCCAGCTTAATAAGGAAATAAAGTAAGCAAGTTTCTCCTTCAGTACGGCTCCGGGGAGGCGAGGTGTATGCCCTTGTCCTCCCATCGAGCACAACTACGTGCTGAGGTGCTTCGGCCCTACCCAGCACCTAACAATATCTTTTAAAGTATTTATAATTTTTTTAACAAAAAACGGATAAGTGGTTAAAGTTTAAGGCTGTGTTCTTCTCCCCCTCTTCCCAACTCCTCTTCATCGTTTTCCGCACGCACGTTTTTCAAAATACTAAACGGTGTGTATTTTGCAAAAAGTTTCTATGCAAAAGTTGCTTAAAAAAATCAAATTAATCCATTTTTAAAAAAAATTAGCAAAAACTTAATTAATCACGCGCTAATGGATCGCTCCGTTTTCCGTAATCACTGTGCGCGCCTGGGAACGAATGCTGCGAACGCAGCCTAAATATGAATAGGTGTTTGGTTTCAAGTATTTGGAAAGGAAGGGGCGGTTCCAAGTTTCCAACAGTGGCACTTTGTGATTTCTGAATGAGATTTGAACTATTATTGTATTTAAGGAACCGGAAGAATTCCTGCGGGTGAGGTAGACAGAAACAAGAGGAGTACATAATTTGGATGGGTGAATGTCGTCGCATACCCAGCATACAGCAGCAATACATGAGGTAGGGTACAAAGAGGTAACTGCAAACTGCGTACCTCTAACTATCTCAAAAGATGCTCTCCCTGTATATCTCTCGTGCTTACCGCATAAAACCATTCTTAAAGCAATCTCGAGGCCTTTTTAGGCGACAGCCTTTTGAACGACGATCTCCTTGGAACAACCAATTGATAATTGTCCTCTCTGATGCATTGTACTCGACCAGATATGAACAATGTGCACGCAGTTGTCCTACGCTAATCTACTGCTCGTACTTAATCAATTGATGGTTTAGCTGAATGTTTTGTGATCACACGTGCACATCCATGTGAGTTTCAAGTTTGTCTAGTACGGACTGGAGGTTGGGCTTGATAGTGTTGCATTCTCTCCTACCAGAGTATAGTACATTTATAATTTTGTTTTCACCGGTTTTTTCTCCACCACATTTTAGGAATAGATAGCATAATCATTAATTACAACTTGCGGTTCATGACTTCATCTAGAGTCTACTACGCTATTCTTTGAAATAATCATTTGGAAATTTCATACTTTATGAATTTAATCAACTGTTAACCAAGATATAAGTACATTTATTTTGCAATACAAACTATACCAATAGTAGATACATCCTCCCTCATTCATAAATATGAGTATGCATAAATTAAGAATAAGAGAGAGATTCTCCTTTGGTTATCTTATTGATCAAATTTTAAATTGTATGTATACCCCTCTTATGCAATTGATTGACTGAAAATGCTTGACCTCCTATGCATCGAAATCATTGTTTATAATTGGGAGCGAAGGGGTATTCAAATTACTTTTGAGTGATATTGGTTTCAATTATTACTGCAGTAGAAATACTTATTCTATGACAAATCCATGTCAAAGTTAAATTCCAAGAACAACTTTAAAATCTATAGTTTTATGATGATTTTAATGCTATATTTGTAATTTTGTGATATAATGCCCTGAAATATGTTGTTTTGCAATAATTTTATCAAAATATATGTGGTTTTGTGAAATTTATTTAAAATTAAAGATTATCATACAAAGATAAACCGGAAGTAGCACTATTTTTTTAAGACTCGGAAGTACTAGCACTAGAGACTAGAGTCCATATGTTCATCTAAAACAAACCTCTGGGAGGAAGCACTGATCTTCACCGAGACGACACATGCCAATCGTTCCATTTGTAGTGTCGGAATCCCGTGCACAAATGAAGAGCTTGATCAAGACAGACGAACCCTTGAACGCCATGAAAAAGATTGCGTTAGCTCCCATGCACCACCGCATCCGTACCCAAGCTAGCTTTTCCTCGTGAACCTGAGCTATATGCCCCTTTCCGGCTCGTTCTTTGACTCGAGGCCGGCCAGGAGATCGGAAGAAGGAAGAAAGATCAATCGATTCGATAGGTATCGTTGATCATCTCGCCGGCCGCTATCTCCTTTGCATACCATACGATGCATGATTATTCATGGCCACCGATTCGATGCCTGGAGATTCGTGTTATTCCAAAAGGGAAACCGGTCGATGTCCATGAAAAGCAGAGAGCAAGAGAGAGATTTTGTGTGTGGATGTGTGTATATGAGAGAGGGGTCTTGGACCGACCGGTGCGCACTTTGGACTGGACATTCGCAATGCACAGTTCTCTTCCGCTGCTGCTGCAAGGCTGAGCAATTCTGCTGCGCTAGCTAGCCTTCTGTTCTGTCTCAGATGGCCTTTTTGGTTTTCACCCCCCCACTGCTTCGCGCTAATCCTTGAGCTTGTAGCTCTCGTTTTGCTCCTTTGATCTTTTTCTTCCTTTGATGCTGCTCTCAGTTTTGGGGCAGCCTTCGAGCAAACACAATCATAGGGCTACAAAAGTCCTCCTAATGCGTTCAAGGGAATAAAATTGTTTATAGGAAAAAAAAGTTATAGATAAAACTTTTATACTTTGTTTCCTGAGCAATTTAAAATTAAATTTTAGATAAATAAACTAGAGTTAATTTTATAATATCCTATCTATTATAATCCAAGTTGCACAAAAACAGTAGTGATCTTAGCATGTGGCACATAAAACAAATAATAGTGTGGTTTTATAAAACTTTAGAATCATAATATTTGTGGTTACATTTCATTTGATAAAATCACTGTAGTTTTGTACAAATTGGATCATTATATGTGGGGTTTTAATGAAAATTACTTAATAAACTAGAATGAAATTTCAAACCAACTTTCAAAATTATGTTTTAAAAATCAAATTCTGGTCTTACAATCCGAAAGGCAAACGGTGGACGACTTTAAAAATGAATGCAACATGTCACGAGATTAGCTTGTGACCTCTTCTTCCCTTTGATACTGTGCATTAGTACAGAGGGTGGAATGTGCTACGTACAGGTTCGGTTAAGCAGAAACAGCCGTCAGTAGTGTCATCGAGCGGCGTGCGCGTTAGTAACAAAGTACAGCAGCGTGTTGGTGCATCACGAGCTGTACCGGTACGTGTTTTTACGGCGAGACGTGACACTGCTCATTTTCTACTGGCGCGACGCAAGCAAAGTTTTTCCCTGCCTGACCATACGTCGCAGCCAGCCAGCCGCCGGAGGGCAGGGCCATCCAGCCCCGTGCCCCCGCCCACGCGCCACGCACGAAATCAACGTGTACCCCCGTGACGTTACTGGACTAGCAGTAAGTAGTGGTAAATCTGTTGCGCTGCCGGTACACGAACGTACTCGTGGTACACGGGACGAGTAAATATTCTGGCGCCGGCGGCCACCGCGCTGCATGTTGCGATGGATGGATCAATCACGTTGCACGCGCCTCGACGCGACGCCAGCGGGTACGTCTTTCCGGTGGCGCGGCAGCAACAACGATCCGGTGCCTGCCTCGTGATCCGCGAGGCAATACAAGTATTCCTTCCCTATACACGCACTCACAACTCACAATAGCTGCTGCCGCTGGCTGCAAGCATATCGGAGACTGTTCCGCGGGTCACATGCCGCGGCTTTTGACCGCCCGCGTCGTCGTCGTCGTCGTTGATGGGTGATGGGTTTCCGCCGCTGCTTCCCCTGCAACGCTGGATCTCCGGTCATGTTAGCATGACGTAAAAGGCGCGGAACAGGCACTAGTCGGGGTCGTCATTGCCATATATGACGCGCCTTCTCGTTCGATTTCGACGCCTGTTCCAAGGAAGGACCCTTGCCTGCATCCATTCGCCATTTGATTCTCTCTTCTCTGAATACTACTACTACCACCCGGTACGTAGTACGAGTACGTCCCTCTCTTTCTCCGTGTCTTCGGCCGTGGATAGTGTGCGCTAGCTATAGTAGAGCTCCGGGATACGTGCGGCGTCGCAGATATCGCAGCGGTCTGCCTCGACCAGTCAGTCCATCTATTCGAGCCTGAACCTGCCGCACTGTCACACACAGCGCTTCGCACGCACCAGCCGCACACTCATTGGCTACCCGCTGTACTCCACCCCCTTGCATGCCTTCGCATCTGTTATCGTGCATAGCTAAACGAGCATCTCGTCTCTCTGCTTCCCGTTGCAATCCCGGATTATCGATCTCTCACCCTGATCCTATATAACCTACCAGCTGCTCTACTAGTCCAACTGGTAGAGTTCAGTTCATCAGTTGTGTTCTCTTGCTCGACGCGTTGCTTTGATAAGAAGCACACTGTGCGACGAATCATGCTTCACCATTACTACAGCGGCGGCGCAGGCCATCATCAGGACGTCGCTGCAGCTGGTAGCCCCGGCGACATGGCTTCCTCCACCTTCTCGCTCTTCTTCCCTCTGTCCAAGGGGCAGTGGCCGCCGGTGGTGGAGGAGTCCGCAGCCTACGACGACCACAGCACCGTCACCACCTCTCCTTCCTCGCCTTCTTCGTCGTCCACCGGCTCCGTCGACTGCACGCTCTCGCTCGGCACGCCGTCGTCTCGCCGTGCCGAGCAAGTGGCGGCGGCGCCTGCGGCAAACAACCACGGGGCTCCGGCGCATTATTCGTCGTCGCTGTCAGCGGCGACCGTGTCCTGGGACGCGACTGCCGAGTCCTACTATTGCGGCCAGCAGGGGAGGCCGACTGCCGGCGCCGCCAAGGGCGCCATCGGCCACGACGCGCTCCTCGACCGCCGCTGCGCCAACTGCGGCACCGCGTCCACACCGCTCTGGAGGAACGGCCCTCGCGGTCCCAAGGTTCGTCTGATGCTCTCGCCGTTGCTGTTCTATCTGCCACTTCGGTTTTGCTAATCAACGTCGTGTCGCTGACGTTGCTGTTACGTTTTCTGCAGTCGCTGTGCAACGCGTGCGGGATCAGGTACAAGAAGGAGGAGCGGCGCGCGGCGGCGACGGCCGACGGCAACGCCGGATGCGGCTTCACCGCGCAGCAGGGACGCGGGTCGACCGCGGCCAAGGCGCCGCCTGCCGTGACGACGTGCGGCGAGGAGACATCACCGTACGCCGGCGGCGAGGTCGCGGATGCGCCATTTCTCGCCTGGAGGCTCAACGTCGTCCCACCGCCGGCGGCGACGGCGTTCTCGGTGTGGCCGGAGTGTGCTAGCCTCTACCATTACAACTAGCTAGGAGATTAATTAACTAGTGTAGCTAGGAGCATTAGCGGTGGGGGAAGGGAAGCTGCACTGTTTTTTTGGGGACATTTTGTACGGTCGCACGCGCCCGGATTGATCGAACTGTATGCATGTGCTGTGCTGTGTTGCACGCTAGTTAGCCCTGATGACTCTGATCTTCAAACCGAGCTCATTTCGAATGAACATGTAGCTGTGTAAGGTCATCTTGCTCGGAAAATCCTTTCTTTTCCAATCGCTTGTGCTAGTACTAGTGCTACATCTCAATTCTGACGCGCCAAGATGCAAGTGAAGATAAAAAAAAAAAAAAAATTTGTGACTATACTAGGTAGGATTTCAAGGCTAAGGGCTAAGGCTCAGTTTCTTTTCTTTGATTCCAAACTTCATCTTACTCATTTTTTCATGTTTTTTAAACCGTTAAATGATGTGTTTTTTTAAAAAATATATAAAAGTTGTTTAAAAAATTCAAATAAATCTATTTTTTAAGTTTATAATTATTAATATTTAACTAATCATGTGTTAATGAATTTTCTCGTTTTACGTGCGCTAAACCTCACTTCTACTTTTGAAGGGATCGAACGCAGCCTAATTGTCCCAATTGGGCCGGAAACTCCATCGAGCCAATAGTTACGTCGGCTGCACAGGATGGGCTGTCCCAATAGGCCCGCAATGGGTGGTGCAAATTGAGAACGGAAGTACGGAAAGGCTGAAATCTTGTAAACCGAAGGGGTTTGGAGATTAAAACTCCGACCCTCCTAGCCTTGGTTTTCTTTCGTGGTGGCTGTAAAACTAAGGACTCACAAAGGGTCGTCGCAGATTGAAACGCTGGGTGATTAGAATTCATGATTAGCAAGTTGAGGCTGAGTACAATCCTTTTTTGCTCTTGGGAGTTGGGACAGCATCGTGCACCGACTACTCTTCCCTGAACTTCTGAAGAGCGACGAGAGCCTGAACTTCGAAGCTGTGTTTTTTAAACCTTTTTCAATTTTTTGCCTCTTGGCTGTGTGTTTTTTAAAGCTTTGGAGATGAAAATTCGAAGCATCATGCATACACCGAGAATACCTGTGTGTTTAAAGCTGTTTTGAGTTGAATAGCATCGACCATTCGACCCTGAACTTCTGAAGAGCGACGAGAGCCAAAGGGAAAATTGATGAAGATGGCAGCTTCGTATGTTCAACTAGATGCCGGCGTTCCCGGAGCTCGCAATGTGCGGTGCCAAATTTGAGAACGGAACAAGCATTATGACTGCTGAAATCTATTCCTATCTGCTAACTTCTCAAGAAATACTCCAATCGAAGGGTTTCGGAGAATTAAACTCCGGCCCCTCTGAAAAAAATACATCACTCAAAGGGTCGCAGATCAAAACGCCGGACCTCTACGTCCACCATAGGTTTCAGCGGCCACAGCTAGCAAACTGGTCGCTTCAAAGTATTGGCCGACGCCGAGCAGGCCGGCAAGGTAGACAGCTTCGTTCTTGTAGTTCCGTAAAATAATACCGATCTAAGTGGTCGGAAATTAAAACTCCGAACCCCTTGAACTTGATTATGCCTCGACTGCTTTGGCGTCGATTCCATTGACCCCCATGGTTATGTGGGCTGCACAAGATGGGTTGTCCCAATAGGCCTCATTTTCACGGAGCTCGCAAGGGGTGATGCAAATTGAGAACGGAACGTCTGAAATCTATCTGCAAATTTCTCAAATTACCAAGTGGATGGGTTCGGAAATTACAACTCCGAGCCCTCTAGCCTTGATTTTCTTTCGTTTCGCTATGAAAATACGGACTCAAAATGGTCGCAGATTGAAAGGTGATTGGAATTCAGGATTAGCAGGTTGGAGGCTGAGTACAGACCTTTTTGCCTCTAGGACAGCTAGCACCATAATTTTTCAGCATCATGCACCGAGTCAAAAGTTGTGTTTTTTAAGCTGTTTGGAGATGAAAATTCGAAGCATCACGCATGCACCAAGAATAGCTATTGTTTTATAAAGCTGTTTGGAGATGAATAGCATCGACAATTCGAATCTGAACTTCTGAAGAGCGACGAGAGCCAAAGGGAAAATGAAGACGACAGCTTCAGATGTTCTGCTCGAGGTCGGCGTTCTCGGTACGGGTAGAGCAGAGCAGGCTATTCTATTCCATCACAGGTGGCTAGATCACTTGGTGGACTGTATTTACTTGCACTGATGCAACCAGAAAGCAGAAAACGGCCTGGCAAATTAATGTGCAAAATTGTATGTTGTAGAGCTATGTTTCGAGCCAATTTTTGCCCTATCATTTTTTTTATGCCTAGACCTTGGTAATACTAATTTTGCTAGCATAGAATTTGTACCGGTATAGATAGTAGTTGGTAGCAAAGCAAACATTTGCGTGATACTATTGAACTTGCCAAAAAAATTTGATAAGAAAAGGATTGACTGCGATCCAGACAAACCCACGTTGACAGCATCAAAGCCACCGGGTACTCCTAGCACGCGACTAATCGCGATCCCGCAGCACGCATGATAGTTGATGGTCGTGTCTCGAACATTCAGCACGGTCCCGCGCCGACCGGGTCAGCCAACAGATAATCGTTGTACGTATATATTTTTTCTTAGATTGCATGTTACTAGAACAGAATTAGCGTTCATATATTAGCATCTTATGTAAATAGTTTGGAATTTCTTTGAAACATTCTACATGAAAAAAACTCGTCGTTAACGGAATTCGAAAAATCTACTAATATTCGTAGATGAATAAAAGAATTTCACCTAGAAACTCTGTAGTACATAATTAAAAAATCTAATTAATTAAAGATTTTATACATATAAATTAATTCTTCGTATAGAAACTTCATATGTATAAAATTTCCATATAGAAACTTCTATATATAAACTTTTTTATAGAAACTTTATAAAATACACTTTACATGCAAACGTTTTAACATATAAAATTTTTGCATACATTTTTTATATAGAACTTTCTGTTAATGAATATGAAATTCAAGTTAGAAAAGAAAATAAATATTCAAGTACTATTATTGAGTATAAAATCAGCCGGTTACACAGTACGAGCCATGGCTATAGCCAGTGGTGGATTCACCTCCCGGGCAGTACAGGCAGCTGCCCGGGCTTCAAGGTAATGATCTATGGAGATCATGCGTTGATCCTCCGTTAAAATAGATTAATTCCTAGGTAATGTACGTGTTAGTCAGAGATAAATACAGCAAGTGTAGGCTGCAGCAACTGCTTGCCCAGCTTCAGGAAACTCCTAGCTCGCCACTTGCTATAGCGAGCAACAGCGCTCATGCATGTGCGTCTGCCCACGCCCGGGAAAAAAATAGTGTTATTAGAGCTGATTTTCCTGTTTACGAAAATAACATGCACAATACCCAAATCAGGAAACCATTCGCGTAGGTGCGCGTCTCACGAGCGATCGCGCATTAGAAATTTCGAAAGCTGGCGCCGCTGCGCCATACCCAGCAAGACGAAAATAGTCTTGTCACAGGCGTGCCTCCTCTTTGCGAGTTGCAACGGTGTCTCTCAACCAACACGAGTGAAGTTCCAAACTGTTGTTTCACGATCAATAACCGTGCAGTCTTTGCGAATAATTCCTCCGTCGTAAAATAACTTTATTTCTAACTTTGATCCGCAAATAAGTTCAATTACTAAATTTGATCCGCAAATCGATGAGTTTACTACTATATATATTTCAGTATTTCACAAACATCCTCAAAATCGTTACATCAAGAATCTGAATATTTATAAGAGCAAGTACAGTAACCCTATATAAGCAGGTTGTAGCAATAAACAAATTATATTTATGTTGAGATGAAAAAGAGAGTGTGTGAAAAGAGAAATGTGGGCACTTATTTTGTCGCCAAGCTCTAACATAGACTCCCATGCGTGCTGTGGGGTCCACTAATGCTTAGCCTATGGATGACCACCGAGCCTTCATGCTGCTAGTGTAAAAGTTGTCCATTCAATTAAAATTAGTCATAGGTGACCTGTGTAATGACGCGGCTAATCCTAATATAAAATCGTTTATTTCTTTTACCCATGATTTTTTCAAATTTTGTTAAACATTTATCTCATTGTCTTAGGATTTTAAAAGATCGAACACTATAATTAATAGGTTTCTAATTTTATAATTTTTAAAAGTTACACCAGTTGTCACTCATTTTATTTGCTTGCTCGACCTGTCACAGCTAGCTTCTGTTAATCCTCCTTTGGGCTTTTAAAATCAGGCATTGTAATTTTTAGAGTTATTTGTCTCATTGAGTTCCTTTTTATAGTTTTTAGAAGCCCCGTCAAATGCTGTTATGCTACTCTTATACGGATCTCCCGCTACTCCCTCTTTATTATCATTGAAATTTTAAAAATGGAATATGATTATCATTTGAGTTTTTTTATTTTCTAGAAGTTTCGTCAACTGATGTGACTGTACTCCTTCATGGCGTACTTGTTGCCTTCCTCTTAATCATCATCAGGACTCGAAAAATCGAACCTAATTATCATTGGAGTTTTTTTATAATCTTTAGATGTCCCATCAAACGTCACCACCATCCTTTACAGCTCCCCCTTTATTGCTATTTTTCACCGTTGTTTTTGGATGGACTATAGTTTTAATATTTCTTATTTTTATTCTAGTTTTTTATTTATAAATCCTATTCCTACTTGAACTTATAATTTCCTTTTCTAATTTTAGAATTTATTTTATTTTTTATTCTAAATTTTAGTTAATATTGTAATGTGTTCTACATGGATTGTTCTTTCAATATTTTTTATTATGAATTTCACTTATTTTTGAATTATATTATGGAACTGTCCATTTTATTCAATCAATTTATATCTATTTACATTCGATCAATTTGCACCATTATAATTATAATTTAGATGCACTACGATCTGACAGTATAAATATTTCATTAGATTTGCAAGCTTAACTAACTATATATATTGTCATTCAATCATCTGCAATTCACTATTATCATTGTATTTGCCCCTACTCATGCTATCTCATGCACCGTAACATATCCTATCAATGCCGCTTTCTGCTAAAAGTCAGGTAAAACAAATTGCCTTGTAGCTTTTGTTCATGAAACACATCGACGACATTCTGTTGTAGCTGTGGGCTGTGGCTATAATATATATCAAGCACAAAATCCACGTTTGAATGCAAGCAACAGCTAGAAACAAAACTTAAGTGCTTGTTTTCTCGGCTACTGATGCCTCTGGCCAGCCAGCACCTGACCTCCGTCCGGAGATAATCTATATGTATATAAAGTTTTTTTTAAAGCTGGTATGACCTGCGTATTAATACCTTTCTGTTTGTTTGGTTATGCCAATTGGAATCGGAAAACAGAGAGCAAATACCCCTACTAATTAGAGATAGTTTGTAAAAGATTGTATGTGAATCCGTGTATAACAGTGTTTCATAATGTAATTTTATGTCACTAGAAAAATTGTCCGTGCATTGCAACGGGAAATCCCTTAATTTACCATGCTAAATCCTTGCCAATAACAGTGTTACCCCTATAAATTAGCAACCTGTTTCGGTTATAGAAGAAATCAAGGCATCGTTTTGTGTTTGGAAACGAAATCGATCTCGTGCTTGTGTTCTGCGTGGAAACTTGATAGGGAACGCTATCTAATTGGAAACATAATCGAAAAACACGTGACGAACGAAAGATTTAAGCGTGATCTATTTAAGTTATGTTTTTTAAAGTGAGTATAAGATTGGCTAAGTCAATTAAAAAGTTGTATTTTAGATCCTACGATGAAAATAATCCCTACAAACATGGCATTAAACCCTTAAGAATCTACATGTCAGCCCCCGATACATATATATCTTTCTTCCTATCAACCTCTTTCTCTCCACCTCTCCCCCGCAAATCGAGGGTGAGATCGGGATATTGGACCTGAGCTCGTTGTCGCCGCCACACCCTCCCTCCATTGTCGTCATGCCGCCCCACCGCCGTCGTCACCGAATTATCCCCTTCTTTTCCTTCCTCCACGCCACACGCTCTCCCTTCCACCCGCCCGCGGATTGGGGGCGGCACGGTTGCCCCTCCCTTACCATCGCCACCTCGCCCTCCCTCTCCATCGAGTTGCCCCACCGCTGCTGGATTATCCCCTTCTTCAACTTTCTCCACGCCGCCAGTTCTCCCCTTCCATCTGCACGCGGATCGGGGGTGGTGCGGCTCCTTCCCTCGTTGTCCCGCTGCCGCCGGCTTATCCCTTTCTTCTCCTTCCACCCACGCACAGATCCTCGCTGCTATCGGCTCTGCCCTTTCCCTTGCGTGCTGATCCAGGCGGTGGCGGATATTCAGGCTATGGCAAGGGTGAAGTCAACGGCCGTGGCGGTAGATGAAACTGTAGCCAGTAGATCTAGGATGGGTGGTGGTAAAACATGAACATACCGTCAGAAGAAGGGAACACATATGCCGATATTAGTGAAATTTAGACCTGATACGCTTAAAAAAATCCACATCTCATAAACTAATGCACTAACACATGCATGCAGCATTGTGCTAGCATATGGAGTTGTTCGATCCAGTCATGATTGATGATGTGATGATGGTGGAATTAAAAGTTGTCGATGGAGTGAGAGCCGTACAGAAGCAGATGGGCCACAGGCACCAATGCCGCGTGACGAGCCAAGAATCGAATGGGTATGTTACCTTGCATTTTCAGTTCTGGACTCTATCTAGTTGTGCTTTACGTTGGGCTTGGGCAGATTGTGCAACGGATGTTGTGGGAAAAAACTGATTATCACTGATTACACATGATGACACTAATTACCGAAACTCTTACGCGTGTTGACGCTGATTACCGAAACTGATAAAGCGAGAGATGGATGACGGACGAAACCCCTCACGGAAGCCTTGTGCATTTTTTAATTGTGTGTGTATATATATATATATATGTGTGTGTTTGTGTGTGTGTGTCAGTGTAGAAATCGGTTAAAGGAGACCGGAAAAGTTCCATATTCTAGAAAAGCTATAGGAATCTGTGTAATACAATTTTTCTAGTCACATCTGAATTGTTAATCTGATTTTAAATCGATTATGACTTGATATTACCTTCCGTCTGATTTTTCACTAGTACAAAAATCGCTATAGGTGCCGGTTGGGAACAGGCAATAGGTGTCGGTTTCCCAGCCGGCACCTATTGGTCGGCACCAATGACACTTTTTCTAGTCACATGTGAATTGTTAATCTGATTTTAAATCGATTATGACTTGATATTACCTTTCGTCCAGTTTTTCACAAGTACAAAAATCGCTATAGGTGCCGGTTGGGAACAGGCAATAGGTGCCGGTTTCCTAGCCAGCACCTATTGGTCGGCACCAATGACATAGTGTCATTGGTGCTGGTCGTAGAACCGACACCTTTGTGCTCTCCCGATTAAAAGAAGAAGAAGTCGGCTCCAAGCTGAGCCAAGCCGAAATCAAATCCATTTCACACATACAAATCAAATCCATCAAAGATCACAACAATGATAGTAATAATCCCTAATCCAATCCATCACCAATCACAGATGAACAACAATCCATCAACCAATCACATGAACTGAATCACAGATGAAATGCATGAACTCACTCTCACCGGCTCCGGGCTGTCGTTCCTCTCCGCGTGCCGCCGTCACCGATCCGCCAAACTCGCACTGCCGCCAGGCACGGGCTGCGCCGGCCATGGGAGGACCAGATCCGACCAAAGAGGCACCGGATCCTCCGCCTCTCCGTGCACCGCCCGTCGTAGGGGCGGAGGGGGAGGAGCCGAGGGGACGCTGCCCGTCGTGGGGGGTGGAGGGGGAGGGCCGCCTCTCCGTGCACCACCCGTGGGGATGCCGCCCGTCGTAGGGGCGGAAGGGGAGGAGCCGAGGGGACGCTGCCCGTCGCGGGGGGCGGAAGGGGAGGGCCTCCTCTTCGTGCGTCGCCCGGGGACGCCGCCCGTCGCGGTGGTGGGAGGGGGAAGGGGAGGGGAGGGCGGCAGAGGATGAGGTGAGGGGGGAGGGAGGGGAGGTCGTCGGGGAGGGGGCTGGAGGGGAGGGAGGGGAGGGCGCGCGCGGTGGAGGAGGAGGGGAGGGGGAGGGGGCGTGGTGGAGAAGAGAGGCGCGTGCGGGGTTGTGGATAAGGAGACGTGTGCGATTGTGTGGATAAGGATACGCGCGAGTGGATCGGTATAGACTCCCGGCTCGCCTTGCCCGTGTCGGCTCGATTGGGTATAGGTGCCGGTTTTTTAAAAGAATCGGCACCTATAATATATTATAGATATCGGTTCTTTTAAAAAACCGGTACCTATAGTATTGGTACCGGTTTTAAATAATTAACCGGCACCTAGAGTTTTTAAAGGTGTCGGTTCTTATTTCTTTTTACCGTGCAGAGGTAGGAAAAGATCTATATGTGTCGGTTTTAAATGAACCGGCACCTATAAGGCCGATCTCTATGAGGGTTTTTTTAGTAGTGTTTATTGCTTTGTATATATTCTGCGAAACCGAGTGCAAACTCCAGTTAAATCTTATCGTTAAAATCTAGATCTATTATGATCCAACGGTTAAGATTTTTCTTTTTTTCTTCGATTAATGTGGAAATTTCTAATCCCTATAGCGAACATGGTGATTTCTTTTAAAGCCGCCTTAATAATATAATAGATATAATTTTGATAGTTGTGCAAAGATAATACTAATAGCTAGTTACGTATTGTACAAATCTACTCTTCACTTACTTTTTTAATGATGTGGATTCTTTGGAGGCAACGGTCAGCCACACTATTAAACTTGCTCTGATAGGTAATGAATTTGTGATGATATGAAGCCATATAGCCCATACCGTCGGTCGTCATACTGCCGATGGAGCCTCCAACTAGTATAGGGGATAATTATATTTAGAAATACCGGAAGATCTAGCAATTAGTTGTATTATAACATTTCAGCGGAACTCCATATCCATACGCATATCAGGTCATCCGCTATTAAAAAGAAAATCCATGACTAGTGGCCAGGTCATCTGCATTCGATCAGCATTTCAGCTAGCTGCTGCGCAGGACTGCAGGCAACGTTGATGAACTGGGACAGCATTTCAGCTAGCTCGTAATATATTTTCTTCTCGTCCTCCTCTTTCTCTCACAACGCAATCAACCTCGCTAGCCTCCACGCCGCTCCTGTCCGGCTCATGTACTTGTGCCGGTCTATTCTGGCCAACTTTGTAGTACGAGCTAGGCCCGTCTTAATTTCTTCCATCGACAGCTCCCCGGCACCGGCTTCAGAATCCGCATCGCCATGTTTTCATAAGTGTGATTGTATAAAAGTACAATTGGATTTGGTTCACAACTCTTAGCTTCTACTCTCTCTGTTTATAGTTTCATACTATAAGACATCCTGACTTTTTTCTAATCATTTTTTTAAGTTTGATTAAATTTATAGAAAAACATAGTAATACTTTCAATGGAAAACAAACATATTATCAAAATACATTCGATGTTAAATTAAATGAAACTAATTTGTTATATGTTGTAGATGTTGCTAAATTTACTAGGAAAAAAGTTAAAGCGTCTATGTCGGAGAAATGGAAACAGTGGTCCCCTTTCCCTGGGATACCAAAGCTCGGTGACACGTGTCAAGACATACAGGGACCGTGACTTCAAGCATCAGAGCCCGCCCGGGGTTCATGTGAACGCCTTGGACCGTGGTCGTGCCCCAGAGCTCACCGTCTTCGGTCCTCGAATAGGGTCCTGAGCATGCTCATTGCCCTGGTAGAGGCCCGTCTATGCCCCTGACACTCAACAATGTGCACAGTCATATCAAGAAGGATTTGATGAGGCGAGGAGGAATGCCCAACCACTCCCCGACACCCGCATTAATGATGATGTGGCACATGCCTTCCATTTGTCCCGCCGAGAACGTGGGAAGCATGGTGAGTTATGTATCGCGCATCACCAGGCGGGCTCACCAACAGTGAATCGATGACGTATTCAGCCAATAGGGGAGAACATCCCCCCATCTTGGTCCGGTTAATTCGAAAGACTTCGACAAGACCAACCTTACCTAATTTAGTGGCGTAGGTCCCGCTCCAACACATGTGTAATGGCATTGTGCACTCCCTTAGACTATAAAAGGGGATCCAAACTAACGGATAGAGAGTTAGATTCCAGATAACACTCCCACTAGCACTAAGTTTTTCAGTTTGTAACTCATTCACCATCCATAGTCCACACATGAGAGTAAGTTATTACGCATCCGTGTGTACAAACCTGTATAATTCCACGTGTTCATTTTCCGCGATGTCCACACCCGGCCTTAAAACTCACCCCCTGTCTAAATCTCAAGGGGAGTACTTGCTTCCCCACTAAAGGAGTTTCATACTCCGACAATATAATCTTATAATATGAAACAAACGAATACTAGTATTTGTATATATAGTTGTTCGTATGCAGTAGATTTTAACATTACATATCGTTGAATTTGATATGTAGATGCAATTGTATAATTGTATTTTGTATCCAACTGTGTCCATCATTCTACATTGTTTTAATCTGGACCCATTCCATCTAACTATCCAACTCCTTTTCTTTTTTCCCTGATTAATTGATAATTTCTAGGCCTAAAATGAACTTGCTAGTCCTTTAATTCCGACCTCTCTGGATAACGTAATTAGTGGAATTTTTTAAAAAAAAATTACGCGGAGCTAGATTTTGAAGGTTGACTTGGATTTGATATACACTGTTATCTCATGTTTCTATAGATACAATTAAAAAATTAGATTGGATTTGATATATAACTCTTAGAAGTTAGATCATGTTTTTGACAGATATTGTATTTCGTATACAATCACATAATTTTGGCATCAAACTACATGGAGTACATGTTTTACTTTTCTCAGTAAATTTGATAATGTAAAAAAATTAACCAAACTCTAATCTTACGAGAGTTTGGTAAAGCATCCAATGAAATTAACCAAGCCACCATAACATTTCTGCAGAAACTCCACATGGCCATGTCGACTGGTGAAGTTAAATGTACCTTAAGAACGTATCCATGCGTGGTATGATATATATATATATATATATATATATATATACACATATATATATATATATATATATATATATATATATATATATATATATATATATATATATATATATGGTGTACTGGGAAAGCAGGCAAGGTAGCATCGATGGTGAACTGGGTAGAAGTACAGAAGAAGTTGCTGGGCTGGCTGGCCAAGAACGCCGGTCTGCGGCGGCTCGACGTCGACGTCGACGAGGCCGGCACGGTCATGAGCATTTGGGCGCCGAAAGACAAGGCACCACCCAGCTGTGAGCAGCGGAGCTCCGTCGTGCTCGTGCACGGGTTCGCCGGCGACGGCATCGTCACATGGGGGCTTCAGGTCCCCGCGCTGGCCAAGCGCTACGACGTGTACGTGCCGGACCTGCTCCACTTCGGCGGCTCGTCGTCCCCGTCGCCCGACCGGTCGACGGGGTTCCAGGCGGCGTGCGTCGCGGCGGCGCTGCGGAGGCTCGGCGTGGAGCGGTTCGCGGTGGTGGGGTTCAGCTACGGCGGGTTCGTGGCGTTCAGGATGGCCGAGGCGTACCCGAGCCTCGTCCGTTCGATCGTCGTCTCCGGCGCCGCCGTCGGCTTGACAGACGCCATGAACGACGCGCTGCTGGCGCGGCGAGGCGTCAGGTCGCTCGGCGAACTCCTGCTGCCGGAGTCCGTCGACCGGCTTAGGTCGCTCTTCGCCGCCGCCATCTACCGAAAGCTGTGGCTTCCTGATCGCCTTCTCCGGGACTTCCTCGAGGTATACGTGAACGTGACATATTTCTTTGTAAAAACTGTATGCTAGAGCTGCATGGATGATGTGCTTACTGCAGGTGATGTTCACGAATCGAAAAGAGAGAGGCGAGCTGCTGGAAAATCTGGTGATAAGTGACGCTGACGCCACAGTTCCTGACTTCCAGCAGGTTTAGTATGCCAGCTTATTACACATGCACGCAGCATGATCGAATACCCTTGATCACTTCAAATTCTTTATGTACGACAGTACAAGCAGGAAATTCTGCTGCTTTGGGGTGAGGATGACGACTTCTTCACCATGGAAATGGCCAAGAAGCTGAAGCAGTGAGTTCTTTTGCCAAATTTAGAGGATTTCAATCATATAGGAAAAGATCCTAAGAAAACATTTGAAATCATATCATTTTCTTAAAAATCCCTATGGAATGAACAACCCCGTAGCGATTTTGGAGAAAAATTAGCCAGAGCTCAAACCTCTTGAAAAATTTCTGAGTCTCTCTCTTATTTATATCTTGTGTTTCCTCCCGCCTATTCAATTGACTGACTATTTATATCTTGTGTTTTGAAATTTTTACATTTGTATTCCTATCAAAATCCTATGATTTTCTTAGCCTCTATTTTTTTTCAATCCTACGTTTCCAATAACTTAAGAAGTCATCGAAGGAAATTCCAAACGGTCCACTACCACATGAATTCTAAGAACCTTTAGTTGGAGAATCCACAAAATAAATTAAAGGCAAAACCTGAAAAATCCAGCTTATTCAGATTATGATAATCTTAAGCTCCCAAACAAGTCTTCACTCGGCTAGCGCAGTGGGTGCATATAAAATGAGGCACAGGATGAGGCGATGGATTTCCCGTTAATTAACTGTTCTGAAATTTTACTTGGCGAGGGCAGGGAGCTGGGCGAGAAGGCGACGCTACGGAGCATAAGCAAGGCCGGCCATCTAGCTCATCTGGAGAGGCCTTGCGTCTACAACCGCATCCTCATGGAGTTCCTGCAGTCTCATGGTGCCGCCGTGTGATCGATCTCATCGCTGGGAATTGCAAGTTTGTGACTCCTTGTCCTTGTGTTTCTTTCTGGCTTTCTCCGACGCTGCAGATTACTTTTTCCCCTTAATCAGTTCTCGAGGTATGCATTTGCAAATGGAAGTACGAAAATTTTCAAAAAGATGATCAATTTGGGATTATCGCATTCAAAATATAGTTATAACATATGTCTCCTGATTTAAGAGTCATAAGGCCTTCGAAATTGCAACCAGTAGACAGGAAAATCGCATGTATATCATCAGAACTGACAACCCTCAGCATTACATTTGCTCAAAATTCATCGTACGGCATGGCATCTTCATTGTTTCATCCATCCACATGGCGTGCGTGATCACTTGCAACGGTCCATTTGTCTCTTGCTACTGCTCCATTCTATATTTCTATTGCACATACATGAACACATGATACAAAATTACAAATCCAACCAATACATGCTTACATACACATGAACTCAAGAACTCAAATCTTGATGCCTAATTCGATAGCTCATCGAGCCAAATCAGTTGCCGACTGACGTGCACCGAGCTCACCAGACATCGTTGGCCTGGGCTTCACCGGAAAGAAAATGCAATTTCCTCAAGTGTTCTTCCTTTGGTCTCCGGCACCCACAGGCATACAAAAATGAGGGTTCCAGCACACACAGCAGCATAGATAGCAAATGTTCCTGACAAAAAGAAGATACATAGTGGCATGAGCCTAGGGTCCAGGCATTCGAACTGTGTACGTATGCATGCGTATGCGTGCAAGAGAGAGAGAGAGAGAGAGACCTCCATTGCTCCAGCTTAACATCAAGCTTGCTGTCATCGTAATGAGCCATGCTGTCAACCAGTTTGCAAGGGTTGCAACGCTTCCAGCAAGGCTCTTGATATTTACAGGAAGAATCTGAAGGCATTCAAGGCAAATACATCAATCTCCCAGTCAAATTCAACAATAAATTTTCTCTAGGCCTTTTCAGTTATACTCTCAGCTAATATTAGCAGGTAAGGATTATACAATACCTCAGACATTATGATCCATGGTATGGCTCCCAAACCAAGAGAAAATGAAATCACAAATGCCTGTGATATAACATAGAAGGCATTAAACACTTGTGCCAACAATGAGAGAAGAGAGATGTACATAGAACTTCAACTAACCACAAGCCCGACCAGCGAAAGCATACTCATTACAGAGTATAGATGAGAACCATTAGTTATGTTGTCCTGTTTCACAATCGACAGCAAAATATGTTACAAAGGGAGTATAATATCAGGTAACTCAATCAAGATTTAATTGAAAAAAAACTAGACAATCAGTGTAATACAAACATTAAATACACTAACAAAAAGTTCTTTGAAGTGGCAAAATGATGATACCTTCACAAAAAATGACACAGAAACAACGACAAGAGTAATGGTCATCCCTGTAGTAGAGATCTGGAAAAGAAATAAAAATAAATAAATTATATATTCTTTGAAAGCAGCATGCTGAAAAATAATTGGGATGCAACTAACAATGAGAAGGAGTCGTCGACCAGCTTTGTCAGTCAACCAAGTTGTCACTCCAGTAGCAACCACCTAACATGGTTAGATTCTGTTAAGTATGCAATAGAATGTCCATATTTGTACAAAGTTGATAAACGAGACATGGATTTAACTCATAAGAAAAGCATACCTGAACAACCCCCAAACCAAATGTAGCTAGATTACTATTTGTAAGACCTGTTTAGGAAGAACTTTGTAAGATATCATGTTTAACAAAGTTCTAAGCTATTGTCATTTTCTAGTGGTATTAAAGTAAAATATTGTGATAGGAGCATCATGAAAACATAAATCACATAACAAACGGTAACTTTGCATTTGCTTCAGGGGCTCCAAATATCCGACTTATACTGGTATATATAAGCTTTTGCAATTAATGTTCTGTTTTGCTGCGCAGTGCAATCTAGTTAATCACTGGAACTCTTACTAACTCCACAAGTATTTTATTATTAAAGCTCAATAAAGATCGTTCAATTAGTTTATAATTTTTCTATAAAAAAGAGCTTTGGAAAATCCACAGCAATGACAGAACAGAGTCTTAGCAATAATTTATTTTGACATTTTGTTTTTATCACACGTTCACTTGTACTCATAGTCCTGAAATAAGTATTCTAATTAGTACATACAAGCATGTCATTTCTTAAAACAAAATCTTATTATATATCCTCCAGAACATACCAGCGGCTTTGAATATACTAGCAGCATAAAATAGAATGCCATTCACACCACTTAACTGCTGCAGTACAAGGAGACCAATTCCTATCTGAAGAGATAAAAACAGTAAGAAAAGAAAAGGAACAATAAGTATCAGAGAAAAAATATATAATTGGAAGCAACCAACCATTAGAGGTACACTATATCTCTTCTGCTTGATATCTGCAAATCGTATTGTTGTCCTCCTCCGCGATGATTGAACTGATCTCTATGTAGAAAACATGTAAAGGTTTATAAATCACATTTCCTTATGTTACATAGCCACACAGAAATAGGATAAATTTCCCATCAGACGCTGTTAGTTAGAGAATTGACAGGTACAACATAAAGAATAAAAATGTCCGCCCCGGGTGCATATCACTTAACTACAATAAAATGAAGCCTGATACAGATGGTTACCTTTATTTCATTTACTTCTGCTGCGATGTCTGTGTCAAATCCTCGCAAGACTTGCAGTGAGGATTCAAAATCCTCCATCTTTCCCATTTTTGCCTGACATTATAACCTGTTCTATTTAGATCCGGTTGTAACTGTTAACAAAAAGATAAGCAATATAAGGCAAGCAACACTCACCAGCCACCGTGGTGATTCAGGGATAAAGAACAATCCAGGTATCAGAACTGAACATGGTAAAATACCTAAGAAACATAAAAGTAACAGTAAAGATTTAGGACAATGTTTTGTATCAATAAACCTAACAACTTAGCCAGACTGATATGTGTGCACACTTTCTATCATAATAAACCAACAACTGAACACAATAATACATCATAATTTATCAAGCTTACCGAGAACAGAGAGAATTCTCCAGGGAACAAACATTCCTAACAAGTAGGCAAGCAATATGCCAATAGTAACAGAAAGCTGCAAAATAAATCATGAACAGGGTTAAAACCTGCAACAAAAGCACAGACTAGCAAAAATGAATTGATATTTTTTTCTTATTCAAAATATGACCTGATTGACTGAACCAAGAGCTCCTCTCATTGTTTGTGGAGCAATTTCTGCTATATAAACGGGCACCTGAGACCATGAAACAAAGGTTTTAATCAGAATGCTTTAAAGCCATAATATCTCTTTAAACAAAAAGGTGTTCTTGAACAGAGAATGCTTAGTCTGGAAAACATAAAGTGAGTTGAAGTACTGCTAGCTATGTTATTTTCATGCAAGGTAAAGACTAAAGTTCAATATATTTCATACTAGTATATAATTCCTAGATTCAATATCAAATATGAGAGAATGTTCTATACCACACCTCACCACACACAACAATATCTCGGTCACTCCTATAGGCATGTTAAGTCAATTTTGACTAAACTCTGTACAGCAGAGAACAAAGGAGCTAGGTCGATTTATATTTTTCTTCTATAATAACAAATAGTGTGGAACCATGTTTGAGATATGGGAAATTCTCGAAATCATATTTAATTCCACACCTTTATTTCCTTAATTTCACAGAAATGTACACCTGTTATTTGGTTTAGTTCCGCGATACTTATGTGGCTTACTACACTTCCAGTAGACTGTACTGTTTCATTTCCCATGTGTGGGGCTTGGATGTGTTACTTTGGCATGAACATGTAAAGACTAAATAATATGAGATTTTGAATAATAAAAGCATCTCAGCACAATATCACCATTTTATCTGAAGGTAACAGTTTTACATTTCCTGAATGAATAACTGAAAAACATTAGGATGCCAAAATGAGGAAAAAAAAACATGCTTATCCGTTGAGAGTAATTTGAGGAAGAAGAAGAGCTGCTCACCACATAGGATATCACGCCAACCCCAAATCCTTCCAGCAATCGACCCATGAACAAAAAGGATGAGTCCTGGATAAACCAATTTCAGAAGTTACGCGAGCTATTGGCGTTGGGCGGATCAAACTAACTGGAAAAAGCTCGAGCATGAAAACCTTACCTTTGCAAAAGATATTGCGAGCCACCCAATAATGTTTGGAATTGCCGCGATCATGAGAGACTGCAAGATCAACCCAAAGAGCACATTAATCAGCGCACCAGTGAAAACCCATTTTTCATCTGAAAATTATCAGAAGCAGATTTCCTTTTTTTCAGGCTCTGACGAACAGACCAACCGCTTTTCACTCTCCTACTACCATATGCACGCTGAAAATCACGATCCGGTTTCTCCGTTCACTATGGAAAACGCTAAACAGTAACCGCACAGACGTCGTGATCCAGAAAAGTGTCAAGGGCAAGAGACAGAGGAGGCTCACCCCCTTGCGGCCGATGTACTCGGCGATCTGGCCGCTGGCGATGGCACCCACCATTGCCCCGACGTTCGACAGCGACCCGAACAACGAGAACTGCAGAAAAGACTAAGGCATGAGCATGATAGAACAGAAGAAAGAAATGGTGAAGCCGGAGCAGCTTGCCTCACCTCGGAGAGGGTGAGGCCGAGGTCGGAGATGATGGCGTCCTGGGTTGGCGAGGAGAAGCCGCAGGTGAAGCCGAACTGGATGGGGCCGAGGGCGACGATGAGGGTGCAGAGCACGGCGGAGACGGAGGAGTCGCGGAGGGAGTAGGCGGAGGAGCCGAGGCGCGACCCCATCCCGCCGCCGGCCGACGACATCTTGTACCAGCTCCCCGTGTGGAGGAACGGCTTCCGCAGGTCCGACGCCGACGACGTCCGGCCACCATCCTCGCCGCCGCTCTCCTCGCCGCGGAAGCTCATCTCGCCGCCGGCGGCGCTCGGATCGGGGGCGCTTGCGTGGACGCGATCCCTTGTTTCTCTCTCGCTGTCTCGCCCAGCTTAGCTTGATTGGGGAAGAAGAGAGCGAGTGGTACTCTGATTTTCTGCTCGTTTTCTCGAATTTTTTTCTTTTTGCCGTTTTCTCCGTTGGGAAATGTGATGAGCTGAGTAGCTGACGCCTTCTTTCGGGTGCTCTCGATTTTTAAGCGTCTTGTTTTAGTCATGAGGACGGACGTGTTTGTGCTCGACACGTGACACGTGCTCCCATCGGAAAACATTATTAGAAGGATATTATCATTTACTCTCATTAGAAACATAGTACACATAACGCGTGCACTCACTCCTATGAACACACGTATACTATATCTCTATGAGCACCTCTAAAAGATATATCTATGAGCACCTCTAAAAGATCGAATCGATATATCTTGATATTAACGAAATCATAACGAACGCTTATTAAATTGATTCATACTAAAATATAAAATATTTTAAATAAATAGAAAACGTATCCTAATAGTACGAATCTGATCTAATAGTACGAAGCTGATCAAAGATTAAATTGATTCTTATATTTTGAAAATGGAGGAAGTACTGGTAGATATGCATAAACATTTTTATGCATACATACATAAATAAACATTATGCATGCATACATACGGGTAGATATCACACATTATGCATGCATACATAAACATTTTTATTCGTAAAGAAAATACATCATAGGGATGGATATCTCAAGATAAACTACTCTAATCTTGGAATGTGATGTGCGTGCATTCATAGAAGTGACTACTCACATGTGAGTAGGATGTGACACATATGCACCATATGTTAGGATATCCTATTGAAAAATAATAATTCCTAACTATGAGTTTGAGTGTTTAAGTTCATAGTTAAAAGTTATTTTTTTAGCAAGGAGTAAAATAGAGTGATGTGAGTAGGCATCAATCTCATCTTAATAAAGATTGGAGGGGACTCAGGGGAGTGGATGAAGTGAGTGAGGGGAAGCAGTTCTTTTGAAGTAAACCTTTCAATGACGTGGTCACGAAAGCAATGAGACCCCACGTATCAACAACAATATTTTTTTTACTTAACTATCTTTAAGGAGAGTGGAGCGCGTGGGACATGGAAATTTGTGGAGAAAGATCAAGCATCTGGCTAAGAGCATTCTCCAATAGAGTACTTGTAATATAGTGAACTTATATTAGTATAACATTGATTATATATGAAAAAAGAGGATATTTTTTTTTGTAAGAACGGTTGTTGTGGTAAATAGAGAAGAGACATACACATTCACATGTATCATGTGTTTTTAATTAAGTTTACACTTAACTGTAGTCTCTCCTGTGGTCCTGTTTGGAGAACTATCCTAGGAATATTTTTTGGGCTAAAGATTATCCCACCAAAATAGCCCTCTAACAAAATAGCCCTCTTACTGTTTGGATCCAAGGGCTATTTAGCTATTATTGTACCATCCCAATCATTTGCCTCCACTAAAAGTATGCAGCAGCCGGATCTTCTATGGCTAATCCAATACAGGCACATACAAACATACACAATTCTGCCACAACAGGATCCGGTACAAGTGGGCAAAGTGAGAATCAGTGGGTCCCACAGCAAAATAGCCCCAATTAGCACCCCTTAGGGGTGATAATTTTTTGGGTGGGCTATTTGCAAATAGCCCTAAAACTAGAGGGTTGTTTGGATCCCCTAGAGCTATTTTAGGACTAAAAGGGGTGGGCTAAAAAATATCCCTAGGATCCAAACAGGGCCTATGTTAGTGAAGTGATATAAGTGCTACCCAACTTTGAAAAGTATCTTAACGGCATAATAATTTTTTGAAATTTTTTTAACATAATTACATATATCAAAAATTAGATTTAGCTAGGTAGGACTATCTTTTTTATAAAAAAAAATCTATATCGACTGATTGCGTATGATTGCAAAGGAAATTTCGATTAACTAGGCAGGTAAGCTTTATGTTCCATATTTACTTTGTAATTTAGGTTTTTTAAAGACTTTCAGAAAACTTAATCTGTCTTTATAAAAATCCAGTATTTTGGAATAGATGTAAGACATTAGGAATCAGGATTCAAACAAAAATGTGCTTCAGGATTCCCAAAAAGAGAGTAAATTATGCTTCAGTATTTGGGGAAAAAAGCCCTTCATGGTTGTGCAGTGCCCCAAATACCAAACAAAGCCACCTCTTTGTTGGGAAAGCCACACCCCAAAGCTAGAAGGAGGAGGAGGCAAAGAGGACCTCATTTCTTCAACCCCCGAAATACCACAAACGCCCCCGATCCAAACCATCCCGAATGGAATCACCCAACCCCCAACAAGTCAATTCCATGGGCGAGCAGGAGGAGCAATCCCTCTCCCCGTCGCCTCCCGCCGCCGCCGCCGCCGCCGCCTCCTCCTCCTCCCGCTCCTCGCGCTCCAAGAAGCCCCACTCCTCCGACCCCAACCAATCCAAGAAGCCCCGCCTGACGCTGACCGTCCCCGGCCGCCCCCTCTCCGCCGACGGCGAGGTGGCCGCGGCAATCCAGCACCTGCGCGCCGCCGACCCGGCCCTCGCAACCGTCATCGACGCCCACGAGCCACCGGCGTTCCAGTGCCCGCACCGCCCCTTCCACTCCCTCGTCCGATCCATCCTCTACCAGCAGCTCGCCTTCAAGGCCGCCGCCTCCGTCTACTCCCGCTTCCTCTCCCTCCTCGGCGGCGAGCACAACGTCCTCCCTGAGGCCGTCCTCGCGCTCACCACGCAGGACCTCCGCCAGATCGGAGTCTCCCCTCGCAAGGCCTCCTACCTCCACGACCTCGCCCGCAAGTATGCCTCCGGGATCCTCTCCGACGCCGCCGTCGTCAACATGGACGACCGCTCCCTCGCCGCCATGCTCACCATGGTCAAGGGCATTGGTGCCTGGAGCGTCCACATGTTCATGATTTTTTCCCTCAATCGCCCCGATGTGCTCCCCGCCGCCGACCTTGGGGTGCGCAAGGGCGTGCAGCATCTCTACGGCCTCGAGGCTGTGCCCCGGCCATCGCAGATGGAGAAGCTATGCGAGCAATGGCGCCCTTACCGCTCTGTTGGGGCATGGTACATGTGGCGGCTCATCGAATCCAAGGCGCCGCAGCCGCCGCCGGCCATCCCTGTCGGGCCACCTGCACTGCCTGAACATGGTGATGAGCTCATGATACAGCAGCAGCATCAGCAACAGCAGCAACAGAGTGTCATCCAAATGATTGATCCTCTTCAGATGCTCCCAGGGATGGGTTGAATTCGGTATCTATTCTGCAGTACTGCTCACTACTTCTTGGTATTAGTTGGGTTGTTACTCCGTGAATCCAATGCTTGTTTTGTGTATCTATCGTTCTGTATTGGGGAGATTGGAAGAGAGTAGAACTGAAAATGAGGACTTGGGGGAACTATTTAATGAACCATTTAGCTTCGTGCTGTTCATCTCGGCAACTTCTTGGTAATGTTGGGTTGTTAGTCCGTGAATCTGATGCTTGTTTAGTTTTATGTATCTATTGTTCTGTATTGGGGGAGATTGGAAGAGAGTAGACCTGAAAATGGCAGGAGTTGGGAGAACTATTTAATGAATCAATTAGCTTCGTGTTGTTCATCTCGTCAAGATCAAAGCCTGCTGTTCTTTAGATGTCTCCTTTGTAGTTGTTCTATGATTGTAGTTTAGCTATAATAAATTCATTTAGACATGAAAAACATAAGATATCTTCTCTTGATGTCATTTGCTAGGATTACAATATTGATTACCTTTGTGTTGAGATAATAATCTTTGATTCAATATAGTTGAACACTTAAATCTTTAAAGTTGGTCAAGTCTGTTTACATTTGGAGACTATAATGGTATGATATAGTCTTAAGGGTAGCAATGATAAAAGAAGAGAGAATGTCAACCAGAATTTAGTTAAATCCATTGCTACAGAAATGAGTGGAGCACACTTAGTTTTCATAATGCCTTAGTTGCTCAGAAATAACAATTTTGGGTGCATACCAAGATAAACTCTTGGCCTTATGAGTAGGGATGATGGCAGGGCTAAATGCGAAACAATAGTGTGCTCAATGTGTGGTTTTGAATAGCATGTGTAATGCACGATGATCCGTTCCCATTTATCCTGATTAGGTGCTTCACCAACATATGTACTGTAGTAACCTGTCGAAATTGGAAAACCAATCTGCCTGTGCAATTGGCTTCAGTAGTTCAATAAATTTATATCTGCACATGTCCAACAATTTAACTGCTTGGGAACACAATGCCCCTGCTTTGGATATCTGAGGGTTTTGCATGTGACCTCAATCGCATATCTACTATGACATTCACGGTAGGTAAGACCCAGTTATCAAGAACTTAAGATGGCAGCATAGTTGGAGTGCAACTAAGTTCTTATCCAGATGCTTAAATCTACCATAGATGCACCAAAGCAGAGACAGAGCAGTCACTTGTGTGGTAGTAATACAAAACCAAAAGAAAATTGGTCCATTTATTAGTTCATAAAGCTAATACAAAATGGTATCATTGATTAGGAAAGTGTGAACATGACGGCTGGGAAGTTTGGAAAGACAAGCCAGAAGAATTGAATATCTGTATTGCAAATCAAAAACTAATTATGCTTGTCTAGTGTTTGTCAAATGTTTCCTGGTAACTGCTGAGGTGCGTTCTGAATAGTACTACTGAACAGTCTATAGTATGTGACCAAGTGTGGACTACCACGTATTAATTCGGTGTAGTGGTTGTGGAGATCTAGATTGCATGTTGCATCGTTAAAATGTGTTCCTTTTGCGCTCTCGGTTTTCAGTAAATCTTATTGGAACGCAGGAATTTCACAATATTGTTACAAGAATGATTCCAGTTCTTATAGAAGTCCTAAACCCACTACTCCAAAAGTGGTTTAAATTCTACCCGACTCTTTGGGCTCGGTGGGGGCAGAATCCCAATGGCCAATACTTGAGCAATAGAAATCCGGCTTTCGCCGCCGGGCGCCGGCTATCAGCCATGGTTGTCGCTGTTGATTGTTGTTCATTGTGTCGTCGTCGCCAGGTGACCCTAGACGGCAGGAGCCAACAGTGTGGGTAAGCAAGAAGAGATAAACATCGGCAAAGACATCAAGCTCCTACTCCATGTCATATGACTTCTTCTCTTCCCCTACATTTTTTTTTTCTGTTAACGCGAGGCCACGAATATACCCGAACGGATACCAAATTCTATGGCTCATCGTTGTCGTCCAGTTTAGATCCTTCCATGCAGTATATTGGTACTTGTATATTAGTTCTAGCCTCCTCGGCATCACCGGATTCATACGGCACACATATCCTCCAGTCACATGCAGTATTTTGAACCTGTTTTTGGTATGAACATATATAGATTGATACCCTCGTTGCTTGCATATCAATCAAATAGTTATAAAAAAATTTAAAAAAATTTAAGAAGATGTATTAACATGTGATATATCACTCCACAAACATGCAACTTAAAAATTCAACTTCTACATGTCGCAACAAAAAAACAAATTTGACTGCGATTATACGTTAACTAGTTGTAGTTTAATTTGTTTTTTCGTTACAACATGTAGAAATTGAATGTTAAATTGCATGTTTGTGGAGTAATATATCACATATTAATACACCTCCTCAAATTTTCTCAATTTTTTTCATAATTATTTAAGTGACATGCAAACAATGAGAGGACATCCCCTCGAGAGTTTAGAATAGTTTTCCATATGCAGTTTAGCAATTCGTAAACTAGCAATCTCGCAAGGTATATACTTCAGATATTCACCATTACCATGTGACTCCGAAGGAGAAAAAACAAACGCTCTCTGCCTCATTTCCAGCGTCATTCAATCACAACTTTGCTTTCACCCACGTCGACAACATATACAGCTTGGCGAGTCTTACAAAAGATTGTAATTTGGAGTCCATAAAAACATTGATTAACTTGTCCAACATTGCAGATTACTGATCAAAATACTAGCTAGTCGCTGGCCAACTCTATCTATAAATAGAACAGAGCTTCAAAAGTTTCTGACGAGTGACGAGAAAAAATCAGACAGTTTCTTGCTACTCGCTCCCGCCAAGCTAACTGCTAGTCACGTACAAACACGGCCATGTCCACCGAGAACTACGACCCGTGCTACCCCGACCAGCCGGTGGTGCACCGGTACCTCCCCGTGTGGGCCAAGCTGCCGGCGTTCGCCGCCAAGCCAGCTTTCGTCTGGGCGAACGACGACGACACGGCCGCCGCCGGAGCCATGTCGTACGCGACACTGACCTACTCCCAGCTCGACGCCGCCGTCGAACGCATGGCGTCCGGCCTCCTCGGTGCCCTCCGGCGAGCTGACACCGTCCTCGTGCTGGCCTCGCCGGGGCTCCGCCTCGTCAAGCTCCTCTTCGCGTGCCAGCGAGCAGGGCTCACGGCGGTGCCCGTCATACCACCCGACCCTTCCACTTCCAGGCCCGGCGCTACGCATGCTCACCTTGTGCGCGCCGTGTCGCAGACGCGGCCGAGGGCGGCCATCGCCGACGCCCGATACATTGACGCCGTCAAGAAGTCGAATGCCGTCGTTGCCGGAGAACCTGATCGGCTCGCCGCCATGCTGAGGAGCCTACGGTGGCTGTCCGTCGACGAGCTGGAGCAAGGAGGTGCCAATGGAGCGGCGCCGGTGACATCGTTCATGGGCTGCGAGACGGAAGACGCGTACCTCATCCAGTACACCTCCGGCGCGACGGGCGCGCCGAAGCCTGTGCTGATCACGGCGGGCGCGGCGGCGCACAACGTGCGGGCGGCGAGGAGAGCCTACGAACTGCACCCCGGCAGCGTCGTCGTGTCGTGGTTGCCGCAGTACCACGACTGCGGCCTCATGTTCCTCCTCCTCACCGTCGTCGCCGGCGCCACCTGCGTGCTGGCCTCCCCTGACGCCTTCATCCGCCGCCCACGCCTCTGGCTCGAGCTCGTCACACAGTTCAAGGCGACCTGCACGCCCGTGCCATCGTTCGCGCTGCCGCTGGTGCTCAGACGCGGCCACTCGCCGGACGGGCGGCGGTGGCGGCCTCTCGAGCTCGGCAGCCTGGAGAATCTCATCCTGATAAACGAACCGATTTACAAGTCGTGCGTCGACGAGTTCGTCGCGAAGTTCCGCGGCGACGGGCTGCACGCCGCGTCCATTTCTCCGTCGTACGGCCTCGCCGAGAACTGCACGTTCGTGTCCACCGCATGGCGGAGCCGCCGGTGCGTGGACCTCCCGTCGTACAGGAAGCTTCTGCCGTCGGCGAGGCTGTCCCGCATGGCCGACGAGGACCCGGAGATCGAGATCGCCGTGGTGGACGAGGAGACCGGCGAGCCCGTGGAAGACGGCGTGGAGGGGGAGATCTGGGTGTCCTCGCCGAGCAACTCGTCGGGGTACCTCGGCCACCCGTCGGCGAGCCGCGAGGTGTTCTGCGCGAGGCTGCCGGGGAAGGGCGCCGGCTCGTCGTGCTACGTGCGCACGGGCGACCGTGGCGTGGTAAGGGGAGCAGAGCGGTATCTCTACGTCGTCGGCCGGAGCGCCGACGTCCTCGCGCTCGACGACGACGGTGGCCAGCGCAGCGTGTGCGCGCACTACATTGAGACGGCGGCGTTCGGCAGCGCGCCGGATCGCCTGAGAGGCGGCTGCATTGCTGCCTTCACCACCTCGCCGGCGCCGTCAACTTCGCTTATTATCGTCGTGGCGGAGCTACGGAAAGGAAGTGGCGGCGGCGACCACAAGGATATCTGCGAGGGCATAAAGCGAGCAGTGTGGGAAGAGGAAGGTGTGAGGGTTGGCTGGATCGTGTTGGTCGAGAGCGGCGTCGTGCCGAAGACAACGTCGGGGAAGCTGCGCCGCGGGGCGGCGAGAGATAAGCTGCTCGCCGGGAAGTTTCCAGTTCTCTTCGAAGCACGGTATGACGGTGCTGAGAGCTCGGTGCCATGGGCCGGTGGCGAAGAGGAGTTGGAGAAGTGTCGTGGCATGGATACGGCTTACGGGAGTGCAAGCCGCCGTCTGCGTCTGCAGTCGTTTCTTTGAGTGAACATCAGTGTTGGCATCCTCAATGTTTTAGGCCCATCTCGACCGTAAGTGGGATGCAGTCATCTTATTCATGGCAGATGTTACTGTGTTTTGGGTCTCGTCTTTACCTTGAGCTTAGGCCAAAAAGGAAAATCTTACGTATACGGTCCTATTCGAGAAGTTTAAGATTCTGAAAAACAGCTAGTTAGTAGCTAGCTTCTGAGAATCTGGAAAAGCTGGGTTTCCCAGCTTCTAACTTCTAGTTCATTTTTTGGATTCTACAACTACAGCTTCTTAGAATCTGAACCAAAAGCTGGACTGTTTAGGGGAGCTTCTGATTCTAGGAGAAATTGCAGCAGTTAGAAACTCCCCCAAACAGACCCATTGTATCATTCAAAACCAACATGCATATTGAAAAGTTATAAATACTTTTTTCTATTTTTTGTGGTCTAGCTCTAATGCATAAAATTAGACAGGTTATTTTAGAGCTCCTGTAGGCTAATTTGAGCTACATGCTTCGAAAAGACATAAAATAAGGAAAGATGAATGTACATTTCTAGTCTCTAAGATAGGATTACAGAACGAAAAGTTTTGATATCACAAATAAAACAAACCGAAAATTGACAAACACCATCCGATGTATTAAAACTAAAATAAAGAAGGTAAAGACAAAATTAAGTTTAAATAGGTCTATGAAAAAAAGCTTAAACAATATCCTTACAGTAGGCCTTTGTAGGGTTGCACGGCCCAAACTAGGTTGATGGGCCTGTTGAACCACTAATTAGGTCGCTATCTGCGCTGTACTGGGAGTACTTCGACCTCTAAAGGCCGCCACACTATTTCCGCACTTCTACAGCGTTACCTAACCACTGTTCCTTTCGTTTACAAGTCTCCGTCTAGAATGAAAGTACTAACTTACTGTCAATGGCTCAATTAATAATACAACTAATACGAAAATGGTGCTCTTACTTCCTATCCTGTAAGCCGTACTGATTATGAGCCCCGGAAGTCTGGTGAACATTAGCACACACAAAAAAACTCATGCAATGCTAAGAACAGGTGAACTTTATGATAATTCCGACGAAATGTTGCATTGTTTCTTAGAAGAAGGCATGTGGCGTTCTTATGTTCCTAATAGTGCCTAAACTTTTATACAGCTAACCCCTCAAATGACTGTATTCTTTGATTGACTCACCACTTTAGTCAACGGCGTGATACTCACAGTGCACATGAAATGGATGTAACACGCATTTTCACTAATCACCATTGACCAGTCCATTGAACATGGCCGAGCCTATAGAATTTGATTTTTTTCTATTAATTCTTTTAGCGTTGTACTCCTATTGCAATCGCCCATTCCATAGTTCTAGTTACATTGGTAAATATAACTAGGCCCCGTTCTTTTCTAATATAAAGATTTTACCTCGGTTTCCGTTATCACGTTTTTCAAACTACTAAACGACACGTTTCGTACGAAAACTTTCTATATATAAGTTGCTTAAAAATATCAAATATATCTATTTGTCAAGTTTGTAATAATTCCAACTTAATTAATCATATGTTAATAGTTTTCTCGTTTTTTGTGCCGTATTTAATCTTGAAAAAGTACGAATTACCCTGAACTATCGCGGCCGAACGAATTACCCCCGAACCCGAAAATCAGACATTGCTCACCCTGAACTTTCAATGCCGGACGAATTACCCCTCTCGACTAAATCCAGAGCGGTTTTCTCCTACGTGCCGTACGCGTGGCAATCCAGTCAACATTTTCTTTTTTAAAAATAGTGGGACCCACTAGTCATACCTCCTCTTCCCCTCTTCCTCTCTATCTTCTCTCTTGTGCTCATGGCGCGCACGGCGCCGCCAGGATGGGCGGTGGGTGCGGTGGGCGAGCGGGCAGCGCAATCAACGGTGCGCATGGCGACACACACAAGATGGGGAAGGGGTGCATGGGAGATGGGAGGGGCAAGGGGAGAGGGAGGGGGAGTCGAGGTGTATGGGAAAGGGGAGGAGATGGAGGTGGGAGTGGAGGTCGGCGCGCACGGTGGCATCGCCGGGATCCGCCATTGGGGGGGTGGGAGGGGAGGGAGATTGGAGGGGAAGATGAGTTGGCCGCCGCTCGCCTCTCCGCCACGGCCCCGCCTCGCCGCCACGCCCCGCCCGCCACGGCCCCTCCTCGCCGCCGCCTCTGGCCGCCATCCGCCTCTCCGCCACACCCCGCCTCGCCCGCCACGGTCACCGCTGACCTCCCCTTCCACCTCCATCGCCATCTCCACGCTGCTTCCGCCACTGTCTCGTCGTGCCCGTCGTCGCTCGCCGCCAGCCAAAGCCACCGGGCCGCGCCCGTCGCTGCTCACCACCTAGCTCCGGCCTCCGCCTCCATATCTCATGCAGACGCCCACCTCCCGTCCGTGCGCGCCACCCTATGAGAGAGAGTGTGTGAAGAGAGAGAGGAGAGGGGAAGAGGAGGTATGACTAGTAGGTTCCACTATTTTTAAAAAGGAAAATACTGACTGGATTGTCACGCGTACGTCACGTAGGAGAAAACCGCTCTGGATTTTGTTGAGGGGAGTAATTCGTCCGGTATTGAGAGTTCAGGGTGAGCAATATCTAGTTTCAAGTTAGGGGGCAATTCGATTGATCGCAATAGTTCAGTGTGTAATTAGTACTTTTTCCTTTAATCTTAATCTACAGCAGATTCGAACACCACCTTAATTCCAAAGCGAGCTGGGATGTTTTCGTGTAAAGGTACTACCGTTTCCATTCAGAGGTTAAATAACAAAGAAGCAAGCAGCCAACCAGGCGAGCCGTGTACGGTGTACAGCCACAGCAGAAAAACTCGGCGGTCGAAGGGGCAATGAATCGGCGGTGGGCGGTGGGGCCCGGGTGCAGGGCGTGGGAGGTGTCGGCCGCTCTCCTCCGCCGCAGCGTGTGATAAAGTCAGAGGCTCCGGATCCAGGAAGCGAGCGATGCCATTTCCGAGCCAAACCCCGACCGGAAACAGTGTTCCCCCAAAGCCCCACTACTCAGTAGTAGGAGTAGTACTCACTCATCGCTCTCCCCAGGTTCCTTCCATCCATCCAGGCTCCAGCGGCCATCATCCCCCTCCCCCACCACCACCACCGGCACCACGGCCACCATCACTTGATTCACTCCTCCCTCCCTCCCCTCCTCTTCCCCACCACCAATACCAGCTTAACGGCAGCTGCTACAGCGAGTCTAGTTACCCAAAGCCACCCAGCACTTTGCGAGGTCGCTTTCGCCTCCTTCGTCGGCCCCGGACCGGACCGGACAGGCATGTCCTGATGGAATTCAGGGGCCATGACGAACCCGTCGACGAGATGGGCGTCGCGTACGGCAGGACGCCACCCTCCTCTTCCTCCTCCCCTGCCGCCGGGAACGGCGCCGGCGCTGGCGCTGGAGCGGCGGAGGTGAGGTACCACGAGTGCCTTCGCAACCACGCCGCGGCGATGGGCGGCCACGTCGTGGACGGCTGCGGGGAGTTCATGCCTGGGGACGCCGCCGACGCCCTCAAGTGCGCCGCCTGCGGCTGCCACCGCAGCTTCCACCGCAAGGACGACGGGCAGCAGCTGCGCCTGCTCGTCCCGTCCCCGCCCACGCCGCGCGTCCCGCTGCTCATGCCGCCGCCGCCGCCGCCGCACCCGCACCAGCAACACCCCTACCCGCACCCGCCGTTCCCGTACCACCACACCCCCAGCGGCAGCGGCGGCACGACGACCGAGTCGTCCAGCGAGGAGCGGGGGCCTCCCTCGTCGTCGGCGGTGGCGCAGGGGCGGCGGAAGCGGTTCCGGACCAAGTTCACGCCGGAGCAGAAGGAGCAGATGCTGGCGTTCGCGGAGCGGGTGGGGTGGCGGATGCAGAAGCAGGACGAAGCACTCGTCGAACAGTTCTGCGCGCAGGTCGGCGTGCGGCGCCAGGTGTTCAAGGTGTGGATGCACAACAACAAGAGCAGCATCGGCAGCGGCGGCAGCAGTAGGAGGCCCCCGCAGGAGCAACAGTCTCAACAACAGCAGCAGCAGCAGCAGTAGCCATGGGAGGAGACAAGCATTTGGTTAATGGTTTGGTTAATCCCCACCTCATTATTTTTATACGCCCAAGACATGAGGAGGGGGGGTTAAACAACGCAACGGAAGTGAGGACTGCTCTCTCTGCGATCTTTATCCTCTCTCTCTCTCTCTCTCTTCATTTGGCCTTAACCTTCATTCTTTGTAGTCACTTATCCTCCTCCATAATTTGGTTCTTGATTCTAGCCTGGTTCAATTTGATTCCTTTTGCGTCCAAGTTGAGGGTTTACTTTGCTCGCGAAAAAGAAAATAAGTTTGAGGGTTTACCTGAATGATGAGGTAAGTTCTACATCTCTTCGTTGTGATGCTTGCATTTCACCTCTTTAGCTCTCTGCACAGAGATAAGCAATAAGGTTAGCCGCAGCAATTTTTGTGGAACAGCTCCCTTGTTGGTGAGTAATGTGTTGGTTTCCCTCTCCTTTTTAATTCGGCATTTTCATGAGTTAAAGTTTAAAAATAGAAAACCAACATAAAACTAATGATCAAAACCAAATGATTAAGTTCTTGATCGAGCCTTCTGATTAACTAAGAGAACAATTGAACAAAGCAATATGAGATTACGAGTAGCTATAATATTACATGAGGTAACACCGAGAGCCTGGATGTGATTTTTTTATTTGTGATCGGCTGAAATATACAGACGAATTACACTTGGATGTGGTTTTCTTTTATTTGTGATCATCTACCACAAAAGAAACTTGAGTTTGTAACTTTGTATCAAGCATATCATTCTTGCTTATTTATTAGCCATTTAATTGAAGGTGTACTTGGTTGTTGCTGTTGCTATGCTTGAGTTGTACTTTGCTCTACATTCAACACATTACTGCCATTAAGTTAAAGAGTCCTTTTTCAAACCTGAACCCATTAATAGAGAGCTGGAGTTTGAAATCTGGAGGGTAGAAATGGTTGGCCACATGACCTATCCTTCTCGCCTTTACCTTCAAGAGGTAAAGAGATATCACAAGAGTTTGGTTCCATGAAATTGTGAGGTCCATGGTGCAAGTGAGAAGAGGCAGATAAGGATGTAATGAATGCCCTCCAAGAAAATTGCAAGACAGGAAATGGGAGATAATGAGAAGATTTTGTGGTTTCTTTTGGTGCCCTTGTTTTGGGGGCTTATCAGTTTCTAAATATAAAAAAATTTGCCGGACCAGATGAAACAAGGCACATGATGCAACCAGATAGTACTGTTTGACTAAGCAAGAGAGCACGACGCATGCCTTTGTTTGCCTTAAATCTTTGTACAATTTTTATTGAAGCATTCTCGTGTACAACTGTTACTGCTTAATACCAACCGCTGTCACCAACCAGTAGCTACGTTTACTAAAAGAGTACATTGCTATGAACAGTAGAGTTTACTCGTACAGCAACAAATAAGCAATAAGAAATGGTCGTTGCAAGTACTAATGGACTTATTAGACCAATTGACAAGGAAGCGATCTAGTTGCCACACCGTATTGGTAACTTACAGCAAGCGACCAACCCGGCTAAAAAAACGTACGGCAAGCGACAATGAGTTTATCTAATTGTAAATTTTCAATTAACCCGCCATGCAGCAAGCAAGTACTACATTTTTGGTATTTTACTACAGTTGACAGGTAATTTGATGCAACTAAATCATCTGTTATCCAGAATTCCCTGTTATCCTCTACACAAGCAGGATTTAGAACACATAGCGACTAATGTGCACATCAGATAGGAACTGACCTTAATTGTTTTCATATTGCCATTATGCGTGGAGCCGTGTACTCATTGCTTCCTTTGATCTGGATGGATTTGTCACTTTGGCCACGTTAAGAGCCTGCCTACCTCTTGTGACAGCTTACTTTCTGAAGCTTGTTCCGCCAAAATCTGGTAATCAAAAGTCCAAATGTATTGTGACAGAAGAAATTGAGGTATTCACTGTGACAAGAAACATGAGGAATTTCAAAGCTCACGCCGACTGTTTTCTTTACAGAACTAACGAAAATTTTATGAGGAGAGGAAAAAGAGCAGAGCGAAGAAACTGCTGCCTGTGAAATTTTATGAGAAGAAAAGAGGCAGAGCGAAGAAGCGGCTGCCTGTTGGCTCGTATTTACAACGATAACAGAAACAGCTAAACACGACTGAGGTAGATGGCAACAAATAGAACAAGAGAGAGTAATACATAGCTCGTGCTGAGATATTTTGTCCCGAGAAAGAAAAAATTGTTAGGAGTATTATTATCTTATTGTAGCGCTAGCTTATTTTAGGTGCATGGCAAGCATGGAGTGATTGTGGTGTGCTGCAGCAAATGTTGAACTTTAGCCCATCATGTTGCTACTGATTGATCAGTCTAATCAGTTCTGATTGTTTTGTCTTTTCATATGCATTTCTGACAGGCGTTATTATGACTCAAGAAACACTATTGGAGAATCAACACTACTGCCGTGGTGATCTGTGATTTTCTGGAGGGTTGTTCCCTGCTTTCTCTGTGAGGTTCCCTGCCATCAGCTCAAGACAAACCTGTTGTCTGATAGGAAGACCTAAAAGTGTTACAAATGTAAGGCAGTCCTAATTACTCTATGTCACCCAAAAATATCACCGAAACATGTAAGTAAATTTTCAGAAAGAACAGACGGTCGATTGAAAGCAAAATGCAAATGCCTCCCATGAACATCAAAACTGTACGTACTTGCTCTTAGTGCTAAGAAAAGCGAGTGTTTAGTTGTGAGAAGTGAATCAGTAATTACTCCAACTCACTCTTCCACCAATTCAAACAATATTGCAATTTCACGAAAGAATGTAGAGTACTAGATAGGTATAGCCTTACGTTCTCCATTTTCTGGAGAAAAGCAACAACGAGAAAAATGTGTGGATAGATAAAAGAGAGCTGCCATACTATATTCAATGATAGATTGGAAGATTTTGTCGTGCGAACAAGTCGATAAGATCTACTCCATCGTGGTAATTACTAAAAAGCGAGACCAAAGATCGGCAATCAGGTATCTGCTTATGTCGTGTTAGTTGGCGTCAGAAATGACTAATAAAACGCTAACCACCAATCATGTGGCTCCAAGTCCCTATAAGCAACGTGAAGCCTAATCAAATCCAGTAGTGCTCAAACTTTTAAGCTTCAAATATTTTTAGCAGCTGCCCATTCATTCAATCCTCCCCAAGTTTAAACTAATCCCATCTAGCTTCCAGTTGATGACACTAGCCCAAGCATATCTAGCTAGTAAATCTTAATCTTCATGACTGAAAAGGTTCAAGCTTAATTGGATCTTAGCTATTTATAGAAGCAGAGTGGACCCGATTCATGCAGTCAGTTGCGCAAGCAACTAACCACTCAACAAAGCAAGCTTAAACAACTAATCAACAATAGACTAGTGCAAAGTATCAGTAGTACGTTGAGGTACTAACAATCTTGATTACAGTTCTTAATTAATCTCTCAGCCAATCGTGGGTCACCGTGGACCATTTGCTTCCTAAGCTCCCGCATTAAGGGCGTGCCCCACATGAAGGCGCCATCGTACTACAGTGGCAGACCATGTGGTTGAACCCTAGCCGAAGACAGCCACTTTGTTAATTCCTCCCCACCAGCCGAGTCCCACGTAATGTACAGTAAACATGGTGTTTAGGGTCCGGTTTGGCTGCAGATTGTCAGTGTTTTAAGTCAGCATGATCTAAATTTTCTGGCACAGGAGTTTGTGTGAGACCAATGTCAGAATGGAACGTGCCCAGCAGGTGGGGGATATATGATCAAATTTGTGCTGCTTTCGACAGGTCAAGTCCTGGAAGCAGTGGTTTACAACGTACAGGAACAGGGCTAGAAGGCGCACTGCAGGAGGTTCATGGCTTTCATGAGATTGTCACGTTGTACAGGTAAATTGTCTGACTAAATGCTATAAACGTTGCACCACGACGTCGTTCAGCTAAAGATCTAAGTCCCAAACGCTACAATCATATCATCATTTGGTAGTAGCTTAGAATAAGTTAATACTTAATTGTTTACCGCGCTAAGTCAGCATAAGTTATGCACCTGGTAATTCATGCAGACCTTAGGTTCCAAATCCAGTACACATAAAAAGGTACGGAAAAGAAAAAAGAAGGCGTTTGACAGGGACGTGACAAAAGAAAACAGCCATCAGATAAAGGAATGGCAATAACTGGAAAAGGTACAGAGAAATGACCGAGAAAAAGCATTGCAATTTCGAATCTTTCAAGTTTAGCATATCAATCTAAAAAATATTCTAACTCAATGAAATGTTAAAGCAACTGAGGGCATTGTATAAAATCGAAAGGCAGCAGGTACCTGCACAATATAGGGAAAGGTCCTCATCTTGAACATTTTGTGGTAGGATTAATGTCCTCAGCATTCTGCTCAAAAATAGTGCACCGACAGTGTTAGGTCTTTGAGAGATTCTGCACATACTTTCAGTGAAAAATAAAAGGAATGCAAGATTAATGTTATGTACACGAAAAGAATCAACATAAGTACTACGGAGTAGGTCACAGGTGCAAGAGATGATGAGAAGTTGTAATACTTCCATCTTCTTAATAATCAACTATTGCCAAAGAGAAATTCTTACATGCACGTTAGTCAGCATCATACCATAAAGTCATGAGCACAACTAGCAGCCTACCTGAAGCTTATCCCTTGCATGAATTGGAATGCAGATAGTTACGTACAGATAACTAGATAAGCTTCGCTAATTGAATAGAATGACCCCCGCAAAAAAAAAAATGAATAGAATGGATACAAATGATAGTATATCCTTTTAACATGATAGTTTTTAAATATACGAAGGCCATTGGCCAAGGCCAAGCTACACATAAGCTTCACTTAATTAAAACAGCAAAAGGTATTCATCAAGAAGATATATGACAATATAACTCCTTAGGAACACAACATGCATAACTGACAGCAGCAAAGTTCCATTTAAGGATGGCCGTAATTGGCTGTCTGCCTATCTTGCAAATCTAACAGAAACAAGGCATTTAGTGACAGTAATGCAATAAAGAGTTGCTTCAGACAAAAGGGACAAGTCATACAAAATTATGTCATGCAAAAACAAGCTGAAAATGGTATGCCTTTTCGAAAAGCTGAAAAATTGTATGCTGCATTTTGTTGAAGTGATGTATTAGCTGCGTTTATGCTTAAGAAAGTGAGAACATGTTCTTGGAGAGCTATTAATCACGACAGTTAACACAAGTTAAGTCTTCTGCCGAGGGCCAGGCAAGATTGCCTGCCAAAGTTCAGTTTCTTCTACATCAAGTTTTTAGGTGCCTCCTTATAGATGATCAAACTATTTTAGGTGATTCCAATATCAGACAAGAAATAAGTATTCCTGAACATATTGATGCTGCATGGTTCTAATTTCTAGTGCAAATTATATAAGATGATGCATGAGCATTACCTTATATGAGATGGCACAGCATAATTAAGAATGTTGGGCAAAAACCAAATAATACAGAATACCACACAGTAGAACAAACACATTTAGCACTTAGTGTTTCTTCTTCCTAAATTGGCTCTAACCTGAAACTCTAACCGAAGATATCTAAACAGCAGTCCTCCATGGAGCAATGCCTAATTATCACCCATCCCGTACCTATTTAGTACTTGGAGCCACTTCTTCAACAATAATTTTGATGTTATTCCTGCATGAATCCAGGATGAACACACACTACCTACACCAAAATAGCGAATTCCAACTCAAGTTTCCTTCAGATACCAAATACAACAGTTCATCAGCACATAAATAAACTAATTCAACCAAATCTGCAACCTGAAAAGGATATATCTACAGGCAAATCTACCTCCTATTTCCTTAACAAGAGGGGAATTGAGGTGGAATTCTGGGTGATCATGTGAAGTCAACTCATCCAACAGGTACTCACCACCATCAAGTGAGCAGTGCTAAGCATCCAGGCATCAAACCAACCACTAGAGCCAACAGACTGACAGATCAAACTAAACCCCGCACATAGACGCGATATGATCTTAAGTATATCCGAACAAAAAACTAAACAAAATTAGGCGGTTCCTCATCACAGAGCGACCGATACTTCACGGATATATGAGAAACTCACCAGTCACCTGTTTGGACGGGTAGGAGAAGACCTATCCACAAATTTTACCCTATCCATGGAGTCGAGGTGGCTCTAGTTCCCCATGATTTGAGCGCCGCAACCACCACCTCCCAGTAGATTGACCCAGTTCGAAGCAATCACTCATATAAAATGCCTCCGCCGCGAGACGGCGAGTACTTGTAACTAGGTATGGGTTGGTCCCCGCGGCGGCGGTGAAAGCTCGCCATCGGTTGGGTGGTGGGTGTCGGATACCGGAGAGGCGGAGGCCGGAATCCCGGAGAGGGGGAGGCGGGAGGGCTCAGCGGCGGTGGTTGGCCGGCGATCGAGTCGGATCGGACGGAGCGGCGGAGAAGCCGGCGAGAGAGAGAGAGAGAGAGAGAGAGGAGGGAAACTGAGAATCTGAGATGCGGAGGAGGGAGACGAGGAATTTTTTGCCGCGCACGACCGTCCTCAGCTACGGTTTGGGCTGGGTTAGCTTGGTAGGCTGTGGGCCGTACGACCATGTCCTTATGGACTTTTGGCCTTTGCTAAAAGAACAAGTTCATCTGAAGTCCCTTAACTTGTCAACGAATCCGAATTTCGTCCTTCAACTGGAAAACCGGATACAACGGATACTTCAACTATCAAAATCGGTGCAAACCAAGTCTAAGGTGGTTTAGACGGCGGTTTTAACTGACGTGGCGCCTACGTGGCTATTTTGACTCGGTCTTCATTTGACGTGGCATTCACGTGGCACATGAAGCAAAATTTAACAATTAAAAATACAACAAAATATGTGGACTCACATGTCAATCAAATAATAAAATTAAAAATAATGGGACCCACATATCAGTGGGCCTCACTTCCTCCCCCTCATCCCCTCTCTTCTCTGCCTCTTGTCCTCTCTCTCTCCTATGGGAGCAGGGGAGCGGAGTAGGCAAAGTAGCGACGCGTGAAGCCGATGGGGCAGAACAGCGGCACGAAGCCAATGGGGCGATGGCAGGCCGAGCAGCGGCACGAAGCCGGTAGGGTGGAGCGGGGTGGTGTCACCTGAAGCCGGCGGGGCAGAGGGACCGTGAGGCAGGCGGGCGAGCGAACGGCGACGAGGCTGACCGTCAAGCATGGCCCCTAGTGGAGCGGTGCGTCTTGTTGAGGCATCAAGCGGGTCTAGCATTCGGTGTCGCGGCGCATTGGGTTGGTCCCGCAGTGGAGCGGTGCCATCCGCACTCCGCCGCCGACCACCGCCGTCGCCACCATCCATGTACGAAACCCTCGCCGCCATCCTCTCCTACCTCCTGCCTCCACCTCCTCTTCTTCCTTAGACACTGGCCGCTGCTTCCGCCACTCTCCATGGCAAGTATCGCATCAGTGGGCTCCCAAACGCTCTGCTCTGCAGGGTCGTCTTGCGCCTCCCCACCAAGGATGTCGCCCGCGCGCGCCGCGATCTCCTCCCATTGGCGCCGCGTGTGGGCCTCCACCCCTCTCCGCCTCGGCGATGGCGGCGGCCTCGCTCTGGGGTCACCGCGGCGCTCGCCGCCCACCAGGGTCTAGTAGCCTCCACGCACCTGGCCTCCATAGATCCTAATGCCGCCTCGTCCTGGTTCGCCTCCCTCGCGCGCTAAGGAGGTCGATGAACTCACCATTGAGAGGGGAGAGGGAAGAAGCGAGAATGAGAGGATGAAGAAGAAGAAAGAGGGGAGAGGGAAGAAGGGAGGAGTGAGGCTGACAGGTGGGGCCCACCCACCATTTTTTAATTATTTTTTTATGTAGCTGACATGTGGGCACACGTTCTTTATTTTTGTTCGAGATTGTATTGTCATGTAAGTGCCACGTCAATGACACGTAAGATGAAGATCTAGTCAAACCAGCCACGTAGGCGCCATGTCAGCTAAAACCGCCGAGGAACCTCATTTGCACCCGTTTTTTGGTTCAGGGACGAAAATCAGATTTGTTGTAAAGTTAAGGGACCTCAAATGAACTTATTCCTTGGTAAAACCACGGAAAGCTTTATGGGCTTGATTTGTGCGGCCTAGTAAGTTCACTTCTTCGCGCGGTTGGGCCTGACTGCGTACTTGCATTTGGTTTCTGCCGGCAATCCAGACTATGTACGTACGTATTTACTAGGCAAAGAGAGGGTAGAAATCGAAATTCATATGTACTAAGTAATTGATATATGCAGTTCAGATAGATATATATGTTACAGACTTATACAGGGTTCAGATAGATAGATAGATATACTTTGTACTCATGCTATACACGTAGAAATAAGGTAGTAGAGTGATAGCTAGACATGCACATGGTGAGAGAGATCGATCGATCGATCTCGACCGCGTGATAAACTGCTCCTTCTCCTAGTTATTAACATGCATGCATCCGATCATTCTTCATGCTTCCATCCTTGCGTCTACATGAACCACACCACACATCATCAACAGTACACATCATCATGCATATATCGCCATGCATGTTAGCCGCGATTCTTCAATCAATACATCCACACCTAGATCTTCAAATGCTTCAACCTGCAGCATATGCAAGCACGCAGAAGATTAATTCACCATGACTACGAATTTGTCATCTGAAAATCTAATCAGGTAGATAATTAATCATGTAATTAATTAAGTAGTAGTATGTATACCTTTCGGCCTGGTAGCCGGCGGCGGGGCAGCGGTAGGCGGGGAAGGGGACCTTGCCGGACTCGATGTGCTTGATGTCCTCCTCCAGCATCTCGTAGTAGCGCTTGACGTCCTCCGCCGACTTGCCGCCGCCGACGGCGCGGGCGATGTTGTGCCACCGGTCGGGCGTCTCCTTGTCGTACACCGCCAGCGCCTGCTCGAACAGCTTGTTCTGCTTCTGCGGCCACTGCGCCCTTGCCTGCTGCGCCATTATATCTAGCAGGAGATCTTGAGAAGCTAGCTGAGAGCTGGTAGTAGGCTGGTTAATTACCTAGCTAAGCTTGCAGGCGCTGTGTTAGCTAGTGTGAGCTGAGATGAGGAGGAGGAGTGTGAGAAGGGGCGCTACTTATAGGCAGCTGGGTGTGGGAAGCAAGAGAGAGGATTCCATGGTCGTGGGTGTGGGAGAATGGTGCTTTTCCGGCGAGGGGTCAAAACAAACGGAGGTGAGTAGCGAGGTAGATAGCATGCAGGCAGGAGGAACAAACATTTCTGTCCCCGGGAGGTGGCCGGGGGATCTCTGCTAGCTCTCTTTCTATCTCTTAATTTGCTCCTGTCACGTCGCGATTCAGCTTATTTATCGCGCATATGTTCCATCTCCATCTCTGTCCTATTCAAAGATCCAATCCAAGCTATGGCTATATCTGGACTCCATCGATGGATGTTTAGTTAGAACGCGCAAGAATTTTTCGTATTTGGTTAGTTCATCTTTAGTGGGAATTAGCATTGTACTTGAGAAATAAAGACGCGTGAAGGGATCTGATGTACCCTCCAGGAAATGAAAATGCACTTCTCATACATAAATCATGTTCAGTTTACAAAGATGTCTTCCTGTTTAAATTACTGCATGGATGTTCAGTTGTTTTTCTGACAGTTATATATCAAGGATGCTGCTGCATCTGAAGAAAATAATTTTCAGCTACCGCTTACATATTCAATTGTTTATGACAGTTATCGAGGACGCTGCTGCATCTGAAGAAAATATTAATGACCAAATGGTCGGCATGCTTAAGCTAGCTAATCGGAAGAACAAACAAACAAATAAAATATTGCTTGTAGAAGGAGCTGTAAGTGCAATTATTTGGTTCAGAACATTCAGTCACTGTCTCCAAATAGCTAGTTGCAAAGATCGGATTCCATCACTAGAAAGAATGTGTGTGGTCGTAAGATCGATCGAGTAGCATATATATCTTGCTTTTCTCAAAGAGAATAATATCAAGCAATCTAGCTCCAACCTTTTAGTGCATGACTCTGTCCATGGTTTTAGTATCCCACTGTTTCATTTAATTTTTTTTAAACCAATGGAAAGAAGGGATTCTTTATGTGATTCAGTGAAAGACATTTCTTCGCTGTGTGTGCCGCGGCTGATTCTAATTTGTCCCTCCTTTTGGCGATTCATGAGCGTTTAAAGGCAATCCCTGTTGCTTTCCCTATGCGTTAATTGGAATATGGCTTTAATAGACAGAACATGATTTATAAAAATGAATATAAAAGACAAAGAATTTGGTTGTCTCTGGCATAAGTACTCCCTCTGTCCTAAATTATAGGTTATTCTATTTTAAAGGAAAATCAAACTCGGTAACTTTTAACTAATAATCATACTAATCATATATGCATGTTATATTACTAGATTCATATTTTAAAACACTTTCATGTGATGCTAATTTCATATTTGTTATAATATAACATGAATAAATTAATTATCAAAGTATATCATTGAATACAGTGTAAAAAATATAGGTCTTATAATTTAGGATGTAGGGATTAGTAATTAGGTTCCCGTCTATATATACATTATTCTGTATCTTTTTTTATATAAGACATGATTGACTTGGTGTGTTTTTCTCTGAAAATGAACTTTACCCATTAATTTGGTATACGTTACTACCATAAATCTATTATATTATTAAAACAGTCTTGAAAGGGACACCACGTTCGCTGTGGAGGCTAAAAATTTCCACACTAATCGGAGAAAAAGAAAAGGAGAGTCTAACTAGGAATACAATTTACAAATAATTGAAATTCGGAATTAAAAATAAGCAATATTAGAAAAGAGTCCATATAAGAACCAAATACGAGATTAATTAAAATTCAGAATAAAAAATAAAATAAATTATCAAATTTGGAAAAGAAAAGGAAGAGTTCAACTAGGAATACAATTTAGAAATAACTAAAATTTGGAATAATAAAAGGAATATTAAAATAATAGTCCAGCTATAACACAACACGAGATTAATTAAAATTCGGAATAAAAAATAAAATAAATTAAGAAATTAAAAAAGAAAAATATTCCATGTAGGAATAAAATTTAGAAATAACTAAAATTCAGAATTAAAAATAAGCAATATTAGAAGAAAAGTTCACGTAAGAACCTGCTACGAGATTAATTAAAATTTAGAATAAAAAATAAAAGTAATTAATTAGAAAAATAAAAAATAGGGTTCAAATAAGAATGTAATTTTAAAACAACTAAATTGGAAATAAAAAATAAGGAATATTGAAACAATAGTCCATAAATAACACAATACGAGATTAATTAAAATTCAAAATAAAAAAATAAATTTAGAAATTAGAAAAATTAAAATAAGAGTTCAACTAGGAATACAATTTATAAATAAATAAAATTCGTAATAAAAATAAAGACTATTGAAAGAAGAGACCATCTAGAACACATGACGAGATTAATTAAAATTCAAAATAACAAATAAAATAAATTCCAAAAATAGAAAAATAATTATAAGAGTTCAAGGAAAGAAGTAGAGTGGTGGCGGTTGATGGGACAGTGTTGACGATATAATTGGTAAGCATATAAGCCAGAATCGAGATCCAATCCGCAGTGGATTTGAAGATATACCGAATTCTCAGAAACAGAGTGCGCTTCGGTTGGGAGTCTGTATCGGTTGATACCGGATTCGATATGTTTAGTCGATACAGCCAACAGTGGCAAGATTAGTTCCGTGATCAATATCAGATTCAAAAAAGGACTTCAATGGTATTGCCGGGTAGGTCAGTTCAAGATAGGCAATTGTATCTATTAATTAGGATTTTATGTAAATTCCTTATAGATATTTTCGGTAAGAGTCCGCCTAAGAGACTTGTTCGTTGGTTAGAGTTGTATTAGGAAAGTATAAGTCGTGTCCGTTATGGATAAGTTTGTATGTTCGGGTATAAATATAAGCCCGAGGTCTAATAAATAATTAACATCAGTTCAATCCAATTTCGGTGCATCGCCACCTTTCTCATTATTTTGTTTCGACGAGTTCTTGCTTTCGAATCGGGCTGCATCGGTTTCGATCTTCGACAAATAGGTAAAGCTTGTTATGGCGGTTTGCATTATCGGGATTAGTGTTACATCTTTATGACACTCTAATCTTGCTTCTGTGAATCATCGAGTTGTCATATATATCGTATAATCTAGATTGATAATGCTTTCTACTTGCATCGGCTGATCTCTATCTAGAGTTTGATCTACTAAGTTGTGCTTAGAATCATAATCTTTAGCATGTTCTATAGTTGTTTCTAAGGACAGTATCGGGGTTTCAGTCGATCTTATCTGATATAGTTGTTTTACATAGTCTTATGTCTTGTTTAATATACTATATATGCCCCTTATATCAGGATTTCAACTAATATAAATATATTGAACTTACTGTCAATCTAATTGATGATGGTTTAATATATTTGTTGCAAGATGATATCCTAGTATAAGGTAGTATCGGAGTTATAGCCGATACATGCTTAAATTTGGACATGGGCTATGATATAAACATATATAATTGTTATTTCATATTATTTTAGATCTAGACAATTTAAATTATCTCGGTTAAGTCCGATCTATCCCAATTGCTGATCTCTAAAGTAATATCGATTTATAGATTATATAATATTGATATTCACAGCCGATGGATCAAATTTAGGGTTTATTTATTGATTAAACAAACCTTACAGTCGATTCACCTCACAATGCATCGGCTAGGTTACACCACGATATGACATCGGCTTTTGGGCCGAGCAATTATCGTTTACTAATAATATTTGCATATTTTATCTTGTTGATTGCGGAATCAAATCAACTAGCACGCTCTTGAACCCGAAAGTAAACTTTGGACCAGCACTAGAGTAAAGCAAATCTCTCAGTCCAGTGTGTGTTTTTTGCATCAACAGAGAGCTAAAGAAATAAACAAAACCCAAATAGAATATCAATGATGATTAACTGGAGGGATGATGGGCAAGCCATTAAGCAGCATGGTCACGGTGGCGGGACTTCTAGATAAACCCCATTGATAATGATGTTTGATTTTTAAAATCTCAATAAAAAAGAGGGGAGGTAGCGAGTAGGCTGCAGAGGAGTACAGTAGTAAATCCGCTGATGGTTTTGACATGACTTCTTAGAAAGTAAAATGAACCCAAACAATAGTCAATAATTATGTTCGATTTTTAAAATCTCAATCACAATAAAGAGTTAAGGTAGCGGGCGGGTCGTAGAGGAGTAAAGTGGTGACGTTTGACGAGACTTCTAGAAATTATAAATACGAAACCCAACGAGACAATAAACTCTACAAACTATAGGTTAATTTTTAAAGGTTCAAAGGAGGATTAGTAGAAAATAGTGGTAGATCGGCATGCAAATAAACGAGTAAGGGGTAACGACTGGCGTGACTTTAAAAAAAATATAAAATTAGAAACACAGGAACAATAAAGTCCGGTATTTCAAAGTCTTAAAATAATGAGATAGCTATTTAATAAAATTTAAGTAAAATCATATGTAAAAAATAATAAAATTATATTGGTGTTAGTCGCGTAATTGCGTGGATCACTCAGCTAGTTTATGGTAATATGAAGCACTTTGAAAAATAAATGCATTGGAATGTACAACTTGTAATAATCAGCAATCCATGTACTGATGGACCAAGTATAGTAAAAGAACATGATCAAATGCGTTTTTTGTTGTTATATATCCCCACTTGTTGTGGAAAGCCTTGATCCTTGGAGGTGGAGCCATGTGACCGATGATGTGATCGGTGAGATTCGATTCTCCTATTTTTCTACTCTGATAAGAGATCCTTTTCTCGCAAGTTGATGTGTACATATATAATTAATTCTTCATTAGTTCGTAGGCGAGGAGAAAATTATACAATAAATCGATGTGAATATATATTTGAGCACCGATCAAAGCATTAATTCTGAATGCACCGGCCGGGAGATTCTTGGATACAAATGTAGCTAGCTATATATACACAAATGCATGAAGACATGGCATTAGACTACAAGGGAATACAATGCGAAGTAGCTTAGCTAACATGGCAGACCAGCTAGTCTATCGATCATTAACTCGATTTAACTGGAGTTCTGATCCTTGTTAGACGCCCTTCTTAATTTTCTTGCCAGAGACTTATCTTCTTGCATGATATACTTGATTTGCAGTACATATATATTTACTTGCATGCATATATTGGTCATGAGAAGGCGCAGAGGCACGGAGTGATCACGGTGTCATCTGTAGCTAGCGTGGTCATCACTGATACTTCAGGTACCTAGATCTGCAGGGAACAGAGTAAAATGCATGCGTGTTAGTATACCCGTGTTAATGAGCTGCTTAAATTAGTTGCTCTCGTACAGTGTTTTATCGAGTACAAGCGGTCATTCTGAAGATCTCGAGTCAATGTACTTGTTACTAGCTAGCAAGCTCCACATATGTATAGAAGTACTGAACATTGTATAGCCATGCATAGAGGTTGAGTGAAGTTATTCTATAACAACTTGTATGTATTTGTGATCGATATGTATAAATATGAGCAAGTTGACATATATATAAAGTCGGCGTGCATGATCATGCATATATGTGTGGCATGTGTCAAGCTTAACCTAACCCTGAGAGGCAGCATGCAGTACACTGTTCCAAACGGCTATCTATATCTATCTGATCAATAATAAAGCTTATCACTGTCACACAATCACAAGTGCCCATCCCTCTTAAGCACATGCATGAGCCGCCCATGGAAAATACATGATCAGGATTAGATCTCATGTGCTGTTGTGTTGGATATAGCTAGCTGCTGCATGCATCGTCGGTACGTGCACACCAGCCGGCCACCGCCCACCGACGACACACATGCATGCATGCACGCACATCGATCGAGCGAGCGTACTTAAAGAACACTACCACATGCCGACACGCGCGTGTGCGTGCATGCATTCGATCGACACACTAGCACTACCTCTCCCCAAGGTTAATCAGTGCCGACTCTGAACCCTCTTAGATACTATTTTCGTTTTAAAAATGTACGTTTTATATAACGTTTACTTATATATAAATATGTAAAAATATAAATTAAGATTATAGTTTCTTCGCTGATAAAACAAGTCATAATAAAATAAATAATATTTATTTTTTTTAAATAAGATAGATAATGAGACATTATATAAAAGGTCATCATAGATTTGTCTTCGGCCTCACAATAGCCACACTGACACTGATGAGAAGCAATACGGTTAATAACCTGTTGCCGTCGTCGGCTCCACGGGAGGAGGAGGAGGCGGAGTAACGGGGGAAAGGGACGCGGCCGGACTCGATGCGGGCGACGTCCTCGACGAGGTGCTCGAAGTGGCGGCGGACCTCGTCGGCGGACTTGGTGCCGCCCATGTAGCGGGCGATGTTGTGCCACCGGTCCGGCGTCTCCTTGTCGTACACCGCCAGCGCGCACTCGAACTGCTTATTCTGCCTCTGCGTCCACCCGCCGCCGCCGCCGCGGGACCACGGCAACATCATCATCGGCTGCTGCTGCTTCGAGCCGGCCGCCGACGCCATTTTAATAATGCTGCTAGCTAGCTAGCTAGCTAGCTGCCTACTGGAACCGGAGGAGCTAGCACTGATCTGCTCTTGTAGATTAATTAAGCTTGGTTCAGTGGTAGATCAGCGACGAACTACTAGCTAACTCTGAAACGATTCAAGGGAACAAGCGAGGTATATATAGTGCATGCATGCTAGCTCGTGCATGCGCTGCACGCTGCACGTACGGCGGCCTCAAACAGAGATGCTATTTGTGTATGCTATGCTGACAATAGCTACGTATGCATGCGCAGCCGATGGAGATGGAGCCCTCCCGATGCATGGAATCGTCATTTTCGATGGTGCCACTGGATTTAGTGTCGGTATCTCAGGATATGGATTTTCATCCTCTCGAGAATGTATCCTCGTTGTTTCTGTATGTCATCAAAACAGTTATCAAAAAATTTGAAACAAATTGATAACATAATTAATATAAAACATTTCACTTCATAAACACGTAAGATCAAATTCGACTTCTACAAGTTGCTTAAAAAGAACAAATTAAATTGAAAAAGAGTTAGCGTACATTTGCAACTATATTTATTATTTTTGTTAATATAGAAGTTGAATTTTAATATGCATATTGGTGGAGTGATATATTTCATATTAATCTATCTTGTTAATTTTTTTAAAATAATTTATAATTATTTAGATGATATACACGAAACGAGTGATACCTCTCGAGGGATGAAAACACTTACTTTCCCAGCAGTTCGATATATCGAGATGCATGCCTGCATGCTTGCTTGGCATGGCCAGATGAAATTTTACTAATTATTGTGTAAGATACACAGGGGATGGTTAAATTGTTTGTTTTATTAATCCTTGTCATGCGTTCCAATATGTTTCACTGTATCCTCATTCTATTTTCTTTTTTCAAACTCTCCTCTTCTGATCCACTCAGGAACGGGTTTGTTTTCCTCAGTTCGTCGACAAGTACGTGTTCGATGATTAGCCACTTAAAAGATTATATTTCGTGATGATAATGTGAGCATGTGCTGTAGACATCAAAGACTACTTAATATGGCGCTGTCGGAAATTTGCTGGCTTGGTTAGTTCAACCAATACCTCTATGATCATGTAAATAGTGTTGCGGTTGTTTCTTAGTGTTTGGTCATTAATTTCCCCTAAGGTGGTGACCTTTATTGCATCCTTGTTGAGGTTTTGGTTTTGTACTGTAGTCCCTTCCTTTCTTACCTTACCGTGTCAAGATATAGCAATCTAATATAAGATTAGATACATTTTAATACTACGAATCTAAATATATTAGAACGTACAGTCCATCTCATATTAAATTGTTATATTTTAGGATAGGATAATAAACTCTAGACGGCATCCGGCCTTCCACTGATCCGGTGAAAAAAATTTACTTAGTAAAGAAAACTAAATCACTACTCCTACATCAGAACACAGCTCTTCTTCATTGATTAGTCAAAGTGGCCCACCCATTGTTGTTAGATGGTGATTTGATTTGGTATAGCTCTAACTGTTAATTTGCCATTTGTTTGTCATGCACAATTCATACTCATTAAGTAGTATCGGTGTATATAGCTGGACAGAGGAGCAATTTAGATTGATTGCTTGCTTGCTCTCCCGAAGGTTAATTAATTTATTACTCAATCCGTCCTATTATATATATATATATATATGTATATATATGTATATGTATATGTGTATATATGTATATATATTATAGTAATCTAGCATCGGATGGGATATTTCATAATACAACGAATTTAAACATAGAGAATAGTACATATATTGATAGTTATACTAGGATGTTTGCTACCAGAGAATACTAAAAAGAACAAGCTATATGAATATGTTCAATTACCAACATGAACAATCATGCTATAGTATTCGATAAAATATTTTTAGTATTGTAAAAAAAGGATAAATGCACACATATTTTTACACAAGTGTATATTTGTATCTTGTACTCTATCCATCCAATCATAAATATTTGATGTTTGGCAACACTTGGTCAAAAATTTTAAACTTCAATCATCAACAATTTCTCAAATAATAGTTTATAAAAACACAAAAACAATATACATAGATTTTCCTTTAAAAACACTATTATATATCATAAATTTAATAGGTTTTATGAACCTATTTCGGCATGAAATTAATGGTCAAAGTTTTAAAAACTTGATCAAATCTTGTCTAGAATGTCAAAAAAAAGTTATGATCGAAGGGAGTACTGGTATTTCCGTATTGAAGATTAAACTTTTTTTTCAGAATAAGAAAAATAAAGCCTAATTAACTTCAGTGCAATATATCGACATTATTCGACTGAAAAGATAAACTCGGAATCTCTCACACTTCATGTTCTCTGGAAAGCAAATGGCACTACAAGTTAATTAACTGAAAATTAATATGCACTCCAAACTCTAAAGCTCAAACAGAGTAATGTTGTAGATAACACTGTGCAAGATACTGAACTACCTCAAGTCACTTGAGCAGAACATCGGTATTGTAATGGCTCCCTAGGGGTGTGGAAGTCTATGATCCACCGGAAAAAAAGGAATACTGAGATATGCTGCTATTTCAAATCAAATTATCACGCAACTTGTTTCTCCACGGTGCCAGATTCTGACAGCCACAGTCAAAGAATATATGCCATGTATCCAAACCCACAGGATTGAGCCTTGCTGATAGATAGATATATGCTAATTCTAACCGCGGTTAAACAGATTCTGAAGCTTGCTATCTGCAAATGGAATCGTTATTATTTTCTTTAACGGCAACAGCGACCGGCCTGCAGGTCAGGACATGGTCGGATCAATGGCGAAATGGCCATCAACGTATACACATATTGCCTTGTTCTTCGATCCCCTGTCGGCCAGGAGCTACGTTGAAGAAAAAGTTGCAGGAATCCATTCCACTAGCTATCTATAGCTAGCTGCATGGAACTTTCAACAGCAGAGCTGGTCAAAGACTCCACAATTATTGCCAGGGATTCTGCATTCTTCTGCTGCTGCTACTGTTAACCTTGGCCCTTGCAATATTCAGAACCATTCGTTCGATTTTCTGAAGAATCCATGAACGGAAAAATAAAAAAGAAAAGAAGCAAGCGAGCTGAGCAAGCAGCTGATGAATTCGACCTCCACGAAAACGAAGAAGCTATATATGCACGCACAGTGGGGCATATATCCATTCTGCTTCATGTATATACGCATGCTTTTTCTGAAGATGAGAAGAGAATTCCATGAACTGATAGAAAGAGAGAGAATCTTGAGATGATGTTGCTGGCCACAGGCCACGCAGGCAGCTGGCTTTGCGGGGAGGTGCTGCTGCCGCTGCGAGGTCGGGGGGAGAAAGGAGAGATGAGCAATTGAGCATCTGCATGCACTGCCGAGTCAGCTGATTTTTCGTATCGGCGGCCACAGGAGATCATATCGCCTCCGCTTTTGGAGATACCAGATGATGAAAACAACAGCGGATATCACCATATCAGGGCACATTATCTCCTGGAAAGCTATTCCATGTCCTCTGTCTGCTTCATGCCTGTTTATGTTTATTTCACAGTTGCACATATTAGCTGCCTCATTTATTTATATTAGCTTGTCTGATGAGTAAAAAAGGAAAAGAAATAGCACTTTTGAGACATTGATTCGATCTAATGCACGAAAATATATAATTTTTAGCTAATTAGATGCTTAGGAAGGAAAACTAAGCAATTCAAAAATTCAAAATTTAACTGTTTAAATGACAAAGAAAATATATTCTCTTTACCTTGTATTTTTTTAGAAACATAGTACAAATGCGGAAGGCTATAACGCGTAGACATCTATATCTTCTATATAGTTAGTACTCACTGATAATTATTACAAGTCAAAGCTCAACATGCAATTTTATCACATCATCACCCATTAGCAATTACTATTAACTCTAAAGCATCTTAAATTCTCATGCAAACAAGACACATCATTTAGAATATTGTATCATAGAGTTCAACAAATAAGTAATATTAAATGATTTTACTCACATCATTTTAATGATATTTCAAGATTCATCCTTCCTAGTTCATCTATAGAACGCACACACGCATATCGTTTCTCTATAAGCACATCTGGAAGGTTGGACCGATATATTGTGATGAAGTGACCACGTGTTCATCGTTGTCAAGGGACACGTTGCATACCACACAGAAAGGATAATTAACTGTAAATAGGAGCACGCGTGTTAGGCTAGGACTTAACCCAGGTACAATGATTTCACCGTAAAGAAACTAACCAGTTAAACTATGCTCGCTAAAAATAATATAAAAATAGTTATATTTTGTATCAGCTTGCCATGCATGAAGTAACAAAAGGGACAAAAAAATTGCATGCAACTATATATATACATGTATGCAGGTTGATTTGAACTTTTGGTGAGCGTAGCTTAGCTGCAAGAGCTCGAAGAGTGTGGGCTGGGGACAGTGGACATGTAGCAAGAGTTCGTGGCACCTTTGCAGCGAGCGAGACAATTCTGAATTTCTGACAGCATCTTTAAGCATTACTGTACATGTTTGGTCATGCTATGTCTGCCTTTTAGTTTTAGGTCAGGCTGAGATGCCATGATTCTTGAAGCACATAGAACTGTAGTTACAGGCAAAAATACTATACATTGAAGCATCTAATCTTTAGAGCAACTTGCAGTCAACTCGAGTCGGTAATCGAACATGTTTGATCTTAATTGTGCTCGTATGTTTCTTCCTTTTTGCTTCTGTATATTATCAGATTTTCATGGAGAAATAATGAAATAAGCACAAGAAAAAAACTAACAGATTTTTTTTCAGTCCATTTTTTTTACTTTTGATTTTGATTTCCTTTTTTGTCAAATGAAATGAAAGAACAAACAGAAAGCGAGCTCAAAGCGGGCAGAACCAAAGCATGCCCAACTCCCAGCTATTTTACAAATGTGGGCCCGGTCCATCCATATTGATTTGGCCCCAGCCCATCATCCATAATAATATGGGCCGGTTTCTTTTGTGAATTTCTTCCCTTCAGCCTCCCTCTTCCTGTCTGTCCAAAAGTTCCAACTCCACCCTTCTTCCCCCCGAACGGCGGCGATGGAATCCGACGGCGAGGAGGAGGCCGCGGCGACCCCGGGGGCCGGCGGTGCGCCGGCGGCGGGGAGGCTGAAGGGCTGCCCGGAGCTCATGGTGGACGACGACATGCGGGAGATGGCGAAGACGGCCGCCTGGAGCGTCAGCTCCTGCAAGCCCGGCAACGGCGTTGCCTCCCTCCGCGACGACAACCTCGACACCTACTGGCAGTCAGTAACACCCGCTCCAAATCTCCATTTTTTTTCCTTCTTTTTAAGGGAGGAGAAGAAGTTGCTGGGTAGTTAGTGTGATTTGGGTTTGACATTTTTTTTTTTTTTGGTTAGGTCGGACGGGGCGCAGCCGCACTTGGTGAACATTCAGTTCCAGAGGAAGGTGCAGCTGCAGGTGAGTGGAGAGGGGTTCCTCAATTGGCTCAGTTTTGTTTGATTCGAGTGAATAATCGTGCTTAGTTTTTTCCCTCCCCTGCTGATGTGTCGCAGCTTGTCGTGGTGTATGTGGATTTCAAGCTCGACGAGAGCTATACGCCTAGCAAGATCTCTGTCCGGGCCGGCGATGGCTTCCACAATCTGAAGGTGCTCTCCTCCCACGATATACAGTTGTGACTTGTGGCAATGTTGCTTGGCCTTTATCTTAGCTTTTAGGCAGATGTGAATATCTTGACTTTTAGTTCTGATTTTGCTCTCATCGGAAAAAGGTTGTTGCTTTTGGATCAAATGTGGTAGTATGACGCTTTCAGAAGTTGTTTTACAGTGTTAGCAGCAGTTTGGCATAGTTTGCCTTGGAGTACTGAACTAGGAGTATATTGATATTAGGCTAGGTCGCACTAGAAAATTGTGGCAGGATTTTGTCTCAGTGAACATGGTACCTGTTCTGCTGTGCTCCTGTAGGATGAACTGATACTTAACTTACTCACTGATAGTATTTCTTTGATCTAATGATGTGTTATACTTTGCTCGTATCTATAGGAAATTAAAACTGTGGAGCTTTCAAAGCCAGTTGGGTGGGTTCATATATCATTATCCGGAGCTGATCCCCGGTATGCATTTGTAATGTAAATATAACAGCGATTCAGTACTGTATCTGTTTGATATAGGAGGACACCAATTGTTCAAGGATTTCTCTAAGGTCTCTCACAGCATTTCAATTTTGAAAGTATATCACAAACTTAAGTATTTTGATTATACAATTTTAATGTGAGCTCATAAAAAATTGTGAAGTCACATGTGTGACCAAGCTATGGAAATATCACTCCTTACATCTATCAGCAGTGAGAAGTTGCTATGGACCATGACACATGCTTACTTTATCTCTTGCAAAGTTTGTTTTTAACACTACAACACACAGGCTCTTGGCTAGTCTCCATATAAATATGTTTCAATGCAGGAATTAAGATACCTCATATTCTTAGGATAGTGCATATATTTCATAGTTCATTAGTTCTAATAGTGCTAATTCTGTCTTTATTATCATTTGAATACTTCATGCAACTTGAGAAGCATCGATACTCATTTCAGTCTAATGGTACTTGGTACTCCCTTTGCAGTATTTGGCCATGTGCACTCTAGAAAATGGTTATAATACCGATCTAATGAAATACACTTAAAATTTAATCTTTCATCTCTCAAAATCAAAAGTGGTTGTTTCTAAGTAGTACTACCTAATTGTACTACTCTGTTGAAGACAGGTGTGTAATTTTTTTCTTGCATATTTGTGCAGAGAAACATTCATTCATACATTTATGCTCCAAATTTCGGTGTTGTCCAATCACTTGAATGGGAGGGATACTCATATTCGACAGATCAAGATATATGGGCCAAGACCGTAAGTTGATATTATACAAAGCCTTTATAGTTGTGTTTTAAGTAGTACAGAATGTGATAATCTCATCGCATCCATCAGATCAGGATTTTATGGGCATAGACTGTAAGTTGGGTATTTTACAGGCAACCACCCACTTGTATAGTTGTATTAAGTAGAACAAGATGCGATAATGTTGATTAATTTCATATCTGACAGATCAGAATTTATGGACATAAACTGTCAGTTGGATAATAGTACAATCGACCACCCTCATATGTTGTTGTATTAAGTAGGACAAGATTCAGTAACCTCTAATATTTTCCTGGTGGAAAAAGTAAATCCAAGCATTTCCAACTAAAGAGAACAAACGGAAATCATGGTCTGGTATAATCTGGCAATAACATCATGATCCATTGCTTACTACATAGTCAGAGTCCATATAGAACTATTGCTTCCACCCAGATAACAAGCAGTACATGTTGATGATCCTGGTTGAATAGTGCTGGCAGTACAGTATTGCCATTGTCAGGTTTAAAGTCTGTTCTGTGGCTTTCATGTAGTGTCACTCTTGATACCTTAGCAACGGAACGGAATCCTCTTACTTAACTGTTGAGCAGTTGAGCCACTGACATATGGGCCATAATAAAGTGGACCCACATGTCAATGCCTTGATTGCATCTGCAGTTAAGTCAGGGGATCTGCTTCCCTTAGCAACATATATAAGTTGTTCAACTTTAATTCTTATACTGTTCTTTTGCTTTCAGGAATCATGTTCCCCATCAGCCATTTCACTTCACTTCGAGGGAATTCGTCACCTACTCTACTGTTAGGTGACAGTTGACTAGTTTAATTCCATGGAACCCTCCACATTGGAGCTTTTGTTGAAGATTAAGGATAGCTCAGCACACGTGTGAACAGATTGTGTGGTCGATCCCATTCCGTGTGCTTCAGAATTCAGTCTCGCATGATGTGCACCCAGAAATCAACACCGGAAGAAGCATCTGAAGCATCAAGTCTCCCATTGCCTTTCCGGAGAATTGCTGTATTTTTAATATGTAGAGAATTGATATTGGATTCATCTGTGTGTACGAGCTACATTTTCGTCCATGGAGTGTAACATTATCCTCCACTCGTGTGCAAGAAAAGGTTATTTATTCATTGATATTGAGGATGGTTGATGCTTATGTTCTTACCTTATTCTTCCCCAAGCCCAACGAGTATTGGGCCGTACCTTGTGAAAGAACGTAATACAGGCCATTCTAGAAGGGAAAAAACAAAAAAAAAATTACGGGGAAGGAAAAAAACATTTGATTTTATTTTTAAGTCCTTGTAAAATAGAAAAACTACTTTATTGGAATAACTGAATTTTACATAAATTTTGCAAGAATTTCAGAACGGAATAGTTCTTTTCGTACGGTGAATCAGAATAAATTTAGTTCCTGCCTTCCTACCAGTGAAGCAGAGCAAAGTACTACTCTCAAAACTCAAGAACAAGAAGGAAGACAAAGCAGGAAATGGCGCAGCTGTTGCTCCATTTTCTCTGGGCCGATCGGCATGTGCTAAATTTAAATCGCAATCAAGGCCACCGACCACGTTTCTGTCGAAACCCTGTCTCCCTCACGCACGACGGGCGCATTCCCATCGCATCGCGGCGCAACTCAGAGCATCGCGTGGTTGTTGCTGCTGAGACCATGAAAATGGCGTATGTGGTGCACGCGAAATTGATGAGATGGTCCCTGACGACGGACGGAGTCGCGGCAAGCATTTCCTGCCACTCCCCCCCTCCCCTCATCAAGCAACCAACCTGTCCTACTGTTCAGCATAAATGTGCACGGTTGCGTATGTTTTCTTCTTGCACCTCGTAGGCTCATACTAATCTCTCAGCTGTTGTTTTCTCCCCCTTTGAAAGAAGAGCGATGCTACGTACTCTCTCTACTGATATAATACCAGTAGAAATGATCGGAACTATTTATTATTAAGGATAAATCAATGATTTATCAATACAGTTATTAGGGATAACTTTATCATTTATATTTTTTCTGGCTAGATCGATATAGGGTCATCCATTGCTCTGGCATCGCTCATATTCCATAAAAAGTTAAAAAAGAAGGATAAAAATGTTTAGTCATTACTAAATAACGATTATACCCCGCGCACCTTTTTGTGATAATAATATCCCTCCACGTTTATACTACCACTAATTAGGTTGGTAGTATAAATAGATCTAATCATTTAATCAAATGAGATTAACAAGATTAACGATTCAGATTATTTTCTACTACCACTATAAAGCACCGTAGTGGGGCTCTTAAAACAAATGTGTGTTTGAGAGAAGAGGAAATAAGGAGACCACGAAATATACGTAAAACGAGATGAACCATTAGCTGATGATCAATTAAATTTTATTTATTTTAAACTTAAAAATGGATAATATGATTTTTAAAAGTAACTTTCACATAGACTTCTTTTTTAAGAAAGTACAATTTTAGTGGTTCAGGAAGCATACGTGCGAAGAACAAATGACTTTTTCTCTCAATCCATTACTAACAAAGCAGAGGCTAAGTGTTGTTAGAAGGTTGTATCAACTTGATGTAATTATTTGAGTTCAATTAAATTTTTGTTATCTTAAAAAAAGTCAGCAGTAGCCAGTTTCATCTATGAATATTGCTAGTACAAAATTTGTTATATATTCCTACTACTGCATATGTATTTCATCAGATCAACTGTGAAAGGATATCTGCATATGGCAGGAAGCCAGAAATGTAAATCAATTTTATTATCTTAGAAAAACATCTAGTTGAGGCGCCTGATAAAACATAAGGGCTGTCAGGTGCAGGGGCCGTCCATATGCAGCCAAGCAGCTGCCATTTGAGCCATGCATGACCTTGTCAGCTAACTGAAATGATTCAATGTAATGGGGACTACCACTGATAAACAAATGGGATTAATTTAGGGCCTTTACTTTCTTTACGCATCATCATATTATATTTAGGGAGTCATAAACAAGTCTGCCAAGTATAGTAGAATTGCATATGTCAGCAGGAGACCACTGAACTAGCAATAATACTATTTGCAAGCATGTAGGTCCTCCAATGATAAGGGCTGGTGGGCTGGCTCCCTACAAACATGCATTTTTCTCTACTGGGCCCCAGCTTAGCGAACCTCCAAGGATCAATAAGATAGTATGATTACTACTATTCTTTATTCATTATTTAATTAATTTCCTAATCCTGCATGCCAATTGCCAAGGGTTTAGGGTTAGTTGCTAGAATGTGTAGTCTTTACTTAAAGAAGATGATTCAGTAGTACTTGTATGTTCATCCATTTTACTGGTTATTGTTTCCTGTGTGATCATATTTGGCTTTCTTATAAAGCTGGATCCCTATGTTAAATATGTTCACCATGTTGTTTGAATTGAAGCTATGCACTAGTAATATGAAAAGTGAAAGCCTCAAATTGAGCTCCCCTGCATCAAATAAACAGCATTAGACAGCTAGATGCAAAGAAAGTAGAACAAAAGCGACTGAAAGTATGAAACAGTGTGGCATTTTAAACTTGAGAATCGCAGCAAAGCAGGGTGCATTGTAAAGAGCAAAGGAGCTAGCCGGCATGTATGTTTCAATCCAGATTCGTGATCAGATTTAAACCTGCTTTATCGCCTACCTGTGATCTCTTTTTACGCATTCTTTGTATCTAAGGCATAAGATAGATTCCTTTAAAGCAACGAGATTTATTGTCAAGGCTTAATGCGCGTCAGGAATCCCAAGCTTTTGGTCAAATCAGTGTAGGTAGGACATGCTTGAGCATTTTTAATCTGTAACTTTACATTCAGGAACTGCATTTTCAGGACAACCTGGAACTGAAGTTTTCATGTGCCCTCTACTGATGAGTATATACTGCTTTACAAGTTTCGCCAGGTATAAAAAAGGGAAACTGTCATGTCCAAGCCCAAAAATCTGTTTTTTTTTCTGAATTTATAATGGGAATGAAATTAAAACGGTGCGATATGATAGTATGTGCATATATAAGTTGTTACCACTTAATTGTGTCACTTAGCTATGTTTTTATGTGACGGCTAATTAAATTTGTCAGTTAAACTGAATGATTGGTAAAATAAGAACAGCATGGTGGAACAAAGATCACATGTTGAGACAAAATTTCATTCACATGTTGAGACAAAATTGACGGCTAGATCTCCATCATACAGTAATGCTGATCACGAACATGATAGAGACAAATTAGCTTTGTAAGTTTGTAACCCCACAGAGACACTGACATGCCAAGAGAGAGCCAGGAAGATCCCAGCTATATTACCTGGAGATCTAGAAGATATATGGCTGATTATGCATGGTTGGTCCAATGGATCCATCTCGCAAATTATTAGGTTGCTGCCCCCACGTAGGCACGTCGTCCAAACTAATAATCCAACAGAAGAGCTCAAAACAATTAGGTGCCAACCAACCAACTCCCCAAAACTGAATGATCAAGCCAAAAAAACCTGGTAAAACCCTGACCCAACCAACCAACCAGCTACATGACAACATTAATATAGGAGAGTCTTAGAGATCATGGATAGATAGGTTGATAGATTAATATATATTGTGATCTTTGATGACCCAAACTGGCAACTAACCAAACCACACAATATAATGGCATGCACATCACAGGGTGTGAGTGACACAAGCCATTACCATACAAAAATGCTGGAATTGCTGGGACTCAAACGGGGTGTTAACGTCATGGGGACTTGCCATTGTTGTCTGGAGCACATGTCCTTTGGTGATTGTTTTGGGGCCATTAGAAAGGGCTGGATTTGATTGGCACGCCCACTGTTAACTAACAAATAGGCATATAGCTAGCCATCCATGTTGGTAGCTTAGCTATCTCTTCTATTTAGTTGTTTGCATGGGATAGTTTGTTTAGTTATTACTAATAGTTTTTGTTATCCTTGGATGAGCAAGAATGATGGAGAAGGGACACCAGAAAAACAGCAGAAAGCTCACTCTTTTGGAAGAAGATGGCATATGCAATGATTCGTGGCGAGTAGTGATCGGAACACCCAATGAGATCGCCCACTGGCATTTGTTTGTGTAATTGTGTTCTTGTCAGGCGTAATCCTTGCCATGCAAAAAGTGTTCATTATTGTTGCCCCGGCTAGCTTAGCTCCATGGATGATCCAGATTCATTTTCAGGCAACTAGAAAGGTAAGTAAAAACACTAGTTAGTGACTGAATTAATGGACACACCTGCCAGATCCAACATGCTGCATGTCAATTGCTTCCATCGACGACTTGCCGGATCATCACTGAACTGTCTCTTCAGTACACTTTAATTCTTCTTCAGACACAGAGCCTGCCGTGCGCGCGCACACAAACTGTACGTGCAGAACGCATATGAGGTTTAGCGTGCAAGTCACAACACTACTGAAATGTGAACTCTGTGAATTTCTGAATGCGTACAGTTGTTTGGTCTTCAGAAATGCACATGTATATATGCAAAGACAATTTAAGCTGCAAGAACACACAAATCAGATCGGTTTTGCAGTAGCACACAGAATGATCCAAGGACAAAGCTAGGATCAACATCAATGGCAGTCGTTTTCAGCACGCGAAACGCAGGAGGCGGATCGGCAAAGCGATCGTCGTCGCGAGTAGCCTGAAACTGTGAAACGAACTAGTCGACGATCGGCACACACTGGAGAAGAGAATCATATCGGTGGAGAGAGATCGATCCCATGAGCTGTTGCTATCGCATTCAAGCGCCATGACCGGTACAACCCACCAAACCGCAAGAGTACCAGACACCGTGTCCGGTTGCTTGCTTGCCCCCTGGCCTCCCTTGCACACGATTCCACCCATCGTTTTCACCAGAGAGGCGGCGGCGCTGGATCGTCCTCTACGTACGCGGCCGGTGACCGGCCAACCGGCTAATTTCAGGAATAGATCGGAAATATATCCCCTAATTTACTGTTCTCTGACTTTGATCAATATGTAGATCCACGGTTTGTGGGTTCACATGTCAACGACCCACGTCAGATGGCAGTAAATCAGAGAAACCTCAATCCCGGAGATTAAGCTGGTGTGGTTGAGGAGGGAAAAAAGAACTGTATGCATCATGCGGGCGTGCAAATGCGTGGCAAATCGGCAGGTTAAATTGTGGTTTGTTTGCAACTGAGTAACTGACAACAACTCCGTGCCGGGCTTGATTCGGCTGCATGGTTGGTCGCAGCGATCGTAGGCGTAACGTTCGGCAACGGGAAGACTATCTGTGATGTGTGATTATCATGTGAAACAACGGAAGTATATGCACAACGCGTTTATATGTGCAACGACCATAGTCGACCTAAGGACGCATATCCTATCAGCGTTTGCAACGACTCTTCGGAAACCATGCTTGGCCGCAAACAAGTCACTGTCTCTGGGGTCGATTTGATAATTTGAAACTTTATAAAAATGGGCTTCAATTGTTTAACATCATGACCAACTAATTCATTTAGATGATCCCACGTGTTATCCTCATAAATATCAAGTATATTGGCACTAAGAAAAATGTCAAATTATAAAATTTCTCTATATAATTGAATCACGACAATGTTCTGTAAAATATATAACCCATAACATATTTTAAACGTTACCACATATTTCATACTAGTATACATATGCATTTTTTTTTTTTGAAAAAAAAAGAGAATACACTAAATAGTAGAGGAGATTATAAACATGTTGTGACAGTTATAATCTACTCTCCCCTGTACTTACTCATTATATAGCCATAAAAGTAACAACTTAATTTGGCATGCAACAATACATATTTGTTATGTAGGTATGAAACAATCAGATAATGTACGTAACGGTAATGCGTGCATGGTATCCAATACAACCACGTACGTCGTACATTTAGCCCTATCTATTATATTACTAAGACAACTTGAAAAGAAAGCACTACGTTCGTTGTAGAGATTAGAAATTCTCATATTAATCGAAGAAAAAGAAAAGAAGAGTCCAAGTAAAAATACAATCTAAAAAATAACTGAAATTCGAAATTGAAAATAAGTAATACTGAAAGAGGAGTCTATATAAAAACCCAATACGTGATTAATTAAATTTAGGAATAAAAAATAAACAAATTTCTGAAACTAAGAAAGAAAAAGAAGAGTTCAAGTAGGAATACAATTTTGAAATAACTAAAATTCAGAATAAAAAATAAATAGTGAAACAACAATGAATCCATCTATAACACAACACGAGATTAATTAGAATTCGAAATAAAAAATAAAATAATTCAGAAATTAGAAAAATAAAAATAAAAGTTCAACTAGAAATACAATTTATAAATAACTAAAATTTGTAATAAAAAATAAAGACTATTGAAATAATAGACCATCTACAACATGTGACGAGATTAATTAAAATTCGGAATAACAAATAAAATAAATTTAGAAAATAGAAAAATAATTATAAGAGTTCAAGTAGGAATACAATTTACAAATAAAATATATTAAAATAAAAATATGGATTTTTCGAAAAGAATAGTTCATCTAGAACACAACGATATCAAATAACAAAAATAACAATAAAAAGAAGAAAAACAATAGGCATATAAAGGAACATATAAAAACTATAAAGGAGACAATAAAGTGGTGGCAGTTGATGGGACATATAAAAACTATAAACATATAAACAAAACCCCAAGTAAAAAGTCAATGACGATTAAGAGGTGGGACAATGGGCAAGCCATTAAGCAGCACGGTCGCGGCAGTTGGCGAGATTCTATAAAGCTAAAAAATAAATCCCAATGATAATCATGTTCTATTTTGAAACTCTCAAAGATAATAAAGAGGAGAGAAAATAGGCGGGTTGCGGGACTTCTAAAACGTAAAAAATGACCAAAACGATAATTATGTTTGATTTTTAAAATCCCAATAATAATAAAGAGAGGAGGTAGTTGAGGGGCCGTAGAGGAGTACAGTGACGGTTTTTCACGAACTCTAAAAAAATTATAAAAACAAAATCCAACAAAACAATGAACTCTAAAACTAAAAAGTCTAATTTTTAAAGGTTTCATGGAAGATGAATATAAATAGTAATAGATCGACAAGCAAATAAGGGCATGACAAACGAGTAAGGGTTACCGACCGAAACGATTTTTAAAAACTATAAAATTAGAAACACGCGGATAATAAAATTCGATCTTTCAAAATCTTAAGACAACGAGACATATATTTAATAAATTTTAAATAAAATCATATATAAAAAATAAACAATTTTGTATGGGTGCTAGCCAATAACATGTCTAACCTTACCATTTAGCAGCACATACAATGTAATACTATTTTTTTCACGGAAATAGACGAATGGGCACATATTTTAGGGAGAGCAAAATATGTTTCATTATTGAAAAGAATATAGAAGAATCACACGTCCTAACACGTGAAATGCAAATAAAAATCAATATACGATGACCGTCCACGGCGACGGCCAAACCACGCCGGGTGAGGTGAAAGAAACGGTGTGAAACCGTGTGTGCGACTGAGAGAAGCCAACCCAGATAGGCAGCCGCACCGCACGTAGGGAGAGAGGCAGGATGCGACAAAACGCCGACGCGTTTCCGGCCGCGCGCGACCCCCTCCTTCCTTGCACCCTGCATTGCATTGCTGCTGCTGGAGACATCCCCCTCCACCTCCACTCCGCCCATCTCCTCACCCATGCCAGCCACTGCACCACTCTAATGGTGTTTAAAACTCCTACAGATAAAAATTAAGTTAGCATACGTATAACGGAAAAGTAATTAATATATAATTAATTAAATTTTAATTATTATAAATTTAACGATTAGATATATTTAATATTTTAAAATAGTTTTAATATAAAATTTTTTTACACAAAATATACCATTCATGAGTTTTAAAAACGTGCTAACCAAAAACCGTAAAAGCTAAATCTTGATCGGAAAATACCCCCCCTCTCTCTCCCAAACGGAGACGAGACGAGACGACACATTTCCTTTTTCTTTTTCGCCCTGTCCGCTGCACGCCCCACCCACTCATTCCGCGGGCCCACCACGCCCCGGGTGACCCCACACTAATTTTTTACTCCCAAAAATCCCACCGGAAAAACACACACACGCACACAAACACACCTCCTCCGCTGCCTCCCACTCTCCCTCACCTCGCCAGCCAGCCTCGCCGCCTCCTCCCCCTCTCCTCTCCTCTCCTCTCCTCTCCTCCCGCCGCCGACGAGGTTGGCCGCTGCTGAGGCCCAGCGGGTGTAGCCTTCCTCGGCGGCGGCGGCGGCGGTCTCCATGGATATGCCGCGAAGGGAGCGGAGGCACCACCACAACCGGAAGGCGGCGGCTCAGGTTCCGGTTGCTGCACCTGCTGTGGGAGTGGGAGGGAATGGGGTGGCGACGGCGGCGGCGGCGCGGGCGGCGTACGGGGACGTGTTCGGGGGGCCGCCGCGGTTCGCCGCGCCGTTCGGGGGCGCGCCGGCGGACTACGCCGAGGTGTTCGGGGGCGTGGCGGCCACCTGCTCCATCCCGTTCCTCGACCTGCCGCCCGTGGCCGCCGTGGGCGCCGACTACGGCTTCTTCGGCCACGCCGGGGCCGGGGACTACGGGGAGATCTTCGGCCGCTTCGACTTCGGGGACTTCGCGCTGCCGTACGAGGAGCTGTTCGGCGACACGGAGGCGGAGGCGGTGGGGGAGATTGGGGCGGAGGAGATCGCCTCGTCGAGCGGGAGCTCCTCCAGGTTTGTGCCATTTCTCGTTCTCTCCCCCCATTTGCTTCCCTCCCTTATCTGCGGTTTTATTTCCATGAAATGGATGACTGTTTTTGTGTGATGTGCAAAGATGTGGCTTTAATTTCTTCTCCGTTTCGAAGGTTTTCGTCTAGGATATGGGATTTGGGAAAGATTAGTGAGATTTCCGATTTCCTTTCTCTCTGAAAATGTCACTGTAAATAACATGCTAGTGAAATGGTCCGATACTGGGAAGGATTTGCAAACTGCTTCTGCCTTGCATCCTTTTGCTTGTAAAGGTGGTTATTTTTTTTAAGAATATACTGTTAACTTTGCTCGCCAATCGTCGTCATTCCTAGCTGCTTTAGGGGTTGGAGAAGCTACTTAGGGAGCATTAAGCATTCCTCGAATTATTTTGGTATTCCTGATGATTCACAAAAGGCGGCTCCTTTGAGGAGAAAGTAGAGCCTTTCCTACGTGTTTACAGTGTTAGCGTGAAATGGTGGCAACAGGGATCGGTACATTTGCCCTTTTAGTGTTTCTAGGGTATTTGACTATTCACGGTCTGTTTTGTGCACAATCTGTTGCTCACAAGCTCCGATGTTTTCATGTGCACACAACATTTTGGAACTACTATATATCTGTCTTAGTTGGAGATCAATTATGTCTTGTTGATGTTAGGTTGTAATCTTTTAGTGGAGATTGCCAGGTAGTCGGGATAGTACTGTTCCTTTATGTGAATCAGGAAACTGAACTTATAGGGAGAATTAGATACTTACTAGATCAGTGTAACAGGGATAATTTGGATGGTACACAAGTGGCAAGCTTGTCATGGAAGAGTTTTCAGTTGTATGGTTCAGTTTCGTGACAGCCCCACTATGGCTTGGATGGTCACGGCCACGTTGGCTCAAAGATGGTACAAATTGGCAAGGTATTTGCAGACAAGGAAAGTGGGATGCACAAAAATCCGTATGCGATGTTGCACAGGCTTCTGTGATTCGTCAAATGATAATGATATACTAGGATTGGCATTTCTTGATTTTTCATTCTAGCTTACGTGTGCGCAGCTTACGTGTTTTGCGCTATGGAGACCAATGTTTCTTGATACATGGCCGATTTCTGTTGGCTGAGATTTTAGTGGCGTGACCCATCATGCCGTCTGGCACCAGAAAATCATTTATTCCCCTACATTCTTTGTACTATTTATAGTTCCTTTGACAACAGTGCGGTTTTTCTGTGATTCTAGAGTTCTTTTGTTATGGCTGCTTTTTTGGCACCCGTTTGTATTTTACCTGTCCATGCCTTTTCCTCTTTAACTTGCACTTGTAGATAGCATACTCTATATTTGTCACTTAATATATTCTCCTTTTTTGTGTTTAACAGGTCATCGATGATAAAAGAGTCTAGCCAACCGGATGTGCAGTCATTTATGCTTCCTCAACATTTCAAGGAGTATGAGTCTTCTGTAATTTCCTTCCCTCCAGACAATCAGCAGTTTGTCATGTCATATAACAAGACTACCCAAAGATCTGATGATCTAGTTGAGATGACTACTGATCCTTCAATGGATTATGTGGTTGATTCTTGCGAATTTTCTCATGTGCCAGCAACTAATCATGTTGCAACAATGGATAATGGTATAGAAGCTAATGGAGAAAAAAGGAAGAAGTCCGCCACAAGCTCTGCAAGTGTCAGTCTAAGGAGCTCTGAGAGTGATTTCACAGTTGATCAGAAGCAGCACATTCCAGCATATCCACCTATTTCTGAAAAAGTTTCTGCAAATGAGAATCACAAGAACACCAATAGTATTTCAACACCCAGTAATGGAACACCTTCTCCTGATTATGCCTTTCTAAGGGTTTCTGATGTCAACGTGCAAACGCAGACAGTAAAACCACCACCTCCTTTGAAGCAGACATCTAAATTGCTTAAGAAGAGAGAGATTGCAGCAAAAGGAGATGTCCATCTTGAAAATCACAGCTGCACTCCAGCCTCTTCTGCTCATGCCCCTTCAAACACCAGCACATCTCAGGCTGAAAGAAGAGACGATACTGCTTTGTTTAATACTGAGGCCAATTCCAGTTCTGCTGCAGCTGCTATGAAGGAAGCAATGGAATATGCAGAAGCTAGGTTAAGAGCTGCGAAAGAACTGATGGAGAGAAAAGGGGACAGTTTTAAACTTCGCAAGAAACCGAGCCATCATAGAAGCACAAGATCTACGGAAATAAAGGTTCCTACAGAGTCAGACACATTCGATGAAAACCTCTCCGTAAAGAAGTCAAAGGAGGAAATGAACTCTGAGGATTCGTTGCTGGACAAGCACCAAAAAGCTAGTGCAGTTAGAATAGATCATTGTGATGACAGTGGAAAAAGGGCGTTGTCGCTGGAGAAACCTCAGCATATTATGCAAAGCTGCACTGCACGCAATCAAACTCCCAGTAAACTAGGTAAGTTAGGCAACTGGACATCAGGTGATCAATTTTATGAGCTGACTGGAGAAGATCAGAAACAGAAAACAGATACACCCGTAGGGGAGGAAGATAAGTGTGAAGTAACAAATCCTGTCACCAAGCTCAGCAAGGAACAAAAATGCAAAGTTACTGCAGCGGACTCTGATTTGGAAAGGTATGAAAAGCTGTGGGAGGTTAATGATGGCAGGGATGCAGGAGTGAAACATGTCAATCCGAGAGAAGATAATACATCTCCAATGGGGAAAGATAGGGTGTCTACGATTCTGGAAGCTTCTACAGAAAATATAGACCGTGACAAAATTTATAACTCTCATTTTGAGGGACCTGTAGTTGTGGACACTTCTAATGAAAACCATGATGGTGAGGACGGGGCTGTTGAGATTCCTTGTAAGAGTGGAATCACTATTTCAGAACCGAACTTGATGAAGGACATGCGCAGTTCATTCATGGAGAGTTCTTCACCTGTAGAGTATGTGGCTGATTTTGGTAAAGGCACTACAGAGGAAAGTCCAGTAGCAGGAATATCACTGGAGCCTAAAACCACTAAAGAGGAACTTGAGGCAGCATGTGATGCTGAGATGCAATGCACCACAGGGGATAGTGAAAAATTACAAGAATCTTCAGAAGTCACCAACATTGATAACTCACGGGCAAGACAAATTAGATCATTGATTCTAGAAGATCTTGAGGGATCTTATGAAAGTCAAGCTTTCCCAGGGGACCCTGGTACTGCTGGGTCAGAAGCTGAAACTTATGGGAGGAACCTTGGTACAACTGGGTTGGAAACTGAAAGTTATGGAAGGGAAAAGTTCAGTTTTGTTGAAGAATCATTCATGCATAATGCAAACAGTAATGTAGCTGAATCACCCATAGAAACTCCAATCCCTGAACAAGTAGAGAATGTTGAGACTGAAGATAGAGTTGGTTCATGTGCACATTCTGAAGAACCGATTATGGATAAAGATGCCGAGTGTCCTGAAGAGGGGAGTGATATTACTTCACAAAACAACAATCTGCCAGACCATGAAGATTCAACCATGCTAAATGTATTTGAGGTGGCCAGCAAATTGATTAAAAGAGACCTAGATCAAGAAAAGCAAGATACACTACAGCCTGGTGAATTGAAAACTAGAACTGTAGGACCTGATGGATTTGTCTTGGATAGTAATGACAAAGATACAAAACAAAACCCTTCAGAAAATAGTAACAAGATAGGTAGTGAAGAAGTCTCGAGTCACGGTAACCAGGAGGACCAGAAGGTGCCTGAAATGGATAAGACCAAAGGACAAAGTGATGCAAATGCACAAGGTAAGTTAGGTGGTGTAAACTGTTATGAAGATGAAGATGTTATGAGTGCTGCTAATAATGTTACCACTAGATTGACCGCAAATTCAAAAGACCAGGCGTCTTCCTCTTCAGAAATGCGAACTGGCGGACAACACTTGCCTCAAGATGTTGGACCTGCTCTTTCTCAGACATCTAACAGAAGTTTCACTGGTCTTGAAAAGACTGAAGAAGTTTGCAAAGAAGCGGGGAGAGAATTACCAACAGATAAATCTGCTGCATTTGAAGACTTGAATAGCAGGGCATGCAGAGTGGAAGAAAAAATATATATGGAAGGGATATCAAAGGCAGAGCCAAAGCAGCAACAATCTCATACGGAGAAGAGTAGCAGTTTACCTAAATCTGCAGAAGGTCATATCTCATCTTCTGCTGATATAGCAAGAAAAGAAACACCTGGGGTTCAGAGACCCAAAGAGCAAGGGAGCCTAAGAACAGAAAGGGAAAGAGAGAAGGACAAAGAGGCTTCTCGGAGACTGGAAGAAACAAAAGAAACGGACAAGAAATTTGAGAAGGAAAGGGAAATTGCTGAGGAGAGGGAAAGAAAAAAACTAGAAGAACAGGAAAGGGAGAGGGAACGGGAAAAGGATAGACTTGCTGTTGAAAGAGCTACAAGAGAAGCACATGAGAGAGCATTTGCTGAGGCTCGTGAAAGGGCAGAAAAAATAGCATTGGAAAGGGTTACCGCAGCACGGCAACGGGCTTCTGCTGAGGCCCGAGAAAAAGAAGAGAGAGCGAGTACTGAAGCAGCCGCTGAGAGGGTTGCTAGGATAAAAGCAGAACGTGCTGCGGTTGAACGAGCAACTGCAGAAGCTCGGGAGAGGGCAATTGAAAAGGCTAAGGCTGAAAAGGCTGCCGCAGAGGCAAGAGAACGGAGAGAACGGTACAGATCCTCTTTCAAGGAGAGTTTTAAGTCCACCAATCTGGTAGGCGATGTTTATTGATATGATACACTATGTGGTTCTGTTTAAGGATTTCACATAGTAATATATAATGTTTTCTTTAACTGTCTTGACAATTTTGAAACATTGGTTCTGGATTCAGGATAATCGACAGGACACACAGTTTCAGAGAGCGGCTTCTAGTAACTTAATGAGAAACCCAGATTCATATAGCAAAGGTATTTATTATTTCGACAAGTACTTTGTAAATTGTAATCTTAGTTCCTTTTTATGAGAGAGTTGTGGAACTTCCATTGCCTCACTAATTTACAAAACGATGTAAGTAGTGTTCCATTTTCTTTCTCAAAATAAAATGTTGTTTTGCATGAATGGGTGAGTAAACAATAGCTGCTCTCTTATTTCTTTGCTCTCTGGTATTTGTTAACTGCAGGGCTTGAGGTTGAATCAGCTTTAAGGCATAAAGCAAGATTAGAGAGGCATCAACGCACAGCTGAGCGTGTGGTAAGCCTTTTTTTTTTTTGTTTCACCCTTTAACCCTTTTAGTTATCTGTTTCGTAGTAGTTCTCATGATGTAAATATTACCTGTTCTTAGACAAAAGCACTAGCTGAGAAGAACATGCGTGACCTGCTGGCGCAAAGAGAGCAAGCAGAGAAACATGTAAGATGTTGGGCACAAACAAAATCTCCCTTCTCTCGCTTGCCTACAATTTCCTCATAGTATCTGCTGCTTATTTTCATGTTTCAGAGGTTGTCTGAGTACCTAGATCCTGAGATCAAGAGATGGTCAAACGGAAAGGAAGGAAATCTGCGAGCCTTGTTATCCACATTGCAATATGTAAGTAAACTATTTTAAATTCCAGGAAGCTGTAAAACCATTCTGAAAGACAGGTGAAACGATGAACAAACATATAATCGTTTTTTTTATTTTTTTCTCTCCATTTCTCCCTGGCAGATTCTTGGAGCTGACAGTGGTTGGCAGCCAGTGCCACTTACAGAGCTAATTACAGCTGCTGCTGTGAAGAAAGCCTACAGGAAGGCAACCCTTTGTGTCCATCCAGATAAACTACAGCAAAGGGGTGCTACAATCAGACAGAAATACATATGCGAGAAGGTTTTTGATCTTCTTAAGGTTTGTTCTCTGTCTACAAAATTTGTTATTATTATTTGAAAGTTCAATTTCTCATGTCTTTCCTTTTTCCATTTCTGATTGCATTTTTACAAGCATGTTTGCAAGAACTGTGCTACTCTAGGATCATGGTTGAACAATTCTCTTGGAACCTTTTACCTCCTATTTACGCTGTTAATAAGATGTTTTGGGTCCCCTGTGCCATTTCACCATTATCGCACAAGCTAATCCGATTTAGGGCCTGGAGATAATTTAGCAAGCATGCTACGCAATTGTCAAAAGGCAACTGTAAATCAACTCAAATTCTAGAATGAACCACGCCTTGATTCTTCACCTTTGCTAGCTTGGAAGGAACTATGATTGTTTAAACTTCTCCTACTCCCTCCGTCCTAAAACATAGGAGCCTGTCCAGATTCGTAGTACTAGGAAGTGCTCCCTCCATTCAAGATCCCTTATATTTTGGGACGGAGGAAGTAGAAGTGTAAGAACGCTGCTACAACATTGCACTTGCTGAATTTGGCTTGAGTTGCTCCTTTTTCTGCACCGTACTGATAGTTTTAAGCAAATTGTGCTCACCGGATCCGCTTCTTTTGCAGGATGCTTGGAACAAATTCACTTCGGAGGAGCGCTAGGATGGAAGCTGAAACAGCCGATTTATTTTCGAGACAGGAAATTCGTTAGTAATTATATAGCCAAATTGTTAGTTTGTTAATTCAATATTGTAAATATGCAGTTCTAGATATCTTGCTAGATGATGATGACGCTTGTCGCTCCTTGAATCGATTCAATAGAAGAGCTTCATTGCTCCTAGTTTCATGTCGAAATTATTATACATTCCAGGAGAGTTCTGCCATTGTTTAACTTGGTGGCAGAAACTGAAAGGGCGTCAGAATTTGGGTTTGTTAGTCTCAAACTCTGAATTCCCTAGCTCTGAATCTCACGTGTTGCACTAGCTCTGAGTATGGGCCGTGCTTCTTTTTTCCTTTTTAGCGGGCCTATTCTGAGAAGTTTTGAGTAACTGTAGATATGGGTTCGTGTTAAGCCCAAATCACGACGTGCTCGTCTGAAGTGGGCCCGATATGGCATTGTTTGGAGAAGACGAAATGCCAGCCCATTGACGTGTGTGGGCTGCGTTTAGGCCCATATCGTAATGAGGCCTATGTGAGCTGCTGGCTTTGCAATCCAGGAACGGGATATGCAGGATTATAAGGAAAGATCCTCTGGAAAAAAAAAGGAAAAAAAGGAGAGAAAATCCAGGAGGGGGTTTGTGGGCCCGTGGAGAACGTCGGCCCAAAACAGAGAAGAATCCAGAACGCGATCTCGGTACGATTTCGACGTACGTGAAGCCCATTTTTGTTGGTCCCAAACGGGATTTGGGACTTACATGCGGCCCATGTTAGTTGGGCGGTCTTAACAATTTTGTGCGGCCCAAGAACAGCTTTACGTGCGCAGGGGTTACGTGCGCGGGGCTTACATGTAGGGATGAAAACGGTTCAGAAGACGGAAACCACCTTTATCGTTTTCATTTTTATATTTTTTCCAGAATTGGAATCGGAATCGGAAACCCCAGATACGAAAACGGAATCGAATATTATCGAATACGAAAACGGAGCGAATACGAATCGGAGCGAATACGGTAACGGATATTTATCGGAATATAAAGTACCCTTAAACTAAACTTCTCAAATCAACGAAAAGATATAGCTAAATATTTATTTCTAAAACAATAAATCAATATTTCTATATTTTATCAATTAATAATAATACAAGTAGTTGATATGGGCTAATAAAAATTAAAAAGTAGCCATTAGACAAATAAAATCCAAAGTACTAGACTAAAAAATATCTCTATTTAATTTAGCATCTCAATATATAGTATAAATCTAAACATTTAGAGTAGAGGAGGCTGAAACTAATCAGTTGTATATGAGAAATTTTCCGTTTCCGATTCCGAGAAAAAACCTGAATTCATTTCCGGAAAGTTTCCGACGGATTCCGGTTTCCGACGGATAGTAGTCTTATCATATTCGTTTCCGTTTTCGAGAAAAAAATTCCGAATTCGTTTCCGTATCCAAAAGTTTTCGAAAAAATTCCGACCGACACTTTCCGTTTCCGAAAACACGTCCGGAATCCGGAAATATTCCGAACTGTTTTCATCCCTACTTACATGCGGCCCATTTATGTTGGCTGTCGATTTAAGGGCCTTAGTTTTTTGTGTGGCTACCTCAAGGCTATGTTGATAAAAAAAAAATACACAACGACCTACGAGATCTGCTTAGCTCCAGTGCAGATTTAAAATATTAATGAGATGTGGGCGTGCCAGTCAGTTTGATCCTGCAACTGACAAGATATATAAACAGTAGGTAAAACAGCCAATCGACTGATAAGCCGATGGAATGATTTCAACCGATGCAAATAAATGATATGATAGAATAAGCACTGATTCGAAGGTTAAAACATTCATCGACTGGAGGTCATTGTTGTTAAATCCAAATGATTAGATAAACAGTGAAACCTTTGTTGCGATCGGTTTAATCCAACTTATATATAATCCTTATAAGCCGATGCAACGTCCAGATAACTCATTGGCTAAAACCCCGATGAAATCCTTATTGGCAATCAAGAAGGAGGCTAGAGATTATGGTTCTAAACATGACTTAGTAGATCAAACTTAATTGATGCAGCACTAAGTATGAAAAGAAACATAATATCTAGATAATCAAGTCTTTGACTGATTTTCAGGGTGGTTGATACATTATATAATCTAAGCCAACAAAATAATCCAGCCGATATCGATAAAACCCTAGATGGATATCAGCCGATGCAAGTAGAAAATATTGTCAATCTGGATTATATAACGTATATGGTAACTCATCGGCTAGCACTCCGATAAAACATTAGCATGAACCTATCGGCTGAACAAGATTTATATTATCAACAACAATCTAGTAGGTCGAACCTAACCGATGCATCACGAGATTATATATGATAATCTAATACTTGATGAACCGATACATCTTACTAATGTGATGGATATAATAAATCTATTTAAAATAACATTGTGATTATAGAAATATATCGGCTAAGACAGAAGATCAGACCTAACCGAGATAGTCCCAACTAAACCGATACGTCTGTAAATACAATGCAATTAAAATAGAATTGAAATATCAGGTAGGCAAATATATCAACCGAACCAGAGCGAGCAAAGAGATCGAAGTGATGCAGCCTTGAACAATACCAATGTAGCCAATATATTCACTAGGGCCCGATGGAACGTAGGGTTTACCCCTTCCCCAGAGATTGAAAGTCGATGCAGCCCCGCGTCAGGTGCCAAATTCCGCCGGTTGATAAGTAAAACCTCGGAAGAGGGTGGCGATACGCCGAGAGTAGTTTTATTGATCGAGAGATAATTTTTAAGGACCCTGAGTGTATATATTTATACCCATAGGTAGATACTAGTCCATATCGGATACGATACAAATTTTCCTAAAGATAAAAGGAAAAACATGAAGTCTTTATCGGACACTAAACACACTTTCCGAAAGATAAAAGGAAACTAACAAACTCTTCCTAATTAATAGATAAACTGTCATACCGCATCCTCCTTAAACTCGGACTCTTCTAGATAAACTTTCTTTAATTGATTAATTTCCTTAACCGAATCCATCAAGAATACAACTGCTAACGATTGATAATGCCCATCGGCCGATTGCAGGACTCTGAAACCGATACTGACTCTAAACCGATGATGACTTCGAGGCTTACCAAATTTCGTCGTTAACAGGCTCAGACCCAGAGTAGCGGTGGCACGGCTGATGGAGAAGTCCGCCGGAGGCGGCAGTCCGGTCATATTGGCGTCATGCCGCTTGGACAACTTGACGGTGGCGCAAGTACCAATGGTCATCAAATCAGGGCTTCTATCAAATGCACGTATGCCAAGAGAGGAACTCGCCGCACTCTCCCTCCTCTACATGTCTTTCCCCTTGTGCACTCGCGCTCCTACTTTCCCCTATATCCACACGAGCGGGTGACAGCGATGGCCTTCCGATGGGCCTCTTCCTCCTCCCTCTAGCGAACTACTCCGATGGCGACGAGAGCGGAGCGGGTGACGTGACGAAGGTGTCCGCGGACGATGGTCCTTCGATGAGTCCCTCCTCCTCCCTCCGGCCAGGTTAGCTCTTTCTCCACCCACCCGCCTCCATTTTGCACGCAAAGCATAGGAGCAAAAAAGACAGTTCGGCTCCGCTCAAAAACCACCGCATTGTGTGCTGAGCACCATGGGCACCCCACCCGACTTGCCTCCTCTCCTTCGCCTCGCTTTGCCCCTATCACCATTAGAGATGCAAGCGGGGTGGGCAAGCGAGATTTTATTGCCCACTTATCCCACTTCTAGTATATTTTTTCTTCTAAAATTTATACTACTATGTGAGAAATGAACTTACAAGGTGGGCTTTGAAAAATGAACTAACAAACGGGCTTTTATACGGATAATGGGTTTACCCACTTACATCCCTAACCACCATCACTGGTCCACCATCCATTGTCAACCCGTCTTTGTCCGCCGCCTCCCAAACCATCCCTCAAAACCTGATCCCCACTTCCCCCTCCCACCACAACCCTCGTCCCATCCCACCCAAAATAAAACCCTAACTTTAACCCTAGCTTGTCGCCAAGCTGTCAAAAACCGCGCACGACTTCCTCACCTGCCGACCGCGTGCTAATTAGGAATCCTGCATCATCAAATCTATAGCAACGAAACAGAAAATGGAGATGATGGCAAGATGGATACATTTTTCACCAGTCTTGAGTTTATTTACATGATGCATCACCTTCCAAAAAGTTGCTGCTACTTTCACTCGGGCAGCTTATTAGTTATTAGTACACACATTTAACGAGCGAAGAACTGCTAGTACTACACCACCTTTCTTGATCATCCGTCTTCCTGGGATCTTCCTCGAGTTCTTTGCCATGTGGAATCAACGAGCTTGCATGTCCTAACCCCTCAAGAAAAGACGCACTGCACTGCATTTGCAGGTTCAGAGTTCAGAGATTTGTGGCATCAGCGAGCTCTCCTATATGACCGTCCCGTCCTTGATGGTCGCGTTCTTCAGGATTACCACGATTCCGGACCTTATGTAGTACCCTTCCTTAGGCCGATCACCTTCTTGGACACCCTATCAGCAACAGGTTGCAGTGTTCAGAATTTTGTATAAAACAGGGTTGGGAGATTGCAACTTTGGAATTCCTTTTCGCTTGATCACTTACCTCGCTGTTTGTGATGACCACGTTCCTTCCAACCCTCGCGTTCATGTCGATGATGCAGTTGCTACAATGCATCAAAAGATGGGTTTAGATCGTGCTCGAAACAGGATATTGCTAGATGTGTTCATAGTGCATTGTAGTTCAAGCCTTCAGGTCAGTATCTCACCTTATCTTTGTATTTTCCCCTACACCAATGGGAACCTTGCCTTCTGACAGTAGTCTTGAAATTTCATCTTCAGTTTCATACAAATCCGCACCCATCATCATGGTATTCTGCAGGTGTTGTTTGCAACAATCCCAGTGTTGTTCAATTATGGTATACAGGCATATGCATATGGATCCAGTTTAATTTCAATGGTGAAAGGGAGTACCTTGAGCTCACATCCAGAGTTTAGGCGTGAGCGGACTCCAACTATCGAATGCTCGATGGTACATTCACGCAAGAAACAGCCATGGGAAATGATCGCATCTTTAATCTGCACGCACAAATTCAGAAATCAGATATGAAACACGCATATTAAATTTTGATATAGAAAGTTCATTCCATGTGACTCATACCCTGCATTTATCTGACTTTGTTGGCGGCAAATATCGAGGTGAAGTGAAAAAGGGAGTTTTTGGATCATAAAACTCAAACTTGGGAGGCTGCAATGGAGGAACTTGTGAGTAAATAGAAAATGAAAGTATTAAATCTGTTGATAAGTCTGAACTGTACTTAACATTTGTACAGATTTATTAAATGCATTATTCAGATGTGTTACAATCCAACTACCTCTACAGTTTGAGAACGCTAAAATTTTGAAGCAGACCAAATACCTGTTCGCAAAGGGCCATGTTTGCATCAAAGAACGATCTGATCGTTCCAATGTCTTCCCAGTAATCAGCGAAGACATATGCCTATAAAAAAACAAAAGCAGACGGATGTTCAGTTCACACCACAAGGCGGACATGATTGCACAGACTACATTTGGTGCAAGTAGGCAAATCAGACTGAATGTGGACTATTACTGAAGTGGAACATGAGGCATGACTTCCCAAACAGTGAAAGCAAATCACATAGTGCACAAGCTTAAAAACTTTACCTGTACATTGTGCTCATGCAAAGCTCTTGGGAGGATTTCAGACCCAAAGTCATGTAGTTCTGCATATCTTGACCTAAAGTGACACTGTTAGACTACAATGCTATAGCCTGTTCCCTGTAGGAGAAACCATATTACTGCAATAAGATTCTTACTTTAGAAGGTTTAAAAGAACATCTCTTTTGAAGACATAAACTCCCATCGAAGCAATGTAGGGAAATTTAGTCGGGTCGTCTATGGCAAAATTGAGAAAGCTGGTATCCACTTTCTGCAATGATCAATGACTTATACTTCAGATACTGCAATCAAGTTCAAATATATATATATATATATCTGAGTATGGGATAAGGTTAATTCTAACCATTGCTTCCAATTCAGTGCCCTTGGGTTTTTCAGAAAATTGAATTACACGGCCTGAACTGTCGAACTTCACTAGTCCATAGTCAGATGCTCGACTACCATAACAAAGAAAACCAAATCAGGATGACTGCATTTTCTGAGGACAAATGCTGATAAAATTATCTAACTTTTGGAATACTGTACAATCGATATACCTCTCTCCAACAGGAGCACATGATAAAGTAATGTCAGCATTGTCGTCAACATGTTTCTGCAAAAGGTGAATGGCGGAGGGTCAGCCAGTTCAAAAGAAAAGCATGTGGAGAAGTACAGAAGAATGAGACCAGGACAAACCTGCACAAGCTCCATGTAGTCCATACGATAAAGCTGATCTCCTGACAAGATTAAAATGTGTTCTATAGCTTTATGCTTGTAATAGTCCTGAACAGATACATCAGAAACATTACATACAACATAGTGAGTATTACTTTAACTATACAGATCCAAGTATGAGCTGCAGATCCACCATGTGCTTCTAAACAGTATTTACCTCAAGTACCCAGATAAATTTTCTAACTGCATCTGCTGTACCCTGGAACCAACCAGGAGCCTCCCCAGGCATTTGTGTAGCAGCTAATACCTTCAGTTGGCAAAAATCATTTCAGTTAATTAATGTGAGCTGTAACTGTTTCTTTACCAAGTCAACAACCACGCAAATCATGGAAGAACATAAGCATCACAGGTCAAGGTGAATTACCTCAACAGATCCATCAGTAAAGTTGATTCCACCACCAAGGTACGTACGATGAATGTGACGATTAAGAGATGCTGAGTTGAATTGAGTCATTATGAATATCTTGTTTATGCCACTGTTGAAACAGTTGCTCATGGGGATATCGATAAGCCTATAGCATCCTCCAATAGGAACCTATGTTATGCAACAAAAGGAAAGAAACAAAGATTAGGCCAGGAATTTCAAGATGACTGAACTCTGAACAAGCCACATGATAGTGCGTTGAGCTTGAAAAGAAATCTTGTTGGCTAAAGTGCAGCCGTGGAGGGCACCATAGGGACCAGCTACTACCAAAATCATTGGGCCACAGCCACTACTAATTTATACACAATGCTCAAACATGCTACTGAATTAGCTAAACTTTTAACTAGTGTCATGCATATCAATTGACATGCTTCTGATTCATGTCGACTTGTCAAACTCAAAGCAGGCAAATCAAATTGAGCATTCCATGCAAATGATACCCCTTTACTGCAAAAAGCCTATCAACTTGAAACTTAATAAACCTCAGAAATTGAATGGATCATCTTACAGCAGGCGTGGCCCTTGTGCTTGTGAGAGGAAAAAGTTGAGTTCCGGTGCCACCACCCAATATAACAGCAGCAACCTCATTTGGATCTGCATAGTTCCTCCGGAATGATGTTCGGACATGCTGCAATAATTTTTCATACAGGGTTTAGATATGCTAACAGCTAATAGCATTTGATAGCAAAAGGACAGTGAGAAACCACCAATTTGATAACTGACAGTATGAAACTTACAAGAGTGTCTGGGCCGGCATCTGAGGTGAGCACACATTGTGCACCGTTTCTGGTGCCCCTAGTACCAGGACACATCCTCCTCACTGCTCTATCATGCTTGATGCTGCTACAGTCCCCGATCTTCAATCTATCACTACCTGAGCCCTCACCACCTCTCCTTATTGGGCTCACGCATGCTTTACCCTCTAAGGGAAACACACTGCTGAACTGCATCGTTGAAATTCACCTGCAAAGGTAATAAAGTCAATAGCCTTTAACAATTAACTACTCTTGGATACTTCTACAGGCCAAAAACTAGATTAGAGCAAGGAAAGTGACCAGCCTTTCTTTGGTCTAAGCTTCTGAAAAAAGAACTACAAAGTCAAGCAAAAAAAAGAGCTATCTTTTTTCACGGTCCATAAGTAATTAAGAAGGGATCAGAACAATGATCACGGAATAAAGGACAATGTAGGGGCCCTTGATGGATACCACCAAGATTTTGAAAGCGAAGGAACGAAGTAGTACTACGCATCAACCAAGAAAGCTATGGAAAATACTTTATGCCTTCTTTTGAGGACGTAGTCATGTGAATCACAAGAGCTATGGAAAATACAAAGTGAGGTTTTCAGTTTAGAATCTCACTTCTTCTGAAAATCTGAACTGACGACGACGCAAAGTAGAATAGAAAGCTTTATAAATGAACTACTACACCTGAACGGAGTGAGTAATGACAAGTTGGTAGAAATAGCCGCAAAGTGGAACATCGACGCCCCCAAACTGAACCTTCAGAAAACTCATCCTTTTTTAGGCTTCAGAGAACATTTTTTTCTTGTCGTGAGGAGAGCAAAGCACAACATATGCACAGGAGGATTTCATAACCAAATGGGATTTGGGTAGCTTTACATCCAAATGGGAACGGGAGCTTCTCAACGCTAGAAAGCTGCAACTTTTTCGATTATTTTAAGGACAGAAATGATGAAACGAAGGTGGTCAGAAGCAAATATGCATAGAAGAGAGCACGGTGCACAGGATCCAAGAACGACCCTCTATTGTTGGAAAATGAAAACAAATGGGAGAAATCATCCCAATCCACCGCAAACATCAAGAAACAGGCTCGATACAGCCATAGGTGCAGAAACCCAGAGCCAAATCGCATCCAAACAATATACACCGTTTTACGCCAATAACAATTGTTGCAACAAATTCAGTTAAGGAAATTTATCTGCATGCCATGAGAATTGAGAAATTAAGAACCACCCTCGCTCTCCATCCCAAAAATTCCTGTAAAAACTTGCAGAAACACGCCGGCCAAACTTGCCGCGAAATTTCAAAGCAACAAAACTAGATACGCGTGCATTTCTCGACGCATCAACAGAGAAAGCATTTCACCACCCATTTCAGGAACAAACAGCACGCAAACTCCAAGAGGCGAGAACGCGGCCACCACCTTTCCACCAGAATCATCAAAGAAACATCCGCAATGCACGCACGCAGGGACAGCGTCCAGAGAGATTTGGGGGGAAAAGTTATTACCTATGAAGGATAGCCGGATGGATGGATCGAAGATAGAAGAGATCAAGAAAAGGAAAGGCGAGGCCTTTGGGGTAGGAAATGGCTCCAGGGAAGGGGGAGACGGAGGAGGAAAGAGAGGAGGGAAGGTGATGCGGTGGCTGCCGCGATGGTGTGGGAAGGGTGGTGATGTGGAGCGCCTCCTTATAAAGCGGGGGGAGTGGAGTGAAGGAGGAGACAATGAGAGGAGAGGCCTGATTGCCTGAACCTGAACGGGAACCTGAACGGGGGAAGGAAAGAACTGAAGAAGGCAAACGGGAACGAGCGGTGCGAGAGGAGGGAAGGGAAACAGCGAGGCTGGCGTGAGCGAAGGTGGCAGGCAGCGCTTGTTTCGTTTGGCGTTTCGCCCGCGGCCCTTCCCGTCCCATGTGGGGGGAAAGGAGGCGAGTTCACGGTATACGTACACCCCCTCCCCCACCGTCCCCTTCGCTTTCACGTTTTTCTCCTCCCCATCCACCGCTCGCTCGCCATGCCGATTTGCCGCCGATGCCATGGCCATCTCGCGCTCCCATCACGTTTCCGTTCTGTACGGCGCTCCGTAATTACGCGAAAATAGAGTAGTCGTGTATAGATGTGTGGTAGGTAGGGTGTAGGTGGGTAGACCGCATACCCACTTATAAATCAAAATAAATGGCTCCTAATTTATTTTGATTATAAGTAGATTTTATGATAAGGAGGAATATAAATGAACCACAACACTTTATGTGGGAGGAAGAATAGTGACAATCATGCACCGGAGCTTGTAGGACATATGAGCCCAACAGTACGAGAAAACGAATCCAAACAGCTTTTGCTTGTCTTTTAAAATCTGTCTTTTTGCATCTCGCAGTCCCATCGGTTGACCTAATAAGCTAAAACAAAAGTTAAAATTTGAATTTTTAAACTTGATTTTAAAGTTGATTTTAAGATATTTTCAACGTAATTTTTTTTAGTGTTAGCTTCAAATCGTTACGAACAAATATATAAAAGTTTTACCTATAAATTATTTTTTATTTTTTAATAAGCTGTTTTAGTTTATTAGGAAATAAGCCAATCGATGAGGCTCTCGATTTTTTTTGGGAGCACTTATACAGTACTGGAACAATGGTAGTAGTACAGTCTCTCTTTCTACTGGATCGTCAATTTTTTTTTCACGCCGAGACCAATCAGTAGCAGACTAGTCGAGAGCCTCGTCGTCTTCTCCGCGGCAGGAAGGGGCCGGAACCAACGGTGGAAATCGCGCGGCAGCGGTACAGCACGGCGCGCCTACTGCTGCGGCGGTGGGCCTGGCTGTCGTACGACGATCGAGGACGGACGGACGGAGGGAGGAGGCGCCTCTGGTCTCGCCACGCGCGGGCCCTCGTGGCGCACGGCGACTAGCGGGCGATCCACCCCGCTTGTCCTCACGCGCGACGCCCCACCTCGGATCGTACTCCTTGCTGTTGCGTTGCGTCCCCAGCGGGCAGCGCCAGCGGCAGCCTACACACGTGCCCTGTAGCCTGCTACTAGCTAGCGCTACTGCTTGCTCTCTTTGCCCCGGATGGATCGTCTCCCTCTCCGGATCCATGGAGTGATTTGCACTGCTCAGTCAGTGCGTGCATGAACCAACTTTAGGCTCCCAACGTTTTCCCATTCAGCATCAGTCTAAAATTTAAATTTTTAAAGTTGATTTTGAAGTTTTTTCATCAAAATTTATTTTTCAGTATTAAATTGTTAAGAATACATATATAAAAAATTTACTCACAAATTATTATTATTATTATTATTATTATTATTATTATTATTTTGTTAATACGTCCTATGACGTATTATTCGTATTTGGTAAAATGATGGGGCTTTAAATTCAGAAGCTTATGACTTATATGAGCACGGATTAATTGATATGCAGTGCTTGATTGCTCCATCGGTTGGTCTAATAAGTTAAAATTTGAATTTTCAATAAAGTTGATTTTAAAATATTTTCAACGTAATTTTTTTAGCGTTGGTATTTAAATCATTACGAACAAATATATAAAATTTTTACCTTTAAATTATTTTTTATTTTCTAATAAGCCGTTTTGACTTATTAGGGAATAAGGCAACCGATGAGGCGATATGTTTCAACATAAGCCTACCAAGTGGCAGAGGAAAAGGCGTGCTGATTTCCCCCTTTTTGTACTTTAACGTGTAATGAGGACTGAAGAAATAATGAACTTTAATTGTGTTATTTCGGACGCAAGACGAAGGTAATGAGGTGGAGGCAATCAAGTGGGGTACAAAAAAACTGAAAAACAACAAGACTTTAATCAGGAGGTCGCACGTAAGCGATGAGATTAGAGAGGACGTGTAACCATATCACATGGTGTCGTCGAGTGCCTGGACAGAGATCGATCCATACGTACGGTTTCTTTTTCTCGTTTTACGCAATCTTCTTTACCGAACATGCATTCACCTAGCAAATAGGTAATAGGTAATAGGTATTAGTACGTAGCTAATAGGTGCCGCCGTGTTGGCATTCTCGTTCAATTTGTCGTCCACTAATCGGATCGAGGTTGCGTTTTCAGTCCCAGTCAGCTATACTTTGTTGAGCAGTGCTATCCCTGTACGAGAATGCAAGACAACCACAGCTCGTATCGATATGTACAAACAAGCTATAAAATTCAGGACCATGCTCTGAATAATATCACAAGGTAGGAGTGCAAGTCTAGTAATTCACCTCACTACTCTGAAAACGATGGTAAAATTTGCAGGAAAGACGAGCGAAATCATGCAGGCGGATCGAGCAAATGTGCGGACGAAATGCTAGCAGAGGCAAGCATCGTTGTCGGGTGCCGATCGGCCGGTTTTCCCTTTCACGGCTTTCACCTGTCAGTGTCACCTGTGTGCAGTGCGCAGTCAACATCGCTCGCCAAATATTCAGCTCGCGCAGAGATAGAATTGAGAATTCTCTCCTCCCGTTAGCATCCTGCAAGTTTTGGTGGGCCGACGATGCATCACTCAAGCACACGGTCACACGGATACTATGTTCAGGCGTTCAGCTAGGCATGCAAGAGATCGGAAGCTGCGACTGCGAGCGAGTCCCATGGTGTGCACGGTGCACACTGCACAGTGGCCAGTGGGTTGGAGGCAGCTGCACCTGCACTGTACTCAGCCTGTTTGCTGCGTACTACTAGCTTCAAGCATCACACATGGGCAGCGCTGGCTAGCTAAGCTAGCTGCAGCGTGCCAGACGTGGCGATTTTTTGTCTGCTGTGCTGTATACGGACGCGGTAAAATGTTGGCCGGCTGTTGGCTGCATATACGAATTGAACACGCTGCAACCCGTAAGAGCAGAAACCAACAACTACTCGAGTCGTAAGGCATCATCCATTGCTGTGCAAGCGACGCATGGAGGAGGATATAAGGAATAATCGTCGAGCGATGATGCATCGAACAGAATCTGTCAGGCAATGCGCCTATCTTCTCTTCCGGCATGTGTGTGTTGCTTGACTAGAAGCTGTCAGAAAGGAGAGCCAGATAAATGCTCCGTGCAAGTACTACTAGAACTAATTACTAATAATGGGCTCATGGCAACCGCCGTAATTGAAACGTACCCAGTCTCCAGTCAGGAGCCAGGGAATGATGCTATGTGTGCGTGTCCATGTGAATGAGCAGTACGACTTGCGGAAGCCGACGTGTCCAGTTTGGATGGACCAGTGAAACTGGTGAATTTCCTCAAGGGATCCAGATCCTACAGTCCCTTCTTCATTTACTTGTTATTACTGTTGACCGTTACCGTTGTAGGAAAAAAACCCAAATTACCTCCTAACTACCTTCCAATTCAAAAACCAAATATTTTCCCCCATCAACTTTTCAAACTGATAAATTGCCCCCTGACTAACTCCGTAGCGGTTTTGATCCTACGTAACGCATATGTGATAGTCCAATCCGTATAAAAAAAATTGATAGGACCCACTTATCAGTTCTACCTCTTCTCTCGGTCACCACATGTAGGTCCTACCTTTTTTGAATTTTTATACTATAAACTGGATTGTCACGTCCGCCACGTAGGATAAAAATGCTTCGGAGTCTATTAGGGGATAATTTTTCCGGTATAGAAAAATGAGAGTGAAGAATATCAGGTTTTTTAACTAAAGAAGGTAATTCATACTGCCATAATAATTAAGGGGGTAATTCAAACTTTTTTTATTACCGTTTTAACTTTAATTATTAATAGCATTTAATAGCGAAATATCATGTTCTTGCCCGTTCATATCTATTATATTATTTTTTTACAGCTCGAAAAGAAGATACCACGTTCGTTGTGGAAACTAAAAATTTCCACATTAATCGAAGAAAAAGAAAAGAAGAGTCCAAGTAGAAATACAATCTAAAATATAACTGAAATTCGGAATTAAAAATAAGCAATATTGAAAGAGAAGTCCATATAAAAACCTAATACGCGATTAATTAAAATTCGGAATAAAAAATAAATAAATTTTTAAAATTAGGAAATAAAAAGAAGAGTTCAAGTAGAAATACAATTTTGAAATAACTAAAATTCAGAATAAAAAAATTGAAACAACAATTAATCTATCTATAACACAACACGAGATTAATTAGAATTCGAAATAAAAAAATAAAATAAAATCAATGCTCGATTTTTAAAATCTCTATGATAATAAATAGAGAAGGTAGCGAAGAGACCGTAGAGTAGTACAGTGGCGGGTGTTTGATGAAACTTTAAAAAATTTATAAAAACAAAACTCAACAAGACAAATAACCCTAAAACTAAAAGATCTAATTTTTAAAGGTTTAATGAAAGATAAATAGAAATAATGATAGATCGACAAGCAAATAAAGATCTGACAAATGAGGAATGGATAGTGACCAAAGCGACTTTTAAAACATATAAAATTAGAAACACACGGATGATAAAGTTCGGTCTTTCAAAATCCTAATACAACGAGATAGATATTTAATAAATTTTAAGTAAAATCATATGTAAAAAATAAATAATTTTGTATGGATGCTAGCCACGTAATTACGCGGGCCACCCAACTAGTTCAGTTTAATGAAGTGGGATTTTGTCATCGTTGCATCATCAACAATATGAGACAATCAATACCTGTAAGAGCCAGCTACAAAAACTCTTTGTGCATCTGGTATGACTGCACCGACACCTCCTATACTCAAAACAATGTTAAAAAAGCATCTACATTTACTTTTAGAATTTCTTCAGGAGATTACCATCCTTCCTGTCACAGGAATCCTGTGATTTTGCATCCGTTTTTTCCTTACCGTTCTATAATTTAGTGTAAGAGCAAAAATAGATATAACCGATCTAGCAGCCATCTGGATCCTTTCACCATTCACCATTCATATTTCTGTGTATTCAAGATTATGAGATAACCTCTTACTTGGGTGTTTGATGCTCTTTCTTGACAACTACGTGTGATTTTTGAACATTCAAATTTACATCTCCTTTTCCTTTGAAATTTACATGCAAATTTACTTGGTTAGCGACATGGGTAAAAGCTTGCGATAAACACAATGCTTGTTCACTTTACCGTCACTTCAACACTACTAAACACTGTCTTACCAACATCATCATACCAAAATTTGATAGTTCTGAAACTTTCCTTTCATAAAAATACTATCAAATTTTGAAAATATATCAAACTAAATACATTCAACACTATCAAAAATTAACATCGCCAAAACTTATCAAATTTTGATATTGATAAAGTTTGGTAAGGTTGAAATTGATAACAAATGACATACTCGGCTGCGTAGAGCTCTACGCAGCCGCTTCGCTACCACAGCTGTACGCGTAGACAGAAAATATTGTGTCGGTTGACTGCACTATACTATCTCCGTTTCATACTATAAGATGTTTTACTTTTTTCCTAGTCAAACTTTATTAAGTTTGACTAAATTTATTGAAAAATTAGCAATATCTAAAATATTAAATTAGTTTTATTTAATCTAAAATTAAATATATTTTGATAATTTATTTGATTTGGGTTAAAAATACTAATATATTTTTCTATAAACTTGATCACTTATAGAAATTTGATTAGAAAAAAGTCAAATAACTTAATGGAGGGAGTAGTAAACATCAGTTCAGCGGAACATAGCGTAATTGAACAAGCCCACAATGCCTATGAACCTATTTTGTCTCGTTGGTTTACAGCTTTACATCGCTTTTTATATAATTGCATGCACGTATGTTCATTTGGATGTATCTGAATCTCCAGGAATTGGAAGTTTGTTGCTTTGATTTGTGTAATGAAATTGCTAATAGTAATTACGGAGTATATAGTACGTTATTATGGCATACTAGTTTGTGTAACCACATTGCGTGAACGTATTTCACTGTGGTACCACTACAGCAAACGACCATACTTTTCAGTTTGAGGGGTCTACGTACTACAGCACTATTTGATTGAATTTAATGTTTAGTTTAAATGGTTAATATTTGATGGTGCTATTCGATAGGCTGAAAACACGGCACATAATCGTGGTTTGGGCCGGGATAAAGGCCCATTTAAAAAAGGACTGGTTTTTGTTGACTCCTACTAATCATCTTGCCGTGTCCTTGAATAGAACCAACAGCACGGTCTGCCGTTCGCCCCGACCCACCACCGATGCACGACCACCTGGCTCGCCTGAAGCACCTAGCCCGATCGGGCAGGCTCGTGGACGCGCACCGCCTGTTCGATGGAATGCCACACCGCGACGAGGTTGCCTACGCCACCCTCCTCGCCGGCCATGCCGCCGCGGCCGACTTCCCTGGCGCGATGGCGCTCTTCTCCCGCCTCCGCGCCTCTTCTCCGCCGCTCGCGGCCGCGGACCCTTTCGTCCTCAGCCTCGTCTTCAAGTCCTGTGCCGCGGCGGCCGATGCGAGGTTCCTCCCGCACGCCGCGTCGCTGCACGCCTTCGCTGTCCGCTCCTCGGCCGTCTCCTCCGTCTTCGTCGCCACGGCCCTGGCGGACGTCTACGCTAAGGCTGGGTGCCTTGGCCTCGCGCTTAAGGTGTTCGACGAAATGCCGCACAAGAACGTGGTCTCTTGGACCACGCTGGTTGCCTCGTTGAAGAGGGCCGGCCGGCGTCACGAAGCGCTCCGCCGCTTCTCCGAGATGCGCGCGTCTGGCGTGCACTGCGATTCGTACGCCTACGCGGCCGCGCTCACGGCGTGCGCCGACGCCGGATTGCTGTCTCGCGGGCGCGAGGTGCACGCGTTCTGCGCCAAGCTCGGCCTTGACTCGACGCCCTACGTCGCCAACACGCTCGCCACTCTGTACGCGCGCTGCAGCGACGTCGACCGTGCACTGGCTGCTGTCAGCCGAATGGGCACGCGCGACGTCGCCGCTTGGACGACGGTGATCTCTGCATATGTGCAGACTGGCCGTGTAAAGGAGGCCATCGAGGCGTTTCTCCGAATGCTTCGAGAGGAATCATCAGCGGCTGCATCCCCGAATGAATACACATATGCTGCAGTTATTGCTGCGTGTGCAGATATTGCTTGGGTCTGTCTTGGGGAGCAGTTGCATGCGCAAGCGGCAAGAAAAGGCTTCGCCCGTGCCCGCTCGGTGGCCAATTCTCTTGTCACGCTCTACACACGGGCTGCGGGCTGTTTGTCAGCTGCTGATGCTGTTTTCCGGGAGAGTGTAGTCAAGGATGTTGTCTCTTGGAGTGCCATCATATCAGGCTATGCACAGGAAGGCCTAGCTGAACATGCATTCTCTCTGTTCAGAGAAATGAGGCATCACAGCAGCTGTCCTCGTCCGAACGAATTCACTCTTGCCAGTCTCCTAAGTGTCTGCGCAACTGCAGCGTCACTGGATGCTGGACGGCAACTCCACACACTTGCTGTTGCTGCTGGACTTGAACACCACGCAATGATCAGGAGTGCGCTCATTGACATGTATGGTAAGAGTGGTAGCATGTTAGATGCCGATATGGTATTCTCCCAACGTATGAAAGACGATGTTGTTTCATGGACTGCAATGATCGTTGGCCATGCTGAGCATGGACACAGCAAGAAGGCACTTGAATTGTTCAAGGAAATGTGTCGTGTTGGATTAAAGCCAGACCACGTCACATTCATCGGTGTGCTCAATGCTTGCTCTCATGCTGGGGAGGTCGAGCTTGGATTGAGATACCTCAATGAAATGAACCAAAGTTATGGCATGTATCCTGCCAAGGAGCACTATGGCTGTGTGGTGGATTTGTTGGGCAGAGCTGGTAGAATAAATGAAGCTGAGGAACTGATCGGAAAGATGGCTGCCAACGAAAGAGATGGTGTTGTTTGGACATCTTTGCTTAGGGCATGTGCAGCCCGAGGAGAAGAGGAAACTGGAAAGAAAGCTGCAGAGAGAGCAATGGAGGCAGAACCATGGGGTGCAGGAGCACATGTGGCAATGGCGAATCTTTATGCTAGCAAGGGACAATGGCACGAGGCTGCGCAAGAACGGCATATGATGAAGCAGAAAGGGGTTGTGAAAGGGGCAGGCTGGTCATCAATCGCGGTTGGAGGGGAGGGCAGGAGAGTAGGGGTGTTTGTGGCCAGTGATCGCACACATCCCCAGTACAGTGCAATCTACAGGATGCTTGAGTTGATATATTTCGGAGCTGGAATGGCTCGCTATGTACCTAATCAGTTGGATTTAGGATCTGAACTGGATATGATGATTAGCAGTTAACTGAATAAGAAGCATTGGCTACGAATGAGTGCTATGATGAGCATTTGTTGCCAGTCAGTGCAGCTTAGGAAGTTCTGGTCATCCGGTCATTTCTGCTACTGCACTGAAGCACTGATTGAATAGTTCATATACCAATGCTTAGCTCGTCTGAGAGACAGCTCTTGATAAGATGTGCGCAACTATGAGGCAACCATGCTGCATGCTCTGATCCAGACTTCAGCATTGCAGCTTGTAGTAGCAGACATGCCTTTTTTTCTTTCAAATGATGGATAGAAATCCAGCCTCTATATCCTACAGCCAGTAGGAGACATGTCTTACAAGAATGAACTTCAATTTAATGAGATAGTCCACTGCAGGTTTCATATCCTAAATCGTAAATATTCCTGCATCAGATGTACAGTGAAGAATTGAAGAAGTTCATTTCTTGCTCTTAACTAATACAAGTTTGAAGCATTTTATGCACACTGATTTGGAGCAGACAGGAATGTGGCAGACTGCGTGTACCTTTGGTGGCATCCAAGTTGCATCAATATGTCTGGCATGCTGCTTGCTAATAACTTGATTCTTGACCAAGATATTATTGCTTGGTGATGATTCTTTTATATACAATGTTAATGTCAATCCTTGTACTATAGTAGAGTTGTTACTACCATATTCTTCCTGACAACTGCTCCTAAGATATTCTTCCTTTTGACATTTTGATTATGTAAGGGTGAATCATGTCTATTAGTATGTACACATTTGACCTTTCTTTGTACATATGCTCATTATTTACTATCTTTTCTGACGATTTGCACTTGCCTGATCTGATCTTGGAACAATTTGCAATTGCCTGATGACAAAGTTATATGCTTGTTTCCGGCATACAGATGCTTTTAGATGGAGTGCATGCTTGTGCAGAATGGTGGTTATAAATCGAACCGAATTGAACGGATTATGGATATTCGTAGCGTTCATGGAATCGGCAGAACTAGAATACTATTTTCAGTGGGTCTGTCCTTGGACAAAGCAGGTGAGTCCCTTCCATGACTCAAACTGATCATAAACAATCAAGATGGAGCACCTCTATACCAGTAGAAAGAAACACAAAAATCACCATGACAGTGAGGGAGTTGTGGTAATGATGCTGCTTTGGTGATGGAGCTTAGGCTTTGGAACGCTTTAACTAACTTAGCCTACTCAATGCTCAATAGCCATTTGCTCTTGCTTAGCTTTATCCGGTTGTGACTTCGAGGTACCAAACCAAATAGGGTCCTACTTAGAATCACAAGTCATTAATATGTCTAAAAAGAACCACGAGTATTATTACTCTAATCTCCGCCATGATGGGTTTAGGGATGATTGATCAACTCCTCCAAAATGCACTACTGGTACAAGTAAGAAAATCACAAATCAATGATCAAGACTAAAGCAAAGCTATAGTAGCTCTCTCCTAACCTTCTAGAGAAGGCACCTTTCAATTCCTAAGCTCCAATGCTAGTGAAAGGGGCCGATTACTGACGTGTTGAGCCCAGAATAAACACCTCCAAAGGCAAGACAGCTCGAATAAACCAAGTATAAAGCTGCATTTATTTCTCTCTCTCTCTCATCTGAATTTCAAGTGGTCAGAAGTTGAGAACCGGGTATTATCATCGAATCCTGGAACATTTAGCTGCTCGATAATTGCGTGGCGATGCGGAAGAACATGGATGCAGCTGAGAATCGCGAATCTGGAACCAATTAAGCATATGTTTTGCGTCGAGGCAATGACAAGGAGGAGAATTAGGAGGATAAGATCGCCTCCATGGGAGCATTTGGAATTGGAAAGGTGCTTTGCGGCAAGTGGTTCAGTAAAGCGGGGCAAATAAGAGAAGAAGTGATGCTTTTAGTTGCGGTATCTGATTCTATTCGCTGTTTGGAAGGTACATATCCATTTCTTAACACGGTTCTGGGTTGAATTTGTTGGCTGATTTGATGTGAGCAGCAAACTGCTGGACACCACGTAGCTTGCAGGGCGAATAATTCATTGTGCTTATATGGAAAAGTACAATAATCTAGATATATCAGTATGTCTGTCACTGAGTTCCTATGGGTGTTTCTTTCTGAGGAACATAGAGAAATTAATAAGTGTCATGGGTACAAAACTGTGTTGTACCAGGCGCCTGTAGCTCAGTGGATAGAGCGTCTGTTTCCTAAGCAGAAGGCCGTAGGTTCGACCCCTACCTGGCGCGTGTCTTTTTTTTATCATTTTTAAGATTTTGGTTGTGCTTAGAACCTGAACATGAATTCAGAACTTAAATGTTGTTCTCAACTCTTTTCATATTTTGGTTTTGCTTACAACCTGATCATGAATTCGTTCTGATCCTTCTGGTGGTCTGCCAGATTTGTGTTTTTTTTATATCATTTTTAAGATTTTGGTTGTGCTTAGAACCTGAACATGAATTCAGAACTTAAATGTTGTTCTCAACTCTTTTCATATTTTGGTTTTGCTTACAACCTGATCATGAATTCGTTCTGATCCTTCTGGTGGTCTGCCAGATTTGGAAGGAAGGGAATCAATGAATTTTAGAAAATAAGGAAACAACACCATCTAACCTTGTAACGAAAATAGAGGAGGCAAGAACTTAGGTCCTGGCTGGAGAAATAAAAAAATTCCAGGAGCTTCTTTCAATTTTATCTATAGGCTTGTACAGTTTTTCTCATTTTTACTCTTAGAGGTTGTATTTTTTTCTCCCTCTATATTTAATGAAATAGCACAGTCTCATACTGATTCATTTCCAAAAAAAACATAAATTCATAACTAAAATGTTGTTCTCAGCTTCTCATCCCTTGTGAAAATCTTTCATTTCGTTCTTAAACCATGCCATGTTTTCGTTTTCCTGACAATCTGGACATGAATTTAGGACTAAAAGGTGTCTTCATCCCTTGTGAAATCTTTGTTAATAATAGTAGACTTGTCCTATGATTTTTTTTTACATGCTACTCCTATGAAAACTTACCGTAGTTGGAAGAACTACTTTTTTTTCCAACAGTTGTCTCTACCATACATGTTTCTGAATGTGAGTATAATACTCCTCCGTATCAAAATATAATGGATTTTTAATGGATGGAAAATTCCCTATTCCCAGACCACGAATTAGTACTAGTAAATGTATCATTTATACAAAACTCTTATATTTTAATATTTTAGAATAGGTGGAGTATTGTACATCCTTTTACATGCTACTCCTTCTTGGTTAGTAAAACCAATAGATAGCCAAAATTCCAAAAGGATCTAAAGAACGATAAAACGATTCATACTTCGAAAGAGATACTATTCCTATACAAAACCTTAAAACATCATCAGCAACCTAACTAAGGCTGTGTTGATTGTTTAATTAAACCTTCCATACTATAGCCATATCACCTGGTTGCCCGACATGATTAGTGTAATCCAACACAATCGTAATAGTTAATCATTGCCCTCAACTATTCTAAAGTAGTAGTACGTGCACTATACTAGAGCAGCAAACTATCCGGGAGCTTTTGCAGCCTAGAGTCAAGGCCACGGAAACTGTGTTTTGACGAAAGAGGTGGCATTCATGACCAGCATAACAACAACACAACAGCAACAGCAACAAGAAAGATAAAAGGAGAGAGCAATATTGTAGCGACACGAGCCAATCGCTACGGCCGTTTAGTTAGTGATACCAAACTTGCCCGACTGCGACGAACGGCGCATCGTGCCACCATGTCTCCCCACCAAATCTCCTCTTTTTGTTAATATATGCCGCTAATTAATCACCTCACCCTGGCTATAGCTTAGCCGTAGTTAGTGTGTGAGGCGCGAAAAGTTTACTTTGCAATAAAAATAAAAATTCTGATCCGCCCTCACAAACCGGCACCTCACATGCGTGCACACGAACACGACCTGACTCATAATTAACAGTCTCCCTATGTGAACTAGCTATATAGCTTACATAGGCGCCAGCTTTGCTTTTAGCCTTTGGGCAAAATCAAATTGTTCGATCCGTGTGCTTTTTGTTGTCGTTGTACCGAAAGGAATGGAAGCCCCTTTTTCCTGCGAAATCATGCGAGTTTTTCTAATACTATTCCTCCTAAATGCTCTCTAATGAGCTGCATGTGACATTACATCTGCTCGATGTGGATGTGGACTATAGATATAGTAGCATTTTCCATTTTCCATTTTCACCGTAGTTGAGTGGTGTCCAAAGGATAAGTGGAGAAAGCATTTTGGTTACCACTTTTAACCCTACTAATTCAAGCATTATCCAATGTTGGTATGATAACAAACTAAACATATTTATGTCAATGTTATGCTATCAAATTTTGGTCTTTCTGGAAGTTTTATCTTCACAAAAACAGTATCAAATCAAATACATCAACGCTATTAAAATTAGGTAACGGTAAATGTGCCAAAACTACGTGACAATGTCAAATTTTAGCTGGGTTGATTTCTGGAAAGGAGAAGAAAAAAATGGAGGAGAGCCCTTTATTACTGGCGGGGTTTGCTTACACGTTACCATGGGAGAACAGTGAACAAGAGCAGGCGCTGATGTGAGGCCGGTCCACGGCAACGGCTGCTAGTACTCCTCTCCTATGTGTTGTTTCGACGAGTCGCGTCGCGTCGGCTCGGCCGCTGCCGATGATGATGCCGCTTGACCGGGTAAAAAAAAAAATGAACCACCAGTCCACCACCACGAGAGTAGATTATAATCTCTCGAGAGGGTGTTATATATTATACTTTTTTCTTCTAAATTCAATATAAATAATTGTAAAAAATTATAAAAAGTTTGACAATATTAAGCATCGTGATATCTATCTGTTCACTAAAAATCAAGTTCAAATCCGATTTACACATCAAGAAACAAACAAAGACAAATTCTGATATGAACAGTATACTACTATTCATACGCTGAATTTATCTTTTTTATATATCGATGTATGAGTTGAGTTTGGATTTAAGAGTTTATGAAGTTGGATAAACATATTGTATGGGTGTTGTTAATTTTTTTCAAAATTTTTTTAAAATTTTTCATAACCGCTTGAATGATTTTTAAGTAAACGAGATAACAACCCTCGAGCGATCAGAATAGCTCCCCACCACCACACGTGCACATCACAGCGTCCCGCGCTTGTCCTGTCCCATCTCGGCATCTCTTCCTCCCCGCCGCGCGCGCACCGGCAAAAGGCGTGCAAACGCCCGAGCAAAAAACGCCGCGGAAAAGAAGGGGACCGCACCGTGGTGTTGCGCGCGCGCGCGCACTGGTTTTGGGCTCGTTTTTGCGATTCCCTTCCGTAACAGCGTCGAGTCAAGCGGCGGAGTCGTCACAAGACGACCGGTCGCGTTTGCTTGCGTTTTGCGTGGCGTGCGCGTGCCGGTGTGCGTGCCTGGTCATCCGGGACGCCTGGAAATCCGTGGCGTTACACCGAACGAGCGCCCATGCATGCGGAGTCCATGTCCATGGCCGCATGACGAAAAACTGCCTTCTCTCGTCTGATCCGAGCTGCAGATGTGCTCTATGCCATTTCCATGTTCCTAGAGGAGCTCTCGTGCTGTGGCAGAGTTGGCACGGCCATACACGTGAGGGACATTTGTGCCAAGCAGCCGGCCGTGGCGCGAGGGCCACCACTGCACCCTCCTTCGATTGCCAACGCCCTCTGCATCCTGCACCTGCGCAACCAGGGACAAAAGGACGCCTCGAAGTAACTATACACAACAACACACACACGACCATGCATGCATGCACGAGGAGCATTCAGCACCAAACTGGGAACACGGCCAGTGTAGTGTAATGGCACAGGATGTACACAGGGGCATGCATGCATCGCCATTGCTCTGCACCGCGCTGCGATACTGCATCGGGTCAGTGTTTCAGCCGGGCCTCGTGCATTTGCACTGCGATACTGCCACTGCCCCACTGCAATATCCGTACACGTTTCAGTTTTACAGTAAGTTCCGGGAAGGAGGGTTACTATTAGCTTGATTTGTTGGTCTCAGATTTTAACCTCTCTCTTTGCTTCGATTCGGACAGATTTTTCCTTGATTCCGTTGTGCTTTGATGCCATCATTTCTTTTTCCTTTTCTTTGCTCAGAGGCCGGTGAAGACATTCGAAATTCAGGCTCGAGAGGTCAGACTGAAACCATAATCCACTCTGCTCTGCAGTGCTCTAATCTGAATAAGAGAGAGAGAGATAGAAAGAGAGAGAGAGAGAGAGAGACTCGTACAAACAGAGGGATCCAAACTCCAAATCGAACGCATATGCGAGCAGCTGTGGTTCGAAGTTTTCAACTGATCGAGGACTCCACATCGATGGCCCCGCACACGAATCTCCAAGCCGACCCAAACCAATAGTAACCCGGCTCGTGCAGGGGCAACCACCTCGTGATACGTACACACATATCCCTCCTGGGGCCCCTGCCTCCCTGCTCCTGCTACAAGCTGATGTTGTTGTTTGTTATCCATTGGAAGACGCAATTAAGGTTCAAGTATAGTATCAAGGGCATCTGAAAACACACCCTGATGAGTATATGCAAGTAAAGAGGTGTAAATAGAAGCGGTTGGGACTATTTGATTGAGATTATTGAACAAATTATTATTGTAGATTGTCTACTTGATTGCAAGGATAAATCAAATATTTAAAAATATAAACTAAATAAATAGTTTAAGACAAGTGATCTGAGTACTAAAGTAGAAAAAATTATACCGAGAAAACATGTTTTCTAAAACGTTTAGTATTTCAATAAAACGTTTAGTATTTCAATAATTCAGTGAATAAGTCGAAAATAACTACTACCTCCATATTACAACTCCATATTACAAGTCGTTTGATTTTTTTCCTAATCAAACTTATCTAAATTTGATCAATTTTATAGAAAAATATATTAGTATTTCCAACTCAAAACAAACATATTATCGAAATATATTCAATATTAGATTAAATGAAACTAATTTGATATTTTAGATGTTATTAATTTTTTCTATAAACTTAATTAAAGTTAACAAAGTTTACCTAAGAAAAAAAGTCAAATGATTTATAATATAACACGGTAAGACGGAGGGAGTAGTAGACAACTTTTTGTTTACTACTGTTGAGTTACCAGCTTCAAGCTCGATCGGGGTAAACTTTTTTCAGTCCATTTTAATATATATATATATATATATATATATATAATTTCAATAGAACACGATGCTAACAACATATTAACATGTGATTTTTTTTTTGTATGAAGCATCTTTCGCTCTAAAGCCACTTTTGATTTAGGTATGAACCACACCTTGTAGAGGGAAAAAATATTATGTACATTCTAAACTTTGTATTGACTTCAATAAATTCTACTCCCACAGGTCCACAGTATACAAAAGTTGGTGGTTCTAATGTTCTATCCACACCACCTATCATTTTTAGTCCTATAATCTCTCCATTTCAAGAACTTTATATGCTACCATCAATAGCACAAATATATTCACCTATAAATTGATCTTTCAAAAATATTCTCCTAGAATTTTAAATACCAATATACTCATCACAAAAAAATTTATTAAGACCCACTACATAGACTAGAAGACAAATGCATGTATTAAACACAAAAGTCCACAGAGAAAGCCACCAAAATTGAGGCTATATAAACTCACATCCACCTCACCCCAACCAAAGAGAAGATTTCATCAGTTCAGTTCAGACAGCTCTCCTCTCCTCTCTCACACACTAAGCTTCACTCTGTTCCAAAACCCACACTAACCAAAGCCTCTCTCCAAGAAGGCAAGAATCGCCGTCGCCGTCGCCGCCGGCCACGCCGTGCGCTAGCGAGAGCTGTGCACGTACGATACAGTGTGCTGCGCCATGGCGGCAGCCGGAGCAGCGTTGCGGCTGCGCCTCCTCTACCGGATGCTGCGGGTGGGTGAGCTGCTCGCGCTCGTGGTGTTCTTGTCGTGGTCTTCTTCCCGCGTGCCGGCCGCCGCCGCCACCGTGGTGCGGCTCGCCGGGTCGCTCCTGCTCAACGCCCGGTTCGTGTTCGTCCTCGGGAACGCCATCGTGCTCCTGCTCCTCGCGCTCTCCAGGCACGACCTCTCCATCTCTTCCAACCACGGCACCACCGCCGCCACCGCTGCCGTCTCCAGCGACAGCGCTGGCGTCGGGTCCACGCCAGCGTCGACGACAGCGCCACCCGCCGCCAGCTTCCCTCTGTTCATCGTCCCACAGCCGTCACCGCCGCCTCCTCACGCCACCGAGGCCCCGGTAGCAGCAGCGCCACCGGCGCCCGTGGTCCCCTGCGCCCCGTCGGTGGAGCCGGCAGCACCGGTGCCAGCGGTGTTCGAGGACAAGCAGGCGGTGCGCGTCAACAAGGCCCGGGCACCGAGGCGGAGCAGGTCGGAGAAGATGGGCACGCGCAGCGCGTTCCGGCGGGCGGCGTCACCGGAGCTGCGGCGGTCGGAGTCTGACAACGGGCGCAGGCGGCGGTCGTCCGTGACGGCGCGCGACGTGGAGGTGTGCTGGGGCGCGGACGACGCGGAGGAGTTCCGGCGGACGGTGGAGGCGTTTATCGCCAAGCAAACGAGGTTCCACCGCGAGGAGTCGATGACCATGACCATGTCCATCGTCGCCGGCGTCGGCCACGGCGAGGTGGCGCCGGCCATCGCCGGAGCACTCGCAGTCGTGGAATAAGTTGGCCCACATGTCAGTGGAGAAAAAAAAAGACCCTGTGCAAAGTACATAAAATGGAGAATTGAAGCTCTCCTTGGCTACATCATGCGAGCACGTTTTGCCTTGCCTTGTTCTTGTTCTTGGCCTCCCTACTATTTTTTTCTTTCCATTTTATATTTTTCTTGGGGGGGTTGCACGATCATCGAGGTTTTACAGACGTTGGATGGTGGATCCGACGGTGATAACTGCGTTGATACACACGTTGTACGTCGCTGGATGAAAATCTGAAGCTGTTGTTGCGAGATGGTTCCATTTCAGAATTCAGACCTGACTCGTCGTGTGTCGGGACAGGATGAGCGGCAAGCGAGGCTGAGCCGGTGTAGCAGACGGACGCTTGACACATTGACACGTGACATGATGGATCAGGAATTCAGAATCAGATGCCAAGTGCCCCCAAGAGGAGTGGATAAACCTGACGCTAGCTGTCAACAAAACTCAGGACTAGTACACTACAGTAATTAACAGTAGCATTATACGAAGTACCGGACAGGGGAGTACTAAGCAACAACACTGCGAAAGAGTACAACAGGTGTAGTTGGGTTTGGCTGGCAACATGCAGTCTAGTCTACTTATATGAAAAAATGGTGGCAAAAGTTTTCGACCGAGCGAACATCGAATTCGTAAAACTGATACCGTTTTTGACCTTATCTTAATAACAGTCTTTCTTCGATCATCCCGGCAAAAATACCGTTTTGAACTGCAGCTGTTTCTAGCTATATAAACATTATATTACAATCGTCACTAAACAGTTAAATTGATAAATATGAAAATCTTAACTGATTAGAAATTATTTTCGTAAAAAATGTAATCGTTTCGAACCGTTTTCATCCGCACGAGAGGAGAATTGAAGGATGAATCAGACGTGACGGGAGCAGGGGGAACCGTGGGAAGGGTACAAATTGGTGAAGTATTCCATTGCTCGATATGCCCCCTTCCGGCCGGCGCCTCTGGTTTCCTAGGAAAAGACGGATCGACCGGGTTGGCTCATGGATGCGTCCATCAATCCATCCGTCCATGGATTGGTTTTGGCCATGGCCCATGGCCGAGCCGAGGCTTGATGCTTGCGTGGAGTGTGCGAGTTGCATTGGAAAATACTGCAAACCTCGCCGTGCTGCTGCCTGCTGAATGCATTGCACCGGCACTGTTGGTTTGGTTTGGTTTGGTCAGTCAGAAGAAGAGACGGAAAAGAGACGGAGGGAACAAATTCGATGCTCCGTCTCGGCGATTATTCTCGTCTCCATTACTGCTCTCTCGCTAATCCACCACCATCCATCCACCCATGATTCCTCTCTCTCATCCTCGTGTTTTATTTTTTTTTTCTTTCAACTTTTCCGTGCCATCGCATTGTAGTTGTTATTTTCGCGAAACAAGATGAAACAATGGATCTACTAGTTTCGTGGTAATAATCCAGTGAAGTAGTTGAAAAAAATATAAAATTCTGAATACAATCGGCATGGTAATTGGGCAGGAAAAACCGCTTCACTGGTTCAGCCTGCTGCAGAACATCTTGTCATCACGTAGTAGTAGAAAAAAGGGAAAGCGTTTTCATCCCTCAAGATATATCCATTCGTTTCGTGCATATTATTTAAATAGTTATTAAAAAATTTGAAAAAAAAATGATAAGATAGATTAATATGAAATATATCACTACACAAACATACAAATTAAAATTCAATTTCTATAAGTTGTAACAAAAATAACAAATATTGTTGCGAATGTACGTTAACTATTTTCAGTTTAATTTGTTCCTTTTGGTGCAACTTGTAAAAGTCGAATTTGATATTACAAATTTGTGTGGTGATAGGCTTCATATTAATCTAGGTTGTTAGTTTTTTTTAATTTTTTTAATAACTATTTTAATTTGAAATAATATGCAAGTAATGAGAGGACATCTCCTCGATGGATGAAAATCCATATCCGAATAAAAAGCTCGTATTTGGAGCAAAAACAAATGCCACCATCACGCAGACACTCACCTAGTTGAATGCTAATCATGGCGGAAGTGGCGCTTTACTGAAGCAATTTCAGTGACTGAAATGTACTTGGCCACTGAACTTTCACGAGGAAGAAGAAAAGAAAGAAAGAAAAAAGACATTGCCGGCTAAATAAGAAAATTAAAATACCTCTCCTCAGGTTTCTTTACACATTGCCCTTCCCTTTAGTTGCTTTGTTCCTCACACTAATTGTTCTTTTATTATCTCCACTACTGAGAATATTATCCACTGATATAGATTACACTGCTGGTTCTCTCCAAATCCATTATCCACGAAATGATTCTTCTTGCGTGGCAGAGACAAAGGCGGAGTCAACATCCTTCCATGTCCATATGCCAGCACAAAAATAATTCACAACTTTGTTGCATGCTTTGTTAATAATACTCCAATGCATATGGACCCCTTGGTCGCGAGCCAAAAAATAAAAATAAAATTCAGAAGCAGTTTATGCATCCATGTCCTTGGTTTCAGTGGATGATAGTAGTAGTGGTGGATACTACCAACAGAAGATGGCTTTTGGAATCTGTCACTTTGTATGGTCTTAGTGCTGCTTGGCTCTTAAGTATGCACCAACCTGGCCCTACTTGTCCTCTCTTTTGCACTAATTGAAATGTGTTTCAAGTAGGTTTGTGTGCAGTATGTGCTCTTTTGATTTCTCACCAGAAGGAACCACATTACATTTGGCATATATTCTTTGTACGAAAATGTTGGTGTTTAGTTAGATTAAGCCATTGGGAATGATTGGAATGAACCAAAAGCCACTCGGGGAACGGGTCTCCTCCCAGAACAACCAAAACCAAAGCCTTATGTGCTGCTGCATTATGTTCCTTTTGTTCTAAATCAGTCTCTGTCACTTGGTTTGTGCTATGTATAAACTTGTCCAGATGTGCAGTTTCCTGCAAAATGTTTGCATGACCAGTTTGGACGTCTCAACCGATGAATTTACTGAGATGTTAAGATTTGGAACCTTTAAATATACTGCTGAACTTGAAGAAAAACAGGTGTCAAGAGGCAAAAAGAAAAACAAAAAAACAGCATTTGGGAGCAGACTAGTACACTGTGGCGGATCAGCACTCGTTCTGAACGGTCCATTAGTAATTTGGGCCACAGTGTGTAAGGCCTTGTTTGTCGTGCATAAATTACTAATGGCCCATCTCTGAGAATGTCCGGGATTTGGCTCATCAAGAACAAGGCCTTAGCCTGCAATCTGTATGGGCCAGAATTGTATAGCCCAGCAAGAAAACGCCAACGCGGTAAAGCGTAGCGAGTCCCTGAGCCACTTTGCAGTTTGCTGCACATGGTGGTTTGTTTACTAGTGAAGAATGGGAGCTGTGGGAAAACTTAGCACAGAAGCAAGGGATCGTAACGATACAGGCATACAGCCTACTATGTCTGAAGTTGTATAGGGCAACAAAGTGCATATATTCAGAGAAGGAAGCAAGGAATTTAATTGAAGCACCAATGGGGAATGGGTGAAAATATGGTCTGAAATCTCGGCCTATTTTACTCCGAATTTGAAACTTATGCGCAGTTCTGAAAATCCTTTTGGCTAATGCAAAGTGTGGCATTGCTATGCATGCATCAACAATGTACACAGAATATTTTGAACTAGTACAGTTTAAGATTTAACGGTATTATATGATAAGGAAAGAAATGTTTCTCACTAGTTAGAAAAAATCCCAGAAATATCACTGACAAACGTCTAGTTCCAAAAAATACTATCGATAAGTGCGAGTTTTATGAAATGGCATTGTACAAGCTATTTTGTTTCGGAAATACCGTCGCCGTTAAGACCCCATTAGTAGCCCTCCAATAAGTGCTATAGGACGAACAATGCATTTTAATGGGACGGGATGGACGGAACACCAACGATGATGATATTTCTAGGATAAAATCGTTTGTATGACAACATTTCATAAAAATTGCACTTGTCGATGATATTATTGCAATTTGGTGTTTGTCAATGGTATTTCATGAATTCTATCTTATATCGCACATGGTTACTACGAAAAAAACTGTTAAAAAAGTGTATAGCTAAGTATTTAGTAATATATTTAATTGATACTAATCGGTGATAGGTGATCGCACGTCTTATGGCTACGGTTTCTAAATATGCTCTCTAATTTTAAAAACTTTACACGATTGTAAAAAATCTTTTATTCTAATAACAATAGATGATGGGTGGTGACACGTAATATGGCTTTGGTTTCTAAACGTACCTCATTATCCCGATCTATTTTACTCCGACTTTAAAACTTTCCCACGAGTATAAAAATTTTTTGGGCTATTCTAGAGACAACAAAATGTTATCCACTACCCATTTTTTTTCTTCTCCTGTGCTGCCTGGGTAGATTTAGAAAGCACGGACAAACCCTAGGCAGTAGGCACACCATAGTTTTTGCAATTTAGGAAACACAAGTAGAGCAATAATTAATATTTTATTACTTATTCCTTGTAGAGACAAAGGAGTTGGCTTGGGTGTGGTGGGTGTGGGCAGTACACCAAACGGGAACAGGAGGCGGCGACGAGGGTTTTGCTGCTCCTCCCCTCCACAACCGTGTGCGCCGCGGCGACGCCACAGGGGACCTCGCCGCCTTCGGATCGAGAGGGAGAAGGGGGGCGGGGCGGTTTGCGTGGCGGCGGAGCCGGGGGGAGGCGACATGAGAGGCGGCGGCGGGCGAGGGGGCGGTGGGAGGGTGCCCTTCTCCGCCGCGGCGGCGGCGGAGCCTCGGGCGGGGGATGCGGCCACGATCCCGCCGGCGTCGAGGAAGTTGGTGCAGGGGCTCAAGGGGATCCTGACCGACCGCTCCGAGGCCGAGATCTACGCCACGCTACTGGATTGCGGCATGGACCCCGACGTCGCCGTCGAGCGCCTCATTTCGCAAGGTATTATTGCGCGGTTTCTGGCGCCTTCGTCGCCTCCGCTCCCCCGACGATTTGAAATTGTACAGGTTTACAGGTTTATTTGTTTTGCGGCGCGGTGCTTGTGAGAGGTTGGGGTACTAGGGTTTGATTTCGCGTGACGATTGCCTCGGACCTGGAGGAGTTGCGCTTTTTGAGCTAATCTGTTCCTTTTTTTAGTATTTTTGTCACGTTCCACTGCTCCTCTAACTCCAAACTTGAACATTTGCTATTGAATTGCCTGTCAATTTGGTCTTTTTTTTAACGCTGTACTTATCTGTATTCACTTGCTGCGAGTTTGATTACATGGAGCTGCCTATGTGGGAAGCTAGTAATTCATATTGTTTTTACAATGAATGAAGCTTATATTTTTCTGTGCAGAAGATTTTTTTTCTTGGCTTGACATGGAATTGGCTACCTATGATGTAGTAAGCAGATTCAGTTTAATATCTTAGCACGAGGGGCTTGATTTGTGTGCTTATTCAGGAACATGATGGTTTATCTATATATTAATATCTGCTGATTGTTTTCCATATTTGAGTTGTGTGGTTGGTGTGTATAGATCGTGTGTTGGATGGAAGCTTTCTTCATGCATTTTGGTACCTTTTTGTAGAGATCTATTTTGCGTTCATTATTATTTAGTGTTACTTTTCTATCTGTTTAATGCTTGGTCTAGGTACATTGCTTTTTTTAGGAAGCTGGTAAAGAGTACATTGAATTGTATCAGGGATTGCATCCAATGGCATCTATCTGTTTGTATTGGGATATTATTTATTTTCTGTTGGGAGCTAGTGCATTAAAAGATAATTGTTTACCTCTGTTGGAAACTAGTGTAACGAGAATAATTCCTTTCTTTGTTGGGAAGAAAGTGCTAGACTGCAAGCATAAAAGTGATACCTTAGGTGTTGATCGCTTTTGTTGGCTGAAGGAGCTAATTAAAACTTGTCCTTTCCTTTTATTTCTGAGTGTCTTATTTGTCCTATACTCATGCAGTCATGCTGTATACAATGCTTACCTGTGATATGTCATCTGGCTGATCTATTTCTAATAAACGCAGCATAGTATGGAACTATAAATCAAAAACATAATTCCATGTTGGTAGTTCATCTAACTTATTTTCATGTCTGTTCAGATCCTTTTCATGAAGTGAGAAGAAAGCGTGACAAGAAAAAGGAGGTAAGCATATGAACTCTGAATTCTATATGCTGCCAGTTCTTAAGGAAATTCACTGTTTGGTTTTCCACCCTGTTTATTTTGTGTCCGTTTTCCATCTCAATGCGAGTTAAGTGCCATTGATTATATATGAGTTAGCACTATGCTACATGCTAATTTACCATTGTTGTTTGCTGCAATGCCTGATGAGTAGTACTGAATTTATTTCTCATTCTCATGATTTGTTTGCAACTGTATGCCATTTTTAGGGACTAGGTTGTTTGTATTCAAATGCTTTGTTCTCACGATGCTGTATAAGTGTATTTGATGGCTGTTAAGTTTTCTTCTAGGGAAATTTTTATGTCATTAAATTGGACATGCTTCGCACATGCGCCGCCAACATTTTTATACTGAGACATATGCCACTACTCCGTCAGTACACTTCTCACATACGCCTTCATGTGACGTAGCGTCCAAGCCAACCGTTAGCACATGAAAAAAGTCGATTTGACCCCTAGATGCTGTGTTGGTGGGGCATCACATAAAGGGGGCAAGCTGAGGTCTGAGAATTCTGATATGAGTTCCAGATTTTGAAATCATAATGTTGAAATTCTGATTTCGTGTAATCAAAATAATAATTTGAGACATTAGCCTAAATTTCAATAATTTGAACTCCGAATTCAGACATTCAAAGTTGAAGTTAGCTCGATGTTTGATAATGTAGTTGAATTGAAATTGAAATTTGTTGGAAGTATGCAATTGGAGTTTTTGAGCATCATGAATTGAAATTTTAATCCTTTTAAGCATTCTCTAGCCTCAGATGGCCCCTTTAATCGCTGTCCCATCAACACATCACCCAGAGTAAAAGCCAACTTTTTTTCACTTGCCTAATAGCTGGCCTGGATGGCATATGCCCCACAATGGTGTATATGAGAAGTGCACCAAGGCAGTAGTGGTATGCGCGTGGCTTTGAGAGCTTGCAAAAATTACTGAATGTGACTCTGTGAAGTTTGTCCAAGTAACATTTCTATGCCATTTGTTGTTATCCTAACAAACTCTTATTATTACATGGAGATCAAAGCACCTCAGGAAAGCAGGCCTCGGCCATTTTATAAATCTCCATTCCGAGGATCTAAGACTAGTTCTGATCGAAGTGGGCATTTCCACTCTGGATTGGGAGGTAGTGTGCAACATTATGTATTATGACATGATAATGAAATTTGTTTCTTTAAATATATAATCGGGGGCATATTCTGATTACCTGTTAACATTTTAGGAGATTCAACTGGCAGTGGTAAAGGCCCTACCAAGAAAGAAACAGAGTTACATTCTCTTCCGAATTCATCAGTCTCTGATTCTGTCAAGGAAAGCAATCCAACTGAAAAGATTTCAGCAGCCAAGTAAGTGAGAGTTCTTGATTTTTGCATAGTGTTTTTTAGACATATGTTTCTTGTTTTCAGTTAATGTGTCTGTTTTCTATTTTTGTATATGTTATCCTTCATTACTGTTTATTGATGCTCGACATTTTGTTCACTCTTCCTTTTGCTAATGGAAGCACTACAGAAATTACAGTGCATGTTTTGTCTGATGTAACATTATATTTGTCTTCCCAGTAATATGATGCATGACCTGGCATCCAACAGTCTGCAGTTCTTTTTTTGTTTATCTATGAGTAATAGTTTGGATGATTTATTCAGCTCCCGTAGGTAAACATGAAAGTTACCAACTGCAGTGTCTTAATGGTGTCTGTTTTGTAACACTTTCTAGATGGTGGATTTATTGAAATATCTACTTTGTACATAATGGAGTCAGGATCTCAGGATTTCTCCATATATATTATGACCTAAAAAAGAGGAATCTGATTATACAAATCTAGAAGCTGCAACTACTAATGCCTTGGCAGAGTAGTTTGTTGTCTGGGAGACATCATATGTAGTGTTCCAGAATTTTTTCTTCCCTTTATCATGCACTCTTCGTTTTTGCAGACCTCCTAACCTTTTATATTCATTTTGCAGCCATGCTACTATCAATGACAGTTCTATTGTATCAAGTGGCCAAGCTGATGCAAAGTCCACTCCTCTCCAGCCCCCTTCTCAAGTGAAGCATGGTTGGGGTGGGATGCCAGGACGCCCTTCCATGGCTGATATTGTCAAGATGGGCAGACCCCAAGCTAAACCCGTGAGCAGATCTGTTGCAAGTAATACCGGCATGCCAACCATTGGTGGTTCCGTCATTTCCAATGCAACAAATCATACTTCAAAAGATTCACATGACTTAGTTTTGCCTTCACAAGTGAACTCTGTTGCAACTGATAAAATACCAAATGGTACCAATGAGGTCTCCCCTGCTTCTAATGACTCCTCTATTGATGTATTACCCCCCAGAGAGGGGTTGGAGGTGCCAGAATCTGTCACCACAGTTAAACCAGGATCATCAACTGCAGATGTTAACAAAGATGAAGTTGAAGAAGACACGGATTCTGATAAAAATAAGGAGATGAGTGCAAGCAGTGCAGACAGTCGAACATCTTCAGGACCATATCCTGCATCTAGCAAAGAAGTACACTCAGAACATACTCAAATCGCCACCCATCTGAACAATGACCTGATAGCGGAAACAGATGACTTTCAGTCTGATGGCAATGCATTTGAGAATAACCATGGTAGGTCATCTAAAATTGCACCCACCTTTTTTATAATTTATATGTATGTCTATACCAAATGCGAAGATATATTCTAAAAATCTAGAACATAGATTTTGTGTTTCAGCATGGTATTGTTTTGTCTATAGTATCCTGAATACCCATCAGGCCATTGTTATTACATTGAGTCGGAAGCAATCTAATTTTGTTTTCGCTGGGTGCTTGACCTCTGCCTATTCGTTATTTGGCTTATGTGTTGATCTTAAGCAAGTTTCCATATCCAGCATTAAGATCATTTCTTTCTACTAGCTACTGCAAGTCTTGTATCCGATACAATACTGTCTTGAATTTTGGCGTTTGCTTATAATAACTACTAGGACTGGAACCACTGTCTCCATCAACATCTTGTCTTTAGCATGAGTCTGTAAGTCAAATCCTCATGATGAGTAATGAGTTCGATACAAATTGTTTATTTTGAACCAAATACCTTTTGAGGTAATTGCTCATTTAGCCGAGAATGGACCAGTAGAAAGTTTGATATATTTTTATTTGTTCGTAGTTATAAAATGTATGCTATTCACTATTATTACCTTGTTATCCAATCTCTACTGAAACTACAACTTTTCATATTTTACGTTCTTACCAGGACTTTTTTATATCTTAGTGCAGCACCATGGCCTGTGGAGGTTCTGCACGTGCCTTTTTATATTACATTTTTGCACTATATATTTTCTAAATGGCTTTTCTGTTGGAAGTTATGAGTCTCCTTTCTAATTGTTTATGATCATCTACTTAGTTGCAGATTCGGAGGGAAATATGTCTGCTACTGACAAACAGTTTGAACAGTTGATTCTACATGAGGAAAAAATATCAAAATCATCTGAAGATAACCCGGCTGTAATAATTCCTGATCATCTTCAGGTTTCAAATGCTGATTGTGCACACTTGACATTTGGTAGTTTTGTGTCTGGAACACTTGATGCGCCAGTCTCCTTGAAAACTGCCAATAGTGATGAGGAGGTTGCAGCAGTTTCTGATAACCATTCCATTGATCAGTCAGATGTCAGGTATGTATTTGTCTGTCGCATTCTTCACTTCTTTTCAAACATCATGTAACATCTATCTCCTTTTATCAGAATTCATGAGTATGAAAATAAGGATACAGTAGCACCTGCAGCTGATGAACATGTTGCCTCTTCAACAAAAAGTGACACGGAGAATGTTGATATTGCGCCTGTACAACAGCCTGAATTGAGAACAGCCGATTTAATGGATGTTCCAAACAACACCATGTACAATAATTTATCAACCTCCGATTATGCAACTCCAAGTGCAGTGCAACCAGATTCTTCTGCACACATTTATCTGCAAGAACATCGACAATTACAAAACATTTCCCCTCTCTCTAGCTTTATGGTATGTGGCTTCTTTTTTTGTTCTATTAAATAATTTTACATTGATACATTATTAGTAGTTTCCATATGGAATTATCTACATAAAAAATTCGGACCTGTGGTTCCTATTTTGTATAAGCCCATTTAATTTAGTTTCGGCAAGCATATCTGTCAGTGCATCCCCCAGTGGCCCAGTGCATGTTCTCTAAAATAACGAAATTTAACTCCATCTGGATAGAGATGCATTACTTCACTGATGAAGAAATCTGTTCTGATATTTCTGTTTCACTGTTGATGATATACTATAACCTAATTTACACCTATCTTTTCTTCACTGAGAAGCTTATTTTACTGATCTTTGCAGCAAGGAAATATCCCTAATGGACTATTGGCACCAGCACTTCCACCTTTGCGTGATTTTGATCCTGCTTTCTCATTATTGCTTACTAACCCACCATTGGCTACGATGGTTCATGGCACAACATCATCGTCCATGGGCAATGCAACTACTGTTTCTACACAACCACAAGAGGTGTGGAGCAACTCATTGAATTGATTTTTTATCTACTTCATACTTCCATGCTATCTTTTGGGTCATAGAATTGATTCATAAACTAGCTTTTGTGTTTGAATAGACATAGTAGTATACATATTTGTTCTGATAAAGGGCAGTGCGTTTATGGTTATTGATGAACTTTAACCAAAAGTGTGGTTTGATGAGTTTAATCAAGTATACAGGTCTTTCCCCTAGTTGCATGGTTTTGCTGATGATTTAGCTTGATGGCTTAATGATGTTTGTACTTTGGACAAGCTGTTGCAACTAACCTGTATAGCTCTATAACTGTTTCTTTTGTTAACTTTGCCATGACGGCATTATTAATAGCAGCCTCATCGGTTGCCCACATTCCCTAATAAGCCAAAATGGCATATTAGGGAATAAAATTTAATTTATAGGTAAAACTTTTGTATATGTGTTCTCAGCGATTTAAAAGCCAATATCCAAAAAAAAAACTTTTAAGTTTGAAAATTCAAATTTTGGCTTTTGCTTTGGTTTATTAGGCCAACCGATGGAGCCCTAGGCCAAAGGCCAGGCAGTAACTAATCGAAGTTCGGTTATGTTTGGTCACATCATTTGCAAAGTTCCATTTGCATAGCATTTGTTTTGGTTTGGCTTTTTTTGAAGCCTGCTTTGCTGTCAAAACTGTACATACTTACTACAAAAGTCATGCTTGACCTTCTGGCTTGTCATTTTCTAGCAATAGCAAAAGCTGTACTTTTTTATCCTCATTTTACTGACAAAACTGTACATACTTACTACAAAAGTCATGCTTGAACTGCAATTAGTTACTTTTTTATCCTCATTTTACTGAGCTTTAGCTTACTTGTGATTTGTGAATATATTTTCTGCCTTATTTTTCTTTCGGATTGTTTTTCTGTGTATCATTGTTCTTGTGGTGTTGGCTCTTGCAGATTGTGAATCCAGGTGCTTCATCCAACCCACAATTTAATCAATCTCAGCCAAGCACCAGCACCAGCATTGCTTCAGGTCCTCCACTCCCTCAGCATCTCACGCTTCACCCTTATGCTCAAGCAACTCTTCCTCTTGGATATGCAAGCATGATTGGCTACCCATCTCTAGCCCAAAGTTATACATATCTCCCGCCTGCTGCCTTTCAGCAACCATACATGAACAGTGGCCTATTCCACCAACCAGCAGCTGCAGTTCCAAATTCCAGTGTAAAATATCCTTTGCCACAGTACAAAAGCAATGTTTCCCTTGCGAGCTTACCCCAGCCAGCCTCGCTGCTCTCAAGCTATGTTGGGGGCTTTGGAGCTGCAAGCAGCATGCCAGGAAATTTTGCCCTGAACCAAAGCACGCCATCAGCAACCACTGCTCCTGGGTTTGATGGAACAGTGCCCACGCAATACAAAGAAGGAAATCACTTTGTCTCTCTTCAGCAGGTAACTACCAGGGCACTTAAATTTGTACAAGCATGAATTCAATATAAGATTAAGTAGGAGGATAACAAGTAGGAACATTTATCACTAACTTCTGTTAATTTCTTGCAGAGCGAGAATCCTGCAATGTGGATGCATGGCGCTAGTTCGCGAACAATGCCACCACTTGCAGCAAATGCCTTGTATGGCTATCAAGGGCAGCAGGGTCACCAGGGCGGCGTTCGGCAGGGGCAGCTGCCTTCACAGTTTGGTGCTGCGCTTGCACCGGCACAGCCCGGCCTGGGTCATGAACACCGGAACCCTAGCGATGGCAACTTAAGCGCCGCTGCCGCTGCCGCTGCCGCTCAGGCTAACCAAATGTGGCCAAATAGCTACTGACCCAGCCTTTGAAATCCTTTTGAGTGCGTGGTCCTGTTGTGGTACGTGCTACGTCAGAGATGCCATGCAATGCTTTTGACCTGAATCAGGCACCTGAATAGCAACTGTGTATATGAGTTGCTATGTCGACATTTTGGAGACGCAGAGGAGATGTATGTTTGATCATCATGTTCTACTACCCTTAGCATTTTCTAGGATGGCCTAAAACTGTAGCTCTATTTATTTATATTCTGATAGAAAGGACCGTTCTTTCTCAGTTTGTTTTGTTCTTCCGTTTACATATCATGTAAACAATAAAACTGAGATATCTAACAAAGCAGCACCATGAATGAATTTCAAGGAAGCAAAGGATGAGCTAGCTTTGTATCGCCTGTGTTGCGTGCTTTTGATTTTTCTTTTTCTCCCTGTCTCGTTTATTATGGATAATGGCGTGCCGTAAGCTTTAACTAATTGTTAGTGATTCGATATGGGAAGTAGCATGAATGCAGCAAAACCCTTTGCCTGTAATTGCTTCAACTATAATGATATGTTTAGCATCCGTTTAAGTGTTTAATCTGCATCGCATATATCAAATCGATCACACAACCCAGACAAACTCTGACCCCTTTTGCCGTCAAAGGGTCTTCTTTGCAAAACTGCACCATCCGCTTATGTCCAGGGCCACTTTAAAGTACATAATCTGTAAAACGCTTCTAAGTAAAAACTTGTTGACGTAAAAACACGACGATCTGGGAGATCTGCTTAGTTCCAGTTTAGATCCAAAATAATAATGAGATGCGAGCGTGCCAGTCAGTTTGATCCTGCAACTGACAAGATATACTTTAAATATCAAAGAACCGATCGACTGATAAGCCGATATAGTAATTCCAGCCGATGCCGATACCAGCCGATATTCAATATATATCTTGATACTTGAGTAAATAATGATATAAAGATAGTCGGCTGATGATAATGTGATAAAACAATAAAATAATCCAGTAGAAACCAATCGGCTAGTAATGATAGATTAAATAGGCACTGATCCGAAGGTTAAAGTATACATCGGCTGGAGACCCGATATCATTAAATCCAAACGATTATATAAACAATGAAATCTTTGTTGTCATCGGCTAAATCTAACTTGTATGTAACCCTTATAAGCCGATGCAACGTCCAGATAACTCATCGGCTGAAACCCCGATGAAACCCTTATTGGTAATCAAGAAGCGGGCTAGAGATTATGGTTCTAAGCACGACTTAGTAGATCAAACTTAACTGATGCAGCACTAAGTATGAAAAGAAACATAATATCTAGACAATCAAGCCTTTGACTGATTTTCAGGGTGATGGATACATTATATAATCTAAGCCAATAAAGTAATCTGGCTGATATCGATAAAACTCTAGATGGAGATCGGCCGATGCAAGTAGAAAACATTGTCAATCTAGATTATATAACGTATATGATAACTCATCGGCTAGCACTCTGATAAGACATTAGTATGAACCTATCGGCTTAACAAGATTTATATTATCAATAACAATCTAGTAGGTCGAATCTAACCGATGCAGCACGAGATTGTATATGATAATCTAATACTTGATGAACCGATAGATCTGTCTAATGTGATGGATATAACAAATCTATCTAAAACAACATTGTGATTGTAGATATATATCGGCTAAGACAGAAGATCAGACTTAACCGAGACAGTCCCAACTAAACCGATGCGTCTCTAAACACAATGCAATTAAGATAGAATTGAGATATCAGGTAAATATATCAACCGAACCAGAGTGATCCAAGAGATCGAAGCGATGCAGCCTTGAACAACATCAATGTAGTCGATAAATTTACCAGGACACGACAGAACGTAGGGCTTACCCCTTCGCCGGAGATCGAAAGCCGATGCAGCCCCGCGCCAGGTGCCAAATTCCGCCGGTTTGATAAGTAAAAACCTCAGAAAGAGGGTGGCGATGCGCCGAGAGTAGTTGTATTGATCGAGAGATAATTTATATGGACTCCGGGTGTACATATTTATACCCATGGGTAGATACTAGTTCATATTGGACACGACTCAACCTTTCCTAAAGATAAAAGGAAAAACATAAAATACTTATCAGACACTAAACACACTTTCCTAAAGATAAAAGAAAACTAACAGGCTATTCCTAATTAATAGATAAACTGCCATGCAGTATCCTCCTTGAACTCGGTCTCTTTTGGATAAGTTTCTTTTAATAGATTAATTTCCTTAACCGAATTTGGTAAGAATCCGACTATTAGCGATTGATAGCTTCCATCGGCCGATTCCAGGACTCTGAAGCCGATACTGACTCTAGACCGATGATGACTTCGAGGCTTACCAAATTTCATCGTTAACAAAACTACAACGCCACTTTCTTTAAATATCTTAATCTCCACCGCATATACTAAATCAAACGGTCAAAACAACCAGACGGAATTCGGAGACAAAAATTCTGAACCCCCTTTCCGCACTAGCCGTGGCCCGCCGTTCGGAGAATTCGGGTCTGTTTGGTTAGAGACTAATATTACCACATATTTTTTACAAAGGTAGCTAAACTTAGTTCTACCATACTTTTATGGCAAATAAAATAATAAACTAAGTTTAAGCAATGTTTGGTAAGAAAATAGAGTGTATGACATGTGGATCAGGTAGCTAAGAGTTAGATAAAATAGAGTTGTGCAGTAACCAAACACTATCTACTGAAACTGTGACTTGCCTAAGGTTAGGTGTGGTAAATTTAGCTATCAACCAAACAGACCCTTAGTTTATGTCCCCAACACCCCTTCCCCGCCGCACATATCTAATTGAACATTACATTTCCGACCCCATTCTCTCCGGCCTCTTAGCCGGGGAGGTCGGCGGCGACGCTTGGAAACGAGGAAAATGGCGGAAGCGGAGGAGGTGGATGCTGTGGTGTTGCTCGTTCAGGACCTCGTCGCCGGCAAGGAGATCCATGGCCGCTGGTATGTGGTAACCTGCACTGCACCGGCGTGGTCGTTGGCCAGTGGCGGGGTCAGCAGTTTGTCAGCCTCGGCGGCGCCACTCTCACCAGCGTCTCGGTTGGATGCCACTTTTGGATCTTGGATGGTCTGGATCGTCTGGGAGACTGGGACTCTGCCATTCTGGGAGGGAGTAATGGACTGACAATGCCGTGCACAGTATATTTCAGTCAAGATGATCACTTGATCGGACAATTTTTTTCGGAATGATTGTTCTTTCACACTCACATCTTTGCACTGAGATTGATCACATTTTCATGTCCGTGCTCATCTAAGTAGAGTAATCGTTTCTTCAGACATGTGAACGAAAAACACCATCCGAATGTTCTCACCGATTCCTAGTTACATACAGCACCACAGCTATTGATACATGCATCAGCCGAAAGATAAGGTCGTCGGCGTCGACGTGTTCAGAACCGAAGCACCGGTCCTGCCGATTCGATCACACAAAGCAACAAGAAAAAAAAAAGAATTTTCATCGAAATTCATATGCCGCTTCTTTCTTGTTTACCTCGTCGATGGGTACTTGCACGATGAGCAGCCTGCAGAATTGGAACGAGGTAAAACTGGATTTATAAGTCACCGATGATGCTCTTGCTCTGCTAAAGATGGAGCAAAGTTGACATTTGAAAGGTTTACGGGTTTAATCTGAATCGCATATGTTAAATCTAACGATTACAAGCAACCAAGGGGTTCGGAGTTTTAGTCTCCGAACCCCCTCTGGCCCCTTTTGCCGTTAAAGGGTCTCTTTCGTAAAACTGCACCCATCGCTTATGTCCACTGCCGATCCGAGCCATTCATGTTCAATCAAATGGCTATCGTGGAACCAGAATTTGGACCCACTTTAAGTACATTATCTGTGAAGGGCTTCTAAGTAAAATTGCATATACCCTTTTTCTTTAAACATCTCAATCTCCACCGCAGATGTACAATCAATCGGTCAAAAATAACCCCAATGGGGTTCGGAGATAAAATTTTCGAACCCCTCCAGCAACCAACAAATGGGTCAGGGAATTAGTTTCTGTCCCCCTTCGCCTCCATGGGCGCATCTCCGAACCCCTCCGTCCCCCGGCGAGGTCGGCGGTGGCTGAGATAACGAATGCGAGGGCACCACCGGCGGCGGCGACGATCTTGAGGTCATCGCCAGGCCACCTGCAGGGTCGGGCAGTTGCGAGGACGCCAGCCAGCAATGGGTAGCAGGCGTGAAAGACGCCGGCGGCAACGGGCGATGCGCTCACGGTCGTGAATACGAGGACGCCGGTAGCAGCACACCTGTGGCTGTGGGGATGTTGCCGTCAACGTTGGCGAGCTTGAAGACGACGCCGGCTGCAGTGAGATGAGCTAGCAGCAAACCGAGGGACGCCGGCGGCAGTGGTGACGAGCTTGAGGTTGAGGTCGTCACCGGCGTCGGCATTGGTGCGTTGTTAGTGCCCGCGATGTGAACATACAGTTTGCGGGTATGGGAACGATGCCGGCGGCGGCGTTGAGCGTGACTGCGTGAATGCGTGAAGCAGCCAAGCTGGTGGTGCTGTGAAATGACCCGATCGAGGATATGATGACAACAGCGGCAGCTAGCGAAGAGCTTGAGGACGTGATGAGACCGGCGTCCGTCCGTCCGTCCGTCCGGCGGCGATGTGAGTAGCTTGTTGATTGGAGAAGGCAGAGCGTACGTTATGGTCGATGCGCGCGACGGCGAACTCCGACACGTCAATTCAAACGCCGGCGATGCTATGTTGATGCCAATGATGATTAGTCACCGTCGACGAATGACGACGCTATCGTGCTGATCGGTGCAGGAGGTCATCGCCGGCCAGCAGCTCAATGTCCTCACGGCATGGTCGCTTTTCCTATCATCCCATGGGCGGCGGTGGCGGGGTCAGTATGCAGCTCGTCAGCTTCGGCGGTGCCATTCGCAAACAATCCGATGGGGGCTCGGCAACTGAATTTCCGAACTCGTCTTCGGAGAATTAGTTTCTGTGTTAGAGTTTTTATCGAATATATGTACGTAGTTGGTTACAATTTAGGACTTAGAATTGTACTAGGTGTTAGGACTAGAGTAAGAGTCGGACTCTATCCTAAACTCTCTCATAAATAGAGGGGCATGCCTATTGTAACCGTATGACGACGTAGCATAGCGAGAGGAAGCGGCTGCCGATGGCGACCGGTCGTGAGTCGTTGTAACTCTGATACGCTATAATATGCTGGAACCGGGAGGAGCGTCCGTAATCAGTGTCCCGAAAATGTAGGCTACGGCTAAACTCCGTTACCAAATATTGTGTCTCGGTGTCATTATCGTGTTTGGATCTCCTATGGCGTTTCTTCCGCGTTTAGCTACAGATGTCGATTTCGGGATTAGTTTTGTAACATTCCGTACGTCTCCCCTCCTCGATCCCCACTGCATATATCAAATCGAACGGTCAGAAACAATCCAAGGGGTACGGAGATAAATTTCCCGAGCCCTCCTCGCTCCCCGCCGCCCATATCTAATCGCACGGTCACGAGCAATCCAAGGTCGGCCCCCTTCTCTCCGGCCTCATAGCCGGTGAGGTCGGCCGCGGCGCTTGCAGACCAGGAAATTTCGGCGGATTCTGTCGTGCTGCTCGTGCAGGGCTTCCTCGCCGGCAAGCTCATCGATGGCCGTCGGTAACTGGTAACCTGCACGGCGTGGTCGCTGTAGCGTTCCCATGGGCGGCAGCGGCGTTCAGTGGCAGGGTCACAGCCTCGGCGGCTCCATTCACGCCTGACACTATTTGGACGTGATGGATTGTAGCCTTGTAGGTGCTCCTGAAGAAAAGCTCCACTTGATCTTCACTTGAGGATACTACCTTGAATTCAGTACTATCCAGCCTGTGAAAATTCAGTCATTTAGTTCATCTTTTTGAGAGAGAAGCATAATTCCTTCAGCTGTAACCCGTAATATGGTGCAGTGCATACCAACAACATCTCGGTTGGTTGCTATTCCAGATTCATCTCTTTGCACTGAAATAGTTTCCTTCTTGTCTGTGTTCGTCTGAGTAGAGGAATCCTTCCCGAGCCCAATGTGAGGTTCGGAGGAGCCCCTCCACCCCCCTTTTTGCCATCGAAGGATCCTTTTTGCAAATCTGCACCCTCCGCTTTGTTTAAAGATCTCAATCTCCACCGCACATGTATAATCGAACAGTCAAGAACAACCCCAAGGGTGTTCGGTGATAAAATTTCCGAACCCCAAACGAGTCGAGGAATTAGAGCTTGTTTGGTGGAGCTTAAGATTTTGAGAAACAATTGATTGGTAGTTAGCCTCTAAGAATCTAGAAAAGTTAGGTTTTCCAATTTCTGTTAAATATATGATCCGAATTTGGACCCACAATATATTCGGATTAGTTTTCTAGTAGGACTCCCTGCCGTTTCCTAGTAGGTGTCTTTTCTTTTATCTCCTATATATACTCTTGTAAGCCGTACGGAAAGGGAGATAAGTTCCCACTGTTATTCCCTACGTTTGTAATCAACTCCTCAATAATGATCATTGCCGGTCGCCGCCCGTGGTTTTTCCCGCAAGGGTTTTCCACGTTAAATTTGTGTCTCCGTTGTGCATCTATTTTCTTAACAAGTGGTATCAGAGCATTGGAGATCCGATCTACTACTATCCCCGCCGCCGGTGTCATCGTCCCATCGCTTCGTTCGGCAAGATCATCTGTCGTCCTCCGACATCGCGCGAAAAGAAAAGCTTGTGCACCGAGGAGTTTTTAGATCTACGCTACGTGCACACGAGAAAGTGCACCCAGAGGTTCGCCTTTTTGCTAGGTTTATACCAATTTATTACCAGCAAATTCAGGATTAATTCCTATGGTGACTTTGAAGTATGATCTACCGCTACTGGACCGAGACACAAGATTCTCACTATGGCAAGTGAAGATGCGAGCCGTTCTTGCACAGCAAGACCTCGATGATGCGCTATCTGGATTTAACAAGAGGACTTCGGATTGGTCCGATGATGAGAACAAAAGGGATCGTAAGGCTATGTCATATATTCATCTTCATCTATCTAACAATATTTTGCAGGAGGTGCTTAAGGAGAAGACAGCCGGTGGGCTGTGGTTGAAGTTGGAACAGATATGCATGACTAAGGATCTGACAAGTAAGATGCACCTGAAGTAAAAGTTATTTTTGCACAAGTTGCAAGATGATGAGTCTATAATGGATCATCTCTCCACTTTCAAGAAAATTGTTGCTGACCTTGAGTCTATGGAGGTAAAATATGATGAAGAGGATTTAGGCCTTATTCTATTGTGTTCATTGCCTAGCTCATATGCAAACTTCAGAGATACTTTTCTTTATAGTCGTGATACTTTAACTCTGAAAGAAGTTTATGAAGCTTTGCATGCCAAAGAAAAAATGAAGAAGATGGTACCCTCTGAAAGTTCAAATTCATAAGCAGAAGGTTTGGTTGTTCGGGGCAGGCAACAAGAGAAGAACACAAAGAACCAGTCAAGAGATAAAAGTTCAAGTAGCTATCGTGGAAAATCAAAGTCCAGAGGCAGGTATAAGTCATGCAAATACTGCAAGAGAGATGGACATGATATCTCTGAGTGTTGGAAGCTACAAAACAGAGACAAGAGAACCGGAAGTTATAAATCGAAAGGTAATAAAGAAGAGGAAGGAAAAGCCGCAGTTGTTACTGATGATAAACCTGGTGCAGAATTGCTTGTTGCTTATGCTGGTTGTGCACAAACTAGTGACCAGTGGATTCTTGATACTGCTTGCACCTATCACATGTGCCCGAACAGGGATTGGTTTGCCACCTATGAGTCTGTGCAAGGTAGTACTATTTTGATGGGTGATAATACACCATGCAAGGTTGCAGGTATTGGAACAATTCAGATCAAGATGTTTGATGGCTGTATCAGAACATTGTCAGATGTGCGGCATATTCCAAATTTGAAGAGGAGTCTCATCTCTTTATGTACTCTTGATCGCAAAGGGTATAAATATTCCGGTGGAGATGGAATTTTGAAGGTAACAAAAGGATCTCTTTTTGTGATGAAAACTGATATTAAAACTGTCGACCTGTACCATCTGCGAGGTACAACTATATTAAGTAATGTTGCTGCAGTTTCAGATTCATTATCTAATGCCGATGCCACTAATCTTTGGCATATGCGTCTTGGGCATATGAGTGAAATTGGTTTGGCAGAATTGAGCAAGCGAGGATTGCTAGATGGACAAGGCATCGGGAAGATCAAATTTGTGAGCATTGCATCATTGGCAAGCATAAGAGGGTGAAATTTAACACATCTACACATACTACTGAAGGTATTCTTGATTATGTGCATTCTGATTTATGGGGGCCTGCTCGTAAGACATCTTTTGGGGGTGCTCGTTATATGATGACTATCGTTGATGATTATTCACGAAAAGTTTGGACTTATTTCTTGAAGCACAAATATCAAGCTTTTAATGCGTTTAAAGAGTGGAAGACTATGGTTAAAAGACAAACTGAAAGGAAGGTGAACATACTTCGTACTGACAATGGGATGGAGTTCTGTTCTAAGATATTTAAATCATATTGCAAGTCTGAAGGCATTGTGTGTCACTACATGTTCCTCATACACCCCAACAAAACGGCGTAACTGTGCGTATGAACAGGACAATTATATCAAAGGCCCGTTGTATGTTGTCTAATGCAGGTTTGCCTAAACAGTTTTGGGCAGAAGCTGTTTCCACTGCTTGTTATCTTATTAATAGATCACCTAGTTATGCTATTGATAAGAAGACTCCAATTGAGGTATGGTCTGGTTCCCCAGCAAATTATTCAAACTTAAGAGTATTTGGTTGTACTGCTTATGCTCATGTTGATAATGGTAAATTGGAGCCTAGAGCTATCAAGTGCATTTTTCTTGGTTATCCGTCTAGTGTGAAAGGCTATAAGTTAAGGCTATAAGTTATGAGAGTTAGCAGAAAGCAAGTGTGCAGGTGGAGCACTTGATCAGTTCAGGGCATGCACCAGAAAAGGATGATGTTGCTATTAACCAAGATTCACCTATTAGAGAAGATTCAGATTCTTCTACTTTTGAGCAATCTCCAAAGCATTCTATTGCAAAAGATAAGCCCAAAAGAAATACTAAATCTCCTCGAATATATATTGAAGAAGCAAACATAGTTGCTTATGCTTTGAGTGTGGCTGAGGAAATTAAAGGTTATGCAGAACCTTCTTCATATTCTGAGGCTATTGTTTCTGATGATTGCAATAGATGGATAACTGCTATGCATGATGAGATGGAGTCACTTGAAAAGAATCGTACTTGGGAATTGGTGAAGTTGCCAAAGGAGAAGAAACCTATCCGTTGCAAGTGGATCTTCAAAAGAAAGGAAGTTATACCTCCAACTGATGAGGCAAGATACAAAGCGAGGTTAGTTGCTAAAGGTTATAGCCAGATTCCAGGTATTGATTTCAATGATGTCTTTTCCCCTGTTGTAAAGCACAGTTCAATTCGCACATTACTCAGTATTGTTGCAATGCATGATTATGAACTAGAGCAAATGGATGCTAAAACTGCATTTTTACATGGGGAGTTAGAAGAGGACATCTATATGAAGCAACCTGAAGGTTTTGTTGTTCCTGGAAAAGAGAACCTAGTCTGTAGGTTAAAGAAATCTCTTTATGGGTTGAAGCAGTCACCTAGACAGTGGTATAAGAGATTTGACTCTTTCATGCTTTCTTAGAAGTTTAGAAGATCCAATTATGATAGCTGTGTTTATCTTAAAGTTGTTGATGGTTCAGCTATATATTTGCTTCTTTATGTCGATGATATGTTGATTGCTGCAAAAAGATAAAGCAGAGATAGCAAAGTTGAAGGCACAATTGAGTAGTGAATTTGAGATGAAGGATTTGGGTGTAGCTAAGAAAATTCTCGGTATGGAAATTACTAGAGAAAGAGAGTCTAGCAAGTTATATCTTAGTCATAAAGGTTATATTGAGACGGTCTTTCGTCGTTTCAATATGCATGATGCAAAACCAATGAGTATTCCTTTAGCTGCACATTTCAGATTATCTTCAGATTTATGTCCACAGTCAGATTAAGATATTGAGTACATGTCTAGAGTTCCATATTCAAGTGCAGTTGGTTCACTGATGTATGCCATGGTATGTTCTCGTCCTGACTTATCACATGCATTGAGTGTTGTCAGTAGATACATGGTTAATCCTGGCAAAGAGCATTGGAAAGTTGTTCAGTGGATTTTCAGATACCTACGTGGTACCTCTAATGCTTGTTTGCAGTTTGGGAGATCTAGAGATGGACTTGTTGGTTATGTGGATTCAGATTTTGCTGGAGATTTGGATAGGAGAAGATCACTCACAGGTTATGTTTTCACTATTGGGGGATGTGCTGTTAGTTGGAAGGCAAGTTTGCAAGCAACTGTTGCCTTATCTACTACTGAAGCAGAGTATATGGCTATTTCTGAAGCTTGCAAAGAAGTTATTTGGCTTAGAGGTTTGTATACTGAGCTTTGTGGAGTAACGTCTTGCATTGATATATTTTGTGATAGTCAAAGTGCAATATGCCTTATAAAGGATCATATGTTCCATGAGAGAACAAAGCACATTGATGTGAGATATCACTTTATTTGATGTGTGATTGCTGAAGGTGATGTCAATGTATGCAAGATAAGTACTCATGATAATCCAGCTGATATGATGATAAAGTCAGTTCCTGCTATTAAGTTTGAGCTTTGCTCAAGCTTGGTTGGTGTTACAGTATAGTCCTAGAGACTATTTGACGCGCGGTGATTTTACCTACATGAGGTAATTTTTGGAGATTGATGATTTTTATGCTACAAGAGGAAATTCGTCTCAAGGTGGAGATTGTTAAATATGTGATCCGAATTTGGACCCACAATATATTCGAATTAATTTCCTAGTATGACTCCCTGCCGTTTCGTAGTAGGTGTCTTTTCTTTTATCTCCTATATATACTCTTGTAAGCCGTATGGGAAGGGAGAGAAGTTCCCACTGTTATTCCCTACGTTTGTAATCAACTCCTCAATAGTGATCATTGCCGGTCGGCGCCCGTGATTTTTTCCCGCAAGGGTTTTCCACGTTAAATTTGTGTCTTCGTTGTGTATCTATTTTCTTAACAATTTCTAATTTCTAGTTCCTTTTCTGGATTCTACAATTACAGTTTCTTAGAATGTAGATAAAAAATGAACTGTTTAGGGAAATTTCTGATTCTGGGAGAAGCTGCCGCAACTGAAGCTCACTAAAAAGGCCCTTAGTTTCTGTCCCCCGCGCCTCGCTCCTCGCCACACATATCTAATCGAACGGGTCACAAGCATTCGATCGCCGGAGGCAATTCCACATATGCCGGCGGTAACAGTACCAGTAGGGAGATAAGAAATGATGCCGGCTGAGATGACAAATGCGAGGGCACCACCGGCGGCGGCGGCGAGCTGCTTGAGGTCGTACGAGGACGCCGCCGGTAGCAGCACACCTTTTGAGATGTTGCCGTCAACGTTGGCGAGCGTGGCTTTTTCACCGTCGCGGGCGGGAAGACGCCGCCGGCTGCAGTGATAGCAATCCGAGGGACGCCGGCAGTGGCACAGGTGCGAGGTGGCGAGTGCGAAGACAATATCACGTGCTTGAAGTACGTTGGTCGACACCGGCGGTGGCGGCGTTGAGCGTGTGGCAGCCAAGCTTGGTGATGCTGTGAAATGACCCGACAGCGGCAGATGGTCTCCATCCCCCGGCGAGGTCGGCGGCGGCGCATGCAGACGAGGAAAATGGGGAGGCAGAGGCGGTGGATGCGTCGTTCTGCTCGTGCAGGAATTCTTCGCCGGGTAAGTTGTAACCTGCACGGCGTGGTCGCCGTCGTGTTCCCATGAGCGGCAGCGGCGACCAGTGGCGCCACTCACACCAGCATCTCGGTTGGTTGCTATTCCAGATTCACATCTTTGCACTGAAATAGTTTCCTTCGCGTCCGTGTTCGTCTGAGTAGAGGAATTTTTTTCTTCAGGTAGGTGAACGCAAAAGATCAGCTTAACGTTCTTACTGATTCCTACTAACTACATACAGCACCACAGCTATTGATACATGCATGCTACGTACTATTTCTACAGCTAGGCCGGCGAAATCGATCTATCTATCTATCTTGCAGGCCTGCTCGGTGTCACCCTGCTTCTCCTAGCTCATCTGACCAAAACATATTCTGCACATTCATTTGCAGAGCTGTCTCTGCTTTCTGGTTGCATCAGTGTAACTGTGCAAGTATCAAAATATTCACCAAGGCCGTGCAGTTTCTACAGATTTGAATCGTGAAACAGCAGCTTGGTTTCTCACTTGTACAGGTTCAGAGATACCGTTGCGACGACGCATGCCAGCGACAGGAGTGTTTTCTTGCTGCTGGCCATGGCCGCCGCGGCGCCGATGTTGTCGCTGTATCCCGGAGGCGACATGGATCCGTACAGCGGAGGGGAGTTGCCCAATCCTGGAGGAGAGTTGTCGTAGCCACCGAAAGTTGGGGTCGTCGGCGTCGACGTGTTCAGAACAGAGGCACCGGTGCTGCCAATTCGATCAAACAAACAAACAAGAAAAATAAAAAGAATTTTCAGCGAAATCCATATGCTACTTCTTTCTTGTTTGTTTTATTTTGAGACTTTGAGTTGCTAGGATTTACCTCGTGGATGGGTACTTGCACGATGAGGAGCCTGCAGAATTGCAACGAGAGGTGAATTGGACTTGTGAGTCACTGATGCTCTTTGCTCTGCTAGAGAAGGAAATTTTGATTGCTTACTGGGATCGGTGCTGGTGAGGATGGCGGTGCCGGCGAAATCGCAGCTGGTCTGGACGGGGTTCTTCTGGTAGTAGTTGTTGAAGGCGAACGACGCGTGGTCGCGGACGGTGTCGGGGTTGAAGCAGCTGCCGCCGGACTGGATGGCGGAGCAGTCGACGCCGCCCTGCCCGCACGCGTAGTCCAGCGCCACCTGCAGCGCCGCCTTGCTCGCGCTCGGGCTCGCCACGCACCAACTCCCGCCGCCGCCGCCGCCCGCGGCCACCGGGTTCGCCAGCGACGGCGTCGTCTGCGTTCCCGGCATTGCCGCCGGGTTCGTCGACGTGACGGTGGGGTTCGTCGCCGGGTTATCCACCGGGACGGTGGCGAGCGGCGAGGTCACGTCGCGCTCCGGCATGTCGTGCGCTGACTCCAGCCTCGCCACGCCGGCGAGCCGCCGCGACGCGTCGTGATGCGCTTGTGTTGCTACCTTCTCTGCTCCTCTCCCTGCAGCTTCTTCAACCAAAAGCATAGCTTATTGTGATTTGTGAGTAGTTTCACTTCATATTTCCATATTTATTTTGATAAATTAAGCAAAAGCATTCTTGACACTTGTGTTTACTAATCTGTGATAAAAGCATGTGTTTGTCTGTTGCTATGACATGACACTCTGTTCGTCAGCTCCAACTAATAACTGATTTAACCAAATTAAACAAACAATTTATTCATTCCAACTTAGCAAAAAATTTCTTCCAAGCAGAATCAGCAGTAGTAACTCCATCACCTCAAATCCTAAAACAAGAAGACAGAAAACTACACAAAGACACAAACTTGATCAGTAACTTAACTCACCATGGCTGAAGAGTAGTAGAACAAGGAGCCAACCCAAGCAATGGACTCGCCAAAGATCCATGGCTCAATCTTTGCAAAGCTCTACTAAGAACACCACAAGAGTGATAAAAAGCTTTGGCTTGCTCAGCTCTAGCTGCAAGTAGGAGTGTGCTGATTCAGGAAAGCGTTAAAGCGAGCTAGCTGCTGTCTCACTCTTCTAGCAAGTGCATCTCCTGATGCTGATAAGCATAAGCATAAGCAGTCTCGAGAGAATAATCTCGAGGTTTTTTTTCTTCCCGAGTGGAGGGGTCAGGGGAATAAGAGGAAACTTGGGCCGGGAGGCTAAGAGCTTTGCAGGATCACGCAATTTTGAGATAATTGTGAGCAGCATGCAATAGATTAAGCAAAAGTGGCAGGAAAGTAAAAAGAAAGGTTGGGTGAGTTGGGAGGTGAAAGAAGAGAATTTTGTTCTCTGTGGGGTGCTTTCATGATGGCTTTGCTATGATGATCCATGGATTTTCCATTTGGCGCGCAGCCGGGCGCACCGGGATTAGAGCGATTTTTTTCAGATTCGCATGCTAATTACTCCGTACTAGCATCAGGTTTACACAGTGCTTATATTGACAGAAGACAAAAGTATTCAGGTATTCAGTCAGAACCGCTTCAAAATTCAGTCATTGTATGGTATACGAAGGTAAAAATTTTCCCTTTCAAATTGCATGCAGGAATTCTTTGACAGGTTCACCGGTTTCGATCTTTTTGCATAGAAGAACATGCACTTTTTAGCCGATGCTGCCTGCCTCTCCTTTTTAATTTTTTTACAGTGCAAGCTGATCACTTGATCAAAGAATGCATGGAAATGGAAAAGTTGGGTCACCTGGAGCAAGCTCGGTCTGAATCGCGTCCAGCTTCAAACTTTGCATCTCCTTTTGGGCTCCTCGAGCAGCTGCACAGATCGTAGAAAAAGCTCGTAGATTTGCTTTTTGTCCCTTCGAATTGGTGTTGCGCTCTAGGCGCCATCGATGAACGTGCTTGCATTTCTGTACTCCCAGCCAAATTAGTATAGCACTGAACAAACCTAGTACCAGACTACCAGTAGTGCCTCTGCCTCGGCTCTATGCAGAATCACACTAGCCAGCTGGTCTAAAGGCAAGGAATATAGAGACCATCTAATTGGCTACTTAACCCACTGGGCACTGGTCATTGTTCTCATGGACTTTCAGGGGCAAAGTTTGGTGCTGAAAACTTCTGAACATTAGAATAATGAAGGTCCTTAGATGTGACTCATTTTGCTTGGCATTTTTCAGACGCTCATAAACAACTAAACAAGTAAGATTGAAAGCGTAGAACCAATGGACATGGAACTTAACCCTCATGATTCCTCTTGTTATAGTGGACTTTGCCAGTACCCAGTGGCAATCATGGTCAATTAGCGATAGCAATCATGGGTCCAACAAACATACAAACTAATCAGTAGCACCTCATATAATGTTATCTTCATCCTGTTACAAAAAAAAAAGTTGAACTTCAGTAAAAAGGAAAAGTTTGAATGATCAATCTACGTGATAATAAGACACAGCAGCCGCCTCCTCATTATTCTACCATCAATTGCTTTGATCTAGAATTCATCCTCGCCAGTTGATTGCCAGATGATTTTAAAAAAAAAGTCATGTGCACTCAATTTTGTTCACTAGGCCTCTAACTGCTCTTATCTCACCACCAGGTTCTGCCTGCGGTTGGAAAAATACTGGATTTATTGTTCTCTTGAACCGGTCTAACAATCATGAAACATTGTATTTCAAATTATCTGCTGTGAAAAAGAAAATCAGAAAGCACTAACAAGTAACAAGGCAGATTCTTTACACATTTGAGGTGGCTTGCTTAAGATATTCCAATGTGGAATTCAGTTATTCAGTATTCTCTTTTGGGATGGATATGCCACATTGCCACAGGTTTGATCATTTGTCTTATTAAACAAATATATGTAAGTATCGTTATTTTTTGTTGTAACTTATTTTATCATTGAAGGTACTTAAGCACGATTTATATTATTGCATATTTGACTGAATCATGAGTAAGATTAAAAATAAAACTTTATGCTAGATATGGAGAAGGAACGGAATCTGAGCAGACAAGACGAAGACATGATGTCATAATTCATGAACCATCTGATGCCTGATGGAGCTAGCTCTGAACTTTGCCGGAGATGTAGAAAAACGGCCTGCTTTGGCACTTGGCACTCAACTATGTCGTCGAAGGAGATAGTACATTAGGACAGGACATAGGAAGGCTGCAAATAAATCGCCGGAGAATGTGGCGTTCCGATTTCCGAACCCGCCGGTCTCGACAGTGCCCAGCAATAAGCCAAGAACGCGGCGGATGACCGCTGGGAATGGCCCGGTGATTCGACGACCATGCATTGTGGATCGCCGGAGCGCTCCGCCGCATGGTGAGAGAAAGCGGACAAGGCAAATAAACCCAGGAATGGATTCTAATTACTCGGTGGATATCCACCGTTTATTGCATATCACATAAATTATTATGAAATTTTTTTAAAACAATTGATAAGATATTCTAATATGAAATATATCGCTCCACAAACATAAATATATCATTTCAAATGTGTATATATATATATAATAATTAGAGTTAAATTTTTATTTTTATTATAACTTGTAGAGTTAAATTTAAACTTGCATGTTGGTGAAGTGACATATTATATACCAATCTATCTTGTCATATTTTTTTTGAATTTTTTTCATAATCATTTAGTTGACATGCAATAAATAGGTGGATATCTACCTAAGTGATTAAAATTGTTTCCCAAATAAACCTCTCATCTTTCTACGATCCTGAAAATTTACTTATAAATAATAATCACCTCTTTTTATTTTGCATGGGAGTCCCTATTTAGATCCCTTTCATTGCTACTGGTCCATATTTTGCAGATAAGACCCTCTTCCGGTCCTATATCATTCCTATCGGTCTGGAATATTTGCAGATGAGCCCTCGTATCTCTGTTTTAAACTAACATGAAGACATGCCAAACAATGGATGGAGGCGATGATTGCTTGGGGGTAATGGTGATGGCCCGCTACTAAACAGTGGATGCCACTTTTTGCTTGCCAGCTTGAAAGATTTGAAAATGAGAAAGAAAGAATTATTTCTCCAAAAAAAAAGAAAGAAAGAATTGAGAAAGACAGTTGAGGCTTTGGGCTGAATCCACAACAAACTTCTCTGATTGAGGAAGGCTGTATGCCTCCCAAGGCCCAAAACTCTTAAATCTACGTACGTGAGATGAGCAGGAAGAAGAGATTAGAGCATATGTCACTAACTCGGTCACTTATGTCCCTGCCACCCAATTTGAATTTGAATTCGAATTCTTCAAGTGTCATTCACAAATCGATCCGGGAACTGAAATTCTGCAAAGGTAAGCGGCCAGTTCTACTTCTATCGACCATCTGGTTGTTTTTCGAACAAGCTTGACCATCTGGTTCTGAATTCTGAAGAAAGGTTCGTTCAGAAAAGAATTTCGAAGAAAGCGCCGAAATGAGCTCGATTGCTATCAGGTCTACCTGGCTAGTACTACTAAACTCAAGAGTTTCCAGCGAAACTTCTGTCAGATTGCTAAAATGCCAGTATCTTAAATTCTTCCTAGCTTTTTTTTCAAGGGAATAATTCTCTGCAGCCTCCAACTCAATAATTCATTTCGTTAATCCCATCGCCCTAACACAATAATTTCAATATTTTAATTCTCTGTACTACTTCTGTAGCTTCCATTACTGAATCATGGACACAAAACACACGTCAAAATAAATATCTACTAAGGACACAAAAGCCATGTCCACAAGCAAACATGAACGACCCAACGACCAATGAATCAAAATCAACACCAGAATATAAATAAGCAAACCAAGCAATTGTTGACAGACAGCAGCTATGATTCAGCCGCAGACAGTTAAGCATGGGTTTTGTGATCCAAGATGTACAAGGGCCCAACAATCTTCCAGCCAGACAGTTAACTGCCTCACTGATTCATGGAATAAATTGGACCTATACTTGTGGTGAGATCCATTGCTTTGAGTCAGGATTCGTCTCTGGAAGACAATGGCAGCCGTCAGTTTTCTGTGGCAGCCAGAGCAAGACAAAGGGCATCAGTGAGTGACCCACGGTAATTTCCAGAGATTTCACATCGTTAGCTTCAGAAATCTCCATCACTGAATTTTGGTTTGGAAATACTACATTCTCCTCACATTATGAGTTCACGACTTGACAAACACTTCAGATTTGACCTTTTATTCTTCAGAATCTGCGGTGTCTTTGTTATATACTATATATTCAGAGGAGTATTATTGGAATGTCATCTGCGTGCTGCACGAGATGGAACAATTCAAAGGCAAGTTGCAGAAAAAAGAGCAACCCATGTTACTGGTTTGAGTGCAAACTACAAACAAGCTCACATGCTGAATATTTGAATACGCAACATTCTCTTTCTCACAAAATTATGTGCACGTTTCACCGCTTTAGGCAAAACCTGTCACCCCTAAACAAAATCTTCTGCTCCTGCTGATGGACAAGCAGATGCAACAGTAGCCACTCCCATCCCATGCCGTCCATCTGTCCAGATGGGTCATGGCCATGGGCTACCACATGAACAAGACAGCCAAAACACTGCAGCCTCAGCTTTGATCTGATTGTTTTCATGTCATCTCAAGATATCTCCACCTGTTCGTCCATGAAACACTCGCTCACTGCGAATGGACGAAAGTGATGTGGAATGAATGAACAATGGGTCACCAACAGGTGGGCCCTCTTGTTGGGTTGGTCTCAGATTTTTTTTCATTTTTTTTATTTTTTTGCTATGGGGTCTCAGATTATTAACCTCTCGAAGCTTCTCGTATCATTACCGATCACCATATGGTAGTAACATCATACACTATAATTTAATTCGGATGTACAAAGGACAGGGTTAATTTAATCCGATTAACCCACAGTAATGACATAGTACAAAATAGCGTGGACAGCGACCTGTAATTCGGCTTCAACCACGATTAGAGGCGAGATAATGACCCACCCCGTACTTAATTAAGCGTCCCTAATGACGGATTAATTACACGGGAAGTGACGCGCGTGGATGAGTGATACCCAAACTGCCCTTGCCTTGCTTGCCGCCTCACATTGCCACCCTGGACCCGTCGCCGGCTGACGTGGAGCCAGCCAGCGAGGCCGGTGGTTGCTGCTGAGTCAGCGCCGCCGCCGCGCGGTACGCGGCGCAGACCGGCCGGGCGGGCACGCCGAGCGCGGCGTCCACGGCGGCGTCGCTCCACCGGTCCCTCATTGCCCGGTTCAGCCGCGCGACGAACCCGCCGCGGCGGCGCTCCAGGTGCCCCAGGAACCGCGCTGACATGCAGTGCGGTGCGTCGTCCCCGTCGTCCGCCGCCGGCGAGGCATCGACGGCGTCGGCGCCGGTGGCGAGGTAGTCCACCATGGCCTCCGTGATGCGCGCCGGAGCGGCGCCTCGTCCGTCCCACAGCCACATGCGCGCCACGGCGCGGCGCACCGCGGACGCCACTGCATCGGCGGCCTTGTCGCTCGCAGGGTGCATGAGCCTGGGGCTCAGGGAAATGACGTACTCCCCGGGAGCCACACCGGCGGATGCGATCACCGTCGCGTCGTCGTCGTCGGTGAGGTTGTGTCCGGCCATCCTGACGGTGACACGGGTGACCTGCTTGCGCGGGAACGACGCGTCCGGGAACAGCGCCTCCTCCACGCCGCGGTTGGCGTAGTGGAGGATGCGCTCCGCCTTGCCATTGGACACGAAGAACAGGTCGAACCGCCGGCCGGCGACGGTGTCGCGCGGCGCGGCGTTGACGACGTCGACGTGGAAGCCTCTCGATGCCTCGTGCTGCGCGAACAGTGAGACAGAAGCGACGGCAAGGACGGCCACGATGCGGGCGACGATGCTGGCGGTGGAAGGCGAGGAGGAAGACTCGTTGGCGGTGGCGCCGGAGGAGGAGGCAGTGGGGAGGGGGAGGAGGAGAGGAGCCTCCATTGGTGGGTGGCCGGAGACAATGGAGGCCAGCGAGGCAAGCAAGCTTTGTAATTGTAAGTGAGGGAGATTTGTGATTTTGAGGTGGCAATAATGCGAGTGGCTCGCGTTATTTAATGGAGAAGCTTAACGTGGGAAGTGATTAGTTTTTGTGTTAGGTGTTTGATGCTTCATTTCGTCAGCTTGCACTTGCAGATATTTGCTTCTCGGGTGGACGCCAAAAACAGAGTCGGCAGCGCAGGGGGAGTGTGGTCATTTCTCCTGTTTTCTGGTGATCTCTAGTTCATTTTGTCCCATGATTTATTGATTTGGACCCATAAGCCACTACTTACCACCACAGAAATCACCGGCCATTTCATCAGACAAACTCAAACCATCTGACCAGTGACTAACCTTGTAATCCTCGGCTTCCATCTCTTAAAAAACCCACATCTTTCATGATATTTTCCTCGCAAACACGTTGGCTCAAATATGTTTAGACTAGGAGAGTATTTTAACCAGCTTGACGGCCACGCAAGTTTTTCTTTTGTCGAGATTAAATGTTAGATGTACACGCACACACATCACTATATATATTCCTTACATATCCACGAATACGTCTCCATACTGTGTTAAAAAGACGAAAACCAGTTCAGCTGCATATTTTTTAGACAAAATTTATTACATGACACTCAACAAATGTTATCTTTGCTGAGAGACACCACAAGAATATGAATCTGCACGAGAACACTCAAAAAACATGGTAATTTGACATATGACACTCCAAGCATTAAAATACATTATTCACTTAGTTGAGGAGAGAGAAACCACATAAAATATCCATTTTACCCTTATTCTTCTTCATCAACATGGCCGACACTGCTGGTAGAGAAAGCGTTGATTCTCGACGGCCAAATCCAAAGGTAGAGATGCAGAGGTGCCGGCACTACTGGTAGCGTCCGCGCTGCTGCTGGCGCTGCTCCTCGCGCTAGCCAAGAGAGCGGCCGCGGGGGTGGCCGTGGAGGTGCCGCTCGCCTGGGAGCTCGGGGTCACCGGCGGCAATGACAATGGCTTCAGGTTCTCCTCCGACGAGACGGTGGTGGCGGCGGAGCTGCTCCTCGCGCTGGCCACGGGAGTAGCTAACCACCTCCACCACCACCCGCTGCCGAGGAAGAAGAGGAACAGATAAGGAGAGGAGATACCCATGGGCAAACTTATCTTTTATGAAAGTTTCTCTCTCCGTTTCCACCGAAAATAATAAAATAATATTGTGGATGTCCAGCGGGTAATTACCACAGTTTTACAGTGTTAACAAGAAGATACGTGTTCTTTAGATGTCTGACAGTAGCAAATTTTATCTTTTTTTTATTCTCACTAAATCCTGTTAAAATCCTATCTATTTATGCGTAACATTTGATTGGTCACACGAGTTTGTTTATGCACAAACAACGTTATCTCCATCTCAGATTGCAGCAACCTATATCCATTTCCTAATTGTTTGGCACGCAGCCAGCCTGTGCTGGAGAAAAACCGCGCCGCCGCGCGCCTCCTACCTGGCAGTTGGGCAACCACCGGTGGGCGGTGCGGGCGCCAATGCCATGCACGCCACCACCCTTTGCGCTTGCGGCCCTGCCTTCCCGGTGCACCAAGCTAGCTTGTAGCCCCCGCCGGTGGTCTCTCTCGTCTCGGTCCCTGAAAACTAGCGGCTGAGGCTGTGCGGCTGCCTGTGCACGGTGGCTTTTGGCCTTGGCGGATAATGGCATTCTGCCAATAATCCACGAGAGTTCGGCACATGCATCCAGCGAGCCTCCACGTACGGCTCGTGTCGGTTAACGGTTATTGCTTGCCATGTCCTTCACGACTGAAAGAAAGTACCAAAATCCAGATAGGTTATTGCCTTGTCAACTGAACGAAAGCTCCAAAATTTCATAGACTTGCAGAGCTGGATTTGTACTTCCCAGCTCCCACTTCCCAGCATGATCATTAGTTGGTCCAAAAAGCGCAGGATCAGGTCCAAAAGAACAGGTCATCAATCAATTACCGCCTCAAGTAGCTGAAGCTCCGGTGTACGAGGGTGGTCCAATACTCCAATGAATAAACCAAAAGTACAATGTATATGGTATATGGAGAAAGAAAGAAAGAAAGATTGGGGCTTGCCCTTTATATTTCGTTTTACAAGAGGGAAACCCTTGTAGTATCATTCTGTATAGTACAAGACATGTTACAGTGCTTTGAGGGGAGGAAATTCTTACACTGTTGTATCAACTTCGGAAAGCAGCTACAACTCCAAAAGAATGCACAACTTTGCTAACTGTGTACAGTGTTTTAAATGGGGGAAAAAGATAAATCAAAATTTGACTTCTATACCTACATCCTCTGGCAATTCAATTCCCAACTAGAAGATCGGCAGGTCCTTCATGGGAACTGCATCTTTACCTCCAAATGCAAAATGGAATTGAGGCCTGAGCTGAATATCTTACCACCAGATACCAAGAACACAATTTTCAGGAAGGACCTTCTATCAAGGTCATTTACCTGGCAATTCTACCTGTAATCACATGAACCAATTACCGAGTAAACGGGGATATATAGAGATAGACTATGTGAAAGCCGTAAGTATATATAGTAGGTTCCAGCTGTTTACCTATACAATAACAATTTTCACAAGAATAAGTGAGCAGAAATACAGGCATGCAGAGATGGCGATCCCTGCAATAAAATTTTGATATAGCCGATTGTTGTCTCTACTGGGAATAAAAGCTCCCTTCAGTACACCTGTGATCTCAAACACCCGGTATGATAGCTGCAGTGTACATCATGAAATTAATAACTTCGTTGATTATAATTTTTGAATGAAAATGCACTCTGGGTAGGTTCACTTACAAGAAGATAGATTGCTGTAGTAAGCATGAAGTTAAGCAATGGATAATCTGGTATAAAAGATAGGAGCCATTTTGGCTGCCCATTTGGCGTGCTAGACCTGTAAAATAAGAATCAGCACCGTGTGACTCCAGTTCTTGAAATTGAAAACACTGGACACAATAGAGTGGACAATGTCAACAAATCCTAGACGTATTTCATATTAGAAAGAAATTTTGACAAGTAATCTAATCCAGAAATCTTCATTTCTTGTGTTTTTCTTGAATTTGAATTCCGAATTCACTTTGAAAGTAGAAAATATATTTTTAATGTTACCATCAATAAATCTAAATCTATCATAGTTCCTATGATAGCTTTAGGTGTTACACCAAGTAGGTTAAGTCACTGCAGCAGAATACAAAACCCGTCAAATTGCTTGTTTATTTTCATTCGAAGATTTTGTCCATACATTTGACATCAGATGCAGAGCTGATTACTGGACTGGTCATGCATTAAGTAATTAAAGCAACAGTAACACATGCTGAAAAAATTTGATACCATACCTGAGCCAAATGTGAATCTGGGAAATGTATGTCTCTAGAGTGATCTTACCAAGCCAGCTATTGAAAAAATAGGTTAAAATCTTAGTAAAATATAAAGCAAATAAAGAAAAGGAAACATCATTATATTAAGTGCTTACGCGAAAAGAGCCAAGGAGGCACTCCTCAACTGCTGGGTGCAGTTGCGTAGGCAGATATAAACACTGTAAAACAACGGTGCTGTATCAATTCAATGTTTCCTTTTTGCTGAAAGTGTCAATTCAATTGAAGAAACGTTTTACCACATGCCATATAACCATGGTAGCGTTTTTTATACATACGTGATAGGAATCCATGACGTGTAGGGATGGTACTTGTTGTATGTAATTTTGTCTAGCCTGTAGATATATTCATACCATAGGTAACCAGCCTACAAGGAGGAATATAAGTCCTAGTTAGTACAGCATTTGAAATCAATACAGCATCGTGGTTTAAAACAAAAGAAAATCTAGTTGGTAAAGCAAACAAGTACATCATCTTGACAATATAGAAAGTCCGTGCATTGGTAAAAGATGGATGCAACTTACCGTCAAAGAAAGAGTGACAATGGCTCCCTTGATAAACAGTCTAACCTTAGTCTCGGATTCCTCCAGCTTCTCCATCCATCGTTCAACCTATTTCAGATAGGGGATTCCATGTTACATTAATGTATAGTATAAACAAGGAACAGATTCTTAAAATAAGGGAGAACTCCCTAGGAAGAAATGTATGAAAGGAACACAGTATATATACTGCTCAATTGCTCATTCATGCAGTTCCAAAGGGAGGAAATGTGGATCCATAACTGAATTACTTACATTAGGGTGGAAGTAAGCATAGATCATTCCAATAATCCATATGTATCGATCAAGGCCAGATCGGAAATGCCACTCGTGTAGCAGGGGTAAGTTTGCCTTGGAAGCCTCTGGATCCTTATATCCTGTACATGAAAGGAAAATGGTGTAAAATCCTATCCATGGTTAATGAGAATAATGCTAAGACAGAAATACATGCATAACTCACCTAGAAGAAATGTGAAGGGGGCCCATAAAAATTCAAATACCCCAGGTATTTCCCATATCAAAATGACAGTCAAGAAGCAGCAAGCAATCTTAATAGCCATGACAGATGGTTTCTCATTGTACTTGTTGAACAGACCAAGTGATCCGTATACCATCAGAGTAAAAAGTGTGTGCATTGGACAGATATAATACAGCATGTAATCATTGTCAAGGACAATGCAACAGAAGGCCACAAAGAAATTTAGCCTCCACATCATCTGCATTTAAAAGATGGTCTTTAGTATTTCTAAGATGGTTACAACAAATCAAGGGGTAAGAAACAACATTGGGTAATTGGGCTAGGATGGAAACCTGTGCAAATCTTGCAATGCTAAAATCTTTCTTGATATAATAATATGAGAAATTCCCGAATCCAGTCATCCAGACATAGGCAGCAATGAACACACGAATTGCATTGTATATTTCTGTGGCAGCGAAATAATGGTACATCAGAAACAAGACCTGGAAAGGCAGATGAAATAATTATAGCACACTTAAAGCCAACATACAAGTACTAAAAAGATTGCATAATACAACAGCGAGAAAGAATATAAAAGTACTACGACAGTAGTTGGAAATTTCTGAGGCATGAAATGACTGCAACATACAGTGCTTGTCCAAATAAAAACAGTGCATGACATAAAACTGAGAGTGTGATTTGGATACAGAATACCCAGAGTTTTTATTTTCTAACTCAAAGCCTGGTGAACAAACATAAGTACATTGTTTACGTGTACAAAACTGAAAGGATGATACCGCACGCTCAAAAAACTCAGTATAGAAAGAACTGACATCACATTTACTAAAAGAAGAGAAGGAGTGAAGTAAAGTCACTAACCTGCATCCACCCTTTCCATTCCTCAGTTTGGTGGCGATTAAGATAGAGTATTGACTTTCCAGTGAAAGCTGATTTTTCACTGTGCTTCTTAAGTGAAGTAAGTACCGATGCTATGATAAGAAGAATGTACAGAAATAGAAACAGGTCTCGGTTGTAGCTCTGTCAAAACAACACAAAGATTACTATATAATGCAGAAATAAACAACATATAAAACTTGCTTGGCTTAGTTGACGTTTATCCCTAAATGCTAGCTTGTTAGATCAATGCCAAAAGTTGGCCAGCAAGACACTGACTTATAACCTATCTCCCTTCTACAAGCCACATGCTCACATCCAGTGGCTATGAGTTCTGTACGAGATGGCAGAAAGCTTAAGCTAACTAGATAAGGTACAGAAAAATGTCACCTACTTGCCCCTGGTTCACTGTCTCTAGCTTATTTTAGCGATAAGCCTAAACTGAAGCCGAGGCAGAAAAATCCCTATAACTTGCAAGAATTAATTGAAGGAAGAACAACTAAGAAACAAGATATGGTAGATTTTAAAAAACAGTAAGAACATGCTACAATTACAATTTATCCAAAAGCTACATGTTGCAGTTTACATGTACTCCATATAAGACATCATTGAGTGTGTCAAGAGTAAGAAAAAGCAGCAATACAGTTACCTTCTTGGTTTCTGGAAATATATTTGTGCGGTCACAAATGTAAAAGTAGACCAGAACAATGCCCACTTCAGCCCTGCAAGGAAGTTAAAGGGCACGTGCCAATCAACCGGTGTGTCTTAGCACGAAAGTCTAGAGTGGACAAAATTAGCTCTGAATAGTCTTACATTGCTCTTAGTACAGAACGGTTTTCAAGAAGAAAAGACTCATCCATTGTTATAAACCTGCAACTCACAACCACATCGAGACATCACTTATCTGCAGCATAATTTGCTAAAATCCTACAAACTGTGCATTACACGTTCAAACAGTACCGCATTAAATTTGCTTTTGTAGACATGTTTCGGAGCTTTGTAGATGGTGATTTTGACTGCCCTCCTTCAAGTAATACAGCCTTATCATCTTCCTTGATAGTTTCATTCTCCAAATTAGCATCTGAGTGACTGCAGATGAAAAGAATGCCCAGATAGGAGGAGATTAGGCCGTGGATTTTTCAACATTTCCATGAAGTAAGATCTGTTATGCCAGCCTCATCACGAAAACTCTGGTTACAGGTTTCAATCATTAGGAGCAATGGTGGGCAGTTGACTTCGAATATATGCATATATATACTATATGGTATCAACAACCAGGTCTAAGTTCCTAAAGCTAAGTAAAAATATAGTATTTGGAAAGAAATCTTACACTTTTCCGTACGATAAAGATTTCCTGTATTCTAGGATTTCTGCGTAGATCCATCCAATGAGGACAGGGAAAAGGCCCAGCAAAAATGACACCTGCAATAAAGGAAAACATGGAGTTATGTTAGTCCGAGCCAGACAATGGGCTTAACTAGCAGTGATGTTTGTCCAAAGCATCGAATCAGGAACGGACAATTCAACATTTGGCTTTCTGAATTGTCGTTGTAACCACACTCGGATCCAACTCCCAGCGTTTGATCTACATTGTATTCAGGGAAGGCCAGAAGGGAAGAACATTGTTATATCCTAGCACAGCCGATTTGACATGATGGTCCTTTTAGGCTAACGGTTTTCATCAGCGAATACACTTGTTGCATTTAAGCATCATCCCTAAGTGCCTAAAAATTCAGATTCTAAACTTCAGCCAGAGTGTCATATATGATGAATCAGAAATGGCAACCACGGGGACTTACAGATCACTCATACAGACACAAGAATTCTACGATTCTAGAGAGCAATCCCCTTTACAACGTTCACTAAGTCATAACTTTTATTGGGCATCAAAAAGCTGATTCAATTCGGCTAGACATGCGAAAGTTAAACTAAATTAGTACTAGCTTGGAAGCTAAGACATCTCCGGGGGGACGGAAGCCCAGGACAGTGGTTAGGTGAGCGCTCATGTGACAAGCGCACCGTATTAGGCACGCAATTCTCTCCCGAATCCAGGAAGGAGAAACCTTAAAAAAAAAATCCATAAGAACCTTGACCAAGTTGCTCGTGCTACCAGACACACATGCCGCACTCCGTTGCAACAAACACAGCGCGTACCCTGGCCGAATTTGCTCGGAGGAAATCGAAACGGAGTAGAAGAAACAGCAAACCGATATCAAAAATTCTCGCGGCGGGATGCACGCGCTGCGCTTACTTGGCCGGGCGTGACGGGGCCGAAGACCTCCATTCCTCGCGGGGATCAAGATCCAGATCCACAGGAGACGAGTCAGCAGCAGCAATCAGCAGGTGATGGCGCGGGAAGGGAGAAGCAGCGAAACGGGGAGGACTTTATATACTGCTACGCACGTAATGGCGGAAATCAGAGAGTTGGCGCCGGGGGAAGAGGAGATCTGAAGCAACCGCGCGCGCAGGGTGGCTGGTCGCGGTCGGGACGGGACGGAGGCCGGAGCGAGGCGGCGCGGGCGCAGCAGGAGAATGACGGGGAGGAGACGCGAGCGGTTGGTTGGTTTGGTTGACGGGATGTAGTGGTTGTTGCGTTTGGTGGGGCTCCTTTTTTCCCCTCGTTTCGCCTCTTTTTCTTTAGTTTAGGGGGTTTGGAACTAGTACATGTCACATCGAATTTTTTAAGTATTAAATATAAATTAAAATTAAAACTTAATTCATAATCTAGATTAATTTACGAGATAAATCTATTGAGTCTAATTAATTCATGATTAGTTTATGTGATGCTACCGTAAACATTTACTAATTATGGATTAATTAGGTTTAAAAAATTTGTCTCGCGAATTAGCTCTCATTTATGCAATTGATTTTATTATTAGTCTATATTTAATACTCTTAATTAGCATCAAATATCCGATGTGACAGAGACTAAAATTTAGTCCCTAAATCCAAACACCCTTTAGTTCGCTTCGGTTTGGACCGGGACCCCGTCGTGTCGGGCTCGGTCTTTTTTCCTGGTACAATCACATATACCGAGTCAGGGGATTCGGGAACTGCTGGTGCACAAAAGGTGAATGATTCTGAATTTGATTTTTTATTCATAGTGTGGTGTGGACTTGGTTTTGGTCGATTATTGGGGGGACTGTTTGTGCCTTTTGTGGTGTTTGGTGGGTTAGTACGGGAGGAAGAGGAATGATTGAGAGGGTGTGATTTAATTTTGTGGATTGGTGGAAAAGGAAAAGGCATTCTGTAACAGGTAGTTTGCTCTCGAGGATTTAGGGAAGGGGGAGAGTGTGACATATGCTGCTGTTAGGATAGGTTTTATGAGATTGTAAATTTTCACTTAACGGTTTCTTCCATGTAACCGATCCTTTTGAGATTTGTGCTGCCTCTCTTCCATCACTCTCTATAGCCTCTACGGACCATTGTCTATTTGTCTCTAACGTGTGTTACCTCTTGCCTTCATTTTCTCTTTCGAGCGCTACATCTTGCTTCTTAGTCGATTGAGGTGCAACATCTATATTTTTAGAAACAAAATTATGGTACTTAAGAAAGTAGCCCAATGTACATAAATTTTACTAGTTAAATTACCCATATTTTCAATACAATGATGAATTTTAGTTGGACATTTTTTAGCAGGTGTTAGATTAAACTCGTGTGGCATTTGTAGTTAACATTATTTCCCCTAAACTTATCTGAATAAATGATTATTTTTAAGAAAAATCCAAGAAATACCGTTGAGAAGTGTTCAATTCCAAGAAATATTATTGACAAGTGAAAGTTCTATCGTACAAATGACTTTATCCCAAATACCATTGTCGATATGTTTCCGTTCATCTAGCATCGTTAAATGCACTGTTCATCCTATAGCAGTTAACGGAGGGCTGCTAACAGAACCCTAACGACAATGATATTTTTAGGACAAAATCGTTTGTACAATAGCATTTCATAAAACTGCACCTGTTGATGGTATTTCTTCGAATTGTGTGCTTGTCAATTATATTTCTTTCAATTTTCTCATCATTTTTAGTTAGATTTATTTTAACATGATTTTGGATTAAACTCGTGTGAGTTTTGCAGTTAACCTCGTTTGTCCTAAACTTGTGTGACTATGATTGGGCTTTTCGATCAGGCCCATAATAGCCCATCAATGCTCTAGAGAACGGGACTACAGCGCCCGTCCGTACGTGTACATGCTCCGGCACATGCCGTCCGTATGCATGATACGTGCACCCAACCACGTACTCACTCCATAAAAATAATATATCGATGGAGTCAACTGAAATTAAGCTCGTTTCTTTGCGACAGAGTCCATGCATCCTCTAGAGGCCTAGAGCAGCTTATTTATGTCACTGCCGGATCTGATGCTCAGAAGATTAACAAATTCAAAATCGCGATGCTTGCGTCATTGCTAATGTCGTCGTTGTCGGTGCATGCACCATGTCAAATTGCCATGGGCGCATTGTCAGTTGGTCATAGGTTCATAGCTACCCTACCCACAGTAGGACATGTACACACTCCAATAATGCTCCGGCATGCGGGCTTGCAACCACGACGCATGCAGCCTCGCTAGCAATATTGCGGCAGATCGGCATACGACGACTGACCGGAACGACTCGGAAGAGAGTTTTGGCACGGCCACACCACGCTCTAGCTCGCATCGCATGAGAGCGATTATTACATACGCGCGTCCAGTACTTCCGCGCAAGTGCTACAGAAAAGCCACTCATTGGAGTTGGTTCACCCGGCGTACGTGCGGGTGCGGCCAATTTCCAAGTTTCCAAGGCCAAACTACAGTAGCCTGCTGCCGGCCGAAGGCGACGCCCACGGCAGCGACGTGATAGGCTAAGGCAAGTCTGCCTCCTCGCTAGCCATCTGCGTTTGTCCACGTCGGTCCTTCTCCCAGCACACGTTCCGTCCTTCACTACCATCGTTGCCGTCAAAAAAAAGAAACGATATCTCGAGGAAGAAACATCCTTCGAATATTTTTTAATAAGAAATTATAAATATATTAAGAATTAAATACGGAATTAAAATCGTTGAACTACATCTCCAACATCATCACCGTTCCGTTGGCTATTTGGATCCATTTCTATTCAGACCGGACCCACTTTGCTACTGCACGCGCAACTGACCTCCTCATAGCTAGTAGCCTAGTAGATAATTAAGAGTGTCAAGGATGGCTTATGGGCTTATGCTTAATTCTTTTCTTCATCTCCAAACTTTAACTTCCTCTTTTTCCATTAGTAATTTTTTCAAACTATTAAATATTGTATTTTTTTAATATATATGTGTGAAAATTGTTTTAAAAAATTAAATAAATCTAATTTTTAAATCTTATAATAATTAATACTTAATTAATTACGTACTAATGAATTTTCTCGTTTCGTGTGCGCTACGAATATCTCCACTCTTGCATGGAACAAAGCATTTTCAACCCTTGCTCTTGACGAGAAACAGAAACAAACTATGCATTGTACCAGTTGTTCCCCCTGTAGATCATTAATTTTATATTGACTTCCTGTATATCAGTGTCCTGTTTATGTCACTTTCAAGTTCACCTCTCAGCGAGCAGAGCTCTGCTCGCCCTCACCCCGACGAAGTGTGCGGTGTGCCCTTCTATGATCAACACGAAGAGACACTAAGGCTGCGTTCGCACCTCCCCTTTCCCAACTCATATCCTCGTTTTCCACGCGCACGCTTTTCAAACTACTAAACGGTGAGTATTTTGCAAAAAGTTTCTATACAAAAGTTGCTTAAAAAATCAAATTAATCCATTTTTGAAAAAAAATTTAGTAAAAACTTAATTAATCACGCGCTAATGGATCGCTCCGTTTTCCGCAAACGTTTGGAACCATGCACGCGAACGCAGCCTAAGGCTTTATTCTTTCCCCCATTATCCCAACTCACATCTCTCTTTTTTCGCGCGTACACTTTTCAAACTGCTAAAACGGTGTGTTTTTTAAAAAGTTTGTATACGAAAGTTGCTTAAAAAATCAAATTAATTCATTTTTAAAAAAATTAACTAAAACTTAATTAATAACGCGCTAATGGATCGTTCCGTTTTACGTGATTACTGTGCAGGGTTTCTAACCCCTTGCTGCGAACGCAGCCTAAACCACACTCTAATTTTGGTGGCTCCTCCTTGGTGTCATCGCCCAAACATAATGCTTCCCTTCCAATGCGCAATCCTTCTTTAGGTGGTGATGTCATGTCCGGAAAGAAATCAACAAGCCATATCGATGAGGCTTCGACACCGTGATGATTCTCGCAGCATGGCTCTATTTGTAAACAGAGGAACAATCGTCTTTTCAACAACCAAAGCAGAAGCTACAACAATATCACTTGCCATGCTGCGGAGGAGGCCGCGCTCAGGCGTTTAGCTTAAGTGTTAACCGTCAAGTTAGGATAAAAATCCACCGCACCGATATATCGTAAAGCACGTCGCAAGAGATAGCCAAATTTATCAACACACGAGGACATAAAAGATTTGCTTAGTTTTAGCGTAGATTCTAAAAAATCAAGTTCAGGATATACCAATTAGTTTGATTATGCAACTAACGAGAATGATAGGAATAATCAAATCAATGAATCAATCGGTCAATACCAATATAATATGGTAGATGTAGATCTGATGATTAAAGCATACATCTATTGGAGATCCGATATAGATAGTTTAAAATATATATCTATAACTAAGAGATGAAACTTACACTAATGGTAACTCATTGGTAAGATCTTCGATGAACGTTGCATAAAAACTATCAACTTAGTACAATAGGTCAAACATAACCGAGACAATATAAGATTAAAACTAATAAAAAAACCATGTAGCCAATAAATCTATTCAAGTGTGATGGATATACCAGATCGAATCAATGCAGTCCTAGCCAAAGTTGGTATATTAAGATAAACCGATGACATAAAGACTAGTAAGAATACTGAGTGGAACCCAAGAAAGTTCTAACTGTTTTGATGTGATTGTTAGGTGATAGGACTTACCCCTTCGTCGATCGAATTTAACTGATCCAACCCCGCTCGAGGATAAGAACTCATCAAAACTATAACTAGGGTGGTGATGCACCAAAATATAATTGTATTGATCCTAGGAGATATCAACTCCTAAAATTAGCTCTAGAAGTTAGGTTTTGAGTAGAGTTGTGGAGCTGCCTAAACATCTCTAGTTTATTTTATAAGAGCGCTCCACCCAGCTCCGCTCATATTTTAGATGGAGCTGATTAGACTTCAGCTCCATAAGAGATAGAGCTGGAACTGGAACTGTGTCTAACATACCCTTATACCCTTGGGTGGTACAAGTTCAAATCAGACTAATCGATTTCTTTCCTTTAATCGAATCTACTTAAAAACTATATTAAATTTTGGAGTTAACAAAATCTAGTTACCGTTTGTTATCTTTTTTTTTCTCCTTTCAATATATGTGAATGTAATATACAGACGATCTTCTTATAATACGAAGATACACAAATCCAATGCGTATTAAAAAAGAAGTTCACAAGTCCTAATAGTCGTAAACTGCAATTACAAAAAAATGTGCGGACCAAAGAGCAAAAGGTACACGAACATGTCTGGACTTCTAGAGCCAGTCCAAACTCCAAAGCGATAGACTGGCTAGGTCACACGCTGCTTTGCTCCTGAGCTCACACAATCGCCTTCGTTCTATGGCCCTCATGGATCCACAAATCCCCCTTTCTCCTCCTCCGCATGCTCCATATTTAAATCCTTACGCCCTCCGTCCCTCCATCCGGAGCCGCCACTTCCCTCCTTTGGCTCCTCTTTCCCAGCCAAGAAGGAAGAGAGGACAAAAAGTCTACAGCCACCAAATTGAGCAAAGATTCTCACACGAAACCAATCACAAGCTAGCATTCGTTCAATTTCTTGGTTGTTATTGTCCGGGGAAGAGGTTCTTGGTGTCCAGAGAATTTGACATCAGTGGTTGTAGGGAGCTCCAAGTTGCTGTAGCTTCTTTTCTTGGTTCTTTTGGGTTCTTGGATTGGCGGTACTGATTGTGGGAGATGTTGTCTGTGAGCTGCCCGAGAGTGTACATGAGCAGGAAGGCGCTGGATTTCGGTCAGCTGGCCTCCTGCCGGTGCCGTTGGGCCGGCCGGTCCGGCATGCGGGTGGCGCCGAGGCGGCGCATGCCATGTGTTTGTTTCGTGGCCTCACCGAGCCAGCCAGGTTCTTCACTTCTTCTTCCTGCACTGCGGCTCTGTTCCTACTATTGGTCTGTTGTGCAGCTGCGTTTTGGAGTGAGCTAACGACTTAGCGTTTTGTGCAGGCTTAGCTGCAATTGATGTGCCGTCGGAGGCGATTGCTAGTGCGACGACAGCAACAATGATCCCTGAACGAATTTCTGTTTCTTCACTTTTGGAGGTTGTCTCCGAAGACCTGCTGAAGCTCAACAATAATCTGAAATCGGTGAGCTCCTTCCCAAGGCCACATCTTTTGTTTGATTTACTCAGAATTGCACTAAATTGAGATGCATTCATGTAGGTTATACATTTCTTACTCAATAGTTTATCTTTCTGTGGATTCCTCTGATACATTATCATGGTTGAAATGAGTTAAGTCTGTTATTTTGGAACTATATATTAGCAAAAGAAAAGACTTATACAACTGCGACCCGCTGACACGGTCATGGTGGGGGAAGTTAAGTCTAGTTAAGATTTAAGAATCTAATCAGGAAGAAGCTATGATCAGAGATAACTCGTTTTGATTCTTAAACTGGTAGAACCGGCATCTTTATAGCTAGTAAATACTTGGCACTTGCTCCTTATATACCAAAGCCGCTCACAGACTATAGTTCGATCAGTTCAGTATCATGAGTAACAGCTTAAGCTACTATGCTTAGTTCATGTAATTGTAAGGAAAATATATCAAAACTCCAAAAGGAAAGAAGTAGCATCATTTTCGATTAGCAGTAGCACATGTACTTCTGAAGTCGACTGCTGAACGCACGAGAATATAGAGAAGTACCGTACAGTTGCCTCCCGTGCATCCCCTAGAAACCATCGTATAGTCTTTATTTATTGGCCTCATGTTTTGATGACTTGGAACTTAACACCACCAGGAGTATGCGGACAGATTTTTCTGGCTCTTATTTCCTATATCTGTAGGCTCCATAATACTTTTGCATGGCTTGCGTCTTGTTGAATTGCTACTAGTCTTCCTACTCTGACTAAAATATACATATTTTTTGTGGTTCTCCACAATACACGATTCTCCCTCAAAAACTACAAGAGTTTCTTGTTTTTACTCCACCACAGATCATTGTTTTTTGTATAATTATTTAATTAAGAGAGCATACATATAGTTTCAGAGCATTACATATGGAATACACATATCTTCACTAATTTGCTTCATATAGTGTATGAGCACTTGAGCAGAGAAAAATCTGCTAGGCTAGTTCTTTGTGTTTTCGTACCTACCACAGCAACTAGCTGACATAATTGTAATAGCTTGTTGGTGCAGAAAATCCAGTTTTAGTTTCTGCAGCAGAACAAATTTTCGGTGCTGGTGGAAAAAGATTAAGACCAGCATTAGTTTTTCTGGTGTCCAGAGCAACTGCTGAATTAGCTGGTTTGTTGTAAGTTACTCGTGTCGCAGCTTTACTACTTATAATTAGGTGTTCTGCAATTATGCATTCAATCCTTTTGTTTTTTTGCAATTCAGGGAGCTTACTACAGAGCATCAACGCCTGGCAGAGATCATAGAGATGATTCACACGGCAAGTCTAATACATGATGATGTCATAGATGATAGTGGCATGAGGAGAGGTACATATCAAGCTATACAAACAAGTCACTGTCAATAAATATCACTGTTTCTTTCCTTTTTGTTTTGGTTCATAGCCTCTTAGAAACAATTTATACATATTCTTTTTGCATGGCAGAATGTGTGGGTTTCTTTTACTTTTTGCCTTTTTTTTTTAAGATAATGGAATAACATTCCGGCCTTTGCTCAACGAGTTACAACCAATTATTACAAAGTTCACACATAAACAATCTCAGCACACACTGAGATAACATAAAGGAAACACAAACTAATAGACACCAACACAAGATAAAAGAACCCATAATTACTGAATTCTATTTGAGAATCTTCATCCAAAGTTGGCGAAAAGGTACGTAATCGTTGACTTAAATTTACGACATGCATCATTTATTAGCTTGATATTATTATCATGCCTTTGTAGTTGAGCCCAACCCCAAAGCCAATATGCTGCCCTAAAAAGTACCTACAAATAAGTTTACTTTTTGCCTTTTTGGGTGGCTTATGTACTTTGGACATTGGTAAGCACCAATTGACCAATTTATCCTGAAATACATATGATTATATTCAGGGAAAGAAACTATTCATCAGCTATATGGAACGCGGGTGGCCGTACTTGCTGGTGATTTTATGTTTGCACAATCTTCTTGGTTCCTAGCGAACTTAGAAAACATCGAAGTTATTAAGCTCATCAGCCAGGTAAATGAATGACGAGCAAACTTCCATCTCTTCATTAAGACTGTACTCCTACGTTGTTTGCTTATAGATGGTGTGTTCACAGGTGATCAAGGACTTTGCCAGTGGTGAGATAAAACAAGCATCTACTCTTTTTGACTGCGACGTCACCCTTGATGATTACCTGCTCAAGAGCTATTATAAAACCGCTTCGTTGCTCGCGGCAAGCACAAGATCTGCTGCAATATTCAGTGGTGTAAGCACCACTATATGCGAACAAATGTATGAATACGGCAGGAATCTCGGGCTCTCGTTCCAGGTAGTAGATGATATTCTTGACTTCACCCAATCAGCTGAGCAACTTGGGAAACCAGCAGGGAGTGACTTAGCAAAGGGAAACCTGACAGCTCCAGTCATATTCGCTTTGCAAGATGAACCCAAACTAAGGGAGATAATTGATTCTGAGTTCAGTGAAAGTGATTCATTGGCTACTGCAATTGACTTGGTTCACAGAAGTGGTGGAATAAGAAGGGCGCAGGAGCTTGCAAAGGAGAAAGGTGACTTAGCTCTCCAAAATTTGCAGTGCCTTCCCAAGAGTCAGTTCAGAAGTACCCTTGAGAACGTGGTGAAATATAATCTTCAGAGGATTGACTGATGGATTCACTTGATTCCTCTGAATCACTTGATTTCTCTGAATATAAGATGCTCGCATCCATGTGGGTTAGTACCTCCCATAGAAGTTCATCTTTCTAGTATCATGTCGATCTTGGGGAGATGATCACAAGCAACTTTTTGTTGTGGATCCACCGCCAACATGTATCATAGCATCCTATTTTGCAGTTTATGTAACTACAAGGCAGATAAAGGAAGCATAGTGTATATTTTATAGTAGTTTCAGCTTCTTGATACATGAAATAGTTTTTTTTTTTTCTCCCCTGTTCTGCCATTTCATTTGACATTGGAGAACGACTACGAATTAATTAACATGATTATACTTTATAGCCAACACACTGTGAGTCACATGGGCACCTATCGATTATTGGAGAACAGCATTGAGATTCTGGAATAACGTGATACTGCTACGAGATTCCGTCATGTCTCCGTCTGTGCTGTTGAATGGTACCGTAAGCCTGTAATCAGTAATCGCTATCACTAATTTTTAGAGCATGGACAGTGTCCTGGAACAACTTGTGATGACGCTAGTCAATGGACACATCTAATGCGATATGAATAACGAGATGGACATTGTAACGTACAGAAACTCTCCCATCATGCAGGAGTTCACTAGTGTCAAAGCATGTTTTACTTGTTAATTAATTGTAGCAGAGAAGGCACCGGGTGTGTCGGTGCGTGCAGTAAGATCGATGGACGCGTCTCCTGTAATCCTAACATGTGATGTAGAGTTGTCACTTTGTAGTACATCTTATTAAAAGATTAGGCTGCTTGATGCAGAAAGGAAGGTGATGTTTTCTTGGCAGGTAGGCACTTCTTTGCTCGATCTGTGTCTGGAAGAACAATTTTCTTTTACATTACAAAAGGCTACAGTCTGGTTGCAAAAGGCAAACTGTGACTTCAAGGCAAACTGGTTAGTTGACATCTCAATTCCGTCAGAAAATGCCTCCCACCTAAACCACAGTCCCCGTGCTAAAAGGCACACATGACCAACCTGACCTACATCCATCAACAGATTAACAAAAACCAATACTGCTGGACTGCTAGTTACTACCATAAAAAAAGGAAAATGAGAAAAAAAAAATGAAAACAAGATGGTTGGTCCATTAAGTTCATAGAAAGTTACCTTTGAGTTCCCAGATGACTGCTCACCCTCAATGATGTTGAGAAATATTTGATACAAAAAGGTAACAAAGTCACACCGATTAATTATCAAACAAGAGTCCTTCTTAGATCTCTCTCAAATTATACATAAATTTCCTTTTAAATTAATGATATTATAGTATAAGATTCCCACATTCTAAATATATAGGGCTCAAGATCCGAGCACGTGAAGCTCCATCTCTACATGTTCATGACTCATGAGCATCCCATACTACTTAAGTTATTGTTTTCTTTCTTAAAAAATAGGGATAAAAACGAGATGGGTATTTTTCGCTCGCTCGTCTAATATGAGACTCGTGGAAAAGATATAGGAATGAAAATGAATATCGGCTATTATTTACGTCTAAATTCAAACCTATTTAAAAATATGAGTTAGGAAACAAAAGAGTTGTATCCGTCCATATGTTCCTTATCATCAAACATGTTAACAAATCTATTAGAGTCCACCTATAGGTATGATAAAAGATTGATTAATGATAATTCTATGTGCTCATAAGTAATATTACACATTTTTCCTTATATATAACTGAATATATTTTTTTAACAGTTTATTTGTATCCCTTAGTTTAATATTTATTTATGAGTTAGGGACACAAATAGATATACATTTCTAATACGATTCCGAGAAAAAAAAACCTATGGGTTATGATATATTACCGGTACTAGTTGCACCCGGATCTAAGTCCGAAGAAAAAAAAACTCCATTCATCCTATAAAAATAAATCTAGCACGAGATGTGACGCATTACTACTAATCTAAACTCTTGTACTAGGTTTTTTATGTCTTTTCTAGGATGGAGGGAATATGTAATACTCCTTCCGTTTCAAAATATATAGTTCTAGGATATATCACATATACTTAAAATCTCTTATATTTTGGGATGGAGGGGTAGGATATAGGAAGAGTATGATACCACTGTACTCACCCAATTTCACTCTTAGAAAAAAAGCAAAAAAAACTGTAATAAAAGAGGTAGATATGTTGCAATGAATGATGGCCGTCAAGATGCGGATCGGACGGTGGAGAGCATTCCAGCAGGTATTGCTGAAGTCTGCATCCCATTCCCAACCGCCGCACCCACACCCGATGATGCTGCCCATTGCGAATGCCACATGTGGCCCGGAGCGCCCATACAAAGGCATCCTTGTATTTTGATGATTTACGGCACCAAGTCGGTCTCCGTCGCCATCCGCCACGATCTCTCGCAAAATTAATCCGCTCCCCTCCCTTTTGATTTCGGCCTTTCCCCCGTTACTCCTCTCCTTTCCTCTCTCGTGCTCTGCGCTCCTCTCAGCCGGACGCGGCGATATCGGGAGGAGGAGGCGGAGGCGGCGGCGGGAGAGGGCATCGACATCACCGACCGCGCGGCAGCGGCCGCTGCTCGCGACTCGCTCGGTGTGGATTTGTGGGGGCTGGGGATTCGAGTGGCGGCGTGTTTGCGCGTTTGGGTTGTCGCCGAGGCGGATTCGAGGGAGTGGTCTGGGGGGGAGATCTGTAAGGGAGCGGAATGCAGCAGGAGCAGCGGAAGAAGGTGGGTTCCCGGGTTCCGGCGATCTCTTGCCCTCTTCCCTCGTGTTCTCTGTGTCTCTCTCGACGTATATGGGTGGGTGCCCGTTCATGTTGATGCGGTGCGCGAATCGCCTCGGTGTTCTTCAATGTTTTTGTCTTCTTATTTTGTTATTTAAGTTGTGGTTGTCTAATGGCGTTCTGGTGTTGCTGTTGATTTCAGTTCTAACGCGCGATTTGCAAATAGGCTAGTTTGAACTTCCCATCGCCATTTTTCCAAATACATTTTTGATATTTTTATTTTACTTTTTTTTACATGTTCTAATGGATTCAGTTATTGCGTTGTTCATGGCCGAAATGTGCGATCTAGCTATCTATGTGGTTGAAAAGGCCAAATGCGGTGTGCACCGAACGGTGAGTTACCAACAGCTCATCCTTCACATGCCAAAGTTGACCATTACCGTGTCGCTGCGAGATGCTTCTGCGCCGAACTAAACAACGCCGCATGCTGCTGCTTTGCCCTGTCGGTGGGGAAAGCTTTTCCCTTTCCTCATGTGGGGCTTCCGGGCTTCGGAAATATCCACAAGCAAACCCATCTCGGTGGTAAAGCTAAAACAAAAGTTCGTTGCTGTGTCCATGATTTAATGCTGGTGGAAGCTTCTTAATGTTCGGTTTCGAATTGCAATAATTTTGTGACATCACCGATATGGTGCTGTTTTGTTTCTGAGACTGATTATATGAAAGTTCATTGCAATCTTCAGTTATGGGCTGTTGATTCAGTGTGTGAAATTTCTTTTTTTTTTTCAGAGCTCTGCGGAGGAGTTTTTTACAGAGTATGGTGATGCAAACCGGTACAGGATCCAAGAAGTCATTGGTAAGGGAAGCTATGGGGTTGTGTGCTCTGCCATTGATTTGCACACTAGACAGAAGGTGGCGATCAAGAAGGTGCACAATATTTTTGAGCATGTCTCGGATGCTGCGCGCATTCTCCGTGAGATCAAGCTTCTGAGACTCCTAAGACATCCGGACATTGTTGAGATCAAGCACATCATGCTACCTCCTTCAAGAAGGGACTTCAAAGATATTTATGTTGTCTTCGAGCTTATGGAATCTGATCTCCACCAAGTTATAAAGGCTAATGATGACTTAACAAAGGAGCACTACCAATTCTTCCTTTATCAATTACTCCGGGCCCTCAAATACATTCATACTGGTAGGAAACATTAACTTTTAGATAGTGTGCATTTGTAGTTGTATATTAGTTACCCCTTTGATCTCATTTTACAATGCAGCACTCTGTAGTTAGTCTTATATGTATTGCACATTCATTATTGCATAGAGGGCAGTCACCTACTCATCATGCCCTTCAACCACTCTCCCCATGTGTTTGTTCTTTAGTATAACTATAAAAGTAAGTGAAGTAATGGGGCAGTTATGGCTTCCTCAGTGACCATGTCTAGACAATCTACACTGAATGTGAGTATTTGTATTTACCAAAGGTTTCTTGGAGTGCAGTCAATCAAATGCAGATAATTAACCACCATGTTTTTGCAAACCAATTTAGCAGCAGGGGCTTTCCCCTTGATGATGTAAAACCAAGTTAACCAACGGGTTTGTGTATGCTTTTGTAGATTATATTTTACCTATAAATTTTATTTATCTGGTTCCTTGCTTTGTGCTAGCTGGTCCAATCATGATACCTGTCACTATCTCTCTATATTTTAATAAGTCCACATAACGTATCTATTTACATATCAGTCTGCATCCTTTTAGTTTTTTCAAACTAGTAGCTTTCTTTTAGCCCACAGGCCATTCTAAAATTACTGCGAAAGTAAATTATACTTAATTGTAACAGTCAAGGTATAAGACCTGACTGTAAGTTCATGGAAGCTTTGTGACTTATTTAGCACTCTTGTCATTTTCTTCATTACTTTTATGTAGTATCTACTCTGATAAGGACACAATCTGATTGCTTGAGGGGATTATTGTCCAATAATTGTCGTAGGTATTGACTTGCCATTGGCCACTGCTAACAACACATCAACCATGCCCTGTTGTTTTTCTACCTTATTGACACCCTGTGTAAAATCTTATGACTCAATTGCATACTATTCTCTTATTTTTATATTGCCATAATGTGTGCTAACACTGAGTTTATATAACTGTAGCTAGTGTTTATCACCGTGATCTGAAGCCCAAGAACATTTTAGCAAATTCTAACTGCAAACTGAAAATATGTGATTTTGGGCTAGCACGAGTTGCATTCAACGATACCCCAACAACTGTCTTCTGGACGGTATGTTAGTATGAAGCACAAACCCAACTCCAGCTGATTTGGTTGAAGTACTACCATGATTTATGGACATAACACGTATGCTCTGCAGGATTATGTAGCAACAAGATGGTACAGGGCTCCAGAGCTCTGTGGATCCTTCTTCTCAAAGGTGAGCTTTGCAGTTCATGCATATGTTTATCCTGACAGAAATACAATGTGCTTGTTAGACTTGACGATTTCATATTATGTTTTATATGGTAGTTCATCTTTGTGTTTCGTTGATACTGTTTATCCATTTTTGCTAGAGATTTATATCTGTTCAATCTTGTTCTGATATCATTTTTTCGTTCTGTTTTGTATTTTAATTCAAGGACTTATTCTTATTTCCCATTAATTCCATGTTTTACACAAATATGGACCAATATCCTGCTGAATAGCTGCTACGTTTACAACAATTCAGATTACTGTAAAAAAAAGCAACAGTTCAGAATTATCCTGTCTTTCAATTAGAACAGTACAAGCTTTTAAAAAATTCTTCACATGCCTGGCAAACTAATGTGCTGCTTTTATGCTTATCATAATTCATTTCAAGGGTGTGGTTGTATGCAGCATCTTAATGTGTTTTGCATTATCATTTCACCGCAGTATACACCAGCTATTGACATTTGGAGCATTGGGTGCATCTTTGCTGAGGTGTTGACAGGGAAGCCTTTGTTTCCCGGTAAAAATGTTGTCCATCAGTTAGACTTGATGACTGATCTTCTAGGAACACCTTCCATGGATACAATTTCCCGGGTATGATAGTACTGTTAGGTGAAGGTTTTTTGTTGGTCCTCCTGGGAGGAGGCTTCAGTGACACCAACGTTTGGCTTATTGTTCTCTTCCTTTCCAGGTTCGGAATGAGAAAGCAAGAAGGTACTTGAGCAGCATGAGAAAGAAAGATCCAGTCCCCTTCTGTCGAAAGTTTCCCAATGCAGATCCTTTGGCACTAAAACTCTTGCAACGGTTATTAGCCTTTGATCCAAAGGACCGTCCAACTGCTGAAGAGGTAACTGTTTGGTGCCTTTTGTCACTGTGATAAACTGATATGTCAATTTCTTTTCTATGTTACTACTTGCTTAAGATGTTGCTTGCAACTTTAGTTTGGTATGTGAAGTATTTTGTATTGTTGTGACATTCTTCTGATACTTAAAAAAACTTGTCAGGCATTGACTGATCCATACTTTAAAGGCCTTTCCAAGATTGATAGAGAACCATCATGCCAGCCAATCAGAAAAGTGGAGTTTGAATTTGAGCAGAAAAAATTGTCCAAGGAAGATATAAGGGAGCTGATATTCCAGGAGATATTGGAATATCATCCACAATTGCAGAAGAACTACAGAAATGGAACAGAGAGAGCAACCTTTCTCTACCCAAGGTTTTAGCTTTTCTGTATTTGCACACGTATGGTGCTTTTGCACATGCATGTACCATGTATTTACACGTTTCTTTACTGTATCAAGTCTCATTGACAGTGATAACTTGTGGTCATGTTTATACAGTGCGGTTGATCAGTTTAAGAAGCAGTTCTCTAATCTTGAAGAAAGCAATGGAAGTGGCTCAGCAATTCCAGTGGAAAGAAAACATGCGTCGCTTCCTAGGTAATAGGCATCAAATTCTGGTCTCGTGTTAATATTTATTTATTTTATTTTGAGGTGTCCTTTGAAGGTCATCTCAAGATTTCTCAATATCAAGGCAACCTTGGTGCCAAATGATGAAAGAAACATCTAGATCAGGTCAAGGGTTCCTTGTCCAGATGGCAAACTGGGTTATATAAAACTTTGAACTGAAGTAACTGGGGCTCACATGAGTTCAAAGAAAATAATTGCTTTATTCCTGAAGTGTGTCAAAATCTTGTGCATGGTCTTGTACCAAGCACAGTGCTAGAGATTTCTCTAGGAATTTGTGGTTCTGTCAATGTTGTAGAGTTGGCGCATATATGATATGATGGAGAAAGGAACTCGCACACTAGAGTCATGTTACATAAGAATCTTGCAGTCTAGATATTCTGACATTAGACGAGAGTTGATTAGCATGCATTCACCCATAATGTTATACCCTGTTGCCGCACTTATGTATTCTTCGTTTTGTCTGGCCTTCTGTCATATGATTTATCATTTGATTTAGTTAAAACTTGAGTCTTTTGCTAATCTACATCTACATTTTTAAGGTCTACTACTGTTCACTCTACTCCAATTCCTCCCAAGGAACAACCTCTTGCTGCCTCATTGAAGAGCAGCAGGCCCGTCTCTGATGAACCTTGTAAAAACCCATGGGTCATGGGAGGATTTTCTGGAAATATTCCCACTTCTTCTCAGGTTCCACAAGTGGCAAAACCAGGTGCACTTGTGTTTCATTTATTAGTACTAGTATATCTACATGTTCTGTTTATATTTCTAATACATTTCCTTTTTAGCAGTGGCACCAGGGAGACCTGTTGGGTCAGTATTACCTTATGAGACTGGAAGCACCAATGATCCTTATGGTGCAAGGGGACCAGTGATGAGTTCAGGGTATCCTCCCCAGCAACAAATCTCACAAGCATATGGTTATCATCAAGTGCCTGCAAGGATGAACTGTGTTGAACAATCACAAGCCATGGATGCTTATAAAATGCATTCACAGTCACAGACGCAGGCCTATGCTTATCCGAACAGCAAAGTCACGGCTGATGTTGCTCTGGACATGAGAGGGTCCACCTTCCATCATTCTGCAGGATCAAAGAACGGCTCGTTAGATAGAATGGTAACACAGACTGACATATACACAAGATCTCTTAACGGCATTGTTGCTGCCGCGACTTCGGCAGGCGTTGGTACTAACAGAAAGGTTGGTGCTGTACCCATCAGCACCTCAAGGATGTATTAGTAGTGACTAACAGCCTAAATTGATTGGCATATATTGGATTTCGTTGCTGGAGCGGCTCCTAATTATTTACAAGCCACCAGTAATAAATGGAGAAGTTTGCTTGGAAGATGGTCAGATGGATGAGGGCGACTAGCAGAGGTGATTCAGTATGACCTCTTCCACTTGTTGTTCGACCTGATCAGCTAGGTAGAATTGTCGCTCTTCGCTGTGCACCGGACAAACAACAGAGATGTACCCTGCGACATATCTTTCTTGCTAAATTACAAATACTACATCACACAGGTCAGCAGAAATTTCGTCTTCCACCTTGCTACTTGTAGTAGTATTAGAACAACCGAGATGTTAGTACGCGCAAAGCAAGTAGGTTGCTCCTCACAGCTGAAGACATCTGGCGACAATGTTTACAGCACGTGCAGCAGCAGCGTGAGTCCTGTGACGCCGTGCTTTGGGACGACTACATTTTTGACAAGTCGATGATAATTGCAGTCTAGTATGCGTTTGACACGTCTGTTCAGGTATGCTTCCGAGAATTTCTCCTGGAGCATACTTACGTACACAATTTAATTTTTAATTTAAGACCACCAATTGCCAACCTATTTAAGCCTCTCCGATGCCTCCATTTCCCAAGCACACCGGCTCGATCAGCTGCTCTCCTTGCAAAGTTGCAATACATCACTCAGCCGTCGATAAGCCACGTTGAGCCCGCGACAGCCGACGCGGGCGCGCCATGGGACCTCCTTCCCCATTGTCCCTCGTCTTCGTCGTCCTCGCGGCCGTCTCGCTCTCGGCCTCGGCGGCGGTATTGCCCAGAGGAGCCCTCCCGACCAAGTCGGGCTACCTCCCCATCCCACCGACGAACGCTTCGCTCTACTTCGCCTTCTACGAGGCCACCGAGCCGGTGACCACGCCGGCCACGACGCCGCTTCTCGTCTGGCTGGAGGGCGGCCCCGGCTGCTCCGGCTTCCTCAGCAACTTCCTCCAGATCGGCCCTTACCTTTTCGCCGGCGGCTCACTGTCTCCCAATCCCTTCGCGTGGAACCGCCGGTTTGGTCTCCTCTTCATCGACAGCCCGCTTGGCACCGGCTTCAGCGTCGCGCCTTCCCCCGCCGCCATCCCCACCAACCAGTCCGTCGTCGCCGAGCACATCCTCGCCGCGCTCCAGTCCTTCTACTCCCTCGAACCGAGCTTCCGTGCCCGCCCGCTGTTCCTCACTGGTGAGAGCTACGCCGGCAAGACCATCCCCACGGCCGGCGCGCTCATAGTAGCAACAAACCCGACGTTGCCGGAGCAGCAGCGGATCAACCTGCGCGGCGTGGCCATCGGCAACGGGATGACGCACCCGGTCACGCAGGTGACCACGCACGCCGACATCGCCTACTTCATGGGGCTCATCAACGGGAAGCAGAAGCGGGAGGTGGAGGCGATGCAGGCGAGGGCGGTGGCGCTGACAAGGGAGGAGAGGTGGCGCGAGGCGTACCTCGCGCGGGAGGGCCTTCTCAAGTGGATGGAGAACGCCTCCGGGGTGGCGTCGCTGTTCGACGTGGGGGTGACGACGTCGCTGGAGGCGGAGGCCGCGGCGCTCACGCCGCTGCTCAACGGCGCCGAGGCGAAGGGGGCGCTGGGCGCGCCGGGCGACGTGGAGTGGAAGATGTGCAGCGCGGCGGTGGGCAGGGCGCAGCACGAGGACGTGATGAAGAGCGTGAAGCCGGAGGTGGAGGCGCTGCTGCAGCGTGGGACGAGGACGACGCGCGTGCTGCTGTACGGCGGGATCCGCGACGTCAAGAACGGGCCGGTGTGCACGGAGGCGTGGGTGCGGGAGCTGGAGTGGGACGGCCTCGCCGCGTTCCAGGACGCCGACCGCGCCGTGTGGCGAACCCGAGGCGGCGAGCTCGCCGGGAGCGTGCAGAGCCACGGAGCGCTCGTGAACGCTGCGGTGTACGGTGCCGGGCACTTCGTGCCGTTTTCTCAGGGGCGCGCGGCGCAGGAGATGATCGAGGATTGGGTGTTCGGCAAGGGATTGTTCGGCGCCAGCGGCGTGAAGGCGTAAGGCAAAATGGTTTCTTCGTTCATAGTAGTATATGTAGTTTGTACGTAGATCATTTCAGCACCCATGATAAATAAATAAAAATTTTGGATCAATGATCCTTGCCTCTTTCCATCGTTCCTTGGTGTAGTATACATGCTAGATCATTTCAGCTCACAAAGTTCATCCCCAAGTCCGCGCTTGGAACTGGATGCCATGGACGATATCGGCAGCAATGTCTTGTCGGCGTAACAACGGAGATCGTAGGATGTCCGCGAAAGTAGGAGACGTGGAGCAGCAATTTACGTTGAGAAAAAAAAAATCCAATTTGACTCCTGATCGAGGGAATCGTTTTACACCGTTTTTAGTTGTTGGATGAGTCGGTATACTCGGTTGAGAGATAAAAATAAAAGTAGATTCAACCTATAGTGAGCAAGTAGAATTAGACTTTTTCCTTGTCATAATGGTTTTGAAAAGACGAGCTTTCTTCCTAGCATATTTGGCCCATTTGGGTACAACACGTTTGACTTAAAATAAGTTCACTTTAGGTCTATCAATTTATCGTACAATCTAATATTTGTCCTTCAACAAAATAAACTAGATATAATCCATCCCTTAAGTTACAAAACCAGAACAAACAATACCCCTTGGTGTTGACGATGAAATTTGGTAAATCATGCATCGAATTTGGAGTTAAGACCGAAGCGGATTTGGAAGGAAATCGGTAACAGAAACAGAGTATAAATCGGCTTCGGAACTGCATCGGTTACGGTGTGCATCGGCTGATATTGAATCGGACAAGGAAGCCGATGTAGCCGATTCCGACAAGGGGGTGTTGGAACCATTGTTGGGTTCGTTTAAAGTGCTTCATGAGGATTGTCATGTATGGATTGAGTCCGAAAAAGGCAATTGTATCTATTAATTAGGAATAGTTTGTTAGTTTCCTTTTATCTTTAGGAAAGTGTGTTTAGTGTCCGATAAGAACTTTATGTGTTTCCTTTTATCTTTAGGAAAGTTTGAGTCGTGTCCGATATGGACTAGTATCTACCCATGGGTATAAATATGTACACCCGGGGTCTATGTAAATTATCTCTAGATCAATACAACTTCGGCGCATCACCACCTTTTACCTTTTTACTTGCGACGAGTTCTTGTTTCAAGTTGGGCTGCATCGACTTCGATCTCCGACGAGGAGTAAGGCTTGTTATGGCGGCTTGCATTATCGGGATTAGTACTTCCATCGCTTCGACACTCTAATCTTGTTCATGTAAGTCGTCGAGTTATCATATACATTATATAATATAGATTGATAATGTTTTCTACTTGCATCGGCCGATCTCTATCTAGAATTTTGTCGATATCGGCTAGATTACTTTGTTGGCTTAGATTATATAATGTATCCACCACCCTGAAAATCAGTCAAAAGCTTGATTGTCTAGATATTATGTTTCTTTTCATACTTAGTGCTGCATCAGTTAAGTTTGATCTACTAAGTCGTGCTTAGAACCATAATCTCTAACCTGCTTCTTGATTGCCAATAAGGGTTTCATCGGGGTTTCAGCCGATGAGTTATCTGGACGTTGCATCGGCTTACAAGGATTACCTACAAAGTTGGTTTTAGCCGATGACAACAAAGGTTTCACTGTTTATATAATCATTTGGATCTATTGACATCGGACCACCAGCCGATAAATGCTTCAACCTTCGGATCAGTACTTATTTAATCTATCATTACTAGCCGATTGGTTTCTACTGGATTATATTATTTTATTTTCATCAGCCGATTATCTTTATGTCATTATTTACTCAAGTATCAAGATCTATACTGGATATCGGCTGGTATCGACATCGGCTGGAATCACTCCATCGGCTTGTCAGCCGATCGGCTATCTTTTGATCTTCAATTTATATATCTTGTCAGTTGCAGGATCAAACTGACTGGCACGCCCGCATCTCATTATTATTTTGGACCTGCACTGGAGCTAAGCAGATCTCCCAGGCCATCGTGTTTTTACGTCAACACTTGGTAATATTTTCCCCGTTTTAGCTGTTATGACACCTACGTAACTCATTTGACTAGGTCTTCATCCCACGTGATATTGACGTGATGTTTACATGATAATTTGATTTGGAAAATAATAAATATCAACGCTCACATGTCAGTTACACCAAAAAGTAATGGCACCTATATGAGCCCCACATCTCTCCTTCTCTCTTCTCTCTTCCAGACTTGAGCGATCTTCTTCCTACCCATGGTCGAGCTCGTCCCCCCGCTTTGCTTTGCCGTGGAGTGATAATTGAAATGTTGGCCGGCTTACAGCCAAGGTCTTGTTGGAGCTCTCCAACTCTGATACCACGAACGCCACCTAGCAATCCAACATCGATTTGTATCTTCCTTTCGGTCACTTTTCCGATGGAGCTATTAAGCTACTGGTAGTAGTAGTAGTATAATAGGATCGGGTTTACATCCTCTGTCATAATGGTACTTTCATTACAGATACTGACATGTGGGGTAATAGAAGGATGAAACCCACGTATCAGTGATTGTAATGATAGTGATATTATGATAGATGATCTTCACCCACTGGGATCAGAGGACGTTGGTTCTATGCAATGTGCATCAGAGAAAGTCTGTTTTTGTAGCTTTCTGCAGGCATCTTTGCTTTGACCTCACTGACGATCGTATCCTAATGACCTAATCTTGTGTGCTTGCTCCTCTAGGAAGATGTGTGTGTGTTTTGTCCTGCATTGACCTGTCGCCCGTGTACGTAGCCACCCACTACGCGCGCTGCTCACACCTGAGCCAGTCCACGCCCGACGGTCGCCGGTCCGCGTCACCCGTCCGGTTACTTGGGCTACGCGCGCATCTCACCCCGCAACATTTCGCGCTACTAACCCGCCCGCGCGGCCGCTCCTGCCTCCATCCGCCGCGGGGCGGGACGAGATCGACCACCTCGCGTCACATGCGCGACGTGACCCTCTCGCTCGTACACCCGTCCGTGAGTCCGTCGCGGGTTGACCTCGCGTGTCGTGTGTGCGGGCGTGCCAACCGCGCGCGCTTCGCGGGACGCCGCTACCACCGATGAGCAGCCGTCGGCGCCGGCGTCCTCTGCATCGCTCCGCTCCGCCTGCCGTGCTCTGCATCTCTCTCTCCCTCCCCTATGTTCCCGCGGCGGATGGTGAGGAGCGGCGGCCGGCGGAGGACTGTGAGGAGGACGGCACCGGCAAAGGAGCCGGTGGCACCCCCTAATCCTCCACTTCGTGCTCCCTCCTGGATCGACACTGACCATGGCCTTCTTCACCACCGCACAATCGAGGGATTGGAGCCTCGTCTTCCTCGCCGCGAGCTCGAGCTTGCCAGCCAGTCGGCGGGAAGACGGCATTAGCGGCTGGCGAGGAGATTTCAGATACCGCCGAGACCAACGCGCTGTTGTATTCCTCCCCCGATGCTCTGCCGACCCCAACCCATCGACCTCTTTGGCAACGGCAAGAGAAACACGGCGACTCGACGGCGGGATCAGGCTCCTCTACCTTCAAAAAAGTATGTGACTTTACCATTGGTACGTGGATCCGATAAACCATGGGTCCACTTACCAGTGATAAAAATATGATGCCTTTGAAGGTAGAGGATTTTCAATCCGTGAGGATGATGGGGCGCATATCGAGGGAGCTCGAGGAGGGAGGAGAGAAGGTACAACCAACGAGAAGCTCTCAGCTCATCGCGCACAACCAACTCAGGAACTGAGGCGAGGCGAACCACTGTGCGGGGGACGAGCACAATCATAGAGAGGAAGAAGACCGCCCGGGATCGGGAGAGAGAAGGAAGAGAAAGGGAGTGAGAATGTCACCTAGGATTCACCATTTTTAAATTATTTTTGGTGTAATTGATATGTGGGCCTATGATTTTTAATTATTTTCAGATCATCACGTTAATACCATGTGGAATAAAAATCTAGTCAAATGAGCCATATAGGCGCTACATCAGCGAAAACGGGGATAATACGGTCGAGGGATCAGTTTAAATGTATAATTATTGCAAGAATCTAACGGAGATTAAATAATCCTATAAAAATTTTATGCAAAGTTTTTGTATCAGTAAACAATGTGTATGGGTTACAAAGAGTATGTGCTGCTAATGACTAGTACTAGTGATTGAGTTTAGGCTCTTGACATCTGTTGGTTGACCTGACCAAATAAGAAATTAAGAAATGCTGCTCTCCTCTGACCAGGAAACGGAGACCAATATGTTATGTCCATATGTATTGCCCTCTTCTGTCGCGCAAAATAGCCGCGTTTTGGCTCACTAGTCACTAGCTTGATGTGCGGTGTGTGACGATGTCAGTTTGGAACAACTACTCAATTGACTACTTGATGATAATGTAGCTTCAAACATCTGTATTACATATATCATCAGGTACACTTCCAAGAACTTGTACCCGAGAAATTTCTCAGCTACACGACAATACACACACTTCCGAGAATTTCCGACAATACACATATTTCATTACCAGCCTACTCCTACTTAAAGGCTTTGTGTGTGTGCCAGTGCCATTCTCAAGCACAACTGAATTGCCCATAGGTACAAATCATTCAGCCATGGGACCTCCTTCCCGGCCGTTTTACCTCGTGTACGTCGTCCATGCGGCCGTCTCACTCTCGCTCTCGGCCTCGGCGGCGGTATTGCCCAGAGGAGCCCTCCCGACCAAGTCGGGCTACCTCCCCATCCCGCCGGCGAACGCTTCGCTCTACTTCGCCTTCTACGAGGCCACCCATCCGCTGACACCGCCGGCCTCCACGCCTCTTCTCGTCTGGCTGGAGGGCGGCCCCGGCTGCTCCGGCTTCCTCAGCAACTTCCTCCAGATCGGCCCTTACCTTTTCGCCGGCGGCTCACTGTCTCCCAATCCCTTCGCGTGGAACCGCCGGTTTGGTCTCCTCTTCATCGACAGCCCGCTCGGCACCGGCTTCAGCGCCGCGCCTTCCCCCGCCGCCATCCCCACCAATCAGTCCGTCGTCGCCGAGCACATCCTCGCCGCGCTCCAGTCGTTTTTCTCTCTCGAGCTGAGCTTCCGTGCCCGCCCGCTGTTCCTCACCGGTGAGAGCTACGCCGGCAAGACCATCCCCACGGCCGGCGCGCTCATAGTAGCAACAAACCCGACGTTGCCGGAGCAGCAGCGGATCAACCTGCGCGGCGTGGCCATCGGCAACGGGATGACGCACCCCGTCGCGGAGGTGACGGCTCACGCGGACATCGCCTACTTCATGGGCCTGATCAACGCGAAGCAGAAGCGCGAGGCCGAGGCGATGCAGGCGGATGCGGTGGCGCTGACAAGGGAGGAGAGGTGGCGCGAGGCGTCCACCGCGCGGGCGCGGCTTGTGTCATGGCTGGAGAACGCCACGGGCGTCGTGACGCTGCTCGACGTGGATGCGCAGCAGTCGGTGGCGGTGATAGCCGCGGGGCTCGCGGACTTCCTCAGCACCCCCGAGGTGAAGGCGGCGGTGGGCGCCAGGCCCGACGTCGCGTGGGAGGCGTGCTCCGCGGCGGTGGTCGCGGCGCAGCAGGAGGACGTGATGAAGAGCGCGAAGCGTGATGTGGAGGCGCTGCTGCGTGGGCCGACGCCGACGCCGACCCGCGTGCTGCTGTACGAGGGGATCCGCGACGTGGGGAACGGGCCGGTGTGCGCGGAGGCGTGGCTGCGGGAGCTGGAGTGGGACGGCCTCGCCGCGTTCCAGGACGCCGGCCGCGCCGTGTGGCGAAGCGGAGGCGGGCTCGCCGGGTACGTGCAGCGCCATGGCGCGCTCGTGCATGTGGCCGTGTACGGTGCCGGGCACTTCGTGCCGTTTTCTCAGGGGCGCGCGGCGCAGGAGATGATCGAGGATTGGGTGTTCGGCAAGGGATTATTCAGCGCGGCCACCGTGTAGAACCTGTACATCATTTCAAGGCATATATAAATAAATAAATAAATAAAGTGAGAGTAATGCACGTAAAAATGGCCAGAAATTTGAAGTGTTCGTGGTTTTTTTTTTGACACGTGAAGTGTTCGTGTTGCTGTTAGCTCACCAAGTTCATCCCCGAGCGCGTGCATAGGATCCGGCAGCGAAGGCTTCTCGGCCTCGGGCCGTTGCACCATTCGTAGCGATCCAAAGTCCGATGGGCCGAAATGGGTCGTTACCATCGGCTGCCGCCCAAGATCCACGGGACCGTGTGCTGTCGTGGCCGCAGAACACGACGGACCGTGTACGCTGTTCGACCTCGCGCGGGATCCTGCACGCCGGCACACATTCGGCAATCTGGCACCGGCAGGCGGCAGCTTTGGAAAGTAAGAATTGACGAAAGCATTCAATGGCAACGAGTGATGGATTCATCAAGTGACGCAAGGCCCAGTGGCAGAGGGTTGGTGAGGGGTTTTGTTTGGTTTGATTATGCCCTTCAACGGACCAAACCAGCAACCAAAAAATTGCAGCAGTTGGCAGAATCTCTCATCCCCGCTTCAGTTTATCGCGGAGACGGACGTGAAGATCAGAATTCAGATGTCATTTTCTTGTTGAAGTCACCGCTTACAACACACCCCGTGACGTGTCACTTTTCCAAAAGTCCTCTCTCGTCAATGACAAACAGTCAAATTATCGGAAGTTCACAAACCAGGACCAATACTCAGCGTCGTTAGTTTACCCGGCACAATATCTCAGGACACCAAACACGATTTTTGACTCGCTCATTTGGAAAGTTTGGGCGCGCGGGGAAATGCAAATTCCACGCATGACTAGTTATTCCAAATAGAGTTTGGACCTCCGACTAGCTCGCGATTAGAGGATGGCAAAATAATGGGCTTTGCCCTCTCTGCCGTAGAGAATACGAACGGCTATACATCTCGTTATCAATTACAGATACACAAAAAAAATATGGAGCATAGTAGATGTTTGGCTGGCTTACCAACAGTCTGACCTTGAACAATGGGAGGCGACCCAGACCGTAAAAGATTGATGGGAAGCTCTAGCAAACACAATAGGAGTTCAAAAGAAGGGATTGCGCACTTTCATTCTCCTTGCCGTTTGGGAGATATGAAAGGAGAGGAACCAACGAATCTTCGAGCATAATAAGATCATGTCATCTTTCCTTTGTGCTAAAATCAAGGAAGAGGCGTGGATATGGTTAATGGCAGGAGCAAAGCACTTACGTGACCTTTTGCCTTACACTGCATACTGTTTAGAGTTTTTTCCCTTTTCTTCCCCCTAGAGACTGTATTCTTTTCCTACTATATTCAATGAAAAGGCACATTCTCATGTTTCCATTAAAAAAATGATAAATGCGCACACACCGCATAGTACTACAGTACAAAACACAGCGAGACACAGACATCTTGTCGTACTATCTCTATCTGATTATTACTGGCATGAGCTGATTGATCGGGAAAAATTTAACGATATGCCACTTAATAGAGGTGGCTTCAACAGAATGCCACCCTCTACATTGTCCCTATAAAAATAACACTCAATAGAGGGGGCTCCTTAACAGAATACCACTTTAGGCTGTTTTGATATTTTTAAACAAAAATGGTGTGCAAAATAACAAAAAACCCCTAGTTCCTTTCTCACATGTTAGGGTGATTGCGGCAGCAGCGGCGGCGACCGGGGGCGCGTCGGCGAGCGGCGGAGGCGGTGGCCGGGGGCGCGTGGACGAGTGGCGGCGGCGGCAGCCGGGAGCGCGCTGACCCGGGGGTGGTGGCGTCAGCCCCGCGCGACCGATAGAGAGTCGAGAGAGACGAGAAAATCATCTCTCTGTGGATCTAAACAATAGTAAGGAGCATTTTGGTTATTTCGCGAGCGAAGTCTGGAAAAAAATATAAACAAAATGAAAAAACCTTAAAATATTTTAAGTTGAAAGTGACATTCTGTTAAGGAACCCCTCTATTGAGTGACATTTTTATAAGGACAATGTATAGAGTGACATTCTGTTACAGTCATCTCTATTGAGTGGCATATAGCTAAATTTCTCGATTGATCGGTGCACTCAACAACGAGAATTTTCAGAATATGCCACCAAATACGCACTGCTTTCAGGGTTTGCCACCCAATTCGCGCTATTTTCAGAATATGCACTGGAGTGCGAATTTTATTTGTTCCGTGCCACTCCATCCCCTAGCAGTCGCGTCATCATCCTCCATCCTCCCGGCGACGCCGCCGTCAGTCCACCACTGCTCACGCCCGCGTTAGCCACACTGTCACCCGTCTGTCGCCTCCATTGTCGTCCTCCTCTGCTACGTCTTCTGGGTAGGTCCGTCTCGGACTTGCGACAGCGTTGGTGGTGAGGACGACGACGAGCGCGAAGGAAAGCTCACCGGCATGGGAGAGGAGGAGCTCGCCAGCGTGGGGAGGACGAGCTCGCCGGTGTGGGGGAGGACGAGCTCGCCGGCAGCGACCTGATGCGTGCGGGCAAACGGCGTTGTGTGTGAAGAAAAGCTCACCAGTGTGGGAGAGGAGGAGCTCGTCGGCGTGGGGAGGAGGAGCTCACCGGCGGCGGCCAGATGCGTGCGGGCAAACGGCGCGAGAGGGATGAACTGATGACGAGCGGCTTCGGGAGTCGGAGTGGTACGGAATGAAGCAATTCGTATCCTCAATGGTATATTCTGAAAGTAGTGTGAATTGGGTGGCAAACCCTGAAAATAGTGGGTATTCGGTGGCATATTTGGGAAATTCTCTTCAACGACTGCCATTTCAACGCCACGGACCACAGACTGACAAGCTCATCCTGTTCCCATCTCAACCGCAGTCACTCACCAATGGCTCCGCCGCCGCCGCTTCTCCTCGTCGTGCTCCTGCTCGTCGGCTTCGTCAGCGCCAGAGCCATCACACGCTCAGCTGAAGCGGCGGCGGCGTTCCCCAACGAAGCCCTGCCGACCAACTCCGGCTACCTCCCCATCCCGCCAGCCAACGCCTCGCTCTTCTTCGCCTACTACGAGGCCACGCTCCCGCTCACGCCGCCGTCCTCCACGCCGCTCCTCCTCTGGCTCCAGGGCGGCCCCGGATGCTCCGGCCTCACCGGAAATTTCTTCGAGCTCGGCCCCTACTTCGTCAACCACGACGCGCTCTCCCTCTCGCCCAACCCATTCTCGTGGAATCGCCGATTTGGTCTCCTCTTCATCGACAACCCGCTCGGCACGGGCTTCAGCGCTGCGCCGTCCCTCGCCGCCATCCCCACCAACCAGTCCGTCGTCGCCGCGCACCTCTTCGCCGCGCTGCAGTCGTTCTTCGCGCTCCAACCGGGGTTCCGCTCCCGCCCCTTCTTCCTCACCGGCGAGAGCTATGCCGGCAAGTATGTCCCGGCGGCTGGGTCGTACATCCTGGCCGCGAACCCCACTCTGCCAAAGCGGCTGCGGGTTAACCTCCGCGGCGTGGCCATCGGCAACGGGCTGACGCACCCCGTCGCGCAGGTGGCGACGCACGCGGACACCGCCTACTTCATGGGCCTGATCAACGCCAAGCAGAAGCGGGAGCTGGAGGCGCTGCAGGCGAGAGCCGTGGAGTTGACGAACGCGGCGAGGTGGAGCGAGGCGGCCGACGCGAGGGGGCTCGTGCTGTCGTGGCTGGAGAACGCGACGGGCCTGGCGACGCTGTACGACGTGGCGAAGCAGCGCCCCTACGAGACGGGTTCCGTGGGGAAGTTCTTGAACCGGGCGGAGGTGAAGGCGGCGCTTGGCGCGCGCCGCGACGTGGAGTGGGAGGAGTGCAGCGACGCGGTGGGCGCGGCGATGCACGGGGACGTGATGAAGAGCGTGAAGCCGGAGGTGGAGGCGCTGCTGCGGGGAACGCGTGTGCTACTGTACCAGGGCATCCGCGACCTCAGGGACGGCGTGGTGTCCACGGAGGCGTGGATGCGGGAGCTGGAGTGGGACGGCCTTACCGCCTTCCTCGACGCCGACCGCGCCGTGTGGCGCGTCGGCGAGGAGCTCGCCGGGTACGTGCAGCGCTCCGGCCCGCTCTCCCACGTCGTCGTCTACAGCGCCGGGCACCTCATGCCGGCGGACAACGGCCGCGCGGCGCAGGAGATGATCGAGGATTGGGTGTTGCAGGCGGGGCTATTCGATTTCGGACGCGGCGGCGTGAGGCGCGCGGCCTGACTCCGCACTCCGGGCGCGGGGCGCTGGCGGAGGTTAACCTGTGGCCTCATCTCTCGCGGTGTCAGCTCTAATCTGATTTGAGAATCGAGCAGAGTACATCGAGGGATATAATTCCCGGGAAATACAAGCATTCGAGTTTATAATGGTTTCTTCTTGTGTGGTTGAATTCATTGTGATAGTTATCTATTCCAGAAGGCAGCTTATCCAGGACCGTTTTTGTTCAGTCCAAGATCAGAGGGCAATACGGAAGGATCATTTTGTACCAAACTACCAATGCAGTCTTCGATAACAATGACGTAAAAGCAAAATACAAATCTTAGAAACACGGAGCTCTCCATTTCGATCAGAAAAGGTTCCATTTTGCTCTCTTGTAGGAGTACTCCGGAGCAGGGTTTACAAAACGAACAAAAGCCAGTTGTTTTTTTCTTCGAAAACCAGATGTTCTGGATGCTCGAGAACACAAACCGATTGGTTTTCTATTCTAGTTAAGAAAAAAATATTTTAATTTTTTGATAAAATTTGATGGGATGTTGTCGGGAATCAATGAGTATTATATTTTTCAGTCCACCTAATCTCTGATTTTGTTTTCTCATTACCAACCAAAAGTAAAGAGAATGCTGGCCCATACGTGGCTAGGCCTGAATTGGGCCCATCCAAACAAGGCCAGCCTTTCAACCTTTCTCCTGTGCCCACTGTATGGATCATGGACGCATTGGATGCGATCATGCGGTCACGAGCTCACGGCGTCAGGCGTCAGGCGTCACGCGGCTACGCGGGAGGGAGGTTGAGTGGGACGGCGGAAGGCCTGCGACGGTGATCCGTCCCTCCCTCCACGCGGATCTCGCCGTGTGGGCTGTGGCTGCACATCGGCAAGGAGCTCGCCGGGCACGTGCAGAGCTCGGGCCGGCGCGCTCTCGCATCGCACGTCGTGGTCTACGTCTACACGCGGTGCCGATGGACACATGGACGCGCGTTGCATTGCACGAGACTCTGTCGATCCCACCGGCGCAAGCAGACACATTGGCGAGCCGAACGTATTGCATCGCAGCTCAACAGGGCGACCGCGCGTCTCGTGTGTTTCGATGGCCGCGCACGTACTCTAGCGACGCTCGTCTTACTGCACCGGCTAACTGTTGAGGTCTTGAGGATCGAGGAGCTGTTGGCGCCTGGCTGTTCTATTAGGAAACAATCGGTAAATAAACGACGAAGAACAATAAATCAATCATAGAGGACACGAGATTTAACGTGGAAAACCCTTCTAAGGTAGAAGAGAAAAAACCACGGGTACCATCTAGAAAAACTTCATTATATCATACGATGTTACAAAACACCGAACGGTGGCTAGCTTATAAGAAGTATATATAAAGATGAAATCCTGAAGGGCTCTGGCCAGAGCTTTTGGTGACGGGTCTCCGCTTCGCTCCGTCCAAAGTTAACCTTTGTATGTGTGTAAATGAATTTGGATCACAACTCAACAACTCAGCATGTTCGTCTTTAATTTATCAACGATTTTTAGCTTCATCGACCAATGCGGCCCATCCACTGACACAACAGATCGGCAGGGTAACATCAGAATTCAAATCAACAAGACCCAAATTCCTCATCTTCAGTTTGGAGTTAAAGACAGTGTTTATATAGCTAGGCACTTAGCTCGCAACTCAAACAAATTAACATGTTTTGTAGACCAACAAAAAAACGAGGACACAAAACATATGTATCCCACTTCACTTGGTCATCAGTAACCATGTACTATATATATAGCCGCGCACAAATTTATCTCAAGCAGCTAGCATGCATTTTGTAAACTGTAAATAGTAGTAACTAATAAAGATCTAATTAATAGCCGTGGTGACTGCCTGTCACGGAAGGAAGAAGGTCTTGCTGCGGCGGGGTGTAGAGATGAAGAGGAGGCATCGTCGGGCGGGCGGCGTGTATGCTCGGCACGAAGCTTAACTGCTGCTGCTGGTTCATCGTCACCCGGGTGGTGAGGGCTTCGTCGAAGCCAAGAAGCGGCGGCGCGCCGAACGGGTAGCCGGCGCCGGCCATGACAGCGCGTGCGCTCATGAGCCCCTGCTGCTGCCTGTGCACGTGGTAGCTCACGGGGCTCGGGTGCGTGTGCTGTCCTTCGTACGTGGTGATCACCATGGACGGGTCCTGCTCCGACCGCTCCACCCGCTTCTTCACCCCGCACCGCGGCGCCGTGCACCGGTAGTAGCTCCTGCGTTCATGGATCGATCGAGATAATCTCAGAAAAAACTCAGAACCCAGTACTGTGTGCCTTGTTGCTAATGCTGCTAGCTGCTACTGTCAAGTGTCAAATGCATGCCAATTATATGCATATATTCAGGGTGAGAATTTGTAGAGGCGATCACCTTGGGTAGGAGCTGTTCTTGACGGCTTTCTGGCCGTACTTGCGCCACCGATAGCCGTCCTCGAGGTGGTCGACCTCGCTCTTGGTCATGAACGCCACACGTGGCTCTCGCTCCTTCTTCTCCCCTTTTTTATTCTTCATTTTGTTCGTCCTGCACGCACCAGATCGAGATCGACATATTCTGTCTCAGTTAAGATCGATATTGGCCTCTTGCACATATGATCAGGCGCCGGTGCATGCATGATTGCTAACTCGGTCGTGAATCATGTGTTAATCAACACTAGTCTCGTCAGTTAATCATTTGTTCATATATATATATGGTTAATTATTGTGAAAAGATCGGTTTCAAAAAATTATTGTGAAAAGAAGGGAGGGAACAAACCCTAAATTCCGACGTTAACACTTCACGCGCGGTATACACACACACGGAATCTTCGTATTCAGACCCAAAAAGTTAATTTGTACCGGTCGAGGAATTAAAAACTAGCTAGGTAGATGCATGTACACTCTGAAGATTAATTAATTCCTCCAGATCTATCTAGACATGCACGTGTGATAAATCGATCAAACATAAATTCAGCATGGATCGATCTAGCTAGCATATGAGTATATGGCTACAAACAATAAGATCAAATACGTACTGAACTTACTTGCAACTCTGAACGGCTGATCCCTCATCGTCAATCTCCTCCTCGTCCTCCGGCCGACGACCTTTCTTGCACCGGCGCAGATCGTCCCCTCCGGCCGCCTCGCTGGACGACGACAGCACCGACGAGTTCGGCGTGGCCGCGGCCTGACTGGCATGATCCACCACCGTTTCGTGCTTCACGGCAGCATCGCCCATCGGAGACGAAGCGTACACGGGGTCCTGCAAGAAGCCTTGCAGATAGTCCGTGATGCTGGAGTACGGCGTGATGAGCCCAACACCATCATCTCCTCCATCACCGGCGCCGGCTCCTCCGGACGCCGCCGATCTGCCAAAAAAGAAGCTGCCCACCACGTCGTCGTCGTGGTCGAAGGGGAGGAAGCCGGCGGCAGGATGATCCTCGTAGAGGCCATGACCTCCTCCTCCAGGTCCAGACATGGAGTGTGAAGCTGGGGAGGAAGAGGGCGTTGAACGGAGCAAGCAAGAGAAGGCTTGACTCTTGGGAGGAAATGAGAGGAGTTTTGCAAAGGCGGAAGATCTGACTGGCCTTTTGGAGTAAAGTAGAAATGAGATTGGTGCGCGTGCGTTGTGTGTCAAAATACTTCTGCCACCACTATACAGTTGATGTTCATATGCTTGTCTTATTCCGTGCTTATTTCTTAGCCTGATCGATCCGTTTAATCTTTTTTGCTTAGGATATCGTTTTGTTTTCTTTCCAGGAGGTTGCTCAATATATTCACATTATTTTTGTTATATATGTACTATCTTAGCTTACGTGTATACTTGTGCACCGCGTACGTACGTACATCTCCAGCTATGCTCTATTATAGCCTTTTTGTCATTTTTGTCATGTGAAATGTTAATGCTTTTGGGCAGGACGCTAGTACACTTCGTTCAGTTACACGTGGAGTCGTGGATTGAGCTGGTGGTACATCCTGTCTGCTGCCAAACTCGGTCCTTTTTGTGAATTAGGACAGGTAATCAACTAATCAAGTGTATCTGCAAATGTAACAGATTGAGCTAGCTTTCAAGAATTAAATAATGTGAACCTACCTGACAACGTGCAAATTGTACAAATGTAATGTTAACCTAATGTTGACCGCTGCTAAGCTCAGTTGGGACTTCGGAGGAGTCAAGAGCCTGTACATCGCACAACGAGTCAAAGGTGCAATATTGACATCTATTGTCGTGACTAGCATATGCCCGGTTTTGTGTAAGCTTGCTGCTAGCTTGAGTAAATTTAAGGACTTCCTCCATATGAATCGTCTTAAAAAAAATATATGGTATTGTTGATTTTTTTATAACATTTGATCATTCATTTCATTAAAAAAAGTAAAAATATATAAAAGTATAAATTAAAATTATAGTTTCTTTGATGATAAATAAGTTACCATAAAATAAATAATATTTATATATTTTTAATAAAATAAATGATTAAATGTTATGCTATAAGTCATTTGGAACGGAGGAGGTAGTATCTTCCTTAATCCCTTTTGGGAAAATCTGAAACTAAAATACCATTGTATGCAATACGTGATACATGAGTTGTAAAATATCATTGTTCGTGAGAATGACATGTGAGACCTAGATCCACATATCAATGACACATACGATGGTTTTTTCAACTCCATGATTTTTCAATGGTGTTAGGCAAATTGTCCCATCTCTTTTTTCAACCATGTATGCATTAGTGACAAGAATACGAACTATAATTTCATTACTATATATGAACATTGCAATATCATAATTCAGTACTTGATAATCGAAAAATTGCAAAGGATTGTATATAACTATATGTACGTATAATAAGTTGTCTGGTGAACCAATGAGATCCTACCATTTTAAAAACGGATTCGTTCTTTTCCCATTCCCTTCTCTTTTCTGCGTAGCATATCCGTACACCCCACATCCGTAACCACCGGATCTAATATTTTATACTCAATTATTATCCTAGCATTATTTCTTTTTGAAACACTAGCATAGACCTAGTGCATCTGTTGTCCGTGATCGTTGGCACCGTTGATACATTCATCAAGCTAGCTAGCGCTCATCATCAGCGGTGGTCAAACCTTTCTGGAGTATATGGTACACGTTGTACATGTATACATCCAACATTCCAATACACACTCGTGACACTAGTACTACATTGCTACTAGTAGTATGGGAATCCAGCCGTAATCTCTACACGACTACACGCGCAGCCAACAGTGTCCCTCGTGCGCCCACAGGTCAATGTGTAGCTAGCCTGACGACCCAGGGCCCACCTGTCGGCAACACGTGCCGAGACATACGGTGGCCGGCGTGTGGGCCCGCAGGATGATGGGATCGATCCTAGGATTTTCGCACGCGCGGTGGCGGTGTGAACGCCACCTGCCGCTTTTGGGCCGCGAGACGGCGAGAGTGGACGTTCGATCGCAACGGGGACGAGGCAGATGCATCCTCTTCCTCCCCTTCAATTCGCTAAGCCTTGGGGAATTTTTGTGTGCGTCGGCGGGTGGACAGATGGATGTGATGCGCGTGCGCACCAGCGTCGTCGTCGTGTGTGGCGAGGGGAAAGAGAGAGATGTGCGCCATGAGCGTTGCTACGTTATATATATGCTTGCTAGTGCACGGGCGGCCGGGCGGCCGGCCATATACGCCGAATCCGCTATCTGCAGGAGATCCTTGATTTGTGCGTGCCATTAACAGTTTCTCTCTTCTTAATTATTACCACATGTTTTAATTTGCTGTAGCCGGACTGGGACGCATACATGGGACAACCGGAAAAGGGGTTGGCTTTCCTGTGTTGAAAGAATACTTTATTCCTCAGCATTTGATTCGACTGTCATCTTGTGTTACTTACTGGGGTTTAATTTTGTTAATTTGGACGATTATACATGTGATTGAAAATGAATAAAGCAAAAAAGAGAACCTCCTTTCATTATGCTCAAAGGTTGCTCTATGCATCCGTTCCATAATAAGGTGGTGTTTGAAACTCATGAAGATAAAGATTAAGTTGACGCACGTAAAATAAGAAAGTCATTAGCACATAATAAATTAAATTTTAGTTATTCAAATTTGATAAATAGCTATATTTAATATTTTAAAGTAACTTTTATATAGAAAATTTTCGTACGAGACACTGTTTAGTGGTTTGAAAAGCGTGCTAATTGAAACCAAAGTAAAATCTTAATCTTAATGAGACAAGAACATGACCTAACTGTGATTCAAATTTATCCCAAAATAGTTATCACAATAGAGTGTTAGTTGTCCCATTAATCATTTTTCATTCAAATTTATATCTATTTTACCCTCAACTACCCTCCCACTCTTACCTATACACCATTTTATGGTCCCTTTGAATCACATGATTGAAAAATCTGAGGATAGGAAAAACACAGGATTCTGAAAAGAATGCAAGCGTAAAATAAATGATTGTAAAACATAGTAAAAACACAGGAATTATCGTTGGATTGGATCGCAGGAAAAACACAAGAATTGAATGGGAGAGATAGACTCAAACGAAATTTTCCAAGAGGTAGGAATTTCTTATGATTTGGAAAGTTTCAATCCTTTGAAACAAATAACCACATAGGAAAAAATCCTATAGTATTTGAATTCTATAAAATTCCTACGTAAAATCTTTTGATTCAAAGAGGTCCTTAATGAGAGAGTCAACATAGTTTTCTTATTAAACCTTAATATATACTCCTAAAAAACCTAGAATTAATAAACAACCATAGTACTTGTTTTTAGTTTATTTCACGAGTTGATTGTCACGAGCATGTTATTTTTCAGCTACTTTACTGATTTTTTTTTGACGGATTATTTGCTCAACACCACTAAATATACTTTTTCAGTATATAAAAAGTATTTCTTCTACTTCTATTACTGGACCACTTGTAAAGGTAATACGGTATTATTTAAGTTCATTTTCTAAAAAAATAATTTATTTCTATATCTGCTACAGTATTTCAGTGAACAATATGTATCCAACTATACACGTGGATAAATTCACAGGCACGATGGTTGAAGTCTGAAGAGGTTGGCGTACTAGGCTCCACAAACGGAAAAGTCCAAATAGTGGTGCATTGAGTTGAGAAGCCCATATAGTACTCTAGTAGGAGGCCTTTCAAGCCCACCTTCTACAACCCAATACCTACCTAAAAAACACAAAGCCCATTAGTCCATTAAAGCAGCAAACCCCCTCGTCCGTCTCGCCGAGTGCTCCAGTAGGGTTTTGCTAGTTTCACTTTACCTTTGCACGGCGACGAAGAGGAGGAAGGAGCGGCGCGACCACCACCACAACCCCTCGCCATGGCGATCCCAGCGCAGGGGTCTCTGAGGGCGAGGACGAAGCCCGCGGGGAGGCCCGGGAGGAGGGGCGGCGCTCCGCCGCCCGCCGCAGAGGATCTGTCCCGGGCGGCGGCAGTGAAGCGCTCGGTGCGGAAGTGGAGCACGTGGACGATGAAGACGGCGAAGGTGGCGGCGTACTACGGCTTCATCCCCCTCGTCATCGTCATCGGCATGAACTCCGACCCCAAGCCTTCCATCGGCCAGCTCCTCACCCCGCTGTGATTCCGCTTCGACCCCCCCTCGTCTCTGCCTCCGCTTTTTTGGGCTCTGCTACATGATCGTACTTACTGCGTAGTTGATCTGCAATTAGTAGTAATTTGCTAGTAGTATATTCTCTGTGTTGGCAATTTCCGCACTGGTTATTTGCTGGGAACTTGGAAGTTAGCACTTGCATCGATCGTCATGTAAACCTTTGTGATGAATTGGTGATGCCTGCGTTTGATTCTGATGCGTGCCAGGCATGTCAAATACTACGGTTCGATGCTAGCAGCATTGCAGCTTCCTTGATCTATTGTGTGGATCTTGTGCAGGAGAGCGTTTTTGGCCAATAGCTTTGAGTAATTCAAGGGAGTTTCAGTCTTTTTCTGGATGCCTTTTTAGGCTGGAAATACCAAAGATGAATACTGGAATACCTGTTTTATTTACTCTATCTTAAATTCCAGTTCTTCTTGGCAAAGGTGCATGCTCCTACATTTCTACCGTCGTTTCATTTGATCTTGTTGCTGTTTGTTCAATGCCTGTCTCAATGGATACTGCTGCATTGGTTCCAGAATTCAGAGTTTTGGCATACAGCTATACACATATATCCACACGGATAGAGATATTTTTGAAGTGTTTGAAAGGTTATATCTTATATCTGATGTTACTCGAAATGTGAGTGATTTGCAATGCTGTTCATCCATGGTGCTTAAATTTACTGGAATTTCTAGGACTATTTGTTGTTGTCTTATGCATGAATTTGAGTTTGTTTAAATGCTCTTGTCTTCTGCCGATCTCAATGGATACTGCTGGATTGGTTCAGAAATCACAGTTTCACATATTTACACACTGCTTGAAGGTTATATCTGATGCTATTCGAAATTTGGGTGATTAATGCCATGTTGCTGTAATGCTTTTCATCCATGGTTGACGTGTTTACTGGTGTTCCTGTTACTGTGTGGTTACAGGAATTTGGTGAGATTTCTTTACTACTAACGGTGATCTTCCTTGCGATTTCTCCATGGAAATTGGGGTACAATTAGAATATCCACTCCACTGATTGATTGATATCTTATCTCAGTGTTGTAACATGGGCGGGATAGATCTGGAACAATTATGAATGAGGCACCAGCATGGTTGTACCACTGTACCAGTGTTCGTGAATTTTAACCGTCTGGAACAATTATGTCCTAGGAAGGTGAATTTTCCTTTTCAGATGGCACAGGGAATGCTAACTTTTAGCACCATAGCTTGGCACGATTGTTTTCATGGGAGAAACAACGTAATCGAATGGACAATGTCATTGTTTGAATGAAACGACGACAGGAACAGGGGCGGGTAGATAATTCATGTATGTTGATGCACCTTTGGTTCTTGGATTGCCTTCCAAATGCATCAGTTTCATCTCTCCCAGGCTGTTTGGAGCATTGGGATTTCAGTATTTGGTGAAATTTTATGCAAAACAGTTCAACTCCCACCATACGGTTCATGCAAATTGTACGATGCATAGAGACGGACTGCCAAGTTTTCAACCTTTCGTGGGGTTATGGAAGGCAAGAAATGAACGTTGATCTGCTATTGACCCCATTTTGATGCAAATCCAAGTGAGAGGCCAATTTGGTGGCTCACTGGCTTCCCTTGAAATCTAAAAATATTAGGGGATTTTTCTTGAAATCGAACCAGTTCTTCCTAAAATCGTACTAACTTCTTGCGTTTCAAAGACACTTATATTTTAAATGACAGTTTGCTAATGAAAGTGTCATTTTTATTAACAAAATCTTGCGGATTACAATTATTACCTTCAATGTTAGGGGCAAACCCAGGATTCGAGCAATAGCATAGAGCATTCAACAAAACTACTATTACTATCCCCTGATATTCCCTATTTTTAAATATATTTTAGTCCTTAGGTTACGGCCTAGTAGATGGGAGAGATTGGCACCAAATTAACTGGCGCCGATACCTGACCTTAACGCTAACGTATTTGGCACAACATCACCAATAGCTTCTTTATTCCGTTCCCTATGATGCAATTTAGAGATTTTTGTTCAAAAACGAATCCAACAGATTCTCTACCAAAATTCCTAATTCTAGTTCTAATTCCCAACTCTGCGTTTTTCGTTCTCCACTTCTAATGACTCGGTTTTGTTTCCAACTTTGTGTTTTTCGTTCTCCACTTCTAATGACTCGGTTTTGTTCCCAATCCTTCTTTCTCCTTTTTTCACGCACGGTGATAACGAGGGTCGAGCGGCCAGGTAATTGTGACCTGATCTAGTAGGAGGGAGGACTAGAAAATATTTTTCTGTTGGAAGTTTTCTCGTGAGCCCATCTTTTAGTTTTTACACCAATTTACCTAATCTCTTGGAGGGATGAAGATTTTTATGATAGAATTTTAGGAAGCTGTTGGTGATGCTCAAGACATCCCATCTCAGCACCAACGCCACTAGCTTTTTTTCTGAAATACGTTTTTTCAAAAGAGCTAAAATATAAAAAAATCCATTTATATTCCACCATCCTAGCACAAATTTGATCCAAACTAGAATAGAACGGCTAGTGGGTCTTGGCCATTTTATTGGGTCCGCTCCTATTTCACGCCAACTGTTTTATGAAGCGGTTGAGCTCCCATTAATTTGGTTGATAAACCTGGTTGAACCAAATTCCCAATTCTCTTTTAATATATTGTTAAACGTGACCGTTCTCTCTACCGATTAATGGAAGTATTGCCTGTATTGGTCTATGTTGAAGAAAAGTCCGGCACATTGTTGAAGTGTTACCTGGCACAGAACTGTAGTACTACTAGTAGAAGTATAAACCAACTCACCTTTTTTGATGGGCCCCATGATGCAGTGACCTGGATTCGTTTCAAAATTCGAATATACAACTTGGAAATCGAAGCACAAGAAATGGGAATAAAACCGCAACCAAAAAAGAAAAAAGAAAAATCGAGTCCCCGCAAAAGGATCGCCTCGCCGGCCGCCGTTCCCTCCCCCCAAAATCAATCGCCGGCCGGCGTCGTCCGCCACCGCCACCTCCCCTTCCTCCTCCTCTCCCGCACCCCGCCCTCCGCCGGCAGCCGCGCGGCGGAGCTGCCGGCGATGGCGACGGCAGGCGGCCCGGCGAGGGCGCACACGGTCCGCGACCTCGCGGAGGAGGGGAAGAAGCGGGCCGTGCTGCTTCTCGTCTTCGCCTTCGGGCTCGCCTTCCTCATGTCCCGTGAGTTCTCCCAAACCCTAAGATAGTGCTTGTCTGCTGGTAGCTTCGCTCTGCGATAGGTAGGGGCTCGGTAAATTTTGTTTGCCGATGCATTTGTTCGGTCACCAGTTCCGTGATTAGGGTTTATGATGGTTGCTCGTTCCGATGCATCTGAGTTGAACCGTGTTTCTCGGGTAATCATCCTCCCTAGATGCGGTAACCGTGTTTCACCATCGTTTCTACTCACTGTTGTAGTAGGGCGTTTGTTCCAGCGGTTGTTATTTCAGTTCATTTTTGTTTCTCGAGTATAGAGATTAATTGGTAAATTAGGGTACAACTTGGGATCTGAGTGGATCATTTTTCGTGTTATATGATGTGTTACTTCTTAGAGACACCAGAAATTTAGTTGCTGATTGTCCATTCTATGGGTTCATGCCTTCACCTGTTGTGGCATGTTGGTGCTTGTACTATTGTTTAATGTATAATGTTGCATACAACACTAATCATATCTTAGACTGCATGATTGAGTGTAGAGACAATGGGGATAAGCACTAAGTATGTCAGTTCAATTGTGGCCTTGTGGCTTTGCCTATGCCAGGGATCTTAAAGTATACTTCTGTGGAAGTTGAAAAAAAGTGCTACATTTCGAAGAAAAGCTGTACTACTGTCACAAACCATGTTTGTTTAACCCAGTATTGTACTGAACTAATGTAATGACTAATTTTGTCCATTGCAGTGACAAGCTCTTCAGTTTGGATTAATTTGCCATTTGCCACAGCTTTGATTGTTTTATTTCGCTACATATCACTTGACTATGATTTCCGTAGAAAGAGCACAACTACCACAGATAACGATGCCAGTCGCGCACTTACCAAAACAAAAAGTATTGAACCAAATAAAATCCTCTCTATTCAAAAGGATGGAAAGTCAGATTGGAAGAGCAAGGTGAACTCCCCTCCAGTTGAAGCTGCAATTGAACAGTTCACAAGGCACCTTGTCACAGAGTGGGTAACAGATCTATGGTACTCCCGTGTAACACCTGACAAGGAAGGTCCAGAGGAACTCATCAATGTAGTTAATACTGTCCTGGGAGAGATATCAGTCCGGGCAAGAAGTGTTAACCTTATCACTCTGCTAACCAGGTTGTGAAAAGTTTGATCTGTCACATGAAGTACATGAAACAGTGCAAAATTTAAGAACCATGGATGTCTTACAGTAAAATCTTCTCTACCTTTTTCAGGGATCTGATTAATCTTATATGCAAAAATTTGGAGCTTTATCAATTATGTCAAGCCAAGATTGGAAAAGAGAAGTTTGTTAATCTCTCGTCAGAGTGTCGTGATGCTGAACTAAAACTGACCCTTATAACCGAAAACAAGTTGCACCCAGCTTTATTTTCAGCCAGTGCTGAGCACAAGGTAAGACCGAATGGATCATGAAGCTTTCAGTTGCTTGTAGTAAGCTATTGTGTTTTCAGATCTCAATGTGATGGACCGCTAGGGCTGGAATTTCGATTATGTTTCACAAGTACCACGGATGATCACACTATTCTCTTTGAAATGCACCATAACATTCCTGCTTCTTCACATCAATTAAGATTATGACTTGAATTTCATATATACCTGTATATTACCCAGCTACACATGGTGTTGAATCTGTGCATGGTATAAACTGAATGTTGCTAGGTTAATACATATTTAAATATCCGGTAGATTAATCATATGCATTCCTGGTGATCTCTTGTGTAATCTGTTTGTGAGGTATGCCATATTAAATTTTATTCCCATTGCTTATCTGTTTAAGCATCAAAGATCATACGATAACATAGTATATGTTTATTTTTCCTTGCAGGTCTTACAGAGTCTTGCTGATGGGTTTATATCGGTAACAGCAAAACCTCAGGATCTGCAGTGTTACTTCTTCCGATGTACTGCACGAGAACTTCTTGCATGTGCAGTTTTGAGACCTGTCTTGAATTTAGCAAACCCAAGGTAGTGAGCACACTGCTCCTGCTCTACTTGATTATATTTTATTTTTGTTGTCATCATTTTGAGATGTAAATTTGCAGGTTTATAAATGAAAGAATTGAATCATTGGCTCTTTCTCATGCCAACAAGGCAGAAAGAGGAGTTACAGAATCATTGGAGCATGCTACAATGGTTAAGCAAAGGGAACCTCCTATGCCAACTGTTGAAGAACTTGCTGCACTAATAGATCCCACGAGTTCAGGGGTTGAACTTGTGCGATTTAGTCAGGATCAGTCCAAAGCTGCACCAGATACGCAACTCAGTAATACTAAACATCCATCTAACCTCAGACCAAATTCCTCTAATACTTCTTTGACCAATAGTTCACATCCACTTGAGTCTAGCATTTTATCTTCCACTACCCGCGGTCATTCGGTTTCCAATATGTCATTGCATCCGCAAAGTAGTGGCATGACAACTGCAGAATGTTGTGAAGGAGAGTGGGCACAGAGCATGGATATCAGTTCCCAGCGAAAAAATCAAGCCCTTGCACCTGAGCACCTTGAGAACATGTGGACTAAAGGGAAGAATTACAAATCAGAAAATGCAAAACATGTTGCGAAAGTACCTACCAAATCTTCTTCTCTAGGCACTCTAGGCACCGCTCCAGTGCAGCAGTCAGCTCCTTACAACACTTCTATCGGTCATTATCCTAGTGCTTCACAAAGGCAGACAACTTTATCTAATTCTGATGACCAACATTTGATTAAACACTCAACTACTGCTGCATACTTAAATGGCACCAATCACCTGAGGATGGCTTTATCCAGAGAAAGTGCAGATCATGCCAGCCAAGAAGACTTTGGAGTGGACAGTGAGAGTTCATATGCCACTGAGGAGGATGAGAATAACAATGTGACTGGGCTTGACTCTCCAGTAACGAGAGTTTGGGACAGCAAAAGTAAAGGAAATGCCACCTCGTCACATATACACCATCCACTTGAATCTCCAGGTTTCCATAAAGCAAAAAAGAACAGGAATCATATTGGCAAGTTGAAGATGACAAAAACTTCAGGAAGGAAAAGGTCAAGGTCGAATTCTCAAAAGCCTCCTGTCTGGCAAGAGGTGGAGAGACCATCTTTATTGGTGGGGGATGATTTAGATATACTGAATACATCGGCAGATGATTCAAGGACGGATGGACTGTATGATGATGCTGAGGTGGAAAGTGTGTCAAGGATGTTTAGTGGTGCAAATGCTTCATCTTTGTCATTGGCATCAACTGACTCTTCATATTCATCAAATTATTCCACCAATAAAAATGTGTTGGAAGACTCTTATTTGAAGTTGAAATGTGAGGTATTACATTCTCCTTTTAGTTACCCTGGTCCTGACAACTAAAGATGGCACATATTTATTCAATTTCTTATTCAGGTGGTAGGAGCTAGCATTGTGAAAAGTGGATCTGGCATGTTTGCTGTATATTCTGTTTCTGTGACTGATGCCAATGGTAATAGTTGGTCCATCAAGAGGAGGTGATTATATTCTAGTTTTGTATTCACGTGAGCTGTACAGATATGGCACCTATGATTATTCAAATGTGGTGATACTGCTTTTTAAGTGGACTTTCACTGTTTTTTACCTTCATCAGATTTCGCCATTTCGAAGAGCTACATCGGCGTTTGAAAGAATATCCTCAGTACAATCTTCACTTGCCTCCAAAGCACTTCCTCTCTTCAGGGCTAGAGGTCCCTGTTGTTCGAGAGAGGTGCAAGTTGCTTGACATATATCTAAAGGTGTTTTTCTTGTGCTGTTTGAAGATTCTAAGTTTATTTTTTCAATCACTCCGTACCTTATAACCAAGTTTCATTAGGTCTAAAACAATGCAAAACATATCGGAAGCAACACACAGTTTTCTTGCTATTTTCTTAGGAGGTATACCAGATAGTGCACTTCTTAGAATTCTTCAGACATATGAATAGGCTTGCAAGCATGCATGTGCAGCTAATTACATCTTCATCTATGTTAGTTTGTTGGCTTGTTATATCTTTAGTAAACATCTATGAGCTTTGTTTTCTGTTCTCCTGTTGCTATGGTAACTTTATGTTTTTTCATGTTTTGCTTCAAGTGATCCGTTGTCTGTGAATATAATGCATGGTTATGAAATTTGAAGCTCATTTAAATATAACACACTTTTTGTCACATGATTATTTGTTCTACAGAAACTTCTTCAGATTCCCACTGTTTCAAGCTGTATAGAGGTCTGGGATTTTCTGAGTGTTGATTCACAGGTTAGTGTTTTCTTTAATCTTGTTGTGCCCACCCTTTGAAACTGGTATATTATAAATCAATAACTTGTCAAATGTCCTCACTGCAGACATACATCTTCACGGACACTCTCTCAGTTATCCAGACATTGTCAGGTGAATAATCCCCTTGTAGTTGAGTTGCTACTTGCTATTTTTTAAACCCCTTTGCATTTTCATGCTATTTAATGCCCATTCTCTGATATCACAGTCAATTTAGATGAAAGATCAAAAGAGAAGAATACAAAATCATTCAATTCTTCCCACTCTTTGAATGGGAATTTGGCCTCTGCTAGCCAATCTTTGCGTGTACATAAAGATGATACCATGCCGAAGGAGAAAGATAAAGATCTTGAGGCTGTTGATGGTTTGAGATCGAGGAAGAGGAACACAGAACAGAATTTAGGAATTGGTGTTGGCAACACAAATGCCAATCTTTATGAAGACCTCTCTGGAAGTGATTCTGAACAGAACGAGCATTCATTTATAATAAATTCGGGAAATTCTAAAAAGACACTGTCAAGTGAAACTGACTACCCGCCTCAAAGTTTGGAGTCTGATGGATACTCAGTAGCTCCTAATGATGTAAGTCATAGTAATTAGTTCTACTGCCACATTTTGTTATCGTTCTTGCATTTGAGCAGTCTTTTGTTTCTCCATTTTTATTCTTCTACTTTAAGTGTACGTGGTGCACTAGCTGCCTGCCTTATAACTTCAAAATTAATTGCACGTGGTCTACCAGCTACCTGCCTGACTAATAGCTTCAAAACTACTCTAATGCAGTGGATGGCTCCAAATCTTAGTGTGCCCTTATTTCATTTGGTTGATGTGGTATTTCAGCTCCAAGATGGTGGCTGGATCAGGTACATCATTATAATTTATAACTTTTAGCATATCTAACTTTATTATTTGCACCTGTAGAATTAAATAATAAAGTAAAATAGTTCCTAATGTCGTTCTTCTTTCTATTTTTAGGAGGCAAGCATTTTGGGTAGTGAAGCAAATACTGCAACTGGGAATGGGAGACACGTTTGATGACTGGCTTGTCGAGAAAATCCAGTTACTTAGGAAGGGGAGGATCATTGCTTTTGCAGTTAAGCGGGTTGAACAAGTAAGTGTCAAATCCTTAGCAATGCAGGTGCCAAAGGTGCCAGCAGAGTGAAAGGGTACTATTTTCTTTGATGCGACTAAACAAATTATCTTATACAAGTCTTTGGTTTGAATTGCATAATTTTCTAATTTCACTCTGTACAGATACTCTGGCCAGATGGAATTTTCCTGACAAAACATCCTAAGAGAAAAGCAGCGACACCTCCACCTGGTTCCCAGAGTAATGGCATGGCCAACTATCTGACTGATGAACAACGACTAGAGGATGCTCATCGTGCAAATTTTGTCCATGAACTGATGATAGGTGAACTTCATACGTAATATTATTCTATGGGTGATGCTAGACCCCTTTATTGTGTTAAAAAATATATTGTTTTCCCTTTTAGTTTGCTCCCATAGTTGTAGAGATGTAATGATTCCCTTCTAATAACAGACTTGTTGCCTGAATCTGAATGGTTCATAGCTACTTTTAGTCTTTAAAGTCCGCATGTTGTTTTAACACTACCATCTTACTGTTTTATCTGCACAGATAAAGCACCATCTGCGCTAGTGAGTCTGGTTGGTCGAAAGGAGTACGAAAGATGTGCTCAGGACGTCTATTTCTTTCTTCAGGTAAATATGCCCTGAGGATTCAGGTCATACCATTTTTTGTGAGGAAAAAAAGTAGATCATGCCGGATGCAAATTTACCATTTTTTGAGCATTCTGCATGATATTACCATTAGAACTCACAACTTTCTTCAAAAGAAGCACTGAAATCATTATTTTTTTAAGCAGCTAAGGTAGGCAATCTTAACATTCACATGCCTTGTGTTCGGGGTGTTGCGAGGTTAACCAACGTTTTAGTAGAAGGTAGGATACTAGTGTGTCTCTCAGAAATTCGTAGAGACCTTCAATAACAAGCTCAATCAGCATCTACCTGTGTAGAGTAGTAATGTTTATTAAAAGTAAATATATTTCTAATAGTATGATTTGATTAAACTTCCCTGAACCAATACGGGAGTTTATTGAAGCAATAATATGTATACACTATACAAAACTGGGATGCCTTTTCCACAAACGTATGTCCTTGGGGCATGCACGCACTCACTTTGACCTTTACTGCCTAAATGTATCTGGATTTGGCCAGAGTATATGGACAGGTTAATTGTAAAAAATGATTTCGTGATATTATTATAAGTCATGAAGTTTTTCTAACATACACACGGGACACGGCTATACATATTGCTCTCTCTCTCTCAAACTATAAATGTATAAAAAACATGCATTTGCGAAAAGAAAATTCTTAGGAAACACCATTAAGATCAAATACAGTAGCATTAGTAACTATATGATCCTTGATTGATGTTTGGAATTTATTTCCTGTACAGTCTCCAATTTGTTTGAAGCAGCTAGCATTTGAACTCCTAGAGCTCCTTGTACTAGCTGCATTTCCAGAGTTGGATGGCATTGTGAGGAAGTGGCATGAAGATAAACAGCAGTTCTACGCCCTGGAATGATTTTTCATGGTGAGCGAATTATTCCGCAGGGTCAGATCAAACACGTATGCTTGATGCAGAGTGCAGATCCATTCCAGTGTAAATAAGGGAATCCCGAAATCAGTGCTGTTTTGACATTTCTGTTTAAATGGAGGCGATTTCGTGCAGTGTGAATATGATTAGTTAGCAGTTTATGAGAACGGTCCCTTCTCCCCCTTGGACCAGTAGGCCGTTTTTTTGTTCGACAGACTGGTCTCTTTTTTTCTCATAGAATCATAGAGTTTGGTATACATAATGCAGCTTGAAAGAAAGAAGTCACACAGTATTTTTTGCTGTAGGTGTAGGGTAGATGTACTTTTTGTTAGCGTCTGTTTTTTGTCCCCTGTGGGTGTTACCAAATTTTGTAACTCCGCATTACGTTGAATGAAGATAAAGAACTGATCCAGGAATTCCTCCTTTGCTGGTTGTTAGTTCTAAGGGCTCTATCTGAGTCGTCCTTGATTGTCGTTGGCTGGTTAAACCTTTTTGCCCTTTGCTAGATCCTTTCCATGTGCTCTCGTAATAAGAGTCATGCTACCATCATCTTTTCGATGAACACTTGAGCTTACAGTTCAGCTCGCTGCAGCAGCTTGTCAGTCTCTTGTTTTTTTCCCTGAAGAGTGTATCTGTATAGAACTCTGGTAACAGTACACAAATTTGTTTTTATTCAAACATTCACAACCAAGCTGCGCCTCGGGAGTTGGGATGGCCGGGATTCGGCACAGGGAAGGGAACGCAACACCGGGCGGCCGACACGCTGCATCACCTCCACTGCACTGCACTGGGAGGCATTCTGTTGAAGAAAACCGTGGACGGGCGAGAGCGGTATGTGCAAGTGCACCGCATGAGGCCGGAGATCTCCTCCAGCTAGCCGGCAACCAACCGTATCACAGCACGGCCACCCGTGCGTGTCCAAAAACGCCGTGGCTCGTGGCCGGCCCCGCCGCCGGCGTGTAGTCGTACTCCGCTGTGAATTTCATGGCTAAACGCCAGGACGATCACCGGGATTGTTCTCTGAACCTCTCCTCGCCCATCGCTGCCACGAACCTGTTTGGAGAGGACGCTTTGGCTGTGCCTGCAAGCTGATGACATCACGGACACTCTGCCTGTCTGAACTCTGAACCAGACGAAGCATATTGTTGCCTCTCGTCCAGGTACATTCATGCAGAGGCACGGACCTCACAGTAGATATCTCCCTTTGGCAACTCTTGTCGTGGTATTGACAGGTTCATGGAAGAAGCTAGGCTCCTTGATCGAACTGGTCCTGTGAGCTTGTGAGGCTGTGTGTGACGCCATTGCAGCGACGACAACAGCAGCTGCTGCCATTGTGGCCATTCTTCGTCCAGCTATAACTACTAGTAGTAGCTGCTGCTCATGATTCGCCATTACTACTCGCACGCAGCTGATCCAAGGGAACAAGCCTCGTGATGGACCCTGCTGACGCTTGCCTGCGTCACATTGTCCTCGGTTCTTGGACGCTGATTGACATGTACGTTGGCTCCAAGTACGTACTACTGGTACTACATTTGAATTCAACATTAGATTAATCCTTTCTTCCGGTGAGATATAGGCTTACTTGTTGGCCGTTTCTTTCTTTCTGTAAGACTTTAACTGTTGGTGTCCTTGGACTTAGCTCTCATCATGCATGGTTTTTTGGCCTGTAATCGCGCGACATCAGTGCAGAAGACACTGACTGAAACGATGCGCTAATAATACAGTAAAATCAATTATGCCCTCCTCCTACTGCATTGGAATTTGGAGGCTTTTAACATCGAACTATGATGTATCATGTATCCTACCCCTGATATCATGTGGTTACAAGCTGCTGTGTGAAGGTTACAAAAGTTGCCTTGACGGCTGAGTGAAAATTGGGCCGTTGGGTTTGTTTGTTTGTTCATTCTTCTTGAATTAATTGCTCAGTTTTGTTCGATGTCGATCTTTAAAAAAGGTTATGTTTGAAATCAAAGCGAGGGAGATGATATAGGGAACAATCAGCTAAGTGATAGGTGTAGGTATGTGAATGTCTGCTTGTGTTTGATGTGATCTGCCCTGCTGACTGCTGAATATGAAACAAATTTAGGTCAGAGGGTGTTACTCATTCAGAGGGAGATCATCTGGGACTAATGCGGCGACGAGGATTATTCAGATTATTCAGGTATAGACGGCTGTGCCTCCCGTGACAGAACAGTTGCTAGTTAAAAACCGGAGAATCTGGAGACAGAAAGGGGTCTCTCTTTGCACATATGTCAAAGCTCACCAACTGGTTGGGTGTATGGTCAGTGAAGTTTATTTAGTGCTCTGTTTGCAGAAGGTTAAACATGTTTGTATGGTGTAACAGCTGCTAGCTTTGTATCATCGTGAGCAAGCATCCTCCCAGACGGCCGGCCGGCCGGCACCTTTGATTTGAGGCATTGAAGAGATACGCTTGTCTTGCACTCTGTTCTCACTCGATGCTGCTCTTGAACTTTTCTTTGTCCAATTCGATCTCTTCTTTTCATGTGCTGGAGCCTGGATGGAGATTGGACTATCTACCTAGCATCTTGGATTCCTGGTACTACCGGCTGCTACTTGCATTGGTTGCAGCGGTAAACAGCAGAATGATGGGGGCGTTGATGACGGCCGGCGTCACTCAATCTTTTTTTGTTGAAACTAAAATCACTCACTCATTATGGATGGTGATACGGGAATGGATTCCAATTCTTGAGGAGATGTTTCCTCATTTCTTATTTGTTATTTCCTCCGTTCCATATTAATATTATAAGTCATTTTGATATTATTTTTTCTGATCATACTTATTTAGATTTGATTAAATTTATAGAGAAATTTAATAACATCTATAACACTAACTTAGTTTTATTAAATATAATATTAAATATATATTTAATAATATGTTTGTTTTGTGTTAAAAATATTGCTATATATTTCTATAAATTTGATCGTATAACTAGAAAAAAGTCAAAACGACTTATAATATGAAATGGAGAAGTATCTAAATAGTTATAAAAAATATAAAATATAACCTATCTAATAAAAGTAAATTTGAAACAAAGACAAAAGCCCTACCTCATTTTATTGATAAAGAACACATAGACACTGATAAAGAAAACGTTCACACAATCACACCATAAACATTATTATGCAAGTAATTCATTATCATGTAAAAAAGCTTGCGGTAGTTTTCTAAATAGTACCTTTGTAATTACTGAAAATAACGAAATGATGTCCCTGAAACCTGAAACGCGGCGTGTTATGGTGGTGGCCGGTGTCACCTGCGGCCTCCTCTGCTCCATGGCTCAGGTCACACCTGCACCTGCTACCTGCACCATTGGAGGTGGCGATCAGCGAACCACCCAACCGGATCGCACATTCCGGCATCGGGCGCATGCGTGCGCATGCATGCAGCGGGCGGCAGCAAAAGAAAGGCAGCCAAGGGCTAGCACGGAGAAAATCATCGGTTTCCGCGTCACAAGCGAGTGCCATGAGGATGAGCAGAGCTAAGCTGCAGTTGCACAAGGATGTGTATCAGCGTAATGTGTCACGGTGCAGCGAAGAGCAGTGTGGATATGGTTTGCACGATCATATCACAGTGACTCCTACATTCAGCTGAGCTTCCTGTCAATGACGAGCTCATACATTCAGACTAGTAGTAGTGGTACTGTAACCTGGTGCCACTTGAAATGCAGAGGTAGGTTGCGATCAATTATTTATGATCATTAGTTAGATGATCAACCTCAGTCATCTCACCTATCATATAGAGTTTATTATGGGTACATGGTCGAGTAGGACCTGCTCATCATCATGGATGTAAAGAATGCTGGGGACTGATTTTGTTAGCGCAGAATAGATGTTCCAACTACGAAAAAACAAGAGGAACTCATTTAAGTCACCACACTGTTATCGAGTCTCTAATCTGCCACCGAATAATCAATGCTCCTAAGTGTACGTAAACAACTGTTTACTACTCCCCTAAACAGTTTGATCAAGATCCTAATCCCTCAAAAGAAAAAAGACACTACCATTTTCTTGCCATCTTTTTCTTTTTTAGAAAAAGATCATACCCGACTTATATTGAAAGCCACCATGGCAGGTTTCGCTGGGATTACCTATGTCACATGCAATGTCACATCGAACGGAACTTGGCTATATTCCTCGTTCCAGGAACTTCGTTCCGGATTGAGGAATCGGAATTATATGGACCTTCGTCCCGAAAATGGATGGATCCCGAGAGTCGTCCCAGTACGGAGTATGATGGAGTAAAAATGTGGCACAATAGAGCAAATGATGGAAAGGCAATATAAAATTCCAAAAAAAAATTATAATTTGATTAACTTAGGAACACGTTCCAACTAACGTCCCTTGTCGCGCTGTGGGACGGCCATGGAGAGATCGAGGGACGTACCAAACAACTTAGGAACACGTTCCAACTAATGTTTACTAACGTTCCATGTTTTAGGAAGAGGTATACCTCTATCGTTCCATGTTTTTAGTAAACGGTGTCTCGCGTTCCTCGTTCCAGTTCCTCGATCCATCGATCTGGGAACTTTTGTGACTTAGGGGATTACCAACATTACATGAGTTCAAAGCAAAAGACAGTTTAACTAGGTCGCATCTCGACCAGAAAGGATATCAAAATTACCAGCATAAGGCATCTAACAAAAGAGAAGGATCTCCAACATCACCAGCTACCAACTCTCAGCACCAAAGCTTAAATAAAAAACAAACTCCAGACTGAAAATGAATTTTAGCCAACTCCTATTCTTGGTCTCACCATCACGATGCTCTTAGGTGTATTACCGGCGCCTCCATCTCCTTCCTCTCCTCTAGGCAAAGCAGAGGTTTTCACTCCAAAAGATAAGAGATAATTTGGAAAGGTAAATAGAGGAGAGTATTTTCTTGCCATTGTCATCACCTATATTATAGTAATGGGGTTGCTTCAGCACAATACTAGATTTGGTATTACAGGTATCATGTAAGATATCATGCATTATATCACCAAGTCTAATAAGTAGGTAGGTACTAGAAGAAGAAGATGTATCTTTTTCTTTTGGCAGTTCCCGTCAGTGATGAAGTCGAGGTTGTAGAGGCACACGGTGAAGGTTGTGGTGAAGTCGTCGTAGCCCTCCACGGTATCACGATTTTGATTAAAAATCGGAGCTTTTTCCACCTAATTGATTGATGAGATGGAGGAAGAAGACGTAGGATGAGGAGGTTACATACGAAAATGAGGGTTAAGTCATCACCGAGAAAGACGCCACTGATCATCGCTATATTCCTCTATTTTTTCCTCCTCCAAAAAACTCGATCTATTCTTCTCTCGCTTGGGTCACCTCATTGTAGAGGAAGGGGACAAGAGATAGACGAGAGAGGAAAGATCTTTAGGGTTTGGTTTTGTTTTGTTTCGGGGGCTTTCTGATTTGAAGATTTTCTAGAAGCGAGCACGATTTCACACTATTTTTCCGCTTAATCTTCTAGACCCGGATGTAGAATACGTGGTATGGGCATCAACTCTATCCCGGCCTCCAAAGTATACCGACCGATGCGAGGATAGGATTTCATCCGCTAGCATTCCCGTTACCGTAAGAATAGTACACCGTGTCACTATTATCGAGGGGATTTGCTCCCATGATGCACATATGATGTGGCTAGAGGTGGCGTACGTCCCATTGCAAAGCCAACTGGTGCTCCGCGACACCAACATCTGTACCTATCTGGCTGCCACATCAGACGCTCACTCGCTCGCTCGCTCGCCATCTCTGTCTTCTCTCCTCGCCCAGCTAGTATTTTAAGCCCAGCCACCTCGCCGTCTACATGCAACTTGAGCGACACCAGCTGCTACTATACCTGCTCGATCTGCTACTACAAGCATCTGCAAGCTTGCAACTTGCAAGCCAACGAGAGGAATCCAGAGCAACCAGAGCTAGGCACCGTTGTGCATTGTGTCCCTCATGGACAAGAGCAAGGCAAGGCGCCACGGCGTCGGCGGCCGGCTGAGGCAGCGGCTGTCGCAGATCCTACTCCACTCTTCCTGCACCACCACATCGGCCACGGCATTCGTCAGCCTCGCCAAGACCAATGTCGCCGTGGCCGGGAACGCCGCCGGCGCGCGCCAAGCACCGCCTCCCGCTGCCGACGCCCATCAGCCGAGGCCGAAGATCGATGGTAGCGTCCGGCGTCGGCGCCGGCGCAGCGCGCGGGCTCTTGTTCACATCTCCATCGACTGTTCCGGCGCCACCAGCGCGCGGCACTCTGCCCGCTCTGTCGGCGCCGCGGTCATGCCATCGCCGGTGGCGTCGGCCAAGGACGTGAAGGCTGTCATCAGGAGCAAGGCTCGCAGTGGGAAGCCGCGGTCGCCGTCGTACAGCTGCTCGTCCTCCACCGTCACCGACGACGAGCTCCCGCCGTTCAGTAGCAGCGATGGCGATGGCGGCGAGGGGGCGGAGACGAGGTCGTCGACGCTCTTCTCGTCCCTCAGCATCTCCTCCGACTCCACCTCCGACTTCTACAACAGCACCGGCGGGTCAAAGCGCCACCACAAGAACCCGCCTCGCCGCGTTCCTCGCCGCGCGCCGCCGAGAGGCGCCAATGCCGCCGACGAGGTGGCGGCGTCTAAGCCGCACGAAGACAAGAAGGACGGCGCGAAGAAAGCCGACGACAAGCACGGCGGCGGCGGCGTCGTCGGCGTGGCCGCGGCGGGCAGCATGGCGGTGGTGAAGCGGTCGCACAACCCGTACGCCGACTTCCGGAGCTCGATGGTGGAGATGGTGGTGGAGCGGCGAATCTGCGGCGCCGACGCCATGGCGGACCTCCTGGTGTCGTACCTGTCGCTCAACTCGCGGCGCCACCACCCGGCCATCCTCGCCGCCTTCGAGGACGTCTGGGAAGCCGTCTTCGGCACGCCTTGATTGATCGATCGATCTCCATCGGTGTAACATGCATGTACAGCTTGTTCTTTCAAGCATCGATGTTCTCTGGAACGTGTAACTTAATTTATTAGTACTGCTTAAGAATTTATCCTTAAAAACATCTCACTTTCATCCAGCTCAGTTCTCTGAAGTGATGAAGACAGACAAGTATCCATCCATCACTTGAATCCTGATTGAGTTGTTGCCAAGATACATAGATAGTACAGAGAAATCGTTGATCTTTCCATGTACTGTTGGATGGAAACTAATCTTGTGCACGCATGCAATATCTCTGTTGTAATGAGAAGGACACTTAACCAAACTTGGGAACTCTGTTCTATTATTATGCAATGCAGTAGAGTAGTAGCGTGGTTAGAGTCAAGTTAAGCCGTACACCTGGTGATTGCATTGGACCATTGGTACGTAGGGCCTCTACACTCTAATTAGCATCAAGACGGGCAAGATGCCTAGTGGATAACTGGATACACCTATCATCCCTGTCTCCTCTCGGACACTATCATTGTTGTCATGACCCAATTCGTGCGCACTCCCTGCCTCCTAGTCCTTGCAGATGCAGATGGACAAAACTCACTAAACTTCACTTCAGGAATTTCTTCACTTCCCATTAAGAGCCATGAAAAATTTCAAACAAAATCAAATGAAGAAACCGACTTTTTTTAAACAAGACTTGGAATAAGTTTTAAACCAATTTAGCGACGATTCGAAGTACAAACGATCGCCGGAGCTGTTTTTAAAAAGAACATAGATTCAGTGTAGGCAACTAGGTAGACAGGCGCAGCTGGAGATGAAGAGGTTTTAAGGGCCAAGTTGGCGGCGAGCTGATGGAAGTTTCTCCCAGCAATCTCCGACGAGCACGCCATTTTAATAGGGTGTTTAGTCAGTGGTTAGTTGCACTAGTAGAACAAGCACAAGACGACGCTGGGCTTGTCCGTACGTGGAGAGCACATTGCAGAGCAGATTCTCCCCTGCATTGAACGCTACCCTCTCTTCTCTCGATCTCACACTCATGTGCGAGCGAGCAGCTAGCTAACCTATTGCCCCTACGTTTACTTTCTTTGTTAAATAAACTGGATTTCGTAGGTGTTACGGCGAATGGTTCGTCGTCTTCTAAGTGGAGGATGCTAATGCTAGATTGTTTGGCTAACTAATTTGCCAGTAGCTGTTCTCTTTTCTTGCCGTGAAATTCTACTACTAGGTGTCAAGTGTTAACCACACCCTAAATCCCTTCGACGCTGTTCTTTAGGAGCGGTGGAAAACCCCTTTCCCCGAACACAAAACGGAAGTAACGGATTAATGTATGATTAATTAAGTATTAACTAAAAACTTAAAAAATGTATTAATATGATTTTTAAAATAACTTTCTTGTATAAAAGTTTTAAAAAAATATTATCTAGTGGTTTGGGAAGTATGCACACGGTAATCGAGGGAGTGAGGTTGGAACCTCAAGTGAAGAACACAATCTAAATCTTCATCAAGAAAAAGGTTACTCCCTCCGTTCCTTTTCAATTGACACTGTTAATCAGTGTAATCTTATCATTCACCACTAATTTTTTAAAAAAATATACAACACTTTGGTGAACACAAGTACTTGAGTAGTATGCATATTTTAAACATATTTGTACTCTTTAAAAAAAAAAGGCAAGCGGTCAAAGTTTGTGCATGAATAGTATCTGGTGTCAAGAAAAGGGGAATGGAGGGAGTACCAGAAATGGAGTTCGCTCAGAGGCAGAGAGAGTAAAAGCAAGGTGAAGGCCCAAGATTGCTTGGAAGTTGTGCTTCAAGTCCAGTTAAGATAGGCCGAATGGGCCATGTGGCCTCGCAGTCTCTCTTTCCCCTCCTCTTCATCCTCGGAAACTGCAAACATTTCAATTCTGGAATTCTTCTCCACTGGTGGTGTTTGATATTGTTGCGGTTTAATGGTGCTACTTTGAGAAAGAGCTAATCAGCTCAGAAAGACTCTCCAATTCATCTGTCCTAATTCATAAGATCGATGCAGTTCCTACAAGGCAATGAGTAAAACAATTATGTACATATGTTTCATGTTAACTCAACTAACTGGGTGCTAGTATCCATACAAAATTATCTTCTTTTTTATATGAGTTTACTTAAAATTTGTTAAATAGCTATTCCGTTATCTTAGGACATTAAAAGACAGAACCTTATTATATCTATGTTTCTAATTTTATGATTTTTAAAATTCACATCAGTCGTTACCTCTTCTTTATCACCCATTTATTTGTTTATTCGATCTACTACAACTTCTATTCATCCACCTTGAAACTTTAAAATTGGATCTTATAAATTTTAGAGTTAATTATCTTGTTGATTTTCATTTTTATAATTTTTAGAAGTCCCATCAAACGCCGCTATTCTACTCCTCTACGGCCCGTCCGTCGCCTCATCTCTTTATTGTCATTGGGATTTTAAAAATCGAACATAATTATCGTCAGTGTTCATTTTGAACTTTTTAGAAGTCCCGCCAAACCATCAAAAGCATTGCCATTATACTTCTCTACGGCCCGTCCGATGCCTTTCCTTTTAATTATCATCGAGATTTTAAAAATCGAACGTGATTATCATTGTAGTTTATTTTTTACTTTCTAGAAGTCCTACCAACAACCGTGATTGTGCTACTTAACAGGTTGCGCACCATCTTTCCTCTTAATCGCTCCATTGAGATTCTATTTAGGGTTTTGTTTACAGTTTTTACGCCCGCTACCTTCCTCTTTATTATCATTGAGATTTTACAAATCAAACATTATTATTATTGGGGTTTATTTTTTACTTTTTAGAAGTCCCACCAACCACAGTGATCGTGTTGTTTCAACGGCCCGTCCATCATCCCTCCTCTTAATCGTCATTGGGATTTTATTTGGGGTTTTATTTATAGTATTTAAATATCCCATCAACCGCTGTCACCCTACTTCTCTATGGTCATGTTGTTTATCTCCTCTTTATTATCATTTTGTCATCGTTGTGTTTCTAGATGGATTATGTTTTTTGAAAATTCTATATTTTTTATTCCGATACTATGTTATTTATAAATTTTATTCCTACTTGAGCACTTATAATTATTTTTATATTTTTGAAATTTAATTTATTTTTTATTCCGAATTTTAATTAAACTTGTGCTGTAGATGGTCTCTTCTTTCGATATTACTTATTTTTATTCTGAATTTTAGTTATTTTTAAATTGTATTCCTACATGAACTATTATTTTTATTTTTCTAATTTTAGAATGTATTTTGTTTTTTATTCCTAATTTTAATTAATCTTGTATTCGGTTCTCTATGGATTTTTCTTCCAATATTGCTTATTTTTAAGTTCTGAATTTCAGTTATTTTTAAATTGTATTCCTACATGAACTCTCTTATTTCCTTTTCCTAATTTAAGAATTTATTTTATTTTTATTCTGAATTTTAATTAATCTCGTATTAGGTTCTTATATGGACTATTTTTCTAATATTACTTATTTTTAATTCTGAATTTCAGTATATTTCAAAATTGTATTCCTACCTGAACTCTTCCTTTTCTTTTCCTAATTTCAGAATTTATTTTATTTTTATTCCGAATTTTAGCTAATCTCGTATTGGATTCTTATATAGACTCCTCTTTCAATATTGCTTATTTTTAATTCCGAATTTCAGTTATTTTTTAGATTATATTTCTACATGGACTCTCATTTTTCTTTTTCTTCGATTAATGTGGGAATTTCTAGCCTCCACAGCGAACTTGGTGCCTCCTTTCAAGGCTGTTTTAATAATACAATAGATAGATTAAAAGGACCCAACACTACCAATATGGACCATGTAAAGTAAATTTTGCACTATGAAATGCCTTTTCAATCACAAGGCTGGTGTTTATTTTTTGTAACAGCATACCTGCACCTTCAAGATTTGGTTGCATCCAAATTGATCATCTAGGCAAAGTTCTTGGTTAAAATTTTCAATTGAACAACATATCCACCAAGTTCTTTTTCTTTCATTTTTGACCAAGGGTAGAACTCTAGAGCGTGCCTCATTCTTCAAAGATAATTCTTGTTGACCTTTGGCTGGTGCAGCACTTCAGCTTCTACCTGGTCCCAGAGTGTCCCGTAGGATCAGGTGCCGACTTAACCTCAAGACCTTTGTCATGAACAGAATCAATTTCCAAGCCCTTGTCACGGATAGAATCACTTTCCAGGGCTTGCACCACTAAAGTAACAGCAGAACCATCAACTACAGATGTTTGTGAAGTTAGTGGTTGGGAACTTGGTAATGTGGAAAGAAATAAGAAACCTGAGCAAGGGTTTTGCTCAAACCAAGTTTCACAGAGCAGAGCCTCTGGCTATGCAGGATGGGTCTGCTCGACCAGAGGGTGCTCAGCCTATCTTTTCCTTGCCAGATTATATTATATTCCCCTGGCCTGCTGTTGTAATGTTGACAAATAACTTGGTAAAAATAGCTGAACATTTCAAAAATCTTCAGTAGCATAAAGGCACAGGATCCCAATAAGCACCGACCTTTATTTTGCAGAAAGTGCTCAGTGCATTTATCTTCGTCTTTTTGCTGACTATCACTTTCCCTTGCAATGTTCTTCTAATGGTGCCCAGCAAATGACCGTACAGTTTCTTATGTTGCAATTCAATACATAGATATCAGCATACATCCATTTGAAGATGTGTTTCCTTGTGCATCATCTTTCTAAATTCTCAAGAGTCAAGATAGATATAATTTCACAAAGGCATGCCTTGCTACCTACCCAAAAGAGACATTACTCAATCTTGCCTTGGCATCCAATAATGCCTGGCAGATCGACTCACTTGTTTGCAAACCAGCACGCACCATGTCATCAAGCAGAGCCTCAGCTTCCTGACATTTATCATCCTTGCAAAGAACACGGATTGTCAAACCGTAACTTGCAGAATTTGGAACCAAACCCTTCTGCCTCATCTCCATGATTAACTTCAGAGCCTTGTATGAGCTCCCTTCTCTCCCATAGCCATAAATCATCATGTCATAGATCACACTGCTTGCCTCAACACCTTTCTCGCCCATTGACTGAAACAGCTTTCTAGCATCCTTCATATTCCCTTCCATGCAGAGTGCACGGACCAGAACACCATAAGTGCGCGCATCCACCTCTAGACCTGCCTTTTCCATCCCTTCGAGAATCTCAAAAGCCTTATCCATGTGATTTTCTCTTGCAAATGAATCAATTAGTATTGTGTATGTCACTTTGGTCGGTTCCAAGCCTCGCTCCTTCATGTCAGACAAAGCCCTGTTTGCCCGGATCATATCTCTAGCACGACAGAAGCCGGCAATAAGCATATTGTATGTCACTGCACTTGGTTGGAAACCAGCCGCCTTCATCTGGTTGAAGAAATGCAAAGCATTGGACATCTTGCCAGCTTTCCCGTAGCCATCAACAAGAAGGTTAAACGTAATGATGCTTGGACGGGTACCCTCCATGCGCATCATATCCAACAGCTTGGCGGCATCCCACAGTTTGCCATGCCTGCATAAGCCGGCAATGAAGGTGTTATAGCTGACAACATTGCGCACGATGCCCCTCACAGGCATTTCGTCAAACAAGCTACGAGCGCGCTCGAACTCCCCTGTCCTGCACCACTCCCCAATCAAGCAGTTATAGGTGTAGAGGTTTGGCTCGACTCCACCCCTCCGCATCTCCTCAAACAAGGAGAAACCCTCCTCCCTTTGGCCATTAGTGAAGTATCCGTGCATCAGAGCAGTGTAGGTGACTTCGTTAGGCGCAAGGCCCAAAAGCGGCATTTCATCGAACACCCTCCGGGCTTCCGCCACATCGCCGCTCTTGCAGCAGCCGTTGACGAGCGCCGTGCACGCGGTGACGTCCAGCACCGCATCGCCCGCCTTGGTCCCGCGGGCGAGCATCGCGAGCGCCGAGCGGACGTCGCCGGCCGCGCAGAGCCGGCGCACGGCTGCGGCCGTGGTTCCCCACATCGGAGATTCGGAGGTCGGCGGCGGCGGTTACGCGGGATGGGGAGGGCCGAAGCTAGTATAGGCCATAATAAATGGGCCATTCAATGGTACGGTCTCATTTTTTGGCCCATTATTCTCGGACATCATGCCAATTGGCCGATTTATTTGTAAAGAATCTGAGGGGTTGTTTGGATCCATCTGACTAGAGACTACTTGACTAATTTTAGTCACATTAGGGGATTAAATCTCCAAACACCCATGACTAAATGGTGACTAAAACTAGTCTAGTCTCTAGTTAAGGATGACCCAACTTCTATTGACTAAATCCCCTCTCTCACCTAATTAATTGCGCGGAAAAGGAGAGAGAAGGGGGAGGGAGAGGAGAGAGAAGGAGAGGTAAATCTGGACTTTAATGTACTTTAGTCCCATCTTTCAAACAGGGGGTGACTAAAATTTTTTAGTCTATCTAAACTTTAGTCAGGTGACTAAAGGATCCAAACACCCTCTGAAATGAGTCACCATTTGCTCTACAGCAGGTAAACAGTAGAAAAAATAAACGAATAGTTAAAAATAATTTGGCTAAAACTATTTATATATATGCATCCTTATGATTTAAAGGCCAGTGTTGGGGATTAAACTACGATAGAAAACTCTTAAAATCAACTGTAACCGGCCTTATGTTTGAAAAATTGAAATTTCCTCGGTTGCGGTTGATAAGTCAAAAGGCAAATGTGGTGGATATATCAAGTCAAAGCCTGACGCCTTTAATAATTGAAGCGTATCGATCCATTGACCGGAGCAGTGTTTGACAAGAACGACACTACAGTGTCACGTACTCAGTTGAAGGCAATGCGCATGTCAAGTGACGATAGTACTAGCAGTGGTATAACTCTCGGCCCTGTTCCGATCAGAAACCGACGTCCCCAACCCAAAGTGAGAAAAGACAAACCATGCACGTATAAAATCTCTCGCGAATGGTAATCGGCAGCGGCCTGGGACGACGCGTCGCTGCTAGACGGTTTCAAAATTAGTTAATCCAAATTTTCTCGCAAAATAGCCGCCGTGCGAGTCGGGCTAAATCCAAGTTGCACGCGCGTACAGACAGACACGGCACGCACATCTCACTCGAGCGAGCGACTCTCTCGGTCGGTCCCAAATCTTTAGCCAAACTGATGAGAACGAACGACGGCGCCATCCTATATATGCTACGCTCCGATTCGCTCGTGGGCGACTTGGTGTCACGCGTGTTGTACCTGTACGTATCACCGCGATTTCTTTTAGCGGGTTGACCCGATGTTGCGTTCACAAAAGCCGGCGTGCCAAAACTGACCTTAGAGCGAACTAACCAACGGCATCCCATCCACAGTAATAGAGCTCGCTGTATCCCCCCCGTACGTTCACTGTCAAATTCAATTCACTGTCTTTTCCTATAAACAAACAGTACGTCAAAAACTCAAACTGGAAACTGTTTCCTTTAATTTGACTCTGCATCTAGCAAAAGCCCGGTTGCTTGTGTCTCTCCGTGTAGTACAAAAACAACCTTACAAGGCGTGTCGGCATGCAGATACGGTGGGTTAAGCCGGTAAAGGGAAAGAGTTGCCAAAACGCCAGGGGATCGGAGATAGATCGTATCGTCGACGAGATCCTCCCTCTACGCGTCGGATCGATTGCACGATCGGTGCGTGCATGCATCGCCAAAACCCCCCGAATCGACAGCTCGAGGCGCCCACCAGCACGCGAAAAAGCTAACGGTGATCGCCCGCAGCGATCATTTGCTTCCTTTATAGCACCATATTACTTTTCCGTTTTAATAAGTTTATACACCTTAAGTTTACTCGTCTAAAGTTTATACACCTAAATTTTATATACCCAAAGTTTATATACCCGATTTAAATTCGAATTTGAATTCAAATATTTTTTATATAGAATATTTCTATACATAAAGTTTATACGTGCAGAATTTTACGGTATAAAATCTATATATAAGTATAGAAGTCTATGCACACGAATAAGGGTATTATTTTTTTTCTATTTTTTATTTTTCCTAATATATTTTTAAAAAAAATTATGGTGTAGTAGGAAAGGAAGAAGGGAGAGTAAGGTGCGTGTTATATGTGTTAGGGGAGGGACGGCACCCGCCCATTAGCCCTACCCACCACCACGCGCACACGCACACGCACGCGCACGCGCGTTCGCCTGACGCGGCGACGCATGCAGCGCGAGCGCGCACAGGCGGATGGCCGCTACTACTGCCTCCCATTGCTGCGGGTTTCCCTGCCACTTTTGGAACTCCTCCTCCATAACACTAAAAAATTAGCCAATTACGAAGTCACAAAGATTCCGATCGAGACAGGGACATATCTCATAAGAGTATATGCGGATCTTTATTTTTTTTTAGAACTTACGGTATGATCGATCGACGTTGTTTACTTGTTTAATTTGCAGCTTATTACGGCTCTCTTCTCCCTTCTCTCTCTCTCATTTGACATTAATGGAAGTCAATCCAATAACAAATGGGATAACCGAGCTTGATGTCAATGTTGACATTTTTGCGCTTGTTAAACAACTCACCAGCGTATGGCATAATTCCAGGTTTATTCCGTACTTCATGTAGCTGCCAGGTGTGCCAGATGGTTTCTCTGTTCCTCACCACGGCTCGATCGGTTTTGCAAATCCCTTTTTTTTTTTCCTTTTCTCTCTCTTCTCTCCCCTTTGACATTTGGATCGAAGTCAGATAAAGAACAATAAGAAAGTGCTGGCCAGTGGCAAGCGCGCGCACACCTCATAACATGTCAGGCGCCCGCCTGCTAAATACAACACGTGAAAACGGGATAAAATTAGGCTTAGAAAGCTTAAGACTGCTGGTTACGTGCAGATCCTGATAAAATTAGGCCATTCTCGCTAGCTAGTTAGCTTAGTTATCCTCTCCCGTCTCCGGCCAGTGCATGCACTGATCGATCCATCCATCCATCGATCAATCGCGGCCGCTTTTCGTGCCCACCACTTCCATACAAAAAGCGCCGCTGTGTTTGACTTTCTAGCTGGCTACGACTTCCGTTCATCTCGCCGCTATAAGTATCCCGCTGCTCCTCGCAAAGTCAACCCCCTCCTCCTCATGACCCTCACACACGCTAGCTCTCTTTCTCGCTTTCGCTGCCGACGAATCAGTAATAAGCGGGTCGTCAAGAAGCTCATCATGGAGTACTCCAACGATTGGGATCTGCAGGCACTGGTCAGGAGCTGTGGCACGGCCGTCGCCGACTCGGAGTCGGAGCCACCGGCGCCGTCGACGCGGCGAGCCGAGACCGTCGTCGTTGGCCGTGCTGCTGGTGGAGCGCCGGAGTTCGTCGGGCAACCGGTGAGGTCGGCGGCGGCATCGTTTTACGATTTGGAATACTTGGACGTGTACCACGAGCTGCCTCGGGCGCCGTTCTTGGTGACGGCGCAGTCGACGAGCCGCGAGCGTGGGGAGGGCGAGCACGAGGTGCTCATCTCCTTCCCGGCTGCCTCGACGTCCGGGCAGGGTAGGAAGCAGCCCGGCCGGAAACCGGGCGTTCGTACTGCCAGGCCCAAAAGAAGGTACAAATATATATATACACAGCCCATGCTGCACTGAGAAATGAATATATTCCATGTTGATTTAATGAGATTAGCACTAACAGCTGTGGTTAATTACATGCTCGATCGATCCACGCAGCAAGAAGAGCCAGCTGAAGAAAGTGGTGTGCGAGGTGCCGGTTGCCGACGGCGGCGTCTCCACCGACCTTTGGGCATGGCGCAAGTACGGCCAGAAACCTATCAAGGGCTCGCCGTATCCTCGGTAACTAGCAAGTCGCATTACCAGCTGCGCCAATATTATTAGTAGCACAGTTGCATTAGCGTTTGAGTTCAGTTGATTGATTGTGTCGTGTATATATATGCGTGTTCCTGTTGAACAGGGGATATTACAAGTGCAGTAGCCTCAAGGCGTGCATGGCGAGGAAGATGGTGGAGCGGTCGCCGGAGAAGCCCGGGGTGCTGGTCGTCACCTACATCGCCGAGCACTGCCACGCCGTGCCCACGCAGCTCAACTCGCTCGCCGGCACCACGCGCAACAACAAGCCGGCGTCCCCTGACCACCACCACCACCACCACCAGCCCTCTCCCGGCGGCGCGTCGACGGACGAGGCGGCGACGGCGGCCAAGCCGGAGGACAGCGCTGACACGTGCTCCATGGCGGACGACGAGAACGACCTCTGGGCGCCGGTGGAGATGGATATGGACGATTTTTTTGGCCCCTTCGACGATGATCTCGACCACTTTTTGGATGGCGACGGCGTTCTTGGACGCCGGCTGTCGCTCTAGTTGGTGGCCTGGAGCGCTAATTGACTCCACATGAACTCTCATGTTCTTTTCTTCCATTATACAGTATTGAGGAAGATAGCTAGTAAGATATACACTGGTCAGGCCACACGTGTTGCCCGCAGAATGATCAAAATCTATGTTCTGTGCAGCATTTTTGCTCGGTTTTGCACGATCTTTCCACTGATGATTTTTTATAAGCTTGTGTTTATTATTAGTTGGTCGGTCAAGATCTGTCACATTTGATACCTTCCGAATTCGGATGCCAGGCTAGCTAACAATTGTAGGACGTATTCCCAAAATAAAAGAAGGGCGTCACTACGGATCGATCGTCTGATTCTAGCCAATATATCGAATGATATTTTATCACTTGAAAAAAACGTCTGATCTCTTGGTTAAATGTTTCACTTTACTTGTTTAAACTGGTTTAAGAGATACAACATTTAAAAAATAATGATTGCAACACTAAGAAACAAATTAAATATGTGCAATATCAAGAGAATACTTTCTTTTCTTTTACCAGGCATTTTCTAGATGGCTTACTCCTATTATAAGGCGGTGCGGTTAGGTGAATACAGCCAAGCGAATTAACATATACAATGGATCGTAACAAAATTACCTGTAATCTCCAAAATTGACCTACCAATCTAGATATGACTTCTTCCTCTGCTCCGGTGACCGGATTTAGATTCTATGACGATGGACGGGGGTGGTGTAGGAGGAGAAGGTCGAACCATGTAGCTTTGATGTTCATGTGGTGACCGATGGATGCAAGAGCTTCGCCATCGTTGCCCTCACGATGAGGTGGTGCACCACATGTGCAACATCCATGTCCGATCAACCAAGAGTGAGACACTTGATCAAAAACAATAAAGTGAAACATGATAAACAGTGGATTGCAACAAAATCATCAAAATTCACCTATAATAGTTTACTGGTCTAGATATGCCTTATTCCTCTATGCTGGTGGCCGGATTTGGGTTCTACGACAACAGATCCACGGGGCTGCAGGGGCAACGAGAGTGAGATGTTCAAGTTGCCCGCAACCTTGGCGCTCGTCGTTGATGAGGGTGCCATCCGTGAGGTCAACAAGAGCCGGTAGCTAAGACACAAAGCTGAGATGTTCAAGTTGTTTGTAATGAGTCAAGGGGAATAAAGTTTTCATGGTCTTGTCAAAATGAGCGGTGGGAAGATGTAACATGAAGTACTAGACAGCTATATGTCAGAATGAATGGTGCAACGTTCAATGTTTGTTGAGGGTGCTTAGCTGATTAGGTTTATGGTAGTGCAACCTATTTACCTAGGTTCAAGTTTTCCAATTGACTCAAGTGCTCATATTTGTGGTTAATTATTTTTTCACTTCAAAACAACTTATCCATTGACAACGAGACATCCAGGTGACTTCATTAATTTCAAGATATACCGGTACGGTCTTCCGCTACTACAGAAAAGCACAAAGGAGACATCACTATAGATGCTGGAACAGCTAAAACTTGCCCCTATAATGTTTTTTCGCTCACACGCGCACCCACAGCGAAAACGGACACCTTTCTGTATAAATAAGTGTCGGTTCTTAATAAACATTGTCACCTATAAGGTTGTCATGTTATATATGCCGGTTTTTTAAAAAGCCGACACATATAATGAACTTATAGGTTACATTTAAACCGACCAAGCCGGCGGCCGAGCCGAGCCACTCATTCGGTCCATCCTTATCTTCTCTTCCGCCCTCAGAGGTGTTGCTCGGAGGCAGCCCACGCCCCTCAGCAGCGCGGATCCAGCGGTGCAGCGTCAAAGGACACGGCGACGACCGCCGGTTGGAGGTGCGAAGCGTCGGCGGCTGGCGGAACCACGCCTCTTCCCCTCCCTCTTGTGATTCTTGATTGTTGATGTTATTCATGTTTGTTTGTTTGTTTAGGGATTATTGATTGTAGTTTATGTGTTCATGGATTTTAGACATCATTTTGTGTGGGCATCATTTGAGATCCATCAAGGAGAGCTGATTTTTTTTTGCTCGTGTAAAGCTCAAAGGTGCCGACTTTGGAACCGACACCAATTACCCGGGATCATCAGTGTCATCTCCATGGTGCCGGTTGGGAAATCCGACACCTATAGGGGTTTCCCAATCGGCACCAATGACGTTTTTTTATAGTAGTGTTCGGAGATGCTAATAGAAATACGATGTGTGTTCATAGAGATGGGTGTGGGCGCGTGTATATGTAGCACCCTATCCTTCTTCTTTTTATTTAAAATTTCTCTCAATTAAAAATTTGATTTTTAAAGTTGGTTTTTATTCGATTTTTGTTTTGTGCCAAATGGATCTCATATTTCCCTCCTTGGTCATCCTTTCAAATTTTTGTCAAGTTCCTGTTTAATCCAAATTCAAATTTCTCCAAAATTTCCCCTCAAACTCATTTACAAAACCCCCGAAAAAAAAATAAAAATCCCACTGTTTCAATTTGGGCCTCCCCCTCGCTTTTCTCTTTTTCCTCCCTCGGCCCAACACCTCTTTTTCCCTCTCCTCTCCTCTTTCCCCGAGTGGGCCGGCCCACCTCTCCCTCCCCCTCTCTTCCCTTCCCCGACCCAACTCTTTCCCCCTCTCCCCTCGGTCCACGACCTCCTTCCGCACCGGCCCAGCCCACCACCCGGCCGCGCCGCCCCCTCCGGCCGCGTGCGCCCGCCGCCGCCGCGCCGCCGTGCCCACGCCCACCGCCGCCACTCGCCCGCCCACGTCGCCGCGCCTCGCGCCCCGCGCCGTCCCGGGCGCCGCGCCCGCCCCGGGCCCCGCGCCGCGCCCCCGTCCCGTCGCCGCGCCATCCCCTCCGGCCTAGAGCCCCGCGCCGCCGCGCCATCCACGTCGCCGTCCCATCGCCGCTCCTCCCCGCGCCGCTCGCCGCCTATAAAAGGGGGCCGAAGCCCCTACTCCTCGCCGCCCCTCGCCGTTGGCTCCCCCTCTCTCTCCCGACGCTCTCTCCCTCTCTCACCGGCCGCCGCCGCTTCCCCCCCCCCGGCCGCCTCGCCCCCGCCGGTGCCAAACCGAGCCGGGCAAGCTCGGTGGGGAAGAAGGAGCACCCGACAGGTAGGGCCCCCCTCTCCCTCTCTCTTGGCTGACCAGCGGGCCTCACGCCCCCTCCTCTCTCTCGGCCACTGACATGTGGCCCCCCCCCCCCACACCGTCAACCCTAACCCCTCTACCTTTGAAAATTCATAGAAATTCAACCGTAACTCCATTTGATCTCGTTCAAATTTCTAAATTTTTCTAAAATTGAGATCTACACAGTGGCACACTTGTTTATTTGATTTGAGCTTGTTTTATTGCCTTTTATTTATTTGTTCTCCGTTCCACGTATAGAGCACGTGTACGAGGAAGCTCCGGACGCTGGTTTCGAAGGAGAAGACCCCCATCTTGTGCAAGGCAAGCCTCTTTGATCACATTGCCCCTATATTTGCAAGTTATTTTTTTTTGAAAAATATATTGCTAGGTGTACACGATAAATCTTGTTTAGGCCTCGGATTGTTTATGCAACCGACGGACCGACCTAGTAGTTGCATTCACTTTACGTAGGATGTTGTTAAATTCCTTTTTCCTTGTTAGCTACACATATTTACGCCGGTATCGCTATCCATTGGATACGATCACCGAGGTAGTTGCTTAGCCGTGCTTACGTTGTACTGCCGTGTGGGAAACTTGGTATTTTCCAAATTTTATGCTTAAAAACCCGGTACGTTGTACCGAGGTGTTGCTAAATAAAATGAGTTGTGAAAATGGTGATGATGCGAGGCCATGCCTTTGTGGTTCGGTCGCGTATCATCGTTAAGGACTGATTCCTTTGGGAAATTCATCCAAACATGTTACAGTGCGACCTCACGGGTATTTATGGGATACCCCTGGCTAAGTAAATGGTTATCACATGGGAGTTTGGTATGCCAATAGTTGTGGGATGCCGAGGATGAGGAGACGAAGTTTGGATCATCATAGCCCTTTTGGGTGTTTTGTTTGCCTCTATATGGTACACGGTACCGAGTAGGAGTAGGAGACATCCTCGGTATTCCTGAGTGGATGACGGCAGCGACTGCCCGATACTCGGCTGAGAGACTTGGCCCAACTAGGTGGTGTGCGATTTTCATGGGTTAGCTTTGGAAAGGCCTTGTCACGAACTTCCGTTGCCGACGGGTATACGGTGTCAGTTTCGTGTCGTGTGGGTAAAGCGTACAACCTCTGCAGAGTTTAATGAACTGTTCGAACAGCCGTGCCCACAGTCAAGGGCGGGTGTAAGGTGTTTCTCATAGCGTAGATTTGTTTGACAAATGTTTGATGAAAATGGTTGGTGGGAAGGGATCCGTTTCCAGAGTTCGCCTGAGTGGCAAACGGCTAACCTTTGTGGTTAGGAACGGGTCTGTGTGACCTGGGGTGTCGCTTGGCACCAAGGTGTTGTTAGGGCCGAGAAGGCATTTCTTGTGCTGAGAAAGCTGAGTAAACTATGTGAAATAGTGTAGTGGTGAATTTATGGTTGGAACAGAGTTGCTGTGAAGGCAAAGAGAAACTAATAGAGGAAACCAGTTATCTAATTAATTGTTACTCTTGTGACAAGTTGTTGCAAAGCAACTTGTGGAATGGGACGAGGCGTGAGCCTCCTCCCGACAACTAAAATTTTGACTCACTAGAGTTTTTTGGAAATAAATCGCTTTCGCCAAAAAGGCTGCTTTCGCAAATAAAACCCTACCTCTCCTTGTCTTAACCAAGCATGTCATTCTTTTCCCCGGCTTGCTGAGTACGTGAAGTACTCACCCTTGCTATATATATATAATATCTATAGAGCTTGGAGATGAAGATGTCGACCCGACCGCCGAGGAGTGTCTCCAGGAGCAAGCCGAGTACGAGGATTTCTAGAAGATTCGTGCCTAGCCCCAAGCCCTCGCCTGTGGATCAAGATGGTCGCACAGATGCTTAGCTTCTCGCTGCTTTTGACTTCCGCTCTGTGGACTTTTGTAATGTTGCGTTGCTCATCCTTGGGCCTATCCAGGATGGCAACTTATGTAAGGAGTAAAACCCAGTGATGTAATAATTAATTTACTTTGATTCCATGGTTATTCTGTGTGTACCAGCTAGTGTATCCTGGGACTGGTAGTATATCACAGGTAATGCGTGGTACCTCGGCATGAGTTAGCTGGTGTTATCGGTTAACGAGTGCCGGGGCGTTACAGTATATGGGAGCGCCTATACTTTGTGTTGAAAGAAAAAAGAATAATTAGGCACGTGATGGTGCATTTTTTTGAAAAAAAGAGAAGAGAATAGCATAAGCTAGTCTTGGCATCCAATGGTTAGGGGTGCATCTTGGGGGATTGGATGGCTGATATACAGTTCAATTCCCAACAATGGGAATTTTTTTTATTTATATATATATATTTTAATATTTAGAGAAATATTATAGCGCTGGAAAAAATTGCAGAAATAAACCCTGCCACCCTGGCAAAGGGCGGCAAGCTGACGTGGCACACGCGCGCGGGATGGCCGTTTAGGGTGTACTGGCCATTTTGCAGGCGGCCCCCTTGCCGCCCTCTGCCCCCTGGCAGAGGGCGGCAAAGTGTCGGCAAGGGGGCCGCCTGCAAAATTGACACAGCTCCTCGACCTGGGGCGTGCCATTTTGCAGGCGGCCCCTTGCCGCCCTCTGCCAGGGCGGCAGGCTCCAGCGCCTATATAAGACCTGCCGCCCAGCAAAGCAGCTCATTTGCTGCTCTCTCTCCATTCCTCTCTCATCTGCACAGTGGGAGAAGGGGAGGAGAAGAGAAGAGGAGGTGAAGCCCTGCCTGTTTGAAACTTCGATTTCAGGTAATATTTCTAGATCATATACATGATTAAATGTATGATATTAACTAGGTTTTAGTTGTATTTTTGTAGAACTATTTTTAAATAAATGCATTATATGATCTAGGGTTTTAGTAGGGGAACTGTAGCACTCTGTATTATTAGATGTAGGTAAATTAGTAGATCTGTAGTAATTATAGTAATTAGATCTGTAGTTTTAAATATTTGTGAGTAGAATTACAGTAGCATACTTAAAAATTGTGGTACATTTCAAACAAGATATTACGTTGTACTCGTTTATTACGTAAAATAGTGACATAGTGATTTACTTATAGATATGTCCAGTAAACTTATATTTCAACTATACCATGGTCAAGGAAACGTCCGTTACGGGCCGACTGGGGTAGATCTGTCAGAATTTATTGTAACACCAAGGGGAATTGATAGACCAGTATAGAGAAGTGTAACTTCTATTAAAAAATGGTTGATGAGGGGCTTGGGAGTTGATCCACAGATAAGTGATATTACAATCTATGTTGTAGTAAGTCAGGCAAGTGAGAGTTTTTATTGGGAACTAATGTCAGTTCAAAACTCTCGGATGTGGAGATAGTATGTGGAGAATTCATTGCAACGCGGGTGGCCTCTAGCTATGCTTCCATATGTTCATCCAAAGGATCCAAATGTGGAGATGAACATGGATGATGGCGAGGGGCCAAGTGCTGAAGTGAATGAGACTGGAGTGGATGAAGTCAACACATTAGAAGAAGATGTCGTAGTACCTCCAGTAGGCATGAAACCTGGTGGAGTGGCTGATGAGGGTGAGACTGTCGGAGCCATTGTGGACGAAATGGAAAGAGAGGATTCTGACAACGAGCGTGTAGAGGAAGATGATTCGTCAGATGATGAGGAGAACAATATTAATCCAGCTGAATGGCTAGTGATGATTTTTCTGGTCTGGTCATATCTGAAGGGGAAAATGTGATATGGGAGTACAAAGAGAATGAGGTTATTCAGGGAGCAAGCTATGGTGATGGAGAAGACATGAAAGAGGCGGTGAAACATTTTGCAGTGTCACTGCAAAGAGAGTTTTGGGTTGCCAAGTCGAACCGGTCACAATATGAAGTTAGGTGTGTTAACGAAAAAGACGGGTGTCCCTGAAGAGTACATGCTTGTAAGGGAAAATGGAATGATTATTGGACAGTGTCAGTCGTTACCAAGCATACATGTTATCTACCTGGTGTTCAGAAATATCACATTCACAAGGATATTACATGTGCATTTGTTGCATCTGAGATGTATGCGCACGTCGTGGACAATCTGACATATGAACCAAAGTCAATAATCCGTCATATCGAAGAGAAATTCAAGTATACTATTAGCTATGCCAAGGCGTGGAGGGCAAAACAGAAAATAATAGAGATGAGATTTGGAACTTATGAAGCCTCATATGATAATTTGCCACGTCTGCTATCTGTTATTCAACAAAGAAACCCTGGGAGCTCTTGTGCAATCAAGACATTCCCCTCAATTGATCATCCTGGCAAGACTGTGCTGCAAAGAGCCTTCTTAGCTCTACATGCATGCAAGATGGCATTCGTGCACTATCGTCTAGTTCTTTGCATTGATGGGACATTCTTGACCGGGAAGTACAGGGGCCAGATACTAACAGCAATTGGAGTAGATGGGAACAATCAGGTATTGCCCTTGGCATTTGCTTTTGTCGAGAGTGAGAACACCGACAGCTGGTACTGGTTCCTCCATCTGGTTAAAAAAGAAGTTGCTGGTATGAGGCCCAATGTGTGCCTAATACATGACAGGCACGCTGGTATGCTTCGAGCAATAGAAGAGTTAAAATTTGGGAGTATGGATAGAGGATACCCTGGTGAGTGGGATGATGTAAAGAGTAGGTGGTGCATGCGTCATATGGGAGCTAATTTCTTCAAGCAATTCAAGAACAAGGAGCTGATGAATATGTTCAAGAGGCTATGCAATCAGAACCAGGAGAAGAAATTCAATGAGCTTTGGACCAGGTTGGACGAGTTGACAGCAAAATGTAGTGATCAGCGTGCAGCGAGACCAGCGCCGTTCCTGACCCTCCTCAAGCACTCGGAGCTCTCCCAACAGATAGTCCAACATTGGTTAGGAGAACTGGAGAGCAGATTCGGAAATTCTCTCAGTGGATTGAGAATGAGCCAAAAGAGAAATGAGCCAAGGCTTATGACACAGGTGGTGCTAGATATGGTATAATGACAACAAATTTGGCGGAAGTTTACAATTGGATGATGCGCGGTGTTCGTGGACTTCCACTAGTTGGTATAGTGGAGTTCATTTTACATGGGACATGTAGGTATTTTAGGGAACGGTTCCAAGCAGTTCTTCCCTCCATACCGAACAACAACATTATTTTTGGCACCTTCATGGAGAAAAAGCTAGCAGAGTGGCGTACGAAGTCCTAGTTGATATTAGAGTACTACTGTTATGTTCATCGTACATCACATCGACCGTGTTGTCTTGCAGCGCCGATGGGCTCACGTCCAAGTTAGGCGGTCGTACGTGGAGTTTGTTATGGAGTTCGACCGCCTTCTACCGATCGACGTAGTGTGGGAGCCCTACAGTGCCGCGGCTACCCACTGTCGTGCGCCGTTAGGCCTGTCCACACTCTACACTAGGGACCAAGCGTACTGGATGACTAGGGTTCCGATGGTATTCGACATTTGTGTCGAGCCTCACGCACCTTACCGCGTGATGCGCCAGTTCGGCTTCCGTCAGTCCTTTTCAGTACCGTTTCCGACGGGCGTCACAGCTGCCGTTCCCCGGTAAGTGACTTAACTTTGCTTCAATATGTTGCATTAGCAACCACCTGTACACAATAACTTGGTTTTTTTTTGTTCACATTAATACAATACATTAATTTGCAGGTAGTCGTGTAAGGGTCAGCAGTCAGCTGGCAACTAGCCCGCCAAGCTGGGCCTTTTGTCGACGACTGGTTGCTCGCAACCGTGGAGGTCGTGGACCACGTGGGAGAGCCACACACGGAGGAGGGGGTACCAGGCGTACCTCGGCTGCTACCAGCCACGCACCCATACTAGGGTCACCTTCGCTCCCAGGGAGCAACAGGCCCATGTTGCGAGCGCGAGAGACCTCTACGCCAGGCACCGCGACCAGGACTTCGCTCGTGCTGTGAGTGCCTTGCATCGCACCAAAGCCTTCTAAGCCTTTCTTTTTGTCAAATGTTACGAGTGTTTACGTACAAATGTACCGTGCAGGTCGTTGAGTACAACAGGGTCGTCGTTGATGCTTCAACGGCGATCCAACGGTTAGGTGCGGGGATTGAGGTGGGCGCAGACGAGCACCTATCGACGTACACGTGGATACGGGACTCGATACGCTCGATTCTCCGTGCGCTCACTTGTCGGGCTGCCGACGTTGCTCAGGCAGACGCAGCACCCCTGGTTCGACCCCGGCCGATTGCTACTCGTTAAGCTGCGCACGTTCCTAGGCCGACACCCCCTCCCTTCGGAGGTACGTATATTCAAGGTTTATTTGTACATGCCCCCACAAGTTTTAAAAATAATATTGTATCGATAATCAATTGACATGCAATTTATGTGTAGGCTTCACTTAGTTCGGGACGACGCAGGCCACCCACTCCTGGCAGGCTGCAGGGTCATCGTCCCACGCAGGTGCGTCGGCCTCGCAGTCTGCGTTGTTCTGGCAGGACGCCGGGACTTCGTCACAAGCGGTCGGCACGTCGTGGCAGGCTTCTAGCGGGACATCGTTGGAGCACGGGTGGGCTTCCACCACGCACTACGACCTCAGCGACTTCGACTTATCGGAGTCGACAGAGGACGTCCTCGATCCCTCACAGCTGGGAGGCGCACCGCCGGTGCATACGCAGGAGCAGTCGCCCTCCACTCCGCACCCAGACCCCCGCGCTACCCGGGCTGTCCCACCCGATCGCTTCACATACTCCTAGGACCACGTGCGAGCGCAGGCCCGGAGGACCAAGCGGGGTTGCGGTGCGGGGCAGGGCCAGTAGAGTAGACTTCTGGTTTGTTATTTTCTTGACATGCTAGTACTCCATGCTTGTAGACTGAGTACATTGTTCATACTTGAGGTTCGCTTTCATAGACTTCGCCGTTACTTTTTACAAAAAGCACGATACCTTTCACCGCATGCACGAATACTTTCAGCTGCACCGATGCAGCCTCATTTATTCGCGTGAAGTACGACTGCGGAATCGCTGCTAACGCCCTTACACTTTCTCAAACGTCCAATCTTCCATGTCACATCGGCACACGTCCATTCTTACTTTCGGCGTCATGCCGCCCTTTAAAAAGGCGGCAGGGTATACATCCGCATACGTCCAATCTTACTTTCGGTGTCATGCCGTCCAATCTTACTTTTGGCGTCATGCCGCCCTTTAAATGGAGGCAGGGTATATGTCCGCATACGTCCAATCTACTTTGGGCGGCATGCCGCCCTTTAAAAGGGCGGCAGGGTATACATCCGCATACGTCCAATCTTACTTTCGCGGCAATCAGGCCGACCCACTCTGCCCCATGATGTACACATGTGAAGATTATCACTGTGATTTTGGTGCCTATATAACGAGCGCCGCAACACAAGATTTCTTCATCTAAGGCCTCCAACAAGAGCTAGCACAACCCTTCATCCCACCAGCTTTCGACAATGGCTGGACGCCGGGGCGTTGAGGATTCCAACTGGCGTAGCGATCCTTGTGCATATCTATTCGCACCTTGGTGCCAGCGGCCTCTCTGCCTTTGCGGTGACCGATGCCAACTAATTGCTTCGCAGGATCCAGACATACGAGGAAGGCGCTTTTTTAGGTGCCCTAACTATGACCAAGAGGTATTTCACTCTCGTGCACTATGCTTATTCAAATGTGATACGCGATTGTTTACTCTTCATCCTACTCTATTCGTCAGACCCGCGCTACGGCTTGTGGATACATTGAATGGGTCGATACAGAAAATCCCGTTCTCGACATGACAACCTGTTTACAAGAACGACGCTAGTATTTCTCATCAGAAAGTACTGAGCAATACTTGCGGAGAAAGGCAGCTTATGAACACCAACGTCATGAACAACAGTGCGACTGGCAGGTGCTAACGGGCGCACTCCCTCCATGGGAAGCCCGTCGAAAATACAGATGCGGTGATCGTTGTCAGGTTCTCCGTTCTACAAAGCCTAGTACTTTGGGTCAGCGGTTCTTTGTTTGCCCAAAATATTCTAAACGATGATTTTATAGTAAAAATATTTTCATTACCATGAATCGTATTTAATCACAAGATTCACTAACTTTGTTCGCTTCACATCTATTCGTTTCTCCCAGGAACCTCGAAGAAGATGTCCATACAGACAATAGATAGATACCAAAAAGGTTCTAAGAGATCCAAATTCCCGTGTGGTGCAGCTTGAATTGCCAGAGCAATACAGGTTCACTAAAGCGCAGTTTGAGAGGGGAGAGGAATCCTCACGTAGGGGTTAGCTATTATCGGACAACTTACCTTACTCAAATATGTAATGTCCTGTTTCGTTGTCCCATTACTACATCGCCGTTGTGTTCAACTCTTGCACTACATCCCTTCTAGTTCGAATCTATTCTCATCTATGTATCTTATTTAAATTGTACGACTACTTATTTACGTGACATAATTATCCTTGTTTCAGTATATATATTGTTTCTACGACCGAGACTATGATAGGCCAATATCATTTTCGTGCATTAATACAACAAATAAGTTACAACATCAACTCTTAAAATAGAAATTGCAAAACAATCGACTTCAATAGAATTTTTAAAAAATTATCCACAATCTTTATCAACAAATAACTCTTTAAATGTAATCAACAAAGTTTAACTTATTGTAAAAAAAATTAAAATCAGATAGGGTGAATTGTGGGTGAGCCACCTTGCCGCCCTTGTCTAGGGCGGCAAGGGACTCTAAGTAGACTTTGTTGCACTAAGTTTGGCCGGTAAGGGGCCAAATGAAAAGTTGCCACCTTGCCGCCCTTGCAGAGGGCGGCAAGGGGCAGTACCGTCAAACGCGCACACGATACCGTGAAAGCGCACACGGCGCCGTGTGCCACGTCACCTTGCCATCCTGTGCCAGGGCGGCAGGGTCTATTTTTGTAATTTTTTCCGGTGCTATAATATTTCTGTAAATATTAAAAAATATATAAAAATAAAAAAAATTCCAATGATAGCCGGCGCGCCGTGTGGGACGCTGGGACAGTTCAATTTCCTTTGGAAGGCTGGAAGCCCAGAAAAAAGAAGAATCTGCCAAGGCATTTGCATGGGCTAAGCTATGTAGTCTGGGCTATATGACCAGCTAGGGCCATGGGCTTGGACCATGTATCAAGTTCCGTGCTGCTTATCGGAGAGAGCCAACTCATCTCGTCAGCGCGTCGTGTTCGTGTTGACAACTTGATATTCGAGATTGAACCAACCAACAGCAATGTTGGGACTTGCAATCGATTGGCCAGTGCATTCTGACTTTATGAGCTAGCCAAATGCAGCCGCTAATATGTAGACGCAAATTCTTAATAGTGGCGTGTTTTCGCTGAAATAATCGTGCCAATGCGCTACAATGAGTAATTTTTGATCGCGAGACGTGTGCACTCACTAGTTAAAATGCACCGCCTACATGATTAAGGTATGATAGGGGCACGACATAATAACCTGGCACTTAACGGGTTCCGTTTTCCCCAACGTTCGCAGAACAATTCGACCATGCCAATCACAAGCAATCCCACATACATAAACAAGCAAAACTTCAGTTCTCTAGCTTATTATTGCAACCATTAGGAATAGAGGTAATTCAGCTGCTCATACAGGCATACCGCAGGTGCAGAGCAGCTGCCGTTATTCGCGAGACACATCACACATAAGAGAGTTGGATCAGAGTTGGTTGATGAGATTAGATAATTAGAACATGTCCTTGAGTGTGGGGAGCTTCATCTCGCCGCTGGTGGAGAGCGGGATGGTGAAGTTGCCGACGATGGGGAGGTCGATGGTGAGGCCGACGTCGAGCTGGTAGTCGATGTCCCAGTCCCGGCCCACATCCTTCACCAGCGAGATGAGGAAGTCGTAGGGGATCTTAGCCGGTATCTCCAGCTTCGTCGTGTCGCTCGCCGCGATCCACCCCGGATCGGGCATCGTGCCGGACGCCACAACGCTGACCAATCAATCGAAATCGACCAATACAATTAGCAAGCAAGCAATCGAGCATGAGATGGATGGATCGGACAACCAAAAGAGGTGATATGATGACGTACTTTCCGGCGCACTTGAGGGTGTAGGTGAGCTCGCAGATGGGGAGGCGGTGGTCGTAGGGGTTGGAGACGTTGACGTTGCTGTGCACGGTGATGCACTCGCGGCTCATCCCCTTGAACGACAAGCTGTCCAGCGACGCCTCCGGCTTTGGGATGTGCGCGATCTTCTCCGCCACGAACCCCTTCGCCTTGTCCATCAGGCTCGACATGGCCGACGCACGCCGAGATCGAACTATCTTGGATGGAGAGGTGCAGGAGGCCGTGGACTCTCGGGGGGAAAGCAAGCAGATGATAAGAGGAGGAAAGCTCGGGCGCCCACGTGCAGTGAGTGGATTATTGCGCTTTTGGTACGTGAAACATCGCGATTTCGCGTGGCCGCCTGAGCTGGAGTTGTGTGGGGTGCGCGGCGTAAATCGGTGTGGCAGCAAGGGGAATTTGGTAACTGCAAAGGGGAAGAAGCTTCGGCGCGGGGCCCACGCGGCACCACATCCCTGAACGGACGGTGCTGAGTCGGCGAACAGATCCTTCCTCCTTATCAGTTACCTGCACCGAATCACTGATCGGCGATCCCATCTCTGCACCACGCCGCCGACGAACTGACGCGGTCATATAAAACTGTGCGAGATGCTAGTACTATTATTAGATCTGGAAGAGCTCGCTTCGTGTAAAATGTGTTAGTACTAGTGCTGGAAATTGGATCCACCTATCCAACTGCTTTTCTACCACTCTAGAAAGAAAAGTCAACGGCGATAAGAAGCGCGATCGATTGCACGTGACATGATGACCGCGACACTAGTGGTTCCCTGATATTGGGCTTCACGATGCCATGTCCTGCCGACGGCCCGTACACTCGACAGACGTTACATTTCAGACCAGTAACTAGAGGAACTCCTAAAAAGGCCCAGCCCGTAAGCGACTAGAAAACGAGCCTGGCCCATACCATACGCGTTTAACGTCAGGCCGTGCCCACAGTTACATCACGGAGGCGTTTGTCGATTTTTTTTATTTTTATTTTTATTTATTAAAAGATTTAAAAATAATTTTTAATTTTGCAAATTTATAAAACTAGTCGCCTACCGCTCTCTGGGAGGGCGATATTTAAAAATCGCCCACCCATAAAGCGAGTTTTCTTACGTGGCACACGGCCGTTAGCCTTGGCCTAACTGCCAGCCAATGGGCCCACAAAAAACTTGCAGACGGCCCCTTGCTACTCTCCTGCAGGGTGATTTTTTTTGGGGGGGCTGCAAAAGGGCGGCGAGGCGTCTTGGTTGTTTTGCAGGCGGTCCCTTTGCTGCTCTCTGGGAGGGCCTTTTTATACTGTGTGGGGAGCCGCCTGCAAAAGAGTGGCAAGGTATTTTGTAGGCGGTCCCCTTGCTACCCTCCCGGAGAGCGATTTTTGGGGGTGCCTGCAAAAGGGCAGCGAGACGCTTTGGTTGTTTTGCAGGCAGCCCCCTTGCTGCACTCTTGAAGGGTATTTTTATACTGTGCAGGAAGCCGCCTGCAAAAGAGCAGCAAGGGCGGCCTTGTATTTTGCAAGCAGCCCCACTTGCCGCTCTCTGGGAGGGTGATTTTATCCCCTCCGAGTATAAAAGCTCTCTATTCTCTTCAATTTTTCATTATATTCAGTCAAAATTCAAAAAAAAGAGAAGGAGGGAGGGGTGAGGGGGAGCAAAATGGGAGCGGCGAAACCCTGCCGGTTTGCTGACTCAATCATAAGTAAATACATTATACCGTATTGTGTTTGCAAATTTTGTAGCATTTTAGTTTTATTATCATATATTTTAGTAGATCTAGAGCACACAATATATTTGTATAATTTAAGAACAAGGCAATACGACTTAGGGCATTTTAGACTTAGAGCATAATGGAAATTTGAGAATATATTTTAGTTAGATGGTAGATCTGGAGCGCACACCCTATTTGTTAAATTTGAGACCAAGGACAAATAACTTATTTCTAGAAACTTTACCTTATGGCGTAGCAAATATTGATGAATATGATGGCCAAAAAATAACTGAGTGTGAAACATAGATATAGTACCAGCGATTAAAGGAGCACAAAAATACAATACTCGTTGAACAACGCAGAAGGGGTCAGTAGATAAGCACAGGATCGATTCGTCGGAACCGACAAATTTAGTATCGTGTATCGATAACATTTCTGAATTATTTTATCATAATGATGTTTAATTATGATGGTATGTTATTGTATGCGTCATGAATTATACATTAATGAGATTGTATCATTTCAATTTACAAAGTTTCTTTGACGCCTTAATGCGTTGTATTCCTTCATATTTCTAAGTAAATACTTATATTTTCCTAAATAATACCTTCAATTGTGCATATGATTATATGATTCAATTTAAGCGAGAATTATATGCAACTTATCTAACTTACATTTTATATGTAAAAAACCCCCCTCCTAGGGGTCTAATCCGAGTGAGAAATAAATCATTGAAATTGTAAAACAATCTTCCTACTTCGTTCGTTATCAAAACAATTCAAAATAATAACTAACTTAACAGTGAGAAATTAGAACAAACTGAACAGTTAAAAATCACCCTCTGGGAGGGCGGCAAGGGGGTCGCCTGCAAAAAGGCTAGGCCATCCTCCCAACACTTTTGCAAGCGCCCCCTAGAGCGAAAAATCGCCTTCCCGGAGAGCGGAAAGGGGGCCACCTGCGAATTTTTTACGCCCCGTTGACCGGTTCCCGTTGGCCGTTTGTTAGACCAGAGCCAACGGCCGTATACCACGTAGGAAAACTCGTCCTATGGGTGGACGATTTTTATATATCGCTATCCCAGAGAGCGGTAGGCGACTAGTTTTATATATTTTCAAAATTGAAAATTATTTTTTAAATCTTTTAATAATTAAAATTAAAAATTAAAAAAAATCGGCGTTTGTCCGTGTCACGCACTGACCTAATTTAAGCCCGACGTTCCCAAACAGCGGTCCGAGCGCGACCTCGAACTCCCCAACTACCAAACTGACGCCATATCGATCTGTTGCATTTGCCGCTGCACCACCGTGTGCGAGTGCGACACCAACCCGCCTTAATAACTCTTTCCCCCCAACGCCCAACCCCCTTTCGGCTCTGCATTCTGCAAGGCCGCAATTGCAAATGCTACCGACTCAGCCAACGCCACGCACGCACACACCACAACACACGATTCATGGCGGAAGCCGAGCCCAAGAAACCCAAAGCCGAAGATCATGTCGACGTCGTCTCTGACGCCGCCAAGGTGAAGGCCAAGGCCAAGGCCAAAGCCAAAGCCATCGACGGCGATGCTGACGTCGAGATTGCGAAGCCGGCGGAGCAGGACGGCCACGGCGGCCGGCTGCTGCGGCGCGCGTGCTGCGTGCTGGGCGTGGTCGCCGCGGTGGCCGCCATGGTGATGCTTGTCCTGTCGCTCACCGTGCTCAAGGTGAGGGATCCCACCCTGTCCATGGACTCCGTCACGGTGGAGCGCTTCCACGTCGGGTTCGGCACGGAGGCCTCCCGACCGCTGCGGATCAACGTGACGCTGGTCGCGGGCATCGTGATCAAGAACCCCAACTACGAGTCCATGCGGTTCGCCGCGAGCACCACGGAGTTCTACGTCGACGGCGTGCCGGAGTACGTCGGGCTGGGCAGCGCGCCGCCGGGGGAGGTGGCGGCGCGGGGCACGAGCCGGGTGCGTGTCGGGATGGACGTGTTCGTCGACAGGGTGGGCCCGGCCGTGGTCGGGGAGGTGCTGTTCGGCCGCGGCGAGGTGCGGCTGGCGAGCCATACCGCCGTGGACGGCAGGGTGAGCGTGCTGGGCGGGCTGTACGGGCGGCGCAAGGTGCGCGTGGCGATGCGGTGCCGCGTCGTGCTGCGCGTGTCGGCCGTGGTCGTCGTGGCCGGCTCGCCGTCGTGCGTCGTGGACTTCAGCAGCCACTGACATGCAACGACGGGGCAAGGCGCGACGCGATCGAGCGATCCGCCATAGTTTTCACTGTTTTTTTTCTTTGTTTTTGCCTTACTGGCGATCGACGAACGGATTAGGGAACCGTTCGCTAATTCTTCTCCTCTCTCTAGTCTCTCCCTTGTCAAATTATTTCCGTCGATCTATTTTTGTTTACTTTCGTTTTGTAACATAAGATGTACCATGTTCATCCTAACTTTGAAGCTGAGTAAATACGCCGAGATTTTTCGTACAAAACGTGTGCAACTAAGTTTTTCTTTCTTGTGATCGTGCGATTGATTGTTCACGGATCACGCAATAATGTTATGAATCTTTGCTGGCAACTAGCAGGTCACGTAGAATATATTAGTAGCCAGTAGCATTGACTCCCGTCACAAATCTACAATTGCAAATAGGTTGCAGGTACTACCACAATGTCTTGCACGCTTGTTGAGACTGAGTGTTTCCCTTTCTTGTGCTACTGGATAGGGAAAAATTATTTTACCTCCATCAACTGTAGTTAATGTATGATTTTCATCTCTGAACTAGAAATTCAAAACCAGACATGAAGGCTCTCTACTATTAAAACTGGGCCAAATAACCTCCTTTGATGGTTTACACAACGATTTCATACTACGTGGCATCCTAGTAGCAAAGTTACCAATAAAAAAAAACAAATTAGGGGATCGACTGCCAGATTTAGCCGCATGGATGCAGGTGAGCTAGCAACGACGATGATGCTGACGATGTTCGTGGAGACAAAAGAGAGAGCATACGGGCGTGGGGATTGAGGGTGGCGTCTGAAGTGAAGGACAACGGCCTCATAGATAAGAGGAGGGAGGGAAAGAGAGCGGAAAGGAAGGAAAAGTCCTCCGGTGGATTCTCGGGAAGGTCTCCACTCAAATACATTTTGTGCTTACAATTGCGGTCAAGTCAGCGTCTGCTCTTCCCAACAGGCAGCAGCGTGGCACTTGGGAGGTGTCTGCGTGGGCTCACCGTCCGGGTGTCCGGGCGGGTAACGTAGAGGTGAGGCGGTGGAAGAAGAGAGGAGAGTGTGGGTGCCGGTTATTTTTATTTATTTTGTGTTTACTGGACTCCATGCATGGATGCTGGACAAAATCAACAAAGGAGGTAACTGATCCAATTTTAATAGTTGAAGGAAATGTTATATTAGGTATTGTAGTTAAGGAAAAAAGAATCTAACTCAGGCTATAGTTGAGCGATGTAATATAAACTTTTCCCTACTAGATGCTAGTACAGTCTTTTGTGTTTGAAGTTCATGATCCTGAGCTGGTACAAAGACCGACCCATCAAACAAGCCTAAGCATGTGTTGTGGCACCAAGGGAGAGCTGGTTAGCGGAAGGCCCAGCCCACCAACCCAAAATACGCCGCTGAGCAGCCTGAGCTCACTAGTCGCCTCTCACAAGTTACAAGGAGACAGGCATATCTAGTGGTGCCCAAATATTTGGCCGAAATCCTAAAAATGACTCAAAACGTGGTTCATGAACCAGATAGATTTCAGGAGTAGCACAGTAGCAACACTCTCGTGTAGTTATTCTGAGTGTGTGGTATGGTATCAGTGGAGTTGAGAGCTTCGATATACACGAACTTGCAGCAGTTGACCACCCCCCTCCCGTGGACAAAACTAGCACTGTACTACTACTGTAGCACGCGCCAAGAGGGAAAAGGAAACAAGCATACATGCTTCCCTTTCTCCAGAGGAAAAAAAAAAAGGGGATAGGCTCATGCAAAAATAGCACCGCGCTTTGGTAAAGCAAAAGCAACGGAAAAAAACTCTCTTTTTTCCATGACAAAGCTCAAAACCGAAAATGCATGCATGCTTCTTCCTGACCCAGCCCTCAGGTACCTGTTTCCTCATGCTGGGTGCTGGGTGCTTGACCTTGGAAGGTATCCAATGCATCTGCACTGAACAATGGGATGCATGTAACAGAAATGCAACAGAACTTGGAACAATCTCTTGGTTCTGTACAGATCAGATATTCTCGTCCCTATCTGTGAACATACTCACATAAAGCTCATAACCAGTGTACGTCTCTGCACCTCTGAATCCTAAAAAACGGAACAGAGAAGATGTACTACTAGTACTCCGTACCAAGGCATGCTATATCCAATGGGAAGGAGAATGCATGCATGCTCGGTGATCTCCAAGCAAGTTGGTGCTCGGTTAATTATACCAGCGGCAACAACCGTGTCCTTCTACCGCTGTCAAGGATCAAAGATGCAGATTCATGTGGCGGATCGCACAGTGTCACTCACTCATCACCCAGTCGACGTGAGGCCGCGGCCTCGAGATTCTTGGCATCCTGCCGGCACTGATAACTCCACATTTATTCTGCTCCATTTGTGCAGTATATTCAATGGCCAATTATCCCTACTATACATCCGGTTGCTGCAGCAGAATTTCACAGTGCAGCAGTAGCTAGCAGCGGCCATTCTCTTGGTCTGCTTATCTTTTTTACATTCAAATATACTCCTCCCTATCTTGAGAACAGAACTGGTACTGTAGTAGTACTGAAGTGCAGTGTTCATCCAGTTAGAGTCCCACAAAACAAAACATTGTGGGTGGCTTTTGTTTTTGGGCGGCTACGAGCAGATTAACGAGATTCACAGGAGCCTCAGGATCAGAGCGAGGGCCCGCGCGTAACGCTCCATAGTCCACCATCATTGCAGCCGCGAGACTCTGCGGGGGTATGCAGTTTTGTCATCGCTAAAAGCAAGGAAAAAACTGGAGTACTCACTTGAAGCGATTTTGCTAACCATATGTTGAGTGATTTTTTTCCTAGCATTTGATGTTTTTTTGACCGCATGATCTTTGCGTCAAGATTTGTGCAGCAATTGTCGTGGATGAGGTCACCAGGGAGTCAATGTGGGCCAGTCTTATCGTGCGAATAAAATGCATGAAATATGTAATTTTCATAGGTCAGATTAAGGAATACATCTCTCTGTTAATTTACATGTCAAATTAAGTACTAATTGATACAACAAATTTAACATATCTTAAACATCTAAATAAAAATTAATTTCTTTGATAGTTAACAAATTAAGACATTTAAAATTAAAATAAAAATATTGTGTAAGTAAATATGTATTTGTTATTTTCTTTAAAATATAAAATTACATTTCTATATAATTAAAATTATATTTGTAAATTCAGTTGATATGATATGTAATTGCGCTGTCATTTTGATAAATATGTTATGTAAGTAAATATATATTTGTTATTTTCTTTTGTAGATTATTGGATGTAAATCTAAGGATAGAAATAATTTGGGTGATTTTTTTTATTTAGAGATCACCAGATGGATGAATAGGTAGTTCCAGTGGGAGCCTCGCGATGAAACCACTGACACTGCACTGGAAAATCAGTAATAAACGCAATCAGAGCTGAAAACTACATCGGGGTCACCGCTAAATGCTGACGGCAGGTCAGGGCCAGGGGGCACACTTGCCTTTTGTTAGCTTTGCTCATCTCATCCCCTACCTTTCCGGCAGGATTAGGCCGAGGTAATTAAAGAAAGGCGATATATATAAAGTAAAGCGAAACTGAGACTAAACAAGCTAAGCTTTTGCGCAAATCTTTCGTTTTCCCCCTTCGTGCTGGCTGGCGCGCAGTGGTCAAAGCTTTGGTTGGTCTCATTGAGTTCCATCCAAGATGCAAGTTTTGCCTGTGGCGAGAGAGAAGAAGGTAAACGAAAGGGACATCCTCCCCGGCCGAGAGCAGCAGCAAACGGAGAGCAAAAAGCAAAGGCTGACGAGCGAACGAAACGGGGCGGCGCGATTCCCGAGGGGCACCACCCTCAGAATCACGCACAGATCTTTGTCTTCTCTCCGGCCACCCGCGTCGTCGTACGAGCTTTGCTTTTCTTTTCTTTTCTCGCTCTCCTCTCGTCGTCATCATGGCGCTACGTACGCCATCAAGGCAAGCTTTTCCTCAGCTTTTCCCCCACTATCCACATGAGCGCCTCAGCTTTGCAGAAAAAAGGCCATCACACATAACCCCGCTTATTAACCATTCACCACTCAACAACTAAACACGAACAGTGTACTGTGTTCTGTGCACATCAGGACGTACTGAGCTTGATCGAATATAGTAGTATTACGCAGTTAAGCATAGGGTGATTGATTGCAACATTGGGTTTGAGTGGACAGACGGTTCTGAAAAAGGGCGAAGAGAAGAGAGAGACATCGTTGAAAGCCAGAACTAGCCAGTCAAATGGCAAGAATGTACGTAATTACATGTCGTGTTGCGAGTCACTAGCTTGTACAAAAGCAAACTAGAAAGACGAGAAAAAACCAAGGAAAGAGCGCGAGCACACAAAACAATCCACGCTTCTACACTAGATGAGGGATAAAGAAGCCTAAAAAGAGCCCTTTTCCCACTCTCCTAACAAAAAAGAGGAAAAATAAACCTTCGCTAAGGCTTAAAAGCCTTAAACTAAAATTAAGGACGTGAAACACACACACCCACACCCATAAACAAAAGGGACGATAAATCTTTAGCAACCTCAGCGCCGCATGTTCTTCAAACTTTAATAATTTATACTAGTAGTACTTTATAAATTCTTCTCCATCTTTTCTGAAATATAGGTGGAAGCTTCTGCCGTTCGACCACAATTTCGTTGAGACTTGTCATGGGTCGTTCGTTAGTCTTCGTAACCTTCAGGATTATTAGTAACCTTCATGATCAGCTTCGCGTTTTCCTGGGTCACTTCTTGACCGTGACAGCGACGAGTCGCACTCTGACACGGACGCTGAAAAATGGAATGAATTTTTTTTGCCAAATTAGCGCACGCAAATCGGGCTTAATTTAGAACAGTGTTTGGTTTAACGAACTGTATGAATGATGATGACACGTACGCACCTCGGTGCAGAGACTCCTTGCAGTGGGCGATGGCGCTGGCAATGCCGTCCTGCTTCTCGAGTAGTGAGTCGTCTCGCCGGGACGGCGGCGCCGCCAAGCTGGGCGCGGACAGGCTTGTCGCCGCCGACGCTGACCTGCTCTTCCGAAGGCGACGGAGCCCTCTTGCCTCGCCGGCGGCGCGGGGAGCCGTCCTCCTGAACCGCCTGGAGATCTTGGTCAGGTACCGCCGGATGAGGTCCCTCGACGGCGGCGCTTGCCTCGGCTCGGCGACCTCCTCGACGTCGTCCGCCGGTGACTCCATGAACAGCCGTAGAGACCGTGCGCTGCATGAGCTCCGGGCGAAGCTGTGGCGGCCGCCGTAGAACGCGGCCTTCTTGGCGCCGAAGCTCAGCGTCCGCAGGCCGCCGCCGCCTGCGCGTTTAGCGCAGAACTGATGGGACGGCTGGAAGGTTGCCTTGCTGCTGGGCTCCGACGCGCAGAACTTGAGCGGGGCGGCGGCGGTGGCGGCGAAGAAGAGCGTGTCGTAGGAGGGCGAGGCGGAGCGGCTGCGGTGGAGGGAGATGATGAAGTCGAGGTCCGTGGAGTCGTCGTCGTCGTCGGACCCGGACTGGCTGCCGGAGCTGGAGGAGGCTCCCCGGACGGAGGAGAAGTCGAGGTCAAAGAATGGGCCCTCGTCCTCGCTGTCCCGGCCGGCGTCGGACAAAGACGCCGGCGCAGCAGCAGCAGCCGTGATGGTCGACACGGGGCGGCGGCGCGCCGCCAGGAGGCGGAAGATGTGCATGGTGTGGTGTGCGGGCGTTGTGGGGGACGGGTGGGTTTTAAACCCAAGTAGCGAATTGCGCAGCGTGAGTGCGTAACACTTGGCGTTTGGTACGGAGATGTGTTGGGTCGATTTGTGGCGCGGGCGGCAGGGGATCAATCGGCAAGCGGCAGCGCATCCAGGGTACTTGGGTCCGGACCAACCACGATCGATGGATTTTCCACTGCCAATCAGAAACCATTACTGCCTTTTTTGCCAGGATACAGTACTCCTGTTTATAAAGTCTCTTGTGGTTTGATGCTAAGGGCTGGTTTAGTTACCAAAAAATTTTAGCCAAAAATTTCTGGCAACTTTTACGACACTAATTAGAAGTATTAAATATAAACTAATTATAAAACTAATTACACGGATGGATGGAAAATCGCAAGACGAATCTATTAAGTCTAATTAATCCGTTATTAGAGGGTGTTTACTGTAGCACAATATTATCTAATTATAGTCCAATTAGGTTTAAAAGATTCATCTCGCAATTTCACCCGGGGTTATAGAATGAGTTTTATCAGTTCTTCATATTTAGTACTCCTAATTAGTGGTTAAACGTTCGAAGTTACTGTAGCACTAGAAAATTTTTGGGAACTAAACAAGGCCTAATGGTGTGAAAATGGTGAGATTATGTGATACTGAAACTGAGAAACGTGTTCGGTTTCGTCAACTAAGCGAGGTCTTTTCCCGGCGTAACAATGCTGGTAAACCGCAAAGAAAGACTGCGAGTAGTAGTAGAATTTCTTCCTGTCCAGAGTCCAGATGCACAATTGCACTACATGCAAACGATGGAAAAAGACTTAGACCCTGTTTGGATCTTCTAGTGTCTGGACTAAAATTAGTCCTAAAATTAATCTTAGGTCTAAAAATTTTAAATTTTAGTAACCTCCTATTTAGATCTAGGGACTAGATTAAAGGTCATTAATTGCACTTTACAAAGACCATGTTATCCCTAACCATTCAATCCGCAAATACAGGAATCAGACCATACAGAGGTAGTAGGTGGAAAGTAAAGATTTTAGTCCCTATAAACTCCTCCCATAGAGACTGAACTAATGCACTTTTAGTGTATTTTAATCACCCCTGTTTGAGATTTTAAGAACTAAAAGAGATTAGAGTGGAGGGATTAATGGATTAGTCCCTTCAATCAAACATACCCTCCCCCATCAGGCTCCCAACCCAAACACAGTAGGAAACAGAAGCTTCATAAAAGTCAGGAAAATGACGGTGGAAATGGGCTCGTTGGCAGAGAAAGCGAGCAGAGTCATGGGCGGCTGGCTAATGCTAATGCTGCTCAGCTTTACCAGCTATCACCTATCTTGTGCTTCTCTGCTGGGATTTCAGTTAATCGAGTGAGGGCTGGAGTGGAGCTGCAGTGCAGGGGTGCAGAAGCAGATGAAGAATAACAGAGCCTCAGTGCAATTGATGAGTCCAACTCCAATTTTCAAAGCTTTTACAGCTTTTCTTCTGGTCTTCTAGTTACCTCTGCTGCTCTCTTGAGGTATGAGTATAAACCCACTGTGTTTTAGACTTGGAGTCAATACAAAATGCGGACAGTATTTGTGACGGACAACATATATAGTACTACTATTGTAGCAGTGTTAAACACATTTCCCTGTGTCACGCATCTTTTAAACTTGTATCATTGTAAAACTAAGTATTAGTACTACTAATAAACTTGAGGGGAAGTCATGGAACACAAGAAGAACAAGAAATGCTGGGAGTTGGTAGAGCTGCATCTTCCTTGTGCAGTCATTCAATTCATTCAAAGACACGATCAATCTGACGGTACAAAACATTTGACTGCTATTATTGCCTTGCTCTTTCTTCCTCTTGTTCCAGGACATGATCAGTGAGATGGTACAGAATTTTGACTGCCGTACTGCGGCACCTCATCTCGTTTGCGAGAGTGCGTGCTGTCACGACTCACGAGCACACGAACAGAACAAGGCCTCTCTCTGATGCATCTTTTCAGTGCGACAGTGAACAGTGCAGCCAACGACACACGCCTACCACGACCGTTCAAAGCTCGTCATCTCGTCTCTTGTCAGGGAAAAGAGATTGAGGGAACGTACTGGAGTAGCAGTAAAATATTAGAGTACCAGTGTAATGCTGATTTACATAAAACTAGCGTGTAGGGCCGCGCATTTGCACGGGCTATTAACAATTCTGAGGTTGGCTCTATCGCTTTATTGAAGTACAACTGAAGTAGTATGAGTAGTACAGGCTCTCTTATCATATTCGTAATGTTATATCCATCCAAAATCTCTTATATTATAGGACGGATGAAGTAGTACTTAGGTCCCATTCTATACTCTAAAGCTAAACTTCAATTTCCTCGTTTTCCGTTAGCCTTTCCAAACTGCTAAACGGTACTCCCTCCGTCCAAAAATATAATAACTTTTGGATAGATGGGATATATCCTAGTACTTTAAATCTGAACAGTCAGTCCTCTGTCTAGATCCATAGTACAGGGATATATCGCATCTATCTAAAAGTTTTTAATATTTTGGAACGGAGAGAATATATATTTTGTAAAAAATTTCTATATAGAAATTGTTTAAACAATCAAATAAATTTATTTTTCAAGTTTAGAGTAGTTAATATTTAATTAACCACGTACTAAGGAGTTTTCCCATTTCACGTACACTGAAAATATGCTTACAAAGCCTAGTTAAACGATGTTGGACAGCTGATTCTGAAAGATATGTAAATCTCTGTCATGCCGAGTGTACCACTGAATTCAAAAATACTACTCCGCCCGTTAATATGACTTTTTTTCTCTTTCCACCAAGTTTATATAAAAAAAGTTGCAGTATTTATAATAACAAATTGGTTTTATTAAATCCGTAATTGAATATATTTTTATACTCCATAGTACATTTGTTTTTTATATGATGTTATTTATTTTATAAATTGAATTAAGCTTAAAGAAATTTGACTTAAGATAAACTAAAAAACAGCTTATACTAGTAATATGGAACGGAGGGCGCCAGGTAAAGTACCGGGTGTTTTTAGCCAAAGTGTTTGAGTAAGAATGATGGGAAGGGTCCAAAATGTGTCCCCAGCGGTCAACCCGTCAGTTAGCTCAAGGTGTTTGGATAATGACCTCGGCTCATCGGCCCAGCTCCAAAATAGAGACAGCATCCTACGCCGATGAATATCACTCACCAACACTATCCATCTGGACCCCGCTCAAATAGTGTGAATCGGCTCCAACAATCGAGACACTACTTATATTTTCCTTAGTTTATCTTGGAAGCGTGCAATCACACTGGCTTTACGCTGCAGCTCGGTGCAAACTTAACTGAAAGATTGACTAAGTAGCTCATAATCATAAAAAAAATCGGAGTAGTTGATAATGCTAATACGGGAAAAATTAAAGAAACAACCAGACGAGTTAGGTAGGGAGGCAATCAGGCAGCAAAACAAAAGAGAAACTCAGCAGCAACATCGTCTAGTCAAATATTGTGGCTATCAGTTAACCGCTGCCTATCTGACACCCGTGTAGCGCATTTGCGCATGCATGAATTTGGGAAGATATGCAGGTGCGCATAGACAAACGTGAAAATTCAGTGGAGGGACACCATTTTAGATGAAATTTGACCGCTCCTTGAAACGCCGACGAGCTTTTTAATTACCCTCGATACCGACTGATATAGGATGTGATTTTACTCCTACTAGTAGGGAAAAACAACGAAAGGAAAGCATCCACAGCAGGGTTTACAAAACTGTACGGTTATTGCGGTTACCACCCACGGTAACCTTTTCAGTTTACGGTATATCCCACGATAATGGCACGGTTATCGCTAAACCGTGGGACCACAATAACCACGTCCCAAACGGGTTTTTTTCCTTTTTAAACCCTGTCCGCAGCTAGCTAACTGTAGCTTCTTTTCCGTGAGACGACGTCTAACCGCAGCGGTCACTGTCGCATTATTGTCTCGCAAGAGAGGAGATCGTAGCAGCCACCGGAAAATGTTCACGTCTCCGCCGCCACGAACCGCGCTGGCCCAGTCATTGTGACAGAGCTAACGCTTCTCGATCCAAGGCCTTCATATGGAGCCCAACACAACAACAAATCGGCCCATCTAGTCTGTACGCTCTAGCGGGCCGCGTCCCCCTTCCCGTCATCCCCTTCCTCTATTTATACGACCCAACCCAACCCCCAAACCCTAGATCCCAACACATAGCTCCATCGACATGGCCTCAGCCGTCGCCGTCGCCGCCGTCTTCATCTCGTTTCTTCCTTCTAGCCCCGTGGGTCTTGATATTTTGGGTGCGATGAAGAGAGTTTGGTTCTTATATCGATCGCCGCTGATGGTGATATGATGTTTAACTTTACCATTGGTTCGTATTCGCTGAGCATCCGTTCAAACTTTCTCTGTTTTTTCATTCATTTGAGCGATTTGGTTTTGGTTAACGAGGGACCTGGGGATGAACTGCTTTCCTATGTGCGGTATTGTCCAAGTTTACCCCTCGGATACCCATCTGCATATGGCTCCCAAAATTCTTGCATCGCTATGTCACTAGTGTTGCAGATCGGGATCTTGTTTGCGATATCATCTAATCTAAAAGATTCGATTCTTGAATTTAATTTGGTTGATCTCGCGAAGATCCCAGCAGAGAGGTGTGTTGCACTCCATGGTTGAGGCCTCTCTAACAAATCTTAATCTTCGCATAGGAAGGCCGTGAATTCGTGGATGTGTGATCGGTTTATGGTTCCATTACATCTGTAGCCACGGATACATCTTCTTGACATGAGTGATATCTCATCTGGTGTTTGTTTATGAATGAAGCTACTGATTGCTCCTCCCTGCAAGAGCATCAAGCAAACGAGGGACCTATGGATGGACAGCTCTTTTCCCGTGCTGTTCAGACCAAGTTTGCCCTCGGATAGAATCACGCAATCTGTTAACAATCTTGCAAAAACTATACATTTTTGTAGGACGGTTTTCTTTTGCGACATCAACAAGAGAAAACATGCAATCCTGGGAGGCGCGTATTACATTTTATTAGGATTTCTATCCATTTGCCGTTCTGGGCTATGCGTTTTATCTGAGGCATGCTGAGTTCTTTCTGGGTGTTCTGCAATTTTTTTCTATCCGTGATTATTAAGCTGGTCGTGAGGGCCAACTGTATTCTATGAGTAACAAGTTTGAGGTTTGTGTAACAAAACCGCCACTTCAATCGCATTGAATATGGAAGATCAGAAACTGGCGTTGCATATGAAAGTTAGAAGATCAGAAACTGATAGAACGATGCACGGATCGATTGACAATTATGTCTAAAACATACTACGTTTAAAACTAAAAGTGAAAAACCGAACCTGATGAGGATGATGAGGCCTGGAGATTCGGCTCTCTTAGTGATCTTCTTTTCTTGATCCGTTGACTTCTACAGTGAAAACCCATCTCGGAAGCATTTGATTTCCCAGTAACCGAGATCTACATAAATTAACTAAATCTTACGGAATGGAGTGGAGTAAGCGAACTAAAGCTTTACATCACAGCAGCTAAGCTAGAATTATCGATGAATAATACAATATCGATGAACGATACAATAAAACCCGCTCAATCAATCCGAATATAAGAAAATGGCAACCTAGGATGTATATAAATACTCGTTCTGTATACAAAAGAATTGTACATGGTTATCCTTTCCACTACCAAGCTCATGCTCTACTCCACTGAATTCCTCTTCTCCACAGCTGCAGGCATTCCTGGGACCAAGCTTTCATGATTTCTACAAGAAATACGTCAGCTGCTGCTTCTTCCTGGAGCCACCTTCTCCGTAGAGGTCGTTCCATTGCTTCAGCTCATTCATGACAGCACCCTCTGTTGCGAAGCTCGCAGCGACCTGCATAATCGGAGAAAAACGTCTACTGTCAGTATCTGTTTTGTGTTATTTACATGTAACCATATTAGTCAGGACATGACTGTCGCAAACTCACTTGATTCTTTGCCTGCCTCAAGTCTTCCATCGTCAGTGACCTGAGGTCAATAGTCGCTTCAGTTCCACCTTCTGCCTTTGCTTCTGACTTATCCTGCTTGTTTTCCGTTTTCTCTTCTTTGTTTTCTGAACTCACCTTCTCCTTCTTACTTTCTGGATTTTCTGAACTCTCCTTCTCCTTCTTACTTTCAGGATTTTCTGAATTCTCTGCAGTAGCCACCTTCTCTTTTGCCTCGTTTGCCCTTCTTTCCTGAGGAATGGAAGTGATGCATAATTATATATAAGTATGCTACAAGGTGAGCACAAGATGATTGTTCACAACTGACTATTGAGCAGTCAAGTTCAAACTTAAAATTTGAGAATCAGAGCAATTACAGTCTTACCATCTCCTTTTCTCGTTCTCTCTTGAGGAGCTCCCTAACAGGGCGGTAAGCAGCTGTCACACAAAGATTCTGGCACAAGAAAAAGTACAAACTTTCAGTCATACAATCAGATTCTATTAGCACAGAAGCTTAGTATGTACTACACCAGGTTGTATTCTCAAAAAAAAAGTATGTACTAGGTTCAAAGCAGTGCACAAACCTTAAGGTCGCTGCCACTGTATCCTTCTGTCATGGTTGCTAGCTCCTTGTAATCTATATCTTCAGCAACCTTCTCTTTGGACAATAGCGTCCTTAAGATCAGCTCTCTGCTATCTAGAGTTGGAAGGCCAACCATGATTCTATTCGGTATAACAAATAAGGGAGCTGAATTAGCATCTCATCATGAAGCATCCGGTTGCATCCATTCTACCTGAAAATAATGGAGCATCTGAACATACCTGCGCTCAAATCTCCTAATGATGGCTTCATCAAGATCAAAGGGTCTATTTGTAGCAGCAAGAACAAGGATTCTTTCACCTGATTTTGACAAGAGGCCATCCCAGTGACTCATAAACTCATTCTTAATCTTCCGCATCGCTTCATGTTCACCGCATCGAGCGCGCTGTCCTAACATACTGTCTACCTCATCCACAAAAATGATTGTAGGAGCAACTTTTGCAGCCAAACTGAACAATGCTCGGACGTTTTTCTCGTCCTCCCCGAACCACTTCGATGTGATGGTGGACATTGAGACATTGATGAAGCTGGCACCAGCGTCATTTGCTATAGCCTTAGCAAGCATTGTCTTCCCTGTTCCCGGTGGCCCGAACAGCAATATTCCTCGGCAAGGCTTAAGAAGTCCTCCTTTAAAAAGATCGGGCCGTCGAAGAGGTAGCATGACCAGCTCCTGAAGTGACTCTTTGATATCAGCCAGAGCTCCAATGTCATCAAAAGTCACTCCTATCTCACTGGCTGGTATAACCTCTGGCCTGATGCGCTTCTCAAACTCGTTATCTGGAATTTCCTGTTCAGTAAGAAGAATAGAGAGGGTTAAAACTTCAGACTTTGCAATGATAACAAAGAACAATAATAGTAGCTTTACAGTCTTGATAGCAAGCTATGAATTCGTAGAACAAAGGGCACAAGGAACTGAAATACTGAATACTAAACTTACCGGTTTTGGTGGTGGTAATGGACCATCACCATCTTTAAGTGGCACTGTGGTTGATTTCTCTGTCTCGCTCTTTTTTGGTCCAGTGGCACCTTTCAGATCATCCTTTGCAAACAGGAGAATTGTACTTAGTCTTATTACTAATTTCGCACACTATTTATTTAGCTGTACAATATGCTTGCAACCTTATATACACAATTTACCTCTAATTTCAAAGTCTCTTTCCCACCAAAGCCACTTTCTTGGAAAATGCTTAGCCCATGGGACAAGCTGGAAAATAGTTGTACTAAGAAAATAAGAACAAAGACTAATTATTTACTGAATATCAACTTATCAAGACAAATGATCGAACCTTTTAGATGATAGAACAAGCTTCCCATTTTTGTATTCAGGATCCTTGTTGTGGATCAAATGATACGAGACTGCCGAGACAATAATTTCCTCTATGTAGTTGCTGAGAACCATAGTATCAGCTTGGCAGATTGAGCTCAAATCATCACAGTCTAGATCATTCGCGGACAGTACCTCTATGATGTGGTTTCTATTGTCTTGAATCTGGATTTTCTTTGTGTCTTCTTCCATTTGAGTTTTCCAACTGTCGAGATGGGTCTCCTCTTCCGGTGGTTTAATATCAACATGAAAAGGGAATAGGCTACTAACTCTCTCATCAACATCGGTGTGATCACTATCTGAATCAAGTAATCTGGAGCCAAGTATCAACACTTGTCCAGATAACTTGCCTAACATTTTCTGGAACAAAGAATAAGTCCTCTGCGATCTATGAAGGAGGTGGTCAACATCCCTTATGTAAAGAATAACAGGATTATTTTCAGCCACAGAAACCATGACCTACAAAAGTGGGAACAGTATAAGTAAATCATAATCTGAGACAATCTGACAAGTTCAGTCAGGGTGTATAATTACCTTGTAAAGTGACTGTATCAGAACTTTCTCATCGAAACACCAGCTACTGGTTCGCCTAGCTGAAACTGCATCAGTAGAAAAATAAAGGGGGAAACACAGAAGAAATTTCTTCAGCATAATAATTTTCTCCTGTTCTACACTTCTACTATATTACAGGTACCAAAGAGGAACAATATATCTAATGAAGATGCTTCTATTTTTCTGAAAGGCAGATCCAGATATAGTAGTAATGCCATACATACGTCTGAACTTCATTTCGATGGACTAATAAAGAGACACATGCATAATTTTGCCAGAAAATGGGGATGCTGGGCAGTCTGAAAGACTGAAACTGGTAGAGATAAGTAACGGTGATCTACGAGCTGTCTAGACTATATTTTGCACATGTACGAAATTAACATGAATAAAACAGAAGGAGATGACATGGCCAAACAAAGTTCACCTGAATGTGCAGAACACTGTGAGGAAACGTCGCTCATATCAGAAGACATTGAAGCATTTTTCCTAAGTGGAGGTGCATTGCTAGTAGCTTCAGATCCTCTGAAGAAAATACAAGGGTGGTAAATGATACTGTATACTTTCAGCAAATCCCAGATTTGATCAGTGAAAAACCATGTATATTACCTGGACCTCACATCTGCACCGCTTGTCTGACGTTGCAATGATTCTGCATAAGTGTTTCATGCACAATAGAACAAGAAATGTCAGAAATCTTTAAAAGAACAAGAACAAGTTGCACATGGTAGGGAATTTTCATTTATTTAGTTAGACACTAAAGCAATACTGAAATAATCTATTTTAATAAAAACAAAGTAGCAGGAAATAATTTAATGTACTGATACCTCTAGGTTCAGCACTCTTAGGAAATATTGTGAAAGATCCAATCAAATCAGACATCCTCCCAAATGTGGTCTCAGAAATGGACTGGTTTTGAGCCTGTAGAAACATGTCAAACAGCAAACCTATGAACATCATCCGATTAAAAAAGAAACATATGTATAATGAGCTATGCTGGTATACACAAGTGTGTGACCATGATCTATTGATCCGCGCCTATTTTCCTGGATCAATCAGATGGGCAACAGGCGAGATCAACCTGGAACCCAGTTTTCAATATATTCATTTGCCAAAGTAAAAATACTCCAACCAACAGAACAGAGGGTAGCCTTCTGAGATGTTGGAATTCCATTCCTTACTAAAACATGAGGCTACTACCTCAACATACTGTGTATAAATTAGCCACGCCTCTTTGTTCTATCACAAAGGAAAGAAGTATGCACGCTGCAAGTTGTAACTCACCAAGCATTTGCTGGAGCTCCCATATTTGCTTTGGATCTGCAACAGTATTCAGAAACAGAAAATTCAGAATGCAAACATCACATATGAATCATATCAAGCGTCCAAGCCTGTAACACTTTTCAGATTATTACCCGGAGAGAGAAGTCGGTGACATCCAGGATTAGCAACTGTGCCTTGTAATAGTGCGACAGAGCTCTCGCTAGAGACTGCAGGTAAGGCTCTGCACGCACATTGCAGACAGCTTCAGTCAACAGCAACAACACTTAACAGCAGCTAACTGCAGCTAAGTGACAATGTCCATGGGAAGAAACAGAGATCATGCACGAACCTGTTGGGCCAGAGAGCAGTATCGCGCGGCTCGCGGCGCAGAGGTTGCGGATGTGCTTGGACAAATCCGCCTGCTTCAGGTGAACGAACGCCGCGCTGATGAGCACCTCCTTCGTCCGCTCGCTGCAAAGTCAAACACTTGTACTACGTCAGTGTCTATCAATCATCGCAACAGAGCAGAGCAGAAACAGAGGCAGAAATCTTAAACAAAATTTACAAGCGAGTAAACGAGGTGTGTGTGATTCGTGATCAACTTTAAACTTTTTGTAGAACACGAGACGCAAAGTCACCAAATGATGCATCGACCTGTAAAGCATACGCATCTAGTGGTAGTAGTACAGAGTTGCAAAAAGCCCATCAGATGAGGAAGTGTCCAACCAAATCATTCTCGTAATAACGACAACCCAAAAAGGCGAGATCGAGAAGAAAAAAAAAAGAAGAAAAATAGCTTTCCGCGTCGGATCACACGAAACACCAGCCGCGAAGCGAACGCCGAAGCAGCCAACCAAATCGACAGACAAACTCATCCTCGCCGTACCAAGTACCAACCTGAGGTAGTAGCGGAATTCGTCGAAGGTGACGTCGCTCTCGCGGCCGTCCACCACCAGCCGCCGCAGCTCCGCCTCCAGCTCGGCCACGCCGATCCCCGCGCCGCCGCCGTCGCCGTTCCCCGGAGCTGTCCACCTCGCCGACGCGAGCCCGAGCCCCACGCCGACCCCGACGCTGAGCGCCGACACGAACAGGTTCCTCTGCTCCATGGCCGCGCGCGCCTCGCAAAACCCTAGCCGCGCGCGCGATCCAACCAACACTCGAAGAAAGTTGGCTACGCGAAGGCGAGTGGGAAGCGGAGGAGATGAGGAGTGCGAAGGAAATGAGGCATGGGGGAAAGGGTTGGTGGGTTTATATAGGGGAAGGCCATGGCGGCGCCGAACATGGTATTTGTTTGTTTAAACTGTGGAATTTGCAAAATAGTAGTAAATCTTAAATAAATTTGTAAATTGTAAATTTTATAAAGGGATGAGTTAATATCTATTATTGTTTTTTTCCTCTCTTAAAGGAAAATGGCTAGTGTTTGAATATGGAGACAGCTCATTTCTGCTAGATGGAGTGTTATATGGGGGGAATTTGTAGTGGAGAAAAATCCAATTTATAGTATAATTTTTGTACATTGCCCCAAGGCAAGTGATCTAAAACGTCCACTTTGAGTGTGAGGTGAGTCATGCGCTTTGAGATGTCCATGGCATGTGATTTGTCTTGGTTAGGGTATCTTTTGTCTATCAAAAGGAGGTAACGCCTTAAAACGGTTTTGCCACATGATAGATTAACCAGTGATGGTTCTAGGGGTGGTCCAGGGATCACTCTCAATTTTCGCTTAAAAGGGCCCAGCTCAAATTCATTTTATTAGCAGTGCCCATTCAACTATTTGTATTGCATTTTAATAAATGTTACGGAGTAGTTTTTAATGGATTTGTAATATTACAAGATATTATCGCTATATTTGTGTCATATTTTGAGTAAGTTTTGTATATATCTATTAAGTTTACGATATCTATTGGATCTTTTGGAACGAAGGTAGTACCTACATCGAATTAGTTTTCATATTTTAAGTACGTCAATAATTGGCCGGTGGAAGTATGTACCACATTGTGTACCTTTTTTCCCTGATCAATTTGTTACTTTCTACATTACATGCATGCGTATGTTGTTTTCCACTTACACTACCACACTTTGCATTTCTTTTTCTCCCCAATGCATTTGACTGTTTTTATTAGAAAACTAATACATTGTTGCATTCACGCCTTTATATATCGACCAATAGGTACATATGTCTTTTTTTATTTTGGGGGGGGTAAGCTAGTTTGGTACGTGCAGCTAGCTATAGGCAGGTGAGACCTGAATTGCTGAGTGTAGTTTGGTTGTCGCCTTGCACTGATACTGCCAAACGGACGAGCACGCTTTATAAAGCTGGAGCCAAGTATGTAGTATATATTCATGAAGGAGAGGAGAGGGTGCAGAGTGGTCGGCGTCGTGTGTGATGGGCCTTGACGTGTCTGGGTCGGACTTTGACGTGGATCCGACACGGCAGCCGGTCCACTTTTGCACTCATCAGACTGCTCAATCATCGATCAAAAGACTCGGTCGATCGGTGATCGATCGTCTACGTTGCCATCACCACATCACATTTCGATTGATGCTTTGTGTACATGCATAGACACGGCCAACTAATTAACTTTACTACCCATCAAACCGTACATTGCACGGCTATAATTATTGATATTATTTAAAAATATTTAAAATGTTCTTTCGTGATTTGATAATTTCATAAATATATAAATATCAAGTTTTACTCTGTTTGGAGTCTTCTTAGCGGTAGCTTTTCCATGTTTTTAAAAAATGCAATTAATAAAAACTGAGTTGGATTCAGTTTGGAATCTTAATTTTCTACAATATGACCCACGATGTTAAATTTAGATCCACGGTCATAGTAATATTAACTATGATCCATCTAATAAACAATCTTTTTAACATGAGAGCTCTTATAGGAGATGTCAAGTTAGATATACGTTCATCAGTACAACCTTAAGCTAGCAAGTTAATCACTAATTAATTAGCAGAGGAACATTCATATCTGCGTGTTTGTTTTCAGGGACTTATTTTTAGTTCATGTCACATCGGATGTTTGAACGCTAATTAAGAGTATTAAACATATACTAATAATAAAACTAATTACATAAATGAGAGCTAATTCACGAGACAAATTTTTTAAGCCTAATTAATCCATAATTAACACATGTTTACTGTAACATCACATAGGCTAATCATGGATTAATTAGGCTCAATAGATTCGTCTCGTAAATTAGTCCAGGTTATGAAATGGGTTTTATTTTTAATCTACATTTAATACTTCTAATTAGTGTACAAACATTTAATGTGACAGCAATTAAAAATAAATCTCTAGAAACAAACATGACCTAAAGCTGGCTTGCCTAGTCTCCATCTATCGCCAACACAGGTCCACAACCTATTAGCTAGCTACCTAACATTATGATTCAAAACTTAAAGACATTGTTCTGCATCTCTCATATATGCTTATATATACTCCTAGTTGATCTTAGTTTAATAAGTCCGTACAAACAAAACAACTTTTAATTGAGTGCATGCATGTGTGCACTATATATGGTTGGAGTGATACATCCAACAAATTGAGCTTCTCGATTGGTCATTGTGTTAGGTCAAGTTCTTTAAAAAAATATATAGTTAGATGGCGCGCTAGCTTGTCAGCAAGTGTCAGCCACATGAGCTGAAAGTACAGATCGATTGTTTGTTAATCGATCTGAGAAAAGTACACCTAGGTCCATTCATTATTTCATTTCCAAACATTACATCCCGTTTTAGCTGGAGAATTATGTACGTCAATCATATTGTTTTCATTATTTTCCCAAATTTTGTTTCATACCTATGTTAGTTTTCCAGAACGGCACATGCAGGATGACTATACCTTTGTGCACGATTAATTGGCGCATTATTCATTAATGCCCTAGGTACATATACAAACAAACAAATTAATTGGAAAAAAACTAAAATTTAATTTTATTTATACTAGGGGATAAAAATGAATTTTAGCAGGACGATTAACATTTTCAGAGGAAAATATATAGGAGCAATTAGCAAATTTATCCCATTGTTTTATTGAAATTAAACGAAAGTGCGGGAAGCACCGATTATGTGGTGGTAGAGTCAAGAGTGCATGACTTTATTCTCGCTAGGGTTTAAATTATGATAACCACAAAAGTATATGTGTGCTTTTAATGAGATTTTAGCGATGTCAGGGAATCGTGTGTTAGGGGGCACACTCACAGTTGTGCGAGTGTGGTTTGCTTGCGTGGTTGTGTGTTCGTGTGTTTTCTATGTAATCGAAAAAAAGAAACGACGGTGCAGATTTGTACGATCCACTCAGAGAAAGGTGTTATATGAGTTTGACGACTAAAAATGAATTAAGATGGTACTCCCTCCGGTTCCATAACTCTTGATATTTTGGATAAGGTTGTGATCAAACTTTTATAACATTAATTATCAATAACTTTAAAAATATTTGGTTTAAAGGAACCAGAACAATATATATAGATTTATCTTCCAAAGTATTATAAGAAAAGTAAATAGATGTATATATTATAATAAAAAAGTCAAAAATATATTTTAGAGATTATGTTATTGTCTAAAACATTAAGAATTATGTATTATTGTTCAAAACGTTAAGAATGATGGAGCAAGAGGGAGTAAAAGTTGTGAGCGTGCAAAAGGCAAAAGTAAACACACAATTAATCAGTTTAGTGCTAAACGCACGGTAGGATCCAACTTCCAGCTGGTAGTACTAGCTAATAAGTTACTTTGCAGTTGCATGGTACTTTGCTTTAATGCGGTACAGAATCTTTGCTTGTCTGGAAAAACAACATCTTTGTCATCAGAAGATTCGCTGAAGTTCATGGTTAATCAAGGGATCTCAAAGTACTTAAGCAATATGGTTTATTAATTTGTTGCTAGCTACTGAAGAATGAACACTATGTATACAAAGATGAAGGCTCATTTGGAGGCTAAAAATAATTAAACCTAATTTATCTTGAAAAAAAATCATCAGGTGTTTCATTAATTAAACACCACAGTACATATGTGCGTGTGTGTGAGAGAGAGAGAGAGAAATTGCTGGTCGGAAAAGTATGTGCACCAGAAGTTATATAATTGGTGGGCACTCTCCCTTTTTAATCAAAATCAACATTATTTTTGTTGTTAATTTACCATCCACGCAGAATTAAACAAGAGTCAATTGACAACTGGAGAGGCTGACTAGCTATTGGTGCCTCCATTTCGGCAAAGTTGGCACTCGATCAGCTGCGACCTTTTCTTAAACAAAACAAATTCTAATGTCTAAAACAAACTCCCACTTGTGGGGTTGTACGTTCGTGAAAGGTGAAAAGGTCAAATAAAGTTGCATGCACTAGCTAGTTAATTGTTTGATCTATCACTAACTAGATGTGCAAATGCAATGTATAAGAAGCAGCTCTTTCTGCAGGGTTAATTAGCGACCAAGTCATCTCATCAGTGTGGGTGACTGATGCGACCTATGTAAAATTATCTTTTTAGTTAAATTTCTCGGCCCTCAACTGCAGTGTCGCTCTCCTGCTTTTTGGCTATCTTTTGTTTGATATGGCAACTTTCAAAGGGTTGCTTTCGAGTAGCACATTGAACGACCCGGCAATAATATTCGTTACTTGAAGGAATCCACTTGGACTTTTGAGCCAGCCAGCGCAAAATAGGGATCGGAGTAGCTGCAGTTTTGCTTTGGGAAGAATTAAGAGTACTCTTAATTGCTCCCCTCTACTCGATTACTAAGTAAACCACTTACGGAAAAAAGCTGAATTACCTCCTCAACTATACCAATTATCCGAATTACCCTATAAACTACAAAACCAAAACATCTCCCCAAAACCAAAACATCTCCCCTTAACTTATCAAACCGAATGAATAACCACCATATTCAATACTACCTGATTTTAATGATACGTGTCAATAAAAAAACCCAATATTAATTTTACGAGCGATGTTTCAGTACTTTCTACTTATAGTATTATACTACCAGTAATATTAATGGTAAATTAGTAATTTAATTATATAATGATTACGAGTAACTTTGTATAGCATCCGTGAATTTTATTATTTTATGTGTTTAAAAATCCCCTTCATTTAAATTTTTTTTTTGGAGTTTAAATTTAGTTTTTATTTGAGTTTGTGCCAAATAGATCTCAAATCCCCTCTTTAACATCCCTTCAAATTTTTGTCAAACCCTTGGTCAAATTCAAATTAACAATTTCCAAAATTTTCCCTCAAAATTTAACTCTGAAAATCCCTGTGAAAATGTGAAATCTCACTATCCACTTGGGCCCCTTTCCCTCCCTTTTCTCTCCCACGCCCAACTCCCTCTCTCCTATCTCCTTTTCCCCCGAGCAGGCCGGCCCAACCCTCCTCCCCCTCCTCCCTCCTCCACCCCGAAGCAGGTCGGCCCAACTCGGCCCACGGCCTCTTTCCCACTCCGGCCCATCACTGTTCATCTCCTTCCTCCTCTGGCCGCTCGCCGCGTCGCGCCGCGTCGCCTCGAATATTCCAACAGAATATTCCAACCCCTTTTTGCCATCAGCCCTAATGGAATATTCCAACAGAATATTCCTTTTCCATTACTAAATAAATTCCCAAAAAATCTAGAAAATCTATTCATCTTTCAAAATTCATAGAAAATCAACCGAAACTCTGTTTGACCTCGTTCAACTTTCCAAATTTATCTAAAATTGAGATCTACACAGTGTCACACTTGTTTCTTTGATTTGAGTTCGTTTTATTGCCTTTTATTTATTTATTCTCCTTTCCACGTATAGAGCACGTGTACAAGGAAGCTCCGAACGCCGTTTTCGAAGGAGAAGATCCGCATCTTGTGAAGGCAAGCCTCTTTGATCACATATATTTGCAAGATATGTGGTTTGAAAAGATGCATTGCTTAGTGTACACAATAATCTTGTTTAGGCCTCAGATTATTTATGCAACCGACGGACTGACCTAGTAGTTGCACTTACTTTACATAGGATGTTGTTAAACCATTTTCTTTGATAGCTCCACTCATGTTTTCGCCGGTATCGCTATTCATTGGGTACGATTACCGAGGTAGTTTGCTTAGTCGTGCTTACGTTTGTACTGTAATGTGGGAAACTTGGGTATTTCCAAAACTTGTGCTTAAAAATCCGTACATGGTACCGATGTGTTGCGAAATAAAATGAGTTATGAAAATAGGGATGATGCGAGGCCATGTCTTTGTGGTTTGGTCGCGTATTATCGTTAAGGACCGATTCCTTTGGGAAATTCATCCAAACACGTTACAGTGAGACCCCACGAGTATTCATGGGATGCCTCTGACTAAGTAAATAGTTATCACGTGGGAGTTTGGTGTGCCAATGGTTGTGGGAGGCCGAGGATGAGGAGATGATGTTTTGAATCTTTATAGCCCTTTTTGGGTGTTCTAATGCCCCTAATGTGGCATACGGTACCAAGTAGGAGTAGGAGGCATCCTCGGTATTCCTGAGTGGATGACGGTTGATATTGCCTGATGCTCGGCTAAGAGACTTAGCCCAACTAGGTGGTATGCGATTTTCATGGATTAGCTTTGGAAAGGCCTTGTCATGAACTTCCGTTGCCGACGGGTAAACGGTGTCAGTTTCGTGTCGTGTGGGTAAAGCGTACAACCTCTGCAAAGCTTAATGAACTGTTCGAACAGCCGTGCCCACAGTCATGGGCGAGTGTAAGGTGTTTCTCATAGCGTAGATTTGTTTGGAAAATGTTCGATGAAAATGGTTGGTGGAAGGGAATCGTTTCTAGAGTTCGCTTGTGTGGCAGACGGCTAACCTCTGTGGTTAGGAACGGGTCTGTGTGACCTGGAATGTCGTTAGGCAGTAAGGTGTTGTTAAGACCGAGAAGGTGTTGTTGTGCTGAGAAAACTAGGTTAACTATGTGAAATAGTGTTATTGGTTTGAACTGAGTTGCTTTTGAAAGTGAAAAGAAACTAATAGAGGAAACCAGTTAATAAATGATTGTTACTCTATGTGACAAGATGTTGCAAAAAAACTTGTGGAATGGGACGAAGCGTGAGCCTTCTCCTGATAATTAAAATTTGGACTCACTAGAGTGTTTTTAAAATAAATCGTTTTCACCGAAAAGGCTGCTTTTGAAATAAAACCCTAGCCTCCTTATTTAAGCCAACATGTCATTCTTTCCCCTGGCTTGCTAAGTACGTAAAGTAGTCACCCTTTCTATATAATATCTATAGAGTTTGGAGACGAAGACCCTACCGTCGAGAAGTGTCTCCAGGAGCAAGCCGAATACGAGGACTTCTAGAGGATTCGTGCCTAGCCCCAAGCCTCGCCTGTGGAATAAGTTAGTTGCCTAGGCGTGTCGCCTAGTGCTTAGTCGCTTAGTTTCTTGCCGCTTTTAGCTTCCGCGTTGCCGCTCTGTTGGCTTTTGTATTGCTATGTTGCTCATCTATGGGCCTGTCCATGATGACAATTTATGTAAGGACTAATTCCAGTGATATAATAAAGTAGTTTACTTTGATTCCATGTTTATTCTGTGTATACCAGCTAGTGTATCCTGGGACTGGTATTATCTCACAGGTAATGCGTAATACCTCGGCATGAGTTAGCTGATGTTTACGGTTAACGAGTGTCGGGGCGTTACACTTTGTCATTTATGTTTTTTCCCGGCTAGATCGATATGTGGTTATCCATTATGTTTGCATTGCTCATATTCCATTAAAAAGCTAAAAAAGAATGAATAAAAGTTTAGTTACCGCTAAATGACGATTATGCCCCTATTTTTTAAGATAATAATACCCCTCCACATTTCTACTACTACTAACTAGCGTGATAGTATAAAGAAATCTGAACCCTTCAATTAAATGAGACCAACTGTTCAGATTGTTTTATAGAGCACCAGAGTGAGGCTCTAATTTTTCATAGCAGTACGGTTCACCTAGCAGTATGTTCTCTCTACACCTTCATCTTTTCTACCAGAGCTCAACCAACCTGTGTGTGTGTGAGAGAGAGAGGGGGGTGAAGAGGGAGCTGGTGGATGGTAGTACCTCCTGTGAACCCACGTAACGTCTCACGCTCTCCCGACAGCCTTCTCCCCTTCCTCCCTCCATGCCAATCTAGCTGGACGGCTCGATCTAGTGGCTAGCTTGTGGAGGAGGATCTCAAACTCAACCTGGCGTCATCAGCGAGGCGGGCTTGCAAATGAGGAAGCTAGCCGCGAGAAGGAGGAAGGGGAGATCGATCCACCTCCATTGCCGATCGCTGCATGCATCGAACTTCTCGAGCGAGCTCGACCTCCGCCTCCGCCTCTGCCGAACGCCGCCATGGACGTCCTCCATAGCGAGCTTGAGCTTCGACGGGAGGGATCGATACACTAACCGTGGCTCTGTCCCCTGTTGCCGAGTGTGCACATACACACAGAAAAAGGGGGTGATTGAATTGCCACGTGTGCTAGTTATGATGGTTTGTGAAGTTAAACTCAGCTCGCTCTCACACTTGATATTTGATGTATATATTGATGTGAGCTAATGATTAATTCCTTAGTGGCACACTGATCGATCGATGCTGATGCTTGAATCTGAATAACAGCTCTGTTGCATATGGGTAGTTGCGTCGATCAGCAAATTATAAGCACACATACATATGTACAGCTCCGTGCATGCGTGTGTGTGGTACTACATTGGTATACTCCAATCATGCGGCATGCGTGTTAGTTGTCGCATCGATCTGGGCAGGGAACACACATGACACAGCTACTGAATAATTGACCGTACGTATAGGAATAGAAGTGGACTGTAATTTTTTATTTAATTATGTGTTATTCATGATTTGAATTTGAGATCTCTAGCTCATGTTACATGCACCGTTCAGTTCAACACAAAAATTTTAAGCTGATGAAGAAAAATGACAATTCACTTCATATTCCAAAACCTCCCTCCATCCCGGCTGCCGCTGTCGGATATTTCCTTGGATCATATCAATGCACGACCGCGACTCAATCGCCAGGGGATCCATGTAAGTGACTGCATGCATGTGCGTGCTGTCCTGTCCATGTTCCACTACTACATAAAAATGTATGCATTTGTGCTAATTGAAAAACCTCCTTACATACCAATTTTTCAACCGACATTAATAACAAAAATCATCGGTGATAGCATATATATAATTGCTAGCTGTAATATAGAATCGATACCTATATGTTCTTATAGTATGGTTCGTGAACCCAACATCATGTTTTAGCTATCAAAGATGTTGGTTCTATATATAACTGGCACCTTTGAGACCACGTAAGTGTTGATTCATCACGGATTTCCTGTCCCGCGCGTACGTGCCGGCAAGTGAATCGCGTGCACGCGGTTTGTGGGAGGCACGCACACACGGTAATGTAACCAACCCTTTTGGATAGTAATGGTAATTATAGCAAGATTTCTCTTTTTTGGTTGTTTTTTATGGGATGGAGGAGGTAAGTGCTTCCTGGAATGAATAATGGAATAAAATTCATGCATAACAATTCGGAGGCGATCGATAAACTTAACGTACGTTTGCACCAGATCACATCATATATATCCGACGTCGGCATTTGCTAGCTCCAATAATCATACTATACCACAGCAGGCAAACACTGTACAATCAAATTAAAGCACCGATATGATCGAATATATGATCCATCCATCCATCTGGCCGGCCACTAGGGGTGACTTGTACTGTTACATGCATGTAGGCCATGGCATGCAGTTCCCATAACCTGTGAAGATAAGATGATAGCAGTACTAGTAGCTTATTGTCCGACTGTCTCTCTCTGCTTCTGCATCTGCATCTTCGGTCGATGTTGGGAATATTCGTAGTGCGTACTCCTGTTCCACTGCGTGCATTTCCGATTGGATGCATGAAGCAGCATTCTCCAAAGCAATATTCAATCCATGATGCACCTCTAATATTACTATAGTACTTAGTATTAGCTAGGAATAGTTGCTAACAAACAGTACGGCATTGCACTGATCAGATGCTCTGCAATATATACATTGACATGTATATTAGTAGTACATGTATATATATACCTGTGCGCGCGCGATGAAAGGATAGATCAATTCATCGTGCACTAGCTGTACCGCTATGTCACTCTGTCTCAGTAAAGTAGCTAGTGGCATATATATGTTGGTGCAGTTGTTAGGTCCTGAGAATACTCTATGTCTAGGTGAATAGGATCAATCTAACGATTGAGTGCCTTTTAATTCTGCTCCAATTATCGATCATCTTAGTTCAAAGAGTAGCTAGTTCGAAGATAGCATATGTTTCTCTGGTTGGCGCAGTATTAATTTTCTTATCGCAATTATCGATTCTCTAGCTACTCAGATCATATCACAGTCACCCATTCTTACTGGTTAAGGTACATGTATCTAACAGTAATCATCCTCTTCCTCCATTTCTTTAAGGTTAATCCTCTCTCCTCCTTATAAGTAAACCATCTTCATCCTCTTGCACTCATAATATGTCACATTGTTTTTTTAGAGAAGGATATTTTTTTACCCGATCTTTACATCCAACCGGATATATACAGCCTTTTAAATTAGGAACTTAGCCTCTCAAATAACATTAGATTCGTCCTTATGGAGATTTGGACTCAGAACAATATATCACACATCAGTTTTTTAAAAAAGAAATTTGTAAGAATCAGTTTGTACCATATCATTTTCCTTTGTATAATGATTACCATCAATCACATCTCTAGTATTCAGCCACCACCTAAATACAAATCCAAAACTCGGCCCACTATTCATTTCTATCTATATACTACTAGTTAGAGACAAATGCCAAGCACGAAACACCAAAAATTAAGTCAGAGACTACAGCAAGCTGATTAAGGCCGCCGGGCCCTGACAAAAGTAAAGAGAAAGACGACCCTCTCATACCATGAACCTTCCATGGTATGGAAACTAGGTATATAGTTTTAAGCCTTTTTCACTTTTCAGCTTCGAAATGGAATGGAATACAAAGTGACTAAATTAAGCTAAAGGAATGGCGAGAGTGTAAAGGCTCCAATAGATTTATAAGTTTTGAAAGGCTAGCCATTCGATCTGCTATGGAGATAGTGCGTGTCCTATTAGGCCATTACATCTATACACATGCATAAAGGCACTTTTGCCACCCTGGACTAGCGTGCAACACACAAGCTATCTATCAGCACTAGTTTGTGCACCGGCCGGCCCGGGATTGGAATCCATGTTTGACAGGGACCGGGATCGTGTGTCGTGTCAAAAAGATACAACATTTCTTTCCAATCAAGTTGATACCACTTAGGCCTTGCTAGTTCAATTCCTCTCACGAGGGGATTTAGAGGTATTCATTCCACATCTACTATGATGTGGAATTGTTCCCCCTCAATCCCCTATGGTTCGCTTCAATTTCCTCTAATCTGAACAAGGTCTTAGGGATGGTAATGGGGAATTTCCCGCTGGGGATACGCCTTTATACCCACCCTCATCACCGTGGAATGAGACGAGGCAATATTTTTTCCCATCCCCAACCTTCATGCGGGAATTTATCCCCGTGGAGCCTCCGTACCAGCTATCAGTTTATCACCAGTGAATCCAAAGCATGCAGGGTGTTAGGCAGCGATGCTGCAGAGGTTCAGCTAGCACGTACAACGTACCATAGCATCAGCATGTTAGCCTTCCTTCACTACGACGACGGTGGCTTTGGGTAAGCGCTTGTATTGACGTAAAAACACGACGGCCTAGGAGATCTGCTTAGCTCCAGTGCAGATCCAAAATATTAATGAGATGCGGGCGTGCCAGTCAGTTTGATCCTGCAACTGACAAGATATATAAATAGCAGATAAAACATCCAATCGGCTGACAAGTCGATGAAGAGATTCCATCCGATATCTAGTATAGATCTTGATACTTGAGTAAATAATGACATAAAGATAATCAGCTGATGATAATGATATATAACAATAATATAATCCAGTAGCAACCAATCAGCTAGTAATGATAGATTGAATAAAAACTCATCCGAAGGTTGAAGCATTCATCGGCTGGAGGTCCGATGTCAATAAATCCAAATGATTAGATAACCAGAGAAACCTTTGTGGTGATCGGCTAAATCCAACTTGTATGTAATCCTTGTAAGCCGATGCAACGTCCAGATAACTTATCGGCTGAAACCCCGATGAAACCCTTATTGACAATCAAGAAGCAGGCTAGACATTATGGTTCTAAGCACGACTTAGTAGATCAAACTTAACTGATGCAGCATTAAGTATGAAAAGAAACATAATATCTAGACAATCAAGCCTTTGACTGATTTTCAGGGTGGTGGATACATTATATCATCTAAGCCAACAAAGTAATCTAGCCGATATCGATAAAACTCTAGATGGAGATCGGCTGATGCAAGTAGAAAACATTGTCAATCTAGATTATATAACGTATATGATAACTCGACGACTTACATGAACAAGATTAGAGTGTCGAAGCGATGGAAATACTAATCCCGATAACGCAAGCCGTCATAACAAGCCTTACCCCTCGTCGGAGATCGAAGACGATGCAGCCCAACCTAAAACAAAAACTCGTCGAAAGTAAAAAGGTAAAAGGTGGCGATGCGCCGAAGTTGTATTGATCGAGAGATATTTTACATAGACCCCGGGTGTACATATTTATACCCATGGGTAGATACTAGTCCATATCGGACACGACTCAAACTTTACTAAAGATAAAAAGAAAACATAAAGTCCTTATTGGACACTAAACACACTTTCCTAAAGATAAAAGGAAACTAACAGACTCTTCCTAATTAATAGATAAACTTGCCATACCGCATCCTTCTTGAACTCGGACTTTGATCTATCTCCTTAACCGAATCCATCAAGAACACAACTGTTGGCGATCTAATAATACCCATCGGCCGATTCCAGAACTCTGAAGCCGATACTAACTCTAGGCCGATGATGACTTCGAGGCTTACCAAATTTCATCGTCAACAGCTTGGAGTTGGGCGACGATGGCAGCTCTGGACGGAGCGGGCCGTCGGGTGACGACACTGAATCAGTGTGGTTGTCTGGAACGTTTGGGGAATGGGGAAGTAAACGAGAGTTTGGATAGCTAGGGTTAGAGATGGCTTATATACTCGTTATGGGCCACTTGGGCCAAATATAGTAGAACTAAAGCCTCCTAGTATTTTAGTCGGGTCTCTACAGAGAGCGGGGACGGGGACGATGAATCATACTCATCCCCACCAGATCTGATTGAGGCTAGTTCCTCTACATTTGATTCCCTATGGAGACACAATTGGAACCATCCCTACCTCCTAACGGGAGAATTCCCCATGGGGTACACTTTACCCACACGATGTTACTTACCAAGGTCACCCAGCCCGTGCAGAATAGCCACTTCTGGTGACTTTGGGGCTTCACGACAAAGCATTTCCAAAGCCGACACAGGGTCACCTTATGCCAACGGGAGGAGTCATCCAGACCAACAACAGGTTAGGTCCCAGACCATGTTGTGCCAGGAAGCCCAGGGGTTCTCTCTGACACCACCCTGGCGAATCCACTTGTTCCTCAGCATCAAGGTTTCCCTGGCCTAGCTAGTTACTCCGTCAAGGGTGTCCCACTTCACCCATGTGGTCGCACTTGTTATGTTAGGATGAAATCCTAAAGGAGTCGGTCCTTAAGTGCGAGAACGGGGAAAACCGTACCACCAGTACATCCCCCGCACTGCGATTTTAGAAATCATTTTGTTTTGCAGGCACCGACCTAGGTGTCACCGGTGTACATACCCGAGGGCGTGAACACCAAGACCTAAATATCAGTCGACAAAGGTGCCACAGGGTAATCAAATGACAAGGAGGGTAATTGCAGCAATTTAGGTAGGGCCTATCGGCTATATTGCAAGCCGTGGCCAACATTTAAGGTGTAACCTAGATATGCATAGTTTTGCGAAACAAATTACTTAGCTTTAAATTATAGATGCAAGATGATCAAAGGTGACTTGCCTTGCTCGAGACCTTGATCTTCCTCCTCATAATCCAGAGTCCTCGGCTCCGAAGCTACACGTGAAACGAGGTGACTCAACAAACGATCAAAATAAAGCCCTATAAAAGACCACTAAGCATGCCATTAGGTAGATCTCGATTTTTGAGGAATTTTGGAGGTTGAACGGAGTCAAACGGACGAACGTTTGAGGAGATATGTATTTTCTAAGGTTAAATGGTTTTGTCTAAAGGAAAAGGAATGATTAATTCCCTTGTAAAAAGAAAAAGAATGAGGCATGCTAATTGAACATCTCGGCCGAGCATGAGGCATGTCCCAAATGATTTCCATGACGCGGCTGAGTCAATCAAGCAGGCGCGTGCGCGAGAAGGCAGCCCAAGCGGGTGTGCAGGTGCGGGTGAAATCGACTAGGCCAAATGGGCCGGGCGAGGCGCGAGAGCGAGGCGAGCGAGCCGGCGGAACACGGCCCCCGCGGCATGTGAGCTTGGTTTAGATCTGGTGCACCGGGTGGACTCGTGCGCGGTGGGCCCACGTGTAGCCTCTTGTCTCTCCGTGGTTTGCTCGCACGGGGAAAGGGAGGCAACCAACATGGCGCCAGTGTGGCAGCCACGCGGGCAGGTGAGAGGAGGGAGAAGAACAGGGCTCCATCCAACGTGGTGGTGGCGACGATGTTCACCGAGGCAGCGCACGACACTTCCATGGGCGGGGGCACACCGGGACGATGAGCGGAGCGAAAGAAGGAGAGCCAACGGCTTGGATTTGACTGAGGACCACCAGAATGGGCGGATTGCGGCGGCGGCCATTGCCGGTGAGGAAAGAAGGACTCCTCACCGGAGCGGCGAGGGCCCGATTCACTGGAGCTGGAGCATCTACGCGGGGTCGTGAATCCAATCCACCGGTCGAGAGGGCACGAGCGGTGACGACGAGCTTGCCTCCGGGACATAGCAACGGCGCGCACAACTATGGCGAGCGATGGCGGAGCCGAACTAGCATCTACACGCACGGGAACAAGGATGGCGCAGCTAGCTAGCACCCTAATAAGGTGTACGAGAGGGAGAGGGATGGAGGGGATACCGGGACGAGATGTGGCACCGTGAAGAGAGGCCGACGGCGCGAAATGTGATCGTTCAGCCTCGGGCCGAGCAAGAGGAAGAAGACGGCGCCTGAAGTCCGCGTCAAGCGTTCACGAACACGTCGGTTCCTCCGGCATGCTCAACGGCGGACAAACGATGGAAGATAGCAGTGGTGGCAGCTTTGGTGGTGGTGTTCAGTGGCGGAAGGGAGAGCGGCCAGACGAGGGAGGAGGGGCGCAGCTTTATAGGCGTGGCAAGGCAGTGGAACGCGAAGGTGGTTTGCGGATAGGCGGTGGATGCGCACGGAGAGCTGGCGCTCTCCGGCGCTAGCGGCCAAGCGACGGTAGTGGTGACGCCGGCGATAGAGGGAGAAAAAGAAAAAGGAGGAGGAGAGAAAGGGGCTTGGTCCTTCGCCATTTTGGGGAAAAAGGGAGAGAGGAGGAGGAGGAGGAGGAGGAGGGGGGAGAGCTGCTGCTGCTCTCGGTTTTGGACGCACGCGTTGGTGGCCAGGGCCCCAAGGATGACATCGGCGGTCGGTTGGAACCGAGCGGAGATGCATGGGGACTTCGACGCAGGCGGCGGCTAGAGGGATGACGGCAACGACGATCGGGTGGTCGGCCACGGCTCGTGGTGAGCGCGGGAATCAACGGCGGCATCGATTTGGGAAGGACTCCGGCGGGAACCGGCGGGGAAGAGAGAGAGATGCGCCTCTCTCTCCTAGCGAACACGTGCGGCACACGTGAGGAAGAAGCAGGCCGAAAATGAGAAATGGGCCGAGCAAGGGATTCGGTCCAAGAAAACAGGGGAGGCTAAGTAGACTTTTTTTTAGAGAGAATTGACTTGAAGGGATTTAGAGTTTAGATTTGACTTCGGATTTGGGATCGAGATATAGAGTGACCGAGACCTTGACACACACAACGGAACACAACCGAAAAACAACTTTCACAAATAGAGTTTTTATTGACTTAGGTTTTCCCACTAATACCACAATGGAACGGGCGTTACAGATTATGGTTCCATTACCATCTCTAATACCAGTGGCCATGGGTTGTTTCTCTTCGGAGGGGTAAGTATATGAATAATCAAATATATAAATCATCGTGGTTCAATTATATATAGTGTTATCTTCTACCTATAAGCAATTTAGTCGTAGATTTTGCTAAAGGTTGTTGGGATCAGTTGACCCTAGCTCTATTATTGTAGCCGGAACATGATCCTTTAACGTAATTGTACACTTGACGTGGTCACTGACATACAGAACCAATCACCAATGGGCCTATATATGTCAGCCACAACGTGACAGTGTGACATTATGTTAGAAGACCTGGTACCCTATTGTAGCTGGCCTCTGACTAGATGTGCATGCATGTATCTTTCCTAAATTGGTAGCTAGACACCGACACTAAATGTAGGGTTTAAATCTTGATGTGGGTCGAACACCTAGCAACTTGGCCATGTATGTTTTTTCCACCAATATTTTGGTTAATGCGGTGCGTGCATCATGCTTTCTCCATAGTTGACAAGAGAATTATTAAGTTCTATTTGAAAGGCAGAGGTACTCTCAGCTAGCTAGTGGGGCAACTTGTGATAGTCTGTTCTGTGCTCCCATGATATGTGCATGTCGCCCTCCAAAGAAAGCCCACCGCGGCCACTTCTCATTGGAAACTAATTAAGCACGCACATCATATCGTAGGATATGATGGGGACAGATATACTTTTATTAGGAATTAATTAACAAAGATTGATGAGGGAATTAGGCCGAAGAAGCGAGCAGCCAATCGGATCAGCTGATCCTCGTTCGATTGGCTATAAGCTGTCTCAGTAATATAATAATCTAATACTGGTAGTAATTTAGTAGTATAAGGGATTAATTAGTATTTTTCTAATGTGCGCGCTGGAGACGACATGGAGATGATATTCATGATGTTTCAGTACTTTTGATACACTATAGTGAGTATATATTAATTAAATGGAGGTCGCACATGCATGCATGCAAGGCTCCAATGGCAACTACTGATGATCATCGATAAATTAATTAAGGTGAGATCGAAATATATATGCTAGCAGCAGTGTGCGTGCATGCATGCGTCCATAGTTAACAACAATGAGTAGTACACAGCCACATGTACTCCATACAGCTAGGCTGGTCCTCGATCTCGTCGTCCTCGGACAAGGACGACGAACATATATGCATGATCGATCAATGGAATGGATCCGGCCGCCGGCCTCTCGATCTGCTTGTCGGTGCAGACACCGACACCGGCGAAACTTTCGCAATCGCTTGCATATTTTCATACATACTGGATATACTATAGATATAGATACACCATTACTCGGAGCTTAGCTCTAGCTCACTATATATATATATATATATATATTTAGTTGAATGATATGATCCTAACTCCTAACCGATGGATTGGAATGGAGATGTGCTTGTATATATATATGTTTGTGGTCCTGAATACTGCGCATGCAGTAGCGGCGCAGTACAGTGATGATCGATCATGCATCATCTGATATTGTGATGTGGGCGGCATGTGATGTTGGTCCCTACCATGCACCGTTCGTTAATTCACTAGCTCATCCATGGATCCATGCATGATGCATCTATGGGCGGAATAAGTTCACTTTCAGTCTCTCTATTTATCGCCCAGTCCGATTTTCATTCCTTGATCGTAAAACCGTGTACGACGGATCCTCCAACTTACGAAACCGTTTAAATGAGATCCCTCGGTAATATTATACCCGGTTTTTGCTGACGTGGTGCCTACGTGGCTAATTTGACTCGGTCTTCATCTGACGTGGCGCTTACGTGGCAATTTGAATCGGAAAAATAATAAACCCCGTGGGACCCACATGTTAGTCCCACATGTAAGTGAAGTGAGATAAAAAAATGTGGGGACCACTTCTCTTCTTTCTCCTTTCTCTTTTTTTTATTCTCTTCAGCTCTTCTCTCCCAGGGAGGCTATCGGCTAGCGGCAGATGGGGGTGAGGTGTGCCTGGACGAGCTCCGCCGCCGACGCCGCACTGACGCACACGTGCCACCGCCCTCTGCCGCGCTCGCTTGCTGCCCCCCTGCCTGGGTTGTGGTGGCGGCGGCAGGCGGAGCGGCTGTAGCACCTTAGTTCTTTATATTTTATTTAACATTTTTCTTTCAATTAAAAACTTTGGATTTTAAAAGTTTGGATTTTATTTGGGTCTTATTTGTTTTTGTGCCTAATAGATCTCACGTTTTTTTTTCTCCCTCCAAAAATTCATTCCAAAATCAATTTCCTTTTGTCAAAAAAAAAGGGGGGAAAAACCCCCCCTGTTCTTGGGCCTCCCCTTCCTTTTCTCTTTTTCCCCCCCTCTCGGCCCAACTTCCTTTTCCCCCTCTCCCTCTCTTTCTCCCCCGAATGGGCCGGCCCACCATCTCCCTCTCTCTTCCTTCCCGGCCCATCTCCCCTCTCTCTCCCTTCCGGCCCACGGCCTCTCTCCCGCGCCGGCCCGGTCCACCTCCGGCCCACCACGGCCGCGAGCGCCGCCCGACCGCCGCCCGCGCCCGCCGCGTGCGCCGCCGCCTGCGCCGCCCCGCGCCGCCCGCCGCCCACGCCCGCGCCGCCCGGCCGCGCCGCCCCGCGACCACCCGCGCCACCCACGCCGCCCTGCCCCCGCCGCGCCGACCCGCGCCGCCCGCGCCACGCCGCGCCGCCCACGCCGCCCACCGCTCCGCCTTGAGCCCGGCGCCCACGTCGCCGGTCACGTCGCCGTCCTCGCCGCGCCCTCGCCGCCTATAAAAAGCCCCGGAGCCCCTCCTCTTCCTCTCCCTCACCGCGCCGCTCCCTCGCCGGCGCTCTCTCTCCTCTACCTCCGGCCGCCGCCGCTTCCCTCTCTCGGCCGCGCGCCCCCTCCCCTCTCGGCCGCCGCCACCGACGGCTGTCCTCGCCGGCCGCCGCCAACCCCCGGCCGCCGCCGGTCTCCCCCTCCCCTCCCTCCCCGGCCGTCTCGCCGCCCGGCGCCACCGCCGGCCCAAGCCGAGCTCGGTGGCGCAAGGAGGAAGAAGGGCACCTGACAGGTGGGCCCCACGTCCCCCCCTTCTCTCCCTCAGCCCGACATGTGGCCCCCCCACCGTTAAATCTAACCCTAACCCTAACAGAACGGAATATTCCGTTATCTTTTTAATAAAAATTCCCAATTTTTCAGAAAAGTCCCTCTACCTTTGAAAATTCATAAAAATCCAACCGTAACTCCGTTTGACCCGTTCAAATTTCTAAATTTTTCTAAAATTGAGATCTACACAGTGGCACACTTGTTTATGTGATTTGAGCTTATTTTATTGCCTTTTTATTTATTTGTTCTCCTTTCCGCGTATAGAACACGTGTACGAAGACGCTCCGGACACCGGTTTCGAAGAAGCAGACCCGCACCTCGTGCAAGGCAAGCCTCTTTGATCACATTGCCCCTATATTTTGAAATGATATGTTGATTGAAAAATGCATTGCTTAGTTCACACGATTAACATGTTTAGGCCTCGGATTGTTTATACAACCGACGGACCAACCTAGTAGTCGCACTTATATCTCATAGGTTGATGATTTCCATACCTTTGATAGCTCCACAAATGTTTACGCCGGTATCGTTATACGATTACCGAGGTAGTTTCGCTTAGCCATGCTCACGTTGTTGCCGTGTGGGAAACTTGGGTATTTCCGAACTTTATGCTTAAAAATCCGGTCCATTGTACCGAGGTGTTGCGAAATAAAATGTGTTGTGAAACTGGGGGTGATGCGCAGTCAAGCCTTTGTGGTTTGGCTACGTATTATCGTTAAGGACCGATTCCTTTGGGAAGTCCATCCGAACACGTCACAGTGCGACCACACGGGTATTTATGGGATGCCTCTGGCTAAGTAAATTGTTATCACATGGGAGTTGGTGTGCCAATGGTTGTGGAATACCGAGGATGAGGAGATGAAGTGTTACGCATGTTTTGCCCATCATGGGTGTCTTTGTGCCTCTATTGTGGCATGGTACCAGTAGGAGTAGGAGGCATCCTCGGTATTTCCTGGGTGGATGACGGCTGGATTTGCCTGATACTCGGCTATGGATCTTAGCCCAACCAGGTGGTATGCGATTTTCATGGGTTAGTTTTGGAAAGGCCTTGTCACGAACTTTCGTTGCCGACGGGTAAACGATGTCAGTTTCGTGTCGTGTGGGTAAAGCGTACAACCTCTGCAGAGTTTAATGAATTGTTCGAACAGCCGTGCCCACGGTCAAGGGCGAGTGTAAGGTGTTTCTCATAGCGTAGATTTGTTTGACAAATGTTTGATGAAAATGGTTGGTGGGAAGGGATTCGTTTCCAGAGTTTGCCTGTGTGGCAAACGGCTAACCTTTGTGGTTAGGAACGGGTCTGTGTGACCTGGGGTGTCGTCCGACACCGAGGTGTTCTTAGGGCCATGATGGCGTTGCAGTCCTGAGATGACTGTGTGGACCATGTATGGTCGTGAAAGTGAGAAGGAACTAATGGAGGAGACAAATAAATTGTTGTTCGTTAATCGTGACGAGTTGTTGCAAAGCAACTTGTGGAATGGGTCGAGGCGTGAGCCTCCTCCCGACAACTAAAACTTGATTCACTCACTAGGAGTTTTGTGAAATAAATCACTTTGCCAAGAAGGCTGCTTTCGCAAATAAAACCCTAGCTCTCCTTGTCTTAACCAAGCATGTCATTCTTTCCCCGGCTTGCTGAGTACGTGAAGTACTCACCCTTGCTATATATATAATATCTATAGAGGATGGAGACGAAGACGTCGACCCGACCGCCGAGGAGTACCTCCAGGAGCAAGCCGAGTACGAGGACTTCTAGAAGGATCGTGCCTAGCCCCAAGCCGTCGCCTGTGGATCGAGATGGTCGCCCAGACGCTTAGCCGCCACTGCTTTTGTCTTTTGCTTTATGGACTTTTGTATTGTGCGTTGCTCATCTCTGGGCCCGTCCGGGATAGCAACTTATGTAAGGACTAAAACCCAGTGATGTAATAATAATCTACTTTGATTCCATGTTTATTCTGTGAGTACCAGCTAGTGTATCCTGGGACTGGTACTATATCACAGGTAATGCGTAGCACCTCGGTATGAGTTAGCTGGTGATATCAGTTAGCGGGTGCCGGGGCGTTACAGCGGCCAGCAAGGGGAGAGGTCGCTGGCCGCGCTGGTGGGAGATGGGGGAGAGGAGGGCCGAGGCACGACGAGCCTTGCACGTGGACGGCTGTCGCCGGAGAGACGCTGCTGTCGCAGACCGCTGCCATCTTCGCCACCTGCTTGACCAGCCGCCATCTCCATTTGTGACTCCTCCCGACGCAAGCTCGCGCCAGCCTCGGCGGGCGAGCGCTGCGGTGGGCCGCAGGAGAGAGGAGAGATCGGCGAGGCGGAGCTTGGCTGGGCTCGCTGGCTCACCTCACCCTCATCTGCTGCCAGTCGGCAGCCTCCCTGGGGGAGCGCCGCTCTCTCCCGCTGGTTGTCGCCACCACCCAGTTCCTCTCCCGCAGCTCGCCGTCCACCACTGGGAAGGGAGAGGGGGGAAGGGGAATGAGGCACGCGGCCGGAGGAGATGCTCCCACGCCGACGCCTTGCTCCCGCTGATGCCGCCGAGAAAAGGTAACAGAGAGAGGAAGGAGAAGATTACATGTCACTGACATGTGGGCCCCACCAATTTTTATTTTTTAATTTAGACTGAATTGCCCTGACATGTGGGTCCCACACTTGACTTAGTTGCCTCGTTAGCTCATTTTAATTTTTCCCGAATCAAATTACCATGTAAGCACCACATAAATGCCATGTGAGATTAAGACCTAGTCAAAGAGCCACATAGGTGTTGACGATGGAATTTGGTAAGCATATGAATCGGAATCGTGATCCAATCCGAAGTAGATTTGAAGATTTGTGGAATTCTTGGAAACAGAGTGTGCATCAGCTGGAGGTCTGTATCGGCCGATACCAAGTTTAATACAGTTAGCCGATACAGCCGATATTGGTAAGATCGAGTATGTGATCAATGATGGATTCAGGAGAAGGACTTCAATGACATTGCTAGGCGAGGATTGAGTTCAAAATGGGCAATTGTATCTATTAATTAGGATATTATGTAACTTCTTTATAAATGTTTCGATAAGAGTCCGCCTAAGGGACTTGTTCGTTGTTTAGAATTGTATTAGGAAAGTATGAGTCGTGTCTGTTATGGATAAGTTTGTATGTTTGGGTATAAATATAAGCCCGAGGTCTTGTAAATAACTAACATCAGTTCAATTCAATCTCAGCGCATCGCCAACCTTTTTCATTACTTTGTTTCGAGTTATTATTTTCGAGTCGAGCTGCATCGGTTTCGATCTTCGACAAAGAGGTAAAACTTGTTATGGCGGTTTGTATTATCGGGATTAGTGCTTACGTTTTTATGACACTCTAATCTTGTTTTGCGAATCACCGAGTTATCATATGTATTATATAATCTAGATTGATAATGCTTTCTACTTGCATCGGCCGATCTCTGTCTAGGGTTTTATCGATAACAGCTAGATTGACTTGTTAATTTAGATTATATAATATATCCACCATCCTGAAAAGATAATCATCAGCTCAATTGTTTCGATATTATGTTTATTTTCATAATTAGTGCTGCATCAGTTAAGTTTTGTCACACCCCAATCCGGCACCGCCGTACAACGGCACCTGACAGGAGCGCGTCGTAGGAAAACAGCGCGAACCGCTTCCTACGAGACCGGGATATCGGTACCAGTCTGTTGATGCAAAAAACACACACTGGCCTAAGAGATTTGCTTTACTCTAGTGCAGGTCCAAAATTAGGGTTTCAGATTAAAGGGCGTGCCAGTTGATTTGATCCTGCAATCAACAAGAAAAACATGCAAATAATATCAGTAAACGATAGACAATCGGCCATAGGGCCGATTTCATATCGTATGTGACCTAGCCGATGCAATAAAGCATGAATCGGCTGTAAGGTATAATCAATGATAAAATTAACCCTAAAACTAGGATATCGGCTGTAAAGATCAGTGTTACGTAATCAATATATCAATATTACTTTAGAGATAAGCAATTGGGATAGATCGGACTGAACCGAGACAGTATAAATTGCTCAAGTCTAAAGGTAACATGACATAATGATTATATAGATTGATGTCATAGCCGATATCTAGGTTTAAGTATGTATCGGCTATAGCTCCGATACAACCTTATACTAGGATATTCTCTAATAATAAATATATTAAAATGTAACCAATTAGATTGATATCAAGCTTAATATATTTATATTAGATTAGATCCTGACATAAGGGGCAGATATAGAATATTAAACAAAGCATAACACGATGTAAAACATCTATATCAGGTAAGATCGGCTGAAACCCCGATATTATTCTTATTAACAACCATGAAGCAGGTTAGATACCATGATTCTAAATACGACTTAATAGGTTGGACTGAACCAATGCAGCATTAAGTATAAATAGAAGCATGAGATCTAAAGAATCAAGCCGATGGTTGCTTTTTCAGGATGGTGGATACATTATATAACCTAGATTAACAAAGTAATCTAGCCGATATCGATGAAACCCTAGAAAGGATCTAGCCGATACAAGTAGACTGCATTGTCGATCTAAGTTATATTACATATATGATAACTCGGAGAATTACAACAAAGAACTAGAGTGTCATAGAGATGTAAGCACTAGCCCTAATGATGTAACTCGCCATGACAAGATATACCTTTTTACCGAAGATCAAAGTGATGCAGCACGACTCGAAAGCACAAACTTGTCGAAAGTAGAAAATAAGGGTTTGGCGATGCGCCGAGATTGATTGAACGTGTGTTGTTATTATTTACAAGACCTCGGGATTATATTTATACCCGAAATTACAACATTGTCCATCACGGACACGACTCATATTAACCTAATACAAATCCAACTAACGAACAAGTCCCTTAGGCGGACTCTTACCGAGAATATCTATAAGGAAATTACATAAAATATCCTAATTAATAGATACAATTGCCTCCTCAGAACTTTATCCGTGCATGGCAATCCATATGAAGCACGCTAACACAACCTGATGACGTACACCGAGTCATATTATTGAAATCGGCTCAATCGGCTAACCTAGTCCGACTCTGACTCTGCCGATCCAGTCCACAGCCGATTCGGACCACAGCTGATTCTCACTCTGCTTTCCGATACGATCTTATCTCTTCAATCCTCTTCGATTCCATCTTGACTTCTGATATTTGAATTACCAAATTTGGTCGTCAACACAGTCCCAGGACATAGCACTGGTACCCACGGTGACAATTATGAATCATTGCAATCCTTAATTTAAATATAGGACTTATTTACCTTGACTTATGTTGCAGCTCTCGGGGGAACCCAAGAATGCAACAGATGACGCGGAAGCAGCAACATCAGAGACGAAGGCAGCGGAAACCAACGGTCTAACACCCAACACCACAGGCAACAGCAGGGAACTAGGACGAAACCCTAATCTTCACTTCGGCTTCACCTTCAGAGCTGGCAGAACTATATATATAGAGAGCAAGGGTGAGTACTTACGTACTCAGCAAGCCAGAGGAACTTAAGTGGTTATTGCAAGCTCCAAGGGGGAGGCTGTTCATTTTGCAAAGCAGTTTTATTTTCAAGATTTGAACAATCTAAGTGTGTGCTTGTCCACAACCAGAGCGAGACAAGTCTCAGCTCGGTCGGGAGTGAGAAGTAACAAATTGATATTCCTGTTTGCACAACTCCCAGAGTTGGCCTCAAAGTTGGTTTCCCAAACCAAACGAATTATCCAATCATCCTGAGATATGTGGTCCCCAAACGACCAATTATTTCCAGTCTCCCTGACAGCCAATTAGGGACTCCCTGATAGCCAATTGCTTCCTAAGCATCAGGTTTCCCAAACCATAATCATCTCTTTTCAAAGCATGGTAAATCAAAAACTATGCTAAGGAATCACCTCACATCCGCCCATAACCGTGGGCACGGCTGTTCGAACAGTTTATTAACCTCTGTAGAGGGGGTACACTTTACCCACACGACGTTACTAGCCTGGGTCACCCAGCCCGTGCAGAACAGCCACGTCTGGTGACTTTGAGGCTTTCACGGCAAGGCATTTCCAAAGCCGACACAAGGTTACCATATGCCAACGGGAGGGGTCATCCGGACCAACAACAGGTTAGGTCCCAGACCATACTGTGCTAGGAAGCCTAGGGGTCCTCCCCGACACCACCCCGGCGAATCCACTTGTCCCTTGGCATCAAGGCTTCCTTGGCCTAGCTAAATACTCAGCCAGGGGTGTCCCACTTCACCCGTGTGGTCGCACTTATTATATGCTCGGATGTAATTCCAAAGGAAACGATCCTTAAAGGCGACCGCACAAGCATCCCGCCCAGGAATGACCTTGTGTCGCGAGTTTTATTTTTAAAACTCATTTTTCTTTCACAAGGCACCGACCCAGGCGTCGGGTTTTTCAATACTTTTGTAAATCAAGTTTTACGCAAGATGTTCTCATATTTAAGTTTTAAGGCGACAGCGATACTCGTACAGAGTGTACGAATATCGAGGCGCAACGAAGGTGGTTACAAGGGAAACATGATGAAGCAATTAACAAAGGGAAGGATTAAATGCAGCAAGTCAGGTAGGCCCACCGATCTGCCTTGCAGATGGGGCAAACAGTTCAAGTGGAATTCTATCAATGCATAAATATTTTGCAAACAAGATGTTCAAAGGTGGCTTGCCTTGCTCAGGGCTTTAATCTTTACGAATCTTCGAGAAATCCTCGCTTGACGAAAAGATCCGGTAACCGCAACTAGGCGCAAACAATCAAAAACCTAAACAAAAGACCAAGGAAAAGATCCTATTTTAGGCTAATAAATAGTGCCATTAAATAGATCACATTTTAACGGAATTTCCGGAGGTGGAACGGGGTCAATCGGAGTTACGGACTGAGAGATATGAATTTCGGAAGGTAAATTGGAAACATCGGACCAAGGGAACGATTTACGAGGATGTCCGGAGCATAGGAAAAAGTTATATGGACAAGGAAATGGAATTATTGAATTTCTGGAAAAGAAATATTCTTACACTCACTGATATGTGGGACCAACAAGGGTGAGGGAGGGTGTATGGACTTCTAGTTATGGATGACTGTCTTAGAGGGAGGGACTCAAAATAGACTTGATTCAGGGGTGGATGGTTAGGTAGGAGGAAGCAGTGAGGGCGCAAGGATGGACTTGCTCCATGGCAGTTGGTTCTGGAGGACGAAAGGTTGACTTTGTTTCATGGTTGGTTGGCTTGCTGTGAGGGGTGAGGAGTAGACCTTGGGTTTTAGGGTTGTTGGTACAGAGGAAGTGAAGACAGACTTTGGTTCATGGCAATGGACTTGCAGTGAGGAGTAAATGTGGACTTTTGTTTCAAAGTAGCTAGCCTGAAGGAGGGACTAGGTATGGACTTTCGAAGTCTATCCAACTGGAGGGCCAACAGGAGTATAGGGATGCAGTGTAGACTTTATAGGATATTTTTACCAGTCAAGGAGGGCCCGCAGAGAGAATAAGGGAGTGGGTCCCACGGTGGGTCCCACCTATTTCTTTTTCTTTTCTTCTTTTCTCTTTCTCCTCTCTTCTTCTTCTCTCTTCTTCTCTTCCTGCTTCTCTCTTCTCTGGTTCTTTCTCTTCTCTGTTTCTTGTTCTTCTCTTCTATTCTTTGAGCAGGCGAGCCCGAGGGGGAGGTGGCTGGGATGGCGAGGCGGAGGATGGTGTGGCCCAGCCGAGCGCGGTGGCCAAGGGAGCCGGCGAGGGGGAGAGGGAGGCGGCCAAGGCGCGCGGCCTGGCGCGGCACGGCCGGGCGCAGCACGGCGCGATCGGGCGCGGCACTGTGCTGCCGGGCGGCGGACGGCGGCTGCAAGGCAGCGCGACGAGGGGAGCGGGGGGAAGAGATGGGGCGGTGGTCGCGGCGGCGCTCTGGGGAGGGTCACCGAGAGAGGAGGGGAAAGAGGGCCGGCGGCTGGAGTTAGGGAGAGGAGATGGCCGTGGCGGGTGCGGCTGCGACGGTGAGCCGAGAGGAAGGCGAGGCAGCCATGGCGGCGGCGAACGGCGAGGCGGCACGGCACCGAGGAGGCGCGGCCGGGGAAGGGGAGAAGAGGAGGCCGGCGCGCGGCGGCTCGCAACGGTGGCGGGGCTGCGCGAGGATGGGGTGCGGCGGTGCGTCGTTCTCGGCCACGGTGGCGGCAAACGGTGAGGCGGCACGGCGTAGGCGCGAGGACCACGAAGCAAGGGAGAAGAAAAGAAGTGCTCCCGGGCCGGGGTGGATTTTATAGGCGAGGAAGACGCTCGGCTGGCAGTCGTGAGCGGCAGCGTCATTTGAACGCGAGGGCGGGAGGAGCAGTGCGAGCACGGTCAAGGTGGGGGCGGCATGCGAGCTGGCGACTGGCGGCCAGCGTCAGTGGCGCTGTTCTGTGTGCAGGGCCAGCGACAGAGGCAGGGCGCCAGGCTAGAGGAAAAAGGAGAAAGTGGAGGAGAGAAAGGGAGCTTCCTCCATGCTATTTTGGGAGGAAAGGAGAGAGGAGGAGGAAGAGCTCTGCCTCCCGGTTTTTGGATGGCAGCGGCGTGGGTGGCACGACGTCACGGTGACGCCAGCGGCAAGCGGCTGGCGCGGCGCAGGCGGGCTGGCACGCAGGGGCCGGGCGCGGCAGGCGGGTTTGAATCGGCGCGGCGGCAAACCGAAATCCGGCGAGGAGAGAAGCAAGCTGGAGAGAGAGAAGGAGCGAAACAAGAGAGAGAAAAGCGAGAGAGAGAAGGAGACGACAGAGAGAGGGGAGGAACGAGAGAGAGCTGAGAGAGAAACTGGGCCGGAGAGAGGAATGCGGCCCGAGGGCTTGAGGGAGAGGGAGTAGACTTTTTCTGGGAGTTTGAATTGGAGAAATATTTTGTGTGTTTGACTCGGGGTTTGAATTCGAATTACATATTTGGACTCGGAAAAATACGACGGAGTCAAAGGGGAGATTCAAAATAGGAATTTGATATTTTTGTAATTGCGAGAAATATTTGGCAAGAATTCAAAAGAGAGGAGGATCAAATTTCGGGGATTTGTAAGTGGAATTTCGAGGAGATGATTTTTGGTGACGAGGAGAGGGAACAAGGGTAGATTTTAAATTGAGATCCATTGCACGACTTAGACTTTCACACAAAGAACGAAATTTTCGTGAATAGGATTTTCGTAAATTAGCTTTTTAACACCACCCGAAAATCGGGGCGTTACAAGTTTGATCTACTAAGTCATATTTAGAGTCATAACCCCTAGCATGTTTTATGGTTGTTAATAAGGATAGTATCGAGGTTTTAGTCGATTTTACCTGATATAGTTGTTTTACATAGATATATGTCTTGTTTAATTTACTGTAACTGCCCCTTATATTGGGATCTCAACTCATATAAATATATTGAATTTATTATCAATTTAATTGATGTTAGTTTAATATATTTATTTTAATATAATATCCTAGTATAAGGTAGTATCGGAGCTATAGCCGATACATGCTTAAGTTTGGACATCGGCTATGATATAAACGTATATAATCATTATTTTGTGTTATTTTGGATCTAAGCAATTTATACTGTCTCGGTTAAGTCCGATCTATCCCAATTGCTAATGTTTAAAGTAATATCGATTTATAGATTATATAATGTTAATATTTACAGCCGATGGACTAGGTTTAGGTTTTATTTATTATTATAGATATACCTTACAGCCGATTCATCTCACATTGCATCGGCTAGGTTACATTACAATATGACATTAGCTTTCTAGCCGATCGATTATCGTGTACTAACAATATTTGCATATTTCGTCTTGTTGATTGCAGGATCAAATCAACTGGCACGCCCTTGAACTCAAAAGTAAGCTTTGGACCTGCACTGTAGTTAAGCAAATCTCCTAGACCGGTGTGTGTTTTTTACATCACAATAGGTGCCACGTCAGCTAAAACCAAGGATAATACTGCTGAGAGATCTCGTTTGGATAGGTTTTATAAGTTGAGGGACGAGTTGTATCTGGTTTTCCGGATTGAGGACGAAAATCAGAGTGGGCGACAAATTAAGGAACTAAAGTGAACTTATTCCTCTATTGGCCAGCGGCCAGATCGATTGACCTAAACTCTAATCTAATTCGATGTCAGCCCATCTATATATGGACATGGGACATATAGCAACAGGCCCGCCGGAGTGTTGGTTGGGCCTATGGAACGACCGCTGAAAAGTTTAAATAATATTCCTTTAATTTGTTGGGTAGATCTTCTTCTTCTACTACTTCTTCTACTTCTACTGGGCGCGCGCACGTCTCACCTCGATCGGACAACAGCGTCGCGATCAGGACAACCGCACCGACGACAGTGTGGTACGTACATGCAAAGCACAGGGTATTTTATCTCTATCTCTATCTCTATCTATTCTCTATCTCTACTTTACTTACTTTAAAAAAAAGAAAGAGATGTTTCCGTCGTCGTCCGTATGCACCGAAAAAAAAACTACGCCAAGAAAAGGTGAAGGCACTGTAGCGCACGAGGAGAAAAATAGACTTATGCTGTGACTTCTTCTCCGTAGCCGATTGAAGGAAGTAAACTGGACTTTGGAAAGGACATGGGCTGGAGAGAGAGACAGGAAAAAAGGCCAGTTTACGGAGGGATATATTATGGACTTATCCGGAGAGAAGAAAGGTTGAGCTAGATTCAGCCCAGATCTTGGAAGGAGAATTAAATTACTTTTTCAATCTCTATCTCATCTCTACTATTTAAAAAGACAAAAAAAAAGTTTCCATCGTCTGTCTGGAAAAATTTTCGCAAAAAAAACTCTTCAAAATTCCTAAAATTCCTAAAAAAAGGTTTGTGGAAAAAAAGTTCCACGCAACGCTAAAAAAAAAGGGTTTGGCATTTTCAGCTTTTCCAAAAATTTCTCAAACTCAATTCGGAAATTGAAAAGCAAATTCAATTTTCCCTTTTCGAATTACTTTTTTTATCAGTCTTCCCATGTTCAAAATTCATTCAAATCCTCATATATCAAAATCCATCTAAAGATGCAAAAGTTTATATAACCGCGCGAGAAAAAAACGTTGTTTATAAAAAAACCGCTCTAAAAAAACTGTTAGAGAAAAACGCCGTTTACATAAAAAATAACCCATCTAACTCAATGCGAGAAAAAAACCCGCTGTTTATACAAAATGCTTCAAGAAAACCGTCCAACTCAACGCGGGAAAAAACCACTGTTTATAAGAAATTCGTTTTGGAAAAACCGTCAGACTCAATGCGAGAAAAAACACCATTTATAAAAAAAAGCCAAAAAAGGCATTCATAAAAAAATAAAAAAAGAATAAAAAATATCCGATTTATACGGCAACGAAAAAAAACCCATAAAATTTGCAAAATTAATATGGTTTTGTATCATTGGGTGTGGCTCTACTCATAGCTAATGGCCTAATCTAAAGGTAGTGGTGATCTGGAATACATAGTAAGTTTTTATTTTGTATTTTGTTTAGAAGGTATAAACTACTTATTGACTATATAACAGAGTTTATTTTTATCCGTAACAACACACGGGTATTTTTATAGTACAAATACAAATTAAAAACCTGAAACCTAAACAAACCAACGGCTTTTCTGGTCTGCTCCTCCTATAGAGAGTGAGAAAACGTGTGATATACCACTCGGCTACGTACGCAGCTTTTGGACCGTCGTCATATCATACACGCACAGCACCACACAATCAACGTCTTTGACTAGCAAGCTGCTTATACATATGTGGCCAATTTATTCATGTCCAATTACCTCGACAGCCGTCTTAGATTCTACATAGGTACGGTAAATCGGTATAGTACTTAGTACATAGACCATAATAAGTACTCCGTATCTTTTAACGACGAATATACGACCTGCTGATTCTGATAGAGATGGATCTATAAATCATCCGGCCTGTTGAGGATGCATGGAATGAGTCAATATATATACGGCTTGCTAATTAAGAGAACATAGCCCCTAGCGCCCTAGCTACTCCCTCCATATCTCAGAATAAATTAAATCAACCTAAAATCGATTAGATCATTACCTAATAAAATTTAAATAAACTAGGATAGTGTAATATCATATTATACCTTATGTTGGTTTTTCTAATAATGGAGGGAGTACGTGCTTAATTATAAGTGATATATAACACCCACTTTAAGTTTTTTTAGACTGATCACGAGCAGAGCTACCACACCTGAATTTTATAAATAAAAGGGTAAAATTACATAGATCATTTGTTTACATTAGAGCGTAGGGAGGATATAATTTCTTTCCAGGATTCAACTACTTTCCTATCAGCACATTTTAGCCGCTCGATCCAAAGGGTCGCGTCTTCTACGCTTTTGGAGATCACTACCCTAGCTGTAGAAGGTGGTTGGCTGTGGAAGACCACATCATATCATGACGATGGTTCCATAACCCCCAGGAGTAAAGATGGTAGAATATTTGAAAATACTTGGCTGGGAGTCGACTGGGTCAGCGCAAACTACAGAGATGTTGCATTGAGGAGATGTTCAGTTGGATCTCCATTGAGCTCCAGAATGTGACTGCAAAGGGACACCGAATGCAGAAGTGTAGCGGCAGTTTCATATGCGCCGACGCAGAGGTCACATGTTGCAGATTGTACCACGTTCTTCTTAAGGAGCTTCACCTTGGTTGGTATCTGCTCTTTGGAAAGCAGCCAGGCAAATATTTGTACTTTTGGGGGTGCTTGGTTCTTCCAGATGAATGTCCAATTTGCATAGAGGGTTCCTCGGTTCTTGCAGGGCATGGTAGATTTGCTTCGTCCGCAGTATCCATGCTTCCCCGGCGCCCTTCGCTTTCCTGATATCTGTGGTCTCTACCAGCAATCTTTCCTGCCTGATCACACACAGAGCCTAGAATTGCTATTGTGCAACCGAAGATAGTCTTGGCACAAATTAAGTGTTCTATCATCACCTGTGAACAATTGGGCAACCGTGGCAAATTTGTCTTTTGCATGTGAGTATAATGGGACATACTTGTCTGCTAGCCTTTCGCACTTTCGTCTCCGTGCCATAATATCTGTGGTGCCAGAAGGATGTTCTTTTCCCATTCCCGACTTGAACTTCTGTGAGTTTTTGTTGGTCGGGGATTAGTTATACCAAGATCTCCAGTGAGCCCTCAATGAAAGTTACAGTGTTCTATATATTCCGTCCAGTAGTTTTCTTAAGGGAATGAATTGAATTGAACTTTTTGACGGGAAATTCCGTCCACTAATCATGATCGACGAGATGACCAGATTAACCATTAATTGCACCGGACGTACGCCGGCCGCAAGCTGAGTGAGTTTTCCCCACAGCCACAGGCTGCAGCACGTACGCACGCCTCTCTCATTTTTAACAACACGCGGGAGATATAATTTCCTAACACATTCCGAAGATAATTTGTTCTCAATATAGTTCAAAAAATATCTTAAGTGACTTTGTTGCTCTATATTTATATTATGTTGAAAGAGTTGAGTCATTTATGCATGACAGCTCGATGATCATGATGCTTATTTTGTAAAAGTAAACAAGGAAAAAAAGATGAAATTAAATATGACTTCAAGTACGTAACAACTGCACCAATTACACGTACGTAGATTTAGTAAAAAGCTGAGAAGGCAACAACAAATTAACTACTGCACATATAACTTGAATAAAAATATCACTATAATATTACTACTACATAACAATTATAATAAATACATGATTACGTGAATCCTTATATGAGATACTAGAAGATAACCCGTGTGTTACTGCAGGAATTCTTAGATTAACAAAAATTAAAGTACATGATACCATATAAAATGTAGTTATATAGTAGTTATAGTAATACATACAGCCAGTCGACCACATAGAAACATCTTCCGTGAGAATCATGGCTTGAAGGTGATGTACGGGAAAGTCTTTTCTGAACCTAGGTGCAGCTGCACCTAGGCTCATTACCGCTGGATGCGTCTCAAGATTCGGACATAGTACACGATACCTTAAGATTTGGACTCAGATGCTGTTGTGCTGGATGGCTTAATCGATCGGACGGTAGACGTCCTAGGTGCAGCTGCACCTAGGTGCAGAAAAACCGTGTCCAGTGATGTACTCCATTTTTTAGTAACTAATGGTAAAAGCTTGATGATCTGATAGTTGTTGCTTGATCATATCTTTCTTCTGCACCGTGTTTGTGCGTGTAACAACTACTTATGTTCCATTATACTCTTTGAGATTTGTGACTGCATTTCTATATTTACAATGAATCACCTCTGCCGGAGAACGAAGAATATCTTGTGGTAGCATCCTAAAGATATGAGTTAAATATGTTGTTATTATAAGCACGATGATGTAGGGAAAACAACAAATAGGAAGAGATTAAAAACTAAAAGTAATGGGAAGAGGGCTAAATAGAGGTAAGTAAAAGCTGCAATCGATGATGATAGGCCATAGAGAGAAACCTGTTATTAAGTTGCTCATGATCCACATGTCTTGGGGAGAGAAACAAAATCATATCTCAGCAGAAACTATAAAAGTTGGAGTAGTTTTGTGTGAAGCGAGAGAACAACGTAATACGTATATATAGAAGGGAGAAATGAAGATGACAATAATGGATTTAGAATTAAATAAGAAATTAAGGTGATTGGTAACAGTGAATTGGGATTGAATAATGGTCATTGAAGGCATTAGTGATGGTAAAATGTCAGTTAGAGCAGATAAAGTAGTGCATGCAGAAGATGAAAGGAATGCCACCGACGATGTCTTTCTCTCTGACGTTATCTGACGTTTTAATTTGTTTCAGCTTCCAGCGGTGCAAGATCATGTTGCCATATTAGTGAGGTTCTTTGATTCGTCGCATGCTTGCGATCTGAGCACTCATATGCTATCCGGTGGCCAGGATTAGAAGAGGCGACGTGGCTTGCTTACAAAGCAGGAAATTAGTTTTAATTGCAGATTTCCCGCACACCGGGACCTATACAGTGGTGTGTCGCGCTTGGGCACGCACATTTTGATCGAGTAGTACGTAGTACATAATCGTCATTGTCATTTGTTAAGTGCGCAGCTGTACGTATTGTTACTTATAAAAACTCTCTTGATTAAGTGTATCTCACGGCAACGATGGTTATCCCCTAAGTCAATATATATTGCGCATCTTACTTGGGTACAACTGGTGGTAGATATATTTCATAATTAATTAAGCAGCCTCTAGTTACTTAGTTAGGCAATGATCAATATAATATATACATATCGATCGTTTCTGATTAGAGCAGATGGTCCATAATTGATCTGAACTCAGTCAAATCAGATGCCTTCATATTCTTGAAATAATGGTCCGCTTTTCGTACTAGCGTCATTGCGACCAGTACAGCTGACCGATCTATCATTATATTCTCTTAACTGCCGCGTAATTGTGCTATCATCCATACAAAATTATTTATTTTTTATTACTTAAAATTTATTAAATATCTATCCCGTTGTTTTAGGATTTTAAAAAATCGAACTTATTTATCATCAGCGTGTTTCTAATTTTATAGTTTTTGAAAGTCGCTTCGGTCGCTACTCCTTACTCATTTGTCAGGCCTTTATTTGCTTCTCGAGCTATCACTATTTCTATTCATTTTCCATGAGATCTTTAAAAAATAGATTTTTAGTTTTTAGAGTCCATTGTTTTATTGAGTTTCGTTTTTATAAATTTTTTAAAGTTCCGTTAAACACTGCCACTGTTATCCTCTACGGCCCCTCCGATGTCTCCTCTCTTTGTTATCATTGGGATTGTAAAAATCGAACGTAATTATCATTCGTGTCATTTTTTACTTTTCAGAAGTCCCGCTAAACCGTTAGCAGCTTTCCCATTATACTCCTCTACGCGTAATCTGCCCGCTGTCTCCCCTTTTTATTGTAATTGGGATTTTAAAAATTGAATATGATTGTCATTGGGATTTATTTTTTTACTCTATAAATCCTGCCAACTGCCGCGACCGTAATGCTTAATGGCTTGTCCATTACCTCTCCTCTTAATCGTCATTGAGATTCTATTTGAGGTTTTGTTTATATGCTTATAGTTTTTATATGTCCATCAATTTCCACCACTCCACTCCGTTAGAGGTCTATTGTTTTTCCCCTCTTTATTGCCATTTGATATCTTGTGTTCTAGATGAAATATTCTTTTCAAAAAAATCCATTTTTTTCATTTTAATAGTTTTCATTTGTAAATTATATTCCTCCTTGAACTCTTATAATTATTTTTCTATTTTCGAAATTTATTTTATTTGTTATTCCGAATTTTAATTAATCTCGTCATATGTTCTAGATGGTCTATTCTTTCAATAGTTTTTATTTTTATTATAAATTTTAGTTATTTATAAATTGTATTTCTAGTTAAAATCTTAATTTTATTTTTCTAATTTTTGAATTATTTTATTTTTTATTTCGAATTCTAATTAATCTCATGTTATGTTATAGATGGATTAATTATTGTTTCAATATTTATTTTTATTCTGAATTTTAGTTATTTCAAAATTGTATCCTACTTGAACTATTCTTTTTCTTTCCTAATTTCAGAAATTTAATTTTATTTCAAATTTTAATTAATCACGTATTAAGTTCTTATATGAAATCCTCCTTCAGTATTCTTATTTTTAATTCCGAATTTCAGTTATTTTTTAGATTGTATTTCTCCTTGAACTCTTCTTTTCTTTTTCTTGATTAATATGAGAATTTTGAGCCTTACAATGAACGTGGTGTCTTTTTTTTAGATATCTTAATAATAATATAATAGATAGATAGATGGCGCACGTTGATTGTCGCTACCACAGAAAAAGGCATCCAGACAAAACCATCGCTGTCGAATTACTAACAAAATTTTAGTTTGATAGCCGCAATATATGTTAAAATCAATTTGTGGGATCCGAAAAAAAGGAATCAACCCATATATGCCCTCCATGTATGCATGCATGCAAAACACACAAAAAAAATGAAGTTCAATTTGTTCTCTGATAATTTTGATTAGACAGCAACAGTGTGCATATTGTTCGGTTGTTCTGCGGTAAAATTTATTTTGTGTCTACACTGCGGATGTTCTAAGTATAAAATTGTCTTAAATTTTGTGCTCAATATTTTAAATGTTTTTGAAGTTTGGCAGAGTCTTGTCTTAAACGTACGTACGGTAGCATAGTCGATCCCCTCCTCCAATCTCTTATATATATACACACACACTACTGTGTTCTTTGTGCTCTGCAGTTGTCTATGGAAGAATCCACTGCGGCGTGCGCTGCTCTCCTTTGCTGCTAGCTGAGAAAGGTTAATTGCACGCACTCCAGGTCCAGCCATGGCGTCAGCCGAGAGCATCCAGCTGTCCGCAGGATTGGGCAGCAGCCGGGCAGGGTGTCCCACACCGGCAGAATCGCCGTCGGTGATGAACCTCGCCGCGGCCATCCTCGGCGACGGGGAAGATGTCCGTGTGCAGGTGGCGCCGTCCGAGTCTGAGACCACGATGAACGTCCACCCCGCCGAGCCACAGCTGCTGGTGAGTCAGAAGGTGCGGTTCCACTCGCAGCCGGCTCTGACGATCAGAGGCGACGGCGACGGCGAGTTGCCGGTGCTGCGCGCGGCGGTGCCGAGGAGCGACAGCACACGCGACCGGCGGTTCAACCAGTTCAAGACCTTCTCCGGCCGCCTCGAGCGACAGTTGTCCAGCCTCCGCGGGGTGCCGCCGGACATCGAGACAGCAGAGTTGAAGATCTCCGACGAGGAGGCCAACGGCGAGGCGCCCACCGCCGACCGCTTCTTTGCCGCGCTCCAAGGACCCGAGCTCGACACCCTACGAGTAAGTACGTGCACAACCGCGCGTCACTTCAAAACATTAGCTTGTTTCCCGAAAGGTCATTATGCATGGTTACTAATCTTTTACGTCTTTGAAAAAAAAATCGATAGCATAAAGCAATATGAGATGTATTCTTACACTAATAACGTACAAGTTTAAATATGATATATAAATTAATATATATTAAAAATAAACTAAGCTCTAACTTTCGTATACATGATGTGTGCTTATTTTTTAACTTGTATATATCGAGTTTAAATTTATAATTGATGTTTATAGAGTAACTAGAAAAATACCCGTGCGTTGCAACGGAAAAAACTAAGGGAGTAGCTATATTTATGGCGCTATATTTTTCACCAAAAATTAGTCAGCATGTATTTACATTGTAAGTCCCTAAATTACATATTTAATTTTAGTGTATTTACAATATAAGTCCTAAAATCATATATGTAAGTCCTAAAATTACATATGTAAATCCTAAAATTACATACTAATGGGGTGTAAGTGGGTGTAATTACATATGCAAGATTTGTGGCGCAACAAAAATATAGCAATTCCGTTGTAAATTTCTATAAAATATATAATTATAACAACAAAAGAAGTTGTTTAGTACGCATGAACAAACGCATGCACGGATCTTATAGAAATCAAAAGGTCTAAAATCTGACTAAGATCTAACAAAAAAAATGTGTCACTACAAATATAGCAAAACCGAAAAACTAATGTTATGATAATAGTCTATCTATTAACTTAAAATATTAACTTATAAAGTAATAGAAAAAGGAGCATTCACGTTAGTTCTCGTGGTTCAGAAATTCTCATATTAATTAGAGTATAATAAAAAAAAAGGAGAACTCATTGTAGATAAGAACTCTTTCATTTCTTTTTTTTAAAAAAAACATCATGTTATATATGCGTAGAGTCCAATCGGACACCTGCATAGAATAATTTTTTTCCAAGGAAAAAAAAACCTAAGCTGGATGGATTAATCTCTCTATATAAATAATACAGATTAATACAAAGTATTCCTATTTTTAAATTTTTTTTGTTGAATACTATTTAGAAAAAGAAATGAAATTTGAAATTAAAAATAAAGGAATATTGAAAGATGAGTTTAGAGTCCATATACAAATAAAATTTATAAATAACAAAAATTATAAATTATAAAATAAATTCATATCACGAGAAACCTCTAGCAAAATTTCTCATTGGTTCAATTTAGATAGAATTAAATTAATAAGCATTCATAAACAATTAAAATGGTATTAATGCTATTTCCGAAAAAAGAAAAATGCTTAAAATCACTAAGAGAGAAAAGAATTGATTTAAGCCTGGCCCAATAGTACGGCCTTCTTCTGTGCTTCGTATGCGTGGCCCATGGGATGGCCCAATAGCACCACGGCCTGAAACGGCGTCGGCCCGACGCGGGAGAGCCAGGGCCGTCCGATCTGATGGACGGTCCTGATTGATCCGGACCTAGATAAATACCCGCAACCCTAACCCTAACCCTAAAATTCTTCTCTCGATCCCCTTGCTCTCTCTCTCGAAAAGTGACGGCGGCGGCAGCGCCCTTCCCCAGTGAGCGACAGCGGCGGCGTCCCTTCCCCCCGCGAGTGGTAGCGGCAGCAGCACCCTGCCCTCCCGCAAGCGGCGGCGGCGGCACCCTCCCCCACCGACGGCAGCAGCGGCGCCCGTTCCCCCCGCGAGCGGTGGCGACAGTGGCAGCGGCGACCTGCCGTCCCGCAAGCGGCTACGGCGGCGGCAGTGGTGCCCTGCCCTCCCGCAAGTGGCGGCGGCAGCACCCTCCGCCACCGCGAGTGACTATGGCGGCGGCCCGCTGCTCGCCAGATCCCGCGGGTCGGTGGCTATCCAACAGCGCGACGACTTGGCATCTGGCTCCTCCTTCTCCCTCTCGGCATCCGGCACAGCGGCGGTTGGTAGTTCCTCGGTGGCGCGGCAGATCCCGGCGAGGAACGGCGCGCGTGGCCTCCCGCTCGCCTCTCCCTCTCCTCTCATAATCTCGTGTTAATATTTTGGATGTTTTTGATGATTCCGACTTGGATTTGGACTGAGATTTTGTATTTGGTTTGGATTGTGATGATTTAAGATTTGGAGAGGAGGTGTGCGCGATGTGGTCGACGGACCAAGACGGATGAAAATCTTCCATGGAAGCCTTACGAATTTTTATATTAGGTATATAGATATATTACTCGCTACGTTTTTATTCGTTGGTTGAACTAACTAATATCTAATATTAAAGGATGTAGGTTGTATACGATTGAACGAGTGAGCATTTCTTTTACCCCAAAAAAACACTTCTTTTTTGTTACGATATATGTAACTTGTAATGACGAGGATGATGTCGATGTTCGTTCGTGCGTGCAGGCGACGGAGGTGGCGGTGCTACCCGAGAACGAGAAGTGGCCGTTCCTACTGCGTTTTCCGATCAACGCGTTCGGGATGTGCCTGGGCGTGAGCAGCCAGGCGATGCTGTGGAAGACGCTCGCGTCGGAGCCCTCCACGTCGTTCCTCCGCATCACCCTGAGCGTCAACCACGTCCTGTGGTGGGTGTCCGTCGTGCTCATGGGCCTCGTCTCGGCCATCTACCTGCTCAAGGTCGTCTTCTACTTCGAGGCCGTCCGCCGCGAGTTCCACCACCCCATCCGCGTCAACTTCTTCTTCGCGCCATGGATCGCCTGCCTCTTCTTGGTCAAAGGCTTGCCGCAGTCGGTCTGGACGATCCACCACGTCGTCTGGTTCCTGCTCATGGCGCCCATCTTCCTCCTCGACCTCAAGATCTACGGGCAATGGCTCTCCGGCGGCGAGCGCCGGCTGTCCAAGGTGGCTAACCCGTCCAACCACCTGGCCGTCGTCGGCAACTTCGTCGGCGCGCTGCTCGGCGCAAGGATGGGGCTCCGGGAGGGCCCCATCTTCTTCTTCGCCGTCGGGCTTGTCCACTACATCGTGCTGTTCGTGACGCTGTACCAGCGGCTACCGACCAACGTGCAGCTGCCCAAGGAGCTCCACCCGGTGTTCTTCCTGTTCGTTGCCACCCCGAGCGTGGCGTCCATGGCGTGGGCGAGGCTCTCCGGCGAGTTCAACTTCGGCGCGAGGATCGCCTACTTCGTGGCGCTGTTCCTGTACATGTCGCTGGCGGTGCGCGTGAACATGTTCAGGGGGTTCAGGTTCTCGCTGGCGTGGTGGGCGTACACGTTCCCGATGACCAGCGCGGCGATCGCGACGGCGCTGTACGCGTCGGAGGTGACCAACGTGGCGACGAGGTCGCTGGCGGTGGGGCTTTCTGTGATCGCCACCGTGACGGTAACCGGCGTGCTAGCCACCACCATATACCACGCCTTCGTGCGCCGGGATCTTTTCCCCAATGATGTGTCCATCGCCATCACGCAGAGGAAGCCCAATTTTAGCAAGATGCTGGAGCACCTGCGAACCTCCGGCACTGACATCAAGGAGCTCGTCTTCTCCATCCCTGCAAAGAATTCCTCTGACTTGGATGACTCTGTTTCTGTCTCCCACGCAAGCAGCGCTCTGGCGATTAGTCCCCGATCGATGCCCCACGGTGGAGCAGGGTTTAATTAGTACTCTATCCATTCTAAAATATAACATCTCTAGTTATAAATCTGAATAACTATAAATCTGAATAACTACGTATCTTTAACCAAAAGTTACTATCTCCGTTCCAAAATAAGTGTAGCCGTGGGTTTTCGTGTCCAATATTTGACCGTCCGTCTTATTTTAAAAATTTAAGAAAAAAACTAAAAAAGTTAGTGATATATAAAGAACTATCCATATTTTATCATCTAATAACAACAAAAATAGTAATCATATATTTTTAAAATAAGATGAACGGTCAAACGTTAGACATGAATAATGTAAAACTGCACTTATTTTGGGACGGTGGTAGTACCATATTTCGGGGCAAAGATAGTAGTATGTTGTCGTACGTGTGCACAATTTATGCACGCAGTGAGCATTGACATATTATAGATAGCTCAAAAAAGTAGATACCATGTTCATGGTATTTATATACCAAGCACAATTGTGTTTCTAGGAATATAAACTATACTTTTAAAATCTATTTTATACAAGATAGAAATTAAAAGTACATGCAAAACTAAAATAGATTGGTGGAGAAACTTAGATCGCTAGGTTGGATGAGTTTACTTTTTACCATATAATTTATGTCAAATGTATATAAAAAAATCTTACTGCTAATTACTTTCTTCTGTTTTGTATTGTGAGATGTTTAGACTTTTTTTCAAGTTAAAATATATTAAGTTTGACTCTAGTCAAATTACCTTAGTTTTCTAAAAAAAGTTTGACTCTTGTTAAACGGTAAAGTTTAATTTTTTTTTGTTAGTCAAACTAGTTCTATAAATTTAATCAAACTTAAATAAATTTGATTTAAAAAATCAAAATATCTTAAAATATTGAACAGATGGAGTACCATACACTGGCCGAAATGAATGGAAAACCACATCCACGGATACTCCAGATTGTACCTTGAAAATGCCCACTTTAAGGGCTTATTGCTAATGTTAATCCTATTGATTTTGTTAAGAAAAATATAAGCGCATATATAATTAATTTATTTAACAAATAATCATGATATTAATCAAATAAGTAAACTAACGTAATCATCTTATACGTATTTATATGATCTAGACATATACTACAAAACTACACATGAATAAATCAAATATGAACAGAACTGACGTGTAACAGCGGTTATATATATTCATGAAAGTTCATCAAGAGGCGTATCGGATACTGTATTGACAACACATGGTACTGCATGCTGATGATGATGCACAATGCCCGAGCGATGAAGAAGATGAGCCGTAGTGAACGGATAGTGATCAGTCGTACGTAAAGCTTCCAAAAAACCTTATTCATCCTCTCCCCGTGCAAGAGCACGAAGTTGATGATTCAGAAAACCTGCTCTCTCTTAACTGCTGGTGAGCGGGACGGAGTATACGATGTGTATAGGAGTGGTAAAACCCTATATTGGTTTTGCATATGTTACTTGGAGCCAACGTCCGATGGATTGGTATTTATAGAGAAAATAGATGCATGATCAGCATGCGCATATGTACGATCTCCACAACTCGAAACTAAAACCAAAGAGGTCAAGCATGACCGATCTGACTTTTCCACAACTCCAACACAACAAAACAAAAGTGCAAAAAGAAGTCACCTCTACACAAGCAACTGCCCATAATTTTTACTACGCCAACACAATGAATCAGAACCGGCAAAGAAAGCTAAGAAGTCGTATTTACGGGAGTAACTAAAGCCAATTTCGATGGATCATTGATGTTGGTGCCACACGTCCCTATCCCCAAACCCAAACCCAACAAGTTGAGCGAGCACGTGTTACTCTAGTTTTCTTCCTTACATATAGCTAAAGTTGTAAGAAGAGTAAACCCCTTTTAAAATGGTCTCACCCTCCTAAAATTATACTAAAAGTTCACATGCACTCTTTACACATTGTGGGACTTTTGATATTTTCTAAAGAATTATTCTCCATTAAATAGGTTTTAACCCATATAAATCCAACCGCTTTTACTCAATTTAAGAACGTGCTAACTTGCCACATGAACACACGAATTCGCAACACATGCATGCTGTTCATTGCTCTTGCATGATACGGACTCGCGCGCACGTGGAGATGGACGCATCACGCATGCATGCGATTGACTTGACTGGGATCCTGTCATGTAGAATATGCGGCATTTAATTTCCCGCAAGACGTTGCAAATTTCAGTAAATCAACAAGCATCTATCTATATGAACTACTCCATGTGGAGACAGGGCTTGTATTGGCCAGCCAGATCGGTTCATCGATCAGAATGCAAATGAGATGCAAAGACTCTTCTGAGGCCTCACTGGGAAAGAGGCAGCCCATCTATGGATATGGGCCACAGCGAGAGGCCGTCAGGAGTGCTGGCCCTATGGAATGAGGCCTGAAAAGTTAATGGAAGACGAGACTCGCTCGACACACCTACACTTTTGCACACACACATATTTTTATTTAGCTATTTTAAGGGGATACCTATATATAGCCGATCACTATGTAGTTAATTCTAATTCTCTACCCCATCAAGCCATACCATATCAAATATTTTTATTCTTTAAAAAATTGACCAAGGATGCCAAATTATATCTCTTCTCCCCAAAACCAATATCATACTAGATTCATATTAAATATTTAGTCTTTGCATATTGACAAGAGGTGCAAAATACAGAAATCACATAAAATAAAATCATACAACAACATCCAAAAAAGTTAAATTTACAACATATCAACTGTGACAACATGAAAAAAGTTGCTCTAAACTACGTGTAAACTACGCGGGACCTATAATTACTTTAGCTTCAACTCCTCTCTCTCCCTCTCTCCCGTTTCTTCGACTACGCGGAACCTATAATTACTTTAGCTTCAACTCCCCTCTCTCCCTCTCTCCTGTTTCTTCGACTCCTCTTCTCTGCCTTACCACTGCCCGAGCAGACCGCCGCTCTGTGCGGCTGTGAGGAAGGCAGATGCAAGAGGCCTCTTGGCGGGGATCAGGATTCCCTATGGGTGATGGAGAGTAGTGCACTAGGAACAGTGGTTGAGGCAACAATGAATCAATGGGGTAGCTAAAGTGACAAGGCTCCATAGTGGCAAGGGTAGCTGCCAGATCAGCCAGATCAGGGGCTTCCCAGTGCAGTAGCAAGGAGGCTAGCTTCTTAGTGATAGTGGCACTAGTGACTACTAGATAGTGGGCTTCCTGGCATGGTGGTGTGTATGGTGACAACTAGGAGGCTTTTCGGTGGCGGTGGCACTAGCTGCTACTGAATTGGGGGGTTACCAGCGGGAAAGCACGCTAGGAGCGTTGGTGCAACGCCATAGACCAGAGCAGTAGGGAGTCGGCTTAGTGACAATTTAACTTCGGTGGTGCTAGGAGCGGCATCGAGTGCCATGTGCAAGCAGGCAAGCGTCGGTGTGCGCCAGTTGGTAGTCATCAATGGGCTACTCACGGCTCAGTGCAGCGGTGCACTAGGAGGCATCGACGTGCAAACAAGATGGGTTGGCTAGTTCCTTCCTTCCTCTGTGCCCTCATCCAAATACAACGTTAGTAGGAATGAAGGCAGTAGGTTGGCGTGGCAGTATCAAGGCGGAAGAGTTCCACAACGATGCACGGTGATAGTGCGCATACGATAGGGAGAGTTAGCTCCTAATTCCTTCTCTGCACTGATAGTCGGACCCGGCGATGGCAGGAAAATGGAGTGCCTTGTTATTTAGGTTAAATTGTGCATAGTATTTGCTTGTGGTATTGGTTTTGTGAGACCGACCTAGTGTGGTTTCCAGGCGAGAGGGGTTGATGAGCTATGCGGAGGATATCTCTTGCACAAGGACTCAGCAAGTTAAAGCAAGACATGGAAGAAAGTTGAAGTTTAGTCCTCTAGCTTTCTTATTTAGTCATTAACCTTTCTTTGTTATTTTGTTCCTTTGTTTTTGAGGCTTGGAGTTTAAGAACTGTTTGGTTGTGTATAAAAAATAAGCTAACAATTTACAGGTCATCTTACTACTATTTTTTGCATGCAATTTTTCCACAGCAACACCTGGGGTTTTCTTTGCGTTAATGTGAATGTCTTGACGATCAAGTCGATCGATCTATACAACGTTCAATTCGACCACATTTGTCAAAAAAACAACCAAACTAAAAAATCAAGTCGACCACTCTCGACGGTCGTCTTAGATTCTACGCACGTACGGTAGACCGGTAGTACATCTTTTAACGACGTACGACCTGGATTTTTGATCGAGATGGATCACACGGCCTTTTGACGACGGACTCAGTCATATATGGCATGCTCATTAAGACAATGCAACTGTGAAACAACTGATCATGCCGTACGTGCTTAATTCCGATGAAATATAATCCCCAATGAAAGCTACATTACTCTCTACATTCCGTCCCATAGTCATGGCTAATTAATAGTAGATGACCAGCCTATTAACTGTACTGGACGCCTGCCTCTTTCCCCGCAGGCTGCAGCACGTACGCATACCTGCCTCCTTCATTATATTATTAATTAGAACACGCAAGAGATATTTCCTAACACATTCCAAAGAGAAGTTGTTTTCAGTAATTATATATAATATCTTAATTAATTGACTTTGTTGTGTTACATTCATATATATATATATATATATATATATATATATATATATATATATATATATATATATATATAATATTGAAAGAGTACGTTGTTGAGTCATTTAATGCTCTCAAGACACAGATATGCCCATGTTAAATGGAGATATAGAGAAAATATAAATGGTTGATTATCGAGTGGTTCCACATTATAATGATGTATATTAAACAGAAGAATACAAGTAGAAACATAATTTATGAGTAAAATGCATGGAGGGTGATTTAACTTTGTTTAGATGTGTCAGGTAGGTCACTCTACTTTTAAAACACATATCAAGATCCCTAATATAAGTTAAGTGAGTCATTTGCTCATCTAACTATCCACATGAGCATACCGTATTTGATTGAAAAGTTTGCTTTCGGGCATGTGCAGAAAGTCGCGTGTGTGTTTTTACCTTTTTCACATCACTAGCACTTGGAAATACACGAAATTAGGAAAATCAAATCATTCTACGTGTGCTTGTTTTGATGAGTTCTTCTAGTTCTCAGTTCCTCTCTCTCGTTTGCCATCAAACCCGGCGGCAGCAATAATATATGAATATAAACAACGATAGAGGCGAAATCATGGGTGGCGGTGACGATAAGCTTAAATAGCAACGGAGGTAAATTCCTAGGATATAATTTTTTCAATCCTATGTGACGCGCACTATGTATGAGGTATACTCATGTGGATAGTTAGATGACTAAATGACTCACTTAACTCACATTTAGTGACCTAAATATGCATTTTAAAAGTAGAGTGATCTATATGACACACCTAAACAAGTTGGATGACCCTCAATGTATTTTACTCATAATTTATAAACACTGAGATTAAGATTAAAAATGAATAAAACAAAAGAAATGTCCACGGAAAACATAATACAAGATCAATTGAAATTTAGAACAAAAGATGAAAAAAATGACTACATGTTTTAAAAGCACGTTTACATTTAGTTAATTTGTTAGGAAAGATAAAATGATCTATATACAAAATTAATTTACTACTCCCGTTATGTCATTCACAATGTCGTAGTAATATGATGTATATGGCCTGACCAATTGTTCAGCTAGGAGATTCTCTTTCAGCTCAGTTTCTGTCATCCTCCCATCAAACCTTCTCATACCTTGGCGAGAGCATTCGGCGCAAGGAACGGTTCATACAACCAGGTTGAGGAGTTTTGTCTTGACCCCGTGGTCTTGTGGCACAGTCACCAACCCTACCTCTGGTGTGGAGCTTCGAGTGGTGGTGGCAAGAAGGCGGGGGATGGGATAGTGGAAGGGAAAATGAGCACGACGAGGGGAGCAGAGGGGCCTACAAGCGACAATAACTTCTACCGTGGATGCTACCACAAGGTAATTCGTGGTGGAGCCCATCGCCCGAGGTCAATCCGTGTCGATGGAGGGGAGGGGGATGGAAGGAGATAGAGGGAGGTGACGAAGTGACGAGAGAGGGGTTGTCACCAATGGAGATGGAAAGGGGAGATGCGTCACTGGCGAAGGGGAAAGGGCCGGCGCCTCCGAGAGGGGAGGGATCGAGGAAGGCATCGTCGGTGGAGATGGATAGGGGAGAGTGAAGGTTAGCCGGATGAGTGTGGGGCGGTTTTATATTTGATTCTGGTTTGGGGGTGCTTAGTGAAAAATGTTAAACTTTCACGTAAGTTAAAAAAACATGAGGACTAAAAAAAAACTAAGAGCTAACATGACAAATTGATGTCACTCCTGAGGCCATTTTACATTATGACAAGAACTCATTTATAATGTGTGGCCTTCTTCTCCTGCATGACAGTCAAATGGCATACGAGGCCATTTATGTTAGTGACATGTATTGCTAAGACCCTTAGGAACTTGCAAAGTGCCATCCATTCCAAAGGAAGAAGAAATTAACACGCTAAGTAGCATGCTTGTCTATTACTCCCTCCATCCTATAATATAAAACACGCACGCATTCAAAAATTCAACCTTTAAAACATTTGACCAACACTTAGTATAATATGAAATAAATTTTATTTGTTAAAAATTATATTATTGGATTGACATTTAAATTTACTTTCATATGGTTATAATTTGGTTGCTACAAACCTTATAATATATTAGAAATTATAAACTAAAGATTAACTTTGACCACGCCTTATATTATGGGATAAAGGGAGTATCACTTTTGTACCCTAATATAGGAGATTTTTATATTATATATAGGATCGTAGGCTACTTAAAATTTAGGCCATCACCAAACAAAGGGATACAGGTTCTCTATTGTGTGTAGTATTTGCTCATTGATGTATAACCCTATAGACTCTCGGGTCCACGTGTTCTTGAGCGGTAATGTGTAGAGGATCTCGACGCTAAACAGATCGTGGACCAGCGCTAGCTAGCTAATGTAGGCCATTTCCGAGGCCCTTCCCAAGGACCCGAAAGAGAACTTAGAAATGACCGGAGAATTCACGAAGAAGCTGTCGAGGACACAAGTGAAGTCTTCCTAACCCGAACAAAGTCAAGTCCTAATCCGCACATGCAAACAATATTGTTCGGTGGCTCAATTCGAATACACATTTCCCTTTTTCCAAAAGTTCTTTTCTAGGGAACTTTTCTTTTCCAAAGTTGATACACTTCCTTTCGTGCGTACAAATCGTTCAATTCAATTCCGATGTGCAAGGACTTTCACAAGATGCGCAAGTGCCATCACCTAACATATTTTTACTTCCAATTCTAGAAGCAGACGTTTACACACTTTACAGTGCAACTATGCATATGCCCGACCGGCAGCCTCTCTTAGCTTATCTTATGTATGCACATACGTATATATGCATATACACCCTCTACCCCAAAATAAATTTTCAACTTAATTAGAAAACTTGCCCACAATTGTAATGTTGCTATATATATTTATGATGCCTTCTTACTTGCAGGATATATATCGATCGATCCTAGCTGCTAATAGTTGATCGATCAGATTCCACATTTCTAGGGAAAAAAAGAAGTTTTAAGTGTTTGAGTTTTCTTGCTTGTGCTAGGCTGCTAGCTGCCGCATGCAATGGGGGAGTAAGTCATCGATCGATCGATAGGAGGTGTGTGGTTGCATTTTTGTTCGCTTGCTGGATCGGCATTCATCTACTAGCTAGGACGATACGTGGAAATAAAGCAGCAGCTAGCCGCCTCGTACTGCACATAGCTAGGAGTATCTCCGATTTGTATTATTCCGTGAAAATTGAGTTGGCTTAGCTTTGCGTGCTTGGACTTTGACGCGTGTGATAGCAATGACGAACGGTTACGCATCAACGTGCACGGCGATTTTTACCTGGTCTTCGTTTTAGCCAATAGGATCATATATATCTTCACACACATGACTTTGTATAGTGTATATAGTTAATTAGATAAGTATCTGTATTGTGTGAACGCATATACTACTATACGGCAAGTCATATATATATATTGTCAATTGTCTGATTTGTTGTCATTTTGTTTGATGTCATTTACCTGTCAAAATCTTCATCTCAGGTGTGTCACACCACAAGGAAAAAATACACACGCACAATATTCAACTAGAAAATTGTACTGTATACTTTACTTCCAACGTTTTCGAGAAGTAACACATGACATGTCCGTTGCGCGTGCGGGCACAGTTAAGAGTATTAAGTGCAGCTGTATTTTCTGTTTACTTAAACTCTTGATCCGATCTGGTGTAGTACCATCTCACGGCAACATTAATTACCCCATTAGTCAATATATTTCTCGCAGCTTAATTAGTTGTGTACAACTGGCGCTGTGTCGCGCTGATACATACTGCATAATTAAGCTGCTTCTAGACTCCGACTAATATTATATAAACTAGTTGATACCCCACATTTTGTTACGGGATATGAAAATGAATACATGTTATGTATTATAGAAATAGTAAATGTATATATTTAAATAATGTGAAAATGATTGGAGATAATTATTTGACATTGCTTGCATAGTGATTTCTAAAACTACAACAAAATTGTAAATGATATGTTATATTTGCACGATATTTAAAATACTATAGATAATAATTACTAGTGGGTGATGATGTAATCCACTTGCATGTGATTGAAAATAATCTAGATAATAATTGTTAGTGGATGATGATGTGTCACACTTGCATGTTGAGATTTATAAGTTAAGGAATACCAACTTTATAATAAAATAAGATATATATCGATCGATCAGAGCAGATGATCGATCTATCGAAACCCAGTCAATTAATCGGTTGATTTCAAGTTCTTGAAACAATTAATGATCGCAGTATTTTCTTTCAACGACCAAGTTGGGTGTCTTGGATATATATATATATATATATATATATATATATATATATATATATATATATATATATGTATATTGATCTCGCCCATCGATCATCACGGAAAATATATTCGATATGTTCGGTATATATAGAGAGCAAATTTCACAGAATCATGTTTCTTTTTACCAAAATTTTATAGAAGTGGAGTACATGTATATTTATCAAAAAAATATGTGATAAGGATTTGTGAGGTTTTTTTTAGAACAAGGATTTATGAGCTTAAGAGCGAAGTTACATCATGGGCCGGGAGACAAAAATCAGGATGGCGCATTTAATGTAATGTAATGAAATTAATGTTAGTCAAGCTTATTTCGGGGAGGGAGTATGGAAGTAAGGATTTAGGAGGGAAGGAATTTACCTTTTGGGAGACAAAATCTAAACGACACATGTGGTGTGATGTAATGAAAGACGAAATTTATTAGAAAATAATGAAAAAGGACTTTGCTTGTAGACATCTCAAAAACTTTTATTTGCTCGAGAACACCTGAAAATGAAATATGGTAATATGTTGTATGACAGCGCGAGTATTAAAATACAACATATACTTATAATTGAGGAGAAAGATACCATGTAAAATATCCATTTTTCCTTAACTTCTCTCTTCTCTCTTAAGTCTTCCTCCTCTATGTTACGATAGCAACGGTGCTGACCCAGGCCTCTGCCTTACTCCGAAGCGGCCTAGGCTGTGTTCTCCCCTTAACTTTCCAATTCAACTCCCTCGTATTCCGTGTGCACGCTTTCGAACTATTAAACGGTGTGTGTTTTGAATAAAAATTCTATACAAAAGTTAATTTAAAAAATCATATTAATCTATTTTTTAAAAATATAGTAAATATTTAATTAATTATAAAAAAATGTATCGTTTCGTTTTACGTGCGCGGAAGGTGAGGTCGTAGTCTCACCCCCGAACACAGCTTAAGCAATAGCAACAGCAACGAACATACTCCAAGTAGCGGATGGAGCTTGCCCCACAGCTCGGTCATCAACAGGAGGGCATGCACGATCTCATCCCCCTGTCAGTGTCTTCTCGGTTATCACCAGAACCAACGGCGGTCCTCGGGATGATGCAACAGAAGCCAGAGCTATAGAGGTGGACTAGATCTTATTTCCCAAACCCCAGTTAGGCCAGATCTAACGATGGGGAAGGGATTCATAAGCATTGATATGAAAGATAACACCAAGAATTCGTGCTTTGACTTATGAAAATACTTCATCCATCTAAAACTATAAGAGATTTTAAACTGGTAAGATATTTCCTAATAGTACGGATTTGAACAATTTCTTTATCTATATTCATAGTAGTAGTAAGTGTCTTATTTATTTTGAAATGGAAGGAGTACCTCCGTGACACGTCGCTTTTGTCCTGTCAGTCATCTCACGTAAATCAGTGAAAATAAGGCTAGTAGTTTGTACCAAAGGGGTAGCAAAGTCGATGAGGTAAAATTCTCTCTCTATCCTAACAAGAAATACTAATATTTTTAATGGCCTTAATGATCTCAAGGAAAATACTGTAATATCTCGATCAGTGTCTTTTAGCAAATGTAAGCTTTTACAGTTTCCGCCAGCAAAAATATTGTTTTTTATTGTTTTATAGTAAATTTTGTCTTAATGAAATTAAAGTTAGTCAAGCCTCAGAGAGGGAGAATGTAATTAAAGTATATGTAATTAATGAAACTACATCATGGGAGACAAAATCATGTGGTATTTAGTCCAGGATTGACCTCGATGTTTAATTCAGACACGAGATCAGAGGCCGGCTGCCTGACTGGCCTGAACTTTTGACTCCCTGGCTCCTTCGATCCGCAGCTTCCCGTTTTTACAAGCTAATATTAAAACCAAAGTCTTCCTGTACTAACAAGGCATCATCAAAACCGAAGTCTTGATGCATATATGGTCTGTTTCCGTCGTCCAAGTTAGGTGTATACTACTGTAGTAGTGTCTCTCTCTCTCTTTTTCCTTTTGCTCTCATGGCCTCCTTATTACCGGCTTGGGCCAGGCGTCTCTGCGTCTATATATATATGCCTACATATCGAACAATGGATTAAAACAAACTTAATTAGTTGGCGATCGAGTTGAAGAGAGAGCGATCGAGCTAGCTTAGCTTAATTTGAGGGTACACTATAGACAGGGAATTCTGTTTTCTGGCCATTAGCTAGCTAGCCTTGTATATATTATTCTTACCGGACGAGTAGTACGTAGCTTCGTCTACCTCTCCGGCGACCATTATATTTCTCTCACTTGGAGTGTGGATGCGCCGTCGTCCGACAGATTACTGAAAGAAAGCAAAGGTATATATACCACTCTACTGCTAGCTGCTGATAACTACTGTAACTGTAAATACTATAGGTGATATGGATCATGTACGCTTTTGTATGAGGTGCTTCACGTCTTCGCGACAGCTTAAATATTTCATCGTTAAATGTACTCAATATTTAGGAGTAGCTAGGAATTAGTAACCAGTAGTACGTACTACATACGCGTTTCATATTATAAGTTGTTTGGCTTTTTTCCTAATTAAATTTTTCTAAATTTGATAAGTTTATAGAAAAAATATATTAGTATTTTCAACCCAAAACAAATATATTCTCACAATATATTCAATGTTATATTAAATGAAACTAATTTGATATTTTAAATATTACTAAATTTTTTTCTATAAACAGTTAAACTTAATAGTCAAACGACTTATGAAATGGCGGGAGTACTGGAGAGCACGAAACAGCTAGCTAGAGTTTGAAATAATTTATTCAGCGGATTATTTACTTAGTCAAACTTAACCAATAATTAAAAAAATAAACATAACTATTCATGCTTCCGGTGCATGCCATATAATGGTTATCTAAGATCAAGTTCTTAATTTTTTTTTCAAAAAATGAAACATAAGTTTTACCCTCAGCACACCAAAATATAAACATTTTTACATTGTTTAGTTAGTAATAATTTTAAGGGAAAATGTTTCCTTAATTTCAGTCACTTTAATGGTTAAAAAATTTTTGTCTTGAATATTTAGATTCCCTTCCCAATCGTTTCGCATACAATTGATTATAAACCCTAACATTTATTAGTGGATAAAAATAATTTATAAGTAAAACTTGTACACATGTATTTTTAATGACTTAAAAGACAATGCTAAAACCAAACCACGTGTAAAATTATCAAAATCAATTTTAAAATTTAAATTTTGACTACGGCTAATAACTAGATGAGTTAAAAGACAATGCTAAAACCCAACCACGTGTAAAATTATCAAAATAAATTTTAAAATTTAAATTTTGTTACGGCTAATAACCAGATGAGCTGAGAAAGGGGCGGAAGGAGGACTGACATATTTTACCCGTGAACCCGGGCTGTCCTGCTCTGGCTCCCATGCACGTCCTAATTCGACAATCCGGTTGATGATATCTTCCATTCTCTGCATGGTCAATAAATAACACCCGCTTTGCCGTTACCAAACTTACCTGTCAGGTAGTATTACTACTTATTTTTGGCGTATGTACGCATGTCAATGGTCAAGTCAAAACCTTCCGTGACCCCTTCGACGCGGTCCAACTTTTCTTCCCGGGTCACTGCATGTCTGCACAGTAAATACTAGTATCAGTATTCACTACAGCAGCAGCCAAAACAAAACAAAACCAAAGAAATAGACCGAAGAAAAAAATTGAGGAGAAGATTTTGGGGCTACGTGCATGGAACCTTCGCGCCGTATCCCACGTGCCTCGTCCCACGTGTCCGCGTCACCGTCTCTCCTCGCCGCCGCCGCTCTTTGCTTTTGCACGTAGCATCATCTCGCTCTTGTCCTCTTCGTTTTGGAGTTGTATATAAGGTGCCATTGCCCTTGCTCTGCATTGCTACTACCTGACAAGGTTGCTCACGCATTCCCAGCTCCTCCTCCACCCATGGCGTCCACCGACAGCATCCAGGTGGCTGCAGGATGCGCCGCCGCCATCGGGGAACACGAGGCGTGCCCGCCGCCGCTTCTCGTTCGACTCCCATCGCACCGCGCCGACGCGCAGCCGGAGGAGATACCGTACTCCGTCTCCTTCAGCGTGCCGGCGTCGCCGTCGGGGATACACCTCGGCGCGTCCGTCCGCGGCGATGTGCGCGTGCACGCCGCGCCGTCCGAGGGTGAGGCCAAGATCGACATCCACCCCGCCGAGCCACCGCAGCTGATGAGGCAGCAGGCTAGGTTCCACTCGCAGCCGACCCTGACGGTGATCAGGGGAGGAGCCGACGGCGAGGCGGCGCCGGTGCCCCGAAGCGACAGCACGCGGGACCGGCGGTTCGACCAGTTCAAGACCTTCTCCGGCCGCCTCGAGCGCCAGTTCTCCAACCTCCGCGGGATGCTGCCGCAGGAGCCGGCCGACATCGAGATGGCAGACTCGAAAATCTCCGAGGAGGAGGCCGACGGCGGCGAGGTGCCCACCGCCGACCGCTACTTCGCCGCGCTCGAGGGCCCCGAGCTCGACACCCTCCGAGTACGTATACACAACCACGTCACTTCGAAACCTTAGCTCTAGATTACTTGCCATTGTAAAGACTAATGATGACGACGACGATGTCGGCGTGCGTTCGTGCAGGCGACGGAGGTGCCGGTGCTCCCCGAGGACGAGAGGTGGCCATTCCTGCTGCGTTTTCCGATCAGCGCGTTCGGGATGTGCCTGGGCGTGAGCAGCCAGGCGATGCTGTGGAAGACGCTGGCGTCGGAGCCCTCCACGGCGTTCCTCCACATCAGCCTCGACGTGAACCACGTCCTGTGGTGGGTGTCCGTCGCGCTCATGGGCCTCGTCTCGGCCATCTACCTGCTCAAGGTCATCTTCTACTTCGAGGCCGTTCGCCGCGAGTTCCACCACCCCATCCGCGTCAACTTCTTCTTCGCGCCATGGATCGCCTGCCTCTTCCTCGTGAAGGGGTTGCCGCGGCAGGTGTGGACGATCCACCACGTCGTCTGGTTCCTCCTCATGGCGCCCATCTTGCTCCTGGACCTCAAGATTTACGGCCAGTGGATGTCCGGCGGCGAGCGGCGGCTGTCCAAGGTGGCGAACCCGTCGAACCACCTGGCGATCGTCGGCAACTTCGTCGGCGCGCTGCTCGGCGCAAGGATGGGGCTCCGGGAGGGCCCCATCTTCTTCTTCGCCGTCGGGCTTGTCCACTACATCGTGCTGTTCGTGACGCTGTACCAGCGGCTACCGACCAACGTGCAGCTGCCCAAGGAGCTCCACCCGGTGTTCTTCCTGTTCATCGCGGCGCCGAGCGTGGCGTCCATGGCGTGGGCGAGGCTCTCCGGCGAGTTCAACTTCGGCGCGAGGATCGCCTACTTCGTGGCGCTGTTCCTGTACATGTCGCTGGCGGTGCGCGTGAACATGTTCAGGGGGTTCAGGTTCTCGCTGGCGTGGTGGGCATACACGTTCCCGATGACCAGCGCGGCGATCGCGACGGTGCTGTACGCGTCGGAGGTGACAAACGTCGTGACGAAGGCGATGGCGGTGGGGCTGTCCGGGATCGCCACCGTGACGGTTACCGGCGTGCTGGTGACCACCATGTACCACGCCTTCGTGCGCAAGGATCTCTTCCCCAACGACGTGTCCATCGCCATCACGCGGAGGAAGCCCAAGTTCAGCAAGATCCTCGCGCACCTCCGCTCCTCCGGCACCGATGTGAAGGAGCTCGTCTTCTCCATCTCCTCCAAGAACGGCGGCGGCGCGTCCGACTCCGATGACTCTGCTTCCGTGTCCAAGGCAAGCAACTGCAGCTCCGGCGACCAGTCCCCGATGCCACACGCCGGAGCTGGGCGTTAACTAATTTAGTACGCTGTCGCGTGCGCGCGCGCGTGTACAGACTTGTTAATTAATTTCTCTTTTTCGATCCCTACACAATCGATTCGCTACGAATAGACGGCATTGGCGAATCGGCAGCGACCAGGAGTTTATCCTTTGAGCGAATTGCAGTGATAGGATATCATAAAGTTACATTACAATTTTGTAGATTAGTTGTCAGTTTAAAATTATTGACTCGAGAGTTTTTTTATTCCATTGGACTTGGACGCATGTGTTTGAAAGCTATGTACATGATAGATGTACCGTGTAACTGGATTTCATAGTATCTTATTCCATCGCGCTGTGCTGCTCCTCTGACTGTGAGTCCTCACTCCTCACACGGGATACGATCATGGTAGGCCTAATTTTTAAAGGGGAAAATCTATTTTACCTCTCTCAACCTTATTTCAGATCCAATTTTCATACCTTAACAGTAAAATTAGACACAACGATATCTTACTGATTAATATCGGCTCAATTTATAACATTCTCAGTTGTGTTATCCTATGTGATGTGTTAACCTGGGTAACCCGTGCTAACATGACATCTACATGATTCTTAGATGGGATTACATTTAAGAAAATCTGAATGAGATCCACATATCATTGTCATACCACTCTCACCTCCTTCCTCCTCTACCCACCTCTCTCCACTCTCCTCTCTCTTCGAGGCAACCTCTTATTTGTTGACATTTGTTGGCACATGTTCCTCCTTACTAGAGCCTTGAGATTTGGGGAGGGTGCTCAAGTTCCACCCGTGATGAGGGGAACACAAGACATCCGAGATCACGGAGGAATACAAGCACGATCTCGTCCCCTGGAGTCAAGGTGTGCGAACGTGAGCAGTTTCTGCGATTGCGGTCGATGAGAGGTTGCACTTGGAGATGAGGTACTTGAGCATGAAGTGTGATAACGGTGGTATAAGAGATGGTGAAATTGGTCGGAGGGACGACGCATGGATAGTGCTAACGGCGACCCACTACAACAAAATTGGTCTTTTTGACGAATATCGGTATGACAAAGTATGTAATTGTCACGTATAGTGTTCGTTTATAACAAATTAAACCATGCTATCATAATCTTCATTGTGCCTCACATGTTAATGACAATAAGTGGAATTATGTCACAAAATATTGAAAGAATTTCGTCATAGAAAATAGAAAAGCCAGGTAACCACCGCTCAGTGAAAATCTATGACGTTAATGTTACTGTATGACAATTTGGTATTGTCATAAAATGATTGCTGCATTATGACGAAAAAGTTGTTCATCATATATTTGATAGCACAATGTTCTCATATACTCTATGATGATTTATTAATCGTCATAGATTCTTTAAACATATCTCTATCCTACTGCAGCCACCTTCTCCTTTTCCCCATTCTTAGTCGAACAGGACATCGAAAATGAAGGGAGAAGTCAGGGTGCTGTGATATACTCTATCCTTTCTCCTCCTATCTTATAGCATGGTTCTTGGTATTTTTGACCTGTTCCAATAAGAAGGATCTAGCTAGCAAAACATTTCCTAGGTGGTATATGCAATCAAAGGTGAGTTGTGTGGTTTTTATTTTTTATATTTAACTTTGTGATTTCTTTAAATCCTACAAATTATAAATGTCAAAGTCAGTTGCCTTTCTTTCTTTACTTTACCAATTTCATTCTCTTAAGTCCTCTGTACATGGTCTCAAAAAAAATTGTTGAAAACTCTAACCCTACTTTTCTGCACTGAAGATGTTTGATGAAATGCCCAGAGGAGACAATTCTTTGTTCCTGTACTTTTTTATTCTAGTGTACAACATAGGTTTTGGTTTTTCTCTAAATGCTACCCTAGTAAAACAATGGAATATGTGTATTTTTTTACAATGAATTATTTTGCACAGAATATGGGGATTGATATCAATATCATTATTTTTGTTCTTAGGGTCAAATGGATAGAAGTTGGATAAATGCTTTGCCATTCACTCCTACCTATGTAAATGGTGTGGCCCAATTTATGCAATTTGTTGGAAATCATTTCAATGAAAATGATGAAATATTTTGCCCATGTCGTCGTTGCCTTAATCATGAATGTAAATCTCAAGAAGAAGTAGAAGATCATATTCATATTTACGGTATGTCGAGGACATATACTCGATGGATACACCATGGAGAATCAATGAATGAGGGTCAGTCTGAAGTTGATGTGAATGATGGTGAACATGGTTATGTAGCAGAACAAGAAGGGTCAATTGGTGAAGGGGCTGGAATGGTTCATGACAACTTTGAAGAAGAGGAAAGAGATAAGGACAGTGGAGTTCCTAGTTTGATTGAGGATCTATACACAGCTGCAGCAAAAGGTGGTAATGGACCTAATATATTTGCAAATTTGATTGAAGAGGCCAAGCGTGAACTTTATCCAGGCTGCACTGAATTCTCAAGATTATCCTTCTTGATTAAACTGATGCATATCAAGGTTTACAATCGAATTACCAATTCTGGATTCAATTCTTTGCTGCAATTGCTTTCTGCAGCACTTCCAGTTGGTAGTACTTTGCCAAAATCTTTCAACGAGATAAAAAATATACTCCGGGAGGTTGGACTGGGTTATGAGTCCATTCATGCATGTAAATATGATTGCGCCTTATTTTGGAAGGACCATGAAAATGACAATCATTGCCCAGTATGTGGAGAGTCAAGGTGGAAAGACAAAGGAGGCAAAAAACACAGAGTTCCACAAAAGGTGCTTCGTTATTTTCCTATAATACCAAGACTTCAGAGAATTTTCATGTCGAAGGACAGAGCCGAGTGTGCACGGTGGCACAAGGAGAAGAGACTAGTTGTTGGAAATGAAATGAGGCATCCGGCTGATGGTGAGGCGTGGAAAGATTTTGATGCAAAATTTGAATCCTTTGCACAAGATCCTCGTAATCTAAGACTTGGTCTTGCTACGGATGGTTTTAATCCGTTTGGTAACATGAGCAATTCTTATAGTATGTGGCCAGTCATTGTGATACCATATAATTTCCAACCATGGATGTGCATGGAGCAATCCAATTTTATGATGGTTTTACTTATTCCAGGACCAAAAGCACTGGGGAAAGATTTTCGTGTATACATGCAACCTGTCATTGAAGATATGATCCGTCTTTGGAATGGCGTATCTACTTACGATGCATATGGTGCTGAGATTTTTTCATTACGTGCAGCCTTTATTTGGGGAATTCATGACTATCCTGCACGTGGCACTATGTCTGGGCAAAGCACCAAGGGCTATTTTGCATGTGCAAATTGTGACGAGGAACCTTGCTCAGAGCCATTGAGGCACAAAATCGGGTATGTTGGTCACCGCCGATTCCTGCCACAGAACCATCCATGGAGAAGCAACCTATTCAACGGAAAACATGAAAAAAGGGACAGGCCAAGAAAGTTTTCAAATGCTGAAGTACTGGAGCAATTGGAGAAAGTTAAAAATGTCACCCCAGGTAAGCATCCTGCCAACAAGAAGAGAAAACGTGGAGACAAAGATAAACCAAATTGGTATCTAAAGGTTAGCTTGTTTGATTTGCCTTATTGGTCAGAACTAAGGTTACCACACAACCTTGATGTTATGCATATAGAGAAGAACATTTGTGATAATATTTTGGGAACCCTACTAGATATAGATGGCAAGTCAAAGGATACGATCAGTGCAAGACTTGATTTGCAGGACCAAGGGATAAGAAGTGAGTTACACTTAAAAGAAAATGGGAATTCCTATATAAAGCCAGCAGCATGCTATACAATGAATAAGGAGCAGAAGAAAAAATTCTGTCATTTTTAAGTGGTGTCAAATTTCCGGATGGGTATGCCTCTAACTTAACAAGATGTGTAGATCTTGATGGATATAAAGTGCAAGGATTAAAGACTCATGACTGCCATATATTACTACAACGCATTTTGCCTGTTGCCTTATGAGGACTTGTGAGAAAAGATATATATGAGGCAATTGCAGAGTTGGGGAACTTCTTTAGGGAGTTGTGTTCTAAAACTCTGAAAATTGATGTCTTGCAACAGTTAAAAGCTGAAATTCCAATAATTCTTTGCAAGCTTGAGAAAATTTTTCCACCAGCATTTTTTGATGTAATGGTTCATTTGGCTGTTCACTTACCAGATGAGGCAATCCTTAGGGGTCCCGTTCAATATGGGTGGATGTATCCCATTGAAAGAAGGCTAGGCACTTTGAAGCATTTTGTTAGAAATAAAGCAAGACCCGAAGGATCTATTGCAGAAGCATACGTTGCCTCTGAATGTTTGACATTTTGCTCAAGATATTTTGATGATATTCAAAGAAAATTTAGTAGAGGAGAAAGGAACAAAGATGGAAGGGAGAACATTTTACCAAATGATCTCTCGGTTTTTTCACATGGTGCCAATCTACTTGGAGCTTCTACCCTCAAGTATTTACATAGTGAATTTGATCAGATGATTTGGTATGTGCTGAATAATTGTGCCGAGATTGATCAATATATAAAGTAAGATATTATTCCCTAAATATTTCACTCGCACTGTTTGCTCTGTTATAGCAAATATGTAATATTGTCTTTTAAATCTGCTCACAAAATTTATATCCCTGTTTAAGTTTATTTAGAGATGTATTGGAGCAAGAAAATATAGATAATATCGACCAGAGGCTTGAGAAAGAATTTGCAAAATGGTTCCAGAACCATGTAAGTGTACTAGTTCTTAACTTCTTTCAATCACTGATTTTTTTTCAAGTACTATAAACTGACCTTTCCTATAGATTCAAGGTTTACATGGAGAGGGATCAGTTGAAATTAGTGAAGGCCTTTATGCATTGTCGCATGGTCCAAACAAGCGTGTGAGATCATATTCATCCTGCATTGTGAATGGCGTTCGATATAACACAGTAGCTCGTGAGAATAATAAGAAAACTCAAAATTCTGGCATCAAGACTGAAGGTACTCACAACAATGAAACAATAGAATTCTATGGTGTCCTCACGGAAATTATTGAGTTGACATACATACAAAATAATAACAGGACCCGTTCTGTGATTCTGTTTCGATGTGAATGGTACGATCTCGGGGGAAAGAAGTATCGTATAAGAAATGATGGGTACTTAAAAAGCATTAATGTTGGAAGTCATTGGTACAAGAATGATCCATTTATTTTGGCCACACAGGCATCACAAGTATTTTATCTGGAGGATACAAAACTAGGAAAAAATTGGCGAGTTGTGCAGAATTTCAATCACAGGCATATATTTGATGTGTCTGAAATTGACAGAAGCAAGGTAAATGATGCAGACCTGCAACAGATGTCTGAAAATGCATACCAGCAAGATAATTCTTCATCTGGAGTTTGTGTGCTGAATTATATTGATCCTATCGTAGAAACTCTGCACTGTGACGATGATGCTAATGATAGCAATATTGATGCTACAGTTATTGATAAGATTAGCAAAGAAAATGAGGGTCCTACTGCTAGCGAACATGACAGTGAAGATGAAGATGAAGATGAAACTCTATTTGAGTACTATAGTGATGTTGAAGCCAATGACCCAACAAATTCAAGTGATGATGAATAGGATGCTTGTTGTTAGCAAAATGTAATTTATCACAATTTGTTCATGCAATTGTATGTCAGGATACCATTGCCATGGTTCTGGAATTTAATATTCAGTTTGCTTATCGATGACAAGAATGTGCTAAATTTATATGACAAAATGATAAAAAGAAGAAGTTTTCCCTTTAGTTTTCCCATAAATAATCATAATTTTGAACAATCAACTACAGTTGTTAGCTTATGTCATAAAAAAGTAGATTAAAAGAGGACTATAAAAACCTTGACCCGGTTAAGATGGCTCAAGGCATTAAATTAAGTCAAGATAAATCCCCTGAAGACAACACCCGACCGGACATGCCTAACCTCACTTAGAGAGGTCAGCCACCCCTTAAGGCCTTGTTCGTTTAATCCCCAAGAGAAAAGGATTGAAGGCGATTGAGAGAAAATAATTTCACACCATAATAGATGTGGAATAAATCCTCTTCAAATCCTCCACAATCCCCCCATGAGAGGATTAAACGAACAAGGCCTAAGTGGGGACTTTGCCAATGCACTACAAGCGCGTTCACTTTAAAGAGGGCTAACATTGTTCGCTGTGACTAATTCCCCTATGAATGGACACATATATCTACACTGATCTTATTTTTCTATTATGATATATACAATAAATAAATGCATATTTACTTTTATTATAGTACTTTGAAATATAAATCTAAATATGTTATGCTAGTTCTATTAAACTAAATATTTCTAAAGTTATTAATAATTAAAATTACAAAAGTTATTGATAGTCAAAATCATGGAACCATTGAGACTATGTGTAATATGTAAAACTTCCAAATAACATTCATCAAGTTTAACTGCAACATTTTAAATTTGGTTTGCAACACATAAAATTTCTTGGAAATGTTCGATTCCCGTAGGAATCGGGACAATTTTGACATCCAAAATAATTCATTAGTTGGTTAAGTTGTAATACCTTTAGAACTTTATATAAATATTGATTTTAAATTTGGGAGAAATATGAATTTTATTTTGCTTGGTATTAATCTTAAAATTGGTTATTCTATTTACTATTTTACTTTTTTCAGCAATGTACAAATAGACTTGGTTATTAAGAAAAACTTATAATGAACTTTCCCTCCAAAAGGTGACTAAAATTTCGTGGGGGCGCCAAAACAGAACATGAAACGGCACAACTGCCCTTAGGTTTTCTGCCTTGGCTGTTCTCTTCCATAGGACAATTATGTAATCCTCGGTGTACTATATAAGCTTCTCCCACCAGGATTTCTCATCTCCCTCCATCAGTGCCTCCACAAGCTGCCCCCTTTCTACACACACCCTCCATCCTACAGCCACACTCTCTCTCCTCTCCCCAAATTCGTGCAACCCCATAGCAGTAAAAGAGCAAATCTCACCATCAAACTAAGGATAGGAGTCCTGGATCCACCTCTGTCCAGATGTGAAGGGGATCTTGGAGTCACTCCACCACAGGTCCTCTCCTTGCAAATGGGTTTTGCCCCTCGTCCTCATCTAATTATTTTTTTAGGTAGAGTAGCATGTAAAGATTTGTCACTGCTGATTGATAGAAACTACAATATTTTGTTGTGTGTATTGGTCTTTAGCTGACGCATCACATTTTGATTTTTATATGTAAGCCTGCCTTATTAATTTTACTTGTACTATGCTCTGTAAGTATATTTTGCAACTATCTGTACACTGAACTTGTTATCTAGATTTGCTTCAATTGTTTCATTAGGGCTATTTTAAGGTACATTTATAGGAATCATGATTCCAAGCTAGATGGGATAAAAAGTACATTAAAACTATAAAATTTCGAAATTAGTTATGTCCTCTTATTCCATTGCACCTCTTACTCAATATTAGAAGCAATGGAACTTACGGACTACGAGCGGAGGCGGAATGAGAACATAAAGATCAATGAAGCACCGGTGAAGTCCCTACACATGCGTAAATTAGCAGCATCCCTTAGCTTGTCCACCAAGAGGAAGAATAGCAATGAACACACAAAACGTCATAAGAACATGAGCCGAGAAGATGAGGGATCCGAATCGGAATATGATCCAGGCATTGACAAAGGTACTGAATCTGATGAAGATGAGCTAGAGCTTGAGAAGGAAGAAATAGGACATGACATGCTTGAAGAAGAGATATGCAAATCTTCTAGGCCACAGGTTAAGGTGCTAATCATTCTTCTATGCCTATTAATAGAACTAACTGAAATTTCATTTCTTTCCATTTGGATTATTGTTCGTACTAATATGTAGTGTTTTTGTTTTGCATGAGGTACTAATATGTTTTCTTGATCTAGCAGGCTTCTTCAATGGGTCCTGGAGGTAAACGCCATTCAAAAGCACCTAGAAGCACTAATGATGTGCGATCCAATTCTACAGTGTGCACAAGATCACAATCATCTGCATTGAACGGCCCACAAGTTGATGGAATGAATATGCCAACTCCTTTCAACACTTCAGTAAGAGGCCAAAGCCGGCTAGGCAACAATATTGGCAAAGCTAATTCAACTTCTAACACTGATCATGCTATAATTGATGGTGATGCACGTGAGGGTCTTGCACAAGTTCACTCAAATTCTAGCGCTGCTCTAGTTGTTGGAGGTACGATAGATTTTTTGTTTGTTATATGTGTATATTTCTTCTAGCACGAGTATCATTCATGTTTGATTGCTAGATACACCTCCTCCCAAGATGCGTGATGTGCGTAAACGGACTATGGGTCATGGGCTTGACAGGATAAATGAACGACAAGGTAGAAGGATGGCTATTTCTGTAGCTGAAGGGAAGATACGACCTGAAAATCCAGTACATGCAGCAAAACTAGCATCTGAATGTGGTGTTGCCCTTAGAGATCATTTGCCTATATATCCACACTGGAAGGACTATAAAAAGATCCATAAAAATGATAACAGTGAAGGAGCCACAACTGTAAACATTGATCATATATCAAAAGTACTAGGTGTAGTAGCGGTAAGTGTACTGTACCTTTCCCATCAGGTTTCAAATTGTCTAATTGGATGCATTGAAATTAATTTTTTTGTATACATTACTTTATTAGACAAGATTAGCTGTTGATGTTGACCATGATGGACCAAGCAAAAATGCATGTGTCGACATAGTTAAGAAGGGTGTCAGGCAACAACGTTACAATATGAAAAAGGAGTATTTTAATGGACTATCAGAGGAACAAATCATGTTAAGAGGTCCACCACCAAATGTACAGAGTGATGACTGGGCAAAACTTCTTAAGAAGTGGAATGATCCAAAGCACAAGGTGAAAATCTCATAAACTCAAGTGCTCTAAATTAATTTACCTATGTGGCGTCTAATAATTGACCTTTTTATTATATTTTCATTTCAGCAAACCTGTGAGAAGAACAAAGAAAATCGAGGTCAAGTCAGGCTTCACCAAAGGACAGGATCTCGATGCTACATTGCACACCGCTTCTCTCTTGTAAGCGCGCGCGCGAGCGTGTGTGTCCATTTTTATCAAATAAAGCATGTTTATGTAGTTTCAATTTATAACTTATGTCTTGATCTTGCAGAAGCCAAAGTTTCAAAATAGAGAGCCAGATGCTATTGAATTCTTTGGGGAATGTATGACTAGCTCCAAGAAGGGTTGTATTGAATTCGCAAAGCAAGTCATTGTGAGTTATTCTCCTTTACTTTTGAAAGTCATTGCTTATCTTTATATTCATAGTAAAACTAATACATATCATGACAATGTTTCTCCAATGTGAGTATATTTATGTGTTTCAACTCTACAATTCAATGGTGCTGGCTGAATAGGGATAAACGTTTAGTTTAAATTTACTTTCCCAGATCCATATACTTGTATAGTAATTGATTTTTGCTGTAGGACAAGATGGAATTAGAAAAGCAACGTGAACCTGATGAAGGTGAGGAACCAAAGTCTCCAACTCAAATTGTTGCTGAAACTCTCAGCCAAGTGAGCAACACTAGCCAATTCATTCCAAACATGGGCATTTCTTTACCATCCAAGAAAGCAAAAACAATTGTTTCGAGTGGTCCAATTGATGAGATTGTGCAAGCCGAGAGAGAAAAAGCTGCTAAAGTACAGGAGGAATTGCTTCATCGAATTGCATCTCAAGAAGAGGCACTTAATTCTAACAAAGCAGAACTTGATTCTACAAAAGAAGAACTTCAATCTACAAAGGACGACATAAGGCAAATGAGACTAAGGCAGGCAGAAACTGAGTTGATGCTTCGACGTTTGCTGGAAGAGCGAGATACACAATCCAATGCTCATGGTGGAAGTAGTACAAGGACTCCATGATCGTATTTGCTTGTGAAGGGTATTTTGCAACTATGGTGGTTTTCTGCTTGGAAGTATGTGGTTAGCGTGTGTATTTTGTGAAGGCCAGGACTTAGTGAAGTTCTAATAGGAAAAATATATTTTGGGTAGTACATATATAGGATATGTAGATAGTATGTCTAGCTAGTACAAGTAGTGCTTGGATATATGACATGGTCTGGGAGTATGTTGGTTTGTACCTGTGCAAGACTTATGGGTACTTAGCATGTATTTTGGAACCCGCCTGACACTTGAATGATATGGTTTAATGTATTAGTATGTTCTTGATGTGCTCTAATATTGTTATGCACAATAATATTTAAAATTAGTGTTGATGATATATGTGCAAATTATTCCATGACAATCTTTTCTTGTCTAGTGATAGTGATATTTCATAGCTAATTTTGATGATAACCGTTTGTCATAAGAGACAATAATGAAGGTTCTTGCCAACTTCGTTTATGACGAAAAAGGATATTGGTGACGTGTGTGATCAGCACACTATGACACAACTGTAATGTCATAAATCATATTAATATATGACGATAAACATATTCGTCACCAAACTTTTATGACGTTTATAAAAATTTTCGTCACCCCGTATTTTTAGCGACGCGTCATCTATGACGAGCTGTATGACGCTGAAATTATGTCAAAAAAATATTGTTTATGACAAAAAAAAATGAGCTATTGTGATGTTTTTCCTTTGTCATAGTAGGCCAAAATTCTTGTAGTGACCCCTTCCTCTTCCCCATCTTGTCCCTCCCCTTTGGTGCCATCGGGACAACACTCGTGGATCCGAAGGCCTCCCTCTCCACCATGCCCTCATGCAGCACGGCATCCAACCACCATAGCTGCACCTTTTACAGTTGAGGGACGGAATCAGCTATATTATTGAGGGAGGTAAATAGACTTTCTTTTTTCCATTTTTACTGTCTTTTTCCGTGCGCCTTTATAGAGTGATGAGCCACCGCGATAGACCTGAAAAGGTTAAAAGCCCATTGACCGGAGTATTGGGCTTGCCAAACCATGCCTGAAAAGGTTGAAGCGATTCGATCCATGGCCTTGTTTGTCTCCTCCGTTTTCTCCGTGAAAAGGAGGTTGCCAAGTACTGCTACTCTAGTAGTAATGGTATTGGTATATCTATCTATCTATTATATTATTAAGATAATTAGAACAGAAGACACCACGTTAATTATTGAGATTAGAAATTCTTATATTAATTGAAGAAAATATAAATTATTTACACCATTAGATTGTAAGAAGTCTAGATTTTAACGTCTGATATTTAACACAAACTTGACATGTTAATTAAGAAATACGGAGTACCGTACGCGTGCAGAATTAGAATCAAGCTCTAGCTAGGACCTTTACGTGCAAACGGACTCAAACGAGTTTTGTCCGATTTCCTAAACCAACCAGAGTTAGGTTCTAGATGAATTAGGCTATAATATACATATATATAAATGAAGCAGGAGGCAACGAAGCACTGCAGAGCCGTATTCTGGATGCGTTTTTGTTGATACGAAGATAGATGCTAGCAGCGAGCCACGGAAATCCGAAGCAGCGGGTCAAGCCGTGCGGCTGCACGATGAGCCGGACTTGGGTGATGCATGCCATTAACCAGAAAGCACGATGGCATGTGCACGACAGCTAACCAGGTGCACACCCTAAGCAATACAATTAAAAAGTTATTCTTTGAAAATATATATTCCAAAATAAACTTAAAAATAAAATTTGGAATAAAAATATAATACCAATAATAAATATGTAAATCATCTTTGCCAAATATTTATTTTTATCTATGTATATTATTAAGATAGCTTTAGAAAACCATCACAGATCATCTATTGAAGTAGAAATCTATCTATTATATCATTAAAACAGTTTAGAAATAATGCACCACATTTCGCGGTCGAGATTAGAAATTCCCACATTAATCGAAGAAAAAGAAAATGAGAATCCATGTAGGAATACAATTTAGAAATCACTGAAATTTAGAATTAAAAATAAGCAATAATGGAAAAGATATTCATATACCAATACGAGATTAATTAAAATTCAGAATAAAAAATAAAATAAATTCTGAAACTAGGAAAAGAAAAAGGAGAGTTCAACATGGAATACAATTTAGAAATAACTAAAATTCAGAATAAAAAATAAGAAATATCTATTTAAATTATTAAAATAGCTTTGAAAGGAGTCATCAGGTTCGCTGTGGAGGTTAGAAATTCTCACATTAATCAGAGAAAAAGAAAAATAAAGTTCATGTAGAAATACAATTTAAAAAATAAGCAATATTAGAAAAGGAGTCCATATAAGAACCAAATACGAGATTAATTAAAATTTGGAATAAAAATAAAACAAATTAGGAAATTAGGAAAAGAAAAAGAAGAGTTTAAGTAGGAAGACAATTTTGAAATAACTATAATTCGGAATAAAAAAATATTGAAACAACATTTAATCCATCTAGAACACAACACGAGATTAATTAGAATAGTTTATCTAGAACACAACAATATCAAATGGCAATAAAGAGGGGATAAACAATCAGCACATAAATGAGTAAAGTGGTGTTAATTAATGGGGCATAAAAACTATAAACATAAAAACAAAACCCTAAATAAAATACCGATTAAGAGGAGAAACGACGGTCATGACGGTTGATGGGATTCTAGAAAGTAAAAAATAAACCCCAATAGTAATCATATTCAATTTTTAAAATCTCAATGATAATAAAAAGGGGAGGCAACAGGTGGGCCATAGAGGAGTACAGTAGCAAAGCCGCTGACGGTTTCGCGGGACTTCTAAAAGTACAAAATGAACCCAAACGATAATTATATTCGATTTTTGAAATCACAACGAAACTAAAGAGAGGAGGCACTGGACAGGCCGTAGAGGAGTACACTAGCGGTGTTTGATGAAACTTTAAAAAAATTATAAAAACAAAACCCTACAAGACAATGAACTCTAAAAACTAAAAGATAATTTTAAAGGTTTCAAGGATGATGAATAGAAACAGTGATAGATTGACAAGAAAATAAAGGGCTGACAAATGAGCAAGGTGATCTAATTTTAAAGGTTTCAAGGATGATGAATAGAAACAGTGATAGATTGACAAGAAAATAAAGGGCTGACAAATGAGTAAGGTGTAGCGACCGATGTAATTTTTAAAAACTATAAAGTTAGAAACATAAGGATGATAAAGTTCGGTCCTTCAAAATCTTAAGACGACAAGATAACTGTGTAACAAATCTTAAGACGACAAGATAACTATGTAACAAATTTTAAGTAAAATTATATGTAAAAATAGATAATTTTGTATAGGTACTACCCGCGCAATTGCGCGGGTCACCCATCTAGTTAACTTATTAAAGTAATAGAAAAATGAGTCTCCACGTTTGTTCTCACGGCTTAGAAATTCTCACATTAATCGGAGAAAAAGAAAAAAAATAGAGTCCATGTAGAAATATAATTTAAAAATAGTTTAAATTCGGAATTAGAAATAAGTAATATTGGAAGAGGAGACTAGAGTCCATATAGGAATACAATTTAGAGCTAATTAAAATTTGGTATAAAACAAGAAAATTAAAAGAAGAGGTTAGAGACCATATAGAAATAGAACTTATGAATAACTAAGGAATATTAAAAAAAACAGTCTATAGTTCATATATGAATATAATTTAGAAATAACTGAAATTCGAAATTAAAAATAAGGAATATTGAAAGATAAGTTTAGAGTCCATATAGAAATACATATACAATTTAGATCTAATTGAAATTAGGAATTAAAAAAAATTAAAATTAGTATTTAGAGTCCATATAGAAATACAACTTAGAAAAAACTAAATTCAAAATTTAAAAATAAGAAATATTAGAAAAAGAATCTAGAGTCCATATAGAAATACAATTTAAAGGAAGCTAAAATTTGAAATTGAAAAAATAATAAATATTAAAAAAGAGTCTAAAGTCCATATATGAATACAATTTATAAATAACTGAAATTTGGATTAAAAAATAAGAAATATGGAAAGATGAGTTTAGAGTCCATATAATAAAAATACAATTTATAAACAAGAGAAATTCAGAATTAAAAATAAGGAATATTGGAAGAGTAGTCTAGAGTTTATATAGAAATATAATTTAGAAATAATTAATATTCGAGATTTTAAAATATGGAATATTGAAAGAAGGGTTTAAGGTCCATATTAGAATAAAATTTGTAAATAATATGACTTCGGAATTGAAAAATAAGAAATATTAGAAGATGAGTTTAGAGTCTATATAGGAATACAATTTAGAATTAAATAAAATTTAGAATTTTAAAATATTAATAAATATCACGTATATACAATATGAATATAAAATTTGTAAATAATATGACTTCGGAATTGAAAAATAAGAAATATTAGAAGATGAGTTTAGAGTCTATATAGGAATACAATTTAGAATTAACTAAAATTTAGAATTTTAAAATATTAATAAATATCACGTATATACAATATGAATATTACACATCAAGATAGTACAAAATTAAAATTATACTACCATTTTAATCTATTTTATTAATAAAATATAAATATATATGTGTTATTATATAAGAAAAATATAATGATATTAACCGCGTAATCGGAACGCATCTCAAAAAGTATATACTAGCGAATTAACCAATTCAAATGGACCACCACCTCGATCAACCGTCTTTGATTCTAGATGGGTACAGTGACAGTACATCATCTTTTAAGACGACGTACTTCCGTACGTAGACTACCCCCACAACGGTACGTTTTTCCCTTGACGGATACAACACGACGACAGAAAAGGTAGGAGAACCGAACCCATTCTTGTCTGCCACTGTCAGGAATGCACCACGGGATTTCCGATCGAGATGAGTTCTTGCTCTTGCTTTGGCTAGAACATCCTTTTGACGATCTGATCGATCGATCCAGTCATATATAGCATGCTAATTAAGACCATGCAACTATATAGGAGTAGTATATGCGACAACTAATGCCCGTATGTGATTAATTCAATTTCAATGCAAGCTGAGATACTCAGCTCCTTCCACCACCGACTGACTCAGCGTTCCGTTCAGTGAAGTGCTCTGCCTTTATTCCGTCCACAGGTCACGATCATGTTCTTATTTATCTAATTAGGGATATCCGTTAGCATTTAGCATATTTTTTAAACTATTAAAAAATATATGCTCTGTACGCAAATTTTATATATAGATGTTACTTTAAAATATCAAATATATCTATTTGTTAAGTTTGTAATAATTAAAATTTAATTAATCATGTATTAATAGTATCCTCGTTTTACTTACACTAACTTAATTTTTATCTTAATTAGTTTCAAACCCCACCTAATAGATGACCCTAGATTATATTTGCTCTTTAGCGTGCATTTTTTGGACACTAAATTAAGCACGCTGCACGCTAGGCCTTTTTCCTTTATCAACAACACGCGTGAGATAGTGTTGTAGTATTGCCTATTGCCTAACGCATTCCAAAGAAAGTTGTCTTGATACATTAATTAAATCCCTGCACAACAATAAAGAAAAAAAAACGTCTTACATGAGACTTTGTTGCATGCGCTTATTTTGGCAAAAGCAAATTAAACAAGGGAAACGATGAAGGAAGAGCGGCTACAAGTTCCTTTTTTCTTTTAGTTTCTTGGCACGCACAAACTGACAGAAAAACATCCGGAGATCTTATATTAAACAGAAGGAAGAAGGAGAAGGAAGAGAGCTTACAAGTTAAGGTAGCTATCAGTATCTTCAGGACAACATATGAAAGAATAGAAGAACTGACAATTATTCAACTTGCCCTCTAGAGACTGATATACAGTTACAGGTTGAAATGTTTTGCAGTGACCATTTGTTTACCTATCATTGCGACTATCAGGATAATAAAATCATTCAATCAACCTATAAACATCTGATATTCACGGATAAATCTGCACTGCACACTCTCGGAAAATAGCCGAAATCACCGGTATTACCAAGCTGTACGCTTCTTTCTGCTGCTTCTCACCACCCTTCCATGTTCCAACTGAATACCTCTCCTAAAAGGCTGATATCCGATATCAGTGACTTCAGTGAATTGAAAGAACCAATGCTAACTTGCCAGATGAATGCACAGATTTGCAGATAATCAAACATGCTTTCCATAGCTCTTGCACAATGCAGACTCCTTTGGTAGTCAATACACTCCTTACATGAATTGGTAAAAGTTGACACTACAATCTAGTACCAATAAAAAAAAAACAAGAAAGAAATATCCAAAAGCGTGGGAAGCATATGATTTTATATTATCCCAGGTGCACATATTTGCTAATAACAAACAACAAAGATTGTTTGGTGTACTTGGAATCAATCAAACGAAAAGGCTACTATTCTCTTTTGATCACCAATAACAATTGGGGCATCCTACTAGTGTTACTTGGATATCTGATCTTCTCCTCAAACCCTTAGGAATGGATCGAAGTACAGGGCAGTCAGATATCCTCAACGATGTGAGATAAGGAAAGCTCTGTAACCAATTCGGCAAGCTTTCCAATCTTACACAGTTTTCTACTCTCAAGCTACGGAGCGATACAAGATATCTCATACCATTCGGCAAGCTAGTTAATTCTGGACAAGAACAGACCTCGAGCTCCTCAATGTGCCCCAGTTCTAGAAGCCCCTTGCAACCATCAGATAATGTAAGCTCCTGGCATAGAGAAAACGAAATGCTTCTGATGTTTCGTGCCACGCCTTGAATACCGCTTGTTGTGCTGTACAACAACCGGTTGTTCATCAATAAGCTTAACTTCTGGAGATGCTTCAGCTCCATGCACAGTGCTTTAAACTTTGGGCAGTGAATGAGTGTTAGTTCACAAAGCCGAGGAAACATGTCCTTCCTCTCAGTGTGATGCCATATTTCAAGGTTGTGCATATGGGATAATATGAGCTTCTCAAGCGAAGGGAACGTGCCATTATCACCATAGAATGCATCATCAATGAAGCTAATAGCACTCACTCCATTTATCTCTGCAGTCTTGAGGAGGGGTAACTGCCCAAGAGGTGGTAATTTCTGACATGCCTTCATATTGAATAGCTTGATATGTAGAAGAGATTTTAGATATGGTTCCCTCCAAGTCATCCACTGGGGCAACTTCGCTCCGGGGTATGAAATAATCTCTAAGTTTTGTAAGCCATCACTGGGCTGAAGAGATTCGAGTACCTGCTCAGCATTTTCAGCATATGTGTTCCACTGAAACGATAAGGATACCAGATCATGCTTGTCATTCAGATTTGCATCCTTAGCTTCTTGGACCAGCAAAACATTTTCAAGGAAATCCAATGCTAATACTTTCAGCTTTTTAAGGGGCTTCAACTCAGAGATAGAATCTTCATGAGTGCCCCCTATGACGTAAGCTGACAACACTTGAAGTTTGGCTAGCCTAGCAATGTCAGGAGGCATTCTAGTCAGTGATGAGCACTCTAGTATGTTTACATACACAAGATTCTCCATACGGCTCATTTCTTGAGGTAACCGAGAAAGGTAGTAGCATCCTTGCAAATCTAATCTTTCCAGGCGCACAAGGTTGCTGAGATCACTGTGAATTTCCACAAGTTTGTCACAGTGAGATAGGTCAAGAACTACCAAAGAGGTAACCATTCCAAGAAAATTAGGCACTACCGAAATGTTCGTACGGGAAAGGTTTAGATAGTTCAGATCATGGAATGCTTTGATTGATTCTGGCACGGAGTCCAGGTCAGTTTGCGAAAGATTGAGATACCTTAATTTGTTTAGATTACGGAATTCCCGAGGCAGTTTCTTGATCCGAGTTGATCGAAAGTCCAACACAATCAAGCTGGTACAGTTGCACAACTCTGGTGGAACCTCTTTGATATCACATCGTTGATCAGCAGATAGAAGCATGTCTTCATCTGGGATTAGAATCAATTTCTTCAGAAACTGTAGTTGAAACAAAGGTTCTGGAAACTTGCAAGCTTTGGAGTCCACAAGTAGACATAGTTGCTCAACCCGATGATGTATCCAACATGCTTCTGGTGTAATCTTTGCATAGCGAGAGCGCTTTGCTCGCCATCCATAAGACCAATTAGTGTTTGAACTCTCCAAAACAAAGTGCCATTGAATGCGCATACTGTATAATTTCTGGTTGGAGCTATCTACTGGGTGAGGATAAAACCATTCATCCAACACCTCAGTCAAAGCAGTGGAACACATGCGTAGATCATCACAAACAAAATGGCGCAGCATGGGGTCCTCAGAGACCCAAATGTCAATCAGTTGTTGGATGTTGAAGACGTGACCCCGGGGGTAAGGTGCACAATGCAGCAAGCATTTCTTTAGCTGGGTAGGAAGCGAATTGAAAGAGAGAGTGATCCAAGTGCCAAACTGGGGACAATAAGAACAATGGTCCTCAAATTTGTCAAGGACGTCTCTCCAAGCGTTTGCTGTCGGATCCTTCCAAGGTAGGACCTTGTCGAAGTAGAGAATCAGGAAAGGAAGACCTTCGCAGCGGCGGACGATCATCCTCGCGATATCAACCACATCTGCAGGTAGCAATGTGAAGGAAAGAGGCGCGTTGGTGATGAACAGTTGCCATGACTCTTGTGGCGACAGAGGTGGCACGACGAATGGGGGGAGGGAACCGTCCAAGTGGCCACCGATCAAGATGATCGTGGAACCCGCCCTGCCGGCGCGAAGGACATGAAAAAGCTGTGCAAGTTGGTCGCCACGATCCTCGAAATCATATTCATCTTCAGAATCATAATCAGCATCCGGACGAAACTTCCTCCCACCGAAATCATCGATGACGAACAAGAAGCTGCAGGGGGAGAGGAGCTCCTTGGCGGCGCCAGCGATGGCGTCCCTGTCCTGCAGGATGCAGTCCTCCTCCGTCATCCATTCGACGAGCTGCGCTGGCAGGTCGTAGTCTTCGTAGGGTTCCGACGAGCCGTGGCCGGGAGGCCATTCGATCCAGCATCGGAAGTCGAAGCTGGAGGCGACCCATGGATGGTTGAACACCTGCTTGGCGAGAGTGGTCTTACCAATACCGTACTGCCCGATTAGGGGCAGCGTCGACGGCGGCTCCCCCTCGACGGCATGGATCCGCCGCTCTTGCAGGATCGCCACCACGCGCTCCACCTCCTCCACCCTCCGGATCTGCACCGCGTCTGACGGTAGCAAATAAGATTGGGAAGACATTGAAACCGCCCACTGCCACTGCCTGCACAAGCACAACACAACGGCCGCCGATTTTAGTGGACTACTAAAATTGCTCAGTGGACGAGTCAACGGTGGAGCTCTTTTTTTTCTTACAACGCGGATGGAGCAACTACTAGCAGCGTACGCGTAGCAGTCAGTAGTCGTTGGTAACTTGCCATGTCCATTCCGAGCAGCATCGTCCGCGATGTCCTGCCGCCGCTGCTCAATCGGCTCGACACCGTCGACCGCCTCTTCTCCGTGGCCGCGTCGTCGACGTCCGACTTATTAGGCGGCATCAAGCGGAAGCTACGGAAAGAAATTAGGTTTCTTGAACACTGGTGCAGCGAGTTCAAGGAAAAGATGAGTGAGCGAACAATGGCGTACGTCTGGTCCTCGACGCTGTACCGCATAGACGACATCGGGCGCTGGTATGGCACTCTTGACACTTGCCGAGACAGGCACGACATGCTCCGTCTCATGGCCACGATGCGAGACATGGCGGAGTCCTTGCTCGAGGCCACCACCGAGCCGGTCATGGACAGGGACGCCGACGATGTCGTCTCGCTGCGGGCGCATCTGACAAGCATCACCCGTCTTCTCACGGACGCCATCGTCCACAAGGACGCGTGCGAGGCCAAGCTCCTCCTAGACAAGATCCGAGGCGACCTTGGACGCCTCGACGGCGCGTTCAACGAGATCCACCAGAGCGAGAAGACCATCGAAGGCTCCTTCGGCGCCGTGCAGCACCTCGTCGACGAGCTGCTGCTCCACGCCGCGCCGGCGGCCACCTCGAGCCGGCAGCACCAGCTCAGGCATCTCATCGGCGCGCTGTCGTCCGTCGACAGAGAGGTCGCGGCGATAACCGACCGTGTCAACGACACGTTCCGCCTCTCCACAGCTGCCGCGGCCGCAGCACAGCCGGCCGTGCGCCCCGCCTTAAGTTGCTGGGGCGGCACGCTAGAGAGCAGTTGGGAGACGCGGCGGCATCTGCAGCTCGCGATGGACAGCCTCGACACGCGGCTGAAGCGCTGCCTCCTCTGCTTCGTCGTCTTCCCGGAGGACGCGGTGATAAAGAAGAGGCTGCTCATCCACTGGTGGGTCGGGGAGCGCCTAGTCGACTCCGTCGACGAAGGGAAGGAGGTGTTCGACGAGCTCGTGTCATCGACGGGGTTCGTCACGCCACTGCGGCGACCGCACTGCAGCAAGGTCCACGGCTGCAAGATTCAGCCATGGGTTCGCGTTCTGCTCGTAGCCTGTGCCCGGAGGAACGCTTTCTTGGACCTCGACGCCGATGGCATGCCCAGGGACGACTTCGCCAGGACGCGCCGCGCCTGTCTCCGCGAAGGGAGGACAGTTGCCGCCGCCGCCGGCGGATTCCGTCGGGACTTGACGACGATATACAACGTTGACCGGCGGTACGTCGACCTGGACAAGTCGTGGTTCGCGCGGAAGGAAGAGCTGACCACGTTGCAGCTCGGGACGTGGAGGGACCACGGCTACGACCCCCGCGCCCACCACGTCGAGCTCATCAACGGCGAGCTCCTGGGCGGCATCGGCGCCTGCCGGAACATGAGGTACCTGAGCTTCCGAGGCATCTCCAGGATCGAGGAGTTGCCGGACTCGCTCGGCGGACTGTGCAACCTCATCGTCTTGGACCTCAGATCGTGCCACAACCTCGCCACGCTGGGCGAAGGGATCAAATCTCTCATCTCCCTCGAGTACCTCGACGTGTCGGGATGCTACCTTGTCGGCGAAATGCCCAGGGGGATCGGAAAGCTCTCCAAGCTTCAGGTGATCAAGGGATTCGTGGTCGCCAACTCCGGCAGCAAGGACCCGTGCCGTCTCAACGAGCTGCGCACGCTAACGAGGCTGAGGAAGCTGAGCATCATGATAGGCCGGACGGCCAGGCTGGAGGCGAACGAGCTCACGGCGCTCGCGAGCCTCGCCGCGCTCCGGTCGCTGACGATGACATGGAGCGGGGTGTCACCGTCGGAGCAAGATGGTCGAGCAGGTGGATCAAGAGGAGAAGCAAAAGCAACTGACAAGGTGGCGTTCGCGCTCCCGTCTGAGCTCGAGAAGCTGGACCTCCGGTGCTTCCCGCTGCCGGACTTCCCACGGTGGGCCGAGCCTCACCTGCTGCCGCGCCTGGAGAAGCTTTACGTTCGCGGCGGCATGATCGCCGGCCTCGGCGAAGGCTGCGGCTCAGCGGTGAAGGTGCTTCGGGTCAGGTTCCTCAGGCACCTCGACTATTCTTGGGAGATGCTGCACGACGCATACGGGAAGCTTGAGATACTGGAGGTGTGTGAGTGCACCAACGTGCGGGCTTGGCCTGCTTGTCGTGGTGGGCTTGGGCTTTGGAGGAAGGGAGAAGATTGCTAGAGTTTTTCACTATCTCCTGACCGGGAGAATTTACTATTTGTCATCCTTCCAAAATGCCCATGTCCAAATGTTACTCTCCCAAATTTTCATTAACATTTGTCACCCAGACTTACATATCAGCCTCATCCATCACCCGGTCCCACATCACATTTGTTTGAATGGGGAAAGAGGCGTGTGTATATATCATCCATTACCCAGTTCCCCCACCTCCCTTGTGATAGGAGTTTTCCTTTTAGCAGTTAAACTTTACCTTTTTGTTTTCTTTTTTCCTTATCTCCTAGCAACAACCTTCTGGTTAGTTGCGTTGGGTAACTTAAACTCTACTTTCTTTTTCTAACTAGAAAAGATATCCGTACGTTGCAACGGGGATTTAATATAAACTAAATATTTAGCTACTTAAGACATTTAGGATGTTTATCCCAATTGTTCCTCTGTTGGTCCTTTGCCAGTCACACCCGTGCGATGAATCTAGAGGGACGGGGTAGCCCAGTCTAACAGAGCCTGCAACTGGACCATTCCCAAATTCCCAACTTGAGCATGAAGGTGAAAGAACTTTAATTTATCAACACATTGGACCCTAATCCATTCAAATAGAATCATTAGATAGATTCACATGATTTCACCATAAAGAAATCCATAAATTGAAGCTAAAATTGTGCAGGAGGAGTGCGAGTGACAAGGGTGTACGGCAACTTATGTCGGGACAGCTTCGGCCAAGTAGAACTTGTCCACCGCCGCAACTACAGACTGTAGTCTTTTGCTTGGTTATCCTTCTCACACACCACCGCTGTCGCAGGACCCATGGCAGCGCCATCGTCAGCGGATCTCCTCGGCCACTCGGCGTACATGCGGGGGAACCGATTGAGCGGGGCCGCGGTCTGCGAGGGATCTGGGTGGTGTTTGAAATCAATGAAAATGATATTAAGCAACGGTACGAAATACATAAAAATTATTAGCGTATGATTAATTGAGTTTTAATTATTATAAATTTAAAAATTAGATCTATTTGATATTTTTATAGCAACTTATGTATAGGAAGTTTTCGTACCTAATATACCGTTTGGAAAGTATGCTAATGGAAATCCAGGTAAAATATGTATAAGAACCGGGCCTCGGTGTGTTATCCTGATATATATTGTCATGGATTGATCGAGTATTCAAGCAAGTTTCCTGTGTATTTTGTTACGTACGTTTCATGCACGATATAGATTGAAAGATGTACGTACTTACGTACGTATCGGTTGTGTCAAGCAGGGACCAGATCACCGGACGGAACGAAGAAACTAATAAAACCGAAGAAATTAAGTACAGGCAACGTGACGCGCACGTACGTACACCTTGTGTCGCGGTCATCTTGAACGTATTAAGTGGGAACGTTCTTGTGTGGACACGGACTACGTGCTGCTTCACGCGGGAATCGACAGATGCGGGCGTGCGGGAAACGGTATCAGTCCGGCAAAAACATCTTTAATTTTTATAATAATGCATACACATAATAAAATTTATTCTGATTCAACAAAAAGTATCTCAGGGTACCGATACCTCACGGTACTAAATCGTTTTCAATCTTTGATCTAACTATTTAAGATGAGTATTGATAGATCCAATGATCGAAAATGATTTGGTACCGTAAGGTATCGGTACCGCAAGATACTTTTTATTGGATCGGAGTAAATTTCATATAATAGTAGAGATAGGTTAAGATACAATCTTTTTACGCGTTCACGAAAACAGGGCATTGATCGGTGGCTGGTAAAAATATGCTGAAGCTAAGCAGAGCATAGAAGGTGCTTCACACACTGAGAAATTCAGTTGACGTGTCCACCCTCACCGTCTCCTCTTGATCGGATCTGATCAACAAACGTTGCATCCAATTGGCCTGACATTAAATTTTTTTTGAGGGTTTTGTGTCCCCCCTGCTTAACTGTGCACGTTCAATCGTTAATGTAACCATGGACCAGATGGTGTATTGATGAACTGGTTCAACAAGTGAGTAAAACTGTGACTTGAACCACTCCGAAGTTCAGTAGTAGCAAGGAGGTTTAGATTTAGACCGAGCATGCTAACTTGTTCTTCACCTTTGATCTCCCTTCACTAATCTGCTCATAAACTACTCACAACAGGATGGTCAAAATGCTGAAGATAAGCAGAGAATGCACCGACGAGTATTTCACTTTCTCACACTGTCACACATATAGATATTCAGGTCACGTACTACATGACATGTTATGATTAGCTGCTCCTGCCATTAGGTGAAGCGAATAAAACCCCTGACCAAACCGACAAGCATTCATGGGGTGCACCACACCACACAGCTCACACGCACGCATCCATCTCATTCATTTCATTACTCCTCGATCCGACCTCCATCGCATCAGCATCAGGGGGTCGTCTCGTCGATGTGTTTGTAAGTGCAAGTTTTTATACACACGCGACAAAGGACGAAGAATACATTATATCGGCATGATGTCCCAATTACGAGCGACTGTACGTACGAGAGACACTGACATTCAGATTCAGATCCCTCCTTATCTGCAAAGTTTACCGTCTTTTTTCTTTCTATATCTTCAGTTTACTACTGTTAAGCCGTGTGTACGATTAGTACTCGTTTGTCAAAGGTGATGGAATAAAGCATGAGGTAATAAGGACAACGAGGTTAGGACAGCAATGATCCACTACTGTTCAGTACAGTTGCAGGTAAGGTAGCCCGGGGACAAAACAAAACAACGAGACCAACCAAACCAAACCAACAAACCAATTAACCTCTGATGAAATGATGATTCCCCCGTGAGATTGCTACCTCCATTTGCTAAAGCCAATCCCACCGAGATGGCTTCTTCACCGTCGCCATCATCCCACCACCTCCACCTCCGACGCGCCAAGACCCGTGCTTTCTTGCTGCATATATACAACTGCACACTTGCTTGAGAATTTTATTAACTAAGTATCGCTTCGTCCTCACTCTCACTCTCCACTTAGATACTAGCTTAGCTTCTCCTCCCCGCTTCTTCCGTTCTGCCCATTCTGCTCGCCGGTGGCCACCGCCAACCGGAGAGGAGTCAAGAACGGTGCTGCGATAATGCAGCCGTTGCGGCCGAGCCCGGCTGCCGGAGGATGGGCGGGGGTCGCCGGGGTGGGGCCCACCACCGTCGACGAGGCCTCCATGGAGCGGAGCAAGAGCTTCGTCAAGGCGCTGCAGGTGCGTGCCCGCATTCCATCCCAGATCCCTCGCGCGCACACGAGAGAGGGGGGGAAGAATGTCAAATGTCTCGTTTCCCTCGCTTAATCTGTTCATGGATCCGGCCGGTTCTTGGTTTGTGGTGGTGGTGATGCCCTGCGTCTGTGCGTGTGCAGGAGCTCAAGAACCTGCGGCCTCAGCTCTACTCCGCCTCCGAGTACTGCGAGAAATCCTACCTCCACAGCGAGCAGAAGCAGATGTGAGTGAGGTTTTAGCTCTTTGGTGCATTTTATTACCACTACTACCATTTTAATTTACAATCATATAATCAGTGGTAAATTTGCATTTTGCATGGTATCTAGCTCTATTTCTGTCGTTTGTTATAGGGGTTGAATTGAATTGAATCGTTGGTACATCGTGTGCTAGCAATTAGTTATATGATAGGTATTGGAGGCTAAAACCACCTAATAAGTGAAGGAGGACAGCAACATGTGTGACAAGGGGACTTGATGTTGAGATGTGACAACAAAACAAACTCTACTGGGTATTGGCTAAAGAAGAATATAGGATGTCTGTATTCTCTGGAATTTTGGATTTATCTAACCACCATCTCTGTATACCATGTACTACCAATTGGGTTCAGTTTGGAGGTTTGCAACGCACATGTTGCTGTTCCATTTAAACTAAAATTTTTTACTGTACAAGAAATTCTGAAACATGGGTTCTAAAATTTTCATGTTAGAAAAACAATCGTATGGTAATTCTAAAATTTTGTTTCTTAGTGCAGCATATGTTCATAATTTGCAGCTTTTCTGCTGATATAGGGTGCTGGAAAACCTGAAAGATTACGCTGTACGGGCCGTCGTCAATGCTGTTGATCACCTTGGTACTGTCGCCTACAAATTAACAGATCTGTTCGAACAGCAAGCTTCTGAGGTCTCTACTGTTGAGCTGAAGGTTGCACGCTTAAACCAGGTAAAGCTATCTATCTGCTTTGCATGCAGTATGTGTTGATGAAACCATGACAGTTTAACTGACAATATCAGTTTATCCTATCCCCCGATTATAGCAAATCCTCACCTGCCAAATCTTCACCGACAGAGCAGGCCTCAGGCAGCAGCAAATTGGTGGAACAACTTTTAAACATCATAAGCACTATATACTACCATGTAAGGAAGTATACAATTAAGAGCTTCTCCACTGTTTTTTGTTCAATTAAATGCTAAATCTAGCCTACTTACTTGCCAAGCTAGCTACCGGCCATAAAAGAACTCAGGCTGCACGCCTGCAAACAGACAATGGTCAGGATTCAAAACCTAAACCTTATCCTTCAGGTGGACCTTCTTATTCCTTTTTGTTCAGATTGCAAATTTTATGGATGCTACTTTTGATATGAACCAACGAACAACATTTCATATTTCAACTGCAGCAAAGACGCTTTCATGGCATCTGTCTTCAGAGAACAGCATCTCGACAAATGGAGCACAGAAATATACATTTACGTAAGATACTATCATTAGTTGTTTTGTTCAGTTCTGTTTAAATTGCACCTTTCTTCTTTTACTAAGGTGCAGTGGAGCTATTCTCTTCTGATCTATCTTCTTGTCATCTTCTGTGCAGACTAGGGGATACTATATCATCTAAACCTGCATCAAATAGTTCCATGTACCTTCTAGGTAATCAACCACTCTGCTAACTTGTGTCTCATGAACATGATCTGATGATGGATGTGCGCATATCGTTTAACTGTAAAATAGGGGATTTTGAATTATTCGTATGCCAATTGAATGCTCCATCTAAATAACTGATTTTCAGGTAAGGACATACCTGCTTCTCCCATGCACAAGCCTCTGCAACCGAATGGGAACACCAGTTTTGATGCTAAGAAAAATGTTGGTTCAAAGGTAAATAATTCGAATATAAAATAAGCTTAGTAGGAGTATGAACTAAAAACAAGTTATTTACCATCATACTTATCTATATTCAGTAAAATGGGTTTATCCCCCACATAGTTTTTGTTTCTTCTTTATGAAACTCAACAAAAGCAAATTATCATGTCTGCATTTTCAGGACCAGCCTGGTTTCAAGCATATGTCGACATTCAATGCTTTGGACAAACCTAGAGGGCGTGAAATCCAAAAGGTTCCAGTTAGCACTAAAAGCATGCTAGCTACCCTCTTTATCAAGCACAAGTCCGCAAAGACGAGAAAGGCCTCAGTTCGATGATTAGTTCCCGTTTGTGTGTGTGAAGTGATATCACTGTAAAGTTCAAGCAAGATGCTTATTGTACATCTGGTTTTCGCTAGTGTGGTTTAGAGCTGAATGTGCAAGTGTCAATTTTTCAGGTCAGAATCTGTGGTGTCATTCCTGCTGATGAACAAAATGTAGTAATTCTTCATCAGCGCCCAATCAGTTCCATTGCTGTGCTATTCTGCTTCTAAGAAGCCTCGGCTTTCAGCAGACAATAAAATTCATCTTCGAAATGGAGCTGCTGGCTTGTAGAAATACTGTTGATGTTCTTCGTATCCTTTTCAAGGGAGATTTATACCAGATTTGCTGGCATGGTCCTGTCATCGCGAACATTTGTTGCGATCCAAATTCTGAAAGGTCAATTGGGCTGTGGAATGTGGCATTCAAGCAAGATGCATTGGGCAGACCATTAACGGACCCCGAATCCTCGCTTCCATGGTCAAATTCTTCATAACCTTTTCGTCTTATCGTCAAGGAACGTTCAGAGATACTAACTGTACACAAGTTCGTTGCCAAATTCTTCTTCTGGCAAAGAAAAGTAATCAAATTTCGGAGTATACATCATTACTTAAATTCAACTCCACCAGAAAAGCGTTATCTTGCCTTGCCTGATATGATCAGTAGAAACTGTTTTACAAAGCTCTTTTTATCAAGAGACAGAAAACATATGGCCAGAAAGCACAAGGATACATACACAAACGCACCACACCCACTTCAGAGAGCTATCCACCATGATACGTACAAGTCCAATATGCCTTGCATATACATCATTGAATTCCGCCGATACGAACTGCTCTTTGTAACATTTACAAAGATAATGCTCACTTCCCTAAGATGGAACCACATAGAATTTGTGAATGTAAAAAACTTCACAATAACTGTAGGAAAGGCTTAAAACATCCGCCGTCGATTTGGAACAATCTCAGGGCTGTTATTCTTCATCATGGCAACAAACTCCTGGTAGTTAATTCTTCCATCCTAAGCAGTAAGTCAGGACACAGTATTTAGTAGGAAATCCATGCAGTTCCCGTTTTAATGTTCACTTTTGAAGAACAGCGTCAGCAATTTTCAGTTATTCACCCACATCATGTATTCATGTTGGTGGAAGTATATCGCTCAGAGAAGGAATGATTTCTCGATAGCTAAATCTTATCAGGAAAGGGATGGTATAACCTTTTTATTTACCTAACAGGAATTCGATTATTTGAGAGCAGGATGGATCAAAGTTCACTAGCTTACACAATTTAGTACTTTAGTTAGATTTACCCTATGGAAATTATAAGTAGCCTGCATCCATGATGTTAGGGAGATGGCTGAACATTCAGCATATACTTGAAAACCAAATCTCCTTCAATGTTTTCAAGATATTCAATGTAATCAATTCGATTTTCTTGATTTAAAGGCCGCAGGGATTACTACTTCCATATTCTAAATGTTGACTGCATGACATCAAAAAGTAACCAGTGGAGTTACTCACATGATCTGTATCCACTTCAGCTATTATTTCTTTAATTGTCGCTTCATCACCCATGTCGTACTTCATCAGAGCTTCTTCCAGTTCATCGACTGTTATGAACCTGTACAGAAACATGCAAGCAACAACCTAGTTAATCCAAAATTCGAACCTATCAAAATAATTTTCAAAAAATGTTAGCACTGAAATTACCCGCTGTGGTCCTTGTCAAAATATTCAAATGCTTTGTATATGTGATCTTCCTTCTCTAATCTATTCATGTGCATCGTTGCTGATATAAATTCAACATAATCAATGGACCCATTTCCATCAACATCAGCCTATGCAAGAACATAATATTATCAGACAAGAAAGGAGAGAAGATTTATGAACAAGAAGCTGAAACAGAAAATGTTGAACCTACACGACAAGTTCTAGCAGAAACGTGGAAAAGTCAATTCCATCTGAACTCATTATACTGTTTCAAGTCACAAAGTATGGTTCCATTTCTCCCTTTTCAGATATATGAACAGGACATTTACTAGGATGACACAACAATATTATTGTGAACTACTGGCATTAGTACAGAATCAAGATAACAACCTAACTTTTATTTGTTCCCATTATGACGCTTGCATCATACCATGCCAATAAGCGTGCAGAGAAAGATAGAAGTAAGATATGAGCATACCGCTTCCATCAACTGCCTTAATTCTGATTCCGAAATTTTAGTGCCAAGCTTTGGTAGACCAGCTCTTAGTTCTTCAAGAGTTATTGTCCCACTGTTATCAGTATCTAAAGACTTGAACATTTCCTTTAAACCCACAATCTCTTCCTCTGACAGGTTCTCTGCAACGACCTAGTCACAGCAGAATAGAAGACAAGATTTATCATGTATTGCAAAACAAAGTGCAAAGCCATAGAGAAGAAATGCTTGATGTTGAAAACATCTGATTACCTTCAAGGCAACCTTCTTAAGTTTGTTCATTGCCCTGAACTGCTTCATTCTACTGATCACTGTAATATCAAGTGGTTTATCTGGGGCCTCTCCATCCTCTCTAATCCATGGGTGGTCTGTGTATTTAAAATATCAGATTGAGATACTATACTTAGATGAAGATTTAGTTTGTAAAATCACCACAAATGCTTTCACAAATAATAGTAAGCAGCACACTTTAGAAGTTCCAACCACATATATGAGCAAATCAATTCGTAGAACTAAGATTGCCGACGAATAGCAGAGAGCTTGGACATATAGACTCACTCAAAATTTCAGCAGCAGTTAACCGCTCCTTTGGGTCTTGGCGAAGCATCCGCTTGACCAAGTCTTTTGCGCCACTAGATATTGAAGGCCATGGTTCAGATGAGAAATCGATATGACCTTGCAGAACAGCATCAAATATACCGTCCTCGTTCTCTGGTAAGACCAACAAAGGGTACACGTTAGGATAATGGCATCAAAATCTATTTTGAAGCAGAGAGCAGCGATATGTAAATATGTAATGTACCAGCCCAGAACGGAGGAACCCCTGATAGAAGGATGTAAAGGATAACTCCAGCGCTCCATATGTCTGCCTCAGCTCCATAGCGTCGTTTGAGGACCTCAGGAGCCACATAATATGCACTTCCAACAAGATCCCTGAACTGCTCACCTGCATTCCCACAATACCCCATCAGTTTGGACACACCTTGAGCTCTAGGTGTGTTATTTTCTCCCCTTTCCCAGCTTATACTGCCTCATTTTGAATGCGCACGTTTCCGAAACTACTATACGTGTGTTTTTTGCACAAAAAATTCTATAGGAAAATTGCTTTTAGAAAAACCATATTAACCCATTTTCAAATTAATTTAGCTAATACCTAATTAACCAAGTGTTAATCCATCGATAGAATCCAACGACATTGATCCTACACTAGTGTTACGATTCATGGCATTTGCTCTCTTGCGGTCCTAAAACAAAAGCCCATGGCTTGCCTAACATGATGCACAAGCATTTGGCGCGATATTTGTCCCTGATCCATCTTAGAGTTGACCATATGAGAGCGTAAATGAAGTGTAATCCTACAGGATACCATGGCCATCGCACAGAGAGCAGATGGCTAATTGATTGGTCGTGGAGTTGGTTTCTCTAAATTATTATTTGGAGGAAGCAAGGAATGGGCAGTTGGAAGTAGAAGAACGAAGGGAATAGGATACCGGGCTTGAAGAAGACGGAGAGGCCAAAATCGGTGGCTTTGAGCGGGGAGTCCTCTCTCTTGTTGAGGAAGAGGAAGTTCTCGGGCTTGAGGTCCCTGTGCATGACCCCCATGGAGTGGCAGCTGTGGACGACGGAGACGATCTCCCTGCAGAGGGCGGCGGCGGCGCGCTCGGAGTAGTGTCCCCTGGCGATGATGCGGTCGAAGAGCTCGCCGCCCTCGCAGAGCTCCATGACGAGGTTGACGGAGTGGCGGTCCTCGTAGGCGCCGCGCAGCTCGACGATGTTGCGGTGGCCCGTGAGGTGGTGCATGATGTGGACCTCGCGGCGGACGTCGTCGAGGTCGTCGGCGCGGGCGAGCTTGCGGGCGGCGATGGACTTGCAGGCGTAGCGGCGGCCGGTGGGCTTGTGGGTGGCGAGGTAGGTCACCCCGAACTGGCCCCGCCCCAGCTCCCGGCCGAAGGTGTAGGTGGCGCGGACGTCCTCCATGGGGCGGCCCAGCACCCGCCCCACCCCATCCTCCGCCGCCGGCTGTTGGGGCGGCGGCGGCGGCGGCGGCGGCTGGGGTTGGGGCTTGGGCTTGGGCTTGGGGGCCCGGGTGGTTTGGTGGTGGTGCTTGTGGTGGGGGGATGGGGATTGGTCGGGGGATTGGCGGTGGCGAGAGGCGCGGGCGCCCATGGGTGGCGGCGGCGTGTGGGGGTTTTGGGTTTGGAATTGGATGGGGAGGAGACTTGGCGTTGCTCCCTCATCAATCGCGTCGGGAAGTCGTACTACTGCTACAGTCTTTCGGTTTGCTTCCGCGTCGGACGCCACCATCCATTCGCCTTGTTCCGCGTGGGAAGCCAAGGCCGCCTCGCCGCGCTCATTCCACGCCGCCAACCAGGAACCTTCCTCTCTCTCACAGTCTTCTTCTCTCTTGCTTTTCAGCATCCGTAACTTGCATGGACCGTCACCTCCATCATTCTACTCTCTTACGACGCTGACCGACTGCAACTTCCATCACTTTCTCCCTCGTTGGGCCGACACGACGACCATACTACAACTAGCCCCTGTTTTCTACGTTCAACCACGTCCCTACTCTGCAATTGTTTGTCACTATACTTGTCACGGAGTACGTACTTGATAGAGTTTATTACTCCATTACTAGTACATCATTTATCTATTCATTCATTTGTGCCAATCAAGACATCAAGGAGTACTCCTTCCTTCGTCTCGGAAGTAGCTGCTGCTGCTCATCTCTGCATACACACGCTTCAAGGAGGATCACTTGATCATGAGCAGGAAGAAGCAAGGTGTTCGAAGGAGGATGAAGCTTATAAGCGTTCCTGTGGCTATGTTTCACAATGAAATGACTTTTGCAGTGCCCGCTACCAAATTATGGAACGAAATACTAGCACTAGCACGTCTCGATCATGTTTATGCCCATTTCTTTGACACGTACGCTACGTGTTTCGCGTCTCACTGTCGTCCGAATTGTAGACTAGGCAAATCAAGTTGCATTGTCGATCCATCATGTCACGATCTACGAGTACTCGTTTTGTAGAGTTTTTTTTTTCTCAAGTCCAAGCTTGTGCACTCGCTACTTACTATACCTTTGATCTCCTCTAGAGCGAAACATAGGAGTAGGTCGTGAACAAATAATCCAAGAATGTCGGGGAAGTATTGCACATTTTCTCCAAACACGTCCATGTCATCTAGATGTATACTCCATATGCACAATGCTCATTCAGATACGTACTACTAATACTCAGTTTAACTTCATAAGAGTGGCACACATCACAACAAAACCTAAATCCAAATGGCTACGGTAACGAGAGCAGATAGAACAGAGGAGTCATACATAGGACACATGACAGAGGTTTCGGTAAGAGCAAGTAATATAATCATTGTTTAATCCACAAAAAAATTTATGCGTGGGTATATAGGACTAGTAAATATCCTAGATTTTTTTTATTTTTTGAACTTTTAATTTTTAAAAACAAACCCTCTCAAAACTTATTTTTAGAATTTGAATCTTTTGGTCACGCTAGCGCATTTGGCGTGACAAAACAACATTGGCACGCCACACACTGCGGACATGACAGTTTTGTCTAGCTATGCCAGCGAGGGTGGCATCGACAAATAACGCTGCCACGCCAGTCAGACCGACTGTCACGCCCCAAACTAACTCCTGACGGGAACCAGCGTGAGACACTCCAAATTAACCTGTAAGCCGATACCAGTCCCAGGAAATAGCGCTGGTATCACAGGAAGACAGAATATCACAGCAACAACGGTCTCTTTATTAAGAGTAGTTGTACAGTCACATTGGGGCTACGAACAGACCCCGAGCTCACAACTGCATTACAAAAGGGAAAGCGGAAACGAAGACTGGCCCACGGCCACAAGCATGACTTGGGAACTACGACGAAACCCTTAGAATTGCTCGAAGCCAGATTGGTCCTGGAAGAACTCCTCATCAGCGGGGCCCATATCTTCTTCTTCAGAAACTGGGGGGGTTATTTATGTAGAGAAAGGGTGAGTACAGGGAGTACTCAGCAAGTCATGGGAATTTTAGTGTTTATTGCAAGCTTCATAGAAAGTCTATTTGTTTTCGTATTCGGTTTGGTTTAAAGCTTTTCAAATGTCACTAAGAGAGTGCTTCTCAACGACTCGAACACGACAGTGAGCCATGTCCGGTCGGAGTAGTGCAATGTATCAATCTTTAACTATCAAGATTTGGCTCCCTACCAATGATTTGAATGGCCTCCCTAGCCCAATTGATCCTGTCAGCCACATGTTTCAAACAACAGGATCCCAGATCCACCAACACTTTACCCACACGACGTTACTAGCCCGGGTCACCCAGCCCGTGCAGAACAGCCAAGTCTGGTGCCTTGGAGGCTTTCACGACAAGGCATTTCCAAAACCGACACAGGGTCATCATATGCCAACAGGAAGGGTTCGACGGACCAACAACAGGTTAGGTCCCAAGCCATGCTGTGACAGGAAGCTTAGGGGATCTCCCCGACACCACCCCGGCGAATCCACTTGTCCCTCGGCATCAAGGTTTCCCTAGCCTAGCTAGTTACTCAGCCAGGGATGTCCCACTTCACCCATGTAGTCGCACTTGTTATGTTTGGATGAAATCCCAAAGGAATCGGTCCTTAAGTGCGAGAACGGGAAACCGTACCACCGGTACGTTCCCCGCACTGCGATTTTGGAAATCGTTTTATTTCGCAAACACCGACCCAGGTGTCGAGTTTTCCAAGAGTTTTATAAACTCAGATTTTACCCAAGGTTGGATGTTTTAAGTTTGAAGAGGGTCACCGGTGGTCGTGCCCTAAGGCGCGAACCCCGAGACCTGAACATCAGTCGACAAAGGTAGGACAGGGTAATCAATCAACAAGGAGGGTAATTACAGCAATTTAGGTGGGGCTTGTCGGTGGTATTGCAAACCGTGGCCAACATTACAAGTGTAACCTAGACATGCATAATTTGCGAAAAGGAAATTAGTTAGTTTCAAATTATAGGTGCAAGATGATCAAAGGTGACTTGCCTTGCTCAAGGCCTTGAGTTTCCTCTTCGAAATCCTCGTACTGCGGGTCTTCGGGCTCCGATGCTACACGCGAAAAGAGGCGACTCAACAACCGGTCAAAAGAAAGCCATATTATAGACCACTAAGTGTGCCAATAGAGAGATATCAAATTATGAGGAATTTTGGAAGTTGAACGAAGTCAAACGAACAAACAGTTGAGAAGATATGAATTTCCTAAGGTTAAATGATTTTCTGTCTAAAGGAAAGAGGATTATTAAATCCTTCAGAAAAGAAAAAGGGAAGAGGGATGTGTTTTGGACTTTTTTGGCCGAGTGGAGTAGCGTGACATGAGGGTTTTGCGCGAGCGCGGCTGGGTTATTGGGTCGGCGCGCGAGAAGGCGTCCCGAGTGGCACGACCGTGGAGGTCAGGCCGAATGGGCCGGGGCGGGGGAGCGGCCCAAAGGCCGGGCTGCGAGAAGGGGCCGAGCGGGCCATAGGGGCACGCCCCATGCGACGCGCGCGCGAGGCAAGCCGGTGGACCGCGGTCCACCGCGCGGGGTCCCGAGAGGGGCCCACCTGTCAGCGGCATGGCTCACGGGGGAGCGGGCACATGAAGAGGAGGAGCTAGAGTTTTGGTGCGCCTGGTGGACACGAGGGTGGCGGGCTCTGTTGATGCAAAAAAACATACACTGGGCTGGGAGATTTGCTTAACTCTAGTGCAGGTCCAAAACTTGCTTTCGGGTTCAAGGGCGTGGCAGTTGATTTGATCCTGCAATCAACAAGATGAAACATACAAGTTTTATTAGCAAATGATAATCGATCGGCCAGGAAGCCGATGTCATATGGTGATGTAACCTAGCTGATGCAGTAAATTGTGAATCGGCTATAAGGCATATTCGATGATAAGCTAACCCTAAACTTGGTACATCGGCTATAAATATCAGTATTACATAATCTATAAATCAATATTACCTTAGAAACCAGCAATTGGGAGAGATCGGACTTAACCGAGATAGTATAAATTACTCAAGTCTAAAATAATATGAAATAACGATTATATGTACTCATGTCATAGCCGATGTCCAGATTTAAGCACGTATCGGCTATAGCTCCGATACAACCCTATACTAGGATATTCTCTTACGACAAATATATCTAACTATCGTCAGTCAAATTGACAGTAAGTCCAATATATTTATATTAGATTAGATCCTTGTATAAGGGGCAGATATAGCATATTAAACAAAACATAAAACAATGTAAAATAACTATACCAGGTAAGATCGGCTGAAACTTCGATACTATGCTTATTAACAACCATAAAGTAGGCTAGAGATAATGATTCTAAACACGACTTAATAGATCAAACTTAACTGATACAGCATTAAGTATGAAAAGAAGCGTGATATCTAAACAATCAAGCCGATGATTGCCTTTTCGGGATGGTGGATATATTATACAATTTAAACCAACAAGTCAATCTAGCCGTTATTGACAAAACCCTAGACAGAGATAGATCGATGCAAGTAGAAAGCATTGTCAATCTAGATTATATGATATATATGATAACTTCGGAGATTCACAAAATAGAATTAGAGTGTCATAAAGATGTAAGCACTAATTCCGATAATGCAAACCGCCATAACAAGTTTTACCTCTTTGCCGAAGATCGAAACCGATGCAGCTCGACTCGAAAGCAAGAACTCGTCGAAAATAAAAGAGTAAAAGGTTGGCGATGCACCGAGATTGATTGAACTGGTGTTAAATTATTTACGAGACCTCGGGCTTATATTTATACCCGAAAATACAAACTTGTCCGGTATGGACACGACTCATATTGTCTTAATACAACTCCTACTAACAAACAACTCACTTAGGCGGACTCTTACCGAAAATATCTATAAGGAAATTACATAAAATCCTAATTAATAGATACAATTACCAATCTTGGACTCCATCCTTGCCTGGCAACATCATTGCAATCCTTCTTTCAATCCTGACATTGATCATGTAACCAATAACGGTTGTATCGGCTATCCATATCAAACTCGGTTTCAGCTGATACAATCCTCCAACCGATGAGCACTCTATTTATGAAAATCCCACATATCTTCAAATCCGCTTCGAATTGGATCCCGTTTCCGATTCATATGCTTGCCAAATTTCATCGTCAACAGGCCTATGCGGCAGCCTCTTGGCTCACGATGGACGACGCGCACGGGAAGGAGGAGGGATGCTGACGTGGCGCCTGCGTGGCAGCCACGCGAGCGGTGAGAGGAGGAAGATGACGCCGGCCGGAGATCCAACAGCGGGCGACGACGACGTTCACTAGAGCAAGGCGTGATGACTCCGAGGAAGGGAAGGGCATCGGAGTGATGAGCAGCGCAAGGGGAGACGAGCCAATGACCCGTATTCACCGGGAAGAGGACGGGAATGGCGGATTGCGGCGGCCGCCATCACCGGTGATGAAAGGGGGACTCCTCGCTGAAGCGGCGAGGGCCCGATTCGCCGGAACTGGAGCATCTAAGCGGCTATTCGAAGCCATTCCGCCAGTCGGGAGAGCACGAGCGGCTCCAAAGGTTGATGGTGATGATGAGCTCGGCCGGGCACAGAGCAGCGGCGCGGGTCGGCTATGGCAAGCGGCGGTGGCCTAAACGACGGCGACAAGCTAACTAGCGTCTACAGGGAAGAGGAAGAGGGAAAGGCGGTGAGAAGGTACCGCGACGGGAGGTGGCACCGTGAAGAGTGGCCGACGGCACGAGACGTGATCGTCTCGGCCTCGGGTTGAGGAAGAGGAAGAAGACGACGCCCAGAGTTCGCATCGTGCGTCCACGGACGCGCCGGCTCCTCTAGCACGCACAACGGCGAACGAACGACGACGAGGTGGTGGTGGCGGAGAAGGTGGTCGACGGTGAAAATGGAGCGGCCGAACGGGAGAGGAGGGCGCGGGTTTTATAGACGCGGTAGGTTGGTTCGCGGATAGGCAGTGGAGTGCGTGGCGAGCTGGTGCTCACCAGCGCTAGCGGCCAAGCGGCGGCAGAGGAAGGTGACATCGGTGGTGGGGAAAGGGAAAAAGGAGAGGGGAAAAGGGGGACTTGGTCCCTTGCTATTTTGGGCGGAATGGAGAAAGTAGGAGGAGAGGGGGGGAAGCGACTACTGCTCTCGTCCTTGGACGTATGCGCCCGGGTGGACGGGGCCCCAAGGGTGACACCAGTGATGAGGGAAAAAGGGGAGGTGGCCGGCTCGGCACCGAGCGTGACAGGTGGTAGACGTCGGCGGCGACCGGCCAGCCGGCCACGACGCGCGCGGGCGTGGGAGCTAACTGGCGGCGGCAAAAACTGAATGGTGCCAGTGGGAACTCAGTGGCGAGAGCGTGAGAGCAGAGGAGAGCGGTGAGAGAGAGCGAGCAACTGGCGGCGGCAAAAACTGAATGGTGCCAGTGGGAACTCAGTGGCGAGAGCGTGAGAGCAGAGGAGAGCGGTGAGAGAGAGCGAGAGAGGAGCGGCTACTCTCTCTCTCTCCACCACGGCACGTGCGTCGCACGTGGCCGGGGAGGGGCGCCGGCCGGTGCGGACTGCGCCGGGACGGCGCGGCCCAGGGAGGAGGGAAAGGAGGGGGAAGAGAGGTTAGCCCGGCCGAGTGGAAATTTTGGCTCAAACAAACCGAGGGATGCAAAATAGACTTTTACAAAGAAAATTGATTTTGGAGGGATTTGAATTTAGAATTCGAATTTTGGAATCGGGATTTGGATGGGGAGATAAAAGGGAGTGAGATCTTGGCACACACACATACGACCACGATAAAGACCAAGTTTCGAAAATAGGATTTTTATTGAATTATGTTTTTCCTACTAACACCGCGGCGGATGGGTGTGACCAAATAACATTGTCACGATAGCCAAACCGATGTAACAGTTTTGTTTTCCCATGCTAGCCCAGTTTGCGCGGCCAAAATGCTCATATCTTGAAAATGTATCTTTTGGTGTCCGGTGGGCTCATTCACTCTCTCTCCTCTAGAGCTAGGTTGGTGTCCGGTTTTATGGTAAAATGTATCTTTTGCTTGTAGGTCCAACCCAAAAGATCGAGAATGGTGAGGCATAAGTGCAACCGTGCAAGTTTCTGTCGAAGAAGACATTATTCGCTTAGGGGTTAAAAAATACTTTTCTGAGAGAATATTTGAAATTGTTTGTCAATTGGTGGGAATGCTTATTATTTGATCACCATGCCACATGCAATTGAGATTATCTTTTGATACTTGAAATTGTTTACAAAACTTGATTACTCATGGTTTCTCAACCGGTACTGGAATCAACTGGCATAGAATCAAGTTTTTGCAATTGGCATAAAGAATTTCATTTGATACATTTTGAATCGGTGACAAGAATTTGAGTTGTATGTGTTGTTTTACTTTTGGTATCTCCTTCACACACAATACACCCCACGGATGCAAAGAGTTAAGGGGAGCTCTCACATTTTCAAAAATATGTGCATATCAGTTCACTTCATAAATTTGTATTGTCACGCCCAGAAAATCACTAGTAATTTCTGAACTAATTTATGCATAACATCCTCGTCCAGGAATCAGCCGAGGTACACAAATTGACAATTTAATAAATAGATTCATCATAATAAGTAAAGCGATAAATACTTACACAAGAAAAGAAAACAACAGCGGATAAACGATCTAGCGAGGACTTCAGCTCCACTCCCACAGGCAGCTCAACTGGGATATAAACCAAACGTCTTCTTCTTCGGAACTTTCTTCAACTGAGGTGATTGATTATTGCAAGGGTGAGTACATGGAATACTCAGCAAGCCGCACAGCAAATATGCAAGTGCACAATGATACCAAAGGATTGCATAATATAGGGTTCATTTGCAAAAGTAGCATTTAGCAAACATTTAAGAGTAGTAAAACAATAGAGTCATTAATTATCAATATTAATCAACACTGAAGAGCACACAAATGCTGCACAGGCCCAACCATCTCTGAATAATCATACCCAATTGCACAAACCTAATCTCCAAACCAGGAATAAACCATTCCAAACCAGGAGCTAAACCAATTATCACTATTTATCACATTATTAGCATTCGATGAGTAGTATGGGACTAATCACGAAAAACATTGTTAGACCCGCCCATAACCGCGGGCACTACTATTCGAATAGTTTTACTCTGGCCAGAGATGTACCACTGTACCCACAAGACACAGCCCCATAACATGTTGCCATGCCCTCAGTACCACCACGGTACCTCGAAACAGGACTGTGATAGTACCCTCCGCATAACACAACTTACCACAGTGCACCGTTCCCGGATCATAGTCACCCCCTTTTAGTCAAGGTATAGACTCCCCAGCGACCCCCGTGGGCTTATCTCTGCCACTTCACAGTCTGGTGCCCCACAATGATCCACGCTATACAGAAGGTAAAGCCGTTGCCCACGCTGGCTTGTGGTTGGTACGGTTAATGTTTCACAACAGTAGCTCGCGAACCGGTCGTTAATTGCCATGAGCACGACTATCCAACTCTTATCTCCAACCATGTGCTCACAACCCATCATTAGTCAAGTTTTAGTTGACAAGTTAATTAATTTATCAATCACGATTGACCATCGTGAGCTACCATTAAATAGCCATCATTAAGATATAAGTGAAAGACTAATTATCCCATATAAAATGATACTAAAGTTTCTAAGCATGGCTAAGCAATTATATCTAATATCTAGCTGAACCAATATATAAAGGCCAACTAGTCAAATTTATAACCCAAGGAATCAATGAATAGGGTAATCAATGCAAAATAGCCATAAACAAAGGAATAGGTTCACACCACCCAATGACATTCGAAAATAAATGCACATTTAAAATAAATAGAGAATTTAAATATAGGATCAACATGCTCAAAGGATTGTGTTTAGGATCTGTGTGACTTGCCTTGCAATAATTGGTCTTCAATTAGTCTTCTCGAACATTTCCGACACACGCACGAACCTCCTAAACGACGAAAACGATAAGCTAACACGCAAACGAGGAAAAAGACTAAGAAAATCCAAATAAGTAGTACACAAAAAGTAAACAAACATGTATATCATGAATTTTAGATGAATTTAGAGACTTGCACAGCCTCATTCCGACTTCATATGAATTTCTTATGAATTTTACAAGATTTAATCCAATTAAAGCCTATTTAAAAAGATTAAATAAATTTATAACACAATTTTTAAATAATTTTAATATATAGATCTTTATTTTATGCCACTTTTGTAACTTGAACCACATTAATCCGAGTTACAATGATTTAGTTATGAATTTTCTTACATTGAACAGCAATTAAGATTTATTTTAGAAAGTAAAAGAGACATTATGACATCATCGACGGTGTAGCTCAAGCTCCCATGGTTACCGGTGAACAAAGGCGAAACGGCGCAAACCGAGGGCACCACTACGACGAGGACGACGAGAGGAACTCACCGGTGGTGACGGCGACGAAAACTGGTGACGGAAAACAGCCGGCGACGAGGTGCTTGCGGCGGCGGCGCTCCGGCGAGGTGCGGCGGCGGCAGCGGGGCGGCCGCAGCTAGCGCAGCCGACGGTGGTGACGGCGAGCGATAGCGGCAGTGGCTGTGGTGGCGAAGCAGCTCGGCCGAACTCGCGGTTGCGATGGTGCAAAGAAAACGGCGGCGGTGGCACTAGAGGCGAAGGCAGCCCGGGACTTGAGGAGAAGGTAGAGGGGAGCTAGGGGTCCTTTATATAGGCACGGGAGAGAGAATCCTAGCTTGAATCGGATGAATTTGCACCGGAAAATCCTAGGATTGGGTCGAGAGATAAACTTGAAAACAAATTCAAATTCACGTCGGATTCAAAGGGATAAAGCCCGATTTTTGGGGGAGAAGATAGAGGAGGATAAGGGGTACAAATCCCCTCAACTAATTTTGGAAATACACGAGAGAGAAGGCCGGATTTGAAGGTGAAAACCCGAGCCAAGTCGGGCACTGTTCGGCTGGCTGGAGCTAGAAGAAGAACAGTGCGCGGGGAGGTAAAGCAGACTTCGTGCACGGGCCGGACCGAGAGGAAGAAAGAAGAGAGAAAGAAAAAGAGGGAGGCAAAATAGACTTGGTTGAGAGAAGGAAGGGAGGGGTGGCGGGCTGAGAGGAGAATGGGCCGAGAGAGAGAGGACTTTTCCTATTTCGGCCCAAAAGGAAAAGGGGATTTTTAATTACTTTTCTAATTAAATTAATTATTGAAATGATCTCTGAATTGTTAAAAATACTTCTAATGTTCAAATAATTCCAAAAAAAATCTTGCAAATACTTAAACACCCAAAGTATTTAACAAAATTATAGCCAGACCATTTAATGTTTAATTTATTATTTAAATAATTACTGAGATGTTCTTTGTATGTTTAAAATTAATAATTGAGCTCTGAAAAATCCGAGAAAATTCCAGAGAGTATAACTAATCATGGAGAGTTTAATAAAAATTAAATTCAGCCATGCATTATTTAGAAAATTTTATTTCCAACATTAACTTCACTTGTAAATTAATGAATATTTAATATAAATTCTAGGAATAATTTATTAAATAATTTATAAATCCCTGAAACGAAAATCAGGGTGTGACATGTATGCACACATTTAGGGGAGCTCTGTTAACGACCAAATTTGGTAAATCATGCATCAAATTTGGAGTTAAGACCGAAGCGGATTTGGAAGGAAATCGGTAACAGAAACAGAGTATAAATCGGCTTCGGAACTGCATCGGCTACGGTGTGCATCGACTGATATCGAATCGGACAAGGAAGCCGATGTAGCCGATTCCGACAAGGGGATGTTGGAACCATTGTCGGGTTCGTTTAAAATGCTTCATGAAGATTGCCACGTGTGGATTGAGTCCGAAAAAGACAATTGTATCTATTAATTAGGAATAGTTTGTTAGTTTCCTTTTATCTTTAGGAAAGTGTGTTTAGTATCCGATAAGGACTTTATGTTTCTGTTTTATCTTTTAGAAAGTTTGTTTCTTGTCCGAGAAGGACTCTATAGACCTAAGGGTATAAATATGTACACCCGGGGTCCTTGTAATCTATCTCTCGATCAATACAACTACTCTCGGCGCATCGCCACCCTCTTTCTGAGGTTTTTTTACTTATCAACCGGCGGAATTTGGCACCTGACGCTGGGCTGCATCGGCTTTCGATCTCCGGCGAAGGGGTAAGCCCTACGTTCCGTCGGGTCCTGGTGAATTTATCGACTACATTGGTGTTGTTCAAGGCTGCATCGCTTCGATCTCTTGGATCGCTCTGGTTTGGTTGATATATTTACCTGATATCTCAATTCTATTTTAATTTCATTGTGTTTAGAGACGCATCGGTTTAGTTGGGACTGTCTCGGTTAAGTCTGATCTTCTGTCTTAGCCGATATATCTCTACAATCACAATGTTGTTTTAAATAGATTTGTTATATCTATCACATTAGACAGATCTATCGGTTCATCAAGTATTAGATTATCATATACAATCTCGTGCTGTATCGGTTAGGTTTGACCTACTAGATTGTTGTTGATAATATAAATCTTGTTAAACTGATAGGTTCATGCTAATGTCTTATCGGGGTGCTAGCCGATGAGTTATCATATACGTTTTATAATCTAGATTGATAATGTTTTCTACTTGCATCGGCCGATCTCTATCCAGTGTTTTGTCGATATCGGCTAGATTACTTTGTTGGTTTAGATTATCTAATGTATCCACCACCCTGAAAATCAGTCAAAGGCTTGATTGTCTAGATATTATGTTTCTTTTCATACTTAGTGCTGCATTAGTTAAGTTTGATCTACTAAGTCGTGTTTAGAACTATAATCTCTAGCCTGCTTCTTGATTGCCAATAAGGGTTTCATCGGGGTTTCAGCCGATGAGTTATCTCGACGTTGCATCGGCTTACAAGGATTACTTACAAGTTGGTTTTAGCCGATGACAACAAAGGTTTCACTGTTTATCTAATCGTTTGGATTTATAGACATCGGACCTCCAGCCGATGAAAGCTTTAACCTTCGGATCAGTGCTTATTCAATCTATCATTACTAGCCGATTGGTTTTTATTGGATTATATTATTGTTATATTACATTATCATCAACCGACCATCTTTATGTCATTATTTACTCAAGTATCAAGATCTATACTGGATATCGGCTGGTATCGGTATCGGCTGGAATTACTATATCGGCTTCTCAGCCGATCAGTTCTTCGATCTTCAATTTATATATCTTGTCAGTTGCAGGATCAAACTGACTGGCACGCCTGCATCTCATTATTATTTTGGACCTGCACTGGAGCTAAGCAGATCTCCCAGGCCGTCGTGTTTTTACGTCAACAAGCTCAAACTAACATTTGGATTCAAAATTATTTATTATCAATCTTTTGTAAGTTTTGATCATCTTGTCATCAATCACCAAAAAGGGGAGATTGAAAGAACATCTATGCCCCTAGTGGGTTTTGGTTAATTGATGACAAACGATTAAGGGACTAATGCGCTTATTAAGTGTATAAGCAAGTGATTAGTCTGATGAAGAAGCTAAAAGATGGATTTATCGATGGATGAGAATTAAAGAGAAGAGATTGAAGAAGCGGGGTGTGAAGTGACTACCTATGGCAAGACGGTGAAGCGCAAGCGACGCTCAGCTGCGATGGACCATGCGGTAGTGAAGGGCAAGCAAGGGGCTTGACGTCGACGAACCGAAACCGGTGGTGAAGGGCGAGTGAAGATTTTGTTGTGATGGACCATGCGAGGCCATTTGAAGCCATGGATTATCCGCATCAATCATTTGAGAAATATAAGATGAAATGTCAAAAATCAAGAAGATGAGATTTTCCCAATGATCAAATAACCTTGACGTTGGTAACCCTCCAAGTGAAGAAAGATAATGGTGTGAAGGTATTCCTATTGGTATAACTTTCCTTTTTACATTTGAGTTTAGGATGCCGTACTATTAAGAGGGATACCACATGCATATAATTGGTTGAATACTAGTGCTCAAAATAATTCATCTTTGTGTGAGTTGAAAAACCTAAGCAAAATTTCAACTCCGGGTTGTTTTTACATGTCACAACACTTACACCGGGTTTCTTTGCAAGTTTTTCAACATCTCTTGAAGGTTTTGGCTCATGTTTTATGGTGGATTTGATAGCCTATGAAACAAGCTTTCCATAGAGTCCAAGATATTCGAAATCGGACTCTGGAGTAAAAGGTTATTGCCTTTTTACTTAAGTAATATCAGACTATCCGATTTGAAATCAGACTATCTGATGTATCGGACTATCCGATTTTTCACAGAACTTACTCTCTGTCTTGATTTAAAAAATCATTTCGAGTGAGTTTTTCTAAATGTCGGAGTATCCGATTTTGGATCAGATAGTCCGATGTCACAGAGATTCCGAAATTTCATGGAACTTGAGTCTCTGTTTGAGGACGACGTTTTTGCTTCTAAAATATCGGACACTCTGATTTCACATCAGATACTCCGATGTATCAGAAAGTCCGAAATTTCATGGAACTTTGTTCTCTGTCTCTCGTTGCCTTGGAGGTTTAAAATATCGGACTATCTGATCTTGTATCGGACTATCCGACATGGGCTGAAAAATTCCCCTCCAACGGTTACATTTTGGGGAGATCTATATAATGCCCCCACCAACCCTTTTCTAGGGTTACCCAATTTCATTTCATTCCAATCTTGCTTTGGGTTGAGTTTTGTGCTAAGTGCTTTGGATTTTTAAGTTCTCTCCCTCTATCTCAAATCCCCCTTGTTTTTTGTGACTTGGATCTTTGTGAGTGTGGATTTGGAGTTTGGGAGCCTAGTGTGTGTTTCTCTTTATCTTGAGCCCTAGGATTTGTCCAAGAGTTGTGTGGTGTTTATTACTCTTGGAGGTTGAGGACTCCTAGATGGCTAGGTGTCGTTCTTGGGCCACCGATCTACTTGTGGTTGGCCAAGAGAAGTTTGTGAAGGCCGGATCTCGCCTCCGCAAGGAAAGAGATACCTTTAGTGGAAGGAAGAGTGCATTTGTGCAACCTCATGAGGATAGGGTTGAATAAGACTCGGCTCTTTGTGAGCTCCTCAACGAAGACTAGAATCCCCTCAAGGATTTGAACTCCGGGAAATACATCGTCATGTAAACCTCAATGATATCCTCACTCTCTTTACCTTCTTGTTGCATTGCTTTGTGCCATGCTAATCTTGTTGTTGGTTGAGCTCACCTCCTTCTTGTGGATTGGATTTAGAGCTTTTAGGTTGTTGCTTATTTGATTGTTGCTGTGCAGGTCAGATAGTCCGATCTCAGTTCGGACAATCCGATCCATAGGACTATCTGACCTGGTATCGGACAATCCGATCCGGTTTAGTTTTAGCTTCCGCATTTATTTTTAAACCGCTTATTCACCCCCCCTCTAGGCGACATCAAGGTCCTTTCACACATAACATGGTAACTCACTAAAGAATTCAAATCGATTTGGATATAGCTGCATTAACATATTATTTGACTGTCTATCTAGTTCATTCAGAAGGCAAAATACAGAATTCAAATCGATTTGGATATAGTTGCATTAACATATTATTTGACTGTCTATCTAGTTCATTCATAAAGCAAAATAGTGTTATATTTCACTAGTTCAAGGACCTGTTTAGCAGGGCTTCAGCTCCTAGATCCTTGTTTGGTGGAGCTGGAGCCGAACCAAACACTACTTTGATGGATCTGCTCCATAGTACACATAGGAAGGGTGGAGCTACCTTTTCCCACCTCCACAACTCCGGCTCCGTTTGGCACAGCTCTAGCTCCCAACTCCAACTTACCTAGAGCTACAGCTAAGCCAAACGATATAGATTCTCTATTTTTTTGGAGCAGAGTTAGCAGAGCTACTCCACAAATTTGTACTACGGGGGTGGAGCTGGGTTTTTGCTACTCCATAGCTCCACTCCACCCCAAAAGACCCACTACCCTTTAAATTTTCAGTGTATTTACACCAAAATGCCACTGAACTACCCCTTCCTACCCCTCTCCTCCCGTTGTCTCTCCTCCCCATCTTGACAGCGGCGACCGGCGGTGGTGGCCGGCGTCGGTGGCGCGCGGGAGGCGGCTCGTGGGCGGTGGTGGCGGCGGTAGCGGCAGGGCGACGAGCGTGCACCGGCGGCGGCGACTCGCGAGCTGACCGCCGATGGCGGTGCGGGTAGCGGCGGTGGCGCGCGGGCTGAGGGGCAGCGACGACGGCGCGCAGGCTGAGCAGCGGCGGCGGCATCGGCGGCACGGGCTGAGCGCGTGCGGCTGCGGCGGCGGCCCGCGAGCTGACCGCTGGCGGTGGGGCGGGTGGCGGCGGCGGCAGCGGCAAGCGACACCAACCAGGTGTTCGATGAAATGCCAGCAAGGGACGTGACGACGTGGAGCTAACCAATATAAACAAACACTTTCATACTCACTTCAACTCCTATACGAGCCAGCTCTTATTAGAGTTGGAGTTTAGAGTTGGGAGTTGGAGTTTGAAGCCCTACCAAATAGGGCCTCCATCTCCATATCAGATTTGGATCCCTACCTAACATACCCTAAGAGATCAGGTGAAAACGATAGATACAAACCTCTTAAAACATGACGTAAAAGATCTCTACATTCGTGAAAAAAATTGTGAGTAAAATATTAGAGGTAGGTATAGGCATGGTCTATATCTCCACAATTTCAAGACGAAATTCAAATTTGCTTGCAAGATACAAGAAATACAAACTTTGAACGGATAGTGATAGGGAAGTATTCATTCAAAATTTGTCTTCTTTTAATCTTCCAAACAAAGTTGAGTTTGGTCTTAGAAATTTGGCGACAAAGAGATCATGCCTATCCCTACCTTTAATAATTTAGGCTTTGTTCTTTCCCCCCTTTTCCTAACTCACCTCTCTCGTTTTCCGCGCGCACGCTTTTCAAACTGCTAAACGTGTGTTTTTTGCAAAAAGTTTCTATATAAAAGTTGCTTAAAAAAATCAAATTAATCCATTTTTTAAAAAAAGTTAGCTAAAACTTAATTAATCACCCGCTAATAGACTGCTCCATTTTCCACGCGCATTGTGCAGGTGGGGAAACCTAGGACGCGAACGCAGCCTTAGTCGTGAACATAGAAAAATCGAGTTTTCATAGGTTTAATTGAACTGGAGATTTTCTCCGGCTAGTAATCAACAAGAATAACGTATAACAACTGTCCACCAGAAAAAGAGAAACTATACATGCAGATGCTCATGTCCCATAATTAAGTTAAAAATCAGCCCATTTTTCTCATGCGAAACTATTTCACTAAAAGAAGTGATAGCCTGTTTTAATCCATAATAACAATTGCCATTTTTGCTTCCTGTCGTACAAGCTGTGTTCTAAGTTGAAAGTTTATGGGATGACAGATGGGATCAGAACCTATATATGTTACAAAAGTTCCCATAGCTAAAGTTCAGGGGAGCAAAGTTGACCTTTTTCCTGTAAACAGGTTCTTTGATTCGATTATGTTTAATTTGATCGACCTAGATTACTATTTGCTTTCCTACAATCATGTACTATGGGAAGGATCCAACTGATGAACTAAAATTTTCAGAACAAGGTTCAGGCTAAGCCAACAATAAACACATCCATTCAAGTAACAAGAAGTAAAATGATACAGGCTAGTACTCAGACTTACGCTTCAAAGTCTGCTGCTGCAGATTCCAGGTAATTGGTTGCACCCAGAGAAGGGAGCTGGTGGTTGGGTTTTGTACAAGAGAAGAAAGTCCGGCTGGCTCTAACATAACCTTCAAAAGGGACCACACCAATTGTTGGGTGGTTTACTTTGCTTGCTGCATTAGAAGGCAGTATAAAGAAATTAACATATATATTTTTTTCACCAAAGGCATACAAGTTCTCTCTTATTGAGGAAAAATCAAAGTTATTAAAAATTGCATAGATGTGAGAAAGGAAACAAATTGTTCATGTTTTTTTTAAAAATAAAAGGAATTGTAAATTGGCCGGTTTGAAAGTGTAAAACTAGTGCTAGGCAAAGAATTTGAGTATTGGCTACTTACAGAGACAGGAAGGCCGCGCCATTGTAATTGGAAAGCACCGTGGTAAAACGGCGGAGAGCTCCATTAAAAACATTGTTATTGTTGAGAGCAGAAACGCCTCCTCCTCCTTAAAGAGCAATTATGTTATTCCCTGTTGTGAAAGAAAAATCAGAAATTTGAAAGATTTGGAGGAGTGTGTATACATACAGCGGAGGTAGGACGATTAGCCATCGATCTGGACAGCACGCACGAGAATTTCTGGAACATGCTCTCTTCAGCCCATTTGCACCGCCTCGTCTCCTCCATCCGATCCGCCACGGCCCACCGCCCACATCCTCGGGTTTTTCTGTCTGTCAGAGCACGGTGGCGCAAGCACTAGCGAGGTGGTTTGCCGCCTCCGCCCATTCCTTTTCCCCTCTGCTTGTACGTGCCATAAATGGGCCGAACGTACCAAGCTAGAGATCATGCTTCTGTTCTGGCCGGGCCCAACGACTGCCCTCAAATTCACAACAAACCACCAATGTCCTTAGGAATAAGTTCACTTTGACTCCCTTAATAAGTGGTCGAAAATCTAATTCGTACCCCTAAACCACAATACCGGATATCTTTACTCTCTAATTATTAAAACCGGTACAATTTGACTCCCACGATGGTTTTGGAGAGCGGGTTCACTAACGTGGCGCCTACGTGGCGGTGTTTCACCCGGTCTTCGTCCAACGTGGCGTTGATGTGGCATTCATATGATATTAGAATTAAAAAAAATATGTGGGACCCATTTATCATTCACACAATAAAATTGTTGGACCCACTGACATGTGGGCCCCACAATCATCCTCTGATACCTTTTTTCCTCCCCCCTCTCTCTCCTTTCTCTCTCTCTTCCCCCTTCCTCTCCCCCTTCACTGTCGGCGTGAAGTCGCCATGCGGGAAAAGCTAGAGCGGCGGTAGAGGCGGGCGTGGGCCAGAGTGGCGCCAGCGATGGCGGCGGTTGGGGGCCGGAGTAGCGGTGTGGTGGCGGTGGCCGCGGCCAAGGAGGCCAGAGACGAGAGCGGCGGCAGTGGGCGAGGGCGAAGACCAGGCCCGTACCTCCGCGGTTGAATGATTGGAGGATGGTGGTGGCGCCGCCTGATGCCGAGTTCGGCTAGTTCCCCGAGGAGCGAGACTCGAGCATCTCCATGGCCTCCAGCGGCATCACCACCCGAATCGGCCTCGGGTTCAGATATGGCACCGATGTTGCTGCCCGCAGCGGGAGAGCGCAACGTTGACCGTCCCTCGTCCGCCCGCCACCGCCGCTGCTTTGGCCCCCGACCGCCGCCGTCACCGACGCCACTCCGGCCCCCGCCCGCCTCCACCTATTTCCCCGAGGAGCGCGACTCGAGCATCCCCATGGCCTCCGGCGGCGGCACCACCCGAATCGGCCTCGGGTTCAGATACGGCGTCAGCGTTGCCGCCGCAGTGGGAGAGCGCGGAGTTGAGAAGCGGCGGCCTTCCACCAACGATGAGGAGCGGCGGCGTGGAGCAACGGGGCCAAGGCGGCTCACCGCCGACGCATTCCACCGCACCGCTGCGGGCTCTCCTTCGCCGCCCTCGCTTGCCTGCCACCGCCGCCACTCCGGTCGAAGGGGAAAAGGAAGGGGAGAGAAAGATAAAGAGATAGAGAGGGAGGAGGAAGAAGAAGGAAGGAGAGAGGGACGATGACATGTGGGGCCCATATGTCAGTGGGTCTCATTAATTTTTTAATGACTGATGGGTCCCACACATATATTTTTAATTCTAAAATGTCACGTAAGATCCACGTCAACACTACCTGGAACGAAGACCAGGTCAATACCGCCACATAGGCACCATGTCAGCGAAACCACTCTCTAAAATCACTGAGGGAGTCAAATTGCACCGGTTTTAACAGCTTAGGGGTTGAGATATCTGGTTTTGTAGTTGAGGGTCACAGATCAGATTCAGGTCACTTTTAAGGGAGTCAAAGTGGACTTATTCCACGTCCTTTTGATCCGCTTCACCGACGGGGGAGATACTTGACTACTCTACTGTTGACGTAAAAACACGACACCCTAGGAGATCTGCTTAGCTCCAGTGCAGGTCCAAAATAATGATGAGATGCAAGTGTGCTAGTTAGTTTGACCCTGCAACTGACAAGATATATAAATATGTTGATCACCAAATAGCCGATCGGCTGATAAGTTGATATAGTAATTCCAACCGATGTCGATACCAGTAAAGATCTTGATACTTGAGTAAATAATGACATAAAGATAGTCGGCTGATGATAATGTAATATAACAATAATATAATCCAGTAGCAACCAATCGACTAGTAATGATAGATTGAATAAGCATTGATCCGAAGGTTAAAGCATACATCGGCTGGAGATTCGATGTCATTAAATCCAAACGGTTAGATAAACAATGAAACCTTTATTGTCATCGGCTAAATCCAACTTATATGTAATCCTTATAAGCCGATGTAACGTCCAGATAACTCATCAGCTGAAATCCCGATGAAACCCTTATTAGCAATCAAGAATCATGCTAGAGATTATGGTTCTAAGCATGACTTAGTAGATCAAACTTAACTGATGCAGCACTAAGTATGAAAAGAAACATAATATCTAGACAATCAAGCTTTTGATTGATTTTCAGGGTGGTGGATATATTATATAATTTAAGCCAACAAAGTAATCTAGCCGATATCGATAAATCCTAGATGAAGATCGGCCGATGCAAGTAGAAAAAATTGTCAATCTGGATTATATAATGTATACGATAACTTGACGACTTACATGAATAATTACATGAACAAGATTAGAGTGTCGAAGTGATGGAAGCACTAATCCCGATAACGCAAGCCGTCATAACAAGTCTTACCCTTCGTCGGAGATCAAAGTCGATGCAGCCCAACTTGAAACAAGAACTCGTCGAAAGTAAAAGGATAAAAGGTGGTGATGCGCCGAAGTTGAATTGATCGAGAGATAATTTACATGGACCCCGGGTGTACATATTTATACCCATGGGTAGATACTAGTCCATATCGGGCACGACTCAAACTTTCCTAAAGATAAAAGGAAAAATATAAAGTCCTTCTCGGACACTAAGCATACTTTCCTAAAAATAAAAGGAAACTAACAGACTCTTCCTAATTAATAGATAAATTGCCATGTCGCATCCTCAAACTCGGTCTCTTTTGGATAAGCTTCCTTTAATAGATTAATTTTCTTAACCGAATTTGTTAAGAATCCGACTATTGGTGATTGATAGCTTCCATCAGCCGATTTCAGGACTCTGAAGCCGATACTGACTCTAGGCCAATGATGACTTCAAGGCTTATCAAATTTCGTCGTCAACATCTACTCACAATGATTTTTACATTTCCCTCCTCTCTTTCTCTTCTTCTTTTTTAATACGTAAACTAGCAAAATATCCATGTGTTGCAACATGAATAAATTTATGGTTGCAAACAAAACCGAATGCTTCAATAAATTCAAGCGGACAACATGATTGTTAGATTGCTAAAATATGTAAATGATATTTATAAATTGCATGGAAATCGACTAAGTAAGTAAGTATACAGTGAAATATATATTGCTTTTTCGTTTTTATCTCTTATAATGCACGATTACATGGGCCCTTAGCTAGTCTCCGTAGTAACTATTAAAAAAAAGGTACGCATTATTTGTATTTGCAACACGCGTTGTTTATAGATAGTTTGAGCGTTTGTGCGTGTATAACCAGTTAATGTATAGTGGGGATTAATTTTTTGTAATAACGGGTCAATTAAGCAATAGATAGAGAGTTGGGTTTTTGTTTTCACCGGATAATAAAACTTGATCTCAATTGGTATCCATGCTAGCTACGATACTAATAGATAGAGTATCCAATGAGAGAAAGGGGTACATATATATCTTAACTACTTAGAAAATTCGTAACTTTCCTTTCATCATCTTTTTTTCATCCGTCAGGAAGGTTAATTAGACTTTATATTTTTTCTGGGCTGAAAGTGCGCGTGCGGGCTGAGGCGGAGGAGAGAAAGGAGGAAAGTGGGCCAGAAGGGGATGTAAAATAGACTTTTTTCCAGCGAAGGAGACTAATTAGACTTTCGATTTTCCTGGGCGGCGCTTGCGGGCTGAGGCGGAGGAGAGAAGGGAGGAAAGTGGGCCGACAGGGGATGTAAAATAGACTTTTTTTCTGTCGGTAAGGATGCAATTAGACTTCCAGTTTTTCTGGGCCTGCACTTGCGGGCGGAGGCGGAGGAGAGGTGGGCTGAACGTGGCCAAAAAAGAAAAAAAGTTCATTTAGATTTTTATTTAAATAAATATTAAAATGGTGTTTGTATTATTAAAATTGGCAATTGACCTCTGAAAATTCCGAGAAAATTTCAGAGAGTGTAATTAATCATGGATAATTTGACAAAAATTAAATCCAGCTATGTAATTATATTTATCACACTTACTTTACTTTACTTATAAATTAATTTAATTCTACACCTACATACTTTATTCCGGAAAATTTGTATTTTAATTAATTACATAATGTAAATTTTTCTTAACTTTTTCTCAATTTTCTCGTCTTTTCTCCACGTTGCAACGCACGGGCAAGGATAAGAGGCTACGGGTTGAGCTTGCTGGGCCGAACGTCGTCCAAAAAGAAAAAAAGATTTTTATTTAAATAAAGATTGAAATGGTGTTTGTATTATTAAAATTAGCAATTGGCCTCTGAAAATTCCGAGAAAATTAATTTAATTCTAAACCTACCTACTTAGAAATATCCAGGTATTCCGAAAAAATTGTATTTTTAATTAATTATATAATATAAATTTTTCTTAACTTTTTCTCAATTTTCTCGTCTTTTCTCCCATTGCACCGCACGGACAATTCTTTTTATATATATATATATATATACACACACACACATACACACGCACTAGCAACATGCCCGTGCGTTGCACTGGGTAGTAGCAGAATGAGTAATGTTTGATCTCAACAATTTATCGAAGCAACTTAGCCTGATCATAAGCATCAACGATGTGTACTGTGACCACAAAGACATATTTGTTCTTGGATAATTAGTCTGCTCTACATGTGCGGCATGTGAATGATGCTTTAGACATGTGGTCCCGGTGATTATAGCATGGGAGTAATGGATGGGTGAAAGATGGGGTTGCCTTTGCACATAAGGTGACAGACGAAAATTTGCGTGACAAACGGATAAACCGATATTTGTAAGCCTAACGGATGTAAATTGGAACCACAACACAACTCTGTAAGGGGTATTACACTCTCTCTCTTTATAGGCCGATGTCATTAATTATCTTGTATTATATGTTCTTTATGAAACTTTTATAGTCTTTTCACATTCGATGTTCTTTATCTCAATAAATATTTAAATTGAAGAGCATAAAATTTTTATCTCAGCAAATTAAAAGAATAATAGGATGTCACTTATCCTCTAACTCTCTTGTTTTTCTCTCTCCCTTGCTTCTTCTCACCACCTACTCCTTACCATTGTCACCGGCCAAATCCACTACTGGCTCCTAGCCATCATCGTTGGCCTTCTATTTTGTCTCGGCATGTGCTCAAATCGACCTAGGAGACATTATCAGTGAGTTCGGTGCCGCCGGATAAGGTCGATTATGATGGATACCTCTTTCTCATCGCTACTGTCACCGGATCCAGATTCCCTAAGTTTAGTCTATGTTTCAGAACAGGGAAAAGGAGAAAATTGAGAAGATACACAAAACGAGGTGAACCATTAATGCATAACTAATTAAGTATTTATTATTTTAAATTTAAAAAATGGATTAATATGCATAGGAGGAATGGAAGATGGAGGAAAATCGAGCATGGGAGATGGACCACCTAAGATGGATATCAGCTAAACACGGGTGGTCAACCATGGATGAAGCGTCGTGCGCGCGTCGGGTCATGTCTCCAGGGTGGTGTTGCGCTTCTCTTTAGCGACTTCGAGCTCCTCGTTTCTGCTATTGTAGCCTTCGAGCACTGGTGGCATGGCAAGCCCATGCCCGCATGTGATCGACACTCAGAATGCGGCGATTTAGCTTATTCTAAGGCACGTGACCAAAAATATGCAACGTTTTCTTCTGTCTCAGTGTCCCGATCCGACGCTATGAGCAGAGGACGATCGTTGGATGCTGGGAACGAAGAGAATCCAGGAAGTGCACACTACTAAAAAAACATTTTTAAATATGGTCAAAACTAATTTTTCCGTGCGGTTGGACCAACCGTCTACCCAGAAAGGTCTGCGAAAATAGCGATTTTTCCATACGGGTGGCGCACCTACATGCGAAATTTCAATTTTCGCATGCGGGCGCCTAAGTCGTTGGAACCCTAACCCTGACCCAAATGAAAAATCAAAAAATAAAATTCCAAAAATCAAAACTGGAACCCTAACACTAACCCTGACCAGCCACCGCCACCGCCATCATCCGCCCCTCCCATTGCCGCCACCGGCGGATCCGCGTGCGTGGGTGGCGGAGAGGAGGTGGGATCCATGCGGGAGGGGGAGGGGTGCGTGGAGGCCAGATCCACCCCTTCCTCCACTGCTGTCGACGAACCGCGCGCGTGGAGGCCGGATATACCCCTCCCATCGCTATCGGTGGCGGATCCACGCGCATGGGGGGCGGATCCTCGTCACCGCCGAAGCCCGCGCCTACTACCACCATAACCCGCGCCCACCGCCACCGTCGGAGCCCGTCACCCTCACCCTCACCCAAGGTGCTCTCGTACGGCGCCTTCCCCCTAGCTCACGGCACCCTTCTACCGGCGAGCAGCACCCTCACACGGCGCCCTCCCCGGCCAGCGACGCCCTTTCCTGGAGGGCGTCACCCTCTCAGCGGCATCACCCTATTCTCCGGCACAGTGGTGGAAACCTCTTCACGGCAACGGCTGAGCAGCAGCACTCTCCTTGCGTCTCACGGCGGCATGCCCACCAAGCCACCACGGACTCGGGACGGCAGCGTGCTTGGCCTCCAATGAGCAGTGGTGTCGGTGATTTAGTTTTTGTGATTTAATTTTCTGGGATGATTTTGATTCATTGTTGTTGGATTTGTGATTTTATGATTTAGTGGATTTGTGATTTTGTGATTTAGTTTTTCTCGTTTCTTGGCTCAGATGGATCAGATCGGATTTGATCTCTAGTTCAATGATTTGTACGCCCGTGCAGGACAGGAGTGAGATGCGATCTCGCGGACGGACAAACAAAAATTTTGATATGGACAAAAAAATCTCGGAAACCTTATGTATTTTTAATTAGGTATAGAATTATTATTTTAGTGGTAGAAATGCAACTCCCGGAAACCTTATGTATGTATGTATTATTTTAGTTTTTGGTTATGTTTCATACCGACACGTTATGTGTATTTTTTTTTCTTGAGATAGGAGGGTATATACCATGTAGGTAGGCAATGCAGTATCCGGCGGTGGGTAAAAGTGGGTGGTGGAGGAGCGTAGGTGTCAAACAGAGAAATTAAAGGCAAAGAAATGGTCCATGCCACCATCTCCATCGCGCTCCCCACCCCATCTGCTTGCATTACCTTATCCTCCCCCCACCCTCTCTCTCTCGCACCTTCCTCCTCCTTCTGGATCCAGGTCCCCCCTCCCGTCGATCCCTCCCCCTCCCTTTCCCCCTACGTCCGTCCTCCTCCTCCTCCTCTCCATCCGCGCGCACCTACTCCTCCTCTCGAGAAGCTCATGGACGACGGCAGCCACCATGGTCGGGAGAGGTGAGGAGGTGCCTCACCGTGGCCACTTGTTGATGCAAAAAACACACACTGGCCTGAGAGATTTGCTTTACTCTAGTGCAGGTCCAAAATTAGGGTTTCAGATTCAAGGGCGTGCCAGTTGATTTGATCCTGCAATCAACAAGAAAAACATGCAAAGAATATCAGTAAACGATAGACAATTGGCCATAGGGCCGATTTCATATCGTATGTGACCTAGCCGATGCAATAAAGCATGGATCGGCTGTAAGGTGTGGTCAATGATAAAATTAACCCTAAAACTAGTATATCAGCTGAAAAGATCAACGTTACATAATCAATAAATCAATATTACTTTAGAAATAAGCAATTAGGATAGATCGGACTGAACCGAGACAGTATAAATTGCCCAAGTCTAAAGATAATATGAAATAATGATTAAGTATACTGATGTCATTGCCGATATTTAGTTTTAAGCATGTATCGGCTATAGCTCCGATACAACCTTATGCTAGGATATTCTCTAGTAACAAATATATTAAACTATAACCAATTAGATTGATATTAAGTTTAATATATTTATATTAGATTAGATCCTGATATAAGGGACAGACATAGAATACTAAACAAAGCATAACACAATGTAAAACATCTATATCAGGTAAGATCGGCTGAAACCCCGATACTATCCTTATTAACAACCATGCAACAGGTTAGATATCATGATTCTAAATACGACTTAATAGGTTGGACTGAACCAATACAGCATTAAGTATAAATAGAAGCATGAGATCTAAAGAATCAAGCCGATGGTTGCCTTTTCAGGATGGTGGATATATTATATAACCTAGATTAACAAAGTAATCTAGCCGATACCGATGAAACCCTAGAAAGGATTTAGCCGATACAGGTAGATTGCATTGTCGATCTAAGTTATATAACATATATGATAACTCGGAGAATCACAACAAAGAACTAGAGTGTCATAAAGATGTAAGCACTAGCCCTAATGATGTAATTCGCCATGACAAGATATACCTTTTCGCCGAAGATCAAATTGATGCAGCACGACTCGAAAGCACAAACTTGTCGAGAATAGAAAATAAGGTTTGGCGATGCGCCGAGATTGATTGAATGTCTGTTGTTATTATTTACAAGACCTCGGGATCATATTTATACCCGAAATTACAAAAATTGTCCACCACGAACACGACTCATATTATCCTAATACAAATCCAACTAACCAACAAGTCCCTTAGGCGGACTCTTACCGAGAATATCTATAAGGAAATTACATAAAATATCCTAATTAATAGATACAATTGCCTCCTCAGGACTTCATCCGTGCATGGCAATCCATATGAAACACGCTAACATAATCTGATGACGTACACCAAGTCATATTACCAACATCGGCTTCATCGGCTAACCTTGTCCAATTCTGACTCTGCCGATCAGTCCACAGCCGATTCGGACTCCAGCCGATGCGCACTCTGTTTCCTATATCCTCGCATATTTTCAAATCCACTTCAGATTATGTTGTGTTTCCGATCCTTGTAGATAGATTTGCTTACCAAATTTCATCGTCAACACCACTCCTCCGCGGTCACCTCATTGCCGGCACCAGGGCCGGTGACGGATGGGAGGGCTTCCTCAACTTCTTCACCCGTCAGCTTCGCGGTGGTGCGGAGAGGTGGCTGCAGCCGTGGCTGGAGGAGGTAGAGGAGAGGGGGCAGGAGGTGGCAGGGGAGTTGCCGCGAGCCTGCGGCTGAGGGCGCGGTTGCCTTGGAGCGGAGCTGATAGGGTGAGGGAAGTGGATGAGTTCCAGGCGCGTGTGTGGTGCTCGTCGAGGTACCTCTGTGCCAAGGCCACCGCGAGCTGTGATTTGGCGATTTGGGGATTTTTGATTTGGATGAACTTGTTTATGTTAAATGAAAGACTTTGATTGAGAGATTTGTGGATTGTATGTTGTGAGTTGTGATTTGGGGATGGGGATTAATTTGCAGCCGCTGCGCTGGGAGACGCCGAGAGGGAAAGGGAGGAGGAAGGCGCCGACGACGAGGCCGAGGAGGCGCGGTCACGTGGCAGGGTTCAGTGGCGGGAGGCGGATGCGGCATGGAGAGCGGTGGTGGTGGTTCCCATCCGTAGTAGTGGAAATAGGAATCGGATGAAAGGCTTCCGCCCGCGTGAGGTTTCTACCTGCGACGGACGAAAAAATTCATCCGGAAGCCTTGCATATTTTTTTAATTAGGTATAGATATAGATATACTAGCAAAATTACCTGTGCGTTGCGACACGAAAAACTAAAATTATGGCAACTAATAGGAAAATCACTAACAATTCAAATTACGATGATCGACTCCTCAATCTGCAGATCCTTATGCTGGAATAGCCCAATCTGAATGTGTGTGATTTCTGCACCAAATCAAATTCGGTTATTTATTAGTTCAACCACCAGGCAAACTTTAAAGCACAAAATCAGAAGCTGAGGACCAATAGTAGTATTGTTTACACTACCAAAAACAAATTTGAAATTCCCAACACCCAACTATGTACCCCAAATGTTAAGAATGTATATATTGATTGGCACTACTACATAAACGCTTGCAAAAATTGGCCTCTATTTTCGCATACGGCTCCTTATGAGGCCCGCATGCAAAAATCAATTTTCGCAGGTGAGCCTCTTAACAGACCTCCATGCAAGTGGAACTCTTAAGCGTCCGCATGTGAAAATCAATTGATTTTCGCAGACGGGCCTCTTAAAAGCCCGCCAAATAAGTCTAACTATTTGCGCGGAGGCCGGCGGAGGAGGCGCGCGATGGCGGGCAGCGGCCCCCCTGCGCGGAGGCTAGCGGAGGAGGCACGCGATGGCGGTGGCGGCCCTCCCTTACACGGAGGCTGGTGGACATCGCGCGCCTCTCCCCTGCACGGAGGCCGGTGGAGGAGGCGCGCGAGGGCGACGGCGATGGTGACCCTCCCTGCACCGAGGCTGACAGAGGAGGCCGTCCCTCGCACGGATCCGGTGGCGATTACCCTCCCCGCGATGACGACGTCCTCGGCAGTGGCCGCCCTCCCTCACGATGATGACGGTGGTAGGAGCGAGCGACCAGCGGGCGGATCCACCGCCCCGCCCTCGGGAGTGATGGCAAGGGTGGTGGGGCCGAGAGCGTGCGGCCAGCGTGTGGTGGGGGCTGCTCCAATGGCTAGGGTTTTGGTATTTATTTTTATTTTTATTTTTTGCACCGAAACTATTTTCGCATGTGGTTGGCTTAGGTGACCATTTTCACATGCGGTTGTGCTACCCGCATGAAAAAATAAGGATTTTCGCAGACACCTAGGTACAGACGGGCCAAAGACCCGCATGCAAAAATCTGTTGTGGCCATTTGGAATTTTTTTAATAGTGTGGAATGAATACGTCCTGATCTTATCCAACTCCAAAGTAGTTGTATCCTTATCAAAATTTTGATCATATCGATCGTAGTTGGAATTTATCAAATTTAGAAGTAGCCTCAGCATTATCAGATCTCCTCGATGATATGATCGAACCATCTAGTCTCGTTCCCGAACTTGTTCCCAGCCGACCCCTTTGATTAATGCATCTAGTTGGGTTGTTGATGTACGTATGGACTTTATCACGTACGCTGGGCCGCTGCTGCAACGAATACTTCGGAAACGATCATACATAAACACGTCGTAAGTGAATCGGATAAGAAGCAATATGGATATGAATAGGAATCGGTAGATTCATGCGGAGTGCGGGTGCTGGAAGAAGCGTACACGCTTTGCTCGTACAGGAGACGGATCAAGACGGATAAAAATTGAAGTGGGTATAAAGTCATTTTCAATTTTTATAATAGATAAAGATATATACTTGGACGAGTAGGAAATGACCATGGATAGCTACACGTACGTACATGTGGCCCACCAGCCGGCCTAGTACGCTTCGACAGCTATATATCCATGGACCATGGATAGCTACACGTACGTACATGTGGCCCACCAGCCGGTCTAGTACGCTTCGACGAGTCTCGGCTGGTGGCAACAAGCCAACAAGTGCGTGTGTGATCGTGGTCGGTCATTGAGGCTAGAAACGACACTACTGCTGTGGCTGGCGTACGTTCGCCGTTCGCCGTTCACGTCGATCACCCCCAACTACTGCTTCCACGACGGACGACAAGAGGCCAGACGTCGTACGTCTCGTCAGGCTGTCGTCGCCACCAATGCTGCAGATCGATGGCCGCGCGGCATCAAACACCTGCCCTCCAAGAAAAATATACCACGGCATCCTCAATTAACAACAAAAAAAATATATATATATATAAGCTTCTTCTTGTGATGCATGTAGTACGATAATCAGATATTCGTATCAGCATACAGTTACTGGTGGTCTCTGCACGTTATCAACACCGTTCGATCGAGCAGCTGGACATACCTTTTTTTTGACCGGAAAAACAGTGGGGGAAAAATCTAGCCTTTGGTTTAACAGAAGCAGCTACATTAGAGTTGGATAACTTAAGGTGCTTAATTATACACAACAGCTACCCATACACATTACCAAGGATAACTTAAGGTACCCAATACATAATCATAAAGGTTGGTTGCGTGTTTCTGCTCCCTATCATATCATATCATATCGATCGCTGGTGCTTCTTAACCTCATCTTCATCTATTCGACGCAATCATGTCGGCAACGAAGTAGCCTGAAACAACGGCTGGAATAATCACAGCCAAGTTCAAACGTCTCTTTGCTGTCTTGAGCCTTAGGTTGTTATATGTCACATACAGGGGCGGCAAAATGAATATAGTCAGCATTCATATCATAGAGGAGACGTTATCAATGTATATAGTTGGAATATCAGAATATGCATATCATATACTTACCCTGAGTTGGCCTTATACTCACGAACCAGGTCAGATAACTCTTTTCTCTTCTCAAAAACAAGGCCTGCCTTTACTGGATCAGCGGTTTTCAACGCCTCTTCAACTAGATGGAAAAACTCATGTTCCTTCAGCTCACAACGCCTCTTGATATCCATTCGACCATCTGGAGCAACCCTAGATTCTGAAGAAAAGCCATGCTGCGGAATAACATGGTAGATCATGTTAACATTCCATTGACCTTCGCATCGGATACATAAACATGAATGCATCACACCAAGCTAAGCCCAAAAAAAAAAACAGATAATCAATACACAATCATTTGAGTCAAGCAAATCACTGTGTGACAGCTCTTTTGCGCACCCCTAGATGGTAGGGTCTGACTGCATACTGGCCGACACATCAGAGGTACAAAACTTCTACACACAAGGAAGAGGAATCAGCTCAGTGACTATACAGTACACAGCCTCTAATGGCATGGTTTACTGTTACCCAGTGAATATCTGCCATCAGGTGCAAGGCACAAGGAGGAGGAGGGGGCCTGATCAAATAAAGCATCCAAATATGATTCTGTCATGTTGCCAGGTGATGAAAAATTTAAAGACAAGTTGGAAGTGCCACCTTAGAGGAATTAAATAATCTTACTGAGCTGTTATCCCCTGCTGCAGGTCTGCTAGTTCAAGCATCCGAATGTACTGTTGCCATATTTAAACTTGAAGCTAACAAGGAATGATAGATACTTGATAATGAAATTGTGCATTAAGAAATATATAAGGCAGGTCAACTGTTCCTATTTTCAATGCACCAAATTACGAAAAATAGAATCTGGTAGTAGAAGAAAAGGCATTTTTTGGAGCCTCTATGAAGTTACCAATCAACAATGTTCATTTGGGAATCTTGTGTCCAGATAACTTTATCTTTTAATACGAATATGATTTTCTGGCAAGTTCTTATCCAAAAAAGAAAATGACATTGTACTTAACTGGTTTAGAGTTAACACTTACACAATACTGCTAAAAAAAAAATACTTCTCAATATCATCATTGCAATCTACTTTGAGGAGATTAGGCCCTGATTGAAGTTACTAACATGTCTATCACTCTTTCAAGCTAGTACAAGTTAGCTACATGCATTTGTACTTTCAAGGAAGGAGCCAACCAATTTAAATTACCAATCCAATTGCTCTACGGTTGGATTTCAAGCTGGCAGAAGTCAGCTACGTGCATTTGCTCTTCCAAGGAGGAACCAACCAAGCTCTGCAGTTGGAGCAGGACACTGTATGTCAGTGCGCTCAAGTTGAAGAAGTCAGATACATGAATGGATAGGACTAGTAACACATTCAAGGAATGGAGACACCAAGGGCATGTTTGGTTCCTTAATCCAGCTTGATTAGCTGGGTAAGAGGGTGCTATCTCAGGTGGGCTTATAGCTTATGAGAGCAAGATATCTATTTGGTTATTTTGCCTGTGCGAGCGGTTGTTGGCTGAAGACGTTGGACACTTGCAGCCCTGTTGGAGGAGAGCCAATTCCACTCTCCTTGGTGGGCAGATCTAAACGTGCCCCAAGATACTGATGGTGGTTGGAGAGAGTGAGTGGTCACATCAACCAAGTAAGGTACTACCAGATAGGGATGTTAGCAAAGACAGTGTTGTGGATATGAAACATTAATAAAGTGTTCCTCTTGATTGAAGCGGTTTATCCATCAGAATTAGTAAGCCTTTTACCATTGTTCTGCTCAAATGATCCTTGTCTAGGAGTTGAACCACAAAACATGTTTGGCATGGAATTTTGATTCTCCTTGATAAAAAGCGAGTTTAACTGTTTGTACCCACAAAACTAAAAAGAACAAAGTCGGTGCCTTTGTAAATAGTTTCTTGGTGACCAAGGAAATTGTGTTGAGAATCTTAGTGTCACATACATTACAGTGGATCTTAGTGACCACATACGTCACAGTATTTGATTCCATTATCATATGATAATACTATATTTGTATTTATTTATTGTATTATACCTTTATATCTTCTAAATATATAGAATAGAGGAATCCCGATTTGTCAAGTCTCATGATCGTATCAAGATCTATTTAAACTCGGCTCAATCTGAAAAAAAGATTGAGCCGAGTTTAATTGCAATCAATTAGAAGAAAAAAGAAGAATTACTGCATTTCGTAACTGAAAGGATATTCTGTCTAAAAGAAAAGTTGAGACATGGTTTTCCTAGGTTAAAAAAATACTAAAATAACAACAGATCGGGAATGGATGGTTTCGTGGTAAGAGACTACCTTGTTGTTTTTTAGGGCAGTGGATGCAGATGCATCAGAGTTGATGAGGCGCCGGAGGAGCGGTCCGTGCTGAAACCCTACCGGTGAAGCCGCACCCAGACCCGGCGAGGCCGCCGCCGAGAACGCGCGGCGCAGCGCTACCCGGGCAGATGAAAGCTTCGTCGCCATCGCCCTCCAACTCCAACACCCGCTGCTTCTTCTTCCTTTTCTTTCTTCGATTTCTTCGATTCGGAGGCGCTTTCCCCTTTCCTTTCCTTTTCTTCGATTCGGAGCCTCTCCTCTCTCTCTTGCTAATATTTGCTGTGAAATTTTCCTCTCGCCCCCTCCGCCCGTAGAGAAATTTCCTTATTTACCATCTATTACGAAGAGCTTCGTCACACTCTGGAAGAGATAAGCCAGGGGCACAGGCGTCTTTTCGTACGTGCATTTTCAGGTAAAAAGAGTAGGGGCATGTCCGACTAGTACGTATTATTCGGTGAATGTAGGGGTGAATCGTAAAAATACGTAACCTTACGAGAGAAGGAGCCTCTCCCTCTTCTTCACAGTTGAAACCCCCGAGAAGAAACCCCTGAGAAACGACGGCGACGGCGACGGCGACGGCGGCGGCGGGCAGCGGCGGAGGGAAGTTATGGCGGCGAGGGTTGCGTGTGTCCGTGCGCGGCTGTACGGGCATCGCGGTGCATTCCGCCACCCGGCTGCCGCCTTCGACTCCGACGGCTTCCGCAGGCTAGGTTCGTCCGCCGTGCAGCAGGTTCTTTTTCCCCTATACCTTCTTCCTCCTTCTAGCCGAGGTGCCGAGCTGATGCAGCTCTAAACTGTTTCTGGTTTCTTGATCGCTTTCTTGAATATATCTCCCATCTTCTAAAAAACCCTCTATTTGTTTTTTAAAGAGAAGGCCCCCTTTTTTTGTGATGTTCTATTATGAGAGAAAAACATCACCAAATATCTGATAGTGTAGCTTCATTCGTAACAAGGATTTCATCATCATATATAGAATAGTTTACACGAGAATCTCCATCACAGGATATTTCATACATCTTCGTCTTTAACCAAACTAATATTTTGCAGTAACTAGTAACGTGTCCGTGCTAACGGTACGGTGCTAACGGTACGGTGATATTTTGTAATTCAAATATTGTACATCCAAATCGTCGAAAAAATGCTTCCACGTACCGTTGTTTCTAATACAAAATGTAATACACAATAAGGACATAAGTCATTTTACAGCTCACTTGATGGTTCGATATCTATACATATCTAGGAATGGCATGGGAGGGGTAACAAATCTAGTTAAGTGGTATAGAAGGAAACTTGGTTTCAGTGGCAAGAAATTCTCTCAATAATCTATTATCTGCATACTATGATCACTGCTTCAGAAAAAAAATTATCCAGATCCCCACAAAACCTCCACAATCCTTACTGATCTAATTTGTAGGAGAATAATTAGATATCTACAGCCACCGCTTCAGATTTATTTAACAACCCAATAGCCTATTATGCACTTCATTGTGTTCAACTTGAAATGCCTTGCTTGTGCTGCAGAGAGGTGAAATGAAATCTTAAGAACTATTAAAGGTGGTTCAAAACAAAGAAAAAGGCTAGGCCTTGATCAACATAAACCAGTTCTTTTTAATTTTAGCTTGCTCAATGTTAGCATAAACACCAACATTAAACAACACCATATCTTAAGGGGACTCATGTTTGATCATTAAGTGGGGAATAATACAGCTATTGACAATCTTGCCAATCAGGTGCAACACAAAATCATGCAAATCAATGTATCATATTTCAAAAAGATATGTTGATCAAATCATGTAATACCAGTCAAACCACTTAACCACACATGAGTCAAGCTAACCTCACCGCCCCAGATGTCGCCGCCTCCCAGGTGTTTCACACGGGCAGCCCCTCAATGTGCCCTACAACCATGATGTAGGCCTCCGTCTCTGCGGCTCTGCTACCATTGGCTGCCTTGTAAATAACACTCGTTGTAGTTCAATATATGTCAAACCACCCTGTTAAACATGAGGCACATGATTTTTTTGGCAGAAAATTGGAAAATAAAACATTCCGAAATAGCACAAATTATTTGTACCGATAAATCAAAGATTATTTGAAAAAGAATACATAGAAGTAAGGAATGCACTGTAAAAGAACAACATCATCTCAAATCTCGGACTTGATCACTTAACATGATCTCAAATCGAGCAGTTCATGAGCAGCAAGGTTTTTTTTTTAAGGAATGAGCAGCAAGATTTCGATGAGCAAGATCAGTGAAATACCATGCTGAAATCCAGAAATTACATGCATACTTGGTACTATCTACCGTAAATTCAAACAGTACATGCTACTCTGATCATGTCTATATGCTGTGAAAATGCTGAATATGACTGAAATTCTGAAACCAACGACATGGGATTCTATATTCATTCTTCCCTTCCCTATAGACATCAAGACAAACCACTAATGTTGTACTGACAAAATCTGTAGCCTTGCTTGGGTAAATCACTGCATTTATAATTAATTGTTATACAACACTCCAACGGAGACCAAGTATTTAGGTTAAAAAGAGCAAGTTTCAACCCATTGACAATAAAGCTCCGACATTTAGATAAACCTCAGCCCAGTAGATTGGAAAATAGTTACCTTTAATATCGGCTGCATCGATCCTCCGCTCCATTCTCTAGCAAAAAGCATCAGACACAACCATGGCTCCACAGATCACCGTCTGCTGCGCGTTGTCGCAGTGTTAACACCACCTCCATGCTGCGAGAACCTTGACATCAATAGAATGTGTAAGTTTTTTATCCCGTATACATACCTTATTATACCTCATCAGTCATCAATTGAACATAATCATTAACTGAAAAAGAACAAAGTTGTGCAGGACCAGGCCAATTTAAGCATCATGCAAACTGATAACTCAAACTGAAAGAACGATATATCTTTACCTCTATAGTGTGTTGAATCACCTTCTTTGATCAAGAAATTATGCATATATTTCAAGATGGAAAGCTGAAAACAAATCCATAATTCAGAAAGCTGAGCACAATTTAACAGATTAAAAGTTAAGAGTCGATATCTAGAATTGAGTTTGGAGGGGTGGAATACTATATTGCACAGTGCAAACAGGTAGGTAGCACAGAAAACAATACGGGGGATAACTTTCTTGAAATGAAAATCCATGCGATGTTGAACTATTTTATCATGAGAAAAAACAGGGACCCACAATGAACGCATACATCAGTAGACTACAATATTTTCATTTCATCCTCCGCATTTAAATTTATTCCATACATCAGGGACCGTAACCAAACAGAGTGGGAAATCAAACCAAATCAAATTTGAAGGAGCAGCAACCATGGTTAGCGGCACTGACAATAAATGGATTACAATACTGATTGGTCAGATCCTTTTGTAAAAAACAAAACCCTACCATTTGATTAAATACTGCTTGGGCTGCAGTATGTGCATGTCTTCCCTGAACTCCTTGCAAACTACAGACATGACCCCAAACATCTTATAGTAACCAATCATAACTGAATCCTTTTGTTAAATCATGGACTGGATAGTTGCAAACATAAATGCAGAGCATGATACATAGAGGATCATGAACAAATATTAATCGAGGCCTATATCAAATTAGAGTTCTGAATTTGGAAAGGAACTTACTTGAAAGTCAGAGCTATTAGAGCATTTTGCAATCAAGCAGAACACTTGCACCATCCACTTTTGACCAAACGAGGCATTCAACAACTGCAAACAATGTTAAGAAATTGGCTCTCAAAAATTGCACAATCATCAATAGGTTTCCTAGGGAATTACATGCTAATGAAATCAATACTCATTCAGCTGCATGGCTGTCTAGCCTCAAGTGAATTTTTGCCTCAAACTTTTGCCAAAAATAAAACCCTAAAGGCATTTCATCGAGCACTACGGGAGCAATGGGACGAAATAATGTACCTGTGGGGAGTGTTTGGCACAGCCGTCGATGGTCTACTGGCCTGACCGACCCCTGCCTCGACTTGGTGGGATGTGAGATCCAGAGCCGTTTGCGGCGGGTAGCTGACGTTGGCACCGGCGTCGCCCCGCAGTAGCAAAGATTCTTGTGCACTGATGTACTGGGATATATATTATGTATTTCTGAGAATTAGTTAGCATTTCTAAGAATCATAGAGAAGAAATTTTCATACCAGTAAATAAACATGGACAGATGCATGGGGCATGTGTCATGTAAAAGTAAATCCTGAAACACATGATCCAAATAGCCATATTATGATGAGAATTTATATAGAATGGATAGCAAAAACAAAGTTGTAACGATTCCTGTCAAAGATCTGGCATTAACAAATAGGGGTCATCGCTGACTTATCTATAACCAATCAAGGAAATCAAGAATTCTTATATTTTTATCCAAACTAAACAACGATGCTAGATGTAGTAAATTTTATTAACCAGAGGTTAGCTCACAGGATGTTAATGTTGGGCCAGCTATTTACGAACAATCAACTCCTGTTCTGAACAAATAACATCAACAGCGGCAACACCTAAAAAAGAAGATCCCTATCTTAATAATTACCTAGTAGTTATACCGCTGCCAAAGTGTCAATGGGTTCATCATCTTGGTTGATACTTTGACAGGATATAAAATAAGAGGACCAAAAGTAGAAAAATTTCCATTCTATATCTAAAAATGAGTTTGTCAGAGTAGCATGCCAATAAGAAAATTAACAGAAAAGAACTTGCGGGCAGGTTGAGAGTATATTGGAAATCTTTTGTACAGAAATGCCACCTCCCTGGAGTTTCGAGTTTTATTTGATGCAGTCATATATACCACGACTTTCTGAAAGCAAATTCTAATGATGAATATTACAAAAAATGTTGAAACTTTTTACTCTCTTGAAAAAGGACATGCAGAATGGATCAATCCTGTGAAACTATGACGGAGTGCGGGAGGCAGGCGGAGACAGTGAGGCGCTGTTTCTGGCATGGGCGCGGGGAGGAACGATGGGTGGCGACAGCGATTCGAGGGCGGCGGTGGCCACGGTCCCCTTGCTCTCAGCGACCGATCTGGAGGAGCGACGGCGAATTGAGATGGGCAGCGGTTAGGGTGCGGCGTTGAGGGGGAGAGAACCGGGGGGAGGGGGTGTGCAGCCCGAAAATGCGATCGACTGAAACGCGCGTGCGATCGACGGGGATGCGGGGGGCGTGCGGATACGCGGTCGGCTGAAACGCTATCTGAGCCGTTGGATTAAGCGATGGGTCTGCCTGGGTAAGGATTCAAGATCACCGCTAGGCTTTTTTTAAGTAGTAGAGATACATAGCTAATATGACAAGTTGTTAACACATAAGCCAAAATATTTATCCACTATCATAGGTCCCCTAATCTAAATGTTAGTGGTATAACAGAAATTCTCATGGCTAGCTTGATTATCAATCAACTCACAGATCTTGGCCAAGTATTGTAAATTCTTATGTCGTGAGGTATATAAGCTATAGAAACAAAGACAACATAACAATTAGATAGAATTTGGGCATCCTGTTTGAGACAGATTCATTATAAGAAACTTGAAAAAACAATAGTACCTTTACAATATGATCCCGATGCGATGGATTATCCAAATTGATTTTTTACAAGCATAGAGTACATAAATCTTGATTTCTCTAAGCCTATTTAGCAAGACATTCATACTCTCATTCTGTTTTTTTTTACTTTACCTTACTGAACACAAAAAGAGAGAAAATTCAATGTTGTATTCTAGATAACCAAACTTAATGTCTGGAGTAGTATATTTTCTTTTCTGCAATGTAAAGCTTAGCTCTGAAATGATATGTACAGCACAACAATATGCATGGTGTTATCATTTAGAGTCCGCACAATTTTCAAAGTTTATTACCAATTATTATATTTATGAACTGACTTAATGAGTTAGAAAAAAATAAAGTTTGAACAACATTCATTACTTGGCTAGCCCCAAACAAAGGAGGAACAGAAAGAGAGCATATTGTAGATGTTCCATTATTGGTATGCCCTTGTGGTCTTTATGCTCCATTAGTATGCCCTTGCAGTCTTGCACTAACTGTGAAAATGTAGGAAAACAAATAAGCAAAGCATTTTTGTTAGAGATTACACCGGTTGCTTGTGAGTGGTAAATAAGGAAATTATCAAGGAAATCCCTGATGCGGTTAATTAGCTCAACATCATGCAAAGGGTTGGGAAGATTTGTCAAAAAAACATGCATGTAACATTATCATCAAGGACATTAAATTGGGTGTCACAACCTCAACCAGTGAGTAAGCATAGGAGGCTTGAAATTACGAGAGATATGTGAATTAAGAATACTTAATTAATGGAAAAGCGAAAAGAATATTTATTCTTAGTGCATATATGAACATTTTTTTTACAAAGTCACCTTTATCATCTCCTGTAAAATTGCAACTGTTCCAAGATATTGTACATTAGTGGTTGCAAATACTTGCTCATTCAAGAAACAAAAGGTAATGTCAGTTATGTGGCATATTAGGATATGTAAATTTCAATCACACTGTTAGCAATCATTTATACACTAAGCAATTATTTTATACTACATAGAGTCACTCTTTGATTTCATTCAATAAAATATTTCTCTTATGCCAATATGAAATCTCAGGGCTTTACGAAATTCATCAACAAGATGCAGTCTGGAAACATGGGAGCATACTACTTTCAGCGGTCTAGAACCATATGGAATGAGTACTTTGCATTGTGAGTAATACATTTCAGTGTCTGATCTGCATGTTTGTTGATTCATTTACACGTATGTAATCTAGTTAACTAATGTAATGTTTGTTTGTGTTTATACTAACTGTGTAGCGAAAAAACTCCCATTAGCTTTGGAGTGGTAGCAATCCCAATCTTTTCTTGGATAGGCTATAAGGTGTCAGAAGTGAAGAATAAAGTTGGCAAGGTGGAACAAGATGATTACCTTACCAAGAGGATTGCTATGTGGGAGGAAGAGGGTGGCACAGCGGAGGATGGGCTGGATGATGTTGCTAGTCAGCTAAGTTCACTCAACGACCGGATGGATCGTTTTGAGGAGTTGGTAGAGAAGCGGTTTGAGGGAGTCCGCGAGAAGCAAGATTTGGTGGATCAATACCTGTTCAAAGCATATGCAGTCCGTGGTAACATCAAGGCCGAGAAGGAGTAGATCAAGAGTCAGGCGAAAGCAACAGATGGATGGACAACTTAATTTGCTATATTGCCCTATCCGGCCATATGTTGATTATTTTGATACTCCTAACTACTAGTAGTCGTAGGGAAAACTGCAAGTTCAGCCAATGATTGGATATTGCTTCCTTAGTTTTGTGAACCGTCTAGATGTTTTTATACATAAATTTACGTATGGACATGTCGACGTAATCACGGTCCAATTGTTCATCCCTATTTAGTACTAATATAAGTTTTTTGAGACTCAATTTAATGGAGTGAAGACTAACTTTGTACCCTCATGCATGTTTGAAGTATAGGGTAAGTACATTATATTGCAGTGGCTTACTCCAGGATTTTGGGATAATTAATTTGTTGGATGTAGCGGAAAAGGTCGCCTATCAACTCCTGTAAACTGTAGGGAATTATAGTTGCTCAGTCTACTTTAGATTCCACATCTAGAGTTGATTTCCTTTTGACGACTACCTAATATCACAACGTGTAACTTCGTTAAATAGAAAAGAGTAAATTTCATTAAACCTCACCTATTATGGTACAAGTTGCAAAAAACACACTAATTTTGACACATGTTACATAACCCCAGGTAACCATTTTGTCTTCGATCTACTACATTTTTGTAAGTTCTACAATCACATCTTAAATTTTTATCCATCATATAAATGTAATGTCCTTTTTCTAAATTTTGATATAGGAGTATGTCAAAATAGACCGATTAAAATATATCATTTATCTTATTTTAATATTTCAAGAGATATGATTTGTAGTATACCCATATGCTTGTTCTTTTTTTAGTTGTTCTATGATCAGCCATGTCACGATATTGAGATCTCTCCATTTGTGGCTAGACAAGTCCCCGATGTCGAGATGGTTCCATAGTCCTTGTAGCTGTTCAATTATTACATAGAATGACTAAGTATACACGCATAAATAATTTCATAGACGGTCGATTGCAATTATAAAAGCAAAATCTTGAGCACAAACAGATATCGGAGCTAGAAAATAAAACTAGTGATTTACTTTTTTTTCTTTTGTGCTGTCGGCGTTAATTTGTCTGTAGGGCTCGATTAAATTGACATTCAGTTCCACGCCAACTCACATCAATTTGTTTTCATAATTTTACATTTGAAAAAATAATTATCCAAAGAAATTACGTGTAACTGATTGGTAGATTTAAATAGATAGAAACACAGTAAATTATGTTTGTAACTTTGTTGCTTTCTTCGATGGCTGCACTGCATTCATATCAGCGGAAAGAGCGTCTTGATTTATGAGTGGAGTATGTGTTCCATTGACTACTAGAGAACTGATCTTTGTTAGGTCACGTAAAATCCACATTTATCCTGGTTTGTAACCGGAACTAAAGAATATCGATTCAAAAGCCTACGGAACTTTTTGATGTTTAGTCCTGATGAGTAACACCAACCGGGACTAAAGATCATTTTTAGTCCCGGTTCAAAAATTGTCAGGACCCCACTATCTTTAGTCCCGGTTGGTGACACTTTAGTCCCGGTTGTTTATACCAACCGGGACTAAAGAAAAAAGAGCCGAACCGCACGGGGGAGGGATCGAGAGACGCGCGTGTCCTCAATCCTCGTCCTTATCTGGCCCTTTCTCTTTCTCTCCCTCAGTCCTCGTCCTTATCCGGTCCTTTCTCTTTCTCTTTTTCCTCCTCCTCCCTTTCAGATCTCCTCCTCCTCCTCCTCTCCGATCATTGGCGAGCACGGTGGGCTGTCATCCCCTCCGCTGGATCCGGTGGGAGGGGAGGCGGCGGCATCGCGCGCACTCTACCGCATCACCCTCCTCCTCCACTCCTCCTTCCCCTCCCCTCTCCTCCCCGCGCAGTAGGTGGGTGGCAGCGGATCGTGCCGGCGGGCGGAGGCGCACGAGGGGGATGGCAGTGGGCGGAGGCGGCCGAAGCAGCGTCGGTGGGCGGAGGTGGCTAGTGGAGGCGACGGGCGGAGGCGGCGCTGGGGAAGCGCTGCAAGAGCGGGGGGGTGGGGGGAAGAGGAGGAGGGCTCGGAGCGCGGCGGAGGCAGAGGTGAGGAATTCGCTGGCAGCGAGGTGGGGGAAGAGAGGAGTTCTCGGTGAATTTGTGTGGTGATTTTTTTTCATCGATCTGTGATGTGATGAATTTATGGTGAATTTCTTGCCCAAAAAGATTTAATATGTGGTGTCAATTTGATCTGTGATGTTCATTATATCTGTGAATTTGTGATGTCAATTTGATCTGTGATGTTCATTCGATTTGTGAATTTATGATGTCAATTTGAGTCTGTTCATTCGATGTGTGAATTTGTGATGTTGGTGAGTTCGGCTCATATGTGTTGATGCAAAAAACACACACTGGCCTGAGAGATTTGCTTTACTCTAGTGTAGGTCCAAAACTTGCTTTTAGGTTCGAAGGGCGTGCCAGTTGATTTGATCCTGCAATCAACCAGAAGAAATGTGCAAATTTATTAGTAGACGATAGTCAATCGGCCAGTTAGCCGATATCATATCGTATTGTAACCTAGCCAATGCAATTTAGCATGAATCGACTGTAAGGTGTATAGTCAATGATAGAACTAACCCTAAAACTGGTACATCGGGTGAAAATATTAGTATTACATAATCTATAAATCAATATTACTTTAGAAATAAGCAATTGAGATAGATTGGACTGAACCGAGACAGTATAAATTGCCCAAGTCTAAAATAACATGAAATAACGATTATATGTACTCATGTCATAGCCGATGCGCAGATTTAAGCATGTATCGGCTATAGCTCCGATACAGCCTTATACTAGGATATTCTCTTGCAACAAATATATTCAACTGATATCAATCAGATTGATTGTAAGTCCAATATATTTGTATTAGATTAGATCCTAATATAAGGGGCAGATATAGCATATTAAACAGAGCATAAAACTATGTAAAACATCTATACCAGATAAGATCGGCTGAAATCCCGATACTATCCTTATTAACAACCATAAAGCAGGCTACAGATCATGATTCAAAACACGACTTAATACATCAAACTTAACTGATGCAGCATTAAATACGAAACGAAGCATGATATCTAAACAATCATGCTGATGGTTGCCTTTTCGAGATGGTGGATACATTATATAATTCAAACCAATAAGACAATCTAACTGTTATCGATAAAACCCTAAATAGAGATCGGCTGATATAGATAGAGAACATTGTCAATCTAAATTATATAACGTATATGATAACTCGGAGATTCACAAGATAGAATTAGAGTGTCATAAAGATGTAAGCACTAATTCCGATAATCCAAACCGCCATAAAAAGGCCTACCTTTTCGTCGAAGATCAAACTGATGTAGCTCGACTCGAAAGCATGAACTTGTCGAAAGTAGAAAACAAAAGGTTGGCGATGCGCCGAGATTGATTGAACGTGTGTTATTTTATTCATATGACCTCGGGTCTATATTTATACCTGAAAATACAAACATTGTCCATCACGGACACGACTCATATTATCCTAATACAAATCTAACTAACAAACAAGTCTCTTAGGTGGAGTCTTACCGAGAATATCTATAAGGAAATTACATATATTCCTAATTAATAGATACATTTGCCAATTCTGGACTCAATCCTTGCCTGGCAACATCGTCGCAAACTCTCTATCGAATCCGATACTGACTTCACATGCAATATCGGCTACATTGGCTATTCCAGATCGGACTCAGTTCCAGCCGATACAATCTCCAGCAGATGCGCACTCTATTTCCGAGAATTCCGCATATCTTCGAACCCGCTTCGGATTGGATCTCGTTTCCGATTAATAAGCTTGCCAAATTTCATCGTCAACAATATGCAAACAGCATAAAACAATAAAAAACGAAAAAAACACTTTAGTCCAACAGTGACGGAGGGTAAACTCCTCAGCGGGGGACTGTGAGGGACCCCCCTTTTGAGTTCGGCCTAGGGTGCGAGGAACACGTTTTCGGCTCTTACTCTGGTGCGCCGGTGGCGTGGAGAGTGCCTCTCTCAAGAAAGTGCAGTGGCGCAAGGAATTATACAGGTCCGGGCCGCCGGCGAGGTATAATACCCTATTCCTGTGTGTGATGGACTATATCAGTTCTTGTTCTTAGGGATCGAACCCCTTTTCTCTAGGTCTGGGTCTCCTTTTATACTCCCAAGGGGACACCACATGGGCCAAACAGGCTATCTTCTAGAGAAAAGGAAATAACATTCTTTTACAATTAAGGGCCACACTGTTGCTTGCGGTGGAAGTCCCCCGTTCTGCAGCGCCGACGTGACCCTTGTCAGGGTGCCCATTATTTGTGTATGACACCACGCATCATTCTTCATTAAATGGTAGGGACTTGCACGCTCCCCTGTATAAAGCGACGTGAGCCAGGCGATTAGACCTGGCTTACCAACTCTGGCCGGATAAGTGACCCGAATCGGCTCACATGATTTTAATGTGACTCAACGGGGCGTGCAGCATACCTAACGGCGCACAGGGAGCACGTCCGGCACTGTGCCGTGTCCCATCGGTCATTCTTACCGGTCACAAACCGGTCAGCCGGCTGTGACCGGTGTCAGGCGCGCGCGTGCTTGTCTACTCGCATTTAATGCGACACGCGCGCGCGCAGGCGCACTCCGCCTGTGCCACCATTAAGGGGGTAAGGTGAGCGCTGGGAGCGCCCACCTACTCCGACACACGTGGCGGCGGCCCGAGGGGGTCGGGGGAGCCCGACCCCTGCTCCGGTAGTGAGCAGGAGGTGCTGGAACTTAGAGCGGGCGGCCGCCACGTCACCCTCGGGGGATGGCCACGTGGGTGCATGGGGCCGCCTCAAGCGCTAAGTCGACATACCCCTGGGCCCATGACACCTACCGTAGCCCCCGGCGTAAAGCCTAATGGGGCCCACCGTGGGACAACCAGGTTTGACGCCAACCTATCGATCCGGCGTGACGTGGGCCCAGGTTTTCAGGGGAGATGAACGGTCGCCGGTTTCATGCGGAGGAGGAGCGCCTCTCAGCGATAATGGGCCATTATCTCGTAACAACCTTGTAGCACCTTAATTTTCTTTTCGTATTTATTTAAAAATCTTCTCTCAATTAAAAACTTGGTTTTAAAATTTGGATTTTATTTGTGCCAAATGGATCTCATATTTTTCCTCCCTCCAAAAATTCACCCCAAATTCAATTCCAAATGTCAAAAAAAAAAGAGAGAAAACTCCCAGTTGGGCCCCTTTTCTCTCTTTTCTCTCCCTTGGCCCAACCCCTCTCTCCCCCTCTCCCTTCTCCCCCGAATGGGCCGGCCCACTCCATCTCCCTCTCCCTCCCCTATCCCCGGCCCAGCTCCCCCTCCCTCACTTTTCTCTCTCCCCTCGGCCCATGGGCCATCCCGCGCCGGCCCGGCCCACCCGGGTCGTCTCCCACCTCCGGCCGCCCGCGCCCACCGCCGCCGCTCGCTGTTGCCGCGCCGCCGCCGCGCTAGCGCCGCCGCCCGCCGCGCCCTCGCCGCGCCTGCGCCCACCGCCGCCCGCGCTGCCGCACGCCGCGCCACCCGCGCCTCGCGCCCCGCGCCCGCGTCCCGAGCGCCGCGCCCGTCCCGGGCTCCGCGCTGCCTCGCGCCGCACGCCGCGTCACCTCACCGGCCGGCGCCGCGCCAACGTCCCCTCCGCCTCGAGCCCCGCGCCGCCGCGCCCGTCGCCGTCGCCGCTCCACCGTCTCGTCGCCGCTCCTCCCCGCGCCGCTCGCCGCCTATAAAAGGGGGCCGAGCCCACCCCTCGCCGGCCGCCCTCTCTCTCGCCGGCCCCTCTCTCTCTCCCGGCTCTTCCCCTCTCCCCTCTCGGCCGCCGCCGCTCACCGGCCATCACCTCCCCGGCCACCGCCGCTCGCCTCCGGCTGCCGCCGCTCCTCGGTCGCCGCCGCCCCACCCCCTCTTTCCCCCGGCCACCGCCGGCCTCCTCTCCCTCCCCGGCTGCCTCGCCGCCGGCGCCAAACCGAGCCGAGCTCGCTGGAGCAAGGAGGAAGAAGACCCCCCCTGACAGGTGGGCCCCACTCCCTCCCCCTCTCTCTCCCGGCCTGACATGTGGGCCCCCACCGTCAAACCCTAACCCTAACCCTAACGGAATATTCCAACGGAATATTCTATTCCGTTATCATTTATTAAAAATTCCCAAATTTTCAGAAAAGCCCCTCTACCTTTGAAAATTCATAGAAATTCAACCGTAACTCCGTTTGACCCCGTTCAAATTTCTAAATTTTTCTAAAATTGAGATCTACACAGTGGCACCCTTGTTTATTTGATTTGAGCTTGTTTTATTGCCTTTTATTTATTTGTTCTCCGTTCCGCGTATAGAACACGTGTACGAAGACGCTCCGGACGCCGGTTTCGAAGAAGAAGACCCGCACCTCGTGCAAGGCAAGCCCCCTTTGATCACATTGCCCCTATATTTGCAATGATATGTTGATTGAAAAATGCATTGCTTAGTACTCACGAATAACATGTTTCGGCCTCGGATTGTTTATACAACCGACGGACCAACCCAGTAGTCGCACTTATAATACATAGGTTGATGTTTCCATGCCTTTGATAGCTCCACAAATATTGGCGCCGGTATCGTTATACGATTACCGAAGTAGTTTCGCTTAGCCATACTTACGTTGTTGCCGTGTGGGAAACTTGGGTTATTCCAAATTACATGTTTAAAAATCCGGTATGTTGTACCGAGGTGTTGTGAAATAAAATGTGTTGTGAAAATGGTGATGATGCGGAGTCAAGCCTTTGTGGTTTGGCTACGTATTATCGTTAAGGACCGATTCCTTTGGGAAGTCCATCCGAACACGTTATAGTGCGACCACACGGGTATTTATGGGATGCCTCTGGCTAAGTAAATTGTTATCACATGGGAGTTGGTGTGCCAATGGTTGTGGAATGCCGAGGATGAGGAGACGAAGTGTTACACATTTATTGCCCATCATGGGTGTCTTTTTGCCTCTATTGTGGCATGGTACCAGTAGGAGTAGGAGGCATCCTCGGTATTTCCTGAGTGGATGACGGCTGTCTTTGCCTGATATTCGGCTATGGATCTTAGCCCAACTAGGTGGCATGCGATTTTCATGGGTTAGCTTTGGAAAGGCCTTGTCACGAACTTCCGTTGCCGACGGGTACACGGTGTCAGTTTCGTGTCGTGTGGGTAAAGCGTACAACCTCTGCAGAGCTTAATAAACTGTTCGAACAGCCGTACCCACGGTCAAGGGCGAGTGTAAGGTGTTTCTCATAGCGTAGATTTGTTTGACAAATGTTTGATGAAAATGGTTGGTGGGAAGGGATTCGTTTCCAGAGTTTGCTTGTGTGGCAAACGGCTAACCTTTGTGGTTAGGAACGGGTCTGTGTGACCTGGGGTGTCGTCCGACACCGAGGTGTTGTTAGGGCCATGATGGCGTTGCAGTGCTGAGATAACTGTGTGGACTATGTGTGGTTGTAAAAGTGAGAAGGAACCAATAGAGGAGACAAATCAATTGTTGTTCGTTAATCGTGACGAGTTGTTGCAAAGCAACTTGTGGAATGGGTCGAGGCGTGAGCCTCCTCCCGACAACTAAAACTTGACTCACTCGCTAGGAGTTTTGTGAAATAAATCACTTTGCCAAAAAGGTTGCTTTCGCGAATAAAACCCTAGCCCTCCTTGTCTTAACCAAGCATGTCATTCTTTCCCCGGCTTGCTGAGTACGTGAAGTACTCACCCTTGCTATATAAATAATATCTATAGAAATTGGAGATGAAGACGTCGACCCGACCGCCGAGGAGTGTCTCCAGGAGCAAGCCGAGTACGAGGATTTCTAGAAGGATCGTGCCTAGCCCCAAGCCGTCGCCTGTGGATCGAGATGGTCGCCCAGACGCTTAGCCGCCGCTGCTTTTGTCTTTTGCTTTATGGACTTTTCTATTGTGCGTTTCTCATCTCTGGGCCTGTCCGGGATAGCAGCTTATGTAAGGACTAAAACCCAGTGATGTAATAATCTGCTTTGATTCCATGTTTATTCTGTGAGTACCAGCTAGTGTATCCTGGGACTGGTACTATATCACAGGTAATGCGTAGCACTTCGGCACGAGTTAGCTGGTGTCATCGGTTAACGAGTGCCGGGGCGTTACAAAGGTGGTATCAGAGCATAGGTTTGGCCCTAGGACGAAACCTTCGTGTAGTTGTGACCCTAAGGATTATTTTAAAACTTATATATAGTTGCAAAAGTTAGATAATGCTTATACTCTTCTCCTTACTATAGGATTCTTTTTAAAATACTCACCGATCCCTTTTCATTTAAACTTTAGACGGATCACGATACGTTAGACTCCGCCGATCTTTTCCTCAGTTTTTAGAAGTGTAGTGGTTGTTGTGCGTCAGACCTGTCGTATCGTTGCCAACCCATTAGGGGTTGTGGCACTTAGTGTTCGTTAAATTAGTGTGTGAGTGGGTTATGTAATGTTGGTTGCCTCTTGATGTGCGTCCAGCTAAGCTTGGCTAAGCTTTGGGCTGGCCATGTCCCTGTCTTTCGGAATTTCCCCGATTTGCGAAAACAGTTTTGCCTATGAAATGCCCTTCCCTTACCCCGTCCTTTCAAACAAACCAGATGGCAGGACGCCCTCGTCGCAATGCTCGTACCCCAGCCCGCTTCGGATATGAGGAACAAGTTCAGAATGACAACGACACCACTCAGAATGCCGAAGACCAGGAAGACGAGCAAGCGGATGATCAGGTGTCAGAAAATGAACCGGCCGCCACCCAAGGAACACATGCTGCCACAGCTACTACCCAAGGAGGAACACCTCCACCTACACCCCCTCATTTGGATCCCCAGCAAATCATGGCCATTCAGACTCAGATACTACAGGGCATAGCTCAGACTCTTGCTGCTTTGAATCCCCAGCATCACCCAGCTCCGCCTCATAATGGTCGCTCCAAGTTGACTGATTTCTTGAGAACCCGTCCGCCAGAATTCTCGCAGACCTCGGAGCCAGTTGAAGCCGACGATTGGTTGAAGGACGTTGAGAGAAAGCTTGACCTTGTGTAGTGCTTCCCTAGAGAGAAGGCTCTATATGCTGCCCATCAGCTCAGAGGACCCGCCGCCAATTGGTGGGAGAATTATCGTGCCGCTCACCAGGATGCAGCTACAATTGATTGGGCAGAGTTTGCAGAAGCTTTTAGAGCTGCTTATGTGCCAGAAAGTATCTATGATATCAAAAGGGAGGAACTCAACAATCTCAAGCAAGGGAACTCCAGCATCAATGAGTACCTCAGCAAGTTCAACCATTTGGCCCGTTATGCCACAGATGAGGTGGATACTGACAAGAAAAAGATCAGAAAGTTTCTGAAAGGAATGAACGTCGGGATAAAGCTTCAGCTTGTTGCTCATGTCTTCCCTACATTCCAAGACATGGTTAATAGGGCGTTTATAGTCGAAGATACCAGGAAAGAAGTGGAGACTTTTCGCAAGCGCAAGATGGCTCAGACTGGATTTCAGTCTCATGGAGGTCCACGCCCTAGGACCAACCCATCTCCTCAGTTTCGCCAGCCAGCCCCACAACAGCATCATGGATTCCCTACCCGCCCAGTTCCATCCCGTTCATCTGCACCAGCTCCGCCAAGAGCCTATAGTGGCAACACAGGAGGAAGTAACCCGACGACTTTCAACACTCAGCCAAGGAATCCCCGGAATACAAATGGAAATGGATGTTTCCGCTGTGGGGAAGTTGGACATTTTGCTAGGGAATGTCCCCAGAAGAAAGGTCCCGCTGTTTCAGGAGCCTCTAACATCAGTACTGCCAGAGTGCCAGCGTCAGGGCAAGCGCGAGCCACTACTCAGGCTAGTGGTCAGGCCTCCCGTACTACTCCAAGCTTTGGACGAGGCCGCGTCAACCATGTGCAGGCAAAGTCAGCCCAGGAAGCTTCAGATGTTGTGATAGGTACGTTCCTTGTTAATAATGTACCTGCTGTTGTCTTATTTGATTCGGGAGCTTTGCATACTTTCATTTCTCGAGCTTTTGTGGAACAACATGGTTTGGCTACTAAGAACCTAAGGGTACCGATGATCGTTCACTCCCCGGGAAAGGAGACTAGGTCTGATCGATCATGCCCGAAGGTTAGCCTAGTCATAGAAGGTGTTAAGTTTATGGCTAGCCCTATTATCCTAGAGTCGCAAGGTCTGGACCTGATTCTAGGCATGGACTGGTTAGCTAAGTACAAGGGTCAGATAGATTGTGCCACACGGACTATCACAATGAAAGGACCATCTGGAAGTGAAGTAAAGTTTACTCCGTCAAAGGACCCTAGAGGTCAGGCTATGCTGAACTGCATCGAAGTCATTCCTTTGGAAGAAGTGCCTGTAGTCAACGAATATCCAGATGTCTTCCCAGATGAATTGCCCGGAATGCCACCAGACAGAGAAATAGAGTTCTCCATAGAACTTGCACCCGACACAGCTCCAATCGCCAAGAGACCCTACAGGATGGCAGCTAATGAATTGGCCGAAGTAAAAAGACAGATAGAAGAATTGGAAGCAAATGGTTTTGTGCGACCCAGTACGTCACCATGGGGAGCTCCAGTGCTCCTAGTTGAGAAGAAGGATAAAACAAAGAGAATATGTGTGCATTACACAGCTTTAAATGAAGTAACCATTAAGAACAAGTATCCGTTACCACGGATTGATGACCTGTTTGACCAATTACAAGGAGCCTCAGTCTTCTCCAAGATCGATTTAAGGTCTGGATACCATCAATTGAAAATCAGACCTGAAGACATACCAAAGACCGCCTTCTCAACTCGTTATGGTCTATATGAGTATACGGTCATGTCCTTCGGACTCACAAATGCTCCAGCGTTCTTTATGAATCTCATGAACAAAGTATTCATGGAATACCTCGACAAGTTTGTCGTAGTATTTATAGACGACATTCTCATCTACTCCAAGGACGAACAGACACATGCAGAACATTTGAGATTGGTTTTGGGAAAGTTGCGAGAACATCAGCTTTATGCAAAATATTCCAAGTGTGAATTTTGGCTAGACCGAGTCGCATTCCTAGGTCATGTTATTTCATGTCGCGGAGTAGAAGTGGACCCAGGCAAAGTAAGAGATGTGCTTACATGGGAGTCTCCAACCACAGTTACCGAGATCAGGAGTTTTCTTGGTTTGGCAGGATATTACAGAAGATTTATCGAGGGTTTCTCAAAAATCGCCAAACCCATGACAGAATTGCTCAAAAAAGAAAAGAAGTTCATTTGGACCGAAGCCTGTGAAAAGAGTTTCCAAGAGCTAAAGAAAAGGCTAACGACTTCTCCAGTCTTAATTCTACCGGACATAAGGAAAGATTTTGAGGTCTTTTGCGATGCATCCAGGCAGGGTTTAGGATGTGTACTTATGCAAGAAGGAAAGGTTGTTGCTTATGCCTCACGGCAGTTAAGGCCTCATGAAGTGAACTACCCTACCCACGATCTTGAGCTAGCTGCAGTTGTTCATGCCCTCAAAATATGGAGACATTACTTGGTCGGAAACAGATGTGAAGTATACACGGATCATAAGAGCTTGAAGTATATTTTTACTCAGACAGAGCTCAATCTCAGGCAAAGAAGATGGCTTGAACTGATCAAGGATTACGATGTCGGAATACATTACCATCCGGGAAAAGCAAATGTTGTCGCAGACGCTCTAAGTCGAAAGGTGCACTGCAATGTCCTTTTGACCTCGCCACATCATCCAGCATTATGCAAGGAAATGGAAAGGCTAAGGATAAATATGGTTTAGCCAGGAACCCTAGCAACCCTAGTGGTACAACCAACTCTAGAGAACCAAATCCGTGAAGCCCAAGAAGGCGACGAAGAAATTATGAATATAAAGGAGTTGATAAAGAAAGATAAAGCCTCAGAATACTCCATAGACGATAAAGGAATCGTTTGGTTTGGAAAACGCATATGTGTGCCCAACAAAAAGGAGTTAAGAAACCTGATACTGCAAGAAGCCCATGAGTCTGCATACTCTATCCACCCCGGAAGTACCAAGATGTACCAAGATATCAAAAGCCAGTATTGGTGGTCTGGAATGAAGCGAGATATTGCCGAATATGTTGCCATTTGTGACATCTGTCAAAGGGTAAAGGCTGAACATCAGAAGCCCGCAGGTTTACTGCAGTCGTTAAAGATTCCAGAATGGAAGTGGGAAGAAATAGGAATGGACTTTATAACAGGATTTCCAAAGACATCTTCGGGTTATGATTCCATTTGGGTAATAGTGGATCGACTAACCAAGGTTGCCCATTTCATCCCCGTAAAGACTACCTACTCTGGCAAGAAGTTAGCAGAGCTATACATGACGAAAGTGGTTTGCCGACATGGTGTCCCAAAGAAGATTGTGTCAGATAGAGGTACCCAGTTCACCTCCCATTTTTGGAAGAAATTACATGAAGCCATGGGTACCAATCTCAACTTCAGTACAGCCTACCATCCTCAGACCGATGGACAGACAGAAAGGGTCAATCAGATTTTAGAAGACATGTTAAGAGCTTGCGCCTTGGATTTTGTCGGTACTTGGGATTTGTGCCTACCTTACGCAGAGTTCTCCTACAACAACAGCTATCAGGCAAGCATAAAAATGGCCCCGAATGAAGCCCTGTATGGGCGGAAGTGTCGAACGCCACTCTGTTGGACGGATGTCGGAGAAAAGAAAATCTTTGGACCAGATGTTCTGAAAGAAGCTGAAGAGCAGGTGAAAGTGATCAGAGAACGCTTGAAAGTGGCCCAGTCTAGGCAGAAAAACTATGCAGATAATCGCCGAAGAGATCTAGAGTTTGCAGTTGGAGATCATGTATACCTGCGAGTATCACCTCTACGTGGAATGAAAAGATTTGGAATGGCAGGAAAGTTAGCGCCACGTTTTATCGGACCCTATCCTATCACTGCACGTCGTGGAGAAGTTGCCTATCAGCTTGAGTTACCCATAGAGCTCACAGGTGTACACAACGTGTTCCATGTATCCCAGTTAAAGAAGTGTCTTCGAGTTCCAGAAGAGCAAGTTCCACTTGAGATAATCAACGTGCAGGAGAATCTGACTTACGAAGAACGACCGATTCAGATTCTTGATGAAAAGGAGCGAAGCACCAGACGAAAAGTGATCAAGTTTTACAAGGTTCAGTGGAGTAATCACTCGGAAGAAGAAGCTATTGGGAACAAGAGGACCACTTTCGTGCCGAGCACCCTGAGTTGTTCGCGTAGTCGCGGAATCTCGGGACGAGATTCTTTTAAGGGGGGTAGGTTTGTAGCACCTTAATTTTCTTTTCGTATTTATTTAAAAATCTTCTCTCAATTAAAAACTTGGTTTTAAAATTTGGATTTTATTTGTGCCAAATGGATCTCATATTTTTCCTCCCTCCAAAAATTCACCCCAAATTCAATTCCAAATGTCAAAAAAAAAAGAGAGAAAACTCCCAGTTGGGCCCCTTTTCTCTCTTTTCTCTCCCTTGGCCCAACCCCTCTCTCCCCCTCTCCCTTCTCCCCCGAATGGGCCGGCCCACTCCATCTCCCTCTCCCTCCCCTATCCCCGGCCCAGCTCCCCCTCCCTCACTTTTCTCTCTCCCCTCGGCCCATGGGCCATCCCGCGCCGGCCCGGCCCACCCGGGTCGTCTCCCACCTCCGGCCGCCCGCGCCCACCGCCGCCGCTCGCTGTTGCCGCGCCGCCGCCGCGCTAGCGCCGCCGCCCGCCGCGCCCTCGCCGCGCCTGCGCCCACCGCCGCCCGCGCTGCCGCACGCCGCGCCACCCGCGCCTCGCGCCCCGCGCCCGCGTCCCGAGCGCCGCGCCCGTCCCGGGCTCCGCGCTGCCTCGCGCCGCACGCTGCGTCACCTCACCGGCCGGCGCCGCGCCAACGTCCCCTCCGCCTCGAGCCCCGCGCCGCCGCGCCCGTCGCCGTCGCCGCTCCACCGTCTCGTCGCCGCTCCTCCCCGCGCCGCTCGCCGCCTATAAAAGGGGGCCGAGCCCACCCCTCGCCGGCCGCCCTCTCTCTCGCCGGCCCCTCTCTCTCTCCCGGCTCTTCCCCTCTCCCCTCTCGGCCGCCGCCGCTCACCGGCCATCACCTCCCCGGCCGCCGCCGCTCGCCTCCGGCTGCCGCCGCTCCTCGGTCGCCGCCGCCCCACCCCCTCTTTCCCCCGGCCACCGCCGGCCTCCTCTCCCTCCCCGGCTGCCTCGCCGCCGGCGCCAAACCGAGCCGAGCTCGGTGGAGCAAGGAGGAAGAAGACCCCCTCTGACAGGTGGGCCCCACTCCCTCCCCCTCTCTCTCCCGGCCTGACATGTGGGCCCCCACCGTCAAACCCTAACCCTAACCCTAACGGAATATTCCAACGGAATATTCTATTCCGTTATCATTTATTAAAAATTCCCAAATTTTCAGAAAAGCCCCTCTACCTTTGAAAATTCATAGAAATTCAACCGTAACTCCGTTTGACCCCGTTCAAATTTCTAAATTTTTCTAAAATTGAGATCTACACAGTGGCACCCTTGTTTATTTGATTTGAGCTTGTTTTATTGCCTTTTATTTATTTGTTCTCCGTTCCGCGTATAGAACACGTGTACGAAGACGCTCCGGACGCCGGTTTCGAAGAAGAAGACCCGCACCTCGTGCAAGGCAAGCCCCCTTTGATCACATTGCCCCTATATTTGCAATGATATGTTGATTGAAAAATGCATTGCTTAGTACTCACGAATAACATGTTTCGGCCTCGGATTGTTTATACAACCGACGGACCAACCCAGTAGTCGCACTTATAATACATAGGTTGATGTTTCCATGCCTTTGATAGCTCCACAAATATTGGCGCCGGTATCGTTATACGATTACCGAAGTAGTTTCGCTTAGCCATACTTACGTTGTTGCCGTGTGGGAAACTTGGGTTATTCCAAATTACATGTTTAAAAATCCGGTATGTTGTACCGAGGTGTTGTGAAATAAAATGTGTTGTGAAAATGGTGATGATGCGGAGTCAAGCCTTTGTGGTTTGGCTACGTATTATCGTTAAGGACCGATTCCTTTGGGAAGTCCATCCGAACACGTTATAGTGCGACCACACGGGTATTTATGGGATGCCTCTGGCTAAGTAAATTGTTATCACATGGGAGTTGGTGTGCCAATGGTTGTGGAATGCCGAGGATGAGGAGACGAAGTGTTACACATTTATTGCCCATCATGGGTGTCTTTTTGCCTCTATTGTGGCATGGTACCAGTAGGAGTAGGAGGCATCCTCGGTATTTCCTGAGTGGATGACGGCTGTCTTTGCCTGATATTCGGCTATGGATCTTAGCCCAACTAGGTGGCATGCGATTTTCATGGGTTAGCTTTGGAAAGGCCTTGTCACGAACTTCCGTTGCCGACGGGTACACGGTGTCAGTTTCGTGTCGTGTGGGTAAAGCGTACAACCTCTGCAGAGCTTAATAAACTGTTCGAACAGCCGTACCCACGGTCAAGGGCGAGTGTAAGGTGTTTCTCATAGCGTAGATTTGTTTGACAAATGTTTGATGAAAATGGTTGGTGGGAAGGGATTCGTTTCCAGAGTTTGCTTGTGTGGCAAACGGCTAACCTTTGTGGTTAGGAACGGGTCTGTGTGACCTGGGGTGTCGTCCGACACCGAGGTGTTGTTAGGGCCATGATGGCGTTGCAGTGCTGAGATAACTGTGTGGACTATGTGTGGTTGTAAAAGTGAGAAGGAACCAATAGAGGAGACAAATCAATTGTTGTTCGTTAATCGTGACGAGTTGTTGCAAAGCAACTTGTGGAATGGGTCGAGGCGTGAGCCTCCTCCCGACAACTAAAACTTGACTCACTCGCTAGGAGTTTTGTGAAATAAATCACTTTGCCAAAAAGGTTGCTTTCGCGAATAAAACCCTAGCCCTCCTTGTCTTAACCAAGCATGTCATTCTTTCCCCGGCTTGCTGAGTACGTGAAGTACTCACCCTTGCTATATAAATAATATCTATAGAAATTGGAGATGAAGACGTCGACCCGACCGCCGAGGAGTGTCTCCAGGAGCAAGCCGAGTACGAGGATTTCTAGAAGGATCGTGCCTAGCCCCAAGCCGTCGCCTGTGGATCGAGATGGTCGCCCAGACGCTTAGCCGCCGCTGCTTTTGTCTTTTGCTTTATGGACTTTTCTATTGTGCGTTGCTCATCTCTGGGCCTGTCCGGGATAGCAGCTTATGTAAGGACTAAAACCCAGTGATGTAATAATCTGCTTTGATTCCATGTTTATTCTGTGAGTACCAGCTAGTGTATCCTGGGACTGGTACTATATCACAGGTAATGTGTAGCACTTCGGCACGAGTTAGCTGGTGTCATCGGTTAACGAGTGCCGGGGCGTTACAAACCTGTTGACGACCAAATTTGGTAATTCAAATATCGGAAATCAAGATGGAATCGAAGAGGATTGAAGAGATAAGATCGTACCGGAAAGCAGAGTGAGAATCGGCTGTGGTCCGAATCGGCTATGGACTGGATCGGTAGAGTCAGAGTTGGACAAGGTTAGCCGATTGAGCCAATTTCGGTAATATGACTCGGTATACGTCATCGGGTTGTGTTAGCGTGTTTCATATGGGTTGCCATGCACGGATAAAGTCCTGAGGAGGCAATTGTATCTATTAATTACGATATTTTATGTGATTTCCTTGTAGATATTCCCGGTAAGAGTCCGCCTAAGGGACTTGTTGGTTAGTTGGATTTGTATTAGGATAATATGAGTCGTGTCCGTGATGGACAATGTTTGTAATTTCGGGTATAAATATAATCCCGAGGTCTTGTAAATAACAACAACACACGTTCAATCAATCTCGGCGCATCGCCAAACCTTTATTTTCTACTTTCGACAAGTTTGTGCTTTCGAGTCGTGCTGCATCAGTTTGATCTTCGGCAAAAAGGTATATCTTGTCATGGCGAGTTACATCATTAGGGCTAGTGCTTACATCTCTATGATACTCTAGTTCTTTGTTGTGATTCTCCGGGCTATCATATATGTTATATAACTTAGATCGACAATGCAATCTACCTATATCGGCTAGATCCTTTCTAGGGTTTCATCGATATTGACTAGATTACTTTGTTAATCTAGGTTATATAACGTGTCCACCATCCCGAAAAGGCAACCATCGGCTTGATTCTTTAGATCTCATGCTTCTATTTATACTTAATGCTGCATTGGTTCAGTCCAACCTATTAAGTCGTATTTAGAATCATGGTATCTAACCTGCTTCATGGTTGTAATAAGGATAGTATCGGGGTTTCAGCCGATCTTACCTGATATAGATGTTTTACATTGTGTTATGCTTTGTTTAATATTTTATATCTGCCCCTTATATCAGGATCTAATCTAATGTAAATATATTAAGCTTGATATCAATCTAATTGGTTATAGTTTAATATATTTATTACTAGAGAATATCCTAGCATAAGGTTGTATCGGAGCTATAGCCGATACATACTTAAACCTAGATATCGGCTATGGCATCAGAATACTTAATCATTATTTCATGTTACCTTTAGACTTGGGCAATTTATACTGTCTCGGTTCAGTCCGATCTATCCCAATTGCTTATTTCTAAAGTAATATTGATTTATTGATTATGTAGCGTTGATCTTTTCAGCCGATATACTAGTTTTAGGGTTAATTTTATCATTGACTATACCTTACAGCCGATTCATGCTTCATTGCATCGGCTAGGTCACATACGATATGAAATCGGCCCTATGGCCGATTGTCTATCGTTTACTGATACTCTTTGCATGTTTTTCTTGTTGATTGCAGGATCAAATCAACTGGCACACCCTTGAATTTGAAACCCTAATTTTGGACCTGCACTAGAGTAAAGCAAATCTCTCAGGCCAGTGTGTGTTTTTTGCATCAACACAACCCTATTATCCGGGGTGGTGCGCAAACCGGGGCACGTCCATTTATCCCTCCGTAGTTGTAATGATGGCGCATTCCTCGGTAATCGCGCGCAATTGATGCGGACGCTTTCCGCCACTCCGCTGCCGTGTTGGCAGCGGGATTTCACGCGCGCCGGAAACGAGGTAGTGCGGCCTGTGGTGGGAGTGGGCACGATAATTCGATGGGGTGAGTTAGTGGGCGCGGGAAGCGAGGAGCCGGGCGCGACGGTGGCCAGGATATAAAGGGCGCTGAGGAGGGGACTCATCTCATCCTTCGCCACTTTTTCCCAACACAGCCTTCTCGCGCCCCACTCTCCCCGTCCTCCCGCACTTGTCTTCATCGCCCACACTCTTTGCTATGCCCATTCCCTTCCAAAGTGATGGCACAAGATTCTCCGTCGGTCGAAGGTGGCGTGCTGCCGCCCTCTCGCATCACGACTGAGAGGGTGGCTAGCCTGCCGCACGGGTTCATGCCGGCGGTACTCCACTGGGAGGCGACGGTGCTGGGCGAAGCATGCCCAGCGCCGCTATACCCCTACCGGTCGGTGCTCTTCCTCCCCTCCACCACGGCCCACGCTTTGGCTGTCCCAGTGGTCCCTCACCGTGCAGCCCGCGTCACCGGCGATGGAGGTCGGCGGCTGCAACTTCCAACCGCGCGCGCAAGCGGTGCAGCGGTATATCCCATGCATTCTTCTGAGAAGATAGAAGCTTAGAATGGTGGAGCAATGAGGGTCTTTGCCAGCTCGGACTTGTCTGATGCACTTTGTTTTGCTATGGCTAAGAACCGGTTGTCATTCTTGGATTGTGCTGCGTCTGTATCACGCTCCGCCAATCCAAGGGCACCGGGCCTCCTCGACCACTCCCAATGATGAAGATGATGGGGGCGAGGACGATTTCGGTGAGGCATGATTGGGTGAACCCAACTCCGGCAACCACTGCTCACTTCTTTTTCCTTTCTCAGCAAGCTTATGGGGCCTTCGTGCCGATCTTGTAATAATCAACACTCTTTAAATTCACCTCGTGTTTGAATCGCTTCTTCGATTTTGCATGCAATGAATGCATAATTTTGTCCCTATGTTAGCTTGTGATTATGCCTGTGAATCGACTGGATTACCTTGTTGATCCATCCGGTGTTTTGACTCAAGCAGGGATTTGGGTCCGGGTTGCTATCCCAAATGACAAGGGCCGGAGCTAGTGCACTTGGGGAGTTCCACGTGTCAAGACTGACCAGGCCGGGAGCACGATGACCGGGGGTAAGTGGGGACCCGATCGTAGGCCATTGCCGATTCCCCCCGGGGTTCACCGTGTCCCGGGGCGTGGCTTGCTCTGGGCCCCATCGGCGCCTAGGCGGTCCAAATCATCGGGAGCAACACGAACACAAATGCCCCGAGCTAAGACAAAACACCAAATAGATCACACAAAACAATCACAGTCGTTTGGATATGTGTATAAGAAAAAGGCTCTGTTAATTAGAAAATAAATGACAAAAGAGAGTATATATATTGATAATGGGAGCCCCCGGCCAACTTGGTGTGCAACGACTCCCTTATGGGTAGAAGCGATGAAGATGCTCGATATTTCACGGGTTAGGCAACTCGGTGCCATCCTCCGTGGCCAGCCTGACCGAGCCCGGCCGGGGACGCCGATCACTTTAAACGGCCCCTCCCACATGGGTGAGAGTTTGCTCAGTCCGGCACGCGTTTGGACGCGGCGTAGGACGAGATCGTTTATGCTGAGTGACCGGGCCCGGACATGGCGCTGATGGTAGCGCCTTAAGCTCTGCTGGTAACGCGCGACCCAAAGGGCGGCGCGCCGCCTTTGCGCTTCAAGGTAGTCGAGGTCGTCCCGTCGGAGCTGCTCTTGATCAGTCTCGATGTACATGGCGGCCCGAGGGGATCCCAGGGTGAGCTCGGATGGGAGGACCGCCTCCGCATCGTTAACCAGGAGAAACGGGGTTTCTCCTATTACACGGCTAGGGGTAGTCCGATTCACCCATAGCACCACTGGTAGCTCGTCGATCCACGAATCGCCATGTGTTTTTGAGGACGTTGTACGTCTTGGTCTTGAGGCCCTTGAAGATTTCCGCGTTGGCGCGCTCCACTTGACCATTGCTCTTGGGGTGGGCGGGAGAGGCGAAACAGAGCTTGATGCCCATGTCATCGCAATAGTCGCCAAACAATTCACTTGTGAACTGGGTGCCGTTGTCCGTGATGATACGGTTAGGCACCCCGAAGCGGGCAGTGATGCCCTTGATGAATTTGAGGGCCGAGTGCTTATCGATCTTGACGACCGGGTAAGCCTCGGGCCATTTGGTGAGTTTGTCGATGGCGACGTAGAGGTACTCATACCTGCCCAGGGCCTTCTTGAAGGGACCCAAGATGTCCAGCCCGCAGACCGCGAAGGGCCATGAGAGCGGGATGGTTTGCAGGGCCTGGGCTGGCAAATGTGTTTGCTTGGCGTGAAATTGACACGCCCTGCACCGCCGGACCAGATCGACTGCGTCGTGGAGCGCTGCCGGCCAGTAGAAACCCTGTCGGAAGGCCTTACTGACCAAGGTGCGTGAGGCGGAATGAGCGCCGCACTTGCCTTCATGGACATCAGCGAGAAGCTCGATGCCATGGTCCCGAGAGATGCATTTGAGGAGGACTCCATTCGCATCGCATCGGTAGAGGGCCCCCTCTACTAACACGTACCTCTTAGAGATGCGGATGACTCGCTCGCTTCCTTCACGATCCTCAGGGAGAGTCTCATCTTTGAGGAACGCTTGGATCTCAGTCATCCAGGCAATTTGTCGTGGGGGGTCGGTCTCGACCCCCTAGGGCCTCGGGGCCTGGACTCCATCGGTCCCCGAGGGCGACGTGGCAGCGTCTGAGTCCCCCGGGAGATCAAGACGCGCCGACGGCTGGGTGAGCCTTTCTTCAAAGGCACCGGGTGGGATTGGGGCGCGTGACGAGGCGAGCCTTGACAGCTCGTCGGCGAGCGCGTTGTCCCGCCTGGGCACGTGCCGTAGTTCTAACCCGTCAAAATAGCGCTCCATACGCCGCACTTCGCGAACGTAGGCCTCCATTTGCGGGTCGGAGCAGCAGTATTCCTTGGAGACTTGGTTCACGACTAGCTGAGAGTCGCCAAGAACCAAGAGACGGCGGATCCCCATTCCAGTCGTCGCTCTAAGTCTCGCAAGTAGCCCCTCGTACTCCACCATATTATTGGTTGCCCGTAAATCCAGGCGAACCATGTATTTGAGGATGTCCCCGTTTGGTGAGGTCAAAGTGACCCCAGCACCGGCACCCTGGAGGGCGAGCGAGCCGTCAAACTGCATCACCCAATGGGGGCCGGTGATTTGCTGTGAGGGATCGGCTCCAGCCTCGGGGTCGGGGACCCCGAGGTCGGGTTCGGGGGTCGGGGTCCACTCCGCCACGAAATCGGCGAGGGCATGACTCTTAATTGTGTGCCATGGTTCAAATTGGAGATCGAACTCGGAGAGTTCGATGGCCCACTTGACCACCCGCCCAGTCCCCTCTCGGTTGCGTAGGATTTGCCCGAGGGGGTAGGACGTCACTACCGTGACCCGGTGCGCCAGGAAATAATGACGCAACTTTCTCGAAGCCACCAGAATTGCATAGAGAAATTTCTGGGCTTGAGGGTATCGGGTCTTGGCATCCCGCAACGCCTCACTAACGAAATAAACTGGCCGCTGCACCTTTCGGCGGGGCCTAGCTTCTTCGCTACGGGCGTGCGATCCCGCACACAGATGGTGGGAGGGGCCGCACTGGGCCCACTCCATCTCCACGCCGGTAGCCTCGGGGTCAGAAGGCGTCGGGCCGCTCCTCCCCTCAGTGGCCTCGGGACCTTCCTGGGGACCGGGGGCGCCTAACGACGTCTGACGAGGGGTCAAAGGGCCATCATCAACCTGGGGGGCCCCGGGGCCCTCGCCTGGCTGACGGGCTCCCTCGTTGCCCTCTGGCCCGGGCTGTATCTGCACGGGACGGTAGGGCGCGACCCAATGGTTTTCCTCGACGCGCTCCACCACTAGCGCTGCGCTGACTACTTGCGGGGTCGCCGCTAAGTAGAGCAGCAGCGGCTCTTCGGGCTCCCGGGCTACTAAGACCGGGGGGAGCTGAGGTAGGCCTTCAATTGGTTGAGGGCCTTCTCAGCTTCCTCCGTCCACCGAAACGGCCCGGAGCGCTTGAGGAGCTTAAATAGGGGCAGCATCTTCTCTCCCAGCCTCGATATAAACCGGCTTAGGGTGGCCATGCATCCCATGACACGCTGGACATCCCTAAGTTTGCTGGGGGGTGCATCCTATTTATCGTGCTAATCTTCTCGGGGTTGGCCTCTATGCCTCAGGCCGAGACCAGGAACCCAAGAAGCTTGCCCGCAGGCATGCCGAACACACACTTTTCGGGGTTCAGCTTCATGCGCATGGAGTGGAGGCTTTCGAAGGTCTCCGCTAAATCCGAGAGCAACGTCTCTTGGTTGCTCGTTTTCACAACCAAGTCATCGACATACGCCTCAACATTGCGCCCTATTTGACTACCCACAGTAATACGAGTAGTACGCTGAAAAGTAGGGCCTGCATTCTTTAAACCGAAAGGCATAGTTGTATAACAATAAGTGCCTACAGGAGTAATGAATGCAATTTTTTCCTCATCCTCCCTAGCCATGCGAATCTGATGATACCCTGAGTAAGCATCTAGAAAAGCACAAAAGGTCGCACCCCGCAGTGGAGTCGACAATCTGATCTATGCGTGGTAGGGGATAAGGGTCCTTGGGACATGCCTTGTTGAGGTCGGTGTAGTCGATGCACATCCGGAGCTTGTCGTTCGCCTTGGGGACGATAACCAGGTTCGCGAGCCACTCTGGATGTATGACCTCTCGGATGAATCCGGCCTCCAGGAGACGCGCCACCTTTTCACGGATGAAGGCTTGGTGCTCGGGGGCCTGTCGCCGTACTTTCTGCCGGACGGGCCTTGCGTCCGGTCGCATGGCCAGACGGTGCTCGATCACCTCCCTGGGGACCCCGGGCATATCCGACGGCTTCCACGCGAAGACGTCGGCGTTTGCCCGCAGGAAGGAGATGAGCGTGTCTTCCTATTTGCCGTCCAGGTGACCGCCAACTTTGACGGTCTTGGACGGATCGCCGGCCAGCGCCACCTCCTTCACGGGGACCTCGTCGCTTGAGGTCATCCGCTTCCTCGGGGCGCGAGACGAAGAGGCCTTGGGCCTCTCGTCGTCGCCCGCGGGCTTTGGGACCGCGGTGAGGTCGCTTGCGCGCTGCTCCGTGCAAGCCAACGCGATCTTGAGATCGCTGTGGATGATGATGGGGCCACGCGGGCCCGGCATCTTCATCTGGAGGTAGGTGTAGTGGGTGGTCGCCATGAACTTCACCAACGCGAGCCTCCCCAGCACCGCGTTGTAGGGCAGATTGAGATCCGCCACATCGAAGTTGATCCACTCGGTGCGGAAGTTGTCGGGACCACCGAAGGTGACCGGGAGGTCAATGTGACCTCGAGGCCACGTGTGCCCCGGCATCACACCGATGATCAGCAGGGACGGCCAGAGCTTCATCCCCGGGGCCTTGATGATATCGAAGGCCGTGGGGGAGAGGATGTTGAGGCCACGTGTGCCCCGGTGTCATGCCGATGATTTATCAGGACGCACCTCAACTTGATGTTGCAAATGGTGGGGGAAACCACCATCGCAATTTGCCCACCCTAGGCAACGCACGGGGGTGGTCGGTCTGGTCGAAGGTGAGCGGGACCTCCGACCACCGGGCCCGCCGTGCGGCCTCATGAGTGGGGACCGCAGCCAGAAGCGCGCGCTTCATGGACTTAAAGCTGCGGCGGGAAGCATGAACACATGGTCCCCCATCTATGGTGGCGATAGTGGCCTCGGGCTCCTGGAAGCCCAAGTCGTCGTCACCATCATCATCGGCGGGGGCCTTCTGCTTGGCCTCACTTCGCCGGTCGCGGGTAGGAGTCGTCGGGCCCTGGCCCCCACGGCGTTCCTACTCGCGCTCCTCCCCCCACTTCCTGGCGCGTTCGGCCAGGCTCTTGACCGCGCGGCAGTCAGCGAGGTCGTGGAGGGAGGTGTTGTGCACTGAGCACCATTTGCCCGCTTGGCGCTCTCGGCCGGGAGCACCGGCGTCCTTCCTCCTGTCGCCCGCGGCCCTCCCCTTGCGCTGGGGCCGCGAAGCGCCTTCGGTGGCGAGGACATGCCCCTCGTCGCCGGAGCGGGTAGTCCTCTTCTTCCTTCTCTTCTCCCGCTGCCCGGAACGGGCAGCGGGCTCGGGGGCAGCCGCAGTCGCCGCGCCGGAGCCGGAGGAGTTCCAGGTCCAAGCCTCCTCCTTTCGGGCCACGCGGTCCGCGAGCTCAAAGAGCTGCGCGGTGGTCTGGGGCTCCTTGGAGGCTATCTTCTCCAGCATGCGGTTATGCCGCACGCCTCCCCTAAACCCGTATATCACCGCGTGCACGGGGATGCAGGGGATGGTGTTGCGGACCTGGTAAAACCGCTGAATATATGACCGGAGGGACTCGTCGTCCCTCCGCTGCACTGCGTGCAGATCTGCTTCTTCTCCTGGGCGCGGATATGTGCCCTGAAAGTTCGTAGTGAACTGGTGGCACAAGTCCTCCCAGGAGTGGCCGAGGCGGGTGGCAAATTCATGAGCCAACCCCGCGCTTGGCCTTTTAGGGTCATGGGAAAGAAGTTCGCCATGACCCTGTCGTCACCCCCCGCCGCCTCTATTCCAGTCGTATAGATCTGGAGGAACTCGGTAAGGTTGACGTTGCCGTCGTATTTCTCGGGGATGCTAGGCCGGAACTTTAGGGGCCATCAGACATTCCGAAGGCTCGCCACAAAAGCGCGGCATCCAGCCCCGACGATGGGGGAAACAGGGGGGTCGGCCCTTATGGCCGGAGGGACGCCCCACGGCCGTGGTGGCGGCACCATCCCCCGTTTGGGTTGCGCGGCGCTCATCGCGTCGGCGCTCAATGCTGAGCCGAGCGTCCGGCCCACCATATATGCTCTCGTGACGCCCGTGACTGGCTGTGGGCGTGGGCCGCCGCTCGTCGAGCTCTTCACCTTGCAGACGAAGAGGCAGCAGTTGCGGTGCCGGACGATCTGGTCGACGACGAACGGCCACCGGCGTCCAACTGCTGCTGTGTCGTCTTGACCAGGTTAGCCACATCATCCAGCCAGCGCTGGACGGGGGCCTCCGGGTCTGAGGCGATAGGCAGGTGGCGCAGGAGCGCTCCCGCTGCTTGGAGGGCACCCTGGGGGGTGCTGCCGTCGCTGTAGACCAGACGGCAGCGTGCCTTAGGGTGGCGCCACCGTTCATCACTAGGCGGTGGCGAGGTGGCGGAGCCCTCCGGCATCTCCGGTGCCTTCCCCTGCCCAGGACTCCGGCGCAGGGGCGGGCGATGGAGTGTGAGCTCGACGGCGAGGGTGTAGCTCTCCGCCGTCGTCGCTGGCACTCGGTGTGGGGGTGTGCACCACTACCTCTTCAGCCATGGGGCTGATTCAGCGAAACTTGGCGCACACGAAAAGGAGCGCAAGCCAAAAATGTGTATGCGCGCCCCTACCTGGCGCGCCAGCTGACGGAGGGTAAACTCCTCAGCGGGGGACTGTGAGGGCCCCATTTGAGTTCAGCCCAGGGTGCGAGGAACACGTTTCCGGCTCTCACTTCGGTGCGCCGGTGGCGTGGAGAGTGCCTCTCTCGAGAAAGGGCGGTGGCGCAAGGAATTATACCTGTTCGAGCCGCCGGCGAGGCGTAATACCCTACTCCTGTGTGTGATGGACTATATCAGTTCTTGTTCTCAGGGATCGAACCCCTTTTCTCTAGGCCTGGGCCTCCTTTTATACTCCCAAGGGGACACCACATGGGCCAAACAGGCTTTCTTCTAGAGAAAAGGAAATAACATTCTTTTACAATTAAGGGCCACACTGTTGCTTGCGGCGGAAGTCCCCCGTTCTGCAGCACCGACGTGACCCTTGTCAGGGTGCCCATTATCTGTGTATGACACCGCGCATCATTCTTCATTAAATGGTGGGGACTTGCGCGCTCCCCGTACGTAGCGACGTGAGCCAGGCGATTAGACCTGGCTTACCAACTCTGGCCAGATAAGTGATCCAAATCGGCTTACATGATTTTGATGTGACTCAACGGGGCGTGCAGCATACCTAACGACGCACAGGGAGCACGTCCGGCACTGTGCCGCGTCCCATCGGTCATTCGTACCGGTCACAGACCGGTCAGCCGGCTGTGACCGGTGTCAGGCGCACGCATGCGTGTATACTCGCATTTAATGCGGTACGCGCGCGCAGGCGCACTCCGCCTGTGCCGCTATTAATGGGGCCCAGCGCTCACCTACTCCGACACACGTGGCGGTGGCCCGAGGGGGTCGGGGGAGCCCGACCCCTGCTCCGGTAGTGAGCGGGAGGCGCTGGGACTTAGAGCGGGCGGCCGCCACGTCACCCTCGGGCCCAATCCCCCCTCGGGGATGGCCGCGTGGGTGCACGGGATCACCTCAAGCCCTAAATCGACATACTCCTGGGCCCATGACACCGAAAAACAGTATAAAACAATAAAAAAAACTCTTTAGTCCCGATTGGTACTAAAGATGTGACAATACCATCTTTAATCCCGGTTGGTATTACCAACTGTAACTAAAGATCACCATATATCTATCTTTAATCCCCAATACTAAAGGGGTTATAAACCGGGACCAAATATGTATCCCAACAGTTATCATCGTAACAAGAGTTAATATTGTGACGTCACCTTATGCCGCACACGTTTGGAGTAGTAGCATATGTGTGCGCTGCGGTACACTGAACAGCGCTACTAGTGGTAGTAGTAGAAGGAAGGAAAGGGGCGCGGCGGCAGGGGTAATGTGGCGTGATGACGTACGTAGATGCTCGGTTAGTGACTAGTCCACTCTCGTCGTGACCGGTCGGTCGTACGTACATACATTGTACCTGTACGTATAATTAATGAAGTGGCGTGGAGAGTTAGGCCCTGTTCGTCAGAGTCACTGGTAGGTGGGGACACGTGCACGGAGAGAGCAGGCAGCGTAGCGTAGGAGTAGTAAAAAGCAGCCTCCTCCTCTCCCCTCCTCGCGTCGCACGCATCCATCCTCCAACTGGGGAAAGCAGGAAGCAAGAGAGAGAGACGAGACGCTGATGGCGACCAAGGGGGGGCTCGCCGCCGTCGCCGGCCGCATGCTCCGGAGGCACGGCGGTCTCGGATCCAGCAGCCGGGGCCTCTCGGGTCAGCCTCCTTCTCATCAGGTAATTAATCTCCCTTCTTCGTCTACCACCAAAATCTCCACAAGTTTTCGTCATCGATCGTTTTTTCTGCTTCTGCATGGGTTTCGTTTCGTTTCGAGTATAAACCCTAGCCCCCCTGGGTAGGTCCTAGGTCCTCTAGTAGGTAGGTAGGTCGTCCGTTATCCTCCGTCCGCTGCCGTCAACGCCACGTCACCACCGTAAACCACATCGTCTCTCGTTGCCGCGCGCTGGGGTCTCGGATCTCTCCATACCAACGGATCCAGGATTTACAGCCATGGGGATGGGGTCACCAACATGCCAACAATATTAATTTCATTTCACGCTCTGCCTCTATAGGAGAAATTTAACTTTTTTGTTTTGCGACGAAAATTTGCTAATATGTGGTACAGAAAAATGCTTGGCTAATAAAGCTTATCTTCTTTGGCCATCCAAATGTATCAACTTTGTCATTTTAACTCTTATTATGGTTTCACCCTACGCAAATAAATGCATGGATGTTATGTATACTGTATGTAGTTCATTGCATAATGGACCACCTATATATGTCTGTGAGACTATGTTTACAATAACACATGCTCCTATGGTCGAGATATGGTTTAAAAAAAATTAATTGCTATAAATAAATAACCGTACTAGCTGTAGTTTGGGGTCCAAAACAGACGGGACAGATTATTGTTTTGTACTACTAATTAGGTACTAGTCTTGTTGCAGGACTTGAACATAATGCGATCCACTTTTATTAAGCATTATACAGTATATAATCTATATTCTGCCATGTGTTTATTTTTCAGAATTGCTAGATTTGTGGCGACAGGTTTCTAATCGCTTGATTCGCTTTGTGATTTGTGCTGACCTGGGCCTAGGAACTCACTTCATCATGTCTAGTCCCTTGTCATGTTGTCAGGCCCATTAGAATGGCGAGGCCCAAATTTGTTGAACAGTAGCATTATCAAGTGAAGCTCAGCTATCAGTTAAAATTTACGTAGTGGACTACATTAATTCTGCAGCATTTTTTTGTTACTGTATGAAGCATTGCTACTTTGTATTTACACAACAATTACATGTGTAATTTTAATGTAGGCATATTGTTATTGTTTGTGCAAATTTTATTTCCTCTTTTTCCCAAAAGATGTCCTATCCGCAAATTCAGCTGACTAATTTTTATGGGTTTATGCATTTTTTAAGTTCATGTGTGTATGTGATGATATCTTTATTTCCAGGATGTTGGCACATCAATCATCTGAACGCTTTGTAATTAGCTGCAGATCTTTTTGAAACTAATGAAATCACATGCACACATTTGTCACTAATTTAAGTTGGTATCTGATGGGCTGGGCGTTTTCCTTCTCTGGTTCTGGGCCAATAGCTAATAACCCAATTTGTTATGGCATGTTTGATTGGTTAACGGGTTGGCCTATTATGCTTATTGCAGGCCCGTTAGTCGTTGGCGTAGAATCTTACTGTGTTTTGGGCTGAAATGTTGTGAATCTGATCAACGGGTTGGCTGTCTTTTGTTTTAGCCCGTTCAGGGCCTGTAAACATCAACAGTTGATCTGTGCAACCAACGGCCAAAAATCTGACTTTTTTTGTCCTAAAATCTGTCAACTGTTATTTAGTTAGTCCCCTTTTTTTAAGGTGAAACATAATTGTTTTGTAGATTAACTTGTGTCTTTTACTTAACAAAATTGGTTGGGCTTGGTGGGAGGCTGTGTCGCTGTGAAAGGTGTGACGAGCAGCCCATATAAAGGCCACCAAACGATGAACTGTTTTACTTCACCGTAGAAGCTGTGCAGTGGGCTGGGGTCATTGGTCGTGAGCTGCCGGGGTCACTGCTGGTAGAGTGTTGAGGACTACCTTAGCTTGCCTGGGTGCAGTAGGGGTCAGATGACCCCAGCAGATACATTGTGGATCCGCTTACACTAATCTGACAGATATATAGATAGACACTGCTGCCGCCAGCTACACTACTGTTCATTTAATTGGTTGTGTTTTATTGATACCTTGGTGGTTTCTTTCTTTTTATTTATTTGTGTAAATGTTGGTATATTTGCTCCATTTATCTATACTTGCCTCATGGATGCTTCCATCAAGCCCAACATTTAGAGTTGTTTGCTACAATATGTGGTAGGTAAACACTAAACAGTGGAAAACTGGAAACTAAAAATCAAGAGCAATAAGCACAGTACTGAGATTGAAAGACACATCAGTACCACACCCCCAACCCCAAATCAGGAAGTAAGGAAATGAGTGATCAGGCAATAGTGACTTCCATTCCTTTTACAAAGGCCAACATCAAGCACACGACAGCTTTTACCTTCATCTACTGTATAGTAGTAGAGAAGGGCAGCAAGGAGCTGGTTGGCTTGCTAGGCCAAGTCATGTCACACGCAACTGCCTAAACCAAAAATATGTAGGAAAGCACAATTTTAAGCCAACTGCCTAAACCAAAAATATGTAGGAAAGCACAATTTTAAGCAGACAGCACAGCACAACTTAGAAACAATCTCAGCTTTGCTTGCTGTGCTACTATATTATCTGAATTGAACAATTGCACTAGCGACTCCATGATGTCCGATCCATAGCAGGGGAGCAGTCATCTGCTACTGCCTAACCATTTCATACTATCGGTATCATGCATCAAACATTAATTCCACCAGTAAGGAGTAGTAGTAAGTCCAGTGTTACAGTGAGCAGAGACAAGCAATAGTTAGTGTAGTAACAGTGCCTTGAGTGAGTGTCCTTTATGACCAAGGATCCTAGATTACAAGAGAGATCTCGGCAGGACAGGACTTCATCAGTGGATCTGTTTGCACTCCTAGAATTATCTCGCTTCTTCCTCCTCGATTGCTAGGCACTAGCTCATAATAATTATCTATCTTGTCTCCATTTTAGATCCCAACACACATTCGCATAGAAATTAGCTTTTTCTTTTGAAAGAAGTATAGAAATTAACTTGATAGCTAGTATCACCTACTATAGGATAGGAATCAGCTTGATTACCTGATAGGCTAGCTAGTTTCTCAGACATGTGTAGTAGTATTACTCAAACAATAAGAGCCATGCATTCAACAGTGCTTTACTTAGGGGTGGCATCACTACATTCATATTCACCATATATATGGCTATGTATGTATGGGAATACAACAATTGACAAAGAGTTATATGCAACGTGCATCGATGCAAGCATAAAAATATGGCTACCTTAATTACCTGAGCAAAGGCAGTGGTGCCCTGAACCTGAAGAGAAAAGAGTAGCACATCTGCACCAGCAGTGTTGGTACCATCGAAGCAGCTCGTGTGATGCAGGTGAATATCATTGCACCACCAGCGTGGCACCATTCCTATAAGCTGGATTCAACAATAATCAGCATGCACACAGGGGAATTAGTAGGCTTTTTTTAGATAATGGATAGAAACCCGGCCTCTATATCCTCAAGGGGAATTTAGGAGGCTAGCTGTTACTACAGCGACAGCTAGAAAAACAATGTTGGTTTGGTTATGTGTATACCTCAGGGAAGTTTTGGTAGTTACTAAGAATGTCCATTCCAAACCCAAAGAGCATTGGATCCAAGGATACCATCTTCATTGAGAGAAACTGGAAGTTCAACTTTAGCTAGTTAGAGTTCTTGCTAATTTATTTATTTTCCCTTTTTGTTATGTTCTCTTTACAAATAAGCAAGGGAGAAAAATGTCACCTTGACTTGGTTATGCTTATGCAAAGACTGAAATTGAACATCGTTTATTGTCTCATCAAGCATTATAGCTTTCTTGCAACCTGCATATCAGTTAAAACTCGTCCTTCATTTATTATTTATTACATGAAACATAAGCTCAGATCCTACCTGAACTTACCACTATATTTTTTTCTTAAATTTTCTAGCTGACCCTTGTTGAGATGTCATTCGAGCCAGAGCCGGAGCGGCCCAAGATGGGGTAAATCAAAATCTCTATTCATGCATCGTCATAAATTTTCAATAACCCATTTGCACTATGTGCTGCAAAATTAGTTAACAGTTTGAAAAAAAATGTTATGTGCTCTTGACTTTTCACTCCATCCCTTTAATGCTTTTAAATTTCGCTTTATGTATACCCTTGAGTTTTTATTTTGATTCCCTATATGTCCATTTCGTTAGTTGACCATGAATTAGCCATTAGATTTGTTTTCCCCAAAATGATTATATGACCCCCATTTTTTTGTACTTGTGTGCTAGCTTCTTAACGAACATAATTTTCAAAGTGAAAATTTCTCATGTGAAAAAAAATCAAAGGGGGTAGAATTTTTTTGCCTCAAATTCAAAAACCAAAACTTAGATGTTTAAACATATTTCAATTGATTTTTTCGTTGAAATTTAAACCCAACTAAAAAAGTTTAGTTTCCAATTATCAATGGAACTTATGTATGAATTTCATGGACTATTATTGAAATTTGTTGTAAATTTAATATTTTTTTTTGTTGTCATGATTAAATAGGTGGCACATTGTAACTGGTGTGGGCGCATTTGCATTCTCGGTTGCTGCATTCCTTAGGGTGGTTTGGCAAAGTAAGGGGAGTCCTAAGAAGGAATTGGCCGCTAACTTGGCGGAACATAAGTGCAGCCAGATGAATAGGTCAGCAGACATGAGAGCTAAGGGTCTTTCTGATCGAATTAAAGCAATGGAAAAAAGGCAGAACATGATAGAGGGGAAGATGAATAACAACATTGAATATCTCGAGAAGAAGAGTGATGTGCAGATAGGAAGGACACTAGATCTGCTGAGGGAGATTGAGATGAGTAAGAAATGGCCTTGGCAGAGGTAGGGTTGAGAGGTAGAAGACCGGATTTATATTTGGACATCTATTTATTTATGTGACTGTCAATTTGGAGACTACGATACCAGTTTTGAAGACTACCTAGACTAAGCTGTGCTTGTTTGTCTATGTACCTGCTGCGATTGTGTTTGCCAATATATTATCTTATGATGTAGTATGTACTGTGGTTGTTTGCCTATGCCTGCTAGTAGCTAATATGGCGCTTTTGAAATTTACAGTGCCTATTTGCCTATGCCTGCTGATATGGTTAGCCTTTGAAATATACTAGTATATGGTTAATTTTCACAGTGCCTGTTTGCTTATATCATGCCGATCTAGTTAGTGCTCACACGTCGTCAACAACAGCAACCTATCATCGCATGCTTACCCCGAGAGACAGGCAAACGGCTTGTGCAGTGGCCGCACTGAAATTAGCATCTCTCTACCGCTCGAACGTCTTACTACTACTATAGTCGAGTAGAGGAGATGCCTCAGACAACATACAACAAGATCGCCAGAACATGCAAAAACAACAGGCATAGGGTACGGTCGAGGAGATTGAGAGAAGGTGGATGTATACATAAGAAGATAGTGGGGAACTTAAGATGCTTATACAAAGCAATTGGACATGCAGATAACATAGGGTGCTCATACATAGTCAGTCATAAAGGTTTCTTTCTACAAGTTTTCCTGCTGCTCACTTGATATCATATCGCCGGTGCATCTAAACCTCATCCTCACCTATTCGACATAATTATGTTGGCAGTTGAAGCGACGAAGTATCCTGAAACAACGGCTGAAACAATCACCCAGAAATTCAAAGCTTTCCTCCCTGCTGTCTTGGGCCTTAATATAATCAGATAAAAGTGGGGACGAATAGTTAGCATATCATGGAGGGGACGATATATAGGAATATACTAACTACATACTTACCCCGAGTTGGCCTGATACTCATGAACCAGGTCAGATAACTCTTTTCTCTTCTCCAAGACAAGACCTGCCTTTGCTGGATCAGCGGTTTTCAAGGCCTCTTCAAGTAGATGGAAAAACTCTTTTTTCTTCACCTCATGACGTCTTTTGATATCCATTTGGACATCTCGAGCAGCCCTAGATTCTGAAGTAAAGCAATGCTGCCAAACAACATGGTAGATTATGTTAACATTCTAACAAACAGTGTAATATTAATGCTGTCTTGTGACATCCGCGTTGAAAACATAAACATGAGGCATCATATCAAGCTAAGCCCAAGAAACAGATAATCAAATTACAACCTAGAGAAAAATACTGTGTATGACAGCCCTTTTGTGTACCGTAGTCTACTGCATATACTGAATAACAATATCAACAGGTATAAAACTTCTACACAACGAAGAGGAATCTGCTAGGTGACCATACAGTCCACAGCCTATGACAGCGTGGTTTAGAAACTCAGTGAATTTCAGCCATCAGGTGCAAGACACAAATAAAAAAAATCTCAAAGAAAGCAGACAAGTAATGGTTGTCACGTCTCCAGGAGTATAATTAATAGAAGAGGCATGAAAATTTTAGATACAAGTTTGGAAGTGCCTCCTTAGAGGAATTAAATAGCTTTACTGTGCTATTATCCCCTCATGCAGGTCTGCATGACATGCCGGCTATGCTAATCCAAGCAGTTGAATGTATTGTTCACATTTTAACTCGAAGCTAACAAGGAATGCAATATACTTGAATATAAAAATTGTGCATTTGGAAATATATATAAGATAGGCCAGCTGTCTCCGTTAGATGCAGCAAATTAAGAAAAACAGAATTCAAAAATAAAAGACAGGTATTTATAGAGGATTTGGGAAGTTACTGATCAGAAGTTGAACCACAAAAATATATTTATACTACTATAAAAGCCATTAGTGGTGGTGGTGGTTTTGTCAGCACCTAGTCCCTAATATTTAAAAATATATCTTTAGCACTTTTTACAAATTAGTCCCTAATATTTTTCAATATTATGCAATATTCTAATATTTGTTTCATCAAGAGGCAATTGCATTCTTACCCTTAATTTGAAGTTCAATTGTGGTTTTACCCCAGTTTTTTAGGGTTTGCATTTTTGCCCCTATGTTATTGAAATGAAGAAGAGTTTTGCCCCTGGTTTGGATGGTCAGCTTGACGGTGTTAATTCGAGCACAAAAAGACATGTATACCCTTACTTGTCATTGCATATTTGTCCCTACTTTTGGATATTAGTTGTGTTTTTACCCCTATTCTATTTTGAACTAAAAATTTGTGAGATAATATATATCTGAGCTGTTGCAAAGATTGTCAAATCACATAATACATCAAGCTGTTGCAAAGCTTCATGTTGCTCGATAACCAGAGCTTGCTAAGTGCCATCCTTGTTAGCCTCTTAGTGATAACCTAGAGCGAGGCATGGAGAGCCTGGTAATATGTATCCCTAATCTCCTACTTGGCCACATCCCTGCAGAAGAAATTAATCAAGGTTGTACCAGCACAGCAACACTGCAGCAAGGTCACGTGCGGTAGCTGTTCATGGTGAACAAACGCAGGCATATCAAGCTGAGCTGCCGCTGCCGCCGCAACTTGCTCGTCTTCTTGCCTCGATGCGTCAGGATGCTGAGCCACCGGAGTTGCCCCCGTGGCCATCTACTTGCCTCGCCACGCCAGCTCGTCGGAGCCGCCGCCTGCTGCTGTATCTCGTCGGTTTGAGGATGGGGAATGGTGGAGACTGGTCGACTGGGGAGAGTACTGAAGCCAGATGACAATTGGTTCGGTTGCTATACTATCCTAGGGTATAAAGGTAATACCATATTTTCTAATAATATTTTCTTCTTTATTTCTGTTTACTTAACTCGGTTTTGTGGGACCACCTAACTGCCATCCATAATAGGGGCAAACTATGGTTTTGTTTGAAAAAAGTACGGGCAAATTTGCAAACCCTAAAAAATAAGGGCAAAATCATGATTGAGGTTGAAAGTGAGGATATAAACGCAAATATCCCTTGAATCAAATAGATACCACGTATTTAAATAAGTAAACAAGCAATACTAATAAGAAATATTTTTTATCTATGGTATATTATTATATATTGCTTTTACCTATAGCAAAGCATGTGCATTTTGCTAGTCTAATCAAATGATCCTTGTCTAGGAGTTGAACCACAAAACATGTTTGGCACGAAATTTTGATTCTCCTTGATAAAAAGCGAGTTTAACTGTTTGTACCCAACAAAACTAAAAAGAACAAAGTCGGTGCCTTTGTAAATAGTTTCTTGGTGACCAAGGAAATTGTGCTGAGAATCTTAGTGTCACATACATTACAGTGGATCTTAGTGACCACATACGTCACAGTAAGGAAATGTTAACGCTTGAAAGCCTCTGCTCATATTGTTCTATCAACTAAGGAAGGTGATGTGTAATAAATAAAACAACTAAAAAAAAGAAAAGAAATATAATTTTGTTACAATAGTGTCCATAACTTGTCGGTTTAGAAGGCGTAAAGTTGAAGGCCTAAATTATATCGGGCATCATCCCTACATACGAAAAAGAAAAGATTGTCTAAAAGATTAAAGGATATTCTGTCTAAAAGAGGTTTTCGGTGCATGGTTTGGATTGTAAATATACTAGTAACAGATAGAGCATGCATTAAATCGAGAGAGGGATTAAGATTCAGGGAAGGCGACTGGTAGTAGAAGTGAAAAATAGAAGAAGGAAAAGGAGGACTCCTAGCTAGGCTCTAATACACAACATATAGTACTAATTAGTAGTCCTAAATTCATAGGCATGCGGGGCGGTGTGTGGAAGGGGGAATTCATATAAGCACAGATGATGATTTGAGACATGGTTTTCCTAGGTTAAAAAAATACTAAAATAACAACAGATCGGGAATGGATGGTTTCGTGGTAAGAGACTACCTTGTTTTTTAGGGCAGTGGATGCAGATGCATCAGAGTTGATGAGGCGCCGGAGGAGCGGTCCGTGCTGAAACCCTACCGGTGAAGCCGCACCCAGACCCGGCGAGGCCGCCGCCGAGAACACGCAGCGCAGCGCTACCCGGGCAGATGAAAGCTTCGTCGCCATCGCCCTCCAACTCCAACACCCGTTGCTTCTTCTTCCTCTTCTTTCTTCGATTCGGAGGCACTTTCCCCTTTCCCTTCCCTTCCCTTCCCTTCCCTCGTAAGCCAAAGCCTCTCTTCTCTCTCTCTTGCTAATATTTGGTTGTGAAATTTTCCTTTTTGGGGCCGTTCGATTTTGCGCCAAGATTTGTGCGGAGACCGGCTGGAACTGCGTCGGAGTGGTCCTCTCGCCCCCTCCGCCTGGAGAGAAATTTCATTATTTACCATCTATTACGAAGAGCTTCGTCAGATAAGCCAGGGGCACAGGCGTCATTTCGCACGTGCATTTTCAGGTAAAAAAGAGTAGGGGCATGTCCGACTAGTACGTATTATTCGGTGAATGTAGGGGTGAATCGTAAAAATACGCAACCTTATGAGAGAAGGAGCCTCTCCCTCTTCTTCATAGTTGAAACCCCGAGAAGAAACCCCTGAGAAGTGACCCCATCAGCCAAAGACTAATGACTCCAACCAATCACTTCAGCTCTCACACTCTTACATGGTAGTAAATAGTTCACTTAGTTGTTGATACGGTAATTATGAGCTTATCACAACATTCACTGTTTCACAGCCTCCTCCCAAGCCCAATAAAATCAACCTTGTTTGGTTGATATCCTTTGGTCTTATTGCAACTACTAGATCGGATTTTTGCATGAGGAATCGGAAAACTCTCTTATCCTAGTCTAATTAGCATTACAAATACACAAATACCTTTCGACCAAAAAACAGATCGTAGATTATATACTGTATACATGAACTCACATCATGTTTAATTAATGTGCCTAAGTAGAAAAGAAGTTTTTTTTAAAAAAAAATACAACCATTTCTCAACCATTATATGCACATTGGAGTTATATATAACAAATAAATATGTGATTTTACAACCACATATAGGGATGTAAATGAGGTGGGCAAACAGGCTTTTCTCGCCCGCTTATGACGCTTATAGTTTATTTTTTCTTCTAAATTTTATACTAACATATGGAAAATAAACCAGTAAGAGAGTCTTTATGCGAATAGTGAGACTGGCCATTTTGCATCCCTACTCATATATGGGTTGTGGACTATATACAATCAACTCCATACATTATATAATCATACATATTATATACATATATATATATATATATTAAGCATACATTATATATATGGTACAATTTATTTGCATAGCAACAAACTATAAGAGTTAAAATTTCAAAGTTAAGAACTTTGAATGGTAAATAATGTTAGTGTTATTGGCCGACATTTTTTTAACACGTATTGAAAAATTCATAGTAAACGGCTAGAGTAAACCTTTATCTAAAAAGGTCTAGAGTTAAATTAGCATTAGCAAATGTCTCTCGCCCTCCTTCACGGTTTATCAACGTTCTTGTCGGTAAAATATATGATGCTACATTGGTGACCCCGGTGATTCAAAATCCTGGCCCCGTCCCTATTTAGGACGCTGCTCCTGCTCTTCTTCGTTCCTTCCTTCGTAAGCCTCTCTGTGTACGGGTCAGCATACCAGGTTCAGGCCTTCAAGCCCAGCCCGGAAGTTCGAGGAACAAAAAGGATGGCAGAATTCAAGCCAAACTCTGAAGGAATAAGTCTATTTTTCCTCCCTCATATGTTGCCCTAAATCACAAAACCAGGTATAATAACACCTCCTTCAACTTCAATTTGAACCCTACTAAATTTTAATAGGATAACAAACAACGTGATCTTACCAATAATATCCTTTCAACATTTGATAGTTTCGGAACTTTCCTCTCATAAAAATACTACCAAATTTTGGAAATGCATCAAACTAAATACATCCAAAGTTATTAAAATTTGGCAACGGTAAAACTTATGATTATCTCTCTAGTTTCCTTCTTTGATGCTTCTCCGTTATTGGAGACTTTCATCTTGAACGTAAGTTGCTCTTGCATGCATCCTGTAATAAAGGTATAAAGTAAATATGGTGGAATTGCTGCTAATAGTTTGGTTTTGTTCACCTTTAGCCACACCGAGAACGAACGGAACGTGCCTCGGTTTTGGGGACCCTTCAGGTCTGAGGATGATGCCAGAGCACCGTCTTGACAAACTCAAGGGTGTGAAGATTCTCAATTTCTCTTCTGCAAAGAGATTGGTTGAGCTAACATGTCAAATTGTTGAATCGGCGACATCACTTGAGTGTCTTACGCTGGACACAACGTCAGGTTCGCCTAGATGTTCAGTGAACGAATGTCACGTCCCGATTTTCGATCGGGATTAAAAATCATTAAATAATACATTTCTAGAAATTATATTAAAAGCTAAAGCAAATTAATAAAGTGAAATAATGGGAAATTTTATATTTCCTTTAAAAATCATGGCGGGAAATATTTTTTAATATTTTCCGTGCCCTAAAATACTCTCTGAAATTTTTCGTGAAATTTTCGGAGCTCAAGAAATAATTTGAAAAGCACAAAGTTCACTACATCAATTTAAATAAAAAGAAAAACAAATAAACCCCCCTCCTTTGCACTTGGGTCGTTTCCGGCCCAACTCCCCCCTCCCCTCCCTGGCGGCCCACACGTCCCCCCTTCTCTCTCTCCCTCTCTCGGGCCGGCCCCTCCCTCCTTCCTCTCTCCCTCAGCCCAAGGCCGCCTCGGCCCGTTTGGCTCCCCTCCTCCCCGAAGTCCTTTGCTCCTCCCCCAACCGCTTCCCTCTCTCCCTCTCTCTGACAGGTGGGACCCGCGGCCCCACCTGTCATCACCTTCCTCCAACCACCCACCAGAATCGCCAGCCGCTTCTCCCGCATCGCCACCTTCCCCGCGCCCACCTCCCTTTCCTCCCGCCCACTACGGCCGGCGCCGCCTTCCCGCGCCGCCGCCCATGCGCCACAGCCGCGCCGGGCACTGCCGCGCCGCTGCCCCGGCCGTCGACGAGCCGCGTGCGCCGCTGCGCTCGCCCCTGCCGTTTGCCGCCGACGCGCCGCCCCGTGCGCCGCCTCCCGACCGAGCCGCGCTTGCGTCGCCGCCCGCACAACGCGCGCCGGCCGTCACCGCCACGTCACGCCGCGTGCGCTGCCGCGTCTGCCACCGCGTGCCGCCCGCCTGCCCCCCACCGGCTGCCGCCACCGCCACCACGCCGCTCCGCGTGCGCCGCCGCCCCGTGCGCCGTCGTCCCGCGTCGCCGCGCCGCCGCCTGCACCGCCGCTTGTGTTGCCGCGCCGCTGCCGGTGGCCGTTGGCCCACGCGCCGCTGCTCCCCTGCCGGCCGGCCGGTGGGCCGACCTCCCCTTTGCCGTGGCCGCCCAATCCCCCTCGGGGCGATCTGAGCCGTCCACATGGCGGGCCCGCGTGGCGATGCTGTGGGCCACGCGTGGACTCGGTCCACGGTGGACCGGCCACCCCTCTCCCGCTGTCGTGTGGGGCCCGCCCTCTGTGGACTTGGTCCGCGCCGCGCCCCTCGCTGACGCCATAATCCTGGTTTTTATTTGAGAAAAATATTAATAATTGCATCATAAATCGGGTAAATTCCCAGGAATTCATTTAAATGGCTCAAAACTTCTAAAATCCATAACTAATTCATACGAACTCCAAATTGGGCCATTCAACTTGCAAAATTCATCTAAAATTGAGCTCTACATGTTTGTTTACTTTTCATGTACTGTTTACTTGGTTTTTATTAGAGTTTTTCCTCATTTTGCGTGCCAACGTGTAGATTCCGCCGTTTCGGACGATCGCGGTCGCGAGGAAAAGAGTTCGGAAGATCAATCGAAGAAGCAAGGCAAGTCACACACTCCCCTTGAGAATTTTGAGCCCAATTTTTAAAGTGTTTTACCGTTTACAAATAAATTGCATGTTTTGCTAATTACATGGGAATAGGGTTTACCTATCTGCTCGCTTGTGCCCTATTTACTTGATGTCCTTTCTTTGCCGAACTGGGTGATAAATTGACTAGCTTGTGTCGCATGTTGACCTAGCTAGAATTATATTATGCTTAGCCATGCTTAATACCACTAGTTCACATAATGGGTTAATTACATTATCTACTGCTAGTACACTATGGAGATGCTAGCTCATGGCATGTCGGTCATGTTTCGCTGGTTGTAATTAACCAACTAAAATATGGCTTAATGGTGGGCTATGGGTGTATGGTTTTGCTGGTCACACCCATGGCAATTAAGGACTGGTTCTCGGGAAACCCTGGAAGACTAACAGTGCTTACCACAAGCAAGCATGGGTAACTGTTGGACTTGTAGTGTAGTTTTTCCCTAGCTGACGCATCCAGGCAAGGGTGGGCGTGATGGGGTTGGGTCGGCGGGGGTTTACCCGTTGATCGGCTTCCGGATTCACCAAGGCACGAGAGGGGGCTGCCTACCTTGGCTTAAGGTTGGGGGTGAAACCTGATGTGTGGTGTGCTTGGTTAGGGGGAGTTATGTGAAGGATCTTGTCACGATTTCCCCCTTTGCAGTACCATGGTGGTATTTCAGGGCATGACAACATGTGTGGAATCGTGTCATGTGGGTACAGTTGCGCATCTCTGGCCAGAGTAAAACTATTCGAATAGCTGTGCCCACGGTTATCGGCGATCAACCAGATTCACCATGATTAGTCCCACTTTAGTAATTAACATGACTTAATGAACTGGTTTAGTTCAGGTGGAATGGTTGGGCCTCTTCAACGTGGTGTAGCGTTGTTCAGTGGAGATATTTAATCTTGCCTTAATTAATCAACTGTTTTACTGTTTTCAACTATAAATTTTTACAACCGCTTTTAAGCAAATAGCCACAAACTCTCCTTGTCTCCCCTTGCACGAATGCATCGTTGGTGTGGCTTGCTGAGTACGGTGGTTGTACTCGGTCTTGCTGTTTTCCCCCTTTTCAGAAGTGTAGTGCTTCTGAGCTGAAGATGAAGTTATAAGACCAAGGCTTATACCCCAGTTGAGTTTTGCCTGTGGAGTGGAGCTGAAGCCCCACTAGGATCATCGCCTTTTTTCGCTGCTGTTGATGCAAAAAACACACACTGGCCTGAGAGATTTGCTTTACTCTAGTGCAGGTCCAAAATTAGTTCTTTAGGTTCAAGGGTGTGCCAGTTGATTTGATCCTGCAATTAACAAGAAGAAATATACAAATATGTTAATAAACGATAGTCCATCGGCCAGCTAGCCAATTTCATATCGTATGTAACCTCGATGCAATAAAGCATGAATCGGTTGTAAGGTGTGGTCAATGATAGAACTAACCCTAAAACTAGTATATCGGCTAAAAAGATTAGTATTATGTAATCAATATATCAATATTACTTTAGAAATAAGCAATTGGGATAGATCGGACTGAACCGAGACAGTATAAATTGCCCAAGCCTAATGTAACATGAAATAATGATTATATAGACTCATATCATAGCCGATATCTAGATTTAAGCATGTATCGGCTATAGCTCCGATACAACCCTATACTAGGATATTCTCCGGCAATAAATATATTCAACTATAACCAATTTATATTGGTAGCAAGCTCAATATATTTATATTAGATTAGATCATGATATAAGAGGCAGATATAGAACATTAAACAAAGCATAAAACAATGTAAAACATCTATACCAGGTAAGATCGGCTGAAACCCCGATACTATCCTTATTAACAACCAAAAAACAGGCTAAATATCATGATTCTAAACACGACTTAATAGGTTGGACTTAACCAATGCAGCATTAAGTATAAAGAGAAGCATTAAATCTAGACAATCAAGCCGATGGTTGCCTTTTCGGCATGGTAGATACATTATATAATCTAAACCAACAAAGTAATCTAGCCGATATCGACAAAACCCTGAAGAGAATCAAGCCGATGCAAGTACATTGCATTGTCGATCTAAATTATACAATGTATATGATAACTCGGAGATTCACAAAATAGAACTAGACTTTCATAAAGAAGTAAGCACTAGCTCCGATGATGCAAACCGCCATAACAAGACCTACCTTTTCGTCGAAGATCAAACTGATACAGCACGACTTGAAAGCACGAACTTGTTGAAAAGTAGAAAACAAAGGTTGGCGATGCGCCGAGATTGATTGAACTTGGTTATTTATTTACAAGACCTCGGGTCTATATTTATACCCGAAAATACAAACAATGTCCCATACGGACACGACTCTTAGAACCCTAATACAAATCCATCTAACGGACAAGTGCCTTAAGGCGGACTCTTACCGTGATTATCTGTAAGGAAATTACATATATTCCTAATTAATAGATACAATTGCAAATCTTGGACTCCATCCTTGCCCGGCAATACCATTGTAAGCTCTCTGTCGAATCCGACTACATCGGCTATTCCAAATCGGACTCAACCATATCGGCTATCTCAAAATCGGACTCGGTTTCCAGCCGATACGGACTCCAGCCGACGTGCACTCTGTTTCCGAGAATCCCGTGTATCTTTGATTCCACCTCGGATTGGATCTTGTTTCCGACTTATGTATATCAAATTGCTTGCCAAATTTCATCGTCAACACATGCCCCCCAATTCCTAAGTATTATATAATGCAACGGAATTATTTCTCCAAAACCGCAAAAATCTAGGGCTCTCTATGACTGTTACGCACCTACTTCCTTAAATACAAACCGCTTTTTCGGAGATTTCACGGCGTTAACTCCTTTTTCACCGCTTAACTCACAAATCTTCTCCGTGAACTCCGGCGATTATTCTCTTTCTTCTCCGGCGATCCCCTCGGCGCAGCAAGGCGATTTCAAGGCGATCCCTTCTCCATCCATCTTCCGCTTGCAACAATGTCGTCCTCCACTGCTCCATCCATCGCTCCATCGGCTGAATACGCAGAGGTAAACACCTATCGACTAAATCCCTTCTTTTATGCAGTAGATTAAGTTTTCGTGATCTCAGTCCACTTCCTTTTCCCTTTTGCTTTTCTATTGTAGCATCTTTCAAACTTAATCGCAATCCCTAGTTTGAACCATGAGCACCATTATTTTCTTGGTCCAATCGGCAACTCTGATCCTACTGAATTCATCATCGCCGAAACCAATGGAATCCCATTTAGACTAGCAAACCCGAATCTAGGGCATTGGAAAAACAGTTTTAAGTCTTGGCCCTCTCTGGAGAAAAGTTGCCTGCATGGTATAAGCGTATATCGGCTAGCAAGCAAAGCCATTGGGATGAGTTAGGAATCGGCCAGGCTCTTGCTCTTACAATAGCAAATTCAACTAAGGATGAACCACTGATGGCCTCTGCTGCCTACTTCTGGTCCAACACCATAAACGCTTTTATGTTTAGCCAAGGGCCGATGACCCCAACCTTGTTTGACATCATTATCCTCACTAGCCTGGACATTACCTCATCGGCCAATCTCATGACCTTAAACTCCAAGAATAGGTTCGACTTCAAAACCAAAAGTATAGGAGGATGGTATGGATTTATCTCAGCAAATATGGGCCAAGGTTCTGTTACTCCTCGAGAGCACACAGCTTTCTTGTTGATGTGGCTGGAAAAATTCCTTTTCTGTGGATCTAGCTGTGGCCCAACTTCCAACTGGCAGCATAGAGTCGAAGCCCTCGAAGAGAAAAGCCAATTTCCCCTAGGAAAAATCCTTCTCGGCTATCTATATCAAATGCTGAACAATGCATCGACTAAGATAGCCATCGGTTCCGTGGTCAGCGCAGGCGGCCCTTAGTGGTTACTACAATCTTGGTTAAACTTGGTGGCCATGAAAGCTGTAGATCGGCCAGCTCTGACAGAAGCCGAATTCCCAAGATTAGAGCCGATCACAGATGAAGATGGAGAAGAAATCACCCACCGAAGGTGTACATCCTATGGGGAGTATGCATCCACACCAGCCGATACTTCTTCTATCAATTCTTGCTTTAAATCTACTAGTTGATTATGTATTAACTTTACATTCTTTCTTTATTTCTATAGACAACAGACTCATCTCCTCCTCATCAAAGCAATAGTGGCAAAGAGATTGAATATGCTGCAGGGCTCCTGCCAAATGGATGTGGCCTAGCTCCACCAAGTATCGGCTATCATGCCCCCAAAACTTCAAGTCTACTTCAAGGACAGATAAGGGAGCCAGCCGATGTTGGCAAGAAAAGAAAAACCAGAGCATCAACTGTTGTTCCATGGCTGCTAAAAAGAAATCCAAGAAACAATCAACCAAACTAGCCGATGACCCGCTAGATATTGAAGAAATCCAAGATGAGGCAGAAATTGAAAAGGTAATAGATGAAGCCGCAGCTAAACTCAGTGATACAGGAGAAAAAACACCATCGGCTTCTCCAGCCCCCAAGAAAACTCCTCCAACTCCTGCTGCTCCAGCTGTATTCACTCGGCAACCAAGGGTAAAACAACTTTCAATTTACAAAAATTTCTTCATTGTCGATCTCCTTATATAAACTTTGTACTTTGCAGAAAAAGAGACCAGCCGAGAAAAAGAAACCAGCTCCAACATCGGCCAAACCAACTATTCAAACCTCATCGGTAATCCTCAACTTTTAAAACTTTTGCCTTACTTTAGCCGATATCAATCAACACTTACTAAACCTTGAAATTTGACAGCCTCCTCTTCTACCATCGCCTCAAGCACAACCAATCTCTAGTGAACACACTCCATCGGCTGTAGGCAGTCACCATATTGAGGAAGAACAAGCTGCTGCTCCTGCTATTCCTGTAAGTCTTATATCTCTAAAATCTCAAATCGGCTGTATAACATGTTCTATTACTTAGTTTTCTTTAATTCTTCCTTTTGCAGGCCTTAGCCGATCTGTTTTCCTTTGATATTAAGGACTACCTTGATGAGGAAATAGAAGGAGAAACAACGAGCAAGGCTCTAGCTCCTCTAGCTGAAGATGTAAAAAGGAACCTTGAAGATATATCCCATCGGCTAGAGACATCTCTAGACAGCCTGGTAGTTGATTGCAGCTCTCTCCGGGCAAGATTCCAAGAAATCCAAGCTTTGATCCCGGATGATCTATCAAATGCTATCACTCCAGCTGTATATCTTGAGAAACACCAGTTCAAGCTAGAGAAAGCTAGACAAAGAATATCTGATCGGCTGGAGAAGAAAAGCATTGAAGCTACAATCCAAGCGAACAGACAACTTGTGCACACTGAGAAAGCCAAGCTTGATCAACTTGCCGAAGAGCCGATTAAAACCATCATAGATCAATTGGAAGCCAAAAGGATTGATCTTCTGGCCAAGCTTGAAGAATGCAATGCCAAGATTGCACTAGAGAAACAGAAACTAGCCGATCTCCCAAAGGGAATGTGGCGAACATGACCAAGTCCCTTAAAGTCATCCCTGGAACCGATGCTCAAGATGCCCAAGCCATTGCTGAAGTCGCAGAAATTCGGCAGAGAGCAATATCGGCCATCCAACGCTAGCTCTCCCAATAATAGCATGTAATAGGGACTTAGAAAATTTTTTTGTAATCGGCTAGAAAACCTTGATACTTGTGTAACATACTCTGAATCTATGCGATCGATTAATACATCTTGCATTGAAAATCCAAAAATTTGGTCGTTGAAAATCCATAATTTCAGTGTATATGTATGCCCCCTTAATTTTTGCATGTTGACAAACATGGACAAAATTAAATTATAACTAAGGGCGATATAACATATATCGGCCATCATACATCGGCACGACACAGCCGATTATGACAAAAGAAGAGTCTAAGGGTGATATGAACCATATCGGCCATTGATGTAAATCGGCAGAACTCAGCCGATTATGATCCAACCCAGACACAATGCTTCAAACTTATATATCTAAGGGCAATAGAAATATCGGCCATCTAAAGGCGATGTGAACACATCGGCTGTAAACCATACATCGGCAGAACTCAGCCGATTATGAACCAATCCAAACACTGGGATAGTATTTCTTCAAATATTTTCCATTAAGTGCTCGACCAAAAATTTCTCCATCAAGTCCTTTTAACATATAAGCTCCTCGAGAAACACATTCATGAATCCGAAAAGGCCCTTCCCAATTCGGTGACCACTTGCCAAATTTATTATCTCTGGTCCCTATCGGCAGCACCAATTTCCAAACAAGCTCATCCTCCTCAAAAGACTTTGGCACAATTTTTTTATTGTAATGTCTGGCAACTCTTTCTTGGTTCTTTCTAACTTTTTCAAGAGCTCTCAATTTAGATTGAACCAAATCTTCTGACTCGTCAACCATCAAATTATGATAATCATCGGCTGTCAACTCATCTTGTAAAGAAATTCTTTTGGAGCCGATGTTGGTTTCCCATGGTAAAACAGCCTCATGCCCATAAACCAATTGATATGGAGGTACTTGAATTGCACCATGACAAGCCATCCAATAGGACCACAAAGCTTCTGCCAATATGGTATGCCACTTCTTGGGATATTCTGCAATCCTCCTTTTGACCAACTTAATCAAGCTCTTGTTAGATGCCTCGGCCTGTCCATTTGCTTGTGCATAATAAGGTGAAGAATTCAACAATTTAATCCCCATGCTATCGGCAAATTGAACAAACTCATCTGACACAAAAATTGAACCTTGATCAGTTGTAATTGTCTGTGCCAAACCAAACCGGTATATGATATGCTCCTTAACGAATTCAATGGTATCTTTACTATCAACTTTCTTCAAAGGAATTGCTTCAACCCACTTGGTAAAATAATCAGTAGCAACCAATATGAATTTATGTCCTTACTCGATGGTGGATTGATCTGGCCGATCATATCAATGCCCCAACCTCTGAACGGCCATGGCTTGATAATGGGATTCATAGCCGATGCTGGTGCCCTTTGGATTGCTCCAAATCTCTGACAATCTTGACATCCTTTGTAATATATGGAACAATCTTCCAGCATTGTCGGCCAAAAATATCCAACTCTTCTAATCAACCATTTCATCTTTTGAGCCGATTGATGAGTCCCACAGATGCCCTCATGTACTTCACACATGACTACTTTTGCTTCTTCCAGACTTAAACATCTCAAAAGAATTCCATCAATCATCCGATAGTATAATGTGTCATCCAACAGAACATATTTGAGAGCTTTGTATCTTAATTTCCTAGAAACCGATTTGGAAGGATTCTTCAAATACTCAAATATCTCAAACCTCCGGTCATCGGTTGGTAGACAGGCAACTTCTACTTCAATTCCTTGCAACATCGGCTTGTAGCCTGATGCACCTTGAGCTAAGTCATTGGCCTCAATATTTTACTCCCTAGGAATATGCTTCAAAGTAACTATCTTGAAAGTCTTCATCAACTCTTAACATTTCTCATTATAGACCATCAAAACATCATTCTTGCACTCATATTCCCCAGACAACTGACTTATCACTAATAATGAATCAGTCATGATTTCAACAGCATCGGCTTCAACCTCTTTCAATAATTTCAATCCTTTTAAAACGACTTCATATTCAGCTTGATTATTTGTAGAGTAAGGTTTGATAGTAAAAGCAAACTGAAAACTTGCCCCCTAGGCGATATGATCACCAAGCCGATACCACAACCATGAGTGCATACAGAACCATCAAAGAATAAAGTCCATGGTATAATGTCAACATTATCAATACTAGTATCCCTGTGTTCAACTATGAAATCGGCTATCGCCTGCCCTTTAACTACCTTAGCCGATTCATATCTCAGATCAAATTCTGATAAAGCAAAAATCCACTTCCCGATCCTTCCCTTCAGAATTGGAGCCGATAGCATGTAACATACTACATCGGCCTTACATACTATGGTGCACTCATTGGAAAGTAAATAATGCCTCAATTTTGTACAAGAAAAATATAAGCATAGACACAATTTCTCCACAGATGAATATCTTGTTTCTGCATCCAAAAGTCTTTTGCTTAGATAAAATATAACTCTTTCTTTACCTTCAACTTCTTGGATCAAAACTGAGCCGATAGAGTTCTGATCAGCTGACAAATATAACTTAAAAGGAAGCCTTTTTGTGGTGGTATGAGAACAGGAGGAGTACTCAGATATTCCTTGATATTATCCAATGCTTGCTATTGTTTTTCTCCCCAGACAAACTCTTGATCAGCCTTCAATCTTAACAATGGAGTAAATGGTTCTATTCGGCCAGACAAGTTTGATATGAAGCGCCGAACAAAATTTATTTTGCCGATCAAAGATTGCAACTTGGTCTTATCTGCTGGAGGTTTTATGTCTTTAATTGCCTCAATGCTCCTCTAGGGTATCTCAATCCCACGCTCATGCACCAAAAATCCAAGGAACTGCCCAGTCGATACACCAAAAGCACATTTAGTTGGATTCATGTTCAAACCATATTTCCTTGCTCTTTTTAGTACTTGTCTTAAATCGCCTATATGTTCATCAACTTCCTTAGATTTGACCACCACATTATCAATATAGATTTCTACCGATAAGCCGATAAGATCATGAAATATATAATTCATAGCTCTTTGATATGTAGCACCAGCACTTCGTAGCCCAAAAGTCATGACAACCCACTCATATAAGCCGATTGCACCAGGACACCTGAAAGCAGTCTTGTGAATATCTTCCTCAGCCATGAAAATTTGATTATAACCTGCATTGCCATCCATGAAACTGATAATTTTATGTCTAGATGTTGCATCAACCAATTGATCAGCTATTGGCATTGGATACTCATCTTTCGGTATAGCTTTATTTAAATCCCGAAAATCAATACAAACCCTGAGTTTGCCAATTTTCTTGATACCTGGTATTATATTTGAAATCCACTCAGCATATCGGCATGGTCTAATAAAATTAGCATCATAAAGTCTTGTAATCTCGACCTTGATAGCATCATACATCTCAGCTTTACAACGTCTTGGAGGTTGCTTATATGGCCGATAGCCTGGTTTGATAGGTAGCCGATGTTCAACAATCGATCGGCTAAGTCCTGGCATTTCATAGTATTCCCAGGCAAAACAATCTCTATATTCTTTCAAAAGCTCTATTAATTTACATTTAAACTCTTTTGATAAATCCTTACTAATATATGTCGACCTAGACCTATCACCTCGTCCAATGTCAATTTTTTCCAACTCATCGGCCGACATGAACCCTTATCCTAGCTTGCCGTCGAGATCATCAACAGTGTCCTTCGTGTAGAAATTGGAACCCTCCACGGCGCCCTCAAAATAATAATTGGGGCTCTCCATCTCTTGTTGGCTGTATGGCATAATCAGAAACTTTTAAGTAATCTCCTTGCCAAACTTTTCCAGATAAGCAATCAATTCCTTCCATCTCCCAAACAGATAAATCGGCACTAGCTACATTGACTGACCTGTCGGCTGGCACGATTTCGATTTGGTCTCCTTGCCATTGAATCAAGCTTTGGTGCATTGTTGAGGGAATACAACAGTTAGCATGGATCCAATCTCTTCCCAGCAACAGACTGTAGGAACCCTTCCCATCAATAAAAAAGAACGTGGTAGGAATTGTTTTACTCCCGATGGTCAACTCCACATTCAAAACTCCCTTGGTTTCAGATGGATTCCCTCCAAAATCTTTCAGAATCATATTAGTCTTGTTCAAATCTTCTGAATTCTTCCCAAGCTTTCTGAAAGTTGAATATGGCATCAAATTGACGGCTGCTCCTCCATCGACTAACATATTTGACATCGACTTTCCATTGACAAATCCCTTGACATACAGTGGCTTGAGATGCCGATGCTCAGTTCCCTCGGGCTTCTCAAAAACAGCTTGTTGTGAAGATAACATCAATTTAGCCGATGGCAACTCATCTACTTGTTCAATGTCTTGCTCAACTGCATATTTAGCTGGTAGCACGAAAACCATCGACTTGTACCCCAGTTGAGTTTTGCCTGTGGAGTGGAGCTGAAACCCCGCTAGGATCATCGCCTTTTTCCGCTGCTGTTTCATTTTCGGTGTGAGGACTAAGTGCCTCTTCTGTAAGTATTTACGCTTTATTTACGTCTGGATCTGTATATTAATTTGTCGTTTTGTGTACCCAGGCTTGACTCCTGGACAGGGATTTATACACAAAATGGACTAGAAATTTGGGATAAATTTCTGGGCGTGACAACAAACTTGGTAAATTCTTCTTGTTGCGCAGAGAGGTACTCGTGGAAGCTCATAGAGTACTCAAGGCTGTCCAAACATACATCAAGTTGAAAGTTCCCCTCCAAAGTTGAGTTCAACGTCTTGGAGTCGTGCAGCCGGTGCCATGCTGTTGAGATGGTTCTACTAAATGATTAGATGATTACTGTCGATGTTGTAAATCACGACTATGATATTTGCATGGTATGGGGATCGTTGATACCAGAGTATATGTGAGCTTGAGATAAAAGAGACAGAGACAAGGATTTTATACAGGTTCGGACCCCTTCATCGGAAGGTAATAGCCCTACTCCTATTGGCCGAAGCCGGTGTTGCTCTTATTCATCAGAATCACACCAGTACAATATTTGGGATAACCTATCTAGTCGTCATCGACTTGGCGGCATGGAACACCAACACGTAGTCAACAATGGGGTAGTCTTCCTCCTCGAACACGTACTCGGCGAGACCAGAGATAGCACTAGATCCCTCTTGTCGGCCTCCGTAGGCATCAGATTGGGTTTGTCTAGGCCGATCTCTGATGTCGATGAGTGACGGCGTGTATGGGTGTGTATGGGCTTGTCTTTGTCTGCCCCCTCTCCTCCTAGGGGCTCTTGTATTTATATCCATAGATATCTCCTTGTCCAAGTAGAACTAGGGAAATAAATATGGATACAATCCGGGTAGTCATTGTTGTTTCCACGTAGGACTCTATTTGTCCTTCCTTATCCGGAACTCCTTCTATATACGAGGTATAATTCCGTATAAGACTTGGTATATGGTGGGTCTCGCTGAGCTTAGTCGACTACTATTGGGTATGCCTTATTCAAAACCCTGACAATTGCAACCATCAGTTATAAGTTTTGTTTTACTTCATTAGTCTTGCATTTGTCATGGAACTATCAGCCATGTCTACAGTTTGAGGTTTGTAATATGGGAACATATCCTATGCACACAAGTTTCTCGTGCACACTCCGTGCACACCAACTGGCAAATGTCACGAGAAATTCTATAAAAAATTAAACATTTACTTCTAATAGTATTACACATATCCGTAAAGTCTCATATTCAAATTCATTATATTTTAGCCGTATCGAAATAGTGAAAAATCTGATAGTTTAGAGGGCAAAAATCTGTCAGAAATTTGTCTTTTTTGTTATGACTAAAATATAATGAATTCAAAGATAAGGTTTCGCATGTAGGTGTAATACTATTGATAGTATGTGTTCAATTTTTTTCAGAATTTTTTGTGATGTTTGCTAGTTGGTGTGCACGAAGTGTACACGAGAAGCTTATGTGCGTAGGATATGTTCCCTTGTAATATGGCATGGATGTGGTAAATTGTTACCTACTTCCTCCGTTCCAAAATATTACAACTTTTTAACCTTTAGAATTTATCCCAAATATAACAACTTCTCCACCAACGTTCTCTTTTCAACCAATCACAACTCTCCACCATTCAATTTTCCTACCTACCTGTTGACGTAAAAACACGACGGCCTGGGAGATATGCTTAGCTCCAGTGCAGGTCCTAAATGATGATGAAATATGGGCATGCCAGCCAGTTTGATCCTACAACTGACAAGGTATGTAAAGAGCGGATAAAACAACCAATCGTTTGACAAGCCGATAGAGTGGTTCTAGCTGATACTGATAAATGATATGATAGAATAAGCATTGATCTGAAGGTTAAAGCATACATCGGTTGGAAATCCAATATCAATAAATCCAAATGATTAGATAAACAGTGAAACCTTTGTTGCGATCGGCTAAATCCAACTTATATGTAATCTTATAAGCCGATGCAACGTCCAGATAACTCATTGGCTGAAACCCCGATGAAACCCTTATTGGCAATCAAGAAGCAAGCTAGAAATTATGGTTCTAAGCACGACTTAGTAGATCAAACTTAACTGGTGCAGCACTAAGTATGAAAAGAAACATAATATCTAGACAATCAAGTTTTTGACTGATTTTCAAGGTGGTGGATACATTATATAATCTAAGCTAACAAAGTAATCTAGCCGATATCGACAAAACTCTAGATGGAGATCGGCCGATGCAAGTAGAAAACATTATCAATCTGGATTATATAATGTATATGATAACTCGACGACTTACATGAACAAGATTAGAGTGTCGAAGTGATGGAAGCACAAATCCCGATAACGCAAGCCGCCATAACAAGCCTTATCCCTCGTCGGAGATCGAAGTCGATGCAGCCCAACTTGGAACAAGAACTCGTCGAAAGTAAAAGGGTAATAGATGGCGATGCGCCGAAGTTGAATTGATCGAGAGAATTTACATGAACCCCGGGTGTATATATTTATACCCATGGGTAGATACTAGTCCATATCGGATATGACTCAAACTTTCCTAAAGATAAAAGGAAAAACATAAAGTCCTTATCGGACAATAAACACACTTTCCTAAAGATAGAAAGAAACTAACAGACTCTTCCTAATTAATAGATAATAAACTGTCATGCTGCATCCTCCTTAAATTCGGTTTCTTTTGGATAAGCTTCCTTTAATATATTAATTTCTTTAACCGAATTTGGTAAGAATCCGACTGTTGGAGATTCATAGCTTCCATCGGCCGATTCCATAACTCTGAAGCCGATACTGACTCTAAGCCGATGATGACTTCGAGGCTTACCAAATTTCATCGTCAACACTACCTCCACTTCTTCTCCAACCACAACACTCCTCCATTTAATTCTAATAATTTTCTTAATAACCGTGTCCAACTCTAAAAATGATTATATTCTGGGATGGAGGGAGTACTGTTATTTCATCTTTTAAGACATGTAATTCTCAATTAATTTTCTGTGTTTGTAGTATTGTTGATTTTTCATTCTCACGATACTTATTCGAGAGAGCGTAGCTATTTTGTGGCACTCTTATTTAATCACTGAATAGAATTAAAAAAAAAGTGAAATGTAACAGGTGTTTTACATTTTGTCAAAAATGCACTGAATATTTGTTGATGTTTTTTTTTTTTTTGAGTTTTCAGACTCGGTGTATGGTTGGAGTGGAGCACAGCAATTCATACAAACGATATGAATTTGTGAAGGAGTATGGGATGTTATCATAACTTTAACAAGTGTTTTTTTTAGAAATTAAGTTTAACAATTAGACTTGAGCAACTTGAAATTAGATTGAGATGGCTAAAATGACACATGTTTCTTTACCGCAAGTTCAGACAAGACGAGAATTCCTGCCAAAACAAATCGCGTTGTGTCTGCTTTTTTTTCTTAGAAAAAAATCGTGTGGTTTAGATGAATATACCCGTGCTTAGCTAATCCATTGTCCATGCTTAGAGAAAACTACGGCAAATCCATAGAAGAAGAATTGAGGAGGAGGAGGTGGTGGAGGATAATGGAGCAGCTCCGGCAAGTCGGCGAGGCCGTCGGCGGCGTGAACGCCCTCATGGCCTTCCACGACGACCTCCGCAGCATCAACCCTCGCCAATGCGCCCTCCTCGCCCACGCCTACGCCCTCGCCTTCCACGCCGTCGCCGCCGAGGTCCGCGCCCGCCTCCGCTTCCACGACCGCCTCACCAAATGGAAGCCCCTCGAGGATCCCATCCGCGAGCTCCACCGCGTCGTCCGCGACGGCGAGGCCTACATCCGCCACTGCCTCGACCCTCGCGACTGGTGGGCGCGCGCCGCGGCGGCCACGCACGGCACCGACTGCGTCGACCACCACCTCCACAACCTCCTCTGGTGCGTCGCCGTCGTCATCGAGGCGGTTGAGAACGTCGGCGAGGTCACTGGCTCCGACCCCGACGAGCTCGCCCGGAGGCGGCTGGCGTTGGCCAGAGACTACGACAAGGACCTGCTCGACCCCAAGCTCTTCCGGGGGAGGCTCGGCGAGACGTACCTCGCCACGCGTGAGCTCGCCGCCAGGATGGACATGGCGTGGAAGGAGGACAGGTGGTTGTTGTCCCACCTTCTCGACGAGAGGAAGGGCCCGACGTCGCCGGAGCCGCCATTGACGCGGCAGGAGCACCGGCTCGCCGACCTCCTCGCCGCGCCGCGCGGGAAGCTGCACCCGGCGGCCGTGCTTCTGAGCGACTTCCACATGCGGAGGCGCCTGGGCGGAAACCTCAAGGAGGTGCAGTGGATGGGGGAGGCGTTCGCCGTGAAGCACCTCGTCGGCGTCGACGCCGACGCGGCGGCCGCGGAGGTCGCCGCGCTGGTGTCGGTGTCGCACCCGAACGTGGCGCACTGCCGCTACTGCTTCCACGACGAGGAGAAGAGGGAGCTGTTCGTGGTCATGGACCAGCTGATGAGCAAGGACCTCGGCTGCTACGTCAAGGAGGTGACCTCCGCCAAGCGGCGGGTGCCGTTCCCGCTCGTCGTCGTCGTCGACACCATGCTGCAGATCGCGCGCGGCATGGAGCACCTGCACTCCAACAAGATATACCACGGCAACCTCAACCCGTCCAACGTGCTCGTCAAGCCGCGCCATGGCGACGCCTACCTGCATGTCAAGGTCGCCGGCTTCGGCCACGCCCAGTCCGTGTCGTCCAACTCCGGCACGACGAAGGCGCCGGCCAACGCAAACGCAAACGCCAATGGCAATGGCAACCCCTGCATCTGGTGCGCGCCGGAAGTGGTGGGGAACGAGGCGGCGACCGAGAAGGCCGACGTGTACAGCTTCGGGATGATCTGCTTCGAGCTGCTGACCGGCAAGATCCCGTTCGAGGACAACCACCTGCAGGGGGAGAACATGAGCAAGAACATCCGCGCCGGCGAGCGGCCGCTGTTCCCGTTCCAGTCGCCGAAATACCTGACCAGCCTGACCAGGCGGTGCTGGCACGCCGAGCCGGCGCAGCGGCCGGCGTTCCACTCCATCTGCCGCGTGCTCCGATACGTGAAGCGGTTCTTGGTAATGAACCCGGAGGAGGGACAGCAGCCGGCGGTGGACTACCTGGACATGGAGGCGCAGCTGCTGAGGAGGTTCCCGGAGTGGGAGGGGAACGGTGTCGCCGACGTGCCGTTCGAGATGTACGCGTACAGGGTGATGGAGAGGGAGAGGGAGAGGAGCTCCGACTCCAGCAGCGACGGAAACTCGCTGTGTGGAGATGACAGCGTCAGCGGCGGGTCCAGCACGACGACGGTGACGGACGCGTCGGCGTCGAGCCGGCCGCTGCTTGACCGGAGCGGCAGCACGAGGTCGTCGCCGCGCAAGGTGGCCATCGCCGCCGCCAAGGCAGGCAAGTGTCGCAGCGGCATTGTTACTCGTCTAAAGCCTTCCAAGATTACAGCTAGCTCCATGTCCATGTCCATGACGTGTGCAGGGCCGCCGCAGAAGTCGAGGTCGATGAGCACGGTGAGGCCGCCGCAGGCCGTGGCCCGGCGAACGCCGAGGATAAAGTCCGACGGCCACCTGAATAGGGCGGCTATTCCGCCTTCCCGACGGCGTAAATCCGGCGGCAACGCTTCAGACTCGGAGTTAGCTTAGGAAAATGTTGTTGTCATGCAGGGTAGCCTTCTATCCGCATGATGAGAGGTTTTCACTTGTTTCAGAAATACAGCGTCAAAACGTGAACAATGTCGTTTTTTTTCACTCTTGTAAATAAGCAAACAAATGGATGTAATGTAATACTACATACTACAGATACTACAGATACTTCAGGAATGGAGAAAGGAAATGCTGGTAGAAAACGCACCAACATTACTCTATCTTTAGACAGAGAAAAGAAAATGATGAAAATCAACTATTAGCAGCACACAGCATACTGCATGAGTTTTCAATCTCAATACACCATCACGACTGAATAGACTATGAGTTAGGCAAATGCTTCATGCTTTACAGCCAACTTATTATTTTTTTCCCACGAGTCCAGCAACAATTAAGATCTGGAACCAGTAGTAGGATATACCAACATGGGCTGAGAGGGCCTTATGCTGAATGGGAGCCTCAGTGCTATGATCCTTCTACTTGCCCTTCCTACAAAACAGAACTCAACACCCTACAAAAATAGCAGTTGATAATGACCAGCACTAACTCCAATTTCTTCAGTCTGATATCCTCATCTCTACTCCTAGAACTTTTTGCACAAACTCGTATGTCACGAATGCAATGGCAATAGAAGGCACCACCTAAAGAAGAGCCAAACAAAGGTCAGCATATTATAAACAAGCACTACTATGATCCGTTAAGGTTGCAAATATTTGAATTCATCGTAGGAAACATTACCTTCACCGAATTGGGCACAAGACCCTTGTACAAAGCACCAACACCTTCATAGCGAACAGTTTTCCTGAATGCATCGATCATACCATTGTACTGGACCGCATCTTTGCCTTCTCCAGCAACAATAGATGCTGCATGATTCCAACCAACCATCTGCATTCTCCTCCTGATGACATCAAGAGGGTAAGCAACAGTCTGGCCTATGGTTCCAGCCACAGCTCCACATCCAAGCCTTGTAACTACATGCAACTCATTGTCCTTGCCAAGATCATATGGATTTGCCCGAAGCAGCCAGTCCTTCAGAGACTCGTATACAGCAAAGTTGAGGCCAACATACGGAACCTGCAAGAAGATGACAAAAGAATAATGTGGAAAGCACTTGTCAGCAAGGCACAAACGAGGCAAAGCTGTTTACTAATTAAGAAGAAACCTACCACTCCGATAACAGATGGAAGCCACCCTCTATATAGAGCACGGAAGCCTTCTTCACGGTATACTGTGCCCAGTGCATGAAACATACCACGGTACTGGTAAGGAGACTTTTCCGTCTGCATATGACATTTACAGGTCAATAGACAGAATATGAAACAAAAGTAGATTGAGTAATATGCTGTGTTGAGATTGTTAATACATTACCTGCACGGTAATCCTACCCCTAACCATATCCATTGGGTAAGTAGCAGACATGGCTATGATACCAGCACAAGCACCAGCTCCAAGGCGCAATAGTGGACTAAGCTGAGCATCCTCTGTGCAACATAGGAACATGTCAGTGCTGAATCCAGAATTTTCTTTTATCAATTTTATATAATACATCAACAAGAATATGAATTCTCTTGTTCAATTGTAGCAGAACATTCAAGAAAATCATTTTGTGCAGAAAAAGAAATGAACATCAGGAACTCTGCTCCCCAGCATTTAAATTGTTAATTTAGTTGTTTAGACCAATATTATACAGAAGGAACATTGGATATTGTGTAAGCTCTAAGATCCGTCACAGCATGTCCAGCAGTGTTGCACACGTTGTCATATTACTGACAACTCTACAGCATACAAAATGATTTGTACTCAGTGTGGATGTACAGTGAGCACGGACTGAGATAACGAGAACAGACACTGGAGATAACGTGCGCTCAGAGTATTGTACTACTTGCTTTGCACTGCATACATGTAGATTGAACCAAAAAAAAAACTCTTTGGAGGTGAGGTACTCAATCTTTCAAAGTTGCTGATGAGTTCCAGTTTGGTAAGTGATTCAGTTACACAAGCCTGTCCTCTAATAGGGATTTAAAATGTAAAAGGCAGACTTTGTTTCAAGATCAAGCAGATGAGCAACAACTTTTCTTGTGTGCTTTCGCATCCTATAGCAGGACTACAAAGGTTGCTAGCAGAAAGCCAGAAACAACAAATAATTTAGCTGTTTGTTTCCAACTTCACCTGGTGAGCAACAGCTTTTCTTACGCGCTTATCACTTTAGCAGGACTAAAAAGGTTTCTAGCAGAAATAAACACATGATTTAGCTGTACTAGTCCATGTAGACAAATGAAGGTTTTTGACTTATTATACCAGGCCTCCCAATCTTGAAAACAATCATACTATATATTGAAACTAAAAACTGAACAAGAGATGGGCAAGCTGAGTATAAAAAGTCTACAATCGTCAATTTCTTATAGATAAACAGAAAAAAACCGTAGAGCAGTCATTGCAGTCATGAAACTCATTACGTACACAACAATCAAAGGTCTGTGCAATAACAACATGGTGTGTAAACACTTCAAAATAACTAAGATGCATACACAGGAAAACTAATGTGTAGTATGGTAACAACGGAGAGAAGCATACCATCCCCTGTTTGTTGCCGATAAAGCCACAAAATTCCACTGCATAAAATGACAAAGAAGGCAAGAATACAATTACTAGTGCTTTCATGAAACAAAACCATATTAACAGTAGAGTAAAAAGGAAATGCTTCTGACCAAGATCAGGTCAAAGAAGACTCATCATGCAACTGAGAAAAGGTCTGCAAAGTGCAAAGTGCAAAGTACAAATAGCACATACGTGGCAAGAGAACAAGCAGTAATGTAGGGTGACAGTAATTGGAAACAATAACAAACCTTGATGCTTGCTCATAGCTAAAAAACTTCACGGCAGAATTTGGAACAATTCTGGCACAATTGGTACCATTGCCCTTAAAAAGTCCACGGAGACCCTCTGTTTTCCATATGTGGTTAAGACCTTGAACTGTACCGTTGTACTTGATATTGTGAGGGTTTTGGACCTGCATTAGGAAATATAACACGAATCAGGTGTTAGAACCAACTCATACAATTGCCCACACATTTCCACACAAAGTACTTGTACAAAGGTACAATATTAGCAAGAATTGGACTAGGGTCTAGCACCAAGTGCAGTGTCTGTACTTCAACTATTAATACAAGTGGCTATATATGTGCAGTGAAAGAAGTTCTGTTCCAAGCAAGCTCCGCAAAGTAGATAACAGTAGCATTCCACCAGATAAGAAATGCAACAGCATTGAAAAAATCACCTGAAGCAGAATCTTCATTCGTTCGAGCGGAGCAACAGCAGTACGTGATCTGTTTAATACAAAAGGTAAATAAATTTTATAAGCATAATCGTGTAGTTAGTTAGAAACGATTGGTCCAAGTAGATTGTCATTTGCTGGTCAAGCTCGACAAAATGCAACAGAATGAATAATGAAAAAAGAAAAACTGCACCAGGTAAACATTCTAGTTGATTCGTGTGTTTCGCTCAAACATAAAATAAATAATTTCTGCATGGACTTCAGGTGACTATAACAGCAACATCTGATAGCAACATTTTTAGTCCAAGAATAAAACAAGTTGCAATACTCTTAAACCAACCTTATATCAGATGACATAATTATGCGTATAATTGATTATTGTTCAGCTTTAGATGCAAGTGCATGACGTTATAAAGAACAACATACTTCATGAAACCTAAATTATTAAACCATAAAGGTGAAAACTAATTGGAGTGCGACACAAACATGTAAAGGGTCTGATGCATAAAGTGATAAATGATTCTTATTTAGAGGAATTAGACAGCTATTAGTGAAACCAAAGTGAGATATTGAAATGTCCAGGTCAGCTGCCCAGATGATTTGTCGTAAAACTATAAGGTAACAGACGAGATAAAGGCCGAATATTGAATATAGCCATAGGATGAGAAAGCCAACAGTGCCTTGTCAGACACAATATATGGCTAGGGTGTTGGTGTACTTATCCAAATAATATAATTTGCATTGAATACAATAATTCAAGTGGAACTTGGTTAGATCACAGACAAAACGAACCAACAAGACGTAAATTTTAATCCACCAGATGGCCAGGCATACCATGACACCGAGTTGGACCGCAAAGGCATTCGTGCATGTGGCCCAGTGAATTGAATCAACTAACGAGTCAACGAAACGAGATCTGATTACCTCGTTAGGGTTTAAGCGTCGCGAATTCATCAGAGTCATAGATCACACATGCCCGGAACAGACGTTCATGAGCAACTTGAACTTATAACCGCACACACATAGCCGAAACAAATCGCGACGAGGAAAAAAAATGGTAGGACACGAGAACCACAAATCCATCAAGGATCAAACGCAAATCTAAGGAAACCACTGAATCTAATCCGGGAGCCACAGAGAGAATTCAACACGGAGACGATTAGACGCGGGCATGGAGAAGAAAGGGGGGGGGGATAGGGATAGAGATAGAGATAAGAGTGAGGTAACTCACACTCCACCGGCGACGCCACCGGCGAAGAGCGACTTGCAGATGGAGAGCACCTGGTAACCAGGCCCCTTAACCCCCTCGCGCGCGAGCTTGGCCTCCTCCGCCAGGTTGACGATGGTGGTGACCGCCGTGTCCCCCCTGCTCTTCCCCACCACGTCCTCCGATGCCATGTCCACCCGGCCGCGCCGCACCGCACCGCCCGGATCGCCCGCTCGCCTCGCCGACGAGATCAACCCTCCTCTCGGCCTCGGGTTTTTGCGGCGGCGGCGGGAGGAGGAGAGGGGAGATGGGTGTGTGTGCGTGCGGCGGGGGGAGGCGACTGGTGGTGGTGGCTAATTAACCTACTATTTCGTTGCGCCCATTTTATGCTTTTATCGGAAAAATAAATAAATAAATAATATCGCTGCGCGCACGCGGGTAACAGCTGGTCCATCACTGGCTGCAGGTGGGGCCGAGGTGGGCTCCATCGTTGGGTGCGGCCCACATGGCAGTGACTCAGGACACTGTGACGTTGTAGGTTTAGGGGCGCCGCGGGGGAGGGGGTTGCGATCTCGCCGTCCGTGCTTATCTCCCACAGTCCCACCTCGGGATGGACGAACGGGACCCACCTGTCATTCACAGAGAGAGAGAGGAGAGGCTTAACGGAAACCTAGATCCGTCGCGACGGAGTGGTCGTGCTCCTCTCTCCGGGCCGGCCTTCCATCCTGTATTATATCCGGCCCTTTTACCTGTTTAATTTATTTTACCCTCGACATATATATTTTGTAGTTTAGTTAATAAAATCTGGGGAGAATGATTTCTCCGGCTTTTAAATAACATCTCAAAAATGTTGAATTTAAACAATCTTCTTGCTAATTAGTGCGAATTGTTCGTCTTGTTGATTATTAGGCCATACGCCACCCCCCAAAAAAATAAAATCTGTACTTGGTGAGCCATCATGTGTACTTGCAAGCATGAAAATGACTCCAGTGCACACCTGTTTCCTGTGCATACATATTCCATTTCATTATTATGTTGTTTGTTCCTTTTCTCCCAGCATAGATGGTAGTATAATTCTTTGCACCATATTCCATCATTTCCTTGGTGCCAAAAAAATAAACAGAGAAAGAATTGCTTCATTCCTAAGTCAGGGGATCAGTTCGGTGTCCTCAATCGATCGATCGGTTGGTGAGTGTCATTTGGTAATGTCGGTACGGTACGTAACACTGACTGCACTTCATGTAGACCATTTAGTCTTAATTTCAAAGTGGATCCTGCATCACACATTTATGCGGAAATATGTGTGGATGCCAAAAATGGACGGTTTAATCATCTACTTTATTGGATCGTATATTTCCACGGCCAGGTTTAATTCTTTACTGCCTTTGAGAAAAAGGAGAAAAGTTGATAGAATGTGACAGACGTAGACTAATATTTGGCCTTTCCTGCTCGACTTGGGCCAAAATTCTCGTTTTATGGCTGTAGTAATTCAAGGACCACGTATCAGTGCGCAAAGGCAGTGCGCGACTGATCCATGGATAATACGCAAGTGCAAGTATGTAAATACAACAGCGCGTGATCACACATGGTTTACGTTGCATTGTCGTGGATGGGATAAAATAAAACGTCGTGGACCCACCCCAACCGCGAGCTGAACAACATACGTACTCCTTCGGTTTTCTAATATACGACGCCACTAACTTTTATTTATATATTTGGTAATTTATCTTATTTAAAAATTTTATATAATTATAACTTATTTTTTATATTTTGTAAAATAATTTAAATAAGAGGAACGATCAAATTTTATATCGTATATTAAAAAACGAAGGTAATACATACATACATGGACACGTGGCAAAATTCAGGGGAAGGAGATGAACGCCTCTGCAATATGCGGTCACATAAATTTCATTTCAGTCGTCATGATAGTACTACTCACAATAAACTAGTGGACAAGAATATCTGAATATGTACTCGAATGCATGCGTTGTCCATTCCTCTATAGTGCAAGGTGTTTCAGATTTATTCTTGACCAGATTCATTTAAGTTTATAATTTAGTTTTCAAAGTAACCGTAGCAATATCTGCAACATTAAATTGATCTCACTAAATCCACTGCTGAATATATATATTTTTATAACATGTTTGTTTTGTGTTAAAAATGCTACCATGGTTGGTTAAATGCAAAGAGGTTTAATTTATAGTAAACCGAAACACTTGTATGATATAAAGCAGAGGGAATGGGATAAATGAAGTATGTGATGCAAGAATCCAAAGGTGGTGAGGTCGGTGGGTAGCCATCACATGCCAATGTGGCGGGCGGAGATTGAAAGGTGAGACACCGTCGTTGTCTCTCCGTTTTTCTCCACAAACTCTGGGATAAGGCCGGGGAGGAGATCAAAATCACACACCACCACGACACCACGTACAACAGTACCGGGGACAGATAAAAAGAAAAGCAGAAACTGAACATATTAGATAAAGCTTCAACTTCCTCTCATAAATATATGACATAAAATTTTTAAGAAGTTTTCCATAATTTCAATGTTGATATTGGAACGAGCCATTGGTTTTATGGTTGGGTCCGCTCAGTGGAGCACCCACCACCCGTGTCAAGCACCATTTGGCACGGATTTCGTGCCGTGAATTTATTCCCAATTTCTTAAATTACATTCTTACATATGGATGCGTCATAATGGTTAGGGTAACATGTTCATTACATGTGAAGCCTATTGACGACTTCAATATATATCAGCCACGTGCAATCTTAGGGTTTATGTAGATATAACTTGCACTTGGTTTACGTGGTTGGTGTAAGATTATGCGAAAGTCTATATACATGAGAGGTTGAGGCATAACAAAAGAAAAAACGTTAGGTTTTAAGTCCCCGTCGACCCTATAGTAGATCCACCACTACGTTGTGGTTCAAGCCTACAAGGGTGCAGGTGCAGCAGCTAGACAGAGTGATGGGCCTCAGCCCTCAAGCCTCCTGTGTCGCTTCGGACTGACGGCTGGAAAGTCGTAAAAAATTTAAGAAGTCTTCAGCCCTCAAGACAGAGTGATGCATGTGCTTTGCTTACCTTTTGGCCCATATATTATGCCCAGTTTCTGGGCCTGTAGAGAGCAAACGATCAAGCCCACTAGTAAAGAAAGTAGTACATGGATGGGCCCGGCCTGCTATATGCGAATGTGGTCTTCGTGGGCCGGCTATTCTATGTGTCCACTACCAAGTACAAGTGTTAGATCCCTTAATTTAACGCGAGTATAAAATTCATTCCTGAACCAAAATAACAGGATATAATGCGTCCTGTCATATCAGTTCCACTGCTTTTATTTTTAACCATACACTAACTGATGTGTAGGTCCTATTTTTTTATGATTGTAAGTGTCATATTAATACCACGTGGAACGAGTATCTAATCAAACTAGTCGCATAGACGCCATGTCAGTCGAAACCACCATCTAAAACAACCTTGAGATCAAGTTTACATTGGTATTAGGAGTTGAAGGGCGTGTTATATATATATGGTATTTCGGTTCAAGAACAAATTTCCGACTTGATATTAAATTAAGGGACGTAAAGTGAATTTATTCCAACTAACTACCAGCAATGGATTCCAAATGGGCTCTCACCCATGAACTAGCTAGGCTTTTTAATTAGCGCATTCAGATATCCCGCGTAGCCTTTTATAATTTTTCTTTTGCATACAACAATACTAATAAAAAAACCACGATCGCTATCATTCAATTGTGACTATTGACGGGGCCTATATAACCACTGGCTCACAATTAAGCAGTTAAGTTTACTGTTTACGCACCGACTAATAAACACAGTTGACTTTGACTTTGATTTTGAAACTAGTTGACGTGCCCGTGCGAGCGCGTGGACAAGTCGATGGATCGGTAGGAAACCTACCGGAAACTAACAAACACACGTGCAATACGAAAATGACCAGCAAGGCGGCAAGCAAAGCTACCCAGGCCTGGATTACAGCGGATGCACCGTGCGCATCGAGGCAGCTGAGGAGGAACGGGCCGGGGATTCGAGCCTGGCCCAGTTCGTGCAGCCGCGGATGCAACGGGGGCGTAGCCGCGTAGGGCCGGGGTTACGAGTTGACTCTCGGAGGTGAGTTTCGCATGTAAAATGAAGCGACCTATTTTATTATTATTGATTAAGTATTTATTATTTTTTTAAAAAATAACTTAATATGATTTTTTTTAAAAGCAATTTTCATATAGAACTTTTTTAAAATACGTACCGTTTAACAGTTTGAAAAGCGTGCGCGCGAAAAACGAGGGAGGTAAGTTGGTAAAGTTTGGGAAAGAACTATTCCTAGTCTTCCATCAATTATCTCACGGAGCTCTAAGGACCTCGATGTCGGTGAACCAATCCACTAGGGGTGAAAACGGATCGAATATTATCCGATCCGCTCCGCTCCGAATCCGTTCGAAACGAGGATATGATATGGTTTTTTAGAAATCCGATGGATATAGATGAGGATGCAGATAGTATGATGCGAATACGGACGCGGTAACTCTAAAATCTGGTCAATGCGGATGCGAATTATCCAACATTTCTACTAGATTATCCGAAAGACCGATTGCCGGATAATCCGAATTTATCAACCCTTAGTAACCACTCTTTTTTAGCATATAACATGAGTTGGCTCATCTAATGACCTAATTCATCAATTAAATTAAATTCCTTAATCTGAGGCTTTTACCGTATATCTCACACTTGTTTAGCTGTATTTTTATATTATGTATTTGTTTAGTACTTAAATTCATAATTATTAAGATGGGTCATTCATTGATTATTGCATTGTAGTCCCTTGCATTGCTAACTCAATGGCGTATTGCTTGCGTACACACATAACATCCGACAAATTTAATCCGTTTCCAAACCGGGTCCGCACCGACTCCAAACCATTTCCGACATCCGAAACAATCCGCTCCACATCCGCACACTATCCGCATCCGCTCCGAATCCGTTTGAAAAATATGGTTTAGGATATGGTATGACCACTATCCGTTCAAATCCACTCCGTTTTCACGCCTACAATCCACTGTACTGCTGCACGAAAGATGAAATTAAAACGATAAAAAACAATATTATTTGCACGCATGTAATGTTGCTATATTTGTCAGAAACTTTATCAAACTTAAAAGAAAGTTTATTAAAAAAAGTTAAAACGTTTTATAATATAAAACGAGTGAGTACGTACTATACACGTAAGTAAGTACGTCATCTAGCATCGAAAGGGGCACACGACAATCTTAATTTGCTACTACACACAACGTCTGGACGGGTCTTCTAGTGGTTTGCCTGTGTTGCAAGGTTAACTACATGTGAAAATCGTTTCTTATAGTGGTGGAACTATTGAACAGTACTACGCTACAATATTCACCGATGACGACCGATCCATTAATTCATCCAATCCGGCTAAATCGATCAACATTACTCATAGTCAACAACATTTGCATGGACTCTTAATACATCACCTGGCCGGACAATCCTGATAGCTACTGTAGTCTGTTGACATATTGTATCCATTGCATCAGCGTCGTGTGCGCACGTTGACACGTACGAACGTTGTGCTTCTATGGTCCCTAGCCGTCACTCACTATATATACAAAAGTCAGTTCATCATCTTAGCTTTGAATAATTCAAAAACCAACCGGTCAAAATCAAGGGGTACAAAACCACTTTTATTACCAACAAATTCATTCCTAGTGTGTTATTTGTGTCTTGCGGCAAGACTAGTTTTCGGATTATCGTTACCATTTTTCTCATATGGCTAAACTCTGAAAACATCATGTTAGTTTTTAGCTATATATACAAAAGTCGCTCCTCATCTTAGCTTTGAATAATTCAAAAACCAACAGGTCAAAACCAAGGGGTACAAAACCACTTTTAATTTACCAACAAATTTATTTCTCGTGTATTATCTGTGTTTCGCGGCGCAGGCTAGTTTTCGGATTATTGTTACCATTTTTTTCATATGGCCAAACTATGTAACATCATGTTGGCTACTAGCTAGTTTTTGTTCCAGTCTGTATGCCTCAAAGCCAGTAGGCAATGCTATGAGCATGCACTTAGGTTTGTCCTAATCGATCGGATAGCCTTCGAATTGAAATGGATTACTTATTGGCCGTTAGATATCAATCCAAGATTAGAAAGTCATTTTCTACCTCTAGAAAAGACATGAGAGGGAAGGGGTAGCTTAAGAAAAACTCCACTAGTGGTGGAGTGGCATCTTGCTCAACAATGGTGATAACGCAACTTTAACATTGACCTGATGACAATAATATATGATTTAAGATTTAGGTTTCAGCAGGGAGGGGTAAAAGCGGATCAAATTGAGGAAGTGGAAGGAGAGGGTTCCTCTTGGCTTAGAGGAATGGCCCGAGAGGCAATAGACAGGCGGTGATGGTGTTGCCTCGGCTGTGAAAGTGGAGGAGGGCGGTGGGTAGGTGACTGTGGCGCGTCAGCCTCATTGGAGTGGTTAGGAGGGGTGGGGTTGGTGGCAGCCAAGGTGGAGCTACATGTTTTGAAGGGGGTGCCAGAAACCCGATACAGAAAATATTTTAGTTATACTTTATCTATTTTCACCATATGTGTACTCCTCAATTTAAACTTAAGCGCACGCATCAGTCTAAACTTAGTCCAAAGTAAAGTAAGCGAGTATCATCCCCTCCATTTTATTCTAGCTCCATCCTAGCAAATCCGCCAATGGGAGCCATCAAAGACTAGGGAGGAGTGGTGGGGCAGGTGAATCTCGCCGTAGATGAGGAAGAAAGAGACGATGATTAGGAGGCAGAGGTGGTGGTGGATCTGTCGGAAGAAGTTGGAAGAAGTTGGTAGAGACAATGGAGGAGTGGATGACCGGGAAAATCTCGCCAGAGATGAGGAAGACAGAAAGATGGTTCGGTGGTAGAATATTGAATCTTGGCATGATCAGAGTTGTTCAAACGGGACTAAAATTTGTGGATATTTTCATGTGACTAAAAACTAGCTAGGCTAGGCAGCCCGATTCGAAATATCATGGTTAAATAGAATATAACACCATGGGCTTCTTTAAAACTTTAGTCAGTATATGCAGGACCTTTGATACCCCCGCCGACCTATATATTTTATGAACACAACAACAATTGTAGTCATGTTATCGATATGCATGCCATTTTATCAGCGCCTCAGCCCTACCCATACTAGCTAGCTCGTTTGTTTATAAGCAACACTTGTGCAATTTGAAGTAACCAAACAAAGACACGCTAACCATAGTCGTAGCTAGAGTTCAGTATTAATGTACAGTGTGGCGTGAACGGAATCAAATCCTTTATGTTTAATTAACTACTTCTAGACTATATGCATATTTAAATAGCTGATGGTCAGTAATTAAACACGACATTGGTTGTACTTTCTCCGTCTAAAAAATAACCTAAAAAACCTAAAAAAGGATACGACTCCTAATACAACGAATCTGAATACTTTTTATCCAGAACTATTGTAGTAGGAGGGTTAATTTTCTGTTAGGTTTTTTTTTTTTAGGGAGGAAGTACGCTCTAGGTCGAGTTTAATTGCTTGTCGATCGATCGATCTGATGTCTCGATGCAATGCCTTCTCTTACCGGCTGAATAAACAATCAATTAGCTGTGGCAGTTAATCTTTTCTCTGCAAGGACAGACATTGAGGCAGAAGCTGCTGAATAAAGCAGGGACTGGAGTAGTACTGCTGCATCAAGGTTTCAGGTACAGTGGTGTGTGTACGTACGTTCAGGCATCAATTTCTGACCAAATTGTGTGCGATCTTACATTTCGTTCCGGAGTGAATGCATGGTTCTGACACAGCACTGTGTATTTCTACTGGCATTCGTCCTACCATAAGTGCAGTCGGATACTTCTGTTCAATGTTTGACCATCTATCTTATTTAAAAAAAATATAAAAAAGTTAAAAAATTAGTCACACAACAAATATTATTAATGTTTTATCATTTAATAACAATAAAAATACTAATCATAAAAATTTTTCAAATAAAATGAACAGTTAAATGTTGGATATGAACAATGCATAGCTACACTTATTTTGGGACGGAATTAGTATAGTGCTGTTGTAGTACGTGTGATTATGTGGAAGACTCTTTGAAGGCATGCACGAGTTACGGAGTATAAAATTATGAGTAGCAGCCGGTGAAAATACAGAGAAACTGCTTTTCACAGTTTTCAGTTTGTTTTTTGGATAGTGCAGCTATCATTTCTCAAATATGAACGAAAATCTAGGATGTTTAGGGGTTTTTGATTATGAGATAAGCTATATCTACCGGAAACGGTTCTCCATACAGACTCTAAAACAAGCTAAAGGACTGTCACTATATAATTTATCGGATATTATCTCCATCACAAATTAAATTCACTTTTGTACATGAATTTAAACACAGGTATATCCATATTCAAACTTAATTTAGAATGGAGGAAGTATTATATATCATCAGTATAAATAAAAACATTTTACAAAACTCACCCATAAAACCTGGCCGTGCACATACAGAAAGGCTTACTCCTGCTACTATAGTTCGCAGCTTTGCAGGTAACGTGCATTGTGAAAATCTGAGATGAAACAGCCTTGGTTGCAACAACCGAACTACGACTAACGTCAGGTCAACGCTTATTTGCACGAAATTAGATAATAAACTCAGACTATATATAGATTTGGACGTTTACCAGCATGTTATTATTCAAAAGGACGAATAATCCTTAATTACGACTCAGCCATTTGATTTTTGGTCATAACAAAATTAAGATGCATGCATATATATGGATCAATCTGGAAGAAAGTACTGTACGGCCAACGACGATCGTTCTTGAAACTATTTTTTTCTTTTCTTTAGACTAGACCCCAAGACGAGAACAAAGCAATTCAAAGTACTATTTAATAAAAAAAAAGTTATAGCTATAGCTCACGCCACCGGCATTTGTAATATTATATTGGTTCTCTCGTCCCTGTCTCTTCATTACTTGAGAGGGAAATCAAGGTATGTGGTTGGTTTATTATAAGTACAGAAATCACCTCATGTTTGCTGATGAATATATATATATATACAGATACACTATGTGGTTTTCAATTTGTTCGCTGGTATTTTAGTTAGGTCTGTGCAATAAGAAACCTCTTAGCCAACGCATTACGCATGATCATATAACAAGGGAGGCCGGATCATCTTGGAAAAATAACTAACCATAAGTAAAGAGTAAATTTCGCAAAACAATAACTATAGTTAAAATTAATTATCATTTTGTTATAACTTTAGCCGAATTAAAAGTATAACATTAGCAAAGGATTTCATTAAATAACTATAACTTTATCCTCCTATGTGTATGACACGTGTGAGTCCAACTTATAACACCATGAGTATTGCATTTGTGTATAATAGGGGATTGCACAATCTTATTAAATTTATCAGACAAATAAAGTTGTAGCTTTCTGAGAAAAAATCATATATTATTGTTGCAGTGCAATGATATATATGCACAGTTAAAGTTGTAGTTAAGTGATAGTTTTGATAAAAAGAATTGTACTTTGCTGAAATTTACTCATAAGTAAATGTTGTTCATTTGTTCTATTTTACTTGTTTAGGCCATCGATATGGTCTATAAAAATTATTATTTATTTTATTTTTAGTTAAATAATTCTTTTTTTCTAATCATGCATGTAGTCATAAAGATATTTAAAAATAAATGCATGGCAATAGCTTCGTTTGGACAAATCTAATAATGACACCTTAATTTACTTATTGAATCTTAATGTTTTTTAATATATCAGTGAATCAAAACTTTAGATTCGATGAATAATGCACGTACTGTAGTAACATCTCTATTTTTTTTAGAATTGTAACATCTCTATTTCAAACATATTAAGCACTATACTAGACAATGCAAAGACATGTGCCGTTGCAATCTTCAGGGTGATAATGATAGCCAATAAACCAGCAGGGATGCATGCATGGCGCAACATGTATGCACAGGATTCCTTCTCACGTTCATGGTTAGGTTGTCTCTGATCTCTATCAGTTAATGTACTTTGGATGCTTTTAGGGTCTTATCAACTACTAGCCATGAGTAAATCAATCATGTTTCTTTTGACGAACAAACCTCCGAAGCAACATAGCATCAACTAGTATATATAATTAATTGTTCGATTTTTATAAAGCTCAATAATTAATTTGTGGTCATCTGTGTCTCACGCACAAATGCACACAAAGCTGAGACATGACTGGCCACAAATTGACCACTTTCTATCGACCCACTTCCAATTTGGTTTTAAAAAGAAAGATTGAAATTTAAAAAGATTGAGTGAGACGCACACCGAGATTTACAATCGTGCCAGTGCCAGTGCCCAAGAGCAGACCTGCCTGAAAAGCTCATAAGTCATAGATGTGGAAATTAAAGGTATTAAATTAAAGTGATTAGGGTTTGTTCACGATCGAACATTGCACATGAGTCAGCTTAAAAAGTTCTCTACATTATTGAGATGTGACTGAGAGCTTATCACACGAACAAACTCTCTATGTCCATACCTGTATACTATATTCTACTGTGCATGCTCTATCATAGAAACATCATTTTTTTTCGGCACATAATTATATAAAGAATTTATCAGTGTACGTGCACTTTTTTAACATAGGAGCATGCCGCACATGACTACTAGGTTAATTAGTTGCACTTTAATAGCTAGTACGTACTGTCTTTAACTAGGATTAGTTGGAAGCGCTCATCATTCATAGATGATTTTGATAGATAGGATAACTAAGGGAAGGAAGACACACTACTGGCCATGTGAATTGAGAGTTTCCTACCTACACCACAGAAACCTAGCAGGTTATTAAAGGTTCATTTGAAACGCATGATTTTCAAAACATAGAATATGAAAAACACAACATTCAAATGTCATTGCACCTTAAACCCTATGGGTCCCTTTGAATCAAAAGATTATTTTTTTAGAAATTTCGTAGGATTCAAATCCTATAGGAAATTTTTCTATTTAGTCCTTTGGTTTCCAAATCCTACGAAATTCTTATGGAATGACTCTTTGCATATAGATTTTGGAGGAAACTTAGCAAGAGCCCTAACCTCATGGAAAAATTTCTTTGAGTCTATCTTTCTTATCCGATTCCTACATTTTTCCTACGATCCAATCAAATGGTTATTCCTGTGTTTTGCAATCCTTTGTTTTAGACTCGCATTCCTGTCATAATCATATGTTTTTCTTATTCCTCTATTTTTTCAATCCCGTGATTCAAAGGGGCTCTAGGATTAAAAAAACACATAAAACTGTTTGAATGGAACACGAGGAAAGTATAAAATTTACAAGAGAGATGTAGACAAAAAGAAAAACTTCCAAGAGCTTGAAGCTCGTGCTAGGAATCCTCTAAACTTTCCATAAAACATGTCATTCCATTCGAATGTCATTGCACCTTGAATCCTAAGGAATGGAAAAACACAGGAAACTGCTAATTTGGATGGAACACGAGAAAAACATAAAAGAAATAAAAGAAATATGTAGAGACAAAAGGAAAACTTCTAGGAGCTTGAAGCTCGTGCTAGGAATCCTCTAAAATTTTCATAAAACATGTTATTCTATAGGAATTTCAAAGGAAGAGGCCTAATCCTATATTCTAAAAGACCACATAGGAATTTTCCCTATAGGATTTAAACCCTTTCAAATTCCTCCATTATTTTTTTCTTTGTTCCAAAGGAGCCCTAATTCTTGCTATATATCATAAATATATTCTTACATATTCTATGAACTATGGACCTCATGCATGTACATTGTAACAAAATAAACATATAAAAACAACCTTCATGCATGTGGTTGTTGATGGAACAGGACGAATTTGCCGTCAGACGACATGCGTGCATTATTCATGTGGATATTGATCCTTATTCTAACGATAGCATATATATGGATATGATCTTGAATTGACAAACAAAGTTTGACAAATGATAAACTAGCTTGCTAGGGCTTGTTGATGTCATCTTTTTTGTTTGGTATGGACATGGAAGGGGAACAACATAATCATCGACTAGACATGGATGATGCCGATGTTTTGGTTGCTCAAAGCGGCCGCGATCTGCAACAGTTGTGCTTCATGAATTAATACTAGAAGATGAAATTAATCGGAAATGTATTACTACGTACTACTAGTAATGAATTACTGTCTTATAAGAAATTCCAAGTTATGGGGCAAAACACATATATACAAAAAATTCTGGCACCTTTTCTGAATCAACCAGATTAATTTTAATTGTTCTTGAGCTCCTGTAGATGTTTCTGAGATCCACATCCAGCTAGCTGTCGTGTGCCTTCTAGACATGTGACTTAATTATGTCATCAAATTATACGTACGTAGTTTGGCCGCAAACAATCAAATTAGTTTGCAATAACTTCAAAGTGAAATGTTGTATAAATTATATGGAATTAACATATTACCCCCTCCATCCTAAAATATAATAATTTAGGACTAGATGGACTAGAATGTTTCTCATCTAATCCTAACTAGGTTACTATATTTTAGGAGGGATGTAGTACTTAATTAGTAGATGGAATTGCTCGTCCAACTCTCTACCTTAGTGGATTAATTAATTAGTTAATTTTTCATATGTCGATCGGGTGTTGTATGGTATATATATATATTATCAAATCATATCATTGAGCCCACAAATTAAATACTACTCGTACTAGAAATAACTTTTTCTTTTACTAAACGGTTCTATCTTTTTTTAAAAAAAAACGTCTTAACAAACAACAAATCAGTTTGCCTTGTCTTGGACTTTGACTTGATCTTATCAAATCATATCATTGAGCCCACAAATTAAATACTACTCGTACTAGAAATAACTTTTTTTAATTACTAAACTATGGTTCTATTTTTTTTAAAAAAACGTCTTAACAAACAACAAATCAGTTTGCCTTGTCTTGGACTTTGACTTGATCAATTGATGAGTACTGTGTTGCTAACCATGTTCATATACAATAGAAAAGTACAAACTTTAGTGGCATAATCAAATTAACATGATGAGATCACGTCAAAAAAATGCAAAATAAAATTATAAACCTTTTTGGGACACGAGTATCTCATGTGAGTGTGTAATGATTATAGGAAAAACTATTACATAGTTTGGTTAAGTAGTCCTATTTTTCTATTAAAAGACACACGCTATAGTCCTATTTTCTTTTTGTGCGCTTGCGTATGCATGCATTGACTTGTCCACATTAAATTAAGAAACAATTTGATGTGTCCTTTGAACGGGACAGCCGATGAGATCTTGCATTTGAAGCAATTACACTTGGAGAAATATATAATATATAATAACTGCATCCAACCATCAACACGCTAGAGCTATCGGGTGACATGTCTTGGATTGGAGCACATATATAATACACACACAGGAGTATCAAGATGATGCTACACGTACGTACGCACTGACAAAACCGAAAAAAAATCATCATTTCTCTAATCAAACTACTTTTGTTGTTCAAATCACCCAAATTAAATTAGCGGTCAAAACTGCATTAATCAGCTAGTTATCTGCCCCGAACGTTAACATGAGCACACACAGACCCATACTGTCGATGTCGTGTCGACGTCTTTACCTAGCTAGCTAGTGCATGCATGTTTTACATGCATGTAAAGAATTTGGACTTATTCATGCCAAGATGTACACATCAATTGCAAACTTGATGTTTCGTGCCCCCTGAGACAAACGGATATCTGTCAGCAATTAATCCATTTATCTGTTAGGAAATTTACCAATATATTAACGTGTAAAACTTTTACACGTTCACGGAAGAAAAGTTTAAAAATTTGGCTGGTATGCAATTGCATGGTATGACAAGATGATGTTTGGTGGCCATATCCAAATTCACATGTACAGGAGATATACATGCGTGGGCAACTTGTTAGTTTTGGTTCTGATATATACATCATCGAACCAACCAAACACAAATAATCCAAAATCGATGCATATATCCAGCTAGGTAGGTACAGTGTGTCCATGCAAATGCATGTGCCCAAAATATTTAACCTTCTTGACAGATTATTTTACTACTGAAATATATCACATTTAATAGTAGGTTTGTTTTTATAGAATAGAGAAAGTACATGCATATACAGACAGAGATGAGTGCCGACAGGTAACCGCACAAACTGTGCACAACTGACAAGGGTAACATGGCATGCACGTATCATATACCAGCACACTCTCCGTCAGTCACGTGAACGAGCCTGTCAAGGTTTATTTTTACTATACATGCCATGAATTAAAAAACAAAATAATACATGTTAAAAAAATAATCCTTACAACCTACAACTTCTTAATTAAAGAAACATCGACCTGGAATTATTGTATCTTGCTTTTTCATAGCTAACCACCAACTGATGATTAGATTCAACGGTTAGAATATTTCTATATAAGAGTTGTGTAGGAATTTCTTCTATGTGCATATATAGCACATCTCAAAATTTTCTTTTCCAAATTATAATTTGTTTATATATAGAGAGGATGGATTTCCTTTTAAAATATTTTCATAATCTACACTTATGTGGTGGACATGTTCGATTATAATCCATCTGTTTCAAAATATGCAGTATAACTTTAATCAATAATTGCTACGTAGTATATTATAGTATTGTTTATGTAATATAAAAATATAATTATATGTAAGTATTTTTGAATATATCTAATAAAATTAATTTTTTATCATATATGTAATAAAATAATCATTGATCAAATCTAACTTGTCCTAACAAAACAAAATACATATCATAATTTTTGAAATGGAAGGAATATGGATGATGCATATCTATACATCACTATATATGCACGTCGTATACTGCATGTGCATAACCGCGTTTGCTTCATACTAGTAAAATATAATACTCGTACGTTGCAGTGGGCTCTAATTATATTAGATGAGCTTATTAAAACTAAATTATCACCCTCAAGCTTTGATTAATGATGATAAGATATAAATAGAGCTTCTCAATTCAGTATAGTGTTGGTCAGCAATGATAAGGCTACAAAATATACGGTGGCCCTCACTTGTTATAGTAGTCAAAAGTCTCGTGCGTTGCAGCGGAAATTTATAAAATTAAAGCGACTTTCTGATGAAATGTGAGCGAATGGAAATTTATAGAACGGTAACAAATTTAGAAGATATGTGTGTGAATTGAAGCAAATTTTACAATAATGATAATGAACTATGAGAAAATTATTGAGGCATACTTATTGAGAGCATTAGAAACAAAAAAAAAATCATCAATAGAACTTACCTCAATCTCGAAAATGCTCTCAAGTTATGCCTCAACAACTTTGATTGTAAATATAAAAAATTTTATTATGTGTCACTAATTATGCCTCAACAATTAAACTATGGTTGGAGACTTATGAGATGAAAGAAATATAGGTAAAAGTAGACCCCGGTAGCAGGAGCCATGGAGGTGGATTTTGTGCTCAAATTGTTGAAATTATGGAAGAGGGAGTGAGTGATTACTTGACAGTTTCTTTGAGCATTAAGATGGTACCATTACTTATTGATGTAATGAGCAATCAATATCAAGAATAAAGGAAATCTATTTGCGGTTAATGTGAGGAGTGGGCCATATGTTATTAGCTTTTCTATTGTATCCGATGGTTGATATATGAGATGCACAATAATCCAACGGCTATAACATTCTTGATAATGTGGCTGCACGTAATATAGAAATAGTAGATAACGGGATACTTATATAGGAATAGTTGATAGGTGGGGGTGATAGAACCACCACCCACCACTAGTATCTCTTAAGATAGTAGCATGGATTAAAAATAGGTAGACAAATGTTTTTAAAGGACGTGCGTGTCAATGTCTAAATCAAACAACATTATTTTCACGAGATGAAATATCACCCATTCATAAGTGCCAGCCATTAATTTGAGTCACTACCAAATAGCTAGAGTGCACATGTCGATCGATCGCGGTAGGAATCACGGGTATAGCTAATATTATTTGCTTGCGTACCATATCAATTAATTTCATATCATGTATTCTGCTTTATATATATCTATACAGTTAATTGGTCCCCAGCTATGTATACCATAATTGGTGCATTCACATTTCATTGTCCCGCGATCGTTTTCGCAGTGTGTCAACACCAACACATTGTTGATAGCAACGTTTAATTTTTGTACTATATATGTACAAAGATTAATTTCCATATATTCTCCCAGGACGAGTTTGTGTTCGAAATTAATTAACCACGATTTTAAATTTCCATAAACACATGTCCGAGACCCTTGTAACAAAATGTGTAATCTTTACCATAAATCATGATTTGTTTTCAGGTAAAATATCGTTAACATATATAATATGTACGGCTAGCAGAGCTGCCTAATCCTTATATTGTACTACACTTGTTACCGTCACTCTTTAAATATATATGATATGGTTAACTTTTGGATATATATTTGACCGTTCGTTTTGTTAAGAAAATATTTTGAAAGATAGAAATATTGATCATTCTTAAAATACGTATAGTGATAAAAACATGTCGCAACAAATAGATCAATGATGATACTTAAATAATTTTTAATTAAGACCGTAGATCCAAGCGTAAATTGTATCATAAATACGGAGTAGTTGTATGAGGGAGCTGGCTGATGATTATATATGTGGTATGGCTCACTAGGATTTTTGTATGAGTGATCCAACTTATATAATTTTTTTAAGTATAAATTAATCAAATGTGCATCATAATATATTAATAAAAGAGCTTTTTTATTTTTTTTAAAAAAAATTGTATACATATATGCAATTAGGCTAGGATTTTTTTGGGTGATCCCGAAACCACCCCTGAATCCGCCTATGGAGCCAGGCCTAGGGCAGATAACTCTTGAGCACTAGACTTGGCTCCAAAATTCCCTTTAAATCCCTTAAAAATTGCATGAAAAAAATAGAGAATATATCATGTCCAACTGGAATTTTTCTGGCACCGCCCCTGTCCGGAGCACTGTAGTTGGGTCGTAGGCGTAGCAAATCGATGAGTTAGGCCGGCCGCCAGTGGAGTAGTGGGCAGCGTCGACGGTGCGTGTAACGAACAGAGATCAAAATCAGAAATGGAAGCAGGTGGTGTTAGCAAGCAAGATCGATCGATCGAGCCAATAAAGTTGCAAACTCTCTGATGTGCTCTACCTGAAACCTGAAAGCTAGCTAGCCTACTCTCCCCTTTAGTGAGCTAACCGTTCGTGCGTGGTCCACGTACTCACTCCTCTCCGGCCATGGCGTGCGTGAAATTGTGATTCAGATTTGCACTAACTATAGCTAGGAGGAGGGACCAAAATCAAAAGCTCGCTCTCACCTATCACTAGCTTGTGCGCAACCTGCAGCAGCAGCTATCAGGCTTCAAGTGTTGAGTCTTTCCCTTGATGATGAATTAATTAATTTGTTCGACCGAAGCATCTATCGCTCACATACATAATGCATGTGTACATGCAAGCATGTAAACCTCACGAACAGATTGGCACGAAACGGTAGGCGCGTTAGTTTTGGAAACTAGAGAATTGGGAGAAATGAGAATTCATGCAGATGGCATGATGCATGTCTGTCTGTATGTCTGTCTGTCTGTGTGTGTAACTGTAAGGATGGAGATATGTACTGTACAAAGGGCAGGAATGTAGATCGATGGTGGCTTGACGACTGTGCGTCGTTGCGATGGCACTGTAGCGTGCTAGCGTCGACGATGACGATCGATGGACGATGGATGGAGACAGAGACAATGGTGGCCGGTGCAGTGCAGGAGGGCCCCGTACGTCCGGCCGACAGCGATGCCCAACTCGATCGATCCGTCTCTGCAACTTGAGCTCGCTAGCTAGCTAGCGCAGCTGCCAGCCGACGACTGTTCGTCTGTTCTTCGATCAGCACATCTGGCTAAGTTAATTAGTTAATGGTCTAATTACGAGCAACTCCGCTGCTCTGTGCATGCTTTGTAGTATACCCTAATTAATGTGACAATGGAGTTGAGTTAAGCGCGGTAATTACGAGGAAGAAAACGCGGTGACAGTACATGGAAGATCGATCACCAGGATTAATATATCGATCGCATTGATCGAGGCACTAATTAACAATGTCTACTCTACGATCACCCTGTGGCCCTTGTCTGCACAAGCGGCCTTATAGTACTAAGACAGCGTTCGCTGCTCTGTGTTTCAAGCGGTACAGTGTTTACGGAAAACGGAACGATCTATTAGCGCGTGATTAATTAGGTTTTTATTATTTTTTTTCAAAAATGGATTAATTTAATTTTTTAAGCAACTTTTGTATAGAAACTTTTTATAAAATAATAGTAGTTTGAAAAGCGTGCACGTGAAAAACGAGAAAGAGGAGTTGGGAAGAGGGGAGAGGAACACAGTCTAAATCGACCACACTACAACTGCAAATCCAAGTTGATCAACATGTGTGTCGATGGATGCATGGTTTATCTAAAATTAATGTCGTTCTGATTTTGGAGTATATAGTAGTATTAGAATAGCTATGCAGCACATATGCTTATACATAATTAATTTGCGTTTGATTGAACGCATGAGCTCTGCTATTCAGTAATAATTACAATATTTGTTTGCATATTTGACTTTGAAAACATAATTCCAGAATTAACTTCAGGGTTTTTTTCATCGTTTTCGTTAATTAACCAGCCTTAGTTTTTAGACCATTATGGGTAAAACTGTAAAAAATTTAGTTTTCTGCTCATAAGCCGTAGTCCAAAGAATTCCCTCCAAGCAGTCACATAATCCATCTATCTACTGGCTGTGGGCTGTGGGTTTTCAAAACCGCCGGTAACCGTGCGGTTACCGCGCTTACCGCGGGGTATGGTAAAAGAAAAACCACGGTAACCTCCTTAAATTCAAATAAATTTAAAAAATAATTTGAAATTTTGATTGTTTCGTACGGTTTGTCATGGTTACCGCACGGTAACTGTGCTTACCGCCGGAGCACGGTAATCCCGGCCCCGGCGGTTTGGGAAACCGTAGCTGTGGTTGGCATGGAATGCTTTTCCACTTATTTAATTAATTTGCTCAAAATGCTAAAATTTGTAGGAGAAAAATACACTCCAATCCCTTGACTATGGTTCTGGTCTAATTTTGATGCCTCAACTAAGAATCCGTTCTTTTTGTCCCTTAACTCTCGAAACCATCCAATATTTCATCCTAGGATCAAATTGCAATGGTTTTTGATGACATGATGCCACCTGGCATCAGGGTTTCCAAAACCACGAGGAACCGCGCGGTTACCGTGAGGGGTACGGTAAAAGAAAAGCTACGGTAACCTCCCTATATTCAAATAAATTTAAAAAATAATTTAAAATTTTGATAAATTTTATAAGGTTTCGAACGGTTTGCCACGGTTACCGGGGTTACCGCGCGCTAATCGTGTTTACCACCGGGGCGTGGTAACCCCGGGCCCGGCGGTTTAGGAAACCATGCCTGGCATCCTAACAATTTAAAAATAACATATAGGATTAAGGAGAAAGAGAAAAAGGAAGCACGATTGACATGTTGGCTGTAGCATTTTCTTCATTTTTCTTTTATTTTCCTATTACTAGTAGAATTATTGATTACTATATTGATATCATCTTTTCCTCCCATGTGGACTCCACTAGGCAGCACATCATCGAAAACCATACCGCTTTGTTCCAAGGATAAAATGTGAACGATTTTAAGAGTTGAGAGACCAAATAAAGTAAATTATTTCATAATTGAGTGTCCACAATTAAACCAAGGTCATAGTCCAGAGATCAAAAGTGTACTTTCCCCAATGGATAAAAACGCGCAAGCACTACCAATTACATGCAAGTTAGGCACTAGGGGGAAAAAACAAAGAGAGCAACAAAAGAAGATCAGGAGGTGACTTATGAGTATAGTGGGGTTTTTTATTATTGGAAAAAGAAAAGGTTGCTCATGTGTGCCAAAAGGGCAAAAGAAAAACATACCTTCAGCTCTGCACTCATATATATGCATGCATGGTTTATCCTCAAATGGTAGTCCGATGGTACATTCTTTCATGCATACATTCTCTGATTAGTACACGTTACGTGTAACACGCCATATATATAACGTATTATTTAGACGGTTGTAAAGCAAGCACACCTGCAATAATCAGAAAGTGATTAAGCATTATCTAAAAATGATAACCAGAAAGTAACCGTAGACAAGCAGAAACTAACCGTGCTTGATTGCAGAAAGGAAAAGGTAATAAACTAAAAGGAAGTTGGTTGCATATCCATTCACAAATTAAAGAGCCCTCAAGGCCTCAACTTGGGGTCTGCCGAATATGGCAAAAGTTACCCTGCCAAGAATGTAAAGGAGGGGAAAATAAACTCATGCAGATCATCTACGTGCTAATACCACCTCTGCCCAAAAGTAGTTTTTCATATAGAATATTTTTTTGACAGAAATAGCCAACATATATATGCTAGAATACCATGAGCTATTTTGGATCGGAAATACACTTATACTCCCTATATTTCAGAAGTAAGATGGTTCGGTTTTCTCTTAATTAAGTTAAACTTCAATAAGTTTAATCAAATTTATAAGAAAATATAAAAATACTTTTAACACCAAACAAATATTATAAAAATATTTTCAATGGTGGATTTAATATATTTAATTTAGCGTTCCATAAACTTAGTTAAACTTGAAAGAATGACTTAGAAAAGAACCAAAACATCTTACATTAATAAGAAAGGGGAAATATAGCTAGTAAATATGGAGTAAGAAAATAATTAATTAACACTGATTCATGCTTGTGAATATATGCATGTACAACGGTGCTTATTAATGAGCTCTCCATGTAAATAAATTTGGTAACACGAGAAAGAGAGGAGGAAAGAGAAACATCATTACTACTCATGAAAGAAAAAATTGTTTGGGGGTCAACTCTTAGCATTTATTAAAGAAAAAATTGTTGCATAGGGTGGAGAAACGGAAAAGAGTAATAAGAAAAATATTTTGATGCATTAATGGTTAAAAGGTTTTATTGTTTCAACTACTATAGGAAGATATCTCTCCGGATTCATAATTCTTGATGCTTTGGATAATAACATAGTCTCTAAAATATATAATTGACTTTGTTTTTCTATTATAATATACACAATAAATAAATGCATGTTTATTTCTTACAATACTTTGAAAGATATATATATATATATATATATATATATATATGTTGTTCTATTTCATTTAAACCAAATATATAATCAAAGTTATAAAGTTTAACTTCAGTTTTATCTAAAACGTTAAGAATTTTGGAATCGGAGGAAGTACACTCTAAATGAGTATGTATTAAAAAACACCCATATCGAAACTCTATCTTTAAACATATTTAAACATATTCTAAGATCATTCATATATAGATGGAGGATGATGCATACATATCTTCTCAAAATCACCACGTTAAGTTCCAAATATTCTTCAGGTGGCAGGTGCTAACAATTACATATATCTTCCGAAAAGGAAAGAAAAACAGGGTGCAAGATCCCAGTGCTAATTAAAAGCATCCAAACTAGCAAACAAAACAGAGAAATAAGTATTATACCTCCAGTACACATCTCTAACACTTGTCAGTACTGTACCTAGTGATGTACGCGCCGAATACGTACGCGTGTATGCACGGGTCGAGGATAACACATATATAACATCCTTTTAATTAGTTTCTTTTTCTGAAAAAAGAAGATAAATGAGAAATAACACGCAAGAACAGCTCATGCATAGATACATGCTGAAATCATCACGGCCATTCATCATCGCCTCGACCGTCACACGTACGTGTGTGCTGTCTTAGGCGAGTCTGAAATGATATAGTTGGAGTAGATGCCATGTATATACACACCGAATTAGTCATCGTACATATCTTTTCAGACCGAAAAATGGGTGTAGAGACAACAGGGTAGGTCACTGCAGATATGCTGAAATCATTTTAATTGACGCATGCAGAGAGAGAGAGAGAGATATATATATACACACGACCGACCGTATTAGTACACCCCACCAATGTGGATACATTTGTCAGTATAGTGTACTCTACGGCGCGCCAAATACATACACACGTGTACGGCGCAACGCACGAATCTTCACATCGCAACAACGGAGGAGGAGGAGAAAAGATACATACATACATTAAAAAAAAAAAAGCCTCACACCCTGGTATTTTCTAATGATAGTAGAAAACAATCTAAACCGTTGATAAGTTCATATTGCTTTCTACTATTATTTTAGTTAGCGGTAGTATAATTGTGGAGGAATATTATTGTCCCAAAAATAGAGGTATAATTATCGTTTAGCAGGGACTAAACTTTTTTCTTCTCTTTCAGCTTTTTAATGGAATATGAGCAATGTCAGTATAATAGATAATCACATTGATCTAGTCGGAAAAAAATATAAATAATAATATTACTCGTAATATAAATTACTAATTAACTGTAGCATCGCTTAAAAAGAAAAGGAAAATGATGAGAAAACAAGGTAGTAGTGGGGGAAGAAAGAGACAAGGAAACGCATGAGAGACAGAGAGGCCAAGGCGGAGCAGCCGCAGCAGCGACCGCTCGCGGTGGTCACGGTCGGCTCACCTGCGAGCGGCCTACAAAAGCGAGGGGCAGAGCAAGGCGCAACCCGCACCCGCTCTCTTCTCTCTCTCTGTGATCTCCTCTTCTCCGCTCGTGTTCTCTTCTTGTTGTTGCAGCGCTTAACCAACCCATCACTAGCGACCAAACACCTCTCTCTCTCTGACTAATCAAAAATAAACAATTTCGATTCCCCTCTCCTCCTCATCCTCTTCTTGATTCCAGTTCCACCAGAGAGAAACAGTCTTCTCTCTTCCATGTGGTTGTTGGTCTCGCTTGCTTCTTCCTCTTCTCGCCGCTAGTCCGCCTCGTCGATTCCTCTCGGAGACCGGAGTCGGATGGGACAGTTGCCGGCCAGCGGCGGTCGCTTTCTTTCTCGGCCCTACTCACGATCAGTGATTGGTTCCTTCCTGGTGCTCGATTGATTCTTTGGGGGGGAGGGAAAGCTTCGATTTTGGGGGCATGTTATTGCCTTTTTCCTGTTTTGGGGGAGATGAGACGGATTTCTAATTTTTTTATCTGGGGATTATGTGCGGAAAAGATTGTTCCTCGTTTATTTGGGTAGTATTTGGAGGGTCCTATGGGGATATACTTTGTAAAGCTGGGATTTTTAGGTGGTAAAATAATGTTGATATACTTTCAGAATATACTGCATAAAGTTTTTGGCTGTTCAGAGATAAGATTAGGCCGTCCTTAATCTCCTTTTTATGCGTCTGTCCCTTCCAACTAGGATGGAAAAGAATGGTGGATTAGTCAGAAACAGTGGCGGACGTACGATTTTATAAGTGGGGTACGATAAACTAATCTATTTATAAAATAATAAATTATTTCATTGTTATACAATATTATCTCTAAAGAAATGCAAAAGCCCCAATACATCATAAAAAATTGTACTAGAAGTAAACTAAATCTTATTTTTATCTCTAGAACCCATTGTAGTGCATAGGCATGTAACTAATAGTAAATAGTGAATGTCACAACTCACTTATTCAATATATGTAGTGCATTATGATCATTGGATTCATAACAAGTGTCAATCTTAATTGATCCATAAAAAATTTTATATGATTATGTATTGTTCAATATTATTAATCTTTATAGCATTCTAGATTATATTTAGAAAAAATATCTTTCTAGTTCGTCATGTACCTTATATAAATACAACATAATTAGAAAAGATAATAATTATTGTTTACTCATGTAAAAACATTGATAATATATATTACGGAGCACACACACATGAGCTAGTTGTTAGTATTCATGTGAAAGTAATAGTGCTGGTTGTAGCAATATTATTATGAAAAATAAATAAGAATGAGAAAACAAGAAGGAGATAGAACAACGGAGGAATATCGGGTTAAAGTTTTGGTTTCACACCGTATTACGACGAAGAAATTTTTTAATAATATTAGTATATTATCGATTAATGTGAATATATACTATACCATGGATATGAGTAACTTTTCCCCTTGTGTGTTTGGGTTAGTGACTAACCTCCCCCTTTTTTTACCTTCTTTTGAAGTTTCTTAACATGATTAGGTAAAAAATGTTTTGTTTGAATGAAATAAAGAAACAATTTGACTAGATTATTATATAGAGAGAATCTAATTCGTGCCACTGACTTTGTCCCTATTCTATAGTATGCCACTAAGTTTATCAAGTTCTACAATATGCCATCATATTTTCTTAACTTCTATAATATACCATCACCGTCCATTTAGACTCTGTTAGTATAATATAATTTTGTCCTAATGACCGAAGTATCCCTGGGACGAAAATTTCCAAAATTTGGCCAAAAATTCCAAAATATCATATTGTAAACTAGCCACAGAAGTTGCCCATCTCAAACTTCGGAAGTTTTACAATCTGATATTTGGAATTTGTTACCAAAATTTGGAAGTTTTCATCCCATGGATTTTTTGGTCATATAATAAAATTGTACAGTACTAACAGAGCTAACTAGACAATAATGGTATATTATAGAAGTTAAGCAAAATGCAATAGCACATTAGAAATTGACAAACCGAGTGACATATTGTAGAACACATACCAAAATCAGTGATACACAATGAATTCTCTCTATCTCTTTCTTATGGTTGTTCACTTAACTACCTATCTACTATGGTGCAACATTTTTAGAAAATGTTAAATCTTATATTATACTATAAGTACATATCTTACACATTAAATTACATACGCTTATAATATAATTTTTGAATTATACAATGCACTATTTACATTTTATAGGAGAAATATGGAAAAATGATTTATTATCTATTTAATTATAAGAAAAAAAATATTAGTTCAAATTGACATATATGTATAACAGAAAACAATACGAAAGAATTACGGAAATACCTACTGATATAATCATCGTATATCATGCAATGAGAAAAGGAGATCACAATCGAATGCTTTATTATTGAGCAAAATTGATGGTATTATTTTTATCTTTTTTAAGCTGAATCTATCTAACCATAATTAATTAGTCCATGTTAGTAGAAGTCCATATCATCATGCATAAATATATCATGATATTATTAGTAATAGCTAAGTACACCGGCCCAACCATACATACCATATCACGAGACTATCGGGTAATGGATAACTCATCTTTAATTGTGCTAGAGAAAAAAAGTAAATTACAGTTTATACCATGTATTCTTAAAAGTTTTAATATTATATCATACTTTAACCATTATTTTCATTTACACAATAGCTAACTCTACATTTTAATTTGGACCACACTATTCTATCCATCTCCAAGTTCGGTGACTCAGCAACCACTCTGCACACTAACTCTCTCTCTCCATTTTCTTTTTCCCTCTGATAGTTGGGGAACCACTAGGTCCAACAAGAAGGAGCCCAGATCTAGCGTCTCCACTCATCGTCGGGTCAACTCCTACCTCCTGAGTCCCTGCAAGCTCGATACCCACCGACCTCAACAACGACCATAACAATAGTGTGCATAACGACCGGGGAGGAGAAAAAACATATCAGTAACGAGAGGGCGCGACTGTGCATGCAAAGACGGAGAGGAGGAACGATGGTGGCTCATAGAGAAAGAGTATTGGTGGCGGTGCGTGGAGTGACAATTAGTGGTTGTTGGTGGTTTGAGGAGTTTGTTGTCGACACAATTCCTAATCGAGTTTATTAATTTATTTTTCTCTTAGGGCCCCTTTGAATCACATGAATGAAAAAGCAGAGGAATAGGAAAAACACAGGATTCTGATAGGAATGCAAGTTTAAAACAGAAGATTGCAAAACATAGAAAAAACACATGAATGACCGTTTGACTGGATCACAGGAAAAACACAGGAATCATATGAGAGAGATAAACTCAAAAGATATTTTCCAAGAGGTTGGACCTCTTGCTAATTTTTCTCTAAAATATTTATAGGATTATCCATTCCATAGGATTTTAATTTAGAGGATAGTATAGGATTCAATCCTTTGTTTCAAAGGTCTTTATAGCAATTTTTTCATAGGATTCAAATCCACCTAAATTCTTATATTTTTCCTACAAATATTGCTGGTACGTGGGCCACCCGTCATCTTAAATAAATAGCTAATTTTAGTTTTAAGGAAGTAAAAATGTTGAGATAAAGGTGGTGTACTCGAGTATCTTCCCCTTCCCTGGCGTATAAAACCATCTGCCGTCTCGTCTCCTCCGCTCCTTGCGCCATCTCGCGGCTGAACAGAGGGGATCTCCATCTGGCGAGCGGAGCAGGGGAGGGAATCCTGGTGAGCATCCACATCCTCTCTCTGATTCATCTCTCTTTCCCACCGGGACTGCTTTTGCCTGGAATTTGCTTGCGTTCGTTAACCCTAGCTTCTCTTCTAGATTTGGAAGCTCTTCTCTTAATTTCAGAGACTTAACCTTAATACAAGTAACAGTTTGTTTGTTCCCATCCGCCCCTGGTCAGAAACTAGGTGCTGATTACTTTGATTTCATGTCAGCCTCTGTTGATTTCTCATGGCTGTCTCAACTTCTTGCTTGTGGTTCCGATTTCTTTGGCGGTAAATAACTTCCAGGAATCTGTGGTCAACGAGCTATTAAAACTTAAAAGGGCTTTTGTCTCAGGTTGACCCCAGCCATGATTCGCCCCATGCTTTGCAAACAAGATATGATATGCGGTGCTGGTACAATTCAGAGCATATGTTCTTTCCTCTTTTGCTTTGTTTCAGACAGCAACTTTTAGCAGCCACGCCTCTCACAAAGTCACAAGTTGATAAAATTTTTGTGTTGCTCTCCTACTACTACCACTTTCTAGTGCGATATAGTAAGTAGTATATGCTAGCACTATGCACAGTTTAGCACACAGATTGATGGCACCTGGGCAGATATAAAAGCTCACATTTTTATCAATGTCTGCGCAGTTATATTGTCGATTTGATTCCTTTTATAGCTATTACTAGGTCAAGTCGTGTCGCAATTACTCCCCCTTTCCTCCATTGTAGGTGTTCCTGTTTAGTCCATCGGGGTCGGGGGATGCTGCTCCCTGAGCCTGTATCTCTTGATTTTTCTTTCTTTGCTCGCACGCAGCAGCAGCAACTTGTTTTGTGTCGGTGTTAAGGACCCTACATAAATAATTCATCAAATCAAGTATCTTTTGTCTGTTTTGGGGAATCTCCTTTGCGGTTCGTCCAAAATTTCGCGAAAGAAACACTTCTATATGACTGCTTTTGTCGAGAGGTTTGCATCAGCAATTCCTGAAGGCAGCACTGCTAGAGTAGCAGAGTGTTAGATTGTATCGCCTGCCCGGGTAATCCTAATGGTAGGCTGACTGCTTTTACAGTTTTTTCATACTTGGATTTAGGGAGGATTTACTGTTATGGTAACCTATAACAATTGTTTACCTGTATAGCTACTTGCGCATTTGGATTTCGGATGGCTGTTTTCTCGCTATGTTGGTAAGTTTTGCATCATGAATCTGAACCAGGTTAGCAATACTAATAATAGATGGTTCAGTAAGCTGCCTCCATGTCCTTGCAACTTTGCAAGGCTGGCAATATGTGTATAGCTTTTGTTTGGCAATATATGTTGCGATTCTAGCGCTGGTGGTATCTCAAGAGAAAAAGTGAGCATCAACATCTTGCTTTATTGGTTTTCTGACTGATTACATTAGTAAATGTTGCGTCCGAAAGTATAGACTAATAGTTATATTTTCTTTAATGTCAGTGACTCAGTGTATCCGCAGATGGTTTGTAAAGTGGCCTTATTTTTCATGGTCGTTAGCTTTAGTAGGTATATAGTGTAATCTTGATGGTTTATCCTTTTTTTGCCCTTTCTCCTTTGTCATCTGGGCACACGTTGCTATGCAGTTCATGAGATGGTTAGTGCGTATCCAATTATTCTGTCGGCAACAAAGTTCCGCATTCTTCAATTTTCTACCATTCTGATGCCAACTCCTACTGCACTATCAGTTCTTGGTTTCCAGCTCAGTTAGTGGTTAGAAATTGCAGCCTACATGAAAAAATAACTAATAGCTTTTCTCGTTTCCACTTTTTATGGTTATTTGCAGCGATTCCTCTTCCAAACCAGGTGGTAAAGCCAGGATTCTACCATTACAATGACGATCTGCAGCTGTGAAGAGACGATCAACGAGTTTGAGATGTTAACGCGTGATACTGCGCGTGTGCAGCAGGATACACTGAAAAAAATCCTTGAGATAAATGCTAGTGCTGAGTACCTGCAGAACTTTGGGCTTGGGGGGAGGACTGATGCCGAGAGCTTCAAATCCTGCATCCCGTTGTGTGTGCACAGTGATATTGAGCCCTATATCCAGCGGATTGTTGATGGCGATACCTCACCAGTGGTCACTGGAGAGCCCATCACCAACCTCTCTCTCAGGTACTGTACCCAATCCTTGAAATTTGTCGCCTTATTATGCTTATTGTTTACTAGCTTATGATAATGGATGTTCATAGTCTGGCTTCTTCTGTGGCTTCATACAGTTCCGGTACAACACATGGAAAGCCCAAGTTCATTCCATTCAATGATGAATTACTTGAGACTACACTTCAAATATACCGTACGTCTTACGCGTTTAGGAACCGGTAAGGATATCTGTTTTATTATATTATTTATGTTCAAGTAATGCTGCTTTTTCTGAATGTTCAACAAACTTTGATGGTCAAGTTCAACGTTATTATTGTTTTCATACACTGTTTTGCATGCTATTAACTTGTTGCTTCTTTGTGTATTTTTTACTCTGCATCCCAGAATATTAGAATAACCTTCTGTTTTGTGTTTACAGTGAATACCCTATTGGCCGAGGAAAAGCACTGCAGTTTGTTTATGGTAGCAGGCAAGTCATAACGAAAGGTGGCATTCTTGCAACAACTGCGACAACAAACTTGTATAGGAGGCAACGCTATAAGGAAGGCATGAAGGATATCCAGTCGCAGTGTTGCAGTCCTGATGAAGTTATCTTTGGCCCTGATTTCCACCAATCCCTGTACTGTCACCTTCTGTGTGGGTTAATATACTCAGAGGAGGTCCATTCAGTGTTCTCAACATTTGCTCACAGCCTAGTCCATGCATTCCAAACATTCGAGGAGGTTTGGGAAGATCTATGCACCGATATAAGAGATGGTGTTCTCTCAAAGAAAGTTACAGCACCATCGATTCGTGAGGCTGTTTCAAAAATCCTGAAGCCCAATCCTGAACTTGCTGACTCAATCTACAAGAAATGTATTGGTTTGAGCAATTGGTATGGAGTGATCCCAGCACTGTGGCCAAATGCAAAGTACGTATATGGTATCATGACAGGATCCATGGAGCCATATCTGAAAAAATTAAGGCATTACGCAGGTCACTTGCCACTTATAAGTGCTGACTATGGCGCATCAGAAGGATGGGTTGGCTCTAACATAGACCCTACTGTGCCACCAGAGCAGGTGACATATGCTGTTCTCCCACAAGTTGGTTACTTTGAGTTCATTCCTTTGGAGAAACCGATAGGGGAGGAGACAGAAAACTGTGCCTCCATTCATTACATAGAATCAGATCCAGTTGGCTTGACTGAAGTTGAGGTCGGCAAAATCTATGAAGTTGTAATAACTAACTTTGCAGGTATTCTCTCTTTTCTATCTATTCTGAATCTTAAATTGGGTTAAATCCCCATTATCAAGAAGTATAGCCACGAAAGTTTTACAAAAAGCAAGGGGCAGCCATCACTAGTTCTGCTTCTGGTGCTGTTATCTGGTCAGAGATGATACCAACGGGATTTAACAGAAATAACTAGATAGGTTTGTGTGATATATTATTTGAAAAAAGAAATATTGATTAGTCTTGTCCCTTCAATCTTAAACCTCTTTTTGACAAGAGCTCCTTATTATGTAAAAAACAGAAAAATCACACAGTTGCGATGTATACATCAATATTATTAAGCACATGGGCGAGTAATTATTGCGAACGTTTGTGGTCCACTCCTTGAACTCTTTGCTGCTTACCCATTATGATTATCTCAAAAGTCTATCAGATGATATCTGTTTCTTTTTGTGTATGCTAACCATGCCAGACTCACCAATAACATTTTTATTCTTTATTATGTCTGGACAACATACAATGATATTGTTTTAGGACACAGTATTAGGGAGATGTTTAAGAAACACTAAATTATTTTTCTTTTTGCTATTTTGTTCTAGGTCTATATCGGTACAGGCTAGGAGATGTCGTGAAGATAGCACGCTTCCACAACTCCACACCTGAGCTCCAGTTTATCTGTCGCAGAAGCCTAGTGCTGAGCATCAACATCGACAAGAACACTGAGAAAGACCTCCAGTTGGCTGTTGAGGAGGCATCAAAGCTCCTGGAAGGAGAGAAGCTCGAAGTCGTGGATTTCACGAGCTTCGTGGAACGATCAAGCGATCCAGGGCGCTATGTGATCTTCTGGGAGCTGAGTGCCGATGCGAGTGATGAGGTCTTGAGCAGTTGCGCAAATGCCTTGGATCTAGCCTTCATTGACGCAGGCTACACGGGCTCGAGGAAGATCAACACGATCGGCCCCCTTGAGCTCCGGATCCTCAGAAAGGGAACCTTTAAGGAGATCCTAGATCATTTCCTGAGCCTTGGTGGTGCAGTGAGCCAGTTCAAGACACCAAGGTTTGTGAACCCATCAAACAGCAAGGTGTTGCAGATACTAAGTAGAAATGTCACCCAAAGTTATTTCAGTACTGCATATGGACTCTGATACAAACAAACATATTAGATGCTAGCAGCTGCATGTAATTACCTTTTACCTCTTCTTTTTCAGCTTTGTTGTAGTCTCCACCGGAAGAAACGTTTGGTTTAGTCTCTTGAATAATCTATTTTCTTATCCTGTTTGTGACTAGCTAGAATCTATGTAAATGGCCACCTCTAGTGAAAGGTATGGTGATGTTATCAGGAAAGAAAATGTGGTGTTTCCCGTAACAAATGCTGCAAAGTAAATCCAAAAGTTCTTGGCCTTTTGGTGGGCATAGTGTTATTCAGAGTCTCATCTAAACATCATATAGTTAAGTTCTTTTGTATGTTAGATACGGAAGAATTCAGTGATACCAATCTCTAATCATTTAGCTAACAAGTGTGTAAAAGATGACATACGGACACAGGAAAAGTGAATCATCAGAAACATTGATGGATCGATCTTAAGATCATATAATTGCAGTCTTTTGTTTCTGGCTTGATCATAAATAACACAGGAAAAAGAGATGTGAGGAAGCTGGTCAACAAGCAAGTTGAGCAGCTTCCTGTTATCACAGGCATAATCTGAACGAGACGATGGGTTGTCAAAGCTCTAGCCGAGCCACCATGAGTAACAGCTCTTCTTTCATCTCCTCGATTTCATCTATAAGATCGTCGTCGTCGAGACGTTGTGCGAGGATTTTGATCACCTTGATGCTGGCCGCAGGAGAGTGCACACAAGTTTGTCAAGCCTTGGTATAAGAATGTATAAGATGATGAGACCTAATCTCTTCACAAATTAGATAGAGCGTAATTAATACTACATCCGTTTCTAAATATATGTTTTTATATGATGTTTAATTATTTATCTTTTAAAAAAAGTACATAAGTATATCATTTATTTTTTGTTGGTGTGACTTATTTTATTATAAAGATATTTTAAGCCCGACTTATTGTTTTTAATATTTACACTATATTTTTAAATAAAGATGAACAGTCAAACACCATATGCAAAAATAAATAGAATTAATATTTATAAATGAATGAAATATACTCTTTTCATTCCAAAATAAATCAACTTTTACATATCAATCTGAACATATAAAGTTTATTTATTTTAGGATGAAGGGAGTGGAAACCAAAACCGTACCAAAAAAGATCATAAGCTGTGTACAACGACGTATTCTATCCCATTTTTGTCCATATATACAGGATTTGTGAATAATAAAAGTGATCAAATCTTCTTGCGGCAAAAATCATCTTACAACATGTGTTTGGCAAAAGAACAAGATCAAAACATCTTGTAGCCAAAAAAGGAAAGTCACTGGGTGGTATGATGCGAAACTATCAATCAGTCGGTCGGTCAATATGTACACGATGCATGGATGCGTAGATGCAATTGATACCTTGCTGCTGGTTGATGGTTCGCCGGCGGTGGAGGAGCTGAACTGACGTAGGGAGAGTAAGGAGAGCTAGCCATCGCACTCGTCGGATATCCATGGAATATCAGCCGCCGCCGTTGCTCCTCCTTGACGACAGCCGCCGCCGGTGGGATGAGCCGCGCCGTCGCCTGCGGTCGTCGGAGCGCGCCGACGCCGAGGTTCCTCGCCGCTAACCGAAGCGCAGCCATATCATGTTTTCTTCGATTGCTAGCTAGCTCGTTCTCGTCGATCTGGGTGTACAGTATATCTATCGAGATAGATATATTGGTTGCCCTATTTCGCTACTCGATCTCGATCTCAATCGATCGATCGCCCGTGCTCATGCATATGTACGTGTGGACGAGATCAGGGCTTCCAGCTGCCTGATGATGATCCTACTCGAAGATGTACGGCTCGATTGGAATAAACGTAAACGGGTCGGATTTTTTTATGGATAATGGGATAACCGGTCTCTACATCATGTACACACAGCCAATCAAACTTACAAAAGTTTTTAGATTCATCTCCTTTACACAAAGAGAGAGACAATCAAAGTTCGCACACGAGTACTTAGACTCAAACTAACAATAAGACCACACATCTTCTAGAACAAAAAAAACTTAAAAGGCAACACATAGCCAAAGAAAAGTCTTAAACTTCCAATATTCTTATTTGGTTCCACCCAAACTTTGCAAAGAAATCTTACATTGTTAATTGCAGCTTCCTGCATGCATCTTTCACATGTTGACCATTTTCCTCTCTAAGAAGCAAGGACCATTCCCGCGCTCAAAATGTTCCCTGAAAATTACCTGCAAAAATAAGTTAGCTTTGAAGCAATTAAAGACCACATCATTTTTACATAACCAAACCGCCCAACACAAAACTGCAACACCAACAAGTATTTGAGCTCTAAGCCTAGGATGAACACCATGAAACCAATTGCCCAAAAGATCAGCGACATTAGTAGGCAGTTGAATTCCAAAAGCTATAAAAATAGCATTCCAAACAAATCTAGCCAAATGGCATTCAAAGAAAAGATGTATCGTTTCATTCGAATTACAAAAGCAACGGTTAGTGCTACCCTCCCATCTTCTTTTAGCCAAATTGTCCTTTGTTAGAATGACGCCTTTCCTTAGATACCATAAAAAAAATTCGATTTTCAATGACAATCTTAACTTCCAAATCACCTCTTTTCTTGGTACAATATCACGATATATAATGGCCTCGTACATCGAATTAACAGAGAACACACCTTTTTTGTATACCTCTCACACGAAAGAGTCATTACGTTTTGATAATCCAACCGATAAAACTTTTGACACTACCTCCAACCAATCCTTTAGGTTAACCCCCACTATAGCCCTTCTAAAAGACACATCAAACGATCTTTTTCCCACGACTACCGCCACAGAAGCGTTTTTATTTCTCACTAGGTTATACAACCTAGAGTAGTTATTAGCCAAAGAGATCCAACAATTCTCCCAAAATCTCACTTGGGTTCCATTGTGAACCTATAAGGATCCACAGGAAACAAAAGCATTCTTAGATGCCATGAGTCCCGACCAAAAATAAGAGTCCCCGTGTTGTTTTTCTACCTGAGTGAAAGTTTTTTTTCGTCAAGTATTTCCTTCTGTTGATGCAAAAAACACACACTGGCCTGAGAGATTTGCTTTACTCTGGTGCAGGTCCAAAATTAGCTCTTTAGGTTCGAGGGCATGCCAGTTGATTTGATCCTGCAATCAACAAGAAGAAACATGCAAAGAATATTAGTAAACGATAGTCCATCGGCCAAACAGCCGATTTCATATCGTATGTGACCTAGCCGATGCAATAAAGTCTGAATCGGCTGTAAGGTATAACCAAAGATAGAAGTAACCCTAAAACTAGTATATCGGCTTGTTGACGACGAAATTTGGTAAATCATACATCGGATTTGGAGTTAAGACCGAAGCGGATTTGGGAGGAAATCGGTAATAGAAACAGAGTATAAATCGGCTTCGGAACTGCATCGGCTACGGTGTGTATCGGCTGATATTGAATCGGACAAGGAAGCCGATGTAGCCGATTCCAACAAGGGGATGTTGGAACCATTGTCGGGTTCGTTTAAAGTGCTTCATGAGGATTGCCACGTATGGATTTAGTCCGAAAAAGGCAATTGTATCTATTAATTAGGAATAGTTTGTTAGTTTCCTTTTATTTTTAGGAAAGTGTGTTTAGTGTCCGATAAGGACTTTATGTGTTTCCTTTTATCTTTAGGAAAGTTTGAGTCGTGTCCGATATGGACTAGTATCTACCCATGGGTATAAATATGTACACCCGGGGTCTATGTAAATTATCTCTCGATCAATACAACTTCGGCGCATCGCCACCTTTTACCTTTTTACTTTCGACGAGTTCTTGTTTCAAGTTGGGCTGCATCGACTTCGATCTCCGACGAGGAGTAAGGCTTGTTATGGCGGCTTGCGTTATCGGGATTAGTGCTTCCATCGCTTCGACACTCTAATCTTGTTCATGTAAGTTGTCGAGTTATCATATTCATTATATAATCTAAATTGACAATGTTTTCTACTTGCATCGGCTGATCTCTATCTAGGGTTTTATCGATATCAGCTAGATTACTTTGTTGGCTTAGATTATATAATGTATCCACCACCCTGAAAATCAGTCAAAAGCCTGATTGTCTAGATATTATGTTTCTTTTCATACTTAGTGCTGCATCAGTCAAGTTTGATCTACTAAGTCGTGATTAGAGCCATAATCTCTAGCCTGCTTCTTGATTACCAATAAGGGTTTCAGCCGATGAGTTATCTGGACGTTGTATCGGCTTATAAGGATTACATACAAGATGGATTTAGCCGATAACAACAAAGATTTCACTGTTTATCTAATCATTTGGATTTATTGACATCGGACCACCAACCGATGAATGCTTCAACCTTCGAATCAGTGCTTATTCAATCTATCATTACTAGCCGATTGGCTTCTACTGGATTATTTTATTTTATTTTCATCAGTCGATTATCTTTATGTCATTATTTACTCAAGTATCAAGATCTATACTGGATATCGGCTGGTATCGGCATCGGCTGGAATCACTCCATCGGCTTGTCAGCCGATCGGCTATCTTTTGATTTTCAATTTATATATCTTGTCAGTTGCAGGATCAAACTGACTGGCACGCCCGCATCTCATCATTATTTTGGACCTGCACTGGAGCTAAGCAGATCTCCCAGGCCGTCGTGTTTTTACGTCAACACGGCTGTATAAATCAGTGTTATGTGATCAAAGAATCAATATTACTTTAGAAACAAGCAATTGGTATAGATCGGACTGAACCGAGACAGTATAAATTGCCCAAGCCTATTATAACATGAAATAATGACTACATAAAACCCATGTCATAGCCGATATCTAGATTTAAGTGTGTATCGGCCATAGCTCCGATACAATCTTATGATAGAGCATAAGAAATAGATATAGAATATTGAACAAAATATGAAATCATGTATAACATCTATATTAGATAAGATCGGCTGAAACCCCGATACTATCCCTATTAGCAACCGTAAAGCAAGCTAGAGATCATGATTCTAAAACAACTTAATAGGTTGGACTTAACCAATGCAGCATCAAGTATAAAAGAAGCATAACATCTAGAAAAACAAGCCAATAGTTGTTTTTTCAGGATGGTGGATACATCATATAATCTAAATCAACAAAGTAAACTAGCCGATACCGGCAAAACCCTGAAGAGAATCCAGCCGATGCAAGGAGATACCATTGTTGATCTAAATTATATAATGTATATGATAACTCGGAAGTTTACAAGATAAAACTAGAGTGTCATAAAGATGTAAGCACTAGCCCCGATAATGCAAACCGCCATAACAAGATATACCTTTTCGTCGAAGATCAAACTGATGCAGCACGACTCGAAAGCACAAGCTTGTCGAAAAGTAGAAAACAAAGGTGGCGATGCGCCGAGATTGATTGAACTTATGTTGTTATTATTTACAGGACCTCGGGACTATATTTATACCTGAAAATACAAACATTGTCCATCACGGACACGACTCATATCAACCTAATACAAATCCAACTAACAAACAAGCTCCTTAGGCGGACTCTTACCGAGAATATCTATAAGGAAATTACATAATATATCCTAATTAATAGATACAATTGCCTCTCCAGGACTCTATCCGTGCATGGCAATCCGTATGAAGCACTCTAACTCAACCCGATGACATGTACCGAGTTGTATTTCCAAAATCGGCTCAATCGGCTAACCCTGTCCGACTCTGATTCTACCGATCCTGTCCGCAGCCGATTCGGACTACAGTCGATTCTCACTCTGTTTCCGATACGATCTAATCTCTTGAATTTTCTTCGATTCCATCCTTATCTCTGATACTTGAATTACCAAATTTGGTCGTCAACACCTTCTCAATAAATTCTGCCAAATCTCATCCTCATTCAAAAGCCTGTATAGCCATTTACGAAGTAGAAATTTGTTTTGCAGTTCCAAATCTTGTATTCCCAGGCCTTCATATTCCTTAGGTTTGCATAAAATGCTCCACCTAGCCAACCTATATCTTTTCCTGTGTTCTTCACATTGCAAGAAGAACCGGGATCTGTAATAGTCCAATTTCTTGGAAGTTGTACGTAAATTCTACTTCTTCCTAATTAATCATGTGCGTGGCCTGCTTAATTTGGTCCAGTTAACACAGCTAAAGATTACACTTCTTATAGAGTACCAAAATAATCTCGGAGTTCCCTTTTTTTAAGATGGGTAAAAGCTTTGCCTTTTCTATTAATAGAGCATGAGAAAAAAATCCAATATTTACAGGGGTACTAAAATTCCACCAGTAGCAAGATGAGACAAATTAGGTAATCTCTTCTAAAACGGGGATTGGAACTCAGCAAGTTCGGCAGCACCCGCTTTGACCCAAGTTAAAGCCTCCTCTTTAATCTTAGCCACGATTGTAGCCAGAGCCGAGGCATGGTGGTGGAAGATTCTCACATTGCACTCACATCAGATCCCCCAGCACACCAGGATGATCAGTGACTTCAGCACCTTTTCTGGGGTGGGCGTGCTCAAAAGGAGAAGATGCCACCATTCCATCACAATGCGTAGGTCCAGGCTTAGCTAAAGTTGTAGTGTTGCCCAGATTCTACAGGTGACTCGACATTTCGTTAGCAGGTGCAGGGCTGATTCTTGTACTATTCGGTAGAGGAGGCATAGCGTTGATTCTGCCATCCTCTTTTTTGCAGTCTATCCGCCGTCTAGATGCAGTTTTGGATTACTAGCCATGCAAAAAAAAATTATATTTTGGCGGTGCCCAGCATTTCCAGAAAGTTTTGTTGTAGTCGTTTTTGTGGCTCCCATGAATTGTAGATGGTAGGCTGACGACTTTGACGTGTATTCCCCATTGGCCATCAACTTCCAGACGATGGTGTCTGGCTGGTCATTTAGAGGAGGGTGTTGCTGTAGCTTAGACCAAAGCTGAACGTACCGGTGGAAGTGGTATGCCGTGGTAATCTGGGAAGTGTGAATATCTGCAATCCACATGTCTCCAGTTGTTGCTTCGTTGACCGTACTGTTCTTCCTCTTGGGGACCCGTTACATTGCAGGGGCTATCAGCTTTGGTGTTTAGCCCTCAAGCCAATGAGAGTGTCAGAAGCTTGTCTTTTTGCCACCTCCAATGGTGATGGTTGTTGTGGCAGTGAACAACTCCTTGTCCTAACGGTCGCAGGGGACCGGCATGCCAACCCAATATTTTCATTATTCCCTGCGATTTGCCTTTTTGCCATCTCCAATATTTGTTTGAACGATTCAAATCGATCTCCTTGACCATCGCATGAATTCAGTTATGAAAATTGGACCCCAAGTTTCAAATTCACCCCCCCTCCCCCTGAATCCCTCTCTATTTGAACCCTTGCAAAATACTCCTCTCAACTCTAAAATATGCAAATCATCCCACCTTGTTTCCCTTCCTTATTGACACCTACCTATTTTTCTGAGATCAAACATCTAACTTGAATTCAAAATCCCCAATTATCAAAATACAAATTTAAGTCCCTTTCAAATCCTCCTGCTTCAATTCCTGAAAAGTAATAAAACATCCTATTCAAATTGCACGGGTGATCAATCGATTGACCAATCGCGCAAGATCTAGTAGCCAAAGAAGGCAACAATATCGATAAATCGATGAAACTAGTTGGGGTTGGGTTGTTTTTTTTTATGAAGAGAGTATATTGGAAGTTTGAAAGTAATTTCCGCTTTGGCCTAATTAATTTGGCTCAATTAACACGGGAAAGTGTTTTCGTCTCTAAGGGATATTACTCGTCTTAATTTGTCGCTAAGTAGTCATTAAAAAAATTAAAAAAACAAGTATGATAGATAAATACGAGATATATCACTCCACAAATATACAAATTTAAAATCAACCTATACAAGAAAAAAAATAACAAACTTGATTGCGAATATTACACAATACTTGTAATCAAATATGTTATTTTTTTTTCTAATTATATAAGTTGAATTTGAACTTACATTTCTATGGATTGATATACCTCATATTGATTTATCTTGTCAAAATATTTTTTAAATTTTTCAATAACCTTTTAAGTGACATGCACAAAACAAGAAAATATCCTCTCAAGAGAGATCGAAAATCCATCAACCAATTAACACAGCTAGCCTTTCTACGCAACCGAACAGTGCTGGTGCTCCATAATATTACACTTAGCTAATGTATTGTCACTAATCAGATATATGACATCATTAATCCGATATATGACATTGTATACACTACTAAAGAGAGCAATTGAAATTTTATTTCTGTAGCCTCATACAAACACAGAAGCAGCATCAAGCTGACAAATAATCTTCAATTAGGTAACTCCTCTAGTAAATTAATTAAGGATATATCTCGATCTACATACTATCAGTGAGCACCAGCATATATATGGTGCAGTGCAGATAGTAAATAAGTTGATTGCATTCTTAGTTATCAGTCTACACACATAAGCTAGCACACCCACTTGTTGGGCATAAATATATATAGTCATCATTAACCATGCATATATATATAAACCCCTTTCCACAATCTTGAAGAACAGAGAGATTTCATAACGTGTAGTTGACGTCGATGAAGCTAAGGATCTGGTGGACTGCACCGGCGATGTCCTCCGCCGAGAATCTTGCCTCGCCGGCGATCTGTCACGCGTAGCAAATTAAATTTAACAGTTGGTTTGTTCAGTTGATCAACAGCGATAGTTCGATAAGGATCATATGATTTATACCTTGACGTTGAAGGAGTAGAGGACGGTCTGATCGATGGTGGTGATGTTGGTGTGTAGGATGGACATCTGCATCTCCTCCAGCGCCGCCACCGTCTTGATCAGCTGCCCCGGCCGCCGCCGTGACAGGATCTTGATCATGGCGTCCACGCCGAGCACCCTCACCTCGATGTCCGCGATGCACGACTTGTTCTCCGCCATCTCCTCCCGGACCCCGCCGGCCACGTCGCCGCCGCCGCCGCCACTCGCGTCGAGGTCCAGTATCTTGGCCACGCCGGCGCCACCGTCACCGCTGCCGCCGCCGGATGACGCGGGGAACGGGATGGTCGGGGGAAAGAACGGCGTCGCCGGCGGCTGCTGCTGCTGCATGGGCGCCGGCAGAACGGCTCCGTCAGCGACCGGCCGTGGTGGCGCTGGCGCGTCGCCGCCGTACAGGCGCCGCCGCTTCTGCGACTCCAGGCACTGGATCAGCTGCTCCAGCTCTCGTATGAACTCTATTGCACCACCTATGATGGATGCTTGGTCTCCCTGCACCAGACATATGCATGCGAGAAAGATCGATCAGATCACCATGTGTTCTTGTGCAAATCAAATGCCATGGCGATGCCTCGACAGCGAGAGATGTAGATTAGGTTACCCTTTGGACGTAGGAGCCTGGCATGAGTGACCGGAGGACTCGAAGGTACTCGTTCATCTGGCGGCGGCGGTTGCGCTCGACGGCGATGTGCGTCATCCGCTGGCTCTCCACCTCCTCGCTCGTCTTGACCGTCCGTGGACGCTTCCGCCGCCCGCTCTTCCCCTGGTCACCGGCCTTCTCCGCACGGCCACCGCCGAAGCCGTCAGCCTGCTGCACCAGCGTCGTGCTCTCGGACACGCCGCCGGCGTCGACCGTCTGCTTGCTGCCCTCCTGCTCGTCACCCTGATGCGCGCCGCCGCGAGGAGGGGGCACGATGGGGAGGGACGGCAGCGACTGGAACCTGAGGAAGTAGCTGTCGTCGTCGTCGTCATCGCCACCCCCGCCGCCGTTCTCCGACGCCGCCGGCTGGTTGAGCGCGAGCTTGGGGCCGAAGTCGGCGAACTGGAGCACGTCGGAGAAGGTGAGCTTGTCGAAGGACACCTGGCTCTGCTGCCCGGGGGTCGTTGGCGGCGGCTGTCCCAACATGTAGTCCACCATCTCGCCGCCGGTGACGGCGGTCTCCTCCGGTGGCGCCTCGTCCAGCGGCGCAAAGCTGTCCATGTGGCTTCTCCGCTGCACGTACATATGAATACATGATCATTGAACACAAGGCCACTAAAATCGTAAGCACATACACTAGTTACTACAAACTCAACATGCATGTCAAGAACTAGATTTGCTTTAAACTCAACAAGCATGCGTATACTAGGAACCTCTTTGTCCATGGCGATCAGAGGAAACAACTGATCGATCGAACTAGCTTTGATGAACTCACGATGGGCACATGCAGGGAGGCTCACACATCAGACGTGTAGGTGTACGTGTGCATGGTTGCTAATCTCAGTGAATCTGAATTCTGAACTGAACTGTTCTCTCTAGCTGTTGCGAGCTAGCTAAAAACTACTCCAATAATAAGCTGGGAGAAAGAGGATTATTCTGGAGGAGCTAGATAGATAGATAGATGGCTTTAATTAAAAAGGGATGGGGGAGCGGAGACAGCTGCCGGCGGCGGCGATCGAGGACGACGATGAATTCGACCGCCAAGGCAACGATCCATTCGATCTCCCGGCCGGTGAGTTATTTTTTTCACATGCGAGGCGCTCCCCTCCTCTGCTTTTTTTTCTCCTCCTCCTGCTCCGTGGTCGCATCGTCGGATACCTTTTCTTCTCTGCTTTTGCTTGTTGGACATGTGAAGCTCGCCATCGATCGATTGATAATTTGATCGGTTCATGTACATGCCGCTCACCCGTGATAATTCTCCGCCGCGTTAAAGAGATGATGATGTGTTATGCCGGCGTGTCACCGGCGAAAAAATGCACGGTTTTTCTTCCAAGTTTTATTACGCACGCCTAATGCCCAGTTGTAGGTTTCGTGTTCGGCCCAGGTTTAGTCCTAATTTTGCGTTCTTGAAACTCCTAATAGCTCGATCAAGGTTGAGCAACTAGTAAAAAAATCGATGCGATTCAAAACCCAAAACAATAACTAATCGTGCCCGGCCTGTCTCTGCATAGCAGAAATGGTTTGAAGAATTGAAGAAAACCGAAGAGATCATAGGAAGGGGGAAGGGAGGCACAGGACAGAAGCTCTTACCTCCAAAGAAGCGTGCGTGCCCTACCCTACCACGGTGCGAGCAATGGCGATTCCACCACGCGCGTACCGAGGATCACCGGTGCTGCGCCCTGCGTGAGAGCGCGTGAGTGGCCTCGCGGCGGTTGTTCCAGGAGAGGAGCTACAGTACAACCATCGGGATCAGCCGACCCCGATGATCTTCGACGGAATCCATGGTTATATTGTTCAGACAGTTAAAATAATATTAGAAATTAAGTAAGATTAATGTATTATGATTCCGATACCTCGATGAACTAATTTTCTAGGTCCACCCTTGGCTTGTTCCCTTGTGGCTGTGAGTGAGAAACTTGGAGGCGGTGATGTCGGAACAAAGGAAGTATCGGCCTGGCCCATCTGTACACATCGTCCCAACACACGGCTTCTGGCCCATACGTAGTTATGAATAATAGATAAGGCCGGAACCAAGTCCAGCCTCGGAGTGGGCCGTGAATTCAGTTCGACTTTCCAGCCCATCAGCGGATATGGGCTAGAATATGGGCCTGAGCGAACAAGATTAACAACCATGTGATGTTTGCCCCAACGGTTTTGCTGTTGGGCAAACAGTGAAACAGATATGTGCATGTCTGATATTTTTTGGTCACGCATGAACATGTGGATACAGTTAGGATTTAGGAAAAGAGACACTGAGACGAATACGATTGCAGACCAATCGTTTGACAGATACTACAAATCTGAATCGAATTTACACTTAATTTGGTCCATTATGAATATCTTGCGGTACAGATATGTCCGAAAGAAAATACTAATGTTCTTCATTCAATTACCACCTTTTTTTCAACTAATTTCGTCAGTTTCTTGGATACAAACAGCGCACAAACCGGACTATCCGTACCGTTTTTTCAGCACGAAAACGCTGCAAATCTTCTCCTGTCATTAGAGGACACTCTCATTTCGTCTGAAACTAACAGGACGGTCGGTGCAGCATGGCAATTCGACAGGCAAATTACTAGTTTAATTAAGCAAATTGAATGCGACTTTCATGTGGCCAAATGTGCAGCACTGGCATCTGCATCTTTTGGAGCTGTCTGTCCGAGTGTCTGTGGTTGACGGTGGTTGGTTGGCGCCCCCTAACTAGTTTGTTTGGTGATCGATCTTCTTTGGCCACTTCCGGCCTCGAGAGTTAGGTGCACTGCTTCGCTGTTTTCTCATCACCCATGACATGACTCGCCACTTTTCAGCCTTTCTTCAGTCCCCACTCCTTTCATTACTTTGCTAATTAATCTCAACCTTCATTGTCCACATAGCTTGCCTAATTGTAACCTGCATTAGGCAGCTACAGCTAGATTGCACTGAATTAGCATGCAAGCATTTAGAGTTTGGAAGCATTTACAATCATGCAAGTTCAGGTCTCATTATCTGAATAAATGTAAGTTCAGGCTTAACTATCCTGTGCACTGCAGAACCCAATAGCCATTATAGATTGGCAGTGGAGTCTAAACTCTCGAGGGGTATCCTTTCGTTGTTTGCATATCACCTAGATAGTTATGAAAAAAAATTTAAAAGAATTTAAAAAGATAGATTAATATATGATGAATCATTCTACAAATATGCAAGTTAAAATTTAACTTCTACAAGTTGCACGAAAAAAATAAATTAAACTGTGACTAGTTAACGTATATTCCCTGATAAATTTATTTTTTTCGTTGCAACATGTAGAAATTAAATTTGACCTTGCATATTTGTGTGGTGATTTACCACATATTAATCTATCTTATCGAATTTTTTATGTTTCATAACCATTTAGGTGACATGTAAATAATGAGAGGGTGTTCCCTCGAGAGTTTAAAATAGTTTCCCATTACAGATCCCTATCCGAAGATATATTCAATTATACAATTCTGGTTCAAGTTTCAACATCTGAAAAATTTAAGTTCAGGTTTAACTATTATGTATGTACTCCAAAACCCAACAGATATACAGATCAATGCCTGGAGAAAAATACTCAAGCAGTACAGTTTTGGATCTCTCTGAACTTTCTCATTTTCGTAGCACTGCATGTTTTTCAGGCTCTTGTCAATGCCTGTGTTTGAAGGCTAAAACGTCCTGTACTGAATGTTCAGTCTCTTGTGTCAGATATTGATCAAATGCTGATGGAATATAACCGGACAAAATTCTAATAAAGAAACAGGAACATACCACATGTTTAGGTCCATATATTCGTCTGGTTTGTCGTTGACAAACTGATTGCTTGGATTATAACACACTGCATGCTCTCATATATTACTATAGCTAGAAGAACAAGTAGTATCGTTGAAGCAATGAGATATATAGATACATCACTAAGAAAAATGAGGTCCACGAGAGCTCATTTGTTAACGTGCACTAACCACTGTTTATTGCGGCTCTTACAAGGGGCAGCCCCCTGATACACAAATTTATATCGCAAATTGCACCGTACGACACATTCAAATTAAAACCAAATTATTTTATCTGTGTCAACTTCCCTTGGGATTATATTTAGCAAGCTAACTCCTGCATAGTTTGCGAAAAGCATGTGGTTGTTATGCGTTCCAAATTATGAGATGAACCTTCGAATGCTAATGAAAAGAAAAGGTTTTAAAATGACAAACAAACTATACACAAATAACAGCCTCACTCACCTAGATAGGTAGATAGATAGGCCGATTTCCTTTTTGTTCCTTTTAGTTGGAGTATTTATGTTCTTGAACACAGCCACTAATCACGCTGTTACTGTGTTTGACCTAAAGCAGCAATGGCGCGTTAAGAAAGGGCTCTTTTCTAGTCAAAGCCAGATCAGACCAGCTGTCACGTGGGCCCACTGCGTCAGTGTCTCAGCCAGGTCATCCCCAACTGAAACCCAAACTACATCGCGCCGAAACCCTCTATAAATTTAATAATTACAAACCAGTCCCTCGATTCCCGCCGATTTAGGCTCTCTCTTTCCACTTCACCCCCTCGTCTTCTTCCTCTCGCCGCAGCGCGCGGCCGCCACTCCGCTCTCGCCAATGGCGAACCCCACGGCCCACCGCCTCCTCGCCGCGTAGCCCTAACGGCGAGCCGCCGCCGCCGCCGCCGGATTCTCCGCTTCCCCGCGCCGTAGAATCTCCGCCGGCGCCGTGATCTCCGTGCGTTGGGGTCGAGGTAACCGCCACCGCCGCCTCCTCCGCTTCCTCGTACCAATCGGAAGCCTCACAGTTTACTCGTTAGGCTGCTCTGATCTACATTGGTGTCTTCCCATTTCGTGTTTGGTGGCCACGAATTTCGAGCGACTCATTGGAAGTTTTCCCCCAGGGTTGTCGATTCGGCGAAAGGGGGAGAAACTCCCGCCCCCCGTGAGGCGCCATGGGGAGCGAGGCGAAGGAGATGAAGTACAGGAGAAGGTCTAGGGTTCCAGAGCCCGTCGATTACGGGCAATGCGGCGGCGACCGGAGTGGCGTGTTGGATTGGGGCGCGCTCAAGGAGAACCCCGTGGAGCTGCTCCGGAAGCTCGACGAGTTGCGGGACCACATCACAAGGTCATGCGAGATCACGGAGCAGCCGCGGGAGCGCCACCGCTTGAGCCGCCGCACGGTCTCGCTGCGCCCCTCGCACGCCGAGCCGCCGCCGCCGCCGCCACTAGGCCGTGGGCCGGAGCACTACCGCTCACGCTACGCGGGAAGGTACGGGTCTGGTTTGCCGCAGAGTCCAAATGATCAGCTGCATCGCTCTGTGCATAGAGATAGGTATGAGAGGCAGCCGAGTGGGCGGTTCCGGCAATGGCCGGAGAGGCAGTGGGAGAATTCTGGGTATCTTGTGGGGAATCACCATCAGAGCACCTGCCAGTGTGCACAGTGCCTTCATGGCCAGAGAGCTGTGATGCAGGAGGAGCACATTCCCATGGCGAGGTACTTTGCAGGCCAGCAGGGGTCTCACCTGTTCGATAGGTCCCCATCAGTCTCATCGGAGCTTGATCGGAGGTCTGTCGTTTCGTCCTTGTACTCTCATTTTTCGGTGTCGAAGAGAAGGACGGAGTTTTTCAGGAAGAAGGCAGAGAGTTTCTGTCGTCCAGTGAGAGGAGCCGCTCCTTTTGTTGTATGCAGCTCTTGTAACCAGCTGCTGCAGCTACCTCCTGGGAAATGCACAGCTCGGAAGCAGATTCAAGTTCGGTGTGGTTCGTGCTCGGAGATTGTTAGTTTCAAGCTTAAGGAAGTGAAAGTTCATCCTTTGGTTGCGCCAACTTCTTTCCCTGCATCAAAAACAGTGGGGAGTTCCAGTCGTCAGGTTAACAAAAGTTTTGGGTGGTACCAACATCAGGATGAAGGAAATTCTAGTTTCCACAAGCTGCAAGCACATGAGAGATGGCAGCAGAACAAGGATCTTGCGGACAATATTTCTGTGTCTTCTACTTCTAGTTATGACAGAATAGACAAAGAATGCGGATCAAACAGGAGCAGTCAGTTACTATCAGTATCTGTTAGAAGGTCCAGACTTGCAGATAGCCCAAAGGATATACTATGTCAAGGAGATGCATACAGACAAGTAGAACCTTCAGCATTTAATACAGGCAGTCTACAGGCCCCAGTTATAGAGGACAAATGTGTCGATCCATTTTCCAGTCGTCTAAAAGATTGTAGTGGTGGAGATTGCACAAGCAAGGAATGTAGCCTAAATAGCATGGCAGATTCTGTTGATGCTAATGTTAGGGATGAAAGGTCAGGCGTTACATATGAGCAGAACAGCAAAGATCATAAAGAAGGATTTGGAGAAGAAACTGTTAATGGTAGACACGAGCAAAAACACAAAGAAAGTACAAGTGGCTTTTGTGATGATGGAAGCATGGGTAACACAGACAAGCTGATGGCTGATAATGATATTACCAGCAGCCTTGAAGATGGAAATGTTAGCAAAAAGTATGAAGAAAAAATCAAACAAGATGACAACAGCTTTCAAGCAGAATTCATTACTAAGCGACATAGCAAATGCAGCAAAGAAGATAATAACAGTGTCATTCAAGTTGAAACCATAGCTACGATATGCAAACAAGATGACTTAGATGATTGTTATAGTGAATTGCTCTCCCCAAATTCTGAACATGCCATAATGTCATCCAAGCTTGAGTCATCAGTTAATGAGCGCACAAATTCTAGTTCTCGTGTTTCTTCTGAGGCTGAACTAGACGAAGTTCAGTCTACAGCTGTTAAGAACGGGGATTCGAAATTTTTTGCTGGTTTTTTGAAGAAAGGTTTGAAGGACCTTTCTTTGTTCAATCAATCAGTGGACAGTGCTAAGGTTTCAATCAATGGTCATCCAATCTCCGAACGTGTCCTACGGAAGGCCGAGAAGAAGTCTGGTCCAGTTGGCCCTGGTTCATATTGGTAAGTCACCTTCTCCCTTTGTAAATTTGGAATTTGTATAAACTGATGTTCTTAGCATTTGATATCTACTGTGTTGGCACTTGTCATTGTTTTCTTTAGCATCTTGTCATTGTTTTCTTTAGCATCTTTTCATCATTTGCCTTTGAAATCAAGAGATGCACAACGACAGGCGAAAGAGATCAGTGTTATTCTTCAGAAGACTCTATCTTAACAGTAGGAATTATGATGACTTATACTACACAGTGTTGATTAAATGACTGTCAATTCTCAATTGCATAGCAACCAACCTATGTACCCGATTTCCTTGATAACTTTTCTCAGCCAAATCAACCACTTCGCTGAGTTGATTACTAGAACAATTTGTACAGTAATGAGGTACCTGGAAGATTCTTGTCCAGCAGATTTTTTTCTTTTCGCTGTTGATTGCTCCCATCAAATGCTAGTAGCTCAAAAAATTTCTTGCATGGCCTAGTTCCTGTATTAACATCTGTTAATTTATTATCATGGTCTCACATTGTCTCGGCATTCAGTAACTATGTGCAACATTAGTTTTCTTCTGTTATTGTTAATCGTAATGGTACAGTGTGAACTATAATTTATTTTCCCACATCTGCACGCTTGTGACATCTAGCAGGCAAGCTCCACAATTCAATGGTCTGCCTTTTACCAGTTACAGTTTTAAAATTAATTTACTTTTCAAGGAAAATGCAAAGTTAGTACAGTAAAAATTACTCTGGGAGTATCATGTACCTAATGTATTTTTCGAAGCAACTTTGTTGGATCTTCACCAACTTAAATTCACAAGGCATTGGGAATTTCTGTGTAAGGTAACATTCTGTATTCTCTAATTGTGATTCAGGTATGACTACCGCGCTGGATTTTGGGGTGTCATGGGACATGAGTGTAGTGGCATCATCCCTGTAAGATGATTATTTTTATCTTAGTTCTTTCTCTAGAACTTTGTGGTTGCACATCCTGACCGAACTTTGTTTTTGCAGCCATTTATAAAGGAATTTAATTATCCAATGCCAAAAAATTGTGCTGGTGGGAACACAGGAGTTATTGTCAATGGTAGAGAACTTCATCAGAAAGACTTTGAATTGCTTGCAGGAAGAGGCCTCCCACGGATATCTGGAAAATCATATTCTGTTGAGATCAATGGAAATGTGATTGATGAAACAACTGGCAAAAAATTACGAAAGCTTGGAAAACTTGCTCCTACGTAAGTTTCTTCTTCAGCTCAGTTTGAACAACACCATGTGAAATAGCATTTCCAGTATTTTGTGGTCATGTAGTGTCCATTCATCCATTGCACAATATTTTCATCTTTTGGCCTCCTTACATTAGTCATTTCAAAGAACAACCTAATGAACAGAGTCAGACTAATTATTGAAGTTGGGAGTTGAGTGTGTGACCCAACAAGAATAGAAGAGCCAGGAGAAGGTTCAGATCGTGGCTTAAGATGTATTAAATTAAATTGGTAAGGCAATGAACACATGCCAAACTCGTGAAACAACTCTGTACAACAGAACCAATAAGAGAAGAAAAGCCCGAGCTTACTATCTGAAAAAAAAAACAATGAGAAAAATGCAAAAAAAATAAAAAATAAAGATGTGGAGCCAGGGCACAGAAGACCTAGGCTGGACAGGATCTAGGAGCAATATCTTTGAAGTTAAACTACCCTAGTCAAGTAGCACTAGAATAGTCACAGGCTCACAGCGTCTTCTGAGAAAGCTAAAGACATAACCAGATCTTGATGTTGCCAGATTAACAAAAAAAAAATCAAGCATCAACAAACATGAATAGCAGGCAACTCAGTCAATTGCAGTTTTCTCATGTTGCACTTGTTGCTCTGGTGTCCCACGTTTTGAAATCATGGCCTCCAATGCATCTTATCATCTATGCCAAAGAATGAATTAATTTGTTGTTGAATACTATATCATTTCAAAGTAACTATAAAAACTCAACAACAAGCAGCCAACGACAATACATGATTTTTTTCCTTTTTCACCTCAACTCTAACCACAGAATACGAGAAGTCCTCTGTAGTCTCTGCCTCTCTGGACATCTATGTCAAGCTAATGCATCTCACAGCACAGGCCAGTGGAAATTTAGCTATAGAACACTAGAGCATGACATGATCAATACTTTCAGCTTGCTCGCATAGTAGTTTACAACTCCTCCAACCAGTCTGGTCTTATTTCTTTAATTAGATTTTCGGTTTTGTTTGTTTAACTAGATTGGTCGTTATGTCCTATCCAAGCCTCATTGTCCACAATTTTAGAGGTTTCCTAGAATGCAGACATTTACCATCATTGGATCTTTTGCTCTCCAAAGAATAGAGCGCTCTATGTATAACCTGTCTTTTGGCTATTTTCATCTTGCTGTGAGTGTTTCAGTATTTTCATTGTTTGTAGTCTATTGTATACGTAGAAGTAAATCACCAGATGATACTGTGCAAGCTCATCATATCATTCCTTCAGGTGAAATTATGAGAGTTTTGTGTTACTAATTTCTTCTGCTCATAATGATCACTCCAGTGTCTACTCAGACTCAGTAACATAAATTTTATCAGAAACTACGTTTTGATCAGATTCCTTAAAACAAGGCACTAACAATTTCAAATTTTAATTATCAGAGTTGAGAAGTTGAAACGTGGATTTGGCATGCACGTCCCTGAAGAGATAAGTTAGCTCTCTGGCTCTGATGCTGTTCCTTTGCTTTGCAAAAACTCATTTCCACGTAAAAGCTGTCAGGGGAGTTAAATTGGATTGTGGCATGGAAGAAGCTTGATCGTACTTCTTGAAGCATGAGTGTGCAGCAACAGTAATAGTAATACACGAGTACCTAAGACGACCTGTTTTTTTTTTATATATATATATATACCACTTACTCATTCGACGTTGACAAATTGTCGTACAAATTCCATTACTTCATTTGAAGCATTCTTTAGGTATATATGACCTAATCATGCGAGCAGCTCTAAGTTCCTCATGTGTCTGGGTATGTTGTTTCCTGCCCCCTGCATATGTTGTTGGTACAGAGCAATAGAGTATAGACAATATTCTGGGTGTGTATCGTTGTGGGCTTGTAATATGTATGCTATACCAGTGCCTTTTTACATTATATTACACATATGTAAAGTTGTAAATATTTACTCTTAACCACCTTTTGCTAGGTGGCTGATGTGAATGTTTGATGATTTGGGCTTGAGATTTCATTCACAAAGGTATTACATGTGTTCTTTATACTGAAACTCAACTCTAGTTTGGATGACCAAATGCGCCATTACTCAATCATGGAAAGCATGCATGAGCTTACCAGTGCATGGTTGGAAATATTTAATAACGTACTACTCTGTTGTGATTCCGGTTTTTATTAATTTGCTTTTTTGAATCGATCAATGTATTTCCTTGTCAACAATGTTTTGGCACACTAACAACTTGGGATGCTGAAAACAACATGTTATACATTGTAAAGGATCAGTTAGTAGATTTTTTTTTAGAACAAACTTCTACTATGTCATATGGAAAGCCAAAAGTACTTGGAAGAACTGTACCACCTGACATATAAATATATGGCACAATCACCAATAACATATTTATATTTTGGGATGGGAGGAGTAATATGGTAAATCGCATTACATGCACATTGCACAGCTGCTTATCTGCCAGAACAATTCCATCTTCAGTTGGCTGGAGTCTGCAGGCCTTTTTTCATGTGTATCGTTGGGCATTGCAGCGTTGACCTGTATATTACCTACAGTTTTTTCAGCATGCCCACTGATCCCTCTAGTCTGTACGAACTAACTAACAGTTGATTATCGCTACATTTGTCTACTGTAAAGAACAGGCAGGTGGTGATCCCAGAGCTAGTGGTGTTTTAGTACTATTCTTCTTGTCAGTACAGGTTGTGTTATGTTGTTTTTACTACACATCTCTACATGTGTGCCGCTGTTAGTTCAACCTGCACGCTAAGCAAGATGATTATAGATAATATCTCTGCATGTCTTGGGTTGGGCTGCATTGTAGCGTTGACCTGTACTTTACCCACAGTGTTCCACACATGCTACGAACAGTTGAACATCACTGCATTTGCTAGTGGTGTTTAGTTTTTTTCTAGAACTGTGGTTTAGTTTAGAAACCCTTATTGTCAGTACAGGTGCCATGTTGTTGTTAGTACTACATAATATATCTACATGTGTGCTGCTGCCTGCTGTTAGCAGATAGTAATATATGTATGTATATTAGACATTAAAACTTGACTACTAATTTAACTAAAATATTATATGTTTTAAGTGTTATATACTCTCACACATGTACCTTATATTTATGTTTTAAAGTAAGTTTATATGATATTACTTTAGTGGTTATTGATAACATATTAAGAAAAAGTCAATTATAAAAAGATAGTGCTGGAATTTCAGAAAGTCAATTAGACATTGGGTTGCCTGCAACGCATGAGCGGTTGGTTGGCTTGATTAGAAACTGAAGCACTGGTGGCTTGAGTCGTACGTACGTGTCTCCAGCGCCGTGGGATGCAGTCGTATACTCCTCCAATCCTCTTGTCAAAAAGGTCAACGGTTTCAGGCTTACTTCATCACGCGCTCTGTCCTAGTTGAGTTGTAGTTGTAATCCACAAGAAACTCGAATCAAAACGCACACACAATTCAATTCTCATCTCATCTCAGCGAGAGGTGCTGCGATTGATTGCTCACCCGGTGGGTGGTGATGCAAGCTTCTACTTGACGTCGTCGATCCATGGCCGGCACCGGAGGCAGCCCTCTGCTCCGCTCTCCCTCTCCGGTGATGAACACCATGCCTCCGCCGCCCTCCGCCGCGGTGTTCGACGTCGAGGCCGCGTCCGGCGCTCACCGCTATGGCATCAAGCCCGCCGCCGACGCCGGCGCCGCCTTCGTGCTCGAGTCCAAAGGTTACCTAACCTGCCTGATCATATATATACCACTATCTTGGATTCTTGCTGAATTGGTGAATTCCAGGGAAGTGGTGGCACGCCGGGTTCCACCTGACGACGGCGATCGTTGGGCCGACGGTGCTGACGCTCCCCTACGCGCTGCGGGGGATGGGGTGGGCGCTCGGCCTTGTGGCGCTCACCGCCGTCGCCGCCGTCACCTTCTACGCCTACTACCTCATGTCCAGGGTCCTCGACCACTGCGAGGCCAACGGCCGCCGCCACATCCGCTTCCGCGAGCTCGCCGCCGACGTCCTCGGTGCACCTCATCATCATCTTCTAATTGCAGAGGTTAATAATTACCTGATCATTAAGAATGTCATTAATTGAATTTGTCTCTTTTCTTGGCAGGATCTGGATGGGTGTTCTACTTGGTGGTCACCGTGCAAACTGCCATCAACGCCGGTATTACCGTCGGAAGCATCCTGCTTGCGGCTGACTGCTTACAAGTATGTATCGTGCACGCATGGCTTCCCAAGAAACATAATTCACACTAAACTGAACAATAAGTCCTCATTTATTTATTTGTTTGTTCATGTTGCACTTCATCGTTTTCTGTCAAGATTACGTAGAAAATCTGGACTATGTATTCAAGTTGTTATCATCTTTCTTTGTGGGAAGGGATCGTACAGAAATTGAATAACTGAATTTTCCATACTCCTAAAAATATGTTTGCCTTTGTCAACAATATTGGCTACAGTGATTTGACTTAGAGTTGCATTGTGCAATACCATTATCTCACCTCAGAAGTTGAAATAGCTTAGACAAGTTGTACTTTTATATTTCTTAGATAATGGAAGACCAAGCCGTACTTTTTATATACGACAATGACAGGGAAACCCTGAGTTTGACCACGCAATCCAACTTATCCAAGTTGTACTGAAGAGTCAACTACTGTATGTCCTAGCCACTCTGACTTGTGGTGAATTAGGAATGCTTGGTAATTTCATTTCATCGGTGTGCTGATTTATGTGCCTATTAGGAATGTTAACTATATTATAAAAAAAGATCTCTTTGTTTTTGACATTCTGAAACTCCTGTGAGACATCATGATTTCATATATATGTGCAGATAATGTACTCAGACCTTGCACCAAAAGGACCCCTGAAGCTGTACCATTTCATCATCGTCGTCGCCGTGGTTCTGTCCTTGCTCTCCCAGCTGCCGTCGTTCCACTCCCTGCGTTACATCAACCTCGGCTCACTCCTCCTCAGCTTCGGCTACACCATCCTTGTCTCAGCTGCCTGCATCCGAGCAGGTAATCACCTGCCAATTAATTACTTGATATTCAGATTCAGAGTTGAGTGTGTATTCGAGTGTAATCTCGTACTGACAGGTGACACCGTGACAGCAAGCAACGACAGGATTGACATGACACGACACCATGTTACCCCCATCTCTAATGACTGAATTTTTGTTGTAACAACTAGCGATTTTGTTCTTGTCTGATAGGTGCTTTGAGCAATGCTCCGGCGAAGGATTACTCCCTGAGCTCGTCCAATTCGGAGAAGACCTTCAATGCTTTCCTCTCCATTTCCATCCTCGCCTCCGTTTTCGGCAACGGCATTCTGCCTGAAATCCAGGTAATGCGCTTTATCTGTTCCTGAAAATCTGACAGCTAGCTACTGTTGTGACTGAATTAACGTTGTGATGGCAATGTGTTTAGGCAACGCTGGCGCCGCCGGCGGCTGGGAAGATGATGAAGGCGCTGGTGCTGTGCTACACGGTGGTGTTCTTCACCTTCTACTTGCCGGCGATCACCGGTTACTGGGCGTTCGGCAACAAGGTGCAATCCAACGTCCTGCAGAGCCTCATGCCGGACGAGGGCCCCTCCCTGGCGCCGACGTGGCTGCTCGGCCTCGCCGTCGTGCTCGTCCTCCTCCAGCTTCTCGCCATTGCGCTCGTCTACTCGCAGGTGGCGTACGAGATCATGGAGAAGAGCTCGGCGGACGCGGCGCACGGCCGGTTCTCGCGGCGGAACGTGGTGCCCCGGGTGGCGCTCCGGACGGCGTACGTCGCGGCGTGCGCGTTCGTGGCCGCGATGCTGCCCTTCTTCGGCGACATCGTCGGCGTCGTCGGCGCCGTCGGGTTCATCCCGCTCGACTTCGTGCTCCCCGTCGTCATGTACAACATGGCCCTCGCGCCGCCGAGGCGGTCGCCGGTGTACCTCGCCAACGTCGCCATCATGGTCGTCTTCACCGGCGTCGGCCTCATCGGCGCCGTCGCCTCCGTCAGGAAGCTCGTGCTCGACGCCGGTCAGTTCAAGCTCTTCAGCGGCAACGTCGTGGACTGAAATGGACCTAGCGATAGTGCTTGGTTTTGGCGCTTTTTTGACTACTGAGATTTGTATTCATTAGGCTTCACCAAAACAAAATTGTAAAAGAGAGAGAGGAAAAACCATCGGTTCATGAAGAAAAAGAAAAAAGCCAAAAACGTAGAGACGCGTGTGCTGAAGAAAGTTCACTCGGTGTTGTGTTGTAAATTTCAGATTCGAACAAATTATGTTGTTATTTTTTCTCTTTTTTGCGTAGTGCAACTTGGTGGACACCGTTATTTTCCGTAGGCGAGTCGCACAAGATGACCGTTCAGAGAGGAAAAACGGCCAAATTAGGCCCACGTAAACTCGCAGTCTTGTGGACCTCAGAAATTGCAGAAGAATTTGTGCTAATATATTTCCAAAAACAAATCATGTGGCCACAAATCCAGCCCAAATATTTACAGGCCCACTGAATTACAGCGGAACACCAACCCCTCTCCAGCCCACGCAGACTTTCCCGATTTCTCCGCCTCCACATGTCACTGATCGGTGGGCCCGAGGAGCCGAGCCGAAGCGAGAGATCCCGAAAATATCACGCGGCTTATGGCGGTCGCCCACGTGGCGCGAGCCTCATCCACGCATATCTCCCGCCACCTCGTGCCCCCCTCCTCGCCACGCCGCCGCATCCCTCGCCGTCCGATCGGTCGCGCCGTGGGTTCCTGGCCATCCGATTCGCCGGAGGGGAGCTCGTGGCGGCCGTTGCGCCTTCGTCTCCGGCCCCTTATATGGCGTGGCGGGGAGGAGAGGAGCATCTTCTCGCCTGAGATTCCGTCGACGCCATTGCTTGCTTGCTGCTTCCGCACACGAGTGAACGAGCGGAGAAGCTTCTAGAAGGTTCTGTTCGAGTTCTTCGCCTGCCAGTGCCATGGCGTCCACCGTGACGACGCCGAGCCGGCCGGTGTCCGCCGGGTGCCACCGCCGCTCGCCGCGGCGGTCAGCGCCCGTCGTGCTCTCTCTCGGCGGTGGGCCGCGGCGGCGCGCGCCGTCCACCAGCTGCTCGGCGCTCGCGTCGCCGGCGAAGCAGGGCACGGCCAAGCTGCCCCCGCCGCAGCCGACGGCGTCGAGGACCGCGGCGGCCGACGCGGAGCGGGAGCGGACGGACTACAACGAGGTGGCCGCCGCGCTAGAGAGCATCTACAAGCTGAGCCCCGCCGTGGTCGAGGAGAAGGACGCCGACGAGGATGACGAGAAGAGCAAACAGACCAAGCGGAAGAGAAAAGGCAGAGTGGTGAGCATCCTACTCTTCTTCTAAATGAAATCGAAGAAATGGATTCTCGCTTGCTAGCTAGATCATATCGATCTTGATCGCGCATGCGTGTGGGTGTCATCACAGGGGAGGAGCCGGAACGCGACGGTGACGGTGAGGAGCAGCCGGAGGAGGAGGCTGGGACAGAGGATGGACCTGGGGAAGAGGGTGGAGTTGAGGAAGAGGGAGGAAGAAGAGGGCGGCGCCGGCGCCGGCAAGGTGGAAGACGAGGAGCGGGGGTTCGAGGAGATGCTGCTCCGGGAGCACGCCGTGTCCACCGACATGGGCAGCCTCGACTGGAAGCGGATGAAGATCCCGCCCGTGCTCACCTCCTCGCAGAGCGCCCGCCTCTTCAGGATCATGCAGCCCATGAAGGTACTAATTATCGGTCGCATTGCTGGTTGCATTTTGACTAATTGTTTTAGTTTAGCGTAGGAGGAATCGATTGATTAGGATCCGAACAATTAATTCGTTATGATATGTTTCAGGCGATGTTGGAGGTGAAAGAGAACCTGCGGAAGGAACTGGAGAGCGAGCCAAACGACGCACAGCTCGCCGAGGCCATGAACATGTCCGTTCTTCAGATGAGGCGCCACCTCGAGGTCGGCCGAGCTGCCAGGAACAAGCTCATCAAGGTACTCACTAAACTAGTGTCACTGTCACGTAGGCAACCAGGTCTACACACTGCGAGCAATCAATCAGTAGAGATACAGTGGTGATGATTGAATTGTTGTTGAATATATACAATGGCAGCATAACCTCCGGCTGGTGCTGTACACGATCAACAAGTACTACCCGGACATGTCCAACGACGAGAGGTTCGACGACATCTGCCAGGCCGGCGCCAACGGCCTCATCACGGCCATCGACCGGTTCGAGCCCAAGCGCGGCTTCCGCATCTCCACCTACGCCCTCTTCTGGATCCGCCACTCCATCGTCCGCGCCATCACCCTCTCCAACTTCACCCGCTTCCCATTCGCCATGGAATCGGTAATCGATCGATGACTTAGCTTCTTCTTCTTCAGCAGCAGTGCTCTGCTCCCGCTTCGATCTTGATTTGTTGGTTGCTGCAGGAGAGGCAGGAGATCCACAGGGCTCGGGAGGAGCTGGCGTTCGAGCTCGGGAGGGCGCCGACGGAGGAGGAGGTCATGAAGAGGGTGGGCCTGTCTCCGGCGAGGTACCGCGACGTGGTGCGGATGACGAGGCCAACCTACTCCCTCCACGCGCGGAACAGGGTCACCCAGGAGGAGCTCATCAACGAGGTCACCGACGACGACGCCATCGGCGTCGACACCAGCAAGCACAACACCCTCCTCCGCCTCGCCATCGACGACCTCGTAAGTCCAAGAATCCGGTACACCTCGTAAGTGTTGTTGAATTCCTTTTGAGATGTGATGCGAATCGAATGCATGTGTCATGTGCGCAGCTGGATTCGCTGAAGCCCAAGGAGAGCGTGGTGATCCGGCAGAGGTTCGGGCTGGACGGGAGGGGGAAGAGGACGCTGAGCGAGATCGCCGGCAACCTCAACATCTCGAGGGAGATGGTGCGAAAGTACGAGCTCAAGGCGCTCATGAAGCTCAAGCACCCCACGCGAGTGGAATACCTGCGCAGATACATGTGAAACCATGCAATCGCCTCTGTGCTGTGCATAAAACGTAGTACAAGCATGTATTGCTAGCAATTACTAATTCCCAAACCTGCATAGCATTAGCAAATACCAACAATTCTGCTCTGCATATTCTGCTGTATATAATTTCTGCATGATCCCCTCTGCATTGCAGATCACGGATACAAAATACACTGAGATGATTCCTTGTTATAGATACAGGAACGGTGTGTGCGTGTGTCCACGAGTTTGTTCCAAGTGAGGCTGCACTATGCACCTCAGATGTAAGTAATTCTTACTTAGCATATAGATATGGTGCAGGGGATGATCCGATCCCTGCTTAGCATACCTCATACGCTGTGCATTCAAAAGAAAAGACATTTCATTTTCCTATCAACTGATGCTGAGTCTGTATAATATTTTCTGAAGTCTGAACCTGAAGACTTGGGTGGCAAGTCTGAACCTGCAAATTCTATGAGCCCGATCCCTCCATTTCTTCAACAACGTCATACATTATGGGGTCGGGTAGTAATATCTAAATATATTATCGGTCATCGTCTCGATGAATCAAGAGTAGGTGACACCTGAATTTGCAGACATGCCATTGCCACGTGTAACATTGGTACAGTTCCCTGCGAGCAAAATGTCCATCTGGATTCTGGAAGGCAGAAACGCCAATCTCCAAGTCCCCACTTAGTTTCAGAGATTTCGTCGCAAGGCACAAGCTCTGGATGCCATGCATGGCGCCACGTAGTCGCGTGCCATGACTGCGCATCCATCTCCGAACCAACAAACTCTCCCCACCGCATTGACTCACTCGCGCAACCGCAACTGTTACTCGTACTTGGCGGATCAGCAAGCGTTGCTTTCGGCGTCGCGTTCGGTTGATGAGTTGAGTCCCCGGCCGGCCATGGTGAAGCTAGCGACCGCCAGGGAGGCGCGCATGTACGGTCCGGCGCTGGCCGTGCGCCGGTGGGAGTACATCAACGCCGGGGCGTACGTGTTCGCGGCGCTGCTCCTGGCCGTGGCGCTCGCGGCGCTATCAGCGGGCGGCGGGGCCAGGCCGGCGCTAGCGGTGGCCGCCGTGGCGCTGGCGCTCGTCGCCGCCGTCAACGCGCACGACCTCGCGGCGCACCTCGCCGGCGTGGACTGCCGCGTGGGGCTGGTCCGGTACGACGCCCAGCTCGGCCTCGTGGAGCTCCTCGTGCCGGCCTTGCATGCGGTTGGGTGCGTCCTCGCCGTCGTCGCCATGGCCTTGTTGATCTCTCAGGTGAGTTCCGGTCCGTGTTAGTAAGCCAGATAATTGGCGAACGCGCGTGGCGATCACTCTGCTCTGATGTGATATGGAACAACAGGGCGAGGGAGCAGGGTACAAGCAGGGGAGGGAGACGCACGCGGCGAACACGCTGCTCGCCGCGGCGCTGGTGTGGCTGCTGGGCTCGATACTCAACTCGTGCCAGGTGTACGAGCGCGCCGACGGGCGTGCGCAGCTGCTGCAGTCGAGCGTGCAGGTGCCGATGCTTCTCGGGAGCCTGCTCTTCCTGGTCGCCGCCGTCGTCAACCGCCGCCGCGAGCCGCCGGTGCTAGTGGTAAGCGATCGATCGAGCAACCTCGCCGGCGTTGGCATGCACGCACACGGCACGGCGCCATGACCACCGTGTGGTTCACTGTCACGCAGGGGCGGAGGTGGGCGTGGATGTGCATGTCCGGGAGCGTGCTGTGGCTGGTGGCGGCGGTGTTCAACATGGCGAAGGTGTTCATGATGCACCAGAGCGACGCGCTGCGGCTGGAGAAGCTGCGCGGCGGCGCGCAGGAGCGGCTGAGCCGTGACCGGGAGGGCCGCGTGCCGCTCAACTGGGAGGAGGCCGCCAGGAGGGCGGCGCTGCCCGCCGAGCTGCGCTGACAACCATCGTCTTCTTCCTCTGGTGTGCCGCGTGTTGTAAAAGTTCAATGTTGCCCCTAACTTCAGTGAGGAAATAATTCTACGCGATCTAATAGTAATCAAAGATTTTACTCTTGTTGTTTTGACGCTACCTTGATACATTCAAGGTTCACAATACACGGATTGAGGATTCACAAATATAGGGAACGAGAATTGCTAACCTTTAGTCGATACAAAATCGAAGATCAAATCTTGTACATTTTGGATCATGGGATGTGGCTTCGTGATTCGTGCTCCAGTAAGCTTCTCCCTCACTTTGAGCTACCTTGATGAAAATCTAGCGACCTGTGGCGGCAACCTCAACCTGTTAGCATTCGGGTTTGAGTTTAGGGTCAACGTAGCAAGACCGGTGGGGAAGAGGAAAGATGAGTTTTCTCGGGCTTAGAAAGATGATTGTAAGAGGCGAAGGATTGGCGTTGGGTGGTGGACACGGGTAGGTGAAGAGATGGCGGATGACGGTGTTAGTTATAGAGGGATGGAGGATGGCGGTGGGTTAGCATTGAAGGACAGCAGAGGGAAATGAGATGGGTTAAAAAGTAGGGGTGACAGTTGCATCACCAATGGCTACCATTGTAGTTGTCTAAGTTCATACGGAGGGGGGGTCTAGTGGGCGGGTGTTCATAGCCCACAAACGCTCCGACAATACGACAGCCCAACATCCCACCTCTCGATCCATCGATCCCCACGGCTCCATGCCTCCACCCACCGTGCACGCTATGACGCTAGAGAGAGTGAGCAGCATCCTTGCAGCGATGGTGATGGCCTTCTACCCCGGCGAGCTTCCATCAATAGAGAAGAGGAGACACGAACGAGTTTCCTCCCTCTAGCAACGACGACAGCAGAGGCTATCTCCGACGAGCCCTCTCCTCCTCCCTCCATCGAGCTTCACCATCAGGTTAGTTCTTTAATCCACAACCCCTTGCCCCCCACTGTGCTGCCGTCCAACCTCACCGGCACCAAAGTATGTCAATGTGCCGACGAGGCTCCGCCTAGCCAGCTTCCTCCCCCTTTCATTCGCCTTGCTTTGCCTCCGCTGCCAACGCCAACCCACCACTCGTTGCTGGACTCACGCTACGGTGGTGTCATCGTCTGCCCTTGTCCATCACCCACCATCAGTCCACCGCCTCCCAGACTATCCCTCTAAGTCCACCCTCTTTCCATTCCACCTTGAAACCCTAACCCGTCATTTATCGTTATGTTGTCGGAAAGCATTTATGAGATGTTCATATCACGAGCATTCATGTATTAGGCTTTTCACATACGGAGGCGTATTGTAGATACCTTCTTTGCAGCGGCAGCTCTTTCCCCCTTCTCTGCCGGCACACCCCTCTGCTCTTCCGCCGCCGCTCTCCCCTTCCAGCGATGGTTTTACATTTCTTCTCTCTCTCTTCTCTTCTTTTCTTTTTTTGAGTAAATATTGCAGTTCGGGACTCCCTTATTAGACGGACCAGGCCCATCAAATCTGAATAGGCCCATCTTTCCACATATGTTGACCTTATTTCTCTCTCTTAAAAAAAAGTTGACCTTATCCTTTCTTCCTTTCCATGGCGCAGGCGCAGCTCGTCTCCCTCTCCTACCCACCTCCCGCGCCATCCTCCGCCCGCCCCCGCCACGCGCCGCCGCTCCTCAATGCAGCGGCGCTGCGCACCGGCGTGCCGGCCTACTCCGCCGGCGTCCTCGTCTCCCTGCTACGGGAGTGCGCCGACCTCCATGGGGATGACACCGACCACCACGTCGCGCGCCGCCTGGCCCCTCAGCTGCACTCGCTGGCGGTCAGGACCGGCCTCTCGCGGGACCCCCGGGTGACGTGCGCGCTCGTCGACCTCCTCGCGCGCCTCGGCCGGGGGCCCTCCTGCGCGCGCCTGCTCCACGAGGCGGCGGAGGACGGCGGCAAGGACGCCGTGCTGTGGAACAAGCACGTCGCCATGCTGGCCGAGGCGGAGGAGTGGGCCGAGGCGATCGCCGTGTTCAGGGAGATGCAGGCGCGCGGGGTGCCCGCCGACGGGTACACCTGCGCGCGGGTGCTCCACGCGTGCGGCCGCGCGGGGGCGCTCCGCGAGGGGAGGGCCGTCCACGCGCACGCGCTCAAGCTTGCCCTCGACGCGCACCCGCTCGTGCCGGGATTCCTCGCCGGCATGTACGCCGAGAACGCCGATGTTGCGGCGGCCACTAGGGTGCTCGACGCGATGGGGGTGGGCAGCGTCGTGCCGTGGAACGCGGTCGTCGCGTGCTGCGCGAGGCTCGGACTCGTGGACGACGCCCTGGAGCTCGCGGCGCGCATGGCCAGGTCGGGGCCGGAGCCCAACGTCGCGACGTGGAACACCGTGCTGTCCGGCTGCTCCCGGCACGGCCGCGACCGCGAAGCGCTCGGCGTTGTCGCCAGCATGCTGAAGCAAGGGCTGCGGCCGGACGCCACCACCGTGTCGAGCCTCCTCAAATCAGTGGCCAACACGGGGCTGCTTCGCCATGGCATGGAAATCCACTGCTTCTTCCTGAGGAACCAGCTCGAGCCGGACGTATACACGGGGACGGCGCTCGTCGACATGTATGCCAAGTGCGGCCGCCTCGATTGCGCCCAGAAGGTGTTCGACGCGCTGGAGCACAGGAACCTGACCACCTGGAACTCTCTGGTTGCAGGGTACGCCAACGCCGGGCGGTTCGACAGAGCGCTGGAGCTCGTGGAGTTGATGAAGAGGAACAGGCTTGATCCGGATATAACCACTTGGAATGGTCTGATCACTGGTTACTCCATGAACAGCCAGAGCTCGCAGGCAGTGCTGCTGCTCCGGCAGATCAAGGCAGCTGGTGTGACGCCAAATGTTGTCTCATGGACGTCATTGATCTCGGGTAGCTGCCACAATGGGGAGTACGAGGATTCATTCTACTTTTGTCATGAGATGCAGAAGGATGGTGTCCAGCCCAGCTCGGTTACCATGTCAGTGTTGCTCCGGGCTTGCGCTGGATTAGTGCTGCTGAAGAAGGGCAAGGAGCTGCACTGCTTCGCGCTGCGAAGAGGCTATGATTGTGATACGGTTGTCAATACAGCTCTAATTGACATGTACTCCAAGACAGGCAGCTTGGTTAGTGCAAAAATGATATTTGAAAGCATTCAGCAGAAGAATTTGGTGCTCTGCAATGCGATGCTAACTGGTCTAGCAGTCCACGGGCAAGGTCGCGAAGCAATAGAACTGTTCCATGACATGTGCAACTCTGGATTGAAGCCAGACTCCATAACCTTCACTGCACTTCTAACTGCCTGTAGATCGATGGGCTTGGTTACAGAAGGGTGGGAGTACTTTGACAGTATGGAGACTAAGTATGGTGTAAAGCCAACGACAGAGAATTATGCCTGCATGGTTGACCTCTTGGCAAGGTGTGGTTATCTTGATGAGGCAATGGATTTCATTGAGAGGTCACCCATTGATCCAGGAGCAAGCTTGTGGGGGGCACTTCTCACAGGATGCTCAATACATGGGAATCTTGCTCTTGCAGCGGTGGCTGCGAGGAATTTGTTCAGACTGGAGCCTTACAATTCAGCCAACTATTTGTTGATGATGAATTTGTATGAGTATGAACAGATGTATGATGAAGCTGAGAGCCTGAAGTATGCAATGAAAGCAAGAGGAGTGGATAGTAGACCTGGGTGGAGTTGGATACAGATTGAGCAAGGTATCCATGTCTTTGAGGTCGATGGGAAGCCGCATCTTGAAACTGCAGAGATATATGAAGAGCTTATTCGTTTGGTGTTTCAAATAAAAAAGGCAGGATATGTGCCAGACACCAGCTGCATAGTATATAATGTTCAGGAAGAAGAGAGAGAGAAGCTTCTCCTTGGTCATACTGAGAAGCTTGCCATCACTTATGGGCTGATCCGCTCAGATGCAAGTAGAATGCCTGTCCGGGTGATCAAGAACACCAGGATGTGCAATGACTGCCATGAGGTGGCAAAGCATATCTCTTCTCTATGTGATCGACAAATTATTCTTCGTGATGCTGTTAGGTTTCACCATTTTGTGGATGGGAAATGTTCTTGCAATGATTACTGGTGAACACTGAACTAGCTGATCGATTCACTCACCATTACTGGCTCCTACCGGCTTTCTTCGTCCAGCTCATATGATGCGGACGAGTGAGCGTGTTGGTTCAAGAAGAGGGCGAAAGAGAAGATGGAGGAGAGGGAGAAGAGGAAGGTAAAATGACCTCTCAGTTCTTTAACTTTCGGTATAGGTTGGATGGATCTGTGAATAGTGAATTCTATTGGGCAATTCAGGCTGTCTGAGCATTGAGCTACTAGCTAAGTAGTGTTCCACCACTTAATTGGTGAAGTATTTTGCTTCATCGTATTTGAGATGGCATCATAATCACAGCCATTTACTGTTGCTTTTATCCCACTAATTGATCACTTCACATGAGAACATTGTCTTTTGTGTAACTAAGATTGAAAGCTAAGACATGATAGGAATCTTGTCTCTTAGGCTCTCAGCAGCACGTAAGTCATGTGCAGTAGCCTTTTTTGTATCTGTCAACAAGAGAAATCTGGTTTTGTTCTGATACTGATCTGTGCTCACTCAAACAGTTTACTTGTGTCACCACAATGGATGTTAATTGTGATAGCAGGCAAGCTTGGCAGTCATCACGGTGTCATCATCTCAAAGGCTTGATGTGGACAGCACCTGAGGACCCTATGTGCACTTATGTGTCTTGGCGCACTATGATTGCTGGGTCGGCCAAAGATAAGGCCGATCAAATTTCATTAAGATAAAGAGGGTTACAAGTTACAAAATTGTTACATTGGCAAAGGTTGCCGAAGGTGGGGAGAGAATTGCCAAAAAGCAATCCGCCCGCAGAAAGAAACAGAAGTGTGGTTTCTGCATGGTGGAGGGTGGTCTCTGTACATACATGAGGAAGGATCTCTTTGGATGGAGGGTGGTTTCTATAGTCCTTACATATTCGCGTCCTTGAGTTCTGCTATTTATGTAAGCTGTGTTGTTGTGCCAAACATTGTGAACGCCACGAAGATTCCCAAGGTGAAAGATGAAGAAATTTAACAATATACCACTCCAAGGATACCACCCTCTAGAATGTCTTTATAAAGATGCCACTCTATAGAGGATACTCTTTAATAAAATACCACTTTGAGCTGTTTTGAGTTTTTTTATTTTATTTATATTTTTTACCAGATCTCGCACGTGAAATGACCGAAATACCCCTGCACTATCGATTAGATCCAGAATCGATTCTCTATCTCTCGAGACTTCTCTCTATTGGCCGCGCTAGGGGTCGTCGCCGCCGCTCTCGTCGGCCCGTCCGCGCCCCCTCCCGGCGTCGGCTGCTGTTGCCCGTCGGCGTGCCCCCGCCCAGCGTCGTCGCCGCCACTCCTGACGGCTCGTCCTCGTGCCCCACCCGGCAACGGCTGTCGTTGCTTGTCCACCCGCCCCCGCCCAGCGTCCGCCGTCCACGCACCCCACCCGGCGACGGTTGCCGTTGCTTGTCCTCCCACCCCCGCCCAGCGTCGGCCGTCCACGCGCCCCACCCGGCGACGGCTGCCATTGCCCGTCCCCCCGCCCCCGCCCAGCGTCGGCTGTCCACGCGCCCCACCCGGCGACGGCTGCAGTTGCCCATCAGCGTGCCCCAGCCCATCGTCGGCCGTCCGCGCTCCCCCACCCGGCGTCGGCCGTCCGCGCGCCCCCAACCCGGCATCGGCCGCAGCCACCCGTCCACCCCATCCCCGGCCCCCTCCCCCGCCCAGCGTCGACCATCCACGCACCCCACCTGGCAACGGCTGCAGTTGCCCGTCGGCGTGCCCCTGCCCATCGTTGGCCGTCCGCGCGCCCCCACCCGGCGTCGGCCGCAGCCGCCCGTCCACCCCATCCCCAGCCCCCTCCCCCGACACCACCGCGGCCGCCCCGCCGCCACCAGTGCGCCGCCGCCGCTGCTCTCGCACAAACCACTGCCGCCACTCCTCCCCATGCCTTCGTCCATGCTCCCCTGCCCCGGCTCCTGCTAGATCCGCTCGGCCTCCTAGATCCACTATCGTCCCGACCTCTTTCTCCTCCTAGATAGTAGTGACTAGAAGATTGACAACATGAGCTCGAAGGATGTCTCCTTGAGGTAAAATCTTTCATATCGTTGTACATTTTAAATATACATCGAGTTAGATTTCTAACTCGGCTTTTTTCTCTTGTCGATTCAAATCGTTTAGGTTGGATTCAGAACAGTCTAGCGTAGAGATGCAATTGGTTGAATATGGGACAAGTTCAATTTCAGCAGTTTCAGTTCTAGCTTCAGAATGTCTAGATAGTTGTACAAGTGCGCCTTTATGTCTTGAGTATGGGGTGATTTCAAAACCAGCAGCTCCAACTGTTGGTGTAGAACAACCTGTTCAGTATGTTGATTGGGATAGCTTGGAGCTAGATGAAACGTTAGATGATGAGGGAAGGATTCAGGTCATGAATGATGACCAATTATTTGCACTCCTAGGCTTGAGGGATGTGGAAAGGGCAAAAATTTCAACGCATGCTGCTGATTCAAGTAATGGTGTTGAAACCAGTGTTCCTGGAGTCCTCGAGGGGATTGAGGGTGCAGCAATTCCTGTTGACGATACAGCACCGGGTGAGTTTGTTATAAGCTATGACAAGAATAACCCTTGTATGGATCGAGGCACTAAATACCCCTCAATGAAGGAATTCAGATTGGCTGTAAGACAATTTGCTATCAAGAAGGAATTTGAGCTAGGCAAAGTGAAAACTGACCGAAGAGGTATAGGGTAAAATGTGCGGTGGAGGGATGTTCATGGAGTCTTGTTGGGCGTAGGCAGAGTGATAAGAAAACTATAATGGTACTAACCTGAAACATAATTTTTTTGTGTCTAGTATTATTTACATGGTTTTAATGGATTACCTTTCATTCCTATTGCAGGTCACAGTTCATAACGAAGACCATACTTGTACATCTAGCATGAGGATAAGAACTACTACACCGTCACAGGGTTGGGTTGCTGACAGGGCTGTTGATATCCTCAAGACTACACCTAACATGACTGCCATAGACTTGATGAACCGGTTGCAGGATGACCACAAGGCAACTCTCTCTTACCATACAGTTTGGCATGGAATGGAGAAAGCAACGAAAGAATTGTATGGATGTTGGGAGGAAAGTTTTCAATTATTGTATAGTTGGAAGGAAGAGGTCCTTAAGAGATCACCTGGAAGTGTTATAGAAATTGACATCAAGGTAGTTGATGGTAGGGCATACTTTCATAGGTTTTTCTGTGCATTTAGTCCTCGCATCAAGGGATTTATGGTTGGTTGTAGACCATACCTTAGTGTAGATGCTACCCATCTAAATGGTAAGTGGAATGGGTTTTTAGCTTCAGCTACATCAATAGACGGGCATAATTGGATGTATCCAGTTGCATTTGGATTTATAGACTCTGAGACCGAGGACAACTGGGTTTGGTTCATGACTCAGCTTCATAAGGCAATAGGAGACCTAAAACCTCTTGCTATTTGTTCAGATGCATGTAAGGGTTTAGAGAATGCAGTCAATAAGGTGTTCCATGCTGCTGAACAAAGGGAATGTTTTTGGCATCTTATGAAAAAATTTTCTAAGAAGTTCCATGGTGAGACTTTTGGTAATATGTACCCTGCAGCAAGAGCTTATAGGGAAGAGGTGTTCCAGAAGCACATGTTCCCTATTATTAACGGACCTCCCGAAGTTTGGAAATTTTTGACAACATATCATAACCTAAAGTGGATGAGGTGTTGCTTCAACCCCGCAATCAAGTGTGACTATATTACAAATAATATTGCAGAGGTTTTCAATGCATGAATTTTTGATATCAAGGACTTGCTGGTTGTTGACCTAGTTGACAAGCTTAGAGAGAAGGTGATGGTTCTATGGGATAAGAGAAGGAGAATTGGAGAAAGGCTTAATGGTACGGTTCTACCAGCTGTAATGCACCAATTGAAGGCAAGAACAAGAGGATTAGGCCACTTGAATGTTATAACAGCTAGCTTACATACTGCGGAGGTGCATGACTTTGGCAAAGAATTTGGAAGACACGTTGTTTCAATAGTGGCAAATACATGCACATGCGAGGAGTGACAGCACACCGGGCAGCCCTATGGGCATGCATTGGCATTTTTAACAACTCAGAGGAATGTGGACTTAGAAAAATACGTTGATAAGGTTTACTCAGTGGAGAAATTTAGGGCTACATATGAGAGAGATACCGGCAATGCCAGACAAGTCACACTGGCCAAAGGTGAAAATGCCTTTCGATTTGGGTGCACCACTAGAGAAGAGGAGTGTTGGGAGATAGAGGAAATTGAGGATTAAAGGATGCCTTGAGACTGGTGGCAAAAATAGTGCAAAGAGTGATGGCAAGAACAAGAAAATCATAAGAGGTCCAGTTACATGCAAAAGATGTGGTGAGAAAGGTCATAGGCAAGCTAGCTACAAGTGCCCACTGAATGGAACAAAAAAAAGGTATTAATATTTCTGTTTTTTTTTCACTTTATATCGTTTTAAATTTGTGGTGTATCATCCTATATGTATAAATATATGCAGAAAAAGGAAACCTAGGAAAATCAACCAAAAGAACCTTCCACCTGAACCTTCCACACCAAAAAGAACAACCAATGAAGCTACAATAATGCAAGAAAGCCCGGGAATGGTTACAAGGAGGTAAGTTGATGGTCAAATCTGACAAGTACTGCGCATGCTTCAAATCAATTGTGTGTGTAACCTGGCTTTTCTGTATACATGCATAGGCGCCTTGCAATGCTATTGGGAGGAACCAGTACTTCTGGAGTGGAAGGGGCTAGAGAGATGGCTAGTACTTCTGGAGGACCATCTATTCCTAAGAAGAAAAAAATGACTCCCAAGAAAATGAAGACAACCTAATGTATTTTAGTTATCAAATGTGAACTTCAAAGAGAATGTGAACTACTGTTCTGTAGTTGTTAAATGCGAACTTGTCAGAAATGTGAACTCCTGTATTTCTTTTGGGCTTCTTTGATGCTTCATGTAACCAAGATATTTGCTATGTACTATGTGCTGCATTTCTATGCATATATGTGCTGTGAGCTATGTGCTCTTGTGTGCTGTACTCCTGTGTGTTGTGCTGCTGTGTGCTACTGTGTGCTATGTGCTGCATTTTTATTTGTTTGTATGTGCTGCATGCTGCAATTTGTTGGTTGTGTATTTTTGTTGCTGCAATGCAATTTGATGCAGGGAGTAATTTGACCCTAACAAGTGAGAAATGACTAGGGGTACTTTTATCATTTCGCACGTCTTTTCTGATTAAAAGACTCAAAATAGTCCAAAGTGGTATTTTATTAAGGAGTATCCTCTATAGAGTGGTATCTTTGTAAAGATATTCTAGAGAGTGGCATCCTGTTAAAGCCACATCTATGAAGTGGCATATTATTAAATTTCTCGTGAAAGATGGGGATATTCTATTGCAGTGAATTGTTCAAAGGTATCTGCTCTTTATTGTTTACCATAATATATTCTTTCCTTATGATTAAAGTGCATCTCTGGATTCAAAATTCATTTTTCTAGTGTAATTGGTAGGAAGCATAGTAAGGTCTTAGCAACATTATTAAGTTTTCTTTGTACCAAAGTCTAACCTTGCTTTTCAAAATATACCTTACTTTTATTGAACAGTTTATTGCTGCTTTGATTACATCCAAGTAAAGTGCTGCTAAACTGGTTGTTGGATATAACCATTAACACTTGTACTTGTACTTGTATTACATGACCAAATTAATCCGAAACAAATGCAGAAGGTTTTATGGTCATAAGCCTGATATTTGTGATGAACTGCCACCTTAATTTGCAGTTATATTTTAATCCAAGTGTTCTCTAAGGAAGTAAGATTATATTACTAGATGTTTCTTGTCAGTCAATAGTCATGGCCGTGCGATCCTTAACCAAAGAAATAGATTTTCCATGTTGTGTTCCCTTAGCATCTTGTTGCATTTGCTTGAATTGCAATTGTTAACAAATGATTATTGTCGACACTGATGCATTTATTAAATAGTTCCCCTGCACTATTTGTGTAACCCCCTCTCAGTTGTCATAATCATATAATCTTGTACGATACATCAGTCCTGAAGGTAGAGGTTAGGTTTTAATCCATTTTCTACAAAGAAAAATGTAAATTTTGGATTTCTCTCCTCTATATGAATATCCTCCCTTTATACCGTTTAGAAAAGGGGAAAAAAAGAAGAATACATGGGATCGGTTGACCGTTTCAGTGAATAAAAATCGGACGCCTCACACTGCCGCATGAAGGAGGGTACAGCTAGCTAGTCTATTCTCCTTGCCTCCTCCTCTTTAAATATTTTATCTCCTAAACTATTTATTCGATATACGATCCGATCATTATCATTGTATTCGTTTTAATTAAATTTTTACAACAAGATATCATATGATTATATTCTAAAAATAGAAAAAACATGTTTCAAACCGTTAAAACTCATTGTTTTATATGTGATAGCAACATGTTTTAACATGTGTCTTCACTGTGTTTCACAGAATTCACGTAACTACCTACATCTGTTCTCTCTTCACTCCATCCACATGCATGCATTTAGTGATCTTGAAAACGGTTTTTCTCCTAAACTACTTATTCGATCACACTGTTCTATTCGTTGTAATCAAATCTTTACAATAATATATTACATGATTATATTCTGATGAAAGAAAAAAACATATGTTTCAATCCATTAACACTCGATGTTTCATACACGATAACGATATGTTTCAACGTGTGTCTTTACTGTGTTCCACAATATTTTTAAATGTTTCATGGACTGTTTTTTTATTATATATAACTTAATGTTTCACCACCAGAGATCAATTGAAATATTTAACTATTCGATTTTTTTAAAGAGAAGTAGGACGTCCGATTTGGAATTTCCTCCTGGAAAAAATGCACGGGCTGTGATCGTGGGATCAATGTAGGCCCAAATCAGCCTAACCCTGGCCGGCCCAATTCAACCGCAAGGGCTAGGCAGGGCAGCATCCCTGCGGCGATCAGTCTAATCAGCCTCCAGCAGCGATTCCTAAACCCTAGTAAATAATAGGGCAGCATCTCAGAAGAGAAGATCATATGCGGCCAGCCATGAGTAGTAGTAGCGTCCAGCTGCGGCGGCGATTCCTGTTCATGGTGACGGAGGGCTCCCGGTCTGACCACCAAAAGGTTTACAACCTAGTACGCCGCATCAACATCTCGAGCCTCTTCTTCCCTCCCAACCTATCGCCGCCCTCGTCTTCCCGTAGCCATGGATTTGAGGCTCATCGCAAACTGCCTCCGGTATGCGCGGGATTCTGCGGCCCAATCTGTTTGCTATGCCATCGCCGATCGTGGCTGCCCTTTCACGCTAGCGGTACTGTAAATTTTAATCAACCCTTGACTGACTGTGCATTCCCATTCTGTTAAATGTTTTTTGCGCTGAGCTGGATAAAAATACAGTTGGATCTGTTTGAATATACCACTCTTATCTTCTATTTCTGTATGTAAATATCATTATGATTATGGTTTTTATATAAAACCAAAAGGTCTCTTAACTTTTTATTTATTTATACATACAATTGTAATTTTTATGCACCACCATATTTTAAAAGTGGAATTGGATTTGATGTAGTTTTACAGATACAGATGAACGCAGGAATTGATCATTTATGCCACAAGGTACTGAGTTATTATATTGGATAACTACAATTCATTGTTTCAGTTACATTTTCAATCAATCGGCACAACAACTCAACCTTTTGCAAAAAAAAGGGGAACCTTTACAAATTTTATTTACCATTTCTCACAGGATGAATTCTATGACTAACATTCACTTTTGTATCTGGTCTAATTTGTACAAAAGCTCATCCCAGATGTACTAGTCAGCTCTGCGCATGGCGATGGTTCCACATCAAGCGCGCCACCGCTGACAGCTCGACATTTCCATGGACCAACAGAATCACCACCATAGAGCTTGACATTTGAGAGGCAAATCCGACTGAAAACCGAGTCCCTGATGCCCCTTATCAGCCCGGCTTGCCGAATGTTCTGACCCCAAACATTTTTTATCGTCACGCCATCGACGGCAGGAAGCATGCTCGGGTTGTATGATGCATCAGGGTGACCTCCGACATCTCCGGCAATTCGCAAACCGTATCGAGCTCCATTCAGGGTCACTTCAGAGACCGTGATGTTACGGATGAACCCTCCCCTTCCGGAGTTGGTCTTGACATGGATTCCAACACCCATGCCGAAGAAATTCAGGTGCTCTACGTGGATGTTCTCCACACCACCGGATGTCTCACTTCCCACTGCAAAACCTGCAAATGGGCCTGATCCTGTTATCCGTCTGATCGTGATGCCGGAGCTGGGGCGCCCAAAGGCTATGCCATACTCATCCCAGCCACTCTTGATGGAGATCAAGTCATCTCCTGTCGAAATGTAGGAATCCTCGATGCAGACATTGCTGCTTGAATCTGCAGTGTTGAGTCCAAGATCTTGATTCAGAATAGGCATAGGGAATTTTGCGCACGGATTTACAAAGTGAAAGAAGTCTTGTACCTGGATCAATTCCATCGGTATTTGGGGAGTCATGTGGAGCCAACACGGTTACGTTCGTAATTATTACATTGCTGCAGAAGCACAATATGCTATGTTTTTAGATAATGGATTAAGACCCGGCCTCTACATCCACCAAAGCGGATGTACATTGCTGCAGAAGCACAATATGCTAATTGAATGGAGTGTCCAAAAGCCATATGTGAGCAATGGAGTTCATAACAATGCCTGTGGAGTGTAGGCTCTGATGTAACAAAGTGATCCGTTTGTGTTCACCTGCAATACACTGGATGGATGTTCCAAAATGGCGAATCCTGGAAGACGACATTGGATATGATCACATCAGTTGAGGATATTAGCTCCAACAGATGTGGTCTTGTGAAGGGCAGAGTTCGCTTCTTCCACATATCCCACCACACGCTGCCTTGTCCATCAATTGTTCCATTCTCACCTGCACAGGTCACAGAAAGATGGAATCTTGAACATCCCAACAACACAAAGGTTCGATGGTATTCTCATCATCTTACTTCAGAAGTCTGAACAAACGAAGAAAATGTGAAGTTTTTAAAATTGCAGGTCTGATGAATGTTGCCGGTATTTAATACTGCAAGTTAACTGGGCCAATGTGTATACATATTGCAGTGAACACAGTAACTTGAGGAGAAGGTGACAAGAGGTGTCATCATGTACAGAGAATTAGAACCTGTAATGAACACATCCTGGAGGCCATCGCCATGGATCAAGCTCATGTATCTTCCTCCTGGCAGCTCGCGTCCTCTCCCGTACGATGGCAACGGGTCTATCAACGGCCAGCTCGACGTGTCCTGATCCACAAATGCTCGACAAGATATATCAAGATGAGAGCTCTGGAGGTAAAAGAAGGACATGGCCATGGCCTGGCAGCTGAGCTGTCTGTACTGTACCTGTGTGGCGCGGATGACGGCGCCGCGGGCGAGGAAGAGCGTCATGTGGGAGGTGAGGTTGAAGGGCCCCGTCAGCCACACCCCGGGCGGCACGTACAGCAGCGTGCCGCCACGCGCGCGGCGCCGCTCGATGCGCGCCACGGCGCGCGCGAACGCCGCCGTGTTGAGCGTCCGTCCGTCCCCGACGCCGCCGAAGCTCGCCACGGACATCCACGCGCCGCGCCGCGGCACGGCCGCCGGGCACGCCTCCCCCTGCGCCGCGGCCAGCGGTGGCGACAGCAGCGCCGCCGCCAGCGCCGCCGCCGCCGCGGCGAGCGAGAGGCACAGCGACGCCACCATCGAGCGCTTCTTGGCAAGCAGCAGCAGCAGCAAGCAACAGCTAGCGGCGATGATGGCGACCACGCGAAGTGAAGTGAGGTGGACACGGTCACACAGTGAGCAAGACTGAAAAGGTGGTGTCCCTCGTGTTGTGGTTGGATGTACGCGACTACGCGTGGAGTGGAGTGGAGTTTAATGTGGTCCGCAATTACTCCCTCCATTGCAAAAATTATAGTATATTCTGTTCAGATTTGTTTTACTATAATATATTATGTTTAATATTATATTATGTTTAATATTAGATTGATTTTTAAGGATAGAGAAAAATAACTTAATATTTTTTAGTATAATCTGTTCAGATTTGTTTTACTATAAAATATTATGTTTAATATTATATTATGTTTAATATTAGATTGATTTTTAGGGATAGAGGGAGTACGTGGACAGTGTTGTTGTCATGGATCGAGCTGTTATGGTTTGGTTTATTGTACTGTAGCTCACTGGCTCTCTCGTCCTTTCTTTCTGGGGTGGCATGCAAATATGCAATGCTAGAGTCCAGAGGACACTGGGGTCAATATTTTCCTCAAGTATTTATTATTTGAGGATTTATCGTCTCTTTTAGTGTATGGTGCTCTATGATTTACTGGTCTGCGTGTATGACATGTCCTGGTTCACATGTGCAAATCTTTTTCTTTTTGCAACATGTGCAATTCTTCAAAAGTAGCAAATCTGATTTACTAATGGAGTAGCAAATCTTCACATGTGCAACTTCTTGATAGCTCCATCAAGGCATGCGATAGGAAGAGTAGATTCTTAAACTCTCGAGGGGACATCCTCTCGTTGGAACATCCCCCGTTGTTTGCATGATTATGAAAAAAATTAAAAAAAAATCAACAAGATATATTAATATTCGATAAATCACTCTACAAATACGCAAGTTAAAATTTAATTTCTATAAGTTGCAACGAAAAAATTAAACTATGACTAGTTAACGTATATTCATAGTCAAATCTATTTTTTTCTTTGCAACTTGTAAAAGTTAAATTTGATTTTGTATGCTTGTAGAGTAATTTAACACATTAATCTATCTTGTTAAAAAATTTTAAATTTTTTTGTGTGACATGCAAATAACGAGGGGATATCCCCACCAAAGTTTAAAATGATTTCCCATGCCATAGGAATCTCACATGAGGCAACTCAATTTCGGGAAGAAATGAATTTGTTCTCACATTCCACTTGTGGCCTCGGACTAGTGAGTGTTCTTTTTTTTTTTTTTAACACAGGCTACTGAGTGTTCTCAATTTGCATGGAGTCCTGGACAAGAACAAGCAGATGGGAATTGGGAAGATGCCTGGCAGCCTACCACCAAGCTGAACCCAGGTTGGATGGAGCATGTATCAGGTGATCCTTCTCGGTGTGCGTTGTTGAAGCACAATACAGCATTCAATACGCAGTATTTCTGGTTAGAGCATATGTAGTATCGAACTGGCAACTTAAAGAGTACTCCAATGCCTTGTCTGGTCTGTAGTTCTACTGTACAAACAATAGGGATGGAACAGGTGGCGGTGGTCCAATTGGCTCCATCTCCCAACGGCACTACTGGAACCAAATCCACAGTACACACAACCTTATTACGGAGTTACGGTACGGACACGCCGTAGCTACCAACGCAATTGAATCCATTCTAACTCAAACTATTACTCTGCCTGATGTACCACACAAACAATTAAATGGAAATGACACTGTTCAAGATTGTAAACTTGCCCGAAGGCTTAGCTGCATCTCTGTAAAGCTGTAGGACCAGAAGTAGGACCATCAATCATCTTCCTCTCTGGATCATCGATCCATGGCCTATGTGAACAGAGCAACCATGTGTAGTTCACGTTACATAGTGCTGCTTCTGCTCCAGATCTTGCCAGCCTTGGCAATCCTGTCTGCGCTTCTGTGCACATGGCATAAATGTATTTCAAGTTTGAGCCATGCCATTGCCACGGATCAGACTATGAGCCCATTTAAACTTCCAGTGCCAGAAAGATTGTAGCCCAGCATTGGAGCTCATGTAATGCAACTCCGCTGGCCTGGGCTCAGTCTTGATCAACAAGTTCATCCATGGACTTCACACATATGGATTGGATGTGTTCAGCCCAGGGACGATTTCATTCTATAACATCTCAACAAAATTGCAGACTAGAGAGAAGTATAGATAGCAATACCAACTTGTAAACCACCAGAGGCACCAAAATTAGGGATATATAGACAGGCGAACATGAAGCGAGTCTTTAGTACCAGCTACGCCATTGTAGGGACCATGAAGCCAGGAAAATCCAGCTGAAGTTAAACGACCGACAGCATGTATAACAAACAACAAATGGAATCAACTTTTATCGCCTGTTGGTGAGGAATCACCGTCCATCTTGTCATGTTGAAATTTCACGACGATGCATGTGATATTGTCACCACTCCCTCGGGAAAATGCAGTCTCTGTCAGCTTCCGAGCTGCTGCCTCAGGTTCCTCCTCAATCTTCACGAGTGAAACAGCATCCTGCATCAACATAGGATAAACACGATGAGGCGTATTGGTTATGTTTTAAAATGCACTATGAACAAGAGGGGGGCATAATTAGATTATCCATTATGACATGATGTGTGTATATTCAAGAAAAATTGCAGCCATATGAGCAAGATGCCAATAAGAGAAATAATGCTATAGTCAGTAAGGGTGCCATGTAATACATAAAATAAATACTACCATACCCTATAGAAGTGTAAATGGTTACTGTCATGTGTTAAATCGCATTCCATAAATGCAATATATGGTGTGTACATGTTCAAGACAAATAGAAGCCACATGAGCAAGAAATCAATACGAGAGTAATGTTACTCCCTCCCATCGGAACTTAAGAAGTTTGACGGAATCTTGTCCTAAGCATCAAATATTTATGACCAAGGGAGTACAATCAGTAAGGGTGTTATGAAAAATAAATACCAAGCCCTGTAAAAGTATATTGGTATAATCATGTGTTACACTGCACCTCCATAACAGATTAAAGATGCTGCAAGTTCCATGAATGCAATGTACTCTTCACAGTGACACAAACATGCTAGTGGTGTTACAACAAATTTGTGCACCAAGCAACCAGATGTGAAGGAGTAGGTTGTGCTCCTGAATTAGGCCCTTAATGTCTTAATTTAGTATAAGCCTAGTCAAATGCATCATTGTTTATGATCATAATTTCATTGGACAGCAGTAGCACACAGCAGTTGGACAGCAAAATCACAGTATATCAGAGCATCGCCCTGATGCTGTTCACTGCCGCCACATGGTGTGCATGCCATAAATCCAATCTTTGAAGCCCAATAAAGTATACTTCATGTATATAACGCAAACAAATGAATTTCTGCACCTCTAGGGAAACAATAGATTAGCAAACTAACCTCATTCGGAACCACATCCCACAGCCCATCACTAGCTAAAATCAGAAACTCCAATTCATCATCTATTTCTTGTTCCTGACAAAATAGTTGAAGAGTTCACACTTCACAGTAAAGTATAAGCCAGAGGATCAATGTGTTGCCATATTTATACAAGTATATGTGCTGCTCATGTTACCTGAATCTCAGGATCTGCAACAACAAATTGCTTCAACAAGCGGTTGCCAAATGCCCGAGACATTGCAAGTACACCACCTACCCTCCAAGTTCCTGCAAAAGCCCATTTACCACTATCAGCAAGATGATAGTCGCAATTTGCAATTCTCCTCCACATATGCATGTCACTGACTTCTCCAAAATAAACAGGCACAATCTATGGCAACTCAGACTGAAACACAAATATGTAGTATAGTGTGGTACTCCAGGTGTGATGGAAGCAAGACTTACCAGCCCACATAACAACCCCACCAGCACTCTCAATTCGCTTCCTCTCATCGCTTCTGTTTGGCTTGTGATCCTCGGAGAGTGCGATAGCTATAAATAGGAGGGAAACGAAATGTTTAACAACAATTCAGCAGGTACACTGCCACAAAGAATGCAACAACTGCATCCAGTATTAAATAAATGAACAACATCTTTTCTAAACAGAAGCACCTTTGCCAGCCTTTGATATTACAGCACGAGAGTCGCCAACATTTGCCACATAGAGATGATTTCCAACCAAAACTGCTGTCGATGCGGTTGATCCATCATCTCTATGAGTGTGGCTTTCAGAATCCAAAAACTCTGAATCAGTTTTTCTATATGTTTCACCTGTGAATTACCATTAATCAGTTGACTGCATCACAAGAAATATAAACAGTGAACATGCTAGTGCTACAGCTAGGAACAATATCATACTTATTGCTAATTTTGTATTTGTCATGAACTCTGGATGTTTCATGAGGTTCTCAAACAAGTGCTCCTTCAAATACTCAGCAGCACGTGAACCACCATGACCTGCAACAGAAAAGAAATGTTTAAAATAGAACAACTGATAGACAACAAGAGGTCTGCAGGAAAATTTTCCAACCATCAAATATTCCAAAGAGGCTTATTTGTTTATCATCAATTTTAGATGATTTTATATCATAGAAGTCTTCCATGCTTGCTCTTTTTCCTCTAAAACTCGAATATCCACAACTCAGAAATCCATCCTCACTGCAAATCGGTCAAATAACAAAGCCTAATGTTAAGAAAGAAATAGAGGAAAATTTCATGTAATATAATGGTAAAATTAACTCTACATTCTGATAAAAGAACAGTGCCTAGTCAGTTATGCTTTTACAAATGACAATCTACTGGAATGAAGAAAAGGAAGCCATATGTCAATAGAAATTAGTTACAGGTATTTGAATCAGTTGGATTTCAATAATATGGGGGGCTGAGGGTCCGAATTGCTACCAGTTACTTGAGCGTGAGAAATGCCATTCAATTTTTATCACGTCAATCAGTAAGTACGAAGAAAATATTTTGTCCGCAAAACCTAGCTAGATAATGCTACTACCATATAACCATTTCAAGTTTATTTCACTCCATCTAAACTATATAATCTATCTGTATCAAACAAGAAAGTAAAGAATATTCTATTCCTGAGTTGCTTCATCTCCAATAGTGGGCCAGCCATTAAACCACCAAACAACATTTCAAGCACCAAACTCAAAGTTACCCATTAGCAAAGCAGAATGGATTGATGTCTAATTGTCTATCACCAAAGATACTAATGAATATAAAAATAGATACGAAGTGCAAATAATTCATTGTTTGGCAAATGCGACGGAGCATAACAAAAAGAGGCACACATAACAAAATTCTAGAAGTTAGCTTTGGTTTGATTAATGAATGTAATAATGAAGTGACCTGCTTAATGAACTGATGTGTTGATATTATGTCCAGATGTCGCGTGAGGATCTAAGTTATGATAAAACGAAAATTTTAGCATCGAAAGCACCCTTTTGTCAAGAAAATTTGTTCTGGTATCATATGTTATTGAGTCTGTTATAGTATAGCTTGCCAAAACTCAGTAGAAACATTTTAGCTAAAGTAGCATGGTAGAATGTTTACATTACTGCCACGTAAGCAGTTCTTTTTTAATGTGCTATCATATTTTCTTTTGTACCCATTAAAACCATGTTCTTTCTTTTGTTCCTGATGACATTTCAATATTCCATGAATAGCAATTCATAAAAATCCAGACGCATGCTACATAAATACATAAAAATGCTTCTTCAGCACAATCATAACGCATGCTACTCTTGCATGCAATTTCAGACAATACACTTTGCTTAGAACACACATGCTGGTATAAGAGATCATAGAGCTTGAGGTTCTGGTCCACTGAAATGCACAATTCTAAATAGGTTGATCACTATAAGGTTTCTGGTTATAAAGGGGCATTGCAAATGTTCTAACAAGCTACATCCGCTGATGTCGCAAAGTTATGTTGGGCATGCAGACTCTATTTTATGATCAACGTACATCTATTGCGCCACTTAATATTGAACAATACCAGAACAGAAGTTGTATGGTGTATTTAAATTAAATACATAAACGAGAATTCCCGCCTACAGAACCGATCATCTGTAGGCTCCAATAGGGAAACGAGAAGCAAGTATTACCTCTTCCATCCACCACTCATGTAGCCCACTTCATCCACCCTCTCTCTCTCCTTCTCCCGTTCCCTCTCTTTGTGCTTAATCTCCTGATCCTGGTGTTTCTTCTCCTCCACTGCTGGCACAGGAGCTGCAGCAGCAGTCTCCTGCTTCCTCTTCCCTTGAGGCACCACAGGCGAGGACACCTCCTCCTCCTCACCTGGTCGGCCTTCCAACTCCGACTCCCCCACAGCCACTGCTGGCTCAGGTGACACCTCCATTACATCCGCCTCCACCACCTCCATTTCTGCCGGTGCAGATGACACCTCTACATCACCACCCTCCTCCTGTGGTGGTTCCCTCTCCACCGGCGCCGCCTCCTGCTCCACCTCGCTGGCCTCCTCATCCGCCACCTCTTGGGCGGACGGCGGATCCCCGGGCTCCACCATCATCTTCCCCCCGGCGCGGAACCTGCGGTGCTTCAAGGGATGCCGCACGCCGAGCCGCTTGTCGTGGGGAGGCCTCGGCGGTCGCCCACTCACTGCCGCCCCCTCCTCCGCCGCCCCCGACCCCACCCCCGCCGGCGCAGCCGCTGTTACCTCCGATGCCGCCGCCGATGCCTCCGACAGAGCAGCCGATGCCGACGCGGGGTTAGCCGAGCTCTCCTGGTCCTTCACGGCGCCATCGTAAACCATCTAAATCGCGGGCGGCAAACCGAAAACCCTAAACAGCATCAGGCGCAGAGCTCAGATTCAAGGCAAGCACGCATCGATTCAAATCGGAGCCAAACATGGAGCGATCTGGAGCAATGGGGGGAGGGAAGCTCACCTTGGGGATCCGATCGGGCGGAACGGAAGCGGGCACCGAGGGAGGCGATCGGATCGAGGAAGCGGCGGATCCAGAAGGTTCTAGATTTGCGTGGGGAGCAGCTGGAGAGGGGGTGGGTGTGAGCTGGAGGAGGAGGAGGTGGTAGCGATCAGGAGAAGAGGAGATGAGATGAAAGAGTGTGCGTGAGAGGAGAGGAGAGAAGCAGGCGGCTGCGTCGCGGTGGGAGATGTGTTCTTTTTTTCTTCGTTTTTTTTCTTTGCATTTTTTTGGATGTGCGTACGTGGTTCGGGAGGCGAGACCACCTGGGCCTCGCGCGACGGGTAGTGAGTCACTGACGTGGTGGGGACACAATCCATGGGGCCTACCGTAAGTGAGGTGGGTACATGTAGATCAGGTAGTAGTAGTAGGTGAGAGGAGGAGTCCCAGAGCGGCACCACGGTGGCGAGTTCGACGTGCTGGGCCCGGGGCTCTCGGGTGGGGCCACACGTCAGTGGTTGTCAGTCTCCGATCCTTTTTAAAAGAATATCACTCTCTCCCAAAAAACTTGCTCAAGTAATTTTTCGTTTTTCAACTATTTATGCTTTATAAAAATAATACTACGTTAACCCATTTGAGCAATGCCAGTTTTTCTTTTAAGAAAACAAATCATGATTGATGAGTTCTCTACATGGTTTTCAGAGGAAATTGTCTGAATTTTAACGACATTCCTATACACGTGTAGTATATTGCAAATGAATAGCTCAATGAAAATAGAACAGGGGCGTGCTCATGATGTCTAGGTGCACACCATGGAAGTCGTATAATCATTTCCACCACAGTTAGGCCCGGTCAGGTATGATTCTGTCTTTCCACATGAATATTCACTATGAATCTCATACAAATTATATCATCATACAAAACATGTGTTTTTAAAATCATGGAGTAGGAGATATAATCAAGAAAATACACTGTATATAACTGGCGCCAAACTTCATACATCAGTACAAAATGTGCATCCCACAATTAATCACAATATATATATATTAAAAAAAGTAAAACATCTCTAATTGTCTTGTAACCGATAGTGTAGCAGTGACATCTTTTTTCAGACGACAATACGATGTGCATATGTTTACGTGTATCTCTTTCTCTTTCAGCAAACGTATTCCCGCACAAAAATAACAAATTATACATATGAAGTGTATTTACTGTTTTTAGGTGCCATACAATATCTATATTTAGCATCGTATGAACACCACTATAAAAATATTATATGACTAGAGAATGATTCCTTTGTTGTTCTCTCTTCCTTTTTTTTTTCTCCTCTCCAAGCTAGTCGGAATAGATCTGTCATCATCTTGTGAGCACCAATCTCTCATAGATGGATGGATGGACTGATATATTTCTAAAAAAAATTAAAAAATATAGATAGATAACATTGGTGTTAAACAAGATTAATTTATTATGTCGACGAGCTATACTTGCCTACAGCACTTACAAAGCATAGGATTCGTTGGTACCAGGTGTACACAAGATAGATAGATAATATTGGTATCAAACAAGATTGATTGATTCCCTCCCCTCCCTATAAGTTGAATGTTGTTGTCAAAGATAGGCCTTTAACTGGTTCTATTGTTGCTGAGAAAAAAAATCATTGGCAATTTGTTTACTTCAGTTTCTTTTGTTCAGGTAAGCCGTAACGCTAATGAGATGGCTCATATGCTACCTAGATCGAGCGAGCTTGCCTCTCGCTTGGTTTACCGACATTGTATCCTTGGTTGTATCCAGGATCTTGGGTATGAATGAATGCGCCAACCTTGATAGTAAAAAAGAGAAATAACCTCTCAAAAAAAAAGAGAGAAAAAAAAACTCCTTGACCTTATTCGGTTTGAAGAGAATTGAAGGGGATTGAGTGGGAATAATTCCATAGTAGTTATAGAATAAATCCCTTCCAATCTATTTCACATAGGAATTAATCAAACAAGGTCTTTAGATTTCTTCGATGGATTCCTTGCAGTCTAGACAGACAATATACGAAGCCCCTCGGCTGAACGTCCCCGTTGCCAGCTCAAATTGTGGCCCATCACGTATACGTGCTCCAGCCCACCAACAATTTGTGACCCAAATCAGCTTCGCGGGATATAGATTTTAAGGCCCACGACCCATTTATTTGAATGGGCTAAAATTTCGTCTCGTTCATCCCAGTAGATAACGTCGTCTTCCTCTCGTAGAGGTGCACTTCCCACCCCCATCGCTACCCATGGCGACTCCCGCCGCTTCCCCTCTCCTGCTGCCGCTCCCCCTCCCGGCCTTCACCTTCCCGCCTCGCCGCACCGTCCCCTGCGCCCGCCGCCTCGTCTTGCGGCCTCCCCGCGCTGGACGCCCTCGCCTCCGGGACCCACCTCCCGCGGCGCCCCCGCCGGCGGTGGAGGAGGCCGGTGAGGAGGAAGAGGACGACGATACCCTTCCTCTCAGGCTCCTCGAACCGCCCCAGGAGGACGACCCCTTCCCTCCCGAGGTACTCAATCTCTTCCCGCCTAGCTGCTTCCGTTGCTCAGTCACACCTGCACTACTCTTCTGCTCGCGCGCATGCATGATGAACAATGTCGTCGTGTGCAGATGGAGCCGGCCGACCCCGATTTCTACCGGATAGGGTACGCGCGGATGATGAGGGCGTACGGGATTGAGTTCTTGGAAGGCCCTGATGGGATGGCCGTCTATGCCTCCCGGGACGTCGACCCACTCCGCAGAGCTAGAGTGAGCCTTTCTTTAACTACTCCCTCATTATCTTTCTACCTCACTGCAATTGGACATACTACTTACAAATAACAAATAGCATGTTGAAGTACAATGTTGAGCCAGCCAGTACTCACTCCACTCCAGTACATATATATGATGTACATTCTGTGGTTGTTACTTTGTCATTTACTGCTAGTTGGTTGGTTTATGTATGTCCTATCAAAACAAATATGAATTCTACTGAATAGTACAAAATGAAGTCAATCCCTGAATTTGTTAGGTACTTAGGCTTACATATCTTCTGCTGCCTAATATAGTGGTACGCAAATAATCAAATATGGTGTAAGGACCACTCACATTCGGTTCTCGGATGCAACTAAAGCTTGCTAGTGCTTCACTTTAATATACCACATAGAACTATTCTATTCAGAAATCATGAGGCAGCTTGCTCGTGTGTTCACTACTTTTTTAAGAACTAATTAAGTTTAATCACACAATTATGCATGATCTTCTTGGCATATATATATAAATTCATTTCACTATATCAGGTGATTATGGAAATTCCATTGGAGCTGATGCTGACTGTAACTCAAAAACGCCCTTGGATGTTTTTCCCCGACATTATTCCACTAGGCCATCCCATATTTGACATCATTGAATCAACAGATCCCGAGGTAAATGGAGCCCTCTAACCCTCTAACTATGGTGTGTTTCAGTGAAGGCTGTATGTGCATTCCAGAGTTTGTGTTTTTTAGTTTCTACAGAATTTCTTATGAGGATCATTGTGTAATTAAGATTCAACAGCGGTTTGACTGGACATTCCATTTATTATGAAAATAAACTGTTATATTGGATAAAAGGAATGGCATTACTCAACACTTGCAACCTGTTTTCTTCCTTCATGCGGTGTCAAAGCTTCATAAGTGATGTAGACTGCATCCTAACGCAATCTGTACCCTCTTGCAGACAGATTGGGATCTAAGGTTAGCTTGCCTTCTTCTCTATGCATTTGATGTAGAAGACAACTTTTGGCAGCTATATGGTGATTTTTTGCCTAGTGTTGATGAATGCACTAGCTTGCTTTTGGCACCAAAGGTATTGTAAATCTAAACAAAATGAAATGGAGTCTTCTTAAACCTGACTATACAGTTTGAATGAATTTACATGCCTGGCTTGCCAGGACGATCTAATGGAACTAGAAGACCAAGATCTTGCCACGAAAATGTTGAAGAACCAGAAGAGAGCAATTGATTTTTGGCAAAAACATTGGGTACACTTCTGTACTATTTGATCAACTTCGCTGGCTTGGGTACCTCTAACACTAGCTTGATGGGTAATGTCCAGCATAAAACAATCCCTCTAAAGCTAAAGCGTCTTGCCCCTGACCACGAGAGATTTCTATGGGCACTGAGTATTGTTCAGTCTCGCTCTGTCAATTTGAAACTGAGAATGGGAGCCTTCCTCCAAGATGCAAATGCCCTAGTGCCGTATGCTGGTACATGTTTTCTTATCTGTTCCCCTTTATGCTCTTTATTTTTATTTTCAGTGTGTATTAAGCACCGATTACTAAAATTAAGAATAAATCACTTAGTTTCTTCAGCTTGCGATGATAATCAGATATCTAACAGTCTAAGTCAAAACTGCGGTTTGAGGGATCTTTTGCTCCATTTATTTCGAGCTGGTGAACGCTATAAAGGTTTTTAATGTTATAGTGCTAATGTCACTTGCACAGTAAATCATAGTTACCAACTGATCCAAGATATTATATGTTCTAATATCAGCACCACTTTTGTATGGTTAAACTCTGTTGGAATAAGGATCTAACTAATATCTATTGTCATATTTCACACCAATGCTACGCTTTATTCCTTCTATACGTTCTAGTCAGGCAGTATAGTTACATTGAATTACTTATCAATTATCACAAAGGCCTGAAATTCAAAACTAAACTGTTCTGATAATCAGCATATAGAGCTTCTGATTACTAATACTGAGGCTCATCATAACTTATAGCTTGCCTATTTGTCTCCAGATATGCTGAATCACTCACCTGATGCTAATTGTTTCCTGCATTGGCGTTTCAAAGATCGTATGCTTGAAGTCATGATTAAGGCTGGGCGTGCTGTCAAAAAAGGAGACGAGGTACTGTTTAGAGCTTAGACTACAGTTAGCTTCCTTGTGAGCAAAGGGCGACTAGTTTAATATTATATTCTAGTTAGAAATTCTTTATTTGCATGGAAAGTTGCCTACTTTACTTATATGCCATCCGAAATTTCAAACCAGTTGATCATTTCATTCTATGGACCCAGTACAGATGACGATCGATTATATGAGTGGAGTGAACAGCTCTTTTATGGAAAGATATGGTTTCTCATCACCAACGGTATGATCATGTGTTTGATTTTAATTCTTGCTCCTTTGTTGCAAGCCACATCTGCCCTTTCCCACTTGGCCAGACTTAGCATTGAGGAATATTATGTCGGGTTGAACTGTATTTGTGAGATTATGGTTCTGCTTAAAGGAAACAACTCTAGCATCAAATATGTTGTGCTGCTATGCGATACCATGCATTGAAAGAACTACAGTGTCAATTTTTTTTTCTAAAAACAAAGATGTGACTTCTTATATGGTTGTGTGCACACAACAAACTCCACAGAATCCTTGGGAGCTTATAAACTTCTCGAGTGATGCCAAGATTCATCTGGACTCCTTCCTGTCGGTCTTCAACATTGCTGGCTTGCATGATGAGCTCTACCATAATGGTAGGAACTAGGAACACAACATGTCCTTGCTAACTATTCTGCAACATGCCTTGATTCACAACCTTTGGTTTGAACTATCCAATGTGTTGCAGCCGCATTGACCTCAGGAGAAAACAACTTTGTTGATGGAGGAGTCGTGGCAGCAGCAAGAACTCTGCCGACATGGTCAGAAGGTGATGTTCCTGCCATACCAAGCTTGGAAAGAAAATCTGCTCAGGCATTACAAGAGGAATGCCATACGATGCTGGAGTCCTTTTCAACCACTATTCAACAAGACCAGGAGATTCTAGGTAAGGCCCATCAGGATTCCAAGTATTAATTTAGCATTTTTCATAGTGCTTCCGAGGAATACTACCAAACGATTGGTCTGTAATGTGTTGCAGATTCTGATGGACATATCAGAAGAACACGTGAAATCGCAATCAAGTATGTGAATTAGCAAGTTGTTTTAGCCATTGCCCCCATGAAGTTTATCTTTGTTTGTACCAATTGCTTGTTAACACATTTTTTCTGTTGATATGCAGATATCGGCTACACCGGAAGCTGCTCCTGCAGAAAATCATCGATGCATTGGATATCTACCAGGATAGAATTTTGTTTTAGATAGCTGTATAGGCAACTAGTTGAGCTCCAGTGCTAGTTTGCTAAGCGCTGGAGTGTCTTTAGATGATTTTTTGAAGGGGGTTTCACTCACATCTGTAACAGTAGGGATTTCATCTGTTTCTTTTAGATATTTCCACTTTGGTAGATAGCAGTATAGTGAAATAAAGACAGTGCCCATGAGGTGTTGTAGTTTCCAACCAGTGACCTGCAGAAAATCAAGTAATCCCTCTGTTTCAAACTACTTGTTGTTCTAGTTTTGTTCTAAGTCAAACATTTGACTATCAATTTCTATAAACCCATATAATTTTCCATCCTAAGATTTACATTTTTAGATGTACCATGAGAAATACTATCATAATATATAACAAGTTGAACTACTCAGATTTTTTTATAAATCAATAGTTAAAGATAGTATGTTTTTATGTTTGACTTGGACCTGTAACGACAAGTAATTTGAGACCGTGAGAGTATGAACCGAAACCAACGAGGTTTGAGTAGTAGTTCTTTATGCAACGTTGTGGTGTGGTATTTGTTAGAAAACAAAAGGATGAACAGTGAAAATGTGAATTTTGCCCAATTCTCATTGATCTCAAATATCCTATTATATAGGGAGATTACAAGTCTAGGACTCCGGAGATTAGTGTGTTATATCAATTAGCAATAAGGTTGATTTAAGCCTATAAATATATGGTTGTTACAAATGATTCAAATCATCATTCAAATCCTTTTGATGGCCACCTTTGATGAGATTTTGATGGCTGCTATTTGATAAGATCAAATAATAGCCAAATAGTGGCCCTTTTGGAACTCTCCCCTTTTGATCGAGTCCATCTTAAAATCAACATGTTCTTTAATTCCTTTGAAAAACCCTGTGGGAAAAAATAGAAATAATTTAACTGGTGATTGCTCTAACACAAATCTGCAAGATTTGAGGAGTAATCGAGGCCTTGTTTTATCTCTAGAAAAACCCCTATGGGGAAAGCATGAGATAAGGCATATGCTTGCATCAATCATTGTCTCGCTAAAAACTTTGTATGAGAAAACATGATAGTAAAAACTCATAAAAGAAAATAGTACAATGTGAAGCGTTTAACTAGGTCCATCATTCAGGGAGTCTCCCCTTGAAACTTGCAAGTCTCTGAGCCGTCTCATACCAATTCCCTCAACACATTTCTCGAACGAGGAAGTGGGTAATGTTCTTCATTGAAGATATAATCAGCGTGTCGGGCTGTGAGTAAATCCCCTGTAAGGGGCTCCAGGTATTTAATAATCAATGGAGATAAATACCCCACGTAGATCCCAATTTTCCGATGAGGGCCCATTGATGTACGCTTTGGTGGTGAGATCGGTACGTATACAGTGCAACCGAATTTACGCAGATGGAAAATACTAGGAGGATCACCACGAACCAGTTGCAGCGGGGAAGCTATATAGTATGCAGTTGGATGCAATTGTATTAAGTCACCAGCATGTAAGACTGTGTGACCCCAACATGAGGTTGGTAGGTTACAATTTTGCAATAGTGGTCTGACAATAAGCTTTATTTTCTTGATAAGAGATTCAGCTAAAGCATTCTGTGTGTGAACATATGGTATAGAATGTTGAACTTCAATTCCTAAAGCCATAAAATAATCATTGAAGGTTTTGGAAGAAAACTCTGCAACATTGTCCAATCTGATTGATTTTATCTGGTATTCAGGTTGATTTGCTCTAAATCTGATGACTTGTGCAATCAATTTTGCAAAGGCATGGTTTCGAGTCGATAATAGACACACATGCGACCATCTTGTAGATGCATCTATTAGAACTATGAAGTACCTGAATAATCCAGACAATAGTTGAATGGGGCCAAAAATATCACATTGAATGCGTTCAAGAAACTTTAGTATTTCAGCCTTTATTTTAAGACGTGATGGTCCCAAAATTAATTTCCCAGTTGCACATGAGGTGAACACAAAATCTGAGGATTCTGGGAATTTTCTGTCACTCATACTATGTCCACTTTAATTGCTCATGATTTTTCCCATCATCCCGATGCCGGGATGGCCAAGGCGTTCATGCCAAGTTTTGAATGCATCCACATTTTGAAAAATCACTTTGTATGCAACATAAGGTACGGATTTGATGTATGTGTAGTACAATCCAGACGGGAGAGAAGACATATTTTTAAGTGTTTGTTTGCCATATCCAGTATCTTTAGTCAAGAGGAGGAACTCCTCATTGTTTTCTTCATATGTTTCCACATGAATACCATTTTTCCGGATGTCTCTATAACTTAGTAGGGTACGTGTTGAATCGGGAAACAATAATGCCTCCTCAATATTTATTTGTGTACCCATTGAAAGTATGATAGTGGCCCTACCAGAACCAATAATCATAGCATCGCGTCCCGCGATGGTCAAAACTTGTCCTTGTCTCTTTGTGAGAGTTTGAAAAATTTTGACTTCCCTAAGTATAGTGTTAGTGGTGCAATTGTCCACTAGGCACATCTCTTCTTCTATTGGATTGATTCCCGTAACAATCTATATAATGCAGAATTTAAATTCATAAGAATAAAGACAAAATATAGAAAAACACATAGAAATATATTAAGATAGCAGGTGCGTTATTACAACTGATAGATGGTGTAGCAACATCATGCTTTATTACAATGATTACTTTTGCAAATTTAAATTAAAGCTATGGAGCCTATTTAAGGTCTCCAAAAATATCGTCGGAAGCATATTCCACGAGCATGTCATCGATGTCCATAGAGCTTTCCTCTTCACTTGGTGGAGTCTTGGTTTTGCTCGGTCCCGCTTCTTCAGGGATGGGGTCCATAGCTCCAGTCTCCAGCACTTGAGAGGCGAACTGTGCTTCATGCTTCTGGGTGTTCTGTGTATGACCTATGGACTTCATGTATAGATCAACAAGGTGCTTAGGGGTCCTGCACTTCTTAGCAATATGATTGTAGCAACCACACCTGAAGCAGGTGGTCCTGTTGCCACTATCATTTTTGGACTTAGAAATGCCTTTCCCCTTTTGGGCGTTGCCACGTGGCTTTTTGGTTCTCTTGCGCTTGCCCTTACCAAAGGAATTTCCAGTATGTGTATTCCCATTCGGGACATTTTTCTTCACATTTGTATGTACTTAAAGTAGTGGTGCAGTGCCCAACGGGCGCTGGTTTGAGTTCCATACAGTTAGCTCATGGTTCTTTTCTACCTGTTTCAATATCTGAATGAGCGAAGAGTAGACTGTGAAATTCTTCTCATGGTATTGGTGAGTAATGATCCTTTCTAATGGGAGCATTGTAGATAGAGTCTTTTCAATTTTATCCGCTTTAGAAGGTTTTTTCTCACAAAATCAGAGCTTAGAGCATATCTTATGAACAACATGGTTGAGCTTATCTACAATTTTGAAATCCTGTAGGCGTAGGTGGTTCCACTCATGCATTGCCTCTAGGAAGAGAATAATTTTATGTTGTTCATATTGATTTTTGAGAGATGTCCACAAAGCACGTGGGTCCTCCTCATACATGTACTCCATTTTCAAATCCTGATGGATATGATTCCTTATCACTTTTAAGGCGGAGAATTTAGACATGTTAGAGGGGGCAACGTTTCCTTCAGTTGTTTCATCTATACATCTGTATAGTCCATTTGTCGACAGATTTACTTTGACATCCATCGCCCAAGCAGGGAAATTGGAACCATCAAGAGCGAGAATATCAAACTCTTTGGTTGCCATCTCGCCTACATTTTGATAGCCAAAAATTTTGAGAAATTATGGCATATTTATGCAATTTTATGTTAATTCAATGAAATAGGACAAGAAAAATAAATTTGCAAAGTGCTTGTAAAATAAAGGACATGGAAATGCATAGAGTGTTGAGAACAAATTCATATTTATAATAACAGAGAATTGGGTGCTGAAAGCAAATGTATAGTCTCTGATTATTTGCGGAAAGTAAATTGACCAAAGGTTAGGTACTAAAATGTAAATTCAGGAAATATAAAGATAACTGGGCGGTGGGCTGAGACAATCTCGGTTTCGGCCATCCGCCGCTTTTGGTCCAAGAGGCTGGGGAGGCGCGGGCGCACAAGGCCGGCCTGGCCCAGTGGCCAGCTCAGGGGGGCACGGCCCAACGGCCCATTAGTGTGGGCGGCTAATGGGCCGGCCTGGTCAGCCAAAGGCAGGGAAGGGGAGAGGTGTGGTTAGGGTTTCCCTAATCCATCCTCCCCCTCAAGCCGTCGCCACTACCTGCGATGGGGAGGGCCAGGGCACCGCCGCCACTGGTGCGCGGTCGTCGCCTCCACCGCCGGCACCGTCGCCCGCAGCCGCCACGACTGCCGCCGCCTGCCGTGGTGGGGAAGGCCGACGTGCCGCCGTCAAGTGCCGCCATCGGGTGCTGGCGTGCGGCCGTCATTGCCCGCAGCCGCCGTTGGACACCGACGTGTAGCCGATGGGGATGCTACCACCACTGCCGTCGTGCCTCCACCGCCACCGGAGATGGAGGCGCGAGCACGGAGCTGCTGGAGCCACCCACTGCCATGTAGAAGGGCGGAGCTCCGCGGCGTGCGGCGATGGTGCCTCTGAGGAGGAACTCCGGCGGATCAGCCAGTGTTGGTGTGTGCAACTGCATCGTCGGTGAGTAATCCGACGAAGGTGATGGTGAAATGGCGCGGCGAACGTGATTTGTCCAGCCGTGGTGAGGACAGTATGATGTCGCCACGTCTGGCATCTCCTGCATCAGCCCGTCAGACTGCAGCCACACCCTTACCATCCATCCATGGGACTCGCAGTGGTGCGGCGACTCCACCAGAATACGTTCTGGTGTCGTGTAGGTGTCGGGCATCACTGGAAGCTCGCGGCAAGTTGCAAGGGTACTGGAGTTAGTGCTACCGGCTCTGGTGGTTCTATGGGCAGCGACGTCGTTGTCGTGGCGTCGTCCTCCACGTCTAGCGAAGCCAGAGGGAGGAGAACGGGGGCCACGGCTAGCAAAAGCAGCACCACGACCGTTGTTGCGTCGAGGACAGCGTACAGGAGTCCGGAGAAGCATGTCAAGCTGCCGATGCATGATGCGACGTAGACGACGAGCACGAAGATCATGAGGAAGAGAAGATCTGGTGTCAAGAGGAATGGGCAAATGGCGAGCCATCTTACCCTTGGAGTGACCGGTGAGTTTTCACCGTTCTTGCTCGTAGAGCGTGCTGATAACGTGTTAGAAAACGAAAGGATGAACAGTGAAAATGTGAATTCCGCTTAATTCTCATTGATCTCAAATATCCCATTATATAGGGAGATTACAAGTCTAGAATTATAGACATTAGTGTATTACATCAATTAGCAATAAGGCTGATTTAAGCCTATAAATATATGGCTATTACAAAGGATTCAAATTCTCATTCAAATCCTTTTGATGGCTGCCTTTGATAAGATTTTGATGGCTGTTATTTGATGAGATCAAATAATGGTCAAGTAGTGACCCTTTTATAACAGTATTTGGGCGCAGAAGCCGTGTACCTGCAGGGACTGAAAAGGAACCAAAATTGTGGTGTTTTGCTTAGCTTGTATGGGTGCTTGGCGGCGTGTCGGTGCCCATCTCTGCAGTTATGCATATACTTGTTCATCTTCTTATTGAGATTGGACTTTGGAGTGCATAGTTATATTGTCGCCATGTCGGCCAGTCAACAGGAGAAAAAAAAAAGAACTTGTCTTTTTCCCCGGAGATCCAAAAGAAAGGGGTAGAGGAGACAGGCAGCAGCGAGTGTTTACGATACCAAACAAGCAATCGAATGGGACACGCGTCAGCGAGTGTTTTCGATGAGCAGAACATGTCTTGGTACTCTTGTTGTTAATGGCAGATTGGCAGGCAGGCTTCACCGACAACCCAGCGATGAAATGTAACACACTCACATGGCTCAGGCTCAGCTAAGCTAACTATTCTGTATCTGAATTCACACGAGCCCGGTCTCTACGCAGAAATTCCGACAAGATTGCTAAGCAGCTTGCTTCACTTCTACTACACCAAGAAATACAGCATTACTACCTCTTCAGCAGCCAAGTAAGTAAGTAGTAGTTGTTGTTTCCTTTTTAACATAACATTACATTCATTGTGCATTAGTATCTGCACTACGACACATTCCGGTGATCAAGTCAAAAACCACAAAACATCTCTTAGTTACTACTAGCAATATTGCTTACTACTCCTAGCTACCAAGCCCTGTCCAGTGATCAAGTAATCTGTACTACATCTCGTTTGATTGGTTTCAGTCAGATCGGCATAGGACTGCAATTCTGGCGTGCAGAAGAATCCTGATTGGTTTTATCAATGGAGATGGCCAAGTGTCCAACAAAAAGATGGCAGCATTGCATTGCATTGGATTGAACTATCATCTCTCATCTACAGAGGCTCTGGCGATCAAATCACGTAGTAGTACTTCTACCAGTATTTGCATTGCATTGCACAGCGATCAACCGACACCTACACCAGCCAATCCACTCTGAAAAAAGGGCAGGCTTTCAGAACTGACGAAAACCACTCTGAAATCTATGGCTGGATTTTCTTCGATTCGCAGAGGAAAAATAAAGCTTTCTTTTATCTTTCTTTCTTACAGTACACGCACTACCAAGTTCGTGGGAAGTTGCGACAAGCGCATTGCTGGACGACAAGTGTTTCAATCTGCAGCCACAGAAATGAAGAAAAAACAAGTAAACAAGAGCGTGGCCGGTGCTTCTTTCTCCAAGAGATTCTTGTTACTGCTGTGCTGTGCATGAATTCCGCTGCAAAAGCAGCTACTCCTATTCCTATAGCAGTATTATCTATACAGTAGGAAGTACTTACAGCCTAAACAACGTTAGCACAATCCTGACAGGTGGGCCCAATCTAAATCAGACAAACAAAATTACAAATGCAACAACTAGGTGTAGTTTTCTGAATGACCAAGCGAAGTTACAGCAAACCTATGGTTTGACAAAATAGTTACATACAGAAACAGAAACAGGCTTCAACATCACAGCAGCACAAGAAACTGAAGCAAGACTGCGTAGTATCTGAGTAGAAATAAGAAAGAATGTTGGGCTATTTTTATTCATAAAAATGTCAGCAAGTAGTATATATGTATCAGCACCACAGACCCAGCAGAGGCATATGCAAAGAGACATCAACCACCTCCCTCATTATCTCCCTACCAATTACATCGTCTTTCTTCATCTATCTTCTCTCTACAATTGGCAACTAGCTCTGTACTTCTGTCCACTGCAAAGTGGCACCACCATTCCTCCATAGAATCAAATCTTCCAATTGGTTTCATGTTTTTGCTATATGGTATATGTACATGTAATGAAAAAAACCAATTCTGTCTGCAGCCTCTTATTTCTCTCTAACAGCAAGCATGCCTGCATCTAAACAATGTCAGAACAGAAGCATTCTTTTTCTTGAGGAGTGGTATATGGGCTGAAGCAAAAATGTGTCAAATGCATTATGAGGTGGCAGAACAGAATGCAAGAGATGAAAGAATTGCACAATGCAGGTTGGCCGAACGATGGATGGATGGGAATAAGCAAAGGAAGGAGCCTAAATGATCCAAGAATAAGGTTGGCCGGATGAAGGATCAGAAATAGTAGCAACAGATAACAAAGGAAAGATAGCCAATAGGAAACTACTTCGTGTATCAAGCTTTAGCTCATTACGCTCAGTGGAGAGTAAATATGCAGCTGGAGAAATGCTGTGGAGCTGATTATAGAGAATAGTTTGTTGGTAAAATGTTCGAAGGCGACAGGGAATTATATGCATCAAAAAATATGAGTGCCACTAGTAAGACCTCCTCAAGAACTGGAGACAGCATAATGCTTGACTGAATAGCGCAAGATGTGTAAGCTGGGGCAGATCATCTCCTTCACTCTTGCACCGTCCTTGTATATCTTGAAGCTCGGGACTATGCGCACATTCTCCGCTCTTGCTACCATAGGATTCTCATCAACATTCACCTACAAGTTTCAATACAGAGGGGATTGAATTAGCACCTTTGAAACTTTATCAAATGTGATGCACATTTTAGAGAGAGAGAGAGAGAGAGAGAGAGAGAGAGAGAGAGAGTTGTTAGGTGGATTACCTTCAGAAAATTCACTGAAGGGCACTCGGAGCAAAGAGAGTCCACGAATGGGGTTATCTGTTGACACTGCTGATTCATCGCTGCCATGAAGTAAACAACAGATACTCCTGAAGACATGCCACATAAATTATGTTCAGGCTCATGCCGCCTTGTGAACTTTAAAACAACTAAATACATGCTGATATGCAAGAATTTGTAATCTTATTATGTAGTAAAACCTAGTAAATGTGTGGCAATAAGAACAGTGATAGTTCTGATTACCCTACAATACTAGAAGAAAAGCTATAGTTCAATGAATAAATGAAAAAGACCATGACAGGACTTTGTGGTACAGCAGCAAAATTCTGTAGAAGAAAAGCTCACCAGGTGAATGTATAGCATCTCGGAGTTGCTCTATGCTGGTAACTGTCTCAACCTCTCCTCCAAACTTCATATTTGCTACCTCCTCCCCACGTGCTGTCTTCAGTGCAACTTGCGCATGGAACAATGCTTCTGCAACCTCCGTGTCGCTAGGAAGCTCCTTGCGTAGCACCTCATAGTCCCGCACACAATCGGCCCAGCGTTCAAGCTAATTGAGTGTTAACAGGGAGATATCAACACCACAATGTGCAAATAAACGGAAATACGATGATACATGTAATATCGCTTACCTTTGCATAGGATGCTGCACGTCTTAACAGAGCCTTTGTGTAACCAGGTTGAACTTTGAGGGCCTCATTGCAATCTTCAACAGCTTTCATCCACCGACCTAACTTTGACCAACAAGCTGCTCGATTGCAGTACAGTACTGGATTTGAGGGCTCATATTTGAGCCCTTCACCATAGGCTATGGATGCCTCAGCAAACTTGCCTGCCTTAAAAAGCTCATTTCCCTGTCCTCGAGCTTGTGCAACTAATCTTATGTTATTTGTAATCCTTCCAACTTCTGTATTTCCAGGATCAATAACCCTAGCCTTCTCAGCCATGGTAACAGCTATGTCAAACCTGCAGGAATAAACCTCAGTACTAGTTTTGCTACGGTCCACAAAAACAAATCATAATTATCAAGATGAGAATCATACACACCTTCCAAAAGCCATGTTGACCTGGGCTTCGACAACATGAACATAAGAATCAGCAACCATGCCCGATAGTTTAGTTGACATTGAAGATAACGATGCAATGTCCAGTTTTGACAAGCTTGTAATAGTCGAATCAGCCTCCTCTAGTTTGTTGAGACGGAGAAGTGCTTCAGACCTTAAGGCAAGAAGCTGCAACCGTAATTTGATTCCATGTTCATTGACTGAGTTTTAACACTGGCCACAAAACAACAATGCCTACAGGACAACAAAGATATAAGCTGGAAGGGGATATTACCAACTGAGAGGAATCCGCTCCATTGGCAATGGCAGCATCTGCTTCCCTTAGCGCACTCTTCCAGTCTCCAGTTTTCCTCGCATCCATGCATCGCCCCAGATGTCTTTCCACCTCTTGAAGCCTCTGAAACTCAGCTGGGTCTGACTGATTTACTTGCCCAGCTAACATGAAGTGCTTCCTTGCCCTCTCAACCATTCCAAACCTGCATGCAGCCGTCATGGTGCAATTTTCAGTGACAAAATCAAACAGCTACTGCCCATAAATTGATTGAACGTTAGCACTGAATAGATTAGGACCACCACTGACTCCCCTGTACTACGGTCTAAATACAATGTACAATACAGGTAAGCACTCACTCTCAACTATACTGTTTTGATGCGAATCATATTAAGAGCACATTGATTAACTACAGCATACCAACCAAAGAGGCAAAGATACAAACATTTCCAGACCTCCAGTCTCACCACAAAATTGCTAGCCAACTTCAGTTAAAAAAAAAAAGAAGACCTACTATGCTTCTCAAGTAACTTCAAGATCAAACTTTTGCTTCCAAAACAAGTAAATTTGTTACTGGTGATGATCAGCAAAGGCAAAGTCGTAATGGTACTGATCATCTCAAATCAGACAAAACAAGAAGACAGGAGTAACGGAAGGTAACGGAGCAGCATATATCTGTAACAATTCCCTGTTCTATTGACCCACAAGTTATGTCAGGCATCTACACTCTCTTAAGAAAGTGAGTACGGCACTAATGCATAAGCAAAGCAAAAGCATCAAGATCGGAGATGTCAAGGCGAGATCTGTGAATCCGTTTGGGCTTGTGGAGGAGCACACGAATCTGTGAACGAGCAAAGGGCGAAAGAATCTCACCGGAGGCAGAGCGCGGCGAGGCGGCTGTGCGCGCGGCCACTCGCCGGGTCACGGCGGATGGCCTCCTCGCACTCGCGGAGCGCTTCGGCGAGGCGGCCGAGGCCGATGAGCGCGGCGGCGCGGTTGCTGCGGCACGCGGCGCTGTCCGGGCACAGCGCCACCGCCTGGTCGTAGTGCCGCAGCGCCTCGCCGTAATGGCCCTTCTTGTACCACTCGTTCCCGGCCCGGGTCACCTCCTGGAGACTCCCGCTGCTGCCCTGCGGTGCCGGGCAGCTCGCCGGCGACCTCGAGTAGCTGCCGTGGTACGGGCTGGCGTCAATGCTGCTTCTTGGGGGAGCCATGCCGCCGCCGCCGCCGCCGCCTCCTCTCATGATGCTACCGTGGCCATAGTGCCCCGTGCCGGATCCAAGCACGTCGGGACGGGCGCGTCGATGCGGCGCAGGCGCCGCGCTCGCGACGCGGCCGGAGGGGCAGATGTTACCGGTAGGCAGCGCATTGGTCAGCGGCGAGCTCGCCGTGCTCCCGCCGCCGCAGCCTCCTCCTCCTCCGCTCCCGGCGCTGCTGCTCCCGCCGGAGAAAATCAGAGGCCCAGATCCAGAGCGGCGGTGCCCGGGCGGCCGTGGCGGGTTACCCTCCGCCACCAGCTCGCCGGAGTGGCTCCCCCAGCCTCCCCTACCCAACCCCGCGCCAGCATTGCACAGCGCGGGCGACTTGGCCGAGCCAGCTGACGAGGAAGACGACGAAGGCGTGGCCGCGGCGCCAGGGCGCAGCCGCAGCGGCGAGACCGGCGAGCCAAGATCCGCAAAAACATCACGCTTGGTGTCCGGCTTGTCCCTCCCGGCGGCATCGTCGAGCGCCAGCGCCGCGGCGCGGATGCTTAGGCGGTCAGCTCCCGACATCGCCGGGACAGTCACCACCGCTGACTAAGCGCGGCCGCCACCACCACCAGCTCACTCGCTGACCAATCAGGCATACAACTGGGTACAAGCACGCTGCTTTCAGTTCAGCTTTCTCTCTCGACAAGAAGAGCTTAAGATGATGATAAACAAGCGTAGGTGTGTGTGTGTGCGTATGTATGTAGATGTGGGTTCGACTCCTCCAAGTCCAAGTCCAAAGACGAAGCGTTGGATGGAGATGAGAGGAGAGGAGGAAGAAGAAGAAGGAAGGAGAAGTGAGGAGGAAGGAAAGGAATAGAAAGGAGAATGCCAAGTTACTAAAGCCTACTCTCACTCACTCACAACAAGTCACTAGGGACTAATATAAATACTCCTATATAGGGGTATTATTATTTTTCCTATATACATATACTTTGTAGTATACATGTATAATACTAGTATATTTTGTTTTAAGAAAATGAAATGGCAGTTTATGCTCTTCTTTGGTGCTTGTAGGAAAAAAGTTCTGGTAGTGGACATTTTTTGTGATTTTCATGCTTAAATTTAAAGTGTTGGCATTCTTTTTTTAAAAAAAAAACATTGTTTCTCTCTTTTTTTTTCTTTGAATTTATTGAGTGATTTTGGATTGTGATCTGTATTCTGACTTCACGAGTTGGCCAGTTGTTGCCAGTGCTAGCTCAAGCCATGGTGGCCTGTGGGGTGTGGGCCACCCCAGAAAAACATGGATGGGGGGTATTCCATCCTTTTGGTCCAACCTAGCCAGCAGAAACAGCCCATTTCTTTTGGTTTTTTGTCCTACATAAATATATATATCACTTCTTTTGCTCATGTTTCCACCCTGATTAGGATGTTGCTGGCACCATTTTGTCATATCCATCTCTGCTTAAACCAGCACTGAATTACATACCATTAATTGATGGATCATCATCAGCAGCAGCAATAATCTATCTAACGAGCATATCTAATCTGCAGTAGGTAGCAGATGACACATTCCTGAAATTGGAGTGTAGCATGCAATTCCACGTAGATTCAGACCGCTCTGCTAATTTGCTCCCGTTCCAATTTGTGATCGATCGGTTCTGAAGCTGATATATATGGAGAGATCGATGCATGGCCACTCGTATGCTGCTGAAGCCATCAACTGGCAGTACACTGATAGTACACGGACCACACTATGCATCTAGCTTAGCTGAATTTCCTTGTCATGAGATGGACACAGATAGATAGATGCATCCATGGATCGATGCTGGATAGAATGATAGATCGCCGTAGATCGATCGAACGAGTAAGTGGTCACTATCAATGATCGAATTGGGGGTTTGGATCCTAGCTCTAAAGTCTCTGTACGACATGTGAACTAACAGCACCATATGCATCTCTGAATTTTTCTCTTTTGCAGTTTTGCAAGTGCAGATTTTATCAGCTATATATATACATGCATCGTCACACGCATACGGCCGGTAAAGAAGATAAGACCGTACGTATACGTATGTTATGTAGTTGTTGGCAGTGGACATTATATTGTAGTAGTTAATCTGAAGCTGCTTAAAATGCAAGCTTTAGGTGGTTGAACATGCACTGCATTCAGCCCATGATCATTGATTAGAACACGTTTCACAGTATTAGCAATGATCTATCCGGTTGAGTTGAATTTGGGCGCTTGGCAGTTGGGATTAGTGAGTAGTCACAAATGTATTAACTAATAATACTTTGGTTTTCTGACAAAGCTAGCTCATTATCAATATAATGATCTTTACTCTCAAAAAGTTACAAGTATATTAAACTGAAGGATATGCATTTAATCATATATGTGCTTCTTTCATGTAACCGAAAATGATCGATCGATTATGGCTTGGAGAGATATGGCAGGTGCCAGGTAGCATAGATTGAGATGGGGGGAGGTAGCTTTGAAGGTAATGGGCCAACAAGGCCCAATGTACATAAACAGGCAGGTCCAGGGAGGTGTGGAGCCCACTGGTCCAATTAGCAGCCATTCCTTCTCTGATGCTCCCAGTAAGCATGTGTTTTGTCGTCAGGAGACAGCCTAATTCTTTGGTTTTGGTCGGTTGTTACTGTGCACGCATTTCCTCCTCGCCTCATTACAGTAGTCTCATCAGATCACCACCGATGACAATGAAATGCAATGCTGTTTCCTAATCATCTTAGTCTTAGCTAACTGCTACTCCTAAAATCAAAATCTTAATTACTAGTACAGAGATAGATAGATAGATGATAGATCACAAATGTCTCATGGGGCAAGAGCCAAGGGCCCTTTCTTAACAGGAAAACAACACCACTTTCAGATTTGGAGATCTAGAGGAATATTTCAGAAAAAAAAGAGAGGCAGGCTTAGCTAGCTGGTACTACATGTGCCATCCTGCAGACACTTGAAGCCAAGTTTCTTGCTTTCCATGCATCTCAATAATGTTGCCATACACAGATGATTAACTGCTCATTAAACTAAGACCTGTGTGTTTAAACTATGTACCTCTCCTTGCAATATACGTGTCATGTACATATAGTGCCTGCGGGTTAACTGTATTATTGATAACTGTTAAGAAACATACAGTACTAATTTCAGCATTTGTTTGTTAACATTTTCTAACATACTTCTTTCCGTACCATAGTATAAGAAATTTCGGAGGGATGTGATACATCGTAATACTACGAATCTGGATAGAAAATATGTTCAGATTTTGGAGGAATGTGATAACCTGTTCAAATTCATAGTACTAGGATAATGTGTCACGTTCTTCTAAAATCGTTTATATTATAAGATGGATGGAGTAGTGGAGAGCTCCTCAGCAGGCTCAGCTGGTGGTGATTGACCAGTTCAGATTCATGGGATTCAACTAGAAACATGCGCTTTCTGAATTGCCAAGCTGTGTGTGTTTGATTTGATAGCCCCTATGAATAAATTAGTTTTTGCACAGTTGGATTCAGTTTGAGTGCAAGCAACATACTACTATTGACTAGTGAGTGGAGTAATACTAGTATTTTGGCACAAGCCATGCATGTTTGCAAGATTTGAGAGGCCTTTAACAAATGGATTTGAACACAGGAGGCCATGTGATGCCTGTCAGGTCCAATTAGACACCAGGCAGGAGGATAAGTAACTACAGCCTCATCTTGTGCCCCTTTGCCAGAAACCAGGTCCAATTAGATAGATTCCTTTGCACTGTTCAATCAAAACTAGCTTGACCAAATGTGTTGTATAGACTTTATTTTTTAATTTATGAAACCATGAGAAAGCAAGTAAACGTGTACATACTAAACACCAGATTTAGTTTGATAATTTGTTTGTCAAGGACTCTGTTTGCTGGTCACTGATCTAACAGTACTGTTTTTTCTAGTATCTTTTTGTGTTAAAGTTCAGTCTTCAGTGAATGCAAGCTGAAGCGTTTTATGTTACTAATATGTTCAGTCTTCATTGGTCAGAGAAAAAGATGAAGCCCCTTACTACCTTAATCATTGCATACTAGTATCACTTTATAAGATTCTTGCAGTATGAAACTCTGGCATTTGCAGTTTTTGGTGCTGCAAAAGAAAATTTAGTACTAGTTAGAAAAATGATGACTGAAGAACTGATCAAAGCTACAGGTTCAGAATTCAGTGAGGTGCGGTTTGACCTGGTTTTTAGTCCTGAGGAAAACTAAAACTGTGTGTTCATTGAATTCAGAGTCAGGCAAGAACAATGAAGGAGTTTGGATAAAAAAAAAACAACACACTAAAACTTGCCAGGCTGTTTGACCTAGTTTAGTCCTGGAAATCTATACACTCTCAAGAATCAAGATTTACACACACCCCACCACTAGAAGCTGTCAATGCAAGCAAGTTAAGCATTGGACAGTGTCAGCAGGAGGAGCAGCTAGCTAGCAAAGCATGTGAGTTTGACACCAAAACATAAATGTTAATGAGGAACAATTCTTTGAACCCTATAGAGTGGATGCAGAAAAGTAGATGAAATGCACACCTGTCCTACTTAATACAGATCACTCTCCACCTGTGACTGCACAATATTTATTCTGCTCAGATGCTATCACAACTTTGAGAGAGAGCCACAAGCTAATAAAGGCCATAAATAATTAGCATAGGATACACCCATCCACATTGCTTCCAACTCAAGACCTGCTTGTACTTTGTGATCTGTGATGCTCCAACCACCATATAGATAGATAGATATAGCCCCTTTCTTCCTTCCTTGCTGACCTCATGTGACACCAGCATTGCATTGCGTTGCATTGCATTACATGTACTACTCTAGTATCCTTAATACACTTTCCTCAAGATGAAGGGTCAATTGATTATTTATTTACCATGAGCCCTCAAGATCCTAAACACAAAGAATTGTTATTATTATCCTTTAGTTGTCACTGTCAGTTGATTTGGTCTCAAGAGTTGTGCAAGGAAGGGGATCCAATGAAACATCAATTAGATGATTAGCTCATTCAGGGGAGATCAACCAGAAGTGGCATGCATATGTGTGCAGTTTTATATCTCTGCAGCTAGGATGGTACTTCTATGTATATACTCTGTCTTGCATCAAGACCAAAAGAAATTAAACCAATTAATCAGACAGGAACTAGTGTAGATTAAGAAAAACTGAAACAGATAAACATCCATGAGCTGATGCAGTTCAGTGTTTGTTCATTTAGTGGATTTAATTAGTATCTGCATTGTTAGAATTGCTGCTGAAATATATTAAACCGAATTAAGCTGATGAAGGTAGGATCAGTTTGATGCAATGGTGATTAAAAAACCCAAATAAAACAAGAGATTTATGGGCCATTGTTGCAACAAGACAACAGTGCAACTTTTCAGCTAGCATCAATCGGTCGATCAATCTCATTGGAAAAATATGGGCAAACATACATGAACCCCAACCACTAAAATTGAAGGCTTGCTCATGGCAACTACTCCTCCTCCATTGGCTGGTCTATCTATCTCTCCTTGACATGTGCATTGCAAAGTGATTCCTACTGAAAGCTGGAAGCCTGCCTGAACGCCTTTTCCTAGATCTAAGAATGATCACTACTCACAAGGGAATAGGACATGACATGTTCCTTTTTAACTGAAATGCTTTTCTTTCTTTCTTTCATTTCATCTCTCTTTTCCTTTCAGATTTCCATCCAAATGTGTACAGGAGGAACAAGACAGTGCAGGGGGTAGCCCGTAGCCTGGTGCCATTGGCAACACATCATCAATCAGCAATAATTCAGAAACCAACAGAGACGGCAGAGAAGAACTGAAGAATTGAAGGCGCGTAGATGCATGGCAAGGTGTGGTGAGTGTCTCTGAAGATAAAGAGCTGGAGAGGTAGCATTTAGCAATGGCCGCTGATGGATCGACGTGTGGCCTGTGCTGTGCACGTACTCCTCAGCCACGTGAGGTGGGGCTCCATCGCACGTGCTCCACGCATATATAGATCACTGGCTAGCTACTGCTTGCTATTGAAGTCTGATCGATCAACTGCATATGCTGCAGAGCTAGCTAGACGAATAGACGATCAGGAGGAGGATAGGGTTAGAGAGAAGCAGACAAGAGCATTTTTCCCTTTTCATGGGATCCCCTGCCTGCCTTATCTGCCTATCTCTGAATTTCTTGGCGCTCCTGTCCTGCATCTATCTGCAACAAGGACTCCATAGATCTCTCGTGCTACAGCACTACAGCAGGCAGGCAGCATTTGTGCTGAAATTGATGCAGGCCAGTCGTCGTAAGACTGCATGCATGCATTGACGCACGTCGCTCCAAGGTGCTATCTCTGCATATGCATGGCGTCTGTGACTGTCAGCCAGAGCTGGTAGAAGAAAATAAGGTATAGTACATAGTAATAATAAATGGATGGATCGGAGGTGACAGACTGAAGAGGAGTGAAATTTAAGTGCCCCTGCCTGTTAATTTGGAGGAATAAGCAAGTTGCCAAATGCAACTTGTATCATATGTACTGTAGGCATACTGTACGTAGCATGGTCAAGAAGTCGAGATTTTGCTGTCCTGGGAACGAATTGAAGCTGCTGTGATACAGTGAAAGGCGATCAATAGTGCAGCTTTGCATGCAGCCCAATGTTGTCATATGTGGCCTAGCTTGTTTGATCGATCGAATCGTCCTCATCTCTCCGTCGTCGAATGGCGCATGCACATGCAGCGTGAATTCTCATCGATCACATTCTCATGTCTCATGTCTCCAGCCAGCACCGTCGCCATCGCTGCATGCCTCTATCATATGAAGAAGAAGATACACGTGAGGCCCGGGCGGCGACCAGTGGGCCTAATTTCTCAATCACAGTAGCTAATTAGGCTAGCTAGCACTGTCAATGGTGCCATGAACCTGTGACGACTGACTGACAAAATGAGCTAGCTAGCTCACCGGCGTGCCGTTTGTCTTTGATCCTACGCCGTCGTGGCCGGATAAATCCTCGTTGGGAAATAGAATTAATATCTTCTTCTTCTTCCAGCTCCAGGTATGTGTGTGGATCGAATGAAACGGATATCCGCATGGCTGATGGCAACGGCCAACCAACCGGCCGGTCTGAAACGTGGCCGGATTATGGACGGCTCCGATCGATGGATCCATGGATGCTTATCCAAAACTGTTTTTGTTGGCCCTGTCTAATTAATAATTACAGTTCGTTGTAACGTCTTTTTGCTCATCAGCTCTTAGCCGGCTCCATTGGCTGCCCATGATGAATTGACCGCCATCTCCATCGCCGAATGACCCGGCGTTAGCATCAATATATTACTACTACTCCCTTTTTTTCTTGAATAAATGACATTATTGACTTAGGATCGTCTCACATTGACCATAAATCTACTTTTAAATGATTGTATTATGATGAATAGAAATTGTGTGTGTGTATATACACATATACATGTACATGTGTGTGCGTGATGTGTGTGCGTGTATATATATATATCGCACGGCTCCTAAGTGATAAAAGAAAGAATAACTTATCTTTTTTCTTTTTTATTACCTTTCTTTCTCGCGTATGTATAAGACGGATCCATTCTTAGAATCGATTTTAAAAAAGAATTACTAATCCTTAATTTTAATTTTTCGAGGAATCCTTCATCAGGTTGTGAATGATTGACTTTCTATCTATCTATCTATCTATCTATCTATATATATCTCTCTATATATATGGTTATATTTTCAAGGATTTGTATATTAAAACACACACACACCCTACACCAGCAGTCAAAGTTTAAATTTGAATAGTGTAGTGTCAATTATTCGACAAACGGGCTACATTCTTTTGACCAGCGGCGGCGTAATTAGGCCAGGTCACATGCATGGGTTCCGGGCACTACTGTTTGCTTCATGATTTTCATTACTCAACAGTGAACATTATATAGTAGTAGTAGGATGGAAGCGTATGCTAGCTCTAGCAATACAATGTAAGGGAGGCTGTTTCGTTGTCTTGTTGCATTGCATTTTGCATGGATAGAAATTAAGCTGAATATTTCAATCAATACTATAGTACTAAGACCATACTACAAAGGCCGGCGTGATCGATGTAGGTGTGTACGTACCTGAGCCAGCTGCCTTGAACATGAATAAAACTATCACTGGCTGGCTGCAGTACTCGCACCAACATGGGTATCCTGCCCTTTCCCATGATGATCGCCAGATATATCCTGCAGACGAGTGAAGTCCAGCTTGCCCATCTTCTTCGTGCCCATTCTCCTGGTGCTCATCAAACTGGCATAAAACTGCAGGAATCCTGCTCCTGCATGCTACAAAATTCAGAGCCACCAAAATGGCTTCAGTAAAGTGGCACAGTACGGTATTGTGCTCCAGTGCTTATCTAAGCCACAGAAAATGCTACTGGTATTGCTCAGTTGCTGGCAACAATTCAGAACAATGTCAAACAAGATGTTTAATATGGCCAAAGGAATGAAATAAATAATAATTACTACCCTAGTTCTAATGAAACAAAGTGCCAAACAGGATCTGTTTCTTACAGTACCCTAATCACAAGGACGAAACAAAATGGACAAGGAAACCTTTGTAATCCCAGCATATAGGCCCATCACCCTTGGGCACCCAGCTTGTGAATAATGAAGTCAACACGATGCAAAAGAATTACCTTATCTTTGTAAGTACAACTTTACAAGAAATGAAAACGAGCCAAGCACTTCCAATATATATCAATCAAGTAAAAATTTCTTTAGGTTTCTCTAAGTCAAACAAGACACAGCAAAACAAGAGCATCCTTACATTCCAAAATGACACTCCCCTGAACCATACCAAGCTAAATGGAGGCACATAGCATAACTTTGCTTGCAAATCAGAAACCTGTACAACACCGTACGTGTCAAGTTCATCATTAGTTCAGCTACCTAGGCCTATCAAATTGGGAAAAGAGGGACCCTTTCAGCACAAGCAACAAAGGGCAAAAACTGAAGAAAGAAAGCGAATCAACCTAACAACAGACAGGAAAAATGAAGATAGCCAAACATCCTGCAAAGATCCTAGCAAGATGTTCCATGTGCTGAGACCTTTTCCAGAAAATCCGTCGCCTAATGTGAAGCAGAACTCCACCCCTTCTGCTTCATGAACTTAATTAAAAACTTTCAGAAGATCCTACAAGATGTTGGGAACTTGTGCTGAGAGTTTTTCTTGCAATTCTCTGATCTTCCTACAGAGCTCCAGCTTCTGCTCCTTGTAGCTCTGAATCAGGAAATCCTTTCCTTCAATAACTTCCTTCAGTTCACAAACCTCCCGCTTGAGCATTTCCACCCTCTCTATCTCTCCCTTCCTTTTCTCAATACCAATACAATGCAGCTCAGGGTCATCAACACTGCTATCAGCATAGCCATTAGCATGCCCATTGGTAGCATCTGATTGCCAATGTCCAGCTTGCAAAGGCTTATTATGAGAGAGTGCTTCCGCAACACAATGGTCTGCAATGATCCTCCTTAGATGCTGAATCTCTCTCTCAGATTCAAAGAGATCTCGGTTAGCAGCATCCAACCGAGACTGCAAATTGGTGGTCTGCGTCACCTGGACACCAAGAGAGTTCTTAAGATCAGCAATCTGAGCTTGCATCTCCATGATCATCTCATCACGTCTCTTCAGCTGCTGCCTCAGCTTCTGTATAACCTCCCTCTTGTTATACATGTCAGATCCTGACTCTGAAAAACAGGGAGAGCCAGAACTGTTTGAGTACTGAAATGGTTTACGAGGATCTTCGAGCCGGTCAGGCGATGATGTCCACATGATACCACTGTTCTCTTTGCTTGATTCTGGCCCTGGTATCTTCACAAGAAGAAGAGAGGAGGGGTCAGTTGATTTTGGTAGAGGACTCCCAGGAGCCTGCCTGATTTCCACTCCATCTGCAACCGCTGTATACGATAAACCAGCAATAAATATTTCCACCACAAAGGAATAAATATAAGTAGAATTCAAAACCCAAATTAAGGTATGAAAAGTCTTATACAACTTAGTATGTAAGTGCGCAATACTGGCATAGTCCAAGGCTCCAAGTAAATAGCAAATGGACCACAGAGATGTAATCATGATATGTACAAATGTTTAACTCATCCAAAGTTACTAATTGGAATATATGACATAAATGCAACAGTCTAATAATCATAATCTTTTTTTCCTCTGTAGATTCCATTGCACAATAAGGAATTTGAACATGAGGTGATAACACATCTGACTCTACCCATTGAATCGTAGAAAACAATCATCCATCAGCTATTTTGACTGTACCCCCAAATAAAAAGGCGTGTTGTTAACAGGACTATGTACTGAAGATTGAAGAATGAACATAACCAAAAGATATATCAATTTACAAGCAATCAGATATGTGCAGATAAAAAACAGGCCAAATTTATTAGATATTAAGCCAGACTTTGTAATATTTGGTGTTGAAACTCAGCAAACATCCAGAAGGTTCTAGGAGGTCTGAGCAAACTCCACTGAGCTGTATCTTTTCTTATTGAAAAATACGCATCACGTTACCAACTGTAGTAAGTCAGAAGCTTAACATACTGAGATTGATGTATGGTCAAGTATAGACACATTCGTATCAACTGGAACTGCAAATAGCATAGTATATGTTTGGATTAGGAAGCCGGTATATTGGTATGTACTCTCAAATATTCTTTAGGATAAATAATTGATGACCGTACAGCAATGCTATTATGTTCATAAAACTCTCCCCACACAAAAATCTTAATCCACCGAGGATAATGGATTCTATATGGTGATTAAAGGGCAAGCTATTCTACTGTGGAGAACTATTGACCTGAAATTTTTGGAATCCTAGATAGTCCATATTACAGTTACATATCTTTAGCTCTAAATTTAATTTCACTTGAAAATTACACACCAAATAACCTGTATTATTCACAGATAAGTGTGACAGAGGCAAAAGAACAGGCTTTGTTACAGAAAGGCACCTGACATACAACAGTAGCAGCTTGTTTGGTCATTAAACCGGTAGAGATTCGAGTGCAGATCACATGTCCCAGGCCTTCTTTTTACTGCAGTTTTGCAGAGTCAGCGGCACACATAAAGAATATGGACATAATGGTCAATGTTACAGCTGTAAATGGGCACATTAAACCTTTGGGCATACTGTTTTGCTTCTTTGTATCAAACATTTGCTTTAATTTGCACCCAAGTCTGACTGAAAGTGTGCTAAGTAAAACTCCTCCTGCAACAAGAACCCAGTTTGGTCCACCTCCTTGGGAGTGATTAACTTTTCCTGCCTTCTGAATGCTCCCATCTTCCTTAGACTTCATCCTAAGATAAAACCAGTTTCTAAAGCCGAGTGTACAAAGATACCTGCCTGACCTATGTAGGCAGTACAACAATGCATTAAGTGTTAATGCTGCAGTTCCATTCCGACTTAGCAAAATAAGTGAAAAAAAATGTTTCACTTTAGGTACGAATATGTAACATAAGGTTCGAAATACCCTTTTTTAAGAGGGAAAGTAAACCGTACAACCTAAATGGATGGGTTGGCCACACACATGACAGATACATTTCACTTTAGAAATCCAAATGCTAAAGCTAAATGCATAGAGGAGTTAGTTGCATACAGAAAAAGGAGAGATTTGCGTTACTGTATTTTAATCCTTGACAAACAAAAAGAGCTTTGAATTGAACAGGCACCAGGCGGTTTAGGATCCCATTTAGGTCAATTGGTGAAACATCACCACAACAATCGATCATATCAAAGGACCACACAAATTTACACAAGTTAAACTAGTCGAAGTCGCACCTGCTACACTCATGGTCAATCAATTCGCAGTGGTACTAGATCATTATGACTAGAATCCTACCCCGCAATCAAATCCCCCACGCAGCGGAATCCTACCCCCCGCAATCAAATCCCCACGCCCCTCCGCTGCTTGTAGCCACTAAAATATGACTACGGATACACCACCGATCTCGCAAAATCGGTTTATGCGAATGGATCTGAGGAAGTGATCAAGCGATGATCTCACTCACCAGTCACCAGTCAGTCGGCGCACGTCCCCTCCGGGGAGTCGGTCTCCAGCCGCGCCCGGCAACCTCTGCCCACCGCGCGGCGCCGTTCCGCCTCCCGCTGCGCTCTCCCCGTGGCGGAGGCCGGTGGATGCGCCGCCGCCTAGGGTGCGGGGGTTGGGGTGGGGGCGTTGGGCTAGACGTGTGTGATGGGCCGGATGTCTCTAGGCTCAATAGTCCAATGGACACTACTACGTGTTATGGGCCGTCATAATGGGCGGCTATTGCCAATAATCACATACTTAATGGGCTTTCATGTTCTTAACAGGACTAGATGGGCTATGATACGGCATTTGTAATCGTAGACGAGGCTAGTTTTAAACTGAAATTTCAAACTTTACCTCCAGCCTGAAAACTTGAAAAGGACCTAGTAACACCATATTAGTAACATGTTTAGGAGATGCATACATACACATCATATTTTGGCTACTCAACTCAAATTGATCAATGCCACTACTGGTACACCACCGAATCATGTAGTAGTATCAAACAAATCAACAGGATACACGCTTCACATTAGCAACGGCAGAATTGGGACTTAAAATCAAGAACCACCATGATAACAAAATTGAAAAGCCAGTACATTACACTTGATACACATATTGACCCCTGGAAACAAAACCTTGAAACAGAATATCACATACGCTGGTCATTCCCAAGAGTAATGGCATGCCTTCACTGCACCATTGATGCTGGCATGAACCCTTCTCTAACATAAAAACCGCATGATAGCTACTCCCTGGGCAAGACAAACTGCTCAGGACTGTGTTTCGCCTTGGTGGTGAATTTCGCGAGGAAGTCTGTCTTTGCAAGTTATGCGCAGCTCCTCCACCAAATCCACTTCTGCTCGCCTTTCTGCTGCCTTTCGCCTCGGTGTTGATCTTCGCAATCCAACTCCTTTCCTTGTCCTTGAACTTATCATGGTCTCAAGTTCCTTTTTTCGATCATGCCACTTCAGACATGAAGACAAAATAAGTACTTTTAAGTTAATGTCAACTCAGGTAGCAGCATATCAAAGCAGGTGGAAGATTACAAGAAACAAGGCCAAAACAGTGAATGGGAACTACATTTGGGACTTTCTTTGGGAACGATATTGCTGCGAATAATTATGACATAGTGACCAAATTACTCTCTCCGTCCCAAAATAAGTTCATTTTTTACCTCCCCCATTTGTCCTAAAATAAGTTTGTTTTTTTTAGTAATCATTGCATCGGAATTTGTAAAAGTAAGGTATAGTAAATGCATTGGTGGTACATAAAGAGGGGAATAATTGCATTGGATTTGATAAAGTAGCAGTATTATAGTCTTTTTGGTCTTGCATTAGTATATGTGTGATGGGTGAAAATGAACTTATTTTGAGATAGAGGGAGTAGCTATGTGAAGAAGAGTAATATTAGCAATAGGATGTAAATGTCTGCATATATGGGCTTATTCATGCAGCGCAATCAACTTTAGGACATGGCCATTACCTTGGTTAATCTCTCCTTAAGTTTTGGTCTTGTAGATACTACCATCCGTGTCGGCTGAGCATCTGATTTTAGCAGAACCAACTTCTCACGTTGCAACTTCTTTATCCCTCTAGACTGTAGTTTACTTCTCTCTGCTGCTTGAAGCTTCTTGGATACAATTTTCGCCTCTTCCTTTTCAAGCTTCTTGATTATTTTTTCCCTCTCTTTGTTCCATAGGAACATAGATATCATCTCAGACTTTATCCTGTCATAGCTGTCCCAATCCAGCTTATCTTGGCAGTGGTCACCATGTTTTGCTGCTTCTGCAATGCTATTTGACCATATACGAAGAACCTCTTGTCTTGCTTTGACAGACACCATTCGCCTCTCCCAGATCTTTCTCAGTGCAGCACTTATTTTGTCTTTGCTTGCTTGTCTGAAACAGGATCAGCCATCGATTGCTTCAGAGTATGCATAGACATGTTTTATATACATCCATCTAGGTAGCAGAAACAGCATTTACCTATGCAATTGTCGATGTCCTACCATTTTCTTCCTAACCTGGGAATATGAAAGAAAACAAAATAACTTGAATTGAATTTCTGTAGACAGTTCACAGTCCATAGCCAAGTAGGCTTGTGGCAGATGCAAGTGTCATGTGAAGGTTTCTTAGTTCTTACATGACATCACCTTGGGATCTCTAAGAGCCTCGGTAGTCCTTTGCTTGATGAGTTCCTTGTGCTCTACAGGTGAATGAGAGACCCCTCATTGTATTGTAATAACAGACTGCGTATCCACTAATTATAATGTTAAATCTACTGAGGCAAAAAGGACAGAAGGAGCTTGGTCATACCTTTGCTTAGTTTCCTCCCCTTTGTCCAGGGAACCTTCCCCTTGTTCGCTGCACCAATCTTCCGTCTTCTTTCAATTTCCTTCATCGATAAATCAGTAGTATAAGCATCATCCTGTAGAGTTGACGGCTGGCAAGGTGAATGTTCTTGCACTAGCTTCTTCACATCCCTCTTTCTTGTAGATGGCTGTAAGCAAGAGGAATGTTGGGACCATTGTTCATCCATATCATGGACCAAATGTTCGTAAGCTTGTTGCTTCAATGCTGACTGCGGCAAAATGAATTCCCGATACTGAATTAATTGATTGTGTTCACGAAATCTGTTTTGTTGTAGGGTTGGCTCCAATGCCGCACAGTACTTATAGCACGAGAATTTGATTCTTGAAGATGAGCTAGCACCATACTCAAAGGTCATAGAAGGCACGCTCACCCTGTATATATAAACATTATTTAATGTTAGCTTTGATTTACAGAACTGAATGTTAACTTGCAGTGAGCAACATGTTAACTGAAAAACTAGAGAAAAAGAGTAATCAGTCAGCTACGCTCCTCCTGTCGAAATATTTGATCGATGAAATTCAGTAAGAAAGTGTTAAGATACTCCTATTCGTGAGTGAAACACGTGCTAAATATTTTTTTTAAAAAAAAATATATAGTTTTTTCCCCTCGAACATGATAAAGGAAACCGCTCATGTAACCATGCAACAGTGTTCAGCTTTCTATAAATTGAAAAATTACTTCATTAAAATGTGGAACTCAAATGGATTTTATGATTTACTAGCTACATTTATGTGGTAGGTAAAAACTTCGAATGGAGCAGAAGTGCAGAACTCCTATATGCAGAGGGAAATATTGGCATCGTGCATTAAACAGTTCCAGTGAGTTGATTCCGGTGCCATATGTGTTATTGATTTGGGCCGTTTTGTCGTAAACGCTCTGAGCTATGCCGTATTACCACATTGGGCAGAAATTGGGGGAAGGGAAAATGACGGAGATTACCTAGCACAATGGACGGCCGCCGCCATGGTTTTGCGGAAGCACACTCTTGCTGTTCTCTGATGAAGAAAACCAACTGAGATGGGAAGATTAAAAAAGAATCAAATACAGCAATGGAGGCTGGGAAAGAAGGGATGAACCGAGCTGGGAGGAGAGCAGCCGCATCGTCGAGGAAGACGAGGGGATGGTGAGCGAGTGGGGATGAGATGAAGGAAGAAGACCTTATCCTTCGCGTGCACTCATCTAAGCCCACAAGATGATGGACCTACTACAGTGGAGGCCCAAATGAGAATGGGCTTACAATGTCGGCCCACCTTATCGTATTGCTCAAACAGAAGCTCACCGGCGTCAACGCTCGTGTTTTTTCTGTGGTGGGAAGGGGAAGCGAATTCAGCGCATTCAGAATTTCGCTCGGCAATCAGAAATTCAGAAGGCGAAAAAAGAAAAAAAAACGACTAGTTTCAGCAAAAATCATATACATATGCTTGTCATGCATCAATAGCGCATAGAGACTGTATTAGATTAGAGATCATCTCATGATCGATGCGAGGTCCAGGAGGCAAAGAGGAGAAGGTTCCATGTGTCAGGCAGTCCGGGCAAGCACCAGTGGCTGCAGTCAGCGTACGATCCCGGCTGCCGCCTCTGCTCCGGCGTCAGCAGCTTCCCTCCCCTGGCCGTGAACACTGACGGGTGCGCGTCTCGCCGGAGCTCCGACAGCCTGGTGATGTTCAGGTACCCCACCGCCGTCCTCGCCCTCCTCAGGTTCCTCTCCACGATCGACACCATCCCTCTCGGGAACGCCTCCACGTACTCCTCCTCCCTCGCCATCGGACCCGTCTCCTTGTAGCACCAGTTCTTGCTGCGTCAATCATGTCATTGTTTCCATATTAACTACAAGTAATTAAGCTGATAATTAGTTGCGATTTGATCGAGTTTACTAGTACTTCTTGTGCTCGGGGGAGATGCTGCGGAAGAACACCATGGTCTTGTCGGAGTTCACGTTTCGATCGAGCCACCGCGTCCATGTCCGGAGCGCGCGGTTGAAGGCTTCCTCCGCTCCCATCTCCACCTTCTTCCCGCTCCTCTCGAGGTGATCCCACCTGCAGTCGTCATCGATCTCCTCGTCAGTCTGTCTCAAGCCATGGCGCGGATGAATTGATGAGCTCGGGAGCTAAGAACCTTACGCCCTGAACTTGCCGGTGTGCGTCCACCAGTGGCCCGTGTTGAACACCAGCACGTCGGCGCCGCCGAGCCGGCGATACGTCGTCGCTGGGAGACGGTCCAGCTTCAGCGCCCTGGTCTGGTCGTCGAGGTCCACCAGGAACGGGTTCCAGTAGAACTCCACCGTGCAGTTGTAATCCTGACCATGATCGCGTTCAACAACAATTAGTAACTGTACAGTGTCACTTCATTTGCTCGCTACGTCGCAGACCCCAAAAAAAAAAGCTCAACTGATTTTCGGTTTGATGCTCTGACGAGTAGAGTAAACTGCAAAAGTTTGTTTTGTCTTTACCAATGCTTGGAAGATCTTGTGCTCGGCGCTGGCGTCGTCGACGATGGCGTGTGACCGGTCGGGCGCAGCGGCGTAGAGGATGCAGGCGAGCGACTCCCACATGTTGCGGTTGAGCGAGTCGCCGACGAGCACCACTCGCTTGTCCCGGCACTGCTCCAGCATCTCCCCACCACGCAGCCTGAATTTTTTTTTTTTGACGGATAAAAGTGAAGCATTATTCAGTGCGACGTGTACAATTTGCAGAGAATCACACGATAATTCCAGTTGCAATGATGCACCGGAGGAATCAGGATTCAGAAGCAGTCACCGTGGTTGTCATGTGTGCAACTAAGTGTCAATTATGTTTTCAAAATGAAAAATAATTACTGCCATAACACTACTACTATGCACTCCCAAGTCCCAACTCAAAAGCATCGTCACAAGTTGACAACTTTACCCTCTTTTTATTCACCTTTTGTATCCAAGAACGGGCCCTGCGACAGTGGGACTTGCACGGGCTGTTCATTTAGCCATTGATTACGACTGTGCCACAAGGGATAGACACGCAATCGAGCATTCATGAATTGGACATCCACATTTCAAAATTCTGGATTCAGAAAAACGGATTCTAAAGAGACCAACTTTAGTTTGTCTCTCCAAATTTAAAACGAAATTGAAGAAAAATTTCAAACAAGCAGAAGATGCAAGGTAGCAGCGGCCACGCACCTGAGAGCGGTGGCGCACTCCCTCTCCCTGGGCTGCCACCGCCAGTGCTCGTAGCCGGAGTCCGGCCGGCCGTTTCTCCGGCAGGTGACCTGGTCACTCAAGAACGGGCACTCCCCCGCGTCGTAGAGCGGGTAGCCGGCCGGGTCGTACACCCAGCTGCCGTCGAACAGGTCGCACCGGACTTCATCCGGCGCCGGCGAGCCATCAGCAGCAGCAGCTGGGCTCGGCGCAGGTGCAGCTGCAATAATGGCAATGCGGTCGGGCGGCATTGAGATTGAGGACGCCTCCTCCGGTCGCTGCGGCTTGCGGGGCTCCGGCTCGTCTTGGGAGAAGAGGAGGGCGCGGGAGAGGAGGAAGAGCGAGAGGCAGCCGAGGGCGGCGCCGGCGAGGCGCTTGCGGGTGGCCATGGAAGGAGGTTTCAGCTTCAGTGGATCCATTGGTAGCTTAGCTCCAACTGTGCGCTGGCTGCGGTGCTATGCTACTTCACCTGCTCTGCTACTGCACTTTTGACTGGATGGGATGTACTACTACATCTGTGCATTCTGAAACTCGGTAGATAATAATACTAGTAAACTAAAAAAAAAACTCAAAACTGAAAAACAAAATTTGGAATGTGTTGGTTGAGTTGTTGCTACATGAAGGATGAAGCCAAACCCCCAAGGCAGTGCATTGTTTGGTTGGTTTTGCATCTTTTTTTATGTATACGGAGTGGTTGCGTTTTGGGGGCTTGCCGCTGTTTGTTCTCTCTTCCTTTGCTACTGCCACAGGAGTACTGACACTGTGTTTTGTGTGGATCTGAGCTTAGCTTAATCTTAATTTAGCTCTGGGACTTGCCATGTGCCAGCAAACTGAAATCAAATGTACTCCAACAGCTAGTATCCATCTTCTTCTTCTTCAGAGAAAAAAAGAACTCTGTACAAATTGGAACCGTGGAAATCGGAATGGGCCGAAAGGCATTGTGGGCCAAGCTCCTGGTCCAAAGTGCACCCTCCGGCTAATAACGGGCAGGCCAAACTAAAATTTAATTCGCTCGAAAAATAGAAACGAAAAAAAGAAGAAGGAAAAAGAGAGAGAGAGGAAAGGAAACCCTCCTCCTCGATGGCGTTGGCAGGGAGAGGCGGCGAGGGGCGGCCGGCGGCGGGCGGCGGGGAAGAGGGAGCGGGATGGTGTCGTGGTTTAAGCTCGGTGGCTCCGCCCTTCGCGCCATGGGTGCTCTCCGGGGATCGCCGCCGTCGATGGTGCGGTAACGCCCCCATTTCCCCTTCCTTCTCTTGTCTAGCCGGATTGCACATCACATGTGCCTCTCCACGATCGTGTTCTTCCGTTCCGTGATTCTGCGGCCTCAACGTTGCTCCCTTAGGACAGCCTACTCATCACCATGAGCCCACTCCTCTCCTCAAGGAAGCACCCCCTTAGTCACCGGCACGCAAAAAATGCTCCTTTTTTGTTTCAGAAAATTGGATATATTTCGACGAAACCCAGTTTCGAGGATGGCATATATCCAATTTTCTCCCTTTCTGGATAGGTACATGGAAATATTTACATGGCTCAGGAAGCCAGAAACAACGACATCTCAAAGGCCCAAGAACATGTGGAAAAAATTCACATCTCGCAAATTACTTCCAGCTTTGACGGCCCTGCGTCTCCATCTCTCTAGCAGATTCTCTTCGGTTCCCACAATTTATCTTATCTTCAGCTTGTTGTTATGATCCCACCTCATCATCCTTAATTCAGCACGCTTACACCCAACAACATATAACAGTTCAGAACAATCAACTCAAGTACTTGGATACAAAGTAGCAGAATGGAATTGTGGAATTGGGGATAAGTAATATAGGATGGGAAGGAATTGGAGAAACAGATGTGGAGGGTTCAGGTAAGAGCAAAGAAGGGGATCGGTTCTTTCAAAATGGTCGATGGTATCCCTCCCAGGTGGGGTGGCGCATGTTTCCCTTTTTGTAGTAGCTGCTCGATGCCAGCCCATTGGGCCTAACAAGCCATATCTTGTACCCTGGCCCAGCCCAGATCCTTTGACATTCCTCCCTCTTTATTCTTTAAGATTCAGCTTGTCCCCAAGGTGATGCAATTGAGCTATCCAAGCCTTGCCTCCAGGGTCCCAAGGAATCCATATTATTGTGGCTAAGTCATCTTGAATAACAGCCAATTCCTTGACCACAAGGTGCATTGGCAACACTGATGGACACAAGGCAACAAGTTGGTAGGATAGCTGCATCACCACAACACCATCTATGTGAGGGATAGCAAACCCAGAATCACAGGTAGTGTCAACCTGCACCTCCATCTTTCCAGAATTGTAGTGATCCAATTGAATCTCTGTAGCAAACTCTCCAATATTCCAAGGTTCTTTCCACAGGAAGCCTAAACAAGCTGGAAAATTGTTGAATCAGACTGATGTTGGTTCTGAAGCCATAATGGTCTCCAGCAATGTTGCTGATGCCTCCATCACACCAACAGAATAGGGAATGGACAATGATTGTAATTGTGATTGCTGTAGGCTATAGCATATTTCCCCTAACAGTAAAGGGATCTAAATGATGCTGAATATACATGGAAGTCTCCCAGGATTTGCAGCACATCCCACTACATCTTCTCTCTAGGGATAATGCTTACACCTACAACAACTTTCTGTAACTTGGAGTTGGAGTATACTCTACACTTAACTGCACTTACACCTACAATCTTTTTTGCAGCATGAATTGTAATCTTTTCCCTTGTTTCGTTTGTATCAGGCAGCGGTGTTCACCGGTGGATGGCTCCTGGGGTCTTCCATCTCCAGCTGGCAGATGGCTGCGTTTACGATGGCTGCAATTAGGGAGCAAGAGGAGTACCTCAACAAGGTGGAGGCCGAGTTGGTCAAGGAACTTAAGAGGCTGAAGCTCGAGATCATGGATGAGCTCGAGGAGTCGGAGGCACGGTTTGACAGGGAGCTTGCCGTCCTCAAGATGATGGCGAGGATGGCGATGGAGAAGGAGATGAGGATGGCGACGGAGGAGGAGGCTGCTTCGCCAGGTCCTCTCCAGGGTGAGTCCGGGGACTTTGGTGACGTGTGACTGATGGCGAGGATCATCGGAGGAGGCTGCCTGCGCCAGATGTGTGCAGCTAGTGTGTGTGATCGATATGTATCTAGTAGTATCTAATCTATCATTGAACAATATATATGACTTGACTAGTAGCCAGATGTAGAAAGTTGAGGATTACAACAACAGTAAGTAAGCTGTGTTGCCTGAGACCCAGAAACTAGGGAACCAGCACAATCAAGTACTACTAGCTCTACTCATTACTACATGATGAGAAATTGCCAGCTTCCAGATTATGGTGGTATCCTCCTTGATGTTTTTTTTCCAACTAATTGCATGCTGAGGAGGCTTCGACCTCTGCTCAAATACCCTAGCATTCGGCTCTTTTTTCAAGTTAGCCAATAGACCATCATGAACAAGCTGTTGAAGGGGGCCATGTAGCTTGTCCGAAAACGAAAACCGGTCAGCTAGCTAGCCCCAAATCCCAGTCCCCAGGGATGTCGAAATCAGTGTTGATCGATCCAGTCGATCAGTTAGCTTACACCGAATGGAGAAGTCGATCTGCTGCTTAATTCAGGCTGCAGCTGGACCACCTGAATTTCGTCCCAAAGGTGAAACAACTCAGCCATCCCAAAGGTTTAGAGTAGCACTAGTATAATACCCCACTACTATACCAATGAACGTGTTTGCTTGGGCCACGTATGGCTTCAGTGCGGGATCTCGTACGTACACGTGTACTCGTGTTCCATCCGGATTCGTAAAATTGTCTCTTCTTCTTCTTCTTCTTCTTCTTCTTCCTCCCGGCGAACGATCAGCCGGATTCGATCGTGAGCGCGACGATCGCCTTGCCTAAATAGATTCTTCCTCTTCGAGTCAAGGTGCTTTTCTCTTGCTCCTCCGCGCCGTGCATGTACTAGCACTACTGAGCATAAGTACGCAGATTAATTCCAGATCGATCGATGCAGATTAATTATTTACTTGGATTGTTGTGGGCAATTTTTTATTCATCAATTATCAATCCTTAGTTTGCATTGAAGGGCATATGCATCAATCCATGCATCTCCATAGAACAGAACAGAGCAACTCTAGTCTGCAGATATAGATATATCCCTGTCCCATATTGTAATTGATATTTGGACATACTATCATCTTCCCAACATATGTACTTGTGGTTGCTAGCTTTGCACATGCTAATTAATCTCTCTCTCTGCTCTAATTAAGCATGGCAAACAATCAGGAGCGGCCAAAATGCAGTTGCGTCCAGTCCAGCTGCACGCAGCTGTAAGTTACAAACAATACTTGTACCACACATTACCGTCCATTGTGACGTTCGTTGATTACGAGCTAATTGTTCTTACTGATTACCGTCTATTTCTTAATTTGCCGTGCCTAATTTATCTGCAGATATTGCCGGTGTTTCCGCTCGCGTTACTTTTGTTCAGACAACTGCAATTGCACTGGCTGTTACAACATTGAATATTACGCGGATGCGGTAGAGGAGCGTTCCGACATGATCCAGATGAAAGATCCGAATGCATTTGATCCCAAGATTGTTGTTAGTGTTCAAGATGCAACTGCAGCTGATCCCCAGAGCTCTACCAGTGCTGTTTCAGACCCAAAAAACACCTCCGATGCAATGCCGGTAATATACTTGTTTCTACTTTTTCATTGGAGCACCTCACCTAACTGATTCCATGATATTCTAGCTAATTAACTAATTTCGACGATGCATGGTTTACAGTGGCTTCAGAACTGATGCATATTCAGTAAAATTTCAGGGCAATAAGCAACGGAAGCATGCCAAAGGGTGCAGCTGCATGAAATCCAAGTGCAGCAAACTCTACTGCGAATGCTTCAAGGTGTGTATAATATACTAGTACTTCTTTTTTTTTACATAAAACCTAGTATATTTACTAGTATTATGATTAAATGGATTTTTTTCCCCTCTTGCAGAACAGTGTGGGCTGTACTGCAAGATGCAAGTGCCGAGAGTGCAGTAACAGCTTCGGAGTAAAAAAGAGTGTGTTCTTCTAAACTATTATTTCCTTGTCTTTCAGATCAGAAGTGTGCGCTCAATTCGTTTGGAAGCCCTGAAGAATCTCATTTTGTTCTTCACCCGTGTCAATGGTTTTGTCTTGCCTGTGTCTTTTATCTGACCTATTTTATTCAAAACAGGTGAATCAAGCAACAAACCAGATGATAAGAGTGCTACTGATGGCCTTACACATGAAGAAACAACCACGGAAAACATCACGCTACCTGGGGAGACCTGGAACTCTGATCCAAACAAACGCCCAAGATATTTTGTAAGTTTTTCGCCCTTTAACTTCGCTAATATAGTTTACCAATAGAAACTGTAAACTTAATTACAATATGTTAAATTTGTCATAACCTGTTCAAACTGAAATTCTGACGATATGCTCTTTTGTTCAGTGACAAACTGACAACAACTTTCAGATCATGATGATTTACCGTCCTCCAGGCAGTGATCACTTTCTGCCAAAAATGCAATTGTAAACACAACCAGGTTTCAGTATCAAGGGGCATATATACATCTAATCCTTCTCTAGTATGAGATTTTTAGGTCATTCAAAAGTTTGTTCGGCTCCTTAATCTCAGGGCTATTTTCATCATGCCTGAGCCTGAAGATATAATTCTGCAGTGATGAGAGCCACTAGTAGTATGTAAGAATATATATAAACATGATTGCAAGGACACTTGTACATAATATATAAGGCAACTGCCTTGCCTTCTTTAGAAAAAAAAAACAGACAAACAAAAATGATTGCAAGGAAAGGAGCCTCAACTGCATTATTGGTACTAGGTGACATGCTCAATCCTTAAGTAACAGAGCACAATCAAGCCTTGGTCTCTACATAGTTAACACCGTTCCATTCCACGTACTGTGGCCACTGTGTAGTGCACAAGTTCACTTCCATAAAGCTTTGTTCGGTTAATCCCCATGTGGGAGGGATTGAGGGGGATTAATTCCACACCTCAATAGGTGTGGAATTATTCCTCTTCAAATCCTCCTCAATCCCCTTGTGGGTGGGATTAACTGAACTAGTCCTTAGCGGGATCTGTCGAGGCCAAGCCTCGAGCTGAGCCACTTGCCAACGTCGTCCATCTCTTCAGGGATGGTATAGTGGCCTAGCCTGCATCATTAGAAACTTTGTCAGTCTTGCTACTGTTTGGGGAGAAGAAAAAGAATTGTGTTCTGTACGCTGCTGTGCATATGCATGAATCTGTACCCATTGTAGGATTTGAAATGCAGATATAAGAACCCCGAGGATCGCAGAGTGTCAGATGACCTCTCAGCATTCCTGTAGGATACAACCTCATCCACTGCAACAACACGCAGAATTGAGAACAGACTGACGCATGATGCATTGACTGGTAATGACCAGTAATACTGTTTCTGGAGGGAAGGCTACATAGATCGACAGCTTTGTTACCTCTTCCATGGCTAAGTAAGATGGGCAAGGAGGCAGCTCTTCTTGCAGCTATGTGTGAGCTCTCCATCTTGCCCCTCAGGGTCCTAAAATTACAGTGCATTAGCAACACTAGGATTCAGGAACAACCGAACAAGTGACACTAGTAAGTAGCTAGTGTTTGACAGATTAATTTCTGCCTAGGATGGCAAACTGGCACCTGGAGCAAGGGAGCCATCCACTCATGCTGACGACCGTGCTGAGTGTGATTGGGTAGGGGATGCCACTTGTGAATTTGCCGTGAGCATAGCACGCAGCTGAGTAGAGGGAAGCAGCAGCACCCATGCTGAAACCGCCAATCCCAAGCTTCACTGCACTCACAAAGTGTGGAAATCAGTGGAACGAATGTCACAGGAATGAGTGATCACCAGCATCTGTATCTGAAGAACATATCATACTTAGTGCTAGTTCTGTACATATACTGGCTCATGTTTGATCGCCTAATTAACATATGCATTTACTGGTGCCACCAATAAGGATCACTTTGAAAAACGAAAAGAAAAGAAAATCTGGTAAGACCATAATATATGTTATATTGATGTGGTCCTGGAACTAGTACCATCAGGCGGCTCTGACGATAGCAGGTTTGCAATATGTGCAGCTGAAGCATCCAGTCCTTCAATGTCGTCACGGCCATCCACTGAAGTATCCTCCACATCAAACCCTATTTCAGTTCCACATAAAAGCTAATAAGTAAGAGAGAAATGGCAGTACCCCTAAGTTTTCAAACTTCAGAGAGATGGTAGCATAGTAGTCCTGAATACAGGGTATTCTGATAAGTTCCAATGGAGAAGAAGAAGCTTACATGCAGTGCAAGGGAATCCACCAAATGCTGTGACAGGCCGGGTTGCTGCGGTGGGGCAAATCCACTTGATCTACACCAGCATAAGCTTCAAGGTGAATAAACCATGGTGCAACAAAAATCGTCTGCTAGTTGCTACTGAACATGATAAGCTACACTGATCTGGAGATGATTACAGGTGGAGAGAGGCCGGTGTATGTTAATAGGGGAATAAGGAAAGGTGTATGTGTATCTATCATCTGTGTATGCGTGTCTGAAGTACAAGCATCGATACTTACATTTGGCAATGAAAGAGAATCCAGGAGTTGGGACCAGCTGAAAACAGAATGAACAAAACAGAAAAAAGGAAAAGGATCAGTTCAGAAAAGCATTGTGGATGCAACTAGTATAGGTATTCTGTTCCAAATTCTCTGAGAACTTATGATTAACACATCATATATGTATAAACAGCAGGCGTCGTCTAAAGTATCGGTGAAGATATAAGAACATCTGTAACTACAAATTGGAATCCATCAGATCAGACTAAAGAGAGAACATTTACAGTACTGAACAAAAAATTTTACAGCAAGTTGAGCAACTAGCCTGAATTTATTAGCTTATCTTAAGAGAATAAACAATTATCTTATCGACAAAAAAACGTAACGTGTAAGTAGCTGAGCCGCTGATATTTTTAGTTACTGAAGACAATGGGGAAATGAATGAAAAGGAACAGGAAATGAACATCTTCACTTGGCAAATGCATACTGAACTCTTAAAGAAATTGTGACACATGCTTCGTACCAAAATGAAAGGCAGCTAAGCTTACCTTTTACCTTCTTTGCTCCCAGAGTTAATACTGGCCATTAAAAACTCTATTAATGGAGCCAAGATACTCTAATTTAGTGGCTTATCATAAATTATGCTGTTCTTTAGATGCTTTGTGCAGACATGGAATAGGAAATTAGGAATCTTTCATAAGCTACCCTACATTTATGCAATTTTAATATACCATTAGCCCACATCAATTAGAAGTATTTGACATTCCTCTCCACTTCTGAATGGAAAGTGAGATGCATTATCTATGTCCTTGGTGGCGCATAAGGTTGTCAGGTGTGCAGAAGGACAGGAGAAACATTTACTTTGAGTAAAGCAATACTAGGAATATATGCATGCACGGACACAGAAAGGACAACACTTCAGTCATTTCTGGCAGAAAGATGCAAAGGGAATGATTAAAGCGTTGCATCGACATTGCCATGATCTAGTTCCCCTAAACCATAAACCATTGGTTGAAAAGTGTAGTGTATTTGCACTTCTATTAAATTTGAGGAAGATAGTATTGCTTGAAAGGGGAACATCTGAGTAAGCAAGAAAAGTTTGTGGAATAGGCAAGACTATATCAAACCAGCAGCATACAGCTAGTACCTTGCACCATTGTCACCTAGGCCATGAAGCCACACAATGGTGGCTTGGTGCCTTCCCTTTGGCCTCACTACATAGGTCCTCCCGTACTCAACTCTCTGACCGCCCCGTCCACCTGAATCACCATTCGAATCATGCCCAGAATTGTTCTTTGGCAGCTATATAGATGATTATAATGTGCACATAAGTTTTCAAGGAAAAAATGTATAATGGAGTAGACAGATTACCAGAAGAACTGCTTCCATAGTAACTCATGATGTTTTCTGCAGCAAGTCTGTACTGATGCTACTCAGCTATAGTACTATTTCTGTATGGCGTGCACTGAACGTCCGAACGTATGGAAGGGTATGAAGAGCACAGCCCCAGTTGGCATGTATTTATAGTGAAGGTTATCTGAAAAGGGAATATTATATATATGTTGGACACTCCTTTGAATCTGCATCTCAGGACAGTGCGGTTTTTCGCTGCAAAGCTGTCATAGGAGCATCTTGAGTCTGGAATGCTCAAGGGATGGTAGGGTAAAAAAGATTGAAGCCCTTTGCTCTAGAGTGAAGAATAAATCCTGTACAATGCTTACAGCCTTGCACACAGAGATACTTGACGGTGACGGTGAAAGTGATGCCTAAACACATCATGCAAGCAAACTAAGGCCAAGAAGGAACCATATAATACATAAATGCTGTTTCATGTCCCTTTTTTCCCTTATTTTGTGTCCGCCAAGCATATATCCGCTTGTAAGATGGAGTACTAATGCCCACTGCATTCTGCCCACAAATTGGTGCAACTCCGTATGGGAAAACTTTAAATAAAATGGCAAAGGAATAAGCATAACGGAACAAATTGTCCAGCCATTGAGCTTTCTTTTCGCATCATACTTACCAATTACTGCTATATGGAACTTCAGATGCTCTTGTTGGAAGTACAATTTCAAAAAGACAGTACAAATTCTGATTGTGGAATTTCAAGTTTTTTTTTATGAAGATGACAAAGCAGAAAGATTTTTTTTTTCTGGAATGTGCAAAAGAACTGTGCGCCTTGCATTAATTTTAGGAGAAAGCAAAGCAAAAGGAATTGTATGCCACAACTTGTTTTGGCATACCATCAAGATATAGTGAAGAGTCCAGAAAGGATGATTACATTGGTAGAAATATCTATCAAGTGTTGACACCAAATCAACATGGATATGGGAACCAAATCAGACACAAATGCAATTCCACTTGCAGATTGCCGCATAAACATGATGCACTCTTCATGAAGGTACAGATGCTTGCAACAGAAACATGACATATTGCTGCTACAATTACGTTAACTGTTAACTGTAGCCATTCAATTAGTTAAAGGGTCATATCAAAGTAGACAGTAGTTTGCTATAACATCAAGCTGTTGTTGATTTTATGCAACACAAGTGGTTGATTTTTTTTAGACTGGAAAATGTCTCAACCTTTATGCAATAATTCTAGTGAAATTTATCCTGTTTACACTGTTTGACTATGTGAATGTTACTAAACCAATAGGACAACTACAGCCTTTTTTTTACCTTTGATGAGCTAGCTTTTTCTTACCCTAGATTTGCTTGCCAAGAAAGGTGGACAACTTTGCCAATATGCCTCAGAAATGGAGCTGAGTTGATCCCCCCTCAACAATACAGATTAAAGATGAACCAAAAGTCAAATAAAAACTGACCTTAAATGAAATTTTGGTAATTTGGTAGCAGAATGATGCAAAAGGTCTGCATATCTTCTTTCAGAAAAAAAAAAGGTTTGCATCTGGTTTTTCCGTGTGTTAGCCCCACTACACACAGGAAGGATCATATTCTGCTCTCTTTTATTTTCTAATGATTGGTACAGGTAATGGGGGGCAGCCCAAGCCAGAATATGTGCTTTATATGTCATTCTTGTCTCTATCTTAGCACCAGAGGTTTGAGTCTACAGTGAGCAAGAATGAGATGGGCCATTAGCCACCTGATATCACTTTTCTCACACTGGAAATTATAGACTATGATTTTGTTGTGCCCTAGTACTATAAGCCTGCATATTCCTCCCTATGCACATCATTAATTTTCTTTATTGCACATGCTCCTGTGAAGAGTTAAGTTTTCTGTGAAGTCAGAAAAAATATTCTAAAAAGGCCATGCAGAAGATATTAGATTTGTCGTTACTAAAACATACAATTTAGGAAGATATGACCACAGGAAAAGATATATTCTTCTTTAAATGTTCTCTATTTTGTCCACGGTTAACCAAGTTCTTATACATCAGTATTCTCACTCCAGTCCACTTCTGCTAAAAGGATGAAACACAAGGGCAGTGACAATATGATAAATTGATATATGCCTGTAGTGTTGTAGTATAATGCGATTACCGGTACACAAGGAATTCTTGTGATTGCAATTCCTTGCAAGCAAATTGCTGATTGCAGATACCGCCTGAATCAGCTCCCACCAGGGCCAAATCACTGAATAAAACAGGAAAAATATTACCGTTGGCCAAACCACTGAATAGTGGATACAACAGGCAAAATATTACTCACAGTAATAAGAAGCCCACATCAAGGCTTAACAGAAGTCAACTTCCAGGATGCAAGAGGGAATGTTGCAACATGAAAGATCCGCGGACGAGGAATTATGCCTTTTAAAGTACTGGGCCATTCTGCATGCTTCTAATTACATTGCTTGATCTCTTCTGAAATTCTTCAGTAAAATCTCCTCCTCTCATTTGTATTTCATACTTTATTGAGAGAATCCTTTCTACTCATACTGTTGATAGTTCATGAGCTAATACTTTCTTCATCTTTTTTTGGAGTGTTTTCCTATATACATGTTATTCTCCTATTCTCTTTTAACTTTTAGACTTATGAAAAGTACTTTGGGCGAGAGAAAAATATAAGAAATGCAAAGTGAAGTTGACATCACTAAAGTGCAGAATTTATCCTATTATCACTATAGCAACCTTAGGCAATCCAAAACAAAAGGGAATATTTATTTGCCTGTGTATTTGAAGTTGTGCGATAGGACATATATAATCAGTGGATGGTAGGAAAAATGAGTTATAAGTTGCATCATGTCTATAGGCTTAAAGAATCGAACACCTGAACCTTTCGACATATGATCTCCCATAGATCAACCAGAATCTCTTTTGATTGCCCTGTTATTTTCTATTTCTACTGTGGTAGCCAGTAACCATAGTATTTGTTCTCATCAGGAAAAGGAAAAGAGAAAGCTATGGTGATTAGGTCGACAATCGACCGATTGCAAAAGTATTCCCTTAAATCAATGATAATAAGTTTTTGTTTCACACTAATATAAACTTGTAAATATTGGTGACTAAATCATATCTTGGAAACCATGAAATGTCAACAATGTCAAGTAAAAAGAGTATCTATCAAAATTCGAGGCGTTACAAAGCATACTAAAAGTTAAAAAATATATATATATAGTAGAAGAACCAGACCATTATTGCCTAGATGTGGCCTATAAATGTAGAGTTACTGGTTTGTAAATGTCAATACATACCTTCAAAATTCAAACAGTGGAAAAGCAAGGCTCGGAAAGAACATACAACAGTCTATACTCCAATGTGGGGTCTAGTTTATCTAGCTTTCACATAGACAAAAAGTCATCGGAAATAACTGGACCATCTCTAGTATTTTTTTTCTAGTACACTCAACACTCAAACACAGAGAGTTTATTGAGTCTAATAGAAGTGAATTTGGATATTTGGTCGGCGTGCAAAAGGAAACAGCAATGAACGAATAAAGCATAGCCATCTTTAAAAAGGAAAGAAATGGCAAAGCTAGACAAAAGTACACGAGTAAAGTATCTGGGAAGAAAACATAGCTAGCATTGCGCTTGATTTGGGACAATCAATTTAGCAGGACATTTAACAGTGGTTGCTATATAAGTAGACCTTGTTTCTCTTTTTCCATCTAGTTAAGATCACAAGACTGCCTGCTGACCCAACACAAACAGGAGCCTTTGAGGAGTCCCAACTCACAACTAAGCAGGAGCATCAGGATTCTCTCTGACACAAAGAGTATTAATGGTCTAAAAATACTACGTAACAGTGTAGCAACCACAAGGATAAAGAAGCTGTGCACAGGCTTCCGCAGGCAGGCAGTCCGCCCAGTTGATTCAGTCCATAGCTCAGGTTCACAATCACCTTCTGCCTGCCAAATCAAGAAACGATCTCAGTACATGGAATTGTAAAACTGACAAACAAGAATATACATGGAGGCAGCATCGAAACATTAAGCCCTAGTATCCAAGGGAAAAGGAGAGTGTTCAGCTAACAAGAATTTCAATGTATTTCTTTATGAGCTTGCAAGTGAAAGGCTGATGATATCCACCACCGAGGCACCAAAGACTACTTAGGGTTTAGTCATAACAATGTTACCTCTTTTCCTGACTTTCAACTATAAAGCCCACCTATTTCTAAACATGCCAATTAAGCATGCAAATCATAAGATTATTATATTATCGAAAGGGAACACTCCACAACACACAATTTAACAAACTGAATCATATAATCTTCCCTCAGTTGTGAATGTGACTTTCCTCTGGTAAATGTGGTATGGTGTGAGCTAGACTATAGGATTTTACATCACAAAACAGATGACAATATAACATATATAAGTAAAATTGAAGAAGTTTCGAGGTGGATATACACTATCAGTCTATCACCATGAATCAGTTTCTGTACTTCCCCCAAAAACAATTCACACAGCAATACAAGACAAGAGAAGTGATACGTTGACAGTTTTGTTTTATCAGAAAAAATGTAAGTGTTAAAATAGTAACCAAAGTAAATCAATTAAACTACTTAAGTCAAGCATCAAGTAGGTGGAACAGATTACCTGTAACAACTAGTTAATTTTAGGGCTTAAGTAGTACTGCGGATCTCTGAAGAACCTGACAATTTTCTCCGCCTTATCCGTGGAAAGGTCAGTGTTTTCTAGAATAAATTTCTTGGATGCTTTTGCAATTGCTTCAATAGAGCCAATAGCTTGGCCAAGCTTGAAAATCAAGTGTGACATCAGTATCAGCATGGCATGATATGAACAGTAAAATGCAATTGATTCAATAGAGCCAATAGCTTTTCATGAATGGCATGATATGAACAGTAAAATCTCGTGTTAATCATGAGGATTGACCATATATATCTACTGGATAGGCTATAGGAGAAAAGGAATAAATGCTAACAGATTAGTACATAAATATATCAGGAATAGAAAACGATCAATTCTCATTCATGAAAAGTGCCAAAAGGTCAGCACTTTGCATGGAAAAGGTCCAATCATTGTGTTTAAGCTCAGTTATACCCTGAATTAGCTGAGTAGTAATGCTATGCTTATCCTTTAGAACGATTTAGTAGAATGAGTACACAAAGATGGTACTTATATATGCAAACAATGTCTCTAATACATTTTCCCTAAAGAAAGAACTATCAATTAAGTATGTGGACTTATAATTAACATTTCTATGCAAACAAGCAAGAGACCATCTGGTCATACACAAGGCTAAAATAAGTGAGTGCATACCGCATTGGCGTCATGATTGTCAATACCAGGAATAGAGGTGAGCACGCGTAGAAAGGAATCAGTGCACTGAACTGCTTGCTCCCGCTACAGACAAACAGGAAATCATTAGGCACCATTTCCATCATAGACCAAGAAATAGAGCACTGTGTATCTGGAAACATGTGAAAGCACCTCATTCTTCAGTCTTGAGATAATGTCTTGCTGCTTGCATACTGAATAAGAAAGGATTGTTGATCAATGTCAGCTTACAATTCAGAATTCGAATATGACTGAGAAAATTGCTAAGTGAAGTTTGAGAGTTTCCACTTCTTCATTTGGAATCTGGGCAGATTTACCTCCAAGTGCATGAGCTATCTTCACGATTTTCTCGAACCCCATCTCCGGATCACTAACAGGCACAAATGTAGGAAAGCCAAGCTTCATACCATACCTTGAATAAGAAATACATGAAAATCAATAGTTCAACTAAAATATTCTGACATTAACATTATGATAGGTGCATACTTGTGATATGATTGATTAAATGATTCGTTTTGCTCTTTTGCAGGAACAGCAACAACAACATATAGATGTTTTAACTGCCTCTTGAGCATATTCACCCTGAAAAGGCATATCGAAACTGAAGTCATTATCATAGTCGTTAGGGTGGATTGGAATAAGAGTCTCTCACCTGCTAAAGACAGCACCTTCATTTTGACAATCCCAGTTTGTCTCAAAGATAAATGCAACAGATAGCTCGCCGTTGTTGAATATAAAGTCCTGGGATACACTTGGTCAGGTTACAGAAAGGCGCCACAGAAACAGTTGTGTGACGTTGAATCAGGAAGAGGTGCTTACAGGAGATATTGACAGGAAGTTTAGGCGGTATGAGTTTGCAGCTAAGAATGCAGCAATGAAGTTGATGAGGCTTGGCTGTTGTTTATCCCTCCATGACGTGCTCATCGCGCATACTCCACGACCTGCAGGACGGTGCCCAAAGCCCCAAACAGAGTAACCAAAAATTGTGCTCAATGTAGGATAAGCTAAAAGCAGCCTGCTGCTTCTTTGCTTCAGGCTTCCTGTAGTGGTCTAACATTGGAGTTTCCATATGAAAGAATTTTAGCGTGCAAACTGAATTCCTAAGTGCTCCTGAGTCCTAACATACTGAAATTGAACAGCTGAATACTGCAAAGTGATGGGCTTAAATGAAATAGGACATGAAATGAACATGCCATTAGCAAGTAAGACGTGTCCACAAATAGCAACAGGCTGGTGCTTCCGGAATCAAGCAGACATTCCTAGAACTAGAAGTAAGAAATGCTGAACTTGAACAGGTGAACACTGCAAACTGATGGCTTTAACTCCTTAAGTAGGGCATAAGCAAGTAAAACATATCCAAGAAGCAAGCCACTAATTCCTAGAACTAGTAGGATTCAGAAATGTAACTCGGACCGTACTGAACTCGTGATTTGCGACATTGTGGGGTTGATTGATCCAGTATGGGGCGATGATGCGATGCCCTAAGCAGTATAAGTAGCGCGTGATGGGCTAGAGAGAGAGAGAGAGAGACCTGGAGCAGCGGGTTGGGGCGGCGGCAGTGGGAGGCAGGTCCAGCCGGTGGAGCGCTCCATCGGATCGGAGGCGCGCCTGACCGCTGACGGGGACGGCGAGACGAGGCGGCGGGGATCCAGCGGAAGAGCCACCCAACTCGCCGTCGGCTCGGCTCCTGCGGTTTCGCGGCGGCTTTTGCTGGCGCCGGGCCCACAAGTGCTAGACTTGCTACTTCTTCCTTGACGCCTCGTTTTTTTATGGGCCAAAGCCCGGCACTTCGGCAAGGATGGGAACCCAGGGATTTGGCCCGTTTGAAAGGAAGTGAAATGGGCCAAATTTCCTGGATTTGAGCTAAACTCTTATGCTGTACCTTTTCTCTCTTATTTTGTGTGTGTTGGGGGAGGGATTTTTCATCTTTGATTCTTTTAGAAAACTTATTTTACAAATAAAATTCTAAAAAAAATTTATTATAAAAATGGTTCATTTTCGTGGCACCAATGAATTGACACCGGGACTATCGTGCCTCAACAGAAGTTAAATCACTAATATGAAGGGGAACGGTGCCAATGTGGAATAAGTTTTTCAAAAGATCAAAAGCTAAAAATTCAAGGGGGCCGATAGCTGAAACGGTTGTTAAATTGTTGGTGCATTTCATCAAGTAGTAAGCATATATTATATTTCCCTTATGTAAGTATTGCGTCATGTTTGAACATGGTTTAATCATGCTTTTCCGGTATTTCTGGGCACTGACAGAACCATGCCGTTGCTTTATATTTCTCTCTCTTTTTTGGGGACTAAATTGGCGCCGTCCCTATCGTTTGGTGTAATTCTGCACTGTACCTCATTTTGGCGTGTTAATTCTACTAGTATTGATCATCTGTAAGCTAACGGTTGGGCAAATGAAGAGCAGCACGCACCGTGAAAAATGATCATGCAGCTACATGGTAAGGAGTATCTCTTCTGGGCTTCACGCTGTGGAGACTAGTTATAATTCGACTCCAATCATGCTGCCACCGTGAGGCACATGGCGAATTCGCCCAACGGCCGGCCAAACACCATCAGTAAAATCATTTTTTCAGAGGCTCGCAAGCTAGTGGCAGCTAGCTAGTAAAATGATCGACCACAAAGCGCGCGACTGAAGAAGAAATCTTCTTCAGTTTCAGTTTCAGTTTCAGGGCGTCCAGTTGCGTACCGCTGAAACAACCACGAGTTCAGACTTCAGATTTCAGACATCGACACGGCTACTGAATGATATCCGTGGCGAATGCGATCGATTGAAAACTGAATTTGAGAGGCAATTCTTCAGACAAAAAAAGGTGAGCAGCAACATTTGCGCCTATCCTAATCGATCACCATGACATGATTGCCCGATGGAGCGGGCATCATGACATGAGCCGGCTTCAGTACTCCGAAAAGGATATCAAAGTAAAGGACTGATTATAAAAGCAACAACGTACACAGGCATGTCCAAGGAGTAGTATTAGTTTGAAGTTTTGAACTAGAGAAAGAGCAAGCATGGGGCATCGTGTTCGCAGTTGCAAACTTTCAGTGAGATGAGATGGGGGGTATATGATGCATGTCCACTGATCCATTGCTTGTGATCCACGTACAAATCGAATCCCAGGTGCTCGCAATTCGTACGTAATTTAGGCCTCTTCAATTCGGATCCTCATGATCGAACGCAATGCAATTCCAAGTGTCGATGGCGTGATGATACTTTGCTTCCTCTTTCCGCGCTCCAATTCGCCTGACTAGCAGTGAGTATCTGTGTCTGTGTCGGCGGCGGCGAGTGGTGAGCCCCTAATTGCTCCACTGATCGAACTAATCCACTGTAAACCATCACTAGCAAAGGACGCTAATGTCAGTCGATCACACTGTTTGACCAGAAATACTCTACTTTCTTTCTGCATGCTCTGTGTTTTTCGAGGTGTATGTATGTCAGTTGAAGACTGCTCATCGAGCAGTTTCTGGTGTACCTTTGGATTTTTTGGGTAAAACTTGTAACTTCTAAATTTAGGATTTGTTTGGTACAGCTTCAACTCTAATTCCATCTCTCAGAACTAGAGCTCAGCTAAACAGTTTCAAACTCACCTAAAATAGAGGTAGAACTCCATCACAAATTGAACTAGAGAAGTGGGGCTGGGTTTAGGCAGCTCGATAACTCCACACCAGACCTAACTCCTGGAGTTAAATTTAGGAGTTAGAGCTATATCAAACAGACCCTTAATTTTAAGAGTTGGATTTGAAGTGGAATTGTGCAGCTAACTAAATCCAGCTCCATCTCTCTAATTAATTTTAGGATAAAGTTTTATTAAGCTTCACTTTTATTTTTATTTTAGGTGAAACTGAAGCAGGGGCTGTGCAAAACTGTAGTAGTAGACAGTAGTGGAAGCCAACGAGGGAAGATCTGGGCCGTTGATGCAGATGGAAGCAGGACATCCAGGACGTGTCCCATCTGCCACGGCACGGCACGGTCCAATCCCAGCATAAAACCAAAACCCACTCTTCCGACTCCATCGCTCGCTCGCCTCCACACACTGACCCATGGCCGCGCTCCGCCTGCTGCTGCTCGCGCTCGCCGTTGCCTCGTGCGCCGCCGAGCCGCCGCAGCGGGAGCGCTCGGCGCTGCGTGCCTTCCTCGCCGGCACGCCGCACGAGCGGGCGCTCGCCTGGAACGCCTCCACGCCCGCCTGCGCCTGGGTCGGCGTCACCTGCGACGCCACCAACGCCACCGTCCTAGAGCTCCGCCTCCCCGGCGTCGGCCTCATCGGCCGCGTCCCGCAGGGCACGCTCGGCGCGCTCCGCGGCCTCCGAGTGCTCTCCCTCCGATCCAACCGCCTCTTCGGCGACGTCCCCGGCGATCTCTTCTCCCTCCCAGACCTCCGCTCCCTCTTCCTCCAGGGCAACCTCTTCTCCGGCTCCGTCCCGCCCGACGTCGCCAAGCTCACGGCGCTCCAGCACCTCGCTCTCTCGCGCAACAACCTCTCCGGCGCCATCCCGTTCGCGCTCAACGGCCTTGCCAACCTCCGCTCGCTCCGCCTGGACGGCAACCGCTTCTCTGGCAGCCTCCCGAGCTTGACGCTCCCGCTCCTCGAGGTTTTCAACGTCTCCTACAACCAGCTCAACGGCTCCATCCCCACCTCGCTCGCGCGCTTCCCGCCTGAGTCCTTCGCCGGCAACCTCCAGCTCTGCGGCAAGCCCCTGAGCCACCCATGCGAGCCCTTCTTCCCGTCTCCTGCTGGCGCGCCGACGGACGGAGCAGGCAGAGGCGGTTCCGTGCCAGTGTCCGAGAAGAAGAAGAAGAAAAAGAAGCTGTCCGGCGCGGCGGTCGCGGCCATTGCCGTGGGCGCCGGGGCGGCGGCTCTGCTGGCTCTGGTGCTACTCGTGGTCTGCACCGCCGCCTCCCGGCGCCGCGGGGCGAACGGCGAGGTCGGGAAAATAGCGGCGGCGGGGACGCAGAGGGGCCTGACGCCACCGTCGACGGCGTCGGGGGAGCTGACGTCGTCGACGTCGAAGGAGATCGCGCTGGCGACGGCGGCGGCGGCGGCGGCGGCGGAGAGGAGCCGGCTGGTGTTCGTGGGGAAGGGGGCAGCGTACAGCTTCGACCTGGAGGAGCTCCTGCGGGCGTCGGCGGAGGTGCTCGGGAAGGGGAGCGTGGGGACGTCGTACAAGGCGGTGCTGGAGGAGGGCGCCACGGTGGTGGTGAAGCGCCTCAAGGAGGTGGCGGCGTCGCGGCGGGAGTTCTCGGTGCACCTCGACTCGCTGGGCAAGGTGGAGCACCGCAACCTCCTCCCCTTCCGAGGCTACTACTTCTCCAAGGACGAGAAGCTCCTCGTCTGCGACTACCTCCCCGCCGGCAGCCTCTCCGCCACGCTCCACGGTCAGTCCAGTCGTCGTCTTAATTTTCTGCTCGCCGCCGCCATCCACGTTTAGCTTGATTTTCCGGCCGGCATTGAGCGGAATTCGCGCCATCTTTGCTTGCAAGTACGCGCCAAGTCCAATCCAACTAACACTAGCTAGGAATACTCGCGCAAGTAAAAACGCTGCATTGCAGTACGATGATAAACAGTGTGGGTGTCATGCTGTAAAGCGAAAGCCATTGGGGCACACCTACATACACGACACACGACTATGAGTACGATACACGCAATGCAAATCGCATCAAGTGAGTGTCTGTGATCTCAATTTCGATCGAAGATGCTGTTGCGATATCAACTATAAACAGGTGAAAACTGTAGCTACTACTTCAGAATGCAGTCCAGCAATTGAGCAAAATTATCAAGTATATTTAGACGACAATGGGGTAACTGATGTTCCACTCATAAAACATTCTCTGGGTTGTTGGCGCTTACTGTTTGGAGCTACATATTCAGTTGATTACTACTTCTACTTTAGCGGTACAACTACTTTGGTACGGAGTTTTTCTTTAGAATGTTTCATGGCATGGAGGTACGTATGTTTGCTCTAACAACAGCAACAGTACTGTACATAGTACATACCACTGTAGAGTGTAGATTAAGCATGTTTTAGACACATCGTCGTTTGATTGCATCATCAACATCACTGCAAACTTCCTCAGTAAACCTTCAGTCTAATTCAGGCGGTGGTTGGTAGGTGTAAGGTGAATTTTGGGTCAAGCTGCAAATAATTAATCACAGTGCAATCCAATGATTCGAGATGCTATAACTAGTCAGCAAGGGCATGTACAAGAGATGTGGACTCTAGCTTCTTTCCAGCGGCGCATGGGCTTGAGGTTCCAAACCTAGGAAAGTGATTGAGAGGGTAGCGTTTGCATTTGACCAGCGTTCTTCAGATTCCAAATGGCTTATGTCCAAATCATCCGAAAGGGATTGAAAGATAAATGTAAGGTTCAGTACCCATCTTCTGCTATCCATGATGCCGCCCTGAATTTTAAAATTTTCTGAACGACTTGCCATGCTAGTTTTTTTTTTTTTTATGCAAGCAGTGTCAAGTAGTAGCAAAATTTACTGCCGTTCATCAGTTACCAGAGGGCTTATTTTGGGTATCACTCAAATGTCAATTGCCTGTCACAAGCGAAGCATTTACTACCAAATCCTTAAGTCTGAGATTTATCTAATTGCTTAGTTATATTATTTTTCAGTACGTCAAGGTTTTTTTATTAACTGTTTACGTCAATGTTCTGTCGTCATACGCGTATGCTAATTACTACCTACTACTGCTTATCCAGTATGTTGATCTTTCATACAAGCAACGTATGTAGCATGCATAATCAGTGTGTTTTACATCATAATTGTTATTGTTATATTTAGAAGTCCACGAACACGTACGGCATAGTCGATTGCTTCTTAAATTTCGAAGGAGAATCCTTTGTTTCTCTAACTTATTTTTTTTGCTGGGCTTTATCTAACTAATCTCTCTACCAACTCGACCAACCTGAGTTTTGTATTCTGGTTTCAATAATAGAAGATGCTTGCCTTCTTGCTGTCCAGCAGTAGTGCCTACCAAAAAAAAAAAAATCAGGTTTACTACTGTGTAGTGTATGCATCAATGGAAACAAAATTGGAGGCGCGATTCATATCACTAATAATTCAGCCGATAGCGACAGGCTCATGCGATCTTTATCCCGTTTAAGAACTGTCTTTTCATGATCACTTCACTTGTAAAACTAGCATGTATAATTCACAAAAATGATAAAAAAAATTTCCAACAAAACTTAATCGTAGCATAATTGTAAATTGTATTTGCGTATGTTCATAATGGTGTGCGAGTTCGTATTGTGGTAAAAAATAGTATGATACTACGAATCTCTCATATGCCTAGATTCCCTTTTCAAGCATCCGATTGGTTTTGGAATTCATTAAAATTATGTAATTATCATTTATTTATTGTGACTTGATTTATCACTAAATGTTCTTTAAGCCTGATTTAAATATTTTTATATTTGTACAAAATATATTGAATATGACGGATGATAAAACGTTTATAAAAAAGTAACAGCGTCATATATTAAAAAACGAAGATAGTACTAGTACGATACTACAAATCTCTCATATGCTTAGATTCCCTTTTTAAGCATTGAACTAGTTTTGGAATTCATTGAAACTATTGAGAATTATGAAAACTAGTGCAAGAATGATTATATTGTGATATAAAATTTGAATATTATAAAGTTTATATTTTGAAACGGAATAAGTAGTGGTTTTATTGTGCATTGCTTGCTGCTCTGCGTGTTTGTTGTTGGAGAAGGCTCACAGTGAATTTACCACAGGGAGCCGGGGCACCGGGAGGAGGACGATGGACTGGGACTCGCGGATGCGCGCCGCGCTGTCGGCCGCGCGCGGCGTGGCGCACTTGCACACGGCGCACAGCCTCGCCCACGGCAACGTCAAGTCCTCCAACCTCCTGCTCCGGCCGGACCCCGACGCCGCCGCGCTCTCCGACTACTGCCTCCACCAGCTCTTCGCCCCGTTGTCGGCGCGCCCCAACGCCGGCGGGTACCGCGCGCCGGAGCTCGTGGACGCGCGGCGCCCGACGTTCAAGTCCGACGTGTACTCGCTGGGGGTTCTCTTCCTGGAGCTCCTCACCGGCAAGTCACCCGGGAACGCGTCCGTGGACGGCGACGGCGCGGTGGACCTCCCTCGGTGGGTGCAGTCGGTGGTGCGGGAGGAGTGGACCGCGGAGGTGTTCGACGTGGAGCTGGTGCGGCTCGGCGGGAGCGCGGAGGAGGAGATGGTGGCGCTGCTGCAGGTGGCCATGGCGTGCGTGGCCACCGCGCCGGACGCCCGGCCGGACACCGCCGACGTGGTCAAGATGATAGAGGAGATCGGCAGCGGGCACGGGCGGACGACGACGGAGGAGAGCGAGGGTGGTCGGGGCGCGTCGGAGGAGGACCGGTCGAGGGGGACGACGCCATGAATACTCTCTCTACTGGTGACGTAATGCAGCAGCACATGACAGGGTAAATTGATGCACAGCTTCGTTCGTTCATGGCAAAGTTCTCTTTTTTTTTTCTCCTCCATCTCTTCAGTTTTTAGCCTACTCTCTTGATGATCTAGTAATGTTCCATTGTTTCGTCGATCCGATGAGTTATTACTACCTGTTCGTTCCTCTCCAGCCAAGTGTAATTTTTCAGTCCATATCTACTACTACCACCATTGTAGCTCTTCGTATTCATCTTCATTTTGATGCTGTGAAGTAGTAGTACTTAGTATGTAGGAGTATGACACATGAATAAACAGAAAACCTGTGAAAGTACTGTACCATTTGACAAAGCTGGCGCTACCTGAATCTGAAGACACTAGAAAAAGAAAAACATGAATTGAGGCTCATGCTGTATCACAAAAAATTCAGAAAAAATCCATCTCATCCAAATACAGTGTACCCTCAGCCTTGTTTACACGGGGTACTACTATAGTACGTACAGTAGGTTGTTTGATTGGACTCACCACGTCAGAATGTCGGATGTCATCTTGCTGAAGAATCTGCATTTTGCAGCTGTGGATCGATGTCCCACTGGAAGTAACATCGTCAGGTTAGATTTGCAGGTGACTGGAAACCTGAAGCGTGTCTCCTCTGCTCCAACCCAAGCCTCCAACCAATGCATTACGCTGCTGCCGAACACGAGGGCAGAACATACACATACACACAGAACATAAGATTCCGTCATATACTCATATGTGCGTACACAATGGGGATTAAAACACATCCTGTATTCACATCATTCGGTATCTTGAATCATCGATTATTCTCTTGTATGAAGAAGCAGCAATCAGCAACCAGAATGCACCACAGAATACACTTCATTATGTGTTGAACTGAACATCTCAGCAGGGATCAAAGCCAATCAAACCCTGCATTATGTATCTCAACGTATGACATTCTTTTTTTTATCACTGCAGGTCAATGTCCAGCATCCTTTTTCCTTTTGTTAACATTGTTGTACAAAAGGCAGAACAAGCTTCGAAGCTGTATTTACTATTTCACTGTTGTTGGTTACACTGCCACAGAACGATCATCTAATGAATTAGCTGTGGAATCAGAAACTGATAATCTAATCCTAATTAAGTATAGCTTTCGAATTTAATTCAGTAGTCCATATATATAACTGTGCTGGGTTGCTTGCTGGACTCTGTCCGCTTGATTGCTTGAATGCACGATCTTGATCCAACTGCTTCTGTAAGCCCAAGAGGGGTTCGGAGAATTATTCTCCGCTTTCGTGACGCCTCCGGCCCCTCACCGGTTGACTTATTCTCTAATAAAACAAAACGGTTTATTAGGGAATAAAAAATAATTTATAGGTAAAACTTTTATATATTCGTTCGTAACGATTTAAAAGCCAACGCTAAAAAAAATTACGTTGAAAATATCTTAAAATCAACTTTGAAAATTCAAATTTTGGCTTTTGTTTTTACTTATTAGACCAACCGATGGGGCTGCTAGATTTTTCGCACGCACGTTCTCGATCTAACTGTCACTGTGAACCCAAGTACGGGTCGGAGAATTTTTCTCCGAACCCCCCGCGTGGCCTCGTGATCTGGGCCAGAAGAGGGAGTGAGGCTGCGCGTGAGTATGCGAATTTTTTTATTTTTAATTTTTTTATTAAAAGTTTTGCAAAAATAGTTTTCTATTTTAAAATTTGATAAAACTAGTCTCCCGCCGCTCTCTGGGAGGGCGATTATTAAAAATCGTCCTCCTAGAGGGCGGCAAATCTGACGTGGCAGATGGTCATTGGCTCTCGGCCAACGACCGTCAACGAGCGGCCTGCACATTTTGCAGACGGCTCCCTTGCCGTCCTCTGTAAGGGTGGTTTTGCACTGTGGAGGGGGCCGCCTGCAAAAGGGCGGTGAGGGGGCCTGGATTTTGCAGGCGGTCCCTTTGTAGCCCTCTGTAAGGGTGATTTTTACTATTCATCCAAAAATAATGTTTTCCATGCAGTTACAGTTATGAGTTCAGTTATCCATTTAGCTTCAAAAATGAAGATGTAGCGTACTGCTTCAGATAAACTTGTTCAGGATTTCGTTCAGCAGTTCAGATGGTTAATAGGCAAAAGAAAACACACAATAAAAATAAGAAAGTACTGTAAGTCTGTAACGAACTGTAGATATATTGCATCTAATCTGACGACACATAAAGAGATTAACAAAAATAAGGATGGAGTAGAGTAAACATTGACTTCCTTAAGCCTTTCCTGATTTGTAAGTATCCGGTGATTAGATGAATGCATTAGCTGCTCACTAAGCAAGTACGAAGTGATGAGGTCGCACTTTCAAGATGAATCCAATATGTTTTTTTACCATTCATATCGAAAACACTATTTTTGGATGAGCAGTAAAAATTAATTGCTTTTACAGAGAGCTACAAGGGGGTCCCCTGCAAAATTCCAGAACCCCTCGTCGCCCTTTTGCAGGTGGCCCCCTCCACAATGCAAAACCGCCCTTATAGAGGGCGACAAGGGGGTCGCCTGTAAAATGTGCAGGCCGCCCGTTGACGGCTATCGGCCGAGAGCCAACGACCATCTGCCACGTCAGATTTATCGCTCTTTAGGAGGGTGATTATTCAAAATCGCCATCCCAGAGAGCGGCGGGAGATTAGTTTTTTCAAATTTTGAAATAGAAAATTATTTTTGCAAAACTTTTAATAAAAAAATTAAAAATAAAAAAAATTCCGAGTAGGCCGTAAATTGGGTTTTCGCGGTGAGCGCACGAGTGGGCCGCGGCCCTAGCTTTGACTTGTTCCTCCAACTCCAACCATATCGGTATATCTCGATCCTTTCCTCGCGCGGCCGCGGCGGCACGCGTGCGCTAATCTTCTCTCTCTCTCTCGATCTCCTCTTCACCACTGCAGCTGCTGCAGGTGATTAATTATTAAACAGCAGCACATGACAGGGTAAATTGATGCACGGCTTCGTTCTTTCGTGGCAAATTTCTCATCCCCCCCCCCCTCCATCTCTTTAGTTTTTAACCTTTCTTGAGTCTTGATCTAGTAATTTTCCATTGTTTTCGTCGATCAAATGAGTCGCTTTTTTTTTTCTCTTCTTGCTGTTCGTTCCTCCAGCCAAGTGTAACTTTTCATTCCATATCTAATAGGGTTAATTGGACTTCTTCGATTTTGAATTATATATGTACTATTCGTCCATTTGAAAACATATCATCATAAAATTGAAAACATATCATCATAAAATTAGAGATATTGTTGAATTATTCGAAAAAATATTTCACTTTGAATAGGTTAGCTACAAGGTTAGTTTTATTTTTTTCATCCTCTCTCTTTCTCTCACTATGAATTTAGTGCATATTTCTTAGAGGTTGTGTTAAGCTAGCTCTTGCATGAGAGCCAACACTTACCACTTTACCTCTCTTTTTGGCACAAGCATATAGCTTGCTTATAGCTCAATATTATCCTTGCTCTTATCTCCTCCACATGTATTTATAGCTAGTTTATAGTCTTCTATTATACTTGCTCTCACCGCTTCTTTTGGATATGTCTTGCCCGCACCGTAGGGAGGAGAAGATCAATACCGGTTGGTTTCAGCAATCAACAGCAATATCACTACTCCATGTGCCTCCATTGATTTTTTTAGGTTAATTGGATCCACGCTATTGCAAATTTGACCAGGAAGTTCCGGGCCTGGTAGAAGTTATCCAAAACTAATAGCGTGGAAGTTCCGGAATAGTCAAATTTGCAATTGCGTGGATCCAATTAACCTAAAAAAATTCAATGGAGGCACGGGGAGTAGTGACATTGCTGTTGATTGCTAAAACCAACCGGTATTGATCTTTTCCTCCCTGCGATGTGGGTAAGACATCCAGAAGAAGCGGTGAGAGCAAGTACAATAGCAGACTATAAACTAGCTATAAACACATGTGGAGGAGATAAGAGCAAGGATAATATTAAGCTATAAGCAAGCTATATGCTTGTGCCAAAAAGAGAGGTAAAGTGGTAAGTGTTGGCTCTCATGCAAGAGCTAGCTCAACACAAGCTCTAAGAAATATGCACTAAATTCATAGTGAGAGAAAGAGAGAGGATGAAAAATAAAACTAACCTTGTAGCTAACCTATTATACATGTTAGCTATAATATTAGCGTATAGTAAGGAGTAAACTCTACTATTAAACTTGCTCTAAAAGAGGAGAAAAAAAGAAAGCATGCTACAAATTTATAGCCAGCTACAGCACAGCCTCCAGAACATTGTGTGTACAAGAGGTGGGATCAAGTATTAATTAATGTAGTATATATTATAGGTAACTATTGTATGAATTGGCTATTAGATGGACTATAGATGATTTGTAGCTAATAGTTGGGTGTACTATTAAACTTGCTCGGATGGCGGGCTATATAGGCCCCGTTTAAGGGAATTTCTGGCAACTGCATCTTCTTCCAAAATTAGAAACTCCCCAAACAGTCCATGTTCTTGTTCAGATTCTGACAAAAGCTATGTTGTAAAATTTTGAAAATGAATTAGAAGCTAGAAGCTGAAAAACTTAAGTTCCTGCAGATTCTCAAAAGCTAGCTACCAATCAGTTGCTTTTCAGAATCTTAAGCTCGTCCAAACAGGCCTATAACTCCTTAGGCCCGGTTACAGTTTTAGAGATAGTTTTTTGTTGCACGCAAAATGAAGAACCTCATTAGCACATAATTAATTAAGTATTAACTATTATAAATTTAAAAAATAGATTTTTTTTAATTTTTTTAAACAACTTCTATATAGGAACTTTTTTTAAAAAACACATCATTTAACGGTTTAAAAAACATACTAACGGAAAATGAAAATGAAGAAGTTAAAGTTTGGAGTTAAAGAATAGAAAGGAGGCCTTAGCTACAACACGTTAGGGTGATTCGGCGATAGGTGATGCTATGAACTGATCTCCACGCAGATCCGCCAGGTTTTCAGGTTGAGTCTGATCCAACTCGTAAGATGGAATGCTGGATCGAGATGATCCTACTGCTAAGTCCTAACTGTTAGGAATAAGTCGTGCACTAAAAGTTACAGATTGATGTAGCAAATAATAAAGGGCCGATACTTCTACACTAGTGCAAACTTGTTCGATCCAAAATGCCAGTCGAGCAACTTTGTTCTGGTAGTAGTAGATACAGATCGATGCTTACGGTTACGGTTCATCTGTTCACCATAAGTATACACAAGTTACTCACATAGTCTATCTTCAGGGAAAATATAGATAGACGCTTTTGGCTCATTTGTTCACCAAAAGCATACATAAGCTACTCATAATTTAATGGAGCTCTAAAAAAACTCATAATTTAATGTTCACATTAAAACAGCAGCAGTGTCCACTAGCATCTAACAAAGCTTACCAGACTTTGAACTCCCATGGCTGCCAAATTTATTGGCCACCGCTGTTTCAGTTAATGTATTCCAAACCTACAAAAGAGAGAAAATGAGAGTCATGGAGCCATAAAACAAGTAAAAAACTGTAGTAGTACAGAAGTAAACACATAACTTACTTTTAGGTTGCCCTTGGATCCGCCCACAGCTAACAGGAAGGGACTGTCCATTGAAAACGATACCGAGAAAATTGCACCCTGAAATTGCAATAATGTAAAGAAGCAGCAATAACTACAACAATTTCTTCCTTCCAATAAGATATCAATTTTACAAGAGAACATACAACTTTCAGATTCCGCAAAGCAATGCATGACGGTTGGTTGCCTGATATATCCCACAGTTTCACCTGTACATGGATAGAAATTAGTAACTGGAAGGGTGAACTTTTATTCCAATAAATTCCTCATAAAAAAACAGATTCCCACCAATTTATCAGTTGAAGCTGTTGCAAGAAGCTGCAAGCAAAAAATAAAGGATCAGCATTCAAATATTATGTTATCTTGTTCAGTGCATTGGCATATGCAACATACATTTGGGGCAGAAGGACCAAACGTGATGGATGAAACAGCCTTATCATGTGCATGAAGAGTAAACATGGGCAAACTGGAATTTTGATTTGATGAAGCTCTCCGCTTATCGAATGCCTGAACCATGCCATTTTCAAGGCTGACCTGTAATACCGCAATAATAAAAATATATTATAGTACCTGGTAGTCTTTGACTATAAACATAACCAAACTAATTTAGAATCTAAACAGAAAAACAGGAGATGAATCAAAACAAAACAAAAACTAATGCAAATTGTAAGGAGAAAAATAAAATAAAAAGTCAATTCTATTGGAATCGAAAAAAAGAAAAAAATATCAGAAGTGATAATCATAAGTTTGATCTTTACAGATTTCAGGTGTGATAATCATTTCAATGCAGAACACACCATGAATCTTTCAGGAAACATGCAGTTTGAACAGATGAAAATGTGAGCACAGGCTCATATTTTTATCTGAACACTTACAACCAGGATAATAATAATAGCATGAAGGGAGCATACCCGAGAAATGCAGAAAGTATACGCCTAATGAAAACATCGCTGTTCACATAAAACTCATATGTATTTTGTTTCTTCTAAGACAAAAAAATTTAAAACAAAATTTAGAATGGTGCCACACACCATGAGGTACATGTATAATTTTCTTCAACCTTTTTCATACTGATTCTACACAAAGCAGGGTAATGGCATAACAGTGCACCACAAACATGAACGAGAATAGTGTATGCTTCCAACGAAGAAACATATACACGAGATTTAGGAACTCACCACGAACGAGTGTTCATTGTGTGGATCCCAAGCCACGGATTCCACGTCAGCTTCAACTGGCCATCTAATACAATCTGGTGAACAATTTTTCACATCCTTCTGCACATGGGGATATGCAAAAGGGCATTAGTCCCACAATTGAAGGATACAGACACACACCATTCCAAGACAAGAGCTGACCAAGGTGAGAGTGTCTAGGCTGTCCTCATTTTCTGGTATTTGAAACAGCGAAAATCTCTAAAGTTATAGTAAAATTAACAGGCTGTGTACAATAACTAGCTATGGTGGTTTCAACCGCACTGCCTGAAGCAAACAGAAATATTCTGATGGGAAAATGTAATAACAAAACTCTACCTGTGTGATTATTATTTTGTTTCAGTACAGCAGATTCCAAGGCTGGGTAAAGCCAGGCAGCATTATGCTTGGCTATCCAACGTAAATAAACCCAACAATTCTCATGGAGATGAAATATAAAAAACAAGCAATAAGAAAGCATGCATGCATGCTGTTGGCATGAAAGGATTTGAAATATTGTTAATTGTCTGAAAAGGCAACTAATAACAGTTTAATAATAACAATGAGAATACTAATTTCTGATTTCCATCAAGATTCAAATCAACACATTGCAAATATATCATAACCAATTCTGATGTGCAAGCCTAATATGCATAGTCAGGAATGATACGGCAAAAGTCACCAATAGATACATTACCAAAGCAACTGATTTATCGAATGATCCACTAAGAATAATTTCAGGTGAGAACTGGCTCCAAGTGACTGCTTGAACCTACAAGATGAAGACAATATAAGCATGACACATACTGGGTTGATGTGTAACAGACAAATAGAAATGAAAAAAATGTAGGTGATTGCCTTGTCATTATGATGGTCTAATGTGGTCAGACATTTACCAGCAGCTACATCCCAAATCTTGACCATTTTGTCTGCACTAGCACTAGCTAGAATATTCCTGTCAATAATAATAATTCAATTGCTAAGAGGCCAAAAGATTAGGAGTTGAAACATCATGTGAGCTAAAATAAATACGTACATATATTCCTTGTTCCATGCAATGCCAAGTATAGAGTCTCTATGGCTTCCCTTCCTGTACGTTACAATCTGAATGTGAAAGATGTAGTTAGGATACCACTACAGCAGCAAGTGGGTGCTCCATACTCTCAAAGATTGAAAACCAGAGAAATGAAACAAAGAAGAAATGGTTGGTAGGCTATTTACTAACTGTCATTAGGACACAAAGAAAATATTTGCCTAGCTCCCCAAATTAGAAAAAAAAATTCATATAATGGCGTTGTTACACAGTAGGTCAGAACTGGTAGCTAGGCCCAACCTTTTTGCGCTTCCCCGCCTTGTTCTTCAATTTTCCACCCAGTACAATAACGGGTTCAATCTCCTCAACCTATTGAACACCGTATTGAAGTATTAAAAGAATATGTAAAATAAATAATTTTCTTTGAAATGAAACAATTCAGGAGCTTGTGAAATAGCAGTCTTGTGTATTTCTAGAAATATTACTATATTCAAGTCCCATATTTCGATTTCTGGACACATGGTACCAACAGCCATGAGGTTTCCTGCAAAAAAATGTACATAGCGGGGTACAAAATAAGTGACAACATTGTATATTTATAATCATATCAGGTAAGACCTTACCTTTCTGACCATCCTTAAGGTTACAGCCTGACCATGCAAGACACAGTGGAAAATCAGGGAGGGGAATCTCATGAAACGGATACATATGTGCATCCCCATCCTCCAGTTCTTCGAGTATTGACACCTGTCACCAGATGTATGGCTTATAAATGTATAGAATCACCAAGTCTCAGAGCAAGTAACTTCTGGCACATTGGCACAAAGCATACGAAACATGATGGGAGCAGAGTAGACATTACAAAAGTGCTATGGGCATGCACTAGGCCCATGTGGCAGTTTAGCCAGGATAGATTAGGAATAAATAAATCAAAAAAGGTTGGAGATTATGTAGTTAAGAAAGAGATGAGGTTTGCTAGTAAATTAGAGACAGAGATTGGAATGTTTTTTTTATAAAATTCTAGATATTCCCTTAGTTCCTAGATACCAAATCAATCCTCCATATATGTAAAGGGACCCTATGTACTCCATTGTCACTTTGTCAGTCAATCAATGAATCTCTAGGTTAGCCCTTAAGTCCCAAGATCATCTTAGCCCAACAGGGAGAAGCAGAGAAGAGCCCTGCTGGTGTTTTAAGAGGGCGAGTGCACTATCCCCATCTATTTGGACCCTTACCCTAGCATTACTTGCATGTCCAGCAGTTGCTGAAAAAATTGAGTGGTTCTTCACTAAGCTCATCCCATCAACGGTTTGGTGAATCCTATGTAAGAACATCCAAAAGGCCCCAAACAAGAATTTAAAATACATAGCAACCGAAACATCAAATCTCATCCCCTGATACCACGTAAACATGGTAATTACAAAATCTGTTGTCCATAAATGGTGATTGCAGTTTAGCCAGTCCATAACAGCTACCTCAAAAATTTGAGAATATGGACCAGCATCATGTTTACAAACTTTCTCCTGTAGTTGGATTCCCCAGAACCACAGGAATCCTTAGAATGGGGTTCCAACTCAGTGCCTTTTGTTTTGAGATTTTGGGAAGGGTTGCTCTTCGGAAGCCACAAAGTACTGAAGCCCAGGAGATTGAAAGTAGGGGGAAAAAAGCTCATGTCACACTACCCAGGACAAAGACACACACTTTTACGTTTCAAACAGGATAATTCATAAGCACCTATAAAAAGAGATAACCAACGTACCCCTGTCTGTAGGGAAAGATTCTAAGTTGCTAATCATACTTGCCTGAAGATAACTGTAAAGATCCTTGTTGTGTACACTGGCAATCATGATATCACTAGGTTTGACAGTCTTGTCTTCAATCTCTTCATCCTCCTCCTCATCATCATCCTCGTCATCCTAGTTATAGCAGCTACATGATAACTAGACCATAGCTTAAAAGAAAAGAAGTTTATAGAAAGCGAATAAAATAAAGCATAGTCACCATGTAGTTCTTCTTAAGGTAAGGGTCCATGTCGTTTGTCGGATAGTACAAGTCCCCTAACCCGGAGCCAAGAATATTGAATCCTGAAGAAACAGTAAAACATGACCAAAGCAGGAATTATGTAATGCCAACTGGTACTGCACCCAAGGGGCAACAATTCACACATACAAGGAGGAGGTAATAAGATTGTATACCTCCATCCTCGTAGTCATAATTTTCCATGTCAAGCTCACGGAGGCCAGAAGAGATATAATCAACCGAGTTATCAGAGTTCTCCTTGGAAAGAGCACTGGCCACACCCTTGGCCTGAACAACACCATCGTCGTCGCCATCCTGAGCTCCATCAACAATGTCCATGTTATCCTCTTCATCATCGTAATCACTCTCATGACTGCAGATAAACACATAAAAGAACAAAAAACAGCTGAAATTGGAAATATCTATCTAGTAATATTTATGACGGTAAGTTGGGATCCTCACCACCAGTCCAAAGCAACGGTCTTCATAGCCTCATCGATTTCGGCCTGCGTGGGTGGCTCAGCAACGAAGGGGGCGTTCTTGGTCGCCCCCTTGGGGATCCAGCAAATCCCTGAGATCATCTCCCTCAGAAGAGGCGGACCTAACGTTGAACCCCAATTTTATTTGCTTTTGTGAACAAAAAAGTTAAACACTTACTCTCATTATTAGCATTAAGGTTAAGGAAGAGGGCTTCCAGATGTAGAAGAGAAGAAGGAGGGAATGCGCTCACCGGCGGCGGAAGCAGCAGGACGGCCGGCACCGCTCGCGGGATGGAGATCAACGCAAGCGGCGGGATCGTCTACTCCTTGGCCTCTAGGGCACGGCCGGGCGTAACGATTGCGCCGCTTCGGCTGGCAGGTCGTGCTTTATTGGGCCGGCCCAACGCACGATAGGCCATTAGGCCGTGCCCGTGCTATCAAAGTTGGCACGATTAGGACGTGACTACTGTTGTACTAGTAGCAACCTAAGAGTACTCTCATGTATGGGTGTAAGACTAGTGGTCTCGATTTAGATTTCACCTAATACAGGTACTATTAACATGTATAAACGGACTAGTACATCTTTCAATTCAACTCAACTCAACTAGTAGTAAACTACATGTGCTAACACTACAGAGACATCTACAGATCAAAAAGTGATATGTTATTCATCATCAACAGGGAGTAGGAGTACGTATTCTTAGACATGTTTTTTTTAAGAGTAAGGTGGGATGGGGTTAAACTCATCCTTCTGTTTGACGATGGTCCACAAGAGAGAAAAATGTGTTAGAATCTTTAAGGAATATTCTATGTCCGAAACCATCCCATCCAACATGTCCTTGAACCAAACAATCTGAACGACTTAATCTCAATTATCCAATCCCTAAGAACCAAACGCACATCTATGAGCAAGTTTAATAGCATAGCTCACTACTAGCTCCAAATCTTCTATAATCAATATAATAGTTAATTCATATAATAGTTGCTTACTATACTAGTAATATCTTATCTCACCTGTTATATACACATTACATCTTGGAGTCCGTGCTGCAGCTGGCTACAGATCTGTAGCCCGCTGCTCTTCTCTCTTTTCCTTTATCTCTTTAAAATATGTTTATAGTTGGTTTATAGCCTGCTATTGTACATCCTCTAATACCTTAAGAAGCATGGAAGGCTGCAAATATGTCTATGGGCCAAAGTTAAAAAGACCCACTAGAACATGGGCCAAAAGGCTAGTCAACGCATGGGCCAAAACTTGCTCGTGAATGTACCAGGTGACGTGCTCCTGTCTGCCCTACCCTTTTTTCTTTTATAGGCCCGTGTGGCGTGTGCCTTACCAGTCTCACATACAGATACATGCATCAACTTGCTTGTGAGTTGTGATGCGCGCGGAACATAAACGGGAGAGCGAAGCTTACGCGCGCGGAGAGGATAAAAATCGCGCGGGGCACGCGATGCGAAGACCCACCAGATCACTGAATTCAAGAGGGATATGATCACTACCATGTGAGTCTCACTATTCATGGGTCCACACATAAGTAACCATGTTGATCCACCCGGCCACTCGGCACCCAACGTCTCTTGACTAGACGGTAGAGCGTCTTCTAGCATTTCTTTTTTTTTCCCCATGTCTCCTCGCGTTTCTAGTGAAGTACTACTACGGATTCTCATTCTCCTGTGAAACAACATAGACTATTATGATGACATAAATAAAGCCTGAACATGAAAGAAGTAGTAGTAGTAGTAGAGCAAGTATTATAAAGACTCATGGATTGCCCCTAAAAAGTGACACATTGAATTAAATGATGAGGTGAATAAGAGAAGTGAAAAGAGAGAATGAGTCACATCTCATGCAAGATGCAACATCTACACAATTTACACAATTTCCAATAAAAATGCAAAGAGAAAATGAAATAGTGTGAGTGGATGTTAAGAGTTTGTGTACTAGAGGTAACATATTGTAAATGTTACCATGACATGGTTAAAATTAGATGTAGTAATCACATCCTCTGTAAAGCATGTATTCCCAATTTCCCATGATTACGGCGGACGTCAGTAAAAAAAAGGTTGAGCTAACCCTCTTACAAACTTTTCAAAAAGAGCGAGCAACCAAAAACACAGGCAGAGGCAGCTGTTTAACCCTTCAAATTCGCACATTCGTGTTACATCAGCAGTCTAGCAAAATGTTAAGCTGGTAAATGATTAGCAAACTTCTTCTGATGAATTGCGGACAACCATCAACATGTATAGTAGGTAAATTCGCTCAGATGTACTGCTGTATGAATGGAGAATTCTCTGACCGTTGTAATTATAATGCAGCATTAGAACACGAGAGTCCCCTGATATCATTAGATGAAAGGAGGACAGAGGATGTTAAAATGGATTCAATTACGGTTCCTAGCTTAAATATTTTCTTAACGAAGAGAACCGCATTAATACGATGATAAATTTCAATCATAAAAATGATATTTACATAAATTGCAGGGTAAAGATATCTTTTAGGGGGAAAAATGTAACTAGTCGACAAGTTACAGGCTTAGAGCATTATCCTACTGTAGAGATTGCATAAATTGGAACACAATCAGTTACATCAGTAAAAGTAAGGTAAAAAGGATAAAAACCTACACCAGAAAGGACTCACGGTGCCCCCCTAAACACTGCCTCCAAGAGATGAACCAAAAAAAATCAAACTGCAACATGTGATTATCTCCATAGGGCAGAAGCTAAGTTCTATTGGCCAACTGTCCTAGGACAAGGATTAGACATATGGAGTTCAATGTGACCGAAAAACCCCCCGTGAATAAAACAGCAGGTGGAAAATAGTAAGCTAGAGTATGGTACCTTTATTTGTATCTTCATCTATTCACTCTGTGTCAGAGAACTTCTTCTCAAGTTCTTGTTTCGCTTTCTCAGCTTTATCTAGTATACTGCGAATCGATGCCTCACTGGAGTAAGTTAATGCTTCCTGGACAATCTCGATAGCTTTATCATATTCTTTTAAGCTCTTGGCGAGTTTCACCAGAGCATATCCTTTGATGGCAAGTGCCCTTGCAATTACACCACGATGCCCACCGTCTTCTCTTCCCTTCTCTACTGCCACATCACAGTCTTGTATACATTCATCATACTGGAGACAAAACAAGATGTCGTCCAATTAAGATAAGAAACAAGCATGGGAATACAGATATATGGATGCACCACAAAATGCGTCAACTACATTTTGGTAATCATCTTCATTTATTTGAAATAAGATCAACTACATTTTGGTCAAAATGGGTGCCAACAAATATATAGTTATTCCACATGCCATCTAAGAACTACAAAACAGAAATAGTCAAGCATTCAGAAGAAAGAGTCAAAACAGAAAACTAACTATGCTAATGCGATGACATACGCAAGTTGTATCCTACTAGCAGTAGGACATATAAGAAAAAGAACCGAAGTCATCTACTCATCTTTACATGCCTAATGTTGACTGCTTATTGTTATCAACTTTCTAACTCCCTGCTGTGGGCTAATACTGTCCAATGTTTGTGGACCCATTTACATTTTCCATGATACAGGCCATCAGAGGATCCCTGACTTCAGTCTATCCTCGTTTCTATGTGCTTCTAGCCACTGATATAAGGAACTTTCCTCTCTTAAACATTGCTGTTTGTCATGGTTCACACTAGTAACCATTTCAAATAATAGTGGACAGACAACTATAAAACCATGCAAAGGTACAAGACATGATTAAATTCAAATCCTCTGTTTTACAAAAAAACATACCTTTTCCATTTGTAGGTATGCTCCTGCTCGCTGGGGAAGAACTGCATAACTGTATTTGATGGCTTCAGAATAGTGATCAATTGCCTTCTTATAGTTTTTGACCCTGCAAGCGGCATTCCCTGATTCCTTCTCACCAGTCACGATTACCTTCTGAATTATGGACTTCAGAGCATCAATCAAAATCACAGGTCCAGGGGTCTGATGAGGTTGGTGGTGAAGGATGAGAGCAGCTTCATCATCTTTGATTTTTTGAAGACGTTTGAAGTACGGAAACCCAGTTCTGAAGAAGGGCGCCAGTAGATTGTCCCCAGGAATTTTGTCCGCAGACAGATTAAGGAACTTATGCTGGACAAGACTTTCTTTAAGCGAATGATGGGCCAGAGAACCTTGATAGTTCTGAAGGTGATAGATTTTTTTTACCTCAGAATTTGTAGTACAACAGAGGATATAATTCAAATACTGAACAAGTAGCCCGTTCCCCTGGGACAACAGATAGACAATTAGCTTTTCATCTTCATTCTTGATTAAGTTCTGAGGAGGAATCACTAGTCCAATCTTCTGCTTGAGTAACCATGCTTCAGCATCATAGTCAACGAGTGACCATATCTTAAGTGACGCCATTTCCTGATCAAAAACACCCATGGATAGCTTCCCATTTATCTCAATGAGAGGAGACCACGGTCCAATGTTTTTCAAGGGGGGCTTCATCCACCGAAATGTTTCATTGACTGTGTTGAAAACAACTATTTGTTGGGTGGCAGATAGCCTCCAATGCAGGCCACTATTATACATCGTTGGTGCATTATCCCCAAGCATTGCAGCACCAGTTTCCAATTCATTCTTCAATGATTCTGATAATGCTGGGCAACCAATGTGTCTATCATTTTTAGTGCTTTGTGAGGTCAGCACATGCACAAAAAAGCTGAAGCCAGAACGGATCGGCTGTTCTCTTCTTGACACGTCAAGTTTGTATTTCACCCGATAAAGAGCGAAGTATTCACCAACAGAGCAGAATAACCCCACCACACCAAAGTCCTTGGAATGATTAGCACCAAGTTCTGGAAGTCGGGTCCAACAACGCGTAGTAGGGTTGCAGAGAAAAAGCAACCTCTGGTGAGATATCAAAAGCATACCATCACAGGATGCATGGATAACAAACTCAGCAGCACTGTGACCCATTGCAGAAGGAAGATCTTTGAACAGAAATATAGGATGACTCTTGAAGCTGTTTAGGTCCATGGTGTCGATACGAATAGTAGATGGCATCAGTCTTGCGCTACTCTCACGGTAACAGAGTAATGGCATCGGTTGCTGTTGCAAATGATGATTGACAAGAAACTTGCTATCTGTGAGTATATGAAACCACCTCTTGCACACGACACGGAAGCGCATTATGGCTCTAGGCGGAAGTCGTAGAGAGATACTGTATACCATATCATTAGGGAGCAGACTGTTGTTCTCTGTAACTATCTCAAATCCCTGCTTCTCTTTCATCTGGAGCATTCGCTTTGATTCTGGCTCATCCTCCAACATGGGTGCTTTTCGCTTTGATGGAAGTTTTTCCTCTGCCTTGTCAAAAAATGGATTGGATCTACATAAGGCATGAGGCAATGCAGTCAGAACATGAGCATCGTGCTAGCAGAACAAGAAAGGAGACAGAACATAACACCCAACAGAAGCTAGAAATACAGCTAATTAGGGGTTTGATGACGTGAACAACTAGAACATCATATAAGCTACTATATTTTAGCATATCTGCGACTTGGGACGAAGGCTGAGCAAGTTGGTTTAATTAAAATGAAAATAATACCAGGTTGTCACAAAATGACACTTGAGAAGAGATTGAAATTATCTTCAATTGGCAGTAGGAGTCAGGTACTTGTTGACAATAACTTGTCATAGCTACTGTAAATGATAACATAAACTTTTGATATTTTCTTTCAGCTGGATAACACATGTACAACAGGAGTTGTATGAATATGTATGACAATTCTCAGCAAGTTTGCAATAGAAAACTAGTGTAATCTCTAAATTAGATAAATGAAGAACAGCTTATTGTAATGACTTCTCCATGTGATCAGTTGGAACCAATTATTTTCCTCCTGTGATTACATAGCAGGAGAAATAATGAACAAAAAAAACTAACGGTAGTAATGTATCAAATCCAAAAACTAGTCCTGTAGTGATCAAGGAAAAGTAAATTGTTTACTACAAGGAAAACAGACTGAAAGTGAGGATCTCCTTACTTATCAATCTTTGCAGCTAACGAAACATTGATTTCACAAAACTATACATGAGTTCTTTTCTTACTATACTGATGGAGATCACATAGCATCAAAGCAGAATAGCACTGAACGAAAACAACTTAACACGTCCAATTAACAAACTATGACAGCTGTAATATTTGAAACCCACAGTTGGTACTCTAGTTAATACATGCTAGAGGGAGAGAAATAATCCTACACCACAAGATGCAAAAGTTATCTAAAAAGAAAGGAACTCAGGAACTACATATGCAAAGGTATGTAAAGGAGGTACTACGTGGGGGTGGGGGGCAACAGATCTATAATAGGCTGCCATGAAATAGTCTACAGCTCAAAATGAATTGTTTCATTTTTCCTTGCTTAATGGACATAGATAGAACCCTAAACTTGTATAAATCTTAAGATCCCTTAAGACATGTATCAAGATACCAGAAACAGATAAATCTAGTCTCATTTTAAGCTAATAAGCCTTCAGTGAGAGCACTGAATAAAGATACCATTCATTCTATTGACAACACCATCCTTTTGTCTTTATTGTTCACTACCTTTCTACATTTTTATACACTAAACATATAAGACCAAAGGAGAGCTGATCAGTTTTGCATCTCAAATTGCCCTTTCAGTTATGATAGTAATGATATTCTCGTGGTAAACAAATAGGTTTTCTGTAACCGTGCAGGGCACAGATGCATGCATGTCCGGTCCATCCCTGTGTAGCTGCAACATTCACATGCATGTCCGGATCAATTGGTATAGCAGCACAGCTCACATGCAAGCATGATTTATTGCACAAAAACAAACAAGCTTGATATTATGTGGTCGAAATAACGCAATTGGAACTTGTCTCGTAGTTCTCAAAACATTTAAACTTCAAGACAAGGCAAGATGTTAGTCTTCAACATGTACATTATACATTACTACCTCGGAGATAAGCGTGCATACTTTTTCACGGTTTTTGAACAACAAGCAAACAGAAATAATCTCCAAACCACGCATCTGGTATGAACTCTCTCCGTTCCAAAATACTCCTGATGTCAAAGATTGACCCTAATGTCATGAACTCCTAATGTGCAGTCCTCCAGATACAAATCTAGCTGATCAACATATATGGTGCAATGAAGCTAAACCGAGCATTATATTCCAGAAATAAAATTTCGTCAGAATAACATGAAAAAGAAAATTACAAGTTGCTGATCGTGCCCTTTTCCCTGTTCATCTATCGCAGGGAAATAAACAAACTAGTGCAGAGTTCCGAAAAATCCTCAAAGTTTTTGAGTTATTTCTTTTTCACGGATTGATTTGCAAGTAGTAGAAGGTTGGTATCTTCAGGTAATGCAATAGATAAAGAATCGTGTAGATTACATGAATGATCAGATTCGCTGAACCAAAACCTTAAACACGAGCATGCCCCTAAAAAGGGATGAAACCTTGCAGCACACAACTCGATCGCAAGCAGTAACGGGAGATCATGTTGGTGTTGTTCACCGCGGGGAAGAAGTAATCCTAGAAACCCCCAAGAAAGATTTAACGCTACAAAGGATCGTAGCAAGAGAGAGACAAAGCAACAAGGCAGCGCGCGGCAGAGCTGAGAGATGGAGGAGGAGATCAATCGGCGGCCAGGGCGCATGTACCTGCTGATGGCGTCGTCGACGGAAGCGAACGACGTCTTGAAGTCTGGGAGCTCGCCCTCGTGCGCGCTCTGCTCCGCCGCGCGCTCCCGCGCCCACGCCTCCTCCTCCGTCTCCACCGGTGGCGCCATCCCCCGAGACGAAGGCACCACCAGCACAGCTCCAGCCTCGGCCCCGTCGAAGCCGAACCCCTGATCCTGCCGCCGCTGCTGCGGTGGCGTCGGCGCGAGAATCGGCTGCTGCTGCTGCTGCTGCATGGCGAGACGCGGCACCGCCTCCGCTCCAGCGGCGCCACCGCCGAACCCGAATCCCTGCTGTTGCTGCGGCGGCGGCGGCGCGAAGATCGTCGACCGCTGCTGCTGCTGCTGGTGCGGCGTCGGCTGGTGCGGGGCCGCGAAGCCCGTCGACTGCTGCTGCTGCTGAATCGCGAGCAGGCGTCGTGGCGGAGACGACGATGACGACGAGGCCTCCGGCGCCCTGAGCTGGGAATGCTCGTCATCGTAATCCTCCATCTCCCCCCGTGTCCTTCTCCCTCCCTTGTTCTCTCCCATTTCGATCTCTTTTTTTTTCCTTGAGTTATTTCTGGTCGCATGAATGCGTGAGGCACAAATATATACTATGCCTGCGCCCTCGAACATTCGAGCGTCAGCTCGGTGATAATGTCGGTAACAAATGTTAGAATCAGAACAATGTGTGTGCGATGGGGTGATGTTCTATTTAGGCGTGTTACTGAACGTCAACCGGTTTCATGAAACATACAAAATGGTCGGCTCTTAACACACAGTTAAGCAACGGCCCCTATCACCGAAAAGCAAATATTGAGTGGTGTGTATTTTCGATCTGGTCCCAAGAAAAACGAATTTCGCGTATGTTTTCGACCCGGTCCGGAAATTTCGGATTTCGTGAAAATCCGAACCAGACTCTACTACTGGAATTTTGAATCCTACGGTAATAATATTCCAGAATATACCATTAAATTCATACCATTTTAAAAGACATGCCACTTAATTCGCACCGTTATCAGAATATGCATCACAAGCATAAATTCGTTTATTTCATGTCACTTTTCTTTAGCTTCCTAAATTTCTCAAATAACTCATTTTTTTTCTCTTACAACCAGATTAAATGGATTTATCCTTGGGTTTACATGTCATCGGAGGGAGATACTAGAGACTACTTCTCTCGGGGAAAAAAGAAAAGATCAATTCATTTTCATCCTGCCTGACCCAAGCGACGACCACGACCTCGCCATGCCGCCGCTCCGTCCCTAGCCCCCACTCGGGTCGGGTAGGATGGGATGGATCGATCTAATTTTTTTACCTGAGAGAAGCAGTCTCTACTTTTTCCATCTCCTGACATATAGGTCCAAGGGTAATTCCGTCCCCGTCTGGTTGTGAAGAGAAAAGAAAATATGAGTGATTTAGAAATTTAGAAAAATAGAGAAAAGTGGTACGAAATGAAGGACTTTGCGTTTATGGTGGCATATTCTGAAAACGTTGTGAATTGGATGGCATATTCTGAAATTGCGGTGGATGGCAATATGCATGCGACACAGAGAGGAGCTCACCGTTGCACACGAGACGACGGGATTCAGTAGGCAGTGAGGAGGGGACTGGCGGCGAGATCTTGATGACGGCGAGCTCGAGGCGACGACTTCATCCAGCTTGACGGCGAGAAGGCGGCTCCGGCGATCTTCAAGCTCGGTGAAGGGGCGGACGGCGGCGGGCTTGAGGGAGATGGCGGTGACGACGGGGCAGCACTTTGGCTAGGCGGAGACAGCGGCAGGGCAGGAGGAAGACGACGGAGGTGAGGCCGACGGTGACGACGACGCAGAAGGGCGCCGCTCCGGCGAGGCGGGAGGGGCTGCCGGAGGAGGAAGACGGCGTCATCACTACTGGTCACCGACGAGGACGTGCTTCCGGCGGGCTTCGGGCCAGACGGGGTGGCCGGGGTAGAGGAAGGTGAGGCGCAGCCGAGGGTAGTGGCGCCAGGGTCCTGCGGCTCTTGGTTTGGCGGTGAGGGGCGGCCGGAGTTGGTTCGGCGGCGGCGGCGGCGCTAGAACTAGCAGCGGCGCAATGGCGGGGAGAGGCTTGGCGCGCTCGAGCAGGGGCAAAAGGGGAGGAGGAGGAGGATGCGGCCATTATAGGCCGAAGGAGGAGGAGAATGGCCGGGGAGGAGCTCACCGGCGCCCATGGAGGAGGGAAACGGCCGGAGTTCAATGGGGAAATAAAGTGATCAAATGAAGTCGATTTAGAGCACGTTTGATGGGGAAAAATTAGGGGACAGGGTGCCCACAACACAATAAACCGATTTCGCATTCAATCGGAAGGGGAAACGAGCGGGGAGGCAGATCAAGAGGGCGGCGGTGCTAGGGTTCGGCCGGGAGGCGGGTCAAGGTAGCACGGTTGGAGAATACGTATATTCGGTTTTGTGGTTGGAAGATGATTTTGTAACTCAACGATAAGTTGAGATACTGAACTGTACCTTTTCCAACCCAAGTAACACCCCCCGCGTGGCCTCGCGATCCGGGCCAGAAGAGGGAGTGAGGCTGCGCGCGAGTAGGCCGTAAATTGGGCTTTTGCGGTGAGCGCACGAGTGGGCCGCGGCCCTAGCTTTGACTTGTTCCTCCAACTCCAACTATATCGGTACATCTCGATCCTTTCCTCGCGCGGCCGCGGCGGCATGCGCGCGCTAATCTTCTCTCTCTCTCGATCTCCTCTTCACCACTCCAGCTGCTGCAGGTGATTAATTAAACCGCTAATAGTAATTAAATTCCATCCATGGCTGTCGCCTTCACTAGTGACCACCACCACGACCACCACGTCGTGGGCAGACTGAGCAGCCTCGTCGCCTTCTGCGGCCGCCACCTCTCGCGCGCCAGCCGCCGCCTCCTCCTCCTCGACCGCCGCTGCTATGGTGGCGGGAAGCCTGCGCCGGCCAAGAAGGGGCAGCTGCAGAGCGGCGGCGAGGCCATCTGGCGCCGGACGATCCTGATGGGTGAGCGGTGCCAGCCGCTGGACTTCGACGGCGCCGTCCACTACGACAGCTTCGGCCGCCGCATGGCCGCCCCACGATCCGCCTCCTCCCTCTCCTCCTGCTTCTCCTCCGATAGCCTCGGCGCCGCCACCTCCGAGGCAAGCTACATCACCTCCACCTCCACTTGTGACCAGGGCGTACTCAGCTGATTCTCTGAATGTATCACCATGCATCTAGCTAGCTTCATGCGTTTAATTAATTGCCTTCAGTAAAATACTTTCGTCACCGATCGATGATATATTCTGCATTAGTTGCTTTATATATGTGCACCATACCCTTCAGTTTAATTAGCCTCATGCATTCTGTTCAGAATATATGTAGATCTTGCTATGCCCATACTTGCTGTAAATATTGCTCCGATTTATCTTGCATATATATATATATATATATATATATATATATATATATATATATATATATATATATATATATATATATATATATATATATATATATATATATATATATATGTATGCACTTTCTTTTCTTAATCATTGTCTCATTGTCTGGTCATTGTTCATTCTGTGCTTGGTGCTGTCACCGGCCAGTAGTAGATCGTAGAAATTAATTAGGTCCAATGATTTTACGACCGTGATCACCAGGGCCTGTATTCAGTTAACGGTGGTTTTAATTACGTGCTCGCAAAAGGCCAAAAGCCATCCATCCAACGTGTTGGCGACAAATTAAGCATGGTACAAAACGTACAAGAGCCCGCCCCAGCCCATCCAAAGCTTAAGATATATAATATCGATCTCATTGCATTTGGTTTGGGGGCCTTAACTGTGCGACCACAACGAATTGAATCTCCACACCTCGAGCTAGCAAATGCTGAGGCATATATACCTCCTACCTGCAGCAGGGGCACGCACATATACCTGCCTCTTGCATATGTACACACACAAATTAAGAAGCTGCACGGGCGAATTGAAACAGATCAAGAGCAGCTGCATGCTTGCGTGCTAGCTAGCTTTTGGTGCATCCATCCATGATCCAACACAGATCGATAGATTAACCCGGTAGTCCGTCACAAATACACATGCATGCATGCACGCGTGTGATCTGCTGGTGTTAGCTATAGCTTCCTGCGGTTCTCCGGATCCATTGCACGCATGCTATAGCTAGCTACACAGCGGAGGAGTCGCCGTCGTCCTTGGCCGTCGCCGTCGTTGGCAGCTCGTTGCCGGCCTTGGGCGTCGACCCGTCGTAGTAGCAGAAGTAGAGGATCAACTGCGCCGCGCCCAGCAGCGTCCCCATGCCGTTCGGGATCTATTAATTAATTATATATGATACCTTAAAATATAGTTTTCACATATTAATTAATTAATTAGCTAGAATATTTACTATATATATATTATTATAATTAATTAGGACTATACTACTTACTCCTAGGGGAATAAATTATTATGAGATAATTGAAAACATGCATGCGTATATATATACCGTGATGAAGATGTCGAAGCGGATGAGCGCATAGATTGTCCAGCAGACGCCGTTGATGAAGCTCACCAGCGACAGCGTGAACGGCATGTACTCCACGCTCTTTGTCGCGATCACTTGTTTCTGCATTTCATTTCATTCATTACTTTAATTCGACCATGTAAGTCATGCAAAAAAAATATCAATATATAGCACGTACGTACGCACCATGATGGTGAGCGGCGCGGCGTACATGAGGGTGCCGAAGAAGACGCAGAGGGTGCCAACGATGAGCGATCGCTTGTCGTATGTGTGGGCGCCGAGGAGCACGCCGGCGGCGACGGCGACGAGGAAGACGAGCTCGACGGTGAGGACTCCGAGCATCTTGCACCGCTTGGGCTTGGGCGCGTAGGCGAAGTAGATGGCGAGGTAGGCGATCTCGATGAGGAGTCCGGCGCCGTTGATGGTGACGACGAGGATGCTGTTTGGGTGGACCAAGGGTAGGCCGTAGAACACCCACAGTGCACAGTTGAGGAACGTCGCCAGGTACGGATCCGGCACGAACTCCTCCACGTCCTTCTTCTTCACGATCGTCACGAACGTCGGCAATGGCGACAAGAACAACCCGAACGATATCAAGTTACCTACAATCAATTATTAGTATAGTGCTCGATCAATATCGAGTTAATCAATAGATCGACCGATGCATGAGATCAGAAGCTATATATGAAGCATCTACAAGGTTCAATTCGAGACGACGTACGTACCGATGATTCCGACGACATTGCGGACGGCGTCAGCGTTCATCACCATCTTGCCTGCTCCTCTTTGCTGCTGCTTTTCGAGATTTTCTCAGGCGAACAGATGGGAGTATATATTAGTAGTGGCAGCTAGGGAGAGCGTGTAGCTGAGAGCAAATTAACCAGCAAGAGATCGATTAATTAACTGTCAGGCCAGCAATTGTACTTAACCTGATCAAATAGTTAACTTAGCAACTAGTGTACTGCTAAGTTAAAATGGGGGTTAAATTAAATAAATAAAATGCGTGGATTTTATTTCCACTAATTAAAATGGCGGCCTCTGCCCTCCAATTCCTCCCCCTTAATCTTACGAGAGTCGGAACAATGGAGAGGCAGAGCACGGATTCAGATTGGCCATGGCCGCCCTTATATACACGACTTATGTATGGCTAAAAAAACACATATAGAATTAACCTGATTAATTAAAGTGGTGCTAGCTAGCTTGAGGTGCAGAGACAATCTAGCTAGCTAGTTTTGGCATAATCATGTTTGGGCAAAAAATGGACAGGCCAGGTGGGGAGCTTATCATAGCTCCGACATGCACGCACAGCCGCCCGCTCCGTTTCAGTGATTAATCCCTGGTTAATAATACTTATCCTTTCGAACAAGGTTATTATTAAACTTTAAGAATTTTAACTATGAGTAATATCTAAAATATTTATGTCAGAAATATGAAATATACACACAAATATAGTTTAGTCTTACAAAGTATTTCAATAAAATTGTATATTTATTGATATTTCTATATACATTGCAATAAAAAATAAAAAGATATATAGTTGTTAAATTTATTTTATGGAGACTGTGTCTAATAATTATCCGTGGTTTTCCCTTGACTTACCACGTGGCATGTTATTCGTGCAGTCTGTTTTCACACATAGATGCATCAATTAAATCAGGCCGATGGTGCACCTAGATCACTACAGGAATTGAATAAAATGAATGAATAAATATATTTTTAAAAGTTAACCGGTCAACTATTGTAAACTGGAGGATACAAACTACTCCATATTATTATTAATCTATATTACTTGTTAACTATAGTTGTATATAGGATGGAGGTGAGTATAGTAGGTGCATCCATATATATGTTGATCCAAATTATTAACTGTACACTTTGCGGGATTGCAGGCGCGCATGCGATTTGCATGGAAAAAGAGATTGATGATAGTTGGAGCTTTGCATGGGCATGCGGATCGCATGCTATTGATGACTAGTGATCATGCACGTGTATTTTTAAGGGAATTGCTAGATTACTGTCGATAGATTTTTAGGGGTAAAACTTTCAATTTTGGAATTCGATCTCACACGCTTGAGTTCATTGAGGAAGAGTGCTACCACCACACTATATATTTTTGTGATAAATTTATTCCAGTTACATCTAAGTTATATATGAGTTATACTACAGTTACATATGAGTTATAGTGTAATTACACCCTAATTACACTACAGTTACATATGAGTTGCAATGTAATTACGCTCTAGTTACATTTAAAAGTTTTATAACCAAAAATCTTATCAAAGTTTTTTAGATAATCCTTTTTTAATATATGTTGTTACAAAATAAAAATTATTGTTGGTTCGTTTCTATCTCTATTGAGAATGATAGTTACAAAAATGACAAATTCCTCCTAAACAACTGAAGTTTACTTGATAAATAAATGAGAAATAACAAGTGTCTTCATTCGAAAACAACAATTTGAGTATCAATCTTCATTTCCTTATGAAAGCCATCAGAAGTTTTCGAAATCTGTCAAGTACTAATTATTACATGTATTTTTCACGTTCATGCTCTTATGAACTTTTAAGTACCTAAGAAAACAAACAGATTAATGACATGGTCCATTTTTCTTGTTTGGTTTTCCTGGGTAGATTCTATAATTCAGTTATTCAAATTCCATCACAAAGCAACTTTCAGGTTTGAAGCATATGATTCGGACAATACAATATACTCTTTTGGAACTCCACATCATCTGTTCTAATATTTTCATCTTTAGACAAACGAACGGACACAAGTCTTAATGCCTCAACAAGTCCAAGAGCACCTAGCAGTTTCTGCTACACAAGCTATATCAAAGATAATGGAGGCCTCACTGCAGCTGCAGTATTGTTGAGATGCCGTAGAGCACAATACTTTGTAATCCTCCAGATTTTTTCCAACTACATATCTGCCATACTTTTGCCAAAGCAAGCATATAACTAATAAAAACAGGAAAGATGAGATGGTATCGGGATTTCTCAAATCTCACAACAGAACTTTTTTGCTTTGCCCAGATAATGTTTGAAACTAATTCCAGCGGAAAAAAAAAGCAACTAAAGAAGACCACCAAAAGGGTATCACCAAAAAGGGTCAAGGTAGAGGAACTTCACCAAAAGTCATTGTCTCACAAAAGAAGACCACAGAACCAAGAGCTTATCATTATTTATGCATTTATTTCTGAATTATTTGTTGTATGAAAACATTACATCAAGTGTTTCTTATATTTTTTCTATTTATTGTTTGTGCAACAGCAGAACAAGCAAGAGCTTCCTGGAACTCCACGCTAGAGAAGGGTTTAGTTGATGTTATGGATGAGAATATGAACTCTTTCTGCGGGACTCGGAATGGATGGTCACCCGAAGGGTGGAAAAGGATTGTGCAGGGTTTTCATGATAAGTTCCCACACATTCTTTTTTTCAAAAGGATAAATACAAGATAAAGAAAAGGAGCTTAAGAGAGACTATCGGTGCTTGAAGGATGCAAAAACACATAGTGGGGCATCTTGGGATGAAAAATTTGGGATGATTATTGCTGATGATCCTACAGTTTGGAATAATATTATCCATGTTTCTTGAACAGTTGAATTCCGTGCATTTGTTGAACCGTACACTAGCTATATATCTTTTTGCCTTTTTTCCTAATAATTAACTCAATTTCTTTTTCATCTCTAAAACTTAACAGTCCTTTCCTCGAGCTAAGAAGTTCCGCAATAAACCTTTTCCAATCTTTGAAGCTTTAGGAGAACTATACGATGGTAATTTACTAATTCTCAGACCTGTTCATAAACCATTTGAACCATTTTTCATTTAGCTATTGTCATACCATTTTTTCTTGAATAGGTCAAACTGCCGAGGGCCTCTTGAACTTTACGTCCCTTCAGCCAACAAATACACCAGATCAGTCAAGAAACACCAAAGACGATATTGTTACACAAGTAGGTGCTGATGATTTGCCGATGGAGAACAATCAAGATGACCTGAGCAATAATGATCTAATCACAGCAAGTGAGCATGCAGAAATGGAGGTGTCGAGTCAATTAAATCAGAGAAGACAATCTGCCAGTACATCAAGGAAACCTTCTGAGAATAAAAGAGAGAAGAACCCAAAAAGACATAAGCAAAATGGGAATGTGGTTGATGTGATGGAGAAATACATAGAGCTGCGACGTAAACAAGCTGAGAAAGAAATGGCACGGGACAGAGAGGCTACAAAGCAAGTTGATGAATTTTCAATCAAGAACTGTATTGTTGTCTTGAGTACAATGAAAGAACTATCCCCTGAGGAAAATGCACATGCATTTAGTGTTTTCAAGAATGCTCAAAATAGAGAAATCTTCATTAGTGTTGATCCATTATCTAGAATTTTGTGGTTGAGACTCCACATGGTGAGTAGAATTTCTTATTATGACAAAAATTTTCATTAGTGTCATCTTAGATGTTGTGCTTATCTATTTTTCTCGTATTAAGAGGGTTGATATACATGAGATTTGGATGCTTCTGTGAGGTATGCCCTGCCTAGTGCCTAGTGTTTTTGTTGTGTAGAGACTTGTAAGTGTGCCCTATTTACACTTGTGTGTGTTGTTCTAAGAATTTCAGTTTATTGTTATGAGAATACACAGCACAAAATTCTCTTCTTTTTTTTTACAATCAACATGTACAGTCATCCCACTCTATTATACATGAGTGCATTGATATCTTTTCTTGGGGTTACAATGCTCATCATTTTCTCCTCTCAGGTCATGGAGCTAATATTATTTGGTGAAGATCGAATAGTGGCAAAGATAGTACAACAATGCAAGCACTTAACATCTTCATTTCTTAAATTTGTGGACAAATCAGATTTTGGAACATGGGAACTTAGTTTGTGGTTGTACTTTATGTTCTAGGTGTTAATATCACTTGCTTCAGATTTTATTTTACCTTACTGTGGTGATGTATAAGAAAAACTTCTCAGTGGTCTCTTTGCTAAACACTAGAATTTAAATGCTTGGAATACATTGACTACTACTATATGCTTGTAATATTGTTTGGAGGGCACATATTGACTTACTACATGCGAATTTGTCAACTGATACAATGCATAGTAGTGTTAATTATCATTTTAAAAGCTTGGCAGTATTTTCATTTTCTTTATTTAATGAACTGTTTTCTTAATTTTGGTTTTCTTCTGTATGTGCCATTGTAGAAATGTGTTATCATCTTTTCTTCTTGAAATTTCGGATTATTTTTGTGTGATTTTGTAGTTTGATTCTATTCCTAAGTTGAAAAGAAAGTTTTCCCTGCTATTTCCCCTGTTAACCAAGTACCATCCGAATAGCATGTGGGTTTAACACCCAACGTGGAAGGGGATTGGGTGGTGGGAGGGGATCCACCCAATCCTGGACTGGTGGTGTTTCCCCCAGGGAAATCCCTCCCCACGTGCCGAACGAGGCCTTCCTGGATGCCCACTCCCGCCGCCGCCCCAATGACGTGATCATGTTCATAGGATCTGAAGAGTTGGGCAGCATCCCGGTGTCCCTGGATCCGGTCGCGTTTAGCCCCATCCACCTGCACAACAAACCGTTCGACCAGCGCAAGTACATCAATTGCAAGGGCACCCTCGCCAAAATGCTAGTAGGCTCCTGCGACGGTCTCCTGGTGTTCGAGCAGGACCACGGCCTCTACGTGGTGTGCAACCCGATGACTCGGTAATGGACCAACCTGCCGCTGCTCGCTCCGTCGCCGTGTAGCGAGGGCGCCATGCCATGCGGCTTCTACCACCATGTCCCGTCCGGTGAGTACCGCCTGCTGTGCCGTGGCATGGCCGCCGGACCTCGCCGGCTGTGTCCGTGCACGGAGCAGCCGGTCATTTGGGGCCTAGGGACACCCACGGATCATGGCGGGAGCCTCTACTGGTTGAGGCTGACCATTCCAGGGCTCCCGAGGGCCGACAAGATGTTGGCGTTCGACACGGTGGCCGAGATGTTCCGGGAGCTGCCACGACCGCCGACGGGGACCAACCTCAACGTGCGGCCGTGCGACATGGCCGAGACGCTCTGCGTGGCGAGCGCGCCACACGACATAAGGACGGAGCAGGGTGTGGGTCGTCAACGAAGATGATGCAGCTGGTGGACAATGGACATGGACGCTGCGGCATCGGGTGTGCATGCCGATGCAGCAACAGATGCTGACACATAGTACCATTCGGGCAGCTAGGTTTGTGTGTGTAGAGGAGAGGGAGGATGTGATGCTCATGTGCGAGGCCGCCCATGACAACAAACCTACCCAACATGTGTCTGGCCTTTACCATCTCCGTGACAACAAGTTTTTGGAGCCGGTACTTCATCTTGGGGATTGCTCCCTCTCTGAGTTTCGCTTCAAGGAAAGCCTCGTCCGACATGCCTTCTTCAATTTGCCCCGCTCCCCGGACTTGAAATTCATACCCTTCAATCTCCCCTCTCAACCACTTCATTATTCTTAATCCAATCTACTAGCCACCTCTTGTGCATACATGTACAATCCATGCTGCAACCAATGTATGGGTGTAAGTTTTTCTCACCAAGTTGTAATTTATGCATGCGTTTGTAAAGTAAAGACCGGATTTCATCCACTATAAGAAAAAAAACACAAACTCATTTTTTCTTATTCATCGTATAACACATTCAACATCCCATAATCATATGATGAGTTGCATCCAACGGCTTAAGAAGGTAGATAGCGTCCACCTCGCACTATCCCCAAAAACAACCATTGTTGCATCCTCTGGACTCCATCTCGCTGATCGTGCTATGCTCCCTCCCTACCCAAATCACGTTGTCGTCACCGCGCCGGATCTTCCTCGCACTCCCCTCCCCCTGAGAGCTGTAACAAACATGAACTTGTAAAAGCTTGGGAAAAATAATATAATGAAAATTTCTAAATTATATACTTCTCATATTGCATTTGCATACATTAATTTAATTTGGAAAAAATAAGCAACAAATCTGATTGGAAAGAATATGGAAAACTTCAACTGAGTGGTACACACTTTGAATAACCTTCTGTAAAGACCTCATTAATTTATCACTTAATTTAGTTTCTCAAGTAATTGAGTAAAAAAGTCATCATTATTGAAAATTCTATAAAAACAGTGAATTAGTTCAAATTTTCAAAAATAAACTACACATGAGAATAAAAATCCCCAAAACTCACAAAATGGCTTCCATGACCAAACAAACTCCGAGTAATTTTGGCACAAGCTTTTGAGCAATTTAGCATTTCCCAAAAACTCGTCAAATCTTCAGCCTCTCATGTCTCCTCCTATCTGATCAATGGACCCAGGATCCACATTGGCCACAGCTACCAACTCAACTCGAATCCAACTAGGACCTCCCCCAATTGAGGATGAATGGAATGCCTAGAGCTAAGGGAGGTGGGACTCTGCTTTCCTCTGTTTCACAAGCTATGTAACCAACTTGAATACAGAGAGGCATCCGCTTTATTATTTTTCTGAGATAATTTATGTGTCACAATACATCGCGCCATCTACATTCACTAAATCTATAAGTTTTCTTTTTGCCGGGTCGGCTGACCAAATTTCATTAAGTAAGGGGTAGGTACAGATTTACAACCAAATTTCATTAAGGGGGTATGTACAGATTTACAAAGTTACAGGGTTTGGAGAACTGACCCATAAGGATCAATTTCCAAGGCTTCAGCAAAGGCCGCTAGCCAGGTTGAGAAGATTTGTTACACGACTGGGAGGTTGCAGAGCTCTGCCTAGGCAGAACCTCTCCCTTGGGCTGGTTATGCTGTGTCCCGATTCTCCCTAAAAATTTTCTGCTTCACTCCATATCATAACTTCCTCTCCGATGTCCTCAAATAGCTGTTGTGCCGTGCACATTTTGTGTTGAAAGATCCTTGCAAATCTACAGGGTTGCATATAACTATATGCTCAATTATGAGCTTGATTCCCTGAGCCAGGCTGAGGAAAACTCGGTGCACCGTTCTCCAAAGCGCGTTTTCTCCTGTAAAAGACAGAGATAATGTTGAAATAGCTGGAACCAATAATGAATTCTAATCATTCTGTCAAAGGATCCCTTACCTTCTCTGAAAATGGTTCTGTTTCATTTTTCCAGTATCACCATGGGGCTCGCAACCTCCTTTTGCTTCCTCTCGATCTTGCTTCGGCAACTCAATTGATGGCTGAATTGGATATCGCAACAAGGGAAAGACACATGCAAGAGTTGTGAATATCAGATCAATTCAGTGAAGATGGAAATGTGTTTCTTTTGCGAGGTGGAAAAAAGGGGAAATGCATGTCACCAATATTTCACATTTGCACACATCTCATGGCTAAGCATGCATGACTAAACACGTTCTCAAGAACTCGATGAAAGTAGGTGTGTCAAGTAGCTTGCTGGTAGTAGGTAAAGTTTTAGAGTGACTTACGCCTCTTGCATTTTGATGATGTAACAACTCTAACAACTCTTTGGACAAGCTTGTTCTTCTTGCCGGAAAAGCTGGGTCTTTCAAAATGTTAAATGTTCTTCTTGATCCCTCTTGCCGCTGAAGGACTGAGCTGTCTTCATGACCTGGATAAATCTTGCTAATCTGAAAGAAGAAAAGTGAATGGATCAGACATATACACCTAGAAGTCAACTGGTATGTTAAATGTAACAGCCTTCCCTTCAGAACCGCGTAGCCAACCTATCCAATGGACGGGCCCACTTACATACACCACCCTACTTACACTTTCGTCCTCACTTCGTGTAAAAGGGTTAACCCGGGAGTGTTATGGTTGGAGAGAAGAGGTCTTATAAGTTGGTTCCACCATTACTAGACTAGTAATGTGGTACTAAATATGCGCACACATCTCTCATGGGTCACATAGGCCTAATCCTAATTGGGTCAGGATATCACATACACCCTCCTCAAAGGACTCGATGTCCCCGTCGGTCCGACTTTCCCAACCACACAGGCATATAGGCAAATATCCGGGAACACGCCCCCTCTTAACGCACGTCCGTACGTCCAGTGCCGGCGTCATACGCCATGCCATGTGTCTCTCACAGAGCCCATATGCACCATATGCCCACACACTGACCCGTAAGTGCAAACGCGAGGGTCAGCTCTAATACCATTTGTAATGGTCCTCCCTCCAGAACTGCGTAGCCATGGGCCCACTTACACACCACCCCACTTACACTTTCGTACTCGCTTCATGTAAAAGAGTCAACCCAGGAGTGATATGATTGGAGGGAAGATATCTTATAAGTTAGTTCCACTTTTGCTAACCTAGTTTCGTGTAAAAGGGTCAACCCGGGAGCGGTATTGTTGGATGGAAGAGAACTTTAAAGTTGGTTCCACCCTTGCTAAACTAGTAAGGTGGTACTAAATATGCGCACACAACTCTCATGTACCACACAGGTCTAATCCTAGTTGAGTTAGGATGCACATTAAACAAACGTCTGTAACGAACAAAGTATTAACCAAGAGAAGCTATACCACAAAGGAATTCAGTTACCTGCTTGATAACACGATCGATAAGCTTATCCAAAGTAAATAGTACGTAGGAGTTGGGCCCAAGAAATTTCAAGCAGTGCTGCTCAAAGTTCCAATTGTCAGTAGACCCATCAATCAGGCTGCAGAGTTTCTCCTTGAAACTACACCATTCAATCAATGAAATAAAAAGAAGTTAAAACACAGATATTCAATGGTGAAATTTGAATAATTCTGCTTATAGATAATAGGTGAGCATCTTAGACGTTACTCTGCATATGAATCACGGGTGCTTGCTCCTTTTGAAAGATGCTTAGCTACTAGTAGCCTCTCATACATAACCTGCCGCATAAATTAAATAAGACCATAATGCCAATAATTAGGTATAGAGGCCGATAGTTTGTCCAGAAGAAATATCATACTTCTGTGTATTAGATTAACAATCATGGTGATGCATATTGCATTTAGAGCAAGCCTCACTCTTTCATCTATAACAAAGTAAGAGCATACATATTTTTTTTGAAAGTAAGAGCATATACATATTTGTGTTGAACTGTGTAGCTTGATCAGATCTCACTGGCATATTTAAAGTCACCAATCCAAACAAAAGTATGTAATAGGAAACATACTGAAATACCTGGAGAAGCCGGCAGAGCACAGCCAGAGTACAACAAGATATTCCTCTGTTTGCATCACATGCTTTAGATGTTCTTCCGAAATATTCTGAACTTCCAACCTCATTATTGGAGTCATCTCTTGATGATTCATACTGCTCTTCAGATCCACTCCAATGGCCATAGGTACTATGTCTAGAATTATTGGTAGGCAAACATCGAACACGCAACCTGATATTTTCTACATCTGGTATGAACTCACCCTCCTCAACCTCCGCGTCAACACGATCAAGTGAAGAAGTAGACTCATTGGACTTGGCTCTTAGACTTTCCATTTCCTGAATGGAAAATGAAAATCATGTAGCTTTACTTATATTTATCTTTCAAGACACCCAAGTTACTTTTACTTGATAAAGATGAGAAAGTGTTCATCAATAAATTTTCATAACAGAAGCTATTTATGCAAATCCGAAACACAAAATCATCATAACTCTAAGAGCAAAGTGTTGTAAGTACATATACCTTTGAAGAAAAACCAAACTCATTAGTAAGCACAACAATAGGAATATTATTGAGAAAATCTTTGCTTATCCCACAATGTTCACAAACGTTTCTGCAAGAAACTGTATCCTTCAAGTCTGGCCATTGAAACTTCACAGAAACAAATGCCTTTACTAACTCTGTCCAATTCATCATTGGCTTATCTTCAGTAGTACAACCTCTACTATATGCATAGTTAATGATACCGCCTACGTCCTCATGAATGTGAATATCAGTATGAGAATTGATCTTACTGATTTGCTTGTCTTCCGCCAGCAAAGCTGCAAGAGTGATACTGAAATGAGTAAAATGGCAAAATTTTCATGAACCATAATGCAGAACCTAGCTTCAGCAGTACATAATAGTAAAAGTACCTTTTGGGCTCATCCTTTTCAAGTCTAGTTGTTTGAAGGAGGGACTACAATGATCAAGTGATCTGTAGTAATTATTGGCAATAGTATCTGAGCACATTTTATTCAAGGATAACCGTGCCTCGGAGAAATCTCCTATCTTCTGATTTAGACGAGAAAGTATAACAGCAAGAGCCGAACTGGTGTTCTCAGATTCTGACAAAGCATCAAGCATGTCAATGCCAGAATCATCATATAGCTGTTCAATGCACCTCTTATGTAGAGCTGCACATGTAAAAAAAGGTAAAATGTAACACTCAGCTAATCACTCAAAAGGTTTTTGACTCCGAAAATTTTACATAGTATAGTATCCCTACGAGTTAGGTGTTCTTGAATTTTCACATTGCTGCCAAACCGATATTGAAGATCCTCAATGAAGTCAACGGTTGCTCCAAACCTCTGCAATAGCATGTCACTCTCAAACCTAAAAAGTAGTACAAAACAGTTATTGATTATCAGTGACCAGGAAAATTATGCTGATAGCTGAAAGAATGAAAACAGTGTTGAAGCATATGAAAAACTAACATCTGTGTACTTACAAGTCATCTTCACACTTAAACATGTTTTCTTCATATTGATTTTTAGTTCTGAATTTATAGCTATCCTCACGTCCAGATGTAACAGAAACCAAAGAATCATTAAAAATAGACCTTCCCAGTTCAGTTTGGTAGCTTGACTGGAGAGTCGCACACTGAGATTAAGAAAGAATGTTAGAACAGGTGCCAATGATTTACAAGGAAAACTCATGTGTTTGTAGGAATTTTACATTCTTTGGTAGCAGGCAATAGCTAGGAGTGCAATGCTTGCAGTTACTGGGATCCACTTTTAGGGGTAATTCGTTTTCTCGCGAGGGACTCCACTGAAGCAAAGGTTCTGCCTTGCTTTCCTCTTCATCTTCTGCAAGAGGTGATTCGTCATCACCTGTCAGAAATGATTAAACATAACTTCAACACAAAGGGTTCAGTTAAATATGTACAAAATACAAAAAAAAGTTGGTTGGTAGTAGCACAAAAATGATACTTGTTACATTGTATCCTATACATATCAATACAAAAGAAACTAGATAATATAAAAACCAACACACCTTACTGTTGGAAAACAGTTGCACTAAGAAGTCAGAACATCATGTTGCAGTACACCATTTGAATTGAATGGTTGACGATAGTGGTTCTCATAGTTTCTTCTTTTTAAGATAACTTAGGAAGCATGAAAGGTTCTAAGAACCAATAGATTTGACTTTTAAACTTTTCATTTTAAAAATTCTAAGGTGTTTCCTCCTGAAGACTGTAGTATTTCATATATGAAAATAAGGTCCGGCATAAATGTAGCACTCAATAGGTAGGACATACTTCGAAATAATATCTGATATCAATAAAATAGGTGAATGCAAAGATGCCGAAATCATTTGTGCATTCCCTAAAGAAAAGGAAATTAATTGGGCGTGTATGACTGTTATTAAGAAAGGGCTCATTATTTGTACCTAACTTCATTATTTCCTGAGAAGGATGTTAAAGAAAAGTACCTACGGCTTGCCTGTATTTGGAGAATAAACAAATATAGAATTTTGACACACCTTCCTCTCTAGGATTTTCAATCAGGCCAGTGGTTCTCTTAGTTTGTTTATGCCTCGAACTATAACCTCTGCCTTCATGGTTTTGGTTTTGGTCCTGAGTATACTTCAATTCAGTCACTTGTTTTCTGCCATTGCTTGCTTTTACTCGGAGACCACCCAATCTATTTATAGCATCTCGAGTAAAACTCAGAAACGTCTGCAGAGGAAATTTGATAAACTGATGATGGCACATGAGCTCATAATAGAAAATTTTGCTGAAAGCAGTGAGCTAGTCAACTGTTTTCAATAAATTGTTTATAAGATAAGTGTTCACCAACATGTTATATGATATATGAGAAAATGATCATTAGCAGTTAGACCTTAGCATATGTTATACGAAGCATGTAATGTATACCTCGCTGACTCGACTACTCTTTGGACTTGTGCGAGATTGCTCATTTAGCAGAGGAGCCCTTAGGTAGCGAGGCAGAAAAATTTTGAACTCTTCTAGGAACTCGGGATAGTTACCTATGATCCTCTCAACCTGCAACGCAAATCATTGTGAAATCACGGCCCTTGCAATTATTTTATCAAGCCACTATTGAAGAATGAGCACCTTTTCGAGAACTTCTTCGCTGGTCTTGATTTCTTTGTTATAAAAATCAGCAAGAATGTTCAGTAAAGCATCGAAATCTTCGGTGCTGATATGAGGAGCTGCCTGCAGGTATAAGGTCAAGTTAACAACAATGGGAACCAAATGAGCACCCACACCACACAAGGAGGGAGCAAGCAAAGCGGGTTTCTTTGGGCACCTTCACTTTCTCAATGAAACCGTACGCCTTGTTAAGCAACTTTTCTGTGCAAGGGCTAGATCCTTGGATGAAGTGCTGGAAGACCTCTATGGCTTCAGGCTGGCCGTCCAATATCTCGAGAATCATTTCTATGCGTTTTTCAATCGAGATGTTCCTGAATTCAGGATCAGGATCCTTTATCATCATCAGTCATCAAAGCTCACAGCCGAGTAGATGAGAGGATATAGTGATTCATACCTCTGCATCCTTATCTCGATCATAGATTGGACGAAATGGCTGTACACGTCGTCAGGAAGCTCTGCCTTGGCAAGCATCAAAAATTCCATCGTCTCGACTCTGTAGTGATCCGTCTTCGTCCTCGCCCTTTTGGACGGAACGCCATCGCCAGGATCACCGGGAGAAGAAGCCATTTTCTTTCTCCTAATTACTTAGGCGAACACCTGCACAAGAACAGATGAATCATACATGCAACAAATAGGAAAAACACCTGCACGAGAACAGATGAATCTACAGTGACGACCTCGTCTAGGCAACCAAAATCTACCGCCGTTCCGGTTATCCCCTCTCAAAAAAAAAACAAAACAAAAAGGAATTCGATTCAACCAAGTCATCAATCCGCCGTAAGGGCTGATGAAACCGAGGCGATTAGGCGGAGTACTTTCGTGATCTCGGCGCCTTGATTCGCGCGCACTCGGGGAGATACGTGTAGAGCGAAGTACTGACCCCAAGTATGGCGGCGGCGGCGGACTCCTGGATTGGGTCGAGAGGACGGAGGCGAGCGACGAGGGCACCCAGACTCCTCACCTTCCGGAACCTTCTAGAACCCCGCGGCGCGGGCGAGGGAAAGGAGAGAGAGAGAGCGAGGGAAGAGATGACGCAGAGTATTTAAGTGGGCTGACCTGGGTTGGATTGGGTAGCGACTAGGCCGCAAACCGAGCCGTCTCCGGTCTCTATCCTATTGTTGGGCCTTTCGCTCAAATGCTAGGCGGGAGGCCTAGTTAAACTACACGCATCACAGCCCATTACAGTTTGGGCATCCATATGGGCCAAATTGGAATATAGCGATCCATTCGACCCATGGTGTAGCGATTTTGAAAGGCCCATCTGATGTATACTGAGCAGAAGGGAAGCCCACGACGCACCGGTACTGAGCACCACAGCCACGGCGCCGCCGGCTGTTCGCCGGCGAAGGGAGCAGCCACGGCGCCGCTCACTAGCGCCTCGATGGCCACCTACTGCACTCGTCGAGGACTTCTCCGTCTTGTGTCTCCTCGGCCGACGAGTGGCTAGCGTTCTCAAGGCGGCCTCTTTCTCACAGACTGGCAGACAGCCATTCTCGCTGCTTCGTCGGCTGTGGTCAGGTAATCTTTCCCTCTCCCTCCAGGATCCGGGTAGTCGGGGTCTTCTAGTTTCAAGAGATTCTTGTTTTTACTGGGGATCTTTTGCATTCTTGACTCTTGATCCCTGCATACTTGTGCTGTGCGGCAGCGGCAATGTCGGATTTGGCCATTTGGGGATTTTGAGGGTTCGTGCCCCCAATGGGGAGGGAGATGCTTTATCAATTGATCCTCTGAGTAGTGATTGATTTGCTAATACTGTTACTTCACTGGATAGCAGAGATAACACTAGTTAAATTCTGTAGAAACGTGCCAAGTTATGTGCAATCTTATGATTGAATCATTCATGCCTCGTCAATTTATCTCTTGTTAATTCATTGTAATATGGTAGCTTCTGAGTTACACTATCATATTCAAATCACTATTGACATCATAGTAGAGTCGAAACCTAAAAGGATTAATGATGTTGCAGAAATTAAGAGTTAGCTGTAACTGCAGCTATTCTTATATGTTTTTAACATGGCTGTATTGATTATGTATCATCGAAATGTTTTCATACCCTTTCATGTCATGCCCCTGCTATTTATTTACCATCCGTTAGCAAGTATATGTGGCCAATCATGCCGATGAAATCCGCAAATGTGCTGAGAAACCTACAACCATCAACTAGCGCAAAAAAAGACATCATGCCATTGTGCATTCTTACTGCTCCACCATCATGTCACTCAACTAGCACAATCACCTTTTTCTACTATGTACTTTCATTGGACTCTTCTTCACAGGACAAACCTGCATGTTTAAACTCACATGGGATGCATGTGCTGAAAGGACCAAATGTTGTATTGTAGCAGGGCATATTTTCTGTACTGTACAAGTTATGGTTTCAATCTTCTTATACATATTACAAGTTAGTACTCAATTTGCATTGGCATGCAAGTTTAGAGTTACATACTTGAAGCATTGTCATCAGGGTTTTGGTTACTGCAGAAGTTCAGAGGACTTTATATGTGAATATGTTTAGCTTGCTCTGTGTTCATCTTTACATGCCCAATGTACAGGTTGCCGATGTGTCTAATTTGACAGCAGGAATTAGGGCCTACAAGAAAGATAAGGTGAACTGTATGCTGGATGCTTATGTGTTTAACAAGTCCTTCAAGGTACAGAATACATCATTTGAACCTTTGGTTTAACCTTCTAAGTATGATACGGAGTATTAACAATTATGGATCAGAACATTTTTGAATGATATCAGCGATTTCTAGAAGTAATAACTGCTTTGTGGGGTCATTTAGTTTAACCTGTCTGTTCTGTGTTTTTTTTAATACTACATCAGTTTCTCCTGTGTTGTTTATCCAACATTTCAAAGATGCATGCGATCTGTAGAAACACTTTTGTTTCACCTTTCCTTTTGGAAAAATAGTAGTCCTGTCGCTTGACTTAATCCCCACGAAGGTGTTATAAGGTTGATTGTGGACCTGTAGTCAAACTTCAAACGTTACCTGAGAAAACAGAAGTTGTCTTTTACTGAAAAAAAGTACATAATATAAATGTCACTTGACTTCTCCTAATCTTAAGAAATTTAAGGTCAGTGAGTCCTTTTAGAAGGTGAATTGGTGACACCTTCTACACATATATAACAATCAGCTTTTTCCTGAGCTTTGACAAACAATTCTCATTGCAGTGACAGGAACTATAAATTGAATATGTAATAAATAACAACTGGTGTAGAATATCGTTGCAGTTGCAAATTACATCTAAAAAAAGCTCTCTGGTTGTCATTCATGGTCAAAACTGTAACAATTTTCGCAATGTTTTTATAGGCCTCATTTACATGAGGAAGTGCTTGATCACGATTAGTTTATATAATCCTATCTGCGCTGATCAATTGGGTTATGACTTTTACACCATTGACTGCTCATATTTATTTATCTTCTGATTTCCATTCTTGTTTTCAGCCTTGGTCTCTCCGGTTTCATTCCTCTTCGTCTTGAGAAACTCAGCAAGAACCTGAAGTGCGGCATCGACATCATCATTCCTCATTAGGACCTCTGCAACCTCCGCAGGCGTTGTCAGCACCTCCTCTATCAGCTGCTCGATTTCTGGGTACATGGCATGGTTTTCGACATTGTGGTAGTTGCTAGCCAGAACTCGGAAAGCCTCTCGAGTGCAATACCCCATGTGGATGTGCATGTCCATTCTGCCAGGCCGCAGCAGTGCTGGGTCAAGCCGCTCTCTGTAGTTTGTTGTGAAGACGATGATCCTCTCCTCGCCGCTGGTTGACCACAGACCATCGACAAAGTTGAGCAGCCCAGAAAGTGTCACCTGTTGAACAAAATACCCAAATTGGCATCATCGATCATTGGTAAGGATTAAGGAAGTTATCAAATCAAGAAGTGGCTGGGATTATCAACCATATATATTCATGAGACAATGATTGGTCATAATAACTAAGTAACTAACCTTGTCTTCGTTTTCTTCTCCTGAATAGCTGGACTTGGCTCGCTTGATCTCTCCTTCCTCCCGTTGCTGCAGGTCGATGCTGCAGTCAATGTCTTCAACGACGAGGATGGATCGGTTGCTCATCCCGACGAGCAGCCTCCGGAGGTCAGAGTTGGACTTGACCTCGGTGAGCTCAAGATCGTATATGTCAAACTTGAGGTAGTTGGCCATGGCGGCAATGAGGCTGGACTTGCCGGTGCCAGGTGGGCCGTAGAGCAGGTATCCTCTCTTCCACGCCCTGCCAATCCTCCTGTAGTAGTCTTTCCTCTTGACAAACCTCTCAAGATCGTACATGACGGACTGCTTCAGGCTGTGATCCATGGCGAGCGTGTCGAAGGTGGAGGGGTGGCGCAGGTCGACGGCGGTCCAGGCGTCGTACTCGATCATGTGCATCTTGAGGTTCCTGTGCTTGTCGTTCATGGCCTTGGCTGTGTCGACGACGAAGGGGAGGTACGACCTGAGCGCCTTCTCCTTGTGCTTCTTGTGGAAGCTCAACTCGAAGGACTTGACCTCGAAGCGGCTGCGGCCCCTCCTGCTGGCGCCGCCGCCGCCGATGCCGTAGGGGGCGGCGTGGGCGGTGGCGGCGGCGGCGGCGGCGGTGTCGCGGGAGACGAGGCGCCAGGTGTAGTCGACGCCGTCGTGGACGTCGAGCATCTCCTCGCCCTGGTCCATGGTGATCATGATGCCCTGGGCGTCGTCGACGCGGCTGGCGCGGAGGCGCTGCATGTCGGTGTTGATCCGCGCGGCGAGGTAGGTGCGGGCGGCGTCGTAGATCTGGTTGGTGGAGAGGCCCTCCGTCTCGTCGATGACGACGGTGTGGGTGGACGAGACGCGCGCCCGGATGCCCCTCGCCGCCGACCGGAGCAGCTCGCGCAGCTCGTCGGGGACGAGCTCGCTCACCACGCCGCGCACCACCATGGCCGTCCCGGCAACGGCCGCCGCCGTCGCCATGTACTTCTCGTAGTCGCCGGACCACGACATGGCTGACAAACTAGCTGTGCCGCTCCACGCGACCGACCACCTAGAAGAAGTAGCTAATACTAGTGGGATGGGAGCTCTTCTTCTTCGTTGGCGTAATTAATTTGTATGGCCGCGGGAGGGGGCGTCAAGTTCTGGGTTTGTGTGCCGATCTGTCACGTATTTCTACTTACTCGTAATACTGGATTTGTTTAAATTAGTGTATTTTGGTGCAGAAGGAAGATCTGGATCCGAAGGGTCAGGGTTGTAGACGTGTACTATTCTAGTCACGTGTACAAACCAAACGTGTATTCGAACTTGGAGATACTAGAATTTACGACTTGACCACGGCCCGTTGGGCAGAAGTGGCCCGGCCTTAAATCCTTTTTCAGGCCGTAGCCCGTTGCCGTTTCTATTTCACTTACGGCCCAACACCGTCCAAATGCACTGCACAGCCACTGTCTTCTTCTTCCCCCATCCCACAACCGGATTTTAGCCAATGCCAGATGCGGGTGGGGAGTACTGGAGATGTCGAGGCGATGGGCGAGACCGCCGATGGTGGCGGCGCCGGCCGCCGGATGAACCAATCGGCGGCGGCGGAGTTCAGGTAATAGGAATACTGGTGGGTTTCTTCTCTAAAAGAACTTTGCTTCATTTTTTTTAGGGGAAAGGGCAGGAGCTCTGCCAATTTCAATTAAGAAGGGGAAAAATAAAGTTTACACAGAATCCAGGGTCAGGAAAACCCTTGGAAGGAAGACATTGTTAGAGGATACAAGAATTTTGAGGCAGCGCAACGCAACTAGCAACAAGAGGCGTTGGAAAACGGTTAGTTAATCTATATACATTGGTGAACGCCAGTTCAAGGATCTGCGAAAGTGATTATTCTGTGTAAATTCTCATGCTAGTTGATTTCATCTGTTTGTTCCAAATCTAACACTTACTGTAAGAGTTAAGAGTCCATCTGTTTGTTCCAAATCTAGCACTTACTAAGAGTTAAGAGTTCATCTGTTTGTTCCAAATCTAGCACTTGAGAGTTCAGAGTTGTCCACATCTAGTAACATTTTTCCCCATTTTTCACCAGATCTGAATTCCATATGTTTTAGGTGAAGGTTTTGTGTGTGCTTTGGTGGTTTTATCTAGGTGTGGGTTAATGTGAAATCTAAGAAATCAATGGGGAATTGTTCCTTTTGAATAGTCGATGTATTTGACCCTGTTTTCTGAATTAGCTTGCCTGGCCAATGTTTCATACACATACAGAATCTGGTGTTGCATATACTCATATGACTTGTCCAGACAATACCTTTAAATTTCTTAGGAAGCACACTTCATTAAATACCAGTGCACCTCCTCTCTCCAAATACACATTGTAATTAGTAGTCAAAAAATGATCACATGTTTTGAAATGGATCTTCTGTATCTAGCATATACACATTCTTGTTGTCATTGTTGTACTCCACAATCCTAAGTGCATTCATCAGTTGAGTCATTTTTTCTCTCCATCGCTTTGTCATCTTTATTCTCCTCCGTCTGTTTATTTGCATCCTTGCTTTCAGCCTTGGTGTCACTGGCATCTTTTATCTTTGACTTTAGGAGCTCCACTAGACCAAGGAGCGCAACATCAGTATCATCATTTCTCATGAGAGCCTCAGCGACCTCTGCGGGCGTCACCATCACCTCCTTGATCAGCTCCTCGATCTCTGAATATGTGACATGATAGTCGATCGAGTGGTAGTTGCTGGCAAGGATCCGGAAAGCCTCTGGGGTGCAGTACCCCATGTGGATGTGCATGTCCATCCTGCCAGGCCGCAGAAGTGCTTGATCAAGACGCTCCTTGTAATTGGTCGTGAAGACGATGATCCTTTCCTCTCCACTTGTTGACCACAGCCCATCAACAAAATTGAGCAGCCCGGATAATGTTACCTGTGTGGACAGCAATCAAATTCTCATCAGCATAGGTGAGAATGATCGTGAAATCAAGGAGAGGAAAGGTTTGTAAATATGGAGTTATATGCATTCTGGTTTTAAAGGTACTCACTTTGTCTTCTCCCTTGTCTTCTTCTGTAGAGTTGGACTTGGTACGTTCCTCCCCTGCCTCCCGTTGTTTCAGTTCGATGGTACAATCAATGTCTTCAACAACAAGAATGGACCGGTTGGTCATCCCAACTAGAAGCCTTCTGAGCTCCGAGTTGGAATGGACCTCAGTCAGCTCAAGATCATATATATCAAACTTGAGATGATTCGCCATGGCTGCGATCAAGCTGGACTTGCCAGTTCCAGGTGGACCATACAGCAGGTAACCCCTCTTCCATGCCTTGCCAATCCTCTTGTAGTAATCTTTTCTCTTGATGAACCTATCAAGGTCGTCGATAATTGACTGTTTCAACTTCTGGTCCATGGCAAGCGTGTCAAATGTGGATGGGTGGTGGAGATCAATTGGAGACCATGAGTCTGAGTATTCATTCATGTATATCTGGAGAATTCTTTCCTGGTCTTTTATGGCCTTGGCCGTAGCAATGATGAATGGGAGGTATGATTTCAGGGCTTTCTCCTTGTGCTTCCTGTGGAAGCTCAGCTCATAGGAGCGGGCCTCACGTTGACCGCTGCCATTGCCATTGTTGGGGTCAACTGAGATGCTACGTGAGATTAAGCACCATCTGAATTCTGTCCCATCATGCATATCAACCAGCTCTTCACCTTCCTCCATGGTGACAACCATCTTCTCTGAAGATTCATCCATGCTGCTGACTCGCAGGCGCTGCATGTTGTTGTTGATGCGTGTTGCAAGGTAAGTCCGCACCGCGTTGTAGACGTGGTTGTGGGACCAACCCTCAGTCTCTTCGATGATGATTGTGTGCTGAGATGAAATTTGTGAACGCAGGTAGCTGAGGCCGGAAAACAGCACATCACGCACCTCGTATGGAACCAGCTCGTTCACGACGCTGCGAACTAGCATCACAGACGCTGCAACGGATGCAGCTGTTGTGATGGCCTTCTTGTAGGACTCGATGGCCTTGTCGTAGGATGCCATGGTGAGCAGGCTCTGGCTCCTCTTCTGTTGTTCTTCTTTTGATGAACTTCTCTTCCTCTTTGTTGTTGGTAATGGTATGAAACAGTAGTGTTGAATGGGAGGGTGAGGAATGTGGGGGACGGAAGGAGAGTTGGTGTTGAAATGGTATGAAACGGTGGTGTTGAATGGGAGGGTGAGGAGTGGGGGGAGGGAAGGAGAAGTTGGTGTTGAATTGAGGTAGAGTTTGTGGGGAGGGGGTTTTATAGGTGCAGAGTCGGGGGTGACCGGGTGATTGATGGCTTCGGTCTGAAAGGAGGAAATCTGAATACTACTGCTACTTCCAGCTTCCGTAGTCTTTTAGTCAGGAAAATGACATCACCATTACAACGTAATACTCCTACTCATATTCACCTGGGAAAATACTATGCGGTGATACTATGCAACCTGTACAAATTGTCGAATTTCTGAGGCATTTGTTCTTAGTCTATTGCACTTTTATTCCTCCCAGCGTATCTTCTTTAGTAGAATATTTGATGTTTTAACTGGCACGGGGTAAGATTTCAACAAACCAAATAGTGGGCAGCTAGAAAAGGCAAACTTTACTTCCTTGGCATCCAAGTTTTCCTCTGAAATCATTCTTTCTGCAGGGAGAAGAAGAGTTGTGCACCGCAAGTTTATGCTCGAAATACTGGAGCATCCATCTACCACCGCGTTGGCTGAATCCATTCCATTCCATGTGCGGAAAATCGCATACCGTTCCGTGCAGAAGAAGGTTGGTCGACGTCCGAGTCAGAGACTGTCGATCAGCAAATAAAATTCTGAAAAGTTCCAGCTGCATGCATCCACTGAATTGAATATATTGGTCCATTTGGGGAAAGTGTCTGGGTCTACCGTCTACGTCGCCGACGTGTTGAGATCGACGGAACGGAACCCCATGTAGGAGCTACAGCCTACAGTAGCTGGTGTTGGATTGGACCAAATTTTTGATCGCGTAGCGGCGGTGGCACCAATCGACGTGTTGCTCTGTCATTTGCCCGGCGACTCCAGTGATATCAGCAGTGAGTTGAGTTGAGTGAGTGCTTTTTATTCGTTTCTGTTGGTGACAGCACCTCGTATTCTACCCTTGTGTAACCGCCTCCCTGTTCTCTTCTGCTCTTCTGTTGTCATGTGGAAATATCTAGTATACGCTTAATTCATACAGATTCCTCATGAAACTATCAAAAACTTTTGCGAGTTGGAAATGTATCACGTGCACACAAGTTTTTGGTGCACTCGCCTCTTGGGATTATGACCAAAATGTTTGCATTATTTTTTTTATCTTTGCTGAGGGAAAGATAAGATGGCCATAAGCAGCTCTTGATTCATTGATAAGTGATAACCAAGAAACTGTACACAGTTTTGGCCAAGAGGGCCTATTGCAAAGGCATCGATTGGATCGTCCAGCAACGTGCACGTTGCATATCACGAACAATTTGATTGCTTTCAAATCGTTTTGCACTAGCTGTATTACTGATCATCATGTTATCTCTTGCGGCGCGCTTGAATACTGTGCTGCCATGATCAAAACAGTGTTGTGTTGTGTTGTGTTTTCGGGGCATATCGTGTGACTGAACCTGCTAAAGCAATCGTGGTCATCACGTTTTATTTGCTTTGCAGGAGAGATCGAAACGTGACTGGGACTGCGTGTTGCAATTTAAAGCAGCCATAAAGGGAAACTCAATTAATTCTAAAGTGTCAAGACAAATAAACAATATTTTTGCCTTGCCCTTTTCCTTTTGGTTGGTAGCGGCGCCATCGTCAGAACGAGCAGAATCTAGCATGCACGGTTTTTCTTTTCCTTTGTTTTTTTTTTCTTCTTCAAAACACACTTTGAGTATGTGTGGCTGGCACGTTGGTTTCTGATTTCTTCATCATCAAGACTGAGTCAATGACACGTATGCACCTCTGCGGCTCACATGTTATGTTATCCTTGGTAATCGCTTGGGTGATCAGGTACTTGTTTCAATCGCGTAAAATGACCATTCCTATTCCTTCATGACAAACTGCAGTGCCATCTTTATGGATGAAAATATTTTATGATTAACCGATACCGCTTATACCTTACTTGCGTAGTGCATTTGTGGTTTGACACACTGGGCGATTATCCGACAGAGATTTTGCAAGGGAAACTAATAAAAAAGAGGCGCTTTGATTTCATGAATCTTAAGATGTTACTTCAATCTTCTAAAGGTATTTATAGGAGTAGAGTGTGAGTGTGTGTTTATAAAGGTAAACTACATAGGTGACCCACGCAATTACACGGCTAGTACCCATACAAAATTATTTATTTTTTACATATGATTTTACTTAAAATTTATTAAATATCTATCTCATTTCTTATGATTTTGAAAGACCGAACTTTATCATCCGCGTGTTTCTAATTTTATAGTTTTTAAAAGTCGTTTTAGCCGCTACCTCTTACTCATTTGTCAGGTTTTTATTTGCTTGTCGATCTATAACTATTTCTATTTATCTTCCATGAAACACTTAAAAATTAGATTTTTTTAGTTTTTAGAGTTCATTATCTTGTTAAGTTTTGTTTTTATAAATTTTTTAAAGTTCCGTCAAACACCTCTGTACTCCTCTACGGTCCATGTGTTGCCTCCTCTCTTTATTATCATTGGGATTTTAAAAATTGAATATAATTGTTGTTTGGGTTCATTTTTTACTTTTTAGAAGTCCCGCTAAACCGTCAGAGGCTTTGCTACTGTATTCCTCTACACGCGACCCACCTGCTGCCTCCCCTTTTTATTGTCATTGAAATTTTAAAAATTGAACATAATTATCATTGGGGTTAACTTTTTTACTTTACAGAACCCGTCAACCGCCGTGACTGTGCTTCTTAATGGCTTGTCCATTGTCCCTCCTCTTAATCGTTATTGGGATTCTATTTGGAGTTTTGTTTAAATGTTTATAATTTAATATGTCCCATCAACTGCTACCATTTTACTCCTTTACGGATATATTGTTTTTCCCCTCTTTATTATCATTTGATATCATTATGTTCTAGATGAACTATTTTTTTAAAAAAAAATCCTATTTTTCATTTTAATATTTTTATTTGTAAATTTTATTCCTACTTGAAATCCTATAATTATTTTTCTATTTTTGAAATTTATTTTATTTATTACTTTGGATTTTAGTTAATCTCATCATATGTTCTAGATGGTCTATTCTTTCAAAAGTCTTTATTTTTTTACGAATTTAAGTTATTTATAAATTGTATTTCTAATGAACTCTTATTTTTTATTTTTCTAATTTCTGATTTTATTTTATTTTTATTTTGAATTCTAATTAATCTCGTGTTGTGTTATAGATGGATTAATTGTTGTTTCAATATTTATTTCTTATTCTAAATTTTAGTTATTTCAAAATTGTACTCCTACTTGAACTTTTCCTTTTCTTTCCTAATTTTTGAAATTTATTTATTTTTTATTCCAAATTTTAATTAATCACGTATTGGGTTCTTATATGGACTGCTCTTTCAATATTACTTATTTTTAATTCCGAATTTCAGTTATTTTAGATTGTATTTCTGCTTGGACTCTGTTTTTTTCTTCGATTAATGTGGGAATTTCTACCCTACACAACGTACGTGGTGCTTTCTTTTCGAGTTGTCTTAATAATATAATTAGCATGGTGGCCCGCAGATTGCGCGGCTAACATCCTTATATTTTCTCTTATATAATAACATGTATATTTTCTTATTTATTATTAAAATATATTAGAATGATAACATAATTTTGATTTTGTACTAACTTTACCAAACTACCAATGTGTATATTCATATTATGTTGTATAAACGTGATAGTTATTAACTATTTTTAATATCAAATTTTAGTTATTTTAAAATCTTATTTCTATATGGACTTTAGACTCATCCTCCAATATTATTTATTTTCTAATTCTGAATTTCTATTACTTATAAATTTTATTCCTATATTTCTTATTTTAAAATTCAGAATTTCGGTTATTTATAAATTATATTCCTAAGTGGACCGAACTCCTCTTCTAATATTTCTTTTTTTTTAATTCTGAATTTTCTTTATTTGTAAATTGTATTTCTATATGAACTCTAGGCTTTTCTTTTAATATTTCTTATTTTTAATTCCATATTTTTATTATTTTTCTAATTGTATTTATATGTGGACTCTAAACTCATCTTTCAATATGCTTTATTTTTTAATTTCGATTTTCAATTACTTCTAAATTGTATTCCTATATAGACTTTGCACTCTTCTTCCAGCATACTTTTTATAATTTCAAATCCTAGTTATTTGTAAATTATATTTTTATATGGACTCTAAACTCTAGTTTTAATTTTATTATTTTTATTCAAAATTTTAATTAATTCTAAATTCCTATATGGACTCTATACTTTTCTTCTAACATTCCTTATTTTTTTTTCCGAATTTCAATTATGTAATTGTAATCCTATATGGACTCTATACTCTTCTTCTAATATTCTTTATTTTTTTCATTCTGAATTTCAGTTGTTTCTAAATTTTATTTCTATATTGACTCTATACTCTTCTTCCAATATTTATTTTTTTAATTTTTAATTTTAGTTATTTCTAAACTGTATTTCTATATGGACTCTAACCTCTACTTTTATTTTTCTTATTATTTAATTCTGAATTTTCATTGGTTATAAATTGTATACCGGTATGGACTCTAGTCTCCTGTTTTAATATTCCTTATTTTTTAATTCCGAATTTCAGTTATTTTAAAATTGTATTTCTATATGGACTCTGTTTTTCTTTTTCTCCTATTAATATGAGAATTTATAGTCTGTGAGAGCGAACGTGAAGACTCTTTTTTTATTACTTTAATAAGTTAATAGATAGATGTGTGTGCGTCTTTGAACCGTGTTTTTTTTTAAAAAAAAATGATGTCAGCAATGGCTTAGAAAACAACTAGACTTTCTTGAAAAAGAAGAAGAAGAAGAAAACAGTAGACTTGAAGATCCTGAGGTCCAGCCCAACAGAACGTTAGTGCACGGCCTACCTGCGCGTCTCGGCGTACTTCGGTCCCGCTGAGAAATATACAATACTAGTAACTGGGCCAACTCGCGTTGTTGGCTTGCTCGGCCTGGTTGGTGAAGCTGGTGGCCCAAACCCGGAGATTCCGTGGCCCACCAAAGACGACACCGACCTGCTCGCTTGTCAGACATTGGGGAAAGCAGCGGCGAGTCTTCGTCTTCAATTCCCACGACGCGACGCGGCCGCATCCATCGGAGAAATTCCCCAAACTCTCCTCACCGCGCCGCAGCTGCTTGCCGGTCTACGGCGACGACTCGTGCGGCGGCGAAGAGGAGAGGCGATGGGAGGGGGAGACGCCAGCGGCAGCGACGGGCCGGAGCAGGAAGTGAAGCGGGCTGCTGCGGCGGCGTACAACTACGAGGGCGACGCGCGCTGGGCGGAGTACTGGTCCAACGTCCTCGTTCCCCCTCACCTCGCCTCCCGCCCCGACGTCGTCGACCACTTCAAGCGCAAGTTCTACCAGCGATACATCGTGAGTTCCACCACTGCTTTGCTTTGCTTCTCCCGAACCCGAAGCAACAACTGCTTAGGGTAGGGGATCTGACGCGCTTTCTGTACGGACGGTTGGTTTCCTGGCTGATACCGCGTTATGGGGCTTCGTCCCCTTCGATTTGTGTGGTCACATGGTAGTAGCCGTAGCTAAGACTGAAGCTTGAACTAGCTAATACATGATGGTGTGCTGATGATTTCTACTAGATGGTACCAACGCAGATGTAATCATGTAATGCATGCTTCTAAACTCTTGCTTCATGTAGCTGAGCTGAGCACAATCTACACTTTGATGCATTGCTTGTTTCAACCCAGGTTGTGTTTTCAGTTGATGATGAACTCGATGCGACAACTACTGTTCAGTACTAGTTCATACTTCCTGTCGCTACCTTCTCTTTACCAAACTTCCTAAGGCTAAGGGAGGTTTCAAATACTTTAAACTTGCTTCATTTCATGACGGCAAAGCTTGGCAAGCTTGCCCTTGGTTTCTTTTGTTGAAGCAATCTATCTTCAGGTTAAAACGAAAGCTACATTTGTTAAGCGTCAAACCACACTTTTCTTGGCATTTACCACAGTTAGAAACTCAAAAACAAAAATATGCCATTTGCATTCGGTCATTTTAGAATCGATGCTGTTACCCATGTACAAATAAAGAGCAAATCAAGATGATGGTAAAAGCTGTTTGATTTCCTTTTGCTTTCCTAATAGGATCGTGATTTGGTGGTTGAGCCGATGTCATCCACTGGTTCCCCCCAGCCAAGCGGACCAGAAGTAAGGTCTTCATCCTCCTCATCCAGTGAGAATGTCAGGGCCCGTAGTTCAGGTAAGTTGCTCTCAGTTTAAGTATAGTACATTTCTTGTTTTATTCTGTCGCATGTCACATCTATTTATCATGTGAACCATTTTCATATTTAGGATCAAGTTCCAGATCAGCTGCACCGCCGCCCCCACCGCCACAAACAGCTACCTTACGGTTTGATGCACGGACCATACACTTCTCCATTAATGCCTGGGTAATAAGCGTCACCTTTTTCGTTAGCATTTGCATGTGTAATTCTTTATCCTGAAAATAGTTGGTACCTTTAGTAGTGAGCTTGTAAAAATACAAGCATTATGGTTTCTGATAGAGATCTCATATCTCGGTCCTGGTAACCTTGATCTTACGATCATTATTAGCTACAGCCTACATGGCCATGACACCCTCATATATTTCAGGTACTTGTTGTTGCTGGTCTGGGGATGCTTCCAATTTTGCCAAAACATCTTGCAGATAGAGCCTGCAAACTTTCATTGCTGGGAACAATACTCTCCTCTGCGTACTCTCTATACAGCACTTATGGGGTAACTGCCTTCCTACTTGAAGCATGAATAACTAGCACTATTTTTAATCTTATTTATTTTTTCCTTTTGACGTTACTGATCTTTTCTTTTTCTCTGTGCTAAGAAACCAAGAGCATGGAATATGCCTGCAGTCCAGGGTTGGCTGCAAACTGTACTTGGAACCAAGGATTTTATCCATTTGATGTTCTCTCTTATGCTCTTCACGTCTCAATTGCACTTAAAAAGTAAGATGTTGTTTCCCTTTCAAGTTTGTGGTTCTGACCTCTGTCTTTGCTGCTTTCACATATTCTTACATGTTTTGTTATCCTTTTTGTAACAGTTGCTGCACTACCTGTGTTCTGCTGGGCACTTGATCATGTTGCTAGATTCCTAAGGCGTAATTTTGCTCGCTCATCCTTTTATAGGTAATTGTATGTTCCATTATCATTGAATTCCGCCTTTGGAATCTTGGGCACAACCAGTGTGCACTGCTCTGTGGTTAATTCCGTCTTTCTGGCCTCTCATTCAGGAGGTACTTGGAGGAACCCTGTCTTTGGGTAGAGACAAATAACACTACACTCAGTCTTCTTAGTTCAAATGCTGAGATTGCCTTGGGTTTTCTTCTGATCATATCACTTTTCTCGTATGTTGCTTCCACTTTCCTGAGAATTTTGGACTTTTTTTTGTCTGGAAAGTCGTATCATATACTCATATGAGTTATATATACCTTTGTACCTTGCAGGTGGCGGCGTAGCATAATTCAGACATTCATGTACTGGCAGGTAAGTTATCATTTGATCATCATTATTTTGCCCCATTGCTTCATAGCTATGACATGATGTAAGGGCGCTTTATGCTGGTTTGCTGCATGTTGTCAAAAGATTCAAGAATGCCCATTGTCAATTTTGTTTAGTCATGGCTTACTAGTTGGGCATGACCGCATGAGTACTGGTCAGTGCCACATGTACTGTTTCAGTTATAGAATTCCAATATTTTTCTGCCCTGACTCCACATACAAGTATACAACTAGTTAGCATTTCAATTAATAACTGCAGTCGTCTTAATATTACTTTCGATCTTTTTGAAAATAAAAAGATAGTTGAATGTCAAATATACTGGCACCCTTTCCATTTCTCAAGCAACTTATATTGATGTCAGTACTTATTGGTGTTCTTTGCATGCTTGCCTGTTGTGCAGGTGTTGAAGCAGATGTACCATGCTCCTGTAACCGCTAGCTACCACCAGAGCGCGTGGGCGAAAATTGGCCGGATTGTCAACCCGTACATCCATCGCTATGCACCATTCCTCAATACACCCATTTCTGCAGCCCAAAGATGGTGGTTCAGGTAGCAAGGCAGAGGACAGAATCACGATATTTGCAGATCTGATCATGCGGAAAACTTATCTACAATGTGTTTTGAAGAGCTATTACAAACTTAGCACGCCGTTGCTCTCGTCATGATGGAGCTGTGCATCATAAAAACTCCCGCAAGTAGTTCCCTTTTGTAATGGCAAATACTTTGAGGTTAATATTGATGCAAGAACGGTGTTGTAAACCCTGGAGGGCTTTTTCACCACCGTAATGATCGATCAGTGATCACGACGATGTATTATATAATTCCTGCCAAACTCAGGCTGACCTGTATACAATGGATTGCTCTTAGATTACATGATCTATTCATGAGTGGCTGGGAAATAATGAGTTGTGTTTATCTGTTGTGACGTATCTTTATTCTCTGTTCTAGTTCTAGCCAGTGACCGAGTGACAACCGTTTCGCCCTTCTCCCCTCAGCCTCCAGGGGCATTGATCTTTCTGGACGGACAGATACTATTTGTTCCTGCATTTCCTACATGAAAGAGAGGTTAAATGATACACACAGATCGAAGAAATCACGTGTTCAGAACTGCATTTTGCCACAACCAGACACAAGACAAAACCATTAGACATAAAATTTGGGATTCAGTTTGCTGCCAGCACCGTTTCCATTAGAGGACGTAAGACAAAACAATTAGATATTCAGAGATAAAATTTGCCATTCAATTATAAAAAAACAATTAGACAAAGTTGCAGCGCATTAGATGTTTAGACTATCTGCAGCAAAAATAAAACTTATGTTGCTGCCCAGGATCGAACTGGAGACCTTCAGTGTGTAAGACTGACGTGATAACCACTACACCACAGCAACCAGCTTATCAACTTTCTGAAGTTTTTTGTTTACATAGTTTGATATCCAAACTTCTGCAACTCCATCTCAAACAGGATTGCCCGTGCGAAATTCCGCTATGACAAACTCGATACTACTATACTTGAGGAAAGGAAATATCTGGCGAGAAAAGATCCCAACTCGTTTTCTTTCACCCGAGAGATCTTTCTGGCTGTCCATGTCCAACCAAAGAAGAGACGAAGGCCTGAGCGAGCGAGTCTGAGTTGGATGGATAGGGTCCCCAACCCTTCTTCACCAATCACCACCCCCATCTGCTGCCATTGCATTTGCAGCTAACTGAAGGGCGGCCGACATGGGTTTGCAGATGATGCGTGGTAGGCCCTGCGGCCCCTGCTGTTCTTCGTCGTCCTCCTCTTCCTCGTCCTGGATGCCCTCCAAGCATTCTCACCCTCCATCTCCATGTGAGTTACCATCTTCATCTTCATTTTCATTTTCCCCCACTGCTAGTATTCCCCATGCGAAAACAAATGCCTTCTTTTTTTGTAAAATGCATTGGTACTTTGAGCAATTTGCCAGCGGAATCTAAAGTTCCAAACTTTCATGCGCCCTAATGCAGTGAGTCGAAGGAAAATCTCATCTGAGTCACTTAGAGCATTGGCCTTGCACCTCTTGCACAAACGGCGGAAATACCAAAATGGGGATATCTCAAGGATTTCAGCATCTTCATCCGGTGTGCTTGAAATCACTGAGTACAAGTCCAATAGCAAGGTCCTCACTTTAAATCCGTAAAAATCCATGTACGATTCATTTTTTGTCTGTAGATAATGATTGCAACGTGAATTCCAGGTTGATGCAGAAAGAAAGATCCTTGATGATGCCCTTGACAGAAAGCCGCAGATTGACTGGGTTGAAGAAGATATCTCTTCTTGGATGGATAAGAGTTACACAAGCAGCAATTTGGAGTATAACTTATTAATGCAAAACATTCAGGCCTTAGAAAGTAGTTTGGCTGGTAAAGACTTGGTAAGGCTGGAAAGAGATATCCTTGTACATATCGAACGGCTGGGAGCTTTGAAATCATTCAATGCGTCTATGTCCAGGGCCACTCTAACACAAACATATGAATCAGAGTTTTCACTTCCTGGGGATATTATTAAGCTTGATCCAGAGATTCCTCTCGAGGAGCAAAATGATGTAGTAATTGTTCGAAGTGGGAAAAGTGAAGAGAGGAAACTGAAAAGAATGAAAGCATCAGAGAAGGGCTCTCGGGTCTCTGTGAAAACACCCTCACGAAAATCAAAGAAGTCCAGTAGTAGTCAATTTATAGCTGAGTGGAAAAACTATCCAGGCCGAAGAAGGAGCATTGTACGAGAACAATCAGCATTGCTGGTAACTATCAAGGTACTCTTCATCATCAGCATATTTATTCCTTCTAGCAGTCAATTATTGTTAACCGCAACATATCCTTCATGGTTTTATTCTTACTGTTTTCCTCTAGGAGTGTGCAAACCTTGAGAAAATAAGAGAAAACTTGTTGAAGGATGGGAGTGAAGTCAGTTATGCAAGCTGGGCCATGGCAGCTGGAGTTGATGAAGCATCGTTGAGGACTAGGCTGCAAGAAGGTTACTGCTGCCGAGAGAGATTACTGGTAACCACCGAGTGGCTAATTAAGTACATTGCAAAGACATACACTGGAATGGGAACAGCCTTTGAGGATCTACTGCAGGTTGAGAGATAATATATTTATTGAGAAAAAAGTAGACTACATTGACAATTCCATTTTGCAATTTGATTTGTTGGAATGACACTGCAGGCTGGGAAAATGGGTGTCCTTAATGGTGCTGAGAAATTCGACAGCCAAAAGGGATGCAAGTTCTCAACTTATGTGAAGTACTGGATAAGGAAAGCAATGTTAGCACTTATTGCTGAAAACTCTGGAGTAATCCAGCTGCCCGTATGCCTCTGAAACTATCTTGATATGCTTCACTTTGTTTCATGTGAGAAAATCACCGCTTAATGATGTGAACTGGCAATACAAGTGCAGGCAAGGATGGAGGGTATAATTCGTAAGGTCAGGGAAACAAGAAGGGCAATTCGCTACAACACAGGGAGGAACCCACCAGATGCAGAAATCGCCACCCTCATCGGTGTATCAGTTGCCAATGTTAGGTTGGCGCGGAAATGCTCTCGTCGAGTTGTGTCACTTTACACGGAGATCGGAGTTGGACAGAATGCAAAATTTGTGGTTAGCCTCTCAGCCGTATGATTGACCGATGATTGAAAATGACAAATAATTCTTCCATCACGCGTTGACGGTTTATTTTGATGCATAAAATCTGAATGGTGTTTAATTGCAGGAAGTGACTCCGGACACATCTTTAGAAGCTCCAGATGAGGCTATGTTCCGGATGCAGTTGAGAGAGAGGCTGCTTCATGTCCTGGACAGGCTCCCCCCAAGGGAAGGGCATGTACTGAAGCTGCGGCATGGGCTGGAAGACGGGAAATGCATGTCCCTGGAGCAGATTGGGAGCATTTACCATGTCTCCAAGGAGTGGATAAGGAAAATAGAGAAGTCGGCCATGTCCAAGCTGAGGAACGAGGACGTGCATAATAAACTCAAGGACTTCTGCGGATTCTAGTGCTCCTGATCGAGCTATCTTGTGCATATCGAGCTCTCTACTTTGCATCAAGTACACATGATTTCCACGAGGGTTCCTTTGATTCAGGAGGACCAATGATGCGTTCAAAGGTAAGTTGAGAACTGTACTGATGATGTTGTGATAGCATTGGATGGAAAGTTGTATATATCGCATAACATTACAAGCATTTGTTTCTCTCTTGTTTTGAAAACATACCAGCATTTGTTTCAGACGAACTGTTCAGTATAGAGCAGATGTAATACAGAACATGGATCATGCATTGATGGATGTATAGTACAAAAAAAAAAATATTGCCATACTGCTGACTGTTGCTAAAAATGCGGGCAATCTATCTATTAACTTATTAAAGTAAAAGAAAAAGGAGCCTCCACGTTTGCTCTCACGGTTTATAAATTTCCACATTAATCGGACAAAAAGAAAAAGTAGAGTCCATATAGAAATATAATTTAAAAATAGTTTAAATTCGGAATTAGAAATAAAGAATATTGGAAGAGGAGACTAGAGTCCATATAGGGATACAATTTAGAGCTAATTAAAATTCGGAATAAAAAAATAAGAAATTAAAAGAAGAGGTTAGAGACCATATAGAAATAAAACTTAGAAATAAATATTGAAAAAACAGTCTATAGTTCATATATGAATACAATTTAGAAATAACTGAAATTCGAAGTTAAAAAAAGAATATTGAAAGATTAGTTTAGAGTCCATATAGAAATACATATACAATATAGATATAATTGAAATTCGGAATTAAAAAAAATAAAAGTAGTATTTAGAGTCCATATAGAAATACATATACAATATAGATATAATTGAAATTCGGAATTAAAAAAAATAAAAGTAGTATTTAGAGTCCATATAGAAATACAACTTAGAAAAAACTAAATTCGAAATTTAAAAATAAGAAATATTAGAAAAAGAATCTAGAGTCCATATAGAAATACAACATAGAAGAAGCTAAAATTAGAAATTGAAAAAAAAAAGAAATATTAGAAAAAGAGTTTAAAGTTCATATATGAATATAATTTGGAAATAACTGAAATTCGAATTAAAAAATAAGAAATATGGAAAAATGAGTTTAGAGTCCATATAATAAAAATACAATTTATAAACTAGAGAAATTCAAAATTAAAAAATAAGGAATATTGAAAGAAAGGTTTAGATTGTAAATAACATGACTTTGGAATTGAAAAATAAAAAATATTAGAAGATGAGTTTAGAGTCTATATAGGAATACAATTTAGAATTAACTAAAATTTAGAATTTTAAAATAATTAATAGATATCACGTATATACAATATAATATAAATATTACACATCAGTTAATTTGGTCAAGTTCAAATTAGTACAAAATTTAAAATTATGCTACAATTTTAATTTATTTTAATAATAAAATATAAAAATATGTGCTATTATATAAGAAAAATATAACGATACTAGTCGCGTAATCTGCTCGGCCCACCACGTTGTATAAACAATCTTGCATGATTAGATTTCGTCAGTAGGATACAAATTGTAGTTATAGAGCACTTGATAATAGCCAAAATTGGTGTCGTGGTGTAGTTGGTTATCACGTCAGTCTAACACACTGAAGGTCTCCGGTTCGAACCCGGGCGACGCCAGATTTCTGTTTCTGTTTTCATGCTTCGATTACAGAGCAGGCCGGCGGTTCGAACCCGGGCGACGCCAGATTTCTGTTTCTGTTTTCATGCTTCGATTACAGAGCAGGCCGGCCCATGATGTTGAAGCAGCTGTAGCCCGGCCCACAGGCCCATATCTACGGCAAGTCCACGTCTGCAGTTTGACATCTTTGTCTCCAACCCTTTAGACAACTGTGGAGGTAATTGGACAGCTAAATAATCACATCCACAGACAACCCTTTAGACAACTGTGGAGGTAATTGGACAGCTAAATAATCACATCCACAGAGCTTTGAGAAATGCTGTAGCTCAGGTGGCGATGCACGGTAGGATCCTAGTGTATTTTGTGTGCGTGTTTTTCCAGCATGTGGCTGAGGAAAGCTGCACCATTTTGCCACCTCACCAATGGTATTAGAGGAGCTATCCTTGCACAAGTTGCAACCGCACCAGAAGCCATCAGCCATGTAATAATAATATGATTAAGCAAAGGAGACAGGGTAGCTCACACATCACTGTCACTCAAAAGGCTCTTTCTGCTATGTGTCCAAACCTTCAGATCTTGTAGTGCATGTGTGTGTAGCCAAGCCAAGCAGCTAGCAGTTGCATCATGAGCATCGTTTTTTGGCCAAGAAATATACTGCTCCTAGATACGCCTTATCCGGATCATAAGCTTGCTCGACGACTTGTCATCACATCTGAATATCTCTGAATTAATCTGATGCATGCCGCCGTGGCTTCTCTATCTCCACTATCTCCGGTTTCAGAATTGAAACCATTTAGGCAGCTGTCTTAGCTGGTGTCTTTTGCTCATGGACTGCGACATGTCATAGGTCTTTGTTCGAGTATGGGAGCTACATCTAGTCCTTGTCCTGTTAGCATTTAACCTTACTCTGATGGCAATGTGTCCTAGTTATTGGCATGTTGCTTTTGCAAACAATGCACAACTTGTCCCTCAAAACAACCATATGGAAGGACTCTACCAAAATGCTGATCTGATGATACCTGAATACATACTAGGAACACCAGAATAGCAGATAGACTAATTGGCAAACGCACATCAGGTTTTCAGAGCTTCTTTGCACTGACAATTGACAAAATTAAAGCAAGCATGTAGGTATTGTGAATGAAAAGGAGAGGGCACCATGGAAGCAAAAGGCTTCCAAGTTGGTACTATGAAGGTGAGTGAATTGGGACGAGATGGACATGCACCTAACATCGATCTCATACCAGATTAAGGATTGTAGGGCCTGGGCGCCATTCAATGCTGCAGGCACTAGAAGCCCTATTGTAGATTGCTTGCCAATCGCCATTGACACTGCAACCGCATTCTTGTCGCTAGTGCTGTTTGCTCGATCAGTGGAAGGATATGAGTCATACCGCAAACAAAATGATTCAGAAATTAAGTACACTAGTCATTTATACATCGCTGCAAAAAAAAAAAAATCTATTGATGGAGCATGGTAGCATTGCAGGTATGAACAGCGCTTGTGACCATACATGGGTGGCTACATAAGACAATGTTACAAGATTCCAAACTTTTGTCTACAACACAGTCCCCATGGCTGTCAATTAGATTCAGCAGCTAGCAGCAATATGGTTGGAACTTGACCCTGAGGATAAAATTTGTTAAGCATCTCGGGAATCCAATCGATGGATGAGCACGGCAACTAATGGTGCTAGGTTCCGATGGATGGCGTAGTGGACAGGGACATGCCCAGCTCCAGGTCCAGCGGAGAGCAATGGTGACTACTGCCGTATCCATGACCTTGTTGTGCTTCTGAAACCGATGGTGTTTCTGACGAAGGCCACGCACTGTCAGCTGATTTCTGGTGCGAAACTTTTAGAGACAGAGAAGCAGAGATGTTGTTGGTGCAGTGAGAGGAGGCGAGAGATTTTCCACTGTCACAATCCTGAACCTGCTATGACATATCAGCTCAGCTCAGCATGTATGAACTATGAACATATGAATGCAGTTTGAGTTGCAGTTTAATCGAATGTGTGTGTACCATGTCGAAGAGGCTGGAGCGGCGCTTGTTGTTGGTCTTCTTGGCGGCGCTGTTGTGGCGGAGGAAGAACTTCTGGGCATGGCTGGCGACCTGGGTGGGCGTCCTGGTGGTGACGAAGCTCCGGGAGATGCCTCGCCAGTCGCCTTTGCCCAGCTTCTCCAGCCCCGCCAGGAACAGCCTGTGCTCCTGCTCGCTCCATGGAACTCCTGCACCACGTCGTTGCATGATGAATTTGCAATTGCAGGTTGCAAGAATTGATCAATATGCTTCTATGGATTATATATTAATTTACCCTTCTTCCTCTCCCGCATGGTTGCCTCGCCGTGAGGCCCGTCGGAGAGGTAGCCGTCGGCGGCTGGCCTCTCGCAGGAGCCCTCGTCGATGGACAGCAGCAAGGAGGACGTCAACGACGGCGGCGGCGAGGACGACGACGACGGCGGCGACAGAAGAGACGCCAAGGAGGAAGGAGAAGAAACCTGGAGCCGCAGGCAATCCATGCTATAGCTCTTGTGCAAGTACGACTGCGACGACGACGCCGGCGAGCTGGCCGCAGCATGGAGCTGCACCCCGAACAGCCGTAGCCCGGCGGCGCTGCCACCCTTCTCGCCGGCTCGTTGGCTTGCTGTCGAGTAGTCAGAGCATCGCCTCGCCATGATGGCGTGCATGCGTCAATGCGTGTGTGTGTGGTGTATGTCGCGGCTGCAGATTAGCAGGCTAGTTAAGGGAGAATGACCTGCGCATTGCATTGCATTGCACAATCGAATGCTACAAATATGGTAATATATGGAGAAAAAGAGTGATGCTAATCTCGCTGCTAGTACAGATTGATCGAGAGGGACGTCGACTTGCTACTAGTGAGGAGACGACAATTATTGGACCCGTCATTTTCATGTTTAGCCCTATTTTTGTAATCAATTTGGATTTTAATTTATCGTTAACCGTACTGTCATACCACCAATTATCTGAGTAGGAGTAATACTTTAGTGAGGTCAATCCATCATAATTCTTTGCATTATCTTTCTTTGAACACACACACACTCTCTGAATCTTTGATCCACTGTTGAAGCAAGGGATTTGGACAATTAAAGTGCCTGTCAGTCCATGATGGAGACGGGCATGCATGATAAACCGAATTAATTTCGGGGTTAAATAAATGACTAAGCAGAGAGAAGATGATTAATCATAGAATTCTTTTTGTTTAGGTTCAGGGTCCCTCTCCTGCAGCTTTGCTTCAGGAATGCGCGGAGATTTCGGACAGCTACCTAATTGGTCACTAAGTAAAGTGCTAATCTTGCATCCACTAACGCTGGCTGCCGCTAATCTACGGTGCATGCATAAAAAAAATCTATTATTAATCTTATAATCCCATTGCATAATGACGCATCGGTGAGATTAAGCATCAAACAGAATCGCTATTAAGCTTGCAAATCATGATGCAGTCCATTTAGCAGCAGTACAGAAGTAGGCCCGTTAATCGGAAGGCCCAACTAAGAAGCACTTAAGCCTATGTAAGCCAACTAGGCCCATAAAGAGCGGTGCTTCTCCAGTACCGAGGGGATAAGACAGAACTACCCTTATGACACTTTGTTGGAACCAGCATTTTTTGACGTAATTAGCGCAAACTGTTATGCCCAAATAAGTCATTTCGTAAATAAAAGGAAGTCATTAGTGAGACCGTGCTCTGAAACTGGAATTAATTTAGTCTATTACCGTACTGTATCACACACAAAGCAGTAGCAGTAGCAGCAGCAGCAGCCTCCGCCCAGACGAGAGCCAAAGGTTTGCTCTTGGCGGCTAGGGTTTTGTGACCCCTCTCGCCAAACCCTAATCCCCTTCCTCCCATCTACCTCAATCTCATGGCGGCGATTTCGTCGGGGATAGTGGCTTGAAAAGTCTGTGTTTTTTCTGTTTTGGGATTGAGGAATAGAGAGGAGCTAGTGGTGTGGTGTGCGGCGCAGGGAAATGGGGTCCAAGAACCAGTTCGATCTCCTCGTCGACGTCGACAACGATGACCCCTCCCACCTCATCGCCGCCGCCGAGAAGAAGGCGGCCGCGTCGCCCAAGCCCGCCTCGCCGGCGCCCGCTCCGGCCAAGCTGCCCACCAAGCCCGCGCCACCATCACAAGCCGGTGAGTTTGACACGGTTCTCAGTGCTCTATTCGATTCGATTACGTATATTGATGGAGAAATCACTGGATTGTTGGATCCATGGCTGTTTTTTAGTTAGGCGCAAAGATTTGATTTTTATGTATATATGTACAGTAAGGGAGGCAAGGAACTACGGTGCTCCACGCGATGGGGCTGGCCGTGGTGGCCCAGGGCGTGGGAGAGGCGGCCGAGGAGGCAGGGGCGGTCCGAGGCGAGATTTCGGTGAGGGTGATGCCAACGGCTTTGAGGGTGGATATGGCGGCGGTGGATTTGGTGATGGTGGAGTAGTTCGCGGTGAAGACGGTGAGGGGAGACAGGCAGAGAGGGGCCGTGGGCCACGCCAACCCTACCGTGGAGGTGGCCGCCGCGGTGGCTATAGTGATGGGCAGAGTGGAGACGACTATGGACGTCCACGCAGAGCGTATGAGCGCCACAGTGGCACTGGCCGTGGTTATGAGATGAAGCGCGAGGGGTCTGGCCGTGGCAATTGGGGAACTGTCACCGATGAAGGCCTTGCGCAGTTAAGATTGGTCCTTTGCACTTTGGTTTGTGATTGTTGGCTTTTTTTTTGGATGTGGTCGGTTGATCTGGCGATGGAATTTAACTCTTACATATGGTTGATTAGGGAAGTTGTGGAGGCTGTTAACACTGAGGAGGCTCCTGCAACTGCAGAGGATGAGAAGAAGCCTGAAGATGTGCCGCAGTCTGAGGTCGACAAGGACAAGGAGAGTCCAGAGAATGAAGATGACGAAAAAGAACCTGAGGATAAGGTATATTTCTGATCTGTGCTTTAATGCCTTAATGTATGTGTGCACATTTGGTACTGTTGACCCTTTCTGGGCACAGGGCGTGATAAACATACAGTTTGAATATTACATTCTGGTTTCTTTGAATGGTCAAACATGTGGATACATTTTAAGCATGACGGGTACATATGGTCTTGGTTTTTGATTTTGTCAGAAACTAGCTACAGGTCATTCGTTTAGTGTGGGAAAACATGTCATCTATACTATTCTAAGCAATGTAGTCCAATCATTCAACTAGTTTATATATGGGTTGAATTTACCTTTTTGAGAACTGCATTAAGTTCTTCAGTTTCTTCAGGATCTTCTTGCTTTCAGTTTTGCGCTTTTGCTCCTTTGTAGCCAATGCAATATAATTATGTCAGAATGTATTGCGTTACTACTTATCAGTTAATTTGCTCCTGATACTCGTTTTACAAAATAGCCAGGACTTCAGTAAGATGATGTTTTAGTTAACTGATGGGAAGGTTTTATATATTTTGTGAGTAGTCTGCCATACTCAAAAGTGGTGGATGACTTGTCCCGCTTTAAATATGGAAATATAAAGTTTGCAGTTTTGCTTGCATCAGTTGGAACTAGGAAGCTGCTGTATATATTGATTTTCTGCATAATGCAGTATCATGACCTGAAGGTTCTGTTGTTTAATTTGATTGTTTTTCCTTCTGTATTGAATGCTATCTCCTATCTGCTACATAGCTCTTTTGGGTATCCATAATATTATTGGGGCCTTTCCTGTTCTTTTCTCCTTGGTGAATGTTCAGCTGTGGCACCTTCGGGTTGTTGATCAAATTCTCTTGGTCATTCAGGTGTCTTTGTGTTGGTTCTAATACATGTTTGGATATTCCTATTATCCCTACTGTTCTAATGGTTGCCTGTTACATAGCATTGTTTGCTCATTCTGGTGTTTCTACTGTCTCATTTCTCGGCCTATTAAAGGTTTTCTAAGTAATTGTAGGAAGTTAGCACTCCATGCCATCATTCAAGTAGCAATTCGTTTGCTAGTGAAATAACAAGTTCTACCACCATTTCGCAGGAGATGACTTTGGAGGAATATGAGAAAGTGCTGGAGGAGAAGCGGAAAGCTTTGCTTGCACTGAAGGCTAAGGAGAGGAAAGTTGAAGTTGATAAGGAGTTGCAGGCCATGCAACAGCTCTCAGTTAAAAAGGCTAACGAGGAAGTGTTTATCAAGCTGGTAAGTTGTATGCTTGATGTTCTATCCTCTGAACATGTTTCAGTTGATTTCAACTCAACAACCATTTTTTGATTATCAGGGCTCTGACAAGGACTTGAAAAAGAAAGAAAAGGATGAAAAGGATGAACGCTCCAAGAAGGTATTTCATATTTTTGCCTCACTAAATATAAGCCTACATTGCCTGTTCTGGCACACAATCCTGACTATTGTCTTTGATTCCTGTTTGGTCCATTCGTGGTGAAGTCCCTGAGCATCAATGAATTCTTGAAGCCGGCTGAAGGAGAAAGGTACTACAACCCTGGCCGTGGTCGTGGCCGTGGCAGGGGTCGTGGTGACCGTGGGGGTTTCTATGGTGGTTACAATGGCAACGGAGGTCGCAAACAGGCTGCAGCTCCGGTGATCGAAGATCAGGCCCAGTTCCCCTCGCTAGGTGGGAAATGAAACAAACACTTGGATCTAGCCGCTCGGTTGTCTTGATGGTTCACCTGAAAACTGTTGTCGTTGAGTTGAGTACTGTGTTGTGTTATCGCCTGCTTCTGTGTATCCCCGTGCATAACCGAGGTGCACCCATCCATATCACCATTGTTGTGTTTGTCAGACATAGTAGCTCATGTGCTGCTTCTATTTTCCGACAGGAGTGGACAGTGTATGCCATGTTTCTGATGAGTAGTCGTGTGTGCGTTGGTTCAGAGATTTTGCTCAGCTGAGAATGGATCCCATGGTTTATTGAAGAGGCTAATCTGCAACCTGTCGCCTGTGGTGCTGTAAGGTTGTTTTTTTTTTTTGGGGGGGGTCAGATGTGGTTGTAGAGGAACAGTTTATCCATATGTGAAGTGAATTGAATGTACATCCAGCCCACTACTGGTTGTACTTCTCCTGTCCGGTCCAGCCCAGAAGCTCATTGTGGGTCGAAATGAGGACGAGCTCATCGAAGCATGAATCTCCAAGCTAATCATCACATGGACTCCAAGGGAATTCGATTTATTCTGAAAGAAAATTTACTCCTGGTGAAAAAGTTGCGCAGAAAATCGAAGGGAAAGAAAAGGACACCGTGTGAGTTACCGTGCAGATCCAAGGAGCGGTCAAAAGCAAAGGAATCATCTTTGTGCAGGCATGATTGATTGGCAGAATGGCAGCGAGACGTTCCGACCGAGGCCACCACACCACTGTCACTGCACGCAATTACTTGCGCCACAGCTTCTTCAGCTTGCAGTTGCAGTAAAAACCAACAGTATCCCACAGTCTCTGCCGGATTATCGCTGTGGTGATTTGACACTAGCCCACCACTGCTTCTGTTTCGCATCGGCCGACGTGATGGCTCGTTGCCGAATGAACGGATGGATTGCTCGCAACGGAGTCTGCAAAGAAAGCATCCGGGAGCTGTTCTTGCTGGGCCTCATCAGATATGCTCTCTACTGGATATATGGTGACAAAAACATCACAGCATCCTAGCCATAGAACCAGCAATAGCAAACCCAATCTTGTCTGTCTATCTTGTTCCCAACACATGAGATGAGATTCCAAACAAGCAAAACAATCCCTCCCATAAACACCATGGATGGTTTCCTCCGTTCATGACACAAAACAGGCAATTACAAGCCTAGATAGAGCTCAAGATAATGTAAGCCTACTCCTACTGTACCACCACCACCACTACTACTGTACACACAGCAGGCCTTGAGTAGAGCAAAAAAGAATTGCATCATCAGTACAAGCTGCACAGAAGAACAGGAAGTACTAGTAATTGGCTTCATTCTTGTGCAAATGGAGATTCTAGAATCTGTGGGACAAACTCTGCATATCTCTATCCCAGGCAATTCTCCTAGCCACATAGGACTGTGGTTTTCCATTAACTAGGATCTGTGAATCTTGCTGAGCTGGGCTGCTCTGCTGCTCTTGTTGGAGAAGCATTCGCCGGCTCCTGCTCCCAGCTTCACTGCATGGAGCAGAAGCGCAACCTGATTCCACCACCATGTCGCCCTCCAGTATGCGTAGAACCTTTAAAAGAAGGATTATTAGTACAGATGTAATCAAGTTTACTACTGACAAGTGTGGGAGAAGAATGGTGTGTGGCTAACATGGGACATGCGAGGCCTTGAATGAGGATCACGCCGTATGCACAGGTTTGCTGCATGCAGCATGCACAGGACCTCATTTTCACTGAACCGGTCCCCTAGCCGTGGGTCGATCAGATCGTCGATCGCGTACTCTTCCAGTAAAGGCCGTGCCTGTTGCAAATGGATCAAAACAGAAACGATAATTCAGTGATGTCAATTATCAGGAAAAGTGTGGAACTGTGGGCGAGTCAATTCAACAGTGGAAAGTGGAAACTGACAGTCTGGCGCTACTGAGGCTATCAAGCTCAAAACATACTACCATTGTACTAAAAAAAGAGGTTATCAGCATTGGCTAGAAAAGTATAGATCCAAGCTTCACATAATCTATGTGGTGATGTAGCATTAATACTAGATGAACTCACCCATTCAGTGAGGAACTGCTGGCCCTTTGGCCTGTTAATATCAACAGCCTTGCGTCCGGTGACAAGTTCCACTAAAACAACTCCAAATGAGTATACATCGGCCTTCTCGTTTATTTGCCCACTCTGCGCATATTCAGGTGCCAGATAACTGCACATGGTCGAAAATGGTCAGAGATATGCCTTTTTCACAAGTTACACCTCACAAAAGGACAGGGTTGATGGATTGTATGGCTGAGCACTTACCCAAATGTGCCAATTACTCTTGTTTCGACACCCATGTCTCCATCAGGCTGCCATCTAGCCAAGCCAAAATCTCCGACCTGCACACGATATGAAGATACTTCAACCGCATTATGTGGAAGGAAGTTGAGGCTAAAGATCAGTAATGCCAATTAGAATGACAAGTACGGCACATATCTTTACAGCATCACGCATGCATATATTATCAATTAATCATGTAGTACTGAATTTTATTATCTATTAAAACAGAACATGTCAATGGATAGAAGATGACCAGTCTTGTTTATTAATTATTGTGCATCTTCATATCCTAAGATCCAGCATAATATAGGGAAGTTGTAAAATTTTGTAGGGATCTCATTTTAGCAAAGATTATATAACTAACTTCCAATGCAGCAAACATGGCAACAGCTACTATATGTCAAAACAGAGGGTGGATTATCATACCAGTGGTTCAAAATCATGTGTGACAAGGATGTTGTTTGGTCTCATATCACGATGGATTATGCAACCAACCCTACATTCTTCATGGAGATATCGCAGCCCTCTCGCAGCTCCAACTGCAATTTTTTGTCTTGCAGTCCATTCCAACGTCTCTTTGTTGCGGCCTAAGAAAGAGTAACAGATGGTTTGAAAAGGTAACACTCATGCTTTTTACTCCAACATGGCCATGGCATAAGATAAATCAACAGAAGAGTTATTATTGCAACAGGACCAATGCACTCTTCTCTAAGCTATTCATCAATGGTCACATTGAATTTCTAGAATAATAATTAGCTTACCATAGAGATGTGAATCCAGTGACCCATTGCAAATGTACTCGTAAACTAGCAAACGCCTCTTGTCTTCGACACAGAAACCAATCAGCATTACAACATTCCGGTGCTGTGCACAGCTTAGAACTTCCACCTCTGAGCAAAACTCAACATCACCTTGGGAGCTAGCAAGTTTGTATTGCTTAACAGCAATTGCTTGGCCATCAGGTAGGACACCTCTGTGAACAGACCCAAACCCACCTTCAGCCAAGAAATTTGCCTGGGAGAAACCACCAGTTGCCAGTTCCAGTTCGGCGTAGCTGAACCACCGTGGAGGTTTCCCAAATACAGGTGTCTTATGCTGACAAATTGAACACAAAGGCGGTGGTCCGGGAGGCGCACTCCGTGACAATGAGACAACATCTCTCACATTTCCTCTGAAGTTCAAGTCAGACCTGCTTCTGATTGCACTAATTTCAGCCAAGAGATCTAGCTTCGAAATCTTCTCGAGCAAAGCATCTGCTGTAGGAGTACGAGTTCTTCTAGGACGGTTTCCTGCTAATCTAGAGGACGCAGATCCTTTTAAAACGTCAGCCATCCATGGCTGAAGGGATGAGGCTGCTGGAGGAGTAGAAGCTTCACTCTCAGAATCAGATACATTGACATCAGAGTGCTGGAAGTTATCCTTGGTTGCCTCTTTCTTGAATGTGCTATTCGTTTCTGAGGCAGAATATGGAGATGTGCCAGGGTCTGAGCTTGAGACGGAGGATGTTCCAACATCAGTGCTACCAAAAGCTGTTTCTGACTCTGGACTGCTACTTGGTGTCACAGCCGGTTCTCGAATCGAACATCGTTGTTCGGCGATACCGCTTTCGGTTTCACCAACTGAAGCACTCAACTCAGGAAGTGGCGGGAGAGGTGATTTTGATTCTTTTGGGGGAGACCTCACCAGATTCAGACGAAGAACTTTGGGGCGAGAGCGCTTCATAGCAACAATGTTGCATTGAAGTTCTTCCATGCAACGTTTCTCTTCATGTTTCAACTCCCTGAGTAACAAGACCATTTGCTCGGTGATGCAGCTATGGAAAAAGGGGGTTAAAAGTAACAGTGCACTGTCAAAACTGTGAAATGTAGTACTGGATAACATTACTTGTCTAACACAACCCAGCTTGCTTGTGCACGCTTTGATTCAGTAGCCACACCACCAGGAGATGCAGGGATGACCTTAAGTTTTGTAATTATCTACACAAAAAGGTAATCAGATTCTTTTTAGCAAAAAAAAAAAGGGGGGGGGGGGGGGGGGGGCTTATGCTGAAAGATTGAACTGAAAAATACAGCAAGCTGGCTCCCTTTTGATACCTTGTTCGGATCATAAAAATCACGAAGTTTTAGCATCATTTGATTACACAAATCAGCGACATCCGAATTCTGAGTCAACACGCTCCTGTGGCCGCTCGCACAACCCCCTGCAAACAGCGGAAAGCCCCAGAACTTCTTGCCTGAAAACGAGAGGAAAAGAACGGTAATTGAACAAGTGAAAGTTCATCCATGAAGATAAATCCAAAAGAGCTCAATCATACAGTATATGATTATCTACTACTACAGTTTGCAACATCTCAAGGCGTTGTGCAATATTTCTGGAAGAAAAAATGGCATGATAGATTGGCAAGCTGTTGAAAGGAACGTACCAGAGTTGTGCGGCGGCGGCATGACGGCGAGGAGCAGGATGGTGTCGCCGTGCTGCACGACGTGCGTGAGCGCCCACACGACGGCCGCCTTGGAGATGTCCCTGGCCGCGGCCCGCACGGCGACCACAACCACCGCCTCCGCTCCCCGGCCCTTGTCCGGACCGGAGACCACCGCCATCTCCCCTTCACCACCGCAGAGCAGAGAGCGAGCTCCTAGTAGTGCTTCAAAAGCATTTCGGTTTCAGCAAGAAGTGAACATCACCACCAGCACCAACAATAAGTCATCAAAAATTGAATTCAAAGACACCAAAACACAGAGAGAGACAAATGCAATGCCGCGCAACCACCGCTAGCTCCGGGGACTTAAATGCCCGGAGACGAAGCAGGTAACAGTCGCAATTTGACACTAGCACTGCAGTGGTGACTGTCCGTCCGATATAGAATAGTAGTAGTAGAGAAATCACAGGAGAAGAGAGACAAGCAAGAAGAGGTCGTGGTAAAAAGAAAAGGCAGCCTTTTTTTGCTTGGCTAGTTGGATGATGGATGGATGGGGTCAGGGAACCAGGGAGGGAGGGTCGCTGCGGCTGCGGATTGAGAGAAAGATTGCAACTTTATGGCTGCTGCTGCGGTTTGCGGGGAAGAACACCCCTGTCATCGCCTCTCCCACAGAGCAAACCCTCGTCTTTGGATCCATCTCCATCCATGGCGATTCCATCGGGAAACACGGGAAGCTTCCCCCCTGTTTAGGTTAGTCGAAACATGCAAATTGAGGAGACAGAGATAAGAGGCCCACCCACCAATCCACGTCGTTCAACTGTGCAAGGAACGCCTCCTCCTCACTCACTGCCGTTTCAGGCCGCGTAAATTCAAAGTTCTATGCCTCGTCGGGCTCCACCTTCCATAACTACCCTTTGGGTTGGTCTTTATCTACAGAATTGCCACTGCTGCTAGCACGGATGGGCCCTGGACCCACAGCCATGTCCTGCTTGGACTGGAAAACTTTGTGATGTGTCGTACGTGCTCCAACTGGGCATTTGGCCTGCCAACTCACCAACCTACTGTACCCTTGTTTGTTAGGCTGGGCAACTGCACCAAACTTATCATCTCCTCTCTCTCTCTTCTTTTCCATCTCATCATCGATTTGAACACACTAGTACTGTAGAGCGCATGCATGAAAGAGAGAGATTTGAGTAGCACGTGATGAAGAGATCGATCGATCGATGGAGAAGCAGAAATAAATCGATCAACTTTATGTTGGTTTTGGTCGATCAGCTGCCAACTGCAAGTGAAACAAACACAAGACGAGCGATAACCTGGCCGCATGCAGTCTCATTGACAGAATTTTTTTTTTCTCTGGCCTTATCTGGGCTGTTGTGTTCATCGTCAGCTCGATCAGGAAGGCAGATACGAGCTCGTTGCCCCTGGCTGTCAAAGCTGGTACTACACGCTTCAATAACTATTGCTGTTACTGTCCAAACTGAACACTACCTTCAACAGTAGCAGTGATTGTGCTTGATGAGATTGCAATGCAATGGCAACATGGTAAATAAACACCAAAGAAGATGGCACTTGCTGTCGCTGCCTGCTAATTAAGCGCGCGATGACGCCGCCGTCAGCTAGGCCGTCGCCGTCGATGAGCACGGGCTGACGGCGTCAGCACGGCATCGGTTTCGCTCAAATTAAAGAAGAAACAGCCACTGAATTCGATGCGTTTTTTTTTCTCCTCTCCTTTTGTGGCACGAACGTTAAGGCTGCTTTTTAGGAGTAGTTTTCATTTGCAGGCAGAGGAGAGGAGAGAGGCGCTAGCTTTTCTGCTGAATTATTACTCCTCCTCCGTTGCATGTGCTTTATTGTTGCCTCGGCAGTTGCGCCTCCAACCTTTCTTCAGTGAGCGAAGTTCCATCCCATGCATGTTTGAATTGAAATTCATTCCACCGCGCAAAGCGCGCAGCCGTCAATTTTCAACTTAATTTGAAGAGATTTTGAAGCTATGGATCCATTCAACTTAATCCGCATGAGTAGATGGTTGAGCTCTTGAGGACGGGCGGGCTACCAGCCACGACTGGCTTCGTCTCTTCCGTGCGCCATGGTACGTCGTGCATAGCTACGAACTTATACGATATATGCATAGCCGAATGATTATTAGTTTATTAACGACTTTTTTTTCAAAACAAGAGAGATATAGATAGACTGTTCATCGCCATGATTGATCAACAGCTACTACATCCTCTTTTCAAAAAAAAAAATACAACGACTACAACAAAAGAGAGAAAGAAAAACACCAATTAATTAATTGCTTCACCCGTCTCTAGCGCTCTCTTATAAGGTCAGTTCTTTTTCTCAACTCCAAACTTCAATTTTTTCTTTTTTGTTCGCACGCTTTTCAAACTATCATATCCTTCTTTTTTTAAAGAATATAATTTTTTAGATGACATGTAACCTCTCCGTAAAAAAAAACTTAATCATTTAGCTACGAATCTGAATATGCACAGGGTGTAAAAAACAAGGAGATGTTCACTCGAGAGATGAAAACATATTTCCCGACACCACTGCTTAAGGCCCTAGACCCTAGTAGTAACTTCCATGACTATTCAGATTTAAGATATGCGATGTATATGCACACATGTAAGCTGATTGGAGGAGACGGGGTTGGCACCGCCGTGGCTAGGGACCTCCGTACTTGGGAAGCGGCGGGGGCGGTGATGATGGAAGGGCTCAGACCCGACGAGAGGAGCGGCGGCGTGTTCACGGTGAGCGCCGAGGAGGAGGAGGTGAGCGGCGTGCACTCCGGCGGCACGTGAGGTGGGGTGGGCGAGGCTGTGGTCGGCCAGGAGGCTAGCGGAGTTTTTTTTCTAACTTTATTCAAAATTATTATTATTATTGATACAATCGTGTATCGGTTCGTTGTTCAAATAAGAGAGGTAAGCTTGTCGACTTATCGCCTCGTCGTTTACCATATATAATTAAGCTGCTTTATTAGTTTGGAGTATGACTTTATTGATGCATGTTTAATTAATTAAAAACCACAAAGGTAATGGCCCGTGTAGACTGTTAATAACATGTGCTACTTGAAATTAAGTAGTAGTAGCAAGTAAGGACAGATATATCTGTTGAGACTTAGAGAATTCAGATACAAGCATGCCCGAGTCGATGAATTCAATTGGTCGTCTGCTTGCATGGCTGTAATATCCATTACCTGCACCAACTACTAGTATCGGCGTATGATGGATGGATCATGGATCTGTCTGCCGGTTGGCAACACGCAGCAGCTGAGATTCGCCATGATCGAGCTCGTCCACATCATCGGATGCAGTCGCCCGGATCGCGATCGGATATGGAGGCCCGGCCAAATTAAAGATGACAGGCGAACGGCTTGAAAGCATCGGTCCAACATCAGATCAGTTGAGCTAGCACCGAGATGAATCTATCAACTGTTGATGCATGGCCCGATGGCCGGCCGGACATTTACTCCTCAAGATCTTGGGGTCAGCAGCCATGGATCTCTCTTCTGCAGCACCCGGCCGGCTTTCTTTCTTTTCATCCAATGCTCTCATCTCTGCATCCATATGCATTCTTTGATTAGCTATAGTGCTCACACACACACACACACATATATGTGTATATATATATATATATATATATATATATATATATATATATATATGTGTGTGTGTGTGTGTGTGTGTGTGTGTGGGCCGCCCTATCGCTGCTTGTCTGCAGCCGTCACGACAAGGTAACACACGTGAGTAACTAGAGTACGATCGATCTAGTCGTACGCTCGTATACCTATAGCAAGCTAGTATATATATAACAAGTTGCTGATCATAATAAGCTACTGTAATGAATGGTCGCTCAAATCGGCTGAACAATTAACCTCGGATGATGACCAAGGTAACAGCTAGCCCACGGTGGGTGGGCAGGGTTGCGTCATGCATGCATGTGGCCCTATCATTCGATTCTCGATTCAGAGTTAATGACTAAATTATAAGTTTGCTACAATATTAATGACCTATTTTAAATAAATTGCCACAATGATTTTTGTAACGATTACTGATAAAATTATCACAAAACTCATGTCACTGACACATCCGGTCCACATAACATATAAAAATGTCATACATACGGTTCTTGGTACAAGCGAAACGACAAGATCGACCAGTGACAGAGGGAGCAATCTTCCTTCAAGTCAGGGCAAGCCTAATGACGTATAACAAGTATATGCAAAACCATACACCATACACCCCTACGTACTACCTCAATCCCAAAATACTTATCACTTTGAGTTTTTATTGTAAAGTTTGATCATTCGTCTTATTCGAAAAATTATACAATTATTATTTATTTATTTTGTAACTTGCTTTATTATTAAAAATATTTTAGGTATGTATAATTCTTTTTTATATTTGCATTATTTTTCAAATAAGACGAATGATCCAACGTTACGAGCAAAAAGTCAAAGCGACAACTAATTTGGGACGGAGGAAGTACCATTTACTGGTGGTCGTTGAGTTATGGACAAAAGTAAAACGGGTGGTCGTCCAGTTCTAATAACCCGTCAAAAGATCTATCCATCTATTAACTTATTAAATAATAGAAAAATGAGCCTCTTATGGTCTAGAAATTCTCACATTAATTGGAGAAAAAAGAAAAAATAAAGTCCATATAGAAAGATACTTTAAAAAATTTATAAAAACAAAACGTAACAAAACAATGAACTCTAAAAACTAAAAGGTCTAATTCTTAAAGGTTTCCGGGAAGATGAATAGAAATGTGATAGATCGACAAGCAGATAAAAGCCTGATAAATGAGTAAGAGGTAGAGACCGAAGCGACTTTTAAAAACTATAAAATTAGAAACACTCGGATGATAAAAGTCGGTTTTTCAAAATCCTAAGATAATGAGATAGATATTTAATAAATTTTAAGTAAAATCATATTAAAAAACAAATAATTTTGTATGAGTGCTAGCCGCGCAATTGCGCGGGCCACCCAGCTAGTTATATTATTAAGATACCTCGAAAAGAAGTACCACGTTCGCTGTGGAGACTAGAAATTATCACATTAATCGAAGAAAAATAAAAAGAAGAGTCCATGTAGAAATACAATCTAAAAAATAACTGAAATTCGGAATAAATATAAGTAATATTCAAAGAGGAGTCCATATAAGAAACCAATACGTAATTAATTAAAATTCGGAATAAAAATAAATAAATTTCTAAAATTAGGAAAGAAAAAGAAGAGTTCAAATAGGAATACAATTTTGAAATAAGTAAAATTCAGAATAAAAAAGAAATATTGAAACAACAATTAATCCACCTATAACACAACACGAGATTAAATAGAATTCGAAATAAAAAATAAAATAAAATCAGAAATTAGAAAATAAAAATAATATTTCAAATAGAAATAAAATTTATAAATAACTAAAAATTGTAATAAAAAATAAAGACTATTGAAAGAATATACCATCTAGAACATACGAAGAGAATATTTAAAATTCGGAATAACAAAAAAGATAAATTTCGAAAATTGAAAAATAATTATAACAGTTCAAGTAGGAATACAATTTAAAAATAAAAAATATATTAAAATAAAAAATATGAATTTTTCGAAAAGAATAGTTTATCTAGAACCCAACAATATCAAATGATAGTAAAGAGGGGAAAAACAATAGGCCTGTAAAGGAGTGATGTAGTGGCGGTTGATTAGACATATAAAAATTATAAACATATAAACAAAACCCCAAATAGAATCCTAATGACGATTAAGAGGAGGAACAACGGACAAGCTATTAAGTAATACGGTCGTGGCGGTTGGTGGGATTCTAAAAGTAAAAAAATAAACCCCAATGATAATCATGTTAATTTTTAAAATCTCAATGACAGTAAAGAGGGGAGGTAGCGGCCAGGTCGCGCATAGAGAAGTACAGTGGCAAAGCCGCTAACGGTTTATAGGGACTTCTAAAAGTAAAACATTGAACCTAAATAATAATTATGTTCGATTTTTAAAATCTCAATGATAATAAATAGAGGAGGCAGTGGAGGGGCCGTAGAGGACTACAGTGGTGGTGTTTAACGGAACTTTAAAAAATTTATAAAGACAAAACCCAACAAGATAATGAAAAGGTCTAATTTTTAAAGATTTCATTGAATAGAAATAGTGATAGATCGACGAGCAAATAAAAGCATGACAAATGAGTAAGGGGTAGCGACCGAAATGACTTTTAAAAACTATAAAAGTAGAAACACGCGAATGATAAAGTTCGATTTTTCAAAATCCCAACGAGATAGATATTTAATAAATTTTAAGTAAAATTATTTATATGGGTGCTAGCCGTGTAATTACCTGGCCACCCATATAGTTATATTGATGGGATGATGGTTATCTACTGTTGATAGGATAGCTACGTACATTATGGGATCTTATACTATCTTGGGAAGAAAAAAGATGGTAGGTGCTAGAGAGTGGTTTTGGTGCTCGATTGGTTATGCATGCGTCGATCGTGCGCCGACCGCGTTGGTTTCCCGCCCATGCTCGTTGAGTTGCAGCCGACATGGGACTACTTGAATTCAGTACCCACGATGACAATGGAGTGTTGGCTTGTCTCGACGGTAAGATCAGTATCTTGAATTTGAGCTCGTCGTCACCGATGCGCCCTCCCTCCCTTCCAGTCGAGATACCACACCACCACCGAATTATTCCCTTCCACCTACACACGGATCGGGGGAAGCGCGGTCAACCTGAGTTCGCTGTCGCCACCAAACCCTCCCTAGCCATCAAGCCATCCCAGCCCCCAGCCACCACCGGATTATCCCATTCCTCTCTTTTCACCATGTCGCCGATTCTCCCTTTCCACCCACGCGCGGATCAGGGGCGACGTGGCCACCCGAGCTCGTCGTCGCCACCATGCCCTCCCTTGCTGTTGAGCTATCCCACGGAAGATTGTTTAGTATCAAGCCAAATTTTGGGTTCATATATGAGTCTTGTACTCTTGTTTGCATTTTCAGTTCTTTAAATAGGTTGAGAAAATATTAGAATCCTAGTTGGCCATGTAATTCCTTTGACGTTCATGACTCCAACAGAATTGGCTCCTTTGGATTCTCGTGGACTTGACATTGGGCCTGCACAATGGATGTGGTAAACAGATGTGGTGGAAAAAAAGAAGCTGATTATGCGCGATAGCGTTGATTACCGAAACTGTTACGCATGATGACAGCTGATTACCGATACAGATTACGCGAACAATCGATGACGGATAAAAAAATTCACGGAAACCTTATGTATTTTTAGGTATAGATAGACTAGCAACATGCCTGTGCGTTGCACTGGATAGTAGCAGGATGAGTAATGTTTGATCTCAACAATTTATCGAAGCAACTAAGCCTAATCACAAGCATCAACGATGTGTACTGTGACCACATAGACATTTGTTCTTAGACAATTAGTCTGCTCTACATGTGCGGCATGTGAATAATGCTTCAGATATGTGGTCCTGATAATTATAGCATAGGAGTAATGAATGGGTGAAAGATATGGTTGCCTTTGCACATAAGGTGACAGACGAAAATTTGCATGACAAACAGATAAACCGATATTTGTAAGCCTAACGGGTGTAAATTGGAACCGCAACACAACTCTGTAAGGGTATTACACTCTCTCTTTATAGGCTGAGGTCATTAATTATCTTGAATTATATTTTCTTTTATGAAACTTTTATATTCTTTTCGCATCAATGTTTTTTATCTCAATAAATATTTAAATTGAAGAGCATAAGATTTTTATCTCAGCAAATTAAAAGAATAGTAGGATGTCACTTATCCTCTAACTCTCTTGTTTTTTTTCTCTCCCTCGCTTCTTCTCACCACCTGCTCCTTACCATTGTTACCGGCCAAATCCACTACTGGCCCCTAGCCATCGTCGTTGGCCTTCTATTTTGTCTCGGCATGTGCTCAAATCGACCAAGGAGATGTTATTAGTGAGTTTGGTGTGGCCGGATAAGGTCGATTATGATGGATGCCTCTTTCTCATCACTACTATCACTGGATCCAGATTCCCTAAGTTTAGGCAATGTTTCAGAAGAGGGAAAAGGAGAAAATTGAGAAGATACGCAAAACGAAGTGAGCCATTAATGCATAACTAATTAAGTATTAATTATTTTAAATTTCAAAAATGGATTAATATGCGTAGGAGGAACGGAAGATGGAGGAAAATCGAGCATGGGAGATGGACCACCTAAGATGGATATCAGCTAAACACGGGTGGTCGACCATGGATGAAGCGTCGTGCGCGTGTCGGGTCATGTCTCCAGGGTGGTATTTCGCTTCTCTTTAGCGACTTCGGGCTCCTCTTTTCTGCTATTGTAGCCTCCGGGCACTAGCGGCATGGCAAGCCTATGCCCACATGTGATCGACACTCAGAATGCGGTGTTTTAGCTTAGTTTAGGGCACATGACCAAAAATATGTAATGTTTTCTTCTGTCTCAGTGTCCCGATCCGATGCTATGAGCGGAGGACGGTCGTTGGATGCTGGGAGCGTAGAGAATCCAAGAAGTGCACACTACTACCAAAAAAACATTTTTACATATGGTCAAAACTGATTTTTCCGTGCGGTTGGACCAACCGTCTGCCCAGAAAGGTCTGTGAAAATAGCGATTTTTTCATACGAGTGGCGCAACCACATGAGAAATTTCAATTTTCGCATGCGGGCGCCTAAGTCGTTGGAACCCTAACCCTAACCCAAATGAAAAATCACAAAATAAAATTCCAAAAATCAAAACTGGAACCCTAACCCTAACCCTAACCAGCCATCATCCGCCCCTCCCATCGCCACCACCAGCGGATCCGCGTGCGTGGTTGGCGGAGAGATGGCGGGATCCGTGCGGGAGGGGGAGGGGTGCGTGGAGGCCGCATCCGCCCTTCCCGTAGCTGCCGTCGGCGGATCGCGCGCGTGGAGGGTGGATCTCCCCCTCCCATCATTGTCGGCGATGGATCCGCGTGCAGGGGGGTGGATCCTCGTCGCACCGAAGACCGCACCTACTACCACCATAACACGCGCCCGCCGCCGCCGCCGGAGCCCATCACCCTCACCTCCCTCAACCACGGCCCAAGGTGCCCTCGTACGACGCCTTCCCCCTAGCCGGTGGCACCCTTCTCCCGGCGAGCAGCACCCTCGCACGGCACCCTCCGCCGGCCAACGACACCCTTTCCCTAGAGGGCGTCACCCTCTCAGCGACATCACCCTCTTCTCCGGCACAAAGGTGGCAACCTCTTCACGACAACGGCTGAACAGCAACACTCTCATTGCGTCACACGGTGGCGTGCCCACCAAGCCGCCACAGACTCGAGACGGCGGCGTGCTTGGCCTCCAATGAGCAGTGGCGTCGGTGATTTAGTTTTTGTGATTTAAATTTCTGGGATGATTTTGATTCATTATTGTTGGATTTGTGATTTTATGATTTAGTGGATTTTTGATTTTGTGATTCAGTTTTTCTCGTTTCTTGGCTCAGATGGATCAGATCAGATTTGATCTCTAGTTCAATGATTTGTACGCCCGTGCAGGACGAGAGTGAGATGTGATCTCGCGGACGGACAAACGAAAATTTTGATACAGACAAAAAAATCCCGGAAACCTTATGTATTTTTAATTAGGTTTAGAATTATTATTTTAGTGGTAGATATGTAGCTCCCGGAAACCTTATGTATGTATGTATTATTTTAGTTTTTGGTTATGTTTCATACCGACATGTTGTGTATTTTTTTGAGATAGGAGGGTATATACCACGTAGGTAGGCAATGCAGTATCCGGCAGTGGGTAAAAGTGGGCGGTGGAGGAGCGCAGGTGTCAAACGGAGAAATTAAAGGCAAAGAAGTTCCATGCCACCATCCCCATCACGCTCCCCACCCCGTCTGCTCGCATTACCTTATCCTCTCCCCACCCTCTCTCTCTTGCACCTTCCTCCCCTTCTGGATCCAGGTCTCCCCTCCCGTCAATCCCTCCCCCTCCCTTTCCCCCTACGTCCGTCCTCCTCCTCCTCTCCTCAAGAAGCTCCTCCTCCTCTTCGTCCGCGCGCACCTCCTCCTCCTCTCGAGAAGCTCATGGACGACGACAACCACAATGGTCGGGAGAGCGCGAGGAGGTGCCCCACCGTGGCCACTCCTCCGCGGTCACCTCGCCGCCGGCGCCAGGGCCGGTGATGGCCTGGAGGGCTTCCTTAGTGTCTTCACCCGCCGGCTCCACTGTGGTGCGGAGAGGTGGCTGCAGCCGCGGCTGGAGGAGGTGGGGGAGAGGGAGCGGGAGGTGGAGGGTTAGTTGCCATGAGCCTGCGGCTGAGGGTGCGGTTGCCTTGGCACAGAGCTGATAGGGTAAGGGAAGTGGATAAGTTCCAGGCGCGTGCGCGGTGCTCGTCGAGGTACCTCTGTGCCAGGGCCACCGCGAGCTGTGATTTGGCGATTTGGGGATTTTTTATTTGCATGAACTTGTTTATGTTAAATGAAAGACTTTGATTGGGAGATTTGTTGATTGTTTGTTGTGAGTTGTGATCTGAGGATGGGAATTGATTTGCACCCTGTTGACGACCAAATTTGGTAATTCAAATATCGGAAATCAAGATGGAATCGAAGAGGATTGAAGAGATAAGATCGTATCGGAAAGCGGAGTGAGAATCGGCTGTGGTCCGAATCGGCTGTAGACTGATCGGCAGAGTCAGAGTCGGACTAGGTTAGCCGATTGAGCCGATTTCGATAATGTGACTCGGTATACATCATCGGGTTGTGTTAGCGTGCTTCATATGGATTGCCATGCACGGATAGAGTCCTGAGGAGGCGATTGTATCTATTAATTAGAATATTTTATGTAATTCCCTTATAGATATTCTCGGTAAGAGTCCGCCTAAGGGACTTGTTGGTTAGTTGGATTTGTATTAGGATAATATGAGTTGTTTCCGTGATGGACAGTGTTTGTAATTTCGGGTATAAATATAATCCCGAGGTCTTGTAAAGAAGAAGAACACACGTTCAATCAATCTCGGCGCATCGCCAAACCTTTGTTTTCTATTCTCGACAAGTTTGTGCTTTCGAGTCGTGCTGCATCAATTTGATCTTCGGCGAAAAGGTATATCTTGTCATGGCGAATTACATCATTAGGGCTAGTGCTTACATCTCTATGACACTCTAGTTCTTTGTTGTGATTCTCCGAGTTATCATATATGTTATATAACTTAAATCGGCAATGCAATCTACCTATATCGGCTAGATCCTTTCTAGGGTTTCATTGATATCGGCTAGATTACTTTGTTAATTTAGATTATATAATGTATCCACCATCCCAAAAAGGCAACCATCGGCTTGATTCTTTAGATCTCATGCTTCTATTTATACTTAATGCTGCATTGGTTCAGTCCAACCTATTAAGTCGTATTTAGAATCATGGTATCTAACCTGCTTCATGGTTGTTAATAAGGATAGTATCGGGGTTTCAGCCGATCTTACCTGATATAGATGTTTTACATTGTGTTATGCTTTGTTTAATATTCTATATCTGCCCCTTATATCAGGATCTAATCTAATATAAATATATTAAGCTTGATATCAATCTAATTGGTTATAGTTTAATATATTTATTACCAGAAAATATCCTAGCATAAGGTTGTATCGGAGCTATAGCCGATACATACTTAAACCTAGATATTGGCTATGATATTAATTTATATAATCATTATTCCATGTTATCTTTAGACTTGGGCAATTTATACTGTCTCGGTTCAGTCCGATCTATCCCAATTGCTTATCTCTAAAGTAATATTGATTTGTTGATTATATAACATTGATCTTTACAGCCGATATACTAGGTTTAGGGTTAATTCTATCATTGATTATACCTTACAGCCGATCCATGCTTTATTGCATCGGCTAGGTCACATACGATATGAAATCGGCCCTATGGCTGATTGTCTATCGTTTACTGATATTCTTTGCATGTTTTTCTTGTTGATTGCAGGATCAAATCAACTCGCACGCCCTTGAATCTGAAACCCTAATTTTGGACCTGCACTAGAGTAAAGCAAACCTCTCAAGCCAGTGTGTGTTTTTTGCATCAACACACCCGCTGCGCTGGGAGATGCCGAGAGGGAAAGGGAGGAGGAAGGCGCCGACGACGAGGCCGAGGAGGCACGGTCGCGTGGCGGGGGCCGGTGGCAGGAGGCCGATGTGACATAGAGAGCGGTGGTGGTGGTTCCCAACCGTAGTAGTGGAAATAGGAACCGGATGAAAGGCTTCTGCCCGCATGAGGTTTCTACTTGCGACGGATGAAAAAAATTCATCCGGAAGCCTTGCATATTTTTTAATTCGGTATATAGATATGGCCCCGGTGCAATATAATTATATAGCCAGTCCGCAACCCAGCATTGGGTGTGGAAAATATGGACTTTCTTACGTATATGGTCTTTGCATCCATAAGAGGGCCCATGGCATGCGTGCCCAGTAATAGGAATAAGTCCACCTTAACTCTCTAATATAATAAAGTCCATCTAATTCGTATCCCTCAACTACGATACTAGATATCTTGACCCTCTAGCTATTAAAATCGGTGTAATTTGAGACCCCCAACAGCATTAACCGTAGTTTTCGCTGACGGGGCCCACATGTCAGTGACCTTTCTCTTTTTCCTCTTTTACTTATCTCTTTCTTGCTTTCCTTCCCCACCCGTGGCAAGGGCGTGGGCGTGGCATCCAATTGGGAGGGGGATAAAGAAGTAGGCTACGCTGGAGCCTGCTGCTTTCGGTCCCCACGAGGAGGAGACCAAGGACGGGTGGGTATTCCTCATTGGTAGGTCAAGGGCAATGAGGCCACCGCCCTCATCCATGGCGAGGGTCGTGGTGGCCGGCGGTCCCGAGCTCCACCCGATGGTTAGTATCCCGCTGCCGCGGTCCCTTGGCGTCGGCCTCTCCTTGTAGGCAGCGGAGTTGAGGGGACATGTCGGGCATTCGCCACTGCTGGGCAAGAGAGGAGAAGAAAGAGGAAGAGAAAAAGTCAAATTACAATTGTAGGCCCCACATGTTCGACTCAGTCGGTTGGACCAAGCAACGAGCCACGTCAGGAAAACCGCTCCCAAAACAATAATCACACCGATTTTAATAGCTAGGAGATTAGATATTTGATATTATGATCGAGAAATATGAATTAGATTTGACCTATGGGAGTCAAAGTGGACTTATTTTCCCCAAGTAATATGTAAGCAGCCTATATTTAACCGGGCATGGCCCATAGTTATGCATCTTCGTCTCCTCCATATATCGGCACAACTTATTAGTATACGTGGCACAGGCCACAGATAGATAGGCAGTGCACAGTAGTAGGAAGTAAAGTGAAGCGCAGAGTCCCATGCTGCCGGCAATGGCGGATCTCATCTCATTGATCTCGTGCTTGCTTGCTTTGTTTGCCGGTGACGGTGACATTAATGTTGACGGTGGGGGACATGTCGGCCGGCTGGCAGTGGCAGCTCACCGCTTGGCTGCTTCTTGCTCTTCCACTCCCTCTCTGGGGATCATATCACCGGAGCAAGATCAGACGCTCCATGTGCCGCCACCGTCCGCCGGGGAAAAGGAAAAGCCGGTGAGCCAGCCATGTGTCCGTGATCATGATGAACACACTCGAATAGATCCAAAGACCGGAGCAGGGGTCCCGTCCTACACGCGCGTGGATTTTTTCACTTAATTAATCCTGAATTAATCCTACCAGACGCAAATTAAGCCAGTGTACTACGATCACAACAAGAACGCAATTAACGAAGGAAGAAGAAACTTTGATTAACAAATTAACGAAGGCAACCCCACAGTACAAATTAAGCAGTGAACCACCGATTCACAAAAAAAAAAAGAAAAGGAGTTCGATTTTAACCAAACCCCGTACTACTTTACACCCTTCAATTCCGCGGTATCAAGCAGCCCAAGCCACATTCATTTGTGCAGCAAGAGCTTAATTATTAATTACTGTACTAATTAACAGCTCTTGGGCACAAAGCCCACGCGCTGGGCGTCGCCGTCGAACACCACCCTGAACCCCTGCTGCTGTATGTTCCCGATGATGGACACGCCGCCGTCCGTTCCCGCCATCGCGAAGCAGAACGTCCCGCTCGTGTCCACCGGGATCAGGTAGTTCTCCGGCGGCAGCGCCACCGACGCGCCGCCCGCCAAGTGCATCGACACCGTCGGCACCTTCACCACCCTCCGCCCGCTCAGGTTGTAGCACGTGTCGAACAGCGAGAACCCGCCCGGTGACAGCCGGAGCCCCACCGCCGCCGCCCGGAACGCGTCCCGCACGGCCTCGTATACGGGCCGGGCAAGCCTGGTCACCGACGTGCCGGAGTCCAGGATGACGCCGCCGCGCCCGGTCGTCGGGTTCAGCCGGAGGTCGGATTGGGACACGCCCTTCACGCGCGCGCCACCCACGCTGAAGCCCAGGAGGTGCACGTAGTAGAACGTCGCCATCCTGGGGTTCCTGCCCATCGGGGTGAAGGACGCGCCCGCCGCTGCGGCCACCGCGCCGGCGCCGAACGTTACGGTGGACGAGCGGGTGGAGGAGGGCCTCACCGACGAGGTCCGGTCCACGAGGCAGTAGGAGAAGCTCCGGCCGAAGCTTCGGGCGATCTGGGTGGGGAACGACAGCCTGCCACGGCCGAGGCCGAGGAGCCCCGCGGCGGCGATGAAGAGGCCCTCGTTATCGTGGCCGCACCCGATGGCCACACGCTGCACGCGGGAGCCCCGTGCGAAGGTGAGCGTCTCGGTGGCGAAGTCCCCGGCGGTGACGGAGCCGTCACCATACGCAACCTGGTAGAGGCAGGAGTTGCGGCGCCTGTCACAGCCGCCGGAATCGAGGCGGCGGCAGATGGGCGCGACGCAGTCGACGGCGGCGTAGGAGCGGGAGCGGCGTGGATCGAAGACCCTGCCGGACTGCGCGTAGCAGTGGCGGCAAGGCGCGCACTGGAGCCAGACGACGTCGCTGCCGGTGTCGAGCACCATGAGCGCGGTGGTGGCGGGCGTGCCGACCCCGACCTGGGCGAAGTACTCCCCGCTCCCCTGCGGCAGGCCGGACAGCACGGGCGCCGCGAAGCCGCCGCGCCGGCGCGGGCGGGTGGCATTGCTGTTGCGTACAACTAGAAGCAGGGAGGAAAGGCCGGCGGCGCGCGCGGCGTCCCGGGCGAGGAGGTGCGCGAGCAGATCGGAGGCGGTGGCGTTGAGCGCGAAGTCGTCGCGGTGGGCGAGGCGGAAGTGGAGCGTGGAGGCGTTGGTGTGGTGCGCGGCGAGGGTGAGCTGCTGGTCGTGCGAGGCGGCGGGAGTGGTGATAGGGTCGGGGGAGAGCGAGGTGGCGAGAAGGGATTGGGTGCGCACGGGCTTGGAGAAGGCGGCGGGGAGAGGCAGCAGCAGTGCAGCGATGAGGAAGACATGGAGCGCCATTGCCGTTGCGGGGAGCATCTCGATCTCGATCGGTGCGTGGAGGTGGAGATGAATAATTTGGGTTGCTAGCTGGGGGGAATAAATGTTGCTTCTTCTTCTTCGTCGTCGTCGTCGTCGCGGTGGCTGATCGATCCGAGTGAAGTGAAAGCCAACTCGATCGATCTGCACTTCACTGCAGCGACTTCAATTCGACAACATGGGCAAGGATGCACTGAGAAAATCATCACTCTCGGTTTACAGTTTAGAAAAGCATAAACTGAATGTGGGTATTGGGGAGAGCGAGATGTGCGTGTCCGAGCTCCCCTCACTCTCAGATAGACCATGATGGCAATCTCCCATTGGGCCTACCAGCCGAAAAGTTAGCTAACTGGCCCATGGTTTCTACTACATCATTGTGGGCCAAATGTGGTCCAGACAGCAGGCCCATAATCTCGTCCAGCGCATCGCAGCGACCAATCGCAATCGCGTGGATCGGCGATGACTCCTCCATCTTCCCCGGCCATTCCGGCGAAAGCACCGCCTGCCTATCTCTAATTGGTACCAAATGGCAGCCATGGCGAGCGACCTAATTTTGGCGATCACATCACTGGTCGTCCCAGCAGAAGAACAAGAGAGGGTGCCTCGCCTCCGGACACAAAGGAAACGATCCTTCTTGCGCTCCGGCGCCGCCGTCTCCCCCTCGCGCGGTTGCCTGAGCCAAGAACAGGATCACACACCGCCCCATGCATGTTAATTAGCCGTCTCTCACTCATCACTTCCTCCCCATTAGCCATTAGCGCTAGCTGTTTCATCCGGACGCGCCATCCATCGGTTTGTTTGGCCCATGACGACGGCCGCCGGAGCCACCCTGTGCGCGGCGAGGGAGGAGCAGGAGCTCCTCGCCACCCGCCTGAATGGCATCCGGCCGCCGCATTGCGCCGCGGAATCCATCCTCATCTACCTCACCGCGCCGGGCCTCTCCATGATGCCCATGCGTGTCATGGCGTCCGACTCCATCGCCTCCGTCAAGCTCCGCGTCCAGACCTCCAAGGGCTTCGTCGTCCGGAAGCAGAAGCTCGTCTTCGATGGCCGGGAGCTCGCCCGGAACGACAGCCGCATCATGGACTACGGCGTCTCCGACGGCAACGTGCTCCACCTCGTCATTCGCATCTCCGACCTCCGCCTCATCACCGTCGAGACCGTGCACGGCAACAAGTTCAGGTTCCGCGTCGAGCCCGGCCGCACCGTCGGCTACGTCAAGCAGCAGATCGCCAAGGACCGCCTCCACACCGCCCACCCCGACGACGACCACACCCTCGTCCTCCAGGGCGAGGTGCTCGACGACACCCACCTCATCCACGACGTCTGCAGGGCCGACGGCGCCGTCATCCACCTGCTCGTCCATCGCTCCGCTAAGCTCACCGCCAGGCCCCTCGACCGCGACTTCGAGGTCTCTATCGTCGCGCGCAACGCCGCCGAGGCTGCCGCCCGTTCGCCGGACCAACCGACGTTGCACCTGCAGAGGGACTTCGCCATCGAGCCAGTCATCGTCAACCCCAAGGCCACGCTGCCGTCAGTGATCGACAACCTGGTGGGCGCCGTGATGGGCGGAATGGAGAAAGGGAACGCACCGATCATGTCGTCGGAGGGCACCGGGGGAGCGTATTTCATGCAGGACGCGTCGGGGCAGGAGCACGTCGCCGTGTTCAAGCCGGTGGACGAGGAGCCCATGGCGGCCAACAACCCACGCGGCCTCCCACCGTCATCCACCGGCGAGGGGCTCAAGAAAGGGACACGCGTCGGCGAGGGCGCCATCAGAGAGGTTGCCGCCTACATCCTCGATCACCCTCCCGGTGGCCGCCGTTCGTTCGCAGGACGACATGGCGCCGGCGCCGTCGGCTTCGCCGGTGTCGCGCCAACCGCGCTGGTGCGGTGCATGCACAGGAGCTTCAAGCAACCTGCTTCTGAACAAGGGAAGCAGCAGCAGCCATTGTTCAAGGTGGGGTCATTGCAGGCGTTCGTGAAGAACAGCGGCAGCTGCGAGGACATGGGACCTGGTGCATTCCCGGTGCACGAAGTTCACAAGATCTGCGTCCTGGACATCAGGCTGGCCAACGCCGACAGGCACGCCGGCAACATCCTCACCTGCAGAGAAGAACAAGGCAATGGCATCTCCCTGGTCCCAATCGACCATGGATACTGTCTTCCTGAGAGTGTAAGCACGTCGGCCGTGCACTTGAGTTGAGTTTCCATTCTGTTCGTGATCGATCATGCATATGTGCAGTTTGAGGATTGCACATTCGAGTGGCTCTACTGGCCGCAGTGTCGGGAGCCATTCAGCGAGGAGACGGTGGAGTACATAAGGTCACTGGACGCCGAGGAGGACATCGCCATTCTGAGGTTCCATGGCTGGGAGATGCCAGCCAAGTGCGAGCGCGTCCTGCGCGTCACCACCATGCTGCTGAAGAAGGGCGTGGACGCGGGCCTCGCCGCTTTCGACATGGGGAGCATCTTGTGCAGGGAGACGCTGACCAAGGAGTCTGTCATCGAGGAGATCATCCGCGAGGTTCAAGATGATGATGAAGAAGCTGCCTTCCTGCACTCTCTCTCTCTATCCATGGATCGCCGTCTGGGTGAATTATCCAAGAAAAAAGTAATGTAAGTATACATCATTAACTGGTTGCCCCCCTCTACTCTACTCATAGATAAATAACGTCAATAAAAAGGGCCAACCTAAACTAATTAATTAAAGGGACAGAGGACAAGATTGTACTAGTGTACTTGATCGAGTTATAAACTTTGTGCAGCTGACAATTGAGTGTACATGTAATCAGCAGTGGATTTGAAGGCCTTGAGGGCGTGTACCCTTTTCTTTCATGTGGATGTGGTTTAATTATGTGCAAATTTTGACTACATTAGATAACTGCATCACCTATTTTCCACAAACATCATGATCAAACTTAATGTAACTCTGAATTCCCGCGCAATTTACGCATGGTCGAACTTAAATGTAAATGCAAAAAAACAAAAACAACAAAATCAATACATGTACCGCACATTTCGCGGTCTGTTTTGCTTTTCTTATTTTCTCTCCATGTGTAGATAGAATATGATATTGGTGTTTGTGCTGTAATAATATATATATGATACCTATAATATCTATCGTGTCATGTTTTTTCAGATTTTCTCGTAACTATTTTGACCTTATACAAGAAACAACACACTCTATTGGCAGTATAAAACACTTTCCCTTGTATGTATACCACTGTTATGTAATAATACTGTTCCATATAGGGGTAAAGCCAGGGAGGGGCGGCCAAGGGCCTGACCTCTCTCAAGCTTAGTAAAATTGCATTGTATATCACTATAGCTGTTTTAAAATTTTAAGAGATTAGTATTATTACCCTCCTATAATAAATGAAATTTAGAGTTTCTAGCTCCGTAATTAATTGCATATGTACGTGCAAGTAGCTCAACATGTAAATAAGATTTATGATACGCTAATCGATTAGCTCTTATAAATTGGATTTTTTTTTTTGGCAACCATCTCTGTATCTCTTTGCACATACGTATCTCCCCTCTCATCCTCTAGGCTTCGCTCGGCAGCTAGCTCTTAGCTTTTCCAACTTCTACCTCTCGTTTTTTTCGCATAAGCTTCTCAAACTGCTAAGTAGTGTATTTTTTGAAAAAAAGTTTTCTATACAGATAGTTGCTTTTAAAAAAATCATATTAATCTATTTTTTAAGTTTTTTAAAGCTAATACTTAATTAATTGTATGCTAATTAGTTGCTCTATTTTCCGTGTGTATATGAGATTAGTTTCCACCAAGCTTTGTCGAACACACCCAAATGTTCTCCCAACAAACAACACCCAGTGGTGCCAACATGAGACAAACACAATTCACCACCTGTACAAAGTAGACCTCAACTAGCTAGGAGGATAATGGTAGGGACAACGAACATATATTTGGATAGGAGGTTGGAAATATAAGAGCTGCGGAGGCAAGAAATTTCAAAGGCTTGAGCCCTAGAGATACGGGGTAGGAGAATGTGGAGATGGGGAGGGAATGCGGTGATGTCAACTTGAAAGAAGGAAGAGTTGCAATTGCACATTAGATAAGGTTCGAGATGGTGTAACATCAAAGAAGATCCGAGGGTAATATGCACGGTGCAGGGACACGGTGTGAGGTGACCGCTAGTGGGGGAGGGGACGAGGGGGTCAGGTGGCAGTAGCTGTGGCTGGAGGCTGCTCGCTGATGAATCTTCGATCAATTATGTCCTTTAAAATGACTTCTTTTCAGGAAATATTTCAGCCGGCTAAGAAATTAATGTACAGCCCCAGGAAATTAAATACTTTTAATAACATAACTGCATATGCATATGTCCCATTGAAAATGGCACTTACATCCATCGGCATAACCAAAGTACCAAATCATGCATGTGTACAAGTAACATAACCTGATCTATGATATGTTTACCCAGGGAAAACATAATAGTACAATTAATGCATGGTCTGAAAACAAACAAACATACAAGGGAGCACACATGCAGCTCTGACGCATATATGTGCGGACTTTTCACAAGCATGCATTGTTGTAGCAGAGGGCAAATGTCATCCTCTTATTCAGACTAAACGATTATTTCTAAATGACTCGCACTGACGGAAACTTCATTTGAGGAACCCATTCAAGCAAGCCTTCCTTTAGGAAACTTCATTCAAGCATTTTCCATTAGTCGAAGCAAGTTTCTCTCGAGTGACTTTGCTCGAATGCTCTTTTCCCTAAACAAATCATATTTGCTAACCAAGTAGGAGGGGAAAGTTTTTTTTCCTAGCATAAGGGAGTTCACATGTAGCCGGTAAGTGGGAAAGTGCGTTCGAGTCTCCAAAAGGAATTATTCGAGCAAGGTAGAAGAAACTTGTGCAGTACGCCATAAAAAGATTCCCTAGGGACTACTTCAACCACTCCTGCCAGCTGGAGCCAGAAGTCGTTGGGGATCACTGGAATGTATTCTTATACCCCTACAAATGTGTACTTTATCAAGGGCATTATAGTAACTTCATGTATTAATATAAGGGTAGAGTTGTAACTTCACACGTACCATTATGAGCTATAAAAGCTGATCCAAATCCTGTAACTGAACAAGACGTATTGAACAGTGAAATACATCCCATCTTCTTAAAGCATTAGCTATTCGAGTTCATTCTTAGAATAAACGAGGAATTCATATTCTCCTTATTCCCAATTTTGTTCGTGACCTGTGTCACGACATGCATGATGCACAACCTACATGCTGACATCGATGCCACCGGCAATCTCCACTGTGCTAGCGTTGTCGTACTCCGTCACCTCCGCCGCCGCCGCCGCCTCCTCCCGCAGGCGCAGGACGCCGGCGAGTATGTCCAGCAGCTGCTGCGGCGCGACGAGCTGGGGGAAGTGCCCGACGGAGTCGATGATCTTAATGGCCGTGGCGGCGCCCTTCATCCTGAGATGCATGTACTCTGCCACGCTCGGCGGCGCCGCGAAGTCGGCCTTCACCTGGACGATGGTGCACGGCGTCTTCACGCCGTCGAGGACCTCCCGCTGGTCGCCGAGGAAGATCATCTTGGCCAGCTTGAGCGCCACGGTTGGGTCCATGGCGAGGAAGCTCTTCAGGAGGTGCTCCACGGCGGACGCGTCACCGGCGGCGTTGGGGACGAAGCTCCTGACCCACGCGTCGAAGTCCGACTCCATGGCTGCCAGCATGCCGTGGATCGCCGCCTCGTCAAAGCCTCCTACATACCCCTCCTCCTCCAAGTTTATGTACCTGATCGATCGAGCACGCGTTGTCATCAGCTACTGATCTAGTTCAGTTCTAATTTTGTTCATCACTTTCTTGTACTGTCAGAGTAGCTAGCTGCCCAATTCAATTTTCAACATGTACTTGCAATCAAGTTGAAATGCTAGTAATTAATTAGATGCTTGATCATGCATGTTTTGGCAATAGAACGAGGTGGGTTGATAATTAGTTCGAAACATCTTGACTGATTGACACATGGATCATTTCTTGTGTTCCTTAATTTTTAGCCACACGTACGGGTCTTGGACTAACTATCATGAGGCCACGATCGATCCTGCCTCATATCATCCAGAGTAGCGAGCAGCAAATGTCTGTTGCGACGTCTCGATCGATCCGGCCAAATCTTAATTGCTGTTCATTGGTCAGATTTGACGAGGGAAAAAGAATCGAAAAGGAGGCGTTTGTTTTGTTGCTGTGAATGAAGCTATCTAGCTCTAGGGGTGCAATTGGTGATGTTTCTAGATGCTGGTTGAGTCGTGAGCAGCCGCACCACTACAGTGAACGTGACGGCTGCTGCATGGTCGCGATTAGTGTGCTGACGTGGACGTACACACGCTGACAATTAACACACAAAGTTGACAATGATAAAACTCAAAAGCTAGCTGCTATCTACTAGTAGTAGGAGTAATATCCGGATGAACCAAACACTTGTTACAACGACTAACTAACATAATCTATTAACTTATTAAAGTAATAGATTAAAAAGAAGTCTCCACGTTCGTTCTCATGATTTAGAAATTTTCACATTAATTGAAAAAAAAGAAAATGTAGTGTCCATATAGAAATATACATTAAAAAGAGTTTAAATTCGAAATTAGAAAATAAGAAATATTGGAAGAGGAAACTAGAGCCCATATAGGTATACAATTTAGAGCTAATTAAAATTCGGAATTAAAAAAAGGAAAATTAAAATAAGATGTTAGAGTCCATATAGAAATACAACTTATAAATAATTAACTAAGGAGTATTTGGAAAAAAAGTGAGTCCATATATGAATACAATTTAGAAATAATTCGAAATTAAAAATAAGGAATATTGAAAGATGAGTTTAGAGTCCATGTAGAATACATATACAATTTAGATCTAATTGAAATTCGGAATTAAAAAATAAGAAAATAAAAAGTAGAGTTTAGAGTTCATATAGAAATACAACTTAGAAAAAGCTAAAATTAGAAATTTAAAAATAAAAAAATTAGAAGATTCTAGAGTCCATATAGTAATACAACTTAGAAAAAACTAAAATTCGAAATTAAAATATAAGACATAATAGAAAAAGAGTCTAGAGTCCATATATGAATAAAATTTGGAAATAACTGAAATTCAGAATTAAAAAATAAGGACTATTGAAATATGAGTTTAGAGTCCATATAAAAATATAATTTATGAATAATAGAAATTCGGAATTAAAAAAAAGAAATACTGGAAGAGTAGTCTAGAGTTCATATAGAAATACAATTTACAAATATCTAAAATTCAAGATTTTAAAAATAGTGAATATTGAATGAAAAATTTAGAGTCTATATTGGAATAAAGTTTGTAAAAAACATGACTTCAGATTTAACTAATAAGAAATATTAGAAGATGATTTTAGAGTCTATATAGGAATACAATTTAAAATTAACTAAAACTAAAAAATAAAATAAATAATAAATATCACTTATTACAATATAATATGAATATTACATCGGTTAGTTTGGTCAAGTTAGTACAAAATTATGTTGTTATTTTAATATATTTTAATAATAAAATATAAAAATATATATACTATTATGTGAGAAAAATATAACAATAACGCGCAATCTGCGCGAGCTAGTTGTGCTAAAGAAACTAATTAAGTTAGATAGCTCGAATTAATAACGGTAATTAGGCTATGTCGTCCTTGACCTTGAGGGAATTAATTAAGGAAGAGCAAAAATTAACCTCGGGGAGGCGCACAGGAGGAAGATGTGGGCGAAGAGGTGGGGCCTCCGTTGGGCGGCGATGCAGGCGGCCATGGCGGACAGAGAGTGCGCCACCACCACCGCGCCCGACGCGCCCACGCCCCGCTCCTCCATCACCGCGATGAGCTCGTCGGCGAACCTGCCGAACGTGTATGCCTCCTCGTCGTCCTTTCCGGCGCCGGCGCCGGTGAAGTCCCAGTCGAAGAGGAGGAGGTTGTGCCTCTTGGAGAGGGAGGGCACGAGCTTCTCCCACACCGCCTGGCTCGCGCCATAGCCATGGGCAAGCACCACGCTTACTCCTCCTCTCTCCTCCTCGCCACCACCTCTCGTTTCCACCACCCTCGCGTTGCCGCGCCACAGCTTGTTCATAGCTTCGATCACCTAAGCTTCACTCTCAGGAGCTAAGCTTAACCTGGTGCAGTAAAGTGCTCAACCACGCCTGTATTTATAGGAACTCAGCAGATGCCGGCCGGATTTTGTGTCTGCAAAATTGAGGGCTAGCAATTAATAAAGATAGACCCTGCTTATGAGAATCTAAAAATACTCGATTACCAGACTCTGAGAATCCAGAAAAAAAACAAGAAATCAAAATTAAAGTGGTTTTCTTAGTTTCTCCGAATTCTCACAGGTTGATTCATAGAATATAAAACTTCCCTAAGCAGATTTCTAGTCTAGATTCTATATCTACAAATTCTTACAAACTAGATAAGAATCTAGACTGTTTGAAGGGATAAAATAAATAGAAGAAACTATAGCGATTAGAAACTCTCACCAACAGAACCATACGCTCATACAGTAAATTTGTTGATTTGGATATGCAAAGATTATAGTGCATCTTTATTTCTGAATTCGAACAAGAAAAAAAAGACAAATGGACTGCAAAAGGTAGAAGAAGGCAGGTACCAAGTGGGGAAACTATTCTAAACTCTCGAGAGGATGTCCTCTCGTTGTTTGCGTGTCACTCAAATAGTTATAAAAAAGAGAAAATTTGAGGAGGTGTATTAATATGTGATATATCACTCCACAAACATGTAACTTAAAATTCAACTTCTACATGTCGCAACGAAAAAATAAATTAAACTACAACTAGTTAACGTATATTCATAGTTAAATTTATTTTTTTCATTACGATACTTAGAAGTTGAATTTTAAGTTGCATGTTTGTGGAGTGATATATCACATGTTAATACATCTTATTAATTTTTTCAATTTTTTTATAACTATTTAATTGATATGCAAGTAACGAGTGGATATCCTCTCGAGAGTTTAAAATACTCTCGTAGCAAGTGGCTGGGAGCTACAGTACAGATGGCATAGATTCCTAGTCTCTCCGGGGAAAGTGCTGCTTTGTCGCCTAGCTAGCATCATCAATGGTGGTTGCCAAGTCGTAGATAGAACATATCATCTCTGACTGAACATCAGCATTTTTACATTTTAGTCCTTTTAAAAGAATTAGTATACAGATAGATCCTCATAAACACTACTTAAAAAAACCTAAACCTCAGCAGTAGGGCCTATGACACTGTGACCCAACCTCTCAGCGCCATCGGTTTTGCACTGAGGTATGCGAAGTTCATCTTTATACTTGATAATATAAATACGCTATTATTTACTACATGATATTAAGTAGCCTTAGTGGCTTTTTATGCTATCATTCCCTAGCATGTTCAACTTCCCATACCCCTAGTTTTCTTTTTTTTCTAATTAAAGTGTTCTGGTGCTATTAGCTGATCCCTATAGAAATTGTTCTGATTCTATTAGCTGGTCGAGAAAAGCACAAAATATAGTGCTTACAACTGTACTATCTCTGCTCTTTTATTCTAATTTTTTTCTATTATCCCTTTAAAAACGAGGTGAGTGGGTCAACGACAAAGACCCCCTGGTGCTAAGATGTTGGACCTCATCACCATGGGTCTTGGCTCTAAGATCTATTTTTACTTATAATTTATGGGGAGTTTATTTGTAAAATAATGTTTGTAAAAGGGTTAAAATGTTAAAATTTCTAGGTTGAACACGTCATCACGGTCCGCATATTAGTATACCATTTAAGCAAATACAGTACTCTGCTACCCAATTAAAATGATAGATTTGGAGGTATTAGCAGCATATATATATCATTAGTTCATTACATGTTGGGATCATCTGCATCCATAAGCAATCAGCTTAATTAAGCATGTGTCGACGTAAAAACACAACGGTCTGAGAGATCTGCTTAGCTCCAGTACAGATCCAAAATAATAATGAGATGCAGGCGTGCCAGTCAGTTTGATCCTACAACTGACAAGATATGTAAATTGAATATTAAAGAGCCGATCGGTAAACAAGCCGATGTAGTAATTACGGCCGATGCCGATACAGCCAATATCCAGTACAGATCTTGATACTTGAGTAAATAATAATATAAAGACAGTCGGCTAATAGTAATATGATAGAATAAGCGTTGATCCGAAGGTTAAAGCATACATCGGCTAGAGGTCCGATGTTATAAAATCCAAACGATTAGATAATCAATGAAATCTTTTGTTGTCATCGACTAAATCCAACTTATATGCAATCCTTATAAGCTGATGCAACATCTGAATAACTCATTGGCTGAAACTCTGATGAAACCCTTATTAGCAATCAAGAAGCAGGCTAGAGACTATGATTCTAAGCATGATTTAGTAGATCAAACTTAACTGATGCAGCACTAAGTATGAAAAGAGACATAATATCTAGACAATTAAGGCTTTGACTGATTTTTAGGGTGGTTGATACATTATATAATATAATCCAACAAAGTAATCTAGCCGGTACCGACATAACCCTAGATGGAGATCGACCAATGCAAGTAGAAAACCTTATCAATTTAGATTTTATAACGTATATGATAACTCATCGGCTAGCACTCCGATAAAACATTAGCATAAACCTATCGGCTTACCAAGATTTATATTATCAACAACAATCTAGTAGGTCGAACCTAACAGATGCAGCACGTGATTGTATATGATAATCTAATACTCGACGAACCGATAGATCTATCTAATATGATAGATACAACAAATCTATTTAAAACAACATTTTGATTGTAGAGATATATCGGTTAAGACAGAAGATCAGACCTAACCGAGATAGTTCCAACTAAACCGATGCGTCTCTAAACACAATGCAATTAAAATAGAATTGAGATATCAGATAGGCAAATATAACAACCGAACCAGAGCGATCCAAGAAATCGAAGCGATGCAGCCTTGAACAACACCAATGTAGCCGATATATTCACCAGGGCCCGACGGAATGTATGACTTACCCCTTCACCGGAGATCGAAAACCGATGCAGCCTCGTGTCAGGTGCCAAATTCCACCAGTTGATAAGTAAAAATCTCAAAAAGAGGGTGGCGATGCACCGAGAATAGTTGTATTGATCGAGAGATAATTTACATGGACCCTGGGTGTACATATTTATAACCATAGGTAGATACTAGTCCATATCAGACATGACTCAAACCTTCCTAACGATAAAAGGAAAAACATAAAGTCCTTATTGGATACTAAACACACTTTTCTAAAGATAAAAGGATAAAAGGAAAAACATAAAGTCCTTATTGAACATAAACTCTGCTTAATTAATAGATAAACTGCCATGTCGCATCCTCCTTGAACTCGATCTCTTTTAGATAAGTTTCCTTTAATAAATTAATTTCCTTTATTGAATTTAGTAAGAATCCGACTGCCGGCGATTAATAGCTTCCATCGGCCGATTCCAGAACTCTGAAGCCGATACTGACTCTAGGACGATAATGACTTCGAGGCTTACCAAATTTCGTCGTTAACAGCATGATAGTATTAACTAGCATTCCCTCTGTTTTTAAAAAATACAATTTCAAAATTACCTAAAAAGAATTATATTTTTATGATAAAATGGAAATGCTACAATTTTTTTTGATAGAAGTGGTATGTCATGACCTCATGCTTGATCGATCATCATGAGTAGAGCTAGCAAGCTGAAAACTTGGACATACATATTTCTTTTGTAATAAGGACCGGTACACCACTCAAGGCTACAAAATTTGGGGTGCCAATTAACCTAATGTGTAAAGACAAATCAATTAAAGAAGTTGTCCACATCAGTGAAGCCTGCTAAACCGATCCTTTTCTAACCATACAGGACCAGTTGTCGTGTTGAGATAACAACCGAATTTCATCAAGGAAAAGAATAAGTTGGCAGAAATTCCTAGCCACAGGGGTCCCAATAGCAGCTTGCCAACTTGCAGTTTCCTCCAAAAGTTAACTTTTCGTGCATTTAAGTAGTGCCTGAACCTCCTTGTACATCATGTGCGATTAACCACAGCAGACTTTCTGGTCACAAAATAAAATAAAGTTAATTAATTTTGGACGTCTTTAGGCTTGGCAATTTTGCACGGATATCCGACCCGATGGGCATGGGCGTGGGTCTGTTTTTTTACCAATGGGTATGCCCGCCCGAGACCCAAAAAAGTAATGGCAGCAGCCGGGTTTTAATTTTTACCCGTGGTTAACCCATGCCCGACCCGGTATATAAACAATATTAATTTGGCCCAAAATTACAATATTGGTTCCCTTCTCTCGGCCCATTTGGCCCATTAATCAGAGAGGTATATATACCCAAACCCTAATATCCCTAATGTACATTCTATCCACCCAGGCAGGCAGCCACACCGCGCCCAGCCATAGCCAGGTAGGCGGTGCCGCGGCGGAGCAAGGGGTTAGGGTTAGGGTGGCTCGCGGCGGCTCCAGTGCGGCGGAGCACAGCGCGGCGGGCCGGTGGCGCAGCTCGGCGGCGCAGCGGGCCGGCGGTGGCTGCTCCAGGGGCGACGGCTCCAGTGTGGTGGCGGCGTAGCGGGCCGGCGGCGGCGCAGCGGGTCGGCGGCGGCTGCTCCAGGGGCTGCGGTGGCGGCGCAGCGGACCGACGGTGGCTGCCCCAGGGGCGGCGGCTCCAGTGCGGCGGCGGCGGTTGCTCCAGGAGCGACTGCGGCGTAGGCAAGGGGTAGCAGTGGCAGAGGTGCAGTCGTGCAGGCAAGCGGCAGCGGAGGCGCAAGCAAAGCAAGTATAGGGTGATTTTCTTTGTTAGATCTGTGTATGTATTAGCTATATTTGAATGAATGTTCTTATTCCTTGGTGATTTTGTTTGTTAGATCGGAAATGTCGACACCGGGTACAAGTTCATCACAAGCTGGGGGTGCTGTTGGTGCTACTTCTCCTTCCCTAGCACCGGGACAGCCACAATGCATCTCTAGCCAGCAACAACAAGCATCTGAAGGTACCGATGTGAATGTGATAGAGATAGATGATGAAGTTGATGTAGTAAATAAAAGGAAATCAAAATCTGCAGTTTGGAAAGAATTTAAAAAAGTGAAGATAGGGAATGCATATAAAGCTAAATGCACTTGGTGTCAGAAATTACTCTCTGGTGAGACAAAGAATGGGACAACACACCTGCGTAGCCACCTCAATAGTTGTCAGTCACGACAAGCTAGAAAAGGCTTGCAACAATCCTCTCTCACATTCACAAATAACTCAAAGGATGGTTCAGTTAGGTTGGAAACATATGTATTTGATCAAGATGTTGCTAGGAAAGAGCTTGCATTGATGATATGTGTCCATGAGTACCCACTTTGCATTATTGATCATGATGGATTTCGCAAATTCTGTGTTGTATTGCAACCGTTGTTTAAAGTAGTGTTAAGGAATACAATTAGGAAGGACATTTTGGGAATGTATGAAGTGCAAAGGCTTGCATTGATCAAGTTTTTTCAACGATGCCATGCACGTATTGCTGTCACAACTGATATGTGGACAGCTAATCATCAAAAGAAGGGATATATGGCTGTCACTGCACATTACATTGATGATGATTGGAAGCTGAAAAATTTTCTTTTAAGGTAATGTTGACATGTTGCACTGAAACTATAAGTGACTGATATTTCTCTATTTCGTAGGTAATTCTCTAATGATGTCTATTTCACTATTTTGTAGGTTCATTTATGTGCTAGCCCCACATACTGCTGAAGCTATAAGTGAGGTTCTTCATGAAGTTTTGATGGAATATCACCTTGAGAGGAAGTTATCAACTGTGACACTTGATAATTGCACCACCAACGATAGTTTGATGGACAAAATGGAAGATAAGTTGCCTCTTAACTGTCTTATGTTGAAAGGTTCTTTGTTGCATATGCGTTGTGCATCACACATTTTGAACTTGATTGTTAAGGATGGCATGTCTATCATGGATAACTGCATTGAAAGAATTCGTGATAGTGTGGGGTTTTGGACAGCTACACCAAAACGACATGAGAAATTTGAAAAAATGGCATCTAACATGAACATTGCATATGAGAGAAAAATTGCTATTGATTGTAAAACTAGATGGAATGCCACTTACCTCATGCTCCACATTGCAATTAATTATGAAAGTGTGTTTGAGTGTCTTTCTAGATGCGACAAATTGTTTGCACCTATGTGTCCTACTAGGGATGATTGGAAGTTTGCCCATGAGCTTTGTGACAAATTAAAGATGTTCTATGATATAACTGTTATATTGTCCGGAACTAATTATGTCACAGCTAATATTTTCTTCCCAAAAATCTGTGGCATTTATTTGGCCATTAGAAAATGGCAAACTAGTGAAGACCCCATGGTAGAACAAATGTCAAATCTGATGAAACAAAAGTTTTAGAAATATTGGTTGGATGTTCATGGTCTTATGGCAGTAGCAACAGTTTTGGATCCTAGGTATAAGCTTCAATTCTTGTATGCTGTTTATAAATCTATTTATGGAGAAGAAACATATGTGGCTGAAGTTAGAAAAGTTAGAGATCTCCTACTCAAGTTGGTATTGGAATACCAAGATTCAATGGAGGTTGTTGCCACAACAGATACACCTAGTACTAGCACTGTCCAGAACGTAGGGAATGATGAAGTCTTTGACATATTTGAGTAACACATGTCTTCACAGCCAGTTGTTTCATCCTCTCATGTATACACAGAGTTGGATTTATACTTAGAAGAGACTAACCTACCTATGAGACAAGAGCTGGACATAGTTAATTGGTGGAAGTTCGGTGGGATCAAGTATCCAACTTTGCACAAGATTGCAAGGGACATCATGACAATTCCAGTGACAACTGTAGCATCTGAGTCGGCCTTTAGTACCAGTGGAAGAATAATAAGTCCACATCGTAGTAGACTTGCACCAAAAACTACTGAAGCACTTATGTGCATGCAAGCTTGGTCTAGAGCTGATCTGTTAGGTAAATAATTCATAATTAACAATTTACTTGTCTTTACCTCCTTACATAACACTAACTTCTGATGTTTTGTTCTTACAGGACCTACACCGACCACTCTCAATTCTTTCAAGACTGTTCTTGAAGATGAAGAGGAATCAATATGAAAATTCCTTAATTCTTGCAAATCTTAAATTCTCTACTCATTTTTGTATATCAAATCTGAAGCTTGTGAATCATTTTAAATCATGCATACTTACAAAGTTTCCCTATCTTCTTTTAGGATGATTGTGAATCATCTGTAACTTGAAGCTTGAAGTTATGTGCTATGTGGTGTTTCAAGATCACTACATGATACATACTTAAGTGAATGAGTGTTGATTGATGATTTGTACTGATACCTACTATGGTGATGTAATAATTTGTACTGCATATTTGGTTGGATGACTATAAGTCTGTAATTGTACCTTGAGTTGTTGACTTGTTGAATGCTTGTGTTTGACATGGCTGCCTGGGAGACAGTTGGTGAAATGGTGATAACTATTGATATATGGTCCATATGGAGAGTTGGAGACTTTGATATATGGAGACTGATAAACCGATAATTGGAGACTCTGTTAACCATTGGGTACCCACCGGGCATACCCGTGCCCGTCGGGCATGGGTATGGGTATAAAATTTTGCCCGCTAACCATGTCGGGCAGAGTTCGGGTGGGTATGTTCGGGCGTCGGATCGGGTATGATTTTGCTCTACCCGTACCCGACCCAGCCCATTGCCACCCATAGATGTCTTAAGTCGAAACTTTTAAAACTTTGAACATGAATGTCCTTTTAATATTTAATATTCAGGTTTTATGCATAAAAATCAAACATACTTTTCTCCATGACGTACATCCAGAATAAAAGTTTCAGTCTCATCCAAAAGTTAACTTTTCATGAATTGAAGTATGCCAGATCCTAGCTATTCTGGGATCACAAAAAACATTCGGTTTTCATGTCTTATGTCCAACTTTCAAAGCTTTACACATATATATCTTTTTAGATATTTGAATTGTATAAAAATCATACTCTCTTCATCCCATAAGATAAGGCGTGCACACATTTCAAGATTTACACTTTAAAACATTTGATCAACACTTAGTATAATATGAAATAAATTTTATTTATTAAAATTATATTATTAGATTAACATTTAAATTTACTTTCATGTGCTTATAATTTTATTGCTACAAGCCTTAAAGTATATTAAAAATTAGTTTTGGAGACCGTATCAACTTTGACCATATTTTATATTATGTGATAGAGAGAGTACGTGTTTGTTGTCCAGTAAGGACCAGTACTAGTCAAGAGGCAATTTTTTTGGGTGCCGGACAAAAAGAAGGTAACCACATCAGTTCTTTTTTAATGCTAAACAGGTTTTTTTTTTCTAATAGTATATACATGCGACTAGTTGTCATACGTGTTGAGACAGCAACACGATTTCATCAAATACAAGAATAATATAATAAAAATTCCAAGTAATCACAAAAAATGGGGAATGGGCAGCTAGATGTCTAGATGAGCATGTAGTATAGTCCCTATATATGTTCCATAATAAAAACCGATTTGTTTCTTATAGGATAGAGGGAGAAGTCTGTTGGTTTATTTTTTTTCGGATGAGCCCACAATCCGAACTAAAGAATATAAGAGATAAATTGGTTTCTGTGATCGGTTGGAAACTGATTTTAAACTTAAATTCGCGATAAGCTCCCGAACCCCACCAGTGCTATAAATAGAAAAACCGCAGAGAGGAAGAGGACACTCTAATCTCTCGCCAAAAACCCTAATCCTAATAGCCACCGATTGGTAATTGCACTGGAAGGGGTTCGTGACGCTATCTCAGCCACTGACGAAATCTAGCGAGAAGAAGTGAAGTAAAGGCGAAGAAAGAAGAAGAAATAGAAAAACAAATAACAAGAAGAATCAATGGCTTCAACTCCGATAGGTTAGGAATCAATTTTGTGATTTAAAAGTGATTGATTTACAGGCTAAAGAAAATAACAAGAAGAATCAATGGCTTCAACTCCGATAGGTTAGGAATCAATTTTGTGATTTAAAAGTGATTGATTTACAGGCTAAAGTTAAGATCTTGTAATCTTATATTTCCAACAAAGTCCTCGGACGGCAAGTTGCCAAGTCACAATCTGATCAACAGTTGATGCCTCCAAAGCTCAACTTTTCGCCATTAAAGAAGTGCCGGCAATTTCGGTCGAGTTGCGATCATAGCCGGTGATGACGGCCAAATAAAACAATTAACAGAGGAGCCTTTCTTTGTTAATCTGCACTACCGTCATAAGATTCGGTCGCACAGATATAGTTCATTTTATCCTGAATTACTACTATATACTCCAAACTAAAGTACGTAACGTATGGTGTTTGGAGTTTGGACTAGAGCAGTTAATTCCCAATATCGTCCTGGTGGAGACGTCGAAGAACTATTAATAACGATCGATCAATGTGAGGCTATCTGTGGCTTGTTAGGCCACTGCCAGTGAAACTTTCATTCTTATTAAATAGGGTTGAGCGAGGAATCAAGTTAAATCCCAATGATGGGTAACACTTTCTTAATTTTGTCTCAAATTTGATTTCTGAATCCAAATATTGAGTAAGCTTAACTGTCTATGTCGGGTGCAGGTAGATCAGATGAACGCGAGGGCGAAGCAGATGCTGAGGTGGCGGTGGTCTGCGTTGCTGTGCCTGTGTCAAATCTTTTTTTCAAACAATTATTTTTTCTTCACTTTTCCATTAGAAACACCATCCCTATAAATACCTCCGGAAGACTGGACTAGCATATCTTAAGATTAACAAGATCATCACGAGCCTCTCGTTGTCGAGGGGTATGTCGCATACCACTGAAAAATTAATTAGCCGTAAATGTGAGTACCCGTGTTAAATCTAGGATTTGAACACGGGTGAGCTAGTTTCACCATAAGAAACCTAACTAATTGAGCTACGCTCACTTCGTTGTGTGTGTGGTCCTGCTATAAGGATTTGTTTAACGTTGTAGGGTACAATCATAATATTTCTACTGAAATTTTGTAAAAGTTGTCATACTAGAAAAATTGTCTCGAAACTCGATCAAATTTGAATATGTTAAAAATTAGTTCAAAAGGGGAGAACTTTATGTAAAAAATAAGAAAATAACATTTGAAAACAAAATTAGAGGAAAAATCAAGGATACATTTGTCTAATTACCACATATTTAACACCGTTAAAATGACTTAGCAGTCACGAGCAAACTAGAGCTTCGATTTTAGAAAAGCTTTGGTAGACGAAAAATGAAGAAGTTCCCAATGCAAGTTGCTCAAAAGAATTAAGATTTACAATGTGGGTCTTACATCTATTCTAAGACTGTCTCGTTAGTTGTTTCTGTAGACCTGAAAATAATCAGTACAGTAGTGGTGTTTGAGAGATAAATCGTTCCAATGGTTAAAATATATTGATGACATGACTCAACGTGGATGCTTTCTTATAGCAAATACTCCGTCCGTCTCATATTAGTTGTCGTTAGATTATTTAGCATAAATTAAGGTTTGAGAAAAAATAGACTATACTTGATGTATGGTTGAATGGTGGTTGAGGTAGAAAAGAGAGAATTAAATTAGAAGTGATTGATGGGACAAGTAGTATTTCATTGGGACAAATAACACTTCATTGTGATAACTATTTTGAGATAAAGTTTAAATCATAATGAGAAATAATTTGGGATGGAGGGAGGAGGAGTATTACTTGGTGGGTTGTAGAAAACCAAAAATATCCTTTTGAGTTGAATTGATGGTTACTTGACAAGAGAGTGACAGCAAATGGCCTACACCCTCCCTCCGTAAAAAAATCAAATCCTGATTATGAACTTTGAATGAATGTTTGTCTATAAACGTTTATAGTTAGGATTTGAGTTTCTTGGGATGGAGTGAGTAGGCTTAGAATTCGGTCGTTAGTTTTATGTAGAGTAGTTTGTGTTGTCAGGGTGGATGGAATTGGATGCAGGCCGGTGTGAATGGAAGGAAAGATGGATCGTTGTTCGTTATTGTCATCCATGGGAACACATGCAGCGTGGATGGTGGAGAGTATACGGTAGTATAGCTGCAGGTGACAGGTGACAGGTGACAGGTGAGATGGCATGTAGGGCACGGCGGATCCAGGTCGAAGCGCGGCCGTGCACTTATTCGCATTGCAAGCTACTTCATGCTGCGTCCTAAGGCAACACGCAGAAGTACAGTAGGTTGCTGTGGAGGAGATTGAGCGCTTCGCCCGACTGCAGGTATGTTTTGTGGACTCCCGGACTCAGGTCGGCTGTATAGGCCCACACAATCAGGTCCATTTATGTATAGCAAGTACTGTAGTAGTAATAAGTCTATATTCTCTCCCTCTATCTTCTGCTCCGGATTGAATGATATCTCTCAACCGCAAAACCGGATGTAGTGCCTCCTATCTTGGAAAACCGGTGCAAATCGACACCTCAGCGGGTGATTTGCTAGTAGGGCTCGTATGTCAATTTCTTTTATCCTTCCCCACCTTTCCCTCTTTTTGCCTCACTCCTCGCGTTCTTCTCTGTTGCAGAGGATGCACTCGGTCCAACGCTCGCGAAGGCGGTGTAGCAGCGATGGCGTTTGGTGTAGCAGCAATCATCGTCTCCTTTCTCCATTGCATTATCGCTGCATGTGGCACAGTGCCGTCGACGGTTGTCAGCGAGGTGGCCACCAGCTAATGTTCGGCCGCCCTTGCATAATCATCCCCTCCAGTGAGGTAGTGATGGAGGGATTCACCGCACCGTCGCCACTCTGTATCCTTTGGTGTATATTTTTTGTTTTTTGCAATGTCATGTGCCGTTGATTTATTTTCGGTGTAAAAAGCCTACAACTAAATTTTTATCACCGCTCAATGGAGTACCTGCATTGCTAACCAAACATCCTGGGAAAAACTCTGGACAAACTTTTGCACGATCGAATAAAGTATCCGATAGTAAAAAACTATCTTGTCTACCCAAATAACAAGGGAGTAAAAAATTTACTAACAGAACATATGAGTAGAAAAAAATACTATGACTAAAAATATTACAAGAGAACATACAAGTAAAAAACCACGGCAGTAAAAATATTACTAGCATAATTGTTCACGGAGCTCCTAGTAAAAATATATAGATATTACTACGTGCTGGTGTGTGTCTATATACATGTATAATAATATATATATATATATATATATATATATATATATATATATATATATATAGCCCCTACATATCATTTAACTAAATGACTCTCCTTACAGCGATATGGATAATTTTTTTACTCCACTACCAGCTCTTCCACCCATACGTCCCACTCATTCTCCGGTAAGTTATTTTTTTACTTATGTATGCATGTCTATTTATATTGGTTGCAAGATCCATCATTCTCTTTATTTCGTTCCTTATACGATCCTATTTTTTCAGATCGATGACGACACCGATGAGGAGCGGCACCGCTGATCCGGCGGTAGGATCCCCTCCCTATCCTCAGTGGCCGGAGGTAGAAGCGGAGGATGCAGGCACCAGATTCGGCATGAGCACCACTGGCCATGCTGGTCTGCTGGCCATGCATTGTTGGCTGCTGCTGAAGATGCCCTGATGCTGAAGGCCAAATCACTGGCCATGCATGCTCGTGCTACCTGACGGCGAACATTGCTAGCGTCCCATTGGCGAGGTGGGCGATCCCGTCGGTGAGGTGGTGAGGAGGCGCGCGAACAACCAGCGATGGGTCGATCTGGAAGGGTCTCAACGCTGGAAGACGTCCGACCACGCCGGCGTCGATGAGATCCAGGCCCCGAACGTCGGGACGTGCGGCGTCGATGGTGACGTATTGGTTTGGTAGGGCCTTCTCGTCTTAACCATCGTCCTCAGATTGTTGGTAACATCTTACGCAAGGGGGCAGACCAGTCCAGATGCGATCTGCAAGTCTGATTGGAACACGGTCTTCTCTGCTGCATTTGTGTTGTTGTTTGCTCTTCAGAGCAAATTATATTTATTAATTTTTGGGCTGGATTTGATCTATTTTATGTACTTTGACCTCGGTAGTTCTTGTATTTTGAGGTCTAGATTCGTTATATAAGCCAATAGTGCTGACTATATGTGGTTTGATAGGCTAGCAGGTTCATGCACTTCTACAAGCAAGCAGCAGTGTTCAACGGAGTAGTTGTCATCTCTAATTTGTATCTCTCTTGTTTGGTCCTGTGTTAACTTGATTTGAAAATTGAGAACATAAGCCACTATGGAAAATAAACGTACACCCCATCACTGCAGGGATCCTGGTATGCCGCGGTTGGTGCACAAAACTTGGCCGTCGCTTGCACGACGGATCATCCACCGTCTGTGGCTCCATCTGATCCAGCATTCCCGCACTACAGTAAAACAAGTCGGTTAGATCGACGCCAACGGCTGGCTAGATCTTGCCTACTTTCGTTTTCCTTCATTGTAAAATGGTGTAACTCTCTCATGTAACAAGTATTTTTTTTACTCAGATTGAATTAATGCAACAATATGCATGGTAAAAGAATTATTATCCTGATGAAAAAAATTTAACTACAATTTATGTGGTGCACATCGAAGTAAATATATTACTTAAATTGTAGACTCGTACAGAAAATACCTGTGAGTAAATAAATTGCTACCGGATATTACATTTAAATACCTATTAGTAAAAAAAAATACTATCATGTAGCAAAAAAAATATGTATCTTTTTACTACTTAAAAAATTGGTAATGGTGGTAGTGAGTCCTTAACGATCGAAGGGTTAACACTCATTGGAGGATCCTCCCATAAGCATCAACGGTCTAGCCTCGTCCGGAGGCTCGCGTATCTTATCTCTGCTCTGTCACCCTCCCCATCAACTACTACTGCCGCAATAGCCGCACGCCACACAATCCACTGGAAACCAGCCATCGTCGTCCCTTTTGTTGTACCAGACCGACGCTGCTGCCGTCGCCTCCCGCCGGAGCCGCTCGCTTCTTGGGCGCCCGTCGCCGCCTCCTACGCGCCCGCCGTCGCCGCCGCTCCGCTCGCACGCGGCCGCGAGCCTGTCGGAGCCGCTCACACTATCCCACCAGTTCCCTCCACCGCCGCTCCTCGCGCTGCCCACTGCCGCCGCCTGCCACCCGCGCGTCCGCGCCTCTCCACGCGGAGCCGCCCGACGCCACCGACGAACCACATCCGCCGGCCGACGGCACCCCGCATCCGCCCGCATCCGTCCGCCGCCACCCCACATCCGTCGTCCTCGCTGCCGACGAGCCACATCCGCTGCCCGACGCGACCCCGCCCCGTTCCCCCACGCCGTACAGTCCCCCCCCCCCCGCCGCCGCCTCCGTCGAACCACCGCTGGCGCAGGGAGGACTCTGCGTGGCGCACTCCGGCGCCAGATCCAACCGCCGACGCCACTCGTCTCAGTCGCGCTCGTCTTCGCCGCTGGCGCTGGGAGGTCATCAACGTCGCCGTCGCTGGCGCTGGGAGTTGCTCGCTCTGTGGCCCGTTCCCCCCACCCCAGTCCCCCATGCAGTCCAGTCCCCCGCCGTCACCGCCTCCATCGAACCGCCGCTGGTGCAGGGACGACTCCGCGCACGCCGCTGCCTTCTCCCTCTCCCACGCAGGTCTTGTCGTCCCCACTGATTCGCTGCTGCGACGCAGTCCACTCCGCCGGTCACGAACTTCGTCATCGTCGCAATGCAAGTCTCCCTCTAAAGGTACACATCCACTCCAACGCCACCCCTCCACCTCCTCTCTCTGAATGATCTTGAATCTCCTGATCTAAGAGATGCACAATATTAAAAATGCTCATGCTCATCAGAGAGAATGATGTGAAATGACTCATCGCAGAGAATGAATTTTATTTTCCTTTTCAAGTTATGCTTCAGAAAAAGTGCAAAGGATCAACTAGAGCAAGTCTATGCAGATCAGCAGCAAGATTACATATAGGAAATGGAATTAGCTGACCACCAGTTGCATGGTGATGTGCATATGGCCTGTGGCGAGTGCAGTATCAAAACCTACGGGTGCTAATAAACAGCAAGTCAAAAATAAGTTAAACTTGGGGCATTTATTTGCTGGTGAAATTGGCAGCCTTGGTTTGGTATGGCCCTTGTACTACATTAGCTTAATCTGTGGGATCTGTCATGTTGATCGATGTTGATTACATCTCCTTCAATGGTATATGTTTTGCTCTTCCTTATTGATTTGTTACATCGATGTTTGATTCTTGTTTAGTTCTGTCGATTTTCTTGACGGATTAAGGGGGGCCTTGGGTGCAGAGATATGCCAACTTAGTGGCGTTGGGATTTAATCCGGTCCATGTAATCTTCTGTTTTGGTTAGATGCTAAGTTATCTATTGATGTTTGAGCTTTGCATGGTCTAAACGTTACAAAGAGAAGGCCATTTCTTCGAGATTTACTTTATAGCACTGCTATAAGCATGCTACCGTCTAGATAGAAATATAGAATAACACTGGTACATGGTTCCTCTTTTTGTGCTCACTTAGTGCAAGTGAACAATGAGAAAGTCCATCTAACATATTCTTTAATGTAAAAATATTCACATAAAAAACTTCAAATGGATATAACGATCATAATGATTATGGTTGATACTGTGTTGTAGGAGTATTTGTATGTAGCTACTGCCCTTTAGCTAGAACATAAATTTGGATCAATCATGCATATATATTTTTTCTGAAAGTGGTGCAAGTCCTCAGGTTACAAGTTCGATACACGACATAGTGTGCTGATTTTTCAGCATTTAAAGCAGTTTTTTTTCATTTGCAGAACGGTAATTGGCAATATACATGAACGGGAAACTACCCAGTACCCACTACCATACACTTTTGCTTTCTGATACTTACACAGTTCTTTTAATTTGCTGTTAATCTTAGTAGCTAGTGCTGAGGTGATTCACTGATACTTTTGTTAGCGTATATGGGTTTATATGATACTTTTGTCAGCTTAATTAGGAGAGGGGTCTAGGGTTTCATATTTTCTACCCTGCTACTTACAAACAATAGTACATATGTTCTTTATATAGTACTGTACTACATAATTTCTTTTATTTTTGGTGAGGATTCATTCAATTTTAGACTTTCCTCTCATTTTTTGTTCGCTACGTGTTGCATCCATTATATTGTCCTAGCTTTTTATATCACTTCTACCTTTGCAGATTAATCCTGGTCATGCACTTGAAGCCACAAAGAATTCATGTATATGAACAATTTGAACCATCATAATAAATGGACAAGATTTATCTTAGCTCTTACCACCATGGAGTACCTTCACGAACCTCGAATTTATTTCATTAATTTCTGCTCATCCTTTTCCTGGATTGACTGGTGCTAGGTAAAAGCTTATCGGCTCCCATGCACCAGACAATAATTATATTAGTAGGAAGGAAGTGATGGCTCTGCCAATTTGTTGGTTTTATTGCTGATCACTTCAACAAAGCCATGCGGAAGGCATGCCCTGGCTCAAGGTGGAATGAAGACATCAGCTTGTGGAGACCAATAATCGTCAATACTCCGGTTTTTGACACGTAAGTTCTCATCTAAAAACTCGTTCAGACCAATGAATTTATTTGTGTAATGCAAGGGTACCTAACTAATCAATTTCCTTAGGAATTTATCGGGTTTTCTTGTTCATCTCTTCATGTGTACATGGAAAAGTGAAGAACTATATTTGCCGGCTATTAATGTAATTCCTGACTGGCAATGATCATTCTAATATATATTATATATAATTACAGATATTTATCTTATAAAGAAATACATGTGCAAGATGGTGATGAGCTAAGGCAAATTTTTTTGCTAAATCTACTGATGTACCAACAAAATGAGTGTGAAAGCAACATCCCTAGCGGCGCACGAGATTTTCTTAAGTGTATCGCAAATGCACGGTATTAGAATAGTTATTTACTGATATGGTGTAGTCTAATTTGAGGTGATCATCCATGAGAAAAACCGTATCTGGATATGCTTGGTGTACTAGATTTTTTGTTTGTGCTTTCATTTGTATGGCATCATCAAATTTTCATAGCAATATTCTATCTATGTTATTTTTTGTAATTTCATAAACACCATGAGATTGTTTTATGCGCCATAAAGCTTGCACTATACTACTATAATGATAACATGTTTCTTGCTTTTGAATTAAACTACAGAATAATAATGATTTATAGTTTGTTTGGACTATTTTCACAAAATGATTATTTAATATCTTTTCACCGAATATAATTTGAAATTGATATATAACATTTCCCGTTGCAACGCACGAGTACCTTCCTAGTTAGTTAAAATTTCACTTTGGCAAGAAGATATTTTTCCCCATAAATGTGGGTCAGGACACCGGAAACGGGTTGCATTTAATGATATATAACATTTCCCGTTGCAACGCACGAGCACCTTCCTAGTTAGTTAAAATTTCACTTTGGCAAGAAGATATTTTTCCCTATAAATATGGGTCAGGACACCGGAAACGGGTTGCATTTAATGAGAACGGAAAAGGTGGTGAGTAATTTTTTTACCGGGGAACAAAGGAGCCGAGGGGTGCATGCACGAGAGAACTTATATCGGTGTTCATAGATTCTTGTGTAATTAATTTACTGAGTAATTAATTTTGGGGATAATACGAGAGAACCAAGGCTTAGTAACTGTTTTACGGATAGAACTGATGCTGGTGATTTTTTTAACGGAGGAACAAGCGGACGGTGTGGAGGTGGCTCGTGGAAACAGAAAACTAGAAAATCGGATGAGGGAGGGAGGTGCGCGGCCAGGAACGGAAAAAAAGATTCGGGATGTGCATAATTTTTTTACTGAGGTGGGAACGGTAGGGGAGAGGGGATGTGCGGGAGTGGAGGGATGGATCGGAAAAACTGGGTGCATGGTCGTCGTGAGTCGCGCCACGATTTCCCTAGCGCGCAGCGCTCCATCCTAGATGCTACCGTGTGTGTGTCTATCTATATATATATATACATATATACATATATATATACATATACATATATATATATCGTAAATTTGTTTGATGATCTATGGTGTTCGGACTTCATGTATCAAATTGAGTATATACCCAATTCAAATGAGTATGAATATTTTTTGAATGTTTAGGTATTAACATTAACTACTTTACTAACTAGTTCAAAACAAGTTTTAACTGAATTTGAAATTGTTTTGGTTAGATTTTGATCCTAGGTATATAACATCCATACATATAATTAAGTTAGGTATGTAATAATGTATGATCAAATAAAGTTGAATTTAAGTTATTTTATTGCTAGGGATAGGTATGAATCGAATTCTTATACCTAGGTTTATACTAACAATTTAAAAATTTTGAAAAGTTTAAATGAACTTATGCATTTTACATGCCCTGTATGTGTATATATACACACACGTATACATATGTGTGTGTAGACACACGCACTAGAGAAGAGTGAGACTATAGGCGCGGAAACCCGCGCGGGTGCGGCTCCGCGCGGCTGATCGCCGATCAGCCATACCCTCTCCTGCATGCATCGCCGGATGTAAAATACATTGTGATGCATGCCACTTGTAAAATACTCTCAAAACACATAGTACTATAAGTCAGGCCGCTTGTCTCCATTTCACATGCGTAATATACCACTAGCAACAAGAAATCAACATCCTGAGCCTTTGGGGAGAAAAAAAAAAGGAACTTACATATGGTACAGCAACAGCAGGGCATCCAAAGAAAAGATAAAATTGTATCCCTAGAATTATCATCTGTACTAACTGGATATATGAGGAGAACCAACGAATAATTATATTGTACTCTTTCCAAACTAGTACAAAATAACAAAGTCACGCATTTCCCTATATCAATTCCCGCTTGAGTATTATCTGTTTTGATCACTGGAAAGCTAGCACGCGGCGGGTGCATCTTGAGTCAATTGGAGTATTGGACCAACCACAGCTTCAAGATCGCATGAAGCGCTGTCCCAGCCAACGCACTACGCAGAGATGAACCTCACTGAATCACACACTCGCATTTCCTGAAACACTCGTTTTCTATCTCGTCATCTGACAGACCTTCATCGCTGTTCAAACATGGTTTTAGCAATCATTAAATGCTACACCATCTAAAACAACAACTATCAGGAAGTGCACACTGAATATCCTCGTGAGATCTAATGCATCAAATAGTTTCTGCTACCATTAACATGGATGGATTTTGTTGCTTTTTAACAAGCTATAAGAAGCCAACAAAGTGCAAGCAGAATTAGTGTTTCATGAAAGTAGAAAGAATACCTGGTTTCAAATTCTCTGATCTCGAAAAGTTCCTTCCCACAAGTGTCAGTCCAGTGAACTTGTCTCCGTTCCATACCAGCTCTCAATGTTTGTATTTCTTCCAGCGATTCACGTGGCTCCTCGGCATCACTTACTATAGAACGCTCTGAAGAATCCCTTTTCAAGTTGTTCTTCAGACACCCTTTTATCCCACTCTCATTGACATAGCCATTAGTTGTTGCTCTCCTGTTTTTTGAGCTGGATGATCGGGGTGATTGCTCTGACGAGTTCCCAGCCGTGTCGCTTGAACCCAATTTTGGAGGAGGCACCCCCTTGAGCCTCGCAGCCAAACATCCAAAGCATATAAAGGAAGCACATTTACCAGGAGGAACATTGTTTTCCCCTGAAGCTGGCTGGTGCGCGTGCTCGGTTTCTCCACCACCAACTAATCGGTAGTGCTTCCAAGGTGATACCTTGACAGGCTTCTCTTCACCTTTGCGTCCAAGCAGCAAGAGAGCGAGACCATGGCTATACCCTGATGCAGATGACGAGAAAAACCCTCCTCCCTCCACAGCCAGTAGCATCTCAGATGTTCATCCAGCCGCCTTGAACTGGAGGATTCTTGGAGGCAAATAAATTCATCCAGGATGCTGAGCCACTGAAATAGCCTGTACTCTGTAGTAGAGCAGAGCGTTTCAAAACAGCTACTTCATCATGCTGGAAAAGGAACATAAAACGTAGTATGTGGTTAATCACTCATTGAACTCGCAAACCATATACAAATGTGCATGTTTGGTTAATGAGCTTGTGGCTTTAGTAGCCTGGTTGGTAAGATGGGCAGAGAATTTTCTTTTCCAATTAGGCGAACGGTGCCATGTTAGTGACCTAAATAGTAGCAACAAGCATGGAATTAGGGGGCTAATTGGTCATTTGGTTGGCACATCTCTATGTGGCAGTGCTGACCAATACTCAGATTTCTATCAGTGGTTAAGAATAGGGTCATCAGCAACCGCAGTTCCCTGTCTTTATGAAGTCTGAACCCATTGCCATTAGGTAATACACACAATAAATAAATAAATAAATAGGCGTAAATTTGCATCTAACTTTAGAAGTTATAGGTATGTGGATTGAGGAGAAGTACTAGTCCAAGCCCACAAACAAACATATTGCATCCTGCATGACAGAATTTGTAGGGTATCGGCAAAGTCAAAAATGAACAATCTTCAGTAGTGATACCATGACGAAGATCGTATGATAGTGGTGGTTGAAATGAAATAGAGAGGGAGAAAACAGACGAGCGGTGGAGACAGATCTAAGGAGGAAGGTCTCAGTTATAGTAATAATGAAGTATACATATATATGATAAAATAAAACTAACTGGTGTGTGTGTGTGGCATTGACCAATAATCCCATCTAGAAAGAAAGAAAGAAAGAAAGAGAATTGAAGGTGGAGGGAAAAAGAGTGTGAAATAAAACCTGGGCGCAGAATGGGATGGAGCATCAGTCCGTCCGGATTGAGATTTGAGGGGAGCGAGAGCCGGTGGCGGCGACGAGAAAGAGAGGAGGTCAGTGAGATGCGATGCAACTGCAAGAGAGAGAGATGGAAATGGCGGAGAAAGAAAGAGAGTACTAGTAGCTGTCCTGCATTAAAGGAGAATAAAAAAACAGAAAGGAGGATCGAATTCGAGGAGGAAGAAGAAGAGAGAGAGAGACCAGAGTGGAAGGACACGTGGGCCCCGACCCGATGTGTTTTGTGGTGGTGTGGGCCTGCATGCGCTGCGGGATGGGATATGCTTTTGACGCGGATGCTCCTCCGCCTCCTGGGCCCCCACTCTTCAACTTTCACCACCCATGGCCCATGGCCCATGCTTTGATTTTTGTCTTTGGCGACTCGACATGATCCAACATTTCATTTACCACAACCAACACCAACAATTTTAAGTTGTAGACTGCGTATGCATCGCCTCCTTTTCATTTCAATCAAGCTAATTTGGGTGGTCAAAGATGCTGCTTTGCATTGGCAGAGCTGTGCCAAAAGCTGATCGATCTACTCCGTATCCAGCACCACTAACAGGGTTCAGTTTCTTTAATTCATAGCATAGCACTAAAACTGACCGTTGAGCCCTGAATTTTGGTATGGCTACAATGTGACACTGAAATATTGGCGTGCCTCCGCCAGGTTTATCTCTCTACAATACCAATTCGATGCTAGTGTTAAGACTTAGTCAATATTTTTCACTACCAATGCTTTAGCTAAATAAACTGTATTGGTTTGGTAAACATTAGAATCAACCCGAAGAACAAATAATACTAGTAGTATTTAAGTTAACAAATATTCAATTGGACAAGTTTTAGCATGAGCGGAGCCCGATCGATGTGGTTTAGCATTGTGGTCCGGCCTTAGTAGAGTGGAAGCACTTGGGCTGTGTTTGTGAGACCTATGCCTCGCGAGCAAAAGTGGCCCGCAATGTCCGGTTTCCAAAAGGAATAAGTTCACTTTAGGTTTCTTAATTTATCGTCGAGTCTAAAATTCGTCTATAAACTAAAATACCAGATACAGCCTATCTCCCAATTTACAATACCGTGTTAACTTTAGACCCTCGACGGTATAGTAGCCGGTTTTAAATGACGTAATGAGTGGGACCCACGCAGGCCCCACATACCACCCATCTCCTCATTGCGGGAAAAGGAAGAGGAGGGAGAAGGGTTGGGTACTGATATGTTGGATCCACATGGGTCCCACTCGTTATATCAGTTAAAACCAATCACTGTACTACTGAGGATCAAACTTGATACGGTATTGTAAGTTAAAGGATGGACTATACCTGGTATTTTGGTTTAGAGATAAATTTTAAACTCGATGTTAAATTAAGAGATATATAGTGAACGTTATTAGGTATTTTTGGTTTAGATCTTTCCGCAAGAAAAACGATACAACCGCTTGCTATGGGCCGAGAGGCCGTTACGCAGGTGTGCTTTTTTTAAAAAAATTTTTGGAGTGATTCAACCAACTGTTCAAGGCAGGCATGTACTGTAGTCTCTAGGAGTAGGCCAGGACCAGGACGGAGTGTGCTACCGGAAGCGAGAGCGCTGTTTTTTGATGGATGGATGGACTACTCACCTCACCTCACTGCTAGTGCATCCATGCAACTACTGCGATCGAGTGGTATACGAGCATCCATGCAACTACTCCTACTCCTAGGAGGAAATCATTCCGGCCTAGCGTCCCAGGTTCACAATCCGCTCAACAATATCTGTTGACACCTAGTAAGACATGATTCTAAATTGAGAATCAATCCGAGACAGATTTAAAGGAGATGTAATATTTTCGGAAACAGAGTGTCCATCGGCTGAAGAGTGTATCGGCCGATTCCGAGTTAAATACGGTTAACCGATATAAGTGGAGTTCGATACAGGAAACCGGTACGGTTATTAACGATTTCAAGATAAAAGCTTCAGAGATGTTACCGTGAAAGGATAGAGTATATTATACACAATTGTATCTATTAATTAGGAATATTAATATCGGTTTCTTAGAGGTTTGACAAAAGTCCACCATAAGGATTTGTTTGTATAGTTTTTTTTTTAACTTAGGAAAGGTTAAGTTGTGTCCAATATGGACAAGTTTGTACTAGGGCTATAAATATACGTTCAGAACCATGTAAGAAAATAATACACGTTTAATATACTCTCGACGCATCGCCACCTTTTCTTTTAATTACTTTCAACGAGTTATCGCTTTGAGTTAGGGCATCGGTTTCAATCTCCCGACAAGAGGTAATAATTATCACGGTGGTTTGTGTTATCGAGATTATTATGTTGCTTTAGATGTGTTAATCTTGCTAATTAGATCACTGGTTATCATGTATCTTAATTAATATATATATCAATGATTTAATTTATCTTAAGGCTTTGCCGATATCAACTAAATTATCTTGTCGATATATATTAGTTAAGGTATCCACCACCCTAAAAATTAGTCAAAGACTTGATTGTTTAAACTTTATGTTTCTTTGCATACTTTGTGATGTATCATCACTAGCCGTGCTTAGAATCATAAAAACTAACATGTCTTTGATTATAATAAGGGTAGAATCGAGGTTTTAGCCGATCTTACTTAATATAAATATTTTAATGTGTTTAGTTCAACTAATGATGCTTTACATGCTATATTTGCCCCTTACATAGATGTATCACTTTATATAAAAATATTTGGTATGCATCAAATATATTTATCTGGATTGGTATATGTATATAAGGCTGCATCAGAGTGTTAGCTGATGCATTATTTTATTTTACTTAAGTATTGTCTTATCGACTATTACACAAACATATGCGATCATTGTATCTTCAGCCGATATGATATAATTTCATGCTATTTAAACAATACACCTGATAACCGATCCTAAGCAATAGTATCGACTAGGTTAAAAATGATATGTCATCAACTTTCCAGCTGATCGGCTATCGTTTACTTATTTAACTTTCTACTTTTATTCTTGTTGGTTCCGGGATCAAACCAACTGGTACTAGAGTTAAGCAGATCTTTCAGACCCGTGTGTGTGTTTTGCATCAACAATATCGTGATGAAATCCCAACAAATCTTGTAAAAAACAGTTTTTAATTTTTTGAACTTGACCTTAAAATAAAAAAGGCCTCATTTGAAACGCACAATTTTAAAACAATAGAAATAGGAAAAACGTAGCGATAGATTATAATTTCAAAGCATAGGAACGATACAGAAAAAAAACATGAGGTAAGAGCACATGTTACATTTCCTATGAAATGGGTGTAGGGAAATATTTTTCATACAAGTTTTGCTTCATTTCAAAAGGTTTCTATTCCTCAAATTCAAAAGGTTCATCCTCCAAAAAGGTGCTAGCTACTGGAAATCTTAACGATTCGATTTCTATAGATTTCCTTCCTTCATTTCAAATGAGCCCCAAGTGATTAATTTGTGTTTTCAATCCAGTTGAAAAAGTCTGTATATTGTGAAATCCGGATCGATTTTCACCTTAATTATAAACCTTGCCAACGCCTCGATGCCTTGCAGCAGCTTTCACCACTGCAACCAATAGCTACTCCAGTATACTCCATCCATAGAAAAAAACCAATCTAGATAAAGATAACATATTACAATAAATCTAGATATAATATTTCATCTCTATTTAGGTTGAGTTTTTTCAGGAGTACGATGCTTGCACAAATAACAGGGCTTGGGCCGCTACAGATATGCGTGCAGCTACAAATACTTTATGCGTGATCGATAACGATTTGCCTTCCCAAATAAATCTGTACTCTGTTCATTCATAAAAAAATCAACTTCTGAGTTTAATTTAAATAAATATTATGTTCAGATTTAAAGTTAGAAGTTTATTTTTATGAAATGGAGGGGTTACTTTTACATAGTAACATCTTTTGATACTAGCAGGAGTCAGGAGAGAGTAGTCATTCGTTCATTGCATGCAAACCTGATCATTGCCCCTCCTCGGAAAACGCTAGTATAGGAGTATCTCTCACCCTGCGTGCGTCCGTGTGTCGTCGTAGCTGGAGTATATCTACTGCTGGCTGCAATGCATATTCAATGCGAAAAGACTTGGCCGTGCGTGCTACTAGTCCCACGCCTCTTCACGTTTTTTCTTTTCATTTTTAACTGAGATAACTTGGGTTTGAGGCTTTGAGCTACGGCTGATAATCCGAAATACTATCAAACTTTTACTACTAGCAGTATTGTTATTTAAAAGACAACACTAAAAATCCGACTAATTTTAAATTTTACTAGCAGCTAATGATAAGCCAACAAACATACTATGATAGATTTAATTAGCATCTTTTAGTATTAAAAATTATTTTGGGTTATCTTTTTTTTTTTTGGCAACGGTAATAGTATTTGGCAAAGCCAAAAAATTCAGCCGAGAAGATTATTTGGATTGCTATGGAATTTTGTTGTCTAGGTTAGTACCAAACTAAAAGAACGTTGGTATTGCCAAATTTGTGATCACAAATCAAATGCTTGATAAAATTTTCGTTATTACTAATTACTCACTCTGTTTCTTAATAACTAATAATTTACTTTCCCATTTAAACTAACTATTAAATGCCTTAAATTTTTTGACTGAAATTAATTGCCTTAAATTGTTAGAGCCTAGTGCAAAAAAAGTTGTATGCTTATATTTATAACATACCCTACTTTGATACTAATAATATTATTATTTCTAGTGTTTATAAGTATAAAAAAAGATGATTAGGCAAAATTCACAAATAAACGGTGCTTATGACAATATATAACATTACATATTAGAGAAAAGGAACGAGTGGTCATTAAACGGATAAAGTACTAAATTCATCCTAAAATATACTTAAGAACTTTCATCTATATATATAGATATAAATACATAGTTAAAAAATATTATATTTTAAAATAAGATACTACCTCCGTTTTATATTACAAGTCGTTTGACTTTTTCTAATCAAACTTTATTAAGTTTAAAAAATTAGCAACATCTAAAATATCAAATTAATTTCATTTAATCTAGTTTTGAAAATATCTGATTTGGTTTGAAAATACTAATATATTTTCCTATAAACGATTTGTAATATGAAATAGATGGAGTAATATTTATTAAATGGTGTGTTCGGAATAGCTGGTTGTGACAGCAGCACTACTACATCTACAAGTGAACAGAACTCAGCAAATAATTTATGCTAGGAGAGCTGCAGCGCTGAGGCCGTACAGTCACAGCCTAGCTGAACCAAACAGACCCGAAGGGTGTGTTTAGTTCCTTGGGGAAAAAGATTTGGTGGGTCACATCGGATATACGGATACACATTTAAAGTATTAAATGTGCACTAATACGAAAACAAATTACAGAATCCGTTTGTAAACTACGAGATGAATTTATTAAGCCTACTTAATCCGTCATTAGTAAATGTTTACTGTAGCATCACATTGTCAGATCATGACGAAATTAGACTCAAAAGATTCGTCTCGTGATTTACACGCAAATTGTGCAATTAGTTTTTTTCATCCACATTTTCTGCTCCATACATATATTTAAACGTTCGATATGATGGGGTAAAAAAAATTTTAGGGTGGATTTAAGCATGACCAAAGTCGATAATGGCTTGAGAACCAACAGCCACGAGAAGCAAACAAAGAATACACCTCCCAAAATCCAGTTATGCCATCAACTCCGCCCCGTTCGTCAGCCGCCACCCGTGTCCGTGCGTGTGGGCATCGCCGAATGAAAAAACGTGGCACAATACATGCCCTCTAGAAGGCTTAATTATCAACCATAGTTTGTTTTCTTAATTAAAAAATGGTTTTCGATTTATTTAATATATACTGTAGCTTCTTTTTTATATACATTTGTTTTTTTAACCACGAATAACACAAACATAAATGTTCCGTTCATATACATCGGCTTGTATGGGGGCAGGGATATCACCGGTTGTGCGCTAGCTGCCGCATGCATAACGATTAATTGCTTCCTGATGGTTCCGAGTTCAAACTAGTTTGGCACGCCGGACTAGCTTGTTGATAATCAATTAAACTAGTACCAGTATACCCTAGCTAGCTAGTCAAATGATGACCGATATACGGTGAACGTCGATTTAAACACGGTATACGCTCGTATTTTCGCGAGATGCGCATCATGCAACGACTTAGTACTTTAATTTTCTATTAATACGGATCGGAGTATACTAGTACGTACTTAAGAAAGGTAATGAAATAGAATCTCGATCTTTACTCAACGAGTTACAACTAATTATTACACCAATTCACCTAATAACAAAGAACACCTCAACAGTCAAAAAAACACCCAAATAAACTGAAGCATATATAAACAACTAAACGCCACCACAAGAGAAAAACCACAATTATTCAATCATATCTGTGAAACTCCATTCGAGATTAGTGAAAATCTGCATGGTATGCAACTTTATTAGTTTGATATTTTCATCACACTTTTATAGGTGTGCCTAGGACTGAAGTCAGTATGTTGGTTTAAAACGAACCTGCTGCATATAAGAATAGATAATGATATATAAGTACGTACTCTAGTAGTAGTAATACACATACATTCTAGCTTGTACTCTAGTAGTAGTAATACACATACATTCTAGCTTGTACCTTTCGTTTTGTCCGTGCATACGTATATATACGTGTTTTTTCTGAAAATTGATCCCTGTTTGCGGATATCAAAAAAAGTCCCGGATAGTTTCGGACTGTTCTTCGATTCCAACGGATAGTTCCCTTAATATATTCGTTTCCGTTTTCGAAAAAATAAATCCGAATTCGTTTGTGAATTCGAAAATATCCGGAACTATCCGACCGAACCTATCTGATTGTGAGAAAACGTCCTGACGGATGAAAAGTATCCGTATCAGTTCATCCGTAAAAGAGATCACGCACGTATTGACGGAAGGTACCCGAATGTTCCATGATATACTCCTATATCCGCTCGGTCATATGATCGAGTGCCTTGTTTTTTCAAGTTAGTGGTCGAGTACATGCTACATCCATTCTAAATCTGTATATTAGAATATGTCTTATCCGATCTTGAGTTTTTATATTTTAGGATGGAGAGAGTATTATATTACAACACCCACCCTCTGTCACGTAAAAGATGTAATCCTAAGTACGAATCTGGATATATGTGTCTTAGATTCATATTCATGGTTAGATTTCTCTTTTTATTTTGGGAAGGAGTAGTAGCACTGTTCATTGGGAAGGGATAAAAGATCCCACAGGACAAGATGGAGCAACAAGCAAGGAAGCATAAACAATCAAGGATTATATTTGCAACAAAACAACGGGAGCAAGAGCTCTATCTGATCTCTGCCCAGCACAGGACATGACAGAAGAGCAGCAGCAATCTTTTACTCCACTTTAATCTTTTGCTTGGAATGGAGAAACATCACCTACTACTAGTACTAGTAGTAGTATACGGGCGAGATATAGAAAAATGGAAAGGATGCCGGAGTTACACCAGCCGATCCAACAATTTAAATTGAGTTAAGTGTTTGACCAACGAAACTGACGACCTTGACCAACTGCTTCCTTGCTTAAACAAACTCCCATACATAAGAAGACAGCCAGCGTCACTGTATTAACAAATGCCCACATGCTTCCCCATGGCCTTCCTCGTGCATACTCCTGCTTCTTTTCTCTTACCAGTATACTCCTGCTCCACTAGTGTGTAATAAGTTTAATTTAAATTTATCTCCTCTTGTTTGTCTTAAAATGAATCTATTTTTAATTGTTAACGTAGAAAAAGGTAAAAAATAAATAAAGTAGAGAATAATTTTATTGAGATTTAAACTGAAGGTTGTTTTGTTTTCTTGGATTCGTAATGGCTGACGTTGTGATCCCCCCGGTCTTGGCTTGTTTATGATGGTCAGCAAAAAGTTGAGCGTACGGCGTGTCGTGTTGGACGACACCAGCGGCCAGCTTGTGCAGATTACTCGCTCGCTTAATCGGCTAGAAAATCCATGCACACACCAAATAAAATGTTTGAATATAATATAATCTCATGTGCTGATGGTTGCAATAATCAAAGGCGTGTATGATGATGTGATGATGATATATACTTGTACTGGTAGTACATATCATCATCATTAGCAAATCACGAACTGTAGGCGTTGATATGTTGTACTGCAGCTAGCTAGCTAGCGAAAGCAGCTCGATCAATTGGCTAGCGCTACAATAATTATTAATGTCATTAAAGAGAAAGGCTTGAGTCGTACGCAAAATCTCGTCTAATCCGACCATTATTTAGCAAATCATTTGGGGGATATCGATGGAAGAACATTAATCCCATTATTGCCTGGTAAAAAAAACTTCTCCATGTGTGCAGGATCACAATTTTAATTATTGTCCATGCGCCATGTTGGAGGGTCCAGATTGACCGCATACCAGTGTTCTCCTTTATGGGCTACTAACAGTTACGGGATCATCGTAGTAAATTACTCAGAAACAGAAACAGAAGAAAAAAAAAAGTAGTAGTACTGAAAGTTAATTTGTTGGAAGAATTTTCTGGGGATCCGCGCATATGCATACATATTGAGAAAACCAGCACGTCAATCTTAGTTATATTTATTTTTAAGAAAATTAAGGAGCTAGCACGTTGAGGTTTTGAGTTTACACATGAGATGGGAGAATTGATAAAAGAAAAATCGCCGAACATAATCGACCATGCCACACGTGACACACTGCACAGAGCAAAAAGGAAAAAAAAAACAAGAGAAAACTACTCCTTAATTATTTTTGGATGAGAGACTATACTAGCACTCCTCCGTGTAGAAGATAAATTCAATTATTTGTTTATTTTAAAAATCAGAGTTCACACACGATGCTAGAATCCACGTCGTACTAACATGCTGCATCCTCCGAAGAATATGAAAAAGCAAGCGCGTCCTCCGAGCGAAGGAAGAGAGGAGAACCCTAGGTGGCCGCGCCTATAAATGCGCGACACGGAAAGACGGACTTGTCCTCCGATCCCCACACACGAACCCCACGCGCGCCTGCTCGCCACCATGACCCTAGCGCCGGCGGCGGTCGCGGCGGAGGAGGTGGCAATGGAGGCGCTGTCGCCGGCGACGGCTCCGGCGGCCATGGAGGAGTCCAGTAGTAGCGGCGGGGGAGGGGAGCGACGGTCGCGGTTCCGCCGGATCTGCGTCTACTGCGGCAGCGCCAAGGGGAAGAAGCCCAGCTACCAGGACGCCGCAGTCGACCTCGGCAAGGAGATGGTAATTAATCAACTAGTAATCCATATCCATCTCCATCTCCATTTCGATCCAGGGGTTCAATTCACTCCGCGGGCGAGAGGTTTTAGGTTTAAATTTTCTCACAAAAATAGGGGCTCCCGGCCTTTTAATTGAATTGATTGATTCGGTTTAATTTGCTTCTTATGACAGCGTTTGGTTTTTGGTTGGGATGTGGAGGCGCATGCATAACTAGTTTACCTTGTCAATCAGCTCTTTACTAGATATCGATCTATCGATCGTGTTGGAGTAGTAGATTAATTAATCGCATGGCCTGATGAAATGAGCTGTATCCATGGGGGTTTCGTGCTTGCTTGCGTGCGTGCGTGCGTGATCATACGGAGGAGATGCCAAAATCATGGATGAACAGGTCGCCAAGATGCAAGCAGCTGGCACGTCCGTCCATCTGGCCGGGTTTCCCATTCACCGTCTCATCGAATTGCTGCAGCATCGTCAGGAGGCCGAAAGGTGGTGCAACGCCTTGCCACTTCCATCTGGAGTAGGAGTATCATCTCATCGATCGATGGCCATCATGACCCCGACGCTAGCTAGCTGTCACTCATGACCTCACTTTCTTGCCCAAACGCACAACCATTTCGTCGCATGCATGCATCGCCCCCAACAATACGAATCGATACATAATACTTGTACTATAGTACCACCTTGTGGTGTGGATAGTGGATTCCGTCCTCTCTTGACCTGATGATGCGAGTAGAGTACGTAGACTGGAATTTTCTGAGGCTTCTTCTTGTTTTCTTTTTTTTCTGCAGGTGGAGAGGGGCATAGACCTGGTCTACGGGGGTGGCTCCATCGGACTCATGGGCCTGGTCTCGCACGCAGTTCATGCTGGAGGTCGCCATGTCATTGGGTTAGTAGTATCCATCTCCATCGCTTTCTTCCCTTTCCTCTCCTCATCCCCTCCCATTTCGATCCACCTAGCTAGGAGGCTTTTCTGCTTTGCTTGGTGTTTTTATGGTGCTCTTCCAAAATGGCAGCCTTATGTTGTACTAGTGCACAGCTTTGGGCAGGCTGCTAGCTGGTGGGGTGGGGGCTCCATTGCCCGTTGGAGGAAGCCCAACCATGCCAAGCATGCCGATCGGTTTCACTGAAATGGAAGCTAGCGCCTTTTCGGTCTTCTTTCCGAAAGCCTAGTTGTTTCCATGCTCGCAATGGGTGTTGGCTATCTCAGCTGCAAGCTGGGGGAGCACAGCTAGCTGCCCTTTAAATTACTAGGAGTACTAGTATTGTGCAGTGGTTATCTGGAGTACTAGTCCGGTTCTTGAAAGGCCTACTTCTGTCTAGCTGTTTCTAGACTAGCCAGTTCTCTCTACATGGGAAAAGATCGGCTACTGGTACTACTACGTGTTTTGACTGCTTTTGCCTGAATTTAATGTAGCTTTTTGGTCCCCATCTTTTTTTGCAGGATCATCCCAAAATCTCTGATGCCCAGAGAGGTGAGTCAAAGGCTGTAACTTGCATTTTGTTGCTATTGCATGATCTTTTTTCCCATCCTGATAATGCTGTTGTATGATACCACTAGTACTCAATTTCACATGTCTTAATATTAATTTTCGATGTCAATCTAATGTATCTTTGTCTCTCAAAGATTGATTTGTGGGATTAGTAAATAAATTGATGATTTTATGTATTGTGCGTGATGACATATGAAATAGTATCCTAGTTATGGTCTTGTTGATATACTTGTGAAAGTACTAAAGTGCTGTACAGCTTCTATTTTGTTAATAAGTGCATCCATCATTTCTTATCTATAGCATTTTCCACTTGTATCTCGAAAAGACTGCTAACCATCTGTAGTTGTGGTCTTGAATTCCTTCATGTTTTAATGCAAGATGGATTGTACAGTAAAGGCTGTGCCTAAGTGTGTTGATGTTTAAAATTGCAGTTCCAAAATGATGATTGCTAATGTTTTGATTAGTAGATCTTTACATGTTGTATACCGTAGTTCTTTATGTAGCTCTGGCATATTATTGGACTATATATACTGATATCCCCAGTACACGCTTCTGTAGGTAACTGGAGAGCCTGTAGGGGAAGTTAGAGCCGTTTCTGGTATGCATGAGAGGAAGGCCGAGATGGCTCGGTTTGCTGATGCTTTTATTGCTCTACCAGGTATTATGGCCTATCCCCCCCCCCCCCCTCTCTCTCTCTCTCTCTGGTGTAAGAAGCCAGAACTTTTATCATTTTTGTGCTGTAGTTATTTATCCTTATCCTAAAATGATACTCCTAGGTGGCTATGGAACCTTGGAGGAGTTGCTTGAGGTCATTACTTGGGCACAACTTGGAATCCATAAGAAGCCGGTAAAAACTCACTCACAGTTGGCTATGATTCTTCTCACACGAAATTACCCATACTAACTAATTATAGATCATGTGCTTAAAGGCTTGTTTCATTAATTAACTCACTTTGTATTAGTAGTTAGGAAATGCTGATTTGTTTATCATTATGTCGTTAGGGCCGTTGTGATCTGCAGCTATCATCTTGCCTTGTTCACATGTGACCTAAAAATTTCGCTCTCATAGCTACAAATCATGAAAGTGATAATTTACCTTCGTCACTACATCAGAAAATTGTTTGGACTGAAGAGCATGTGATCTGCACTTTCTATCTTTTATACTTTGGCCATAAATATATATGGTGTATCACACTTTTTGAATATTCTCAAACAGCTAATGGAATGGCGATTGGAGGATCTTATACTGCATGATGTGTCATATGAACAAGAAACTGCCGTTTCTGTCTATATTAATTAATTTCTTAACAAATATAAAATGCTGAAGTTAAAGACTTAGAAGTATTAGCAGTCAATTCAACATTTTTCTTCATCCATGCTTATCTGCCTCTATTATTTGAGTCTTAAGGCCCCACCAGATTGTTTTTATTTGTTAGGGATATCAGACACGATTCTGCAGGTGTGAGTGGATTATATATTCAATAATCAAGATTGTTGAATCAGGCGTTGCATTCTTTTCTTTTTGCCAGTACTAGTTGCTCTTGGTACCTTGCATGTCGTGATTGCTTAAAACTGTTGCCTGCAGGTTGGTCTTTTGAATGTTGACGGATTCTACAACCCTCTTCTATCGTTTATCGACTTGGCTGTTAATGAAGGCTTCATCACCGAGGAGGCTAGGCGCATCATCATCTCTGCTCCGACAGCCAAGGAGCTAGTTATGAAATTGGAGGTTAAATCCCTAATCTCACAGTATATCATTAGAGCTAGCGTCAGATAGGTGCTAATGTTTTCAAGATAGGTATTTTGGTAATACAATAAAAGATGTTTCATGCATTTCTATGCTGATATCCTGAGCCTATGTATGAATATACATGTGTTGCAGGACTATGTCCCCGAGTATAGCATTGGCTTGGTTTGGGAGGACCAGAACCAGAAGCAAAATAACTTGGTCCCTGAGCTGGACTCCGGGATCACATCAGCCTGATCAGTCTTCCAGCTTGCATCTCGTAGGATCCTAACCTCTCAGGTTGTCGAAGCGGCAAATATTTATTCTTCTAACCAAAGGGTATTGTGGGTGCGTTGATCTATGTACTGGTGCTATTGATGATTGTTTTGGACTTTTGGTAGCATAACATGGTTAGCGAGCTAAGCAGTTCAGTGCTGTAGATCTTATTTTGACACTGGAAGAAATGCATATAGCAGTATATAATTTATCCAACCCAAGCTCTGTCCCGTACGAATTGCCCTTGTGTTTTGCATGCGTATTCTGTAGATATGAGTATCAAATTGTGCACAAGAGGTTTGTAACGAGCTCAGCTGGATGGGCGATCGAAAACGCAAACATCGTAGCATCAGGATCGACATTTGGCAAAGCCTGTTTGGCTAGCAAGGCCTTTTGACTTGTAGCCAGCCAACTTCTTGCCTAATGTTGATCCTTGGGAGTTGCCAGTTCGCAGAAGGCAAACTGCTTCAACTGACGCAGCAAAATGGGTACTAGTAGTTGGTTTTGTAATGTTCTGTCTTATTAGGCCTACTGCTGCCCTGCAGTAGCTGGAACACTCCCAGAATTCTTTTCAGGTGTTTGGGCTACGGCCATTATTAAGACAGCAATTTCGCCAATAAATGAATGGATGGTTGCACCATTAGATGGGGTAGTTCCCAATGAAATCTAATCTTAGTCGAATATTTTCTCTCTCTTCTTTTTCAAACAGAAGGAAAGCGATGAACGAAATTATCTCTCTTATCCTCATTTGGAGCACAATAAGTTATATGGTGCTACAATCTTTTAAAAGTGTTAAATAGAATTTATGGCTACACAAAACGTTGAAGATAGTTCTAGCTAGATGAGAAAGTAGAATGGCTTCTTTCGCGGTATTACTTTTACACAAGCCGTTCTAAATGGGGTTGCGACACTACACTTTTATGGGATCCCTATAATCTTATTCACAATATTTTTATCTATTATTTTAGATATTTATAATTCTTCTATTTTATTGGACGGAATTATAATGAATTAAGTTTCTACGAACGAAACTACAAACTCATAGGTTTTCCTTCCAAAAAAGCCTTTCTAGTTTAAGCTCTATATTTCTCTAGATATTTTGGTAGTCCGACCGCTCGGGTTATCACCGGATTTGCATATCACCGGATTTGCACGAAACTAGACGACATAACAATAACATCATTTCACACATATTTTAGCCACTTTGACTACCTTGTTATGCCATTTGGGATCTAATGCCCCTGGTATATTATACAAGTGCTTTTCTTTCTGTTTCTTCTAAGGAATCCTTAAAAAAAATAAAAGAAAGAAAATATAGGTCTTACATGTGGAGTTAACATTTGTTCGTATGCATTACCGCGCTTCTTCAACCTTATTGCCTCAAAGCATTAGTTCCATCAAGGCATCAACAATTTAAATTCAAAACCAATTGCTCACTAAAAAATTTCCAGCCGATCAGTTTACCTTTACCTTTTTTTTTTGTCACTGTTTTTGTTGTTTAGTACTTTAGTGTTTTTAGTACTGTAGTGCAGCACCAGTACAATATAAATGAACTAACCTCTTTTGTTGTATTGCTCCATCATCAGATAAGTAGGATGTATCATGTGAGAGCAAATGAGAACAACAGGCAGTCGTTTTCTAAAGAAACATGAGTTGTGTCCATGGTCCCATAGGCATCTGCTATTTGAACCCTCAGTTTTAGCCAATATCCAAGAGCAGTGGGCTTATGATTGAGAATTTTAAACTGACGATTTTACTTTATTGCAGAAATAACCCTAAAGTTATACATATGTGCTAAACTAAAGCTAAGTTGCAGTAAGAACTTTACTGACGGGCTGTTATCAATGCTGTCAAAGGTAAATATGTGCCAAACATCTTGTTGTAATGGAACGGCACAAACATCCCATATCTTTAAGAATGAAAAAAGAAACCCAAGGGAACTCTATTTTTGTCCTTCTAAATGACATGGATATTTACTTATATGTGAAATGTTCCGTTTCCAGAAATGTTATGTGCAATACTAGATTCTTTCATTATCATCATAAGAATTTTTTATTATTACTAATGCATAAGCTTTTCATATAGTATTTTGATTATTCTGTTATCACGAATGATAGTATAAGGTACATATAACAGTTTTGATCATTATCGTTGGTATAAGCTTTCAATTTCATATTGTATTTAGATGATGTACAGGTACATCGTACGGTATGTACATTGCCTTTTTAGTTAAAACTTGTAGGCGTAATGGACAACATAGTTGCATTTGGTTTTATTGATTCCGACCAACACATATTCCTGCTTTTGTCGTAATCATTTCTTCCAAAAACCACTGTTCCCGCTACTTTTATTTTATTACCATATTATTGTATCTTTGGATGCCTCCTAATCATAGACAACGTCGCCACCTTTCATTACTAACATGGTGATGGAGGAAGCTTGTGAGCTAGGAAGTCGGCTGTTCACCAGTTCGTGGTGGGTTGCCGGAAATCACCATAAAGATAGCCGAATATCAGTGGCACTATATAGACACACGCATTGCGGCGTGCCTATTGTTGATGTGAAATTCCATGGGCGCGCGCATCGGTGTCATCGTACATAGAAATCGATCGATCGCATTGGCAACGGGTGAGATGTGGAGTTGGTGCAGTGCAACAGGGGCGTTGCATATGCAATCTCGCGCATATTGACGAACGCCACCACCGGCACCGTCCGTCCGATGAGTGTTAAGGTTGGTGACGTTGGACGGAGCAGCGAGATCGAGATCGAGGCGCCGAAAGTGATGGAAGGGCTCAGTGGGCAGATGCTGCCAAACGGAGAGGAGAGCATTGCATGAGAAGAGATGTGGGCACAAGACAACACGAGGGGGAGCATCTCCCGGCCGCTTAACTCCATTCTCCTCCTCGCCTAATCGATCCGGCGGAGGAGATGGGTGCTGGGCGGTCGGTGCCTGCGCGCTCCTCATCATCATCATCAACGGGGACGGGTTGCTGGGGACGCCTCCCGCTACTCATCATCACATCATCGCCACCCCCCGCTGAACCAACACTCTACGCCGGCACCACCAACGCCCTCAACAATAACACCAGTAATTAGCTCTTCTTTCCCCCACTCATCTACTAGCTCCTTATTACTGTACTATACTGGATCTTTCATTTCTGCAATATTTCTTACTACGTGTTATCCACTCTCTTCATTTCTTGATCGCTTTGAGCTAGGGATTTAAACTTAAAACCTCTCATCTCAGTTCTCGCGCGTGTTACCATCTCACCTACTACACACATCTAACTTGAACAGAGATGTTTTCTTTTTTAACTAACCATGAAGGTATTTTTAGTACCAGTTGATAACACTAACCGATACTAAAAATATCTTTAGTCCTGATTGGTGTTACCAACCGAACACCAACCGATACTAAAAATAACCCGGACTAAAGATTATCTAACTTTAATCTCATTTGGTGTCACCAATCGGTACTAAAGATGTTTCTAGGGACTTAGACTTTTAGAACCGGTACTAAAATATCTTTAGTACCGGTTTCTAATCTAATCGAGATATTTGTGTTTTGGGGACTAGGATAAAAGATTGTTTCTATAGTAGTGTATGCCTCGAGAACACGCATATTTTTGTATTATGATTCTTGGGAGAGATTTACAAAGCATCTTACAAAGCCAGTAAAACAAAAGGAAAGTGGAAAAATAGTTATTTTTAGTTACATTTGCAATCTTGTAGGTTCACAATTGTTTGTTGTTTGACAAGGTACTTGTGTATGTAGTTCACTAACGAAATAGACACGTGGCTTGCTTTAATTTAACTGCATCGTTCGTAGGGAATATATAATTGTATGGTCTCCTCATGCGGTTATGTCCTGAAAAACGATGCAATAAAAACTACCATGTGGCTGTTCCGTCACGAACAAAAAAAGTATATGGATTACTATTCAGCGTAGTTAGGTTTTTCCACAGCGAACAAGAAAGTATATGAATTATCATTCAATTAGTTAGGTTTTCTAAGTTTACCATTATGGTAATATGTGGCATACTTATATACATATCATTCATTAGATTATAGAGTAGTATCATTAGCATATATATTAAGAATGATCTTTGACTGTATTCCTAATATGGATATAATTAGGACATAACTATACGGTCTCGTCGTGCGACTATATCCTAATAAGCGTTGTAATAAAAGATAACCATGTGGTTGTTCCGTCGCGAATAAGAAAGTATATGGATTACATTCAGTGTAGTTAGGTTTTTCTGTAGCGAACAAGAAAGTATAGGAATTATTATTTAATTAGTTAGATTTTCTAAGTTTAACGTTATGGTACTTTGTGGCGTACTCATATATACATATTATTCATTAAATTATAGAGTAGTATCATAAGCATATATATTAAGAATTACCTTTGACTGTATTCCTAATACGGATATAATTAGGATATAACTATATCCTGATAAGCGATGCAATAAAAGACGATCACGTGTTTGTTCCGTAGCGAGCAAGAAAGTAATTATTATTTGAGTTGTTAGGTTTTGTAAGTATACCGTTATTGTAACACGTGTTATGCCTATATATCATTCGTTAAATTAAAGAGTAATATCATAAGCATATACATTAAGAATAAATAACATGTGGGAACACCGAAACATTCTCTGTCTGTTTCTTTTTAAATACATGAATTGGACTTGGTGACAACAACTGAACTTAAATTTCATCAAAGTCAATTCAAATTAATTTCTCTGAACTACTGTTGCAAAGGTTTATGATCAGTACTTGTTATATATATGCTTACTGATGCAGAGGTTTTTCTGCCAGAAGAAGCATTCTCTGGGAGTATTTCACCATCTTTAGTAGCTGCAGACGTTCAACTAAGGCAATTTACTTATGCTGATCTTCAACGTGCCACCGGATACTTTCGGCCCGAGAGTTTTCTTGGTGTGGGAGGTTTTGGGCGTGTCTACAAAGGATGGATTCAGGTGAATGGAACTGCTCCTGCAAAGCCTGGGACTGGATTACCTATTGCTGTTAAGACACTCAACTGTGATGGGCTACAAGGACATGATGAATGGGTGGTATGTTTTCCATCTTAACTTAATTACCATTATTATATAAGTATCTATGAATATTAAGGACAGCTGAGTATTTGTTTAATGAACCGACACTTAATTAGAGTGTGTCACTTTTGTTGAATAGAGCAGGAGAATTAAAAACTATACAAGTATATGTTACTATGTACAGTAAGAAAAGGAAAAGAAAAGCAATGTGTTGCTAAGGTAGCAAGGCTACGAGATTTTTTTTTTTAAGGAAAGCCAAGTAATCAGCTGTTTTATTTTTTTTTCTTCTCAGGCTGAAATCCATTATCTCAGAAACCTAAAGCACCCACATCTGGTGAAATTGATTGGTTTCTGTATGGAAGGTGATCAGAGACAGCTAGTTTATGAGTTTATGTCCCGTGGAAGCCTGGAGAACCATCTCTTTATTAGGAGTAAGTATCTCCGGTGCTAGTTATTTAATGCTTAATTTTGGTTTAACTCATGATTTGTTGACTAGTAATTCTTTGTACGTTTTCAACAGGTCGCATGCCACTTCCATGGTTTCTCAGGGTGAAAATTGTGCTTGGTGCAGCAAAGGGACTTGCTTTTCTCCATGAACAAGAGACGCCTGTTATCTTTCGGGATTTCAAAACATCCAATATTCTACTTGATGAGGTAAATATGTGCCTTAGTTTCAATTTTGCACGTGCCATATATTCACTTGATTGTTCAAACGACCCTTAATTGTGTTGTGCTGTACCATTCTGTTGAGATCATATTGGTTCATCTATCTATATATACAGGATTTCAACGCAAAACTAGCTGACTTTGGGATTGCTAGAGATGGTCCTGTTGGTAATATGACCCATGTGTCCACCCGAGTGTTGGGAACATATGGATATGAAGCTCCTGAGTATGTGTTGACAGGTGAGATGACCGTATTCATTTTTTACAATCAATTGATTAATCTTCTCTGGCTATATATATTTAAAGAATATGAATATGCATATGCAATGGAAATTTGGAATATATGATCGATCTCCATTGTACCATAGTACCAACCAAGATGGATAGAAATTGTATTTGTTTCCTTGGACATGTACATAGATATTGTTTGATCTGCAAATTAACTTTAGAGATGGTCCTTGAACGTACAAAATTGTAGTCATCAGATCAGTGATATGCATGGGAATGTACCACCATGTCCATATATAGAGATTGCATTTTGATGCACAGATAGAAATGTAGCTTGCCCATTAATTATATTGTAACTAAGTTGGATTCTTGTATTGGTTTATATATATTAGGTAAGTTGACATCGAGGAGCGACGTGTACAGTTTCGGAGTGGTGCTGCTAGAGGTGGTGTCAGGCAGGAAGGCAATGGACAATAACCTGGTTGAATGGGCTCACAACAACGCCCACGATAGGAGGAGCATCCACAGGCTGATAGACCCCGGGCTTGGGTCCAACTTCTCCATGGAGGGAGCCCAGATCCTAGCCCGCACGGCCCGTTCTTGCACCAAGCAGAATCCCAGGTACAGGCCCCTGATGAGCGAGGTGGTGCAGACACTGGAGACGGTGCGTGCTAATGGCACCAGCTACTCCTACTCCCAGCCGCCGAGCCCGAGACCAAGCCCAAGCCCAACCCGGAGCCCGATGAGGAGCACCGCGTCGTCGCCGTATGGGGCCCCGTACCCCTATGGCGGGATCGGCGGGCATGCGTCCCCACTCCGCCATGGCCTGATCGAGTGACTTGGGGTGTAGTAGTAGCGTCTGCCAACATTTCCCCTTTTAGTCGTGGTAACAAACAAAACAAAAAATGTTTGCTTGTTTACTTAAGTCGGTTTGGAATGATCTTCATTGTAGCTACCATTCAAATGTTGGATTATCAATTTTGGTTGTATCGACCCTGGTGGCTGGCCGGACTATGTGCAGGTTGCAGAGATGGAAGAAGCAGTCGCCTCGTCGGTGTGGCCGGAGAAGACGCCACGCTGTCCAGTCCTGTACGTATAATGCGGCGGAGGCCGGTGGTGGAATGACGGCGGTGGCGGTTGGGCTCACTATTTGGGCTGTCACAGTTATGGGATTTCTTCTTGGTGGCGCGTGGGGGAGCCTGAGCTGGATTTACATTTACCTGAAATCTCACAAAGTTTTAACAAAGCTTAGTTCCACACATACCATAACAATACAGATAACCGGATTTACATTTACATGCTTGACCCTGAAATCTCACAAAGTTTCAACAAAGCTTAGTCCCACACATACATACATACATACATACATACATACATACATACATACATACATACATACATACAACCAAAATGAAAAAGACAAAGAGCAGCTTAGCAATCCCAAGTGTGCTAATGGGTGGTGGTAGCAAGAGATGCAGCCTGGCCCTGAAGGAGGCCGTCGCGGATCTGCGTGGCGATGTCGCGGACGGCGCCGGGGCCGTGGGGGATGAACACCGACGACGCCTTTGACGAGGCGCCGATCTCCTTCATGGTGTCGAAGTACTGGGTGATGAGCACCATGTCCATCACGTCCTTGGCCGTGGTGCCCGGCACGTTCACTGAGAATCCCAGCACGCTGTCCCTCAACCCATCCACGATCGCCTGACGCTGCCTCGCGATTCCCAGCCCCGACAGGTACTTGGCTTCCGCTTCTCCCTCCGCTCTCTTTATCTGCACGATCTTCTCTGCCTCTGCCTTCTCGTTTGCAGCAACCCTCAGCCTCGCAGCTGCACAAACAACATCATCTCATCAGTTTCTGTGTGTTCTGAATATCTTGTATATATACGGATTACAGAGTAAGTAACCTTACCTGCATTGATCTCATTCATTGCTCGCTTCACGTGCTCGTCTGGCTCAATGTCAACAATAAGCGTCTGCACGATCTCAAATCCGTAAGCTGACATCGCCTTCTCCAGCTCATCCTCCACAGCCTTTGCTATATCGTTCTTCTGCTCAAATGCGTCGTCCAGGTTCAGCTTCGGAACGCTTGCCCTGATCACTGCCCAATGCCCATACCAATAGCACCACCAAAAAAAGTTAGTCGGTACCTGATACATCAGTGTTCATATGCATCACATAGCAATCGACAGAAGAAATCAATACGACTAATATTCCACTAGTTCCAGTAAATGATACCATCGAAGACATAAGCTTGAATCTGAGATCTTGTGTTGCTCAGCTTGTAGAAAGCATCATTTGCCTTGCCAGCCAAAGCTCTGTACTGGATTGATGCCACAACATTCACAAACACATTGTCCTGCAGACACCAAAATGCTCAGTCTTCACATGCCAGTAGCATCATAAAACTCATCAAACAAAAACAATGATAATCAATGGCAATGTGAATCGCTGACATTTCAAATACTAACCACAGGTCAATAATAATGGTTAAATAAGATAGCATTATTACAGTATGTAACAGTGATTTTTAAAGTGTATAAAAATTGGAAATTGCTGTGCGTAACTTATCACCATTAGAACAGCTAACTGTCACTCAGATATCTCCTTTTGCAGTGACTCGTGTTGTTTTATAGTCCAAAAAGAACTATGATAATCATCAATATGAAAAAATATTGTTAGGCTTTGGAACTTCTGCTAGGAGAAAATGATAACGATCCCTATATGTTCAAGAAAAGAAAAACAAAGATAGGAAGGGTAGGCATCTATTTAACTAAGAGCGTTTGCCATAAAAAACAAAAGAAGAGTTAAGAGTGAAATGAACCTTTGTCTTAGTTTCACAGCGCACATCCAGTTGCTGCAACCTGAGTGTGAGATGGCCTGCTATACGCTTCCCAGCAAACCAAGGCAGGCAGTGACATCCTGGCTCAAGCACACGATCAAACTTCCCAAACTGTTCTCTAATGGCCACCGTAGACTGATCAACTTGAACACAACAGAACAAATTGCCCATAGCTGCAGTCCTCAGATAGCTTTCGGCAGTACCTGAATGTTCATATATCATAAAGCCGATTTAGTGATGAAAAAGGCATCAATAGGCACAAAAGTAAATGCAAAACTGCTACTGCCATGTCACAATCGCTGCTCTGTGACATGGTCTTGTGTCTCCGTTGCTCTGTAGCTGTATTGTGTCGGGTGAATTGGGCCGACGTGTCGTATGAGTCGGGCCGGTTGTAGGCCGTGTAACTAAGCAAGCTGCTGGCTATATATATAGACCTTAGAGTCGAAGACGTGAGGGGATATGAATATAGACAAACCAAATCAAACCCAACCTCTCTATCTCTCTCTCTCTCTCTCTCTCTGAGTTCAACTACTCTGTTCGTTCAAGCCCAGATCCGATCGATTGCTAGGCGAAACGCCGGTGATTGATCTCAGTTCGTGACATGCCACTTTGTTTAAAACCAAAAGGACAAACGACTAAATGAGAAGACAGATCCAGTTTAAATTTCCCCTTAAGCACATAATTTAGTCAACAGGCAAATACCAAAACCAGACAGTGACTGAGAAAACCAAACGATCATACATGAATCATGCAGGTCTGATGCTTTTTTAAAAAAAAATTACAGCCAATATAAGGTAGTTTTCTGCAATCTAGTTCCTAACAGTCCATTAGCCTGCAGAATGCTTTTAAAAAAACAGATGACTGTTGTAATAAAGCACTTGTAAACATTACAAAAACATTGACGCTTGAGCACATGCTGCACATGATTCAATCAATTAGCATTCCTAGATTAGAGACAGGCTTTAGAATAAACCTTTATTTCCATGTGCTTCAGAAGTTGTATGATAGTTAAATTGATTGAGACGAAGAAATCCAACTATTTACTGTAAATTTCAACAACCTCTGATGCTAAATTTCATTGTCTCATCAAAGAAAACAGTAATCTTCAGTCTTGGAGAAAAAAAAGTATGTTGCCCGCAAACTTCATTATCCAACAAGGCCAGATTTTTTTTATTTTCAGAAACATAAATCTTGCTCTAACACAAAAGAAGTTCAATAGCTTGAAAATCTTACAAGGTTCAGGTTTTATGTATTATCCATGAATATGTAAGGACTTTTTTTTTTTGAGAGAGAGAGAGATATGTAAGGACTTCTCTGTACAATAGATGAAAACAAGATAGCTAGGGAACTAAAAACACTCAAAAGATTAATCGCATCACACCATATATAGAATGAAATAAAACTTGAACGAAGTATGCTGAAATGTCTCAAGCAAAGCAAACAATGGAAGACTGCAATAGAACTTGCCTGGGCTGAAACTTGAACTGGAAGGGCAAGAGAGAATAGGCAACTGGTATCACGATATGCCTAGCCTAAATGAGACAATGTGACAGGGTGTTGTTGTTTATCAGGAAGGGAAGGTAGCAGCACGTTTTGCTGTATCCTGTTAAATTAGTTGGTCCACTTTATCTGCCTTTACGATGGACCGACACAAAGAAGAACCAATCAGCTGAGGCCTGTGGGTGTGGATCACCCCAAACATTGACTGATCCCCATTTGACCACGGCGTATATATCATTGTCCGGACTGTCAAGTGGGTGCAGGCCACTAATAAATTGGCAGCCGATTGCGTACGAAATGTTGAGAGATCTTTTGGTATGAAATTGAGTTTATAGACTTGATGCAAAGTCATAGCTACATTCCTACCAGATAAAAGCTCGGCAATTTCGGCGACAGGCAATACGTGCAACGCATGTAACTATCACAGGAGAAGAAAAAATGGCGCTACATTCCAGTAGGGAGGATATATCTGGGGAAATTACAAGCACTTACCTTTCATAGGAGTGAAAGATCAGAAAAAGAAAAAAAAGCAATGAAGGCTAGACCCATTATTTGCTAATTACTGTCCAAATCAACAAGACACTAAATGCTGCATTTTTTATTTCAATTCTTTTTTTTAGTTTTATACTAGTATAAGGAGTATGAGGAAATTGAAGTAGATAGAGACAGAGTCAGTCCACTAGGGTGTGTAGTTGTCGCATTAGACAAGGAGGAGGGAAACAGTGTGCGGAGAAGGATAAGACCAAATCGAAATGAGGGGTTTGGATATTTTGGTTAGCGTAAAGCGAAAGGGCAAATGGCAAAAGAGAGAAAAGAAAGAAACAAGGGAAGAACTGAATCGAGGATCGTTTTGGTGAGGACTTAGCACCGCCGAATTGAAGGGGAAATTTCCTGCCAAAATTGAAGAAGAAGAACCAGAAGGGAAGATGAGGGGGCAGAGAGAGCAAGGTCACGCGTATAACCAAACACAAGGAAGCAGCGAGCGAGAGAGTGTGTGTGTATGTAACCTAAGAAATCGAGAATGCAGAATTGAGGAACAGCGGCAGCAATTGCAGGGATCTTGCACAATATTAGGCATCTAGGAAGGAGAAAAGTAAGAAAAAAGAGGGATTTTGGGGTTACCTTGGGGGCGGGTGGATCGAGGAGGACGCTCTTTGTTCCTCTATAGTGGAGGTGGAGTACTCGTCGTATAAATAACTTAAATAACTAGTTGCAAAGCCTTTGGTTTGGTTGGGCAAGTCGGAGGAACTATAGAGAGGCTTGTGTGTCTTTACCTGTGCTAGTTTCCCTCAAGAGTAACGTCAGGTAGACAGTAAAGCCTTGAGACCGCCCCCCGGAAAGACGGAAACAACGATGGGCGGAAGACGGTGATCGATCATGATCCCCTCCCAATCCCTTCCGATGCCATGGCCTCTATGCTTTGTTTTTTCTTTACCTTTTCTTTTTGGAATAATCTTTTTTTTTGCCTCCCTTGTCTCTTGTTCGTGATTGAATCATCTCCTTCAACTGTAAATTCGATATAACGTTTACCACATCCTTGAAAAACAGTGTCTTTCACTGGGTTGGAAAACGGATTTTGCTAACCTTTCAGATCGGCAGAGATTAACTCGCTGAGTCAGCAGGTGGGACCCGTATGTCATCAAGTTATCCTCACTTATCTTCTTCCTCATCTCCCCCCTCCTCTCTTCCCTATGACGCGTCAAGGAGGAGATCCGGGGTACCAGATCTAGTCAACTGCCACCCATCGACACCGGTCTCCACCCTCCCCCATAATCAACGGCGGTTGAGCGAGGATGGAAATGCCTACGTCGGTGGCTCAAGCTCAAAGATGATGACAACATATTCCTGGGTATAGGCCTACCTCCTCCCACTCCGTCGGTCGCTACACTATCCTTTTGAGTTGGTCCTGCAAGAGGAGTCAGTCACCCGTCGCGCTGAAACCGCCCGACATCAGATTTAGGTCAATGCGGGTGTGCCTCCTCTCCGCATTGCGGGTGGGCGTCATGTCTAGACGCGAGACGTGCTCGGCTTCAGGGGAAGGTGGCCTGATGACGATGCCAGTGGATGCATAAGCAACTCCGTGACGACAGCCCCTGATTTGCCACAAGCCGTGTTGCTCCCACTAGTGGATACCACAAGCTCAATGAGGGGATGAAGAGAGGTGTCCTACCTCCCTTCCCGCGCCGCACCGGCCTTTGCCCCTTGCCGCGCTACTGCTGCCACCACAGACCGCTCTCCGTTCAATCCCATCATCGTGCTCCATCACCACCTTCCTCCACGCAGTTGCCACCACCTTCAAGCTCTTCCACTGTCATCCGCGGTGAGCCTTTCCGATCTCGAGCTATCGGTGGCCTCCATACCGTGAGGACCGAGGTACGTCAACGCCATGGGAGCCATCCCCATCTCTCTCTTTATCTCTTCTCTTTTCCTCGAACTTAGCTTGTTGCTTGCTGGGCCCTTGCTACTCCTCCACGATCTAGCTTGGCCGCCACCGCCACTACCTTGCTTGTCACCTAGACCTGACTTGGAGCAGCAGTGCAAACTCTTTGAGTCCACTATCATACTCGTTGGGGACGACAATGCACGAGCGAGGGGCTCGCCTCCAACCTCGCCCTACCCGGCTTGGTTGGGGAAAAAAGAGAATAAAGGGGAGGAGAAGAAGAGTGGGAGCTGAGAACGTGGGTCCTGCAGTTTTTGTTAGTTTTTTTCTTTGTCACTGACATTTGGTCCCATGTTTATATGATAGTGAGTTTGACCAGGTTAAATTGCTGCGTCAGCAGAAACCACCTTCCAAACCATCGAAAGAGTTTATTTGCACTAGTTTTCGAAGTTGAAGGATGTGTTATATCTGATTTTACGGTTGAGGGTGCGATTCGACCAAGAGCAATAGTTGAGTGAGGCAAATAGACTTATTCCTTTTTCTTTTGTTGTTGTGTTTGCTTTTGGGTCCACGTCAACAATTCAACCGCGTCCAATTTCCTCCAGGGGCGGCCCATGCATGATGATGGCCAGTCCACCTAATATAAATCTCTCCGTGAAAACAGGCCCAGCCCAAAATAAGTAGATAAGCATGCGATGCGATGCAAAGGAGCTAGGCTAGCTAGTCGTCCGTTGGTTAGTTTAGTTAACTTGGGAGGAGGATATACTAATACTAATACTAATACTAGGATGATTGACAGATGGCTGTGTTTCGATCAGTTCGTTAATTTGATTCCTCTTCCTCCCAATCAGCTCAATTAAGCTCACTCGCAAAGGCAAATGTATATATGCGCGTACGTAATAGATAGATCCCTAACCTCTCCTAAGCCTCTTAGTTTCCAGAGCATATATATTGTCGATCGCTAGATACGTCGTCACAAGAAAAGTTTGGAATCATATTCGATCCATCAATTCACCACCACGTACGATCCGTAGCTATATATACATGCTGGCTACACCACAACGATCCATAATCCATCTGGAGGCAGCAGATAACAAGATTGATGGCGAGCAATAACAATAGCAAGCAAGGAGGCGGCAAGGCAGGTGATGAAGAGCTTGACCCCAAGTTCGAGTGGATCGACAATGCCAACAACTTCCTCCTCCGCCTAACCCTCACTGGTACCTAATCCATCCTTTCCAATTAATTTCTTCATTTTGCATGGATTGATCGATGCTAATATATATATTGATCACATAACAAAGGCTTCAAGAAGGAAGATTTCAGGGTGCAAGTAGATGGCACGGGCAAGCTCACCGTCCGCGGCCAGCGCCCCCCCGCCGCCTCATCCGCCGGCGGCAAGCACACCCGCTTCCACAAGGTCTTCCAGCTGCCCTCCAACGCCAACATCGACGACATCACCGGCCGCTTCGAGGCCAATGTTCTCACCATCACCGTCCCCAAGCGCCCCGCCACGACCACCGCGCCTCCCACCACCGTACAGGAGATCAAGCATGAGGCCGACGGCGAGAAGAAGAAGAAGCTGCAGGAGGAAGAGGCGATTGCCAAGCACAAGCCTGCAACGACCGAGAGGAAGGAACAGCAGGTGGTGAAGCCGGCAGAGCCTGCTGCTGCACCGCCACCGGGGCATGTCGTCGATCGGGAGAGCCTGGCGGAGAAGGTGAAGCGGCGCGCCGAGGAAGAGAGTGCCAAGGCGGCGGAGGCGGCCGAGGAGAAGACGGCGACGGCGTTGGGCAGGTGGAGAGAGCGCGTGGCGGGGGAGCTGGAGCATCTGGCGGACATGAGGTGGGCGGAGGGCGTGGTGGACACGGCGAGGAGGAACAAGGATGTCATCGCCACCGCCGTCGCCGCCTTCTCCCTCGGCTTCTTCGTCTCCCACAAACTCTTCTGCAGGAGGTGATCGAGATCATCACACCATCTATCCATGGCCCACGTAATTTAAATTTACCAAATGTGAATGCAAAGCGACCAAATCTCTGTACATTTGGAATGAATATAATCATTTAAATCAAGTTAAAAGAGTATTGCATTGCACGAGTTCGTCTATGTTTCACCATCACAAGCAGTATATGCATCATGCAGATTGCAGAGCCAACACATGAATATAAAGAATACTTGGTCACATATCGATTACTGGATTGGCATCCCCACTAGTGAATTCTATCTGAAAATACAACAGCTTTGCATTGGCCGGAAAGCAGCAGAAATTACACATTCATCATATTCATAGATGACCAGAACACAAAAGCCATTGCAGTAGGCAACGCTTTCATCAGCCTGGAGCAGGATTTCTTGTTGCAGGTGTATAACAAACAGGCAGCCTGCTCTGAACAGGACAACCGCGCGTAGCGTATGGTTTTCATGTGACTTTCTAGTCTATCTAGGGACACCTGGAGTTGACCATCGCCCAGCTCCGGCTGCTGGGCGCTTCCCTGATTGCCGCATCTCCTGTGCTTTGGCAAGCTGCGCCGTCAGATCCTGTACCACAATGACAACGGAAGAAAATAGTCAGTAGGGGAAAGCTATCTATACAAGACCAACAGATCAATGAGGGACCAAAAAGTACCTTTGGTTTGAAGGAACCATCCAAAGAGTGCAAGATTGTATCTGCAAGCCCATAATCGATGGCCTCCTGTGCACGGAAGTACCTTGGACCTTTAAGAAATTCTGCGAGCTCTTCCTTTGGTTTTCCGACTCCTTTAGACAAAAGTTCAAGGTAGTAATCTGTGTTCGTGTCTAACTCTTTTGCCTGAGCACAGAATAATAAAACATTCAGTTCTCGCAAAGTCCGTAATGCATGTAGTGTGTTAGATACAGAGATGATACTGAAAAGAAGAGGCGGATGTGACCTTAATCCACATATCAATGGCAGCTCCACCAGATTTGTGGACCTTAGGCAGGTACAGTTTAGCTAAAGCACATCAATGATGTTTTAAGACCACAAGATCAGTCACAAAAAAAAAACATGCACGCGTTCAATTGCAAAAAGGAAACAATGAAACTTAGAGAAATAACATACTGATTGAATTTGGTAGCACTCCTCTTTTACCCTTGACGCCAAGGGACAGAAGCATTGCAGCCTGACCATATGCCATGCTAAGATTGATTGTGTAAACCTTGGATTTGCTTCGCTACAAGATCCCCCCCCCCCCCCAAAAAAAAAAAAAGCACCTGTCAGTTGTCACTCTACCTCAAAGCAATTGTGTCCATGCTTAAACTGCGTTTCATTCAATTTTAGAATTCCTGGCAATATTTTATTGATTCAGTCACGTCAATTAAATCGCATGTAAAAGGTTTTTATTCATGAAATTTTTGTTTTAATGAGTAAAACATCAGGCTGGCCATCTTCTCTAGATTCAGTTGCCATGGTTGACCAATCACGCAACTGAAATTGACTCAAGTGTACTAACCTTAGAAAGTAAAACTGTGCAAGCAAAGTTGTAAATAGTAGCTAGCATCTCCACTAGCAGATACAACTCTAACAAGATAAAAATGCATATATCTTTCATAGTATATTGAAGAAAATAAATAAATAAGCAAAATATACCGCTCTAGACTCACATCCCAACAAGTGCCATTTCCCCTAATCGGGTTGTAAGAACCAGGCTCTATGGCCCAATATCAATCAATTGATTGCATGCAAATAGGTTTGCACCATAAGCACACTAATGGAATCATAGTTTCATGGACATAACCCTGTATGAAAATACTGACACAAAATGTGTATAGCATTTTTATGCCGTATTGAACTTCAGCTAAAAAAGAGGAACAAAGGATGAGGGGTTACATTGATAAAGTCAGCGATTGCAAATGCATCAGTTTCAGATGCAACCAGCTCATTGTTTTCATCCTGTTACAACACAGGAAAAATATAGATAAGCATCTTTTAATAATTTGGGATTTTGGGTACAAGTTCACATCACATGTTGTTTACCTATTACCAGTTATCAAGACAAGAGCTTACCATGGTACCTGTGGAGTTTATATACAAGTAAATTGGCTTGGTGCGATCATCATAATCTAGCCACAGAAATTGTGCAGCAATAAGCTCGGTTACTGCTGGAACAATCTACCAGCAGAACAATGAAAATAGAAGGAACAAAGTTAACAATTTCATTCAAACATTGAAATATTATGTCATAGATAATGATGAAGGCATAAAGTTTGACTCACAGGCATTCCAAGGAATATAATTCGAGAGTCCAATAGCAATGATGGCAGATCTGGAGCTGAACTTCTCATTCTTCTATATCCTCGCCCTGCCCTGCCCATGCTCATGGTGCCCATTCCCATACCCATGCTGTAACCTGCAGGGCCCTCATGCACACCAGACAAGTTGTACATGCCAAATTCATCATAGCTCCTAGAAGCAGAAATGCTTTCCTGCAGTTCATGCAGGAAAATATCACATCAATTTTGTTGTGCCAATGTCATAGCACAAATTCAAGAAAGGAGTTCACGCAGGAAAATGTCGCATCAATTTTGTTGTGCCAATGTCATAGCACAAATTCAAGAAAGGATAATAACGACATCTCTATACAAAACTAACCTCTGTAACTCTCTGTGATTGCCGATCATATGGGTTATCATCGTTCATAAACATTTCAATCTGAGCAGGGCTTAAGCCATAAAGGAATTGAGGAACATTCTTGTAATTATCCATCACTGCAAGAAAGCACCAAACATGAAAGAAGTGTTACAAACAAATGGTGATGAGAGCGTCAGAGATAAGGTGATAAAGTGTGGGAAATAATAAAACTAAGACACGATAGAAATGGTCACCTCACCATAAAAACTAACTATTGCCTTCTGTATCCATGCATAAAGTGGCATTTTATCTTGGACCAAAGATCAATAAATTGTATTGTTTGACTATAGACCATCCATGGTAATAACTTCAATGGACTCACCTCCTAGTCCTAGTTAAGTCGGTTGGATTATCGAAATGCTAAAACAAAAGCGAGAGGGCTGTTGTTCCTTTTTTACTGAAGAACTGAAGCCACAAAATATACAGTGTGTAGTGATAATCAGTTTACATTGCTTTGTCCAGTTCTTACATCAATTTTTTCATGTATGAAAGTTGAAATTACATGAAAACTGTTAACACGGCAGTATGTCATTAATATAGGTTCAAACAGTAGGACATAATTCATCGGTAAAGATTTGGCTTTGTTGCTGATTGAATGCAAACGGTGGTTTCATAAAGGCTCTAAGCAAACGTGGTAAGCTCAACCGTCAACTAACACTGTAGAAGAAGAAAGCACAAAAAAAGAGATTGGTCATCTTCAGGCTAATTCGTGGGAAGAAATGCACACTGGTTACTCACTAAATTGGACATTTTGATTGTAGTTTGCATGAATGTGCTGGTGCCCAACAGCCCAAGCCATGTGGCGCAACCTAGCAAGATTTTATTGTGGATAGAGCTCCCTGTTGGGAAGTGAAGAGGGGGAAAGTGAGCTCACAGCCATCTTTGAGGTTCTCCTCGCGGAACTGTTTGGGGATGTGGTCGTAGTTCTTGCGGAAGCCACCGCCGTCGCCGTAGTAGTAGCACCTGCAGCTGGCGGGCGGCCTCCTCGGGAGCCTCGACGGCGGCGGGGAGGAGGAGGGCGGGAAGGTGCTCTTGGCTGGCGAAGGCGACGGGGAGGCGGCGGCGGCGGGGCAGCGCAGCGCGAGCGCCATGGTGAGGAAGGAGGGCGGAGAGGAAGAGAATTGGTGGCCTTGACTTCACTGGGATTTGGATAGCTCGTTCCATAACCACTTCAATTGCTGTGATTTGGGAATTTTTCCTCTTCTTTTCACTAAACACCTCTCGTTTTCTTATTTTTACAAACATTGATTTTCTTATTTAAAAATGAAAATTGCATACCACTAGGTTACATTTTTTACCATAGTTTAGGTTGGACCATGGGCTAACGACTCCTTTCACTTTTGGAACATGAAATTTTGTAAAATTTTGCACTATGGATCTATTCTTCTTCCTCGGGTTCTTATTCCTTTTTTTTTTCACTCCAATACAAGTTTGATGCCTATAGGTAAGCACCTGTATACGTGTCCATCATTGCCATGCAGGTGGCGCTCAAGCTCAAGACCAAACTCCATCGCTCCTGCCCCATGCTCAATACGCTCGTTGCATTAAATGTATTGGTGTCTGTGACCTCATCAATATCAATATGTACAGAACTAGAATAGGACACTCGGTTGTGTAGAGCTGGATAAGGAGGCCGCAATCAAGATAGCGTTGGATTTAGGTTTTGGGGGATATGTGAATGGCTTCAGCCCACGGTAACGACCAAGTGTTGGATTTATGAGCTCTTCTAGTTTAGTGTCTCTGAAATCTGAACGTTTGTTTGTATAGCCATAGATAAAGAACTTGAGCATTGGGTAGAAGTTTGACACAATAAGTCAACGCTGACTGGACCTGTTCGCCATCGCATGTTGAGCTCAAACCAAAATAGGAGAGGAAGAACAACATGTCTATTAGTGCAATACCTTGCAAAAATTCACATCCCAAAGTGAAAATAATTATTGGCTCATAGCTCAAGATGTAACTATGGTTGATAAATGTAAGTCAAAGTGAAATTTACAATATCACGTAGCATTTTTTATGAGGAGAGTATATGGGCGGTCCCTAAACTTGTGCGGGTGTATCATCTAGATTCCTGAACTTCTAAAATGCATTTTTTTAGGTCCCTAAACTTCTCTTGGGATGTCATATAAGTCCAAACGAATTATATCTCGCTCCATACGCTGATGTGACATTGCCACGGTGGCACCTACGTGTCAGTGGAATCCACATGTCAAACATATATAAAAAATAAAATTAAAAACCATATTTTCTCCTCTTAGGTAGACAGAAAAAAGATAAAAATACTAGGTAGAGAGGATTTTTTTTTAATTTTTATGTGACTGACGCGTGGTTTTGACTAACACGTAGGCACTACTGTGGCCTGCCACATCAGTGCATGGAGCGGATTAGAGCCTGTTTGGATCTATATGACACCCAAGACAAAATTCGAGGATCCAAAAATATATTTTGAAAGTTTAGGGACCTATATAACACTCCCGCACAAATTTAAGGTATGCTCGTGTGGTTCACTCTTTTTTTATTGTGTACGGATACTATGTTGATAAAAATCTAGTCTCTATATTCATATGTGGATATGCAAGCGAAAGCGATAAGCTAGAGTACTTAGGTTTCATTCAGGAGTACTAGTTCGGTTGAAAACTCCTCTAGCTTGTTTTCCATGAGCACGTCTCTTGAACTGCGAAACGGTACTTTTTTATTAAAATAATCTAAAAATTTCATTAGAAAATCATACTGATCCATTTTTCAAGCTTGTAATAGCTAATACAACTAACCATTCATTAATGAGAAACCTTGTTTTGCGTGAACCATTTTAGCTGCCTAAGCCTTAATATCTAGTGCTGAACGTAGCCTTAGAGCAAGTTTAATAGTAGGCTATAAGCCAACTATATATTTATGTGGAGAAAAGAGAATAAGGAAAATGGTGAGTGCTAGGTTTCATGTAAGAGTTAGCTGAAGAAAAAAATTAGAGACGATTTTGTAATTAATCTATTATAGATAGTAGTTAATTATATTATTAAACTTGCTCTTACCGGCGGACACAAAAGAACGAGGAAAAGCCCAAAGACTTCACGCCACCGTAGGCACCGCAACCTGGCGCCGCCCATTTCACCACACCCACCACGATATATATATATAACATAATCTATTTGTACGATCGGTGTAGTAGTATCATCGTACAATAATAATACGGTATGGCCTTGCTGGGCGACGTAGTTGCGCCCATAATCAAAACATGCACGCCTGTAAGTTCCAGCCAAAGCATATTCAGAGTTAAGACTTGGCGGCAAGATCTATCGTACAGGAGAATATACATAGATATATATCCACTAATGGCTAGTAATAATCTAAGACATGTCATACCAATTACCAAGCTTGGATTATAGCAGGAGAATTCGAGTCACGGACCATCACAAGAAACGATCTAGTTGGTCGTCGCTAACCCACTTGATTAATTAGCATAACCAGTTTTCTCAAATTGCAAGAGAAATGACAAACCCATGCTCGTTACAGGAGAGGACAAGAAGAAGTACGTCCAACAGTTAACTTAATTTGCAGAACTTAATTGCCAGAGTTGAAAGATGCAGTTGAACGACTTGTCTAGAAAGAAAAAGATGCAGTTGAAGGATGCAGATGGTGAAGAGCTTGAAGATAGATGGCACAACACTACTTTCTTACATAGGATGGAGGAAGTATTATTGTGTGTATAAATATTAATATATAAATACAACACTTTGTCATGATGCTTAATTATATTATCATTAATAAATATATGGATGAAATGCGGCCGTATGGCGGCATGTGTTCGATCTTTTGACGACGCAGAGGTAGGTAGCTAGGTAGGCAGGTAGTATCTTTTCGATCGATCGGCCATTCATGATTTACGCATATATAAATTCGATAAACAAATCAATGCCCGAACGAATGAACGTCCTACTACCCACAGGAATCGAAGGAGACGACCTGCTAGCTCTTCAAACCACTGACAGCTCACTTGCTGCCTTCTGCTTTACAATTTTCTTTTCAGTGAGTGGACGATGCTCCATTGGATGTTGTTGACACAAAAAAAAGTTCATGGCGATCCATTTCAAAATTGAGCTTTCAGCAGGTTTTGCGGTTTTGGCGTGCCATGTTGACATCAGTTCATAGTTTCATATATATCCAGCTAGCTAGTAATGTCGCATGTTTCACATATGTCACTCTATAAACTACATTAAACTTGGCCCCAGTGTATACCCACAATGGCCGCTAAAAATTGCTTATGAGTGGTTACATGTTATATATTCTCCGCTAATATAGAAGGCAGATGCACTTACGTACTTTAATGTTGACAATATATATAGATTCAGAACAATCCTTTTATCGGTGGTTCAAAAGCTCCAATCAAATCGATATTATAATTTCTACTCACTAAAAATCCATACAACAAGAATTCTTTGGATTAAACTTTTTTAATTGGATCAAGAGAGCGTGTCATATATTAAACTCCCATATTATACTTCAACAAGGCGCGTGGTGGTGTTTGCAACTATATATGATTGTTGAGTTGCAAGTGAGCGGCCGGTGTGATGCTAAACTACTATATGTATATTGGTATGATTGTTGAGTTGCAAGTGAGCGGTGTGTTGTAGCTTTATAAAATGGATGCCAATAATAGAATTGAAGCCTTCCATTAGGACCTTTTCGATCAAAACCTGTATTAATATTATCTGGAAAGTAAGTATAGAAATAACAATTACCTCACTTTTACAATTAGAAAGTGGTATAAACACGATTTAGCCTGCCACAAGTCATTACTAAGTTTTACACATGGGAGATTGAGAAAACGCCTTGGAATCTTCTGGCTAGCTCCATAAGGTGGTGGGCTAGCTGGCCTGGATTCGAAGTCCCACCATTTATATTTATTTGATATTATACCATTTCCTAATATTCACGTTTTTACACATGGGAGATAAGAGAGATGAGCAAAAGAAACTGGGGTCGAAACTACAGATGCCAAAAGTTCAAAAAGACACATAAAAGGTAGAAAATATTATAGACCTCAAAAAGTTTTTCTCCATATTCCAATCTGTAATTCTTGATATTTTAAATAAGATAAAAGCTAAACGATTAGACTTTTACTATTAATAACTTTTAGAATATTTAGTCTAAAGACACTAGAATGTGATGTGTATATCAATTTAAAAGTAGTTATATAAACTTAAATGTTTATAATTTAGTTGAATAAGCTTATTGTTTAAAACATTAACATACCATGTTAATCAAGCAGATCATCTATTTAATTCTTATCCACGTTTCATCACCTTGGAATGACTCCTAAGATGATAAAAAGAAAGAAAACAATCTATATTTTACTTCCTCGAACTATTTCATTTGGAAAATTTAACGCTGTAACTATTTTTGACTAAATTTACCCCCTAAATTATTAAAAACACTTCATTTTACTGCTTAACAGCATTTACTTTTTTCTTTTTACACCAATAGTATTTTAAGTTAAAATGTTTTAGAGGCATAGATGACATCATTATCTTGGAGTTAAAATCTTAATGTTTGAACCAATCTTAAGTGCATCTGACCGATGTAAACAATGATAGAAAAATTTAAATAATATTGAGAGGTAAGTTGTAATACATATATCAATCCTACCAAAACTGTACGTGAAATAACAGTTTGAATAGTTTAGTGTGTAAAATTAATATAAAAATATTTGAAAGGTTAAAATTAACCTTTAATGTATAAAAGAAAAATATAAATATAAATTATGTTACCGAGGTTCATGTATAACAGTGGTAAGTAACAGAGACGTCCATCGAGCGGCGTTGAAAGGATGCTTGGTAGTGGGTGATGGATGTCCAGGTTGGCACGCACGTATTTTAAGGAGGCTTGCGTGGTAGCGTGACCTGGCAAACATAAGGTGCGAGCAGAGCAACAAGGGCACGAGACGACACGAGCCAATAAAAGCAAAAAAAAAGGGGGAAACCGGAGGCAGTATGGGAATCGGCCCACAGGAAAGCTGGTTCCCGCCCATTGCCCAAGCAGTAGAGCGTCGCCCCTGGTTTTGCCTTCTCCTGGGTTTGGGTTTTGCTTCTTCCTCCCATCCGCATGGACGACGCCTATTTCTTCCCCTTCCTAGCTACCCCTACCACCGATCCCCACCGCCCGCAAGATCCGCCCCTGCCCTCATGCCCGTGCAACTCGGAGGAGGGGGCAAGGTCACCGCCACCGACAAGGACCGCCCCTCCTCCAAGAAGAACCGCCGCCGCCAAAAGAAGGCCGCTACTTCCGCCGCGCCGTCTCCTTCTCCACCGCCGATGCAGTCCCTCTTCGACACCAGCAGGGTGGTCTTCCGGGATTCTTTGCCGGGCTTCGTCCCGCCGCCCCAAGCCGTCGCCCGCCTCGCTGCCTTACTCAGTACGTATATCCATCCTACCTGCCCATGCATGGGTTGTTTCTTTCGACTCTCTACTGTACAAGCACCCATGCCCGTGATTGCTAACTGGAGTAGTAGACAAGACAAGTTGCTCTTGTCTCGTTGCTCATGTTGTTGGCGAAATTAAACTTTGATTCTCTGCAGTTAATTTGCGAAACACCTAGTACATGTTTCTCGTGCTTATGCTTAGGTTGTACGATCGACAACGATAGGCGGTACCACCTGAAGGTCACACAACCAACAACGTGCTTTAACTCGATCCTGCTCCTTTCCTCTCGTGACAAGTCCATTTTTGGTATAGACCATCCTTTGCTACTCATGTATGTTTGCCGTGCCATGGCTTTTCATCTGTACGGCCAGCTCTGCTAGATACTGAATACTACCTCACCCTCCGTCCCAAAATAAGCGCAGCCGTGGATATGCGTGTCCCACATTTGACCGTCCGTCTTATTTGAAAAAATTTAAAAAATTTAGTCACACATAAAGTACTATTCATGTTTTATCATCTAATAACAACAAAAATACTAATCATAAAAAATTTTCAACTAAAACCGACGGTCAAACGTTCGATATGAACAGTGCAAAACTGCACTTATTTTGAGACGGATGTATTATTTCCTACAGCCTTGGCGGCCAACCGCAGGCATGCATCTTCACTCGCCGCCGGGGTGCTACGTGTCTCGCTGTGTTGAGTGTTAAATACTAAGAATTGGAATTTTGATCTTGCCAGTTCACATTTATCTCCTAACTTCTTACTGATGTGCGAAAGTGAAACCACCTAAGATTAAACGAGTTTGTTACAAACATTGTTGTTGTCATGGGGCCTGGGCCCAACTTAAAATCCTTACTCGGTGCTCCCATGTGATAGTAGTGATACTATGCAAGGGCATGATGAAGACATTGCTACAAGCGGGTTCTTAACATGGTGTTTCTTCTAAATCTTCCAAGGATTTGATATTTGACTCCTTAGTGTTCAAACTAAACTAGGTCGTTTTTTTGTTTGTTTGAGTACTTCAGTAATTTTTTTCTCAGCCTTGCACTTTTGAGCATTTCTTGCATGTGCATCTGTCTATACGCAAATACCTGTGATTCGTGACCTACTAATCCAGATCCTGAGATCCATTTTCTCTCATCTCCTTCCTTTTGGATGCAGATGATTTGAAACCACATGATGTTGGAATTGAGCCGAGCATGTCGTGTTTCAAGAATGTTGAATCTAAAGGGCCTCCTCGGGTGACTTATCTACATTTCTATGATTGCCCCAAGTTTTCGGTACTTTGATCTTGCATATTTTTTGCATGTCAATAACTTTTTGAAAGCAAAGATCTAACCGATGCTTTGTATGTTTTGTGCAGTTTGGTATATTCTGTTTACCAAAGTCAGCTGTCATTCCCCTCCACAATCATCCTGGGATGACAGTCTTCTGCAAGATACTGTTCGGCTCCATGCACCTGAAGTCCTATGACTGGGCTAAAAGTGCCCCAGATAGTGACAATAATGCACTTGAGACCTCAGATGGTTAGTTGGTAGATTCTTATCCTTTTTAACAACAGACTCTGTTTTAGGGAATTTTATTGCCCACGCTTCATTTCCTGATATCCTTTTTGTCCTAACCACCACAGGAGCTCGTTTAGCGAAGGTAAATACAGATGCGGTTTTTGATGCTTCATCGGAGACCACAGTTCTATACCCTGAAAATGGAGGGAATTTGCACTGTTTTACTGCAAGGACAGCTTGTGCTGTGCTTGACGTGATGGGACCCCCATACAACCGCGCGGATGGAAGGGATTGCTCATATTACGACGAATCCCCATTCTTGAGTTCATCTGGTGAGTTGTTGACTATCCATCCGTCAGCATCTTTCGTATAGATTTTTTTGCAAAGGGGTGTGTCGACTTTAAACAAAATAAATTATCTGTGGATCCTTAGTTCTGCTAGCTGAGAGAAATGACATTCGATTTCAGGTGGAGATGCACGGTACTCGTGGCTCAAAGAAAATCATAGTACGTTCGAGATGAAAGGTGTACAGATGCCACAAAGGTTTATCGTCTAGAAATGACACACAACATCATTTTGTGGCAACACCTGCAACCATTTCCGCCGAAGAATGGTCCTCCTCTAGATTGCTGTAGATACCTGTAACTGCAAAGACAGGCAGATGGTACAAGGGAAGATGTGGCCACTAAGCTCGGACTAGCAAACTCTAAGTGACACAGACGTTACATTTGTTTGGCTTCTTATTTTGGTCAGGGTTGAAACAATCTCTTTGTGATTTTCAGATGACTCTGCTCCTCTTATGTTATGCTCCTCTGATAGTGCAAAATTGGGATTGGGTGATACAGTGAACAAGTGTTTTGTTTTTGGGCCATGATCATTTTTTTTTGTTTCCCTGTAGAGCTGTATGCAGGCGTTTTTTGAAAAGTGATCATGTACCGAATTCAGAGTGTGGTTTGCTTGGTTTGTTGAACAGGGAAGCTATTCCTTTTTGCCTCTTACTGTAGTAGACAAGAGGCATATACATACATAGCCTTTGTTTCTTGAGCAAAGAAATTTGTGTCATCATAACCGGATGGCTTTCCGTAGCTACTAGTCGCCTACCCTTTTTGTTGCTCTGAAATCTGAACTGCCAAGTTCTTGACTGTCAGACTGTGGACGCCCATAGTGGGAGGGATACTGCCTTACTGCTACTGAATGATACTACTCCTCAGGTAAGTACGTGAGGAAGAAAACACAGTGGATATTCCCAGATTTGCAGTCGTAGACTCGTACTAGTAAGCTAAGCAGGTGATTGTGACTCACTTGCACTGTTAGGGAGAAGCTCCAAATGACAATGGCATTTTCCTACGCTATCAGAGTCTCTGATTGTGCTGAAAAAACGAAATGTCTACGATTTATTAGCCTGCTACACATCATAAACGAGGTGTTCAAAACAAATGACACTGTTTGGGGATTGAATTAGTGGCCGGTGAGTAAGAGCAAGCCTACTATTTGTTTATTTTAAAACCAACATATATATTAACTACAAAGTGAGCTATAATTTTCTTCTCCTCTCTTTATCTCTCACTTATATATTTAATTAATGTATTTGTTTTGAAGCTTGTGTTAAACTAGCTCTTGCATGAGAATCAATACCTTTGATTTTTTGTTATCTCTATTCTCCACATAAGTTTATAGTAAGTTTATAGCTCACTATTATCCTTGCTCTAATCGGTGAAAATCCTAAGTAACCAGCTAGTGAAAGTATGGACATGCTTACCGAGTCTCTAAATCTGAAGTGAGAACCGGGAGAGTTTTTAGTGTCCGCAGCTTCTCCAAAAATAAAAAACTTCTCAAGTTATTGTTGCAGAATCCCCAAAAAATGAACTATAAATATTACTATCCGTTGCTTCTCATAATCTAAAGTTAGTTTCCCTAAACATGTCACAAGTTGAAGGGTGTAGAGGTCCAAAACTAAAATTAATCGGACAAAAAATACAGTTTTTTCGCAAGAGACTCACCACTCTGTGTTTGGTTATGGCTTGAGGTCAACCAAAAAAAAAGAGAAGGCAATTGGGAGACTTGGAACTGTCCGAAGCTCCTCAAACAGAGGCAACGATTGCTTGGAGTTTGGGCCAGGATGGGCTGGGCTGGTGACAAGGAGTGTGATGGATGAAGGCCCACCCGGCCCACACAGCTAGTACATCGGAGGATAGGTCGAAGGACGAATCCACCCCTGCCAGTGCCTCCTCCTCGCCAGCGCCTTCCCTCTTGCGCTCTAGTACTAGACTCTAGAAGAACCCTCCTCCTCCTCCCACACCCTAGCGTCGGCACGGCGGCGGCGGCGGCGGCGGAGATGAGCGTGTGGAACTACGTGGTGACGGCGCACAAGCCCACCAGCGTTACCCACTCCTGCGTCGGCAACTTCACCGGCCCCAACCAGCTCAACCTCATCGTCGCGTCCGTAATCTAATCACCCTTCCCCCCCTCCTCCCTTCGCCCGCCCCGCACTCCTTCACCCTCCAAATCTAGGGTTTTGCGTCACTCCCACCTCCCCCTCGGGGGCACACTAACTGCTCTAGGGTTTCAACGCTGCTCTAGTTGTATGGGTGCTCAGCTTAACCCTAGGCTCTCGTTCTTTCATCTCTTTCTATAAGTTCAACTTGATTCCGTGCTTGTTGGCTACCTGCATATTCCTTTACTAACTCTGCGTGTCTGCAAATCTTCCAGGAAATGCACCCGTATCGAGATCCACTTGCTTACTCCTCAAGGCCTTCAGGTCGGTGGTTCATGATATTATTATTATGTACTTGGACATGATAAATTGATAATGTCATGTGCTGCTCTAATAACGACATAACCTCGTTCCTTTTGTTAGCAGCCTATGATTGATGTACCTATCTATGGAAGAATCGCGACACTAGAGCTCTTCCGCCCTCATGTGAGCCAATTTACTGTTCCTTAACTTGAGATTCCGTTGTTGCAGTGCAGTGCACTGGATGGTAAAACTAATACTATTTATCTTACCCCTTTCAGAATGAGACTCAGGACTTCCTTTTCATTGCGACTGAAAGATACAAATTCTGCGTTCTGCAGTGGGATGGAGAAAAATCGGAGCTTCTCACTAGGTTTGGACACTTGCTCTATTCTCTTTAGCTTACAAAGCAATGACTGGTTATAACCTTTTATAGACAAAACATTGGCTAGTCAAATGGTTCAAATTCAATGTAATGTAAAATTATGGATCACTAGTCCCACACAGTGCTATCCAGTCGTTGTCAAGCTGATTCCATGTGGCATGGGGAGGTCCACATCACCACCAGCTGCTCCTTGATAAAGGAAGATTGAGACGGCGAGAGTTAATCCTTGCCACTGGAGTCACTGCTCTCTGTATCTATTGAGCCTCTACGCTGATGAGAGGGTGAACAAAGTGTTGTAGGCGGGGGAGCTGAGGGAGGGAGGGGAGATGCAATGACAGCTAATTTTGAGAGTGCGAAAGATATCCAGAGTAAAATGCCTCAATAACCATGGTCTCACAGTCTGTTTGTACAAGAAGATAATATTGCCACTTTCTGATAAATTTCAATAATTATTAGTCTTTTAACTGATAAATGATAAGTACTATTTGCAATGTGTAGAGCAATGGGGGATGTTTCTGATCGCATTGGTCGCCCTACAGACAATGGACAGGTGTGTGGTATTCCGCATTGAAACTCCAAACTTTGGCTTGTAAAAATTATGAAACTACCCCTTCTATGTAGATCTATATGCAATATATATAGGAATGCCTTCTTTTTGCCTCTTATATTTGGCCTGTTACTATAATGTAGATTGGGATCATCGACCCTGACTGTAGACTTATCGGTCTTCACCTCTACGATGGATTATTTAAAGTAAGTGTGAACCTTCTATTTTTTAATTTAAAAATGGGATTTTTCCTTGATACCAAGTTTTTTTTCATTTCCACTGAGAGAAGCTTTTACACCCTTGCCATCCAGGTTATACCGTTTGATAACAAAGGGCAGCTGAAGGAAGCTTTCAATATCAGGTATCAGGATGGCAAAACATTTAATTGAACATATTGGCTGATGGAAACATTTGTGTAATGACGTAGTCAGGAAAAACATGTTCCACTAGTAATCGGTAACTAAATTGTTGGAGCATTTTTGTGTGTTTAATGTGGAGGGTCTTTCCTATTGTTTCTCCAGTTTGCTTTTGTTGTGGACATTCAGACAACCAAAATGTACATAAAGTAAAGCACTCAATTTTTTGCTTTCGTTGTTTTTGTATCTGTGTTGCCTGATCTGCTTAGAAAAAGGAACCAAATGATTTGTGAAAATTTATTACAATAGGTTACATCTTTGCTGGCTAACACAAAACCGAACATTTCTCATGGTAGACTGAAAGTTGTGTTGTGGTCGGAATGTATTTCTATGCTTTACATCTTCTGTTAAATATAACATTACTATTCGGGGGTTAATATTTCATTAAGGATGATGCATATTCAAACATTTGACCTTACCAGAGAGTAACACTTGCATTTTCTTTCTTCAGGCTTGAAGAACTTCAAGTATTGGACATCAAGTTCCTGTATGGCTGCGTTAAACCTACTATAGTTGTCCTATACCAGGTTTTCTCAAACTTCACTATATTTTTTGTACACTGCAATCAAAGTCTGAATCTGGTGGGATAGTTTTGAACTACATCAATTGCCATGGTGCCTTTTCTTTGTATGTACTGTTATACTATTATTTTTTTAGTGTACAGTTGTTTTAATCAATCTGCATTTCACTGGACTTTGGATTTGCTATCGTGCTCAAGTGGTGCAAAGATTACTTGCTGTTACACACCTATAATCCACTGTTTATTTTGACTTAAGTGTAGACATTTTACATAATAGGTTACTGTTGGTTTTCACAGGATTGAGAATTGAGATTGGTAGAAATGCTGTTCTTTAGTTACTTTGATTTATTCAAAATATCTGCTGGTTCTCAGATCTTTATTTGACCATTGTGAGATAGTATAAAAGATCTGAATTAATTTGCATGCTTTACCAGGATAACAAAGATGCAAGACATGTTAAGACATATGAAGTTGCATTGAAGGACAAAGACTTTGTTGAGGGTCCTTGGTCACAGAACAATTTAGACAATGGTGCTGGTCTGTTAATACCTGTACCAGCTCCACTTGGTGGTGTCATAATTATTGGTGAGGAGACAATAGTTTACTGCAATGCCAATTCTACATTTAGAGCTATACCAATCAAACAGGTAATATATTGTTCTCTTTATGGTTCTCATATTTGTGGTGCCTACTGTGCGTGCAGGTATGTTGACACTCCATAACTAATTGTTTTTTATGTTCCATTCTTGTTCAGTCAATCATAAGAGCTTACGGACGGGTTGACCCAGACGGTTCGCGCTATTTACTTGGTGATAATGCAGGCATATTGCATTTACTTGTCCTTACCCATGAACGAGAGAGGTACCAGCTATGCACTATTTTGGAACTAAAAAACTCTCGATCCATTTCTCAGTACTCACAAATATTCCCTTTTGATGTACTGGTTACTTTTTTTAAGGGTAACTGGTCTGAAAATCGAGTACTTGGGAGAGACTTCAATTGCATCATCAATATCATATCTCGATAATGGTGTTGTCTACGTTGGTTCTCGATTTGGTGATTCACAGGTGAGTTAATAGCAGTTTGAATTTGAACTACGAACTACGATGTCCTCCCCCCTCCCCTAATCCAAGCCAACTAAAAATGAAAATAGAAGATGCACTCTGCCACACACAAAAACGTGCACGTGAATGCAAAAAAATGCCTTCATCATTTTTTGGGGGTGGTGGGGAGGTGGTGGTCATGCACTAATTTCAATGCATGCGTGTGCTTTGTGCAGAAAAAGTAAATTTCAATTCGTTCTGTATGTTGACACAAATATTGTTCTTGACAGCTTGTAAAACTAAATCTCCAAGCTGACCCAAATGGTTCATATGTTGAAGTTCTTGAACGATATGTGAACCTTGGACCCATTGTGGACTTCTGTGTGGTTGACCTTGACAGGCAGGGTCAGGGTCAGGTTGTCACTTGTTCAGGAGCATTTAAAGATGGTTCCCTTCGGGTGGTTCGGAATGGGATAGGTATCAATGAGCAGGTATTGAATTAAGATCTATCCAATATTGTCCAATTTTAGTTCTGCAGAAAGTTGAGCTATATTATCTCTTATTATGTAATTAGGCTTCAGTAGAACTACAAGGAATCAAGGGTTTATGGTCGTTGAAATCTTCCTTCAATGATCCATATGACATGTACCTAGTTGTGAGCTTTATAAGCGAGACAAGATTCTTGGCTATGAACATGGAAGATGAGTTAGAAGAAACTGAGATAGAAGGCTTTGATGCACAAACTCAAACTTTGTTTTGCCAAAATGCCATCAATGATCTGCTTATACAGGTGCCTTTTCTAATCACTGCTTCATTCATTTTTGTTACATTTCTTGTAAGTAACAAATCCATGAATTTTTGGGGTATGGAATTTGAAGGAACCCTATTTGAAATGCCTGAATGAATCCTAAGTAGCTAAAAGAAATACTTTGAAATGATTTTATTGATATTTGAGAGGCAAAAAGTTGTCTTGGTAAGTTGTATGTTCTGTGTTTTTATACATTCACTGATTTAGGTTGTTTCATCACTGTTGTGAACTGTTTTAATAAATACTTAAAAAATGTTATGATTTTTTTACTTTCAATGACAGGTTACTGCTAATTCTGTTCGTCTGGTTAGTTGTACCTCTCGGGAGCTAGTGGATCAATGGAATGCACCAGAAGGATTTTCGGTCAATGTTGCATCAGCTAATGCCAGTCAGGTAGGTTTCCTGGGACCCCTTTTTTCTCTGGGAAAGTTTCATCTCGTCAAAATGCACCTAGAAGTTTACAGACAGGAGCCAGAAGCCAGACACAAATGTGAAACTTATTGAAAGATCTTTCGTGCATTTGTGCACATGCTACCCCACTTTAAGAATAATTAGTCCACTTTCGATGGACTGAAACTCTGAACCCAATGGCTGAACCACCTTTTGTGTGCTAAAAGTATGCACTAGGGGGCACATATTCATAAGCAGGAACTGTTAAAACTGCCAATATATTATGGTTGATAATCCTAAATTTCGGTGAATTTGAATTCTCAGCTTTTCATCACAGTTTTTTAAGAACATTATGTGTGTTGCAGGTTCTGCTGGCAACAGGTGGTGGCCATCTTGTTTACCTTGAAATTAGGGATTCTAAGCTGGTCGAAGTGAAACATATACAGTTAGAACATGAGATCTCCTGTGTTGATTTGAACCCAATTGGGGAGAATCCACAGTATAGTTCTCTGGCTGCTGTTGGGATGTGGACTGATATAAGTGTTAGAATACTTTCACTTCCAGACCTTGAATTAATCAGGAAGGAAAACTTAGGTGGAGAAATTGTTCCTCGGTCTGTTCTGCTTTGTACCTTGGAAGGGGTATGTTCTTGACCTCACTTCTCTTGAAAAAAATAGGTAGCTACTTCTATTGACATATGCTTGCTATTCATTTCAGGTTTCATATTTGCTCTGTGCTCTTGGAGATGGTCATCTGTTCAGTTTTCTGTTGAATGCAAGTACGGGTGAATTAACTGATAGAAAGAAGGTTTCTCTTGGTACCCAACCGATAAGCCTTCGTACATTCTCATCAAAGGGTACAACCCACGTGTTTGCTTCATCTGATAGACCGACTGTCATTTATAGCAGCAACAAGAAGTTGCTGTATAGCAATGTCAATTTGAAGGAAGTCAACCATATGTGTCCTTTTAATACAGCTGCTATTCCTGACAGGTCTCTTCCTCTCTGATATGCATCAGTTCATTGTGCATCTTCTTGATTTTACACTAATATGAATTATGTACATAATGTTTTAAATCTTCAGACAAATGTTTTCATTTTTAAACTCATAACTTATTACCATATATTTATTTGATATTCATCGCAACTTGTGAACCAACATTGTTTATCATAGAATGAAGCTTGGCATACCCTGTATTGAACAGCAATAGTGTTAACAGCCCCCTTGTTTTCTGATATGATTCATGTTTTGTTCAACTCCTTAGCAAGCAACTTCCTTTTTTGGTTCTTAAAGCACATGAAGTAGTGTTGTCATCACTAATCAATCAAGACAGCAGATTAATTTCTTGCACATCATATTCATATGATAAAAATACTTCTGTAACCTGCTAGTTATGCTCTGTAACCTTCTCCATCTCATTAGTTCGTCATAGAGCATTTATTTCGAAATGACGATTATACTATTTTCATAGCAGTAAATTGAACTTTATCTTGCAGCCTTGCAATTGCTAAAGAAGGTGAACTCTCAATTGGAACCATCGATGACATCCAGAAGCTCCATATCCGTACAATCCCCTTGAATGAACAAGCACGTCGCATTTGTCATCAGGAACAGTCCAGGACACTAGCGTTCTGCAGCTTCAAGCACAACCAGACTAGTATAGAGGAAAGCGAGACACATTTTGTTCGTCTTTTAGATCATCAAACTTTTGAGTTCCTGTCAATTTATCAGCTTGATCAATATGAGCATGGCTGCTCCATCATTAGCTGCTCATTCTCAGATGATAATAATGTTTATTATTGTGTGGGAACAGCATATGTTTTACCAGAGGAAAATGAACCAACAAAGGTAATATGTCTGGTAGCTTGATGTTTTCTTGATGAGCATTTATGCTTACAGAAAAACTTGTTCGATTTGCTGCCCCTTGTAGTTTCTATCTCATTAATAGTAAGATTATTGGTTTCTCCTGCATATAAATACTTACGTGTTAATGCCTCATGGTGTAGGGCCGGATCCTTGTATTTGCAGTTGAAGATGGCAGACTGCAATTAATTGTAGAGAAAGAAACTAAAGGAGCTGTCTATTCGCTGAATGCATTCAACGGAAAATTGTTGGCAGCTATCAACCAGAAGATTCAACTATATAAGTGGATGCTACGGGAGGACGGTTCACATGAGCTGCAGTCTGAGTGTGGGCATCATGGGCACATATTGGCTTTGTACACTCAGACTCGTGGCGATTTCATTGTAGTTGGAGACTTGATGAAATCAATATCCTTGCTCGTGTACAAGGTAGGGTTTAATTGTTTACAGTGCAACGTATGATGCTATATTCCTAACTTCCACAGCAGCGCCTTTATTAATTAGGCCATTTGCTAACTTTTTCATTTTTCTGTTTGGGCAGCATGAGGAAAGTGCGATTGAAGAGCTTGCTAGGGATTACAATGCAAACTGGATGAGTGCAGTTGAGATGCTTGATGATGAGATCTATATCGGAGCAGAGAATAACTACAATATTTTCACAGTGCGGAAGAACAGTGATGCAGCGACAGATGAGGAGAGGGGCAGGCTGGAGGTTGTTGGAGAGTACCATCTTGGAGAGTTTGTGAATAGACTCCGGCATGGTTCGCTGGTAATGCGCCTTCCAGACTCAGAGATGGGCCAGATCCCGACGGTTATCTTTGGCACCATCAACGGGGTTATAGGGATTATTGCGTCGCTTCCACATGAGCAGTATGTGTTTCTTGAGAAGCTCCAGTCGACTCTTGTGAAGTTCATAAAGGGCGTGGGGAATCTGAGCCATGAGCAATGGCGGTCATTCCACAACGACAAGAAGACGTCGGAGGCCCGTAATTTCCTGGATGGTGACCTGATCGAGTCATTCCTTGACCTAAGCAGAAGCAAGATGGAGGAGGTGTCCAAGGGGATGGGGGTTCCCGTTGAGGAGCTATCCAAGAGGGTGGAGGAGCTGACGAGATTGCACTAGGGCAATAATGACGATATAATTAATACGTAGAAGATGTTTGCTGGAACTTAATTATGAAATGTATATTTTTTTTTCTAGTTCATTAAGCATGTGTTGTTGGTGGGTTGAATGTTGATGCTGCTGGTGGCACAGGAAGAAGCATTCGTGTTAGAGTTGTAGCTTTACTAATGTTTTGTTGGTTGGATGGTTCAGTAACGTTTGAGCTGCCAGTTTTACCATGTGGTATTAGTATATTTATTTTCTTCAGTTTGTCGGTCCCAAAGTGAAATCTTGTGGATTGAGCACTGCTGTAGCCTGCTCTGTAGAGTTTGATGAAGAGTAGAGGTAGCAGTAGCAGCAGGAAGGAGAATGGGTTGGGTTCCCCATCCCCCGGCGTCCGGCAACGCAAAGCCAAATCCAAATCGGGCCCCCAAAACGCGAAGGGTCGCCTTTCTTCTCTTCTCCTCTCCTCGCAGAGAGAGAGAAGCACAGCAGCAGCAGCACGAATACGATCCACTCCTCGTCTCTCGATCCCCCCCGCGCCGCGCCGCCGATTGATTCGCCCTCCCGCGCCTACCCCTAGCTAGCTAGCTAGATCTGGTGCGGATCCCTCGCCGCCGCCGCCATGTTCTGGCGCATGACTGGTCTCTCCGCGGCCTCGCCGGTGAGTCACTCCCACCATTCCCTCCTCTCCCCATCTCATCATGGCTGCCGTTGGGATTGCTCCCTTGTTTCGAGCAAGTTCTACATAGCCGGTTCCTACTGCTTTCTGCTCTCGCCTTCCCTACCCTACCCTAGGGTTTCCTTTTGCTTTTCAATCGCTGCGGGAGAGCGTGTGCGCCTGCGCCTCCCCCGTCACCTCCAGCCTCCCTTCTCCCGGACGCATCCTGCAAGCTGCTCCACCAAATCTGGGAGCCTCTCTATTACATATTGCTTTAGCACCCGCATCTTTCTTTCTTTCTTTCTTTTTTTTTTTGAAAACTGATAATCCCCTTTGTGCATCCACCTGTTTGTTTTCGATGACAATCCAACAGGTATTTATGAAATCCAATCCAACATGTATTTATGAAATCCAATCCAACAGGTATTTTAGTCAAGATTTAATAGCTGAAAAGCCTTAACCAGCAAAAGGAGCAATGGACCCAACGATAGTAAAATATATTTCCCTTCTTATGTGGGTTCCGTAATTGCTCTCGTTCGCACGCCGTTTGATGAAATGAGACAGATAGAGCAGGGAGAAAAGCTCCATTGATTAAAAAGAAGTTCGGTAGGATTAGGTTGCCACTTTTTTCTGATGCTCTCCTTGCATTTGGAGTTATGACACCTCCTTTAGGAATATCAACACTTTACCACATCAGTGATGTATCACAGGACCTTGTTCTTTCTTGTTTAATCCTTCCATACACCCATCCTCTGTCTTTGGAAAGTTTCATTTGCGCTACTGGCTCGTTGTGCTGTGTTATTAACGTTTCTTTCACCGTGTTGTGTTTTACGCTAATAGCATTATCACCTGCAATGCTCTGCCTTTCTATTATTCCAAGCTGTAATTCTGTTCTTTGCTGCTTGTTTAACGGTAATTTACTGGGTTTTTTATTGAGCTTGATCACTGGAATGTGTAAAGTGCTCAAATGTTTTTTTTAAAAAAAATCATTTGAAGTCACAAGTGAAATTATTAGTATACTATGGGAACATCTCTACCTCACCCACCTAACTTTGTAATTTGCTGGTCAGGTGGATACAATTCTAGACAAGGAGAACTTCACATTAGAAGAACTTCTTGACGAGGATGAAATAATTCAGGAGTGCAAAGCGCTGAATACTCGTCTCATAAATTTGTAACTTCCTTCCTCACCCTTCATTTTATTTCATTGCTTATTTTCTGTGCTGGAGCTATGGAAGATTTTTGTATGCCTAAGGAACACTCGCATATCCAACCATGTATGCTGAGTCATTTGATCATTTCATCCATTCAGAGAGAGAAATTCTTTTTCTAAAACTGTGCTCTTTTCCCATTGATGTAAAGCTTTTCCACAGCTGGTTCTTAATTAATGATCATTTACATCTGCACTACAAGCATAATGGAAGTGTATGAAAATGTTGTTATGTGGCTGCATTTGATTGAAGATTTTACTGATGCTGTTTCTTTTACCAGTGTAGTTTCTTTGTTCTTATTATTCTTGAATGTTGTCCCTAGCTTGCGAGACAAGGCTCAAGTGGAGCAATTGCTTCGTTACATCGTGGAAGAAGTACCAGAAGATTCTGAAAAGAAGCGTTCTTTTAAGTATGCATTCTTTTGTCGTCTACCACCAAGTTGTGTAAAATAGCTTGTCGGTGAACCTTGCCTAACTTTGGTTATATAACTCAATGCAGGTTCCCATTCATTGCTTGTGAGATATTTACCTGTGAAATTGACATCATCTTGAGGACCTTGGTAGAGGATGAAGAGGTAAATATGTTCCCCTGACCCCTATTAACATATTCCTCTCGAGTATTTTACTCCTCAGGCTGATAAACTTCATTCTAGCTGACCATATCTTCCATTTCTTGTACTCGATGCAGTTAATGGATTTGCTCTTCTCATTTGTAAAACCTGGTCATCCACATAGCACGTTGTTAGCTGGTTACTTCAGTAAGGTACTGTTTTTCTCCTGTGTTGGTTGTCTCTGAATCATTCTTTGACTTCTAACACGCTATGTACAGTGGTTTAACTTTATTGTGTTATTATAAATTTGGACACTGTGCTTCACACTGTTCATCTGTCGCATACATGGCTTGTGGGCTCAGTTTGATCTCTTACTGTAGGTGGTAATATGTTTGATGCTGAGAAAGACTTCCCCTCTAATGAACTATGTCCAGGTATTGCTCATCTTTCTTACTGGAACATAGGTTGTTGCCAATATGCTATTATTCTTGGTAATTATGAGCACATTTACTCATATTTTTTGTTTGACAACCTGAAACAACTTAGACTGGATTTGTAGGACTCTCCTCTGGAGCCTGATAGGTCATGAGCTATATTCTGTAAATGTAATTGTGTGTGTAATTTTGTGTGCATCCTGAATTTTAAAGCTTTTTCTTGCTGATTGGATCTGGAAGTACCATGTGATAGAAAATGTTGTAGAACTATTGGTCCTTCAGTATTGTTTATATTTGTGATCTGCATTCCACTAATTTTATGTTTATAGGTTGCATTCTGTTATATTTATTCTTTAAGCAGTTTGCAAAATGTTAATTCTTTTACATGTAATGTTGTGATAAGATACAAGCTTATGAATGCCTGTGTATTTTCCAATCTATGGGTGCTCATATTTGTACCCCTTCCGTTGTGTAGGAGCACTCGGACATTGTTGTCCAACTTGTTGATCTCATTGGCACCACCTCAATAATGGAGGTCAGCTGTTGTTAAATTCGTTCTATGCCTACTTTTGCATGTTCATTTTATTTATTGATGCCATGATACTGCTTGTAAAACAGGTTCTGATTCGACTGATAGGTGCTGACGAAACCATATACTCGAATTATGCTGACACATTGCAGTGGTTAGAAAATACAGATGTACTGGAAATGATTGTGGATAAATTTAGCTCATCTGTAAGTTTCAAAGCTTGAGCACTTACTGACATGCTAAGTACAATAAAACGCCACTATTTAATACTAGTATTCTCAGTATGGTGCATCTAGAAATATCTGATAAAATATATTGAATATTTTGACTAGAAAAGTGCTTATATATCATACACTATTATAACCAAGCAGGATTCCCCTGAAGTCCATGCCAATGCTGCAGAAATTCTTTCTGCAGTGACTCGATGCGCCCCTCCTGCTCTTGCTGCAAAAATAAGCAGCCCAAGGTTTGTGTTTTAGGTTTTACTTAATATTTGATCAGAATAGTGAAATGCCGCAACATCAATTTCCTTTCTATGTCAACTATCATATGCATTTTTTTTGTTTGTTTCTTGCATGCCATTTCAGTTTTGTTGGGAGATTATTTCGTCATGCTCTTCAAGAATCACGCCCCAAATCTGTCCTGGTTCATTCGTTATCAGTATGTATATCTTTGTTGGACCCAAAAAGACTAGCGTCAGCCTCATACCAAGCATTTAGAAGTAACTTGAGCCATGGGACATTGGTTACTGCTAGTCCAGAGACAGTTGATGGTATGCTGGAGAGCCTAGGTGAGTGCTCTATTTTTTTATAGTATTATTAGGCTACTGCTACTTAAGTAGTTTATCTCTTAGGATCTTAGTTCTATATACTGTAGACAACATCTGTCTTATGGTATATTATGTGTTTTTGGTGTTTTTTTTAGAGAGAATCTTTGATATGCATTTCTGGAATTGACTTATTGATCTATCTGAAATCACATCTTAGGTGATTTGCTGAAGTTGTTGGATATTTCTTCTGCTGAAAATGTTTTACCTACAACATATGGATGTTTGCAGCCCCCTCTTGGAAAACACCGTTTGAAGGTATGGCTTCATGTAGTGAGTTTTCGTAATTGATAGTTTGTGTGCATATTTCTTTATATTTTGCTCAAGCTAATCCTTCTTTGCTGAATGCCTTGGATCTTAAGCCTTTCTGGTTATTTGTCGGAAAGCACAAATCTTGCTTATGGATACCTTGACTTACTTTTATTAATCTTGCCTCGGGATTTCTGGCAAAGTAATTTCTGATATATGCATGCAATTGATTCCTGATGGTCTAAAACTACCGTGCCCCTTGCATAACTATCTTCTGTTAGTCTGTGCTTGCAACGTCGAATGAATCATTTCTGTTCTTTTGACATGTTCCTTCACAGTCCTTTCCTGTTCCATTTTGGTTTTAATGCGCGGTACTTTTGTCCCTCCCAGATTGTGGAGTTCATCTCTGTTTTGCTGACGATTGGTAGTGAAACTGCGGAAAAGGAGCTAATCAACCAATCAGCAGTAAAACGTTCCATTGATTTGTTCTTCCAGTAAGTGGGCTATATGTGCTTTCTTCCTTACAATTCCAAGAAAATCATCACAAATTGGTTCGCGCTGCAGGTACCCTTACAATAACTTTCTGCATCATCATGTCGAGAGTATTATCATTTCTTGTCTGGAAGTTAATAGATCCCAGCTGATTGACCATGCCCTTAATGAATGCAATCTTGTTGGCAAAATTCTTGCTGCTGAAAGAAGTTCCTCACTATCAACAGAAACTAACACAGTAATCTATTCCTGAATTCTTATGTCCTTTGTACCCCTTGTTGCAAGACCAGATAGACATAGGGTCCTGTATATTGAGCATTCTTATCTTCTATATGCAGCCAACATTACCATCTGAAGGGAAGGTGCCTCCAAAAATTGGGAATATTGGGCACATAACACGAATAGCTAATAAGCTTATTCAATTGGGAAATAGCAACAGCATAATCCAGTCTCATTTGCAGGTACTTTTTTCTCTTCTTTCGTTAGCCTATCACTTTAGCAATTGCATGATGTACTTCTTGTGCATAATATTATCTAAACTTTATTAATTAGCTAACTTGATGAATAATGTCTTTACAGGAGAACAGCGAGTGGATTGAATGGCAGACAACTGCCCTGGTCAAACGCAATGAGGTTGAGAATGTTTATCATTGGGCCTGTGGGTAGGTTGTCACCCTGTGTTGTGATGCTTTTGTGATTGCATACACTTGTCTTCGCTGACTTTTGGCTATCAATGCTTTGTGCTGCAGTCGTCCGACTTCTCTACATGATCGTGGTAGGGATAGCGATGATGATGACTTCCGAGACAGGGACTATGATGTGGCGGCACTTGCTAATAACCTGAGTCAGGCATTCCGGTATGGAATGTACAGCAATGATGACATTGAAGAGGTGATTGTCTGAACTTGCAGCAGCCTGAGCTTTGGTAGCATGCTAGAATTTACCTACCTGAGGAAATGGGCACTGATGTCTTGTACTCTTATATTACCTTCACTGATATAGTCCTCTAGCATTATGAAACATGTTAGTAATGTGGCAATGTCTGCTCATTGCAGGCACAAGTAATTGAACGAGATGATGAGGTATGTTAAAATGCTGTTTAGGTTGCACCTGTTGTTTATATTGTCTTTTGATCTGCATGTTCAATACTTCCATTGTTAAATGGTTTGTCCTTAAGACCTGTGGTCAGTTTAGCGACTCAAGATTTCGAATCTAGTACTAGTAAGTAATAACAAGTGTTGTGTCCTGATGTCCAGCAAGTAGAAATGTATTTTCTGTAGTTTGAATTTCTGTGCTCCTGTTTCCTTTCAGGATGTCTACTTTGATGATGAATCAGCTGAAGTAGTAATATCTTCGTTGCGTTTGGGTGATGATCAGGACAGGTAATTTTGTTATTGTTTCATTGTCCTGCCGTTATTACTATTACTTAACCTTCTTATATATCGTGTGTTCTACAGCAGCTCCCTCTTTACGAATTCAAACTGGTTTACATTTGATGGTGATAGAGGAATAAATGACCGTTTAGCTGCCTCTGTCCCTTCTTCATCTCCCAATTCTGAAGAAACTTCCCTAAACATGGAGGAAACTGATGAGGTGCAAATTGGTGAGGACACTAGCATTGAGCCACAACTGGAAAGTGTATCTCTTGAAAATGGCCCTGTTGAGGAGACCGGGGACTTAGCAGATGTAAGTAAACAAACAGATTCTAACACGGAAGATGAGAAACTACTGTGCACTGAAGAGGAAGATTCGTCCAAAGAAGCTGAAGAATCTGAGCGACATGTGGATGTTCGAGATGGCCAGGCAGACATACAGGCAGAAGATGCAGCTGAAGGATCATGTGGGGATATGGGTACAGAGATAGCAGTGGATGAACCTGTCAGCCCATCATCTGAGCCCAACAATGCTTCGGCTGGAGCTTCACCTGACACAGGTGATATCCATAATGCATCTGCTGGCTCAACTGGATCTAACGAACAGGCACCCAACGATTCTGGTACAGAGTTGCATGCCAAGGAAGATTCACAGTATGGACAGAAAACTGATGAGCCCACAACAACAGAGTGAAAGTAGGGTGTTGTATGGGATTGTACCATCAAACCAAAGCAGCTACTGCTCGGCAGATCCTTCCACAAGGTAAGGTAGTACTCATGCCAAAGTGCCTAACCTCACATCTTGGCAATCGTGGAGAAATCAGAAGCAATGAGTGCTGTGCAACAACCTAAAAGCTTTTGCTATCTGCAGTTGCAATTTGCAAACGAGCACTTCCATCTGTCGACTGTCATCCTCATCTCCAGATGCCTTGTCCTTAATTTGCATGGGACTCGTACCACGTAATGGTGGGAAAGTTGCTTTTCCTTTTTTTTTTCAGACCTCACCTCAATTGGTGGTAGCATTTGATGATCCGTTTCAGCTGGTTTTGGCTACGTTGGTATTTGTTTCTTACGCTAGGGCACTCGAACTGTAGCATTGGCAGTGAGTTTTTTCCCTTGTTTCTTTTAAATTGGATTAGCTATCTATGTATTACTTAAGAGAAACATACGGTTGGCTTTTTCTCCAGTTAAATTAAGAGTATATTTGTTCTTTTGTTTGCTCTTTTTGGCTGAAAAACTTGTGGTGTAATCATTCTTCGAGCGCCTACAACAGACGTACAAATGATAACAGATGGGGAAAAGTCTACCTCAGGCCCAAAAGGTGGCCTATAAATGGACCGAGCAGTTGACCTGTTGGGCGTCATCTGGACAACAGGCCTTCGATGAGCAAAATCCATCTTGGGCCGTGTAGATACGTCCATACGCCTCTACTGGGCCGATCAAAATCCATCGTCGGCCTTTACTATGCTTTGTCGTGGGCCACTGCTGCTGATACGCCGTGTATATATGTCAATTCATGGACCTCGACTAATGGTCCTGTATTTCTCAAAAAAAAAGACTAATGGTACTGTATGGTTCATGTGGCTCTACAATGCTAAACGTATTAACCTTTTGAAACTCCACCCAAAAATTTCACGAGTATTAACATTAGGTGTGTTGCGTAAAAAAATCGTGACTTATGATCAAAAGTTTCGTGATTTTTAAATTCGTGATTATTAGTCTTATGACCAAAATTTTCATGATCTTGGGCCATCGGTCTATAATTTCGTGGGTTATAACTTTAGACCAAAATTCCTATGTATTAACCTAAAAAAAGCATGAATATTTTCTCCTCGAAAATTTCACGACTATTAAATTTGGGACGGTTTGGAACAAAATTAGAACATATTAACTTTAGGATAAATAATTACTTTTAGCCTTTGTCCTATAATTTTCTGGGTTATAGCCTTTGGCGGAAAAGAGCGCACGAGAGTTCTTTTTACAAAATTTCAGAAGAAATCATTGCGCACAAAATTTGTGAATATTACTTGTTTCGGGCCCAAGAAAATTTTGTGCACAACGATTCCAGTGTTAATACTCGTGAAATTTTAGGCGAGAGAAAATATTCATATATATTTTTTAGTACTCATCAAAGGCTATGACTAACGAAATTATAGGCCGAAGACCAAAAAATCATGTAATTTTTTCCTAAGGTTAATATTCATGAATTTTTCTTTCGAATTGGCCCAAGTCTAGTAATCATGAAATTTCCAGCCAAGTAGAATATTTATGTGTTCTTTTCAAAAAATTATAGGTTGAAGGCTAAAAATCACGAAAATTTTTGTCCTAAGGTTAATAGTCACAAATTTTGTGCGCGATAATCCCAATGATAATACCCGTGAATTTGGGACTAGAGAAAATATTCATTTTTTTCATAAAAGGTTAAATTACTCATAAATTTTGGCTGAGGGCTACACAAATTATAGGCGAAGATGAAAAATCACAAAATTCTTGCTCATAAGGTTAATATTCAATAACTTCATGCGCAACGATCACAGTATACTAGTACTTGTGAAATTTTGTGTCGGAGAAATTTTTTTTTAGAGGTTAATACTCATGAATTTTCACCAAAAAGCTGTCTCATGAAATTTGAGACCAAAAGCTGAAAATCACAAAATGTTTGATATTTCACGAATTTTGTTTGCAACTATCCCTGCAATTTAGGACTAGAGAAAATTATTCATGAAATTTTGGCCAACAAATATAACTCACGAAATTATAGACAAAAGGATAAAAATTACAAAATTGATGGAACTAACGTTAATATTCCAGAATTTTATGCGTGACATTTTTCTGAGGCTGTAAGCCTATGACTCATATGAAATTATGCGCCAAAGGCTAAAAACTGCGAAAATTTTGGTCCTAAGGCTAATATTAACTTATTTTGTGCCGGTGATCACAAAGCTAATACTCGTGAAATTTTGAACCAAGAAATTTATACAATGCATTGTTTTCTAAAGATTGAAGTCCGAACGCTATAACTCACGAAATTATTGATCCTAAGTCAATATTCACGAATTTTGTGCGCAACGATTCTCGTGAAAATTTTGGCCCGGACAAAAAAGATCTTGTGATTTTGCCCAAAAGGTAAAACTAATCAATTATCAGAAAGGCTATAAATTTATAGGCCGAAGGGTGAAAATCATGAAAATTTTGGGCGCAATGCTAAAGCTCACGGATATTTTGGTCCTAAGAGGTTAACGGTCACAAATTTTGGCCAGCTTAATGTTCAAAAAATTGTTGGTGGAAAGCTAAAACATGGAATTTTCGGTCCTGAGGTTATTCACGAACCTTGTGCAACTATCGATACTTGTGAAATTCTGGACCAGAGCAAATTAGTCATGCAAGTTTTTCCAAAAAAAGGTTACCTACTCATTAATTTTGTGGGAAGGCACTCACAAAATTTATAGGCCGAAGGTTAAAAATAAGGAAATTATTTATCGTAAGGTTAATAATTCACGAATTTAGTTTATAACAATCCCAATAATAGCACTAGTAAAACTCTGTGCCGAAGAATAAAAATATTTGTATAGTTTTTCTTAAAAAGTTGATACTCATCAATTTTCAAAAAAAGGCTATAACTCGAGAAATTATATGGCGTGGGCTAAAAATCACAAAAGTTTGAGGCACGATGCTAAAAATCATGCTAATGCTATAACTCATGAAATTTTAGACAGAAGGCAAAAAAAAAAAATCACTATTGTTTTGGTGTTAAGGTTAATAGTCACAAATTTTGCGTGCTAACACTAATGAAATTTTAGACCAAAAAAATATTCATCTTTTTTCTTAAAAGGGTAATACTTACAAATTTTGACCGAAGACTTCACGTAATTATAAATATCAAAGGCTGAAAACTATAATACTTACGAATTTTGACCGAAGTGTAACTCACGAAATTATAAATATCAAAGGCTGAAAACTATTAATATTCACGAATTTTACACGTAGACGATAATAAAACTAATACGTGAAATTTTAGAACGGAGAATAATATTCACATTTTTTTTCAAAAATTAATACTTATAACTTTAGAGAAGGCCATGGCTTATGAAAATACACACGGAAGGCAAACAATAACAATTTTTGTCATGAGGTTAATATTACAAACTTTGTAAGCATCGATCCTAATACTAATACTCGTGACACATTAATATTAATCAATATTAATACATTAATATTGATTCTAAGGTTAATATTCATGAATGAATTTTATACGGAACCGATCCCAATGCTAACATTATGCAGATTTAATGTCTTCGTGAACAAACGCTGACAGTGTAAATATTCAGCCTGGTAAATACTCCATTTTACATCAAAGAGGAAATCATGGTTTGGAAGACAGCAGCAGTTTTCAAAGAGTGTAACATTAACAACGTGTAGTCGCTATACGTTCGGTCTTTTAGTTGCTCACCGGGCTGGGGGCCTAGCCTCCTCCCCATCCCGAATCTTTCAGCCGACCCGGCCAAAAAAAAAAAAAGTACTCCATTTTACTGACCGGCTGCCCTTTACAGATACCACTCATACCAGGCAACGGGATGTGAAAACAGTTGCGTTCAGGAAAAAAAAAGGACAAACATAGCCTCTTCCAAGAACCCCTCAAAATCGGGTAGTTTCAGTTATATTTGTAAAATGTTTGATCAACCGCATTTCGAACAAATTACAATAAAACAAAACCGTATCAAAATTGAAAAACTCCCTGGGCAGCTTTCGGTGTGTCAGAATAGAACTTCTCAACCCGGCAAATCCAAGTCTGAGTAACGTGAAAATTTATGGATGCTACATTGCTACCCCCAGTAGCCCAGATGCCACCATTAACTTTTCATTTTTGCCGATTGGTGGACAGGCTTGAGAGGCTTCCGCAAGCTTAACGATTTTATGGTATCTTCAAGATGCTCTTCAACTTAACAACAAGTTTCCAGTCATCCATTGACAAATCGTCCTGCAATAATGATTTTTTAAAAAGGATCAACGTGTAGTTTGGTACAAATAGATTCGGAGAATGCAGATCAAAATGCACAGAAACATAAACAGTAAACGTTGACTTACTCTATAGTTTTCTTTGAGAAGATCAATAGATCGCCTTGTGATGCGACTAACAAGCTCATCTTCCATGTCAAAATGCCTGCCAAAACTCTTCTGCTGCTCATCAGGATTGCTCCCAATAATCTGCTCACATCCCAGCAAACATATATTTAACAATATAGTAGAATAGGAGAAGGATCAACAGCTACAAATTATCAGAAATACCAACCTTTATAGCCACCTTCTGCCCTTTTGTGGCCATGTCAACTTGCTTATGATTAATTTCAATAGATGCAATCTTCCCAATATCAATATATTCTTTAGTGGGTATGCAGAGAGGTGTTCCCACCTAGATACAAAGGCAAATGAGTTAAGAGGAACTGAACACCAGACATTTATTCAAAAAGTTAAAAGAAAATATGACTTGGTGAATAACACAACATCCCAGTCGTTGAGTATTTAAACTTTCATATGCTACTTGCTACTTCAACTACTTGCATTGGGATTGGAACCACACAAAAAAGACAGTGATAAATCATCAAAGAAAATACCTTGGCTATTCCTTCAAGGACATCAACACCTAAAACAATTGGATCCTTCTTGTTAAAAACACAATTTGGCATAATCTTGAGAACACACGGGAAAACAGCTTCTTCAGCGCTTTCTTTCTTCTTTTCTTCCCTGAGATTCTTAATGTATGCTGTAAATTGGTCAAAAAGGTGGTATATTATATCTGCTACAAAGATCCTCACACCAGACTCTTCTGCAAGATCACGGGCATCAGGCATCACTTTGACATCAAACGCCAAGATAGTAGCATATTCTTTCTTCCTCTCAAGCATAACACTGGCCTTCATAACATCTTTCTTGTGGACTGGCCCTATACTGAAATCACAGAAGGGAATATTCACCGCTGGGCTCTTCAAGAACTCAGTGAGAGCTTCCAATGACCCAAGGGTAGATGCCTGTACATAGACACCTTCGCCACTCTTATCAATCCGATTTCTAACCCTAGTCATCTCTTCCATCACAGCATCTTTTAGTCTGTCCAGATCATCATCAGGCTTTAACACATAAAGAGCAGTCCCTGCAATTGCATGTTCAAGACCCTGAAAGAAAGAGATCATTAAGTTAGTACCACAAAACTCAACAATACAAGAAAAAGGGAAAGAAATTGGACGCACCTGTGCTGATATTTTAACTCCTTGTGCAGCTCTAATCTTCTTATGATGTTGGTATGTGCCCTGAAAAAGCAGTGTTTCGATTATTCCAACTTGAACATAAAAGAGAAACTAATAATGGCAAAGAAGTAATGCCATTAAAACAAAGTAAATGAATCAAGGTCCAAAGTCACACACACACACGCGCGCGTGTGCGCGTGCGCGCGCAGAGAGAGAGAGAGAGAGAGAGAGAGAGAATGGCAGGTGGAAAGTTCAAAATTTTCTGGATTACGAATGATAGTGCGAAATAGGACTATCAACAACTGGTTTACTTAATTTGGCAAAATAATTTCAAGCCACTGAAAATAAACAAATGGCATTGAGACCAGCATTCTGTTACCTACCATTGGTTACTTAACAGAGGTAAAATGATTTCAAGACAGTACAAATGAATGGAACTGAAGTGAAAAACATGACTTAAAACCATCCTAGAACAAAAGGGAGCAGAATTGATGTTCTCTCAGTGCAAAAATGATTCCAATGAAAGCTGTAAGTAGGTAGGAATAATAATTATAACCCCATGATAATTCGGTTGCCACCTAGACAGTACTTTACTGGAGTGAATTTCACAATTAAAACAAAGCTTGCACTATTATGGGCCACGCACCTTAACTCGAAGCTCCCTCATTGGGTGTGGTGTCAACAAAGCTCTAACTGTTGTCACAATGGGTCCCTACATAAAAATAGAACAAGAACAGGCGGCAACTTCAATAAGCTGTTTTTGTTGCAAAACTGCATTTGTAAAGAAAAACGTCTCGTACCTGCATCCCACACACAACTATTTGATCTCCTTCATGGAGTATACCGTTGACCAACACAACATCAACTGTAGTACCATGACCTTCAACAACCTTGACTTCCAGCACAGTACACTGAAACAGAAACGAGATAAGAATGCATGCTTTATAATGACAAGTAAATTTATGCACCGTACCTGGACTTCATCAACGAAAGTAAGTCTTTCTTCCATCGTCTTTTGTGCCCATTGCACCAACAGAAGAAGCAGATCAGGAATGCCTTCACCACTGTTGAGAGAAGTGAATTATGTGTTGAGGGAAAGATGCCAATAATATCATAGTTGAATGAAGAATCAATCAATTCAGCTGTAGATCATACCTTATTGCACTGGTAGGCACAATGTTATATGTATCTTCCATCTCCTTGTTCTTGTAGTACAAAGCAGTATTCACACCTTGCATCTTGAATTGTGTCACAATCTGCACATATGTGTGATTGTATAAATACAGCTGCTAAAGTGTTAAGTCGTTTCTTTAAAGAAAAATCAAGATGGAAATTTACACACATCAGTAAGCCTCATATTGAACTCCCTCTTAACATCTTCGTTTTGCTGCCTTAAAGCCTTCCCAATAGGGGCATTTGTACACTTTTTCCAACCATAAAGACGATCAACCTTCATAGAGATTTAAGCCAAAAAACAATTGATACATTAATAGACTGTAATGAAACATGAGGTCAAACCAAAAATATCTCCAAAGCAATATACCTTATTTAAGGCAACGATAAAAACTGCATCGCGGCTCTTCAAGAGATTCAGGGATTCAATTGTTTGAGGTTCAAGACCGTGCATAATGTCAACAACCAAAATAGCAATGTCACACAAACTTGAACCTCTAGAACGCAGATTACTGAACGACTCGTGACCAGGAGTGTCAATAACAAGCAATCCTGGAACCTTAAGTGTGGCATCAGCTTTAAGCTCTTTTGTTCTCTCTCTAATATTTTCAGTTGGGAAGTACGTAGCTCCAATCTGTTGGGTAATACCTCCAGCTTCTCCTTCTTGTACATTGGTTCGTCTAATACAGTCTAGCAGTTTCGTCTTACCAGTATCGACATGACCAAGGATGCAACAAATTGGTGAACGAAGGTCACTGCCATTCTTAGTCTCATCCTCTTTAATAGGTCCTTTCTTTGAAGAACCTCTATTCCTCCTAGCATTTGCACTACTGGATTCACCATCTTCCGTTTCACCTTTATTGGAGTTTGCAACCTTTTTTACAGTAGCCACTGTAGATTGTGCTTTAGAATTTTCCTGCTTCTGGACAGGTTCAGCAACCTTCTTGGCAACAGTCTTCGCCTCTTCCTCCTCAAAGGCACTTGTCTTAGGCAAATTGACATCTATATCATCCCAGCTCTTCGCATCCCATTCATCTTCATCTTCCTCCTCTTCTGGTTTCGATTCTTCGACATCCTGATCAGGTTCAGTTTTCTCCTCAGATTCCTCCACCTGCGACTGAGATTCCTGATCCACTAACACATATTCTTCCTCGTCATTGATAGTTTCATTAACTTCTTGTGGTTGTTCTTCAACTACCTTTGCAGTCTCCACAGTCTTCTGTTGACCCTTTTTCTTCTTGGAATCATATATAGGCCTCTTCTTTGTCTCAGGGACAGCACCATCAGCTACTTGAAGTTCACTCTGCTCAAGGAATTGTCTCCTCATTGCTTCTAACCTCTTTGCTTCCTCTTTCTGCTTCCCAGTCAAGAGCTTACCCTCCTGCTTCTTCTTCAGCAACTTCTCCTTTTCCCTCTCCTTCTTCCTCCTCTTTGCTTCCTCAGCTTTCCTCTCCTCCTCCTCTTTCTTCAATCGCTCTTCCTCCTCTTTCCTCAATCGTTCTTCCTCCTCACGCTTCTTCCGTTCCTCAGCTTCCTGCCTCCTGGCAAGTGCCTCCTGCATCTCCCGTACGTGCTTCGGGAGCTTCTTCATGTCAACCTTCCCTTTAGGAGCTTCTACAGCCTTTTCCTCTTCTTTCTTAGCATCTGCCTCCTTAGCTGCTGCCTTCTTCTCCTTCTCTTTTTCCTTCTTCTTCTTCTTCTTCTTGGCTGCAGCAGATTCCACCTCTCCTTCCCCGGCCTTACCATCCTCTGCAGTTTCAGTATCTTCCTTCACCATTGCTGCAGCAGGTGGCGCCTGAGCCAGAACCTCCTCCTTTTCTGCTGGCGTTGGGCCCTCACCAAGCTCGGCGAGAAGCTTATCCAAATCCTCCTCTTCCTGAGCTGTCCTTCCACTCTTCTTCTTTTTCTTCTTCGATTTCTTGCCTTCTGCATCATCCACACTGGTTGAGGCCGGCACATTACCCACATCTTTCAGCGCCTCAGGCTCAGGATCCTCGTCAGGAGGTGGCTGGTCCTCAAACTCTGCAAGGAGCTTGTCTACATCCTCATCATCGACGGTAAAGCCTCCCTTCTTTTTCTTCTTCTTTGATTTCTTTGCTAAGGCATCATCCGCATCAGGGGCAGGCACAGAAGCGTCAGCTTTGACCTCCTCCGGCTCAGCCTCCTCGGTGGGAGGAGAAGTATCCTCGATCTCGGCGAGGAGCTTGTCAATGTCCTCATCGTCCACAGTAAAGCCGCCCTTCTTTTTCTTCTTCTTCTGAGACTTTTTGGAAGCTGCCGCTGCAAAAGCCACGGCCGCCTCGTCGTCGTCTTCCTCCTCAGCAGCGGTGGTTGGTGGCGGCGGGGCAGGCTTATCTAGGTCGAGGTCATCGTCTTCCAGAGGTGCTGGGCGAGCTCCCTTGTCCTTCTTCTTTTTCTTCTTCTTGGCTTTGCTGAAGTCGAAATCGAGGTCTTCGTCCTCGGCGTCTGATTTAGCGGCGGCATCGGGCTCGACGGGGGCGGGGGCGGCCTCCTCGTCGTCTTCTTCCATGTCCTCGTCGGCCGCGAGGGCGTCGAAGGCGCTGAAGGAGCTCACGCCGCCGCCGCCCTTCTTCTTCTTCTTCTTACCGGTGAAGACGAGGTTGATCGGCTCGTCCTCCTCGTCGTCCCCGGGCGGGGGCGGCGGCGCGGGGGGCTCGTAGTCGTCGTCATCGGGCAGGGCGGCCTTGGCGCCTTTCTTGCCCTTCTTGCCGCCGCCCTTCTTGATGGGCTTGTCCTTGTCGCCGGCGGGCTGCGGCGGGGCGGGGTCGGCGGCGGCGTCCTGCGGGAAGGAGTACTCATCGTCGTCGATGGCGACGTTCTTCTTGCGGCCCATCGGCGGCGAGCGGGGGAAGGGGGATCGGCGGGGTTGGGGGGGTGTAGGGTTTGGAGAGTCGGCGTGTTTAGGGTTTGGGGGCGGAGATGGGAGATGGAGATGGAGATGGAGATCGAGACCAAGCGATTGATGTTTCCTTTCTGCTGCTATGCTAATGCTAATGTACTCTCACCTCTCAGCAATCGGAAGGAGACGGGAAACCCACGTACCAAAACCCAAACGGCTTATTTCACAGAGTATAGGTAAGGGAATTAACGGTGAGATTGATATGAAAATTTGATTATTAGTCTCAATCTCTTATTTAGCACAGGTGGTAAGAATTAGTAGGGAGTTTAGTTAGAGATTAGATCTTAAATAAAAACGGATGGCTAAGATTTATTTAGATAAAGTAAAGAAGAAATTCCTTCTCAATTACCACCCCTACCCAGATATTGGAAAGGATGGAGTTCCTCCCTCAATTCCCCATCCCCATCCCACCCAAACTCTCATATCTTCCAACCAAACAAAATAATTAATAACATTATCCCTCTAAACTTTCAATCCCTTCTAAAAAAATTCCCCCAACCAAACGGACCGAAAAGCCTAAACGGGATACAACCCAAACGGCATCCGTCTCTTACTCCTCTCCCTCTCTCTCCCTCTCTTGTTTTTAATTTGTTTCCTCTTTCAATATAATACTAATAAAAATTCACCCATCAATTTTTAATTTATTTTCTAAAAGAAAAGGCTTTGTTTGAGTGTATAGAGACTTTCGAGTCTATATCTTATTTCCGTTAAAAAAATAATGCATGTATAAAGTAATAACCAATACCACTTGCATCAGATGGTAATCAGTCCTGTTGGATACTTCCTCCATACCATTAAAAAATAAGTCTAAAACAAGATGTCACATCCTTTAAATCCGTAAAAGTAGTATATGTCACATTTCATAATAAGTTTGTTTTTAGGGATGGATGGAGTAGGGTTCTTAGATCTTTGTTTGATGACGTTGAAGCCAAATCAACCACTACTAGATTTTGAGTGTTTTCAAAGGATGGATGGATGTGCTCTATAAAATACATATGAAGGATGGAGCTACACTCTCCTACCTCCCAACTCCATATCAAATTTAGAGCTTTACCGAGCAAGCCAACCCCTCCCTCATCAGCAGAACCCCACGCCGGCACGGCCCACAAAATTTCTACTGGTGCACAATATTAGTGTCTAACTATGTAATAATCCATTATTAACTTTCTAATCATGGCCGTTGTGATAGCTGTACATGTATATTATCTCCGTCTCATAAAAAAATCAACTTCTAACTATGTATCTGGATATAGCTATTAGATTTTGAGTGTCTAGGTACATAACCTTAGTTTTTTATGGGACGGAGGGTGTATATGTTTACATTATGCTCAGCTTATGTTATGTGGGCGGTTGGCTATCGTATCAACAACTCTATTGTCGTGGCTTTGTAAATTGATGCCTTATTTCTTAATAAATTTTGACCGGCAAATAATCTATTATCCAAAATAATAATATATATTGTCCCATCATTTTAATTTCAAAATTTTGAAAGATCAGTACTTACAATTAGTTGCTATTTTGCCAAGTTTTTTTCTAGTTATTTATCTATTTATCTAGGCTTTTAGCTTGGATGATTTTATCATCGCTTATGATTTGTCATGCTTATAAGACTGAATCGAAATGAATAGATATATACATTATAGCTATACGATATACCTATTAAGTATTTTCTATGAAAAATCTTTAAATTTACGAGTATCTTTATATTATTTTTTTTATAGTAATCGTTTGTCACTGGTCTTGGTCTCGGTCTACACTTCTGTAAACTAGAGTCCTGTTTCTCTTCAGCACACCAGTCTACAGTTCAGGTTCACACATTATTTTCTCTGTATTTCAAGTACTCCGACATGCGCAAGTACACTTACCGTCTTGAACAAGGGAGAAACACCAGGTATTAATCACAAGGGAAGGCACAACAAAGATATATATGAAACAGCGACATGTTTGCAAGTAATAGTATCTTTACCCGTTAACAAAAACGATTAATGCCAGAGGCAGAAACCCAATCTGTCCTAGGACTCCTACCTACATCTACAGATTTTTGTTATGTTTCTGTCTTGCCTTGAGAGACCCCAAAATTCCCAGATCCACCTTAAGTCCTCGACCCTGAATCAGATTTGGGAGTCTGTACTGTGTAGAAAAATATACTAGTAGTACATCCCTCGGCAGAAATAAATGGCGAGGGCAAAGAAGCAGCTGCAGCAGCACCAGCACTGAGCAGCAGCTAAACAAATTGTACCGGTGCAGCAGCTAAACAAATTGTCTTGGATTTCCCACATTTTTAGCTTCCTATAAACTATTGTTATTGTTCATGGAGGCAATGTCATGCTTTGCTCTTGAACTTCCTATGTGCCTTTAGGTCAATTACAACGACTGTGATGTTGTCCTTGCTCCCCTTCTGTAGGGCAAGCTTGGACAAGTAGTCGGCAGCTGCTTGAGCGGCCGGATCTGAAGAATCACCGCTTATTTGGGCCGACGATGTTGATGCGGTGGCCGCATTCTTCTTGTGCCATAGTAGTATCCGCTTGCGAGCGGCATCACAGACCTCTTCGTTCGACATTACATCCCAAAGGCCATCACTTGCAAGAATAAGGCAATCGTCGTCTTTTGCTCGGGCGACAACCGTGACCTCAGGGACCGGGATTATATATGGCTTCAGGTATTTGTCCCCTGCAAATACATCAATGCACAGACCAGAAGTATTGGCAAGCGCACCAATAAATCAAACATAATTTATCTACTTTGAAATTTGAAGTATCAACAAAAGCTATATAACAAATACATTGAAATCAAATTACCAGTCACAGAATAACATGTTAAGAGCAACAAAAATTGACAGGAGACATGAACACTGAAACTAATAAACCAGGGTTTAACAGAAGAATAGCATGATGTTATGATTCTCTCTCTAGTTTGAAGCATCAATACAACAAAAGCAAATCAGAGTAAATGCTGATGAATGAGTTATTCTGATCTTGTGATAAATATTGGGCCAGGCCCTCTCCCTTAAGATTCAATGGGAAGAAACCTCATCTGACTGCAACAGTAAATTAACAAATATGATTGACTGCTGTGCAGCAACATGGGTGAAGGTGTTAAGCTAACATCCAAAGCTCAATGGATGCACAATTGCACATCATTACGTCAGTCCTTACAATCCTCAATATAATACAGTTGTTCCTTGATCACAATGAATGCAAACAATGGCTTATACAACTGTCGTGTAGTTAGTGACTCATCCTAGTGTTTGGTATAACAGAAATCACTACTTCAAAGTATTCTGCCATTTAGTATTACTCTCAATATTTTTCCATCAAGGTGATCTCAATGTCTAAGTCTGTCATACCCTTATATTTTCCTATTGTGAACTGCATGCATACTCACCATACGCCTATACCAGTATCTCATATGGTAACATAGCTAGCCAATATAGAAAATTATCCCTGAATCGTAGCATCGCAAATCACTTAACAGTATGAACTAGGAACAAACTAACAAAGTAATTAGCAGAGAAGCTCTCCCTGCCACCATAGGTACAAACTCACTACCAGTTGCAAAGAATTGCATCGATGCAAGGTATTTGTAAATCAACTTGGGTACAATGTCATTACGCCAGAGAGCAACAATAAGTCAGTGATTTTTCACTTAGAAAAGTCACAAACCCTTGAGCACCATATATCATCACAATTCAGAATGAAATAACAAATTGACTAACAACAAAATGAATCAGTCAAGAGACTTTTCCTTTGACATGTCAATTACCCAATCAGCTATCATCAGCAAACAGTCACATCAGTAAAGTTGGAGAAGCATAAACAACTAAGCACAAACAAAAACTGGTTCAATTATGTCAGAAGGGTGAGAATGCGTACCGATTGATCGCGACATGGCAAGAACACCGAGAACTCGATAACCATTCCATTGGATAACCTTGCCACCCAGCGCCTCAATCCTCGCGTACTCGTCTTCCCTATTTGGCTGAAGCACGAAGAAGAACAAGACAATACGTATCCAATTACCCTCAGGACTCGAGTCAATTCATGACCAGTACTCATAAATGTAATCAATGGGAGTCCATGGCTTACTTTATGATCTAGTGACAGGGGCAGGGGCTGCTTGCCCCGGCAGAGAACAGCACGCGAGTCACCGCAGTTGGCTACGATGACATGAGACGAGCAAACGACTGCAACGACAGCAGTTGACCCCACGGTGTCTGGAGCAACAGGCTGTGCTCCAGATGCAGCATTTCCTCCCACCTCAGCGTCAACACGACTGAAGCAATCCACGAACGCCTTCTCCCACAGCTTCTTGGACTCAACCCCAGATAAGTCAGAGCCACAGGCATCGTCCTCTGCTCTACGCAGCTCCTCTGTTAGTACGGCGTGGATCCTCTTCCGGCAGTAATTGGCAACCTGCAAGAGATGAGAGCATTGATAAAAGGTTATCATCGGTGTAGGAATTCGTTTCATGTGCTGTGGTGAGGAAAAAAGGAACCTGAACGCCACCGTGGCCATCGTAGACGGCAAAGAAATGGGCTGGAAGGCGGAAGGAGGCCCGGTCGAGGCCGTCGACTGCCGCGTCGCCGGCGACCATCCACAGAGGAAGGTCGAAAAATCGCGGGACCACGACATAGTCGTCCTCCATCTCCGGGCGGCGGCCGCATATGGACTCCAGGCCCCAGAGGGGAACGCAGTCCATGGCGAAGACGCTCCTGGCTGTGGGCCCCACAGCCCTCGGCTCGGCAGCCTCCGCGACGGCGACGGAGGCGGCAGCGGCGGTGAGGTCGTCGAACACGAGCGCGGGCCCCGCGACGAGCGAAGTGCCTAGCTCGGCGAAGCCCTCGAAGTCGGCGCTGGCGACGCTGCTGCAGTCGCTGGCGACGGAGCACGGGCTCCCGCAGGCGGACTCGTCTCCGGGGGCGGGGGCGGGGGCGGTGACGGGCGGCAGCGCGGCCCCTAGAGCCTCCTCCATGGCCTCGGCGACGGCGGCGGCGGCGAAGAGAGTGAGGCCCGCGGCGGCGGAGCTAAGCGTGGGGGCAGGAGGCGGGGCGGGCAGGGCGAGGTCCTCCATGGGAATGGGAGCGGGAGAGGGGCGGAGTGTCAGAGGTGGTGGGGATCGGCATGGTGTGGAGTGGAGTCGCGATGGCGAGCAGGCGGTGGGCGTGGGGGCCTACTCATGGGCGGATCTGGAGCGAATCCAGAGGTAGGTGAGGGAAGGAGATGGCGGCTCACGGTCACGGGAGGTGCCCTGGGGAGGAAGGAAGCAGCAAGCAACCCAGCGCCGGAGCCACAAACCGCGCTCGATCCTTTGCCTTGCCGACGCGGCCTCCTCCTCCGCCGCCGCCGCCGCCGACCCCGACCGGAGAGAGAGAGAGAGAGGAGGGATTTGGGGATCGATCGGGTGTTGCGTGGGGTGGAGGAGGAAGAAGAGGGTTGGGGCCCAGCTGTCAGTGAGACAGTGGGCAGTGGTGTTGACATCAGCACGTGCTGACGTCTGGGCCGTTGATGGGGCCTGCCTTGGAAATGGCGGGGACACGTGGCCACGCGCTCAGCCACCACTCACTCTACCCCCATCATCACCAACACCAAGCAATTCCTTACTGTACAGTGCAGTCCCATCTCATCTGTACAACCGCTGTAGTACCATCATCTAGGAAAAGTACGAGTCTTCTAGGGATTTATTTTAGTTCATATCCGCTAATTAAGAGTATTAAATATATACTAATAATAAAATTAATTATATAAATAAGAGCTAATTCATGAGATAAATTTTTTAAAACTAATTAATCCATAATTAACACATGTTTACTGTAGTATCACATAGACTAATCATGGATTAATTAGGCTCAATAGATTCGTCTCAAATTAGTTCAGGTTATGAAATGGGTTTTATTTTTAATCTACATTTAATACTTCTAATTATTGTACAAACATTCGATGTGACAGGGATTAAAAATAAGTCCCTGAAAACAAACAGGATCTAACTCTCCGTCTTATAAAAGTAAAATCCTAAAGATGAATTTAAATATATACTATGTCTAAATTTGATTTTACCTAAAATTTGGTTTTTTATAGTACGAAAAGGAGTATGCAAGTTTTAGTAGGTCGGTTTGAGAAATCAAATCATACAAGATGGGTTATCCATCACAATACTACTCCTTTTATTTGGTGGAGTAACTATTTTTTACTTTTTTTTTCTTTTCTCCTATTTGGTGTATGCTTTGGGGGATGAGGTGAGGATGGACAATACCATTTCATTCACCAAAGATCAAACCAAACACACCCATTTACAAATAGAGAAAATTTTAAATAAAATACTATCACAAGCAAGTACGTTTTCTTGTGTGATAATGACAATGTGGGGTCAGGAGCAACATATGGGGCCTACGCCCTTTAAGTGCCCAATGAACCAACATGTTTCTTAAATAAAAATAATCCATCATATATGATAAACCCTGAGCTCCACTCGATGCGCTCAAGGATATGATTTGGTCGATCTTTCGGTGAGTTGAGATAACTACGATTTGGAAGACACGTTGACGATCCGACTACAACCGTACGAGACGTTGTTGTGTTGCGCCTTAGCGGTCGATACACCTCTCCGTGGATTGTTGATCTTACCGGTGCAGATCAACCTTATTCCTGCAAACAAATCGAAGAAACAAGCAAGAACAAGATAAAAACAATCTGAATTGCAAATAGGAATTAAATACAAATGATAAGTTGGGGTTCCGAGGAACAAGCAGACGGATGGTCTAGCCGACACGCGCGCTGCAAGCAAGTAGCAATGGCTAAACGTTAATCTGACAAAACCCAAGAAACCGTGAAGGGGTACCTAGCTATTTAAGTAGGTGGGAGGACGACTAAGGGAGCCCTAGGGTCGTGCTCCACCTGTTTGGGACGCACCCCACATGGGCGGGGTCCCAAACAAAGTTACAAGCCCATAGACACATTATAGGTGATGCAATATCTTATTTTTTCAATTGCGGTCGACTGGGATGGAGTTTGGTGATGAAACTGGATCCATTGGAAAGAGGACTCCGAGAGCTTTCCATCAAGTACTCACGGGCCAAAAACGGAGCTCGTATGCAGATTTGGCGGTCGTTTGAAGTCAACGTTGCTGCAGGTGGTCGAATTGGATTTCAGCACTTTGAGGACTTGATCTTGATGTCTTCTTGTTGATCCATGATGTGAACAACGGTTGTATCCATAATAGCCATGGTCACATCATCCTCCCCTTCTTCACGGAAAATCATCCTCGGTTTTTCCATATGGTTCTCTTCACGTAATCCATTTAAAATAACATGTTTCACAAAATCAAAACAAGACAGACTCGAGATAACATAATTAGTCGTTACAATACTCTCTAGCCTGCTGTTACCTTGCATAACTACAGGAGGTTCCAAATCTGAACATATATAAACTCTATGCACCAGATATATTCCTCCATCAGTATATCCTCCAAAGATATGAAAAATAGTATTAATTGGACATCTCAAATCAGACTTAACAAATAATTTCTCCTTCAAATTGTCGAGCTCACAAAATTTATCAAATTGAATATAGCCCAAAGTATTTAAAGAAGATATCAGTTCACATTTCCCTACTTCATTAGCAATGTGAATAACATGCTTAAAATCAGCACATAAAGAACTAACACTAGAAATAGCATGTTCATTCACTAGTTGTGGTATGGATATAAGTGAATGATTATCACACAACACTTCTTTATCACAAGGAACAACAAACAAATCAACTTGTGACAAAGGAATATCAGCAATTGGTTCCACTAATGGTTACTCTACCATGGCATGAAAAGTGGACATGTGTAGCTCAGCTTGATAATACTTACCTTCATTTACTTCATCACCATTTAATTTACCTTGTGAACTTTCCTCAGACATCACAGGTGCTTCATGGATTTCTTCTTTCTTCTGAAGAACATCATTCTCCTGCTTTTGATAATTGTTTACTTACTGCAAATTATTAGCAATAGGAGGCATGTGTACAACTTGTTGCTTCTTTACATCCTCAATTTGTTTTTCCGCATTGCAAGCAAGTTGTAACAAATGAGCAAAAGAACTATAACTTTGACATGCAAGCATGCCCTGAATTTCACTATTAAGCCCACGTAAAAACCTCAATTCCGTTGCTTCTTCGCATTCATATAAACCACAACATAATAAACAAGCATGCATATCATGATGATATGAAGTAACAGTTTTAGTATCTTGCTTTAAACATTGCAGTTTGTTGAACAGAATATCAGCATAATACATGGGAACATAAATATCTCTCAAATATCGTTTCATGTTTTTCCAAGATTGAGGTATTTTATTATGCCTACAAAGATATTTCCAATCATCAGAAGTATATTTAACTAAAACACTAGAGGCACACATAACCATATGTTTCTCAGACAATTTATGTTTTTGAAATTCTCTATCAACAGCTAGCTCCCAATCAACGTAAGCATGAGGATCATAATTTCCTTCAAAATAAGGATTGATCTTAGCTAGAGAATCATAATTTACGTTGTGCAGATTTGATCTTAGCTAGAACATCATCACTTACCTCATAATGGTCATGTTCATTACTCCTCATGTCTCGACGAAGATGTCGATGTTGAGCACAGTTATTCCCAATCGTCTTTCGTATCGTTGCCATTGTTAGTAGAGGACAAGAAACATACAAAAATATGCACGTTCCTATTAACTACTAGGTAGTAGAGGCTCAAATATCACACAAACTCAAGCTTTTAACCGAGCTCTTACAAGTTCTTACCAATGCAAGCGGAATGGTGATATACACCGACTCAACCAAGCACCCCAATGGAGGTTGGATGTATCGATGCCTTAGCAAACACTTGCTATACGGCTGCAATCAAATCTGTGGAGCTTTGGGTAGGCTTAAATATGTAGTAAAGGAGTAGCAAATGCTCAAATCAGAGAATGCAAAGTTGAATAATTGTTCAAAGTCAGTACCGTGCTGGTCCTAGGCTAGAACGTACTAGAGACGCGAGCCTAGACACAAACGATACCACAAGATAACACTAGGAACTACTCAAGCACAACTCTGATATACAAAAGCAAACTCAAAGATAACAGCTGATTTTCTCTTTTCTTTCTTTTTTTCTTCTTTTTTTCCTTCTTTCTTTTTTTTGGTGCGGCTTTTGTGTTCTTTTTTAGCACCTTTCTGCCTTTTTTATTTTATTTTTTCAGCAAAAACAACTCAGGGATCTGGATGTAAGATTACAGGGACTCAAATGTAAATATAAAAATTACAGGGACTCGAATGTAAAAGTGCAAACCCTAAAATTGACATTATACAAAAATGGAATGCTCTCGTCCCATAGGTTCCGTTTTTGCAAACAGATCTCAAATCCGACACCAAAATATTTTTTTACAAGGTGTAGCAACTCACGGTATGGGAGAGTGGGAGGCATGCGGTGGAGAGGTGGAGGGGAAACCGGTTCGGATTTGGCGTGTGGAAAAAAAAGGAAACTAATCCAATCTACTATTCTCTCCCGAACCAAACAGATATCAATCTAATCTAATCTAATCCAATCTAATCTCCTCCTTCCATCTCCCTCACCTCATGTGCAACACCAATAACCAAACCACGGGATAGGAGACAAACCGACAAACCACACGATAGAAACTCTAATGCAACTACAAAACTAACTAACAGAAACTTCTGAAAACAAGAAAATGGAACCTTGGCGTCAAGACAATTCCGTTTTCGTTGGTCCCGACGACAACAAACACTCGCCGACGGCGACGACAGTGGTACTAACCGTGACAAGAACTCGAAACTCTAAACGGACTAGAAGCTAAGACCAGCAACACGACGCGACGATGCAATGCAAAACTCAACAAAGTAAAAACTGAAAAGAACAATGTAATGACACAAATATGGCTAGGTAAAGGATGCAAATTTGAAAAGAAGAAAAATGGAACCTTGGCGTCAAGACGATTCCGTTTTCGTTGGTCCGACGACAACAAACACTCGCCGACGGCGACGATAGTGGTACTAACCGTGACAAGAACTCGAAACTCTAAACGGACTAGAAGCTAAGACCAGCAACACGATGCGACGATGCAATGCAAAACTCAACAAAGTAAAAACTGAAAAGAACAATGCAATGGCACAAATATGGCTAGGTAAAGGATGCAAATTTTTTTGTATGGCTATTTTCTGGTTATAGGTAGATAAAAACTCACCGAGCAACGAAAGCTCTGATACCAAATGATGAGTCCGGCCCAAGTGGGGTTGGACGAAAGCCCGACACACCGATCCGGATTCCCCGAATCCCACAATCTTAGCACCATACGCCCGAAGCTCGACACACTGATCCGGATTTTTCCAAATCCCGCAATCTTAGCACCGCAACTCCGACGCACCCACTCGGGGAAAGGCTCAATCACCCTAAAAGACTAGTCTGATAGGGGAAGGGTGGCTCTCCCTTTTAAGGTGGCTTCCTCCTCCCAAGCTAAGCAAGGTGGGATTATTCAGAGGCTCACACGGTCGCCGCCCGACTATAATTGCGCCACTTGGCCCATCTTGTTGCGTCTTTGCCAGCGGGTAATAGTGGAGGATGTCCTCATCATTCTCTCCTTCTTAACAAGGGCCCAGCTCTGATACCACTTGATAAACCTTGAGCTCCACTCGATGCGCTCAAGGATATGATTTGGCCCGATCTTTCTGTGAGTTGAGATAACTACGATTTGGAAGACACGTTGACGATCCGAGTACAACCGTACGAGACGTAGTTGTGTTGCGCCTTAGCGATCGATACACCTCTCCGTGGATTGTTGATCTTGCCGGTGCAGATCAACCTTATTCCTGCAAACAAATCGAAGAAACAAGCAAGAACAAGATAAAAACAATTTGAATTGCAAATAGGAATTGAATACAAATGATAAGTTGGGTTCCGAAGAACAAGCAGACGGACGGTCTAACCGACACGCGTGCTGCAAGCAAGTAGCAATGGCTAAACTTTAATCTAACAAAACCCAAGAAACCCTGAAGGGGTACCTAGATATTTAAGTAGGTGGGAGGACGACCAAGGGAGCCCTAGTGTCGTGCTCCACCTGTTTGGGGCGTACCCCACATGGGTCCCACATGGGTCGGGGTCCCAAACGAAGTTACAAGCCCATAGGCCCATTATAGGTGATGCAACATCTTGTTTCTTCAATTGCGGCCGACTGGGATGGAGTTTGGTGATGAAACTGGATCCATTGGACAGAGGACTCCGAGAGCTTTCCATCAAGTACTCACGGGTCAAAAACGGAGCTCGTATGCAGATTTGGCGGTCGCTTGAAGTCAACGTTGCTGCAAGTGGTCGAATTGGATTCTAGCACTTGGAGGACTTTGATCTTGATGTCTTCTTGTTGATCCATGATGTGAACAACGGTTGTATCCATAGTAGCCATGGTCACATCAATATACCACTGACTTTATCACGTTCTATGATATGCCATCGATTTTTTTTAACTTCTATGATTTACCATCGCCGTCTGGTTAGCCTCCGTTAGTACTATACATTTTTATTCAAATGATAAAAATACCCCTAAAATAAAAACTTCCAAAATTCGAACAAAACTTCCGATATATCATATTATAAACATAAGACTGTAAACATCCAAAATTTGGTCTTAAACTTAAAATATGATATTTCAGATTTTTTTATCCAAATTTTGGAAGTTTTGATCATTTGGATAAAAATGTACAGAACTAACGGAGGTTAACCGACGATAATGGTATATCGTAGAAGTTAAGCAAAAGTCGATGACATATTGTAGGTCAGTGATAAATCGTAGGTCTGTGACAAACTCAGTGGTATATAATGGATTATCTTAAAAAAAACTGCACGATTGCTTGATTGGCTGATATTCAGATTTTAAGTTTTAGATATTAGTTATAGGACTACTTTTAAGGCTTTCTTCCGTGCTTCCCAGGGATGAAATTTGATTACATATTTCCCGATCTGATCCGCTTTGAAACCGGTCCAAATGAGGATATGGTAAGTGTTTTTTTTTTCTAAAATCCGATGGATTAGAATCATGATATGCTATTGCTAGAATCCCCGAAAATGCCATCCTGGTAACCCAATTTTAAGCCATATCACCACACAATATGATTGGATCATACATTATCATAACTTTCAAACCCCCTCCCGAGTTTGGAAGTTTAATTGGCTTCATTGCATAATGGTAAGTTGTTTTCAGTTGACATTATTGCATTGTCCATATATGCACATATTATCCGATATTGTTAATATGTTTATAAACCGAGAATGCTCCAACTCTGCCTCATATATATCCGACACCACATCCACACGGAATCTCCTCATTTTTACACATGGTGCTTCCGTTGTCGGCTCACTTTTCAGATGATGATCAAGAAGACATAAAGAAATATGTATCTAAAATTATTCTTACAAAACAAATTTAAAACTTCAGAATCACTTTGGTCATAAATCCAAAGCTGAAACAAAGTGGGGTAATGTTTTGTGTGTGTGAGAAAGAGGTTAGTTTCACGTTGACGGTTAGGATGCATGGCTCACTCGGATAACCTCATATACGGATTATATCAGTGTGGTTTCAAGTAGTACGTAAGATATAGAAGGTGGGTTGAAACGCAAATCGCAAGGCCTCATGCATTCAGAATTCTCGGATGGAGCAACCCCTCATTCAGAATTGGTCAGTGTTAACAAGAATCAGTCCGCGTCAAGCTCACAACATGGTACCTGACAAGCCGCTCTTTACAACAACAACAACAACGTCATTTTGCGCTATCAGTAAACTGTAAAGTCCCTGTAAACCTGTAATGGCCATTTTGTTGGTACTTCACGCTGAAGTAAAAAAAAAAAAACTTATTTAACATCAGTACCCTGTAAACCTGTAATGGCCATTTTGTTGGTACTTCACGCTGAAGAAAAAAAAAAAAACTCATTTAACATCAGTACATGGAAGGCAAAAAAAGAAGAAATGCACCAGCCGGGAATCGAACCCGGGTCTGTACCGTGGCAGGGTACTATTCTACCACTAGACCACTGGTGCCGCTCGTATTACTGAAGCTCATTTTTCTCTTTAGTCTTAGTTCCTACTACAGCTAGTAGTAACAATGTTTCCTTCCAAGTGTCAAAACACACAATGACACAAACACTAACCAGAGATACTGGATGATTTATTAAGCAATACGATTGTATTCCCAGAGTGGTCGCCAGAGGAACTGAAGCTCAGCACGTAATACTGCTGTAATGCTACTATATGTTTTGCTACTTTAGCACTGACATCAACAAGGCACTGACAGCACACGGCTACACCGTTGGGCGAACAATGCACATTTGGCCAACAAGCATATCAAAAGATCCAGAACAAAAATTTCGGTGCTTTCGTGCAAACCTCATGTACAAAAGGTCCTGCAGTTGGCAACAAAGCAGATATGACATACTCTCTGTCCTAAAAAAAATTAATTATAGATACAGGTATCATATACTCTCTCTGTCTCGGAAAGAATCTAATTCTAGAGATGAATGAAATCTAGAAAAACACCTAGAATTAGGATTCATCGCAACTCCCTATGATTAAAGTTTCAAGGCCGCACTAATCATTCGTGCAATGGAGGATAAGCTAAAGACAAATAAACGAAACAATTTGAAAATAATTTGTTGATAAAACTTTTATGCTTAATGTTTTAAAATCTAATACCGAAAAATAGGGTTTGATGAAAAACCCCTAAATTCAAAATTCGATTTCTGGTTGTGGCTGATAAGTTGGCGTGCAGACAATGAGATTTGTATGAGGGGTAAAATTTCCAGGTCCCAGGATAGAACAAAGCGCACAAATCTCCACCCAAATCGGTCGTGCTTATAGGGGTAAATTTTGAGCTTGTATGTGTAATGTACCAGCAGAAAGAATACTCGTATAAGCAAAGCAAATTATAAGCTTGCTAAAGTATCAGCGGAAGTATCAATTTTGAAAGTATGAGATGTACTCCAGTGATTTATTAGTGAGGAAGACAAAGAATCACATTTCAATCTTCTTCTTCTTCTTTGTTGTTGTTGAGAGGAGCAGCTAAACTAATCCTGTCTCTAATCTCCTCTGGCAATAAGAATAAACAGGAGGGGAGGGAATCCTCAATACAGTGTTAATACTGCATATTCGGACGGAAACCGAAACGATCCAGTAATGCAGGGCGTCGTCCTCGGTGCGCTTCTGCAGGCACGCCCGTTTTCTCCTCTCTTCTCACGGGATGAGGGGGATTGGATTGATTTTGCCCCATTAATCATCTTGTTATGTGCCTAGCTGTTTCTTCTTCATCAACATTTAATTTTCCACCCCCATGTCCTACCTTCATCAAATCAAAATGAGGCTTCAGTGCAGGTTTCACCCAACCTCACCTTCACACCCTACTACTCCATCATCAGTGGGAACTGGGTCACCAAGGATTGACGTTCTATAATAACCCCCAACTTGTCCTTCTATCACAACACCACCAGCATATCACACCATGTTTCTCATCACCAGCTAGTAGGAGTATCTGTTTATACGAGTGCAACCGTAAACGTCAAAACTTTTAAAAAGGACACCAGCTCGAATTCTTAACTAGGAGTAGCAACAACAAACTGTTCACAATCAGGCTCGGCGACCTGAATTATTTATATTGATCTTTTATTACGGACCTGGCTGCTCAAAGTTACAAAAACATAATATCCACAACATCTTACACGGTGCTCTCAAAGCACAATAGATATACTAAAGGAAACAGTTGGAATACTGTAGTTGCCGGGGATAAATAGTCCAACACAGATCCCCTATTGTGCCAGGAAATAGTCCAGGTTCCCCAAAAGCTACATTATTGATCGGTTCAAACTACAGGATCATATAAGCTGGGTAAATAAATCAAGAAAGAATTGACGTATCACAATTATAATATACACCGAACCATTCGCTGGTTTTTTTTGTTTGCCAAAGTAGTAATTACTCCAAAACACTGCCTTGCCTGGCCATAGGTAGCAAGGAACATACTGTGCTCAGACAAAATTTATTGTGAAGGAGACATAAGGGTGCGCCTCGGTTTCACCTCCCAGACCAGCTACACCAACATCGTCTTCAGATTTCCAGTAAATACTGCAATTCAGAGGCTCAATTAATGACAAAAGCAGGTGCATGTTGTGACTAACAATGCAATGAACACAAACTCAAACGCTGAATTACCTATGGACATTGCCACAGAGTTCCTCCAGGATGCTCCTTACTTTCTTTTCACCTTTTTGAGAAGGTGCTAGAACAGCAGACTGATGAAAACATAAACATCATATGATATTAGATTAGGCATCAAAGTACAAATTTGTCTATCATATAATACAATAGATTACCAGGAATGATGGGGGAAGACCATATCTAAGAATGCTCTCTACAAAGACACGCACAGCACAGAAGTGCATCCAGGAACTGAATACCTGCAGAACATTTTATGTAAGCAACTACAACTGAGCACCATGAAAACATAAATTCACAAGGAATGAAGCAAAGAAAATGAAAGAGAAGAAGCAAACCACAAAACTCAACAATCAAGAACCATGTGCTCTGTAATAAGTATGTCTATAGCCTATAGAGCTAGGCTCTAACTAACTCAGTTCAGTAAACAAATCCTTCATGGAGGACTTTTTTTTTCTTTTTTTTCTATTTCGCACGTAGAGAAGCACAAAAGTTTTGCACTTTAGCATGACGTACATAAATGTTATTCTGCACAAACTAAAATAACCAATTATGGATAATAAACAAAAGCTTATCAGTACATCCCAGAAACAAGGATTTATCCCTGAATAATAAGGTGGCACTAGTGAGATAATAGCAGCAGTAGGAAGAACTTGCATTATGCCATGAAGTTATAACTTACTAAAATCGTTATGTAAAATTTAAACATAAAACACAACGTGGCATCTATCTATTGCTGGCAAGTAGCAACTGAGACCAGACAATATCTGCTTACTGGTTCAGATTCCGCATAATTGGATGCTTTTCAGGACAATTAAGACCGTCAGGCTACTAAAGGAGATGAAAACACAATCTCTATTCTGGTGCAAAATGATGAAATGAACATCAAACATTAATTGGTAGTAGTTTCAATAAAACTTATATGAGACAAAAATGACATTCATAAGGATAAAAATGAAGTTCTTCTCTGAAGAAATGTCATTGTTGACAGGATTATTAAATAAGCCTAAAAAGACATGCACCTCACTGTAGCTGGCATAGCACCATTGAAGAAGAGATGCCCTCATTGCTTCCTGGTCTTGCATTAGCTTTTCCAGCTCTTCCTTCCTACTTTCCTGTGCTTCAGGACTATACTCAAAATCACGAACCTGCATTTCAACAAAATACATGTTAATGGAAGACAGAGAATTGCCAGATTGATAGGGACAGAAAAACAAGACTGAATTTCTGCCCCAAGTTATTTCGAACTCCTAAGGCTCTAGAGATAAAAGCTAAATGTGAAGTGTAAACAAAGGTTTTTGATGAAAAAGTTAGGACGAGAAATTTACCTGGAAACTTTTTTCACGTGCACGGACCTTAAAGTTGTCAACAACCTTAGCAAACAGTGTTACCGTGTAGAGAGCATACTCATTGTCCTCATAAAGTTTTTTAGACGATCTCGGTACCTATAAATCAATAATTAGTTCAAGGAAAAAAGCACTCAAATATAAGCACCAATTACGAATACTAATCACATCAACATGTAGTGCTGGGAATAAAAAGGTCCTTGTAAGGGCTAAATAAAACAATCTGAGTAAAGAATTTACAGGTCAAACGGATCTTTACTTTAAGTGGTTTCTACAGGGGTAACGTCTCATGCTAGTATAACTACTAACACCACAAGTGGTAACAAATTTTCACTGTTGGTTTGAACAAGAACTACAAAAGTAAAATAAGCAACTTGCTGAAAGGAAGAAAAACATGCAAATAGTTAAATGAAAGTCTATTACTAACCGTGTCACTATACAAGAGCATATACTTACCACAAATGTGTCAAGGGACTCATAGCTTGACAACCAATCCTTTTGGGAGTACTTAGGAACAACAGCAAGAAGTGTCACTAGATGTTCTGATGTGACCATATCCTCTGGTTTTACCAGATTGGAAAGATCACGAACTGCTAAACTGTACAGAAGGAAAACAAACTAATTAGAGTTGACTAACAAAAGATGAAACCATACCCTTGCATTTCAGAGTCCTTTGAAATAAAACAAGAAACAATTGCCTTAAAGCCAAAAACTCAGTGGCATGCAATCTACCTTCCAGTTTGTTTTCTGTTGATCGCACTAAGCTGGCTCCTTACATTATTGTATTCCGCTCCTCGAACCTAAAGGTAGAAAACACATTCAGCTGTTGTAAATTCAACAGATCACGCTGTAGTGGTGTGCGCGATAACTCAATGCTAAAAGGGGAGACGTGGATGCCTAAGAATGGTTGTGTTGATAGCTGGCTAGAAGAACAAAACATACCAAAACAGAAACCAAGCTACACCCTGTAAACACACACACTTGCCAGGAGTACAAAGCTCACTAGCTTGAACTTTGCACGTTATGGAGATAATGTCAAAACTTGCCTAGTTGTTGCAAAGCAAGCAACCAATTCCCGCTGAACAGCAAAACTTTATGTCTTATGTACAAGAAGAAAAAGAATATGAATACACCAAGTGTCGCTAATTAATGACTAGAGACAGCATTAGGGTCGAAATATATTAACAGCACTATATCTAGCTTGTGGTGTTGACTAGTGATTATGTGGTCACAAGGGCAAAAGGTAACGAAGAGGAGAGAAGCAGGGTCATCACCTTCATGTCATCTTCAATCTTGGCGACCTGTGATTGGATGCTGCCCACGATCTCCTTGAGCGGCGACATCGTTGGGTACTTGCCCTCATCCCACACAAACCTAGAAAAGAAGAAGCAAAGGAAGAAAGAGGTAGAGAGCTTTAGCAAGGAGTTGGAATCGCTGAGCCGAGCGGCAGCAGGCGCACGACCGACCTGGTGAGGTAGGTGTCGACGGGGACGCCGTCGACGGTGAGAGCCCCACTCTCGACACCCCCGGCGCGCTCTAGCTCCTCGATCTGCCTCCGGATCTTGTGCGAGACCCCCTCGATGAAGACGTTGGACTGCAGCGGCGGCGGCAGGAATAAAAGGAATCGCGTGAGAGCGGGGGCAAGGGAGATCGAGATCGGGGAGAAGAGAAGGGTACCTTGACGAGATCGTCGCTGAGGGCGAGGAGGGAGTCGAGCGTGCCGACGCGGAGCTCGGGGACGTTGAACTGCGGCGGAGGAGGGTGAGGATGGTGGTGCAGGAAGGAAGGCGAGGAGGATGCGATGCTTACCCGGTAGAGCGGCGTGTCGAAGGAGTGGCGCGAGATGGAGTCCTGGAGGCGCGCCCAGAGAGAATTGGCGGTGGCGCCAGGACTCTGCACGGGAAGAGACACGATCCAATAACGTGTCGCCATCTCCGCCGCAGCCGCAAGCTCGCTGGCGGTGAGGAGGGGGCCTGCTTCGTCTCCGCCTCCGGCAACTTCCCTTGCTGGATTGGGGGGTGGAGATGGATCGATCGGAGCCGGAGGGGAAAAGAAAAAACCAGAGAAGAGAGAAAACTAGGTGGGGTGGTTAAATGGGCCGAACCGAGTAAGCCCACCTTTTCTATGCTGGTTTTCCTTTATTTTACACAAGGTTGATTTAGACTTGTAACTCCTAGCTAATCTGCTCATATTTCTACACATACAACTGCATCTTTTGTATATTGTATTACAATAGATGTTTAATTTGATATAAAACTCTTAGCTAAGTTAGCTTCTACTAGTATATTCTTTGTATACAATTATATCGATCAATCTACATTATAATATATGGAATCATCAAGATCTCTTTTTTTTAATACTCTGATTACTGTGAGAATTTCATGATTTCTTTTCAACCTTTTTATAATAGTAGAGAAATAATTGATAGATTGATTATGGCACCACTTCAAGTCAACAAAGGAGCTGAGCTGACAACTACACAAAGTATGTTTGTAATGTGACAAGCAGGCCCAAGGCTGTGAGAGACCACAAACATCAAATATGCTGTTGAACTTAGGGCCTGTTTGGTAGAGCTCCAACTCCTAAATTTAACTTCAGGAGTTGGGTCTGGAGTGGAGTTGTGGAGCTACCTAAACCAAGCTCCACCTCTCTAGTTCATTTTGTGAGAGAGCTCCACCCAGCTCCACTCCAATTTTAGGTGGAGCTGAAACTGTTTGACTGAGCTCTAGCTCCAAGAAAGGTGGAGCTGGAGCTAGAGCTGTGTTAAACAGACCCTTACACAGCAACAACAGCTGAAAAACCCAAATCAACACAACTAATAATAGTTTCATACATCATCTTCCATGCCTCCCACAAATCGGCTTCTTGATACCAACATGTCCTATGAAAGCAAGCCAATTCAATTCAGGAGCTCAGCTCAAGCTCAACAGGGTTTTCCACATGTATCATCTGGAAATCTGATTACAGCGCTGGACTTGTAAATACAATCAAACTCGCACAGTTCCCAGCCAATCATCAAACACAAGAGCACTACAGATCCAAATAATAGTAAATTGGCGAGCTTATAGGCTTGGAAGGGATCCTGCTCGTATGAACTCTTTGAGAAGGGCCTTCTCCTCGTTAATCTTCTTCTTCTCCGCAGCATCGCGTGGCTTGATCTTGCGCTTCTCCTCCAGCATCCATTTGTACAGTTGGCGCTGATCGTCTTGGGAAATTGGTGGGAGCACCTTTATGGGTGCAACAATTGGTTCCGCAGGCTTCTCAGCAGCCGCAGGAGATGAGGTTGGCGCAGCAGAAGTAGGATCACTCTCGGTATCTTTGTTTCCTGAGTCCTTTTGGTAGGTCCTCATAAGTAGATAAGCTGCATATTGTTGTAAGGATGTTAATCACTGAACTATGATAGTAGTATTTGAGTAAGCAAAGCAGAAGTGCAGAATAACAGCACATAGAGCTACAGAAGTGGATCTCTTAAAGGATATATATATATATATGCGCTCAATTTATGCATATCTATTTCTTCAGCACGTTAATATCCTGTTGGGAGAATCTAGGATACCCTGATACGTCCCTCGAACGATGAATCCGTATCAGATACGTGAGGGGATACGGATACGTATAGGAATAGGATACACTCTGATACTAATCCCAGATCCTGTTCACTTCGCTCCATCTCACGATAGCACCGATCCTAGCATGCCACGCCGCCATAAAGTGAGTGAATGGCCTTGGCGCCGGACGGCTGGAGGTGTACCAGCTCCACTGCCGGGCGCAGCGCCACCACGGTCCCTGGGCGCAAAGCTATCGCCACTGGCCGATTGCATCTTTCGTGCCTAACGAGGTAGTAAGATATTGACTGTTGAGTTTCTTCCGTCGATCTGCAATTCATCTTGTTTTGTCTACATTCTCCTCCCTTATTTTCTTGGGACAAACAATTTCATAGATCTGATGGATTTTTAGAGTTGGTACCTAGCTGCATCTAGCATTCCTAATGCTACTGCGGCTGGAGGTTCAAGGTAAAACCAGCAAGGGAAAGAACATTATATTTTGTGATTTGATTTTGAGCACCGCTTGTAGTCTTACACTAATTTATACACTATCTTTGTTCTCTGTTGTGTGGACGTTGGTGATAGTATACAAGACTACAAGCCAGAAGGGATATTGGAGATCCCGTGCTAGCTTAGTGCTCATTGATCTGGTATACAATTGCAAGCATGATTTAGCTATAAATATGCATGTATTAATTTTCTTTGAATTATTATCATATTGGCAGTCCGTAAATTATTTTGGAGCTTTGGGCTGAACCTCCTAAGCTATAAATATGCATCTACTAATTTTCTTCTTAGAGAAGTTCAACATTTTTTTGTATTTTTATTAAATTTCCAAGTTCATCAAATTTCTATATTTTATTAAATTTCTATATATATAGACGTATCCCCGTATCCGTGTTTTCTAAAAAGTGTCGTATCCTCGTATCCCCGTATCGCATATCCATATCTAGGTAACATAGGGGAGAATCATCCAAAGATGTATATGTCTGCAACCATACAGTCAGGAGACTCAGATAGTGTGAAGAAGTGCACAAATATGATGGACTGCTCTGGTTTACCATTTACATGCATAACACTTGAGAAGAAACAAAAATAACTAGAAGAAACGTAAATACAGTAGTACTAGTAAATTAAAAGGGGTGTGTAGTGGTACTAGCAATGCACTGGTGTAGCTATGAAGTCCAAATAAGGCAGAGACAGAAATTGGCCCCAGTGCGAGTAAAACATTCTGTGTAGTTGGATGAGCTTATATGGTTGGAGAGTTTACTGAAGCGGATGTGGATGTTTCAGTGATGAGAGATGTGAGTAAAGCCGAGAATGCAACAACCTACCCACCCGCCTAAGAGAAGAATACTCGCCCAACTGCTGGTGCGATCAACAGTAGTCAGCCCTCGGTACGGAGGTGATCCAAGCAGAAATCTGAGGCGCAGCGGTAGAGGTAGATGACGGCATCGGGCAAGCTAAGTAGAGAAGGAAAGGGGAGAGCTGACCTCCGACGAAGACGTTGGCGGCCAGGAGGAAGGGGAACATGCGGCGCATGAAGCTCTTCTTGGCCTCCGGGAGCGGCGGTGGCGGGGTCGGCGGCGGAGGAGGCGCGTGATGAGGCGGCGGCTTGGGCTTGGCCATGTCCTTGGGATTGGATTAGATTCTCTCTCTGATACACACTGGGAGTCTGGGAGGGGAACAAGGGAAAGGGAAGCCAACACAACAATGGCTGCCACTGCCACCCAACCACAACACAAAGGAATAAAAAACAACAACAACGATGGCTTGAGTGGCTTTTTTTCCCTCCCCTTGAACAGTGGACAGCTAAATAACCAAATGATTTTGTGATAATTATGAGACTGTAAACGAATTAACTAACTATTATGAATGAAGTTAAAGAGTATCATACGTTGACATTTGTTTATTGTTGACAAACAAATACTACTAAGGCAGCGTTCGTTTGAGCTGGTTTCCAGCTTGCACAATAAATACGGAAAACGGAACGATTCATTAGCGCGTGATTAATTAAGTTTTAGCTAATTTTTTTAAAAAATGAATTAATTTGATTTTTTAAAGCAACTTATGTATAAAAACTTTTTGCAAAAAACACACCATTTAGTAGTTTGAAAAACGTGTGTGCGGAAAATAAGAGAGGTGAGTTGAGAAAAGGAGGGAAAGAAAAAAAAGCCTAATTTGACTTCTTTCCTTTGGGAGGTTATGATAATAAAATACAGTACTCCTTTCTTTGTGCTGTGACTCTGACGATCCGGTTCAATCTTGCAAGTTTCCGAGCACTACGCACATAGTAGTACTCCTACATCTGGGTAACTAGGAGTACAACACAGGAAACGCTAGTCATTATCTGTTGTAAGATCACAACAATTACATGGAATACGCAAGTATGAAAAAGCCAGGTAACCAGGATATAAATACACTCCACATCTTTCGCTGGTGTAGCTGATATGTACAACCTGCAGTGCACACCACAACATCCCACACAAAAATGATTCAAACCCAAACCCAAATTAATCATAACGTCCCACATAAACCAAAACCCCAAATGAAGCAATCCAGCTTTGCCTTTGCCTTTGCCTCCTTCCATACTGATGCTGCAAAACAGCACTAGCGAGCTTTTTGTTTCAAATCACAAACAAACTGTGCATTACAAAATGCAAATAAGCACTTTTGCATTCACCAAGTTGTAGTTGAAGCAATTACAGGGTTACACTTTATCCTCCTGATTCTAGAAAGCATGGACCTCACATCGAAAATATACAGCCGGGCCCTCGATTTGGGTCAGAATCCACCAAAAATAAACGAAATTTGCCGCTGCAACAGCCACCTCCATCCAGTTATCTAGACTGCATAAAACATATTTCACCTTCTAAAGGTGGACTTAAAAAGGCATGGAAACAACTATCTACCTGACACTAAGGTGGTTACGATTAGCTCCAAGTTGAATTAACATCACTATCATCCGCAGCTTCCATGTTACGGAGTCACTGACACCTAGCAAGTGAGATAAGGTCAAAAATATCAGAAAAATACTCCCTACAAAGAATATAGTAGCACAAGCTTTAAATTACTGCAAAACCCCATCTGCTTTTAGACATGGATCAATTAAACTGATCGACTCGAATTTCAATTCTATCACCCTACCTCTACTTCAAGAAATGATGAATACTAGCAACTTGATGTCCTAGAATAATTAGATGGAAAAGCAAATGGTAAGGAAGTTAATCACTGCATTGACATAACAAAATTCCACTTCACAATTCAAAGACAGTATCTGTTACCAACTAAAAAAGTAAGGAAGTTAAAAGTGCATACCTGTACAATAACTTTACATTTCAAAAAAGGGTTGCTCTGTAAAAGTGACCAACCCAGATTAATTTATCATTAGCCTGGCCCAGGATTTAGTGGAGCATATACACCGCCTTGAACAACTGGTCTCTGCTGGTTTGGGGGATGCAGTTGCTGCTTAGATTGCTCCTGGTGCCACTGGCCACCATACATAGTCAAACCACCTTGCATCTGCCTTTCCAGCACATCATGGCTAGATGATGGCAATAATCTCTCACCCCCAGCAAATGTATCTTGAGGAGAGCTAAGCATCATAGATGTTGAATTAACTGCATTTGAATCATTCGACACCTCGTGCTTCTGCTGGCTTATGGATGAAAGTCCAGTGCTGCCTGACTCTGTTCCCTGAGGAATAGGTGGTGTTGGAACCATCTGATTGTTTTGGACTTGAACGACTTGTGAATCTGGTCTACAATCAGAATTAGTTTGGAGGTTTTGGTGCATCGTCATTCTTTGGATGCTATTCTGCGATGAATGGACATGCCGTTGTTGCTGTTGTGTGGTCAGTGAAGATTTAGGATGGAGCGGAAGCTGCTGTGAAGTTAAGAGGGCCTGACTAGAACCCTGCAATACGCCTTGGTTACCAATATCTGGCAACTGTTTTGGTGATTGAGGCAATGGAGAACTGTATAGTTTATGTTGATTTCCAGGATGAGGGATTGACGGATTTGATGCTTTATTACCGGGTAAAGTTCCTTGGCCATGTTGAATCAGTTTATTCTCAGTAACTTGCTTTTTGGAAGACGCAGAAACAGCAGTGGTTGGAGTGGTGTCAACTGTAGTCTGAGGTATCAGCATGTTCCCTCGTCCTAAGCTCTTCATAAGCTTAGCCTGTTGACTACCTTGATTCCTTTGTTGCTGATTCTGTCTAGGCTGCTGTTGACTCTTCTTCGGCTTATGTTGTGTAGCATTGGTTGGTTGATTGGGATGCGCACAGCTATCTGGTGGATTTTTTGCAGCTTGCTGCCACTGATGCTGTAATTGTGAAGATGGGGCTGACGAGGCTGCAGGTGATTGCTTCTGCTGCTGACCATGCAAACCATTCTGTACACTGGGTACTGCAATTGCTCCAGGAAGATCATTCTGTTGCTGAGGCACCATATGTTGTTGGATGTTCCTTTCTTTAGCCAAGCGCATAGCATATGTTTGCTGCTGTGGATTCAAAGGGCTCGTCCCTTGGATCTGAGGATGCTGCGGATTTCCAAACATGTGTGACGGCTGTGAAATTTGATGTGTCTGTTGGTGTTGCTGAATAGGAAAAGACTGAACAGGTGAAGAAGATGCTGCATTGGAGAATGACTGATTCATGCTGCTGACAGCTTGAGTATTTCCCTGTGAAACCTGCATGCAGAACTCTGGCATCATAATCTGCCTATGCTCTTCCATATTTTGATCAGTCTACAGGAAAGGAAATATAAAATCAACTATCCCTAGGTTTTAACAGTTTATAAATTCAGGAGCTCATAGTTAAGATAAAATAACAAAGGTACTTTAACCACCATAAAGTTCAAGTCACATAAATAACATACGTAAATCCCTCTGATTCTAAAGCAACTAAGCTTTAGAATGTGTTGGGTCAAACTTTTTAAGCTTCAGTTACACAAAGAACTATTTAGTTTGGTCAGATAAAAATAAATTTCATGTTTTTCTAATTTCCCAAGGAACAAACATGTGGATGTCCAATCAGTTAACTGTCCTGAAGGGACATTGAAATTTGCGTAGTCAGTTCACTGGCAACGATTGACATCTTAGCATATAAAATCCGTCCGTAGAAAACAAAGAAAATGTGACATAGCAAAAACTTCGAGCAGTAAATCACTAGAAAAGCTGCATAGCATCCAACACAAGCATCCACTCTGATATCCTTCGATAAAGGCAACTTCTCATTTACATAACTTTGCTGGCAACATTAGTTCAATAACAAATATAGAAAGCAACTAAGCGGGAGCAGTACTCATGAATTTGTTTGTATAAGACATAAGTACACTAGCATCATTTATGCAATAACAAATAGAAAGCAATACTCATGAATCTAACATAAAATAATGCATGGATTGCATGGAGGGTGCAACTGGAAAGAGCAGCAAAGATACCAGTAAAAATCTCCCATTCTTTTCTTTGTAGGAAAAATGATAACCAATGGTGAAGAGCTTAAAAGTTAAAACATGCAGTTAACTCAAGTCTGACTCTGTGTGAGCACCAAGATTTAACTAGATAATAAATAAAAGGCTAACTCACATGAAGCACCTGCATAGGATTATGTGGCCGTAAGGTTGGATTTCCAGGGGCAGACATGGCTCCAGGATGGACATTTACTGCGTTTGGCACTCCTTGCCCACTGTTGGCTAATACATTTCCAGGTGAAACCACATTTGGCATTCCAGGGGAACTATGCCTAGGAAAGCCTGCAGTTGCAGCAATCATACCTCGATTTAGTCCTGACACCATGCCCATACCATGGGTACCAGGCATCACACGTGCACCACGATCAACCCCAGGAGGAAATGCTCCTGGAACAGAACCTCCAGTCTGCTGAAGATTTCTACCACTGAGAATATGGTTATAGTGAATCTTCTGTTGCTCATCACTTTGTAAAGAGGTACATCTAGGAACACCATATTTCTGAGCATCCCTATAGCAGAAATTGCACAGACGAAAACTTTTTAAATGAATTTTGTCATGTGTTCTTCTTAATACCTGCTACGAAGAACTAAGAATTTACCTTGAAGAGGCACTAAATGTTGAAGGTGGCGAAAAATTGTTGCTCAGAACCGTACCAGGCGACCCTGTTAACCTGGATTTCAAAGTTGAATTGGGAGTTGTAGGGCCATTGGAACCATGATGGTTTGGTGGTGTTAACCCAATTGTATGAGAACTCTGGCAACCACTACCCGGTGTACCTGCATCTAGGTTTGAACTTACAGCGTCGCAAAGATCAAGTGGCCTGTTACACATTACACATCAACATGAAGGTGACTACTGGATGCCGTTATGGTCATAAAATAATAATAATAACTAGAGAACATATAGGAAGATGAAACATCTTAGTATTTTCACCAAAGCAATATTAAAAAGAACACTCAAAAGCATTACATACGTCAAAGCGCCTCCGGATAAGTTATTTGGGCATGCTTGTGTTAGAGCAGCAGCATGAGAACTATGTGGCTGTATGATCAACTTGAGTTCCTGGCTATTACCCTACAGAAAAGACACAAGAAAAACATACCATAAGAAATACTTCCCAGTAACAACAAGGGTAGCGGAAAAAAGTACTCTGGCATAATGTGAATAATACATTATTACTTCAGCATTACTAGTTCAGAAAGATGATTGAGACAGATGGAAAGTGAGATAGTTCAACGAAAGAGTTTGCTACCACATCATATTTATCAAATATAGCATAGGTACATATGCATAAATTTATGTTGAAATAAAGAGGTGCATAGACAAGCATGGCTCTAGAACTAATACAAGTTCAAGACTAGAAAATGAATACTTGGTTTCACCATTACAACCTAAAATTCTTGCAAGACATAAAAACAAAAAAAAAAAAGCAAGAGTTACCTAACATCTGTTATAAATGAAACAAAAAAAGTTGCATGATTATACATTATAAACCACCAACAAATTAATGCGACCAGAATAATCATAAGGAAAAACATGAACCTTTCTACGTCTGGAGTGCAGTTGTCGCATGAGTAGAATCATTTTTTCAAAATGTGCCTTGAGATTTTCTTCCTCTATTGGTCCTTGAAGTCGTTGGAATAACTGCCTAGCGCTTCCCTGATGGTCATATGAATAAAACATGTTAAAAACTCAGTGAAATGCTCAACATGTCTTCACTTATAGCAATACTACTGATGAAAGCAACACCTGAATTCAGAAACAAAGTATCAGACACTAAATAGGTCCAACATCACATTTTTATGAGATGTACCCGCATATGTGGCAAGCAACTAAATATATAAATCAAAAGAGTAGTTATAACATGCCTTTGGAATGCCTGGCAACGTAAAATGATAGTGTTGAGATGAACCAGAGTCCTCTGCACTGTCGGCACCATCACCAGAATTTTTATCCACAAGAACCTTATAACGCTCCTTGCACCCTTTAGGTTGCCTATATACAGACTGCATGACAAGGTATTACAAAACTCAAGTTAATCAGGGAAAGATCACTCATCACTAACAGCAGCCCATGACATTATGATAAAATGTAATTTTTCACTGCAACTAGAGTTTACAACAGAACCCAAAACACACTCCTAATGGCATCTACCACTAAAATAAAATGCCTAGAACCAAGAATGGAAATAAAATCAGAGCTTGCAGTACATGTTTGAAGAATATACAACATAAAAAAAGATGCTATCCCAGATTTTAAATTACCTTGAACTGCTCAATGCTATTAATTGCATCGCTTACTAATTCCCAGTTTTGACCCAAGTCGTGGACAAGGACAACAAGAGCCTGAAATTTATGATATTTAAGTCATTACCACAAATCGTATTAAAGAACACATATATCAATCAAAGCCATCTACCAAAAGCATAAAAATTATGTGCACATGCAAACCTGATCCTCGAAGTTTGACCATCCACCACTGGAAGCAATCTACCAAAAGCATAGAACTTCAGTAAGCAAATTGTAGGAAAGAGATCCTGTTTGTACAGCATTTGTCCACACAACATTATGCTTGAATGTTCATGATTATGGTTTATGACTGCTCAACTTAAAAGGGAAATTGTTTATCATGTTAAGATCCAGTAACAAAACCACTGACTGAAAAGGACCAAATGGAAAGGAACAAAGCAAGACCATAAGAACAACATATGTGCAGTCAAACTTTGATTAGATAAGTGGTTATAAATATTCTGCAGAAGATATTGCCATATTGGAGGGGACAATTTGTATTCTGAAGAGTGAACCAATGTCCAAAACGACATGCATTTGTGACTAGAGGGAGTAGTATTTAGATCATGGATGAGAAATGAGGAGGTTCTGGACTTATGGACAGCTTTTCCTCGGATATCAGCAATCCTTTTCTACATTATTCATTGTATTCCAGCCATACAACTGAAATAACTATAACCTTACTACTTCCACCTGCTTGCTTGACCTGAGCTGAGTCTGTCACTCTATCTTGACCGACAAGCAACACAGGCCCTAGGTGAAACTACCTTACTGGTCTATTGCTCACAGAAAGAGGAACATGACATGACAAGAATCATTTTAATTTCTACCTTGGTTTAGGTATTACAGAGCAGAAAAATGTGCAGCAGATCAAAGGTCCCATCTTCGATCGCTGACAAAACTATGATGCTTATGCAAATAAAGAGAAAGGTGCATGGTAGTAGTTAGAGAAATCTTAGTACCTTCAGTGCTTTGCCTTTTCTCCCACGATCCCTATTGGTGATTATCTTTATAATTTTAGCAGAATTTGCCATGTTACTCATCTGTGATGCAACAGGAGAAGCTTCCTGTGAAATATCTATCCCTTGCCTCATCAATTTAAGCTTCTTCAAAGCGTGTTGACCACCATGGGAAGCTACGAATAAAAATAGACATGTTAAGAGCTACTTAATGTTTTCTCTCAAATAAAATATAGAGCAAATAGTTTGATTGCTGTATGACACAGGGTACAAGCACAATAATTAGAGGGGGTGAAGGTACCAATGTTCCATTTTGAATCAAATTGTTCGGAGTCTGATTTCTTCTTCAGAAAATCCTTCTGAACAGAATGTTTAAAAATGATATTAAAATCAAATTAAAATTGCAAAATAATCTAAATAGCATCATTAAATGAACCAGAAAATGGAAACAAAGAAAAAAAATTACCTGGTCGTATTGAGTAAAGAAATCAGCTTGGGATCGTTGATCACATATACGGCCCTGAAGCAATAGGAGAATAAATTTACTTGGACAAACATTGAAAACAACAATAATTGAGAGCATGCTTAAAGAATTAACCTTTGCAGAAGCCAAGGCACAGGAATTGGCTGCATTTTGAGAAGTCTTATATCCTGGGTTCTTAAGCTTTTTCTTCTTGTTAGCTTTAGTGACCACTTCCCTACCATCATATGGCAATTGTCTGTCAAAATCAACCGTTGATTCGAAGTCTGTATTTTTCCATGACAAGGACCCCCCATGCAACGAACTTTGATCATCTTGGTAGGAGCTTGTGTCCCCACTTGAAACATCAGTTTTACTTGTAACTTGGGTGGTTCCACCAATGCCAGCAGGGTATGGGCTTACGATTCGTTGTCTAGCAGCTGTACGGATGCGTTTTGTAGGAACTGCAAGGAAAGATGAAGGCCTTTTTCCATTCGATAACTTGTTTTCCAAATACGGTTCAAAAGGCACACGAGTACTTATTCCATATGATCTTGCACCGTTAATCCTCTGCTGCCCTAGGTGTTTCCTGCGGCCCATCTGTGATAACAAACCACCATCATATGCTTCCGGTAAATAAGTGCATGTCTCCCCTTCATCCTCATAAGCATTCTCCTGAGGCAAATCTGAAAACAAAATGTAAAGCATTACAAAGAGTAAAGACATAATAATAGGAATTAATAACATAGGACACAGGTAAGTATCACCTGTAGCAGAGTCACACCCAGATCCCTCATAGTCATCCTTGAGACCAATGTAACCAGCCTTCTGCAATTACCAACACTGTTAATATAGTATTTGACAACAGAAAGTGCCAACACTGTGAACATGAAAAAAGTAAAGTGCGCCAGTAATGATGAAAGAAACGGCAAAAAAAAAAGCAAATAAAATGGCATATTTTCCTTTTGGCGTTCATGCAGTACAGTACTTCCAAAAAGAACAAAAGCAACAGGATAATGAAACGCAGCATATGCCAGCAGCCCAGAAATATTTTAATACAGCAGTGGGAACATTTCAAACTTCTATTGCCAACAATATTCTTATGAGTCCTAAGTGAAAATATAGGCTGCCTTATCATTTCTGTTTGTTTACACATATAATGCCAGTCTATTTTGTGATCCAGCATTTTAACACACAATCTGCATATCAGAAATATAATATGCATAATATGTTCATTAGAAAAACTCTCTTCACCTTATGATGCACGGAAAGAGACTCCACAGACTCCCTGTATACCTTCATTGCACTAGGTGCTACTGTATAAAAGAGACTTCCCTGAAATTCAACAAAAGGATCAGAAACAACTGCTGATGAACTAGTGTTCATGCATGTTTCTAGTTGTCAAAACAAAGGTAAGTGTGTCTATTGAGTGTTTATCAGGCGCTTAGTACGAGATATCTTGAAGTAAAAGTGATGAAAAAAATCAATCATAAAAAGACTGCACAAAGTTACAGTAGTTTACTTCTGAAAGATCAGACACTTTCAAGGTACCAAAGTCATTTAGCCTGTCAGGAGTTGGTGGTGCTTCAAGCAACACAAGAGAACCAGACGTCTGACTGTTATATTCAAGAAATTTAACTGCATAATCCTGAATTCGAGATTGGCGAGGATAGTTAGGCTCTTCTGTTTCCGAGGATACGTTACCCTGTTCAAATCCAAGATTGTGTCAACCTCACAGACAACAGCATAATCATCTGCCCTACTATAACAAAGTGTATACCAATTAAACTGCCAAAACATGATTTTAGCAGGTAAAATGGCAAAAATAAGACTAGTGTACTCAACTCCTGAATTTTTTTTGTAACATCTAAGTACCCAACATCATTCAATATATGGCGCTAAAATGTGAACACATGTGATGTCATGTGTTCACGTGTTCAAATCCAAGATTGTGTCAACCTCACAGACAACAGCATAATCATCTGCCCTGCTATAACAAAGTATATACCAATTAAACTGCCAAAACATGATTTTAGCAGGTAAAATGGCAAAGATAAGACGAGTGTACTCAACTCCTGATTTTTTTTTTGTAACATCTAAGTACTCAACATCATTCAATATATGGTGCTAAAATGTGAACACATGTGATGTCACGAGCACAAATACACCATTACCCTTCAGAAAAGGTTATGTGAAACAATTTGTTTACCTCAGATTTTTCAGCTTTCAAACCAGTATGTTTTGTTGTATCCAGCATATCTGAGTTGTGTTCTTGAGTAACAGCTGTCCTACCAGTAGTTCGCAAAGCCTCTGCTGAACGCCAAAAACTCATGATACCTTTTACAAGACTTCTTGTAACAGCTTTCTGCTTTCTCTGAATGATTGCTTCCTCAAATTTTGCCCTACCTTTAGACACAACCCAATGGCATACCCGAGCTGCAGCCATATTTTTCCACAAGCGCTCCTATTAAATAAAAACAAAAAAAAACAGTATACAGTTTATGTAAGCAACTCTTAAAAGAATGGCGCAAGAACTTTGGCAAGGATTGAACTTTAGCTAAGAATAGCATAAGGAAAAACAAAATCAGAGACCAATTGAAAAAATACCTGCATGAAATCATTTGCCATCCAAGCCATCTCCTCAAGGACAAAATCCCAGTGACCCCTTGTCCTCTTCTCTAAAGACATATTATAGAGAGATCGTTCACCAGCCCTCTTAAGATTCACCTATTGAACACAATTTCCTTTCTTTTCAGAACAAGATTAATATCATAGTAAAAGAATACATAAACCAGCATACCTCTATAAGACGAGCCTTTTTAAGGATAGAATCTTCATGGTCCTTTTGTGCGATTTTGTCCAGATTCTCTCCAGATGTTTTAATTTCAGTCTCCATATTAGAGCCGTATTTTTCAGGTAGAAGATTTTTAGGCAAAACAGGGCCTACAACAATTGGATGGACAGAGTTAGAATTCCCAAGACAACTGTTTCTTCCCTCTGAACCTGGACTTTCCTCGTTATTCATACTGTGGCCAGGAGACGGACGGACAATATCCTTCTGTGCAACTATTGCACTGTTGCAAGCTTCTGATTCATCTTTAACATGAACAGTGGTACTAACTTCAGGTTGTACATAATTGGAATTTTCCTTAACAGAAGTAGAACCGCTGAAACCTTCCAACTGACCACTTTCCTTGATACTCTTGTTAGAAAGTCTACTAGTGTCCAGATCTTGAGGGTCATCAACAATTTTCATATCAACTTGATTACTTTTGCCATCAACATGATTATGAGTCATATCTATGGATTCTTCACAATGTGGATCCACCATATTTGTGCACATTGTTCCAGATTCTATCGCACACACTGGACCGATGCCACTGTTATCCAGTTCACCTACATGGATAGAGGTAAAACCTTTATCCCATTGACCATCCTCAACCTTCTGATTATAAGCACGTGTTTCACTTGCATGATGCGTAGAGTTTGCACTAGAATAAGATGTCCTCAGTATAATGTTTGAAGTGGAATCAGGGGTCTCTGCAGGTTCACCTGCTGCAACTACCTCACCACATCCACCAAGCTGTTGATTGCCATTCGCATTGGGCAACACTTCTATAGCTTTACTGCTACCATCGCCTTGCGATGCTTCATTCTTCACTAAGCAGTTGCTTCCACGAATGATTTGAATCCCATCCAACTCCATTGCAACATGTTCATCAGAAGCCGTACTCTTAGTTGCATTTTCACGCTTCTGTCCTGCTTGTTTTAAACCAGAAACAGAACGTGCACCATGCCCATCTGCCTGTTTTTCCTCCATTTCACCTTTTGCATCTTTTGGTTCAGAACTTTTAGCATGAACCACAGGTGATTTGACTGAAGTAATCTCCCTACATGGTTTTGACCTGTTGCGTCGAACATATGCCTGGCTCTTCACTCCAAGGCGTGATAGAACAGAATCCTCAGCTTGTTTTGCATTGTTGTGACCATCAGTGAGGAAGGGCTGCTTGGATTGAGCAGCATTAGTTCTTTTTGTTCCTCTTTTTACAATCTTCTCCTCTACAACATCATTTTTATCTCCACGAAAAAGCATAAGATTGTCTGCTGTGTTGGTTTCACGGCATGGTGAACTTCCTGGTCTGCCGTTACTCTCGACTGAATCTCCACAAGGCGATGCAGCAAATGCAAAACTACCTTTAGCATCACTACAGACGAAGGAGAACAACATGATCACAGGTGAGCTTATAATATTGTCATCAAATGCTAGATCAGGAGAAAAAAAGGATTACCTTATCACATTCTGTTCAACTACTTGATCTGTGAGAGAAGTCGACTGTACACTGACTGATGCTACATGGACAAATTTGAAATCCAATGGGTTCCCTCCCTGCAAAGAAAAAAGGGGAGTAAATTAAACAAAAGGAAATATCAGAAATGGAGTCTGAAAGATAACACGGAAACATACTTTCTCTAGAAACTCCAGCTCTCTTTTCCGTTCTTCACGAACATCGTGCTCCTGCCTGAAGTTGAGAAATCATGTTATATGCTATCCGTTTTCGTACCAATCATCCACAAAAATGGTTGAAATGTTTCTCCCCGCAACATACCTGAGCTCCTCCTGAGCTTTCTCAATGGCCAGACTGCGTGGTGAAGACTTGTTACCAACAGTAACACCATAATTGAAAATTCCACCCATAGAGCATGTTTTGATATTCACCATACAAGGGCCAAAGCAGGCATCACCCGCACATTAGTGGATGCAGAGGCTCATTCCTCAGGGTTCAGAACGTGCTCAAACACAAGCAGTATCTCCCCGCAAGAGCTATAACAGGGAAGGTAGAAGCAGAAATAGATAAGGAGAAGAGCATTAATAGAGTAGTAAAGACAAGGACGACGACAAACTGTGCGATAGATTCAGTTGTGGTATATTTCTATTATAACTATATCAGAGAAGAAGAACAACAGCACATTGCTGCCTGTAATGAATGCGTAAAGAATTGTTACTATGTCTGTTGAGGATGCCCCTATCAGGCAGCAGAAACTAAACTAGAGTGCATGAGTTGATAGAAAGCATTTAGAAACAGCAAAGACATGTAAATGCGGCAGTATTGGTTATTGTCGAAGCTACATAGAGAGTCATATGATATGATAAGGGCATCCTGGTGTGAAGAGAGGCATCGACGCTCACCCAACGCCTTGAAGGGCCGAAAGCGAGGGTGGAAGGGAGGGAAATGGAGGAGAAATCGTACCTGGCGCGCAGAGCTAGGGTTAGGGTTTGCGGGCGAGAAGACGGGGCAGCGGCGGAGCGGGGTCCAGGTGTGATCGAGAGGAGAACCCAGGGAGGAGAAGGGATGGGTGGGCGGCGGAGGAGGGCGAGGAGGTGGGCGGTGGAGGGGGCGGGGGTCGCCGGAGGAAGAGGAGGAGGCGGGAAGGAGAGCGCGAACAACAAAGAGAAAGAAAGAGGCGATGCGATGCAAGGAGAGGGGAGAGGAGAGGAGAGGGGCGCACTACTCATCTACACTACTCAGCCACCGCACCGCTCCCCTCTGGTCTGATCGACTTTTGTTTCGACCGGAATGGCAATGGCCCATAGTACTTACTGGGCCGAAACGGTATTCGCTTGGATGGAAAAAGTTCACTTTTTGATCCGTCAACATCCATGAGTCAGGTTTTATTCATGTCCCTCAACCACAAAACCAGTATAAATTAAATCCCTCTACGATTTTATCCTACATGACATGCTGTTTTACTCTTTGTCGACATGGCGTTTACGTGTAGCTACTGTCAGCGAAAGAATATAGTAGGATTCATATGTTAGAGGTAATCGTACCCCACATCTCTTTGTATAAAAAAAATGTGAATCACATTGAGAGAAAAAGTCCTCTCCACCCCCCCCCCCCCCTCCTCTATCTCCATTCGAGCAAGGGATCAGATGTGCAAGCGTCCAGCAAAGCATGGGAGGTAGAGGTGGATCTGATTATAGTGGTGATGGTGCACGGAGACGCCCGTCATCGAGGTTGACGATGTGGTGGGCCCCGTGGTCGATGTGGATGAAATGGTCGACGCGGCAGGGGATGACAATGGCGCCTAACTATTGGAAGTCGTATTTGCGCTCAGCCACCTTTATATACTACCTCCGTTCCGTTTTTTAATGTATAATGTTGTTCATTTTCTTACAAACGTTTTACCATTTATCTTTTTCAATTTTTTTACATATAAAAATTTTTAAGTCATACTTAAAAAAATATTTAACGATAAATCTAAGTTATAATAAAATAAATGATAATTATATAAATTATTTGAGTAAGACGAATGATAAAACGTATATAGAAAGATAACGGTATCATATAGTAAGAGTATGTATATATATATTCACATGCTAACATGCATTCTCTTCTGATCTGCTCAATCTGCTCAACAAAGAGAAAAAGGAAGGGGGAGATCCAGAGGAACTTGATGGACAATCAGTGTATGAATCTTCAGTAAAGCCATGAGTCCCGCCCTCATCAATCTGGGCCCGGCAGCATCATGTTAGACGAGACTCACTAGTAGTAGTAAGTATAAGTACTTGTAGATCAGGAGGATTGTCTGAGAGAATCCATCCAGGTTTTGACCAAGACAGACATGCCATTTCTTTTCTTCTACTACCACAAAGAACTGATAAACCTGGAATATCATTTGCACATGCAGGTCAAGTCAGACACACATTCTGCTTCCTTCTTTTTCTTTATAGAGCAGACCATATGCGTTCGTAGTAGTAGTATCATTTACAAGCATCAGTCAAGTCCTATTTCCGGCTGGCAACTGTTACTGCTCTCACAAGGACCAGGCCACAACAGTTATTAAACCTTCACTTGTACATTGACATCCATGAAGATTATTTATCAGCAACAGAATCAGTTTAAAATCCACCCAAGCTATGCTCTACATTCTGCTACGATCAGAGGAACATCATCACCCAGTAAGTAACATACTCACGGCTGTCACAAACAGCATACATAACCCTTCTTCTCATAGCAGTTGACCATAAGTTACAAGAGGCTGGACACCTCTCCCTAATATTCAAACTTTAAAAAAGCATCCCCCAACTTTCCCCACTGGTCATCCAATTCCAGTTTCCAAAGAAGCACATGGCATGAGAGCCTGCAGGCAGAAACATCTCCAAATACAACAAGATTCAAGGGGCACATGTCTGCGCCATGAAAACAAATGGGAACCTGTACAAACAGCCTAAGCATTGCCATGAGTCCACCAAACAGTTGCTAAGGGCCATAGCCCCTTAGAACCAACCAAACCTCTTATTTTCCGGTCTTTAGTACTTCTCTTATTGACTCATGGAGTAGGGACTCTGATGATATGCACACCGCCAGGATTGAGACATACTAGTACTGAATCCTATCATCGCCATCGAAATTTAGGCCCTGGATGCCCCGGATGGTCGACTCATAGTTCTTAGCGTTCGATGGATGCCTGCCAGAAGACGTGCGCCTGTTGTCGGAGGAGTCAACCATCTGTGGACTCCACCGCGGGGCTCCTGATCTTTGGAATGCCCCTGGACTTGCATCTGTTGTACGACTACGTGACTGGTCAGCTTCAGTGCTTGGTTCTCGGCTACTAGAGACAGCAGGTCGCCTTGAGGATCCGCTTGACCGTCCCAAAAAAGTCGAACTGGAGAACTACACGCCACTTAAAGGTCAGATATTACATAGCAATTGTGTATAAAGTAGCACTTCAGGGGCACACTTTTTTGTCATGGCACTAGCAACACAGGCATCATGAGAACTCTAAGAACTCACCATTGCATCTTTAGAAGTTGATTGCTCGTGTCCGATAGGGGACTTCTGCTTGGCTAGGCTGCCTGCATTTATAGCTGGAGGTGGAACCTGACGCCGCATCGCATCCATATCTGACCAGCCGCTTCTCCTTCCCTCTTCGGTGGCTACATCACATCAGTAGACAGTTAACCACCTAACAACTAGCAACTTTGTTAATTGGAAAGACTATGTACATGAATTAAAGCAGTCTCAAGGGTTGACCAAACAGTAGAATACTAGAATGGCCACCATCTATATTTTATTTGATTAAAATATAATGATCTCTACAAATGCAATTCCTTTAACTGTTTGACCCAATCAAAGGCTTCGTTCCTACTTTACTGTCTTACTAACAAATTTGGTAATCATCGACCCGTTTGTAACTCACTAACACTAACATTACCCCATTTTCTATATCTTATTTGGGGTGGTAGATGATGGTAGCATCATTTTATTGAACATTTCCATGATTATGAGTTGATAGAAACAGAAAGATACCTGCAGTTTATCTATGTGAAAATAACTTATGAGCTGCAGTACAATTACAATCCATTAAAGGATAGATTTATACCTGACAGCCTGTTATTATTTGCTATAGGAGCCATCGCCGAGCTTTGTCCTGTTGCAGGGGCCTAAAATAAGATACATCAGCAAAAGAAGAGTTTGAACATAAACCCCCAACATGCACACACAGTGAGGAAAAGAGGAGGGGTAGTTGTTTTCAACTGACAATGGCACGCGGTGGAGCACTGGTTATCTGTGACTGTTGATACTTCAGGATTGTCCAGTCAAAAACATAATCAAACTGAAATCCTACACAGAAAAAAAAATCCTATCAGGTGCGTTCAAAAGGTAGCATTTTGCAGTATATACAAGTCATAAACACTGTTTTAGTCACTGAAATAAAAATCGAGCATATTTAAAGAAAATCAAAAAAATAAACCAACCCTCTCGAATAAAAAGGTCTCTGAACAATCTCTTCAAATATTGGTAGTCTGGTGCATCTTCAAAGCGCAGCGAGCGGCAATAATGGAAGTAAGATGCAAATTCAGTAGGATATCCACGACAGAGGGCCTATAGTTGAGAAATCACAATAAGAAATAGTTCAGGAAAGGTGGTGGATGCAATTTATAGAATAATATATGACCTCAGTTGAAGTAGCAATTTTCCTTTCGCTGATTTTCTCATATTTTTGTTTCTTGTTCCCAGCTTTTAGACCCTGCCATGGAAGGCTGGCAGCAACAAACTATAAGTTAATACAGAGGATGCATTTGAGGCAGAGATACACAAGAAGAAATTACTTGAGGTTATGTTGAACAACCTTCCTCTCAAGAAGTACATCAGTACATATCCAAGAGATTCCATGTCATCCCTCCGGCTTTGTTCTATGGAGAAGCATAAAACCATATAATGATGCTAGGAAGACATACATCAATGTCTTCAGTCTTGACACTGTTATTGGATAAAGGAGTCCATATACAGTAATCAGATAACGTACCAATTCCAAGATGAGTGTTTACACTTGCATATCTTGCTGTTCCCGTCAAGTTCTTGTTCTCCCTGTGATTAAAAGAAAAATGGTGTGTTTCATTTGGAAGTACTATACAGCAACTACTGTTTCATTTGGAAGTACTATACAGCAACTGCCGTTTCAACTTTCAAGTAGATTAAAGGTATCTTTACCTATATGGGATGTGCTGGTGTGTTGATGTATCCCTGTACTTCTTTGCAAGTCCAAAATCTATGACATAGACCTATAGAGAGAATGAAAGCAAGGGTTAAGTACACCTATAATCGATTCATGAATACGAACAGATCAATTGAACATAACTATACCTGATTTGCCCTTTTACCTAGGCCCATGAGAAAATTATCTGGCTTAATATCTCTATGCAAGAAAGACTTGGAGTGAACAAATTCGACGCGATTGATCTGAGAGATAGAAGATGGTTTTGGCAAAAAGAATGAACTGAAATCAGTTGAGAAATGCTAGCTTTGGGTAAAATAAAAACTACAAAATAACCAAATGAATAGCAAATGGGTTTAAATTGACTGCCAAATAGTACCATTTGATCAGCAAGCATCAAAACAGTTTTTAGAGACAGCTTCCTGTTACAAAAACTGAAAAGATCTTCAAGGCTTGGTCCTAGTAAGTCCATTACCAAAACGTTGTAATCACCCTCTACACCAAACCACTTAACATTTGGAATTCCAGCTGCAGAACAAAAGGGACATTAGTTGATGTGTCAGTTTAAGGAAAACCCAATGGATAAAGTAACAAGCAAGCATTAAGTATGTATTACTTCCTCCCTGGAGTATTCTGTACAGCTTTGACTCATACAGCAGTTGTGGATGCTTGGTCTTCACATTTTCCTAGACAAAACATTGGAGATTAACAGGGGTGTGATCTATTAAGGCAGGAAGAGGACTGGTGGAAACAGCATAAACAAAAAATTATTCACACAAAATATGTGCAGCATTAATCAGATCAAGTCCATGCTTGCGATTGAGGTCAAACAAATTTCCTAATCAACCGCAGCTGGAAGCAGGTATTTGTCAGGGTATAACAGTAGTATACCCAGTGGTACATCTGTATAGCTCTTGAAAAAAAACATATTTTGGCAGAGAACTATTAACAGAATGAAAGCTTAAGTAGTAAAAATCATGCTCCAATAGTTTTCCTAGCAACAGAACACATGGAAAACTGTAACGCATACTCCAGACAACATTTTATATTAGCGATGCCATATATTATCACCAATGCAACTGCATTAAAATATATTATTAACAACAAACTAGATTCGCTTAGCAACCAGTTGACATGATTTCCAACTCAGAATTCCTCCAATCAAGCATAGAACATGTCCTCTGCATCCGAGATCCCCACATCTGAAGCAATCAAATCATAAATCGAGGAACACAAAGCAATACTGGGAAACTCACGAGCTTAATAGCGACCTCCTCATTGGTCTGAACATTGGTACCTGCAAGAACACACACAAAGAAAAAAAATAGAAGTCATCAGACGCTGATGGGTAAAGATGAGAACTTTTGAATAAAAACGAGGACTTTCGGTAGAATTGCACACAAACCAAGGTAGATCTCCCCGAAAGAGCCGCTCCCCAGCTTGCGGCCGACGCGGAACTTGTTGCCGATGCGTGGCTCCATCACTGCGTGCACCAAGCTCTCCGGGACGATCCCTGTTACCACAACGGGTGGGCCCTGCCAGACAAGGGTCGAACCAATTCGGTCAGCTGCTCCAAGGGAATTCGGAGCTAGGGCACATGGCAGTGAGGTGAGAAAAATGGGGATTTATTTCGTGCTCCCTCCCTCCCTCCCTCCCTCCCTCCTTATTTCGCTGCTGCAGGTGTTGAGTGACACACACAGGTGTTGTTGGTCTCAAAATAAAAAATATTAAGAAAATTGAGGCGCACGACTTTGATGAGACACGATGGAATTGGGCACGGCGACATGGTCGGATTGCCTTTATATAGCGGTGCCCCCGTATTCCCTCTCTACCTGATTTTTCCCTCTCTAAGTGATCTGGATCTCCTCCATCTTCCTTACCCAGTTTCCTAGCTAAAAATTGAAAGATCCTAGTCAAGCTATACTCCCTATTTGTAAATAGTAGCGATATGGCTCTGTATTTACATGGATAAACATGTTTTAAAAATTACTGGTTATGAATATATTGAGTAGAATATTTAAAACTACATAAATATCATTGTTTATTAATAATATTTTCCTAATAATAATTTTGACTTGTATTCTAATATATAATCGCTTATATGTAATTATATAAACTTATGTTTTTAATTAATTTTAATTATAGATTATAGTGATTTATGGATTGTACTTGAAATTTATAAAAGTTCTGAATTAGTATAGTTTTTAACATTTAATTGTTCTTAGATTATACTTGGAATGTGTCATTTTGCTTCGCCGCAGGCCGGTAATGGATGGAAATGAGCCTGTTTAAAATTGAAGGACGTGAGATTCAGTGACCAAATTAATATGTGGTAAGAAAAAACGGAAATTAACAAGTGGGAAGTACGTGGCACAGGGCAGGGGCAGATCTAACGTAGTTTGTGTTGAAGCCCCAAACCTTTTGAGGAATAAGACTAGTAAGGGTAAGTCAAAGAGAAAAAGTTTCCAGATCAAGAAGAGGAGCTAGGGTTAAGGCATATTCGAGAAAAGGGTGTGGGTAGGGAGGGATGCTCACCAGCGAGGGACGATGCGGCGGAAGCACCTGTGGTCGCAGGGTGGAGGAGATCGATGCAGGCGGGGCGGCGGAGGCCGGCGGCAAACTGTGGTCGCAGGATGGAGGAGATGGTGCAGGGGGTGGATGGGGAGGGAGACTGTGGGGCCTGGGACACCGATCGTCGCCGTGCAGTGCTCTGCTACCTTTCTTTTTTTTAGCGAACCGCTATTGGAGGTTGGAGTGAGATGGACAACTACAAAACCATGGGGCGCCTATCTGCCGCGTAGTACAGTGTAGTCTTTTACCCTAAAATGCATTTTTTATGATAAAAAGTGAATAAGTTTTGACATACGAACTTAAAGTTTTTTAAATTCTTAATTGAAATATTTAAAATTTGGAAAGAGTTGTTTTTTCAAAACAAAAATGAGTTCAACGTAAAGTTTAAATCAGGGTTGAAAGTTTTCGAGATTCCAGTCGAAATATTTTGAAATTTTGAGCTAAAAGCTTCAAACTTTTGAGTTGAAAGTTTTAAATTTTGAACGATCACCCATAACCACGGATACGACTATTCGAATATATTTACTCTAACTAGTGTTGTACGACTTTACCTACAAGACACAGCCTCACAACTAGCGCGTAACGACAGCAACGACGAAGTTCGAGGCTCTCTATCTTCAAGGAGGTGGCGGCCGGGAGTGTTGAAGAGCTTGTGGCGGCGAATGGGACAAAGCGACCCGATGTGACTCCAATCACCGGCGATGTCAACTTCAGGTAGCGACCAGCGATAATAGCTCGGGTTTACGGAGAAAACGACTCTCCAGCACGATTGAGCTTCGAGGAACCGGTGGTTGAGACCCTCCTCAACGTGGTGACGACATGGCTCTGCGTGGGATGGAAAGGTGACTAGTGGCAGGTGGCGACAACGCTTGGGTACCAAGCAAGGAGGTGGTTTGGGGCACGTCGAGCTCGAGCGAGAGGGGAAAAGAAAGAGGGAGACATGGTGAGGTTGAGGTGGGCTCAAGGTCGTGTGAGGTGGCGATAATGTGGGGGAGGCGGGGTATCGTGGTTGAAGATGTCCTCGATAGGTGAGCCCCATCGGTCGGCAGGCGCAGATGAGTGGCCCTTCAAGATGGGCAACTTTTTGGGTGGCCTGGCGTGGATGTAGCTTGGCGCGCGAGCTAGGCCAACTTTGATGGTAGGGCCACACGGGAGATAACGGTCTGAGCTGAAGGGGGTGGGAGGCAGGAACGGGCTAACGCTGTTGGGCTGAGGTAGGGAGGAGCGGGTAGGCCATCGGCGGAAAGGAGTGGCCCACGATTAGGGAGAGGGGAGGGATTCGACTAGATTCAGCCTAGAGATAGGAGGGGTTTTAATTTGATTTTTCAATTTAAATAATGTTGGAGGCATGTCATGAGGGTCTTCGACCGAGCTTATCGAAACACATATATGCCAAGCCACGGAACAAGGTACGGAACGACCAAGAGCCAAAGTACCAGTGAGCGATGAAGTCATTCACTGAGTGGTAGAGCACTTGCCAAAGGATCACTCCAACCAGGCGGCGAAGCACCACGAGGTGGCGAAGCCAGTACAATAGCCACCAGGCCTGCTAATTAAGAAGGCCCAACAAACAACCCATGAAGGGATTCTCAAGGCTTGTGGACTGGGTAGTTGGCCCAAAAGATTGTTATTACCCCTGTAAATGTTCCTGTCAAAAGGGTGTTTATGTAAACTCACTTGTATACCAATTACCAAAACCCTAGGGTTACAAACCTAGGTATGTAAACCTATAAATAAACCCTAGGTGGTATGTAATAGGAAATCTAATTTTTAAGAAATTAATACATTTACCACTTTATATTCCACATATCGAGTGAAGCATGCACTTCGGTAGACGTGTTTGTCCATCAACAACAAATAATCTCTAAAGTGATCTTTGTGTTTATTAAAATTACATGTTGACCTTTGAAAATTCCAGTAAAACTCCAAAAAGTCTTATAGGGCATGGAGAATTTACGGAAAATACTCCAGCCATGATTTAGTAAAGGAAATTTTATTCCACACATTTATTTCACTTGTTAATTGATATACACTTTATTATAAATCCTACATATAAATTATTGGATGATTTTAAAATATTTGAAAGAAAATTAGGGTGTGACCCTTCTCAACCAATGGAGACACACAAAGTGGCTGAATTGCTCCCTGGTCGAGACCGATTCGCTAGCCTAAGAACGTTCTAGACGTATATATAATGTCACGATTCAAATTTTACAAAATATCGGTGACACTTAATCACACCATGATGTTTCCAATACATCACATATTGTAGTGCCATGAATTTAATTAATTAAACCACCATCTTAAACATTCCTGGAAGAAATATATATTATCAGCAATGTGTCATCCATCGTTACGTCTTTTTTCAATTAAGAGTAAACTCGATGAACAAGCAATGCCAGCCAGGGTTTACGTTACCGCCGGTAACCGCGCGGTTACTGCACTTACCACGGGGGTACGATAAAAGGAATACCGCGGTAACCGTGTCAAATTCAAATTAATTTAAAAAATAATTTATAATTTTTATAAATTTTATACGAATTTCGTACGGTTTACCACGATTATCGCGGTTACCGTGCTTATCGCCGGAGCACGGTAACCGCGGCCCCAGCGGTAACGTAAACCATGATGCCAGCAATAGAGTTATACTCGATATAGATCCTCTGCAGTAATGTAGAGGTCCACTATTGCTACAGTGATATGTACAGTACGAATTACGCTGTAGCAGCATGTTGATAAAAGCCGTCGATTATAGATCTGATGGTGGAGACCTCTTCCCAATGCATTTTACTGTAGTGTTGACGACTAAATTTGGTAATTCAAATATCGGAGATGAAGATAGAATTAAAGAGAATTGAAGAGATTAGATTGTATCGGAAACAGAGTGAGAATCGGCTGCAAACAGGATCGGCAGAGTCAGAGTCAGACAGGGTTAGCCGATTGAGCCGATTTTGATAATACAACTCGGTACACGTCATCGGGTTGAGTTTGGGTACTTTAGATGGATTGCCATGCACGGATAGAGTCCTGAGGAGGAAATTGTATATATTAATTAGGTTATTTTATGTAATTTCCTTATAGATATTCCCGGTAAGAGTCCGCCTAAGGAACTTGTTCGTTAGTTGGATTTGTATTAGGTTAATATGAGTCGTGTCCGTGATGGACAATGTTTGTATTTTCGGATATAAATATAATCCCGAGGTCTTGTAAATAATAACAACAGACGTTCAATCAATCTCGGCGAATCGCCACCTTTGTTTTCTACTTTTCGACAAGCTTGTGCTTTTGAGTCGTGCTGTATCAATTTGATCTTCGACGAAAAGGTATATCTTGTCATGGCGGTTTGCATCATTGGAGTTAGTGCTTACATCTTTATGACACTCTAACTCTATCTTGTAAACTTCCGAGTTATCATATATGTTATAAAATTTAGATCAACAATGCTATCTTCCTACATCGGCTAGGTTCTTTTAGGGTTTTGTCGGTATCGGCTAGTTTACTTTGTTGATTTATGTTATATGATGTATCCACCATCCCAATTTGATGACTATTGGCTTGTTGTTCTAGATGTTATGCTTCTTTTATGCTTAATGCTGCATTGGTTAAGTCCAACCTATTAAGTTGTTTTAGAATCAAGATCTCTATCTTGCTTTACGGTTGTTAATAGGGATAGTATCGGAGTTTCAGCCGATCTTATCTAATTAGAATGTTTTACATGGTTTTATGCTTTGTTTAATGTTCTATATCTAATTCTCATGCTTTATCATAAGATTGTATCGGATTTACGATCGATATGCACTTAGATCTAGATATCGGCTATGACATTAGTTTTATGTAGTCATTATTTCATGTTACTATAGATTTAAGCAATTTATACTGTCTCGGTTCAGTCCGATCTATACCAATTGCTTGTTTCTAAAGTAATATTGATTCTTTGATCACATAACACTGATGTCTACAGCCGATATACTAGTTTTAGGGTTATATTCATATTTGGTTATACCTTACAGCCGATTCATACTTTATTACATCGGCTAGGTCACATACGATATGAAATCGGCTGTCTGACCGATGGACTATCGTTTACTAACATTCTTTGCATATTTTTTCTTGTTGATTGCAGGATCAAATCAACTGGCACGCCCTTGAACCTAAAAGCTTAATTTTGGACCTGCACTAGAGTAAAACAAATCTCTCAGGTTAGTGTGTGTTTTTTGCATCAACATGTAGCTATGTGCCGTGTTACGTGCAACAGCAGAGGATCCCGATCCGGTTATACTACTCGTACATCAGAGCCGGTTGGGCTAGCTGCTAAAATTTCCATGCATGGCTTCCCCAGCTCTTTAGTTCATTTTGTGAGAGAGCTCCACCCAGCTCTACTCCCACTTTAGATGGAGCTGAAACTGTTTGCCTAAGTTCCAGCTCTAGGAAAGATGGAGTTGGAGCTGGAGCTGTGCCAAACATGCCCTAACTAGCATGGTGGCGCGCGTAGATTACGCGGTTAGTATCATTATATTTTTCTTATATAATAGCATATATATTTTTATATTTTATTATTAAAATAGATTAAAATGGTAGTATAATTTTAATTTTGTGTAATATTCATATTGTATATACGTGATATTTATTAATTATTTTAAAATTCTAAATTTTAGTTAATTCTAAATTATATTTCTATATAGACTCTAACTCATCTTCTAATATTTCTTATTTTTCAATTCCGTAGTCATGTTATTTACAAATTTTATTCCAATATGGACTATAAACCTTCTTTCAATATTCCTTATTTTAAAATCTCGAATTTTAATTATTTCTAAATTGTATTTCTATATAAACTCTAGACTCCTTTTCCAATATTCCTATTTTTTAATTCCGAATTTCTCTTATTTATAAATTGTATTTTTATTATATGGACTCTAAACTCATCTTTCCATATTTCTTATTTTTTAATCCGAATTTCAGTTATTTCCAAATTGTATTCATATATGGACTTTAGACTTTTTTCTAATATTTCTTGTTTTTTCAATTTCGAATTTTAGCTTCTTTTAAGTTGTATTTCTATATGGACTCTAGATTATTTTTCTAATATTTCTTATTTTTAAATTTCGAATTTAGTTTTTTCTAAGTTGTATTTCTATATGGACTCTGAATACTACTTTTAATTTTTTTTAATTCTGAATTTCAATTAGATCTAAATTGTATTCATATATGACCTATACTGTTTTTTAATATTCCTTAGTTAAGTTCTATTTCTATATGGTCTCTAACCTCTTCTTTTAGTTTTCTTATATTTTATCCCTAATTCTAATTAGCTCTAAATTGTATTCCTATATGAACACTAGTTTCCTCTTCCAATATTACTTATTTCTAACTCCGAATTTAAACTATTTTTAAATTATATTTCTACATGGACTCTACTTTTTTCTTTTTCTCCGATTAATGTGGTAACTTCTACGCTGGTAGAACAAACGTGGAGTCTCCTTTTTCTATTACTTTAAAGTTAAGTCAATAGATTGATCAAACTGCAGGTGGCAACGCTGGAATCTGTAACCTGTATTTAGCCGGCGGTGTTTCATTATTTACAGTGGCAGTAGTATGTAATGGCACGCAAATTAGATTGTTATTGCAGCTAGCTTGTGATGGAGATCAACTAAGGGGAGGGGAGGGGCAGGCGAGGGACGCGGCGTTGGGCATGGCGTGGTGAGAGACGCCGGCGTTGCAAATGTTGGCGAAGGAGCGCATGTGCTTTATCCCGTACTGCCCCAGCCACCCACACTTGTCCTCGAACGTCCGCACCATCGACTTGAGGCACTCCCAGTCGTCAACCACCGCCGCCCGCACGCCGACGTCGACCTTGCCGCCGTCGAGAAGGAGGCCTTCGATCAGCTCCACGCTTCTGTCCACGCGCGATCGCCGCCCCATCTCCTGGAGAAGCCGTTCCCGAGCCTCCACCTTCTCAGCCGTCCCCTCGCCGGCTCTCCGGTACTTGCGCCACAAGTAGAACAGATCGGCGTCGCGCTGCTTCACGGACACAGTGCCTTTCACGGCGCCAGCAGCAGCTAATTTGTCGTCGTTCGCAGTCGCCGCTGATGTTGTGTCCATGTAGTAGAGGTCGAGGCTCTGCGGTGCGAGCGCCATGTCGCCGTACTGCATGACGTGGGAGCCGAGCGTGTAGGTGCCCTCATCGGACGTCCGGTTCTTGACCGTCTTGTACTGCTGCAGCAGCGTCTCGGCGCGGCGGCCGTCCTGGTGCGCGTCGGCGTCCTCCATCCAGGCCACGCTGTAGAGGTCGCCGAGGCAGGTGTCGAACTCCGCCGGCGGGGCACCATGGTCGTCGCCGGGGCAGTAGGTGCCCCAGCTGCTCTCGTCGGCGTTGGAAGCCGTGGTGGCGTAGACGGAGATGTTGGCCGGCAGGAGGCCCTGGAAGATGCTGCCGGACTCGCAGGCCTCCACGTAGACGACGAGGCTCTTGTAGGCGCCGGCGGCGTGCTTCTTCTTGAGCGCCTTGACAAGGTCGTCGGCGTACAGGTACTCGCCGTCGGCTGGCATGCTCAGGACACCGGGGCCGCCGTGGTCGGCGTAGTAGACGAAGACGTGGTCGTTGGGGCCGCTGGCGACGACCTTGCCGCTGCCGGCGCCGGTGAGGGCGGACTGGTTGCCGAGGAGGACGGCGAGGAAGTTGTTGACGTTGACGTCGTTGGCGGTGTAATCCTTGGGGACGCCGGAGTAGACGTCGGGGCCGGTGGGGTGGTTGATGATGAGTCCAGGCCTGGGGTTGTCGGGGTGGTGGGCGATGTCGTCGTACATCATCACCACGATGTTCTCCTCCTTCACTCCTCCCTTCCTCATTACCTGGTACGCGTGGCACACGTCCGCCTGATGCCGGTAGTTGTAGAACCCACTCGACCCCGCCACCAGCAACGCCCACCTCGTCCCGCCATCGGACGGCAGCCGGAGGAACTCCTCCTGCCAACCGCCGGCGAGGAGGACGAGTTGCAGCAGCAGGAGGCAGCTGAGGAGACCGCGCCCCATTGATTGACTCGATCCTACAATCTACCAGGATGCATGCTTGTTATATCGACATTCTCCTCCTTGTAGCTTGCTAATTCCGTGCGTGCGTTTGCTATGATGTGCGATAGTATAAAATTAAGAAAATCCCAAGAGGGACAGATTGATTACTCAATCAGCTGGCACCCAAGCTAAGGTAGCTCCGGTAGGGCCAATCATCCTAGCTAACTTAAGCATTCCTACTACTATTAACAACTATTTCCTGGGCCCTAATAAAAAAAAGATATATATTCTACTAGTACAACTTATTGTTGCGTTGCGCGGGTCGCCTGGCGTGTAATCTTGAGTGACAGTGCCATCGTATATACGGTTTATTAGTGTGTCTCTATATCATGCTTAGACGCAACAGGAATTAAACTAGCCAAGTGGTTTACGCAGCACCAGACTCGCCAGCAAATTTGGAACTCGACTCGGAATTAATAAACAAGTCGTCATCTCCTCTCCTACGCTACGCTCGCTGCTTCCAATCATAGGAATACGTACAATAATACAAGGCCTGCATGTGCATATATACGGGATTTGGAGGATTTTGCATAAACTACGTTACATACAAGTCCTCAGATCGATCGATTCATGATCTCGCTTATCTGGTGACATTAGCTGCTTTGCTCTCCAGCAACAGATAGCCACAGTGCCTTCTCTCCACAATGTGCTAAAAAGTAGGGAGTAAGGATTCATACTACCTTAGTTCACCGTTGTAGGGTATGTAGTAGAGTGGGTAGTAGTATCATCTAAGTAATAGCACTACTACCAGGCAACAAGCAATAAACAAATATTAAAACTCTCTTCTCTATCATTCTCTCTTCTTCACCCATCCACTCCTCTTAAACATGGGATCCAGCTTACTACCTATAGAACTAAAACTACTACTACCTAGTTTTATGGGTTCCATCTTACTACCCCCACTTAGTAAAGATACATGGAGGATGCCCTTATTTACAGTTTTTTAATTTCTTCTACAAGAACAAGCGGCTCAAACGCGCGTAAACATCACCAACACATCACAAACTCAAGTCTCCAGGCGGCAGAAGCAGCAACATCAACACCTGCTCAAATTATGGCAGCAGGGGAGGGCCAATGACCACACACACAGAGAGAGAAACCAGACAAGATTGATGATATCCCCTTCCTACATTCCACTGTTGGTTAGATAGATCATGCTTCACAAAAATCCAAGGTGGGCCACCCAGCACCCCATCTAACCTACCCTATCCCCAATCCCCAATTGTGAATCACAATCATTACTGTCATCATGCTAGTATCAACCATCTTCTTCTAAGGAAATTTACATACCGCAACAGCTGCCAGAACTGAAGTACCCCGCCTAGACATCCTTCACCAAATGCAAAGCAACTTCACCATCTTACAGCCTACGGTACATCTGGAGCATAACTCAGGACAAAGCTCCCAAACCTCATCCCCATTTATCCTCCACTAAGACAAGGATGCATACCTCATTTCATTTGAAAGCTCAACGCTTCATTGATCCTACTGAAAACAACTCGAAGCGGGATGCATGCAATGGTTGGCCCAGAGATTTTACCTACCACTGACTTCTTGTCTCCAGCACCTCTCTGATTTATCTCGAAAGATGAAAGCCTCCGCATCTTTCTCGAGGAAGGCGCATGATTTTTTGTGTGCGGTCGCCATGATTTCTCCGTTTCGAGTTCAGACATCTTCCTGCGGATTTTGGGCTTTGCTCCACCAGTGTGTGATCTCAGACGTCCTGGGCTTGCAGCTTCATCCTTCTTCACTAGTCCATTAACAGTGCTTGTGGCAGGGCGATGATCGTTTACACCTGACGCAGGAAGAAAACATACACCATCTGAGACTTCTACAGAGACTGGATACCCCACAACGGGTCTTCGGTTCCATCTACTCATTAGGGATACAAGAGGAACACGACGCCCCTTGTTGGTGCATCCATGCCCACTTAGCTCCACATCATAAAGGATGGGATTCAATTGGAGTGTCTTGGTTGGCTTTACTGCACGGCACCTTGCAGGCCGAGGTGTTTTCCGTTCGGGTGGCAATACCTGAAGTGGCACCTCAAAGACCAGAGATGATGCTGAAACATTCTCGCAATTTGAAGGGCTACTTAGGATTTCAGACGACTCTTCATGCTCTTGCTTGACTTTAGAGCATTGCTGTTTGACTGCACCATCACAGTCCAAACCAGTAGAAAATACGGCAAGCTGCTTACCACCATCAGGACCAGTTGGCTTGTTTAATGAACTCTTGCCCACATTTTCTTCCAAAAGGATAACCTTATCGATTGATGCTCTGTGCTTTACAACCCTGTCTTTGTGATATCCAGGCTCCAATGCATTTCTTTCCACGTTGTTGGGCCCAAGATCAGCGGAGCTTATGATTTGCTTTGTAAAGTTTCTGCGATCGCATCTGGCTTTGCCGCAGTTGGTACCTTGCCTTTTGCGTCTGCAGATAGGATCCTTTACCAAGGCAGGAGGTTCATACTCTTTCAAATGATCTGGTGGAAATTCAGGTGATAAGCAGGAGTGAAAAATATAGGAAGAGAACATTTCGTAAGTGATATAGTCTATAGACAAGATGTTCACATACCACGATTCATCTAGTCAGGAACACATAAAAAATCAAATTGTTTGCCTCTTCGATAAGAGCAAAAGTTGGACACTAATGAGTAAATGTCAGGACTACAAGCTACTACCTCCGTCACAAAATGTAGCTATTTTTAGCTATGAGTATGGACAAACCATGATATTAATAAGACATTATTATGATGTATCAGGTCATAAACACTTGAATGTTGAATTTGGTTGATATTAGTGGTCTCCTTGTGCTGACTACGGAGTGAGTTCAATTAGTAAACTCATACTGAGTCCACAACTATAAGAGCATGGAGGTAACATCAAACTGATAGTAAAGAGCAAGTGATGGAATTTGTATTGTTCTAAATGTTGTATCGTTGTCGACACACACACACACACACACACAGAGTTATTAAAGGAATCGACAAGCAGAACATATAAAGTGGCACTGCAGGTTTACCTGGTGCGAATATACTTCCTGTAAGGAGAGAAGTAGCAGCGAAGGTATTCCCATGGGAGAAATCATGAGCAGGTAAGCTAGTCATGCAGGACATTTTCGATTTATCTTCCTTGGATGCACCGTCACGATGAGAGCTGCACTTTTCCATGACAGTATCCAAGATTGAAGTACCGGAGGAGCTGGTGGAACAGGTAGGTGCGGGGGCATTCGGTTTGAAGCCATTCCACATGTCTCCGTTGCATAGCTCTGACAGAGGACGGGACCTGTCCTTCTTCCTTGCAGTTGCATAAAGATGATCCGGGTGTGGAGTAGGTTGCTTCCTCTTTGTAGTGGCATTGGACTGCCTACTCCTTTTGACGGGACAAGCAGTAGGGAGATGATGAGAGAGAGTGGGTAAGCGGTTTGGGAAGGTGTTGGATCCAATGTCGCTGAGGTCCCTCATGCGGGGGAAGCAGTGAGGGGCATCGTCCTCGGAATCATTGGGGGTCTTGCGCTTCCTGTTGGGAGTGGGAGAGGGCGGCTGGGCAGCGTGAGAAGATTGAGTGGTGGACATGGGCAGATTGAGCGCTGTAGACTCGGTGTGGGCATCCTGAAAGCAAGCTCTCTCGATCTGGAGGGCTTGGAGGATGGCGTCCTCCTTGCGGGCGTACCTGCCGGTGTTGTAATCCCTCTTGTTCTTGTTCTTGTTGCCGGTGGTGGTGGTGGTGGTGGTGGTGGTGGAGCGGCGGAGAGCGTCCTGCGTCTGGGCCTTGGCGATGCAGTCGTCGAACTCCGACTCCCCGCAGCGGAAGGGCTTCACGCGCTTGCTCCTCTCGAGGTTGCACCAGTCGCTGCGATGTGATTGAGTGAGCAACCAGGTGAGTCGAAAGCGAGCCGAAAGCGAGTGAGAGTGGCATACACGAAGGTTGGGCCCTGGCGGCGGCCGAGGAGCATGATGGGGGTGGCCGGCGCCTTGGGCGGCGCGGGGCAGCCGTCGGGGACGTCGACCGGAGAGATGACACGCCCGGGCCACCACGACCCGTTGGGCCGCCGGACCCACACCAGCGTCCCCTCCGACCACGACACATCCCCCATCCCCGCCGCCGCCGCCGCCAATTCGATCTCCTCCTACTCCCGGAGTCGCGCACGCAGATAGATGCCAGTCAGGTGGCGCGCACGCGGAGCCACCAGCGTGGACGAGCCGAGCCGGTGGTGCGGCCGGCGACGGCGAGGAGCGGAGCAGCCAGTGGAGAGAGCAAGAAAAGAGGGGAAGCCGTCGCCGCGTTCGGGGTTCGGCTTTGGACCTTGGAGAGAAGCATCAATTACTCCTCTTCTTCCTCTCTCTATTATTTATTATTATTATTATTATTATTGGGCCTTTGCTGGGCTTCAACGAGCCCATTACTGCTTGGTCCGAGGCCCATCTTATTTGCAGCCCGCACCCAAGCCCTATATAATAGGGGGAAGCGTCTCCTTCCTTCTCCCTCCTCCAGCCGCAGTGCGCAGAACGAAACCCTAGCCCCCAAACTCTCTTCTTCTTCCTCCGGTACTCCCCTCCCTCTCCTTCTCGTCGAAATCCCCGCAAAGCCCAGAACCCCCCACCCCCTCTCTCTCTAATCGAATTACTGCTACTGCTCTTTCTTTGCAGCCGATTCCGCGCGTTTCCTCTCCTTAGATCTATCCATCCGTATCCATGTCAGTTACCTTTTCAATTTCTCTTTCTTTTGCTCGCTCCTAATTCTGGGATCTGTTGGGTTGCTAATTCTTCCTTCCTTTGTTGCTTGGTGGGTTTCTCAGGATGGGAGAGGCCAAGGAGAACGACGTCTATGAGGAGGAGCTCCTGGACTACGAAGAGGACGATGACAAGACGGTCGATGGCTCAGCCGCTAAGCCCACTGGAGAAGTCGCTAAGAAGTACGTCTGCTCTTATTGCCTCCAATTACTCCACTAGACGGATGATTGATCTCATTTGTACTGACTCTGTGTTTTCCTTTCTCCATTGGCGTTCTGTGAGCAGGGGCTACGTCGGTATCCACAGTTCCGGTTTCAGAGACTTCCTGCTCAAGCCAGAGCTGCTTCGTGCAATCCAGGACTGCGGTTTTGAACATCCTTCCGAAGGCATGTTTTCGACTTTCTTCTCTTGTACCGCAGCGTTGACCATTAGGACCTTCATCATTAGTATCTTACTTGCTGCATGCTTCATATATAATAGTTAGCACAACGGGTTACTGTTTTTGATAGAACCTTGCTGTTTTATATTGAGAGAAGTAGATTTCATCATTAAACGGTGGGTTTCAACAAAATTCAACGCATATACTTCTGCAATAGCTCAGTGGGATAGGAAAGACTGGCAATTTGCAACAGGAAATTCTTATTTCATACTCTTGTTGGTCGTGATAAGCATGCTTTATATGTAGAGGTTTTGCCTGTATTATAATTTCCCGGTGCACAGTTTTATGTCTTGTGAGATCAATGAAACAGATGCTACAATATGTAATAGAGATGATTGTTCACTTAATTTACCTTGCTGACATGTACTGTGTTATATTTATACTACTTCTACCATAAAACCAGGCTCTTGATTGTACAATTTTAGTGCTGATATCCTTAACAAACATATATCCTTTTGTGGTTGTAATTACTCTACAAATTAGCACAACCATTGCTACACCATCAGCAGATTAATATTAGCTTGGGTTTAATTTTGTTGCATCTTTTGCAAACTGCTGAATTTGTAGTAAACTTATTTTCTTGCTGATGTGCAGGTACTGTTTCTTCTGATATCTCCCTTGGAGGAGAATATGGTAAAACTTTCCATTAACACGGGCCCAGAAGGTTAAATTTTTACTCACTGGGGTGCTGCTCCAATTTTGTTTGGTTCCACATCAGTGCAACATGAATGCATCCCACAAGCAATTCTTGGAATGGATGTCATTTGTCAAGCCAAATCTGGGATGGGGAAGACTGCTGTTTTTGTCCTTTCATCTCTTCAACAAATTGACCCTGTTGCTGGTCAGGTAGCAGCACTCGTATTATGCCACACGAGGGAGCTGGCTTACCAGGTTTGTATACTTTGATTTGTGAATCTGCAATTATTCTTTGTTAGAGATTTTATGATTTTTAATTACCCCTTGTTGTTCTCTGTAGATATGCCATGAGTTTGAGAGATTTAGCAAATATTTATCCGAAATAAAGGTTGCTGTCTTCTATGGAGGTGTTCACATAAAAAAGCATAAGGATTTGTTGAAGAATGATTGCCCACACATTGTTGTTGGCACCCCTGGAAGGATTCTTGCTCTAGCGAGAGACAAGGATCTTTCCTTGAAGAATGTGAGGCATTTCATCCTTGATGAATGTGACAAGATGCTTGAGTCACTTGGTAATTTGTTATACCCTACTGAGCCTGTTTGTGATTTGATTTCATGATAATAAGCTTTTGTTCTTCTATGTATCATTTTTATTAGTGTCGCGTCCCTAACTAAGCCCTATGTATTGTGCAGATATGCGGAGGGATGTCCAGGAGATCTTTAAAATGACACCTCATGATAAGCAGGTCATGATGTTTTCAGCAACACTGAGCAAGGAGATCCGTCCAGTTTGCAAAAAATTTATGCAAGATGTAATGTCCTGCAGCTTATCTCATTTACAGTCATCATATTTAAGTCTGCTATGCTCCAGTGGTAATCTTATGGTAGTTGTCGCACGGTCCTAGATGAGTTTTGTTCTGTTCTGTTATCAGCTGTCTCTAGGTGAAGGAATTCCTGGTGTACTCTGTAATGTATAGAGGGTGTCTTGTGGCATTGCCTTCTTTTTTTTTCTATTTCCTTTTGCACCTTACCTAAGGGAGGGAATGAAGTCCTGCCTAAAAGCTGAAGTGTGCAATATTTTTTTGACAACTGGGGCTGGATATGAGTGAATCAGTTCTGAAGATACACTCTGTGAGGCATTGTTTGACAAGTTTCTTGCAACCCTGTCCGTCATGTTCACCTGGTTTGCTTCATTGGAGTTCAGAGCTGCTGATTTTGGTTCTCTATATATATGCTGGCAGAACAGCAGCTTTCCTTGGCCTGGAATTGTGTTGGAAATACTATTGCAAATACTTGATGAACATGATCAATAAGGGTGTGCAACAGTGCATATCTCAAGTTCCACGTGGATGCTGCATACGCTGACAGTCAAATGAGGCGTTCATGTACCATTCTTTTGGTCTACACTGGTCGATTGCCAGAATGCTAATATCTTTCATCTATCATTTGTTCCCTTACAGCCGATGGAAATTTATGTCGATGATGAGGCAAAGTTAACCCTTCATGGTCTAGTTCAGGTAGCTTTTCAAACCTTTTATCCCAATTCAGTTAGTTTTTTTTTTTGTGTGTGTGGCAATTTGTGATTATGCTATATCAATTTTTGCAGCATTACATAAAATTGACCGAAGCCGAGAAGAATCGCAAGTTGAATGACCTGTTAGATGCTCTTGATTTCAACCAAGTTGTTATATTTGTGAAGAGCGTTAGTAGGGCTGCAGAGCTGAACAAGTTACTTTGCGAGTGCAACTTTCCTTCAATCTGCATCCATTCTGGAATGACCCAGGAAGAAAGGTATTTGCTCTATTTCTTTTGTACCATTGCTTGTGGCAGAATTCGTGTGTCTTTGCTCAAATCGTGTGTAGCATTTACACCCTATAACATTGAACATGGTGGTATTTTTGTTTTCCCAGAGCATTGTCTGCACATGATTTTTAGTGCTTGAATTGGTTGATGACAGGAGCGATGATATTTAATTCGATGCTTTTCCAGGTTAACCCGATACAAGAACTTCAAGGAAGGACACAAGAGAATTCTTGTGGCTACGGATTTAGTTGGCAGGGGAATTGATATTGAGCGAGTCAATATCGTCATCAACTATGACATGCCTGATTCTGCTGACACATACTTGCACAGGGTAACGAACGAGCCCATGTACTATCTGACATGTTCGTGTATGTGTGATGCTAATGATATTTCCCCTTTGCACAGGTTGGAAGGGCAGGGCGTTTTGGCACCAAGGGGCTTGCAATAACCTTTGTTTCCTCTGCCTCAGACTCAGATGTTCTTAATCAAGTATGTATCCTGTGATCTCTCTTATCTGTTTGTGTTGCCTGATGTAGTGACTGCCGTGACCCTTTAGGTGCAATAACTTTGGGATTCTCCCATGTCTGTAGGTGCAAGAAAGGTTTGAGGTGGACATAAAGGAACTGCCCGAGCAAATTGACACTTCCACTTACAGTAAGTGCTGCATATTTGAATTGCTTATTGTTGAAGTGGTGGCAGTGTTTTGGATATCCTCTGATAAGTTTTGTTCCTGTGATAACCAGTGCCATCATAAACTATGGAGTTTTTGACTCTGGTGCAACTCATTCTCACAAGCACGCTCCGACTAGGAAGAGCAGCGCAGGAGAGGAAGGGGACTAGGAGGGTGCGATGCTCCCAAATGTCAGAAGCCTAGTGATGCTTAGTTGATATCATCAGCCTTTGAACTAGTAATATGTTAAGGAGGAATCGTTTTTGCTGCTGTGTACTTAGTGGCAGTCGGGATCGTTTGTTACTCTTTATCAAGTCATTTGGGGTGCTTGTAGGCCAAATGAATCATTGCTGCTGTACTTTAGTATTTTTCATCCTATTCTATCATGTCGTAATGTATGCTCCTTTTCCTTGCTGAAGCGTTCCTTGATTTTGGCCGAGCTGAGTTGATATGCATATGGTTACCAGTATAAGCTTGACCAATAATAATAAATTTTGAATAGGAAAAAGGGTCACTTGTAATATGAAACGGAAACGGAGGGGGTAATTACAAACTAAGAACACGGTGGTCCGCCTCGTGTTTTGAGCTGCTCGTCATATCGCTGCTATGCCTATGGTTATTTGCGTTCTTCAGTTCGGCTCCTCTTTCGTTTGGTGTTTCTGATAAATGTACACTCATATATACTGAATTGATCCCTATAATAAGTCGCTGTTGCTGGTGATGGTAAATACGTATAACCTGTTTGGGATACATAAATACTATACGGATGGCCTCCAGTCCAGATTGTAGATGATATAGTCGAATCATTTGATGCTAGTATGTTTATATGTGTTTACCGAGCGTTGTGTTTCAGTATGAGCAGGCAAACAAACATTGATGAACAGAAGGCATTTAATTATTTTTCTTCGTCTATGTAACGTGTTCATACAGGCATAAGAAACAACAATAATCTTCCGTTCCGTCGTCTATTAGCTATATATATAGCAGTAAGTAGTAGTTGTAAGCTAATTATTGTACTACTAGTATGCTTGTGTGTGTGATTTAACAAGGATGTTGGGATCAGGCGAAGAGCTTCTCGGCGAAGATGTCAAGAAGGGAGACGGCCTCGGCGACGGTGAGCTCGAGGCGGAACTTGGGCCCGTCGTAGTGGTGCAGCACCGGCCTGAAGGCGTCCTCCTCCAGAGGCTCACAGATCTTGCGCGTTGCCACACGAACCTGGGCTGGGAACCTTGACTCGCCGGGATCGATGTTTGATCCGCCGAAGCTGGCGGCCTCGAAGATGCCGTGAAGCTGGTGCGTGGAGTAGTTGTAGAGGAAGAGAGGGAGGCCCGGCCTGATGGCCCTCACCGAGTCCCTGTACCTGGATGGCAGCCCGAACAGCCGCCTCCTGAGGTTCTCCTCCATCGTCTCCTTGTTGCACACGAATATGTATCCCCCGATCGCCGCCTCCTTTGGCACCGACTCCGACGCCGGCAGTTGCTGCCTCTTCTTCTTCCCGTCGAACACATCCACGATAACGTCCGGCCTGCCCACGGACTTGTTGAAGTAGCTCTTGGCGGTGGCGTTGTTGCTGCTGCTGTAGCGGTCGCCGGCGTTGGCGAAGGCGAGCTTGTTGCTGTTATGATCGCCGGCGACAGGGGGAGGGGAGGACCAGATGGACAAGTTATGGAGGCGGAGCTGGTCGCTCAACTGCCAGAACTCGCGATCGTACCCCTCCATCTTCTGATCAGGACAAGAATTGGGAGGCAGCACTGCCTCAGCCTTTGGATCGGGAGATCGAATCAAAGTGTGTACTAAATGGGACACTTGCTTTGGAGCTAAGCAACTAGGAGGACGACTCACTAAATAATTTAATATCGTTGGAGGTGGGTGGGTGCAATCGGTCAATATTTTGATTTCAGAATGCATCGATAGAGCCGATGACACGTACATAGAGTGGCGACACAAAGTCTGCCTTTTTGAGCGCGTCAACGGCCCTTCTTCTTCTTCTACATGGACCTGCTGTCCACGACCTGACCGGGTAAAATTACCTTCTTTTTAAGATTTTTTTTACCAAACACCGTACAGACACAGCCACTCTAAAATTGCTTTCTCCACTTATGAATTTATTACAAATAGGATTATAGTATCAAGGTGTTTCATTAGGAGAAAAAAAATACTATCATAGAGGCGTGTTACAAGATCGTTGCTGGACTACCAATTTTTACAAGGAAACCTTAGGGCCTCACGTGAATACCATCGTGCTAGAGCCAGGCAATCCGTACACCTTTTCATCTGGAAATAGAACAACTCATGTTGCTACTAACCGGCCTACTCCACCCTATCCCTTGAAACATATTCCTAAAATATAAAATGAAGATGAATAAGACACTTCTTCCAACTAGGAATATGGATAGACCAAAATATAAAATGATTTTAAACGGATGGAATGTTTTCAAATACTACATTCCAATACTCAATCAGTCTAAAATCTTTTATATTTGGGACGGAGGGGTAAGCCCAATCTGAAAAAGCCGAGTTTCTCAGCACTGTTGATACTTCAGTTGGCTGGTCTGGTCGCTTAGGGGAGGTGTGTTAGGATGGCTGACCACCTGATCAAACGAGGATTGCCTCACTTAAGCCTCTGCGTACTGTGCGACCATCATGCGGAATCAATAGATCGATCATCTCTTTAGCTCTGGTGAGCAATCCCAGGGTGATTAACCTGCAAAACTGCTTTCCAAGATCGTTGCACTCCTTCACCCTCCGGTGCTGCGAATCAAGAAAAAAACAAGTCACCTTGCTAGCCTAGTGCATATGGAAGGAGCGAAACAGTCGAGTATTCAACAATCAACCTAGACCGTGTAGAGAGGTGGCCAAGGATCGAGGCTACCCTCCGGGGCGCCCCCGGTTGCCCAAGCATCCCGTGAGAATTAACCTACCTATCTTGGTTATTGTTTTCCTCTCCTTTTTTTTTTCTTTAAGATTGTTTGGTTGGTTGTAACACCCGCCATGCTTAATACAAAGATACACAAAGTTTATGTGTATTCCCTACAGAAAAGGTTTTCATTTTTAATCCCTTCAATGAGAAAATGTTAAAAATATACCTTTTTTTACCGGTTTTACGTATAGGTACATTTCGAAGGAATTGACAGATGTATACCGACATCGCAAACTAGGGATGCAAACTCGCATCAAGTTCGCATGATGAGTGTGCGAACTCACGAGATCGTGCGGGCAAATAGCAGACTCGAACCGACCTCGAGTTCGTATGGAACAACACGGCACGAAGTTACGACTTCGTGCAAAGAAAATGTGACTGATTTCATTAGCTAGTTAGGATTCCGCGTGAAGTCGTCGTGACTTCCTGCTGTTCCTGTGAGTATACTCGAGGATGGGTCCGAGTTCGCAAACCAAACACGCGAGCTAGTTCTGAGTTTGCATCCCCACTTCGAGATGATGGTATTCTTCTGTCAATTCCTTCGAATCGTGTATAATCGTGTAAAATTGGTGAAAAAGATATATTTTTTCAAAATCCCATTCAACTTTGTCCCAGAAGACTATTTTTACCAAATATACCTGTTACCTGTCGCCACAATACTACTTAGGGATACCTTTCGATGGAAATGAGGGATACTTTGGTTTTTATCCTCATCACTAATTTGTTAACTTTGTTAAAGAAAATGCGAAAAAATACAATCTTTGTGTGGCGAGAGAGTGTAAGTTTTTACCCCACGTGTCCAATACTATACTCTTACTATTACTTTTTGTTTATAACATGATGTGAATAAACGACAAGATCAGCATGATATTAGTATTTTTAAGTATGATTCTAATGTATGGCATGCATGACACTAAGTATATATATTAGTACTAGTTTAATTACTTGTGCATGAAGACATGAACAAATATATACTGGATTGGACACTGCTACAAAACTGATCTTTTATCGTGGTACCCAAAACACAAATATCTGATTAGATTTAGAACCGGTACTGAAGATATTTTTAGTACCTGTTCTAAGAGTCTAAGCCACAAAAACATATTTAGTTCCGGTTGGTGTTACTAACCGGTACTAAAAATACATCTTTAGTATCAATTGGTAACACCAATCGAGATTAAAGATGGATGATCATTAGTTCGGGTTGGTGTTACCAATCGGTATTAAAGATACCTCCAGAGTTAATGTGTGTAGTAGGTGGGATGCATGGTAACGTGCGTGAGGACTGGAATGAGAGATCTTGAGTTTGAATCTCACATCCTACACATTTTTTTTTACTTCGTATGTATCTTTAGTACCGGGGCACTAAAGATCAAGATCTTTAATCTCGATTTGCTATAAGTGGTACTAAAAAGAGTTTCTAACCGGTACTAAAAATAGGTTCTCCACTAGTGAGAGTTTCGAAAGTAGTAGGGTTACTAGCTAATATTCTCACTTTATGTATAGAGAGAATAGCAGTATAGTAGTATATGAGATGATGGTAACATACATACAAGAAAGTGGTATGCATGCTTTTGGTTAGTGGCGTAATGAGTGGTGTACGTACGTACGTGGAGCAAGCGATCGATGATGGCGACTCATTACCTATCTTTGAATCTTGCTGCCCGTGACGCCATATATACCGCCTTCTAACATTTCCTCCCTCAATTTTCTTCAGCCAGTATCAAAGTTATATCGTACTATCTCTATTCCGAAAAGCCGGCCTAAACTAAACCAACAAGTGATATCTGAATGACCAAATTAACCAGCCAATTGCAGGCACGGATGATTTGTCACCCATCCTCAAGTACGTAGCTCTTCACAAGCAAATTAAAGCCGCCTGTGCTACTCTTCTCTTCTCTTGTGCAAGTAGCAGTACACGGACTCCATATGCATGCTTCTGCCTTTCCTTCTTGCTACACATCCGTCCGTCCTACACACACACACACATGTATGCTTAATTATCAAATGCCAAATTACTACTCTAGCTACTGTCTACTAGTGCTTCCTACATAAGTACATATACCTGCAGAACGCCGTCTTATTACAAAAAAGCACACGCTGATGACAGCGTAGCACAGGACAAGAATCAATCCCTTCAGATAATGTGATTCTCCGTCCTGAAACATAAATACCGACAATCTAATCTTGAGTGTTGCTATTTCATTTCCTAAACCCTATATATAAATAAAATAAACTTTTATTCTGAACAAGAAGCCAATAATTTCAGCTTTTACTAGTACTTACCTGTAGGCTGAAGGCTGTCACTAATATTGCTAGAAACAGAGAGCCAGTCTCCAGCAGGTTGAAATCAAGATCCATTGGAATTCCCATAGTCCAGGCTACAATCACACTCACTGGAACCTGCCACACAGTTCAGTTCAATTCTATCCATCACAACAACATCAACATGCATGTCCACATAATTATGCATAGTTACCTCACTAATTATGAATACATATAGGTTAATTACTACTCCATCTGTCTTATATTATAAGTCGTTTGACTTTTTTTCTAGTCAAATTTTGTTAAGTTTAATCAAATTTATAAAAAAATTTAGTAACATATAAAATACTAAACTAGTTTCATTAAATCCAACATTGAATATATTTTTGATAACATACTTACTTTGTCTCGAAAATACTACTTTATTTTTTCATAGATTTGATCAAACTTTAACTACTTTTAACTATGAAAAAAGTTAAACGACTTGTAATATAAAAAGTGAGAGTACTATCTACTAACTAGTACTTGATACTCCTACGTACCACAAACATGGAGATCTGTGTGGCAGAGCCCAAAGACACTCCAAGAGTAATATCCTGTCGTCACAAGTCACAGCAAATTAATGACAAGAAAGACCAATATATATACGTTAAAATCTTGACACATGCATCCATCAATATATGTTCTCTCTCAGCTTTAACATGCATATATATATATATATATATATATATATGTGTGTGTGTTGCTTAATTATATACCAGCTTGTTCTTGAGAGCAAATATGACGGCACCAGCATGCTCTGCTGCGTTCCCAACGATGGGAAGCAAGATGATGCTAATGAAGCTAACTGATAGTTTCCATGATTCTGAGGCCGCCTATATATTCACAAGACAAAGTGTTTAGCTTCATTATGCATACATCTTGCCAATGTATGTACTGAAGATTAATACAGTAGTACAGCAGCATAAATGGTACGACTAGCTAGGAAGGTATATACCTCAATTGTGCTCACAACATACTCCGACAGCAGCGCAGTCACGAGAGTCATGAGAGACAGCCAAATCATGGCACTCGAGAATCCCAGCACTGGCTCATCATCTTGAGATATCACTAAATCATCGTCATCATCCTCAACCTGATTAGAATATATAATTACCATTTGGTTGGATCGATCGGCCAGAATCGAACAGGACATTGATCGATCGATCGATCACGAACCTCTTGGGGCTCAAACAGCTGGCGATGCGTCTTGAGTTGGAAGAAGAGGTAGGCCGTGTAGGCGATGAGCATGACGATGCTGCATGCACGAGACAGGTCGAGGGCCGCGTCGCCGGAGACGATGGCGTGCTCGCCGGAGGTGACGGCGTACCTGAGCATGAGCGGCAGCGAGTGGCAGAGGACGCCGAGCATGAGGAGGCCGGTGTTGACGTCAGCCTGCTTCCTGTCGTACGGCTGGTCGGCGCCGAGGTTGGCGATGCCGCCGAGGAAGAGGGAGGTGCCGAGGACAAGCAGCAGGTTGGAGAGGATGGATCCCAGCAGGGAGCATTTCACCACCTGAATTTTTCCTTCTCGCAGCGCAAACAGTGCGATGATCACCTCCGTCACGTTGCCAAATGTCGCGTTCAGTAGCCCACCCACTGCGATCAATTTTCGCAGTTCAATGGCATTTGTATTTGCGGTTGAATCTTGATCGAAACGAATAGCATGCATTGGAATTCACTTACCAGTAGGACCGGTGTAAAATGCAATTTGCCTGCTTGCATACACGCAACCAATTAATTGTCCGAAAATTCAAGATGGTTATTATTATTACTACTATTAGATATGGTTGCATGCATGATGTTCATTATTTGAGCATAGTAGAAATTAATTAAGGGAGCTTACTCGGTGAGGAAGCTGAGTCGCTCAGCAAGAGGAACGAGGCCGATTAAGCTAAGCACAAACACCCACACCTGCAATTCATACCGTACGTACGTTTCAGTTAGTTAGCTAGTTCGTACTCCAATTGAACAAACTAGTGGTACTACTGTAAGAAAGCTGGTTGATCATTTAGTTTGTACTCCAGTACTTAGAGATGTTAGTTTTTAGTTAGTACTATCTAGGACGCACAGGCCATATGGCTGATGCGCCGACAAAAATTAACATCCGTGACCGTGAGGAGCGGGATTAATTAGCCTGGTCATGCATGTGATGGGTGTGTCAAGTTTCAACTTGCTTAATTGTTGCAATTCCATGATTCCTTCTGTTTGTATTTTAATAGAGTTTTACAGGCTGCTGGCAAGTTCACCACATGCGCGAGCACATGCGTGCAGCTAGTACAACTCTAATCGCCATCATCCGGCTCGATCTTGTATTCGTCCATGTGTTGTTGGTGGAGTGTATTGTTTAGGGTGAATTATACATAAAAAAAACACTCCAAATGTTATGCTAAGTTTAAAATCCTCTCCTGATTTACTTTAGTTTCATATTTCACCCCAATTACCGTTATTTGTGTGTTCTCTTTTTTTTCTCTTTCTGTATTTTTGCACGATGTTTGTATTGTATGATTTAGCGTATCTCTTGATATTTTTCTTGAAAACAACACGCACAAGATAACGTATCTCTTGATGGACATGGCTCAAACACATCTTATTTTTCAGCGACACAATACATATTAAGCACATCTTTCTTATCTTGAATCTGACAAAGAAACTGGCCATCGTTGAAACCTATGAGACAAACACAACAGTTTATCTTCCGACAATCTAAATATTCAAGAGCGAAGACTCATGACCTTCATTGCCTACCGATATGATGGGTGTCACGAGTGGGGATTATAGAGCCTGGTCGACAAGACTACAAAAGTGTCTGCCACAATTCTTCACCTATTAGTATTCATATGAGCATGCGTGTAGACTGCCATGAGAATGGATGAGCAACGACAATTGGGGGAATATCAAACCAAGATGAACTAAGAGGGAGGGGGTATTTACAATAAATCATCTTGCAAGGGGATGTCAAACACAGGGTGATATTTGAAGTGGCATTTGCAATTTTCTCTATTTATTTTTGTCTTCTATAAAACTACGGAACAATAACTAACTCGTCTATCTAAAAATGATAATTTTACTATTCTACAGAATATATCGGGAGGTATCACATTTTGTAATATAAAATTTTGGTGCCTCTAGTGTTTTATGGATTGTATAAGGATTTTTCAGCTTATTTGTAATTCACGATTTAATCACGAAACGTGCTACTTAAAATTTCTTATAAAAAAACTATGGTAGATTAGTGCAACAAGGCATAGGATACATACGCTAATTAACTATGAGTAATTGAGTAGTAGTATTATTTATAAGTGATAAATTGAATTACTTGGTAGCTAGTGGATTACTACAAATGAGAATTAATAGAGATGAAGCATGTAGGTAGAAGAAATGAGGATACCTGTCCCAAGTGGAGGTAAGAGGCGGCGATGGCGAGTAGGACGGCGGGGAAGAGGAGGAAGAGCCTGGTGGTGAGGAGGACCTCGTTGAGATTGGCGAGGAGGGGGCGGAGGGCGGCGCAGGGCACCTTGTGGAGGAGGGAGGCGTCGAAGCTTTTGCGGAGGGAGGAGGAGGAGAGGTTGTGAGCGGTTCGGCGAGGAGTCCCCGGAAGCGGAAGGAGGTGGTGGCGCACGGCCATCTCCTTGGCCATCGTATTCGTCGGCGACGACTCCATCGTCATCCGTGACAATGGCATCTCTCAACTCTCAAGGAGCTTAGCTAGGTATGTAGCTGTGTGGTTGGTTGGATGAACGAGTTGAGTTGGGTGAGAAAGACGATCGATTACGGCGATGCAGAAGAATTGGTAGTCATCGTGCTAGAATTTTGCTGTATGCAGTGAATTAATTGAGGAGGAATATAGTAATGGAGCAACTGTTAGTGCAGCTCATCGGGGTGTATGCAAATGTCAAATGCTCGATGACCACAGTAGTAGAATATGGAGTACAGATATTAATAAGGAGGAGCACAAGGTGCCGGGTGGGGTAAACGTAGGAGTACCACAAAAGTCACGCGAACAATTAGCTGCATTGCATGCTGAGGGATTATGCATTCTTGGTTTGCCTACTGTACTTAGTTATTATTAGTATGCAGTTAGTCAGGCAAATGCACAGGTAGATACCGGAGCTGCAACAGAGCAGAAAGAATCCAGTGAGGAGATGAGAGACAGACAAAAATCGAGGAAGCAGGGGCGTCGCCGTCGATTGCGTCTCCTCTTCCCTAATCCCCGATCCGTACCCACCCAAGACAATCCCAATCATATTAACCCTTTTCTTCCTTTTTCTTCTTCTTTTGGATTTTTCGTCTACGGTTCAACGCAGCCAAGGCCCACACGGTTACAGCTATAGTCCATACCAATCACGGCCCAACCCACCATACCAACCAATCTTTTTAGGGCCCATTTGAATGTGCCAATGGATAACGTCCACCTTACATTCATTCACATCCCTCGACCATAAAACCACTTATATAGCATTTTCCAACTATCAAAACCGAATCAAATCAGATTCCTCGGTGTTTTTAACTGATGTGAAGTCCCAGTCAGCAAAAAATAAAATAAGAAATATGTGGGACCCGCATATCAATGGCCCCATCTCTCCTCCTTTCTCCTATCTCTTCCCATCATATCCTACTGCAGGTCGGTGAGGATATGCGCACTCATGGTGAGGCTTGTAATATCGGGTAAACCCGCAGAGGCCCACTGGGCAGAGGAGCTTGATGTCGGCTGCTGCGCTGCTCACCCCTCCGTCGAGGCTCACGCTTCTCCCCAATCGACATCAACGTGTAGAGGAATCCCCATTTCCCTATCAAAAGCAGAGTGCCTCCCACCTCTAGATCCTGACGGCGGTGGTTGCACGTCAATGGAAGAGGCAGTCAACAGCAGCACCATTGCATGGTTGGTCGGCCTTCTAGGAGGCCCTCCTCAATCTCAAGCACCACGCAAATGAGGTCCTGGCAAGGCTTCTCCATCCTACCCATCGTTGACACCTTTTCGCCAAATCGCTATTCTGCGGTGCTCGCCATCTTCGGCCACGTCATTGTCAAGGGCAACTTAGGGAACTATCGTCAAGGCAGCAGCGGCGGCTTGGTGTCCTCCCCATCCTCAAGGCCCTGATGGTGGTCGTGGGATAGCAAGTAGACTCCTTCCCTTAGGCACGATGGCGGCAGCAGTGTTGTTCGCACCATGTTGTACATCGAGGCCTACGGCTACCCCGTCATCAGCAGCAACGCCGATGAAGGAAGGGTCTCGTTGAGCGTGCATGTGTTGTGATCACAGAGATGATTGGAGATAGAGAAAAAGGGAATCGAAATGGGGGAAGAGTGAGATGGTCCCACATATTTTTTTTGGATTTCATTTTTTCAACTATAATTCCACATGAACACCAGAGCATATTATAGATCAGGTTAAATGTGACACGTAAGATGAAACCGCTAACCAAACCAATGAGGGATGTAAATTAATGCAACTTTAATAGTTGGGGGTATCCTCCGTATTTGGTTTTGCGGGTTCTGGGACATGAATCGAACTGGGGCTATCGTTGAGGGACTTATAGTGTACTTTTTCCTAATGTGGACCAGCGTTAAAACATGAATTTCCTATTGGACCATATCTTTTTTTTTACTATAGTTGAACTAACATTTTTGACTTTGCATTAGATATGTTTGCATATTGTTTCACTTTCACCCAGTCTTCTCTGAGAGGGTGAGCAGATTCTAGCAGGGAGGCCATGCGTAGGGCAGATGAAGGTGAAGTTGTGCAGTCTGCTTGCTCTGTAGGGGACAGAGAAGAAGAGGACATCACCTGCAGCTTCATGGCTGGATTGATCGTCTTGCATACATTGAATGATTGATTGATTGATATTACATACACACTCCATGAAGAATATATAATGTAGCTGCCGTATGTGGTAGTTCTTGTGCTACTAGTACTAGCTAGCTACCTGTTGGAGAAGATGGCCTCGAGATCCTTGTAGAGTCCCTTGGATCTGGAGCTCCACTGCTCGGGGCCCTTGTGCGCCTTCGAGTCCGACGACGACGCCACCGACGACATGCTCCGGCTGCCACCCTTCGCCCTGCTGCTCGACGCCTCGCCTCCCGGCCCCTCCCTGCTGAAGCTCGCCTTCGCCATCTCCCTCAGCTGCCCCAGCCACGACCTCTCCGTGCCGCCACCACCCAGGGCCACCACACCCTCTGGGCTCGCCGCCGCCGGCTGCTCCTGCTGCTGCTTCTTCATCTTCTCCAGCTGCTCTCCCAGCGCCGACGACGGCAGCACCAGCAGCAGCAGCCCCACCCACGCCACCTTCGCGCCCTCCACGAACGACCTCCTGTCCGAGCTCAGCAGCCGCACCTGCCGGTACAGCGCGTTCCACTCGTTGCACACCTGCGCCGCGAACGCCACCGCGAACACGGTCAGCATGCCCAGCCCTAGCCCGCTCCCCTCGGCCGCGGCACCGCCCCCGCTGTCCACCAGCCTCAGGCAGGCGGCGAAGACGAACACCTCGCTGGCCACCGCCACGATCTCCACCAGCTGCACCCGCTTCTTGATGAAGGGCTTCTTGAGCACCATGAAGAAGAGCTGGAAGGAGGCGATGGCGAGCACCACCACGGCGTGCGCCCGCGACGAGTGGTCCGACGACGCGTGCGCGCCCGCCACGATCCCCAGCGCCACCCGCTTCACCGACTCCATGAACGTGAAGTAGATCCGTAGTATCCCGAACAGCTTCTGCAGGAACGGCGCCTCGGCGTCCTCGTTCTCGTCGTCGGACACGATGATCCGCTCCGTCGCAGCAGCGCCGCGCTTGCCGGCGATCTGCGAGAGCATGTACTTGGGCGGGCCACGCAGGTCCTCGAAGAGCGGGCCGAGCTTGACGAGCCAGGCGGTGCGGTCGGGGTCCTTCCACGTCCACTGGCCGCGCTTGCCGGGGCCGAGCGTCCGGCGAACAATCTCCTGGTACCAGTGGTACTCCCGCCCCTCCTGGTGCACCTCCTTGTACTGCAGCAGCCTCCCCGTGGTGACGCCCAGCGACAGGAACAGCAGCAGCGCCACCAGGAACGCCGTGAGCACCCCCGTGAGCACGATCCCGACGGCCAGCCCCGCCGTGGTGCCGCCTCGGATGAGCGCCGCCGACGCCTGGGAGACGCAGGGCATGGCGAGGATGACGAGCATGAGCTCCAGCCTGGGGAACACGAGGGCGCCGTAGCTGCGACTGCGTCCGTGTGCGTGCCTGTGGCGCAGCTTGAGGTAGAGGAGGAGGGCGGCGTGCAGCAGCAGGAGGGCGGCGGCGATGACGGCCAACCAGAAGATGTTCCTGAAGAAGTACTTCCATCCGTCCAAATCCTGCAGCTTCATGATGATCTGCGCCTCGGGCTTCATGTCAGCGTTCTCGAACAGATACCGGTACTCCATCGCGGTCAGCGGCTTGCCGTCCAACGGCGACGGCGACGGCATTGCCACTCCTGGTACCGTGGGGCGGTGGAGGACGTCGGCGGCGCGGTCGACAAGTTGGGAGTAGGCGATGGTGGAGTAGCCGACGAAAGGATCGGCGGAGGGGCCTTCCCATGGGAGTCGCATGTAAGGGATGCTCCACTCGAGTCCCTTGCTCAGCTCGTAGTATTCCACCGGCAGATTTATCGACAGCCATCGTGACAGCGCGAATACCTGAATGTGGCACGCCATTCTCTGAAACATAACATTATCGATTATTCGTTGAACCAGATATGATTGTAATTGTATGGAATTCCATCGACCAACCAAGAGATTTCGTGATGGCTCGGATACGACATAAGAAGACGGCCTCTGGATGACCCCTGACGCCAGTAGCGAGGATGTTGTGACAGTCAGCAGCGTGGCGAATGCTGCGGTTGCCGCAAAAATTACCGTCGTCACGATCGCGATCGATGACGATGATGCAGGAACAGAATCTGCACTCAACACAGTAAAAATAACATCTCGTATTATGTTCGTTTATTTCGCGGCAGAAAGAGTAGTAATGATGCCCTTACAATGCCTCACTTCCAGACGATCTGACGGTAAGTTGGTATTTCCTGCAACGTCCTGAGCAGAGTTCTCGGCGACGTGGACCGAAACCAGATTATCAACCGCCTGTATCTGCGCTGTGTATATGCTCTTACTAGCTTCATGGAAGCTGAAACCACAACGATACTAGTAGTACATTGTTAGTAACATCTAAGGAAGCTGCATGCATGCATAAGGATGGATATGGGTTTGTTCTTGCCTGAGTAGGTTGCCCCCTGAAACCTGCAGCGCAGAGGAAGTGAAGTTGAAGACAGGCTTTGCAAACTTAATCAAAACCGGGATGTTGTGTGAACTTGTTCTGACAGTGGATGTCGCCAGCTTAACAGAAGGCCTTTGATTATCTGAACAGACATTCTCTTGTACATGTGTTATATTGAAAACGGAAAGTAGCGTATCGATTGGGTAGTGCAAATAACAGTATATGATCGACTGACTAACCGTAAAGAAAAGTGTATGGGTCTGAAGAAGAAACAGGAGTTCCTTGTCTGCTAATTATGGAATTCCCGTCACAGGAAACAGTGACGACGGCGGTGTTGGTTGTCCTCTTCACCTGGAATGGAATTAAATGTACGTTGTTAACCTGACAGTGACAGTGGATTAGTACTACTAGTCGTACGTACGAGGTATCCAAAGCGGCGATTTCCGAGCGTGCTTCTGTTGGTTGGTGTGAGAAGGGCGTCGGTGGCGGTGAGAGCGGCGAGGATTTCCGAGGAGGAGTTCATCACTGGTTCAGCGAAGGAGATGTACACCCTGAGGTCCTTGTCGTCGTTGGTGGCTTCCACCACCCTGGTGGCGCCCTCGATCTGAAGCAGCTTCTCAGGGATGCTGCTACCGATGTTCATCGAGTCGCTCCGTCTGTCTGCACAAACCAATCGCATCATCCATACTAGTACAGCAAGCAAGTGTGTATATATACGTACCGAAGCGCAGGGTGAAGGTTGAGTTGGCTGTTCTGGTGAAGTGGTGGCCGGCAGCATCGGTGCAGAATCCCTTGGCCATGACGAGGATGAGGCGGCCATAGAGCAGGTCCGGCGAGATGGTGACGTCGACGGAGTATTGCAGGGCAGGCCGGAGAACCTGGAGAGTCGACGGCTCCACGCGCCCGGGACCGTAAACGCTCAGCTGCAAATTCCATTTCCAAATTCAGTAACAACAAAATTACTCCGTCCATGGCTAGTGCTCCGATCCGTACATGGCAGTAGGTGGCGTTGCAGGTGAATCCGCCTCCGCCGGGGCAGGGCTCGGAGAAGGAGACGAGCACCGACACGTTGGATCCGCTCGTGAATCCCGCCGCCCCCGCCTTCACCTTCACGGACGCCGTCGGGGCAACCGTGTCTGCATCCATCCATCCACCAATTTCATTTCTAAAATCACTCCTACACTACTGCATGTACTAGTAATGATAGGCTGAACCAACCAACATCCCAGGCGTAGGTGGCGCAGGTTGTTGTTCGTCGTCGTCGTCGACCCGCGCACGCAGCGAATGTGTGGTTGCCGTCTTTCAGCCGCGCGTACCTCATGCTCATCACCACCGCCGTCCCGTTGTTTCTTCCGCACTCCGACGCCCTCTCCCCGTCCACCTGCATGCAGGCACCAAAATACCAACTTACATTCGCATGTTCTTCAATACTTTTTTTCTCACTTAATTAACCTCCTTGCTACCATGCATTTTCTTGCACACACACACATATATATGTATACTTGTTGCAAATCAAATGGTCTAATCCGCCAAGACATTTCCACCTACCTATATAAGAGTATGATCTATCCTTGTCATGGTATTACTATAGTAGTATCATCATCAGAGAGATTGATGCATCTACTACTTACTACTAATTGACAACTGACTAATTGCTCTTTCAGGGGACCAGGCACCCAAATCCACAAAAGGCAAGGCATATGCTAACTGAAACCACATTTTTACACTTGATTCTCTCTCTGCAATCTACTACTACTCCACTACCACTACCTAGGGAGGTAAATCGAGGCAACACATGACATTAGCAATCATGTACTAGTAATTGAGATTCACTTCAGAAGCTAGCAACGCATGCACATTTGGAAAACTGCAAATGCCGAGACATGCAATGCGAGTGCCTCATGAACCTGAGCTAGAAATGCAAGCAGGAAAGCGAGGACTGACCTTGCAGGTGATGACGCAATCCTGGCACGGCCCCGATCCATTGGTGTGCAGGACCTGGAAGGTGAAGACGGCCGACGCCGACCTGGAGACTCGGGGAGGGGTCTTGGAGAAGCTGACGGAGACGTCATCGGCAGCATCGGAGGAGCAGAGGAGCGCCGCCGCAACCGCAAACACGAGGAGGAAGACGGCGCCCCAGCTCTTCCACACCATGCCCCTAGCTACTATTATAGTACTCAGCAGCTGGTAGTATCTTGCTAGATTAGATGCTAGTAGCAACCACCACTGTTGCAGCAGCACAAGCACAAGAGAAAGGCTTCCATCTCTACTCTGCTAATTAAACCCAACCAAGCTTCTTGTACTGAGCTACTCCTACTGAATTCATTCATGCAGATGCAGGCAGCTATGGACTGGACAGGGAGGGAAGTGAATGCACGCTGCTGCTGCCTCTGCCTTTGGGAAAGGAAAGCTAGAGCTCCCTCTTGACAATGGCAGTATTACTGACCACTTGAGTTCAGTGAGGTGAGGTCGCAGACTAGCAGTGCAGTAAGTATGGTGGTAGATTGGAACAGACAAAAATGAAGGGAGGGAATAATGGTGGGGGACAGACAGGAGAGGACTCAAGGAGGGGGGGGCCAAATGCACACTGGCATCGCCCGCCATGTGAAGGACGAGACCATGGTTGGCTGCAATGCAAGCAGAGGACTGAAGAGGAAATGGATTGGATGATGTATATGAGGACTAGAGCGCCCAAACTGTCTTTTGTTTCTACCTTTTCTCCTCTTTTCCCTAATCCTTTCAATAATCACTCGGATGTAATCCATGTCATTCCATCGGCCTTGCTTCCATCGATAGACAGGAAGAAAACAACAACCAGCGAGATGCACAGATTGCTACGTGACGATCCAAATTAATTTGCGACCAATACCGATCAACTGTGGCAACAAGGACAAACATGCAGCTATCACCGGGGCACTGAAATTCCAGTCAAAATTAAGGATGGGCCTCGCTCGCGAGCCACTGAATCAGGATACGATGCCCCGGCCCCCGGGATTAGCTCACCATGGGCGGCTGCTGTCCGTCGTTTGTACCATGCATCAACAATACCTGGTAACTTCACTACATCAAATTAAAGATACTACTACTGCATCAAAGTATTAGTAGTAACTAGTAATCCCAGCGCGCTCAATTATCATTGAAAAGAAGGGTTTTCTGACAGCAAAGCATACTGCTAGTTGCCAAAGTGCAATCGGTGAGATGCAGGTCCCAAAATATGATGGTAGGGGTATATACTGGACCAGCAAGCCACAAACCCTCAAACTTCTTCTTTCACCCCCAACAACAACATGGTCCTCATCACAGACAGATTCTCGGTGCTGTGAAACATACGAGTAACTAGTACATGCTCTCAAATAAGCATATGATTGTAGCACAAAAATAGGGGAATCCTCTCTGAATCTGGAGGAGACTCAGATCTGTACGTGCACATGCAGCAGCTGCACCCTCGCAATAACCACCATGCACATTGTAGGTCAGCTAACTTAATTCATATATAGGAGTACTCCAGTTTCTAGTATTCTTCTATTGTGTCACCTATTCTACACAGGTCTTGACCATGCATGCAACAGCACCAAGATTCATATCATACATACCACAGTGATTTAGCAAAGAAATTCTTACCACCACTCGTGTTTTTTACAAAACAAAAAAAAAATGCAAGTCGGAAGAACAAGAACAGGTGCATTGTATTTCATGGTGAGTAATAGTAGTAGTAGACAAGCAAGGTGTGGTAAGTCTGACACTGGCTAACTGATGCTCGTTTACAGCAGGCTGGATGCCCGTTGTTGATTATAAAAGGCCTGATTCGGTAGTGCACAGCGGTTATAAAAGAAATTGTCATGCATCCATGGGCAGCTTTGAATTAACGTCGTGTCTCCAGGGAGAAGGGGCAATATTTCAGAGGGTCTGTCTGTAACATACTAGTATTACCAATATAATTCATCTGAGCATTTACATATGTGTACAACTGTATTGACTGCAGATCGACGACGAGGGAATCAGCCAGAGTACGGATCAAACCTTTTCTTCGTTGTAAATCAGGCAGATCACTGTAGCAGTAGTACTACTAGTGCTGGAGTCATGTGATTATCACTGAAGATTACTGCAGTCCATTCAGCTGCCACTGACTGATGAGTGAAATAGCAGGAGCAGCCTAGATTAGTTCCGGGCTGATGGGCGTACATTGGGCTACAGGCTTGCTTACGGAGATGCTCATACGTGTAGCAAGGAAAAAGTCCAATTTTGAGTCCCTCAACTATAGGTCAAATATCCCTTTTAAAAAAAATATATGTCGAATATGATCCATTTCCCTCATCACAAAACTGGGTATATCGATTCCTTCTAGCATTAAAACTATACAAAATAACTCCCTTGACAGTATTGAATGTGGTTCTTACTGACGTGATAGCCTAGTTATCAAAGAAAATTTTAAAAAATAGACATGGGACCCACATGTAAGTCACTAATTTATCTTCTCTCCCCCTCTCCGTTCTCCTCAATTCACTCGCTGAACGTCGGAGGCAACATGTGCGGTGGCAACATATGCTCAAAGATGCAGCGGTCGCCTCTAAGTAGTCGCTCCGCCCCCACCGTGAAGGCTTCCCAATGTCGAGCTCCAACAAGGGGAGGCAACGAAGCGGGATTCCCCCACTAGGCGAGCAGAGGATGGTCATCCAATGGCTCAGCCTCCTCGACAGCTTCCTCTCCGAGCCAACCTCCTTGTCGAGATTTGTAGGTCGTTGTCGGGTCAATCACCTCGCACTACTTGCCGGCTGCTAGAGCTCAATGAGGCTCGTCGGCCAGCACCACATGTGTGCCTTGACTATCCACCTCCACCTGGACCACCACCCGTCCTCGGGGGCCACTGCTCTTCTCTACGTCAGTTGTAAGTCCTTAACTGCATAGCCTTGATTGTTGCAGATCTACTTTCGATGCCATCACGATGTTCGGTCCTCTCACGTTGCCAGACAATGCTCTCACATGTGGTGGAGACGATCTAGAGGTTCTACCGGCAAGATCTTGGAGCGTGGAAGTGAGGATGGAGATAAGGCCGGCGGTGTTGGATGTGTAGGAGAGAGGAGGCCCAGGCAGCCAACGATGTTGGGAGGAAGCCCGCCACCACATCCACCATCCTATCCTTCCCTGAGCAATTCCACCTGGATCCAAGCCTCCACTCTACGCCTTCATCTTCTCCAGTCTCAGCTACTGGCTGAGCACCCAAGGCACCGGGGTGATACAAGGCTGGTGGCAACTGCGCCTACAGCAGCTTAATGTGTCCAAGCATCCCAGGATGATGGGCTGCCAGCAAACACCAACTCATGGCTTGCTGGCTCCATGGCTTGTTGGCGGCTCTGCTAGGTATATGAGACCAAGGAACGGGTTGGAAGGGCTCCACTAACATGTGGTAGGGGTGTTCGCTGCTACGAGCCATAGCTCCTTGTCGTAGCTCTGCGCCCCCACTCCATGACGCGGAAGGCATGTGGCCATATTGGGTTATTGCTGCCGCCCAGCTCCCTTGAGCTCCTTCACCATTGTCGCTGTGTCGCCACCCTGTTGCTGTCGAGGAAATATGGTGGGGAGAGAGTGGGGTAGAAAAGGAAGGAGAGAGAGGGGGAGGATGACATTGGTCACTTTATTTTTTTTCTATGACTGTGCTACCACGTGGATGCCACATCAGCTTATAACACTTTCAGTACTATATTGGGAGTTATTTTGTATTGGCTTTAAGAATAAGAGGAGTTGTACTAGTTTCGCGTTCAAGAGATACAAATCAAATCCGACCTAATATTTGATAAAATCAAATCGGACGTTTTCCACTTGTAGCATCATTGTATGGTTCTCGATGCCAGCCCATCCTGCTCTGAATAGTACTCCATAATATTATTATGGCCCATCTCCGTGTATAGGCCTAGAAATCTAGGACCATATGAATATACAAGGCCCGGGATTTGAGGCCCCTCAAAAATCAAGGGCCGAATGTGAAAAAGGCCTCACGTGATCTCGCTCTCTCAACTTATTTTGGGTCCTCGTCCCCATCCCAATGTAAGAGGCCAGAGAGTTTAATCTTGAATTTCTTGGTACAGCAAGCAAGCAAGGAAATGTATAAATCATCGGAAAAGTGGCTGAATTAGGCTTAGTTCGATAGTAGTACTTCTAGCTTGTCACGCCTAGAAATTTAACTCAAATTTTTAGATTATTTTATATATAAATTTCTATCCAGAAATCAAGCCAGAATACACAAAACGATAAATTAATATACAGATCCAAATATAAATAAAGTACAAATACTTACAGAAGAGGCACTTAGTCCTCACACCGAATCACACCGAAAAGAAAGCAGCAGTGAAAAAAGGCGACGATCCTAGCGGGACTTCAGCTCCACTCCATAGGCAAAACTCAACTGGGATATAAAACTTGGTCCTCTAACTTCGTCTTCAGCTCAGAAGCATTACACTTATGAAAAGAGGGAAATAATGGTAAGACTGAGTATAACCACCGTACTCAGCAACCACACCAATGATGTAAACGTGTGAGGGGAGGCAAAGGAATGTTTGTGGCTATTTGTATAAAGGCGGTTATAAACATTTATAGTTGAAAACAGTAAAACAGTTGATTAATTAAGGCAAGATTATATCTCCACTGAACAACGCTACACCACGTTGAACAGGACCAACCAAACCACCTGAACTACACCAGTCATTAGGTCAAGTTAATTATTAGAGTAGGACTAATCACGGTGAATTTGGTTGATCGCCCATAACCGCGAGCACGTCTATTCGAATAGTTTTACTCTGGCCAGAAGTGCGCAACTCTACCCACAAGACACGATTCCACACATGTTGCCATGCCCCGAAGTACCACCATGGTACTGCAAAGGGGGAAATCGTGACAAGACCCTTCGCATAACTCCCTCTAACTAATCACACCACACCTCGGGTTTCGCCTCCACTCCTCAACAGGCAGTGGGTAGTTCCTCCTCGTGCCGCGGTGAATCCGAAAGCCGCATAGACCAGTATAACCCCGGTCCATCCAAATTCCATCATGCCTACCCTTGCCTGGGTACATCAGTTAGAGAAAAGCTACACTACAAGCCAAGCAGTTACCCACGCTTGCTTGTGGTAAGCATTGTTAGTCTTCCAGGGTTTCCTGCGAACCGGTCCTTAATTGCCATGGGCGCGACTAGCACAATCATGCACCCACAACCCACTATTAAGCCATATTTTAGATGGATAATTACGATCAATAAAACATGATCAAGATGTCTCGAGCTCGCAGCTCATCAAGATACTATATATATATAGTGTGAATATCCCATATCGTGAGCTAGTGGTAATTAAGCATGGCTAGTCATAATATAATTCTAGCAAGATCAACATAAGTGACACACGCTAGTCAAATTATCACCCAGATTTGACAAAGGACGGATATCAAGTAAACATGGCACAAGCGAGCAGATAGGTAAACCCTATTCCCATGTAATTAGCAAAAACTGTAATTTTATTTGCAAATGATAAAACATTTATAAATTAGGTTCAACATGCTCAAGGGGAATGTGTGACTTGCCTTTCTTCTTCAAATAGCCTTCCAAACACTTTTCCTCGCGGTCGCGATCTTCCGAAACGACGGAATCTACACGCTAGCACGCAAAAATGAGGAAAAAAACCTAATAAAAACCAAGTAAACAGTGCATGGAAATTTAAAAAACATGTAGATCTTAATTTTAGATGAATTTTGCAAGTTGAATGGCTCAATTTGGAGTTCGCATGAATTAGTTATGAATTTTAGAAGTTTTGAGCCATTTAAAAGAATTTATGGAATTAATATGATTTATTGCGCATTTATTAATTATTTTTACAAAGAAAAAGGATGACCGCTGACATCATCAAGGGTGAGGCTGGCGCCGATAGGCGGGGCCCACGTGCCAGCGGCACGATGGGAGCGGCCCACGGTGGACCGGGTCCGCCCTTCAAGGGTGGACCCCATGCGCCAGCGGCCGGCTCACCGTGGACCGAGAGCACGGGCGTGGTCCATGCGAGCGGGCATTCCAGATCGGCCTGAGAGCCGATCGAACGGCCGGGGCTGGCCGGGCGGCGCGGCGGGACAGGCACGCTTGGTAGCGAACAGCCAACCAACAATGACGCCTGAGGCAAAAATGTCGCCGGCGACGAGCGGTGGCGGCGGCGCGGAAGGCGGCGGAGGAAGAGGGAACGGGAGGGGGAGTGCTCACCGAGCGCTCAACAACGAGGAGGCGGAGGGAGGGCGACCGGTGGTGAGGAGAGGCAACGGTGCTCCTCGGGAAGACGGTGGCGAGCCGGTTCCGGCGATGGTCGACGGTGCTCAGCGATAGGGAGTGGGTGGCCGAGCGTCGTCGGAACTTGGGGAGGGAGAAGAGGCGATTAGGGAAGGGAGAGGAGTCGAGGCACGGCGAGAAACACCGGCCAGAGAAGGAGATTGGCGGCGGGGTTCACCGGATGAGGAGGGAACAATGCTCGGGTGGCGATTTGTGATGAGCGACGGGTGACCGAGGTAGAGCTCGGTGCAGCGGAGCTCGTGGTGGTGGTGGAGCGTGGGGACAGCGCTAGCGGCGGCGGCGCGCGACCAGAGCACGCCGGCGAGCGGCGGAGCTCGGGTGAGCGCGGGGAGAGCGAGCAAGGTGATGGTGAGCTCGGAGAAAAGGGGAAAAAGAGATAAGGAGGTATGGGGAACAATTTTATAGGTCGAGGGGACGACCGGGAGGTCGGGAGTTGGATTCGGCGGCGAAAGAGGCGGCCGACGTGGGGGTGGCGGCCAGTTTTGCGGGGAGTAGAGGGGGGAGACGAGTGGAGGAGGTGGAGGACGTGGGTGGGGTTGCGGGCGAGCGGGTGGAGGGGTCCTGAGGCGCGCGGGGAGGCTGGCGACGTGGGAAGGGAAAATGGCGGCCCGACAGTTGACAGCTTGGAGGGGGCCGGAGGTAGGGAAAGATATGACAGGTGGGGCCGCTGGTCCCACCTGTCAGAGAGAGGGAGAGAGAGAGGACCGGGAGAGGGAGGCAAAGCAGACTTCAAGGGGGAGGACCCGAATGGGCCGAGTAGGGAGGGGGAAAGGGAGACCGCCCGGGAGGAGAGAGGAGAGGGAGGCCGAGCGGGGAGGAGAGGTGGACTTTGGGCCGAAAGTGGCCTAAAGTGAAGGAGGATTCTTTTTATTTGTTTTCTTTTTAATCAATTGATTAAATGAACTTTGTAATATTAAAAATAGACATTGAGCTCCGAAAAATCACGGGAAATTTCAGAGGGTATTTTAGGGCACGAAGAATATTAAAAAATACTTTCGGCCATGATTTTTAAAAGGAAATTTTTAATTCCCTCATTAATTCACTTGATTAAATTGGTTTAAATTTTAATATAATTTCTAGAAATACATTATTTAATGATTTTTAACTCTGAACGAAAACCGGGGCGTGACATAGTTGTAGCTTTTCGATGGGACGTGTTACTATGTGAGTTATTAGGGTATGACACTATTAACTATTATAAACTTGAAAAATAGGTTTATTTGTTTTTCTAAACTTGTATGTAAATTTTTTTGAAAAAGAACATCTTTTAATAGTTTAAAAGTGCGCTCACAGTAAATAAATAAATAATGACTTGTAATGGTTGAACGTGGAAACGGATCGGGTGGTCCACTTCTACAGTCAAAATAATTGAAAATTTGCAGTTACACTATTAATAGTACTACTAAAGTGGTTTCGTGCAGTGTGCGGAGTGGTATTGGTGTGAGGCATTGTTGTACGCAAGCATGCATGTGTGCACGTGGCAATATAAAACCAACTCGTCTACACCTTTGAGATGGAGACAAGAGTCAATGCCGTTCTAAGAAAATCATGAGATATCATACTAGTAGATAAAAAATAGAGTAAATTATATAAATCTCTGGATATTATGATAAAAACAAACTGTACAAAATTTTGGTACATGATATTATCGGAGGAGTGGAGACCGAACTTCCTACCACAGACTGTTCGGGACATCAAAGATGTTCGGTTTAAACCATATTGAACATAGGTGGGATCATAAGCTCATCCCTTATCTTGCCCTTGGCTGAGCTCAGGGTTCGTACCGTGTCTTGTCTTAAATATGATGAGATTTTAGTGTTGTTTCTCCTCGACATGTTGTTATATATGCATTTAATGTGAAGTATATGAATCCATCCGTTGTGTATAGGGAGCGACATGTAACAAGGTGGCGCATATCGACTGTGGAACCAACCATCATCACCCTCAAAAGGTCGAGGCGTGGGCTGTCCGTCGATGTGATTGACCACAATGTTGCCTGCCCTGGGCCACCACATCCTGCCATGCCTCGCTCCCAGAAGCCAATAGGTAGGTGCATCAGACGTCATCTACATTCCAGTCTTTTACTGCAAGCCACGCGTCGACGCGAGGTGTGGGAGGCTAGGGTGGAGCCGCCCCACGTGAAGCTAGCTCTTAGGGAGTTCTAGCAGGCCCCGCTTGCCAGTATGTGATGAGACTTTTCCTACTTGATTTTTTTGACGTGGATCTCATTTGTAAGAAATAACCATTGTTATATAAAGAAAAAAAATACTACAAGGGAAGAACCAAGGCCGCATAAGAGGGTGTTGGTTTCTAGTAGCTCTAGCTAAGAAATTTTCCAACCTTCTAAAAGTTTGAGAGTAAGATTTAAGAAAGAATACAACAAGAACAAGGGGATGAGCTTCTGAGCGGTTTGAACCTGCATAAACAGTTTGTCCACAATTTAGATACCGCTCACCTACTGCATGGTCGAATCCACGAAAGGGTGTTACTCTGCTCCCCGCTAGAGGAGCTCAAGTTCCGACAAGTATATAATACTAGGCACCCATCGAGATTAATAATACCTGTTGTTTTGGATAAGGGTGAGATTAAACTTTAAAATATTTTAATATAAATAATTTCTAAAATATTTGTATAAAATAACTACAATACCATGAGAAGATCAGTGCAATTTACTCAATAAAATAAAATGTACAGGAGAAAATATAGTAGCACTAGTACTGGTGGTACGGTATTAGAGTAGGAGCAGAGCAACGTGTGGTGTGGTGTGGCGTGGGCGGTAGGCACGCATGATACTAGCGTCCACCATTACTCAGTGCTCCCTCCGTTCCTTCCAAATTATATGGTCTCCTCTTTTATTCAGAGAATTTAAACTTGATAACTAATGATTAAAATGTTATATATATTATATCACTGAGTTCATATTTTAAAGTATGCTAATTTCATATTTATTGAAAATATAACATGAAATAAATAAATAGTTAAAGTATGTTACTGTATATAGGCCTTAGCTTTATTTATTTATTGATCGGTTGAAGAAAGGCAGTTTTGGGGCCAGCAACAGCAAGGTGACCGTTGCGCGTCCCCATCCATCCAAACCCAGACACATATCTGATTGGAGTACCCCCCTATCTCCTCTCAACTTCTCTCTTTCTCTCGAGACTTCTTTTTTTTTTTTTGGGTGGAGACTGGAGACGAAACAAGAAACGAATCGAATCTCTCATCTTTCTCCTCCTCGATTTCCTTCCTCTCAAATCCATCCATCCTCTTCCCAAACCCACCAAGTCGATCGTCTTCTTCTTTGCTTCGCCCTTGATTTCTTTTCTTTCTCTGCTGCGTAAAGGAGGTAAGCCTATCCATCTCCCCTCGTATCAATTTTTATATTTATATTAGTAGTATAGTATCATCCTAGTTCCTACTTCCTAGAGGATTTATTGATATTTGGTTGCTTGGATTGGGTTGGGTCCCCCCCCCCCCCCCCCCCCCTCCGCCGCCGCCCATCGTCGCTTCTTCCTTAGTTTGCGCCGGCCGGTACTGTCTCTGCTTTGCTGCTTCAATCTCGATAATTCCTTCTCCTTTTGCCTTTACATCATGTGTTGCATTCCATTAGATTGGATCGGAAAACCATTCCATTACATTTCATTCGATTCGACTAGTATTTATGTTGCTTGCTTTATTACATCAAATCGACGATCGCCGGTCAGGTCTGGTGGAAATTAGGCCATCCACTCCATAATATCCATCACCATCTCTTCTCCACTTGTTCATTCATTCATGCTGTCTCCACTTCCCTTCCCTTGTATCCATGCAAATCATACTTCATTTTCAAAAACTTCCCTTTATTATTATTATTATTGTTATTATTTCATTCATTCTTACTACCTGTTAAGCACGCCTCCTTAATTAAGAGAGCTCATGAGGCACCCATGTAAAGTATGCCCCTTTTTTTTTTAAAAAAAAAATGATTCTTTCCCTTTCTTTCTCTTTCTCTTTCTCTTTCTGTGCCAGCTTATTCTGTCGGCAACGCAAGCTATTTCGTGTCATCTCAGCTGCTTCAAACTTCAATTTGCATTCCCACGGCTCCAGGCCGACCGGAATATATGCAAAAGCATACTGCAGCCTTGCCTTTCACATTGCTTGCTTCATTGATTGTATTCATGCGTCCAATACGCGTCTAATAATCCAATGCGGTCACTACCTTTCTTGCTACAGCTAGCTAGCTGCCACACCACCACCAAAGTCTCTTTCCGTGCGCTCTGGCTTCATACCATTTGAGTCCACGTTTCCTGCTCGCACTTGATAATGTGTCACTGTCAGATTTAGTATACGAGTACTAGTCTACATGTGGCACTGCCAACTCCCATTTTCTATAGCTAAAAAAAGTCCATTCTTTTTCTGAAATAAGATTTTCTATTTTTTCTTGGTTTGCATTAGCAGTATATATGCACACAATCATTCCTACTCTTAACAATCTTTACTACATCATATCATTCACACTTGCAGGCCTATCTAGAGGGCAACCATGGCCACCGTTTCTGACATCGGCCTCTCCGCGGCTATCAACGTCTTGATCGCCGTTGCATTCTTGCTGGTCTTTGCTTTTCTACGATTACAGCCCATCAACGATAGGGTCTACTTTCCAAAATGGTACCTGAGAGGAATGAGAGACAGCCCTGTTTCCTCTGGTGCTGCAGTGCAAAAGTTTGTCAATTTAAACATGAGATCATACTTGAAATTTTTAAGTTGGATGCCGGCTGCTCTCAAGATGCCAGAGGATGAGTTGATCAATCATGCAGGCCTTGATTCCGCTGTCTATCTTCGGATATACCTAACAGGGTCTGTTCCTGTCCATCTTTTATGTTTCTGCTCTTCTCAATTGTTCCTTGTTGCCATCTCATTTTTTTGTTCCAAGTCATACTTGTGGAAATAATGCCAATTAGTTAATGATACAGTGAGCATTTAATCCAATGGGTAAGGGCTTGCAGCTTCACTTTCTTGTTGTTTACAAACAACAAGAGATGCCAAAGAAGAAATGATGACCAAGTTTATCACTCTGCATTTTTCCCATGTTAATTTAAATCTGAGAATATGAATCGTATCATTGTTGTCAAAATCTATTTGTGCCTAACTTCAATTATGCCTGTGTATTGATATACCTGTACTAACCTTTTACAGGATCAAGATATTCGTTCCAATCTCAATTTTAGCTTCGCTTGTTCTGTTCCCTGTGAACTGGACAAATGATACCCTAGAGAGCATGAAGGTAGTCCACAGTAAAATTGACAAACTTTCAATATCAAACATACCTTATGGGTCAAAGAGGTAAGGCTCCATAGATCATTTGATATCTGGACGCGGTGTATTTTGATGAGTAGAGATAAATGTTTTTTTTTGGTCTGGTTCAATATAAGTTGTAGGTAGTACATCAATAAGATTGTCCATTGGCCCACCAATTACACAAACAAAATCTGTATAGTGATTCATTTTACATGCAGATTCAAGCTTTTTTAAGTTTTGGGCGGCGCCTGAAATCCGACCACTTTTTACTTATCTTCATGCTGATTATGTACATGTACTTGGTACAATATTTAGGAGCATTATCATCTTATGGTTATGGGTGATATGATAAATATGCCACTTGCCTGTGTGACTGCGTCTAACTTAGTAAGGTACAAGCACTCTATTTAGGCCTGTGTGTTTGGGACTTAGCAGCTGCCTTGCTAAATTCAATATTGGGTGGCAGTTGCTCTGGTTGAAAGTAAATTCATCCGCACTGAACTTCTAGGTTTCATTTATTAATTTCTGTTGATGCTAGCACGTCTTTTCTGTTCATGATGAACACATTCCATCTGTTGTACAGGTTTATTACTCACTTGGTTATGGCTTATGCTGTCACGTTTTGGACCTGCTATGTACTGTTGCGAGAGTATGAAATAATTGCAACCATGAGATTGCGCTTTCTTGCTTCAGAGAAACGGCGACCAGACCAGTTTACAGTATGATCTTGTCAACTTTGCAAATCCCCTTTCTATTTAGTACCAACATGTTTACATTAGATCCACAAGAAGGGTAAAAAATTGTAAGATTAAATGGACTGAAACTATTCACCACTTGAAAATGGTCAAGAGATTGTGGCTAAGCATTTTGTCTCTGAGCACCCTGATACTCACATTTCACTGTAATGCTTCCAACCAATATTGCGGCAACATATGTTTAACACTTGGAACTTATCCTGAACAATATAATGCCAAAGTCATCTTTGATCCTGCTATTATTTGCCCTAACTTCTGCTATTTTAGGGTCTACAAATCAACACCTAATACAGCAGCATTTCCTTTTTGTCATTTTGTGCATTATTGGTACATGCACCTCAATCTTACAAATGAAACTTCTATATGACTTGGTTTGGATTATCTAAAGCAATGTTGTAGACGGGAATGGTTTCATATCTCAATTGAATTAACACGATGAGTTAATTTCCTTCTGGTTGGTCTGTTGAATGCAACTTTAACGATTTATTCTAGGTTCTTGTGCGGAATATACCTCCAGACCCCGACGAATCAATTAGTGAGCTCGTGGAGCATTTCTTCCTTGTCAATCATCCTGATCATTATCTAAGACACCAGGTAATCTTTGGTAATAATTTGTGGGTAACTAAGTCAGATGTAGTTCTGTTGCTTTTCTCTTTTTGGGGTTTCAACAGGTCATCATCTGCTTAGATAGGAGCTGTGTTTCTGGTTATGCTGATTGGCCTAATGTAAATAGAATTTTTTTTCTACTCAACAGAACCTTCATATGTTATCCTTTTCCCACAAATTATCGATGGTTTCAAATGAACCTAATATTATCGTTTGTTAGTTTCATGTTGAGATTTTCTTTCCCAGATTCTGAGAACTTCCACATAATAACCTACCCACAGATTAACTTTAAAAAAAACTACCCACAGATTATTTGGATAATAATTTACAGAAATATTTTGGAGAAGAATATTTTGGGTTTGTCAAGTAACAGCAAAGTTATGATCTCTTGGTTATCTAGATTTTCATTTAAATAATCATATTCATATCTTAAAGGGTCCAAAAGCTGTCTCTCGGTGCTAACACTCTACTCCACAGTGCAAATTGCTGAATGAGATTTAGAAGGGTCACATCCAAATTTGTGTATCATATGCACTTGGGTTTCTACCCTGACTACTTCATTGAAATCATTTTTTTTAATTCTTATACAAATTACTGTATTTATTCCATCCTTTTTCTGGCCGATTGTCTATATCTATAGGTGGTTTACAATGCAAATAAACTTGCTGATCTGGTTGAGAAGAAGAAGAAAATGCGAAATTGGCTTGATTACTACCAGCTCAAGTATGAGAGAAATCCATCAAAAAGGCCCACAACTAAGGTTAGTCTGCCATATGGACCTTGATCAATTTATTTTTCATTTAAATTATAATATTGCATTAGGATATTTTTTTAATTCTCTGTTCTTCTGTTGGATTTTTATTCCAGACTGGCTTTCTTGGCTGTTTTGGTTCCGAGGTGGATGCCATTGAATACTACAAAGCAGAGATTGAGAAGATTGGGAAAGAAGTAAGTTGTAGCATTTTTGTCTATATAATCATTGGACCATTCGGCCTTGTCCATATTTTTCTGGTTGAGTTATATCATTCTATGAACTTTTTTTTGCACAACCAATTTTTTTTTGTAGGATTAGTATCCTGTCTAAGCATTACACATTCAAACCTCGTGGGAGTTTAATTTGTTTACAGCTAACAGTCAGATAACAATAACTTCATGTGTAACAACATGCAGGAAGCTGATGAGCGTCAAAAGATCATGAAGGATCCCAAGTCAGCTGTTCCAGCAGCCTTTGTTTCATTTCGTTCACGGTGGGGGGCTGCTGTTTGTGCTCAGACACAGCAAACCAGTAATCCAACAGTCTGGTTGACTGAATGGGCTCCAGAACCTCGTGATGTCTACTGGAATAATCTATCCATTCCATTTGTGTCCCTCACAGTTAGGAGGTTGATAGTTGCTGTGGCATTCTTCTTCCTCAACTTTTTTTATGTCATTCCAATAGCATTCGTGCAATCTCTTGCAAGCCTTGAAGGAATAGAAAAGGCACTTCCATTTCTGAAACCCTTAATCGAAATGTAAGTGTTTCTTCATGTGTTGATTATCTATACCATTATTGCATTTCCATGATTTATTCAGTGTGTAATTAATTTGGGTACATTAGACATATGGTTATCTTCTGCTATTCTTTTGAAATGTCCTGATAAATCTTGTTGACTATTATGCAGTCCTGTCATCAAATCATTCATCCAAGGTTTTCTTCCAGGAATTGCTTTGAAGGTCTTCCTCATATTGCTTCCAACTATACTGATGCTTATGTCTAAGTTTGAAGGATTAATATCACAGTCATCACTGGAGCGAAGATCTGCATCTAAATATTATATCTTCTTGTTCTTCAATGTATTTTTGGGAAGCATCATTACAGGATCTGCTTTAGAGCAGCTTAAGGCATACATTCATCAGTCGGCAAATGAGTAAGTACTCCTGTGCTGCCAACTCTACTGACTTGAAAGTTGGGATATCATATACATGCTTGGTTGTTCATTTGAGTCTTCCCATCTTTTAATAGGAAGCAGTTTATTTTTCCTGCTTTGCGTATCTCTGTTTGTTGACAATTGTACTTTTAGCAATTAATTATGGGAGAACACAGAAAATCTGGTTCTTGTTGGAGATCACTTTGTTCATGCCAGCTGTCAAATAGATACCAAGTGCTTAATTCTGTTTTGATTAGTACTGTGGATTATATATTCAGGAGCTGCACTTTGTTTGAATATTTAGACACATAGGCTTAATCAAATATGTCAAGCAGTGTATTATGATATACATTCTTATTAAATAAAACATGTGCTGGTGGTTCAAATAACATCACGAACTCGTGATGTATTGGTTCTTAAGCTATCTTAGAAATAGATTATTCTTTTGGTTACAGTGAGTTAGACATAAATAGCACCATAATGATGCTTAAGAGGCAAAATGGGGGCCATTGGTTGATAAGCTAACTCTGTAGATGCTGAGATTTTGGCATCTGGAAACTCAGATCATATTTATGCTTTCATGTATCGATATTTATGTCCTGCTATTTGTCTGTTTAATTGACAACTCATTCCTCACATTCTCTGATTGAAACCAAATGATGATTACAATTTGCAGCAAGTCTAAATTACTTTTTTTGCAGAATACCGAGAACCATCGGTGTAGCCATTCCAATGAGGGCGACTTTTTTCATAACATATGTAATGGTTGACGGTTGGACTGGTGTAGCTGGTGAAATATTGAGATTGAAGGCACTTATAATCTTCCACTTGAAAAACTTTTTCTTGGTGAAGACTGAAAAGGACAGAGAAGAGGCAATGGATCCTGGTAGCATCTGTTTTGATTGGTGTGAACCACGAATACAGCTATATTTCTTACTTGGCCTTGTCTATGCTGTGGTGACACCGTTATTGCTTCCTTTCATATTGGTATTCTTCGGGCTGGCATATGTTGTCTATCGCCACCAGGTAAGGACCACCGTAGCTAATTGCGAGAATTTTATTGTGTTAAGTGTTAACTGATTGTCAAATATGATGAACTACTAAATTAGCTTACTTTCTACGACTATTTTGACCATTTTTTCCCTGGTTTATCGGAAATAAACTTCATTACCGATCGGCATTTATACAAACAGTTTTCACTTTTCACTCACGATCAGTGCTGCTATGCTCTTATGCATGATTATGGGTATGTAATAATGGCCAAGATTTACTAAGAACATGTGCGTGGAAAAATTGTTTCGAGTTCGCCAACACAAGGGAGTATGTTATGTGATAGATGGACAGTTATACTAACTCAAAGTTGCATGCAATAAATCTATCAGAATGGTCATGCAACTAAGGGGCTGTTCGGCTGCCTGGGCCCATCCACAGCCAGCAAGAACAGTTCCCCAAGCACGAAAATAGTTACTGCCCGGCCTGCCGAACAGCCCCTAAGATACTTCCATTATCATCATCTGCAAAGCAATTTATGTGAAACTGCAGTGATGCAATTAATCTACATATGACTCCTAATTTTGCAATATTATTTCTATGATGTAGTTTTGTATATAGTGTTTTGATATGCTTACTTGGTTGCACATTTCTTTGAAGATAATAAATGTCTACAATCAACAATATGAGAGCGGAGCACAGTTTTGGCCTAGTGTGCATGGGCGCATAATCATTGCATTGATCGTATCACAGCTACTTCTTATTGGACTGTTGAGTACAAAAGGTTTCGAGGAGACGACACCAGTTCTTCTTGTTCTTCCTGTGTTGACTTTTTGGTTTTACAAGTACTGCAAGCACCGGTTTGAGCCTGCATTTGTGAGGAACCCACTACAGGTAATGTGTGATTACATACTGAAATGTAGGCAGGAACAGTTAATGAATGTTTTACTGGAATCAATCTAGAAGTTTGTTTTGGTTGGTGGTAAGGGTCAGATGAGGAGGAAAGACATTAATTTGGTTGTGCAGGAAGCGATGAGGAAAGACACCCTGGAACGGGCAAGGGAGCCAACCTTCGATCTGAAAGCGTACCTGGCCAATGCGTACCTGCACCCGGTGTTCAAAGGCGGGGAGGAGGAGGACAAGATGTCGATATCTGAGGATGTCGGGATGGAGGAGGTGATCGTGCCGACCAAGCGACAATCTCGCCGGACCACGCCCGTCCAGAGCAAGTACGAAGGCTCCGACACGCTCTCTCTTCCTGAAACTGTACACGACAGATAGCAACAACAGCTACATCACACTAGCTTGTTGAATTCTTACTTGCCCTGTACAGATAGATATATGTCTCTGGTCATACATCCTACGGGGATGTTGGCAGATACTAGTAGCTAGCTTGCTGTACACTTTACAGCTCGAGAGACTGATGATTGTCAATATTATTTCTTTGTTGGTTTCCAACTGCAATTTTGACGTGCATTGCCTTGGTGGTTAGTAGTAAAATACTCCTACTGTAATATAAACCAGCTAGTAGCAAGTTTTTGTCGGTGCAAGTGTGCAACAGCGCAAGGTTAGCAGTAAGGAGTCAACCCGGGGAAGGGACGGGAGATGCATCAACTTTGGCATCTTGGCTTCCATCGTCAAGACAATGTTGTGGTGTGCATCTGCAGAGGCCAAAAGCAGAATCGCCTCGGCATCTTCACTCCCTGTGGGCTTTGCTTTGCAAGCCAAGAATATTCATTCCCCACTGCCTGCTTTGCTGGGAACATCATGCATTTCGAGAGCTCCTTTCACTCTCCTCTCCGGAAAAGCACAACCAAAACCCTTCATGCACTGCACTGTACTGCATTTCATCCTGCTTGCAATAGCGGTACAAAAGCGATGGTGATGCATGTCACCATCTCCGAGTCATCACCGCACGACTGTCGTGCAAGTAACCATCAATCTCTATATCTTCCTCATTAGCAGCAAATATGTATGTATGATTCTAGCATTTTTATTAAAATTGGGCCCAAAAAAAAGGCTCAACCTTCTGTCCAAAATCTTGAGATTAATTAACCTTTGGGGTTCCAAAAATACATAAATTTTGACCTCGGCCCCTATAGTCTTTGGTCCAAATTTTCATTAGCATTAACTTTGGGTCAAAAACGCATAACCGATAAATGCATCAGTTTTATAGTTTTCAGTCCAATTACACATAAGTAGTGGTTTTCCGCCCAAAAACACATGTATATTGATCTTGGGATCAAATTTTCATGCTTATTAAACTTGAGCCTCCCCCCCCCCCCAAAAAAAAATCTAATTGTATTTTTCAGCCCGTAATTTCATTAGTGTTAACCTCGAGCCAAAAAAATGCATAAAAAATAGCCTTTGTTTCAAAATTTTATGAATAACTTGAGCCCAAAACGCTTGAATATTAGCATTTTGCCCCAAAGCATATGGGTGTTTGCATTTCGGCTAGAAAATGAACGGTGTTTAGCTTTTAGCCAAAATTTCATGAGTAGTAACATTGAGGAAAAAACACATGAATATTAGCCTCCTGCCCAAAATTTTCATGATAATTAACCCTGGGCCAAAAAATGTGTGAATTTTATCCTCCGGCCTAAATTTTGTTTATGAGTAGTAAACTTGGGGGGTTTGAAAACACATGAATACTAGCCTTCTTCTGAAAATGCAACGGAGTTCAAATTCTAGTGGATATGAATATTATGCACACGCGGATGCAATTTTTATAGGGTTTTAGGAAGCTAGTGATTTGCCATGGTCTTCATCTCTTTGAGCACTTATTAGGAGGCAAATTTGTGAGTGCGAGTGCGTGTGGGTGTGTAGTAGTGTATATATCTTCCACGTAATCGAAAAAATATATGCATTATTAACCTTGGCACTAAGATGTATTTGATAGTGCAGTGGTAAAGGGATGTTGGTTTTCTATCTAAGATCTCGTTCAATCCTCTTTTGGGCCGAAACACGTGAATATTAGCTTTTGATTCAAAATTTCATGAGTACTAACTACTTACCCAAAAATGCACCTTTGCCCAAAAGCACATGAGTATTATCCTTAAGCATAACGTTACATGAGTATTATCCTTGGATAGAAAGGAATGACCGTTAGCTTTCGGCGCTAAATTTCATAAATACTTACCTTGGCACGAAACGCATGAACATCAGTATACTTTTGCCTCAAATTTATGAGTATTAATGTGTGCCAAAACACATGAACAAGCTGTCGGCGTCCAACAACGAAAACGACAAGATCGAAGCTTTTCCCGTCGACGACGACGTGGGCGAGCATCTTGTTCATCAGTACAGATGCTATCAACAATGCTACGAGCCAACGACGACGAAGCAGCAGCAGCAGAAGAGGCAAAGCTGTTTGGGAAGGCGGAGGCGTTCATCGCCAACTTCCGCAAGCATCTTGCTCAGGATCCTTCTACCATCATATATACATGCAGAGCAGAATGAGATCGATCAGCTGGACTTGGACTGGGAGGAGACGTACGCCCAACCCAGCAGCAACTACAGCATGCACCGATCCATCATGTGACGACGCCCAAGTACACTTAACAATGGTCCAGTACCTTAATACTCTACCGAGCATACACCAGTGCCAACCAAACAGGCTAGACCACCGTATCCTCCCTGTATACATATAACAGCACAGGCAGTTCAAAATGTCTATGCCATGCAATGGCACACCTATCAAGCATCTATAATCAAATGCCTACAAATATAATAGGCCTGTGCCTGCCAACATAAGTCCAGTCCCGCTTTGTGTGTTTCATCCAGTTTGCAAACCAAATATTTTGAGCTAGGCATCAAGACTTCACGACATTAGCTTTCATCCATGGGATCATTTCCACCGCCTCTCTGGGACTCTGAATCCTTGTCTCCAGCTCCTGAAGCTTTTGCCACGGAGTCCTCAAGAGCCTCCAGGAACGAGGCTACTGTGAATTTATCTGTGCCACAATGACACCCATCAAATTAATTTTCTGAAAACATCACTCCATCTCCAGATTTTACAAATACTAAATAAATCATTTTCAGACTTGACCAACTAGCATCAAGGATATTTGTCATCTAGCAGAAAAACAAGGATCATATTTTGGGCAAGGGTCATCTCTATAAGCCATTGAAAGTAAAAGCTAGACTAGCAAGGTAAATATCATGGTCATCGAGGTATCAGTTGCAGTAATTGTGTTTTTTCGATACATAAATAAAAGTTTTAGCCACACGCACAAATTACCTACCGTGTATTTGCGATTGAAAAAAAAGAGCCTGCTACACGGTGCATATAACTTTACTGTTTAGTGCAAATAAACGAGAAATTTGGTTGTCAATATAAGTGAAGACGAGAAGGATTACATTTACTAGGGTCAACTCCAAATTGAGCTAGATCTATTTGCCCAGTCCGTAGCACCTGCCATACATGCAAATATCAGAATAAAAATAACATTTGAAGCATTGTGTCACGATTCACCAAGATGTGCAATAGGAAGATGAGTAACTAACATGGGTAAACGCTTCTACTTGCTGCCGCAAAGGAGGACTTTGCAGTAGTTCAAGAATATCACCAGCGGTCCATGGGCCCTGGAATTAAGCAAGCACAATAAAATGAGTGGAAGGGTCAATTGAAGTAAGAACCAGGATGACAAATACAAAGCTACAAACCTCTGGAAGATATGATGCCAACTGTTCAATGGGCAAAGTTTCCATGAGTGGTAACACCAAATCAGGCTTCAAGATGTCTCCTAATCCTAATCCTGTTACAGTGGTTAAAAGAACTGATACAGCAAATTGTTGAAGAATAATGAAACAATAGAGTATTGTACTGCAGTTACCAGCATCAGGGTCTGCCACAGCATCTGAAATTACAAGGCGAATGCAAGTAAAATAAAATGAGAAGGTGGTCGAATGGAAGAACATATCAAAAGTGACATTATTTTTCAGCTGTTACCTGATGGTTGTATAGCACTCAGTATTCTCTGCAGGTCTTCCAACCGGACTGGCCCAGCAGCAGATGTCACCTCACCAGCTAAATCAGCAGTCATGCTCTGATCAACTAAATTCCCAGCTCTGATGAGAAGAAAGAAGGAAACGAAGGGGGTTAGAATTATTAAATGGTCATTAATTTATTATACCCAAAACTCAAACATGCATGCATGAATACCAGATCAGGAACAAATTGAGGCCACACTTTCATAGATATTTAGCAGGAAAAGCATCAGTGTGCAAATGGGAAGAATGAAAGGCAGTGTGCAACAAACTCAGCAGCTAGACATAAATAGTGTTAACTTATGCATGACATTGGAGTGAATATACTTGTGGTTTATAATGACCATACATCCATCTGTTACTCTGATGGCCCCATCAAGAAATAAAGATTGTAATGCAAATGTCTAGGTTTTTCTGTGCCACATGTTGCATCTTGCAGTTTGTTTTAAATGTACCTGGAGGAGATGTCATCATCAGCTGTGTCTTCATGTGACATTTCAGCTTCAATAGAAACTGCCTCACCATCTGCACGTCCATACAACTTAAGACACAAGAAAAACGAGCGCATAGTTAAGAGTTGAGATTCCAACATTCAGAACATACCTAATGGTCGGTTTATGTAGGCATTAACTTGATGACATATTTGTGAATCATCATCAGCACTTGGCTCCTGCACAGTAAAGAGCAAACCACAAGCAAATTTTAGCTGGTGGAAGGACTTCTGTTGTTTTCAAACAGATACACACACTCAACTGACCTGCATCCAGAAGAAGAACTTCCTGCTATCGTGCCTGAACTTCAAGATGTAAACCCTTCCAGAAGATTGTGTTACCTGATTAAGTGAATTACCATTGATCAATGAAGACCAAGAAGTTCACTAAGATGGTCTTGCAGAACAAAATAAACTTGAACCAATACTCAATACCTTCTCAAAGACAGCCTCCTCAGGGAAGACAATTTGATCCTGTGAAAAAGGAATCAAGGATATACAAAAGTACGATAATTTCCTAAGATATACACAATGGAAATCAGGAGAAACAGAGACACTGCCAAGTTCAAAGTTCAAACATACAAGTCATACAAGTCCAGTATTTGCAGATTAAAAAATGACTGCACGATGACTATTATGCTCGAGAGGATACAACTTCAACTAGATTCTGTCCACGATCAAGCCATTGAAAATGAACCAAGCCTTCTTCACCCTACAAACAAGTGGATATGTTAACTGCACCGCAAATCCCCATAAAATATGAGAATGCAAATGGCTTCTAAGTTATACTGGACAAATAGAAGTACAGAACTTCAATTCAACATAAGTATGACTTTTAGCACGCATACCCTTCCTATGCGAACAAGACCCTTGCGTGTGTCTGGGATCACTCGTGTTCCATCAAGGGACATCTTACCCGCACGAAACTCGCACATGATATCCTGACAAACACACGAGAGTTTGTTTTTAAATAGAAGCTCAACACCTTGTTATATCATAGCAGAGATAAATGAGATGGTAAAAATAAATAAAGAGGTCATTAAGATTCTGAATAAGCTGAAGATCTTAATTTGAGATAAAACAATAAGCACCATGCACTGCAACAGAAAATTAACTCAGCTCATTGAACTACTAAAAGCTCACTATACACAACCAACATTTCTTAACAGAATATTTTCTTGCTACAAATTGCTAGCTAAATATTTTGGCCTTTTAGAGTGCAGGCAAAGATTAACAGAAGGCTTATCCCAGTTTTCTGAAAAGAACTAAACAGACAGAAACAAACTGCCTAGTATACAAAAGAGGCATCTATGTTTTTCTTTTTTGTATCATGTACGATGAAAAACTGGTCTACACATGGTTCAGGCCTTCGAACATATTTCACACAAAACAGTCCATTAACATGGTACTACCAATGCCATTTTCTGTCAGGCTTTCTTTACCAGCTGACCCACTTGTCATACACTCAATTCCTTGGCAAGATTTACGAATTGTTTGAGAATTTGTCCACCACAAAAAACAACCTCAATTAGTCTTTTTGCAAAGTGTGGATACCAACCAAACAGCCCATAATGCCATTTTAGATGGAACTTGCAGCTGCTAAATCATAATCTCAAATCAACGGCAATCGATCATTGCAATTAAACACAACAGGAAATTCGGTATTTGAAAACCAATACTTGCAGAAACAACTAGAAGGCAAAGTGAGGAGTTTACCTGTAGGGGCTCTGTGCTCTCCATTGATGAAAGAGTGGCTACCACAAAGTGCAGGCCCTAAAACAGGCAGATGATTAAAAAAAGGACAGTAAAGTATTGGACATAGAACAAAATCAAGCAAGTGTAAAGTATAATAGGTTATGAATAACTAGTTGTCAGAACATAAGTGTACTGCATGCGAATTGAGATGAACAAAAGGTACTGTAGTCTGAAAGTAGTAGCTGCCTTTGGAACTTTGTGCATATGAGAATGAAAACGCTATGTGCAAGTGTTGGTAAAATACAGAAAAATGCACTTGTGAAGGGATTAAAGAAGACGAGACCTATAAATTTGTATACACTAGAGTCTTTGTTCAGTGGTATTTGCATCTTCAAGTACCACATAGGCAACAGCAATATTAACATATTAGTATGTACATAAAGAATTTGCTGCGTCTGTGTGCTTGTAGATTTGTAATGTGTAAGGTGGTTTCTTTGGCTTTTAAGATATTACTGTATTACTTTTGTGCTGCCGTAGTGTTATTTCATAGTCGAGAACCAACGTGTATTGTTCACCTAAAAACGGCGAAGGGTAGCCAAAACCCTAGCACCTAGCAAGTCGCATTAAGGTAGAATCACTCCATAAAACTCGTCAATGATTAGCTTGTTTGCAGGGGCTAGTTCCTTACAGGATGGTGCAGTGTTTTATGTTTTTCTTTGTTTCTTAGTTGCAAAGACGTAGATATGTCGCGAGGAGAGCAAAATAGGTGGGTGATCTATAAGATTCGGCTGGTAAGGACCAAAAAAACATGAGCAATAAAATCGATGGATGGATTGGAGCAGGCGTCCCAGAAAGAGAGATTTGGATTGGAGAGAGGAACAAGTAGGACAAAGGAAGAAGAAAATATCTTAGAAACGAAACAATGGAGCAAGAGCTGGTCACCACTCAGTCACTCACCAACAAGAGACGGCGGCGGCGGCGGCGGCGGCGGCGGTTGCGGCGGCGTCGGGACGGGAGGAGAGGGATGCGACGCGATGTGATGTGATTTGGGGACGCGATGACGACGGGGGGCCACGCCACGGGGGAAGAAGCGAAGGGTCTCTCACAGTGGGCTGGGCTGAGAGATAGCCCATACATTTGATGGCCCATATAAAAGCCCACTCGGCAACTCCAAAGACGAAGCTGCGCTAGGGTTTTCCATCTCTTTCTTCTGCCCAAAACCCATCGTCGCCGCATCCCCCCAACTCCGGCGGTCCCCTTGGAGGCGGCGGCGGCGGCGGAGAAGCGGCTTCCCTAATCTCCCCACTCCACCTGAATACAGGATGGCATCCGCCGGCCCGGGGCTCGAATCGCTCGTCGACCGTGAGTTCATCTCTCTTTCTTTCTTTCTTTCTTTTTTAATAATCTCATTTCACCCAGCTACCCAAGATTCTCCTCCTCCTCCTCCCTCTACTACTACTACTAGTGATAGATGATGTTTTTTTTGTTCTCAGAGATCATATCCGTCATCACAAACGATGGCCGCAACATTGTGGTGAGCCCCTTGTTTGATCTACTCATACCCTCTTCCTCCTTTTTATTTTTGCTCTCGCCAATACTCACTCGAATTGCCCTGCCTCCGCTTCGTCAGGGGACTCTCAGAGGATTCGATCAAGCCACCAACATCATCCTCGATGAGTCCCATGAGAGGGTCTATTCTACCAGGGTACGGTTGCTCCCTTCGCTTCTCCCAACTCTTTCTACGCTTCTTTCATGCTATCTTGCGAACCTCCAATTAATTTTCCAGCAATTTCCAATATTTCAGCAAGCTAGTACTAATGCCTATCTATATGCTCTGATAATCCCACAACATACACTTCATTTCCAACTTCATAAAGTTATGTTTACAAGGCGGTCATACTCATACAGTTAGTTACTCTGCTATATTTTTCTGCGTATAGAATCTGTGCCAGAGTCTGTTTGGCATTATCCATAGAGTTGCCTGTTTGCTAAGGGTACAAGTTCAGCCACACATTTTGAGCACAAATTTTTTGTTATTCCAGGATTCCCTTGCTAATTGTGACCTTCTCACTGGTTTGCTGTCAAAATGCTCCCATTGGTTCAGTAGTGCAGAATTCTGCAATCAGCAATAAGTTTTTCTCATGGTGCTTGAAAGTTAGAATTGCCACCATGTGTTACACAGTACCCTTGGATTGTTTTATGGCTAAACACAGATTGTTTTGAAAGATGGCTTTCTCTTTCATGATGGTTATATAAACGTCATCATGAAGTAATGAGCTCATATTATTGACTGTTTGCATCTATCATGTCTATTGTCAGTATGAACTGAAGTTCATTTCCTGCAAAACGATGAGTTTATACTGTAACATGTTTTAGCTGAATTTGTCATAGCAGCACCTTTTTCTTGAAGGATTGGTTCGATTAATTCTACCTCGTGCACGTTCAACTTTTCAGAAGTCATATTATTTTGTCTTCAATAGTTAGGTATTGGAATGTCTTTGTTCTTTATGGTGCAGAGTTGTTGTTCTAACAATTTGCAGGCAATGTTGACTATGAATAGTTTTGTATCTCTTATCATGCACCTCTGTATTGAATATGTGATATGCCTTCTTAAGGACTAGGGGCCAGTGCCTTTAAATTGTCATGCTTTTAGTATGTGCCATGTGTTGTTAGTAGTACAGTTGAAAATTTTCAGAAGTGATGAGAGAAATGTGTTGTACGTGCAGGAGGGAGTGCAACAGCTTGTTCTTGGGTTGTACATTATAAGGGGCGACAACATGTAAGTTATTTCCTCAATTGTCGTTTGAGCTGTTTATTGCTTAACCTGTATGTAGGTCGTTTATAGATGTGTATGGTAGTGCGTGGGTTTATTTTGTTTGGTGGTGTGCCTAACTGAAGTTGAATCCGTGGGTAATGCATATTTGCAGCAGCGTGGTGGGGGAGGTGGATGAAGAGCTGGACGCGAGGCTGGACCTATCGAAGCTGAGAGCGCACCCGCTGAAGCCCGTGATCCACTGATGTACTAGTAAGTAAGCAAAACGTACTGTTGCCCCAGAAGTTGTGAAGTGGGTCGATGGATCGATCCCTAATATAATATAATGTGGTCGATGAATGAAGTTTAACGTACGTGAGGATGTAGAGGTAGTGCAGATTAAGAATGTTAGTACGTTTTTGTGTGGTGGTGGATCATGTTTGTTGAACACAAGACAATGAGTGATGATGGTGAAGATTTGCTTTCCATTGTTTGTTTGTTTCTGCAGCTGTATGTATGTACATGAGGCAGGCAGGCAACTAAGTAGGAGGGGTGCAGCTGTATGTCGTCTTTGTAGTTGTTGCAGGTGATGAAGACGCCGCCGTTGAAGGAGGAGATCCGATTCGATCCAACAGTGATAATGCTAATGCTAATGCAAATGTAATGTAAGCCTTATATCCTCTTGTCATTTGCTTTTCTTGGATTTTCCTACCCTCTCTCTCTTCCAACCAAAACAACGAATGCCACATTGGCACTAACTAATAATGCCAATGCCAAGTTTAGGTAGTTTTTTGGCCTCCTTTTCTTTTCTTTTCTTGGCGCACCGCCGCAGCGTCTGTATGATTTGCATCATATCGCACGGCCACTCTGTCCAAACTCCAAAGCCTAACCTCCTCCATGCTTCTACTACTACAACTACTAGTACTACCTGTTTGCAACGGCCAACGGACGGAAGGAATGTTTTTGTTTGCCTCGTGTCGTCTCGATTCGATCCTCTCCTCTGTCTGTCCGCGTTGTGCTAGCACACACCTGTCTCGTTAATCGCGGGGCCCTCTTCTCTTCTCTTGCGTTGAGGGTGGTTGCTTTTAATTACTTAAATCTGTTTAATTTCTTCGCCACTTGACACTTGGTTATGCTAGCTATGACAGATTAATGGAGTATATGCTACTAGCTACGACGGTATGGTCTGTTTAGTACAACTACCTCTTCTTAAGCTGAAGCTCAGTTAAACAATTTCAGCTCCACCTAAAATGGAAGTGGAGCTGTACGAGTTCTCCCACAAAATAAAAAATGGAAGTGGAGTTGTATAGAGTTCTCTCACAAAATAAACTAGAGAGGTGGAGTTCTCTCACAAAATGAACTAGAGAAGTTGAGCTAGATTTACGCAGCTTCACAACTTCACACCAGATCTAACTTCTGAAGTTAAATTTAGAAGTTGAAACACACACTTGTGGGTCCCAATGACGACCAGCTAGCTGCTAGCCGATCAATCATACACCGTTACGTTACATTATAGTATTAGATTACCTGATGATGAAAGAATCATGCATGTCAACCTCATGTGCACTTAATTGGTAGCTAATACCTTACATTGATCTGTCTATTTAATTGATTGGATCAGAGTGTATATATATGCCGATATATATGATCGATATGATATGATGCATCCAGCCGCACCGTAGTGTACGTAGACCAAACTAGATCGATCGGTTAATTTCACCCTCCGATCGATCATGCACCAACAGCTAATAAGGAAACAAAACCGATATTAATTATATAGTATTTAGTTACGTTGTTGACTTCTTGTTGATTTCCCGAGGCGCCGACCAGCCGTTGATCGATATATATATATATATATATATATATATATATATACATACATACACACAGATATATATATATGGCCCTCCCTCCTCCCCTTCCGCTTCGCTCCCCCAGCGCCCTTCCTTAGGGTAAGACTGATCTACACCCCCTATAGAATAACTATTCTACACCCCCCTCCTTCTCCCTATCCCCTCTCCCTCCCTCCCTCCTCCCCTTCCGCTTCGCTCCCCCCCCCCCCGCCCTTCCACATAGCTTCCCTCTCCCTCCCTCCCTCCCTCCTCCCCTTCCGCTTCGCTCCCCCTCGCGCCCTTCCGCTTCGCTCCCCCCGCGCCCTTCCTATCCCCTCTCCCTCCCTCCCTCCTCCCCTTCCGCTTCGCTCCCCCCCGCGCGCCCTTCCGCTTCGCTCCCCCCTCCTCCCCTTCCGCTTCGCTCCCCCCCGCGCCCTTCCTATCCCCTCTCCCTCCCTCCCTCCTCCCCTTCCGCTTCGCTCCCCCCGCGCGCGCCCTTCCGCTTCGCTCCCCCCTCCTCCCCTTCCGCTTCGCTCCCCCACTCTTTTTTTCTATCCCCTCTCCCCCCACTCTTTTTTTCTATCCCCTCTCCCTCCCTCCCTCCTCCCCTTCCGCTTCGCTCCCCCCTCGCGCTTCGCTCCCCCTCCTCCCCTTCCGCTTCGCTCCCCCCCCCGCGCCCTTCCTATCCCCTCTCCCTCCCTCCCTCCTCCCCTTCCGCTTCGCTCCCCCCCGCGCGCCCTTCCACTTCGCTCCCCCCTCCTCCCCTTCCGCTTCGCTCCCCCCCCCCCCCGCGCCCTTCCGCTTCGCTCCCCCCACTCTTTTTTTCTATCCCCTCTCCCCCACTCTTTTTTTCTATCCCCTCTCCCTCCCTCCCTCCTCTTTTTTTCTATCCCCTCTCCCCCACTCTTTTTTCTATCCCCTCTCCCTCCCTCCCTCCTCCCCTTCCGCTTCGCTCCCCCTCCCCCCCCCCCGCGCCCTTCCACTTCGCTCCCCCCCGCGCCCTTCCGCTTCGCTCCCCCCTCCTCCCCTTCCGCTTCGCTCCCCCCCCCCCGCGCCCTTCCGCTTCGCTCCCCCCACTCTTTTTTTCTATCCCCTCTCCCCCACTCTTTTTTTCTATCCCCTCTCCCTCCCTCCCTCCTCTTTTTTTCTATCCCCTCTCCCCCACTCTTTTTTCTATCCCCTCTCCCTCCCTCCCTCCTCCCCTTCCGCTTCGCTCCCCCTCCCCCCCCCGCTCTTTTTTTCTTTTTTTCGGCTTAATCCTCTTCTCTCAGGAATAAATCTTTTTTCTTCTCTTTCTAGAAAAATTAAAAATAATTTGGTGAATTCAAGATTTGAACACATGATCTCATGGTTCATGGGAAGCTCTCCTAACCAATTCACCCTATGAACCTATGTGATTAGATATCATTGTTTGTTTGTTTTGTATGTCTGTTGAAATTTTCTGAGAACAAATCAATTATGTTACTGTAGGAATCATACCTTGTTACTATGATTCGGTAGTAACGTTATCAAAAAAGTGCAGTAACATGGTACGTTACTGTAAAACTTATAGTCTATTATTGCACTTCCAGTAGTAACATCATGATGAAAATTGCAGTAACAGAGAACGTGTAACAATAACAACGGTACTACTGCTTGTGTAGATCTAAAACCTTTAAATCTTAATCTTTAGATAGTCATATCTCTCAAATCCTATCTTGTTTTCTAAGTCGTTTGCACCATAATGTTTATAACAAAAATGTTTAACGAAACTAGATCCATCATGGCTTTTTTTACGTCGTTACTACGAAAACCAATTGTGTTACTGCACATTGACCATTGTGTTACTACACCATTCCTGCGAGGCGAGAACTGAAAAGAGGTAAGTCTCTATCTTTAGAGAGCAATATCTCTCACATCATATCTTGTTTTTTTAATACGTGCACAAAAGTATATGTGTTACTACAAGATAGGTGCATGTTACCACTTCGAAGTAGCTATGTTACTACACGATAATTGTAGTGATGTATTATTTTTTAAAGCTGTTTTCACCATGATGCTATAGTGTTACTGCATGGGTGGGTTAAATTTCAAAATGCATCTACGTACTCCCCTCCTCAAGAAACCGTTCTTCCTCCCTCTTCTCAAGAAAACCGGTCTCCTTCCTCCAATATAGTGTTATTGCATGCATGTATATGACGTTATTGCACTTTTGATAGTAGTATTATGGTTAATTGCAGCAAATCAGGAATTGAAACAAAAATATATGGGTTCAAAGTCTCAGATGATAACCATATACTTGTTACTGCACAAAAGTAAAAGTGTTACTACACGACAAATACACGTTACCACCTGACAGTTACACATTACCGCATGTTTATGCAGTAACACTATCTAAAAATTGCAGTAAACCACTTTTTTACTGTAGAACATATAGAGCGTTACTGCACCTTTGGCAGTAACATTGTGGTGAGATTGCAGTAAATTAGGAATAAAAAAAATGTAGGTTAAAAGTCTCACATGCTAAATATAATTGTTACCGCACAAAGTGGAATTGTTACTACATGGCAGGTATACGTTACCACATGTTTATGCAGTAACACTATTCAAGAATTGCAGTAAGACGCATTGTTACTACAAAACTTATGGTCTTTACTGCACACCTACAGTAACGTCGTGATGGGATTGTAGTAAAACACACAATAGATAGTAGTAACTAATGCTGTAGTATTACTACTTGTGGAGAGTCAAGATAAAAAAACCCAAGTTTCGAACAACAATATCTCTCACATGATGTATGATTTTTTTAAACCGTTTGCACTATATTGTTAGAAAAAAGTGCTTATCAAAAGTAGATCCGTCATAGCTATATTTCAACTAAATTTGAATGTTGTTACTGCACGTAAGACATAGCGTTACTGCACGATAGCTGTCGCGTTACTGCACCATTCCGCAAGACAAGAGCTGAGAAGAGGTGGGTGGTGGGGGGAGTTGGTAGGCAGTTTGACCGGGTTTTGACCGACGTGGGGATGCTTTGATTGAGGTAGGAGGTGGGTTTTAAGCCCTTAGAAGGGAGGGGAGGTGGGTTTAGCCCTTGGGAGGAAGGGGGTATAGAATAGCTATTCTATACCCGGGTGTAGAATAGTTTTTCTATATATATATATATATATATTCTACACCCGGGGTCAACCCGCGTGCTGACTTCCTCAACCACCCACATCTTCTCAGCTCTCGTCTCACAGGAACGGTGTAGTAACATGATGGTCAATGTGTAGTAACATCATAGCTTACTTGCAGTAACGACGTTAAAATATTATTAAAATATAATCATGATGGATCTACTTTTGATAAGCACTTTTTTCTAGTATAATGTTACAAACGGTTTTAAAAAATAGTATATGGCCTGAGAGATAATGCTATCTAAAGGTTAGGTGTTTTGAAGTTTAACTCTCCACCAGCAGTTCTACTATATCAATACCATTACTACAATCTGTTTCGCATTACTGCAATCCCATCATGTTATTGCTACAATCCCATTGTATTGGTAGGAACGATGCAGTAACATCACTGGTTACTTGCAGTAACAATGCTAACTATAGTTAAAATGTAGTTATGACTGATCTATTTTTGCTAAGCATTTTTTTCTAATATCATGTTGAAAACGGTTTTAAAAAATAGTCCATGATCTAAGATATAATGCTCTCCAAAGGTTGGTTCTTTTGAAGTTTTAAGTCTCCACGAGCAGTAATACTGTAGAACCACTGTTACTATTTATCTATTTCGTGTTACTACAGTTTTGTCATGTCGCTATTGTAACATTGCAAAATGTTACAGTAATATTGCAAAATAAACATAGTAATAGAGTAAGAGTTTTAAGTCTCCACGAGCAGTAATACTGTAGAACCACTGTTACTATTTATATATTCCGTGTTACTACAGTTCTGTCATGTCGTTATTGTAACATTGCAAAATATTACAGTAATATTGCAAAATAAACATAGTAATAGAGTAAGATGAGATACACTGTCATTTAATCCCCATATGAAGTAAGTGCTAAAAAGTGCATGTGCATAGCCACATGTTGCTATAAGTGCAAGAAGTACTTTTCTTTGTACACACAAAGATACATATTAGCAATTATAGTAACAACATATGTACTGCAAAACTTATAGTTGTTACTGCACTCTTGCAGTAACATAACAATGGATTTGTAGTAACGTGCAAGACAAGTTGCAGTAAAGTCACAATGGAATTGCACTAACGTGCAACACAATAGAAACAGTAACTCCGTTGAGCTGCATATAAGATCTCTTCCACGCATCATGAAGGAAACCGATCTCCTAAAAACCTAATTATCTTAACAAAACCATATTTTATAGTGAGGAGAATGCACCAACCCTTCCTTAGTGGATTTATTATCGTTATTACATCTTGCAGTAATGATATAATGTGAATGTAGTAACACAAAACATGTAACAGTAACAACATTGTTGCTCGTGGAGCATTAGATTTAAACAAAACAATCTTCGAAAAACAATATCTATCACATTATTAACATTTTTTAAAATCGTTTGCACCAAGATGCTAGAAAAAAGTACTTATTAAGAGTAGATCCGTCATTACTATATTATAACTATATTTTAGTGTTGTTACTGAAATTTAGACACGGTATTACTACACAATGATCATCGCGTTACTGCATCACTCTTATAAGACGAGAGCTGAGAGAAGGTGGGTGGTGGAGGAAGTCAAGGTTTGGTTTGATCGGCGGGAAGACGATTTGACCAGTCTTTGACCGAGGTGAGAGGTGGGAAGGGGGGTGGGAGGTGGGCTTGACCTATGGGAGGGAGGGGGCTTGACCTATTCTATACCCCGGTGTAGAATAGTTTTGCTATATATATATATATATATGTTGTCGAAGTGATAACTGCATACGTCGAAAGACGTGGTTACTCAACAGTCGTTGGGAAAAGTGAAGTGTATTAATTTAAGGATTTTTTTCGGGTGGGTTTGACCGAGGTTTGATCGATGTGGGAGATCTTTGACCGGCCTTTGACCGATGTGGGAGGTGGGTTTTAGGCCCTTGAGGGAGGGGAGGTGGGTTGGAGGGAGGGGGTCTATTATATATCTCTGGTGTAAAATAGTTTTGCTATATATATAGAGAGGAGATTGAAATGTTAAAAATTATGAAATCGGAGGGAGCAGCTGTCTATGGTTAATAAGACAAAAAGAAAGACAAGTTACCCCATATTGTATATGATTATATGAAATCAAATCAAACAATTAACTAATTAGTTAAATTAAGATCATGTACATAGAGACCTACGTGTCCGGATGTATACAAACTAATTAATACTCCATACAGTAAGCAGCATGCATACTCATGCATGGAATGAAATCGGTGACGTATGAAGATGTGTGCCCCCTGGCGCCGTCCATACTCGTACAATTAACCTAGTAGCGCAGTAGGCAGTAGCTTATCTTGTTTATCTGGACACGATCGATCGTATGTGCATCTGCATCCGAATGCGTGTGGATAACTTCTACCACCAAATCCCAATCACAGTCACAATCAGAATCACATGTCTATGATCGAATAGGATCGATCGCAACGAATGGATATGTACGCATGCATCACCTCCATCCCCTGTCTTCTGCTCTCTTTGACCGTATATATCTTCTTCTTTTCATACTTGCATAAACAAATATTATATATAGATAGATATCTCCTGCATGCTTGACTGTCAACCTACGTACGGATATTATTTAGCCTGTGATTGATACAAGAAAAGCCCGATCTAGAGTAGTATTTACACTCGATCGAGTATGTAGCGAGCCTTGCCAAATTTGTGTGGAATTAGCTAGCTACCAGGGCGGGCCGTCCTATGACTGTCGAAGCGCCAGCTAGCCCTTGAATTGCTTGCTTCCTTTAATTTGTTTTATTTTAGGAGCAGAGCAAGTAGTAGTATTTTGTTTGTTTAATTACGATAATGACTCATTGCTATAGTGGAATGGACTACCGATACCGAAAGCTACCAGCATAACGTGGTGTGCATCGCGGCCATTAATTATGTAAGCTATTTAGAGTATGACCAACAGTTACCTTAAATTCCAAACCCAACCCTTTTGACATAGGACGTCAGCACCAACCTTTCAGCCGCTCATCTCAAGCACACCTTACCATCTAATAGTATGTTCTACCATATAGACGGTGTTGTGGTTTGGGAGGTAGGCAACTTTATTATAGGTGGTCTTGGTTCCCCAACAATATTTGTTATACCTCTTTTTCCTAACGGACTTTTTTTTGAAAGAAAAAAACGTACCGGAGCAATGCAAGGATGGAACCCTCGACTCAAAGGTAGCAAAAGAAACATTTTTATACCACTGTAATACAACAACTACCTCAACCTTAATGGACCAAGTAGATGTAAGCGTTGACCTCCTGCTGACTTAGAAATCGGACATGGCACTACCGTCATAGTTAATTTTTAAATAAGATTCTATCCTGATTCATTTTTTTAATTTATTTTTGGGAAGGCCAATTTATCGAAATTTCCGGGGAGTAGAGGTGTATAGCTGATTTTGGGGCAGACACGATTTTAGTGATAGAGATAGGAAGGAATAGGAGAGGGCACGCGGCGTGCAACGTGGTGGTCGGCGTGCGAGGGCGTACGTACTACAATCAAGCAACCACATCCACTTTAGTCTCTGTTTCTTTCTTTCTTTCTTGCTGTCAAAAAAGTGGCACCACCCGCCTCACAACGCAAGCAATTAACATGTATATTGTTCGCACCTCAGCTCCACGCTACTTGCTGTTAACGTTAATGATTGACCATACATAACAACGATGGAAGTACAGGGGAAGCGATTGACTATACATGATACCAATTTCTTTTTTTTTCCTTATAATGTGTAGGTTTATTGATATACAAAATACAAGATAACAAGAGTTGTAGTTTTTTCATGAGACCAGCGCGAGGACATGGACAGTTGTCAAGGTTTTAAGATAGGGGTTGGTGTTTTACAATGCCTAAGAAAAACCTTTTTAGGAAGAGCAGCTACACATTACACACCTCAGCTTCATCGGATGGCTGATTCGACTGAGCCCATTCAGCCAAACGAAGTGGGCCCACAATGGCTGTGTATCCTCGGTGGCAACAAATCCTGTGATCCTTCTAGTGCTCACAGCCCCACACACGGAAACACCTAGAAAAGAAAAAAAAACACAAGAAGTTGCAGGCGACGAAACAGCCACGGAAGATGACCAACATGCTATTTCATCCTAACTATTACCTCCGTTTTATATTATAGGTGGTTTAACTTTTTTTCCTTGTTAAACTTCTCAATTTTATATTAATCTGTGTTAGAAGGATGGTTGAGATTGGAGCAAATCGACAAACTTTAGTTGATTCACACGCGAATAATATGCGTTTAGTTGTTTTAAAAGGTAAAAAAAAAACTAGTTACTGACGATAAATTTCCAAAATAGAAGTGGTGCATAGGAGTATTAAACAGTGGAGTGGTAATGTAAAAAAAGAAGCAGTGGAGTGGTGGGAAGAAAAATCGTGAAGGAGGGAGAAGCTTTTGCAAAGGGATCTACGGCGTACACGTGGGCGGAGCAGATCGATTGGTTTTTTTTTTCATTTAAGAAGAAAAGTCCAAAGGGGGCGGCGGAAATGGCGCGGGCCGTTTCCCGAACCGTCGCGCGGTCGCAGTTTCTCTACTCCCTACCCCACTGCTGCGCTGGCTCCTGGCAGTTGGTTTCGGTGGAGGCTATATATTCGCCTCCTTCCCTTCCCCTCAAATTAAACACACACACACACGGTTTTGTTCGACAAGAGAAAACCAAACATGGTTTCTGCCTTGTTGCGGACGATCCTGGTGACGGGCGGCGCCGGCTACATCGGCAGCCACACCGTCCTCCAGCTTCTCCAACTCGGCTTCCGCGTCGTCGTCCTCGACAACCTCGACAACGCCTCCGAGCTCGCCATCCTCCGCGTCAGGGAACTCGCCGGACACAACGCCAGCAACCTCGACTTCCGCAAGGCACGTCCCTCCCCTTCCCATCCATCGATCTTGTCTTTTTGGATTTGGTCAACATACATATTAGTTACTAGTTTCCTGTATTCTCCACAAATTCAAATAACTCCTTAGTAATGGGCCTTAGAGCTTCTATAGATTTTTGTATGCGTGTTTGAATTGGAGTTGTAGTCGTCCGTTCGTTCTATAAATCGATTGAATTGAATTGGTGGAGTAGTCTACTAGTACTGGAGTCGAGCAGCAGAGGCGTTGGAAGGCGCCGGACGCGCCGCCTGCTTCCTTCCGTCTCGTGTTTCGGTTCAATTCTGTTTTGATTTTTCGTTGCCAAAGCAGAACGCGTGCGTGCTAACCGCATGCACCACCCCATACGTTCTTTCTATTTTGTTTCCACCCATATATTAAAAAAGGAATTACATCGTTCACAATTCTTTTGCCTGCACATCTCAATCTCAAATATATAATAATAAGGTCATTCCTCTGCTGCATAAGTGGCAGTATTTCTTGCTTAAAGGACTCAATCTAGTCTATCTAGACTACTAATATATAAATGATGCAGGTTGACCTCCGTGACAAGCAAGCGTTGGACCAAATCTTCTCCTCGCAAAGGTTGGTTAGTCTTTGCTGCTCCCTCAACTTGCACTTCGTACGTATGTAGTACCTTGTTTTCTTTTTGGGTTGGCAGCGTGACACCGTAAATTTCAGCATAATACAGTATATAACTAGTACTGCTTCTCATCGGTCGGTCGTTTATTCTAGGAATCAAATCAGATCATTGTCAAAATAACTACTACTCATCATGTATGTATTACAAGTATTCTGGTTATTCTGGACCAGCCAGCCAGGTCAAGAATCTGGTGCTTGGCCAGTTTGCAGCCGTCTATCACGCACGGTAGCTGTCATGCTCATCATGCCAACCGACCAACGAACCGAACCTTCCTTGTCGAATTAATGCATTATATACATCACAGGATTCACAAGGGACAGTCTATTCCTTTTGTATACTATTGCATGCCCAACCACGTACTAATAATATAAGCAATATATGATAAATGAAATGAAGATATGTTTTGGGGAACAAATTAACACTGCTGACCAAATTGAGACGGGCGCTGGCTGGCTGCAGGTTTGAGGCTGTCATCCATTTTGCCGGGCTGAAAGCTGTTGGAGAGAGCGTGCAGAAGCCCCTGCTTTACTACGACAACAACCTCATCGGCACCATCACTCTCCTGCAGGTCATGGCCGCACATGGCTGCACCAAGGTTGGTACACCATTTCCCTTCCTTAATCTTCTCCCGTTGTTTCGCTTTGCCTATGCTATGCGTGCCTCTTGCTGGCTGCTGCTTGCTTTATTGGCTGGCTCTACTTTGCATTGCTGGGGGTCACAGGATATACCTGTGTGTGTGTTGTTGCCTGCTGGACCAGGTCGTCTGAGTGCTACCTAGCTAACTGAATTTGTATCACAGACACAGCCATCAGGCCAGGCCATGCACGATGCACGGGAACCTTCCCGTCTTAAATTGATGCCTATCTGGTCCCAGCCAGTTTCACCTGTCTATCTTCTCGCCCTAGCCTTTTTTTTTTCATCTTTGTTTTGGTTGGTTCTGAGCTTACTACTAATCAGTAGTTGTTGTGCCTTAATTAATTAATACTATCTATTTAATCCTCCATTATATATATATAGTACTAATTAGTAAGTATGTATATAATGGGCATAATCATATGTTATTTTGCTCCGGCCAGCTGGTGTTCTCATCATCGGCAACTGTCTACGGGTGGCCCAAGGAGGTGCCCTGCACTGAAGAATCCCCACTTTGTGCAATGAACCCCTATGGCCGAACAAAGGTATTTTCTCTCTTCTGTTATTCAGTTCAATCATGCCTAGGATCGATCGATCAAATTAAGCCAGACTACATATATGATTGCAGCTGATAATCGAAGACATGTGCCGGGATCTCCATGCCTCGGACCCAAACTGGAAGATCATACTGCTCCGATACTTCAACCCTGTTGGAGCTCACCCAAGCGGGTACATTGGTGAGGACCCCTGCGGCATCCCAAACAACCTCATGCCCTTCGTCCAGCAGGTCGCTGTTGGCAGGAGGCCGGCCCTTACCGTCTATGGAACCGACTACAACACCAAGGATGGAACTGGCGTATGCACACAACTACTTACTACCAGCAGCTACCATACATACATATTCTCAAGACACACTCCTATATAATACTCCATCTAATTAATTACTTTTACTCCTGGCAGGTTCGTGACTATATCCATGTTGTTGATCTAGCGGATGGTCATATCGCCGCGTTAAGGAAGCTCTATGAAGATTCTGATAGAATAGGTATTATGAACACTCTCTTTCAATTCGCCCCCTCCTGTTGTGCTGGAAAACATGCATCCAGCCACCCACCCGGGACACATGAAAACCGTACCATCATCTCATAAAATTTATGTGGCTATATGCAATCCCATAATGTATTCTTCCAGGATGTGAGGTGTACAATCTGGGCACTGGAAAGGGGACATCGGTGCTGGAAATGGTTGCAGCATTCGAGAAAGCTTCTGGAAAGGTAAACTAACAGGACAAGTGTACTGCGTATTAATTAATTACTATCAATCATTAATTTCCAACTTGTTCTTCGTCCTAACAATAATAATGCCAACTTGAACAGAAAATCCCGCTTGTGTTTGCTGGACGAAGGCCTGGAGATGCCGAGATCGTTTACGCTCAAACTGCCAAGGCTGAGAAGGAACTGAAATGGAAGTAAGTATCAGGGATAGAGCATCTCACATCATTTTCTGTAATGAGATGAAATATTAAAATCATCCTATACTCTCTTCACATCAGGGCAAAATACGGGGTAGAGGAGATGTGCAGAGACCTGTGGAATTGGGCGAGCAAGAACCCCTACGGGTACGGATCGCCGGACAGTAGCAACTGATCGAGCTGAATATAGGCGTCCAATCCTCCAATAGCAGCAGCAGCATGACTTCTATAAATATATTATTATAAAGAATTAAGAAACAAAGAATTCGGACTTGTTGAGTTACTATTACTAATCCCATCTGATGGACCGCATTGTATAGGTGCTTGTAGGGGTCCAGCAGCTTAATCATCAGTCTCCTTAGGATAGCTCTAATATAATCTCCATATGGTAGAAATAAAGCAACTGTAATATTTTGCCGACCGTGGAAGAACTATATATATAATAGTATCATGATGATTTGTTGATTCATTGTTGCGTCAACTCGTGCATTATTTATTGATAAACAAAGACGTGTATATGGGCGCGCCCATCTTCTTGAAGTTACATGGCACGACAAGTTGAATTGGGCCTTGAAATACGGGATCATCTTGGCAAAAGAGAACACCACCTGATTTGAGCCGTCCCGGTCCGTATCCATCCCAACAAGAGAAACGGGCCAGCCAGACCATCTCCGATCCGTTTGTGTCTGCAGGCCCATGTTGCGGAACTATTAAAACCAGATCAATTTATGTTATATAAGTGGTTTTGATAACGGTTTCATCCTATATGTCAATGACACATCCCTCTTCTCTCTATATGTCAATGACACATCCCTCTTCTCTCTGTTTCTCTACCCTTCTTCATCCGGCCGAAGCGGGGGCGAGCGACGACAGAGGAGGTGGTGTGGGCTTCAAGGTCTTCCGCCGCCACCTCACCACCTCTGATGCTGGTCTTGTGTTACGGACTTACGCTTGTTCTAGTGCTTAGCACCAACAATTGGGTGGCTTCAAGGTTGGAGATTTGACTTTTTTTTGAATGATCACTGGGGGGACGAGTCATCCCACCTGAATTATATTACCATAAAACATAGTGCTTAATAGTATAATAGGAGATTACGAAAAGAAGGGAAGAGGAACGGGTAGGAAGGAAAGAGTAGATTACAAAATGAAGGGAAGAGGAAAGAGGAGGTATATACACCGTATACATTACATTAAGCAGAGGGCGAGCTTATGACCTGCATGAATACATTCTTCTACGATAGTAATAGATCCTTGTCGGAGGGTTTCATTCTGTGTGACCAAAGAGGTTGGAGATTTGACTCACTATGCTTTTGGTGCTAGCAGCAGTAATCATGGTTGTTTAATGTTGGCGAGCGATGTGATTTGATCGATTACGCTCAACGTGTTGCTGGTGGTCAGTTCTTACCAGTGAGCCCACGCCATACATTACACCGGTACATGCAGGGGCTAGCACGCCGGTGAGGAATGAGAGGAAAGGGAGGAGGGAGGTGATGGATCTAGCCAGCGTCGACGAGCCAATTAACAGAGCGAGACACCACATGGTTTTTATTTTTTATTTTTGTTTCTGGTACCACGTTAGCATCATGTCAGCTTAAGCATCATGTAATACTGCCTTGGGACTATATTTGTGCTGGTTTTGAAAAACAAGAAAAGCATATTGCGGTTCAAGAATGTGATTCAAACTCAATGTTAACCTGAGGAACCTCGAGTGAACTTAATCCAAAAGCTTGCTTACACGGCTTGCATGCAGACACAATAGGCCCAACTATACTACATTTCCAACATACGTGATAACTGGCTACAAAACTGTAAAATGCAAGCAAGTGAAGCACAAACAAAACCACATACCAGTCATACTCATACCACGGTTTTACCAGATATCTTGTGGTCCGATCACCCCTTAGAAACGAAAACACTAAGGGGGGTATGTTGCCTATAGAGTGGATATGGACCGAATTTAAGAGAGGGGTCCCTCTGAGCCAAAATCGAGGGTAGTCTAGGGACTACTTGGACCACCCCTTGAAACCGCCTATGGGTAGGGTTAGCTATTGGTTGAGCTAATCAACCGCACACAAAACGATATGTGTAATTAGTGCATGATTAATTGAGTATTAACTGTTATAAATTTAAATAATGAATTTATTTGATTGTTTCAATAAATTTCTATGTAGAATTTTTTTGCACTTTAGTGGTTTAAGAAACGTGCTCATAAAAAACGAGAAAATAGCCCGATCCGACTAGTTCTTTAGAACTCAGCCTTAGCTCATCCGCCTAACATTTCGGATCGGCGATGAGATGGAGATTGCACCCAAATCAATCTGAACTGGCCTTGAGGCAAGTTTTATCATTCATATCATCACTAAAGTCGGTGTTATAAACCGGCCCCGATAGCACATCGGAAACCAAACGCGGAAGAAATATCATAAGAGATCCAAACAAGATGACTACAGCGAGGCATGATATTTGTTAACGAGGTTCAGCCGAAGCCTACATCCCCAGGACACTGATTACGGACACTCCTCCCCGATCCAGCATACTGTAACGTATCAAAGTTACAACGACGACCCTTGGTCGGACGCCACCGGCAATCGCTCCCTCTCACTATACTAAGTCGCTATGCTCTGTTACAATAGGTCTATCCCTCTATTTCATAGAAATCATAGGATAGAGTCTAACTCTTACTCTATTCCTAACACCTGTAATAAATCCAAGTCGTAAATTGTAACCGACTCTGTACACATATTCAACACAAACTCTAACAGTCACGAGCTTAAATATGTACACCATCTACTTTGTTTGTGATTGGAGATGAGTGATCTTAATAAAAACAAGATAGCAAAACAGTAAAAAGAAATTATACTGTATAAATAAATTTCAAACTCATTGTTTTTAACAAATGATACATATGCAAACCAAAAAACTGAAATACATACATATACTGATTCTGCTAGAACGAAATTAATTCTGGCACTAGCTATAGATAGAAATGACAATAGCATGTAGTATTTGGGTGATGATGGATGGATGGCTGGATGAAGGAAGTGGGAAGAGGAGCTAGCTTAGGTGAGCGGCACCTCGCCCTTCCAGTTCCCCGGCGGGTCGTAGGAGCAGGTGATGAAAACGCCGCCGGCGACGCACTCGGAGCGGCCGCAGCCGATGAGCTGGGTGTCGTTCCAGACGATCTGGGTGAAGTGGCCGCACATCTGGCCCGGGTTGCAGCTCTGTCCGCGCCAGTCGTAGACGGAGGATTCGCCCGCCCAGCTCTTGACGGCGTCCGTGGCGCGCCAGTCCCACCCGGTGCCCCAGAACACGTTCTCCCCGTAGGGGGATCCCGGCGAGTGCATCAGCACGCAGTCGAACCGCCTCGCCGCCGACCACCGCCGAGCGTACCTGGCCAGCTTGTTGCTCCACCGCAGTGGCTGCATGCCGTACCGGGCGCGCACCTTGTTGTGCGCATCCAGGAACTCATGCGCCATGTACTTGTACGTCCCGCGCCCGCCGGTGAACGACTGCCCCGCCCCCGCCGCCGGACCCTGATCATGATCCTCCTGATCGCCCTCCTGATAATAATTGTTATTCTGCTTCTGGTTCTGGTTGCCGATGCCGATACCGACGCCGACGCTGACGCGGAATGACGCAGCCGGCCGGATCAACATGAGGTACACCACCGCGACGACCACGACGCCGCCGGGACCAGCTGCCATCACTGATCGAATTGTATTCTCCTCCTCCGTCCTACCTTACTACATATGCATGCAATCAGCAGCAACCAAATTAGATAGGCATTCATCGATCATCTTCTTGTCTAGCTAGGCTGCAACCTTATTTTGGCTTGTGCGCCTATCGATCTGCTATTATTAATCTGCAAGGAGATCGCGGAACTCGCTAATTTCCATCCACGCATCTTAATTTGTCACCCCGCGCGCCCGGGAAATGAGCTCCATCCATCGTCTAAACTCTAAACTCTACCCACCCATTTCTTACCATTCATTTTTGATCGCCACCTGCACGTACGTTTTGCATACCTACCAACTGCCTAGCTTACATTCCGATCCATAAGCCGTGTTAAATATGTGATCCGAATTTTAGACCTACAATATATTCGGATTAAATTCCTAACAGAAATTGACTGTTAAATTAGTTTCCTAGTATGACTTTATATCTTTTCCCACTAGCACTTTTAGATTTTTCCTATATATACCTTTTATATGCCGCATGGGGAGAGTATGATGTTCCCATTGTTATTCCCCTACGTTTGTATCTATCTCCTCTATAGTGATTATTGCCGGTCAGCGCCCGTGTTTTTTCCTGCAAGTGTTTTCCACGTAAAATTCGTATTTCCGTTGTGCATCTATTTTCATAACAAGTGGTATCAGAGCATTGGAGATCCGAACTACTGCGCAATCGTTGTCAAGTTCATCTTCTCATTGAGTTGTTCTATCGCCAAGATCGTTAAGTTCCCCACCGGTGTTCATCGTCCCTCCATTTCAATATGTTCGGCGAGATTAGTTTGTTGTCTGGTTGCGACCGTCGGTGATCTACCGCTCCTGGATTGAGATACAATATTCTCGTTATGGCAAGTGAAGGTGTAAGTTGGCACATCTACCATCGAGAAGAAGCTAATACTATCGTGCACCCGTGTATCAGTTGTGCATACATATTTCAGGATACACAAGCGAAGTCGTCGAGAGGGGTCTCAAGGTTCCGATCATGTGGAAGTGGTCAAATTTACGGCAGAATTGATACGTCCGTTTGCCCAATGTATCAAAAGGTCAATAAGGAGATCTAAGTACTTCGTTTTGAGCACACAAGAGTTTTTCGTGTTTATGCTAGAATTATCCAATTTCTCACTAGCAGACTCAGGATTTTATTCCCAAGCTGAGTTTGAAATTGTGCATCAGTTTCGTATCTCTGCTGGGTTCCATTATGTCATACTAGTAGATTCAGGATTTATTCCTAATAGCGAATTTAAAGTATAGTTTACCTCTTATGGATCGAGAGTGTTACCATATAGTCCAAGTGACTATTTGCGCACAATGATTTTATCTCATAAGGAGGTTTTCTGGAGATTGAAGATTTTTATGCTACAAGGGAAATTCGTCCCATGGTGAAGATTGTTAAATATGTGATCCGAATTTTAGGCCTACAATATATTCAGACTAGTTTTCTAATAGAAATTAACTATTAAATTAGTTTCCTAGTATGACTTTATATCTTTTCCCACTAGGACTCATGGATTTCTCCTATATATATCCTTATATGTTGCACGGGGAAGGTGTGACATTCCCATTATATGTTGCACGGGGAGGGTGTGACATTCCCATTGTTATTCCTCTACGTTTGTATTCATCTTCTTTATAGTGATCATTGTCGATTAGCACCCATGTTTTTCCCGCAAGGGTTTCCGTAAAATTTGTGTATCTGTTATTATATATTTTCATAACACGCCGCCTCCCATTTGCGGCTGCAGCGGACGAGACGAACAAGTTGAATGTATATATATGTTAACTACAATACGGAGTAATACCTAATAATTAATTTACTGTGTGTTCGTGTATAGAGTCACCAATCACTTTGATATTGGTAACTTCCTAACCAAGATGATAACAAGATAAAAACTGGATAAGATCAAAATTAACTAACCTCTAGTCCAAGATAGATAATTTGGGAGCAAATACCCATCTCGTGTGTGAACCGAAAGATTTTCGAGATAACATGCAAAGCATTTTGTGCTAAGGTGTATGATTTATAGAGCAAATTGATAAAATATGGATAAACTAGGATACAAATTAGGCAAAAGGGAAAGCAGAACAAATGACTAAAAAATAGCATACGGTTCAAAGTTTCGGACTATTCATTATAGCGGGTATCCAATTGAATCGGCCGGAGACCTTATATATTATATAAAGCTAGATTCGTATTACGTAAACTGTCTCTCTTCGCATCTTATTAGCTAGGTTTCCGGTGCATCTTAGAGGAGGGAAAGAAGAATATTGAGAAGATATGCGAAATGAGGTGAGCTATTATTGTATGATTAATTGAGTATTAATTATTTCAAGCTTAAAAGTAGATTAATATGATTTTTAAAATAACTTTTCTATTCGAAAAGGGTGCGCGTGGAAAACAAGATATTTTTCTTCCTTTTGTGGTTATCTCAAACTATAACACCCCAATAATTGTTAACCGTAAACACTAGCTAACTCGTACCGAGGTGTTACACACTACCTGTAAGGTAGTACCAGTAAGGATACACTAGCTGGTACACACAGAATAAACATGGAATTAAAGTAAACTACTTTATTACATTACTGGAATTAGTCCTTACATAAGTTACCATCATGGACAGGCCGTAGATGAGCAACACAGCGGTACAAAAGCCAACAGAGCGGCAACGTGGAAGCTAAGAGCGGCAAGAAACTAAGCGACTAGGCACTAGGCGACATGCCTAGGAAACTAACTTATTCCACAGGCGAGGCTTAGGGCTAGGCACGAATCTTCTAGAAGTCCTCGTACTCAGCTTGCTCCTGGAGACTCCTCGGTGGTAGGGTCGACGCCTTCATCTCCAAGCTCTATAAATATTTTTATATAGCAAGGGTGAGTACTTTATGTACTCAGCAAGCCGGGGAAAGAATGACATTGTTGGCAGTATGACATGAGACCTTTCGACCAGACCTGCCGAAACCAAGCAAACAGCGAGGATTCAGACTCAAGGCGCCCAAGATCCACCGGGGCGAAGCCCTATGGTGAAGACCACGAGACGAAGGCGGCGAAGAGCGAAGAGTCGCGCTGGGTCTTGGCAAGTCTAAACGTGTCCGGGGCAAAGGCTGCATGGCGAAGAGTATAAGCCGAAGGGGGTGACCTCGCCATATTGGGCCCGATCCAAGAAGGCCCAGTGGGCTAGCCCAACCGGCCTGGCCCACTAGCCGATGGGCTAGCAATCACCAGGTGGCCCATTAAAGGCCCATGTATCTTAATTACATTGAATACCCATATAAGTGTCCCTTTCATAAGGGTGACCATGTAAATTCCCCTGTAAAAGACCTAAACCCTAATAGGGGGACCTGTAATACGATTATAAATAGCCCCCTAGGGCCATGGAAAGGGGGGAGCCCGAGAAAATCCTGAATTTAATACACTTTACTTTTTTCAACAACTGTTGAGTAACCACGTCCTTCGACGCATGCAGTTGTCGTTTCGACAACAGCTGGCGCCGACCGTGGGGATCTCCGAGCGAAACCACTGAGAGCGAATGCCACCGAATAAGGTCTCAAAGGAGAGGGTTGCTAACCCAAAGGAGAGTGTAGAAAGAGACGCGATGGCCGCCGAAGAAGGAGCGGAACCTTTGGCGCCCATCGCCGAAGCTGGGGAGCGCCGTCGGCTTCGGCGCCCGCGCCGCAACCACCGCCTTCAGCTCTGGTCACTTCGGCGGGGCAGGCGTCGGAGATTCCTTCGGCAAGTCAGCTAGTGGCGCCCCAAGACACTTCGTCACATTCAGCTACGACTTCGACTGCACTCGCCGCTGCGCAAGCTAACCCCAACCTTGAGGCGCACGCCGAAGCCAGCATGGAAGCCATGCGCCAGAACATGACGCGACTTCAGGACATGCTTCACCAAATGCAAGAGCAACAGCAAGCATATGAAGCACCACGACAAGCCAATGTCGCTTCGGCCCCAGTTCTCCAGTATTCGATGGGCTTCGTCTCGCCTCAAGTCTACCCGCAAGTGCCGGCTCAACTCCTTCTGTCACAAGCCGCATAGGTGCCGGTGTACTTCCCTGGACAACCTTCGGCCGCAACAACGCACCCGATCCCTGGTGTGCAGCCGCAGGTTCGACCGGCCGTGGCCCAAGTGCACCCCTCACCACCCGGTCAAATGTCGCAAGTGATGGCAGAGGGGGCTTCGGCCTTGCAAGCACAGCTTCAAGCTTTCCTTCAGCAACTCAATCAACCCCACAACATCTCAAGCACAGCCCCTTCGGTCCAGCCGGAAGGGAGCGCAGGCCAGGGCGCACCCGGTTGGCTGCTGTCGAACCAACCTGGGTCGGGGGCTTCGCCGTGGAGTCAAGGACCGCAGTTCGACTTCAGCAACACCACCCAAGCGCCACCGTTCGGGACCGGACCGCCGAACACCGTGGCCCAGCCACACACGCAAGCCATGACTTCGCCCTTTGCCATGCCTTATCCATAGCCGAACGGGCCCTCGCTGCAGGGCGCCATGAGCAAGGCAGGGAGCGAAAAAGGGGTTGCCGCTGAGTGGGGGAATCAAGATTCGTCCAATCCCACCCCAGTTCAAGTTACCACCCGTTCCGCGGTACTCGGGTGAAACAGACCCAAAAGAATTTCTGTCCATCTACGAGTCCGCGATCGAAGCCGCTCACGGCGACGAAAATACCAAGGCGAAGGTAATCCATCTCGCTCTAGACGGCATCGCCCGTTCCTGGTATTTCAATTTACCATCCAATAGCATTTACTCATGGGAGCAATTGTGCGATGTCTTTGTCCTTAACTTTCGAGGCACCTACGAGGAGCCAAAGATGCAGCAACATTTGCTCGGCATTCGCTAGAGGCCGGGGGAATCAATACGGGAGTACATGCGTCGTTTCTCGCAAGCCCGATGCCAAGTTCAAGATATAACCGAAGCATCCGTCATCAATGCCGCTTTGGCCGGGCTGCTTGAAGGCGAACTCACAAGGAAAATCGCCAACAAGGAACCATAGACTCTCGAGCACCTGCTTCGCATCATCGACGGGTACGCAAGGGGAGAAGAGGATTCCAAGCGAAGGTAAGCAATGCAGGCTGAGTACGATAAAGCCTCCATCACCGCCGCCCAAGCCCAGATGCAAGCACAGGTCGCCGAACCAGCTCCTCTCGCCGTTCGCCAACCCCAGCCGGCGAACCAAGGACAACCGCCAAGACCAAGCCAAGCTCCCATGACTTGGAGAAAATTCAGAACTGACTGCACGGGCAGGCTGTGATAGCTGTCGAAGAGGTACAAGCCCTCCGCAAGGAGTTCGATGCCCAGCAAGGTGGCAACCACCAACAGCCTATTCGCAAGAAGGTCAGAAAAGATCTCTATTGCGCCTATCATGGGCGATCTTCGCACACCACCGAGCAATGCCGAAACATCCGTCAGCGGAGCAACGCTCAAGAACCAAGGCCGTAGCAAGGGGCTGCTGTCGAAGCGCCTCGCGAGGTTGTTCAAGAGCAGGCACCCCCGGCCAAACAGCACCAAGACGTGCAGCGGAGAGTAATCCAGGTGATTACAAGGGCCGACCCACCGGTACACAACATCACCGCCGCGGGCGAAGGGGCTCCGAAGTACTTGAATCAGCAAATCTCTTTCGGGTCGGAAGACGCTGAAGGAGTGCTGTTCCCACATCAAGACCTCCTGATGATCTCAGCCGAAGTAGCTGGCTTTGAAGTCCGGCGAATTCTGGTCGATGGAGGAAGCTCAGCCGATGTCATCTTCGCTGAAGCATACGCCAAGATGGGGCTGCCAACCCTGGCCCTCACCCGAGCACCGGCCTCGCTTCGCGGCTTTGGCGGTGAGGCAGTTCAAGTTCTGGGCCAAGTACAGTTGGTGGTAGCTTTCGGCAGAAGTGGAAATAGGCGCGAAGAGCAGATACTGTTCGATGTGGTTGACATCCCACACAGCTATAACGCTATCTTCGGCCGTGCAACCTTGAACAAGTTCGAAGCCATCTCCCACCACAACTATCTCAAGCTCAAAATGCCCAACCCAGCAGGGGTGATCGTCGTAAGAGGAGTTCAGCCTTTATCACACCGTTCGGCACTTTCTACCACCTCAGGATGCCTTTCGGCCTGAGGAACACCGGAGCAACGTTCGCCAGGCTGGTGTACAAGGTGCTTCGCAAACAGCTGGGGCGAAATGTGGAGGCCTACGTCGACGATATCGTCGTAAAAAGCTGTAAGGCTTTCGACCATGCGTTCGTGCAGGAGACCTTTGACAACTTGCGCGCGGCGGGTATGAAACTAAACCCTAAAAAATGTGTTTTTGGAGTTTGCGCGAGCAAGTTGTTGGGTTTTCTTGTTTCCGAAAGGGGTATCGAGGCGAACCCTGAGAAAATCGACGCCATCCAGCAAATGAAGCCACCGACGAGCGTACGCGAAGTACAAAAGCTCGCAGGCCGAATTGCGGCGCTCAGTCGTTTTCTCTCAAAGGCAACCGAAAGGGGTTTGCCATTCTTCAAGACCCTCCGAGGTGCGGGACAGTTCAGCTGGACTCCCGAATGCCAGGCAGCGTTCGAAGAGCTAAAGCAGTACCTGCAAACCCCACCCGTCCTGGTCAGCCCAACACCGGGAAGCGAAATGCTGCTATATCTAGCGGCTTCGCCGGTGGCGGTCAGTGCAGTCCTTGTCCAAGAGACAGGGTCAGGACAAAAGCCAGTGTATTTCGTCTCTGAGGCTTTGCAAGGGGCGAAGATAAGATATATTGAAATGGAAAAGCTTTCTTACGCCCTAGTGATGGCTTCGCGCAAGCTTAAGCACTATTTCCAGGCCCACAAAGTCACTGTGCCATCGCAGTATCCTTTGGGCGAAGTGCTCCGGGGCAAGGAAATTTCTGGTAGGCTCAGCAAGTGGGCAGCGGAGTTATCCCCTTCGACCTGCATTTTGTTGCCCGCTCTGCTATCAAGTCCCAAGTCCTAGCCGACTTCGTGGCCGAATGGACACCGGCGTCCGTCCCTGAACCTCAGCCCGCCGAACAGCCTTGGATAATGCACTCCGACGGCTCGTGGTCGCACAGGGGGGCGGGCGCCGCGGCAGTACTCTCTTCGCCAGGGGGCGTGCCAATTCGGTATGCTGCAAGGCTACAGTTCGACACGACCAACAACACGGCAGAGTACGAAGCGGTATTGTTGTGTCTAGGAAAGGCGAAAGCATTGGGGGTTCGGCGTTTGCTCATCCGAACAGACTCCAAACTGGTGGCAAGTCATGTTGACAAATCCTTTGAGGCAAAGGAAGAAGGAATGAAGAGGTACTTGGATGTTGTTCGATCCATGGAAAAGTGCTTCGCCGGCATAACGGTCGAACACTTACCTAGAGGCCAGAATGAGAAAGCAGATACCCTGGCAAAATCTGCCGCCTGTGGAGGCCCGCATTCACCAGGCATATTTTTTGAAGTCTTGTACGCACCAAGCGTGCCCACAGAAAGCCTGGACATCATGGCAATTGACCAGGCAGAACTGGGGAAGACCCAGAGGACTGGCGAACTCTGTTTGTAAAGTACCTCAAGAACGGCTCGCTCCCAGAGGATGAGGCAGAGGCGAAGCGCTTGCAGATCAGAGCCACAAAGTACAAGCTGGTCTCGGGGCAGCTGTATCCCTCCGGGGTGCTCCAACCCTTGCTTCGATGCATCTCCTTTGCCGAAGGCGAGGTAATGGTGAAAGAAATACACCAGGGGCTGTGTGGTGCACACCAGGCCGCAAGAACGGTTGCCTCCAAAGTGTTTCGCCAGGGTGTGTATTGGCCCACCATGCTGAAAGTCTGTGTTGAGCAAGCCAAAAAGTGCGAAAGCTGCCAGCGACATGGCCGAAGCCAAACTGCACCACAATATGAGCTGCAGCCCATCGCGCCAGTCTGGCCTTTTCGCCAGGTGGGGGCTAGACATCATTGGCCCATTCCCTGTGGCGTGAAATGGATACAAGTTCGCAATTGTAGCCATTGAATACTTCTCCCGTTGGATCGAGGCCGAACCACTCGTTGCGATCACTTCGGCAGCAGTACAAAAGTTCGTTTGGAAAAACATTGTTTGCCGTTTCGGAGTGCCAAAAGAGTTCATCACGGACAACGGCAAGCAGTTCGACTCTGACAAATTCAGAGAAATGTGCGAAGGACTAAACCTGGAAATCAGGTTCGCTTCGGTCGCGCACCCACAATCAAACTGGGTGGCCGAATGCACAAATGATAAGATCTTGGAGGCGCTCAAGAAAAGGCTTAAGGGGGCGGCGAAGGGTACATGGCCAGACGAAATGCTATCCGTTCTCTGGGCCCTTCGGACAACTCCCACGAGGCCAACCAAGTTTATCTCGTTCATGCTTCTGTATGGGGACGAAGCAATGACACCAACATAGCTAGGGGCTAATTCGCCAAGGGTGATGTTCTCTGGAGGCAAAGATGGGCGCGAAGTGTCGCTCGAACTCCTCGAGGGGGTAAGAGTCGAAGCACTAAAACACATGCGCAAATACGCCACAAGCACTTCGGCAACCTACAATAAAAATGTTCGCCCGACAGAGCTATTACCCGGCCATCTCGTCTTAAGGAAGAAAGCGAACCCAGTAGTGGTCGGGAAGCTTGAATCAAAGTAGGAAGGGCCGTACCTCATCAAGCACAGGGCAAGGACGGGCTCCTTTCGCCTAGCAACACTGGAAGGCGAAGAGTTCGACCATTCATGGAACGCCGCTTCTCTTAAGCGTTTCTATGTTTACGAAGGGTGGCACCCTATTCGCCAACATGTAAAAATGTACATAATGTTACATAGCCTTTCGGCATCGGCCATTATGTAAGCCTTCCGGCACCAAAAAATACAAAAAAAAGGAGAAAATGAAAAAAGAAAAAAACTGGACGTAGGGCTATTATCCACTCTGGAGGCCCCAACCAGTATAAAATCTTTGTGTCTTTCGCCTTTTTTACTTGTGTACATGATAATTCGTGGAAAAACCCCAAGGCAAACGCCTGATCAGCGAAAACGCCAGGGAGGCGAAACGAATCGGCCGAAGCATCGCTCGCCGAACGTTGAAACCGCGACAGCTTGTATCGGAAAGTAACTAACCGAACACCGTTATACTCGATCTACACAAAAACGTGTGCCGCTCCCAGTGCGGAGTACCAAAGATCGATAACGGAAGACGAAAGCTGAAAAGTCAGCAGACCTATTTCGCTAATACACGCAAAGGGGACGATACATTCCGACCTAACGAAAGCACGAAAGGTGACAATGCAAAAAATAGTGAAAAGGAAATAAAAGCACATCTTTATTAACTTCGAAGAAAAAAATCGAAGAGTACATGTCGTACAACATGGTACAGGCGAAAGGAATACAACAGGCTTTACAGCTCAGTTTACAAATAAATTACATCTTCGCCCCCAAAACAACTACCACTTCCTAAGGAGTGATCTGGCAAACTAGGTTCGTCGTCACTGCTAATGTTGTAAACTACCCTAAGGGGAGAAGGGGGCGAAACAAGAGATAGGCTGTAGCGGCGCTGGGCGATTGCCTCCTGCCGATCGGTCTTTTGATGATTTCGCCAGAAGCGAGCCATGCCCTCTAGGCGCGCCGAGTGGACACGATCGTAGTCTTCCAAGGTTCGCCCAGGGTGTGTTCGCATCCAGTTAGTAACATTCACGACCTTGTAACTGTTGCCGTTTATTATCATCTCGCGGTAAATAGGTCGAACCAGATATCAGATCTTCGGCAAATTTTTTACCGCAATAAACTTCTCGTTCCTGCTTCGCCAATCCCCAAAGGGCGGCCGAACGCATAGTTTTCGGCGTAGACCCTGTAAGCAATGGAAAATCAAGTGGCGAAACGCAGAAAGCGAAGCTAAAACACATAAGTTGGGCGAAAAGAGTAAGCAAAGCAATCCAAGCACGAGCACAAAAGGCATCAAACGCAGTTGGTGAAAATTGTCATATATTCCATATGTTAAAACATTCTACAATAAGATCGGCCATCGGCCATATTTACATTGTTCGCCCTAAACGGCAAACACCAAAAAGTAAAAAACTACTAAAATCTACAAAAGCGGGCAGAGGGCCTCACACCTCTGGGTGGTCTTGGGCATCGCCTCCACCCCCTCCCGCTGGCTCTTCGCCTTAGTCCGCCGCCTCCGTCTTCGCCAGCTGCTCGAGCAGACGGGCCTTGGCAGTGGATCGGCTATCCTTCTGCCAGAATTGCTTATGCCAGGCGCGGAGTGCGGGCGAAATATCCTGGGCGCTGACCTCCCAGTCCCCCTTCGCGAAGTCGGGGAACTTGGCGATGTGCTCACACCCAGACTGCTGCAGTAAGCCCATGGCAAAGGCCGCTGACACGCACGCACAGCAATCGCCGTACGCGGTGGCACAGTCCGAGACCGCACCGCCAGCCTGTTGAGTCCATTCGGAGAACGCAAAGGCGGAAGCATGTTCGCCCGGCACACCCCGCACCTTCACCCCATATCAGTAAGGACGAGGCGAAGCGTGCGGCAGGCGGTCTTGGCGGATTCGGTGGCCTTCGCCACCTCACGCGCAAGCCGCTGTGACTTTGCGTCCGCCTCGCTAGCCTCCTGACGAAGAGCCTCCATCTTCGGCTCCGTCAGGTTGTAGTAGGCTGTAAGGGCGGCGGAGTGCCCCTGCTCTTTCTTGAGTTCGGCCTTTAGCCGCTCGATCTCCGCTTTCGCCTCGCTGCCTTTGTCTAGCTCGGCCTGGAGGCCTTTATTTTCGGCCTTCGCCTCCCTGAGGGATCGGGCGAGGCCTTCCATTTCTAGGCCCTTGCAGCCCAGTTCGTCATCCTTGGCCCGAAGACGGTTCTTCAAGCCATCCAGGCGGGCCCACATAGTTCGCTCGATCGAACAATGGGCCGCGAGGATCTGGCAAAAAAGAGAGGAAGGGCGAACGTTAAGATAGGTTGTCGAAAACAACGGTATAAAAAAAACAACATCAAATTAACATACCCGGACCGCCAGGCTTTTGACGGCGGAGCAGCCCTCGTCGAACTCGTTCAGTTCGGCGAAAAGGCTCGGGCCGCTAGCCGGAGCAACGATGTTACTCACCCCCTCGATGAAGGGGATGAGCTCCGCCCGGGTCTCGAAATCGCCGAGGGCGAAGCGGGGCAGCGCCTGGGAGTAGTCCGAAGTGGACGCCTCGGCCGCCTTCTTGCCCTTATCAAGGGCAAGCGGCGAAGCGAGCGGCCGGCGAACAGGGCTACCGAAAACCCTGGCCCCCATCTTCACGACCTGCTCGGCTGAAGCCGAAGCCGAAGCCCCAGCCCCGCCCAAGCTTCGACCGACGGGCGAAGTAGGCGTCTCGTCCGAGGACTCATCGTCGCTGAATACGCGAGCGATGGCGACGAACCCCTTTTTCTGGGGAGTCTTCTTAACGGACTCCCCCTTCACCATCTTGGCCGCAGCGATCGCGATTAGGGCTTTCGTCCCCTCCACATCTTTCCGGCGGAAAGGGGAGGAGTTCGACTCCGTCCCAGTCTCGACGCGCTCGGGGCTGGGAGTCGGGGCGTAGCCGCGTGTCCCGGAGCGGCTGTCGGCGGCCTCATCCGCGGCCATTTCGACCGCGACCTCCGTCTCCCCCATGTCCTCTTGCTCTTCGACACCGTCGTCGGCGTCGGAATCGGTGGAGGCAGGGGCCCTTCGCTTGCGGGGGGCCAACTTCACTTGCCCCCGCAACCTCTTCCGGGAGGGGCCCTCTTCGCCATCGGCTTTAAAGGGCTTCGCCCGAGGGGGGAGCTCGCCTATGTGCACCCGGTTCGCCCGGCCAGCCGCTTGCCGCGTTAGCAGCTGGCTATACTCTGTGACCGACACATTGCCGATCATCTTTCGGGCTTCGGTGTCGGCTTGGGCGAGAGTCAACACTGAAAAAGAGACATGTCGTTTTATCAGGCGTCGAAAAAAAAGAAAAAAACAAAGAGCGAAACACATACAAGGTGAAAGAAGGATAGACTAACCATTCGCCCCAGCGGGCAGGACGAGCTTTGGCAGGCCGTTTGACCTCTTCGCCTTGGTTAACTTCGACCTGCCACGACTGGGAGAGGGGGAATATGCGAAGCATACAGAACTCCTCTACCAGATCGCGGCAGCTCAAGCGAGAGCAGACCTTGCGAAGCAAGGTGAACCGCGCCTCCATAGCGCCGCTGACGGTGACCTTGGGCTTCCGGTTTGGCGCGATCGCCCTGCGCCGCCATCGGAGGGCCTTCGCTGCTTCGGACCCGGCCTCGAAGGGGATCGAGTGGTAAAACCACTTCGCCATCCAGTGGCGATCCCACTTCGACATGACGGCATTAACCGGCCATAGATCGGAGCGCTCGGGGCGAACGTTGAAGTTCACACTCCCGAACGCTGTCTTCTTCGTCCCGGTCGGGGTGACCACCGTCTTCGAGTTTACGGTGGCCGAAAAAACGGCACCGAAGAGCTCGGCGCTTGGTTCAAACCCAACGGTCCAGCATGCCTAGTCGAAGATGGCAATGCGGACAAGCGCCGAAGGGCTTAACTGGGGAAGCTCCACCTGAAAAAGGCGAAGGATCTCTGGCAACAATATGTTGCACGGAAATCGAAGCCCTGCCTCGAAAAAGACGGGTAACACAACCGTCTGGTTGTCGCCTGGCTTCGGCACTTCAGCATCCCCCGGGGCGAAGGCCCGTCCTTCCGCCACCACGCCAGAGCTGACCATCTTCGCCAGCTCGTCCTCATCTATGAGTGATGCCCCTAGGAACGCGGTGGTGTCCTCATCAATCTGGTTGGGGTCGGGACCCGTCGTGGAGATAGGGTTCGGCTTACGTGGGGCCATGACGAAGAGGGTGAGTAGTAGCGAAACGGGTCCACAGGCGAAAGGGTTCGGTAAATCGGAGCGCCGTGAGCAAAAAGATGAAGAAAGAGAGCGCCTGTGGTAAGAATGACGGGGGTAAGGGCGGTGAAAAGGGGGGAAGGAGAAATATATAGCCCACCAGGCGACGTTTCGCCTTGCCAACCAATCACGAACTGCCACGTGTCGCAAGGGTAGGCGAAGCGGTAAAATCCCATGGACCAGGCCGCATAGTGGCGGGCCCTCAGGGAAAAAGCCCATCACTGTTCACTTCGGCCCTGTGAAACAGTAGGGATAGCTTCGCCGTTCGCAGAAGGCAAAAGCCCATCACTGTTCATTTTGGCCCAGTGAAACAGTAAAGATAGCTTCGCCGTTCGCAAAAGGCGGAAGCTGTAAAAATAATAATAATAATAATAAAAATAAAAAATAATATATATATATATTAAGTTAATCACAACAACACATATACAATGCATACGTTCTTCGCAGGAGCACAAGATAGGTTTCGGCAGGAGCATCGGTCGAAAGGGGGCGCCTCATACCATACTACATGGTTTGCACGGTCTCGGCCGAAGCTCCTATCTCACCCTTGCCCGTGAGGGGCTTGTTGGCAGTATGACATGAGACCTTTCGACCAGACCTGCCGAAACCAAGCAAACAGCGAGGATTCAGGCTCAAGGCGCCCAAGATCCACCAGGGCGAAGCCCTATGGCGAAGACCACGAGGCGAAGGCGGCGAAGGGCGAAGAGTCGCGCTGGGTCCTAGCAAGTCTAAACGTGTCCGGGGGGAAGGCTGCATGGCGAAGAGTATAAGCCGAAGGGGGTGACCTCGCCATATTGGGCCCGATCCAAGAAGGCCCAGTGGGCCAGCCCAACCGCCCCGGCCCACTGGCCGATGGGCCAGCAATCGCCAGGTGGCCCATTAAAGGCCCATGTATCTTAATTACATTGAATACCTATATAAGTGTCCCTTTCATAAGGGTGACCATGTAAATTCCCCTGTAAAAGACCTAAACCCTAATAGGGGAACCTGTAATAGGATTATAAATAGCCCCCTAGGGCCATGGAAAGGGGGGAGCCCGAGAAAATCCTGAATTTAATACACTTTACTTTTTCCAACAATTGTCGAGTAACCACGTCCTTCGACGTATGCAGTTGTCGTTTCGACAACAGACATGTTTGGTTAAGACAAGGAGGCTAGGGTTTTATTTGCGAAAGCAGACTTTTGGCAAAAGTGATTTATTTCACAAAATCTCTAGTGAGTCAAAATTTTGATTATCGGGAGAAGGCTCACGCCTCGTCCCATTCCACAAGTTGCTTTGCAACAACTTGTCACAAAGAGTAACAATCAATTATTAACTGGTTTTCTATGTTAGTTTCTTTTTACTTTCACAGCAACTCAGTTCGAACCAACAACACCATTTCACATAGTTAACCTGGCTTTCTCAGCACAACAACACATTCTTGGCCTTAACAACACCTTGGTACCTAACGACACCCCAGTCAAACAGAGTCGTTCCTAACCACAGAGGTTAGTCGTCTGCCACACAGGCGAGCTCTGGAAACGAAACCCTTCCCACCAACCATTTTCATCAAACATTTGCCAAACAAATCTACGCCATGAGAAACACCTTACAATCGCCCATGACCGTGGGCACGGCTGTTCAAACAGTTCATTAAGCTCTGCAGAGGTTGTACGCTTTACCCACACGACACGAAACTGACACCATTTATCCATCGGCAACGGAAGTTTGAGACAAGGCTTTTGCAAAGCTAACCCATAAAAATCGCATACCACCTAGTTGGGCCAAGTCTCTTAGCTGAGCATCAGGCATGATCAACCGTCATTCACTCAGGAATACCGAGGATGTCTCCTACTCCCACCTGGTACCGTGTGCCACATTAGAGGAATTAGAACACCCAAGATGGGCTATGAAGGTCCAAAACTTCGTCTCCTCGTCCTCGGCATCCCACAACTATTGGCACACCAAACTCCCATATGATAACCATTTACTTAGCCAGAGGCATTGTAACGTGTTTGGATGGATTTCCCAAAGGAAACGATCCTTAACGATAATACGCGGCCAAACCACAAAGACATGGCCTGGCATCATCATTTTCGCAATCCATTTTATTTCGCAACACATCGGTACAATGTACCGGATTTTTAAGCATAAATTTGGAAATACCCAAGTTTCCCACACGACAGTACAAACATAAGCACAGCTAAGCAAACTACCTCGGTAATCGTACCCAGTGGATAGCGATACCGGTGCAAACATGATTGGGGTTATCAAAGGTAATGGATTAACAACATCCTATGTAAGGTGAGTGCAGCTACTAGGTCGGTCCGTCGGTCGTATAAACAATTCGAGGCCTAAACATGTTTATTGTGTACTCTAAGCAATGCATTTTTCAAACAGCATATCTTGCAAATATAGGGGCGATGTGATCAAAGAGGCTTGCCTTGCACATGATGCGGGTCTTCTCCTTCGAAAACGGCGTCCGGAGCTTCCTCGTACACGTGCTCTATACGCGAAAAGGAGAACAAATAAATAAAAGGCAATAAAACAAACTCAAATCAGAGAAACAAGTGTGCCAGTGTGTATATCTCATTTTTAGAAAAATTTGAAAAGTTGAACAAGGTCAAACGGAGTTACGGTTGATTTTCTATGAATTTTCAAATGTTAAAGGACTTCTGGAATATTTGGAATTGATTTATTTAATGGAAAGGGAATATTCCGTTGGAATATTCTGCTTAAGTTGACGGTGCGGGGTGGGGCCCTCCTGTCGGTCAAAGAGAAGGGGAGAAAGGGCGCGGGGCCCACCTGTCAGGGGCTCGGGCGCCTTCCTCCTCTCGCTTGGTCGGCTCGGGCCCCGCGGCGGCGAGGCGGCCGGCGGGGAGGGTGGCGGCCGGGGAGAAGCGGCGGCGGCCTTCGGCGGTGTTGCACCGGCGCTGGCGGCGCCGGCGGTGAAGTGCGACAGTGGCACTGAGAGAGAAGAAGAGAGGGAGAGACCGAGAGAGAGATGGCGGCGAGGGAGAGGTGCGGCGAGGGGAAGGGGCTCGGGGCCCCTTTTATAGGCGGCGAGCTCGCCGCGGGGTGCAGCGATTGGACGGCGGAGCAGCGATGGGAGAATCGCACGGCGTGGGGCTCGGGCGGGATGGGACGCGGGCCTGGCGCGGGAGAGGACGGGACGAGGCATGGCGTGCGCGTGCGGCGTGGCGCGGCGTGCGGCCGGAGGAGGGAGACGGTGAGCAGTGCTGGGTCGGGCCAGGCTGTTGGCCGGGAGAGAGGGAGGGAGGAGCTGGGCCGGCCTGCTCGGGGTGGAGAAGAGGAGGAGAGGAAGAGGGAGTTGGGCCGAGGGAAGAAAAAGGAGAAAGGAGGCCCAGATTGAATAGTGAGATTTCACTTTTTCCTAGGGATTTTCGGAGTTAAAAATTTGAGGGAAATTTTGGGGAGTTTGAATTTGAATTTTGACTACAGATTTGACAAAAAAATTGAAGGGATGTCAAGGAGGGGACTTGAGATCTATTTGGCACAAAATCAAATAAAAACCAAATTTAAACTCCAAATTTTTTAAATAAAGGGGATTTTAAATGAACCAAAAATTAGGGTGCTAAAAAACACAGCCTATCAAATATCAATTACTCTCTCCATTCTAAAATAAGTTTATTTTTCACTCATAGCACATGTACCAATAAAAAACTCAAAGACTAGAATACCTCCGCTTTATCAAATTCCGATGCAATTATTATATACTTTATCTACTCTCAGTGTATTTATCTATTATTTTCACTGACTCCAATACAATAAATACACAGGAATGAATTTAGTTTAGGGAAAACTGAAGGAAATCATAAATAAACTTATTCTGGGATGAAAGGAGTAGCTAGACTTGAAATACCTTATGCCTAAGGAAATAAAAACGTTTATAATGTACTCCCTGATTGTTGGGTTGCATCACCATTACCTGTCCACATTTTATTGGCCAAGTCGTCAGCTTTGCCTGCTTTCTGTTGCACTACACAACCATCATCTAGCCATAGACGATAGCTGCACCACGCACATGATCGATAGTACTATGCGTCCCCATCTTCATCGTCTCATCTTTCAGTAGTGGATCCGAGTGGAGTATATCTCATCGATCTAAACGACACGACGACTGCACGTACATGTGCAGGTCTGCACTAGATCTGCACTATTATGGCCCTGCTTGGCCTCCTGAGGGACATGACATCATCTGCCGCCCATTATTTCAGCCCCAATTACCTTGACGTAAGTAGACACCATCTTTTATCGGCCTTTAATTAGGCTGGGATGGCATTGTAAATCTATTCCAGCGAGCACTCGCCACGCCCCGTCGAGTTGCTCACAATACTTTCTATACCTAACCCCTATACACGTCTCTTATAATTCGGTTATGTGGTTTCCCTCGGTGCACTGTAGGGTGAGAGCCAACACCATGTGGGTGGGGGGGGGGGGGGGGAGCTGTAACTAACAATTACTTTCCTAATATATTATTTATGTCACACAGAAGTATAAAGACGAATAAAATAACATCATTTTTACTGCGCTAAAGTTATATTATAATATAATAATGGTTGGTTAAAATCTTGTCCTAATAAAATAAAATATGCGCTATATTTTTGAAATAGAAAGAGTATTACCTAATGTTAAGCAGTATCTAAGGAAGTATAATCAAGTACGACTAAATGCACGTTCTAAAGTTCGAACGTGCTGATACATGATGGATGAAACTAGGCTGTGTTCGGAAGAGCTAGCAGTGGCAGCGCTGCAGCCACAGCAACATGACCTACCAAGCAAATTTATACTAGAACAGCTGCAGCACTGACTGCGACTGTACAGCCACCGTCTAACTGAACCGAACAGATCCTAAGTTTACGACAATTATTTGAGGACATGAATAAACAAATTATATACTTAAAAATAAAAAGTTGATTCACAACTTTTAGTTTTCTAATAAATGTTAGAATTAAATGGGTTAGACCCAATTTAAACCTAGTAAATTCTATGGGCACACAATTAATGTCAAGGGATTAATACCACCTTAGAGACGAACGTGGAGAGACCTCGACTTAAATAGGCTTCTCACTGAGAGCATCTGTTGAGCAGTTGAGGTGGTGGTGGGACTGTCACATGCGCGCGCGTGCCGAGCCACACCAGGGTGGGCGTGGTGTGCGTGAGATGGAGACGGGGTCGGGAAAGGCCGCTTATTTTTCAGTCGTTTTGTTCTTAATGTGTGAAAACGTAACCGACGGTCATTTATGGAGTCGTTACTCCAATAACGGATGAGATCATCAAGTGCCATCAAGTGCGGTTAAGTCAGAAACGCTCCCCTCTCTCCCTCAATGTTATCTCCCACCTCCAGTCGAGTCAGAGTGAACACTCTCTTCGGTTCTCTCTCTGGTTCTCCTTGGTAGACACTCGATCGTTCTTTTTTTTGTGCAGCTCCACCTTTCCCCGGTTCTAGGTACCTACGCGCATGGGTACTCGGGATGAGCGGACCTTCGAAACTCCATCAGCTTGAGTACCTCCATGGGTAGGTAGACGATTACAGATCCAAACGTAAATAAAGCGTAAATACTTACAGAAGAGGCATTTAGTCCTCACACAAAAAGAAAACAACAGCGGAAAAAGGCGATGGTCCTAGCGAGACTTCAGCTCCACTCCACAGGCAAAACTCAACTGGGGTATAAGCCTTGGTCTTCTAGCTTCGTCTTCCGCTCAGAAGCACTACACTTCTGAAAAGTGGAAAAAATAGCAAGACTGGGTACAACCACCGTACTCCGCAAGCCACACCAACGATGCATTCGTGCAAGGGGAGACAAAGGAGGATTTGTGGCTATTTGCATAAAGACGGTTGTAAACATTTATAGTTGAAAGCAGTAAAAGAGTTGATCAATTAAGGCAAGATTAAATATCTCCACTGAACAACGCTACACCACGTTGAACAGGCCCAACCATTCCACCTGAACTAAACCACTTCATTAAGTCATGTTAATTAATAAAGTGAGACTAATCACGGTGAATCTGGTTGATCGCCCATAACCGCAGGCACGGCTATTCGAATAGTTTTACTCTGGTCAGAGGTGCGCCACTGTACCCACAAGACATGATTCCACACATATTGCCATGCCCCGAAATACCACCATGGTACTGCAAAGGGGGAAATCGTGACAAGACCCTTCGCATAACTCCCCATAACCAAGTGCACCACACCTCAGGTTTCGCCCCCCACCTTTAAGCCAAGGTAGGCAGCCCCCTCTCGTGCCTAGGTGAATCCGGAAGCCGATCAATGGGTAAACCCCCACCAACCCAACCCCATCACGCCCACCCTTGCCTGGATACGTCAGATAGGGAAAAGCTATACTACAAGTCCAGCAGTTGCCCACGCTTGCTTATGGTAAGCACTGTTAGTCTTTTAGGGTTTCCCGAGAACCGGTCCTTAATTGCCATGGGTGCGACTAACAAAACCATACACCCACAGCCCACCATTAAGCTATATTTTAGTTGGTTAATTATGACCAACGAAACATGACCGACATGTCTCGAGCTCGCAGCTCATCAAGATACTAGAAAAAGATAATGTGATTATCTCATCTTGTGAGCTAGTGCTATTAAGCATGGCTAAGCATGATATAATTCTAGCTAGGTCAACATGAGACACAAGCTAGTCAAATTATCACCCAGTTTGACAAACAAAGGACATCAAGTATGGCACAGCGAGCAGATAGGTAAACCTTACTCCCATATAATTAGCAAAACATGCAATTTATTTGTAAACGATAAAATATTTTATAAATTGGTCTCAAAATACTCAAGGGGAATGTGTGACTTGCCTTACTTCTTCGATTGATCTTCCGAACTCTTTTCCACGCGAACGCGATCGTCCGAAACAACGGAATCTACACGTTGGCACGCAAAACAAGGAAAAACTCTAATAAAAACCAAGTAAACAGTACATGAAAAGTAAACAAACATGTAGAGCTCAATTTTAGATAAATTTTTCAAGTTGAATGGCTCAATTTGGAGTTCGTATGAATTAGTTATGAATTTTAGAAATTTTGAGCCATTTAAATCAATTTTTGGAATTATTATCAATTTATGACGTAATTATTAATTATTTTACAACAGGAGAGGGGGCCAAGGCGGGCCGAGTAGAGAAGGGAAGAGAGGGGTCGGCCCGGGGAAGGAGGGGGAAAGAGGAGAGGCGGGCCGAGCGGGGAGGAGAGGTGGACTTTGGGCCGAAAGCGGCCCAAAGTGTAGGGGGAGGATTTTAATTTGTTTTTCAACTTATTTAATTGATTAAATGAACTCTCTGCTATAAAAATTAGGTCTTGAGCTCTGAAATTTCACGGAAAATTTCAGAGAGTATTTTAGGGCATGGAGAATATTACAAAAATATTTCCAGTCATGATTTTTAAAGGAAAATTTTTAATTCCCTCAATATTTCACTTGATTAAATTACTTTAAATTTTAAAATTATTTAATAATTTTTAATCCCAATAGAAAATCGGGACGTGACACTTCTTCGGCACGACTGCTTTGCTATGTCTCCACTGCTTCCTCCGCATCAAGTTTTTCTACTTCCTCTGCATCACTATGTCTGGGGAGAACGGCGGTAACGTCAACACCAATGTCAACCTCAACACCAACACCGTCTCTGTATTTGGAGCGTTCTCGGGTATGTTTTTCTATTCTGTTAAATATTTTATTAAATGCTATTTTTATTATAATAATATTCATGTTTAGCATTATCACTGGATCATCCTTTTATTCTTATGTTAAGTATCTTGTTTTTATGGGAATTACGACTATATTTCCAACCAGAAACACTGATGTTGATTTTTTTTAAAGTCGCAATGTTAGAACTTTGGGAAGCATATATACATACGATCGATAATCCATCATCCGTTAAAAAAGAGAGAACAATTCCTAATATGAGTGTAAATAATTAACATCTACTCCTAGCTAGCTATCTCGCCCTTGCATATATAGTACTATATCATGGAAGTGCCCGATTTTATTTTTTATCTAAGCACATAGAACCCCCTAGTTTCAAATGTGAGCATGAAATGTCTCGAATTCTATTTGTAATCAAACTAACGTGCACAAAGCAAATGACCTACGTTATAACTTAACATGTATAACTATTACCGGTTATTTTTCCAATCCATACTGATTATATGATTCTAGCAGATGGATTATATAAATCACGCAATATTTTTCGATGGATTTTTTCCAAGAAAATATTTTTTTGGTGGATGATGCTAGAGAAAGCTTGGCTGACCGCAGGGCAGCAGGGTACCCTGTCCATTTGCAAAATGATGATAGTGTTTTTTTGGCAGCAAACAATCAATAAGGCCTAAACAAGTTGCCAAATGATCCAGTGTGATGGAATAACTTGTACACTTGAGCATCTTGATTACAAATAGAATTCCAGACATTACATGATCATATTTGGAATTAGGGGTTGCATGTGCTTAGATTAAAAAAATCGGTGGAAGTGCTCGTGTACAAATTGACGAGTTTTTTCGAAGAAATAAGACGAATAATTCCAGAAGGAGAACAAAACAAGATAGAAGAAAGAAGAAGGCGACTTACACGCCGGAGAAGGAGAAATAGCTAGCTGGCGAACAGTCAACAGTGGCGGTCCAAAAGGAACAAATTAATAAGCTGTAAAGAGATGGAGACCAGCTAGCAATCAGCTTGCGAGGCAAGGATATTTATCGCAGGTGTATTCGCTTTCTACACGATTTTAATATTATATTTTGACTATTTAAATCTATTATAAACAACTACCTAATTAATATACTATACGAAAATATTTTCAGATACCAATAGAATGAAACTATATATGCATGGCAATAATTGCCATTATTGATAGTTTAATTGTTAATGAAAAATTAAATGTTGATTTTCTTAATAACGAAGGAACTATACATGCCATACACCCTGAAAAAACACGAAAAGTAACACATGTCCACAAATCATCATTCTTAAATTTCTTTTTAGAGTAAATTTCATAAAATTTTACCTTTTATCGTTCAAATTACACAAAACCATAAAGATTTTAACATGTGACATATAACACCAGATATTGTAGCTCTAAAGTTTTCACAAAATCACCTTGTTAACTAAATTGACATACTCCTATATTAAAATTTTAAAAAGCTTTCTTTACATGGATGTAATATTTATATGATGGATAAATAACTCATGAATTTGTTATGTGGTTGTAGAACTCAAAAGTGTAGACGATTAAAGTCAAAATGATCAATACTATGGTTTTGTGAACCATAATACCTTTGGTTATGTGCCATGTCTCAAAATTCTTATGGTATTTTATAACTTACTCACTCTGTCACATACAAACAAACCTAATACGGAATATGACACATCATAGTACTACGAACCTAGATATTCTTTTCTACATTCTTTTCTACTAGGATTATCATATAGCGTAATAGGTTTGCTTATTATGAGACGGAGTGAGTAGATTATAATACTTGGGGTTAGGTGAAATTTACTCTTCTTTTTGAAATTATAGTATAAATAAATTGTTTATGTGTTATAGCGGGTATTAAATAATGGTCAAACTCTAAATTTTACACACAATTATATGTATTAATGCAAAATACTAGAAACTCTAGCTCAGTAAGTTAGGTGAGAATGTGGATGCATGGCATTTTTTTTACAAATTGGTCCGTTTCGAAAACTTATTTCAAAATTAGTACTTACCAAAAACTTCATCAAAAAATAGACCGTCGCCTCAGCACCAACGTTCCTGGTACTAAGGCCACGATTTATTTTTGGTTGAAGTTTTTGGTAGGGACTAGTTTCGAAATAAGTTATTGAAAAAGACCAATTTGTCAAAAAAAGGGGTTGGGTTGATAGTCCAATTCCTTCACCTGTTGCGGCTTGCGGGGCCTGTTTTCATGTGAGTGTTCAAGTTGTTTTGAGGCAATAACCCACACTACTAGAAAAACCATTTTTTCAGACGATGAAATTTTTTTCCAGGCGGATAGTCCTCTCGGAGCTAAATGACCGCCTACGAAAATAGCAACCGTGGGCGAGATCGTCGACCGCTTGCGAAAATAGATTTTTGCAGGCGGATCTCTTATGAGGTCCGCTTGCAAAAATCTATTTTCGTCGGCGGTACCTTCAGAGGTCCCTCTGCAAAAAGGTTAGGCATCATAAAAATCGCCACCTACCCAGCCAAAAATCGCTAAGACCCTCTCCCTCACCTCCTGCACGGTTCACCTCTCCCTTCCCCTCTCCCTTCCCACCTCTCCTCTCCCACCTCTCTTTCCTTCTCCCGATGTGGCCAGAGGGCGATGGTGGCAGCAACATCCACCACGGCGCGGCACCCCTCCCCTCCCTCCCAGATCCGGCCGACGGGGGGAGGGGGGAGGGTGGTGGCGGCGGCTCCCCTCCCTCCCAGATCTGGCCAAAGGGGGGAGGGGGAGAGGGAGGGCGGCGGCAGCGGTGCCCCTGCAGCGGCCTCCCCTCACCTCCCCTCTCCCTCCCTCTCCCTCCCAAAACCCTAACCTTACATCCGATCGAAGGTGGGAGGGTTGCGGCGGTGGCGAGACTGGAGGTGGATAGGACGGGGCGTGGGTGGGGGTGGTGGTGATTTTTTTTCGCCCAAAATATTTCCACAGGTGGGTGGGTACCGCGTCTGGGAAGATGGAGATGCCATCTTGGAAAAATCTTATCTATTTCCGTAGACCTATGCGTACAGATGGATCTTCCCCTGCTTGGGAAAAATGATTTTTGACCGCATGGGAAAACATTTTTTTCTAGTAGTGCCGCTATATATTGCCGTGTGTGAGAAAGGAGAGATGGCCGGACAAAACTCCCGTTTACCGTAGGAGAGGACCGTCAAACCGACGACGTTGATGCAAGCACGTACGATAGGCTTTATCATCCGTAAGTAAAATCAATATACGCTAATTTGTTGTCAACCGTAAGAGAGGGAACCGAGGAGTTATATCTCACTATATATATGCTCTAAATTGTGTTTGTGTCGGTCACAACTCACAACGTACATACATGAAGGGTACGTGTATACTATACCCCTTTGGTTCCAAGTTCCAACATCACGAGTTCATGACAGACAAGTCACCCTTTGTTGGTGGATCAATGTCGACTGTACATGATATTTCATACCTTTCTTAGAATAAATAAATTATTGACGTCGCCTATGAGTATTTTAGGTATTTTTGAAAAAAATCCAAACCAATAATATATTGTAGGATAAGTAATAAATTCACTGGTGTATATTATAGAAAAAACAATATCAATGATATTTTGTTAAATTGAACAAACTCAATGATATAGATCAGTAGATTCTCTACTTCATTAACCGCCTAAGAGCATCTCCAACAACTACCCAAATCAGACTCTCCAAACACTCATATAGCTAACTCTCCAATTAAATAATTTAGCAGGTTAAACTTGTTGCCCACTCCAAAAGATTCTCCATCTATTCTCTATTTTATGTCTATGACATTGGGACCCCATACGTCAGCCTCTACTACCCGTCTTCTCCCTCTTCTTCTCCTGCGGGAGGAGCGAGGCGGAGCCGAGGAGCGTGAGGTTGCTCGCTCACGAGATGTGAAGGTAGGAGGCGCCACAGTTGGCGAGAGGCCACAACCCAGCAGGTAGGCTTCAACGACACGGAGAGCCGACGACCTGCGGGCAATGATGGAGCCGACGACGGGGGCCAAGACGATGATGCCTCCCGCTCCCTCCTTCCTCCTCTCTGGCTGGGACAGGCGATGATAATGCCGGCAGTCGGATCGGGGCGGTGACGGTGGTGCCACTTACTGGGATTAGAGAGTGTGCAGGGAAAAAGAGAGAAAGGGGAAGAAGACGTGGGCCCCATGGATGGCAAGCCAGCTTTGGCTAGCTAAGTTTGGTCAATGAGGGAGCTGGTTTGGCCAGCGAGATATCTTGATCATCCAGATAGCAAGTCTGTTAGAGTCCATTTTTAGTTCAAATTCAAACTTTGATACAGTTGGTTTCATTCAAAATTACCAAATTTTAGCTTGGAGAGACTCTTTAAGATGCTCTTAGAGCTCAATGGATGGAAACACTTCCCATAAGAAGATTTTTCTTCTCGTTAGTCGTTATGACGAGAAGATCAAGTAATATTTTTTTCCTATCCCATTTTCAATTTATTTTTGCTAATTCCAATTCATTAATCAGTTCTATTTCTTTTTATCGCTTTCTTGGTGAAGCTAGCTAGCTAGGGCAGCTACGTACATAGATATACATATACGGTGTCATTTGAAGTGACCAGACAAATATGTCTTGCTAGCTGGCTAAAATAGTTGCCTGGTTTGGAATGAAAAGGCCACAGAACACTTGCTAGCTAGGCAGCTAGCTTAGGTGATAATGATATGCATTGCTCTATCACACCAAGAAAAGAGATAAAAAAAAAAGATAGTTAAGCTTGTCCACTTGATTCCAAAAGGAGAACTTAAATTAATTAACACCTGACAGATGCAAAGCTGCTAATCTAGCCGACGAAAAACATTAAGTCATCATATATATATATATATATATATAAAAGGAGACGTGCATTCCAAAAGGGTCGTGGTCTGGAACGTGCGTGTGGGGCTACGTTCTTCGTTGTGTGACCCAGTGATGCCTACTCTCCCGCCCTCCACAATATCACTCACACAATTTGAAGTTATATATATCACCTTCAATTCTAACATAAGAATAAATTGTTCTCAATTCATTTAGAAAGTGACTTAAGTTCTACAAAATTATTGTAAAATACTTATATAACTGTGTTTTTAATTAAAAAAAAACTTTTTTTGTCAAGAACATTTGATGACGTTGCCGCATATCTGGCATGAAATATTTTTGACTGAACGTAGTAATTAATTTCGGGATCCATGTAAATAGGTCAATACGGCTAGCTAGTACAATATATTGCTAGCTAATAAAAATTGAAGTATTCCACCCGTTTCTAAATATACTTCGTTTTATGTTGTTCAACAAATATCAAGGTAAGGGGAAAGATTTTCTTTCAGTTACCCCATTGATCAAATTTTGAATTTTGAATATTTAGATTCTCCTCATAAGCATCTCATTGGTTAAAAATGCTTGAATTCCTCTACATTAAAATCAGTATATCAGAAATACTCATATATATTACATATAAATCTAAATCATAGAAAATGCTTAAGATTGAAAGGACAATAAATAAGACAGTTAAGGGGATGTGGTGAGGACGGAATCGGGCGTTGCCATCGCAGGCGAGAGGCCACTATCTAGTTGGTACTAAAAGCTAAGCTAGAGGTTGAAGCTGTGAGTGCCCACCAGCTGCATGCTCAGATTCCCACTGTCTGACTATCAGTCACTCTTCTTCTTTCTCGGCACAAATTCATCTACTCATCTCTCTCGCTCACACACAATTCTCACGTTGTACACTTGCTCTGCAACACGCCTTTCTATTCGATTCGATTATATTTCTCATATATATTTGTATTACCAGCATTAGGTCTACTTAATTGAATAGTAAAATTTAATCCCAGTGACTGATCAAATTAATTAATAAAGCTATATATATATCAAATAAATATATATTGGCTAGCTTAATTAGCTACAAACCAAGAATAAATCCGGCCGGGGCCCAGACGGCCGCCGCGGGAAGAGAAGAGAGATTCTCAATTCTGGTTTTGGTCGGCATGCCGGCCGGTTTCGCAAACCCAATCATCATTCACCACTCATAATGCATAGTTTAGTACTTCCTTCGTTCTAAAATATAATAATTCTTTTCAATGAGATAAATCCTAATACTATAAATCTAGATAAATCCTCTTATATTTACAGTACTAAGATATATCTCATCTATTCAAAACTATATTATATTTTGGAATATATTGTATCTCTTCAGTTAGGCCTCCATTCACATTATGCTGAACGAGTAATGCATCACTCTTTATTTAGTCTCTTTTGCATTTTTTTCACATTATGGTATGCACACAAATTTTTTTCCATTCACATTCATATAACAGTAAAATTAGCTGGGACACCACACTAGTAAAAAATGATTTTTCTGAACAAACATCCTAATAGGTTGCAGACGGGTCATAAATGTCCGCGTCTAAAAAAATCGACCCCAATTTTCACATACAGCTCTTTAAAAGACCCGCACGCAAAAAACCTTTTTTTCCAAACGGACCACTTAAAACGTTCGCACGCGAAAATAAGGGTATTTTCACATGTGGAGCTCTTAACTCACCCGTATGCAAAAATGCCCCTCCTCTTTTTTTATTCTCCCCTCCCCCATCTCTCTCCCGGCCTCACCCACTCCTCCTCTCCTCTCTCCCGGCCTCACACCCACTCCTCTTCCTCTCCCGGCTCCTCTTCTCCCCCTCCTCCCTCCAGACGGTGAGCACCGGTGTCAACGGTGGCGACGGCGGCAGCGGCAAGCGAGGGCGCCAGCAAGTGTGAGCGACGATGCGCGGTGGCCCCCTCCGGTAGTGGAGGGCGTGGGATCCGGCGGGCGGCGGCCGACCCAAGCACGGATCTGGTGGCGGCACCCTCAAGAGGGGGCTGCTGCGACGGAGGGCGGCGACTGCGGCGACTGTGAGGGCGGCGGATCCGACGACTACGGAAGCCCCCTCGACCCTCCCCCGCACGGTGACAGGCTCGAGCGGGAGGCCGTGGCGGCTCTCTATTGATGCAAAAACACACACTGGCCTAAGAGATCTGCTTAATTCTAATGCAGGTCCAAATCTTAACTTTCGGGTTTAAGGCGTGCTAGTTGATTTGATCATGCAACCAACAAGAATAAAAATACATAGTTAAATCAGTAAACGATAGCCGTTCGACTAGAAAGCCGATGACATATGGTATTCAACCTAGCCGATGTTGTTAGTTAGGATCGGCTGTCAGGTATAATATTAAAATAACGTGGAAAACGTAAAGTATGTCGTATCGGTTGATGATACAATCAATCATGTAATGTCTAGATAAGCTAATTTAAACTATAAGCAAATAGTATAGATTGGACCGAACCAAGATAATACGGCTTACAGACTAAGCTTAATCAACTTAGAGATTACATATGTTTATATCATAACCGATGAGGCGATACTTAGGCAAGGAAAAAGATAATGCACACATTAATACTCTGATACAACCTTATGTACATTATCAATCTAACTAAATATATTTGATGCGTATTAAATATATTTATGTAGGGTGATATACAACTATATAAGGGGCTGATATAGCATGTAAAACATGATTAGATCAACTAAGCATATTAAAACGTCTATATCAGGTAAGATCAGCTGAAATCCCGATTTTACTCTTATTCTAATCAAAGAAATGTTAGTTTTTATGATTCTAAGTACGGCTAGGGATCATGCATCGCTGTCGGTGTCCTGGGCTCAGGGGTATGTCGACTATGGGCTTGAGGCGGCCCCGTCCGTCCACGTGGCCATCCCCCGAGGGGGGAGAAGGCTCGAGGGTGACGTGGCGGCCGCCCTCCCACGACGCGCTACCCCTCTCGGGGGGAGGTCTAGAGGGGGTCGGGCTCCCCCGACCCCCTCGGACCGGCACCACGTACAACAAAGTGGGTGAGCGCTCCCATCGCTCACCTACCCGCATTAAATGGTGATGCAGGCGTAGTGCGCCTGCGCCGCGCGCGCGCCGCATCTATTGCGAAGCGACGCGCACGCACCTGACACCGGTCGCCGTCAGCGGACCGGCGTAAGACCAGTGCGAATGACCGATGGGACGGCATACAACGCCGCGCGTGCCGGCGCACGCGCGGTAGTTATGATACGCTTCCCAATGAAGCTACGTCAAGATCGTAGGGGCCGATCCGGCTCCTACGCCACGTCAAGGTTGGTGCGTCAGGTCTAATCACCTGGCGCATCGCATGGCTTACAGTGGACTGCTGGATTCCAGCCGTTTAATGGAGAATAACGTGCTGGGCCGACCGCCATGATGGGCGGTCTGGCCGATGCCATACCGGATTTACAGGAGCGGAGGACTTCCACTCCAAGCCAGGGCATAGACCTCATCTATAAAAGATTTTTTCTCCTTTCTCTCTAGGAAACCACCTGACTGGCCCCTGTGGTGTCCCCTTGAGATATAAAAAGAGGCCCAGGCCTAGAGGAAGGGGGTTTGATTGGCTTCTTCCCTCCATCTCTTCTCCCTGGGTTGCGGCCGGTTGAGTCCAACTCTGGAGAGTTAGATCCCACACAGATAATCCACCACACAGGAGTAGGGTATTACGCCTCATCGGCGGCCCGAACCTGTATAATTGCTCGTGTGTCACCGCCCTCTGTCAGGCGATCTCGATCCTCACCGGCCTCACCGGAGCCGGGCCTAAGGAGGCCTCTTTCACGCGCCCTGGGCCGAACTCAAAAAGGGGGTCTGCACAGTCCCCCGCTGCGGAGTTTTCCATCCGACAATCGCAAAGTATGCAGAGAATCATAAAGTCTAAACAATCAAGTCTTTGGTTAATTTTCAAGGTGGTGGATACCTTATCTAATCTATATCAACAAAACAACTTAGCCAATATCGGCAAAACCCTACGAAAGATCTAGTCGATACAGATAAATTGAGTCATTAATATAGATTATCTAAGATATATTATAACCAGTGATCTAATTAACAAGATTAACACATCTAAAGCCACATAATAATCTCGATAACACAAACCACTGTGACAAGTATTACCTCTTATCGAGATATGAAAACTGATGCCCTAACTCGAAGCAAGAACTCATCAAAAAGAACTAAAAGAAAAAAAGGTGGCGATACGCCGAGAGTATATTGAACGTGTGTTATCTTTTTACATAGTTCTGGGCATATATTAATACCCATAGTACAAACTTGTCTATGATGGACACGACTCAAACTTTTCTAAGTTACAAAATCATACAAACAAGTCCTTACGGCGGACTCTTGCCAAATCTCTAAAAAACCGACATTAATATTCTTAATTAATAGATACAATTACCTATAACGGACTCTACCCTTGTACGACAATACTTTTCAATCCAATACGGGCCCATCGGAGCTCAAATACATCTATATCGACTGCTCTATCCATATCGGCCTCGGCCAAGTCTGATTTTGTTCCAGCCGATGCACAACAGAAATTTGGAAACAACTCGTTCTCCCTCCTAATCCACCTCAATTCGTTCTTCGACTTCGAGTATCTCTCCAAATTTCACTATTAACACCCTCCCCCGCCCTCCCCGCGCGGGTCCGGTGACGGTTCTTGCCGCCCTCCCCCACGTGGATCTGGTGGCGAGCAGCATGGTGGCGGCAGGCGTGGGCTCCGGCGGCAGGCGCGGATACCGGCGGCGGCGCTGATCCGCCGGACGGGAGGTGCGGATCCGCTAATGATGAGAATGACGACGGCGGATGGCTAGGGTTAGGGTTAGGTTTTTTGTGTTTTGGAATTTTTATTTATTTGCGATTTTCCATTTTCGCGTGCAGATGGCTTAAGCGCCCGCACGCGAAAATCGGATTTTTCGTGTGCGGGTGCGCCACCCGCACACAAAAATAGTGATTTTCGTAGACCATTTATTGCGTGCGGTTAGCCATAACGCACGTGAAAACCCCTTTTGAGCTGTCTGCGAAAACCGTTTTCGTACTAGTGCCATGATATTGGGCACTAAGATTCAAATTTCAAAATGAGTATATACCCATGGTGACCTATATATATGGCATGAACATTAACTTGTTTACTAGCAAGTTCAAACAAATATGAACTGAATTCGAATACTTTTTTTTGTTAGATTTTGATTTTATGTATGTACCATCCAAACATATAATTAGTTAGAGTAAATTGCGCCAACGGTTCTTAAACTTGTAATGACGTTTTACCTAGGTATACAAACTTGTAAAACATGCATCGGGGTCTCTAAACTGAGCATGTCACATGAATGATGCACATTTTTATTTTTTATTTGTGTCCTCTTTTTTTGTTATGAGGTTTTACCTTGGTACACGAACTTGTAAAACATACATCGAGGTCTCTAAACTTGGCATGTCACATGAATGATGCACATTTTTATTTTTTATTTGTGTCCTTTTTTTCTCACTTCTTCCTCTCTTTGATAAGCGGTAGCAGTGGTAACAACAGCGAGCAACAAAGGTACAGGTGGCAAGCTGGAGGAATCCTTAACAAGGCCACCACCATCGGTGGTGCCACTTGTCGGAGAGAGAAAGAAGGGAGAAAAAAAGAGGAGGAAGAGAGTAAAAAATAAAAATATGCTATGTTATCGTCCACGTGGCATGCCACTTAGATAAGACTACGTTCAAATGAGACTTTGGACCAGCATGATACAATAAACCAAGTTTAAGGATCTTGACATGCGCTTTACAAGTTCATGAACCTAGTTGAAATCTCATTTCAAGTTTAAAGACCGTTGGTACAATTTACTCAATTAGTTAGGTACTACCACCATCTCAGAATAAGTTAATCTAGTACGGGATATGATATATCTTATTACTGTGAATCTATAATATATTACATCCTTACTAGGTTAACTTATTCTGGAATGGATAAAGTATGTAATAATGGATTGTGAAATTAAGTTGAATTTGAGTTGTTTTGATGCTATGTATAAGCATGAATTAAATTCTTATATACCCAAAAGTTAAAAAATTCAAAAATTTGAGTCAATTTATATGTTTTATACCTTGATGCCCGGTATTATGGTACCCATATGAATGTCTACACACACTCACTCACCTGATGAGTACCCATCATATCTAGTACAGTTCTAGCTATACAGCTAGCGCGCTTCTCATTTGCTAGTGTTAAATTGCTTTATTGTCTCTAGCTAGCTATATGTAATATAGAGAGAGCTTTCTGGTGGGACAAGTAGACATTGTCATAAGAATAAAAAGAAACTAGTTACAGTTCACCTGATCACTTGATGTATGCATCGATCATATCCGCTAACTACTAGCTTTTATCGACTGGCCTGTATGCCTTGCTTGGTGCTGATCGATGCTGATGCTGCTAGCGACGTTCTGTTATTTTATATGCAATATGTCATCAATTAGGAAGCTAGGATGTTACTTTATGCTGGTTATATTAATATCTATATATATAGCTAATTAAAAAATTCGTAAGGCTTCCAATAGAGATTTTCGTCCGGCTTGGTCCGTCCCCACACCCCTTCCCCAAGTCCCGAAGTCATCACCATCCAACCAAAAACAAAATTCCAATCCAAATAGGAACCATCACAAAATCATCCAAAATTAATCACAGGACAAGAGATAATCCAATCGGATCACAAAGTAAATCACAAATAATCATACAGGAGAACGAGAGAGGGGTGAGCGGGAGGCCGCCGCCGCTCCTCGCTAGACCTCATCACCGCCTTGCTGCCAGGAGCCACCGACGTGCCACTGCGTCAGGGATCCGCCGCGTCAAGGGCCACCGCGCCGCAAGAGAGCCGCGTACCCACCGCTGCGTAGCCGCGCGTGCCGTTGTGCCGGGAAGTCACCGACCCCCCGCTACGCCAGGGAGATGTCGAGAGGGAGAGAGATGATCCCAATCCTGAGCCACCGCGCCACCGACCCGCCGGATCTAGTGAGGAGCGGGGCGGCGGCGGCGTCCCGACAAGGAGGAAATGGGTTGCCGCCCGCCGGTGGTAGGAGGGAGAGTGCCGGTGGGGGGAGAGGGAGGGGGACGGTGATGCTGGTGAGGGTAGGGAAGAGGGAGAGGTGCTGCCGGTTGGGAGAGGTAGCAGCGCCGCTGGTGAGGAGGGAGAGAGGCAGCCTGCGGTGTGGGGTGGGGGAACTAGGGTTAGGGATTTGGGTATGCACGGTTTCGATGGATTTGGAATCGATCCGAGCCGTCCATCAAAATGAACGGCTTAGATCGATCCCGACTTGGGCCAGCGATATTCCCGGGCCGCCTCGTAGCTGGGCCACCTCATGGGCCGAGCGAAAATTAGTTTATTTCTCTCTCTCGGTATTTTACTCTCAATATTTAAGTATTTTCTATTTTCAAAAATAATATTAGTACCATTTTAATTGCTTAAAATTGCACAAAATTATTTTCTTTGTTTTTTTAACTTTCTTTCTTTATTTAGGAATATATTTTCTTAAAGGATTCATATCATGAAAAACTAAACCCTAATAAGCTAATATTTTTATATTTTTTATAATTTTAGTTTAGCATTTTTTTTCTAGTATACAGCAATACATAGAGGATCGGAAGAAGGAACCATATAGACCAGCAGGATAAAAAATTAATTAAAAGGCAGAAGGGGAAACAGAAGCTAAGTAATCTGAACTCTGCAAGAAGTATATATTGATTTCAACCTTAGAATCATGAAATCGGAATCGGATACTAGACAACCCAAACTGCTAGTTTCATATTCTATAAACAAATTCCATGATATATCATGGGATAGAAACTAAACCGCTTTGTCATATTTTTAGTAGATAATTATGATTTTTGTTTTCCTATTTTTCTGGTTTTTTTCCTAATTGGTTGGTTTTCTAGAGAAACCTTCAGGTTTTTTAGAGGGATGGGGCAACATCAGTTTTCTGGCAGGCTGGCAGACATCTGGGTGGAGAAAATGAAACGTGCAATGAAGAGGAGGACTCCCCTTTTAATGTAGCAGAGATATGAAAAACAAAACAACACTATAATTTCTATGGCGCGACAGGGATTTTAAAATGCACATATGGGTGGAGAAAAATAAGCTTTAGAATGAAAAGAAGCAGGACTGTAGAGGTATGAAACAGAATACAACACTATAGTTTCTATGGCATGACACGGTGGTGATTTTAAAATGCGGTCCTCATTAGCATCTACAGTAACATATGTACTCCTACGTACTTCGGGGAGGGAACAAGAATGAGATCCCTTAATTTTAGAGTCATTGACATATAAGACCATAGCTAGCAAAGTAGACCCGCATGTTAGCAACTTAGTGACTTCTGGCAAAGGAGGGAGCCAAGCATGAACATAACTAGCTATCCTTAATCGACATTGTGGCCGGAGGGGGGAGGATGACATAACTACCCTTAATCGACACTGTGGCCATCAGTGATTTATTTGTAAGCCTTAGGAACATGACCTTGAGCACCAACCTAGTTATTATTTTTTCTAGAAACAACAAATACTCACGACATGCGCATACTCAACCTAAGGCATTGACTCCATAGCTTCAACGTTAATGGAGTTGATATGCACACCGACCCAATAGACAACCAAATCATTAGTCAAAACAAATGATATATATGTGTCATGTGATGGATAGTTTTTTTTGATTGGGGGAGCTAAGGGATGGTTCGAGGTTGAAATCCAGAGCCTCATCTTTTACCCTATAAAGATTCTATTGCTACCAAAACTAAATTCAATGTTAATTTTAGGGTATTTTAAATATATTTTTTTCAGTATTGGTTTTTAAGTCACTAATAACACAATTATAAAAGTTTTATATACAAGCATATTATTCTTTTATAGCTAATAAACTGTTTTGACATATAGTTAGCTCTTAGCCAACGATAGTGCTGCCATACTTTCTACAGAGTTTTGGAGGAGGCAAATAGACTTTTCAAAAATAATCATTACTATCTATCTAGCAGATGTGATGATAGTAATGTTGATTAAGAACTAACTGCCCATCTCTGTCATCTAGAGTAGCTTTAACTAAAATAGTATAATACTTCATCCGTCCTAAAATATTTCAAACCGGGTACAACTCAACATCTATATAATGACTAATTACAAATATCAGAATTAGTTAGTAAATGAAGAAAAATGTTTAAATATGTTTATATAAAGAAAATAGTTATGTAACGCACGGATGGTGGTTAATTGAATAGTAGAAATACTCGTACTACTTATTTCAAAATATCATTATAGCGTCTCTTTCAATCTAGGTTGATGACGGCTTGAGCCTGCAGGGTCGCGTCCCTATCTTGTGGTGGAGTGAATTGATTTCAGAGGGGAATTGAATAATGAATTTGCGGTGTTAGCTAGGTGTAGCTAGCTCTTCCAGCTTGGTTTCGTTCCAAATTAACGTTGCGATGAATGTGGTAAATTAACTGATGGTAATTGGGCCGGCGCACAAAGCGTACGTGCTAGTATTAGACAGTCTCTGATCATATATAGACGGACTATTAATATATACATTTAAGTACTTAGGGAGTAACCTGGCAAGAGACTAGAGAAGGGAATTACTGATCGATCATCCTAGCAAACAGGATGGCAATATTTAACCGAGTATGTAATATAATGTATACTCCAGTAGTAATTAAGGTGTAGCTATCGTGGAATTGATTTCGACGGCGTGGCGTGGTGTGTTGTGCCACTTGTTGAATGGCACGCGCGCGGCGGAAGCCGTACGTCTTTGTCGTCGTCTTCCTCCGATCCATCCATGGATCGATGGAGTATGATTAATTTTTTAGGCGGCTCCACCGCAGGCTACCATCCAAACCCCCTTCAATTCATCGGCCTAGCCTAGCTAATTTGCTTATATATACATAATTGTCGTCAAGTAGTCCAATTAATACTCGATCGATCGATCATATATGACACGAAACAGCGTGTACCGTACTACTATCTCTGCCCCGTCTTCTGTTTAGATTTACTGTACTAGAACATATCTAATAACATCCTAATTTATACATATAATTCATCACAGATGAAACTCAGGTACAGTTCCAGTTCTCCCGCTAACAGATTGGTGGTGGAGCGCCGGTATGGTGGTCACATGACGAAGGTGTTTACACGGTGGTAGATGACGAGGACAACAGGGACGCGACGAGTTGCGAGGGTAGGATGTGTTCTGGGCAAAAGCCCGACCTGGTTTCTAAGACGGCAATGAAGACATTCTCGAACGCCACAACCCTGTTGGGGACGTTGTCATGGCTTCCTCCTTCCATAGTAGATTCCTTTAGGTGGAAAAGTAGTCTCGATTTATAGAGGTTGTGGCGATGTCGTCGACGTCGTTTAGAAGGTCTATTTTATGATAATCGCTTCTTTAGATGGAGGGTTTGTGCAAGTAAGAACGGATCCATCTCCTCACTCGCCCTCTCCCTCTCTAACCAAAAAATATGGATGGAGATAAGTATAGTCGGGATGTTGCGCTACTGTGTATTCCTCAGCGGGTTGTTTCGCTGGAGGCGTGTAGTAGTTCTTTTTTTTCCTTGATCATAGTCTTCGCCGGTTATGACCTGGTAAATTTTTTTAACTATATTAATAGAAACCTCACACAATATTATACGATTTGTTTAAGAAAATATGGTGTACATACAAATGCGCATCAGATGCAATGTCCTCTTTGGTTGCTAATAGACAATTGATTGCTGCTGCTTGGACATATATACATGATATGATGCCGGGGCCTTCCAGGAGGCTCCGAGAGAAGGGGAGAAGCACCTAGCTGTTTGATTTTCGTAGGATGGAACAAGATTAGAAGAGGACACGACAAACTGCCTGCCTACATGCATATTCGTGTGTTGTTAATATGTTGGGAAAATCGTAGGTAGGATGCATATGTATGTTGTGTGGTGCCAAGGACGAATTAGAGGAAGCAAAGAATGCAACTATGGATATGTGATTATTGATGGTGCAGATGCGCAACGATGAAAAGATATAAGACCAGACTGACGTACTGCCTGTCCTATGATGCAGTGGAGTGCATGGCACGGTTGATTTTGTGTCCATGGCCGATTATTATTAGGATTAATTTGATCCATGCAATTATAATTTTACCGTGTCGAAAAAATATTGTTATAATTCACGAAATCTTCTGTGTATCACTGAAATTTTGTAAAATTTGAACCATGCTATTGTAGTCTTGTGTCAACCTTTGTTTAAGGACATGCTTTCTTTCTCCTTGGTCTTTATATCGAAACCTCCCTACTTCTTTTCCTTCCCTAGCTTAGGCCACCATTGCTGTCAAGATTGCCATTGCTCAGGCATCGCTCATTCCGCCTTCACCGCCGACCTAGCACGATCACCTGCCAGTCAAACCACCACGCCGTCAAATCCACTCTGATATGAGATAATCACCACAACCTCAGTTTTCCCCTACACATCTACTCCACTACCCCTAGCACAGGTTTACTGGGATAGGGGCAGTAGGCAAGAGGCTAGGACATGGTCACCACCACCGCCTGCACGCTTGCTTGCTACTTGTGTCGGAGTTGGGAAAGAAACACCATAGGAGAGAGAGAAAGGATAGAATATGGAGAGACCGTGCAATTTTGATGGGGGTTATTAGTGACAATAGTATGGTTAAATTTTATAGAATTTCAGTGGCATGCAATAGGTTTCACGAATAGTAATGATATTTTTTAAAATACAATAAAATTACATTGGTATGTGTCAAATTTACCGTTATCATTATCCAGTAGAAACACCCTCTGCCTTAAGGCAAGTGACTTTACAGTCACTGGCATGAGCTCAGTTTGTTATTGGTCTGAAGCGTTAATGGCTCTAAAGTCAAGTAATAACATAAGGTAAAGGATCCGTAGGAGCGGTACAGTTTGAGCAATACAATAGTTAATGGGAGTAACTCGCAAAGAGAAGAAGAGGTAAAGTAGTAGTTTGAGGGAGATGAAAGGGAGAGGTAGCTAGGGAAAATTGGCTTGTTGCTGGAGTTTGCATGTGGGATGAACGAAAGCAGAGGGAGGGAATCGCCTGCAGAAGCGGCCAAGAGTAGCTTGGCAAGAGGAGGAGGAGTAGACTTGTGCTAGTAACAACAACAATAATGTGAGTATTGGAAAGGAGGAGGCCAGGAGGCTGTCATCAGCTCAGCTGTGGTGTGGAGGTTAGCTAAGCTATGAGAGTGAGTGTGTAGAATGCGTGGGCCCATGGACCACGACAGGATGGGCCCACACGCCACACATATACTGCAACCAGCTTTTGGCCTCTTCTACTACTCCACTGTCCCCGTTCATTGTCACGCGACGCGCTCCTCTTGCTGCTGCCATCGAAAGACAAGAAGAAGCAGTTTTCCTTTTGGCTATAAATAAATCAGTTGCATAAGCCCTCTCCCTTGTTCAATTCTTCTCCATCATATCTCCATGTACGCCGCCATGTACGCCGAGACTTTCGGCTTCTCTGCCTACCCGCAGCAGCAGCCGCCGCCGCCACCGTCACCGCCTGACGCCTCCTGCATCTACACCGCCTCCTTGCCGCTCATCGCCGACCCGTCTGACATCCTCGTGAGCTGCCTCCTCCTCCTTCCTTGCACACTAATCCGCATGCATCCATGGAATGGATTTTCTTCTAATCTCTCTCTCTCTCTCTCTCTCTCATCACATCACACGTATGAAGAACTCAAATGAATGAACAAAAACAGTCGCTTTCTCTTGTTCCTATTTCTTTCTGTTTTTTTCTGGCCCCGTTATGATTAAGATGGCTTGTTGGTCCATGTATCTATGCCAACAAAAGCCCTCAATAATTCACCCCTTCACTTTCCTCTTTTAAGCAACCAACCAATCTTAATTTCCGGGGGCACAACACAAAGCAGTACCTCAGACATTTGAGATGACTAATCGATTCATCGATGCTACACCTACATCACATCCATCCTTAATTGCTGCTGTTGCTTTCTTAATTTCTCTTCAAACGCATACGCTTAATTAGCTTACTAAACAGACCAACTAAAAATGCTCATATAAATCAGCTTTCTTTTCTTCTTCCACCACTAGCTACATACATATATGGAGAATTAATTAAAATTCATACTCTCACCTTTCCTTTTCGCACTCAGCTAATAAGAAGCTAGCCACCACGCGAGTGGTGCAAGCAACTGGTCATGTTGCCTGCAACTTTTCCTTTCCTTTTTGTCCTCAAATCTTTTTCATTCACATCTTTTTCCTTTCGTTTTTTTTTTCTACTTTTCTGCGCGCGCACACACATATTGATACATACATGCATCATGCATGGGTTCAGTCAGGCCTTTGAGATATTTAGTGGCAAGGAGGGAGATCTAATTAGGTTGAGTCTTAATAGAGCTTTTTTGGCCAGGATTTCTGATGCTCACCAAATGCTCCTCCTGTCCATCAGTATATGCTCTCGGAGCATGACAGGGACTTGTAAGTTGACATGTGCAGCATCTACATACATGCTTGTAGTCTTAGATGTACAAAAAAAAAAAAAAGCCTAGTACCACTTGCAAATGCATCCATATATACCTTTTAATTACTTGCCACATTCCACACACACACTTTGTTATTGCCTCGCGCACTGCTTCCTCTCTTCTGCAATCTGCCCCTCCCCTCCCGATTGAGAGAGGCTACACTTTTCTCTACTCAAATTCCCTAGTTATTTTTTTCTCATCAGTCCTTGCCTTAATTTGGAGGGAAAAGAATATCTACTTACTGCTGTCGACTCATGTGGACAAAACAAAACGAAGCACAGTCATTAATCTGACCTTTCTTTTGGCCTTCTCTACTTTTTTGCCCATCGCGAAAAATAAATTATGTTTTCCCTCCTGCTTCAAAGAAATGAAACAAAAAGGAAAATCTACTGACCAGAAAATAGAATGCTTGTTAGTAGTAACATGTTTGCAAGAACGTTACATTTCAGTACTTCATTTTAAACTGAAATAACTAAGTGGACTGAAGTAACCTGTTCTCATCTCTCATTTCCATCCTACAGGGAAACATGGCACAGGCATCCTTGGTATCAGAGTATGACCTTGGAGGGGAAGGGGACCTGTTCAAAGCTCCTGAACCCATCATTGAAGAACCAGTGCTTAGCCTTGATCCAGTTGCAGCAGCCATTTCGATGATGTCTGGCAGTGAGAACGTATTGGATGAAACTATAGAGGTTGCAGATATCGGCGACATTCAGAATGACTCTCTTTTAAGCGAAGTGTTATACGAGTGCGAGAAGGAACTCATGGAGAAGTCCGCAATCGAAGAGACTATTTCTGAACTGCTGGACGTCAAGATTCCTATGCTGCAAGTCGAAGAGTTCCCTAGGCAAACCCAAGTACAAGCTGTCGGACATGTCCAACTCCCGGCCATGGAGAAGGAGAAGCCATCAGTTCCTGAATGTTGTTCACTCCAGAAAAGTGTCAGTTCTGGGTGTCTCAACTCAGCTGATTGGATCAATGGACCAGCCAGGCCAAACTTCCTGGACTTCCAAGGATTGGACTTTGAGACAGCATTTGGGTTGAGGAGGGCATATAGCGAAGGAGACATTCAGGTTTGATCAGTACCTCATTTTTCTCTTGCGGTTATGTTATGTATATAGGCAGTCATAGATAAGGAATCGTTGTGAGCAAGCAATGGCTCTACTGTAAAGTGTTTCCGAAACACAGGTGTCGAGAAAAGAAATGTGGAGACAGAAACCAAAACCTAATGCATCACCTTTGCCCTTGTATATATATGTGCGTGGTGCTTTACTCAAAGGCCATCAAAGCTATGACACCGATTTTACTATTTCTGCCCAAAGTAGCCTTTTCCTTGATGATTTCGTCACTGCTTTAGTTGATCCAAAACAGTGTGGTTTTTCATTCAAGTTACTTTTACATGCAAGCTCCTGCATACAAAGTTGTTTTCACAATTCGATATATGCTCTAAGAAACTGTCTAGGTGCCAAAGCGTGTATATCCTAGAGTTTTTGTTCTTATATAGTACTGTATTATTTTAGAAAGGCAACATTTATATTTGCAGTGTTGTAGCCGTGAGATTGTTCGAGTAAACATTTGGAGACTCTGCTAGGTGTTGAAGAATTGTGCTTACGACGCTAGTTGTCTTTCGAACAGAATCTTGGAGCCAGCACCCCTCGACCAGGGAACTCAGGAAACGTCCAATTAGCATCTTGTGAGAGGCTTGTAACCATCAGTGATCTGAAATCTGAAGAAAGGAAGCAGAAGCTATCTAGGTACAGAAAGAAGAAGGTGAAGAGAAACTTTGGCAGAAAGATCAAGGTAAAACTATTGTCCTCTTTCTTTTTAATATTTCAAAGGAAAGAAAAAAGATTTAATTTTTCAATCAAAGGAAAGAAAAAAGAGAACAAAAGGGCAGAGAAGGTACTATACATGATTAATTAGAGAAGCTGATTGAGGCTGATGAATACTACAAAACAAGGTGAGTGACTGATGGCATCGTTTGGCATGGTTGCAGTATGCTTGCAGGAAGGCTCTTGCCGACAGCCAGCCAAGAGTGCGAGGGAGGTTTGCCAAGATCGAAGAAGGCGACCTGCTCAAGCCAAGGAAGTAGTAGAGGAAGAAACAAAGTAACTCCTGGAGAGGACGAATGCACTGGAGCTGCCAGTGAATGAAGGAGCCTTGGCTTCTAGAAGCTTCTAGCAGGTGGTGGTGGAGGAGGAGGAGGAGAGGAAAGGATTCAAGGTGCAAGAGTGCAAGGTCCAAGGCCAGCCTTATGTGTAGGGCGAGCTCGAGGTGGATGAGAGGCGCCGTACCGCGACTGCACTTTGTCGGAATTAATTTTAGCTGCTTTGGATCGTCGCCTTCTACTACTACTACTAGTAATTCTATTTTCCTTCCAAAATGCATGTGTAATAATTAATAATAATGTAGTAGTATTACTTGCTGCGAGCTGATGGCCGCCCATCCATGTACAAATGGCTTGAAGAAACTTTCTAGCTAGTAATAAACTTCAGCTCCCCTCTTGCCTCGCACTGGCAGGCATCCATTATCAATCATGTATTTCTCTCATCTCGTGTGTATTCTACTTGTACATAAATCTTCTTCTCTTGTGACGACGACTCTCGTAAAAGTAACTTCGATCTGTGTACAAGAAATGGAGCTTTTCTAAAGGCTGCACTATATCTTATGATTAACATCTCCTTTCCTTCCAAATTAGCATCTCGCACTCAAACAAGTCCAAAAATAAGGAGAAGACACCATGAGGCTAAAAACAAACAAGAGACAAAACATGTAGTACCATGATAATAACAACAAAACAAGTGGCATCACCATCCATTCGACCATTTGACTGAAGGTGATAGTCTGATTACTCAGTGCACGCTCTACAATTGAAGGTAGACAATTCTTCTTGAGGGCCTTATTTGCGTCAGATCACATGGGCATAACCCCAAATGTCACGATCGCAACTTTATTACACTCTTCCATGGTCTAGAGGTAAATTATGTAAAGTGAGAGAAAATGAAAAAAAATAAAAGAACAGGGGAGATGATTCGCCGGTTAGTTGACCCCGTAGATCCACTTCTCCTCGTTGCTGGTGTAAGAGACCAGCTCCCTGGGCTCAAACCAGAGACCAATCTCAGCCTTTGCTGTCTCTGGGCCATCGCTTCCGTGGATGATGTTCCTGATGTTGGAAGTGATGGTACGTCAGTTTGAAAGAATTACAAAGAGCACATGATGGCATTGAAGAAATTCAGGATTTAATTGACAGGTTCTCAGTATCTGTATATATGGATGGAAAACAAAATGGATGTTGGGTAATATAGCAGATCAAGCCTTATTTTCCAGATTACAATATAAGATTTTCAGGCAAATAGAGATGGATGCAGTGCCTTTTCTTCATATGTATACCCATCAATGATAGGGCTAATGTAAGTAAGATGAAGTATTTACCTGCCAACAACAACAGCAAGGTCACCCCTGATGGTTCCTGGTTCAGACTTCTGTGGGTCTGTAGCACCAATCAGTTTTCTCCCATACTTGATAACACCCTCTCCTTCCCAAACCTGTATAATTGTGGAAGGAATTCATGTATTGTTACCCAACAGCACAGGGCATAGAATAAAATTTATTTGCAGGGATGAAGCATCAGTTTACCATGGCAAGTACAGGGCCAGAGCTAAGGAAGTCACACAATCCATTGAAGAAAGGTCTGTCTTTCAAATCATGATAGTGCTTCTGAGCAAATTCTTTGGATGGAACCACCAGCTTGATGGCAACAAGCTTGAATCCTTTTCTTTCAAATCGGGACAGTATCTCAGAAATCTGTAGAAAGAGAAGGAAATTAGCAGGCATATGGAGACAATAAACGGTAGAGTACAATTTAGTGTCTGGTTGCATGATTGAAATTGGTTACATGTCGGCCTGCCACTAGCCAGGATGTTAGTAGATGAATAGTAGCTAGGGACCATTGATTTGAGAAACCTGAGAGGAGAGGAGAGGACCCCAAGTGTGCAGTGCAGAGTTGAGGAGCCCAATTGGAAAAAAGAAAAGAAAAGAGAGCAGAATGACAGATGTGCCATCACATCTCAAAGTTTGTCTCATGTGAATGTGATTAGTACTACTATTGCTACCCGATATGTAGTATGTTAATAGATGAGATGGTATGAGGTACTCACTACTTGTTACTATGCATTATATAGTTGTTACTAGTCGTATATGGAAGTATATGTATGTTAATAGAGATGTACTAGTAATCGGAGGAAGCACATGGCAGAAGTGTGTACCAACATGAACATGTAATGGGATTCCGTACTTTTACATGGTATATACATAGTATGATGTATTATATGCATGGATGGAAGCAAATGCAATACAGGTAGGAGTAGGACTCACCAGGCCCCTTTGGACGCCGTCAGGCTTGATGGCGATAAAGGTGCGCTCCATCTACATTGGAGCAACATAACAAACATCAATTCATAGTAGAGGAGTACAATATTAGGAGGCGACACGCTAACAAGTCAAGTGCTTAGGGATAATAATGTAATAGAAAGTGGTGGGGGCGGAAGACCTCTGCAGCATGCGCCTCCTGATCCTGTAGGATGTAAACTGCACAAGAGAAGCGATTAGAAGACAATCCATGGATCGGTTGGCGGTGGGGAGTGGGAACGAATAGAACCAGCGGCGGGGATGGAAGCGAGCCATCCGGCGGCGGCGGCGGCGGACTTGTGGTAGGAGGAGTAGGCGTAAGCGGTGGGGACGGTCTTCCTCCCCAGGTTGGTGAGCGTCGCCAGCGCCGCGTTCCTCCCCTCTGCGTGCGTTCATTCCTTCACTCCAACGATTGGAACCCAAAAAAATAAAAATATAGGCAACTGACCGGCGAGGAGAGAGGTGCGCGGTGCCGGGGAGGCGGCGGAGAGGATAGACCTGGCGGCCTTGCACGCCGACCGGTAGAGCTTGGAGGAGGAGCTCATGGTGATGGTGAGGCTAGGGTTTCGATGTGATTTGATTGATATTGAATTGTACTCCCCTAGTAGGATGATATAGTACTAGTGGCCTCGCCGGCGTCGTCGGTGGCGCTCTCCTTGCGCTCCTCAGTGGCGCACGCCACGACACGACAGCGCTGTAGGATGGATTTATTTTATTACTTTACTCTTCTCTCCCTGCCTCGACGCCTCTGTGTCGGTCATTACCCTTTTCTTTTCCTCTCTTCTTTTTCCCCCACCCAACGCATCGCATCCCCATATGCAAATGCATCCCATTCCTTCCTTCCTCCTCCCTCCATCACAGCTCAACCATTCAAATCCCTTCTCTCATATTAATAAAATCAAACCAATTAGGAACAGACCGAGTAAACAACTATTGTTTGTTTGGAAGAGGAGGAAGCTCGCGATCGGATCGGCAAGCCAGGAAAAACATACATGTGCTTCTTGCATTGCATGCCTAGATCCAATCTCCTCGCATCGCAGGCGCAGCTTCAATTTCATTTCAGCCGCATCTCCCCTTTTCCCTCCCATTCTGCAGGGCTCCCATCCCCACCGTATCATTCAACTTCATCACCACTCATACTATACTAGTACATACAAAAGAATAAAGTATTCCTTGCTTCTATTGTTCATCACAACTCCCAAATCTTCAGTCTTACACTTGCCCATTTACAAGTATCACCACACACATGCAATGTCTTACACTTGCCCATTTACATGTATCCACACACGGTTGCTACCAGCAGAGGCATTCGCTTCTCTAGGAAATAATTATCTAGTTAAAACCACATATGTACTTAAAACCTGAAAACTATAGTAAGATACAAAAATGGACATCTTTTTACATCTTATGGTAGTTTCCAAGTCTTTCACTATATATTTTCTCCGCTTCTCTACTGTACATCACTGCATAGTACATGTTAATGTGTACTCCCTTCAAGAACAAGGATTGATTACCATGACCCAACTTCTTGCCTGCTTGTCTTGCTCCTACTATCACCACCGTCAGACAATCCGCAATCTCCTCTTATTGCTCTCACCCATGAATCCACCTGCCAAATTGCCACCCGTATATACTACTGATTATATACTGATTGTCAGGATCAAGCACGACTAAGTATACATATTTCTGTTTTATCGGGGGACCACAGTGCACTCTTTTACCTGTATCTCAGACATGCTCGAGCATTCAAACTTCAAACCTTGACTGGTCATTATGTAGAATGCGTATCTTGTTTTCTCATCTTCTGGCACAAAGTTCGGAAGCTGTCCCACTTCCACAATATCACACAGCAGTGTAGATTCTTGTGGACTCAGATCTGAAATCAGTACTTAGCTAAGATTGGACTCTGTGGTAGGTTTTCTTTTACATAAAAGTAAGACGTCTAGAAAGTTTATATGAATCTAAATCGATCTAACTGTATCTAGATTCCAGCATACCCAGCAAAATATGCCGTTGCTGGTGCACTAAGCACATATGTTTAGACTGTATTTAGTGGCAGAGCCACCCCAACAATTTTTTCTCTCCAGACCAGCTAAGTAGCAAATCATCTAAGCTCTAGGCGTATTTGCCCCTCCCCCCTCCCCCCTCCCTCCCCTAATGCAAGCCAGGAGTCATTCCCGTGATCAATCGGTCCATCCTAAGCTAGGCCTCTAGAAGATCACAGTATGCATGTTATTTGTCATAGGGTTCACTTTAAATTATTATAAAATCTTAGTGGATACTGGAAAGTTGGTTAGACATTTTGCTGGGTAATTTTGTGAAGATGTAATTTATGTGTTTATCAGTCTAATGAAAAGGCAAAAGAATGTTAGATTGCTTTTTACAAGACAGTTAGGGCAAAATATTCTTTTCTGTTGCCTAAGATTCCTAAACACATATGTAATATATGTAGATATGCTTTATTATCCTAGATGCACAATATATACTGTCATTTTTTTATGTCATTGCCTCTTGCCCCGCCTCATGTTCAAATCCTTGCTCCACCACTATAATGTGTGATTGAATGACCAACACATGACATACTCCCATAATGAAATATTTACCTGTAGATTTAAGATAATAGTATACACATTGCCCTTGCAGAACAACAAACCGAGGAAGCCAATCATCGACATCAGCATCATCTAGAATAGGTGGCTCTCCAGGAAGTTGAGTCCATCTCTATATGCAACAAAATATCATAGCCGTCGTCAGCCTCCACGCGACAAGAGTGAAGCAATGGGGAGAAGGTCAAAGTGCAAAGGTTTCTTACACTTCTAATATAGAGATACCCAGAGAGCCGCGCATATCTCAAAACTTCATCAATATTTTCCAACCTGGAAGACACAAACTATATCAATCACATATGGCGGGAAAAAATGCTTCCATACTGTGACATTGTTGGAAAATAAGCTCAATAAACTTGGTTAACTCATGTACCATACCGAGCTTTTAACTGAGATTCCCTCTCTTCAGCATCAGCAATCTCAGTTCTTAACGATTCTACTTCAGCTCTGGTTAACTCAATCTGTTACCAATGAAAAATGCTTGTGCTATATAAGGCACAGATCACGGTAGCATGATGTAAAATCTCTACACTAGGAAGTACTTGAGTAACCTTGTCATCATCCTCAGTGCTGGAAGACCATCTAATGCGAGGAAGAGACAATAAATGCAAAAGTGATGCAGCTCCCATTACTCGTTTCGGAGTCCAGGAACGTCTACGTGAACTGTTAACATGACAAGAGCAACATACTATTGCAGTAAGAAAGGCGAAAAAATAATTTCAGAGCCAGAGAATTCCTTTGGTTGAAAGTATCACCTTGGTGGAGAATCCAGGTTACTCTTACTTGTGGAGAGACCATCAGCAGGAGTCTCCATGGATTGTTGTGATGGTAGGAAGTGTTGGGGGAAGACCTCTATCCTTCCATAAACATCATCCATGCAAGTATGTTACCTCTATTAGAAAGAGCATAGTCTGTTTAACACAATGCAAATAACTGTCAACGGACAATGGATAAGATGATACTCCTACTAGAGAGAAATTCATTTATAATTAATACTGTTTGTATAAAGAGGGAGTTCAGGAAAATACAAGTAGTTAACTACTGTGTTGGAAGCCCAAAAATGATAGCTAGTCATACTTGCATGTTTAAGATTGATTATTCATTTAACGCCTGGAGTAGTTTGAAAGAAGTATTCATCTCTTTTTATTGTTTGGGCAAATTGGCGCATGTGCGTACAACATAAGCTGGATGCAGGAGTTAGATTGTTTTTTTTGTTGTTGTTTCCGGGGTTAAAAAAAGGAGTGAATTGCACATTGAGCCAGCCAGGTATTTTTGAACATAGCTTCACATTGAACCAGGGCATATACCTATCTCTTTTCAATTAACACCATATAAATTTACATATGTTTGCAGTTTGGACCAGGGTGATTTAGGGTATTGCATTGACCTTTTAGGTTGTATTGTTATATGGCCTTATGAGGAGCTACCATGCTAGTAGTAAGTACAAGGTAGAGAATAGGGAACAGCTGCTAAACTAGCCTAGCAGGGGCGGATCCAACTTGGGACATGGGGTTTCAAACTTTTGGGGGAACAAACAACAAACTATTACTTGTATTAAGGTTAAGGCTCTGAAATTAAGAGAAGAGCTTCTTCCAGATCTAGAAGAGAAGCTAGGGTTAACGCAAGCAAATTCGAGATAACAATAGGTGGGAGAGAGAGGATGAATCAGAAAGAGAGGAGGTGGATGCTCACCAGAACGGACGACGGCGGCGGCGCCCCTGCTCTGCTCGCGAGATGGAGATCGGCGCAGGCAGGCGACGAGACGGGGGATTTCCTTTGACGCTGAGGGAAAGATTCTCCCCACTATCCCTCTCTTTCTAAATTGTATCTCTCCCCGAACTCTACTTTTAGTTACTCCGACTTTCAATTAGTTGTAGTTTCCTATACGGACTCTATTTTTTTCAAATATTTCTTTTTTTTATTTCTGAATTGTCATTATTTCTAATTGTATTTCTATTTGCATTTTAAACTCATTTTTCAATATTCCTTATATTTTTTAATTTTGAATTTGAGTTATTTCTAAATTATATTCATACATGGAATGTAGACTTTTTTCTAATATTCTTAATTTTTTAATTTTAAATTTTAGTTATTTCTAAGTTGTATTTCTATATGGACTCTAACCTCTACTTTCATTTTTTATTCTGAATTTTAGGTAGCTCTAAATTGTATATCGGTTGGACTCCGGTCTCCTCTTCCAATATTTCTTATTTTAAAATTCCGAATTTAAGCTATTTTTACATTAGTAAATTGTAATTATTATATTCATTAATGATATTATATTTATACCAATTACTTCATTGTTTTGTTTTTTTAAGAACCTGGAAAAAATAATTCGCTAAACATAATCCAAAATGATGTAACGATTAATAATATTCAACGTGTATATATATATATATATATATATATATATATATATATATATATATATATATAGATAGATAGATAGATAGATAGATAGATAGATAGATAGATAAGTTAAAGAAAGACACATGCTTGCAATGGCAGTCTAGCTAGGCTGGCATGTCTCAAGGTAAAGAAGTAGGCGAGGATATGAGTGCAAATCGGAAACAGAATCGGGTCGGTTGGGACTTTGGGAATAGAAAAAGGAATAGAGTTTGATTGGTATCCAACACTATCTGCATATACATGCCAATAACTAGTCTATTTTATCTCCCTCAATTGTGGGTAAAGTTTACCACGTTCTAATTTTTTTAAAAAATATCGCCCCTATCTGAGATTTTCATCGCAAAGTTAACCCCATCTTTACAACCATCCTTATCGCTTCCGTCGTCGTGCCTCTAGGCAACCTCGAGGTTGTCTCTGTATCAACCTGGACCATGTCATTGCCCCTACACCATCACGGCATAGTCGTGTGCTTGTCAGATCGATCATCCGAGAGCTGCTCACATCTTGTCAGCCAACCATCGCCACCACGCACTCGTATCTCGCCTGCCAACTCGATGGGCGGGCAAGATTAGTGGTGGTGGAGGGCGGCAAAGCCTAGATTGTGCCAGTGGCCATCGTCACTAACACCGCTCACACCCACCACCCAAAAGAATTCTCCCCGGCGACCATGAGCTTCTCTCGCACCTCTCCTTCCCTCCCTCCAAATCTGGCACTGTGAGCAAGCTCGTGCTAGTGGCCCACCCATTGAGTATAAGAGTCTACCACCGTTGCCATCGTCGTGTCGCTCCTCGATGATGGCCTACTTCTAGAGTCGTGAACCTCGCTCCGACTAATCTCCCCGCCGCCTCGCTCCTCAGCACCGGTCATCTCGCCTTCCTCCATTGTGGCTCGGGTAGTAGCTTCCAAGGCTCGTTCCTGCTCCGACTATCCTCACCATCACCTTCACTGCCAGATCTCGGGTCCTTTAGGATGCTAGCCGCTACCTCTCTTTCGGCGCTAATGTGTTGCTGGATGGCCATGTGCAGCACTTATCGGAGCTCCTCCTCTGCCGATGTTGAGTTTTTTTATTTTTCTAAGAGCGACAGACCCATGGTCAACTTGTTACGTCAGCAGAGTCACTTCTCAAACCATCAAAGGAGTCTATTTGTATCGGTTTTTGAATGAAGGAGACGTTATACCTAATTTTTCGGTTGAAGGAGGTCATTGATGAAGAGCAAGAAATAAGACTTTTTCCAATACACGCCTTTGCTTGTGGTCTGATGGGTCTGTCATTCCTCATTATGGGTCTGTCATTCCTCATTGAAGGGGAGATTGAGGCCCTCTTACCTACGCGGCTGGGCTAGGTTTGCTATAATTCTTCTTGATTTTTTTAAGTTAAACTTATTTAAGTTTCGTTAAGTTATAGAAAAATATAGTAGTATTTATAAAAAAAAAATATTATTAAAATATATTAATGCTATAGTTAATGAAACTAATTTGATATTTTAAATGTTGCTAATATTTTTAATAAATTTGGTTGAATAAAAAAATTAACTTAAAAATCATAACTACTTATAATATAAAACGGAAACGGAAAACGGAAACGGAAGGAACACACATCGAGCTGCTTTCTCAGTCTCCGCATAGGAATAAGAACACATGAATAGGATTGAAACTTTTTTTAAGATAAGAACCGACGTCATACCATGTCGATCAAAAGTTTAAAAAGAAGAAGAAAATAATAAAGAGGTAGTAGTTATCTAGGTAGGGTCGTAGGGACATCGATCTCTTGGATATATATTCATAATTAATATCCACATTGATCAGGTCGATTGCCAGCAAGCCGGCCGGAGCTCCACACATCTGGTATCTCGATCGTAGTCATCAGGCATATGCAAGGAAGAGCATTAATTCGTACGTAATGCGTTGCATTTTGCCGGCTCGAATCGATCTGTAAGCTAAGCATGCATGTATGTAACTAGGCTGCTCTATTATATTGTGGTGTAATTAGTAAGGCAATGTAGAGCTAGAGCGGATAGCAAATTAATTAATTAGGAGACACTAAGCATAGCAGGGCATGATGCATGATCGAGGACGTGGATGGAGGAGGAGGCTGGCAGCAGCTGCTTTGCCTGCTCGAGCATCTGCACGACCTCACGCATGGTGGGGCGCTCGACGCTGTGCTCCTGCACGCACAGCATCGCCACGAAGAACATCTGCGTGGCCTCCGCTGCCGGCACGTCGCCGCCCAGCCGCCGATCAAGGACGCGCCACACCCCGTCCTTGCCGCTGCCGCTGCCGCTGCGTGCCCGCACCCACTGCACCAGGTCCACCACCGTCGTCGTCTTTGCTTCTTCTTCCTCATCCTCCTCGTGCTGTAGCTGCAGCTGCAGGTGCTCTCCCACCGGTTTTTGCCCCGTTATCAGCTCTAGCAGCACCACCCCAAAGCTGTAAACGTCGCTCTTTTCGTCCACCTTCAGCGTGTATGCATACTCTGCAAAAGTACTTGCACATATAATTAGCAAGCAGGCCAACATTTTCTTAATTAATTTGCAGGAAAACTAACTAAAAGAGGAGCATATGCATGCATCGTGTGCATGCTTTATGAAGAAGAAAGACCAAATGAAAAGAAACTTTGTTCATTCTTTTTAGACTCTGTTTAAAAGCAAACAAGGCTTTGTTCCGCTGCCGCCGCATCGCATGTGTACAGTCTAGGTAGGAGGAGGACGCATTGAGGCAAATCATCAACCGAGACATGTACTAGTACTAGCAGTAAAAGCAAAAGGAAAAGCGAAATGCATGCATCCGTATGCAGCAAAGAAAAGAAAAAGAAAGAAAGGCTCGTCCTTTGAGGAGTCTAGTCATCATCAGACGCAGAGGACCGCTGCAGTACGTGCTTTGGGATTTGGCTGGCATGCAGATGCTACATGCTTGCATGGAAAGAAAAGAATGAGCACACCCAACGACACCACCAACGTCCGTCCAAGCTGGAATGCTGGATGGATGCATGTATTCCTATCTACCAATTAATTAAATGAATCGGTTGAAAGCTAACACCTGGCGCGATGTAGCCGTAGGAGCCGGCGATGGCGGACATGCACTCGGACGCGCCGGCGCGCAGGTACTTGGCGAGGCCGAAGTCGGCGACGTGCGCCTCCAGGTGGGCGTCCAGCAGGATGTTGTTGGACTTGACGTCGCGGTGGAGGATGGGCGGCGAGCAGTCGTGGTGCAGGTAGCACAGCCCCTTGGCGGCCTCCGTCGCCACCCGCAGACGCGCCGACCACGGCAACCCAATCCCATTGCCGTGGTCGTGGTGCAGCGCCTCGCCCAGGCTTCCCCCGGCCATGTACTCGTACACCAGCAGCTTCGCCTCCGCGCTCCAGCACAAGGCCAGCAGCCGCACGATGTGCCGGTGCCGGATCCTCCCCAGCGTCTGCACCTCCGCCGAGAACCCACCGTCGCCCACCGCCACGATCCGCTTCACCGCCACCCGCTCCCCGCCGGGCATCTCCCCCGCGTACACCACCCCTGCCCCGCCACGCCCCACCACGCAGTTCTCCTTCACGCACCGCACCACGTCCTCGCACCCGAACCGCACCTTCTGGAACGCCCTCATGCGCCACCCAGACCGCCGCCTCCGCACCATCGCCGATCGCGTCGTCGCCACCGCCGCCGCCGCGAACGCCACCGAGAACGCCAGCAGCCCCAGCGCCGCCGCCAGCCACATCACCGGCGCCCGCCTCGCCGCCTGCCCGTCCCCGCCGCTGCCAGGCCCAGGCCACAGCTGCGGCCCGGGCGTCACCTGGCTGCACGGGTCGCCCTGATCCAGCCCGCCGCACAGCCGCGGATTGCCCGCGAACGACGACGCGTTGAAGTAGGCGAACTGTCCGTTGCGGGGCACGCGGCCGGAGAAGTCGTTGTGGGACAGATCGGCGTCGGTCAGGCTCTTCATGCTGCCCATCTCCGCCGGGATGCTGCCGTTCAGCTTGTTCCACGACACGTTGAGGTAGTTGAGCATCCTGATCTCCACCAGCCGCGCTGGCATGGCGCCTGACAGCTGGTTCGCGCTCAGGTCTAGGTACGTCAGCGACGCGCACCCGCCGACATCGGCAGGGACCTCGCCGGTCAGGTTGTTGCCGCTCAGGTCCATCTTCAGCAGCCGCCTCAGCTGGCCAACCTCACGCGGGATGTCGCCGGTGAAGTGGTTGCCGCTGAGCAGGAGCGTCTGCAGGGAGGAGAAGTTGCCGATGGAGGCCGGGAGGGAGCCGTTGAGGCTGTTGCTGGAGAGATTGAGCAGCGACAGCGGGCTGCTGCCGGCGCCGGCGTCCTGATCATGGAGCTGCCCAGTCAGGTAGTTGCCCTGCAGCTCCAGCGTGGTGAGCGCCGGCAGGTAGAGGAAGCCGCGCGGGAGCGGGCCGCTGAGGTAGTTCCGGGCCAGGCGCACCCGCGTGAGCGTCCGGCACGCGCCGAGCCCCTCCGGCACCGGGCCGAAGAGGAAGTTGTCGAGGAGGATGAGGATTTCGAGTTTGCGGAGCTCGCACAGCCAGCGCGGCACCTCGCCGGTGAGCCTGTTGGTGGAGAGGTCCACCTCACGGAGCGGCGCGACGCAGCCGAGAGCCGGCGGGATGGAGCCGGTGAAGTTGTTCTGCCAGAGCTTGAGGACCTGGAGCGAGCGGAGGTCGGCGATGAATTCAGGGATGCCGCCACGGAAGCGGTTGATGAACATGTTGAGGAGGCGGAGGTTCGTGAGCGCGGAGAGCTCGGGCGGGATCTCGCCGGTGAGCGCGTTGTTGGAGACGTCGAGGAACCTGAGGGCGGTGAGGTTGGCGAGCGCGGGCGGGATGGTGCCGTTCAGCTGGTTGGTCTGCAGGTAGAGCGTGTCGAGGTTGGCGAGGCCGCCCAGCGCCGGCGGTATCTCCCCCTGCAGGCCGCAGCTGGCCAGGTCCAGGTGCACCAGGCTGGCGAGGCGGCCGAGCTCGGCGGGGATGCCGCCGTCGAACTGGTTGTAGTAGCCGAGGTACAGCTGGCGCAGGGTGGTGAGGTTGCCGAGCTCCGGCGGGATGCGGCCGCCGAGACTGTTGCCGGCGACCGAGAGGAACTCGATGGCCTGGAGGCGGCCGAAGCTGGGCGGGATGCTGCCGGAGAAGAAGTTGCCGCCGAGGTCGAGGTGGCGGAGGCGGAGGTTGTTGTTGCCCTTGGTGGTGAGGCCGGCGTCCGGGAGCGGGCCGGAGAGGTCGTTGTCGTAGACGTCCAGGACCTCGAGGCTGGTCATGGTGGACAAGTGGAGGGTTCCGTTGAACTGGTTGTTGGAGAGGTTGAGGTGGCGCAGGTGCCGGAGGGCGGCGATGGTGGGCGGTAGTTCGCCGGCCAGGGAGTTGGCGGCGAGGGAGAGGAAGCGGAGGCCTTGGAGGTGGCCGATGGCAGAGGAGAGGGCGCCGGAGAGGTTGTGGGCGGAGAGGTCGAGGGAGACGACGGTGCGGTTGTCAGGGGCGCAGCGGACGGCATGCCACGAGGAGCAGAGAGAGGCGTGGTTGGCGACGCTCCAGCTAGTGCGCAACGGCGGCGGGAGAGGCGGGGAGAAGGCGTCTTTGATGGACACAAGGACAGCGGCCTGGCCACGAAGGCTTAGGCTTGGACTTGGGTGGTCGTCGCTGGCGGCGGCGGCGGCGGCGAGGAGCAAGAGAAGCAGAGGAGGTATGACAAGGCGGCGGCGGCGGGGGAGCAGCGGAGGCACAAGCTGAGGCTGCAGAGCCATAATCATGTGAGTCAAATATGAGCTCGATCTTCAAGTCCTTGCTTTCTTCTGAGACGCCATTGATTTCAAACTACCTAAGCTGGGTACGTGAGGAAGGCAAGGGATCGTCGGAGCTTGGTTAGCTTGTGCTTACTCTGTCTATCTATCTATCTATCTAGAGTATACCTATATATACATACATTCCTACATTGATGCGTTTGCGATGGCTCTTGGCTGGGCTGGCCGCGCGCCATTCCCACGCCATGCAAATCCGCAATCAAAAACGCTGCTGCTGCTGCATCAAAGGAAGGGAAAGGACTCCAAAACTAACTACGTAGTAGTAGTATTTCTTTTGTTTACTACTCCCTCCTTCCCAAATTAACCATAAAAAATAAAAAAATTTTAAATTAATCTATCATATCATGAACCCTAATACAGTTAATATAATAATATAATATGGAAGAATGTGATACGTGTTAAGAATATAATTGTGCATTGTGTTTTAATTGATGTATGCATTATGAGAGTGTGTGTTATATTGTATATATTATCTTAATCAATGTAATTTAAATAATCTTTTACCTTACATTATATAATAATTAATTTAGGTTGAAAGAGTATAAGAAAGGAGGGAGAGTAATTTTCTCGGAAAAAGGATAGTCCTCCAGTCCACATGGTCCACCAGTACTAGTAGTTGTTGTTGGGCGTGGCGAACGACCAGTCAGTGCATCGGTCACCGGTGCATGAGAATGTACTGTTACTATGACATGAAGCAGCAGCAGCCACAGCAGTGCTGCGTGCCGATTCTTGCGATCGAGTACTAGACAAGAGAGATCACAAGGCATGCAGAAGCTGATGGTGATGCCGCATTCCTCCTACCTGCACTGCAGAGTGAGTGTATCAGTGTATGCTGTTATCTTTTGAAATAAGTGCACTTTAGATATGTCGAGTGAATCTCGTACTTGAATCGTCGTATCAGATAGACCACGCTTCTAAAACTTGTAAAACCGGAGCACCCAAAATCATGAAATAGTATTATATCTAATCTTTGCTGAAGTGACAAAGTAACTACAGAGTTTTCGTTTTTACCCTTATTTTTTGAAATGATGGTAAGCTTTGCCCCTACTTTGGATGGGCAGGTTGACAGTGTTAAATCTTTGGTGAAAAGATAGTCATATCCTTATTTGATATTGCATATTTATCTCAATGGTTACCCCATTTTGATAGAATATCAACAAAACTCGACATAATTTTTACCACAAATTTAATAAAATTTGGACATTTTGCCACAAAAAGAATTTGGCAACAGTTTTAACATATTTTTTACACAACTAGCATGCATAAGACATATAGCAAGCATCACGAAGTCAAGCAAATCCAGTTCAGTAGCATGTTGCTCCTCCCAGCCGCTTGCTCACAGCCGAGTCAGGTTGATGCTGCTTACCATCGGCTTGCACCGTCCCCGAGACCTGCTCGCTACGCGCGGCTTCCTGTTCCTCGCTACCTCGTGTGGTCGCCGCCGCCGCCTCCTCCCCGCATCAAGCCACGACCGCTGCCGCCTGAACAAGATCCCGTCGCCTCGTCCCCTCGTCGAGCCACCGTCGCCTGGCCTGCTCGACATGCGCGACCTTCTGCTTGCCGCAGTAGGTTTGTGACAGGCATTGTTTGGTAGTACTTTGGTTATGACTCAACGAGGGTATAAAGGTCCACCAACGAATTGAAAAATTATTACCTTTTTTTTTCTACTTCTTTAGCTCAATAACTCCGGATCCATTAACTTCTGTTAAAAAGAGGGGTAAACATTTAAAATCGAAAACTAAAAAATAGAAACAAAATTAATATTAAATATTAAAGTAGAGGTAAAAACGAAATTGCTTCTTTGATTGTTTCTATGAGTTACATACTCGTTCTGATTAATTAGTTATCATTCAATCTCTTACAGATCAGAGATCAAGCCGTACGTGCGTTAATTAGAAACTGAATAAGTTTACTTTAAGTCGTTGATGCTGAAATTCATCTCTAAATAAAAATATTAGACATAACACATCCATCAAGTCACATTACCATGTCAACCAGTGGCGGACACCTGATTAAAATAAAGATGGGGTGGAAATGCTCGCATCATAAGAACAAGTAAACGCAACAAATATCATATTTATACTATAATCACATAAAAATTATAGTATAATCAATAAATTAAGGCAGATAAAAATCATATTAAAATAAAGCAATAATCTTTACGCCATACATAATTCATCATACACCAAAAGATACTAGTAAACATGTCATGACACCGTCCATGGCTAGCAGTTACGATGTTTGTAGGGTTCATCGTTAAATGTGAACCGGAACCACAGCCATCACCACACCCATGCCCTTTTCCCTGACTATAGATGTTCATAGTGGCAATAGTGTGTGCACCTACCGGTTTAATTGTCTTTTTTGGCAAATATAATACAGATAATCCCATATCATAATCCATCTCTTAATCTAGAACCCAAGGACGACTATTATTTTGCTTAGAAGGGAGATTGAGAAAAGAAACATTAGGCACCTAACTGTAATAGAGGACGGGATTGTGTTGACGTGGTGTCGGCGACACGAACGCCCGATGGCGGATTCCGAGCCGCTGCCATTGGGCTGCTGGCTGATGCGGCCTGCGGTGCTAGTGTGCTGCCGATGGCCGCGAGGTGGCACCAGTGCGAGGAAGGCTGTCAATGCCAGAATTTGGTAAGCTCGAAGTTATCATCGGCATAAAGTCAGTATCGGCTTCAGAATCCTGAAATCAGCAGATGGGCATTACCAGTAACCAGCAGTTGTATTCTTGGTGGATTCGGTTAAAAAAAATAATTAAAAGAAATTTATCCAGAAAAATCCGAGTTGAAGGAGGATGCGGTATGACAGTTTATTTATTAATTAGGAAGAGTATGTTAGTTTTCTTTTATCTTTAGAAAAGTGTGTTTAGTATTCGAAAAGAACTTTATGTTTTCCTTTTATCTTTAGGAAAGTTGTGCTTGTCCTATAAGAACTCATATCTACCCATGGGTATAAATATGTATACCCAGGGTTTATTGTAATCTATCTCTCGATCAATACAACTACACTTGGCGCATCGTCACCCTCTTCTTTGAGGTTTTTACTTACAACCGGTGAAACTTGGCACCTGACGCGGGGCTGCATCAGTTTCGATCTCCGGCGAAGGGGTAAATCTTAAGTTCCGTGGGCCCTGACAATCATATCGGCTACGTTGGTGTTGTTTAAGGCTGCATCGTTCTCGACCTCTTGGATCGCTCTGGTTTGGTTGATATGTTTGTCTACTGTCACACCCCAATCCGGCACCCCCGTACAACGGCACCTGACAGGAGCGTGTCGTAGGAAAACAGCGCGAACCGCTTCCTACGAGACCGCGATATCGGTACCAGTCCCAGGACATAGCGCTGGTACCCACGGTGACAATTATGAATCATTGCAATCCTTAATTTAAATATGAGACTTATTTACCTTAACTTAAATTGCACGTCTCGAGGGAACCCGAGATTGCAGCAGACGACGCGGAAGCAGCAACATCAGAGACCATGGCAGCGGAAATCAACGAACTAACACCCAACACCACAGGCGACGACTGGGAACCAGGACAAAACCCTAGTCTTCTCTTCACTTCGACTTCGCCTTTGGGACGGAGGAACTATATATATGAAGCAAGGGTGAGTACTTACGTACTCAGCAAGTCAAGGGAACTTAGGTGTTTAGTGCAAGCTTGAAAGAGGGGAAAGGTTGTTTTGCAAATCCTTTATTTGAAACCATTTTGAAACCACTAAGTGATTTTCTTCTTTTTAAGTTTAGGTTGAAAAGAGACTTGCGTCTCAATTCGACTTAAGAGATGCTTTTTAACAACTCAACTGGTAATGTCCCGACCTCCCAGGTCGGTTCATTAATTCTCGGCTCACACAGCCATTTCACTTGATTAAGCGGCTCCCTGAGCCATTTTCATTTTTCTCGGACTCCAAGAGTCCTGCTGCTCCACAGCACAACATTCTGCTTCCTCCCGGGAAGCCTAGTCTATGATGCCCTCAGACATCCCGGATCACACAAACCCGTTTCTGACCACTCAGGTCATCCATCTGCCACATAGGCTGATTCTGGTAACGATTTCCAATCCACAACACTTTTCATAAAGCACAGGCAAACAAATCTACGCAACGGGAATCACCTTGCATCCGCCCATGACCGTGGGCACGGTTGTTCGAGAAGTTTATTAACCTCTGCAGAGGGGTACACTTTACCCACATAACACGAACTTACTCCAGACACTGGCCGGTGTTGGAGGTTCATGAAAAAGCCTTTCCAAAGCTAATCCTAGGTCACCTCATGCCACATAGAGGGTCTCCCTGACAAACATCAGGCCAACTCCGGCTGTCCATATAGGACTCCCGGTTGCCTTCCTCTGTTTAGGACTCCCAGGATGTCTCTACCACCACATCCCGGCTTTCCACCCCTACTGGCATACAAGATTTCCCAGAAGCAGCTAATTACTTAGCTAGGGTGTCCCATTCCACCATGTGGTTGCACTTGCTATGCTCGGATGTAATTCCCACAGGAATCGGTCCTTATATGCGAGTACGGGAACAGCACCACGCAGGCGCAACACCCACATCGCGAGATTTCACAAACATTTTTATTTTCAAACACACCGACACCACGTGTCGGGTTTTCAAGGCTTCTCAAACCTATTTCCCAAGTTTTCGACAAGCAACGGTGTATGTGGAGTAATTGGTACTCGTGCTCAGGGAGCACGGATACCGAGGTACCACAAAGGTGGAGCGACAAGGATTCAGGGTATATCGGCCTACAAGAGGTAGTGCGACTACTAGGTAGGTCCGTCGGTTTGGCATTCAAACCGAGGCCAAGCAAGTTAAGTGTATACTCCTAATAATGCATGTTGCAAACAAAATAATAATGACTTTTCAATTATAAGGGCAATATGATCAAGGGTGACTTGCCTTGCTCAAGGTCTTCACAAAGCTTCTCGAAATCCGCACTCGAATGAAAATCCGCAACCCGCAACTATATGCAAACAAAGAAAACCTACATAAGGACCAAAAGAAGGACCCTATTTAGACTAAATAATAGTGCCATTAGATAGATCTCAATTTTTGAGGAATTTTGGAAGTGGAACGGGGTCAATCGGAGTTACGGATCAAGAGATATGAATTTCCTAAGATTAATTGATTTTCTGTCTAAATTAATAAATTCCCTGGAAAAGGAAAAAAGGATGAGGGGCTGCTTTTGGACTTTTTCGGCCGGCGAGAGTTTGGCGAGGAGGCCCACGGGCGAAGCGGCCCATGGCCTAGCGCAGGCGCGCGGGAAAGAGGCCTGCGGGCCGGGGTGAGACGGGGCGACCCAAGGCGGCGCGCAGGGCGGGAGCAGGCCGAGCGGGAGCGGCGAGCAGGCTAGGCCATGCGGCCCAGTGGCGCGCGAGCGCCGCAGGCCGGGAGAGAGCGAGCGGGCCGGGCAAACAAGCCGAGGCGGTTGGCGGCCCAAGGCCGGGCGCGAGCGCACGGGAGAGAGAAAGGCCGAGTGGGCCGGAGCACGAGGGAGGTGGCCCAAGCGACGCCGGGGGCGGGAGCAGGCCAAGGGGGCAAGCGGGCCGGTGATGTGGTGGCCCAGCGCGCGTGTGAGAGAGAGGCCGAGGGGGAGGACCGGGTCAAAGGGGATGTGGGGCCCACGGTGGGTCCCACCGTCATCTCCTTCCTCCTCCATCTCTTCTTCTCTTCTCCACTCTTCTTCTTCCTCCGTTTCTTCTCTTCTCCTTTTTCTTCTCTGTTGTGCTTCTTCCGAGCGAGAGAGGCGGCGAGGCGGGGCCGGGTGCGGCGCGGCCGGGCGCGCGGCAGAGGTCGCCGGTGTGGCCAGGGAGCAGGGGCGGCCAAGGTGGCGCGAGACGGCGGCCGGCCGCGAGAGCGGCAAGGAGGGATGGCGGTCACCGGGAGAAGAGAGGAAAGGAGGGGGCGGCGACCAGCACGGCCGCCAGAGGCGAAGGAGAAGGGGTGAAGAAGGAGCGGCGAAGGGGGGGTTTACCGCGGGAGGAGAGGGACGATGCCGAGCTGGTAAGCGGGGAGGCGGCGCGGGTCCTCGCCGCGCGTCGCGCAGCAGTTGGCGGCGGAGGGCGGCGACACGAAGGAGAGGGGCGCCGACCTGGGAAGAGGAGGCGCGGCCGGCGTGGGTTCTGCGACGCGCGCCCGTGGCGGCGTCCGGCGGCGTTCGACTGCGGGAAGGGGAGGGCGGCCGAATGGGAGGATGAGGGGGGTTTTATAGAGGGTGGAGCGGGCGGCAATGTCGGTTCTGGAACCGACCTTGGGTGGTCAAGGAGCGAGCTGGCACGGTCAAGGTGGGGGCGGCGCCGAGCTAGCGACTGGCGGCCGGCGTCAGCGGCGCTGGCGGCAAAAATTTGGCGGAGAGAGAAGCGAAACGAGAGAGAGAAAAGCGAGAGAGAGAGGGCCGCGGGAGAGAGAGAGCTTGCGCTCTCGCACGCACGCGCGGCGCACGCGCCAAGCGGGTGTTGACGACCAAATTTGGTAATTCAAATATCAGAAGTCAAGATGGAACCGGAGAGGATTGAAGAGATAAGATCGTATCGGAACGCAGAGTGAGAATCGACTGTGGTCCGAATCGGCTGAGGACTGGATCGGCAGAGTCAGAGTCGGACTAGGTTAGCCGATTGAGTCGATTTCGATAATATGACTTGGTATACGTCATCGGGTTGTGTTAGCGTGCTTCATATGGATTGCCATGCACGGATAAAGTCCTGAGGAGGCAATTGTATCTATTAGTTAGGATATTTTATGTAATTTCCTTATAGATATCCTCGGTAAGAGTCCGCCTAAGGGACTTGTTGATTAGTTGGATTTGTATTAGGTTAATATAAGTCGTGTCCATGATGGACAAGGTTTGTAATTCCGGTATAAATATAATCCCGAGGTCTTGTAAATAATAACAACACACGTTCAATCAATCTCGGCGCATCGCCAAACCTTTGTTTCTGTTCTCGACAAGTTTGTGCTTTCGAGTCGTGCTGCATCACTTTGATCTTCGACAAAAAGGTATATCTTGTCATGGCGAGTTACATCATTAGGGCTAGTGCTTACATCTCTATGACACTCTAGTTCTTTGTTGTGATTCTCCGAGTTATCATATATGTTATATAACTTAGATCGACAATGCAATCTACCTGTATCGGCTAGATCCTTTCTAGGGTTTCATCGATATCGGCTAGATTACTTTATTGATCTAGGTTATATAATATATCCACCATCCTGAAAAGGCAACTATCGGCTTGATTCTTTAGATCTCATGCTTCTATTTATACTTAATGCTGCATTGGTTCAGTCCAACCTATTAAGTCGTATTTAGAATCATGATATCTAACCTGCTTCATGGTTGTTAATAAGGATAGTATCGGGGTTTCAGCCGATCTTACCTGATATAGATGTTTTACATCGTGTTATGCTTTGTTTAATATTCTATATCTGCCCCTTATATCAGGATCTAATCTAATATAAATATATTAAGCTTGATATCAATCTAATTGGTTATAGTTTAATATATTTATTACTAGAGAATATCCTAGCATAAGGTTGTATCGGAGCTATAGCCGATACATACTTAAACCTAGATATCGGCTATGACATCAATCTACATAATTATTATGTCAAGTTACCTTTAGACTTGGGCAATTTATACTGTCTCGGTTCAGTCCGATCTATCCCAATTGCTTAGTTCTAAAGTAATATTGATTTAGTGATTATGTAACGCTGATCTTTTCAGCCGATATACTAGCTTTAGGGTTAATTTTATTATTGATCATACCTTACAGCCGATCCATGCTTTATTGCATCGGCTAGGTCACATACGATATGAAATCGGCCCTATGGCCGATTGTCTATCGTTTACTGATATTCTTTTCATGTTTTTCTTGTTGATTGCAGGATCAAATCAACTGGCACGCCCTTGAATCTGAAACCCTAATTTTGGACCTGCACTAGAGTAAAGCAAACCTCTCAGGCCAATGTGTGTTTTTTGCATCAACAGCGGGCCGCGGCGGGGAGTTGGGCCAAGCAGGGGACAGCCCAACGAGAGGGAGAGAATGAGAGAGAAACCTGAGAGAGAAATTGGGCCGGAGAGAGGAATGCGGCCCGAGGGCTTGAGGGAGAGGAAGTAGACTTTTTCTGGGAGTTTGAATTGGAGAAATATTTGGTGTGTTTGACTCGGGGTTTGAATTCGAATTACATATTTGGACTCGGAAAAAATACGACGGAGTCAAAGAGGGGATTCACAATAGGAATTTGATATTTTTGTATTTGAGAGAAGTATTTGGCGAGAATTCAAAGGAGAGGATTGATTTAAATTTCGGGGATTTATTTGGAAAAGGAATTTCGAGGATATGATTTTTGGTGACGAGGAGAGGGAACAAGGGTAGAATTAAATTGAGATCCATGGCACGACTTAGACTTTCACAGAAAGAACGAAATTTTCGCGAATAGGGTTTTATTAATTTAGTTTTTAACGTCTCGCAAAAAGCGGGGCGTTACATCTACCTATTTATCATATATCTTAGTTAATCTAGTTTGGTAGCTCAATTTACTTGTATCGGTTGGGATCTGCTTTAGGGTTTTTACCGGTATCGGCTAAATCGTTTTGTCGATCTAGATTAGCTAAGGTATCCACCACCCTGAAAATTAGTCAAAAACTTGATTTTTGGATATTATACTTCTTGGCATACTTTGCGATGCATCATCCCTAGTCATGCTTAGAATCATAAAGGATAACCTATCTTTGATTATAATAAGGGTTACATCGGGGTTTCAGCCGATGAGTTATCTGGATATTACATCGGCTTATAAGGATTACATAAAAGTTGGTTTTAGCTGATCGCAACAAAGATTTCATTGATTATTTAATCATGTGGATTTATTGCCATCGGATCTCCAGCCGATGTATGCTTTAACCATCGGATCAACACTTATTTTATTATATCATTATTAGCTGATTGGTTCTGTTGGTTTATACTATTGTTTTATTACATTATCATCACTTGATTGTATTTATATTATTATCTACATTGGATATATAGCCGATTCTTCAAAACCCTATTGACATCGGCTGGCATTACTCCATCGGCTTGTCAGCCGATCGGCTCTTCTATCAGCTTGTCAGCCAATTAACTATCTGGTGATCAACATATTTATCTATCTTGTCAGTTGCAAGATCAAACTGACTGACACGCCCGCATCTCATCAATATTTTGGACCTGCACTGGAGTTAAGCAGATCTCCCAGACTATTGTATTCATCAACTTAATTCGCACCAACACAGATCTGGCACCATCGGCCAAGCACTGATTTTTCGTCAACAACGACCCGAACTCGGAAGGGGACGGGGCGATGACGACGGTGTCGCGTTGGCACGTGTGGTGCCGAGTAGGAGGAGCGAACGGCGTCGGCCATCGGGCATCGCTAGGTGTCGGCCGGCGACAACTAGCCTAGGCGCGCCTGGGTAGCGAAGCGAGGCGTCGCATAAGTGTAGCGAAACACGGCATGGGAAGACAATGGCGCCGGGTACCAAGGCATCATGGGCATGAGTGTGACTCCTGATTTCCGGAAAAATCTAAATTGGACACTTGAATTGCTCACTTATGGGCCAATTGTGAATTGGATGTGATGGTAGGCGGCCCTAAGGAGGGTATGGGGGGTGGCGCGGGCCGTAGCTAGGTCGGTCGCCTCACCCTGCCCAATGGGTGGTTCCGCCCTTGATGTCAACTTTGATCCCTCGACAGTATAGTAGATGCAAAAAACACACACTGACCTGGGAGATCTGCTTAGCTCCAGTGCAGGTCCAAAATAATAATGAGATGCGGGCGTGCCAGTCAGTTTGATCCTGCAACTGACAAGATGTGTGAATAGCAGATAAACAGCCAATCGGCTGGCAAGCCGATGGAGTGATTCCAGCCGATGCCGATACCAGCCGATATCCAGTATAGATCTTGATACTTGAGTAAATAATGATATAAAGATAATCGACTGATAATAATGTAATAAAACAATAATATAATCCAGTAGAAACCAATCGGCTAGTAATGATAGATTGAGTAAGCACTGATCTGAAGGTTGAAGCATTCATCGGTTGGAGGTCCAATGTCAATAAATCCAAATGATAAGATAAATAGTGAAACCTTTGTTGCGATCGGCTAAATCCAACTTGTAAGTAATCCTTGTAAGCCGATACAACATCCAAATAACTCATCGGCTGAAACCCCGATGAAACCCTTATTGGCAATCAAGAAGCAGACTAGAGATTATGGTTCTAAGCACGACTTAGTAGATCAAACTTAACTGATGCAGCACTAAGTATGAAAAGAAACATAATATCTAGACTATCAAGCCTTTCACTGATTTTAAGGGTGGTGGATACAATATATAATCTAAGCCAACGAAGTAATCTAGCCGATATCGATAAAATCCTAGATGGAGATCGGCCGATGCAAGCAGAAGACATTGTCAATCTAGATTATATAACGTATATGATAACTCATCGGCTAGCACTCCGACAAGACATTAGCATGAACCTATCAGCTTAACAAGATTTATATTATCAACAACAATCTAGTAGGTCGAACCTAACCGATGCAGCACGAGATTGTATATGATAATCTAATACTTGATGAATCGATAGATCTGTATAATGTGATGGATATAACAAATCTATTTAAAACAACATTGTGATTGTAGAGATATATCGGCTAAGATAGAAGATCAGACTTAACCGAGACAGTCCCAACTAAACCGATGCGTCTCTAAACACAATGCAATTAAGATAGAATTGAGATATTAGGTAAATATATCAACCGAACCAGCGCGATCCAAGAGATCGAAGCGATGCAGCCTTGAACAACACCATTGTAGCCGATAAATTCACCAGGACCCGACGAAACGTAGGGCTTACCCCTTCGCCAGAGATCGAAAGCCGATGCAGCCCCGCATCAGGTGCCAAATTCCGCCAGTTTGATAAGTAAAAACCTCAGAATGAGGGTGGCGATGCGCCGAGAGTAGTTGTATTGATCGAGAGATAATTTACATGGACCCCGGGTGTACATATTTATACCCATGGGTAGATACTAGTCCATATCGGACACGACTCAAACTTTCCTAAATATAAAAGGAAAACATAAAATCCTCATTGGACACTAAACACTTCCCTAAAGATAAAAGGAAAAACTAATAGACTCTTCCTAATTAATAGATAAACTTGCCATACCGCATCCTTCTTGAACTCGGACTTTTCTGGATAAGCTTGATCTATCTCCTTAACCGAATCCATCAAGAACACAACTGTTGGCGATCTGATAATGCCCATCGGCCGATTCCAGAACTCTGAAGCCGATACTAACTCTAGGCCGATGATGACTTTGAGGCTTACCAAATTTCATCGTCAACAGGTGCCGAGCAGGAGGAGCGAACGACGTCGGCCATCGGGCATCGCTAGGTGCCGGCCGGCGACAACTAGCCTAGGCACGCCTGGGTAGCGAAGCGAGGCGTCGCATGCGTGTAGCGAAACACGGCATGGGAAGACAATGGCGCCGGGTACCAAGGCATCATGGGCATGAGTGTGACTCCTGATTTCCTGAAAAATCTAAATTGGACACTTGAATTGCTCACTTATGGGCCAATTGTGAATTGGATGTGATGGTAGGTGGCCCTAAGGAGGGTATGGGGGGGTGGCGCGGGCCGTAGCTAGGCCGGTCGCCTCACCCTGCCCAATGGGTGGTTCCGCCTTTGATGTCAACTTTGATCCCTCGACAGTATAGTGGCTGATTTTGGCTGACGTGGCGAGTGGGATCCACATCTTAGCAGCCAACCCTTCCTCCTCTATTTCTCCCCCAGACTCCCTCTCTCCCTTCCTCATTCCCCATCTCTCGCTCCAAGTCGTGAGGCGGGCAGTGGAGAGAAAGGCGGTGGCTGACAGGGAGAGGGACGATGGCCACGGCGGAGCTCAGAGCAAACGGTAGCATCTCCCTCTCCTTCTCCAGCTACTCTGACGTCATGCTGCTGTTGATGCTCTCGTGGTGCGTGAAGAAGTGCGGCCCGCTAGCTGTTCAACCCGCTCATGCTGGTGGTGGTGGCCCGTCTAGGCTTCCTCCTCGATGAGAAGACACACCTCAGCAATCTGCTCAATGGCATGCTCATTGTCGTCGGCCTCTACTCCGTGCTCTAGGGCAAGAGGCATGAGATGGCCAAGGTTGGCGACGACCAGCAGCACATCAACATCGTGATTCTGGCACACGGGCACGCGCAACAGCCTTCCCGTCCCCTTCACCACCCCGCCTCCTCCCTCTCCGCGTGTGACCAGAGGTAGAGTGGATGAGCTGGAGAAAGTGGGACCCACTAACATGTGGGTCTCACTATTTTTTATCTTTTTGTTTGATTGACATTTGGATCCCACACATTTTGTTTTAATTTTTTAGTTTTCAAATTTATTCCACGTAGGCGCCATGTTAGCCAAAACCGGGGATAATGCTATCAAGAGATCTCATCTGCACTGGTTTTGTAAGTTAGGGAGCCCGTTGTATTTGTAAGTTAGGGAGCCCGTTATATCTCATTTTTCGGTTCTAAAAATCGGACTTGGTGTAAATTTGAGGGATCTCAAGTGAACTTATTTCCTTATCTTTTCAGTTCTTGTTCCAATTCCGATCCGAGCAGCAGCAAGGGTGGTGGGCCATGTAAGCTGGCAAGGCAAGAGGCCAAGAGCCATGCCATGCATGCAGATGCAGATCGATCAAAATGGATATCTTCTCTATGTTTATACAGTATGTAAAAGGAAATTAAGGGGAATATAGTAAAATAGTATTTGAGGAGTGGTGGGTGTTCCTGAAAGAGCTCATGGCCACAGGGCTTAACATAGAATCATCTTAATTGTGTGGAAGAAACAAAGCTATGCATGCGCAGGAGGATGGAGTAGTAGAATGGATGGGATGGATGGATGGATGAGGGTAGCTAGCTAATTGGCAAATTAAATTAAGAGCAAAGAAAGAAAGGAGGGGGCAAGGAAAAGAAAGAAAGAAGCGATCGATCGATGATGCCGCCCGGTCCCGGTCCCCTGGTGGTCGTCCTCCTCCTAGGCCTCCTCCTGTTCGTGGCAGGGATCCATGGGCGCCTCCAGTACGAGTTGGAGGAGGAGGAGGAGGTCCAGGGGGGAAGCAGCTTCAGCCTTCCGATGTGGGCGCCCCACGTGCCGGAGTCGGGGGAGGAGCGGCGCGAGCACTTCCGGATGTTGAAGGCCAAAGACATGATGCGGCAACGGCGGATGATGCGGCAGGTGCCGGAGCTGATGTCCAAGACGGACATGTTCGAGCTGCCCATGCGAAGCGCCCTCAACATCGCGCAGGTGGGCATGTACGTGGTGGTTGTCCGCATCGGCACCCCGGCTCTCCCCTACAGCCTCGCCCTGGAGACCGCCAACGATGTCACCTGGATCAACTGCCGCCTGCGCCGCCGCAAGGGCAAGCACCCTGGCCGTCCCCACGTTCCCCCCGCCGCCACCACCATGTCCGTCGACGTCGACGGAGGCGGCAAGGCCAAGGTGAAGGTGATCAAGAACTGGTACCGCCCTGCCAAGTCCTCCTCCTGGCGCCGCTTCCGCTGCTCCCAGCGTGCCTGCATGGAACTCCCCTACAACACCTGCCAGGGCCCCGACCAGAACACCTCCTGCACCTACTTCCAGGCGATGAAGGACGAGACCATCACCAGCGGCATCTACGGCCAGGAGAAGGCCACCGTCGCCGTCTCCGACGGCACCATGAAGAAGCTACCTGGCCTCGTCATCGGCTGCTCCACCTTCGAGCACGGCGGAGCCGTCGACAGCCACGACGGCATCCTCTCCCTCGGCAACAGCCCGGCGTCCTTCGGCATCGCAGCCGCCAGCCGCTTCGGTGGCCGCCTCTCCTTCTGCCTCCTCGCCACCTCCAGCAGCCGCAACGCCTCCAGCTACCTCACCTTCGGCGCCAACCCGGCCGTCCAGGGTCCCGGCACCATGGAGACCCCGCTGCTGTACAGGGGAGTCGCGTACGGCGCCCATGTCACCGGCATCTTCGTCGGCGGCCAACCACTGGACATCCCCCCGGAGGTGTGGGACGAGGGGACCCCGGAGAGGGAGAACCCGGAAGCCGGCGTAGTCTTCGACACCGGCACGTCCATCACCCACCTCGTGCCAGCGGTGTACGACCCGGTGACGGCGGAGCTGGACAGGCACCTGGCGCACCTGGAAAGGGCCACTGTCCTAGGCTTCGAGTACTGCTACAACTGGATCTTCGCCGGCGACGGGGTGGACCCGGCGCACAACGTGACGATACCCAGTTTCAGCATCGAGATGGCCGGGGGTGCGAGGCTGGAGGCCGACGCAAAGAGCATCGTCATTCCGGAGGTCTCGGAGGGGGTTGCCTGCCTCGGCTTCAACCCGACGGTGCAAGGCCCCTCCATCATCGGCAACGTGCTCATGCAGGAGCACATCTGGGAGATCGACCACATGGGCACAATGCTCAGGTTCAGGAAGGACAAATGCACCGACCATCAGCAGCTCAACAAGCACCAGAAGCAGCAGCACAGCACCTCTTCTTCTTCCTCCTCTTCTTCCTCTTCTTCCCCTTCTTCTTCTTCCTCTTCTTCTTCTTTTTCTCCGGCCGCCTGACAGACCACCCATCACCTCACCACCACGCACGCATCTTCAATTAAGGTGTTCCTCTGCTGCAGCTGCTCATCCCTCTACTATTAACTACTCATCATATACTCACTCAGTAGCGTACGTACGTATCTATCATGTGCGTACTCACTCCATTAACTAACTAAATTAATTATTATTATTAAGCTCGCATCGCATGTAATACTACTATATATGTAATATATAATTATATATACATGTACTCTGCTCTACTACTACTACTACAGAAGTAAGTCTATATATACATTTGCTTGTCCTTCTATATAATATAATATTCTTTCTACGCGTACATATCAATCAACAGCAATAAACCAGTCCCCCCCCCCCCCCCCCCACCCTTTGACAATACCATTTTTTCTCATTTGCCTCTATTGCTTTGTAATTCTAATCAATTTCCAAATTAAGCTGCAGAGTCCCACATCCAACATGTTCTAGCTCAGCTCTAGTGCTGTAAGTAACACAACAAATCTTTCTAGAGTAAATTTATGAGGTTTTGAGAAACCCAATTTTTAAGCTTATATCACTAGTTTTGGCTAATATATGTATGCATAATATTTGTAAAAAAATGAGATATTCCTAATATCGTGTTGGACTCATTTTAACAAGCATCAGTTATTGCTAGTATGGTTGTTTATGTGTAGTAACCGGTTAATGTGTTATTATTAAAGGGTCATGTTGCGCTTTTTAAATGGTGTAATGCAAGAGTGAGGAAGAGATAAAGTACACGAGTGGCATATGTATTTTGAGTTTACTAATGTGAACGTATACTAAATATATCATATATAATAATGAAATTATGAATATTTGATGTAAACATAGGGTTTCTTGAAACATTTTGCCCCAAAACCTAGCGTTCCTCGAAACAAATCATAATACGTGAAGTTTTATGTTGTAGGTGCCTCAAAACCTGGGGTTTTGTGAAATTTACTCATCTTTCTAGGCAACTTCAGCCAGCATAACACTGTCCATTCCCAATGCAAGAGTAACAACAATGCAACAAACCAAATCTTATCTACCAAAGGCAAGGTACGGTACCAAGCAGGTACAAATTGCAGAATACAACGACACCAGCAAAGCAAAGGGAAACCTATCTTTCTTTAGCTCCACAAAGAGCCTGTCTTTACATAAGACACAATGCTGCCAATATGACTTTTTATTTTATCATTGTAAAGGATCTCCATTTTTCTTTCTACTCAAATGTTGACAATAAACAGAAATGTCGTTCCACCAGAATCATCATGAACCCATTTGGTTGTTACCGTTGCCATGGAAACCTCAGACCCAGCTCCTGTTTATTAGCCTTGGTGCTATAGGAATATGCTGGCATCTGAAAAAAACTATCATCCCCTGGATCTCTTCAGTTTTACAATGAAGTCGTCATCGTCATCGCTGTAATCGACTCTCTTTTTTGCCTTTGAATCTGAACTATTATATGAGCTTGTTTTTTTTGAACTTTCCGGTTTGTCTTTCTTTATGCTGGGTTTAATTGGTGTTCCCAATCGTATTTGCTGTTGCCGCTTTTGCTTTCTTTCATATGCTTTCTTTGCTCTTTCGGGAGATAACAACCCATGTTCCATCAACCTGTTGTACATTTCGTGGATGAGGTACTAGGGTCGTATAATTGATCACTGCAGTTTGTAAGACAACCTAGGATCTATATATCATGTTAATTTAAGGCATTGGTAATTAGTGAGAGAACTTTTTTATATGAGTGGTTTCATGCCCTTCATTAGAATGATGTGTGAACTTGTGCTAACATGAGGCAACCAAATTTAGTACTAGTGTCTGCTTTGAGTAGCACGATATTAGTCTGTTGATAACAATAAGCTTCATGCTTTGAAGCTACCACCATCCCAGTATTCTTAGAATTAATCCTAGATAGCTAGACACCTGAATAACACTAGTATATTCCATATAGGAGTATTCCTAACAGTTAAGATAAACGGAAATTTAAGCTAAAAAGTGTATTAATTTGCGCGTACCAGAATTCAGCCATCTCACTGGAGGGTATCTGCTTGGATAAGGACTCGTAGAATATCCTGAGAGGCTCTCTCTACCATGGACGAAATTAATGAAATCAGGCAACAGGATGATTAACACAGATGAGATGAGATTAGATTTGGTGGGGTGGAAATAAGCTGACCTCCTCGGGAGGGTCGAATTTCTGGCCTGGCAGCGAGTAGACCTTCTTCTCGGTCTTCCCTCTGCTGCCGGTGACGGTGGCGGTTCGCTTCGGCTTGGCGCCCAATCCCTTAGACGACGACGACGACCCTTTAGCCGCCTGCGCATCAAGATGGATCGATTTAGATTTTGGACTGATAGCCGTCTGGATCTGGCCGCAGATGAAGCAGCTAATTGAGTAAGAACTAGTATGTGTGTGTGAGGGGGGGGGGGGGGGTGGAATTCGTACCTCGAATTTAGCGGTGGATCCGCCGGAAATTCCGGCTTTGCCTCTGGCTAAGGCGGCGGCGGCTGACGACATGACCGATTCTCTCTATCCTGGGGAGAATCCGGAGCTCGGCAATTTAAGAGCTCGACCTCGCAAGCACGTACGTCGGGATGAGGCTCGCCGGCGGCAGCGCTCGCTTGGAGTTGGGGACGCGGAGCTCGACCTCGCCACTCTATTTCCGGATCGATCGGCTTCAAGAAAGAGAAGGCGGCGTCGGCGTTCGGTGATTCGGTGTGGAGTAAAAAAAACTTCGGAATTGATATATTTGTGGTACTGGTACTTCACTTTGCACACCACTTATATATATAATTTTAGCTAAAATTTACATATATAATTTTAAGATTTATATATGTAATTTTAGGACTTACATTTTGAATTGGATCCAAATATAAATCCGATTCAAAATTATATACCCATATCCCCATAAATAAATGGGTCAAAAAGTAGGACGAGATTCAGTAAGTAATTCAGTGAGTGCTTTCTTCCTTTACAAGAAGAGCGTCGGCTTGGAAGAAGAAAATGAAATACAAACAACCGCGCTGGTCGTAATAGATCGACTTGAATGCGTCTTCTTGCTCCAGCATTCAAGTTCCATTTCTATGGCAACACAGGACTGACAGGGTGGGGGCTTGCTGTCAACTTGGCGAGCCTTCGCTGCCATCTTCTGTAACTTCCCTTCTTTCGTCCGTCCACGAGGTAGTCAAAAGAAAGAGAGAAAGGAGCGGCTATAACACAGGAGTCGTGCTGACTTGAAAAAAAACAGTGATACACCCCTCTGAGATATAGGGACCGCCATGCTCGTCCACTTTCTTGATAAACGACTCGATGCATTTTCTCTTCCTCACCGCTGAGACATATCAAAAAGATCTATTACTAAAAGGAGATTGGGATCATCCTATGGTTACCGGATGATGGGAATAATTAAGCAGAAATTTGAAAATGAGCACGAAATGTCTATAAATGAATTTTCTCATTATTCGTTATTTCCGGGTCTTTCCGTTGCATTCACTTACAACAAAAAACAACCACCAGCGTTTGGTGCAGCACCTGCATTTTGGTGCATTCTTCTTCCTTTCATGGATCTTTCGTCAGAGTACCATAGATTCCCTATGTAATTTAAGGATTTAAAATGTAAATACATACCGATTTTTTTTGGTGAAAAATATGGCACCATAAATATAGCTACTTCCACAAACTTTCGGTCTCTCTTAGAAAACAGGAAACCCAAGTTGTTATTACCACTAAGCAGTTCGGTCCGGTCTTCGGTCTCGACTAGACCGAAGCCTTACACGACCCCGTTTTAAGATCTGATTTCCAATTTAATTCTACTTTATCATGTTTACTTGTTTAACTTTTATTTTGAAAAAAAATGAAGATGAGATCTGACATTATTCAGTGATGACCTTATTCAGTGATGACCTTATTCAGTGGAGGTAATATGACGGTATTAACTCGTAACAAAAATTTCGTTTATACCCTTACTCATTTGACCCTATCAAAAGTTCTGTTTTATTCACCAATTTTGACATATTCTACAAATGTAATAAAATTTGATAAAGCTTTGATGAATCTGATATAGGTTTGGTAAATTTGTCTCTAGATTTGACGAATTAACACACCGGTGTTAACTCATAAAAAAATCTATTTATACCCTTACTCATTTGACCCTATCAAAAGATCTATATTACCGGTTTTGACATATATTCTACAAATTTGTGTTAGATTTGATAAAATTTGACAAAGCTTTGATGAATTTGATATAGGTTTGGTAAATTTGTCTCTAGATTTGATGAATTTTGGTAATTTTCACACAGATTTGATAGCTTTTTGAAAAAAAAATTGACCTGCAAGCCGTGTCCCGAATTGTATACATTGAAAGAAAAACACAAACACACATATAGTTAAGACATGTCCAACAAAAGAAAAAAGAACCCTTCAATCTGAGAAGGAAAAGCTCTAAGTTCACCTGCAAGAACTAGCCAGCACCAAGAACACAGAAGAACCAGGGATAGAAAAAAATGCGGTGGTGTTTGCCTTCAACACCGTAGGCTCCGCAGATGACAGGCAGGGCCGACAAACGCTGCATCCATCCATCGCCTCTGCCTTTCTCCTGCATCACAATTTCAAAACAGCATGCCTTCGCCACCACCACATCCTTCCGACGAAGTACTATGTTAATGCAAGTTGAGGAATACGTTATATTTAATATTAATAGCGATTTAAATTCAACGTCAACAAGAGGGATTTACAATGGACTTATTCCTATTTTTACCTTGCTAGTATTCCTTTGGACCCAATATGCAGCGGGATGGCCTTTAGTCCTGGCCCAAACTTAGAACGACCTTATCTGCGAAGAAAATGTTGTAGTACAATCGACGAAGCAAATGGACATAGTTTGTGATATTTTTTTTCCCACCGGAAGTAGGCAGATGAAAATGATGGAGAATTTAATAACGAGAAGAGAATGAGGCGAGGAGGAAGAGGTTAGCAGGACAGAAACAAAACTTTTGCAAGTGCAGACGCAGGAGCAGCAGAAAGAAAGAAAGAAGTCCTGTAGCATCGAGATAGAGATGGGGGATTAAGTAGAGGAGGACGTCATCTGCTGGGGCCCACTGCACAGCACACTACTAATCCTACATTTAGTTGACACTAGATTAGGAGGAGTAGTTATTATTATTAGTATAATATAAAATAACAAAGGGAAGGAGGAGGGGAGTCACACACTACATCTACATTCTACAGGCAGCAGCGCCTGAAAAAGAAAAAAGAAAAAAACTGAATCCGATCGCTCGATCGATCGGTGTGGTGTCCATGTCGACATCGACACGCCTCCCCATCCTCGCCGCCCTCCTCTCCGCCGCTGCTTGCGTCGCTGCCGCGCAGCCGGCCACCGCCGAGGCCGCCCCGGAGCCGGAGACGCCGCCCGGAGTGGGCATCAAGGTCTCCTTCCGCCCCAGCGTAGCCATCGTCGTTGGCATCTTCACCATGATCTTCTCGCTCACCTTCCTTCTCCTCATGTACGCCAAATTCTGCCATCCCTCCTCCCCCGTCCCCGCCCCCACGCTCGCCGCCGATGCTGTCGTCCCGGCGGGCAGCGACGACGGCGTCGCCAAGCCGGTGATCGAGTCTCTGCCTTTCTTCCGCTTCGCGGCTCTCCGTGGGGCCCGGCAGGGGCTGGAGTGCGCGGTGTGCCTGGCGCGCTTCGACGACGCCGACCTGCTCCGCCTCCTCCCGCGCTGCCGCCACGCCTTCCATCTCGACTGCGTCGACCGCTGGCTCGAGTCCAAGGCGAGCTGCCCTCTCTGCCGCGCGCGCGTCGACGCCGACGATGCCGCGCTCGGCCTCAAGTACGCCTCCAGCGCACGCTTCGTCCCCGGGGGCGGGGGCGCCTCCGACCGCTTCGACGGCGACGGAGACCGCGACCTCCTCGGCATCTTCGTCGAGCGCGTGCCCTCGTCGCGGATGGAGCCAGCGGCTGCACGCTGCCTGCAGGACCTCGACCTGGACCGCTACAAGCACCGCATCGTGGTCTCGGACGCGGTGTTCAAGAGCCGATGGAGCGAGCTCAACTCCTCCGACCTCATCGCGCTCGACACCGAGCTGCTTCGCTCCATGTCGAGCGGGCGCTTCCCCCTTCGCTCCATGGACGACGACCTGGAGCTGGAGCTGTACGGGGAGGCGGCGGGTGTCAAGGACAAGGAGGAGGCCGATCAGCGGAAGAGACTGCTGGCAAGCGGCAAAGGAAGCAGCTCATCAGCAGAGGCCGCAGTCGACGCGGCGAGGATGATATCGTCGGGAGTGCGGTCCATGTCGGAGATGGTGAGCCTGCCGAGGCTGCGGGCGGCGATGAGGGAGCGCCTGGCCGACGAGGAGCAGGCACGACGCCGCTGGGTGCCGATCGCACGTCGTACGGCGCACTGGTTCGCCGGTCGCGAGAGGCGCCACGTCAATCGGGAGGAGGACGACGACGATGAGGCGGCGGCGGTTGACTCGCCGCCGGCGTCCCATTCCCATGTCTAGTGACAGTACGTCTATTCTAACCCGGAAACTTCAAATCAAACAAAGTCAAAACGGCGTGGTGGGTCCCATTGGTCAGTGCATTTGTTGTACCATTCCCTGTCCAATATACTAGTATCATGGCGGTGGTGTCAGGTAGTAGTACATAGCTTAGCATAGGAGGTGCTGACCGAACCTGTTACTTCTTCTTCTTCCTTTTTTGGTTTATTAATTACTTCTTCTTTTGTCAATAATTTGCTACCGAGATTATTTTTACGAACAAAGATAGGTAAAGTGGTATCCAACACATGAATTCTTTATAAAACCGTACGTGTTCCAAAAAACAAATTAATTCCTACACCTTTTTCTTTTGATCAAGATGCAACAATGATCTCAAGACTTACACAGTCCCAGTGCTAACATTTTAACTCCATAACACCCCCCCCCCCCCCCCCCCCCCCCCCCCAATCTGATTTCCTAACATTAATTGTTGTGACTTGATGAATGGTGATAGTATCCACAGCCTATTTCCTCGATCGCTTATGCTAGTTGTCTTTTGTTAACGTGACTTTGACCACTTTTTATTTTACTCTGATATAGGAGTATTTGTGAAAAATAACATTATTACGATATATACTAGTGTATGACATGTCTTCTTTCTCCCTTATCTGCAGTTAGTTTAAAGGCGTTGCGTTGTCACTCAGAGGCAGGCCAAACGCAGAGAATGCTGCATCCATTGAATTAACCACCCAACATGGAAATAGAATACTACTGATGGTTTACCTCTAAAAAAATATTAGATACCCATTGTCTCCGTTTTCTTTTCTCACAATTATTGGTAGTTGCATCGTATGCATGACGTACTTTGTCTGCTAATGTAGTGCACGGAAAGAATACAAGCGGATCATCAGAGTAAAAATGGCATTATTTTTGCATTGTATTATTGGTTCTATACTTAAAAAACATGAGTAAATTTCAGATAACCTTATGTTTCATGGTCAAAGTTAAAAAAAATCACAGGTATTATGATATGCGTCACCTAAGATATTATGGTTCTAAAGTTTCATAAAATCGCAAATTTATGCATTTTGAGCGTGGATTTACTTTAAATCTTAATCCGTAGTGTGTACTTGAAATTTTCAATTATTAAGTTCTTAGATTGATAGCCTTCACTACTTTAAAAAAATTGTTTAAGATATGCTGAAATTGATCAAGATATGAACAAAGGTGAGGTTTTATAAAATATTTAGACTAAAACATGTGATTATGTGCCACACGTTATAATACTTTTGGTTTTCTACAACTTAGATATAAGTATGGGGTTTTCTAAAATTTACTCAAACTTTAAATAGGTCAAAACTTACCGTGGGAAATAATTATCAATTCTATTTTCTCTTGTTTAGTTTAGGTGTCCGTTCTTCTAGATAAAGTATACTAATACCTCCGTTTTAATTATAACTCGTTTGACTATTTTACTAGTTAAATTTCTTTAAGTTTGATTAAGTTTATAAAAAAAGTATATTAGTATTTTCAACTCAAAACAAACATATTATCAAAATATATTCGATGTTAGATTAAATGAAACTAATATGTGTTACTAATTTTCTCTATAAGCTAGCTTGATCAAACTTAATTAAAATTTGAATAGAAAAAAAGTTAAAAGACTTATAATATAAAATAAAATTTGAATAGAAAAAAGTTAAAAGACTTATAATATAAAGAGAGTATATGTATACGAGCTATACACATCAGCCAACTGTCAACTTGCTCAAGATGATTGAGTTTGTTGTTGATGAATCTATATATGTATGTGGCCATTAGATTTTCTGACCGCAGGCTGGTCAGGTCAAACTCAACTTCTGGGACGGCAAACACATCTTTCATGATGAGAATCCTCCTTTTTCTGCTACTACGACTACGTACGGGATTCATATCAATAGGAGTATATAAATGTATGCCATATTTCTGCTTTATCTAGCTAGGTCAGCAGAGCGCGATTGGAGGGTACATGAGAGAGAATAAATATGAAGGATAGTTATTATTAAACTGAAGAATAAAGTAAACTAATTAAACTGGCTTGATGAGTAGTAGCTAGTACGTAGAGATCGATTAGCTAACTTTCTCAACTGCTCCGTGGACTATTTTATGATCATCTGTGTCGTGGACTCTCAACTCTGCCCATAAAAATTGAAACCATGTCTATATAATTTGATTTGATTGCCTCCATTATCTAAAAAGAATTATAATGTGTTTGTCACGGCAAACTCTAGACAGAGACAAATCACCAAAATCGAAGGTCTAGGATTTTATTTATATACGGAAGTGCTAATTACCGGGATACCGTCCGGCGAGTGATGGACGGTATCGACCATCAATACTTATACTGGATGGCACCCTTCATTTCTCCTTCTGTCTTATCCTTTCTATTATTCTCCCTCTTTCTTATCCACAAAGAACGCACACACACGGAGTGCGCGTTCTACCACCGCTCGGCTGGCGAATTTTTTGTGGAAATAATACGATTTTAATGGAAAATCGCAAAAATATAGATCGGTTAGGCGAAATTGCAAGTTTAGCACCCTGTCGAACAGCCACGGTTCGACAGGGTACGTATCGAACTGCCGCAGTTCGACAGGTGGTAAAAATTTCAAAAAAAAAAAAGAATAATCACTGTAACGCACTGTTCATACAAGGGTATCGAACATGGGCAGTTCGATATGCCTTTGCAAATCACTGTAGCGTTACTGTTCATGCAGGGGTATCGAATAGGGGCAGTTCGATATGCCTTGCAAATCACTATAGCGTGCTGTTTGTGTACTTTTTTATTTTGTTTTTGGGACCAACTACCCTGTCGAACCGCCACAGTTCGACAAGCACATGTCGAACTGAGATTGTTCGATAAGTATCCCTATCGAACTACGGTTGTTCGACAGGGTGCTAAACTTGCGATTTCGTCTAACCGACCTATATTTTTACGATTTTCTATTAAAATCATATTATTTCTTAAAAAAATTCCTTGGCTGGCTGAGAGAAGCCTTCGCAGCAGATGGAAGAAACAATACATACATATACTAACGGAATTTTTCATAACCGTTTAGATAATTTTTAAGCGAACGAGGGAACGTCCTCTCGAGAGATTAAAATAGTTTTCCTACTATGTATCTCTCTGAGATGTTCTACGGTGTTGTGAGGTACGTAGAGGCATTGAGAGATGAAGTAATATGAACCGTTGATCAAAAGAGATGCAAGGTACGGAATAAAATTATTATAACCGATGGTATTGGATTAATTAATGAATAAATTAGAGGTAATTTTGTTTTATGTGAATACTTTTTAGGTTGAATCGGTACCTTTCACATCTATTAGGTAATCTGATCATCGTCAGGGAAAAATATCAAGATCCGTTTTTTCTCCTTGTTAGGGAAAAATAGCAAGAAATGATTTTTTCTCCTCTTTTAATATTTTTGGGTTTAAACTATTGCACCAAAAGTAGATAAATGGAGAAACGCCACCATGGTCGAGTGATTGAATTGGAGGCAAGATCTAGTTGACGCCTATAGGCTCAAATGCATGGGTAAGATCTTATCTCCCTATTTACATGGTTGATTGTTTATTTACGTAGTTCATGAATCTCTAAGATTGGATATTTTAACCGACTGCAAAGTTCATGAACCACACAATAATTTGGTGATATTTGAATCGATCATATTCTTAGAAACAATATGTAAATCACAAAAAGCACACAAATAACGTAATGGAGAATTAGAGTATATAATGGTAATGAACTACCGATGCGGTACCAATGTACTTACAACTAATATTATGACCGTTCTGGCTTTTTTCATATCTTAATAAAATTATCTTTTTACCCTTCCTACCTAAGTATTTGTATCAATACTTAAATACTTTTTATATGATACCTTTAATTATGAAGCATTGGATCTTTACCTTTTTAAATACAAATACCGTAAAACTTCTCTCTATATATTTGATGGAGTTTATTCCCAATGAATTAATAAGAGAGAGGGGATCATTGACCCATCATTACTTCCTCCGTTTTAAATATAACAATCAATGATTAGATTAGACATACACTGCTATAAATCTAGATAGAGTATGTGCATAGTATATATCTAATCTAGTACTATATTTGATATATTTGCTTATTTTAGCAGGCAGGCAGCAGGCCACAACTGAACATGGGCATGGTCGAGTTTAACTAATTAATTATAAAGATGTCCATTCATCAAGTAAATACTGCGCGGCATGCATTAATTCTTTATCCATTGTGGCCTTGCCAACTCGATTGTACATGTATCTAGTAGTATATCGATTCATATCGGAGTGGTTAGTGATGTCAAATACGAGCAGATGACGATTCTGACTTGGCCATTCAGATGCTAACTACGCTATTAGTCAAAACTCAAAAGTGTGCTTATTAATTATACTTGCATCGATCAACTTGCACCCATGAATATATTGGTATCGATGAAATTAAGTAGCTTGTAGGGCAGTAGTAATATCTGTCTATGAGAAAGTAACATTTATGTGGTGAATTAATTCGTAGGTGCATAATTTTCCCATCAGGATTTAAATCCTGAAGTTCATGAATATAGTTATGTGTATTCTTAATTAATAAAAAGATCAAAACTTTTACCTTTTATGTAAGAAAAAAAGCTAATATCTACCATTGCATAGAAAAACCTCATCAACGCTGTAGGATCGAATCACAAGAACTAAACCAACCAGAGGGGGTGAATGGTTGTAATACTAAAAACCAAAAAGTTTTTAACGGAAATAAAAATTACCCTCAAATCAATGAAGTCGGTGTAGCCGGTCTGACCGCTAGATCAACTCCGGTTTGACCGCAGTTTCGCCGCTGGTCTGACCGCCCACACGTCGTCGGTCTGACCGTCGCCTTGTCGCCTGCTGTTGCTCGTCGCTGCCAATCTGACCGGTTGATAGCCTCCGGTTAGACCGCCGCTATACCGCCGGTTAGACCGCCCGTAGTACTCCGGTCAAAACGTCGGAATCCAGAAAAACATCGGTAGATGAACACTCAAAGATGTAGATTAATCTATCTCGACTTTATTGCATCTAACAGAGTTTACAAAGTGCACCAACAACACTCTTCACTAAAATCTTGAACTAAACTCGAAACCCTAACTTTTCTCTAAACTCAACTCTCTCTAAAATCGATACCGAAAGTACACACCCTTTCTCTCTATTTATACCCATAATATGGCTGCTACCTAGCCACGAATCCATCTCATACAAGAAGTCCTAATCCCCTAGGAACCTTCCCGTACAAGAAACAAACTTTACAAACTTCAATCTTCCCAAACTTGGACTCCAATCCAAATTTGACTTCGTTTTCCATACGCACACAACACCATGTGTATGCCATATGGAAACCTTCACCTCCACATGCATTGTTCTCTAGCCTGAGCATCCCGCATGATATCCTCGACCGTCTGGACCTCAACTTCTCCCAAGTCTAGTCCCGATCCATCACCGGCTATACTCCCACGGCCTCAAGCAACACCAGCACATGAACAACAAAGAAACTCCATATCCGAGTGCAAGTTCGCACTAACTTGACTCACATCAGCACACAATAGTATCAAATACGAATAGAAATCATCTAGAACTCATATCCATGAAGCAATCTAGAAATTCCACGAAAACAACCCAAAATCGACTCCTTCTTAGAGTCTACCGGTCTGACCGTCGGGCAACCCAGTCAGACCGCCCAATCATCACTGGTCTGACCGGCGACACCTGCCCGGTCTAACCGGCCACATCCAGAGCCGTCAATCGAAAATACTATTCATCGTATCTTCATAAACACTCACCTTTGATAATTGTTCATCACCACGATTCTACAAGCACCGTTTTGGAAGGGCCATTAAGTGCTCATTTTGAAATCCCGGACACTTGAATTTTCAGGAAGAGGGGGGTTAGGGGAGAGGAGTGGGGAGGGATTGTCTGTGCCGGTATTGTAAGCAAGTGTCGAAGCCCGAACTCTAATAGCGGGAGACCAGAGGAACCCCCTTTAGTGGATTCAGCTAGGAGTAGGTATACCGACGCAAGGTCATGATCTGGTGACAGAGGGAGACAAGAGGTTTATGTAAGTTTGGGCCGCTCGGAAGCGTAATACTATTCCTGTTGTGCTCTTCTCTCAATTTCTCTAGCAAATCTTATAGTTTCTGAAACTCTTTCTGGCTAGAACTATTCAAGTCTGACCCACCTTCTTTGTGGCTTTGACCCTCCCTTTATAGTTGACTTTGTCTGGGATATACCATAGTGGTTCTCACTTACAAATGGACCCTATATGAGGGAATTAGGTATGATAGGTCCTATCACATGCTGACAAATGGAGCCTGTTGCGCGTCCCTTGGTGCTGGGAGTTCCCTCAGTGGAGCTAGCATTGCACATGGCAGGGTTGCCTAGCCACCACCTCCTCGCATCGACGTGTGGCTTGGAGTAGGCGACTGGGATGCTGGTGACATCTGGTGATGCCAAGTGGACCCACTTGCCAACTGCAGTGAGCTCAGTGCACCGGGCCATGGTGACCCTGGCTAGGCGACGTGACAGTCAACCACGTCGCCTGACAGCCCACGCCCCCCGACTTTTTAGGAGTGATGAGCTTATCCCACAGTTGCTCCCCACGCACAGTCGATGGATTCATATCCTTCGCATTAAATGCGAGACCAGCAACGCAACACGAGGAATGACGACTCAGGTCGAACTGTAGTTATGGTGTGCTAGGGGCCCCGAGCAGCCAGCGGAAGGTCGAGCTCGGGGTTTGCTTCGTGCTCGGATCTTGCTTTGGGTTTTATGCCTCATGCTTAGGGTGTGGCTTGTTGAACTAAGAGGCTGAGCTCTTAGTCCCGTTAGTGCCTAGCAGGATGTGGCACCACAGGACCTGTTCTGGAGACCTTTGATGCCCCGAGCAATCAGGAGTGGGAACCCTGGTTCCTACTTCTCCGACAGTAGCCCCCAGTCTCATCATTGGACCGGGGGCGACTCGGGGCCAAATTCGAGACTTCCTTCGCATGTGAGGCGACAATATACCATTCTTTTTTGTTTAGAAAAATTTCTAGTGTCTTATTGAGGGAGACTACCTTCTCGAGGAAGGCAGGGTTACTCGAAGTAAAGGAAAGATAGTATTTTTTTTATGGGAAAGGGTAGATGGTTTTGTGCGAAGGAAAAGGGTTTGCTATTTTAAGGAAGTGAGAGAAGGATTGCCTTGGATAAGGTAGGACTTCTCGGAGTAAATGAAAACACCGTGATACGGGTTGATAGGAGCAGTTAGAGCTATTGTTGCTAGGGGACCCATGTACGGGGGATATGTCGTCGAAGAAAATGGTCCACAAGCTCGATTTTCATGCTTTTAACACACGTTTGGGGAGCTTTAAGTGCTTTGATGTATAAAGTGATTTTAAATGTGTTTTAACGCACTTTTGAGATCTTTCAGAGGCTTTACCTCGCTGTGCACGCACGTGTGCATGTGCGCACATGGTCTATTTAGCGCGCACATGCGTGTGTGTTCTATGGCGCACACGCATGCTTTCCTCTCTCACTTGAATGAACCCCCTCTCCCGGGATTTATTGCCTCGTGCTCGGAGCACGACCTATTCAACTAAGAGACTGAGCTCTTGATCCCGCTTGTGACTGGCGGTATATGGTGCCACGTGGTATGTTTTGGAGACCTTTGACGACCCGAGCAGCCAAGGGTGGGAATTTCCCATGTCTTCGACAGTAGGCCCCAGCCTCATTGTCGAGTCTACTGGCTAGGGGTAGCTTGGGGCTGAAGTCGAGGCTTCCTTCACAAGCGAGGTAGAGCAATAAATACTACTTGTCGTTGGGTCCTTGTTGTCTTTGGGCCAATTCCATCGATGTGGGCCCATCTCTCGAGGGTTGCCCAACTCCTTGGCTTTGCACGGCTGGGGCTAACACCGCTTTCGATCACTCTCAAATCGAGCGCAGTTATCGATGTGGTGGGACCATCACTCATGATCGGGTCACCTTCAAATCAAACACAATTAGAGCGTTTATGGGATGTGTTGGACTATAGGTTTGTGTGCATGTATAAGATGTTGGACTATAGGTTTGGGACCATCACTCACGATACACACACTGTGTTGGAGTCCGTGTTACATCTTATACATACATACAAACCTATAGTCCACTTCTCTTCTCCCCTCTCTTATCTCCTCCATATGTATTTATAGTTCTGGCTTAGAGTGTACAAACTATCGTACTTACTCTTATCGATGTGGTGGGACTATCACTCACGTTAGGACGTGCCCTTAAATTCACGCGGACTAGTGATGAGATCAACTGCAGTCCTACTGTCCTAGTGATGACTTCACCTGATCCCAATCGCATAATAACCATCGAGCCCCGTCTCAAGTTTGTACATACTCGCTAGTGCTCGAGTTGTCGTTTGTAGAAGACCTGCCATTCGCATTGACTCAGTTTACAACTGATCGTTCACCAGGAAATTCAGAGTGCAGAACAACCGAGTAGGGCGTTCACAACCAGGTGATTTGAACGATGCACGTTTCTACGCCCTCGTATTAATCAAATTAACTTACCTTTAACATGGACATCATATAGGGTTGAATTAGGACAATGAAAATGTCAGTCGGCGTTTTCCCCCTCTACAAAGCAAGTACATATATTTTGCGATTGGAACCGGCCTTCCTCAAACGATAAAACCTGGTTGGGAACAACCACGTTTTTAGCGCCACGTTGTCCTATGAAGTCACTGAGTTAACGACATGCCTAAGGGTCAGCCAGTAGCTGTATAAACCACCACTGCAATAAACAAAACACAAAAGGCAGTTGGCTAGCAGTCCAGCACATTGGAGCTTCTGGTTTCTGGAGTTTATTTATCTACATGGAGTACAAGCAAACATCACATTGAATACCCTAAAGCTTCCGCGTAAAACGATTGACTTTCGAAGAATCCACTTGTGGAGTGCAGTACTCAAATCCGTATTTGACCATCAGCGCCCACTCACGCTCATTACTGTTCTCCAGCAATCGCCGGTGCTCCAGGCTGCAAACCATGCATCAAATATGCATCAAATATGGATTGAGACCGAGAATATGCTAAAATGTCCAAGTATAGAGCACATATTACCTTTAGCTGGCTTCTCAATCCATGGGCCATTCATGATATTTAGGATGCTGCATGCATCACTATATTCCAAATCAGGCAGCAACTTGGGCGTCAGGAGGAAGCACCTATAGCCAAATTAAGAAACATGGGAGTTGGTAGATGTTATCTGAAAATGCCTCCTGAAATGCTAAGAGTACTGTCACTAACTGTGGAGTGTTTGGCTGACTAGCTGCTCTCACAAGCTGCTGGAACATCTTCCTCTCGTTGATGGGATCCATTCCTGCAATTTCGGGAAAACAGTTACCTTTGTAATGCTTCAACAAACTAGTAATCATTTTAGAACAGCATTGAACGCATAGGGAACAAAAACTTGTGCGGTTGCCTTGCCTTGATTTATCTCATCAACGACCCGAAAGGGGCAGTTGGTAAGATCTTGAAGTGATACAAGGTACAGGATGGTTGAAACTGATCGCTCCTATAAAGGAGCAAAAAATAATAGTAAGTATAAGGCATATTTTTCTAGAATGCATCAGATAGTTTTTTCATACCCCTCCAGATTGGTGATGAGCGCTCAACACCTGCAACTGACCTGTTTGCCTGAGGAAAATAATGCCACAATTTGATTAAAGACCACAAAATAAGGCCAACAGAAACCTTGTGGAAACCCTTAAACTACACGCTACAGTAGAAGCAGGCTGAACATTTGCTCGAAACAGGCAACAAAAGACAGGTTACAGGACCATCCAAATAGCACCTTTAATGATAAAACAATCGGTAACACCGTTCTAACATCTTGAGTAGATGTTAAATACTGCCTCTGTTCCATATTGTAAGATGTTTTATGTTTGTCGAAGCTTGACCAAGTTCATAGAAAAATGTATCTGCGTTTCCGACACAAAACAAAATATACTACAAAAGTATATTTGGTGGATTATTTAATGAAACTAACTTGGTGTTGTAGATGTTGCTACGTTTTTTATAAACTTAGTCAAAGTTTGACTTAAGACGAAACCTAAAACATCTTAAAATATGGAACAGAGGCAGTAGAACATAATAGCCACAGATAAATAGCAAATAAAAGATCTCATGATTGAAGTATGGAGTTACAAATAAGAACACCTGGTTAATGACTAAGATCTCTGCCATGTTAAAAGACATAACAGAGCCATTCTCGTGAAAGTGATAGTTTAAGTGCTACTGGCATGAGGTATCACTAGAAGTCTAAGAGAGGATATAATCCACAGAAAACAAAAGATCTGAGAGCACATCGGAAATCCAATTAATGAAGATTTATTCAATAAAAATGAACAAAGAGTGTTTTATACTTCACCTTTTATCCTTCTTAACATACTACCTCCATCCCATAATATAAGGGATTTTGGCTATGCAATTGTATAGCCAAAATCCCTTATATTATGGGACGGAATAATGTATAAGTGCAATCTACAAACAATCAAGTTACCCTATAATCACTTATAACTCAGTGATTTGTAAGACTGATCTCTGTTTACTGGTCATATCTGTTTAACCACGAATAGCAGTCCCTAGTTTGGTTGCCATCAGGAAATAGTACCACTACTCCATTAGTGATGGGCAAGTAGTGTGCTTATCATTATTTACTTAATTGCAAGAAATCAGAGCAGTGCTCTCAATTTGGAAAAGGAACTTACCTAAACTTGACCTTTATAAGGATGCCATATTGCTCAAAATCAAGACCATGTTCATCTGCAGGAAATTTTGGTACAGAAATTGGTATCTCATCTGAAAATAGTACAAATAACAGTGTGATAACACAGAAAAGAACTGCCACACATACCAAGTGAAACTTCTCCAGCAACAGCCATTTCTTGAAAGTTACGACTAAACGTGCTGTTTATTTTTGAAATAAGAGTGCGCAGAGTTGGAAGCCATTTACCCTAGGATATTGCCAAAGTCAAGTCAAGGGAGGCAGGATGCCAAAATAGATTTGGACAAAGTATGGTAATATAGCTGACAATATGAAAATCTCCAGACCTTTGTAGCCTCTATATCAGAGTAGCATTTTTGACATTCTCCTTTATCATCTTCCAGCTTACCGGATATTGATTCTATCTACACAGTTAAAAAAGGTAGTGTCACTGTCAAAGTAATCAGTGCAGTAGTAGATTTAGGACTGGACTAGGCATTGGGCGCCCGATAAAACATAAAAAATCAGGCGCTCTCCTCATCTGGCAGCTGATGCATGTTGCCTCCCTCACACTTTCTGTGTGCTGCAGCTGCATGTGCAAGCCTCTAACTCACTTTTTGCAATGCACCTCCCTCCATCTCTCTCTTTGGACAGTAGGCCAACCTCTTTTTGCATGCATGCATGAAGCTCTATTTGCAAGCTTCAAATGATTTTCTTTCTTTTAAATTAATTAACCAATCTATGATCCCATTAACGTTGCAATTAAATCTAAAACAACATATCACATGATTATATTATGATAAAATACCATTAAGTTCTAATAGAAACATTTTCATAGCACATGTGACACATTGAGCATTTTCTGTAGATTTATGGGTAACAAAACCAGCAACATGAGAAATATACTGTGTTGCAAAAGCAGCATTCTTTTAAATAGTCCAAGGCTCTGATCTCCTTTATCCGCTATACTACCTTATTAACATATAGTATAATGACAAATATATAAGAAAAGAAAAACTGCATGAGGTATCTTCTCTGCACTCATATGGTGGCCGAAATTTTGACAAAATGACCCTTTTAGAAAATTTATTTGAAGAATAAACCGTGGTAAAAACCAATTGCAAAAATGAACCTTTGCCTCAGCGCTAACATCGTCAGCAAAGCTAGCCTAGCACGGTTGGGGAGGACATCAGCTGTGTGCCAGGTGCCGTCGAGGCTGGCGCTGAGTCAAAGGTTCATTTTCGCAATTAGTTTTTGCCACGGTTAAAAATAAGTTTTCTAAAAGAGTGATTTTGTCAAAAGTTGAGCATATAGCAGAATATTCTGTCTGTAAGGAAAAATATTCCCACATGGGAAACCTGAAGGAGATCACTATGGGGAATTCAAAATTTTTAATACTCTTCAGGAAATAGTCCCTTTAATAATACCAACATGAAACTCCAGACTCTAGGTTATTTCTGTTTTGTCTAGAAGCAACTCTGCAGCAGTATTAGGAGAAACAATAAAAAGGCTCTCTCAACTAACTGCTACGAAGTCACCAACCAGTCCTATTCTGAAAATACAAAACCTGCTGGGTGGCTAGGCGCTATTCCTGATGAGACAAACTGATGCTGAACAACTTATGCATATTGCAACAATGGAAGTAAAGAAAGTATGAATTATTAAAAAGGTGGTACATTTATTAAGCATTGTACCTCACGCTGCCGGTTTTGATACTCCAACAAAACATTTTGATTAAGAAAAAGCATAGAATTTGCTTCGGATTCAGTATCTTGAATTGCACAATCCAGTTCTTCTATGGTAGTAGGCATCTGCAAACAGAAACAGTGGAAGCATGAACATGGGGGGTGCTAAGGGGCGAGTCTAGTTCGCGAGTGTTCGTTTGTCGCGACCGTGCTCTGACAGATATCGGCTGCATGCATATAAGCGTGTATGTGTGGCATCCGATCGAAAAGGAATTAGCCATCCATCACGTAATTAGCATCTAACAGTATTAACGTGTAATTAGTGTCTGGCAAACTAATTACTAGGAATTCTCAGCTCCATGCACATATCTGGCAGCCGAAAAAATAGTATGCCTCCGCGTAATTAGCATGATATTTAATTTACTAATTAATAGCGCTACCTTCTATTCAATAATTTCTATCCAAAGTTTTAAACTTGCCATTAAAAAGCCTCTTGAAAATTTTAAAAAAAATCTATACTTATAAAATTTGTATAAAACAATAGTTTACACTCATAAACTTTACAACGGAAATAAATTGTATTAGGAAACTTTCTTCGGTAATTAAAAAATCAACACATGGGATTCAAAAAGTTAAAAATTTTAAGATTAAAAATATCTATTCATAAACATGAAAAATAATAGTTTATGTTCATGAAAAATATTATATTAGTAAACTTTCTACAAGAATTAAAAAAATTCTATCAACCAGATTTTATTAATTATACACAAAATGCACAATTTTATTTATATCAGAAAAACTATAATTATGGCCACATCTGCATGCAAAATTATTCTATATGCGGAAACATGCATGTCATATCTAGCTTACCTTCGTTGTGTGTAGGGATTACGTATGTGATGGGAAATATTTCCACCTCATCAGGGAAAAAGAAGGAAAGTCAAGAGACAGAAATATAGCAAGCCCAACAGACACCTTCGCCGGATTAGGAGTTAGCGAACGTTCGCTAACTAACCGTTTTGGGTGCTAAGTGCCAGCATATGCTGATAATACATGCGGTTTCTTTGGCCAAAGTAAATGGCAGCGCATTTATTATTCATTTAATAATAAAAAGGAAAACTGGAAGTAATAGAGAAAACAACATAAGAAATCCAGTTGTAAACAGCAGATAATTGGAGGGACATCATGAATCCTAAACAACCAAACAAGCAGTGAGGATCTTTTACTGTGGTCTTGTGGAGCATTCCAACAACTAAATGAGCTAAGATCAGAAGAGTTAATTCTTTTGAGAAGAAACTAACACCCTAGAGCATTAGGTACTTCAGACAGAATTCAGCCATACGTGGTTGTTTGGACATCAAGTTGTTGCTACTGTAGTTACCAGAATCATGATCTGTTGGTCCTGGTACGTGTCCCTGCCTGCGCAATTCGTCACTTGACAAACCTAGGATTTCGCTAGAGGGATGTACCTCTCCTATTTATGAATCCAATCTGAGGTTCACAACCCAAACAATGCCACAAAGTTTCACAGAATATCGAACCGTGGCCTTCAATTAAAAGGAAAAACTAAAGATAAAGGAGCTTGTAGTTGACTGGCTCAGCCCAGCAACATCGTTAAGCTCATCCTGATTGAGTTCCTGCTTGACTTTCACGATACGTGCAGGCAGATCGCTGGTAAACCCCAACTCAGATCACAGATCATGTGATCTGATTTTGGGTTTGACAGACTGTGCTGCAAAATCTGGTAACTATGGTTTTGTGATTAATTTATCATTAAAAATACTTTTATAAAAGGATCTAGTGGTTGCAGATTAGGGAGATTTTGCAGTTGGTATGCTGAACTCAACGAAAATATGTGAATGCTGATTCACAAATAAGACAAGAAAAGTACAAAATTAAATTCAAACAGTACCTCAAGAAACTTTTTTGCAAGGTCTTCGGTGATCATAGCTATTGATTCTGCATGCTGTTTTGCATTAGACAACTGCTGCTTATGCTCTTGAGTTTTTCTTTTACCTGATTAGAGGAGCATATGTCATGTGATAGTACCAGCATGAGACAAATGAAATCAATCACGAAAGTAATATATTGCCAATTTGCCATATGCTACACTACTCTCAATCATCATTACAGAAATGAAATTTCCTACAAAGGCCTTTACAACCTTGCCAAGGCACCTTCAACCGCAGCTGACCATTTATAGTACGAGTCTCAAAACATAGTTGTCACTATTCAAAACTCAAAAGCCCAAGAGAGCAACTGCTCGACTTTGTCAGTCAACACTTAACAGATTCTTAGAACACCTCAGAAAATAAAATCACTTTTTATGTAGAGTAGCTATTAACTTACGACATATTAGAATACCCATGACTTGCCTGCGACTAAAGTCTAACGTTGTAGAATATTATTAGATATATCCATTCAAAAATTAGCAAGAACTCACATGGTTCTGATATAGCTATACTTCAAAACAAAAAAAATATCTACTCAGGAGATGCATGATGAGATTTTGAATAGTCTTCACCTCCACAATATGAGCATGACATGAAAGTGGGCATAAGATTTGTCAACCCAAAGGCAAAAACTCAAAGAAAAAACTGCCTTAGACCCTAAGCCACTTTCCACCAAAAAATATTTGCCAAACTGATAGTGGTTAGAAACAACAAAGAATGGATTGCAACATCAACTCACAGTTTTCATATTCTTTAGCAGCTTCAACAGCATCCTTTTCAAGTTTCTTCACATCCTTTTCCATCTCCCATATCTATCAGATGATTAATGAAGGCCAGATAATTACATGTGTGAATTGTTTCGGTACAAGGAACGGGATAAGACATAAGCAGTGATAAGAGCTACCAATTTTATGGCAATTTTCTGGTGTAACATGTGCAAAGTATGTGTACTTTAGACCAAACTAGTATTGTCAGTAATTTATATATCTTGCTGCAAGCAGCCAAACATTTGTAAAACAGCTGATTAATTGGGTGATTAATTGCAAAGTTTCCGAGTGGAGATTAATTGGGTCACTGCAAGGTAATCAAAATGCAAGAAATATGCACAGTCCAATTCAAGAAGTTTTGTGTTATGAAAGTAATCAGTTTCTCACAAAGCATACCTTTGTATCGAGCTCAATGGAAGCCATGTTCTTTTGTGTGCAACTCCATTTGAGAGCAACAGCTTCAATAAGTAAATCCTGAGAGAATTTGAATAAAATTTATGCAAGCACAAATGTGATGATGATCTTCAAGATAAACAAAATATTGTTATCAGCGTAAGAAGCTCCAAGCTCTGTTAAGTGCTAACCTTGAGTTTTAGCACTAGTTCATATCGCTGATCATTTAACTTTGCCACCTGATCAACAAACTTTCTTTTGCTTAACTCCATATCTTCCTCTTTATATATAGTCTCCAACATTCTTCTTTTAATATCTAGAGAGAAGCACAAAATATTAGAAAAGCTACAAGTAGAAGAACAGCAATAGATCCCTTACCAACACGTCTCCGTGTTTCTTCTTGCCTCTTCTTCTCAAACATCATCGTGTCTGTAATCTCTTCCTGGAAATATGGCAATTAAAAGATAAGCACTATAAGAAACAACTGGGCATTAACTATATCCAAATCTAAAAGTGAATAGAGCTTAAATCGATGAAACCTTTTTCCTGCGAATTTTTGCTGCTTCATCTTCTAATTGCCTCTGTTCCTTCAGAAGCTTCTTCAAGTCTTCATCCATGCCTTCAATATCTTTGATATGCTTATCCTTCTGAGATCGAAGTCTTTCAGTGTCAATAACATCTAAATCTGCATCAAAAATCTGACAAGCATCAGGCACCACCAGATCAGAATGCACAAGCCAAGTAGCTGACAGGCATTAATGTTGAGATTGTAACACATACTGCACATAAAAAGACGGGAAGGATTGATGGCATCTACAAATGCTGACAAATGACCACCATATCTTGATCTGGACCACCGGTAGTGGTTATCTGGGGTCCAAAAGTCAGAAATGCCCAGCTTTGGTACATCATCTGCTCTATTGTGTGTTTCATCTGTACCTATATACTATATAGGCATAAAAGAGGGGGAAACAGAAGAGAAAACACGATTGAGGATTTTGGCCAGTTTTCAGCTTGGTATTGATTAATGAAGTCGACACAAACAGTTATACCGAACGGTCCAAATTAGCCTGACTAATTAAAACATCTTTCACAGCAGGAGGAGCTTCAAAAACTTGATCAAGTCGTGAGTAGATCCCAACTTGTTGCATCTGCAAAAGAAACAGCACACTCAATCTAAATTATTGCTCTTACCATTCTTTCATGTTTTTATGAGGGAACAAAGACTGAGAAAGCTTCAAGATTGATGACGTCACCAGAAGAGAATGATTCTGGTGCCCCTACATTGAGTGCTTAGGCAAAACAAGAAAAGATGTGCTTAGGCCAAAAAAGGAGAAGACGGTTTGTGTGGGGGTGTTCATACACAACAAGTTAGAAAATAGGATGAGGGAATAATGGCAATGCAGAACTTCTGTTTTTTTTTTGTAAATGTTTTTCTTCTTCTTAATGAAATGATGCGCAATTAATGTGAATGCAGAACTTACAACTTGCAATTAATGTGAAACTTAAGCCAAAAAAGGAGCAAGAAATGACAAATATCTATGTTCCCAAATGCCAAATGCTTTCTTTTAATTAAATGCTTGGTCAATGCCTGCTGACCTCCAGAGTGATATTGAATGGTTCTCTCCTTATGCCTTTGTCCCCCATGTAGTTCAGAACAGGAATATCATATTGCTTCATTTGTCTAACCAAAAGGTCACGGTCGGAAGCATCCTGAGTAATGAATGACTGCCACATAAAGCAAAATGGCAGTTAACTACAGATGCAGTATCTTCCATAGGAGGAAAGAATAAGATGACATGGCAGTGTTTTATGGTTTCCAAGTCAATGATGACAACAAACAAGGGACCTTGTCTAGAAATGGTTTAATGAGATGCCATCCTATTGGACACTAACCATGTCCAGCAACTGGAGGATAAATTTGCAACAGCACATTGATTATGTGAAGGAAAAAACAAAACACAATGTGCAGTGCATAACAGAACCAGCAGCCACTGGTAAGTGTGTTCCTCTTGGCTTTCCATATTTTCATGGAAATGCTAAAATAAAGTAAAACATAAGCATCACACTAATTAGAAGAGTGAAACATAAAGTGCTATCGTAGTATCTGTACCTTCCATATATAGCTTGCGACATGGCCTTCCAAGTACGAAGCGTGAACCTTATCCTGGACATTTACCTGACAGCAGTACAAAGAAGATATACTATTACTTGTATGATAAGCAAAGCAGACGATAGTTGGCAAACATACAAGTAAACAAACCTCAAGGAGAACAGGTCCATAAACTTCAGCCCTGAACATGTGTCTGTTATCTTGCACCCAGTTGTATGCTTCATTGATTTTCTCAGCACCAGAATATCGCAATGCTTGGAGCAGCTTATGGTTTTTATTTTCCATTTGCTTCAACCTGTGATAAATAAGAACTAGCTAGTAGGTACCCAAATCTTGGACAAAGTAGAAATTAATAGACAAAACGAGTACCTATCAGAGCAGTTCCTCAGATTTTCTCTCTCTCGAACTAAATGAGACTCCATATCTGTCTTTTTCCTTTTTAGCTCATTTATATCGCAAGTCAGTCGTGCAATTTCCTCCGTGAGTTGAATCTATGAGGAAACATAAAATTATTAACAGGCTTAAATAATGACTAGAGCAGATAAACTGTACACGATACTTGTATGCTACATATGCAGAATTGCAAACAAAAAAAAGATGTATGACAGCAAAAGCTCATTATCTAAAATAAATGACAGAAAAAACTAGGGGAAATAAGGTCAATAAACCAGCCATTTCAGCTTTAGGTGCTTCATATGGTTGTAGATCATCAAGTTCCCTCTCAGCAGCAGAAAGGGCTTCCTTAGCCTTCAAGATCCTTTGCTGACGGGATCTTTCTTGTCTTTTCAGATCTTCTATGTCCTCCAGTGTAGCTCTCAATTGTCCTTTCTGATAGAGAAGACGTGTTAATGACTTGCAGCAGTGAAATAGTACTAGAAACATCATTTAGGTAAATAAGAGTTTATACCAGTTGCAGTTCCTTGTCTGTAATATCTTGGCGCCTCTTCATGTTTTCTGCCATATGGCTGTTTATCCTTTTTGTATTTGAAGTATGAGACATTTTCTTTTTCTTGAGCTCTCTACAAATAGGGAAAGTAACAAGAGGGGGTATTCTATTAGAACTTAAGGCTTCAAACTTTGATACTTAAGCCAGTCACATAAAGGTAAGGTGTGAAGAGAAACTTTTCCTAAGAACTGGGAACAGAATGTCAAAAAGTTGGCAGTACACTATATCCAATGGTAATTCAAGAAAATGTATCCTGACCTATCCCTGCCTCCCTCCCTCCCTCCCTCTTTTTAGTTATCTGTTGCTCTCTTGAGTAATCAGAGAGCATTCCTATCCCTGTATAGGTTGATACTGATTCTTCCTTCTTTTTTTCCCTCTTACATTTAAGGTGACAATGTGATAATGTACAATGATGAGAAATAGAGGGGACTCAATTTCTGTTGAATCCAAACAATATGATTACACAAGTTACTTGAATATGAAAAAAGTTAAGGGGAGATGAGGAACATAAAGTTAAACTTATACTAGCATGTGGTTGCAAGCATGACCAAGGAATCCTGTCATTTTATATAAAGTGATCGAATTCACAAAATGCTTACTTATTAACAGTGATGGTGATAACATATTCTGTATAAATCAAGTTCTAGCTTGTTTTAATTAGTGTTACTCAAGTACAAAAAAAAATTGATATGAAAAATTAAAGGGAAGTGTGTGTCAATCAAAACATAGAAGTACTACTGAATCAAGGTTGGAAGCTAATAGAACTGTCCTCTTGGCTGTATGTGAATGTATCCATTCAGATTGAAGGGCTTCGAAAGGAAATCTTCATAACAAAGAACATCAGAACAAATACCTAGCCCACGTAGTTCAAAGAAACCTCTAGAGATGAGTTTATAAATGAATGAAAAATTGAAGCCGGTTGAGCACGAAACATACTCGACAGGGCCTTTTGAATCTTCCCAGATTTTTGCCACTTCCTCCATTTTTTTCTTCTCAGTTTTCTCCTTCTCCTGTGCTTCCTTGTATTCTTTCTTCTTCATGTCATATTTTAGCCATGGAAGCTTTTTCTTCATTAATTCAGCCTAAGACAAAACCAACAAGATGTTATAATTATCACTAAAATACTCTTTATGCCCTTCATTTCATAGCCCAAAAGGGGGAATTTACCAAACCAAAAAAATGAAACTGCAAACCTTTTTCAGAAGTCTGTCTCTTTGCCGAACACGTTCAACATCTTTTTCTAGTTCAGCATTGAGGGCCTTTAGATTATTCAAAGTCTTCTCCTTTTGCTTTACAGCCTAACAAACGAGATAAATTTATCGTGAATCGATACCTTAGGGCTGACATCTAAACAAGATATGTAAGGAAATGAGAATAGCTTTCAGTGGTCCAAGCAAGCATAAGCAAAGAGTGAATAGTGAATGATTCAGCTTTACCACTTGAAGAATCTTCAAATCCTTACTCCTGTCTATAAGCTGACGATGCTGGACAGGTAGATTAGGATCTCCAACAGCCTTTTCAGTCTCTTCCAGTAATTGGATAGGTGTCAACTTCGCGAATTCACAGACCCGATCTTGCGGTAAGAACTGAATACAGTTGAGCACAAAGCAACAGAAATCAGGAATAGATTCCAGATAAACGGATAAGTGAGTGGCGCCTCTGGATTACAATATCATGGCACGCAAAGGAAAATGATAAGGAATGGATGTAATACAGCTGAAGCTAGAATGGACTGGAGCTGCACCTGGGTCAAGTTGTTGACTTGAATATTGAATTTCTTGATGAGATCAATGACTTCCTTTTTGGGGACAGTGGTGCCTGCAGTGCAGGAAACAAATGTTAGTGATGCAGGAATCATCGCATCAAATCCATTTGCTGAATATTTGAAAGACATAAGCATCGGTTTGTGTTATGACGAGTAAGGAGAGCATGGAAGTAAGTGAGCAGGGAGGGAGGGTAACCATACCATCGAGCTGCCACTCGGACTTGTTGTTGGTATCGATCTTTCTAGTGATGCAGAGCTTGTGATCGGGTGTATTGCCACGGAGGGAAATCTTGACATGGCCGGAATCCTCTCCCCTCTTGACGAAGGCAGCGACGCTGGCTGCCCTCCCGAGAATCTGCATTGGTATGTATTTGCATTGAGTCGTAGAGGAATCTGAATTGGTATGTATTTGCATCGAATCGTAGAGGAGAGGAGAGAGTAGGTGGGGTACGGCGGGGTCGGCGGCGAGGGCGAGGGCGATGGCGCAGACGAGGGAGCTCTTGCCGGAGCCGTTGGGCCCGACGACGAGGTTGAGGCGGGGACCGGGCCGGCAGGTGAGGTGGTCGTAGGTCATGAAGTTGCAGAGCTCGATCTCCACGATGTTGCCCGGCACGTAGTCGTCGTCTCCACGCTGCGGCGGCGGCGCGGAGGAGGAAGAGGGATCCACCTTGGGGCGCTTGGCGGCGCGGGAGCTCGCCATGCTCGCTCTCTACTCCACTACACTCCACTCGTCTCCTCTCCTCTAGGTTGGGGACGGGTTAGGGATTTCAAGGACTTCTTCCTCTTCTACTACTGCTAAACCCTTTTTCCCCTTTCCTCCACGACGGATTTCTGTGAAATTTGAGGGCAAATCTAATCCCAGACCCAGACGCAGACCATAGTGGTTAATGGGCCTGAAACCCAGACCAACGGGCCCCCATTCAGGCCTCGTTCGGCTAGGGAGTAATTAAAAGGCCGGCCTATTTATTTCCCACCAGGAGGGGGAGGAGGCACAGCTCAAAAAGAACTCCATTCGGCAGGCACGGCTCCGGGAACCCTCCTCGCAGTCGCAGCCTCCACCAGCACCGTGGCGGGAGACGGCGAGATCGAGCAGCGGGCGCCTGGAGTCCTAGCTGAGGTCCAGCCGCCTTCTCCGCCTCTCTCCTGCTTCCTTCGTTACACTGCCACCCTTCGTTCCATTCCAGCCACACGTGATTTCCTCTCCCTCTGACTCTACTCTCCGTTTTTATTATTTTATAATATAAAAAGTACAAATTCAATAAACACGTATCTGCAATCTATTCATCCAATACTCACTAGTAATATGACCGTGCTAACGTTACGTTGTTATAATATTATGGTTAATTAATAAAATATATTATTAAATTTTATAGTCTGCAACTAGCGATCCCTACCTTGAGTAAGCATCGGTTACAGCGGTCGGTCAAGAAGAGAGAGAGAGGGATAAAATTCTTTGCTCCCATGTGCCAGCCGACCACCGCCGCTTATCATCGGAGCCGTGCGCCCTACCCAGGCGCTTCCTCACGCACGCGCCGGACAGCCAGGCGTCTTCGCCGCTCTGCTCGGATCCGCGTCACCGTCGTCTCTGCCGCTCCACGCCGCTTGGAGAGCACGGTGTCGCCATCATCACCAAGGGTGCAGGCCACACCGCCGCCACCACTCTGGGCCACTGCCTTCTCAGTCCACGCCCTGCCTCGCCTCTGCCAACTACCTCCTCGTCCTTGACCGCATTCAACGCCACTCCCTATTGGGACACCGATGCCCTCATCAATCACCCCCAATTGCATCGATGGACTGTGTATTCTTGCACGCTGTTGATGCATGTATTAGTGAAATGCAGTCTACAACACATGTTGCTCCTTATCCTATCAGCTATAGTCATGTTTGGCTAATTTTTTTTGTTGCTTTCTATATGTTGCATGTATTCGCAGAGGAGATTTCATGATGAATGAGATGATGGCAATCGTAAGCATTTGAGTACAGAATGCACCTTTTCGTTATACCCATTGAAATGATTAATTTGGGAGTTCAATACTCTTTCTCAAGGAAAAATCAGTGCATTTTTAGAGATTTATTAGAGAAGGCAAGAACACTATTGATATTATAAGAAAAATGCTTATATTATGATAGGAGCACTAACATTGATTGATAATTATTTATTTTTTTCACTTGTAAGGAAAAAGATAAGAACACTTGTGCTTTCCTGAAAAATGGTTAGAGACTTTAATAATTTCCAATTAAATCGGCTAAATTTGTTACTGTCGGTGGTTAACTATCTCCCATAGGTTGGTAGGTTTGTTCGGCTATTCAGCTAAACCTACCTATAGCTTATCGGATGCCTGACCTACTCACTCTTGGTTGTAACAATCAATTGAACGAGAGGAGTATTGGATTTTCTACCGATGGGCTGCAGCTGTAAATCCAAAACCCAAACAGCCAATCAATTAGATTTATCTATAGCTCTATACATGATATGGTCTTAGGATGATAGCTTTAGGTTGTAATGGATCAAGTGTGTTGAGGATTTAAATCAGCAATCAACAATACTAAGCATCTCCATCAAACCATTTATATACCTAGCAGATAAGAGATCAAATATTTGCATTCTAAATTTTATATAGATTTTTAAGTAAACATCGAGCTTGCCAAGTCGCCATTGCTATTTCTTTTTGAGGATACTCTGCATATAAAACTAAGAGTGCCTTGAGTCATCATATGTGCTTCTCACTACAATCTCATTGTTTCAACTTCGTACCTTTTTTTCCGTATCCTGTAACCAGTATGGAATAAGTGAGATTATTGGGTTCAATCCTCTTTTTCTCCATCTCAGTGAGCATGGTTTAGTCTGATATGTTTTTCTATCAGACATAGTGCAACATTGATGTAAGGCACAACTGTTGACGTGCCTTGCACGTGCACAGTTATTTTAAATATATAATTGCAAGCTCCATCTTCTCTAATGGAGTGGAGACCTCTGTTTCTTGCCTTCCTTCTCTCTGGATTTGGTCATTCAGCTAGTGCTGCCGTTTCTTCATTTCTCCTCAACTTCAAAAGTCATACCCAACACATTAACATCTTTTTTCACTTTTAGTATTACTACATGCTACGGTGATCCTGATGTGAGATCAAGCTACTTTTGTTAGGTTAATTAAACAACTTGATTTCTGTGAGCTTTTTCATTTTTGAGACCTATATTTTACTCACCTCATCTTCAAAAGAGGAAGCAGGCTTGAGTGAGGACTGGCATGCCCTATTTGGAATTTATAAATCAATTGTTCTCTATATGTTAGGGGTAGAAAGGTGCTGTGTACATTTAGATATTCCTTTGTACATATTATCTAACAATCAAGTTGTCGATGCCTACAAACTTGAAACTCAAAGAAATTTAGTGCTGAAATATCATTTCCCTTGACATGAATAAATAAGCGAGGCTTATTGTCCACATCATTTTGATTAATATGTACTATTGTTTTTGTTGTGTATCCGCAAGAATAATTTGTTTTTCTACTGCAGACTGCTCAATCTATTTTTGGATCTGTGGATGTTTGGAATTAGCCATGCGATGAAAGCTGTGGATAAGACTTGCCCCTTTCATATCCAAGCGTCATATTTCATCCTCTCAGACCTCATTATCTTCATCTTCCTCATCATGCTCCGCGATACAGCCATGGCTCTTTGTTGGTCTCGGTAAGCTTTGCATCTCATTCTTGTCTTGGTCATTTAATTGTTTCAATGATTTATTTTCAGATCCTATGATACCCCTTTTCACCGCTGTTGACGATGAAATTTAGTAAGCAATCTAATCTACGTGAATCGGAAACACAGTCCAGTCCGAAGCGGATTTGGAGATATCGGAAACAGAGTGCGCATCGGCTGGAGCTCGTATCGGCTGGGAACCGATTCCGATTGGGATAGCCGATGAGGCTGGTATTGTATGTGGAATCGGTATCGGAATCAAGAAAGGGCTTACGATGAGATTGTTGTACAAGGATAGAGTTCAGAATTGGCAATTGTATCTATTAATTAGGATATTTTATAATTTCCTTATAGATATTCACGGTAAGAGTCCGCCTAAGGGACTTGTTCGTTAGTTGGATTTGTATTAGGTTAATATGAGTCGTGTCCGTGATGGACAATGTTTGTATTTTCGGGTATAAATATAATCCCGAGCTTTTGTAAATAATAACAACACACGTTCAATCAATCTCGGCACATCGCCACCTTTTCTATTTTCGACAAGTTTGCTCTCGAGTCGTGCTGCATCAATTTGATCTTCGACGTAAAGGTATATCTTGTCATGGCGATTTGCATCATTAGGACTAGTGCTTACATCTTTATGACACTCTAGCTCTATGTTGTGAATCTCCGAGTTATCATATACGTTGTATAATTTAGATTGACAATGGAATCTACTTGCATCGGCTAGATTCTTTTTAGGGTTTTGCCGATATCGGCTAGATTACTTTGTTGGTTTAGATTATATAATGTATCTACCATCCCGAAAAGGCAACCATCGGCTTGACTCTTTAGATCTCATGCTTCTCTTTATACTTAATGCTGCATTGGTTAAGTCCAACCTATTAAGTCGTATTTAAAATCATGATATCTAGCTTGTTTTATGGTTTTTAATAAGGATAGTATCGGAGTTTCAGCCGATCTTACCTGATATAGATGTTTTACTTAGTTTTATGCTTTGTTTAATGTTCTATATATGCCCCTTATATTAGGATCTAATATAATATAAATATATTGAAATTGATACCAATCTAATTGTTTATAGTTGAATATATTTATTTCTAGAGAATATCCTAGTATAAGGTTGTATCGGAGCTATAGCAGATACATGCTTAAATCTAGATATCGGCTATGACATTAGTTTATATAATCATTTTTTCATATTATCTTTAGACTTGGGTAATTTATATTGTCTCGGTTCAGTCCGATCTATCCCAATTGCTTGTTTCTAAAGTAATATCGATGTATTGATTATGTAGCCGATATACTAGTTTTAGGGTTAGTTCTACCTTTGGATGTACCTTACAGCCGATTCATGATTTATTGCATCGGCTAGGTCACATACGATATGAAATTGGCTGTCTGGCCGATTGTTTATCGTTTACTAATATTCTTTGCATATTTCTTCTTGTTGATTGCAGGATCAAATCAACTGGCACACCCTTGAACCTAAAAGCTTAATTTTGGACCTGCACTAGAGTAAAGCAAATCTCTCAGGCCAGTGTGCTTTTGGCACGCCCGGTGGGACAAAGTGTCATCATGTCTCCAAACATCACCGATGTTTCAGAAGAAAACATTCTGCCGATCACGATTGAGCAACTGAATGAAGAGCAGAGAGAAGAGATGAGACAGATGCTAGATCAACTTCAAAAACAATATCTGCATTCGTTCACGGTGACCTGACAAGGCACGGTTGTTCAAAGATCTAAAGTTGAGTTGCCGACGATCGTGAAACAAGATCCAAGTACATCCGGGACAACTGAAGAAAAAGATAAGCAACCCAAAGTCGAAACAAGTAATGAGGAACTCCATACGTTACAAGATCGAATTGATTCGGCTGTGCACCATGCATTAATCAACCAGTCTGGAGTACTTGTGAACACTTTGACAAACATGATCAAGTCGGTAGTCGACGGGACGATAGCCAAGGAAAAGGCTAAAGGACCTATATACTTGCCAGACGGCACGTTCCCAGGGTATAGAACTGTGAAGACAGACATTGGCGGGAATCAAAGGAATCAACAACTGCTTCAAACCCAGGCTCCATCGGCTCCCTACTCAAGCTCAAATATTCCAGCAATTTTAACCAGGTCACAGCCGATCACTGGGGGGCAAGCACCAACTCAGTTAACACCAGAGCAACTAATGAGTATTCTCAACCCAAAACCGCCAGTTGTCGACACATCATATCAAATTCCTTCGGTTCCACAACAGCCGATTGGAATTACTCAGCCGATAAGCCAGCAGTACAGCACAGAGCAACTTCCATACGTGCCACCTCAAGGCATATCAGCCGGCTTCAATCATGTCTATCAACCTCACTCACCACGACCTCAGCCGATCCAATACGGTCAGATGGATCCACTTCAGCAGCAATTTGGTGGAGCAACACCACATCAACCTTGAGCCGATATGATCGCTGACGTCATGAGGGAACAGTTTGGGCTCAAGCCAAAGGATAATGGTAACATGTATCGGCACCCATACCCAGAGTACTTCGATCGGGTACCATTGCCAAACCGATACAAGGTGCTAGACTTCTCCAAATTTTCAGGACAAGACAATGTATCTACTTAGGAGCATGTTAGCCGATTTCTAGCTCAATGTGGTGAAGCATCGGCTACAGAGGCTCTCAGAGTTAGATTGTTCCCACTTTCTTTATCCGGATCGGCATTCACTTGGTTTTCATCTTTACCTTACAATTCTATCAGAAGTTGGGCCGATCTGGAGAAACAATTTTACAAATACTTTTTCAGTGGGGTTCAAGAGATGAAGCTATCAGATCTCACAGCAATCAAGCAAAAATCAGATGAATCGGTTCCAGATTATATTCAACGATTCAGAGATGTGAGGAATAGATGCTACAGTTTAGCCTTAACAGATTCTCAGCCGATTTGGCCTTCCAAGGATTGTTGGCGCTGATAAGGGAGAGATTTTCGGCTCATGACTTTGAGAGTTTGGCTCATCTAGCTCAGAAGGTGTCGGCTCATGAGACAAGATTTCAGGAAGCCAGAAAATTCATTAAGAAGGCAAACAATGTCAATAATGTCTACGATTATGATTCTGATTCTGAAGATGATGACCCAGAAATCAATGCAGCTGAGTGGGCTAGAAACAAGCAGACAGTGGTCTGCTAATGGGTCAAGAAGGACATGTCATCCCATCGGCTGAGGAATTGAAGAGAAGGAAGTATTGCAAGTGGCACAACACGGGATCCCATAACACTAATGACTGCAAGATTTTCAGACAACAGATCTAATCAGCTATTGAGCAAGGCAAGATCAAGATAGATGAATCCAAGAGGCCGATGAAGATAGATGGACATCCTTTTCCAGTCAACATGGTGCACCCTGGATATAATCGGAATACAGCCGATGGAGGTAAAAGTTATGCCAAGAACATCAGATCGGCTGGTATCATAAACAAGTACCAAAAAACACATTAGAGGGAAGAGGAGTCATATTCCCATGAAAATGAAAGATATTTCGATCCCCATTGGAGTTGTGATTTTTTTAGATTTTGCTGGAATGAGGGTATGAGACTACCATCTATTGAAGATTGTCCTGGATGCAGTGATTCGGATGCACAATTCATCCAAAGACCAAGCCGACAGAATACAAGTATACATCGGTCGGTTCAGACAAAGTTGCCGGTTCATGAAAGGCTTGGGCCGATACAGCAGAACAATGAGGGAGATGATTGTCACGCCCAGAAATTTGTCCCAAATTTCCAGACTATTTTGTGTATAAGTCCCTGTCCAGGAATCAAGCCAGGGTACACAAAACGACAAATTAATATATAGATCCAAACGTAAATAAAGCGTAAATACTTACAGAAGAGGTACTTAGTCCTCACACCGAAAAGGAAGCAGCAGCGAAAAAAAACGACGATCCTAGCGGGGCTGCAGCTCCACTCCACAGGCAAAACTCAACTGAGGTATAAGCCTTGATCTTCTAACTTCGTCTTCAGCTCAGAAAAGGGGAATAATAGTAAGGCTGAGTACAACCACCGTACTCAGCAAGCCACACCAACGATGCATTCGTGCAAAGGGAGACAAGGGGGGTTTGTGGCTATTTGCATAAAGGCGGTTGTAAACATTTATAGTTGAAAATGGTAAAACAATTGATTAATTTAGGGCAAGATTAAACATCACCACTGAACAACGCTACCCCACGTTGAACAGGCCCAACCATTCCACCTGAACTAAACCAGTTCATTAAGTCATGTTAATTAATAAAGTGGGACTAATCACGGTGAATCTGGTTGACCGCCCATAACCGCGGGCACGGCTATTCGAATCGTTTTACCCTGATCAGAGGTGTACAACTGTACCCACAAGACACAGCCCCACGACACGTTACCGTGTGCCGGTATACCACCACGGTACCCCGGAAAGGGACTGTGACAGGACCCTTCGTATAACCCTCTCTAGCCAAGCACACCACACCTCAGGTTTCACCCCCGTCCCCAGCGGGCAACGGGCAGTCCCCTCTCGTGCCTAGGTGAATCCGGAAGCGACAGAGGCCGTCGTAGGGCCCGCCCCACTCCATCACGCCTACCCTTGCCTGGGAGCGTCGGCTAGAGAAAAGCTACACTACAAGTCCAGCCGTTGCCCACGCTGGCTTGTGGTATGTACGGTAAGTTCTTCCAGGGGTTCCCGCGAACCGGTCCTTAACTACCATGGGTGCGACCAGCAAAACCATGCACCCACAGCCCACCATTAATCCATATTTTAGTTGGATAATTACGACCAACGAAACGTGGCCGACATGTCTCAAGCTCGCAGCTCATCAAGATACTAGAAATAGATAGTGTAATTATCCCATATTGTGAGCTAGTGGTATTGAGCATGGCTAAGTGTAAAGTAATTCTAGCTAGGTCAACACGAGACACAAGCTAGTCAAATTATCACCTAGTTTGACAAAGAAAGGACATCAAGTAAATATGGCCCAAGCGAACAGATAGGTAAACCCTATTCCCGTGTTATTAGCAAAACATGCAGTTTATTTGTAAACAGTAAAACATTTTATAAATTGGGATCAAAATGCACAAGGGGGATGTGTGACTTGTCTTGCTTCTTCGATTGATCTTCCGAACTCTTTTCCACACGAACGCGATCGTCCGAAACAGCGAAATCTACATGTTGGCACGCAAAACGAGTAAAAACACTAATAAAAACCAAATAAAGAGTACATAAAAAGTAAACAAACATGTAGAGCTCAAATGGAGTCCGGATGAATTAGTTATGAATTTTAGAAGTTTTATTGCGTTTTAGAATTAAACAGAAGGTTTAAATAATTATTGTGCAATTAATCCTAGGGCTGACGTCAGCAAGGGGCGGGGCGGCGCCGGCAGGCGGGCCCCGCTTGTCAGCGGCACGAAACCGCCGGTCCACGGTGGACTAAGTCCACGGGACCAACGGGCGGCGGCGCCTCACGTGGCGCACGCGTGGCGGCCACGTGGCGCCACGTGGCGGGTGCGGTGCATGGGGAGGCGCGGGCGCAGGCACGAGCGCGGTCGAGAGGAGGGGCACGCGCGCGGGCGCGGCGAGGCGGCGCGGCGACGCGGCCGGCACGGCGGCGAGCAACCGGCGGTGGCGACAGGCCGGCGCGGGCGAGCGGGCGCCAAGGCGGCGGCCAGCGGCGAGCGACGCCGGGCGACGGCCGGCGACGCGGCGGCGGCGCGGAGGTGTGGCGCGGGCGGTGCACGGACGCGGCCGGCGCGAGCACGGACGGCGGTGTGGCCGGCGTGCGGCACGGCGCCGAGAGCGAGCGCGCGGTGGCACCAAGGGCGCCGGAGAGGAGGAAGAAGGGGGAAGGGAAGGGCTCACCGGGAGCGTTAGGCTTTGAGAGACGGCGGCCGGGGCGCGGACGGGCACGGCGAACCCGACGACGGCAGTGACGCAGCGCGGCGACGACTCCGGTGGAGGCTAGAGGCGGCCGGAGGTGGCAACAGTGGCGGCGACGATGGCGCGGCGGCGCTAGGGCGATAGGGTGCACGGGAGCAGGTGGCGGAAGAAGAAAAAAGGAGGATGGGTTTATTTGTTTTTCTTTTTATTTAATTTGATTGGATGATCTTTGTGCTTTTAAAATTATTTCTTGAGCTCCGAAAATTTCACGAAAAATTCCAGAGAGTATTTTAGGGTGCGGAGAATATTACAAAATCTTTGTGACAATGATTCACCAAGAGAGTCCAAGCAAATGCAACCTCAATGGTGCCCTTCTAGAATCTTCACTAAAAATCAGAAGAGGAGAGTTCAAAGGATGAGGAACAGGGAACAATTCCAGGAGGTTGAAGGAGAAATTGAACATCGGTTGAGGCAGAGAACAAAGAAAATCTGGCACGTGAAGAGCAAAGTGGTGCCAGCCGACAAAGTTAAAGCCGATCGTAACAAGAACCAACAACAAAAGGGCAAAGAGGTGATGTCATCTGCCATAAACATGATTTTTATGTTATCAGCCGAATATGCAGTTGAGCAGGTTGTCGAGTAAGAAGAAAATCTGCCATCGGCCAAGTTGATGCTATCTCCACAGCAAGTCGTTTTTGAGAAGCCCGAAGGAAATGATCATCGGCATCTCAAGCCACTGTATGTTAAGTGATATGTCAATGGCAAGCCGATGTTAAAGATGCTAGTCGATGGAGGAGCAGTTGTGAATCTAATGCCATATTCAACATTCAGGAAACTTGGGAAGAATTCAGAGGACTTGATCAAGACCAACATGGTTCTAAAAGATTTTGGCGGGAATCCATCTGAAACCAAGGGAGTTTTGAATGTGGAGCTGACCATCAGCAGTAAAACAATTCCTACCACGTTCTTTGTGATTGATGGGAAGGGTTTCTACAGTCTGTTGCTGGGAAGAGATTGGATACATGCTAATTGTTGTATTTCGTCAACAATGCACCAAAGTTTGATTCAATGGCAAGGAGACAGGTCAGTTAACGTAGCTAGTACCGATTTATCTGTTTGGGAGATGGAAGGAATTGATGTTTATCTGGAAAAGTTTGGCAAGGAGATTACTTAAACATTTCTGATTATGCCATACAACCCACAAGAGATGGAGAGCCCCAATTCTTGTTTTGAGGGCGTTGTGGAGGGTTCCAATTTCTACACAAAGGACACTGTTGATGATCTCGACGGCAAGCTAGGACAAGGTTTTATGTCGGCCGATGAACTAGAAGAAATCGACATTGGACCAGGTGATAGGCCTAGGCCGACATATATTAGTAAGGGTTTGTCAAAGGAGTTTAAATGTAAGCTAATAGCACTCTTGAAAGAGTATAGAGATTGCTTTGCCTGGGAATATTATGAAATGCCGATACCGTCTGTGCTAGATGAGCTAGATCATCAAACTCATGGCAAAAGAATATATCTCTGATATGTGCTGACAATCCTTGGAATGCAAGATCGGCTAGCTGCTCATCACTTAGGCTCAAACTATAGCATCAGCTGCGGACATTACGAAATCTTTGAATATATTCCATAGCCGATTCTCCCTTTTGCTGCTCAACCGATATTAAGTTTGAAAGCTTCATTTCACTGATTCCAGCAAAGAAATAATCATGAAATTGCTTCTCAAGATCGGTCCATCCTCTGATAGAATCTGATGGTAATAATGAAAACCATGTGAAAGCCGATCCAGTCAAAGATAATGGAAAAAATCTAACTTTCAAAGCTTCTTCAGCCAATGCCTCCCCACATTGCGCTAAGAATCGGCTGATATGTTCCATTGTAGCTATATCATCTTGTCCTGAAAACATGGAGAAGTCTGAAACCTTGTATCGATACGGCAATGAAACTCTATCGAACCATTCAGGATATGGTTTTCGATACATGTGGATTTGCTCCTTAGGTCTAAGTCCAAATTGCTCCTCTACTAACTTCGCAATTCTATCGGCCCAACCATTGTTCTTCTGATGGAATTGTTCCTCTGGCCGATATTGTTGTTGTTCTTCAATCTGCCCCCCGAGCTGGCCTCTTTGAACAATTAATTCATCAACTTTTCCCTTGATCAAATCTTGCAATGTGTCCACCAAAACTCCAGATTGATCAAACAATGCGCGATGAACTGCTTCATCAACTTTATCTTGAAGTATTTCGATCATCGGCTCGGGAAGTTGAGATTTCTGGATTGGCCCTTCCGGTGTCATGATGAAACATTGAAGGCAACGCTTTTGAAAATCAGCTTTTGCTTGCTCCATCTCTTGGCTCTGTTCCTCCGTCAAATCCTCCATTGCGACCATGATCTTGGCGTTGACTTCTTCTTCAGACATGTAGGTATAAAAATCGTTGTCCCATCGGGCATGCCAAATTGTGTTGACGTTAAAACACGATGGCCTGGGAGATCTGCTTAGCTCCAGTGCAGGTCCAAAATAATAATGAGATGCCGGCGTGCCAGTCAGTTTGATCCTGCAACTGACAAGATATATAAATTGAAGATCAAAAGATAGCCGATCGGCTGACAAGCCGATGGAGTGATTCCAACCGATGCCGATACCAGCCGATATCTGGTATAGATCTTGATACTTTGAGCAAATAATGATATAAAGATAACCGACTGATAATAATGTAATAAAACAATAATATAATCCAGAAGAAACCAATCGGCTAACAATGATAAATTAAATAACCACTGATCCGAAGGTTGAAGCATTCATCGGCTGGAGGTCCAATGTCAATAAAATCCAAATAATTAGATAAACAGTGAAACCTTTGTTGTCATCGGCTAAATCCAACTTGTATGCTATCCTTGTGAGCCGATACAACGTCCAGATAACTCATCGGCTGAAACCCCGATGAAACCCTTATTGGCGATCAGGAAGCAGGCTAGAGATTATGGTTCTAAGCACGACTTAGTAGATCAAACTTAACTGATGCAGCACTAAGCACGAAAAGAAACATAATATCTGGACAATTAAGCCTTTGATTGATTTTCAGGGTGGTGGATACATTATATAATCTAAGCCAACAAAGTAATCTAGCCGATATCGACAAAACTCTAGATAGAGATCGGCCGATGCAAGTAGAAAACATTGTCAATCTAGATTATATAACATATATGATAACTCGATGACTTACATGAACAAGATTAGAGTGTCGAAGCGATGGAAGCACTAATCCCGATAACGCAAGCCGCCATAACAAGCCTTACTCCTCGTCGAAGATCGAAGTCGATGCAGCCCAACTTGAAACAAGAACTTGTCGAAAGTAAAAGGTAAAAGGTGGCGATGCGCCGAAGTTGAATTGATCGAGAGATAATTTACATAGACCCCGGGTGTACATATTTATACCCAAGGGTAGATATTAGTCCATATCGAACACGACTCAAACTTTCCTAAAGATAAAAGGAAAAACATAAAATCCTTATCGGACACTAAACACACTTTCCTAAAGATAAAAGGAAACTAACAAACTATTCCTAATTAATAGATACAATTGCCTTTTTCGGACACAATCCATACATGGCAATCCTCATGAAGCACTTTAAACGAACCCGACAATGGTTCCAACATCCCCTTGTCGGAATCGGCTACATCGGCTTCCTTGTCCGATTCAATATCAGCCGATGCACACCGTAGCCGATGTAGTTCCAAAGCCGATTTATACTTTGTTTCTGTTACCGATTTCCTTCCAAATCCGCTTCGGTCTTAACTCCAAATTCGATGTATGATTTACCAAATTTCATCGTCAATAGATGCTAATTTTATTAGACCATGTCGATATGCTGAGTGGATCTCTGACATAGTACCAGTCATTAAGAAAAACGACAAGCTTAGGGTTTGCATCGATTTCAGAGATTTAAAAAAAGCTACACCGAAAGATGAATACCCAATGCCAGTAGCCGATCAGCTCGTCGATGCAGCATCTAGACACAAAATCATCAGCTTCATGGATGGCAATGCTGGTTATAATCAAATTTTCATGGCTGAAGAAGATATTCACAAGACTGCTTTCAGATGTCCTGGTGCAATCGGCTTGTATGAGTGGGTGGTTATGACTTTCGGTTTAAGGAGTGCTGGTGCTACATATCAGAGGGCTATGAACTATATTTTCCATGATCTCATCGGCATGTTGGTAGAGATATATATTGATGATGTGGTGGTTAAATCTAAGTAAGGTTATGAACATATAACCGATTTGAGACAAGTCTTGGAAAGAGCAAGGAAGTATAGGTTGAAGATGAATCGTACTAAGTGTGCTTTTGGCGTATCGGCTGGTCAATTTCTTGGATTTTTGGTACATGAACGTGGGATCGAAATTCCTCAGAGGAGTATTGAGGCAATCAAAGATATAAAACCTCCAGAAGATAAAACCAAGTTGCAATCATTGATCGGCAAAATAAATTTTGTTCGGCGTTTCATATCAAATCTGTCTGGCCGAATAGAACCATTTACTCCATTGCTGAGATTGAAAGCCGATCAAGAGTTTATCTGGGGAGAAAAACAACAACAAGCATTGGACAATATCAAGGAATATTTGAGTACTCCTCCAGTTCTCATACCACCACAGAGAGGGCTTCCATTCAAGTTATATTTATCAGCCGATCAGAACTCTATCAGCTCAGTGTTGATCCAAGAGGTTGAGGGGAAGGAAAGAGTCATATTCTATCTCAGTAGACGACTTTTGGATGCAGAAACAAGGTATTCACCTGTGGAGAAATTATGCCTGTGTTTATATTTTTCTTGTACAAAATTGAGACATTATCTGCTCTCCAACGAGTGTATTATAGTATGTAAAGCCGATGTGGTACGATACATGTTATCGGCTCCAGTATTGAAAGGGCGAATTGGGAAGTGGATTTTTGCTTTGTGAGAGTTTAATCTTAGGTATGAATCGGCTAAGGCAGTTAAAGGGCAAACGATAGCCGATTTCATAGTTGAACACAGGGATGCTAGTATTAACAATGTTGATATTATGCCATGTACTTTGTTCTTTGATGGATCTGTTTGCACTCATGAGTATGGAAGAAGCAAAAGTTGTTATGTGCGAAGTTCATGAGGGTATTTGTGGGACACATCAATCGGCTCATAAGATGAGATGGTTAATTCGAAGAGTTGGATATTTTTGGCCGATAATGCTGGAGGATTGCTTCAGATATTACAAAGGTTGTCAAGATTGTCAGAAATTTGGAGCAATACAGAGAGCACCAACATCGGCTATGAATCCTATTATCAAGCCATGGCCGTTCAGAGGTTGGGGTATTGATATGATCGGCCAGATCAATCCACCATCGAGTAAAGGGCATAAATTCATATTGGTTGCGAATGATTATTTTACCAAGTGGGTTGAGGCAATTCCTTTAAAAAAGGTTGACAGCAAAGATGCAATTGAATTTTTCAAGGAACACATTATATACCGGTTTGGTTTGCCACAGACAGTTACAACTGATCAAGGTTCTATCTTTGTATCCGATGAGTTTGTTCAGTTTGCCGATAGTATGGGGATCAAGTTGTTGAATTATTCACCATATTATGCACAAGCAAATGGGCAAGCTGAAGCATCGAATAAGAGCTTGATTAAGTTGGTTAAGAGAAAAATTGCAGAATATCCCAAAAAGTGGCATACTATTTTAGCCGAAGCATTGTGGTCATATCAGATGGCTTGTCATGGTGCAATCCAAGTGCCTCCTTATCAATTGGTTTATGGGTATGAAGTTGTGTTACCATGGGAAACTAATATCGGCTCCAGGAGGATTTCTTTACAAGATGAATTGACAGCCGATGACTATCATAATCTAATGGTTGGTGAGTCAGAAGATTTGGTTCAAGCTAGATTGCGAGCTCTTGAGAAAGTTAAGAAAGATAAGGAGAGAGTTGCCAGGCATTATAACAAAAAGGTTGTGCCTAGATCTTTTGAAGAAGGTGAACTTGTTTGGAAATTGGTATTGCCGATAGGGGCCAGAGATAATAAATTCGGCAAGTGGTAACCAAATTGGGAAGGACCGTTTCAGATCCACAAAAGTGTTTCTAAAGGGGCCTATATGTTAAAAGGACTGGATGGGGAAGTATTTGGAAGAGCACTTAATGGAAAATACTTAAAGAAATATTACCCAAGTGTTTGGGTTGGAGCATGATCGGCTAAGTTCTGCCGGTTCCTATCAACGGCCGATATGGTTCCTGCCGCCCTTAGACTTTTATTTTGTCATAATCGGCTGTGTAGTGCCGATATGTGATGGCCGATATATGTTATATCGCCCTTAGTCAAATTTTAAATTTTGTCCTTGTTTCATAAACATACCAAAATTAGGGGGGCATATACAAGATGACAAATGCAAAATAAATCAATCGGCGCAAAGGAATATGTTAACCGGCACAAAGGAGATCAGAGTACGCATTACACAAATGGAAGTTTTGTAGCCGATTACAAAATGGAAGTTTTCTAGCTGATTACAAAATTTTTTCTAAGTCCCTATTACATGATATCATTGAGAAAGGTAGCGCTGGATAGCCGATATCGCCCTCTGTCGAATTTCTTCAACTTCTGCAATTGCTTGGGTATCTTTTGCATCGGTTCCAGGAATAACCTTGAGGGACTTGGTCATGTTGGCCACATTTTTTATAGCCGATCATAGTTTTGCCTTTTGTTCCCCAACAGCCTTCGGGAGATCGGCTAGTTTCTGCTTTTCTAAGGCAATCATGGTATTACATTCTTCAAGTCTGGCCAAGAGTTCAATCCTTTCGGCTTCCAACTGATTTATGGTAGCTTTAATTGGTTCTTTGGCTAGTTGATCAAGCTTGTTCTTCTCATCATGCACAAGCTGCCGATTTGCTTGAATTGTAGCTTCAACATTTTTCTTTTCTAGCAGATTTGCTATTCTCTGTCTAGCCTTCTCCAGCTTGAATTGGTGTTGTTCAAGATAAACAGCTAGAGTAATAGTATTTGATAACTCATCCAGGATTAAAGCTTGAATTTCCTGAAATCTGGCCCGGATAGAGCTACAGTCGACCACCAGACTATCTAAAGATGCTTCTAGCCGATGAGAGATGTCTTCCAAGTTTCTTTTCACATCATCAGCTAGAGGAGTCAGAGCTTTACTTGTAATATCTCCTTCTGCTTCTTCATCAAAGTAATCTTTAATATCAAAAGAGAACAAATCGGCTAAGACCTACAAGAAAGGAAGATGAAGAGGATATAAGTAACAGAATGTTTTGTATAGCCGATTTGAAATTTTTGAAGGATATGAGACTTACAGGAATAGCAGGAGCAGCAACCTCTTCTTCCACAACGTTGTGGCTGCCTACAGTCGATGCGTGTGTTCACTTGAAGCTGGTTGTGCTGCAGGTGATGGTGGAGAAGGAGGCTGACAAATTTTGAAGATTTAAACAAGTGTTAGTTAGTATCGGCTGAGAATAAATTTGAAGTTTTAAGGACTGAAATTACCAGAGGGATTTGAGGAGTTGGTTTAGTCGATACTGGTACTGGTTTTTTCTTCTCAGCTGGTCTCTTCTTCTGCAGAGTGCAAAGTTTAGATAATGAGATTGGTGATAAATGAAGAGATTTTGTAATAAAGGAGATGATTTTACCCTGGGTTGCCGAGAGAAGACTGCTGGAGCAGCAGGAGTTGTGGGAGTTTGTTTTGGAGCTGGAGAAGCCAGAGGTGTTCTTTCTCCCACATCACTTAGTTCAGCTGCGGCCTCATCTATTGCCTGTTCAATGGCTGCTTCATCCAAGGCTTCATCGATGTCATCAGCTGGTGGAAGTGGTTATTTCTTGGACTTTTTCTTGGCAGCTGGTGGTATGACAGTTGATGCTTTGGTTTTCCTCTTCTTGCCTGCATCGGCTGGTTCCCTTGTTTGTCCATGAGCAGACTTGACGTCTTGGGAGCATGATAGCCGATGATGGAAGGAGTTAGGCAACATCCATTGGATAGCAATCCTGCAGCATATTCAATGTCTTTGCCACTTTTACTTGTGCGAGGAGGAGATGAGTTGGTGGTCTGTAAAAGCAAAGATAGAATATGAAGTTAAAAGCAGAATCGGCTGATAGAGTCAAAACAGGACTTAATAGAAGAAATAAGGGAGTTACTTGAGGGATCATGTCAGGGAAGAGATCTGTCATGTAGACAGTAGCCGATTGGTGGAAGAGATGTTGCTTCCATTCAGCCCACCATGCAGTAAAAGACTTACTCCTGAACATGGCTAATTCAATATTATTGATGCTACCGAGGGGAGGCCTTGGGATATTGAGTAGCCGATCCATCATCAGACTTGAAGTTATCTCTCCTCTGCATTGGATTTTATCGGTAAACCATAGGCCGATTGGCAGTTGACCCATACCAAACTGTCTAGCCGAGCTCATTGGGTGATAAAATTCATAAGATACTTTAATGTTCCTGCCTTGATGAATGCCGACAGGGAGGATGCATGGGCTGATGACAGTAGTGAACACTTCTCTGGACTTTTGAAATTTTTCGTGGTTGATTTCTTCAAACCTAAAGTCCGATGGCAGCTCGAAGTTGATTGAGTCCTCATAAAAGAACCAAATTCTGGTAATTTTCTGAAAACCATCGTAAAAGCTAAAGAACCAGTCTTTGAGCAGTTCGGCTGATAGTTTTGCTCCGGCATCGGCTGGGGTGGTAGCATACTCTCCAAATGAAGTACACCTCCGATGGGTTATTTCTTCTCCATCCTCATCAGTGATCGGCTCCAGCCTTGGGAATTCTGCTTCTGTTAGAGTTGGCCTATTAACAGCTTTCATGGCCATTAAGTTCAACGAAGATTGCAGTAACCACCAAGGGCCACCTGCACTAACTACAGAGCCGACGGCTAGCTTGGCCGATGCATTGCTCAGGGTTTGATATAGATAGCCGAGTAAGATTTTTCCCAAAGGAAACTGTCTTTTCTCTTCAAGTGCCTCGGCTATGCGCTGCCAGTTAGAGGTGGGACCATAGCTAGATCCACAAAAGAGGAATTTCTCCAGCCACATCAACAAAAAAACAGTATGCTCACGAGGGGAAACTGAACCTTGACCTATATTGGCTGAAATAAATCCAGACCATCCTCCTATACTCTTAGTCTTAAAATCAAATCTGTTCTTAGAATTCCATGTCATGGGGTTGGCCGATGAGGTGATATCCAGTCCAGTCAGCATGGTGATATCCAACAGATTTGGGGTCATTGGTCCTTGATTGAACATAAAAGCATTGATAGTATTGGACCAGAAATAGCTAGCAGAAGCCATCAGCGGCTCATCTTTAGCCGAATTTGCTAATGTTAGAGCTAATGCTTGGCCGATTCCTATTTCATCCAAGTGGCTCTGTTTGCTAGCCGATATGCGCTTGTACCATGCAGACCAACTTTTCTCTAGGGATGGCCAAGACTTAAAGGTGTTTTTCCAGTGCCCTAGGTTTGGATTTGATAGCCTAAAGGGAATTCTGTTTGTTTCAGCGGTGATAAACTCAATCGGGTCCAGATTGCCGATTGGTCCAAGATAGTAGCTATTGTCATGGTTCAGGCTGGGAACAACGATTAAATTTGCGAGATGCTACATTGACAAAGTAGAACAGGAAGAAAACGAACTAAGATTACAAAAAACAGGATTTGATAAGGAAAAAGGAGATCTAGCCGATGGAATTTACCTCTACGTATTCAGCCGATGGAGCGGTGGACGGAGCGGATGAAGATGACATTTTCGCCAGCGGAGGTTGGACGAGCAGGAGGTTTCTTGGAGATTGCTTTGCTGCGCCGAGGGGATCGTCGGAGTTGGGGAAGACGGAATCGCTAGAGCGGTGGAGCAATTTAATGGTGTGAAGTTTCTCGGGGCCGTCGGTTAGGTATTTAAAGGGGTGTGGTAACGGTCAAAAACGGAAAGTGCGATATTATCTCGAGGATAAGATTTGGCAAATCCGAAACATTACCAAATATTCCGGACTTGGGGGCACGTGTTGACGACCAAATTTGGTAGTTCAAGTATCGGAAATAAAGATAGAATCAAAGAGAATTGAAGAGATTAGATCGTATCGGAAACAGAGTGAGAATCGGCTGTAGTCCGAATCGGCTGTGGACTGGATCGACAGAATCAGAGTCGGATGAGGATAGCCGATTCAGCCGATTTCAGTAACGTGACTCGGTACACGTCATCGGGTTATGTTAGAGTGATTCATATGGATTGCCATGCACGGATAGAGTCCTGAGGAGGCAACTGTATCTATTAATTAGGTTATTTTATGTAATTTCCTTATAGATATTCCCGGTAAGAGTCCGCCTAAGGGACTTGTTTGTTAGTTGGATTTGTATTAGGATAATATGAGTTGTGTCCGTGATGGACAATGTTTGTATTTTCGGGTATAAATATAATCCCGAGGTCTTGTAAATAATAACAACACACGTTCAATCAATCTCGGCGCATCGCCACCTTTGTTTTCTACTTTTCGACAAGTTTGTGCTCTCGAGTCGTGCTGCATCAATTTGATCTTCGACGAAAAGGTATATATTGTCATGGTGATTTGCATCATTAGGGCTAGTGCTTACATCTCTATGATACTCTAGTTCTATGTTGTGAATCTCCGAGTTATCATATACATTATATAATTTAAATCGACAATGCAATCTACTTGCATCGGCTGGATCCTTTTTAGGGTTTCATCGATATCGGCTAGATTACTTCGTTGATTTAGATTATATAATGTATCAACCATCCTGAAAAGACGATCATCAGCTTGATTCTCTAGATGCCATGTTTCTCTGTATACTTAATGTTGCATTGGTTAAGTCCAACCTATTAAGTCGTACTTAGAAGCATGATATCTATCCTGCCTTATGATTGTTAATAAGGATAGTATCGGAGTTTCAGCCGATCTTACCTGGTATAGATGTTTTATATTATTTTATGCTTTGTTTAATGTTCTATATCTGCCCCTTATATCAGGATCTAATCTAATATAAATATATTGAGCTTGATACCAATCTAATTGGTTATAGTTTAATATATTTATTACTAGAGAATATCCTGGTATAAGGATGTATTGGAGCTATAGCCGATACATGCTTAAATCTAGATACCGGCTATGACATGAGTATATATAATCGTTATTCCATGTTATCTTTAGACTTGAGCAATTTATACTGTCTCGGTTCGGTCCGATCTATCCCAATTGCTTATTTCTAAAGTAACATTGAAATATTGATTATGTAACACTGATCTTTACAGCCAATATATTAGTTTTAAGGTTAGTTTTACCAATGGCTATACTTTACAGCCGATTCATGTTTTATTGCATCGGCTAGGTCACATACGATATGAAATCGGCCATCTGGCCGATTGTCTATCGTTTCTAACATTATCTGCATGTTTCTTCTTATTGATTGCAGGATCAAATCAACTGGCATGCCCTTGAACCTAAAAGCTTAATTTTGGACCTGCACTAGAGTAAAACAAATCTCTCAGGCCAGTGTGTGTTTTTTGCATCAACACCTAGGTTTTTGTGGTTTTAAAGAGATAATTCCGTTGCATTATATAATACTTCGGAATTGGGGGGCACGTGTTGACGATGAAATTTGGTAAGCAATCTAATCTACGTGAATCGGAAACACAGTCCAGTCCGAAGCGGATTTGGAGATATCGGAAACAGAGTGCGCATCGGCTGGAGCTCGTATCAGCTGGGAACGGATTCCGATTGGGATAGCCGATGAGGCTGGTATTGTATGTGGAATTAGTATCGGAATCAAGAAAGGGCTTACGATGAGATTGATGTACAAGGATAGAGTCCAGAATTGGCAATTGTATCTATTAATTAGGATATTTTATAATTTCCTTATAGATATTCACGGTAACAGTCCGCCTAAGGGACTTGTTCGTTAGTTGGATTTGTATTAGGTTAATATGAGTCGTGTCCGTGATGGACAATGTTTGTATTTTCGGGTATAAATATAATCCCGAGGTCATGTAAATAATAACAACACACGTTCAATCAATCTTGGCGTATCGCCACCTTTGTTTTCTATTTTCGACAAGTTTGCTCTCGAGTCGTGCTGCATCAATTTGATCTTCGACGTAAAGGTATATCTTGTCATGGCGATTTGCATCATTAGGACTAGTGCTTACATCTTTATGACACTCTAGCTCTATGTTGTGAATCTCCGAGTTATCATATACGTTGTATAATTTAGATTGACAATGGAATCTACTTGCATCGGCTAGATTCTTTTTAGGGTTTTGCCGATATCGGCTAGATTACTTTGTTGGTTTAGATTATATAATGTATCTACCATCCCGAAAAGGCAACCATCGGCTTGACTCTTTAGATCTCATGCTTCTCTTTATACTTAATGCTGCATTGGTTAAGTCCAACCTATTAAGTCGTATTTAAAATCATGATATCTAGCTTGCTTTATGGTTGTTAATAAGGATAGTATCGGAGTTTCAACCGATCTTACCTGATATAGATGTTTTACTTAGTTTTATGCTTTGTTTAATGTTCTATATATGCCCCTTATATTAGGATCTAATATAATATAAATATATTGAACTTGATACCAATCTAATTGTTTATAGTTGAATCTATTTATTTCTAGAGAATATCCTAGTATAAGGTTGTATCGGAGCTATAGCCGATACATGCTTAAATCTAGATATCGGCTATGACATTAGTTTATATAATCATTATTTCATATTATCTTTAGACTTGGGCAATTTATACTGTCTCGGTTCAGTCCGATCTATCCCAATTGCTTGTTTCTAAAGTAATATCGATGTATTGATTATGTAACGCTGATATTTACAGCCGATATATTAGTTTTAGGGTTAGTTCTACCTTTGGATATACCTTACAGCCGGTTCATGATTTATTGCATCGGCTAGGTCACATACGATATGAAATTGGCTGTCTGGCCGATTGTTTATCGTTTACTAATATTCTTTGCATATTTCTTCTTGTTGATTGCAGGATCAAATCAACTGGCACGCCCTTGAACCTAAAAGCTTAATTTTGGACCTACATTAGAGTAAGGCAAATCTCTCAGGCCAGTGTGTGTTTTTTGCATCAACAGCCGCATGCTGGGTTTGATATGATAGACATGTTTGCACAGTCTCAGGGTATATCTCTGACCAGGCATCACTTCAAGGCACTATTTGGGGAAAGTTTGGCCCCATATATCTGATCCCAGAGAGAATGTATTTTGACCTATTGAGTTATGTATACTCTGTTTTCCTGCTTCAAAGGGTTGAATTGGAACCGTTGTTTTTCCATTGATGCAGGAATCATCGAAGGTGTGCCTGTTTTGCTCGCCAAGCCTCAAAAGCATATGAATCTCAGTGGTGAATCTGTAAGCATCACTTTTAGAACTCTTTACATGTTTTTGTATTTGATTTCTACTCTTCCCTACTATCTTGGAATAAGTCTATTTCGTGTCCCTTAACTCTTGGCATGGTTTAACTTTTGTCCCTGAATTCTAAAACTAAATCATTATATGGCTCATGGTTTATTGCCACTACTTACCTTCGAACAGTTGTATTTCCCTTTCAAGCATGAATGCCATGCCACTGTCCTGGTCATTGACCGATGGCTCATGCTTTCCTTTATGAGCATATCTTGTCATATTCTGTTGTGCCTTTTTTCTGACAGCCTCTGAATTAGGTTTGCCAGTTTTCATGAGATGCTAGTATTGCCATTGAAATATGTTCCATCAAGAGAAAATTATGCCTACAGTACATAGAAATTATAAATTGCTCACTTCGATACAACAACTTGCTTAGTCCGTGCGAACTAAGACTAAATGGCCCATACAAGTTCTACTAAGGTAATACTACTTGTTAGATGTATCTGTATTTTCCATTTGTACAAAGGAGTTTTCTACATATTTGTATATTTGTATGCACCTTTACCTGTGTATATTTGGGTCTAGTGCCTCTTAGATGAATATAAGTGTTTTTCATAACATGGTATCAGAGCCAAAACTAGGGTTAAACTTCTCATCTCCCTAGATACGATAGTAAGTAGTACCAGACGAGCGATTTACAAGTTGCTCTACTTATTTGCACCCACCACCTAATAAGTTTGTGTATTGTGAGTGTAATTTACTCTTCCATCAAACTCAATAGAAGACTAACAAACTCTGCCACCACCAGTTCACTGGTTCACCTCATTCACATCCTACATGTATTTGACATTCTTCACCTAAATCCCATCATTCACTCCGGGGAATGCAATGGCGGAGCTTAGGCTAAATTCTATAGGGGGCCAACACTTAACGGAAGTACATAAGAAAGAGAGGGCATTTGTAATTTAATCACTTGTTATGGGTAAATGTGTGCGACATTTACTTTAAAGCTTGCAAAGCTGAGGGAGGCAGGGAGGCAAAGACCCAGGTTGGTCTCTACGATCCTCCGCCACTTGCACAATGGTTTGAGGTCAAACCGTGATTGCCTCATCTGAAACACTGATGTTGTCATCATTAGTGGCGGGTCTCTTGAGTTGAAGCCACCTGAAAGAGCATCTATGCTTCTAGTGGGTTTTGGTTAATTGATGACAAACGATTAAGGGACTAATGAGCTTATTGAGTGTGTAAGCAAGTGATTAGTCGGATGAAGAAACTAGAAGATGGACTTATCGATGGATGAGAATTAAAGAGAAGATATTGAAGATGCGGGGTATGAAGTGACTACCTATGGCAAGATGGTGAAGCGCAAGCGACGCTCAGCTGTGATGAACCATGCGGTGGTGAATGGCAAGCAAGGGGCTTGGCGCCGATGAACCGAAACCGGTGGTGAAGGGCGAGTGAAGACTTTGTCATGATGAATCATGCGAGGCCATTTGAAGATATGGATTATTCGCATCAATCATTTGAGAAATGGAAGATAAAAGATCAAAGATCAAGAAGATGTGATTTGTTGGAGGATAGTCCCAATGATGGAAACGACTTTGACGCTGGCAACCCTCCAAGTGAAGAAAGAAAATGGTGTGAAGGTATTCCTATTGGTATAGCTTTCCTTTCTACATTTGAGTTTAGGATGTCGTACTATTAAGAGGGATACCACATGCATATAATTGGTTGAATATTAGTGCTCAAAATGATTTATCTTTGTGTGAGTTGAAAAACCTAAGTCAAAATTCTAACTCCGGGTTGTTTCACATATCACAACACTTACACCGGGTTTATTTGCAAGATTTTCAACATCTCTTGAAGGTTTTGGACCATGTTTATCTGCTGGGTTTGATAGCCCACGAAACTAGCTTTCCATAGAGTCCAAGGTCATCGAAATCGGACTTCGGAGTAAAAAGTTATTGCATTTTTACTTGAGCAACATCAGACTATCCGATTTGAAATCAGACTATCCGATCACATCAGACTATCCGATGCTCAGACTATCCGAAATTTCACAGAACTTCGCTCTCTGTCTTTGGACTGAGTGTTGGCTTAAAAACATCGGACTATCCGATGTGAGATCAGATTGTCTGATACATCGGACTATCCGAAATTTCACAGAACTTCACTCTTTGTCTTGAATTGATTTTTATTCCTCTTGAGTGAAATTTTCTAAGTGTCAATCAGACTATCCGATATCATCTCGGACTATTCGAGGTGGGATGAAAAGATTCTCTCCCAATGGTCACATTTTGGGGATCTATAAATACCCCCCACCTAACCCTTTTCTAGGGTTACCCAACTCATTCAACTCACATTCACTTTGGGTTGAGCTTTGTGCTTAAGTGCTTTGGATCTTTGAGCTCTTTCTTCCTCTCTCAAATCCCTCCCTTGTTCTTTGTGTGGTGGATCTTGGTGGTTGTGGATTTGGTGTTTGAGGGCCTAGTGTGCGTTCCACTCGATCTTGAGCACTAGGATTTGTCCAAGAGTTGTGTGGTGTTTATTACTCTTGGAGGTTGAGGACTCCTAGACGACTAGGTGTCATTCTTGGACCACCGATCTACTTGTGGTTAGCCAAGAGAAGTTTGTGAAGGCCGGATCTCGCCTCCGCAAGGAGAGAGATACCCTTAGTGGAAGGAGGAGTGCATTTGTGCAACCTCACGAGGATAGGGTTGAAAAAGACCCGGCTCTTTGCGAGCTCATCAACGGAGACTAGAATCCCCTCAAGGATTTGAACTCCGGGAAATACATCGTCGCGTAAATCTCGGTGATATCCTTACTCTCTTTACCTTCTTGTTGCATTGCTTTGTGCCACGCTAATCTTGTTGTTTGTTGAGCTCATATCCTTGCTTGTGGATTGGATCTAGAGCTTTTAGGTTGTTGTTTGGTTGATTGTTGTTTTGCAGGTCAGACAGTCCGATCTCAATTCAGACAATCCGATCTACATAGGACTATCCGACCCGGTCAGATTGTCCGATCTCACTTCAGACAATCCGATCTACATAGTACTATCCGACCTGGTATCAGACAATCCGACCCTGTTTTGTTTTAGCTTCCGTATTTATTTTTAAATCGTATATTCACCCCCTCTAGGCGATATCAAGGTCCTTTCACCACCGATTTAGGATGCTGTATTAAACTTTTCGAGGATTAGGCTTATTTACTAGTGGAAGTAATGCTATTATTCGTCAGAGTTTCCTGGCCACATTCAGCCTGGAGAATGAATATGTGGCTGCAATGGGTAGGCTATGGGCGACCAAAAAGATTCAGTCCAATTGAGCTAATTTAAGTCGATATAAACCCAGGGCAATCCTGGCACTTCTTATTATCTTGATTTTGCGATAATATAGAACATATACCATATTTGGATGCTAATGGAACGTCAAAGAATGGAATACATCAATGTTTTCTATGTTACTAACTGAATCAGAACGATTTGCTAAGAGCCATTTCCCCCTAAATTCAATTATGTCTGCAGCTTTACTTTGGTTGGGGCAACCAAAAGCCTATCAACAATCAGATATATTAGTTGCTATGACTTGAACTTTATATCTCAATATGTAATAAGAATACATACCAATGTCTGTTTTGTTTTGGTTAATGTCTTATTTCTTAGATAGGTTGTGTGTAATTCAGCTCGTAGAAATTCCTTTAACTTGGACATAAAAAATGGTTATACCATACTGACCCTGATCTGATGACTCTTGGTGATAAGTCTTTTTTGGCCTATTGCAGGTTGGGCCACTTGCTGCCTATTATAAACTACCACTTATTCGTGTCCTTGTGGTAAGTATGTAATATCTAATCTTTATGAGTGCTAAGTTACATAGCAACCTGACTTTTCTGGCGTGAATTTCAGGCATTTGATGACAGGGACCTGCCCTGTGGAGTTCTTCGTTTACAACCTAAAGGAGGATATGGGCACCATAATGGTCTGTTGATTTTATAATCATGTGTTTTAATGAAGTAATTTGTCATTCAAAAGGTGACCTGATAAGCAAGATGCTGACTTCATTAAAAAGAGACAACATATTCTTCCCTTCCAATCTGTTTACTTAATTACATTTTTTTATTTGTAGTGGTAATTTCTTCATGCACCTTTCCATTGTCCTCTCATGAACATGTTTTTTTTGCTCCCTTTAGATAGCCTGAGGCAGCCATAGTTCTGTTGAAAGGTTTACCATACATAAAGCACACCGTTCCCACATGAACATAATTTTTTTTTGCTCCCTTTAGATAGACTGAGGCAGCCATAGTTCTGTTGAAAGGTTTACCAGACATAAGCACACTCTTATCTGTGTGGTAGCATTCTCCCTTGTTTTACATGTTTACATGCGAAATTATTTTATGTCTGCAACTAAGTGTTTTTTTACATTGACACAAAATATTTAATACCTTTCTAGTTTATCAGGGTGAAGAGTGTGATATACCATTTTTGTAAGAACCGAGAATTTGGTCGATTAAGGATTGGTATGTTTGACATCTGTGGCATTCAGTTTTTTTCCTTAATGTGGAAAATATTCATACTTTACAGGGGCAGATCTAAGTGTTGCCACCGGTGTCAGGCGACACCGACGACTTTCGGCAAAAGTTATACTTAAACTGCTTATCCATGTAATATAACATTGTATTCTAAATATAATTAATATACTATGATATTGATAAACACATTATAACACCAACAAATCCACCACTCATACTTTAACATATTCAGGAATCGGATGGCCACCTGGCCAAATGGACCCCAAAGCTTTTGTGCTCCAGAAGTTTAATAAGACCAGTCGAGAACAGGTAAATATCTGGGCTAGTACTTGTAGTTTCGTGTCATTCCTTTTTTTTCTGAGTTGAGTTTTTGTACAGTAATCATTGTATCATTACTTCCATAATTCTCACTGGATGATCATGCTCATTTGCTGGGATATATTCATATGACCAAAAGTCCAAAACTCTGGTTATATTCTGCATGTAAGCCGCACCTAGATTTATTCTACTTCAGTTAAAATCTTAATAATTTCTCGCAAATGAGAGATGATTTATAGGCTTGCAACATGTGTACGTTTAGAAGATTGGCTTAACTTCCATATGAAGTTTACCCTGTGGTCAACTTCCATATTGTGTACCAATCCAATATAATCCCGTGAAGCTCACAGCCGTTGAGATATCCTTAATCTTAATTGTTTTAGATAAATGCCACCATACCATATCGGTGAAACCGCTTTTCAGACCAGTCTATTTGCCTTGGTTTTTAAAGATGGGGAAATCGTTTTACGGTTGAGGGAGCTGATTCAATTAGCATCAAGAGATAAGGGAGGTAAAGTGGACTTATTGCTTCCGGAAAATTCTCCCCACGAGACAAACAAAGCCTCAGGCTCAGGGGGGGTTTCAGAACAAATCATTTCAAGGCCATGGGCTCTCATGGCCGTGCGTGCAGTGCAGATCAGCAGAGCGTTTCCATGATGACCGATCACGGTCACGGGGACATGATGATCGAACAAGAGCTGCCGGGCCGGCGCTCCGCCATTAATATATTCATCTCGTCACATATATAGTACGTGCATACACATATATATGCGACCGTGTACAAGTTTGTGCGTACGTGGGCCCCTGCCCACCCACGCACATACGCACGTACGTGAACTACTACACTGATCACACACTCCATATATGCACGCACGCAGATAGACCTGCCGTAACTTATTACTACTAGTACTTGTGTTGTAACAATTAATGGCATATATATGCATGGCCGATCGACATATATATATATAGCCAAGCAAGCCGGTCGATCGACAATATATCTAGGTCGTAAGTAAATTAAATCATGTCGCACATCGCCGTGGAGCGCAACCGGCGGCGGCAGATGAACGACCACCTCAAGGTGCTCCGCTCGCTCACGCCCGCATTCTACATCAAGCGGGTACGTTTGTTGTTGTTGTTATTGTTGTTTTCGTTTTCTATACAAGTTGTTGTTGTATGTGTGTATACCTACTTAATTAATCTTCATGTATGCACAAAAATAAAAAAAAAATATGCAGGGCGACCAGGCGTCGATCATCGGCGGCGCCATCGACTTCATCAAGGAGCTACAGACGCTGCTGCAATCGCTGGAGGCCCAGAAGAAACGCAGGCAGCAGCCGCAGCCGCACTTGATCTCGCCGGCATCGGCCTCCGGCGGCAGCCCCAGCCCCACGCCCAGCCCGCGCTCCCTCATCACCTCCTGCTCTCCCACCGCCTGCTTCAGCAGCGGCAGCAGCAGCGCTGGCAGCTCATCCTCCATCTCCCCCAACAATAAGCCGCAGCTGCAGGTAGCAGAGCTCGCCGCCTGCTGCAACTCCCCCATGGCCGACGTGGAGGCTAGGATCTCCGGCGCCAACGTGCTTCTTCGCACGCTCTCCAGGCGCGCCCCGCCCGTCAGGATCATCGCCCTTCTCGAGAGCCTCCATCTCGAGGTGCTCCATCTCAACATCACCACCATGGACGACACCGTCCTCTACTCCTTCGTCCTCAAGATCGGCCTCGACTGCCACCTCAGCGTCGACGACCTTGCCATGGAGGTCCACCAGACCTTCTGCTGCATCATGCCGCCGCCACCTGCTGCAGGCCACCCCGATTCCTAGCTGGCTAGCTATATATCATCACCTCGATTCATCAAGTTGCATTGGTGAAGGGATCTTTATCTCTATATATATTTATATATATTTATGTAGGGTAAGTGTTTTCATCACTCGAGAGTATATCCCCTTATTTCATGCATATCATCTAAATAGTTATTAAAAAGTTGAAAAAATAACTTTACAAATAAGTAAGTTAAAATTCAACTTCTACAGCTGTAACAAAAAATAACAAATATAGCTGCGAATGTACGTTAACTATTTCAGTTTAATTTGTTCTTTTTGTTGCAACTTATAAAAGTCAAATTTGATCTTACATGTTTGCATGTTTGTGGAGTGATAGATTTCATATTAATATATGTTGTCGATTTTTTTAAAAAAATTATAACTATTTAGATGATATGTAAGTAATGAGAGAATATCCCTTCGAGTGATGAAAATCTATATCCATTTATATATGTATGTGTGATCTCATTTCTAAGCTAGCCACATCGCGCGTGTGTATATATATATATATGTATCGATCGAGTAGTGCTCCATCTACTCCATTTTAATTGTTAGCCGTATTTTGGTTTTAGTAATTCTTTAATTTTACTTAGTATGTACTCTCTTATAGTTACTAGTATTAAGACAAATAATGTTGTGTGAAAAGTACTTTCAAGTATGAATCTGTTGGTGTAATTTTTATTCCCTAATTTTTTTAAAGTTTTACTTTCTGAAATGAATAATGCCTTATAGGACTGAGGTGAATGGAGAGTGAGTGCACTACGGAAGTGTTTGGTTTACAGCCCAAAATATTTTTTTTGAGAATTATTCGTGCATTTTATTTATAGTTTAGAGTTAAGATATATATTGTACTAGTGACATTTGTAGCTTCGGACCTACGACAAGACTGTTGAAGAGAACAGCATGATTTGCGGATAGACCCCTCAAAGAAGTCTAAATTACATATAAGTCCAACAAATAAGCATACAAGGACACCAAAAGAAAATAAAAAAGCAATCCAGTCCTTGAGCTTGATTCTTCTTCCTCCAAGCCGCTGTTAAACTTGATTCTTCTAGCGATAGGTATGGTGATAGCGAGGGTGGCTGCAAAAGAAGATGCCAAGCCACAAACCCAACAAGCAAGCTAAGCAAAAGAAAGCTCAGCCAAACCTTGGAGCTTTGTCGCTGGAGATATGTAGAAACACCAGAGGAATAGCAGGAACCTCGCTGGAGAGAGTTCAATTGGCTAGCGCAAGCTCTTCGAATCCTACTTTTGGAGTACGCCTTTCAGCGGTTGTAGGCGTCAAAGCTTAACCCTACAACCATTCACCAGACAATGGTAGCCAGTGCAAGCACCAACTATTCCGTCGATGACCCGCGGTTGCCGGGATGAGGAAGACGGATGCCTGCATCTTCTTCGAACTATACAAGAAGGGGGAGAGCAACAATGGGATGAACCTGACTACGGGATAGACCCAACCACTCTCTGGACCCTCCTTCCCTCGTCGACAACCGGCGGCCACTGAAGACGGAGGGGTAAGGGAAAGTTGATCACCTTTGGGGTAGCCTCTTAGTCTCTCAGAGCCTCATGATGGTTCGAGATAGAGGAGAGCTCACCAAGAAAACGGCTCGAGAAGTACTACCACAACCCAAATTAAACCATGCCAAATAATTGGCTATGCCAAGAAAATCTTTCACCTATTTTGTTTGTAAAAAAAATATGGATATATTTAGTAATACAAATAAAAGCCTACCCAACATTGCCAAATTATTTGGCAACGGTCCAAACAAACGGCCTACGAAATTTAGCCATTGGCAAGAAAATTGGGAAGGCTAGTAATCAAGGTTGTAAAAATCTCGATTTTGTTATACAATTTTATGACTTTACGATCCTAATTCATTAAGAAGCATGATTCTACGATTCTTCTCTCCATTCTCTAAGAGACTATCTATAATATTTAATTATTTATGGTGTCTTATTTTCCATTTAAAATACTCAAAAATTTTAACATCTAATAACACTATAGTTTATATATGTTACATTTGAAATTGCATATATTTAGACTATAAGTTTTGAAGTTTACAATTAATGTAATTTCTCTAGTACCTAATCCCTCCATCTCAAAATATGTATTTTTTAAAAAACATATCTAGACATAGGCTATATTCAAATTCGTGTATAAAAGTTTATTATTTTTATTTATTTTGAGTAAGGAGTACTACGTTAAAAAACTAAAAATTTAAAAAAGAGGATGATATAAGCTATATTTAAATTCATGTATAAAAATTGATTTATTTTGGGCCGAAAGAGTCTACATCGAAGAACGATAACTTAAAAAAATTGAGTGAATAAAGCATGCGAAACAATAAAACCAAAGCTCAGCCGCAGTGCCTTATGACTTGGAAATCTACCTTTGGCAGTTGGCACTTGGCACAGTTATCTGCATGAACAACATAAGGTCTCAAAAAAATCTAATGCTCCAATAAGAGCAAGTTTAACAGTAGAGCTCACTACTTACTATAAGTCAATCTTAGAACTAACATATATAATAGGTTAACTACAAGATTAATTTTATTTTTTTCATCCTCTCTCTTTCTCTCACTTTCTCTCACTGTGAATTTAATGCATATTTTTTTGGAAATTGTGTTAACCTAACTCTTACATGAGAGCTAACACTCCTCACTTTTCTTTACTTTTCTCTTCCAGCATATAACTTGCTTATAAGTCACTATTATCCATGCTCTAATCGACCGTGATCCAGTAGTTTTGATTTGCTAATACACATGCAAATAGTTACGAAACAATAAGAAATGCTACTACGAAAATCATTTTAACGAGTGGCTAATTGTATTTGCACACACTACTGCAAAACAGTTTTTTCGCTGGTAGCCAAAACATGTTTTGCTGGCGACCAGCAGCACCGTCAACAAATACGTATAGAGAGGGGAGAGGAGAGACCAAAAGGGGGAATTTTTGTCATTTTGCGCGTGCGTGGTGGGAGGCGCAGCGCCCCCAAGCAGGATCATGTGAAGTCTCTTGAGAGGCCTGGTAGAGCAGAATGCCCTTTCTATATGAGATTTGGTGATTGTAAATTTGCATCAGCATGCAAATATCACCATTCAAAGGACAGGTTCCCTTATAGATCATCAGCTGCTTCAGATAATTCCAATGGGCTCCCTTCAGCAGATAGTTCAGGTGGAGCTTTGTGCAAGCAGGAACATGTGGGGACTATCCTGAGAGGCCTGGAAGACCAGAATGCCCTTTCTATGCGAGATTTGGTGATTGTAAATTTGCATCAGCATGCAAATATCACCATTCGAAAGACATGTTCCCTAATAGATCATCAGCTGCTCCACATAATTCCAGTGGGCGTTGTCCAGCAGGGAGCTTTGTGCAAGCAAGAACATGTGAACTATACTGAGAGGCCTAGATGCCATTCAGATGATCCACTACGGGGAAAAGAACTGGTGGAATATCCAGAGAAACCTGGTGAACCAGAATACCCTTTCTATATAAAAAATGGGTACTGTAAATCTGGTGTAGAATGCAAATTCCATCATACAAAGGGTTCAACTCCAAACAGGTGGAGCCCAAATGATGTCAAAAAGCCAGTTGCTCCCAAGGAACACCATCCAGCAACCAAAATCGAACTACAAGACCATATGTGCCAGCAATACCATTATCCAGAGAGACCTGGACAACCAAACTGTCGGTACTACATGCAGTTTGGGAAATGCATGTATTGTTCTGCATGTATATTTCATCATCCTAAAGATAGACTTTCAAGTGGTTGGCATCCATCGGAGAGTGTTCTGAGGCAAAGAGGAACACAAGGAACACACCCCGTATCCTGAGAGGCCTGGTGAACTGGAGTTTTTCTAACTTTCTACTACATGAGGCACGGCTCTTGTAAACTCCAGAGGAACTGCAAGTACCATCATCCAAAAGATCGACTCTCTAAGAAATCGGTATGAATTAGTAATCAAATTTAGAAGTTTATAGTGCATTTCACTTTCTTCTGAGGTGACAATGTTATGCATTTGAATGGCAGTATGACCCGGCCTTTGACTGAATTCATCCACGTCTACCACGGGACAGGGAATGTTTTGTTTTTGGATGCTGCAGGTACACCAACCGCTGCTAATTTCCTCCCCATCTCTTGACCTGAACATGATATTGAAATTCAGATATATTTGGCTCCTAAACTCTACAATTGAGCAGGTCAATTCCCTTTGTAAACGAATTGTCATGGCACACAGCTAAAATAAAACTCTACCTTTGGTTAAGTTCCCGTAGAGGCCCATGCTTCAAGAAAAACGTTTTTGTCTTGATCTGCACACATTCTCCAATGGTTAGGGTTTAGTTACTCTCTTACTATCTGTGCGGCGGCTGATGACTACAGTGCAGATTCCCTTCATCCCATAAAAACTCAACCTAGGATTAGGATGTGACATAATCTGCTGTTCTGGTTGTCTTGTTTGCAGCATGATTCTGTTTCACTCCATGCGATAGAACTAAGAGGGAGATATGACTACTAGAGACCTGGAACAGCGGCTGATGAGTAAGACGGCTGGTTGTCTTGTTTACAGCATCATTTTGTTCATGTGGAACTTGAATTGTTTAAAAGTAATTTCTTGAGTGTGTAACGAGTTGGCTGAAGAGAATAGCAGCTGTTGAGGATGTGAGTTGTCAGGTCATGTACGCAATTAATTAGAAAGTAAAACTGAAAACGCTGTTGTTGCTTCATTGTCGTAACTTCAGAATTTTATTAGTTAAGACATGCTGATCAATATTCCATATTCCATTGCTCTTATGGACTATATTGTAGGCGAAAAATAGAAAAGGATGGGCAAGGACAGATGCGAACAAACTGGAATGACTCTCTCGTGTCTAGCTGCAGTGCCATCTAGTAACGATAGATCCACGCTCCAATTTTTGGGTGTTGGTAAACAGAGAGTTCATTTAAGCACCTAGAAGTCTGATGGCCGAATTGTTGGGTAGAGGCTTTTGTCTGATGTTGAGGCTGGTGCACTGTCGCTGCCTTTTGGCGGAGAAAACTTGACATCCTGCAGTTGCGGTTGCGGCTGCAGACAGCAAACGATGCAAGCTCTCAGCCCCTACTAAACTGCACACTAATATTTGGATTTGGCAGAGAGTAAAACTAGATTGCATGCTTCCATATTAGTGCTTTGTTCAGCTAGTCAATTCAGTGTGGTGTTAGTCAATCCTTTCTCGTTGGAATTAACCGAATAACAGGGAAGAACAATAATTCCATCCAAAATAAACCAATCACTTCACTTGAGGCCTTGCCCGGATAAAATTGTAGCTCAATTCGCACCACAGATTTTCACTAGACTAAATAGTTCGCACCACATAAACCATGTCACGACACTACTCGTAATACCAAATAGTTTGCAGCATTTCATTTCATTTCAGATAACCAACTCAAACGACACAAATATTTCTCAGCTCAGCTCCCGTTGTCTCATTCTTCACTTGGCGGGGTGCTTGGCCTTCGAGTGAGATTGCAGAGCCATTTCACTGTTGAACGTCCTAAACAATGCATACATGAAAACTTTGAATCATTTCCCATAATTCACGTAATACTCCAAAACAAGACAAGCGCATCTCAACTTACTTGCTGCATGACTTGCAAGAAATTGACCCACCACCGGATTTTGGGGACTTCTCCTTTGCCTTATCATTCACAGGGGTCTTGCTAGCCTGTTTTGCCGGATGTGGAGTTGCTACATGGACACCCTTCTTGTCACCTGCTCAGGAGGACCAAATGTAACAAATTCATATCACTAGTTCCAATGCCAATTTATTAATCTCAGGCGCAGCTTCACAGCTACTATCCTGTCTTCTGACCTGATGGTGTAGCAATCTTTGCTTTCTTATCAGACGAAGGTGTCTTCAACACAATTTCAGCTGCTTTCCTCTTTCCAGTCTCTGGCTGCACAGCATCACGTTGTTTATGATAAGAGTGCAGAAAAAACAAACTAACTATATCCTTCAAACACATATAAGAGTACAGAAAAACAAGCAGACTATATCCTTCAAACACATACCTTCTTTGGAGTCTCTTCCTCGTCACTCTCATCCTCATCATCTTCGCTGGAATCATCCTCAGAAGAATCCTATAACAGGCCATTGCACTGCTGTTAGTATGGAAAAATCCTCCATAATAATAAAAAACAGTAGGTAAAATACACAATGTTTCCCCAAAAATTACTCACATCATCATCATCATCCTCAGGAGAAAGATCTTCGTCCTCAGAATCATCCTCATCGCTGTCATCATCATCCTCATCATTCACTGCAGCCTTTGATTTTGAAGCTGAAGAATCTGTCTTGCCTTGTTTTTTCCGCTCATTTTCCTTCCCTTCAACTTTGCCTTAGAAAAGTAGATGCAAAGTCTTCTTATAAAGTTTCAAAGAGATGTGCAAAAGGAAACTGTGATTCCAATCACAATTAGAAAGGAGAAACTATGGTACCATTTGCCTTGGGAGCAGGAATGATCTTTTCTTCCTCCTCTTCATCTGAAATCAATTATAAACAGGCTGGTTAAATTCTCTCTAGGCAGAACACAAGCACTAGTAGCAGTCATACCTTCAACTTCTTCAGAATCAAAATCCATCGTGGCACAAGACAAAGGGCAGGTCAAGGAAAAATTATATTGTAATACATACCTTAATGACAATAAAATAAAGAGTATGACATTATACGCATTACATATGTTGACCAAACATGGTAAAACATTACAAAGGATATTCATCTTCCTCAGCCGGCTGGGAAACCTTGTAGCCAGAAAAGAACACACTAGCAGTCTTTGAAGTGTGTGACAGCTCGAACTCTTTGTCAAAGACCAAATCAAATTGGATTTGAGGGAACTTGTCAGCTGAGAGTGTTCCAATGACTAGCTTTTGATCATCAGTTTTAACATACATCACTGCATTGTCAGATCCTTTCTTTGATTCCCCAAGAGCAGCCTAGCAAAAAATCGTTGAAGAACAAAAGGTTAAGTACTCCACGAGAACACAAAAGCAACACTGTTCATAACAAAAAAAACAGGAGGACAGAAGAGGAACAGGATAAACCTGAGAAAGGTGCAAAAAGCGTTCATCTTCAGGCTCACATTTGACAGTTTGTCCAGGCTTGACTTCAAGACCTGCACAACTTTGACTAATCAGTGAAAAACTCATGCAGAGAGTCTAATCTTCCTTCCCTTCCAAGAAGGCATGAATGAAACAGTAAACTACAGTTAATTTGGCAATACTTTTTGAAAATTAAATGACTACTATAGTATGAACATACTTTTCATGAAAAATCTAATGATATGAATTGTTCTGTTTAATGAATGTTCTATATCACATTGATTGGTCAAAGTTACATAGATTAGATTGCACTGATTCTAAAACATGATATATATTTATAAATAGGGGTATCACATTGATTGAACACAGCTGCATATATAAAATAGCAGAGCAAAATCTATAACTATATCTATACTACTTTAAATGATGCTAGTGGGGGTGTCCAAATCTCCCTCCAACACCACAAGCTGACATATGGCATATGGGGCCATAAGGTCCCCACACATAAATGTTTTTTTGGCTTTGGATATGACATTATATGCCTAATCAACTATGCTATAAACTTGTATCTCTTATAATATCCATTGCAACGCACAATGCCTTTAGCTAGTAAAGTTGAAAAACGTTAGTGTTGTAAATAAACGAGGATGGCCCATAGAAACGAGCAAGGTATGTACTGTAGTAATATATGATATCAGCTATGAGACTCAAGAAATTCATATCAGAATGTATTAACTGAAACAGAATGAACAAATGATTCTCGAAAATACTAGGCGCGCGCATAAAAACGTAAAGGCGGGCAACCAATACGGGTACGCATGATGGAAATAGACGCGGCCCATGAAAACTAAAATCCAATTGATCCCTAACGAAGAAGAATAAGAATAGGGAAGAAGCCATGGCCGCGATTCCGTGCGAACCCAACACACTCGAAGGTGAAACGAATCGTGTCTAATCCCTAACAAAGAAGAATCGCGCGAACCCAACACCCTATCGAAGGTGAAACGAATCGCGTCCAAATCAAATGAAAACACCCTACCGAAGGTGAAACGAATCGCGTCCAAATCAAATCAAATAAAAACCGAAGCTGCGCAGTATGGATGGAGATATGGTGGGGAAGAGAGAGGTAGAGGAGGAGCTTACCCCAGAACTCCATCGGAATCGGCGGCGGCGGCGGCGGCGGAAGAACCCTAGAAAAGAAAAAGGTGGGAGGCGGAGCTAGGGTTTAAGGGTATGACGAGATGAGGATTGGGAATGCGAGAGAAGCGATACGGGTTTTAAAAGGGCACAGGACGAGCCATGACCGTCCGATGCCGCGCTTCACATCATCACAGCCGTTGGTTTGCACGCGTTGGGCTTGGGCTGACTATGCTGCTGCTGGGCCGTTCATTTACTCTTTTTCTTTCATTTACTCTTTCCTTTCCTTTCGAGAGTCGAGAGACTGCTGCTTGCTCATACTACACGACGATTAGAATACACGTACTCCAGTCTCCTACATGCATGAGAAGCAACACAACCCAACTTTCCAGTCAACACACAAGAACAATATTGGTTAGTCTATTCTAGTACCGGAAAGAAGAAGCATTGAAGGCTTGAAGCCAAGTTTACAAACAAGAATGTTGTCACTTGTCACTCATAAATTGAAACCAATCAACATCAACACAGGCAGCAGGTAGTACAACAAATTCAACATGTTGACCTCTCAAGGCACGCAGGGAACAATCAATCAGTCTAATTATCTGGAAATAATTCTTGCGAGGTTGCCATCGTTCAGTTTATATATACCCAAACGAGAACAGTAAACACAATTGTATCTTGTTTGTTAAAAAAATAATATAATTCTCAGCTGATTTGTGTCTTTCTTCATCTGCCTGAAAGTGGAAAACCTTTAGCAGGTACTACTAATCGCATTCAATGTTTTTTTCCCACACTCGAACCTAGCTGTTCCTTCCACCTCCTGAGGCTGTCATCATCCTTCAGGGAAAATCAAGCCATTCATACCAAAAGAAATGAAAGATTGTCTGCCAAGTGCTACCCACCCTTTGTCATCATCCTTTTACTTTGTGCTCTGCCCAATATCACAATCCAGAACATTCATCTAAAAAACATTCATCTCAGCGATAGTATTTGGTTGCAGATTGTACTAGATGTGCATAAATGGTAATGCCAGTGATAATGGACCGAGACAAAAAGAAACTGGATGTGTTTGGTACTCAAAGTTAGGTTTTCATACCAACTCTCACCATAGCAATCGAGAGCCAAGCAAGCATGTAAATCTTACATATCCTTACACTGTAACAATTTCTTAACAAAAAAAAACTATTGCGCAATAATGAGGAATCAAGGCAGTACTAAAAAGTGCACAAAAAAGGAACCATTATATGCACTGACAAATGATGAATGGAACTTCTCTATAAACTGTTCAAAACAAAAACCTTCACTATGAACTGAGTTTTGCTGCAAATTCAACTCCATAAACCCTATTCATTTCAGTATCATTAGTAGGAAGAAGGGGCACTCGTGTTCAAGAGGACTCAAACCCATGCATCTACACCTCCCACCAACTGAGCTTGATTGAAGGCGGTTCATAAACACATAATTTTATCATGCAGAACCAAAGCAGGCCACATGAGAACAGCTAGTGTGCAGTAGTATAGTATGACTTGTCAGCCAAAACTCATATGAACAGAACAAATATTCATGCAGGACCTCATATAGGATATGGGAAGATGTGAGAGAAACAAAGATTTTGATTAACTTCCTTGCTAAGTTGCTCGGCCTACAAGCGGTATAAATTAACTCAGCAACACAACAGGACCAACCATTTTCTGTGCAAATTCAAAGAATTGAACATGATTATGGTATCTAGGGTAATCCAGACAGTAAAATGACAAGAGCACCAGACCTCATGGACCAACAACCTACTACTATGTCACACAAAAGAAATCTGGAATTATTTAAACCCAAACAAGCTGTGGCAGTAAAACCTCATATCATAAGAGCACATTCTATGACGAATTTGCACATGGTCACAACAATGCATAGACACACACTTGCCAGATAAATTAACCTTATAATTAATAAGAAAGGAAATTCACCAAAATTACTTAAGATATAGGCACAGAAAAAAAACAGAGATATTGATTGAATGGAACACTATTGGATGTTCAAATTGGAAGTGAACACTGATGTCTCATCGCCACTGGGTGCACTTAAAGCAACATATATGATATATCCGGTTATTCCTAAAGGAACTATATGTGCTACCTAAGGACCATTATCAAAATTTATCCGAGAAGTGAATATCATTAAAAGCATACTCCAATCCTGATCTCGAGAAACTACTTAACAACATGACAGTAATAATTTTGGTTGCAACATTTAACAATCTTCACAGTATGTCTCCAGCTAAATCAGCGAACACACATTCACACCTGCAGGTAGTGCCAGCCATCCAGGTCCTCCCTTCTGTGCTGAGTACTGACGCTAGCCACACTATGGATTAGCAGTGCCCAGGTCAGAGTCCATGCGATCAACTTCTGCATTAACACATGGCATTACACTTCCAGCCTCCACCGGATCAATCGATGTCTTCTCTTCAGAAACCACAACAGCGCCAGCATCTGCAGGCCTAGTTTCTTTGCTCTCCCCCGAAACTATAGCTGCAGTCTCTGCATCTCCTTCAGGCCGAGCTTCTGTGACATCTCTTGACACCTGACCTGCAGCTTCTACAAACACAGCTTGAAAGGAACTGTTCTTTCTTGGTCTTCCACGACCTCTCTTGATCCCCATTGATTTAGCATCTCCAGTTTCAGCAGGCCTTGCTGCTGATGGTTTCTCCTTTTTTGGACGGCCACGGCCTCTCTTCCCCACCAATGTAGAAACCATAGGTTCATTTTCCAATGGCATCTCCTTCCTAGGATTCCCAGGCCCTTTCTTCTCCATTGAAGAAGCACCATCAGTGAGCAGACACCTAACTTTACCTCCATTTTGAACAGCTCCAGCCTCACCTCCATCTTCAGTGTCTACCTGTGCTGCCACAACACCTCCAGCTTCCAATGGCCTCTTCTTTCTTGGCCTCCCAGGCCCTCTCTTAGTCATTGCAGCATTGCCAGAGAGCACAGACCAAGATTGCAATGGCTTATCCTTTTTAGGGCGTCCACGGCCACGCTTCACTCCCAACACAGCAGCAGCAGTGGGTGGCACTGACAGCACAGGAGGAGTGGCATTCTTGCGAGGGCGGCCAGGTCCACGTTTGAATCCAGACGGCCTCCCAGGTCCAGGCTTGACTAGAGAAGTGGCGTTCTTCCGTGGGCGTCCAACATCCCGCTTCAGTGGAGATGCAGGCAGCGGAGTAACGGAAGAGGCAGCAGCAGCAGCATTCTTGCGCGGCCTCCCGGGTCCCCGTTTCACTCCCAGTCTCAAAGGGGTAGCAGCAGCATTCTTGCGCGGCCTCCCAGGTCCCCGCTTCACTCCCAGTCTCAACGGGGTAGCAGCAGCATTCTTGCGCGGCCTCCCAGGTCCCCGCTTCACTCCCAGTCTCAACGGTGTAGCAGTAGCAGCAGCATTCTTGGGCGGCCTCCCAGGTCCCCGCTTCACTCCCAGTCTCAACGGCGTAGCAGCAGCAGCTGCAGAGGAGGAGTAGGAGGAGGCCACAGGGAGAGGGTTCTTCCGGGATCGCCCGCGCCCAGGCTTCGCCTCAAGCACAGGAACCGGAAACAGGGCTGTATTCTTGCGAGGTCGGCCGGGTCCGCGCTTTTGAGGCGCCGCGGAGGCGGAGGCGGAAACTTTCTTGGGCGGTCGTCCTCGTCCTCGTCCTCGACCGGCGGTGGCGGAGGTGGAGAGAAGGTACGAGTGTCCAGACATGAGGAGAAGGCCCTGTGACCTGAGGCGGCGGAGGTGAACGCTGAGGAGCGCGTCGTGGTGAGAGGGGAGGCCGGAGAAGTTGTCGGAGATGTACTTGGCGATGGCACGGCGGCTGGAGCGGATCGGATCTGGAAGCTCCTTGAGCGCCTGCAGGATCATCTGCACCAAATCAAGGAGATCTGGAGCAAGTGAGAAGTAGAAGGAAGCATCCAGATGCATATGCTCGATTCAACCGACAAAATACTAAAATTTTCGGATGGGGTGAATATCTGAGAGAGAATCTTGCCTCCTTGTAGGTTGGGTGGGGGCGGCCGGCGGCGCCCGGCCCCGGCGCCGACGAAGGGGAGGCGACGGCGACGACCATTTCCGTCCCCCCGGTCTCTCGCTCGCTGATTTTCCTTTTTTTTTCCTTTTCTTTTTTTAGTGGGGTGGGGAATCGATCGCTCGGAAACGCCCGGATCGGGGGTGATGGTTTAGAGGCGGATCGCTGACGTGGCCGCCGGTCACCTTCGGTCGTTATTAGCTACCCACGCACATACAAAATTATTTATTTTTTAATATAATTTACTTAAAGTTTGCTAAATATCAATCTCGTTATCTTAGAATTTTAAAAGATCGAACTTTATCATCTACGTGTTTCTAATTTTATAGTTCTTAAAAGTCACTTCGGCCTCTACGCCCATCCGTTGTTTTCTCTCTTTATTATCATTGTGATTTTAAAAATCGAACATAATTATCATTTGGATCATTTTTTACTTTTTAGAAGTATCGCTAAACCGTCAGTGGCTTTGCCACTATACTCCTCTACGCGCGACCCGCCCGCTGCCTTCCCTCTTTATTGTCATTGAGATTTTAAAAATTGAACATGATTATCATTAGGGTTTGTTTTTTACTTTACAGAATCGTGCCAACTACCGCGATAGTGCTGCTTAATCGTCATTGGGATTCTATTTGGCTTTTTGTTTATATGTTTATAGTTTTCATATACTCCTAATAGTTTTTATATGTCCCATCAACTCCCACCACTTTACTCCTTTACATTCCTCATTTTTCTCCTCTTTATTGTCATTTGATATCGTTGTGTTCTAGATTAACTATTCTTTTCGAAAAATCCATATTTTTTATTTTAATATTTTTCATTTGTAAATTGTATTCTTACTTGAACTCTTAGAATTATTTTTCTATTTTTTAAATTTATTTTATTTGTTATTCCGAATTTTAATTGATCTCGTCGTATGATCTAGATGGTTTATTTTTTCAATAGTCTTTATTTTTTATTACGAATTTTAGTTATTTATAAATTGTATTTCTAGTTGAACTCTTATTTTTATTTTTCTAATTTCTGAGTTTATTTTATTTTTATTTAGAATTCTGATTAATCTCGTGTTGTGTTATAGAAGGATTAATTGTTGTTTCAATATTTATTTTTTATTCTGAATTTTATTTATTTCAAAATTGTATTCCTACTTGAACTCTTATTTTAATTTATTTATTTTTTATTTCGAATTTTAATTAATCACGTGTTAGGTTCTTATATGGACTCCTCTTTCAATATTGCTTATTTTTAATTCATAATTTCATTTATTTTTTATATTTTGTGACTCTTCTTTTTTTCAATTAATGTGGGAATTTCTAGTCTCCACAGTGAACATGGTATCTTCTTTTCGAGCTGTCTTAATAATATAATAGATGCTCAATTGCATATGGGCTTTTTATACTTGTCCTACGAGTAAAATTGCGTGAATGACAAAAAGAATTGAAAGTGCAATAGGAATTTTTTTCTAGAAATTCTAAGTTTTGCCATTATATGCAATTAATTCTAACTCTCTACCATTGATGGATGTCAATTCCATAAAAATAGCATCATCATACAAATCAATCAATCAATCTATCTATTATATTATTAATAAGACAGGGTTGAAAGGAGGTACCATGTTTGCTGTGGAGGTTAGAAATTCCCACATTAATCGGAAAGAAAGAAAAGAAGAGTTCAAGTAGGAATACAATTTAGAAATAAGTGAAATTGAGAATTAAAAATAAGCAATATTTGAAGAACAGTCCATATAGAACCCAATACAAGATTAACTAAAATGTGGAAAAAAATAATCTGAAATTAGAAAAAGAAAAAAAGAGAGTTAAAGTAGGAATACAATTTTGAAATAACTAAATTCGAAAAAAAAATATTAAAAGAACAGCCCATCTTGAACACAAAACGAATTACGGAATAAAAATAAAACAAATTCTGAAATTAAAAAAGAAAGCTCAAGTAGAAATACAATTGACAAACAATTAAAAGTCGAAATTAAAAAAAGGAATATTGGAATAACAGTCCATATAAAACCTAATATGAGATTGGAATAAAAAATAAAATAAATCCTGAAACTAGAAAAAGGAAATAAAAAGAGTTTAAGTAGGAATACAGGTTATAAATAACTGAAAATTTAGAAAAAAAATAACAAAAATTGAAAAATAGTGCATGTAGAACCCAACACGCAATTAATTAAATTTTGAAAAAAAATTAAAATATATTTCAAAATTAGAAAAAAAAGAGAGTTCGAGTAGAAATACAATATACAAATAATAAAAAATTGGAATATAAATAAAAAATATTGAAAGAAGGTAATATAGAACGCAACGGTGACAGATGCCAAAAAGTGGAGGGGGTAGAGAGCGAGCAAGTAGTGTGTAACACCCTGAAAATTTCGACTTTGGAATACGAAATTAAAAATTCGGAATAATCAAAAATCTTTTCCAAATGCATTCATACCTGAATTAATTTAATTCGATCTGTCATTTTTCTTTCATGCGTGGGCTAATAGCCGAACGACTGAGAATAGGTCGGTATTTAATTTCAAATATTATTTATTCAAGGAACTATGATTGTCGGATGGAGAAAATCCACAACGGGGGACCGTGCGGCCCCTCTTTTTGAGTTCGGCCCAGGGGCGCGCGAAAGAGGCCTCCTCAGGCCCTTCTCCGGTGAGGCCGGCGAGGAACAAGATCGTCTGTCAGAGGACGGTACACACGCGAGCGTTTATACGGTTTGGGCCGCAGATGAGGCGTAATACCCTATTCCTGTGTGGTGGATTATGTATGTGGGTTCTATCTCCCCGGAGTTGGGCAAGAGGCGCCGCTGCTCAGGGAGAAGAAGTGGAGGAAAGCATCCAACCCCCTACTTCTAGGCCTGGGCCTCCTTTTATACCTCAAGGGGTCACCACAGGGGCCAAACAGGCGGTTTTCTAGAGAGAAAGGAGCAAAAATATTTACAGATGTATACTATGTCGTGGCTTGGAGTGGAAGCCTTCCGCTCCTGTGGATTCGGCACGGCGTTGGTCAGACCGCCCATCATGGCGGTTGGCCCAGCACGTCATTCTTCATTAAGCCGGATGGAATCCGGCTATTCACCGTAATCTGTGCGGTGCGCCAGGTGATTGGACCGGACGCACCAACCTTGACATGGCGCAGGAGCCGGATCGGCACCCACGATCTTAACGCAGCTTCATTGGGAAGTGTATCATACCTACCGCGTGTGCGCTAGCACGCACGGCACTGTACGCCGTCCCATCAGTCATTCACATCGGTCTCGTGCCGGTCAGCCATCGGCGACCGGTGTCAGATGAGCGCGCGTCACTTCGCAATCGATGCGGTACACGCGCGGTGCAGGCGCACTACGCCTGCGCCGTCATTTAATGCGGGTAGGTGAGCGCTGGGAGCGCTCACCCGTCTGGTGGTACGTGGCGATGGCCCGAGGGGGTCGGGGGAGCCCGACCCCTGCAGGATCTCCCCCGGAGGGGGTAGTGCGCCATGGGAGGGCGGCCGCCACGTCACCCTTGGGCCTTCTCACCCCTCGGGGGATGGTCACGTGGATGGACGGGGCCGCCTCAAGCCCATAGTCGGTATACCCCTAGGCCCAGGACACCAACAATGATTATGAGATATCCTAATCTTTGCATAGGCCAACTATTTTCGAAAAACCCTTCTCTATATATTAAAAACCCTCGAGCATATTTACTTTATGAATAAAGCTATATATATATACGTAACACCGTTTTGATAAAACCCAATATGGGATAGCTTATTAAAATAAATACTATTTTACTAAAGAAATATAGCTTGATTATTTTCTATGAACCTTACAGAGTCTGCCTTCGGAAAACTAATTGCAAAATAATATCTATTGGTAATATGTTTACTAAAAACCTTATTTGCGCAATATAATTCCTAAAAGGCTATTTTGAAAGATATGACCTCCTCAGACAAAGTCTAGTCGTCAGACATAATTTTAGCTTGCTTGTTATTATGTATTATTTATTTTTGTATGTAGATTTTGTGCCAAAGGTCTCAATTAAATCTTATCTCTAAAGAGTTTGTCCTCTGTTCGACGTTCTTCCTTTCTTTGTCCCCTCCGTCTGTCCCATTTAATCGTTTCGGTGCCAATCAAATTAAGGTCCCGAAATTCCTCCCTTCGCAGCGTTATCTCCCCCTCAAACTCTCGGAAATCCTACGGTTAAATTAAAACCACTCTATCGATTCAAACCCGATAATTCCCTCGAATATTGGGAAATCGATCGACGGATTTACCTATCGCGCGTCGATACAAATATCCCCGATTTTATTTCTACCACGACGGTTGGATTTGAATGCCAGACGTCATCTTAAAAATCTGAATTTCAATACCGTCGGGGCGCGCGCAAAGAAATCATAACTCTAATCCTCGCACGGCTCTGCTAGCCAAATGGAATCCGAATGTCTCATTTGGCGACCCAAACATAATCATACAGTATAAGTACAAAAGCAAGTCAAATCCAAATGTCACCTATACAGTCCACGTATACAGTCCCAATATAGAGTCCATTCATAAGTTCAAATTGAATATACATTCCATTTATACAAGCCAATTACCATCCAAATATATCAAATTCAAATTATACAGTCCAAATTACAAACACACAGTCCATTTACAAATTCCAGAAAAATATACAAAAGCCCCTAATACACTTGGGCCTCCCTTTCACTGCCAGCCCACTATCACTCTCCTTATCTCAGCCCAAAGTCCATTTTACCTCCCTGCAGCAACCAGCCAACATGTAACACCCTGGAAATTCGACCGTCGAATACAAAACCTCAAAATACGAGCTTTCAAAAACTTTTAAATTAAGTTGCATCATGTCACGTTTAATCATTCGTTTATTCGATCTTTAATTACGAACTCGGATTTATCAAATCCATCTTAGCACGAACCCTAAAAATAAAAATCAACTAAGTGCACAATTAAGGAAAATTATACTAAAGTAGGTGGTGAGGCAATACTGTAGTAAGGAAAACGCCCCATACAAATGTCACAAATTTAATTGGGGTAATACAAATTTAATAGGAGACGTTACATATGTATATGCAAATGTCGATGCTTATGCATACATATATATACATATATGTGTGTGTATAATGTGTGTAAATATGAAATATGGTGACACAAATTCAAGCGGATATATTTTGCAAATATATAAATATGTATATATACATAGGAGACTAGGTATAAATCCTAGGTGTAAATATATATAAGTGAACGTATAAATATGTGAGAATAATGGGTAAAAAAATATATAATAATAGTAAATAAATTATCGGAACATTAGGGACATTGGTCACATTTATTTGGTTAAATTTACAAATTTTTAAAATGAATTTTCGAGGAAAAACTACCCTAAATATCAAAACAAACCTGGTGGCACTATTCATAGCCCGCCAGGTGTTCGGCCCGGACCCCCCGCACGCGCGCCCACACCCCGCGCCGCGCCCGGACCCGCCGCCGCCGCGCCCTCGCGCCCCGCGCGCGCCTCGCGCGCCGCACGCGCGCCCACGCCCCACGCCGCACCCGGACCCGCCACCGCCGCGCGCACCTCGCGTCCCGTGTCGCACGTCGCCCGCCGCGCCGAACGCGCGTCACCACCCACGCCGCCGTACACGCCCGCCGCGCCCATGCTGTCACGCCACGCCCACCGCACACGCCCCCACGCCGCCGTACGCGCCCGCACGTTGCCGCCGTACCCCACCACCCGCACGCGCACGTCGCCGCCCTTCCCGCGCGCGCGCGCCTCGAGCCGCCGCTGTGCCGGCCTCTCCTCCCCCCGCGCTATAGAAAGCCGCCCCCCATCTCCCCACACCGCCAGCCACTCCTCCTCTTCCCCCACCTCCCCCTGCCTCCCCAAATCCTCCTCGTCGCCGCTGCGCCCCGGACCGCCGCGCGCCCCGTGAACCGCCGCCGCCGGTGAGCCCCCTTACCCCCCTCCTCCCCTTCTGTCGGTCGCGCGAGAGAGAGTGGGAGTAGAGCCGGTGAGCAGAGAGAGAAGAAAAGAAAGGGAGGAAGAAGGAGCAGGAAGGAAGAAACAGAGGGAGAAGAGAGAGAAAAGAAAAGAAAGAAAAAAAGGAAAAGAGTAAAAAAAAGAGAGAGGGGAGAGAAAAAGAAAATAGGAAAGGGAAGAAAAATGGGGAAATAAAAATTTAGACCTAGGAAAGAAAATTTAGGAATTTAGGAGGAGAAAAGAAAAAAAAGATTTTAATGTATATATATACGTAAATATACATATATATATTTATTAGTTGGTGATTAGTCGTAGATCATTTTTAGGGGTTCCAAGAAAAATACGTCGAGATTGTTTGCGACACGTTCATTTAGTCAATAATCCCCTTAGCAAGTTATTTAACAAGATATTTATTTAGACAATTATTGACTGAGTTATAGATATATATGCATATTAATCAGGGGATTAATCGTCGGTCTTTTCTAAAGCGTATACGAAATAAACCGCGGCGATCTATTGACTATTTAGCTGTCTATTTAGTTGGTTCGTCAGTTAGTTTTTACCGTTAATCGAGTTATCCATTTAGCTATTCGTTGCGAATATTTAGTCACTTATTTATCAACTAAGGTTAATGCTTTAATCGGCTAACGCAGTATTTTAGCATAAATGAATTAAAATCAGAATATAACTATTTCGTAAAATAATGGAATAGATACCGAAACTCGACGCTCGCGCTCGATCTTTCCTTTGATCGGATTTTATTGGATTTTAATTGAATTCCAACCGGGTTCAAATCGATTTCTTTCGTACATAATTATAGATCCTGAGGGAGTTGTGAGTCCGACCGAGGATCAAGACCCGCAGGACCTCGAGCAAGGCAAGTCATCACTAATCCTTGAGCATATTGATCCTACGTTGCAAAATTATTTTGTTTACAAATAAAGTTGCATGCAATAATGAATAACCTACTTGTTATCATGCCATGCCTTGATTATTGTTTATCCCATATCCCTTTGTAACCATGCTTAAGTCTGAGTCCCTAGTCAATTATGACAAATGCTTAGTGATGCTATTTTAGAATCACGCATACTCATATTTATCAAATGCTTTATGCTTGGGCAATTACCTTGGGGAAGGTAATTGAGATGCGGCATGTGGAGACATGAGCGCCACATTGCCATGATATAATGACATGATTTGTGAAAGGAGAAATAAAACTAAACCAGTGTCTTCGACTAGGGCGGATGGTGGATTTGGGTGGTATCCGGAAAAGGCTAGCACCGTCCCTGGTCAGTTAAGGACTGAGCCATGAAGTTAAGCATGAAACGACCCCCGTACAACCGTACTTCTCGGATGGGGATAGACCTAGCTGACTAGATAGCCGAGCAGAGGCAGTATCCTTGCAAAGATGGTTCACCCCAGTGTGTATGAGGCAGGTTCGCTACGACGGGCAGCCGTTGAGGTGGGGACGCGATGCGTACCCTACATCGGTGTCACCGTTGGTAGGACCGCCACGTGTGTGAGAGTGAGAATCTAAACTTAAATAATAAACTCCGTGCGTGTGTGAGACTTCTTTCCCCGGGAGCGCCAGAACTCCTCTCACTGCCAGAAACAGATACGCCTAGAGTGCACGATGATGATAGTTCATGGAGCGGGTACTGCCAATGTAAGGTTATCGAAAGGCTTTGCCGTGACGCGTCTCATGTGTTGGGACGAGGCTCATGTGTTGGGCAGTCGCGGAGTACGGGTAAAGTGTACATCCACTGCAGTGTGAGTAGAACAATCTATTCGAATAGCCGTGCTCGCGGATATTGAGCACCGGGACATGCATTACACTTGGCTAGACTCTCAATTCTTAACTTGTGTGGGATGGGATAAAGCAAGATGGATTTTATGCTGTTGGAACCACTTCCTGAGCAGAAAGGAAGATGGACGACCACAGAAAACCATGACGAACCAACGACGGGAAGCTATCATCGGGATAATGATGGATGGTGGACAGAACCGTCGTTGTTAAAGTAAACTCTGGTAATAAAACTTGAACAGTCATGCTAGGTCTTAGGTTTGTGAAAAGAATTGTAAAACTAGCTTTATGCAACAGAACCTATGCCTTGCCTTGGATGAAACCTGTCATATGCATTGTTGCCGTGGTGACTTGCTGAGTACGGTTGGTACTCACCCTTGCAATTATGAACTCCGTCAGAAGCCGAAGATGACACCGCGGAGGATCCGTACGCCTACTACGAGGAGGATGCGGAAGAGGAGGGTGCCCACTAGGTCTAGTCACGGTCGTTGCCTGTGGCAATAGCGATGCCGCTGCCTTCACTCCGCTGCTTATCTACATTCTGCTTTTGGACTGTATTCCGGACCATTTGGTCCTTTGTTCTAAGACAATGCCTTCGGGCCTATGATGTAATGACTCGTACTCGACGCATATGTATGCGCTTTTGGTAATTCAACTATGTATCGTGTGTGCCAAACTACTTGATCCAGGGAAATGGCATAGAATACACGAGCGATTCCTGTTGCAAAACGGGGGTCCTTACACAACAGCATGCACAACAACTGCTCGACAAAATGCCCACAAGCCACTGCATGGATTAAACCACGTTGTGTTGGCTATCAACTGCCTGAGACCCTCCCAACAATATTTCAACCAACAACTCATGCACCCATACCCCCATCTCACAAAACACACCCCCAAATACAAGTAACAGAGGAAATGAGTCCACACCGAATAGAAGAGCCGGGTTCACGAGCATTCTCACCTTGCCTCCCACATGCCAATAGCCGGCAACATATAAAGGCCGTCGCCAAAGCTAAGCACACCTGCACCTCTCCATTTTTCCTCCTCCCTCTCCTTATCCTACCTCTGCCTTGCCACTGCCTCTTCCCCTTGCAGCGCACTGGTGCTCGCCTCTCCGTTTGCTCCGCCGCGGCTGGCTTGGGTTGAGCTTCGGTTGAGCAAAGGGACGGGTAGGCCGCCGCGCCATCGAACGAACCTGTGAACCTTCGAACGTTTGAATGTGAGAACGATTGAACGCTCAAACCTCGGACGTAACCAAACTAAAAATGCAAATAAAACTTGAAAAACAAACCCTCTGAACTCGGTCGAACACTTGGCGCGAGGACGAACCACGAGCAGTACCTCGACGCTCGGCGTGCCGCTACCCGGTGTTGACGACCAAATTTGGTAATTCAAATATCGGAAATCAAGATGGAATCGAAGAGGATTGAAGAGATAAGATCGTATCGGAAAGCAGAGTGAGAATCGGCTGTGGACTGATCGGTAGAGTCAGAGTCGGACTAGGTTAGCCGATTGAGCCGATTTCGGTAATGTGACTCGGTATACGTCATCGGGTTGTGTTAGCGTGCTTCATATGGATTGCCATGCATGGATAGAGTCCTTAGGAGGCAACTGTGGAAAATTTGGATGCGAGGGTAAACCGGACCAAGCGAGGCTTGGGGAAGGTGGATGAATCCTCGCAGGTTAAATGACAACTTCAACCTAACGATTGTTTTCAGTTAAAACTGCTACGTCATAGGTTTGTGAAATAAATTGTGAAAACTAGCTTTATGCAAATAAAGCAAGCCATCCTTGAACCCCTATGAACATTATATGCATTCTGTAGTGGTGGCTTGCTGAGTACGGTTGGTACTCACTCTTGCTTATTTAAATCTTTTAGAAATGTGTTGGTGTCGACCTGTACATGTGCTATGCTGGCAAGGAGTTTCTGAGGATGATGGAGTAGGGACCTAGGTTCACCAGTCGATGCGTGTGGGATAAGATGGACCGCCGATGCTTCGCTTCCGCTACTTCATCTATTTGTTTTGGTATTTTGTGTTGTTGTCGACCATGCTTGGTCTATTCGGGTCCCATTTGGGCTACCCTTGTATTATTAATATATTGTAAGAGATGTATGACAATGTCAGCTTGTGATATACAACTGTGCCATGTGTTTACCATCTACTGATCCAGGGAATGGTTTTGTAATACACATGGGGTTTCCGGTATACAAAACCGGGAGCTCACATAGTGTCCTGACGTTTGATGGAACATCTAAAAACTATAAATAAACCTCCCTCTCAATGACGATTAGATTTGATTTTAGAATCCCAATAACGATTAAGAGGAATGGAGGCAGGCAGGCCGTGAAAGCAATAACGTCATGGCGGTTTATGAGACTTCTACAAACTACAAAAAGGAACCCCAACCGATGATCAAGTTTGTTTTTAAAAATCACAATGATAATAAAGAGGGGGCAGCGGGCTGCCCGTAAAGGAGTACAGAGGCAACGTTTGATGGTACTTACAAAACAATGAGAAGGGAACCCGGCGAGGCAATGAACTCTAAAAGATATAAGATATGATTTTTAAAGGTCTCAAGGAGTACGAATAGAATCAGTGACATGCTAGACAAGTAAATAAAGGAGCGACAAAGGAGTAAGGGGTGACGACTGATGTGACTTTTAAAAACTATAAAATTGGAAACCCAATATTTGTTTTTTATAATATGTTATGACAACGAGAAAACTATTTAATAAATTTTGAGAAAATCATGTGTAAAAACTTAAATAATTTTGTACTGGTACGAGCTATGCAATTGTATTGGCCATCCAACTAATTATATTATTAATATAGCCTTGAAAGAAGGCACTACATTACCTGTGGAGGCTATAAATTCCCATATTCACCAAAGAAAAAGAAAAGAGAGTTTAGGGTTAACGGTTAGAAAAAGAAAAGGAAATGGAAGTTCAAGTAGAAATGCAATCTAGAAATAACAAAAGAAAAGGAAGAAAAAAAGAGATTTCAAGTAGAAACAAATCTAAAAATAATAAAAAAAGAATAAAAAAATTAAAAGCAATTTATCTAGAACACAATAGTGACAAATGTCAAAAGGGGGAACAGGTAGCGGGTGAGCCATAAAAGATTAGTATCATGACGGAATCCCCCAGATGACGATTAGGTTTGATTTGTAGAATACCAATGATGATAAAGAGGAAATGAGGCGAGCAGGTTGTGAAGCTATAGGGTCATCGCGATTGATGGGCTTCTACAAAGTAAAAACTGGAACCCCAACGATGATCATGTTCGATTCTCAAAATTCCAATGACAATAGAGAGAGCAACGCGCTAGTCGTAAAGGAGTACAACAACAACGTTTGATGGGACTTCTGAAAACAATGAAATGGGAACCCAACGAGGCAATGAACTATCAATTTCTAAAGGACTCAAGGAGAATGAATAGTAATCGTTACATGCAGGAAGTAAATAAGGGCACAACAAAGAAGTAAGGGGTGACAACTGGTGTGACTTTAAAAAATATGAAATTGAAAACATGATATACAATTTATTTTAATATGCTAAGATAACAAGATAACTATTTAACAAATTTTGAGAAAATCAAGTGCAAAAAAAACTTAGGTAATTTTGTATGGGTGCTAGCCACGCAATTTCCCGGGCCAGCGAGCTAGTTTGTCTATAACATGCCTTCATCGTCAGATTTTTTCACTACTACAAAAACTATTTTTCATAGCACCACTCTTTTATTTTTATTAACGGGTTTAATGTACACACGATTGTAAAAATACTTGAGAGGGCTTTCGGTCACCAACCGCTAGTGAAAACTGATTTTCGTTGGCTGTCAAGAGATCCGCTTGCAAAAACAGAGGTTTTTTTTTGCTAGCATACCTCTTAAGTGACGGCGACGGCAGTGATTAGGAAACTAAGGATAAGAATACCAAGCTTATGAAACTATTTCTCATCTTTTTCGGTCCTAATTATTTGCTAGCTTTTTAACATTTTTGATTAATTAGTGCTTACACCTTTCTTCAATTTCTTCAGCTTATATCAATTCATAAGGTACATAGAGTTAAAATGGTATTTTTCCCCTGATGATGATATCATTTTTAAGATAAATTGGCTCGCATGATAATATTTTTAGAACCGACATTTGTTCATGCCGAAATGTAGAATCAAATGGTTATCAATGACAAACTTAAAATTTCTCATTTTCTTATAAGAATAAATTAGAGAGTCAAATTACTAAAATATGAAATTCAACCAAATTCTTAAACCAATTGATTATTTTGGAGAGAGAAACTTTGGGTTCAAATGGCCATAGCTCGGGTTGGGAGCAAGATATATGGGCTATCATCGCATACGGGTCTCCTAAGGGGCCGCATATGAAAATGCATTATTGCAAGCGACCCCCGAGAAAGCGATTTTTGCATGCGAGAGTAGTTAGGACCCGCCTACAACTTATAGGAGGCCTCGCCTGTAAAAATCAATTATGTACTCTGCAGTAGTGACTCACACTTGGTTGAAATCCATTAAAAACAATCAAAACTCTGAAAGACCAATGTTCAAATTTTGCAAATTAATTATTCCAACCAAATGCGACAAATGAGGCAGGGGTGTTTAAATTCTTTATTTAAATAACCCGAGTTTTAATCGAATTTAAACAAATTGATCAAGATCCCGGCCGAGATTTGACCAAGGTTGTCAGCATCCCGATCGGTATCTAGTATCTTACGATACTAAGATTCTACTAAACCGAAATGATACTGATCCCATCTAGTATTCTAATTTCCATAGTATCTCGACATTTTTATTCATTTCCACATGATTCTACTAAATTTTAGGTAGTATCCCGATACTATAATCCTACCAAATATTATTTAAAATAAGGTGAACTGAAAATATGTGAATAAATATGCTCAAGTTTACATAAAAACCAATTAAATTTAATTAACATAAATATTATATGCTTTAATTTATACAACATATTATATATTTTATATAAAAAATATATGTTCTATAGTATCCCGATAGTATCATACTAAGTCGAATTCCACGGAGTGCGCACTCAGTTGTATATAAAAATGAAGGGAAAAATGTAGTGGCCGAGATCAGTAACAGCTATTAATGGGTAGTTGCCAACAATGGAGGTTTAATTCGGAAACAAAGGAAAGAACGGCCATTCGCGCACCTCTCGATCGATCGACCTTCCAACATCAACATGCAATCGGCCTCCTGTCCTGCTCCTGCTCTTGCTCCTGCCACCGGCCGGCTGGCTGTAAGGAAAACGAAGCAGCGATTGATATGATGAGAGCAAGAACCTTGCAATCGTCCAGCCTCCGTCATCTCTTTATTAATTTGCTTCCGCACGACGTCGTACGTCACGTCGGTATATTTGTTACTCCAATTTGATTTGATCATCTTTCAATCCCCCGGCTTTAAATTCTACGCTAAATCGTCATCGTCGATATATCGGCTTATGCAGCATGGCGCTACTTGTTAATTCCGTTCCTTCATTATATACGATATATTTATTTCCGGTCATTCATGAACTAGCTAGAGTTACCCAAAAGTTCTTCAGAGTTGGTCAATCTCTGTTTATTTATTTGCAGATCGATCAACCTTAGTAGTAGGCAGACGGCATACATACATCTTGTATACATGGAGGCCTTGCCAGATATCTATCCCTTGACAGGGTTGCAGATCGGGTAATTAATTAAGTAGATATATTAATCGATCGACATGAATGCCATGATGATGATTTACATCGATCTGCGCCGACTGACTGAAAGTATATATAGTTAAGTACGATTATAATTATGTTGTCTGCAGGGACATGCAATCTTACGTGTCACGGGCGTTCCTGTATTTTGCACCTCTCAGCAAGAAGGTGTTCATTCTGGTGGATAACCAGCCATGGCGGACGAGCAAGCAATCTCGATCGGCAAGACTCTGGCAGTTCATGGTGACCAAGGTATATATACAAGCTAGCACCTTCAATTCCTGCCTAGCTTTGCTAGCTAGCTAAGCTAGCTAGCTTCTCTTTAATTGCAGTACAGGATGTCTCCATTCGCGAACTCGAGGGCGCTCGACAAGGTCCCTTGCTCCGGCCGGAACACCTCGAGCGCCGCCGCCGCAGCAGCAGCAGCCGACGGCGAGTGCAGCATGGCGGCGCGGCGGTGGTTCGAGGTGGTGGACCTGAGGCTGGCGCTGCATGGGTTCCTGGTGTTCGAGGTGTCGTGGAGAGACGTGCACGGCATCAACTACCTGAACGAGCTGCTGACGGACACGTCGTTGGCGCTGGAGGCGAGGTACATGAAGAAATGGGAGTTCTACAGCGCGGAGCAGGCGGCCGCCTGCACCAAACTCTGGTTCCTTGGCCGCGCCCCCGAGGCTGAGGCGCTGCGCGGCTACCTCACCACCCTCTACTCCCTGTCCCAAGACAACGTTAACGACGACAAGGACAGCAGCAACAACAATATTAATAATATTAATATGCGGCGGCTGATTCAACAGATCCGACGTTCGTCGTCGTCGGAGAAGGACAAGAAGGACGACGAGGACGCCGACGCCGATGATCAGGATCAGGCGCCTTCTTCGTCTTCTTCCTACACCGACACGCTGATCCTGCTCCGGTCCAGGGACAGCGCGCTGCCGATGAAGCTGAGGCAGATCATCATGTCGGACATTCGGCTGCTGACGCTGCTCGAGTCGGGGCTGCCGTCGTGGGTCATCTTCCTGCAGTCATACCCGCTGCTGTGCCTGCTGTACAGGCCGTGGATGAGGCCCCTGGCGCGGACGCTCTACCTGCTGGTGTCCCTGGCCACCGTCATCATCGGCTTCTACGACCTGTACAAGAACGTGCCGCTGCTCAAGGCCGCGGCGGCGCGCGTGTGTGGGCCGCTCTTCGGCTGGATCGAGACGTGGGACATGGTCACCCGGATCCAGTACCTGGGCACCATCCTCTTCCTCCGGAACCACCTGCGCAAGTGCCTGCAGGGGATGGTGGCCCTGCTGCGCATGGCGCGGGCTGTGCTCCGGCCGCTGTCGGCGCCGCTGGCGGCCATCGCGGGGCCCCTCCTGGCCGCCTGCGGCGAGGTCTGCGAGCTGCTGGGCGACCTGGCGGAGGCGCTGTGGGCGCCCTTGGACGCCGTGCTGGACTGCCTCAACCCGCTGGTCCAGGCGCTGCTCCTGCCGCTGCGTTTCGCGGCCTCGCTTGCTTCCTGCGCGGGCTCGCTGCTCTCCAACACCTACAACTTCGGCAAGGACATCTGGGAGACGGTGAGCAGCATGTTCGAGCTCAACCACATGGCCGAGGCGCAGCACAGCGCCTTCGACGTCTCCTTGCTCAAATCCCTCTGGAACGATCTCTTCTCCCAGGTACACTACTCATCGATTCATGGGAAACTATTTTAATCCCTCTGTCTATAATACACACATATATATGCATAATTAATAGATCTTCCGGGCAATCAGAAGCATATTGAATGGTATACTGGTCTTCTTTGCATCTTGCAACAGGCATAGGCTCAGGTAACCCTACTAGCTTATTAATTACTACTACAAGCTTAATTAGCTTATTAATTGCTCTCGCGTACATTACAACTAGTCTATCTATTAACTTATTAAAGGTATAGAAAAAGAAACCTCCACGTTCGCTCTCATGATCTAGAAATTTTCATATTAATCGAAGAAAAAGAAAAAATAGAGTCCATATAGGAATACAATTTAAAAATAGCTGAAATTCGGAATTAAAAATAAGGAATGTGGGAAGAGAAGACTAGAGTCCATGTCGGTATACAATAGAACTAATGGAAATTCGGAATTAAAAAAATAAGAAAATTAAAAGTAGATGTTAGAGTCTATATAGAAATACAATTTAGAAATAACGAAAAATTCGAAATTAAAAAAATAAGGAATATTGGAAAAAGACTATATAATTTATATAGAAATACAATTTAAAAATAAATAAAATTCGAAATTAAAAAAGATTGAAAGATAAGTTTAGAGTCCATATATAAATACAATTTAGAAATAATAGAAATTAGGAATTAAAATAAGGAATATTAGAAGAAGAGTATAGAGTCCAAATTTAGAATTAATTAAAATTTGAAATAAAAATAATAAAATTAAATTAGAGTTTAGAGTACATATAGAAATACAATTTACAAATAACTAAAATTAGAAATTAAAAAAGAAATATTGGAACAATAGTCTAGAGTCCATAATACAATTTAAAAGTAAATGAAATTCGAAATTAAAAATAAATAATATTGAAAGATGAGTTTAAAGTCCATATAGAAATACAATAAGAAATAATATAAATTCAGAATTAAAAAAATAAAAAATATTAGAAGAAAAGTTAGAGTCTATATAGAAATACAATTTATAAATAACGGAAATTCGGAGTTGAAAAATAAGAAATATTGGAAGAACAATCTAGAGTCCATATATAAATATAATTAAGAAATAACTTAAAATTCGGTACTAAAAATAATTAATGAATATTACACATTGGTAGTTTGGTAAAGTTAGTATAAAATTTAAATATATATGGTATTATATGAGAGAAAACATAAGGATGCTAGCCGTGCAATTTACGCGAGTCACCATGCTAGTTATAATTAATTTACTGGGTGTACACTATGCGCGCAGCATATACAACCATGTGCAGGCAAGGCTGCGGCATATGCTCCACGTTTCTAGGTTGGCGCCCTATTCATGTCCATGCAAGACCAAGCGCCGTCTGCAGGGACATGATAAAGACGAGGTAAACAGACACCTCTTATATATGCAAGCAACCAGTAGCATATATATATTTCCACTCAATTTTACTGACGTACGTGAGCTAAATTTCAAATGTTGTTTACGTTTATATAACTACATATTTGTCTTATATATGTACGTATATATAGAACCATATCATTCCATTTATTATTTTTATAAATACAATTGTATTTTAATCTAAACCCACCATGATTAAACAGTAACTATATATTTATCCTTTTCTCCTACTCATCACTTAGTAGTATTTTAAATCTCCAGAGCGAACTTGTGACTCTTTCTAATAATACAAAACAATATAATATATAAATATTTTTTAGTATACAACTTATTTTCACATATGCAGGACGATGTTGTCGAATGCGATATCTGCAAGTGATCAATCGATTGGGAACATGGATGTCTACGTATATGCAGGATGACTCACGCAGGCCAGAATTGAAGGAAATCCCATAAAAGCATCTTAGCTAATTAGCCTAGGAAGATGAGTGTGTTAATTAGCCGTGATCCCATTTATATACTCCTTCCGGTTTGATATTTTGACTTTTTTTTCCTAATTTGTAAAAAAGTTAGCAACATTCACAACACCAAATAAGATCCACTAAATCTAATATTAAATATATTTTAATAGTATGTTTCTTTTATATTAAAATATTGATGTATTTTTATATAAACTTAACCAAATTTAAAAATAACTAGGAAAAAATTAAAACATATTAGTTATAATATGAAACAGAGGATCAGTTATAATATGAAACAGAGGAAGTATTTAAGTGGGTCAACCAATATGTAAGAGATAATTCAAGAAATACTATTGACAAACGTCCAGATCCAAGAAATACCATCGACAAGTGTAAGTTCCAACAAATGCCACCGTACCAACGACTTTGTCCCAAAAAAGCTATCGCCGTTAGGATTCCATCCATTCCGCGCCGTTAAATACACTGTTCATCCTATAACACTTAACGGCGCGTAATGGACGGAACCCTAACGGTGATGGTATTTTTGAGACAAAGTCATTTGTACAATGGTATTTCTTGAAACTCACACTTATCGATCACATTTCTTGGATTAGAACACTTGTCAATGGTATTTCTTAGATTATCTCAATATGTAATGCGTCTAAATTACCCATAAGTCGATTCATGTATCGGATCACACTTGTATCATCACTAGCCCTATGCAAAGTTGTATGGGAGGGAGATTCCTTTTGTCATTATGTGACGATAACTGTACACACATATCCGTCAATGGTTGTTTCGTGAAGATGTATATGGGTGTGTGATTAAACCTGTCCATGTTTTTCCTGGACATGTAAATTAATGTACAGATGGAGTACCTCGTAACGGTTCAGGTTTTTTTGGCCCTCTCTGTGATAGAACTTAGAGGGGGATGGACGAGACGTTGTTGACATCCAATTCTTTTGCACTACAAGGATCGATGGGGTTTTCTATCTTGCGCACGTGCACCCCTGATGTGCGGCACGCATTGGCCCTCCCCGCTCTCTCTCCACGCGCATCCTCCCCCCTCTTTCTCACACATGCCCTCCCCCTCTCTCCACATGCGTTCTCCATTATCACAATCGACGACAACAACAACAACCCCTCTCCAACGACGGTTGAGGATCTCCGGTGCGCCTGCTCCTTATTTCTCCACCGAGCCCTCTCCTCCTCCTCCTTCCGGCGAGCTCCTCCGTCGAAGAAGAGGAGGCACAGTAGAGCCGCCTTCCTCTAGCAAGGATGACGATGAAGGTCTCTCTCCGGTGAGCCCCCTCTCTTCGGCAAGTTTTCTCCAGAAACCATGCCGGTTTCTCTTTTTCACCACCAACCCCCACCATGATGCCACGTGGCCTCGCCAACACCAAAAGGCATCAACATGCTGACGCGCCCCGCCTAGCTGGGCTCCTCCCCCTCTCCTTTGCCTTGCTTTGCCCCCACCACCAACACCGGCCCACCACTCGTTGTCGACCCTGTGGCTTCAGTGGCGGTGCCACCATCTTGTTGTCTATCCTTGTCCGCCGCCCACCACCGATCCATCTCCTCTTAGGCCATCCCTCTAAGCCCGATCCCCTACTTCCCTCCCCAGTGTTACCCTCCCCCTACCCACTCCTGAAACCCTACCCTAACCCTAAGTTGGCACTTGTCGTGACATAGTCAGGACCACGTGCGGAAGTTCGCCTGCTAGCGTGTATGCGGGAATTAGCATTCCTGGGATAGATGATATGAGGTTTTCATCCATGCTAAGTATAGCTGAATGGAATGGTTATATATGTCTCATGTTTGGTCACATTAATAGACCATATTAGAGATCTTTCCTCTATTATATCATTGCATTCATGGTGCCGCCATAGAGATCACGGCCAAGTTGCTCCTCGATGCCTTCCCTAGCATAGAGGGAGAGAAAAATCAAAAAGGCGGAGGGTGTTCATGAAGTGTAGGAGAAGAAAGAAAGGTTTCTAGGGTCCTACGTGTTGAGGAAATAGCTTAACGGGACTACCTATTGATCTTGCAATAGATTTATAACTTCGAATATTGCAGGGCTATAGCCCATTTTTAAGTGAAATAATAAACAAAAAGACAAGCATATAAAAAATCACAAGATTTAATTTAATTTGATCTAAAATTTAATTTGATGCACTGAAACTGAGTATAAATGCTATGTAATTAAGTGTAAGTGCACTTTAACTGAGTGGAAGTGCTATGTAACTGAGTATAACTACAAGTTGGATATACAAGAACATGAATCTCGATGCAAGATCTTATAGATGAAAAATTGAAAGATAGGTGCTCAAAAATCTATCGCAAGTGAATAGCAAAACCATAACTTATTAGAGGCAAGGTTCGAACACTATTGTAGCAGGAGGTAAACACCATCCTCCTTATCTAGTCAAAACACCAAGGGAGAAGAAGTTTTCAGGACCCCAAGTACCCAACTTGGAAAACACTACTCGAGTGGGAAAACACCACTCGAGTGGGAAAACACTACTCGAGTGGGAAAACACTACTCGAGTGGGAAAACACTACTTGGAAAACACTACTCGAGTGGGAAAACACTACTTGGAAAACACTACTCGAGTGGGAAAACACAACATAAAGTTCTGGTCGAGTATGACATTCCTCAAGTAGCTTGCTCTACTTGAGGTGATTTACTTATAGCAGGTAAAGTCCAAGGGGACGGCAGGCGGAAAAGAGTGTTCGAGTCCTCGACATGGAAAAGACACCTGACCAAGGAGCTCAAGGGAAAACTCTATTCGAGCAAGGAAGATTCCATAAGAAGATTCCACGGGGACCACTCTCAACCACTCCTGCCAGCCAGTGCCAAAAGACCATAAAAACCTCCGAAATGTACCAAAATGCCCCTAGGGTTGCTGACCTGGCAAGGGCATTATAGTAAACTTACAAGAACTCATGAGGGTAGAGAAGTAATCTTACATGTACGGTTATAGGCTATATAAGCTAGATAAAATCATGTAGCAAGGGGGACATAATCAATAAAAATACCACTTGCTAATACTGTACATTTTGTATTCGAGCTTATTTTTAGGATAGGCGGGGAAATCGTACTTTCTCGCCTATCCCCGAACTTGTCCGTGGCCTAAGGTCATGAAAAACCTTCAATACAAACAGAAAGAAATCCTTTTGTTAACAATATTTCAAATAGGAATTCCATCTTTACTTCTTGACTTAAGGCAGGGTGCATCTGCGGTTGCATGACAATGCACATGGTGGGTAAACTAGTAGTACTAACAACTAAGCGGTGATGCATGCATTTTCGAGCTCGCATAACACATGTTTTTTACTATCACTTACCACACATACCCTACCACAGGAAACTTAACTAGTTGAGCTACTCACTTCGCTTCTCTATATTTTTTAGAAAAGGAAATTCTATGTTTTCTTTTTATTAACCGAAAGGTAGGAGCTCTGCCATAAATGATCTGCAATATTGACGAGAACAAACACACGTACGGATATTATGGCACTATTCTTTTTTATTCCGGATTTTCGATTTTTGTTTTACATGCTTGTCAAGCTCTTAAGTAGCTTGTTTCGTGTAGAACATTTCCATATAAAATTTTTAGGTATACTTTTGTAAAGCAACTTGTATACCATCAAAATAACTATATATATATATGTCGACAGGTGATACCCGTGAACCGTATTATGAGGGTATTGGAGTATGTTGGTACGGGGATCTACACGATACGACATCAAGCACACAAAAAGACAAGATTTATACTGGTTCAGACCTCTCGTAAGGTAATAGCCCTAATATAGTTTATATGGAGATTATATGGAATACCACAGAGTACAAAAGAGAACAACAGAACTCCGAGATTACCGATGAGATTCTTGTCGAGATCGGCCCGACGAGATCTTATCGATGAGATTGGTTTCAAGTCCCCTAGATTGCATCTGCGGTGGTGAGTGTCTGGTATTAATATTCGATACCCTGTACCCCCTCTTGGGGATCTATATTTATACTGTAAGCCACTTTAATCTCCAAGTAGAACTCAGAAATATAGGACCCGTACGGTAAGGAAAGTGCCCTACTCTTCACCGAGTAGGACTCCATCATTTCTTGTTTCGCATTTACGATTTACCCAATCTGACAAACTCTTTCTGTATACATACTGATATATCATGTCCGTATATAGCATGAATCCAAGGATAAAAGGTATGCCTTATCCGTAACCCTGACTATATATATATATATATATATATATAATCCATCAATCCAATCCATCGGTTTCAGCTATATCTCAAACGGGGATATTATCTTATTAGCTATATAAATTGTTCTCATTAAATGCATGTATGGTCTTATATATGATGAATTTACATGGTTGTAATTCACAAGATGTATAGAAACATGGGCTATTTCAATTGCTATAGCCTTTGATTTCAATTTGTATTCCGGAAATGTATTCAAAATCTATGGATATATAGTCTGACATGTAGATATTGGAGATGAGAGGTGGCCTAATAGTAGAGCTACATAGATGAGACATAACATGAACTTGTTGGTCTTACTGAATGTGCATATATATATATATATATATCCTCATAATAAATAAATAAATTACAACAACCATGCATGCATGGAGAAAGTGTTTCATTTAATGTAAATAAAAAGGAAGAAAGAAAGAAAAATGGGCAGACATAAATAAAATGCACATCGATCGATTGCATGTACAACTACTGCGCGCATAGTTATATAAAATGCGCCAACAGCACATGAAAATAACAAATATATACGTAGTATATAGGAGAAATATATGTATATATGCTATATATATAGGTCGATGTTGAATTAATTGTCAGGGGATGGCGCAGTTGCTGGCCCATCGGAGGCAGGGGCGGGGGCAGGGGCGGGGGCGGAGTCGGAGGAAACAACCATTTTCATGTCGGCGTAGACTACGCGGCCTTCACCTTCGGTGCCGCTCGTACCGACATGGACGTTGTTCTTGGCGTTAGCAGTGTTGGCGACGAGGAGAAGCCCCACCAGCACCAGGGTCAGGCTCACCATTGCCATCCGCATCTGCTTCATGTTGAGTTGCTGATCGATTTGCTTGCTTCCCACCTCTCGACCCTTTTTCTCCCCAAAAAGCTATCTAGTTGGTCTACTCGTTGATCCTCTTCTCATCGATTTATATATTGGCATGCATGGACCTAGCCACCGCCCAAAAATGGGTGGTACAAATTAAGTCAGCCCCTTGATTTACAAAAAAGTAGGCACATTCTCAGGTTCTACTTCCTAAATTTGGATTTCGTATGCATGCTCTCTGAAACTTTGAACAAGTCTTGTGCCGTGTGTACAACAGTTGTGCAACAAGTCTCATGGGTAAAATGTATATTAAGTAGGTTCCCTTTTTTTCCAAAGGCACGCTGTGTGCTAGTGTGTTGAAATGGGAAACCATACTTATTTTTATCTTGGGATCTTACTAGTTTTATATATGAGGTAAGGGGTATGGCTACATAATATGTAACCTAACCACATACGGCTCGGTTTTCTAATCTATTTACTGTAAGTCACCCGGCTATATCAGATAGGATCTTGTATCTTTCTTGTATCACAAGGTATTGATTATGGTCCTTGTATCGGTTATTTTGTATAGTTTGCTCACCTTTCCTCCATAGTGTATAGTGGAGCTATAACTTTATTTGTTACTTCCTAGTCAGGTCATGCTTTATGCTTTGTGCTTCATCTTTCTTGTGATATCTTCCCGAGTGCTTTCCTCTTATGACCTCCTACTGATTGCTTTACAGGGAGATTGTGGAGGGCTCATTGAAGAAAAAATGGTGTGCACTGAATAGGTACACTGCACCTATTAGGTATAGTCCTGACTCTATGCTTAGCTGAGCATCAACTAAGTAGAGAGTCAAAAATAAGAATTCCTATGTTTAGGTATAATAGTGTGCACCTATTAGGTGTAGCCACCAATTATCGGATTAATTGAAATATCAATCAATGTGAGAGTTAAAAGCATAAATACCCAGTTGGTAGTGGTACCTAAATACCCAACTATCGGATTAATTGGAATATCGTAAAGTACTTGTAACATTTCAAAAACACCACGTGCAACATCTTCAAATAAACGAGGGAAACATCATAAAATATTGATTGAAACATCCAGTTAAAACCACATGCAACATTAAAAATAAATCTATAATAAAAGAGCTAAGTACCTTTTAATTAGAATATAGTCACGTGTGATCTTATTATAAAGATCTAATTGCCAACGATTATATAATGATGCAATCGGATCGTAGATCGGATAAATAGCTTAAAAGGAACTAGGGAAAATTGCTGCAGTGTATAAAACACCCCTAGGAATCAGCATGGGACCCACCCACATTAAAATAGAGGAAAGAGAAAGGTGTATCCTGCAAGCAGTAGACACAAGTATCGGAGATGCGGTTCCCCAAACAGCCGGGGGGAGGAGGGGTGCAGGCCCTACCCCTAATGAAGATCCGACTAGTGGGTTTGCTGTGGATGACGATTAGTGATGTCATGCCAGTGTGCAAGTTAGCGAAAAGAGAAAAAAACAAGATCACACGGAGAATTTATACAGGTTCAGGTCACCCGGAGGTGTAATACCCTACTTATGTTCTTCAGTTGGTTTTATCTGGATCTGCCAAAGTACAAACCTTTTCACCTAAGAAAATCCAAAAGGATTCAACCTTTTCTAAGTGGCATTTCCCCTTCCTTTTATAGTTTAAGGAGGGGCTCATAAAACCATTTCTGATCCATTTTGAAACTTGTTCATTGTGTTGTCTTGTCATTGTCAATTGGTTCGCTTCAACATCTCCCGAGAAATCTACCAAGATCCTATTGTTAGATCGCCTCGGGCTCCCCGGGCATCGACCTGGGCTAGCTGGGCTTTCACATTGTTCACCACGTGTCATGTGGTGGGCCTAGAAAGGCCCATACCTCACTAAGATGGCGCCACAGCTCCCTTTTCACCCAGTTGGCATAATCGGGTGTTGCTAGGCATGTGCGACGCGTGTCCAGACCTAGCGCTTGTCCTCCATGACTCAGCACCACCGTCTTTTCCATTTCTTTTCAATCCCGTTGGCTTGGAATCTTTTTCCCAAACTTGTTTCATTTATGGCTGTGACCGGGTCACAGCTGGCAGGGGGTCGGTGCTTTGACTTACACAAGTCTTCGCTCGTGCCCCGTGCCCTTTAATAGAGAGATTGAAGGTTTTAGATGAGCTTGCCAAAATAGATGTCGTTGATGAGGGAATATATAGATCTTCTATGTCTCGATGTTCTCTCAAGGAGGAACGTGAAACCTACAAGGGCAATGGGGGGTCGGGTCCCAGGCAGGTTGGGTCCGGATCCCTCATTGCCTACAAACTTTAAGATGTAGATCTTATAGGTCTTTACGCTCTTCTCCACAAAGAACGCAAGCCCTATAAGAATAGAGGGGGACCCAGGATCCCAGGCTGGTCTGGGATTCAGGTCCCTTTATGTGTGGCAATCCTAAGATGTAGAACTTTTATGTTTCTACGCTCCTCTCAAGGAGGAACGTAAAACCTACAAGCGCAATGGGGGGTCGGGTCCCAGGCAGATTGGGTCCCGGGTCCCCTATTGCCTACAAACTTTAAGATGTAGATCTTATAGGTCTCTACTCTCTTCTCCGCGAAGAACACAAGCCCTATAAGAATAGAAGGGGACATAGGATCCTAGACTGGGTGGGATTCAGGTCCCTTTATGTGCAATTCCAAGATGTAGATCTTTTATGTTTCTACGCTTCTCTCAAGGAGAAACGTGAAACATACAAGGGCGATGGGGGGGGGTCAGGTCCCAGGCAAGTTGGTTCCCAAGTCCCCCATTGCTTACAAACTTTAAGAAGTAGATCTTATAGGTCTCTACGCTCTTCTCCGCGAAGAACGCAAGCCCTATAAGAATAGAGGGAGACCCAAGATCACAGGCTAAGTTGGGATTCAGGTCCCTCTAAGTTTGCAATCCTA